>CM063172.1:128641135-133641135 GCA_031835075.1 Saguinus oedipus | reverse complement strand
GAAGGTACTAGCCAAACCACCTGGCTCTTCATCTTGCTCATTTTAAGGATGATGTGAGAAAATTAATTACTTTAATCAAACACCTTGGCTTCTTGCTCACAAATTACTAGGTGGGTATTTGCATAAATGCAGCAATTTCCTGAGTGAGTGGCAGATGGTCAGACAAGTCATGAGCTCACCAAACACTTTTTGTTCAGAGATGCAAGTGTTGTGGTGGAACAAAATAAAGACGTCTAACTAGCAAGATAAACTGCACGCAAAATAATTTACAATAACCTAATGATGACCTATAATAAGGTAGTTTGCTATTAATACTGATAAAAGAACAAAACTGAGTCTATATCCAGCAAAGTCATGGGTAAAGTATACTACTCATTGATGTAGCTGCCATTGACTTCTTTCAGTTATCTAGGATCATAAACTTTGCAGAGTCATTTATGAATTCTTTCCTTCAGCCACCATTTCGAAGTCTTATTCATAATGGCATGTTCTCCTAAATCTTAATCATCAGATAAAACTGTCTTGAAGATGACTGCCCAGTGAAAGATAAATTCCTCTAAACTGAATGGGCACTTACCATTTTTTGGGAAGGCAGGGATTGAAAAATCATCCTACACTATTTCTATTGTGTTATTTACTCATCCCTTGACCTAAAGATCACTGTTAAGAATTGAGCTGTGTTTCCTAAAATGATATATTTAAGTCCTAAACTGTAGGGCATCATAATGTAACCTAATTACAACTGATAACAACTGAGGTAGGATAATCTCAGTTGTAATTAATTAAAATGAGGTCATACTGGAGCAGGATGGACCCTTAATCCAATATGACTGGTGTCCTTTTAAAACAAAGAGAAGGCACAGAGAGAAGATGGTCATGTGATGATGGAGGTTCCTTTAAAGCTGCAAACCAAAATCAAAGATTGTCTGCAACATCCGGAAGTCAGGAGGGAAAATATGGCTCATCCAACACTTTGACTTCAGTACTAGCCTCCAGAACTGCATAATAATAATTTTTGGTTGTTTAAGCTTATGGTACTTTGTTACAGCAGCCTAAAGACTAATAATACAAGCTAATTTCATTTTCTCTGGCTAATTGAGTGGGTTTTTTAATTCTTTTGTTTTTATTTTTTTGAGGTTGGGTCTTACTCTGTCCCTCAGTCTAGAGTGCGGTGGCATGATCACAGCTCACTACAGCCTCAACCTCCAAGCTCAAGAGATCTCCCACCACCTTAGCCTCTCTAATAGCTAGGACTACAGGTGTGTACCACCATGCCCATATATATACACGTATATATATATATATATGTATATATATACGTGTATATATATGTATATATATGTGTATATATATGTATATATATGTGTATGTATGTATATATATACATATATACATATACATATATGTGTGTGTGTGTGTATATACACACACACACACACACACACATATATATATATATATATTTTTTTTTTTTTGGTAGAGATGGGGTCTCACCATATTGCCCAGGACTGGTCTCAAACTTCTGGACTCAAGTGATCCTCCTGTTCTGGCCACCCAAAATGCTGTGATTACAGGCATGAGCTATTGTACCTGGCCTAATTGGGTGTTTTTACCTGTTTGTATGTGTTCTAAACTTAAATACTTGAGTCTGTTTCTTAAACATAAATTCTTAGTTCTATTGTAGTCTAAGAGTGGAGCCCATGAATTCTATTTCTTTACTTTTCCCTCATTTCTATTTTCTTTCTATTACATCCCATGTTGAATGCAGAGATTCAATAGTTCTTGCTGTCCTACTGAACCTCATAACATAAATATTGTAAAGATAAATCAGCACACAGAAGAATGGCAGAAAATTGTAGTATTTTGAGTATTAAGATCAACTGTCCTCTTATTACACGTATATCACATGTAAAGCTGACCCTCCTGTACATCTGTATTATGAAAATATATACAAAATGCTGTAGAGATTTACACTATAGTTGTGATAGAGAGAAATGCTTAGAAGCAATTCAAGATGGACAAGCTAACTACCAAAAGCATATATTTAAACCAAGCAAAACCCGCCATAATTAAAATATCACGGTCCTGATGTAAGAATAAAATTTTTCACAAAGCTATGGGAAAAATATGAAGTTCGAAAACTCTGTACTAGAAATATAGGATAAGGTAGCATTTCAGTTCAAAATAGAAAAGATTTAGTCACTCATTCTGAGAAAACTGCTTCCTTGTTCAGGAAACCTAGATCTTTATCTCATATATCACACAGACTATGAATGCAAATTTCACAACTTAAAAAATAATATACCCAACATTTTCAAGGATGCAGTGAAACAAACCCTTGCATACTCTACTGGTACAAATAAAAGTCAATAAAACCTCCCCAAAGTGTAATTTGTGCAAAAAAAAGAAAACTTTTAAATGCTTATCCCTTTTTCTTCATTATTATGCATTTGAAGCTATTAACTTGAGCAAGTATTCTAAGAACAGGAGAGCAATGTCACTCAAACCAGAGCTTCTTAGACTTTCATGCTCACATGAATCACTTGGAGCTTCTGTCAAGATTGCAGATTCTGATTGAGGAGGCTTGCTATTGGGCCTGAGATTCTGCATTTCTGACTAGCTTCCAGGTGGCATCTACACAGATGATGCCTAAGCAATTACCCTGGAGGGGAGGGATCTGCAATGCATTTTAGGTCACTGCCAAAGACACCCCACAAAGGCTCCAGTTACATCTTTAGACATGTTCATATGAATCTAAATAGCTAGTGGAGATACATTTATTTCTTAATCTTCTCCCTCTTTTTTTCTTCCTATGTAAAATTCTGATATCAGTAGTTTATAGAGAAAACAGTTCCACTAAAATAATGTCCCTTGGGCTTTAGTGTTCATTATTTCTTTGTCCTGGGAAAGTTTCTGCTTGCAATTGTCCTAAAACATTCTTAAACCTGGCCCTCGTCCTTGAGTTAAAGCCTGCCATCTGAGAGAGGAGGAAGGTGTGAAAAGCTCAACTGGGGCCATTCCAGCAAATTCAGTAGCTCTTCAACTTATTGACCCTTTGGGGATGAGCCAAATAATCCATTCTCACTCTTGCGCAGAGAATGCATTTTAAGGTGCACTTGATCAGGCTTTACTGCTCTGTACTCTGAACAGCAATGCTTCATAGAACACTACTTTTGACCACTTTCAAATTTGAACTTGACAAGAACGTAGTTCAGATGTAGGGCAATTTAAAAAGGCCATTAAAACTTTGAATTTAACACCTTCCATATCAGAGAAATGAAAGGTTCTGTTTGATACCTAAACATACCTGAAGCAAACAATTTTTTTTTATTTTATATATATCTATATATCTATATAATTACGTTTTAGGTTTTGGGGTACATGTGAAGAACATGCAAGATTGTTGCATAGGTACATACATGGCAATGTGGTTTGCTGCCTTCCTCTATCACCTCTATCTGGCATTTCTCCCCATTTTATCCCTCCCCAACTCCCCCACACTACTGTCCCTCCCCTAGATTCCCCCCACAGACTTCAGTGTGTGATGCTCCCCTCCCTGTGACCATGTGTTCTCATTGTTCAACACCCGCCAATGAGTGAGAACATATGGTGTTTGATTTTCTGTTCTTGTGTCAGTTTGCTGAGAATGATGGTTTCTAGGTTCATCCATGTCCCTACAAAGGACACAAACTCATCATTTTACATGGCTGCATAGTATTCTGTGGTGTATATGTGCCACATTTTCCCTATCCAGTCTACCAAAGGATTATAAATCATTCTATTATAAGGACACATGTACATGAATATTCATTGCAGCACTGTTTACAATAGCAAAGACTTGGAAACAATCATAATAGTGGCTCACTAAGTCTGTCATTAGAGGTGTGGTGTTGCCTGTTGGGGGCAGGTACTCAATTAAAAGAAAATACACCCACTTGCATCCACAATACTTCTCTCTGGATCCTGAGTCACTAATCTAGAGAGTGAAAATAGAATAAAATTGCATTTAAGATGAAAGAGCACTCAAACTTATGCCCCTCCTTTTTGTATTTAATATCAGTTAGATGTAATATTATAATTAAAAAATCAATCACTTAGAGAAATGCAGATCATTTACCAACTGGAACCTTGTAGTGACCTTTGAACATGTTTTCTAGCTTAGCAGAGGTTCCCAATTAAAGAGTTGTCTCAGCATGGAATTATTTCAGAAAAAGCTTCTTTCTGTGTAAAACTAAAATGTGGTGCCACAATTATGAATGGAAGTTTGATGGAAGAGGTTCTGAAGTTAAAATACATTTGGATGTCTTTTTTCTAGTCAGCTTTATAATGTAGCTTCATTTAAGTACAGTGAATTTGTGAGAGAAGCTACACAGAGCTCTCCAGATTGAAGAGTGCCAAATGCCACTTGAACCGCAAGGATACAATAGGAAAGTGAATATAAAATATAGATAAGCACAAACATTTGTTCCATTTCAAATCTGAGATTGTATTTATTTTAGTTTTTATTTCTCTAATGCATATTTCAGAACCCTTTGGCCTAGGTTTTGTTTTCACTTTAGATCTAATTGTTATCTTGTGTGAATTTTATTCTGATATGTAATGATGTGGTTTAGGGATGGATTTGTGAGGTGTTCTTTCTATTTCCACAATCAACGCATCATAACTAAGAGAATTGGAAAGGAGTCCTTCAGTAATAGTCTTATCCTGTGAAATGCGTCCGCACAAGGAATACACAAGCATGTAGATGGAAGTACATTTGCCTCTGCTGCTACTACAAATTTCTGGTTTCTCTGAGTATTCTAATGTTAAACTATGTGTGATCATTTAGCTCATAACTTCCAGAATCAACTCATTTGTCCACAATCACTTTTCTTCTAAAAACCCTAAGCAAAAAATATTTAAACCACGGGCTTTCTAACTTTTCTGATTGTAACTCCAGTATAAAAGATCTAATACACACGTACTGTAGAAATATTTGCTTATGCTTGCTGTGTTCAATGCCTGCTGATAATTTCAATTCAATTTACTTCAATTCAATGTTTTCTATTCTAATCCGATGAGGCATTGTTGATTACTTGAAAAATGACTAACTTGTGCTCAAAATAATTTACAATGTTCCTGTTTTAGAATTTAGAATTCAGTGTTGAGAAATAATAAAGTGTAAGCATGCTGTTGATGAGTTATTCTTCTTCTATCTATTTGTATTCAAAAAGAAGTAAAAGAATTTTTAAGTATTTTATCATCACTTTAATGCAAAAGTTGAAGTGAAGTTTCTTCAAATAAAGGGCCATCATTCTCTCACAGTGGTATTGGAAATTAGCCCAAGTGTGAAAAGGAAAAACAAAGGAAGCTTTATAGATGTGGTTAAAGTGTAATTTTAATAGGGTTAAAAACATCACTCCTATGCAAAAATACAGTGAGCACACAGCAAAAATTCACTTAGTTTATTAATGAAGGAATCAGAATAATGGTAAAGCTGACTCAAAAGAGGATAGGAGAAACTGGTAGTGACTGTTATACTGGTATATATTGTTTGTGTACATGTGAATAGACATATACACACATGCTTGAATATATATATACACACACACACATATATATATATATATACACACACACATATACATATATACATATATACGCCTCAGTGGAAAATAAAGAATGCTGGGAAAAATGTATTCAGTTAAATACAAACTACACTAATGTTCTACAGAGTAATAACACTATAATCTCTCTGATTTTATTAGAAGCCATTTATGTTACTATTGAATGAATATCACTTGCAATTTTTCAGTCTGTTCAGATTAACATGTAATTTGTATAGTCTGCGCCCTTATTAGTAGCAAATAGTAAATCAAACATAATCACCTTCCCATTTAGAGTGCCAAATTTCCTTCAGCCAGAATGTTCTGTTATGACATTGAAAAGATACACAGACATCTTGTAAAACTATTCCCAAGGCTTAAACTATTGTTCTTAAGAATGTAAAATGCTCATTGGCAATAACCGAGCCAGTTTTATTTTTCTTCCTTCAGCACCTCAGACAGTGACTGGTAGATTGTAGGTGTTTGATAAATATCTGCCCATTGAGGAACTATTTTTGGAAGAGAGAAAGAAAACTTCTAATTGGCATAAAAATTCTAAAAGGAAATATTTATAAATTAATGAACCTCTTCCAGTCTAATTCGATATTTAACCTATACAGACTGTTTCACTCTTCTAGTCTATTTTATGAAAGGTCTTGCATGGAGTGTAGGCTTTTTTTGGGGGGGCTATTTTTCACATCAGCACAAGTAACCTCAACACTCTTATTTACATTATGAAAAAAAGAGTGTGCCAAACAGAAATAGTAGTGGAGGTGTTTCTGTGAATCTACCTGCAAGAGCGTTTTCCAAGTTATATTACTAAAAGTAGTAGTCTTGAATTAGATTCCTCTAGTCTTTCTTTTAGAACTTACCTTTACTTTTGCTTTCTGGGACAGAGTTAAAATTCAATGTAATGTACAAACATTAGTTAAAAGTTATAATTTATTAAATGCCTCATCAAAATTCATAACAATACAAACTATCTCGTGAAGCATTTATATGTAGGTAACTTTAAATGAGGGAAAAAAACAAGAAAGGTGTATTGTTTTCTTAGGTAGAAAGATTAAACATCATGGCTGGGCGTGGTGGCTCACACCTGTAATCCCAGCACTTTGGAGGGTTGAGGCATGTGGATCACATGGTCAGGAGTTCAAGACCAGCCCAGCCAAAATGGTGAAACCCTGTCTCTACTAAAAATACAAGAAATTAGGCAGGAGTGGTGGCATGTGCCTGTAATCCCAGCTACTCTGAAGGCTGAGGCAGGAGAATTGCTTGAACCAGGAGGCAGAGGTTGTGGTGAGCAGAGATCATGCCACTGCACTCCAGCCTTGGCGACAGAGTGACTCTGTCCCCCCCGCAAAAAAGAATGAAAGATTAAACATCACAAAGTTATTGACAATCTCAAAATCCATCAGTAAATATAATGCTATTTTAATGATGCTGTGTGATTTCTTTTTTCTAATTCAGGCAAGATGATTCTAAAATTTATATAGAAAAATAAAGAACCAATAATTACCAGAACAATTCTGGAACAGGCAAGTAACAAGAAACCACTATCCTTAGCAGATATGATGCACAAATCATAGAAAGAGTGATGATACACATGAATGGATAGATGGCTGTAAAAGCACATAAAGTCCATAATTCGGCCCAATACATATACACTAAAGTCTGTGACTCCAGAAACATTTCAAATGAATAGCAAAATAATGGATTAATAAAGAAATAGAATAAGACTTCTGAAGAAAGTGAGGTAAGATCAATATCTCACATCTGACTTCAGTCTCAAAAACTTAAATATAAAAACTAACTCATAAATATGCCAGCTGATATCATGAATGTTTTTCTATAATCTGGAGTAAGTCTACACATAAACTGTAACTCAGAAAACATTGGGAAGTTTGATTACATAACACATTATACATTTCTGCACATGGGAGATTTGCATATGCATATATTTCCCTTAAAACACACAAAGAACGTCTAGAATAATTAACAAGAAATTGGTAGTGAGTGACTGCAGTACACTTGAGAAGTGGCAGGAAGACTTTTCACCATACATCCTTTTTTCTTTGAATATATGACTTATTTTTTAAGAAAAATATAAGAGAAAACACATATATAACCTTGAAATAACCTGGAATGATTGCATGTTTAATTTTCAGAGTAACCAAGATAACCCAAGTATGAAAGAGAAACTTCTTCCTGCCATGCTACTACCTCTTTCAAGTTACCTCTTGAAATCCAGCATGTGACTACACATTGTTATCCTTATTTTTTGTGCATTAGCCCCATCTTCTTATTTATTTTATTATATTTTATTTATTTATTTTAGACAGTCTTGCTCTGTCACTCAGGCTGGACAATCTCAGCTCACATCAATCTCCATCTCCCAAATTCAAGTGATTCTTCTGCCTCAATCTCCAGAGTAGCTGAGACCACAAGCATGCACCACTGTGCCCAGCTAATATTTGTACTCTTTTGTTAGTGGAGATGAGGTTTTACCATGTTGGCCAGGCTGGTCTCAAACTTCTGGCTTCAAGTGATCTACCAGCCTCAGCCTCCCAAAGTGATGGGATTATAGTTATGTGCCACCACACCCGGCCCTATATTCCCATTTTAGATTTAAAAAAAAAGTGTGTGTGGGGGGGTTGCCATCTCATGTTTTTGTATTCCCTACTGTTCTTAGTGCAATGTGAACACACATTTGGAAGTCAGTACATTAACAGTTAACTGAAATGGCTTTACTCACAGGCTATGGCTAGACTGGTATTTCTCAAACTTGGCTCCTAATTTCACGAAAATATGTTCTGTTTACATTTGGAAAATATCTAGTTGAACAAATTTAAACAGTTTTCTTCAGAACTTTAATATACCAATAATGAGGAGGGAGATAGACTACAGTATATTTGGTTTCACCACAAACCTCCATACACCTTTAAAAAGTGAAATATGGAATAGCAATAGATTGGTAATATTTTATTCAACATCGACTATTGTCCTCATACTGTGTTGAGCTCTTTCCATGCAGTAAGTATTATTTATATTTCTTGGAATATTACTACTTTCAGAAAGATAGCTTGGAGAAAAATCTCATCTAGATACATTCATAAAGACACTCAGACTCTGATTTCTATTTGCATACTTTTTTCCTGTCCAACTTCAAGAAGGTATAATATGAAGAATCATTAATGCTCCCAAACTTGAAAGTAGAGTATTTTTAAAAATAAATTGCAGTATTGGGAATTCCTGGCTCAGACAAGCCTTTCTTCCTTCCATATAACTAATACCATATAAATCCTCACAGAGCTTTGGATATGATCACAAAGATTCTTAAATCTAACTGAGACCAAGGATCCTCCCATTTTGTCTAACCTCTTTTATCTTGTGGGATCTCAAAGTCTTGTGAAAGTGCATGAAGATTTTCTTTGGGCTTTTGCTGAGTGGTTCTACCCTTCACCTATGATACAACTATTGGCTCTAATAGGTGTGAGCTGATCTATGTTTCTGAGTCGTCCCAAAGATAGTATAGTCTTTATTTCATCCAGAAAAACAGAGCAATTGTATAGTTGGAATAATTATTAGAAAAAAAAATTCAATGAATTGGTAACTTAATAATAGGTAAACATTTAAGTTTTCTTAAGCCCAGAACAACTATTTGAGATAGGGAGTTCTTTAAACATAGGTTTTATTTGTTTATTTTTCTGTTATAACTGTGCACAGGCTGTAAGACCAACATTTTCCTGTCTACAAGTATCAGTGCACATGTTTAACTGTAAACATAGAAAACAAAAAATGCTATGAGTTCAGAAATGTAGTGAAAATTTATTTGTGATTAGAATTAGAAAAATATTACACCTAAATTAACTTGTATCAATCATCTAATCCAATCTCTTTTTATGTGAAGAGATTGTCTTAACAACTGACAGGTAGTTGATGGAAAAGATAAGCATATTGGCTGGGTAAGGTGGCTAACACTTGTAGTACCAGAACTTTGGGAGGCCACAGCTGGCAGATCGCTTCAGCTCAGATCAAGACCAGCCTGAACAACATGGCAAAACTTCATCTCGACAAAAACAACAGTGACAACACAAAAGATGGTATAAATCTTGTTTTACTACTGTTTGTCCAGTGCCCTCTTAATATTATTATTTTTTGGCAGTACTTTAGTAGTCAATGAAATGACTTTAAAATGTTTATTAATTACTAAACATATTCAAAATACTACCCATAGATGTAAAAGACAAGACTCTTTTGCCATGACATACAGTGAAAAAAAAAAAAGAATGGATAAGATAATCTCAGATGACCCATTCTTATTATAATGTATAAGATACTCTCAGAAATAATAGAAAAATCTGTTACCAAGAAGACATTTTCTTTGATATTTATCATGATAATTTATAATTGTTTTGCATTATCACAGCACTAAGAAAACTATGCTCTATGTTTCACAGTGTATGATGTATTTTTGTGGGTTCTATCATATTCTAGCTGATATAATTATTCTCCTCTCTAGGTCATTATGTTGGCATATTGTGTAAGTTCTATCATTCAAAACAACCCTACTTCTGAGTTTGAGAATTTGTGATGTGTAACTTTAATGGAAGTAGTATTAGATGTTTCTTCTTGTGATCTTCTTTAAAAGCTTCTACCTATTTTTTGTTTTCATTAGCATAGTTCAGTACTAATCCAGTATAACACATTGGCAACAGCCAGCATCAAATGTGACATAAAGTACTACATGAGAAGAAATTAAAATGCTAAGTTTGTAAACAACAACAACAACAACCAGAACGTCAGGCTATTAGCCAATCAGCAAGTTGGGATTTTGGGATGTCAATAAATATGAAGTGCGTACTGTATGCCACATCTCCACGTGCCTCAGTGGAGATCAGGCCATATTAAATAAAACAGACACAGCCCCTCTCCTTTAACCTGACAATGTTTCTGTATGCTAACAGTTAGCTAAGCCTTCACTGAGTTCTGTGCCTCAGTTTTGCTAACTTCAACAGTTGCTTGTGTCATCTCTATGCTCACATCTGCCCTGTCCTTTCCTTCCAGGACCTTTCTTTTACAAATAATCATGGATATTCCTGTACTCTGAGGGCTCTAGACTAAAAATAAAATCCAAACTGCTCCATAGGTTACAAATCACATCATGAGTACCCCTACCAATCTTTCCACCTGAATCTCCCTGCTACACATCACCTGACTCACAGTATGTATTCAAGAGTGCAGTAATAAATACGTAACTCTTTGAAATTTTCCCAGATTTCAAACTTTCCTGATTTTCTTCCTCTTTTGGGCTTAAAAAATGAGAAAATGTATTACTCATCCTGTTCTTCTCAACCATATATATTCTTCCCAAATGGTTGATTTGGGCATTTGGTAGGAATGGGGAGAGGATATAGAAATATGCATTTTAAGAATTTTTTATCTTTAAATTTAGAGATGGTCAGGTTTCCCTTAGTGTGAAATCAAAGCCCCTATAGAATGAAATACTTTGAAGAATTTTGAATCTTTTTTTGGAGATTTTGAATCTAAAACTGTGAAATATGCAAAAGTGGAAATATATTAATTAAAATCTTCCTGACAACTCCTAGTTTGTTTTTTTATACAAGCTTTGAGATTTTTTAGCAATGATAAATGAAAAATATAAGAAATAATATATAACTTAGTAAATATTGAGAATTTTACTTTATATATACTATACATCCTTTCTAAAGATAAGTATTTCTCCAACTTCTTTAGCATTGTGTTTCAAACCAAATTCCTTCCAACTTTATGTTACTGATTTACAGAGGAAAAAAGTGCCAGATATTAATATCTCAGCTGGAACAACCAAGACCACATATTATTGAGGCTTCTTATTAAAAGTGGCATTTTCATTAAAATCCCCTTCTTCGCTGTGAAAAGCCCAAGCAATGTATTATCTATCTTGAACAAACGTGGGGCAGAAAGTGCCTAGGAGGTAATAACACAGTTTAAGAAGAAAATTAAATATGATGGCTAGCCAAATGCAATTTACACATTTTTATTTTTTAGTGGCAAGTCATACATCTTGTAAAAAGTGTGCACCTGAAGCATGAATATAGAGAAAAAAAGTTTGTATGTTTACAAAACTAAAAACGCATCAAAAAAGTCACATAAAAATCCAGATATTTTAGAACAAAAGTTCCTAAAGTGAAACCAAATGAGCATTAAATCATATCTTTTCTATGTGTTCAGATCAAAGCAAGTCACTTGTTGCCTTCAAGTTTCTTGTCCCTGGGGTACGAAGTGAACCTTTCTCCCTCCCTCTGGGCACTCTGGAGTGGTTAGTGGGCTTCTGGTTGGAGTGAGATGGTGGCGCTAGGATATAGATTGTCACTGTCCTTCAGAGTAGAACTGCAGGTCCTACTATTAGGTTTTAGCAACAACATTGCCACGTATGAGATTTCTGACCCTTGATCGGTCATCTCATTTCCATACCTCATTCTATTCATCTGTAAAAATGATGTTTAGGGATTGTCAATAAAAATCTAAACTCTATCTTTTCAGTATAACCACTCCATATTCTATTATCCACCAACTTTCTTCATAATTTAAATAATAAAAATAACAACAAGCACAACATAAAGCTGATGCGCTGTCTTCCTCAAGCAGTATCCCTGGTTTCTGAACTCCATGATGTGTTGTTACAGCTTCTGCCCACACCTCATCTCAAAATTCCACTCATTATTCAAAGGCCACCTATGAAGTGATTGTATTGTGGTGCCTTCGATGCCTCTCACACACTGCTCTAGGTTAGCACTCATCACATGCTTTGATAAATTCTCTCATGTGATCTACAGCGCACTGAAGCACTTATCCCTCTCTACCTTGCAATGTATGCACATGGTTCTAACTCTCTGCTCAGGATCTCTGAGGGCAGTGCCATGACTTATTCATCTTTGTATCTTCCTTGGTACTTACCATACCCTTGCCTGTAGCAGGAATTTAATTAATGTTTATTGTGTCAATGAATTTTTAAAAAAGGTTATCCATACTATTTTGCTCAGTAGGAAGGCAAGATGAAATAAGATCAAAGACGTGAAAGCACTTGGGAAAGTAAAAGTTTTATTGAAATCAAAGGACTGATGGCTGGAATACTACACAAGCACATTTGACGAGGGAGTAAAAAGTCTTGAGGGTTATTCACAACTGACAGGACGCTGAGGTGTGACTTGGCTACTAAAAAATTCCTGGGCAGTACATGTAGCTTTATGAGAAATTCAGATAGCAAGCTCAGAGAACATTGGAAAGAAGGAAATGCCAAAAAGAACAGTTTTTTCAGAGCTGTCACGGCGTCTTAATTTGTTTTCATGCAGAGAGACTTGTCACACCGCCACTAACTATCCTGCCTTCTTGTCATTGTGAAGTTTATGTATATTGTGCCAACTCCACTTTCTTAGTAGCCAGAAAATTTCACCAACATCTCAAAAGGCCACTGCTGAGAGCTAATGTGCTAGAATTCACTGCTGAAGTCATCTATGGGTTGGGCCTATGCCTGGTGGAAAGCCAAAAGAATCAGAGATGGATCCTGGAATGCTGAAGCAGACAGGCAGGTTTGAAGGTCCCAGCCAGGTAGAATGTGGCAATAACTTTTAAACGTCATCGATTAGAATCCTTTGGAATTTTCTATAGTTAACTTTTCTTTTCTTCTTCTTTTTTTTTTGAGATGGAGTTTCACTCGTTACCCAGGCTGGAGTGCAATGGCGCAATCTCGGCTCACCGCAACCTCCGCCTCCTGGGTTCAGGCAATTCTCCTGCCTCAGCTTCCTGAGTAGCTGGGATTACAGGCATGCTCCACCATGCCCAGCTAATTTTTTGTATCTTTAGTAGAGACAGGGTTTCACCATGTTGACCAGGATGGTCTCGATCTCTTGACCTCGTGATCCACCCGCCTCAGCCTCCCAAAGTGCTGGGATTACAGGCTTAAGCCACCGCGCCTGGCCCTAACTTTTCTTTAGTGTAAAGACTAAGTCTGGGACTGCAAAAGATATACCACTCAGAGCTCAGAGCTCACACCTTGCTCCTCAAAGTGTGGTCAATAAATCAGTTGCTTGGCATCACCCTGGAGCTACTTAGAATTACATGGTCTCAGGCCATTTTCCGTTTTTTTTTTGCTCAGTAAGAGTTTGCATTTCAACAAGACCCTAGGTGATTCATATGCACAGTAGACTGTAAGAGGCAATGTGCTTAGGCCTCAGATGGTCAAAGGAAACAGGTAACAACACCAACAAAGCAAACAAAGGAAAAAACCCTTTCATACCTCACTGCGATTAGAAAAGCCTTAGAAATATATAGAAGAAAAAATCTCAGATTCAATTGCTCTGAAGAAAGATTATTTAAATTTGAAAATACCTTTAAGAACTGCAGAAATCAAAGCTGCATAATTAAGATGGAAACAAAGCGGAAATAAGCCCCTACCCTAAGATGACAGTCAATGTACTTGATTTCCTTCCAAAATGTCATCTGGATACCCAATTACTGAAAATGCATAAGTACTTGCTTAGAATACCCAAATTAGTCATTAGACATGCTGGTTGCCTGCTCCTTTCTAGTCAATTATAGTTAATAGGCATTTATTATAACATTATCATAAAGCATAGAATTAACCAATGACTGTAGAATATTAATTCTATTGCAATTATAGAGAAAATTTAAAATCCTAAGTATAGTATTTTTCACAATATTAGTAAGAACAAAATGGCTTCAGAAAAGTTTTCATATGATGAGTTCCCTACTTTTTAATTTTATCAACACTAATGCCTGCTTTTGTTTCTTCTGAAGTTTAAATATGGATTGCAAAATTAGGTAATTTTCAATCAAAGCACCACTAATAAAAATAAATAGGCACCGACTTAAACAAAGACATTTAGGTGGCAATCAAATGACTTTTAGGTACTAACATTGTTTGCATCGTTCAGAAAATACTAAAGGAGTTCAATTCAAAATGAAATTTACTTGGTCTCTTTATCGTATTTTGACCTCAGTGGAATTCACAATTCACTTTGTTATGATTTATCTATTATTTTAAATATAATTACAAAGCTTTAGCTGTTACAGTTCATCTAATTACACATGCAGTGTTCTATTAAGAATCATATTAAGTTCATGAGAGCCCTTATTAAAATGACACAGGTTTCATAAAAGTCAACTGTTCTGATTTTAACATGCAGTGTAAGATGTTTCAGAAAACTAGTATCTCTTTATATTTGAAATACTGCTACTTATCTTTAAAGGGCTTTTTTGTAAATATTATTGTGCATTTGGATTGGTATATTTTTTAAAAACTCACTCTTGGTGCTAATACAGAGGATCAAATTTTGAGTTATTCATTCAATTTCATGTATTTAGCATCTGATATGTGCCAGGCACTATGTGCAAGGCTTTAAAAATCCACAGGCAATAAAACAACATCCCTTTCTCAAGAAGTTTAGCCTTGCAGGGAAGAAAGACACTTAAGCCAATGCAACACCATTCATTCCACATTACAATAGAGGTAATGGAACAGATATATCAAGATGGAGATTGCTGTCTAAGAACTGGTTTGGAGAATCAGGAAAGTTGTTATGGTTGGATTCCTTGAAAGCAGAGTCTGAGACAGAATTTCTTGAGAAAATAATTTCTTGAGAAAGTGCTCTCAGGGAAAGGCAATAAGAAAAATTGTAGAAATGGGCAAGCTAAGTAAAGATGAAGTCTTCCCCTGAAAGTAAGTTTCAGCTTGATTTTGGAGGAAGCTCTTGAGTTGGTTTCTTTTGAAGTAAGGGGTTGGTCGTGCCAACCAATTATGAATTGTGGGTTTTGGACGTGGGGAAGATGAGTGGTCAGCGTCAGTGGTAAGGCTATTCGAGGAGACTGCACAGAATCAGTAATGTTGAAGTTGTTGCTGGGTGGAAGTCGTGTGTGGAAAGATGACAATCTAGCATAGAAGGCAGTATAGGGTGGATGGATGTAGCGATATAAAATAATGGTTGCTGTATGTAATGATCAAATAATTCCCACAAAGTACAAAAAGAAGATAGTTTCAACTGACAATTACCTTTTAACTATAGAAATTAGTTCATATAATGTTAGCAGGCTAAACCCAGAGGACACACTTCCTGTTCATTTGTTCATTATCAGTCAATTATATGCTAGCACGTCTAATATGGTTTGGATGTTCGTGATAAAATCTATTTTCAGTTTATGTTACCCTGAATTCATAGGAGTATTTCCCAACTGAGATAATGTTCAAAGTGTATTTCTTATGATCGTCCTTTCTATAAAGCAGAAATAACTCCATGATATTTCTACAGGCTAAAGTTGTCAATTTCACTGACATTTAATTCATCTGAAGGCTTAATATTATTCTAGGCTAAATGTTTTTAAGTATTCCTGATATAGCTCATGATGCCTTAATAAAGCCCCAATATAATAACATAATGTGTAGATTTAATTCTTCTTCAAATATTAATAAAATATAATATCTAATATTTAATGAGTACTCACTGTGAGCTAAATATAGTGCTAAGTCTATTATCTTTATTTTCTTACCTAATCACTATAACAACTGTAGTAATAGATACCATAACTTATTCCATTTTATTGATGAAGATATAGGCTTACAGTGGCTAGTGTATTGCCTGAACTCATCTAGCTAGTGCAGAGACCTGGTTCTGCCTGACTCCAGAATATACCTTTTGACCCTCACGGTGTACTATTTCCAAAAAAACCAGAGGGACAGAATTTCAGAAATTGACTAGTGGCAAAATTTTCAGTATGTTTATTTTTATCTGAGTTAATATTAGAAGTTTCAAGTTACATATATGATACAAATATTATTTCTTAAATTATTTCAATCTGGCATTTGTTAAAGAAGGTTCTTTTACATTAAGTATATCATAGTTTGTAAGGAAAATCTATTGTAAGAATCAGAGGCATAATAATACACTCATTTAAAATCTAATATGCCAACCAAAGCATAATACCAAAATATCTGAACAAATATATATATTATTTATGTTATAAATTATCTACCTAGTCCTTCGAAATCTGACTTTTGTCCTAATGGTGCTAATAAAACCATTACCTAAGAGACACTAATTTTATTATAAACAACTATATTAATAGGTGCCACAATTTGCTCCATTTTTTCAAAGCTAATGCTAAGTCCTACAGAATTTATCTAACATTTAACTGAACTCTTGGGAGGAAGATATTTTCTAGAAAAAAATCATTTTAGAAGTAACATTTTCATTTGTTTTCAATAGGCATATGACAAGTATTACCACAAAATTTTATATATTTAGAAATCTCTGGTTGCTATATTTCTGGTTGCCATATTTAGAAAAAAAATTTATTCAAATTAGTATCTTTAGAGAAAAATGAATGGCATTTTTTAGAAATGTTAGTGAAGATGAAGAAAGCATAATAAAATATTCTGTAAGCTACAAATGCTAATAACAAGTTAGCTATTACAGTAACAGCCAATGAGCCTTTCTTCACCTTTATTCTCCTATAATTTTACTGATTTGAATCTCATTCTTTTTAAACTTGTCATCATCATTGGCTTTGATGGTTTCAGACAATGTGACTCTTTGCTACTACTGAGTGATGGATTTTTGTTGTAAGCTTAAGTTCTAGAGGACTTTCTCACACAAATGTGAGCATGTCTCTATGCAGATGCTACTCTTGTTACTGTTTCATAAAGTAACATTTTAGTTTACTGGATACAACCAACTAAAATATTCAATACTTCGAATGGATACAACCAACTAATATATTCAATACTTCAAATTTCTCAGGCTGTCACTAATTCAACTATGGACTTTACTATTCACATGTTTTGCAACTGAGAACATTTTCTGTCATGTCATATCAACTTATCTAGCAATTTGCCAATTTTAGATTTACTGATTTTGTTGAACAACCTCTTCAAAGATACCTATAATCTAGACATAAATCATTATTCACACCTCTGATTATACCTTCAGGATGCATAAATAGCCATGGGAGGCCAAGATAAAATAGGGCATACATACTTTTAGGGGCTTTGATTCATATTTCCAAATTGCTCTTTAAAAACATTGTGTTCATTTTTATTCCAAATGAAGTACATGATAGTACTTTTCTCACAGCATCCATGACAATATTCAATGGCATTCATTTTCTGAAGTGATAAAAGGTAAAATATCTATATTATTAATTAGAGAGTTGAAATTCATAAAGGTAGATTGCTTTTCAGTGAATAAACTGGTAGCAGATCCAAGAACAAAACAAAGGACTCCGAGATAAAAACGAGAGCACAATAGAGTACCGCTCAAGCTCTTTAGTCAAACTAATGGGTTCTAAATTCTTCCTTACCACTCACTAGCATGTAACTCTGATCTCATCTGCAAAACGGGCACAACAGCAACTATTTAAATGTTTTTTAAAACATGGAATAGATGGCGCACGTGCTAGCACTTAGCAAGTGCTTTGCATACAGAATGAGGGTGCATAATTTTTTTAAAAAAATGATATTTATTTTTGCTAAAGATACTCATCTGAAGAAATATTTATCTAAATATTGCCACCAGAAATTTATAAATATAGAAAATTATGTACTGATACTTGGCATATGTCTAGTGAAAACAATAGAAAATAATGTTGCTTCTAAAACAAATGAGTTGTTTATAGAAAATATCATTCTGCCTAGAGTTCAGCTAAATGATAAACTCTTCAGGACTTTGAAAACATCATCAATTTTGAATAATACAGTGATTAGACAAAATGCACTCTAGCCCTTTGCTCTCATTTACAAGAAGATAAATATAATTTTTTTCTAATTGTATTACATTGTGTTCTCTTTTACTAAATATTATCAACTTCTATGCTCAGGGATTATAAAGCAGAAGACACTCCAAATGAGATTTTCAAACTAATTAGCCTCCTGCCTGATATATTCAGTGACAAGAAAAATAAATAGTATGTCATGAATCATTTTAGCTCACATGACTGAAATTAATGGTATCACTATTTGCTATTTTACCACATTAAAGAATAATGTACAAAGCAACATAACTCCTCTACTAAATACTTGGCTATTTGTATTTAAATGCATTTTTTCACATTTTAAACCATTAGCTATTAATGTGATAACTAGAAAACAGTGAACCATGAACAAGAATTCTTAAAAAAAAAGAAAACTCTATGATTCTCTAAGTTCTGTTTTCGAGGGAAATTCCACAACCCTTTGCCACATTCATGTAATTCCATCTAGAAAGTGTTTACTTGACATCATTCTCTAATTGGTGGTGATGACATCTTGACATTCTGTAATTGGTAGTGGTGACATACTCTATGGGGAATGGGCATAGTTTTTGTTTTCTTTCCTGAATGTTCCAAGGAACTTGGCTGATTCATGAACACTCTGGCTGCAACTCTTTACAACTAACTCTTTGCATCTGAAGTTCTACTGAACAAGGTCAAGGTTTAGCCAGGATCAGGTAACAAAACAAATGTAATTTGGCCGTAAGAGTAGTATATGTTATTATTAACTGAATAAAAACCCTCACAATACCATAATATACATTCAACTATCTTTCTAGGAATACCTGTTCACTTGCTACTGATATTGCCAATTTATTATAAATTAATTATAAATTAATTATAAACCTATATAGGACCAAAGAGTGAAATGCAATGAGGATTAGGTCATGAAGCATCTGAAATGGATCCTACTTACTATTTATCTTATGGAGAAAGAGGATAGGAAACAAATAAGAATAATTACAATTATATCCCATGTTAAAAAAATTAGTGAATATGTTATGAATATGTTTGGTGACACCAGCATCCAGGTTTTCAATACAAGTGGACTCCAACTTACTATGGTTCAAATTATAGTTTTTCAACTTCATGATGGTACAAAAGCAATATGCATTCAATAGAAACTGTGTTTCGAGTTCCCATACAACCATGCTGTTTTTCAGTTTCAGTACAGTCTTTAATACATTATACGAGATATTCAACACTGAATTATAAAAGAGGCTTTCTGTTATTTTGCCCAACTGAAGGCTGATGTAAGTGTTCTGAGCACATTTAAGGGAGGCTGGGCTAAGCTGTGATGTTTGATAGGTTAGGTGTATTAAATACATTTTCAACTTATGATGGGTTATTGTGATGTAACTGCCTTGTAAGTCAAAGAATATTTGTACTTTAGAGCTATAAGTGCATTAGACAAGGAAGACAACAGTGATGAATTAGGAAACCATAACTTGAAGGTGATAAAATTTTGAGGTTCACATTTTCTTAACAGTGAAAGTAGTTCTTGAAGCTACAAATGACCAATTTTCTGGCAACTTTCATGACCACTCAATTCCAATCATTTATCCTTTAACTCACAAAAAGAGTTATTCGAGGGGATTGAAAGTGAAAAAATAAAGTTTAGAGTTTGTAAAGCATAAAATATCTAAACTAAACATTCTCATTTCTTTCATTAATTTTGTATTCTTTCAATAAATATTTATCAAGCTTCTATTTTTTTTTTAACCTGGTATTTTGCTAGGCAATTAGTTCTGTCTTGAAATACACTGTAGCTCTAACTTCCAAGAATTTACTGTCTAGTTGGAAGTCAGGGCTGAAACCAATATGGATTAAACTATATCAGATATGTTATGAGATGTTACAAAAGATTGAGGGAATAGAAAGGATCAAATGACTAATGCCTCTTCTCATTTGATTAAAGAGCACCTTCTTCTAATTCTCATCATAATGCACTGGGAAAACCAGCACATACCCAATAAAATAATCTACATATAACAGCCCTAGCACAACACAAATTTTATACAAATTATGACAGAGTAATAACAAGAAACGATAGCTTTATTATATTGCTTGCAGGATTCATGGTTTTCTCTATCAAAATCTCTAGCATCCTAAGAAATCAAACTAGTAGTCTCTCTCCATCTGCTTGTCATCTCAACATGAGATTGGAAGCAAATCAAATGGCATGTAGATATGCTTATTTGAAGCAACCTTCCCCCCACCACTGTGCTTTGCTTTCAAGATTAAGAACTAGGGAAGGATGTGTTAAATGATAAGTTAAAGGATAAGGCAAGAGATTTGTGACAGATGTACCTGGAAAACGGGTGGATAATCTCAAATATAGCTTTGTTTTCTTCTTGAAAAATTACAAATGACATGGTTGATAATGTTTGTTTTCTTTTTTTCATTGTAATTTCTGTTCTGAGCAGATAATATGATTACAGAAACAAAGTACAAATATCTCATATTGCCTGGATACGGTTATGGCTTAATTTAATTATAGTAATTTACAGCCCCATTGCACAAGGTTGTTAAAAGAAATTGTGCTGCCTGCAATGGGCAGTAGGTTGACACAAACTAACAGTGTACATTTAAACCAAACTACCTCATTAAATTTTAGGATGCTATTATTCCTTGTCTTATTATTATACTAAATACAGTATTGTGGCTTCTATGACTCATATGGAGTAATTCCTCACAGAATTAATTTTGATGCATGCTGCATTAGTCATACTTTTCCCTCAACTGAAGTGATGCACAATGCACTATACATGGAGGTAAAGCTACTTAGGGGATTTCCCAAGTATTATTATCTGATATTGTCATTAACATCAAGAATGTAAACAAACATCGCTCTGAATAGGTCTTTGAAGATAGGAAAGCAAAATCACTTAGCTTATCATTTTTATTCAAAGAAACTTGAAAGGTGTCAAAGTATAACGGGAGAGAAATGGACCTATGGAGAAGATATGGTGCTATGTCAGCAGTCTTAATTTTCTCTCTGACCGTTAGCAAGTACACTCCTCGGACTTAATACACTTAGAACAGATATTTTCTGAGCTGTCACTGAGTCCTAATACTGCAAAACTCCATCATCTGGCTTCTAAACATGAGATAGACATATAAAGGTAAAAAGAGATGATCACTGATATGAAATGCTATCAGTGTTTCCCTTTTATAAAAATGGACATTACTATTGTAAATAAAAAGTTACTAACAATTACTGCTGTGAGTGCTGGGAAACGAGCAACCCAACTATTCAGACATATATTCCTTACAGACCTGCCACATGGTCTTCAATTCTCATCTCAGCCATTCCTTAAAAATCTCTTTTTAAAATGGCATGTCATTTGGGAAGGTTAATATTAAAGTTCTTCCTAAATTAAGCTGTTGAAATTTTAGGAATGGCAATATCTGAATAGTTCAGAAATTTTCTATAAAGGGACTTTTACTGGACCAAGTGGCTAAGTCTCTATCATCAGATAAAGGGTATTTCAGTAAGATCGGAGTCTCATCTTTTTGTATGGCAATATGTTTTTTCATACATTAAAGGGACTTTGATAAATAAGAGCATCATCAGCTCTTTGAGTAGAGACTCTGAGTGAATAGAATCATTGAAAGCAGAGCATCTAAATATATTGAGAAATTTAGACAACTCTGGGCACACTGACCAAAAATACTGATTGTTGAGGAAAATGGACATTAAGTTTTTCCATGATGTACTAATGACTTAATTTATCAAATAATTTTGCATCCTTAACTTCTCAGGTTATGGTGAGACACCTTGCTTGAAATCTACTCAGAGGTGCCCCGTAAATCTTTTAATCCAGTCTTCAGCCAATTGTTTATGCTTAACCTACCAAAGACATATCACCTTGGTAAAACTTATGCATTTAAACCACTGTCTTAAATTAAAGAATCATAGTCAAAACTCAAGATGTGTGAAGGCTAGAATAAGAAGACAACAGGTTGAGGGAATGGGTGGACAGATGTTGAACCTGAAGGCTATGTACAGTAGGGCACCCTAATGGGTTCTTTGTGGAATTAGCAAATACCATGCGGGGTGGGATATGACGGGCAACGGGAATGGTGAAGAAACTAGAAACAAATTTCCCTTTTAGCATTCAGTAAAGGAAAGGTCCCCAAATTCTTTCAAACAGAAGCTTACTGATTATAGTAACATAAAGCATCAGAAATTTCTAGAATATTAGACAATATTCTGAATGGACTGCACTTAACCTATGTATTTGCAGCTCATATCATTGTATTGCCTGGCATTTACAAAGTTATCTTACAATAAAACAGTAGAGAGAGTTGGTAAATCCCATTATCAATATTCCAATATTCAGAATAATACACATAAATCTGAAATAAAAACTCTTACTAAAAACAATGCCAGAAACATTTGACACATTAAAAATAAAGAGGTATTTTTTATGATTTTTTTAATTGAACGTCTCTATCTACTTCTTTATATTTCTATTTTATAAACAATCCTAGTTTAATATACAAAATATTTAATAAATGAGTTCTTCTGAAATTCTGCTCCTGTAACATTCTGTTATTGAGGAGACAGAGGTCACATTTATTCCAGCCAACAAAAGAGTTTTAGAAAAAACACAGCATTCATGAAGTCCTTGCCTATGCCTATGTCCTTAATGGTGTTGCCTAGGTTTTCTTCTAGTGTTTTTATGGTATTAGGTCTTATGTTTAAATCTTTAATCCATCTGGTGTTAATTTTTGTATAAGGTATAAGGAAAGGGTCCAGTTTCAGCTCTCTGCACATGGCTAGCCAGTTTTCCCAACATTATTTATTATACAGGGAATCCTTTCCCCATTGCTTGTTTTTGTCAGGTTTGTCAAAGATCAGATGGTTGTAGATGTATGGCATTACTTCCGAGGCCTCTGTCTTGTTCCATTGATCTATATCTCTGTTTTGGTACCAGTACCATGCTGTTTTGATTACTATAGCCATGTAGTACAGTTTGAAGTCAGATAGCATGATACTTTTAGCTTTGTTCTTTTTGCTTTGGATTGTCTTGGCTATGCGAACTTTTTTTGGTTCCATATGAAGTTTAAGGTGCTTTTTTTCCAGCTCTGTAAAAAAAGTCAATGGTAGCTTGATGGGAATAGCATTAAATCTATAAATTACTTTGGGCAGAATGGCTATTTTCACAATATTGATTCTTCCTAATCATGAGCATGAAATGTTTTTCCACCTGTTTGTGTCCTCTCTTAATCTTTGAGCAGTGGTTAGCAGTTCTCCTTGAAGAGGTCCTTCATGCCCCTTGTTAGTTGTATTCCTAGGTGTTTTATTCTCTTTGTAGCAATTGTGAATGGGAGTTTGCTCATGATTTGTCTGTTTGTCTGTTATTGGTGTATAGGAATGCTTGTGTTTTTGCACATTGGTTTTGTATCCTGAGACTTTGCTGAAGTTACTTATCATCTTAAGGAGAATTTGGGCTAAGACAATGGGGTCTTAAATATACAATCATGTTGTCTGCAAATAGAGACAATTGACTTCCTCTTTTCCTAATTGAATAACCCTTTATTTCTTTTTCTTGCCTGATTGCTCTGGCCAGAACTTTCAATACTATGTTGAATAGGAGTGGTGAGAGAGGGCATCCTTGTCTAGTGCCAGTTTTCAAAGGGAATGCTTCCAGTTTTTGCCCATTCAGTATGATATTGGCTGTGGGTTAGTTTTTATTATTTTGAGATGCATTCCATCGATACCTAGTTTATTAGGAGTTTTTAGTATAAAGGCCTGTTGAATTTTGTCAAAGGCATTCTCTGCAACTATTGAGATAATCATGTGGTTTTTGTCTTTGGTTCTGTTTATATGATAGATTACATTTATAGATTTGTGTATGTTGAACCAGCCTTGCATCCTCAGGATGAAGCCTACTTCATCATAAAGGATAAACTTTTTGATATGCTGTTGAATCCAGTTTGCCAGTATTTTATTGAAGATTTTTGAATCAGTGTTCACCATAGATATTGGCCTAAAATTTTCTTTTTTAGTTGTGTCTCTGCCAGGTTTTGGTATCAGGATGATGTTGGCCTCAAAATGAGTTAGGGAGGATTCCCTCTTTCTGTATTGTTTGGAATAGTTTAAGAAGGAATGGTACTAGCTCCTCTTTGTATGTCTGGTAGAATTCAGCTGTGAACCCATTTGTTACTGGACTTTCTTTTGGTTGATAGGATATTGCTTGCTGCCTCAACTTCAGACTTTATTATTGGTCTATTCAGTGATTCAGCTTCTTCCTGGTTTATTATTGGGAGGGTGTAAGTTTCCCAGAATTTATCCATTTCTTCTAGATTTACTGGTGTATGTGCATAGAGTCGTTTGTAGTAATTTCTCATGGTAGTTTGTATTTCTGTGAAATTGGTGGTGATACCCCCTTTATAATTTTTTATTGCATCTATTCAATTCTTCTCTCTTTTCTATTTGTCTGGCTAGCAGTGTATGTATTTTGTTGATCTTTTCAAAAAACCAGCTCCTGGATTCATTGGTTTTTTGAAAGGGTTTTCATGTCTCTATTTCCTTCAGTTCTGCTCTGATCTGTTATTTCTTGTGTTCTACAGGTTTTAAATTTGTTTGCTCTTGGTTCTATAGTTATTTTAATTTTGATGTTACAGTGTCCATTTTAGATCTTTTCTGCTTTCTCCTGTGGACTTTTAGTGCTATAAATTTCCCTCTAAACACTGCTTTATCTGTGTCACAGAAATTCTGGTATGTTATGTCTTCATTCTCATTGGTTCTGAAGAGCATCTTCATATCTGCTTTCATTTCATTATTGATCCAGTAGTCATTCAGGAGCAGGTTGTTCAGTTTCCATGTAGTTGTGCAGTTTTGAGTGAGTTTCTTAATCCTGAATTCTAATTTAATTGTACTGTGATCTGAGATACTGGTTGTTATGATTTCCATTCTTTTGCATTTTCTGAGGAGTGATTTACTTCCAATTATGTGGTCAATTTTAGAGTAAGTGTGATGTGGTGCTGAGAAGAAAGTATATTCTGTGGATTTTGGGTGGAGAGTTCTGTAGAGGTCTATTACGTCTACTTGGTCCACATCTGAGTTCAAGTCCTGGATATCCTTGTTAATATTCTGTCTCGTTGGTCTAATATTGACAGTGGAGTGTTAATGTCTCCCACTATTACTGTGTGGGAGTGTCAGTTTCTTTGTAGGTAGTTAAGAACTTACTTTGTGCATCCGGGTGCTCCTGTATTGGGTGCATATATATTTAGGATAGTTAGCTCTTCTTTTTGCATTGATCCATTTACCATTATGTAATGCCCTTCTTTGTCTTTAAATCTTTGTTGGTTTAAAGTCTAGTTTATTGGAGACTAGGATTGCAACCCCTAATTTTTTTGCTCTCCATTTGCTTGGTAAATCTTCCTCCATCCCTTTATTTTGAGTCTATGTGTGTCTTTGCACATGAGATGGGTCTCCTGAATATAGCACACTGATGGGTCTTGACTCTTTATCCAATTTTCCAGTCTGTGCCAGCAATGGCAACAAAAGCCAAAATAGACAAATAGGATCTAATTAAAATTAACAGATTCTGCACAGCAAAGGAAACAATCATTAGCATGAACTGGCAACCAACAGAATGGGAACAAATTTTTGCAAGCTACCCATCTGACAAAGGGCTAATATCCAGAATCTACAAAGAACTAAAACAAATTTACACACAAAAAAATCAAACAACCCCATCAAAAAGTGGGTGAAAGACATGAAAATGCACTTTTCAAAAGAAGACATATATGTGGCCAACAAACATGAAAAAAAGGCTCATCATCACTGGTCATTAGAGAAATGCAAATCAAAACCACATTGAGATACCATCTCACACTAGTTAGAATGGCGATCATTAAAAAATTTGTAGACAACAGATGCTGGAGAGGATGTGGAGAAATAAGAACACTTGTATACTTTTGGGAGGAGTGTAAATTAGTTCAATCGTTGTGGAAGACAGTGTGGTGATTCCACAAGGATCTAGAAATAGAAATACCATTTGACCCAGCAATCCCATTACTGGGTATATACCCAAAGAATTATAAATTATTCTATTATAAAGACACATGCACATGTATGTTCATTGTGGCACTGTTTACAATAGCACAGACTTGGAACCAACCCAAATGCCCACCAATGATAGACTGGATAAAGAAAATACGGCACATATAAAGCATGGATTACTATGCAGCTATAAAGAAGGATGAGTTCATGTCCTTTGCAGGGACATGGATGAATCTGGAAACCATCATTCTCAGCAAACTGACACAAGAACAGAAAACCAAACACCACATTTTCTCACTCATAAGTGGGTGTTGAACCATGAGAACACATGGTCACAGGGAGGGGAACATGACAAACTGGGGCTGGTTGGGGGTTAGGGGGCTAGGGGAGGAATAGCAGGGGGTGGAGATATTGGGGAGTGATAACATTAGGAGAAATACCTAGTATAGGTGACAAAGGGATGGATGCAGCAAACCACCATGGCAAGTGTATACCTATGTAACAATCCTGCATGACCTACACACGTACCTCAGAACTTAAAGTATATTTAAAAAAAAAAAAAAGAAAAAGAAAAAAAACAGCATTCTCCTGATGTTTCAATCTATTTCCTTTTACATTATTAAAGCTATACTCTTGTATTACTCTATATTCTTTATAACAAACAAGGATGAGAGGGAAGAGAACTGGACAGGAGCTAACATCAATAATGCAAATTGAAACTCAGCAATCTTTAGAGTCAGCTCATTGAGGATGGAAGAGTTTCAGAATCAATGACAAAGGCACATCTCTTCCAGTCAGCTTTATGGAAGAAATTCTCACCTCTAAGACTTAGAGACAGTCATCACCTTGACCCTGGTCACTACATCTCTTGCATGTCTTCAAGACATCAACCTATTTGCCTGTACACTTCCCAGGATACCTGACCATGGTAGGGACACTTTGGGATCAACTTGAAATTATAATCCTACCCAAATAACTTACTCTATAGATGGGGACTTGAGTAACTTAACAGTAAGTGTCCTGGTGCACATAGGTAGAGTTTTATGAGAAGGGCTCAGACAGAAGCAGATAGAAATCATAGGATCAGGAGATCATCTGAGGGGTCCCCATGAAATTATAATGAGGTATCACTGTTCTAATGGAGTCAGTTAGTGCTGCAAAACTTAGAAGAAATAAGACATATTAAACTGGGATGCATGTTACATGTTTTATATAATAAAACATATTTTATTTTAACTATATTTTATTTACACATATTTATTTATAATTTTTTATAATGCATGTATATCCCCACCTCTCTTCAGCATCTCATGATAAATATATATATTTTTTTGAATGAGAACTACAGTTAGGAGGAAGAAAAGGAGGAAGGTGAAGGAGTCTGCTTTCATTAACTACTTACCATTTGTTGGTGTAATGGGGAGTGGACTGTGATGTAGGGCAGTGGTTCGTAAATTTTAGCAACTGTTTGAATCACCTAGAGGGTTTCTTAAACACAGTTACCGGGCTCTGTCCGAGTTTCTGTTTCAGTAAGACAGGTGGAGCCTGAGAACTGCATTTCTAGTAACTTTCCAAGTGATGCTGCTCCTGGTCCTGGATCATCCTTTGAGAATTCCCATGTAGGAAATTGCAAGAACCAGAGCAACAGTAGCTTACTGTTTTGCAGACCTGTTTTTTTCATGGCCAGCTCAAGGCATGAGTAAGAGCTTAAATCCAGTCCTGAACCCTGGTACTGGTCTGTATCAGAAAGGAGAAACAGGTATCTTTTGATGTATTTTGTATTCACTCAGAAGGGGCTCTATTTTTATTATGTACATGTGTTTTATATGCTAGCAGGGAACTTGCTGAAAACAACAGAAGCTACCTTATTGAGGGCACTTCAATAGGAGACATTTATGCTAAATCCCACACCCCCAACAGGACACACACACATGCATGTATATATTCATGCATGCATGTGTATTTATACACATACATATGCATATTTATTCATACATGCATGTTTACAAGTATGTACTTATGGATATATTCTCCTATGGAAAACCATGCCTTGGAGGGTTTTTATACACACATATATGAATGTGGGCATGCATGTGTTCAGTTATCTCACATAAGTCTTGCCTTGGTGGTTTTATACTCTATTTTATAAATCAAGAAAATAAAAGCTTAAAACCAGAAATTAGATTGTCATAAATTACACAACCATTCCAATCTGTGATGCTGAATCATACAAGAGCTATAGAGTTTAACATGTTTATATATATATGTATATATATATACATATACATATATATGCACACACACACACACAAACATACATACAAATTGTGTGTGTGTATGTGTGTGTGTGTGTGTGTGTGTGTGTTTCCCCTTGAATTTGGTTGGTTTACTTGTCCTTGAGTAAGGTGGGTCCTATTGTGTTTCATAAATATAATTAAGTAAAAGGATTCCGTTTGATGTCTTCTTTAAAATATAAGGCCAGGCAATCCATGGTACTTAGAATGAACTTGGCATAGAAACAAAGAAGAATAAATTACACAGATGAATCTTCAAAGTAATCTTAATTCAAGGTTCTTGAACCCCAAGTTCATAGACCCAATGGTCCTGAGGATTCTAAACAGTGACTTCAAGGACATCTATAATGTTCCTGAAATTGATTTTTTTTTAGGATATGTAGAGTTTTCTGAGGAGCAGCTTTTATAATAGCTTTTACAATTTTCTCAAAGTTGATCCGGGTCTAAAGATTTCAAAAACCTGCATCCAGTCAAACTTCCTCCTTTAAAAACAAGGAAAAAAGCCAGAGATGTCAGTCAGACATTTTAGCAAGTGCACTTATGCCAGTGACTCTAGTCTGGTGCTCCTGACATATCTTCTGTTGACTTTCTGATCTAAAATTGCTATAGTCTATATTAAGCTGTTGAGGTAATGAAGATTTCATAGCAAAATTCTGCATCATCTGCAGTTTTAATGACTACTTAGTTGTGTTTTTTTTTCTTATTACAGTAATTGGTTATATCATTACAAAGGTATTTCGTTACCAAAGTTTAGTTGATTTATATAAAAATATTATTTAAAATGTTTCAATAAATTATTTATTTGTAATACAGATGTATAAACACACACACACACACACACACAATGCACAATTGAACAATTTTTGTGCTCTTGGAGATTCCAAAAAAAATCAAGATTTTCATATGGTTTCTAGGTCTGCCCTTGCATAGATTTAAAAACCAATTATATTAACTGTGAATAGAATATGAAGTCCACATTCTTATTCATAGTTTATCTTTCTTTTCATATCTATTTACTTATTTTCCTTATTCTTCTGCATGCCAGTTTTGCTAGTCATGAACAGAAATTCGACAGGTTTATCTTTTTTCTTGGTTTGAAATAAAAAGTAAAAACTTGAAATATTTTTACCTTAATTTAAATTAAAAAAAATGAGTGTGATACAAGTCTCAATATCAGGGTTAAAAACATGAACTATAATACTTTTTCATTATTTTTCTAATATGGTTTGCTCTATTTGAAATTCCTATTTTGTGACTCAATCCCCACATTTTTGGATGTGATCATCTCTTAGTGAAATGAAGGGCATATAGATGTAAATACATTTTCTTTACATCTTATTCATGGCTATGACTTACAGAGTGATATTGGTAAATAAATCATACGATCATCGAAACTTGATAGATTCATTATAATACAATGATGCTGTTAAAATTTAAGCTTTGTTAGTATAACTGCTATTATTTGTTTACTGCATTTCTTATAGAATATAGCTGATCACCATTGTTATTAGCAAAACATGTAAAATAAATAGCAGGAAGGTAAATTGCTACCATATTAAGCTGCTTGATCATATTGCACACACATTTTTTTTCAACAGAAGCAAATATTATTTCAGCTGGTAATAATGAATAACAGAATACAGCTTTTAAGTACAAAAAAGTCTTAAGTTTCTTGAATGTATTTATAAAATGAAATCAGTTCTGAAGATGGCAAGTTATAGTCTCCCTGAGGTTTTGCTTAAATATAGAATTAAGGAAAAAATGTTTTTTCAAGAATTTGGCCTGAAAGAAAAACCAAAGAAATTCCCAAGTATACATATACACTCATATAGGGTGAAGATGGAGAGGCACGACTTTTGTGGTGTACGCTTTGCCTTAGTTCATGTTTGCATTTTAAAAATAAGTTGAACATAGTAGAAATCCAACATTCTAGATCTCTTATCTTTATTGAATTATAAAGGAAATTTATTCCACATTTTAGAAATACATGGGACCAAACTGTTTTTAGAACTAAGATAAAATCATTTAAACTAAAGTTTATTATAAAGTGCCAACCATAATCAGTTTCAATTAGGTTCACAAAGAATGTTAGAGTAGCTTGGTCTTCTTGGGAATCTCTATAGTTAAAGATCTGTCTGCATACTTATTATAAATCCAATTTTTGAGAGGTTTATAACTCAGCCAGTTTAATTTGCTTTGGGAAGAGACTTGGCACTCTGCTTTCTAACCCAGATACATTTTTGAGGGTTTAAAACTATATAATACATTTAAATTGCTTTGGTTTATCAGTGATTTGGACTTTTATTATCATCTTTCTAAGAAACCTTTTTGAATATTTTTTCAAATCTCTCTTTATAAAATTTTAATGTCACAGTTATACATACATTTGTTTATGTACTAAGGCTCTTTATAAGGCCACACACCATTGCAATAGCTATGTTTTCTTATTCCCCCTTGCCTGCCAAAAGCACATTTTTTTGCCCCCTTGGGAAAATATTACCCCTGTTATGTATGCGTGATCCGTAGAAACACTCAGGTCTCTCAGGGTCCACAGATTTCAAAGTTTCTCTCTTAATAAATATCTAAACAAATTTCTCAAAGTGAAAATAAATTTTACAAGCATGCAAATTTAGTCATGACTTGCTTTAATACAAAAACCTGGTAAAAAGAATTTTTAAAAAGAATATCTCACTAATCTCTGAAACAACAAATACCTTGTGTCTAAATTCCAATGGTGATAAAAGTCTGTGTAAAAGATTTGAAAAACAGAATTAAGACCAATGGGTGTATTAGCAGTTTGAGAATGATAATACTGTCATAGATTACAGTGAATCACATTTTTTCTATTGAGAATGACAGACAGTGATTTAACTACTCTTTGTAGACTATTCTCAACTGGTCATTTTGTAGAGAATCATAACGTCTGTGCTTATGGAATAAAATAATTTTAGAACTGGTATAAATTGTGTAGTCCATTCTTCCCTGATTAAAATAAAAAATATGTAGCATCTGGGACCCAAGGGTATTACCAGAGTCATTTAATGCCAACTGAAACCTGGAAATAATATTTTTCCTCCTAGCTTAGTATAATTATCATAATTCTTAAGATAGTTTCTTTTCATTAGGTGTTCCACTGTAAAAAAAAAAAAAAAGTAACTCTAACCTGCCAGTAAATCAATGATTAATAAACAGTTTAATTAACATGTTATTTTAAGATAGTTTCCCTGCATTCCTGTTTACGTGATTTCTCCATGTAAGATGGAATAGTGTATAGCATGAAATTCAGGAATCTGAGACTGTGCTTTCAGAATGAAGACACCCTCTTCTAAGTGCCCAGTGTTACTCCTGGTAAGAGTTTATGAAATCTGTGAACTTCTTTTTGAGTTGTATACAGGCTCTTCTTTGGCAATATACATCTTATTTCAGTTGTTTTGTTCCACAAAGGAATGTAAAGCTTCATTCTTACTGGGTTTCCTGAAGTTACTTTCAGAAATTTGTTATGGATAATAATTTCAAACACTGTCAATCATTTTCAGATCCTACACTTTTCTATTAACAAAGCAACAACTAGCAAATAGAAGAATGCCAAAGCAATACTAAAAATAAAAATACCTCTAGAGTCACCTTTTCAAAACAAATTCAAATAGAAGACCTCAAAGTCCCACTTCTAGTAGAGCTAATAACAAAAACAAACTGATAATGGTAATAATAATAATATCTCAACATCCTGCAACTAACACAAGTCTAGGGTTGCATTTCAAGTTATAAAACGATCTGTATACCAGCAAGAGTAATAATTGACAAGAAAAAGTCAAAGGTGCAAGCTAAAGGTCAAGTGCTGCCATAGATCTTGCTATCTGCTCTTTAATGTCTCACTCATATCATTTCCTTGCCACACACTGTAGGCTTTTCCTAACATACTTGGAAACCTATAAACCTTGGCCTGAAGGGGCTGTAAGAGTCACTGATGTTGATGTCTTTAGAGTTTTTTCACTTAGAGCTGGTAAGTAGTAAGTTGTAGTTGGCAGTTAGTCACCTGCTCACTAAATATTTTAAACTCTGAAATGAAATGCCTCTCAATGTGTTGTACAGACAGTCCAAGAAATAAAACAAATTAAAAAGCAGCTTTATTACCTCACACTCAATTGGCATTTAACAAGGTATGAGCAATGTCTATGTAATGTCATGAACTAAAAAGCAAGTGATCTCAGAAGCTGGGGGATGGTATCAAAATCTGAACTGTATCTAAAATAAGATTATATTTTCCTCTGTAATCTTTTTGATGCAGAATGCATTAGTGTCTTGGCATTGGACAGCCCTATGATTCCATCTAAGAAGAGTAAGGTTGCTCTTACGCATTTTGTTAGTTGTTTTAATTTTTTAAAGCTATTTCTAATTAGGTTTAATACATTTATCTGAATTCAATCTATTTTTTGTTATAGCTTTTCTTTTGTTTTTAATAATTGGGTAATAGTATCTTTTATATGACTGAGTTGAAAAAAAATTCATTAACAGTATTAACAATTTCTTCATAAGCTCCCAAACTGTACACTACTATAGACTCTTAAATAAAAATGAAGGGGCAAAATAACCATTTAAGAAAATACGCTGCTTCTAGATTTTCTTTTTTAATTTCTAACCATATACTGATGGGAGCCAACAAGTGATTCAATAAGAAACTTAAAATGTTAAAACTTTCAAGTTTTACATTCTCTCATGCCTCGACTATTGTCACAGACAGAATCCTTCCCATCCCACCAGCACATGAAATCTGAAGGATGCTGACAGGGCAAGAGGTCAGGGCAAACTCCATGACATGACTCAATCCATCCAGAGATTGTTTGGTTACCATTGTATTTCTTAAAATAAACTCTATTTGACATTTACCAAAAGGTTTTGAAGAAAGTAAGAGAGTTGCCACATACCCAGTTCTATTATTGACATCTCACGTTGGTATGATATGTTTCCCATAGCTGGTGAACCCATATTGATACATTTAAAGTGCATATTTTATTCAGTTTTTATCTAATATTCTTTTTATGTTCCAGGATCTCATCCATGACACCACATTTAGCTGACTTGTCTCCCTAGGCTCCTCCAGACTGTGATAACTTCTCAGATTTCTTTGCCTTTGATGACCTGTACAGTATCGAAGAGTACTGGTCAGACATCTTGTAGAATAACCCTCCATTTGTGTTTGTCTGTTTTCCTCATACTTAGGGTACTATGTTTTGGGGAGGGAGACAACAGAGATAAAGTGCTTCTCTTATCACATCGTATAATGAGTACCTGCTTTCAACATGATTTGCCCCTTTGATATTATCCTTAGTCATCTGGCTAAAGTGATATTTTTTAGGTTTCTCCACTTTAAAATTACTCTTTCCCCTCATTTCCATACTGTTCTATTTGGAAAGAAGTCACTATGGGCAGCTCACACTTAATGAATGGATAGTTATGCCTTACCTCCTTGAGGGCAGAATATCTACAATGATTATTTGGAATACTTCTGTACAGGAGATATATCTATCCTTCCCCATCTATTTATGTATTCAGTCATTTACTTATATCAGAATAGACTTAGAGATACTTTATTCTTTGGGTTATAATCTAATATTATGCTATTTATTTTCTTTCTCAAATTGTTTCAGCTTTGGTTATTTAGAGCCCTTTCATTTGTCTTTGATATACCTTTGGCATACACCTGTCTCTCTGTGTGTTTGTGTGTGTGCGTGCATGTGTGTGTGCACATGCAAGCAAGTGTGATTGTGTACATGATTTAGTACTTCCTTATTTTCTGAAATGAGCAGATGTTCCAGGCTTATTTTGTATATTCCCTGTTGCACATCTAGAATCAGTCATTCCTCCAAGGAGCCCTGGCTCCTTTGATTTGAGGATGGCCTTAAAGAGAGAAAGGTCTGCGTACTGGGTATACCATTTAATTTTGGCTTGATAAATAGAGCAGTGCTTCTTTTTTAAACAGCATTGTTTTCTGACCTGACAGAGCAACTAATATTAAGATAAATACTCTTCAGAGCACTTTCCTTATGCCTGTTAAGATAAAACACATTCAACTTAACTTCTAACAGTTTGGCCCTAGAGAAAAAGCTCTTTGTACATTCTTGAAGAGAAGGGCAACCATTCTGAGGAAATTTGTATGCCTTGGTTAGTATTTCTCCCTTTTCCTGTAACTAGTATTAGCAGATAGTTGGCTTTGTGCTTGTCGCTTCAAAGGAAAAGTGTGGCAGGGCAGAATCCCCAAATAAACTGAGAGTTGTTCTAATTTTGCGTTTTAAGCAATGAAGTTATTTGTAAAGGATATTTATGGCATTGGCAGGGAGTTATGACCAGATAAGTGGAGAAAATTCAGGAATTGTTTTCTAAACAATGAGAGAGAGGGAGAAAGAGAGAGAGAGAGGAATAAGAAGAAGAGGAGGAATGAGAATAAGAAGAAAAAGAAGGAGAAGAGGAGGGAGAGGAAAAGGGGAGGGGTGGAGAATGGGGAGTGGGAAGGAGAAAGGGGATGGGGAAGGAGAAGGGAAAGGAGATGGGGAAGGGAGGTAAAGGGGAAGGCAAAGGGAAGGAGAAGGGGAAGGAGAAGAGTAAGGGGGTGGAGAAGAAGAAAGAGAAAATGAAAAAGAAGAGAGGAGGAGGAAGAGGAACAAGAAGAAGAAGAAAAAGAAGAAGGCGGTAGCAGGGGAAGAAAAGAGATATTATTATCTGGGGGCTGATGCAGGAGTACCACCATTGGGGAAACACCAAACAGGTAGATCCAAGCAGAAGAATTATATGCAGACTTGCAAAAGGTTTTTGGTTCTCACAGGTGGCACAAAGTAGCAGAAAGCTAAGGGGAAGTGAAGAGACATTCAGAACTAGAAAAAGTAGTGATCTCATTGGCAACTGGCATGAGACAGGGACTAGAGCAGCTGGCCCATCTCTCCTCCCTCCTAGTGTCCAGACACTGTGGAAGATTCTAGGGATAGAACAGAAACCTAGTGTGGAGCCAAGAAGGGAAGTTCTGCATTAGAAACTAGATTAAGCTACTGAGTACTTAAGAATATTTCTCCCTGATTTGAGTTTGTGAACTAAGACTTATGTCCACAATAGCTCTTATATTGTCCTTGCTTTGGTTAAGGATTATATCAAATCCATTACCCCTTGAAAAAGCTGTATAAGGGATGCATTTTAAGCACTTGGGGAAATCTGATGGAAAAAATTCATGTACAGTCATATAGCTCTCACCTTTCTTCTTCAGGATTATCTAATTGTGTCTGGAAGTCCTGAGGCTTAGTACTTGTAAAGCACTTTCAGTACAAAGGGTGACTCTTCGATTAAGTCAGTTGTATATAGTGGTTAAGTACATGAATTTTGATGCTGTCAGAAATAATTGTTGTAAACAGAAGCTTGCCTAAATTCATATGTAGGATCCACCCTATCATATGCTGTGAGACTTGGGGTATCTGTGCCTCAATGTCACGTGTATGAGAAAAATAAAATAGCGGCACTAACAGTTTTTATCTCAGGTCATTGTTATGAAGATTGAGTGCACATGTGCAAAATGTTCAGAATATAGAAAGCTAGATGTAAATGATTGTTAAATAAAAATAAATATAATGACTTGGTGCTGTCATGGGGTGTATTTCCTTTGTTACAATAATGCACTTAGCATTGCTTTAGAAGAAACTCTTGTTGGGTCAATTTGAAGACCTAATACTGACTAGATTTAATTGATTTCTAAACTAGGTATCTGAGAATTTTGATTATATTTTTTGCTTTTGATTGCTTTAGCAAATGTGATTATGCCTTAAACATGCCTGCCAAAATCGGAAATGTATATGTTTTTCTTAGGTACACACACACATACACACACAAAGTCACATACACACATATGAATTCAGTAAAATAAACAGGTTTGATTGATTTAAAATCTCCTTAAGAGGTAATGAGGCTTCTGAATGGGATTCAAATGTCTCAGAATTTGACCAAGAGGCAGATGCTAGTCAAAGCTCAGCTTAGAAAAAAATTTTCTTATAACACCAAAGAGAGTTTCTTTCTTGGCCAAAACGATTTTCATATCTTGCCAATTAAGAAGAGCTTTGTTTTAAAAGTCCAAGGATGAAATTTTTTTTCCTGTGCATCCTTTACATGCATGCATGAACACATGCACACACACAGACACACACACACACAGACACACACATACAAACTTTGCTGTTTGGAAGCTATTAATAGGCATCTTCATATTCAGGAATTAGAAAAAGCTATCACACAAATGTCTGAGATGCCTTTTAAAAATCAGTGCTTTAAGTTTTTCAAAGATTTACTTATTTATTTATTTATTTTGAAAAATGCAAGTACCTCATCAGTTCTCTCACACAAATCTTCAAATGCTTTTGGGAAAGAAATACATTTTAAAGTGTGTTCAGTCATACTCTATTCAAGTAAAGCAGTGAAAAAAGTCTTTGAATCAGAACTACAGCTCACCATAATCTGGTTAAAATTATCTCCAGCACCACCTGTCATTATTAATATGCAGAGAGAGGGAAACTTCCTTCGGTCTCGTTGCGGAGCTGTGCATGTGGCCCATCGGCACCTCAGAACTCTTTCTTATCATCATGGCAGTTAAGTTTTCAATCCTTCTTGAACAACTTTTATATAATCATTGAAGGTAGCTCATGATTTAATTTAAATGTGTTCTAAGGACATTTCATTAGCATTTATATCCACTCATGGAAGAAAATCCACAGGTCTTTTACATTTTCTGTCTTTGGGTTTTGTTGAATTTTCAAGCTTAACCATCTTGCTTGGCTTAAAAAAACTGTTATGTTATTTCAGAAGGTGATAATATGCTGTAGCATAAGAACCAATGTGTTAACTGTTAGACTCATTTTAGCAGAAACTCGAGATAAGTGCTCTAAATGCCTGGTCCTAAAAATGACTCATAATGAGAGAAGAAAAGATAAGGCGAAGCCAGCCTGCTCCAGTTCACAAAAGGTCAATACCTATGTTAACTGAAATCTATTTTGTCAATTTTGGTGCTTTCTGGTCACATCAAAATCAGTTACCCTCTATCGCTTGAGAAATCCATCAACAGTCTTTCAAAGAACTCCTTTTAGTTTAGCCCTAGAATGAGTTAGTCTGAACCAATGCATTACTGTATATCCAGTTGAGTCAAAGGAATCCTGGATCTACTCATGAGAAAATTACGTACATATATATATACATCTATACATCTATACACACATATACATATACATGTAAATATATGTGTATACATTGTGTGTGTGTGTGTGTGTATATATATATATATAATGTATATAGGTACCCCATATATATATGTGTATATATAATGTGTGTGTGTATATATATATGGGGTACCATAATCTTCTAGACAGGTACAGAAGTATATATCATAGAGAACTCAAATAGTTTTATTGCTTATAATAGCTTAGCCATAGTTAGTGACAAAATTTATGTCAAAAATTACTTCTATGCCTACAGAATTTGACAAATATTTAAAACTTAGTATGTGCTACTCATGGTGTTCTTTAAAATGTTTGGTTCTTGCATTTTAAATTGAAAGTATGTATGCATGTAAAGGGTGTGTGCCTGTGCTCGTGCACATACACACTGCTAGAAGACCTAACTGGAGCACAACAACCAGTGATACTTTAAGTGCAGAAAGTGGTTCTGTTGAAGAGTCGCTTTGTTCTTCCAAATGAGACATATTAAGAAGCTTGTACGGCATGTTCATGGAGACTATAGCCAAATCCTGGCAGAAGCAAGCTCAGAGGGTGTTTGTTTTAACATGATCTGTGCTGATTTTGACCAATTTCTTACTTTTTTCCTTTTCCCTCTTTGTGATAAAGAATTTAATAGCATTTATAAATGGGAAAATGCACTTTCAAGATGATGAAATTTGGCAGATTCCACCTTAAAGAAGTGTATTTTTTCTTTTTCCTTTAAATAGAGCTCTAAAGATTATGGTCATGCCATTGCACTCTAGCCTGGGTGTTAGAGTGAGAAATCTGTCTCTTCAAAAAAAAAAAAATACAGCCCTAAGAAAATCTAAAGCATAAATATTTACTGACTTTGTGTTTTGGCTTCCATAGACATGCAACTGTGGTTGGTACAGAGGATGATAATGTGGAGTTTGAAGTTTACTCATATGCATGCATATAGCTGAAAAGATCCATTACTGGTTAGCACCTGAAAAATATCCTTTTATTTGTGCGTACAATTTCTACTTTAGCAGTTGTTCGCACACTGTGTCTTGAGGACTTTCTGTTTTGTTTTACTGTTTCCAAGATTTTCACACATGGCTTAACTGAACTGATATAAAACCAGTGCAGTCAATGGGTTCCAGATAAATGATTGTTTGTGAGATGATGGTGGGTCAGCATCTTAGAAGTCATACAGCCTTAGATTTGAAGTCTACAGAGGGTCTCTTTTTATGAAGAACTATCTAATTCCTTAGCAATGGAGCATACAGAAGAGCATAAAATTGTCATGGGCATTTTCAACAGCATTCTGTATGTTTTATTTAGTCTAGTGTATTTGTAGAACATCTATGTAAGGAAACAATCTTATGCTTAAAAAGTGCCAACAAGTAAGGTAATTTATTGTAAGATTTTCCCTACATAAATCTCAAAGGAAAAAAAATACTGGTTACTACAATGAATGAAATAAATCACAAAGCCATAATGTTTCTGAATAAACAAAATGCAATCTCTATATCTTATTAATAGTGAAATGTTTTCCAAATTTTAAAGTAAAGGAGTACTTTATTTCAAATTCAGTCTTTATAAGAACGTTTATCTGTTTTATCTAAGGAAAGTACAATTGTGGAAGCCTGGCCACCTCACCTTCCTGGTCAACTCTCATCTCCCATAATGAAACCCTAGACTTACAATGAGCATTGTTGGAATCCAGTGTAAGTGGTTTAGAAAGATTGACTGCAAAAAGAAAACTGAACAGATATTAATCATTAATCCCCGATCCTTATTAATACAAACTGTTCTCATCATCCTACTAACAAATTAGTTGTTTTAAGCATTACATTAAATGTGGGCACTTTCATTTGTGGGTTCTCTAACAGAAAGCTTCCATTCTTCTGCAGAACCTGACTGGTTGGATTAATGCTGGTGAGTCCCGCTATTCTCTGGTGAGAGGAGGCAGAGAGTATGAAACTCTAAGTCAAACTCTCCCAATTTACCACATAGCTCCGCCTTAATGCATTTTATTTATATATCTAGATAGCACACACAGTATATCTATTTCTTTATATATAGAAACAAATTGTATGTGTATGTATATTTAGATTTACATGTATCTACTAGACTCAATAATATAATCTAAAAATCAAAATTAATATATTATCTAAAAAATCTACTGCTTAAAAAGTAATACAAGGTCCTTCATAATTTGGTCTTTTAAAACACTGCCTACTCTCTCCTTTATTCTCCTTTCTCACAATAATCATAAGCAACTATATGTTATTTTTCAAATCCTTATGTTTGTTCAAGCCTTTGTCATGGTTTATGCTAATCACTATGCTCGAATCCATTCCATGTCTGCACCAAAATCTTCCTCTGACTCTCCAAGTCTCAGGTCCTGAAATTCTTCCTCCTCACTTCCTGGTGAGATGCTCTTCTTCTGTGTTCTCAAAGGCCTTTGTACCTATCGCAAGCCAAGCAGATGGCTTATGTATAGATGACTATGTAGCATTCTGTGTTGTAACTGTTCTTATTTATCCTATAAATAATTATTAAGCATCAATTGTTTGCTCTCTGTATACTATGTGGTACTTGAGTATAGGATTGTAACTCTTCATTTTTGTTTTTTGGATAGCACCACTGTGCCTTATTCAAAATGGATGCTAAACAAATCATTTGTAAATGAATAACATCACTTAGATATTTTTCCAAAAATTTGTCTAACGTATCCTTTCAGCAAGGCCTTCATTTTCACAGCTTAAAGGAGTCTTAGGTGTCTGTTATAGATATTTTGATATGTTATCACTAAAATGTATATAATTTAATTTAATAAAATGTGGCAATGACATGGTAGACAATACTTCTAATTTCCTATTCATTTAGATGCTCTAAATATATCAAAGTGATGAAAAGAAATTGGGGAATTTTGTTATTGTCTACTGATAATTCCACTTGGAAAAACATACTTTAAGAACTATTTGCTCGTTAGAAAGATTCATGGAAGGAAGAAGAATTGAAAAATGATAACTACAATTAAAATTCTCAATGATGTAAAATAGTATTTCATTTGGATATTTTCTCCTATATTAAGTTACTATTGACTTATACAATTAATGGCATAAAAATACAGCATACAAAAATGAATATGATGGAAAACATACATATGAGTTGATCTATGTCTAAATATTTGTACTTAAATTAATGAAAGGAACTTCTCGTTGAGTATCTTTGCATTTACAGACTATTGGATTAGTTGTATAGAAAAGTACGCTCCAAGCACAGCATGTCAGTGCTTTATAACCTTTCAGCTGAAGCCTTTAGATTTCTTCTTTCAGTAAGGCATTTAGATGCAGTACTTAACATATGAATATTTTCCAAATATTCTAATAAGGCAGATGATGTATTGAAATGGAATGTGTGCAACAAAAATTGAAAGTTATATATGTAATCATCTTGAGACTATGTCTGCCTTTCAATATGCCAGAGATTTACTAATGAGATATGTAATCTGAAAAGCAAAATTGTAAGAATGGTGGACTAGAGTGATTATTTCAGGGTCCCCAAAATTAGATTTAAAATCATATTTGTTCCTAAAGAAACAAGAAAACAGCATATGGTAGAATATATCATTTTCAAAAATGTACTTTATTATGTATTTAGAATTTAGTGTTTTGAGGTCCCATACAAAAGGTCAAATTCCAAAAACAAAATATATCAAAATTTATTTGAAAGGAAGGATATAAATGATCTTATCAACTAACATTTAGCAGAGGAAAATAAAAGCAAGAAAAGGAAAAATACTTCAACCAAGGAGTTAGCAAATTTTTTCTGTTTAGGCCAACAAGTAAATACATCAGACTTTGTAAGCCATACAGCTGTTGTTGCAAGCATTCCATTCTAGGCCTGTAGCCGAAGAGAAGCCATAGACAATAGGCCATAGACAATAAATGGTTGTGGCTCTGTCTCAACAAAACTTTCTCTACAAAGCAGGCTGAGGACCAGATTTGACCCTTAAGCTACAGTTCGTCAGCCTTGGTTTTAAATAAAGAAGAGCAAACATTAATAAAAAGAAAAATGTAAGTTTAGGAGAGCTAAAAGAGTAAGTTTAAATTGACTTACTTGAAGGATAGTTTTTTGTTTTTTTTTTGCTATGACTCAATTCATCTATCTCCCCATTAGTCTAATATTATCCTAATAATTTCAAGTACGAGATCATTTGCTATCTAGCTTGGAGAACACCTTCATTTTCTTTTAAGTCTGGAATTCACCAAGTCTCCCTAATTCCCCTAATTACAAGCAGAGTAATTATCTGGGTGATCAGAGAAAAGATTTACTATTTGTATGATTTACCATCTCTTTGTGTCTGTATGTGTGTGTGTGTACATGCATATATATTCAATACATTCACCTAATTGTCTCTCCTAACTATAATTTTGATAAAACCTGGAAGTTATTCTTGACACCTCCCTCATCTGTTTTCACCTTTATCAGCATCTTGTCTAGTTTTTTGCAAAGCCCCCTAATTAGAAACCACCCCCATCATTCCTCCACACTGCTGCTTCACTGTTCCTTTCAAAAGGCAAAGCTGATCATGTCACCACCCTGCTTGAATTATGTCTCTTGGGTTAATATAGAAAGTAAAAGCCTTTATGAGGCTTCCACATCTCTGCCTGGCCAGGTTCCTGCACTCTTCTTCCACCTAGTCTCTCAGCAGCACCCTTTCATGCTCCAAGCTACAGCCATGGTGGCCTGCTCTTGCTTCCTCATCCTTCTCAGACTAGCTGCCATCAATGGACCTTTACACAAGCTGTTTTTCTACTAGAAATAGCATCCACCACCCTCACTCACAACCTGCCCCCATCTTGCTAACTTTGACTCACTCTTCAGAACGTATGTTTTGCTTTTGCAGTGAATCCTTCCCTGATTTCCTGAGTAGCTCAAACTCTAACTACAGAGCAATCCTTGCTCCATTAGGGCTTGGATTAGGGTGAGGCAAGTGAAGCACTAAAGAGTTTATTACTCTCAGGAGCATGCAAGCGTGGTTATGGTCTTCAGGAAGATAAGAGGTGACAGACAGAAGAACATCTAATCAGCAAGTAATTCCAGACCGGTGCAGGGTCCACAACTAAGGGATGAATAATACATGTCATCCCTCTTTCCTTTTAAGCCTATACTTTATTGTGGATCTCTGGGATTTTTATTGTGAAAAATTGTCCCTCTTAAATGGATCAATATATGAGATCTATAAGAGGAATCCTATGAGTCCTATAGAGAGTTTGGATGGAGTGTGAATTTTTTGTTTTTAAATGAAACATTTCCATTTTAAACTCATCAGAAGTAGCTACATGGCATTAAATGGTTGTTGTTTACATTAGCACAATATAAAAAGGACCATAATAAACCTTGTTATTTGCAGTGATTATCAGGATAACACTGAATAAAAATGGCTTGAATTAGAAACAGAGTATTTTTCATTTCCTGAATATATACAGATTGAAAAATATACATTTTTTTCCAATCTGTATATATTCAGGAAAAAAATATAGAAATATATGTATATATTTCAATCTGTATATATTCAAGAAATGAATATATACATATATATTTTCAATCTGTATATATTCAGGAAATGAATATATACAGGGGTGTATCTGTATGTGTGAAAATATATTTATATATATTCACACAATAAATAAATATATTTATATATTCACACATACAGATACACCCCTTATAATCTTACATTATGGCAGCAATTGCAAAATTTGCAAGACCAAACAAATGGTCTTGGAATTATTTGCCCCAAACATGCAAGGAGAAAAATGTATTAATTTTTTGACTAATAATTACTTGGAACTATTTGGAAGAGATAATTTTCTTTTTAAAGAGGCATATAATTGTATTGACCATGGTCCATTAATAGATGCTTCTTTTTTACCAAGAAAATCTTGACTATCCTGAGAAAGAAACTCTGCTGAGCAGAATTATTTTTTCATAGGCTAGTTGAGATTTATCTTATTTTATCTTTTGCTCTAAAATTTATTGCCACAATAACTTTGTAACAACAAAATTGCATCCTGCTCTATCAAAAAGCAAAAGAATGGAAAGAAAGAAATCACCTAATGAAATACTTTGTAAGCAATAGTCACTCTGAGAAATTACTAAAATAAAGGAAAAGATTCAATCAAGTTATTCAGAGCACCCAGATCAGCAGCAGGGCTACTGCAATGAGCAATTCCAGGGGCACCATTCATATGGCGTTCTCTGGGCATACGGGTCCCTGGAGTTATGCAGTGTGAGTGGCTCCAAAGGGCAGAATTGATATAAGTAGATTAGAGCAATGTTGTAAGGCAGAAAGAGCTTTATCTTGAGCTTTAATATACTTTGAAGGTAAAAACTAAACTATCCAAGAAAACATATGCCACCTTTCAGAGGAACTTTACTTAAATTACCTGATCCTATGTCATAGGATTTTCTGGTCACATTTTGAGTTTGGTTCAAAATGTCAGTGAATTTGTTTGCTACAGCACAACTGTATCTGCCTCAAATTGCAATCTCCATCTGCAACAGCAACTCGGCCCATATATATGTTGAATTGATTAGTGTTTATTTTCCTTTTTTCAGCATCTGGTAGAATTAAATGTGATATGTAAATAATTAACAGAGCTATTATATTTTTCCTTTCCTTTCAATTATGAAGTCAATAGAACAAAAGTCTGAATATATGTGCATCCTATGAGCATATACACTTAAAGAGGGCTGAGTAATAACCATGTGAAATGGAAATTTTATGCTAAAACAATTTAGGTAAAGCCATTTTTTCTCATCTTATTTCATCATAAATTTAGAGAACTGTACCTGTGGAACAAAACACTATAAACTCTGCATTGAAACTTTAGATCAGGTAAGTAATAATACTATGGCCTTCAATATTGTGGTCTGGATATTCAGTGTCATGCATGTTAACACTGATATTGACTCATCTTAATGTCTCACTAGGTATCTAGCATATTTTAGAGATTCAATAAATATTTTTTGAACTAATCAGTATAAGAATTCCCCCTGAGGACAGTAATCTAAATTATCTAAAGTCATTTTTCTGTGAAATAAAGGTGAGATTATTAAAAGGACTAAATGAAATTATATGTAGAAATCACTTAACATAATTTCTGGAATGTCAAATAATTGCTCACTAAATTTAGTTATTCATATATTTGTAGTTATTTCCTTAGTTCTGGAATATGATGTTCACCATACCCCATCCTTTCTCCTTTTCCTTTCACCATCAAAGCAATCGCTGATAGTTGGACAATCATCTAAATCAAGATTTCAGAATTTTGCTATTCTTACATTTCCTTTGGTTGACACTGACATTTTAACTGACCTGGGCTATGAGATCGCCTTCAGGACAAGTATATCACCCTGGCCTAATTTACCTTGAAAATTCTATCAAAAATTTATCTTAAAAATTTCTAAATTATCTTGAAAATTTTAAACAGTATTAAATAGGTTGCTTGCTTTATCAATATTAGAATATATAAAATCTGTACACTAGATTCATAATAAGATATACCCATGTTATTCAATGAATGTACCAAAATAATACTGAAAACATTAAAAATTACATTTGCTGAGCACCTATTGTATAAGTAGCGCCTTGCTATTCACTTTAATCAAGTAATATTTCTCATGTAGCCTTACAATGATCTAATGATGACTAGGTTCTATTACCCCAAATATATACCTGAAGAAACTGAAGCTTAAATAAGTTAAATAATTTCCCTAAGGACACTAAGCAGTAAGTCATAAAATTGGAATATAAATTCATTTTGAGTTGGCTCAGCCTGAGCTTTAATCAATTAAATTTCTAATAATCTTTTCAAAGTAAACATTTTCTTTTAAAATGAATAAAATATGAAATGTTATAATTAGTATCCTTTTCACATTTTATTTTTACCACGTTAAGCATATACTTGTTTGTCACAGATAATTTTATAGTTAATAAAATATCTGTTTGGATGAGATTGGCTTTCTTAAATATTAATGTAAAGATAACTTTCAATGAATGATCATTAAATTGCCCTATACATTGAATCACTTTTAGAGAGCCTTCTCTGATTTTTCCTTGTAAACAGAGCAACTTCTAAACAGACCACAGCACTGAACATGGAGATGTAGGGATCCTTTTGTGTGGCTTTAGAAGCACGAAATCACATGGAAAATACATATCTGTAGTAAAGTCTTTTCTTTCATTTACAGATGATGGTCTTGTGTAAAGATTATAATCAATTAAACCTTTTTTCAGACTCTTTAATGTTTGTAATCCTATATCATGTCAAAAGCTCTTCAGTATTACATGCATCAAACTAATTTTTATTCCTAATATTGTTTTCTTGGATAATTCTAGAAGAGGAGTGGTAATTTACCTGGTGTATGGTATGTGTTCTTATATAGGTTGCTTTTTGTGCAGTTAGAAGGAAACATTACACCTTATACTTTCATAAGCTTTCCATAGTGGTCTGGGATCATGGCAATTTTTCTCAATAGCCAAACATAGTGAAATAAACATTGACTCATGTATTAAGTATTGCTGTTATAATAGTGATCATTATATCTTCATCCTCACTTTGTATTTATTATTATACAAGCAGCCTCCCCTGTGGTTACTTACACATCTTCTCATTGTTTAAATGAAAATATATTTTATAATTATCAAAAGTTCATTATTATACACATCTTTTGCTAATATAACTACTCTTCTTTTTTTGAAAATATATCTAGCGAGAAAGTTAAAAATGTTTCATACTTTGTGGTGACATTTTTCAAATAAAACATATTTTAAACTCATCCTCTATTAAACATTTTCATAGACAATTTTAGTTGATTTTTAGAAGAATTTAATATATTTTCCTGATTTCTTTATTTTCTTTTACTCTAAGCTTAAATAAATTATCTTTTTGACTCCATATGTAACTTGCAGAAATGTTACAGAATGCCTGCAGTGATAGAGTCTTTTTTTACATGTCTTATTACATGTTGCCATGGGTCTCCACTGAGAAGACCTATTTAATTCTTATTTTCAGACTCTCTCCTGAGAAGGAGGGCTGCTGCCTTCTTTCAAGGTCATAGGATTTGATGGATGAGGAGTACTAACAGAGATCCCAGTTTCATTCCAAATTGAAAGAACAACAGAAAAGAAGATTAACCTGTCCCAATTAAGCTGAAATGAGGCCAAGGGCAGTGACCTTTATAACAACTGAACACTATCATTTGAAAGCTGAATTCCAGAATTAAAAAAATAAAATTCAGCTCCCTAAGACTTCATGTTAAAAGTAGCTTATATTTTATAAGAGACTCTTCAGTTTTCATTGCTTTGCTACTTAGAGTAGCTTGTTCTCTCATTAAGCACCAGGACATGAGAGTTATAATGTCATGGTTGACTATAAGTGATTCTCTTTTTTAAAATTTGGAGCAGAACTTATTTGTCTTAGATCAAAGATCAGGTTCCCTTGTGCCATCCAGGGCTTTATGCTTGAATTGGGATTCTAAATCCAATTGCCAGTTACTGTGAGCCAAACCTGTAAAATACTGCACTGATCCCATCAGTAAAGATTATAAACCTATGAAAGAAGGATGGTTAATGATTAGAAAGAGAGAGAGCATAAAAAATATTGACACATGCGAGTTTGTTTTTATATTTAATAGAAGTTTTTCCTAAACTGGAAAAGGGATAAGATATTTTATTTTTAGCAAACCTTCACATATTCAGAATTTCACTAACTCTTCTATTTATGAAGTTACAAAGGCTATTTTTATGGAATCATTTTCTAAAAGATAAAACTTTCTAGTAATGCAATATATTATTATTTTTCCATAAAACTTTCTCATAGTTAAGCAAATGCTCTCTTAATGCCATGATATTTATAGATTGACAACATTCTAAGAATTTAGAAATGGAGGTGACTACAGAGTTTCTATAACACAATCTTACATAGACAAGGAAACTGAGGATCATTGTCAAGGGAATTTCTTTTCTTAAAATTATACTTTAAGTTCTGGGGTACATGTGCAGAATGTGCAGGTTTGTTACATAGGTATACATGTGCCACTGTGGTTTGCTGCACCTATCAACCCATCATCTACATTAGGTATTTCTTCTAATGTTATCCCTCCCCTCTCCCCACCTCCCAACAGGCCCCAGTGTGTGATGTTCCCCTCTCTGCGTTCATGTGTTCTTATTGTTCATCTCCCACTTATGGGTGAGAACATGTAGTGTTTGGTTTTCTGTTCCTGTGTTAGTTTGCTGAGAATGATGATTTCCAGATTCATCCATGTCCCAGCAAAGGACATGAACTCATCTTTTATAGCAGCATAGTATTCCATGGTGTATATGTGTCACATTTTCTTTATCCAGTCTGTCATTGATGGGCATTTGGGTTGGTTCCAAGTTTTTGCTATTGTGAACAGTACTGCAATAAACATATGTGTGCAGGTGTCTTTATAGTAGAATGATTTATAATGCTTTGGTCATATACCCAGTAATAGGATTTCTGGGTTAAATGATATTTCTGCTTTAGGACATCTTCAAGGAGAACTACAAATCACTAGTCAAGCAAATAAGAAATGACACAAACAAATGGAAAAATAATCCATGCTCATGGATGGGAATAATCAATCATGAAAATGGCCATACTGCCTAAAGTAATTTATAGATTCACTGCTATATCCATTAAAGTACCATTGACTTTCTTCACAGAATTAGAAAAAACTACCTCAAATTTCATATGGAACCCAAAATGAGCCCATATAGCCAAGACAATCCTAAGAAAGAAAGAACAAAGCTGGAGGCATCAAACTATCTGACTTCAAACTATACTACAAAGCTACAGTAACCAAAACAGCATGGTACTGGTACCAAAAGAGATATATAAACCAATGGAACAAAACAAAGGCCTCAGAAATAATGCCTTTGCCACACATCTACAACCATCTGTTCTTTGACAAACCTGTCAAAGGAATTTCTTAATGGTAAGTGCTTTTTACAACATATAAACTTTTCTTATTAGGTAACTAATGATTATCTAATTAAGATGGAATGTATGCCATGGACATTAAGTAAATTTGGAGATAAATATGCCTTAGTGGAAAAAAGTAATAAATCAAAGCCCATCGGTTGTACTCTCATCTTAACTAAGCTTGGAAGAAATTTTAGATTGGAAGAAAAAAAAAGCTTATCATTCGTGGCTATTTTTACCAAGAAAATAAAAGAATGGCCATTATGACTTCTTAACACAATCCCAGACATGTAATAAAGAATGTAATAGTATGTCTTACTTCATTAAGGACTCTGAAATCACCAAATTAAAAGTGCCACCATTCAGATGCAGCTCACGTCTGTAATTCCAGAACTTTGGGAGACTGAGGTGGGCAGATGACTTAAGATCATGAGTTTGACACCACCATGGGCCACATGGCAAAACTCCATCTCTACTAAAATGGCAAAAATTATCTGGGCGCAGTGGCATGGGCCTGTAATTCCAGCTACTCCAGAGGCTGAGGCATGAGAATCACTTGAACCCGGCAGACGGAGGTTTCAGTGAGCCAAGATTATGCCACTGTACGCCAGCCTATGTGACAAAGTAAGACTCTGTAAGAACAAAAAACAAACAAACAAACGAAGTGCCATTCAAATTACTTCCTGCACCAACCTTACTATCTTTAGAGGTTACAAGTAGCTAAATACATATTTTGCACATTTCTAAAGATGATATTTTAGATTGAAATCAATCAGGATCCAAGCACAATACAAATGACTACAATGCTTAAATGACTTGGAAGAGCAATAACAACTTAAATCACAAGAAAAACACAAAGCAATCTTTAAATAATACATTTAATAATCGCCCTGTATAGGCATATGTATAATTTATAGTTAAATGCTATGGGAGTTCAGGGAAAAGTGTTAATTTGAGGCAGAATCAGCTTAGAAAGGTACCATGGGATAGCACAAACGTGCCTCTTTAATTGGAAGGGAGGAGGGAAGAAGGCATTGGCAAAGGTAATGAGATGGGGCAATGTACGGCCACATTGAGTAGAAGGTGGTAGAACACTTGAGGGACAAGATGAAAACAACAGTAGCTGGAACAGGTGTTATGTTGTGGAGAATAAATAGGAGATAATGTGGGAGTGATACAATGGAGGCAGATGGTAGAAAACTTTTATTGGCCGGTTAAGAGGTTTAGAATTTATCTTGGAAGCATTAAGGGACCCAAAGGCAACCAGGACTTCACTGGCAATTATGTGCATATGTATATGCACATAGTTGGTTGAAATAGATAGCAAACATTTTAAAGCAGTAGTGGTGATAATTAAATGTTCTCTTTTATTATACTTCATTCGACTATTTTATGTTACTCAGTTACGATGTATTCTTTAAACTTAGGTTGTTAGGTAAATAAATGGAACATACAGGCACACACATAAACATATTTAGTTTTTTAATTCATGTAAATCTTGGCTTTATGTAAAAATTTCTTATTTTTGTATGATAACTGATTCGGATTTAATGCAGTAGAAATGCTTGTTTCCATTTTCTTGTCTGGAGAATCATCACTCTGCTACCTGATTTTCCTTTCTGACAGGCTTTAATCACTTTATTTTCTCATATTTCAGGCTCAGAGGTTTAGTTTGAAGCTGTTTTGCAGAGTTGTGGAATAAATGCTTAAGTTTTTCTTCCTAAGATTCACTTTACTGCTATTAGGCAGATTTCAATCATATGTCAGAGCATTTTGTGATCCCTGCAAGTGATAATACAGAATTCACATTTATATTTTCTCTGATGTAGTACTCAATAGAGATATACATCGATGTACATATAAAAATGTCATAGGAATTGTTTTGTGAATGGAGTTTCTCTTCTCCAGGGTCCTAAATAAGCATGTAGTATTACAAAGTCAAAAAATACTTTAAAATTTGACATAAACATAAAATTATAATATTGAACTGTCATAATGCTTGTTCTTGATTACTCTTCTTCGATGACTGGGGTCAGGCAACCTGAGACATATAAAAATGGCATTACCTATTATATATCTGTAACTATTTGTAGACTTAGTAACTCCAAAAGCTATGTTCACAAAGCTGTGAACAAGAATTAAAATTAGGAACTTTATACAAAGTGTGTGATACATTTTGCCAGGTGGGAGAGGTTTGTACTTGAGAAAAGGTTGAGAGATTTATACCCAGAAATATGCATAGCCTGTTATAATATTTTTGTACTAATATTTAAATTGGTAAGTCTGGTTTAAAAACTCAAACAGATTAACCACAAAGTAAGACTGCTCTCTAAAGCTAAGCTTAAATGACTAAAAAGACTGAGAATTTTGTTAGATTATGGTATTTTTATTTTCTTCAAACAGTATATTATCTCTCATTTTGTATATGTATTCTCCTTCCTTCCCTTCCTTTTAACAATTCTCTCAATTCCTTCTGCTCCAAACTTTGTAAGTAGTTTTTTTTAGAAGTCAAGCTGTATCTCCTCAGGAAGCTAAGATAGTAGATGACAGATTTATTCAAAAATGAATGTATTCAAGACCCTTAAAATTTACAATGCGGCTGAAATACTATGTGTTGGTGCTAGAATTTAATATTGTTCCATGCAAATATTAAGATATCATCAACTTTTATTTGCACAAAATATACTCATTAATTCCCTTTGGTTTTGCCCAGTATTCTTATTTTCTTGTTTATTGTATTAACCTCAATTAAACCAGGACCTAAACAAAACAAAGTGAAAAAAGGAAGATGGAAAGAGGAATTCGCAAAAGCCTAAAGTCAAATGATTGAGGTTAACAAGGAGTTATCTATAAAACGTTAGAAGCCATGTTGCAGTTCAACTTCTCCCACTACTGGTAAAATACTTTAGTGAAAATAGGGTCTACTTCAATGAGTGCATTAGCCAATTAACTATTGTTGATATTCAAAATGAAATGTAAAGGCATTCTCAATGGTTCTGATGATAATAGCATTGCTTTTTATTATTCTAGTACTATGATGATAGTTTTAATATGTATATGTAATTTGTAACAAGTACACAAAGCCAAAATTTAGGAAACTTTTAAAAAATAAGGTGAATGGAGAGGCAAAGATAGGGAGTGAAAAAGAGAAATTTTCTATAAGTAATTAAAAAGGACATGAAAAGCAGCACAGATTAAGAAGACAGTCTAATATTAACAGCTTTGAAAACTAACGTTGGTAGAAAAGCAAAATCTGTATAGGAGAAAAGTAAATAGATGAGCTGCATAATCTGCATATTTTCACTTGATTAAAGTTTGGAAAGAAATTAGTCTTTCTGTGTACATGCATGTATGTACACACACACACACACACACACACACACACCCCTCTACACCTCTAACAGTCACAATTAAGCTACACTAAAGAGAAAATAGTACATGTGCCCTGTAATTTTGTAGGGTCATTTTATACTTCCAGCACTTTCCAAGTCAGGTTGATCTTTTTTGACCAAGCAGTTGAAAGAGTTTTGTTATTCCTGAGAAGCTTTAGTGTTGTCTCAGCATAACATACAGAAACATTTTATGTCAGAACTTTGTATACAGAATTCAACTAAATCTAACGTAATGGCATACTGAACTAACATAAATGGCCTTTCTTCTATTAACAGTACCTATATATATTAAATAAAATATAACTTGAAAAAACATAAAAAAGACATCACTGAGAAAGAAAAGTTCCAGAAACTTCCAATTCAAAATAACCACCCAAAATGCAGAAAGTTAAAAAGGAAAAATAAGTGTGGTTAAATTAAACAGAACTATAAAAATCAATTCAGTACACATTTAATAAAATATTATAGAGGGTAAAAATAAAATTAAAGGGAAGCAGTAATTATATAGAAAATAATTAATAGGGCTGGGCGCGGTGGCTCAAGCCTGTAATCCCAGCACTTTGGGAGGCCGAGGCGGGTGGATCACGAGTTAAAGAGATCGAGACCATCCTGGTCAACATGGTGAAACCCTGTCTCTACTAAAAATGCGAAAAATTAGCTGGGCATGGTGGCATGTGCCGGTAATCCCAGCTTCTCAGGAGGCTGAGGCAGAAGAATTGCCTGAACCCAGGAGGCGGAGGTTGCAGTGAGCCGAGATCACGCCATTGCACTCCAGCCTGGGTAACAAGAGCAAAACTCTGTCTCAAAAAAAAAATAATAATAATTTTCTAGAGATAATTATTAAAATTAAAGGGAAGCAGTAATCATATAGAAAAATTAAAGGGAAGAAAGAGACATGAGTCTTCAAGTTGAAGTAGTATGTTAAATTTAAAGCAGTTAACCAATCACATTTAGAGAAACCATGATGAAACTTTAAAACATAAAAGAAAAATCTTTAAAAGCCATAGAAAAGAAATAACATATAATCTGTAAGGGAATGCTGAACAGATTGAGAGCAGGTTTATCATCAGCAATAACAAGAGGTAAATACAATTGAATAGTATCTTAATAATTCCAAAGGAAAATAATTCTAACCTATCAATCCTGAATTCCATACTCTGTGCAACTAGCACTGAAAAGAATGAGGGCTAACTAAAGACATTTTCAAAGACACAGATATATTACTATTTACAGACCTGCACTTAAGAACTCCTAAAGGATGTACTTTAGTAAGAAGAAAACCATATCAAAATGAAGGGCTACAACACACGCAGCAGCTGTGACCACCTAATCATTCAATTTATAGATTAATGTAAATAAATGAACATTGTTAAAAGAAAGGACAAATACAGAAAAATATTTTAAAGTAGAACTAGAAAACTAAATAATAATAGAAGGATGGCATCTGAAAGTGAAGGCTGAAGAACTGTACATTTCTAATAATATTCTGTAGGAACACAGTGATTTTGATCTACCATAGCTCTATAAAGTAAGTGAGCACATTAAGGGTAAATATGGAAAGACTACAAATAGAATATATAGCTTTCAAACTACTGAAACAGTAAAGAGAATTAAGAAACATGAATCCACGCCATTGCACTCCAGCCTGGGTAACAAGAGCGAAACTCCGTCTCAAGGAAAAAAAAACAAAACATGAATCCAATATAAAGTAGGACAGGACAAGAGAAAATAAGGCAAGAGTGTATAAACACACACATCTACATAAAATAAATGGTCACTTATATCAGTAATAATGAATGTAAACAGATTAAACTTGCTTCTTGAAAGATGAAGATTCTTCAAAATACTAATAAAATAAAGACCATCTAAACAGAATTTATAGAAGACACACCTTAGCAAAACAGCATGGAGAATTAATTTTACAGTAAAGAGATGACTACAGCTATACCAACAGAAAGAAAGCTGATGAAGCAATATTAACATCAGGGAAAATAAATTTTAATGAATATGATATTTAACTCCAATGTTCTTCTCTCATCATAATGAAACATGGATCATAAGACAAACTTACAGAGCAATACCTGTTATAAGTAAAATTATTCAGAATACAGATAACAATATCATCACTTAGGTGTCAAGATGGTTTTTCTATCCTCTTTCAGCTGTCATTTGTGATTATACTCAGCTTATATTCATGACAGAACAAGATTTTAACATGACATTTATCCACAATTTTTTTCCAGGTAGTATGCCAAAGATATGCAATCTTATAATCTTTTGATATAATGTCACATTTTAATGTAAATGTCCTAATGCAATTCATGTTACAATGCATCAGCGAGTTGCTCTTTTTGAGGACATATGTAAACCATAGAGCCAGGCACAGGCTTTTTTTGTGGACTTTGTTCAGACCATTGAAATTGCCAGCATAGGACTTTATAAGCCAGTGAGTCCCCCATGGTCTAAATTGATTGATTATTATTATTATTATTATTATTTTTTTTTTTTTGAGACAGAGTTTCGCTCTTGTTACTCAGGCTGGATTGCAATGGCGCGATCTCAGCTCACCACAACCTCCGCCTCCTGGGTTCAGGCAATTCTCCTGCCTCAGCCTCCTGAGTAGCTGGGATTACAGGCATGCGCCACCGTGCCCAGCTAGTTTTTTGTATTTTTAGTAGAGACGGGGTTTCACCATGTTGACCAGGATGGTCTTGATCTCTTGACCTCGTGATCCACCCGCCTCGGCCTCCCAACGTGCTGGGATTACAGGCGTGAGCCACCGGATTGATTATTTTATTGGGTCTTTGGGGACTCCTCCTCTCATTGTTTCAGTGGGCTAGAAAGTGGTAACGTTTAGAACAAATTTTCTAAAATATTTTAGGAAGGGAATTCTAGTGTTCCCACATTATGCTTGCCTTTGGTGATCAAAAACTAAAATGCCAAACAACATTCACAAGAGATCATTAAATTGCAGAGAGCATTTGTCTGGTGTCCTGACCCAGAAGTTGAAGTCAGTGGTCACAAGGACCAGTGGAAGAAATTCTCTCAGTTCCTACAATAGTGGGAAACATGGCAGGAAGCAGATTCCCTGTCCTCTTTTCTGCATTTTTTCATTCAAGACTATAGTCAGAATTCAAAACATGCTCCCAGTAGGCAGGTGCAAAGGTCAAGATTACACATTTGTTTCTGGTCCTCAGCTTTCAGGGTGAGATGATGAGCTCTCAGGCAAATCTCCAGTTGCACAGGAGATATTGCAATGACTAGATACAGTGTTAGAAGATCATCTCAAAATAATACTGTCCTATAATTCTGCTCATATTACTTGACAACATAGAATTTACAATTTTATTTATTTCTACATGTTTTTCATTTTACTTCTTGGAGAATAGGTTATTATAAATGTAAGCACAACTTAAGATGGATTAATAATAATGAGTATGGTATAGATGTGAATCCAGAGGAAATACTATTTCCCCAATGGATGACTTTATTTGCAGTTAATGATATACAGGTCCAACAGCAGAGAGAAAGCTGTAACCTACAGCTACTACTTTCATCTAATACACAGCTTCAATTTCTTTTGAAAATGTACAAAACAATAGTATAGTTTTCGATCCACTAATTACTGTGCTAGAGTTTCAACAATAACCACAAAAGGAATGCTAAACCTCATGCAACAATTTATTTAAATTTGCTTTGGGTATTTTATATTTTACCTTAAAATAATTAAGTCACAAAATAAATCTATAGAATGGTTCCTTGATCATATGGGTTACATGCTTTTTTAATAACTGTAATATTTCAATAAATTGCATGCTTTACTTTTCTAATAAGCATTCATTAAAAATGTATATAATAAATTTGCATAATTCATATTAAATACAAAGCTATGAAAATATAATATTTTAAGCAAATTTGACAATGAAACAACTTACATTTCAGTTTAGAGGCTACTGGGATTCAAAACATAAGTACTTTTTACACTGTAAAACAATAGTCATTATCTAAAAAGTAACAAGCAATCTCTTTAGCATCTTGCAATATTAAAAAATCGTGAACCTTTCATACACGCAGGCTAGTGAGTTACTGATTCTATAAAGTAGATATGGCTCTGAAACTAAGAAGTAAATTGTGCCCCCAACACACTGCAGAGGTATTAAGAACTCTAAGGGAAGGCATCAGGTTTTATGTATCTCTGAGTCCTCAGCACCTTGGCACCTAGCAGTGGAAGTACTAACACTATGAATGAATATGTGAGCGTGTGGCGTCATCACAAGAAACAGTGTAATTGTTGAAAGTGGGTATCCTGCAGAGTGACTTGAGAAAATAAGGTCTACATATCAGCATGGCTTAACCTCAGAATATCTGAGGTTTTCAGAACATCAGAGAAGAAAAGGAACTTAGAGATCATGTAACTTTGCCTTTCACAAAATATATAGTCCCTAAGATATTAATTTTTATGAGAATTTCTCAGGGGAAAAAGGATATGTGGTTAGAGTAGTTGAGAAAATATTGTATCACACATGTAGAGTCACAAAACAGGTAATCTTCATGACTTTGGGAAGGCTTACAGTGAGAAGCAAAACAAAACTTTCTCTCTCACACACATCACTACTTTAGCTTTCAGCATTTCTCTAATGTACTTCACTTTTGTTTTCTTAAAGTAAAAAAACACCCTATAGAACCAGATCTTGTGAGAAAACAACTTGAGAAATGACAAGGTTATTGATTCTCAGCTTTTCAGGCAGGAAAGTGAGGCCTAGAGAACCAAGTTATGTTATTGGGGTTACAAATTAACTAGTTGCTGGATAAACACGTTCTAGAATCTAGGGGTCCATTTTCATTCAGTGTGCAACCAGTATGTAGTCCTACCTCCTATGAAGGCAGTACACATACAGTTGATACTTCAAAGAGTTACAACTTACCCTGATCCAGAAGGTAAACAAAAATTAAAGTAAATTCAGAAAGACTTTCTAAAGTCCTGAGTAGTTTTTTAAATGCTTCAGATAACATATTAACCCAAGTAAAGGCCCATCTTACACCATTGCCCCAACAAATCAGAACAATTAAGGGCCCAGGAATGATCAATCAAACTATGAAAATACAAGAGACATTTTAAAAATAATATTTATGTAGAGAGGGCATTTCTAAAAATAATGTATAACATATCACAAGTTTTAGTAAAAATAAAATAACATAAACAACATCTTAGGATGAACGATATCATAAACACATTAAAAAGATAATTGGAGTTCCAATAAAAAGTTCATGGAATCAAAGCTCTCATATTAATAAAGTATAAAATAGTTGTATAAGTGAATAAAACATTCTAGATAAGAAATGGGAAAAATATATTTAAGGAGAGAAATGACCAGTCACCATACACAAATGTATTCACTGTGAATTCTGAAGTAAAACTCTAACATATTGCACATTATTAGATCAAGCGAATTAAAGGAATGATAACTCCAGCACTGGCAAATGAACAAAGGAATGGTGATCTTCATACCCAAAAATATTTAAGTTGTGTATACTACAGTCAAATCCCATATTAAAAATTTACACTGCAGATAAAAAGAATGAGTGGGTAAATGGCTATATGATATATTTACACAGATAGATGTATAGTTAGGTAGGTAGTTTTTTATTGTAGAATAATGGAATGATATCATTAAAAGGGGAAAGTAAAAATACATTTTGGTACATTATAGCAATGGAATACTTCCCACTGGTCTGTGAGAGAAATAAGAAGCTTGGTATGTATTGACCTTAGAACTGTCCACAATGTATTAAGGGAAATAAGCAAGAAGTAGAAATAGACATGTACCATTATTTAGGGATTTTTTTTAACAGTGTATGGGTATAGGCCTGGATATGACATGTGTGTAAATTTAGGTATACCTGGGAAAAAAGTCATTTACAATAATCACAGACTGTTACCCCAGCCCTATCCCTGTCCCCTGTCATGCTGCACTTCACTTAAAAAAATAGTGACTCCTGTGGGAAGTCACTATATACTGCCTTGTAGGAAATGGGGTTTCCATTTTATTTTTAGATTATTAAGGAAATCTCAGAAGTCTATTAGCCATGAGACCAATCAGGCTGAAGGGACATCTGTTACATTATATATTTACGTGCATATGTTTCTGTACATATTTATATTATGTTTATATATTTATGCTATATTTAAATAGACACATGCAAATATCCAAAGAATACATAACAACTTGTCAACATTACTAATTCTGAGGATTGGGATTAGCAGGTAGCTAGGGGAAATGTTACCTTTTCTCTTATTCATTATTTTTCTTATGGTAAAAATTGCTTTAATAATTAAGAAAAATATTAATAATTTCTAAAAGGAAGAAAACCAAATATAATAAAAATGAACTCTGCAGATTTCCTTTAATATCATCATAGTCATTTTTCACTTATGTATTTTGTGGATTCATACTGTTTATAATTGTTAGGGCTTCTCAGAAGCATAAACTATTCATTTTCTACTTATTCATTTTCTCTAAATGCTCAATATAATTTCAAAAACTAAAATAACCCTACTTGTATTTTCTAAATTTGTCTACCCTTCAGCTGGTAGTACCTTTGTTTCAGGAGTTTCATCTCAGATGTTCTTTATTAACTGACAAGTGTTTTGTACACATATGTGAGTTCTGGGCAGCTCTTGTTGAAGGTCAAGCCTTTGCATACACATCAACATCTTTACAGTAACTATTTCTAGACAATAAGGACATGCATACTCATTAAAATTAAATATTCTTTTTTCTCAATGATATCTAACATATTGTATGCACATATTTCAGAACACGAATAAGTAACCTGCAGGGATAAAGTTCAAAGCTTTATAAACCTTATTCCAACATTTATGATAGTGCTAAGACGATCATGCATGTTTGATTTTAACTTTTAAAATTATCTAAATAATTTCAGGAAGATAGACTCATAAATAAACAGACAAAATTCTATGTTTCATTCTTGTATTTTGGTAGCTTGTGAGTTGCTCCTTTCAGATTTAACATCATCAAGGCTGAGTGCTTATTCTTATAGAGATTCTTAAATGCAGCATCCAATAACTAAAGAGAACACCATTTGTTTTGAATGCTAAGGAATATCAGTCCTGTTATGTAGTCCTGAAAGAAGCTAAATGGTAATAAAATGCTCAATTTTCTTCATATATATTTCAATTCCTGACATAACACCACCCCCCTTCCACTCATGGGCTCACAAATCCTAGCAGAAGAACAATTCAGTAACAGTAATGTAATAATTTTCCAAGCATAATTTCAGAAAATAAGATACTGACTACACTGTTACCTAAAAGACAAATTTATGGCCATTCATAAGATTTTCAGTTTTAAAAAAGAAGACAATTCATTTTAGCTCTCATCAGTGGATTTCCAGCTTTTATAGAAATCTGGGCTCTTTTTTTTACTACAGAGTATCATTCACCTCAAGCAATGTAACAATTATTGCTTATGATGGAAATTAAACTAAGACTCTTGCACGTTTACATTTAGAGCACAACTGCAGGAAAATTTAGTATTTGCAATAAAACTTTCTCCATAAAATGTTGTATTTGACAATTCACTTTCACCTCTATAATTTTATTTCTATTACTGTCATATTTATACTCAGAGAATTTATATCCAGATTAAATGGTGAGAGTGGACTAAAACAGAATGAATCAAAATAATTTAATTTTTATGATGAAAACTCCATGAAACTAACCTTTAAATGCAGTAGTAATCTTCACTAAGGAAAGAAGTCAACATAATCTAGTTGTATGTTTAGTCTAATGTACATGAACACACAAAAGCACATAAACCAGCAACTGCAAAGAAACCCCAATGTATTAAATAATTAAATATTTCAATGAAATACTTTTACACCCTTCTGGTTTATTTAGGAAGAATCTTTGTTATAACTGCTGAGTAACATATTTACTGAATAACACTGATCAGGATATTCTGGCTTTAAAGTTATTTTGTCATTCTTTTCTCAGTTTATTACCAATACATTTGCTTTTATAAACTCATGTTCGTTTTTTTCTTAGGTAAGCCTTAAGGAAAAATCAACACTTTCTTTAACTATATGATAGGTCTAGATCTATTAATCATTGTGACTTCAAAACATACATTTCCCTGTGGATAAGGCAAACACATACCTCTCATCTAATAATTTGTTTCATTGTTTTCTCTGGATTCTAAGCACTCTAGAAATACTCGTTGATCGTAGATATAACACAAAATTTCAGCATCATTTGCACAACATTTTACAGTGCTTCTAACAACTTTGCCAAGAGCTCCCAGAATTACGAAGTAAAAAGCATTGTTTTTCTCTCTTTTATTAGCTCTGAATTTAAAATGCTGCATATTGGGAAGGATATTTTTGAAACAGGTAAAAATGTTTCCTCACTTTTTTATCCTTTACATACAAACGTTCTCTTAAAATCCAATATAAAAGCAAGAATGATATTTATTAATGCAAATTGTGTATCATTCTCTTATAGTCTTCCTTGTATATTCATTGCTTGATTGGAGCCTCCTGATTGACCTCAGAACTCTGTGTGTGTGTGTGTGTGTGTGTGTGTGTGTGTGTGTGTGTGTGTGTTTATATGCATGCATGATGGGGAGAAAGTGAGGAAAGGAAAAAAATGCCACCAGAGAAGAATGAGAAAAAAGGAAGAAGCTGGGTAAGAAACTAAGGATAACTAAGTAACTCTCAGGAAGATAAAATATAATATGATATTATTAGCTATAAATGCCCTCTGTTTGAGTACTTTAAAGTGAAATTAGACTACATCCGTCACGGAACCTGGCAGGAAATGACCTAAAACTGTCCTTTCTGGGTATTGAGATGAGAATTTTTGTCCATGCTGTCTCTGTTCTTGGCATCTACTGAACAGAGACTAACCAATTAAGCCTAATAGTGATAAATTATGTGCTTTATATTCATCCTAATGAAGAACTACTGCTTAGCAGGTAATAACCCCAAACTACTAAATTAATTGTGGTTAAAACCTTGGGTTAGATGTAGCATGACCCTAAATGTGAGAGGCTAGTGCTTCACCTATGATGCCATTATTACTGTATCCCAATTTACATACACAATTAATTTTGTGACAATGTACAAAATTATTAACAATGTGTCTAACAAGGTCTTCTCTTCCAATGTACTTTCAGATTTTAATCATAGAATAGCTTTATTGGCATAAACTTAACCAACATAAATATTTAATGGTTAAATTTCTTTGAGTTGTTCTCTGTTTCTGTCATAGATACATAAGATTCCAGTGCACTTACTCTAAACTAACTTTCCTCTGCTTTAACTACATTGAAATTATCCCCAAATGTTTATTTTTATTTCATAGTCCTATCAGTAAAAAGGTTCTATATTTATATTTGATATTTAAAATGTTTAAGCATTCATTTGTGAATTATAATAACGATTATCTGTACTACTATTACATTGATCATCAAAATATATAAAAACAAAAAAGTTGATAAAATAAACCCAATCGAAGTTTCAATATATTCTGACCCTATCCCAATGGATTGATTGGGTGGGCTCATTCTTCATTCTACTTCGTTCACCAATGCTCTGGTCAACAAACTGAGGCTTGCAAAAGGAGCAATTCAGTATACAATAGCCCTTTTATTTCAATACAATTTCAGATGTAAAAGAGGAAAGTTAGAGCAGTTTTTTGTGTGTGTGTGTGATGATGTCTGCTCTGTCACCCAGGCTGGAGAGCAGTGGCATGATCTTTGCACACTGCAACCTCTGCCTCTCAGGCTCAAGCTGTCCTCCTACCTCAGCCCCTTGAGTAGCTGGGACTATAGGCATATACCACTCTGCCACCCTAATTTTTATATTTTTTTGTGGAGATAGGGTTTTGCCATGCCACCCAGGCTGATCTCAAACTCCTGTACTCAAGTGATCTGCCTACCATAGCCTCCCAAAGTGCTGGGATTACAGGCTTGAGCCACCATGCCCAGCCTCCAGGTTTGAAGAGATTTAAAAATTCCTAGATCATCCAGGAAATCCCCTTTATCACATCCACAACAGAGGAAAATTCAGTATAAGAAACCCGTCTCTTCCCTTAAAGCATTCTTCTTGTTGGATACCACTGTTAGAATATTCCTTATTATATTGATCTAACTCCATTTGGTGATCATAGGTTTGAAACATCTATAAAGAAAGAAATCTATTCATTCTTTTCCATGGTAGCCTTCCAAATATTTGAAGAAATCTCTCTAAGGCTCTTTCCACTTATATTATCTCCAAGTTGCACATATTCACTGGCTTTGATTATCCTCTGTGAGTTGTATTTTATAAATCATAATTGCTCTCTCACCCCCTTTTATGAGCACCCTAGCTTCTGAACAACTCTGTGAAAATGGGAAACCTAATAATGAAGACAATACTCCAGATCGGGTCTGCCCACTCCTTTGAAATGAGATGAATACAGCCTCCATTCATCAATCATCTGGCTTATATAGCTAAATAAGTAATTCTTCTTCAGAAATATATTTGTCTTAAGAATTTTTATTCTATTTTATATTTTTAACAACCCTGTAGATATATTGGTGATTTTTAAAAGCAAATATCAAATTCATTACATCATAATGTTGTGTTTAAAAAATCTGCTGTGGTATGTTATTAAAACAACACTGCCAGTAATAAAAATCAATGGGCCTAAACTAAAATGGAAAAATAAATATGAATCCACTTGGGCCCTTCAGATAATGCACTTGGCTTTTCTTTCAATGAATATAGATAAGTGATTTCATGTGGAGGGACCTAGAATAATCACGATAAAATTACTTTACAGATAGTATGCTTGGGCTAAAAGGTTTCATTATTTTAACTGATTCTTTCCATTTCTGGTTTCATTGATGCATGTTTTAGTCATTTTCTTTTTTTGCATTACTGCATAGCTGGGTTAAGTAGTCTTTATGCATTATTACTGACTTTTACATTATCTTCCTAGGTAGTTTAAGCAATTTGGATTACATATGTTTAAATTTTTAATCTGTACAGAGGTAAGGAATAGTGGAGTTCAAGCAAAAAAAAAAAAGGAAAGGAAAATAAAACTATTCCTTGGGTAGAAATATACTTATCTGGGTCAAAATTAAATTAATATGCTTTGTAAAAAAATGTTCAATGATATAACAATCTCAAGTTTAAATCTGAGGAGTTCATTGATAACTTAATATTTTCACTGTATTTAAATGCTTGTCCAATCTCAGAATCAATTAATATTCTTACAAGATATGTAGAGTCTATTAAATGGAAGTATCTTTTCTTTCAATTACTATTGTTAAGAACATATTTTACATATAAAAATCACTATCTGTACAAAATTGAGAGTTAAAATTATAACTGTAGGCTTAAATTATTAATCAAAAGTCTTGTTATTTTTGCAGTGTTGATGTAGATTAATGTTCAGAATAATACTTCTAACTATAAATACTTAGATGTCAAAAATTTAGCATACATGCACATACAAGAAGGGAGTTTTCAGACTAAAATAAGCAAAATTTTAAGAATGCTAAACTGCTAATAGAAGACATATGTAAATATAGATATATGTATACATACATTCTAAGGTTTTCCATGGGACAGAAGATGAACCAGAAAAACAATTAAGTCTTGAATTTATTCTTTTAATATTTGGTAGTCTTCCAACAACTTGATTCAATGTATAATAAAAACTAAATGTCATATTTTGAGAAAAGTGATAATGGGGATAAACACAAAAGAATGAAAAGGAGACTGACTATGTAGTTAATATTGGAAAATATCTTTGTTTTGTCCCATTTGAAGATGCATATTTTCTCTTCAGTTACAATTAAAAAATTTAAATTTAGCTTTGCAAGCTAAACATTCATTCTGGAGATAAACGTTCAGTGACTGCCTCCATTTAAAGTCAAATTCATGGAATTGAAATTACTACATTCTTTGGCTATTCTGGACAAAAAACAAACAAAACAGCCTAACCAAAAAGTAACAGCTATATGGTCAATGTGGCTGTTATGAACAATTTATAGTTCAAACCTAATTAAAATTTCTTGATATGAGCTACAACTCCAAACTTTTGGTCATTTAAGTATTCCAAACCATCACGACTACACCAACAGTTATTTAAGTTACATTATATCAAATGCCTTCAATGAAACTTTATAATAATTCAAAACTCTGAAATTTGACATGCAAGTGTATGTGTGGATGTATATGTTTGTACGTGTGTGTGTGTGCATGTAAAATTGTCTTCAAATTGAAGAATGAATTACACGGAAGGTCTAAACATGAATGTTATTGTCCTAGCCTCAGATACTTAATCTTCCTCAATATTAATTGTGTGTATCCTTTGCCTGACTTAAAAGATAGCCTGTTGACCTTTCATTCTATAGGTTTGTCATTTATCTCTATTTTTGGTTGTGTATCGGACTGCTGCATGGTTCTCCATTGCTTCTAATTATTAACAGTGTTGACTGGTTACAAATGAAAGATACACTGAGCTCAGGCTGGTGCACATTTTTGCACCTATATATGCCTGTCTATTCCTGTTTAGATATTGCTTTATGTCTCAAATAGTTCTTTCCCCAAATGCAGCCATTACAAAAACATAAAATATTAATGTCAGATTAAGGTCTATTTTATGCAAAAAAATTTAAAATACACCTTAGGTAGATAACTACATTATATATAGATTACCTACCATAAAAATGCATTCAAATATTTTTTCCTATTAAAACTAGGTCACTTATCTGACTTCCTATGAGAATCTTAGCAGGCTTAACCTAAAAGTGAAAATATTCATTAAGAGAATTCTTTATACGTTTGTGTGGCTATCTTTGAAATTCATGGAGCATAGTCACTAAGGTAACCTTACGTATCTATTTTCACTTACTTAAGATGTTATTTAATTAACAATTCCTTGTCCCTCAAATGTGGTTTTGTACATATAAGGGGAAGCCCTGACCAGGCATGAGTTTAGACAGAAGCTATCAATTATCTTTATAGAGGTCAATTATCTTTTGTACAAGTTATCAGAGCAGGTAGGAATAGGAATTGATAATTTAAATTCTGATCATGAATTCTATTCACTATACATAGGGACAATTAGCAGGCATTAAAAAAAAATAACTTCAGGGTAGAATCTATGCTTAGAATCTCCATTCCTGTTTCCAGAGTTCATGTTTCCTTAAGTGTAGGCAGTCAGAAAAGACTAAATTGTTTATGATGCATTAAAAAATCCCAATACAGGAAATGCATAGCTTTCTATTCATTAAGCTTAATATCTCCTGACCCTATCCTGTGGAAGTATAACCAAAGTCCACAACAGGCTCATAGAGGGATTGGATTTATTAGCTAGCCAGACGAGGGACAGCAGTGTGTCTCTGGAGGACAGCCAGTCTCCCTGAAGATGGACTGTAGAGGCTAGAGATTGGGCAAGAAGCAGGATTCTGCTCCCAAATAAAGGAAAAGCATTTATTGTTTGATTATTGAAGGGAATTGACAAATCTCTCTTGGTCTTAGCCACTGTTTCAATGCAAATTCATTTGAGTAGATTTAAATTAATCAAGTTCTCAGTAATGTCTGATGATTAGTTGTTTAAACATCAAGGGTCAAGCCATGATAAAATCCCTTATGTGCACATAGAAGATATGAGCAGAGATTTTCTTTATCAATACTAATCATAGAATTAAAGGAGATTAGGCCCTTGAGTATCCTAAGAGATCATTTATTCCAATGCTTCATTTTACAGGTAAAGAAACTGAAACCCAAGGTAGTAAATAATATGTATAGTGTCTTTAGTTGACAAACAGCAGAGCCTGAACTCAGACCACATGCTCTGATAAGTCCAATGTATAAAGCATTGCAGGGGAAACTGAAAATAGATCCATGCTCTAGAGAAACTGGAGAGATCATACTCAAGGCACTATATCCCTTCATGTATAACAAGATAGAATTTACTCTAGTGCAAAGAGCAACCTAATGACTTGAAGGAGTGATGGCACTTCAGAGAACGAGGTGGAGACAGAAGGTCATCACTTTAATATGTGCCATTGGGTGAGCAATGGAGAGAATGAGTTTCAGTTGCACCTCTACAAACTTATTAGCATTTAAAAACTTCCAGTCCTGGAGAAGCTTCCAAGGTTAATATGCCCTGCAGAGACGGGATGCAATTATGCAGAAGTCAGGTTAAAATGACTACAGGATAGCAGAACGCTTGAAAGAGTTGAAGTCAATTAAGATTCTATGACCTGTTCTTGTATCATCTCTCTGCTAAGAAAGTGCCATTCAATCACTGTATTTTACATCTTCTGCATAATGAAAACACCTGCAACTGCATAAGGCCTGATTTAACTTCCAAGCAGAGTATTCCTTTGTTGTGACTGAAATTTTATTTCCTATAATAGGTCATTTCCCTCCAGTTTCATAATAGCCAACCGCCTAGATTCTGGTTAAGGCATTTCCATCTTTTCTTCATGAAGACGTCAAACAAAACTTAAATATATTTTAACCTTAATAATTTATTTTTATTCAGTTAGTATTCAACACATGTTATTTAGTGGCTACTGTCCACCAGGCACTAGGATTTCAGGAGCCCTGAAGGAGCTTGAGGTTGGTGGGTAGGATATATATGCTAGTAAATATTATAATATTACAATGGGGGCATTCTCAGCATAGTTCTATGCAAACATTGATGCATAGTCACCCAAAAGGAAGTACTTCAAACATGAGTGATCATGTGGTCAAAGAGGAAGGGCACTGTAGAGAGAATGGAAATGACAAGAGGTTTAATGTGGATAAGCTGAATAAGATTTGGAAAGCGGCAGCAGAAAAAAGTCATCCTAGGGTATCTCAACCTTGCCACTACTGACATGCTGGACTTAATTATTCTTTGTCGTTGGGACTGTCTTGTGCATTGTAGGATATTTAGCACCATCCGTGCTGTTCACCACTAGATACGTGCTCCCACCACAACCATCATAACGTGTTAATAAAAGTGTCTCCAGACCTGGACAAATGGTTTTCAGTCAATGCTTCCTTCGGCATTTATTATATCATTGTTGCCATGACAAAAAAGATTTCAGGTGTTAATCACAGTGTTGCTACATGAGTTTTTGAAAACGGATCCAACAATGGCATGATAATTATGAGAAAAAAATTGATCATATTTTCAATAATAAAGCAATGGTGAAGTCTTATTATTTTGAAGTTATTTTTTCTTCCAGAGGAAATCAAATATTAAATGATCTGAGAAATAAAATGTACAATAAAACACAATTTAGAGAACAATCCAGAATTTCAATCCTTAATAAATACAGGGATGTTTAAAGTTTTATTTCCTAAAGTGATAGAATAAAAAGTATTTTCAAATTAATTTTTATGATAAAAGTAATATATGGACAACATAAAATCCCAAATAGCAAAGAAGAGCAAAAAACAAAAAGTGAATGGTATACTTTTCCTCCAGCTTCTAATTCCTTTCCCCAGGAAGTATTAACAAATTTCTGTGTAACCTTTCTGAAAGTTTTATTTACACAGAAGAGACCATTCTATGTAGACTTGCTCCATACCTACCTTTTATGTACTTAAAGACTTTTATTTAACTTAAAGACATTATTGCAGAGGTTTTGATATTAAAACTCATATACCCACTGTATTCTTTCTAATGACTTCATAGACTGTATTTTGAGGTATATATTCCATTGCATGCACATATTATGTATTTTCTTAACAATCCCTTTTGATGAAAAGTTACAGATTTTCCATTTTTTCTTCCACATAATTCTATATTCTAAGTTCTATACATACATCCTTAAGTAATTTTTAAAAGCATTCATAAGATTTATTTCTAATTTGAAATTTTTAAAAATTCAATTGCTTAAATTTCAAAACAGCTCATTGAATCAAACATTTCTCTCAGTTAGAAATTACTTCTTGTTGATTTTTGTGCTTGGAATTCTTTTGGGACATAAAAAAGATTAGAAGACAGAAATTCATGTTCTTACATTTAATATTCTCTAACATGATAATATAAAATGTTATGCATGCATAGAATAAAAGCCTAACTTAAGAATATATTTAATATCAGAAAAGTTTTGTAGTTTCAATTAGAATATGTAAAAATGAATAAAAGTAAACACATTGACCTAATGAATGGTTTAACAGTATATATAATATGGTTACTCCTATTTCTCTAAAATGTTCTTATGTCTATCTTACGTTTAAAGACATATTGAAAGACATATTAAACATGTACCATATTTAAACCATTATGGTACAACCATCCCAGTTAGGAATTTAAAGCGGTTTTGAGCTACTCAAGCTAGTTAAATGTGAGTCTGGACAAAATATGTAGAATCAAATCTGTGTGCTATATATATATTCAGTCAGAAATATTTACATAACTTATATTATGTGCCAAATACTAATAAACATTTTTAAAACTTGTAAGGGTCTGAGGAATCTATTTTATCAGATAGAATTTGAGGTTTTCTATTTTCTAATCCAAATTATAGTACATTCCATAATTCATTAATGTATTCACATTTATTCTATATCAACTATAGAATGAATAGCAATTCAATATAAAAGTTATTGAATATGAACTGCATGTCAGGTACTATGGTAGATGATTTAAATACAAAACCCTCCCTCTATTTCATGAAACTTGCTGCTTAGTCAGTAAACTAAATACTACTTAAATATTTGTGCAAGTGATTATAAAACCAAAGCTGTGCTATATACCAAAATGGATAGTTCAAGGTCATATAAGAGTATATGAAGTGAGAAATCACCTAGTCAGGAAGGTTTCTCAGATCTGAGATTGAAAGGATAGATAAGAGTTAAGAACACAAAGAAGAAAATGAAGAGTATTTTGGAGAAGAAACAGTGTCTGCCAAGATCCTATGAGGGAAGTGCTCACAGCTATGATAATTTACCTAGTCATGACTGTATAGTGGAATTGATACACTTTACAGTTGTAAATTTATGACATGTTGAGAATACTACTCAAACCCATTTACCACACGACATGAAGGGCTGGCAGCTTTGAGCGGGATCTAGAACAGAACCAGGATGTGGTATAAGTGGCCCCGCTCCTTGGGACGAAGAACTCTGAAAATATTATGATACCAGAAACAGCTTTGATGAACAAGCCTAATTGTAGTTTATGTAAAACCCAAAAAGAAGAATCATAACATAGACTGTAGGGTCCTGGAGAAAAACCATACCATCTGCAAGACCATGCCAACATAGAGCTTCTGGCAAGCTACTGAGATTTGGTAAAGATGAAGTGTTTGAACAGAGAGTAGAGGTCACTATGCTATCGGAACTACCCATCAAAATCTAGTGTCTATTACAACTACTGAGTCATAATTCGGGTGTACCCAGTAACAATCTAATATAAGATAGAAATGGTATTTCAGGAATCAGGCATAAGCAAGACCAGAGGTTCTAAATAAGACACAGGAGCAGGTGTCTTAGACCCCCATGCCATTCACTATTATTGTACTGGTGTCTCTCAATTCATACGGCTGAATGGGAGGGAGGTCCTTTATAACCAGCTGACAACAGAAGAAGCAGTTCAAGCTCCAACGATGTATCAATCAACTTAGTACATGGATATAAGAAAATAATGGGCATTGACAACTTTAGAGCTCCACTAAAAGGTGATGGGAAAATATAATGGAGGGGCAATTCTCCAATGGTTAACATTTCTGCAATGCATCTGGTTGTCCACTTTGTTTGGAAATAAAAGTGTCCTGAGGTGAGAATTTAGTCTGACTCAGTCAGTGGCAAAAGGCTTAGCTTGTTGATTAGGGATTTGGAAAGAGAAGAGTTGAATGATGAGGAATAAGGAGGTCAGGGTTGGTGGCATGTCAATGACTATATGAGAATAGCCACAATATTTGAAATCTTCATATTGATAATAACATGCACCATAAAGCACCTGCCAAGAGGAGAGAAGACTCAACATCAGCCCAAATGCTTGTCTTACGTGTATATAAATGCACATGGGCCCATTTACAAAAATTTTCTTGTTACTGCCCCCACCAATTATTCAACCTGCTAGAAACAGAAAATACTTAGTGCCCAATATAGCACTATCACTTGAAGGGACTTACCAGAGATATGGTGGAAAGTTGATTACATTAGACCCCTTCCATCTAGAAGAGGCAGTAATTCTATGTTTTGTTTATTTATTGCTACACAGAAAACCATCTCTAGTGGCTTAAAATGACAACACTTACTATTCTCACAAATCAGCAACACTTCTCTGCTTCACTGCACATAAGCCAGAGCAGCTCAAAGGCTGGGGAATAGAATCATCTGAACATGTACTTGCTCAATCACTTGGCTGGAAGTAGATACTGGCTCTCAGCTGGGACTTCAGCTGAGTCTGTGGGCAAACTCTTCCATGTGGTCCTTTCATGAAGCTTCTTGACCTTTTCAGCACATAGCTGTGGACTCTAAAGACATGTGCCCCAGATGCAAGAGAGAGCCAGTAAACAACTGGATCAACTTTTCTTATCTAGCTTTGTAAGTCACGTAACTTCACTCCTGCCAGCATCACTAAAAGCATATGACTAAAGCTGTACGATATTCAAGAGAAAGTATATGAAATTCCACTTTTTGGTGGAGGAGTGTTAAGGAATTTTTGGATACATTTTAAACTACTACATTTGCCTTGATTGGACTTAATATATATCATGGTATGGATTATTCTTTTCTGCCTGCAGAAACTCTGCAGAACTAGAGTCCAGAGGTTTACAGTGTTTGATACATTGACATAGGATTCTGCATAAAGTCATATTAAAAAATTGACTTACTTTAGAGAAAAGGAGGGGTAAAACTGGGTATGAATCATATGATTCACTGGCTCTATCATATACTGATCATCCATAAGCTTGCAGCTTTACATAGTGAAGAAATTGCCTGTTTAAGGTACAATTATCCAAGTGTGATCTTAGATGATATAGAGAAAGAATGACAATATATATGCAAAATCAATTACTAGTATATGACACTGTGTGTCCCTCCTATGTAGAATATATGTGTCTAGAAACTAAGGAGTTGAAGTAGGAATGGACCTACTTAGCATTATTCCTAGAGAACCATTGGGGGAATTTCTGCTTCCCGTCTCCACAGTTCTAGACTGCATAGATCTCCATGTCTTGACTCTGAGAGAGAATATACTTCTACCAAGGGACAAACAAGTGCCCTAATTTCAAAATTGATGTTTTATCCAGTAACTTAGGACTTCTCATTCTAAGAGACCACCAAACAAAGAGAGAACTCTGTATCCTGGAAGGGATAAATGGCATTGATCATTAGAAGAAGGTTAAACTGATATTACACACTAGATCAATGAATCATATTCTTAGTTTGGAAACTAAGTAATCCACTAGGACATTTCTTGGTATTCACTTGCCCAGTTTTAATGGTAAGTAGAAAAGTGCAGCTGGCACAGCCCTATAAAAAGATGGTAACAAGAGGAACAGACTTGTTAAGTATGAGGATCTGAGCTATCTCATCTGGCAAGTTACCTTGACTTTCAGAAGTACTAATGGAGGGTGAAGGGAATTCAGGGTTAGTGGTGAAAGTATTAGTTATGGCCTTGAGACCAGCTGCAGCAAAAGGGGCTTAATTCTATCCCATTAAACTTCCTCTTGCAAGTTTTTCCCAGGTAAAAGAGGACCAGTAGAATATCAGAGCAGCTTTTTCTATAACTTACTATATAAAGCAGGAAGTGGGCTATCATGGATACTGTGGTGTGCCACCTACATTCCTCAATCCTACCCCTGGTCTGAGCACTCATTCTCCAGCTGCTCAGTTTGCTAGAAATTGACTCCAGGTCGTGCCTGCTCTCTATGGGCAACTCACTGATGTTTGGTTAATGCAGAAATATAAATTTCTAGGTTTCTTGTACAATTCAAGATACATATGAAGGGCCATCCCAGCCCAAGTCCTTTGTAGAATCATCGGAGACATAGTTCTCTACCCAAATTTGCTTTTTAGGATCACCCTCAGATGTTAATCCTGAGAGTGTGCTCCAGTAAATTTCCTGCATAGAAATCTTCAGAGCAAGCTTCCTGATTCCCCTACCTGAAATGAGTAGAGAGAGCAAGAAGATAGAAGAGGAGATAAAGCGCAGGACCCAGAAGAAATACCATACTTTTTCATCATTTATACGGCCCACATTCCTTTTTCACATTTTTGTATCTCTCAAGTTGAAATGCAGTTTATAACTCATGTGATAAATAAGCTTTGTATTATAGTTTGATTGGCAATATTTTTCTTTTGTTGTGGCATATAAATTAATGACTTGTTTTACATCCAAAACACAGATTTGATGAAAAAAACAAAAATGAAAATACAACGAAACAAGCAGGAAGAGATTAGAATTTGGATTTGCTAGACATTGAAGTAATTTTAAAGGCTTAATAAAGACCCTGAGAATAGTGGAAAAGTATTTAGAAGGAAAAGTCTAACATCATATGATTTGCTTCTGAAAATACCACTGAGTCTAGTGTGCAAAGAAATAATGATAAGAGATGTAACCTCATGAGCAGGCTCTGTGTAGTCATCTACCCAAAACAGATGAGTGTGGTGCATGGAGATAAAAAACAAGTGGATAGATTGAGAGATGAGACATATTTAGCAGGTGAAATTCAGGGTACTTAGTTTTAGGATGAACATAGGGAGTAAGAAGTGACTCCAGTTTTTAAATCAGCAACCAGGTGATTTGTGGTATCATTCATGAGCTAGGAAACACAGAATGAAAACCATGTTGGTTTCTCTAGAGAGGAAGTGTAATGTGAACATTGAGAGTTGTTTGTTTCACACTTTAATGTTGGAGATGCCATTAGCTATTGAGAAGATGTTATGTATGTGATTCTAGGATCGGGAGAAGTGTGTGCCTGAGATACAGTTTTGGGAATCATTTATTTGAATAGATTACTAAGCGGTAATTGAAGCTCCAGATATGGATGAGATCACATTGGATAGTGTGAATAAAGAAAGGCCTAGGAGCAAGCCTTTCTTAACTCCATGATTTAGCAGCTGGGTAGTAAAAATACATTTATAAAAGAATACATCGAAGAAGCATTCACAGAGGAAAAACAGATGGCTGTTGTGTCCCAGAAGACAAGGAAAAAAAAATGTTTCAAGAAAGAGGGTATAGGAATTTGTGTTGAATAATGCTGATACAGCAAGTAAGACCGGGACTGAAAAAATGTTATTTAGTTAGTGACAGGGAGGCCACTGGTAATACCATCAAGAGCTGTTTACTGGAAAGGGAAGGCTGCATACTGCATGAGAGCAGGCTAAGTGGTGAGAACATGTGAGGAAATGTTCTTTGCAGATTCAGCTGTAAAAGGTGGAACAGAGAGGATGACAAGTGAAAGGTAGTGGCCCTGCATTTTTGTATTGTTCATAATTATTTCTCTTCTTTCTTTTTTGTATCTATCTCTAGCTCTCAGAATGATGCATATTTAAGAGACAACAGAGAAAACTAAGTTTAATTTAGGGGTTGAATAAACAAAAGAGAAAAGGAATAATCGATAATATAAGCAAGGATCCTGAATTATCTGTTGTGATGTTTTATCTTCCGCATGAAAGAAGATAGCAATGGGTTCAAATAGTCTGTTCTCTCTCTCTTTTCTTTTTCTTTTTTTTTTGAGACAGAGTCTCATTCAACCCAGTGCAGTGGCACAATCTCAGCTCATTGCAACCTCCACCTCCCAGGTTCAGGCAATTCTCCTGCCTCAGCCTCCTGAGTAACTGGGACTACAGGTGCATGCCACCACGCCCAGCTAATTTTTGTATTTTTAGTAGAGACAGGGTTTTACCATGTTGGTCAGGATGGTCTTGATCTCTTGACCTCATGATCTGCCCTGCCTCGGCCTCCTAAACTGCTGGGATTACAGGCTTGAGCCACCGCACCTGGCCTGTTCTCCCTTTTCTAAAACTGGGTGGGTGTAGTGTTTATAAGGTGAAGTGTTTGGGGGAAAAAGCACTGTAGAAGCAGAAATAAGTTAAAATTAAATTCTGGAGATTTTTGGACAATCATTGCAGCTTGACACTGATTATCAAGCTAAATTTTGGTTTTCTTTCTCAGACTTCAAATCATGTCAAATTTTACAATAATGATGAAAACAAAGACAAGCTATACATTGAGAAAGCCATTTCTGTAAAATTTTCACTCACTGGATAATCATATGTGAAGCCCAGGTCTAAATGCACTGGTTAAATATGATGCCAATGGGCTTGCGTACTTTGTCCACATGCCTCTGTATTTCCACATACAGGGAGCTGCCAGTTAAAATTATACAAATAATAACTACTGAGGAAATCAGGACTTACCATCAGACCATTACCTGTGGTTAAGAAAAAAAAAACCCAATAGATCAGTGCATATTCCCTACAATTCAGCTACAATATACTATGCGTTGAGGAAATTCTTATTCATTCTTCAAAACCCAAGTCAAGCATCATCGCACTAGACTACTTCCCTAACCTCACCTCCAATTCTATCCACAAAGCACACGCCTTATTTACCTCATAGCACTTCACCACATTTATGGCAGGTTTCTATTGTAAGTTTCTAGGATTAGACAGTGAGCTTCATGAGGAAGAACAGCTTATCATACAACTTTGTATATTTCAGCACCTAACTCTTGTTCTATATTATTGAATGAGATAGGTAGAAAAGACAGAGACAGAACAAAGAGAAGCAGGAGAGAAAGAAATGAAGAATGGAAATCAGAGGTGAGAAAGGAAGGAAGGGAAGTAAAAAAGAGCAGAAGAAAGAATAAAACAAAAGAAATAATGTAGCATCACAGAACATAATGGTTTGTGATCAAATAATTGGCAAAAATAAAACTTGTAATTACCTACTTGGTCAAACTGACAAATGTTCTTAACTACAAGGCAATGATTCATTAATTCAACAAACATTTACTGAGCACCTATTCTGTGCCAGACATGGGGCCACTGGATGATATATGATAAACAAGAAAAATTTCCCTATCCTTTTGGATTTTACTTTCTAGGGTAAGTTATCTTAGTACATCAAAGCTAAAAAATACAGCAGAACCACCTGGACTGACAGTACAAGGGTGAGAGGCTGAAATTTCAAAATAAACGGTTAGGGTAAGATTCACTAAAAAGATATTTGACTTGGAGTCATTCATATGTCCCAGAGGAAAGGCATTCCAAGGAGAGAAACCAATAGTGAAAAGCCGCTGAGACAGTGTGTATGCCTGGAGTGTAGAAAGTCAGGGTGGCTAAAAGCAGAGTGAACAGAGGCGAGAAAGGTGATGGGGAGAGGAGGCAGCTCCAGCTCATGGAGAGCTTTATAATCATTGCAGACTTTTACTAGCAGGAGATGGAAGCTTTCTGAGGGTGTTCGAGCAGTGACATGTTCTGGCTTAAACTTTCAAAGGATCTGCTTTTAAAGGAACTGCTGCATTAGAATAGAAGCTGGGGACCAGTAAGAGGCCAGGCAGGAGATCCTGGTGGCCTGGACCTGGTTGGCAGCAGTGCAGGTGAGAAAAGTGGTGGGATTCTGGGTGTACCCTGAAGACAGAGGCAAGGGGATTTGCTCTAGGATTGGAGTGGGCTGTGGGAGAAAGAGACAGCAAGAGAAATTTCAGTTTCACTAAATTCTGAGATTGAAAGTTCTATTCAAATACGTTTCTATGTTATCAAAGCATTCATATGTTTATATGAATAAACACAAACCTGAAATTCTTTTTATTCTCACCTGACAGTATTCTTACCTGATTAGATCAGTTCTGAAGATCATGAATCAGAAACATGGTGTTTTATGATATTGTAATGATAGAAAATAAGCATTTATAAATTGTGAAGGCTGCTTTAATTGGAAAAGTCCTCATTTCTGGTGTACCTTACTTCATGTTTAGAGGAAGGAGCTGAGAAAGGCATCTGAGCTGATATTAAGAGAAGAAACAATTGATACTACAGAGTGTCTTTTTTGGGCTAGTTTCAATGAATAACATTTTGTCATCAAATGAAAGTACACAGACTACAAATCCATATAATACTCAGCATATCATTTTCATCAGTATACCAAATAGAAGCCCTTAAGGCAGAAAATACTTTAGTTGATAAGGCAGAAAAACAAAGCTACATGGATTAAAAATTAAAAGCTGCTGGTTTACTGTCTATCATTTAATTCTCCATATGGGAGTTAGCTTAAATTTAAAAAGTAATAAAGCGAATATGTCTTCCATAGAGCACTTTACATTGGGGATTTTGAATTTAAATGTTATACAGAAACTACTTATATTGAATCTAGTATTTTTATTTTAGAATTTGTATTTCGGAAGAATAGATTTCCAAGAACCCAATAATACTGTGTCTCTTTGGACTAAAGAATGTTATGCTTTGAGACTTTTAATATAAAGGATTAGGTAAGCCTAAGAAAGAAGCATTTGAGAAAAACATAACACTTTGTTGCTATTTTGATCTCAGTAACATAAGTCGTATACTCACATGAAGTTGAGAAAAACTATCCAGCAAAGACTTCCTCTAAGTCTGTTTCCTCAGTGGTAAGTCTCTTAATACTGACATGAGCTCTGTAGCCAAACCTCTTGGGTTCAAATTCTGTCTCAGTCACTTACTAGCTGTGAGACTGTGGAAAATGCATTCAAAGTCTGTGTGATTCTGTTTCCTTATAGCATTTAGAACTATAGCAAATGATAAATACCCATTTAACATTAGCTATGATGGCTGCGGAGAATACTCATCAACTGTACTTTTGCTTTCCTTTTTTTATGGAACTTTATGAGCATATCTGACTTCCTGGGGCCAGAAACAGAGCTTTGAAGTCTTCTGCGCCAGACAACTTAGTGACAGTCTTGCCTCTTTCTTTTGTTTTCTCAAACATTCTAGCTATTTCCTCTCTGGGAACACACCTTCTCAAGATGTTTGCATGACATATTCCTTCTAGTCATTCAGATTTCAGCTTAAAAGTCATTGCCTCAGAAAAATGTCTTTGACTTCAAACTAAAATCAATAGCCACTCTCTTTCAGCTCACTCTGATTAGTTTTCTCAAAATACTCACGATTTTCTGAAACTCCCTGTGATAATTATTTTTGTCTCTCTTGATTAACTAGTAAGTAACTCTATTCAAGAACGGTGCCTGCATTTAATATTTACGGAATATTTTTTGAATGAGTAAAATAATAAGTTTAAACTCAAAATTTGTATTGCCTTAGCCTCAAATTCTCTGTCCATCTTTTGCATACTTAACTCTATAAACTATATCACTGACTCACTACATTGCCCCACAATGTAGTGAGTTTTTGAAGCTGCTTAGGCAGCCTCAAAACTTATATTGCTAATAAGGAAAGATCTCACAGTGCCAGAAAGACTGGTAGCCAGCAACAGGCATCATACTGATATAAAAGAAACATTTTTCCTCAATATTTCACTAGACTGTTTGGAAAATTTCTTAAGAAAAGTTAAAGTTTCATACTGTAATGAAGCAATCTGCCTATGTCGCGCCAGTAGAAAGGCAAACAAAATATGTAGTAGCTCAAACATAACTTCTTTATTAAACACCCCAAATTTCCCACATGTTCACAAAATACCTATGACTGTCTTTTGGAAGTAGGATTCCAAAGGTTACAACTTGAGAAATAATGAAATAGATAAGATGCATTTGAAATAATCTACAGATGATTTTGAATACAACATGAATACTAAACTTGCCACAAGAGATTTTAGAAATACATTTCCCTAGCTCGAAAAAGCAAATGTTAAGTGTGCCATTAAAAAAAAATAACCTGACCCATATGAAATGTACTGATGTGTGTCTCCTGCAGAGCCTCTTCCCACTAAAAACAAATGTCTCAAAGAAAAGGGACATAGAGTAGTTTAGAATTTACAGTTACGTTTTTCTACTTCAAAAGAAATCAACAAGAACAATTGCTAGGCCTAGCTGAGTCTGTTCCACCTCTCCACCTTTTGTTTTCCTGGAGAACACAGCAAATGCCATAGATCAGAGTCTGTTTTCTCTGAGCACATAGGGGCTGGAGGGCTGTACACTCACTGCCAGTGCGTCAGATGGATAATGACAGATGTAATGTCTATAGCATGTCAGTAGGCAAGAGATTTTTTCGCTTCATCCTATGAGAATGGAAGACAGTGAATTAGTGTACTGTATGCACAGACTGCCAAGAGGAATGTACCACCAGCCGGAGCAGCAAAAACAAACAATCCCAAATGCTTTTGTGGTTTACAAGTGGTCACTTTTCAAAGAGATGCACGTGGATAGAGAGGGGAGGCTCGTGGCGAATGGAAGAAAACTAATGCTGTTTCACACACATTTCTGGGAAGACACTTCCAACAAATATTCATGGTAGCCTCTTGTCTATATGAGCCTGGTTGATAGAATAACAGTGCCGATTCACCTGGCACCAAATCTCAGTCCCTTCCTCTTCCCCAGCTAGTAAATCTTGGCTGTCAGTGATAGGAGCTGATGGGAAATGATAGCCTTATTGAGCTGCCTCATGAACTGTAACTCATTTGTTCTCAAGACCCAGACTGACAGCCCTTGCATTTCTCCCTTCCAGCAAAATTGAGCATAAATCACTTTATCATTTTTCCACATGACAGTTCATCAGAATTGCGGAATTCCATATGAAGTCATAGGGGCTTGTGATAGAAAATGAGACATGTTCTATCCTGTAGCTGAAGAGGACTGTCCCTTCAAAGGCAGTAATGCCACCATAAAAATACCAATGAGATTCAACTAAATACAAATTCTCCCCCATTTGAAAGACATAGCATTAGTTTTCTTTTCTCTAGAGTTTTACTCATGAGAAAAAGGGAATGAGTGAAGTTATGAAATATAATTATGCCTTTTTTTTAAACAAGCAAGTGGAAAATGTGGCCCAGTCCAGATCAATGCTTCCACTGCCTAATTTCAGTGCCGGTGTCTTCTGAGAGTGAATGATCAGAATGACGGGGGCTGATATTGAGGCCAAACCAGGTTTTCTCCAAAGTCTATTAAACCAATTTAGCATAACCTGCCAGTTTGCCTTCCTTTCTTCAAAAAATAGTTTGCATGTGCACATTTTGTGCTCCCAGCAGGGGATACAAAGACAGCTGAGATGCCCTGACTGTTCAGAGAACCACAACTTCATGGATGTGTCGGGGGAGCCAGGCAGGCCAATCCACAGGGAATATGGATCCTATAGTGCGCACGTGGCACATATGTGCTTTGGAGACACGGAGGAAGAAGTGATTGACTGTGGGGAAGAAGCAGTTTGGAGAAACCTCTTAAGAGAGATGACTGTGAAGTCAAATCTGGGAAGATGATTTTCACCAAGTGGACCAGTGACTCTCTTGCTGATGGCCATAAGACTGGAGGTCTTGTCAGTTTATTTCATCCTCATTTGAATCTAAACATGTCTTTCTCTACATAGTGGTTCACTCAAACTTATACTTTTATTTTAATTATTTATTTGTTTAGTTTTTGAGTCCAGTCTTGCTCTGCTACCCAAGTTGGAGCACAGTGACACAATCACAGTTCACTGTATCCTCTATCTTCCAGGCTCAAGTGATTCTCCTGCCTCAGCTTCCTGAGAAGCTGTGACTTACAGGCGCACACCACTACACCTGGCTACAATTTATACTTTTAAATAGAGCTCTCTAAAAATACTTAGTACTACCTAAGATTTAACATGCATACATTCATATACTAAGGATCTATAAAAGCACACAAGTGAACCTAGTTATGGAACAGAAATACTGCACACACGTGGCTTGACAATCACATGTCAGTGCCTGTATCTCCTGCCTGTGAGGGGTATTACAGATTAAACTGTCTTTCACTGTTTATAGTACTGTGATTAACTTGCTAACTTTGAAACTCCCTGATCTTCTGATGCAGAATAAGGGGCCACCTGACCATTGCATGGTTAGTTCTGAAGCATGGCAGTAAAATCATGGCAAAACATGTACAAAGTTCTGACATTTACAATATTTCCTTTTTGAAATTTGCTATTCTCATAGATCGCTGTTCAAATCAAGAAGGGAGTTTAACAAAGTTTGTGTATTTCTAAAGGCAAAACAATGGCTTTAACTTCCATTATTTCCCAAAGTCTTCTTTCTGAACATTGATTCTGGCCTTTACAAATATATTTCAGTATCTGAACTATGTAAAATCACTATTTTTTCCTTTTTTTTTGTTATTGTTGTTAGTGGAGGTGGTAGAAATATCTCTTTAAACAAGCATTTATGGAGTTTCCTAGGTGTTATATATAGATGTTTAGCTATATGAACACAATTATATATGTGTGTGTGTGTGTGTGTTACAAGCACTTAGAAAGTGTCAAAATTTAGATGTGAGTCTCTCAGATGGCAGTAGTATCTCTGATTTGCTGTTTTAATGAATTAAATCATTGGTTTAAATCAATACCTATAGGGTATATATTTTCCACAGAGGTGAAATCACCCCCAAGGAGGAAAAATTGGCTCTTGAGTGGGTTAAAGTATCATATTTTATATGTATAAAGCACAGATATGCATATAGTATATAATATATCTGTGGTTTCAATTTTCATGGAAAAGGAAATTCTCATGGGAAAATAATGGAAAACAAAAGCTTGAGAACACTGGCATCCAGCATCTGTAACGGTATCAAAAACAGTAATTATTTTAAAATATGTTTTGAAAAAGTAATCCTGGTGACTGTCTTGGTTTTCATGGTTTTATTTTGATTTGCAGTGGAATGATAGCAGTTTCAGTCCTTTTTCTGAAGAGAGAGGAAAATAAGGCATAAATAGAGAGTCTATATGTGGGAATGTGGCCAGAGATATTGCAATGAGTAAATAGACTACACGGACCAAGAAAAATCAGTTATTCCATCAAACAAGCCCCTGGATGCAAAACAGTTGGCAGTTTCTGTTTCCCAAGCAACCTTTTCCTGTTATAGAGTGTCAGAATGAGCATCACATTCCCAGTGCAATCATATGCACTTTGTAAAATCTCTCTAGGAATTAGTCTCTCTAAAAATAGGCAATGAAGAAGTTATCTCATTCTAATTTATTGCCATTTTCACTCAATAAAGTTCCATTTAAATGTCTATGGAGGTCACACATATTAGCAAGACATAAGCAGTTCTAAAAGCATGTCTGAATCATGCTGAAAATTCATGACACCCAAGTAATTGAAAGCTTGTAAGGATGTGTGTGTGTGTGTATGTGTGTGTGTGTGTGTGTGTGTGTTGCTCTGTACTTGAAAATGCTTATGATGGTTTTAAAAGTCCACCCATTGAGAGGTGGAGTATATGTCACCTCCTTTTGAACCCGAAAGTCTTTATAACTGTTCTCAAGGAACACACATGGTGGAAATAACACTGCATGATTACTGAAGCCATAAAGGAAATACATTTCCACCTTTTTTTGAAATAGACATCTTTGTAGCTCTGAGCTACCATGTAAGAATATCATCTGAAGCTACCATGCTGGAGAAACCACATGGAAATACTATAAAGAGATGGAAGGAGATACTGGGTTGTTTCAGCCCCTGGCTGTTTGCATCTTATGAGCCCAGGTACCAGACACGTGAGTGAGCATGCCTTAGAAGACTGCAGGCGAAACCTTCCTCTGTTAGCAACCCTATGAAGGATTCAAGTAAGAACTGCCAAGCTGAACCCAGTCAACCTTCATAAGAGATAATAGTAAAATGATTGTTGTCATTGTTAATCACTAAATTTTGTAATTCAGGTATAGCTTGATATACACCAACATGATAGAAATATGTACTCATATGCACAAAGTGAGAATGATTCCATTATGGCCATATTTCTAGAGAAACTTTTCAAAATAACAAGCTATTTTCTGGAATATTATAGCATAAAGGAGGACTTTATTTTTAACTGAACAGAACAATTCTCTATATGGTAAATTTCATCAAAGAATCATTCCAGTAATTCATTTTCCTTAAAAATAATTGTACTTGATAAATTATATTATATATTTTACCTCTTAGGTTTCTGCAGAAGTTTGAGATATTTGTCTTTATTGCACAGAGTTTTCCTTTGAAATCCTAGTCATATTTTTCCCCTTGACTTTTTTATTGTCTTATTTTATCTACCTAAATTTAATGTCTCTTTGTTCATATTATTTTGATCATGTTATTTCAGCTCTGTCCCTGATGATAATTCTTTCTAGCATCTTCCACCTTTTAAAATATATTCAACTGATCACCCTGCCAGACTCCCCAACAATTCAGGATTGGCCCCGGGACATGAAGAGGACTGGCAGCAAGGGCAGCAGCAGCTGCTAGAGACCAGTACAGTAAACCAGGGTCTGTATCACCAGCACTAGCATCAACTCATTAAAATCCCCTGAAGTACTGCACATGTTTACTGCCTCTTGAATCCCCAGAAGTGTTCATTTCTTCATGTATTTATTTAGTCTTTCATTCCATAAGCCTATGAAAAGCACCAACTACAAAGCCAAATACAGTCTTAGCACCAATGATAAAGAGAAAAATAAAATATGACCCCAATCTTTGAAAGAGTCCATCTGGAGAGAGCCAACAACAGTGATGTCGACAGAATTGAGTGGCTGGCCACAACAGAAGTATCCATAAAGTGCTATGGGAATACAGAGGAGTGACTCCTCATGTCAGCCTAGGGAGACTGAGGAAGATATCTCAGCCAATGCAACATTGGAACTCATAATAAATAATAGAAATTCAAAAAGAAAAAATATGGGCTGAGGGCTGCGGCTCACACCAATAATTCTAACACTTTGGGAGTCTGAGGCAGGTGGATCACCCGAGGTCTGGAGTTAAAAAAAAATAGCCAAGCATGGTGGCAGGCACCTGTGATCCCAGCTACTCAAGAGGCTGAGGCAAAAGAATTGCTTGAACCCAAGAGGCAGAGGTTGCAGTGAGCCAAAATTGTGCGATTGCACTCCAGCCTGGACAACAAGAGCAAAACTCCATCTCAAAAAATGAAAAAGTATGAGTTCACATGCATGAGAACAAATGGATGTCAATGTTCATATTCAGGAAATAAAGTAGCTAGTTCTGCTGAAACTGCAGGGCTTCTGAGGGGTACAGGGTATAGGAAGATACAGCCATGTCCCATGAGGACAAGCAAGCAAGGGCTGGGTGATTAAAGATACAGCCATGTCCCGTGAGGACAAGCAAGTAAGGGCTGGGTTGCTATGCATGTTCTTTACCCCTTTTATACACACCCCACATCAGCACATGGGCACACACATGCATACTCAGAGATTCACATACCTTAAAGTGTATTTAGTGTTCAAATTAATTTGGTAATACCAGAGAATCAAGTTACAAAATCCTGCATCTAGTCTTGGAAAAGATGTATCTCCTTCTTGTTGCCTTTTCCAGAGAAAAGATATTGTCCCTAGTCTTAAATATTTCCTCAGGTTCTCTGAGAATATCTTCTGAATGATTAACTCACTCTATACTGATGAAGGATTTCCTAATATTTTGCTTCTGTTTTTCCCTGCTGTAGCTTTTACTTAGGCTGCCCTCTCTGACAAATGAGAATCATCAACTCCTAACTTATTTATAACATCCTTTTATATATTTGCAGGAGAGCTCAGGGAGCAATTCAAACAGAAATGCAGCTGCTTTCAGTTCCACTAAATAAAAAACCAAGTACACTTAGTTTAGTCTCTCAGATATGGCATCTCAGCCCAAAGATATTGTTAACAAAGAGTTGTATATAGTATGGAAGAACCCTAGTTATTTCCAGCAATCTGCAGTTGGGGTGAAACATGTCTTCAGCTCTTGGGTTGTATTTTATATTTTGTAAGAAGTACTCATTCCATGAAAAGCTACATTTAAAAACTCAGTTTATGGTACTTAGGAGATGGAAGGAGTGGAAGAAATTCCAGAATGAAAGACTTTTAAAAAAAACAACAAAATTTCTGAGTAGTGACTAGCAATTGTAAAACCGCTGGATCTAATTTTTTAGTTATTCATAGAGATATAGCAAAGGTATTTTGCTGAGCTAAAGAGCACTAGAGTAGCATAGAACCTGGACCAAAAGTAAATGCGAAAATATATCCATTGTTTCATGACACTGAAAGGAGAAATAGACTTCTATTACATCAGGGAAATACGTGGTCTGTAAGAGCAGTGAGGAACCTGTTATCTGTTCCTACATATTAAGCATAGCTAATAACTAATTCTTAAATCGTATTTCAGTCACCTGTAAGAGGTTTACAAGAGATTAGCTCATTTAATACTAAAGCAAAACAACAAGCTATGTAGTTGATACTATTCTTTATCCAAAATATTCAAGAAAACAGAGGGACACATAGATGAAATGAATTGAAGAAATGTCCTGATTAGTTAAGTGGCATAACAGAATGTGTTCTCCTGGAAGCTCTTTTACATTTTACAAAAAATTGAGGTATAATTGATGTATAATATTTCTTATATGTAAAGTATACAATTTAAGTTTTGGCATATTCATACAAATATGAAATCATCACTATAATCAAGATGATGATGAGGATGATGGTGATTATTTTGGGATTTATCCATTTTGTATATATCAATAGTTCTTTGTATTGCTGCATATCATTCAATGGTATGGATACATCACAATTTATTTGTTCATTTGTTGATGAGCATTTGATCATTTTTCCTATTTGGCTATTACAAATAAACAATTATGAACATTCATGTATAATTTATTATATTGTCATACACTTTTATTTTCTTTTGGGCAAATATCAAGAAGTAGAACATCCAAGAAACATGTTACAACACAGGTGTATATTTAACTTTTAAAGAAATGAATTACTTTCAAAGATGGTTGCAATATTTTATAGTCTCACCAGGGTGTATGTGTATTAGTCCATTTCCATGCTCCTGATAAAGACATGTCTGAGACTGGGCAATTTATTCTGAAAGAGGTTTAGTGGACTCAGTTCTACCTGGCTGGGGAAGCCTCATAATCACAGCAGAAACTGAAAGGCATGTCTCACATGGCAGTGGAGAAGAGAAGAGAGCTTGTGCATGGAAACTCCCCTTTATAAAACCATCAGATCTCATTAGACTTATTGACAGTCATGAGAATAGCATGTGAAGGACCCACTCCCATAATTCAATTATCTCCCACTGGGTCCCTCCCACAACATATGGAAATTACAGGAGCTAAATTTAAGATGAGATATGGTTGGGGACACAGCCAAACCGTATCAGTATGGCTTGTTCTTCTATATACTTATCAATGCTTGTTGTGCCATCCAAAAAGATATTTTAGCCATGTGTATTGGTATTTCATTGTGATTTTATTTGTATTTTCTTAATGACTAATTCAGGTACTTATTTTCAATCTAGCTTCTTTGGCAAAAGGCCTGTTTAAATCATTTTTCCTTCTTTTATTTTTTCTTTAATTCTTAACTTTTAAGAGGTCTTTACTTACTCTGGATACAAGTCACTTGCCAGATACATGATTGAAAAATGTTTTCTCTTATTCTGTGATTGTATTTTCATTCTCTTAATAGTTTCTTTTGAAGAATAGAAGTTTTCATATCAATAAAGTCAGTTTTATCACTTTTTAAGTGTGGATCAAAAAATGTTAGTATCTTATCAAAAAATGTTTTTCTAACATGAAAGCACAAAGATTTTCTTCCACCTTTTTTTTCCATTGAAAAAGTACAATAGCTCTCCACGTTTCACAAGTAGGGATATAGACTACACCTTATTATCCTTTATAAGAATGGCAAGTGATATGGGAGGTATTGTTGCTACAATCTTTGGAAAATACAACCTGCAACATATTCCAAGGGAGAAGACAGTATTAAGAAGAAAGATAAAGATGTTTTTATTACTACAAAGAGTCTAGGTTACATAAGCATAAGAAATGGACCAGTATTTTGCCATTAAGAACTTATTGGCACTTTTGGTTTGAGCAATCTGTTTTGTTAAACAAGTATGTAAATAAAAATAATATACGTAAAAATCTTAAAAAGGAAAAAGGCAAAAACATTACACTGTGAATAAGTCAAAAGTATTTATAATAAGGATTCCCATTCCTCAATATACCCTCTTATACCCTCTAACACTCGTTATTTTTTCTCTTTTTGGTAATAGTCACACTAACAGACATTAGCTCATAACTCATTGTGCTGTTAATTTGCATTTTACTCGTTAGAATGATCTTGAACACTTTTTCAGATACCTATTGGCCATGGGTATGTCTTCTTTAGATAGAGGTCTATTCACTTCCTTTGCCAATTTTTAAATTAGGTTTGTGGTTTTTTTTGCTATTGAGTTGTACAGATTCTCCATATATTTTAAATAGTAAACATCTATCAGATATAGAGTTTGCAAATTTCATCCCAGTCTGCAGTTTGCCATTTCATTATTCTTTCCTTTGCTGTGGAGAAACTTTGCATTTTGGTGGAGGCCTACTTGTTTATTTTGCTTTTGTTGCTTTGCTTGGTCACTGCCAAGACCAATATCATGGAAATTTTCCCTACATTTTTTTTCTATGAGTGTTATGACTTAAGCTTTTATATTTAAGTCCTTAACCCCTTATGAATTGATTATTGTGTATAGCATAAGATACATGTCCAATTTCATTCTTTTGCATGTGGATATCCAGTTTTCCCAAAACTCTTTATTGAAAGACTATTTTTCGTCAATGCTGATGTAACTTAGGCTTTCTGTGGTATCTTTCTTCTTAAAACTTTCTTCTCCCTTGGAATATGTGGCAGATTGTATTTTCTAAAGATTATTGCAACAATCTTTTTCTTGGTGCCCTGGCTGAAAATTAGTTGACCACATATATATAGATTTATTTCTGGGCTCTCTATTCTGGGAATGTTAATTGATATAGCAATAGGGAAAACTGTTTGAAGGGCCCTCAAAAAATTAAAAATAGAAGTACCATTGATCCAGGAATCCTCTTCTGGGTATATATTCAAAGGAAAGGAAACCAGTTATCTTGAAGAGTTATCTGTATTCCCATGTTCATTGCAGTATTATTCACAATAGCCAAGATAAGGAAATAAGTAAGCTGTGTTTATCAATAGATGAATGGACACATAAACTGTGGTTACGTATAGACAACAGAGTGTTAATCAGCCTTAAAAAGAAGGAAATCCTGCCATTTATGACAATAAGGATAAACCTGGGGACATTATGCTAAGTAAAATAAGTCAGACAAAAATAATGCTGCATGATCTCACTTATATGTTGAATCCAAAAACAATATTAATAGAAGCAGAGAGTAGAATGGTGGTTATTTGGGTTCCAGTTGTGGTTTGGGGCTTGGAGTGAAAAAAATGAAAGGCTGGTTAAAGGGTATAAAAGTTCATTTATGTAGGATGAAGAAGTCCTAGAGTTCTAATGTACAGCATTGTGACTACAGTTAATACTGTGTTGAATGGTTTAAATTTGCTAAGACGGTAGATATTAAGTACACTTACCACACACACGCACACACACACACACACAATAGTAACTATGTAAAGAGTTGAATATGTTAATTAATTGTATTGGAGTGATCAGTTTATTGTATACGTGTATAAAAACAGCACATTGTACCCCTTTAGACAATTTTTATTAAAAGTTAAGTTAGAAGTGTTCACAACAGTATAATATGTACTACCTACTGTCTTAGTCTATTTGTGCTGCTTTAAGGAAACATTTGAGACTTGACAACTTATAAAGATCAAAAATTTATTTGTCACAGTTTTATTTTATTATTATTATTATTATTATTTTAGAGATCTGAAGTGATTTTACCTTTATTTCCTTCACTTTAAGCCAATCATGAAATTTCACAGTGATTTCTGGGGTGGGGACAGAAGGAAGGCAGTGTCAAGAATCACTGGGGCTGTGGCCCAGTTGGCCCGTGGAGGTGCAGGTAGGGTGGGCCCTCACTGGGGCAGCTGGAGGAGCACGGACTGCCCCGCTGGCAGGTAGGTGATGTTCTGAGAGCGTGACAGCTGGTATGCAATGTCCTCCGCAGCTTCCAGCTTGCGCAGCTCAATCAGGCCGTCCCCTGCAGTGGCCAGTGAGTTGGCAATCAGCTCAGCTGCCTTGGAGTCGCCCTCAGCAGAGATCATAGCTACCTTTTTCTGCTGCTCAACCTTTTCCACCACAAATCTGGCTCTCTCTGCTTCCTGCTGAGCCACCTGTTTGGCTTCCACCGCTTCTGTGAACTCCTTCCCGAAGGTCAGATGTGTCAAGGACACATCGTCCAGGATTAGCCCAAAGGTGGCTGCTCGCTCCGTAAGGTCGTTGCTCACCTGCCTGGAGACCAGCTCTCTCTGGGTTATTAGTTCTCCAGCATCAAAGCGAGCCACCACCGACTTGAGGATCTCGGTGGTGATGGATGGCAGCACGTGCTCATCATAGTCCTCTCCAATGCTGGTGAAGATGAGAGGCAGCTGGCTAGCAACCGGCCAGAAGAGGATGCACAGTGTGATGTTGACATTCTGTAAATCTTTGCTACCAGTGATGACTGGCACATTACGTGGCCGAGAACGGCAGTCAAAGATAATTGGTTTCTGTACCCATGGGATGAGAAAGTGAGTCCCTTCCCCTACCACAATGTCCTGTACTCCACGGAATCGGTCAAAGATGACAGCTCTGTGCCCAACATCCACATTATATAAGGCCGAGTTCACCACGCCTCCTGCAACAGCTAAGGCCAGGCCAAACTTGCCAATGGACTCAAACACTTTGGCAGCCATGTTTTCTTCTGCTGGACCCTCTCACACCTGCTTCCACTCTGATCTATTTGTCACAGTTTTAAAGCCTAGGACAGGAAAGGAAACCAGTATCTTGAAAAGACATCTGGAGTAGCACTAGCAGATTCAGTGTCTGGTGAGTGCTGCCCTCTGCTTCCAAGATCACACACTGTTGCTTCAACCCTTGAAAGGGATGAATGCTGTGCTCCTACATGGTGGAAGGAAAGGAACCCACTCTTTCAAGTCCTCTTAAAAGGGCCATATTCTCACCCATGAGGACTCTGCCCCATCATGAATTAAGCACCTTCTGTAGGTTCCACCACTTAATAGTATCATGTTGGCTATTAAATTTCAACATCTGCATTTGGGGGTCCACATTCAGACCACTTTAATATTTCATTTGTTTTGATTTTGGTATCAAAATTAACATCACCTTTTGAGTCCCTATATTGGGATAGAAACATAAATATGTGCTCCTTTGAAAATCTGATGAGGTAGGTACTATTACATACATTTTACATTTGGAGAACATAAATCTCACAAAGGTGAGATGCATTGGTCAAACTTACATGTCTAACAATTACATTCATTTCAAAGACTAGGTCTTTCTGAGTCCAAAGCCCTTGCTTTTCTCACTGTGCTTCACTGGCTGTAAAATCAATGCTTATATATTCGTCTTCTTTATTATTTCTTAATTGATAGTAAGAGTCCAAATGACATTTAATGATTTTAGTCACTAAAATATGAAAAAATAGAAAATTCAATTTCCAGCACTTTGAATGCTCATAGAAAAGAGCACAGGTGTGCATTTGTACTTGATAATCAATATCTGCAGCAGAAATGTTTAAGTATTTAGATTTGAAATGCATTTAAATTCAATGATTTTTCTTGACTAGTTTGTAAAATTGTATTTGTTTTTCTATTTTTATCTTGGAATTTAGTTATTATTTTGAAAATAATTTTATTTTGTATTTCATGAAGTTGAGGATTTGGAGATTTACTCAACCATTTATAATAAGATCCTGAGGAACTCATTGCAAACACTGTAACAGTCCCCAAACACATACTATCGGTTGGAAAGGTCAGACCCTCACAGTGATTTTCATTGAACCTTAAAAGACAAACAGCTTCAGCACAGCACTGCTACATCTTGGCTCAATGCAATTCTAACCCTGTTGAGAATAGTAAAATAAAGAGGATATGTGATCCAGATTGCAAGTAAGCTGCTTTTATTTTTGTTTTTTTGTAATTGTTGTTTTGTTTTTCTTTGAAGGGAAAGGCCAAAGACAAAATCCATTTAATTCATTAGTTAGGCATGAATAATCTATTAAGCAAAATTTGAGTGTGGTAATCTCACTTATAAATTTAGAACAAAGACCAAAAAAAAAAAAAAGATAAAAATACTAATCTTTCTGAGATAGTACACAGTAATAATTTGAACAAAGATAATAGGATTAATAGCCAAAGAAGCCAACCCTGGTTAGGGCACGCAGGCAATGAGATATAAAAATATCAAAGTTGTTTCAAAACACAATCTTTCTTTACAAATGCATTCCAAGTTTTTATTGTTCTTCTACTTGGTCCTTAAAAGTATGGGAATTATTTGTTATTGTCTTTTCAATTTGATAATTTACTTAAGAGAGCCTACAAAGAAAGCAATTATCAGTATGTCTAATTCAGTTGCATTATATAAAAAGTTAAATGTAAATGACTATCTTGGGCCAACTAATAGAATGGACACAAACTAAATTAATAATAAATCAGATTAATATTATTTAATATTTTATGAAATGAACTATTTAGTACCACTCAAATTATACTTTCATTTTTTCTGTCATTCTATAAGCAATTTCATTTGCATCCTGCTTCATCCCCCCTCCTAATTCAATTCTTCATTTATTTAAAATAATTTACTACTGAAGGGGTTCAGAATATGCCACCCCAAAATATGTTACTTTGGCAAATTCACTATTTTGAACAGAAGGCAATCGAGAAACAGCAGATGCAGGAAGGGCTCTCTGACTTCTGTCTTTATTCCGAAAATCAAGCAGGACATAAGTAAGTTTCCCACGAGATGAATGCCTTCCCTGCAGGAAGAGCAGAACACTCATCTCTGAAAATGAGGAGTCAATGTGAAGATGAATCTGTACAAACCTTAATAAAATAACCCTTATTTTTCTATTAGTTCTCCTCGTATTCTTCCTAGTCACTCTCCCACCATTTGCTTCCCTTACAAGGAACTCACACTATATTTCCACAGCGCATCAACTTTCATAGGTGTTAAACATGGACTCACAAGTGATTATCTTTGCTAGTACAAAACAATAAAAAATGGTAATAGTGACTTATTTACTTCAGAACCTATTTAAAAATGCTACAGTGAAGTTTTGTTTTGAGTTACTGTAATAAACCAAGTTTGATTCAACACACAATTTTAGTTGAACATTTCTGCTGTGCATGGATGGCATCCAAAGAAGTGCCCTAATAGAAACACTTTCACATGGATAGGTTTTGGGTAACTCTGAGAAGTCATCACCATGTTTAATCACCACTAATTCCTTACTTGGATGTTAATATACACCACTTTTGGAAGTAGAAACCATCTTCCATCCTAACATTTTGAGAGCAGTTAAAAAAGTTAATATTAATATTCTTTTGGTCATGATTTCAGTTACAGCAAGAGCCCCCATGAGTAAAGCACACGAATACCAGCGGGGAGAAGTAGACGAACTCCTAGTTTCTAGACAGAAAACCAAGAGGAATTAATCACTCAGGACATTTATTCAAGGACAATGGGGCCAACTGAGAAAAAGTATGGTTTTTGTTTTTTTTTTTTAAGTTTTGACAGTGGCAGCTATTATATGATCCCCTGAATTTTCTTGGAAAGCTACTTCATGACTAAACTTCTAATGAGAAATGAGTACAGGAACTGAATTTTATATCATGTATATAAATATTTATTGCAGCCATCTATTTTTTTCTAGTACAAATTCTACTCAAAACAACAAATTCTACTCATCCTAGTGAGTAAAATTTGTAGTTATAATTTTATTCTGAGTAATTATTTTATCTTATGGAAAATAAATCTATCTTATGGAAAGGAAGATTAAGCTATACAAAAGCAGAATTAACAATAAAAAATAATCCATAGACAAACACAATCTCATCCTTTGACCAGACTCTTTAGATGTCTTTGATGTGACCCTGCAAAGCAAATGGATTAGCAATAGTTGGCCAATCACAACCAATCTGGGATAATGTTGGAACATTCAAAGAAAAGTGCTTGGCATGTAGTCAACTGTTAATTGTTTTACTGTGCAGATAATGAGCATCTACATATGGTTCCTTTAACAGTTTTAACTACTGAGAAGCCTATATATTTTGCTTTCTTAAAAAAGAAATCACCCTCTAGCTTTATGCTTTTCTTTGAGATTATACTTCATTCTTCTGTATTTGTACTCAGATAGTGTGAGTAATTTTAGGCTCTACCCACACATAAACAAAAAAATCATTTTGTTTAACCTACCTTCACTTCACTTCTTTCTAATAATTTCCATTTGAAAAGCAAATGTGTTACCTTAACTGCACTTTGATGGGCAAAAGCCTCTAAGAGACTGTGTTTCTAGGCAACGATGCATAGACTAAGGCCAAGACAAAGGAAATGGTTCTCTACTTCAACTGTCAGAACAAAAGGGATTCCTTCATAATGCATTAATGCCCACAGAACAGAATGTTTGATTGAATTTTTCATAAGCTGTCATCAAAAACCTGCCGTTTAAGTAATTATTTTTTGAAGCTATTGTTTGATTTTTCTTTTCCTTTTTTAAACAGTATATAACAAAGTTTAATGATCTGTAATTCAACCTGGCTAACTTAACAGTCTATTTTTTCTAATTCTTCTTCATCAGTTCCTCTCCTCCTTAAATCAACAGTCTGTTAAAATGATCATATTCCAGAATATTCAGGGAATAAAGGAAAAAATCTTGCCGACAAGACAGGCAGTGTGCAAAATTTTCACACACTTAGCAGTGCTTCAGAATCTTGTATTTGCCATTAAAGGTATTATAAATACAAAGATATCACAATTATGGTCCCTTTTTTTGTTCCTCTCCTTAGTAAGATAACAGAGACTTCTAAAAACTCACCCATGCCATATAAAAAAGAAACTACTACTGGATCTGAAAAATAATTCAGGAATTATTATATATAATAATTCAGGAAGGAACAAATAGGGAATGTAGAGTACTATTTGCAATAAAATATTGTATGTCTTCTATCGTTTCTTAATGAATGGTGATTACAGGACTATGAGCTTGCTGCTTTTTGGAGTAGCAATAAGAGTTAATATGGGTCATAGAAAGAGATGGAAATCTCCTCACACACATTGTATGTGCATGCTTCTGGTGTGAAATTTGGAATTCAGTAGCCTCTGTCTTAGGCAACTAAGTTTCTACAATGTTCCTATTCCCTAGTAACATAGCACCTTGGTTATGAATTCCACCAAACTACAAGGAACAAAGTCTTTCAGCTGTTGAGTTTCATTTCTCACTGGAATCTTGCAAAACCTGTCATGACAGATCTGGTATTAGGCATGTTTGAAACTACAGCAGGTGATCAGATGTGATGTCAGAGTCACTGTTTATTCACCAGCAGTGCTTCTAGGCCATGAAATTAACAGACAGTATTTTACATACAACAGAGAGCAGTGAAGGCGGGTGTGGAGAAAGACAAGACTAGAGAAGAATGAAGTAGATGCAGAGAAAAGATGAAGAGAGAGAGAAAGTGCATGAAGATTCCTTTATGAGGCCCAGATGCTTAGAAATGGAGGCAAATTAATTTTCTCTCAGTTTGAGGAAAAAAAACAACAACATTAAAAAGGGCAGAGTAAATGCTAATCACAGAATGGGAAGCAGACACTCAGACAATGGACTTTCATTTCAGAGAGAACCATTACCCTTCTTAAGCCAAAAATATTAAAGAATTTTGCAAAGCATGTAAGAAAGATGTAAAGTCCCCTCAGAAACCATTTGATATAGACCACGTGTAATGAGAATTTCACATATGCAAAAGATTTAACACTAGTAAAAGAAACAAATCAAATGATCCATTATTCCAGTCAGGACGAAATGGGATAAGAGTGCTAAGGGGACATCAATAATCAGTACTGGAAAAACACATTGTTAGGGAGAGTGCAAAGAAACAGAATACTTCATTATCTTGGACACAAGGTATAAGAAATAATTTTGGTTTCTGAATGAGGAGAAAGCACAATAATGGCATGCATTACGTGATGTTTCCAGTTTGTTGTATATGATTTGCTCATTAACTGTATACATATATATACATATATACATGTGTACATGTATACACACACACACACACACACACACACACACGTTTCCCATTTCAGAGTAATGGGAAACATATTATAACAAAGTTATTATAACAAAATTCTCTATAATCTTCAGAGTCCAATGCTGCGGGAATTTAAAAGTCATCTTGGAAGACCCCACCTATGTCTTACAACAAAATATTATTTTGTGTTTAAGAAAAGAAAGCTAGAAAAATAATTCCCTTATAAAACATTGTCTTAGCCTGGCTTTAAACTTGTTTGTTACAAGTTACTACCCTGAGTTACATGGAACACACCACACACACACACACACACACACACACACACACACACACACGCAGTCCACATACAGTCATTGTTCATAACTTTTTTTTTTTGACCAGAAAAGACAGACAAACTGAAATATACTGAATGTCTAATATGTCTCTCAAGTTGCTGAACTTTTATACTTTTGTATACACAAACCTGGGCCATAATAAGCAAGCAATTAACTACCTTGTCCTGTGTGACACAGTTAAGAATGGGGATGGAAGAATTAAAACCCTGTCTATCTGATTCTGAACCTTATACCCTTTAATTACAACTTTATATTTCAACATAAAAAAAGGAAAATCTGGCTGGTGTCCATCAGGATGTCTTTTAGTTCCTTGATACCTATTGGACAGCATTAGAAGAGAAAGTAAAACAGAGAATGTGAAAGAGACCCTGGAATTTTCACCTGACAACTCCAGGCCAAAGTAAGCCTGAGAGAGAGGAAATGGCTTTGTTCACTTTGGTCACTGTGCAGTTTAAAAGACGCTTGTGAGTTCCACAGTGTCCTGAAGGGCAAGTCACAAAACACAGGGTAGAAGGGCTGAGATCGCAAAATTTTTAAATAGTTATAATGTCTTAATTATGATATTAGGTCATTTGTTCTGTAGCCCCTATACTATTTTTAGGGAAAAGGATTTTTATTTAGAACCAAAGTAAAAATATCGAAATGCCTTAAAGTTAATAAATAAATAAACAAATAAGCAAGATTAGCAGAAATGATAGTATATGTAAATACTTTTTACATATTACAGTGTATGTCTCTCTGTTGTTCAGAGGGGTTAATTTATATTGTTTTATCTTCAACTACACTGGTTCTTCCATGTTCTCTATTTTGCTTTGGAGGACGTCCATTGAGTTTTTAAATGTCTGAAACTTCCATTTGATTCTCTGTATTCTATATCTATGCTAAGACTTTCAGATTTTGTTGAAACATTCTATTTTTTATTTATTTCAGATGTGTTCATAATTGCTTGTTAATGCACTTTGTCATGGATATTTTAACATCTCTGTCAAATCATTTAACAGCTGTCCTCTCAGTATGGCATCTATTTATCATTTTTTCTAATTCATATTGATGTCTGCCTAATTCTTAATATGCTAAGTGATTTCTTTAATTGAAAACAAGAGTATTTGGTATTATGTTATAAGATTCTAGACCTCATTTATTTGTAGGTTTCAGCAGGCCTCCTCTGACACTGCTCCACTGGGTGAAGCATGCATGAAACTATCTCATTGCTGCTAAGTGGGAGTAAAAGTACAGTTTCTCTACTTGGCTTATGCTGACATCCTGGTCTGTGGAGGGGAAGGTTTCTTATAACTGCTGGGTGAGGGTAGAGTTCAGGCTCTCCACTAGATCTCTACTAATACCATCTTGGCTGGAGGGGAAGAGTCCCTTATTACTGTTCCCCATGTTCCCCTATTCACACTGGGGTGGGAGTGGGGGTATTTTCTCTTCACTGCTGAGTGGTAGTGAATGTCATGACTCTTCACTATGTCTCCTCTGACACCACTTTATTTTTGTCAGTTTGTTTGAGAGTCTTGCTTTGTCACCCACGCTAGAGTGCAGTGGCACTATCATGGTTCATTGCAGCCTCAGCCTCCCAGGCTCAAGCAGTCCTCTGGCCCTAGCCTCCCAAGTAGCTGGGACTACAGGTGCATGCCATCATGCTTGACTAATGTTTACTTTTGTAAAGACAGGATTTTGCTGTGTTGCCCAGGCTGGTTTCATACTCCTGAGTTTGTGCCTTGGCCTCCTCTCAAAGTGCTAGGATTACAGGTATGGGCCACCACACCTGGCCTGATACCACTTTAATAAGGTGCTACTGAATTCCAAATTTCATGCCAGAAAAATACACATATAATTCAGATGACAAGATTTTTCTTTTTTTATCATGATCCAGATAAACTGTTGTTACCCAGTTTAAATTATTTGAAGTATAAAAAAAATCCAGGCTACTCAATGCCATACTAACCGGAATTATTTGGGAATAAAGAAGGTTGCCTCTTCTCTTGACCTTTCCAGGTTTTCCTATGCTTGTATTATATTCAGAGGTTTTATTTATCCTTAGAGGAAGAAATAGAAAAATTTGCTGTCTACTCTATCTTTCCAAAAGGAGAAATGCTGTGCAACAGACTACAATTAAAAAAAAAATGAACAGAGGCTCAGGGACATGCAGGACTATAACCAAAGATCTAATATTTGTGTTGTTGGAGTCACAGAGGAGAAGATAAGATTTTAACATTCTGCCATGAGAAACCAGCTAAAAAAGCAAATTAAACTAAACAGATAAAAATTAATGAAACCTATGCTATTGTTAAAATATGTAATTGTTCTGACCTCATTTCCAGGCATATAACTCCTAAAATCCTTAGAATGTCTAAGTGAGGGTGTATGCTCATGAGGTGACTGATGGGTGACAACTCCTAGGAAGCTTCAAGATGAATGCTGGCTACCAGAAAGACCAAGGCAGGAATAAGGGATTGACACTTTCAGTCTCACCCTCCAATCATCTAGGAGAAATAGGGGATGAAGGTAAAGTTGAGTATCAATGGCCATTGGTTTAATCAATCATGCCTGTATAATGAAGCATCCATAAAAACCCAGAAGGACAGGTTCATAGAGCTTCTGGATATCTTGGATAGCTGAACACGTGGGTTCTTGGAGGGTGGCGTTCCAGGCATTGGCTTGGAAGCTCCACACTCCATCCCTCATACCTTGCCTTATGTATCTCTTTATGTGTATCCTTTGTAATATAGCTTATAATAAGTTATTAAGTGCAAGTTAAGTCTGGTCCAGAGTTCTGTGAGTCATTATAGAAAATTAATCAATTCCAAGAATGGAGAGTAGGATCCTCAATTTGTAGTCAGTTGGTCAGAAGCACAGGCGAACCACCAAGTGCTTGCTATTAGCATCTGAAGTGGGGGTAGTCTTATGAGACTGAGCCCTAAATAAACCTGTGGGACCTGATGCTATCTGCAGGTGGACTGAACTAAATTAAAGGATGCCCAACTGTTGTCTGCTGCAGAATGCATTGCTTGACTGTTGGTGGAGAGAAATCCCCAGGTATTTGGCCACAGAAGTTTCCTGTGTTGATTATTGTTGAGTGAGAGAATAGAAAAAGCACTTTGAGTTTGTTTGTTTGTTTCACTCAAAACCTCATGATGATGCTTTTTTTAAAGCTGATTCTTAGAGAGGATTGATAATGTTGGTAAATATTCAGTCAGGCTTATTATGAGTCGTAATTTAAAATAAACAAGTTAACAATATCAGAAATAAGAAGGTAGTATCACTACAAATCTTACAGCCATTAAAATGATATGAACAACTTGGTATGAAAATACTCAAACACTTATTAAATAGATAAAATGTGCAAATTTCCTTGAGAGATACAAACTACCAAAACCCAGTCAAGAAGAAAGAGAAAACCAAACAAACCTACATATATTAAGAAATTGAAATTGTAGTTAAAATCTTCCACAAAAGAAACTCCAAGTACAAATGGCTTCACTGGTGATTTATACCTAATAGTTAGCAAAAACAAAATACCAATCCCATAAAAAGTTTTACAGAAAATTTAAGTGGAAGGACTACTTCCCAATTCCTTTTTTGAGGGCAGCTTTGCCCTCCAATGAAGATTGGACAAGAAATACAAGTAAAGAAAGTTATAGACCAATTCTCTTATAAACATAGATATAACCATTGTAAACAAAATTTTAGCAAATAGAATCTAGCATTACATAAAATGGATAATCTTCTAAGAATGCAGGAGTAAGTATTTGTTTAAAACTCAAAATCAATATAATTTATGATATTATCAAACTAAAATATAATCATCTTAATAGATAAAAAAGCATTTTATAAAAATCTATTTATACGTTTCTGATAAAAACTGTTGACAAAGAAGAAATAGAAAGAAACTTTTTCAACATAATAAAGAGCATTTACCAAAAACCTACAGCTGACATCATATTTAATGGTAAAACTCTGAATTTTTCCCCCTAAAATCAGAAAAAAGACAAAAATATCTACCCTCAGCACTCTTATTCAACATGTACTGAGGTTCTAATCAGTGCCATGCAGTAAAACAAACAAAGAACAAAGTATTCTGATTCAACAGAAAAATGTAAAACTATCTTTTTGAGACAAATGAGTATCTATGTAGAAAATCCCATGGATCTGCAAAAAGAGTTTCTGAATGTAATAAATGAGCTTAGTATGTTCATAAATTACAATGTCAATATAAAAATTAGCTGAATAACTATATATTAACAATATATAATCATATATTGAAATAAAAATGCCATTTTCAGTATGACCAAAATATGAAATATTCAGGAGTAAATTTGATAAATGGATCTGAAAAATATGTATATTTATAGGTGCAAAACATTGCTGAGAAAAATCGAAGATAAAGTAAGTGGACAATATATACCTTTATAGTCTAGAACACTTAATGTTATTAGAATATCAGTTCCTTCAAACTTTATTTAGAGCTTTAGTGCAATCCCTATTCCAATCCCAGCAAGATATTTTTGAGAAACTAACTAAATTATTCAGAAATTTGTTTGGAAATACAAAAGTTTGAAAAGCACAAAACAGTCTTTGAAAAAGAAGAAAATTGGAGGGCAACTACATCTGATTTCAATAAAAAGTTACAGAAATCAGTTCAGTGTGGTATTGATATAAAGATATATCAGCGAAAGTGGATAGACCTATATATCTATAGACAACTAACTTTAGACAAAGGCACAGAGCAGTGAAGAAAAAAATAGGCTTTTCAATAAATGGTGTTACAACAATGGAAAACCTGCATACTTAAAAGAATGAACATCAACTTAAAACAAACAAAAATTACCTCAGAACAAATCATAAACCTAAATGTAAATCCTCAAACTATAAAATTTCTATAAGAAAATATGAAAGTTTTGTGACCTGGAATTTGGCATAAATGACATCAAAAGCTTGATCTATAAAAGAAATAATTGATATATTTGACTTTATCAATAAAGCATTCTTCATAGAATGAAATGTTAAGCCACTAATGGTAGCAATATTTATAAATTATATATCTGATAAGGTAATTGTATCTGATATACGTAACATTATAAACACAACAAGAAAAAAATAAGAAAAATTGGGCAAAGGATTTGAACACAAGCTTCATGAAAGAAGATATATAGATATATAGAGGGAAAGTAGTACTTGAAAAGATGAGCAGCATCAGTAGTCATAAGGAAGATGCTTATTAAAACCACAATCATATAGCACTACATGCCTATTAGAATAACTCAAATAAAAAAAATTTGCCAAGGATGCAGAGAAAAACTGATTCTTATACACTACTTGTAAGAATGCAAAATGGTAAAACTATTTTGCAAAACTGCCAAGCAGTTTTGTTAAATATTAAACGTACCACAATTCACATGATCCAGCCATTCTACCACTGGAATTAACCCAAGAGAAACAGTCTATGCCCATGCAAAGACTGTGCATAATCTTCTAGCATCATTATGTACAAGTCTTTGTATGGGCACATATTTTCAAGGATGAAAAAACCTGAATGTCCATCAGTAGGTAAATGGATTAAAAAAATTGTCATGTATCCATACAGAGGAATTCTAATCAGAAATAAAAAGAAATTAAATATTGATATATGCTGCAACATGGACAAATTTTAAAATAAATACGTTGGCTCAAAAAGAGTACATACCTATTGTATGGTCAATTTATATAATATTATGAAATAGTGCAAACTAGTTCATAGGGAAAAAAGAAAAAAGATTAATGGTTGCCTTGGAACAGCTCAGGTGGTATGGGGAGGACAGAAGTGAGGATTATAAAGGCATATGTAGACATTTTTTAGTGGTGATAAATATATTCATCTTGATTTTGGTGATGGTTTCTTAAGTATATACATGCATCAAAACTTTCCAAATTTTATGCTGCCTGTACAATTTATTGCCTGTTATGCCCCAATAAAACTGTACAACATACCTATTTACATAGAATTACACACACACACACACACACACACACACACACACACACACACCCCTGTGGTGTTAATGAATGAATTGGATAAAGGGTACAGGTCTACACTGAATCCAGCTAGTCAGAGCTGGCTTAATAAGAATACTCAGTAATTTTAAACAGCTATTATTTCTTTCAAAGCCCTAGAAATGAAATAGTGTAACTGAATTCTTTTTGCCATTGTTTTGTTCTACTTTGTCTTATATTTCTCAGTCCAGACAACTGCAAAATGTATTAAACTTTAAGTTATTTGTGTTTAAAACAATATTTTGGTGGGGGGGATATCACACAGTTTTACTAATGGAACAATTAACTTGGGGGGGTTTCCTAATACTTTAGGATAATAAAATGTGTGTTTTTTTTTTTTTTTTTTTTTTTTTTGAGACGGAGTTTCGCTCTGTTGCCCAGGCTGGAGTGCAGTGGCGCGATCTTGGCTCACTGCGGCCTCCCCCTCCCCAGTTCTTGCAATTCTCCTGTCTTAGTCTCTCTAGTCTCTCAAGTAGCTGAGACTACCGGTGCACACCACCACACCAGCTAATTTTTTGTATTTTAGTAGAGACGGGTTTTCACTGTGTTGCCCAGGCTGGTCTTGAACTTCTGAGCTCAGGCAATCAGCCTCCCAAAGTGCTGGGATTACAGGTGTGAGCCACAGTGCCTGGAAAAAAAGGTTTTTATATTTATCTTAGAATTGTGAATTCCTGAGACTTTCTAAATATCACCAACAGAGAAGCTTTCTCTTGAGGATTTAAAAATAAATATCGCATCATGCATTTCTAGACAGGGAGAGGAATCTTAGTTTCTAAGGTCTGAAAATTGTCCCACAAACATATACGCCATTATCTATCTATGCTTTGTAGACTCATGGTAATTATCCACAAATTTCCTTCAAAAAGCTTTATTATTTTCTATCAAGAATCTAAGTATTATTAAGATTATGTGTGGTTCTTACCATCCTTTGTAAAATTTTAGGCTTAAAAAATACATATTTGCAAAAAGTTAGTACCCAGTAAATCATGAAACATGGTCTAACACTCAACTATGTTTAATACTTTATGTTAGAAAATTCTTCTAATAGAATCTTCAGCCATTTTTTACTGAACATGCAACTTGTCAAAAGTAGTGCAGAGGACATGATTATAGAAGCAAATAGTTTGTACATGACATTTATTCACTTAGCATTCATTTGCTTCCCTAATGTGGGCCAGACACTTCACTAGGTACTTATGTATAAGGGTCAACAAAAAAGACAAGATCCTGGGTTGTATGTTGTTAACATTGCAATGGGAAGATACAAAGATGATATAATAATTGTGTATTAAGTATATTTCATTTGAGAATGAAATGAATAAAAGGAATCTTTTGGTAAATTTAAGATACAAGATTTATATTTTAATGATGTAGTAAATAAACAAACAGATCCTAAATTCTAATTTAAATCTATGTAAATTTAATAGGATCAAAAATATGCATATATACATAGTTTATAACTTTTTAAAAATATACCTAAAATATTTAAAAAATAAGCGTTTTGAGAATTTTCCATTCTGTCACTCTTCAGGATTTTACATTAAAAAAAAAAATCATTAAGACTTCCCTTCCAGCAATAATGAACTAGGTAATTCTAGTGCATTACTGGGTGCATCTAAGAAAGCAGAATACATTCTAAAAGCATCTGAAGGAAGTGGATAACTGACAAGATAGGGAAGGATTACTGGTTTAGGATTTGGAGAAGTAAAGAAACTCAGGGAGGTGGTGCCTCTATTCTGGCAGTATTTATTGATTCCTGACAAAGTTGCTAAGAAAAAACATTGGCACCTTCTCTTGGCGAGGGCATAGTGAGATGTTCAGGAGTCAGCAAGAAGTGATCCTTGGTGAACCCTCTCTCTTTTGGGTTGGGATCTGAAAGGACTCTCCCCTCCCTGAGAATAAGGGTTAATCAGAAGTAGAGAAATCCTCCCACTTCCAATCATCTTCATTCCTGGAAACGAGTAAAAGTGATTCAACATTGCAGTACCCTCAGGCAAGGAATAGAATTAAAAATCCTCTATGAAGGATGATAAAAGTTATCCTAAGACCCAACATGTCTACACAATATTTTCAGATACATATCTCACATATATTAAAACATGACCAGTTATACAAGAAGGCAGACAAGAATCAATAAAAAGAATAGAAAATAAAAACACAAGCATAGGTGCTTTAGATTGCACAGTTAAGTTACATAGACTTTAAAATAACTCAAGAAATAAAATACAGAATTAGGAATTTTGGCAAAGAAATGGAAACTATAAAAGAAAGAACGAATTTTAAAGGAACTACATTCAAATTCTAGAACTGAACAATATGGTTACCCATCTTAATAATTCAAAGGATGTACTGAACAGCAGACAATACAATTGATATGAAAACTAGTAAACTAAAGGCAAGGTCAGAAGGGTGTATATGGAGCAATTAAGTTTTTGTAATTTATCTGTTTTCCATTTATCTCCTTCCACCAAAATGTAAACTGAGTCCAGATTATGATTTGTTCACTGTAATTTTAGTGGTGGCTAGCAAAATTCTTAGCACATAGTGGATGCCTATTAAATATTTGTTGAATAAAAAATTGGTCAGAAAAATTTCTATAATCATTGCTACTTTTGACAGTATGTCCACTGATTAAATGATTGCCTATACTGAAATAATTTTGGAGATTAATTCCTAACCAGTGAAGGAAAGGGAGTGAGAGGAAGTAAAGGCTACTGGAATTCGGGAGGAAAAGATCAAGAAATGTTGCTTTTCAGAGACAATATGATTATGAATGTATATGTAATTTATTAGAATTAGTAAACTTAGAAATGTTGCTAGATGTAATGTCAATACACAAAAAAATCAATTTGTTTCTCTGTATAAAAATAATTAGAAAATAAAATTTAAAAAGAGAATGTAACAAAATGTAAAATATGTATAAAAATATAAAAATAGATGTTTAGACTATAAAGTAGAAAATATAAAAATAAAAAGAAATATTACCTGAATAAAGAGATATGCCAAATTTATGCATTTAAAGATTCAATATCCTAAAAATGTCAATTTTATTCCAACAAATGAATCAATATAATTCTGATATAAAAATAAGACGATTTTGTATATATTTACCAGCATGATTCTATGACTTACAGACAATGCAAGGACCAAGAAGAGTCAAGCCACTCTTGAGAAAGAATTTTTTTTTTTTTACTTTTAGGTTCAGGGGTATAGGTGCATATTTGTTATACAGGTAAACTGCATGTCACAAAAATTTGGTGTACAGATTATTTTGTCCCCCATGCAATAAGCATGGTGCCCAAGAGGTAGTTTTTCCACCTTCACCCTCCTCCTATCCTCCACGCTCAAATTGGCCTCCATGTCTGTTATTCCCTTCTTGTGTTCATTTGTACTGAATATTTAGCTCCCATTTATAAGTGAGAACATGCAGTGTGTGGTTTTCTGTGCCAGCACTAGTTCCCTTAGGCTCATGACCTCCAGCTTCATCAGTGTTGCTGCAAAGGACATGGTACTGTTTGGGGTGTGTGTGTGTGTGTGTGTGTGTGTGTGGCTGCATAGCATTCTATGGTGCACATGTGCCACATTTTCTTTATCCAGTCTAAGAATATGTTGAGAGTAAATGCTGTATTTATATCAAGACCTATGTAAAGCTCTAATATTTAAGGAAAGTGTTTGGTATGAGGACAAATAGAACAATTAAATAGTATAGAAAGCCCAGAGAACTTTGTATATAGGTACACTTGACTTATCACAATGTGATTGTGATGGGAAAGGATAGTTGTTTTAGTACGTGGTGCCGAGGCAATCAAATATACATACAGAAAAAGTGAAATTTGAATCCTACTTCATACCACTCATAAAACCAACTTACTATAGATGATCAGCTTCTATTAAATTACAGATCAAAACGTGAAATGTAAGTCAACAAATCTTTTAGGTCTAGGTTTCTCAACAACAGCAGTACTGCTGACATTTGTGGTCAGGTAAGTAAGTCTTTGTGGGGGGGTGGGTAGTGGGGGCTGTCCTATGCATTGCAGGACATTTAGCGGCATCCCTGATCTCTACACACGAAATGTGAGTAGCACACCCTCAGGTGTGGCAACCTAACATGTCCAGAGACATTGACAAATGTCCCCTGGGAAGATCTGTAAAATAGTATTTATTATTGGAGTATAGGAGAATATTTATTATTTAGGATAAAAATGATTAAACAGGACACAAAATGCTATAACCAAAAATAAAATCTTAAGTTTGACTACAACAAAAAATAGAAGTCCTATTTATGAAAAGACATCATCAGGAGAATAAAAAGGTAAGCCACAAAGTGGGAGAAAATAATAGCTGTATACCCAGCAGGGAGTTCAAAACCAGATTTTAGAAAGCACTGAATAAAAAATGACAAAAACCCAATAGAAAAATGATCAAGAGGCTTCACAAAATGAAGCTATACAAATGGGGGCCCAAAAATACACAAAAAAGGTGTTCAACATGACAAGCAATCAGGAAAATGCAAACAAACACCACATATCCAGCAGAAATGGCAAAACAGAAAAAGCCTGACCACACCAAGAGTGGGCTACGTTGTAGAGCAGAGGTCAGCAAACTTTGTCCGTGAAGTGATGAGTAGCAATTATTCCAAGTATTGCAGGCTACATGGTCTCTGTCACAAGTACTCAACTCTGCTGCTGTACCACAAAAGCAGCTAGAGACAATGTGTAAATGAAGGAACATGGCTCTGTTACAAAACGATCTCCCTGGGGAACATCACACCGGGCCTGTTGGGGGACGGGGCCAGGGGACGGAGAGGAGGGATACCTAATGTAGATGACGGGCTGATGGGTGCAGCAAACCACCATGGCACGTGTATACTCATGTAACAAACCTGTACGTTCTGTACATGTATCCCAGAACTTAAAGTATAATATACAAAAAATCATAATTTTAAATATCAGTCGCAGGCTGGATTTGGATGGTGAACCATAGTTTGCAGACTCTTGATGTAGAGTAGCAGGAATGCTCATATATTGCTTGTAGGAGTATAACATTAGTGTTAAAAAATTTGGGGAAAAATTATGATTACCTTCTAAATTAGGGCTACCCATACCTTCCCAGCAATGTCATTCTAAGATTATATGCTCCTCAGAAATGTGCACTGAGAGACAGGTACATAATGTATTGGTACTCTTTTTGGTAATAATAAATAGCAGCACTGTCTCATATATATGGACAGGAAAAGGAATATATATTTTGTAATATCTTTAAAAATGTAAGATTTTACAGCAACAAAAAATAACAGACCAATGCGTTACCTCAAACAAGCATGACATTTGAAAGAAGCCAGACATAAAAAAGTATTCCATTTACATAAATTTTTAAATGAAAATTTTAGCAGAACTCTAACATTTAGCAATGCTTCCTTAGTTTATGTAAAAATTGTAATAAAAAATGTGAGCATAAAAATCAGGATATTAGCGTACCGATTAGGAGAGGGAGCATGGAAGGGTCCTGGGATGGCACCTGTATTTCATTTCTTGACCTGCACAGTGTTTATGTAAGAATTTGCTTAATTTCATGAACATTTCACACTTCTGTTTAAGTACTATACTATATGTTAAAATGAAAATAATTCAAAATTTTACAGGAATTTTAGAATCTTCTTTAAGAGAAAAAAGAAAGAAATAGAAATATTGATATAATGGAAATTTGGTATAAAACAGACACCCAAATTAGGAAGTTTTCTCTCCTACCAGGATATTGAGTACTGCCGCTGAGGCCAAATTCACAGCATGCCAAGTATTTCTCTTTTTTCAAGCCAAGTAACAGAACCTTACAAATTAAAAAAAAATAGAGACAATCCAGTTCCTTTTCCCAATTTTTCCACTCTTACTGTGCATTTTGCTCAATACTTGGAAGAGTCACTGGTTCTATGAAAAACATGGTTTCCTGCCAGTGAGCACTGAAGTTCTGATACTTATCTCTCTCAGTGGTTTTCAACTCTGGCTGCGTATTAAAATCAACTGGCAACTTAAGATAAAAGAAAAAAATCCATAGTCTAAATCTAGCTCAGACTAATTAAATTAGGTTCTCTTGGGGTGTGGCCCAGGCATTTTTAAAGCTCCCCAGGAGATTCTAACATGTGGCAGCTTTGCGAACCACTGACCTGTCTGATAACACCCTCAGAAGTATGCATAAAGTCACGAATGTTTCACTTGCCTCAAATTTTTATGTCAGTGCAGTCAATTAGGAAGAAAAATATAATGGCTCTGGGGAAGTCCAACTTATCTCACATAGTCTTTAATTCATTTTTAATCAAATAGGAGGAAGCATTCTTCTTCCTAAAGCTCATGTAAAAAAATCTTTTTTTCTTTTTTCTGTTTATCATTCATTCATAGAAATAGTAAATACATAAATGAATTCACTGATCATCACCATCAATTTTTTATTGCTGTGGCTGTTTTGTCTCCCCAGTGATCCCCTGTCCACCAGCATTTTTCAGGAAGTTTTTATAAAGTGGAAATCATTAATAGTACCTAATACTTTGCCAAAGCTGGCTGTTCTTCCCTTAATTCTGCCCTCTGCTTCACTAAGGAATCTATGTCTGTTGGTTGCACTTAAGCAGACAGATATTATGTGAGACACAACTTGCCAAAATTTGCAGTGTGTTTCTGGAATGCTCTGCTTGCCTGACTCACCTTGACCCAACTGCGACTCTTATGGTACAACCTAAATGTCTGTCATCTCTAAGCCACATGAGAGTTTTCACTTATTGGAAACTTGAATTTCATGAAAAGATTCTGTGAATGGAAGAGGTTTCTCTGCAAACCCTACAAACCCTTATTTCTTGATGCACCCTGTAGATGTGGTGGGGCCTGGTAACCATAGAGAAAGATAATGTAGTAAAGAAGATCCCAAAATCCAAATAATTGACCCTCAATTATTAGAAATTCCAAAACTGCTAGGTGAACCCAACATATCCCAAAGTAGAGATCCGCCAAGCCTCACGAGTATCATAGACTTGAAAATAAGTACAACCTAAAATAAAAACACATTTAAAAAATAAAGTCCAGGCCAGACATGGTGGCTTGTGCCTGTAATCCCAGCGTTTTGGGAGGCCAAGGCAGGTGGATCACTTGAGGTCAGAAGTTCAAGACCGGCCTGGCCAAGATGGTGAAACCCTGTCTCTACCAACAATACAAAAATTAGCCAGGTGTGGGAGTATGTGCTTGTAATCCCAGCAACTCAGGTGACCGAGGAAGGAGAATTGCTTGAACCTGGGAGGCAGAGGTTGCAATAAGCCATGATCACACTACTCCACTCCAGCCTGGGCAACAGAGTGAGACTTTGTTTCTAAATAAATAAATAAAATCAAGGCAAAAGCAATAGCTGCTGTTGACATTTTTAAGAAATTTGAAACAGGATAATTTTCAAATGTCTTCCCCTCTGGAGTATATACTCAATCTCAAACTTAAAAAGCTCATTGCATTTGTTTTTCTACTGTTTTTCATACTTAATTTCTGATTAATCAAACTGTAGACTTGATTAAGTCTTTTTCATTCCTTCCATTACCAATTGTAACATGCTACTCACCTCAGGTTCATAACATATCTCTTAAAATGGCACAATTTAGGCCAGGCATGGTGGCTCACGCCTGTAATCCCAGCACTTTGGAAGGCCAAGGCAGGTGGATCACGAGGTGGAGAGATCAAGACCATCCTGGCTAACAACAGTGAAACCCCATCTCTACTAAAAATACAACAAATTAGCCGGCGTGGTGGCACATGCCTGTAGACTCAGCTATCAGGAAGCTGAGGCAGGAGAATCACTTGAACCCAGGAGGTGGAGGTTAGAGTGAGCTAAGATGGCACCATTGCACTCCAGCCTGAGCAACAGAGCTAGACTCCATCTCAAAACAACAACAAAAACAGAACAAATCCAATTCATAAAAACTGCATAATTTTAAATTGCCTTTATAAGCCATTCTTCATACCACTTGTAGTTTTAATCATCATGATACACTGAACATGTTCAAAACCTTTTCAGGCTTTCTCAAGCCCGAGTGAATATAAACATATAAACAGAAGTGAGTATGAGCCTACAGTTTGGACATCCATAAATTAATTCTAGCCTATTTTCCATCATACCTTTCATTCTCACCTCTGAAAAACTTCTGTTCCATGAACTTGTCTGATTTCTTCAACCTACCTTATGGTTTCCACTTTTGTGACTTCAGTCAAATGGAATGCTGCCATCGTCTCAGCCCACTTAAATTCTACCTGTGAGGTGGTATTTTGACAAAAAACAAATGGAGACCCCCCCCATTCATCAGAAACACCTGGGATTTGAGAGGCTGTAATTTGAGCTCAGGTATCTTCATTTTAAATAAATTCCCCAGGAATTTTTAAGCACAATAAATTCTGAGAACCTGGCTTCAGATTCACTTCAGGCTTTTCTTCTTTCAATGAAGCTTTATTTTTATTAAAAAATAAAACAAATAAAGAGCATTAAAATTCCCACTTGGCCACTTAAAAACAGTTTGACTTTCACAGTTCATTAATCTTTCTGAGCCAGGGCTTCCAGTTTGAAAGGGAGATAATAACACCTGACTGACTACCTGACGTGCTTGTTATATGGATAAGGAAAACCTTTCCAGGAGAAAACAATCTGAAATGTATACAACTTAAAAATGTTCTTTAATTCTTCTTTTCCACATTTCAACACCCAGCCCAGTATTGCATAACATATTTGTTGAAATTGCTGGGTTGAAAATCTGGCTTAATGCAAACCTAGTTACAATAAAAAAAAACTCTCTGTGACATAGTATATCAATCAGTAAAACAGGGACAATAATGTATCTATTATTAAATAAGATAAAACACTTAGCACAATGGTAGGTACACAGTAAGTGTTCACAACTGTTAACTATTATTTGGAGTAATTCTATCATTGTTCTTCTTACACATAATTAGTATCAGTAAGCACTGAATACTGTTTGAATTGAATTCTACCATAAAGTGTTGTAGAAAAAAGTAAATAATTATCATAAATTACTAAAAATTATAATTACATTTATTTATATTATTTAAATTACAATGCAATTTATACAAACTCTAAGTTAATTGCCTTGAGCAAAATTTCAAAGCAGGAACACTACACCATGAATGTAAAACCATCATTACAATTTTCTTTATTATGTGTATTTAGAGTTATATTTAGGGATATATTAAATAATTATATCAGAGACATGAATAAAAATCAAAGGCCCATATTTACTTTACCAAATCTATGGAAGTATCAAACAGTACTGTTACTAGCACTGCTAACTATTCCTTTTCCAGATAAAAAATTAAAATCCTTCTATAATACATTTTCGTATTTTCACTGCAACTTACAAAAATCATGAAGTTCTAACGTTCTGATGACAAATAATACTTCTGCATAAGAAAGACTAAATAATGCCTGTATAAAAGTTAAAAATAAATTTAAACTCATAGAATTCACCTTTTAAACGTAACTTTTCTGTGATTGTAGGAGATCCCACTATCTTTGATGTACCAGAAGCAAGTTTTTGTCATCTTTGATGCCTCATACACGTCCCACACATAATTCTAATTCAACAAAATCTATAATAGTTATTTCTTCCTTTCCATCTCTACACAATCTTAATGATCTCTAGCCTGAATTGCTGAAATATACTCTCTACCAGCAACTCTGATTCTAGACCTTCTTCCCATTAAGTAAGGCAGAATAACATGACTGAAATCACATTTCTGATTCACTGTGTTTCATTAAAACTATTCCCTGGGGCCCAAAGTGACTCCGGCCGGATGTCGTGGCGCTTGCAAAGGCGAGGCCAAGAGTTCAAGGCCAACCAACCTCAGCAACCTTATAAGCTCTCAATGATTGGCAAAAAAAAAAAAAAAAAAACCATTCCCTTTACATCCCTCTACTAGCCAGCCAATGCCCTTCATCAAATATAGGTAACAGACTTTTTCCAAGCTTCATTGCATCTTTTTTCTTTTCTTTTTTGCTATCAAATAGCAGGTCTTATTCATTCTATTTTTTTGGCATCCATTTTATTGTATCATTTCCTTGCTCATTCCCAGACACTCTTTTTGCTTGAAAAAAATATTCTTCATATCTCAGATATCTCGGTATTATCTTTTCTCCTTTCATATTCTATTCTAATAGTAACAATTTATTGTAAAATTATTAAATATTATTAAATCTTATGATGCCCATGGCCTATCTTACCATGTATTGGGAGATACACATTGTTTCATTTTGAGTGGTTGAGTATTTTTAACCTCATCTGTTTAATAAGATAAAGTTCTAGAGAACAAATCAGTGGTGCCTTCTCCCTGGACTGAGGGCAACTGGAGAGATATATATGTAAATGCAAAGTACCATGGAAGATATACTAGATTATAAGCTCCTGAAGGCAGAGGTTTTATATATTTTGTTCACTGATGTAGCCCCAGAGCCTAGAGGCTTAGCACACAGTAGCCACTCAATAAGTATTTGTTAAACACAGCTAAAAAATAAATGAGCAAATATATTGCCACAAGACTAAATGATACTTATTACTCAAAGACTCTGTATAGGACATATGACCATCTTTTCAGCATGGAATTATACTATATCTATTTTCCTATGATGCAATTTCAGCAACTATTTATTCAAATGCTTTCACATTGGACATATCCATTGCCATTCTATTTATGACGGTAAGCAAAGGAATAATCAAATGAAAAAAAAATCACTGATGTTACTTTACCTAAAAGTGAAGTGGAAATAATGATCTGAAGGGTTTAAGAGAGGACTTTAATATTACATTCCTGTAAGTCACATGCTAGGTTTCAGTTGTGACTGAGATGTTTACCTTTCCAAGTCAGCTGGTATCAGAGACATCAATGAGTATTCCAATTTTATTAACCACTTCTTTTCTCTCTTTTGGAAAATTAGAATGCAACATTATGTGTTTACCACTGAATGACATGAATTTATGGGTTTTCATGTTATAACAAGAAGAAGAATACACTATTTGGTAAATTAAACAGGAAGAATTTTCAGAAAAAAAGATAAAAATGCAAAATACAAAATATGACAGATAGAAGAATTTCACATAAGATTTCCACCTTGAATCAATTATGACTTGGATTGAGTTTGGATGTTCATTCTGTGAGAACAGGACAGTGTTGTGAAGCATATTGAGAACATCAGGAAAAAGGGAGCACCTTCAAATTTTAAGTATTCAAAATCTTCCTTAGAATATTTATTTCAATTACTTTGTACCTATTTTACTGTTTAATATTGCCTATTTTTAATTACATTCAGAGGAGGTATTATAAATCACCTTCAATGTCAGCTCACTTACAGGTCTTATTCTGGCTCTCTGGAAGGAGGATTGAGAGACCTGACTGATGATGTTTAGGAAGTCGAAGCCGATATCATCATTCTTTTTCCTGATGCCTTCAATGCATGGCCAAGAAAAGCTTTTCTGAGCAATGCAGTACAATCTTTAAGGGGTGTATGATGGTTAACCTTATATGTTAATTTGAATGGGCCTGGAGATGTTCAGACATTTGGTCAAACACTATTCCAGATGTTTCTGGATGAGATTAGCATTTAAATTCATAGACTGAGTAAAGCATATTTTGCTCTCGTATTGGGTGGGCTTCAGCTGAGCAATTGCAAACCTGGATAGAACAAAAAGGGTGAGTATGAGGGAATTCTTCCTTCTGACCACTGAGCTGGGACATTGGTTTTTTTTCCGGCATTTGGGCCTGGGCTGAAACACTGGCTCTTCTTGGTCTTGAACCTACAGAGTGCAGATCTTGGGACTTCCCTCATCTATAATTACATGAGTAAATTCCTTATACTGTTTGTCTGTCATCTGTTATCAGTCTGCATCTAACAATCGATTGATCAATCTGTCTCATATTGATTCTGTTTCTCTGGAGAATCCTAAGACAAGAGCCATGCATTATTAGGAAGTTATGTTTTATTTTTTTCTTTTTGATTGTATAGTATTAGGCTGTTAGAGGAAACCAAGGAAAAGAGTAAAGACGTTGAGATAGAGAGTGTACTTATAAAACTCCCTTAACAGAATTATAGAACTATAAAAGCTGGAGATAACATAACCCAGCCATTTTATAGATGATCTCATGGAGCCCGATGTTTTTCATACGATTTTCCCAAAGTCATCTGTGCAGAGTAATGAATCATTAAAATACAAATAAAATAAAGAGGAAATCTATGCAGTAAATATATGGCCTTAAAATATTAGACAATGTAAGTGTCATACACAGAACATTATGTCCAGATCTCTGTAGATACTCTCAGTGCTTAGGCCCAGAGTATGATAGGTAACTTCATTAGACTTTAAATTCAATAAGCCTGGGATTCAATTCTTTCTTTGCTGCCTAGAAACTGTCTAACTTTAATCAACTGACTTTACCTCTTTTGGTCTTCATTTCCTCACTTGTAAAAGGTAAGGAAATGGTATCTATTTTTGAGGTGTGTAGTGAGAATTGAAAGAAACAGTTCACAAAATTCTGAGTGGCATATAATGGGCACGCACATAAAACATGATTCCTTTTGTTGTCATACAAATATATTTATACAGTCATTATGCATGTATGACTAACACTAGGTTCCAGGGTGGAACTGACAGTAGCTGCTTGCTGGGTGTCTGGAGTGGGGGCTGAGGTTTGGAGACTTGACTCCTTACCATCTGTACCAGTACCTAGCATTTTATTATGATACATCCTTTTAATTCCTTAAATAGAATGCTTTCTAACCACCTCTCAGTATTACGTATTTCAGAAATGCTCTATTATTTTTGTCTTACTTATATAAATGAATCTACAACTTTAGAGAGAAAAGGGGTTTGTCCATATCATAAAACTAGCAAACAGTATAGCCAGCATTAGAAACCAGGTCTTCTGATTCCAATTCTTTCCACTATCCACAGTCTTGTCAATGCACACATATCACTTGAGAGACGTTATATGAGAATTTTCCAAAAGGAAATAAAATGCATCCTGTAAGTGACATGAAGAATTATTCTCATCAGTTTTTAGCTGCATCTCATGTATTGAACCATTGTGTAACAATGATGCTAACGAATATCTTTGTCGTATTTTATAGTTAAAAGTTAATTTCACACACTTTAACTTAAATCTAAGTTTTTTCTTACTCACGTGCAAGACTCAGAGTAAACCTTGATTTCCTTACTTTACCCCAAAGATTTTCCACTAAGCCACAGCTGTCTCCAACTACAACTTCTTGGTTTTACTTACATAACAACAATCTGACAAGAAACATGGTCAAAAAGAAAAGGGATACAGATCGAACTGTATATATGTATGTATTTATTTTAAAGGCAGAGTCTCACTCTGTCATCCAGGCTGTGCACCAGGGGTGCAATCCCTGCTTACAGCAGCCTCGAACTCCTGGGCTCAAGTGTTTCTCCTCCCTCAGTCTCCTGAGTAGCTCAGCCTCCCAAATAGTAAACTTTCATGAGAATGAGAAAATAAGAAAAGACTAAGAGCATATTGTCCTAAGTAGGTGATTGATCATAGACCAGAGACCTTATTTTGCATGAGTAAGACCTCCAGCCTATTACCTGAATTATTTATAAAATTTATATTGCTGGCATTTCAGTCAAATGCAGCAACTTTTAAATTGTTCTACCTCAAAAATCAATAGAAGGAAGAATTGTATTTTTTTTCTATCATAAATATACTTCTTCTGTACAACTGGAACAAAGCTATAAAATAACCAACTGAAGTAAGCATGCTTCAATAGCTTTTTCAATGGCAACTGCTACAGTCAGACATAGCCCTAAACTTTTTTCAGCTCAGGGCAAATATGTGTGTGTGTGTGTGTGTGTGTGTGTGTGTGTGTGTGTGTATATATGTGTGTATACATACACGTGTGTGTGTGTGTATATATATACACTTCTCACTATGACCTCTGCTAGAAAAGTCCTCATCTGATATTTCTAGAATTAATCTCTGCTTCACTTATGATTTAAAAAATTTAAGGGTTATTTCTAACCACTTTACTGTTCAATGCCTGTAGCTAAGAAGTAGTGGAGGAAATGAAAAACATCACAAAAAACACTGATTTGTTAATTCAGCAAATATCTATTGAGTATTTAATATGTCCATAGCATGATATTAGGTCCCTGAATACTATAGTAAACCAATGAAATAGGGGCCTTACAAAGCTTACAGTTTGTGTGAACTTTCATTTTAAGTATTCGGCTGCCCTGAATAAGATCTAATTATTTAAAAAACAATGAAAAATAAAAAGATACTGGATAAATTTTCCATTTTTAAGAGCACTTTTGATTCAGAAAATAATATACAATAGTGATATTAGAAAAGGAATCAAAAATATCATTTATGGAATAGATAACTTGCCTTGAGTTCTCAAGATAACTTGCCTTGAGTTCTGCCTATATAAAGAAGCGTAGATATTCAATGCACATGGTCTATCAGGTGAACTCATTGTTTGGCATCAAGGAACAAAACAAATTACTCTTTACCTGGAGATTCCAATTTCATACAAACAACCAGAAGTGCTGAGTTGCTCAGCAGAGATTAGTAACCAATAGAAGCCATGAAGTCCACACTCTGACTTACTTAGCGGGAGGGATAGCAGGGTGTGGGACAGAGAAGTTGGAGAGTTCCTAAGATCACAAGAAGTTCAAGTTTTGAGCACCACCAAAAGTAATTTATAAATAGACTCAGTCTTTTCATATTTTTTCTTGGTCTTTGAACATCCTCTGGGAATAGTGAGTTGAAACTGAGAACTCTGAATCTTAGAAGACAACTTGAAAAACTATATTTAACCTTAGACTCTGTTGTCACTGGGGGATTTTTACTTGATGGAGAATTCTCTCTGTGTGTTCTGACTCTTTAGGATTTTAAGAGGCAAGGAAACAGAAGTGATTTCAGAATGGATATACAGTCTATTGCTCTGTAGAGGTATATGTTCCCAACTGTTAAAGGGCTCCTCATTCACTGAACAAATATTTATTGAGTAGCTACTCTGTGTTAGGCCTTGGTGAACAAGACAGGCACAGCCCTGGACTTGAAGAGGTCATATCATGCCAAATTGCCATCGACAGATTAAGAAAACAAAAAGTCAAGAGGACAGCGTGATTACAGATACCTGCTAATCCCCTTTGCCCACACATATAAACATCACTTCATCAGCTGACAGGTAAGTTTGTGACAAGAATAATTTTTACCATATCTTCCTTCATTGTAGACTTGTACTAACTTGGAGCTTTACCTGATACTGTTCAGTAAGCATTCATGCTTGGATTGTTTTATCCGGGATAGCAAGGCTTTAACCATTCAATGTGTATTTGTTGATCACCCACACCTATGCACAGGTTATGGAAATATAGTTATTCATCTCGTGGAAACCAGGGCAAGAAAGTAAAAATTTCTTTCAAAGATATTGTATTACTTACAATGAATTTTCCCATCAAAAATGCCCAAAATAGCACAAGAAATTCAGACTTTTAACATATTTTTAGATGGTTTTTCCCTCTCTCTTTCCTAGTTCCTCATGGAACTAGGAACAATGGCCTTAGGCTATATCCCCTGGCATTGTGGAGGCTACAGGAATAGATGCAGGACCAGCCTTGTCCCTTCCTTACTCTGCAGACAGAAATTCTAGATTTGTGGTTCTGGTGCTTTCTTCCACTCTCACAGTTTCATAAATATTGCTCCTTCCACCAGTTCACAGATGGGTGCTGAGGTAGACAAAGAAAGCTATCATTATTTTCTGGGCAAGGTGAGAAGAGAAAACCTCTTAGGTAGATCTCATATGTTCATCTTCCTTGCAAATCACTGAACTTTTCCTAATCTATTCTGTAGTCAATATTTCTGTGAACTCTGCTCACATCTCTAACATTTAGATTGATATAGAAAATAGGAACCAGGCTTTTTTTCTGTATTAGAAATCTTCATCTGCAGATGGTATTTCTTCCTTTGGAAAAGATAGATGCCAAATAGTGTTCGGATAACATATCAAACCATAAAGGCCAGTTTTCCACTGGTTAATACTATTAACAGAGAAGAATGTTCTGATTCAGTAAACTTTTCTTCAGACCTGATCTCGAGCTTGTTTGCGTCAGCCTGCCTAATTGCTAGAGTATTAAAACACTTCCAGAATTGTCAGTAAACAGCCATGTCCCAAGCTCCCTGAGTGCTGCTGTACCTCAAGTAAGAAACATTTGTTAAAATCCCCTGCTTCAGTCTTAGATGGAAATATACTAATGAAAAGTAAATCTTTGAGAGCTTGAGAGGTTTGCTAGGGAAGAATTAGAGAAAAAACATTTTGCACTGGCTGCAAAGATGAAAGAACAATCTACTTTTTCAGAGTTGGGATACCTATTAAGTCTACTGTATCTTGTCAGGCTGACTCTGCTAACATAACCTACGCCTTTAAATATCTTCAGGGTAAAAGACGGGGACTCACACACAGCTTGTTAATGGCCCAGGAATATCCGTTTCCGTGTCCTCTTCAGGAAGCAATATCTACCTAAGAGTTTTCTACTCTGGAGTCAAAAGTGAGGCCATTGATAGGGAATGGAAATGGGTGCATTGTTCAGCAATGAGTGTCATGTCTTTTCTTTTTTTTCCTTTTCTAACATGCCAATACATTATCTTTCATTTTCTTTTTTACAGTCACAGATTCAACACACACACAAACACACACACACACACACAAACACACACACTCACACACACACACATACACATGTGTACACAGATGAGGAAGGGAGAGAAAGAGGGTAAAGATGTAACAGTTTTGACCTTTTGGAATAAAAATCATTTTGTATCTTATCTTACTCTCTTCCTTTCTTTCCTTCCTTCCTTCCTTTCTTTCATTTTTTTCTCTTTCTTTCTTTTTCTTTCTTTTTTTAACAGAGTATTGCTCTGTTGCCCAGGCTGGAGTGCAGTGGTGCAATCTCAGCTTACTGCAACATCCACCTCCTGGGTTCAAGCAATTCTGCCTTAGCCTCCCAAGTAGATGGGACTACAGGCACCTGCCACCATGCCTGGCAAATATTTTTTGTTGTTGTATTTTTAGTAGAGAGGGAGTTTCACTATATTGGCCAGGCTGGTCTTGAACTCTTGACCTTATGATCTGCCCGCCTCAGTCTCCTAAAGTGCTGGGATTATGACCCTTTCTTAACACTGACTTGTGAGGTGGTCTATTTCCTCAGGGCTTTATTAGGTTCCAGGAAATTAGCCAACAAATCCTTGTTAACATTGCAGTGTCCCTCCATGGAGATAACACATTTGCATTTGAATAAATTTATTCAGTAATATTTAGTAAACACTCATCAAGTACCCAAGATTATGCTTAACACAGGATAAAACAAACAATATCAAATATAAACCCAAACCCAGCAGGGCATTATGAAATAACAGCAGCATTACTGAGGTGGAGTTTTTAAATTGCAGGTAGGAGGAGCTATTTAATAGGAAGAAAGGAAGCCCTGTGGGGACAGGAAGGGTGGAAAAAGTAGTGGGAAGCTGGGTGAGAAATATTTATTTACAGTCAGTTCTCAAGTCTCATTCCAATAATGTTGTATAAAGTCACTGCAAACACTGAATAGGTTTTCTTATTCTGATTTGTATAGAATAAGCCATTACTGCAACATCCACCTCCTGGGTTCAGTAATATTTAGTAATCCATAGATTTAGTTGGTACCACTCTGGATTTGAAAAAATCCAATTTTGCAAACACAAACGCTGTCTACAAACATTAGACTGGAATTTTGTTACTCATATACTTTGCTTATCATGTGGTTCATTTTGTCATATCAAGCTTCACCTAATGCTGTTGTTGGCTGGACATAAAATGATAGCTAAGAGGATGACAGTAATCAGCCAGGCACTGGCATACTATTTCTTTGCCTTTGAGTCTGATGCTTTGTTTATATGACTAGGAGCAGAAGCTAAACATTCTGAAGTGGTTCGGTTTGTACATTCAGTTTCATGCAATGGGGCAGCAAGGAGGTCCTTTCACATACTTTACAAGAAGTATAGTGATTGGAAAAAAAAACAAGCTTTAATTAGGTCCAAACTTTTTACATAATAGAAGACTATTATAAAATTCAAGTTAAAAAAGATATAAATGTATATATGTATATGTGTACACATCTGTGTACACTCATATTTTATACAAAGGGTTTTCAAAACACTATGCATGTGTTTCAAAGTTTTTGAACCAAAATAAACTCATATTAACTTAGGACATGTATGTAAAGGATCTACTTTGAGGCACTAAGAAGGATAAGAAATTAGTTTGAAAAGAGTCCCAATGAGAGCAACATGAATTCTGCTAAAACTGAAGCAAGAACAAACATCTAATGTATGGTAGGGCATGGGTGGAAGAATGGTAAAATCATTGATGTGTTACAAAAAGTGTATGAGGACAATGCCCCCCATAAATCAACAGTTTACAAATGAATAACTTGTTTTGAGAAGAGATGAGACAATATTGAAGATGAAGCCTGCAGCAGCAGACCATCCACATAGATGTGTGAGAAGAGAATTTATCTTGTCCATGCCCTAATTGAAGAGGATTGGCAATTAGCAACACAAACAAAAGCCAACCCTACAGACATCTCAATCGACTCAGCTTACACAATTCTGACTGAAAAATTAAAGCTGAGCCAAGTTTCCATTCAGTGAATGCCAAAACTGCTGCTCCCAGATCAGCTGCAGACAAGAGCAGAGCTTTTAATGGAAATTATAAACAAGTTGAATAAGGATCGTGAAGAATTTCTTCAAACATTTGTAGCAAGAGATGAACCATGACTTTAACAGTATGATGCTGGAGACAAAGCACAATCAGAGCAATGGCTATGAAGAAGTAGAACTGACCTAGTCAAAGCAACAGTGAACCAGTCAAGAGCCAATGTCATGGGAACAGTTTTATGGAATGCTCAAGCATTTTGTATTTTGACCTTCTAGAAAGCTAATGAATGATAACACCTGCTTATTATTGGAGTGTTTTGAGAAAGTTAGCTGAAGTTTGATCAGAAAAACATCCAGGAAGGCTTTGCCAGAGAGTCCTTCTCTACCTCAACAGGTGCTCATTTCTTTCATCAAAAAAGGCCAATTGGTGTAAGATTTTCAATGGGAAATAATTAGGCATCCATATTACAGTCCTGATTTGGCTCCTTCTGACTTCTTTCTGTTTTCTAATCTTGAAAAATCTTTAAAGGACACCCCTTTTTCTTCAGTTAATAATGTAAAAAAGACTGTATTGACATGGTTAAATTCCCAGGACCCCCAGTTCTTTAGAAATGAATAAATGGCTGATATCGTTGCTTACAAAAGTGTCTTAAACTTGATGGAGATTATGTTGAGAAGTCTATATTTTTTATTTTTTAATTCTTTTTCACGAACTTTTGAAGTAGCTACATATATATGAGCATATACATCTATCAGTGAAAGTTTTTAGCAAGAACTCCATAAATGTGTAGCATAAATATGAGAAACAGCAATTGAGAAGGGGTCTTGATCTTGGCTACTCAGGAGAATACCTTACAGATAAAGTGAACACATGATTCATTATTCAAACACAGACTTATTTTTGGAATGAATTATAGTGGAACAGCAAGTTGATTCCCAGACTGAACTGGGCAAACAAGGATTTATGGTCATTGTACACATAGATATTTAAAAATTCAAAGTCCCAGTTTTAATACACTGATCCAGTGAGTTGGGCCCGGATACTGGTGATCTTTATGTTTAAAAAGATCTAGAGGTGGTAAGTAATCATGCATTGCCAAGATTGGCTGCATTAGTAGAGAGCTAAAGATTCTGAAGTAGTTCAGTTTGTGGGAACCTTAGAGGGAAGAAGCCTCCCAACAGGTCAATAAGCAGTCTCAAGGAATTATGAGAATGAGAGGGCCGCCAGTGGCTTAGAGACTCCTGTTTCTTCTTCCACAGCTTCTCAAAGTCTCTCATCCATCTCCATGACATGCCCAGTCTTGCTGATGGCATTGCCCTCCAGCTGGCCTTTAAATGTCCAACAGAACTTTTTATACCTCATAGCTGGCAAAAAGAAAATATATTCAGGTGTTGAGCCTTTTCATTTTGTGACACATTACTTAACTTGGCAAGACTTTTGGCACCATGATGTTATTTTCTGCAGCTATTTTCTCATTTGGAATCTATTCTGGCAATTTCAGGGATATTATTTTAAATGGTCAGCAAAAGTGAAATTAATGAGTCTTGGTCATTCAGTAACATCAATGGCTTACAGTTAGAAAGCAAGTTAAAAGAAATTGACTGTGTTAGTTTAAAAAGTGAGCAAAAGAGCTGGGCACAGGAGCTCAAATCTTGAATCCCAGCACTTTGGGAGGCTGAGGCAGGTGGATCATTTGAGCCCAGGAGTTTGAGAGCAGCCTGTGCAACATGGCAAAACCCTATCTCTATAAAGAATGCAAAAATTAGCCCAAGCGATCCCTCCTCAACAGTAACCTTGTTCACTATTGTTCTTATCATCTAGTATACCATGGGCAGTCAATATATTGTCTGAGTTAATGAATATACTTATAGAATATGGCAGTCTACAAATGAATAACTTGTTTTGAGAAGGGATGAGACAATATTGAAAATGAAGCCTGCAGCAGCAGACCATCCACATAGATTTGTGAGAAGAGAATTTATCTTGTCTGTGCCTTAATTGAAGAAGATTGGCAATTAACAACACAAACAAAAGCCAACACTACAGACATCTCAATTGACCTCGTGCCTGTGGTCCCTGCTACCCAGGAAGCTGAAGTGAGGAGGGATCGCTTGGGCCCAGGAGGCTGAGGCTACAGTGAACCATTATCATGCCACTGCACTCCAGCCTGGGTGACAGAGGAAGACCTTGTCTCAAAAAGAAAAACAGAAAAGTTTGCTAAAGAGTCAAAATATTGTAAGCAATCGTGTATCACAAGCAAATATAAGCCCTATGTATAAGCCCTTGTTCATCTCAATAATTTTTGTGATTAATAGGGACAATCCATTGTGCCTTGATAAAGCAGAAGATCTAATTATTAAGTGACATCAAATTATCAACAGTCTCAAAAATAGTCTTACATCACCCCACGTATTCTTGGTAAAGATGATCTACAGTAATCCTGTACAATATTTCAATGTGTCTTTGATCCTGCTAGAATACTTTTCAACTCCTTACTCATGTCAGCTTTTTTAGATTGCTGCCATATTCTATAAATACATTCATTAACTCAGACAACATATTGACTGCCCATGGTATACTAGGTGATAAGAACAATAGTGAACAAGGTTACCATGTTCACTGTTCTCATGAATCTTATTTTCCAGGTCTGGAGACACAGGTAATTAACTTATATAAACAAAATAATTTCAGAGAGTGATAAGTACTATAAAGGCAACTCAACTTTTTGGGATAGAAGTATTTCCATTATGTTCCTAGAGAATGGCTAATATCAATAACTAATGTTTATTGAATACTTACACTATATGAACCCATAGCTAAGAGTGTTACTCCTCTGACATCAATTCATATTTATATTAACACTCTAATGTGAGTATAATTAATATTCTTATTTTCCTAAAGGAGAGACTGAGAGTTAGAGAAATAGAGAAATGTAAGATCATTTGGGAAGAGCCAAGATTTAAAGCTAAACTAGCTGATGGTCCAAGCTTTTCCTAAGAAGTCCATGTATGAAAGACAGAGCAATGAAAACAAAATAACAGAGATAAATACATGATAGGTGCTAGTACAGATGGGGAGAGAGAACTTTTCCTTGAGGTTGGCATTGAAGCCAAGTGTGTGGGTAAATGGAGTTTATCCAAAAGCAGTAAGAATGAAGGGCACTCTGGCAGGTTGAGAGGACAGCAAGTGTGTGGCTCTAAGTGCATGCCCACCAGATCCAATCCAGTGTGACAGGAGTGTAGGCTCGAGGAGCTGTGGGAGGTATGGGAAGAAAGAGATAGTTAGGCAGAGGTCAATTGTGGCAGGCCTTGTATACCATGCTACATGTTTGATTATTCTGTAGTTAACAGGAAGCCACTGAAGTGTTTCAGGCAGGTAAGTGACCTTATACAACTTGCCCTTTTAGAAAGATCACCCTGTTGCCAGTGTCAAAAATGGATTGGAGAGAGTCAAACTGCTGGGAAGATGGTTTGGAAAAGTTTATCTGTGGATCAGCCAAGAGTTAATAATTGATGTCGCCCAGCAAGTGAGGATGGATACTATTTCTAGCAAAGACACTAGGGTGGTAAAATTAACATGGCTTGTTATTGGAAATGTGCTTGGGGGAGAAATTCTAGTGGATTCTGTTGTTTCTGGTTTTAGAAACTGGGTGAATGGTGAGACTATTGGAGGAACAACAAAATTAAAGTGAAGCAGTACAGACAAATTGCTAACTGCTATGCTTTAGTCTCCTCATTTGAAAAGTGAGGAGGAAAATACTATTTACCTCCTTGACTGTGGTAAGGACCAATAACTTGTCAAACATATAAGCTACTTTGGATGGTTTCAGGCACATGCCAGAAAACTAACAGATAATCATGATGCCATAAGTAACAGATGGAATTTTGTTTCTCCTTCTCTTTTTCTCACAATAGTTAAGGGCATCAAACATTTGTGATTAAATCATCACAAATAAACTAAACTTGGCAATATGAATTTAAACAAATCTGAAACGTGTTACAGAAAATAAATGTCAGTCCTTGCCTTAGCAAAGTGCATTATACAGCATGTTTTGTTCCCTTTAATAGATATTAGGGTACTGTTTTCTTCTGTTTACTTTGCATGTGGAATATAGTTGAGGATAGAGAAATCACACAGCTCCACCAAATTCCCTTGCTTTTACATTGTCTGCCATCAGCTATGACAATCTGGCAGAGAATTAGATGGCATGAACTACCCCAGAATTGTGTAGCTTGAGCAGACTGGAAAAGGCCTATCATGGACTATCTTCAAGATCAATCTTGCAATCCAGAGCACATTATACAGAACTCTACTGGAATGGGACTGAGCCCATCAGAGTTTTAACTCGCATTTGTTTTAGGTGGCTAGGTGCCTGACTGTTGCTGATTTCGGTTATGATGCATATAAAGAGAAAAGTTGGAAAATGAATAAAATATAGACTGCTCATAAATTAATTTTTCCTTTTTTCTCCTCTCAGAGAGGATGCATGCATCAAGGATATAAACATTATAAATTGTATTTTCCTCTTCCTACTCAGTAGTCTTTTAAATAATGTATTGATTGGATATAGGATTATAGTAAAACATCCATCTTACATGTTTTATAAAACATGTGCGACGTTTTTGAAGGCAAAAACTTGCGCAATTGCATTACTTCAATAATAAATCTGACAAAGAGAGAAAAAGAAATACTGTTCCTAAAAACCATCTAAAGTCCAAGATACCTCTAAAACCAAATACACCATTTTGTTTGCATTGTTTAGTACTGTAAATAAAGTGATCAATTTGTTGTGACAGAAAACAAAGAGAAGATATTATTTTCATTGCCTTAGAGTTAGGCGTTAAGTAGAAAATGTGTGCTTTCATACTAAAGCAATGAGACGCTTGGAATCAAATAACACAAATGTTAACATACACAAATGCTCATGTTTTGCTTAAAAGTAACATTTACAAATTGTGTTTCCTGATCAGTGTTAGGAGAAATTAAATTATTTTGTCATTAAAGAATATAAGAAACTTTCATTTTTAAAAGTTCTCAAAACCTTTTATATTTGGCTAATGTTTATTATTTATCCACCCTGTACAGTCTCTCCTTAACTGTAGAAGTGAAGATATTCAAGTCTGCAACTGAGTGCTACAGAGAAGTTTAATTAAATGTATTGCTCACTTTTAGGTGTTGGAAAGCTATCCCAGGGGGTTGCATTAGTCAGGATATAGTTAAGTTCTATAACACATAGACCTCAAAATACAAAGTGCCCTAAACTCAATAGAGTTTATTTCTCTTCCATTGGTTCCTAATAAGCAAATGGCTTTCTTCCAAAGAAATGGTTCTCAACATGTTTTATCTCAAGACCAGTTTACACTCTTAAATATTACTGAGAACCATAAAAGTTTTGATTTACTTCTGTGATAGCTACGAATATTTATAGATATAAAAATTAAAACAAATTTAAAATATTTACTAATTCCTTTAAAAGCTGTAATAAATCTGCTATGTTAACATAAGTCATGCATTTTAATTAGAGAAAACCACATATTTTCAAACAAAAATTTTAGTGAGAAGAGTGACATTGCTTTACATCTTTATAAACCTCTATGTGTAGCTTAATAGAAGACAGTTGGATTTCATATCTGCTTTTTCACTTAATCTTTCATCATATCTTGCTTTAGTTCTAATATATACATATTTGCACCCAGTCTTACAGTGAAATATACTAAGCAAAGGGAAGAACAATTTCATAATCCTTTCAGACATTTGTGAGTGTTTCAAATAATAGTAGACAGTCTTTAAAGTTACACTTCGATACAAATGGTAGTTATTTAAAGGTTACTTGCAATGTGGAATCTGGGTCATATCAATGAACTTTTCATAGTATTTTACATTAAAATCCACTGGTGTATCTTGCACTTTGAATCTTTTACCCTCAGATGATTTCTATGTCACATGTTGGTCATTTGGAAATATTGGTTTGCTGAGTTACGCAGATCTCCCAAATGTTACCTTATTTCATTATATAATATCGAAAAGTCAGATCTGCTAATATCTCTGATTTTCTTAGTGTCATTATGCAAATACTTTTGACTTCACAGACCCTCCAGAGGGTTTCAGGGATCCCCAAGAGTTTCCAGGTGAGATTTAATTGCACCGCTGCTCCATACAATGATCCAGAGATCTTGATTTCTTCCAGCCCTGGCTTCCCTATCCTCTCTAAGACCTCATCAGGTTGTCTACATCCAGCGAGTTGAAGGAGACAGACCATGGATGGCACACTTGATTCTTAAAAGTCAGTTTCCCAGAAATGACACACATTATGTCTGCTAGAATTCCATTAGTGAGAACTATTTATATGGGCACATCTCAATGTGAAAGAGTGGGATAGGAAATGTAGTTCCCAGGAAACATTGTCTTGCTGCCAAAATGCTCTAACATTGTACTGTATATACACTGAACTGCAAGGGAGATTCTTTCAACCTCAGCGTCTTATAATAGGATAGTTACTTCTTGAGGGAATCTCAAACCTGGATGAACAAAGAGAAGGTAGGCCCTCACAAAGGAGATTCAGTCATAATACTGCTGCATTGCTGAAGAGCTGGGACACAGTGTAGATACAGAAGCTGCCCCTTGCTTCTGTTGATCCTTGTACTAACCATTCAACAATGGAGCAGATTCTTCATGAAATTTTATTAGAAGAGTGATAATTGTATATAGTAAAAATATGTAAAAGCAGTTTCAAAGGATACATAAATGAAAAGTAAAAGTCTCCCTCCCTTCCAGTGTCTGATCCACTCTTCTTCCCTTTGGTACATTTGGTTTAAACTCTGGCATTTTCTTTCAGAGATTTTGTTCATTTTCTGAAAACATGCAAAGTCAAACTAACAGGGAAATTACTCAGGTAAGGGACAATTAAATTGCACAAGATAATGGGGCTATAATAATATTTCACAACAGTAAGCCAAGTTCCTTTCAAAATGTCTTTCCTGATGTGCAAATGACATCATAGTTCTACAATTGAACTCTTGATGGATTTTCAAAATGATATCAGATAAACTTCCTTCTGTAGAGGTGTTTTGTAATTATAGAAATGATAATCAAATACAGTACTGGCTCTGCAGTCACGTAAGCTTCCATACTTCTGGGCCTTTTCCAAGCCTCTGTCCTACCTCTTTCCCCACAGAATTGCTGTGCCATTATTTTTACTGCATATAAAACCTGTATCATGGCTCATTCAGAAAAAAAGAAAGAACTTGAGCTATTGGAAACTAAATCCATAAAGCAGATAATTTATTACATAAAAGATGAAAGAATAGAGAAGCTGAACTTGGGATATTGAGGTAAACCAGAGATTAGTAGCAGTGGAAAGCTTCCTTCCCTGTAGCCTGTGCTCCGTCAGAGTGACTTGGCTGCAGATGGGTTGATAAGAAGCTTCATACTTTCCGCTGACTGGCCAGGAAGGGCCTCACGAGCCCTCTCACCTCATGAGGAGGGCCTCTGTTCCCTGCAGCTGTGCCCCTGGCTAAAAAGGCTCATCACAGGCCCTCCCTCCCTCCCTTCCCCTCACCTCCCTCCCTCCCTCCCTTCCTCTCACCTCCCTCCCTCCCTTCCCCTCACCTCCCTCCCTCTGTCCCTTTCCTCCCCTTCCTTCCTCCATTTTCCTCCCCTCCCCTCCCCTTCCCTCCCCTCACCTCTTTTTCTCCCCGCCCTTCTCCTCCCCTCCCCTCCTTTCCTCCCCTCCGCTCCGCTCCCCTCCCCTCCTCTCCTCTTCTCTTTTCTTTTCATTCTTTTCTTTTGACACAAGGTCTCACTCTGCTGTCCAGGCTGGAGTGTGGTAGCATAGTCTTGGTTCACTATAACCTTGAACTCTGGGGCCTGGGCAACCCTCCCACAGTAGCCTCAAAAGCAGTTAGTACCAGAGGTGTGTACCACTATGTCCAGCTATTTTTTAAAAACATTTTGTAGAGCTGGGGTGTCCCTAGGTTTCCCAGGCTGGACTCCAACTCCTGGATTCAAGTGATCCTCCAGTCTTAGCCTCCCAAAGTACTGGGATGAGTGTGAGCCACTGCTCTCAATCCCCATTCTTTAACTGAACAGAATTTCAAAACCCCTATCTCTGTAGCATAGCTATGGAAAATGCAGCTGCCTAAACATCCTCTTCCCCACCATCGAGGAGGGTGCCAATGCTGGTGGAGGAAGCGTAATGACAAAATAAAAAATTATTAACCTGAAGGGCCTATCTAGTGTGGTTGAGTACTGCAGGAATGTTCTCTGGGTGGCCTTGGACTGACCCAATTGTCCCCACTTTCTCACTTGTAATTCTTAAGAATAACTGTGGAATACACTGGGAATGTAACATCCTGAGATAAGCAGAAACTGGCCTGTGCTGGTACAACAAAGACTGCTCCAGTCATTCATAGGAACTGGATTTTCTTCCGTGCTTTACCCCAGTGTATCCTGTTGCCCATGGGATATAAAACCCAGGGCAAGCTGCTTTCCAGGGTGCCTCAGTGGTGGTGCAAGTGGGACAAGCACAGATGAGATTCTTCACCCTGGGCAACTTTCCTGAGCCTTAGGAGGTGACACATCATGAATCCTAGGCTTCTGCTGTCCCTTGATGCCTATCTATAATAATAAGTTCACTTCATGGAGTATGTGTGTGTTCTGTGTCATCAGACTCTGACAAATAGTAAAAGTGCTGTCCAAGATGCACTGGGCTGAAGTGATAATAGGTGCACAGTGAACCTGCTTCACAGGTGCCCCTTCAGTAAGTGTAAAGACTACTGGACAAGAAGTCACATGGGGGGCCGGGCATGGTGGCTCACGCCTATAATCCCAGCACTTTGGGAGGCCTAGGCGGGTGGATCACAAGGTCAAGAGATTGAGACCATCCTGGTCAACAAGGTGAAACCCCGTCTCTACTAAAAATACAAAAATTAGCTGGGCATGGTGGTGTGCGCCTGTAATCCCAGCTACTTAGGAGGCTGAGGTAGGAGAATCACTTGAACTCAGAAGGTGGAGGTTGCGGTGAGCCGAGATCACGCCATTGCACTCTAGCCTGGGTAACAAGAGCAAAACTCCATCTCAAAAAAAAAAAAAAGAAAAGAAAGAAGTCACACTGACACCAATAGTGTACAGAGGGACTGGACATTTCACTCAGCTTCTATGCTTCAGTTAGTACCCACCCAGCCAGCAGGATTGACACAATGTGGCAGGATTCAAACAAGCGAAACTCTTCTGAGATCTTAAGATTCTGGAGGGTAATAGAGAACTAGATACATAAGAGAAAGGAGCTGGAGTCTCATGCGAAGAAAATATGGATTTCTGGACCTCTCTTATTACTAGCAGGCAATATTGAGGGCTCCTAAGGCAAATTATTGGAACCTGATTATGAAGAGGATCACTCTAGTTATATTCCTAAAATTCCTATATTTTATGTCATTTCACTCTAAAAATTCTTCCATTTACCTTAATCTTCTCATGGTAAAGTACAATGGCTGAATTTTCAAAGTTCTCAATAATATATTTCCTGCCTAATCCTCCAGCCTCATTACATTTCTCTTCATCTTTCTTTTGCTCTCCTGACCACTGAAGTTCTTACTTTGCTACCAGGATTATTTTCTTCTGCAACTTTTCCCTGGCTAACTCAGACTCATCCTCTGGTACCATTTGAAATATTGCTTCTCGCAGACTTTTCCCAAACTTCAGTTAAGTCCCAATGCTATGTCCATCTGGTACATACTCCATTGTTATACCCATCACACATCATTCCAAGTATGCTTTAATTAACTGTCTTCTCTGCTAGGTTGTATATGACTAGGAAACCTGGGTCTGGCTTGCTTGCTGCCCTGACTCTTGGGCCCACACCATATAATTGATTCTCAGAAAAGATTGTTGAAAGAAAGGAAGGAAGGAAAGAAGGAAGAAATAAATGGCAGATTGAAATGATAGAATAATGGCAAATGGTGAAATCTGAAGATTTGTAGAATATTGTTTCAAAGTATACAATGTCAAAGAATGCACTGATAGAAAATATCACCCATTTTTAGTGATATTATTATAATATTTTTCCTTCTAGATAGCATCATATTGAAATCTTTGCAAAAGCAGCATTTTGCTAGTCCCATAGATCAGAAAACTTTTAAAACCCAATTTAAGTGGGTGATACAATATAATGCTGTTTACCAAGCATCCATCAACATTGCTGACTACCGAAGTTCCTTTACCAAGAACATTTTGCTGATCAAGAATTTGATTTGTAGGGAAGTATGGTCAAAATTTAATCAATAGATCAATTTAAAACTTGTCTTCTTTTATAAATTAGGACACCTCAGATAAAAGCAAACATCATAAACGACATGAGCTTTTATGTCATTTTTCCCAAGAAAGAATAAAAATCAAAGTCAGATGAATTATATTTAAATAATAGAGAAATTTATAAAAACATGCTTCTAAAATGCATCAAATTATTCTGTTTTATATTGTGTAGGGAGAATTGAGGCTGGATGTGAGAAGATCCTCTAACTGTAGGTAAGCTTAAACAAAGGCACTGATGTAGGAAAGTTTACACTTGTCACATGTTCTCTGATTTAATAAAGAGAGAAAACTTTTGACTTTGAAAATATGTATCAAATTAAATTTGCTTTGGGAAAATACATATTGCATACATTCAGTGCTAATTCTCCTTGCAGGAGACTTCATTGCAATTTTTTAATGTACTCATGTATTTCGCACTATGAGATTTTTTGTTTGCTTAGCATTTCCCTATCATTTTTTATAAAAACATCTTGCATTATTCAAACTGGAAAATAAATAATAAATCAAAATCAATACATGTTCTTCACCATAAAAATTGTTGATTTCAGGGCATTACAAAAATCTCACCAAGTAGCCCTTTTCTAAATCTCATTTAATCACATTTGGTTGAAAAGAAATCATTTTGTATGTCTTTGCATATATACGAGTGGCTAAAAGGAAGTGGATATGATATGTGATTTATCAGGGTGGGTTTTACAGTTTTACATTCATAATTTTTTCTTTTAAGCAACATTATTTCTCCAATTAGAAAGTACTGAAATTCCAATTTCTTTGCAGCTTTCTCCCACACAAACACTTCAAATCTCAAAACTGTTCATTACGTTTCTGACCTTTCCTGCTACCTGCTATTAGAAATTTCTTTTACATTCCCTATTCATACTCCAGTGTAAACTATGTGCAGGCACCCTCAGAAATTATCTCTTAGAACTCAGGTCAAAGGCTTAACCTTGAGATTATTCTCTTTATAATATTTAAGGCAGCACTTAAGAGTTTCTGAGCCATTCAGTTCTTGATGGAGGTCTGGTGTTTATTCCAACTAGAAATAATTTCTGTGTTTCTTCATTTACTAAAATGTCCTCCTTCTCCTTCTTTCTGAGTTCTGTAACCTCTTCACTTACTGGAGAAAATGATGGTTCCAACAACATTTTCTCATGAGCTTATAGTTATTTTGGCTGAATGGCAGCAACTTTTCTGATTTTTATCTGCTCTACCTTGATATATATTTTTTGTTTCGTTCCTTACTGTATAAAGTCTATACTGCTTCCTTTTAGACATTTACTGATACCTATAGACGTGAGATCTTTCTGGGTGAGCAAAAGAATATCTCAAAGTATAACTGTATCTTTACAGATTGTATTAAATTGCTATTACTTCAATTCATTATCAATTCATTGATTAGGTTATGTAACATATATATAGTGAGTACCTACTGGCATTGTTTTTGATACATATATGGAAGGAAAACATCTGTTTTCACAGGAGAGACAGACATTCCACAGGTAAACAAGTGTAAAAAAGTAATGCCAGACTACGATATGTACTGTGATTAAAAGTATAGACAGGGAACAGGAGTGAGAGCTGGAGGATGTGTTTTAGGCAGAATAATCTAAGAAGAGCTTCTTGAGGAGGTGACCCTAGACCAGAGACCTACATGAAGATAAGGAGTTGTCTGTTTTCTCATGTCTCATGTCTAAGGCCATAAGAAGGATTGAGAAACAAGGCTCTGGGCAGATGGAATAATGCAAAAAAAAAAAAAAATGAAATGAGAGAAGGATCTGCTTAGACATTTTGAGGAATAGCAGAAAGTAGAATGCCATAGAGGAATCTGCAAGGTATAGCGGGCAGGGAATGAGCTGAGGAGCCAGCAGAAGCCATTTCAGCCTGTGCCTTACATGCCATTGTGTTAAATGATTTCCTACAGAACTATTAATATATTATTATCATTTTAGAACTAATTTTCTGATGTTAAAAGGACTGTAAAATAAACTACTTAAGGATATATTATAACTATTCTCTTATTCTTGGTTAGGTTGTTATATTTTCCCAATATAAATAATGTTTTAACATCTTTGCACATAACACTTTGTCCTAATTTCTAATTATGTGTAGGACTGGGCACTTTAAAGCTGCATTTGTATTTTAATTACTGATAACATTTTAAAACAAAGAAAAGTTATAACATTATGTGTAAGAAACCAATACAGAAAATCAATACTAAATAAGCTTTCGCGCTAGTCAGTTCTCTGAATCTAATTTGCTTAATTGGTTCAAAAGAGCATGATGCTAATGCAGTAAGAGTTACAAGCAAATGGCTATGCTGGCTAATATCATTGCTCCTCAACCTAACTAGCTTACATGAGTTTCATAGGTCACAGGTAACACTTGGCAACCGTGTTGATGGTGCAACACATTGGGGTCATCATTATTAGAAAATCAATGCCAAATACATTCTTTGGGTCATTCCATTCATATACACTTTTTCCTTTTTTTTCTTCTTCAAAACGCTCTTTACACCTTTTCACTCAAATTGATGACTTTTGATTCATCTTACTGAAGCACATTGAAGCAATTAAAAGAGAGTTTCCTAAATGTCTTACCACCAAATCTACCAGTCTGCCTGCATCTACACACATCAGCTCTGCATTTTCTCCTTGCAATAGATTCACTGTCCCTCTTCTTACCTAAGGTCAAACCCAGTACTTCAGCACTGGTTTCCATCCTCTATAAGTTACTCAAGAATTTTTCTTCCATCTCATCAGTTTCTCCTTCTCACTAGATTGCTTCCATCAGCATACAAACATCTTCCACTAACTGTACTCAACAAAACCAATAAAAACAAATAAACAAACATCCCTGGATTCCCTTGTGTCTTTTTCCCTGCAGCCCTATTTCTCAGCATCTTACTGCAAGACCTCATGAAAAAGCAGGCTTTATTATCTGTCTGCATTTTCTCACCTCATCTAATTTAATAAAACTCTTTTCACTATTTTTCCACCAAAACCACTTTTAGCGAAGTTGGCAATAACTTTCTCTTTGTCATATTTAATATTTACTTTTTAATCTTCATCCTTAGCACAATTTATCATCCTTCCATGTCAATGTTTTAACCCAAACTCTAGAAGCTAGTGCCCTGGCTTCCTTCCTACGTCACAGGGCACTCCTCCTTAGTCTCCTTTTCTTGATACTCTTCTTCAGACATGAGAAGCTGTAGAGCCCTGGAGCATAATTCTCAGCTCTCTTCCTTTCCCTAAGTGTCTTCCCTAAGAAGTCTCATTCTTTTATGTATCTTTAATCAACATTTACATACTAGTGACCAAAACTCATGTCTACTGTTCAAAAAGCATCTGAATTAAAGACTGACACATCCTATACACTACTTGACAACACTGCTTGTCTCATGGGCAACCAAGACTTGATGTTGACAAAATAGAGCCACAGATTTGCACACATACCACTTTCATTCCCAAACCTGTTTTCTGTCTTTCTCATGTCAATAAATGTAAACACCAAATCTAATGCCTCATACTACAAACCTAGAAGTCAAACCTGATTACTACTCCCTCCCTATACCCTCCATCCAGTACATTAGCAAATTTTGTAGCACTAACTTCATATGATATCAAGAATGTAAGTAGATGTAATCTTACGTGACATTAGGAAACATACTTTTCACTGCCTCCATTGCTGCTTTATCAAAGCCAAAAAATCTCTAACTTACACTAATGCAAAAATACCCAAACTGATTTTCCTCTTGCAACTCTTATTTCTGCCAGAGTTATTTTCACAACAGTCATAGTTATATTTATAAATATAATTTGAATCATATCATTCTTATCCTTTTCAACATTTCCTTATACTTAGAATAACATCCAAACTCCATATGTTTTTAGAAAGCTGATGAAAATTAGTAGTTATTTTACATTGCTTAAGTTCAATCAAATGTGAGGACCAACCTAGAATGTTTAAAAATTTTTTAACAAGCATCTATTATTCTCTTTTCAGTAAAGCATATTAGAAAGGTATAGAAGTGTTTTTAATGACAACAAGAATTAGGATCATAATGAAAAGAATATTTACCAGTGATTTAGATGTATCTAATTTTGATAAATAAACTAAAAAGATACTCGGAATATACAGGAAAATTGAATGTAAAGTGACTACGTAGGGTAATTTGTTTTTATTCAGGGTAAAATAGTCTTTAATATTTTTCAAAATGTATGCTTCTTAAAGAGAACATGTCAGTGTGAGGTAAACGAGTATCCTTTCTCTTAAGGCAGTTTATCAATTAAGACAAACATAAAAATCCTGAGAAGAGCAATTCTAGTGAATTTCAAAGGCTGGCTTTCCTCTCTCTGGGAAGGGCATCCTGCTCAAGTGAGTGGATAGCTTCAGGAAAAATAAACACAGACGGAACAGACCCTGAAGATCTGAGGGGTGATACATGTCACACAGACAGCCTACACATCCCACTCAAAATATTGTCTTTTCATGTTATATTTTTACTTTTAACACACCCTGGGAGAATGTAAGTTGAAATCTAGCCAAAAATATGGTCAAATAAAGATTTAGATGATAAAATATTCTGTAATAATATAAAACTGAAACCATATTTCTTTCATTAATCATACTTTGTACAATCATGTATGTTATTTTGTCATGAGAGCTTTTTGTAGTACCAATAAATTTATCATCAAAACCAATCCAGTTTCTTCTTATTTCTAAATATGCAATTGTTTTACTTCCTTCCTTTCTCATCTTCATGTCTTTATGTTTAGGATTTCCATGGTTGTCAGAGAAAATACTAGGGTTTGTGTTTATTTGCACGTTAGTTTGACTGTTTGATGTTTTCCCAATGGGATCATGTTATGTGTGCCCTGGTAGAGAGACTTTGATCTTATGCAATACTCAAGAGAATGGAATCATTCAGAAAATAAAACATTTACAACCTGGGCAGTGACATAAACCTGGAAAATGTTATAACCCTCATAAATCACATTAACAATGTGTTTTTTTCATCTTTATAAAAGAAAATTGTAACACACCTACAACTTACACTCTTAAAAACAATAGAATTAATAAACAATGTAATTAGTCACAGAGTAAGAACGCTCATCTTTCTACAGTTAGAAGTTTGTAGTGAAACATACTTGTTTCATTATCTCATAAGCAATTAATACTTTATGTCTTCTTGCACTGAACATTTTATATCTATTACTGCTGTTAGATAATATTCTGTTAACTTTGTTTTCAAAACTATGCTTCTAGCTTTATATTTACTGATTTATAACTTAAAGAGAAAATAATATTCAGCAGTACTAATTATTTGGCAACATTAAACTCAGCTATCTTTGTGTTTTTCTTTTCCCATTGAGGAAAAAAACAAGAAACAGACAAGAAGAATTGAACTCATTATACAGCACACTATGAGCCCACAGTTAAGACACTGTATAAATGCCTTAGAAAGTAAGTAGTGAGGGTCTGGGTGTAAAAACTTCTTAATGGATTAATTGTACTCATAAAATCAGAGTGCAGAATCTTGAGTCCATTCATTCCATAGGCTTTCTGGTGAATCGAGTGGACTGGGTGTACCTTCAGGAGGGTCACAGCCTTTGCGAGTGCCTGTATAGCTACAGATCTCTTCAGAAGCAATTGCAAAGTGTGCCACCTTGCATGCTACTGGTTCCCTTCTCAGGACTAATTGACAGCACCAAACTCATTCTCACTTACAACTCAAATAAAAGATGTGAGGACCAATCACTAGAGATTTTTCTGTCAGAGTGGAAAAGAAACAGAGTGTCCCTGTGGTATCAATATTGCTATTTTGCTACAAAATGCCTAGTTTTCACACATAAGAAAGATGACATTTTTTTACGTAGCTCCTAATTACTTCAGTTTTATATACCATATTACCTCTGAGTCTGAAAACCCTGGAGTCCTACAATTACCATTAGACTCATTCCTCTAGCAGGTTGCATGTGCTAATGAAGGAAAAACTAATTATATTATATAAATGACAGTTTATTAGTGAGTCATCCTCCTCTTTTTACCCTTCTTAGATGCTTTCCTGATTGCATCAGGCTGCATACACATTTTGCTTTATTAAAAATAAAAATATAACCTAAAAAGATGAGGAAGAGAAGTAACATTCTAAGTGCTATGTTGAAACTTAAATATTTCAAAATCTTCATGCGAATCTCAATCAAGAAAGAATTAAGTAGCCTCATTTTCTTTGTACTGTTTTGTACCCAATAGCATGGTATTTACTGAACATTGCTCCCTGGTTACCTACAGTACACTGAACTACCAAACCAAAAGTTCACTTTCATTTTCAATGTAAATTTTAAGTACAAAACAGAATAAAATAGGTTTGTCACCATATGAAAAGCATAAAAAATAGTCACTTATTTGCTCTTTCTTTGCCAAATAACCCTGGATGCTAAAAACAGACAAAGATAATTTATTTTGTTATTTAATATCCCTTGAGTTGTATTTTTATATAATTTTCCCCCATTTCATCAAAGCATCAATTGTCCCTGAGTGAATACACAGGCAAAAACAAATTGACAATCTGCCCTTTAACGCAAATTTGCCAACTGCCAATCTTAATTTAGTTTCCGAATGAGTCCCAAGGGTCATGTCTGGGTGATGGTTTACAGTAAAGGGGGTGATTTTGACACAGTCATCACAGAACTTATCAAAGACCAAAAGCACACTTGAGGCTGTCTTGGACTATGAGGAATTGAACATACATCTCAGGCAAATTTTGAAACTATTTCAGGATCTACGGCATGGATGCCCAATCTTTTGGTTTCCCTGGGCTAGACTGGAAGAAAAAGAATTGTCTTGGGGATTACATAAAATACACTAACACTAACTATAGCTGATGAACTAAAAACATAAATTACACACAAAAAAATCTCACAATGTTTAAGAAAGTTTACAAATGCGTGTTGAGGCCCCACTCAAAGCTCTCCTGGGCTGTAGATTGGAGAAGCTTGATCTAAGGGGCCACTTCATAGGAAATAATACTAACATGGACCAATTATTTCAAGGTTATCAGAAAATTACAGTTGTTTCCATTTTTTAAAATTCAAATATTTCTAAATTTCAAGCCATGGAACACTTCATGCAAATGTATTTTTGTAATTTTACATGGCTCAATAAATAATAAACCTATACAAGCATAGCTTTTAAAATTTGGGCATAGAATAAAAATTACTATCCAAGAATAATTTTTATAGAGTAGGCTTTAGAGACAAACAAGGATGGTATTTGCTTAGACCATGTCCATATTTGCTATCTTTTTATTTCCAGCAGTATGCTATCTTGGAATGTTATTATCTGTGCTTTTAATTTTTATACTTATGTTTTGCAAACTTTTTCTTCTGAGTTAGTGATATCCTCATTGCTTCAAAGGGAATTAGCATTGTTTTCATAGGAATGCAAAAGGAAAGAAATTGTTGTTGCTTGATTTTTATTTATTTTATTTTTCAAAAGAGCCTCTCAAATTCCATACAAAAATAAGAGCTTTGAAACCAAAGCTTTTGATTTATGAGATAATAAAAGGTTGCTGAGAAAGAAATATTGGGTAAGGGAAACTGCACATGGTTTATTTGTTGATAACAGATTGAAAAGAGAGCAGATAAAACCATAAAAGTCCATTTTCAGAGGACAGAGTAGGAAGTTGTAGTAATTGGGTAAGGTATGCCTTTGATGAGTAACAGATCATCTTATGCAGACGGCTGAGTTTCAAACAACTCTAGTTGCCTGTTCTCTTTGCTCTCTGAGAGGACCTTGTACTAACATATTACATGCATGGTACCTATGAATTACCCAGCAGAAATAATGCTTGCTCATGTTCCAAACCTTTGCTGATGCTCAGGGGAACTCTTCTGTTTCAAAGGCCCCTCTTTCAACACTCATTAGATATTTTTAAGGCCAACAAAAGAGAAAATGGGGTTCTTGACATCTACTGCGGAATGTGAAAGAGGTTTTAGGAATAGGGAAAGATGTCAAAGTAAGGTAGTATAGATTAACGCAGTTCATTCACTAGAGTCGTACAAACTGTACATGCCATCTAGATCGTGTGGAGGGAAAGAATGCAACTCAGTCATGAAAGAAAACAGCAGAACTATGAAATGGTTTACACTGTTTGACCACAAGAGTAAGGAAAGCCCACATTTGTGTGGAAATATGTAAGCACAGTTGTAGTTTTCAACCAAAGAATACCCTGAAAATTGAACTCTTTAGCTTCTGAAAATTCAATTATAATGAAAATAAAAGAAAAATTAGAGGCATGTCTGGAAATGTTTTGGATTCAGTTCTACCTTGGAGAAAGACTTAGAGACGTTTCTAAAAGAAGTTTACCACACAAAAGCAGCATAATATAACTTGGGAATTAAAGAAAGGATTAGTTCTCCTTAGGGCTCTAGGTAATCTACTTGGTTACTTCACTTGATATCTTGGGTGGTATCAGCAGGAAGTGATACATCAGGTGATGAATTTGTTTATGCACAATTATCAAGATGGACCCTAGGATCCCTGCTTCAAAAGATGGCCAGAAATCAAGAACTCACCTTGTACCCTATGTAGAAGTTCTCAGTAATTAAATCCTTATAACTCAAAGTATGTTTGATAGCCAAACAGGAATGTCATCACATAGCAGTTAGGGATGAAATAACTTAGGCCTTACTCTAAGGGAATCAGAATCTATAATTAAAAAGATGTCAAGATGATTCATAGAATGGTTAGTTTTCAAGAGCATTGACTTGAGGTGGCCTAACGCTGGGATTACTTTCCTTGTGCTTGCTGGAATAGAGTGCTGGATAAGTCTGTGCTTGCTGAAATAGCAACATCTGTGCTTGCTGGAACAGAGTGCTGGAATAGATCTGAGAGACGCAGACCGCATTATCCACACTATAGTGGAGTAGAATAAAAAGTCCCCACCAGCTGTATTTGTAGATCTAAATAGTTACTGAAATCCACTCTATTACCTTTTGATTTCATTCCAGTGAGCATTGTTCATATGCCTGACATTTTCCTTGATTCTGGGGATGAATAAAACATGATTCCAACATTGAAGAAGGGATGGTTAAGGAAACATATAATTAGAATATATTGATAAGAACAACTTGTTGCATTTGTTTTATGATATATTAAATGGGCTTATTTATAAACATCTAAAATGGTCTTAACTGATTCTATGATTCCTTACTACTGTGTGGTAGCTCAGGTACATTTTCCTGAATAATGATGATGATGTATCACCTTTGAGCAAATTTAAGTTTAGTAGGAGAGATAGAAATGTAAATACATATTACAATGCAGTATGGGAAATAATATCATAATTATTTATAAATTTACGGCGAGTTATTATTATTTATTTTTTTGAGACAGGGTCTCACTCTGTCACCCAGGCTGGAGTGCTGTGACATGCTCTAGGCTTACTTCAACCTCCACCTCCTGGGTTTAAGCAATCCTCTCACCTCAGTCTCCTGAGTAGCTGGAACTACAGGTGTGAACTCCCATACCTGACTAACTTTTTGTATTTTCGGTAGGGATGGGTTTTTGCCATGTTGTCAAGGCTGGTCTCTAATTCCTGAGCTCAGGTGATCCACCTTCTTCAGCCTCCCAAAATTCTGGGATTACAGGCATGAGCCACCATGCCTGGCCTATTATTACATTTCAATTCAGTAATCTGTCATTTGACAATCTCAAAACTAAGTAAGGCAAAAGATGGCCTCAAAAGATGAGATGGTAGCATTTCTGTTTTATTCTTTGAATTTGTGTATACTAGCATTACAACATTACTAAACATTTTTAAGAATTTTTCAGTAAAGTCATGTGAACAGGAATTTTTTTTTTTTTCTGTCAAAAAGTTTTAATTAATGATTCAATTTATTTAATGGATAAAAAGGTATTCAGATTTTTAATTTATTTCAAATTGTGGTCTCCAATTTGTCTATTTAACCCCAATTGTGAAATATGTTGCCTTAAACTTGTTTATAATGTACTTTCTAATTATCGATAGTTATTTGTGATATTAGCAAAATGTGATGTTACTCATTTTTTTCTTGAATTGCTATTGATAGGGATCTCCCGAATTTTATAAACAGTAAGAAAACAATTTGACTTTATTGCTTTTTTTCTCCATTTGTATATGTATTGAGTTCTATTGTCCTTGTTATTAAAATCTTTCACTTTAAAGGAGTTTCATTTGCTGTTCTTTCACTAATTTCTGGCTACGGAAGTTTAGAATATTGAGTTTTGAACATTCATTCTTTTTTATCATCTTCCTTTAAGGTTATGTTTTATTCTATTCATTTCTGTAATTTCATATCAGCCAGTTTTTTTAGCAATAAATTAATTTTTATTGAGTTCAAAATACTTTCTAAACTCCATTCCAGCCCATTGGGTCCATAGGTTTAGAAGCATATTGCTTAATTTCCATATAGTTACTGATTATTTCTTTTCTTTTCTTTCTCTCTCTCTTTTTTTCTTTCTTTTTGACAGAGTCTTGCTCTGTCGATCAGACTGGAGTGCAATGGCAAGATCTTGGCTCACTCCAACCTCCACCACCTGGGCTCAAGCGACTTTCCCACTTCAGCCCCCCTAGTAGGTGGGATTACAGGTGTGTGCCACCAAGTCCATCTAAATTTTGCATTTTAGTAGAGATGGGGTTTCACCATCTTGCCCAGGGTACTTTATCCTGGTTTTAACTCCTCAGCTCAGACAATACGCCCGCCTCAGCCTCCCAAAGTGCTGGGATTACAGGTGTGAGCCACTGTGCCCAGTCCAACTGCAGATTTTCTAGGTTAATTCTTTAGTTGTCTGACAATACTTGCTGAATAATTGCAAATCATTCTATATTTTGATTATTCTACATTTTGAATCATTGTATGATTGAATATTCTATAGGCTTTTGAAGACCTTTTTGTTTGGTGGAGTGTCATATATGTTAATTAACTCAAGTTATTTTTAACTGTTTTAATAGATGTTCTATATCCTTATTGACTTTTCATGTGATTGATATATCCAGAGAGAAGTGTAAAGGTTTCCCACTGTGATTATGGATATGGCTATTTCTCCTTTTAATTCTATTAATTTTTACTTTATATATTTTGAAGCTGTATTATTTTATTCAGGTAATACTGATTTGTAATACCTTCATGTGAATCTGTCTCTTTAGCATTACAACATTTCCCCCTTTATTTTTAGTAATGTTTCTTACCTTAAACATTACCTAATTTTATATTAAAATTACTATATCACAAATCTACAGAAATTACATTTGTGTTTATAGGAACAGATTTTTACTTTTTCTTAACTTATAATTTAAATCCTATTTAGGGCATATCTCTTATAGACAACTTACATTTGGGTTTGTGTCTTTTTTTTTTTTTTTTTTTTTTTTTTGGAGACGGAGTTTCACTCTTGTTACCCAGGCTGGAGTGCAATGGTGCAATCTCAGCTCACCGCAACCCTCCTGGGTTCAGGCAATTCTCCTGCCTCAGCCTCCTGAGTAGCTGGGATTACAGGCACGTGCCACCATGCCCAGCTAATTTTTTGTATTTTCAGTAGAGATGGGGTTTCACCATGTTGACCAGGATGGCCTCAATCTCTTGACCTCATGATCCACCTGCCTCAGCCTCCCAAAGTACTGGGATTACAGGTGTGAGCCACTGCGCCTGGCCAGGTTTGTGTCTTTATCCAGACCAACAGTCTTAGCCTTTTAATTGGAATATTTAGTATATTTACATTTAATATATATATTGATATATTTAAGATTATAGCACTCATCTTGATATTTTTTTTTCTTATTGATCTTCTCTGATGTTGTTAGAATTTCTTCTTTCTTAGCATTGCTTAGGCTAATCAATTATTTTCATTATTTAATTTTTCACCTATATTTAGTTTTTAGGAGTTATGCTTTCTTTTAGTAGTAACTCTAGAAATTACTAGTCTTGAACTATTATAATCTAACATAAATATTACCATTAACATTGCCACAATAATGCTCAAAGCTTAGAACACTTTAGCTCCTTTTTACCTTTCATGTTATTGTTGTCATGCATTTCACTTTACAAACATTTAAATCCCCAAATATTTTATTGCTATTGTTTTGTGCTTAACAATACAACTTATGTTATTCTATTATCTTCTTTCCTTCCTAAAATTCCATTTTTTTCTCTCTGGGATGTTTTTTCTCATTTTGCCTGAAGAACTACCTTTAGTATTTCCTTTATTTCAAGTTTACAAGTAATTATTGATCTTAGGTGTTGTTGCTTAAAATTCTTTTATTTCACCTTAATTGTTAAAGAATATTTTTGCAGGATATAGAATTCTAGGCTGGTATTTTAAAGCACTTTAAATATGTCATTCAACTGCCTTCCTGTTGAAAGGTCCACTGTCAATCATTTTGCTGTTCCTTTGGGTCTTTTATCTTTGGTGTCATTTATAATTTTCTCTTTAATTTAGATTTTCTTTTCTTTCTTTTTTTTTTGAGGCAGAGTTTTGCTCTTGTGACCCAGGTTGGAGTGCAATGGCACGATCTCGGCTCATTGCAACCTCTGCCTCCTGGGTTCAGGCAATTCTCCTGCCTCAGCCTCCTAAACACCTGGGATTATAGGCACGCACCACCGTACCCAGCTAATTTTTTGTATTTTTAGTAGAGATGGGGTTTCACCATGTTGACCAGGATGGTCTCGATCTCTTGACCTCGTGATCCACCTGCTTTGGCCTCCCAAAGTGCTGGGATTACAGGTGTGAGCCACCGTGCCCGGCCTTGATTTAGATTTTCAATATTTCTACTCATCAATATCTAAATGTGGTTTTCTTGATTACACTTGAAATATGAAAGTATTCTTAAATCTGTGAGTAGACGTTACTAATTAATTTTGGAAAATTCTCTGTCATCTGCATTTCAGATATGGCTTCTATCCAATTCTGTTTTTTTCTCCTGGTAATAATGTGTATATTGAACCTTTTGTTGAACCCATATGTTTTTGATAGTCTTTTCTCTCTCTCTCTCTTTTTTTGGTGTTTTTAACCTTTCATTGTGCTTTAGTTTGGGAAAAAGTTAATTATTTCTCAAGTTCACTAATCCTCTCTTCTATCCTGTTAAATCTACTAGTAAACCTACTTAATGATTTCTTACTTCTAGATATTATATTTTTAAGTCTTAGAGTTTCCATTTGATTCTTTATGTAAATTCCAACTCTCTGGGGGTAAATTCTTTCTCTTTCAATGTTTTATCTCTGGTTTATCCCATTACTTTTTTTAATATATCCTGTGCATTTATTTCTTTAAATCTTTATCAGATAATTAAAACTTCTGAATCATCTGTTGGCCTATTTCAATTGTATATCTTCTTCTCTTTCAATCATTACATTCTTGCTTTAAACAACTGTAATAATTTTCCATTGCCTGATGTCACGCACATAAATAAATTGTAAATGTCATATAATGCTATCTTTAACCTAAGATGTTTCTCTTTTCTCTCAACTAGAAAGATAAAAGGATGGGTTATCAGCTTATTTCAATTAAGAATTGTGCTGAGTAGAGCCTGGATTTAGTTCTGGTAATCTTCAGTCTGCATTTGGTTTGCCCCTGACTTGTTCTTCAAGTCTTTTCACCTGAAAGTCTAGTTTATTCTATAGAGTCCTCTCCTGTCTTCAAACTCATCTGGCATAACTGCCAAAACATTTTCATTATACATTTACAGAGTTTTTCCATTTATATTTGTAGTCTTGTACAGAATTCGCCAAATTCCTTAACAGAAAATTTGCCTTTTTGCTTGAGGCCATCTCCCTCAAAACTATACTGATTCATACATTTGCCAAAAAATAGTATTCAACTGGGTTTAAAGCCTGAATTCTTAGCCTCTGGCCAAACCAGAATCAACAAGTGCACCTAGAGTAAAGCATGTTTACAAAGTCAGCTAATCTTTTTGGAATACTCACCTTTTTAGAGTAGTCATTACTTTAACAGATATCTGTTGTTTTCAACTTGTTGGTATCTAAAGTTTACAATATACATACACACACAAGTACTAGATACATTAGATACATTATTCAAATATATATTTCTTGCTTTATCTCATGGTCAATTTATAAGAATTTTGGTAGTCCACATAATTCTGGGCGAGAGTGGTGGCTCACACCTGTAATCCCAGCACTTTGGGAGGCCAAGGTGGGCTGATCACTTGTAGTCAGGAGTTCAAGACCAGCCTGGCCAATATGGTGAAACCCAATCTCTACTAAAAGTACAAAAATTAGGCTGGTGTGGTGGTGCCCACAACTACTCAGGAGGCTGAGGCAAGATAATCACTTGCACCCAGGAGGCTGAGGCTACAGTGGGATGAGATTCAGGCACTGCACTCCAGCCTGGGCAACAAGTCAGACTCTATCTCAAAAAAATAATAATAATAAAATTATTTTTCCTCTTTGTTTCATTTTTTCAAAATAATTTTTTTCCTTTTTTCTTCTCTTAGTAGAAAGTGCATTAAAGAAGCTGGATTCTTTGGGGATGATGATAAATCCCTTTGGACATTTTGAATTTAAGGTGGCAATAGAATTGACATGACACCAGCAGGAAGTTGGAGATGTGACATGTTAACTTAGCAACAGGGTCAAGACTGAAGATATAAATCTGGTAGACATATGTGTAAAGATGATAGCTTATGTCAGTGAATGGCATTTTCAAGTAAAAGAATGAAGACAGAGAATAAGAAAAGTTCATGGACTCTTTTCCTCACTTAAGGGGCATTAAAAGGAAGTAGAAAACAAAAAAAGAAAAATGAATTTAAGAAATTAGGAAATAATCAGTTTAATTCAATGAATTATTAAGGAAAATAAGAGAAGGGAGATTGCGATTATCCAAATTCCAACTGGTTGGTTCATTTTTAGATTTGGAAAAGTTATATTACAGTTAATTATTAATAACAGGCTGAATATCTCATCCTGCATTATAAGGCAAAATCTGCTTTGATAGGACATAAAAAATTTTCTAATTAGCTTAGTAATAGCTAATTGAAATTTTCTCAGATCTATAAATTTTACAGTAAGAAAATAAAAATTTAAACCAAATATATTGTCATCATATTTGTTAAATTTTGTCTCTAATCAATTATTATATGTATTCTTTAATAGTAATTATTCAGATATTTTTAATCTTATGAAGAAGAGTTATTTTTTCAAATAAAAAAAGATTACAACATATTTTTCTTCATACCATCTTTTTATACATGAGTTCAGAAAAGCAAATTTTGATCAAAGCATTGATTTTATTGAGCAAAAGAATCCAACATCTGATGCCTTTCTACATGAATTATTCATTTTGTTACAGAAGAAATAAAACCGAGATTGTTGGAACAGCACATTATTCCATTGCACTTGCATCTGGTTTTAAGGATTTGTTTCCTATAGCCTACAGTATATGACAGGTTTTATCTCCTTCCTGTCCCTTATGTTCACAAGAGTGCAATTTTATTTCTTAAAGCCTAAATAAGCCACATTGTTACATGACTTTTTTATATAACAAATTTTTAAATTGACAAGTTATATCCAGATTTCCGAAGCAACTGTCAAAATTATTAAAATATGACAGTTTTCTAGGAGTTTCTTCCAAATGTGTTCATTCCGAAACATACATTAGGTATAAATTTCTGTTAATATAGTTAAATCTGAGAGAGATGGTCCTGCATCCCTAGTCTCAAAGGGTTAAATAAAGACAAATAGGGTGGTTTTAAGTGTATCATAATCCCTTAGTTTATCCTTCACGCTCTGTAAGTTTATTGTTTTATTTCTAAAGATAGGCACATCATTCACTAATGGTGACCCATACATTATGAAAGTAGAAATGGATCTGAAAATAGTAATATGAAGAAAAGTGAAAGTTATAATTTCAGCCTGAGTAATTTATAATTTTATCATGTGCAATAAAATATAGGTTGTTATGGACAGTCAGAAGACCACTAAGTTTGTTTTTTTCTTTGTATTACTATTCAATAAATACTTTAATAAATTTTGTTTTCCCAGGTGATGAAATGAATAGATTAATAACCATATTATATGTGTTTTCCTTCTTACTGCTATATACCTTCAACTTAAAAATTACTTCAGAATAAATAGCATATCTCTCTTGTGTTGAAAATCACTCAACTCAGTTGATGGCTGAGATTAGTTCTTATTTCTCTCTATTTGATATATGATCAAGAGAACCACGATTGCCAAGAAGAATACAACAGAATAATAAGACTATATGAAGAATTGTCAAAACTATTAATTCAACAGTCCAAGTTACATTTAATGATCGAAGGCAATTTCAAATGAAGTTAGCAGACACTTCAGGTTACAGACTAATTTTATCTCAGCTTCCTTAGCAGGACATCTATGAAAATACCAACTCAGGAAGTTACACACTGTTGGATACTTTAGGATATTGAGTTTCAACACTATTATCTAATATGTTGCATAAGCAGAAATAATTATATGAAATGTGTATGTTTATTTGCTGCTATCATATTATGCATTATTTTATATTACATTTCCATTATTTTGTTAATTTAACTATGATATAACACTTAAAAGTTTCTCTGGTCATTTTTATTTTTCCTTAGATTTTATGGACACTGTAATTAAAATGTTAATTGAAATTTTAATACTAATGTTGGATTTTCATGGAATTTTCAATGAAGAAAACACACTATCTACACCCCTATGTGTACCTATATTAACTATACCCCTAATAGCTTAGTCCTGTGTAGCATACTACTGAAATTAGGTCATTTCAATATGAATGTACATACTGAGTTGGTCGACCGCTATAATTTCGGTTTCACTCATAAGCAGATAGCAGATAGTTCATTAGAAAAAGTGGAGAAGACTCTAATGTTCTAAACTCTAATCAGGCAACAAAAATTTACCTTAATGTTTTACCACTTTTTATTACCTCTTACCAATATCCATGATGAAGCCATCACCTATGTCCAAAGCATTTCATGGAAATAAATATACTTCTTTCACATATATAAAGCCCAGAGAATTTCAACCCTGATTCTATTTCACATATTTCTTCCTCTGCCTCAAACTAACTGATCCATTAGTAGGGTAGATACATTCGAACTATATTTTTGTGTGTGGATTGAGAAAAACAATGATTTACATTTTTTTTTTTAGTATTATCAGAAGTTTCATGTGTACCATTTTTGAGTTTCTATCTATCTGTACATTTTTCCGTTACCATTACTTCCTCCGGCACTGTCCTACTTGAAGAATGTGAGGCAGCTGCAACAACTAAAGAATTAAATGGTATAAATACAACTTCTTCAAACCCTTTGAACAGGAAAGAGAGGAAAAACCCAGTACAGATAACTATATAACTTTGCCCTTTATGGGTTTCCTTTAGATTATTTGTTAAAAAGGAAATTATTAAATTTTCATGTGCTCTACAGAGCCTAGCCTTGGTTTATAAGATGAGAAGAAAATAAAATATTATTAACTGCTTCATTGCCAAGGGATAGTCATTATCTGCCCGTGTACATTGGAAGAATTCTTAGTGCCCTCACTGTAGTTTCAATGCCTATGTCCAAGGTCATGAAATCACTAGCTTTATTCTGTGCCTGCAGTCATCATGTGGAGTAGTGAGCACAATTACAGACATTTGTGCAGCCAGCTTTGCTCAAATCTCTTTCTCTCTTTTCTTAATATTAAACAAATTCTCTGACCTGCTGGATCATTTTACTCAGCCAGTATGTCTGAACACGTGCCTTACAATTTTTAAGGTGATTATTTAAAATTGAAAATATCATTAAAAGTCATTCTGCTGTGGAATTTCTTTGAAGGAAGTGGATTATAGAGCAGCAGAGATGTATAAATTGGAATTCAAATCCTTGGGAAAGCATGTCTGCTTTTCTTACACTGAGGCAAATGCAAGTTTTAAGCAGCAATCCTGTCTGGGTCCCTCCTAGAGCCACAAAACAATTTATTTTCATTGGTCACAGCACCTTGCTGAAAAGACTGCCTGCTAAACAGAGTGTGGGGAATAATGCCCTGTATAAAAAAGCAGAAATGGCATCCTCTAGGGAGATTCTGCCAGCCACAGTGAGGACTTGTCCACATTCTGATCATAAAATTAAACATGCAAGACGCTTTGGTTCTCTCTCATATCATAATGTTCTCTTATTTAATCCTTCTTCTGTCATTGAATAAAAATAAACCTAGATGATTTTCACTTGATATAAAGCCACATATCACAGTTAAATATTAAATAAATATCATGTGCTGAGTGCTCCGTGAAACTCCTGCAAGTAAGATCATAAATGTGTATTACCATTCTCTTCTTCACTCTCCTCCCCAAACACATAGCTTGGCAAGGCAAAGGTAATTCCTGAGGAATTTTCTTTTAAATATTTTTATTTTAGCTCTTTTGGTCTTTTAAGGCATGTGAGTATCTCTGGGTTTGAAAATATCAATGTATTTGCAGGAGCGTTCTGCTCTAATACAGGGTAAGTAAAAGAACATTTTATAATTTTTATGTTTTAAAGTTTTAAATATGCAGAAGTACATACAAGTTTGAAACTCTCTCAAGAGTCAGAGTTTACTATTACCTTAAATGGATCACTTCATTTGACTTATTTGCTGTTAATTGCATTCTGATAGGCTGATGGTTTTCAAGATCTAAAACCTATGCTATTTCAGTAGTAAGGGCATCCATGTGAAAAATATAGTAGCAATGTAACATATACAGAGCAAAAAAAAGTAAATGAACAAAGCAAGTATTTAGTTTTCCTAGCCCATTTTAGAATAAAGTGTTTACTTTTTTCACTTCTATATCATATCCTTCTAATAATAATTTCATTCAACCAAAACCCATTAACTCTTTAAATTATTGCACTGCTATTTAAAATCAATAAGGACAAATGTTTAGCAGGGTAATACGCCAACTAAGTGATTTCAGAAATCTTTAAGATGTTTTTCTCTGAAAAAATTTCAAATTTTGCTTCAGAAATCTCTCATTGGTTAATGTTTTAGAGTGCACTGCTTGGTCACTATAATAATCATTTCATGTTAGTTTTGCTTAAGGAAAAGTACATATTTGTGACTCAGCAAACATATTTTTGATGATAAAAACACAGAAATACAAATCTGGACACCTTTCAGTTTACTTTCATTGAGGTGCATCTAAGAAAGCAGAACAGGATGTGACTCTGCCTTAGGAAGAGACTTGTCAACACACTACTGATGACTCAGGCAAATTAGAGGTAAATTACCTTTGAGAGGTCCCCAGCCTCCAAATAGAAGCAGATAACAAACACATTCCACGTAACCCAGAGGACTAGCCAGACAGCATACTGCAGAGAAGCAAGAGAGAATAACACATAATTAACTTGGAATCAGTTGCATTTGATTCAAATAAAAGTAGAACTTTTGCATACCCAAATTATAAGATTAGTGGGAAAGATTAGATATTGTTTCTTTCTAAGAAACAGAGTTGGATATACATTTATCTCTATTGAGTTTTTGTTTCCTTTTTATTTTTTGAGATATGAATTCTTGCTCTGTTGCCCAGGCTGAAGTGCAGTGACACAATCTCGGCTCACTGCAACCTCTACCTCCTGGGTTCAAGCAATTCTCCTGCCTCAGTCTCCCGAGTAGCTGGGACTACAGGTGCATGCCACTGTGCCCAGCTAATTTTTGTAGTTTTAGTAGAGATGGGGTTTCACCATGTTGGCCAGGCTGGTCTCAAACTGCTGACCTCAGGTGATCCATCCACCTCGGCCTCCTAATTACAGGCATGAGCCACCATGCCCAGCCCTAGTGCTATGTTGTTTTAATAGGAAGAGTTGATGATGTAACATAATCATTATAACAAAATGACAGCATGTAGTGAAAAGTCAAGTATTGTGTACTTTTAAATAGCTGATCATTCCATTCTTATATAAACCATGGAGTTTGCTACTACTAATAAGCCTATTTTATATTTAAGTAAATTTAATTGTAATAGGTCATATTACTTGAAGATAGCCAAAGAGCTTCTAAGTGACAGAGTCACAGGTTAGATTCTGCGTTCTTATTCTTTATATGCTATTTATTTGCACATAACCATTATCTTTCATATGCTTCCATAAGATTAATTTTGGTGACTAAAACAAATTTTTCAGCTTGATTTTTTAACTAAAAGTAGAATTTACATTTATACATACACATAAATGTAACTAAGAATAAATGAAGATTCCAAATTTTTATATTTTCAATGTATAATATTGAAGTAGTGCCATATATACCACACAAATACAGATAAACATGTATAGCATTTAATTAGTGTAAAATATAATTTTAGTTATAAAACTAAAAAGCTTCAGCATTGACATTTTTAAATACTATATCAGAAAGAATGCTTGCCATTGAAAAAATTTCAGGAGAATTTGATATGTGTAATACAGTGTTTTCATTAGCTCATCAGCCATTGCTGAAATCTTAGTATCCTGCTACTTTGACTTTTAGTAAGTAGTGTTTATTTAGCTCTCCATTTTAAATCATACAGGGAAAAAATATCACTGCACAAAGGACATGATAAAACATCATAATCAATCATGTTTTCTCCCTTATAATAACTTAAGTCAATGAAACAAACTTAAATGTCTCCTTAGGTCTCTATTCTATAACTGAAGTTCCTCTCTTGCTACAGCCTGCTGAGCTCCCTGATTCTGTCTCTAGACCTAGCCCTCAATTCATAGACCTTCTCAAATTACTTATTTTGTCTTGGAACATTTAGTTTGCCCAAACACTATACTCCATTGAGCAACACACACATTAAACAGTTAGATGAAACCATCTCCTTTAGAAAGTAGTTGAGTCATCATTTATTGTTACTCCTCACATAGAACTCTCACTCCTCATACTACATAAATGATCATAGAAATCTAATAAAAACCAGGTCTGGGAGGGAAGAACTGGTTCTGCATCTGAAAGTAATAAGATTTTCTCCATATTGCCACTTGTTCATTGGCTTACAAAATATTGTCTTAATACCTATTTTGTCCAAGGTACTAAGTTAGGAACCTAGGAATATAAACAAAAACTAGAAAGTAGTCTTTTATTGTGCGTTGTAGTAGCTTACTATTGTGCTTTGGAGAAAATATGCAAATAATCAGATATGAGGCATTTCAGATGAAATTAGGAGAAGGAAAGTTTATTGCAGCACTAAGTAGGGCTCAGCCCTATTTGGCATCATGCAGGAGGTGATATTTGAATTAACCTTTTAAAAAAATGATAGGTGGTAAGAAGAGCGCCTAGGGGAAAGTAAAAGTATTCAAGAATAAAGGGATAATATACAAAAAGGAACAGAGGTGGAAAATAACTTTCCATGTACATAGAATAGCAAATAATATGTGTATGGACTCAAGGATGACTCCAGAGATCAATTGAAATACACGGCTCGAAAGATAACAAGGTGCAAGATCATGACCATGATTATGGAGGATCTTGAAACATAAATTAAAGATGTTGGAACTCACCTATATAGGATGGGAACAATTGGCATTTGTTTAGAAGGGAAGTGACATGATATCCTTGTTCCACTTTTTAAAAATTCACACCGAAAAAAAGTGTGCTGGTAGGTATTAGGAGGGAGGATCCAAGATGGTGGATTAGACACAACTCCAGCGCACAACACCCAGCAAGAGAGATGCAGAAACCCAGAGATCTCCTAGCTCCAACCAAGGTACCAGGTGCATTTCAATGGATCTGGTCCGAGGGTGAGCAAAGCCCACTAAGGGCAGACCAAGGCGGGGTGGGGTGTTGCTTCACCCAGAAAGTGCATCTGACTGGCCAGTCGAAGGCTCCACCTCTGGTGCTCCAGTCCAAATACAGCGCTTCCTCCAAAGCCTTAGCAATACACAGAACAGGGGATCTTTGCCAGTCAAGCACCTGGAATTACAAGTGCAGAGTTGAATAAGAGTCTGCAGACTGAGCTATCACCCACCCAGAGAGAGAGGGAGCTGTAAGCAGGAGCAGCTGGACTGCCCCCAGAGAGAGAGAGAAAGCTAAAAGGGGGAGACTGCTGGGTACAGCTGGGTGGGTCCCTAACCTCCGTCGACAAACCCCAGAGGGCTGAAGCTCTGACTCTAGTGGGTTGCTTAGCCAGTGCCACAGTCTGAGATGAACGCTGAATGATCCAGCCCAGTGGAGGAAGGGCACAACCCACCACTAGAGGGGTGGGACTGGGCTACATGTTTTAACAAAAAACACAGGAAGCTTACTTAGCAAGGGGATGGCGTTCATCACAATCCAGCAGCGCCTACAGGTCAGAGGAAGAGGCAGGCCTAATATCCTAGCATAAACAAAAAAGACAGAGGAAGCTTCCCTAATAACCTGAAGGAGTCCCTAGAAATCCAGTAGCACCCCCGCAGGCAGACAAGCGACCTCATCAAGCAGCTCTCTGACACCACAGCCAGGTAAATCCACAAAGATGGGAAAAAAACAGCGCGAAAAAGGTGAAACCATCAAAGACCAGAACACCTTTTCTCCTTCAAGGGATCACAACTTGACTGAGAAGGAGTGTGAAGAATTGACAGAAACATGATTCAGAAGGTGGATAACAACAAACTTTTCAGAGCTAAAACACCACATTCTAACTCAATGCAAAGAAATCAAAAACCTTGAAAAAAGATTAGACAAAATGCTAACTAGAATAACAAGCTTAGCGAAGAACATAAATGACTTGATGGAGTTGAAGAACACAGCACAAGAACTACATGAAGCACACACAAGTTGTAATAGCTGAATCGATCAAGCAGAAGAAAGGATATCAGAGATTTAACTCAATTAAATAAAAAAGAAGGCAATACAAGAGAAAAAAGAGTGAAAGAAATGAACAAAGCCTCCAAGAAATATGGGACTATGTGAAAAAACCTAATCTATGCTTGATTGGTGTACCTGAATATGATAGGGAGAATGAATCCAAGCTGGAAAACACACTCCAGGATATTATCCAGGAAACCTTCCCAAGCCTAGCAAGGCAGTCCAAATTTCAAATTCAAGAAATACAGAGAACTCCACAAAGATATTCCTCAAGAAGAGCAACCCCAAGGCACATAATCGTCAGATTCACCAGGGTTGAAATGAAGGAAAAAATGCTAAGGGCAGCCAGTGAGAAAGGTCAGGTCACCCACAGAGGGAAGCCAATCAGACTCACAGCAGATCTCTTGGCAGAAACTCTACAAGCCAGAAGAGAGTGGCGGCCAATATTCAGCATCCTTAAAGAAAAGAACTTTCAACCCAGAATCCCATATACAGCCAAACTAAGCTTTATAAGTGAAGGAGAAATAAAATCCTTGATGGACAAGCAATTATTGAGAGATTTTGTCACCATGAGACCTCCCCTACAAGAGCTACTGAAAGAAACACTAAGCATAGAAAGGAACAAGTACCAGTCACTGCAACAGCAAACCAGTTAGCAAAGACCAAAAATGCAATGAAGAAAATGAGTCAACTAATGAGAAAAAAAAACCAGCCAGTAACAAAATGGCAGAATCAAATTCACACATAACAATATTAACATTGAATGTAAATGGCCTAAACGCCCAATCAAAAGACACAGACTGGCAAACTGGATAAAAAGTCAGAACCCATCAGTGTGCTGTATTCAAGAAACCCATCTCACATACAAAGACACACATAGACTCAAAATAAAGAGATGGAAGAAGATTTACCAAGCAAATGAAGAATAAAAAAAGCAGGGGTTGCAATCCTAGTCTCTGATAAAATGGATTTCAAACCAACAAAGATCAAAAGAGACAAAGAAGGACATTACATAATGGTAAAAGGATCAATCCAACAGGAAGAGCTAACTATCCTAAATATATATGACCCCAACACAGGAGCACCCAGATACATAAAGCAAGTCCTTAAAGACCTAAAACGAGATTTAGACTCCCACACAGTAATAGTGGGAGACTTCAATACTCCAATGTCAATATTAGACAGATCAACGAGACAGAAAATGAACAAGGATATTCGGGACTTGAATGCAGAGCTGGACCAAGCAGATCTAAAAGACATATACAGAACATTCTACCCCAAATCCATAGAATATATATTGTTTTCAGCAACACATTGCACTTACTCTAAAACTGACCACATGATTGGAAGCAAATCACTCCTCAGCAAATGCAAAAGAACGGAAATCATAACAGTCTATCAGACCACAGCGCAATCAGACTAGAACTCAGGATCAAGAAACACACACAAACCCGCACAACCACTTGGAAACTGAACAACTTGCTTCTGAATGTTGACTGGATAAACAATGAAATGAAGGCAGAAATAAAGATTTTCTTCGAAACCAACCAGAATGAAGACACAACTTACCAGTATCTCTGGGACACCTTTAAAGCAGTATCGAGAGGGAAATTTATAGCAATAAATGCCCACCAGAGAAGAGAGGAAAGATCTAAAATCGACACCCTATCATCAAAATTGAAAGTACTAGAGGAGCAAGATCAAAAAAACTCAAAAGCTAGCAGAAGACAAGAGATAGCTAAGATCAGAGCAGAACTGAAGGAGATGGAGACACAAAAATCTTGCAAAAAATCAATAAATCAAGGAGCTGGTTTTTTGAAGAAATCAACAAAATAGATAGACCTCTAGCTAGATTAATAAAAAAGAAAAGGAAGAAAAATAGATGCAATAAAAAATGATAAACGGGGTATCACCACTGATCCCACAGAAATACAAACTACCATCAAAGACTACTATAAACAGCTCTACTCACATAAACCAGTAAACCAGGAAGAAATGGGTAAATTCTTAGACACTTGTACTCTACCAAAACTAAACCAGGAAGAAGCTGAAACCCTGAATAGACCAATAACAAGGGCTGAAGTAGAGGCAGCAATCAATAGCCTACCAACCAAAAAAAGTCCAAGTCCAGATGGGTTCACAGCCAAATTTCACCAGACGTACAAAGAGGAGCTGGTTCCATTACTTCTGAAACTGTATCAAACAATACAAAAGAGGGAATCCCCACTAACTCATTTTATGAGACCAACATCATTCTAATACCAAAACCAGGCAGAGACTCAATTAAAAAAGAAAACTTTGGGCCAATATCCATGATGAACATCAACGAAAAATCTTCAATAAAATACTGGCAAACAGATTGCAACAGCACATCAAGAAGCTTATCCATCACAACCAAGTAGGCTTCATCCCAGGGATGCAAGGCTGGTTCAACATACACAAATCAATAAATGTAATCCATCACATAATGGAACCAAAGACAAAAATCACATGATTATCTAAATAGATGCAGAGAAGGCCTTCGATAAAATTCAACAGCCCTTCATTCTAAAAACTCTCAATAAACTAGATATTGATGGAATGTATCATAAAATGATAAAAGCTATATATGACAAACCTACAGCCAATATCATACTGAACGGGCAAAAGCTGGAAGAATTTCCTTTGAAATCAGGCACTAGACAAGGATGCCCTCTCTCACCACTCCTATTCAACATAGTATTGGAAGTTCTAGCCAGAGCAATCAGGCAAGAAAAAGAAATAAAGTGTATTTGATTAGGAAAGGAGGAAGTCAAACTGTCTCTATTTGCAGATGACATGATTGTATGTCTAGAAGACCCCATCGTCTCAGCCCAAAATCTTCTCAAACTGATAAGCAACTTCAGCAAAGTCTCAGGATACAAAATCAATGTGAAAAATCATAAGCATTCCTGTATACCAGTAACAGACAGAGAGCCAAATCAAGAGTGAATACCCATTCACGATTGCTGCAAAGAGAATAAAATACCCAGGAATACAACTAACAAAGGATGTAAAGAATCTCTTCAAGGAGAACTACAAACCACTGCTCAATGAAATAAGAGAGGACACAAACAGATGGAGAAACATTCTATGCACATGGTTAGGAAGAAGAAATATCATGAAAATGACCATAATGCCCAAAGTAATCTATAGATTCAATGCTATCCCCATCAAGCTACCAATGACCTTCTTCACAGAACTGGAAAGAACCACTTTAAACTTCATATTTAATCACAAGAGACCCCACATAGCCAAGACAATCCTAAGCAAAAAGAACAAAGCCAGAGGCATCACACTGCCAGACTTCAAACTATACTACAATGCTACAGTAATCAAAACAGCATGATACTGGTACCAAAACAGAGACATAGACCAATGGAACAGAACAGAGACCCCAGAAGAAACACCACACATCTACAGCCATCTGGTCTTTGACAAACCCAGCAAAAACAAGCAATGGGGAAAGGACTCCATGTTTAATAAATGGTGTTGGGAAAGCTGGCTAGCAATGTGCAGAAAGCAGAAACTGGACCCCTACCTGTCACCTTACACTAAAATTAACTCCAGATGGATTAAAGATTTAAACATAAAACCTAACACAATAAAAACACTAGAAGAAAATGTAGGCAAAATCATTCAGGTCATAGGCATAGGCAAGGACTTCATGGTTTTGCTAAAACACCAAAAGCAATGGCAATAAAAGCCAGGATAGACAAATGAGATGTAATTAAACTCCAGAGCTTCTATACAGCAAAAGAAACAGTCATTAGAGTGAATCAGTAACAAAGAGAATGGGAAAATTTTTTTTGCAATCCACCCATCTGACAAAGGGCTAATATCCAGAATTTACAAAGAACTAAAACAGATCCTATTAAGTAGCCTAGATGATGCTGAGATAATAATGAATCATTGATGATGTCTGCGGTTGTCAGGGCCCTCACAGTGCGGATTTCAGCAAAGATAAGCTAAATATCAGGTCTTTATTTTTAGTTAAAGAGCATAAAATTCAATGCCTTTCCTCCCACGAGCCTATTTACATGCCTGCTGTGCTACCTATTTGCCTTCACCTGCTTCCCAATTAACACCCCATTAAGCCATTCCACCTGCACTGGCTTTTACCTTCACCACAGCCCTGCAACCATCACTCATCTGCTACAGCTCAAATGTTTCTTCTGGAAAGATAAACAAAAGCTGCAGGAATAATCATTGTAGCACTTCGCATTTACAGGGTTCTTTTTTTTTTTAAATTTTTATTGCATTATAGGTTTTGGGGTACATGTGCAGAACGTGCAAGATAGTTGCATAGGTACACACATGGCAGTGTGTTTTGCTGCCTTCCTCCCCCTCACCCACACCTGGTATTCATCCCCAGGCTATCCCCCCCAAGCCCCCCCCGCTGTCCCTCCCCCATTTCCCCCAACAGTTCCCAGTGTATAGTAGACCGCCTCTTTGTGTCCATGTGTTCTCATTTTTCTCACCCGCCTATGAGTGAGTATATGCGGTATTTCTTTTTCTGTTCTTGTGTCAGTTTGCTGAGAATGATGTTCTCCAGATTCATCCATGTCCCTACAAAGGACACAAACTCATCATTTCTGATTGCTGCATAATATTCCATGGTGTATATGTGCCACATTTTCCCAGTCCAGTCTATCATCGATGGGCAGAAAGCAGAAACTGGACCCCTTCCTGACACCTTACACTAAAATTAACTCCAGATGGATTAAAGACTTAAATGTAAGACCTGACACCATAAAAACCCTAGAAGAAAATCTAGGCAAAACCGTTCAGGACATAGGAGTAGGCAAGGACTTCATGAACAAAACACCAAAAGCATTGGCAACAAAAGCCAAAATAGACAAATGGGACCTAATCAAACTCCACAGCTTCTGCACGGCAAAAGAAACAGTCACTAGAGTGAATCGACAACCATCAGAATGGGAAAAAATCTTTGCAGTTTACACATCTGACAAAGGGCTGATATCCAGAATTTACAAAGAACTCAAACAGATTTACAGAAAAAAAACAAACAAGCCCATTCAAAAATGGGCAAAGGATATGAACAGACACTTTACAAAAGAAGACATACATGAGGCCAACAAACATATGAAAAAGTGCTCATCATCATTGGTCATTAGAGAGATGCAAATCAAAACCACATTGAGATATCATCTCACACCAGTTAGAATGGCGATCATTAAAAAATCTGGAGATAGCAGATGCTGGAGAGGATGTGGAGAAATAGGAACACTCTTACACTGTTGGTGGGAGTGTAAATTAGTTCAACCATTGTGGAAGACAGTGTGGCGATTCCTCAGGGACCTAGAAATAGAAATTCCATTTACAGGGTTCTTAAAAGACGGTAGCCAAAAGCATGGCCAGTTTGTCGGGAGAGAGCCAGGCAGAAAGTCCAGAGTAAATGGAGCTGCACTCAAGAGGACCAGGGGAGAATAAATGTTCATTTTAACAGTCAGATATGTGAATTCCTGGAGATATATATATATATATATATATATATATATATATATATATATATATATATTAAATATATACAAGAAAAAAACAGACAACCCCATTCAAAAGTGGGCAAAGGATATGAACAGACACTTTTCAAAAGAGGACATATATGAGGCCAACATATGAAAAAACGCTCATCATCACTGGTCATTAGAGAAATGCAAATCAAAACCACACTGAGATATCACCTCACGCCAGTTAGAATGGCGATCATTAAAAAATTGGGAGACAACAGATGCTGGAGAGGATGTAGAGAAATAGGAACACTCTTACACAGTTGGTGGGAGTGGAAATTAGTTCAACCATTGTGGAAGGCAATGTGGTGATTTCTCAAGGACCTAGAAATAGAAATTCCAATTGACCCAGCAATCCCACTATTGGGTATATACCCAAAGAACTATAAATCATTCTACTATAAAGACATGCACACCTATGTTCATTGCAGCACTGTTTACAATAGCAAAGACCTGGAACCAACCCAAATGCCCATCAATGATAGACTGGACGAAGAAAATGTGGTACATATACACCATGGAACACTGTGCAGCCATAAAAAATGATGAGTTCGTGTCCTTTGTAGGGACTTGGATGAATCTGGAAACCATCATTCTCAGCAAACTGACCCAAGAACAGAAAGGCAAGCACTGTATGTTCTCATTCACAGGTGGGTGTTGAACAATGAGAACATGTGGACTTGGAGAGGAGCATCACACATGGGACAGTTGGGTGGGCCTAGGGGAGAGACAATAGGGGTTGGGGAGGGAGGGGAAGGTGGGGAGGGATAACATGGGGAGAAATGCCAGATATAGTATGCACCTACATTTTATTTCAATTTAAAATAAATTTTTAAAAAGTGTGCTAGTAAAGAGTACAACACAAGAACACAGATGATTTCTTGAAAATGGACATCTTGATTTCTAAAAGTGCATTAGACATTTTGTTTACTTTTATAAATGGTATCTTCATTATCTGAATTTTGCTAAGTATAGAAAGAAAAAAATAATCATCTACCTTTGTCAATGTCACATGATCTAATTCCATATATAATATCCAGTGGTAGTTATAAAACTTTTAAAAATATGTGTTGAAACAGGACCAAAATGTGAACAACAACAAAAAAGACAGTGTAATTTAATCAACCAGCATTCATAGGCCTAGAATTTGGATTGGTTACTTTCACTTATTAACTGTGTGACCTATGTCTGTAATTTCCATCTCTCAGGAGAAAAGAGTCATTCTCTGTTCACCTAAAACTTGATGTTGAGACTATGTTCTATATATACGCCAGTGCTTCTGTTACAGTCAAATACTATGTAATAATTATTATGGATTATTATGGGATAAGAAGAGCTATTCAGCTGTGTCTCTTCTTCTTCCCTCTTAATACCTCTACAGTTCTTCTGGTTCTCATAATATTTACATCATTGAAATACTCCTGGTTGGTCCCTGAGCCACCAGACACCAAATTCCTACCCAGGGCAAGTCAACCTTTTGAAATATTATCAAGCCGATCATCTAACAAAAACGCCTCACTGGTTGGCCACCTTTTATGTTGCTGTGTGATCTCCCTCTGTCTATTCACGAAACTCTCTCACATATCACCTCCAATTCATCACCAATAGAAATAAGAAGTGCTTATAGTATGGCTAAAAAAAAAAATTCACACCTTGCTCTTTCCTTGTTTATAGGACCCTCCCATGATAGCCCTTCCAACCCCCCATGCTTTTAAATTCATTTGTTAGCTTGATGGCATCTCTTCTGGAATATGTTTCTTAACTTCTTCTGTCAAGCTCTGCAGAACCTTGTTCCCAGGACAGGTTATGTACTCTCATTCTGAGACTTCATCTCAAAATAAATAAATGAATGAATGAATAAATAAATAGCAGTAATCCTCAAAGCTTTATTTACTAGGATATTAAAAAATATACTTCCCACATCATTTTTTTATGGGATCTCACTCTGCCACCCCGATGGAATGCAGTGGCACAATCTCGGATCACTGCAGCGTCAACTACCTGGGTTCAGGTAATCCTTCCACCTCAGCCTCCTAGGTAGCTGGGAGTACAGGTATGCACCAGCATGCCTGGTTAATTTGTTGTATTTTTTGTAGAGACAGAGTTTCTCCATGTTGGTCTCAATCTTCTGGGCTCAAGCTATCTGCCTCCCTCAGCTTCCTAGACTTTTCATATTAACTGATATAAAACATTGTTCCATCATATAGAACCTGCAAACCAGACTTGTTTACTTAATGCAAGTAAAGTTTATTCACTAGATTAAGGTTTTTTTTGATATATTAATGCCATTATTTATAAATGAATAGTATTTCATGAAACCAAACTTTCTTCATTTGGCTTCACTAAAACAACAATTTATTATTTCTAACTTAGCACAACACATAATTAAAAAGCATTTTCCATATCTTTCTTTATGAGTTGCTTTAAAAAAATATCTTTATTCATTTCTTTACTTTTTAGAGAAGGCATCTGACTCTGTTGCCCAGGCTGGAGTGCAGTGGTGCTATCATGGCTCACTGTAGCCTTGAACTCCTGGACTCCATGATCCTCCTGCCTCAGCCTCCTGAATACCTAAGACTACAGGCATGTGCCACCATGCCCAACTATGAGTTGCTTTTTGACAGTATTTATTGGCAACTATTTTGGAGTACAATATAATTTTTTATCCTCCTTTTCCCACAGTAATCTGGAAAGATATGTACATAAAGAATATAATAAATGTTCCTTTCATATCTTTGCATTTACTTTTATTATTTTCATTTAATTGTATACTTCATTATAATCCAGTTAGTCTCACAATGCACTATACTTCAAAATAGATTTACCAAAAAAAAAAAAAAACCACTGTCAGTGGTGTATCCCCTTTAATAAACACAGAAATCCACACTAGTGGATTGCTACAGAGGGTAGCAATCACTGCTACTTGTGCATCACTATCCAAAGGCAGGAGTTTATCTGATTTATCTCATGTAACTTACCTTTCTTATCCCTCCTATCTTAATCCTCTTATTTTCCTTTTTTATTCTTTTGTACATATTTTTCTCACTTTAGTAACTGGCACATTTCTACATCAAATATTCTGTAATTGGATTTTATCTACTTGCCTAAACAGTGATGAAGATTTTGTATTGCCCTATACTTTTGCTTATGATTTTTTCCAATAAACCTTATTGTTCACCCTGCTCTTAAAATTACTCAGCATAGTTATTTAAGAGTATAAAAATGGCTACAAATTTCTTCCCAGTTGCTACAGCTAGTTGATGTGATATAATTGACAACCTTTCAGTTTGAGTATAATTGGAAAAGATGTTCTGTCCTGGAGAGATGACCTAATATAATAACAAAGTATTACAATTGCTAGATGTAACCTAACTTGTAGTTTTCTGTTATAAAACTAATCTTGCTTTAGCCTCATTTTTTTCTTGCGAAGAAACTCTTATATTTTATGTTTCAGATAGAAACTCTGAAATATTATCTGTGATGAGAGAAAAATTATATTTTATGATGAAATTCACTTTTAAGAATTGATTTCTGAAGCATCAGGTGAACCATTTGAGAGATTAATTGAACTTGAGAATCCAGTGAAATGGTTAAAACTATCAGCTAAAAAAGTAATTGAATCATGATGGCTTGTGGTATTTTTGGCTCTCATGATGAAATCAAATTAGCTATATAAGATAAAAATTAGTTAAGGCTGTTAATCACGAAAGGTCAAAATATTGGTTAGGTTCAGAGACATGGCCCTATTATATGTCATGGGTTGTACATTAATTAGAAAGGTAGACCAAGGTAGTATAAGACTAAAAGGCTGATAAACATTTTGTTAGAAAATAAACAAGTCCTACATTAATGACACTGCCAATGCTTTGCCACTTCCCTGACTTCAATAAAGCTGCCTCAAATTAAAGTCTAAAGTTTTTAAAATAGAAAGTATATTTAACTTATGCAAAGTATATGAATTTTAGCATAGTTTTTCAGGTTTTCATGTACATACGTACATATAGCTTTTTAATTTGCATTGGAATCATACTGAATTTATAAATTATTTTGAGGAAAACTGAACTCTATGCCTTGTATTTGAAAATAATCTCTTCTTGAACTATTCTGGAATAAGGAGACTATTATTTAAGGAAAATGAATTTTCATATATTTTGCACAAATTCACAGTGATTCCACAATCACTTTCAGAAAGAAACACATTAAATTGCAGAAGCAAACATGACTTGAAATGGAGATTTAAACGTATTAATTGACTGGCTTTCTAATTTCTTGTTTCTTTTTCCTTTCTGTCCAAGGAGAGAGAAACACATTGGAATGATGTATTCAAACAGAATATTTCATTTTTTCAAGTAAATACTTCTATATATTTTCAATTCAGGCATTTTTTTTAATACTAGAAGACTGCTAATGCAAAATATTGCTAAATGAAATCTTGAATAATAACTACTTTTTTTTCTAATTATGTTTCACTTTAACTTGCACAGCAAAAGAAACAGTCATTAAAATGAATCGGCAACCAACAGAATAGAAAAAATTTTTGCAGTCTACCCATCTGACAAAGGGCTGATATCAAGAATTTACAAAGAACTAAAACAGATTTACAAGAAAAAAACAAGCCCATTCCTAAGTGGGCAAAGGATATGAACAGACACTTTACAAAAAAAGACATACATGAGGCCAAGAAACATATGAAAAAATGTTCATCATCACTGGTCATTAGAGAAATGCAAATCAAAACCACACTGAGATACCATCTCACACCAGTTAGAATGGCAATCGTTAAAATATCTGGAGACAGCAGATGCTGGAGAGGATGTGGAGAAATAGGAACACTTTTACACTGTTAGTAGGAGTGTAAATTAGTTCAACCATTGTGGAAGACAGTGTGGCAATTCCTCAAGGACCTAGAAGTAGAAATTCCATTTTACCCAGCAATCTCATTACTGGGTACATATCCAAAGGATTATAAATCATTCTACTATAAGGACGCATGCACACGAATGTTTATTGCAGCACTGTTTACAATAGCAAAGACCTGGAACCAACCCAAATGTCCATCGATGACAGACTGGACATGGAAAATGTGGCACATATACACCATGGAATATTATGCAGCCATAAAAAATGATAAGTTCGTGTCCTTTGTAGGGACATGGATGAACCTGGAAACCATCATTCTCAGCAAACTGACACAAGAACAGAAAATCAAACACTGCATGTTCTACCTCATAGGTGGATGTTGAACAATGAGAACACATTGACACAGGGAGGGGAGCATCACATACTCGGGTCTGTCGGGGGGAAATAGAGGAGGGACAGCAGGGGGTGGGGAGTTGGGGAGAGATAGCATGGGGAGAAATGCCAGATATAGGTGATGGGGAGGAAGGCAGCAAATCATACTGCCATGTGTGTACCTATGCAACAATCTTGCATGTTCTTCATATGTACCCCAAAACCTAAAATGCAATTGAAAAAAATAAAACACGTAATTTAAAAAATTATGTATAAAAAAGCAACTATCTTGCACGATCTACACATGTACCCCAAAACCTAAAATGCAATAAAAATTTTAAAAAAAAAGAAAGAAAACTTCAAATCTCTCCTACCAAAAAAAAAAAAAAAAAAAAAAAAAAATCCCCCCCCACCCCCCCTGCCAGATTCTGAATTCAATCATGATGTCATTGTTATGTAACAGTTCACCCACAGCCACTTTCTGTAGCTATTCCTGATCACCACTCAGGATAAAATGCAATATATTTCTTTCCTTGTAGATTAAAAAGCTAGCTTTTCTAAGAAAAAAAAAATTATTTTTCAATGGGCCCTGAAAAAATATCTTTATTTCATTCTTCTCTCATTGTTTTCTTTCTCCTTTCTTTCTTCTTTCAATATATTTAGGTTGCAGTTGGATTTTAAGCTCCACAAGGGCAGAAACTATATCTGTTTTGTTTACCACAAAAATGGGGTATAAAATACCTGGTTTGAATATTTATATGTGCATGGACTAAATTGTAATAGTGACTTTCTGTTAAAAATTATTACTATTTAGAAAACTGTTATTCTAAATTCTAAAACCATAATTATTGTTACAAGATAAGAGGGGAAAACACAATTCAATTACTTGCCATATGCCTTAAGAACTGAATTAGAAAAGGAGGTGAGTCCTGAATCATTCACATTTATTAAGTACCAGCTGGATGCAAGTGACTGCAACAGATACTACATGGGAATATTACAACTGAGCAACTCTCCTAATATGATTTCTATTTATCAATGATTGTCAATTAATGCATTCTATAGGAATGTTTTCAGGAACGATTGTTTCTACTAGGATGCAAAACTAGCATCAGCTCATCAATATCACAGGTATCAGACAGCTAATTTTAATGTAATAACGAGTCAATCAAGTAAAAGGTCCCAGGAAAATACCCAACCCGCCTGAGCACTGGGAGGATGGGGTGGAGCTTAGAGAAGTTTGGGCCTTTTGCAGGTGGGAGGAGGCTGGCTCTCCTCTTCCTGTGTGGTAACCTGGAATTCAATCTGTGATGTGGAAAATCTGCTAACAGGACTCTCTTGGTTTACCTTTTTTCCTTTTCATTCAATAAACCCTACCCTACTCACCCTACAATGTGTCCCCATGCCTCAATTATCCTGGTCCTCTGACAAGAACCTGCTTTTTTCCTACAATAATATAATCAGTTATAAGGAATTATGATAGAACCATTCCTAAGGAACACTGTGATAACAAATCTTGTCTTAGAAAGAACTTCTGGCCAGGTATACTGGCTCATGCTTATAATCCCAGCACTTGGGAGTCTGAGTTGAAGACCAGCCTGGGCAATATGATGAAACCCCGGCCCCACAAAAAATACAAAAAATTTTCTGGCCATGGTGGTATGTTCCTGTAATCCTAGCTACTCAGGAGGCTGAGGTGGGAGGATCTCTTGAACCTAGGAGGTGGACGTTGCAGTGAGCTGAGATCATGCCACTGCACTCTAGCGTGGGTGACAGAGCAAGACCTTGTCTCGAAAAAAAAAGAAAAAGAAAAAACAACAAAAAAAGACTTATTTTAGCAAGAAAAATATTTAGCATTTTTAACAATTAGATGTTTTAATATTAACAATAAAGATATTTTAATAGATATAAATGAATACTCATAAAACAAAGGTCCCTGATAAAAATAGTAGGGCAATATTTACCATTTGCACAAAGTTAATTATATTTTTAGCTTAGTTTTCTCATCTCCAACAAGAGCTTTTAATCTGCTTAGGCATTCTCATCACTTATTTTTTTCCTATTGTTATGAAAATGAAGAGCAAAAGTGGCCCAAGGAAAGCAACCTATTTTGTTTAGGACCAATGCAAGTCTATTTTATGATGTAAATCCTGTGTTCTAATTCAAAAATCCTGTTACATCCAAATCCAGCTATATAAACCTGTCCCTTAAGAAAAATACCTACATAAAAACACACCATTATTATAACTTCTAGTTTGTCAGTGATAAAGGCTCTGATAAGGTTATCAGACACAGTCTGACAGAAATCCAATTCTAATCATAGATTATACTGCAGATCATAGAGGAAGTCAGATTTCTACCTTCTCTCTCTTTATTTTTTAACCAATGCTGCTGTCATATGATCAAGCTTCCTTCTAATTTTATATTTGCATAGGTTTTTAAATGGTTATGTAAGTTTAATTCACTTTAAAATAAGATTTATTGCTTTCATTCTTATTATAAAAAATATTTAAAACGTTGAACATCAGAACGGGAAATTGAGAAAATACTATATTTAATGTAATTATCACTCATTTTAGTGTACATGTTTCCATTCTTTTTCCTATGACTATATGGTTTAATGTATGTTTAAATGACATGGGAATCTTGCTCTATATTCTGTTACCTGATTTTTTTTCAGTTGATTAAAAAGTCTCACTAAGTATTCTATATGTATCAGTTCAATCATGCACTGTGAGTTATTCAACTACTTTTCTCTTCACTTTTTGTAATTTTCTTGCTTGTATTATGATCAATTCCTAGAAATTTACATTTTGCATAAAAATGTTTAGTTTAGTTAGACATGTAAACTCTTTTGGAAATCATGCCTGAAAATACTTTGCTTAAACACTATTTCTAAGATATACTATGAATGCTAGGATATCCAACAGGCAGTATTTTAATGAACATATAAACATGACTCTTAAGTACTATGAAACTGCAAATAAAAACAGTATCCAAAAGGTGTTCCATTTTCTTAAAGCAAAAAGTGAAAAATAATTCCCTCTGATTGAAAAAATAATAATTCTCATTCAGCATGAAAACACCCATATATTACTAATTGCTGCCTTTACTGGTACAAAACATTTTATGCCAAGACATTTACATTCCTATAGTCTAAGGCTGGGAGCATGCCACTGAAAGAACTTTAAACACCTATAATTATAAACTGAGTTACACAGAAACATTTCCACAGATGTATGCAAATAAATTAGAAATTTGAATGTGAATAAAACATAAAAACTAGTGAAAAATACCAAACTATACTTTTAAATGCTTATCCTTTACAAACTAACACAGGCAAATTTGTAACACTATAAATGAATACTGCTATATTTGGCTCTGAGAAGTGAGTGGAGAACATTACTTTTAGCTATATTCTTAGATTTTTATGACCATTTTGACCACTTCGAAGGCATCTGTAATTCTTAATAACCGATGGATCCTGGGATAGCTAAAAGTGTTGAGTCCATTCCCCTTGTGATAATTAATTTTAAACAGAAGCGTTATTAACCATATATTTAATTGTAGTTTTTCTACGGTGCTTCATGAAAAAATTCACGGCACTCACAGACAATGATACTGTTTGTAAGGCACACCAATGTAACCAAAAAAGATAGCTCGCAGCGGCTGAAAGTGACTAACCCAAGAAAGGACTCTAGCCACCCCTGGTTCCTCATGAGAAGCTCAATATCCCAGCACATCTGTAAACTATTACCTGTGAGACTATTGGGAACAGTTTTCCTCAGACAAACTTAGATAGTACACAATTTCTTTTCAAAAAGATAGGCTTGCTAATACATCAAAAATAGTCTGTCTGCTCAACCTGCTCAATAGGGCAACTAGAGTTTCCCAGGAGTCTGTATATTCTACAGTCATCTAAAGGGAGCTTCTGAAGATCACATCACTGATCCAATTAATTGCTCAGCAATTGTAGATAATTCAAGGAGGCAATGCTCACTCGGTTTGCATTTCTCTTACAGAATTTTAAACTAGGTGCTTGAGTTTATTTATTGTTGCTTTTTTGTTTGGTTTGGTTTTGGTTTCTGAGACAGGGTCTCACTCTCTCACCCAGGCTGGGGCGTAGTAGAGCAATCTCCGCTCACTGTAACCTCCACCTTCTGGGCTCAAGTGGTTCTCCCACCTCAGCCTCTTGAGAAGCTGGAACTATGGGTATGTACAACCATGCCTGGCTAATTAGTATTATTTTTTGTATTTTTGTAGAGACAGGGTCTTGCAATCTTCTCTGGGTTGGTCTCAAACTCCTGAGCTCAAGGGATCTGTCCATCTGGGCCTCCCAACATGTTGGAATTACAGGCTTGAGCCACAACACGTGGTGAATATTTTTTTGTATTGCAAATGCTCATTTAGAGAGTAAAGTTTCAAATTTAAATACATTTATTTTATTTCTACATCTAGAAATGCTTAATATGAATTAAAGCTTTGCAGCTTGTATTTTTCCCCATTTTAGAAGCTTATATACATATATTTTAAAGATCTATCGAACAGCTCTCCATTGACTATCACAAAAGCAGGGTTCCAATCTACTAGCATCATAATAACTTTGGCAAGATTCACCAAAAAATGAAAAACAACTATTTCAGTTAGAAATGTTTTTGGCTCCACATAAGAAAACATTGAGTTACAGGTGGTTTAAAGACTATGTTTAAAACATTTTTTCATTTAAAAAGTCTGAAAATGGCTCAATGCTGTCAGAGCGCTAGATCTATACTTCTGGGATTTTCTTTCAAATCACCACAGAATAACACATTCAGCACACAGAAAGGCACTAGGTAGGAGAAAAGAGCTCCTTTCCTTCTGCAACACTCTATTCTTCCAGGAAAGAAAACCGTTCCTAGAGAGGCACACATGAGACTTCTTATCTCTCATTAGTTGAAATTTGTAACAAGCCTACCCAAAATTAAACCACTGGCAAAAAAGTTTGGGATTATTATGGTTGTTTAATTAATTGCAATGCATCCCTTGGACCTGCAGAATGATTTGATCTCCCTGAGAGCTCGGCTGTTCATCTATATACCTGGAACAAATTAGAATTCTGTTAACAGAGAACAACAGAGGTATCTGCCACTACAACCTATACAGTTTTTTAGTTTTATTTTGTTCTTCTTTAATATGTGAAAGTGAATGATTGGTATTTTATATTTTTAAACATCCAACACTTTGCTTCAGTAAGACTACAAATTCAACTAGAGAAATAATTTAGCAATCATAGTTCTCCCTAAATAAATATTAGATTTTAGATCTTAGTCTATGAGGAACAGCACACACACAAAAACGTAAGTCAGAGACAAACAAAAACCAGATAAAGTGTGTTACAACCAATCAGCAAGATTCAACTCAACGAGTAAAGAGAAAAAATATACGTAGCATTAGAGGTCTCATTGGAAATGTAATACATCTGTGTTTTGAGAAAGAAGAAGAAATATTACAGAGAATATTAAGAATATTAGAATAAGGAAATCAAGAACTTTTAAAGACTCAAAAATAGAAAGTTAATGGTATTTTAAAAATTTGTATAATTATCATTTACTAAGCAATGTTAGATGTGTGGTAGTCATAAATTTTGATTGAATAAGCATAATGTCTACTTTTTCCCTTTTAGAATTGGAAAAATAACTGTTTTTCTTTCATCAAAGATGCTTTAATCTCATTTTAGCTGTTCTATCCCCCAGCCTTCATTTCAAATTCAAAGCAATTGTAAGAATCATGGAAACAGATTCTAAAATATGTAAAATATCTGAATTGGGAAATAGAAGACATCTATCAATAGAACCTTTAAAAAGATCTATTCATTGTGCTTGGTTTAAAAATATCTAAATATTGAAATACAGATACAGGTCAATATATATATGTGTGTGTATATATGTGTGTGTGTGTGTGTGTGTGTGTGTGTGTGTATGTGTGTGTATACATATATTGTTTTAGGCAAAGATACTGAAAGAATCCTCATTTCTTTTGGATCTTTTGTATGGTATTAGATTGTAAGTGTAGCTGAGTCATAAAATGTTTCTAAACATTTTAAATTGCTACAACACAATTTCTCAACTTGCTTTCATATAAAAAAGATTTCTACCTTAATTTTTACTGGGTACATGTTTTTCTGCCTACACAAGTGACAGGATAGGCATTTATCAATATTTCATGTGATACCTGTCTTCTAAATACCTGTCTTGGTTGGATACTGTCAAGAGCAAAAGCTCACTCTTACTATATCTAGTGAATTTTCAATGAAAATTATAACAGTAAGAAAATTATGACAGTGAAAAAGATCTGACCTAACTGACTCCACCTTGCTTCTAACTTCTAAGCTGTTCATTCCTGAGCATAGGCTCAACTAACTTTGGGAGGAACTCATTTCATAGTTTAATTTTGAAATAAAGATGACAGTCCTTTTCCAAAGCAAACCCCCTTCTTGCCTAGGGTCCAGAATACCTTTGTAAAACTAACAAATTAGCCACAAATTAGAAGTTACAGCTCAGGAGTCATGCAGCTAGACATCCCAAGATCACTAATCTCCCAAATTGCTCTAATAGATTATATTAGTATTATAAAACCTAAGATTTGTGTTTGAAGTATTTTTCAGACTTTGCATTTGTTGGCTCAGCTGGTGCCACCCAGATCTATAAACTGGCTTATCTGGTCTTGTGGTTCCCCTCCAGGAACCAAGTGACTCAGTGAAAGTTGACAGCTTCAACTCCCTATGATTTCATCTCCAGCCAGACCAATCAGCACTCTCCACTCCCTGGCCCCCTACCCACCAAACTGTGTTTAAGAAACCCCAGTCTCTAAATTTTTGAAGAGACTGATTTGAGTAATAATAAAACTCCAGTCTTCTGTTCAGCCAGCATTGCATGAGTAAACTCTCTATTCTCCTATCTTGATAAATCGACTCTGTATGAGCACCAGGCAAGGAGAACCCTTTGGGTGTCACCTATCACGTGTATACATTGCATTATACATTGAACAGGACATTAGTATATTGGTATTTTGGGCTCAAGGGTTCTGGTACACTGAGAAGTGCAGAGAAATGAAATCTCCTGAAGAGAGAACCATGTGTTCAAATCTAAATATTAATTCAGTGTTACAGAGAAAAACCTAAAATAATTGATACTTTTAATTAATTAAATATCTGTATTTAAATGCCCACTACATAAGATAAAAATATGGATAGTAAGGAAGCTTGCTCTCAGAAGAGCTAAAGTAAATTATCATCAAACATAACACATTTTTTTTAAACAATTTAAAAGAAAAAACTTTAAAAAGTACTTGCTTCAAGAAAGAGCATAATTCAGTTTTTAGTTATGCATCTTTTGGCTATGACTTTATAATGTAAAAATGGTCGCAGTATCCAATAAAATGTCCTTTTGATTTCCAGCTTTTAAGGACAAAAAGGATAAAGGTATAGGCTTACCTTCTGAATTAAGGCTGTAGTTCCTAAGTGCAAACTTTGAACTATAAAGAAAATACTTGTCAACAAAGTGTGTTCTTGAAAATCTGCTTTACATTTTTCTTAAGTTCACTTATTTTATTAATCAATTAATTAATTTATTTTAAGACTGAGTCTCACTTTGTCACCCAGGCTGGAGTGTAGAGATCTCAGCTCCTCTGCAACCTCTGCCTCACAAGTTCAAGTGATTCTCCTACCTCAGCCTCTGGGGTAGCTGAAATTTCAGCTGCCCACCAACATGCTCAGCTAATTTTTGCATTTTTAGTAAAGATGGCGTTTCAGCATGTTGGCCAGACTGGTCTCGAACTCCTGACCTCAGGTGATCTACCTGCCTCAGCCTCCCAAAGTGCTGGAATTACAGGTTTCAGCCACCTCACTGGTGCCTAAGTTCATTTATTTTTTATTCCCCATTTTAATTGTGGTAGGCAGAATGATGGCCCCTAGAACTGTGGGATAGTAAATGGGTGTTAATTGAAGCCTCTGGGTTTGTGAATTTGTTTTTTAGCAACAGGAGATGAATATGTTAAAGTTTTTTATTTAAAAAAGATTTATAACTGTCATGTAGTTTACCACAAGGACCAACTGCTATAAATATATTCTATATTGAGTAGGCAGGATTTACTAGAATCTTTCAAACTGACTTTTGGTATATGCATTTTCTTTTGAATTCTGAAACATTTAAACATTAATTTTTATATGCAGATTTCTAGAATGTAATTGCTAATATTATTTATTTAAATTATTTATTTACTAGAAAGACATATATAGAAGTTTGGAGACCTGAGTTTAAATCTTAACTCCATTGTGAATCTACCTGTATAATCTGGAATATACTGGTATTTCTAGTTCTATCTACTTTTGAAGCTAACATTCCTAGATGAGTGCAGCGGATTTTATTGTTATTTTTCTGGAGAAATATCCTTTTCTAGTATAACAAGCCTTAGCTGCAGTGCCCATGGGCTAGTCCAACAGTGGTGATAGCAACAAACAGAATGTCTCATTCCTTATGTCAGCCACTTAGACAGTCAATCATTTTTATTGGAAATAATGATTGCAGAGTGACATCAACCAAAAGTATCAGCACTGGGATTACTTTCTGTATCATTATGCAAGAAATCTTTAATAAAGGATGTAGTTATAATTTCTTAAGAAATATATCATGAAAAAAAGCCATGAGGCCCTCTAATGGCCATTAAGTAGACACATTATTTGCAAGACATACTATTTGATCAAATGCGTTGATCAAATTCAGTAGCTAGGGTGTCAGTAGATAGAGCCTTAGAGAATATGTTAAAATAATGCCCAAAACGTAGAAATTTGAAGATAAATTTAGTATAAAATACCCTTTGAATGAGAGCTTAGTGTATATTAATCATTCCAAAAGATGAAAAGAAGGTCAAATAAGAGTGCTCTGCAAGCACCAACAACGGATAGTTGTGTGTGTATATATATTGCACTTGGCATTTTTCTTAAGTTCATATATATATATAAACATATCTGATGACAGTTCAGATATATATGAACTTAAGAAAAATGCCAAGTGGATTTTCAAAAACATACTTCGTTGACAAGTTTTTTATTTGTAGTTTAAAATTTGCACTTAAAACCTAAGGTCTTAATTCAGAAGGTAAGCTTATACCTTTATCCATTTTGTCCTTAAAATATATATATTAGTTTCTTTCAATCTTTAGATTGTTTAGTTTTTTTAAATCACCCTAGGGCCAAAATTACTAATTCAAGGCTTAAACATATAATTCCATGCTGAAAAGTTTAAAAACTATCTTCCTCTGAAAATGTTTTCTCCTATTCAAGGGTAAAATTGAGTTTTGTCTAAATCAGCATAAGAAATTGAGTTTTCTCATTCGGTTCCAGATAACCATTGTATCTTTATGAAATTCCTAAGTCTATGCACAGGTATTTAGAATACTCTACTAATGAGGTCGTGGTTTTGGATTGAATGTCTATGTAAGAGGCTTTATAGTGTTTTTCCTGCTCTTTGTCTATAGAACGTAGGTCTCAGCAGAGACACACCTTGCAAATGCAGGGCCACAAGGTATTACAAGGTAAGTAAATGTGAGGAATGATGAAAATCCATCCAAACAACTTATGAAATCCTGAGCCCTATTTATAGTTAGTACTTTAATAGTGTCATCTTCACAAGGAAAATGATATTTTTCTTATAGTAGATCTTAACTGTAAATTGAAAAAAAAGTATCAATTTATTTCAGTACAAACTTACTTTTCTACACAACTTTGGGGTGACCAATGTGTATTTGAAAGAAGCATAATTCAATTGAAACATTCTAGAACTCTGACCGTAGTAGACGCTGTAGGGCAGCGGTCCCCAGTCTTTTTGGCACCAGGGACCAGTTTTGTGGCAGATAATCTTTTCACGGACAGTTTGGGGTGGGATGGTTTCAGGATGAAACTGTTCCACCTCAGATCATCAGGCGTTAGGTTCTCATGAGAAGCACGCAACCTAGATCTTTTCCATGCACAATTCACAGTAAAATTCATGCTCCTGTGAAAATCTAATGCTGCCACTGATCTGACAGGAGGCAGAGCTCAGAACTCAGCCAGTAATGCTAACTTGCCTAATGCCCACCTGTTGCTGTATGGCCCAGTTCCTAACAGGCCACAGACCAGTACTGGTCCACGGCCCAGGAGTTGGGGCCCTTTACTGTAAGGGAACTTCCCAGGTGTTCCTTTAGGATTGAAGCATTAATTATTCCTCCAGATTCCAGAAATATTACTTGTTGACAACTCAAAGCTAAGTTCTTTCTCAGGAATTACCCTTAGCGGAAGTAAGGTGTCTCATGACTATGCACCCCTTCAGGCACAGCGTTCATGTCAAGACTGGTTGATGTGGAGGTATAAAGCTACCAGGTCCTTGTTATGATTCTGGACGTTCACGAAAGACTAGCCCAGCTTCAATGCTCTACATGGCATCCACTTCTATTGCTACTGAACTGCAGCTAATCCTTTCCTTCTGACCAGTCATACTTCTCTCATTCCATTACAGATATTGTTCCTGGAAACACACTCCAATAAATTGCTTGCATGCAAATCTCCATCTCAGAGTCTATTAGCATAGGTACTGAACTAACAACCATTCAAGTCAGTAGTTGTCCAGGAAAGAGATACTAGACCACTTCATGATGGCTGGCAACGAGACGTCACTTGAAATAGACGGTATGCTAATAGTTCTTGGCATTAAATAACACCGAAATTCTTAACATTCACACTGATGGTGAATTGGGATGGCACATTTAGCCACAGCTGAATAACTAGTCTGCCAGCAACAGGGCAATGCTCAATTCCCAAAATGGTGCCACTTCTTGATAAGACCAACAGCCAGTCATAGATGATTACATTGGATCCCTTGCACTCTAGAAGTTGGAAAGATTCATCTGGGCAAAATTGGAAACATTCTGAGTATGGATTAACTTCCTTGCATTTAAGCTTTAGAAGAGCCAGTCACTGAGGCCATATAGAATATTTGATTCAACAACATATGATCTTTTAAAATACTGCATTGGCACTAGAGACCTGTAGTAAAGAAAGGAGGGAAGTAAGCAGATACCTATTTGTGACATGGCACCTAGATGCTGCTAGTTTGACAGACCAATCTGGCTTTTGAAGATACAGATGAGGTGCTAACTTGGAGAAGGTACTGTGCAAGTCGAAGTATCTTCTCTATGATGCAGTAACTACCTTAGATGAATGACAGTTACATGGTTCTATGTCTCCAACAGGTAAAATGTGTGGATCCAGGAATGGAGCAGTGGATACATGAGTAGTCCTGCTCATTATCACTCCCAGTGACAAACTTGGGGGAATTTGTGCTTCCTATTTCCATAAGTTAGGCTCTGTGGATCTGGGAGTCCTACATTCCTAAGAAAAATGCTTCCATTTATTGTAGAAATGAAGCCAGAATTCCATTAAGTATGTTATAGCTGTCACCCAGTTACTTTAAATTCTTTGATTCAAGGGATCAGGAACAAGGAAAAGAGGTCACTCTCCTGGAAGAAGAAATAGATCCTTATCATCAGTAGGTCCAGAAAAGAATATGTCTGGCCCACAGATGATATAATGAGGCATTGCTTCTAAATCCCTACCAAGTTTGATGGCAGTGTATCAGAGTAGTTGCCACAACTTGACAGGCATGTTGAACAGTGCATAAACCCCTTGGGATTGTGGATCCGGATCATCCCACTAGGCAAGCTGGCTACACTGGTAGAGGTGCTAGCTGAGTGTTCCTAGAATACAGACTGGAAGGATAGTAGAGGACTGAGACAACATGTGGCAGTTTTCCCATGATCATCTGCAGTCATGGGGCTGTGGTTTTACTCACTAAACTTGTAAATTCACCTTGGAAAAGAAACCAACCACTAATGTGGAGGGGCTGTTTCCAGAAGGGATGATGTTATTATCTGAAGTAAGTGGATCCACGGAGTGTAAACTATGGACAAAAGAGAATCGTGTGGTGTGCCAATCACATCTCCCCATTAGGATTAAGCTCTTCTTCTTCTAGTATAGCTTATAATTAAATCCCTGGCCAAAGGAAGTTGCTTCATTCAAGGGCATGACCCCTTCCTTCAGGCAGCCTACATCCAATGACAGCTCCATGGTGAGTACGCATGCCTACTTACCATTTCCCCAGTTTGGGATATATATGCCCAGTTTTGAACATGTATGAAAGACCCCCATGGCTTTAGAGAGTCCCATAACATCAAACGGTGCTTGTGTTGCAACTGCTTTGCTTTTCCAATATTTTGTCTGCTCAATCCTGATTTTCTTCTTGAGAGCACACCTCAGTGAGCTTGCTACATATAAATCTCTGTCTCAGAATCAGTATCCTAAGGTAGCTGACACATGCGTGGAAATCACTACAATTAAGCAAAAAGAAAGACCCCTGAATTTCTCCAGCACAAAATGAGATTCTACAGAACACTTTGCCGAATCACCATAAGCATAAACCGTAGTCGTACCATAAGAAATAAGCAAAAACAGGGCTGAATTATATGTGAAAATTTATAAGCCAGGATCAATATTGAAAACACTCTATTTGTAAAATAGATAAATACATCACAGATCTTTAAAAATCACACAGGTTTTAAAGGTTTATATTCCAAATGTCCAGTAATATATTAATAAAGTCTGTATCATGATCTCAGTGAAGCTGATGCCTGGAGTACAGTACACCCAAGCTGTTTCTAGATAATATATCCTTGCTTTCATTCTGCCTTCTGCAACTGGATCTTTCTTTCCATTTAGGTTGTTTTGTTCCTTTCCTGTTCTTTAATTCCCTGTGTACACTTTCCCACACTGTAGAGGAAGTGATGATAATCCCATGTTTTACCAATTACTTATTCTAAATGTTTCTCTAAATAGGTGAAATTTGAATGTGACTGGCCTTTTTATTTTTAAAGAGAGTAATATGGAAAACCACTATTCATTCAAGAAATTACTATTTATCCACTCTTAATTCCAAACATATTTTCTTCTTAGTGTAAAGTAGCCCAGAGTAATGCAGTCATTTGCGAGTGCATCCACATACAAATTCTAAATGCTATTTCTCAAGGTCTTTAATTTATTTCTACCACTTTATACCTCTATGAGTATAACATGGAATAATTTTATTGACATGTAAAAATAATAATGGCTATCATTTATTACTAGTTCAACATGTACTAAATGCTGCTTACATAATTTTATGATTGCCTCATTCAATTCTCTAACAACTCTGTTAAGTAGATACTATTATTATCCCCATTACAAAATTGAGAATATAGACACAAGATTCAAACGTTTGCTATCACCTCTTCTATTGGCCATTCTATTACATGACTTAGGAAGCACAACAAAATCTGAAAAACAAATTACAATGTTGGGAAGAAAGAAATTATACTTTCATTATTTACAGATTATGTGATTATTTACAAGAGAATTGGATGACAAATAATTAGAGCTAATTAAGGGTTAAACAATGAAGGATGATAAATATACCAAATCAGTTGTGTTCACATACTCAAAGAAACAATAGTTAGAAAACATAATTTTGAAAGCTCTGGCTTCTGGAACTTCTAGCTCACACTTGAAATGTAGCTGTGTAGCGTTTTAATCTCTCCAAAATTCCTTTAGACATGTCAACTATGGTAAGAAAAGAAAACTATATTTTAAGAAAAATTTGTTGACTAGTAATGTTCTATAAAAACTCCAGAATATGGGTAGGAGTAGCTACACCACCAACAGAGCCAAGCAATGGAAGTGACAGAAATGGAAAAAAAATAATCTGAGGAACCTCATGAGCTACAGAACTGCTCAATCATAAATAAAACTGACTCCCATTGGCAAGAATCTCACATTGGATCAGAACACTGGATCTCAGTTTCTTGGAAAGGTCAAAAACATGGGCGAATTATATATGGGCACAAAAACTGAGGGCTAAGGTTACTAAGGAGAGTAGGGGAGAGGGAAGAATGGAGAAAGATGAACACTGCTGTGGTCACCTATGCCCTCTTGGTAGAATTATGCAATTTAACAAACAAAAATATTGTGACATATTTGCATTAAACAAATACTGTTTACCAGAAAATCTAATTATACTAGGCATCTGTATTTTATCTGGTAAATCCATCTCCAGGATCTCAGAACTGTATGGAAGTATAGATCAGTACCTTGAAGAAACACTGCTGGAAGTCAAACAAAAATAAGCAGAGCTAAAACCCTGGAGGTAAGAATGAGTAAATACTAAAGGAAATGCATCCAGAGAGGAGATTTGGCAAAATCCTGTAACTGTAAAATACACCGTCTAAAGATGAAAGCATTGTCTTGAAAAACAGAATTGAGGAGATAACCTTTTGAAATAGGCTTAGCTCTGGGAGGCAGAGACATGGCTATACAGAAGGGCCATAATTTGAGGCATTCATGGTAACAGGAGGGGAGGCAGCCCTGGAGTGATGATGCTGTAAATGGTATTTTGGTTCATCTCTGCATTCACCACAGGAATCTGTTCCTAAAAGTCCTGAAAATTATAGTTTTTTAAAACTAGATAAAGATGAAAGTGAAATCACTATAAAAAGTGGCCATAAAAGTACAAAGTACATTCTAATATTTTTAATAAATGAGCTAAAATAAATGAAAAAGAAAAAGGTTTTGAAAGAACAGAAAAGCTCAGAAATTTGATGATTAGATTAAAAAAAAACAAAAACCTTCTGAAATGATGGAATTAAAATGTACACAACCAAAGAAAAATAAAGTATAAAGGATAAATTAAAAATAACAAAAGAGGTAAAAAAAAGATTTGAGAAAATATGATATATACACACACACACACACACACACACACACACGTAAACAGGAGTCACCCGAGAATAAAATCAATGAATGTAACAAAAAATATATAAACCCTAATTCAATAAAACTTTCCTAAAAGAGAACTCAATTTCACATATTAATCATTAAAATAAAATAAAAACAGCAAGACATATGCTAGTAAAAGTATTGCTTTTTTATTGAAGTATAAGTAATAAAATGCATAAATTTTAAGGGGTGGGTGAGTTTTACCAATTATATAAACCCATATCAGCAGCACCCCCATTATGACATAAAACATTTCTAGCATTCCCAATAATCACCATAACCTGAGAATACCACTGTTCTGATTATGTCAATATAGCTTAGTTTTCCCTTTGCTAGAACTTCATATACATGGCAACCATAAACTATACAGTGTCTAGCTTCTATCACTCCAAATAATGTTTCTGAAATTGACCAATATTATTGCATGTGCCAGTAGCTTATTGTCTTTTATTGCATTATTTTTTATGAATACATCTAACCTGTTTACTCATTTGTCAGTTGATGGATATTTAATTTTTTTTCTGTTTTTTAGTTATTATGAGTAAGTCTGCTTTTGACATTCAGATGTAAAATTTTTTGTGGACAAGTTTTTTCAACATCTCTTGGGTAAATTCCTAGGAGAGGTAGGGCTGGGTCATAGAATATGTCATTAAAAAAACCTGCCATATTGTTTTTCATAGTATTTGAACCATTTTATATCCCACTAGCAATATAATATTAATTAGAAAGTGTTTTCTCCTCTTCGATTTTCTGGAAGAAATTTTGTACAATCAGTGTTAAATCTACTTTAAACCTTTGGTGAAATTCTCCAATGTAATTGTCTGAGCCTAAAAGTTTTCTTATGGAAGCTTTTAAATAATAAATTAAATTTCATTAAGAGTGATGACGTTATTCAACTCACTAATTTCATTTCTCATGAATTATTTTTTATGCCTTTAAAGAACTGGCCTCTTATATTTAACTTGTTAAACTTATATATGTAAAGCTTTACAAGAAAAGAAGAGAATTACATAGAAATATTTTCATAATTGTAAATGCAAAAATCCTTAACAAAATATTAACCAATGACATTCAGCAATGTATAAACCTCAAATACACTATGACCAAGTAGTGTTTATTCAAGGTATGAAAAGTTCATTTAGAAAAAGCATTTGAAAAAAATCAACACTAATTCATGATTTAAGAATCTCAGAAGAATACAAATATAGGTGAGCTTCCTCAGTGTGATAAAAAAATTTCCAAAATATACCAACAACTAAAATTATATTTAATGGTAAAAGACTGAATGCTTTCCTCCTAATATTGTAAATAAAGCAAGAATGTTTGCTCCCACCACTCCTATTAAACACAGTACTAGGATTTCTAGCAAGCATGATCATGCAATAAAAGTAATTAAAAGACAGGTCAGAAAGGATGGAATATAGTTGAACCTACTGATAGATAATTTTCTATACAGAATTCACAAAAAGTTCATAAAAAACCATTAGAACTAATACATGAGTTAAGTAAAATCACAGACTATGAAATTAATGTATTTCTATATACTAGCAATGAGCACATAAATTAAAAATAGAATAGCATTTACAATTGCTAAAAAAAAAAAAAACCTCACCCAGGTGTAAATCTAGAAAAATGTATAGAATTTGAACGGTAAAAACTTCAAAATGCTTGTGGAAGAAATCAAAGATTATCTAAATGAAGAAACATACAATGTTCATGGACTAAAATACTCTCTATAGTAAAGATGCCAATTATTTCCAAATTGGTATACAGATTTAAAGAAATTGCTATTCAAATCCCACCAATACTTTTTGTATATATAGACAAAATTATTGTAAAATTTTTACTGAAAGTTAAAAGAATTGAAACAGCTAAATCAACCTTTAAAAAGAAGAAAGTGAGAGAAATTACTGTACTAATATTAGGTTTCAATATATAGCTACTGTAATCAAGATTGTGTGATTTTGGTGGAGAGATCAACATATAGAATAATTAAACATACTAATAAACCCAGATATACCCCACACAAACATGACTAAGTTTTGAGAAAGGTACAAAACTGATTAAGTGGAGGAAAGAATAGTCTTTTCAACAAATAGTATGGGAGAAACTGAACATCCATATGCAAAAAAAAATGAGCCTTGACATAAACTCTATACATTATGCAAAAAATTAATTCAAAATGGATGAGATTTAAATAAAAAACAGCTTAACCAACTTTAAAACATTTGCAAATTTATAAAACATTTTTAAGATTTTGTAGGACACAATATTTGAGAATGAGTAGTTGGCAGTGTTCTTAGATGACACCAAAAACATAATTCATAAGACAAAAATTTGATAAACTGGACTTCATCAAAATTGATTGTTTAAAAGGATGAAAAGATAAGCTTCAGAATGGGAGAAAATATTTGTAGGCCACATATCTGGCAAATAACTCACATGTATTATATTTAAACAACACCCAAAAGTTAGTAGTAAAAAAAGGAGACAATACAATTCAGAAATGAGCAAAAGTTATGAAGACATTTCACTGAAGAGAATATACAGATGGTAAAAAGCACATGAAAAACATTTTCAGAATCACTAGCCAATAGGGAAATGCAAATTAGGGATACAATGAGATATCACTACATAATTATTGGAACAGCTAAAATTAATTATGGTCATACAAAATGTTGGTGAGGATGTGGAGAAACTGGCTCTTCAGAGTTGGTGGAGACATAAAATTGTACAGCCACTTGGGAAAGTAATTTGGTAGTTTCATAAATAACACAACTCAAAGAAAAGCCTATTGACCATATGATATGGCAGTTACACTGCTGAGTCTTTATTTCTGAGAAATAAGAACTATGCCCACACAAAATCTCTATGTAACTGTTCATAGCAACTTCATTTGTAACAGCCTCAAATTAGAACCAACTAAAATGTCCTACACGGGGTGAATATTTAAACAAATTCTGTTTTTATAACAGTCTAGAAATGACACAATTATAGATATGAAGAATAAATTAATGATTGTTAGGGTTTAAATGATGGTAGGGATGATGAGGGTGGGTACAACTATAAGGTGGTAGCACAAATATTTTTATGATGGTGGAATAGTTCTGTATCTTAATAAAATGTCATAGAACTACACAAACACAGTTTGTCAATGCTAGTTTCCTGTTTTTCATACTGTACTATAGTTAAATAGCATATAACCATTAGGGGAAACTGGGTGGAGGGTACGTGGCATCTATGGACTAGTTCTGCAACTTTCTATAAATCTAATTATTTGAAAAAAAAGTTAAAATCCATTTCATTATCTTTTCAGCCAGTCATTGATACTTACTAATTAAAGCTAGAGTTGTTTTTAAATGATCACCTGCAAGTGTAATGCTCTATAGTTTTCTTATTAAATAAAAATTTTTGTCTTAATAAACAAAAAGATAGGTATATTCTAATAAATCTGGTTTACAAAGGTTTTTAGTACAACATGCCTTTGTTCTTATCTTTTGGTTGGAGTGATTTTTGTGGCTCTACACGCAAAATGATTTTATCATCAGATGGCAATGTTTTAAATATTGTAGATCTTCATTTACTAAAGATTATAGAATTACTTATAAGATAGAAATATATATTAAAGTCAAAATTTAGAAGGAAAATGTACTCATGGTATTCCTACATATTCTGCTTATTTCCATTTCAAGTAATAGTTGTCAAAATATTAAGTTCATATGGATAATAACCAGATTAAATTATTTGCTTATAAGACTTCAGCATAGTATTTTCTGAGCAGACATGCCAACATTTTTATTGACTCTAAATGGCTGCACCAAGGAATTTGCAGACAGGGGCCCCAAAGTCCAGTGATGAACTGCAGGCCTGTGAATCACTTAACCACCTAGAGCTCAGGTTACCCTTTTATAGAATAAAAGCAATATAATATTGTCTATCCCAGCTCTTTACTTGATGTTGGTTGTAAACAAATAATATCTGCCAAAGCACTGGGAGCTTGCAGAAAGATATTACCATGTAAAATTATGATATTATGAATATCAAAGTCGTTCCTTCCATTAACCACTTACCTTGCAAACTGAATGCTTTTTTTATGATTTAACAAAACTCTTTTTTTATTTTTTATTACACTTCAAATTCTGGGATATATGTGCAGAACATGCAGGTTTGTTATATAGGTATACACATGCCATGGTGGTTTGCTGCACCCATAAACTCATCATCTACATTAGTATTTCTCCTAATGCAATCCCTCCACTGGTCCCCATCCTTCCTCAGGCCCTGGTGTATGATGTTTAAGTACTGCTATTTATCCAAATGTTTACATGAGTAGCAAGGCAGCTGTATGAGTTTCTTAGGGAAATAATAAAGAGGGCATGGGAATTTTAAAGTCATCAATGGGAAAACAGATGCAAAGGAGCTAAAAGGAAGGAAGGCAAGATTGTCTAGTTAGATTATTTCAGTGAAAATTCTTATTCCAACCATTTTTGACTTTATGAAGTGCCCAAGAAATATTGAATTACCAAACATTTATTTGTGTTAGGCCCTGTGGTAGGTGCTACAAACTTTGAGATGAAACCCTATATGTTGCCTGTTTTATGTAGCTAACAGTCCAGGAGGGGACACACTGGGATAATTACTGATTAGAGTAATTCCTAGCTGAAGCTTCTGTTAATGTCCTCATTTGTCATCCTTGGTTCTAAAGTAGTTATGGTTTATAAAAGAAACTATTAGCTATTTGAGAACCCAAAAGCACCCTAAAAGTCTTCACAGCTTCTTCAAGTTTAATGCTTCTAACAATGAACAAGGCAGTCACTATACTTCAAGGTATTCATTGAATATCATGGATGAAACATTTTAAATCAAAAGGTCATCTACTTTTGCTTCATTCTTGCCATGCTGGCTGAATATGAATTCTCATAATAAACATTTATTGAGCCCATAAATTGGGTTACAGGCTGTAGATTTAGTGATAAATAATAGACAGTTTATCTTCAAATAACTCAGTTTATTGTAGGAGATGGATAAGAAAATGAATAAATCATTGCATAAATTGAAATATATTATGGGGTATCAGGGAAGTAGCTCTCTCAGGTTAGAATAAAACTTAATTCTAATTATAAACCTTATCTTAGAGAGCTATTGGAGTGCTGCAAAATGTCTTTACTCAAATGCTTTTTATCTCTTCTTATTTTAAAGATACTTCAAAGAAGAAACATGTGGCATATATATATATATATATATATATATATATATATATATATACACACACACACACCATGGAATACTACACAGCCATAAAAAATGATCAGTTTGTGTCCTTTGTAGGGACATGGATGAATCTAGAAACCATCATTGTCAGCAAACTGACACAAGAACAGAAAATTAAACACTGCATGTTCTCACTCATAGGTGGATGTTGAACAATGAGAACACGTGGACACAAGGAGGGGAGCATCACACACTGGGGTCTGATGTGGGGGGACTAGGTGAGGGACAGTGGGGGATGGGAAGGGTGGGGAGGGATAATGTGGGGAGAAATGCCAGGTATAGGTGATGGGGGGAATGGAGGCAGCAAACCACCCTGCCATGTATGTACCTATGCAACAATACTGCATGATCTCCACGTGTACCCAAGAACCTAAAGTACAATTTAAAAAAAAAAAGAAGAAACATATCTTTAAAATTTCTTAATTTGAATTGGGCTCTTGAATTTTTGAACCAGACTGCAATGAAAAAATCGCATTTCTTACAACGTTAGAGATGGATGCCATTTTGGGTGGAAATTAAAAACCTTATAGGGCAAGAGACAACTAAATATGAGAGCAAACAGCTGAATGTATCCAAATGTCAAGACAGTATTGATGATTTTTGCAATTAAAAGAGCAGTAGCCTTCCATGCATTTTACAAAAGAGCAAGTTCAGCTTTGCCTCAATTAACTCAGATTTCAATTCAAGGGCAGGAGGGCAACAAGCCAAATGGCTCTTCCACAAATCCCACAGCAAAAGTGTAACATAATAGATGGAGTCATCTTTCAACATATTTTTTAAACCCACTTTAAAACTGTGGCTTAATTTAGGACTACTAATTTCTCTACCTGATGATCTGGATGATACTAATTAAACTTATAAAATTAAATGTGAAAAGTATAGAATTAACAATCCAGAATAATGGAAATTAAAAAGAGTTGACATTGTTTTTTCAAAATAACAAAGGGCAGAATAAAAATGAATTTGCTCTGCTGTTAAATCCCGATGCATAATAAAAGATTGAGGGGACAAATTCAATGAAATTAAAGGGCAGGAAATTTAAAATGAATGGACATATTTATTTTCCCAGCATGTATAACAACATTTTAGCACTCACAGTTACTAGAGGTCATGAAAAGCAAGTAAAAGTACCTGGGATTCAAAAAGAGCAGTGTGATTTTCTAAGTAATGAAAACATTTGTGACGAAGATAATGGCATAGATTGCCATACTTCAGGACACATAAACAAACAACTAATAAAAATCACTACATCACCAGTGACATATGATAGAGATTCTCTACATGTTTTTAAAGTCTTCAGAACGTTCTGTTGCTGAATGAAGAGGTAACTAGACTTCTCTCATCTGTTAGCTGATAAAAATGTGTCCCTATATCTTTGGGGGTCAAATAGGTATGAAATCAGCATTTGTATTTTCTCTAAATTGGATGTTGAAATGGGACATGCTAAAATAATGGACTATTACTGGAAATAGAAGTGAGCTTGAAGTTAGAAACTGATTTAAACATGTGCTCTTATGTGTATTATTTTCATAATTTGTAGCAAGTCACATTAATTCTTTGGGCAATAGTTTTCCCATCTGTAAAATGGATTTACTGAAGCTTATTACTTCCTTCTAGGGTCTGGTAGGACAGACCCCAACTTTATCTTTGCACGCTATCTCAGTAAGGCACATAGGCCTAAATAAGACTTATAGCCCAGAAATCGCCTGGATAGTCCACCACTGCTGAAAGTAAAGAAGCAAAGAATTCTGATTACAATTTTGTGTTAAATACATGTAATTATAATAAATAAGAATAAACTTGAAAGGGAGATGTTTACTTGTGCCTCTTGGTTAAGTATAATACCCAGACTTGTTGACTCAGCAGATCTTGGAATCTCTTTTGCTTGGAGTCTGAACATAAGAGGCAGTGGTTGGCCTTTTAACTCTAGGGTCTAGCTTTGATCATATGTGTTCCCCTGACTGGCTGCACTCTATGTTTTTGTACTTAGTGTTATAATTCTGTCATTTTAGTGTCAGCATAACTGCCTCATCAGGTCAATAAATACACAGTTCATTCATGGGGTATTCAGATTATCAGTTAAACTGAGGAATTTTAAGTCAAAGACAAATAAGTTGAAGTAAAGAAAACAAATGGGAATAGTACAGGGGGAAAAATGTAAGTAAATTGACAGAAGAGGGATGCATAATAAAGCTCTTCCAGTGCAATTAACACCCACAAGTCTGTCAAGAGGCCATCCTTACTTTAAGAATCATCAAGAATAATTTATTGGTAGATGATGAACATGCTGCTAAAATGAAAATCCACCATTTGCTTCATTCTCTCTGAAGATGATTTTGAGTAAATGTCACCAACAGACATAATACTCACCAAACAAGATTTTTAAAAAATCAGTAGCTGAGGAAAAGTTTGACAAAGTTTGACAAAATTTCAAAATTGGAAGACCTAATTAAAACCATAGTAAGACTAAAATAGCAAAACATCAAGAATATTACATTTGTAATCTGTTTAGATCCTCTGATGTCATTTTTAAAATAAATAGTGCTCACATTTATTATACAATCTATGAAAAACTCCACACATGCCAAAACTATTTCATGAGGCTTTAGCAGGGGACGTGGTATTGAAATTCTGAATAGAAATGATTTATACTTAGCATTTCTCTGGCATTAGAAAAGTGATTGGAAATTTTTCTTTTAATTAAAACTGTCAGCATGGAAGGATTTAAGGATGATCAGAACAAATCCAAACAGCAAACTTCATTAGCCAAGAAAGTTACAGGAAAAGTAAAAACACTATTTACATGTATTACAACAAATGGGTCTACAAATTAGGCATATTTGGTAGAGTTATCATAACTACATTGAATACAACCATGAGCTGAATTTTAGAAAATGCTTCAACTAAAAGTTTTACAAATTGTGAATAACCTAGTACTCTGATGATCAAAATAAATGAAAGAATATTTTGCTCTAATATTTCTCTGAGCATGAAGAAATATGTAAATTTTAGGGGCCTATAACTTAAGAAAATTAAGCAGATTTTCTTTCCTTTTCAATTTATGTTAAAATAGTACGTAAGATAATGCAGAATTATTTTTATTGTAACCTAACAATTACCCTAGTAGAATTCACAGATGTGCCAATGATTATGACATAGACAATCTCAGGTGTTGAAAACAATGAGAGCACTCTGCTTTATGCAGAACTAGACACCTGTCCTATCCTGTTGTTAACATTGTCTAGGGAAATTCTTCAGAAACACTGAATCAGTACCAAATGTTTAATCTAGTCCCTCTGAAATTTTTTTAAAATCAAAGAAAATATTCTTTCCTACACTGAACACTCCAGACACAGTCTTCAGTTCAATGACTTGCATATGGTGGAACCTTAATAGGTATTTGGTGCACTGATAGGAAAATTAGAACTAAAATTTGAGAAAAGACCACAGTCCAGTGTTCTGACAAGCTCTGGAACAATGCTAACTAGAGCTCACCTTCTCTAGTAGCAAGAACCACTCCTTACATATACTATCCTAAGAGCTCAGAAGTAGTCTCCTTAAATTTTATTTTATTTTTTTAGAGATGTTATTTTGCTCATGCTGGCCTTAATCCCTAATCTAAAGAGATTCTCCCAATTTATCTTCCAGATTAGCTGGAACTATAAGCAAATGGAACTGTGTCTGGCTTTCTTAAATTTGTTTTGATTAGAGTCCCATTGTTAATGGACTGAACATGCTTTTAACCTTCCACAGCCACCAACAGAAAAAAAGAAAGCAACACAACACATTTAATATATAATGAAGTTTTCCCAGTCCACCTGAATCTTTGAATTCCAGAAGGTGCTAAGTGGAATGAGTCACCTTATTGTACTTCATTCTCTAATAGCACATCTGCTACCAACTTTTAGAAACTTTTCTGGGGTATCACAATTGCATTAAGAAGTATTATTTGAAATTCCTCTTAGCTTTCCGTTTTCTTAACTGTATCTTATGACTTCTACAAATCTCCTCAGTGTCCCTCTTTTCAACTTTCATTTATTTTTATAAAGTTAATGAATATCGGATCATAAAATTACTTCTTTAAACTAATAACTCTCGGACACTCAGTGTATAAAATGTGACTATGCAAATAATTGCATATATTAATGAGCAATGTGCATATATTAATGAGAATTGTATCATACAGTTTGCTTAATTTACAGTGATTACACTGATCCTGGCCATGAATTCATCAATCATCTGTGTCTATGTGTTGATGTTCATTTCTGTGTCATGCAGACGTCTGCATGACACAGAAATGAACATCAACACATAGACACAGATGACTGATGAATTGATGAATCACAAATATTTAATAGATATTTGTGATTCACTTTGTTTTTTCCTTTTTTAATGTTGAATTGTTACATAATAGTTGTATACATTTATGAGATACCTGTGACATTTTAATACAAGCATATAATATGTAATGATCAAATTGGGGTAGATCAGGATCTACATTACCTTACACATATATCATTTATCTGTATTAGAAACATTCTATCTTCTACTTATTTTCAAATATACAAAAATATTGTCAATTCTTAGTCATCCTGCTGTGCTACTGAACACTAAATGTTATTCCTTCTTATTGTAGTTTTTGCTCATAAACCAAATCCTCTTTGTTGATTTTTCTTTCTTCATACTGAGCCTCCTAGGTTAAGAAAAATATTTACCTATCTTGTCATCAAAGCATTTTAAGTTGACCCATCAATTCTCTGAGTTTCTAACAGATGTTTTTAATAGAAAAATAAAATGCTTTGAATAAGAAGAGATATAAGCAAATAAGAGTAAATGATAATATATCCTGCACATTTTCCATTTCTTAATATTTATATAAAAAGGATTAGACATTACTCTAAATGTGCATTTTTGAGGCAAAAGCAAGGACACCTAATAGGATAATATCTTTTCTCCAATGCATTTGGTAAACCAAGGGCCAGTGCAGTATAATTTATATTTGGAGATTCCACACTTTGGAACATTAATCCTCTGCCAGTTCTATTTCTCTGCTAAGTCCTTACAATTGAAATCATGTCTTCAATATCTTGATTCTCTAAAAACTAGAAAAGATTTTAGGCTCTTAGCAACTTTCGATCCATGAATAATTTTACACGTCAGTTACTTCCGAAATTGTAAGTTTCTGCAGTTTTATGAGGTTTTCTCTTTGTGCTACTATCCTAAAAAAATTGATTTTTTAAAAAGTGAATTCACTACCTTCTCTGACATTATAACTATTTATTTCTAGAAACAATATCTGCTCATTTGCTTTTCGTAATATCCTTTTGGAAAAAATTGGCAGCTTTATCTCTGGATTCTTGTCACTTTGTGGCCATGTGTCTGGGAAGTTTGGATGGCTTTATCGATCAGTTTACAAACCTAAGATGCACGACATGTTGATTTCTGATGCACTAAAGATCTTACAAATGTAGATGTATCTACCTCATCATCTACAAGAGACATATAGTTCTTTCTGAAATATACATTCTAGGGCATCTTCATTAATAATAATATGATGAAAAGATATATAATGCACACTATTACTTCTGGTCAATATCAATCATTTATTACATAAAAATTTACATAATTATTATATTAACTATTCCACATTAGAGATTTTTACACTTAGAGGAACTGAATCAAGGCCTATTTATTTAAACTAAAAATTGATACTAGGTGCCAGACACTTATGAGATAGAATTCTTGGTTAACACATGTTCAAACAGAAGCAACTTATCCTAGTAGAATATCAGGATAAATTCATGTTTTCTGTAATGGATATTGCAATGTCGCTTTTTGTATATCCTCTCTAGGCAGAACCACTACCCCAGATGCTGGGAATATTGGCTGTTGAGGGCTCACAGCAGTCTCTCACTGGGCATTGCCTTGTCCTAAGAGAACTTCTTTGTCCTAGGTTGGACCCCTTTCAGGGGACAGGATTCAGCTACTGACTAGCTGTTAAGGTATGCATAGAAAGTCCCCAGCCTCTAGATTGCCTCAATTTGGCATAACTCGGAAGGGCTATGCCTGCTCCTGAGCACCTTTGCAGGAGGAGCGGAGGCGTTGTTTGCAACATCATTGCAGCAGCTCCCTCTGCCCTTTCCTGGATCCTAACCTCTCTAGCTTCCTTGCAGGAATGTCTTCCAGAGCACTTCCCAATAAGTCCTCTGCACCTCAGAGCATGTTTTCACACAACACAATCCAAGAAAACCTCTAAACATTTTTATCTTGCAAAACCTTAAAGGAGTAATGTTTAGTGGAAATCACAGGACCAAACACAAAGTGCTACCCACAAGGTCCTGAACGTTTTGCTCACTTTCCAGTAACAACTTGTTCTGATTTAAAAGGTAAGGTAAATCTCTCTGTGACTCTCTCTAGTCTCTGTGTATGTAATGGAAGTTGAGGAAGAATTTTCCAGTTGTCTAGAATTCACTGCTAGGAAACAAAGACAAGCAGAAAGCACTTCACATTCTAAATAGAATAAAAGCAATGGGTGGCCTCTGGCAGCCAATCCACCTGTGCTTCCTACATTTCCACCACAGCCCTCCCATTCTGGCTAGTATAAGCAAAAATGAAAGGTGTGGACCTTCAACCTTAATCTAGTTTGTGCCATGGCTTTCCCCAATCTTCTACCCTCAGGAATGTCAAGAGAATCCCTTGCAGAGATCGGAAATAATCACAAAGAGGGCCCGGCAACTTATTCAACAGAGCATTTTTGTAGCTCCATTTTTGTAGCTCTAATAGAGATTTTTGTAACCCAAACTTGCTGATGGGCCCTTGGTGCCCTTGAAGTTGAGGAAGGAGAGAAAAGGTTAAAAGACACTGAGCCAGAGTCGATTTCCGCTTTGGAAATTGATTTTGCCATAGTGAGGCTATTGAAAGATCCTTTAAGGAAACAACAGATACTCTATCAAAGAGCCAGCATGGGAGAACCAGCCACCCAGAGGGTACAATTGGAGAAATTTCAAGAATCAATAGTGAGAGAATCACAATACCATCAACTAAGTAAGAGATGTTTACCTCTCTTTCCCCATCTTTCTTCTGAGGTCACCAATACACTAGAGAAAAAGAAATCCCAGAATAACAAGGAAAAGTACAGGAGTGTAGTGAAAGCATAGAAAAACAGGTCATGGCCTCTTTCCAGCCTAGGCACCTGTACTGGGGAGGGAAGTCAATGGGAATGATGCAGGGTAAATTGGATAAGTGATTGAAGTTTTAAACTGAACCGTTGGGAATATTAATATCTCAAAATGCATGAGAGTCTATGCAATTTGCCTGAGATGCATTTAAGTGTCAGGCAACAGATATCAGACACAGCACAAAGGCAATGATTCGAGAAAAAAAAATGCTACCACCCACTAGTTTAAGAGTGTTCAAGGATTGGTTACATTTCATTTTTGTGAATATATGAGAAATCTTAGCCCGCTTTATTGGAGAAGGATGATTATCCTGCTTGACTTAATGCACTAACTGAAGGAAAATATTTTGGTTTACTATAGAGTTTAGTTGGCTATGCAGGTTTGCTTTTCTTATAAAATTTTCATACATACTGACTGTGATATTATATGAATATAAGAGTTTTTTATCCCATGGTTCCTGGCTTATAACTCTCATAACCCTTGATACAGGATTGTGTAATAACATTGGGGCACTTTAGGCCTCAGAAAGCAGAATCTCTCTCTGATCTCCCATCCTCTTTGCACTTGCCCAAGGCATGACTCTAATTTTTTCCCCATTTTTCTGTCTTAGAGCTCACCATAGAGATTCTCTGATTTACATTTTCTGAATATAGGTCTGGCCCCATAACTGGGAGGAAGGAATGCTACATTGAAAAGCCAAAAAGAATGCACAGGCCTTGCTGGGTTTCTCCCCCTGAGTCTATGAGCATTAGATCACACCCTTTTGTCTAATCACATTTATGCATAATTGTTCATTGTTTCAATGGTAACTAGCCAATGAAGTCTCCATAAAAGGCCCGGGAAGACAGGGTATAAAGAATCTCTAGACAGCTGAACTCATGAAGATTCCTGGAGAGTGGCACTTTCAGGGAGGGCATGGAGGCTCCATGCTCCTTCTCCCACACTCTGCCTTTTCCATCTCTTCATCTGTATCCCTTGTAATATATTTTGTATAATAAACTAATAAATATGAATATTTCCTGAGTTCTGTGAACCATCCTAGAAGGTTAATCTAACCCAAAGAGGGGTTATGAGAACCCAACTGGAAGCAGGTCTTTCAGAAGTTCCAGTGGCCTGGACTTGCAACTGGTGTCTAAAGGGAGTGCAGTTTTCTGGGACTCAGCCCAAACTGTGGAATCTGATGCTATGTCCAGGTAGAGAGGGTCAGAACTGAATTGGACGACATCTAGCTGCTGTCTGCAGCAGAACAGACTTCTTGCTTGCTCGTGGGAAGAAATCTCTGCATATTAGATCACAAAAGTCTTCAATGCTAATTGTTGTGGTGTAGAGTTTGTGCATTTTTTTTTACTGTCACTGACACAGAAGGAAGACCATAGAATACTATTGAGTTAGAAAGAGAAAGTCTTGCTAAATAATCCCATGCATGCATATAAAAAGTGTGTGATTTTATGTTTGCATAGGTTTTTTCTATGTATATACCTCTTTCTCTCTCCCCAAAGTTTAGAGGTTTACAGTGGTTAGATATAGAGATTAACAGTGGTCAATCCTGTTAACCACTACTTAGTAGTTGTTGGACTTAGCCTCAAACTGTGGAATCTTACGCTATCTCCAGGTAGAGGAGAGTACATTTTTTTTTTTTTATCTGTGTTGCTTGCATTTTTATACAACATACATTTAGTCTTTGAAAGCTAAAAAAGTTTATATTTTTTATAAATATTTTATAAATATATATTTTTTATAAATAGGAAAACAAAGTGAAAGAAATAGATTCCTCAGCAGGCAATGTCTCTTCTCTGCAACCAGGTCTCTTTAGACACTGGTGAATATGTTGTGATTTTATAATCACTAACAATACCAATTAAGAATAGGCTCTTCTGAGCATGTGAATGCAAATCCAATAAGCAAACATGCCTGCCACTTTATTAACTCCTTCATGGTCATGTTCCTCTCTATTAGCATTTACTTCCTGCTTACATTTGTTTTCACGTAAGTTAATGTAATAAATGTAATCTTTACACCTATTTTTAAGACATGAAAAGAACATCTATTTTTCCATGGTGGCAGAAGATGTATAAATATTTTCAGGGAAGCCCAGAAGCATATTTACATGCTGGAAGCATGTGAGTGCTTGACCATAGGATAGTTGTATAAGTGGGGAACCTTTTGCTGAGTCCATAATCCTATTAAATGAGTGGAGTTTGTGGCATTTTCCTCCTGGTATATTTTCAAATGGGATATAGTAGCCTTATCTGTTTATAATTGCTAGTATTATAACTTGTCCAAAATTAGGGCTTCTCAGTATTCTCCAATGCTGCAGACTTGCTATGAACACCCCGCTCTGGAGTGAGGAGGGGGTCACAATGGAACAGGGAGCCTTTGTCCCCTCTTTTTGCTTTCACTGAGTATCTTCACTTTTCTTGGCTCTACATATTAAAATCAATCCTAATAAGTTGATTAAAAGAGAAAACAGGTGTTCAAACTTTGAAAATTGTGGCTCTAGACCCAGAATTTCACTTACAGAAGGAAATGTGACTGTCTTCAAACAACTTCACTTTAGGAAAGCGAAAACAAAATTAGTTTTGTTTGTTTGATTATTAATGAGTGGTTTTGTTCACAGATTTTAGTTGCAAACATTGTGAAACCAACATTGGAACCAAAGCTTTTAACTCTCAGGTTCCACCTTACCACACTGCCTTCCTTTTGCTTCTAACCTCATTGCTAGTATCACTTCTAGCTTTCCGGGCCTGGGATTCTGAACGTATCTGGTCAAGATGATTGTGAGAGGAGTTCCCTGGCAATCTAAGTGTCAAGATCATAATTATTCACTAACGTCACCTCTGACTTCAGTGGAGATTTGGGTCATATTTGGCAGGACTGCTACTTTCAGCTTTCAGTCAATTTCTGAATGAATCTACTTATCCTGTAAGAAGTGCATGGTATGTTTTAGATTCATTGTAGTTTCTTAATGTCCTCCAGGGGAAAATAATATTTTTTTAGTTCATCCTAACAAGCAACCCCGGAGGTACATTTAGTTTGTCTGTGAGCTGTAGATATATAAAAAAAGAAAAAAATCGATACCCCCATATTCTGTTTGTTAAAATACATAATGCATTTCAAACATTAACTTTCTAAACTATGATTTCAGAAAGATCATAAAGTCTTTGTCTTAAGAAATGCAAAACTTATATGTGTCAGCAATAGCATTCTATGCTGGGATAGCAATACAAGACACTTCTAATGCAGCTGAACAAATAATAAAAATAAAATTAAGATTACAACAAGAAATCTCCATAAATGAAGGCACTAACATAACTATATAAATCATCCTCTATTCACATGTGAACACTACTAAAACAGATATGTGCCTTTCAATGCATTTTTCTTCATTTGACTTCCTGGTTTGATCTCATTTTAATGTTTCGTCAGTTGTATGCTTTGTGATAAATATTTGGGGATACCTGTTCCCACCAAGCTATGTATCTGATAGAACTTAGCTTTTATGTAGCCCAAGTGTTTCAAGTCTGACATAGGTATGGAAAAAAGCTGAACTAAGTAATTTGACCTCTTTTACTATTGTTTGAGATCTTAAATCCCAAGAGTGAGAATGAAGGTGAGAAAACTGGCAAAAGGTAAAGGTGAAGGAGAAAGAAGGAAAAGAAGAAAAAAAGAGCAAGAAAGTCAGAAAGAAGAGATGCCATTTGATCGACATTCTGGGGTGAAATCAGTAAAACTAGGATGACAAGTGAGTGTCATTAAAAACGTCCAATAAAAATGCCAGGCACTGACAGACTGTTGTGACTAAAATGGATCTACTGGATCACGCTTTCAAAATCAATCCACTTACAATTGAGATGACAAAGAACCCCAGAAAACCTCTTTTGTCTGAGGCCATAAAATGTAAGGTTCTTGGTTGAAAATCAAGACAACAATAAAGAGATATAATGCAAGTAATAATAAATTATTTAAATAATATGGTAAATTAAGCTGTCAATATTATAGTTAGAAATCTTAATGAAACTTAAAAATTAGTAGGTTTTATTTAAAACCCTAATACATCAAAGGAAATGTCTACAACATAAAGTTATAGTTACACTTTTTCATGAGAATGTCAACTTGATTTCAGATATAGACATGCTATTAACTCAAGTTAATAAATTAGCCAAAACAAAATTTTAATTTAGAAAATGCTTTTGGTGTGATTTCCTTCAAATAGCATGTTGTGACTTAAAAAACACCAAATAATTAGTTCTAGGTTTGAGTCTTTTACACCAATTTTAATGGGTTGAGGAAAGGATTTACCTTTTCTAAGCTTCTAGTAACTCATCTAAAATTAGTGGTTTGGACTTGAGGACTCCCAAATTCCCTGTCCACTGCACTTTCTGTAAGTTAAACTAGTATGTGAGTAAGCTTCAGGTTTATTCAGATTTAATACACTTCTTCTTTCCAGAAACAAACAAACAAAAAAGGAGTCAAATTTCAAAGCTAAAATATAAAGAATGCCTGTTCTCAGTTTGTTTCTCTAATCTCTTTTATTCTCCAAGTCAATAGGTATTATCATTCTGTAATAATCTTTACTTTTAAATCTCCAAATTTTAGGCTGTTTTGTTACAAGGAGTTTAACTGTACCATTATAAATCCTTTGGTATTTGAATGAAAAACTTTACTGGGTCATTTCCTTATTGAAAGATTGGTGATCTGGATTCATTTTTCCACCATCCCAACTATGAATGGGTTTAGATGTCCAAATAAAATAGGTACCAACCAGTACCATAAAATGGGTAAATATACTTAAGAAGGGAAATGAAATGGGTACCAACCAGCATCATAAAATAGGTGAATATACTTAAGAAAATAAGGTAGACACATTTTGATACAGTAGGCAGGAAAGTGCTGAGATTAAATAATTGGACCTGAATCTCTTTCTAAAATAGAATAAGCCTTCGTCTTTTACTTCGATCTTTACTATTAAGAAAAAGAAAACAAAAACAACTCAGGTAAATAACGACTCAAAATATTTCAGCTTTAAATTTTTATATCTGTTTACTAAATATTAATTTTGATTATATTTATATCTGATGTAAACTTGGCTTATCTTTAGCAGATAAAATAATATTATTCTTTAGGCATATAAAAATCATATTTACAATGGTCATGGAGTTTGGTAAATCTTCCACCAAGTAACACAATGGTAAAAGAATGAGTTCATGCCCTTTGCAGGGACATGGATGAAGCTGGAAGCCATCATTCTCAGCAAACTAACACAGGAACAGAAAATGAAATACCACATTCTCACTAATAAGTGGGAGTTGAAAACAAGAACACATGGACACAGGGAGGGGAAGGAACATCACACACCTGGGCCTATCGGGGGTGGGAGAAGGAGGAAGAAGAGCATTAGGACAAATACCTAAAGCATGAGGGGCTTAAAACCTAGATGATGGATCGATAGGTGCAGCAAACCCCTAATGACACATGTATACTTGTATAACAAACCTGCATGTTCTACACATGTATCTCAGAGCTTAAAGTAAAATTTAAAAATAAAAAAAAAGCAAGTATGGGCAATTAATTACTTTTAGTTTTCACTTAGGATTTTTTATCATACTTCACATTTTATATATTGAAATGATAAATTCTGATAATTAGAAAGAATATATTTAGTTCCAAACAAAACTTCTAAAATTTGTCAAACACTAGTGCAACATTTCTGAGAAATGCTTATTTTGGAATAGATTGCTAGCTCATGCTTTCAGTTTTAAAAGTCTAACGAAGTGGTCATATTTTAATAAATAATTCCAAGGTATAGTAATTTACATTGCTTTAAGAGAATATTTTCCTATGGATCATGTAATAAAGAACAAGAAATTCAATTGTAGTTGTTAACCTTTATGTATATTAAAAGCTTTCCACTTCCATCAGTGACAACCACAGGATACACATGATTATTGATTGTAAGCTATTTTTTTCAGGATGGATTAATGGTTTCTTCTCTCATAAATATAAATATTTCAACCTGAGCTCATCAAACCTTCAAACTGTTAAACAACCATTAACAGCATCCAATCTCATTCACCTAGCTACCACTCCTCCCCAGAGGTTTCTTAAGATAGAAACTTGTGGAATGATAATGTTAATAAACTATAATTTAACCATAAGCATATTAATTACGGATCCTGACCCAACCATGTTATTTAAGAAATTTTATTTATTTTTATTTTATTTAGCCAAAACATTTTATAGCTTACTTTTTTTTACTAGTGAATTGTTAAAATATCTGTTGGCTGTCTTAAAATAAGCATAGCCAGACCTAACTAATTTGTCCTGTCTCCTACTGCATATATAATTTTCTATCAGAGAAATAATTTCATTCATATCGACTATGACATATATTAAATTTATGTCAGAAAACTAATTCTCTTATAGAGGTCCTCCATGTTAGACCTTTTAGAAGGGGCACTTCCTTACTGTGGTAAGAAAACTCATTTAACATAAGAATAAGCATGGTTTAGATAAAACTCTTGACACTTGTTAGACATTTAATAAATGCTAGTTGCAACAGTAATAATCATTATTACTGATTTAACTTTCAATTTAAGTTTGTTTTTCTAAATGAAAGGTTAACAAATACTGGCTGATTGTATTGTGTCTTAATATTGTTTAGCTTACTTACATATAAAAATATGTTACTTTCCTTATAAGCAGAATTGTTACATACAGTTCTGAGTAATGGCCACTAAGATTGACTTGTCTCCTGATACACAAACTCAAAGAGCAATTAGCAGGACAACGCTGCATAGAATGTTTTATTCTATACTTCAAATAGTTTTTCATCATGTTACTTAAGAAAAGAGGAAAATGAATGTATATGTCATAGCTGGGCATTATAGTGATCTGGTACCCATTTGCACTTTTAAACCCTCAGCACATAAACTTCAAAGGCAGCTTGCTATATTGATCAATAGAAGTGCTGAGTCATGACATATTTGGTTTTCTTTAATCATCACTTGCTTAGATTGAAATAACACCTGTACACATTAAAATTCCTGAAATACCTAGTTTGTGCATGAGAAGTTAAGATCTATATTTTGTTTTTTAGACGGTAAAAGATTATTGTATTCACCATGCTTTTCTTATGTACATCAAATATATATATTCACAAAGGAGCAAGAATACAATATTCTCTACCTGTCCTTTTAAAGTTATAAAGGCTATTGCAGCATTCCCTGGTCTTTCTTGGACCTATGAAAACTGAAATTTGGAAATCACCATGAAGCAGACATTTATTTTTAAAAGGTTCCCCTTCCTAAACTTCTTCCCTATCAACTCTTTGGTGACAAGCAGCAAAAAGATACCAATCCCCAAAACATTTAATAATCTACTTCAAAATGTTTTTCCTCAGCAAATACTTGCAGATTTGGATTATAAACATCCTGTGAAAGAATCTGAAGTTAGTGGAGAGGTGAGGGTGAGTGCGATGGCAGGAATCACCTACCAGTAACTTGAAGAGTAAGGGCAATTGGGAGGAATTAAATATAAAACAGAGGGCCCAAGATAACTGAAAGGATGGATAGAAGAAAGGAAGGAGTTAGGAAATAGGAAGGGAGGAAACAATAGAGCTTTATTTGTGCAGAACATGGGTTTGTGGCAGCAGGGGTGGGAGGCTGCTAAAATGGCAATGTGTACATTGAAAATTAAAACCAAATGCACCAGAAATAAATTCTTAACGGCAAGAAAATGTCTAAAAAATGAGCAAAGCTAAGAACGTAAGATAGAAAGTGAAAATCAAGTATCAAGACAAGCAGTCTACCACCTATTTCCACAACTGTGGCTTAAAGTATGACCCAGGAGTAGCTCAGATTTTATTTTTAATCCTGCTCTCTAGTCTCACATTCCTAATCCTTTGAACCTCTCCATTTGGGTGTCTTACTCATTAGAACTTATTTATTTCCTTGTCAAGCTCCCCCTCCAAGGAAGGAATCCTTGCATTAATTAGAGCCACTGTCCCCTACCGCCAAACTCAGAATTATTAACAATGTATCTCCTTTACAAACACTCTAAATCCAGTAACTCCTCAAGTCCTGCCAAAGATACTGTAAATATTCTTTGAATTTGTCTTCTTTATATTTTTCAGATCACTCCCTAATTCAGTTCCTCACTCTCCCTTGTTTGATTGCCTCCCAGGCAGCCTCCTCACATTAAGTATCTCTCTACTCAAATATGTTCTCCACTATAATACCCGTCATCTTCAAGCTCAGTTCCAATCATGTCACTTGAAAACATTTTATGTTGACTGAAATATCTAAATATTTAAGTAGATGAATTTTTTCACCTTAAAAAGGAAAAGCTCTTCTTTAAAGTATATGTTGCATTCCCTCTATCTACCACTACTCATTTTTCATTCTTTCATAGCTATTTTTTTCAAACATGTACTAAAATCCTTCGTTACCTCAGATTCCTTTTACTTATTAACCTAGAGCAATCTCGTTCCTCTTTCTACAATTCCTCACATTATGTAAATTAATGTTATACTTTATATCTTAATTTGAAGGAAATTATAGACTTTTTGTTGTTGTTGTTCAGGAGTCTTGTTCTGTCATCAAGCTGGAGTGCAGTGGCACAATCTTGGCTCACTCACTGCAAACTCCACCTTCCGGGTTCAAGGGATTCTTCTGCCTCAACCTCCTGAGCAGTTGGGACTACTGGCACACATCACCACACCTAGCTATTTTTTGATATTTTAGTAGAGATGGGGTTTCATCCATGTCTGCCAGGATAGTCTTGATCTCCTGACCTCATGATCCACATGCCTCGGCCTCCCAAAGTGCTGGGATTACAGGCGTGAGCCACCGTGCTTGGCCAATTATAGACTTTTATAAGGAAGTGGATGTCTCTGAGTAGTTGATCTACTATTGACCACTTGCTTCTTTCTGAAGTGCATGGTTCCTTGATTTTCATGACACTACTCTTGTAGTTGTTTATCTACTCTAATTGTACTTCTTAAGTCTCCTTTGTGTTTTTTTCTCCACTCATTTTATATCTTTCACTAGGCCTCTATATGCATGCATTTTTTTTTCTTCTTATACTACATATTCTTGCCTTCAATTATGGTCAGTAGCAAGCATATAGGAAAGGCTTAAAACAAATGTCAAATTTTATGACTGAAAATGAATTAATATATCCAAAGCAATATTAAGAATCCAGATAAAATTTAGGCTCAGTAAGAAGTTTCAGTCAATGAATAAAGCTCACTATGGGCATGGATGGGAGGATGAAAATGGGCTAATTATTATTTACTATTCCTGACTGTGACCTAAGTACTGATGACTAAACAAATCTATAGTGTCTCTAGTATCCATTCAATACTATTTTCCTGAGTTCCAGATTCCTACATATTCCTGCTTAATTGGCAGTTTCAACCAGTTGTCAATAGGCACCTTAAACTAAGCAGTACTTCTCCCCTGTTATTAACTCTTCCTGTTGTCTCCAGACTTATAATATCTAATCATATAACTTCCCTGTAGAGACAAAAGTAACTCCATCTTGGATGCTAACCCACCTTGTTGAGTTCTGATTAATGCCAGTCCCAGAAATGCTTCCTGATCTCTACTTATTTACTACTTTTAGTGGAAGAACATGTACTCACCATAAATACTGCCTTTAGATGAAAGCAGTCTTATTGTTATTGCACAAATTATGGTCTTTGACACACATAGCATTCTTGGCTGTTCTCAGGGATTATCTTTACTTGTCTCTATAGACTGCATACACCCTGTCCCTGTGGTAAACTTGGTTCTGAGAAGTAACAGTGAAGAGATCTACCTTTCTTACAGCTACTGAAGACTACACTTACCTAAGTTCCCCAATAAATCACGCTTTACCAACAAACTGGATTTGTTTGCTGTGTTGTTTGGTTTATTGGCTCCTTCCACGTTTGGGGGTCACTTTGCATATATGGATGGCCATTTCACGGAAGATTTTCTGTTTAAAATCTATTTAAAATTAATCATATAATTCTGTATTTTAAAAACTACAAATGGTTGTCTCTAATCTTCACAAGTTTCTTTTTTTTATATTTTGTGCATCTTAAAGTTCTCTGATAGTGTTAAAAATAATAGATCCTTTCGCCTGAAAGATGCACATACATACACCAACCAACTTTAAATTCTTGTACCAGACCAAAGATGCCTGCTTTACAGGCCAAAATATGTTTACATTAAAGGTCCAAATTCCTGCTGCTCTCGTTCGTAAACCCTGTGCAGAATCCCTGGAATTTTTGTAAATATGGTTTGCTCTTTCTTGCTGCTTTGCCTCTACATATTTTGATACCTTTCTCAGATTCTTTTCTGCCTGGAAGAATACCCTGTAGTCTTAGTTTCAGCCCAAATTGTATCCTCTCTACAGTGTCTTTATTAATTCATGAGACACACATGATGTTTCTCCTGTTTTTTTTTCCCCAATAATATACACAAGTTTACTATTTGTTTGTTGTGTGAACCCTTTGAAGATGGTATTTTAGATATTGTATACCTTAAATATACCAAAGTGCCTGGAACATGGTAAATAATTATTTATTTTTGTTTGCTTTAATAGTTTTCGCCTGAAGATAATATAAGAAAATTAATATGCAAAAATCAACAATAGAATATCATAGTTTAAATAAAATGACCATCCTCTAGATAAGAAAAATTTAAAAAACATTACCCATTTTGACACATTACCTATTCAAAATTATAAAAACAACATTATAACAATGTTATAATTTATAACAATAAAGAAAGTCTTTATTGTAATATTTAAAATTGACAGTCTGTGTCATGGAGAAAAACTTTCAATACCTGTAAGAACCATTCAATGTTTAGAAATCTATGAATCAGATTACTGTTTTAGTTTGCTCTCATACTGCTAATAAAGACATACCTGTGACTAATTTATAAAGGAGAGAGGTTTAACTGACTCACAGTTTCACATGGCTGGGGAGGCCTCATAATTAAGACTGAAGGTGAAGGAAGAAGAAAGTCATGTCTTACATGACAGCAGGCAAGAGAGTTTGTGCAGAGGAAGTCCCATTTATAAAAACATCAGATCTTGTGAGACTTACTCGCCACCATGAGAACAGTGTGGGGGAAATGGCCCCATGATTTAGTTATCTCTACCTGGCCCAACACTGACAGATGCAGATTACTAAATTTCAAGGTGAGATTTGGGTGGGAACACAGCTAAACTGTATCATTCTACCTGGCCCCTCCCAAAACCCATGTCCTCACATTTCAAAACCAACAAGTGCATTTCAGCACTAACTCAAAAGTCCACAGTCCAAAGTCTCATATGAGACAAGGCAAGTTCCTTCTGCCTAGGAGCATGTAAAATCAAAGGACAGTTAGGCAAAATGGGGGTACAGGCATTGGGTAAATACACCCATTCCAAATGAAAGAAATTGGCCAAAATGAAGGGACTACAGGCATCATGCAAGTCTGAAATCCAATGAGGCCATCAAATCTTAAAGCTCAAAAATGATGTCCTATGACTCCATGTCTCACATCCAGGCCATGCTGATACAATAGGGGGGTTCTCACAGTCTTGAACAGCTCTGCCCCTGTTGCTTTGCAGGATACAACATTCCTTCTAGCTGCTTTCAGGGGCTGATGTTGAGTGTCTGCGGCTTTTCCAGGCACACAGTACAAGCTGTCAGTGGTTCTACCACTGTGGGATCTGGAGGATGTTGGCCCTCTTCTCACAGCTTCACTAGGCTCTGTGGAGGCTTCCACCACACATTTCACTTCTGGCACTCCCCTAGCAGAGGTTCTCCATGAGGGTTCTGCCCCTGTAGCACACCTCTGCCTGGACATCCAGGCATTTCCATATATCCTCTGAAATCTAGGCAGAGGTTCCTAAACCTCAATTCTTTACTTCTGTGCACCCTTAGGCTCAACACCACATGGAAGCTGCCAAGGCTGGGGCTTGCACCCTCTAAAGCCACATCCCAAGCTGTACCTTTGCCCCTTTCAGCCACAGCTAGAGCAGCTGGGATGTAGGGAACCAAGTCCCTAGGCTGCACACAGGAGGGGTTCTCTATACTGTACTGGGCAAGGAAACCAATTTCCCTTCTGGGCCCCTGGGCCTGTGAGGGGTGGGGCTGCCACAAAGGTCTCTGACATGCTCTGGGGACATTTTCTCCATTGTCTCAGTGATTGGAATTTGGCTCCTTGTTACTCATGCAAATTTCTACAGCAGGCTTGAATTTCTTCCCCAGAAAATGGGTTTTTCTTTCCTACTGCATCATCAGGCTGCAAATTTTTCAAATTGTTATGCTCTTCTTTCTCTTGAACACTTTGCCACTTAGAAATTTCTTCTGCCAGATACCCTAAATCATCTCTTTCAATCTCAAAGTTCCACAGATCTCTAGGACAGGGGCTAAATGCCGGCAGTGTCTTTACCAAAGTATAACAAGAGTTACCTTTGCTCCAGTTCCCAACACGTTCCTCATCTTCATTTGAGAACACCTCATCCTGGACCTTATTTTCCATATCTCTATCAGTATTTTGGTCAAAGCCATTCACGTCTCTAGGAAGTTCCAAACTTTCCCACATTTTCCTATCTTCTTCTGAGATTTCCAAACTCTTCCAACCTCTGCCTATTACCCTGTTCCAAAGTCATGACCCCTATGATTCAATTAGGTTCATTTGGCCCCACCCTTGACACATGGGGATTACTACAATTCAAGATGAGATTTGGGTAGGGACCATGGCCAAACCATATCAAGAGGATGTGGGGGTTGGAAAGAATTTTAAATATCATCTCTCTCAACCATCCTGTCAACATTTGTACCAAGAGAGCATCCAGGTGATGCAGACACCCAGAGCTGCGACACCCAGCTCTGCCTCTGGAAAGCTGATCTGAGATATATCAGTCATACACACAGTAACAGCAGAACAAGTTTAAATTCTCTCTGCCATGTAAAATAATGTGAAAGAAATTATCACACATACTGGGAAAGAAATATGAAAAATAGAAGCAGAACTAGAAAAAAAGGGGCAATGTATACTTGAGGGGAAAAATTTAAAGAAAGGTCATGGAATTTTGCATATATGCATACTAATATCTACGGCAATGTTATTTTTTAAGACATAAACACAATGGTTTTCTTACTATTTCAAATAAATATTTTTATCTTTCTTATTGCAATAATAACAATTTACCTCATGATTCCTCATGGAAAGGCTACATTTAGTAATACCATCCTTTTAAAAAAAAATCTGTTTTCTTTTTAGAGCAATGATACAATTTTGAGAAAATGTAGAAAAAATATATCTCAATGGAAAAGTAAACTCTAGAGTCCAGTCTAAAAGGCCTGAATTTTATCAGTCTCAGTCTCTAAATTAGAAGTGACAGGCCATTTGTATGTCTAAGTGATTCCCAAAGTGGATTTTAGAAATTATGTTTATCACAATGTTGTTTCTGCAGTTTCCTCATGTGTTTCTTCTAAGGACTGATATTTTGAGCTCTCTTAATGCTGCTGCTGTTTCTGCTGCTGTGGCTGCTGTTTCTTTTTCTTTTTCTTGTCCTTCAGAATGGAACTTTGTAATCTCTGAGCAGTAGCAGACTCTCTATAGGCATTTTCCAGATGTAACAGAGCATCAATGTCTCTTTCTGCCTGTCAGGGCAGTGAATTCCCATGCCTTAAGAACCAATTTGATCTAAAAACATTTAAGTGGATTAAAATGCTTAGCCATTAAATATAAGATTATTTCTTTACTGAGGACAAAGTCTATCCACAAGCTGTCACATATGGTTACTGTGGAGAGATCCTTGATACATCATTAGCCCGGCACAGGCTGAAACCACAATGTTCTCTGAGGGCTTCACTCAAGTCCTATAGTATCCCTTACCTGAAACCATTGCTGTGCTATTCTAAAATGGCTTAATGATAGCATCTCCACTGATAACAGACACGGGGTCTTCTGTCCTTCCAAGCATTACCAATTCATGCATTATCTGCTGAGTTCACAGAAGGCGAGAAGCTGCTTTTCTGGGATCTTTGTCATTCTATATTTAAAATTATGTATTATTTATAGTTCTGTTTATCACAGATGAATGTGTGTGGCATTATCATCTATGCCAGAGTGTAGACAATAACCCACAAAAATAATCCTCAAATAAATAGAGCTGTTGACAGGTAAATTATGGAAATAGTGAACAATGGACATTTTGGATCATCTTTAGTGCAGCAGTTTCCAACCACATATATTATTTATCTTGCTTTTCAATGTCAGATTGAAAATGTTTCATTCCTAGTAATTCTAATCCTGACAACAAGTAAGTTTTGAAAAAGTACTGGACCTTTTTCTGCTGAGCCATGAAAGCTGAAAATCATAATGGAAACATTAAAATTAGAGATAAAGAAGAAAGCAGGTCTATTGCTACACAAAACGTGGTTACAGAAAATTTTTAGGAGGTGATACATTAAAAAAAATTAAAAAATAAAGTTCTGATAAAAGAGTATTGAACGCATATTCAGAAAAAAGGTTTAAATAATTTTAATTATCAGAAACTTTTCAGAAACTTTTTGACTCCTAGATGATGTGTTATTGCTATCGAGTGTCAGGATTTTAGCTTCAGATTCTTGGACCTCAACTTCTCATAAAATTTTGAGGGTTTTAGAGAAGAAATGATTTAAATTATGAACAACTGGTGATTTCTTGCCAAGTGTCCAATTTTGTCCCACATAACAACATGGAGGAAGTCATAGCTTTAAAAATTACTGACAGGAGGCTGACTCGAAACAGCTTAGTTCCGAGGCTCCCATGGAAAAGAACCATAATAAGCATGTGAATCCCTCACCAGCAACCAAGGTAACTAGGTTCTCACACCAGCATTGACTAGGAGGCTGGTGCGATCCAGGGGAGGAAGGAAGAGCAGTATATGGTGCAATGGCCCACCTGAGAGCCACATGGGGCAGGGGAGCCAGTTTGCACTTTTTGTGCCTCTGCCACTCCTGAGACAGCAAGACCAATCCCCTCTTCTTTTTTTCTTCAGCCTACTCAACATGAACATGATGAGCATAAAGATCTTTATAATGATCCGTTTTATGTAATGGTAAATATGTTTTCTAGTCTTATTATTTTCTTAATAATATTTTCTTTTCTCTAGCTTACTTTGTTTTAAAAATACAGTACATAACACATATCAGATACAAAATCTGTCTTAATCAGTTGTTTATGTTATCAGTAAGGCTTCCATTAACAATAGACTATTAGTAGTTAAGATTTTGGGGAGTCAAAACTTACATGCAGAGTTCTGACTGTGTGTGGGTCAGCATCCCTAACCCCTATGTTGTTCAAGGATTAACTGTATATATAAACGTTTCCATATTATGACATACTAGTCATCCTGATAATTCTGATTATTTTCTGATTTTAACCATTTTCTAGTGAATCTGTGTATCATTTATGAGAAGAAAATGCTCATGGTTCTGCAGACTGTGCAGGCATCTGACAGAAGGAAGTTGTCTCAGTGTCCTAATGCTGGTTTGATTGATCTAGTGCAAAACACATGCTGAAGGACATTGTAGCTAAATAGGCACTACTTTTTTGTGTGTGTATATGTGTGTGATGTACAACACTAAAGAAGCAGGCACACCGAGAAGCCCAGTAAAGTTTTTGGATCTTAGTTGAATACTTTTATTTTAAACAATTCCTATTTCTTTGATTTTAATTGCTCCTAAAATCTCCATAAAATTCAAAATTAATTTAAAATTACTTCACTGCCCCATAACTTATCCACAGATTACATGTGAAAACATGGAAATAATAGGTATTTTGATGTGGTCCCTTGGATGGAGTTCTTATGTCCTTTTATCTTTCTAGAATGTTTTGTACACCATTCTCTGACATCTATATAACCTGATTTTCAATGCAATTTTTAATTACATTTTTGCATTCCTCATTTTATGAAATCTTGCTTATTTCAAAAGACTATCTGATGTCATAAATGTTCTTATAAATGAAATTATAATATAATAATTTCAGCTTGGACATTTATTTGTATATACCTAGCTACATAAAATGGTAAGATGGGGAAAACATTAGAACCAATTATGTAGAATGATTTCCATAACTATCAAATAAAATAAAGTCATCAAAGATGTTTTGAAATAAAACATAACTGAGGATTTTTTCCTCTAGCAACTCCATTTATGCCATCGTTTCTTGCTTTATAAACCTCAATTTTATATTTTTATGCTATACATATTCTATTATGAGTCAAAGCAAACTAGCACAGATAAGCCCTGTTCATTGCACTCTGATACACAAGGAGAGAGAAGTGAAAGCTGAGTAGAGGCTTAATCATGAAGAAATTTACATCCAAGGTGGTCAATGTGAAAGAGAATGCAATTTGGGGGAATTATACATTATCTAAATAAAACAGAAGAGCTAAAATTTCTTAAATTTATATTATAAGTATAATTATGCTGTTCTTTATACATACACAGTGATGTTATAAACTAAGATAGTCTTTTTACTATAATAAAGGATGTAGCAATGGTTAAAACAGAGAAGGCATCACCACATTGACAAATTGGCAAGTGTCTTCTGAAGTCTCATTTAGTTTTTGCATTTTATAAAGAAAAGTAAAGGTGAGTTCAAACTGGGAAACTGCCTTTGGTAGAAATAAATACAATTTTTGAAAACATTTCCAAGAGCATTATATATGTTTCAGTTCAGAAAATACCTAATTATGCCTTGAGAATGGTTTTAATGTCAGATATCTGAAAGAAGTGTTCTGTCTGGCTTATTGAAATCCATTCACTTTCAACCTTAATGCATCAATAGTAGTAGGGCATAGCAGAGATTGCAAATGATACTAATTTCTCCTTGAATAAAATTAGGATTTTTGAAACTGGCCTATGTTTTTTAATCTCCTTTCTAATCAGTGAGTTTCTTCCTCACAGTAGACAGTGTCAGCATTTATTTTATATGACATAAACAAGCAATAACAAAAAGCAAATTCAAGTCATTATTCTAGACTAACCTGTAGCTATGGGGCTGATGTCTTAGTTTTACTAAATTGTCAGCTAAACAACACTAAGCTACAGACCTCTCAAAGTGTTCACACAATTTCTCATGCCTGCAACTAAATTTCTTGCATTAAAATAAGAAAAATGAAACAATAATAGTCAGAAGAAGAAAAGAACAAGAAGAAGGAAGATAACACACAGGTTTTAGAAGAAGACAGAATAAAAACTATGTCAAAGTATAGTTTTACTCCATTATAAATTCTTAGACATAAATTACTCTGAAAATATAACTTTAAATGTAAATGTAAGCACTGAAAACACCCATCAAACATTAACTTTTCAAAACAAGAAGAGAATTAAAATAAGACATCTCATAATTCCAATTTTACTGTACTATAAAATTATAGTAGCTTCACTTCCAAGGGAAATCTTTGTGTACACACATATCAAATTTTCACTGTATGACACCCCCATAAAAATGAATTCTAGATAAAATAAGTTTAATACTTGCAGCCAAATATTTCTTTTACAAAATTCCATAAACTGCTATCTTTAAAAGAAAAAAAAATGAAGAAAAAAATTGATTCCATTGTGTTTCAGAAAATGACAGGTCTAGTCAAACAGAAGTTTAACTGTGGGGTGTTGATAACATCTTACTGTGCACGGAGTTCCCAGATGAGTCAACATTTCCAAAAACCACTGACAGGATGTACAAATACAACATAGAGATGACCAGGAAGAATGACAACTATTTCATTAAAGAGTCAGCTGGGCAATCACAAAGCATCTGGCAACAAAAATAATTCACAAAACCTCTGAAGCATCAACTTCAGAGTATTGCAAGATTTATTTTAGAAGGAAAGATTTATTTTGAAATAAATAGTATAGAAAATATTATACAAAAGGGGTTTGTAGTAATTACAACTTGTGAAGGCTTTCTTCATGTAGGGTCAATTTGGCTGGTGTTGTCAATGAAAGTCTTTAATCAATTTCAGAATTAAATAGCATGAAGCTGAAATCCTTTCACAGTCAAAACTTTTAAAAATAATTGTTTATAATTATTATTTGAAAAATAGACTATATGCTATGACTGGGTATCAGTAGGTTGGGCCTATAAGAGGTGATTAGGTTATGGAAAGGGATCAGTGGTGCTCTAGTTGAACTGGGTTAATTCTCAAGGGAATAAGAAAGTTCTCACTCTCTGGGACTGGATGAGTTACTGGTGTTATAAAGTGAGGCTGCCTCTCCTATTTTGCTCCTCTCATATGTTCTCAGTTCCCTTTCAACTTCTCCATCAAGTTATGACACAGAACTTGGTTGTCACCAGTAGAGAATCAGATACAGCCACCCTATCATGGACTTTCCAGTCCTCAGTAAGTTGAGCTAAAACAAATTATTTTTAGAATAAATAAATAAACAAATCATCCAATCTCAGGTATTATGCTATATCAACATAAAAAAGAATAACACATTATACTAAGAAACTCTAAACTAAAAATTTCATTGATGCACTTTATCAATCTGCTACACTCATTGCTATAAAAATTAGCAAATATCCTGGAAGTGGCACCTGCTTGCCTCTTACCATTACCTTGGAAGGAGAGAAAACAGAAAAAAGCAGAAATGGGATGTTCTGATATTACCTATTGTCGCTTTTCTCTTAAGAGATATTAATACATAAAATGAGTGAAGAAAAGGGCATGCAAAAAACAAACAAACAAACAAACAAACAAACCAGTGATATCAAGGAAATTCTAAAAAGAAAAATAGAATTTTAAATAAAACAATGGCAATAACATGAAACAAATGCTCTAGAAAATATATGCTCTGTCAAAATTTATATCATGAAAATCATGCAAGAAGTGGAAAACTTGAAAAGATAAGTTATTGTAGAAAAGATAGAAAAGATAATTAGATAGCTAGCATTCATGAAAGTATCAGGACTAGATGGTTTCTTAGATGGGTTCTCAGAACATTTATGGTTCTATCCTATTTGAATTATTCTATACCACAGAAGAAAGTTTTCCCAACTTATTTTCTGAAGGCTGCATAATTTTCAAAATATTACAGGTAAGAAGCTAAAAATTAATTTCATTTTTAATAAAGATGCAAAAAAGTATTTAAAAATAGTTGAAGTCAAATATAGCAATCCAAGAAAAGAATAACATATTACAAACAAGGTATAGTCTAGTAATGGAAAGTTGAATGAATATCAGAATACTTAATCTAATTCAATACATTCAAAAAATTTTAAGAGATATTAGTATATAAGTTCAAAGATCTGTAATAATATGTTAATAGCCATTCTTAATAATTGAAAGAAACTACTTGCATATAGTAAAGAGCATTTACTGAATACTAATAGCAATAACACAGCAAAGAGCAGAGTGCTGAAAAGTCTTTTCATTTAAATTCAGGAACTTGACTGAGATTTTTGCTATTGCTATTTATGTTGAACTTTTTCTTGGAAAGGCTTATGAATGCAACAAGAAAATAAATAACATTGATTGATAAAAGTTTATCTTTGAAGATATGATCTATAAAAACCAAGAAATGCTAGATAAAATTTATGATATTAATAAGAAAATTTGGACATGATAAATATGCCAAATCAACATATTCATTTTAATAATAAGCACTTAGAAAGGGAAAATATTTTGTTCATAATTGTTATAAAACCTATAAATTATGTAAAAACAAATTTCATAAAAAAGCACAAAATTTATATTAAAAAGTCAAAAACGTTTTCTTGAAGATTTAACTAAATTGAGAAAATAAAACGGAATGACATAGCATATTCTTGAACAGAAAGCCCAAATCTCACAAAGTATTTGTTTCATTTAATTAATTTTTGTAAAAAACAGTTTCACTTGTCATCCCAACTGATTTTGTCTTGTTTTATATTGAATACAATGATTTTTAGATTAACATTAAAGAATCAATGCTTTAATGTTCATATATACAAGGAATATATGAACAAATAAATTAATAAGTAGACTTGTTTTGCTATCCATCAGAACATACTATAAGACCATCATAATGATACAAATAAATGAGTGGAATAGAACAGACATTTGAGAGTATGTATAACAAACAAGACATCCCAATTATTTGGAAAAATAAATGGTGACACCAATGATTATCCATATGAATGAAAATAGTTTTGGTGTCCTATTTCATATGAAATTATAAAATACATTTGAGGAGCTAAAAGTTTACAGTAAAATATTAAATATCAAATATCTTAGAAAATGTACAAAATTACACATATAACTTAGGATGGGTATATATTATACATCTGACAGAAAACTCAGAAACTATACATATTGTACTAGATAAAAATTAAAGTATTATTTTGGCCAAAATTTTTATTTTTTTTCCAAAATAAAAACACATTAGATAAATCTGGATACATTTTTGATACAAATTTAATGGTAACAGTTTAATTTCTATAATATCAAAACAGATTGCTATCTATAAATACAAACTAACAAGTAAAAGATAAGTCACAAAATGGGCAAAGATGTGGACATTTCACAGATTTTTAAATTGATTTCACACACTAAAAGAGTAGTCTGGCAATTTTAAATTAAATAGAAGTTCATGATAAGACAAGTGAAGAAACGGGTCACAAAAGAGCATATATAATACTAGTTTTGAAAATAAAAAATAAAATATGTATGTGTATATTTATATTTTTTTAATGCAATTATCTGGGATTAAAAGGATTTTTAATATGTTTTCATTTTCATTTTATACTTTTCTCAATTTTTTTCTCTGTATCTAAATGCTCTTGTCTTCAGTTTTTCTGGGTTATTTACTGGCAATTACCATTTTATTAGTTGCTGTTGCTTTAGTGTAATGCTAGAAAAATACTTCAGATAGAGATCTTGCTATGTGTAAGATATAAAGTTTTTTTAATGTGTGTATATGTATCACTTATATTTTTGCATCATCCTCTGATAATGAATGATGATCATGATGGTTAAACATTTATTGCCTATGTATTATCTGTCCTCCCATAAGAGTTTAGACTTCTGTCTTTTCAATGCTGAATGCACAGTGCCTGGAAGAGTACCTAACACACAGTAAGCACAAAATAAATATTTGTATAGTAAAATCAGAGGGTACTATTTCTTGCCAAAAAAACAAACCTATTATGTTTGTTTTGAAAAAACTTATCGAGTCACAAATTCAGTCTTAAGATGACTAGCAACTAATGCGTAAATTCACCTAGACTGCAAGATAGAGCAAGCTAATGCACAAGGAAAGTATCACTAGTCTCAGGATTGAGACAAGAGGTAGGTTGTTTTCTCATGCATCTATTTAAAGCAATACTTTCAACTAAATCTTCATAATAAATAAATAAGCATCATAAGTGTGTTTCTTATAAAATCACTCAATGTAGTTTAATAACATTAACAAAATACATTTCAGTTGTAAAAAAGAAACACCCTGCCAACAGTAAACTGACACAGTATAGGGATGAAAGTCTGCCTAGGATACTTTAGGGTCTGGCAGAATATATGAACCTCTTATCCTGTAAGCAATTCTCCATAAATATCATTTTTCTTAATTGAACTTTTGATAAGTATGGATGTTAAAGGCCTTTGAACCAGAGAAATTCCATTTTGAACAGGAGCTGGGTAAAATAATGCTGAAACTACCTACGGGGCTGCATTCCCAGATGGTTAGGCATTCTAAGTCACAGGATGAGAGAGGAGGTCAGTACAATATACAGGTCATAAAGACCTTGCTAATAAAATAGGTTATAGCAAAGAAGCTTGCTAAAACTCACCAATACCAAAAATGACCTCTGGTCGTTCTCACTGCTACACTCCCACCAGTGGCATGACAGTTTACAAATGCCATGGTAATGTCAGGAACTTACCCTATATGGTCTGTAAAGGGGAAGCATGAATAATCCTCCCTTTGTTTAGCATATAATCAAGAAACAACCATAAAAATGGGCAACCAGTAGCCCTCGGGGTTGCTCCATCTATGGGTAGCCATTCTTTATTCCTCTACTTTCTTAATTACCTTGCTTTGACTTCATTCTATGGAGTCACCCTGAAGTCTTTCTTGCATGAGATCCAAGAACCCTCTCTTGGGGTCTGCATCTGGATCCCTTTCTGGTCACATCAAGTGGCGGTAATTTTGATGTTTTACCAAAAAGTGCTATAAGGCCGGGTGCGGTGGCTCATGCCTGTAATCCCAACATTTTGGGAGACCCAGGAGGGTGGATCACTTGAGGTCAGGAGTTTCAGACCAGCCTGGCCAATATGGTCAAACCCTGTCTCTACTAAAAATACAAAAATTAGCAGAGCATGGTGGTGCATGATTGTAATCCCAGCTACTCAACCGGCAGAGATCGAGTGAGCTGAGATCACACCACTGCACTCCAACCTGGGCAACAGAGCTCTGTCTCAAAAAATAAAAAATTGCTATGAAGGCAGACAGTCTCTCATACCGGTTATATGGGGGCCCATGGGCTTCAGTGGGCAGTTAGCTGGTGTTTGGAATGACACCAGGAATGAGGAGCCAGATAATACTTGTGATTTATATATATATATATATATATATATATATATATATATATATATATATATATATAAAACATCCCCATTTCCACATAGACAGGCTAATGAAGTGCAGTACGAGGATCATGATACTTCTTAGAGAAAATACTGGGTTTTCACTTGCCAACCAAGGATAATCAATGTCCCACAGATTCTACCAACATAAAAATTTGCTGCAATTGATTTTAAACCAGAGAATTGTTTTGGGTGCACATACTCAAATTTCTTCTTTAGTCATAAAAAATCAGAATGCCATGACTCTGCCTACTCTACTTCTAAATAAATAGGTGGTAAAATGTACATCTAAATAATTATATTAGATAATTCTGTGTATAAAGTAAACATAGGCTAGTGAAATGTTGGAGGCTTTCCTCCAAACACTGATTGTGATTCTAGAAAAACTGAAAGGTATTATTAAAGTTTTGGTACTAATTACTTAACATACCAGGTATCTAATAAAGATACTCAGCAAAGACAGTTATAGCATATGATGACAAAACCATGTCATCGACATATAAGAAAATATTTGCTATTTTTATCTAAAAGTATCATCAAGTCAATAGGAAACAGTCGATAAAGGATTAAGACACAGCCCTACATGGTCACACCTATAAAACTGACAAGTCTAAAACAAATTTGAACATTTTCCTCAATGGTTCCCCTTGTTTTAATTCTTGCCTTGGTGCATGGCTTCACCAATAGCCTGTCTCTTCTCAAAAAATATCAGTAAACATACATCTTTACATTTCTTCTTCCCTCTAGGATGCTAGCAGCTCAGGACCATTCCCTACATAAAACCCTTCAACTTTCTGATAATGCCCCATATAACTAATTTAGCACAGTTAAGCAGATTTTTCCAGTCTGGTTCCTGCCTATATATTTAGTCTTATCTTTCAACCAGCCCCTGTGTAACAACCATGCCACTCTAATATAAATTAATAAAAATATAACTATATTTTTAACACTTCAGTGCTTTTTGCTTTTGCTGTTAGCTTTGTCTGCTTCTGCCTGGAATTTCCCCCTTCCTGTCTTTTTAGTGATGTATTTACTACTGCTGATACTCTAAATCACAGCTTATGGGTCATGTTTTCCATAAAGCACCTCTGGAATCATCCTGCCCTCCCTCTGCGATTCCTCAGTCCCAGTTGACTTGCCTAACCTGTTCTGAGTATCTGAGAACTTTGATTTATTCTCTACATACTACTTCTATCACAGTCCATATGAAAAGTGTTGCATTCATTGATTAAATATTTGTTTCCTCATCTGTTAAAATGTAAACCTCTGGACAGTTTCTTACGACGGTACACCCATAGCATGGTGCATATTGTATAACAGGCGAACAGTTAATGGCTTTGTAAAGCAATTAGATTTCCATATCTTGTATAACAATATCATCTGCTCAGCTCTCATGGATAAAATGGATATCACACCAAAGTAAAACATATTTAATGCAATTTAATAGTTATTGTTACACTTTTGGTTCTAAAAAGTAAACTGAGCATACAATAAGTAGAGTCCTACAACTATTATTAGTAAAACATTAGAAACAAAGAAATTTCAATGAATTTCCTGAAGAGGATGACCAAGAGATCGATATTGATTAATAAGCAGAATGAAGCAACTGGCAGTCTATAATATGTATGCAGGAGAAAGAGACACAAAAAAGCTGGACTGCTAGCAAGATTTTTGTATACTCTGGAGATTTGGGTAAGAAACATATGACCAAGGTCAGTGTGAAAAGTGGTCTGGAAAACAGCAATAATCCTCTAACAATTTTAGGACCAGCCAGACATTTATCTCTCTGGGAAAAACAAGATTTTTCATAAATAAATTTAAAACTATAACATAAAATAACTGTTATATGAAATTACTTGGGGATAGCATAGCAAATGCAAATGTTGAAAAGCATAGAGAATCATCAAATGATATGGGCAAAGTCCAGAACTGAAGGTGTAGGGAGGTTCAAACTTTTCCTCTGAAGTTTTGACAACTGAGTCTGCTGAAATAAGCTGACAATAGATAAACAGGAGAAAAGGCATACACATTATTTAAGCTCTTGAGACTCACAAAATATAAATCTCAAAGGAGGAGCCAGATGGTTGAAGTTGTTATAGCATAAAGGAATAGGGGCTTTTAGGGGAGGTGATAACAAGTTAAGGGAGGAGAAAAGAGGAGGAACCAGAGGATGCACAAAGGTGGTGTTATTATGCAGATAAAGCCTCTCAGGTAATAAAAGCAGCCTCCAGAAGAATAAGTGATAGACTGTCAGGGTGTGGTGATGACATTTAATCTTCTCTCCAGTGATTAATCTTCCCTGGTTGTTTGATGAAATTCCTAGGGAGGGATTTCAAGACAATTGCATTTCTTTTGGAAGAACTTACCTCAGTAAGGTAAGTGAACTTCAGAGAAAGGGCTTCTGGTGCTTTGGGAAAGAGGATCTAGAGACAGAGGATGGAGGAAGGTCAGAGAGACCTTGAGGCTACTCCTTTAGTTCAAAATTGTCATACATTAAAAAAAAGACTACACAATTTTTAAATCGGTTCACATTTAGACATGCCATTTTGAAATGCCAAGACAACAAGAATAAAATTAATATCTCAAGCACTTCTTTTAAAGTTATTTACAGATTAATATCAGACTGTCTATCAGTAACTTTGCTTCTTAGATTGCAAATAATTCCTTTAGTATTCTCAGATAAAAATGATTTTCAACCCTGAATTCTGCACCTGGCCAAATTAGTACTCAAGTGTAAGGGTACAATAAAGTCATTCTTTGTCACGAGACAGATAAAACTTAGAAAGTTTATCTCCCAAACATGCTTTTTCAGGAGGTTATTTGAAGAATATCAAACAGAAAATAGATGGAATTTAAGAAAGCATGAATCGAATTCAGAAGATGGGAGAGATAGAAGTATAATAAGGCTAGAGAGCAAACAGTTTACATAGGAGCAAAATGACAGAGTTCTAAGAGAAATCTCCAGAGAAGAGCATAGCATTAAAAACAAAAAGCTACAGATAATATTTTTTATATTTATATGGTCAAATATAAAAAAACTATTTCAATGCAAATGGAAAAGCAATGGGTTTCAAAAATTAAAACAGAATGAATATCAAACAATAGAATGCATATGAATTAAAAATGTATTTAGGATACACTCAAGGCTTCTTTTGCTTCTTATAAGAAAAAAAAGGCAATGAGAAACTTCAGAGGGGAAAGAAAACCTGTAAAAACAATGTATAATTCACGCCTGTAATCCCAGCACTTTGGGAGGCTGAGGCGGGTGGATCACGAGGTCAAGAGATTGAGACCATCCTGGTCAACATGGTGAAACCCCGTCTCTACTAAAAAATACAAAAAATTAGCTGGGTATGGTGGCGCATGCCTGTAATCCCAGCTACTCAGGGGGCTGAGGCAGGAGAATTGCTTAAACCCAGGAGGTGGAGGTTGCAGTGAGCCGAGATCGCACCATTGCACTCCAACCTGGGTAACAAGAGCGAAACTCCGTCTCAGAAAAAAAAAATGTATAATTCAAAAATAAATTAGACCAAATGATTTGGGGCAGGTTGTTATTAGATATTGCCTAAAGCTGAAAATCAACAATTAGCAACACACACACACACACACACACACACACACACACACACACACACTTCTGAGGTAACCCCAGAAGAACTATAAAGACATTCTGAACAGCTGGATAAGAGTATGGAAAAGAACTTTTATTACAAGCCCAATTTTTCTTTTTGATTAAAAAAACCTACATAAATTAATCTGATATCTTATTTAAGAAAAAGAAACTAATACATATCCAATATATCTTTCCTTCAAAATTCATTTTTAAAAACTTATTAGATGTTTTAAAAAAGTGAATCTAGTGTGTCAAATGTAATTATTTATGTGTACCACATCCTATAAATCTTTAGTTATAGCCTAACACCAGAATGAGAGCACTAAGTATCTTCTTGTAGAATAAATGGCCCACATTTCCCCAAGGGAACACATTCTTTTGAGAACAAATTGCGTTTACAATGTTGCATTATTACATTTATTTTAGGACTACAGGCTAAATCCATTAAACTTGTAATGATGTTTTTTTTTACCCCGCCCTTCAAGGCTTATGGGAAAAGACTGATTTTCACAACTACTCTAAGTCATTAGAAGTATTGTTAATTTACTACTATCTCAAGTCTCTTCATCTCTAATCTACATTGATTTTCCGTCCGGAACACAGAAAGCATGCATTTGTTAATGCTTTAGCTACAGTCAGTTTTCTTTCAGATTTTTTTTTCTCTTGGAAAAATTGAATAAAAGTGGCAAAACAACTACTTGAACATAGATTAATGACTTCTTAGAAATGACTTGCAGAAATGTAAGGATTTTTAGGGAGGTAACATTACTAGTTTTAGAAAAGCATAGGTATATACATGCCATAGTGGTTTGCTGCATCCAACTCCCTGTCATCTACATTAGGTATTTCTCCTAATGTTAGCCCTCTCCAATCCCCCCACCCACTGCTATCCCTCCCCTAGCTGCCACTCAGAACAGGCCCGGGTGTGTGATGTTCCCCTCTGTGTGTCTATGTGTTCTCGTTGTTCAACCCTCACTTACGAGTGAGAACATGCAGTGTTTAATTTTCTGTTTTTGTGTCAATTTGCTGAGAATGATGGTTTCCAGCTTCATCCGTGTCCCTGTAGAGGACATGAACTCATCCTTTTTTATGGCTGCATAGTATTCCATGGTGTATATGTGCAACGTTTTCTTTATCCAGTCTATTTTTGATGGGCATTTGGGTTGGTTCCAAGTCTTTGCTATTGTGAACAGTACCACAATAAACATATATATGCATATTGAATGTTTTATAATCCTTTGAGTATACACCCAGCCTGCACATCTGCACATGTACCCCGGAACTTAAAGCATAATAAAATAAATAAATTAAAACCAATATTTTAATTTTAACAAACCAATATTTTTAGTAAAACAAAAAATTTTATACCAAGAAAAAAAGAAAAGCATATGACCTAAAAAATGGGCATAGTGCTCCCCATTTATTGCTGTTGGTGACAGTCTCTACAGAGACCTGAGCTCCATAAACAATTAAAAATCAAATCATGGCAATCATCAGCCATGATTTCTAGTCAATTCTAGAAATTTAGAGGTTTTCTCCCCCATGCAAATTGAGTACACAATTCTTTGCTTTAACAGAACCACTAAGGTGTCTATAGATTTCTTAAGTTGCCATATGGTAATCTTTTTACAAAGTGAATCTTGTCTTTGTCTTTGGTGCTCCACTCACCCTGTGGCCCCATGCTTTGTCTAAGGTGTCATGAGGCTCATTTTCTTCACCATGTTGGCTCTAGAAAAAGCAAAGTTAAGGAAGTCAAAGCAGGTGACACTTTGTCTAAAGCTGACCTTGCTTCACTGGGGACAAGGAGGATGTATGCCAATTTAGAAATCAACAGCCACCAACAACCATATGTATCACATTTTTTAAAAAAATTGTATTAAAAATAGAGTAGCCTAAATTGGTGAACAGAAATTCAGTGCTCAGCATTAATCGGAACATACCATTCAAAACTTTAAAATATATGGGCTAAAAGAAATATTCACTTTATTATGTTGGAAGAGTAAGCAAAGTTATTATGACAGTCTCAGAGTTTACTATTCTTACAACATAAGAAATGAAGATTCATGTATATCGGCTTCTCTTTCTAACCATTATAGACTTACTTCATCAAATCAGCTTTAGCCACATTATTTTAATTTCTTGTTTTATCAGTAACAAAAAAGGAAATCCAAATGCTTCTCTTTTATTTGATTTTATAATTATTGTAGTCTAATTTGATAACAGAGAAAGATTCATCATTAGACACAATAATATGTATGTATGTATGTCAATATTGGTGTTTCCTAGGCCTTTTGTATTTCCTATATGTTTTCAGTATTTTATTCAATTATACAGAAATAAATTCTTCCATCAATTATTTGAAACTCTTTACAAACAGCAAATGTACAAATAGATCATTTGTCCTTATTTAATATATAATTATAATAGATATTAGATGTGATTTATATTGTATAGATTGTTTATCTATGCATATAATCACCATCAAAAAGCTGAATGATATAGAAGAACAACAACATACCATCCTAATTAATTGTTACTAGAGATTAAAGATAGGTTATGTTATTGTTTTCTCACATGAGGAAAATATTCATCAGTAAGACTTTTCTGTTCTAACCTCTTGAGACATGAGGTTATTTCCCCATTAACTAAGGCACTACAAACATAATCCTTGATATAGGAGAGGTAGATCACAACTTAAAAGCTAAATCCTCTAGAAATGGCAAATTCTGTAATGAATTTTAACTTTGCTCAGAACTTAACAGCACCTTTGTTCATTTATCATATAGATTTGGGTCTCTGAACTGGCCCCAAGAGGCAGTTCAGTTTGGTGGTTACAAGGAGATTGGTTGTCAGGAGAACCTGTGTCCACCTCCTAACTCTATTTCCTTTCTGTATGAGTTTGAACAAAAGTGTGTCAAGTTAATAGGAGGGCTATAGAATTTGCCAAGAAAGACAGATATACAGGAGATTTGGTAAGAACAAAGAAATATGATTCTTATAAATACTACTGATTTTAGTAAACTCTCCTCTTTAAATTTGAGTGATAGAGTTTTAGCTATTTTGAAATGTTTCCGGACAGACTCGCAAGATGGCGTCGTAGAAGCGACTCAGGATTGCAGCTCTCAGTGAAGGCGCAGAGGGTGAGTCCTAACCGCATTCTTGGATGGAGCTTTTTTACCCACAGAGTGTTGAAAGTCCCAGGTGTGGGAGAGACACGGGACACTAGTACAGCCGGCTAGCACAGCCGGCTCGCGTGGCTGCTATGGCCGGCGCCACAGCGGGACCCGGCACGGAACTCACTGGTCTGGGTGCCCTGTTAAACCGGCAATCTGAGATTTGGAAGGGCAGATTGGCATGTCCATCTGATTGAACGGGACTTGGACAATGAGCCAGATCAGGAGATTCCTGGGAAGCATGATCTGAGCCAGTGCAGTGGGCAGCAGCACGGGAGATCGCACGGATCCCAGTGCCCTATCGGCAGGCTACTGGGGTGCCAGTGAGAGAGTCGACCTTTCAGCTTGGGGAGAGGAAGAGAGAGAGAGAGAGAGAGAGGACGGATTCTGAGGCAGGGAGCTGGGTGATTGGGCTCAGCGGGTCCCACCCTCATGGGGACAAGCAGGGCAGCGATTGGAGGTGCTTGGGGCTGAGAGTTTTGCTGCTGGCATCTAGGACGGTGCAGCCCAGTGGGGGAGGGGCGTCCACCACTAAGGATGCAATCTGCCCCTACTGAAGTACCGCCCAGGGCTGACGCAGCCTGCATTGCCGAGGCAACCTGCCATAACAGAGACTCCGCCAGGAGCGGGGAGCACTCCACAGCAGAACGGAGCCCAGCAGCAACAGGGCGGACTTGCGCTAGCAGGGCAGAGCCCCGGCAGGCAAATAGTGAATAGACTGCCTCCTAGTGGGGCAGGACAGTGCAACAGATACTCATAAAGAAAGCCCCAACTCCCTGAGACAGAGCATCTAAGGGGGAAAAATAAAAGGGTGGCGTTTTATGGGTTCTGTTGCAGTATACATAAAAAACCTCCCAACAACCCTGAATGAACAACAGAGCTCACAGCCCAGCACTGGAGCTCCTATAAAGCACAGACTGTCTCCTCAAGCAGCTCCCTGACCCCTGTATATCCAAAGAGTCACCCCAAAAAAGGACTAATCAGACTGACATTTGGCGGGCATCATTCTGGAACAAAGACAGCAGAAGAAGAAACTGGTATCATCCCTCACTGTTCCGCAGCTGCTACAGGTATAGCCCAGACAAGCAGGGCCTGGAGTGGACCTCAGCACTCATACAGCAGAGGGGCTAGACCATTAGAGGGAAAACTAAGAAACAGAAATACTTCATCATCAACAATCTCAGCGTCCACACAGAGACCCAATTGAAAAATCAGCAACTACTAAGATGACAGGTGGATAAATCCACAAAGTTGGGAAGAAACCAGCGCAAAAAGGAGGAAAACACCTGAAACCAAAACACCTTACCTCCTACAAAGGACCAAAACTCCTCACCAGCAAGGGAACAAAGCTGGACGGAGAATGAGTGTGACGAAATGACGGAATCAGACTTCAGAAAGTGGATAATGCGAAACTTCAGTGAGCTAAAAGAACATGTTCTAAATCAGTGCAAAGAAACTAAGAACAATGAAAAAAGATTTGAAAAAAGATTTGAGGAATTGATAACAAGAATGGACAACTTAGAGAGGAATATGAATGAATTGAAGGAGCTGAAAAACACAACACGAGAACTTCGTGAAGCATGCACAAGTTTCAACAGCCGAATTGACCAAGCAGAATAAAGAATATCAGAAGCTGAAGATCAACTCAATGAAATAAAATGAGAAACCAAGATTAAAGAAAAAAGCACAAAAAGGAATGAACAAACTCTCCAAGAAATGTGGGACTATGTGAAGAGACCCAACCTACATTTGATAGGTGTACCAGAATGTGATTAAGAGAATGAATCCAAGTTGGAAAACACTCTTCAGGATATTATCCAGGAAAATTTCCCCAACCTAGCAAGACAGGTCAATACTCAACTCCAGGAAATACAGAGAACACCACAAAGATACTCTGCAAGAAGAGCAACCCCAAGGCACATAATCATCAGATTCACCAGGGTTGAAATGAAGGAGAAAATACTAAGGGCAGCCAGAGAGAAAGGTCGGGTCACCCACAAAGGGAAGCCCATCGGGCTCACAGTAGATCTCTCGGCAGAGACTCTACAAGCCAGAAGAGAGTGGGGGCCAATATTCAACATCCTTAAAGAAAAGAACTTTCAACCCAGAATTTCATATCCAGCCAAACTGAGCTTCATAAGTGAAGGAAAAATAAAATCCTTCATGAACAAGCAAGTACTCAGAGATTTTGTCACCACTAGGCCTGCTTTACAAGAGCTCCTGAAAGAGGCACTACACATAGAAACAAACAACCAGTACCAGCCATCCTAAAAGCATGCCAAATGCTTAAGAGCATCAACAAAATGAAGAATCTACATGAACCAATGGGCAAAACAGCCAGCTAGCATTAAAATGGCAGTATCAAATTCACACATAACAATATTAACCCTAAATGTAAATGGGCTAAATGCACCAATCAAAAGACACAGACTGGCAAATTGGATAAAAAACCAAAACCCATCGGTGTGCTGTATCCAGGAAACCCACCTCACATGTAAGGATACACAAAGGCTTAAAATAAAGGGATGGAGGAAGATTTACCAAGCAAATGGAGAGCAAAAAAAAGCAGGAGTTGCAATTCTCGTCTCTGATAAAATAGACTTTAAAGCAACAAAGATCAAAAGGGACAAAGAAGGTCATTACATAATGGTAAAAGGATCAATACAATAAGAAGAGCTAACGATTCTAAATATATATGGACCCAATGCAGGAGCACCCAGATATATAAGGCAAGTTCTTAATGACTTACAAAGAGACTTAGACTCCCACACAATAATAGTGGGAGACTTTAACACTCCACTGTCAATAGCAGACAGATCAACCAGACAGAAAATTAACAAGGATATCCAGAACTTGAACTCAGACCTGGAACAAGCAAACCTGATAGACATTTACAGAACTCTCCACCCCAAATCCACAGAATATACATTCTTCTCAGCACTACATCACACCTACTCCAAAATTGACCACATAATTGGAAGTAAAGCACTCCTCAGCAAATGCAAAACAACTGAAATAATAACAAACAGTCTCTCAGACCATAGTGCAATCAAGTTGGAACTCAGAATTCAGAAAATAACTCAGAACCGCACAGCTTCATGGAAACTGAACAACTGGCTCTTGAATGTTGGTTGGATAAACAAAGAAATGAAGGCAGAAATAAAGAAGTTCTTTGAAACCAACGAGAATGAAGACACAATGTACCAGAATCTCTGGGACACATTTAAAGCAGTCTGTAGAGGAAAATATATAGCAATAAGTGCCCACATGAGAAGAGTGGAGAGATCCAAAATTGACACCCTATCATCAAAATTGAAAGAGCTAGAGGAGCAAGATCAAAAAAGCTCAAAACCTAGCCGAAGACAAGAAATAACTAAGATCAGAGCAGAACTGAAGGAGATAGAGACAAGAAAAACCCTTCAAAAAATCAATAAATCCAAGAGCTGGTTTTTCAAAAAGATCGACAAAATAGACAGACAACTAGCCAGACTGATAAAAAAGAAGAGAGAGAACAACCAAATAGATGCAATAAAAAACAATAATGGGAAAATCACCACAGATTCCACAGAAATTCAAACCATCATCAGAGAATACTACAAACAACTTTATGCACATAAACTAGTAAACCAGGAAGAAATGGATAAATTCCTGGATGCCTGTGTCCTCCCAAGCCTAAACCAGGAGTAAGCTGAAACTATGAATAGACCAATAACAAGGTCTGAAGTTAAGGCAGCAATTAAGAGCCTACCACACAAAAAAAGCCCAGGTCCAGATGGGTTCACAGCTGAATTCTACCAGACACACAAAGAGGACCTGGTACCATTCCTTCTGAAACTATTCCAAATAATCCAAAAAGAGGGAACCCTTCCCAAGTCATTTCATGAGACCAACATCATCCTGATATCAAAACCTGGCAGAGACTCAACAAGAAAAGAAAACTTCAGGCCAATATCCATGATGAACATAGATGCAAAAATCTTCAATAAAATACTGGCAAACCAATTGCAACAGCACATTAAAAAACTTATCTATCATGATCAACTAGGATTCATCCTGGGGATGCAAGGCTGGTTCAACATACGCAAGTCTATAAATGTAATTCACCACATAAACAGAAGCAAAAACAAAAACCACATGATTATCTCAATTGACGCAGAGAAGGCATTTGACAAAATTCAACATACCTTTATGCTAAAAACCCTCAATAAACTTGGTATTGATGGAACATATCTCAAAGTAATGAAAGCTATTTATGACACACCAACAGCCAATATCATACTGAATGGGCAAAAACTGGAAGCATTCCCTTTGAAATCCGGCACTAGACAAGGATGCCCTCTCTCACCACTCCTATTCAACATAGTACTGGAAGTTCTAGCCAGAGCAATCAGGCAAGAAAAAGAAATAAAGGGTATTCAAATAGGAAAGGTGGAAGCCAAATTGTCTCTATTTGCAGACGACATGATAGTATACCTAGAAGACCCCATCACCTCAGCCCAAAAGCTCCTGAAACTGATAAGCAACTTCAGCAAAGTCTCAGGATATAAAATCAATGTGCAAAAATCACAAGCATTCCTATACACCAATAACAGACTTAAAGAGAACCAAATCAAGAATGAACTGCCATTCACAATTGCTACAAAGAAAATGAAATACCTAGGAATACAACTCACAAGGAACGTAAGGGACCTCTTTAAGGAAAACTACAAACCACTGCTCAATGAAATAAGAGAGGACACAAACAGATGGAGAAACATTCCATGTTCGTGGTTAGGAAGAATCAATATCGTGAAAATGGCTATACTGCCCAAAGTGATTTACACAATCAATGCTATCCCCATCAAACTACCATTGAATTTCTTCACAGAACTGGAAAAAACCACCATGAATTTCATATGGAACCAAAAGAGAGCCCGCATAGACAAGTCAATTCTAAGCAAAAAGAACACAGCGGGAGGCATCACACTACCAGACTTCAAACTATACTACAAGGCTACAGTAATCAAAACAGCATGGTACTGGTACCAAAACAGAGATATAGACCAATGGAACAGAACAGAAGCATCGGAGGCAACACAACATATCTACAACCATATTATCTTTGATAAACCAGACAAAAACAAGCAATGGGAAAAGGATTCCCTATTTAATAAATGGTGTTGGGAAAACTGGCTAGCCATGTGCAGAAAGCAGAAACTGGACCCCTTCCTGACACCTTACACTAAAATTAACTCCAGATGGATTAAAGACTTAAACATAAGACCTGACACCATAAAAACCCTAGAAGAAAATCTAGGCAAAACCATTCAGGACATAGGAGTAGGCAAGAACTTCATGACCAAAACACCAAAAGCATTGGCAACAAAAGTCAAAATAGACAAATGGGACCTAATCAAACTCCACAGCTTCTGCATGGCAAAAGAAACAGTCACTAGAGTAAATCGGCAACCATCAGAATGGGAAAAAATCTTTGCAGTTTACACATCTGACAAAGGGCTGATATCCAGAATTTACAAAGAACTCAAACAGATTTACAGGAAAAAAAACAAACAAGCCCATTCAAAAATGGGCAAAGGATATGAACAGACACTTTACAAAAGAAGACATACATGAGGCCAACAAACATATGAAAAAATGCTCATCATCATTGGTCATTAGAGAGATGCAAATCAAAACCACATTGAGATACCATCTCTCGCCAGTTAGAATGGCGATCATTAAAATATCTGGAGATAGCAGATGCTGGAGAGGATGTGGAGAAATAGAAACACTCTTACACTGTTGGTGGGAATGTAAATTAGTTCAACCATTGTGGAAGACAGTGTGGTGATTCCTCAAGGACCTAGAAATAGAAATTCCATTTGACCCAGCAATCCCATTACTGGGTATATATCCAAAGGACTATAAATCGTTCTACTATAAGGACACATGCACACGAATGTTCATTGCAGCACTGTTTACAATAGCAAAGAACTGGAACCAACCCAAATGCTCAACGATGATAGACTGGACTGGGAAAATGTGGCACATATACACCATGGAATATTATGCAGCAATCAAAATGATGAGTTTGTGTGCTTTGTAAGGACATGGATGAATCTGGAGAACATCATTCTCAGCAAACTGACACAAGAACAAAAAAAGAAATACCGCATATACTCACTCATAGGTGGGTGAGAAAAATGAGAACACATGGACACAGAGAGGGGGTCTACTACACACTGGGGTCTATTGGGGGGAATGGGGGAGGGATAGCAGGGGGGGCTGGGGAGGCATAGCCTGGGGATGAATGCCAAGTGTGGGTGAAGGGGAGGAAAGCAGCAAAACACACTGCCATGTGTGTGCCTATGCAACTATCTTGCACGTTCTGCACATGTACCCCAAAACCTATAATGCAATAAAAATTTAAAAAATTAAAAAAAAAAAGATAAACATAAAAAATATCAAAAGGAAACTTTATGATGTTTTAAAGGTAAATGTCTTTATCAAATGATCTACATAAATCAAGATAAACACTAAGACTTCAGGGCAAAAAAGTAGCAAAGAACACCAAAAGACAATTCCCTGGCTGGGAGCCTTGGCTCAGGTTTGTAATTCCAGTACTTTGGGAGACCAAGCTGGAAGGATCACAAGATCAGGAATTCGAGACCAGCCTGGCCAACACGGTGAAACACCATCTCTACTAAAAAAATACAAAAATGAGCTGGGTATGGTGGCACCTGCCTATAGTCCCATATAGTCCCAGTTACTTGGGAGGCTGAGGCAGGTGAATAGCTTGAACCCGGGAGGTAGAGGTTGCAGTGAGCCGAGATGGCACCATTGCACTCCAGTCTGGGCAAGAAGAGAAAAGCTCCATCTCAGAAAAAAAAAAAAAAAAAAAGACAATTCCTCAAAAATAAAATTAAAAAAAATGGGTAACGAACATATGAAAAATTCTAACTCACTAAGGTTAGAAATGCAATTGAAAATGAAAGTGACACTTTTTTCTTCTATCAAGTTAACAACTGTGAAAACAGATAATACACAGGCTTAGCAAGAATACAGTGAAATTGTCTGTGCTATACAGTAGTAGAAGGATAATTCAGTAAAATAATTTTGAAGAGGTTATTGTAAATTATATACTAAAAGCCTTAAATTTGTTCATATTATTTGATTATACCTAGGTCTTTCTCTTAAGAAATGATTCACAAAAAAAGATGAGAGTATTTTTTATGGAAATGATTATAGGGGATTATTTAATATAATAGGAAAATATGAAAATAGCATATGTATAACATCAAATGGTTAAAGAAACAATAGAATAGTCATATCAATTTTTAAATTGTTTGCTATAATGTTCAATTTAAATTAAGACGTATTTGAATATATAGCATACATGGTTATGTTTCATTTGTATATACACAACGGGAATATGCAAAACTGTTAATCTTCAGTCATGAAGTCAAGAATTGCTTCTTATTTTTACCTCAAATTATTTTATAATGTAAAAATATTACACAGAAAATATGGCAAATATAAAAATTATAGTTTTTATTATAATTGTTATGTTATAGGATGAAGACCTTTACAATGGTCCTTTTCTATTTAATCAATAGTAAATATATTTTCCTTATGATTTTCTTTAATAACATTTTTTCTTTTAGTTTACATTATTGCAAGAATATAGTATATAACACAAATAACATATTAAATATGAGTTAATCAACTGTTTTTCAGTAAGGTTTTCAATCAACAGTAGGCTATGGAAGTTTTTGAATAATTGAAAGTTATAAGCAGATTTTTGACTATTCGGGGGGTTTGGTGCCCTTAATCCTCACCTTGTTCAAGGGTCGATTGTAGTTTGTTGCACAGAAGTTACACAGACATAGATATCCAGGACAGAAATTGGTACCAGAAAGTCAGTAATACTTAAGCCTAAAACACACAATATTGGTTTTGAGATAAGGAGGCGAGTGATGCCAGGAGGGCAGCAAGGAGACTCGGAGTGGAGAAAGGAAATTGTTTCTGAGGGCTGGAGAAAAGAAGACTCACGGAATTTACTGCCAGAACAATTATCTTAGCTATTGCCTTCAATAACTGGAAAGATAGAAAATATGCCTATGAGTTTATGGGCCTGGTTAAAGGGATTTTCAAGCAAAAAAAGATGACAGTGCTATTTGTCATCTTTTAGCCACAGACAGCATGATATTGTAAGAGAGAGATGAGCTAAAGAAAGATTTTCAAGCAGAATTTAGAGGCTATATTTCCAACCCAGGACTTTGCTGAGTTGGAAAAAAGAAGTTTATAATTTACATCATCTCTAGCTGGCAAAAGAGTTCCAAAGACATTGTCTTAAGGAAAAACCCAAATTCACAGCGCTGTTTACTGGTCAAGATGAAATCAAGGCTATCACTCTGAGATTCATTGTTAAGACCTCTCAAAGAGTTCAGGTTGTGTCTAATAGTCCCAATAAACAAAACTTCCAACAATTTTAAAGGTGTTTTCCCCTGGTATCATAACTCCTATTCCATGCCAGAGAAAGTGGCCAGTATTGCAAGATCTGTGGTATGTCTTTATTCAAAGGGATGACATTAGAATTTGATACATAGAAAGCCTATACTTTTTTTTTTTTGCATTGTAGTATCTTTGAAGAAAAGGGACAGAAATAGTTAATCTAATATCTAGAGCACCTTACTCTATTTTAAATTTCCTTTCAGCCTATTTCTATGCTATATGTTAGTATTATTTTTAAATAATAATAAAAACAAAAATATCATAGCTAATGTTTATTGGGGGCTTTTAAAACATCAAGCATGATGCTAAGGACATTTCATAGAATACTGCCCTTGCTCCTCAAAATTAACCTCTGAGTTTTTAAATAGTTCAAATATGTTGGCTCACATCTAGGTTTCATCCCAAGAACTTTATCAGAAAGATGAAATTTATAATTCAGAGCAACATTATTTATAAGAATAAAACCATGAAAGAACCTCAAAGTCTAATAAAAGAAACGTAAGTTAAATTTTTTTCATATAATGGCTAACAATATATCAATTAATTAAATCATTATGAGTTAATATAAAGATTACTTTGATTTTAATGATAAGAAAACTGAAGATTGGTAAGGTGAAGTTGTCTAAAGTCACACAGAATTTGGCAGATCAAAGGTTTCAATCCTGATATTATGACTTCACAGGACTCACTCTCAACCACTGTATTATCCTCCCTACACTGGATCGAATTACAATTCATAAAAGAAAACAGACAATACTATCATATCTTGTGCATTGAAAAACTTCACCCTGCAACAGACTCCTCCCACTCTTACAAGAGGTAGATGGCTACCTAGCCTCTGAGGTGACATGGACTGGGATCTGGGCATGCACCTAAAGGTAGGACTATGGGCTTCTGATTCTTCCTTAGCCCGACAGTGGCTCCATTGGTTCCAGCCACCACCACATTGCCTAGCTCTGCACCAATGAACTTTATCTGGTTCTACATGACAGAAAGAACAGGCTATAGGCGGGCGCATCTTTTATGAGGACGCTTTCATAAAACCTGAGAAGGGCCGCTGGTTTGTGTTGAACAAGGCAGAGCTTTCATTGTACTATCTTATATACGTACTTTTACTACAAACCTGCTTTACAATTTTAAATAAATGCCTGTAGACATTTCCTTTGTCAAAAATGAAGATATAGAAAAAATGATGAAACTAAAAAGAAAAAAATGTACATTAATGAAGAGCAGTAGCTGAGATCTGAGGCACATGCAAAAGCTAACCCAAGTTATGGTTCCCATAGTAACTGCAACACACAGTTGGATTTCACTTTTATGTTAAATAAGTTTAACTTGAGTGGGAATGCAAAACACTTCCTCTGCGCCAAAAAGAGAATTATGGAGAACACAGAGACAACTGTCCAGATTATCCTGGCTCTCACATATGCTAAATACTAGCCCTAATGTGGGTTAATATTTTCACATCAATAGTGTATGTTCATTTGTATTGATTTTAAACTCTTCAATATATAAAACATGATTATTTAATATAAGAAAAAATTCCCATTAAAATATGTTAAACCAGAGAGCATGATTTTATAATTTAGAAATACAGAAATACAGTTAGGCTTATAATTATGAGAATATTTGCCGAAAGAACAAATTATGAGAATTCAATCTGATTACACTGCTATCAAGGTCATTAAACCTGACATTTTCAATTACTGTTGATGGAATCTGAAACTATGAAAATAAACACAGTACTTAAAAGAGAGTATCCACATCTTTAAGATAGAGTATATGCATAAGTTTTCAAGGCTTTTGGAGTTTGCACATCATTCTCTAGTTTAATCAGATTTTAAAAAGGCAGAAAAGGTACTTACTCCTGTTATGTAACGAGGTCTATATTGAATAGTTCCAAACAAACCAAGAATGACGATGATAATATGTACAAAATTTGCCAGGATAGGTGCCCACTGATATCCAAGGAAGTCAAATATTTGCCTCTCCAGCACACAAACCTAGAATAGCAAAACAGGATGGATAAATCAGAATGTGAGAAACAGCACAGTGGTGAGAGGAAAAAAGGATATAATTATTAATCACATTATAATTAGCAATTATAACTGTGTCACCATATCTGGCATGGGTCTTTAACTAACAGTAAGAATGATATTTTCAGGTACATTTCAAAGGAAAACTATGGAAGCTGTGGATCTAGAGCCACCTACAAGCCTTTCAGGAATAATTTTGTGGAGGAATCAAGCAGTTTTCACAGGATGACATCTTTGCAGTCACAGGATAAATTACATTGCCATGTGCACTGTCAAACATTTGAAGTCATCAACCAGCAAGTCCAGGAAGTCCACATAAACAGTTTGTTGCTAGATCTCTTCACACGTTATTATATAAGTTGAGAATAGAACAAAGGAAGCTTGATGTGGAGGAAAAATAACTCTTTATCAAGAGTTGCAGCAAGAACTCTTTAGCAAGACAAAGATTTCTGGATGTGGATCTGACATTAAGTAGTTGCAGTGGCCTACGTAAATCATTCCCTTCTCTGGGTGCCTGGTCCTTGTTTGTAAAATAAAGGACTTTGACAAGGTACGAAGGGTCCTTCTAGTCCTAATAGTGTTGGATTATAGATCAAATATGATGTTTTGTCATAAGTAGTTACCAGGCAAAAGAAGGGCCCTCAAAGACAATTAGAACAATGGAAAACAAAAACAAAAATTAAGCATCACTGTTATAAAAGCAAGACACTTAAGTCCATTTAAATTATACTACTTTCATCTGTGCTCACAACAATAATTAAGACATAAAAATCTAGGCACTGAGAGGAGAAAAAAACCAACCAACTAACCAACAATAACAACAAATTGAGATTAGCGGGTAGTCTGGAAGTACCACTTTAGATCCAAAAGTGAGACATGGGGAGAAAGCAAGTATCATCAGATCCACCAAAGCAAATCAGAATGTTAGCTTTATTCTTCCTGCCTGCCCTCAGGGGGGATGATAATAAACTCTCTGTGTTCAGAGAAAAACATTGTAAAAGGACTTAATGCTCCATACCAAGATTCAGTATTTTATTCAGCCAGGTTTTCAAGGAAAATGAGGGTTTAAAAATCCCTAAGTTCCTAACATCACTATGCTTTAATGATATCTCTTGTCAGAAGGAAATACTCTCAAAAACAGGCAATGTGCTTTTTAAATTAAATATCTGTAGTGCAGTTTGAAGCCGTCTTGAATGATCATTATTCCCACTGCAGTTCTTTAGCTGAGTAGCACGTTTTCCCATCAGGTGTTGAAAGAGAAAATAAATTCATGACAACTGTTTGTGTAACACCTCTATTTTCTGAGACACACTGGGCACCGTGTAATGGTTGCAGCAGTCACAGTCCAGCTTAGTCAAATCTTAATTCGCATTGCATCTTCAAAGTAATTAAAAAAACAAAAGAAGCTTGATTTCTTTTACCCTATGCTGAAGCCATAATACTCATCGGAGTCTCAACAGTGGAATGTAATATTCTTACTGGTTAATAAACACAGACTGTCATAGAGCTGGAATATCACTTAACCCTTATAAACCTGGACTGTTTTCTGATGAACCCTTCCTTCAACTTTCTCATATAGTCAAAGTTTTGTATAAATGAGACCCATTTGTGACATTAGGCAGTATACAGATGCCAAGTTAGAATCTGAATGGTACCACAAACTAAGTAGTTGTTCTAAGAACACTACTGCTAATTTTCTATGTAAAAGTTCTTTTCAACATAGAATCTGCTCCTCCTTATCTTATGAATAAATAGTGAACAGGAATGTAAACCAACAACAAGAAACATCTGAACTATAAATTTGGAGCATCATAACTGTGGGGACACAGCAGGGCAAAAGTATAGAAGATGGAACACATCAAAGAGTGGAAAATATCTCAATAAATTCAACAATTATTAAAGAAAATTACAGTCCTATTGTTAATTATAAAAATACAGAAATGATAAAATACTAAGTCTGCAAAACTGAAGTGAAATTATCTCAATATTTATCAGGTTTGTTTTATGGCAGAACCAATTGTTTCTTCCTTACAAGTTTATGCAGATGGAACAAGCTAATGTGTAATTATTTGCATATAATATTTCTGCCTTTTTCCCCTTTTTGATGAGTCCTATTAGGGATCATCAGTAGCATTATCATAGGTTCTGCAATTTAGAGATAGGCCTGAAAAATTAAAGATTTTCTGAAAAGTTCAGTGAGCATAAGCAGTGGAACAATGTGTAGGAGTAGTTGCAGTCTTTCCTAAGAATTCCTTCCCACAGGAAGACTATTAACTATGAGGGGCCTGTATGGTGGGGCCTGGGGTACAGGGATGGAGAAAACGCATATTCATTAGAATATCTACTGTATGCTGGGGATTTTTGCTCTTCTCCAGGCATGTATTATTATATTGATTCTACACAAAACTAAGGGAGGTAAACAGAAGTGTCCCATTTTGCAGACTAAGGAATCTAAGCTGTGGTGTGCTAAGTGATTATCTTGAGGTTACAGAAGTGGTAAGTAGTAGAACAGGATTTTAGGCTTCTGTGCCTGGCCCCTTTGCTATGTCCCTACCTTTTTAATTTAATCCACACTTAGTAGAAAAAGAAAGCAAAACTGTTTTTGTTGGTGGTATTGTAGAAGCCATGCTAGTTATAGAATATATGCTACTTTATTACCTTTTTTATTTATTGAGAAATAGTGTAGAGAATCTCTCTGATCATATCTGTCAGTTCCTGACATTTTATCATCATTGGTCGAGGCAAAGTTCCTTTCTTGTTTAGGTTAGGTTAGTTTTTGCCTCTTTGAACCCATCTCAGTGTTAATCTGATTTGGGGGTCCTTTTTAATGTATTTACCTGACATATAAATGTATGTATTTGGCCTTGCAAAATATATACTGCTGCTGTTGCTATCTGCGTGTTATTTTCACATAAAAAGTCTTACCGTGTACATCTCCTTCATGTGTGTCTATTTTACTGTATATAAATTTTGGTTCCTTGTGTTTGGCTGGCACAGAGCACACCATTATAAATGCATGATTCAGTTGCTCTCAATTCTTTGCTACCACAAAGAATTTTCTTCCATTCCATTACTATCTTTATGAAGTTTTTATTTGTAACATCAATAGTGACTAATCTTTATCAGTTACTCTCTCTGCATCCATTGAGGTAATCATGTTATTTTTTTCTTTTACACAATGAATTGATGGATTAGGCTGACTATTCAGTCAATATCCTTTTGTCATTATCCTTTTATACCTGGTAAAATCCCTACTTGGCATGGCATATTATTTTTAGCACATTTGCAGTTTGGATTAAATTTTACTTTTAAAATTTAAACAAAATAAAATTTTATTTGGGGTTTTTGTATCTATAAACTGATGTTCACTGAAATTTCTTTTTCTCTCTTTTTCTGACACTGTTATAAAAGTTACACTGGCCTCAAACCATAAGACAAAAATTGTATTTAATTTTATTTTATTTTTATTATATAGATGAATATATGTATGAGCTGTGTGTGTGTGTGTGTGTGTGTGTGTGTGTGTGTTTGTGTGTGTGTGTACACTATAATATGATTTTGGAAAACATGAAGATTACCTTTTTTTTACACCATAGTAAGTGTTAATTTTAATGGTCATCGTTAATATAGTACAGTATGCTTAAGCTGAAAAAGTTTTTAAAACCTTTATCATAAGTACTATTAAGGACACATTATCTTACTTTCCATGACAATAAATGTTCATAACAAGCATCTGTAAAATGTAAAATGTCTTCAAGATAAATAAATGTACTGACTTTTCAAACTAGAAGAGAGTCACTCCATACTCCTCAATATATACATGAGAAAAATGAGCCCAAATAAGTTAATACTTTGTTAAACTAAATTTTAACTCTTCATAGGAGAGGATTCGGTCTAAAACAGGTTTGCTTCAAATGTCTGCATGGCAAAAGTGAAGCCTTTGTACTGGTTAGGCATCTAATGCTATTCAACTTTAATAATAATAAAATTACACGTAATTGAACATATTTTTTAAAGACCAAAATGATGTTTTTAGATATAGTTTTCCTCAACTGGTAAGACCCGGAATTAGTCTCCTTGAAATATTGCATTTTGTTCATGACTAATATTTCTTTATTTTTCTTCAAAATATTACTGTAATATTTTTATGTCCTTAAAACTTAACCTGCAATTGAAACAAATAACATAAAAGTTATTTGTACATTTTGAGGGAAATAAATGGGCTTTTGAAACTATCATGATGAGACAGGTTTTTTTTTTAAAGGTGTGTTATTAAAGGCTGCAAACAACCAAATTCTGTTCTAGTGCTAAATAATAAATGGAAATTAAACTTAACTATGGGTACCCCTGTTTTCTTCCCCTGTGCCTTCTCTCCCTTAAGTCTCTCCAGGTTTCTTCAAGAATCTGAACTTTTGGATTGTTTCAACTCTCAAGTTTTTGAAGAAAGTGAGAAGATAGACTCAGATTTCAATGTTAGGCCAAGTACAGTGCTCCTCTCCAAAGGTCATTTGCACTGACAAATCAGATTTCAGGGAAATAACAAACCTGTCAAAAGTTAAAACAATTCCAGGAAACAATAAAGAAATAATTTTCATTTCAGTTGTTTGCAGACGAATAAAATGTACCTAACGAGTAAAATTAGCCAGTAAATAGCATCATACACTGACATGCACAACACACACGACATACAGACACATACTTCCAGGGAAAATCCAAGATGGAAATTGAAATGGGCATAACCATTTCCAGGTTGTGTCCAAAGTCTTGTTTCATCCATAGCTACCAAGAAAGTTTAAATAAACTTCCAGCCTAATACAGAATGGCCATGGGTTGGTGAGACTTTTGTCAATTAAAGTTGCTGCTAACGTTTGTTTGTTTTTACATTTCAGTCAAGTATAGCCATTTTCTAGTTTCCAGTAGCATCCACTCTTTGTTTCCTGCCCCATAGAGATCTTAAGTCAACATTAAATGAGATGTAGAAAGTTTGAGTAGTGCATCCTTGATTCATAAAAAATTTTGCTCCTTCAGCAGGGAAAGCTTGTCCTGCGATTTTGCCTTGGATTCAGGTTTCCCCTGCGCCCAACCCCCTAGTATAGTATATCTGTTTCCTTGTCATCTGCTCACTTTGGTAAAACTGCTAATTTTGTGTTAACCTTGATGTCTAGGTTTATTCTGCCCTTCACTGGATCTTGCCACACTAGAGCGCATCTCTATTCCCATTGCTTACCTGCTTGGTAATCCTAAGTAAACTATAGTCTTGAGCATGTTGTGGGCCTGCTTGTTCCAGAGTCAGAAAGGATGCCCACGTTGGCTTCGAATTTTAAGCCAATGCTCAAGAAAGCTATAAAGACTTTAGAGATATTCTAGGTCTTTATAATATTGTTGAACTGCTGCGCTCTTTATAATATTGTCTAAAATGTCACAATATCACAAAGCAAAACTCTACAAATATGACTGATAATATTCTACCCTTAAGATTTTCTGTGTTGTCACTGCCATGTGTGTACCTATGCAACTATCTTGCACGTTCTGCACATGTCCCCCAAAACCTAAAATGCAATAAAAATTTAAAAAAAAAAGATTTTCTGTGTTGTTCACAGTGGACAAGATCAATGAGAACATATGTGCCAGCTTTTAAACATTATATGCAGGAGATATGCTAGATATAATTTTGTTTTATCTTGCCAAGAGATCTAATTCACATATATAAAATGAGGAGAATAAACATGAAGTTGAGTCTGCAATGATTATACATGTAAAATAGGGACAAAGATAAAGGACAAAACACAGAATTTCACTTAATGGGTGTTAGTTACATTTGAATAAGTTGAGTTTCTCAAATGTATGTGTATATACGTGTACGTACTTGCTAGGATGTGTGTGTGTGTGTGTGTGTGTGTGTGTGTGTGTGTGTTCACCAATGGAAAGAAAATAAAATTGTAAGGTATTATTAAAAATAATTTATCTTTTAAAAATAATAATTTATCTTAATTCAGTAGGACCAAGAATTATCTACCTTTTTCCATATAATTGCTTTTCTTTAAAGAAAAATAGAAAAAAGAAAAAAGCAACAACAAAAACAACAAAAAAGAAATAAATCACCACTGCTACCACAACAAAACACCACCAAAACCAGACGTGCCCCTAACTGCTCTGAGGACACTAGAAGTCAGCATATCATGGTGGTTCAGATTTCAAGTTTTAGAACTTGAAAATCGTGTTTGAATTCTAACTTACTATGTGACCACAGGAGGCCCACTAATCTCTATGAATCTCAGTTTCTTCATCTATAATATGGGAATGTTGTAATACATAAGTCCTAGGATTTTCATGAAGATTAGAGTGATAATGTACATAGAATATTTATTAAGATGCATGGATTGCATCTTAAAATAGATGCTATTATTAATTTATATTCCAGTACAAATTTGAAAGCATGCTTTAGTGCATTATCATTCTAGATTTGTATTCTTGCCAGATCATTTCAGTTAGAAATGTTCAAATGTTTCTTAATCTATTGGTCTCAATGCAAATAGTATCATGACACATATTCCCAAATAACCTCAAGTATTTGGAGGGAGTCTTTCTTGAAAAATGTCTTCCTGCCTGATTTAACACACCATATATTAATTCCAGTGTTATTTGATTTTCAGTAATAGGGCTTTTTTTAATGTTAGTAATAAGGTAAAAAACAGGCTTCAAACATCATTTCCTCTGTGTCCACCTTCTCTCTTTCCACTTTTCAAATGTGATAAAAATCAACATTTATTTTTAAAACTGTCTCCACAAGTTAGACACAATAAAGATTTCCAAGAAAATACTGGAGAAGATTTGGCACAAGTTCAAAGAAACCAAATAGAATCAAGAAGTGCATTTTCTCATAATTTGTATTACTGGAACATCATACAGGGCATTTCTTAATATACCTTTATGAAACACAGAGTCACATTTTTTTTCTGAGGTTAAATCAATAAGTTTACGTAAAGACCCATACAGAAGTCAAATAGTTAATTTTGAGACTTTTCTGCTATTTTGTATAATCCATTTGTACATAATTCTAAATATGGCATCTAATACTCTAGTTGTGATAACAGGATCATTTGTTATTTCTCACAGCTGTTCATTCTGCATAGCAATTTATAACCATTTCATAGTTAATACTCATACTATCAAAAGACAAGTTGATGACTAGCATATTATATGAGGTTAAGAAAACCGAAAATTCTTCTAAAATAATACAAAAAGTTAACACTAGAGCAAAAAAAATCATTTGTTTTTTGTTGAATTGGGCTTAAAAGGTCATGTGAATTCTTGACCCTTGTTCTGCATGCCCACATGCATAATTTTATAAATATGTATGTGAGTGTGTGTGTATATGCCTAATCACAAAGTATTGTTTGATTTTCAGTAATAGGGTTTGTTAATGTTTAGATTTTTAGCTTACTTTTTTTTTATCATAATATAAATGTCTCACCTGTTTTTGAATAGTGTGTCTGCATTCTATGATAAAAATTATTAAAACATATCAAGTAGTTATATTCTGGACACTACAGTAAATACTTGAACATGTTTTTAAGTTAATGCTTCCTTTTATATCATGCATTTACAAGGATTATCTACCATTATTTTTATTGCATGGATGAGGGAATCACATTGACGTTGAGAGAGAATAAATAACATGTCCAAGCTCATAACTGCAGAGCTGTTATTTTTCACTTCCATGGCCATGATTTCATCCATATATCATTAGCAACTGAACATAGGAAAACCTTACGGTATTGTTCTCACAATTTTTAGGGCAGCTACTTTACTATCAAATACATTGCTAATTCAATAAACCAGTAAATATAAGCAGTTCTTTGTTCTTGGGATGAAATAAAAGTTCAAAAGATTCACTAATAAGTATTTTTATATATAACTCCAAGAGTTTGCAAATTCCTATAATCACTATAATGACCTTATAAAATAATCATGATTATTACTATTCCTCTATTATGACAAATTATGCAATTCATAGTACAGACTGGTTCACAGTTAGAACAGAACGTTTCTGATAAAAACATGAACTGAAAGTTTCTAATATCAATGCAGTTAATAGAATAATAATACCACAGAGGCACGAAAATGACATTTATCTGGAGTTTTGTACTATAAAGTGATTTTATACCTTTGTAGCCTGATTCTCATTTATTAAGTTTAAAGTCTCCCTATACTCATGTGAAATGAGCTGAAAAGATCACAGTGTAGGTCTTCTTAGTAGATGGATCACTGTTTTGATTTCTCTACAGAGTCTATAATTTTACTCAGTGGAAATCTAACTTCTCAGAAGAACCAGAACATATCAAAATGACAGCTGTTCTAGGTAGTTTTCATGACTCTCTCAAAGTACCTGACAGGTAAGAGTTGGAAAATATAATGCATCCTTTCGACCCTGAATTTCCAGTATCTTCACAAAAGAGTCTCAACTGATACAAGGTCAAGCTAATACATAAATTGGTTACATATTCATAACATAGAAACAAACATCTAATGTTTGAAAGACAGTGGCCATGGGCTTTTAAATCACATATTCTGCAAGCAATTATAGAATATGTAGGTATTGAGCAATGCAATACACTATTTTATGTACTAGTCAGGTGTGGAAAACCAAATCAGTGATAAGATAAATCAGACATATTCATGTCATCTGACAGAATTAGTTTTATTCTATGATATATGCTAATATCTGAAATGGTGTATTAGTTCATTTTCACACTGATATAAAGACACTACCTGAGACTGGGTAATTTGTAAAGAAAGGTTTAATTAACTCACAATTCTGTATGGCTTGGAGGTCTCAGGAAACTTAAAATCATGGTAGAAAGCGAAGGGGAAGCAAGGCATGTCTTACATAGTAGCAGGAGAGAGAGAGAGCAGGAAAATTTGCCATTTATAAAACCATCAGGTCTTGTGAGAACTCACTCACTATCATGAGAACAGCATGGGGGAAACTTCCCCAAGGATTCAGTCACCCCCTATCAAGTCCTTCCCTCTACATGGAGATTACAATTCCAGATGAGATTTGGCTGGGGACACAAAGCCAAACCATATCATTCTGCCTCTTACCTCTCCCAAATCTCATGTCTTTTTTACATTTCAAAACTGATCATGACTTCCCAACAGTCCCCCAAAGTCTTAGCTCATTCCAGGATTAACCCAAATGTCCAAGTTCAAAGTCTCATCTCAGAGAAGGCAAGTTCCTTCCACCTAAGAGCCTGTAAATTCAAAAACAAGTTACTTACTTCCAAGATACAATGGAGGTACAGGCACTGGGAAAATATTCCCATTCCAAAGGTGAGAAATAATGGCAAAACAAAGTGGCCACAGGCCCAATGCAAGTCTGAAACCCAGCAGGGCAGTAATTAAATTTTAAAGCTCTGAAGTAATCTTTTTTGACTCCATGCCTCACATCCAGGGCACAATGATGCAAGGGGTGGACTCCCAAGGCCTTGAGCAGTTCTACCCCTGTGCTCTGCTGGGTACAGCCCCCATGCTGCTTTCATGAGCTGGCACTGAGTGGCTGTGGCTTTTCCAGTTTCATGGTGCAACCTGTCAATGGATCTACCATATAGGGTTTGGAGAACAGTGGTCCTCTTCTCACAACTCCACTAGGTAGTGGGCCAGTAGGAACTCTGTATGAGGAGCTCTGCATGAATATCTGGGCATTTTCATATATTCTCTGAAATCTAGGCAGAGTTTCCCAAAGCTCAACTCTTATCTTCTGAGTACCCACAGGCCCAACACCATATGGAAGCCACCAAATCTTGGGGATTGAGCACTGTGAAGTAATGGCCTGAGCTTTACCTTGGTCCCTCTTAGCCATGGCTGGAGCTGGAACAGCTGGGATGCAGGACACCAAGTCCTGAGGCTGCACAGAGCAGCAGGGACCTAGAACCAGCCCATGAATAATACATAATTTCCTCCTAGCCTTCTGGGTTTGTGATTGAAGGGGCTGCTGTGAAGACCTCTGATATGTGCTGGAGACATTTTCCCCATTGTCTTAGTGATTAACGTTTGGCTCCTTGTTACTTATGCAAATTTCTGATTTCTCCCTAGAAAATGGGTTTTTCTTTTCCACCACATTATCAGGCAGCAAATTTTCTGAACTTTTATGCTCTGCTTCACTTTTAAACACAGGTTCCATTCCAAACTATATCTTTGTGAGTGCATATAATTGAATGCTTTAACAGCACCCAAGTCACTTCTTGAATGCTTTGCTGCTAAGAAATTTCTTCTGCCAGATCCCCTAAATTATCTCTCTCAAGTTCAAAGTTCCACAGATCTCTAGGGCTAGGGAAAAATGTCAGCAGTCTCTTAGCTAAAATATAGCATGAGTGACCTTTACTTCAGTTCTTAATAAGTTCCTCATCTCCATCTGAGACCATCTCAGCCTGTACTTAATTTCCTTTATCACCATCAGCATTCTGGTCAAAACCATTAAACAAGTCTCTAGGAAGTTCCAAATTTTCCCACATCTTCCTGTCTTTTTATAAGACCTCCAAATTGTTCCAAACTCTGTCTGTTACCCAATCCTGCATTTTCAGGTTATCTTTATAGCAACTTCCTATTCTGCTGGTACCAATTCACTTTATTAGTCAATTTTCATCTGCTACAAAGATACTACCTGAGACTGGGTAATTTATAAAGAAAGGAGGTTTAATTGACTCACAGTTCTACATGGCCAGTGAGACCTCAGGAAACTTAAAAGCATGGAGGAAGGGGAAGGATAAGCAAAGTACCTTTTACATGGAGGCAGGAGAGAGAGAGAGCAAGGAAAAGCTGTTACTTATAAATCCATCAGATCTGTGAAAACTCACTCACTATCACAAGAATGGCATAGTGGAAACACGGCTGGGTTCCAACCATCTCCAACCTCCCATCAGGTCCCTCCCTTGACACACGAGGATTACATTTGAGATGAGATTTGGGTGGGGACAAAAAGCCAAATGGATTTTAGGGCAGAAATTTTCAAAGCACTCAAGAGGGCCCAGGTGTAGCTGTTCAAATGAGAGTCTTTACATGGATCTATATGTTTCAATCCATTTCCATCTCTCTTACTGTTTATTTAGCAAGTATACACAAACAGAAACCTCAGTATGTGGCTAAATTACCAATACATAGAAAAGCAGATGAGAAATGGGTTGCCTATATATTAATAGGAACTTTAGGACTTGGGTAGCATAAGTTGCTAGGTTTATCATCAGCAGCATCTATTTGTTCGGTACTGATTTTGTATTCATTGAGAGCTCAGTAAAAGCCAAATAAAAATAGCTTTCAGTGTTCTTATTTTCATGTATCATATGGTATTGCTTTCTCATAGCAAATGACTTTCTCTCGAAAAAACTAGATTGCTATTTTTTAACAGTACAATCATATTAAACATATTAAGGCTGCCATCTGGAGAATTTGAAATTTGTCAACTAGGTAAAAATGCAGATTTTTTTCTAAAAAGTTGATAAAGAGTCCAAAAATATGCCTCATATATCATTATCAGAGAAACAACATACAGACAGCTTTCCATTTGTATCTTGATAAATATTTGTGTGTCTTGTTTACATTTTTATTTTATGAATTCAAAGCAAGGTAAAATGCCACTCCAAATAGTCCTGCTCTCCCTCTTTTAGCTGCCCTCTACCCATTTGAGGCAGTGAATTAACAATGTCATTACCATCATGAGCTGTTTCCTGTCATTCAGACACTATATTTAATAGAATTGCAGATGGAAGTGTGTGGGCTGTTGTCGTCAGGAGAAGAAGGAGATGGCATAGTGACCTGCATGCTGGTGTCTCCTCTGTCTCCCTTCCCTCCCATCTGCTCTTTCCATCCTCATGCAAAGGCATCAGCAGAGGTTTCAGGACAGTGTTTCTTTGGCTAGAGCAAGGCTGCTATATGGAGATTGTCAATCAACCCTCTCAAACTCTAGGTGATGTCTCTTTTGTAAAATTTAATTTCATAAGGATGGGAGATGAAATGACAGCCTCACTTATTCTGACTGCTAAAGGCCAATCAAGAGTTGAAATGAAAACAGAAAGGTTACCAAGATCACTGCCATGTACTGGTTGTCACTGTGGCAGTGTCTCAGAAATTGTAACTAGAGGCCGGGTGCAGTGGCTCACAGCTGTAATTACAGCACTTTAGGAGGCCAAGGTGGTTGGATCACCTGAGGTCAGGAGCTTGAGACCAGCCTGGACAACATGGTGAAACCCTGTCTCTACTAAAATACAAAAATTAGCCTGGTGTGGTGGTAGGTGCCTGTAATCCCAGCTACTCAGAAGGTTGAGGCAGGAGAATCGCTTGAACCTAGGAGTTGGAGATTGCAGTGAGCCAAGGTCACACCATTGCACTACAGCCTGGGTGTCAAGAGTGAAACTATGCCAGAAAGAAAGAAAGAAAAGAAAGAAAGAAAAAGGAAGAAAGAAAGAGAGAGAGAGAGAAAGAGAAGGAAGGAAGGAAGGAAGGAAGGAAAAGAAAGAAAGAAAAGAAGGGAAGAAAGAAATTGCCACTAGAACTACAAGAGACTATGATTTCAGATGGCTGCAGGGACGTTTTAGAATTTTTCCATGAGGCACATTATTTCTAGAATGGTAAATACCATGTCTCCTGTGCCCTTCAAAGTAATCGTAGTATTGAATTCAACACAGATATGGAGATGCTATTCTGAAAAGACATAGTCATATTTGTTTTCCTGTTGACAGAGGTGTCTGTGGCTTTCCATGGGTGAATGTAATAAGACATGATATTTTTTATCAGCTTTAGTTCTACCACGGACTGTATTAATGCAGCATAGATAAGTGGTACAGGCACAAAATGGTAAGTTTTGTCAAGGCATCTTAACCATGGAAATTCAAAGAATTTCAAGCACTGTAAAATTTTATATATGCTTCCTTTATGTGTACACATATTTTATATACTACTATTACTATTAACAGTATTACTCTAAGCATTTTGCACATATGAACTCATTTATTAAGGTAGGCAATAGTATGATGGAGGAAATATTATCTCCATTTTAAATATGATAAAACTGAGACAGAGGGCAAGATTAATTTGACGAAGGTTATATGGCTGATAATTGGTAAAGATGATTTGTCTAGAGCCCAAAGTTTGAACCATTATGATATCCCTTCAGAGGTGGTATTAAAATTTATATGCTGCAGATGTAGACACTGCATATGTAGAACAAATGTGTATATACATAAAATATGTATGTTGTAATATATACAAATGTGTGTACATGTATATATTTCATTATATTTTGCTTTCAAGTATGATTTTTCTAGTTCTATGAACTCATCATGTCATTTCTTTTCAGTGCGTTTATCGATAAATGTGATACAACAACACAAAACACCAGCTAATAAAAATGTGTAAGTAATAGAGTGGTTTTTCCACTTCACATAGTGCTCAGCATGATATTACATTGCTGCAATGCTGTCAGTCTTCTATGTGCTAACAACACACTGTTTCATTCTATTGCCCATGGGGAAAGTTAAGACACTGCCTCTGAAGCAACTGATACTACTATTGGGAAAAAGAAATTGAACACTAAATTTCTTTAAGTGGTCCAGTTTACTCAGGAACTGTCTAAAGCATAGAACTACTTACAAATATGAATATTATACTGATGTCTTGAGTTCAGTATCATGTAGCAGTGGGCTTCGCAGAGGACTTACACATACTTATGCTCTGGTCAGCTGAATTTCATGCACACCTAGAGTAAGTTATGCTTGCGTGTGTTGTCTCTCATCACTAGAATTGTATGTTTACATGATGCTTGTTGTAAACACAAATGCAAGCCTAGTTATATCAGTTTTGCTTATTACATGACTTAATTATTACATGTAGAATGGACTTACGAGTGGAAAAATAGTCTTAAAAAATAAAAACGAAGTTTAAACATACGAAAAAGACTACATAAAGGTATAACATGAGTTTCTAAAGGCTGGAAAAACAATGATTAAGATATAAAAGGATTATCTTCCCAAATGATTTTACAAGTCTTTTAAGTTTTTATTCCGCTGTGAAAAAATCAACACTTGAAACTTCATAGACAATAAATTAAGGATATTTTTCATGCCAAAAAAAAAAAAAAGGTGAAGCTTCAACCAGTGACCCCATACACAAATGAATTCTTAATTCTATATCAAGAGTATTTTATAGTTTGAATTAAGGTCAAATATATCAGGTAAGTATCTATCACTGCTTTAAAAATATTTAATACACAATAATCAAATAAATACATTTAATATTTAATATATATCTGACATATTTTACTGACTACTAGTTCCAATGTCTAAAGTTTGAGAAATTTTATCTTTATTGTGATAAGCAACATATTTCTTATAATTCTGTGTAAAAATTGTAATATATCCACTGTATTATACCATAATCTAGAGTATTCAAATATTTCTGTAGAACCTAATTTGTGATGTGGTTTAGGAAAAAATACATTTCTTTTTTTTTTTTAAGAGACATGATTTTACCATGTTGGCCATGCTGGTCTTGAACTCCTGAACTCAGGTGATCCGCCCAACTTGGCCTACCAAAGTGCTGGGATAACAGGCATGAGCCACGGTGTCTGGCTAGAAAATACATTCTGACCAACAGCCCATACCTTGGAAGAAACAGAAGCCTGAAGAGTGCTAGCAATTAGCATACCTGATGTCTTTCATGAAAATGGTGTTAACTTTGTGAAAGTTATCAAGCATTTTCTTGTCATAGATAAATAATTAATCAGGAAACTCTACATCCATTTGTCCTTGCTTGACAATCTCAGAAGGAATAACTATCAGATTCTAGAGCTGTATTGTTCTTCAGAGTTCTGACAGCCATTATGACCCTTTCAAAATGTATCATAAAGACAGTTTGTTGGCAAAGATTCCTTAGGTTTGACATTTTATTTTGCCAGAGGTGAAGGTTTACTAAAAGTTAAAATGTCTTTTCTATCTTTATAGACTCTCCTTATCACTAGATTGGAGTTTATTAATTCAAGTTAGCTAATCACAGAAGAAAAAGATGAAGCCTGAGAAGGATGATTAAGTAGTCCTTTTCCCTTGTATTTCAAATATATAGTCATTAAGTCTAAGAATTGTGTATGTGAATCTACGTATCTACATGTTTATATCTATACCCATGTACTGTGTGTATCTATATCCATATCTTTAACTGTATAGACCTGATAACTGAAGCCCATACTCTCCTGTCCAATTTTATATTATCACAATATGCTAAGCAATATTAAAGTAATGTAGGTATGTATGAATGTCTTTAATACCTTGAAGGTGTCTCTACCTCTATTTCTTTTTTTTTTTTTTTTGTCTCTACCTCTATTTCAAATCAGTTACACGTCTTGGGGAGAGGCTGACCAAGTAGTAAACCGTCATTGGCCAAAAGTTCAATTAAATTAGCCCAGGTGTGGTCGGTCATGCCTGTAATCCCAGCACTTTGAGAGGCTGAGGTGGGTGGATCATTTGAGCTCAGGGAAAACTGGTGAAATAGTCATCTCTACCAAAACTACAAAGATTAGCCAGGTGTGGTGGCGCATGATTGTAGTCCCAGCTACTTGGGAGGCTGAGGTGAGAGGATCAATTGAGCTCAAGAAGGCAAGGCTAACGTGAGCCAATATCATGCCACTGCACTCCAGTATGTGTGGCAGAGTGATAAATATGGGTTAAATAATGTGATAGGCCAGCCATATCTCAGTCATATACATAGAGTTTGACCTAACAAATGATGCTTCAAAAATTTTAGAGAAAATTTATAGGAAATAATTTGTCAATAAAGATTCTTAGAATGCTTCTTTATATAAAGAATTATCATGAGTATTATGGGTCACAGGTTATGACTTGGATTTAAAAAAATATTGCATTAAGTTGTACAAAATGTATTTTACTTCAGATATGAACAATCAAGTAGACAGAATAAAAATCGTTAAGTCTCGAAATAATGGTATTGCCTCCTACTTTGGCTTTTTACTCTCAGAGTTTTTGTGTTGTTTTTTGTTTGTTTATTTTTCAGTTCTTCTTGATTGGGTTTATTTGATTTACTGAAAATACATTTCACATTTCACTTTGAAGGAAACAGTCTCAGACTCCAGTCCCCTGGCTACAGATGAGCTCCACCAAGTCCATGCGTTTTGCTGGCATGACATCACCCAGGTGTTATACTCTTTTGCCACTTTCCATTCTGACTTATTCCAAGGGGGCTGATTGCCTTGCTGGCCTGGCATAGTCTAAAGCCTCATATGTAATTACAGCCCTGTAAATGCATAGAGAATGGAGTAGCATCATGGTGAGAATTAGAAAGCAGCCTGGTCAGTAAAGGACAATCTACTAATTACTTGCACTGATGGTTTTTTGGTAGGAAAATATTTCTGGGGTTTTTGATAAAAGGCATATAAAATTGCCTAAACTCCCTTCTGTTATCTTTATACAAAATAAATTGCCAATTTTATGCTATTTGTTTCAGTATATCCATTTTGAAAATTCTAAGTTTATATTTGCTTTAAAATTGGTATATTTTACAACAATGGTATGTGTTATATGTCCTGAATTGAACTTATTTAAACAAATTTGGTATACAACAGTATTAAAAATAAAGCATAAGAAAATAATATTTCCATATTCTAATATTTCTAAGAGTAGGATAATCTTTAAATTATAAACTGTTCCAAAGTTTGTTTCCATTGTTGGTGATAGTCATGGATAGTAATCATGAACCTAATACACAGACATGATGTAAAGTTTAACAAAAAGAAAGCATGTATCTTTCTATTAATTTAACGTATTTGAATGAAGTCACTGGAAAAAAAGCAAATGCTATAGGTCTCAATGACTTCTGAAAATGAATAGGTACATATATAGATGTATTCCTATTTCTGTATCTTCAAGTTTATATCCATGTATATATCCATATAATATACATACAGTATATATGCCCATAGAATTTGAATATGGGATAGTCTGCACAAATGGTAAAGTTTATGCAGTGACTTCTATCAAAAAATATATTATAAAAATTATGGTATATGAATTGTAAATGACATATCTAGACTTTAAACATATTAAAGATTGCAATGCTGTTTTTGTCATCATTTTATAGAGCTGGCGCTCACAAGTTCAAACTATTTTTATTAAATATTAGGAAACAATGAATGAGATATAGATTTTAAAATAGCAACTGAAGATTTAAAATTATACTTAGATACTGACTTAATAAAGAATTTCTTACAAAAATGCAAAAATGATAAGGCTATTGCACCTGCTATTCAGCATCCATCCCCCACTTGGGGTCCAATCCTTTTCTAAAGTTACTGAGTAGTGCCAGTTTCCACATTCTACAATGTAATTAAGATTTAGTGATACAGGAGGTTTTAGATCTATTTTATAGAGCAATTTCATCAGAAGCAAATGGCTAGTTGAAATAACCAACTATAGATTTTTATTCTATATTAAATTTATTTTTTATTAGAAATGTATTTTATGATTGCCCTCAAAATCAAACTAAAATTTAGAACTGCAAGAGTAGATGAGTGAATACAGGAGGGTGAGGCATGTTTGTACTAGAATACAGGAATGAGGAGAGGCATGTGTGTACTAGAATACAGGGATGAGGTGAGGCATGTGTGTACTAGAATACAGGGATGAGGTGAGACATCTGTACACTAGAATACAGGGATGAGGTGAGACATGTGTGTACTAGAATACAGGGATGACGTGAGGCATGTGTGTACTAGAAAACAGGGATGAGGTGAGGCATCTGTACACTAGAATACAGGGATGAGGTTAGACTTCTGTGTACTAGAATACAGGGATGAGGTGAGTCATGTGTGTACTAGAATACAGGGATGAGGTGAGGCAACTGCACACTAGAATACAGGGATGAGGTTAGACTTCTGTGTACTAGAATACAGGGATGAGGTGAGGCATCTGTACTCTAGAATACAGGGATGAGGTGAGGCATGTGTGTACTAGAATACAGAAATGAGGTGAGACATCTGTACACTAGAATACAGGGATGAGGTGAGGCATGTGTGTACTAGAATACAGGGATGAGGTGAGGCATCTGTGTACTAGAATACAGGGATGAGGTGAGGCATGTGTGTACTAGAATACAGGGATGAGGTTAGACATCTGTGTACTAGAATACAGGGATGAGGTGAGGCATCTGTGTACTAGAATACAGGGATGAGGTGAGGCATATGTGTACTAGAATACAGGGATAAGGTGAGGCATCTGTACACTAGAATACATGGATGAGGTGAGGCATGTGTGTACTAGAATACAGGGATGAGGTGAGGCATCTGTACTCTAGAATACAGGGATGAGGTGAGGCATGTGTGTACTAGAATACAGGGATAAGGTGAGACATCTGTACACTAGAATACAGGGATGAGGTTAGACTTCTGTGTACTAGAGTACAGGGATGAGTTGAGGCATGTGTGTACTAGAATACAGGGATGAGGTGAGGCATCTGTACACTAGAATACAGGGATGAGGTTAGACTTCTGTGTACTAGAATACAGGGATGAGGTGAGGCATGTGTGTACTAGAATACAGGGATGCGGTGAGGTATCTGTGTACTAGAATACAGGGATGAGGTGAGGCATCTGTGTACTAGAATACAGGGATGAGGTGAGGCATGTGTGTACTAGAATACAAGGATGAGGTGAGGCATCTGTACTCTAGAATACAGGGATGAGGTGAGGCATGTGTGTACTAGAATACAGGGATGAGGTGACGCATGTGTGTACTAGAATACAGGGATGAGGTGAGCCATGTGTGTACTAGAATACAGGGATAAGGTGAGGCATCTGTGTACTAGAATACAGGGATGAGGTGAGGCATGTGTGTACTAGAATACAGGGATGAGGTGAGGCATCTGTACACTAGAATACAGGGATGAGGTGAGACATCTGTATACTAGAATACAGGGATGAGGTGAGACATCTGTACACTAGAATACAGGGATGAGGTGAGGCCTCTGTGTACTAGAATACAGGGATGAGGTGAGGAATGTGTGTACTAGAATACAGGGATGAGGTGAGACATCTGTATACTAGAATACAGGGATGAGATTAGACTTCTGTGTACTAGAATACAGGGATGAGGTGAGGCATCTGTGTACTAGAATACAGGGATGAGGTGAGGCATGTGTGTACTAGAATACAGGGATGAGGTGAGACATCTGTACACTAGAATACAGGGATGAGGTGAGGCATGTGTGTACTAGAAACAGGGATAAGGTGAGACATCTATGTACTAGAATACAGGGATGAGGTGAGACATCTGTGTACTAGAATACAGGGATGAGGTGAGGCATGTGTGTACTAGAATACAGGGATGAGGTGAGGCATCTGTGTACTAGAATACGGGGATGAGGTGAGGCATGTCTGTACTAGAATACAGGGATGAGGTGAGGCATCTGTGTACTAGAATATAGGGATGAGGTGAGGCATCTGTGTACTAGAATACAGGGATGACGTGAGGCATCTGTACACTAGAATACAGTGATGAGGTGAGGCATGTGTGTACTAGAATACAGGGATGAGGTTAGACATCTGTGTACTAGAATACAGGGATGAGGTGAGGCATGTGTGTACTAGAATACAGAAACGAGGTGAGGCATGTTTGTACTAGAATACAGGGATGAGGTGAGGCATGTGTGTACTAGAATACAGAAATGAGGTGAGGCATGTGTGTACTAGAATACAGGGATGAGGTGAGGCATGTGTGTACTAGAATACAGGGATGAGGTGAGGCATCTGTACTCTAGAATACAGGGATGAGGTGAGGCATGTGTGTACTAGAATCAAGGGATGAGGTTAGACTTCTGTGTACTAGAATACAGGGATGAGGTGAGGCATGTGTGTACTAGAATACAGGGATGAGGTGAGGCATCTGTGTACTAGAATACAGGGATGCGGTGAGGCATGTGTGTACTAGAATACAGGGATGAGGTGAGGCATCTGTACACTAGAATACAGAAATGAGGTGAGGCATCTGTACACTGGAATACAGGGATGAGGTGAGACATCTGTACGCTAGAATACAGGGATGAGGTGAGACATCTGTGTACTAGAATACAGGGATGAAGTGAGGTATGTGTGTACTAGAATACAGGGATGAGGTGAGGCATGTGTGTGCTAGAATACAGGGATGAGGTGAGGCATCTGTACTCTAGAATACAGGGATGAGGTGAGGCATGTGTGTACTAGAATACAGGGATGAGGTGAGGCATGTGTGTACTAGAATACAGAAACGAGGTGAGGCATGTTTGTACTAGAATACAGGGATGAGGTGAGGCATGTGTGTACTAGAATACAGAAATGAGGTGAGGCATGTGTGTACTAGAATACAGGGATGAGGTGAGGCATGTGTGTACTAGAATACAGGGATGAGGTGAGGCATCTGTACTCTAGAATACAGGGATGAGGTGAGGCATGTGTGTACTAGAATCAAGGGATGAGGTTAGACTTCTGTGTACTAGAATACAGGGATGAGGTGAGGCATGTGTGTACTAGAATACAGGGATGAGGTGAGGCATCTGTGTACTAGAATACAGGGATGCGGTGAGGCATGTGTGTACTAGAATACAGGGATGAGGTGAGGCATCTGTACACTAGAATACAGAAATGAGGTGAGGCATCTGTACACTGGAATACAGGGATGAGGTGAGACATCTGTACGCTAGAATACAGGGATGAGGTGAGACATCTGTGTACTAGAATACAGGGATGAAGTGAGGTATGTGTGTACTAGAATACAGGGATGAGGTGAGGCATGTGTGTACTAGAATACAGGGATGAGGTGAGGCATGTGTGTACTAGAATACAGGGATGAGGTGAGACATCTGTACACTAGAATACAGAAATGAGGTGAGGCATCTGTACACTAGAATACAGGGATGAGGTGAGACATCTGTACACTAGAATACAGGCATGAGGTGAGACATCTGTGTACTAGAATACAGGGATGAGGGGAGGCATGTGTGTACTAGAATACAGGGATGAGGTGAGGCATGTGTGTACTAGAATACAGGGATGAGGTGAGACATCTGTACACTAGAATACAGAGATGAGGTGAGGCATGTGTGTACTAGAATACAGGGATGAGGTGAGACATCTGTACTCTAGAATACAGGGATGAGGTGAGGCATCTGTGTACTAGAATACAGGGATGAGGTGAGACATCTGTACTCTAGAATACAGGGATGAGGTGAGGCATCTGTGTACTAGAATACGGGGATGAGGTGAGACATCTGTACACTAGAATACAGGGATGAGGTGAGGCATGTGTGTACTAGAATACAGAAATGAGGTGAGGCATCTGTACAGTAGAATACAGGGATGAGGTGAGGCATGTGTGTACTAGAATACAGGTATGAGGTGAGACATCTGTGTACTAGAATACAGGGATGAGGTGAGGCATCTGTGTACTAGAATACAGGGATGAGTTGAGGCATGTGTGTACTAGAATACAGGGATGAGGTGAGGCATGTGTGTACTAGAATACAGGGATGAGGTGAGGCATCTGTACACTAGAATACAGGGATGAGGTGTGGCCTGTGTGTACTAGAATACAGGGATGAGGTGTGGCCTGTGTATACTAGAATACAGCGATGAGGCGAGGCATCTCTGTACTAGAGGCTATGGAACTCACGATCCAAAAGGAGAGTTTAAACGGGATGCTATTTAGTAAAATAGATATTGAATGTGTAATTTTTAATGTACTTCTTCAATTTTAAATAGCTTCTCATTCCAGCTCCCTTTGCTACACACATAAATTGTTCTTATGAAAATTAGAAAAAACACTTTTACTTCATGAATTATGATGCCTTAAACCCATATTAGCTGCGGAAGTCTAACATATATGAAGATGTAGTTAGGACTTACCAACAGGGTATTCAATTTCCTTTATCCTAAAGGAAAACAGACTTTTATCTGCTTTCTCATCAAATTCCTGAATATTTATCTAATAGGTGCTTCAATATGGTCATATTCCATAGTTTGCATATCACATCAGAAACCCATCCATATAAATTGTTTGACAAAGCATAGATGGTTCTGAAATTTGAATTTCACTTTTCACCAAGTGATATGCCTATCTGAGGAACAGTATGACAAAGAAGTACATGTCTTAAAAGAACCATGAGGGACATATGACATTTGCTAAGCTGGCAGATGGTGTTGTCACCTGCTGTTTAAATTGAAACAAACAAACACACATTTATAGTAGCATATATGATATGGTTTACAAACAAGTTCTAAGACCTTAGACCTTATCTGTCCTGTTGGTATGATAGAAGACTAGGAATTAACTATGTAATGATTTTTTTTCTTCTTGACAAGAAATGTCACTTCATAAAATGTATTAACATGGCCATATTATGAAACTAAGAGTCTACAGAGTATCTCTTCAGTTGACAGGAGAAATATAGGTAGAGTCAGGCAGATTGAAGCTCGTGTCAGCCAAGCAAAGCCAATGAGGAAATGTTATCATTTATAGTCTACACTTTTCTGCTGTATAATCCCAAACCTTGTTTCTTACAGATGCCATGTGGTTGCTTCAGTTATACTCTAAACTTCTGAATTTATAGCAAAAATCTATCATGCAACTGCATGATTTTAATAAGTCTATCAAATTCAAGATCCATTGATAGATATTAGTAACTAATAACCTTGTATTTTACTCATTGTCTTATGACTGCTTGTATATGTATTCAATACGCAAATGTATGAAATATAGTATGTAGCCATCATAGTTACGTAAACTCTAGAAGCCTTAGTATTTATAACTGTAAGATGAGTATAAACACTGCATCTTCCTCACAGAATGTTTATGATATTACAATGAGATTTTAATTATAACAAGCAACACTTACTAAATGATTACTCTTTGTCACGAACTTTATATGCTTCATTAATTTAATACTTATTTATAATATCCCTTATACAGCTTTCCCTATTATTCCCCTTATGCAGATGAGAAAACTGAAGCACCACGTGGTTAAGTAACTTGCTCAAGGTCATGGAGACCAGGAGGCAAACCCAGACAGGCTGGATTGGGTCCACATTTGCAACCACAGCACGACACTATGTGAGGTCCCATCAATGCTTGTTATCGACTTGTTTTTCCAGCTTTTGGTCTTTTCCTTTTCTAATCCATTCCTCCACATGTCACCAAAATGATCTTTCTAAAATGCAATTCTAGTCTCTCGTTTTTACATAACTTTCCATTTTTTCCACCAATCTATACATTTAAATTCATTCTCATATATGATAAATCCCTTTAGCTTTTGGCTTAAGCTTTCATCCCACTCACCCAATATGTTCACAAACAAGGTCTAAACTATTTTAGGAATTGACAGCATTTTTACTTTCATACCTCTAGAGCTTTCAATATCTGCTGTGCATTTCCTGTAATAAGTTTCCAACTCTTCTTTATAAGACAAAACAATTTCCACTCTTCAAGCTCTTTATTAGACTTTTTCAGTGAATCCTGCTGTAATTTCAAGGGAAATGAGTGGCCCTTCCCTGTGCTGTCTACCTCTCAGATTAAACTCATTATAGTCACATCTCCACATCACAAATATGAGTTTTCAAGTCTCTCTCCCCCACTGGACTTTGGGCTCTTCCAGATTGGCAATGAAGTTTGATGCATCCTTAGATTATGAGTGCATGATATTTGATAAATATTTGACACTCAAAGACGATGATTCAAAGTCTATTTGCCTTCCGTAAGAATGTCATGTAAGTACCATATTAGTAGCCAGTTCAACAGTTTAATGCAATAAACATTTATGGAAAAACTAGCATCTGTCATGCCCTGTGGTGGTCATGAATAGGTGTGACTAACACCTGACACGGCCCTCAAAGAGGTGGTTCAGTTGCACAGGCAAATTTTCAGTTCATTTTGATGTATTCCACTAACATAGGTACTTATTGGGTGCCAGACAAGCAGAGAAGAGACTCTTAACCCAGCCCAAAGAGAAAAAAAGAAAGCATAGATATTAGGCTGTCCCCATTCCAAATTGCCATTTATTTTCAATTTATCTTTTTACTTTTATTTTTTTGAGATGGAGTCTCTCTTTCACCCAGGCTGGAGTGCAGTGGTGTGATCTCACTCACTGCAACTTCACCCTCACAAGTTCATGTGATTCTCCTGACTCAGCCTCCTGAGTAGCTGGGATAACAGGTACATGGCACAATGCCCTGCTGATTTTTGTACTTACCATATGAATGGGCTTTTGCCATGTTGGCCAGGCTAGTTTTGAACTCCTGACCTCAAGTAATCTGCCCACCTTAGCTTCACAAAGTGCTGGGTTTACAGGTGTCAGCCACTGTATCCAGTCTCAAATTGCCATTTAAACCTCAATTATTAACATTTAACAGCTGGAGTTCAACTATAGCTCAATGACTATGACAGTCACCTAGGTTGTTACTAAGGTAGATCCCTCATGGTCTGAGGGATCCAAACATGTGAAGCAGGTGTAACTAACATTATTGAAGTGATAATTCCTTTACAATTCAAAATGTAAAGTGGGTAGTCGTCTGTAAACTTAGTGATTTGGCAAACTGATCAGTTAAGGCCATGAGTAATGGAGGTCAACATGCTTAGTTTCCTTGCATAGGAATAAAAAGAAAGAGAGTTAAAAAGCAAAATGAAAACAAGGAGAGAAAGAAAAGTGAAACAGGACAAGATTGTATTACAGCTTATCTGTTTATTTCTCCTATCTGAAATCTTTTTAGATGACAGTTTTGGCCTCAGAGTTTTTCCCAGAGATGTGAACAACCACATTACTGTAGCCAATCCTTTATGCCATTTTCCATCTCTATAAATGTTCTAGAAGTCTAACATTTACAGGTTATATCACAGCTTGTGAAATGAGAATTTCTTGCGGCGGTCCTCTCTAGTTCATCACAGTATTTCTCACAGGGCCAGGAACTGCATCTCACACATATTACTCTCAGCACAATTATTGAGTGTTGAGTGGATGTAAGTAGAAATGTAAAAGTTAGAATTTCACTTCTCAAAATTCTCAGACTGCAGTGCAGTAAAAGGAGAATTCATAGAATTAGAATTCGATCGGTCTCAACTATATCAAAATTTTCTCTACAACAGCTCATAAATTAGAGACTTCTTCATCTTGTTCTCTTGTACTCTATTTACAGGATCAGAGCCAGAGTAATTCTCTTAAAATATAATAAAATCATGTCACCCCTCTGCTAAATGTTCTCCAGGGGCTTCCCATCTCAGAATAAAAGGAACACCTGCAAATGGCCCAAGTCTCCTCCTGATTGGTCTCACCGACCCTTTCTCTCCTGTACCTCCCCCGCAATTCACTACACTAGGTCTCCTTGCTGATTCTTGAACACAGCAGGCATTCTCCTGCCTCAGCACTTGTACGTGTTCAGTCCTGTCTGCCTGAGAACTCTTTTCCCAGATACCAATGTGGTTTACTCTCACTTCCTTCAGTGATTTACTCAAAAGTCATCGTCTCATTAAGAACTTTCTGGTCACTCTGTCTAAAATTACAATCTCATCTTGACTGCACATTGCAAATTTCCCATTTCTGCTTTATTATTTCTCATTTGCATTTAACACCCTCTAACACATTATGCATGCTTTTTAATCTTAATGATTTCTCATCTTCTCCACTAGCATGTAAGCTCCATGAAGGCTGAGATTTTTCTCTATGACTTACAAACATATTCTTAGTTGGTAGAAGAGTGCTTAACATTTCATAGGGTGCCCAGTATATACTGCTGAAGAACTAAATGAATCTCCATTATGAAAATGATTTTTCGGACATAACAAAAGTGTTATAAGTAAAGGCACTTACTTGTTGCTATAGTGATTTATCGATGCAGTTCTAATTCTAACTAGCTATGCAATCATTACTAATCATTGAGTTAATTATCTTCAATAAAATCATAGTCAATTAGAACCAATCAAGAATATTAATCATTTGATCTAATTTATATTTTGTCAGAAAGCAGAAATCCCTTGGCATTAGAGTGTCTTATCCACAGAATGGCCCCACAGCCCTTTAGTTTTGTGTACAAGCTTGAGGAATGATGAAAAGTTGAAAAAAAAAGAGGTGTCCAGGGAGATGACTCGACCTGCAGCATGGGTCTAGATAGCCAAGAACCACTATAAGAGTCCTCTAGGTATTAGTAGCCTTCAGAGACAGAAAGTGGACCCACTCTGCCTTGGGCTTGATTTTAAAGGTACAAGTTCTTCTGCTTCTGGTCTGCAGTGGCTCTGTTTTTCCGTGTATTCTTTACCTATTATCAATCACAACAATGACAGCAAGACTAGTAGTCATGAAAGCAACCACTTACTGAGTACTAGCCTACCTACACCAAATCCTTGGGGGATATTGGTTGGTATCTTATTTTGAAACTGGCCCATAGAACTGATGGTAATAGTCTTTTAAAATAAACATAGAAACTGACTTTCTTGGTTTGAAAGCCTGAAGCTTACACTTGTCTAACCTGAGTTCTTTTTTAAGGAAAGTGACTCTCAGCCCTCTCAGAGAGTATCAAGGGGCTGAAACTCACCAGACCATGACACCCAGACAATGACATGCCAGGCCTCTCATCCTCCTGGTTTCTGTACTCCTCTCTGATTTCCATTTACTCACATGTAGTTGTTTTCTTTACCCACTATATAAATCCCTAATTTTATTCCAATTTGAGCGAGGTCTCCCATCGTCCTTGGCTGCAGCACTTAAAGTCCTCTTCCCTAGCAATAGTTATTGTCTCGGTGACCAGCTTTCTGGGTAGTAAGCAGCAGGATCTAGATCAAAACCTATGTTTTTCAGTAAGAATTTTAAGGAATTTACTTGTATTTTTTTCCTTCTAATATTTTATTATCCCTTTTCAGTAATCTCCATTGTCTAGGTACTGGGCACTTTTATTCTGGCCTCGGAAAGGTGAAAGGAAGGGATAGGATTAGAAACAGCCAGTGAATCACTTGAAAATGCGTTGTAAGAGGCTGTGCCCTTATAAGAAAAGAGATTCAGGAGGATCAGTTTGCCTTTGTACTCCCCTACAACCACACTCCACATCACCAAAGATTAGAAAGTTTTCATCCAGGATGCAGGGAGCCACAGGATGAAAGAGGTCTCTATGGGTCTCCAGAGTACAGGAGAACTCATTGTTTCGACACTGTGACCTAAGAAATAAGGTCAAGGAGAAACAAGACTTGACATAAGAAACAAGACAAGGAGAGAAAATGGTTGAGAAGGGCTTTGAAATGGAGAGTGCCACACAGAGTACAGAATCAACAGAAAGTCAACAGACTCGAAGAAGCAAAGAGGAACGATGGATGCATCAGTGGTATACTGAGGTAAAGCCCTCCTCAATAACCACCTCCATGCAACATCTATACAAATGGGCTCAGGAACCCCAGCTTGGATAAGAGGCTGGGCTTTCATCTGGATTTACAAAGTACTTAATGGAAAATTGAGAAAATTTCAATTATCTAATGATATATATCATTGGAGTAACATCTGCTCTCAAAATGTCTTGGAACTATATAAGTTAATGGAACCTTGACCAGACTAGAGAGAAGAGAGAACTTCCCCTAATGACTAAGGTTAAATTTGCCACCAGTCAAGCAGAATAAAAGTTATAAGAAGAAATTAAGTTGTTCTGTAGAAAGTGAAGAAGATAGCTTCTGCCTACCTGAGATTCATACTTGCTATATACATACTATTTAATTTCCTCTTTGAAACAATCTTATGTGATGAAAACTGTTATTTTCCATATTTTATAGTTTGAGAAAATTAGTGTCAGAGAGGTTAAGTAACTTGTCTGAAGGTCTGATTGGTTCCAAAGTTATGTTCTTAATCTCTGCACCATATAGCTTCAAGTCCTGTCAATTTTATATTATTAGATATTACAGTTTCAAGTTATCATTTTGCTTTCCACAGTTCCCTGGATTGACTAAAATATGCTAAGAAAATAAATATTTTTATAATACTTTGACTTTAGTCTTTCGGTACAAGCAGTTGTACCAAAAATGAATGAAGGAAGAAATTAATTAATGAAGATCACCTCCATAATTCAAGTTCTGATCCTTCCTTTCTTGCTGTCACAGGGCACACTGAAACAACTAAACAATGCAGATATACAAATCTACAGAGTTGTGTGAGCATAGGCTTCGGACCATGCTAGGTAAAGTCCCAGCTTTACCACTCAGCAATTGTGTAACTCTGACCAATTTAATTACTCTTTCTACACTTCAGGTGTTTTTCATCTTTAAAAAGAATAGAACAATAGCATCTACTTCATATGACTGTTAAATTATTAAATGATTTAATTACAGGCTCACAGCTGTAATCCCAGCATTTTGGGAGGCTGAGGCAGGTGGATTACCTGAGGTCAGGAGTTCAAGATCAGCCTGGCCAACGTGGTGAAATTCCGTCTCTGCTAAAAATACAAAAAATTAGCTGGGCTGGGTGGCACGTGCCTGTAATCCTAGCTACTCAGGAGGCTGAGGCAGGAGAATCACTTGAACCCCAAAGGGAGAGGTTGCAGAGAGCTGAGATCATGCCACTGCACTCCAGCCTGGGCAACAAGAGTGAAACTTCATCTCGAAAAAGAAAAAAAAAAGAATTAAATGAATTAATATATGTCCAGTGCATAGAGGAGTGCTGGTCACAAGAGAGTGCTTTATAAGCATTTGCTAGGTCTTGAAATGGGAATGGAAGTGCAAACCCATCTCTATTTCAAACTGTTATTTCCTTTTATATACTGGAAATTAGAGTAGACCTTTTTAGGTCTTACGTAAATTGTATTAGGTTATGTTGTTTTTCAAATGGGCTTTCATAAATGGTACAGGAAATTTGAGTTTTCATTTACATACATAATCAAGAAGTCTCAAATTAAATATGTTATACTCCAAGATAAAGCACATTGTTCAGGAAATACTGGGTAAATACATTAGTTCTGGGTGAGTTGAAAGATGAATTTCATACTCTGAGCTCATAAGAGCTGTAGGAAGTTTGAGCAACCTGATTTCTGAAGCAAATCTTAAACCACAGGCCTGGAACTTGGCTCTATCAGTTAGGGGTTTCTGTCAGTGGAGCATTTTCAAAGGTGCATGCAAGAGCAACCAAGGCTTGAGGTTAGAGATCCCCAGAGAATGTTTTACCCTTTGGTTAGTTCAGTGTAACAGAAGTGATAAAAAAGAAAATTAGCTGAAAATTTTTCAGTCATCTGCTTTCATCCATTTTGAAAAGGGAATGGGCTTTTTGCATGACCAGTCTGATTTGAGGTGTGGAAATTGGTCCTCTCATGAAAAATAAATAAATAAATAAAACAAAAATCAAAACCCAGTCAGTGACACTACCTTAGAGGAAAGCATCAGAGATCTCAGGCATAAGATTTTATTTATCTCCCTTACTTCTAACAGAAGTTATAGCTTTCCCATATGGCTTGTGTATTAGTTGTCATCTAATATTTTACTAAAAAAAAAGAATGCTAATTGAAACATTGTTTACCCCAGGAGGAAGGGCATTGCTGAAGAAAATGATGTGAAGATAAACTCTATCCTCTTGACATAATAAATTCTATTTGCTAATGTTTATTAGTACTTACAATATATCAGAAATATATTTCCTCTAATCAATAATACTATGATATAGGCTCTTAAGTTGTTGCATACATGAAGAAACCGAGGCACAGATATTTTAACTAAATTGTCTAAGATCAAACATTAGAGAAAAGACTGTAAACTAAATTCTTCAAATTTCCAAGACTATTTATCCTTAATCATACTAAACTACTGAAAAAGAAATGTTGCTAGGACAGAGCTATCGGATTTAGAATTGTGTGTTTTCTTTTTCCTGTTCTCTATTTCTGGTAATGGCACTGAAGTTACATAACAGCTTTAATGATTGCCAGTTTACATCTATTTCCTGGTTTACCTTTCTACGGGCTCTGAATGGCAAATGTGGTTGGTTAAATTTAAAACTGATCAGATTGTGCCTTTCATTCTTTAACGAGTTTATGAATTATACATAGATACATAAGGGCTCCCTGAACTATCTCATTTTTCTCAGAAATATGTGAGAGGAAAGTCACCTTCATTATAAACCAATGTAGTTTACCTGAGATACATTTATGACCTGTATCTGTGGGTGATGACTTTTTGGATTTTTGCTGTAACAACATTTCTCTACCTTTAAAGTATTTTTGCCCAGATGATGACCTCAGAGCCCAAAGATTAAATGGCTTCCTTTTTGCCAACTGACTTGCTGAGAATGACTAACGTGTCAAGGCTCCAGGGGGTAATTTCCCCTATAAGAGAGTGATTTAATTGGATGTCTGAAATCAACTTTCTATTCCATATCTATTTGTCCAGTAGAGAGGAGCTTCAAATAAAGGTGATGCTGCTCCTTTGACTGCAAAGATTTGAAGAGCAGAAAACTAAGCAAGGACATGATGCCCCAAAGACACCAGCAAAACAGAATACCTGTAACTTGGGTAGAAGAACCAACAACAGAACAGAGACTGTGGGATTTCTAAACCAAAGGACAAGTAAGAGCAGATTTTAAGGCAAGCATCCTATAACTGGCTATGACTGCGGCAATGGTTTCAATTATGGTTTGAGCAAATAGCAATTCATGTGGTTTGTTTGTGCATCAATGAGCAACACAAAGAAGTTTGGACATTCTGATCACTGACTGTGATAGGCTTTTCCTCATTTAGTATTCATAGGTGAGCCTCCCTTTCTCTTATTTTCTGTTTGTAACAAATGTACAAAATGGAAGCTTTCCTGCTATTGCACCACGACTGTTGAATAAAAATGCGGCATTCTCCGCAAAATAGGTGGATCACATGGTTATCCAGCAGCTGTGCCTCATTCAAACTACCAGCATGAATTAACATGCGTATTATCTTTACAGAGTGAGGAGGTAGACAACTACTTTGCTTCCCCCTACACTCCCAGGTAGACACTGTTCAAACAGATGTTTGAAATTAGATAAGTATTTTTTATTTTTAGCAGAATATGAAAAATTCACAAATTCTGGTATATGAGCATATAAACATTTAGTCATTTCCCAAATATACAAGTGTGAAATGGCTGTCATAAATACAAATGTTCAGAGCTGTACACAAGATGGGGCCAACCACATTACAGTAGCATGCCTTCTTGCATTTTATCACAGCACTAAAATATACAATTTCTTCCCTTGAAAAAGCACTGTTACGGGCATTATAAAGAAATGAGCCACAATGAGGTCTGAGCAATTATCACCCTGGAGGGAAACACACTGATGCAATTGAACAGGAATAGCTGTTTAGACAACCGGACTCTACTAGTTCACTATTGGAGCCAAGGAGCCTAATTCATCACCTGGCCTTAATTTTAGGAGACTTCCATTCAGTGTGAGGACTAAAGCAGTCAGGGGACTTAATGAGAAAGGCTATTAAGCACGATAGAAAGCTGACTATAAATAGAGGTGACTACATTAGAGTAATAATTAGGTGTTCATCAAAAGAGATGAGGCATATGTTATGATATAATATTGTTCTGTAATGCTTTTTTCTGTTGCTGTTGTTAAAGCATTTTACTACCTAGTTTTAATGTTTCTAATATTTTGATATTAGATTTCTAGTATTTCAGTATTTAAGGATGGGAAAATAGTGCTTAGAGGAAACTGCCATCAAATTTTAGTGTCGTTTTAATGATTAAGTAATGTAATAAGACTTCTAAGTTTTTCATGTAGGATTTCTTAATATTCAAAATCATTATCTTGGGCTGAATCATATCTATATTTGTCACATCCTTTCATTTTTGGAAAACTCCCATTATTTTGGCTTTTATAATAAAACAGTGAAACAAAGCCCACCGCAAGTGGAAAATAAAAATACAAATCGATCTGCACAGCACCACTATACTCTCCAATGCCTCCCACCACAAAAAGAAAGAAGAAAGCAATTCACCATTTCCTAAAATCCAGTCTCTTCATAAAATGAAGTACAATACTTTGGCAGATGTTGGTCTCATAGGGATGCCCTTTACCATCAGCTACCTAAATATAACAAAACAGGAGTTAGAATTTGCTTGATTGGAAAAAGCACTTCAATTGAAAGTAGAACACTTAGGCCAGGCATAGTGGCTCATGCCTGTAATCCCATCACTTTGGGAGACCAAGGTAGGTGGATCATCTGATGTCAGGATTTCCAGACCAGCCAGACCAACATGTTGAAACCCTGTCTCTAATAAAAACACAAAATTATCCAGGTGTGGTGCTGCATGCCTGTAGTCCCAGCCATTCAGGAGGCTGAGGCAGGAGCATCACTTGGACAACCTGGGTGGTGGAGGTTGCAGTGAGCTAAGATTGTGCAACTACGCTCTGGCCTGGGCAACAGAGTGAGACAGACAGACAGAAAGAAAGAAAGGAGGGAGGGAGGGAGGAACACTTAATAAAACAACCACTGCGCATAAACAATGAGTATTATAGAGAAGATGATACAAAAAGAAAAGAATATTTCTGGGTCACTGAGTGAGTTATCGACACATACTAGGAGATAATAGGTACGCTATTGCATTCTTTCAAATAGCATTCATGGTTCTCCATGAAAATTTTATAATGAATGCTATTAGGGTTTAGTGAGGGTTTACTTCTGATTTTCAAGGTAAATAATAATAATAATAGAACACTTACACACACATACCTCACCACAAGAAAGAGAGTACTATTGGATTATGGAGAACTTAAAGCAGCCTCCAAACTAACAAATTGCCCTAGATTTGCTTTATTTTGGCAGGAAACAATTAGAAAATATAACCCTATCCCTATTTTATTTTTCAATCCCTTCATATGGAGATAAATAACATCATCACTACTTGCAAAAGACATGATTTCCTAAGCAAACAATTAAAGAGAATCTACAGAAAAGTTTTAAGTTGGGTTGGTGAACTTGCCACATACAAAAGCCAATGTTATTTACATTTGGTAACAACAAACATTTAAAAATGACATTTTGATAAAAGACAGATTTTACATAATAATGAATTTTTCAAATAACTAGAAATAAAATTAGTGGAAAATGTGCAAGCCTTCCACATTGAAATTTATTAACATTACTGAAAGAAAAGACCAATTGAAATAAATACTAAGATAGACCATGTTCATGAACTTCAAAACCCAATACTGTAAAAATGTCAGTTCTCCACCATGTCATTCTATAAATTCATTGTAAAAGTAATCGAGCTACCATTTGATATTTTCTTCTCTTTCTTATCTTAGAAATTCTGAGAAGTATAGAACTACAATTAGGAAGACAAAAGGATATACTTTCATAAATTTTATTTAACTAACATATAGCTTTTGTTCTGCATCACACACTGTTCTAAGTGCTTTACAAATGTAAACTCATTTAAGCCTTTTAACAACCTCATGAATTAGTTATTGTTTAATTTAGAGACAAGGATACTGAGGCACAGAGATGCTAAGTAACTTGCCTAAAATCACAAAGGTAGTTGATTGAACCCAGAAACTGTAATTCTGTTTTTAACCACCACACTGAAGTGAAGAGGAAGAAGCAGCAACTGGATCTTCTGTTCTACTCTGATAAATTTGGAATGTACTTTAATTAATGTCTAATTGTCACCAAGGTTTGTCTTATATATATTTACAAACACATATATTTATGTTATACATGCACACACATATTTTCAAAGAATAAAAATATCTACCAAGAGGAAGAATATAGCCAGCAAGTTAGAAGTCTTCATGTGTGCCTATCCACCCCCTATTTTCTTTTTATTATCTCATCTTCCTCCTTCAGGTAAGGATGATCCTGAAATTTGTATTAATGATTAATTTTCCTTTCTTTGTAGTTTTAGCACCTATGCCTGTATCACTAAACACATATTTTAAGCTTACTATAGAAATGGTTCATAGTTTAGAAATTTTTTATGATTTATATTTTGCTCAAAAGTATGCTTTTGATATTGGTCATATGATACATTTAGCTGTAGACTTTAACCAATTTTCAATGATGTATATGGCATTGATTTGCCATTCTACTATTAATGGATTTCTGGGTAGTTTCTCATTTTTGGTGTATATTTGTGTGACTATGTGAAGCATGTATGAGTATGTACCTGCACCCATGCTATTGCAAGTATTACTGCTATACATATTCTTTTTAAATTTTATTTTTAATTGACAAATAATAATTATATATTCATGGGGTACACAGTGATGTTTCAATGCATATAATGTATAGTGATCAAATCAGGATAATTAGCATATTCATCATCTAAAACATTTATCATTTATTTGTGTTGGAAATGTTCTTATATATATCTTCTTTGCAGGTTCAAGAATATCTATAGGCTTAATATTTAGAAGTAGAATTGTTAGGCAGTAGGACATACAAACCATCAATATTTATTAGGTAATATCAAACATTTTTCCAAAGGGTTCTATCAATTTGAATTCCTATCAGAGGACAGGGAAGGGTCCCTTTGCTCTACATCCTCACTGACACTCATACACCAGTAGTACATACCAACAATATTGACTAACTTTGTAAAGTTTGCCAATATGGTGGTTTATAGTAAGTTATAGTATGGATATAATTATCATTTTCCTCACTTTCAAAGAGCTTTAATATCCATACAGATAATTATTAATAATTTTGATTTCCTATTTTGTAAAATATCAGCTCACTTCTTTATTCCATTTGTCTATTGAGTGTTAGTATTTTCCTTAAGTAGTAGAAGTTGTTTGCAAATTTGGTAAAGTAATATTTTTGTTGTGGTGCTTGTTATGTTGTTGAAATAGCTTCTTCCAAGCTTGACATGTCTTTTCTTCTCTTTATAATATTTTGATGTATAAAAATTTTTTTATGCTAAGAATACAGACATGTTACCTTTCTTTTGGACACAATTTACATGGTCTACGTTTTTCCATTCTTTAGTTTCAATCTGTCTTCTTATATTTCAAGTTAAAACAGAATATTACTGGGTTTTGAAAAATCTAATCCAACAATCCTTTTCTTTTAACTAGTGTTTAGTCAATTTATTATTATTTCTACACACTTTCAGTATTACTACTTCCACAAACTTATTTTATGTTTTCTAGTCTCTTCTTTTTTTTGTACATTGTCCTATTTGAAAATTTTTAAATTTTACTTGTTTAGCAAGTTTATCTGTGTTTATTCTTTTAGTGATTACTTTAGCTGTTTTAGAATGCATATGTTATTTGCCATCATTTAAATAATAATCTTTATCTTTCTTCAGATTATATTAAGTCCTTAGATATTAAGACCTCCTACCATCTCTTGTCAGCATGTGTGCCAGTTTTTGCCCACTATTCTACTCTTTTCCTCTTCATGAATTAGGATTATAGTTTTTTATTCATTCAGTATTTGCTTGGATATACTTACATACATACCCATATCTTTACTAACATTACCTCCTACCTTCCAATTGCAATCATATTCCTTTTATCTGAAGCACTTCCTTCAGATTTTCCTTTAGTGAATATATTTTATTGATAATTCGCTCACTTCTTTGTTGTTTAAAAGATTTAAATTTTGACCTAATGCTAGCAAGACAGTTTTCCTGGGTTTGGAATTCTAGGTTAATCTTGTTATCTCTTAGTAGATTGAGGGTGCGATTTTATAGTCTTGTTGTTTTCATTGTTGCTGTTGAGAAGTCTGACATCGATTAAACTGCCAGTAATTTTACATGATGTGATTATTTTCTGGATGTTTTTAAAATCTTCTCTTTGTATTTGGAGTCTACAATTTTATTATTATGTGCATAATTGTAATTATTTTTTAAATTTATTCTCCTTTGAATTATTTGGGATTACTAGATTTTAAGATTGGGCTCTAAAAATTCTGTTAAATTCAGGCTGCTATAACAAAATACCATAGACTGAGCAGCTTACAAAGAACAGGAATGTATTCCTCACCATTTGGGAGGCAAGAAAGTCCATGATTAAGGAACCAGCAGATTTGATGTTTGGTGAGTACCCATGTGCTGATTCATAAATGGCCATCTTCAAGCTACAGTCTTTCATGGAGGAAAGAGAAAACATCTCCATGGGGCCTCTGTTATAAGGGCACTAATTCCATTCACAGGGGCTCTGCCTCACATTGAACACCAGGTTCAATGCATGAATTTGAGGGGACTTGAACATTCCATCTCTAGCACCCATTATTCATTCCCTATTCTCTCTACTAGTGCTTTTGGTATTTTAATATTATAACCTTTCACTCAATCGTCTCTTTTATTCTTTCCTTCCTATCGTTTATCTTTTTGTGACTCTAGACTTTACTCTGCATTTATATTACTTTGCTTCTGTTTTCCTGAACATTATTTTATATCTTTATCTCTGACTTGCTTAATTTACTACTGTGTTTTTAACTTCAGTTATTATAATTGAATTTTATTCTATTTGATTCTCTTTCATTCTGCTTTGTTGTTCTTAGACATCCGTCCCTTGTAAAGAATCACTTTAAATTAAATTCCTGTCTGAGATCCAGTCCTGGCCCCCCAAGGTAATCTTACTTGGATTAAAAACTGACATAAGGCTTTGCATGATTATGAGTTCTCAGCACAAATTGTATGCTATGAATTCTCAAAGTGCACCTGTCCCCCTTTTCCTAGCACCAAGGTCAAAACAGCAAAGTTTCCTTGCTATCTTCTTCTGTGACAGGGATTTTTCTCATTCACCTTTATATAGGCTATAGTCCTTTGAAAATCCAGCATTTTGTTGAGATCTCACATTAGCTTCCTTACATCTGGCCAGCTCTAAGTTTTAACTTCTGCTGTCTGTGCTTCAGGTAGCCTTCGAAGAAGAAACTCTAGGACACGAGTTCAGCATAAACCCTCAGGATGAAAGCTACACTGGGTGTTCACTAAACTCCCATGGGTTCAACTTTTCACTTTATTGTGGTACTCTTTGGATTCCCTGTTGTGTGTGTATATGTGCTGGCCACAAAGTGCATTTAAATAGATTTTCAGAAATATTTTTATCTAGTATGTTATTGTTTCAATAAGAAGAGTGTGTTTAGGATAACTAATCCATCATACTAGTAAAAACGGAAGCCTTGTCCTGTCTTCTTAGTGAGAGAAAATGGATCATAAATTGACCTGCATAAAACATTTGCCTTAATGATTTAATGCAATGGGATTCATATGACTAGCCCTCACACCTCTCCTTAGAAAGAGTCTTATGCCACTCCCACTGTCTTCTATCCCAAGTACCAAAAACATCCTTTGATTCATTGTAATGACCTTTGTTTGGCAGAATCCACTTACTTTAGCAGAGGAAAGAGCAGGAGCTTTGCTGTCAGGCAAACCACGAATCCTGGTACTACCATTTAGTGTCTGAAACAAACTTTTCCAAGCTTAGACTAATCTGTTTATAGAGGTGTTGTGGCTACATAGTAGATGCTTGAAAATTGTAGCTAATTGTTTAGTGTAGGCTCTGCCTTTGTTTATATATTTCAATATATCTTTTTAAAATACCTAGACCAACAGTTCTTATTATTTACTGAGATTTAGTAACTAAATCTCAGTAAATAATAAATCTCTGAAGACAAAAGTCTTCAGAACATTTCTTCTACTTGTCTGTTAATCTCATTTCATTTTCCAGTATCTGTGAATAGAATAGGATGCTCTGATGAGATAGTTATGCTTTGAGATTATATAACGTCTATTACAGGAGAAAGTTTGCTATGATTGTGCCTTGTCCTTGTCTTGTGTTTGCACATTGATATTTGCAAGCAGACTCAATTGCTTAGTCTACCACTAGATTTAGATCATAGGTCCATATGACAAGAAGCGTGCCTGTATAACCAAGCAATTCATTGTAAATCACCACTTAGAATGTGCTTATTATATGCCCAGTGGCATTGAACTAGAATTTATAAAATACGGTTTAGCCTTCAATCTGCTAGAGGAAGTTATATTTATACATATAAAATTATAGCTCCACATATAAAATTATAAACTACTTCAGGTAGTTTATTTTTGGTTAATCATAAAGTACAACACAGACTAAGGAATGTATGATAATGTTTGAAGCATAAACCCATAAATTAAAAGAGCCTTTTAAAAATCCTTGGGAATTCATAAACATAATTAACTCACTTTTGAAGTATATGAGCAATATATAATAAATAAATTTATAAGTAAATAATAAATTTCTTTATTAGAGAAAAGGTGGGGGAAAGGAAGACATAAGATAAACACAAGTACACTAATTAACCACTTAACAATGGAAGACATTTATGTACAACTGCTATATGTCACCTCTGCTAAATTTCCAATTTGTCACATTTAAAAGAAAGGCAATTCAAAAACCATTTTATGATCATTCCATTTTAGAATGAAGAAACTGAAGACTAATTTTTTTTTTTTTTAGACAGAGTTTTGCTCTTGTTGCCCAGGCTGGAATGCAGAGGCACGATCTCAGCTCACTGCAACCTCTGCCTCCTGGGTTCAAGTGATGCTCCTGCCTCAGCCTCCTAAGTAACTGGGACTACAGGTGCCCACTAACGTGCCCAGCTAATTTTTTATTTTTATTTTTAGTAGAGATGGGGTTTCACTATGTTGGCCAGGCCGGTCTCCAACTTCTGACCTTGTGATCTACACACCTCGGCCTCGCAAAGTGCTGGGATTACAAGGGAGAGCCACCACACCCAGCCAAGAATATTACTAGAAAAATGGTCTCAAACTAATCTGTCATTCAAGTTCCAAAACTGTAAGAAAGAAAAGCTTATTAAAAGTTTACTGACATACTGGCCAATGAACTAACATGTATTCTAGAGCTCATTTGTTTTTGTCTATTTTGTCTCCTACATATATTCACAAGAAATTCTTCATCAGTTTGGAGGATAAAAGTCTACAAGTTTGAAGAGTGGTATGAGATAAAGAATCACTTTTTCTGGGTGCAGAGGCTCATGCCTATAACCCCAGCACTTTGGGAGGCCAAAGTTGGTGAATCACCTGAGTTCAGGAGTTCGAGACCACCTTGGCCAACATGGTGAAACTCCATCTCCACTAAAAATACAAAAATCAGCAAGTGTGGTGTCCTGTGTCTCTAATCCCAGCTACTCAGGAGGCTGAAGGCAGGAGAATCGCTTGAATCTGGGTAGCGGAGGTTGCAGTGAGCTGAGATCACACCACTGTACTCCAGCCTGGGTGACAGAGTGGGACACCATCTCAAAATAATAATAATAATAAAAATCACCTTTTTGTTTAAGTGATTATTCTACACATTGATTGTTTCAACAATACCTTACACTCTTTTAATTCATGTTAGGAGATTCTTCCTTACTAATTAAATACAATTAATGGTATAGTAAGTCAGTCTATAGTTAAAGGACATGTGCATAATAGCAGTGGAAAACTGATGTGAAAAATTCAGTCCACGGAATGCATAGAGAATATATTTGTTAGTTTCCCATCAATATATTAGTTAATTCACAAAGGGAAGAGGAATAATCATTGCTTCACCGATACATAAATTTTATATTCTATGCCTAGGCAATCTTGTTAAATATAGGAGAGACAAAGAAATAGCTCTTCACAACACTTGCAGTACTTGGCTTATTACTTGTTGCATCTATGCAAAGAGCTGCCATTGTCCTGGCACTCCCTGTACATCTCCAGGACAGTTTTCCTTGACATGAGGACATCCCTAGGTGTTTTCACAGTCTGATATACCAGTATCATGAAGTTCTGAGGACTTGATCCAAATTATTCTCTATCAGTGCAATTAAACTCTCAAGTTTATGAGGTTGAGTGGAAATTGCAGAAAAGAAACAAATAGCTTTTTCCTGTCACTATCACCTCTTGGTATTAGTTAATGTCTCCTGGTTTGCTCTCAAAGTAAAAGCAATTTTTAAAAATGTCTCAGCACAAACATACGTGCACACACACAGAATTCTGAATTTTCATCTGTAACAGAAGAAACAAACATCACGGGGGTGGCAAAATCACTAAGAATTTTTGTGAGTGAACAAATGTTATTTTTAGGTTGGCTCCCAAAGATGTCCATGTCCCCACAATATAATCACATGAGTCTTTAAAGTGAGGAACCTTTCCTGGCAGGGCTCAGTGTGAAGGCAGTATGAGAAGGACATGCCACTGCCTCCCTGCTGGTTCTGAAACGTAGAAATTATGTGGAAAGACCTGCCAGAGGCCTCAGGAAGCTGAAAAAGGCAAAGAAATGGATTGTTCCCATAAGCCTCCAGAAAGGCAGACAGTCCTGTAAACACCTTGGGTGCAGCCCAGTAGGACACCTGTGTTGGACCTCCAACCTATAAAACCATGAGAAAGCACATTTATGTTGTTTAAAGCCAATACGTTTTGTGGTAAATTGATATGGCAGCAATAGAAAACCAATGCAGTGCTTCATCCCCACAAAAACCTTGTGAGGGAGAGAAAACGATATCTCCCTTTTCTAGTTGAGAGAATTAGTGCTGAAACAATGGACAGAATGTTTCAAAGTTCCGCCTGCTAATAGGTTGTGGTGTTAGGCTGCAGAGTACTGTCTTCTAAGTCTAGATCCATTGCGTTGCTCCTCAGACTCACCTCATTATGGAAGAGGTGTCAAAGCCACACTGAATTGTTTAGACTCCGCCCAAAATAGGTCACAAAACTATTAAGTCAATGAAGCCGTAAAACAGAGCAGGATAACACAGATGACTTACGAATTGTGGAGGTAGGCTGGGCATAATCTCAGAGGTGTAAAAACTGATCTTGTTTTGTAGGATCGTCTAGAGACCCAGGGTTACTGGCCCTTGAGAAAGAAGGTTTGGGGAGGTCATTGATGCTGATGTGAGTCAATATGGGTGATACTGCATGCCATGGTGACCAATATGATATATGCAATAGACAATAGAGAGATACCCATGTGTTAAGAACCAGGTCACATGCACACGAATGTTCATTGCAGCACTGTTTACAATAGCAAAGACCTGGAACCAACCCAAATGCCCATCGATGATAGACTGGACTGGGAAAATGTGGCACATATACACCATGGAATATTATGCAGCAATCAGAAATGATGAGCTTGTGTCCTTTGTAGGGACATGGATGAATCTGGAGAACATCATTCTCAGCAAACTGACACAAGAACAGAAAAAGAAATACCGCATATACTCACTCATAGGCGGGTGAGAAAAATGAGAACACATGGACACAGAGAGGCGGTCTACTATACACTGGGGACTGTTGGGGGAAATGGGGGAGGGACAGCGGGGGGGGCTGGGGGGATAGCCTGGGGATGAATACCAAGTGTGGGTGAGGGGGAGGAAGGCAGCAAAACACACTGCCATGTGTGTACCTATGCAACTATCTTGCACGTTCTGCACATGTACCCCAAAACCTATAATGCAATAAAAATTAAAAAAAAAAAAAAAAAAGAACCAGGTTTATCAAATATGTGCACTTAAATGATCAACCTAGTGGTCCTCTGGGGGAAAAAACTGCAGTAAGAATGGACTATAAATAAGAATCCCCCAAACTATTGAAACACTATCTTATTAGTTCCCTGAGCTGCAATAAAAATAGAAACTATAACTAAAATAGAAAAAATGCCAATTTTGAGACACTAAAAACAAAAACTGCTTTGAGGAGAAGTACTGAATATAAAATACTGAGAAGAAATGACATTTCATAATCTGAAACTTCTACCAAAAATCATTTTGTGAGCCTGTACCAGGTACTCTGTTAAGCAGCTTATATATATTCCATCAACAGTTAACATTCAGTTAGCACTATGTCTTGGTTCCACTTTAAGCAACTTACAGGGAGGTACCATCTCATATTTGCCTTATAACAAATTCATAATACACATACTCTTAATATGCTCCTTTCACAGATTTGATACTGGAGTACAGAAAGAATGTGATCTATGTGAATGATAATAAATCTAGTAAATTAACAGAGTCTAGATTCAATCTCAGAGCTATCTGAGCTGAAAGTCTCAACCATTAAACTACAGAATGTTCCTCCAACTCCTGACACAAATATATATTTCAGTTTAGTAAAAAGCTTCTAATTTCAGAGAAAGTTAATTTTATTTTTCTGAATATCAGTTACTGAAGCACGATAATATTTTTTACTTTGGTTAATACGCCACCTGGGGCAATATAAGTTCAAGTTGAAGAATAATTTTTTTCTTAGCAAATGAAAATAGTCTAGTAACCTGTAGTAGCTAAACTGCAAGATTTGAAGCTAATGAAACCATAAATACATATATAACACACTTGTGGATTCCAAATTCTGTGCTAAATTAAGTCAAAATGCTAAAATTATGGAATCGGTATAAATTGCCAAATATTATTTCTCCCAGAGTAACATTCTTTAAATATTCACTAAGCTGCTGAGTATCTTTTGAATTAAAGAACATTTACAATACACTGAAGTGGTAAAATGAGATGTGTATGAACTAAAGTAATAAGCCAAATGGATTAAATGTCTCTCAAAACACTATCTGGTTTAAGAGCTATGAAGAACACCCTTAGCTGAAAAAGGAACATAGGAAAATGACACTAGGATTGGCCAAGAGCAAACGCCTCAGGAATAGCTTGAGACGTGTTCCGAAACTAAAAATGCACCAGCTTCTCTCTCTCTAATTAATGCACCAAAGAAACAGAACTTTAATTAAACTATACTTTGAGGAGGGAGCCAACATGCAGTAGGAATATATAGAGAGTGGTTGAGTTGTGGATTAAAAAATACTGAGCAAAATTTCTAGACAAATGAAATTTTTGAGATAACCATGATAAGCGCAGAAACTAATGGAAACTATCTTCCACTAGTGAAAATATATTTTAGTATTCCTTGTCTACCCGCTAAAATTTACTACATATATTGTCCTTAATTCAACAAGTTTTTTTTCTTTTTTTTTTTTTTAGAATTAAGTATCCTGTAAAATGTCAAGGAAACAACAGAAAACAAAAATAAGAATGTTCTAGTCCTCACAATGTTTAAATTTTTGTGTTTGAGTAGCAGCATGGTAAATTGTTATAATACTCCTGATTTATTTTAGGGGAGTGGTGGTAGATACCCTGTGTATTTTGGAAAATTGAGTAATGTCTGTTATTTAGGTGTATCATCTCAGCTGAACTTTTAAATGCTAAGAACAGCAATAGTGGTAGATTGGTCTGCTGACTTAAGCTGTTTCATAAGCCATTCAAGTGTACCTGCAGATAAGATATCTTTCATAGAAGGAAATCATTTCTAATGGCTAGGTAGTTTATTTTTCTCAGGGAAACTGATCTGAATGCCTCCATAGCCATGAAAATAAAGAAGAATCCAATAAACAAAAGGCTAAAATTATTGTCAAATTATTATTATAAACAAGATACGCAAAAGACATATTTTGGAAAATTAATAACAATTTGAGAACAAAATCTGACATGTGATTTTAGTATTTCCTGTAAATAACATGGTCACATTGTGGACAACATCTACTATAGATAAGAAAAGTAGTGAAGTCAAACTAGAGTTGCTGAAAGGTTCAGCTTATCCAATGATCTAGGATTCTGATGTTCGGTATCAGAGTGACTGCAGGGAAAACCAAACATACTGAAGAATCATACAGTTTTTCACACGTAATTACTTCAAAACAATAGGAAGATTTAGAGAAGGCCACAGGTACCAACAATCTTGCGGATTGCAAGATCCACGTGGATATTTCCAATTCATTGGCTGCCAAATTCCTCAAATTTCCCAGTTCCAGCATCTTCCCTTTTTTATTCTTTTTTTTTTTTTTTTTTTTTTTTTTTGACACAGAGTCTTGTTCCGTCAGCCAGGCTGGAGTGTAGTGCTTACGCCTCTACTCCCAGCACTTTGGGAGGCTGCAGCGGGTGGATCACAGGGTCAGGAGTCGTCGTCTTTTTTGGCTTTGTTAGTTTAAAGTCTGTTTTATCAGAGACTAGGATTACAACCCCTGCTTTTTGTTGTTTCCATTTGCTTGGTAAATATTCCTTCCTCCCTTTATTTTGACCCTATGTCTGTTGTTGCATGTGAGATGGGTCTCCAGAATACAGCACACTGATGGGTCTTGACTCTTTATTCAATTTGCCAGTCTGTGTCTTTTAACTGAGGCATTCAGGCCATTTATATTGTTAACATTGTTAATATTGTTAAGTATGAATTTGATCCTGCCATTCTGATGCTAGCTGGTTATTTTGTCCATTAGTTGATGAAGTTTCTTTATAGTGTCAATGGTCTTTACTATTTGGTATGTTTTTGAAGGGGCTGGTACTGGCTTCTTTTTTTCTTCCATATTTAGTGCTTCCTTCAGGAGCTCTTGTAAGGCAGGCCTGGTGGTGACAAAAATCTCTCAGCATTTGCTTGTTTGTAAGGATTTTATTTCTCCTTTGCTTATGAAGCTTGGGGTGCATCCCCTGTCTAACGAGTCCCAATGAGATGAGCTAGGTACCTCAGTTGGAAATGCAAAAGTCACCCACCTTCTGTGTTGCTCTCACTGGGAGCTGCAGACTGGAGCTGTTCCTATTTGGTCATCCTGTTTTCCAAACTATATTTTGACTTGTATTGCTTTTATATTTAAAAACTTCCTTTTATATGTTAGCCTCTAAGAATGTGGCTTCTATTTTTCCACCACCATCATTTCCAAAAATAGTCTATATTACTGGCTCCCACATTTCCTACTTCTCTGAAATCCTTCAACCTATTTTAGCCTTGTTTCCCTTTTTTCCTACTTTATTAAAATAGCTTTCATGAAGGCAGCCAAGAACATTAAAATGTATGATTATATATTTTAATTTTAATTTTATTCTTAATGTTTTGGCTATGTTTGTTATAATTTAAAACTGTCATCTTGAATACTCTCATCTCTCAATTGTCTCATATATTTCCAGGATTCCCTTTTCACTATTCCAGCTCCTTCCTGTTGTTCTCCTTCCCTGGTTAACCTTCATCCATCTACCCCCTTGGATGTCAAAAAAATGATGAGGTGGTGTTGACCTCCTAACCTTTTTTACCTACTCTATCATTTGTTCTGTTTTATCTTATTCCACAGCTTCAACTCTCACTTCTTTGAAAATGACTTTGCTAAACATGTCTGTGCATCATGTTAGTTCTCTTGAGCTACACATTTAACTATCCTCTGACCACATCTTAAGGATGCCCCCATGACACCTCAACCCTACCACTGAAAGAAATCACATCACTTTCTCCTCAGTGCAATTGCTCTTCTGTGCTCCTTTTCATAGCATTACCTTTCAGTTGGTTATCAACAGCAAAATACCAGGGTTCTCTAAGAATCCTCTTCTTGTCTCACACAAGCAAGATCTTGCTATACTGGCCATCAAGCACCATAATGCTGAATGCATTTTACCACATTCTCCTAGTGTTTTTATTTCCTTTCTTTACTTACTCCTTTTTCTGAAGAAGTATTCTTACTACCTTGTAAATGCTGTATTTCACTGGAAAGCTACCCTTAAAATATGCACACATTCAAACACACAAACAGACAAATCATTCACAAAAATCTTCTCAAGTGTGGTTCTTTCAGTTAAGCTTTCTCTCACTAACACTTTCTTAATTTCTTGTCCTATCATTCCTTTATATAACAAAACTAAACAAAACAGAAATGCTTTCTATTGACCCTGCTTACTGACTAGGTACCCATTTCTTGATAAATTCCAGATCCTCTGTTCCAGGCTCTCAAATGAAAAAACAAATTATCCCTAAAGTCATTACTGGCTTACAGAACAGTATATCTAACCTTCCCAAGTCCCACTTTCCTCAATTGTTCTCCGGTGGTTCATGTTGCCAATTATACACAAGTTTCCTAAATTCCATGACCTATTTCCACAATATGCACTCACCTGCTGGTTCTACTAGATTAATATCTGCTTCTTTACAGACTATTCTCTTCTATTTCCAAATGTTGGTATTGTCAAAGTTCACACATTTGAACTTTTTTCTTTCCATAGGCTCTCTCAGAGATAGTCTGTTCCTTTGTTTAAACTAGAATACTTATGTGAATTATCCAGAATCCTTCTCACTTTTGAATTTCAGAGTCGTGATCACAAATACCTAATAGACACTTCTGATCAACTGGCTTTTTAGATCCTGAAATTTACACGTGGAAAACCAACTTCGTATTCTAGGTCAAGCCCTGTAGCTAATTGAATACTTGTTTTTGTTAGTCTACTGCCCATTTAAAACCCTTTTTTCCAGTGGAAAGTGTTGTCCGCAATTCCCCAATTTCCCTCGATACCACATACCCAACTTCTTGCCAAAACCTAAGAATTCAATGTGTGCAATATTTTATATGTTCCTTTTTTCCATTGCATTTTCATTGTCACAACCTGTCCTTCCCCACATCAGAAGAATCTTTTAAAAGCACTCTTCTCTTATCATCTTATTAATCTTTTCCAATACCTTCAGTGTCTTCCTATTTTTTACCAAAATAAAGACAAGGTTTTTTTCTTCTCCCCTGGTATTCGAGATCTCACAAAATCTTTCACATGAAAGCATCTCTGTTTAGGATCATCCAAGTTCCCTTTTATACTAATCCTGTCCAATCCAGATTGTTGCAATACAGTTGCCTCAGACAAAACCAAGGCATCTGGATGTTTAACAAGGTCTCCAGATCATCTCTCTGAACAGTCAGATTTAGGAACCAGTGGCACATAGTTGAACTCCAATTTATTGTTCTGGCTTCATTTGCATTCTTTCTTTATTCACATCCTTCATTCTAGAAACATTTTTAGACCTACTGATCATTCAGAAATTCAGTGCTGTCCATACTCTGTATCATTACTCATACTGTTCCGACAACTTGGACCATTCTTTGCTCTTTCTACAGTGATCTCACTTCCATCCACATTACAACGGCTTCCTCAAGTGTATATTTCACGGGCTCCTACTAACAAGTGATCTCTGTTTGTTTTGACGTCAAGAGCATACATGTTCCATTTTCCTTGCATTTAGTATACACTCATTTTGATAACAGTACAGTCTATATCTTAATTCATTCATGCTACATTATAAGCTTCTTAATAAAGACATATTTTACTTTGTTACATATCACATAGCATACTGCCTTGTTTACATTATTTAATAATTGTTGAGAAAAACAGATTTAATAGAGTTAATGCATTCACTCAGATAGAGCCACTTAAAATTAAACATATGAAAATATAGTCTTTACTAGATGTTATCCAAGAATACCACTCAAGACCTCGGTGAGAGGAAAAGGAGAGCAATTTCCCTAGAAACATTTTATAACTACATATTTTCTGACTCTGTTACGGTTTTTAAACTTCACTGCATTATAATGGCACAGAAGAGGCTATATGAAAAGAATCATGAAAATTAAAAAAAAAAAAAAACAATAAAAACTAGGCCCGGCGTAGTGGCTTACGCCTCTACTCCCAGCACTTTGGGAGGCTGTGGCGAGTGGATCACAGGGTCAGGAGTTTGAGCCCGGCCTGGACAATCTGCTGAAACTCAGTCTCTACTAAAAATACAAAAATTTGCTGGGTGTGGTGGCAGGTGCCTGTAATCCCAGCTACTTGGGAGGCTGAGGCAGGAGAATCACTTGACCCGTGAGGCAGAGGTTGCAGTGAGCTGAGACTGTGCCATTGCACTTAAACCTGGGCAACAGAGTAAGATGCTGTCTCAAAAAGAAAAACTAAAAATTTACTCAAAACCTCACCATTTCCATCAAAAATATATATTTTTCTCTCATATACAAAATTTAAAACTGGCAGCTCTCCATGTATCATATGTTCGTTATTAGTATTATAATCTTACTTTCATAATGAATACCATAAAAAATCTAAACCTTACAAAACTATTAATAATGAGGTGAGGTTATCTTTAAAGCATTCAGGAATTTGATGAATAGAATGGCACACTAATCTTCTTTATGTTTATTACTCTGTACGGAGACATGAATTTGGATTAGTGTAAAGCTTCTGGAAGGTAGTATGTTTTCCATAGAAAAAGAGTGAAATCCTAAGCCAGAATTCAGATTTCATATGGGATAAACAAATGTGCTTTTTCAAAAAGTGAAGGTAGATGAAGCACATGGTTTTGACCTTCAAGATTTGTACACCTTCCATAAGGTAAAATATACCTGTTTTTTTAACAGCGTGTAGATGGAAAGAAGTGAAGATTATAGAACAAATCATACTCTGCCCTTTAAGCTTTGGACAGAAAGTAGGAGACAGATGGAAAATTCCATTGTGTGCTTTCTCTGCCACCTGTCACCACCTGAATGGTAGCCAGCATTACAACTACACCTTATTAAGTTGCTTGATGAAAAAAATGGCACTACTAGAAGAAACTATTCTTCTTGAAGTTGATGAAACTTAAAGCTCAGATGAAATATAAAAATTCAGACAGCACTGTGAGGAAAACTTGGCACTACTCATTTAATCAATAAAATATTTGTACAACTTTTTCATTAGTTTTAGAATATTATTAAAATATGTGGGAGGCTACTGAGCTGATTGTGCAGTTAGTAAACCATACATGGCCAGATCCTATATAAGCTTAAAACCTCAGGTAGACAACACTGATAGAGGATGAAGAAAAATATTTAATAAAATTGAACATAAAGTATGTTAATGGATATTTTATCAGTACATACAGAGATAAGTATTACATCTGATATAGTATGGTGGCTACAAGGCTAGGGCCATAATGGGCAATTAGTGAAATAGGAAGAGTTAAAGAATATGATCCCAATTGCTACAAAGAAAATAAAATACCTAGGAATACAACTCACAAGGAATGTAAGGGACCTCTTCAAGGAAAACTACAAACCACTGCTCAATGAAATAAGATAGGACACAAACAGATGGAGAAACATTCCATGTTCGTGGTTAGGAAGAATCAATATTGTGAAAATGGCTATACTGCCCAAAGTAATTTACACAATCAATGCTATCCCCATCAAACTACCATTGAATTTCTTCACAGAACTGGAAAAACCACCATGAACTTCATATGGAACCAAAAGAGAGCCCGCATAGCCAAGTCTATTTGCATAGCCAAGTCTATTTGCATAGCCATAAGCAAAAAGAACACAGCAGGAGGCATCACACTACCTGACTTCAAACTATACTACAAGGCTACAGTAATCAAAACAGCATGGTACTGGTACCAAAACAGAGATATAGACCAATGGAACAGAACAGAGGCATCAGAGGCAACACAACATATCTACAACCATATAATCTTTGATAAACCAGACAAAAACAAGCAATGGGGAAAGAATTCCCTGTTTAATAAATGGTGTTGGGAAAACTGGCTAGCCATGTGCAGAAAGCAGAAACTGGATCCCTTCCTGACACCTTACACTAAAATTAACTCCAGATAGATTAAAGACTTAAACAGAAGACTTGACACCATAAAAACGCTAGAAGAAAATCTAGGCAAAACCATTCAGGACATAGGAGTAGGCAAGGACTTCATGAACAAAACACCAAAAGCATTGGCAACAAAAGCCAAAATAGACAAATGGGACCTAATCAAACTCCACAGCTTCGCACGGCAAAAGAAACAGTCACTAGAGTGAATCAGCAACCATCAGAATGGGAAAAAAATCTTTGCAGTTTACGCATCTGACAAAGGGCTGATATCCAGAATTTACAAAGAACTCAAACAGATTTACAGGAAAAAAACAAACAAGCCCATTCAAAAATGGGCAAAGGATATGAACAGACACTTTACAAAAGAAGACATACACGAGGCTAACAAACACATGAAAAAATGCTCATCATCACTGGTCATTAGAGAGATGTAAATCAAAACTACATTGAGATACCATCTCACGCCAGTTAGAATGGTGATCATTAAAAAATCTGGAGACAGCAGATGCTGGAGAGGATGTGGAGAAATAGAAACACTCTTACACTGTTGGTGGGAATGTAAATTAGTTCAACCATTGTGGAAGACAGTGTGACGATTCCTCAAGGACCTAGAAATAGAAATTCCATTTGACCCAGCAATCCCATTACTGGGTATATATCCAAAGGACTATAAATCGTTCTACTATAAGGACACATGCACACGAATGTTCATTGCAGCACTGTTTACAATAGCAAAGACCTGGAACCAACCCAAATGCCCATCGATGATAGACTGGACTGGGAAAATGTGGCACATATATACCATGGAATATTATGCAGCAATCAAAAATGATGAGTTTGTGTCCTTTGTAAGGACATGGATGAATCTGGAGAACATCATTCTCAGCAAACTGACACAAGAACAGAAAGAGAAATACCGCATATTCTCACTCATAGGCGGGTAAGAAAAATGAGAACACATGGACACAGGGAGGGGGTCTACTACACACTAGGGTCTATTGGGGGGAAGGGGGAGGGACAGTGGGGGGGCTGGGGAGGGATAGCTTGGGGATAAATGCCAAGTGTGGGTGAAGGGGAGGAAGGCAGCAAAGCACACTGACATGTGTGTACCTATGCAACTATCTTGCACGTTCTGCACATGTACCCCAAAATCTATAATGCAATAAAAATTAAAAAAAAAAGAATATGGTCCCTATATTTATAAAGAGCATATTGTATGCATAGTATAATTTAGTATTTGATAATATGCCTCTCATTGAGCTCCCTAGTTGTTTCACTTGAAATTATTCTTTTCTCCCTACTGACCACCACCATTAAGATATTTTATAGTGACTTTAAAGTGTAGCTAGCATAGTGTGGGATCAAATAGATTATTCATTAAGTTCGTGTTGAATTAGATTTTTATTTTCCTGGAAAACGACTGTGAAAAAAATAGTATTTTAGAAAAAAAATGCATGAAGAGAAAATATAGAATTTTAGGAACTGTAGCATTGGGGTGACACATTCAGATTCAATGATGCTTTAGAGACAAAAGTAGTAAGACAATCTTGATGCTGAAAAGTAAGTCTGCAAACACTCCCAAGAGTAAAGAACTAGAAAAGAGAAAGAGCTGAAATAGTGAGAGCATTGGGTTGGGTTGATAAAGGTCTGAGGTACCTAGATCCATTACCTAAATTTCAGGATAATGTTGAAGAAGGGAATGATCTACAAAGCCTACAGCATAGAGGAGAAGGTGGATAATGTTGAGAATGAATCACTCCAAAGCAAAGTGTGTGTTGATTACTAATGGAGAAAACCATTCTAAAAAACACAGATAAATGGTCATACTGTCTGTAAGATTCTGGAATGCTCATATAGTATGGTGATCATGCATAACCTAGCATATTGACAGGGGGACTTGAGAAGATTTCATTCTTCAGAATTTTTGGAGAATCCCATTCTTTCTCTAGACATCATATGTTATCTAATGTCCCTAGTAGACATCACATAAACATAATGATGTCATAATTTACAAAGGTCCTGGAAGCACAGAGAAAATCATCTATATGTCATCAAACTTTATATATCTTAAAGTTTGAAGAGTCAGGATACCTTACATGGGCCCATTTTCACCAAATTTTCTTAAATGTAAGTATGAATTTGAGGAAAGAAAGACAAGGAAAAGGAACCAAGTATAATCCCAGCTCCTTTCCAAATCCATGGGATGGTAAGATGGGTTAAAGACAAGATTTTAGTTATCATGCTTTGGCAGCATCACTGTCACCATCAGGGCTCACTACAGGGAACTGCGCTGGGACACCTGGATACACAGGTGGGAGAGAGCAAAACTCATCAACTTGTTAAAGGGGCAAAGAATGGCAACAGCCAATTGTATTTCAATGCTAGTGCAGAAAATGTTATGATAGAATATAATCACGGTTTGTATAGAATAGCCTGGGGAGAAATGCCAAGTGTGGGTGAAGGGGAGGAAGGCAGCAAAACACACTGCCATGTGTGTACCTATGCAACTATCTTGCACGTTCTGCACATGTACCCCAAAACCTAAAATGCAATAAAAATTAAAAAAAAAAAAGAAAGAAAATTCAAATATAGAGAGAACTTCTGTTTTTTCACCAAAAGGTAACTTTGTCCTTTAAAATTAGCTTAAGAAAATCATTCAGATGACCAATATTACAATCTAATAGGCAATATATAATACAAAATTTTGATTGTTGTGGTAATATGATGGTAGCTCATAGGTCATCCAACTGTAGCCCAAATAATTCTTTCTCAGGCCCCGACTAGTTCCCACATTACCCCCAGCAACTCAGAATTCTCTCCCTTCCTACTTAAAGCTACCACCAAGTCTATTTCCCATGTTTTCTTGCTCCAAGAAATCAGCATATAAGGGTTGCAATCACCACATTGCTACCGAGTAACATAAGTTTTCATAAAGTACGTACAAAGTTAGGGGGTTTATATGGCTTTTTACATTGGTACAATATTAGAAGACTAAAAGAAGCACCGTGAGTGACATAATATGTTGGAAAGTAGTTGTCCCAATCTCCTCAAACCAGAATCATTCTTTTTCTTCAAAAATCATGCCATTTTGCCAATTATGGCAAATTGATGCAGATTGTTGGTTCTATTGGGGCATATTTTATGTAAGCAAATTTGAGAGCAAAATATATAGATTCAATCAGGAAAATGGCAGAATAATAGAGAGACAGACTTAGATTAAGGATCTGTTTCTTCTCTTGCATGTCACATAGTTTCTTTTGCATTGTACCACTGCTTCTTTCTAAGGATCTACTCACCTCTTTTAGTACAACTGACTTTTTTCTGTCGCATTTAAATATCGTTTATCTCAAACATTCTTCTATTTATCATTTTGTCTTAAGATGTAGGCTCATCATGATCTTTCACAGCTTGTTCTCTGTCTAGGCTCTTCTCTCTCTGTTTCCTTTCAATTTCAGTTCCCACTAATTATTTTTTCACTCACTTGGCCTTTTCTAGTTCATCTAGCAAACCTTCTGTAATCATGTAATTTTATACATTCCTGATCAATCCATAGTTTAATAGCTTTTAATTATTTTCCCAGTGAAGTCTAGTCAATTTTACCCAGAGAAAGAGCTGGGTCACAAGACAGCTTAGAAAAGGCTGGGGAATTAGATAGAGCCCTCATGGTTGGCATGCCTAGTGACAAGTTGAGAAATTAGGCAGAGAATGGGCAGAAAATACTTGAATGTTAACAGATTCTTAAAAAGTTTATGAGGTCTTGTGTAAGTCAGTTGTGCCTACAAGAATGGAGTTTAAAATTCTGAATATCCAAAATGTTGTACTGTAATCAGACATAAGGTTAAAAGAAGATAGATAAGATAGGGTCTAATTAAGAAATTAATAAAAGTCTCTTCTATGTTTTTGAATATTCTTTCTAGATATATACTTACATGTGCATATATATGTATATGTATATGTGTGTGTGTGTGTGTGTGTGTATATATATATATATATATATATATAGAGAGAGAGAGAGAGAGAGAGAGAGAGAGAAGTATATATCTAGAAAAAATATACATATGTATTAGTCTGTTTTTATACTTCTGAAAAAGATAGACTTGAGACTGGGAAGAAAAAGAGGTTTAATGAACTTACAGTACCACATGGCTGGTGAGGCCTTACAATCATGGTGGAAGGCAAGGTAGAGTAAGTCAAATCTTATGGTGGCAGGCAAAAAGAGAGCTTATGCAGAGTAACTCCTATTTTTAAAACCATTAGGTCTCGTGAGACTTATTCATTATCTCAAGAACAGCATGGGAAAAACCCACCCCATGATTTAATTATCTCCAACCAAGTTCCTCCTACAACATATGGGAATTATGGAAGTACAATTTCAGATAAGATTTGGGTGGAGACACAGAGCCAAACCATATCCATATCATTCCTCTCCAGGCTCCTTCCAAATCTCATGTCTTCCAATTTCAAAACCAATCATTCCTTCTCAACAGTCTCCCAAAGTCTCAATTCACTTCAGCATTAGGTCAGAAGGCAAAGTCTCAGACAGTCCAAAGTCTCATCCAAGGCAAAGCAAGTCCCTTCTGCATATGAGACTATAAAATCAAAAGCAAGTTAGTTACCTCCTAGATACAATGAGGGTACAGGCATTGAGCAAATACACCCATTCCAAATGGGAGACATTGGCCAAAACATAGAGGCTACAGGCCCCATGCAAGTCCAAAATCCAGCAGGGCAGTTAAATCTTAAAGTTCCAAAATGATCTCCTTTGACTTTATGTCTCACATCCAGTTTATGCTGATGCAAGCAATGGGTTCCCATGGTCTTGGGCAGCTCTGCCCCTGTGGCTTTGCAGGGTATAGCCTCTGTCCCAGCTGCATTCACAGGCTGGCACTGAGTATCTGTGGCTTTTCCAGATGAACAGTGCAAGCTGCCCATGGAGCTACCATTGCGGGGTCTTAGGACAGTGGCCCTCGTCTCATAGCTCCACTAGGTGGTGCCCCAGTAGGGACTCTGCATGGGGACTCCAACCCCACATTTCCCTTCTACACTGTCCTAGCATAGGTTCTCCATGAGAGCCCAGTCCCCCTGTAGCAAACTTCTGCCTGGACATCGAGGCATTTCCATACATCCTCTGAAATCTAGGCAGGGATTCCCAAACCCCAATTCTTAATTTCTGCTCAACATGACATGCTCAGCACCACATGAAAGCTTCCAAGGCTTGGGACTTCCACCCTCTGAAGCAACAGCCAGAGCTATACTTTGGCCCCTTGTAGTCATGGTTGGAGTAGCTGGGACACAGGGCACCAAACCCCTAGACTGCATGTATGGAGGCCCTGGCCCCACCCATGAAACCAGTTTTTCCTCCTAACCTTCAGGGTCTGTGGTGGGAGGGGCTGCTGGAAAAGTCTCTAACATGTCCTGGAGATTTTTCCCATTGTCTTGGGTATTAACATTCAGTTTTTTGTTACTTATACAAATTTCTGTAACTGGTTTGAATGTCTCCTCAGAAAATGGGACTTTCTTTTCTATCACATTGTCAGGCTGCAAATTTTCTAAACTTTCAAGCTCTGTTTCCCTTTTAAAACTGAAGGCCTTTAACAGCACCCAAGTCACATCTTTTTTTTTTCTTTTTCTGAGACAGAGTCTCACTCTGTCACCAGGTGCCAGGCTGGAGTGCAGTGGCACAATCTCGGCTCACTGCAACCTCCGCCTCCTGGGTTCAGGCCAAGTCACATCTTAAATGCTTCACTGCTTAGAAATTTCTTTCACCAGATACCCTAAATCATCTCTCTCAAATTCAAAGTTCCACAAATCTCTAGGGCAGGGGCAAAATGCGGCCAGTCTCTTTGCTAAAACACAGCAAGAGTGATCTTTGCTCCAGTTCTCAACAAGTTCCCCATCTCCATCTGAGACCACCTCAGACTGTATTTCATTGACCATATCATCAGCATTTGGGTCAAAGCCATTCAATAAGTCTCTAGGGAGTTACAAACTTTCCCACATTTTCATGTCTTCTTCTGAGCCCTCTAAACTGTTCCAGCCTGTTACCCAGTTTCACAGTTCCTTCCACACATTTCAGATATTTTTTCAGCAATGTCCTATTCTGTGGGTACCATCTTACTTTATCAGTATATTTTTATGCGGCTGATAAAGACATACTGGAGACTGGAAAGAAAGAGATTTAATGGACTTACAGTTCCACATGGCTGAAGAGGCCTCATAATCATGGCAGAAGTGCAAGTCAAGTCTTACATGGATGGTAGCAGGCAAAAAGAGAGCCTTTGCAGGGAAACTCCCATTTTTAAAACCATTAGATATAACTATCATGAGAACAGCATGGCAAAGACCTACTCCTGTGGTTCAATTATCTCCCACTAGGTTCCTGACACAACATGTGGGAATTATGGAAATACAATTCAAGATGAGATTTGGGTGTGGACACACATCCAAACCATATCTATTTATCCATCCATCCATCTATATTTGAAAACACATGGAAATACGTGAGCATAATATATTATCAGAAAGCAAATTTTACGGTTTTTCACATTATGAGATAACTTCTTCCTGACATGTTTAGAATTAAGTTTACTGATTACTGATTGCTCTTCAGGTAGTCCGTATATCTTCAAGGCTGGGTAAAGTGAATTTTTAATTTGTTTGGACATATTAATACTGAGTAGCAACCTGCCACAGCCATTAAATTCATCTTTATATGTGAAGTTATAACTTGTGTCATACTTACAGTCTCTCATTTCTTTTATCTGGTCCTTCTCCATTTTCTTTGCCTATCAAAGAATTTCTGTCTTTAAATACTGTCATCTGAGCTAGGCTAGTACAAAAAATAGATTAATGTATTCTGGATATTTTCCTATGACTATATATCTTTTCCTAACTTTGAATCTACCATGCTTAGAAACACACCTTCAATTGTGCCACATCATTTACTTGACTAATAGTATTATAGGATCTCTCAGCTTAGACAACTCAGTGCCTACTAGCATCTCTTTCCTTACGCTTTTTGTGATAAAAACCTGTCCATGATAGAATGAATGCAATAGGACTATAGGCATTATGCTTTTAATTTCCTATTTCTACTGAAAGTATATCTGGTGTACAGTGCTTTGCATTCACAAATAATTTCAAAGCACCATTTAATGTTAAAACTATTTTGTTTTATGTTAAAATTGACTTCACTGAAACAGAAGAAGATCTGGCAATAGACCCACAGTAAAAACACAGAAAAGTGGGTAAGAAACTTGCTTTCTAAAGCAAGGGACTTACAACAGTACTGGGCATAGATAACGGCCAAGTGGGAGCCCGGTAATTGGCCACTACCATGGCCAATGGTTAGTTTAATGTATTTTTGGGTCTTGCTATGGACTTAACTGTGTCTTCAATATATTAATGCATTGAAGCCCTAACCCCTGTGTGATGGTATTTGAAGATGGGGCTTTGGGGTGATGTCTAAGTCTGTTTGGGCTGCTATAACCAAGTATAATAGCCTTGATCCCTTACAAACAAGAGAGTTTATTACTCACAGTTCCAGAGGTAAGAAATCTGATGTCAGAGTGCCAGCATGGCCAGCTTCTGGTAAGGGCCTTACCAGAACTGCTGACTTGTTGTAGCCTCATGCAGCAAAAAAAGAAAAAGAAAAAAAAGCTAGCTAGCTCACTGGCCTCTTCCTGTAAGGGCATTAAACCCATTTGGGAAGGCTTCACTTCCAAAAGGGTTTTATCCCACCTCCAAATAGCATCAAACTGGGCTTTAGGTTTCAACATATGAACTTTGGGGAAACAAAAACAGTCAGGCAGTAGTTAGATCATGAGGGTGGAACTTTCATGATGAGTTTAGTGCCTTTATAAGAAGAGGCATGAGATCTCCCTTACTCCCTCTCTCTTGCTTTGCCACATGAGAATATAGCAAGAAAGTGGCAGTTTACAAGCTGTAAAAGGGTCTTCACCAGAACCCAACCATGCTAGCATCCTGATTTCCAACTTTCCAGTCTCCAGAACTATGTGAAATAAATGTCTGTTAAGTGACCTAGTCTATGGTATCTTGTTACAGCAGCCCAAGCTAAGATAGGTCTATTTTATTTTTCCTCCCTTCACCAAAGGAAAACTTGTGTATTCCATGTTGGTCCAGAAGGCCCATCTGGCCTCAGTTATGAGGCATTACCTTCTGTGTTCTATAAATTTACACCTGGGCCTGGGTTGATCTAAATAGGAAAGGATTAGGAAAGGTGCTTGGGAAACTGTCTATCCAAAAGAGTAAGTCCTTAATGAATAAAAAGCAGCTATTAATGAAACTTGTGGCATCTCTGGAAAATTTGATGGGTTATGATTTATCAGAAAAATGCTCCCAAAATTTAAACTTATAACATTGAAATGAATACCACTCTTTTAATTTAAGGGTGTTTGAATCTGCAAATATTCTGCATGTTCTACAATAAAAAGCAGATTAAAAGATAAAATACAAAGCTTAGAAAAACTCACAGGCACTGAATCCTTAGAGAATTGTGTATGAGTATAAATGTCAACTTCAATATTAAAAGAGTTTTACAAAACAGCAATGTCATAGCTCTACTTCTTTTTATACCGTAACCATGAACCATCTCATAGAAAAAGCTTCAGCCACACAGGATCTCAAAGGAAGGGAAAGTCAGTTCACAATCCACATGTCAGTCAATCCACAATCCACAAATCCACACTCCAAACCCCATTTGACAGGGATCCAAACAGGAATATGTGATCAAGTCCCTCTAAGTGGCATAGATGCCCTCAATAAGGAGGTTTGAGTTCAGTCCACTAGCTTCAGAGTATTAGTAACCTTTTTTTTTTTTTTTGCCTCCAAGAGAGTAGCAATAGTGAATCTTCCAAACGTGAAGAAATTTCTTTTCAAGAGCAAATCGCAAAAAAGTATAAATGTGTGGTTTCAGCATCTTCACCTGTGAGGTAGAGGTTATAAATACTCTATTTCTATTTCTTACAGGGTTATTGGGAGAAGTCAAAGAAATCTGTTAAGTGCTTTTCACAAAAAGACTCCTGTGTGTAAGTGCTAAATTTATCATAAGTAATGAACAATAAATAAAATTGAAATACTTCCCAAAACACCTCCTAAAATCTTATCTGACAGATTTATTCATGTTACTGAAAACAATTCTTGTTTGTTAAAAGATGACAATGCACATTCTTGTGGTCAAAAAAGTAAAGAGATTGGCTCTTTGCCTTCCCAAAGTCTAGACTTTAATACAACTTTCTGTCAAATACAGAGATGTGGGAGCACTTCTAAGTAAAAAAATAATAATATAAAAATGAAGAAGAGGAGAGGGAGGAAGAGAAAATAATCAGTCTCAAAACAACATGGCCAAGAATTAAATTTGATCTTTAGGACAATACTCTGCCTTTGACATTCACGGTGATTCATTATCTGCTGTTACTGATTCAACAATAGAAATGTTCCAAGGGCAACATAGGTCTAGAAAATCTGAGACAAGAAATGCTCAGCAGCAAAAAATTAGAATGCTCTAGCAAGGGAAAAGCTTGTTTTAAAGAAACCGTGCTTCTTGAAAATATGTACATTACAGTATATAAACTTTATATACAAATAAACAGATGCTGATGAGAAAGGATATCAGATTTCAGGTTACTTTTACAACTTGTTGATATATCCAAGCATAAAAGGTCTGTCACTAGAAGACTGTTAACTATGAAGCTCATATAAAAGTAATTTTTTTAAAAAACCTTAAAATATAGTCACTGACCTAACAGCTTACATAGGAAAAAAACACCAATTAAAGATTATTTCAAAGCTTTTTGTGGTAAAGCATTCTACCTCCAGTGGAATTGAGTGCCCATTCTCTCCTGTCACACTGGACTTAGGCTTTGATCTCCAATTATTTTAGTGGGGCTTTCCAAGTCTTCCAACATTTTGTAGTAAACAGAAGGCAAACACCACAACTGATGTCTCCCCATCTGTTGCTTTAATAAATGGCCTCTGAAAAAATGACCAGTGTATAAATAGCAAAATAGATCCCCCTCATCAGACCATATACCTCATGCCTCTAGAGAAAACAGCTATGTTTTCATAAAGATTTTTTGGATCCTGTGACATACTCTTCCTTTGTCTCAGAGGTATTTGTGCATCTGAACAAAAAATTGTTCAACTGAAATGGAAAAAGAAACTCTACAAACTTGTAGAGATTTCTATTTTTTAGGCATGTTACACATATGTGAAAATGATCAATAAAATAAGCTTTTCTCAAATTTTTACACATTTATATGCATATTTTTCCATATTTAATTTTATTTTGAACACATACTATGACTCCTGACAATGGCACATGCTTTGCAATGCCATAAAATTTCCAAAATATAAGGTATGAAAAGAAGTAATGTACTTTCCAATCCTTAAGTCAAACTAGAGTTAACAATTTTAAAAGATTTTCTTTGAATGATAAACGTATTTCAGAGAAATTTTTTAAAGTTCCAAATGGATTATCTTAGAAAATAGGGCAGATAATCATAGTCAGGTAGGAAGGAAGCATTCTCATGATTTCAGACAAATAAGAATACCTCTGTATGAAACTTTTATAAGACATGGTATCATAAATGACTTGGAATGAAAAATATACACTATAGATATGACATTTAAATTTTGCTATTATACTATCTTTGAAATTGAACTAAATTAATCAATTTTCTGTGGAGGCATTAATTAAGAGAAAATTTATCACAACATGGGAACAGAAACATTTTGTTGAATATCTTATTTTTTCATCTTTATTTTTTGTGAGTAGACAGCTCTGAAAACAAAGCAATCTATATTGAAAGCCCAATAAACACCTATAGAATGAAAGAATGAATGATTAGCTGATAGTTGCAGCTATGGGATATTTATCTTAACCTGGAGAGTAAGTTTTCACTTTTTAGCTACCTTGGGGCCCACTGTAGTACTTGACTGTAATACTTGACTGAATATAAGAGAAAAAGCTTATACTCCCAAGTCAGCCTTCACTCCTGTTCAATAAATAGCCACATCCAAAATTACTATACCCAATTGTCATGAACGCTAAAAATGAATTGTTGAAACTTCAATATCCAGGACAGTTTCAAGGTCTGCAGAACTTTAGAAAAGTGGAAAATATTTCACTTATATTAATGCCTATGACCCATGTATTAAGTGAAAAGATCAGGATTTCTTAAAACCTTTGTATGAGAAATGGATTAAATAACCATCTCTTAGTTATATTTATTCAGAGCTGAAAGGGAGGCATCTCCTTTTTAGAAGAAGACTGCTTAAAATGCTGGGCATCAATCAGAACTCTAATGATTTTTGTCTAGAACAGTATTTCCCAAGTAGATGATCCATCTAGGCTACTTTGGGGGGAACTAGTTTGCTTATCAGCACCTAGAAACAACACAAGAAAGGAAAATAATGTAATTCTTAGACAGAGGATTTGGTTTTCTTAGGCTACCTAAATGATGTCTCAAAAAGACACAAAAACAGCTTTGTTAATCAATACGTTATTCAGTTGAACTAATTAACCATGGCCTTTTAGTTCCATAAATGAAGCTGGTAATAAACCAAACATCATAATTACAGCAAATCATAGTCATACTTCAAAGGAGTAATCAGGAGTCTCTCCTTCAAAACATAAATACAAATATATACGTATGTATCTGCACACATATGAGAATGCATGCAAATATGTGAATACTGTACATATATTAATGACTGTAAATGTATGCAGACTATGTAGTCATGTACATACATATATGCACATATCTGACATATACACAGAAGTATCAGCTCTCATCTTGTTCTTGACTCTGAGAGGTTGTAATATCAATTAAAAACAAACTTTGAAATCCCCCACGTTTCTTAAGTTGTGGATTTATATCCAAATTAGACTAATGAAACTCCATCCTAGGCATGCACCATCTCATTTCAAATGTTTTCATTCTGCATTCTTTTCTGGATATGATTACACACAGGCAGTAAATACTCTCATTTTGTATTACTCTGCAGATCTCTATATTTTTGCTGTCTTTGTCATGTACCAATAGGTGGTAGCTATCTCAACTAGGCAGATGACTCACTGGAAGCAAATGTTCTAACTAACTCTCAATAGGGAAGAATGTCTAAGCGGAACATACAAAATAAAGTAATATTGAGTTCAATTATTCCAACGCAAGTTGTCAAAATAAACAAAACAAGAAAATGAAGTTAACTTTACATCTTGTAAAGAATCTTCAAATTGCCACAAACAGATTATTTAAAGTCTCTCTATTAGTGACTATCAAGGCCTTACTTAGGATTAAGTAAAGAAAAATGCTTAATGGAATTCTGCAATACCTCTATGATAGTAGTGTCTTGTATAAATACTAGAACAAAAACAAAGAGTCCAAGAAGGGTGAGGAAAAGATGCCCAATGGTAGAAACCCTAGGTACCCTAGAGTCGATTACCTTTCCTTTATTCTGTGACTTTGCTTTAACAACTCTTCCTCTTTTCCCTGCATCATCAATTATTTTCCTATTCAGTGGATATTTCCATTCAAATACAAATATGCCAAATTTATCCTCCCAAAAGTAAAAAAACAACCACCACAAAAAAGCTTATTCTTGCCCCCATCTTCGTTTCCAGTTACAGCTTCATTGGTCTCTTTCTCTTTAGAGCAAATTTTCTCAAAATTGTCTCCACTCACTCTTTCCAATTCTGTTCTTTCTAATATTGCCTGAACTTACAATAGGAATCACATGTGTTCTTGTCCTTGTCTCCAATGATGCCACATGGCCAAATGATCAATATTTGGTCCATGTTCTACATGACTTAGCAGCAAGAGACACAGTGATTCTCTGACATGCAATACATTCTTCACCTGGCTTTCAGTATTCCTCACTTATTTAACCTCTTTCCACCCTCACTGGCCCTGCCTCATCAGTCTTTTCTGTTGGTTCTACCTTATCAGCTTTGGAGCAACCAGAGTTCTATTCTGGGTAATCTCATCTGACGGCCAGGCCTGGGCATATGGTCTTATTGTTTCCTTTGCCTATAAACACTTTTCCCTTATGTGTTTACTTGTCTCATTCCCTTTCCTCTTTTAGAGTTTTCCAAAAATCTCTCCTTCTCCATTAGGCATTTCCTGATACTCTATTTTAAATTACATCCAACCTACCAATGCTCCCAACCCTGTACTGTTTTACTTTTCTTCAGCACTAATTACCACCAGACACACTCTCAATTATTTATATCTTTATGTAGATTTATCTACTTATGTATTTAATTAGGTAATTTATAAACAAAAGGAGTTTAATGTATTCAGTTTGGCATGGCTGGGGAGGCCTCAGGAAACAAACAATTATGGTGGAAGGGGAAGCAGGCACTTTCTTCACAAGGAGAGTGAGTGAGTGAGTGAATGAGTGAGTGAGTGAGAGAAGGGAGAAGAGCCCCTTATAAGACCATCAGCTCCTGTGAGAACTCACTCACTATTATGATAATAGCATGAGGGAAACCACCCCCATGATGTAATCACCTCCCACCAGGTCTCTCCCTCAACACCTGGAGATTACAATTCAAGATGAGATTTGGGTGGGGACACAAAGCCTAACCATATCAAGTAGAAGGCCATTAAATGTTATGCTTTATATTTAAGGTCATGGAAAGATGCTTATGAAACAATGCTGAATTAAACAAAGAATAACAGAGTTTTGCATTCCTTTATTTTTCATATCTAAATTTGTTCTTCATTTCCTAGCATTTTATTATTTTTAATTTATTCATATATCCCTTATCTTTAAATTTAGATTGTAAATAAGGATACAGGAATAAATAGGAGTATACCAGCTCTCAACTATTTCACCAATGTTGTTTGTAAAATCTCAAAATCTACTCTACTTGAAAGCCAACCTTTAGGACTGAGACAATACCTCCCTCCTATAGGCTTTCATAATACTTCATCATAGCAAGATTACCACAGTATTTCTTATAAATGTTTAAAATTTACCTGTTGCTTATATCTTCTACACTTAACAGATTCTTGAATTGTAACTCATATTCAGTGAGTGTTGGCTGGGTGTGGTGGTTCACACTTTTAGTACCAGCACTTTGGGAGGCCAAGGTGGGCAAATCATTTGATGTCTGTAGTTTGAGACCAGCCTGGCCAACATGGTGAAACCCTGGCTGTACTAAAAATAAAAAAAAATTAGCCAGGCGTGGTGGCACATACCTGCAGTCCCAGCTACTTGGTAGCCTGAGGCAATAGAATCATTTGAACCTGGGAGGCGAAGCTTGCAGTGAGCAGAGATCACACCACTGCACTCCAGCCTGGATGACAAAGTGAGACTCTGTCTCAACAATAAAAATTAAATGTAAAAATAAAAAAAAAAAAATTCCTGAATGAGTTAATAAACAAATTGTCCTAATATAGTTTTTTAAATTGAAAGAGACTTCTAGAAAAGGATCAGTTTGCATACTTGATATAGTTTGGCTCTGTGTCCCCACCCAAATCTCATCTCAAATTGTAATCCCCTTGAGGGAGGGACTTATTCCCATGTGTCAAGGGAGAGAGGTGATTGGATCATGAGGGTGGTTTCCCCAATGCTGTTCTCATGATAGTGAGTGAGTTCTCATGAAATCTGATGTTTTTTATAAGTGTTTAGAAGTTCCTTCTTTGCTGTTCTCTCTCATCCTGCCTTGTGAAGAAGGTGCTTGCTTCCCCTTTACCTTCTTCCAGGATTAAGTTTCCTGAGGCCTCCCCTTACCATGTGGAACTCTGAATCAATTAAACCTCTGCCCTTTATAAATTACCAAGTCATGGGTATTTCTTTACAGCAGTTTGAAAATGAACTAACACAATACTCAATTTATAGCTGTCACCAGCAGTTACTCTTGATCTACCAATACCTTGTATTTAAAAAGTAGGTCAAACTAGATGATTTTTTACAGAGCTCACTAAATCTATTTACAACATATTAAAATTGATTAGAAGTTATATCAGAACAAATCAACTCTCTAAAAAACAATGAGTAAACTCACTGAAAATAAGTATCAGCCAATGGGTTTTTAAAAAATATTATTGTTTCTCTATTACTAGTTGGTAGACTGATTTTCTTCTTATTTAATACATTATTTTGTTGTTTTATAGATGCAGCTTGAGACATAGCATGGAAATGAATGTTCATAAAATACATGTCCTATTAAGAATCAAAAAATGTTTTTCATTCTTTTTTCCAAAACAGGATATTGGAAAGTGTCATTTATTTGAGAATGAATTCATGATGAAACTCATTTGTTTCATCATCTTTATCAGTCATGTGAAAATAAACTCAAATAAAATTGAAAATACACAAAGATTTTAATTTACAGATTTTTATTTTTTATTTTTATTAAAAAATACTCCATGCACATACCAAAACAAGTTTCACGTTCTATGCCATTTATCTTTTAATCCCTAATTATATTTAAATTACTCTTCAACTTACTATGTTAACATAATTTTGTGTCAACTAGCAAGATGTACTTATTGAATGAGATATTTTTAGAACATTCTGCAAGTCAATAATGCCTTTTCCATTTTTTTTATATATATACTTTGCTACACTGCCATTTACTAGAAGAATTCCTCCCTTTTCCTTTTGTTCCTCTGGAAATGTAGCTTTCAGGAATTTCAACCAAATTATTCTCTATTCTCACTCCAAAGGACCACATACAAATGCCAATAGTGTTACTGCTATTATATGAAGCACAACTGATTTAGTTTTAGGTCTATCTTAGAAACTATTGGCAAGAAAAACATCTTAGAGCAAATTTGAGCTTTGTCTATATATCTGCCAGCAGAATTTTTGCCAAGATGCAACATTGCTTTGTAATATGTGACACAATGGAAGAATAAATTCAGTAGAATCATTTATTCATGAAGTTGAGAATGCAAGTTGGAATTCCAGGATGACAAAGCGGTCTGATTAGTCAGGCTTTTATACTACCAAATGTTTACCTTTTAAACAAATCAACAACAACAAAAAAGAAATAAATGTGTACTTTGTATCAATGACATAAAAATGCAATCATTTTCCATCATACAGAGGGTTTTTAGTGTATTTTGTTTCTAAATCTCACCAAAACACACCCTGAAAATCATTTTTCCCTCTACCATATATTAAAAGACATTACATTACCTTAAAATATAAAGTTGATATAACCATGTAAAGTTGCTTTAAAATTTAACTATATTATCAAAAGTTTATTTTTATTTGTAAAATATTAATATGTATCTCTCAAGTAAATAATCTTGATTTAGAACCACATGTAACATCACAATTTAAATTAAAAGCAACACTTTCCTACCTCACTCTTCCCCTTTTCCCAGGATGCTTCCACAGGCCACCACTTTCAAGAACTGGGTTATTTCACCTACTATTTAACTTCATAATTATATAGAATATGCCTATATTGGTACTTTCTTATATTAATTTTAGCACTTCCTATTTTTTCCTCTATTGCCAACCTCTTACCATTTTCCCAGTATAGCTATATGGCAAACTTTGGTCATATTAACCTATAATTCATACTTTATTTTATATTTATTGAAAATTGCTTGTCAGGTCAAATGGTGTCATATACAGTCAATTCCTGTTATTTATAATAATTGTGTTCTACACATTGGCTGCAAACATTGAATTATCCAATAAGGGATCATTGCTTTGAGGCGAAATGTAACATTAAGTTTCTTAGAGTCTCTGATCACAGCCTATTTGCCAATATATTTATGTATTTGCCAATCAATATAAAACCTATTTAATATATATTATTGAATTATTAATGTTCAAGTCACAGCCAACCAGCGCTACAACTCATACCTGTATGAAGCTTATTTAATACCCACATTTTCTCCATGAGGCACATCACAGCCTTCTCGCATTGAGAAACACTACACACTACACTTGCAGGCCATTTAAAACAGTGAAATTATAATTAAAATGTACAAAAATGTAACACTAGGTAGACAGAAAAAAAGACACTTGTATATAGTTTGAGAACAAAGAAGAAGGCAGAGTGTTGCTTTGCTTGATCTCAGCTGGGAATACGCCTGTTGAATCTCTCAGATTTTTGCTGCTTTTTATATGTCTGCGAATGGCTGTAAAAGTGCCATGAATATTGAGTGGGGGATTACAAATAAATTTTCCTGTAAATTTTAGACAAATTTACAAATAAGCAATTAGTAAATAATAAAAATCGACTGTAATTTGACTGCAGTTTTAATTCCTCTTGAGCAGCTTTTCTCTACCTGGAGTAAACTCCATTTTTGCTTTGGTTTTCAATCCTTAATTTTTGAAATCCTTGCACATACTTCTAAATTCTCCCATCCATTCTCCCATACTCACGCTCCTATTTAGACTGAGTGTGTGGTCTGGGGACTTGTTTTTTTTTTGGTCGCAGTTTCACTCTATCGCCCAGGCTGGAGTGCAGTGGCGTAACTCGTCATAATCTCGGTGCAATCTTGGCTCACTGCAACCTCCGCCTCCCGGCTTTAAGCGATTCTCCTGCCTTAGCCTCCTGAGTAGCTAGGATTACAGTCGCCTCCCACCAGGGCTGGCTAATTTTTGTGTTTTTAGTAGAGATGGGGGATTTCATCATGTTGACTAGGCAGGTCTCCAACTCCTGACCTTAGGTGATCCACCCATCTTGGCCTCCCAAAATGCTGGGATTACAGGCTTGCGCCACTATGCCCGGCCGGGACTATCTTTAATAGTCTTTTAGAGGTGCTCTTCTAGTTGCTGGATCTCGTGTATTAGCTGATTTTGTTGAGAAGATCCTCCAATGGCTTCCTAAGAAAGAACACTGCGGGGCTGGGTACGGTGGCTCAGGCCTGTAATCCCAGCACTTCAGAAGGCTGAGGCAGGGGTATCATGAGGTCAAGAGTTCAAGACCAGCCTGACCGACATAGTGAAACCCCGTTTCTACCAAAAATACAAATGTTAGCTGGGTATGGTGGCGCGTGTCTGTAATCCCAGATACTCGGGAGGCTGAGGCAGGTGAATAACTTGAACCCGGGAGGTGAAGGTTGCAGTGAGCTGAGATCACAGCCACTGCACTCCAGCCTGGGTGACAGAGCAAGACTCCATCTTGGAAAAACAAGAAAGAACACATTTTAGGAAAACATGTTCAGGCCTTACATATGTGAGGAGACCTTTATTACACTGTTACTCTTATGACAGGTATGAAATTATAGATTGAGAATAATTTTTCTTTAGAAGTTTAAAATTGAAAAAAAATTTTTGACTTCTAGTACTTAGTTGAAAAATGAATGCTCTTTTTAGTCCAATCACATTTAGTTTTGTTTTTAATTTTGTATATGCTTTTCCCTGGGGATATTTTTAATATTCAGTGGCTCTAAAGTTTCCATATATCATGTTAATTTAGAATTTATAATGAGGATTATAGAACATGAGAATTGGGCCCATCATCTTGGTGAGTCTTTTTCAAATCGCTAATTCTTTTTTGTATTATTTGCATGAAAATCACTTTTCTTTGTTCTATTTGATTGTTATAAAAATCCTGTTAGTTAGATGTTGTATCACCTAATTGACTTCCTAATTTTAAAATATTTTATCTCCTATTTTCACCGAGTTTGGCTACATTTCCTGAAAGATTTATTTTGGTTTATTTTTCAAGTGTTCTACTCATAATTTAAAAATAAATGGCCAAATATTTAAATTCCAAAATGCTCTTTTCTTAGCAATTAAAAATGTTTATTGTTTTTCTTCCATGATTATTGTTTTGTTTTTTCAATAACATCATTCTCTTTTGCCATGAAAATATTTCCATAGATCTCTTTACATAGTTCTGACTAATTTCTCTTTTCTGTGAGTTTATTTCTTCTTTGTTTGCCTGGTATTTTTGTTTTTGTCTCATATATTGGCAACTTTTCTCAAAAGCTGTTTCTTTTGATTGACTCCCTAGAATACTTATGAGAGAAGCTCTAGAAAGCTTATTGGAGTCTCTCTATACAGGCAATGGCTTCTTCCTGCAGGAATCAGCTGAATAAATGTCTGATTGACCAGGTCGGGAAAAGAGCTAATGATGAGATCATTCTTTGAAAAGACTTTCAAATGATTTTTTAAATGTATTTCCCACCCTCAAGCTCATTTGTTGTAGAAATAGATGTATGCAAGGTTTTGTTGTTGTTGTTGTTGTTGTTGATTTTTTTTTATTTTTTGAGACAGAGTCTCTGTTGCCCAGGATGGAGTGCAGTGGCATGATCTCAGATCACTGCAATCTCCACCTCCTGGGTTCAAGTGAGCACATCTGGCTAATTTTTGTATTTCAATTAGAGACAGGATTTCACCATGTTGACCAGGTTGGTCTCAAATTTTGACCTAAAGTGATCCACCCACCTCGGCCTCCCAAAATGCTGGGATTATAGGTGTGAGCCACCACACCCAGCCACAAGTTTTGATCCTTTTAATAAGATTCAACTAATAAGTTTTCAGGAATTTTACAAGTTCATTGTTAAACATAGCAGTGATTCAAAATCAAAGTATATATACTTCCCACCAAATAAATATTATGAAAATACAAGTATATGGATTCAAGACAAAAATTTATATTCTAAACTCATCAATTCTTAATAATTTTACTACATTCATACTCAAAAGATTCTTTACATCTATACATCTATGTGGTAGAGAATGTTAATAATGTTGTGCTATTTCTTAATCTCTTTTGAAGTCCACATTCAGTAACATCCCATTGGTATCTCAAAACTGGTTATGGTGAGAATATTTACAACATGTGAATTGCCAAATGCTACAAATCAGAGCTTGATTTATTGTTTTGCCTATTGTCTAGATTTAAGTATATAATGGAGGAAATGTTAACAATGAAGATCAAAGTAAAATGTTGGCACCTCTGTAGTAATTACATTGTGAATAAAACAACAAAGTGAAGAAATATTCTTTGAGTACTTGAAAGCTATTATCCAATTTAGCTAAAATTTGCTCACCTTATTGTTCAAAATGCCAAGTTTCCATGTAGATATTCCTTGTTTCACTTTTATCTACTTGTTCATTTAAACATATATGTTGGAAATATACTTGTTCATCATATGCAACCATAGACTGACTACAGATATCAGTATTTTGAAAAAATTAAGAAAAACATTCTGTGAGAATCACTATATGCATTTTACAATAAAGTTATTATATATTTTATTATTTATCAATATATATTTTATATTTTTATTATTTATAAACTGTTGATAACACACATATACACACATATACTTCTTAGAGAGTAAGTTGTCAAATATTTACCAGCAATGTCGGAACTTAATTTGAAATTTTCTCCTTCTGATAATCTGTTATAACTTATCCAAACTCGTCCCATGGTCAACACTATGTTTATCTCACTCTTCCGCCTTCGTTTTTAAAAATCTCTTCTTTTTGTTCTGTTGAGTATGGTGCTAATGTTAGGGCTCTTATTTGTTTAGTATAATTTTAATGAAGTTTTGAAAGCACAAACAGAAATAAAAATGTTTGTTTGCAGCTATATTTTACAAAGGATACTGGAACCGATTTAATTTTCACACAGCTCATTTATTTAGTTATTTGACAGGTATTTATTGAGTACCCAATCCAGATTTGTAAAATATAGAATCTGTCCTCAATATATTCAAAGTAGAGGAAAAATGATGTATGTAAATTACTATGATACAAGGTAAAAAATTGATACATGGGGCATAAAGTATACAAAAATTGTGTCATAATAAACTCAGAGAAGGTAGCTTTTATCACCTGTGGTGGGGGTCATTAAACATCTCCTGAAGGATGCTTTAATGTAAAATCTGGATTTGAAAAGACAGGTAGGACTTAGATATGGAGAGAGAAGACCTACAGGAAGCAGACATTATTGCTTGAAGCTAATTAAAAGCAAATAAATATGCAAGTATATCTAATGAAATAAACATTAAATAGTTCAATTTACATCATGAGTGTATCTGCAGGAGAGCTATTAATAAACTGATTTTTGTTCTCTTCTTTCCTTGATGCATGAATGCCATTCCTAGGTTCTTTAAGTTGCATGATTTTGAGTCTAATAACTAAATCAAATGAATATCCAACAAAATAATCGATCAAAATATTAAATATAGCATTAAGTAATGTAAGGACAGTTTTAATGTCTGGACCAATGCCTCTCATTACAGAAAAATGAGATTTAGCAGAACAACTAAGCTAAAATTAGAATCAAAATTGGTACATAGTTTTCAAAAATGCTGAAATTTGAAGTTTAATAATATGACAACGTTTTCTGATTTAGAATTGTGGAAATCTATAGCAATGACTATAAAAGTGCATGAATATCTCCTTACCAATCCTGTCCTTATTTCATTGATACTGAAAAGGTCTGCTAGGGCCTCACTGGGCTGCTGTCCTCTTAGTAACTGCCAGTGGGTCAACTCCTAGGTGAGAATACTATAAACTCTCTAACACTCTGTTAACTAATATTACTGAGATCTGATTCAAGATTGCCCAAATTATGCTAAGCATTGTCTATAATGCCTATTGCTTATTAAGGCTTCAGTATCACCACATCTTAAGGGCAACCCTTTTTTTTTTTCTTTTATTGGAAGATTTAAGTTGCAGCATAAAAATAATTTAAAAGAGAATCATATATTACTTTTAAAACTAAAACAGTAAAGGGAATTAATATAAAGCTGTGCTTAAAATAAAACTGCAAATAATGACAAAGTGATTAGAATTAATGCCTTGGGCAAGTTATTACAAATGTCACTAGAGAACTGTACTAGGTTTAAAGTCATTTGATTTTACATTTATTTCTTAAAAGCAATGTATTCCCATGTTTATTTTTCATATTTTATTAAAAAGAAGTAATCATATTCTGTTCTTATTCAATAAACTGTAAATCCCACAAGCAAGGTTAAACTAATACAAGATATTCCAATAGAAGAAAGCGCATTATGTCAAGCAGTTTAAAGCATGACTAACACTGTGCTCAAACAATGCCAGTCACACAAAGAAAAGTGAATATGTCTAATCATTATTAAGAAATGGTGAAAAGTTTGTATATTTGGCATTATTTAAACAAAACTCACAATTTTTGACTTTTATTTTTTTCTCTTTAGAGTTTGTCACTATATAGATAAAAAATATAAAAATAAATTATAGTTTTAAATATTAGTAGCCATTGCTTATTTTCACTGATTAAGTATCAGATTATATATCTACATTCAAATATTAAACTAATTGCTGGTGAATAATCCTATTGACAACACCTATTATGCATCACAAAGTCCTTAAAGAAGCCCTTACATTTCCAAGATTAACAGATCATACCACCAAACATTTACATTTAATTAACTTTAAATAATCTCTTACACTATCTACCATCAAACTCAATGTTGTGACAGCATCTACAAATGACAAGTGCCCTAAAGTATCAACCATTTGTACTATCCCAAAACAGAACTATAAAGGGTCAGAAAAACAGCAATTTGGTAGGAGATAATTTAATGACCTGAATGATAAAGTCTATTTCAGTTATTTAACACCTTCTGAATACCCAGTATGTTTAAAATCCTTTTAAAATATACTGCTCATGAGGGAGGATATTATATCCCGGAAAAGCCCAACTTATTTTATTCACAGAATGTTGGAATTCTTACGAAAATGGCTCTGTTTTTTTTTTTTTTGAAGGATAGACAAGGAAAATTTAATGAGTATTTATCAGCTCACAATATATACATTATTCCAGTCATTTTTACCAATGTCACTTTCTGGTCATATTCTACATGATTTTCCCCATGAAAAATGGAAGTCTTTCTCCTAAAATCTGAAAGACAACTAGAATACCCACTTTCAACAATTTTATTTGACATAGTACTGGACATCCTTGTCAGGGCAATTAGAAGATAAGTAAATAAAGGATCTAAACTGGAAAGGAAAAAGTCAAATTAACTTAGTTTGCAGATAATACAATCTTATATTTAGAAAAACCTAAAGACACCACCAAAAAACTAATTGAACTAATAAAGTCAGTAAAGTTGTAGGATACAATATCAACATTAAAAAATTAGTAGCATTTCTATATGTCAGCAGTGGTCAATATGAAAAAAACAACAACAACAACTGAGAATGTAATCTCAATTACAAGAGCTACAAATAAAATACCTAGAAACAAACTTAGCCAAAGATGTGAAAGGCATCTATAATGAAAACTATAAAATACTGATGAAGGAAACTGAAGACAATACAAAAGAATGAAAGATATTCCATGTTCATGGGTTAGAAGAACCAATATTTTTCAAATGTCCATACAACCAAAAGCAATATAAGATTCAGTGCAGTTTCCATCAAAATTCTGATGACATTCCTCACAGAAATAGAAAAAAATATATATGAAACCACAAAAGACCTGGACTAGTCAAAGCCATCCTGAGCAAAAAGAACAAAACTAGACAGAATCACATTACCTGACTTCAAACTATACTACATAGCTATAGTAATCAACACAGCATGGTGCTGGCACAAAAATAGACACAAAAACCAATGGAATAGAATAGACAACCTATAAATTACAGTCAGCTCATTTTTGGCAAAGTGCCAAGAACATACATTGGGGAAAGGATAGTCTCTTCAGTCCAAATGGTTCTAGGAAAACTGGATATCCTTATGCAGAAAAATGAAACTAGACCCCTCTATCTCCTGCCATATATAAAAATCAAATCAAAATGGATGAAAGATTTAAATGTAAGACCTCAAAGTATGAAATCACGAGAAAAAAACATCAGGGAACCACTTTAGGAGGTAAGTATTGATGAAGATTTGTGTAAGACTTCAAAAGCACAGGTAACCAAAGGAAAAATGAACAAATAGGATCACATTAAACTAAAAAGCTTCTGTACAGCAAAGGAAGCAATGTAAAAAGTGATGAAACCATTCACAAAGGTGAGAAAATATTTGCCACTACCCATCTCACAAGGCATTAATAACCACAATATATAAGGCACTCAAAGTATTCAATAGGAAAAACAATCTGATTACATATAGATACAAGATCTGAATAGACATTTCTCAAAATAAGACATGCAAATGGCCAAGAGGTCTATGAAAAGCATGCTCAATCTCATTAATAACTAGAGAATCAAAAATCAAAACTACAAAGTGAAATCATCTTACTCTTGTTAAAATGGGTTTTATCCAAAAGCCAAATAATAACAGATGCTAGTGAGCACGTGGAGAAAGGGTAACCCTTGTATACCATTGGTGGAATATAAATCATTACTAGTATAGTCACTATGGAGAACACTGGAGGTTCCTCAAAAACCTAAAACAAGAATTAACATATGATCCAGAAATCCCGATGCTGAGCAAATATTCAAATGAAAGGAACTCAATATATTAAAGGGATATCTGCACTCCCATGTGTATTGCAGCACTATTCATGACAGTCAAGATATGGAATCAATTTAAGTATCGATTAATGCACAAAAAATGTGGTAAGTATACACAATGAAATATTATTCACCCATAAAAAGGAATGAACTCCTGTCATTTGTAACAACATGGATGGAACTGGAAGACATTATGCTAAGTAAAACAAGACAGGCACAGAAAGGTAAGTATCATATGTTCTCACTCATATGTGGGAGTTAAAAATAAAACTGAAAATATGGAGATAGTGGGTAGAATAAATGTTAATCAGAGGCTGGGAAGAGTAGTGGCGAGGCATGTATAAAGTGGGGATGGTTCATAGATGCAAAAATACAGTTAGGGAAAATGGATTACATCTAGTATTCAATAACAAAGTAAGATGACTATAGTTAATAATAATGTATGGTATATTTTAAAATAATTAAAAGAGAATTGGAATGTTTGTAATACAAATAAATAACAAATATTTGAGATGATGTATACCCCAAATACTTTGATTTGATCACTGTACAGTCTATACCTGCATCAAAATATCATATATGCCCCAAATATGTTCAACTATTATGCATTCATAAGTAACAATAAGCATTTTAAATAATGCATAGAAAAACAAGTTAATTAAATAATTTATTTTCTCCATGCATTCAGGAAATTTTATATATATATATATATATATATATATATATATATATATATATGTTTCCTTTCAAATATAATTATTTAGAAAACCATAAAAATATAATAAAGATATACTTTAATTACAGTTTATGTAGGATAAAATATAGTATAGTATATATAAACATCATACAGCATAACATAGCCTAATGTAAACATAATATATCTGAGATTGCTAAATATAATTATCTATTAACTGACATTGCTTAAATCCTTTTACATATATATATATATATATATATATATATACACACACACACACACACACACATATATATATGTAAAATAGTATGTGAAAAGAACACTTAAAAATAATTTATTTTTTCTGGCACACTAAGTAGAAATACATATTTTATTGTTCAAGTATAGTGCCATCAGTGAGCATCCTATGGAAAATCTAACAATCTCCTAAAAAATGTTGGGTTTCTATGTTTGATAATACAGCTGAATGTGTGAACAACATTAACAATAAATACTGCACTGTTAGCTAAATTGCTGCGAGTACTGAATACATTCCAGGGGCTATACTAAATCTTGGACCCACACAACTATTCTATGAAGTATTTTTAGTATTCAAATTTTATATATTGAGAAATCGAGGCTGAGATGCTAAATAAATTAGCCGAGATCACCTGGCAGCCTAGTAATAGAGCCAAAATTTGAATCAAGTCTATTGTAGCCTATAGACTTTGAGTTACTTTTGTCTATGTGGTACTCTCCAGAGCTAAAACAGGAACAACAAAGATGAAAATCTAAAAATATTTTTCTAATATTTTAATAATAATTTAAATAAATTCTCCAAAAGCAAGTAGCCAGACAAATAAAACATTTATCAGCCAGTAAGACTCATCCTGTAGAATACAGCAGTCTGGAATTTTAGTGCATGTAACACAAATTTTATATTATTTAGCATAATTAATATTTGTTTGTACCTCATATTTAGCAACTAGCATGTCAATTATTTGTACTTTATGTTGCTTCCATTTTTTCACTTGATAGCAAATAAATATTTATTGACTTTACTGAAATCAAAACAAAATAGGATTTATTTTATCTTGTTCAAAACAGATAGTCTTTCACTACTGTCTTTTAAAAACAGAAATGTGGTAAATTATTCAGTTAGAACAAAAAAAATCAGTGTTCTTAATATTCACTTACTCATTCTTTCCTAAAACATTTGTTGAGCAGTTATGTGCCAAGCACAGTACATGGAGGAAAAAATAACATTTAATTTAAAAACGTGCCCAGGAAGTGCAATTGAGAAAATTAACAGAATAAAAGAAATGCTATAGTGAAACTGTAAAAATTATACGGCAACACAGAGAAGGATGTAACTATCTAGTATGGAAAGTTGTTTAGAAACATATACTTCATTCTCCCTATGGAACAAACAAAATTTAGAAAGTACCATTAATATTAGAAAGAGATTAAGATGAAAGCCCATTAATAAAGTGTTTTTAATAGATTTGGAATTAAATTTATTATTATTGTTATCATCATCATTTTCATTTTTGAGTCAGAATCGTTCTCTGTTGCCCATCCTGGAGTGCAGTGGTATGATCTTGTTTCATTTTAGCCTCAAACTACTGGGCTCAAGTGTTTCTCACTCCTGAGCCACTCAAGTAGCTGGGAATGCAAGCGTGAGCCACTGCGCCTGGCAAAATTCCTTATTACTTTGAAACAATATTTGCTTATTAATTTATTCAGAAAACACTGGGCACTGACAGGTTATATGCATAATTATATATATATTATATACATAATTTTTATATTAACATATATAATATATATAATGTATTTAGCTTAGCTAGAAATGTGTTTCCTGACCACATATATTTAACCAATACATTGTTAGTCCAAAATTTAAAATTTCTTTTTAATAAAAAGAGGAGATATTAGATGTTAATCTCTTATTTTGAGCCTAGAGGAAATATTATCACCGTATCATCTAGAGATTTAATTTTTGAGGCTGGAAGCTAAACGGACCTTGACTTATTAGTCTCTGTGCTAATTCCATGTTTACGAATTGTGTGTTTCTCATCATGTAACCTAGGTCCTTTAATATCATCTTTAAAAGGGTGTGAAAGAAAAGAATTAAAGAAAAGAAATATATGAAAATAAGAAAAACTATAAATTGTGAGCATAAGCAGCAATATGACCCTGAAGAGAAAAAGATAACTGATAGAATAATATTTTGATATTGTGCATGATGATTCAAGTTCAGTAGAGTAACGAATAGTTATAAAATTTAAAAATATTAGAGTACTCAGTAGTATTTAAATGCAATTTCAAATTCATTGGGAGCCTACAACACATCAATTCTGTAAGTAGGTAGGGCTGATTCTACTAAAAAAAAATCTCTTAAATTTGACATCCTTGAGACTTTGTATATCAACAATCTGACAAACTTTCTGATTTACAGAAATATCTGTGTTCTCTTACGTAAGTAAGGAACCACTCTCAGGCTTGTTTTACGCTCTTAACCTTTATTTTGCCATATATATTGTTATTTACAATGATGAGATAAAGTTGATTACACAGTAATTGCTAAAAAAGGAAAAGGAACAAAAAATATCAAGAAACAACTAGCACAACATGTGTTTAATTCTTTAGGCTTATGCTTAAATAGGAAAAGCAATAGAAAGTTACATTTGATGGCTACACTTGACCCTCACAAATAGGAGCACTGGAAGAACTCAAACACACTTGGGAATCTCTTGTCAGTTACTGTAGTTGGGAAATAATTGCAAGTTCACTTGTGCATGTACATGTGTTTTCAGAAGGGCTTCTAAACTATGATCATTTATCCCATCAAAATAAAGAGATGAGTGATATTTTGCTCTTGCTCACATATTTGCGTTCTTTGTAGAATGCTTCCACAGAGGCATACTAAGGTATATTATGAATAACAGTAAACCTGTTGTTTAAAATGGAAAGTATGGGAAATTAAAGACATTTTGTTATTCAGAGCAAGTATTTATAATTGCCTAAACAAATTTGTAGAGCCAACATGGATACATTTAAACACAAGGAGGACTTCTCTGAAGCAATTGTCATAATTTCAGCCCTAAGATATTTTCCTAATGACTTTCCTTCTTTACTTTCTATTGTGGAGATCCATGCCCTTGAATTCAGATATGATATCACAAAGTATCCTCTGTAAATATAAATATCTTTAGAAGAGTCACAAATTAATCCAGTAGCCCTAAATGTGCATGAAAATAAAAGCTTGGTTTATATGTAGACTCTAATATTGAGAAGGATAACCAATTTAAACGATTGTGTAAAAGAATATGAATGAATTAGTGAAAAAAATTAAACAATTGGGATACTTCTTGTAGAGGTAAACATGTGTTCGGGTACCAGCAGAGTAAATGTATTCAGAAATGCATGAGGAAAGCATGTAAGGATAAGATGCAATATGTAAGACTTTGCCAATAAGATGACAAATTAAGAGACCTTTTTTTTTTTAACCACCTAGGAAAATACAGAGGAACCCAGATTATTCCAGAATTGCTGTCCAACATTTCAAAATTGGCTAATATAATTTTTAAAATTCGTGTAGAAGCATCTTATTGAATATACTGAAAGATGCTGTGCCCTTCCTCATGGAATTGTCCATGTCTCATTCACCACAATATGGACCATCATCTAGCAAAATATTTGGCCCATGGACTACTTTCAGTAAACCATTTGGGAAGCATTCAAATGAATTGACTAACAAAATGCAGTGTAACTGTGAAACAGTTACCTGGGATATTTTCTGTTTGTTTGTTCTTGCTGTCTATAATGAATCAATGTCATCATATTAATAATTTAAGTTTAAAATTTGATACAAAGGATTTTTTTTACTTTTTGTAGATGCAAAGGATCAGTTCTTGATGAATAAATATGACATAAAAAATCTTTCATATTATTTCCTAAAGTTATTTAGTAAGAAAACTGTATTATAGTAATATACTAAGAAACTGTATTCACTGAAAGATTAAGAAACACATCAAATTAGCTAAATTGTAAGTGCTGCATATAACCTGGATTTGAATTTCATGATTTCCACTACATCCATGTAAAAAAGAAAATTCATTTGGGTAACTAGAATATGCTAGCAATCTAATCATGAACAATTTCAAAGTCATATTAGATACCTGGTATCATATTAGAATATACTTCTTGATGAATAGTTGTACTTTGACAGTTTATAACTTGGTAGTATTGGTATAGTTGTCACATTGCTAACATGACCACTTAACAGCCCAAATAAATCAAAATTAAAAGAAAGAACTAGGTCTTATACTTAATGTAGTAATCAAAAGAAACAATAATCTCTCTGAACCTATGATTTCAAATAAAAAGTCCTCTCTTGTTTGTTTTATTCATATTTTTGGTTAGTTGTGCTTTTAAAGTGAGTCATCAAAAGTTCTAGCCAAAGCAATCAGGCAAGAAGAAGAAATAAACGGTATTCAGTTAGGAAAAGGGGAAGTCAAATTGACTCTATTTGCAGATGACATGATTGTATAATAAGAAGACTCCATTGTCTCAGCCCAAAATCTCCTTAAACCAATAAGCAACTTCAGCAAAGTCTCAGGATACAAAATCAATGTGCAGAAATCACAAGCATTTCTATAAACCAATAACAGACAAACAGAGAGCCAAATCATGAGCAAACTCCCATTCACAATTGCTACAAAGAGAATAAAATACCTAGGAATACAACTAACAAAGCATGTAAAGGATCTCTTCAAGGAGAACTATAAACCACTGCTCAAGGAAATAAGAGAGGACACAAACAGATGGAAAAACATTCCATGCTCATGGTTAGGAACAATTAATATCATGAAAATGGCCATAGTGTCCAAAGTAATATGTAGATTCAACACTATCCCTATCAAGCCACCACTGACCTGCTTCACAGAACTGGATAAAAACACTTTAAACCTCAAATGGAACCAAAAGAGAGCCTGCAAAGCCAAGACAATCCTAAGCAAAAAGAACAAAACTAGAGTCATCATGTTACCTGACTTCAAACTATACTACAAGACTATAGTAATCGAAACAGTATGGTACTGGTACCAAAACAGAGATATAGAACAATGGAACAGAACAGAAGTCTTGGAAGCAACACCACACATCTACAACCATCTGATCTTTGACAAACCAGACAAAAATAAGCAATGGGGAAAGGATTCCCTGTTTAATAAATGGTATTGGGAAAACTGGCTAACATGTGCAGAAAGATGAAGCTGGACCCCTTCCTCACACCTTATACTAAAATAAACTCCAGACGAATTAAAGATTTAAAAATAAGACCTAACACCATAAAAACCCTAGAAGAAAACCTAGGCAAAACCATCCAGGACATAGGCATAGGCAAGGACTTCATAACTAAAACACCAAAAGTGATGGCAACAAAAGTCAAAATAGAAAAATGGGATCTAATTAAACTAAAGAGTTTCTGCACAGCAAAGAAACAATCATTAGAATGAACCAGCAACCAACAGAATAGGAAAATAATTTGCAATTTACACATCTGACAAAGGGCTAATATCCAGAATCTACAAAGAACTGAAACAGATTTACAAGAAACAAACAAACCCATTCAAAAGTGGGTGAAGGATATGAATAGACACTTTTTGAAAGAAGACACATATGAGGCCAACAAACATGAAAAACTGCTCATCATCACTGGTCATTAGAGAAATGCAAATCAAAACTACATTGAGATACCATCCCATGCCAGTTAGAATGGTGATCAGTAAAAAAATCTGGAGACAACAGATGCTGCAGAGGATGTGGAGAAATAGGAACACTTTTACACTGCTGGTGGGAGTGTAAATTAGTTCAACCATTTTGGAAGACAGTGTGGCGATTCCTCAAGGATATAGAAATAGAAATTCCATTTGACCCAGCAATCCCATTACTGGGTAAATACCCAAAGGATTATAAATCATTCTATTATAAAGACACATGCACACATATGTTCACTGTGGCACTGTTTACAATACCAAAGACCTGGAACCAACCCAAATACCCATTGAGAATAGATTAGAGAATGAAGATGTGGCACATATACACATATACAATATGATGAGTTCATGTCCTTTGTAGGGACATGGATGAAACTGGAAACCATCATTCTCAGCAAACTGACACAAGAACAGAAAACCAAACACCACATGTTCTCACTCATAGGTGGGTGTTGAACAATGACAACACATGGGCACAGGGAGGGGGACATCACACACTGGTGTATGTTAGGGGGTGGGGGCTTGGGGAGGGACAGCAGGGGGCGGGGAGGTTGGGAAAAAATAACACTGGGAGAAATGCCTGATGTAGGTGATGGGAGGATGGAGAGAGCAAACCACCATGGCATGTGTGTACCTACATAACAATCCTGCAAGATCTGCATATGTACCCCAGAACTTAAAGGACAATGAGAAAAAAAAGTGTCTACCCGATTCAAAACCTATGGTCCCTCATTTACTGGTCCCTTAGGTAAATGGCTTATTTCATGTCTTAATATGGAGCTATTTTATTTATCCCTTTGTCTGATTTATTCCTATGCCAAATTGCGATAATTTACTACAGTCAACTTTTACAAAATGTAAAATGTCTCTTATTTTGGAACTTGGGTTTTAGTCTTATGTCTCATTCATCTTGATAAAAACATTAGTGATATGTGTACCAGAACTGATTTCTACTTAATCAGAAATGAGATTGTTGAATGCTGTAGTTTAGTTCTATTAAGAGCAGCAGGATAAGGACGCTGGACCAAAAAGTAAAACACATGTTTTGCACTGGATTTATCTTTGTATTAGAGCAGATGCTGCAATAGGATGTGCACTACAAAACAGCATTGATCTCCTGCTGAATGCTTGCTTATGAGTTTATGATTCACTCAGAAGTGAGGCTATCCTTCTGCAAAATCTTTTAGCAGTTTTACACATGTATTAAATGATCTTATTGCCATCTTAAAAGTGGGCTCAATTTACTACTTTTTGGATATTTCATCTTTCATGACACAAAAACCTACTAAACTCATACTTTTTTAAAAAAAGAATGTGTAATGTTGTGGGTAGATACAATTTGTCCAGATTTCACACCATATCCTCTCTCTAATTCTTACTACGATCTTTTCAAAATACGCTTCCTCCCCTGCTGTCTGCAGGTCTAATTCAGAGGTTCAATATATCAGGAACTTTCCAGATGAATCCTTGAAACTCAATGCTTCCTTCAATCACTCCACACCACCCCTACGCTCTAATGTCCTTTCTCTTTCAGAATGTTTATTTAGATTTACTGACCACAGCTGAGATAGCCAGAATTCGCCTTAAAATTCTCTGAACAAAATTTAAAAAATCAAATATTTTAATAATAATTTGAATTTGACTTGAGAGTTAGCCACTAGAGAGCACAACTAACCACAGGGTATATTTTTGAGCCTGTCATATATATACGCATGAACTTCCGAAAGCAAAACAAACAAACAAACAAACAAAACCCCATAGTTTTAATATGGCTGTCTCAGTGACCTCCCATTAGGCAACATATAATTATTTTCTATTCAGTTATTCTCTACTCCAAAATCAGCCATTGGATATCACTGATCATCTAGCGGGTGGAAGGGCTAGAATGACAAATACTGCTCTAGCACCATGTGATTCCCCCTCAACAAACAATGTGAAAAATCTATACAATTCTAATGACGATATTCACATTCTATTGGGGAAAATATTTCAATGACTCTTACGGTACAAAAAAGATAGACGGAGCAAATTTTAAACTAAACTCTACTTTCATATTCTGTTCTTAACATTTAAACAGACAACACATTAAATGACAGAGCTATATGACAGAAATTAATTAAAACATGAACAAACAAATTTGTTACATGCCTATGTTTTCTAAATTAGTGAGTACATAACAATATTACAACTTTATGCCTCTTGCAGGTGCCACAATCACTACCATCTATTATTTCTTTCTTTCCATCACTCAGCCAAGAATCCTACATGTAACTACCTCATAAGTTTCTGGAAGTCTTTCTCATTCATTAAAGAAGAGTTGTGACTTGTAGCACATCTACTGTAGGTGAAGGCATCATTAGGCATTTTTGGAGTAATGTGTCCAGCTCTCCCTACAATTTTGCAAAGTATTATATTTGTCACCATTCTTAGAATAAAAAAATTCTAACATTCAAAGGTGTTAAATGGCTTAAAAAATTTTTAATATCCAATAAGTGATAGTATTAGGATTCTACCCAGTTCTGTCCAATTCCAAAGTCTGGACATTTCCCCTCTGGATGTGGCCTTTCCCCCAAAGCTTATCATAAATGCAATTCCCTCAAAGACTTTCTGTATGTTAGACAACAATTGAATGGATGTATATTCCTTTATTCACTCATTCCACAAAGATTTTTATGTCCTTAATATGTTCACATAACTCCAGTGATGCAAAGGTAATTGGACTTGGTTTCTGCCTCGCTAAGGAATCTAAGCCAAATGTGAGAACACTGAGGACCACCTGCAGTGGTGTTGACAGGAAGGGAAAACTCCACAGGAGAGCTGATATGTCAAGTGGGGCTTACAGAGTAAAGTAATGTATTTACAGGTACAATTGGCTTAAATGCTTAATGTATAATCTTAGGAAATATTAGCTCCTTATTTTTTTCAGGTACATTCTACAGCCCCTTTACTTAAATAATGGCCCTGCTAGTTAAAAGAGCATATTTTTCAGGCACACACACCTTTCAATGCTCCTTTTGTCATACCACTGACACTCTGCCCATGAGGAAAAATAGACTTAAATATTTTTTACAGCTAGTCTGAAAATTATAGCTAACCACCTTTGTTGATAATACATAACCAAATATAAAATATGCTTTTGAAAGCTCAAATGTATATAGAAATCTGTGCAGAAAATACAAAAAGAAAATTGGCATATAGAAAATAAATCTTATTCTATTTGAAGTTATTCTCTGACACTCATGGAGAATAAAATGATACACTTTTAATTCTAAATTGAGAACATTTTCATAATCACCTAAGAATATAGGGAGACAACTTAGCTACCATTTGATAACTTGTATTTTTGACCATCTTTGCAGCACATATTTGAAAAAATGTGAAAACTAATATTGTATCTCCACGTATGCCCACAGGACTCAAGTACTATCCTTCTCCTTGAGGTTTTCATTATGAGAGTAATTATGTTGACTTAATGTGCAAAATATTGTGTTATTTCCTTTTCAATTATTTAATATTTTTGGCAGACTACAGCACAAGTTACAGATGTGCATACATCCATGTTTGCTAACAATCCATTTCCAAACGTGACTACATTTTAAAATTATAGTTCACAACAATAGGTAACTAATTTCCCTTAACTACTTTCCCTGCTAGAATTCTGACTAATTAGAATCACTGGTGCTGACTTGAATTTTAATGCTAAAAGATGTCTTTAAAAGTTTCATTCTTAATCATACCAAAAAGTTAATTCATGGGTCACAATATTTAAAGAGAACCATTAATGCAAATTTATTTTAATTATGTTTCTATGAACACTTAATGTCATACTTTAATCACCATTGTCCCCCCACCACGTGCCAGGGAGAGGTAACAGCATGGTGTGTAAGTCTTAGAGTAAATAAGATGCCAATAGAAAATGATCCAGAAGAAACATGTATTAATATATAAAAGGCCAGTTATTTTTTGTTTTATGTTTACAGCTTGATTATGTAGATATATAAATTAGATATAGAAGTATAAGTCTATATATTAATTTAAAATTCCTAAGACTTTTCAAAACACAAACTAAACTCAGAACCATTGCTGACAGCCAACTTTGACCCTGTCCTTGTGATCTTGGCAACATAATTTGCACCCTGTAGAAATGAAGATGACTTTTTCCTATGACAAGACTGTGTTCTACACTGGTTAATTAGCACGCAGATGGCAGGGAAGCTGCCCATTTTACCCCCTACTATACAAACTGCACATTTATATGCAGCACATATTGCAAAGTGGAATATTTGCACAAGTCATATGGCAGTAATCAGGTCTTCACTTTAGAAAGTTAAAATAAAAAGGAAGGTAATGATTATGAACTTCAAAGTACAGTGCACTCAAATAATTGGACAAGCTTCATTGAGAAAAGACGAGGCACAATTTATTGTGCTGTTCTTATAATTTAATTCTTAATTCTTGGAAAAGACAATACATATGTGAAATTATCTAAGATACTCATGCATTGGTAGATGATTTCAATATTAGCATAGTTCAAAGGAAAAGTGGAGAAATGCGATATATACTTGTTTTAGACATACATTTTTAGGTTTTTGTTTGAATATAAATATCTGATGATGATGAACTCACAGCACTTCAAAATCCAGAGGCTTCACTCTGAAGGACGGACAGAGAACGAAACACAGCAAGGACCCCTTGCCTAGAGCAGTACATTCCCTGCAGTTTACTCCATACCCCATATAGATAGGGTTACCCTCAAACTGATGCATGGCTATGAGAAGTTTAAATATTTATGCTGTTATAACAAATATTCCTGAGTTTATAGGCTGCCTTAGGCAAGTTAAAGTAAATAAGGAGGCAGTGAGTGTTCATTGGCAAATTACTTCACAACTCACTTTATTTCACTGTCATCTTGCTGTGGGTAATCAAAGCCTGACAGAGCTGATATAAAACATGCATAATTTACATCTGAGTTCTTGGTGAAAAAGGTATCTTCTTCATTGATTACTTTTAGCTAATTTTCTGCATACCTTCTAACCTTACTTATATTTTTTAAATTTCTCAAAAGAGGATTTTAGAATGTCAAACAATATTTACATGCTCATCTTGAAAGCTCATTAGTTCAAGACTATACTTTTACCTCAATGACATATTTGTTTTGTTTCTCCAAGTTTAGGTTGAGTCTTCACTACTATTAAGAAATACATGTTGGTGCATTGTGCTTACATAAGGGCTTGGCAATTCAGTCAAAATAACCCTTTGTCTTGATTATATTCAAAGCATCGAGTTAATTTTTAGGTTATCTATTGTCTAGTTATCACATTCAAAATGATACATCCAGATTGCAGTATCCCATACTGTAAAATGTTACACAATGTGATTTTTAAATAATTTAGAAATCACATTCTTTATGTAGAAATGCAAATTCATATTTTCCCCCTACATTTATTTTTTTGATCCAATAAGACCAGATCTTTCTGTAATTTTTCCAGACAGCCTTTTGGGACTGACTATATCTTCATGCTTCCCTGGCAATGACACTTTTCACTTTGAATATGTCAAACGAAGAAAGGAAGCATCACATAATTTAGGAGTGAGAATGAATGTGAGCCCTGAGCACTGGTCACCCTTGAAGCTAGAAAACTTAATGTGCATTCCAGATGAGAAATCTACTGCAGAGGGCAAGGACGGGACTGCAGCCAGATCTTACATTCACCTTTCAGGATTCTTTAAAAGATTACATCGTATCAATTCATTTAGAAGGAAACTCACCACTAATATGATGGATTTTTCTTTTACTTCCTTCTTAAAAGTCTTTTATAAAAGACCAGAATACTTATATCCAGACACGTTTTAGGAGATATATTATCACTGCCGGTGTTTGTGCAAAGCAAAATCTTGTCATCTAACTAAAATTTTCAAAGGAGATACTGAAAAGTAGATCTAAAAATAGCATATTGGGGCCGGGCGCGGTGGCTCAAGCCTGTAATCCCAGCACTTTGGGAGGCCGAGGCGGGTGGATCACGAGGTCAAGAGATCAAGACCATCCTGGTCAAAATGGTGAAACCCCGTCTCTACTAAAGATACAAAAAATTAGCTGGGCATGGTGGCGCGTGCCTGTAATCCCAGCTACTCAGGAGGCTGAGGCAGGAGAATTGCCTGAACTCAGGAGGCAGAGGTTGCGGTGAGCCGAGATCGCGCCATTGCACTCCAGCCTGGGTAACAAAAGCGAAACTCCGTCTCAAAATAAATAAATAAATAAAAATAAAAATAGCATATTGGTGAAATAAATTGTGGGATATATCCCTTTCATATTATAAAGGAATGTTGCTTCAAATACGTTTATAAGTAAAAAAGTAGATTATAAAATAATAGAGAGAGGAGGATTTCCACCCTCACTTAGGATGTTGAAAGACACAAAGTATCCCACACAACCAAACAATAAAAATAGGCCAGATAACCTACAAAATAACTTTTCTGGAACCCACTGGAAAGTTACAGTTAGAATGCAACCAAATGACCTGAATTCCAAAGAGGGGCAAGTCCCTAAAAGGAGACACAGGACACACAAACTGTCCCAATTGCCAAAGGACATGGACCGCCATAAAGATGCCCTTAGGGAGAGCAGGCAGGCAGAAGGGAATGAGCAGCTGTGGAGTACATGCACAAAATGCTGTACCATTCCTTGGACTCTTCTCTCATGCAAAGCAAAAGATTTTAAGCCACAGAAGAGAAGCACTAAAGATATATCATGGCTGAGGAAAGGAAAGAAAAGGAAAAAACTCAGAAAGTTACTGTGATTATAAGAAGGGTGGGAAACTGTTTTGGACCTGCAATCCTGTACTGATTCAAAACTTCCTATCATTGGGGAAGAACAGAAACTGGGATCAAGCTCTACAACAGATACAAGGCAGAGTTTAACTGCCAAGCAGAAGAGTGGAAGGCACACTGAGAATTCTGTCCCCAGAGCCCAGGATCCAGGGCTTTCCCAGAACTATGGCTGGGCCAGAACAACAGAGAACTGCTAGGCCAAACATGGGCTCAGCATGAAGTACTAAGCAACTGCCATCTACTGCTGGATAAGGACATGAACACTAACTGTTCTCCTCTCTGTGGCACATACCTTGAGGAATGGCTAAAAGGAGGGCAGAGGATTAATGCTAAGAAAACTCTCCATCATCCTAGCCTTCACATGGCACATGGTAAAGAGAGCCCATATTATTGGAGTTATGGGTAAACATAGCCCACATCAGAATTATTCAAACTTGTAATGTACTACCAGTACATACAACAGTGAAGAAACCCCAACTCAGTCAATTTCTTATCAGAATGACTCAATCCCCCCAAACTAGTGACCTGGCATATTTTGAAAGCTGGCCATTCTCAGATGTAAATACCTCAGTTGGTACTGAGTTTCTGGGGCCATATAATAATGGAAGGCTATCGGTCATAAAAAGGAAGGAAACAATCATAAATGAGACGAAATAGTGTCTCAAAAGCATTATACTAAGTGGAAAATAAAGGCATACACAGATTATATTCTGAAAAAAGAAAAATCCCAGGGGCAGAAAACTGATCAGTGGTGTTCTAGGGTAGTAAGTGAGGAGATTGATTACCAAAGGGGATGAAAGACCTTCCTGGGGCAATGGTAAGATTTTTACAGTCTTGACTGCAGTGATGTTTCTATTCCTGTATTCATTGACAAAATGAATAAAATAGTATATGTAAAAGGGTAAATTTTACTGTCTAAAATAATGTCATAAATTTGACTTTAAAAGCAAATATGTATGAAGAGCAGGATTTCCACTTCTACTTAGGATATAGAAAGTTTCCGTTAGTGCCCTAGCCAACTTAAAACATGAAAATAGACCAAATAATCTATAAAATGATAACTTCTCTTGACTTCATTGGAAAGTTGTAGTCAGAATACAACCAAATAACCTGAATTCCAAAGAGAAGGGAACTCCTTCAAGGAGACACAAACTGTATTGACTGTTGAAGAACACAAAGCCATATAAAGCTGGTGGAGTGGAAGGTGGGAGGAAAACAGAGCTAAAGAGAGGCCATAGAAGGAGAAGGGGAAGAAAAATTAGAAACAAATATAGTAACATTTATGAACTGGGGACAAAACAGTTATGAATTTAGCATAGAGAAAAATAAATGCAGTATACTAAAATAAAAGATGACATTGGAAGACAAAAACTGTAATTTCAAAAATATTATTTTCTATATTTTAAATATATTTAAAGGAAAAAATATATATAAAGAAAATTTTAAAGAACATTGACTATGATACCAATAAGCATACCATTCCAGATTTAGTAAATAATTTTTCTTTCTCTGATGATACAGATAACACCTTTCTTAATATTTTTACCTAACGAAACTAGGAATTCTTGAATATGTTCCTGTGCTTGCCTATATCTCATGACAATGCGGTTTGGCCTAATTAATCTTCATCAGGAAAAAGCCACAAATTTTAGCTCAGTTGGCTTGAAAATGAAAGCAAGCATGAATAAATTTTTATAAAAGAAATTAAAATCACCATGATAAAAATATCTTCAGTACTAATTACATTTGCAAATATAGTTAAGATCAAAATGTAAAACTGAAAGCATTGCAAAGTTGGACAGTGAAAATCTTTAAAATTATGAAAAACTGAATGTGTAAGAGTGCTACTGCAAGGCAAATAATAAAATTGTATATCCAAGATGCAAAGATTGGGTATATAAACATGCAAATTGAAACCTGTTTCGGGGTTAATAGGCTTTAGAACATTACAGTTGAAGTCCAAGGCTCAAAAGTAAAACCAAATCTATTTAAATGACTGAAATTTATGAGTTACTTTGGCAAATTTTAAAATTCCTGTATACATCAGTTTCCACATGTAACACATGGGAAATGTAGTAGAACCCTTCTTGTCTGCAGAGTTATTGTGAGGAATAAGCACAGTACATGCCACCTGGAAGTAGTCAATGTATGTTCTTTGTTATTGTCATGCAATCATTAATATTTTGCAAACATATACAAAACAAGTATTGTGTTTTGAGTTATACTTACCTAGATAACTATCTACTTTTCAAGACAGTGCTTTGTTTTAAATAGTCAATGATGAATGTTGAATGAGCCAGCACTACAAAATATTTGAAACTAATAAGACTGGAATCTCAAATCAGATAATGAGGTATAATCATTGATTTGTTGGAAAGTAATAGCTTTTCTTAAACCCATAATTGTTTTTAGTGGTAGATATTTGCATATCTTCAATTAGAGACTGAAATAATTTATAATATGTAATAAAAACTCTTAAAAATTACATATTAGAGAAAATAGGGCTAATATCAGTGTTTCCTAAGTATACTAGAAGCTGCAAATTCTATGAAAAGAAAGGGAGTAGGTCCTTGAGGCAACACTAGGATAGTAGCCAAAAATGATGGATGAGATTGAAGGAAATGGGAGACAAATATTTAAAAACACAGCAACAACAATAAAACGATAGCCATTTAAAGTTATTTAACAAAGGAGCAGTTAACTTAAAAACTCAATAGCTCATAGATCCATCACAGCTTTTTGAGATCATGGAACTATTAGCTTTTCCATGGAGAAATTGTTATGAAATGAAATTAAAAATAAAAAATGAGGAAAGGCGAGGAGATGGTGCTTTATCCAAAGTTTCTCACTTGTATCAGTGATTTCACTGGCTTTGGACAAATCTCTCAACTCTTTGGGATTCAGTTTACTCAAACCCAAATGAGAAGGTTTCAGCATTTCTTTCAAAAAATACATATTTGAATGTGCAGTTACTAAATCAAATGTCTCGCAAGCAAGTATGTGCAGAAAGCTATAGCTTTCTGGCAAGAGACTGAATAGCAGGGGAAAGTTAGCTAACACTGAAATTTATTTCTTATCGTGAAGAAATTCAAACTTAAATCCACTTCATTGAGTTAACCAGTTTTAAGAAAATAATGTAAGTTGTTCTGTTTAAACCTGACAAAGTTATTTTTAAAATAAATACATTCTATGGAAATTGATCCAGTTTTAATGAGATCTCACGACTAATGCGAAACTGATTTTCTCTAAGGTCATGGAATATGGAGCACATTATTTGTAGAGACCAATTTATCTTTAAAATTTTCCTTGGCAATAAAAATGGCTATTCAAAGGAATATAATAAGTATAAAAACATTTACTATGATTTAACATTAATTAAAAATTAATGTTTAACATTTCAGAATAAAACATGAAAAATTAAATATATATATTTTATATTCTTTACACCTTAAAATTTTAAAAATGCTCAATAATATAAGGCAAATAATATGAAACTTTCACCTCTTCATTTAAACCTGGTACCAAAGATGCCTCTTGACATGTTCTTCTCAATGTCTTACAAGCATATCTAATTAAATAAGTACAAAATTAAATCCAACAATTTTTGCTTTTTATCCTTCAGTGCACTCTATTCCACTCCATGGCATGAGAGCTTACCAAAAATTTGAAAGTAGTTCTTATTGTCTCTCTTCCCTTCCATAATATGTAGTAAAGTAGAAGCCCTCTTGGTTTGTATAAGTTGATTGAGTAATACTATGTAGAGACATAAGAAGACAAATAGAGCATCGTGTATTATGGAAATCTCAATGAATACCTAAGCCATTTAAGACCTAGAACATAAAAAAATCATAAAATGAAATGTGAATAAATATTGATTAACCCCAAAGATGACAGAAATAGGCAAGGGAAGAAAAACATCAGAGGAATGTATGAAAATCAAGTAATGAATCTTAGATTTCATCTAATCCCATTAATTAAATGTTAATGTATCAACACTCCAATTAAAAAATATTGCCAGAGAAGATATAAAAACACAAATGTATGCTGTCTCAACAAAAGATGCTCTTTAAATACACAGAAACAGATATGTTGAAAGGAAGATAAAAAGAAAACATATATGAAAATGGCGCGGTGGCTCAAGCCTGTAATCCCAGCACTTTGGGAGGCCAAGGCAGGTGGATCATGAGGTCAAGAGATCGAGACCATCCTGGTTAACAAGATGAAACCCCGTCTCTACTAAAAATACAAAAAAAAAAAAAATAGCTGGGCATGGTGGCTTGCACCTGCAATCCCAGCTACTTGGGAGGCTGAGGCAGGAGAATTGCTTGAACCCAGAAGGCGGAGGTTGCAGTGAGCTGAGATCGTGCCATTGCACTCTAGTCTGGGTAACAAGAGCAAAACTCCGTCTGAAAAAAAAAAAAAAAAAAAAAGAAAGAAAGAAAAAGAAAAGGAAATGGTAAACACAAGAAAATGGTATGGCTACATTAAATTAAAGTGAAATGCAGGCAAAAGATGTTAGGAGATCGATGGCAGTGGTGGGCATTCATGCCATGGACTGGAATAGAGTGCACTGAAGGAGAGAGAGAGACAGAGAGAGAGAGAGAAGCAGAGTCAGGCATGAAGGGGCGAGCAGAGAAGGGATCCCAGGCGGAGCTAGTCCTGGGGCAGGGTCATGCTCCACAAAGTCAGCAGGAGCCAGGGGCAGGTACCACTTCTGCCCTTTTGGGAGCAGCTGCAGTGGCCCAGCGGTGGCTGCAGACCTGGCTATCTCTGAACTTTCTGGGCCAGGAAGGCCTCCTTTCTTTCACAGGCTTGGAAGTGTTTTCTCCAACTGCCTGGCCTCTCCCCACTCCCAGTGCCCACTCTGATCTCAGAGCAAGGCTGGCACTGAGCCTCAGCACTGTCGCCACCCAGCTGGGTGTGCACACGCCTGGGGCAGTGCTGACATGCCAGCCTTCTGCATCCTCAGCCCCCTCCAGACCTTGGGCATTGATGAGCCTGGGAGGGGAAGCCAAGGGGGAGGTGCAGGCTGCTCAACATTGGCCTCCTGACACTCCTTGGCACAAACAGCCTGAGCACCATGAACAGTTCCAGGAGGTAGAATGGCTTCAGGGTGGGGGGCAGTCACTGAAGCCTAAGGGCTGGGCTGCCAGTTTTGCTGACCAGAGTGACAAATTGTGGTGCTTTTTCTGGGCCTGCCCATGGCCATCCATCGAACAATTGGAGTGCACGTCCTCCCCTCTGAGACCCATAAAAACCCTGGACTCATTCAAAGAGTATCTATCCACTCCAGGTTCTTCTCTCTGCTGAGGGCTGAACATAAGACAGCACACTCAGCTATGAAGAGGAGCTACTCACCCCCGAATCTCCTCCCTGCTAGGAGCTGAACGTTCAGTGGAATGACCTGCCTGCGGAGAGGAGCTACCCACTCTAGGGTCTCCTCTTTGCTAGGAACTGAACACTCCTCAGGACATCTGGCTGCAGAAAGAAGCTACCCACTGTGGGTCTCCTCTGAGCTGTTCTATCGCTCATTGAAGCTCCTCTTCATATGCATGGTCCACTTGTCTGCATACCTCATTCTTCCTGGTCACAGGACAAGAACTCAGCACCTACCGAAAGGCAGGGCTAAAAGAGTTGTAACACAAACAAGGCTGAAACATGTCCCGTGCTTACCAAGTTGCAGGTGACAAGGAGAGAAGAGCTGTGGCCCTTCAGGGAGCCAGACATATGAGCTTCCAGAGCCAGGGCTGTGACACCCTCCTTAGGGCTCTGAGGTTCCTGGTGTCTCCAAGCTTCTGGGCACCACCATATTCCCTGGTGTCTGCCATGGAAGCTACTTATGGTATGCCTGGTCCAGTTGCAACTTTCAGGGAGCTAGCACTCATGTTGGTGCCTGGAGCTGCCTGACCTGCTGCAGCCAGCATGCCTGGCTATATGCAGTGGCCAGACCCCATGCTCACTCCCTCACACACCCCTGGCTGCTCTACTGGTCCTTGGCAGGCATAGGATCCAGGCTGGCTATGTGAGCTGGACCGTACCTGCCAGGCCAAATGGGCCCAACGGGCCCTGGCAAAACTGAGGCACAAGCACCACTGGACACAGGTTTCCAGCCGGAAATGCAACACCTAAAAGATGCCATAACATAATCTAGAAGACATAACAATTCTAAATGTGTATTCACCTGATAACAGAGCTTCAATATGCATTAATTAAAACTGATAGGACAAGTAGAGAAATGGACACCACCACAATTAGTGATATAAAAATCCCCTCTCAGAACATGTAAACCAAAAAATCAGTAAGGATTTAGTAGATCTAAACAACTCTGTTGATCACCTTGACCTAATTACTTTTAATGAACACTACATGTAACAAGAGAAGAATGTACATTCTTCTCAAGTGTACAGAGAATATTCACCAAAGCACACCATATGCCTGGTCATAAAATAATTAGCAATAAACTTCAAAAGACTGATATTGATTTTTCTTTTTTTTTGAAACAGTCTCACTCTGTCATCTACACAGGAATGCAGTGGTGTGATCTTGGCTCACTGCAGCCTCCACCTCCAGGCTTCAGACAATTCTCCTGCCTCAGCCTCCCTCCCGAGTTGTTGGGATTACAGGCGTATGCCATCACATCCAGCTAATTTTTGTAGTTTTAGTAGAGACAGGGTTTTACCATGTTGGCCAGGCTGGTCTCAAACTCCTGTCCTCAGGTGATCTGCCTACCTTGGCCTCCCAAAGTTCAGGGATTACAGGCATGAGTCATTGCACCCAGCCAAAGATTGATTACCTTATACAATATGTTCTTTGATCCAAACAGAATTTAATTTAGAAATCATTACCAGTATTTAGAAAGCCATCATATTATTTATAAATAATATACTGCTTGATAATCTATATCAAAGAAATAATCATAATGAGAAAGGAGAAACTCTTTTAAACGAAATAACAAAAACACACATATCAACAATAGTGCGACACTGTAAAAATAGTGCTTAGAGGGACCTTTATGGCTGTTTAGGTCCATATCAGAAAAGGTGAAAAAATTGAAAGCAATGATCTAATTTTACACTAAAGGTAGAAAACTAAAGAAGGGCAATGTAGCCCAGAGTTAGTGGACAGAAATAAATGGTTCAACAGCAGAAATATAAAATAAAAAAACAGTCAAACCATAGGAAAAAATCAAAGCAAAAGTGCAGTCTTCAAAAATATTAATAAATTGGATAAACTCCTAAGAAGACTAAGAAAAAAGTAAAAAAAAAAAAATACAATATCAAAAGAAATTTTGGACTACTACTTAATATCTTACAGATATGGAAAGGATAAGATGATATTAACAACAACTTTAGGCCAGTAAATTTGATAACTCAGATAAAATGAAGGATTATAAAATGGAAAATATGGTCATCTTGATAGATATTAAAGAAAGGTTTGCTAAAATTCAAAACCATGAATGAAAAAATTTTCCGTGAACTAAGAATGTGTAGGTATGACACATCTCAACTTTGTAAAGCCATCTGCAAAACCAAAGGCTAACCTTATACTTAATGATAAAAGAATGAATGCATTTCTGGGATCCAAACACAGATATCTTCTCTCAATATATCTATTTACATTGTAGTGGAAATCCTACCTGCCATAGTAGTAAGAAAAATAAGCAAAAAACATAAATATTGAAAAGGAAGACATACAACTCACTACTGTGAGGTGACTTCATCATCTCTATAAAGTCTAAGGACTAAAAGAATAACAAGTAGAATTCATCAATAAAATGACAAGGTTTCAGAATATGTGGCTAATATGCAAAAACAGTTATATTTCTATAAACTGGCAATATAACCTTTTAAAATAAATAGCATTTATCCTACCAGCAAAACCATAATTATGAATACATTCAAAAACTAAAATATGGGGCCCAAAGTGGCTCCGGCCGGATGTCGTGGCACTTGCGAAGGCGAGGCCAAGAGTTCAAGGCCAACCAACCTCAGCAACCTTACAAGCTCTCAATGATTGGCAAAAAAAAAAAAAAAAAAAAAAAAAACTAAAATATGTACTAGACCTGTAAACAGAAACTATAAAGCATTACTGATAGAAATGTTTAAAATACATAAATAAGATTTGTACCATATTCATGGACTGGAAGATAAATTTGGACCTATATATTTTGTACAATTCCAATTAGAAATTCTACAGACATTTTTATAAATCAATAAGTGGATTCATTTAGGGCAGTATAACTATTTTGTATGATACTGTAATGTTAGTTACATGTTATTTTACATTTATCAAAGGCAACAGAACATACACCACCAAGAGTGAACCCTCACATAAACCATGGACTTTGATGATGCATCAATGTCAGCTCATCAATTGTAGTAGATAAACCACTCTGTTGTAGAATGTTGACGGTGGGGGAGGATGTTATAGAGAGGGGAAAAGGGTATATGGGAAATCTGTGCCTTCTTCTCACTTTTTTCTATGAACCTAAAACTGCTCTAAAAAAAATAGAGTCTATTTTATAAAGAATTTAAAAAATAGACCACATATTATCTAACAAAGAGTGGGGTGGAGCTGGCAGGGTAGGAGGTGGCAGAAATGAACTGTCTATTAATGTCTTAATCTTACATGTAATTTTCCTTGTCTAACACCCTGTCATCTTAAAAGATGGATATTTTCTGGTTGAATTTTACACTGAATCACTTACTACTGTATATGCTTATTAACAATCTGGGTATATGCTTATCAAGAATTTGCAACTCCAACAAAACATTGCACTACTAAAGATATTTAATGCAAGAGAAAATTTTTAAATGCTAATTATAGAGCCACTGTAAAAGAACATATCCTTCCAACAAATGTCTTCATAAAAGAATCTGCCAGACTAGTTACTGACAAAAATTGCAGCATATTCTAAATAGCTACATAATAAGTCTCCAGAAGACTGAGAAATTGAGTCAATCATTCAAATCGTTTGTCTACATGATGCCAAAGTTGGAATTCCTCACTTTTCATTTGAATGGTTAAAATCATTTAAGGTAATTGCTAACATTTGCACTATGTTTTATAATTTACAAAGTGCTTTATGTAATCATCTTATTTGAACCTCAGGATAACCCTGTAATATCTAATAATTAAATCACTTTACAAGTAAAGAAACCAAGACTTAGAAAGAATAAGTGGGTCTGGCATTTCCAAGGTAACATCAGAGGTGGCCTCTGTGAATAAAGGTCCACCATAGGTGTAACCCACAGTAAACCTATGGGCCAAAGTCTGAATTGTTTATTATGTCCACCAAAGATTCACTTTCATGTGTTTGTATCTATGTGCAGGTAGTTTTGGAACAAAGAGGCAATAGTTAAAACATTTCATATAATTGCTGCTTTTAGGAAATCTGCCCTCTAATCTTCATTGTTTTCAGCAAAAGGAAAAATTTCCAAAAGATAATACAGACATCAAAGTACCAGGTATCTAATAAAATGAAGGCTCATTGTGTTCCTGACATTCTGTTTTTCTATGTCTAGGTTGGGAGAACAATGAAGAGTTTTCCCTCCGTGTGTGCAACATGTAAAAAGGCAGTAATTACCACCAAGGAGGAAAGATATGCGTGTTTCTGGCATTGTGCCATTATTAATTTGTCCCAGGTCATTTTTGCACCAAGTGTTTTGCAGTTTCTGGTTTTTTTTTTTTTTTTTTTTTTTTTTTTTTTTGAGACAGTCTCACTCTATCACCCAGGCTGGAGTGCAATGGTGTGATCTCTGCTCACTGCACCCTCTGCCTACTGGTTCAGGACATTCTCCTGCCTCAGCCTCCCAAGTAGCTGGGACTACAGGCACCCACAATTACACCCAGCTAAATATTTTGTCTTTTTAGTAGAGATGGGGTTTCACCGTGCAGACAAAATGGTCTCGAACTCCTGACCTTGTGACCCCACCCACCTTAGCCTCCCAAAGTGTTGGGAATATACGCATGAGCCACCATGCCTGGCCTGCATTTTATTTTTTAACGTGGATAACCACATCACATAGTTAGCAGTCGTTTTTGTAATACTAACAATCCAACAGAATCTTAGTCCAATATAGCATTTAATTTCCATAGGTTTCTTTTTTTAATAATATTTTAAATTGTGCTGGTTAAGAGCTCAATGCCTTTAAAGGCCATTCTTATTTTTCATACCAAAATCATGTCACAGTATTAGTGATTTATTATATTCATCTGAATAATCTCATGGTTTGTTGCTTGGATTATTTCTGATAGCAAGAAATATAATACAATTTTTCCTTCATGTGAGCACCTTAATGCAAAAAAAAATTCTAGGTGTGCATGATTTCAGTTGGCAACAAAAATGATGATGTGGCTGTCATTTAAATCAGTGATGTATTAGAAAATTTGGTGTTTAGCTAAAATGTTTCTCCAAATTATAATTCTTCAGTGACGATTATTTTTCAAATTTTCTCAGAACTCTTTGTAAGCAGCTATGTTTCCCTTAATCAAGCTGTTCTGGAAGGAATCAGAATAAAGCTTAAGAGACTTTCTATAACTATTAAATATTTAATTATATTGAACATGGCATTAAAGTATGGATTTTTATGACTTTGAGAGCACCATTAAAGGCTGAAACACAGCTATAAATTCTATCAAACTACTGACCAATAGGCTCAACAGTGTATCAGAGCTTTGTAGAGTACTCTGCATGTGATGATCTTTTGACATGTTAACTTGGCTAGGCCCAGTTATTCAATCAAACACTAAGCTAGGCGTTACCATGAAGGTATTCTATAAATGTGATTAAAGTCCATAAGCAGTTAACTTTGAGTAAAAGAGATTATTTGACATAATCTGGATGAGCTTAATTTAATCAATTGAAAGGCAAAGCTGACACCTCTTTCAGAAATTCTCCCAATGGATAGCAGCTTCAGTCAGAGCCTGAGAGTTCAAGTTTGCCCCTTCTGATAGCCTGCACTATAGATTTCAAACTTGCCCAGCTAGTCCACCTAATCAGATAAGCCAATTGTTTGCAACAAATCTCTTCATATGTATCTTCAAGAAGGTTCACAGGACCAAATTCAGGCAAAGTGTAGAATCATTGGGTTTAATCTTGTTTTCCTGAGCTCTAGAACTGTGGGGCATTTCGATCTTCTGAAATGCTTACACATTATTTGTATGTTACTTCAAGTAATGTGGAATAATAAGGATAATGAATCTATAGTGGGAAGACAAGGAAAGCAATGACCATCTATTACGTTCCATGACACAGTGGATGGACAAGTATATACAATTTCTTTTTGAGAGTGTTTCAGATCAAACAGTCATCTTCTTATGGAATAACATCTTGATTAAAAAGAGGAAATGACTTAAACAATCTAGAAAATAGTTAAAGATGTGTGGATAGTCCTTGACAGAGCAATAATTCAAAACAGCTTAGCAAAAGTACTTAGGAGGGTCAAGAGGAAAACGATGGTATGGGCAGAGAAAAACTGACCTTGAAAATAGAGTTGTGTGGACATAAGTGAATTCTGATGCATGTACTATGATTGTGGTTTAAAATGATGAGAGGCAGGCAATGGGACAGTAGATAGAGAAATTGAACTAAGTGCTTTGAAATGAAAAAAAGCATCTTTATCAAAAAGTCATCAAACTTAAAAATGGTGTAAAAATGCAGTTTCTTTTGCCCTGCCCTTCAGAAATTCTGCTTCAATGTGCCTGGAGTAAGGCCCAGTATGTTTTTAGAAACATATTTTTTGGTCTTATCCTAAACTGTCCTGTCTACACATTTGGACTATGGGTGGCTACAACAAACAAAAGAGCCATAGAGTGAAGAAAACCCTTAATGACGTGACATAATAGTTTTACCTATCTATGCATTTAAAATAGCATGACATTTGAGAGTCAGAATAAAAAGAGCACGTTTTCAAATCATGTTGGTTTTTCTGAACCATCTTTGAATGACTAGTAGGCTTAAAGTCAAATGAAATGCCAAGGTAGGTGAGGTTATAAAGTCATTTCTAATCCATCCATATCAGGTTAGTGAGCATTATCAGAAGTATTAGGTAAAGCTAGGGCTACATTAAGAAAAATATTAAGGACTCCACTGAACCAAGAAAACATGAAACAAAGAAAATAAATCCCTAAAATTTTAACAGTCATCTCTGTTGTAACAAAGCTATGTGGAAAGGTATATAATAGATAAATTCTCCATACAGCTCTGAAAAAGCATTATGCCACAGCAATACAGAGTTTAGTTTAAGTAACAATTTTTAAAAAAGTTATCCATACTTTTCTTGTCAGAAAAAAATCTTTTTAAAAAAATGTATACTAGAAGAATTATAAAAATCAGTCCCAATAATAAAATATTTAACATAATAGGCTGGGCACGGTGGCTCATGTCCATAATTCCAGCACTTTGGGAGGCAGAGGTGGGTGGATTATCTGAGGCAAGAGTTCAAGACCAGCCTGACCAACATGGAGAAACCCATCTCTACTAAAAATACAAAATTAGCCAGGCATGGTGACACATGCCTGTAGTCCCAACTCCTCGGGAGTCTGAGGCAGGAGAATTGCTTGAACCCAAAAGGCAGAGGTTGCAGTGAGACCAGATCGTACCATTGCACTCCAGTGTGGGCAACAAGAACAAAACTCTATCTCAATTAAAAAAAGAAAATTAACAGAAGAATTATGAAATGCATAGCAACTGACTTGGTGGCTCTAATGCTTATATATTTTATATTGTTTCCACAGAGAGGTAAACATTTCTTAAAGTCTCCTTGTACTTTTTAGCTAATTTAAAATAAATACATGGAAATTTTCCACAGCAGTCATATTAATTTAATACTAAATAAAGTTCTTGGCATGGTAAGTTGAAAGCAGTAATATTGGTTAGGGTAGAAAACACATATATTGGCATCTGATAGATTTCCTGGACACAGGTGCATACTTCCAAATGCTTAATTTATTTGGCAAGGACAGTCATAAACCTTCACAATTTCATCCAATTTGCCTAAGGGTCATAAGCTCCCTCACAGTTCCCTCACCCTCCTTCATTGTGTCTCCTGATATTCTCTCAAGGTTCACTGTAAAATACTTTCCAGTTTTCTCTTCTTAAAGATGGAGCTCACTTTGTTTCTCAGGTTGGAGTGCAGTTACATAATCACAGCTCATTGCACCTGGCACTCCTGCGCTCAGCTGATCCTCCCACTTCAGCCTCCCTGGTAGGTAGGACTACCAGCACACATCACCGTGCCCAGCTATTTCTTTTCTTTTCTTTATTTATATTTTTTATTTTTTGTAGTGACAGGGTCTTGCCATGTTGCCTAGACTAGTCTCTAACTCCTGGCTTCAAGTAATCTTTCTAACCCAACCTCCCAAAGTACTGGAATTACAGGTAGAAGCCCCCAGTTTTCTTTTTCTGAGCTTCTATTGTATCTATTTAGGTACAACAATAACAAGCAAATGCTTTATACAACAATATACTAAGCTTTATTTTTGTCTTTTAACAGAATTATAATTAAATGGGAAATGTTAGCCATTTGCACTTTCATGTTTCCCCTAAATTATTTGATGTTGGTATTATTTCTGTATCATATCTAAAACTGTCATACTAAGAACTTCCATAACCTAATTCCAAAAAGGAGAGTCAATAAACAAACAGATGCATTTAACCATAAAAAGAAGAAGCTGTAAAACCGGGCTGTCATTAAGAGCTTTCACTTATTGTGAATAAATAAAAAGTATATATGTGCACACAAAATGCTATTTCATGAGGTATTTGAAGGGAGAGGACTTCTACATTCTTGAATTTTCTGGAATAATTTCAAAGGAATTGTTTTTATTAAATAATCATCCATATTAGACATTTCTGATTTGCTATAACAGTAATTAGTGCAGAAAGAATAAGATACTAGACACTATATTTTATCGTTCATTGTAAGTTCATCTTTCTTTCAGCATACAAGACAATCTTTGTACCAGCATTTATTTTCATAGTTTGATGGGAGATGGTTTTCTGTTAAAGTTCCTAGTGCTTTGTAGCTGACACACACAGTACTTCTGTGACTTCTATAATTTGCTGAATTCACCAAAGAATCAGAACTCATGATTTTAAACTGCATTAGGTGAAAATTGAAAAAGTTTTGTTTTTAATATAGTTATAATAAAAGGAATAAGTTACTTGCACAAAACTATTGTATGATGATATATCTGAGAGTTTCAGAATATAAGAGTCCAGTTCAAGTTGAAGACATTAAATACAGTAGCATTGTTATGGCTTTCATTGTCAAAAGTCAAAGTGCTCAGAAATAGTACAAACATAGATATGTTTTACATTTAAGTCATTATATTGGAAGCTAATGAAAATAAACAGAGTAAATTATGCATTTCAAGATAGGAAGAGTAGTATGTCATAAACTCCAATATGAAGAAAATGTTTCCATTAGTTCTTCCAGCCAATGATAGAAATAGATGTATACTGTATAATAATAATTAATTCAATTATCTACTAATTAATTCCCTTGTCCCCAGTTTATTGTTCCATCCATTAAAATTCATGGTTAACAGTTGCTAAAAAAAAATGCAAGAAAATTATGTAAGTCTATCATTAACAAGAATTTAGTTTAGGTTTGTCCATTCCCTTTGATTTTGGGGCTAAAGATATTTTGTTGATCTTGGATATTTTGCAAAATTAGGAGAACACCTCTTTAGTCTTGAAAATTAAAACACAGCCTGGGATAAGTTGTTTCTTCCCCTAGAATTAAATAAATCAACTATTAAAATGAGTGATTTTATAGTGAATCCATGAGCATAGTTTTATTACTTCTCTCTACACTCTGGGAGGGCAATCAGAGATTACAGATAGTGAGAAACGCTCAGGGCTGCACCAAGATACCAGTTGGATCTTCTTTACCAAAATATTAAGGGACTCTTGGTGGTGGTGAGTACAGTGCCAGAAGACTTATGAGGCCTAGAATGACATAAACATCTCGGTGTGTTGCTAGACGGAGTTAGATAGACTAAAACATAAGGGGGGTCCAGAAATAATGAATTACAGAGATTTTTAAGACTAAGGGAAATGTAAGGAAACCGTTACAAAATGGTTTGGGAGCCCTTGAGATCTTCAAGTTTCCCAGGCAGAGATAACATCTAGTTTGTAGAAAGGCTGGTAGATAGTGAAAAGGAGAGGATGAACATAGAAGATGAAGAGCAAAAAACATTTTGAAGCCAGAATGTTTGGCATATCTCTGAAGTAGCAGTTAAGTTTGATAAGTTCCTTTTAAAATTTATAATAAAAGTGTCTTCTTTGCATAATTTGAACATCGAAAGATAAGAAACAATGACTTTTCATCATTCTGTGAGCATCTGGCCATTTCTTACTGTCTGCTGAGCTCTTTCTTTTCTTGTTTTGATGATCTGTCAGGATACACATTAGGCCAAAGTACAAATAAAGTCATTATCAATCTGTATGTGTGCTGGCAGATGTCTCTATTCATCACTATTTCTGTAGTTCTAAATGATAATCAAAAATGCATTTAAAAAATATCTTCTGTAACAAAGGTAGCAGTGTAAAATTTCAATCTCAAAAAAGTAACAAGATTTTATAATGAGATTCATGAAATCAGCAAATAAAAAATCTACCACAGTCTGATATTTTATAGTTATACGGAAAAACTTGCAGGGCATGAGATTTCCTAGATGAAACCCAGCATTTCCATTAATTAGGAGGGATATAAAATGTACCCTTGAAAACTATCAAAGGTTGTTACATCAGTAATGGTGGTTGGAGAAAAATAGAGGTAATGTTTAAGAAAAGGAAATTTTAGAAAAAAAATACCAATAAATATTAAGACAAAAATACTGATTAGCCATCATTACTAAATATAAATATATATCTTGAGAAAATAATGAGGCTATGGCATTCAGGAAACATATACTCAAGGATTAAGTTTTCAAATATAATTAACATGCTCACTACAGAGACTATACTCTGATAATGTACTCACAGGCTGATCATGTTTTTGAAGCTTGTTCCACATAAATTATAATTTATGTTGCTACACTTTTATTAGTAATAGAAGTGTAATATAAACAAAATAGACAAGCACTAAATTAGTAACAACCAACATTATTTATATGCATGTGTAAAGCCTATTTACTTCTAAATTTATGCCTTGCTTATAATCGCAAGTTCTAATATCTTTATTTTCTCCTTCAATTATTCAGCCTTTTTTATGTCAAGACCTGCAAAAATGGTATTTCTGATTGCTTAACCCCATTGCAATATGAATATTGCTACTTTACACATCCATAAATAGCCATAATTCTCAAATTACGTTTGTCTACTGTCAAAGTACACAAAGCTCATGAATAAGCAGCATAGTGCTAAAATAAAATAATTACTCATCTAACAAAAATATGTCTTTTACATATTTAACATTTTAGTTTCAGTAATACCTAGGCTTCAGGGCTAGTTTTAACACATGACACGATATCTACTAATAACTATGTTTTGAAAACAATAGGAGCATAGGGCATATTTTCAGACTTCCCATAAACTGGATGTTTGCTTATATGTATCTGTTTGATCTACATTTTCCCAGTATTTTAAGTTAGGGCAGTACCTGGCATGCCCAATATCAGTGTTTACTAAATAAAATACACTAACCATCTGCCACCTGAATTATTTTCTCAATCAGGTGTATTAGTTTCAAGTCGAACATTAATATATGGATATAGATAGGTCTACTCTCAAAATGTTCAGGGTAGTTTATTGGCTTCTTTTCAAACAAAACCACCTGGTACTGAATTGAAATTTCCTAAATGAAAATATAAGTAAAATTTAATTTTGTATAAGTCACTTGGATAAGAGCATTAAAAAAGTAATCCAGTTCAACAAATTAGTGAGGACCTGCTATGTTTAAAATGTTTTACTAATAATTTCAAAGAATACAGAGTTGAATAAGATGAAGTCCTTGTTTATTGCACAATATAGTAATAATTATGGATTATTCATAGTAACTCATGACTTTTAAAAAAAATTATAAGTGCCAAGCAATTCATTATTATAATACTTAATTAGTGATATGGTTTTGTTGTATACCTACCCAAATTTCATCTTGAATTATAGCTCCCATAATTCCCACATGTTATGGGAGGGACCCAGTGGGAGGTAACTGGATGAGAACAGGTTTTTCTCATGCTGTTCTCATGATAGGAAATGAGTCTCATGAGACAGGATAGTTTTATAAAGGGGAGTTCCCCTGCACATGCTCTCTTGACTGCTGCCATGTAAGATGTGACTTTGCTCCTCCTTTGCCTTTCACCAGGATTGTGAGGTCTCCCTAGCCAAGCGAAACTGTGAAACAATTAAACCTCTTTCCTTTATAAATTACCCACTCTTAGGTATGTCTTTATTAGAGAACAGACTAATACAGTAAATTGATACTGGTAGGATGCAGTGCTGCTGTAAAGATACCTAAAAATGTGGAACTGACTTTGGAACGGGGTAACAGAGGAAGTTGGAGTAGTTTGAAGGGCTCAGAAGAAGACAGAAAAATGTGGGAAAGTTTGGAACTTCCTGGAGACTTGTTGAATGGCTTTGACCAAAATGCTGATAGCGATATGGACAATGAAGTCCAGGCTGAGGTAGTCTTAGAAGGAGATGAGAAACTTGCTGGGAGCTGGATCACACTTTCTGTTTTAGGAAAAAGAATGGCAGCCCCCATCTCTACTAAAAATACAAAAAATTAGCTGGGCATGGTGGCGCGTGCCTGTAATCCCAGCTACTCAAGAGGCTGAGGCAGGAGAATTGCCTGAACCCAGGAGGTGGAAGTTGCGGTGAGCTGAGATCATGCCATTGCACTCCAACCTGAGTAATAAGAGCGAAACTCCATCTAAAAAAAAAAAAAAAAAAAAAAAAAAAAGAATGGCAGCATTTTGCCTGTGTCTTAGAGATTTGTAGAACTTTGAACTTGAGAAAAATGATTTAGGGTATCTGGTGGAAGAAATTTCTAAGCAGCAAAGGATTCAAGAGGTGACTTTTGTCCTGTTAAAAGAATTATATTTTATTCATTCACAGAGATATGGTTTGGAATTAGAACTTATGTTTAAAAGGGAAGCAGAGCATAAAAGTTCAGAAAATTTGCAGCCTGATGATGTGGTAGAAAAGAAAAACCAATTTTCTGAGGAAACATTTAAGTCAGGTGCAGAAATTTGCAAAAGTAATGAGCAGCCAAATGTTAATCACCAAGACAATAAGGAAAATGTCTCCAGGGCATGTCACAGGTATTCTCAGAAGCCCCTCTCATCACAGGCCCAGAGGCCTATGAGGAAAAAATAGTTTCCTGGGTCAGGACCAGGGTCTTGCTTCTTTGTACAGTCCTGGGACTTGGTGCCCTGCATCCCAGCCATGGCTAAAAAGGGGCTAAGGTACAGCTTGGGCCCTGGCTTCAAAGGATGCAAGCCCCAAGCCTTAGCAGCTTCCATATGGTATTGAGCCTGTGGGTACAAAGAAGTCAAGAATTGAGGTTTGGGAACCTCTGCCTAGATTTCAGAGGATGTATGAAAACACTTGGATATCCAGGCTGAGGTGTGCTGCAGGGACAGAACCCTCATGGAGAACCTCTGCTGGGTCACTGTGAAAGGGAAATGTAGGGTTGAAGCCCCCACACAGTGTCTCCATGGAGGCACTGACTAGTGGAGCTGTGAGAAAAGGACCACCATCCTCTAGACCCCACAATGGTGGATCCACTGACAGTTTTCACCATGAACCTGGAAAAGCCACAAGTATCCAATGCCAGCCCATGAAAGCAGCCAGGAGGGAGGCTGAACCCTGCAAAGCCACAGGCCATGGGAGCCCACCTCTTGCATCAGCATGACCTGGATGTGAGACATGTACTCAAAGGAAGTCATTTTGGAACAATAAGATTTGATTGCCCTGCTGGATTTCAGGTTTGCATAGGGCCCATAGCCCTTTTGTTTTGGTCAATTTCTCCCATTTGGAATGGGTGTATTTACCCAATGCCTGTGTCCCTATTGTATATAGGAAGTAACTAACTTGCTTTTGATTTTACAGGTTCATAGGTGGAAAGGACTTGCCTTGTCTCAGATGAGACTTTGGACTGTGGACTTCTGATTTAATGCTTAAATGAGTTAAGTCTTTGGGGACTGTTGGGAAGGCATGATTTCTTTTGAAATGTGAGGACATGAGATTTGGGATAGGCCATGGGTAGAATGATATGGTTTGGCTGTGTCCTCACTCAAATCCCATCTTGAATTGTAGCTCCCATAATTCCCAGGTGTCATGGGAGGGTCCTGGTGGAAAGTAATTGAATCATGGGGGTGGGTTTTTTTCCCAAGCTGTTCTCATGGTAGTGAATAAGTCCCAGGAGAGCTGATGGTTTTATAAAGGGGAGTTCCAGTCCATACACTCTCTTGCCTGCCACCATGTAAGACATTACTTTGCTCTTCCTTTACCTTCCACTATGATTGTGAGTCTTCCCCAGCCATGTGGAACTGTAAGTCAATTAAACCTCTTCCCTTTGTAAACTACCCAGTCTCAGATATGTCTTTATTAGCATCATGAGAACAGACTAATACAATTAGGTATTTCTATCTGCATTTTAGATCTGTCTATCTGGATACATTTAAACACACACAGTAGATATCTATTTGCCTACATGCCTACCTATCTACCTATAGTTTATTGCCCATTAAAGGAAAAAAATTAACCAGAAAATATCATACAGAGAATGGAAAACCTATTTAGAATTCGTGGCTCTCAGCACTACGCAATATCTAAATCTCTTGCTTCTCTAAATCAGTTAATCTGTCAAGCTCTTACAGAAAATAAAACTTCAGTTACTGCCAAAATTAGACATAGTTAATTATTAAGAATGACAACCAACATCTTCAAGTGTCATCCATTATTTAAGAAGGTTTGCAATCAAGGAGTCCTTTGATTCTAATAGAAGGCTTCTTTGATGTTAGCACATTGCTTCACAGGAAAAGAAACCAACGTAACAGTCACAGTTACAAATTCCCCTCAGAAAGTAATTCTGTGGATAAAAGACCCAATATCCAGAGCCTACCCATGGGTAATGGGTGAAATGGAGCAGATGCGCCTTAAGTGCCTACTGCTCTCCCAGTGGTCCCTCTGCTGTCTGTTCACTGCCTTTCTGCTTCCTCTCCCCTCCCTTTCCTCTCAACTGTAATCTTGCAACTTCTCTCATTCTTGATTTAAACTTTAATTACCAAAGTAATTAGAAATACACAGAGCTTTACATTTCTATCAATTACATTATTTGATCCTACAACATAAAACAGGTGCTATATAACACTTTAAGACATTAACAGACTTGTGCAGTCATTACATTTGAGATCACTTCTTTCTGTTTGCATATCCCTTACACTTACACATAGAATAGCTGAAGAACATGTTTAGTGTTAAATGAAACAGTAAAGGTCTGCAAAGCCTGTACTGACAAACTCTTCCCCAGTCACCTTCTGACGCCTCCTGCTCTGTGATCCATTGGTCTTCACTGAGATGAGCTTAGAGCTAATAAATTTTCAATTAAGATCTAATAATTTGGCAGGAAACATATATATTCCTACAGGTTAGTATCTTAATTCCTCTTTCTGGTTTTGAATTTTTAAATTATCTTTATATTTGCAAGTTAACCATTTTAAGGTCTTTGCTAATTTTAATCAAGTTGTAGTACCTGCATTGCACAGCAACTGTGTTGGGTCAATAATTAGCAAATTCACTGTGCTTCATGACCAACATCTGAAACAAGTGCACATTTTCTTATCAAGGATGGTACCACATCTGGAACACATTTAGAGATCTTTATTTTATACTATCTTTCAAAATCTGAGTTTACTGTTTCTATTCTAGACATAATTCTTTTTCGACCACATTGTACTCAGAATATTTCCTGAATCAAAATGGCCAGTCAAGTGGAAAGCACAGAGCCTGGAGCCAAATTGCCCAAGTATGAATACTGACTTTTTAAAGAATAGCTCTGTCACCTTGGCATAGTTATTTAAACTACATGGTCCTTAGTTTCCTCATGCTTCACATGTGGCTATTTAATATTATCTGCATATCCTATTAGGATGATGTGATCATTAAAAAGTTAATGTATGTCTAAATCCATTTGGCTGCTGTAACAAAATACTGGAAACTGGGTGGGGGAGGGTGCTTATAAACAACAGAAATGTATTTCTCACAGTTATGGAGGGTGGAAAGTATACAATAAAGATACCAGAAAATTTGGAGTCTAGTGAGGTCCTCTTGTTCCTGTTTCTTAGATGGCACTTTCTTGCTGCATCTTCACATGGTAAAATGAATGAACATAGACTCCGTTGGGCCTCTTTTATAAAGGCACTAATCCCATTTTGAGAGCTTCCTCCTTTATGACCTAATCACTTCCCAAATGGCCCCAGTTCCTTGGAGTTAAGGATTAAGTTTTTTGTATCTCCTGTTTTCCCAGGATAACTGTAACAATATATGATATATCAGTGATGTATGTTATGGCCTGGTAATAGGCTGATGCCATACCTATGTGTTAATAAGTGGTTCTGAAAGTCAATATCTGAGCCACAAAAAGGATTTCAATGGTTTTCATTTACAGAAATGTCACAGGATCATAACAGAATTTTAAAAGTAATCATGCTGATTAAGAAGCTGACATCCTCCAAAGTCTCAATTGTCATATCCAAGTCTCTGTTTTCTTCTCATACTGTAATATCTAAAGTGTGCATGTGAAATAAAATTTTTAATTCTTTGGACTATTCATATTGAATCTTTTTACTTTCTCCAAGTATCAAAAATTGTTTATTTTTATAATAGATGTGTCTCCTAATTAAAACTGGTAATTGATATAAAATACTTTTGCATTTTGGATTTGAAGGGTTTGTCAAATTTTCAAAAAAGTATTTGAGAGACTAACCTAATAGTACACATTTTTTTTTTTTTTTTTTTTACCACACACACATAGAAGTTTATAGGCAGGACATGAAATCTGAAAGAATAAAATGAAAGATCAAAAATTTTATGCCACAGAATTTTAAAACTATATGGAAAAGCATTTTTTAAACCCAAAAGATAAACCATACTAGAAGAGACTTTTGCAAGACACAAGACAGGTAAAAGTTAACAGGGAGTATAAAAACTTGCACATTAAAAAACAAACAGAAAAATAAAACTAGGCAAATATATAAGATGTTAACAAAAGAATACTAACAAGAAACATAAAAGAAATACAACCTCACCAATCATCAAATAGATTACAGTTAAATTAGTAATGTGATGTCATTTTTCTTCTATCATATCTAGTGTTACAGCCATATTATTTTGTTGGTTTTTTGAGACAGAGTCTTGCTTTGTTGCCAGGCTGGAGTACAGTGGAGCAATCTCAGCTCACTGCAACCTCTGCTTCCCGGGTTCAAGAATTCCCCTGTCTCAGCCTCCCAAGTAGCTGAGACTACAGGTGTATACCACCAGGCCCAGCTAATTTTCTGTATTTTATTAGAGATGGGGTTTCACCATGTTGGCCAGTATGGTCTTGATCTCCAGACCTTGTGATCCACCTGCCTCAGCCTCCCAAAGTGCTGGGATTACAGGTGTGAGTACAGTGCCCAGTTATATTATTTTGTTTCTAAATTACATATTAACATGCCAGGGATCTTTATGTTTATCCTTGCCTTCTATAAATCTTCTATTTATTTTTAGTAAACCTAGAATAAGGAAGAAAATAATGTTTCAGTTAACAACACTATTTAAAATTATTACATGCTTATCTCCTAAGATTATAAACATAATTTATATCAATTTTCACCACTGTTATTCAACATTGTACTGAAAGTTTTAGTCAAAGCAATTGGGCAAGAAAATGTAATTTGGAAAGGAGAAGTAAAACAGTCTTTTATTAGAAGACATGATCTTAACAGAAAATCCTAAAGAATTCACAAGGTAACCAATAGAGCTAGTTATTAAAGACTAGCTACTCCTGGATCCAAACTATGGGCATACTTTTTAAAATCATACTTCACAGATAATGCAATTTTTTAACAAACTGAAGGTCTGAACATTTAACAAACTGAAGGTCTGTAGCAACCATGAGTTGAGCAAGCTTATCAGAGCCATTTTTCTAATAGCATGTTCTCACTTTGTATCACTGTCAGCATCTTTTTACAGTATTTTATAGTATGTACTTTTTTAGACATAATGCTATTGCACAATTAATAGACTACAGTATATTATAAATATAATTTTTATATGTTCTGGGAAACCAAAAGATTTATGTGACTCACTTTATTATAATATTCCCTTTATTGTGATGGTCTGGAACCTAATCTACAATACCTCTGGAATATATCTGCATAAACTGGAGAATTTCTCATGAGAGGGGAGCATGAAGCCAGTAGTGTCAGTACTTTAAAAAATGTAAAATGCAGATTACAATAACATAAATCTACACATGTGATAAAATAGAGAGAAAAGGGCAAGAGAGAGATGTATATGCACGAACTTTGGAGAAAACAGTTTTTGTACAGCTACTAGTTTATTTAGCTGATAGTAGTTTGTAAAATAATGTGGAAAACCCAGTGAGGCTATATTAAAAAAAACTGAACTGATAAACTAAAGACTTCGGATTTCATCCTGTAAAAATAGAAGGGAAACAGTAAAAGTTTAGGATATGGGAAAAATTATATTAGTAATTTCTCACTATATAAAAATAATGATATAAAACAATATATGTATCTACTAAGTGGGTAGTGATTGAAATTTGTAAACTAATCAGATCTTAACGTGTAAGTAATTTTCATTTTCCCATTATGTACAGGCAGAGGTGTTGTAGATATTATGTAGAACTCATATCATATATTTTAGGCCCTTATTTTAACTTTTAAATATTTCAGAAGTGTGACTGTTTAAATTTATGCCATGAAGTAGGCAAATCTTTTCTGAAATACTATCTTAACTATCTTAATATTGACTTCAGCTATTTGACTTTCCTGGCCTGAAGCATAATATTGTTCTTTTTTGCCCTGCAAGTAGTAATGCCTTCATACAGATGTGCAGTCTAGTATGCAGTCTGTGTGAATACATCTATCACTGAGGGTAAACTGCAGGTTTCTATAAGCACTTCACAGCTGTCTATGTGATAAGAGCCACACAATTCCTGCCTTTTTTTTTTTGAGACAGAGTTTCGCTCTTGTTACCCAGGCTGGAGTGCAATGGCGCAATCTCGGCTGACTGCAACCTGCACCTCCTGGGTTCAGGCAATTCTCCTGCCTCAGCCTCCTGAGTAGCTGGGATTACAGGCACGTGCCACCATGCCCAGCTAATTTTTTGTGTTTTTAGTAGAGACGGGGTTTCACCATGTTGACCAGGTCTTGATCTCTTGACCTTGTGATCCACCCACCTCGGCCTCCCCAATTCCTGCTTCTTAAAAGAAGTAAAGTGCAAAGAAAATCAACAGTGTTAATAACATTCAGCACCCACCTTTTCATAACCCAAGTTACAATGGTGCTTAACAACACACTTTCTATTTATTATTACAACTGAAGGTGGCCTTATTCTAATAAGATAGATACAAGTATTCAGTAAGTAAAAGAAGAATCATTCTGTGAATTAAAATTTTTATTAAAATCTTCAGATAATTTCAATATCACATATATATGGCATTTACTTAAGTGATGACATTTAAACAGTCAAAAGGGAGCTAGAGAGACAATCTTTCAGAGATATAAGTCAACTGCAAAAACCTTTATGAAGAAACTGACCAATTTGTCACTAAACTAATTTTTCTTTCCTCCTCGACACCAAGGTTACCTAAACTTTTTTGCTTTTCTTTCAATGGTTGGTCATATGACTACATTCTGGCCAATCAAATATGGGCAGAAGTTATGCTTTTTTTAGGCCTGACCCTTAATAATCTTTTGATGCAATCCTGCCCTCACTCCCTTTGATCATTCCCTAGTTGAAAGAATAGGAGTGGTAGGAATTAGAAAAGGGTGGAGTTGGATAGGGTAAGGTGGCTGAATCTTTGAACAACTCTGTAGAACAGAGTACTACCTCATCTATTTAACAAGAAATAAGCTTTTATTATGCTAAATTACTAAACTTATGAGTTTTTTTTTTTTTTGTCGTAGTTAGTCTGTCCTAACTAATTTCTACAAGGTAGAGATTGTGACTTTTTTATCTTTGTTTTCCCTAAATCCAGAGTTTGCCTTCTATTTAAGGAGACAGCTGAGAAAGAAGTTTTGATTTAGAATGACTAACAGGTAAAGTTGAAAGGTGCTTTTAGTGTGAAGTTTGAATGGACAATTTCCGAGGTTTCTTCCAAATTCAGGATTCTGTGACATTCCATGAATTTTGAATTCTAATACTAATTACTGCTGTTTGATGGGAGTTCTCTTTTATCAGTTTCATTTTATTATTTAGTGTATGTATCACCTTGCTGTTATCAATATTTCTTTGAATTCTATAAACCTCATAATTTCCCTGTTTAATACAGAATATTGACTGCAATGATACCAGATAGTAAAAATAAGAAATGAGTACTTCAATATAATATCCCTTCTTGCCTCCAAATGGCCAGATAAACAAAGTCTCTATTTCATGCTGTAAATGAATATAAACAGTATCCTTCAGCATGGACATTTTAATCCTTTATTTTTCAAAATAATAACTATTGCCCTTGAAACCAATAATCAGTTAACAAAATATTATTCTGAGGAGAAGTTTGAAGAACAAGAACCATCTACTACGTATCAATCTAATATTGCTTGCTCTACTCTATTCCACAAACCTAAAGAAACCTTCAAAAAGGATAATCAACATATAATAAAAAAGAGGAATATTCAAATTATTTCCATTTATCCTTACTTTCAAGAGAAAACAAGATAAAATAATACTTGATATAGCTATCATAAAGTCAATATCCAATTTAGTTTTTAAGAATAATTGTAGAAATAATTAGATTTGAGGCAGTTTTAGCAAGCTATAATACCTGGTCCCCTTTTTTTGCTCTGCAGTTTCTTCAAAGGGCCTATTAATATTATGCAGAGAATCAGCTTGGCATTTTTTATGCACTTTTTTGTTGCTTCTTTACAGCTTAATCTTTGATGAAATTTAGTCTTTGTGAAAGAACTTTTTGAGGTAGTAACAGGCTATCTGACTGCATTACGGAAATTAGAATATAAGCTTAAAGTTGTTAGAGAGAAGACAGAAACATTTCCAATAAAACTTCCAACCATAAACTAAAAGTAATTTTTGCTAAAATGAATGTGTAGAACAGATTTGTGTTATAAAATGTTAATAATCAGTTAATAATCCGCCCAATTATTTTAAATTCATATGTAAAGACTAGTCATAGTACTTTCATAAGAGCAAAAGATTCTGATTTTATCATTATTCTTAATACACTTATATATGTATTTTATATCATGCAATTAGACGATTTGAAATATTTCATTATTCAGGAGTAGATAAGCATCAATTTAAACTGAGAGAGTTTTAGACTAGACATCAGATAATCCCCCAATCAAATTCTACTTTAGTTGTAAAAAACCAGCTTATGGTGTGAATTAATGCAATTGTCACTAAATTGCTTAAATGGAAAGCTTTGAGTGTATATGAGGCAATTCCAAAACCATGTGTACACAGAAGAACTCTTGTTCTAGTGGTATAGGATAAGGAATCAAAGATACAGCCAAACTCTGCTAAATGTAAACTATTCCCATACTATATATTAAATGATAGAAACTGATTTCTGAATATTAATTTAAAGATGTTTATAAGTTACATGAACTCTAGCAGATGAGTGCAACAGAATGCTGTAGGCATATGAGATATAAAATATCTCAAAATAAAAAGTTGGACTGAATTTAAAGTGAATTTAATGTACTAAAACAAAAAGAAGTAATGATTCCATAAGTTTATACAGACTCTCACAAGATTTGGAAGTTTTTGACTTCTTCCCACAAGAAGATATACAGTTTATATTGCAACCAGGATGTTCTACTTATTCTATCCCAGTGTTCTTTTCAATTCTATTTTATTCCATTCCATTTCACCTGAGAAAATACTGGTTTTGATATATTACATTTATTTCAAAAGCCAGTCCTGTATTCCATTAAAGTTTTTTTAAAATCTACAAATTATTCAAAGAATTCAAAAGTTTTAAAATATTCAAATGTTTCCAAAATGCAAAAAACTTGTTCAACTTCACTATCATTAAGAAAAATGGTAGCCTCTCTTAGCAAAACTTAACATTATTTTATGATTAGTAATATTACAAAATCTTGATTTTCTCATTGCTCTAAGAATCTATCATGGTAGGAAAAATTATTCCAGAATAGATCTGTATAAACTGCAGAAATGAAGAACCCAGGGGAAAATTTCAATGTCTTTCTGCCAATGGAATTTAGCTCCTAAGACAAAACCAAAAAATGTTCCTTAACAATATGGTTGCAAAAAAGCATAATATCTAATGACAAGGTTGAGGCTGTAGAAACTGTGATAAAATGTACATTTAGTGGAAAAGTAAGAGTTGCGTGTTAGTGTTCATTTTATTTTTCAACCTCTTTCCCACACATCTCAAATAAAATTTTCTATAAAAAAAAGAAAAAAAAAGTTCACAATTATGCAAATTCTTTTTTTTTTTTAAGATAATGACAAATGTTCTAAAGAAATCATGGCAAATTTTCTTTAAGGAGTGTTTTACCAGAGTGAAAAGATCAGCTTTGAATTGGGGGAAAAAACATAAAGAACTAATGAGTCAAATATGATACATTCTATCAGCAAATAAGTTTACAGAAAGAGAACACAGATATGTCTGAATTATCTAGTCAGTTTAGCTAAATATAAACACCTTAGGTATCACCTTAGGTATCACCTGAATGTTAATTAGAAACATCCATGGAACTAAGACACATATTACTATCTTTGGTATTTATACATTTGTATTGTAAATGCATATATTGCATATAAAATATGACTTCATTAAAGCCAAATTCACTGTATCTGCAGAAAATATCAAAGGTTTTTGTAGAATCCAAGAAGCTACTCTCTCCTTACTTAAGAAAAAATCATTTACTATGTGGGGAAGAAATGATACACAGAAATGTTCTCTAATGAGTTACAGCACACTTTCATTGTCCAACTCTAGCCATTAAATTTAATGATTTTGTCTTGAAATATTTTGCCATACATCAGAGATACTTCTCCCTGCATAGTTTCTGCTTAGCAGAGAGAAATTCAGGTTAGGCTAAATAGAAAGAACTATCTATGGAAATGGCACAGTGCTCCCTAATATTCATTCAACAAATATATCTGGAATACCTACAATATTCCAGATATATTTGTTGAATGAATATTAGGGAGCAAGTTCACTGTTCCATACATTGTTTCCAGTGTACTAGAAAAATAAACAAGGGAGCACTTAAATAATACCAAGCAATGTTGTGAAGGCACAATAAAGCAGTGGAAAAAGAGAGTGCAAAGAGGAGCAGAAATCATTAGACAATAATGCAGGGAAAGGTGATATTTGAGCTGAGATCTGAGTGAAATAAGGGAGCAACCCTGGTGAGGATTTGGAGGAATAGAGGCAAGAAGAAAAGAAGGCTGAACTCTGAAAATGGTTTGAGTCCTCATTCTTCTAGGAAGTCCTTCCTCACTTCAGCCCCTAAATGATATGTCTACTGAGGGGAGGGTAACACTCTTAAAAAAAAAAAAAAAACCCCAATTCTTTTAAATTTAACTAAATCTATTTATAGTACTTAGGCCTCAGACCAAGCTAATCTTTTTTTTTTTTTTTTTTTTTTTTTTTTTTTGAGACAGAGTTTCGCTCTTGTTACCCAGGCTGGAGTGCAATGGCGCAATCTCGGCTCACCGCAACCTCCGCCTCCTGGGTTCAGGCAATTCTCCTGCCTCAGCTTCCTGAGTAGCTGGGATTACAGGCACGTGCCACCATGCCCAGCTAATTTTTGTATTTTTAGTAGAGACGGGGTTTCACTATGTTGACCAGGATGGTCTGTTGACCAGGATGGTCTCGATTTATTGACCTCGTGATCCACCCGCCTCTGCCTCCCAAAGTGCTGGGATTACAGGCGTGAGTCACCGCGCCCGGCCAACCTGATCATTTTAAGGCTGAGCATTTGACCCAAAATGGACTAATGAGGCTCCTTCTCTGGAATTTTTGAATATACCTGTGGTGAAAGTCAGTTCCTCCCCAGTGGTGAGGATGCAGAATATAAAACTAGAAAGAAAACAGAGATAAGATATTCTACCTAGGAAGATTTCCATTTTAAGTGCCTGGAGATAAGATTTTCAATTCTAAGTGCATGGAGAAATGATATGCAGTTAAAATAAGCCTGACTCAGAAAAGAAAGGAGCAACACAGGCCACTGAGAGGGTCTCAGTAGAATTCAAGCCTAGTTGCTTGGTCAGGTGCTTAATTCTTTCCTTAACTTCTGTAAGTCAATGAACTTATCTTTTTGCCTAAATTAATTTGAGTAACTATATTTAGGACTAAGAGATATAAAAATATGTGCCATGGATTGTCAAATGTAGCAATTCTAGATCAGCCATCAATGTGAAACTGTAGGGTATGAGCTCACTGTTTGGCATTTTTAATACTTAATGGGCAATAATCTTTATCTACTTTTACTGCAAAAGATAAACTTATAAAAAGAGTAGGATTAGCCTCTTGCAATATCCAAATTTTATCAAATACAAATTTCTTAGAATGTAAACAAAATCATTCAGATCGAAGAGAAATCAATTTTTGAGAATATATATATTTATTGTCAGAAAAATAATGCTAGCAAAAACACACAGAAATTTATCATTAAGTAATCTTTTATATCTCTGGGTACACAATGTTGTACTGGATAAACATCAAAATTAAAATGTATATATGTTTCTGTGCACATGTATACACATAACCAATTCTGAACATTCAATATTAAAGCACATATTAAACATGAGAAATACTGATGTCAAAAGTATAGAAGAAGAGCATTTTACTTGTTTTGTTAATTTTGTAAAGTAGCGTTACTAAAATATACATAAACATTTGACATGGAACCATGAGCCTTCAAATATTCTAATTGTTAAAATGGAAATATGTCAATAATTCCATTTTACACTGTAACCTTGTAAATAGTACAAAAGAATAGTAGTCTGAAGTATCATTCACCTTACATAATTTGGATGTTAAACTTTGCCACAAACAAAGGAATTGGTTCTTAATATTCTTGATAAAATGTACAAGAGGCTCTTACTGTCATTAAAATGACTGATTTTCCTTTTAAGATAATATGTTAGTATCAGAGCTAATTTCACAATACCTAATTATCTGTAAGTCTGAATTGGTCAATGCACAAGCAATGGTTATGAAATTCATATTATTGAAAGAATGCTTTATGTTAGATATATAATTTTTAGTGTGTAAACCACACACACACACACACACACACATACACACACACAACTTAACAGGCTGTAACTTCTGTTATAATAATATTTAGCATTTTTACAAAAGAGAAAATTATAACACATAGATAACTGTAATCTTAATATTTTTAATATTCCATGTGTAGCCAAGAATCTCTTTCAAATTCAGTGTATGTACAACAGTATCCATACTACAATATCACATAATTCTGAACCATGATTAAATTCTGTTGTAGTTAAAACACCCAGAAACATCAACTCATTTTTGGAAAATTAAAGTATGATCATTCTGATGGTATCTTTACTGGTCAGATGCATTTCAGGTGATTAGTCCGTCAGCTAACTTGTCAGATTTTACAGAGAGTTATGGCCAGCATATACAGAGACACTAATTCAAACTGACAATGATGTAATATGAACTTGTGCACTATTATAAAAAAAAATTAAATGTCCAATTTGCAAAAAGATGATAAGCCAGGACAGATACTAATTTGATTTTGCTTCAAACTGTTCACCTCTTATTCAAATGTAATGACAAGTAATTTGGCATTGAGGCAGAATAAATGCTTGTTTTTTTCTGTGAGCACCATATGGATTTGGGATTCTCACAAGAGAAGGAAACGGTTAGGAATATCTCTCTATGGTCACAGGTACCTTGATAAACATTACATTGCAGTGTTTCAGGAGCTCGATTCAAGAGACTAGCTAATTAAATAAAAATCAATGAAATACATGAACTGATTCTTAAGAGTTGGAGGCTATATTTTACTAACACAACATTTTCAAACCACCCGGCATATTGAGAATATATAGCAAAAAAGAAAACTGAACAAAATATAGAATTACATTCATTCATATTTTCTCACTAGTAGAAGTTTTAATTCAGAGCTGGCCATTCCTGCCTATTAGCAACATATTGTTAAGCCCATAATAAGTGATTCCAGTTTTTCCTCAAGGGACATTGCATTTCTAATTTGTGAAAAGTATCATTAAAGAAAGCTTCTTAATATATTTCAAGGCATATTCACATATTTCAAAATGTTCAACATTTTTATAAGGTTGCAATAAATGCTTTTCACCAATACCAAAAAGATGAGAGCCACAGACACAGATTATCATTAAAGTACTCTTTTACACTTAAGAAATTTTGGGCCTTAAAGAAGTAATAATCTACATTTTATAAGACACTAGTTATAATTAATAAGTAATGTTTCTAAAACCCCACAGAATTGTCTAGAAAAAGAACCTCTGACCATGAAAGTCATTTAAATGAACAATCAAGTTATGACTCTCAATCTAACATTCTGTAACAAATTTACCATGATTTGTTATAATCCCTACTTGTACCAATGTAAGCATATTATGAACCACATGAGATACACATTTTTACTTTAAAATAAACAAATTTAAAAATAATATTCTCAATTTTCTGGTTTTGTAGTGATCTATTTGCCTTATAATTTTTCACAGCACTCCATAAATATTTTTGTAATATGACTGCCAGTTTAATAGTTAAGTCCAAACAACTTAACATACTTATGGTCTACCTAACAATTTGAAAAAAATAATGCATATAAATTCAAGGAAACAAATTTATTCTTGATCACAATTACTAACAAAATGTGTCTGTTGCATGCTGTGCAGCTTCTTAAAACTTGAAATCGAGTTAGACACCACAAGCTATATATACTATTCCATGCTGATTTCCCCACGTACTCACTTTTTCTCACAGGAAGCACTGAAAACTCAGCTTCTCAAAGATGTGATATCACCAAAAGAAACTATTGTGTTCTAATGTTAATTCCGTGAACTACTTGGAGGGAGTAGTTTGTGTGATGTTTAACAGATGTTGAGTATCACTATTTTCCTTGAAACTTTAAAATAAACCATGATACTTCATTGAATTCCTATGGTTTCATGGGGCACTTTAACACACAGTTTGGGAAACATAGGTATATGCTGTTTTACTCTAGGCTTTCTATTTTCTATGGCATCCGATGAAAGTATATTAAGAGCTTATATGGAAAGTTCATTTGAAGTGCTGAAGTAAGTGTGCCAAAATATTTGTTAAAATCTTGTCTACAATTCTAGCTTTTGAGTTTTCACAAAACTTATTTACAGTTTATAAGACATTTTCATATATATTACTTTGTAAATATTGATGGAATTTTTTTAAAAAGCAAACCAAATATGAACTATCAAATGGTGACTGAACAGTCAAATAAATAAGACTAAGGAGTCAGTGCATTTCAAATGATCTCAGGATTGTCTATAACAGCCTTCTCTCTGTCAGTCTTTCTTCAAGCTTCAGTTCTTATTATCTTAATCAATTATTTGTATTAATGGAGAATAACTGTTCTTTTCTATATTAAAGATTTCCTATAACTGAAGATCATTTTTACCTCTTTCCAAATTAAATGAACACAGCTGTCTTTAATCCTCCCTCACAGTTTCCACTTTTCATTCCTTTAATTTTCTCTGTTTCTGCTCTTTGGATTTCTTTCAATATCACCAAATTTTTTCAATGCAATAAATCCTCAAAAAGAAAACACTAGATAAAATAGTGCAATTATAGAACACAGCTCGATGAGATTAAGTAAGAATGTGGACATCAAAGACCTTTTCAAGCCAATGAAATATCTTACCATTTTACATAGCTTATAAATCTGAAAAATTCTAATGATGGGATATTTTGTTGTTTAGAAACACATCATATGAGGAAATTTTTAGAGAACTCATGATTAGGAGGATAGTTGTAAAAATGCCTGCATTTCTATATCTATAATAAAAATATTGTATGGGAAACAAAAAAATTTTTGTTGGCCTTTTGCAAAATTGGCCTTAATGGTTTCATTCCATTTCTTATGGACATTGTTTAGATTCACAAATACACACACACACACAAACACACACACACACACACACACACACACACACACACAAAGTGGGACTGTTCCTTATATTTTAAGCATGTTTACCAGCAACTTATATTTCAGCTTGTTTTCTAACTACAGTATATTCATTTCCTCAGAGGGGAAAAAAAATCATCTGCCTGTTTTTCCTTTATATTTAGAAGTTGAATTTCTAACTTACTCTAATTCGCACAAATTAATACAAATTGAATATCAAGTATGTGATACTGAAACCTTAACTAGTATTCCAATATTCACAGTACAAAGATGAAAAACAGCATAATTTGATATATAAATATGATAAACTTTTCTGGAAGCAATTGTGTAATAAAGGTAGCATCAGAAAATAAGAACATTGCAAGGTAAATGATGTATCACTGCCGCACATAATTGGATAGTAAAATTTATTTATACTAGATTAAGAATATTCCTATTTAAAAAGTAAATCCACATGCATTAGAACTTCGCCTAAGAAGACTTCATGCATGGGAAAGGATGATCACATTAACTGTTTACACATGACAATCATAATGGTAACATAGCACTAATATCTTTAAATGCTATTCCAAGAGTTATAAGTTAGCAGGCCACAATGTCTGGCTCTCAGACTGTCTGGCTACCACTTCTATGGTTTCTTTCAATAGGACTCCTTTTCTCTTTTATGTGACCTGTCTTATGGCAGTTTGAGTTTGTGATCAACATTCACTACCCATTCCCCTTTTGAAACAAAGTCTACCATTCCAAATTCCATAAACATTCTGGAACTATAAAGCCTCATAAGTTGTTCAGAAATTATTTACAGCTGTCATCCAACATAATTTCTGCTCTGTCCTCTTCTATACATATGTATAGTTTATCCTCTCTATGCTGGACCAAAACTGTGCCAAAATTTTCTCATCAATAGGGTAAAAAAATACCAACAAAACTCCATTTATATTTAATAACATCTCATTCAATGATTCTGTTAACTGTCACAAAATATAAAGATATAGGGGAAACTGGATAAGTGGATAGTAACTTGAGTAGTCTTCCATCATGCCAATCTAATAGCCCTTATTCCTATGGAGCACATACTATGTGTGTTGGTACTTATGTGTATGTCATGTCAACTGATTCTTCCGTAACCCTGCAGGTATACACTCATATCACTTTTTCACCAACATGGGAACTGATGCTTAAGAATTACGTGACCTGCCTGAAATCAAATGAGTGATACAACTAGATTTAACATCAGGTCTCTCTTTCCCCAGAAATAATGAAAATTTAGAAATGATTTATTTTCTAAAGCTATCCCAACAAACTTAGAGTCCCTGTTAAACTTCAAATACTTTTATTTTTCATTATTTATTTTTTAGTATTTCAACTGTCATTTTAGATTTAGGGGTACATGAGAGGTTTGTTACATGAGTATATGGCATGATGCTGAAGTTTGGGGTACAAATGATCCCATCACCCAGGTAGTGAGCATAGTACCCAACAGTTTTTTAACCCTTTCCCCCTCTCCTTCCCCTCTCCGGTAGTCCTCAGTGTTTATTGTTGCCATCTTTATGTCTACAGGTACTCAGTGTTTAGCTCCCACTTGTAAGTGAGAACATGTGGTATCAAATAATTTTAAAATCTAAAACCCAAAGTCATGTTTTGAAAGTCTATGCATGCTTATATCTTTTGCATGCTCATTTTCCAGCATTTCAATTAATATAAACTTTAGGTGTCAATTTATAAAGGAGGAATTGTGTCATTGCTATTTCTATCAATTATTGTCACCAAATAGTGTTAATGTAATTTTAAAAGCTAGAATCAGCTTGCCTTATCAATAGGATAATAAATAACAGCATAGGCCTGACATAGTTTGGATCTGTGTCCTTGCCCAAATCTCATGTCAAATTATAATCCCCATTGCTGGAGGTGGGCCCTAGTGTGATGTGTTTGAATCATGCAGGCAGATTTCCCCCTTGGTATCGTTCTTGTGACAGTGAGTTCTCATGAGATCTGGTTGTTGCAAAGTGTGTAGCACCTCTCCTCATCAGTCTCTCAGTTTTGCTCCTGCCATGTAAGATGTGCCTGTTTCTCCTTTGCCTTCCACCATGGTTGTAAACTTTCTGAGGGCTCTCCAGAAGCAGAAGCCACCATGCTTCCTGTACAGAAGGCACAATGTGAGCCAATTAAATCTCTTTCCTTATAAATTACCCAGTCTCAGGTGCTCTTTATAGCAATGCAAGAATGGACGAATATAAAGTCTAACTTTCAACAGTCCATTCAAAGAGAGTCACATTTAGTTTAAGTTAAAACTTTGAATAAAAATGCTCCAATTCACTATCTATCTATCTATCTATCTATCTATCTATCTATCTATCTATCTATCTATCTATCTATAAAAGTTGCTCAGAAATGCCTTCTTAGATATAAAATTTATATATATTTTTTATGGAGCAACTTTACCATAGAATATTTGGATCTTGAAATTTAATACAAAGGAATTTTTATGTGTTCATGTGATACTTCTATGGAAAAGCAGACATCTCACAGATAAAACCAAAATTTCATTGCAGTTTGATTATAAATTTGGGGTTTCAGATATCCTAAAAAATATTAAAACATTCTTAATACATACATAGATACACCTTCACAAACCACCCTTCTCTTGAATATAAAATTTCTAGGTTTGGTAGTTTAGATTCATAATAATAAAATTTGCTATCCTTTTGACAGATTATTCACTTTATCACTTTCTGTTAAATCAACCTATCCTGAAAAATTACTGTTTTACTTAATTAAATTTAGGGCATTTTAGAAGCTGGATATATGCAAAATATATGTTAAATAAATATTTAATTTGCACATGAATTTAGAAATGTTTTTACAGGCCCAGTTTCATACAAATCTATATATACATACAGTATGTAACATATAATAGTGCATATATTTAATGTAGAAAATACAGTTGTTCCCACATATAGCTCTTTCAAGGAAAATCTGAATACATTTTTTACTGGTAGAATTACTCTTGGACCCTCTTGAAAGCCTGCAATACAGAAAGTACACTTGGGAGCTATTGGACCTTTGTTTGGGCCTGAGAATGGCATTGAAAATAGATTGCTGCTGTTAGTGCTTAGTGAGAAAAAGAAAAGAATGCTGTATAGACAAAGAGAGGGGAAATTTCTCCTACCCTCTAGCTCTGTCCCTTGTACACTGCAGATTGCCTCACCCAATTGAATAGATTTCTCACTACGTATATTATCTGGAAGGAAGGCTCTTTTCCCGATTGTAATCTGAGAGGGTCTGTAAGCTAGGGTTTATCCCCATCTTCCACCTGCCAAACAATGGCATTGCTTTCCTCAGAATAAGTTTCTCTGCCAATTCCCCATTCACATGATGCCTTCAAAAAGGAGAAAGGAGTAGTAAGAAAACAGGAGGGCAAACATTGCCTGGCTGTAGGACACTGAATATTGTTCTCCCATTGCCAATGCCTTGGTTTAGTTTGCACCCTCAGAATATAGCTGTCTGTATTGCGTGGGCAGATTTATTTATATTTTTCTTCCATAGGCATAATTTGGTATTGGCTATATCTACATAACTGGCATTTGGCATGCAAAAAATAGCCTCTTGCTCTTGAGTTTCTGAGGCCACTTCAAATCTTATGCTTCTTAGTTCCTCCTTTTTGATGTTTCCACTATTCTGATACAAACAGGTCAGTTCACTATTATAGTTGGATACAATTTAGTTTCCTTTGTCTTTTTCTTTATTGCAATGCAAGAATGGACTAATATAAGGTCAAACTTTCAACAGCCCTTTCAAAGACAATCACATCTAGGGTAAGTTAAAATTCTGAATAAAAATGCTCCAGTTCATAATCAATACATACAGAAAAATTTTATATCTAAGAAGGCAGAGAGTGAGGTTTTTAATTTCAAGTACACATGACTTTCTGAGGGCAGTCATTTCTGAGAACAATGGATAAAAACAATGCTCAATATAAGCCACCAGTACAAATATTAATTGTTTCAGGTTTGAGAGTCCCTGAGTGGTTTTACCACACTCCTATCACAATCAAAATAATTTTTCTTATAGCAATAAATGATTAAAACATGAGGATGTTAATTTTCAGTGTTTACATATACCAGTATTAGGACAAATGTAAAAAATAGAATTCTGAAGACCTCTGGTACTGAATCCATAGCTCAAGAAAAATGTGAGCCCCTTTCATATTATTGTAAGGTTGATGGAGAAACAAATATGGAAATGCATAGAGAAATAAAATAGGAGTGTGAGTGGCTAATTGAGTAAAAGACAGTCTACCATGTCTATCTTGCATTCTAATTGCCCTAAAATCGATGAAGTATGCATATGTGTGTCAGCATTTACATCTATGTCACAGCGATTCATCTCCACCAAAATCCTATGAGGGTTTCATCGATGAGCAAGCTGATGGCTAACAGTAAGTGGCACAGCTGGGAGATAATCAGGTCTCTCTGACTCCAAAAGCAAATGTTTTACAAACACAGGCCACGTGTTAAACAGTTACGATAAGAAAAGCCATTACAATTTTATCTGATGGGCTACATCTACATAATGCGAGAATTTGGCAAGTAGAAAAGGGTTCTGGACTACAAACACAGAGTGAAATTAAGTTTTGTTTTGTCCGACTGGATGTCTCTTATCACTCCTCATTGCATGACTTTCATTAGTCAAGGGGATTTAAATACCAAGCTGGGGCTTCCAGTTAAATTCCAAGGTACTCAGGGTCTGGGTAGGCAGGGGATAAATAGTGAATGTTATTATTTAAAGTTGAGGGCCAAACTTCTTCCACCTCATTGCAGAATTTAAAGATTTTAGTAACATAGACAGAATAAAATAGCATTCTGGCACTGGTCAATTTAGTCTGATTCCACAAAATTTTCTGGCACACTGTTATACTTTTAATGTGCTTCATTCCACTTTTCCGTGTTTTTATGGTCTGAATTACATCCCCAAAAATCCATATGTTGAAACTCTAACCCCTGGTATGGCAGAGTGACTATAATCAGAGTGAGGGCCTTTAAAGAAGTAATTAAGTTAAAATGAGGACACTAAGGTGGACCCTAATCCAATATAACTAGCATTCTTATGAGAAGGGGAGATTGGGACACACAGGGTGACACCAGGGTGCATCCAAAGAGAAAGAACAAAGGAAAAAGGTAGCAGTCTGCAAGCCAAGTGGAGAGGTCTCAGAAGAAACCTGCTGGCACTTTGACATCGAACTTTTAGCCTCCAGAACTATGAGGAAGTAAATTGTTGTTGTTTGAGCCACTCAATATATTTTATTTTATTATGACAGTCCTGGCAAACTAATGTAAGTTGAAAAAATATAAAATAGATTCTTCATATTGGCTTTAGCAATAGAAGTTTTGATATTTAAACTTTTGCACAAAACTGTAAATGTAAGCAGGTTGAGTCAATGTGGACACAAATAGATCACTTTCATCTCTAAATAAATTTGTTGTCAGTGCTTAGTCTCACTTTAAAAAGATAAGCAGGTGTATGCATTAACATATAATAGTAACTACCAGAAGAAAATCATAGCTTTAAAAAAAGAAACAATTCTCCCCATTAGTTTAGCTTTCATTTACATTAATGGAATTTACATAAACAATCTAATAGAATGACAATCCTGTTAGTTAACTTGCTGAAAATAAAGCAAATTAAAACTCAAAAAAGGCTGAGTGTTAGAGCCACTTAATGGGAAAGTTTAAAAAGCATACATACATGATCCAAAAGAAAGTAAATTGACACTCAAGAAAGAAGAGTTGACACCTTATGCAATCATCTGTTGCACTGATCCCTGGCCCTATACAGAGTTGTCAGTTAGGAGGGGTTGAGGGTTTTAATTTCAACAATGGCTCCCAGGTCAATGTGAAAACAACTTCACCAATGTTTCAAAATAAAGCAATACTGCTACCTCTTAAAGGATTACTTTATTTGTTTACAGTGTCAGACAAAAAATTTGCTACACACAGAAAATGAAAAATCAAAGTAAAATAGTAAGTGGCCTAAAAAACCTTAATGTATAACCAAACTATCAATATACAGTAAATAAGAACATAGAAAGAAGCATGCGGTGTGTGTGTGTGTGTGTGTGTGTGTGTATTTACTCGTATTAGGCACTCCCACCCTACCCCATGCACAATTCACTTCCAGGTATTTCACCAATATGTATCCCAAGAATATCTCCATCTCTCCATTTTTTCTCTTACTGCTCTGGTTAGGTCAACTTTTTTGTTTTTGAGACAGAATCTCACTGTTACCCAGGCCAGAATGCAGTGGCACCATCTCAGCTCACTGCAACCTTCACCTCTTTGGTTCAAGCAATTCTCCTGCTTCAGCTTCCCAAGTAGTTGGGACTACAGATGTGCATCACTACGCCAGGCTCATTTTTGTGTTTTTAATATAGATGGGGTTTTATCATGTTGGCCAGGCTGGTCTCAAACTCCTGACTTCAAGTGATCCCCCTGCCTGGCCTCCCAAAATGCTGGGATTACAGGCGTGAGCCACCGCGCCCAGTCACAAATCATCATTTTTTTCTCATGTGTACTCCTGTAAGTACCTAAATTCCTACTTTCATCTCTGCATTCTTAGAGTCCATTCTCCACCAGACAGTTGAGTGAGGTTTAAACATACAAACAGATTTTTAAACTTTCTTGATTAGAGACTTCCAACAAGTTTCTCCTCGGTTTTAAGTAGATTTCCAACTCTTCCCAGTCTGTTTGTGCCTTGCTCACCTCTGCAAACTTGTGCTGTGTGATAATTCTCCCACTCTGTGCTTCAGATACACTGAACTTCTTTCCAGTTCTAAACAATACATTAGTGCTCTTGAACTTGGTGTTTCCCTAGCCTGACACACACTTTCCCCAGATGGCTGTATGACTGACTCCTGCCTCGGTTGTGACTCCCTTGAGCACCCTGTTACAGTAGCCTTTAACTTGTCTGCTTTCCTCACTGCTGAAATCCTGGTATGTATGATTGCCATATCTGGGGAAGGTGTTCAATAAATATCTACACATGCATGAATTATGGAAGCCAATTTTAAAGCCTGCCTCCTCTACTGTGGTAAAAAAACTGTATAAATTAGAAAAAATATTTAGTCCATTCTGTTTATTGCTCTCCCTTAAATCTTAGTCATCCATACGTATCCAGTGATCTGCTTCCTGTTCCTTCACCCCCATCCTGGCCCCTTAAATGTCTAAAATCAAACATTTCTACCAATTAAAAGGCACCCCTAGCTCAAAATGCTCATCTTTTCAAAAATAACCTTTACTCCTATTCAAAAGCAACTCCATCTCTTCGCTGCACTTATCCATCAAACTTGATGTAAGGTTGAGGTATAATAAGGCCTAGGATCCTTTTTTCCCCCCATTCTCTGTCTTCCCACTATTGGCATCTCTGGGCTTCTCATTACTGCCACCCTGTTCAAAGGACCTTAAGGTGCAATTCAAAACCAAAGAAACAAAGAATATAAAATGATATCACATGATTTTATCTTTTCATTTATGCCTATGTCCTTGTACCCTTAAAAACATCAGCTTTAATATTCTTCCATTCATTATATATCAATTATCTATTACCATCATATATCAGTTCCCCAATTTCAGAATTCAGCTACATAATCTGCTTATTTTCCTTCAGATTATTTTTCCATTTATCTCCATATCATTGAATTGTTAAATCATAACAAAATTGCCTCTCTGACACAAACTGAATAGCAAAAAAAAAAAGATAGCATCTATTATACATATATGTTTTCATCATCTATCCTGAATAAGACTAATTTTTGCCATTTCCTGATTTCCCCTAACTTCCAAGCTCCTCCTTCATTGTCCTGTTTATTCTTTATTTCATTCAATAAATTTTCCTTTTAATTGAAATAAAAGAATTAAAAACAAAAAATATAAGAATTGTACCTATTTATAGGTACACAGTGATGTTTTGATACATTTGATGTATAGCGATCAGATCAGGGCAATTAGCATATCTATCATATTGTCCACTTACCACTTCTTTGTGTTGGGAGCATTCAATATCTCCTTCTAGCTGTTTGAAGCTACATATTAATGTTAACTAGAGTCATCTTACATTGCTGTGGAAGGCCAGAATTTTATTCCTCCTATCTAGCTGTAGGATAGAAGGAATAAACCACATTTTTAAAGCAATCATCCAGATATCATGTTTGCTGTTGGGATAATTAAAATTAATAAGAAAAGAAATTCATTCTCACAAATATTGCACATCCTATTGGCTTAAATTCAAATGGCTTCTAATCTAGGTCAATCAGCAATTTTGAAATTCCATAACTCATAACTCATCATGCAGTTTTCACCTATTCATATCTAAAACAATTCTTTTCCTGCCATGTGGGGCAAGGTATTGTATATCAATTATTTATAACTCTGATTAAAAATCACATTTTCATAGATCTCTCCCAATTAATACTTTTATGTCTACCACATTGTCATAAATCATTTGGAATATTTATTTTTGTATTTACTTATAAAAGAATATTTTTGTTCTTATATATTGTTATCTGACAGACATTATTACCTGTCAGATTTTTTTTTCAGTGAAGAATGTGATTTCCAAGCAGGTCCTAGAGTTTGGCATTAAATGTGAAAAAGAACACAACTCAGTGGTGCTCTGTATACTCAAGAAACATTTGTTAGTGTAATTAATACTCACTTTAAGCCTTAAAAAGGAGCAAAATAATCACATACCTTACACTTTGAATATATACAATTTTTATTTAAAGAAAGAGAGTTAAGTTGGGCTAGAATACGTACATAAAGAAGAGTCACAAAGTGGCAGTGTAATTTTCTTAGGAAAGGGAAAACAGAAAAGCGTGGCATCAGTAAGAAGCTAAGTTATCTACTCAAAAATATAAGGTGACTTCTCATTCAAGTATGTGAATATTTGAAATGTCTCAAACAAATACCGTCTGTCAAGAAAAATATATTACATTGCTTATAAAAGGAAGTAAGCATGACTATGAACAGAATTGGGTGAAAGAGATGTTTTGCATTCTCATGACCTGAGAGACATTTCTTCAATAAATATGCAGTGATATCACTCAAATGAAGTATTTGCGTTTATTATCAAAGTAAACATTTTATATTTCATATAACTTACTTGGAAAAGGGTACTAGATCATAAGAAGTTTTTATTCCTCAGTTGCAAAATTTATTTAACATTTGGAAATCAATTACATTATAATTTAACACATCAATGAATTTACAAAATCACTAGAGTAAAAGAAAAAAAATCACAATTATTTCAGTTGTTATAGAAAAATTACTTGATAAAATTCAACATGCAATTGTGCTGAAGACTCTCAGAATATCGGAAATAGAAGGGAACTTCTGCAATATGATGAGAAATATCTACAAAAACAGCAATAGGCCAGCCAGGCACAGTGGCTCATGCCTGTAATCCCAGCACTTTGGGAGGCCGAAGCTGGCGAATCACGAGGTCAAGAGATCAAGACCCTCCTGGGTAACATAGTGAAACCCTTCTCTACTAAAAATACAAAAATTGGTTCAGAATGGTGGCATGCGCCTCTAGCCTCAGCTTCTTGGGAGGCTGAGGCAGGAGCATTACTTGAACCTGGGAGGCTGAGGTTGCAGTGAGCTGAGATTGTGCCACTGCACTCCAGCTTGGCAACAGAGTGAGACTCCGCCTCAAAGAAAAAAAGAATAGATAATGTGTTAACAGAGAAATAATTAATGCTTTCCATCTGAAATTGGAAAGAAAACAAGTACCCGCTATCATCAGATTTATGTAACATTATGTTACAGATTTTAATCAGTGCAATAATACAAGAAAAAGAATTTAAAAGCATAAAAATTTAATATAAAAGAAAAAACATTGCATTTGCAAAGGGACCTCTAAACAATTACAATTAAGTGAATTTAATGAGGTCACTAAAAACAAGGTCAAATAAACAAAAATACACAGTATATCTATATTATAGAAACAAATTATTGAGAAATTAAAAAGAAATACCAAGATAAAAGAGACTTAAAATGTCACCAAAATATCAAGAAATTAAAAAGAAATACCAAGATAAAAGAGATCAAAAAACCATAACGAAATATGTGCAAGTCAACAACAGTGAAATTTACAAAATGTTTACTAGAAGGACTGAAAGATTTAATAAGTAAGAGTATTTGATATTTTCATTAATTGGCATATTAGATAATGTTAAAAGTTATCCCTCTTTATAAATTCAATGCTATTCCAACCAAAATATCAGTTATTTTGCCGCTATTGTTGTTGCAGTATTTGTTATTGTAGAAATCAAAAACAGAATTCTAAAATTTAAGTAGAAATCCAAAGAATCTACAATATCCATGGAGATCTGTTTTTTTTGTATGTTTTATTGACATATAATAGTTGTAACCATTTTGGGTTGCATGTGATATTTTGATACATAGATACAATGTGTAATAATAAAATCAGTGTAATCAGAATATCTATCACTTCAACATTTATCTTTTTTGGTGTTGTGTGCAATACAATTCTTCTAACTATTTCGAAATATAAAAAAAAATTGTTAACTGTTACTTTCCTACGGTACTGTTGAATACTAGTAATTATCCCTTCTAACTAATTATATTTTTGTATTCATTAACAAATTTCTCCTCATCTTCTCTCTCTCCTTCCCTTCCCAGCCTATGTCAACCATCATTATGCTAACTGCAAGAGATGCATGGTTTCTTTTAGCTCCCACTTGTACATGAGAATATATAATATTTATCTTTCTGTGCCTAGCTTATTTCACTTAACAAAGTGACCTTAACATCCTCCAGTTCCATCCATGTTGCCATAAGTGGAAAATTTCATTTCTAAATAGCCAAACACTATTTTATTCTGCATATATGCCGGATTTTCTGTGTCCATTCATGCACTGATAGATACTTAGGTTGAGTCCATATGTTGGCAATTGTGAGTACACAATAAATACAAGAGTGCAGGGATCTCTTCAATATATTGATTTCCTTTCTTTTGAATATATACCTAGTAGTGGAATTGGTGGATCATATGGTAGTTCTATTTTTAGTTTTCCGAAGCACCTCTATTTTGTTTCCCATAATGGCTATACTACTTTTCTATTCCTACTAAACATGTACAAACATTTCCCTTTTTTTTTTTTTTTGGCATTCTCATCAACACTTGCTATTTTCTGTCTTTTTGATAGTAGTCATTCTAACTGGAGTGAGATGACATCTTATCGTTTTGATTTGCATTTCCCCATGGTAATCTTTAAAGAGAAAAATATTGCTGCAGGACATACGCTACCAGGTTTCAAGACTTATTGTGAAACTATATTAATTAGATTATGCATACTGGTGCAAAAATTAACAATTAGACTAATGAAACAGAATAGAGGGACTAGAATTTGACTTTTACAATGATAATCACCTGTAATTATGACAAATGTGTCACACAGCAACTCAGTGGCAAAAGACAGCCTTTTTTCAATATAAAATTTTGGACAAATCAGACATCTATATGGGGAATGCAAAACCCTACCTCACGCCACCCATGCATACACAATAATTTGACATAAATCATAAATTTAAATGTGAAATGTAAGGTAATAAGTTTTCTAGGATACACTACAGGAAACTATCTCCATGGCATTGAGTAAGCAAGAATTTTATAAACAGAATAAGTAAAACACCATAAAAAGGAGAATCAGTTGAACTTCATTAAAATTAAAAATATCTATTATTCAAGACATATTGTATTAAAAGGGGGTATAAAAAATAAAGACTTCTCTCTAGCATAAATATATTTTTAAATTCCTATAAATATGTAGTCAACCTATTTAAAAAGTTAGTAAATTTTGTACAAGTACTTCATGAAAGATAATATAAAGATGGCAAATAAGCATATTAAAAAGCACTTAATTGGGAAAAGGCAAGTTAAAACTATATTGTAATACTGTGATATTCCAGTTAAATGGCTAAAATAAAAAGAGTTGACAAATCAAATGCTGACAACTGGAAATCTCAAACATGGCTTGTAGAGTATACTTTCAGAAATTCCTCGGTATTTTCTACTTACAAAAAAATATGTACTCTCTATGACCTAGCAATTACACTTGTTGTATCTAGACACCCATAAGAAATTAGTTGATATGTTCACCAAAAAACAGACACATAAATGTTTGTAGCAGTGTTATTTATCGTATATCTACACTGGGAAAAAAATAACACATATGCATCCAAAAGTCCATATACATAGGAGAGAGAAAGGAGGATCTAAAATAACTGTGAATCTTGATATGGGAAGTTGTTATTTGGGTATTTACACTTATAAAAATTGATCAGTTGTAACTTCTGATTTATGTTCATCATTATATGTAATTTATACCTCAATAAAATAATTAAAAGTCAGGTAAAATCAATTAAATTCATATTGAAATATTATGTATAAATTTTATAACTTTTGTTTACAAAAGTTTATTAAAAGTAGCTGCTTGTGGAGGCAAAATGAACAAGCTTCCACAGCAAACACGGATCAGCTGGAGATGTTCCAAAACTATCAGAGTTAATAAAGTCACTTTGTTAGCATTTTTCTTTGACAAATTCAGTTTTTTGTTTTTGTTTTTCTGTGGGCTTTTTTTGCAGACATTACCTAATTAAATTGCAAAATAGATAAGACTGTTTAATCAACTCTCAAGGTTCTCTGAGAATCTTATTGAGAAAATAAACCTTTCAACTGAGCATTTATTTTAGTCTTTTTATCTCCTTTGTTCTAGGCCAAAATTGGATCTTATTTCTATTCTGTGTGGATTTTTTCTTCCAGTTCCATATTTGCAACTTGCTCATGTAGGGTGGAGACTGTTCTCTAGAAATGACCCTTAACAACCATGGGTCAAGAGCAAAACTGCAACACTCATGTGTGCAGTCAGTGTTGTGAACTCTTCTAAGGTTGGTGAGGATGATCTGAACATGCATAATGATGGATCAGAATGTCACACTTTCCAGTGTATCCCGAATGAATACACAATGTGCTGGGAAAAATTAGAATGTTTTCTAAACGTCTCCAACATGCCCCATGCTGCTAATGTGTTATCATAATAAAGAAGGTATAACAATGCCTCCACTGTAGGTGTACTAAAATCAGTGCAAGAACAAGTGTTACCAGAGAAAACATATAATTGGATGACAATGATACTATTCCTTGTAAAATACATCATTCATAAAAAGGAACAGGTGTATTATATATTCAGAGTTTAAAGTTTAATAGCCCTGTTGTAGCTGTCACCCAGTTTAAGAGATGGAACACTAACATGTCTTTGAAGCCTCCTTGCCTCCTCCCCAATAGCATTACTTTCTTTTCTCTGAAACTTATTACTGAATTTTATGATTTCCCTTGCTTTCTTCAACAGTTTTCTTTCAACAGTATGCATTTAGTTTTGCCAGATTTAATATTTTTATAAGGGGAATCATAATATATTTTTTGTGATTTGTGTTTTTGGTCAATATTTGGCTTTTGTGACTCAGTCATGCAGATATGAGTGTGTTTATTCATTTTTAATGAATAATATTCTACTGTGTGAATGTAACAAAGTTTATTCATGCTAATATGAACTGATTTTATTTGCTATCATGAACAGTGTTCTACAAACCTCTGTGTACATGTATCCTTTTATAAGCAGGTGTTATTCTAGGGCATATATCTGGGAGTACAACTGCTGTGTCTTCTGGTATGCGCCAAATTGTTTTCTAAAGTAACTGTACCAACTCGCACTCCTCCCAATGGCACATAAATTCCAAATCAAATCCCCGTCAACTCTGCAAATTGATAAATATTTTTTAATACTTGACAATCTACAGAGTACAAAACGAAAAGGCATTTAATTAAAATTTACTTAATGACTAATAGTTAATAAATTATTGTTTTTCTAATTGTAGTTCTGAAAAAAATCTGTACATTTTTGGCCTATGATTGTATTTCTTCTAATTGGCCTTTGCTAATTCCTTGTTTAATATAAATCTTGCAAATGTGCTCTAACAATTTCTTTATAAATTGGCATTTTTATTGAGATAATCTTGATTAACAAACAGTTGTAGGAAATAATACAGAGACTCTCATGCAACCTTTATCTTAAAGGTAACATTTTATAAAACTGGAGTGTATCATAACTAGGATATCAATGTTAATATGATTCCCTAATCTTACTCAAATTCTCAGTTTTACTTGAACTCATTTGTGTGTATTTGCATGCAATTTTATTATGTGAACAGTTTCATATACCTACCCCCACATTCTATGACCACAAGGATCCCCCAAGGTTGTGTATGTTTCCTTACACAACCATATCTGCTTTTTCCTGAGACTTCCACCCTATTCTTAACTCCTAGTTCTGGTAACCTGTCCTCTATGACTAAAAGTTTGTCATTTTTAAAATGTCACATAAATACAATATACAGCATATTACCTTTCGGTCCTGAGTTTTTTCACTCACTTTAATTCCCTGGAGATGCATCCAGGTTCTTTCATATATCAGTAGTTTGTTCTTTGTAATTGCTAAACAGTATTCCATGGTATTGATTTGTCACAGTTTATTAAACCATTCACCTGTTAAAGGACATCTTGGCTGATTTCAGCTTTTGGCTATTACAAATAAAGCTGCTCTAAACATTTTTGTGCATGTTTTTCTGGAAATAAGTGTTTTGGAATAAATGTATAAGAGGATAATTGTTGGGCTGTATGGTAGTTGTAAGTTTAGTTTTATAAGGAACTGCCGAAATGTTTTCCAGTGCATCCAACATTTTTCGTTTCCACCACGAATGCATATCAGGTCCAGTTCTCTGCATCCTCACCAGAATTTGGTATTGTTAGTATTTTTATTTTAGCCATTACGATTTGTGTGTAGTGACATCAGACTATAGTAGTAATTTGCATTTCCTTCATAGTTAATGATGTTGAACATTTTTTCATGTAATTACCTGACATCTGAATATTGGATCTGGTGTAATGTCTGACTATGTCTTTTGCCTGTTTTCTAATTGGATTGCACGTTACTGTTGTGTGAAAATTTCTTAGATATTCTAGGTACTAGCTTTTTGTCTTTGTAGACCTCTTTGTGGTCTACAGTCATTTCCTCCCAGTCCATACCCTACCTTTTTATCTTCTTCACACAACTTTTGCAGAGTAAACTTTTTTTAAATGAGGTCCAATTTATCCATATTTATTTTAGAGATTATGCTTTTAGTGCCAAGTCTAAGACTTTTTCCCTACCACTAGATTGTGAGCATTTTCTTCTATATGCTAAATGCTTTACAGTTTTACATTTCACTTTAATGTCCATGATTCATTTTGAGTTAATTTTTAACAACAGTTATTAGGTCTAGGTCAAAATAATTTTTTTTTTAATCTGTGGATGTTCCAGCATAATTTATTAAAAAGGCTATTCTCCCTACACTTAAATGTTTTTATGCTTCTTTCAAAAAATGGGTAGAGAATATTTATTTGAGTCTATTTCTTGGGTCTATTCTGTTCCATTATGTTTCTTCTATAAATATAACAAATTTGCCAAATGCCATTACTTAATAGCCCACAATTTCTCACAGAAATGCAATGTCACCTCTTTCATGTAAGACATTACCACTGATGACTGGGTCTGGATAGAGACTTGTTAGTCTCTATCATGCAGCAACAGTATACAGTAAGTATGCTCATATAATAGGACAAATTCCCCCTTCTTCTTTAGAAATTTTTGAAATATTTTGGCCATATGCTTTCACATATAAATTCAAGAAGAGCTTGCCAAACTTCAAAAATTATTTTCAGATTTTGATTAGAATTACAATAAATTTGTAGATCAATTCATGGAAAATTAACATCTTTAAAGTGTTAAAGTTTCTTTTCCATGAAAATGGCACATCTCTTCAATACATTTTATTCAATTTCTTTTAATAATGATATGTAAATTTTCAATATAGCTACTTGTCAGATATAGTGCTACATACTATGTGCTTTGTGAAGATGTAATTTTTCTTTTATATTACATTTTCTAACTTTAGGTTCTAGTTACATACAAGGCTAAATCATAGCATGGAATAGGATAATAAGAAAACAATTAATGTTTTTATACTTAACCTTTATCATAAAACTTGATTAGTTGGCCGGGCATGGTGGCTCAAGCCTGTAATCCTTGCACTTTGGGAGGCTAAGGCAGGTGGATCAGGAGATCAGGAGATCAAGACAATCCTGGCCAACATGGTAAAACCCCATCACTAGTAAAATACAAAAACTTAGCTAGGCGTGGTGGCACACACCTGTAGTCCCACCTACTCGGGAGGCTGAGGCAGGAGAATTGCTTGAACTGGGAGACAGAGGTTGCAATGAGCTGAGATTGTGCCACTGCATTCCAGCCTGGCAACAGAGCAAGACTCTGTCTCAAAAAAGAAAAAAATGACTTGCTTAGTTATTTAATATATTCTAATGCTAGGTATATACATTTTATGAGTATTTTTTATAAATAATTCTATTAGATTAAAAAACAATTTTTATTTCCTACTTTCCAATCTACATATAATTCATTACATTATCTTGTCTTGTCCTGGATAGAATTTGCAGAAATTATTGAATACATGTGATGTGGTGGCAATCTGCCATTTTCCTGATTTAGCCATCTTGACATATTCCAATTAGGTCTGATTATTAAGTGTAGATTTTAGGTAGACACTATTTATCAGGATACGACATTTTTATTCAATTTCTAGTTTGCTTAGAATTCATTTTAATTATGAGCAGTAGTTTTTCTTCTTTTTTAGAGACAGGGTCTCACTCACTCTGTCATCCTGGCTGAAGTGCAGCAGTGCAGTAGCAGTCATAGCTCACTGCAGCCTCAAACTCTTGGATTCAAACTATCCTCCAGCCTCAGCCTCCCAAGTAGCTGGGACCACAGATGTGTGCACACAATGCCTTGACATTTAAAAATAAAAAATTGTAGACATGAATTCTCACTTTGTTGTCCAGGCTAGTCTCATTCTTGTGGCTTCAAGCAATCCTCTACCCCAGCCTCCCAAAATGTTGGGATATTAGGCATAAGCCACAGTGATATATATATTTTTTAATTTTAAAACACTGCATTCTGGAAGCAAATATATGTTTGTATTTAAATATGTGCTAAGGGCTTTGATAAATGCTGTGAAGATTTTAAAGATAAAATAGGTTCTTGGCTCTTCAGAGGCATGCAGAGTTTATAATGAGATAAAATTAAATAAGTTGAGTCATTTTCCTAAAACTCATATAATTGCTAAGTACATAGATTTTGCAGTGAAAAGATCTGGATTTGTTTCTTCATTTTCCCTTTTATACCTAGTGCTTCATCTTGGCCAACTCTTACTTCTCTTTTACAAAATTCTTCATTGATAAAATGAAAAAGAAAAACATTTTATCTACTTTATATGACCATCATAATATATATAAAACCCAAAAATAGTAATTGAGATAAAATGAATGCTCTATAAATAATAGGATCGGCTATAATTAGAATATGGTAATCCCCTAATTTGTAACTTATTTTTCCTATTTCATTTAGGCACAATAAATTGGGCATTGTTCTTGAAAATAAGAACCATAAAATGTAAATTCTTTACAAAACACAAAGATACTCGCATTATTGAATATGTAAATTTAACTGTGGCAGCATAATATTTTGCTATCTGTGTTTTTTTTTTCTGGTTATTTCTCTCACCCTTTGTCAATAAATACACTACATTCAGGAAGAGATGATAAAGTGAAAACAATAACCACACTGTGGGCTTTTTTACTCTAAAGGACTTGGTAAAAGTATTTAGAGGTAACAAATATTCTTGAACACTTTGATTTTCAATTATAATAAAATAACTTGAGATTAAAAATGTTTTTTTATTTCTGAATCCTTTAGGACTTAAAATATGGTAATCACATCAAAAACAAAAAAGTGGAGTGGAAAGGAATTCATGAATATGTAGAGATTTTTTCTCATCAAAAAGATATAAGAATTTTAGCAGTGGATAGAAAAAAGAGAATAAGAGGTGATTGATGTTTAAGGAACATAGATGATTTCTGCTAGTGGATTCCAGGGCCCCTCCCATGTAAAATCCCAATGAGTCAGTGAGGTAGGACTACTGAAACTCCAGTATATATCCAAATAAATTTTGGGATAATATCAGAGGAGAAGATTGTCCAAGATACTGCCTGGGATATGACAAGTCTCACAGAAAACTTGCAACTTACATGGCATCCATGGGATGTGAAATTATTTTCTGAGCAAAGTGCCTAGATCAGCTCTGAACATAGCCTCATTCTGTCTCATACAAACCAAGGAACTATAGGGAGAAAAGTTAAGACTTTTGAGGTGTCATGAGAGTTGTGAACTAGATGCAAAGTCAAGATCATCTACAGAGGCACTGAGGTTGGGTTCAAGAAGACATGGTTCATAGGACCTAAAATTGAGGATTAGAATGGGAATGTGAACCTTAGCAAGCAGTCAGGAACAAGGCGGACCATCACTGATCCGACAGGATGAGTCACATCTCAGCAGAAGCCAGCAATGAGAGAAGATAACCAAAAGTCAATTGCAAATTCAGTTCCCACACTTAAAATGCCCAGTGAAATTCTCCTGAACCCAGAAGCTTCATAGGAGAGGGAGAGAAAAAAAAAAAAGAAGAACGAGTAAGAAAGCAGAATATGAACTGACCCTGTTAATCCTAAATTGATTGAATTTTAAACCAGAAGCAACTAGATTACCATCAATGTCAAGATTACACTTTTCTCCACAGAGGAAAAAGGCAGACCTATAAGCTAAATTGAGCTTCCCCACAGTTCATATTTTATGTTTGCTATACTTGAATTTTCTGTAACTATGTAAAATACAAATCCACTATAGAAATTTAAAAAAAAAAAAAACTTTTATAACTATTGTTTTTCTTGGGCTAGACTCGTTAAAACATTTTTAGCTAACAGTCCAAGACGCCTAAAGTAGAAAGTATTTTTTTCTTTGTGAATTTCCCCAAAATAAGCACAGGCAGTCCTCACTGTTCCCAGGAAACTAAAGTCATAAATTTTGATTTTTTTCCCTTATTTCTGATTCAATATGCACAATCAATTGCTTCCACTATCTTTGAATGACAAATGGTTGGGGATGGCCAGTTTCTCTATTGGCTAAATTTCCTATGATCCCTGGCTTAATTGACTCAGTGCAACATTGACAGCAATTTCATATAATAGTAATCATTCCAAGTTTTGTCCTTATTAGAGAAGTGTTATTCTCCAAAAGATTCTAAAAACTGAGGGTCTTAAGTTGAACTGCCATAGTTTTGCCTTTATATTATTACAAATATTAACAGCTCTTGTTGAGTCTGGTTTGCAGAGATGAATGCATTCTGGGAATGCCTGATGATTGGGGTAGAGCTAGAGTATAATAATAGAATCAAAACATTGTATATTGCAGAATAATACTACAGATCTCCTGCCCCTTTTACAATTCTGTCTTTAGTAATTTAACTTTTTGTCTACAATGATGTGTATTATTTGGATAATATGTAAAATACAGACACAGACACTTTTTTAAAAAATAGTTGGAAGGAATTGAACAGTTAACTGTTGCAAATTAAGATTCTGCATGTCCTAGCCCTACTTAGGTTATGCTCTCTAGACAGTGTAAAAGTTGGCAGTCATTCTCAAATGTTCATTGCATTAACTAATTCTAGGAAGAAACTGGTACAGTAAAAAAGGTGGCACATATTTTAGATTATTCTTAGAAAGAAAGAACATATGTAACTGAGTTCATAAAATTCACTGCATAGATCATGTCTTTCTAATGTATTTACCTCCATCTGAGAATGGATAGCAAATTGTCTCACACCAAGAGAATTGTCAACAACTATTTTAATGAATAAGTATGATGCGTATTGTAAATTCAGGCTTTTCAGTCATTCATAGAGCTGTCATTAACTTTACAACCTACATATATTTTGCACAATTCTTAATGCCGAAATAAAGATACTATATTTGAAACCATAGCAACACTTTATATTACGCAAAAGGAAGGTCTCAGGGGCAGAGATTGCTGCCTAATGGGAACATGTGATGCTTTGCTGTGTTTCATCATTCTAATATTCTATTAAAACTAGTTTCAGTTTACAGGATTTCAGTACTGCCAGTTTCCTTATGAAGCTTGCACTTCTGATATGAATTTTACTTGTGTTGGCTGAGGCTCACAGCTGATATTTTCCCAGATTCAGGTTTTCAGTGAATAAAATAAAAATGGAAATTAATGATGTCTTAATTTTTGGAATAGAGTCAGTTTAAGCATCACAGATTCTAAAATTAAGCCATATTTTTTGGTCATAAGATTTTCATTTTAATACTTTACTTGGGACACCAACTTGTATTTTCCAAGAAAAGGAAACAGAAATAAATACCCTTCTTCTCCCAAACACTAGTGTTCTCTACTCTTTGCTTATATTCTTCAGTCTATTTAAGTATGAATCATATGAAAATAATTCAATTTTCAAGAAAAATGTATTAAGACTTTTAAATCCTATAGAAGATTTTTTGTGTAAATCTTACAATTCTTTAATGCATTAATTTTGAGTTTTTATCACTGTAATGGGAAAGTTTTATTTTCCAGATTAAATATGTATACTAGTTTATTAAGTGAAACTCTTTTTCTACTGTTAATTTCTAAAAGTAATTTATCACATGAATCTTTACACAAATAAAACTGAATATCATAAACTAGCTTTTAGAAAGATATTTTTCTCACATAGTTCCTATTTTTAACAACTCACAACTTGGTAGAGGATCCAATTTTATCTTACTATATAAAGAACAGGTAGTTTTGGTTACATGAATAAGTTATTTAGTGGTGATTTCTGAGATTTTGGTGGACTTGTCACTCAAGCAGTATACACTGTACCCAGTATGGAGTGTTTTATCCTTCATCCCCCTCCACCTTTCCCCCGGAGTCCTCAAAGTCCATTATATCATTTTTATGTCTTTGCATCCTCATAACTTAGCTCCTAAAATATTTGGATTTCCATTACTGAGTTAGTTCATTTAGATTAATGGTCTCCAACTCCATCCAAGTTACTGCAATGCCATAACTTTTTGTTTTGGCTGAACATGATTCATATATATCTCACATTTCATTTATCCACTCATTGGTTGATTGGCCTTTAGGTTAGTTTCATATTTTTGCAGTTGCAAATTGTGCTGCTACAAACATGCATGTGCAAAGTCTTTTTCATATACGACTTTTTTTCCTCTGGGTAGATACCCAGTAGTGGGATTGCTGGATCAAATGGTAGTTCTACTTTTAGTTCTTTAAGAAATATCCATACTGTTTTCCATAGTGGTTTTATGAGCTTACATTCCCATCAGCAGTGTACAAGTCTTCCACACTTCACCACGGCCATGCCAACATCTAGATTTTTTAATTTTTTAAATTATGGCCATTTCCCTGACAATTAGTGACATTGAACATTTTTTCTTATATTTGTTGGCCATTTGCATATCTTCTTTTAAGAATAGTCTATTCACATCCTTTGCCCCACTTTTTTGATGGGGATGAGTTCCTTTTAGATTCTGGATGTTAGTCATTTGTTGGATGCATCATTTGCAGATATTTCCTTCCACCCTGTGGGTTGTCTATTTACTCTGCAGATTATTTCTTTTGCTTTTTAGTTTAAGTAGGTCCCTTTGTTTATTTTTGTTTTTGGTGTATTTGCTTTTGGGTCCTTGGTCATTAATTCTCTGCCTAAGACAATGCCTACAAGAGTTTTTCCAGTGTTATCTTCTAGAATTTTTATGGTTTCAGTTCTAGATTTAGGCCTTTGATCCATCTTGAGTCGATTTTCGTATAAGATGAATGATGAAGAACAAGTTTCATTCTCCTACATGTGGCTTGCCAGTTTTCCCAGCACCATTTGTTGAATAGGGTACCCTTTTCCAACTTTATGTTTCTGTATGCTTTGTCACAGATCAGTTGGCTTTAAGCACTTGGATTTATTTCTTTGCTTTCTATTATATTCCATTGGTCTATCCTATCTTTATATTGGTAACTGGCTGTTTTGGTAAATATAGTCTGTAATATAGCAAGATATCAGGTGAAGTGATACCTCCATATTTGTTCTTAGTAATGCTTAGTAATGCTTTGGCTATACGGGCTCTGTTTTTGTACCAAAGGAATTTTAGAAAATTTTTCTTCCTAGATTTGTGAAGACTGATGATGGCATTTTGATAGGAATTGCACTGAATTTATAGATTGCTTACCCATACATGATCAAGGGAACGTTTCAATTTGTTTTTGTCATCTATGATTTCTTTCAGCAGTATTTTTTAGTTTTCCTAGTAGACAGCTTTCACCATCTTGGCTAAGTATATTTCTAAGTGTTTTATACTTTTTTCCAGCTTTCATTACTTTGAGGTATTTCCGTCTCTTCTTTGCCAATTTTGCTGAGGGTTTTGTCATAAAGAGATGCTGGATTTTGCCAAATGCTTTCTTTGCATCTACTGAGATGACCATATGATTTTTCCTTTTAATTCTGTTTATGTGGTGTATCACATTTATTGCCTTGCATATATTAAATCATCCCTTAATAAAACCCACTTAATGATGATTTACATTATCTTTTTGATATGCTGTTGGATTTGATTAGTATCTTGATGAGGATTTTTGCATCTATGTTCATCAAGAATATTGGTCTGTAGTCTTCTTTGTTATGTCCTTTCCTGGTTTTGGCATTAGGGTAATACTGTTTCATGGAGTGATTTAGAGAGACTTTCTTCTTTCTCGATCTTTTGGAATAGTTTCAGTAGAATTGGTACCAGTTCTTCAAATGTCTGATAGAATTCAGCTATGAATCCATCTGGTCCTAGACTTTTTTTTGTTGGCAACTTTTTAATTAGTTTCAATTTGCTACTTGTTGTTGGTCTGTTCAGAGTATCTATTTATTCCCGATTTAATCTAGGAGGGTTGTATATTTCCAGGAATTTATCCATCTCCTCCAGATTGTGCATGTAAAGGTAGCGTTGAATAATATTTTGTATTTCTGTGATATTGGTTGCAATATCTCCCATTTTGTTTATTATTGAGCTTATTTGTATCTTCTCTTTTCTTGGTAAATCTTGCTACTGGTTTACTAATTCTGATTATCTTTTCAAAGAATCATCTTTTTGTTTCATTCATCTTTTGTATTATTTTTCAGTTTCATTTTTTTCCATTCTTGTCTTTGTTATTGCTTCTTTTTTTTCTTTCTGCTGAGTTTGGCTTTGGATTATTCTTGTTTCTCTGTTTCTTTGGGGTGTGACATTAGGTTGTCTATTTGTGCTTTTACAGACTTTTTGATGTAGGCATTTAATGCTATGACCTTTCCTCTTAGCAAACTTTTTGCTGTAACTCAGAGGTTTTGATAAGTTGTGTCACTATTATTGTTCTGTACAAATAATTTTTAAATTTCCAATTGATTTCATTGTTTACTCAAGGATCATTCAACAGCAGTTTATTTAATTTCCATATAGTTTTATAGGTTTGAGGGTTCCTTTTACAGTTAATCTGCAATTTCATTCCACTTTGGTCTTAGATGAGGCTTGATATGAATTCAATATTCTCAAATTTATTGAGATTGTTCTGTGGACTATCATATGATCTATCTTGGATAATTCCATGTTCTGATGGAAAGAATGTATGTATATTCTTCGTTTGTTACATAAAATGTTCTATAAATCTCTCTTAAGTCCATTTATTCTAGGGTATAGTTTAGGTCCATTGTTTCTCTGTTAACTTTCTATCTTGATGACATGTCTAGTGCTGTCAGTAGAGTACTGAAGTCCCCACTATTACTGTTTTGCTGTCTATCTCATTTCTCATAGTAATTGTTTTATGAATTTGGGATCTCCAGTGTTAGGTGCATATATATTTAGGATTATAATATTTTCTTGTTGGGCTGATATTTTTATCATTACATAATGTCTGTTTTTTTGTTAACTATTGTTGCTTTAAAGTCTGCTTTGTCTGGGATAAGAATAGCTATTCCTGTTTGATCTTGGTTTCCATTTTCATGGAATATCTTTTTCCACCCCATTACCTTAAGTTTATGTGAGTCATTATATGTTAGGTGAATCTCTTGAAGACAGTAGATACTTGGTTGGGGGATTTTTATTTTTTCATCTGCCATCCTGTATCTTGTAAGTGGAACATTTAGGTAATTTATATTCAATGAGTATATCCAATTAGTATTTAGACTTGAGGTACTATTCTATTCATACTAGTTGTGGCCTAAATACTGTTCTTTTTGTGTGTGTTTGTCATTGTTTTATAGATTCTGTGAGATTTATGGTTTAAGGAGGATCATTTTGGTGAAAGTTAATTTTTTTTCCAGATTTAAAACTCCCTTTAGCATTTCTTGTCAGGCTGGCTTGGTAGTGGCGAATTCTCTCAGCATTTGTCTGTGACTTTCTTTCTCTTTCATTTATGAAGGTTAGTTTTGCTGGATACAAAATTTTTGGCTTACTGGCTGCCAATTATTTTTGTTTGAGAAATGTAAAGATAGGATCCCAATCCCTCAGGATTGTAGGACTTCTGCCTAGAAATCTGCTGTTAATCTGATAGGTTTTCCTTTATAGGTTTCCTGATGCTTTAGCCTCACAGTTCTTAAGATTCTTGCCTTCATCTTGACTTTAGATAATCTGATGTCTATAATGCCTAGGTGATAATCTTTTCACAATTAATTTCCCAGGCATTCTTTGAGCTTCTTGTATTTGGATATCTAGATCATCACTAGCAAAGCCAGGGAAGTTTTCCTCAATTATTCTCTCAAATAAGTTTACCAAACTTTTATATTTCTCTTCTTCTTTAGGCACACCAATTATTCTTAGGTTTGGGCATTTAACATAATCCCATATTTCTTGGAGGCTTTGTTCTTTTCTTTGTTTTTGTTTTGTCTAATGGGGTTAATTTGAAAGCCTTGTCTTCAAGCTCTAAAGTTCTTTCTTCTACTTGTTCTAGTCTGTTGTTGAATCTTTTCATGGTATTTTGTACTTCCCTAAGTGTGTCCTTTGTTTCCAAAAATTGTGATTGTTTTTTCTTTATGAAAAACAATAATTTCTATTTTTTTGGAAAATTTTCTATCCACATCCTGAATTTTTAAAAAAAATTTCTTCAACTTGGTTTTTACCTTTCTCTGGTAACTTGAGTAGCTTAATAGTCCACCTTCTGAATTTTGTATCTGATAATTCAGAGATTTCTTCTTGGTTCAGATCAATGGCTGGGGAAATAGTGCGATCTTTTGAGGGTGTTAAGAAACTGTTTTGTCATATTACCAAAATTACTTTTCTGGTTCTCATTTGAGTAGACTATTTCTTCAAACTGTTCTTGAATTTATTTTTAATTGAACTGTATTTATAAATTTAAATTTCTTTTATTTCTCCTAAGGATCAGACTTTATTGTTTATTTTAGTCTAATTTGATTATTGATGCTTATAGTGGTAAAGACTCTATGAGTTCCTTAGTTATAGAGTCTTTGTGTGCTGATTTTCCCTGATGCTGGTTGTAGCAGTTATATTATTGATGTTCAGTTAAGTTCACTGTCTCCTACGGAGTTGTAATGACTGGGATCTCTTGAAATTTATCTTGTTCTCTCATGGTGTATACTTTAATTTTTTTCCTGGTGTTTCATTTACTCAGTTGATGATCTGGGCTTCAAGCCAGTAGGGAATGTATTCCTGGGTAGGCACTAGTTGCAGCTAAGGCAGGTGGGTAGATGTAATACCCAAGAGTGGGCCAAGGTCTCAGTCTTGAGGAGGGTGGCTGTGGAGTTCTCAATTAGATATGCTAAGGTTATATCAGAGTGAAGAGCGGGAGCTACTTCAGCTCCACTTGTCAGGTCAGCAGGAAAGCCATTTACCTCAGCCTCACTTCTGTCCTAGTGTTTCAGCTATTCAGATCAGGCACCTCTGTTCATCTATAGGACTGCTGATGTTCCAAGCAGGGAGGAACTGTGACTCTGCCTCTCATGCAGGCTGGAATCTGGAGAGTGTACTTCCAGTCACCCTGAATTGTTCTAGGAATGCTGTCTATAGGTATCTCCATGGTGCTTTCCTGTGAGGCAAGCCCAAACTGTGTCTGTAGTGGAGTGCCTTTGGGGCAACAAGCACCCTTCTCCAAAGCCCTTCATGATCACAGAAGTTGGCCTGTTGGGGCAGAGGTGCAGACTTTTCCTACTATACCCAGCACTGCAATTGTGTTTCTGTTGTGAGAAATTACTCACCAACAGAAAGACCTGGAACTTGAGGTCCACTGTTCAGATTCTTTTGTCCCATGGGGTGATACTTTGATGTGGTGTGCTCTCTCCCTTCCCCTAGGGATGGGGTTCCCTGAGAGCCAGACTGCAGTGACTATTACTGCTCTTTCAGGTCTAGCCATCCGGTGGGGCTACCAGGCTCTGGGATGGTGCTGGAGAATGTTTGCAAAGAGTCTTGTGATGGAACCAGTCTTCAGGTCTCCTAGCTGTGGATACCAACACTTCCTCTGGTGGAGGTGCCTGAGGGGTGATGTAGACACTGTGAGAATCTTTGGTTATAGCTAGGTTTATTGCTTTGGTCTTCCCAAATGTTGGTTATGCTAGCAGCAAAGTTTTCACATAGACAAACTCAGGACCTCCAATTAGCCAGGATGTTGCAGGCAGTGGTATTAACTATTGTTTTCTCCTTGGAAAAAATAACACTGGGCGCAGTGTTATTCTGTCATGAGTTGCTGTGATGGCCTGAGTTGGTTGGCTTCCAGTCATGAGGCAGTGCTTTCAAGAGACCACCAGCTGTGGTATTAGCAGTGGAATTTGAGGTTGTCCCAAGTTGGCCAGGAGTAGCATTCTTGTTTCTCAGGTGATGGACAGAGCCATAAATTTCCCAAGAGTTTATATCTTTTGTGTTCAGCTACTGGAGCAGGTAGAGAAATACTGTCAGGTTTGGGCAGGGTCAGGTGGGTTTGAGCTCCTCTCCTTGGATAGGGCTTGTTGTAGTCACTGTGGAGGATGGGAGATGGTTCTCAGGCCAAAAGGGTTTATGTTCCAAAGCGGATTATGGCTGTCTCTACTGTGCAGTATAGTTCACCAGAGAAGTGGGGATAGCTGGTACTGAAAGGCCTCACCCAGCTCTCATTCACTTGGTAAGGTCAATCTTACTCTTTCTGTGCCCCATGAACAGTGCTGAGTTAGACTCAGGCAGCATGCAGGCCAAGCTCACACCTGCCCCAGGCCATAAACTTCCCTGCTGAGAAAGCAAGCATGGCTTTCAAGCCACTCCTCTTCCCCCACCCTGCCATCTGCTCACAATGGCAGTGATGCCTGTGCTCCTGTCTGCAGCAGTTCCTGCTCATCCCCAAGATTCTGTACAAGGAAGTTTGTGTCCAGTAGAGATTATCATAAAATTCATCTGGAAGCTTCTTTTAACCTGTGAGCCCTTCCTAATTCCTCTGGTTGCCTACCCCAAGGAGCTCTGTGAGATACAGTCAGGGATAGCTTCCCTGGACTGAAGCTGGAGACTGGGAGTACCTACAACTGCTGCTACTACTTTTATATTTCACACAGCTCCCTAAATCCATTCCAGTTCTAGTTAAGGTTAAATCCTTCTGTGATCTGGATTTTCAGATTCCCCAGTGGAGATGTGTGTTTGGAGGCAGGTTTTCCCCTTCTCACACTTAAGGAACTCAGTTATTTTTTGCCTATCTCACTAATTTTGCAGTAGCACGGCATATCTTATAAAGGATCTGAATTGGTTTGGTTTTCCTGGTATAGCCCTGTGGTGGTTCTCCAAACAAAGTTCACAGTGTAAATTTCTACACATTGTTCTGTCTTGCCAAGTGGGAGATGCATGTTAACCCTGCCTCCTATTCACCATCTTCTCTTGGTGAATCAGATCCCATTTTAAAACCCAACTCAATATAAAAATTAGCTGGGCAAGTCCTAACTACTCAGGAGGCTGAGGCAGGAGGATCACTTGAACCCTGGAAGCAGAGGTTGCAGTGAGCCAAGATCATGCCACTGTATTCCAGTTTGGGTAACAGAGCAAGGCTTTCTTAAAAAAAAAAAAAAATAGCAACGACAACAAAAATAACCCAATTCCGATAAGTTTCTTGTGAAGACTAAAGGAATTCTGATTTATAACTTTAAGATAGTCTAAAAATTACGGAAATTAATAGCTAGCAGTTCTTTGAAGGCCTTTATTAGTATCGACTGCCTTCAGCAAAATTAAATAGGACCTGAACAGAAAGCAGTCCAAGACAGGACTGCTCAGTGCTGGAGTGCACACGTCCCTTGTTGCTACCTCAACAAGCAGTTTGGTTTGTGTTTTGTTACCATGGGAATTTTCCTTACTTTACAGTCGAGATGGGTTTTCCTATCTCCATTTTCTATCCATCATTACCTGGAACACTTAAGTCGTTTTCTAACTCTCTAGGTAATTACTTTATTCATTTTTATGTAAACACAATTATTTTCTTTAAAAATATCATCCTAAAAGATAGGTGATTACTCCTGTCAAACAGTAATACAAACAAAGTAAAAATGAGCATGAAGATTGATCTTACGTATTACGTTTACACACTAAAGATAAATATTTTACAAAAAAAGAATAAAAAATAGGGGCAAAGATTAAATTAACTTACCATACCTATACGATATAGTAATGCATTAAGAGAATTCCTGTCTACAAATGCATGGAAATATAGTAGGAGAAAAGAGCAAATACACAATTATTTTAATATCTAGTACAGATGAGAAATATTTTAATCAAATGTCACAGTAGTTAATAAAATGAAAAACATTAATTTGGGGCAGATGTTATAATGGTTTTCATAGAGGAGGTTTTTGAGACACAACAGGAATTATTGATAGTCTTTTCAGATGAGGTAAGTACACAGCCACTATGTTTCGGATGAAAAGAACATTATCAAGATCACAGTTCAGAACATGATTTTTTGGTTCATACCCTGTGGAGAAGATCTCTGGTGCTCTTGCTGACCAAAATACCACCCTATATGCCTGGGTAATGGAATCCAAATTCTACCTTGGGTAGCCATCTTTCCACATTTTTCCTCTAGGAACTATTCCCTTATCCTAACCCCAGCTACCCTAGACGGGTGAGCATGAGACTAAATCTGAGCCCACTAGAATTAATCATGGAATCTTACTAGCTATATTGGAAAACTGCAATGCTCTTTTCACTTAGATTGCAGAAACTAAAAATCATGTAAGTCTGAAGCTGACAAAACTATCATCACTATCATATTGTACATGGTATAATGTACATGACAAAAAGTAAAAAAAAAAAATTGCTCTTCAGAGCCAGGAGCAGTGGCTCATGCCTATAATCCCCGCCAAGGTGGGGGATCACCTGAGGTCAGGCGTTCGAGACCATCCTGGCTAATATGGTAAATTCCTGTTTCTACTAAAAATACAAAAATTTGATGAAATGCTAACAAGAATAGATAATATAGAGAGGAATATATGTGAATTAACGGAGTTGAAAAATACAACACGAGAACTTTGTGAAGTATGCACAAGTTTTAACAGCCAAATTGATCAAGCAGAAGAAAGGATATCAGAGGTTGAAGACCAACTTAATGAAATAAAATGAGAAGACAAGAATAGAGTAAAAAGGATAAAAAGGAGTGAGCAAAGTCTCCAAGAAATATGGGACTATGTGAAAAGACCTAATCTACGTTTGATAGGTGTACCCGAATGCAACAAAGAGAATGAATCCAAGCTGGAAAATACTCTTCAGGATATTATTCAGGAAAACTTTCTCAACCTAGCAAGGCAGGACAATATTCAACCCCAGGTAATACAGAGAACACCACAAAGATATTCCTCAAGAAGAGCAACCCCAAGGCACATAATCGTTAGATTCACCAGGGTTGAAATGAAGGAGAAAATACTAAGGGCAGCCAGAGAGAAAGGTCAGGATACCTACAATGGGAAGCCTATCAGACTCACAGCAGATCTTTCAGCAGAAACTCTACAAGCCAGAAGAGAGTGGGGACCAGTATTTAACATCCTTAAAGAAAAGAACTTTCAACTCAGAATTTCATATTCAGCCAAACTAAGCTTTACAATCGAAGGAAAAACAAAATCTTTTGTGAATAAGCAAGTACTCAGAGATTTCATTACCACCAGGCCTGCTTTACAAGAGCTTCTGAAAGAAGCATTACACATAGAAAGGAACAACCAGTATTAGCCTTTCTAAAAATATACCAAAAAGTAAAGAGTATCAACACATTGAAGAATTTATATCAACTAATGGGCAAAATAGCCAGCTAACATCAAATCGCAATAATCTTAAATTTAAATTGACTAAATCCCCCAATCAAAAGATACAGCCAAAACCCATCGCTATGCTGCATCCAGACCCATCTTACATGCAAGGATACATAAAGAGTCAAAACAAAGGGAAGGAGACAGATTTGTCAACCAAATGGAGAGCAAAAATAAATAAATAAATAAATAAATAAATAAATAAATAAATAAATAAAAAGTAGAGGTTGCAATTCTCGCCTCTGATGGAATGGATTTTAAAGCAACAAAGATCAAAAGAGGACATAATGGTAAAAGGATCAATGTAACAAGAAGAGCTGACGATCCTGGATGTGTACACACCCAATATAGGATACATAAGACTTGTCAAGAGACTTGGACTCCCACACAGTAGTAGTGGGAGATTTCAGGATCAATATTAGATCAATGAGACAGAAAATTAACAAGGATATCCAGGACTTGAACTCAGATTCGGAACGAGTAAACTTAACAAACATTTATAGAACTCTCCACTTTAAACACACAAGATATGCACTCTTATCAGTACCACATCACACCTACTCACAGGTTTAAATGAAATATTGGTTGGCCATTATTAAGCACAATTGATGGTATAAGGGAGGTTTTCAATACGCATTTTTAGGCTGCATTCTAGCCTGGGCAATTAAGCAACACTCCCGTTCTCTCTCCCTCCTCCTCTTCCTCTTTTTTCCTCGGCTTCATTCCTCTTTCTTTCTTTCTCTTAAAAAAAATGGTAGATACATGTCATTATACATTTGTCCAAACCATGGACTATCAATGAATCCTGATGCAAACTATGGACTTTGGGTGACAATGATATGTCCATATAGGTTCATGAATTGTTTTAAATGTACTACTCTGGTAGGGGACATTGATAGTGGGGGATGTTGATAACAGGGGGAGAGGCAGGGGCATATCTGCGATCTCTGTACCTTCCCTTCAACTTTGATGTGAAGTAAAATTACCTAAAAAAAAAAAAAAAAATACAAAAATTAGCAGGGCATGGTGGCACATGCCTGTAATCCCAGCTACATGAAAGGCTGAGGCAGGAGAATAGCTTGAACCCAGGAGGCAGAGGTTGCAGTGAACTGAGATTGTGTCATGGTACTCCTGCTTGGGCAACAAGAGTGAAACTCCATCCTAAAAAAAAAACAAAACTGATCTTCAGAAGGAAAAAAGAAATGGGGAGTGACAAAACCTTAATGCCATTTGCTATTGTCCTAATTCTGGAGTAACAAACTCAAAAATCTTCAACTGAGGGTGGTGATAGAAGTATGTAGAACAGTATCTGTGAAACATTGATGTGCTTTGTAAAAAATGAAGACATTCCAATCGTAGCCATTTGCACTTAACTTCTTCAGATATTACTGTGTTCTCAACAGCTTTGTGGGCAGATCTGTTCTGATGGGCACCTGCTGGCACCCTCAGCATGAATCTTAGAGGGTGATCTACAACTGGGCTTTCAGTTATATAAACCAATATTCTTTTTCTTTTTCTTTACTTTTCTTGCCTCTTTCCCTTTCTTCTTCCCTTTCTGCTCCTTCTTTCCTGTATTATTTTTAGTTGGATTTTCAACTCTTGACCAAAAGATAATATTTCTACAACATGAAAAAACAAAAGTAATGATGAAAGGTTATGTCTTTCAGTGACAGAATCTGAAACATATTGACAATTGTATTTTAAAGTCAATTAGCCTTGCAGTAGTCTTGCAAGGTAGAGTACAGGGTCGCACAGTATGACCCCAGACAGGAAAGCAGTATTAGTGTCACCTGGAGACTTACTAGATATTCAAATTCTTAGGCATCACCCCGAGCCTCCTGTATCAGAAACAACCACCTGTATTCATATGATTCTCACACACACCATAGTTTCATTGGCGCTTGTTTAGGGGGGTGGTGGGACAATGATCAGAAATATATTCAGACATTCACACATTAAGCGAGTCTGCACTATTTAGTGGCAGTGGTAAGGGAGAAAAATATAACATCTCAAGAAGAAAGATTGACATATTTTATAGATAAAGGAACATAGTAATAACATACATGAATAAATGTATGAATGTCAGCAGGAAAGAAGAGCAAGATTAATTTAGAATTTAACGAAGGAGAGACACAGTTGTGTAAGCTCTGTGAATATACTTACTAGGTTTAAATGACAACTTTACTATTCCCTTTCTGTGTTAAACCTCTCTCTACTCCAGTTCTCTCATTACTATAATGGGGAAAACATGAATGCTTAATCCTTGTGATTATTATGGAAATTCAGTGAGTTAATATTAAGGGTACATATAAAGTTCCTAGATTAGGCCAAGTAAATGACACACCCAATAAATATTAAATAGAGGTTAGCTCTTTAATTGCTTTATCAAATTTAGTAGCCCATAACTACACATGAATATTTAGATTTAAGTGTAAACAAAGTAAAATTAAATGTTTTACTCCTCATTTGGACTAACTGAATTTCAAGTACTCAATAGCCATCCATATCATAGAACATTTTCATCACCAGAAAATCTCAATCACACAGCAATGCAGCTGCGAGATTTCTAAGGACAGTGTCAGGTGTCTTTAGGTGAGGTGATGATCTAGTTTGCCAGGAGAAAAAGAACTCTTGGGTCTCCTGACTTCCATCACACGAAATAGCAAACATCAGCTGGGTGGAGTGGCTCATGCCTGTAATCCCAGCACTTTGGGAGGCTGAGGTGGGTGGATCACCTGAGGTCAGGAGTTCGAGACCAGCCTGGCCAACATAGTAAAACCCTATCTCTACAAAAAGTACAAGAATATTAGCTAGGTGTGGTGGCGCTTGCTTGTAATCCCAGATATTTGGGAGGCTGAGGCAGGAGAATCACTTGAACTCAGGAGGTGGAGGTTGCAGTGAGCTGAGATCAGGCCACTGCATGCCAGGGTGACAGTGAGACTTCATCTCAAATAAATAAATAAATAAAAAGGAAACAGCAACCATTGACCTCCTCACTTATGGGGTCTTCTGTCTCTTGATATTTTGAAGCCAAAGTTGGCTGAACTGTAAACTGAACCTGAGTGTGAGCCTGCTCACGGTGACAGCCTCCTTTGCTAACCAGACCTGTCCCTCCTGCGTCTCACTTATCGAGTGAGTACAAGTTGGGATGTGCCCAGGCTTCTCCCCACTGCTAACCAAACCATCTGCCTCAAAGCCCTCGATATGTTTTTTCCTCCATCCTAAAATATGGCATATGAACTCAGTTTGGAAGATTCTAAGTAGAAAAACAAAGAAGACATGAATCTCAGTGTATTCTATTAACCAGTCTCAATTCTGAAAACACAAAATTAACTAGTATTTCCATGTGACTATTCTACTATCATCTCTAATTCAAACTCAAAATCAAGGCCATCATGAAATGGGTTCCTAGGATCCTTCTCTATGATCTCTCTTTCTGAACAATTTCGTGAAGCCTTTCTACTAGTTAGGCTTCCTCTCTGAACCCTGACTCTACCAGCTCATTTGCACATCTGCACACATGCACATGTTGTGTTCTTCTGCTTGGGACAGCTGCTTTAATTTTCTCTCCACATATCAAAATCATTCCATCCACAAATGCACAGCTCAAGTCTCATCTGGTAGCCATTTCTGAATAGTTCTTACACCAGTGATGCCCTAATGTAAGTCTATAACACATAATTCAGAACTTATTTATATAACATTTTCTTCTCTATATATCATATTATTCTAATTCAGAAACATATCATCCTTTATAGCTGCAAAGCTGATCTTGATGTTTAAAAATAACTCAGAAGCAAGTCTATTGTGTTATTTTTGAGACAGGGTCTCACCCTGTCACCCAAGCTGGAGTGCAGTGGCATAATCATGGCTCGCTGCAGCCTCAACTTTCTTGGCTCAAGCAGTCCTTTCACCTCAGTACCCAGAGTAGCTGGGGCTACAGGCACATGCCACATGCACAGCTAATTTTTATATTTTTTGTAGAGATGGGGTTTTGCCATGTTGCCAAGGCTGGTCTTGAACTTTCACCATGTTGCCATATTACTATGTTGCCCAGACTAAGCTCAAGTGATCCTCCTGCCTCGGCCTCCCAAAGTGCTGGGAATACAGGTGTGAACTTCTGTGCACGGCTATTTGTCTCTCTACGATGAAGGATTGAGCAATACTGAATTGCTAAATCAGTGTCCTCCAGTAGAGATGATTGGTTCTAGTAGACATTTGGAGGAGGTGGCTTTCAATAAGAGCATGCACAATTCATCAACAGTAGATAAAGCTGCAGATAGATGTTTAAATGTGATCATGAATGTTTGTGAAATTCTTAAGATACCTTTGATTTTCTCAGTGAGGCAAGAACCAAGTTAGCCAAGTGAAAGGGAGGATGAAGGGAGAGATGGCAGAGATTTGAGTAATAAAGAAAAAAAGTCTTCTGTTTAAGTAGGAAATACAACGCGCTAGGAAACTGTGGCATATTTGCTACAAGGTGAGGACAAGAGGAACATGATAGAATCAGATTCCAGGTGTGACTGAAACATTTTTTGGAGCTAGATATTAGAGAGGGGAAGACAGAAAGATAATATTGTGGATAGAAATTAGGCAATTTGAAATTGAGAATACAGAGTGGTTACCGGAAATGATCGTGGCTGGGTGCCTGAGTTAGGATGAAGGATAGATAATAGAAGGGCAGGGGGTCAGTGAGGCTTACCGGAGAAGCCAGAGAATTAGAAAGATTATCTACCACAATGTTTAAATCACCAATAATTAAAACAAGAGTAGTAATGAAGACAATGATGATGAGCCTAGAGTGAAGCACTTCAAGAATTCTCGGGGAGCGTGACCTGGAAGGGAACAAAGAAGGATGATGAGTGGCTTGTGAATGCTCCTGAGAATGTTGTGTTGCCAGGCGAGAGTAGTGAGGTGAAGTAATGTTCACAGAAGATAATGAAAACATGGTAGATTTTTGCCAATGATTTTGTGTTTTGACAAAAAACTATGCATTACACTTTAAAAACCTATAAAATAAGACTCCTATACTTGTGTAAAAGGTTCTAGAGCTTAAAACTTCTCTTGAATTGTTAGTGCCTGCTGAAGCAAGTATAGATAACATGTGGCTTGGAAAGCAGAGGGGTATATATCTTTATTACAAAATTTAATTAAAAGAAATGTTTTAGAATGCTGCTTTTTATTCATAATAATTGGCTATATTAAAAGGATAGCTCCGAAGGGGAATCATTTGTTCCCTATTTAATTTTTATCAGCCCATACTTCTCCCCACCATCTCATTAGTCATTTTGACTTAACTGTGTTTGCCTTCTTAAAATATGGAGCAGATAAAAATTGATGGCTCATAAACACATATTAAAGAGTAATTTGAGATTTATAGAAGAGAATAAAGAGGAACAGAGCAATGGCCACTACAGACAATGTTTCATGCAGGTAAAATGAAATAATCCATACCCACAGTGTGCTCTTGTGTGCATGTATGTTTAGACATACAGGCTCCCAGAGACAGAGAGAGAGAGACAACTGACTTGTAACTGAATCCTAGAAACCTGTTGTAAAATCCTCATAAAATAATCAAATATACTCTTGTATACACTTATTTATCAAAAGGATTTTTTTCTATATCCCATGTAGCCATTGTTATTTAAAAATATTTAGAGCTGGCAACCCAGCGGTAGAACATGACTCATCTATAGGTGATGTTCAAATAAGTATGGCCTCCTATTTGCAAATGTCAATCAAATTAAAAATAATTTTTTGGTGACACAAAGAAATTGTGCACTTATTCAAATTCATATTTACCTAAGACCTGTTACCTGAATAAGTGCAGAAATGGACTCTACAATATTACCTCTAGTTATAAGTACAGACAGGAAAAGATGATAGTGGCAACACTGAAAAAAAAACTGTACACAATGATGAAAAGTCCAGATCCGTCGACCCCTTCCTCCGAAATACTTCCAAAGCAAATATCATCTGCGTATCTTGACTCAGGGGAACAATACTTACTAAATCATGTAGTGATGCATAAGAAAACCAAAGAAGAAAAAATAATACTAAGATGGGCATAATACTAAAAATTATTTATTTTTAATTCTATTCTGTTATGGTTGGCAAGGTGAGAAATTATCCCATATGTAAAAATGAATAGAAGACATCTTTCAAAATTCACATTTTTATCTTGTTTAACATTTTTCTCCTCTTCTACTGTGCAAAGAATTAGGCAGAATGATTAACATTTGTAAAAAAAAAAAAGTAGCTATATTAAACCACAGGACTATTATTCATAATAAATAATACATTTGTCATTTTGAAATTCTAGATACTTTATATGATTCAAGCTCCCATTAACAATTTCCCATTAATGCTGTGTTGTAACTGGAAGGGCAATAATTTATATACCATTCATAAATGACATTAAAAATAGGTGATTTATTGAGGTAACTACTGAAAATCAAAAAAAGACAATGAAGCTGCATATGTGATAGACAGTTGCAGGTGCTATAAAATTTCTTCATCACAATTATAAATAAAAATAAAACATTTTTCCAGTGTAATGTTTCATATGAACCCATGCTTTTTTAAATTAGAAATTAATAAAACATGAGATTAATAGGTACCATGATTTTTTAGAAAATCAATAATTGTCAACATTTTCAGACCAAGCAAGTATGACAGCATCATAGCTGCATTATCTAGTGTGAAAGGCAGTAATAAAGTAAAGCATGTAGAAGCCTGTGATGGCTCATCCTAAAAGGCCAGTGATATTGATGAATCAGTATCCTGCATTATGATAACAACTGGACAATCCAATTAACCAAAGTCGAGTCTTAGATTTATCTCTCTCTCTCTCAATGTCTCTTAACATTGATTAGGCAATCAACTTTGTTTTAAAATGCAATGGTATCTCCTTGCAGTTTTGAGTGTTTCTGAGTCATCCAACTATATATAGGAAAGGATAAAACAGGCTAAGAGCCCAGTTCCTGCCATTTGGTAGTATATGATTCAGGAGGTCAATATTTACTTATAACATAAGACCACAAAGTCGTCATGAGAATTAAAATGAGAAGCTACTTTATTATGTCATCATCCAATCTCAAAAATAGGTTCCAGATCATCTTTTTTATCAGTCACTAGATTACTGATACAAATCTCTAAATGACAGTCTTAGATTTTGTTATGAATGTGCAAGAAATGCACATCTGTGCAAAAACCTCTTAAGGTCCATGAAATATCTAGGACACAGTATCAGGAAAAGGAAAATCACCAAAAATTAGTGTGGGGAAAAAAAATACTGTCTCTGGGAAAAACAAAAATTAGCTACTCTTTACATATTGGAATTACTTTTTGGTTCCTTTTTGGGTCTCCGCAGCTTTCTCTCTCGCCCACATAAACATGTTGTCCTAAGCTCCTGCCTTCTTTTCCCCTCCAGTGCTCTAGATTTCCATCTCACTTTGAGGAGACTATTAGAGAAGTCTTCCAGAAGGTAGTCAGTCAGGCATTTCCTGAGCACCTATTATTTGCATAGCACCAGGAGTTTTTATGGTTACCTTTAATATATTAATCCAATGGCTAAAGGTGGTGAATTTCCAGGTAACTCAGCAATCCAGTGAGTGACAGCTTACATTTATACTAGGGATAATTCTAAATAACAAAGCTCAAAAAAGGAAGCTTATTTTGAAATATGATGCCTAACATTTATCAAAATACAGATTAAAATCCCAGGACAAATGATTTATACTGCAGATAATTTTAACTAAATTAATTTCTAATCACTTCTTGGTCTTTTGGCTACAATCAAGTGTATTAAATTAATTTCTGAAAATTCTCATATTACGTTTCTTTCCTTTCTGTTTGTTGTTGTTTAACATGAATGTAGATACCAGATACTTTGGGGGAAGAGAATAGTCAACCATCATGCTATGGAAACTTCTTCAACAAACGGCAAAGACTTAAAAGAGTTTTGTCAATTTGGACTATCTTATTAAACTTTAAGAACCAGAGACTGATGAGAAAATGTAAATTTAAGGAAATTTCTGACAATGACTTAAAATAATGGGGAGTCATTCTTTTTTATTCAGAAATACTATGAAATTTGTCATGCTATTATCCATTGCAATTTGTACAATTTCATTTATTATAATTTTCAGGCATCTAGGATCACCTGAGCTCACGGTAATACAGCACCACAAAATGCAGTGACAGGTTAGAAATATGATAATTAGGTCTACTTTCCTCTTGTTGAGCTTTATATGTCAATAAATTTCCCTTAAACCTACAGGCTATAAAACTATCCTCTCTGAAGTCAGTCTAATAACATGGATAAATATGAGACCAAGTTTTATAAAATCAGCAATTATTTCACCGAATAAAGCTATTGAATATATGCTTTCTTATCTACCCAGACTAAACATCTCGTTTTAAAGATAACATGTTCGCAATGTTCATTTTTAAATTAAAATAATTAAAAATACATATACTGAGTGATCTCAACGTTACATGAAAAAAAACATATGTAAATCAAAAGTACAGACACTTCAAATTAAGTAATTATGGGTAGATGTGCTATTGGGTGACTTTAAGTCATCTATTTCGTACCAACATTTTCAAAGTTGTTTTCAATTACCATACATCATTTTCAGAGCCAGAAAAATATATATTATTTACATAAAATAAACCTTTTTTTCTGGATGAAAATCAAACAATCTCAGTGAAACATGAACATTCAGTTATGGTCATGAATTCTTCAAATATATATTACCCTGTAGACACAAATGGAAAAATATTACTCTGAAAAACTCACGGTTAAGATATTTGTGGGACAATATAATAAGAGATACCTAATGATCCCCATCCATCTTCAGTACCTGTAAATACACCAGAGGGACAAATAAGGCATGATTAGAGGGTGACCTATTTAAAGGCAACCCCAACTAATTCAACAAGGCTTGGAATTTGACCCACATAATTTAGAGCTTCTAAAATAAACTTCACAGCATGCTAGAATCTTAATTTGCTTCCCAGGTCTACCAACCCTTGCCCTTTACCAACTACCTAGAAAAACTTAACTTCTCTTTCATTCTATCAACCCCTACATCTGAAAATCGTCTCAACACTGTGTCATATTTTTTCCCTTTAGTAAATTAAAAGGTTGTATCTCTTGGGGCAAAATTATACACAAGATGGCAGGGCAAGGTGAGGAGTGATCACATGAGTTCAAAGGGAGTTTAGGCATATCTATTTCTCTACTAAGCACTGTTAAAAGTCTGCGGAAAAGATTTCAGAACATCATGTTTCGCTATTATTGATCTTTTTTGGCCTTCACTTTCTTTAAATAGAGAACAGTTTAAGACTAATCAGTACCCTCTGGGACTGATAGAAGAAATCTGTGCCTTAATACAATCACGAGTATCAGTTTCTTTAGAAAACCCCTCATCAAATAGTACACTATTTTAAAATCAAAAAGCAAGAAGTTTCATGACCTCTCCCTTTTAGTTCTTATAAATTGGTGAATCTACTGAATTAGCCAGCTGTATGTTCCAGCAAATACAAAATCAAATCTAACGTATACTTTTCTACTTTCATTAAGGTTTTATATTTAAGAGCTAGAGTGATTTTCAACAGGCAGTTGATATTTATATATCATTAATACAGGAAGAAACAAATCCAAGATCAATCTAATTGAGATATAATTTGGAGTATATGTTTCCAAATCCTACTGCATTAAGTCGAGGCAGTGAAGTCCAGCAGCTAAGAGTAAGGGTAAAGACATTAGTTGCCTTATTTGGCAGCTGTGTGACCAGCAAATTATCAGCTTCACTCTACCTCATTTTTACCATTATGGAAGAGGGAAAAGAGAATCCACTTTATAGAATTTTTGTGAAGATTAAATAAGATAATCTAGCTAAGTGCTTACCTGTTGCCTCTAAGTATTCAACAAATCTTACCTATATTACTCTTGATACTGTTATTATCCAGTAATGTTATAAAGTAGATTCAATTATCAGGTAATTGGTGGATACCATTCACAACAAATATATCTGGGATGCTTATTTTAAAATTACAAGATCTCTGAGGATTTTAATAGCATTGTTTCCAAACCATGTTCTGTGGGAAAAATGTGGTCAATAGCTAAGTGACCATGATGTATAGGGCATTAAAATGAAAATTTAAATACTGTATTTTCTAGAATGAGTTTGAGATCGCTGTATAGTGCACTCTTGTGTTGGAAACTGAAACTGTTCATTAATATATTAAAAGATAATGAGAGGCCCACAGAAGACACCTGGTTTCTTTGCTTCCTTAAGCATGCCTAAACTTACCTAACTAGAGAATTCCTTTATCCCAGAGCTACTATTAATCTCCTGACTTATGTTACTCTGCAATCCTCACAGGAGCCACATAATAGAGAAAAATGAAGCAGACCAGGTATACAAAAGAGAAAGAAAAGATATATACATGGGACCAAGAAGGATTTTTGTTTCTTCTGGACACTACTAAAGCAACACAGCAGGACAAGCTGGGTTGTGAATGGTAGCAGGGCCCAGTCTGAACTCCAGGGTGACAGGTGTTCGGTAGCAGCTGTGCACACTGGAGGCCACATGCCTTGCTCACATGGACTGTTTTCATTCAATGCAGCAGGCCTAAGGCAGCCAGATCTTCTAATTGTTTTTCTTTTGCCTAAAATCTATTTTTTTCATATAAAGTTACCATATTTTTTTCTCATTTGCATCGCAGATGCTTATACAGTCCATGTTTCACAGGACAAAGCAAATACATCTATGAGTTGGATACAGTCCTGTATGCAGCAGTTTGGGAGTTCTGGCATATTCTTTAGGGCCCAAACTAGGATCTATTAATTCATATGAATCATTCATCTAATGGCTAAACATTTTGCCTCATAGCAAACTTGTGAGAAATAAATTATTATGTCCAATTTCCTGATAAGGAGATTTAGTTAAAGATAGGTGAGAAAACTTGCTCGTGTTCACAGATCTGGTAGGTGGGTGATCATTTCCAGGTGCACATGATTTATTATTATACTTTCCATGAGTCACATATGAACATACATTTGTTCTGTAGAATGCAGAATTTTGGGGTGAGGGAGAAATGTTCCCCAATTAATTACACTCATTAATCCTTCTTTAATCAGAGGTAAGGTAGCTCTGGTAAAGTCTTTACTTTTTAAATGAAGATATCAACCACTTTCTGGTTGGGGAGCTATATCATATGGTACCCTTAAATGGTAATAGAATGTCTTTCAGGTCTTTAATTTCAGAGATATACTTGAATTTCTAATCTTTGCTTTCAAGTATTTATTAAAAATTTGTTCTGAGATGTTACAGACTAGATGAATCTCTAATGTGAATAAAATCCTATTTCTCTAGATCAGATTTGGCAAACGACAGTTCGTGAACCAAATCTGGCTCACTATCTATTTGTTTATAGTTTTATGGGTACCCTCATCCACTTACACTTTATCTATGGCTGCTTTCATGCTACAAAGGCAGAATTAAGAGGTTGAGATGGATAACATATGACCTTCAAAACCAAAACATTTACTCTGGCCTATACAGGATGACTTTGCCAGTTTACTGCTCTATATATACTAAGTTTTTATCCCAGGAACAAAATGACATGATTATAGTCCTCTGTCCTCAGAGATTGCTGTTTTCAGATGATCACTGTTTTATAAAAGTGCTTTTTACTAAGTTTTCATGTTGTTGTCACCTCCGGGCTTATATTAAATGTAGACAATAAGAAAATGCCTACGATAATTTTTATTTTACTCACTGGAGAGGGCATCATTGAGGATGCTGTTAACTTCATCACAGTGCTCCCTATGAGAACTGAAATGCAAAATTTTTGTTTGCTCCTGAGATATTAGTTAGTATTAATAGCATGACCACTTCAATTCTTGTAATCATTTGTTTTCTCTTCATTTAGAAGTGAAAAAAATTTATTTAAAGATAATACGTGCAATCATCCCGTTCACATTACAGAGCATCCCTTTCTACTTTCTAAATTTACCTTTGGCTTCATTTGAGTTTCCTATTGTTGTTTCCTTTTTATTCTGATTTTAAAATTCATTTTATTTTATTGCAATGTGTGCATATTTTTAGCCATACCTCATCTTTTTAAATTAAGATTGAATATAAATAAATGAGAGTATCAGTTATAAAGAAAAAGACCTGAAAGAAAAGATATTTGAACTCCTGCCTCTGACAGCATCATGCCTTATCCCCAGGGCTCAATTTAAACCTCTAGAATACAAGAATGAAAGAAAATACTCTGACATCACAAAGACCTCAGTTGAAAAAACCTGCAGCTAACTACAGGGCTGTATCTTGAGGACAGAGAAAAACCACATACACTTACTTTAGCTAGGATTCCTCCTAAGGTATGATCATCTTGTCCTGATAGTTTTAAAACTTTTACTTAGAGATGAAATGAGATTTAGGATGGAGTAGACACCTTAATTGTAGCTTTATATGGTGATGCAAAATAAAGTAAAAGAGGGAATGATGCCAATATGGAATTATACTGATGCAACTAAAATTAGAATAGAGTAGAACACAGGCAGATGCTCAGGTCAGCTTTCTGTCTCATTACATATATATACACACAAACATATAGATAGATAGATAGATATGTGTGTGTGTGTCACTGCATATATATATATATATATATATATATATATATATATGTCTCATTGCATATACATATATTTATGTATATATGTCTGTGCTGACCATTTTGCCGAGCTGATTGCTTCCTGGACAATCAAAAATATTGAGATAGATGTTATCAAATGCCTCAAACAGATCATTTAGGAGGGAAGGCTTTGCCTTTTGCTTAGATATAGGTAAATGGGTACCACTGAAGTTCATCTGTGATCCTAACTATGGTATGCAAATACGATATTAATTTTTCTCCTGGATCTCCCCAGAGAATTTTTCTATGAAATAAGGTTTCCTATCTTAACCAAAATTGAATTCACTTCAAATTTGCTCTTGAAAAAAAAAAGAAATGATTCATCCCACCTTTATGTCTCATGACTTTGATGGTGGGAAGGCAAATAATGAGAAAGGTTAATAACTCAAAGTAAAAAAGCATTTTATAGCAATTACTTTAAGAAATAAGCAGAACTTTGTGTCAGTCCTGTATTCTCCTGTACATGGTTCCAAAATGATCCGTACTAAATGCCTTCACAATTGCCTTTTCTATGAAAGTGTATATCTATGGCCTAGTGTTTTTTAAAATTATTTTTTTCTGCATCATTCATAAACATGAATTAAATAAGATTACATATTATCTAGATCTTTACCACTTTCCTTACTCTCATCTTTAAACATGATTATATAATGGCTATTGTTACATGTAGCTGGCATTTAATAATTAGAAAACCATCAAGCTTGCAAATTACCAAATGTTTTGATGTTAGAAATAGCGGCTCCATAGCACCTTCCTGAAGTGCCACGTCTTTGTTCTCCACTAAATTTACTTAAGGTTCAAGTCCCTCTTTCTGGAAGGTATTCACATAAAACAAAACGAATGTTCTTTTGGCAGTAAGTTTTTAGGATCCTTTGCAAGAAAATCTGCATTAAAGTTAAAGCATCTTGAATTCAAGATGCTTTTAAATGATAAAGAATTATTACAATAAAGTTACAATGCAGTGTCACATTAATCAACATTATAAAAACATCTTAGAAGCATACTGTTCCCTTGATAGCCTAATCTGACTTCAAGGAAGAACTCTTACAAATAAAGATAGAATGCACTGACAAAATTCACCCATAAACCAGAAGGTACAAGGGTATGAGCTACTTTACAATACAGCCAAAAGAACAACAGTGCAAACTGCTGAAGGTACCTCAGGTGGAGCAATTACGATATATGGTATCTCTAACATATTCTTTATATAACCTTAATTTTGTTACTAATAGTTAAAAGAAATGGGATCAGTGCAGCAAATGAAGAATAACATTTTATCTGAAAAACTGATATTAACACAATAAGAATTTTGTTACTGATCTCTAAGAGCTGAACATGCATTGAAAAGTTATTCAGGGGAAGAATTAGCAATCTTCTAACTATAATACAAATATAATATTATGTATAAAAAGGAATTTGATATTTAGTAAAAAGTCTGTGTTTTCAAAAATATATTTTGTGGATCTGGATTATTTGAAAGGTACACAGCACACTAAGACACCAACATTATTCAAAACAAAAAGTTGAGGAGCTTTAGTTTTTAATTGCTGCATATCACTAATATATAGCAACACCCTTTTTTATATTTTAATATTTCTGAAATCAGAATGAGTTTTAAAAGTGAAGGCATATCATAATTATAATTGCAGTTGGCCACATAAAATAATGGTATATGGTATAATTGATGGTGTTTTAGAATTCATAAAATTTGATGTCTTCACCCTAAAGTTAACTCGTTTACTGATTTTCAAAAATTTTTAAGAATTACATTGCTGATGAAGCAGTGCTATCAATCACTAAAACATAAAAATTCTTAATGCTGCCAAGAAGGGGTATCTCTACATTTTCCTGTCACTACTGCTCAGGGAGGAATACAAAATGCCACTCATTTATTTTTCCTTAATTTATTTTTTTCCCTCAAGGGAAATATTTGAAATTGTCTGTCTGATAACACTTTTGTCATATGATAAGGCTTGAACTTCATTCATAATCCTATTCTCTATTCCTTTGACATGCTCTATATAGAATATGTGAAGACGCATGGCATTTAAGGTGTGGCTGACCTATGCTCATAAAGAGAAGCAGCCTTTCTTACTTTGGTTGCTAAAATTATTTAATACAGATAAGGATTAACCATGTTTTTGGTAAGTCCTTTTTGAAAAAATTTATTGGAAATCATTATTAAGAATCTAATTGGCAAAGCTTTACTAAATTCACAGTCAACTAAATCCATTAAATTCCATATATATAGCCTAATGTTAAATAATTACTTCCCTGATACATTTAATTACTTATACCTAAATACAAAACTTCCTTTAATCTTATTAAATGACATATTGACAGATTTAGCCTATTATTCTTGCTTGTCAAATACACATACACACACACACACACATTTTTAAAAAGCTTTTCCAATTGCCTATCACGTGTTCCAACATGCTTCCAACAAACTGACCTTTCTGTCTCTTGAACTTCTTCCTGTGATCTTGTCCCTCAGCCTAATAGAGCCACTGTCTCAATGATCATTCTATAGACCTTTACATGGCTAATAACTAGAACTGAATATAATTATAGCTTCAAGCATCCCACCCTCTGACCACAACCTTTTGTTCCCTAAGAATGTAGTAGAATCCTCCGTTTAGGTAACATCAGGAACAGTTAATCACTATTTCTCAATTGAAAGCTCTCCTTTCTCAGGCTTCTGAGTGTCACATTCTCATGTTTCCTCTGTCCTCTCTGGCTACTTCATCTTGAAATCTTTTCCTGGTTTCTTTTAATGTGTCCAATTATAGAGGAGTCCAGGGCTTCATTCTCAGCTCTTTTCTACTTACAATTCCTCCCTTAGTGATCTCACCAAATCTCATGGCTTTACTGTCATCTATATTCTGATGATCTTCAAATAGATACTTCCCTGAACTAATAACTCATATAGCCAACTGGCTACTTGACATCTCTACTTGAACTTATCTAATAGGAATATCAAATTAATATGCCTAATATTGGATTTTTTATATTCCTTTCCCTGTCCCCACCTGCTTATATTTCAGTCATCCCATTTCTGTTAATGGACAATACTACTTTTTACTTGGTAAGTCCAAATGTCCCTAGTGCCATCCTTTTTACCACTCTTTCCCTAGAAACAACATCCAATCATCATAAACCTACTCAATGTACATAAAAATATATCCAGAAAATGCTAATTAAGATGCTATTAAAATTTTACTCCACACATAGTACTATTCCTGAAATTTAAAAGGCTGATAACACACCATGTTAGCTGGAATGCAGCACAACTGGAAATCTCATATACTGCTAGTCAGAGTGAAAATAAAACATTTTGAAAAACCATAAGATACCTTACAATGTTAAATACATGCCTACTCTGTATGCCAACAATAATATAATTGTTAGTATTTACCCAAGATATGTAAAAACATAGGCCTACAAAACTAATCACATAAGAATGTAGCAGAGTGATGTCAGCAAGACGGCAGAATAGGAATTCCTGGATGCTTCTTCTTCATCCAAGCATACCAATTCAGCCACAACTGATGGAAGAGTTCCCTGTGTGGGAAATCAGAAACTAATCGAAAGGTTCCTGCACCATGGGAGGATGCAAAACCAGACTCACTAGAGCTGGCAGAGAATATGAAACACTCTCTCACCGAGACCCTTCTCTCAGTGTGGTTCCCTAAGATCAGAAAGAGATGCCCAAGCTCCTAGTTTCACCCAGGGGAGATAAGGGCTTGAATCACATGTTCAATGTCCTAGCACTTCCAAGGAAGTGGGGTAGGTGGTGAGGGGTGGGAGGCTGGTGGGCAGAGAACTGGCCTTTGTCTTGTTAGTCTTGAAGTTCTAATGGGCACAGCATAATCTAGACACCTGAAGAATGTAGGCAACATCTTAGGTTGGTATATGCCATTGATCCTCTCCACTGCTCAGCACAGAGTGAGCAAACAAACAAAAAGAATCCCAATTCTCAACTTTCCTCTTGGAAGGGAAATAATTGATTTGTTTGTCCAATGCTACAATATCTCAGGGCTTCTGAAACAACTAGCTTCTGCCTTGTGAGTCCCGAAGCTCTGATGGATATGGCACAATCTAGCCACTGGAGAAAAAATAGAAACAGCAGGTTATAGATACCAGAGCTTCAGTTCGTCACAGAGTAAGCTGACAAACGCCTTCCCGTTGTGTGGGAGGAAAAGAGTTGATAGAGGCCACCAGAATCCCTTGGTAGATTGATTGGCGAGAGCCTTCTGTACTGGTCAAGTCAGTAAAGATTGACAAAGGTGTCTGCTTTGTCTAATGTGTAGATACCAACAGACAGAGTCAAGGAAAATGAAGAATCAGACTAAGATGCTCCAAACAAAGGAACAAGATAAATCTCCAGAAATCAACGCTAATTAAATGGTTAACCTGACAATGAATTAAAAATAACTTTCAAGAGGTTGTTTGCTGAGGTAAAGAGCCAAATGTATGTACAGAATTTAAACAAAGAAAGAGAAAATATTAAAAAGTACTAAACCAAAATCACGAAGGTGAAGAATAAGTGACATGAAATACACACTAAAGGGGTTCAGCAACAGACTAGATCAAGCGGAAGGAAAAATTAGCAAACTGGAATAGAAGTGTCTGGAAATAACTCAGAAGAGTAGATCAAGCAGAAGGAAAAATTAGCAAACTGGAATAGAAGTCACTGGAAATAACTCAAAAGAACAAAAAGAAAAAAGAAACAGAAAAAAAAATGTAAAGAAAGCTTAGGAAATTTATGGGATACCAGCAAGTAGACCAATAAACAAATTATGGTAATCTCTGAATGACAATAGAGAAAAACAATCAGAAACTTATTCAAAGAAATAATTGTTGAAGGTTTCTCAAAACTGGGAAGTTAATGAATATCCATATCCAAGAGTCCAAAGAACATCAGCAAGATAAATTCAAAGAAATCCACACTCAGATACATTTTAATCAAATTATCAAAAGTCAAAGACAGCGAATTTTGAATTCATCTCATATTAATGAGACTATGAGTAAGCTTATCAACAGAAACCCATGTAGGGCAGAAGAAAGTGAGGTAATATATTCAAAGTGCTGAAGGAAAAAAAACTGCCATCAAATAATACTCCACTTGAAAAAAACTGTCCTTCAAAAATGAGAGATAAAGACTTTTCCAAACAAAATAAATTGAGGGAGATCATCACTACTGGACCTGCTTACAAGAAATTTTAAAGAGTATTCTTTAAGTCAAAATGAAAAGACATTAAACAGCAACATGAAAGCATAAGACAGTATAAAACTGCTTGAGGAAAGTAAATATATAAACAAATATATTGTATTATTGTATTGGTGGTGGGTAAAACACATTTAATTCTAGCATAAAAGTTAAAAGAAAAAATTATTTTGAAAACTATAAAGATACAAACACAATTATGAATATATTTTGAAAATAACAAAGTATGTGTGGGGAAGAAGTTAAATTGTAAGTTTCTGTATGCAATTAAACTTATCAGCATAGACTGTTGTAAGATATTTTATGTAAGTACCAAGGTAACCACACACACATACAAATCTGTACTAATCAAAGCATAACAATAAAAACCAGCAAAACCCAAAGTAAAACAGGAAAGGAAGACATACAAAAGTACTATAAGAATAATAAGAAACAACAAAATGGCAATAACAAATCCTTTCCTATCAATAATTACTTTAAATGGATTAAGCTCTCTAATCAAAAGACACAGAGTGATGGAATGGATTAAAAAAATAATAAGGAACTTACTTTAGATTTAAAGACAACACACATAGGCTGAAAGTGAATGGAATAGAAAATGATATTTCATGTATTAATAAATCATAACCAAAAAGAGCAGGGATACATCGGACAAGGACCATTAAGCCAAAAACTATTATGGAAGACAAAGAAAAATCTTTTATAATGATAAGAGGGTCAATGCATCAAGAAGATAGAGCAATAATGAACATATATGTGCACTCAACATCAGAGCACCTCAATACAGAAAGCAAACATTGACAGAATTGAAAGGAGAAATAGACCAGAATACAATAATAGCAGGAGACTTCACACCTCATTTTCAATAATGGACACAACATCCACACAGATCAATAAGAAAAGAGATAATCTGAATAACATTAAAGAAAAAATGGGCCGGGCGCGGTGGCTCACGCCTGTAATCCCAGCACTTTGGGAGGCCGAGGCGGGTGGATCACGAGGTCAAGAGATCAAGACCATCCTGGTTAACATGGTGAAACCCCGTCTCTACTAAAAATACAAAAAATTAGCTGGGCATGGTGGCGTGTGCCTGTAATCCCAGCTACTTAGGAGGCTGAGGCAGAAGAATTGCCTGAACCCAGGAGGCGGAGGTTGCGGTGAGCCGAGATCGCACCATTGCACTCCAGCATGGGTAACAAAAGCGAAACTCCATCTCAATTAAAAAAAAGAAAAAAAGAAAAAGAAAAAATGGACCTGACATTTACAGACCATTCTACCAAACAGGAGCAGAATATACTCTTTTCAAACTGATATGAGTCTTTCTCCAGAGTATTACATATGTTAGATCACATAAGACACTAGTATAAAAAATCATACTCTAACAAGTTACATAATCTAGAATGAATATATTGCTAGAGACATATATATCAAAACTATATCATAAAGAAATAGAATCATAATCAAATACCTCTCAAAAACTAAAAGCCCAGGATAAGATGACTTCACTAGTAAATTCTACTGAACATTTAAAATAAGAAATTGAAAATGAGAAAACTGGGTATATATGCAAAGGAAAATAAATCACTGTACCAAAAATATGCATACACTTGCATGTTCATCTCAGCACTATTCACAAAAGCACAGCCATGGACTCAACCTAGGTGCCCACTCATGGTGGGCTGGATAAAGAAAATGTGTTACATCAACACCATGGCATATTATGCAGTCACGAAATCATGTCTTTTGCAGCAACATGGATGCAGATGGAGGCCATTATCCCAAGCAAATTAATCCAGGAACAGAAAACCAAAAACCATATGTTCTTACTTATAAGTGGGAGCTACATGTTGAGTATACTTGGATATAAATATGGGAACCATAGATACTGGGGACTACTCAAGGGGGGAAGAGGGAGATGTGGGGTGAAAAACTATTGGTTATTATGCTCACAACATGGAGTCCTCTGTACCTCAAACCTCAGCATCATACAATATATCCATGTAAAAAATCCATACATGCACCCCTGAATCTAAAATAAAAGTTGAAATTATTTTTCAAAAGAAAAGAGAAAAAAAGCAACAACAATTTAATCACGTACACAATTTTTCCCTTTTGTGAGGATATGTTGAATTTTGTTAAATACTTTCTCTGTGTCTACTGAAATGATCAGAGGGTTTTTGTCCCTTCTGTTAATGTGATGCATCATTTATTGATTTGCCTATGTCAAATTGTCTTTATATCCCTGGGATAAACTCCTCTTGATCATAGTAAAATATTGTTTCAATGTGCTGTTGGAAAAAAAAATGAGGAAACACTTAGAAACTCAATTTTTGAGGCCAGCAATTATCCTGATATCAAAGCCAGACAAAGAAACCACAAGAAAAGAAAACTACACGCCAATATCTATGATGAGTATAGATGTAAAAATTCTCAAAATACTAGCAAATGGAATCTGAAGTCAATTAAAGAGAGCAGAGATGATTATTATGTGGAATTTATTCCTGTGATGTAAGGATATTCAACATGCCCAAATGAATTAACGTGATACAGGAAATCAACAGAATAAAGGTAAAAAATGACAGGATCATAATCAACAGAATCACAAAAAGCATTTGGCAAAATTCAACACCTTCTATGATAAAAACTGTCAAAAATGAGAAGTAAAAGAAATCACCTCAATATAATAAGAGTGATATATGAAAAGTCCACAACTAATATCAGACTTAACAGTAAAAAACTGAAAGTTTGTCTCTGCAATCAGGAGAGAGGCAAGAATGCCACTCTCACCACTTCTTCCAGAAAATTACTAGAAGTTCTATCCTGAGTAATTATGCCAGAAAAAGAAACTGATGACATCAAAAACAGAAAGAAGTAAAATTTTCCAATTGCATTTTACATGATCATATATATATAGGTATACCTATATATATGTACACACACACACCACACACACACACACACACACATACATGTTCTTATACATGGACAACACTAAAGTTGTCTATAGACATATAGACACATGAGCTTAACATTAGAGACTCCATAAAAGCACTGTTAGAACAAATAAATTCATTTACTAAAGTTATAGGATACAAAATGAACCTGCAAAAGTCAGCTTCATTTCTATGTACTAGTGAAAAACTATCTGAAAACATTAGGCAAAGAGTGTCATTTACAGTAGTAACATGAGGAATAAAATATATAAGAATAAACTAAGGAGGTAAAAGACTTGTTTAATTTAAAAAAAGACAGCAAACCCAAAGATATACAACAAAAAAGGAAATACAACCTGAGGCTAGAGGAAGTCATAAATATCTGTCTTTAAAGGATTATCATTTTCTTTGATTACTTTTATCTTTATAGTTTAAAAAGGGAAAGATGCATACAAAATGTTAAATCTGAACTCTTTTTTTCTTCATTAAGTATACTTTTCATGACAGCCATATGACTGGATTTTTAACATAGCTTTATTGTTATGGCTGAGAAAAAAAATGGACTTTGGTAAACTAGCCTTGAATAGATGTTTCTTCAGAGATGATATACACATGAACACCATGTATACGTAAAGATGCTTTACATCACTAATCATCAGGAAAGGTAAATTAGAACCTATTGATATATTACCTTGTACCTATTAGGATGTCTATTACCAAGAAACAAATGATAACAAGTATTGACAAAGACGTGGAGTTATTGGTACTCTTGTACACTGTTGAAGGGAATGTAAAACGGTACATCTTCTATGGAAAACAGTACAGGGGTCCTCAAAAAATTAATAAATATAAGTACCAATAATCCAATTATCCTATTTCTAGGTATTTACCCAAAAGAATTAAAATAGGGATCTCAAAAAGATATTTGAATTTATATGTCCGTTGCAACATAATTCATAAAAGCCAAGATGTGAAAACAGCTTAAATGTCCATTGACGGATGAGCAGGAAAAACATGTGATATAGATACAATGGAATATTATGTGGACTTAATAAAGAAGGAAATCCTGTTGTATGTGACAACACAAATGAACTCTGAACACCTTATGCAGGGTGAGATATGCCAGTGATAAGAGGACAGATACTTATGTGAGGAATCTAAATAGTTAAATTCCTAGAAGCAGAAAGTAGAATCATGGTTGCTGTAGGTTGAAAAAGAGGTAAGAAAATATGGAGTTGCTTTTCAGTGAGTGTAAAGCTTCAGTTATGCAAGATGAGTAAGTCCTAGAGTTCTGGATACAACGTCGTGCCTATAGTTAACAACATTGTACTATACATTGAAATATTTGTTAAGACTGTAGACCTCATGTTAAGTGTTTTTTTTCAACCCTAATATGTCATAAAAAAAGTACCTGGTACACAGTATGAATAATGTAAATTTTACCTCCATGATAAACAAACATCCAGAAATTGAGCTACCACTTCAATAATTACTGTTACCAACACCTTTTGGTTGCATTATTGCAGTAGCTCTCTTTACTTCTATCATTTATTTCTCCTACAATTGGTTTTCCACCCTATCAACTAGAATCACACCATCTAAAAAACAAGTGAAGCCACCTTGTTTTTAAACACCTTGTTAAAAAAACACCTCTGCTCTGCTCCAAATGCTTCATTGATTCACTCATAAGTAAAGCCAACATCTTTCATGATTTGCGAAGCTCTGTGGGTCTGGCCTCACCCTGTCCTTCTCTGACATCACATCTGGCTTACTTAGCTCCAGTCACACTTGATGTTTCTTGCCTTAGGCCTTTGCACTTGTTCTCTCTTCTCTTCCCCCATATATCTAAATAATGTACTTCCTCACCTGTGAAGTCTTAGTCACATGTCAACAACTCCCTAGGCCTTACCTGACTACTTTATTAAAAACTGTGAACCTTCGGCACTTTCTACCCACTTTATTCCTTTATTTTATTAATAGTGCCGATCACTAACATAGCATACAGTGCCTATCATTGACAAGGTATATACTGTTTGTCTTTTCTGTGTGTGGGTGATTCTTTCCACACTTCAATGTGAAAATCTATGAAGGCAATGCATTTTTTGTGTTTTGTTCATTGTTGCATTTCATGGCCTAAGATAGTGCCTGACACATATAGAAGATACTCTGTAAACATGAATTTCTGCATAAGTGAATTCATGGATCATATATATAATCACTCACCAACAAATGTCCTCATTCTGTTATTTATTAAAATGTTGAGGAAGACAGAGCCAAGGACAGTCATAAAGCACATCACCAGATAAATACCTCCAGCTTTATCTAAATAGAATAATGAACACTTATTTTAGATTTGTAAAGCTTAAATTATTCTGCCTTTCCTAAGGTAACAAAATCAGCTCTGTAAGTTTTTATCCAAGTAAGACTTTCATCTTAGTACAAAGTCAAAGCATTTATCGATTGCTGCACTGATACCGTTAAATGAATTTGTCTCAATATGATATCATAGAAATAAATCTCTATCTTATTTGACCTTTAATTAAAACATACTACAATAATACAGTGTTTTCCCTAACAATAAAAACAAAAAATCATAAACTCTCAAAGAATAAAAATTTTCTGTGTTTTCAACCCTTTTTCTCATTCCAGGTGGTCATGTCATCAATTTCCTGCTAATAGAAGCCACCAACTACTCAATCACGTTAACTAGTGTCACTGTACCTCTCTACAAGCATTATGTAGTAGAGAAACTCAGATGGAATCTTGATTTAAATAAATCATTTAAACAGTCAAAAAGTGTCATAAAGTTCAAATGAATATTCCATTTATTGGTCACCTAACATGTTTTAGCATAGCATTTTACTCCCAGTAGTGGGCATAACGTGGTGGGTAATCACATGCTACTTGAGTTCAAATCCCTTTTCTACCATTTGCTAACTTATAGAATCCTGGACAAATTACTCAGCTTCCATCTGCCTTAATTTTCCCATGTATAAAATACAGATAAAAACAGAACAGCACCTTCCTCATAAGATTACAGAGAGAATTAAGTGAGCTGACAAATCTAAAGGATGTGTTTGCTATCATTGTTACTTGTATGCAACAGCAAAGGTAGTAGCACCATTGTTTTTCTGTCCTTACAAATTCCCTCTTACAACCTGATGACTAGGCCTTAACAAATATCAGAAAAATGAAACATTGATGAATTCTGTGACTGTGTAAATTAATTAACTCTTGAGGTGACTGTATTTATATTTTTATTAAATATTTGGTTGCCATTTACAACACTGGAGATGATTGGCTATGAGCACCTTAAATTCATCTTTTTCTGAAAATCAAGCTATATTAGAATACAAAAGTATGTGTGCCTCTCCAGAGATCAGAGATACAAGTCTCTTATATGTGTCTCTCTCTGTCCCATTTATTTGGTCACACTCTATCCTTGACTACAGTCTTGCTGATCATTCTCTCCCAGACAGAAGGCCAGACAACCACGGTTGCACAGGCCCTTGTACATGCTGGGCTGCCACCACCATTAATAAAAGAAGTGATGCTGCCATTCTCCTTTTATAACCACACCTTAACTCTACCACTGCCCCCAGGGGATCATTTGAGCCCCCAAACCCACTGACACGCAGATCTCCACAGATTAGGTCAGGCAAGGATTGCTGTCAGCCCATCCTGTTCACAAAAGCTCCTCTGAAAGGTAAACACTTGCTGCTATGCTATGAATCAGAAGTTTTATACTTGGACCCACACCCGGGACACATGAGTTTTTTTCCTGCTCAAACACTTATACCTGCCTGCCTCACTTTACCTGTTGCCACACACAGCTATGTCACCCTGCTGACTATAAAAGACTTCATTCTTCAAGACAAGTTCATCCCTGCCTGTAACCTTGCTTTTTTCACAGAACCTCACAGCCTCATCCAGTTAGATATGTTGTACCTATTCAAACTCCAATGTTGACAAAAGTCTTGTCTTTTCCACTGCCAGAGATGGCTCAGCCTCCACATAAATTAGTGCATCCGGGTGGATTTTAAGGAGGGAGTATTGTCCAAACATACACACTAGCTACCTGTGTCATAGCACTGGACCAGTGGGACATCCTGCTACCTAGAAAAAAATGCCAGTGACCTCCCTTAGCTATTATAGATTAATGCTGTGCAGTAACTATAGAACTGATTAGAGATGAAAAGAAATAATCTCATTTAGAACAAAATTAACTTATCAGGATGATCATTAGTATGAACGCTAATATACTCACCAGATAGTTCTAATTAGGTTATAAGACAAAAGATACTGATAGTAAAATGCTGTGAAGTATTAGGGTAACAGACTGTAGAAGATACAGATGTAGTTTTTCAAATTGCACAGAACTACTATATAGCTCACTTTTTCACTGGTGTTCTACAAAAGTTAATGTGAACATGGACAAATGCTTCCGAGTTGATAATATGAAGGAAAGTTCTTTTGGATTTCACTCATTTTTCATGGTATCAAATTGCTGTGTAGATTATATTTAACAACATTACTCAAAATTGGACCAGTAGCAAGATCTAGTTTTCTTTCATTTCAGTCTGTCTAGATACATGAAAAGTTTCCTTTCATATATAAGCAATTCTAACTACAAACCCTTTACTGCATTTTTATTTTACAGCTAAGTAACCTAATAATCATCATTTGTTCAGGTCACAAAAAATATTTTATACAGAATTAGGATTCTGTTAGTCATGGATTTTCAATCTACTGTTTTCTGAGTACATGTCACACAATTAATACATGTTCCCAGTCAATGACAGATTTTTGATTCAGGCAGATAATAGATCAATCAAAAAACAAGATGGTTTTATCACATGTGTAGACAAACACAGTGTTAGGCTTTTTAGAAGAAAAACAAAAGCAACAGATTCCCCTCCTTACCGATGTTTTAGAAAAATAAGAGTTACATATTTGAAACATTTAGAGACCATTAAGCAAGGATTGTTTAAACACCCAATTACACCTTACCAGCTGCATTACAAAATGTTTAAAAAGGAAAAAAAAATCAATGTGATGTGGAAGAGTTACAAAGGGCTCTTTGAAGAAGCAAAATGCATTCAGAAAAAAGGACATACTTCAGGGAATTGTCCTGTACACAGAGCCACATACTTCATTTGAGCATCACTATAGATCAATACAGTTGAATCTGAAACAGAAACAGCCCACCAACAAACATAAGAAAATGCCTTGTACTGTTATCACAACCTTCCCTCTTCGGGCATCGTACCACCGCTTACCCAGAAAGCCACCCCACCTCCAGACTCTATCTTCCTTTGCACCTCATATACATTCACCTTTTGGATGAGACTACTCTGTTTCCAAGGTAAGTTATTACTTTCTGAAAGCCTTTGTGTCCAAACTCCTTCCCCTTCATTTCTGATGGGAGCTGAAGCCTGAAATGAAGTCAGAGTGGCAAACCCAATACTGGGCACCTAGGCACAGGCATTTTTGTAACCCTCAGATCAAGTAAGCTGATGCTAAGGTGACGCAGATGGTCCATACCAGTGAAGGGGGAAGAGGTCCCCACATCATATCATGCTGTTCTTCTCCTGTGCTTTGGCAGCTCCATTACCTATGTGCTAAGAGATTGATTGTTTCATTCTATATTCCACCCACTACCTCCTCTCAGGTGAGTTTATCTGGCCTGTGCCAATTCCTTGAAGTTCAATCTGCTACCAAAATTGCCATGTCTCTTGGTAGAAGTCTTGCCACCTGGGTGAGTGTTGAGCCATCATTTGGATACTCTCTCTGCCCATTCTAATATATTGGTACAGACAACTTTGAGAATTGGGACACCAGGAAGTTTAGCCCTACAGAACCTGTGCCTAAACTGCCTGGTGGTTATATCTAGGCTCTGCAGCCACATCATCTTCCTTCATTCCTCTCCCTACCTCACTGAGCAGGTTTCTGTGCTCAAGGACTCACACCCACATCTGCTTGTCTCACCTAAGTCAGTCATGTACTTTTGGTCCATGAGCCCAGCATGGTATCATTCAGGAAGTTATTGTCCTAAAATACTGAATTACGTCTTAGTTTATGTCACATTCCGAGCTCTCTTATCTCATACATATTTTAGGTATATCACCACTAACTGAAACATAGGTTGGTTCTTAATCCAACAGAGTAAAGTAGACAGATAAAAACAGCATAAACACACCAAAAACAAAACCAAACAAAAAAACCCTGTTTTGTCAAGAAGTATAACAATAAATTAATAGAAATGGTATTCCTTAAATAAAGAAAAAGAAATGATACTCCTGATGGTCTGTGTCTAGCAAATGATCTAGCTAATAAGATGCCTGATTTCCTGGAGGATTCACTCTTGGCGCCATTATCCCTAAATTATATCTTTCCTTTAGCTGGCTTGCTTTCTAAAATGAAATGGTGATCAATACAGCCTTTTGGGTCTCAATTTGAGGCTACAGTCTCCTAGCACTTTTCTTCAGGTGTTTGGCAGATTTTCAGAGATTAACAACTTTCAGGGATAACAATCTTTTTTTTTTTCAGGCCTTCAGATGGCTGAATCAGTCCTGTATACTTCAGAGTCCATCTTAGGGGCCTAAAATGTCAACTTTAAAATGATCTAATAGACCAGTTCTCTCACACGTTTGTACAGTGTGCTATTGCTTTTTGAAATACATACATATGGCTTTACCCCATGCATTTTTGGGTATTAAACAATTGTATGGTATCCAGAATAGGTCTTGTGACAATGGAAAATGTATCTACCAGCTAATATAATATTTGAGCAATTCTACTGTACCAGTAAACATAGCACTCGTGACAAATTAATTCATTCAGATATAAAACTGTATTCATATATTTTGTCCCCACCCTCAAATTCCAAGAAGACAGCCTCTTTTTGCTTCCTTGCCTAATGGCAAGTTTGTGAAACTGAGCAGAAAGGAGAAATTGCTATTAATATTCCAGAGAATAGAGGGAAGGTGCTATAAGGCAAGAAACAGACCAGAATTCTAGGGGCCCCACATCTATTAGAAGCTTGCATCTGAGTTGAATAGTTCCATCTAACAAAGCAGAACTATCTAATTTAAATTGTCACATTGTGACATCAATATCCATATTGCAGCAAGAGATTTTTGTTTTCACTTTTTAGGTACAGCATATGAGGTAAATGTATGATAGAAAACCTCTTATATTAATACTGATACAATCACATCTCAAAAAGAGTTGTCTCGTTTACAGGTTTATATTAACATTCACACAAACAATTCTATTTGCTGTGGAACATCTTGCTATTTGCAGATGTTGACAGATGTGTCTGTTGGCTCCTTGTAAACACTAAGCATTAAATAAATGTTAAATTCAATATGTTAACATGATAGAAATTACACATATGTATCTGAAAGAAAAAATTATATTTGTGTATATTCTTCAGACATGATAAAGCCAATTTTTTAAAGAATAGTATCTTCTAAACCATTTTTATTCGACATAAACTTCATTAATAGAGTTCTTTTTAGATTTAAATTACTTTCTAACTTCATTACTCATCTTGCACACACTTTCAAAAATCTGCTAATTCAAAAGATGCACTCAAGCATTGCTTTGTGTCTCAAGGATCAGGAAATCTTAAAAGAAACAATTAAGTGGCTTTGTCAGGTACTGAATGAGGAAGAAATCTCTGCAGTAAAGAATAAACTATGTTCAATTTTAATACGTAAGAGAACATTTCCTTAACTTGCAACAGGATTTAAAATTCCAATCACAAGAATGAAGGTCTTTAAAATTAAGATGTCTTTGTTAGAAGACAACCAATATCCTGTAAGGCAGTAATACTGGTAGCAACCGATCTTTTAATCCAACAGAAATCCAAACCAAAACAAACAGGACAAAAAGAATCCCTTACTTCTTTTTGTGTGAGCTCCATACAAAGGCCTTAACCTTCTCGTTCAGCCTCAGCATTATTGATATTTTGGGTTGGATAATTCTTGGTTGCTGTGGTCTGTCCTGCTCACCGTAAGGTGTTTAGCAGCATGTCTGGGCCCCACTCACTAGGTGCCAGTAGCACCACTCCCTACCCACCCTATCCCCACATACATTGTGACAGTCAATAGTCAAAAGTCTCCTGGAAGGCAACATGCCCCCACCTCCTCCTGAGAACCACAGCTTTAACGTCATTCCCTTCCAGATGGCTTTTCAATGGCATTTCTTTCATACAGTCATTTACTGATCAAGAATAATTTGACTTTCAATGTTTTTAAAAATAAAAAGGTGCAAAGGCTGAACAATGTCGTTATAGGTATGTATAATTAAGCAACATGTCAAATCCAGTGTCGTGAATGTTATTTGGGTTTCTTCCCATCTAGACAGAGTGCAATTTTGTGATTAAAGTGATGTCTTTGCTTTCAGGGCAGGCAATCTGAATTCAAATTTCATTTTTAACATTTAGAAGCTATGTAATTGTGAATTTATGTTACTTAAATTCCTGACCCTTCTAATCATATTAAAAAGGCAGATAATATTTCTACTTCATAGTATTACAGGAATTAAATGGTATAATATCTCTAAAGGGTGTGTCATATATCAGATAGTCAACCAATTATCTTATTCCTATAATCGTAAAAGTATACAAATATTATCCATTATGTGTATTATGTGTATTTTCTTCAACATAGCATATTATGCTTCTAGTTTTTCAATCATTAAACTAGGACTATATCATTTAGACCATCTTCTACCTAAAAAGTAAAATCTAAATTTATTTGTTTGTCTTTATGACAGAACAGGGAAATTGGGTAAACATAATTTTATCTCTTATCTTTCATCTGTAAGAATCTGGACTTATTTTTTAAATATAATGATAAAGGGGAAACACACTTCTTGTCCGTTTTTTTTTTGTTTGTTTTTTTTTTTTAATTGAGATGGAGGGAGTCTCATTTTTTCACCCAGGCAAGAGTGCAATGGCGTGATCTAGGCTCACTGCAACCTCTGCCTCCCGGATTCAAATGATTCTCCTGCCTCAGCCACTCCCATAGCTGGTGCGGGCCACCAGGCCCAGCTCATTTTGTATTTTTTAGTAGAGACAAGGTTTCACCATATTGGCTAGGCTAGTCTCAAACTCCTGACCTCATGATCTGCCCACCTTTGTCTGCCAAAGTGCCGGGATTACAGGCGTGAACCACCATGCCCAGCCTATTCATTTTTTTTATTGACAAAACTTTTTTAACTGTACTAAAGAATTAATTGGACTACTATTTGCTACAAAATCATCCTGAAACCCATTCCTCCTAAGCAGTTGTGAAACCAATGAAATGTATATTATTGATATTAACTAGATATAGTGTATAATTTTATTACTCAGTATTATGCCCTAATAGGAGTCACATAGCCACACTTCATTTTGTATACACTTTGTTTGAAGTTAAATCTGTTGAGGCATTCCTCACATTAGACATTCAAATAATGCATGATCCCTGTCCTCAAGGAGCTTACGTGTGTTACATATTAAGTCATGTGGAAAATCATGCTTTGCAATTCTTAATTTGCATTATAATAATAAAAGCCTAATAAGAATGATACATATTAATTGTCAGAATATAATTAACCAAAGTAGAAACAATAGAGACCATTTAGTCATCTTTGTCAGGATGCATAATCTTTTCATTTTGCCAAAATATTGCATCTCTTCTTTTACTAGCCTTATATACCTAAACATGCTCCAGAATCTCCTTGGTCTCATCTTCCAAAATAACTCATTGACCTAATAAATCATTTATCACCTCCAAGTGACTAACTTAGGAAACAATGAGAGTACAGTCCATCTCTTAGCCAGATGGAGTTACTCCTAAATAATATCCAAGATATCAGGTTTCAGCTTAGATGTTGGCTCTGCAGAAAACTCTTCCCAGCCATTGCCAATCAGATTAGTTAGTTCCTTCCACAGTTTTCACTCTACAGTTTTCCTACATACACTTTCCACATAGAAAATATAATACCTTGATGATTTAATAAATTATTAATGGCCAGTTTCTGCGTCAGCATTCCCAGGTTTAGGATTATGAATTCCTCATTTGTTTTGAAATTTAGCCAGGCTGCTTACCTCATCTATTATAGCACAACTTTCCACAATTCTGGTTTAAGGAGCTACACTTGCCAATTACACATAGCTAACAAACAACTAAGAAGTCAGTTCACTTGCGAATAAACCTAAACTCCAGCAAATAGCAAAATGACAGGCTAGTCTTTTATGGACTAGGTCTATCCTGTTTGGAAACATCTCTTTCATGCTATCTAAAGATGAAATTTATACTTATTTCAGCTTGCTCTAAGTTAAATAATTACTTACACTTCAGAAGAAAAACAAAAGCTAATTCTACTGAAAATTCCTGTGTTTTCCTTGATCTTGAAGGCTTCTATCATTTTAAGTATGACAAGTAACAGCAGCAAAACAAAATATGCTTTCTTATTTAGGTATCTTGTCAAGTACTCGTCTATGTTCTTAATTTTCAGTTCAACAAGCATTTTGACGTCTAAATATGAGAAAGAAACCTAGGTGTTAGGAGTGAAGAGTCTGATGAAGAAAACAAACATATAACAGATAATTTTAATAATATAAATCCAGTGTAAAGAAAAAAAGGTATCTAAGCCCAACCTGGAGTTTAGTAAATAATTGCTGGGGAAGATGAATATGGAGTAAGCCTTAAAAGATGAGTAAAACTTTTCAGAAAATAAGAAAGATTTTCAGAAATAGCATGGTCAAAGCTGTTGAGCAGCAGTGTTTGACTATAACTAAAAACAACTTAGATTTAGGAAAGCCTAAGTGTGAGGAGTAAGAATCCCAGAATAGAGGGGTTGGCAGAGCCATTCCTGGACCTGATCATTAAAACATCAGAGTATTGGGATTGACAGGTGTGTATCCTGGAGATATCTGAGAGGTAATATTTTTTAAGTAGGCCATGAGATGTTAAGATAGATATCAACAGGGAAAAGAATGAAATGGCTATTCTTGAATAATTCCATTGAGTTGATAATGTCAGATTGTCCTGTACAATATTTTGGAGACTATCACGTTGAATGCAATACAATGAAAATCTTGTAGTTATAATAGTTCACCTCAGTTCTTGCAATCAAACAGAGTAGCAAGTAGATGCTGCCATTACTTATTCATGTGAAAACTATTATTCACTTCATTAGATCAATGCTTTCCTTGTTCTAAAATTTTCCTACAGTTTTGCTTTCTAGTGTTTGCTTCTTGTTTACAGAGGAATTATTTGCCTAATTTTCCTAGATTAATAAGAAATTAAAACCAAGTGATCTCTGGGCCCAGGTATATACATATATACTATCACATGCATGCATGGATATAAAGATTGAAACTTTAGATCTGATTCTTCAACTATTAGCCTAGCTGTTATAATAGTACTTTTAACAGTACTCAGGGGAACAGGTAAGCTTGATGTTTCATGCAAACCAGCTTACAGAGAAACATGATCACTTCCTATTATATTGTAAAGCAATAATGTAAAGAAGAGTCCTCAGGGAGATATTTAATGTTTATTGGTAGAGTTGATCTCATAGGAGATTGCATACTTACTAAGGTAAGCAGAATACAATATTAGAAAAATTCTAAACCTGGTATTTTCATCAAAATTATGCAGAATATAAAATACACATTTGAGTATAACTTAAGTACATATCATATTAAAATTAAGGTGCAAAAAGGAGGAAACTCCACATTCTGCTTAAATAACTACACATATACACTTTTGAAAGCTTATATATATATATAGGTTTTTATAACAATTGTACCCACATTTAGTTAATAATAAATACATGTACATAATATACAAAATTTTAAGTGACAACAGCAAGCCTTACATGGATTCAGAATGCATCACAGGATTTTATGTGGGACTTGAGGTCAACTGTGACTTCCATAGGTCTTTTGCACAAGCATATGCTTGAAACAAGGCAAATATCTAGTATTTGTTAAATTACATTAAATTAATTGAATATGTCAGTCTGAATATTATCCAAAGAGGTTAAAAAGTTCAAAATCATCTGGCCAAGAAGTTTAGTTTACTCTTTTGTGACTCAGTTTTTCGTGGAACTGTTGGGTTGACAGGAACATCATATAGGTCAGCTATGCTAATCATCAGACTACTTTTGAGGAAGAATCTTTAAATTCTTCAACATACCTTTCCAAACATGTTATTAGGTATTTTTTTAATGTCTCAATTTTACAGAGAAATAAAATAAAATTTTAAAAAAGTGAACTTTTGCATAAACTGATTGTAACTGCATAGGAGTCAAAGTTCTCTTGACCTGGAATGCAAGTGTATTTTTAAATAAAATTTTAAAAGGTTCACAGTTATACGGATTGTAGGTGGAGAGAAGTCTAGAACTCAATGATTCTAGCTCTATATAACAAAAAGTGAGGGCTGGGTGCGGTGGCTCAAGCCTGTAATCCCAGCATTTTGGGAGGCCGAGGCGGGTGGATCACGAAGTCAAGGGATCGAGACCATTCTGGTCAACATGGTGAAACTAAAAATACAAAAAATTAGCTGGGCATGGTGGTGCGTGCCTGTAATCCCAGCTACTCAGGAGGCTGAGGCAGGAGAATTGCCTGAACCCAGGAGGCGGAGGTTGCGGTGAGCTGAGATCGTGCCATTGCACTCCAGCCTGAGTAACAAGAGCGAAACTCCGTCTCAAAAACAAAAAGTGAATCTCAAACTTTCATATAATAAAGATCTTGGTCATAATTTTACATGTTATGAAATGATTATCAGATAATAGAGAAATGAGCCAGTTCCTTGAGTGAAGAGTATAGGAAGCTATTTAACTTTATCTAGGTCTGTTTGATGTTAGAAATTGAGCCCTTGATTGCCTCACTATGTAAAAAATGTTGATATATACTGCTTTGGTGACATCAGAAAGCTTTGGATCACCACACCTGAAAAACTGAAGGACAGAGCAATAAAAAACATGAGACATTTAACTATGTGAGTAGAAACCAGCTCTGTGGGTTCCTACCCAATTAAAGCTGAAATTCTAACAAAGTACTGATCTGTGTCTTTACTCTCCTTACCTCATTCTTAGTCTTAACAAAGAACAAAGAGAAGCACCTAACATGGGAATTTCTGTAGATTTTTATTTCTCAATCTCCCTAGAAACAAATGCAAAGACAATTTCTGAGGAATAAGAAACAACTAAGAAATAGTTACTAGGTCATTTTTTACATCAAATATTAACATTAAAATATTTCAGAATTAGGATAAGAAATATGGGAGGTTTTAAGGAGATATAAGATGAGGCTCTGATAGTCAAATAATCATTTTTCCTATATGAGGAAATGAATCATAAGTTCATGAAACAACTAGAGAGCAAATCTCTAATTCCCCAATAAAGTGTTACAGGTCACAGTGCATTAGGAGAGATAAAAAGTATTGTAAATATTCTCAAGAGGAGAAAATACGTGTACCTTAAAGCTGCATTGTTACTGGGTGTTACATGGCAGACTTACATCATTTTTGTTTTGTTTTGTTTTACAATGGACTGAGGTCATCTACAGCTCTGCCCAGACACCACAGTGAAGTGTGAGAAAGACGAAAACCCAGCTGCATATATCAAATGCCTTGCTTGCCAGTTAAAATCAGTCCCTTAAAAGCACATAAACATTGATTTCTGTATTTCAGTTCCTTCCTTTTAGACAAGAAAAATCTGAAGAAAATGGATGATGCTAACAACAACCTTTAGTCTTGCTGGCTTTCCTCTTGATGTGTTCCATGAGAAGCCCTGTGTAGTGTGGTAGATATCAGGCTTCAGGTGTTCTCATCTTAACTGATACAGTGGTCTCCCTTACATAGTTTTGCAAGTCCTTATTCTTTAGGTTGGTTATAGACTAAGGGAAATTATACCATCAATTTTCCTGTCATAAATGTTGCTAGGACCATGGGTTTCATATGAAAATTTGTTTAACATATGTTAATCAGGTATACCAAAGTATACATATTTCTAAATCTTGCTGAAATAAGTATGTGGTTTCCCCTGCTGTCTATTTATGGGATTACTCCAAAAATGTCTTTGAACATGTTAATAATAAAAACAACTAACATTTGTTGAAGGTTATGTACTAGGTGGTCTTTCATTTGCTTTTCATATATCACTTTACTTAATGCATATAATAATCCTATGAGTTAGAGATTAGGCGTCTTGCTCAATACAGCTAGAAAGTAGATCCTGGATGTGAAACTAGGTAATGTGGCTTTGGAGCTTATATAGTTACACTATTAGGTTTACCTCAATTATCGTGGAAGCATGATTACAACAATAAACTGGTTATCTGTAACTGCATAGCAGTCAAACTCCTCTTGACCTGGAATGCAAGTGTACATTTCTACTCTCACATTTCGCCAGGGTTGCCTTTTCAATAGACATATATACCAAATCAAACTTGAATTTGAAGATTTGTGAGTAGGGGGTTCAATAGTTTTAAGTAAGCTTTAAAAATGCCCAGAGGAAATCATGCAGCTAAGATACGAACAACATTTATAACATTTAAGCAGATGAGAATTAGGGACTATAAGACTTTAAAATTCATACTGGCAGGAAGCCTCAAGCAGTGATGATAAAAGAAAACAAAATGATGCAAATTTAAGTGGATTAAATAGAGAGAAAAATCAGTGGGGGAGAACATCTTTAATCAAGCCAAAGTGCCGAAGACAATAGAGGTTGATGATTTGGAAATGGTTAATAGTTTTATATCTACTGAGATCAGCCCTATTCAGGTGATGTTTTTCAGTCCTATCTAGTTCTTGATAACTTACTCTGGTAAGCCAAGAATACGTATACTTGTAGGACTGAAATGAACTCTACATGTGGAAAGAATTTTATATAAATAGGCTAAACATATGAGAGCTAAAAAGAAATTGAGATATCATCTTACCCCATCAAGACAAAAAAAGTGAAACCAAAAGAGGTTAATTGAGCCTACTTGAGGTCACTCTGAAGTTGATTAATGTGAGCTTGAGTAAAATAGTTATGCAGTGGCAGAGTCCAGAAATACAAAAATCTAACATCTAGTGTCCCACAAAGGAAAGAGGTGTAGAGAAAAAGGGTTTAATATTTCCTTTACATCCTTTTAAAAATAAACAGGAAGGACATTTAAAAAGATGGGAAATAACAACAATCACTAAAACACTTTTACAGAAAATTATTCCTTATATATTTTCTAAACCTCTGATGATCTCTGCTTGTTCTCATTAGATTTAGAGAGAAAACCAAGCACAGAGATGTGTTATCAATTTCTCACACTCTAGGTGAGACATAAATAATAAAATATGGGCAATTAGAATTTTAAGGTTTTAAATGCCACTTCAACCCCTAAGAAAAAAATGCTGAAATATCTTCTCAGACTTTGATTGACAGGTAACTCAATGCACTTGGTGCTGTGTATGATAGGAAAATAAAATAGAAAGCAATTAGTTTTCTCCTTAGGAAATCTATAACTTACTTGAGGTGAAAGGGCATATGGCATACTAACATGAAGAAGATTAAACTATGTAAAAAGCAAAAATGAAAAACAATGAAACTTAAGACTAGCAAAGTACATAAGTGTTGGCAAAACTAAAGGCAAAGATGTGAACAGTATTAGGTGCAAGGAAAGACGACACCCTGAGTGAGTCTGTAGGTGAGATTGTTGACTGAAGAAAAAAGTCCCAGGCGAGAATAAGTGAAGAGCTGCATGTGATGTGGGAAAAAAAAGAGTCAGAGGATGAATGTGCGAAAGGTTTTGTAGACCAGGGAGAAAAGATGGACTTCATTTTCTGCAAAATCTGCACATGTACCCCAGAACTTAAAGTACAATAATTAAAAAAAAAAAAAAGGTTGGACTTCAATGCACATGATAAAGAGAACCACTGAAGGTAAACACAATGTATACCTTATTTGTGGAAGGTAGCAAACTGACAATAAATACATTACTGAAATGAGGCAAAGTGTAGAAGAATACGAAGCTGGGGGAAAAAAAAAAATAATGCTTTGACCGGGTGCTCCTAAGTAAGAAAGAAGGTAACTGGCTTGCAGTTAATAATTCAGAATTTGATAATGATATTTTAATCCACACATTCGGCCAATGTGTACAAAAATACGTAATATTTTCAGGTTCCCTGCAGTCTTTGATGGAAAATCAATGTTTAGAGACTCTACCTGCACAAACCTGCTTTCTTATAATGCAACAAAGGTAGTTCTACTAAGAATTCTTATTTTTCTCAAATCTCATCTCTTTTAAACATTCGCATTTTAAATTTAAAAATTAAAAATGTATATAAACATATAAATATGTATATACACTAGAATCTATAATTAAAGGAAGATTCTTGCCATCATAACTTACTCTTTCCAGTTAGATGATTATTAAGTGTTTTTATGTGCCTGCTTTAATGATTTTCCTAATTTACAGCCATAGGTTACTTCTTTGGTCTAGTGGCATGTAGCTTCTTTGGTTTATAGGGCATAAAGCTTCCTTAGATCTTACAATGCTTTACTTAGGCCTCACTTAAAATCAATTAAATGCTTATTTCACCTTCAATTTTTCAGCCTTTTTACTTTGAGTTTAGGTCACATGGACTATGTAAATAATCACAGTAATGTGCTATACTAATTTCCAATTCAAAAATTTATTTAAAATGTTAAAGGTTATTAAGTTGTTATGACAGATTTAAAGAGGGATGTAATTGGAAGAACTTATATATACCTTCCTATGTGCCCAGCATAGTGTTCTGTTATCTCATTTAGTTCTTCGAATACCTCCATGGGATTGATATTGTATTTTAAAATATTTTATAGGTAAATGCACTGAACAATTATAAAAGTTCAGCATGTAATAATATGTGCAGGCAATATGCTGAGCACTTTATGAGTGTCCTATGACTTAATCTTCATTAAAACCTGACATAGGCTGTATCTTTATCTTGGTTTCACTGAGGTAAAGAAAAGTAATTTGTTTAGTTAATAAGTGGCAATTCCTGACTCAGAGAAGTTAAGTGTCTTTCTGAACATACAAGAAAGCTTATGTTTTAAAAGATGCCTGCTGACTTAAAAGGCTTGCTCTTAACCACTACAACTATTATCATATAATCTGACTTATGCCTCTAGATGAACAATTTTCTCACTACCCATAACATGATGAAGCTTCATTACTAATTTAGATAAGAGGTATTATAAGTTTCTGTGACCATTATCCTATTATACTTAAATGACTGCAGTCAGAAAGTTTATACCCCACCACAAACCCACATGTCAAATTTTTGCAGTTAGAATTTAATATTCTTTAGCAGTTTTCATTCATATTAGAGACGGTCTGACTTCTTTCTCTTGTTATCTATCCAAAACTTTGACTTCAGTTAAAGACTCTAAAATAGGTTATGTTTAGAAAAGGTGAAGGCAAAGCTAACATTTTTATAAATGCCTCAAAACAAGATTACTAAAACTCTCTTCTAAAACGTTACATCCTTTTAACTTATCCATTCAACAAATATTCTGCAAGTGTTTACAAAGCATACATTAAATGCTAGTTAGTATTGAATATAAAAGATATGTTGATTGCTGAACTTATGAAAATCAGTCTTAAGGTTTGGGGGAAGACAAGGGTGCTGGTGTATGCATATGTAACTATTCATAATAGAGTATGTACATGTACTATAGCAAACAGGCTAAGAAAGATGACTCTGGAAGTGAATCCTCGGATTTGAATGATCCATCTGCCACTTTATTAAGACTAGGCAACTTATATAAACCGTGTACTTCAGAATCCTCATCCATAAAATGAGGATAAGAGTATTTACATCACAAGTTGATATTGAGAATTAGCCAAGATAACGCCAGTGCCTGACAGTCAGTAACTAGATAATATGTTTTGTTTATTTTCATGGAAAATGTATACGAATAAATGTATATTACATATGTGCTAAATGTATATGAATAAAATTCAGACAAATGAACAATCCATTCTTTCTAAGGGAGAGAGGCAGACAGCTAGGGTCAGGAAACTCTTTGCAGAGTTTGCCTGCACCAGTCTTGTGCTTTGATTTGGTTGTATGGGGAAGGAAACATAAATGTATTGTACAAAGGGAAGGTCACATAAAACGCAGGCATAGTAAAGTGGAAATGTATGCTCTACTGGTGAAGTACTGGTCTTTCAATATGGTGGATCATAGGGTTCTAGGTTAAAATCAAATTTTTTTAAACCCTGCCGCCATTTTAACCTAGTAGCAGTAGTAAGGGACAGATTATAGGAACACTGGACAAACCAACAAAAAGACGAGAACAGTATCTGCCAGTGGAATTCCCAGACGTCAACTTAGTGAGTAGCTGCTAAACAACTTTAGAAGAAAGACCATGACTCTCGGACCCAATCACAGTTCTCACACTAATTTGCCTGGTAAAACTGTGCTTGTTCGAATTAAATGCTCAATAAAATGCCTGCTTGATAGAATTATCCAGCAAAACAAGAAAACCACCACACCATCTAATTTGTTATGTAGCTCCTGCTGAATATACTCCGTAAGGAAGAGTATCTCTCCCCTCAGGTTCTCAATGGTGATTGACTTTATCTTAGAACCAATGAAAATTATTATATATTAGTTAACTTCAACCATGTTGGCCATGTTTTACACATTTCTGGAGAAAGTAGAGGATATTATTTAAAAGGATAAAATATTTGCAAAAAGGAACTGTAGGTAATATCTACGACAACACTTCCCACTATTGTACTAAGATAAAATCATGTGAAAATAAAGTTTTCCATGCCAATGTATAAAATAGACAAATAATGTATTCAGGCACTTATATATGAACTTGTAACCTTAAGTGCATAATACATGAGAGTGCAGAATTTATTTTAGCACATAAATCTTATTAGATGCTTTTATAAAACAAACTAATGTTGATAAATAATGTACCATATGCAAATCAAATCAATACATCAAATATGGCTTTCTTTCTATGTTCTCTGCTTAAATCATTAAATCCAATGAGTATTTTCTGGATTTATGTTTTGACCAGTTTCCATTACTTGCCACAAAAAGCAAAAGTACTAGAGATTACTGTGTTGAGCAAGTAAGTGCTCAATAATTCTTATAGGGACAATGAAAAACTTTTCAGCAAGTAAGCTGGAAAGTGATTAACAAGTGACTGATAGAGGTACCTCTAAGAAAAATGTCAATTTTTAATTTTTCCACATTGAACTCCTTGCAAGTGTATTATTTTATTTTTGATACATGGTCTCACTCTATTAATTGGGCTGGAGTACAGTGGCATGATTGAGCCCAAACTCTCAGGCTGAAGTGATCCTTTTGCCTCAGCCTCCCAATTAGCTGGGACTACAGGCATATACCACCACATCTGGCTAATTTTATTATTATTATTTTGTAGAGATGGGGTCTTGCTGTTACTCAGGCTGGCCTCAAACTCCTGGCCTCAAGTGAGCCAATGTTTTAAATGACTATTTCTGTAGCAAGGACATTTGAAAACTGCCTACTGCAAACATTTTTGTGCCATACAGATCTTTGGAAACTTTATGTTACTCACCTACTTTATTATAACTACTGTTAAGGTTGTGTGACTCTAATTCATACTGCTTATTCTGAAAGAAATCCCAAAAGCAAAAATGAGAACGCAATGTAGTATAAACACTCTCTAATAGTTGTAGTAAATTCTTAAGCTACACAGTTTTGAATTCCACTGGGATACAACAATTGAGTATATTCCACTGTAATAAAATTTTCAGTGTTAACTGGCATTGTCAACTGTGTATGTTATCAGAGTATAGCTAACACATTTCCCCCCAAAGGAAGTATGCCAACTATCCATGTCTACCACTGCTAATAAGGCATGCTAATATAAGACATTCAAGGCAAATTCAACATACAAGATGTTTATGTGGTACTCTTTCCCTGCTATTAAATAAGCAATTGAATTTTATCTTTTTTTTAATAGACTATTTTTTAAAGCAGGTTTAGATTAACAGCAAAACTGAACTAAAGGAGTCACCAATAGCCACTGATACACCCTCTGCACACATGTATCTACCATTATATGGTCAACCAAGCTATAGTCATTAATTAGTTTCTGGAAGTTTGTCAATTCGTTTAGATTTTCTACACAATCATGTCAACTGGGAAGTTTCATTTCTTCCTTTCCAATTTATATACATTTTTTTCCCTTTTCTTGTCTTATTGAATAAGTTAGGACTTCCAGTACTGTATTGAAAAGAAATGGTGAGAGAAGACATCCTTGCCTTTTTCCTGATATTAGTGAAAAAGCTTCTAGTTTCTCAACATTAAGTATGATGTTAGCTGTAGGATTTTTTTAAATGTTACTTGTCAAGTTGAAGAAGTTCCCCTCTATTCCTACTTTGCTGAGAGTTTTGTTATGAGTATGTGTTAGATTTTGTCAAATGCTTTTCACTTATTTATTCATATGATCAAATGATATTTCTTCATTAATCTGTTGATATACAGGTTTATATTAGTTGATTTTTACATGTTGAACCAGCATTACATAACTGAGATAAATTCTATTAGGTTGTACCCTATACATTTTTTAATCTATTGTTGAATTCAGTTTGCTAATATTTTGTTGAGGATTTTTGTATCTATGTTCATGAGAGATATTAGTCTATGGTTTCTTTTCCCATATGTCTTTGTCTGGTTTTAGTTTTAGGATAATGCTGTTCTTAATGAGTTGGGAAGTGTTCTCTCTGCTTCTACCTTCTGGAAGACATTGTAGAGAGTTAGTGTAATTTCTTTCTTAAATGTTTGGTAGAAACAACCAGTGAACCCATCTGGGCCTGGTGCTTTCTGATTTGAAAGGTTATTAATTATTGATTAATATGAGACTGTTTTGTCTTGTCTATTTCTTTTTGTGTGAGTTTTGTCAGATTGTATTTTTCATGGAATTGGTTCATTTCATCCAAATTATCAAATATGTGAATATAGAGTTGTTCATTGTATTTATTACCATTTTAATGTCCATGAGATCTGTAGAGATGTCCAACAATTGTATTTTAACTAGCCTTCTTAAATTTGAGTTTAAACTGTGTTACACACTTGGTAATAGTTATTATCTACAAACCACGAACAAGAAAAATGCCTACAATACTCACATGAGGCAAAACAAAAAGAGGAAACAAATATCAATACCAAAAGGGATACTGCTTACAGTACAATTTTACATTATTGGGCTTTCACAAGCAACTTACAATCATATCTGATATCACTTGTTTCTCAAAAAAATCTGGGAGTCAGTCCATCAATATAGATTCAGAAAAGGTCATCTGAATATATGCTGAAATATATATACTTTATCAAATGACTCCAAAGTTTAGTAATCAGTGATATTTCAAACACAGAAGTTTAATCATCTGCATAATCATTTCATGATTAAAGGTTCATATGAGATAGGAGCTAGAGAGGGTTAAGGCAGCCTTGGAGCAGATGTGAAGATTCCTATGATAATGAATTATTGAAAATATGATGAGCCTTTGGAGAATGAAAAATTTCTTTAAATCTGAAGTAGTGATTTAATTAATATAACACTAGCGACCTATAATAATGCAAATTCTTCTTTTATATGAAAACTCAGGGATCTGAAAGTTATTTTACCTTTAAAAAGCAAGGATACTGATACTGTTTAGTATGAATGCACACTACCCAGTAGGGAAAATATTATGCCTTTTGTTTTGTACTTACATCTAAGAAAAAAATTAATTAGAAGATATGGGAGGGAGATGAGATTTCTAAAATTACTGTTTTCTTCCATTTAAGTAAATATAGATTTGCTAAGCCATCATGATCTCATTTGGAACTACAATTTATTTACCACTGATGCCACACACATTGTAGAGCTCTTCACATATAAGATCTCTGGGAGGGCAGGCATACTTACTTATTCACTTAGGTATAAGAAGTATCTAAAATAATATCAGGTACATAATTGTCCCTCGATGGGTATTTTTGCCTGAACAATATTTATCGTATTTAGTCCTCTTAAAACCACATAAAGTATTACTATCCCCAGTGTACACATGGAGAAATGAGGGTTGACAAGTATTCCACACACCAAGACCACCAAGATAGGCATCTCCAGATTTGATATTTGAGCCTAGGTCTAACTTTGACAAACACAAAAGGCCACCACCTGCCTATCCTCAAAGTTGTCCTCCCCTCAACCCAGTTCCACAATAGAAATATACACAGATACCCCACAAGTACATATATTGTATATCATTTGCTACAGTGATTCTTGACTGGTCATTTAATGTATTTTTAATGCAAAATTCATCTTTTCAACATAAATTACAGTTTTCAACATTCTTTCAGAAATAAACCACTGAAAAATTTACGGTATTCAACTCAGTAGTTGCATTAAAAAAATCTCTATTGCCACATAAATGTGAATTCCAACTGATGAGCATAAAATAATTTCCTGAAATGTAATCAAAATCTATTTAAAAAAGACAAAAACCTTTTCCCGAGTTTGCTTTCACATCATTAAGGTTGACACTATGTCACTTTCTCCCTACAAAATACACTATTTACAGCATTTGTTATTCACTTACAAAATGCATGCAGAAATTGACTTCTAAGATCATCATATGAGTCTCCTTTTAACAAATTTTAAGCTCTTTGAGTAAATATCATTACAGTATTTACCTGCTGTGCACTACTTTTCAGCAGAAAATGCTCTTCGGGTTTCTCAGCAAGATTAGCACATTTTTAAGCATAGAGTTTTTTTTTTCTTTTCTTTTTCTATGAGGATGGGAAAATATCTTCATAAATCCTGCTATGTTCTCTTCAAATAAGCTTTTATCTTGACCCAAAAAGATTCTTGAGTAATTAAAGCACAATTATCTTGACTTCAGTTGTGGACATGCCAATTCATATGCATTTGATCTTTGAGATTAGTTTTCTACAAGTCGATGGAGAGTGTTTTCTCTTTTCTCCTAGACTTTCCTGGATGTAGTGAGGTAGCATATGGGAAAGCACTTTGGAAAGTATCAGGTTCTACAGAAACATAAGATTAGTACTACACAAAAAATTTTACATTCCTGTGTTAACAATAGAGATATATTCTGAGAACTGCATGATTACGTGATTCTCATGTGAATATAATAATGTACTTACACAAACCTAGTTGGTGTAACCTACTACACATCTAGGCCATGTTCTGTATGTAGCCTGTTGTTCCTAAGCGACAAACCTATACAGCAATTGTCACACAATGGTAAGCCATATGTAAACACAGAAAAAGTACAATAAAAATACAGTATCATAATCTTATGGGACCACCATTATATCTGCAGTCCATCATTGACTGAAAAGTTGTTATGTGGTAGAGGGCAATACATAAGAATAAGCAGTCCTGGCCTGAGACACAAAAGATATAATGTCCTAAACTTTGAAAATTCATCTCCCTAATCCATTCCAATCTGTTCCTTATGTTTCCTCTCTTGTATGGGGTAATGCTCACCAAGTTATGCAAGCTAGTAATTGGAGATAATCTAAAATCACTACCTCCCCTTCAACCTGGATGTAACTATGCTACCTGGTTAGCAAGTCTCTACCTTCCGTTACAGCTTCACTGGTTCCTGGTGTGCTTAAGATCAAGATCAAAATCCTTGTTATATATTGTGAGTCATTTTTAATCTGTCTCCTCTATAGTTTCCTGCTTTTCACCCTAGGATATATCCATGCTGGAATTCACAACTCCATGAAAACATCATGCTCTCTATAACCACACTGTCTTTAAAAAATGCCAGTACACAATGAAAATTGCAGGGACCTAAGTATTGTTGCAGTCCCTCTTAAATTGAAAGAATATTAGCACATGAGAGAAAGCATTTTTGTCATTTTTGCATGTATTTTAACTGTACAGACCAAGCCCAATTGCTATAGATAATTGAGAACTGGTTCTAACCTGAATTTCACATAGAACAGGAAGGAGTCAAAGACTTTGAAAACGTTAATAGATTGATTTGAAATTTATGAAAAGGTGAATCAACTAAAGTTTTTATAAAGAGGTATTAAAAGAAAGTATATATTGATCAAAGAGCCATTGCTAAATATAAATTTTATATTATAAAAAATTAGGGAAATTTAGAACATAGAGAAAAACAAAATAGCCATTATTATCCTGTAAAAAAAGAAACCAACAGCCATATAATACTTATTGATACTATTTTTATGTTTAAAAATTAATGATGACAATAATAAAAATGAAAAAGACCAGCTAACATTAATTAGGCATTAACGTTAGCCAATTAATTAGCTAACATTAATCACTGTGTATCAGGCACTCTATTAGACGTTGTGCATGGATTTAGTTTTATTCTTGAAATAGCCCTATAAATTAATTCTGTAAATACCCCATTTTACAGATGAGTATACTAATCTTCAGTGATGTTAATTCCAAAGTTTCACGGCTAGTAATAAAAAATCTGAACTTCATTTAAATTATAATTTAAAATCATTAAAAAGTATAAATATTTTGTGCACACAAATATACTTCCTTTTGGGTATAAAGTATAAAAAGGCATTTGTTCTAGTGTGAGTTTACAAGAAATTAAAATATAAAGGAGTGTATTTTTTTGAAATTTTTTAATATTTAAAAGACTTTTCTTTGAGCTATAATAGTTGTTCCATATGAAAGGCATAATGATCACCTATTAAAATAGTACATGCTTAATATTAATCCTAAGTAATATCATATCCGTAAATACCTATACACTGCTTGTTAATATGGACTATATAAATTATATATTTGGTGTGTTTGAGTTTCTCTGTGTGTAAATTTCTCAATTCCCAATGCAAATGGATTGATTTCTATTTTGTAATATTCTATTTGGATACAAATGTCATAGTAAATCTAATAAAAAGGATGGCTTGTAAGAAGAATTCATTTGACATTTAGTTTCTAAAAATTTGTAACAATGGTTCTTTAAACTCAGAAAAATTCTGTTAAGTAACTTATTTTTTATATTGGTGATTTGTCATAAACATTTGAAGCAGACATATAAATTATTTTTTCTAGATTTTTAAAAAATGTAAATTCACATTTTTATTTCTCAATGAATGAATAATAAAAGTCCATAGGGAAAACAAAACAATCAAAAGTCCATGGATTCATCAATTTAAATAGTATTCAAGTACGTATTAGGAACCAATACTCACATCTTTTGCATAAATTTCTCACATGCCTGTCTACATTTGAATGACTTCAGAATTAAAGAAAACTGCATGAATATTAAGTTTAATTAATATTAAGCTTTCATTAAGAGCTTATAACATTAAGTAAATAGATTTAAAAAAAGGACCTAGTAAATAGCTCATATGATAATGACACTTTGATTTTCATTGATATTTAGCATAGTAATACAGTGGAAAGACTACTAACATCAGATCCAGATCCAGTCAATAATTTAGAGTCCAAAACTCAGCTCAGGTCTCCCTTTCTTGTCGCCCACTACCACACTATGGTTTCCATCATGCCACCCTTGCGTCAAGTGTCTAGGCTTGGGTTATTTACCTGTTTCTTTCAGTTCCTAGTACACCTTTCCCATCTTTTTTTTGTGTGTGTGTGTGTCTTTTTGTTTTTTTTTTTAAATTTTTATTGCATTATAGGTTTTGGGGTACATGTGCAGAACGTGCAAGATAGTTGCATAGGTACACACATGGCAGTGTGTTTTGCTGCCTTCCTCCCCCTCACCCATACTTGGCATTCACCCCCAGGCTATCCCTCCCCAGCCCCCCATGCTGTCCCTCCCCCATTCCCCCCAACAGACCTCAGTGTGTAGTAGACCCCTTCTCTGTGTCCATGTGTTCTCATTTTTCTCACCCACCTATGAGTGAGTATATGCGGTATTTCTTTTTTTGTTCTTGTGTCAGTTTGCTGAGAATGATGTTCTCCAGATTCATCCATGTCCTTACAAAGGACACAAACTCATCATTTTTGATTGCTGCATAATATTCCATGGTGTATATGTGCCACATTTTCCCAGTCCAGTCTATCATCGTTGGGCATTTAGGTTGGTTCCAGTTCTTTGCTATTGTAAACAGTGCTGCAATGAACATTCGTGTGCATGTGTCCTTATAGTAGAACGATTTATAGTCCTTTGGATATATACCCAGTAATGGGATTGCTGGGTCAAATGGAATTTCTATTTCTAGGTCCTTGAGGAATCACCACACTGTCTTCCACAATGGTTGAACTAATTTACACTCCCACCAACAGTGTAAGAGTGTTCCTATTTCTCCATCTTGTTATTCACTATCTGTATTGGCTTTATTTTTCTTTCTCCCTAAAGGGCAGGGAGGGATTGAATTTACTCTGTATTCTATTGCATAGCTGCAATCTTAATAAAGCTCAGAAAGACCCTGAAGAGGACAGACTTTTAATTTAATGATTATATATTTAACATGTAACTATATGTGATCCAACTCACAAGCTCAACACATTTGGCCTCTTTTTCCTCTTCTTGTAGTAGGACATGTTTTAACTGGATTGTCTAAAGTACATTCTGGCACTAACCAGTCTCTGGTGTCGAAGTGCAAACTGGCCTTGAAATGTCAGAATTTTGATTCTCAGTATTTTCAATAAGCATCATAGTATATTTTAATATTTACTCTATTTCATGACTGTGCTAGAAAATTTAAACTGAATATGCTTTACTGAAAGTAATAAGCAAGTGTTTTTCTCTTCTTAACATTGTATTGCAAAATGTATCTGGTAAAGAAAACAGCATTTATGAGTAATTACCAAGCACTATACATAAGAACTATATTTAGACACTCTAAAGATAACACCATTCTAGTAGAGAAACAGAATATGTTATGTAAAAATGAATGCAAATTTTATGTAAAACCTAAGTGAATGAAATATAAAAATTCTGATAAACTAGTGATATAACCTTATTTTAAAATGTCTTGATTTCAACAATCATACACAAATAAAGTTGATCTCATTACTATACAAAAACAGCATGTTTTATATTTTCTGTAGTTTGATAAACACTAATAGATTGATTTGAAATGTATGCATATGAATAGCTAAAATTAGGATTAAGTAAAATAAGAACTAAAATTCCTCAGTCATCAAGAATTCCTGTGGCAGACAAAAATCTTTAAAGTTTCCAAGTAAAAACTGCATACAGGGAAGTCAATATGCAATAAAAACCTTTTAATATCAGACTAAAGGGCTCTTTTTTAAGACTAGGAACTTTATTTTTATATTATCTACACCTTCATATGCCAATGAATAAATAAATGTTTGAAACTAACTGCCCTGAAATCAATTTTTATTACTATGGTGGGATTTATACCTATGCAGGTGAGTTAGTTTATCATTAATAATTTAGTCTCTAAGGACTCCTGATTTCTCTGAAGTTTCTGGTAATATGACATGGTATTAGATAAAATGTTAGAAATTTGTAACACCAAGATGTTTGTTTCAAAAATAATTTTTTCATTTATAGAAATACAGGAAAGAAGGAAAAGGTTATAAAAGGCCTTCTGTGAATATCTTGGAGAAGGGAGCATTTTCGCTAGTAGTCGTGTGTGTTTGTGTGCAGAATTAGATTCAATCAAGGAGGACCATAAAGTTAAAGTGCTAATTATCTTCAGTTAATTTTCTTCCTTTTCCTTTTTATTTTCATTGCAAAATGTAGTTGATACAATGATTTCTCATCTAATATAAACTCAAGCGATTATTACAGACAACATAAGCAACAGTCTATATGTATATTCTATATAAAATGAAAAACTGATAAAATATTTAAGACACACAAGGAAGATTAGTAAAATGAAAGCATAAGATCTGTGACATTCAAATCTTTAAAAATATCTCTGACAATCAAAATGATTTAAGTAGGAAAATGACGAAAACTGTAACTCAAGTATACTGAGACTGATAGATCCAGAAGAAATTGCAAGAGACTAACCCAATTCTAACATTCTAGCTTCTAGGAACAAGACAGCCTTTCATCTAAGATCTTGAATAACTGAGCAAATACCTCTGGCAAATCGTACTATATCTTCCCCTTATAGAAGTAGAATCTCAAGAAGAAATGGGAAAATATATAGGCCTAGGTAAACTCAGATAAGATGCCCAGTGTAGGAAACCACCCTGGAAGCTTGATTCACAGGGCTGCTGAGCTAGATCTGTTGTCCCGGCTTTATTATCAGTCTCCCATGGGCGTTAATGTATATTTCAAACGTCCTTAATCCCTTGATGCCCAAGCTTCCTTTCCCCTCTAGGTCTACAATCTAGTTCCTCCCACCCACCATTTCTCTCTGAGGACAAAGGTTTTTCCATTTTTTTTCATCCAAATATTCACCTACCTCCCCCTTTTTCTTCCTTTCTACCCACTACATTTAATTTCATCTTTCTTCTCTCGGTGACGAGAAAGGCAGGTTTCCTGTGTTTCAGGAGACTGTCACTGTAAGGTAAATTATGCTTTTGCTAATACTCCCTAGTGTTACAGGCTTAGCAAAATAAATGGCATGCCCAGAACAAGAAGTTTTAAACTGACTCAGCCTGTTATCTGTTTACATGCCAACTTAGCAGAAAGGGGAAAAAAGGAGGATAGTTACAAGTCAGTAAAGCATATCTTGCTTCAGCTAAATGGAATACTAGGATACTATTAATTTCTTCAAGTGATCACCTTATTATCAAAGGGTAGAAATACTTCTAAAGTTATAATGTATCCTTGTTTCTCTCCCATACCATATAAACACACAGATACACAGGAGAAAGAAATAAAACCATGATTTATATTTTCATATAGAGGACAGAATAGATCTAAAAATATCTTTTTTTTTTTTTTAGTGATTTCAACCCTACACTAAATAACCTTTCACTGATTCTACTATGTTTTGTCTAAATTGACTAATTTGAAATTTGACCTTTTTTTAAGACAGTCTTGCTCTGTTGTCTAACTGGAATGTAGTGGTGTGATCCTGGCTCACTACAACCTCTGCCTCCCAGGTTCAAGCGATTCTCATGCCTTAACCTCCCAAGTAGCTGGAATTACAGACAAGCATCACCATGCCTGGCTAATTTTTGTATTTTTACTACTAAAAAAGGCATGATTTCACCACGTTGGGCAGGCTGGTCTCAAACTCCTGACCTCAAGTGAACCACCCGCCTCACCCTCCAAAAGTGCTGGAATTACAGGTGTGAACCACTGTGCCTGGCTGTATTCTTTGCCCCCACTGATAATGACTAGCAAAGACATATACAAGTAATAAGGAAATAACAACAAATTGTAAGAGGGAGAAGAAAAATAATATGGCATCTTCATTAATTTAGGAAATAGTGAAATAATTATATTAGAAATAAAATATTTACATCTATAATCTATTATTTAAAAATAAATAAAATCTGCATTTTACTTGCTTTATAATTGTAACACACACACATACACAAATGAGGTAGCGATTTGTTCCCTTAATGTGTCTTAGGTAACATCAAAACCCTATTTTTAAAACTGGTGAAAATATTTAGTATTATAGGAAATGTACTATAAACAAGAGAAGTTCTTTAAGATTACAAAATGTGGAGATAAAGAGTTCTTCAATTTGCTATTTGATGCAGATAATTGTCAGGTTTAATTAAGTTCATAGACTGTGGTATTAGATTGCCTGCATTCACATTCTGCCCTGCCATTTATTTGCTGTGTGACTTTGGTCATATTACTTAACCTCTCTATATCCAGTTTCTTTATCTGTAAAATGGGCTCCATGAGAGCATCCATCTCAAAGGGTTATAAGAGTCAATGGGTTAATATTTGTAAAATGTTAACAGCAAGGCCTAGTACATAGTTGACATTTTAATAAGTACTTGTTTTAAAAATAGATTTAACTTGCACTACTGCACAGCAAATCTTTAAGGGATTATTTTCAGCTAAGCCAAATCTTGATGAAAAGCAACAACTGTAAAATCTAAAAATACAAAGAATAGTCCATGCGGAAACATTACATTACAAATGTAACATTTCTATAGAAAAATTTTATTAATTCACACCTTCAAAATCTGTCCTTAGACCCATTTTAGAAGGTTCTATGCTACAAACCTGACAATAAATTAACTATATTTTATTCCCACAATACATATCCTAAATGAAAATGAAATTATGAGGACTGAGGCAAAAATAGAATTCATTGTCATGTGGAGTAGAATGCAAAATAAAAGAAAAATCAGCCTCAATGCTAAGGTATTTTGCGTAATTCCCTAAATTTTTAGTGTTTCATATGCATATAAATGAATTAGAAATTTAAAAAATTGGATCAGGCACTGTGGTTCATGCCTGTAATCCTAGCACTTTCAGAGGCCAAGGTGGTAGGATCACTTGACCCCCAGGAGTTTGAGACCAGCTTGGGCAATAAAGCGAAACCAGTGATGTTAGTAGCCTTCCTTCTGTATTCCTACGCTAAACATCAATGAAAATCAAAGTGTTATTATCATATGAGCAGTTTACTAGGTCCTTCTTTATCTAGTTACTTAATGTTATAAGCTCTTAAGGTAAGCTTAATTCTGAAGTCATTAAAATGTAGAGAGACATGAGAAATTTATACAAAATATATGAAAATTGGTTTCTAATATGTACTTGAATACTATTTGATTAATCCATACTCTTGTCTCTATAAAATGTCAGAAAAATAGCTGGGTGTAGTGATGTGCATCTGTGGTCCCACAAAGGAAGCTGAGGATGGAGGATTCCTTGAGCCCAGGAGGTCAAGTCTGCAGTAAGCCATATTTGCAGATTCTGTCTCCAAAACAAACAAACAAACAAACAAACAAAGAATTAAAAAATTTGGCATATGAGACTCAGCACATTGCCAGTGAGAAAAACTAAACTTTTAGATTGTACTTTACTTGGCTGCGGCACTGATAAAATTTTTTAAACCTAGGAATAAGTAATTTTAAAAGTCTGAAGAGAGGATCAAGTAGATGTCTCCAGGACTGTGCATGAAACCTTCCTTTCTTCCAGTGAAATAGCTCATTGTGAGCGAATTCACATTTCTATCAAGTCTCTCATATGGGTTCAGAGGTAACAGCAGCTTATACAGGGAAAATTATTAGAAAAGTGAGAAAATGGATGTAAAAACACTGACAAAAATAAAATACATATATGAAAGTTAGAATAATCATAGAAAAGATTTAAAGATTTTAAAAGCCACTGTGTGTGTGTGGGAGTAGTTCATGTGCATGCTTACACACAAATTGTCCTAATGTGTTCCAGCAATACAAGAGGCTCCTGACTGTTTTACAGCACAAAACAGTAACTGATGCTCAGAACAATGGCCTTGGATTATCAAGAAAAAGTTCAAGATGTCTCAAGTATATTTCATTTAACATGGCAGATGATAACTACAAAGTGCTTTATGCAGTAAGGTACTTTACATTCATTTAATAAATAATTACAAACTGCCTATTCAGCATCTCCTTCATTAAATATATATTACAGATTATATACTGATATAGTGTTTATAACTGCCCATTTACAATGGAGAAAATCAGGCATGAGGAATTGTAAAACTTATGTGAGCTCAAAGAAGTGGCAGAGAGGAGAGCCTGGGTGTGACTCCAGATCTCTGCACTATAGATTTGGGCTCTTAAATTTCACATGGATTTTCAAATATTAAGCCTAAATGCAGAAAGCTCACTTTTCTTGACTGCAAACTCATGTGAACAATCTCATGTACAAAAACAAGTCCACCTCAGTAAGGTACTAATGAATTTAAGAAATTTCTGTAAAGAAGGATAACTCTGCTATTTCTATATTATAAACATCAACTGGAATCAATGTTCTGTTTTTCACCCTCACATGTTCCATCTGATGCAGAGCGCAAGACAGGCTAGGTTACTTTCCTTTATCAGCTCTTGACTTCCCTTGTCTTTTGTTTAGTAATCTCCTCATAAACAGCCTAGCAAAACAGAGACCTTCAATCCAGTAATTATCGGTGTCACCAGAAAAAGCCTTGAAACAAACACAAATGAAGAAGGCCCTTGGGGAATGTCAATCACCTCAACTCCCTCTTCCATTTCTCTCAAGCCAATCTTCTTATCACACTCCCTAATTGCAAGACTATTTCCAGCTTAGACAGTGGACATCCTGCCTCAACTTTTTAAATACTCATTCTCCTGGGAATCTCTCTTGCTGTTGCTACTGAATCCTCATTCTCTTCTCATCTTCTCAGTAAATTCTTCTCATTTGTAAATTCTTTCAGAATAAACTATTTCTAACCAAAACTCTGATTCAAGAAATATGTTTTCCTTTCTAATTTTTCCTAATAGTCAATGCTGAAAGTTACAGAGGAACCATCTATTTATTGTGTATCATACAGGCAGGCTCTCCGTGAAATTAACATTTTAGCTGTCTAATGAAGCTGCAACTTCTTGAAAAGTGGAAAGAGTCCCTCTTTCCACTTTTACCTTTTGCATATATGAATGAATATAGAACACACGTGTGTGTGCATGTATTTCATATGCCAAGAGTGGCAATTTTAAAGTACCATACATGCTGGGGACAGTGGCTCATTCCTGTAATCCCAGCATCTCGAGAGACCAAAGTGAGCGGATCACTTGATGCCAGGAGTTCGAGACCAGACTGGTCAACATGGTGAAACTTCATCTCTACTAAAAATACAAAAATTAGCCGGGCATGGTGGTAGATGTCTGTAGTCCCAGCTACTTGGGAGGCTGAGGCAGGAGAATCGCTTGGACCTGGGAGGTGGAGGTTGCAGTGAGCCAAGATCATGCCACTGCACTCCAGCCTGAGCAACAGGGCAAGATTCCATTTCAAAATAAATAAAAAGTGCCATACTTCCTAAAGTTTTATAGAAGCAATGTATGATATAGCTTTGAGCCTTAGAATTCACAGTAGGCTATCTTGAGTGATTGTAGATCTTGTAATGCATTTAAAAATAATGACAACAAAGTTCATAATGCCTACTTCAATAACAGATTTCTGAAGACAATAAAATTAATTTAACTCTAGTTAGAGTCAATTATGATATCATGCTTATATGCACAGACTTGAAAAATAGTATCAATCAATGTTACCAAATAAGAAGCAGTTGTCTCTTTATAGCAGATATAGTTGCATGAAAATCTACCCAACTTTTCTATAGCTAATCTATCTGGGGCACATAACTCCTCTTGGACTGTTTTTAATTTATGTTTTAATTAATTACGTTCTGCTACGAGATGTTTTCCAATAGGTTTATAGCCTTAAGGACAATTAACAGAGGTTTTTCTCTGATACCACTATACCATTAATACTGATAGTTAACACATGCCTCAATTTAACCCCAAATTTTCTTTTTTAAATGTTGGGAAGGGGGTTCAATATTATTTTATTTTTTTACTTTAAGTTCTGGGGTACATGTGCAGATTGTGCAGGTTTGTTACATAGATATACACATGACATGGTGATGATTTGCTGCATCTATTACCCCATTATCTACATTAGGTATATCTCCCATTGCTATCCTTCCCAATTCCCCCACCCCCCAGGCCCTGGTATGTGATGTTCCCTTCTCTGTGTCCATATGTTCTCATTGTTCAACACCCACTTATAAGAACACACGGTGTTTGGTTTCTTGTTCTTGTGTCAGTTTGCTGAAAATGATGGTTTCCAGTTCCATCTATGCCCCTGCTAAGGACATGAACTCATCCTTTTTATGGCTGCATAGTATTCCATGGTGTATGTGCCACATTTTCTTTATCCAGTCTATCATTGATGGGCATTTGGGTTGGTTCCAGGTCTTTGCTATTGTGAAAAGTGCCACAATAAACATAAATGTACATGTGTCTTTATAATAGAATGATTTATAATCCTTGGGTATATGCCCAGTAATGGGATTGCTGGGTCAAATGGCATTTCTATTTTTAGGTCCTTGAGGAATCACCACACTGTCTTCCACAATGGTTGAATTAATTTACACTCCCAACAACAATGTAAAAGCATTCCTATTTCTCCACATCCTCCTCAGCATCTGTTGTCTCCTGATTTTTTAATGATCACCATTCTAACTGGTGTGAGGTAGTATCTCAATGTGGTTTTGATTTGCATTTCTCTAATGTTTAGTGATGACCTTTTTTTCATATGTTTGTTGACTGCATAAATATCTTCTTTTGAAAAGTGTGCATATCCTTTGCCCACTTTTTGATGGGTTTGTTTTTTTTCTTGCAAATTTGTTTAAGTTCTCTGTAGATTCTGAATATTAGTCCTTTGTCAGATGGGTAGATTGCAAAAATTTTGACCCATTCTGTTGGTTACCAGTTCACTCCATTGAGTTTCTTTTGCTGTTTAGAAGCTCTTAAGTTTAATTAGATCCCATTTGTCTTTTGGTTTTTGTTGCTATTGCTTTTGGTGTTTTAGTCATGAAGTTTTTGCCCATGCCTATGTCCTGAATGGTACTGCCTAGGTTTTCTTCTAGAGTTATTATGGTGTTAAGCCTCATGCTTAAATCTTTAATCCATCTAGAGTTAATTTTTGTATAAGGTGTAGGGAAGGGATCCAGTTTCAGTTTTCTGCATATGGCTAGCCAGTTTTCCCAACAACATTTATTAAATACAGAATCCTTTTCCCATTGCTTGTTTTTGTCAGGTTGTTCGAAGATCAGATGGTTGTAGTTGTGTGGTGTTTTTTCTGAGGCCTCTCTTCTATTCCATTGGTCTGTATCTCTGTTTTGGTACCAGTACCATGCTGTTTTCATTACAGTAGCCTGGTAATATAGTTTAAAGTCAGGTAGTGTGACGCCTCCAGCTTGGTGGGTTTTTTTGTTTGTTTGTTTGTATTTTTTGGCTTAGTATTGTCTTGGCTATGTGAGCTCTTTTTTGGTTCCATATGGAGTTTAAGGTGGTTCTTCCAATTCTGTGAAATAAGTCATTGGTAGCTTGATGAGGATAGCATTGAATCTATAATAAATATCTATCACAGGACTAACTGCAGTGCTGTGGTAACCCCTGCCAAACTAGTATGTTCATCTTTCATTATTCAACAAATATTAATATAAGTATGCTATATGCCAAGCACAACGCAAGGCTTGTGAATAAAAATGAGAAGACTAAGTAGGTTTTGTTCTCAAGATCTCAGATTTTGTGGGAAATGGAGGGAAATGATAAAGTAACATATACCATGTAAAGTGCTATGATAAGAAATATATATATATATATATACACATATATATTCAGTATGTATTCATAGCAAATGGCAAAATAAAACAGAAACACCAGGTCTATGGACTTCCAAGAGGATGTAACTCTGAAAGCTAAACAAGGAATAAGATTTTGTGAAGGAAAGAATAAAGAGCAAGAATATCTTGGGACAAAAGACTAGCACATACAAAGGCAATTGAGCTAAGGCATTAAAAGTGTGTCAGTATGGGTGGAACCAGAGAAGCACTTACCATTGAGCTAATAAAGGTCAGCATCTGGACCCCTCACTTGCACGGCCCCACCTGGGAGGACCCTTAGAAATGGTGCAAAGGTATATATGTACACCAAAAGGAGTTAACCTAGCAGGACTGAAAGTGCTGTCCTTGAAAAAGCCTGATTGCCAGGTTGACCTCTGGTGGTTATCTGAGTACACAGATTTCTTATCACCAATCCCAAAATGGTAAGATTGGCACACTGTGCCTGTTTTTACAAACAAAATTATATATGCTGAACTGTTCACCTCTTAGAGTTTGAAATTTTGTAACATGCTAGGCAGAAGGGGTCAGGTGGCCAGCTCCAAATAAAAAACCTGAACAGAGTCACTAATGAGCTTTCCTGATGGGCAACATTGTATCCCTGTCACAGTCTTAAGGAATTAGGTACATCCTGTGTGACTCCACTGGGGGATGATTCTTGAAAGTTTGTGCCTGGTTTCCTCTGGTCTTTGCCCCATTAACGTGTTACCTTTTCTGATTTTACCTTGCATAATTTCACCATAATAAATCATGGCCATGAAAGTGTGAGTATAACTAAATGCTGAATGTCTTCCTAGCCATATCCTCAAACCTGGAGTTCTTGAAGACCCCAAACACAATGTTTCATAAAATATTCAATAGAAAAATGGTTTTAGTTTACTTTTTTAAAAATAAAAACACCAAATTGTTTAGCTCTTCAGTCCCATAAAATCAGAATCCCCCCCTGCCTGGAGGGGGTCGCAGAAGCAAGAAGGACCATGGTGCCAGGGGGTTATTTAATCATATGTTATGAGATATTATGTTAGGGAGATAAAGAGCAGGACAGCCATCACAAAGATCAAAACATACGGTAGAAAATTATAAGTATTTTATCACTACTTGGCCTTTTGGTGAAGACCAAGTGAAAATTTTAAGTGATTTTTATAAATATATCTACAAATTTCGGTTGTAAGTTAGAAATTAAGGAGCTGTTGTTATTTAAAATGTTAGGCTGCCTTCCATAGGAAACTAACTAGTTGAGAGACGTGAGCGCAGAGTAACATGAGGCCTTTCAGGTCCTCTCTACGTCATGACCAAATCTGTGTTCAAATTTTGCTTCATAGAGTTTCAGAGCTCCTATGGCCATGAGGTTAAGAGGGACTTGTCTTTTTAGTCAACATTATGTTAGGAACCTGAAAATAACTTTGAAGGGTAGAAAGTATTGTAGGTAATATTAATGGGTGTAACTTGAAAATACCTATCGTGGAAAGGTTAAAGCCTTACAAATTCTCAATCATGGCTCTCAGCTAGGGAGGGAAATCTATGGCTCTTTGTAGAGCACTCACCTAGAGTCACTCCAAGAAATGTAATCATAGATCAGCAAATTGTTCTGAGCACTAATTAGGTACATTAATAAATTATACAATATTTTACATATCTATATATACTTTATTAAAATTATAAGACATTTATGAATCACTTTAAATATAGTTGAGCAAATATTTACTGAGATATGGCCATGTTTTCTTTAAGGTTACAACTCTGCCCTGGGTATCTGCTGTGTCCAATGACTGGTCAAGATAGAGGTTGAAAAGCCCAGCTCTCTTGCTTCAATTTGGAGAACATAAAATGTCATCCAAGCTTCAGAGTTCCTTGTGGAATTGGCTGCAATGTTCACAGTGACCATCTGTAGAAAGTTCACCTTTGTTCTGCTTCTTTTTCACAACCCTTTTTCCCTCACACGTTTCCAACAGAACTAGATCATCTACCTGCAAGCAAATCTCCATTTCAGAGTCAATTTCCTGAGGAAAATGTCCAAACATAGTCAGTAAAAATGGTCCAGAAATGATAGAGACATAGTCTCAGTCCTTTGAGGAATCTTCAATTGAACTGGAGAGCAAGATAAAACAAGGACATATATTCCATGAAAGCAGGATCAATGAAAAAAATGAACAGATAACAAAATGCAAGGTATATTATGAGTTAACAACAGGGGTACATAGGTCAAAGAAGAAATAAAACTTTGGTGAATAAAATGACATTTCATACAGAAGGTGGATTTTCAAATCTTTCTTAGAAATCCAGGAACTTGCAGCATTTTTACAGAGTGAGTCTGCCGTTCAGGCAGGACCTGATGAATATAAATGCCATATAGAACAAAGTGAGTGGCCTAGAGGTCTGGCATAAGGGGCAGATGGAGGAAAGAAATGGTTTGTGTCACTTGAAAGGAAAATAATGACCTAATGTGGAGGCTTGAGAATGATAGGGGAAAATGAAATTTATTTTTTAATGTTATTTTTAAAACCAATTTCAACTTTTATTTTAGATTCAGGGGGTACACATGCAAGTTTGTTACATGGGTATATTGCGTGATCCTGAGGTTTGGGATATAAATCATCCCATTATGCAGGTAGTGAGAATAGTATCCAATAGTTAGTTTTTCAGTCTTTTCCTGATTCCCTCTCTCTCCACTCTAGTGGTCCCCATCTTTATGTCCATGAGTACCTATTGTCTAGCTCCCACTTATAAGGGAGAAGATGTCATATTTTGTTTTCTGTTCCTATGTTAACTTGTTTGGGATAATGGCTTCCAGCTACATCCATGTTGCTGAAAAGAACATAATTTTATTCTTTTTTAATGGATGCATATTATTTTACGGTATATATGTGTCACATTTTCTTTAACCCACTCTTAATGGGTACCTAGGTTGATTCCATGTTTTTGCTATTGTAAATAGTGCTACAATGAACATATGAATGCATGTGTCTTTTTGGTAAAACAATTTATTTTCTTTTGCATATATATCCAATAATGGTATTGCTGGGTGGAATAGTAATTTGCGTTCTTTGAGAAGTCTCCAAACTGCTTTAAACATGGCCGAACTAATTTACATTCCTACCAAAAAAGTATACATGTTTTCTTTCCTCTGCAGCATAATAAACATCTGTTGTTTTTTGACTTTTTAATAGCAACCATTCTGACTGGTGTGAGATGGTATCTCATTGTGGTTTTGACCTGTATTTCTCTAATAATTAGTGATGTTGAGCATTTGTTCATATATTTGTTGGCTGCTAGTGTGCCTTCTTTTGAGAAATGTCTGTCCATGTGTTTTGCCCATTTTTAAGGGAGCTATTTCATTTTGACTTGTTAAATTGCTTAAGTTCCTTATAGATTCTGGACATTAGGCCTTTGTTGGATGCATAGTTTGCGAATATTTTCTCCCATTCTGTAGGCTGTCTGTTTACTCTGTTGATAATTTCTTATGCTGTGAAGAAGCTCTTTAGTTTAATTAGGTCCCACTTGTCAATTTTTGTTTTTGTTGCAATTGCTTTTGAGGACTTAGTAATAAATTATTTCCCAAGTCTGATGTCTAGAATGATGTTTTCTAGGTTTTCTTGTAGGATTCTTATAGTTTGAGGTCTTACGTTTAAATCTTTAATCCAACATGCATCAATTTTTGTATATGGTGAAAGGCATGGGTCCGGTTTCACTCTTTTGCATCTGGCTAGCCAGTTTTCCCAGCACTGCTTATTAAAATTTATTGAATAGGAAGTTCTTTCCCCATGGCTTACTTTTGCTGACTTTCTCAAAGATCAGAGGCCTGTAGGTTTATGGCTTTATTACTGGGTTGTCTCTTCTGTTCCATTGCTACTTTTCTTCAGGTAGGCCACTAGTGATCTATTGATCTTACACACATTTTAGAAAATTAATAAATTTGTCTTTGTCCAGAGCATGACTTCCAGCCTATCACCTGTATTCTGGCTGAGCTCAGCCTCTAACCATGAGGCACAGGCAGTATGTATAATTCTTTATACAATGCATTCACTTCCAACATGTTTTATGTGACACTTCTGTTTTTATACCAGTGCCATGCTGTTTGGTTACTGTCATTTCATAGTATAGTTTGAGGTGGGGTAATGTGATATCTCTGACTTGGTCCTTTTTGCTTAGGATTGCTTTGAGTATGCAGGCTTCTTTTTGGTTCCATACGAATTTTAGAATAGTTTTTCTAACTATGTGAAAGATGATGGTGGTAGTTTGATAGAAATAGCATGAAACTTCTAATGGACAATAGGAGTCATTAAAAATGTTGAACTTAGGTGTGATAGAATAAACTAGAGAAATAGATAAAGCTGGAAATCAAACCCCAGAAATATGGCTCCAGAGCACTGCCCAAGTCTAATCCACTCCAAGACCACTCTCAGGACACAAAGGCATGAGCCAAATGCTAAGGGTTTTTGAAACTTCCAATGTCAGTTTAGAATGAGGTGAGGGAGGAATATTAATTCACACTGGCTTGGCAATATTTCTATCCAAGTATAACCAGATGTAGAATGAAGAACATATCCAGGAACATAAAGCAGACATAAAAACAAGTTCAAGAAGCTTAAGGTAAGTTGGAAGTCAGTGCATTAGATAAAGAATTATACATGCCTGTGCCTCTTGGTCAGAGGTCAAGCACAGCCAGAATAGAGGTGATAGGCTGGAAGTCATGTTCTGGAAAAAAAACAGATTCATTTAGTTTTCAAAAATGTATATAAGATAAATAGAACAAAAGCTCACAGGTGCCTAGCTGAAAAAAAGCAGTGAGTATTGTGGCTGCTATAGATGAGAAGACACAAACAAGATGTAGGCTTTTAATTGCAAAGAAAAGACATGTGCTGACAGTGGTGTGGCCAAAGGTACAATGTATGTAGACCAATTAGTTAGGTTAAAATAAATCAGTCATAGCTCTCCTGCTTCCTAAACCAGAGCTCAGTGACAACTGGTAGCAGAGAATTGACAACCTTCAGTGTAGGCATAAAATGTCATAAATGACAGGCACAATCATAACTGGTCACAGCTTACCCTGGCATAGAAACTGAGGTCGGCCTTTATAAGAGACCATCTGGAATTTGGCATAAGTTCCAGAATGGGAAGGATGCCTCCAGGCTGGCTGCTGAGCTCCAGTAGCCATCAGAGATGCCCTTGGTTGAGGCAGGTGGCACCTGCTAGCAGGACTCAGAGTAAAATTGCCACATCACTTCTATGTATGGCCCTCATTCATTCATCTACACTTGAGCTATATCTCCACAGGAAAGCTGGGACTGAGCAAGCCACAAATCCAGTCTGAAACTTGCTGCAGGTCACCTGTCTAATTAGACACCAGGAGCTGCTTCTGTGCTCCAGCCTGTCTTCCCCCTGTGCTCCTCTAGACTACACAATTGAAAATTCACACCCAATTATAAAAACAGAATGGGGCTGCCTTTCTGAATGACTTGACTCCAGGTTTATTTTGCATATTCTTCATTGGAGTAATGACTGTAGCCAGACTAACTGGCCAGCTGCCCCAAGTGGATGAACCTCCTGACTAAGGGAGACAATAGCCCAGCCTCTCACTGAGAATTCTCCTGAAATCAAGGATTTTTAACTGACAATTTCAACGAAGATACGCTCACATGCAGAACTCTTGCTAGGTGACTACTCCATAGAATTGAGTTGACTCTGAACAATTTCTAAGAGAAAATGTTAAAAATGAGGTAATAAAGTTTAATAGAAGCCAAGAGATAAAGATGAAATGCCATAAGCCGTAAAATAACAGACACATGATATGTTGGACAACTGTTCGCAGAATGATTACTCAGAATTCCTGGAATGAACAGATAACCAAGAAGGTTTCCAAATGTAGTCATGCCTGTATGTAACAGACTTTAAAATGAAACAAAAAAGTGTGATCTTTGTTTGACAGGAGCTAAAATAGTTTTGAGGAGTACCTGCAAGAGCAAAGCATGACCAATCAGCCAAGGATTCTACTCTAAGATATTCTAAGGCCAATTCAGATAGATGACCTGGGTTCGAGAGTCCACCACCCACTCTTCATCTCTCAGAAGGCCCCTTCTCAAGAAAGGACTTCTTTTCTTTTCGCTGGATTTCCAGGCATGTTGCCCTTCGAAACACCAATGGTTTGGTTATATTGATTGGTGGTTTCCTTCCCTTGTTTTTATAACAAAATTATCCTTCAAAATAAATTCAGAAGCCCAGAGAACAGAACATTTTTCTTATGCTGAAAAAGATTCTTCACCACTGCCCATGTCCACCAAGTACGTGCTCTGCTAGCCACAGCTAGGCTCTCCTACAATTTCTCAAAATACAAGCAAAGATGGAACATACATGTGCCTGGAGTACATTAATAAAACGTACAAGACAACCAGAACAACATCATGAAAAGAGGAAAAGCCAAGCTCATCAAAAAATCTTATACAGGCATGGGTCACCATGCCTGTAGCCCCAGCTACTCTGGAGGCTGAGTTGGAAGGCTCACTGCATGCCAGGAATTGGAGGCTACAGTGAGCCATAATTGTGTCATTACACTTCAGCCTAGAATACACAGTACGAACCTGTCTCAAAAGAAAAGAAGTCATACAATCATTGGCTGAAATCGAATTGCCTAGATTATTTTGTATCTTTCATTGAAATGCAAAATATTACATGTGATCTCGATCTCAAGACACCAACAAATAGGAACAAGCATGTATTGAATTGAATAATGACTGCGTATATTATAGATTATATCATCTTCTGTAACTCAAGCGCTGCCATAACAAACTTCTCTTACCTTCTCATTCGTTTCTAGTATTTGGCGATCCCTGCATGTAACAGACTTTAAAATGAAACAAAAAAGTGTGATCTTTGTTTGATCATTATTAGCAGTGTGGTTAAGAGGTTGGGTAGTGGAACCAGACTGCTTAGGTTTTTATGCTAGATTTTCCATTTACTAACTACATAAACTTAAGTGATTAAAACTCTAAATACCTCAGTTCTTCCATAAACAAACAGGGTAGTACCAATTTCATAAAGTTGTATTATGGATTACATGAGTTAGTAGATGTGAAGCCTTCAGTACAGTGCTGGGTATATGCTACTATCATTCTCTCTATATGCCCATTTCCCCCACTGGATTTTGCTTTGTTCCTCATTGCTACCTCTAACACTTACATGCCTGCCATAAAATAGGTGCCCAATATATATTTGCTAAATGGATGGATTTAATTTATTCCACACATTAGCCCCTTAAGGTCATCATTCTTGGAGTATAAAACTGGGGAATCTTTATGTTCAAGACAAAACATATGTAGTCAGTAGCAGAATGAAGATTTGAAACCAGGAGCAGTATGTTATCATACCAATACTTTCCCACTGTACCACACAGATAAACTGAATACAATGTAAGGCCTTGCTATTCAAAAAACAATAACTTGAGAGCTTCACTGTGGGAAATGCTCAACAAATACATTTCAGTACAAAGTGTTTTTATGTCCTGTTTCATTTGCGAGGTTCTTATTGTAATGTGGTAATTAGATATCTGGTCCTCAGACTTCTATTTCTGGCATTTGTTCTGCTGCCATATGAGTACATCCAAGTGAGGTGCAATGAGAATCAGGGTTTCTCATAATGGAATGTGGTTTAAAAAAAAAATATATATATATATAGTGGAGAGAAAAGGAAGGGCAGGAAAAAAAGAAATATAGACAGACGTAGGAGAATTGTCTCCACAAAATGATGAGATATCATGCTTGCCACATCAGTGTTTTTCTTACAGAGGGTTGAGTACAAAAGAGATATGTGATTCAAAAATAATGTTATCCATGCTGGGTCTGTTCTAGGAAGAGTGCCCAGCTGTCACACTAATGTCCCACCTGTTCCGTAGGCCAGCTTCAGACTCCAGAGAGAAGAACTTGGAAGAGCTTAAAAGGAACTGAGTAGCAGACAAGAAAACAGGTTTAAAATCTAGGAAGAAACCTACCATGTGATGCTCTTGGAAAATGCCCATTACAAGATGCCTCTGTCACATTTCACACATCAGCCAAAGAAAGGATATTCTCCTCTGGCCTAAGAAAGCTGCCTTAGATTGAGAAATAAAAACATATTACATTTAAGATAGTCTTAAGCTGGGAGTTTGAGTATTTGCTGCTTTTAATACACACACACACACACACACACACACACACACACAAATGCAGCAAATTGAAATATATTTTCAAGTTGCATCAACATGTTTTGAGATTATATCCTTAGAATATGCTCTGCACTAAAAGGATTATATGCATTTCTGCTTATTAAAGTGGATACAGGAGCAAAAGGAAGCCCATTCTAAATAACAAGCTTTTTACATATAAACACATATGGCTAAATCATATGTTATAATTTTAGTTTTACAATTAAGCCCTGCCTTTTCTAGCTCTCACATTTGTAATGGTCTCAGGACCTAGTTATTGCTGAGAGATCATTAGCATGCTATTTATAAAGACTCAATTCTAATTCTAATGTGCATATGCATATATGAGCTATGAATCAAGATCCATAACTCTTTTATAATAACTCTATAGTGCCTGCTGGAAGTGCACTCTAGGTAAGTATACTTTACTGCTCTGCAGAAGCAATTAATTAGATAAAGCTGTGCATATTCCTGCCAGTGCAGTCAGAAGCCACAACCAGACAAGGAGGAGAGACACAGCAAATGGCAGAGGAGAACAAAATGGGTGCAATGTTTGATAACATGGCTCAGGAAAGAGAAATATGAATGCAATTATCAGTAGGCTCAAAATATATCTATAATTTGGAAACAACATTCTAATAAAGTTAGAGGACAGGCTAAGAAGTTAACACTTAAGCACAGTTCTCCATGAAGTAAGTATTTTATATATCTGGGTCTCTCTGGGTCTCTCCTGAGACCTGGAGATGGTCAAAAAGTTGAGATGGTGCCGAGGTGCTAAAGCCGACGTACAAAGTTAAGCCATCTCTAGCTTGATTTATGTTGTCCTCCACTTCCTTCCCTTTAATCTTCTCATCTACATACTCATGCACTTGAGAAAAAATATATATATAACTGTATAGTATGCATATACAGCTGTGTGCATGTACATTATGCATATACATATTTATCAGGTAAAGAGACAATAGAAGCAGTTTTAATTATGTATTTGATATTTAAAATATTATAAATGTGAGAATTTAAAATGAAGAAACATGCAACTGTGTATAAATACCCCAGTGAACTAGAGAAATGCATTGAACTTCACATACAATTGAAGAGATAGGCTGTCTTATCCATTTGCGCTTCTACAAAAAATACCTGAGACAGGATAATTTATAAAGAACAGAAATTTATTTCTTATAGTTCTGAGACTGGGAAGTTCAAGATCAAGGCACCAGCTTTTGGTGTCTGGTGAGGACTTTCTTGTTGAATCCTCACATGGCAGAAATGGAAAGGGCAAAATGGGATGAACACTGTGTTCTCACATGGCAGAGTGGCAAAGAGCTCCTTCAAATCTCTTTTATAAGGGCACTAATCCTATTCATGAGGGCTCTGTCCCATAAGTGAATGACTTCCTATAGCTCCCACCTCCCAATACTATCAATAACTTTCAACATATGAATTTTGGGGCACACAATCATAAGGGCACTAATCCCATCCATGAGGGCTCTCTCCCAGGAATGAATAAATTCCTGAAGGCCCCACCTCCTAATACTATCAATAAATTTGAACATATGAATTTTGGGGGACACATTCAGACCACAACACAGGCTTAACAATTCACAGGCCTGGGTAAGGGGGAGTTGTGGTGCATGCATGTCATGTATGGAAAGGCAGCTAGTGAGTGCATATTAAGCCTGTAATCCCAGCACTTTGGGAGGCCAAGGCGGGTGGATCATGAGGTCAAGAGATCAAGACCATCCTGGTCAACATGGTGAAACCCCGTCTCTACTAAAAATACAAAAAATTAGCTGGGCATGGTGGTGTGTGCCTGTAATCCCAGCTACTCAGGAGGCTGAGGCAGGAGAATTGCCTGAACCCAGGAGGCGGAGGTTGCAGTGAGCCGAGATCGCGCCATTGCACTCCAGCCTGGGTAACAAGAGCAAAACTCCATCTCAAAAACAAAAAAGAAAAAAGAAAAAAGAAATCAATTGGAAACACTGGAGCTTTTCAGTTTATTGAGTGTCATGTTGTGTGTGTGTGTGTATGTGTGTGTGTGTGTGTGTGTGTGTGTAATTTTCTGATAAATGAAGAAAAGGCAGGTGGGTTAGATTAGAAAGTTAAATGAAAGGCTGTGAAAATGATTACCTTTGTAGAAATGAGAGACTGTACTTTGTGTTACACTGTAAGAAAAAGTGCTTGTGGAATGACGGAAAATACGAACACATGAATCTGTGGTGTTTTCATAATCCACTGTTCTGTTCATTGAAATAGAACAACTAACTCAGTACCAGGGACTACTACACATTGAAGATATAGATAAGCCTCCAGATTAAAGCTCAGAGATTGACAGCTAATTTGTTGAAACCAGGCATATAACCTAGTAGGAAAAACCCAAGTCACAGGTGCAACAGCCATGAATGCCCTCCTATAAAACCTGAAAGAGAGGTAGCAGGGAATCCAATAAACAGAAAACAAGATAAAAGAGTATTTTTCTTCCTGGGCTGTTAACACTGGAAACTGTGGTAAGATCTTAGTGACTAATAGTTAAAACAAAAATAACACTATAATTATATATTATCTAAATTGGCATCTTTGCTTGACCCAGATGTCAAAATTTACCACATACAGATACTTTGAACAAAGAGTGGATTCCTTAAAGTTTAGCATATATGGACACCTTTCAGTTTACTGGTGCCTAGAGAAATAGATATGGATATTTTGGTTTCTAATTTTAACTAATCTCACACTCAAAAATGGCCTAAAATATTTCTGAAAAAACCCCACTGAATGAAAGTAATATAAGTAAAACAAATGAAAAAGAAACAGGGATGTTAGGAGTTCCTTATCAGCCAGAATACAAGGTAAAAATTCTAACTATCTAATCATATTTGATATGGCTTTTTCCAAAACATAATTTTAAGTTGTTTTTAGCAAAAACACAAATATTTTTATATTTTCCAATAAGAAAAGTATTTAAAATATTATTTTATATGTGAATAATTTGTAATCATATGTAAATAATGTAAGTCAATATCATGTTTTACAAGTATAAAATATGTTAGTATAGTATATAACTACATATATATTTACGTTATGTGCTAAAATATATTTTTATTGCCAGAGAGGAAAGTTTTAAAAAGTTTATAATACTGCTCAATTCCATTCCAGAAATCACACTTAACTATATGTTAGTTTTTGTTACTTCTAGGAGCAATTATATATTCAAAGAATATGCTAAATTAGGACTTCCTTTATAATTAGAAAAAGATTTATATACCAGAAAAAAATACTAAATCAAATACATGGTTCTGGATTTTTGCCTGAATACTCTCAGCAACTAGCTAAAAATAAGGGTATCAAAAGCTATCATTCATTGAATAGCTAAATGACCATGCTTGTCATTGGGCTAATCCTTTACATACATTAATTCTATTCCCCACAGCAACTCCATGAGGTAAGTACCTAATCCAGTAGTAAAAAAGAGAGTGTGAAAGAAAGAATAAAAGAACTAGGCCGGGTGCAGTGGCTCACGCCTGTAATCCCAGCACTTTGGGACGCCGAGGCGGGTGGATCACGAGGTTAAGAGATCGAGACCATCCTAGTCAGCATGGTGAAACCCCGTCTCTACTGAAAATACAAAAAAATTAGCTGGGCACCCTGGCTTGTGCCTGTAATCCCAGCTACTCAGGAGGCTGAGGCAGGAGAATTGCCTGAACCCAGGAGGCGGAGGTTGTGGTGAGCCAAGATCGCGCCATTGCACTCCAGCCTGGGTAACAAGAGCGAAACACCGTCTCAAAAAAAAAAAAAAACTAGTTGTCTCATCAGTGATCAGTAATTAAATTATATCATTTAATTAAAAGAGATTTAAACAACATAGTGCTATTATTCCTTCATTAACTTCACAAAATAATCTTTGTCTAATATTAAGGAAGACAAAAATATAATACTTTTTTTACTACTTATTAATTATGTGTCCTTGGGCCAGTTACTTCTCACCTCTGGAGTTCAATTTCTTCAAATTCAAGTCTTTAATATTTTTCTCTAATGAGAATGATAATACCAGATATCTTAAAGATTGTTCTGAAAATTAAATGTGCTAATTTATATAAAAGTTTATTCACAAGAATGTCTACCCTGGAAGAACCTAATAAGTGTGTACTATCATAGACTGCTGATGATAAAAGCTGTTTTGGAATAGAAATTGAAATTATCAGTCAAAAGTCATAGACAGGATTCACTAACAATAATCTGGCCAGATGTGGTGGCTCACACCTGTATCCCAACACTTTGAGAGCCCGAGACAGTTGTATCGTTTGAGCCCAGGAGTTTGAGACATTCTAGGCAACATGGCAAAACCCTGTCTCTACAAAAAAAATACAAAAATGAGTCAGGCGTGGTGATGTGTGCCTGTTATCCCAGATACTCAGGACGCTAAGGTAGGAGGATCACTTGAGCCTGGGAGGTCAAGGCTGCAGTGAGCCATGATCTTGCCACTGCATTCCAGCCTGGGCAACAGAATGAGACCCTATCTCAAAACAACAACATCAACAACAACAAAAATCAGCTATTCTTGGAACTCTACTACAGGGAAATATAAAGTATTTTTGAGATATAAATGCACAGACACGAAGCTCCTGGTTGTCACAACATTTATAACAGCAACAAAATATCCTACACTAGGGGGATTATATAACAATAAATGGTAGGAAGGTATGCTAAAACATTGTGTTCTCAATCTTAAACACTATGTTAAATATACAAAAAACGTAGGCCATAAACTTAAACGAAAAAAACAGGTTAGCAAATTTCACGTTTACACTTATGTTTTTATTTATATTTACATATCGTTGTGCTGAACAAGGCTACTTCAGCAACAGATTGAAAGGAACTGTTTTAAAAGTATAACAATGGTTTTATTTGGTTGGTAGAAAAATGTTCCCATTGCTAAAGATATCTCAGTTTCTGCAATACATTTGTGTTGAGACACAGTGATTAATTTTCTTTGTTATTTTCTCCATCCTCTTGTCTCTAGCTCTACTTTGCTCATCTTAAGAATGATAACTAAATGAATTTTTTAAAGGGCTAAGGTTAATTACAGGTATCATTTATAAGTTTTCTTAAGCGAATAAGTATTTTTTCTAAAAGCTGGTGATCACTCTTTTTGGTGTGCATTTTTGGACTCTCGAGATTTTTATACTAGATCTCCTTTGGCATGGCTTATTGTCAAAGGTTGCTACATACTATGAGTACTCTAAAAACAGAAAGCGCTTAGGGGTAGTTTATCCCCCAATGTTTAAATCATCTTTGAAAATTATTAAAACATTAAAGGATCAAAATAGCAGTGAGGGAAGGAATATTTGAACAATTCTGCATTTACTGTCTTTGAATACCAACCTTCTTGCCTTTTCATAAAAGACACTAACAGTGTAAGTAGGTTTCAATTATTTAAGTTACATCTCGTTTAATGGAATCCCCCTATAATCACATGTATTATCTACTTTTTGATAAAAATAGAGAGAAAGAGAAAAATTGAAGACTTTTGGGAAAAGTTTTGAAAAGATAACTTCTTCTGCCTTTCCCATGAAATAACTATGAGGGTTAATAAAAAAGATTATGTAATAACATTCTAAAGTGTTTACAAGTCAATCATTACAGAAACCTTTGAGAATGTCATTACTATTGAGAATATTTCCCCATCTCTAGCACATATATGGTGGTGCAATCCTATTTATCTTCAAGATGCATGTGTTATTCAGACTTGCTTTTACAATACCTAAAATATGCTACAATTTATGAGCAATCTTAGCCAATCAGAGAAATAAATATTTAAAGCAATTTTCTAAATACTGTATTATTTACTGTTTCAAAGATTGGAGCTCTTTGATCAAATCACATGAACACTTATTTTCAACATGTTATACATGCTGAAAGCTTTCTCCTAAACTGTATGTACTTAAAATAAAAAGCCATATTATCATAAATCATTATAGCAGTGCTCTGTTATATATATCATTTCTTCTCATATTGTAGTATTTTTCCATCACTGGATGACATTTTTAGTGGATGAATATTTTCATGCCAAAGCATTTGACAATATCTCAGAAAGAACACTGTGTTACAGATTTTCCAATTCTTCTATTGTTGAGTTTTATAATTTTTAAGGCTGTACTATAATTAAACACTGAAGATGAAATTTAAGTTTTACCTTGTCTGCTAAACTTTACTAGATGAGTAAGCAAACAAGGAAAAAGTTATTCTTTCATGCCATAAATATTCTCTACTGTTCAAGGCAATGGATTTACAGCAAATAATATGTTAAACATGGCAGACATAACTTTCATTCTGAAGAATGGTGTTCCAGTTCTTTTTCTGGAAGTTGTGAAGTTAGTTGACTTCTATATGTGTACAAAATGAAACACAGGCTTTCTATCTTCTAGGATTGGATGAGACTTCACTGCTCCAACCTGTGCTTCTTTATGCTTTTCCTCTCTTTTCTTTGTAGCTCTAATCCTAGCAGAGCGGGGGATGTGGTCTATACGAGAAACTTTTTTCCTCTTTTCTCAAACTCTGCAGTTGTTAACTGCTTACAGGCTGCTTTGATTCAGGCTGGCTACATGGGCTGAGAGTGCAAATAAAGGAACAGCTTATGAAAATGCCAATAAAATACACCTGTAATCGGCACAGGACCTAGGCTTGACAGGATCAAAAGGTGTCTCTGAAAGCCAAATGATTTTAACATTGTCAGTGATTGTGATTGTCTCTTCTGATGTTTGGTCCATTAGCCCTGACAGCAGTGGAATTAACCATAATCCCCATTTGGTTATATTTATTGAGAGCATATCCTCGGCTGCTCTAATGTTGTACTGGGTACAAAGAAATACAATTTAAGAGATATAGCCTCTGCCCACATACTCGAACTTTGGAAACCCTCATAGACCAAAAAAATTAAAAACAATGCAGCATAAGCTAAAAGGAAATGATTTGTTTTGCAAAGCACTGTGCTTCTCCATTATATGAAAAATATAAAATAATACCATGAAGGAAAAGGGCTGCTCAGCTCTAGACATAAATAAGCAAAGAAAAGAGCAGCAACATGTCAAAATGAGAGAAAAAAAACCAAAGAGATGTTATGTTCTGTACCCAGAGAGTCCATTTAGAGCAGAGATCAAGACTAAAATTTGTATAAATGCTGAACTGCCAACCTAGAGCCAAAGATCAAATGGAAGCCCAGGACGAGAAGAGCAGTGGGTGGAACCTCTGAAGCACTTGACACAAAAGGAGAGGCCATAATGCAACAGAGTCAGAAGGATGCATTCACATATGCTGAATATCCCCTCTGTGCCAGAAACTCTAGTAGGCACTGGACCTGCAATAGCAAGAAAGACAGAAAAAAATCCCTGCTCTTGTGGAGCTTAGGTTCTAGGCTTCTGAGAATGGCAGTTCTAAAGAGATAATAAGATGAGATAGATAATGGAATGGAGGATGGTGCCAGGTGTAAGAGTTAGATAAGGTGTGAAGGGTCAGACTTAAGTCTGGTAAGAGCAATACAGGCAGAGAACCTTGCAAAGGTCCTAAGATAGTGACCAGCTTGATATCTTATTGGAACAGAAAAGTGAGTGTGACTATAGCATAACTGAACAAGGGACAAAGCTGTCAGAGAAGGTGTCCAAGACGTAAGTAGGGATGGGTTTATGTGAAAGCTTGTATAAAATGGGTTTGGATACTATTCTACTTGTGCTTGGTATGGCTAGTGGATTTAACACAAAGAGATCAAAGACTTACACTTTAATGAATTATCCTAGTTGCAGTCTTTTACACAAAATGCTCTCTTTTCTTCATCAGGTTTTTTCACCACTTACCATTCTGTTTATTTCTCCTTGTGCATAATATATTGAGGGTGCTCAAACTTACTGGCTTACCCAATACATTGTCACCTTATACCTGTCATCCTAACTTACTGTTAATAGTACCCTCCTTCACCCTCAAATGTGTCCCATTAGACTAGGGGGTGCCAAACTTTTCCCGTAAAAGAACAGAGAGCATGTATTTTACGTTTTGCAGGCCAGACAGCAACTAAACTCCACCATGGTAGCCAGAGAGAGCAGCCAGAGACAATATGCAAATGAATGAGCAGGCTGTGTTCTGAAAGAACTTATTTATGAATACTGAAATGGACTTTCATATAATTTTAATGTGTCAGAAAATATCATTTTTCTTTTTTTCCATTCATTTAAAATATAAAAACCATTCTTAGCGCAAGGGTCATACAAAAACAGGTGACAGAGTTTGGCTCTCCAGTTATCGTTTTCTGATCTCCCAGTGAGACCATGAATTAGATGCTGTCTATTATACGTAACATTGATTTTGGGCAAGCAATGTGCCCAGAAATCCTTACAACAAGCCTATGAGGTACCTACTAATATGCATGTGTTTCTGCAATGAAGAAACAGGCATAAGGAACTCTAAGAGGCCTAGGAGTCTCAGGAACTTGCCCAATGTCTCTGAGCTAATAAATGGCTAAATTTGTTGCCTCATTGATAAATAATATATTCACAATATACTTTCACTCTCATGCTCCTGATGGGCATTCTTTCTTCACATCTTTCTTCTTATTGCATATTTTTAGTCTTTTTTTCTTTCCTCATTGCTCCCTCTTGCTTTTGTATCCCCTTTTTCCCATCCTCCATAAAAACTGTAACTGAGCTATATGCCTAAAACCAGTAAAAAACAAACCAAAACTTAAATGTCACATAATAAATAATGCTTTCAATTTCTATAGTCACTTAACATTTCTAGAAGTTTTCTTCAGAGTTCCTAAACATAATAATTTCCTTCATAGTTCTCAAAGGAAACCTGTTTTCCCTCTAAGAACTGGATTTCTAGGTAGCAATTTAACTATTATCTAATCTCATTGTGTTCCTGTTTAAACAATCACGATTACAACTGCTCTTTCCTTTGCAGTTGTTTTGTGAGCAAATACCTAATTTTCTCTTTCCTTATTCTATAACAAATGGTTGAGTTAAGCAAGAACTGGATAACTCCATAATCTTAAATCTCTGATACTCTACAGCTCTAGTGTATTAAACTGGGAATTTTACCACCATTTTGAGGATTTTAGGTTCTATATTCCAAACAACTCTCTTTACAAATGAAGTCCTGGAACACTGGTTGTTTTTAAATTGGGGGCTTTCAGCATACTCTGCCACAATCCTTCATGGTTTTAAAGCATTTGACAAGTGTTTATTTAACAGTGGCTGTCTATTTTGATAGTACAGATGGATAAAAAAAGAGGAGGGCATTTAACTCCAGGAACACTTCCACTGCTGACGCTTCTTGCCAGCAACAAGGCAGCAGTAAAGCTCAAATAGTTTATAAATGTCAGCAAAATCCTATGAACAAATTACTTCCTGAGTCATTTTTTTTAGTGTCTTGTATTCCTAAAAAATATACACTTTTTAATAAAGAGGGAGAAAAAGATGCCATTTGATTGTTGATATACACTACCATTTTCCACTAAATTGTTGTTAACAAATTCTTAAAAATCAAATTGAAGCTGTGGATTTAAGTTGTGCATTCCATACCAATTTCCGAAAATGTTAGGGTGGCATTAAAATCAAAGACAAATTTAAAAAGAAACATACACATAATCTGAGGGATGAATGAGAACAACCTGTTTGGTTCATATTAAGCTTGCAGATTTATCAACACTAGGTATGCTAGGGAAGACAGAGGGAGAGTTTATTAGCTCTCCAGAAAGATTGATTTTTGATTTAGCTATAAGGGGTGCCTATATATTTACTTAGCAAAAGGGTTAATAGATTCAACCTTTTGAAAAATGCACTTCTTTACATGCATATAACATGATGGATGGTTAACTGATTGCACATGGGTAAACATAGGTGAAAACAAATTAATTGGAAGGTAGAGAGTTTATTGTTTATTTTTTCCTTGATAGATGGATCTCATTATTTTCCTCGGGCAGACAAAGCCATAACAGTTTCCAGAGAAAGGAGAAGTGACAGCTCCAGGAAACTGCTTACAGATGGACAGCCAGCAGGCTAAAAATATTACTTGTGTCCACCTCATCAATAAGCTGGCTCCATGAAGAGTGGCAATTATTCTTTTCCTGCCCATGCTGCTGTTTGAGAGGCATGAAGATGATTATTGATAACTCAGTATGTAGAACAAAATATATACAGTAACATAAACTCATTTACCATGGCAAATCCATATCAGAGAGCACCCTTGCCTTTCATGCTATTATTTAAAGTGGCAACGTGTAGCCATCAATGTCTTAGAAGATTATGCTGATACTGTATTTTGTTATAATCCTATTAATTATTAATGATGCACATTTATTATTCACCTATATTTAGAGAGTCTCTATTATGCACTGCAAAGGGGGGAAGATTTCTGAGTTGAAGGAGGTAGGTTTGCAATTTTTTATGCACATAAATTTCACAAGAACTGGCCTTTATCTTTTTCCTTTGTTCTTTTTGGCTATATCAAAGAATATCCTTAAGTTTTTTTTTTTGTGACAAGAATACCAAAATAAATGAATAAAAATAAAATATTGTGTAAATGAAAAAAAACAATGCTTGATAAGAGTCAAGAAGCAAGATATGTAGCTTTATTACTTTTTTAATATGAGAAAAAAATTGTAGTACCAATTACTGTGTGGAATTAAAAAAAAAAAACTCTCTCAATTAAAGGCACTACAAAATAAATGACAGTTTCCAGGCATCAGCACAAAGCTAAAGGGATTTCAATGGCCTCATTACTTTTATTACCCTGCATTGCTCAGCCAAATCTACCGCAAGATTGTGTTTAGGCATAGGATTTGTCCTGGTACTTGCAGAAATGTGGGCAATGGATCAGCTCACCTGGAATTAAGAGAGCAGGCACACAAAATCGGAACATAGCAAATGCTATACTTTACATAGTTATTCTGCTCTCTGGAGATAGGATAAAAGGTATGGGCCAGAAAATGAGTTACCATATAAAAGATAAAGTCAACCTTTATAGTCAAATTTCGCCACATCTGATCATGTAGTTTAAGGTATTTGAACCTATTCCTATTACCTTACTTTTTTGAATATCCCATTTTCTGTTATTTATATCCTAAAATATATACGAATAATGCACAGTTTTGTTAATTTCTACTGGCAACTAGCAGAGTGATTTTTTTAATAGTCAATCTAAATGAGAGAGCATGCTCTACATTCTACTAAAATTTTCTCCTGGGCTTGAAGGTCACAGTGATTAACTGTTCTGTGTTATTCTTGAGTTGCACAATTATCCAATAATCAGGAATTCCACCCAGAGCTGCCATGACTTAACTAAGGGGACCCTTGTTCCCAGTTTTCCTAAATGTCTAGTCTCTGAGGACAAAAGAAAGGAGTTCATCTAAAGGTAAACTGTCTTGCTGAGTTTTTAAAAGCAGTGTATAATTAGAAAATACAAGGAACTAAATAGCTTCCATCTAACTCTCAAATCACCTAACCATTTTTAATTTCAATCTTTATGCCTAACAGTTTTTCATTCTATGATAAAAGTATTATTGTTTTCCTTATTTAAAAGATTCCCAGGGTACTAGTATCTGAAAAAAAATATTACTTATTCAACAGTGTCATAGAGCTATTATACCCCAAATTATGCATTGTTTTTATGTTGCCTTTTGTAATTTCAAAAGAAAGCAACTAAATGCAGTGGTATGTCCTTTATGGGGAAAGGGCTACTGAAATCTTTGTTGAATTTAGAACACAAGATGTTTATCTAACTCCCATATGATTTAAAAAAAAAAAAGCCCAAAATTCTGTTCAGGAGGCAGGTTTTCTAAATATGAGTGCCATATAAGACAATCTAGGTGAAATAGCATTTGAAATACATTTTACCTGAATTTAAATCAAATCTATAAATTATTAGTTCTGGCTGAAACACATATCTAATAGAAAATTAACAAAGATCATTTACCTTTGAATTATATTGAAATATTCCATCCAGAAATTTTTTGGTCATTCTATATAAGTCAGGGTACTTTTAATCACAAGTGATGGAACCTTTGGGAAATGTTGATTAATCTAACCAAGCCAGAGGAAGGGCAGTAACAGAGCCAAACCACTCAAAATAGGGACCTGAATGTAGTAAGGACCCCGTCCCCTCATCTTCCATCCTGTTTCTGGCAGCCTGAAAGCAATGCCTAGGGGTGTACATGTGGGTTTTTCTAAGAGTTGCCCACAACGGCTAAGGAGCCCACTCCTTCCTTTGCTGATCTCTGATCAGGAAATCAGAGTCATGCTGAGAGATAAATCTTTAGAGTGAGGGGGAAGGGAGGAAGTTCACCAATATTATGGAAGTGCTATTTCCCTAGCTTGATCATTTCTTCGAATAACATTATTAACATCTTTAATAATGTTAATTCAAGATTCCAGGAATACTCTTGCAATACATTCACCAGTATTTCACGGGTACTGCCTGAGTAAAACTTGTAAAATGAAATATGTTTGCTTAGGCCATTGGTCCAATCTCAATGCTGTCCTGATGTCTGCTGTTATTGCCTTAGGCATATATCCTACAATTTCCAACCACTATTTCACCTAGCTCTGTCCCATTTTACACTGTCAGGCTTTCTCTATCAGTATGCCAGTGCAGTGACACAGCAGAAACTCATTACTTGATCTCCCACCTTTGTTTTGGTTACTTCCTAAAGAGGCAATGTGAAGTGACAGAGAACACAAGCCTTTGCATTAGAAGACCTGGGTCTGAAACCTATCTCTCCACTTACACCTAATTTGATTTTATCCAAATTCCAATGACTTTCTCACTACAACTTTTCTTTGAAGTACTGTTGTGAAGATGACATAGGTAATATGTCTACAATGCTTTACCATATAGAAATATCCTCTGTTTATATGCATGCAATCAATTTATTAACTACCTTCTTCCCTTCCTTATACTCATAGACTGTACCCTTTTCCCATAGATTTAAATTTTTAATCATCAGTCTTATTGTTGTTCTTGCCAATCTTAGGGACCTTGAAATTTTTAATGGGTAACAATTCTAACACAATGAGCTCACTATTCCTAGAACCTTGTAACTGCCAGTCTAATCCAGATTCAAAATTTAATAATTCTTGAAAATATTTTTTCCCTCCTCAAGCCTTTAGAAACAGTCTAACAGTCTCATTCCTGTACCATTTCAAACATTACCACGGAAAGGAAACCATTTCCATAAGGAAAAATGATCTAAAAATTGAGTGGACCAAATCCACTCCTTAGGAAACTAGTCTTTCTTGTGCATTAGAAACACAGAAAGGATTAAGCAGTGAGAATTGTTTAAACAAGTTAAGAAAACTGCCTCTCTTGGGGACTACCAGAATCATAAATTGTTTTTGGCAAGGACTTTGGGAACTTAATAATGTAATGATTCTGCCTACACCTATGGAGGTATAGCAAACAGCCTGTTTCCAAGGTTTAAGCCAGGTGATGTTTAATGCTCAGTGAATGCTAATGTCAGAGACAAAGAAAAGAAGAGGTGTGATTAACAATGTATTCCATCTTTTGCTTGCAACCGTTTTTCCACTTCACCTCTTAAGCTGTGATTTTCTCCTCTAGTGCAGCATTTTCAGCTGCTTACTGCAGGTCAGTGCCCCAGACGTTAAATTTTAAGGGAGGGATCATGAAAAATAGCTAATAGGTATTAGGCTTAGTACCTGGATGATGAAATATTCTATGTAGAAAACCCCCATGACACAAGTTTACCTACGTAACAATCCTGCACATGTACACTTGAACTTAAAATATAAATAACCAAATAATAAAAAAAATTAAATACATTTTAAAAGTTAATTATAGTTGCTTCTTAACCCACCTTATCCACTTAACTTCTTCCTCCCTCATCTGCAACTCTACCCTTTCTTTTTTACTCCCCTTCACCTTCTCTCCATCCCAGACCCTCCTTCTCTTTTCTGTTGACCTCCCTTGGAATTTCTGAGTCTTTACATGCTTACCCTTTTCCATTTCCTACATGCAGACCACTGGATTCATGTCTGTCTCACATATGCCCTCTAATACAACTCATTTTTTCCCTGACTTTCTTCATCCAGATGTTCACTGAAAATGACCTTTACCACTCTCTGAATACCTTTAAGTACATTTTTTTTTGTAAGATAACTGAGGGCATTTGCCATATTCTGCCAACTCCCATAGTTCCTAATACAAACACCTTATGGTTTCTGTATAGCTTATTTTGTGCAGCTTATATTGTTGTACTTTTGGGCAAGAGAGTTTTATTCATTTTTTTTTGTTTTATTAATTTTCGTAGCTTTTCTATCAAGTAGTCCTTTATACAGCAACAGAGTAGTATTGAGTCTGTCTGTTCAATTCAAAAGCAGTTGAAGCCCACTTGGAAAGGAAGACTTTCTTGTAAATTCAAGGTTTGGTTAACACCATCAGGAAGAGGTTAGTGAAAATAAATAGATAATAAGCGTAAACATGTCATAAGATCAACTACAGAGTTATACCCACATTACTACTTACATACATACCCACATTACTACTTGTTATAGCTTACCCAAGGAGGAGCTGCCATCACATAGTTGTGTACAGAAATGAGCACTCAACTGGAATAAGAAAAGCTGGGTTCCAATCCTTCCTATGTCTTTTATAAATTTTGTATCTCTGAAAACATCAGCAAATTATTTGAGCCTCAGATTCTTCATCTGTAAAATGGACAGAGTAGTACCTACTTCACAGTGTTGTTCTGAGCATCAAGTAGTACATGCATGAAAATTCTGTAAAATTTAAAGTGTTATACCAAAACAACCATTATTAAAAGTTTTGTTGCATGTTCAATATACCTTACAGAGAAATGAACTATAACCTGCCATCTAGTCTAGGGATCTGCTTCTTGGCCCCTCAGGCAGTCTGTGGAGGCAGGAATGATTGTCACATGTTACATTTGACTACTTCGGGTTTCTTTTTTTAGTGACACCACTTCCGTCTACCTGCTATTCCTGAAACCACTAAGAAGCAAAATTCTTTGATAAACTTTTATCTGCTTTGGCCTTTTATTGGGTACCACTAACCCAATGCTTCTAGAGAGACCAAGGCTAACATCATTCTATGCCCCTTTGATAAATTTAACCAATTCAATGAAATTATTTGGATCCCATTCATTGCATCTCATCTTGCATCTTGGCACCACAAACTTCTACTTCCTTCCCTATGATAATCTAATGGAATAAGAAGGACGATAATTGGCTTGTTAACAAAATAAATGACCATTTGTAACATCATACAATGCTATTTCTCAATGGCATTTATGAGTTGCTATTATAAAAAATTTGTTCTTTCTGAACTCTCATATAACTGTCTTTGAAGTCAGTAATAATCATTTTAACACAATGCTTCATTCCCTTTCTCCAAAAAGCTCTAAGCACCTGGGAGACATTATCTAATTAATACTAATGCATGCAGAGAGGCTCTAAGGGGGAGTTTAAGAAGACAAAAAAATGTCTATAAAGTTCACCATGACTGTCATTAAAATATGATCTGTTCAAATGCATGTACAAAACACAAGCTTTAGCCACAGGAATTCATTTAAAATAATTTAAATAGTTTATAAAATAAATGGATTTCTATTCACAACTGTTATAAGCTATAAATTGAGCCTGTTAAAAGCTTACTTCAAAGGTGTATCCTTGATAGTCAAGCTATTTTGATGCACATGTATTTTTCTCTTTACAAAACAAAAAGAATAAAAATTAAGCATTTGAAGATCTTAATCATCTGCTAAATTTCACAAACCACTTGTTGATTCAGTAGTACAGTTGATTCTACTCAGTTCTGGTTCTCATTTTTAGAGTTTGTGTCATTTGAAACATTCAAGTTTTTAAAATAGAAAAAATTAAAATGCTTTGGGCTGAATTAAATTGTTGGATTTAAGTAAAAAGCAGTACCTACCTAAACTAAGGAATAAAGATGATCTCAATAAATAAATAAACTTAGCTTTTCTTTTTTTGTGCTGAGGGCAAGGGCACAAACTGGCCATATTTTAGCTTAGTTAACCACATGCACTAGGAAAAGTCAGGATATATAACACCAAGTGAACTTCATTTGCCCATCTCGTTGTACAATAGAGCTTTCCAAGGAAACCCGCGGAGCCCCAAGTCAGGCTGAAGGGAGCCTTCTGACCCAGCTTTCTCAGTAATGTAGCGAATATATTCAGACTTGGAAGGAGCAATGCAGTTAATGAGCCTGTTTATTATACAACTGAAGGATGTGACCCAGGTACAACTTTTTAATCTCACTGAAGGCAAGATTATATATTTCACTTCTTCTGTAGATACCACCTCCAATACCTTGACTAGTTAGACTAAGTAAAATGTCCTTGCTGTGTACTTCACTAGTAAAATACTACCAAAGACTCAATATCCTAATAATGACTGCCTCGATGTACGTTAGTGCCCTACAAAAATATAAACTTCATGGAGTCAAGGTAAAAGTTTCACTATTCAGTTCCCAATTGGCTCATTATTTGCCACTATATTTATAGTAGCTCCCCCATATACAAGAGGGATGTGTTCTAAGACCCACAATGGATGTCTTAAATCTCAAATTATACCAAAGCCCACATATACTACGTGCAAATTTCTTTATCCTTATTTACGATTTCATGGATAGGTTTGTCCTTACCATGGATCTTAGAAAACTCAGTATATGATTTTTTGGTACTTTATTAAGTGAAGAACTTTGACCTTTTTACTTAAAGGAAACACTTTCTGTCTTGTCTCTGGCACATCCAAATTGCTGGCATCACTACTCTTGCACTCTGGGGCCATTATAAGTCAAATGAACTTTTACTTGAGTCCAAGAGTACTTGTACCTGCACTGCAAAACCATGACAGTTGATCCTTGGGCAACTATGATGTGGCTAATGGGCAGGTAGTGAGTCTTCACTGTAGACATGCTGGATAAAGGTAGGAATCATGTTCAAGGTAGGATGGAAGGGACTGGCATGAGATCTTATCAGGCAACTTACAATGGTGCACAATTTAAAAGAGCAAGTGTTTATTTTTAAAATGTTCCACATACAATTTTCAGGCTGTGGTTGACTACAGGTAACTGAAACCACAGAAACTGAAACTGCACATACAAGGGGACTACTGCAATTCATCGTGGACTGAGTGATAAATGGGGACCTTAGTGGACAGACAGATAAGGTAGCTACATTTGTTGACTTTGCCTTCAGGTTCTCTTCATAAACTCAGGGTAGCTCTAAACGTCTGGAAGAGATCTGGATGATATATACAGGCAGGCTCACAGAAGCTTCCAGAGACCCTTCATGGCATCTTAGAGTATATATCTGGGAATATTTCCATACACTGTTTTCAGTCAAAAATACATAAAGTCGTACTTTTCATAGTCATTTATTATTTATTTGTTATCACCTACTATATGCTAGAAACAAGGCTAAGCCATGTGTGAAAAAGCCTATGACTCAAAAAGAGCTATGTGTAAAATTTCTCCCTTGTAAGTTTGAATATTGGAATTTCCACAATTGAGAAAATAAATACAGAGAATTGACACAAAAATTGCCAGGGATATGACAACACAGAAATCAATGTTGACTATAATAAACTGAGCTTTAAAAATTATGTGATCATATAAATAATACATCTAGAGCCTAAATAATAAGCACAATAAAGTTTGTTTTCAAACTGATCCTATGTACTCTAAGAACATTTGATAAATTCATATCATAAGCCATGTTTAATTTATTAAATGTTCCAAACTTTAATGATCAATAGAGACCAGAACACAGACCTAATATGATTGAGTTATGCACTTTGGAAAACTACTGTAACAGCATTAAGCTCTTTTTCTGTGTATCTCCAAAAAATACTGCTTTTTTTCTTTGTTTACTTTTCTGTTGATAGCCAAAATTTCCAATAATTATTTATTTCAAAATGAAAATTGCTTTCAATCATTGGTAAACATCACAGAAATATCCTCAGGAATTTAAACCCTGGAAGGCATTTTAGTCTCTTGCACATTGTCAAAGTAACTGTCAGTATTGTGTAGATGCTGGCATATTCTCCTCTATTAGAAGAAAAGATTGATCAGACAGAAAGAAATGTTTACTGACACTATTTCAACAGTAGTCAGTGAAGAAAATTCTTCCTGAAATAGTTAAATATTTCCTATTAAATATTAGTTTTATAAAATCCTGCTTAATTGTGCACACACAAAGCATGTAATCTCCAGGGCTCTCTTTTTATTTATTATATTCATGAGACCATCTCAGCTATCCTAATATTAATAGGTTCCTCTATCCATCTATATAATGATAACTTCAATGCTGTAACTGTTCCAGATGTCTTTCCCTTTTCTGTATAATTCTTTGTAAAAGCCACAAAAATAGTTTGATTCCTGCATTTAGAGTGTAGCTTAATATTTCTGCCTATCTTGGGACATACCCCTCTTGAGAAGCAACAAGAGGAAAGCATGTAAGGGCTCGGCAGGATGAGAGGAGCATGAGAAGCCACAGAGGCAAGCATGTCAGAAAGTCTGATCTTTAACCTCACAGAGGTATAAAACATGCCAAAGACCAATATAACATAATTGACAACTGATATCCATGTTCACATCTGAGAAGTGTTCAAATACATCTGAAGCACAAATTTCAGTCCAGATGGACCTAGTTAGTTTTTGATTCATAGGCCTGGGACCCTGAGAACTGGGGGAGATTTTTTCAGGTATGCCAAAATGAGAAATAACACTCCTTCCTAGGCAAGCCACTGTTTTGATTATTTATACAGCAATAAGATGAATATTGTTGGATGTCAAGAGATGAATTGATGAAAGGTCTTCACTCTCTCTTTATCACTGTTAAATCCAGTGCCAAGAATTAGCCTGGTATTACACACATTGCTCCTGCCCTCTGCTTAAAGAAGGTATCTGTCACTATCCAAAATATCCTGGGCGCCAGAGCTGATATTACTCACTGAGTCTTTGAAGGAGGATGACAAATGCATTGTCTGAATTTACAGCAGAGCCTCTGAAAAGGCACAGCCTGGCAGCCAGGGGAGAAGCTCTATCTATCTCCTATGTTGCTTTCCTTTGTCTGATAGTGTAGAGTCCTTGACAACATTCTTAGCTCATTAAGATCATGCAGTTTGTCATTTAACTATACAGAGAGAGTACATTTTCCTTACTTTATTCTACTCTATATTTTACTGTCCCTGCATTTTATAGACACATGAAAAGCATACAACTTGTATTGATTTTCAGCAAAAGTCCAACACATGATATTTGCAGATGATATAAATAATTAATTGTTGCAAACACAACCTGTTTTTAGGAAAGGGTCAAGATCTGAGAGGCTCTAGATTGAGCAATGCAGTCAACGTCCATTGAAACTGTCACATGGCAAACCCAAAGACCTCCCATCTCACAAATTAAACTTACCTCAGAATCTTCCAGGACAGTGAAGTAATAGGATTGTAAAGTGTTCACAAAAAAGTATATCATGAGGAAATGCAAGCAGTACAGGTGGTGACCTTTTGCTCCAAACCTAAGATTGGTCACAGGAACTCTGGTCTGACATGCTGAATGAACTTTTAAAAAAAATAGTGATGGTACTTTTTGATAGTTTGAGATATCCTCTTACCAAAAACTCAAGTTCTCAATCCAACCATATACTTTCCTGGATTTAGAAATTTCATTCTGGCATAGATTACAAAAGTCATATTTCTTTGTGATTTGCATCCTCCAGTTCTATAGTATTTATCATGATGTACACCATAGAACTCCTTCTGTACTCCTTGGCAGCTTTACAGCAAGCAAGTCAGAGATCAGATGTACAGCCCACTCAACAGATGGAGAAGACCCTAGAACTCAGGTCTGCATTCTCATACTCAGGTAGCAGAATCTTCTCTCATTGTATCACACTTGCAGACCAGTAGTTTCCAACAGTTAGCAACCATCAGAAGAACCTGGGCTATGTATTAAAACTAAACTCTGCTGTCAACTGCTCCTAGAATTTCTGATTCACTAGGTCTGGGTTTTTTGCCTGTGAAACAAATTCCCAAGTGAATCCCGTGCTGCTGGTTCAGGAATCACATCTTGAGAAGCATTGCTATAGACAGGGCTTTGAAAATTTATATGCTGGTTTGGTAACTGCCTGACTTACATATTATCTTTTCCTCCATTTGTCTCCATCTTTTCATTCTTCTCTCTTCTCTCCCTCTTTTGAGAAAATATCTTTTATTTGGAAGCTGTGCTTATGGTCTCAAAATTGAAAAAAAAAAATCCATCTTATATTTGAAGAACATTTTTTCTCTACCAAAGGTGTAGGAAATATATATAAACAAGAGTATAAGATCAGCTCCTTATCACTTAATTCAAGTTCTGTTACATTGAAACCTACTATATGAAGAAATGTTAAAAGAGCTTATACAGAATCAAGGAGGGCCAAGTGGATCAAAAGAGTTTGGGAAACTCTGGGTTAAGCAAAGTTAAGTAAGTTTATTTACTGGTGAACGTTAAATGAACTAATGTGCACTGTGATTCTCCAATTAGTAATGGTATTTAGTATTTACAGAATTTAATTATGAAATCCTTTTTTAGTGGAACACTGGTGTGCTAGGAATACAGTATGTGAAATAGTCTCATTTTCCCCAAGGACTCAGATAATGGATTGACTTAAACTAGGTAGGATCGTTTTCCTTTTAAATCACTTCAAAAAGAAGGGTATTTTTTGTATAGTAGAATACTGCATGCATATATATATATATATATATATATATATATATATATATATGTAAAAAGACTGATTAGTTTTTCAGATTATAACTTCACTCCAGTAGATATAAGCCTATAATGGCAGATTTCATTAAACCTACTATTGAATTCAAATTCCTGAAAAACCTACAGAAAAAAAAGATAATGTGTAATACATTGTTCTTTTCCCTCTTTTGAACTGGGGAGTTATTATTAGAATGCCTGCTAATTAGTTAATTTATTCTGTACTTGATAACTAAGCCAGAGGCTCACAAAAGGCTTACAAGTTTCAATTTCTAGACAGACCCAATTCTTAAATCAAGTTTGTGAATTTCATAATTATTTCAATTTAAACTCAAACATGCCCCTCTAGTAATGTATGAAAAGATTATTAAGCTATTAGGTTAAACATGGATATTTACAGAAAGGGCCAGAGACTGATAAGGATTACTGTTAGTAACCTTTTAAAACCATAATGTATCAATTTCAAATTATAGAACATGGTTTAAATGTCATTTATACATTAGAATAAACTGAAACGCATAATCACTGTCTCCGTGAATAACCATTTAGTCTGATTTCTGATCTTTCAATGCAGACAAAGGTTACTAGGCTACAGACCTTGTTTGCTATTTGATGAGCATTAAGTGCTTAATTTTGAGGATTTCGCTGATCTTTTATACAAGGGCAGACACAAATTGTTTTCTAAACAAGAGAAGAAAAACTGTATTTATGACCACATTTGTGAATATTTCCTCTCTCTACAAATGTGCTTAATATTAATTGGAAATGTAAAACAGACCAGTTCTTATCTCTTTTTATCACACTATATAACTTTCATAACACCTTTCCATTTTTCCATGGCAAGAGGACTTTCATTTTTTCCCACCTCCATTCAGCCAGTATTTATTCAGTTCCAATGATATAAAAGAGATTATACCAGACCAGTGAACAAAAAAATGCATCAACGCCGTACATCAGAAGATATATCTATCTATCTATCTATATATATATATATCTTGCAGACCAGTAGTTTCATATATACATATACACACACACACACAAAATATATATATGGTTTTGATGCATTATATATGTATACATACACAGATATATTGATATATATTTTAGGCAGGTAATTTTGACACATAATGAAATAACTCTATATAGGTGAATAATGCCATAAAAAGAGTTTTGTTAAGGAAGAGACAGCTTTTTAATGAGCTCACAAAATTATCTCAGCTGTAAGCACAAAGGCAAAGCTTCTTCTCTTCCAAAATATCAGAAAACTCAGTTTGGGGTGCCTGTGGGAGTCAAGGTTTGGTGAAAACTAAAAGACTGACTTATTTTCCTCATAGTGACCATGTGTCCTAAGCTTCAGCTTTGCTAATAAAAAGAAGTTTCCTGATTTCATTTCTCTATTGCAAGTAAGAAAATTCCAAGCTCAATATCGTTCAATGATAATTTAAGGATGTTGCAGAAAACACTGATAACCGATCTGCACTCAGAAGAAAGGTTAGTAGTCTGCCAAAGCAACTGACCTGCAAAGCAGAAGGTCAAAAATACCATTTAAACTCTGTCTAAGCGAATGGCCTTGTTTAACACACAGGGAATGTTGAAAGAGCACTGAAAGGGCTCTAAAGGGGCCTGGGGGCTCCACAGTGTACATTGAATCCCAACAGTCTGTGCATCAGACACAACCATGAGACGGATGGCTACAGTCCTCAGAAGAAACTTCCAGTCTTTGGGAAAGGTCACTTGCAGTTCTACAGTCAAAGATTATGTTTATATCTCAGTAGTAGCAGTTACTGAGGGGAGAACTACTTTATAGGGTAGTGCCTGATCATCCTGAAGTAAACTGGACGTTTTCTGAGATGGGCGAGCAATGAGAGTTTAGTCCAGAATAACAGCAACCTAATGTCTGTGGAAAACATTCTACAGTTTTTTTTTTTTTTTGAGACGGAGTTTCACTCTTGTTACCCAGGCTGGAGTGCAATGGCGCGATCTCAGCTCACTGCAACCTCCACCTCCTGGGTTCAGGCAATTCTCCTGCCTCAGCCTCCTGAGTAGCTGGGATTACAGGCACGCGCCACCGTGCCCAGCTAATTTTTTGTATCTTTAGTAGAGACGGGGTTTCACCATGTTGACCAGGATGGTCTCGATCTCTTGACCTCGTGATCCACCCTTTGCAGAAGGCTTAGAACTTTACCTAGGGTGGAAAATTACTACCTTTGTTTTGGTCCTAAAACTAATTTTATTATTAATGGTGACCACTAATAATACTTGGACCATCTTATGAAAGCCTACTATGTAATAATGATGAGTTGAGCAGTACTAGACTTTATTAGCCTCTTCCTTTGCAATGTAAAATACTGTTAAGCAGGCCAAGCCCTGTGGCTCATGCCTGTAATTGCAGCACTTTGGGAGGCCAAGGCAGGTGGATCATGAGGTCAGGAAATTGAGGCCCTCCTGACCAACATGGCAAAACTCCGTTTCTGCTAAAATATAAAAAACCTAGCCAGGCGCGGTAATGCATACCTGTAGTCCCAGCTACGCAGGAGACTGAGGCAGGAGAATTGCTTGAACCCAGGAGGTGGATGTTGGCAGTGAGCCGAGATCATGCCACTGTATACCAGCCTGGTGACAGAGCAAGACTCCATCGCAAAAAAAAAAATACTGTTAAGTAATTTTCTAAAGTTTACAGTTAGCTGAAAAGGACTGAAAGCAGCTTCTCTTGACTGCCAGTCTCTTTCCACCATACTGTGCTCACTCACCTAAGTCAATGTTTTAGGTCTGGAATACTTGCCTACATAATAATGAACAGAGAACTAATACATATTCCCTACCTTTTGCAATAGGCTATAATCTGTCTTCCTCTCCAGTCACCAGGGAAGTCAGTGTTTAATAATGTGCATTATTGTTTTGCAACATCCCAAATGCATAGTGTCTTCAAGTGAGGAACACTTCATTCCTTCTTAGTCCTCAGTGCCTGCCACAGTGTGCTGTACATACTGTATATTCAAAATAGATTTGAGAGTTGAGCATTCTAGGAATATAAGACAATCTGCTAAAAACCTCTTCAAACTCTTTAAAAGCCATGATTCTAAAAACATATGATCTTAGCTACCATCTGGTTGTTTGGTCTGACAGGTGTTTTAGCAAGTTCCGTTTTAAGAAGTATTATTTTAATTATTCTCCAAATCAATCTTCTCTGCCAAAATGCTATAGGGCACCTTGTGTATTGTGAGTTTATATACAGAGTTGGATTTGTTTTACCTTTTTAAGGCAGCTTTGATACTTATAAAAGATAAAACTTTTAGATTAGTCACTGTCATATAGAGAAGAACTTAGAAGGTGACAGTTTGAGAATGTTTTAGCACTCCTGTAAATATCTTTAAGAAACTTGCCTAATATTTATTTGTTTTTATTATGTTTTTTTGAGACAGGGTTTCATTCTGTTGCCCAGGCTGAACTGTAGTAGTGTGATCTCAGCTCACTGCAACCTCTGCCTCCCACGTTCACGGACTCTCCTTTGTCAGCCTCCCGAGTAACTGGGATTACAGGTGTGCGCCACCACACCCAGCTAATTTTTGTATTTTTAGTAGAGATGGGGTTGTGCCATGTTGGCCACACTGATCTCAAACTCCTCACCTCAAGTAATCCGCCCACTTTGTCCTACCAAATTGCTGGGATTACACGTGTGAACCACTGCACCCAGCCTGAGAAATTTGCCTAATATTTATTGATTAGGAATAAGAGAAAACAGGTATTTTTCTATTAAAATATTTAGATATCCATCAAAATAAGGAAATTATTACACATATTAAATATGTCAAAGCAAGTTATTTTACTTGTACACAGGCTTTTTCCATTTATCCTAACATTCATCCTAATATGAAAAGTTCCTATTACAAAGGAAAAATATAATTTACATAAATATAAGTAAAAAAATCTTTTTCTGGCTTTCACTGGGACACCTAGGTATTTCAGTTCACTTCTAAACTTTAATTCTGCATAGTTTCTTAAAAGTTTAAAAATATAGGAAATTGAGCATACTATTTATTCCTGTTAACTAGCTCTACACCATGCATTCATTTGCTTTCAAGATTTCTGTGGGCTAAAACTGTCAGTTTCAGCTTCAGACATGATTCCAGGTCTTAGAATCAATTTAAGGTCTGTATTGGCACTACAAAATTTGCAGATGTGGGCAGGTAGTAAATACACTCTTGCGGTTTGTGGATTCCCAACCCCTTAGTAAAGAGAATATTGAAGCCAATTTATATTTCCCAAGTTCTGTAAAAAAGTAGAATAAGGAAATCTAATTTTCTAAATAATGCAATAATATTTTGAAGCCCTTGGCAGCTACTGGCTGGGTCACTCATTAATGTGGTTCTGTTGCCATGTGCTCTAGAGTTTCAGGAACCATTTGTCAATCTGGAGGGGTGTAAGTACCACTGCCAAGTGCCATACTTAAAAGTTTTTCTGAACATGATGCTTCTTTATGTTTTGGCTTCAAACACTATGGCAACAATGAGGTGAGAAGTGACTGTGCTATCAAGCACATAAGCAGCAGCACAAGATTAGTTTGAGGGGCAGGTGAAGTTTCATGTAACAAAACATTGATCCACTATCATTAATTAAGACACAATTTGAAGCCAGACATTTTTCCTGTGGTAAGCCTGAAGTAAGAAAAATCAATCCCTTCAATATCATTGGAGGAGTCTCAGATAATCAAACAAAGAAATAATTTTATTTATTCCATTGTATTTACAGTTGAGAAGCAGCAAGGAACAATACATCAGTTTGTCCCCCTTAGGAAACGTATGGACACCTTGTTTCTTCTTGCAAATGATTTAAGCAACTAAAATTTCAGAACCAGAACCAATTTTAAGAAATTAGAAAAATCATATCAATGAGTAGCTGTTGATTAGATTAAAATTTGACTTAGCTTCACCAAATAATTCTTTTTTTTTTTTTTTTTTTTTTTTTTTTGAGACGAAGTCTCACTCTGTTGCCCAGGCTGGAGTTCAGTGGCATGATCTCGGCTCACTGGAATCTCCACCTCCTGGGTTCAAGCGATTCTCCTGCCTCAGCCTCCTGAATAGCTGGGACTACAGGTGTGTGCCACCACACCTGGCTAAGTTTTTTTATATGTTTAGTAGAGATGGGGTTACACCATATTGGCCAGGCTGGTCTCGAACTCCTGACCACATGATCTGCCTACCTTTGCCTCCCAGAGTGCTGAGATTACCAGTAAGCCACCGTGCCTGGCCTCATCAAATAATTTTTAAAAGCATTACAATTCAGTGATTTTATATTCATTCCAATTTACAAGATTATGAAAGTGAATATATTAATAAACTGTTTTCTTTCTTTTTTATTCACTCTATCCACATATCTAAGAGCCAACATTTCTACTTTATTAATAGCAATAAAAATGTTATATTCTATTGTTCAGTGTAACTACAGCAAAACAGTAGTAAAAAACAACTCAAGCCACAAATACAGGGATTTTCAACCTCTGATTGTAATAAAATCTGACTTTATTTTCACTGGCATGAGACTAATACATTCAAAATAATGTTTGTAATTCAAAGCAGGAAATCAGTGCTAAAAAAACTGAATAATAACAAATGAAAATGTCAATAGTATAAAATTAACTAAATGTAAATATTTGCATTTAGTTTGAACAAACTCAATTTGGCCTTATGTTTTCAGAATTTCTGCCTTTCCAACACAGTTTTAAAAGGCAGAAGTCTCCTTTATTGCTTCCATTACTATAGCCATAAGGCAGCAATGTCCTCACAATTGTATGAGATGATGTGCAGATAATGATCATTAAAAGCATACTCCATTCAGTTTTTAATGTTTACAGAAGTGATGCTTACCCTTATGAATTAAAGGCTAAAGAAAGCTCAATAGATATTGCAATAACCATAAAGTAGAGGACACTCTCATAACAATGGCTCAGTCAAAAGTATTCTCACATGACTTCCTAAAATGTGGTCTTATTTAAGCACAATTACAAATTATTCTCCCAGTTTCTGAACTAATAAAAAAAAAGTGTACACACATAGCAAACTAGGAATGAGTCCTGCAGTAGTTGTGCAACACAGAGTGTAAGACCTTGAAAACTGCAATCAGGCTCCGTTCACCTCTGCCACTCACTGAACTCTGTGAACTTGGACAGATGTTTATCATCATTCTGACTAACACTTCCTGTGGTAATTACTTACTAGTATTATGTGATTTACTTTTCATGTCACTGAAATAAGTGCCACTTTCATCCCTTTTTTATATATGGGAAAGCAGAGATCAAAGATGTTAAGTAACGTTTGTGGTAAGACGCCTGTAAGAATTTGAACCCAAGAAAAGCCACATGCATATATAGGAAGTCCAAGAGTTCTTAACTGAAAACACCTACATCATTGTTATCTGGTGTTCATTCCATAATATCATCAAGCAAAGGCTTAACACATAACTTGATGATTGATACTTAGTAAATGGTTGCTATAATAATAAATAATAACAAACTAGAAACTAATAAAAACAGCAATAAAAATTAAAATGTCTTCAAAATAATCATCTCTGAGTTAATTATGGAAAAGACGTAATTGAAGAAATGCTACAATCTAAAAGCCTGTAAGATATGACTAAAGCAGTATTCAGAAGAAAATTCATGGCCTCAGACATATTTAATAAACAATAAGAATGAAAACATAATGTATTAAACTTGGGAATTATAAAAAGAAGTGCAAAATGAAACCTAAGGAAAACAGAAGAAATACACAATAAAGATACAACCTGGGAATAAAGAATTAAGAAAACTATAACAAAATCTTATATAAATATTTATAAAATTCCTAAAATATTAGCAAATACAATTGAACAATATATAAAAATAATAAAATATGTCTAAATGAAGCTCATTTTGAAAATTTAAGGCTCACTCCCCTTTAGGAAATCTGTAAATGTTTTAATAGATCAGCTCCAAATAGGTCTGGATAAGGAAAAACAACCACTTATAATAAGGAACAGCCATTGAATACTGAATCCAAATCATATGCACACACTGTGCTATATTAAGTGTTGAGGGTGGTGAGGGTGAGAATGGAGATATCTATATGTGTATCTTAAAACAAAAGCTAGAAGCCTGATTTATGAATAAGAAGCATTCTCATTAAAATAAGGATATCCACTACAGTTATTTTGGAACCAACAGTCATGCAACAAGTCAAAAGAGAGACATATGGGGAAATATAATGAAAAGAGAAAGATGAAATTATATTTTCACAGAAAATGTAGGTAAAAATAAAGCCTAAGATAAACAATAAAAATATATTTTTAGACTAACATGATTTTGGCAAAGGGCAAGTTTTGTAATTAATATATAAAAATCAAGCATTTACCTAAAGACATGAATTGCCTATTGTAAAAATCAAATGCCCAATTTTTGAAAGGCAATCAATAGATATCTGAATAAGTGAATGATTGAATATAAGCAAAAATAAAACATGTCAATTAATGATAGCAACTCAAAACATACAATACTGTAGAATTAAGAAATATTTCTAGTTTACATGAAGACGTAAAATAACTGAAATGCAAAATTTGTTATAAATATACATAAATACATAGACACATATAAAAATATATATAATGCATTTGCAGTAACCAAACAGAAATTGATTTTATTTTATAAAAATAAAATCATTTTGCAATCCCAAAAACTCTTGAAATAAACCTTGATATTTGAAAAGAGAAGATTGCTGAGGGCCATATGCCCTATCATATATTAACTCATATCATAAAACTGTGATCCTGGGCTTCAATATGTATTGACCTATATATAGTGTTATTTCTCAGAGATGATATTTCAGATTTTTAAAACTTTTATTGGCAATATTAATATTTAGTAACCTTGTTTGTATTTTTTAAATAAGCATATGCCAATTAGGTAAATACTATAAAACTTGTTTAAAAAACAGATGTTAAAAAGAGCTTACGGAAGAATATCATATATAAGAGAATTAGAAGCCTCCTAATAATTAACCATGACCATGAAAACTGAAAGAAGAACTTTGATTTAAAATTATCAGAGTTGTCAGAGATCTTCTGAGGGAGGGAAGACACTGCTGGTTAAATACCCTCAGTTCTAAGTGCAGCAATTTATAAAATATTGAACTCTTCTGTGAATTTGCTTTTGTTGAAAGTAGAAAGCATCAGTGTGTACACAGTCCTAACACAGGTACCAAGTTCTTATGTACACACATATTAAAATGAAACTTCTTGGAAATATAAAGTTATATATCATAAAATTTGCTTTTGAATCTATTCTTATTTGAGCCAATTATGATATGGAAACTATAAGTTAAATTCAGAGTAGGTAACTGTGTAATTAAATGTGCCAAAACTTAGATACAGTCTTTCCTGGGTCTCATATTTTTTTCTAAGAGTATGCAGTTTAAATGTCAGTTCCATGTGGAAGTGGGAAGCTACAATAATCAACAATCAAGTGAAAATAAAATTTTTCATATCAGTTAAATTATGTACCATCTCACTAAATCACCCACCATATTTTAGCCTTCTCTAAATTAACATGAAATTGGTGGTCATCTTAGTTGATTTTAACATTATACTGAGAAGAGATCTCCCATTTTTACTGCCCACGATTCAAGCAAACCTATGTCTCCTTAAAGGGATAAACAAGCCTGTGGCTCAGGCCTCACCAGACAACTTAGGGAATTCATATGACCCTGACTTTAACAAAGCAGCTCTACTTTAATGCTCATCCATTTGATCTTGCTGTCGCTAAATTCTCAATTTTGCCCAATCATGGGCCTTTCATTTAGCGCCAAACTTGTTGAACACAGGCTTTCACCTGGTACTTTCATTTCTTGTACTACCTTTCTGCTTTCAACCCCTGAAGTTGACTGCTGCACCCATCATTCTATGGAAATTTACCTGTTTCATCACAATTTCAGAAAATTATAGAATTTCAAGAGCCCACAGCTATTGTAGTCTTCAGATAAATATCAGCGATTGGTCTTTGGAATTCCATAATTGTAGTCTTCAGAAAAATGCTATGAAAACATGGCACCAAAGGGCCAAGAAAGCCTCCAAGAAAGATTATTTCATTTCGAAATCTGTCTCAAGATGCTCTTTGGTGTATTTGGGAGATGATACTGGTTTAATCCAATTTGATTCCATGATTAAATTTGTTATTTTTTAAATGAGACAACTTAATAAAAATCTACAAATAACATATGTTTTTCAGGAGCCAATAACTGAACACTCTGAGAGAAAAAAAATGACATCTGGGAAATAGGAAAATAAGTTTCACTGGTGCCAATTTATGACATTCAAGAAGAGAAAGATTATTCATATAAAATTATCATTGGTATCTAATTAGTGTCAAGTCTCTCCATGTCAGAAGTCATTAAAAGAACCAAAGATAAAGCTTCCTTCTTTAGATAGTAATACAGTATGGCAAAAAAACAAATTTCCAAATCTTCTAAATTTTATGAATCTAGTTATTTCATCTTGTATCTCTTCCTGCTGTTAATTTCTGCGTGACTCTCTCTGATCACTTTTGCTTCTTGGAAGTAAACACTTACTTTTTCCCACATTGTGGGCACACATCTCTCTGTCTGGCAATGGGAGAAAGAATTAACCAGCAGAGGTAAGCAGAGCTGCTGTAGGTGAGGGAGTACATTCTAGTTTGAAAAGACTAGACACAGGCTTGTCAGTTCTAACCTGACTCATGTTCTCTCAGGAATACTGACTTGCAAGATAAGAAGGAAGCTTTGATAATCCAAATACACTTTGATAGAACATCAACTGAATTTAGTACCAAAGAGCAACATTTTTAAGGTTCTAAATTTTAGCTGGAGGCTGAGGGAATACCAGAAGGAAAATAAATGAAAGCTGCTTGCCACTTCAAAAGCTAATCTTTGTAATGTTTTCATTAGCAGTTAAAAAAAAAAAAAAAAAAAAAAAAAACATGTACACACGTCTAAAGTAGAAAAGAAATGATTTTGAGGACTGATTGCTACAGGATATAGTTTAACTTCCCAGTCTCTCAAAAATGGGCAAGGTCAAGAACTTCTTTTATGGTTGTTGGGACTGTAAAATATTTTGTTTGTAAAGGAACTTAAAATATACACGTAAAAGCAAGATTAGCTGATGAACTCTTTGTTTCAATATCTCAATAAAAGATAAGTATCCATTATATTCAGAATGAAAGAGGAGATGAAAGATTCTTGTTTCTAAAAATACTACCCCCTTAGGCTAGATGGAAAGGCACTTTTTCACTTTTAAGTAAACACGGCATAAAAATATTTTGACTAGACCACAATGGGAATGGCAACCAGAAGAATCTAGTCTCCCTGAAATTTCAGCAAGGTGGTTAGGGGATGAAAACAAGTTACAAATACTGCTAGCTGAATCTAACAAAGGAAAATGTTTGTGTTTCAAGCCAAAATACCTAACTCAAATGCCACACAAGTTTGTAAATAGTAAATTAGGTGAAAGGCAAGTTCACGTCCTCAATAACCATACTCTAAGATTTTCTATCGGAAGATCTGGTATTCAGAAAAGGCCTGCCTGCCAACAGACAATGTGGGTTTTGTGGCTATGAAATCAATGGTAATATCAATATAACATGTGGGTAGAGGCATAATAGAGAATTCCTAATTACACAGCATCCACATGATGTGAATCTTAAGGAAGAAACCATACCCATTACTTATTCTTTTAATACCAAAGGATTCTAAACTGTATTTATGTTATCACAATGGCATGCTTTTCAAAAGTTGTCATTTTCCCTTGAGTATTATCATCAAATACTCCTGGCTGGTGAGCTTCTTGGGACACTTGACCTGCCCTTTCGGCCATCACCAGAGAACTTCAGATATTTATTCCCAGCTCATAAGCAGTACTAAAATATAGGACGGTGCCTTTAATTTCTTCCACACAAACAATGTAAAAGAAAAATGTTTTAATATTACTTTGAAACATGGCAGAGTTTGAATGGTGGCAGGAAGGATGTGAGACATTGTGAGCAGAAGCGGAATGAATTAATCACATAGTTGGGAATGATGATAAAAACAATGGCTAGAAGCTACTAATCACTTTTGTGTACCCATCACTTTTATTTAGACCAAGTCATAGGTAAAATAAAGGGACATGATAGAACTTGCACAGAAACACATAGCAAGCAAGCAAGCAGAGCAGCTGCGAAAGAAGTTTATGTGAAGAAAGCAAGCACCTGGAAACTACAGGAGATTAGCTGGGAATGATTTCAGGGAAAACTAAAGCTGGGTCCTGAATTCCAAAATCAGATGGGAAACTTCTGTTTAATTAAAGAGACACTGAAGGCTTGCTTAAACAGATTGAGGGAAAAGGTATGCTTTTGAATAAATTTGTCATATCCACAAAATGTGCTCTAATTTATGGGTAAGGTTTATTAGCTTATGTGCAATACTGTTAGAATCATAATTTAAACATTCAACTATTTATGGCCCGATTATAGGCTTTGTGTTGGAAAGATCTAATACTAATTTATAAACTAGCATTTTATAGCCTCCCATTTTAGGATTCCTTAGCATTTCTTGAAAGGAATGCTCGATTTCTTTATTTTCCTGCATTTCTGTAGATTTAAATAATTATACATATTTGCAATCAAAACATATTAGACATTGTTTTCTTGTAGTTACTATATGAAGTCTAAGCATTCTATCAGAAAGTCAGTCTTTCTCAAAGAAAATGTTAGAAATAGACTCTCCCAAGTATTTCTAAACAAGTGGTTAGAAAAAAGGGTAACAAATTATCAAAAGAAGACAGACAAGTGGCCAGTAATCATGAAAAAATGCTCAACTTCACTAATCTTCTGAGAAATATAAATTAAAACCACAATGAGATACCATCTCACAGCAATCAGAATGTCTATTATTAAAAAGTCAAAAAGTAATGTGTTGGCGAGGATGTGAAGGGAGCACTTTTACACTGTTGGTGGGAATGAAAATTATTTCAACCCCTTTGGAAAATACTATGGAGACTCAAAGAACTAAAAATAGAACTATCATTAGACCCAGCAATCTTACTACTGGGTATCTACTCAAAGGAAAAGAAGTTGTTCTATCAAAAAGACACCTGCATTTATAAGTGTATTATTGCAGCACTATTCACAATAGCAAAGACATGAAATCAACCTAGGTGCCCATTAATGGTAGACTGAATTTTTAAAATGTGGTTCATATATACCATAGAATACTACAAAGCCATAAAAAAATGAAACCATGTCCTTTGTAGCAACATGGATGGACCCAGAAGTCATTATCCTAAGTGAATTATCACTGAAGCAGATAATCAAATACCACATGTTCTCGTTTATAAGTGGGAGCTAAACAATGGGTACACATGGAAGCAATAGAAGTAGAGGACTCCAGAAGAGGGAAAGAGGGAGAAGGGCAAGAGCTGAAAAACTATTAATACCTACTAGGTACTATGTTTACTGTTTGGGTGATGAGTTCAATAGAAGCCTAAGCCCCAGCATTACACAGTAGACCCTTGTAACAAACATGCATATGTAACCCCTGAATCTAAAATAAAGACAGAAGAAAACCAGGTGACACAAATAAATGTGAATGTGGCTAACATAAACCCCCAAAACAGCTGAAAAGTTCATCACTATATGATACAGGTTCAGCAATATCATTTTAAAAATGAATAAATTACACATGCTGTTATCAGAGCACAAATTTCAAACTTTAATTGTGAAAATGTATTTTCCTTTTGGATTGTAAGGATACTCCACACCTACAGAAAATATTTTTATTACTACTAAGCCAACTGAGAGGTATATGTAATTAAACTAGAAAATATGTTCCTCTCCACTAATGTTACTATTAGAAATTCCAGATCGGCAATTAGAAAATCAAAAGTAGCAATATTAAGCCCATTTTATAAGAAGACCATGCATTCAGTCGCATTATTCCTGTTTCCCTGACAACCTGCCAGCATTCATGACCCAACCAAATTCCCAACCGTGTTGCAGAACAGGCTTTTAATAATGCAAAGGCCTTTCTTTCTTTTAGTGGGAGGATGCTCGCTTAGTGAGAATGAAATCGTCCATCAACAATCTGGTCATCAATTTTCCTTTCAATATCCCAAATGTGATTTAACTTTTGTCAAAAAATTCTCACATTATTTTGTTCTGAATGCTACTTGGAAAGTACATTTATAACTGTGAGATATAATTGATGTCCAAGGGCTCTAAATAAACAGTCACTTAAAACAGAATAGTTAGCTTTCTTCCCTCTACTTGTATACCATTAATTATTTTAAATAACATCCTTTAAGTGTTATAATTAGTAAGAAGAGGGCAAAATGATCTTTTACTGAGATATTTTTCTAACTGATATTTAAAAACTGGTTTTTACATAATCATCCAAGTTATTTAAAGGCATTAATGGAATGTATTTAACTCTACATAATAGAACACTAATCTTCATTCTTTAACAAGTCCCTGAGAACCACACAATATGTCACTCCTGTACATTTGTAAGTGGTGAGTTCATTGTGTTATTTTTTTAACTTTTTATATTGTAAATAATTTACCTCTCTTTTCTCTATATTTTTGCTAAAAGAAAGAGAAATCTACTTGGTTTCCTCTGGCTCAGCATTTTATATTAAAAAGTGTCTATCCTACCAGTAATAGGCAAAGTGGTTCAGTTTCCTAAAACATGTAGTCTGGGTGTTGTTAATCAATGGCACTTCATTATTTTTTTTTTCTAAAGAACAAAATCACACATAAAATATTACATATAAAAACAGGACACTGGGCTGGGGCACAGTGGCTCACACCTGCAATCCTCATACTTTGCGAGGCCAAGGCAGATGGATCATGAGGTCAGGAGATCAAGACAATCCTGGCCAACATGGTGAAACCCTGTCACTATTAAAGAAAAAAAAAAGGTTTAGCTGGACATGGTGGCATGTACCTATAGTCTCAGCTACTCAGGAGGCTGAGGAAGGAGAATCTCTTGAACTCAAGAAGTAGAGGTTGCAGTGAGCCAAGATTGCACAATTGCACTCCTGCCTGGTGACAGAGCAACACTCTGTCTCAAATAAAATAAAATAAAAAGGACACTAGGCAAACAAATATTACTGGAGAGGAAATATTGTTATACTATTCCTATGTGGCCTTCACTGGTTTGCAATTGTGGCAATACAATGGAGAAATAGTTCAATACACATATATATTTCAGAAAATAAAAATCTTGCTTTTGAATTTTTATGTTTTTAATTGGAAAAAAATCAAATAATGTTTTAAATGTGATTCCTCATTCCATTAAAATGGCAATCCTGATCATTTTCATATTGCTTTGTAGTCCCCATCTGTGAATTTAAGAGTAGCTTTCTTCTTAGGCTCTTAGTGAATATTCCAATATGAATGTGTTATCTACTTGTCTACTTAACCTTTATCAAATAATGGTAAAAATGACAACAGAAACAAACCGAAAGGTTCATAGAAAGATAGTACTTAACACTGCAGTAAGTTCTAAAACTTCAGAGGCAACATAACTATTTTTGTAAAGTAGTTTAAAAATATGGGTTCAGCACTCTATTTAACGACAGATGAGTGAAGATCAGAGTGGAATGGTTACTGCTGGCCACATCTTGTTACACTGAAGTATAACACATTAAAATAATAAAATTAGTCATCTAGCATACTAAGTATTTGACATTGTATGCATGCCCCATCAGTCTTTACTTTTTAAAAAACTCCACTAACATCACCCCTATATACATGTCAACTTTAACTTTTCAATTATTTTTGCTTTCTTCCTGAAAATGACTTAACTGCTGCTTTTCATACCAGTCCTCTGAAAGCTCTGTCTCCACACACACCAGAGAACCTAGTTGATTCCTCTTGAGAGGTGAGAATCTACAGCACAAGACTAAATGAGTCATTAACAATTGAAAAAGAGAACAGGTGGCTCATCTCCATCTTGGGTACTTGCAGTGGTGAACTTCAGTCTACTTTCATTTAACAAAGATTTATCAGGCACCGAATTCATTCCAGAAACTAACTTAGGCTCTTAGGATACAGAAATACATAAGAATATGTTTGTGCTTTCCAGGAGTATCCTATGTAATTGTGAAGTCATCTGTAAAGCTAGTGTTGATAGTTATCGTAGAGTTACCCCTTAACTGGCATCCCATCTTAAAGGATATCAGAGTCTAAAGTAAGCATATTTGGCACATAGAGAAAAATCTGTCTGTTAATACTTGAAATCATCCATGGAAATCCAATATATAGCATCTCATACATCATCACTGTCCTGATGACTTTGCATTCAACATTGTGAGAGCCACTGTGTAAGACTAAAGGAAGAATCAAAAGCAGAGTTTTGTGGAAGTTAACTGGATAGCCAACTTTTCTGTTAACAATTACTAGACTATTAAGTGAATATGGAGGTAATGGAACATCTTAACGCAGTGGTTCCCAATGTTTTTGGTACCAGGGATGAGTTTCCAGGAAAACAATTTTGTCATGGACCAGTGGCGTACAGGGATGGTTTCGAGATGATTTAAGCACATTACATTTATTGTGCACTTTATTTCTATTGTTATTACATTGTAATATATAATTTAAAAATTATAACACACCATAATGTAGAATCAGTGGGAGCCCTGAGCATGTTTTCTTACAACTAGAGGGTCCCAACTGGGGGTGATTAGGAGACAGTGACAGATCATTAGGCAATCAATTCTTTATTTTTAGTAGAGATGGGGTTTTGCCATGTTGGCCAGGCTGGTCTTGAATGCCTGACCTCAAGTGATTGCCCAACTTAGCATCCAAAAGTGCTGGGATTACAGGTGTGAGCCACCACACCCAGCCTGGCATTAGATTCTTTAATTTTTTAAATTGTACTTTAGATTCTGGGGTACAAGTGCAGATCATGCAGGATTGTTGCATAGGTAAACACATGGTAATGTGGTTTGCTGCCTCCATCCCCGTCACCTAATCTGGCATTTCTCCACATGTTATCCCTCTGTGTCCTCCCCATCTCCCCACTGTCCCTCCTTTTGCCCCCGCTAACAGATCCCAGTGTGTGATGCTCCCCTCCCTGTGTCCATGTGTTCTTATTGTTCAACACCCACCTATGAGTGAAAACATGTGGTGTTTGATTTTCTGTTCTGTGTCAGGTTGCTGAGAATGATGGTTTATAGATTGGTCCATGTTCCTGCAAAGGACAGGAACTCATCATTTTTTAGGGGTGTATAGTATTCAATGGTGTGTATGTGCCACACTTTCCATGTCCAGTCTATTGTCAATGGGCATTTGGGTTGGTTCTAGGTCTTTGCTATTGTAAACAGTGCTGCAGTGAACATACATGTGCATGTGTCTTTATAACAGAATGATTTATAATCCTTTGGGTATATACCGAGTAATGGGGTTGCTGGGTCAAATGGAATTTCTATTTCTAGGTCCTTGAGGAAGCACCACACTGTCTTCCACAATGGTGGAACTAGTTTACGCTCCCACCAACACTGTAAAGTGTTGCTATTTCTCCGCATCCTCTCCAGCATCTATTGTCTAGATTTTTTAATGATTGCCATTCTAAATGGCCTGAGCTGGTATCTCAATATGGTTGTGATTTGCATTACTCTAATAATCAGTGATGATGAGCATTTTTTCATGTGTTTGTTGGCCTCATATATGTCTTCTTTTAAAAAGTGTCTGTTTATATCCTTCACTCACTTTTGGATGTGGTCTTTTTTTTTTTTTTTTTGGTAAATCTGTTTTAGTTCTTTGTAGATCTGGATATTAGCCCTGCTGGTTCACTCTAATGATTGTTTCTTTTGCTGTACAGAAGCTCTGGAGTTTAATTAGGTTCCATTTGTCTATTTTGGCTTTTGTTGTCAATGCTTTTGGTGTTTTAGTCATGAAATCCTTGCCTATGTGCATGTCCTCAATGGTTTTGCCTAGGTTTCTTCTAGGGTTTTTATGGTTTTAGGTCTTTTATGTTTAAGTCTTTCATCCTTCTGGAGTTAATGTTAGTGTAAGGTGTCAGGAAGGGGTCTAGTTTCTGCTTTCTGCACACTGCTAGCCAGGTTTCCCAACACCATTTATTAAACAGGGAATCCTTTCCCCATTGCTAGTTTTTGTCAGGTTTGTCAAAGATTAAATGCTTGTAGATGTGTGGCATTGCCTCCGAGGCCTCTGTTCTGTTCCATTGGTCTATATCTCTGTTTTGGTACCAATACCATGCTGTTTTGATTATTGTAGCTTTGTAGTACAGTTTGAAATCAGGTATCATGATGCCTCCTGCTTTGTTCTTTTTGCTTAGGATTGTCTTGGCTATAAGAGCTCTCTTTTGATTCCATATGAATTTTAAGATGGTTTTTTCCAGTTCTGTGAAGAAGGTCATTTGTAGCTTGATGGGGATAGCATTGAATCTATAAATTACTTTGGGCAGTATGGCCACTTTCATGGTATTTATTCTTCCTAAGCATGAGCATGAAATGTTTTTCCATCTCTTTGTGTCCTCTCTTATTTCCTTGAGCAGTGGTTTGTAGCTCTCCTTGAAGAGATCCTTTACATTCTTTGTTAGTTGTATTCTTAGGTATTTTATTCTCTTTGTAGCAATTGTGAATGGCAGTTCATTCTTGATTTGGCTCTCTTTAAGTCTGTTATTGGTGTATAGGAATGCTTGTGACTTTTGCACATTGATTTTGTAACCTGAGACTTTGCTGAAGTTGCTTATCAGTTTAAGGAGATTTTGGGCTGAAATGATGGGGTCTTCTAAATATACAATCATGTCATCTGCAAATAGAGACAATTTGACTTCCTCCTTTCCTAACTGAATACCCTTTATTTCTTTTTCTTGCCTGATTGTTCTGGCTAGAACTTCCAATACTATATTAAATAGGAGTGGTGAGAGAGGGCATCCTTGTCTAGTGCCAGATTTCAAAGGGAATGCTTCCAGTTTTTGTCCATTCAGTATGATATTGGTTGTAGGTTTGTCATAAATGACTTTTATTATTTTGAGATATGTTCTTTTGCTACCTAGTTTATTTAGACTTTTTAGCATAAAGGGCTGTTGAATTTTGTCAAAGGCCTTCTCTGCATCTTTTGAAATAATCATGTGGTTTTGTCTTTGTTTCTGTTTATGTGGTGGATTACATTTATAGCCTTGCATATGTTGAACCAGCCTTGCATCCCCAGGATGAAGCCTACTTGACCATTATGGATAAACTTTTTGATGTGCTGTTACAAACGGTTTGCCACTATTTTATTGAAGATTTTTGAGTCAATGTTGATCATGGATATTGGCCTGAAGTTTTCTTTTTTAGTTGAGTCTCTGCCAGGTTTGGTATCAGAATGATGCTGGTCTCATAAAATGATGTGAGAAGTATTCCCTCTTTTGTATTGTTTGGTATAGTTTCAGAAGGAATGGTACCAGCTCCTCTTTGTACATCTGGTAGAATTCAGCTGTGAACCTGTCTGGACCTGCACTTTTTTTGGTTGGTAGGTAATTAATTGCTGCCTCAACTTCAGCCCTTGTTATTGGTCTGTTAAAGGTTTCAACTTCTTTCTGGTTTAGGCTTGGGAGAGTGCAAGTTTCCAGGAATTTGTCCATTTTTTTCAGGTTTACTGGTTTATGTGCATTGAGCTGTTTGTAGTAATCTCTGATGGTAGTCTGTATTTCTGTGGAATCTGTGGTGATATCCTCTTGTTTACTGCATCTATGGGATTCATCTCACTTTTCTTTTTAATTAATCTGGCTAGTGATCTATTTTGTTGATCTTTCAAAAAACCAGCTCCTGGATTTATTGATTTTTTGAAGGGTTTTTTGTGTCTCTCCTTCAGTTCTGCTCCAATCTTAGGTATTTTTTGTCTATTTGCTTTTTTTTTTTTAAACGTTGCTCCTCTAGCTCTTTTAATTTTGACAATAGGGTATCAATTTTAGATCTTTCCTCACTTCTCTGGTGGGCATTTATTGCTATAAATTTCCCTCTAGACACTGCTTTAAATGTGTCCCAGAGATTCTGGTATGTTGTGTCTTTGTTCTCATTGGTTTCAGAGAACATCTTTATTTCTGCCTTCATTTCATTGTTTATCCAGTCAACATTCAGGAGTAGGTTGTTCAATTTCCATGAAGTTGTGCAGTTCTGAGGTAGTTTCTTAATTCTGAGTTCTAATTTGATTGCACTGTCGTCTGAGAGACTGTTTGTTATGATTTCCATTCTTTTGCATTTGCTGAGGAGTGATTTATTTCCAATGATGGGGTCAATTTTAGGGTAGGTGCAATGCAGTTCTGAGAAGAATGTATACTCTGTGGATTTTGGGTGGAGAGTTCTGTAGATGTCTATTAGGTTTGCTTGGTCCACATCCGAGTTCAAGTCCTAGATATCCTTGTTAATTTTCCATTTAATTGATCTGTCTAATATTGACAGTGGAATATTAAAGTTTCCCACTATTATTGTGTGGGAGTCTAAGTCTCTTTGTGGGTCATTAAGAACTTGCTTTATGTACCTGGGTGCTCCTGTATTAGGTGCATATATATTTAAAATCGTTAGCTCTTCTTGATGCATTGATCCTTTTACCATTATGTAAGGCCCTTCTTTGTCTCTTTTGATCTTCATTGGTTTAAATCCATTTTATCAGAGACTGTGATTGCAACTCCTTTTTATTTATTTATTTTTTGCTTTCCATTTGCTTGATAAATCTTCCTCCATCCCTTTATTTTGAGTCTGTGTGTGTCCTTGCACATGAGATGGGTTTCCTGAGTACAGGACACTGATGGGTCTTAACTTTTTATCCAATTTGCCAGTCTGTGTCTTTTGATTGGGGCATTTAGCCCATTTACATTTAAGGTTAATATTGTTATGTGTGCATTTGATCCTGCCATTTTGATGCTAGCTGGATGTTTTGCCCATTAGTTGACACATTTTCTCATTGTTTCGATGGTCTTTACCATTTGGTACATTTTTGGAGTGGCTGGTACTGGCTGTGCCTTTCCTTCTTTGGTGCTTCTTTCAGGAGCTCTTGTAAGGCAGGCCTGATGGTGACAAAATCTCTCAGCAATTGCTTGTTCATAAAGGATTTTATTTCTCCTTCACTTTTTTTTTTTTTTACAAAGATAATCTTTATTGACAGTCACAGGCCACAGGAGTGAGCCCTGAGGTTTGGGTTCTGGGGTGGAGAACCCCTGTGCCCCCCTGGCTGAGGAGGGACAAGGTGGGGGGACCCCCATGATGCTCAGACTCCAACCAGGGCCTCCCTGGCAGCCCAGAAGAGTGGGTGCCTGAGACAGGCCCCTTGCAGAGCTGACTTGGAGCCCACCATCCCCATAGCCTGTGTGAGCACAAAGCCAGGACCCACCACCCCTCCCCCGCCGGGTGGGCTGTGTCCCGGGCTTGTCACCGATGCCATTGGAGGTTGAGAGAAGGCAGCTGCTGCTACGAAGAACAAAGACACGCTGAGGACGGACTTGCCTGGCTGAGCTGAGGGGTGCACGGAGGCAGGCCCGCCTGTGGTCCGGTCAGCTGTCCCTGCCACCGCTACTTCTCTGGTCTGAGGCTGTAGCCTTGGTCAGGTTCCCTGCTTCCCTCTTGAGGACACTGAGCAAAGTCTGGGAGCTCTCCAGGATCTTGAGGTTTGGCTGGATATTAAATTCTATGTTGAAAGTTCTGTTCTTTAAGGACGTTGACTACTGTGCCCCACTCTCTTCTGGCTTGCAGGGTTTCTGCAGAGAGGTCTGCTGTGAATCTGATGGGCTTCACTTTGTAGGTAACCCGATCTATCTCTCTGGCTGCCGTTAGCATTTTTTCCTTCATTTCAACACTGGTGAATCTGATGATTATGTGCCTTGGGGTTGCTCTCCTTAAGGAATATCTTTGTGGTATTCTGTGTATTTCCTGGATTTGAATGGTGGCCTGCTTTGCTAGGTTGGGGAAGTTTTCTTGGAGAGTATCCTAAAGAGTGTTTTCCAGCTTGGATTCATTCTCTCCATCACATTCAGGTGTACCTGTCAAATGTAGATTAGGTCTTTTCACATAATCCCATATTTCTTGGAGGCTTTGTTCATTTCTTTTCACTCTTTTTCCCCTATTTTTGCCTTCTCATTTTATTTCATTGAATTGATCTTCAATCTCTGATATCCTTTCTTCTCCTTATTGATTTGGCTATTAAAACCTGTGTATGCTTTGTGAAGTTCTCGTGCTGTGTTTTTCAGCTCCATCAAGTCATTTATATTATTCTCTAAGATGTTTATTCTAGTTAGCATCTCATCTAACCTTTTTTCTAGGTTCTAAGTTTCTTTGCATTGGGTTAGCACATGTTCTTTTAGCTCTGAGAAGTTTGTTATTATCCACCTTCTGAAGCTTGTTTCTGTCAATTCATCCAATTCATTCTCCATCCATCTTTGATCTCTAGCTGGTGAGGAGTTGTGATCCCTTGAAGGAGGAGAGGCATTCTGTTTTTTGGTGTTTTCATACTTTTTGCACTGGTTGCTTCCCATCTTAGTGGCTTTATCTATCTGTGGTCTTTGTAGTTGGTGACTTTGAGATGGGGTCTCTAAGTGGACATCCTTTTTGTTCATGCTGAAACTATTTCTGTTTCTTAGTTTTCCTTCTAACAGTTGGGCCCCTCTGCTGCAGGACTGCTGGAGGTCCACTCCAGACCCTGCTTGCCTGGGAAATCACCCATGGGGGATGCAGTACAGTAAGGATTGCTGCCAGTTTCTTCTTCTGTTATCTTCATCCCAGAAGGGTAGCCACCAGATGTTGGCCTGAGCTCTCCTTTATGAGGTATCTCTTTGGATACACAAAGGTTGGGGAGCTGCTTGAGGAGACAGTCTGTCCCTTACAGGAGCTCAAGTGCTGTGCTGGGAGCTCCACTGTTCCATGCAGAACTGCTGGGCAGGTACCTTTAGGTCTGCTGCAGCAGAACTCATAACCACCTCTTTTCCCAGTTGCTCTGACCTAGGAAGGTTGGCTTTATTTATAAGTTCCTGATGTGCTGCTGCCTTTATTCAGAGATCCCCTGCCCCACACGGATTAGTCTAGTCACAGTCTGACAGCAGAGGTGTTGCTGAGCTGCCGCAGGCTCTGCCCAGCTGCCGTGTGAACTGCCTCGATATTAGCAGACTGCCTCAGTAGTGGCTGATGCCCTTCCCCCGACTGAGCTGGACCATCCTGGGTCCAGCTGTGCTTGCTGCAAAACTCTCAATCCAGAGCATTTTAGATTGCTTGTTTTGTGGGGGTGATACCTGCCAAGTCAGATCAGCTGGCTCCCTGTCTCAGCCCCCTCCCTTTCAGTTGAATGGGTGGCTCTGTCTCCCAGGCATTCCAGGTGCCAGTTGAAAGAGCCGCCCAGATTTGCATGAGTTTCTGTGTGCCAACCCACAGAACTAGCCATGCTGAAAACACATGGTGCTTTTCAGCCCTGGAATCTACTGGTCTGTGGGCAGTGAAAACTTGTTTGCATATGTGGTCAGCACTCACTCTCTGCATTGTTCTTGCTGGGAACTGAACCCCAGAGCTGTTCCTATTCAGTCATCTTGGATCCTCTGGTATTAGATTCTTATGAGGAGCATGCAAACTAGATTTCTCACATGCACAGTTCACAACAGAATTCTCACTCCTATGAGAATCTAATGCTGTCACTGATTTGACAGAAGGCAGAGTTTAGACATTAATGCAAGCAATGGGGAGCAGCTATAAATATAGATGAAGTCTCACTGGCTCTCCCAACACTCACCTCCTGCTGCTACTACCTGGTTCCTAACAGCAGGCCATGAACTGGTACTAATCTGTAGCCCAGGGATTGAAGATCCCTGTCTTAAAGAATCCCTGCTTATCTGCAAGTTAATTTTGTTTTAATACTAAAACTCACTTCTCTAACTAAACCAAAGGTGATTTTGTTTTTGTTAGGCCTGAAAGTAGTAAATTTAAAGGCTGGCACACAGTAGGTACCAAAAAATGTTTGCTGGATTTTATCTAAATCTTTATCAAATTAGCAATTTTGGAAAGTATAGAGAAGAACCAGGCTATGTGCTTCCTTATCTTTTCAAATGGTGTCTATTACTGCGGTCCTACTTAATAGCCAATATGCTTATGTTCTCAAACATTAAATGCAATTGATCAACTTGCATTTCATTCCTCATTGAGAGGGAGATTCTAAAATTAGCAACTGGCCGGGTGTGGTGGCTCAAGCCTGTAATCCCAGCACTTTGGGAGGCCAAGGTGAGGGTATCACAAGGTCAAGAGATCGAGACCATCCTTGTCAACATGGTGAAACCCCGTCTTTACTAAAAATACAAAAAATTAGCTGGGCACGGTGGTGCGTGCCTGTAATCCCATCTACTCAGGAGGCTGAGGCAGGAGAATTGCCTGAACCCAGGAGTTGGAGGTTGAGGTGAGCCGAGAGCGCGCCATTGCACTCCAACCTGGGTAACAAGAGCGAAACTCCATCTCCAAATAAATAAATAAATAAAATTAGCAACTTAAGTTAAATGTGAATATGATGCAACCCATTGCATGAAAAATAAAATTGCTATTGGCGTTCAGAGAATAGGATTTAAAGCTAGATGAAACCTCTGAGAAGGTTATAAGGAGTGGATGAAGTATATAGACAGCATCCTAAATTATGTATAAAAGACCAGCAAAGGAAAAATGAAATGGTATCCTAGGTAGCACTAAGGGTGAAGACATAAAGTCAGGAACACCATGTTTTGTGCAAAGAGCAACATATCTTCCAGTATCATTATAGTCTAAATGATACAGTTAGGAAGACTTGGATCATGGAGGGCTATTTATTTTATGCTAGGGAGACTTGTCTTTATTATGTAAGTACTAGAGAGGAATTCATATATTTTGATTAAGTGAATGGCATGGTTGGATGTTTATTCAAAATATATTTAGTTTTCCTTAACTGAAGTGCAAAGAATGGATATAAGGCCGGTAGAATGAGATAGTAGAAGATTAGCTAAAAGATGAGTTAGGGTAGTGGTGACAAGAAATAGAGAGGGGGAAAATAATTAAAAACTATTTGGAGTTAATTTGGAATTTGATAGTTGATTCATTAGAGGTGAAAGAGGTATGTCAAAGAGTAATGGATAATGCCTGTGTCCAGCAAACTAGGCATGATCACTGTAGGAAGCAGATAACAGGATGTGTAAATGATACATATGAGTTTCCTGTGGATTACTGAGAAGATATGGTTGCTAGATATTTTGATATACAAGACAAATAAACATCAGAGAAGGGGCTAAGGCAGGGGATAGAGACTTTACTGTCTTCAAACAAAGAGTGATAATTAAACTCCTGAGAGTAATAGAGATTGACAAAGGACATCCCAAGGAAAACAACTGCTAAGGAGTAGGCAGTTCATAAGTTGTCAGAAGACAGAAACAGAAGAGAAAGTAGGAGGGAGCTCAGGGAAGAAAAAAATTTGAGGCAGAAACACAGTGGCTACAAGATCTGTACAACCTGGGATTCTCAGCAGAGCTTCAGTGGAGCAGTAGACACATACTAGACCACAATGTGTTGAATAGTAAAAGTGAAGGGTGGAAGCAGCCATCTAGCACAGATACTCTTTCAAAGAGCTTAGTTAAGGAAAGGAGAAACCAAGGAGTGATAACCAAAGTGCAACATGAGGTCAGGATTTAGTTTTGCTTTAAGATGATAATGTGGCCATATAGAAAAATGATATCCAAGGAGTTTTATTTGTGCTAACACTGATTGATCAGTAGTGGCTGTCTGAACACAAGGTCAAGAACAGTGGGAAAAAGAAAGCAATGATTGATGGTAAGTGTCTTCTAAAAGCAGGAGAGGGGAAAAGTGTCACGAATGTCCCAGATTTGCCATTCTTTTACAGGCTTACTTCAAATGGCCAGGATTATTCACAGATGAGATGCATATTGAGCACAATAGCTAGAACACATTGTAGTTTACTGATGATAAAAGGAAGAGTATTGAAGAACAAGGTAATTCTCAGAAAGAGTTACTGGGAACAATCAACTGAGATACTATGGAAATCGACATCCCTGGAATTCACTAATTTGGTTAAGAGAATGTTAGCAAAACATGGGTATGAATACTGTAGAAGAGAAAAATACATTTTCCTTACACATTGCAAGGGTCATGGCTGAGACTCTTGTAACAAAAGACAGATCAGTAAAAGCAGGACAAATTCATTAAATAAAAATTTTACATAACACAGGAACCTTCAAAATAAAGACCCAAAGACCCCAAAACTCTACTTTCATGCTAAGTCTGATGAAATAACTGGATAGTTTTAGAAAAACATGATTAGACAATGAGGGGTGGGATCTAACGGTAATAAACAGTAGGAAACTTCAGCAAGGCCTGTTTGTTCATATTAGTTCCTTGTCTCAGTACAATAATCCTTCCATCCCAGGTGCAGAGCAGGACCTCTCAGGAATGAAGGTCTTATACTCACTTTTAGGCAGGATAGGTCAGAGAATTCTTTTATGAACGTGCTTCAGGGTAGAAAGGCAGGAGCAGATCAGAGTAACTTGCTCTGTACTTTCCTCAGTTGTCAAGGGGCCATATTCTGTGGCATCATGTTCTGAATCCCCACAATTCCAAGGTGTTGTCTTCTTAACTGCTTTTTATTTACAGTGTACAATGTGACTTTTTCACACATCAAGCTAATTAACTTATCCATCACCTCACATACTTATATCTATCATGGTAAGAATGCTTAAATCTACTTTAAGCAAATTTCAAGTATATAATACATTATAATTAACAGTGGTCATCACGATACACAATAGATATTATCCAGAACTTACTCAACCTAACTGGAACTTTGTTCCCTTTGACCAGTTAACAACATATTTGAAGGAAGGGCCATGAAAGAAAGAATATAGTTCTACTTTTTTAGGACATTCATTCTTCCTTTCCATTCATTGCTTCTCATCTGGGCTTTGCTGCCAGAACACTGGGAGGTGTTCTTTGTGCTGTTGTGAAATCATCATTCCTCTAGAGCTCTGTGTATATTGGGTCAGGAGAAGAACAGAACCACATGTATCATGAATCCCATCTCTGGATGCATGTCTCAGACTATCAATACACAGTATTTGTGAGTTGGGTACTAGAAGAAATAACGACTACTTCAAAACCTTAACTTCACAAACAAAGAATAGAGATGGACAGGTATGTATTAGTGACTTAAGTACAATAACCCTACCAAATAATTGGCCTTGGATTAGCCAGTCTAAGCAAACAGAATTTCCCTGTACTCTAGATTTCCTACACACATAATTCCGAGGCATCTTATCCTTAGCATGGACTATTTCTAAAATGCATGTATATTAGTAATAAATTATCTAAAACATACTTTTGAAATTTTATGAGGAAAAGCACTCAAAGTGGCTAAGTTGCAACTTTTCTCATTTTTATGACTATTGTCTGATAATCATGGATATTATAACTGATAATCTTAAGATCTGTTTTATCTAAAACTGATCATTTCAGTATAAAAAATGAGCCTGTTAAACAAATATATACATTATTTCCTATATATCCTTGCATGTACTAAATATTCATTTTAATTTCCTTCTTTATTTAAAAAAAATATATATTCTCCAACATGGAAGGGCTTGTTTTGACTGTGTAACTTAGCAGTGGGAAAGTCCCACCCTCAGCAGGTGCGTGGTTCTAAAATTCACTTTATGCATTCTAATTCATTACAAATCCTTTTCTAAAGGCCAATAAATAATGTTAAAATATAATGATATGGATGTAAGAAATATTATATCCAGCAAACATTCTGAGGGCTAACCTGATAGGTATGACTTAATATACATATTAAATTATGTCTTTATCATTTCCTGAATCAGGGAAATATCATCTACTGTCTAAAACAAAAAATTAATGCTAAAAAATAATCAGCAAACTTGAAACATTTCTTCTTTCTTGTACATACCAAAAGTGATCTGGATACTATCTAAGTGCAGATCGTAGTTTCTTAACTGACAAACCATCTTTCCCGTTTTATCTAACAAATTGTACACCCATTTCTATTTTCTGTTATCTGAAAGATATTTTAATTATTTAACAATTCTTAAGGCTGCTAAGTTCTATCACATCCCTAAACATAAAACTCAGATGGTTTTTCTGTATCAATTCTTTCTTTTCCTTATCCCATCTACTACACACTAGTAGAGGCTGCTTCTAAGCTCTCCTGGCCATATTTGTTAATTTTCTTGGTAATGCCAATCCCCAAATCCCTCAACTATTTGGCTTCACATTCTGTAGCTTTTCAAGTACAAAACTGTAAAATGAATATGTAAGTATCTTTCTTGAAAAACACAGTGCTTGGCAAAATAAATAAAATACAGATGTATATTAGCACAGGTAATGAGAAAATCAATGTAAAGTTAATCTGTCCTGCAATAATAAAAAATCCTTTAAAAGCTCATAAATTTAAAATATATTATTACTGATAACACTGATATTTTTCTTTCTTTTTTTTTGAGACGGAGTCTCACTGTGTTGCCCAGGCTGGAGTGCTGTGGCATGATCTCGGCTCATTGCAACCTCCTCCTCCCAGGTTCAAGGGATTCTCTTGCTTCAACCTCCTGAGTAGCTGGGACTACAGGCACACACCACCATGCTCAGCTAATTTTTGTGTTTTTAAAATAGAGACAGGGTTTCACCACATTGGCCAAGCTGGTCTCAAACTCTTACCTTGTGATCTGCCTGTCTCAGCCTCCGAAAGTGCTGGGATTACAGGCGTGAGCCACGGCACCCAGTCCTATATTTCTTAAATAATATAACAAAGATGTTTATGAACATCAATGAGTTAACATTGTAGAGTCATATATGTTGACATAAAAATGAACAAAAGTAGGCTTTCAAAAAAATTTTAAGGCATAATGCAGGAGGATTTAGTATTTGAAAGATGGAAGGGAATTACACAATTAAAAGATAAGAGACGAAAAAGCTTGGAAAAATGACAGAGAACAGGCAGTATGAAAACAAAGTGGGAGAATTGTGAATTGAAGGAGTATTAGAAAAATAAGCCAGTGAAGAGAGCAAGGAAATCAAGGAATCTGAATAACATTTTGCATATGTGTAGACACATGAATATGTGCTCGAATATTATATATTATATAATACAGTGTGTGTGTGTGTGTGTTTGTGTGTGTGTGTGTGTGTAAAATCTCAGATGTTTTTTCTGTATCAATCCTTTCCTTATCCCATCTGGTACACTAGTAGTAGAGGTTGCTGGTATTCTACTGAAAAAAATATATACTTTATAGACAAACACACACGTATATATATATTTTTTTCCAGAGGTATTAAAAGCATCAATTTTTTAAAGAAGAGTGTTAACATTAATAGATTTTTAAAAATTTTAAAAATGTATTCCTTTTTGAAAACTGTAGTTGTATTATAACAGAAAATGGGCTCCAAACCATAATATGCCTATGATCTCATATTTGTCTTTAAGATTTATGCTGGATTTGTTCATTTTTTTCATGTCATTGAGTATATAGAAGCTTACATTAGTAAGTTTTTCTAACAAATTAAAATACTATTTTGTACTGACCTTTATTACTGCTGATGATGCTTTTGGTTTTCCTTGAAATCAGTTCTTTTTATTTATTTATTTTTATTTATTTATTTATTTTTTCAGGTGTCTATTTTTTTTTTTTTGGAGTCAATTCACACGTATATTTTTAATACACATATATATACAAGTATACATATGTCTATAATCTTTAACTGAAAAATTTAGAACTTTGAGAGACATGGGCTATGCTGGTGCTCCCACATACTGCCAGGCTTCATAGTCCAGTATAGCTGAAACAAGTGTAATAATAAATGTGACTGTGTTTGTTTTTCTTGCAAACTCGCCTGCCCCACAAACTTCCCCATTGCTCCCAGGAATTCATGCAAGGCAGTCACACTCTGAAGCCTGTGGGAGGGCAAAGGAAAGAAAGAATGGGCAAATTAGCTATAATTGGATCTTATTAACTTAGTCATTTAAATTGCTAATCTGTTTCCAAGTAGGCTGATTTGTAAATAACTCATCCTGAGCTGACTCAATTTGGCTTTTCTAACCCTTGGTTGTAACTGGAAGAGAACTGAATAAGTTATTGTTTATTTCCTTTTTATTACATTTTAAAATAAATGGTTAAAATTGTGGGGATACATTAGAATTGGAACTAAATTTTATATCCACCTAGGCAAAGAGTGTGATTACCAAATGCCTACATTTTACATGGGTTCAATTAACTTTCAAATAAATCTCATGCAAAAGGAAGGGATGACATTTTTTAATAAATTGCCCCAAAGGCCCATATCTATATAGATACAGATATATAGACATATAGTGATGGGGAAGAGAGATTTATAATCCTTTAAGGCAAAAATTTTAAATTGCATTTTCATTTAAAAATATATCTTTATATACTTCAAGAAACATATAAAATGTAGATAAAAAAATATAAAAGTTGCCTTCTGAGTCACTTTTAGAAAGAAAAATTTCCAATGATTGAAGACAGTATTCACAGTAACCTAATATTAAAATATGAATAGGTAATACAATAAACATATTACCCAAATTTAAAGGACTTAATATAGGTAATAATTATTACTAGACTTTAAGTCTTGAGAGGAGAAATTAAATACTCTTAATTTATTAATTCATATACTAGTTAATGTAAGATAAATGGCTTTATGTTGGTTTGTAACCCTCTTTCGAAAGACTAAACAGTGTCCTTACATAACAAAAACAAAAATATATACTGTTTTACACACACATACACATGCTAAATGTTGTTGTTGTTGTGTGTGTGTATGTATACTAATCAAACTTTTAAAATGTGTACTTGTTTAGTCATAATATAATGCGTCCCTATATTGAAAAATCCCATGGCCTATAATTTCACTGTTATCTGAGTTAGATTATTCAATTAAAAAAGTACAATTAAAGGCCTGGCGTGGTGGCTCACACCTGTAAACCCAACACTTAGGGAGGCCAAGGTGGGTGAATCACCTGAAGTGAGGAGTTTGAGACCAGCCTGGCCAACATGGTGAAACCCCGTCTCTACTAAAACTACAGAAATTAGCCGAGCATGATGGCAGGTGACTGTTACTGGGGAGGCAGAGGCAAGAGAATCACTTGAACTCAGGGGCCGGAAATTGTAGTGAGCCAACATCAGGCTTCTGCAATACAGCCTGGGAGACAGTGAGACTTCGTCTCAAAAAAAAAAAGAAAGAAAAGACAATTAGAAAGGCAAAGACTGTTCTTTTACTCAATTTTACTTACAGTACACAGTGATCAGTAAATATTTGTGAGAGTAAATGAATGAGGAGTGACGGCTATATATTCCATAGCATTGTTTCCCTCTCTCTTTAAAAAAAAAATGTCCTACCAGCCTGGGCACAGTGGCTCACGCCTGTAATCCCAGTACTTTGGGAGGCCGAGAAAGGTGGATCACCTGAGGTCAGGAGTTCGAGACTAGCCTGGCCAACATGGTGAAATCCCATCTCTACTAAAATTACAAAAATCAGCCAGGCATGGTGGCCCATGCCTGTAATTCTCGCTACTGGAGAGGCTGAGGCAGGAGAATCACTTGAACCCGGGAGGCAGGGGTTACAGTGAGCCAAGATCATGCCATTGCACTCCAGCCTGGGCAACAAGAGCGAAAATCTTGTCTCAAAAAATAAAAAAAAAAAATTTTTTTAAGTCCTCCCACACATAAATAATAAAATAGCAGCTGTGAAAAACTATTTCTATTTCTTCAGTTATAACCAATAAATCTAGACATCTTGATCATCTGTTTATGTTTCCTTTAAGTTTTCCAAGAAGGGCCTTTTTATTAATCTTTTCTTCAATTTTGTATTGTGTTCTAATGATGTAAATAATTTATAAACAGTTTACAAAAACCTAAATTCAGTGCCTCAGTTTCATTATACCAAGTACCTCAGTTTCCTTAAGAGGTACAGTGGAATTCAGAACTGTTAAAATTATCAGATATAAGTTTTAACAATTTATATTGGTTTTTAAAATATTTCAGCATCAAACACAATATGCATTTTGTGATGTAGTCTACTTAAAATCTTTAATTGGTTTTCTTCTATACTGGGTATAATAACCTCTTTTCTGAAATGTGTAGAAGCTGGACAGAAAACTCAGACTTTATGCTACTTCTACTGTAATCTAAAAATATGCTAAAGGGACAAACACAGAAGTTAGAACACCAAGCAGTATTGTCCCTGATCTTCATTTTAGGATAAACTGCACAAGAAGAAATGAGGCAAAAGGAATGGATCCAATAAAAGTCTCAATGTTCTGTTCTAATATAAGTATGAAAAAGATACTGATCAATAATTTGAATGATGTGATATACATGAATTTTGGCAGGAAGAATATTACTCCTTTACCAAGAACAGAATGACCCATTTTCACATTAGCTTTTGGAAATTCAAAGAACAAGCATAGATGGCATAGGTACAGATGTACACTTCACAGGGTCTCAGAGAAAAAAAGGCGCTTCTGCTTCCTGCTGCCTTCTCTGTTCAAATATTATAAGGAAGTAGAGATCCCTCAAAGTGATACTTCCAGTGTATATGAACAATGGTATTAAAGAAAATGAATAAATAGGCAATGCAAGGCCTGTCTTCTGCAACATTGAGACTATTCAAGTTTATTAAGAATAGCCACTAATAAGTTACATTTTAATATCTTCCATTGAACAATGTTTTCATGAGAATGAATTTCAAGACAGAATATGTCTTATATAAAACAAATAAGACTATTTAGTTATAATGGAGAAGAATGGTTATCCCCAATGAGGACAGGAGGGGGATCACATCAAGAATTTGTTACAGTTTCAGACAATATTAATGCATTAATTTATCTCTATAGTGATGAAAAACTAAATAAATTTCCACAACTGAGATGCACAGTTCCCTCCAAATATACACACTTATATTGAAAGGCATATAAAATCTTTATCCTTTCTAGAAGATGATTCATGTTTACTATGTTTTTACTAAAATATTTTTTCTTATAAAAAAAAAAAGACAGAAAAAGATAACCAAGAAGAGCTTACTACTCTAGAAAGTAGACTCATAAAGATTTAGAAAAAGCTTGTTTTCAAACTTGACTTAATTTACATCACATGCAAGATCAAAGACCCTTAAAGCAAGTAAATTTTAAATTTATGATTCTCATGCCAGAAAACATCTCACTTCAACAGTCTTTTTTCACCCCTATGTTGAGGTATGCAGAAGATTACTCTCTGGAAAAAAAAAATCAAGGTAATCTCACTTTAATATTATAAGAGCTACATATAAAGGTGGGAATATAAAGATTCAAGACCTAATTGGTTACATTTTATGGCAAGAAATGGTACCAAGGTGATATGGTTTGGCTGTGTCCCCACCCAAATCTCACCTTGAATTTTAGCTTCCATAATTCCCCCGTGTTGTGGGAGGGACCCAGTGGAAGGTAATTGAATATGGGGATGGCTCTTTCCCATGCTGTTCTTGTCTCATGAGATCTGATGGTTTTATAAAGGAGAGTTCTCCTTCACACTCCCTCTTGCCTGCCATCATGTAAGACATGTCTTTGCTTCTCCTTTGCCTTCTGCCATGAATGTGAGACCTACCCAGCCATGTGGAACTGTGAATCCATTAAATCTCTTTCTTTGTAAATTACCTGGTCCCAAGTATGTCTTTATTAGCAGCATGAAAACAGACTAATGCAGTAAATTGGTACTGGTAGAGGTGGGTGCCACTGTAAAGATACCCAAAAATGTGGAAGTGACTTTGGAACTGGGTAACAGGCAGAGGCTGAGACAGTTTGGAAGGCTTAGAAGACGAAAAGAAAATATGGGAAAGTTTGGAACTTTCTAGAGAGTTTTGAATAATTTTGACCAAAATGCTGATAGTCATATGGACAATAAAGTCCAGGCTGAGGTGTCTCAGATGGAGATGAGGAACTTGTTGAGAACTAGTGCAAAAGTGACTCCTAGTTATGTGTTAGCAAAGAGACTGGTGGCATTTTGCCCCTGCCCTAGAGATCTGTGGAACTTTGAACTTGAGAGAGATGATTTAGGGTATCTGGGGAAAGAAATTTCTAAGAAGCAAAGCATTCAACAGGAAGCAAAGCAGAAAAGTTTGGAAAGTTTGCAGCCTGAGGATGCAACAGGAAAAAAATTCTGAGGAGAAATTTAGGGCAGCTGCAGAAATTTGCATAAATAACCAGGAACCAAATGTTAATCACCAAGACAAAAAACGGGAAAAATATCTCCAGGGCATGTCAGAGATCTTTGTGGCAGCCCCTCCCATCACAGGCACAGAGGCTTAGAAGGAAATAATGTTTCCTTGGGCTCAGGATCCCCCCAACCCCACTTTGTGCAACCTAGGGACTTTAAGCCCTGTGTCCCAGCTGCTCTAGCCATGGTTAAATGTGGCCAAGGTATAGACAGTTCAGGCTGTGACTTCAGAGGCTGGAAGTCCCAAGCTTTGACAGCTTCCATGTGATGTTGAGTCTGGGAGTACAAAGAAGTCAAGAATTGAGGTCTGGGAACCTCTGCCTAGATGTCAGAGGAGGTTTGGGAATGCCTAAATGTCCAGGCCGAGGTGTGCTGCAGCGGCGGAGCCCCACGAACAACCTCTGCTAGGGCAGTGCAGAAGGGAAACATGGGGTGTGAGCCCACACACAGAGTCACCACTGGGCACTCGGGATGGTAGATCCATCAAATGCTTGAACCGTGCACCTGGAAAAGCCACAGACACTAAATGCCATTCTGCAGAAACAACCAGGAGGGGGTCTGTACTCTGCAAAGCCACAGGGGCAGAGCTGCCGAAGGCCAGGGAGCCCACCTCTTGCATCAGCATGACCTGGATGTGAGCCACGAAATCAAAGGACATTATTTTCGAGCTTTAAGACTTGACTGCCCATTGGATTTTTCATTTGCATGGGGCCTATAGCCCCTTTGTTTTGGCCAATTTCTCCCATTTGGAATGGCTGTGTCTACCCAATGCCTGTACACCTATTGTATATAGGAAGTAACTAACTTGCTTTTGATTTTACAGGCTCATAGGCACAAGGGACTTGCCTTTTCTCAGAAGAGACTATGTACTTTTGAGATAATTCTGAAATTAGTTAAAACTTTGGGAGACTGTTGGGAAGTCATAATTGGTTTTGAAATGTGAGCACATGAGGGGCCACAGGAGGAATGATACGGTTTGTCTGTATCCCCATCCAAATCTCATCTCAAATTGTAGCTCCCATTGTTCCCACACGTCATGGGAGAGACTGCAAGTGTTGGGCATTTGCAGCAATGCAGACCTGGATTCAAATGCTGGCTCCAACACATAACTTAGGCAGGCAAACTAATTAAACTCTGGGTTCTATATATTTTTTTAATTTGTAAAACAGAGATAACTTTATATTAAAAAAAAAACAACCTCATGCAGTTGTTATAAGGACTATCAGAGAAAGTATTTATGAAGGATTTAAAACTATTCCTGGAATAAAATAAATGCTTGCTAAGTTGGAACTAGAGTTGAGCGGTGGTTGCTGCTATTATTGTTGGGGTGGCTAATTTATGTGTAAAAGAGGCCTGTGTCCAGAGTAGTGGGCTCAGACAAAGTAAAATTCCTTGAGGGAAGAAAGCTGAGCAAAAATATTTTATTTCAAAGCTAACTCAAAAATAAAATATTAGCTTCTTCAAACTAACATTGTGAACTTTGGCATAAATTCATACAGCAGTTCAATCTACTTTGAGAAACGACAGATCACTGTTTTTGGGAAAAGCATGTACTAAATTGCCACGTTAATGAAAGCACAAAAATTATTGTATACAAAGGCATTTTATAAAAAACAGTAATTCAAATTATCATATTTATGATTAATTAATTTTGACAGTAAAACTGCTTGAGGCTTTAGCAAATTTCTTCAAGAGGTTTCTTTTTGAAAATTTTATGACAAAACCTGCCTGTGGTTCCTTGCCCTTTCATTAATAAATATAAAGGTGTTTTTGGTTTCCTTTGCACATGTAACTTTTGCCAAAAGAGGTCTGGTATTGGCACTTTTACTCCCTTTATAAAATACTAATATTCCCCAAATCTGTTGTCTTATAATGTTTAAATAGTATAAAAATTAGAGGTCAGGTGCAGTGGCTCACACCTGTAATCCGAGCACTTTGGGAGGCCGAGGCCAGTGGATCACAAGGTCAAGAGATCGAGACTAACCTGGCCAACACGGTGAAACCCCATTTCTACTACATATACAAAAATTAGTTGGGCATGGTGGTGTGCACCTGTAGTCTCAGCTACTCAGGAGGCTGAGGCAGGAGAATTGCTTGAACCCAGGAAGTGGAGGTTGCAGTGAGCCGAGATTATGCCACTACACTTTGGCCTGGCTACAGAGTAAGACTCCATCTCAAAAAAAAAAAAAAAAAAAAAAAAATTAAAGAAAATTAGAAATGATCTAAATTCTTTCCAGGAGTTAAAAAAATTTTTCATCTTGTTCTATAAATTGCTTCCTGAATCCACAGATCAGGGCACAGCAATGTAGATAGACTACACATCTGGGAGAGTGGGTAGCAGATATATTCCAGGAGAAGAATTCAGTAACATATCAATCCACAGTGCTGGTCACTGCAGATAGGGAAATACTCCCTCCTGTGTGTTTAGTGTAATAATTAAGTTTAGCTGGAATTGTACTTCCTCAGGAGAAGAAAGAAATCCTATAATAGCTCATAAATACTGACTCTTATATGAGATGCATAGAATAAAATGAACTGAATCTCTTTGGACTGATATGCATACATATCAAAGGAGATGTTATCAGTACTAATGACCCAGTCATAGCTAATGATGTTATGGCTAACCAGAGTCCTGAGTAGTTGTGCTAAACTTACAGAACAGCTTCGCAGCACCCACCTGGTGTTTTTGTTCTCAGATGAACTATTTAAAATGTGGTTTTTTAAATGAACTATGAAATGATCCAGTAAAATACTTTCATGCATGAAGCATACTGTGTGACTTCATGATGATGGGATTTAAGAAGCCATAGCTCAATCTAAAGACTTAAGAGAATGAAGAAATAAAACTCAAAAAACCCTACAGAAACTATCAATATGATTTGGTGGAGGGAAAGAGGGGTTTACTGCATCTCTTTTTAAGAGCAAAGAGACATTTTTTAGAAGGCTTTGGTGAGAACTGGGTTATGGTTCCATCTCTAAGACATCCACTCACAAAGAGAAAGGGATTAATCATGGTTGGCTTATGCCAATCAGAATTTACTCCCAAGAAAGGGAAAGCATCCCTTTCCTTGACCTGTTGAAATCTAAATATAATATGCATTTTATATGCATATATATACACATACACACATATATTACATATTATATATACATATATTACCTAAAATATATAAAATAAGTATTAACAATTTTTAGGAAGGAAGGTAATGATCTAGGTTTTGGATACGTTGACTATGTACTGCATAAATGATATTCAGATAGAGACTAATAGTTAGAAATGTATCTCAGGCTAAAGGAAAGGAGAGGAATTGTTGTCTGGGAAATATGTACTTTATGATAGTTCAAAATAAAAGGATGGATGATGATAAGTAGAATGTGTAAAACAGAAATGAAAGATGACTACAGTTGGACATCTAGAAAATATCAAGGAGAGAGGTGTGATTGGAGAAAAAGAATCCTTCCAACACTAAAAAGGAGGACTCAGAGAGTCAGAAGGATAACCAAAGAAGGAAGTTTACCAATAGTGGCCAAAAAGAAGCCAAATGGTCATGAATCAAAATAGTTTGGATTCAGCAAAATAGTTGGATGTTAAAATACTGAATCAGGGCAGCTTCTATAGAATCTTATGAGCAGAATCTGGTCAAAATGAATTTAACCAGTGAATTAGAGTTGAAGAAAAAAAAAAGTGGAGATAACGATTAGGGACGACTGCTTCAAAACTTACCAGTAGCCAAATCAGTAAAAATGATATAAGGGTAAAGAGAAAAATTACATGGATCATTGCTAAAATTAACTGTGAGAAAGAAAATAGAAAACAAAACCACAGTCCTTGCTATTTTCCTTCTTAAAAAACACCACGACACAATTTCTAAAAATAAGATGAATTGTAAGATAGTAAACGTGTAAATGTTACCACTAGAGCAATAACCAAACTAGCTAATTTGACTGAGCCCTTATTATGCTTCAGTCTAAGCTTCCACATGCACACATACTAATCTCAGCACTTTGGGAGGCCGAGGCGGGTGGATCACGAGGTCAAGAGATTTAGACCATTCTGGACAACATGGTGAAACCCCGTCTCTACTAAAAATACAAAAAATTAGCTGGGCACAGTGGCGCGTGCCTGTAATCCCAGCTACTCAGGAGGCTGAGGCAGGAGAATTGCCTGAACCTGGGAGGCGGAGGTTGCAGTGAGCCGAGATCGTGCCATTGCACTCCAGCCTGGGTAACAAGAGCGAAACTCCGTCTCAAAACAAAAAACAAAAAAAACAAAAAAAACACATGCACACATACACAATTAAATTGTCAAAAAGCCCACACTGCATACAGACTAATATTATCTCTATTTTGAGTGAACGGCAGTAAAGTATGGGTAAGTACCTACCCATGGTTAATAAGCCAGTATTTGAGCCCAGGTAACACCCCTAGCTATGACACTAGGGAATAAATATAACTCTAAAGGAATCTAGTATGACACAATTCTCAATGATTTATCGCTGAGATCCTCTTGTAAATTTGCAGTGAAAGCATACCAAATTAATATGTTATCTACAATGTTAAACAATCCATGGAAAAAAGAGATTAAAAATTCACCAAGCCCATAGCTATGAACTATTGAAGTGATGATCATGAAGTTACTATTACACACTTTCTATAACTTTAGCAACCACCAGTATCAAGAGTAGCGTAGACCCCTGTCAGTTAAAAAATGCCCAGGGGCCACTTTGATCTGTGCTCAGGGGAAAGTGAAGCCTTATTACAAAGTCCCTTTGATATCTTCAATTCTCAGATAGCAACCTCTCAATTAGAAATGGGAGTGGTCCACCCTGGTTCAGAGGAAAATGTCTCTCTCTCACCAAAGATATTGCTCTTCCTTAAAATTTTAAAGGAACAGATTTTGGACTTGGGGCCCTGTAAGAGGCTGAGAATATTCATTTCAAAGCAAGATCATGCTATTTTAAATATACATCTTGTTGGGAAAGCAGAGTGAACAATTTATAAACAAAGGCTCCTATTTTATACATACACACACACAGATATATATATATGTGTATATATATGTATATATATAGTGTATATATATGTGTATATATATATATGTGTGTATATATATATGTGTATATGTGTATATATATGTATATATATGTGTGTGTATATATATGCACACACACAGATATATACATATACATACATATATTACATATACATAAAATATATGTACACATTTTATACACATATGCATACACAAATATGTGTATAAAATGGGAGTCTTTGTCCATAAATCATATGTATATGGGGTGACTGCAGGTGACAAAATGGACACTTTCTAAAAACCATTAGGAATCATTATTAAAGCCTACTCGGCACCATCCATTGCCTAGATTCATTTATAATGTTCCTATTTATTTCGTGAAGAATAAGATAATGAGCCTTAGAATTAGAAAACTCTGCACATAAAGTGACTACAACTACCCAGAAGCTAATTTCTATGTTCAGAGGCATGACGGCAAGTATGCAAGTATAAACAGTGAAACTCAGAAGTACCCATTTGGCACATGAACACTCAGCAGCCCTCAATGCTGAGGGTGGGGGGCAAGATATTATAGGGTACACAGTAGAAGGCACACCCTACAATGGTCCTCATAAGCTGCCATCTAGCATGATTTCCACCTATTTGTGAAGGGAATGCTAAGCACTTGGTAAGGCAAGCAATAAAGCACCTAAGACTTAGCATCTTCCTTGGGATATAATGATAGCTCTAATGACTGCAGACCATTCATGCTCATAAAACATAAGTTCTCAATATCAGTTGAAAATATGACATAACAAGGTGGCTAGCTAAACAACTACATTGGGCAGCCTTCCTCTTCCGAGAGAAGAGCAAGCAACAGAAAGACACAGAGACAGACAGAGAGACACACAGAGACAGAGAGAGACCAAACAGAGAGCCCTCCAAATGAAAGTTGAATACAAGGAACAGGCTCCTCAAATTACAGCAAAAAGGGAAAGAACAAAGCTTTTGTTCAGGATTATAGTTGTACAGTATAAATTTATGATGATCAGTATTAATTTATACATCTAATAGAGTCCAGTCATATTTCATTTCTTTTTAATTTTCATATAAAGATTTACGGAACACCATCTTAAAGCACACACCCAAATCTCCTGAGAGCTTTATCACCTTTTCTTCAATAATAGCCACAGCTATTGGCAACACACAATTGTACTGTGTATTAGAAGTTACACATATTGGTTTAGGCCCTCAAAGCATCTATAGAAGGAACAACTATGCGACTGTCCACCTAGGCTGCATTAACAAGTTTACTTGATATGGCTGGTCAAATGTCAGTTTTATTGTGTTGCCTGTCGCCAAGACAGCCCTTTATCAGAGTCACTTATCAGGGTGACAAACAGCAGGGTTAAAGTTTGACCCATTTTCTAGTTATTGAACATTTCCTTTAGAAGCAAGAAGATCAGCAAGGGTTTTCATAAACATGCATCTAAACAAACACCTGTTGCCACAGTCCCTGCTAATTTTAACTTACTGACTCAAGGCTGGTCTCGGAGGCCTCACAGCGGCATTTGTTCAGATTCCCTGGAACTGCTTCACATATGCCATTTCCTTTCTATCCAAGGGTGCTCTGGGTAAGACTTAGTTCTTTAGGAAATAAAAGATGCATATAACATCTACATACTTACTGAACTAATGACTAATAAGTTGTACATAATAGAAAGTTCTGTTTTTACTAAAGAAGTCATGACTTAGGATTATCTGGTTCCCCTTGAATAAAAGTGTTTACATTTTGTTTGGTTTGTAAAATAGTTCTACTCTTTTCGTTGCTAGGAAAATAAAAACTAACACATGTAAATAAATTCTTCGCTGGCAGACAATGAGAATGCCAAGAGGAGGAAAGACAAGATGAAAGATCGCATTTCCCTTTGTGACACCATTGGAAGTACCTGACCAAAGCAAATCGATTGGAGAGCTCAGGTTTAAACAAACAACAGAATCTAGCATTCTTTATCCTGGCCATGTACTCTGCCCTGGCCTGACACCGAGGTCATCACTGGGTTAGCAAGGCCAGCCAGAGACAGTGGCTGCAGGCTCTAAACAGGCATGGTCCCATGCCATCATCTCTTTGCTCTGTTAAATTATCAGCTGCACAACTCACTTTTTATCTGTTATGCCCTTGCTCGCTTCTTTGCCTTTTTGCCTGTAACCCCAAAACTCAAGGAGTCATGAGATCATGCAACTGGCAGCATAGAGTGTGGCTCAGTGGAATGGACACATTCCTGAACAGGAATAAATCCTAGGGTAATAAACTAATGTCTTCAAATACCATTATTAAAATGTGCCCTAGTGAGTCTAAGGGATGCAAAGTATTATATTTTACTGATGAAATCAGTGGTGTTCAATGTAAGTGGTTGGTTAAAATGAAAATAACATAACTGTAGGGTTGATGTCTAGCACCCCACTGTGCATCCTTCTTCTTCAACGACTTTGTCACCTGACCCAACTAGAAGGTCCCTTAATCCTGCTTTAAGAATGCCACTGCATCTGCTTCAGAGCAAATTTTCAACATAAGATAGTAGCCTGTGGGCAAAAAGTTTAGCCATCCCTGAGCTGAGAACCGACTGCATGAAAATTTTGTGATGACCTGACAAAAAATATTTATACTTTAGCAGAATTTAGGATGGGTGCTGTTTTCAGTGTATCACTCATTAGTGGCAATCCCAACATTGTCAAGGTGGAAACATAAAATCTACTTATCTCTGACCAATGGAGTCTACAGAAATGTATCAGAAGAACCTAACTATACTTATATTCCACAAAATGATGTTTTGGTCAATGAGGGACCTCGTATATAAAGGTAGTCCCATAAGATTATAATACAGTATTTTTATTGTACCTTTCCTATGTTTGGCTATGTTTAGATACACAAAATGTTTGTGCTACAGCTTTGCACAATATTCAGGATAGTAACATTCTGTACAGATTTGTTCTAAACAGGAATAAATTATTATTTATTCCTAGTAGCACTAGGTCATACCATATAGCCTACGTCCATAATAGGCGATTCCATTCAGGTTTTGTAAGTACACTCTGTGATGTTTGCACAATGACAAAATTGCCTAAGGATGCATTTCTCAGAATGTATGTACATCACCTTAAGTGATGTATGACTGTATTACTAAATGGCAAAATTTCCTTAGGTCAGTCACAAAAGCCATTTTACTCACAGCATTCTGCTAAGAAACTCAAAATGACTTTTGTTAACCTCAACAGGCCCCACCACTCTTCTGATAATAGACCGTTCTTCTTCCAGGGAGCCAGAGTTGCTCACCTCTTAGTCCATGTGGTTGAGATGTCCCTGATCCCAACCCCAGTGCCAGGTTTCTGCAAACCACCACCAGAATACAGCATACTGCTGGTCCAATCAGAGGCAACCCCAGAACTATTGCTAGAACAATTAGTAAACAAGAGCACTAGACATGCAAGCCGTAAGGACTTAACTCTACTGGGTCACAGAGGAAAGAGTAGAGAAAAGGAGAAAGTTTGATTTCTAATGTTCTCATGTAGTCATTTTGACTCAGGACAACCTAATGGCAGTGATATCCTTAAACATTTCTGTCACATGCACCATGTAAGCTAGATTTGAGTTGTGTTTCTATCACTGAAAACTAAAAGAGTACTAACTAAAGCATCTCACCCTTATCCTGACCCCTGAGGCTCATACAATGAAATTCCAATTTGGCATACCAGCCTTTTTCTTGTAAAACGTAAACTGAAGCCATTCAACAACTTTATCTCTCACAAATGCTGGGACCTCAATCTCAGTTCACTCACCACTGCCTGAAAAAGCCATGTGTGCTGAACCCTTGCTCATGTTGTTTCACTTCCCTAGGATATGTTTCTGTTCACAGAAACACTGCAGAAAGTGCATCTCCCTTCCCAGGTGTTCTCAATCATCCTTCCTCTCCTGAGAACTTCAATTTCCTCCCCAAACACAGTGAGGTTTTTATGGTATCCAGACATAAGTATTATTGAAAGCAAATTCTACACAAATAGTATAACAACAGCATTTTGAACAGATTAACTCTATTGTGCTGTAAGGATGAACAAGCAAAGACAGACAGAGGCAGAGGACTAGTGAGGAGTCCGTCACAGGAATCCTACAGTGAGATGACAAGGGCCTGTCCCCAAATGTGACGGCCAAAATGAGAAGTAGGAATAGATATAAGAGGCAGCGCGAATTGACAAGATTAGTGACATATTGATGGAGTGGTTCAGATGGCTTAAAAAAGACATAGTAGCAAAAATCAGCTCTGAATCTTGTCCCATTGTCACCCTGATATAACTATACTAGACTATCAAAACTAAAATTTCATATGTTGATGGATACTAAATTACAAATTTCCTTCAAGGAAACAAATGGTTGGAGTTAGCAATAGAAACATACAGATCTGTGACTTTATTTTTATTATGTTAATAATTCTGTTATTGCCAAATAAAGTAGTCACTTTGCATGAATTAGCATAAAATAATGTATAAGAAGGGCAATACTATTTGAGATATGAACATGCATATTTATTATTTCAAACCTAGGGGATGCATTACATTAAGTGACTATAATATGGCATATAGTATGCATATATATTAAATGAGATAAATATATATATATAAGTATATATTTAAACAGAAGGAAATCTGTTAACTGGTTCTAAAAATTAATTTATAGTAGTATGTTTGGGGTATATGCAAATATTTGCAAGAGTCATTGCAAACATTTTTGGCAACAAAAGTATTTAGGGAAGAATTCATTTCTCTGAATTACATAAGAATGGGAAATGATAGGTTTTCCTTTCTGTTTTGTTTTTTGAAATGGAGTCTCATTCTGTTGCCCAGGCTGGAGTATGATGGCAAGATCTCAGCTCACTGCAACCTCCACCTCCCAGGTTCAAGTGACTCTCTCCCTTCAACCTCCCAAGCAGCTGGGATTACAGGTGTGCACCACCACGCCCAGCTAATCTTTGTATTTTTAGTAAAGACAGGGTTTCACCATTTTGGCCAGACTAGTCTTGAACTTCTGACCTCAAGTAATCTACCTGCTTTGGCCTCCCAAAGTGCTGGGATTACAGGTGTGTGCCACTGTGCCTGGCCAGGTTTTTTCTTTTCTTTTTCCTGAAAATTCTTTTAATCTTTAAGTTCACCTTTGAAACAAAGCAGTTAATCAGTTTGTTATTTTATTTCCTCTCCCCTTGCCAGCCTGGTTTCCCTCTTCCTTCCCCATCCTCCTCCTTTTCTTCTGAACTTCTCTCCTTAGAATTTTATGACTGGCCAGGAATTACTCAGGTAAAGTTATACTCTTTTTCATAAATATATTTGAGTGATTTGGGCTGCATTCTCTTTACTGAAAATCAATCCTGTAACCAAATATTTTTTAATAAAAGGTTCTGATTCTGCGGTGGTTTTAATTCAACTGATTAATAACACAGATATTTTATCTAGATGGCTACAATAAACTGTAAATTAGACTTGAGATCAGAATAGCATTCAAATAATTTTTCCCAAGATATTAAAAGTGGTTCATGTCCAAGTTTGGAAAATCATTCATTCAATAAAGTTAGTGACTAAGAAAATAATTAGCACATGCTATTACTTGCTTTGGAATTAGCTCGATATTTTAGTACAGACAAATTATGGAACATGCACACAAAAATCCAAATGTTCTCTTTGTATACTTTTAGCTCTAGTCAGTATTATAATTTCCTATGTCAATTTTTAGTCTAATCTCTGCATTCTGTCTTTAAAGTCTAGCAATCTGGCCTGATACTGATCCTTGCCTCACTGATATCTAAGCATTTACTCTGTATTACCTATTGCAGAGCTCCATTTATCTGTTGAGACCCCTGCTGCCCCACCTTGAGCACATGTAGCTCTTTTGCTGCTATGAGAATGCTGTATCCTTCGTTCACTGCCTTAATCCCCTCTGTAGCTCTGATGTCAACAGGCAGTGGTTACAGACAATCTGTTTCCCCAATACTTCACTGGCTTGGCATTACAGTGTATATTTCAGGTCACTCCCACTCACTTTGCCATACTGGTCCTGTATCATGTGAACAAAACTTTCCAACATCTTATCAATGCCCCTAGAATTAAAACATTCAATTTGTAAAACAGTACCAGACACATGTTTTATCAATGCCCCTAGAATTAAAACATTCGATTTGTAAAACAGTACCAGACACATACTAAGCAATTCATTCAAAAGCATTTGGCGAATAATTTGCATTCCATCAGCAAGTTCTGAACAAGTTTGGCATTACCAAAAATGAGAACATGAAATCGTAGATGATAGTACCATCAAAGGTGAAATGCAGGTTCTTTCATGTTGAATGTGACATGATCTGTATGCATATATAGCCATGGAAAGAGTACGATATCTAGTATTAAAATATACAAGATGGTCTCACATTACCAGGAATGCTTTTCAGAAAAAATAATGCACATGATAAGTTTAAAAACAATGTCATTAATGTGTAATTCTGTGAAAATGTGACTCTAGATTTCTATCTACATTCCCAGTGTTACCACTTTCTGGTAGATGACTAACAATAAAATGAATATTTTGCTCTTTTTGTTCATTTTGTTCTTTTAACTAATAAAACATCATATTTGTAAAGAAGAATAGGTGCATTGTCTGCTTTGGTTAAGAAGAGAGATCAGAATTATCTTCTGAAGAATGAAAGGGATGCTGTGGGAGGGGAGGTCTAACCACGAATTTATTTTACCTGCTTGGCTAACACAATGCTCCAAATGGAACCAGTCATACTTGTGTTTTTGTAACTTGCATTAGAACTTAAGTTGGTTCAGCATGCCAGCAGAGTTTTGCTCAAAGCTCAGAACACAGTGTGGGCAGTTCAAAGCTTGCCAAAGTCTATTTATAAACCATACGAAGCACCATCCTCAGCATTTGTGAATTCAAGTACAGTTTAATACTGCAAAGGTTGTCAGCTCTTTCTCACTAAATTATATTTTTCAAGATTACTCTTCTAAATTTTTTTTTGCACTAAAGGCATGAAAGAAAGTTAGCATTCTCTTCTGGATGGAGCCAAGTTAAATGAGAATGAGTGCCATCGCCAGGCCAGGTTTCCAACTACCTTAAATAGAGTAAAGAAGGCGGAGATCATAGTCTGTGGCCAAAGCAGTCTATGAATGACTCATTTGGTGCTAACATGCAGGGTGGATTACTAGTCAGGATAATTCCTAAGGAGACATCTGAAATAGGAAGAAAACAAAGTAAGAGATTGGCAAGGGAAAAGAAAAGGGACAAATAGGAAAACAAATTTTAAAATGCAAAAAGCATGAGGACTTAGTTCTTTGTAATTTCCTCAGTGATTCAGCACCCAGAATAAGGTTTTCTCTATTTATTCGTTAGCCATTCATTTCACTCCTAACATATGCTACCTTATATTATTACCATTTTTAGTGTTTGCCCTCTATTCCCAACCATGTACTATCTTAGAATGTCTGATAATATCCAGGCATTAGTTATACCTAAAGCATCCAACTCAGAGGGTGCCGGAAGGATGAGTTTATTTATTATCGGAGGTGGAATGTAGTAGAAATATCAATATAATTTGGTTATAATTGTAATATATTAACATTTTTATTGAGGGCCAAATAGGAAGATATTTCCTTTTTCAACTAGAATTTCCTTCAGGATATGAACTTGTCTTTGTATCACTGTTGTATAACACTCTAGTATATTCCTGAGATTGAATATTTGTTGAATGAATACGCTACATATAATTGTGTTTAACAATGATTATGACTCAATGCAAAAATGGCAAAATTATAATAATTAATTCATGGCAAATAATGTTCCTCCTTTGAGTAACCCCCTTTTGCAATGTGCATTTATGCTTGCAAATATATATATATATATATATATATACACACATATATATATACACATACAGATACATATATATATATTTAGAACTAAAAGAGTATCTTTTTCTATTTAATAAGTTGTATAAACACTGAATAGTAATTTATTTCTTACAGAATCCACTGGATTTTTGTTATGTGACTCATTGTTCAGCTTTCTAAGCAAAAATTTATTTAAAAAACTGTCAATTTGGTACTTAAATAAATTTTCTTTCACTGCCTAGGAGTAATCACTCCTATGTCTACATTGACTTAGTTGTAACATTAGTGGAGTATTTTAGAAAACACATTGATTAATTATGATTTTTTAGAAAACCAGACGTCGGGCTGGGCACGGTGGCTCACACCTGTAATCCCAGCACTTTGGGAGGCCAAGGCAGGCATATCACAAGGTCTTTTTAAGCGAGGCCAAAAAACAAGTTTACAAACCAAAGTCACTCCAAAAGCAACAAAAACAGATTATAAAGTCAGTTTCTCAGCACCATTACATTATATGGTACCCCAAATTTGGTTTTCTTTATCTTTCTGAAGAGATGTTTTTTGCATTCCAATTTCATTGAGTCACAGTTTTGGTGATTTACCATTCACATCAACGGTGAACAAGCTTTTACACCTGCTGCTTTTATAGACTAGTGCAGCAGAGAGACAATTAACCAAAAAATCACACTACAATGAGATTAAAAGCGTCCACGCCAATGACACTAACAATAACTTCACTGACTTTTTTTGGTGTGATCTTTGAACTACTTTTTTAATGATCAACCACAAATAACAGAATTTAGCCTACCAGAGTGGAAGATATCTGTTAGCAATTCAATGATGTTTCTAGTGAGAGTAACACACTCTCTAGCTACCCTTATATTCAAAGGCGATAAATCCTACAGAGCATATTTTTTGGAGATAATTTAAGAACACACATTTCTAGACATACAGGGAAAAATATCCACACAGTTGAAATAAAAGGAAGAAGAGATAACAAGGCTTTTTTTTTTTTAATCTGGCTTCATGAAATTTATATTATTCCTCACACTAAAATTCAATGTATTAAGAAGGTATATTTGTTAGTTCTCAAATTCTTGTTATATTTTTTCTTTTTATATTCACTCCAGAGGCTTTTATAGTTTAGTAAAAGCTGGTGACTTCCAACTTAAATACAAGACAAATATTCTATCCTAGAACTTCAGCTGATTATTCTCACTTTGGGCTCATTTGCATTTATTAAAATTCAAGTTCTGGGCACTACATTTTATCTGTGGACCTTTTGTTTAAATTAAGAAAACAGAGGTATGTGTGACAAGAATTGAAATTCTGAGTCTCTTAAGGATATAGTAGTTATTCCTTGTTATTACATCCTTACCAAACCATCGGTTGTCACTTTGATGTTTCTAAGAAAGTGTCATTTTGGAAGAGGACGTTAAAAAGAAGAGAGTATTTGGTTGTTTTGTTTAATAATCAGGTTTCTAGAAATACATCTTATTACAGCAATCTATAAGAATGCTTTCATTGCTTAGTTTAATTTAAATAAATTTAGAAGTAAATCCTACATTAATAAAATACTAATGAATATATTAGACACTGCTGAATGTTCTTACATCTATCTGTACATACCGAAACTCAGTGGCAGCAAGTAAATATAGGAAAACAAAAACACAGAGGCAGAAATCCCAAGGACCCTGCCAAATTAAGTCCAATATTCTGACATTTCTCCTTCTAATGTGCTAATGGGAAAGATATAGTCTCTGACCTCTCATTCCCTGTAGGGAATGTCTGTGTCTACCTGAAACAGCCTTCCAGAAATGTTTAAGATTCACCTTCAAGCTGGCAGCACCCTTAATAAAATAAAAGCAGTACTGTATTTCAGCAACTTTAAGGTGGCTTTTTATTTTTGACATTCTAACATTATTAAAATCAGGATAACATTTTAGTTTGTGAAAAGTTATACTTTAATCACAAGTAATTTTCTTAGAAGTAAAATAAATATAATGTATATTTTAACTGATCAGAGCTTAAAATGGATGAAATACAATTGTTCTCAACTTATAGGAATTTCAGTTATGGTGGCAATAAACATTAGCAGTACAGTAGGCCAAGGGAAAGCCCTGTGGATTTCCTCTAAATAAAGATGCAGCAGAATAGTTTTTTTGCCCACATGGTAAGCAGACCCCAGACACACACTGACCTTACAGTGTACCTGCACAAATAGGTAGCTCGATCTTCTACAACATCACCTTAGAATATAAATGTCAGGATCTCATTTTCATGAATAATGTAGGCACTAGGGCTATTTTACCTCGTTTGCTTATTCTCCATTCTCCAAAGCATATACCTTATACCCAAATGATGTAACCTTACCATTTGCATTAATTCATGGAGTTGAAACCAACCCTCTATAAGTTCCCTGGGGTAGTTTAGTTTCATTTGTATGCATGTAAATAGGACCAAGACTGACATAAAAATTAATGAACTATTTACTTTAGTAGCCTATGCTCTGCTCCTAAAAGCAAGCAAATGTTTATATAATTAAGTTTATTAATATAAAATTAAAGCTATAAAACCTTCAATAATGAAAACAGTGTCAAAAGATAGGTAACATTTGGTTTTGAAAAATGTAAATTAAAATTAAACTCAAAATGAGAATTGTAGAGCACTCATTATATCTTTTTGATACCATCACCCTACATATATATTTTTTACACACACACACACACACACACACACACACACACAGAGAGAGAGAGAGAGAGAGAGAGAGAGAGAGAGAGAGAGAGAGAGAGAGAGAAATAACAATTTCTTTATCCATTTGTCTGTCAATGGACACTCAGGTTGTTTCCATATCTTGGCTATTGTGAATCATAAGAAGACAAGATTATGGTAGTACTCCCTTGTTCACTGAAGCATTCTTCACAATAAACCATATTCTTGTCTTGTTGGATACTGATCTTACCAAATATATCTTCGTTTTAGGATCCAGACTTGCCCCTAATTTGGAAGTTGCTAAGAAGCTTACATTTTTCAGGTTTTTTTTATTTAAAACATCACAGCACAGCTTTCTTCAGTTCTAGTTGTTTAGGAAACCAAATTGGCATGAGCTAAGCATCTCCACAGGAAAAAAGAGGACAGACTTTTTAAAACAATTATTTGGCATTGCCTGTATCTATTTATTAATCATTATTATTTAAAATAGTACATAAAACTTCTCAATAGCAATGCACAGTTTCAAATGGAGGATATACATCATTAGATACCTATTTTTCCCTTGGGGGTTTTAGCTAAGTAAGAAAATATATATATAATTGAGAAATTCTATATTAAACATCTCTGTTTATCCCAAAGAGCTTTCTGAATTACATATTTTGACAGGTCACTTTTTCCCCATATTTTTGTTATATTTATATTTTTGTTAAAGAACCAAAGCTAGACGATTGGGAGTTATTCAAGGAGTAAAACCTGCGGTTTTAATTAGCATATGATACACTGAATCCTAATCCCAGAAACTGAGTCACGGAGTATGCAGGGAAACAAGATGACGGATTAGGTGACCAGCACACAATAGTTTCATTCATTCCATCTGAAATGCCTAGAGACCCCAAAAAGCAACATTCTTTTAACAAATAACAATAAACTTCAGCTACAGACAATTCCTGGTTCAGAGGAAAAAATTAAATAGCCAAAATGCAACGTTCTTTCTTGTTCCACAAAAGACTGTTGGCTGTCTCAGTGATTTCGTAAATGTTGCTGGTTGATAGGACCATTGTGAGTTGGCATTGGTCCAAGACAGTTGGCTCTGCCTATCACCTGGAGGCCACTTGAACGTTATAAGAACAGCAGACCTGATGCTTCTGGATTTCTACCACATGGTGCAGCCATAAATGGGTAGCAGTGGATTAAATAAAACATGTTTTATAGGCTAGTTCCATTTGGCCATGTTTATAGAGAACTGTCACAAGAATACTGCAAAAGAAATTGCTTGAAACAGATTGTATTTAATGCAAGATACCTATGAAGCTAGAGGTATTAAAAACACATTAGCCTAAAATAAATAGAAATCTATTCAAATGTCTTAACACCTTTATCTTCTGATCACACGCTGTATTAGATTTACTGACATGGTTGACAAAATAGATGCTGTGTGCTGAAAGTTGTTACACATCAGATATACATAGCTCAATTACATCAAATTGCCAATATTCTTTTAGGGACAAAATCTATAATTTGGAACAACATACAGTCTATTTTTCTAAACGGATCTTTCAAATGATGATATCAAAATATATTCACAACCAAAATGTTCTTTTTCCATTTAAAAAGATGTTCAATTGTATTTTACCATTTCAGCAAGGTGAAATTATCTGTCAAATTAAGTAGACATAGGCTGAAACAAAATTCAAAGAGTTCCTTGGAATAAGTTTTCTTCTTTAAAGTCAAGATACATATTCTAAAATACATTTTTCATATGTGCTTATTTCAACAAATAATCAAGGAATTTAAAGAGAAACAATCTATTATGTCAACAAGAACAAAGTATGTTCAGTTATTCAAAATATAAATAAGGCAAAGGCATTATCATTGAAATATGGTTTAAATATATATTAAATACTATTTTTGCTAGTTAATTTGAAATTCTTAATTAAATTGTTACTTTCAAACTTTCAGTATTTAAGTTGGAATATAATATTTGCCATCATGAGCTCCTTCATATAGGTTTTTCATATGAATCTGACATATCACAAGGTTGGTACCTAACTTTCAATTCCAACTATCAAGGAAACCATTTTCTTGATTGGACAATAACCTAGCTATTTGGGAGTACAATGACATATTATTTATAGTATTTTAAATGTTTGGGAAATGGTGGGCTGCGGACAACATTAATGAGCAAATTGTGAGGCCCTTACTAAAAAAAATAAAATAATGTTTTAAAAGCTTTACTATTTACCCTCATTAAAGGACCTGACATTTATTCTATCACTCAGTAAAAATAAACATAGGGAAATGTAGGACAAAAGGAAAGGAAGAAGAAAGCAAGAAAGGGTTAACAATAACTGAATATTTACTAAAAAGCATCTTTCTATTAACATTACTGTTTTCCTTTCTCAAATACCCTTCCTTTGTGTCGAATGTTGTCAAGATATAAGCTTTTAGAATTTCTATCTAGATTTTACTGTGATTCATGAGGATTGTAATACAAAATGAAACATTCCCATCTATCAAGATTGCAAACCAATCTGTTGAAAAGTCAAAACAAAGTCATTTGAGTATGCTTGGTAGTTTCCTCTAGCCATGAATTTTATTAATGCTTTAATTAAAATAACAATGCACTTAAAATATTATTTTAATATAATTAAAATAATAACAATGACAACAATAATAATAATGAATGACAGACTTAACATCTCAGTCAATTCATTCTTTTTGAGGCTTTCAACTTCTCTTTCATAATGAACTTGTGAAATATTTAGTAACTATTATAGCATCTATCCAAGAAAATTCTCAAAAGAAATTTATCAATAAATTCTTTCTGGAAATTTACAAAAAAGTTACCAATGTTTTAATGTTTTTATTTTACATTAAAGAAAGTTATTTTGGACTTTGATAGAGCTGACTTTATATTTTTAAAAGCACCAATTCATCTGACTACACCTTAATTTCTGACCACATTTAAAATTGTCTCAGTTCTAAAATAGTGAGTTGTCTAGTAAGAGGCCAGTACAAGTGGATGAAAGAGAATTTCATCCTTTTCAGCAACACCACATAACCAGGTTGGTGTCTTATAATAAATTATTCTATAGAAACCCCTTAGGTAAGCAAGAAATATTAACTCTTGTTTTTTTCTAGTTTTACTTAAAGCATGTGCCAAGTTTAGCTCATGGTTCAACCATGAAAAGGGATTCCATTTGTCTGTAAAGGCTAGGTCCTCTACTATTATTTTCTCTCACTTTGGTATATATTGCCTGGAACTGTCTTGTCACCTTTTGTCACCAACAAGGCTCGTCTTCATCCTTGAGGTCTATAATACCTATATCTGTCATTTATCAAAATTTTTTTAATTCATCTTCCCCAATACAATGTGAGGTCACGAGGATGCAAAAAGTGGACAGAACATTGAGCTCTCCCTCAAATATGCCACAATACAAAGTAACGGCAGAGCGCAAAGTTTCTTGGGACCTTGTTATGATGCCAAAGAGGACTAGTGCAATTCACTGGCTTTAATTATTTGTATAATAACAATGGACATAAGAACACATACAGGTTTATAAAAGGTGTGCATCTGTAATAAGTACGGAAGAATATCACATTTAAGAGTAAATCAAGCTTTTAATGATTTTTTAAAACCTGCTGTTTAAATATAGGCAGATACTAAGATGAAGAGGAAAGATACCTGGAGCTGACTTGTGGTGAAGCCTGTTTGAGCAGGTGGAGAAGCATATGCAAGGGCACCAGTTAGTGTCACAAGATTATGCTTTTCTCATTTGAAGGGGAGAGACTTCTAACTCCCAGGGAAAAAGCCCTGAGAGCCTTACTATTTGCTTACGGAGCAGCTGCACATGACCTACAATAAAGTGGTAAATTATGTCCACATCAGACATTCTAATCCTACTCTCCCTTTTGGGTTAGAGAGGGCACAGAAATGTCTACTCTCCCAGGCAGGATTAAGAGGAAAAAATTATTTCCTTTCACCCACAGTTGTAAACATTTGAGGAAGTTTAAGAGTAAATTGATTTATAAAACAAACAAAAACAAAACAGGTTCTGTGCACTGTTCAAGGTCCCCAGAGTCCATGTAGCAGGTTGGTGGATGCTATCTCAGAATCTTAAAATAAAATGTAGTTTCTTTGTTTCTCTCCTTTTTCCAAACTGAGATTCATTTTAGGGAGGCTTGTGGGCAGAGTAACTAAATTCAGAGCTACTATTGCCCAAGGACAAGAGTATTCTACTCTCAGAAGAAAACTTTCCAATAAACTGAACTCTCCCTGGGGAAGTGGCAGTGATGACTGTGGGCAATCTGGCTCTATACCTGAAATCTTCACTTGGCCAAGACAAAGTAGTTTTAGAAGCCATTACAATGCCATGGAAGGTCACCCAAATTACGTTTTTTATTGTAATTAGCTTACAGCGCAGCCATAATATATTTTACTTGCAGCATGGTTCTATTGGAAATGGAATGGAATTCTTTCATAATTCAGAAATATCATAAAAGGTACTTCAAATGTGATTCTTAATACAAAATGGACAGTTATCAGTATAACTGAGGGAAGGCACATGGACATAAAAGATGTTCTTTGGAAAAATATTGGAACATAAAACTTTATATGAATCATAAATAAAATTTATAAGCAATGTAACCCTGAGGAGAATGCACACTTGATATGGATCACCCTAGAAACACTGATTGTCAAAATAACTAACTGTTGGGCTCTCATTGAATCCACAGTATTGATATTGTACACAGCCAGAGTCAAACTTTAAAGGTTTTATTTCAAAGATAGTAAGGAAGCAAATGGGATGTCAATTAAAGATATATTTTATAGCCTATGCCCACATGTATCTTGAGACCTGAAAAGGAACTGTCCCTTTCCTAACATGTTAACAAAAAATTAAGAACAATAACATGTTTTATAAAATTGTAAAATTTATAAATTAATGTTGATGTTCATCTAATGATAATCAGGCTGCTGAAATGTAAAGCTGATAACATTTCAATTCCCTTATAAGGATCAAAATGAACTTCATTCTCCAGCTATATTACCACTTATTATAATTAAATAATTAGACTAAGTAGCATATTATAACGATGACAAAAAAAGATGTGGTTAGTGATAGGTGAATACCCTTCAGCCTTAAGATTTCTATTAAGAAAGGTAATAACAATAACATGGCACAACTATGGAGTGGGTTTTTATATGTCATAGAGTATGCTAAGCTTGCTACATAGTTTAGTTTATTTAATCTTCACAATACCCATTACATAGATTATTTTCACTGTTTTACCAGATAGGAATAGGATTAGAGGATTTATACAATTTGTCCAGGTTCTCAGAGCTGGTAACTGGTAGACCTAGGCTTCAAACTATGTTAATATGACTAAGATTATGGGCCTTTAGTAGTTTTGACATATAGCTATTTTAGAGGCAGCCAAAAGTAAAAGGACTTTAGTAGGTGCCACAAGGGAACGACACAGAAACAAGAGACAGTGAAAGTATCTGGAAGTAACTCCATATAACTCCCACTAATAAAGGTCATTTTAGTTGGCCATTGAATTACTCTGATTGAATCATCCCAGCTTTGGTTTCTCCAGTCCCAGTTTGCCAGCCATTAAATATTTCCTAGTCAGCCGGCTTAATGTGATTTCTGTTCATAGAAGCAATTAATGTGATTTCTGTTAGGTACCTTTTTATAGGTTTATATTTTGTCCGTTCAAACTCATCACATTCAATAACGTCTTAACTCAGTAAATATTCTGTATTCTGTTTGATTGGATGTTAGTATATTCCTTTATGTTACTTGACATTCACCATCAAGAGGACTCAATTTTACACTTTAATACTTGCAGTCATTCATTCAAGCAACCCTACCATATTTCATTTTTTCTCAAAATTATTGATTGTATTTAATTTCTGATATTTTAGACCACCACCCAACCTTCATTTTCAGCAATTTTTTTTACTTAATTAGACATGAGAGCAAACTTCCTGCCACACAATACTTCCTAGACCGTTATCCATTCCTTCCTCTTTTTTCCAGTTATCAAAGGAATGTAAGTGTAATTTTTTCACTATGTTTTCCTTTCTCTCTCTTGGGCAAAAGGAGAAGGAAACCAAAGCACACAGTTCCCTACTCACCACCTTCCACGCCTCTATATCCTCCACTGCCAGCCCAGAAAGATACTGCTCATACTAGAGACCATTACAAGATATTTAGGTTTTTTTTTTTTGTTATTGCTATCTCACTAGAAATATTACATTAAAGAAAAAAAAAATTGACCATGAAAGACTACTCAAAAACTTTTTTATAACCTAGCCAACCTATAGAAGAAAATGAGACTTCTTCCTCTCCCTTGATTTTTTTAATGTCCTTAAAAATATTTTATAGTAAAATTCCAGTGGGCGTTTTTGATTCCTTACTTTACTAAATTGCTAAGTATTCCATGGCACAGACTCTTGCTGTTGCTTTGGAACTCCCACACACTCCAGGTTCTCTAATTGTCCTTCCCAGGATCCTTCCAAACTTTTTTCCCTCTGCCTGGGCAATATTTAATATCAGAGAACGTCACTTCCATTTTCACAGTTCACTCTTTGCCTACCCCATGTCATGCCTGCCCATGAGTTCTGCTTTCATCAGCAGAACCAGCTCTAAACTGTGGACCCTTTCAGGAAAAACAGGAACCAAGTGTTTATGTACACATTAGGAATCTGTTAATCAAAATTATAATTATAGGGTTTTAAGCTGTATTAAATAAAACAAATTAACATTCCTCAGATAAAAATTGGCTCAAGTCAATCTTATTTCCTTAAGAAGAAAAGAAACTTTGCCTTATTTCTTTACCGCTCATACCACGTATTTTGACTTTGTAATTGAAACATATAACATGTATATACAAAGACTGTGGATATCAATTATCATTCAGTTTATGACTTTGGAAGATATGGTATTTACATATAATAAAATGTGTTATTTTACTACTTGAAATCCAATTGGCTAGTTATTTCATTGAAACTGTGACATACTCTTAATGATATAAGAGCTTGTCCAAATTGTGGCAAAAATCTATATGACCCAATCTTTGGTGACAAACTGGTCACACTAGAAAATATGGGGCAGAGAGAGCAGTACGGGAACCTCTTATCACACAGGTAACATTTATGACTACATGAAAATTGGAATATCAGCAATAAGGAGCAAATTTTTAATTGTTTGAATACTGAGTAGTGGTTATGGTTCAGATTCTGAATCAACAGCACCACTAGACATATGCAAAGTGTCAAATGTTTGGGATGATTAATGAGCCGTGGAAGTTCAGAGGAAGGTGAAACAGCTAGGCCTTAGCCCCTAAACCAAACCCCTTATTGCAACATAGGAAAAGCCAGTGGTTGCCTGGACGTCCTTTCCAAAACAGCACTAGTCTAAAAACATAATGTAACCTCCTAAACTAGTTTTATAAAAGCATATACCTTGAAAACATTTGAGGTCAACAATTTATTTTCCTGGTAAGCTTAAATAGCAAAGAATATACTAAAAATATTGATATTTGAGCCGAGATCACGCCGTTGCACTCCAGCCTGGGTAACAAGAGCGAAACTCCGTCTCAAAAAAAAATATTGATATTTTAGAACTGGTACATAATTATTTTAATGAATCCAGACTAAATGCGAGAGGAAACTACATGTTTAGCTGTGTCCCCCGACCTAAAATCTCATCTTCAATTGTAATCCCCATAATCATTATAATCCCCACATGTCAAGGGTGGGACCAAGTTGAGGTAACTGGATCACAGGGGTGGTTCCCCCTTAATGTTCTCATGATAGTGAGTGAATCTTAAAAGATCTGATGATTTTTAAGTGTCTGGCATTTCTCCTGCTTGCACTCACTCCATTTTGCCATTCTGTGAAGAAAGTATCTGCTTATCTTTTGCCTTCCCTCCATGATTGTAAGTTTCCTGAGGCCTCCCTAGTGAGTCAATCACATTTCTTTCCTTTAAAAATTACCCAGTCTCAGGTATTTCTTCATAACTGTGTGAAAATGGACTAATACATTCCATGAATGATATCTTATTTACTGCTGGAAATTTTACTTCAGTCCTATTTCTTTTTGAACTCATATTTCTATCCCCACTGATTTTTATCCTACATAATAAATTTTATGCTTGAAAGTCTTTGTATTGATATTTCTCTGCAACAAAGATTTGTATCTAAAATGATTTTTTTTAATTCCCTGTGACCCTGTATCTCTAGGTGTAAAAAAAAATTTCTTTTGGGTTGAGTTACCATTAAAATTATTAAAAGAGCATAACTATAGAAGCAAAAATTTTAAATTGCGACAAGTAATTATTAAAGATTGCAATGATCAGAAATGAATCTCTTAATTAAATGGCTTTTACCCATTTATTTCATACATCCTGTGGATGACTAATACTCATCGTTAAAAGGAAGAAAGACCCAGCATTGATTGTTTAGTTTTTCATTGCTGTAACTGTGAAGGTTCTTTGTTCACACAAATAAATAGATGGAAATGGAAGGAACTCTTTCCATTATAACAATGTCATTCAAGTCCTTGAACTACTTCTCAATTATATGCCAAAAGTCACTGATCTTTCATCAAAAATTATTTTAATCATATATTGGCTGACAACTCAATTAGGCCTCTCTGAAATTTTGCTTAGAAAATTGTAAACCACCTGATTTGAAAATGGATTTGTTACCCAGTTATCAGAGCCATTCAATTTGTCAATTGGCCAAACAAGTTCTTGTTTTATTGTATCCTCAAAGCTCTGAGTTCATATGCCAATGACATATCCTCATATAACCCCAGAGATATGCACACTCCAGTTTAAAATCCACTACACAAGAGCATAATGGCAGTTTTTTATTACATTTATCTAAGTCCAATTCCCTAAAAGTATAGTAGGAAGTATAACAGAGAACAGAATAGATCCAAATTAAACACCTTTAAACAAAACATCTTCTAAACATTTCCTGGCTATGAACACTATCATGTCTTTTAAAAGAGTTTCAGGGGATTATTAAGATAGAAGCAAAGTACCAAAGGAAGTGCTGAGCAGTTTTACAGCTTTAGGAGGCTGCAAGCTGGGGCATTCCTTGTTCCATGATAAATCTGTGAAATTGACAGAAACTACCACACTGGTTGTATCTAAGAGTACCAACATGCTGTTTTTGGCCTCTTCTATGGAACAACACAACTTCCCCCCGACCCCCTTAAAAATAATGAACGTGTGCCAATCTTTATTTGTGGAATGTCATTCCTTTATGAAGACATATTTTTTGTTTGTGTTTTTGGCATATATTTGTAATGAAATTATAATGCATGAGAAAATTCACTTATTAAGAATAAAGAAAAAAGAAAATAAGAGTACACTGTCTTTCCCAGACACAAAAGTCATATGGAAAATATTGACATTTTTAAATTTATAAATTGGTATCTTTCTATGCTTTTTTTCTGTATGTCCTGTAGGGAACAAATCACACCTGATCTTCCATCTTTAATCAATACTTTTAAACACCATAGCAAATGAAAAAAAACACGTATAAAAAGTGAGGGGTAATAGTCTTCTTATTCCTTGCTTTAAGATCCCGGTAACATGTGACATATAGTCCATTCACTCGTCTCATATACTTGAGTAATTCTAAGATCATCCTAATGACCCACATTTTCGTATAATCACCTCCATCATTGGTGTGAAAGACACCTATGAATATGATGGGCCAGAACTCCATGATTAAGTTATATGATACAGCTGGCTCTAAAAGATAACAGAATTATCTTCAGTGGGCTTATCCAATATGAGACAGGAAGGTGCAGGAGGAGAGAGGGAGATTGATTCAAAGTGTGGGAAATTCTCTGTCATTGGCTATGAAGATGGAGGAGACCACATGGCAAGAGATTCAGGTTGTTTCTTAAAGCTGACATCAGCTCCAACTAACAGCCAGGAAGGAAAGGAGAACCTTAGTCTTACAATTACAAGGAACTGAATTCTGCCCCCATCACATAGCTTGGAAGAGGCCCTTGAGTTCCAGATAATTCAGCTCAGCAAATGCCTTGATTTTAGACTTCTAATACACTGAGCAGAGAAACATTTCACATCAGCCCGGACTTCCTACCTACAAAACTGCAACCTAATAAACAGGTATTTGAAGACACAAAGTTTGTGGTAGCTTACAGTATAGCAATAGAAATCCATTAATACACATTCTAAAAACAGATCAATAGAAAAATGTCAATATCTTCGAACGTCTGAAAGGTACTCTCCACCTGTTCACAACAATATGTACATTTTCTATCTAATGTTTTTGGCTTCCTACTATGAAAGAAAACCCACCTAAAAGGAAATAAACTAATGTGGTAGAAATCAAAATGGAAGCTCTAATACTCAAATAAGATATAAAAAAGACTGATCTTTTACTTCTGTTTTTTTGAGCTTTTGCTATGAGTGAAATACTCTGTGCACCTTTTTTATATAAATATCACCTAATTTAACTTTCACACCTTCATAATGTGGTAGTTGCTTTCTTATCTCACACATGAGAAAACTGAGAGCCATATGAATTTAAGGTTAACTTCAATGTGTTTAAGATGTTCACCTTATATTCCTCCTATATATAGCTAAAGTGTAATATAGCTAACCCCAAAAAACGATTCCATCCTCATTCAGCACATAACACTTTTCAGATAGCCAGACAACCTCAACACCAAACCAGTCCATGAATGAGATCTCACATTCTAAGTTCTTGACTCAATTCTTTGTAGTTATCCATTTGAATGAAACTACCTGTTTTTTTCTGCTAGGCAACTGGACTTATACATTGAAGGTGTTAAATAGGCTAAACCTTCCTAGAGTAGTAATGTTTTCCAGCCTTAGTCAGATGTGAATGGGAATTACCTGGGATCGTGAAAACATTTAATGCCTGGGTCGTAATGCCACTGGTAATGATCTAATTGGCTTGAAGTGGGGCCTGAGTGTAAATTTTTAAGAAAACCTCCCAAGTTGTGTAACATAAAGCCAAGATTGAGAACTACTGATCTAGAGTTGGCTCATACCTTTGCAAGGAATTGCAGAGATTATTAACTAGACTAGAATAAATAGGAAAGAAAAAAACCAACAGTTTACCAGTTTTTTTTTTTTTTTTTTTGCCCCGGTATACATCTAGGCAACTGAGGCCAAAGATAAATAGCTGAAAATGTCTGCTAAGTGTTTTACAGCTGTATTGGTACAAATATTCCTCTGGACCCTTGTATAATAGAAGTATAATTTTAAAAGATTTTAACTATTGCTTTATTTAATGCCCCTTAAATGACCTATTTAAAAGAAATATCCTCATTTTCTAAAATCACTGTATTTGTCTCTTTCAATTTAGCTTAATATATAATGCTACTCTGTTGTATTAGGCTTGCACTTTATAATTCTCAGCCCCTTTTGTCTTTTCTTATTTTTCTGTAGCATGTTTAAAGCGTTTCCTTATTTTTTCTTTGTTAAAATTTTACCTAGTTTTTATTTTCATGTTAATAGGAATAGCTTCGTTAACTGAAAAGACATTTATACAATTGTAAGTAAATTTACAAGAATAATCCCAATCCCAAAGGTAACAATATCCCCTCTTATGCACTAATCCAGTCATACGTAATTTTTTTTCAGTTCTTGAATATGTTAAATCTTTCCTGCTTCTAGGCTTTTTTAGATGCTGTTGTCTCTGCTTTTCTGTATTAAATCATTTTTCCCTGATTAATTAGAACTTCTCTTTCTAGTTTCAATGAAAACATCAATTTCTCAGAGATGTCTTCCCAGAAGTCTAGGATAGGATTTTCCTGCCCATATGAAACTCTTACACCTGCAACTGAAACCAAAAATAACATAAGCTGTCACAATATATTTTAGCTTTTTCATTAGATCTCTTTGCTACTGTGTTGTGTGCCTGGTACTTAATTGGGACTCAATACTTACTGGATGGAAGAATGCTAATAGTGTGGTGTGTATCTGTGAATCTTTCCAGATTTTGAATGCATATATTTATAAACAGAATTACACATATATTGTGTTTATTTTCATTCAAAGTATGTCATGTTATCTTTCTAGGACAGTACAGGTAGACTCATCTTGTTCTTTAACTTAATAGAACTGATTCTTTTCTGTTTGTTTGTACTCCACCATATTAAACAATTATTTTGATATAAAGTTTCACTGTTGTTGCCCAGGCTGAAGTGCAGTGGTGCGATCTCAGCTCACTGCAACCTCCACCTCCCGGGTTCAAACGATTCTCCTGCCTCAGTCTCCCAAGTAGCTGGGATTATAGGCACTCATGACCATGCCTAGCTATTTTTTTTTTTTAGTAGGAAATGGGGTTTCACTACTTTGGCCAGGCTGGCCTTGAACTCCTGACCTCAGGTGATCCACCCGCCTCAGCCTCCCAAAGTGCTGGGATTACAGGTGTGAGCCACCATGCCTGCCCTGATACATTTTTTAACCAGTAAAATTATGTTCAGTCAAGAACCTTGTACATACATCTTTGTTCACTTGTACCTTTATTTAGAGTCCTTCAGATGGGGTTGCATCAAAGGACTTAAAATTATAAATTTTACACATTTTGCCAGATTTTCTCCTGAATTTTTTTCCAATGTATGCTTCCATCTGTACTGTTATTTTAATTTTTATTTCATACTTTTACTTACTGAATGCCAAATCTTCTATCTCTTTTATTTACTATGAAAAGTCATTTATCTTAATTCATGTCTCAACTACTATAAACCATTTGATAATGATCAAAGTGATTCATCTCACAAAACTGTGAGAATTAACTAGTGCAAAATAGTTTCCTAGACAAAAATTTTAAATCTTAACTCAACTATTGAATTGGTAAAAGATAACTAAATGATAGTAACAGCTTTTCTGAGGATTTACATTGCTTATCATTAACTTAATTCAGAGAAAAAGCTCACAAGAGGTAGGATAAATTTTCATTCATAGGAGGCAAACAGTTTCAGATGTACAGGTACAAATGAAAATAAGAAGGTAGGTTCTATATCATTTTTTTCTTTTTAATATTACAGTATTGGTAAAACAGTAATGTAGTGTTTTGGTATTACTGATATTGCAGTATTGGTCAGTGTTACATTTTAAAATCATATGCATGTTGTATTTATACATGTGTTGAAGGTATAAACAGCATTCCATTTCACACATTTTTCAAAGCCTTGGATATCCATAAAAGTACATACAAAAATTGAGTATACTTACTATTAATTTAAAAAATCAGGAACTAAAAAATTAAGAACAGCAGCAATTGTAATAAAAATTATTTGACCTAAGCTTTCACTTTAAAGAATAGAAAGTTTGGCCAGGCATGGTGGCTCACGCTTGTAATCCCAGCACTTTGTGAGGCTCAGATGGCCAGATCATCTGAGGTCAGGAGTTTGAGACCAGCCTTTCCAATATGGTGAAACCCCATCTCTACTAAAAATAAAAAACTAGCCAGGCATGGTGGCACATGCCTGTAACCCAGTTACTTGAGAGGCTGAGGCAGGAGAATTGCTTGAACCTGGGAGGTGGATGTTGTGGTAAGCCATTATTGCACCATTGCACTCCAGCCTGGGCAATAAGAGGGAAACTCCATTTCAAAAAAAAAGAAAGAATTGAGTTTGTGATGAAATATTAGCTTGCCTTTATTACTAGCAGCAAATTTATAAAAATAAAATTATGAAAAACAACTGCATAAACTTTCCTCAGTTTATAAGAGAATATTCTAAACACTTAGTACTATTAAAAAAACTGTATGTGTGTGTATATATATATATATATATATATATGTATATAATTTTAACCATACTTCGTTGAGAACAGAAAGTATCAAATAATATTTAGGTTGCATCAAATACCATGAATATTTGATAATTAGACAAGAGGTGGGTGGTTGGTGGGAAAATAATTCATATTAGACAATTCTTAGGAGTCCACACATCATTCACATTATGAATTAAGAAGCTAAAAATGATACTATGGAAAATGTCAATAGATATATGAATGCTTATGGTAATAGTTTTGGTTACAGATGAGGGAAAAAAAAGTCTCTTGCTCTCTCTCTTGCACAGATGTCTGCAGACATAGAATTGTATGACTGGAAGGATACTGCATCCTGTTTGGTTCACGAGTGTTAATAATCCCTCATCAGAGTTCCATCTAACACATCTGACCCAAGGCCATCTGACCGAGTCTTGCTCCCTCCTAGTGACAGGAATACACAGCTCACCAGGCAGCCTGTTTGTTCCAGACTCAGCCGCAGTAATGTCAGAGAGCTCTTTCAGCTCTTTGCTGGACATCTCAATAAGAAAGTCCCACAGGCATTTCCAAATCAATTTGTCCAAATGCAAAGTCATTTCATTCCTTGCTGCAAAACTGCTCCTTTCCTGAAATGTTCCCTGTCATATTTAATAGCCCTGCTACTCTGCCAAGCTAGACCTTCTGGCATTAACTTTGATCCACGCTCTTTCCCCACTCCCACAGCCTGGCACATAGCAGGCACTGAATAACATGTAAAGGAAAAAAGGGGGGATAAAAGGAAAGAATGGAGGAAAGGAGGAAGGAATAGGGGAGGGAGAGAGAAGGGAAAAATAGGAAGGAGGGAGTTTCAATTGCGAGATTGAATTGAGGCCCAAATTCATCGTTTCTTTTGCATCTCATATTGATAAACCTTGGACAAACACTTCTGTTTAGATTATTGCAATATCCTTTTAACTTTTTCTTTGCCACTTGTTCACTATTAATTCTCTCTCAAAACTGTCATCTTGCTATCAAATTTATATTTCTTGTACAGTATCTTTCTTTAGCAGTAACAGTCACCTCTAATTTAAAAACATATTTATTGCCTCCCATTATTTAGAAATATTGTTTAAATGATTCAACTTGGGTCCTTAAAATCCTATTCTTGGTACGGTTTTGTGTTTGTCTTCTGCAAGCCCCAAACCCAATCCTTTTCCTAGTCTCATATACACTAAACTCACACAAAGGCACAATATAATGGAATGGGCACCCTTGTCACCTTTCTTTATTCTGTGTTCAAAAACTGAAATATCATAACCAATTCCTCCTCATTTACGCCCTACGCAGTTAAATCTCTCCTTAACATCTAACCAAAAGTCACTTTCTTTATAATAAATCCTTCTTTGATACTTTCAGAATTGAGAAACCTCACCCTCTTTGTGTGTCTTCACAATTTTGTTAAGTCTATTACACTATTCATGTTAGTCTGAAAGAGTAAGTACAATATTGGTACAAGCGCACTGTCAAGAAATCCGTAGAATATGGCTCCTCTGAAGGTTGGCAGGGGTCTGCCTCTCACGCATCTCCAGCACCCAGATAAGAGTCAACAACTCTGCAAATATCAGGCTTCCTGGTGGAAAGAAACCTGGACATTTTTTGTAAGAAAAATAAAATTAGTTTACATGGTATTAATATTTTTGCTAGACTTAACCTAAAGAAAGTATGTCAAGCTTATAAAAAATTATATAGTTTTAACTTAACCCATATACCAAATTGCGGCACTCCTCACATTTTAATTGGAACCTCCAAATCAATCTGATACTGACCAGTTTATTAAATACTAACCTAGTAAGATACACTGATCTGGATCTCTGAACCTCCCCTTTCCAGCTTCGGCTCCCTTTGCCTGCTCCCCTTCTCGACTGCACTCCCTCAGCACACTCACATCTCAGGAAAATCACGGTGTTTTAGAGTTAACCCTCTTCGGTAAATTCAGTGCTCTCTCAATACCCAGTGTCTTATTACTAAATCAGATTTGGACAATATTTTATCCTCCTGTGACTTTTATGCTTCCTGCCATTTGAAGAGGCACAGACCAAATCATCTAAGACAAGTCTATCATGAGCTGAAACTCCACAGGCTGTTCTGCAGGGTCTTGCTGTTCCCCTCTAAGGGATTAAGATTAAGCTTGATCTTCATATGTGATGGAACCAAAGTGACCGGAAACAGGTGGCTAACGGGAAGTTCTGCATTCACAGGGGATCTCTGCTAAGCCAGAATTTAGCACTGTGGGGCATGCAGATGAGTAAGAGCTCCCTGGAAAATGTTCTATTTTTCCTGATCAGAAAGGTTTTCTGAATAATCAGAACTATTCCCGTGGAGGTAGGATTTTTTATTTTAGCACTGGTTAAACCACTTACATATTAAAGTATATGTATACCCATTGTCAGACTCATATGAAAAAGGCTTTTTTTAGCCTTTAAAGACAATACCGTTTTCATGTAGCATCTACTACTTGCATGAACAGAGATATGAAGAGAAGAATAAGCAGACCAAAAAGAAAACATCCCCCATTTAATCCCAGGATCTTTTATTCCATTCTTCTTGGATCCCAATTCAACACTATGAAAGTCAGTTAAGGGATCAGAAATTTTGCAGAAACAAGTACCTACTAAGTATCCTTTAAATAATTAAACACATCTGACTTGAACAATCAAAAGCCTTTGCTTCTCAAAGATAAGACATTCATTTTAGTATTCAAATCTTGTTTGGAAGTTAGCTCTGCTGCCCGAATCAAAGAATGTCTTCTGTTTTGTAATTCTAAAGTGACATTACTCTTGGGCTTTAGTGACATGGTATAAACTGCTGGCATTTACAGAGTACTTAGCAGTGATACCAGTAAATCAAGATGATGTTTCAGCAACACCTAGGTTTTAAACCTCTACCTCACTAACCCTGTGTCCCAGCCATTAGTAATGTATAATTGAAATGTTAATTCTCACTGACTTGAGCTGAGTCAAGCCACTTCAGGAAACAATAATACTATCTGACATGCATGACCTTTTTGATTAAAATAACTTGTCACTTTTATAGAATGCCCCTTCTATATCTCATTAGCAGCTTCAGAGCCTCCAGTCTTCAAACAAGACATTTATTTCAGGAGATGCCTAGAAAATTTGCTTCACTTTTGAAAGTGTTACTAGAATAATAAAGTATTTATCTTCATGTCATTATTAGCAAGAATAATTCTGGCTTCTATAATGAATCACACAGAAAACAGCAATTATAAAAGAATCCCCAAGGTTTGAAAATGTCTATACGAAGATCAAATTCAAATACTTTCCCAATTTATGAAGAGCTCTCTATATATGCAAATGTTCACAAACTAATTAAACCAATCACTGTCTAATATCATAGTCATCTAATATCGTAATCAACCTGTATTATAATGTTGACTAACTAACAATTTTGTAGATGTTTGCAGGTGATAATTGGATGGCATTTAACTCTACAGAGAGAAAGAGAGATAAAAAAAAAACAAGATAGACACAAACAAGAGCTATATCCTCTACTCAGTTTTTATTGTCTTGTCCTCATTACCTCTTCAAATGAGAGTTGAGCTCAGAAGGGATTTAAGGAGACACAGAGAACTAAAACCTCACTCTTTAAAGAATCTCTTTGAATTAACCAAACTTTCTAAAAGGCATGGGGCAATTAGGACAATAACTTGATATGAAGTACAGATGAAGAACAAAACAACTCTGGGCAATGGGATTTTATTTTTTAATGATGGTTGTATTGGGTTCCAGGCAGGTGCTGGTCTTCTTAAATCAAAACCAAGTAAATGGCTACAGAGATACTTCTCTAGGATGCTGGATGGCATAAACTGCTGCATTTACAGGGGATTTGGGCCCTGACTTCATTTAGTGCCTAATAGAACTAAAATTGTTCAAATTGCTCAGAGTACTGTGATGCCCGAGAACTCTTAAAGCCAGTCCTGTCATAGGAAAGATAAACAGGCCAGAAATACACAATGTTTGTGTATATCCTCATCCCCATGCCATGCACAGCCACTGCCCTGGGAGAAGGAGCACAAGCATGTAATAATGAATGTTACTGCCTTATTAGGATGTACAAAACAAAATTTAAAATTGTTTTACAATTCCAAGGTTTTAATTGGCATTAAAATATTTCTTACAAAAATTAAACAAGCTATTTTAGGAGTTACATATTGCCTGATCAAATCAGAATTGATTTCTATTTTTTCTTGGAAAACAACAACAAAAAAGATAAAGAATATAAATAAAGTTATTTGATAATATTAAGCTATCATCACAAACATAGTTGCTCAGAACTTATGCTAGGAAATCATAATTATATTTGTTTCATCTGAGTATAGAAATGGGTGTGGTTTAGTTCATATTCAAACCCTTGCTTAAATGCAATGATCTCCAAAACTACAGGATAATGTCCTAATCAGTTGCATAAATCTGCTTTGTTGTAAACTGTTAAGAAAGCAAAGTGTTACCTTTGATCAAAAAGGTGGTCTGTCCATAATTATTTAACCATGAAGCCAATTGACCTAATATTGAATTCTTGAATTTATTGACAATACTTTGCCCTGTAGAAGCAAGTCAACTAGTTGAAAATAAGCTATCTTAATAACATATATGTGTGTCTAAAATGTGTGTGTATGTTTACTTACCCATACACACAGACACAATTGTGAGATTTGGAAATTAAAACCAAATTTTAAAACCCTCTGTGTTACTTTTTGTTTTTAATTATTCAACAAGGCATTAAGTTTCTGGGAGACTATGAGAAAGAGAAGTTGTACATTTCACAGTACATATCAGCATAGGTGGTTTGGACTATCATTCACTATTTTGATGTATAAATTTGCACTGATATCATATTAATAATCGTTAACTGGTTATACTCTATATTCTGCCCCAAAGTATGACTTCATTTTTTTTTTTTTTTTGAGACAGAGTCTTGCTCTGTCACCAGGCTGGAGTGCAGTGGTGTGATCTTGGCTCACTGCAACCTCCGCCTCCTGGGTTCAAGCGATTCTCCTGCCTCAGCCTCCCGAGTAGCTGGTACTACAGGTGTGTGCGACCATGCCAGACTAATTTTTGTATTTTTTTAGTAGATACTAGGTTTCACTATTTTGGCCAAAATGGCCTCAATCTCTTGACCTCGTGATCTGCCCACTTTGGCCTCTCAAAGTGCTGGGATTACAGGTGTGAGCCACTGAGCCCAGCCGCAGTATGACATTTAATTGACAACTAGAGAGTGATTTAAAGTTGCAAATTTCCATGCCTTTATAGACTCATAATTCAAAAGGGAAAGTGGTACACATAGTAGCAATAAGTTAAATTATACCTTAATTACCTTTGAAAGACAAATTCTTGGTAGTCCAGCAGTATTCTGAGACTTCTCAGGTTTTTTATCTAAATGTAACATGAGAAAACTAACAGGGTCCACTTGAAATTGGACAAGTAAATCTATAACTTTATTCGGTAAGCATTTAATGCAAACAAAATGTCACAATTTCAAAAATTAAGCATTTAAAATGAATGTAAAATGAAAATTTAGTAAAGGAAAGAGGTGTTTCTTAGTGATGCATAAAAATGATTAAGTTGAAAGCAGAATTTCACTATTTAAAATTGTTGATATACACATTTCTGTATTTATTCTTCATGCTCATCTAGCATTATATCTTCCTCCTCAATAAGACATGAGCTACACACTCTTTAAAAGCTCCCTACAACATGTCATCCATCTGTAAAATTTGAGGTTTTGTATTAATACACGCTTTCATCCATGGAAGTTAAGATAAAGGAGAACAAATGATTCAAGACAGATAAATACAAGTGATGCGATTTTTTTCTATGCAAAAGATGTACATTCTAAGTTTAGGAAAAATATATGCATTACTAATTATTGGTCCTGTCCTGACTGCCTAAAAGTTGCATGAAGTGCAAACATGTCGAGGACTACAGAAAAATGGCTCTCTGGCATTCAGTAAATTAACTGTCAGAGAATGGGCTCAGGATAAGACAAAGCAATTAATAAGAAAATTATTCTCACCTATTGGTTAGCATATTTTTTCCTAAATGAGATATATCTCACAACTTTACTAGAGTTACAGCTCTCCTCTCAACAAAGAGAATCATTTGATAATCAAGCTTTACATTTTAATCAAACTTTCCTCATAAGTTTGAACTAAGTAGCTTTTTGTTTATTTTTAAAGATAAGGTTTAATTCTATTGCTCAGGCTGGAGTACAGTGGCATGATCACAGCTCACTGCAGCCTCAAATTCCTGGGTTCAAGTGATCCTCTTGCGTCAGCTTCCCAAGTAGCTAGTAGGCATACAGGCACACACCCCCTTTTCAATTTTTAAATCACTAATAGAGAGCCTAAGATACTTCTTTAAAGTCAATATTATTGCTAATGTTAAAATATTTTTTTGAGGCTAAGTGCAGTGGCCCATGCCTGTAATCACAGCACTTCGGGAGGCTGAGGCAGGAGGATAGCTTGACCTCAGGAGTTCGAGACCAGGCTGGGTAGCATAGTGAGACCCTGTCTCTACAAAAAATTAAAGGAAAGTTATCTGGGTATAGTCACGCATGCCTGTGGTCCCAGCTATTCCAGAGGCTGAGTTTGGGAGGATCACTCGAGCCCAGAAGGCCGTGATTGCACCATTACACTCCAGCCTGGGAAACAAGTGGACTATTAATATCTCAGGCCCACATTTCTTTTTTGATTGTTCAAAACTGGATAAAATTAGACAAAGATGATCAGGTGTGTAAAGGACAGTGAACATTACTATTATCCTTGCCACTTTCTTATCTATTCTTCTAAATCTTCAGGAAAGGAAGTACACTGGTAATGACGCTGAAATGATGAAAGACTTAAAAATTCACAATTTTATACACTGCATATGCTTTTATTGTGAACTAATTCTTTTTGCAGAACATTTTGCTTTTAACACAGTTGCAAATAAAGGTAGTACCTCCTAATTTTTGGACATTTGTAAATATACAACACATGATAGTTAATTTTATGTTAACATGCAGGGTGTGTTTGAGTGAGATTATCATTTAAATCCTTGAGCTTTGGATAAAGCAGATTGTCCCCCATTATGTGGGTGGACCTCATCCAATCAGTTGAAGGCCAGAATAGAACAAAAATACTGGCCTTCTAAATCCAGAGGGAATTTTCTAGCAAACTACACCATTGGTTCTCTGGGGTCTCCAGCCAGCCAGCCCATGCTGCAGATTATTTGTCATTCCCCACAATCACATGAGCGAATTTCTTATATTATACTTCTTTCTCTCTCTCTCTAAATATATATATACACATATCTTATTGGTTTTTGCTATTGTCTGAACATTTGTGTCTTGTATTAGCCCATTTTCATGCTGCTGATAAAGATATACCCAAGACTGGGTAATTTATAAAGAAAAAGAGGTTTAATGGACTTGCAGTTCCACGTAGCTGGGGAGGCCTTGCAATCATGGTGGAAGGCGAAAGGTATGTCTGACATGGGGGCAGACAAGAAAGTGTACGCAGGGGAACCCCCTTTATAAAACTAGATCTGAAAGACTTATTCACCATCAGAAGAAGAGCATGGGAATGACCCACCCCCAGGATCCCCACAATTCAATTACCTCCCAATGGTACCTCCTATGACATGTGGGTATTGTGGGAGCTACAATTCAAGGTGGGATCTGGGTGGAGATACAGTCAAACCATATCATGTCCCCACCAAAATGTGCATGTTGAAACCTAATTACTGATATGATGGTGAAAGAAGGTAGGGCCTTTGGGAGGTTATTATGTCATAAGTGTGGTGTCCTTTCGAAGAGGATTGGTGCCATTGTAAAGAGCTAAAGAAACCAGAGTTCTCTTCTTTCACTATGTGAGGACATAGCAAGAAAGTGCCGCTTATGAGGAAGTTGGTCCTCACTAGAAACTCTATGAGTGCCTTGATCTTGGACTTCCAAGACTCCCAGAAATGTGAAAAATTAATTTTTGTTGTTTACAAGCCACCCAGTTTATCATATGTTGTTACAGCAGCCCAAGTGGATTCAGACAGTTCTGTTTCTCTGGAGAACCCCAATATAGTTGATAGATGAGTAACCTTTCTAAAAAATCTTTCTTTAATGGATTTTTAAATCTGCAATTAAGTTATAGCACTTCATAATCCTCTCCTTGTACATCAAAATCTTTCAGTTTTTGTATGATTCATTTATGCAGTTTCTTATCCATTTGAAAATTTTTAAAAATTCCATAATTTTCACATTCAAGTGGGAAAAGGAAAACATAAATTGAATAATGGATTTACTGTGCATTTTTCTTCCCTTATAAACGAATTTTAATATTTATTTCAAACCCAGTTTATTCAACATTTGTTATCTCTTAATAGCGGGTTATTTTTCCTGTTTAACCTTATAGAAAGAATAGCTAAGGAGTAGTGCAACGTTTCCCTCACTACATAAAATGAGTTGTTGGCAAGACAGGTTAATAAATTTATTTTCTCCTTCTATCTTTATATTTTTACTCTTCCTTCCCATTCATAACCAAACATATGCTAAAATGAGGAAATAAACGGATTCAGGTCCAGAAAATTAATTCTTTAATGATGGATAGCTCCAGAGGTCAAGCATGCTAACATTTCATTATTATAAGCACTGCAAATACTTTATCATCTCTCACCTTCTGTAGGACGCACTCTCTATGGAGCAAGACACAATATTAATAAGAGGTGTGCAGACAACAAACTTAGTCTTCTCTGAGTTCCATCAGAATTTTCTGTTAGAATTTAGAAAATAGAAGATAATGTCTGCCATAATATCAATTCCCATATGAGGGTTCCCATTGACATGCTCGATCTCAGTTGCATAATCTTCCTTCTGTGTTAGCTGACCTTTCTATGGTAAGAACTTATTATTCTGAAAAGCACATTCTTCAATTCAATGGTCAACCTTTTGCCTGCATAAGCGAAACACTCTCAAACCAATGTGCAATACAGTAGGTTCACATTTTGACACTGGATTTTTGTTTCTCATTATTCACAAAATCTAATACTCTTATGTGCAGAGACTACAGCCTCCCTGAAAACTTCATGGTCTCTATCAAATACACTAAAAGGCGATGCATAGAAGAACCATGTTAATTTTTATTTTAACTGATAGAATCATTTCTCCTTGAACATAGTTTAATTCTAAAGGAAAAAAGAAACACGGCAGGAACTGATAAAGCCTGCTGCTATCCTAACTTCAAAGTTTCATCAAAAAGATCTTACTTCTTGATTTTTCTAATGTTTAATGGAAAATATCCTTTCTAAAAGAATTAGAGTTTCACTAATTTTGGAAAGTATAATGGCACACACCTCAGGTGGCTATAGAGGGTACAAACTGTTTCTTGTGCATCCTGTAATGCTTCATAACCTACCTACTCAATTTCCTTTCTTTATTAGGATGTTCTCATTCTTATCTAATAATATTCTCTATAGATGAGTGAATAGGTATTACAGATTCATTTTCATCATTTATATGAAAGCACTTTTATATTTTAAGAAGAAAGAAAAGTGAAAGTAAAAGTTTCATGTTTTTGAGCCATCATATAACAAATTCCAGAGGAATATTTTTCTTTCCTAATAGATTATTAGGATAATTCTCCTTCCATTAAATTTGTTTTGTGTTGAAACAGATTCTCTATAGTAAATAGTTGTCCTTTATTTTTCAGGGCATGTATTTATTACAACATTGAGCTATATCAGAAAAGTTCTATCCTTTTTGGCCCCAAATCTAACAGAATAACTGGATTCATATACATGGTGAAACAACTACACTATTTAGGTTTGTGCAAAAGTAAATGCAGTTTTTGCCATTACTTTCAATGGCAAAACCACAATTATGTTTGCACCTACCTAAATAGTATTCCAGGAATGAGGACTATGGATATGGAGTTATAAACAGACAGGAAACAAAGGAATTATGAGTTCTGCTATGGTGATAAATTCTGCTTTTTACCCTTGAATGTGAAGTCTAGGAATCTTCAACTGAAATCATCCATTGGTTAACGGGTAACCTTTTTTCTCTTCTATATAGACAGGTTGGGACCTGCCCTCGATACAAGTAAGACGTAGGCTCTGAAAGGCTCTACGCCTTTTCACCTCCCTTTTGAGCTTCACTTTCCTCTTCTGGTATCTTCCCCCATTTCGTTTCCTTACCAAATTCAATTCATAGCTGCAAATCCTAGCCTAGCTGTCATTCTTTTAGGAATATTATCTTTAACTTGCTGTCTCTGTTGATAACAAACTGTTAGCTTTCAGGGACATGTATAGTTTAATCTGCAAGCAACACAAAAAAATAAATTCTAATGGCAATATTAGACTTTCATGGGTTCCAGCAGGAATGGTGTGTTAGGGAGGGAACAGCCCTCTGCCCAGCACTATAGCACAGAGAAGACCGCTTAGTGATGAAACTCAAATTTTCCTGGGTCAGTGTTTAAGTGTGAGGTTTTTCATCAGCCAATATTTGTTTTGGCATCTAGAACAAAGAAAACATGGCAGCAAGTGTAAAAGTTACAAAATATATTACTCTTTAATTTTGATAGTATTAAGTCTCTGGTTTATTTGATAATATTAATTTTATGGATATGGTGTTTTTACTATTTATCAGGCACTATTCTAAGCACAGTATGCATTTTCTATCATACATGAAGACCTCACAACAAGTTCGTATTTATCTATAATTGGCCATAATCTCCAATTTTATGATTTCCAGAGGAGGAAAGAGGATCTATACCTAGAAGTCAAAGAATAAATAAGGTAGAACTAAATGGTAAGGTAAATAGAGGCTTATGAAAATGTTTGTTGATTTTAAAAATCAATGGCTATGTTTTGAGGATTAACAAAGTTTTACCAACATTAATGAGGCAAGAGGGAGTTTCTCCAAGCTAACATCAGGCTCTTACATTTTATAGAACTTTTTATACAATATCCAAAGAAGTTCACTGTTCAATTATAATACTTTCCTTTAATCTTTCAATATACCCATGTTTCAGACACTGGGATAAATGGCAGTTTCTCAGTTACTCAGATTTTAAACCTTAGTTCCTATCTCCAGGTTTCACAGTAAATTAAGTTTTTTTAATTTTTCGTCTAATCTTCCATTAGGCTATTTGTCTCAGAAACCCTTAGTTCTGTGATGACCTAAAATAAAAAACATACTAAAAATCCAGGTTGATAAAATCTAGATAATTAAACCTTAAACAATATGGAGGTTATGGGTGCCAACTGTAACATTTGTCTTTCCAAAACTTAACTACTAATAGCCTACTGTTGACTGGAAGTCATACCGATAACACAAACCACTGATTAACACATATTTTATATATTCTATGTATTATGTACTGTATTCTTACCATAAAGTAAGCTAGAGGAAACAATGTTATTAAAAAAAGCATAAGAAAGAGAAAATATATTTATTATTCATTAAGTGGAAATGGAATCATCATAAAGATCTTCATCCTTATCTCCATGTTGAGTGGTTAGAGAAGAGGACGGCTTGGTCTTACTGTTTCAGGGGTGGCAGAGACAGATGAAATCTAAGCATAAGTAAGTATGTATGTTTCAAACACACATTGTTCGAAGGCCAATTGTATTTTACTTGTACAGACTTTTGCAGAATAATATGAAACTTTAAAAGCCTTTTCAAAACCTTTTTAAAGCATTTTTCAAAATATATGAACTTTCAACCATGTTAATATCTATAAACAAGAGCTAAACTTTCAAATGGAAATGCACATGTTATCTGCCTGGGTGCTTGTTAGATTTCACTAGCCAAGAGCAGGAAACAGCTGATAAGAAAAATCCCCAAAACCTTCCCCACACCAGCCAGTGCTGCATCTCCAATGGCTGTGTAACACGGACATGATGGGGACAACAAGCTTTCCTAAAGGAGATACCTTTACCCTCATTTTTCCAGGAATATCAGCTCAAGATATTACATGTATAGGAATCAAACTATAGGTTTCCATCCAAACTGACACGAAGAGATTGACTACAAAGCAGAGAATGTATACATCTCAACTGGATGGGAGTGCTAGACTAAAAAGCAGTGTGTGTGCAAAAAGAACAAAACCCCTCGAAGTACACGTCACACCCATATTAAAATACAAGGCAGTTACAACTACTACTATATTTTATATAGTACATATATAATTAAAATTATTTGTAACAAATGTTACTTGTGAAAGATATTTGACATTTATATTTTTTCTATGCTAAATGGTACCTTGTAAGAAAAACCTAATCTATCTAAAATAGCATTAGTTCTACTGTCACCTGGCCCTGGGTACACTACATTTTGTTTCACGGGCTTTCTTATATACTATGTATGTACTTATTATCTCTGCTCTCTGTCCCTCAGTCAAAATATCATTTTCATCAGCACCAGAACTTTTGTAAAATTTATGCCCTATTTCCAAGGCTAAAGCAGCTTCTAGTATATAGTAAGCTTTCAATAATCAGAAATCAAATAAATGAACAATTTTGATGCTTTATAGGACCACCACAGTTTATGACTTAAATTGCAAAGATTGTTTTAAAACATGCCTTATTACAAAATAGCTAATATTCTTAAAAGATAAATATTTCTAAAGAGCAATGAAAAAATAAAAACAAAATCCTCATCTTCCAAGTCAAAAAACTAAGGTTCAAAGTGAGTAAGTTCAGAACCAAAGTCAAAGGCTGACTCTGGGGCTTCTCCCTCATTCAGTACTGTTTCCCGTGATAAATTATGTCTCTACATCCTAGGCTTTCGTGGCAATTACAGTCCCATCTGTGTTTTCATTTTATGCTCCTTTAAATTTATTTTCAGTGATAGAACTAAATTTAAACTCTCACTTATTTCTTCTAGTTGTTTTTCTTACCAATCAAACTCTCATATATACACCATCTTACATTTGATTTTGTCACAGGAGTGAAACAAAATAAAATTTTGTTCCTCTTCCCTGTTCTATTACCCTCTTCCTCCACAAAGAAGGCAACTACTAGGCTGAATTTGATATGTATGTATCTTCCAGTTTACATTTTTAAACATTTATACCTAAACATATCCATGTAATCAGTATTTTGTGTATTTTAATAACATGAGTAGTATAATATTGTACAACTCTGCTCTCTATCTTTTTAAAATTATGTATTTTGATATATACATCTAGTTTATGCATTTGTCCTAAGATATATTATTTTATCCTTTGATGGAATTATTTATTTCACTTATATATCCACTATAAATGAATGTCTTATTTCAGTTTACTTATTTTGGCCAATTCATTTTATCTACCAGTTATTTTTGTGGCAGACACTGCTGGTTGAGTAACCCAGACCTCATTCCAAATCCCTTTTCCTCTCTCCCAGCTTCATGACAGAGGCTGGGAAAGCAAAATCCTCCCTTTCTTTACTCTGTCTCCAGGGGAAGCTAGGTGACATCAAGGCATTGCCCATCTAGACACTGGCAACTGTATCCAGAGTGGATTCTGTTAAAGCTTTTGCTTTCCTGATAAACATGTTAAAGGTCTCTATGCAACTGTCTTCTCCATTCCTTTTGAATATGGGTACACTATTTGAGGCTCTCGCAGGCATCTTGAAACCATGAGAGAAAAATAAAAAAGACTTACTTCATAGATTCTGGCTCAGCATTACTGAGCTAGTGCAACAGTGCCATCATTTAGGGCTGCAGAAATGTGTGCCAGTCTTCTTGGTGAGAAAAATCAACCTCCATCATTAGCCAGGGTAGATTTATTTTTCAGCTGGATGCATTGTTAAACCACAGCCATCTCTTTACAATCAGGATTATTTCCATTTTCTCTTTACTTCAACAGATTTTAACTCCATCCTTCTTCCTTATAAAAATACATGTTTTACCTCACATCATTTAAGACCATAGGGAACAAAATTCCCATTACTCAGTTAAGGTAAGGGAGAAGCAGGGGTGTTTGCCATTTTGTAACAGTGGTAGTCACGGCAAGTCTCACTGGAAAGTGAGCAAAAACCTGAAGACAATTGATAATTTTGAAAGCCACATATTATTTCTCAGGAAATACTAAGATAGGGTTAAAATTCTTTTTCAGTGGTGGGACCTATATCTGCAGGTAAAAGTAATTAATATTCAAGTCACATATAATCAGAACTATAAAGTGGGGGACTATGAGCTGGGGGTGGGGGGAGGAGGAAACTACAGAAGAGTAGAAGTGGAGCTCTCCTCACAGAGCTCATGGTCCAGGGGAGGGGTCCAGGACACCTCAGCACAGTAAGGTGCTCCACACTTTGAAAATGAATGGGAAAGGCCCTATGACTGAGGAAGGTGAAGGCTCAGGTCTGTCTGGGACAATCACTGAAGGCTTTATTACACATTTACACTTTGAGTTGACAATTAATGGTGAGCAGAAATCTGTAAGGCTAACAAGAGTATTCCGGAGAGAAAGAATGGCAGAAGCAGACTAGAACCCCCACACAGTTTCAGACAATGATAGAAGTTTACTGTGAAAGGAGCCACACGGTGAGCCATAGGGTGGCAGAAGATGCAGGCTGTGCTGATGTCAAGGACACAGCTTAAAGGAAGCTAGGATCCCACTGTACAAGCACAAATAAATGAAGATTCTCCAAGATTTAGAAAATCACTACATGGCCCAAGAAGGTGTTCTGAAATGAGCTCAGATGATACAAAACATTAAATGCATGTATAATCTCTTTGAATACAGATCAACATGTTTAATTTCTAAAGGACTGAATGTATACCTTCGCTTTTACTGCCAGAAACATTTGTTTAATTGTTCTTAAATTATCCTCTTCAGCCCCAAGATAGAATCATCTGGACCACTAGAAGTAATAGCACCCTGGCTCCTATTTTGGACATGTGATTAATTGAAGGGCATGAGCCAGGAAAACCGTCCCCCTGGCCCACCCCTTTCTCTTTGCTCTCACAGTACAAGTGCTCCATTTCCTGTTTACAGTCCTCAGCTGCTTTTCTTTTCCCTTCGCCTCACAGTGATTATACTGAGAACACATTTGAAAACAAAAAGTTGGGCGAGAATTCCAACAGGTGTAATTAATGTCAAGTGCTCCTGCAAGTGGCTGTGCTTTCCAGCTGCCTTCTCCACCTGCTGCCTTCTGTGGCTGCTTTCTTAATACCATGTCCATCTGTTAGAAATATGCATCCAGAACTCATCATTTGACACCCTGAGAGACACCTGAACCCTCTTCTCCTCCTCTTAAGTGAGCCCTTAGAGCATCACGTTATAGGCGCAATTAGTTAAGTGTTGAGATACCACAGAGAGTGAGCTCACTGGCTCCTCAGGGCACCTTTAATACCTTAAGGGAGATTGTACGTAATCAAAGAGGAGGAACAATGAAGGAGAAAACAACCCTCACTCTATACTTACAAGTGGAAAGTGTAAGAACCAATACTTTCTTCAAATGTATACTGTATCTATGTAGTTGTATGTGTATATATACACACACTTTCCCCCCTTTTGTTTAACATAATGTGTCTGTTCACATTGGGTGATGTTACACTGGCCTTGCTGGACTTCTGTGCTCTACACTGACCTTCAGGTGGGGGAGGAAAAACCACAGGGAAGATTCTTCTAGCACCATTTCTGGCCCAGTGTGTGTCAAATATGATGAGGACATAAAAAGCTGCAATTATTGATAGGGTAAGATAACAAACAAGAGAAAGTAGCAGTGTCTAAAAGAGGGCAAAGTTGCAAGTCTAAGTGCAGAAATGATGCTTGGCCCCGTGCTCAGCACATTGCTAGCTGGCTTTCCAGTGAACTCAGCTAGGTGCCATGAAGAAAAGAATCACAGAAACCAATTATATTGATGACTGATGAGAATTGAATGTGTTTTTATCCCCTGAAGAGTATTTGCAATTTCAAAGAAAACTCTCAGCGTCCCAATGGATTAAAATATGCACATGTGCACACCCACTCTCATAAATGTACTTCTGATAAAGTCTGAGCTAACACACCAGGAAGATAAGGCAGGTGTTTGAGGAAATCACAAGGAAGGTGCCCAGTGCTTCTAGAAACATAGAAGTGTTGCCTATTCCAGTTATATGTAAAGAGCAGTCGTGCATTTAGTTATCTTTGGGGTTTAATGAAGGGGACTGTAAGCATAGATATCTCCAAATTAACCATTTCTGAAACCCCAGGAGATTATTTTAATCTTTAGGAATCCAGGGATTTCTATAATGTTTATGTTAACTATGTCCTTAATAGCTTCATAGTTAAAGCATAAAATAGCAATACTACTTTAGATTGGAAATGTCATGAGAGCTGGAACCATGTCTGTGATTTTCAGTGAGGTATTTCTAACACCCAGCATTTGGCATCCGATAGGTGAATAGTAAATATATGTTGAGAGAAAAATAGCCTGTAGTAGTAGTAGTAGTAGACATAATATCAGCATTTTAAAGATAATACTCGAGCTCAGAGTTATACGACCTGCTCAACTTTGTCTGCCGTTTTTGCTACGCCAGCAAATAACCTGTGACATCTTTCTTGTTTGACACCACTGTTTTGTCCTGCCCCTTCTTCTTAACAAAATCCACCATTTGTAAACTCTCTTGCTTGGAAAGTTTAGTCTCAGCTTCAGTCTAATTTTTAAAGCTACTGAGCACAAAATGTATCTATGCATTGTGATGGATTACATAGATAATCCCCTGCCCTGGTAAAGCCTTTAATACATCTATAGCAACATCCAAAAACAGTTCCTTAGCAGTAAAGCAAATTAGGGCGTTAAATAGTTGGCAAGTGGCTCCTATGTGTTGCCTGGTCTCCTTCCTCAAACTAGTCAAGGAAGGACAGAATTAGAATTAAAGATCTTCTGGGGATGATTGAGTAAATGCAGGGGTTGGGGCGGGGAAAGGAAGGCTAATGAAGATGGCAAGCAACTGAGATTCAGAAAACGGGAAAGCAGAAAAGTATCCCTGCATTCCTAAACTTCTCTCAGCCAGAATTCCCTGGATCTGGATGAAGATAAGAGGCATTCACCTAAGAGAAGATTCTTGAAATTGCTACCATTGTCCTGAAAGTTCCAGCCAAAAACAGCAGGCAGAATCATCCCCACTGAAGTTTAAGTTTTTATGGTCCCTGTCCAGTGGGGGTCACCAAACTATAGTCAAAATCTAGGAGGGGTGATTTTAGCAGCCAGCCTTTCCTTGGGAAGGACAGGCCAGCTAGCTACACAGACGTGTCTCCACTTATTTTATCAGCCACCCAATAATGTGTGCTAACATTTTAAGCATTTAAGAATGTTTTGAGTCCCTCTAATTAATTAGACTGGGTTTTATTGTATACCAGTAATACAAGACAGAATTTAAGAATAGATTCAATAAGAGATGCCAAAACAAATTAATTTGTGAATTCAAAGGAGGAAGGGATCCCATCTGACTGGAGAAAAGAGGAAATGAATCATGGATAAAGCAGCATTTGAAATCAGCCTTGAAAGCTAGATAGTATTCTGATAGGGGTAAGAGGATAATTCCAACTACAGGCAGCAGAATAAACAAAAAGACCAAGGTGGCTATTGTGTAGGATTTTCGAAATAAAGCAGTAGTCTAGTTTGGTTAGTTCACAGGATATGAGTAGGGGAATCAAGCGTATCTGGATTTAAAGGAATGAATACAGATCATGGGGTCTTAACTACTCTAATAAGGACTATGAGCATCATGTTGACAGCATTGAAGGCAACAGCAGTTTTTGACCAGAGAGAGAGAGAGAGATTAACATGATAGGATAAGTATGATGATTCCTAAGCCTAAATTTCCCCTTCTAATTCCTTAATCAAACTTGATCTCTACATGCTGTAAGAACAGTTCTAATCTTGCATTTCACCAAAAATTAAAAGGCACAAAATAGTGGCAAAAACACTCTCTATTTTTTAATAAGCAAATCTGAGTTACCAGAGTTTAGCTGTGATCTCTGGCATCTCTGGTTATATCTGAGGACTCTCCTAGATTCCATAACTACAGAGCTAACAACGATGGGACTGGGAGGATCTCATATCAGAAAGTTTCAGTAGCGGGGGTGAATGGATGTCTCAAAAAAAAAAAAAAAAAAAAGCACTCATGCTATGAAGACATTCTGAACATTGAAGTGGAAGCTAAAGACACAGGCATTCTATGTAAAAGAAAGGTTGGTGGCAGAAAACAGGGATCTCATCAGATACATAATAAAATCCAGGAAAAATATTTACCTGGGCAATCAATTTAAGCAAGGACTTAAATAGGGAAAATAAGACTCAAAGAGGGCAAACAGGGAACTGGTGATAGGCACAAGGTGAGAACATGAGCAAAAGGAATAAAACAAGGACCCAGATGATAGAACCAGGAAACATGCTTAGCTTGAATTGAGGTAAGAAATGGATGCAGGGCTAATTCAGTTTTGAACATGAGCTGGCCTAGTTCCAGGAAAAGGAGTGGAGCTGAGTTCCCAGATGGGGTTAGGAGGAGTAGATTGATGCTGGATAAATGTGGGTACAGGAAAGTTGTTGGGCAATACTCCAAACCCATTTGACATTTTCTCTTGAGAATTATTTTTCAAACCTTTAATAATTTTTGAAGTCTTACATATGCCCTTTCTATAGCTCCAAGTCCTTTCTGTAGGAAAATGAGGAAATAATATGATATAGAAATGAAATGATATAGAGATGAGAAGAAACTTATGTTTGCATAGCAGAGACTACTTTTAAGGGAAGTTTTTACATATCTGATCCAGACGACTAGGATTTACACTGAAGCCATCAGAGGCCATTTATACAGCCTTATAAAGCAATTCAATGTGCTGACACTGGCAATTGATACTAATTAAATTTAATAAAACTAGAGGAGGTTCAGGCAAAGGCAACAAAGAAATCAGGGAATGAACAGGCAGCTGTATTAAGAAAAATGAAATGCTGACTTATTTACCAAATTATAAACTACTAGAACAAAGAAGGTAAAAGTTGTAGGCAGAGATGGTCTTGAAATAAATAAAGAAAATGAAATTGATGTAGGTAATTTCTACTTCACACCACAATGCATTCCTGGAAATCACACCATCAAACAGCTTGTATTTTCCCCTAGGAGTAATTTTGTAATTGGATGTTGTGTTCCTGAACAAGGATTCATTTTTCAAATAAATTATAGATATGATCAACAATATGCTATAAAGGCAACGATAGAACAGTGTTAGGCCTCTATAATAATTTAAAATATCATCATTATATTCCTAGTCCTATAAAATAGGCATACATGAACAGTGTATGTTGATTTTACAGGGACCAAAATGCACCATAAATTGTACAGACCACACATATTATAACTCTGCTGTCTCATAAATTTGACCTGTCTAAAAATGAACATGCTTGTTGTAATATTATATTTAAACATTTAGTCAACAATATCGAGTGTTTTCAGAATTCAGACATTGTTTTGGAAAGACAGTCTTTGAACTTGAAAACTAGATGCTACAAGTCTCCTTGAATATCTGCTTTCTTTTATGCTTTCTGTTCATGTGTATGTTTGATATATATAATGTTCACTATGTTGCAAGTTCTCTTCTATCGTGTACTGATTTATTTAATCTTCATAATACTATGATATTTGTACAAATTTTATGCTTATTTAACAATTGAGAGACGTTAGGCAATCTGCCTAAGGTCACACAGTTATAACCAGAATTCAAAATCAGGATCCATACCACTACATTATCTCAACTCTGTGGACAACTTTCTCTCTCAAAACTTCCCCGTAACCAGGGGAAGCATTCCAACAGCATTTGAGCTATGTCCAGAGGTGGAATCATCATTCATTTAAAAAAGACACCTTAACTTTTCTCGTGAGGCTATGAAGAGAAGAGTTTTATTTTTTGTTCTCTAGTTCACCTTTCTCTCCTTTATTTCGTCACTCCAAAAGCATCAAAAATTCCTTAGAAAAGGGCCGGGCACGGTGGCTCAAGCCTGTAATCCCAGCACTTTGGGAGGCCGAGGCGGGTGGATCACGAGGTCAAAAGATCGAGACCACCCTGGTCAACATGGTGAAACCCCGTCTCTATTAAAAATACAAAAAATTAGCTGGGCATGGTGGCGCATGCCTGTAATCCCAGCTACTCGGGAGGCTGAGACAGGAGAATTGCCCGAACCCAGGAGGCGGAGGTTGCGGTGAGCCGAGATCGCGCCATTGCACTCCAGCCTGGGTAACAAGAGCGAAACTCCGTCTCAAAAAAAAAAAAAAAAAAAAAAAATCCTTAGAAAATAATACCGAGTGACGAAAAGGCAGCCTAAAGAATGCGTCTAACAATCTGCTCAGTCTGCTATGCAAGTCCTCGGCCCGGATGAGGATGGCGTTACATAAGGTGACTGTGTGAGTTTCAAGGCTTCCGCCTTAGCCACATTATTAGTTTTTCTCCTCCTGTACAACTCTTGTACAATGTCTTCCTGAATGAATTAAGGAAGACACCCCACCACCACAAACTTCAATAATAAAATCATCAATAATAAAATAAGAGTGAGCTGACCAATTGTCAGGTTCTTACTGCGGTCCAAGGGGAGTTGGTAGGCGAGCGGCACGTAGCTGGAAAAACAGTTGAGGAATCAAACAATTACGACATAACTTTACTCTCTCTCTGGGCAGAAGCGAGCCTAAGCGCAAGCTGCAGGTAGAGCGTGAGCAAGGTAATTATAGCGTTTGCAGACAATAGTGCCTCTGAGCCAAGCACGAGCTCTCGGAGCGGGGTGGGGGCGGTGGGGGGGGGGGGTGATCACCTAATGTGCCTCAGGTGGAGTGGTTACGTAATGTGTGAGGGTTGTGCACCTGTGCCCCAAATCCGCTGAGTCATGCTGCGCCAGAGTGCTGCCTCGGCCTACTCATGACTAAAGAGGAGCCATTTCCCTTGCACCTATGTAAAGAAAAGTGAAATTCAGTGACTTACCAGTGAGTAATGAAGGAGATGCATGAAGAAATGAGAAATCGCGAAAGTAGAAATTCCTCAATGTTATGCACCAAGTCTTAGGAGAATTTGTAACTCTAAGCGGCATCAGCAATTGAAAATATGAATAGGGTTATAAAGGACTCAGAAAAAGTCATCGATTCTTAAACAGCTCTGCAAGCAGAGATAAGGAAATAGAATTGTGTCCGTCTTTGAAATGATGATAGTGCAATATGCCCTTCCAAAATTCACTAATATCTCCATTTGAAACTCTTCTTCAGACACTAATTCTAGATTCGTGAGGACTGGTGGGACTCCATGTAAAATATGCCATTAGACCAATATATGTTTCAAAATGTCCAAATGAAAAACTTAGAATTATTCCAGAGTAAATAGGAATTGAAAATACATGCAATTTTTTTTTTTTTTTTTTGGTATAATACTGTTAGAACTTTTCATTTGGAGAAATAATTGTTTTCCAGTTTTCTTAAGATTAATTTTAAGATGGTCTGATGGCATCTAACATATTTTCATCTTTTCTAAAATTAACATCCAGTATAAAAGGTAACAAAATAACAACATGAACATCTAAACTATTTGATGGAGAGAATAAAAGTTTTCTTTTTTATTACCCTTTCCTGTCTCAGTAGTAATTTCAGTAATGCCCCTACTGTCATGTTCCCACTATGTTATACATTTATCTCTGATATTTCTGCTATTATAATTTAATCTCTGAATACAAAATCTTAATATTCAAATCTGTAATCACCGAAAGTTTTTTAGTAATGCTGCTCAAATCTATATCATGTGTACATACATGAATATTAGTTGTAATATAGCTTTGGGATGAAATGCTAGCGAATATTTTAGCATAAGTAGAATTTAACTAGCTACATTAGCCAATTTTTGAAAAACATGTCAAACTTCTAATTAACACGAAAAAGATTTCCAGATCTTATAGAGAACTGGATCTTACTACCAATTTCATATCCCCATAAAAAAGACATGCATGATAAATATGCCTATGCATCTTTTTGTTTTGGTAGAGAAATGACCTAAGATCTCATTTTAATATGAGTGTAATAGTCCTCAATATGTGTATCTGTGAATCAAGACAAAAATTACAGTACCTGAGGTACTCAATAAAGAGCAATACTTTCCTTTTTGTTTTTTCTTTACTGTATAATATTTCACAGTTTAAAACATTCTGTCCTAAACAATCTAATACAATTATAAGGAATATTATTTTATAAATGTGTTCCTTTCATTTTCTACCCTATAACTTTAAACACTAACGTTTAACCATAAATCTAACCATCTTTCCATGAAGATTTGTAAGTCTAACATCCTTTCATCTCCTCTTGTACAAAGAGGAGATGTATAGTGATGTGTACAGTAATGTGTACTTCCATTATTTTTTCCATTAACTGCTTATTTAAAATTAAATCAAATATCATCGTTGTATTTTTACTTTGTATTTCTTTATAGAATATATAATACTCTTTCCATTTAACAGACTTGATGTGAGTTTCTGAACTTTAGAATAAGTTACCCAGCTGGTCACACAAGTGTCGAAGAGCTCAAATATGTACTGAAAAAATAGGATCCCTAATTTAATATAAGGGCTCAACAACCATTTTCCTCATGAACAATTAACTTTGTAGAAATTTTATGTCAGGATTGAACAATTTAATAGCTTTTTCAAGAGTGCCTTTGAGTGTGTGTGTGAGAATGTGTGTGTGTTTTGTGTGTGTTTAGATAACGGAAATGCAATGAGATGGGATGAGATAAAATAGGATGCGACAGGACACTATGTGGTAGAAATTAGAAAGAGGATGGTTTGCAATCTCATTAATTTTACCTGATATTTGGATTTGTGTAAAGTTGGAGCTTGTGAAATATTATTTTGTTCTTAATTACAGACGCTCAACAGCAAATAAACATTAACAACATAAGAAGTTACAGAAAAGGGGAAAATCTTTATTTCCAGACATTAAAAATGTGCCTTACTCTATTATTAAAAAGAGAAAATAGATTATATCATTTCATAAATGCAAAGTAGCAGTGGTCATTTTTGATTCAAGCCACCATCTCTCCAATACAACCTCAGCCACAAAAATTAAATGGTTTTCACAGGCACCTAGTAATATGAATATTCTGGCAAGTAAATATAACCCAAGCACTGACACAATAAAACTCTATTAGGGATTTGTATTTGCATATGCCTACAGACATAAAATGTTCAAAAAGGGGAGTAGACTAGAACAGAAACTGCATTATGCTGAAAAATACCAATAATAATATGCTGGCAATTGTGCTTTGATTGTTCACATTTCTTCTAAAGTGTTTTTCTAGCCCATGAACACGTGAGCTTTAAATAAGTTTGACTACAGCTGCAAAAGTATTTAATGAATCAGGAATAATAGTAGTATACAGCAAGGAAGGCTTTATGTACAGTTTTAAGACTTATTTTTTGTTGTAGAAAATGAGACACAGGAGAGAACTCAATGCATTTATGGCACTGGTTTTTTTTTCTGCTTTGTCTTCTTTACTAGACTGTCACTTCCAGATTTATGGTTGCCAACCTGCAATTCTAGTCACTGAGAGCAACAGTTACAATTGCAGACTACAGAACTGAACAAGGGGAAAGACACACATAGGCATCTCCTGCTTTGCATCTGTCACAGTAGTTGCCTTTAATATAAGGGCAGTATTCTTTTGGAAAATAAGAGAGTCTACTTATATATTTTTCTCATTTCTGAAATATGAACCAGAATGAAAGACACATTTCCTCTGTCCTGACTGCAGAAGACCTTGCATTGTTGCCTAAGCTGATAATTCCCCCCCAAAAAAGAAAAAAGTGCTATTGTACTCCCAACCCCATTATTCTCCACTACATATCAGAGGTCCATCATTACGTTCTCATTCTTCTAGGAAGACAGCCTAAGACAAGTTCATATAGAAAGAGGGTCTACACCTAGTATGGACCCCCTACCACATAAAAACATTTGCCTTGAAAGGCAGGGGTCCTGCTTCCACCTAATAAATGCACATGTTAGTGCTTGTGGCTCAAGCAGAGTGGCAAGGGGATGGCATATGAAGAGATGTGAGTGGGGAGTTGAAGAGCTATTATAAGGCCATCGTAGAAAGGCCGCAGAGTTGAAACCACGTGAAGACATTCCTTCAAGAATGGCTAAAGGTCTACACCTGAGGCGGAGCTGCTATTGGTCCTCAACAGATCCAGCTGAGAGCACATGCAAAAAGAAACTTTATGGATAGAAACTCAGAGCATCAAAGCCTGCCTGGTGGTGTAGACACTGATTAGTGTATCATAGAGAGGACATAGAGAAAATCTAGTAAAGAAGAGGTCCCTTCAAAAAGCAAGTAATGATGACGGTAAGGGCTTACTGGGCACAAACGCAATGGTGGAAATGAAATGGATGGCCCTAAGCATGCAACCGGAGACTGCAACCTGATGGCCATTAACCTGTCACAGCTTACAGGTGTCTTTAATTTGAACAGTATGCTACAGTGTTGGTCGGCAATTTTTAAGAAAACAGAACTAGATGCCAATATTAAATATAGAATTTTACATAATATTTTCAGCTTTATTTTAACAATTATACAAACTTGCATCACAGCAAACCCAGATGACAAGAATCAGCTGGAGCTTCCAGTGTTTACCTCTTTAGATAAGCGCAAGTTCTCAGTTCCTAAATTCCCTCAACTGTGAATTGTATTTTACACACACACACACACACACACACACACACACACACACACACTTGAGAGAGAGAGGAAAAGATCATGAGAAGCCTCTAGGGAAAAATATTCTCATTTCCCTAGCCCTGTAGTCATTTGAAACTTGAGTTAGACAATGAAAAACTCTAGGAATTATTTTCATAGAGTTCAATTAATATATTTCTGCTCTCTGCATGATGCTAACAGGTTTAAGAAACACAAAACCCAATTTGAGCTGGAGAATCCATTTCTTCATTTCAAAAAGAGTATGAATAAACCCCTTTGGCAATCACAATGGAAACTGAAGAAGTATCATTTTCAAGGACACATAAAGAATTGTTTTTACAACAACCACTTTCCAAAAATAAGCACTGTAATGTGAGTAAATTGGTTGCCAGTGTTCAGTCTGTATTTCTGACTTCTTTCTTGCCTCGTTGCCTGAAGGGATCTTGGCAGAGCAGGCTGCCACAGTGCAGGAAGCCATGGGGCCACTGGCCCAGTGCCTTCTGATCCACTCTGTGCTACAGGGCAAACAGCGCCACATGGCTCTATGATATTAAAGAGGCATTTGTAGAGACAGATTCACTCTTTAGGTCACAGCAGACTCAGCACCTTGCAACTTCAATGTATTAAATGGTTTTAAAGGGAGAATGCTATCCTCTAATTCTTCTGCCAAGTAGACACTTGACAAAACCTGGCTCACTTTCTAGACCCATAGACCTACCATATATATAAACTCCCTCTCACAAACTCTCTTTCCTCAATCATCTTCTCCTCCCAGTCCTTAGTCCCCAGATATTCACACTGATAACTTAAATAAATCACCTGCTTAGGAGTGAAAGGAAATGCCACAAGAATGTAAGCTACCAATGGCCTATAATTGCCAAGGAAACTATTAGCCATATGGAATTTGTTTAATCATTTGTAACAGTAACAGTTTCTTTTTCTTCCTGGTCTATAAAGAATAAGCATTCTTTCTTCCACTCATCTATTAAACAAATGTTTATTGATGCACTGATTACTGTTGTAAGCTTCGAGGTCAAAGCAGGAATTCACCTAGGCTCCCCATTTCAGGAATCTTATATCAAGACAAATACATGCATGAGGAAATATGTAATAGCCAGTGGTAAGTACTTGCCATGGTCTGAGTGTTTGTGTCCTTCCAAAATTCATATATTGAAGTCTAATTCCCAATATATGAGTATTAAAAGGTGGGGCCTTTAGGAGGTGATAAGGTCATGAGGCCAGAGCCCTCATGAATGAGACGTGTTACTGTCCTTATCAAAGAGGCTTGAGGGAATTTCTTTGCTTGTCCACCATGTAAGGACACATGACTCCAAAATTCAGGGGAATTCAAACATTAACTACTCCATGAAGACACTGATGGCCAGGGCATAACAGGCCTCCATGTGCACAGAGGTGACAGAACAGACACTGCTGTCCCTGGAGCATCCTGCCTCACAGTTGTCTTCATGGAGGTAAGGACAATGCATGGAACAGTATATGGTTTCAGATTTGGTAAACCTGTTTCTTTTTCAGATGATTTCTGATGATTTGCAAATGTTGTTTTTGGGTTTTTTTTTTTTTCCTATAAATATTCTTTTAGCTTCCAAGTAACATGTACCGGAGAACTCAAAATGGTCTAATGGTCCCTTCCTACCCTGGTCAGTGTCCTAATTATTGGAGAGCAAAGACCCTGAAACCTCCCTTCTTTCTGCCTTTTCAGGGCCAGAGCTTGGGCAGACATTATATATGATGAACAGAAGACACACTAGAGTAAATATGCCTTCTCTCCCTAAAATTATTACCAGTATCATAATATAATTAATAATATTCTTTATATTTTCCTTCTATAAAACATAGTTAATCCAGCCTAATCATAAAAGCAACATGTCCACATTAAATATTTTAATTGACTGGAATTTCAGTAAAAAGTATCATGTAATGAAAACACTAAGGTTCAATGTAAAAAAATTTTAGTTTTTCAAATTGTATTTTAACCATTTTTTATCCTTTTGTTAATTAAGAAATGAAGATTTTTTTTTGAATACATTAATTCAATAAAGCGTAAAAAAGACACAACTCTTCTAGGAATAAATTATAGCAGAAAGTAGATCATTTCATTCCTATTCTGTAAAACAAGCCCATGCTGCATGAATATACTTGTAAACATCTAACTTGGAAACAAAAATTGTGTTAAGAAAACAAGAGCTGATGGTTGAGTTGAAGAACCTTGAAAATAGTTAGATATATAATCGCTTCTTACAAGTAAAGAGTTTTTCAAAATTAATTTGTTTGATCTACATCAAACAAATTTAATTGCATACATGTATTCAATGAATGTATTTTATTTAATTCATATGATGTAACTAGCGCTGTGCTAGGTGCTAATGATACAAAAATAAAGACCCAGACATCTGCTAGAGAAGTTACCTTAGTGTGACCATTTTTGAAAAGACAAAGAAGAGTTGGTGATTCAGTATAATGATAATTTACCTAGTTTTAAGTTGAATATCAGTGAGGTGTTTTAAATAACAATATTTTTCTATAGGCTGAAAATATTTTTGTACACTATGCTGTGCTTTCATAGCCTAATTTGACCCCAGTTTATATGCATAAAAATGATTGATTTTATTATGAGAACACACGGACACACAGAGGGGAACAACAGACACTGGGACCTACCTGAAGGTGGAGGGTGATGAGGGAGAAGATCGGAAGAAATAACTAATGGGTCCCAGGCTTAATACCTAAGTGATGAAATGGTCTATACAATAAAACCCCACGACATGAGTTTACCTATGTAACAAATCTGCACATGTACTCCTGAACTTAAAAGTTAAAAATAATAAAAATAATTTATTTTATACAGGCATTTGGCAATAGAATCACAGAAATCTTTCACCGAATTTATTTTTTTTCTTTTTGCACTGATGCACAGAGAGGCTAGCTTGATCTCTTGCAGCAAACGCTGTATCATTCTGAGGTGTAGCCTTTTTTTCTCCTAATGCAACTTATAACTTGGATGAAACTGTTACTCCCAGGAAATTCTGAGAATCTCATGAGTCAGAACTGGAATGAAGAGACAATGGAGGGGATATCCCCACATACTCACCCGTTTTATTCATCAGCTCAGGCTGCCATAACAAAATACCACTGACGAGTGGCTTAAATATAGAAATTGATTTTCCAGAGTTGTGGAGGTTGGAAGGCGATGCCCAGAATGCTAGCAGGGTTGGTTGCTGGCGAGACCGCTGTCCTCTGCTTGTGGAGAGGACCTACTTGCTACTCCTTTCACGGCCATTCCTCTATGCATGCACATGTGGAGAGAATGTGCACTGGTGTTTCTTCCTTCTCTTATAAGGACTCCAGTCCTATTGGGTGAGGGTCCCACCCTTATGACCTTATTCTATCTTAATTACATTTTTAAGGTTTTATTTCCAAATACAGTCATACTGGAAGTTAGGGGTTCAACATATGAATTTTCAGAAATACAATTCAGTCCATAATGCAGATCTTTCAGAACAAATGTTATTATCCATGAAATTAGAAACAGATACTGGTTTCCCTTTTTTCCTTCCTTTTTACCTTCTATTCTCCCAAGTTAAGCAGCCATGTATTTTTAAAATACTGCATCCAGCGTTTTACATGTAATTACATAAAGTTTAAGCATAAAATTGTGCTTTTAAATATTAATGTTTCAGTGTAGCTGGGCATGGCAGCTCATTCCTGTAATTCCAGCATTTTGGGAGGCCGAGGCAGGAGGACTGCTGGAGGCCAAGAATTTGAGAGCAGTCTGGGAAACATAGGAAGAACTCCATTCTCTCCCCCAACAGAAAAAATTAGGTTATTCAGATGTAGTGTCACATGCTTGAAGTTCCAGCTACCAGGAGGATGAGGTGTGACAATGGCTTGAGGCCAGGAGTTCAAAGTTGCATTAAGCTATGATTGTACCACTGCACTCCAGTTTCGGTGACAGAGCAAAACTCTGTATCAAAAACTAAAATAAACAAATGTTCAAATATAGCTCCACATAAATGTTAAGTGGTGACAAAACTGCATAGTAGATTTTTTGGCAATTTTCTTCAGTACTCTGTATCTAATTGTTTTAGTAATAAATGATTTGTAGAATGAATAGTGTCTCATGCAAAGTGATCTAAATATTTAAGTTCTAAGCAACTAAACATGAAAGTTAAAGTTAGATTGTGTGTATATGAACAGTGTGGTGTAACAATCAAATAATGTACATTCACAATATTCATAATCACTAGTCTGTGGCATCATGATCAGCCATAAATGATAAACAGTTCTCATTAATTACTATAATCGGTTCTGCAGAGTCAGAGCCAAACTAAGTTTTTGGCATTCTTTTGTTTTGTTTGTTATTTCTGTATCTCCTTGAGAGTCAGTTATATACTTTTCTATCCTATGACCACCGATGTGTCATGCAATACATGAATATTTGCTTAAAGATTCTGATGGAATAAATATTGGTATGTTTAATGAGCTCTAACTATATATCTCTTTCCTCTCTCCCTCTTCAACCCCTTCTCCCCTCCTTACTTTCTATGCTTTCCTCCCAGCTCAGTACTCCCCTACAAATCATATGTCCTGGATCAGGCTTCCTCTAAATCACTGATTTCTTCTCTGCTTACAGCTTCCTTCACTGGAAAAGTCTTAACATACTCTCCTCTATCTGTCCTCTAGTTAGAAAGGTGACCTCCTGGGTATCAAAGGACTCAAAACCTGAGGCTGAAGATCAACCAAGGGAGAAGGCCATGTGATACCCAACAATAAACAAGCCAGAGAAAGGAACTAGAGACCCTTCACTCAGCATCTCAGAGGCTCTGAGGGACAGAGTAAGACAATAGGTGGGGTAAAGTTACTCTTAATGTCTTAAAAATCTTTTGGGCCGGGAAGCCAAGGTGGGCGATCATAAGATCAGGAGACTGAGACCATCTGGCCAACATGGTGAAATCTCATCTCTACTAAAATATATATATATATATCAGTGCACACCAGTAGTCCCAGCTACTCAGGAGCCTGAAGCATGGGAATTGCTTGAACCTGGGAGGTGGAGGTTGCAGTGAGCCAAGATCATACCACGCATTCCAGCCTGGCGACAGAGCAGACTCCATCTCAAAAACAAACAAACAAACAAACAGACAAACAATCCTTTGAATCTCTAAGATGGCTAGCTAAGCAGCATCTGGTAAAGCAAGTAGGTAATCATATTTCCAATACAATCTAAGAAAAAAAACACTGGAATCCTACACAGAAGTGACACAAAACCCATAACACAAGGAAGGAGATGAAAGTGAAGCAGCTGCTTCAGCCATGTTTATCTGGGATTTGAGGGGAGCTCCCCAATGTGGGGAAAGGACAAGTGAGCGAACCCCTATAGTCCACCCTCCTACAGTGTACTTCTATATTCTAGCCTTGGGAAAGCCCCTAAACCCTCATGGCCCCAAAACTAATAGGCATCTACCTGAAGACCATGGGAAGTCACTGCTCTAGAGAGGAAGCTCACCCTGTATCCCACACACACCCTGAGTCCTAAGTAGCTATAGTAAGGCACCATATTGACAGAGCCTGGCCCTCAGCAGACTACATTCTGCCCAGAACACTAAACAGCCCTTACATCTCCACATATCTGGAACCTTCTGACATGCCCTGCCTACAGTAACTGCTGCCTCCAAGGTTAAAGTGTGAGTCACTGGAGCGTGGGCCACCTCCACATTAGACACCTTTGCCAGAGCCAGTTGCCCCTAACAGCAAAGCTGCATGCATTTTCAAGCACTCTAAGTATAGACTCCCACACCTGTGGTTGCTGCTGCAGTGAGCTACAACTGTTGGGGCCAAGGCACAAGTGAAGTGCGTACTCCCCAGCCACCTGTATACTCCAGCTACCATTGAAAGCAGACCTGCCCTCCTCAGCAGCAAAAATGTAGTACAGTTACTGCTGCTCCTACCTGAGCATTCTGCCTTGGGCCTGGAGATGACCCATCCCTGTCTACCATGGCCAGTGCCTGCAAACACCACCATAGGACCTGACAAAAAGTCTACCAGGCCTGGCTCCAACCCAAAGGTCTAAACATGCTGTCTGGGGTTCTAGGGATCACCCAGCCCAGTCTACCAACATTGGCTCCTGAGCACTCCACCCAGGGGGCTGAAGTTGGGCCCACCCAATCTGCTGCTACTCCCACAGTGTGCACACATATGCACACACCATCTATGGTTCTGAGGACTGGTCAACCCAACACATCACAGCCACCAACAACACCAGCATGGATCACTCGGGACCCACAAATTGTTTCTATCATTGTTACTGCCATCATTTTCACCTGCTTACTGTCCAGGGGCCTGAAAACCCACCAAACTGCCTGACCCATGGCTGAACTACTGGCATCTGAGCAAGCCACCTGGAGGCCCAAGAATCAGCCTGCCTGAATTCACTAATACTATTGCCAACATATGCCACCCTGGGGCTCCAAAACAGGCACACCTGGCCCCCTGCTGCTACTTCTGGATCCCAAGGACAGGCCCACCTGGTGTCCCCATCCATAGCATAACTTCACCACCACCTCCACTAACAACCACACCCTAAGCCACTGAGGAAGTCACAGACACCACTGGTGCAGGTAAAAACCAAAGGAATGATAAAAACACTATTCCATTGCATGCAGCCAGAATCAAAGCTGAAGTGCCCTACCCAACCAATACCAAGATATACCTTCAGCAAAATGTCATCGTCTACAAAAGTAAATTCAAAATATTGAAAGAAGCAATTGTCATCACTTCATTGATATGGAGATATCAATGTAAGGATACAAGCAACATTAAAAAGCAGGGAAATATGTCACCTCCAAAGTAATAGAGTAACAATCCAACAACAGATTCTAATCACACAGAAATACATGAAATCCTGGAAAAGAAATTCAAAATAATAATATTTAAAAATCTCAGTGAGATACCAGAGATAGTACAAAAACATGATAGAAACAATTCAGGATATGAATAAGAAATTTCCAAAGAGATATCATAAGAAACAACTAAATAGAAATTGTGGAACTGAAAAATTCAGTAAATAAAATAAAAATATATTCAAAAGCTTCAAGAATAGACTAAGTCAAGCAGAAGAAATAATTTCAGAACTTGAATATAGGTTTTCTTGATATAACCCAGGCAGATAAAAATTAAAAAGAATTTTTTAAAAACGAGTGAATAAAGCCTATGTGACATATGTGACACCATGAAGCAATAATATATTGAAATTTTAGGTGTTACCAAAGGAAAAGAAAAACTGAAAGGTTTAGAAAATATATTTAATAAAATAACTGTAAATTTTCCAAATCCAGCAAGAGACTTAAACATATGATACATGAATCTCAGAGATCCCCAAAAATATACAATGCAATTTTCTCCATGGCACACTATGTTCATGTCAAACTATCAAAAGTCCAAGAAAAAGAGAGGTTCCTAATAACAGAAAGAGAAAAACATCCAGTCACTTATAAAGAAACCCCAATCAGACTAACAAGTATTCTTCAGCAGGAACTCTACAGGCCAGGAGAGAATGCTGAAAGAAAACACTTTTCACAAAGGGGATTATACCCTGCAAATGTATACATCATAAGTGAGGGGAAAATATAGTCTATCCCAGACAATCAAAACCTGAGAGAATTCGTCACTGGACCTATAAGAAATGCTTAACATTTGAAGCAAAAGAATAATATCTACCATCATGAAAACACATGAAAATATAGAACTCAAACGTAGAGCCCACACAAAGAAGAAAAATTTCAAATGGTACCACTATAGAAAACCACCAGACTGTATAGACAGATAAAGGGAAAGGAAAAAATGAAAGAAAAAAGGAAGAGGGAAACATAAAATAACCAGAAATCAAGTAATAAAATAATAGGAATAAACCCTTACATATCAAAAACAATATTAACATTAATAGGTTATACTTAATTAGTAAATATTAATAGTTCATACTTTCCACTTAAAGAATACAGATTGGCTAAATAAACTAAAAAAGTGACCCAATTGTATGTAACTCACCAAAAAACAAAAAATCTCACCTGTTAAAGAAACATATAGACTGAATGAGAGTAAAGGGATGGAAGAAGACACTGAACACAATCAAAACCAAACACAAACAGGAGTAGCTACACTTACATTAGATAAAACAGACTTTGAGTCAAAAACTGTAAAAAGAGAAAAAAGGTCATTATACAGTGATAAGGGAATCAATTCAGCAGGAGGATATAATGATTCTAAAGATTATGCACCCACACTGGAGAACCTAGATATATAAAGCAAACATTACTAGATGTAAAAGGAAAGACAAACTCTAATACAATAATAATTGAAGAAATCAACATGTCACTTTTAGCATTAGATAAGTCATTTACATGGAAAACTAACAAAGAAATATTGAATTTAAACTGCACTTTAGACCATATGAACTTAACAGACATTTAAACAACAGCCACAGAAACACATTTTCTTCATTAGCACATAAGACATTCTTCATGATCAATCATGTTAAGACACAGAACAAGCCTTAACAAATTTTTTAAAAATCAAAATCATAGCAAGTATCTTTTCAGAGCACAATAAAATAAAACTAGAAATCAGTAAGAGGAATATTGAAAATTATATAAATAGATGGAAGTTAAACAACATGCTCCTAAATGACCACTGGATGAAAAAATTTCTTGATGTAAATATAAACCAAAACATAACACACAAAAATCCAAGAGATAAAAGGGAAACTTATAACAATAAACACTTACATCAGAAAAGTAGAAAGATTCCAAAGAAGTAATCTAACAATACCCTTCAAGAAACTACAAAAGCAAGAACAATCCAAACCCAAAACTAGTAGAAGCAAAGGAAAAATAAAAATCAGAGCAGAACTAAATGAAATTGTATTAAAAACAAAAAAGAAAGAAAGAAAATACAAAGGACCAAACAAATGATAAGTTGGTTATTTGGAAAGATTAACTAAATTTAAAAACTGCTAGCTAGACTAACCAGGAAAAAATGAGAGAAGATTCAAATAAACAAAATCAGAAATGAAAAAGGAGCTATTACACCTGATACCACAGAAATACAAAAGATCATCAGAGACTATTATAAGCAACTATACAATAACAAACTAGAAAACCTAGAGAAAGTGGATAAATTTTTTGACACAAGAATTTCTATTTCTGAAAAAGAAAACTTCAATAAATAAATAATGAGAAATAAATCATGAAACTGAGTCAGTAATAAAAAAGAAACGCCCCACAAATAAAACTCTGACAAGATTGCTTCAATGCCAAATTCTACCAAACTTTCACAAAAGAACTAGCACCAATTCTCCTCAAACCTTTTCAAAGAAATTGGAAAGGAGGAAATTCTCTCTAAGTCATTTGAAGAAGCCAGTGTTATTGTGATACCAAAACCAAAAAAGCACACACACACACACACACACACACACACACACACACGTCAATATCCCTGCTGAACATAGATGGAAAAATTCTCAATGAAATACAAGAATACCACATCCAACAACACATTAAGATAATACACCATGATCAAATGGGATTTATCCCAGTGATGCAAGGGTGGTTCTACATATGCAAATCAATAAACATGATGCATCACATCAATAGGATGAGGAGCAAAAACCATAAACATCTCAATAGATGCAAAAAAAAAATCACTTTATAAAATTCAACATCACAAACGAGACAATGAGAGAATATACCTCAACATAGTGAGGGTTACATATGACAACTCACAGCTAACATCATACCGAATAGGAAAAAGCTGAAAACCTTTCCTCTAACATCTGGAACAAGATAAGGGTTTCCACTTTCACCACTCTTATTCAATATATTACTGGAAGTTCTGGCTGGAGCAACTAAGCAAGAGAAAGAAAGAAAAGGCAACAAAGTTGAAGAAGAAGTCAATTTATCCCTCATTGCAGATGATATAATCTTATATCTGGAAAAACCTAAAGACTTTACCAAACAATTGTTAATCTGATAAATAAGTTCAGTAAAGTTGCAGGATACAAAATAAATATATAAAAATCAGTAGCATTTTTAATATATCAATAATGAACTAGCTGAGAAAAAATCAAGAAAGCAATCTCATTTACAATAGCTACAAAATTACCCAAATACCTAGGAATAAATTCAACAAAGTAGGTGAAAGATCTCTATAAGAAAAACTGTAAGACACTGATGAAAGTTACTGAAGAGGACAGGAACAAATCAAAAGCCATACCATGATCATGGATAAAAAGGATTAAAATTGTTAAAATGACCATCCTAAAATTACCATCCTAAAGTTGTTAAAATGACCACTGAATCTACAGATTCAATAAAATCCCTATCAAAGTACCTATGCCATTTTACACAGACACAGAGAAAATAATCCTAATATTCACATGAAACCAAAAAAGACCCCGCATAGCCTAAGAAATCCTGAGCAAAAAGAACAAAGCTGGAGGCCCCCTCCCACTACCTCATTCAAGTCAGGTAGTATAATGCGTGCAGCTTTCTTCTTTTTGAAAATATATTGCAAAGCTATAGTAACCAAAACAGCATGGTATTTTTTTATAAAAACAGACATATAGACCAATGGAACAGAACAGAACAGAAAACACAGAAATAAATCAATGTATTTACAGCCAAATGATTTTTGACGAAGACATCAATAACATACATTGGAGAAAGGATACTCTCTTCAATAAATGGTGCTGAGAAAACTAGATATCTATATGCAGAAGAATCAACTGAACTCCTTTCTCTTATTATATACAAAAACCAACTCAAGATGGATTGAAGACTTACATGTGAGACCTAGAACAATAAAACTATTAAAATAAAACATAAGGGAAACACTTCAGGACATTGTTCTAGGGAAATATTTTATGGCTGAGACCCAAAAAACACAGGGAAAAAAGCAAAAGTGAGGACTATATTAAACTGAAAACTTCTGCACAGCAGAGGAAATAATCAACAGAGAAAAAGATAACTTGTTGAATGGGAGAAAATATCTGTCAACTACTCTTCCCTCAGAAGACTAATATCCAGAATATGCAAGGAATTCAACAGCAAAAACAAACAACAAACAAATAATTCCATTTAAAAGTGGGCAAAGAATATGTATATTCTTTGGCAAGTAGCCAACAGGTATATGAAAAAATGCTCAACATCACTAATCATTATGGAAATGTAAATCAAAACCACAATGAGATATCATCTTACTCCAGTTAAAATTACTTTTATTAAAAATACACACAAAAAAAGATGCTGGAGAGGACGCTGAGAAAATGAAAACATATACATAATTGGTGGAAATGTAAATTAGTACAGCAATTATGGAAAAGTATAGAAATTTCCCAAAAAGCTAAAAACAGAACTACCATAAGATTCAGCTATTCCACTACTTCATTTTTATCTAAAGAAAAAGAAATCAGTTTATCAAACGGATACCTGCACTCCCGTGTTTATTGCAGCACTGTTCAAGATAGCAAATATGTAAAATCAAGCTAAGTGTCCATCAGTAGACAAATGGATAAAGAAAATGTGGAACATATACATAATGAACACTATTCAGCCATAAGAATAAAATCATGTTGTCCTTTGTGGCAATATGGACAAAACTGGGAAACATGTTAAGTGAAATAAGCCAGGCATATTAAGACAAATACCCCATGTTCTCACTCATATGTGGAATCCAAAAAAAGTTGATTTCTTGGAGGTAGACAACAGGAGAAACCAGAGGCTGGAAAAGGTGTGTAGATGGTCAGGGTTTGGGAGAATTACAGACAATTTAGTTAACGGGTACAAACATACAGTTAGATAGAAGGAATAGGTTTCAATGTTTGATACCAGAATAGGGTGACCATAGTTAATAACAATCTATTGTATAGTTCAAAATAGCTGTAACAGAGGACTTGAAATGTTGCCAGCATATAGAAATGGTAAATATTCAAGATGATAGATACCCAAAATACCATGACCTAATCACTACACAATCTATGCATGTAACAAAATATCACCTGTACCCCATAAATAGGTGCAAATATTTGTATCAATAAAAAAACTTTAAAGCACAAAGCCTTTAATATCCATGTCTGTGGTTCTCTGGCTATGGCTAAAAAGAGCAGGCAGTTCCAGACAGATGCTTTTAAAGCCCTAACAGGGATTTGGATCAAAGCTTTCTGGAACACAGGATCTAAATAATATTCTGGTGGTATACAGTATAGGGGAGTGGAGCAAAGAAAAAGAAAGAACATAGAGACTTTGAGATGAATGAATACAAGTTAATTTTACACAAATATAATATCTGAATTGCCATTTTCTCTCTCCCTAACTTCTTTCCACATAACCTAGTTTTCTGTGGAAAAACAAGGAAACATGTTCAGGTTAAGCTGTATGGGGTCATAGTCAGATTCAGAAAAAGTCCAAGCATTGCGTAAACTTTGATATCTACTAGTGATAACAAGCTTCCTAGACCACAGCCCTGATCCGAAGACAAAGGGCTAGAATAACTGCATTATGCAGCCATTTATCTTTTTTCACATCAATTGCATCACTCATCCCTAAAGGCACTGTGGTTCCCACAGAAGAAAGACGACTCCCACAGTACAACTCCCATCCTGTTCCTGAGTATAGGAAGCTAAGCTTGGAGAAATCAGATACACAAGAGTTCAGTAAAGGCTCCAGCAGGGAAGGTCTTCCTTCCCAGGTATAACAACAATTAGAACCTCCAAGGTTGGTCCTTGAATGATCATTTTCCCAGTAGAGAGGGACTGCCAATCAATGACCTTGATTGATGACTCGAGCTGATGTCTGCTCCACTGTCACCACAGGCACCCATGTGGCAGAGAACTCTCTTTTGGATACCCAGGGCAGTGGTGGAGCTGTCTTAAAGTTTTAAAGTTTCCACAATAAGAAGGAAGAGGGAAAAAAAGGAAATCAACCTTAGAAATCTAAACAATTAGGCTTACAGAATTTATAGGTTTTACTCTATCATGGTATTACAACATCAGACGTTGTTCTGTAGAGCTAGCAGAAAATCAGCAGGTTTGCCTCCTCAATTTCAGTTGTTTTTCCTTTGTATAATACAATCAATGACATAATCATCCAACATAATCTGACAGTTGATTTCTTTAAAAAGAAAATCATCTGAAAATGGTGAAAAGACTTCAATTTCCTTAAGGGAAACATATTGTAAAATTTCCATGGTGATAATTTCCTTAACACAGTGAGAGTTTTGAAGCTCCATCTAAAATTAGATTTAAAAATCAAAGTATAAATTTCAGTTAAACCACATCCACCTCATCATGCATATTGGAGCGTATTACTTCAAATAAATGCTTTAATGGAATTTTATATAGTCAACTTTTAAGAAACAAATATACAAAACAATTTCAGAGAAATTAATGATGTATGCCACCTAAATTGAAGGCATTCATTCTTAAAATCATTACTTAAATGTAAGCTTCTTTTTAATTTAAAAAAAAATGCTTTACTCTGTTCACCAACTAAATTCCTCATTAACCTAGAAGAATAGAGCAACATTGTTGTGCAGCTGATAACCCTCCCTTTTTGTCATGCAAATAAGACTATACAGGTGGTTACAGATTTTCAAATAACTGTTACTAATTATACATTATTCTCCAATGCCATAATAAAAATGGAATGAACTTGATATTGACATAAGGAAAACATTCAGTTTAAGGAAATGATATGGTATCAGAAACAGGTGTTACCATAAATTACAGTCTAATAATTTAAGGGTGAAATTGTGCTGAAGGCTCAATCATCCATAGTGGATTTCTCTATGTCTTACTCAACAGGAATCAGGGTTAAATGTTCTAAATATGGTTTAATCTCACTTGAATTATATCTGATTGAATGTTGCAATTTGACACAATTGATGAATTTCTCAGAAATTCAATTGTTATGCAGTAAATGGTGCACTTGCAAGGGTAACTCATGGCAACACAAGTCATGAAGTTCTGCTTGCTAAAACACAAAAAGAAAAAGGGAGTGAGTCAGCTTCATACATTAAAGCAGGATGTGCCAAGTGACAGTGGGCCTGGTGAAGCTGCCAAGCTGACTTCAGCATTACAGCCAGATTTAAGAAATACCTGCTGGGACCACAGAGTACATGTTCATAGTCACTCAATTATTGAGGAAGAAGGTGCCAGGGCTAATTCTGAGGGACTTAAGAGGGCAATGCAGCCTGGATCTCACTTTCTTAAAGGCCCTCAGGATTAACCTTTGATGTTGTCTCTACCTGAATTTTACCATACAGTCACAGATGCACTGACATGACTAAGTGAAAGAGGTGCTCACATTAAAGTTCTTAATATACCACATCCTTCATAAGAATATTAGACATTTCTGGCCGGATGCAGTGGCTCATGCCTGTAATCCCAGCACTTTGGGAGGCTAAGGCAGGTGGATCACAAGGTCAAGAGATCGGGACCATCCTGGCCAACATGGTGAAACCCTGTCTCTACTAAAAATACAAAAATTAACTAGGCATGGCGGCAATGGTGGCACATGCCTGTAGTCCCAGCTACTTGGGAAGCTGAGGCATGAGAATTGCTTGAACCCGGGAGGTGGAGGTGGCAGTGAGCCAAGATCATGCCACTGCACTCCACCCTGGCAATAGAACAAGACTCTGGCTAAAGAAGAAATAAAGGAATATTACACATTTCTTCATTTTCTAATGCACTGGAGCCTTAACCATGGAAGTAGTTGGATCAATCTTGACTTTTTTTTTTTTTTTTTTGAGATGGAGTTTCGCTCTTGTTACCCAGGCTGGAGTGTAATGCCGTGATCTCGGCTCACTGCAACGTCTGCCTCTTGGGTTCAGGCAATTCTCCTGCCTCAGCCTCCTGAGTAGCTGGGATTACAGGCATGTGCCACCATGCCCAGTTAATTTTTTTGTATTTTTAGTAGAGACGGGGTTTCACCATGTTGACCAGGATGGTCTCCATCTCTTGACCTCGTGATCCGCCTGCCTTGGCCTCCCAAAGTGCTGGGATTACAGGCGTGAGCCACCGCGCCGGCCGACTTCTTAGAGGCCTTGGTAAACCCAGAAACAGGAACTTGCAGATATTAATGACAAAGTTCTATACTGTATTATGTTTAAAATATTGTCATAAATGCAATTATTAATAAGTAAGGAAGAAAATATTAGAGTTCAATGTGAGTGCCTTATTTTTATTTTATTTTATTTTTTTAATTTTTATTGCATTATAGGTTTTGGGGTACATGTGCAGAACGTGCAAGATAGTTGCATAGGTACACACATGGCAGTGTGTTTTGCTGCCTTCCTCCCCTTCACCCACACTTGGTATTTATCCCCAGGCTATCCCCCCCAGCCCCCCCCGCTGTCCCTCCCCCATATCCCCCAACAGTCCCCAGTGTATAGTAGACCACCTCTCTGTGTCCATGTGTTCTCATTTTTCTTACCCCCCTATGAGTGAGTATATGCAGTATTTCTTTTTCTGTTCTTGTGTCAGTTTGCTGAGAATGATGTTCTCCAGATTCATCCATGTCCTTACAAAGGACACAAACTCATCATTTTTGATTGCTGCATAATATTCCATGGTGTATATGTGCCACATTTTCCCAGTCCAGTCTATCATCGATGGGCATTTGGGTTGGTTCCAGGTCTTTGCTATTGTAAACAGTGCTGCAATGAACATTCGTGTGCATGTGTCCTTATAGCAGAACGATTTATAGTCTTTTGGATAGATACCCAGTAATGGGATTGCTGGGTCAAATGGAATTTCTATTTCTAGGTCCCTGAGGAATCGCCACACTGTCTTCCACAATGAACTAATTTACACTCCCACCAACAGTGTAATAGTGTTCCTATTTCTCCACATCCTCTCCAGCATCTGCTGTCTCCAGATTTTTTAATGATCGCCATTCTAACTGGTGTGAGATGATATCTCAATGTGGTTTTGATTTGCATCTCTCTAATGACCAATGATGATGAACACTTTTTCATATGTTTGTTGGCCTCATGTATGTCTTCTTTTGTAAAGTTTCTGTTCATATCCTTTGCCCATTTTTGAATGGGCTTGTTTGTTTTTTTTCTGTAAATCTGTTTGAGTTCTTTGTAAATTCTGGATATCAGCCCTTTGTCAGATGTGTAAACTGCAAAGATTTTTTCCCATTCTGATGGTTGCCGATTCACTCTAGTGACTGTTTCTTTTGCGGTGCAGAAGCTGTGGAGTTTGATTAGGTGCCTTATTATATTCAGCATTAACGATGGCTTCAATTTATGAACCACCTCTATTCTTCCCTGACTTTATAATCTTGTGCAAATATACAAAATATTATTTCTGTATTTTGAAGTTTCCATACATAAAATCTACATATATCTGTGTATGCGTGTGTGTGTTGGGGGTGGGTAAGAGGTGAGGGTTTCTAAAACACATTCAGCACTGTTCTCATCCCTTAGATAAGATATCAAACCCAAAAAAGGTAAGGCGAAATGCTATCCAATTCGAGAGCTATGACCTTAACCTAAGGAGTTCAGTGAAAGAGTTTTCAAAATAACATGGTATGGTAAATAATCCTGAGAAGTTGCTACTGAATAAACAGCAAGTCCAAGTCATTGCTGCATCCTTTTTCTTGATCCCAATGTAAACTCTCTTATTAAACAAGAGATGGATTTCTCAGGTTTTATATTTTTCCGTTTCGGTGTTTGTCACTGAGTCAAGATAGGGTAGGTGTATGTTTCTTTTTTTTTAGATATCAGTAAACACAGGACGTGGAATAAGGCTACAATTATCTGGATGATATTAGCCCAAGGAGGGCTGGTCAGTAAGGATTTCCCAACATGAGCACATGATTCCAGGCAACTTTCTGAATGAGTTGAGGCATGAGGGACCAAAACAGAAGGCTACACAGGAGGTGGGGATAGGGTACCAAAAGACAATGAGGGGGTCAAGGGGAAAGATGGTTTAGAGTTTCCTTTGAGAAAGTGAGACTAAACCTAAAGTCTGATTGGGGTTAAAGTGGGAATTTTACAATCTTCATAGTCTAAACCACAGGATCTGCCATTTGAAGAAACGATTTTTATCCTAAATCCTACCAGGGTGGGATAGAACTGGAATGAAGGCTGATGATGAGGCTGTCTCATTTCACTGCTCGCATCAGAAACTGAGAAAGAAATCCCAGAAGTGAAAAACAAGGGGAAGGTAGCAATATTTAAGAAGAATAAAGGGCTGACTTGTCTTTTTTCTTTTCTTTAGGTTCAGCAATCTTTTAAAGAAACCAGAGTTATTCCCTAGGACTACAGAGAGAACATCAAAGACCCCCTTTGGAATCAATTTATGCTGCAAATAATATTTATCTAAAAAGTCACTCAAGGATATATGATTCGTAAATACTTAAATTCCGTGAGGACCAATAACGCAGCTCTGTGAACAGAGTGTTTGTGTTTGGTTGGTTGTTAATATTATTACAATATCACTAAGCATTCAACAAATAAATTAAAATGGTATTACTACATTCACATGTTCTGACCCTTATAAAATATCTCAAAATTGCTCTTCCAGCAGTTCAGCTGAATACCTAAAACAAAGGAATACCCAAGGAGGTTGATTATACATTAAAGTCTATTTTCAACGAAGTGGAAATAACTATTAAGCTCATAGTGACTTTCCATAGAAAAAGACCAACAGTACAGTGTGCTGACTATGAGTCAGATACTTCATATATTATCTCCTAAAATCTTTCCAACAACCCAGTGACATGGGTACTTATTTCTATTTTAAAAGCTGGAAGACTGACTGAGGCTGCTTTTAAGAGGCATACTCAGGAATTGAATCCAAGACTGAATCCAAGACTGCTTACACCAAAGCAACGTCCCCTTTCCACAAGTGGACAAAGAATCATCTCTAGGAGAAGACTGAGATTCTTAAAGATAATTTTATCACATCTTTGCAATGACAGTTTTCCTAAAGGATTCAAATAATAATGCAAGTCACAAGAAAAGTCTTTTGAAGCAGTGATTTACTATTTAGGATGAAAACAAGCTGTGTATATCTGTCCCAATATTCAAGTATTTAAGAAAAGAATAATAGGTATATTTAATAGGTGATAAGCACCTTAGAAAGATCTAGTTGCATTGTACACACTTACCAATTATAGCTCAGAGATAACCATAGGTTCTTTTATAAGCCCAGTGGCTGTTAACCTATTATAATAGTTTGTCAACTGCATTCCTTTCCAACTACCCTTGATAGAAACGTGTAATTATTAAAACTATCAATGTAAGTGCATTTAAATTAAAATAAACCATGCTGTAAATTTTATGGCCATAAGTTTTGTAATGCACATAGGATTGAATAATATACTATAAATTGCCTGCTTTGAGAGAGAACATATAGCTTATAACACAGCAGCTAAAACCTAATAATCGTTTAGTAAGAGTACTTGACTCAATTATTACATAAATAAGCACTCCTACAGGAATGAACTGAGTTGTGGTTACAAAGAAATCTTAAATTAAAAGTGAGGCCTTTAAAACAGATGCCAACTGTGGTGAAGCTATTGAGAAGGTTTATTAATTTAAATCATGGCTCACAGGATTATGCTTAAGAAGCCATTCTTCCACGATGACAAGTCACACCTTGAAATCGCCTTCATAGTCATGAAACCCTGGAGCTATTCAAGACCCTGAGCTGTCCTTCAGCTTTGGCCAACAAAAATATCAGCAATAAGTACTGCTCGCATTCCACCTGCAGCATAGTCTAAATGAAGGTAAATAAGGCATTCATGCAAGAAATTAACACATGGCAGAAAATAATACTGAGCTCCAGGGTAAAATTCAGTCCTGTGTCAAAGTAAAAATCAATGAATATAACTTAAGAGTATAAAATCTCCAACAGTATCTCATTAGTATAATGCAGAACTTTACTCCAGGGACTATTTAAAAAAAAATTCATTTTAATTTTATACTGCTCTTAAAGAAATCCTTCAATGTCTAGAACTACATGCAGGAAAACTCTTTAACTCTTTTATTTAATTAATAAATCTCAGTATTATGTATTATTCTATTAGTATTAATCATTAGTTTGATTATTCCTATTCTGCTGACTTAAAATGTAAATGAACATTCTGTTCCAATATGCTCAATTTTCATTCCATTTCATAAATAAAAAAAATAATTTCTCATGTGCTTCTCAGTAATAAATTTTAGACTATGAAACCATTGGGATAACTGTTCTTAGGACTCATAGACTATGAAACCATTGGGATAACTGTTCCTAGGACTCATCAGCAATATGTAAAAAAGAAAGTGGGCCAGGCACAGTGGCTCACCCCTGTAATCCCAGCACTTTGGGAGGCCGAAGCACGTGGATCACGAGGTCAAGAGATCGAGACCATCCTGGCCAACATAGTGAAACCCCGTCTCTACTAAAAAAATAGAAAAATTAGCTGGGCGTGGTGACACATGCCTGTAGTCCCAGCTGCTCTGAAGGCTGAGGCAGGACAATCACGTGAACCAGGGAGGCAGAGGTTGCAGTGAGTCAAGATCTCACCACTGCACTCCAGCCTGGCAACAGAGCAAGACTTCATCTCAAAAAATATAAATAAAATAAAATAAAATAAAAATAAGTGATCTAATTTTAGACACACACATAAAATCGTGATGTTAGCAAAAGTCAACTAGCTATTTTATAGTGCTGCATCTTTATAGTACTACATACTAGCTATTTTATAGCTATTTCTGATGCTTTGGGAGTGGTTTGCAGAACCACAGAGTGTAAAGTTAAGTCAAACTGAAGCTGAAGTCCAAGGATAGAATCTGCAGAGAAGGGATTGGGAAAAGAATAGGTGGCACACAGCGACAATTTATGGGTGCAAGCCTACAGTATGACAGGAAAGGGAAGAATTCATGCCATAGATACAAAAGCCAATCATGGGGAAGTTCTCACACTTCTTTTATCCAGACTTCTTTCTGAACTGTGAAGCAGAGCAACAAATGCTTGGAGGTGCTATTCCTGGAAGCTACGCATGTGACAGCAGGGCAGATGAATTAAGTGTTCTGCCTGATGATGCTGTTCTGATTATAGTATTTGTGTTTGAAATACATTCTTAAAAACTATTTTATATGTTTATATACATAGTTGAGCACCACAAAATGATGTTTAAGTCAATGACTTATATATATATGATGGTGATCCCGTAAGATTATAATGTGGCTGAAAAACTTCTACGAACACCATCATAACGTAGTAGTGCGAGACATTATTCATGTGTTTGTGGCAATACTGGGGTAAACAAATCTACTGTGCTGCCATGGGATAAAAATACAACACATACAATTATGTACAGTATATAACGCTTGATAATGATAATAAGTGACTACGTGACTGGTTTACGCATTTACTCTAATATAATTTATTGTAATTTTAGAGTGTACACCTTCTACTAATTAAAAAAAGTATTAAATATAAAACAGCATCAAGTAGTCCTTCAGGAAGAATACCAGAAGCCAATGTTATCAGGGCAGACGACAGCCCCATGCATGTTACTGCCCCTGAAGACCTTCCAGTGGTATAAGATGTAGAGGTGGAGGATAGTAATATTGGTGGCCCTGACCTTGGACAGGCTTAGGATAATGTGTGTGTTTGTGTTTTTGTTTTTAAACAAATTAAAAATTTAAAAATAGCAAAAAGCTTACAAAATAAGGACATAAAGAAATAAAAGTTTGGTACAGCTATACAACGTGTAGTTTAAATTAAACATTATTAAAAAAGAATCAAAATTTAAAAAAATGAAAAAGTTTATAAAGTAAAAATATTACAGTAAGCTAAGGTTGATTTATCATTGAAGAATGAGAAGTATTTTAAATAAATTTGGTGCAGCCTAAGTGTACAGTGTTTATAAAATCCTAGTGTACAGTAATGTCCTTCGCATTCACTCACCACTCACTGACTCACTCAAAGCAACTTCCAGTCCTACAAGCTCCATTCATGGTAAATGCTCTATATAGATGTACTTTTTTAATCTTTTATATCACATGTTTACCTGTACCTTTTCTGTGTTTAGATATGTTTAGATACATAAATACTTACCTTTGTGTTACAAGTGCTGACAATATAGTAACATGCTATACAGGTTTGTTAGCCTGGGAGCAAAATGCTATATCGTATGCCCTAGATGTGTATTTGTGTAAGTACTCTCTAGGATGTTCATACAATGACAAAATCATTATCAACACATTTCTCAATCCCTGTCATTAAGTGATGCATGACTGTGTGTGTGTGTGCATGTGTGTATATTATATACACATAAGAGTAGTACATTCAGAGCACAGCTTATGTGATTTTTGTGTGTGTGCTTTAAGTGTTTTGTATGATTTTAGCCAATGGTGTTTAGCCTGGCCGACTAAACTGGAACTTTGTCTCACGAGCAGCAGATTGCTAATACTCTCAGCCAACAGCATTCCACATCCTTATCCTGGGTCAAATAATTTTTTAATGTATGCTTCTCTCACTGTTATGTCCCTTATAATTAAGCAGTCTGGGCCCATAAATACTGACAAATAGAGGCTAGACCTACTACCAGGAAACAAAGAAACTGCCTATCTTTGTTGAAACTGGGTTTCAGCATGCCTATGTTAGGAAGTCTTCAGGTTTCTTCTTGCAAATGGTTGAATAAAAATTAAGTAACAGTCTTCAAGGAGTTTAGGATTGGTAGAAGCCTTCTGACATTATGGAGAGCACCACTGACTTCACTGGAACCTGGACAACTGGGCTGGGACAACACACACTTCAACAATAACTAAAAAAAAAACTGTGGCAGGATGAATCATGACTTGAAAAACTGGAGATGGAATGGCATAACTGGGTACGAAGAATGCATCTTCATAGGAACTAAGCCAGAGTTTTCAAACTCTAGGTTCTGAGCAATTTATTAATGGGGCAAATAATCAGTTTTGTGAATCACAGATTTTTTTGTTTGTTTTCAGTAGTAGTAAAACCTTGAATATGATAGAAAATATCAGAGTGCATTACTTCCAGTAAACTGCTAGCCATATGATTTTTTCTTCATTTATAATTTATACATTGGTGGTCATACATACGTATCTATCCATAAGTCACATTTCACAATGAATGTAAGTCACCAGCTTAAGCAGAAACTACCATAAATATTGCTAGTTAGTATCTCAGTTTTGCCTAATGTATTCCTCAGAGTAAATGGTTTATGAGGATATGGAAATGGGTCCACTGGTGTTAAAAATCTCAACTTGAAAAGTGTACAAGGTAAGGAACTAGTTTGCCTGCATACATGAGCACCTGATATGTCTGTTGAACACTGAGCCCCTGTGTGCTAAGTGCCACCTGCACCACTCTCTGCAGCTATCTTTATTTGTGGGCTTCTGTTCAGTTCCCTGATTGACAATCTATGACTTCATTAAAATTAGAGACTTATTCAGAAGCCTAAGCTTCTTGGAGTCTTAATATCCTGTCTAGATCCTTTCGAACTCTTGCTTCCATTTTCTAGATCCTTTTACTTATACTTCTAAAGCTGACTGGCAATCTGTTCTGAAAATCAACTACAGCTATAATGTCTCCTGAATCATTGCCTTATTTCTTTTTTTCTTTTTCTTTTTTTGAGATGAAGTCTTGTGTCTCACTCTGTTGCCAGGCTGCTGTGCAGTGGGGCGACCCCAGCTCACTGCACCCTCCGCCTCCTGGGTTCAAGCGATTATCCTGCCTCAGCCTCCTGAGTATCTAGGACTACAGGCATGTGCTAATTTTTGTATTTTTATGTAGATACTAGGTTTCACTATGTTGGCCAGGATGGTCTTGATCTCTTGACCTCATAATCTACCTGCCTCAGCCTTTCAAAGTGCTAGGATTACAGACATGAACCACTGCACCCGGCCCATTGCCTGATTCTTAAAACCTCCTTTTGCCTTATCTTAGTCACCAAAATTTTATTTCCTGACAGATAGGGCTGGACTTTACCATGCTTTTTGAATATTTTAGGCAAGATTCCTTAAGAACTAAGCCACTATCATATGAATGAGTTCTGCATAGCAATGTCTACAGTTCCTTCACAAACATATACTGTGTAAGTCCTAATATATTCAAGAGTCTGTCTGGGTTGAGATGACTACCAGCCTAACTTTCCATGATTCTATAGATGGACTCTCTCCCATCTTCTTGGTATCAAGTAGGACTGCACTAGTCAATAAATGCTGGCCATTCTCCTTGTCTGCCTTAGAGAAAAAAATATATGTAATATATATTATATAATACATATTACATATTTATTTTATATTTATTTATAATATATATATTTTCCCTAAGGCAGACTCATTACAGGGGCAGTTCTTAAAATGTATATATGAATTCTGTAATGAGTTCTGTTTCATGACAATTGCAGATTGTTCTCGCTCTGGCTACTTGACTGAGAAATTGTAAAGACGACCACAGCAAAACACGAAGTGTTCAAATAAACTTCTAAGAAGTCAAAATAACTTTCTGAGTATGATTTCATGGCATTTCCCCTTTCCTTTTTAAAATCTCTTCAAGCCTATGTTTAAAATGAGCTTATTCAAGTCTAAGCCATGAAATCTTATGCATTAGGCTGCAAGTGACAGAAACTTCAACTAATAGTAGCTTAAACAAAAAGAGTTTTATTTCTCTCACCAAAGAAGACTGGATAGAGATAAGTGGCTGCTATTAGTGTGTTTGTTTCCTCATGAAGCTGTGTGCATCAGATTCATGTTCAAGGCCCAAGAGGAGCAAGGGAGCAGAAAGGACACTGCTGGCTACATCTGACCCCATTCATAATGAAAACGAACACTCTTCAAGAAACTCTTGCAGCAGCCAGAAGGGATCACATGGCCATCTACAGCTACAAAGAAGACTGTTAAATTGAGGAAAAGGACTGTCAAAATTAATTGAGAAAGATAACAATTTATTGTTGTGCTGCTCACATTGGTACCCCAAACAAATTGGGCTCTATTAAGAATGAGTGCAGGGATAATGGGCATCATCAGGAATTAGCAGAGTTTACTACTTCAGGCCATCTCTAGCTATGTAGTCAATGGCTCAAAGAAATGAAGGTATTTACTATTATTTTTCATAAATGGGTGAGTCCTTAATATGGAATTTAAGATACCACCACATATTTATTGATCCTTAATGATGAAGCAATTTATAGAAAATGTCATTCTTGTTTTCACATGCAGTGGTGCATTCTCAGTGTTTTTATTATATAAACTAGAATAAATAAGTGTCAATGCACATTCTCAATCTCAAGTTTTAAAAAGAAAGCATTCAATTTTAATTAGAAGAGTAAATGGAAGATGACTGTACTTGCCATAGTGATACCTGGATGGAGTCCATTTCCAATTTTGCTTGTTATACACAGAGAAGTCCTGAACAAATCAAAATCTTTTCTAGAAATCTAGGCAGATTCAATGAGAGTTAAGTTGAATTTAGTGATAAATTTATTCTATCTCAAAGTATGGTTTGAACTTTCCAGAGTAGAAGAGGTGATTCCTGAGGTATGAGGCAGAGACCAGACTCGGGGCTTCCTAAGGTTCATTTACCTACTATGTTAAAACATCCTTAATGACACACATTTCCAAAAACCTAACAGCAGAACGGCAAAACATTTTGTGGTGGTGGTGGTGGTTTGCTGCCCCTTGATATATGGAGCTGCCTGTTATTTTTTAAGGATAACAGTGTACAGTAGTCACAGACCGAATTGCTTTTTCTCCAGAATGTAACAGGGAATAATTAGGTTTCAGTTTTTACTTGTGGTCAGATGTGAGTAATGAATGCCCATTTTTATTGAAGAGGTTTACATTTCAGAAAAACTGCTGGATCAATTCAGACCAAGAGTATTCCCACCAGAATAACAGTATTGAACACCATGTACTGTAACATTAATTCATTTTGGTATCCTGACTTTTGTTCATTGGATCATAGTTCCATCAATTGCTGATGCAATTTGTGGAGGTAAATTACAAAATTTAGTGTCACATAAATAACACTTCAGCATAATCAGCCCTAACACCAAAAGTCTTGTTTAGTTCCTGCCAATTAACCAAAGTATTTCAGTGTAAATTCTGTCTTCATTTAAAAATTTAATACATTATATTATTACTCCTCTTCATTTTGTATCTTCTTTATATTATAGCATATTATAGATATATAGCTTTTGTTTTATCCCTGTCAGCATTTTATTTTAGGACTGCTTTCTTCCTGTGGCATCTTTTCATCACCACTGCAGATAATTCCACAGAGAAATTTTTCTTTTCCTTTCGCTTTCTGTTCTTAAAATGTTTTATGCATTTTGTCCCACATCTCAATATATAAAAGCAATAATAGGAGTAATTAATGTTTTGCCATTTTACTTCTAGTTTATGCAGAATAGTCATTTGATTATCAAACCCATCCAGGGTCTGCAATTAGACCCAGTTCCGCAGCTGCTCTCTTCTCTTTTCCTATAATGCATGTTCCTTTCTTTGGAGCTGTTGTTTTCCAATGTGTGTGATGCACAATGCTCAGAATGCATCTTCAAAATAAATGTGGTTTCTCTTTCTATCTTCAAGGCCAAAATGAAGAGACACTGTATTGAGCTTTTTAGAATTAAAGTGGTGCTTTTAGTGCCCACACTTTTTGTAGTAGTGGATGCAGTCAGCAGCTTTGTCAATTTGGTTGTCACTGTCACGCTAGGCTTTCCAGATGTTCAAGTGCAGAAATGTCATGAAACACCACGGCAAGGATGTATTTAGTTTTATTCTTTCTCTTGTCTATTTTTCTCCCTAAAGAAAGAGTGAACAAAAGAATATCCATGACAAGTATGGCTATTCACCAGTCTCCTCAAATGGCCTAAGAGAAAAGCACAAAAGACCTTCCAGAATACTTTTATGATTATTAATATAAATGTAGTACAGTTTGCATGGTTGGAAAATTAAATTTTAATATTTGAGTTAGACGACAATCTTGTGTTAACTCTGTTAGGACTTTAAGAACTTTTATGATTAAATGGCATTAGATAATTGATATAAAATGATATAATTTATTTTTCTAAAATTTTATATAGTATTGGAACATATTTATCTTTTTAAAGAAATGCTTTTTCTAATAACATTTAGTAAGATTTCCATTAGGACTAAGACTTAATCAAATATACTCCTACATTTAACACATTCAAAAAGTTATAAAATAAAATTTGAAGCTAGAATGGGGTCTTATAAATTATCTAGATATACTGATAGTTTATCAAAAATGTGATGATTTTAATTAATGTATTGTAAGAATATCACATGCATGCATGTTGGTGTGTTTGAAAGAAACACATTACTTTCTAATTTCACTTTATAAATTAATGGCTTTGATAGTCATGACAGACACTGTAAGCTGAGCATTTGGATACTACCTCATAATTTCACACCTCCCCAGGCAAGACATGTTTGTATAAGCTCACTCTACATTGCCACTTCTTTTCACCAAAAAACAAGAAGATTAAATATATACATATTTAATAGATATAATTACAAATATATATGTATATCTCAATTATATCTGTTCTTTCTGATTCCAAATTAAGTTTACAGATATGAGTCTGATAAAGTTACTTTTTTATTCGTTGAAGAGAGCTTCTTAATTTTTTTTGAAAAATCTTTTAGGAAAACTACTCAATTGTCATTTGGAAAGAAAAAAAATTGTAGAAAGCAAAGACTTGGAACCAACCCAAATGTCCATCAAATATAGACTGGATAAAGAAAATGTGGCCCATATACACCATGGAATACTATGCAGCCATAAAAAAGATGATTTCATGTCCTTTGCAGGGACATGGATGAAGCTGGAAGCCATAATTCTCAGCAAACTGACATAAGAACAGAAAACCAAACACTGCATGTTCCCATTCATAAGTGGGTGTTAAACAAGGAGAACACATGGACACAGAGAGGGGTATATCACACACTGGGGTCTGTTGGGGGTGGAGGGCTAGGAGAGGGATAGCAGGGGGTGGGGAGATTGGGTGGGGATAACGTTAGGAGAAATACCTAATGTAGGTGATGGGGGGATGGAGGCAGCAAACCACCATGGCATTTGTATACCTAAGTAACAATCCTGTAAAATCTACACATGTACCCCAGAACTTAAAGTAAAATAATAAAAAAAAAGAAAATACATTTTACAACTTTTATAGAAACTAGTAACAGCACAGATAAGGCATCACATTTCAGATAAATTTTACTAATTTCATTTGAATTTCAGAACTTAAATAATTTTAAAAGCACTGTCATAGTGACTGCAAAAATAAATTTTGAATGTAAATTCCTTCCTGAAATGTTCTGTGGTCCAATCAAATTGTAAAATAGAAGCCAGCTTATTTTTTAGAGTTATTTATTCCTTAAGATTTTCTAGGAACTCTCATAATTCTTAGATCCTAGCATGGCCACTTTAAGCCTCAATAGAATACCAGGTACTAAAGAAACCCTGAGTCTAGTGAGGAAGAAAGAACATGCATATAAAAGAATAAGTAATGACACACTACAGAATAGTGTACATAAAATAAATGGCCTAGAACCTAAGTCCTATAAAAACTGAGGAAAAGGAGGATTCACTGTGGGCTGGAGTAGTGGGAGAAGGTTTTACAGAGGACTTAGGCTTTGATATGTGTTTGAGAGAAAGGAAAGTACAATTCCCATACGCAGTAAGGAGAGAAAAAACACTGAAATTGAGGATAATGGCATGAGCATCACAGGGTGGACCAAAACACAAAATATAACCAGAGACATCAAATCGTTCTATGGAGTCACAGACAAGGGCTCAAAGTAGAGAGTAGTGTGATAAGATTAAGCAAGTGGTTAAGGAATTGATTATAAAGATCTTCTAATGCTAACCCAAGAGATTATAGATTTTTATATAAGCTCATAAAATCACTTGTGAAGTTGTTGTTGCAGTAGTTGTTGTTGATTTCAGATGCATATGTCTAGACCCCTCCCTGGAGATTATAATTAATAGGGGCTTGGGCTGGAGACTATTTTAAAATTATTCACAGAAACAGTGGTGGCTTCATGGGCATTCAGACTGCGCTGTCTCCTGAAGTCCCATGTTTGCCTTAATACTCTCCTATAGCCATCATAACATTCTTAATTTTACGAGTAATTTTTGTCTGCTGCCATTCCTTATCACTCCATTCACATGTTGAGTTCAAAGTGGCCCATGAGCACTAGATTCCAGGAGACCCAAAACAAATGGGAGTTTAGCAAGACACCAGGTTAGTACAAGGTAAGGGCTATGCCTATGTCTGGGTCAATGGGGTGCTGACCGTTCCCAAGAGGCCAAGCTTTCTGCTTGAACCAGAATTGCTTTGAGGATAGAAAGGAAGCAATGGCATTCTCAGTGACAGAAATCACCAAGGAACTTTGTCATATTCTTTCTTGCTCACACTACTTTTCTATATTAGCCAACTGAAAATAACACAGAAGGCAAAGGAATCCATAGTTTCTTTGCTTTTCAGTCTTTTTTATTTATTTGTAAGGTAAGTTAAAGTGTTGGTAAATGAGACCAAAGCAAAAAGTTAAATAAAATCAGTTGAGATAGTTTGTGCATCATTTCCACTCTTCTGGCAAGAAAGAAATATATATGTATAAGCTACAAAATATATATGGTATAACATCAGTGTTTATGCAAATAAGTTAAATGATCTTGTTTGCATTTAGAATGGTCACTGCAAAATATAGAGAAGAACAGTTAAATGTGTTAGTAACTTAAAATTTAAATTTTTCTTAACAAAACATTACATATAAATTTTAAATAAAAAACCATGACAAGTTGAGTGAAAGGCCATGGAAAAATCAGAAAAATAAAAATATTCTAATTCCTTTAATAACACTTTCTCCTGCATTTGAACAAGGGGTCCCACATTTTCATTTTTCAATGGGCTCTGCAAATTATGTAGATGGCCCTGACAGATAATTGTGATGATCAAGGCTAAGAACTGCTGATGTGGTAATAGAGAGATTAAAGTATTTTGAGAAGGAAGGCATTTTATGAAGTTTAATTCATAGAAGCCTGATTGAAGTAAGTAAAATAAATGTAGGGAGATCTGTTGGAAATGTTTACAGCAGATGGGTGAGGAATGAAAACCTTCACCAGAGTGGTACAAAGGGAAGAAAGGAGAAAGAAAATAGAGAAAAAGGAAATCTAACGAAAGCACAGGTGACTCAAACTGGAAGGAAAACGAAAGGGAGAATTTTTTTTAAAAAGTGCCCAAACGTTAAAACTGCCTAACTCAGTGCCCAAACGTTAAAACTGGCCCAAACTCAGTCACTGGCTAACAACAACGTTATCAAGAGAGAAAGGTCAAAAGTCTCCACTCTACACATGCTGATTTTTAAATGGAAGAGAGTAATTCTTCATTGACCTACTGGATGCTGCAGGAGAAGTAAAGGGAAATCTGGCTGTGTCATGGACATTGAAGGTCTCACTGGAGTTAAATAAAATATCTAAAGGAAAGAGAAGACAGGGAAGGCAAGCCACGTATGCCTAAGCCTTAATCACTTACCACAGCTTAGGAAGCAGGGGGAAAAGAGCAGTCAGTACTTGTGATGGAGATGGAGCAGCCAAACTTATGCAGAGAGCTATGATAGCAACCCTCAGGGAGAGTAAGCTGGAAGATGACGCATTTAAGAAATGAGTAGAATACTGTTGTATGCCACAGAGCAGAAAGTGAAAAATGATAAAAGTGTTTTGAATTTTTAAGTATATATTCTTCAGTGACCTTGGAGGAAGCAATTTCAGGAGAGTAGCTTTTCAGATATTGTCAACCTAGAGAGAGTTTCAAGATTGAGTGAGTCATGATAAAATGAAGGCTGCAAGTGTACTGCTCATTTTTAAGGTGTGCATTGCATTGGGCAGAGTGAAGTAAAATAGAAGAGAGGTGAGCAGGGTTAATAGATCAAATAAATTTTTTTTCAAGATAAATGAAACATCATTTAAAATATTTATGTTTTTACTGTTCTCTTAATTTTTATATTATTTTCATAGACTACCTAAAATCCTTTAAATATTCAAAGGACAGATAAATAAATGGAAGAAAGGATAAAAAGAAAACAACTGATGAAACATGAATAAATGTTTAGTCTCTTACTTATCTAGTATTACTTACCTGCTATGTGCACGGTACAATGAGAGAAAACAAGGATAAAAACTTATGTGCTACCCTCAGTGAGTTCAGAGTAGGGGATACACTTACAGTTCCACTGAGAGCTATCAAGCAGAATCTAGCAAATATCGTAATAAGATATAAATAAGCCAAATATTTACTTTTATTTCTTAATTTTCAAGGGTACAACATACAGTTTTCAGTGGAGAGTAAGAAATAGGAGAATCTGGAAAGGTTACTCAGGGACAGTGTCAGAAAAGATTTTAAAAAAGGACCAAAAAATTAAATACTGATACCGCTTCCTCAAAGACCAGCAGGAGAGAGAGAAGGACACAGGAAACTATAGAGCTATGTAAATGAGACGAAGAGGCAATATTGAACTGTTTCAGATGCAGGAACTCAGGCCAGAAAGCTTTGATGGTCTCGGTGAGTTAAGAGGTAACCTCACCTACTGAGAAAGAAGGTAAGAAAGAAGGTGAGAGCCTCCACAAAGAAAAGATCAATAGGACTTCTGACTGACTCCATGTATTCGCACTGCGTGATACCTGCCCCACTTCATCACAGGCAAAATACAGCTAGTTATTTTTAAGAGCTAATTTTCCTCCTGAAATCACCTGAGATATGACTATCTAGAATAATCATCCTCCTTCCTGAATTTCTATTATTCGTATAACTTGTTCCACATTCCCCATGTTATTGTATACTCTTCTACTTACTTCTCCAATTGTTTTTCATTGCCTTACCTGTGCCTGACTAGAGACTCCTTAAGGACAAGGAGGTACAATCTTAAACTTACTCTGTATCTTTCCAAATGTCTGCAGAGTAGTCTTTCAACAAACATTTCCCTATTGACCTAAGAGGAGGAAGAAGTATTACAAACACAGTCTAAGGAAGATGCCTCTCTCCTCTATTACTCCAGGAGATTTATTAGACTATTAAATTGTGTATCTAATACATAAGTTGTACAAAACAAGATAACACAGCAGTAATGTTTGAGAATTCAAAATACATACTTCATCTTTAAAGGTGATTTTTTTAACTCACTAGTTGTCAGAAATTTCAAAAACATTTTCCTTTAAGTTATATTCTAGATTATAGGAGGAGAGTCAGGATTGATAACTCCATATACAGTATAATCAAGAAAGGCAAGACTGTCATAGGTTCTATCATTCGTGCTACTGTTATTCTATAAAGAACAAAGCAAAGTTGAGAAAAGTAGACTAAATAATTGTGTAATCTCAATACTTCAAACCAAATCATACTCTGGTTAACATACACCATAAAATGTACAAATAATTCTGGCTGAAAATTGATTTTTTTTGAAAAGTCCAATAATTGAAGGTTTGCCCTTAAATATCAGTAAAACAACACTAATTTGTATTTTATTTAAAAGTATAAGCTGGTACTTGGGAATGATTTAACTGCTGACTGATAGCGTTACAGGACTTTCATTTGGATTTTGAAGAGTTGTACATTGGTCTTGGTTTTAAATGTTTCATGGACTGAAACTGTTGAGGCTGCTGAGTTCTATTTATGATAAATTCACACTACAGGTTGAGTAATCCATCCTCTGAAAACTGGAAATCCAAAACGCTCCAAAATCTCAACTTTTTTGAGTGCCAACATGATGTTCAAAACAAATGCTCATCTGAACATTTTGGATTTCTGATTTTTAGATTAGGGACGCTCAACTGGGTAATATAATGCAAACATTCCAAAAGCTAAAACAATCTGAAATCTGAAATCCTCCTGGTCCCTAGCATTTCAGATAAGGGATACTCAAATGTAAAATCTCAGACAATGTGATTGAGAACTACACCATGATGTTTGCTCTACATATTATAGTGAGTGACTGCACCTTTTCACTATGCCAACTGGAAAATTTATTTGATCTACAGTATCATCAAAGTAATAGCAATGTAAATACTTTATAATGGATTTATCATTTACGCTGCCTATTATCAGTGTCTCAGCACATTGACTTGGTTTAAGCATGAACATGCAAAAAGTTAGATTTTCTTTTTTTTTAATTTGACCTGAGCTACTGTGTAAGGCAGTCTCGAAAAAAGACATAAACAGAGTCATTTCATCTCTTTCTGATTTCTGCATAGAATGCTAGATCTGGAATAAACTTTGGAAATCACAGACAAATCTTCTTTCTCCTCTGTAAGAAGAGGTCGGAGGAGAGGCTCAGGGAGGTTGAGTACTTATCCCAGCACACCAATCCCAAAAGCCATGGCAACAAGTTATAACTGACCTGTTCTAGATCCTTTTTCACTGAGTATATCAATCATGCAGTCACTAATTTTTAAGATTATTTGCTGAAGTATAGAACACACAATTCAATTATTTACCACAAAGTATACACACAATTAATAATCAAATCAAGAAATGAAACATAGTCAGTACATCAGAATCTAATCTTCGTGTTCCTTCCCAGTTACTACCCTCTCTTTCACCTCCCAAGGAAGCCACAATCCTAATTTCTAACATAGAAGAAAGCATAACATCAATAAGAACATATAGTGTGGGGGTTTTTTAATGCTGATGCTTTTTTTTAGTGGAGGAGATATTTATCCAAGTTATTTCATGAAGCTATAATTTGTTCATTTCTTTAAGTGTACAGAATTGTATTGCATTAATATACTACAATCTATCTATAATATCAATAGAAATGTGTGTTTTATTCCCCATTCTTCAGCTCCTATAAACAACGTTGCCATGGACATTTTCATCCATGACTGTGGGCACACATGTTTATGTATTTGTGTCTGATATATGACTAGAAATGAAATTACCGGGTCACACAGTAGACTATGTTCTACTTTAGTAAACACTGCCAGATTGATTTTACAAAGTGGTTAAACAATTCATTCTTTTACTAGAAATATTTGAGAGAATATTCTTAGAATTTTAAAGAAGCATGTATTGCATACCTACTATATTCCAGAAACCATGTTAACTTCCAGGGCTGAAAATATGCTAAGAAACAGAATTTTCTCTTGAGGACTTTTCATTCAAATAGAGGTGAGAAATACATAATCAAATAAATGTAAAAGAAACAATTCAATGTCTATATATCTATACCTATAAAGCATCTTCACACTTTTTTTTTTTTTAATTCAACTTTTATTTTAGATTCAGGGGATATATGTGCGGGCTTGCCACAGGGGTATATTGTGTGAGGCTGAGGTTTGCGGTGTAAGTGATCCCATCACCCAGGTAGTTAGTGTAGTACCCCCATAGGTAGTTTTTCAGCCTTTGCCCTCATCTCACTTTCCTTATTCTAGTAGTTCCCAGTGTCTGCTGTTCTTATCTTTATGTTCACATGTACTCAATGTTTAGCTCCCACTTCTAAGCGAGAACATGCAGTATTTGGCTTTTTGTCTCTGCATTAGTAATGGCTTAGGATGATGACCTTCAGCTTCATTTATGCTGACACTACAGGACATTATTCTATGCTATTTTATGGTTGCATAGTATTCCACTAAATTTTTTTTTTTTTTGAGACGGAGTTTCGCTCCTGTTACCCAGGCTGGAGTGCAATGGCGCGATCTCAGCTCACCGCAACCTCCGCCTCCTGGGTTCAGGCAATTCCCCTGCCTCAGCCTCCCGAGAAGCTGGGATTATAGGCACGCGCCACCACGTCCAGCTAATTTTTTGTATTTTTAGTAGAGACGGGGTTTCACCATGTTGACCAGGATGGTCTCAATCTCTTGACCTCGTGATCTACCCGCCTCGGCCTCCCAAAGTGCTGGGATTACAGGCTTGAGCCACCACGCCCGGCCCCTAAATTTTCTATACCCAAACCACAGTAGTTGACAGTCTCTTAGGTTGACCCCATGTCTTTGTTACTGTCTTCACTTTGTTTCTGTCTCCATGGTATGCATATGCTCTACATGCTCAACCTGGTTGTGAGTGACTCTCTCTATGAGGGAAAATGTAGGCATCAGTGTGTGGGTGATCAATCCTAGATACGCACAGGAGTCAGAAGTTGTCCTAAGAGTGACAATGTTAAGATTGGCATCGAAAGGTGGTTTTCTGCCAGGAACACCTGGGAGATAAGGGCTTTGGGGGAAGAGAAAAATTTGGGAGCAAAGTCACCAGAAATTTTATCAGCATGCCACAGTCAGAAAACTAGAATAGGAGGGCTGAGAAATTCGTGTCAACTGAAAGGGATGAAAATATCCTAGAATAAAGGGCAAGGTTATGAAGGGCTTTAAATGGTTTGATAAGGATACTGGACTTTATTTCTCAAACAACAAGAAAACCATCAAAGGATATTTTTAGCAGAAGAATAAAATGATTGTACTTGAATTTCAGAAAGATCACTATGGTATTGGAGGATTGATTAGAAGAACACAATATGAAAGGCCCAACATCATTTAAATGGCTGCTGCCGCCATGGTTGAAGAGAGAAGATGCTGATGGTTTACGCTGGAATATATACAGTGGACAGGAAAAGAAAAGAGTGTACATGACATTTATGAGACAGAATCAACTGGATATACCATAGATTACATGTGGATATTAGGAATAAGGAGGTATATTTGGTTTATTTAATTAGTTGACTAGATAAATGTGGTTGCTGTTTGTCAAGATCAGGTAAATTATAAGAGAGGAATATTTAGGGACAGAAAGTAATTTCTCTTTTGGAAACATCAAGGAGGTAATTTTGCAAATGTTATTAAGCTGTGTGATATGTCAGATACCAGTAGTTTCCCCCAAAATTCATTATCTTCTTTTCCTTTTAGTTATGAAACAAACCAAGCTTGAACTAAGCCCATGGTTCTTTATTAATAAATAATGAGTATATCTCCCAGCCTCCACTGTAGGTAGGTCTGATAAAGAGATTAAGTTCTGAACAATGGGATTTGGATAGAAGTTACATCTGCAAGTTATAGGTCATAATACCTAAATACAAAGAACTGGACCCTCCACTTCCTCCTCCCCTCTCATTAACTGAAAAGGGAATGTAGCATTAAGCCACATGTTTGCCATGTGAACAATGGGAATACATACAAGAGTAGCAGAACCACAAGACTGAAGAAACATTTTGTAGAATACAGTTGCTCTATCCCCCTGCATTGGACTGTTTGGGACTGTCACTGAGAAATAAGCACCTTTCTTGTTTAAGCCACTTTCTTTTTTGGTCTGTTAAAAAAACTTAAGTTATATCCTAACACATGGAAGCTAGAAATGGGCGCATCATTCATATTCCACCAATCCAGCGACCAGCTTATAGTTTTAGTTCCCCTATCATGGTAATAGATGTTATCTCTAATGTCAGAATGTAAGATAAGCAGAATATCTACAACAAGATATTTGCTATTCATGGAGAAGGTTTTGTTGACTAACATGAGGCTTTTTGGCTATTACCATTCTGCCACAATATAGTATTCCTAGGAACAAAACAGAATGTTTATATGAAAAATTGAGAAATATTGGTTAGAAGCAGGAGACTACACAAAACAGTTAGTGGCTTAAAGAAAAAGATTCTATGTCACTTCCATAAAATCATACCAAGGTAAAGATTAAACATCAATGCGAGCTGCTCAATCCCATTTAGTCAGTAAGGGATTTAAATTGCTCCCATTGTCATATTCTCCATGGCCACAGTGGTTGCCTCAGATTCCAGCCAGTAGGAAGAGAATGGTAGAAAATGTGCCCGACGACTTAGCTTATAACCCCAGAGATATAACACAGAACTTTTTCTCTGATTTAATTACCAGCAAGTTAATCACATTGCCATATCTTAACTGCAAAGAATACTAAGCCTTGCCTTGTTCCCAGACAGAATAATAAAGTAGATTTTGGTAGACTTAGCAGCATCTTCTTCTAAATTAAGATAAATGAGAAGTCCAAGAAAGAGGAAAAATGAATGTCAAAAATTAATTTGGGTCAGATTATGAATACTTTAAAGACTAAGTAGCCATACAAACTGTTTAAGCAGTAAGGTTACAAATACTCCAACAAGATTAGTTGTGCACATCCAAAGGTTGACTAGAGATGAACTAGTGGTAAGGGGAGCTTTTAGAAGACTACTCATTTAGATAAAGAAAATACTAATACAGTCTGGAAAAACCAATGACTATTATAAGAAAGATGAGGGGGAGCAAAACTTATGCAATATCTCTAGAGAGAACAAGAAAAAGTGTTGGAAAGTAGGTGGGGAGAAAGAAAGTAGCACTGCAGCAGGAATCTGGAGAACTGGAGACTTAAGTTTAAGACAGGCTTCTTAAAGCTCAATTTGGATTATTTAAGTAGTAGAGTCCAGAAGAAAACTGTAAATGTTTTCCTGGACATCCATCCACAAAGACTTGGAGCTGGTGATTCATCGAGTTGTGGTTATAACCATTAGTACACCTGAGAGGAACAGAACAAAAAGCAGACAGAATGAAGGACGATTCGATGTTTCTGACCCCCTCCTCCCAAATTCATATGTTGAACTCTAATCAACAATGTGATCATATTAGGATGTGGGCTTTCGTGAGGTGATTAGGCCATGAGGTTATAGCCCTCATGAATTGGATTCCTGATTTTAGACAAGAGACCACAAAGAGTTAGCTAGTCCCTTACACCATGTGAGGATACAGTGAGAAGGCACCATCTAAGAACCAGAAAATGAGCCATCAACAGACATTGAATCTGTCAGGACCTTGATCCTGAACTTCCCATCCTCCAGAACTATAATAAATAAATTTATATTGTTTATATAAGCTATCTAGTGTATGGTACTTTGTTATAGCAACCTGAACAAATTAAGACAAATAAATAATATGTGAAATGCCAGGTCTTGGAAGAGAGTAAAAAGAAGAATCAGTGAAGAAAACTAAGAGATGAGTTAGAGACTCAAAGATAATATAGAAATGTGATGAGCAGAATGAATTTCATCAAAAAAGTTCCCCGCACCCTCAATAATGTAGTCAGAATAATGATTTCAGAACTATCTCACAAGCAGACGTAACCAAAGCAACACACACTAGTTTGCATTTCATCTTTATGACTGTTTCTTTAAATTACAGAGGACAACTTGTAGTGTAATGTATAACAAAACAGGGAAGTGGTGTGGCTTATACATGAATGCCTCACACAGCTGTGAAACAAAAGCCAAACCCCCTTCACAAATCAGTCAGAGCCTATTCATAAGCAGGTTTGAACAGATACCCAGGAGGCAAGTGCAAATTGAAAACAGTTCTAGTCAAATCACTTTGTTTTATAGCCCTTGTAGATTTCAAAAATATTGTTAGTGTTTCTGGATCCAGTGCCTTTTTATTTGGAGCTTAATCCTGAGGTCCCTTTCTTGAATAGAAATTATTTGTACACAGTATTCAAACTTATCATTGGGTATAAAAAACATAAGCTAATTTATTTCTCTTCTTTTTACTGCAGGTCAAATTATTCACTCATTTAACAAATATGCATTATACTTATGAAGAAAATTTGTACTTTACATAAGCACATCCACTGTAGCACCTATAATAGAAATATGGTCACTTGGACAAGTAATTCAAGCATAAAAAAAATCCATTATGGATGAAAAGTAACTGAAATATTGTATTCTAGTATATAAACACGTTTTTAGTTGTAGTTATATTTTTTCAGTCATAAAATACATAAAGTAATATTATAATTATAATATTTTACTCAAAAATGTAACCAAACATAAGGAAGTGTGTGCATATATTTTATATGTATATATAATATTATAAATACATATAAGAATCTCACACATTATCTCCTAGTTTCATTTTTGACATGTGAAGGGAAAACAAAACTATTTCCTTCATTTCGTGATTTTACACAGGAACAATTCCTGTAAAATAATAATGATATCATGAATTTGCAGCTAAAATTTAGGGCTAGGAAGGATTTTTAGATATCATTGAGTCCAGTCCATTTGTTACACTGATGAAGAAATGGAGCCACAGAAAGCTGCATTGAATGATCCAGGACTTTGTAATCCCACCCCTGTTCTCTTTCTACTGTAACTGTAACCCTAAACCTCTATTATAGCAAATAAATAAGTTCATGGGCCATAAATTCTGCAGAAGAATACAAATTCCATAGGATAGCTTATAAACATATAATTCTCTATAGATTATAAAGCTATGATCTCTACTATAAAATTCATGAGGTATAATAATAGATTCTTTGTTACAGATGAGGAGACTGAGCCTTAGAATAGCTAAATGATTTAAAGTCACACACATAGTGAATTCCAAATTGTTTATGACATTCTACACATATATACATAAGATTTGAAATTTAAAATGGCTATTAATACAGCAAACTATGGAAGTGAAATCAGGGCAGAGAACAAAGAATCACAGGCATTACTGCCAACCAGATGGAATTTTACAAGGTGAGTTTTGCCTACTTTCAGACCTTCTTCACAAGTGATAGCACCTACCTAATAGACTAAATAATTGCCAATGCCTTTCTTCAATTCAATTGAAAAAAACAGAAAACCCTTTGACAATAAAATTTTAAATTTCTAAAATTATAGTTAATACTGGGCATTTCTACATTTAAACCATTCAAATGTGATTCATATTTTTAAATATTCCTGATATTGAAAGTTGACATGTTACCTGGTTTGCCAAAATTGTTTCAAATTATGGTCAGATTTATATGGATATGTCTTTCCACCATGAATGGACATTACAAGTCCCATGCATCTGCTAAATCCAACAAAGGCTTTCTTTGGAAACTGTAATATAATCAATCCCTCAACCCTGAAAAAACAAAAGCTTATAATGAAGTTACAGATGTCAACTTTAATACAAACTAAACTATCAAACCATTCATAGAGTATTTTTAATTGTCAGAGTTATCTACTTTGTTTAACTTACTTCACAACCAAAATGAGTGAGTGAAGTCAACAAGTTGTTTCCTCATAGTAATAAGGTAACTAACATTACCATGGCTATTTAAATGTTTGGGGTTTTGTTTTGCTCTGTTTTTCAGGTAATCCCTTAAAAACCTCTAAGAAGTAGTTACTATTACAGACCCCAAAAAGAGAAAAACAAAAAAATGATGGAAGGAAGTTAAGCTGGCCTGAGCTTACTCCACAAGTAATCTGACTCCAGAGCCCTCATATTTAACCGTAAAGCTATACCTCCTCTCAAGTTATATACTAGCTACAAAAATAATTACTTGTATTTAACCTGAAAATCACAGTAACCTGAGTGAGTCCTAACGATAGCACAGTAGATTTCCCCATATAAAAAACTAAAAGGTAAATTATGCTTTATCTTTCAATAAAGAAGAAGCCAATTCATTAAAATATAAGTTTTCTAATTACCTCCACACTACCTCTTAAATCCAACATATATACAAGGAAACAACTGAGAAATATTACTGAACAAAACAATGGAGATACCAAAACTACTTTGTAACTACAATCCATATACATTGAGAAAATTGAGTCCCATCAACCCCCAGCCAGACACTATATTTTATAACTGTTGCATGTAATTCTAAAATTTGGGTTGCCCTTTCCCTCCCACAAACTGACCAAAATCTATATGCAGAGAAATGCTAGAACTAGGCGACCAACAAAAAGAAGACTGAAAAAAGTTATAAGAAGCTTACAATATTCATCTAAAAGTTTACTGTCCATGTGATTTTCACATCAGGACAGTTATCTATAAAAATAAATAGGCACCAAGAAGTTATTAAAATCTAACAGAATTTTCATATGTAAAACAGTTCGTTCCCCAATAGTTCACAGCACACACAGATGAAACTTAATCCAGGTGAGGATTTATTTTCAATACAAGCTCTCCAATTCTCATTTCCATAGATACTTTCTTTTTAGAGGCTACATGGCATTAATCTAAAAATAAAATAATGCTCAATAGCTGAGAAGTTTAAAAACTTGTTTTTAAGCAAGTTGCCTATCAACTAAAAATATGGATTTTCTAAATAAGGCCTCTTTTGAGGAATGGAAGAGAATTTGATTGCTGGACAAGTGTTTTGATTTTTACAAAAGGAAACATTTAGACTGCTGTCTCTCTAATGAAGAATATAGGGTCAGAAATTCTGAGCTAAATTAATGGGCACAGCATCATAGTCATATACCTTGAAATAAAAGTGCTGAACAATTTATCTACCTCTAAAATTCATCAACATTAGGCAAATTAAAAAAAACAAAATAATAGAATGGTGGTCACAAAGTGCTAATACCAGATTTTGAGTTTATCAAATAAGTGATGTACACTATGTGTTGTCCTGAAGCCATATCATAATTAATGAAATAAAAAATGTTTTCCTTTAATTAAATATGTTCAATGATCATCTTCTTTGCATCTTACAATTGAATGCAAGTAGAAGAAAGAAATCAGAACAGTGAAAAACACAGAATTATGCCCTCTGAGTAATGAACGCTAAAACAAATAACTTCGGGACTACAGGGCTTCCAATATTTGAAGGACTTTCATATGGAAGAAGAAAGAGTTAAATACATTGAACATCTGGCACAATGCCTAATTTATTACAGGTACTCATTAAATATTTACTCTATGACTGAGGGGATGAATCAGTTAGTGCACAAATCATTTGCTGATTATCTCCAGAACAAGAAAATTCGTCTAGAATCACAGAATTTAGTAAGTTACAGGAAGGCAGAGTTTTGCTTTAACATATAAAATAGTTTATAAATTGTAATTGTTTGACAATGGAAATAGGCTGTCTCTAAAGGCAGAATGTCCCCTAAAGCTAAGCCTGTTTCACTGGGACGTCTGAGAAGGGACTGCCTTTCAGATGGGCATACAAACTGACTGCTGACTTTTAAAAGTTCCCATGTTGCTGTGATTTCCTCTTTTAGATTCTCTCATTTCTCCAGTTAGGAGAGCTATTTGTGAATTTTCCCTCTGCCTTGAAATTCCACTCTTATTTTGATTGTCCACTATGAGAAAATACTATTACAACAGAATCATTCATCAGGGCTCATTCATTTAATCTTGCCCCTCCACTACACAGTCATATCCCAACTCCTGACAAACAGGAGTGGAAAAGAACCAAAGTGCTCTTAGATTACAAACATCATCCTTATGTGTGTGTGGCAGTGTGTCTGAATGCATGTGTTCTTATCTGATATCTTTTGCAGTGACACTAGCACATTTTTTGACTTACAAAAATGGTGGTTTGCGTAATTATCCAGATATGACTCATTTCCTGTTTTGGTCCATTACAATCATCTGGATAGATGCAGGGGGCCAAGAAAGTCAAAATTTTGGTCCTATCTGAAGTTGTCACAGTTGAAAAGATGTAGCCAAAATGTGAATGTGGGTATTATATGGAGACTCAAAGAGGCTAATTTATTCTCTTAATCTTGGTTGAGATATAGTGGAAAAACAATGATGGTGTGGACTGGGTAGCTGGGGGTGAAACTGAGAATAAAGAAACTTTAGTTTCAGATCTGACACTTAACATTCTATGCTAGATTTCTCACATGGAAAATATGGAATGGTGGCAGCTATTTATCGTCTCCTGCATCCTAGTGTTTTGTGCTTCTGAAAATGAAATAGTAATGAAAATATTTTGTTCATATTGCCACATACAAATAGCAAGTAGCGCCAAATCTAAATATGAGTTTAAAGTCCAGGCATAAAGAAATGTGCACCAACTATCAGCGCAATTTAAAACCTGTCAATGCTATAAAGTACTAATTAGAAACCAGGACTCCATTACCAGCATTCTAGAAATAAAGTACTTATTTGCCAGCATTGTTACTGCCACAGATTTCGTGTACTTCTTTTAAAACCACTTTGCAAGAACAAACTTATACTCCAGAAATGTATAAAATCCGCACCACATGGAACAGTCCTTATGTAAATTTTATTTCATATTGATTTTTTCTTTCCATCATATTCATTGCAAAGTCAAGTCACGAAAACAAAATCAATAACTGAACATTAAGGAGGCACTTTTCATACAAAGGGCTTTCTACTATTTTGCATAACTTTTCTTTTTACTTTATTTTCTATATTCTGAAACACTGCAAGCTGAAAAATGAATAACTGAATAAATTAAACTAAAGTTAACATTATCCTGCCTTTTGAAAGAGCAAAACATATTAAGTCGATTCAAGAACTTTCTTTTTCTTTTTCCTTATGATAGCCAGGTTCTTTGTCAATATCATGGTTTAAGAATATATTATCCCATGGCTGCCATTGAAATGAGTGGTACAGCATCCAGTTATGAAAGGGCATTTGATGATGTGGCAGGTGAGAGATTATTAAATGTTGAATTTGAAGTGCTGGGACATTAAGAAACTACACACTTCAAACAACTATGGAATCCACTCAAGCTATATTTCTCTTAGAAGATAACACACGATGTAGGTTTCAATGTTCAAGTGTTTTCAGAGGCTTTGAAAACTGAACACCTGTAGTTATTCACATATTAACCTTGCCTTTGCAGTAAAAAGATTCCTATGCCATTGTTTGTGAAAATACTATATTTACTAAACCATAGCTAACTACTTTTGGAATTTTTCATTGAAAGATATATTGTAGTTAATATTAACTGTTCTATATTTAGTAAATAAAAATTTTTATCTGTCTTTCAATTAATGTTAAGAATAACATATACAATTTTTCTTTCTCTATATTAAATATATTTAAAAAAACACTTGGGAAAATGTGAAAAATAAACATGTCTAAACTTTTATCAAATCTTATAGACACAAACAAGAGAATTCATGTACTTGCTTTTCATATCCTGCCCTGTAGAAGAAAAATGTGCATATGTATACATAAGTTTATGATAAATGTTACTGACATAAAGAATGTATAGCACACAATTCACAAATAATTATAAAATATACAATATTATTTATTAAAAATTCCCTAGAGCCAATTCATTTGCACATAGTTTTTTGTTGGTTTTTGCTGAGTTCTTGGATGAGTGCTTGCCAGGGTTCTTCAGAGAAACAGAACCAACAGGATATACATAAATATCTCTGAAAGACAGAGAGAGAGAGAGAGAGAGAGAATGAGACAGAGAGAGAGAGAGAGAAAAAGAGAGAGAGAGAGACAGAGACAGAGAGACAAAGAGAAGGAGAGAGTCTGTCAGCTGGTAGAGTTTCAATTGCTCAATTTTACATTAACTTTTAGATAGAATGCAAACGTATTAGTTAGAGTTTTTACCTAAAAGTACAGATGGTTTGTGATTTTAAGCTAAACTTCGAGGAAGCATTCTTGATGCATACTTTTATATCTAATTCTCTCCAAAGAGATATATAGTAAACTATAGTTAATTCAAAAAACTACATTTGCCTAGTGAGGATGCAGGTATTATAAGGAAGGCCAGTCTTTCTCTAGTAAGGCCTTCAACTGACTGGATGAGGCCCATTCATATAATGAAGGGTAATCTGATTTACTCAGTCCACTGATTTCAACGTTAATGTCATAAAAACACCTTAACAGAAATATCTAGAATAATGTCTGACCAAATACCTGGGTACCATGGACTAGCGTATTTGACACATAAAATTAACCATTACAGTAGCCACCAACCTGGTTGCAATTGATGAAAAGGGCATTTCTACCATGAACACTGGTTGATATTTTTTCTTACTTTAAATAACACTAAGAGAGGAAATGAAGAAAATATGTGTCCAAATGATAAAAGTGACCTTTTTTTTCTGAACTGGATAATACTTTTCAAATACTAAGAGAGTAATTCCTCAATTTTTGTGATATTAACCAAGGTAAAGCACATAGTTACGTTGTACTTCTAAGTTTAATCTGCATTATTAACAATACTTTCTCCAGTACTATCTCAAGTCTTGCCAATCAGCAAAATAATAAACCATACACTTGTTTGTAGTATTTGCTGCTTTGCATAATGTAAATACATCTACTATGACCGATTTGAAGCTAACAATATGTCACTGGAGTGGAGTTGGGAGAAGATGTGCAATTACATATCCCACAAATACAATAAACAGAAATATACTTAAGAGCATGAATAGTACTAAAATCTAATTATATAATTAGGGCATAATTTTTGAGTATAATCATTTTCAATATGATCTGCTTAATTAAAAGTTTATATAATTTAATGTTCAACAATGGTGGCCCTGTTTAACACCCAGCTTACAAAATTTCCTAAAATGTTAACAGTTGACTCTTGCAAGCTGGTCCAGCTGGCTCCAGAAAGCCCTGCAGCTTTACTTTTTCCTAAACATTGCTGGTAGATAAAATTTTACAAGGAGAACTTAATTCACTTGGTATTAGGGATTAAAATTAATAAAATATAATAAAATCTTTCCATAATGTGTTCATCCTTATCAGTTATTAATACTTATTATGAATTCGTCTGCAAGCTCCTTTCCTGCAGGCAGGCTTTGATGAACAGAGTGACAGTATGGGGACATGAGAAGGGATGTGGAAAAGGAGTACAAGTGGAAGAGGAAAGGCCCATAAGCCTTTCCTTTATCACAGAAGTGCAATGTACCAAATTGAAAATGCAAGTTACACCTGGCCCTTCATATATGGCTATACATTGCTACGACATAGATACAAATATTGAGAAATTTCAATTGATCAGTGTTACAACAAACTTTTAGACAGAATGTAAGTTTATTTAATGAGTGTTTTTGCCTAAACGTACACATTCTGTGGATGGCTTATAACGTCAAGCTAAAATTCATGGTAATGTTCTTGATGCATACTTTTACACCTACTTCAAAAAAACTTTGTCTTCCTTGAGAAGAAGCAAGCATTGCAGTCATGACCTAAGGCACACATGAATTTTGCTAGTATGTTATATTTATGCTAGTGGAAAAATAAAAATAAAAAAAAAAACAGATAAAATTCAAGCTCTCTGCTCTTGCTTTCCTTCAATGTATCAAAGTGGTTGTCTCTTTAAACACATTACAAAAAGTTGCAATGTCTGTCTTCAGCGAAAGGGATTCTAAGAACACTAATAAAAATGATGGACTTGAAAATCAAAAGCTTCATATGTTCTCATTTATGGTGGTGCTCCTATCTTCACACACAGCAGGATGTTAAGCCTTCCTTGTTCAGGAACACCACAAATTTTAAAAGTTTTGAAGAGCACTGGCTTTTGGCATTGATATCAGGTCTTAACTTTAGAGACCCGAGATAATTAGTTTTAGAAATGTAAAGTTTTCTTGATAGAGAGAGAGGTAGGTAGCTAGTTAGATGATAGACAAACAGACAAACAGATACATACATAGAGGTGTACACACACACACACACACACACACACACACACACACACACACACACAGATATATTTCTACATCTCAATTCTCAAACTTCCTGACAGGTCTGGCATCTAAAAATACTGTGAAGGAAATAAAATCTGCCTTCAAATCTCCCAGCTTCCCATCCATCTTTTCTTTATCACCATCTTCATTCTTCTGCATCTTATACTCATGTTCTCTCCAAAGTATATTGGAGGTAGGGCACGGTGGCTCACACTTGTAATCACCACTTTGGGAGGCCTAGGTGGACAGACCACTTGAGGTCAAGAGTTTGAGAGCAGCCTGACCAACATGGTGAGGCTGCTCATCTTTACTAGAAATGCAAAAAAATTAGCAGGGCCTGATGGCAGCCACCTGTAAACCTACCTACTTGGGAATCTGAGGTAGGAGAATCGTTTGAACCAGGGAAGTGTATAGGTTGCAGTGAGCCAAGATTGTGCCACTGCACTCCAGCCTGGGTGACAAAGTGAGACTCTGTCTCAATCAATAAAATAAAATAAAAAACAAAAATAAAAAGGTATATTGGAGTTTAACTCAGGACATCCCTAACCACCCCAGTTATACCCAAAATTTCCATTCTAATTGTTTCATGTTACCCTCTTACCTACTTCTCTTTTTTTTTTTTTCTTTAGATAGCGTCTCACTTTGTCACCAGGCTGGAGTGCAGTGGCACAATCCTGGCTCACTGCAACTTCCCCCTCCCCAGTTCAAGTGATTCTACTGCCTCAGCTTCCTGAGTAGCTGAGACTACAGGCATGCGTCACCATGCTCAGCGAATTTTTGTATTTTTAGTAGAGACTGGGTTTTACCACCTTAGCAAGGATGCTCTCAATCTCTTGACCTCATGATCTGCCCATCTCGGCCTCCTAAAGTGCTGGGATCACAGGCGTGAGCCACCGCATCCCGCCTCTAAGTCTTTCATGATACCCTCTTATCTCAAGTACATGTGCCCCAGATTAGTGTATCTTTGTCCTGCACTCTCTTCTACTTTATCTTTTCAAATCTCTGTTGTAAAATTTTCTAGAAGTGTTTGGAGATCATCCATATCTCTGCCCCAGGCAAGTGCTTTGTGTTTTTTTGGTTTTTGTTTTTTAAAACAAAAGCTTTTGGAAATTAAGCCTCAAGAAATAAAGCAATGCACTAGTGCAGTGCAGTAGTTCTGAAATGCAGGCATGAAACATTAGGTCCCTGAAAATCAAAACAACTATGCAGACAAGATGGGTTCTGTGATCAAGTAAATTTAGAGGTTGGTGCAATGAAATACATAGAATTAGTTTTTTCTCTTTCTAGAACTTTTACTATGATGAGTGTCTATTAAATGTTTATTTAATAAACATTTGGGAAAATTGAAAAATAGACTGTAAACTTTTATCAAATACATAGAGACACACAAGATAATTCATGCATGTGCCTTCCATATCCTGCCCTGAAGAACTTGTTTAACTACAACTTATAGATCAATTTGAAGTGTTTCCCAATCAAAACTGATTGTAGAATTTTCTCTGGCGTGAATCCTGGGGTGAGTGCTCAATACAAGGTAAGTCGCCCCTGAGTGACACAACATAGGAACTAGACTTTCAAACAACATTGAGTCACTCAGCCTGTCAGTGCCTCTCAAACCAAGTCACATGGCTCCACAGACTTGCCACTCTCTAGGCCATAAGCAATATCGAAGTTAGAAAGTACTATGTGATGACCTGCACCCAGGAATAGGCAAGAAAAGGCTTTGGGTGGTAAAGTGAGTGGGCTTCGGGGAGACAGGAATGGGTGTTGTGGGGGAATTGGGCAGAAAACGTCATATCAAAATGGCAATCAAGAAATGGTGACAAAATACAGGACTGGAAATATTATCCAAGATAAATGAGAGTTGAAACATGAGGAACACAGGCCAGCAGTATAAATAGGTTACCTAAAAAGCAGGGTGTATTTTCCTTGGAGAGCTGTTTTTAAAGAATTTGTGCATATCAACGTTTTGCATTGATCAAGAGTTTACACATAGGCCAGTGCTTGACCCACATATAATTATGTCATCTTCAATTATACCACCTAATCTGAGCTGGATACCTCTTTGAGAAGCTGTGATTTTTAAATCTTAGAATACATACAAATTACTTGGAGAACTCTAAATACGCACAGTCCCAGGCTGCCACCTTCCAGAGACTTTGACTCAGTAAGTGTGAGGTGGGCTTGGGAATCAAATGCAGGCTGCCTTATGAGAAAGGCTGATTTAAAACTAACGAACTGAGACAGAACACATAGAGATTCCAAAAGCATGATCAATTTCTTTCTAGATCAGAGCAGTTCCACAGGCTTTATAACTTGTTTTTAAGTAGAAAATGTGAATTTTCTAAGTTCCCCTTTCTCATTTCTTATCCATATCACAAAATATCTCTGCTCTTTGTACCTTTTCTCCATGATCTCTGGCTAATGCAGACGATAGAGTTGCAGTTAAGGGCAGAGAGGCCTGAGTGAGACAGCCGGGGTATGAATCCTAGCCCTAATGCTTGCTAGTGGGTAACAGCCAGCAAATCACCAAACCCCCAGTGTCTCAACTGCCTCTTCTGTAAACTGGGAATGGTTATAACAGAACTTACCTTGGAGGGGATTATGGACTGAAGGTTTGTGTCCTCCACAAATTTATATGTTGAAGTTCTAAAACCCTCTGTGTGACCGTATTTGGACATGGGGCCTCTAATGAAGCAAGGTTAAAGTCATAATGGTGGGTCCCTGATCTGATAAAATTAGTATCATTTTAAGAAGAGATGCCAGAAAGCATTTGTGCTCATTCCTGCACATTCTCTCCCTCTCCCTCCCTCTCTCGCCTCCTCCACACAGGTCTCTTACCCTCTCTCTCTCATCTTTTCTCCCTCTTTCCCTCTCCCTCTCGGGTTCTCTCTGTGTCTGTGTCTCTGTCTCTGTCTCTGTCTCTGTCTCTGTCTCTGTCTTTCTCTCTCTCTCTCTCTTTCTCTCTCTCTCTCGTCATACACAAAGAAGAGGTCTTAGTGAGAAGGTAGCTACTGGTAAGACAGAAAGAAGGCCCTCACCAGACCAACCATGCAGCTCTCTGATCTTGGACTTCAACCTCCAGAACTTTGAGAAAGTAAATTTCTGTTGTTGAAACAAGCCAGTCTGTGGTGTTTTATTATGACATCCCAAGCCAACCAATACAGAAGGTCATTGTAAAGATGAAAGGAGGTAATATATGTAAAAGCACATAGAATGGCACCAGGCACATAGTTAATATTGTGTTAACGAAAACCGTATGTCTTGCAAACTCTTCATTTAGGAGATGGGAAGAATTATGATATTAAATATATTGCCTGCAGATTATTATCATATGACAATATCAATCAATATAAAACTATTTTCTCTTTTCTTTCAGTAACTACTTGTAAAAACAAAAAACGAAGTGTTCTCTGAATTATTTCCAAGATGGTCAATAAAAAGATTAAAATCTGGTAATTAGGTAAAAGTTTGATAAAAATCTCAGGATACAAATAATATTTGTATAAAGAAAGAAAGAAGAAGGTACCTCTTAGAGACCTTACTTAACCCTAATAAAATATATAATTAACATCTTAATGGGTCATTCTAAACCTTCAAAATGAATGCCAAAGGACAGTTGCCTACACAACCCATCTATGTAACAAAGAGCACTGAGTTTTCTGGGGTAGGAAGGGTCTGATTATTTTTAAACACTTTAAAGCACTTTGCAACCAGCAGTAACATCACAACAGAGCCAGAGAACAGCAGCAATGATAAGGAGAGGATGGTCATGACCTAACGTGACATTCTTATTAGAGCTCCCCAGGGAAGATGAGCACGACTTGCTTCCTTTGAATTCTATTCTAATCTATATTTGCAGAACTTTTATTCTCTGATCCCTTTAGAATTAAATAGTTGATTTTAGGCCCTATTTGTTTTCATGTTTTATCATGTTTTATTGATTTGAATCAATCCCAACCATGTATCCCATTCCCAATTATTCTTGGCATATTAGAAAATTATGTTGGATGAGTTTGAACATATTTTAACCTGAGTGAATATGTGAGTTTCCCTCAAACCCAACATTCTGCAACAATATTCTCATAAAATTAACCATCATGATTGGGAATCGATCTATCCATATTGGTCTGCACTAGCAGATATTAAAATATTCAATTCAATAATTTCAGTAGCCTTCAATGGTATGTCTAAGAAGCCTACAGGTTTCACCTTAGGGATACTACAAATAAATAAGAACATAACTTTTTATTAAATAGCCTTCACTAAATCACAACATTTAATGGATTCTTTAATAGAATTTGCAAGGATATTGCAAATGATATTGCAATGATTCTGTCTCAATCAGTTATATGGATATAAAGGAATACGTGAGGAAGGGTAAATTATTTTAAAAAGGGATTTATTTGGCTCATGCCAACACAGGATGTGCAAGAAAGATGGTGCCAGCATCTACTTCTGGTGAGGGCCTCGGGAAGCTAAGCTTCCACTTGTAGCAGAAGGTGAAAGGGAGTAGGCATCACCTGGCAAGACAGGAAGCAAGAGAGAAAGGAGGAGGTGCCAGACTATTTTTCTGATTTAGACATGTTATTTTATTGAACTCTGCAGATTCTCTCTTGTACATGTGCCATAAAATTGCAATGTAAATGTAGAATAAAATTGCACATTTACAACAGAGAATGTGTAATGGTCAATGCAGTATCATTTAAAAGAGACAAATTTGAATTCAATACCTTAATAATATAAAGACTATACTAATTAGAAGTAAAGCAAATACATTTTGAACATAAAATGTAGGCTGGAAATCCGCTGGTAGTGCAACTCAAATCAAAATAGACTCACAAAGTATGCCATAAATTAATTACATACATACAAATTATAAAATATTTAAATATATACATTATTTATACAATACATAAATTATCATACTAGATTTTTAATAGATGATAGTATCACATGTTACAGTTGAAATCCAGCAATTAGTCATAGATTTCTTTCAATAATATTGTTGACATTGGGAACAGACGATTCACGATTCATCTCAGTAATAAAACTCTTCAATCACTTTAATTATTATAATTGAGAGTAAAACATGAAAGCTGGTGTACTAAGCAAGACAAGTATATACCTCTCTGTATTTGGGGGAAAGGAGTGAGTATTCCAGTGGTTAGACTTACTTATCTGTCATTACATAATTTAGACTATAAACTTCAGTCCAAAACATAGACTGAATTCAGGGAAAAATATCTGTAAAATTGGTTGCTTGATATCCAGTTGGGAAAATATGCCCTTGGGGTTGGGTAGGAATTTATATGTATGTATGTATAAAATAGTCATATATATACATATTTTACATATACAGTATATATACATATATACAAATACATTCATATATATGACTATTTTATATTAATGCAGATGTAAGACAACACTTACTGCTGTAAATTACTATTGTAAATGCTTAAAGATTAATTTATCAAATACAGGTTTGACAACTGCATTTCAAATGCTTCTTCTCCAGATTTGTATATAAAATAATGGCATGGCATGGCATGGATAGTGCTACCCTTTGGAAATGGTATGTTTGGTTCTACCAAGTCTCTTTTTGAAATTCGATCCCATGTTGAAGGTAGGGCCTGATGGGAGTTATTTGGATCATAAGAATGGACCCCTCATGAATGACTAGGTGCCATTATCAAGGGAGTGAGTGAGTTCTCACTCTTAGTGTCCTTGAGAGATCCCCCCAGAGCTGGTTGTTGAAGAGTCTGGCACCTCCTTCTCTCTCTTGCTTCCTCTCTCACCATGTGATGCCCACTCCACTTCACCTTCCACTATGAGTGAAAGCTTCCTGAACCCTCAACAGAAGTAGATGCTGACACCATGTTTCTTGTACAGCCTGCAGAAGCATGAGCCAAATAAATCTTTTTCCTTTGAAAATTACCCAACCTCAGCCGGGTGCGGTTGCTCACGCCTGTAATCCCAGCACTTTGGGAGGCCGAGGTGGGTGGATCACGAGGTCAAGAGATCGAGACCATCCTGGTGAACATGGTGAAACCCTGTCTCTACTAAAAATACAAAAAAAATTTAGCAGGGCATGGTGGCACGTGCCTGTAACCCCAGCTACTCGGGAGGCTGACGCAGGAGAATTGCCTGAACCTGGGAGGCGGAGGTTGCCGTGAGCCGAGACTGCTCCATTGCATTCCAGCCTGGGTAACAAAAGCGAAACTCTGTCTCAAAAAAAAAAAAAAAAAAATTACCCAACCTCAGATATTCCTTTGTAGCAACACAATGGACTGAGACAGAATCAGAAAAGTTTCAAAAGAATATCAGTTTTTGAAAAAGTATATACATATTCCTTGTATTTAGAGGTAGATATGAAAATATCTATATGCTGGACATCTATGTATACAAAATGAGAACAGACCAACCTAAATAAAAGTCTGATCAACATATTAGCTGAATATACATATTATTAAAGTGGTCATTGCACTTAGTTTTATAATATGCTCTAATCTACTAACGTAACTGACTACCTTTTGGCTAAGAGAAAGAGCTGAAAAGTCGAGTGACAGATTTTGCGTGACATCAGAAAAAATAAAGTCTCAACCTAAATGTTATTTTCTTACCATCATATTCATTATGAGCTCTTCTTCAGGATAAGATGAAACTTCTAGATTTAAGCATGCATTGCAGGTAGTGTTCTCAAAACAAATGTTAGTTTATGAAACAAATGCATAAGGTATCTCAGAATACAAGAGAATTTAGACTACTTTAAAAAACTCAGTTTTAATTAGTGGAAAATCTGAAATGTAGAACATGTAAGAGGCATTTCAGAAATTATTTTCAAGGGTGTTGTAAAAATCAAATCAATGGCTAATAGAGAATCTGCATGGAATACTTAAATAGTTAAACCTTACATACAGTGTTTTATAGTTCACACCCCACCCAACCTGCTTTCTCTTTACAACAAGCTGGAGACATTTTTGGAGCAGGTAGAGCAGGAAGCAGATTCAGAAAGATAATTATTTGCACAGCTAGGAAGTGGAAGTGCCCAACCAAATATATAAGATATCTGACTCCCTAATGATAAGACACATTTTTAATTAAGAGCATTTCTAAACCATGCATTTTAAACTCTTCAAAAGTCATTTAAAAAGGACCACTATAATGATTCTTTTTTGTTTGTTTGGCAGGCTTTTCTTTGAAAATATCAATTTCACTTCAGCCTAGATTTAATAATCACCCATTTCCTTGTAAGAGTTATTCATTTTCTAAAGTAACTATTGCATGCTTATGTGCTAATTGCTGTGCAAATAGTTGTGGATACTGTAGTAAATAAACAGAATCCCTACCCTGTGAAACTCACTGTGATCCAGCACACATGCCCTATTAAAATAAATGCATATTTGTTTGTACTCTGTGAAAAGAATCATAAAAGACCGGTTCATATTTCCAGTAGAACACATAAAGAGGCCCTACATTAGGTCTGGGTGGTCACACAAGACAATGTTGGAAGTGACTATTGACGTGAAAAATGAAGGAGCTGGCCAAGAGAAGCTAGGTTGGGTGGGAAGAATGCTCTAGGCAGAAGAAACAATTGCATGTGCAAAGACCCTATAGAGGAAGAAGCATGGCATCTACCTTCAAGAGACAGAACGAGGTCCATGTGGCAAGCAGGCAAAGAGACTCAGCACATGGTGAGACTCAGAGAGGGTGGCAAGACTGATGACGTACAGCCTCGTAGCTTCTCCCAAGGATATTCATCTTTTCCTTTGCAGTAGTCCCAGAATCATTCCACACACCCAGCAGGTGGGTGCAGTAAGACATGACTTGCATTTTAGAAATATTCCTCTACTTGCAAGATTGAGAATGAATTAGAGGGATAAGAGTGTGTGTGGGAGACAGAGGCTTATTATAAGCAAAACACAGACAAGAGACAGTGTTAATATATGCAGGCTATTGATGGTAGAGAGAGAGCACAGTTTCAAAACATACAGGTGGTAAGTGAAGAAGCCTTAGAAATAGGTTAGAAGTAGAAGAAGGAGAGAGTCAGGATAGTGAGATTTTACTTAATTAAAAAAGAAAAAAAAAACTGGAATATATTCATAGGACATCTGTATTCACAAAAGCTAATTGGTGAGTCAGGTTAATTACTGTTCTCCACATGCTGAATTTCTGACATAGTTTCTGTAAGCATAATTCAGCAACACAACAATGGTAGGGAATGTCATGCCAAAATGAATTGCTAACATATGCAATTAAAATAAATGTCTATGAGACATAACTGTCAAAATAGTAATTATGACATGGGGAGCTAGAAGCAATCTGAAAACTTATTTGAAATTAAATTTCTGTCCTCTCTATAGACTCAGTATATTTCAAACCAAGGTATTTCTTTTCTAAAAAGTAAAAATTTTAAAAAGCTAATCAAACTCTTTATTACTGAATATTCAACAGCATGAGTCAGATAAACAGTCTGTAAGTGGGAACTCCTTTGAGTACTTTAATGATTTTGAAATCATGTCCATTTAAAATGTATTTCAATTTTGAAAATTAATGAACAAACCACTCTCAATTTTAAACGTACATGGTCATTTTTGACATTCACTACTTGTAACTAAGTTTGGTAATATTAGAGCACCACGCCAAACACAAAGTTAAAACTTTGAACATATGTATTAAAGAGCATTTACTAAGAAACATATTCAATTTGAAAAGGCTTTAAAATAGAATAGGATATGCATGCAATCAAGAGTCCCAGACGTATTTCTCTGTTTGGATGTGCTAGCAAGAGATGAAGAGCCTTTTTAGGTAAATAATCATAGTATTCTGTAAAAATGCTATTCAACAAGAAACATTCTGAAGCATACTTCTAGCAAATCTTAAGAAGGTACATTTCGCCAACTCTGAAAACTCAGATTTTTTAATAATTATTATTTTAAATTTCAACATCTCTGAAATCAAGAGGTCTCTTATAAGCTATTTTCTTACAAAGATTATGAAGACAAATGCATGGGAAAGTCATTACAAACTTGCAATTACCTGTTCTTGGACATAGCTAATCAAACTCTTTCTCCTGACTAAGCTATGGGCATTGTTGTTACAACATGTGTTAATTGCCACTTAAAACATCTTCTCATCACTGAAACATAAATATACTGTTTACATGGATACATAGCAACAAAAGACAGGGCATAAATTTGGTCTTAGTAAAACAGTCTTCATTGGAAGAATGACAATTACTGATTTTCACCCAAATCAACAAAGTATTCTATGAAATATGAGAAAGATATCCACTAACATATGTAACTGTATTATGCTTTTTTCTGATATTTGTACAAAAGGATTTCCTGATATCCCACTCAGTGAAGATGAAGGAAGGAAAGACTTACCCAAGCTCTCAGAATAGATTTAAAAATGTCTCAAAGTAATGAAGGCATGAGGAGATAGATTCACTCATTGGACCTGGGCAGTGGCGGGGGTTGGGGGGATATCATTAATGAAACTATCATAATTTATTGGAAGTCTTTTATATTTCCTAGTGATATATAAATAATGGTACAACTTAAAATTAATGTCATATTAGTTTCAGGGTAACTTAGTTATGGAAGAGCAATGAATTAAAACAGATGGAAAACCAGGGTTCTAGTCCCAGATCTTTACACAAATAATCTGGAAAATCATTAGTTAGTCTGTTAACTTTTGTGAGCCCGAATTTCCTCACCTGTAAAATAAAGACAGTGTGCTAGATTATTACTAAAGCATTCTAGTTTTATGATATTATGATAAGTCTATTATCGCTATCAAATTTTGGATATAAAAGAATTTCACATTTTTAAAATGATACATTATATTTTATTTACATTTTGATACTTTCAATAAAGTTATCAGAAAAAAATGTAAATAGGAAAAGTTGGTTCACTAAAATTACTATTCATTTGAAACTCTAAAAAACATAAAATAGATATAATTAGCATTTTTTTCCAATGAATTTGCATTCAGGCTTTTAAAAGTAAAACATGACAGCAACGACACTAATAGTGGAAAGGAGCAAGTAGTAAATAAGACACTGGATAAAGGCAGGTTTAGTCAAATATTACATCTTCAGAACTATTTAGAAACTGCCACTGTTCACAGGAGATTAGGTGCAATAGAAGGCCTCTAGCTTTACTAGGATTAACGAATGATCGACCTAGTTTGATTGCAACTTTAGCTTAAAAAAGTACTTCTCTTTGAGTCATTTGAAAATTTGTTATAAATGTATAGTGAATGTTATAGTGGGTATGTATTAACAATTTTCAGTTTGCTAGAATGTTTATCTAACCTGAATAATACATCATCTAACGAATTTGAATGATGTTTATAAATAAGATGTTATTGTAGCATAGTTTGACAGACAACTTTATCATCTGCTAAAAATGTTCCATAGTAACCCACTAAATGGCATATATGAAATTTCACTATAAAACTTCATATAACACAGACAGATAGTACAGGACATGATAGAAACTCTTATTAAAGGAATATGGTAATGAAGATATTTTAGGCAAAGATAAGCTTTTTATCTTGCACTTAGAAAGTGGTACTAACAGGCTGGGCACAGTGGCTCATGCCTGTAATCCCAGCACTTTGGGAGGCTGAGGCAGGCAGATTGCTTGAGCCAGAGAGCTCAAGACCAGCTTGGGCAACACGGTGAAACCCTGTCTCTACCAAAACTACAAAAACATTAGCTAGAAGTGGTGGCATATGTCTGTAGTCCCAGCTATTCAGGAGACTAATGTGGGAGAATTACCTGAGCCCAGGAAGTGGAGACTGCAGTGAGCCATGATCACAGCACTGCACTCCAGCCTGTCAAAAGAGTAAGAGCCTGTCAAGAAAAAGAAAGAAAGGCGGGGGTGAGGGAGGAAGGAAGGAAGGAAGGAAGGAAGGAAGGAAGGAAGGAAGGAAGGAAGGAAGGATGGAAGGAAGGAAGGAAGGAAGGTGCTAATGAAGATGGATAATTTCAAATTCAAATTTCACTAGGATATAATTTACCAAAGTCATTGAAGAATTATGCAAACGCCAAACAAATTTTAAAATAGTAATCTGGAAACATGAGATCAAGGAAAATTTTACATATATCTATTACTATATACCTAAAGAAATATTCAAACTTAATGAATCTTTAAGTCTTTCTCATAATGGGTTTTTAATTCTAGAATTTTTCATCTTAACATAGAATGTTAAAGAAAAATCACAACTGCATGTATCAAGAAATTTTTAATTATATTGTTTGAAAAAGCACAAAGCAATTCAAAAATTCATCTTAATCTGGTACCTGTATATATGACATACACATTAAACTAACACTATTTCATCAAAATACATATTTTATGTTGAGTCAAAGATTAATAGTACTTTTCAGCTTTTTGTATTGTATCACAGCATACAATGAATTCAATCTAGGACTAATGCGATTCCTGTCTTAGTTACACTATTTAGAAGATTTTATTGGTAAAACTTGCTAATTTCCATCCCCACTGGTAGTGTTTCCCAGATATTCTCTTTTTTTAATCTGAGCCAGAAATATATACATTATGCAAGCTTATCAGTAGGCTTGTCAGTCCTTTCATCATTTTACACGTAAGCTATCACAGTCCCTAGTGTACATTAGGTATATTAGAACTAGGCCTCTATAGGTCTCTCACATTTCTGTACATATTTAGAGCAGAAATACTATGTTTTTGTTATGAACTCTTTTCAATTTTGTTTTTATAGTAAACAGGCTGGGAATATAAAGTTAGTGTCTCCCACGGAAACAGATGGTAGAGGCAGCTTTGTTTACAGTCCAATTAATAAAGACAGTGGTTCTCTTCAGAGGAAAGTTCAAGCAGATTCGTTTGTCATCCCTTACAAAACATTCAGGTGTCCTAAACTTAGGATTCTTTAGCTGTAATGCAAACCCACTAATTACACAGTATCCATTGAGGCCCCTCTACGTCATCCCCAAAGCACTTGGATGGATAAGGGAGTTCATTTTGTTTGCTGTGTTGTTTGTCTCTGATCCAGGAGGATCATGTCTTCTGCCAGCATCTGCCATGAAACTGTGGAAGGCTAAATAAATTGCTGGCCTGAAAGTAGGATAAAATTTCAGACTCTTCACTTTCTTGACAAAACCCAACATTTTTGCAAAACAAATGAATACATTTTCTTAGCAATTTTCCATTTTCCAGTTTTTCTCAATATTTTAGGATAGTAATTAGCCTCTTCAGTGTGAATTATTCGCATACAAATAAATAGTGATTAATTTCATAACTACTGATTTCTGAAAAATACAATACTGGTCATCTGAGCCCAGAGGAATAAGATATATAAGACATAACACAAAAAAAAGCTAAAACCAAGCTGCCCACACTGACTGGTTCCGTCTTTCTCATTCCCAGCCCAGCTAGTTAGGCTTCTACCAAGTGAGGGAAATAAATACTTGGCTGAAAATTTTAGATGGAGACTTGGTAATCAACAACTAAAGTAAGCCATTTAGCATGCTATTTTTGAAATGTCAAAACGATGTGTAACAGGTTCATGGACATGTTCATTGAGTGAAAATCCTATTAACTATTTAATTACAGACTATCTCAAACACCTTCTTCTACCATATTATAACACTGTTGGAGAAAAACATCCAGTGTTGCAATTTAAGTGTACTTTTGCATTGTAAGAAATCATTAAAGCAACAGTGAACTGAACATTGCAAAAGTCTGAGAGGGTAACCTGGGAAACAACCATTAGGTAAATCTACTGTTTTTATGATTACGATAGTGGCCAAGATCTGTGCACAAAGCAGGAAGATGATAGATACCTGATCTGTTTGAAGATGATAAGAACACAAAGATGACCTGACATTACACTCTAATAACTGGTTGAGATTTTTATAAGCTTCCATTATAGTGTGAATCTGAAAACAAGTCATCAACATTCAGATCCTAAATTAGGCACATTTAATTGATCATTTCTTGTTTTCTTTAGAAAAAATTGCATATAATAGACTGGAAAAGCTTTGTACAGTTCAATGGTCAAAACATAAGTTGATAATTTTCAAGGCCAAGGTTTTCATCCTATTGATAGCCTAACTAAATCAGAGTTTATTACCCAAGTTAAAAATAATTAGGCAAATAATATTACTATATTTTGATTATATCCTTTGCATATTTCCAAAATCAAGTATAAGAAGATATATAGGTCTACCTTACGAATTCTATCTTGAAAATGTACTGTACTCCTGACAGCTTATGATTGGCAATACAGACTTCAAGAGGACTCTAGCCAATTGCTATGGAGAAAAAAAAGGGGCCTAAGTTTGGAAAAGAGAGAAATAAATGGTAATGAGAGTTGACAGAGTTAACTTTCTCTTGCTCTATCTGGTGGATAGTAACACCCAGGGCCATTCCTATCTACTTGCATATAGAAAACGCTTTGCTAACATTTGATGTTGAATACTATAAAGCATATGCTAAAATGGAGGAATCTAGATATTCTTCATCATTTAATATCCAGCATTACTTCAGGTAACTAAATAAAATTCCTTCCAATTTTTGTAAAAATTTTAAACTGAAAAGCACTTTCACCAAGAGCAAAACAACAACAACAAAAGAAAATTTAGATTCACAGTTCTTCCCCCATGCTCCAATTTCTGCTGCAAAAAATAAAAGCAACAATTAGGAAACAGCAAATACGGCAGAGGTTTCTGATAGACATCAGCTGCATCGTTTCACATTAGCTGTTCAAACGGCCATCAGAGGATAATGACTTTCACTCACTGTCAATCAATAAATGATTCCATTGTAGTTTCCCATAATTCATTGCTGTTACTACCAGTAATCATGTCTCCTTCGTTTCTTGAAATTAAATTTGAACAAAGCAGTATGACTAATTACCAGCTGATCTTCAACAGTTCCCACCAATAATTTGCTACATTGGACATTACACTATATTAGTAATGGATTAAGGCTCTGTATATTTTTAAGTCATGGTGAATTGCTAAGTAATTGCATTCATATTATTCACTCTACTATCAGTGGAGAGCATTATGCTGCCTAGATGAAGCTAGATTAAAATCAATTAAAAAGATGAGTTGGTTTTGTTTATCATGTATTTTTATAATTTATCTGACAGCTGTTTCCTGAATACCACTGAAGAATGCATATGAAGCAGATATAACCCTTCTGAATAAATTGATGCTCCTTTAAATCTTTTTTTGGGATGTATTATGCCCAAACAGGGTTTTTAAATTAATTCTGCAATCATAAGATTCAAGATGGCACTAACTACTTTCTGATCTTCCAAATTTTGTGCCAATGTTTAATTAGGATTAATTGCATGACTGGAAATGGTGTTTCAATAAGAATATTAGGTAGGTCATACTTTTTGGATAACATTTAATATGAAAATAGTCATTAAACTATTAATGTCAACAATGTAGATACTGAAGAAGTTGAACCATCTATATATCACACTAGCTGTAAGAATTTTTATTTTAAAGCAAAATACAGTGAAACTTTTTTTTAGCCTTTCTTTTGTTTTTTTTTTAGACAGTGCCAATTTCTGATGCATAAACATGTGTAAACACAAAAACTTCCATCCTCACCGGCCACTCATTTCCACTATCAAATTCATCTAGTCCAGACAAGGTGATTTCCTATAGTCATATCTATTCCCAAACATGAGTCTACGTAGTGGGTTCACTAAATGCTTTACTCCCCTAACAAAGGCATCTTTTACAAGGTCATTTTTGTACCTGGCATGTCATTTGATAAGTTATGTCCTTCAATATTTAAATTACATGCCACCCTCCTATATTTCCAGACCATAAATCTGAGGCTATGCTTCTACAGAGACATAGATTACACTGTATTGTTTTTCTTTCCCTAAAATTTGTCTAACAACCCACTAAAACAAAACTTTATTTTACACAATTAGGACCATACTAAGAAAATTAGTATCAGCCTCCTTATTTAAAGTCTTCATGTCTCAGGGTAAAGATGAAATTGCACCTAACTAAAGATAAATTTAAGCTATGCTTTCTCAATTCTCTAAAATTTCCAATTATTTTTATCATGGAAACTTGTGTTAGATGAGTTATAGTAACAGTCTGTTGTTCATAATATAGGAATGAACAAAAGTCCCAACTTCTGTTCATTCCTATATTCAAACCATAATATATGACCACACACAAGAGAACTGGGTGATGTTTCAGTTTCCCATGCAATAAATTTTCACTTACTTTGCAGAAAAATGACTGATATGTAGAGGCAACCAGAAGGGAAATGTCTGCCGTAAATTTACTTCTGACCCATAAAAAAACATTGTTTCATTTTTGTGGCAGTGACAGGAATCTTCGGATAATAATATCATTCTATGTTGAAATGAGGGGAAAACAAACAAAAACAAAGGAAATGCTTGGTATATGGTATATTGAGTCACTTATTCTGGAATTTATGAAATATTTCAAAAACATCAAGAAATATTAAATTGGATCCTGCCATTGATGCTCTAAAACATAGTGAAGTGTTTCTAAAACCTCAAATATAAATATTTAATTAAAAATAACCCAAAGAGAAAACAATGAAATCACTAAAAACAACAACCAATAAAAACAGTGCTACTTCACTGGCCACTTTCTAAAACACTTAGTATGAAAATATGGCCAAGAAAGGGACAGGAGCATAAAACAAAGAATAAACAAATAAAATTAGAAGCTGGTGGTTCTTCTATGGAGATTATACTTCAAAGTGAACTGAGTTATTTAAAATACTAAGGACAATAATATCAACACAAAAGACAACTTTTAGAAGAAGACAGTCAAGGATGCAATAGACTCAAGACATGGGTCAGAGGACGATGGAATGATAGCACGTGTGAAATTTAAAGTGTAACCTCTCAATTGCTATTTATTCCTTCCATCTTCTCAAAGAAAATCTCAAATTAACTCAAATGCAAAAGGAAAGATTGTAAATATATCCCGTCCTTTACTTAAGGGGACTATTTTAAATATTTTTAATCTTCTTTTGCTGATCATAACCAGTCTGAGGTAGCCATCTGCTGAGGAACTGATTAAGATTTGTTTTAGGTGTATTGCGAAGAGAAAAGCTGAAGAAATGGTCAGCTTCTGACATAAAAATATGATTAGGCAACAAGCCAAAAGCTTTGAAAGCCAATCTCTAGAGAAACTATTCTTCAAATTTCTTCATTGCCTCCTTTTGCATGTCTAAAAATTAAACTTGAAAACACCAGCTCAGGGGTTAACCAGATTGTAGGAAAATATCCCTTTCTACCACTAAATATCCCTTTCTACCACTAACATTTGTCTGAAGTCACAAAAGGAAGAAACTAATCTGGAGACAGTAAGAAAACCTTGCCTGTTTTCCCTTTTTTTTTTTTTTTCCTTCCTTCCTTCCTTCCTTCCTTCCTTCCTCCCTCCCTCCCTCCCTCCCTCTCTCTCTCTCTCTTTCTTTCTCTTTCCTTCCTTCCTTCCTTCCTTCCTTCCTTCCTTCCTTCCTTCCTTCCTTCCTTCCTTCCTTCCTTCCTTCCTTCCTTCCTTTCTTTCTTTCTTTCTTTCTTTCTTTCTTTCTTTCTTTCTTTTCTTTCTTTCTTTCTTTCTTTCTTTCTTTCTTTCTTTCCAGAGTGTGTCACCAGGCTGGAGTGCAATGGCACAATATCAGCTCACTGTAACCTCTGCTTTCCAGGTTCAAGCAATTCTCCTGCCTCAGCCTCCCAAGTAGCTGGGACTAGAGGCATACACCATCATACCCAGCTAATTTTTTTTTTTTTGCATTTTTAGTAGAGACGGGGTTTCACCATGTTGGCCAAGATGGTCTTGATCTCCTGTCTTCATGATCTGCCCACCTCAGCCTCCCAAAGTGCTGAGATTACAGGCGTGAGCCAGAGACCTGGCTTGTTTTTTATCATGTAAGATTTATTGGAAGGTATATGAAACAAGTTGAGAGAATATATGTTTTGATTTCTAATTTGGGGGCTTTTGTGTACAAAGCGCCTCTTTCCTATACATGCAACCTAGCACTGTGAGAGGGACCACTGGGTTGAGGGCTTCAGGCCAACAGGTAAGCCCACCCTCGCTAAGCAAGTGGAGCAGCAGGGTCAGAGAGAAATGCCTGGCTGACACTCCCGAGCTCTTCTCAGTTCTATTAAAGTGTGAATTCCAAGCTGACAGTGTCCCCAGCCCAGGACACATACTGATGGGATCAGGTGACCCCACAGAGGCTAGGGCTACACCCTGTGTGTGTGTGTTCAACAAGTGTATGCTGAACAAGCGCCTGCCTAAGACCCGAAGACCCTACTTTCAGTGTTGTAAAAACACATAAGCCACAATCCCCACCTCTCCTAGACCAAGACATTCCTGAGAGAGAGAAGCAAGGAAAGAGCTATCTGAGAGCCTGTCATTTCAGAAGGGGCTGCTTACATCATCAGATAGATTAAACTTTAGATCCCATTTGACCTGTAGGCAGTTTTTTCTTCCATTTACCAGTGCGTGAGGTGGGTGTATAGTGTATCTTCAATAAATAAAGGGACTAGTTTTCTGGACAAATCAAAGTTGGCTTGTGAGGTAAATTATCAATCCTAGGTTAAAATAAATAGCACCCCATGGGACTGAAATAACTGTGATCATGAATTCTAAAAAGAAATAAAAATAGAAGGAAGATGAGGTTATGGAGAAAGAGAGAAGGGAGACAGGAGATAAGGTGAGCAAAAAGGAAAAGGAAAGAAAATGAAGGGAATAAAGAGGAAGAAAAGAGAGAAGGAATGAAGGAAATCTGTGCTCACAAGATAACAGGATGAGTTAATTCAATGGCTCAAGTGTGAGCCTCTGAGTCTTAAACCTGTATTAGAATTCACCCTCACAACTCGGTAGTCATGGTTCTCGGCCAAAGCCAATTTACCTGCCTAAGCTTCAGTTTAGCAACATTATATGCAAAATCAGACCAATACCTATCATACAGATACAGATTTATTCATACGGTCTAAAATCCTTTAAACAGCCAACAAAGAGACAGAAGTCTACACAATAAGTGATTTGACCCACCTCTGTACACATCCATATTTACAGGACCTGAAAACCTCACAGAAGGCTTAGTCTGAATGATTTTCACATTAAACCAGAAAAAGGTTTCCAGTTTGCGGCTGAAGTCATGAAGGCAGCTGAGAGAAGACAGAGGTAGGGAGTCTAACAGAGGAAGTCATGAAGGCAGCTGAGAGAAGACAGAGGCAGGGAGTCTAACAGAGGAAGTCATGAAGGCAGCTGAGAGAAGACAGAGGCAGGGAGTCTAACAGAGGAAGCCCTAGGTCTCAGGAGGAAGCCTGGAGAGAACCTGGTCCTTCCAGGCCATGGAACAGAAGGTGAATCTAGTTAAAAGCCACTCAGATATAGAACAGAGGCCCAGCTAACACCAAAGACCAAAGTAAAAAAGATTTACTTTGGTAAATTGATTTCAATAGATGAATGATGACAGTGATGATGATGATGACTTCCTAATAAGGGCTGGAAATTAATAGATTAAATAAACTATACAGACCTGACACTCATTAATTTAAGGGAGCCATTTAAGTTTCTAATTACATAGTGTGGACAAAGCAGTGGATTTATATAGAAGGAAATAAAAAAAAAACCCACTCCCCGAGTCAGGAATCTATATCTGGACATTTTGCATCCAAACAATGTTGATTAATGAATCAATCTGAAGCTGTAGGAAAAGTGGTGTAACATGGAACTCTGAAATTTACTCTGCTACTTGCGTATTTTCATCCATAATTTGTAAGAAAGAAGTCAAAAGCATCATTGTCAAACTGCAGAAAATTTTAAACCAGGATGAGGAGCAAATTAGATATACAGAATGAGATAATCAGAAGTACAAATTTATTTTTTAATGGGCCAGGACATATCTGATGTGATAGCAGCTCACGCAGAAAAAGTAAAGTAAAATCCTGGACTTCAAGTGAATACAAGCTCAAGGTGATACGGCTGTGAAGGAAGCCTGTGTCATTAAGCCTGTATCAATATCCGCCAGTGGCCTTCCAACTCACAGGATCCAATCATCATAATTCATCCTGCAATGATGAGATCATATCTGGACTATTATTCTTAGTTCTCATTCTTGTGCTGTAAGTGAAATCTGTATGATTAGAGGACATCTAAGAGCAGTAAGAAGTCTTTGAAAATCCTTGATGAAAGTGAGGATATCTTGCTTGTTAGGAATGAAACCTCAATGGGACATGCAAACTTTCTGCACATATGTGAAAGCTCTTCACAAAATACATTTATTCTCTGTGTCGCTACAGTACAGACCCAGCCCAGGCAGATATGTTACAAAAACCCATCTGGTTCAGTGTTGTACAGCCAGAGGCAATGAAAGGAAGAGGGTCAGTTAAAGCCAGCCATAACTCAGGCATTAATTCATTAATAATTCAAGAATCAACAGGTATTTTTGAGTGCCCTCTCTATGCCACACATTGCTTGGTAGTAAGCTGGAGATGATATTCAAGATATTGAACTGTTTGGCATAAACACCAACCATTAATAACAGATACCTAATTAATCAGAAAGCATGCCAGCCACAAAGGGCAGTATGGCCATCCTAGTGCATACTGCAGCTCAGCCCAGTGTTACCAGTCCAAGAAGCAAAAATCCATGTGTGATTACAGCACACAAAGAGATCTGCTGTCTTTGAAGTGTGAATAAAGAGTTATAGCAGCCCAGAAAAAGAGATAGAAAGACTTAATAATCAAAAAGCGTTTGAGAGGATGCTTGATGAATAGTGTGGTGAACCAGCAGGTGAAGGAAACATTATAGGCAAAGTTATAAAACTTCAACAGTGTTCAATGTGTTCAGGGTGCCATAAGTATGTCAAAATTGTGTATCATCATGAAGGTGGGATAAGTAGTAGGCAAACATACTACTGTGCAAAGCAGTATGTAGGATGCTTTGCTTCTGGCTATGGGGATCACTGAAGAACTAAGAGCAAAAAGTGATATGATTAAAATCATTCAATAGCAAAGTTCACTCTAATGGCACTGAGAAATGCAGACAAATACAGCTACTGCAATTGTTTAGGACTGGCTTAAATTAGAGAAGTGGTAGAGGAAAAGGAAAAAAATATTCATATCAAGGACAACAGGAGGTGGCCAGTCAGCACCTACTAACTCAAGTAGAATTACACATAGATTTCTTGCTTGGGAAATCGGGTCATTCACTGAGACAAGAAATGTGGGGTTGCATGTAGACTTGGAGACTCTTAAAAAGAAAAATTACAACTTATGAATTTCAGTGTTTCATGGTATATGAAAAAAAGTGTCTTAAGTTATGTAGGGAACTTGAGAGCAAGATGGGATCTAAAGCTATAAACTTCAGACTCATTACATCTGAAACTGCCCTAAAGAAGGAAATTGAAGGAGAAGAAAATGAGGGACCTCAGAAGTGACTTAGGAAAACTAATATTTACATAGTAGATTGAGAAAAGAAGCCTGCAAACACACACACACACACACACACACACACACACACACACACACACACACATTAAAGCCATATCTCTCTAAATGAGCAATCTTGGGCAAGTCACTTTGCCTTAATGAATTTCCTCAACTTATAACTTGGGAACATAGCTCACAGGGGAATAAATAATCATGAATGGTCGTGCTCTCAAATATTAGTTCTCTTCTTTCTTTTGTGTAAATTTTGAGTCTGAGTCTTTGACTAGCTAACATGGACTAGCTAAGACTATCTCATTTAAATATTGACTTGAACGTGTCTTACTAAAATAATTAAAATTAAACAGATTGGTGATATAAAGGGAGAGCAAAAATTCAGGAATAAGATAAATTTGGATTCCTAATTCAAATCTGGAAAATATCCTTATCTGAATGTGTTTTCTCACTTGTAAAACAAAGTTAACTGTACCCATCTCACAGGATTCTGTTGCTTAAGGGCAGTAATATAAGCAGCACATCTCTCTCAGTATCTGCAACACAGCAAGCATTCAGTAAGTCTCAGTTCTTTCTCCATTTCATCTCTTTACTTCTCAAGTGTACTGTACCAGACATAATACAACATTTCCTTAATGACTCAGGGTTATCATTACGAACATCAGTTAATGTTACGTGTCTAAGATGCAGATGCAGCTGCAAATGTAATAGAATACCAGGCGAAATGAACCACTCATGTAACACACAGTTGACTTGCCTAATTTTGTCATATGCATGATACTGAATCTGCAGCAGCTTGAGATGATTTACCAGGCACACACAAAAAAAATTGTGAACAGCTGCCTTTCTAAGATTTGATATCATATAAGGGAGATGAACGAATGTTATAGTGATTCATCAACCTCTCAGGTCCAACGTTTGTTTGTTCTCTTACGGCAAACATAACTTTCTTATGCGTCTGGTCTTGTCTTTTATAAATGAAGTCTGGAATCTGTGTTGTATCATACTGTATTCTACAATGCAGCTCTGTTCACTGAATTTGCATCCGCAATCTAACAATACTTTTGAACTTCTGTTTGCACTGGAGCTGTCAAAGGATCTCTTCTGGCTAACGCCCAAACCTAGTTAGTCTGCATTTCATGTTCCTGTGACCCTACCCTGACCCTAGGTGAGTGGTCCAAGAATCAGTACTAGATAGATGGACAGCGGATTCATAGTGCAGGATATACCTTATGGGTAGACCCAAGAGAGTGAGCTAAGCCAGTTGGATTCTTTGTTTTCAAAAAGCACAAAGGGAAACAACAAGAAACCGTGCCAGTCAGTAGTTACCTGGTGGTGAAATAATGTCATGTCTAATCCAAAGTTTGGAGGGACCCAAAAAGATACGGAGAGGAGGAGGATAAAGTCAGCTGGAAGTAAACAAACAAATGAAATATATTGGCAAAGAGAAGCACAAGCAGAGCTGCTGCTGCTGCTGCTGCTGCTGATGATGATGATGATTGTGTGTGTGTGTGTGTGTGTGTGTGTGTGTGTGTGTGTGTGTGAGAGAGAGAGAGAGAGAGAGAGAGAGAGAGAGAGAGATACCTGAGGAAAGACAGAAGTAAAGGAAGGAGAGTGTAAGAAGGAGGAGGCAGCAGAACAGTAGGATAGAGAGGCAGGAAGTGGGAAAAAAGGAGGGTGTCAGGGAGGAGAAGGAACTGGGGCAAGAGAAACCCATCAATCCCTATAGATGCCTTGCGCCTCTAGTGCTCTATAGATACCCTTCCGGTCTGTGTATTTCTTTAAAATACATCTTTTTCTTGAGATAACTTGAGAGGAGCTTTTCTTTCAATCAGTTTAGCCTGACAGATGCATTATAATGGTATCAAAACACAGCCAAGTTCCTCTAGTGTAGCGTGCTGAGCTGCTACGGTTGCCATGGCTTTTGACTGACCTTCAAGGCTGAGTTCAGGGGAATTTCCTTCTCTACTCCCTGTCCCTTCCCCACATTCACATACTCACTGTAGAGACATGAGTTTCCTTTAGAGAATCACAGCATATAAATGACTAATAATCCAGTGTTCTCAGTTTTATCTCCTGGAAAGTCCCCCATGAGCTGTCCCTTTCCCTCATTCTCTTTCTCCATGACTGCTTCTCTTCCTTGCCTACTCTTCCATTTTTTGCCCTCTACTTTTCTTTTTCTGGTGGCTTCTGCCTCATCTTCTTCCTTGAATGCTTCTCAGGTTTTACAGATCCTTTAAAAGCATCGACAGCTAATCAATGCCCCAACCAATACACCTTCTCTAACCTTCACAATCTGTGCCCTTCTCTGTCATTTGTTTCTTCTGTTTTTCTGTCAACATAATGGTTTCTAGATTTTGTTCAGTTATTGTTGAGTCTTGAGTAATTCCAAAAGCCTGTAAGGATTCAGAATCCAAATTTCTGAACAGCTGAAATTTCCAACAATGACAGCAATCAAACAGTAGCATGCACTGACCCACAGTGAGCAGCTTGTGCCTGGCCCTGCAGGCTTTGCAGTCACTAGCCATGAACAGGACAGTTCGGCGCTCAAGAGAGACCCCAGTACTATCCATTTTTGAGATGTCTGAAACATAAAATAACTGAAAAATGCCAAACAGAGGTTTAAAATACAAATAAGTGTTCTATGTCTACATTTAAACATATTAACACTTAATTTAAAAACAACAGGACATACACTTGTAGTACCCAAACAAAATTATAAAATTGTGAAGAAATTTGAGTTTAAAATTTTAGGGTAAATGAACCTAAATTCTTCTCTAAATCTTCTCTAAATCCATCAGTTAATCGCTAGGACTAAGGAAACTTCTATAGAGAGAAGGTCAAATGTCTAAATTTAAGATACTGGGCCTTCTGTGAACTGAGGTCCTAGCCAAATAGTTCTCTTCCCTCTGGAATAATTTCTGCCAGAACTCTTACAGGAATCATATGGGTATGAGAGCCAAGGGTTGGGTACGATCTTATCACATTATAGATTTGTATGTTTAAGGTTTCATGGCTGCCTTTTATTTGAATATTTAAATTAATTCTAATTAAAAGGGACAAATAACTGAGCCCTGAGCTTTGCCCTATCACAATATATATGCAGGACACTGGACAGGTCACTTACAAGCTGCAGGTATCAATTGTCTCAATTGCCTAATCCTTTAAAATGAGTGGATCCACAAGACCAGAGAGTTGTTATCTTTCAGAGCTTTAAAATGCTGTATTAGGCTAGGTGTGGTGGCTCATGACTGTAATCCCACCACTATAGGAGGGTGAGGATGGATGATTGCTTGAGGCCATAAGTTCTAGACCAGCCTGGACAATACAGCAAGACCCCATCTCTACAAAAGTTTTTTTTTTTTTTAATTAGCCAGGCACAGTGGTAAGAACCTGCAGTCCTAGCTACTTGGGAAGCTGAGGCAAGAGGATAACTTGAGTCCAGCAGTTCAAGGCTACAATGAACTATGATCACACCACTGTACTCCAACCTAGGTGACAGGGTGAGACCTTGTCTAAATATATATATACACACACACATACATATATATATATACACACATATATTCTATAATATTTTACATTTCTTTGAGTTTTCAATATAAGAAAAAAGAAGTATGAACTGACAGAAGTTCGTGAAGCAAGTTGTCGTTCTATATCAATGAGCTTCAGTGAAAGAGCAATAAGAGCTAGAAAATTTTATATGCCAACTATTTGAAAACAGAGGCAAGAATGTCCTATATCCAACAGAAAGGTTTAAAATTCATTGAGTTATTTTCTATTTAGTATCACAGAATTTCACTTTACTTTGCCTTCTGATTATTGCCCAACTTTATTTCAGAAAAAAAAAAAAAAAAAAAAAAAAAAAAAAAACTAGATGATTTAGCTCAATCAATGTCAAGGCAAGAAATTTGAGGTAAATGGCATCTGGAACCCTCTCACCCTTAGGACAGTGCTAAACAAAAATACAGATTGGGGTGAAGAGGCCCATTAGCCAGACTTACTAGCATCTGCGCATGCTAGTCTATTTGACCCCTTCTCACAAAGTACAAATTTAACTGTTAGATGAAAATCTATATTTGTTTCCATCCCCACTCCATAAGTATAAAAAAAAAACAGTATGTTCCTTCCTCACCAAGGAAGGAGGAGCAGCTAATCGAATTGCAGAAAACCTGATAGTCATTGATAGTTTTTGGTTCTGTGTTCCTACCCAAATCTCATGGGACCACATGAGCATCATTGGATCATGGGTGTGGTTTTCCCCATGCTGTTCTCATGATAGTGCATGAGTCTCATGAGATCTGATGTTTTTATAGACATCTGACATTTCCCCTGCTTGCAGTCATTCTCTCTCCTGCAGCCCTGTTAAGAGGCACCTTCCACCATTATTATAAGTTTCCTGGGGCCTCCCGGCCATGCAGAACTGGGTCAATTAAAACTCTTTTCTTTACAAATTACCCAGCCTTGTGTATTTCTTCATAGAAGCATGAGAATGGACTAATACAGTCATTGAGTCACATTTTGCTAGTAGGTGATCCAGATTCATGTGTTAAAGGGACATTGCTCATGTGTGGCTGGGACCAAGTATATAATGTTGCTTGCCTGCCTGTGTTCAGGTGTAATGGATTCCCACTTTCTTTTATTTTTACGCACACCTGGGGAGGACCTCCCCATTCTCTCTTTCTCTCAGAAAATAAAAAAGCACCATTTTGTCTCTCTTCCAGGTTCTCTGAGACTGGATGGGCAAAGTTGATTAAATTTGTCCTGAAAAACGGACCTCATCCACACATCTGCTCCAAAGGAGGTAAAAGTATAAGTGGGTTTTAGGTATGAGCCTCACTATTTGATGTAGTTTTTCAGAGCCCTGCTTCGTGGAGTAAGTGCTTGACAACCAATAATAAGGCTATTTTCATCTCTATTTTAGTCTATTCTTCATTTCTTTCACAAAAACTAAAGCAAGAAGTCAAAATTTGGCATTATACTCCAACCTTTAACTTACTGGTTTGTTGACTAGAAAATCTGAGAATAAATACTAATACTAGAAACACACAGAATGATGTAGCTCATTTTGCCCTCTGTGTATTACTGAAGCTTATAATTGTGGTTACATTTTGTTTTGAAAGAATGGCTGCAGCTAGTTGGTTTAACAGAACTTTACACAGCTAAAAAGACCAAGTTTCCTGTATGAAACAAACACCAGTGTTTGCTTACTGGTCTTTGGAAGTTAGCACTAAATATTGCTAAACAACATTTAACCCTCACTCCAAATTCAGTTCCACTTTACCTTGGTATGCAGAAGTAAGAAAAAAAAAGAGTGAAGACACTAATTTCTTGATTCTTGTATCTCACTTACAAGCTCTTGATGTTACCAATACATGATCTCCAGTTGGCTCTACATTGCTTTTTGTGTACAGTAAAATATACATAAGATATACCATTTTAACCATGTATATGTTTATGCTTTAATAGCAATAAGTACATTCACAGTGTTGTATCACCATCCCCAATATTTCCTGAACTTTTTCGTGATCTCCAGCAGAAACTCTGTACCCATGAAACAATTCTCAATTTACCCCACCCCCCCAGTCTTGGTAACCTCATTCTATTTTCTGTCCTATTAATTTGCCTATTCTAGTGACTCTATAAAGTGAAATCATACATTTGTCCTTTTGTGTCTGAATTTTTTTACTTGGCAAATATTTTCAAGGTTCATCCATGTTGTAGCATGTAAGAAAATTTCATTCCTTTTAGGATTAAATGGCATCCCATTGTATGCATACACCTCATTTTGTTGGTCCATCCATCATCTGTTGATGCCACTGGGACTGTTCCCAAATTTTAACTATTGTGACCAGCTATTTTAGCTGCTATGAACATTGGTATACAGGTTTTTGTTTGAGTCCCTGTTTTCACGGGGACTGAAATCCTTATAAGTATATATCTAGAAGGGGAATTGCTGGATCACATGGTAATTCTGTTTAACTGTTCGAGAAACTGCCAAACTGTTTTCCATAGTAACTGTCCCTTTCATATTCCCATTAGCAATGCATGAGTGTTCCAATTTCTCCCCAGGCTAGCCCACACTTGATACTTTCTGGGTTTGCTGTGGTTTTGTTTTGTTTTGAATAACAGCCATCCTAATGGCTACAAAATGATTTGTACTGTTTTTTATATAAGGCCTTGGATTGAAATAAACACTGAAGGCTGTTACCCAACATGCATTTCTTCTTTCCTTTTTTCTAAAGAACTCCATTTCATTTTGTTATCAATTGCATTCCCAGCTCTAGGTGGTGATGCTACTTAGTCAGTGAACTGGCTCATAGTATTCCCTATTAGTGATTTTCGTCGAGGATGGAGTCAATCAGACAAAAGGAAAGGTGTTTAAGGACTTAAAAGATGTCCTTTTTCCCTTCCACTTCATCCTCCCCTACTATAAATAGAGAATGTGCTGTCCTAGTTTTTTGCTGAAGCCTTCTTATAACTAAAAGAGGAAGGAACCTGAGGACAAGACTGAAACTCTAAGGATGACAGGGAAGAAAAATGGGAAAAAATCAGAATATTTGATGATACAATGAGCACGAAATCATCCAATTACCAAGTCTACTCCACCGATGGATGTCTTTTTTACATGAGGTAATAAACTGCTCTATTTTTTAAGCCAGCATGAAATGACAAAAGGATCCTAATTCATCCTCTGTGACCATCTTTATGGTTTACAAATGAGTAAAAAGTTAAAAATCAAACCCAAAATTAAGAGAAAATTAAAATATTATACCGCTGATTCAATGCCCTGAGTTTATTTCTAAATTCGAGGAAGAAACAGAAAGTCTTTTCAAACAGGTGAAAACATGAAAGTGAGAAGGTATGGATTTTTATGCTCCCTAACTTCTAATACATCCCACATTTCTTGAGTAGATATAAGCTTACCCAAAACTCAGTGACTCAATCAGAGCTTTATTTAACCATGTTCTCCTTTGTGAACTATTACTTCAATGAAAAGCCTGAAATAAACCTTTTCTTTGAGTGTCTTTTATACGAGGTAAGTTGGACATTCATTTAAAATGTAGGGTGATACTATTTCCCCACTGGCCCAAAATGCTTGTTTTCTTCTGTTTCCTTGCATTCTCTGAATCATGTATTCACATGGAGTCAGCCTGTCATGTCACCAGTAGCAAATGAGTTGCACAATCGATTCTTCCTTTCTTTTCTCTAAGAAACCTAAGTTTGGCAGAACAAGAGGTTCACTGTCAGCAGCATGAACCTAGTTGTCATTTCAGGTCATTTCGGGTAGAAAAGGGCAAAATTATAATGGCCTCCTTGTAACCATTCTCAGTGACTTAAGCAGGACATCTCACTTAGAATATGCCATTCAGATCAACCAGCTCCACATATGTCAAGTCACAATGCCCCCTAGGAAGCACTTAGTCTAACTAATAATATGATGAAATGCACTATCATGGGCTGCAATGGAAGCACAAAAAGCTTAGATATAAATGACTCTTCTAAAATGTTCTGGTTTGGATTTATGATACACAGGTCAAGCATCACTTTCAAGGCACTCAGAAAGCATTAAAATAGAGAAAATAATATCTCTTCTGGGTCTTATCCTTTCAATGCCATTCAGTAGATTGTTCTTTAAGGCCAGGTCTACACTTGAAAGTGCATGATACAGCTCGCCCTGCTATAGCTGCTGCTTCACTCTCCTCTTGGTTTTAAAAGCAGCCAGAGCTGAAAATAGCTCAAGAATGAAGCCTGCATGACTGTGCAGTTGCCATTTCAAACATACACAGAAAATGTTAAGCCTCAGGCTATTTTTCTCAAGTATGGACAGTCCCTAGGAGAAATAGTTAAAACTTACCCCTAAAATATTCTCTGCAAATGGAGGTCATTTGAAAGGAATAAACATATAGGGATCATTTGACCTATGACTAGGTAGAAATACTGTACTAAAACCAAAGAAAACAAAGACCAGTTGCTTTTTAAAAAAATTCGAACAAAGGAATATATTATTAGATAAATTTAAGATATTCTATAGGAATTTTAATAGTGATTTGATATTGTTTGTAGCATAACAATATTCAGGGTTATTGTGGGGAAAGACAAAAGACCAAAAATACAATATTAACAGAGGCTAATTTATAAGAAACAAAACTTAAGCATTACTAAGTTTTAGACATAGCTCAGTATTTTCTCTCTTATAGTCCCTCTGTACATTGTCTAAGACTTAAAATGTTATCTTTGTTATCTAAAAGTGCATTTTTAAAACCATCAATTCAAAAAAGGCCCAATTAAAAGTATTCTAAGGAATAGAAAAGTGAAGGATGTGTTTGAAAATCTAAGGGCTGAAAATATTAAGCAAAGATACCACATATGACTTCCATTAATCTTTAGAATTCATGTGATGTGGCACCTATGCTTCCTTTATTAGTTATCAGTTATTAAAGCACACTTTGGCTGCAATATTAAAAGTAACATTCTATATATAAGGGATAACATGTCCTCTTTGTCTAGATCTTTTTCCTCTAGATGTTTATATTTATAATCATTTCTAGAGCATTCACTTCATACCAGGCACTATTTTATACACTTTACGAATATTAGGTCATTTAATCTTCACAATTACCAATATGAGTAGTATTCTCATCATCATTGTACAAACAAACTGATGAACAGCAAGGTTAAGTAAATTGCCCAAAGTCATATAGCTAGTAAGGAATAGGACCAGAATGTGAACAAGAAAATGTGGCTCCCCAGTCTATGGTCTTAATCACCATGCTACTAAAAGGATTCCTCTGCAGCCTCTCAAAGCAGAAGGAAATGATAGATCATAGGGCAACAGAACAAAAGTCTAATTCTAATTTTGTCACTAACTACAATTGACCTTAGGCAATTTCCATAAATTTTCTGGACTTCTGATGTCTCATTAGGAAAATGGAAGATCTTTAGTAAGATTTCATCTTCCTCTAAAATTCTACAATTTAGAGCTTTTGACCTTCAGTGTATTTACAGTGGTTGAGAGCATGAGCAACAGGGCAACAAAAATGTGGGCATGCAAGAATTGAAGGTACATAGAAAAGGACACAGCACAACCTGCTTTAGATTTAACACCCTTTAATTGATACAGCTTGTCACCAATTATCCCTGATTTTTCCATCTGGTTTTATTGTTGAAAATGGCTGCGCTATGTAAAGATAAGTGTGCTAAAACAGTGTTACTGTAAAGAAACTATATGAGTAAGTAACACAATAAAGTGAAACCTAGAAAATGTAAGCCTCTTAACCATGAAGAACAATAGCATGTCATATCTGAGTGGATAATCTATTTCCACTAGATGTCACAAATACAGACTCATCATTACAAGCAGCTTTAAGGCAAAGTACTGAACTGCCAATTCTTCTTCTAAGTGCCCACTAGGGACATAAAATAGTTAAAGTCATTAGTTAATGAATTTCTATGTAATGAATGCTTGAGAGAAATCTAAAGATGACTCACTAACTACAAAGCAGTCTAATCAGCTTGGTTGTTTATCAAAACTCTATCAAATAAATTTGTATTCTGACTTCTATAATACATAGATTTTAATATATGGGCTCACTTTCATACAGATATTTGCAGTAAATCAATAAGATCTGCATTGCAATACATTGCCTCAACCAAGCAAGAGGATTCATTTTAATGATCTCCCACTGCGCCCTGTTACTAAGTTTCACTGACTAAGTATTTTTTGGCAATATTTTTTTCTCCAAAAACACATCTAAACAACTGCAAAGCAGCTCGTCAATACAGTCAATTGAGGAATAATTGTAGTTGGGGCAACTGAAAAATGTTATACTGTTCTGAAAGAACTGACCAACTGATTGATTTTTCTTTTTATTAAATTAATTTTCTACTTTTGTGAATGGTTCCATCAAAAATTAACTTTATATGCTTCCCCTTTCCAGTCAACATGTTCTACATAGAACAGTAGTCATATATTGGCTAAAGTTTAGTTTTCATTTCTTTGTTTAATCAGCAATTTTCATTAGTTCACTATAATTAACATTCTTGTAGGAAATTCATAGTTCTAGAGGAAAACACAGGCTTGATAGCAATCTGTATTTTCCTTCGAAATTTTTTCCTATGTAAACATATATTTTTACAGGACTTAGATACTAAGGTATATATATTTCATATCCTTGTTTATTTAACACTATGTACTCGGTGTACTTCTTTAATATTCTTCATAATCTCATTTTAATGCCTACAAAATATGCCATAATGTGGAAATAACACTCTATGAATATATACTTATAAAGAAATTATCATGTATATTTCGACATTTTGATTTACAGAAGTTTTCTAAGATAAAAAGCTTTATCAGAAAGTATGAAAACATTAAATATTTTTAGCAAATGCTGCCAAACTATCAAATCAAAATGTTGTGTGTACATTTACTTTCACCAGCGATCTATATGCTCCTCATCATCACTAAAGTGCATGCTTTTGTCCTGGCGAATTTGATAGGTAAAAATAATTTAATCTGCTTGTCTTTTTTTTTTTTTTTTTGCTTCTCTTTTAATAAGAGTGAATTTTAAGTTTTTCATCTGTTTATTAACCATACACACTGCCTCTTTTTAAAATGCATTTTTCTAGTTGGGGAAACTCTTATTGTCGATTTTTATCACTGCTCTATCTCACCTGGATTTTTCATTCCTAATTGGCTACTGTCACTAAGGCAATGTAAAGAAAGAGTCAAGTAAAGTTCATTACCTTTCCTAATGTACCATTTTTAATTGTATTTCTTATATGCATGTGCAAAATGGAAAATTCATACTAAATAAGAGGCAATGGTGAACTAAAGATGACCTCTGATTGGCTGGCTCCTTTAGTCTCGAAAATCAATATGTGGATAATACTATATAGCTCAAAAATCTCTTTCTTGTACTTCCTTAGACTGGTAGCTGTTCTTGCATCACAAAAAAAACACATTTATCTCAAATTTAAAATTTACAGTCATTCCCAACTGCTCTTAAAACTCCATTATCCAAGATCATGTGCCTATCACATTAATTATTTATGCTGAAATATTTTCAAACTAAATATTAACTATAAAACTTTCTCAGGAAACAAAAACATGCAAAATCTGATCAATGACAAAAATTCCTACCTCAATACCTTTCTTCCTTTTTCAATACCAATGCATCAGAAATGACTGCAATATAGTTGTTGTAGAGAACTATCAGAATAACTGATAAGAGATAAAGATCAAAACTGTAGGATGCCAATGTCTTGTAGCTGTTAATCAGAAGCAGATTTTATACAAAGCCATCCCGTAATCCTATCAGGGGCCAACTGTCCTTGCAGCCTAATTAAAAAGTGAAATCACACTGGAACCATTTGACATTGTTCAGAAAGAAGGCAAAGGCATCCAGAATACAGGACTTGGGGATAAATATGTATACAAAAAATGTTAATACACTGCTATATGATTAAATATATTAAAAGGCCCAAAATCAAATAAAGCATTTTAAAAGTTTTATTTGTGAGTACATTATTACTTCCTTTGTCATTTAAAACTGGACCAAACCTTGTGAATTTAGTAGGTGAAAACTGCCTCCTAAAAGTGTACCTGAGATAATGAGACTTCTAATAGCCATATAGAACAGTGACAATCAATGGAATGAGCTATATTTACTACAATCAATTAACTACAAATATATACACTGTTAAAATGACTGAAATGATCAAGGTAAATCAAGACATTGTTGCACAGCTGAAATAGTAATCTAATGTACAATAGAGTACCATTTTTACTTTGTCACAGACTTGGTCATCAGTGTGTTGAATGAAGTCTTATCTAATATCATGACCAGTGGACATGCAGTGTTTGTAATGCCTGTAATGAAATATTTTACTGTGTGTAAACTGTTAACCTAAAAAGTATCTAAACAAATTATCAGAAATACAAAATTGTAGGAATCACAACCAATTTTTGTCACTACCTTATCATTGCTAATTTTCTCTTAAGCCAAATTATTAGAAGATTAATTGAACTAACCAATGGTGTTAGGGATAATTAAAAGTATAAGGGATTACTTCAAGAAACACTCACACACATGTGCGCACAAGAGACAGACAGCTTAGGAAAATCTTTCCATTACTATGTATTTCAGTAGATAGTAAAGAAAATGGGGTACATATGCACCATGGAATACTATGCCGCTACAAAAATGAATGAGGTATGTCCTTTGCAAAGACTGGATGGAGCTGAAGGCCATTATTCATAGCAAGAGGAACAGAAAATCAAGTACCGTATATTCTCACTTATAAGTGGGAGCTAAATGAAGAGAACACATAGACACACAGAAGGAAACAACACACACTGGGACCTTTCAGAGGATGGAGGGTGGGAGGAGGGAGAGGATCAGGAAGAACACCTAATAGGTAAAAGGCTTAATACCTGTGTGATGAAATAATATGTACAACAAATCCCCATGACACAAGTTTATCTATGTAACAAACCTGCACTTCTACTCATAAACTTAAAATAACATTTAAAAATAATAATAATAATTTAAAAAACAGTAATACCTGAGACTAGGTAATTTTTAAAGAAAAGAGGTTTAATTGGCTCATGGTTCTGGGGGCTTACAGAAAGCATGGCTTGGGAGTCCTCAGGAACCTACAATCACAGCAGAAGGTGAAAGGGAAACAGGCACATCTTACATGGCTGGGCAGGAGAAAGAAAGAGAAAAGAGAGAAATGCCACATACTTTTAAACTAAAAGACCTCAAAAGAACTCACTCACAATTAGGAGAACAGCAAAGGGGAAACGGACTCCATGATCTAACCACCTCCCACCAAGCCCCTCTTGCAACACTGGGGATTACAGTTTGACACGAGATTTGGGCAGGGACACAAACTATATCAGAGTGTGTATAATACACACACACTCACCCCCCAGACCAAACAAGGAGACTCAACATTTCACCAGCCTAGTTTCTGGCTGACTGTGGTGTTCTGTGAATTTACCCAACATGATGAGAAAGTTATGTGGAATCCAACTACATCTACATATTGTTTTGTTTTGTTTTTCTTCTGCTTAAACAATTGGTCTTTTCATTTCAACTTTTACAAGGTTCTGGGATGCTCTTATTGAATATTAAATAAATCATCATAATTAATAGACTACAAATTTGTGCTGTAAAATGCCAGTTATCCAATCTTTACAGAATGACAGCAGTGATACAGTAGAAAACTGGCAACATTTTATTGAAAGAAACATTTTTGCATTTTTGTTCACTAAAAAGTAAGTTATTAAAAATGTCCTCCAAACATAAACATATATGAAATAAAATATAAATTCTATTTAAATGATGTATGACAGTCTTATTAAAGTCAAGTAACTATAATATACACAGTATTTTGCATTCAAATTCATTAACAGAACCTGTAGATTACTTCCTGCTATTAATTTTATATAAAGATTTATAAACATTCATTGAAAATCAAAATGAAATATATGTCCTTATTTTAGAGTGATTTTAAAAAGACGTTAGTGATAAGTTGATCTCATTAAGATTATTTAAAAATGAGATGTAAAGGGACTCATGCCCTCTCTTTCAGCCTCATATCCAAAGCAGTGATTTTTTTTCATAATTAATAGCCAAAGTCCCTGAATGCCTTGTACCTGGGTTTACCCAATTCATGACTACATATACATGTAATTTTATTGCAAATATATATTTGATATATTTTACTGTGCAAAAATTTAAAACAGGACTTTGAGAAATATAAGGAGATTAGTCCTAACAGACAGTGGAAATTACTGATTATGAATGTTGGTGACATGAAAAATTTTAACAATCTCTTTAATTTCTCAAAAATATTCATAGATTTTTAGTCTATGAATTATGTGAGTTCAAATATAATTAATCACATACAAGCTAATCCAGATTTTAAGATTTTTGTATGACAGAAGGTCCACACACAATCTAACATATTTATGAGATTGTTTTATAGATATGTCATGATAGTATTTTCAGAATGAAACATCAGTCTCATGTTTCTGTCATATTAATCATCAGAGAGCTATACTAATATGATTTCATGCTTTGAACTCCCATCTTTTTTATTACTATGGTAAATCATTATATATGAAATCCACAAATAGGAAACATTTTAAAATGGGAATAAACACAAAACCAACTCTGAAAACAATTTCTTAAGAAAAGAAGATAATGCATTTTCCATGCAATCCATTGGCTAATATATCTTTACAGAGGTGACACCAAACTAGTTCCTTACTGAGCAATCCAAATTATTACACTAGATACACTCCATCAGTTTTCACTGTAAACTGCCTCATTTCATTTAACATATTGTATTGCTTGTCCTTCTGCCCTACTTGGGTTCTCATTCAGTCAGAAGTGATGAAACCATTCTTGCTATTTACAAACTTGTTTCTATTTTTCTGACTCATTCTGTAGAATAAAATCCCTAGTGGCTGGATGCGGTGGCTCACATTTGTAATCCCAGCACTTTGAGAGGCAAAGGCAGGAGGATCAACTATGGTCATGGGTTCGAGACCAGCCTGGCCAACATGGTGTAATCCCATCTCTACTAAAAATACAAAAAATAGCTGGGAGTGGTGGTGGCTGCATATAATCCTAGATACTGGGGAGGCTGAGGCAAAAGAATCGCTTCAACTGGGGAGGTAGCAGTTGCAGTCAGCCAAGATTGTGCTACTGCACACTCCAGCCTGGGCAACAGAGCAAAACTCAGTTTCACACACACACACAAAAAAAGAATAAAATCCCTAGCCACACACCTAACTCAGTACATGATTAGTGGTTCCTGTTAAGATATTTTCTTGCTCACAGCCTTGCCCACCCTTTAATAAACTGTGACGAAAATCGACAGAATTATATCTGGTAATTCTCTTTATTCACACTAAAACTGACTAAAGAATCTCTCTGAATTAGTTGCTTTTAGAGAAATTTTTGCCACTCTATCAAACATAGCTTTTTACAGTTGCAGAATAATTGAAAATGAAAAATTTAAAAGTAAACACCTTTATTTTTTATGGTTATATGGTCTGAAAACCAGTACTTCAACCTTTGACTATACTCAAGTGATTCAACCAAAGCATATTGAGATACATTAAATAAGCAATGTTTTTATTCTGACAAGTTCTAACTAACTGGTAGTTTTAAAATAAAGGCAATGATACATTACGTGCTTCCATCTTTTTAGAGCTCCTTTTAATACATTAAGACTCAAATTATTTTTGCCAAATATGCAGTTCTGGAAGTAGAAATGTGTGATGGCAGTGGCTAGCGGATCATCCATACTCTCCCTCACCAGTTATGGTGCTACAGTTGCCAAGCTATATTTTGAAGCCTCCTGTGCAGGTATTTCTGTGTAACTAAGGTCTCCTTAAATGAATTCAAGCAGAAGTGACATGCGCCATTTCTGGGCCTAAGATTCTGTAGTGAATTCTTATAATTTTATGTAACCTTGGCATTCATTTTGAATGGAATTTTAACTTTCTTTCTTTTGTTTATTTATTGTTTTTTTGAGACAGAGTCTCACTCTGTCGCCCATGCTGGAGTGCAGTGGCGCAATCTTGGCTCACTGCAAAAACTGCCTCCCATCTCCTGCCTCAGCCTCCCGAGTAACTGGGATTAAAGGTGCCTGCCACCTCGCCTCGCTAATTTCATATTTTTATTAGAGACTGGGTTTCACCATGTTGGTCAGGTTGGTCTTGAATTCCTGACCTCATGATCTGCCCACCTTAGCCTCCCAAAGTGCTGAGATTACAGATGCAAGCCACTGTGCCCAGCCTGAAGTTTAACTTTCTTATATCAGCAGGAGGGCTCACCTTTTTTCCAGTTTTAGGCTACACCCAAATGGCACAAGCCAGTGGACAGAGATAACTTCTCTCTCGCCTAACAAACTGGGCTCCCTGCTTTCCTGCTTTATCCTTTACATAGTGATAACTTAATGACCCATGCTCTTGTCCTTTACATATACTGCAAGATGCCTCATGCTCTTCTGCCCCTGACTGACTCTGCCCGACTCTACACAAGTCATTGTGCCCTTCTTGCCCAGGATCTCTAAGTAAGTCTTTGAATTTCTTTGCTACTGTAGTAGTATATGGAATTTTCTCCTTCCATTTGAAGAACTAGAGGTTGCCCCAACCTGGCTTTCTCCAAGACAACAGGGAAAACATGAGGTCCGACTCCCAGCACCAGAGAAATGTCAGGCAAGCATAAACTGAACACAGGTCAGACAAGAGTCATAAGGGTGTCTGCCAATATTAACAGGTTGTCTGTGTAAGGGATCCCCTGGTCACAAGTGGGACAAAGGGGCATCAGGCTGTCCACCATGTGAAAGAAGCATCCTGTGAAAGACACACCAGAAACACCCATGTCTGTCCAGGGCCCCATTATTTCCCTTGAAGGCAGGGTTGACAGTTGCTCTGGTACTGAAACCGAATTTAGTTGGGGGCTCTCAAAACAGATGCTCCCCCTTTCCGTTAGCTAGAACACCGAGGTGCTTGTGTCCTAGTTTCGAACATGTCATTAGGTGACAGTGGAAAGACAAGGTAGAAAGAATCTGAGCTTCTGAATGACCACCAGGAGCAGAGCTGTGTCAAGGACCAGAAGCACTAGTTTCAAGTTTATTACATGGGCAGTGAGAATTGATATGTTCTTAAAAGCCACTGTATTTCAGATTTGTTTCTTTGTTATAGCAACTTAGCCTTCACCGCAATACAAAAGGGGATGGGCCAGAACATACAGGACGAAAGATGAAATTCTGCATTACGGATCAACTAAATCCTTTAGATTTACCTATTTGAGACAAGATAACCATACTACATAAATGGACACATCTGAGCAGCAGACATGAGGCATATTCACAAAAAGCATTTGGATTATTTATACTGCGTTCCATTTGATCTTGAACTGAGGGCATAGCTGTGATGACTTTCTAGCCCCAGTTTGACTCAGCTCCCAGGAACATGACAATGCCTAGAAAAGGAATACAATCATGAGAACTCTCAATAAAATTATTTGCATGTCATAGTATATACTATTTCTTTTCTAAGCCTTAGAGGTTAAAAGGTTTTTAAAGAAAACAATCTTCCAAAAAAAAACAAAAAGCCACTCATCTTCATTGTTGTAATAGAGAAAAAAAGCAGAGTGAAGAACGTAGGAAAAAGTACTATTTCTGAGAGTGAGGGCAAGAAAACCAAACATGCAAAAGTTATTTTTGAGTGAACTTCTGAGTAGTAGTTTACCACCAGGTAGGCAAGGCTATGAGTGGTGCAGAGAGGAGGGGCAGGTAGGAAGGGAGAATGAAGGAGAGGCAGGGGAGAGATGGGCATCACAGGTCCAGCAATGCCAAACCATAGAGTACAGGAAGGAAGGAAACAGTTCAAAGACAGGCAGCATTCAGAGCATAAGTAGTGGGTAGAACCATATTACAGGACTTGAAGTTTATCCTGAAGAGAGACTAATTTAAAATTTAAAATAATGACTATATTATCATATCTGGAGTTTGAAAAATTACCCTGAACACAACATGGTGTCTAGCCTGAAAGAAAAGGGTTTTTAAAGGTTCTGGTAATGTAAACCAAAAAAAAAAAAAAAAAAAAAAAAAAAAACAAATAAAAGCAAACGTAAAGAAATCAATGGCAATACAATAAAAATAGAAGTCCAGACAAAATTAAAACGTTAACAATGACAGGTCTCGACAACTGACTGAATAAAGGTTTGATGTCTTTAAAAAATAATAATAGAATAGTTGAACCTAATAAAAGGGAGGAAATGACTAATTCAGTAAGTAATGGAAAAGTGTATATATGAAAGTTATTTTGAAGTAATAAGGGGAAAATTACCTCAGAAAATACTATGTATTTTTCTTGAAAATCTAGATAATTGCAAATTATTAAAAGCCAAAATTAACTAAATTGAATAAACTAATAAATACAGTAAAATAATTATCAAAAGTTACTATTAAAAGTTACTTTCGAAGATCACCCCAGAAAACAAGTTTACTGAAAACCTCTCAGAATTTTAATGACTGTGCTACATAATTTGACTGTGTATAAAAACTTAACTAATTAATTTGATGAAGTATAACTCCACTCCCAACATCAACATTTGCTCAAAATAGCATTAAAGAACAGGGGCAGGAGCAGGAGGAGGCAGACATGAAAGATACAAGCATGCAAATACAGACCTCAGTCTATGGGACGTTCAGTGTCCGCTTAGCACATTCCAACATTACCTACAGCACATGGGACTAATCCTGCAACGTTGCAGTAATTCTCAACATATTGAGAATTATTACCACTGAAGGACTGTAGTTGGCTTGAAATCTATTTCCCATGCATTCCATATACCCATCTAAAATTCCAATTATAGATGAATATGTGTCATAAAATATAAGTATTCTAAATTCATTAATACATTAAAAGCTTCAGCTACTATGACCAGGTAAGGAATATCCCAATAATACAAGGATGGTTTAACATTCAGAAATCTACCTAGCAAATGTTGCATAGTAATAGGTCAAAGAAAAAGTGACAAATTCAATAGAAACTAAAAAGGCATTTAATAAATTTTAATATGCATACTTGATTTTAAATGCACTTCCTGGGAAAATAAAAATAGAATAATTTATGTGTTAAATAATATTAGGCCCACAGAATATCAAAAGAAAAAACAAGAGATAGATTTCTAATAAATTCTGCACCAAAACAAAAACACATTTCTAGTTGTTATTACAACTTTCTAGAAATTTTAGCCAATAGTATCAGACATGAAACAGCAAAAAGTATTAGAAATGAGAAGATAACATTATCAATATGTTGGGGTAATTTTGAGCCTGAAAAACAAGTTTAAAAAGTTATATATTTAAATTAATAAGACAGGAAAAAGTTTAAATTAATTAATGTTTACGCTATTATGATGCTTAATTTTATGTGCCAGCTAGACTGGGCCACAGGTTAAACATTATTTCTGAGTATCTCTATGAGAATCTTTCCAGAAAAGATTGGCATTTGAATTAGTGAACTGAGAAAAGCAGATGGTCCTCCCTAACGTGGGTGGGCAGCATCCAATCCCTTGAGGACTTTGAATAGAATAAAAAGGGAGAAGAAGTTCAGCTCACTCTCTGACTGCTTGAGCTGAAAATATCAATCTTCTGCTGCCCTCCACACTCCTTGTTTTCAGGCCTTCAGACTAGAATTGGAAACCCCACCAACAGCTCATCAGTTCTTAGGCTTTTAAACTACACCACTGGCTTTCCTCGGTCTCCAGCTTGCGCAAGAGAGCAAATTGTGGGACTTCTCAGCCTCTATAAACACGTGAGCCAATTCTTTATAACAAATCGGGTGTGTGTGTGTGTGTGTGTGTGTGTGTGTGTGTGTGTGTGTCTGTGTGTATATATATATCCTATTGGTTCTGTTCTCTGGAAAATCGCTACTAAATACAGCTATGTATATGCAAAGCTGGTTAAATGAGAAAACGTCTAAATAGCTGAAAAATCATAACCTAAAATATTTGACATAGATGTATCACAACATGATGGGATATATTATATAAAATATAATAATTTTATGGAGATTCATAAAAATAATTTTGAAAGAATGAAGAAATATTGTATATTTTGGGGTGGCAAATATGTATGAGCAGGCAGACTTCTGAGACACAGATTACCAGTATAATCTAATGAAATTTCAGTAAGAGAAATATATATGGTCTCAGGACTATTTTATATGGTAGACTAAAACAAAAAATAGCTAAACATATCAAAAAATGACATGGGTATGTATATACACATATTGAAACAATTTTAACAATGTGGTCATATACAAGAATTGACAGAATAACAGAACTGAGACACTGTCGTGAAACTTCCTGGTGTATATATGAACTTGGTATGCACTAACACATAGTAATACTAATAATAACAAAAACAATTTTGTAAAGGAAATTTCACAAAGGATCAAATTATTCAACAAATGAAGGTAGGGAAGTTTAATAAAAATAAAATGAAGAAAATTATGTGTTAACATATCCAAAACTGTAAATCAAATGAATTCTATATTGATTAAAATTTTAAGTAAAGCTATAGAAGACAAATATTTTCCACAGCTCAATGTTTCTAAGCACTAAAATATGGGATAAAATTACCAAAAAAAAAAAAAAGGCAAATAGGTTTAATTTTATAAACTTAAAACCTCTCTGTATCAAGAATGCTTTGGAAAAAATTTAAGCAAAGTCCAATTAGAAAATATACTTAAAAACAAATATGAGAAAGGTATGCCTACCTTACAAATCAATCATTAAAATATAAATACTCCAAGAAAAACACTAACAAGAAACGTGTTAAACACATGGTCACGTCATAGAATAAATACGAATGGTAAATAAATGTATGAGTAAATGTTTAACCTTACCAATAACGAAAGTAAGGCAAAATGAAACAAGGAAATTACGTTTTTTAAAAAGCAAGCTGGCAAAAATTAACAAGGCATATCATACTTTTATGCATATAGTAAGTTATTTGCTAATATATAAAAAGAAACTTTACATGTTCATACATTTTAACCAAATCACTCTATTTTAGGAATTTATGATAAGGAAATAGAAAATCTGTTAAAATGCATTTATAAATAAAACTATTCATTTTAGTATTATTTATTATGGAAGAACAATCTGAGTTTCTAAAAATAATGGAAACAACTTAAATGTCCCCAAATGGGGAAACGGGACAAACATATTATGATATATAAAACATAATGCAGTCATTAAATTTTCCAGTCTACCTATAATAGTAGGGAAAAGTGGTATAAAATAGTACAAACAGTATGAGCTCAAATTATTAAAATCTCTACACAGTTTAAAATATTATTCATATATTTTATCTAGATGTATGTATGTATAGAGAGAAAAGATCAAAGAATTATCCAGTAATGGTAACCACAGTTGTCTTCTGGCAGTGGGATTACAAGTTGTTTTTATTTTCTCCTTTATGACTTTGTTTACTTTTTCAATTTTCTACAGCAAACGTATTTTTATAATCAGAAGAAATAATTTTTAAAAAAATTTATAGGCCAATTCAATTTTTGTGAAATTTTTTCACATATTTTTGCATCACATTTTAATAAGAACCAATATTCTGAAAAACATACATTTCTAGAGAAGTGAATTATATTTTAAAATTGCATTAGCATTTTTGTTTCTAAAGAATTATTTCACTTAGTGCAAAATTATAATTTTCTTCAGGCTCTTTATCAAGAGCTACTCTAATTCACATGGCTGCTGAAATGCATTCAGTAATGATGGTGTACAATATCCATTTCCCCCTACTCATGCCTTTTCCCAGTCATGATTGTAAACAGGTGGACATGCTTCTGAGATCAGGGTCTAGTACTCAAGACAAAGATGACTTCAATTAACCAGAAAATTTGGAATGTTTCTTATGTCATTTTTAAAACAGAAATAGATAATGAATCTACTGATTTACAAATGCAATATAATGGTGTCACAAACCAGAATTTAGGAATTCAGCCTGAATTCAGCAGAAGAGGGAAGGAAAGCATCTCCTTCCTAGAAGTCTGGCAGGATGCAGAGCTAAGTGTTCTCCATGATGGCAAAAGATGTCTCCAGTAAGCCAGTTCTGATGGCCACAGGACAGGTCAGTGTGAAAACCTGGGATGTAATGGTCTCTGACAATAAAATGGGCATCAATGAGACAAGACATTCCCTTGGAGAATTTCCTTGAAAGAAATAAAAAAGGAGCAGATGGCATAATATTAGCAGATTTTTTTCTTGCTTCTCCTGTATGTCAAAACATTGTTTTAACCAAAAAATAAATAAATAAACCGGGAAAAGGCCAAAAATCATCAGTCACAAAGCACAAAGGTCTGAATGAACAGTGTGCATTTACCTATAGTTAAACTCTAGACACAATGAAGAGCAAGGCAATGCTGCTTAAAATCAATTGTACTTGATAATTACAGGCATAAAGAAAGATCAGAAAATGGTCCAACCATCCATCCAGTCTCTCCTGACAAAAACCTAGGAATCTGAGAGTTTACCTTTCCTCAGCCCCTTAGTTATTCTCCATCAATATAACCTGTCCATTCTACCCCCAAGTAATTTTCAGAATCTGCCTATTTCTCTTTGACTTCAATATGATGTCTTAGTATAAAGAACTGCCCTCCTAGAAAGTTTCCCTTTCTCTACTCTCGCCTGCATTTTCCACACATACTTTCAGAGAAACCTTCAAACATATAAAGATCATGTCACTACACTGCTTAAAATTCTCGTGGTTTCCCATGACTCTTAAAACAAAATGAAAGAAACACAAAATTCTTTCCCATGGCCTACAAGGATTTTCATTATTTGGCCCTGAATAACATTGAACCTCATCTTTTCTTTTTGCTCTCACATTCCAATTACATTAACTTATTTCAGATTTTCTAACACACCAGTGTCACTCCTCTTTGCACCAGAGTTCCCTGTCCCTGGAGCAATTTTTCCTCAGGTTTTCCCACACTTGGCTCTTTCTTATAATTCCTGCCTTAGATTATACATTAACGCTTCAGTGTGGGAGGGGTCCTCATTGAACATAATCTCTATTGCTTCATTCCATTTCACTTTCTTTATAGTACTTATCACTAGCAGATATTTCTGTTTACTCGTTATTGGTTCATGGTCTCATCCCACTGGAATTTATGTTCCATCAGAGTAGAGACCTTCTTTATCTTGCTCAAAGTTTTAACTCCAATAACAAAAACAGTGCCTAGCACAAGGTAAGTCCTCAACAAAAACTTTTTTAAAACATTAATAAGGTGGTCTTAAAAACATGAGTGATACAAGAATATGTGATTGTCCAGTAATAATTTTAGGTGTTATAATAAGGATTCATTTCCTGAAAAGTTAAAAATACTGGAGTTCCAGAATCAATCACACTTACCTTTTAGATAATTTTGATAATATATCCAGCACTTACAAACATCTCTTAGTTTGTTTTATTCCTCCATAATCAAAAATAGGAGCCAGGTGATTTTAAGGGCAATGAGTCAGCATTCTTAGTGACTATCATCTCATCTTTGTGTGAGCTGTACTGGGTTGACAAGACCTCTCATTCTTATTAGCTAATTTTTATATAATGATGTAGCAAATCCAGTCAGTAGTCTGCTCATATATCCTCATGTTCAACCATCATCATGAACACCAGTACCTGCTACACTTTCAGTCCAACACCAGCACTCATGGCTTTCCATAGAGAGGTACTTCCAGCTGCTGAATCCCATCCTGCCACAGACCCCTGAGAGTCTGGGAACTTACACCCTCCTGGGCAATCATTAACCAATAACTAAAATGCACAGAGCGTAAACAACCTGGCTTGCTGCTAGTGACCCAAATAATTCTAAGGTGTACTCTGCACTGTCTCCAAAGCTTCCTCAGGGCACTATCCTTGATATTACACTCATGTGTGAACTTCTTCCTTTCCAGGCCCACTTTCTCATTTTCCTAGCAGTTTTTCTTGGGAACACTTCCTAATAAATTTCTTTTACTTGAATCCTCACCTCAAATTCTACTTCTGAATAATTCAACCTAAGACAAATAATAGAAGCAAAATAAAATATGAAAATATTAATAATAATAAACATAAGCATAATTATTGGTGAAGCTATCAGAATAGCACAACACTAGGCAAGCAGTGAGGAATAAAAAGAACAACTTAAAAGGATGTCAAAATTGGAAGGGGCACGTCAATAAATGAAAAATCTAGAATCCACTCCACTTTAAAGAAAAGGAAACAAATTATAGATGACACATTATAGGTGTTTTTCATGTGAGATTACAAAAAAATTCAATCTGGGATTCATATTCAAGGAAATAATCTTGACTTTACAGTTAAAATGCCAGTCAATGAATGAATATTTATATGTTTTAAATTAAATAAAATGTTTAACTTTAAAAAAATAAGAATAGCATCAGGTATTTGAATAGCAACATTAGAAGCTAAAAAGCAGAACTTCTAAATCCTAAGGGGAAATTACTTCCATACAAGAAGTTTATATCCAGTAACTATGTAATTGTAAATGGAACAGATATTCAGATGTGAAAAGTGTCCAAATATATCTCCCCTGCCCCTTTTCTCCGGAAGCTCTTGGATATATACACTCTTAAAACAACAGAATAAAGCAAGGAGAAGAAATATATGGGGTATCAGAAACAGCATTCAACTGGGAAGACGAAGCAAAGAGGGTCTCTAGAAGTGATGGTGATGAAGGTTTGCTCTGAAGCAGACCTGGGGAACAGTCAGGTCAGACTACAGCTCGTTGAAATGCTCCCGCAAGGAAATCTCCAAGAAGCAGCAAATAAGAGGATACTGAGACTGGAACATATTTCAGCAAAATTTATACTTCTAAGGGAGAATTTCAGGAATGAAGTGGTGAACAAATGATTCAATAATAAAAAAGACCATTATTAACCAAAAAAGAACCAAAGCCAAAGAGACCCAAAAAATGTGTATGGTACAGCTCTTTATAATCACAACATTATCAAACAATACTGATCTAACAAAAAGTATGACATAATTATACTGGTAAGATGGAAACATTGCAAGTAGACATATCTGATGGCAGAAAAGAGCCAAATCCTCAATTCTTGTGGTGGGAAATAAACATGTAATATGTAAAATTGAAAAAATCAAGAATCAGCAATGTAAGCATGCCACTGAAGTATATGGAGCAAATATCAAGAAAGACAGCCGAAGAGCTGAAGATGTGCTTCTGATGTTTGGAAATGGGAGTAAAGAGGAGATCATATCAAAAAGACTTGTTTATATATATGTGTAAATATATGTATATATATACGTATATATATATATGTGTGTGTGTATATATATACATATATATATACCCATATATACCATATATACACACATATATAATGACTTATTTATATATATATAAACAAGTATTTTTGATATGTGTAGGTATATGTGTATGTATGTGTATTACAAAGAAATAATCTTGACTTTACAGTTAAAATGCCAGTCAATGAATGAATATTTATATGTTTTAAATTAAATAAAATGTATATGTGTATATACACATACATACACATATACACACACACGAGCAATTTATATATATGTGTATCTATATACACGTGTATATATAAGTATATATATATATATATATATATACACACACACATACACACACATACATACACATATATATACACATGAGCAATTTTTCTCTTATCAAATATTTGAACACTTAAGTACTTAACATGCATTTGCCTCACTGGAAAGAGTACAATATTTTCTACTATAGCTTCCCATTTCAAACAGGAAATCATACAGGGCTCTAATGAATAGGTGAAGGAGTTGAATAAAGTGATATAAAATAAAAACTCTAAATTCCCAAATAACAGTATAATACCTAACATGTATTCAGTATTTAATATATATGTCTAATACATATATGATGGTATGATTAATTTTCACAGTATTCCTTTGAGGCAGGCACTAGGATTGTCCACATATCACAGAGCAGAAAACTAAAGCTTAGAGAACATGAATCTTTGTTCAGTCTCATACACAGAAAGTGACAGCACTAAGATTTTTGTTTTCTCTGTTGGGAATGCTTATTCCCCAGAAATCTAAATGGCTTGCAATACCACTTTCTTCAGGTCTTTGAACAAATCCTCCCATCTTAGTAGAATTTCCCTGACCACTCTATTTAAAATAGAAATCAATCAAAGTGGAAATGAATCACTTCCTCCATCCCCCAAGCTCCTCCCCAACACACACTAGCCTTCCCTTCTCCCTAGCTGCTTATTTTCTCCATAGTACTTCACCATTTGAAATACCATATGGTTTATTTATTTATATTGCCTACTGTCTACCCCATCACCTAAATGTAAACTCAACAAGAGCAAGAATTTTTGCCTCTTACCCCTTATATCCCCAGTGATCAAATGAGCATATGGCTCATAGAATAAAAAAAAAAAATTGTTAAATTTACTGACAATTACTGATTTAGAATCTGAGCTCTTCACCACCATGTTATATTGCCAAATATAGTTAATCAATATATAATGTTGCAGAGATTATCATGTTTTGACAAAATATTAAAACTTATAAAAAGAAAGCATGGCGGAAAGACTTTTGTGGAAAATCAGACACAAGTCCATTTAGACAGCTTTTTTCCTATGTAAAAGAATGGTTTTTAGGACTGTCTTAAAATTTATAAATTTATCTTTGCTTTCTCCAAGGCTATCCTTTAAAGTATTGACTTTTACTGATAATCAACCATAAGCAAATGCCTTATTGTCCTACGTGGGTATCATGGATAGAGAACAATATCCTTGTTGGGAGAGTTTTATAAATAAACTAAATAGAAACACGTACGTTCTCCCAAAGCCCTACAAGCAGAAAGCACTGCTATTGACAGTCATTCAAGAAATGGACATGAATCCAATTGAATAACTTCAAATGTGTCCCTGTAGATGCTGAACTATGCAATTTGTTCAGTTTTCATTTTAATAACAGGAGAATCATGATGTTCTTTCTATTTTTTCTGTGAGTAAACTCCAACTCAGGATGGATGCAAGTATAATGAGTTAATAATTTAGCTTTCAAATCAATTCACAATTGTGTGGGCTTAGAGGTCTAGAAGGGAGTATGAGAGCTGCAGAAGGAAACCCACTCATTCTGTTGATGGTTGATCTAAAAGATGAAAATCTATAATCTCTTCCCATTTTATAGCTGTAAAAGAGCTAATGACCAATGCAATAGCTTAAAGATTACTTTTTCATCTCATACATACTGAGCACTTTCTGATAAGAGGTCAGTTACATCTAGGAAAGAATAAGTGTGGGCCTATTTTATGGAGTAACTCAGTTTGATGACAAATAAAGCCACTGAAAGCAAATTTCATTTCCCAAAGTGTTTCTTTTCCCTTTTGTTGAAAGCCTATGTCTTTCTCAATTTATTTTCAAAGTGCTTTATATTTAGAACCAAATAACTCTTCAAAATCTTCTAGTTATTGGACATTTTAGGATTTAAAGATGACCAATGAATCACAGACTTTAAATTTGGGACAAGAAAATTCTTCCTGATAAATGTACATACTTCATTAGTATGTAGGTCATTTTCTTTCTTTTCTTCTTATCTTTTTTCTGCTTATCCTTTCTTTCTTTTTAAAAAAGTATTCACTATCTCTAAAATATAAACAAGAACTGACCAGATGATTTCTATAATTATCATATCAACTTAATATTTTCTAATATTATGCAGAGTTCTCAGTACAAAGTATAGCGGGTCACAGTACAAGGTGTAGTGGGTTATGTGGTAGTGTAATTATTTCTATATAACATGTGTAAGATGTTAAATGAGAAAGCTAATGGAGCAATTTAGTTTGTAATCAACTTTTTTCTCTTTGCCTATATTCAGGTAATACAAAGTAAAGGCAGAGATTTGTTAATACTTTTAAAATTTGATTAATTTCTAAACAATACTACTTATATATTTATATTAATCAAACCAGTGATATTACTAGCATGCTCTCTATTCATGTATTACTGAGAAACTCAACTGGGGACTGTATCTTATTGGTAGTCAGGAAGAATGGATTAACTGTCAATTTCAGCATTCAGAAAAATACCATAAACAGTTTTAAAATTTTTAAAAATTAGTAAGTACAAAAACTCTTCCTATGGCAAAAAAGTATGGAAAAATGGTCCTGTGAAAATTAATTTATGCATACGTATGTCCCAGCCTTTCATTAATTTATTTGGTTAGTCATTTTATCTTCAAATCCTTATTGAGAATCTACTTAGTCTCAGTCTTAGCCTCACGTGAGCAATGGTGACAGGTTAGACATGCATGTGACATAGCCATGCCTCCAAGGAGCTTAGAGCCTCATGGAGGAGACTGAAATATTCAAATACCACAAAAGCTTTCATTTCAATAGCAATCTGAGTCAACAGGAAGGAGCTGGGATGAGGTGTGCTTTGAGAAAGGCTTAGAGAAGAGGAAATGTTTGAGGTAAATCTTAAATGATGACACAAAGGTGTGAAAGTACATTCTTGCATGGAGGATATGGTTTATGCTAGGCACACATTTTGAAATAGTATAAAACAGCATGAAAACAACATATAATTAGCAACAGCCAACATTTTTGAGTACCTATTTATATGCCAAGCATACTAATAAGTATTCATTTAATACAACAATATTGTGAAGTAAATACTTTTATTCTCATATTTTTATTAGGAAACAAAGGCTTAGGAGGACTATATAACTGCACAATTCATATGAAATTTAGACTTGAGTTCAAGCAATCTGATTTCATAACTTTTACTTTTAATAAATCAATAAATATACCAGACTTTCTTAAGGTTAATGAAAGTAGAGTGACAAAAGAACATAAACATAGCCAGAAATAATATAATACTCTGCTGAGCAGTATGTACTTGTTCTTAGTGGCCTAAGTAGCCACTGACAAATTTTTAAGATAAGGCGTTACATATGTTACAGAAATTATACTATTCTAATAGAGAGTAGATATGACTAAGGGCACCAGTGGAGATAACATATGAGAGATACCTAATGTCAAGAGATATTCAGGAGGTAAAGTCAAGAAAACTTAGTACCTGATTAGATATGGATGGTTAGAGAGAATATTGAAACATCTCCTGGGCTTTGCTTGGGAACTGACAGATAATAGCTCAGATCAGAAGGAAAGTCTGTATAGGAATGAGAAGTCATTTATGTATGCAGCATTAAATAAGGCACAGTTAGAAATAAAGTCACTAGGGAAGAACATGAGAATTTTAGAAAGAGGGAAGGGAGATGTTATAAACAGAACCCTAAAAATACCAAGTTTATGGGGTTGCCGAGGGAAGAGGAAAAGCAGCAACCCAGAGAGGGAGAGCAAATAAGATAAAGTAAGGCTACCATAACTAAAGGATAAGACAGGTTTTAACAGGAGGATTCCACAGTCAAATGCTGCTGACAGTAAGAGAAGTAAATATAAAAATGTGTGTGTTACGTTTGCTAATGAAAATCCTAGCTTGTTTCCTTAGAACCTTTGGAATGGCTGGGAAGGAGATTATAACAGGTTGAAGAAGGAGTGGAACTTGAAGAAGTAAAAACAATGAATGTAATTATTCTTTTAAGAAATGTGGCTGCCAAGGATAGGAGACAGACAGTGTAATAGTCAAATGAGGGCAGAGTTGTCAAAAGGAGAGGGAAAAAGAGTAAATACAAGAAGAGACATTGAAGGTACAGGAGAGACAGAAAACTAAATAAGCAAAGGTACTGAGTGAAATTCATGAGGGACGTTTACCTCTGGCTGCTTCTGCCATGGAGAAAAGTCAGCTTTACTTAAGTAATAAATTGTATTATGGTTTATACTAGTAAGATAGACTCCAAAACTACCTGCTATATCCTTAATGGGTACCCTTGGAAGTGATTCGTTTTCTGTCATTTCACAAAGAGAGCATAGATTGTCTAATGGAAACAAAAGAAAACACATTTTGTTACATTGCACAATTGAAAATCTTGCCTTATATAATTATGTTTTAATAATCATTTGCACATTTTAAATATTTTCCTTTCACTACAAATTATTCATGCATTTTTGGTTTTCACAATATTCAACAAAGCCATTCTTCTCTTTGATTGTTCCAACTACCATTGATGTTAGTGTAATGGCAATGGCTTGACACAGACTCATGGAACCATGTGGTCCCTGAGGGGTTACTTAACTAATACATATTAAACCATCTGGAATTCTGAAGTTTATTTCCAAGAATATTGATATTGTTATTTTTTAAAGCAGGCTGTGAAATAATTGCATTAAATTAATATTTAGAAATATTTTATTTTGCACATAGAATAAAACAATACAGCAAAAATAAGTGAAATACAATGATCTTTTCTTTTTTTGAATCAATCATAAAAATTAAAGGATTATTAAAAAATTGAAAAATGAGATAAAGATTTCCATATACTAAATAAAGAATGTAAAAATACTGCTTACTGGAATAAATGCCATTTTAGAGTTGTCTTTACATCAAGACTCTTCTAGAATGAATTAAAAATAAAGATACCTTACATTGACATAGTATCAGATACAGCTTTTTATTAATATTGAATGATTTTCTGAAATCTATTAATAATATTTATGTCTTGAAAAGAATCCAAGCACCAGGATAAAATTACCAAAATTTCCAAGAGACTGGTTTCATCAATGATACAATGGTCATTTTATATATTAATTTATCAGTAGCCATGTATTGCTCACATTGAAAGAAGCTGTGTCAGACCTATTGACAATTTTAAGAGATTCTAATGAATAGTTTTTCTCTTTTTACTAAAAGGGTCCTAGACTAAAAGAAGGTCCTTTTCTAAGGACAGTTGTTTTAACTTAATTAAAAGAAACACAGAAAAATGTGAAAGCATTATTGGAGCACAGATGATTATAAAAATGCAATAAAGCCTCAACCAAAGCACACATAATTAACCAGGATATTTCTGTGTAAAATTTTAAGGTTGACATAATGTTTTTGCTAATTGTTCTAAATAACCAATTAATTTCTAGGAGGTTAACTGAGATTCAATTAGCACATGTTTTAGTTTTAGAGGCAAATATAAAACACTGGAATAGTGATTACACTCAATTTATTGAATTTTTATTCTTATTACACTTTAAAATTTTACCTTATCCAAGCTCCCTTCTACCTCAGGACTTCACATTTACTGTTCCCTCTGCCCAAAATGTTCCCTCCAGATATCTACATGGTTCCCTCGCTCACTTCATTCACAATTTGCTCAAATGTCACCTTACCAGAAATACTTTCCTAAATGAAAATGTACCTTCCTACCACCACATCTCTGACTATCCTCTTGCCATATTATAATTTGTTTGTGGTCTGTGTGCTACACAAGGATGTTAGCTTCGTAAGAATAGGGACTCAGTTTTGTTCGCTTCTGTATCTTCAGCTTACACAATAGTACTTGGTAGGAGGAAGAAAGTCAATAAATATCTACTCCACATTTACAGTCCAAAGATGAAAAGATGATTTATTTGATATTAAAACAGAGAAGTCAAGATCATTGAATTTTACTTTGCAAGATATCCACGTCGTCCTGCCTATTTATTTACAATATAAGTTCACAACACCAGAACAAATTTCAGTCTAACTACTTCTTATAGTATTTAAAACAGGCTATAGAAATCTGGGAGACACTAGCTGCAGATCCCAAAATATTCTTTTACACCTTTCTCATGCTCTACCAACAGGAAATAAAGGAAAACAAAACAAGCAAGTAATCAACAAAAAGAAAACAAAACCTGAGCCTAGAGGAAGTAGTAATATCTGTCTTTAAAATATTTTCATTTTCTTTGATTATTTTGATCTTTATAACTGAAAGAACGAAGGATGTGTACAAAATGTTAAATCTGAGCTCTTTTTTTTCTTCATTAAGTATACCTTCCATGGCAGCCATATGACCAGATTTATTGTTAAGGCAGAAAAAAAAAAAAAGGGCTTTGGTAAACTAGTATCACTAAGATGGAAAGAGTCAAGGTGGACAGGAGAGGAAGAGAAGACCCAAATTTATAAGATGAGAAAAGAATTTTTAGCCTCAGCACACTGAATTGTTATCCTAAGAGCAGCATATGGGCCTAGGTGCTGGTGTTGTAAGCCCAGGAGGAAATTTAGGTATGGAGGGTACCAAGGTGTACCAACTCTAATCCCAGTGGTACCCACAGGCCAAGAGGCCTGCACAGTAATCACCTTTCCTGCCAGTTACCATTATAGCCACGAATGGTTTTCTCAAAAGTGAAATAATCTGATCACAACTTAAGTAATTATCTGATGGAAACTCCAAGAAAAGCTCAGAAGACTATATCAGCCCTCTACATGTTAATTATGTAATTTGCTGGCACAAAAGAAAAGTTCATATTGTCTATGAAAGATAAGGTGGCAAAAAATAAAACTTCATTTGGAAGTAACAAGGAAGAATAATGGGGATGGTAAGTAAAACTGAAGTCCAAACTAAGTTATTAAGTGTTACAATTATCTATAAGCCTAATTAGAACAAACATGGATCATTTCTGACAGACTCTACATTGACCAAACTATTATAATCCAGTTGGAAAACCAAAATCTGTATCATTTAATTTTAATATCTACTTCTATCCTAAAAGCTCTATCAACATAACTGGTTCCCCCCCTGCTTCCACCGAGTTCTGACCTTATCTGTGGCTCTGATGCTTCCTCCAGAGGCCAGTTGACAATAGAGCACAGTCATTTTTAAAGCTTATGCTCTGAATATCATGATCTTTACACACTGAGAATCCTACAGGTCTAATTACAGGAAAAAGAAGCTCTTTGAGCTGCAGCTATTCAATAAAACAATTATTCATTGGCTCCCTGCTATGTATACTGTACTGGTTGCTCCCAGGGACTCGGTGGTAAAAAAGACTAAATCTTTACCCAACATTGACTTTACCATACAGTAGAAGGAAAATGACAGATACATGACTGACAGTCATACACCTAGTAAGAGATTAGATATATACCATAAGGGAAGAGAAGTCAAAAGCTCTGAGAGTCCAGTGGAAAACAATATTGTGTGCGTTTGTGGGCACTGACATGGAGATAGGTTATGAGAAATGGAGAATAACAATGGATATTATGGGCAGAAAGAACAGTATGAGCCAAAGTAAGGCATAAGGCAAAATACATAGGAATAAAAGAAAGTTCCGTTTATTACATCACAGTAGGGAATGAACTGAGAGGGCATACTGTAGTTGACCGTGGGTGCTAAGATGCTACAGTTGAGCTCAATCAGCAAAAGGGGTATAAGAAAGAATATGAACTAGGTAAGGGTGTTACTGTATTTAACCTTTTGGGATGATGAAGTGAGGAGACAGAGTGGCTCATCAAGATGCAGTGACTATAGTCCACGTAAGCTGTGATAAAGATCTGGAATGAAAATGATAATCTACATTGGCAAGAGCAATAAAATTCACATAGAGTCAAAAACTAAAAAACTGAGTTTGCAAAGGACTGGCTGCAGGGACATTGGAGAAGGACATTTTAACATCTCTGAGATAGTGAACTTCAGTGACATGAAGGAGCATGAGCCAACCCTGTAAGCTCTTCATGTATTTTCTGTCATTCACTCCTCACTATAACAAATTAATAAACAATTCTCACATTTTATATATGAGGAAACTGAGGATTTGAAAAGATGGTCAATTTGAACTGTAGTAAGTGACAAAGCTGGAATCCAGATGGAAAACTTCTTGACTATATTATAGCCTTTAGAAGAATGAAGGTGGTAGTAATAATAATGATTACGAATATCTATTTTTCATTCCAAGTTTGTTCCCAGATATACAAATTAAATGACATCAAATTATCATAGCATGTGTGTTTAATCTATTAACACCTTATTTAATTCTCCTGCTTTCTATAATACCTAGCTAATTGGCAATGTTACAGTACAAGTAAAATTTTGATACATCAGGTATCAAAACAAATTAAAGGAAAATTAAACCAGAGGGGAAATTTAACCAGAAATATGAAATATAACTATGCTTAAGGTCCAGTTTAGAGAACAATCTAGGAAAAAGTAACAAATAAAACGTGCAGGTTACATTTCACATACACAGATGAAGGTAATGAATTATCTAACTACATGATTAATTGGCATATTTTCTAGATTTTCTCCCTAAAATGACAGAATTAGAGAGACAAACACTTACTTTAATGTTACCTAGGGATTGAATCTCAATAAAATTTAGTATGACTTTCAGGTCACTGTTTCTATAAGAAAATGAAAAAATCTGCCCTTGTTTTATCACTTCCAAATGTCTTCCAAAGGTGTATCACCAGGGCTGTAAACTAGTCAAACACCATCATATTATAGCGCATCATAAATTTTTACCTGAACACATGAATACATTTTACATTATTGACCTTTATAGACTGAATTAATTTTGGACACACATACAATATAATATTAGACCCTGAACAGATATTTAGAAAGCTTTGCTTCTGACCTCTAAAAAATGCTACTAAAATGAAATAGACTTCCTCTTATTTGTTTCTGGCTTCAATTTACATTTACTTAGCTTCTTTTGGTCATGATTTATTAGAAGTATTTATTACAAGTAGACAGAACTCTTAAAGGCTCTGGTGGTAATTGTGAACTGAGCACTTACTGGAACCCATTATCTGTCCCCAAGTGCATCATTTAATAGGCACAGCGGGTGACATGGTCTAGGAAGAACATAGATTCCGGAGCCTATTGATATGGACCCACCTAGTGTCTCTAATCCTCCAATGTCCCTACAGGATACCTGTGAAGAACACCTGAGTGGCAGAGCTGGGGCGGGCAGGAGTTATGTTGGGAAGATACCTGGCCACACACCTGGCATACTGCATGCACTCTGGAAATGGAGTTGGTATTTCTGGTAGGCTTCCTCAAAGAGGCAAACACTGAGTGGAACTGAATTAGAGGCAAGGAGATAAAACATGAGAAATGCAAAAGAGAGGGAGAAAAGTATGTGAGAGACGGTCAGAAGAGAGAGAGATAATTTTCCATATATGAAAAGCTCCAGGAAATTCAAAAGATATTAATATGTACACTATTACCAGGCACAGTAACTCATGCCTATAATCCCAGCACTTTGGAGGCCAAGGTGGACAGATCACTTGAGCCCAGGAGTTTGAGGACAGCCTGGGCAACATGGTGAAACCCCATTTCTACAAATAATACAAAAATTAGACAGGTATGTTGGCATGTGGCTTTAGTACCAGCTACTCAGAAGGCTGAGGCGGGAGGATTGCTTGAGCCCAAGAGGTTGAGGCTGCAGCAAGCCATAAATAGAGCTATTGTACTCCAGCCTGGGTGACAGTGGTATCCTGTCTCTAATAATAAGAATTAATAGGCCACACCTGTAATCCCAGCACTTTGGGAGGCTGAGGCAGGTGGATCACGAGGTCAAGAGATCGAGACCATCCCGGTCAACATGGTGAAACCCTGTCTCTACTAAAAATACAAAAAATTAGCTGGGCATGGTGGCGCATGCCTGTAATCCCAGCTACTCAGGAGGCTGAGGCAGGAGAATTGCCTGAACCCAGGAGGCAGAGGTTGTGATGAGCCAAGATCGCGCCATTGCACTCCAGCCTAGGTAACAAGAACAAAACTCTGTCTAAAAAAAAAAAAGAATTAATAATAATATGTACACTATTATTTTAAAAGTTTGGAACACACTGGTGCAGTTGGTTTTCCATCAAATCCACACCCTCAGGCCTATATTTACTGTTTCTGGAGATTATATATTTTTTAATACTTCCCAGCATTTTTTTTTTTTTTTCATTTTTACAAAAAATCAGCAGGAGGGAGATAGATGCATCTTTTCTTCCATCTGTATTTCTCTGCTTCACCTTGTGGGTGAGTAAATTCTCTGCTGATGTTTGGTGAAATTCTTGGGCCAGACACCATCTCCTCCTCATCTTGTATGTTCAGAGAGTAGAAGTGCTTTTAGTGCTTCAAGTAGAAGTGCTTCTAGTGTAGCTAACTCACTAAAAGGGGAAAATTTTTGACAAACCAATTTACTTCTCAAAAGCAAACAGGACCTAGAACAGTGGCTCATGCCTGTAATACCAACACTTGGGGAGGCCGAGGCAGGTGGATTACTCGAGGTCAGGAGTTTGAGACTAGCCTGGTCAACATGGCAATACTCCATCTCTACTAAAAATACAAAAATTAGCGGGGCATGGTGGCAGTTGCCTGTAATCCTAGCTACTCAGGAGGCTGAGGCAGGAGAATCACTTGAACCCAGGAGGCAGAGATTGCAGTGATATCATGCCACCACACTGAAGCCTGGGCGACAAGAGCGAGACTCAGACTCAAAAACAAACAAATAAAAAGTGAACAGGCAGATACCTAGATGACCGCTGTTCTAATATGATGAATGTGAGAGTGTTACAGATGAAACAGAGTAGATAACAGAACCAAATGGATGGACCACATGCTAAAATGGTCCTTCTCAGCAGGCTCTTGAGGATGCTGCTGGACAAGATTTAGAGAACTGTCAAGTCCTGAATTGGCTGCCTCATTACAATAACATCTCACAACTTACAAATCCAGGGAAAATGTATTCTTGGTGTGTCTGTAACAGAAAAAAACAGAAACACTGTGGAGGTAACAGAAATACGCCAATGGGCTCATTGAAATGTAACTGTTATTATTGCCATGACCAGCCTCATTGAGCCATCCAACCTTTGATTATAATACCCTTCCGATTATAATTTTGCTTCCTGCATATCATGGATATGATATGCTTTCCACACAGTCTGTCTATAAGGAAAAATGTACTGATCACATGGAATCTGTTCACAGCATCAGTGAATTCTAATAGAAATTCAAAAGAATAGCTTCTCTTTGTGATTGAATTTCTAGTTATTAAACAGAAAGGAACTAATTGTGTAGTCATTAATTATTAGTTGTGTACTAAATTGTGTAGTCATATCCTGTATGGTAACTCTTCTTTTAAAACAATAGACATTCTAGTAATTTATATACATATATATCTTTAAGTTATATATACGAACATATATAATAAAACACCCATATGTCCATATATGTGCTTATAAAGAAGATGTATGCAAAATCTTGTCCTTTGTATAAGAATAACTAAGAAAAATTAGATCACCTGTCTTAGCATTTGGTGTCCTCAGAACCATTCCCATCATCACAGTTGCTTACCCAGGACTGGTCTCAATTAAATTGTCTGGCAACACACCCACTGTTTTCAAGAACTTCCCAGCTGCTTCCACAAAACTGACTCATTTCCCACTCAATATAGCTCTGATTTTGATGGTGGCCCAATGTGGCTGTGATTCTGATCCACACAGTCTGACCTGAAGTCCATCAGCCTAGAATCTCATCCAAGCTCTACTACTAAAGAGAGAACTATTTTCATAGCTCTAAAAACAGTACTTTCTGCTTTAATGACCTCTATCCTGCATTCCTCTGTAACTCCATGTTATCCTGTCCCTTAAATGTACATATGTATTTGGCAACTTATTTTCCACCTATATACTTGCTCCCTCAAATTCCTCATCTGTAAAGCAAGTTTCAAAAATTAAAAAGATAATGTTAGAGGCTGGGTGCGGTGGCTCATGGCTGTAATCTCAGCATTTTGGGAGACAGAGGCTGGTGAATCACCTGAAGTTAGAAGTTTGAGAACATGGCCAACACAGTGAAACCCCGTCTCTACTAAAAATACAAAAATTAGCTAGGAGTGGTGGTGGGCACCTGTAATCCCAACGGCTTGGGAGGCTGAGGCAGAAGAATCACTTGAACCCAGGAGGTGGAGGTGGCAGTGAGCTGTGATCATGCCATTGCACTCCAGCCTGGGCGACACAGCAAGACTCAATCTCACACACACACAAAGAAACGATAACGTTAGGAAGGAAGGACAGTTCTACACATAGTATGTGAAAATATTTAAATTCCTTTCTTCCCAGGAGTGAATACTTTTATCAGTTTCATATCTCCCTAATACACTCTTTAAACTGCAGAAAGAACGCATTCACACTATCTCTCCAAGTCAACAGATAAATCCGATACCTCTTTGTTTAGGAGGTTAGCCTTGTCAGGCCAATAATCTTTGTCATTTTCACTCTTCAAACACAATTGCACTGACATATGGGGCAGCTGACTACATTTTGGAGAGGTTAAATGAAATTATGAAAGCAGAAGCTTTGATCTTGTGGCCTGCAGTGTGCCTGATGAATACAACTGATAGTGCTCTGCTTCAATATGTGTGGTCTTTTTTTCCGAAGAAATCAGTTATTTAAACATGTCTTTGTTAAGCATGTTGAACCTCCAGAAGAGCTATATTAAAAAATGTGTTTTGTGCTGCATTAAATGAATTTCTGAGCATAAAAAATGTGTTCTCATGTAAAAATTTGTCGTAACGTCATATGAGGTAAGACAATGGGATCTGGTTTAATATAATTTTTTCTCCATATTTACTCTGCTACAAACTTAAAAAATACAATTTTCAAACTACTATGGCTTTTTGAGTAAATGTAACCTTTAAAGAACATAGTTGCATGTTTATTCACATTGGTGCTATTATGTAACCACCTGAAAAACCATATAGATTTTTTTAATTCCATAATTACAACTTTACAAGCTTATAGCTCCTTAGGAACCGTTATAGACTACCAAGTGAATAACAGACACATTGAAGAGCCCCTGGTTGCACTGTCCAACAATCATCACGTATGCAAATATATATATATATATATATATATATATATATACATATATATATATATATATATATATATATATATATATATATATATATATAAATCACAGGCTTGTTTTATATGATGAGGTCCTAGGGACACAGGGTTTCTTATTTTAGGGAACATGATGAGCTACAGGGATTCCATAAAGACCTGACACTGTATGTAAAAATGTGAGAGGCATTTTTCTGGACAGAGGTTACATAGCTTTCCCAGACTGTTAAAGTAGTTCATTATACTTCCCTATCAAAATAAATAAAAGATTAAGAGTATTACACTTCAAGGAGGAGGAATAAAAATATTAGAAAAAAGAATAAACAATTAAACTAAGATCTGATTATTATAGTCAGAAAAGGAAAATTAGCAACCCAGTGTGCCTTGTTTAATGTTGTTGTTTGTTGTTTGTATGCTTTTGGTACCAGAAATCAGTCAGAAAGCTATTTTTATTGTCCATGTGATGAAATTGATTTAATTCGGGGAGGAAGGTATTAAAAGACACAAGCAATTCTCAAACTTGTGTAGGCTCAACCACCTGGGGGTTTGTTATAGTACAGAGGCTGGCTCCAGCTCCCACAGATTCTGTAGGGCTGTGGTAGAGTCCCAAATCTGAATGTTTAACAAGCACAGGGGGTGTTAAGGATATAGGTAGTCAACAGAACCCCTGGTGAGAAACACTTCATCCCTTCCAACCATTAAGAATTTATCTTTAAATGGTTTGTTGTAATTTGTAAACTAGATACCCTGAGGCAAGATTCTGTTTATTGGCATTTTTTTCCAAAAAGCAACAACTAAAGCTCTTACCAACTTTATGATATAGAGTAAATCCAAAAAAAGAGAAACATTTAGATGCCAATGGCTACTTTTAATAATTTTCAGTACATCAGATGACAATCGCAGAAGCCATTTTATTAGCTTCTGTTCACTAAAACAGGAATAAATGAAAACCAAATAATCACAAAGTTAGATTACAAATACTATGAAACTGAGGGTTAAATATAAAAACAATTTATTTTATATTCTGAGACTGCTTCTCAATTTAACAATAACATTTTTAACATATCTATAACGTCAGAGTTATAGGATCAAAAAGCTGTCAGGAAAGTTATGATACTTCTAGTTAATTCTCAAACATTGATTAGTTCTACACGTCTGAGAGGAAAAAAAGGAAGGGGTTTATTGCAAGGTCTAAAATAAATAGGCGATATAAATTTGACAGCTCATTATGATAAGTGAAAAAGTAAGAAATCCAAAGAAATCAAGGATATAGACAACATCTTAACCATTGTTCCCAATTTGGTGTTTTAAATTTGAAACTGTAAAATCTTGTAAGATATTGTGGGAGGGTACAGTGCTTTTAATTGTAAAACTTCAAAATGCTATTACCCTGATAATTGCTAAAACTGCATTTACACCCTGCGGGGTACAAGTAATAAGGCCAACCTAGTATTCCTCAAAACATAGCCATCATTTTAATAGTTCTACCATACGTCTAAGCAACGCAATTAATTCTCTGGCATTTATGCAAGTTTTCTACGGTGAATCCATGTGAACTCAGACGTCGTGAGACAATTTTTAGATGCGGGATACACAAATAGCCTTGTCACTCAGGAACTGCATCCTTAATGCAAAAACACCAGCATATCTGTCTCATTTCCATTATCCCCAGACATGGCATGTGCAGCACATAAGGGTGGCTGACAGAAAACTGTAGTAACTGTGGCTGGTCTATAATAGTCTGGCAACAAAGCTGGGTGGTGAATGTGGTGCTCTGACAAGTACGGAGACACTCAACCACAAAAGATCAGTGCTAGATAATATCTCTTTACACACATCACTTCTGGGTCAATTTGCAATAATCAAGTCTTCTTAAAATGACATTCATATAAAAATACTAGTTTAAGTTTTTGCTATTTAAATTAGTTTTCGGAATCAGTGGGAAATATGATATAATGTTGGCAGTATTTTTCATGCGCCACCCAGGTTCTAAATGTCAGACTTAAAACATCCAAGAATATTTTTCACTGTTTGCCTCAGTCATATGTATTGCAACAGAAGGATAATAATATTTTTTCACAATATTTTAATTTATAGAAATTAGAGATGAGATCTTATTTGAAAATTTCATAAATTTGACAAATTTAAAACCCAAGACAATGAAGTGATTTCCAACAACGCAAATTTCATATGTTAAATTTGTTTATGTAAAGGAATACATTTATACTACTTTCTTGTATACTATTTTATCATTATTCAAACTCATAGCTACCCAACTGACTTTGACATTATGATATGATGATATTCTGGACACAGTAGAGGTCTGAATTCTGCTTCAAAGACAGTGAAGAGAATGATTTTGTTTCAGTGATAAGGCCAGGAGAAAAAGAAGAGTCAGTGGTGTCCTGTCTCAGCCAAGGAAAGACCCAGAAGATCAAAGTTCCTTTAGATCCACCTCAGTGTTCAGCATTCTTCTAGGAAAGACCTTAAGACCTAATTAAATTAATGACCTTCTGATTCTATCACAGAAAAGTTCAGTGAGGGCATGTATCCTCCAGACTACAGAGCTTCACCCTCCTGCTTGGGCCTTCAGCTCTTCTCAATTAAGATCAAGACCCTTGCACAAGTTACATACATACTCTGAGGCATCAATATCCACATTACACATGAGGTAATGTAAATGTTGATATTGATGAGTACTTTGCAAGGTTGCTTGGAAGACAAAATGTGATAATGTATGTGAAGCATTTGGTACAGCACCTGGCATATAAAAAGTACTTAAGTGTAGCATTAAGTATTGTATTATTTAACTAATAATTAAAGCTGTTAATGTTTTAATACCCATAATAAGTTTGATTCATGGAAAATCTCCATTTCCAGCAAACAGTCAAACATTATTGTGGTGACATTTTTCCTCTACAGATAAGATAAAGCCAGACAACTTGGCATGCGGCATATGTTCTAAAATTGTATAAGCTACCAAAGGCAATGGAAAAGCAGATGAGAGCATTTTAAAAATTAAAATGTCTTTTGATTGCTTTGCCTTATGTCCTGTGTTGAAGAGAGGAACTGTCAGAATTAGTATCTTTATAAATGATGGATTTGTACAGCACAGAAAAGGCATAAGAAAGTATATTTCAAATTTGTTTTGAAAGCACCAATTCCCACACTTCTTTGAAATTAAATTTCCCTCATGGTTCATCTTGATACCATTTACCTTGTCCTAAGAGGAAAATGTAAGTAAGAAAAGGAAGTTTATCAGCCGGGCACGGTGGCTCACACCTGTAATCCCAGCACTTTGAGAGGCAGAGGCAGGTGGATCACCTGAGGTCAGGAGTTCAAGACCAGCCTTACCAACAGGGTAAAACCCCAACTCTACTAAAAATACAAAATTAGCCAGGCATGGTGGCATGCACCTAACGTCCCAGCTACTCAGGAGGCTGAGGCAGGAGAATCGCATGAACCCAGGTGGCAGAGGTTGCAGCGAGCTGAGATAGCGCCATTTCACTCCAGCTTGGGCAACAAGAGTGAAACTCCATCTCAAAAAAAGGAAATTTATCTTTTATCTTTTACAATTTCATTCAAATGTACACTGCAGATAAACATTAGAAATCACATAAACAAATTATTTTGCTATTTTGATTTTTGTATACTGAATATTCTCCTTTTTGTCATTACTCCATGTATCTGAATTTCACTTGTATTTCTTTCTTCTGTTTTCATAAATACAATGAAAAGGCTAGTATTTCTATCAGTGCTTTGTTTCTGCTTATCTGATAATGCAACAACTAAGATTTCATTATAACATAATAAATGTTTGTAGAATGAATGAATGAAATGTCAGGTCTAATTCTCTGCTTTCTTTTTTATTAATATTAAATTTCCCATAGGTTTTTTCTGTCTACTTGGACCGCAGGCTGAAGAGACCATTGAATTTTTCTATTGCAGATTTGTGAATTATGTATAAAAAATGCATTGCACTTTACAAACTTTGGCATTTAGCCACTTACACTGAGTAAGCTTCAGGTGAAAGAAGAAAGATGGTTTTACTTAGTGGTAATTACCAAATTTCTACTGTCATAATACAAGTCATTTTTTCCCCAAGATAAAGCTAAACAGTTAGAGGAAACTGATTCAAAAAAAGATTCTTGCCCTTCACATTAAAACATATAACTGGATGTCCACATGCTGTACTCTGTGGTATACAGTATCAAGACATGAGGACAATAAATTAATCATAGTGCTTATTTAGGAAACATCAATGATGATACTCAACATGATGATAATGATACATTAGTCTACAGAATGCTTGGGGATATCACACTAGCATCTCTAAAAGATGGTACAACATTTAGAAAAATTTAATTAATGCCACATAATGGCAAATATTTGCCTTATTCTTCTCTTATTCCAATGACTTACATGGAGTACCCCATTACTCTCCACAACAAAATCTCTTTTGGGGTTTTCTGTAACAATGTGCATGTATAGTAAAGTCCTGGAAAAGAAAAGAAGAATTTGATTTCCACACATAAGTAAGATTATATGGTATCTATCTTTCTGTGTCTGACATATTTCACTTAACATAATGTTCTCGAATTCAACTATGTTGTCTCAAATGATAGGATTTCCTTTTTTTTTTTAAGGCTGAATAGTATTTTCCACATTTTCTTTATCCATTCATTGTCCATTGATGGGCATTTAGGTTAATTCCCCATTATGGCTCTTGTGAATAATGCTGCAATGAACATAGGAGTGCAGATATCTTTCCAACATGCTGATTTCATTTCCTCTGAATATATACTCAGAAGGGGGATTGCTGGATCATACAGTTGTTAAAGAGTTAAATGAAGAGCGGGGAGATTGCGAAGATGTTAGCTGAAGGATGCAAAATTTCAGTTAACAGGAAGAAAAAATTCAAGAGATCTATTGTATAACGAAGGTAAATCAGTCAATAGTAACATACTGTATACTTAAAATTTGCTAAAAGAGTAGATTTTAAGTGTTCATCACAAAAAATAAGTTTGTGAAGTATTGCATATGTTAATTAACTTGATTTAGCCATTCTACAATGTATGCATATATCAAAAGATCATGTTCTGGCTTCAATAAGTGGTATTGGGACTGCTGGATGTCCACATGCAGAAAAATGAAATTAGACCCTTATATCATACCAATGGACAAAAGACAACTCAAAATGAGTTAAAAACTTAAGTGTAAGGCCTGAAACTAAAGCTTCTGGAAGAAAACATATAGTGAAAGCTTCATGACACTGTTTTGGGCAATACTTTTTTGGATATGACCCCAAAAGCATAGGCAACAACAGTATAAACAGACAAATGGATTAATGATTTTAAAAATCTCTGCACAGCAAAAAAGAAAAAAAGAAAAAAAACTCAACAGATTGAAGTGACAGTCTACGGAACAGGAGAAAATATTGCAAGCCATACATCTGATAATCAATCAATGTCCAAAATAACTAAGATTCTCAAAGTACTCTATAGTTCAGACTTAAAAATGGGCAAAGGCTTGAACAGACATTTCTTAAATGACATACAAACTATATGGCCAACAAGTATATATATATTTTTAAAAAGCTCAACATCACTAATCATCAGAGAAATAAAAAAATATGAAAATAACAAGTCTTGGTGAGAATGTGGAGACAAGGAAATGTTTGTAAATTGTTGGTATTGCAAATTAGTAAGGCTATTATGAAAAACAGTACAAAAATTCCTCAAAAAATTAAAGACAGCTGGGCGCAGTGGCTCACGCCTGTAATCCCAGCACTTTGGGAGGCTGAGGTGGGAGGATCACCTGAGGTCAGGAGCTCAAGACCAGCCTGGCCAACAGGATGAAACCCCGTCTCTACTAAAAATATAAAAATTAGCCAGGTGTGGTGTCACATGCCGATAATCCCAGCTACTCAAAAGGCTGAAGCAGGAAGATCACTTGAACCTTGGAGCCAGAAGTTGTAGTGAGCTGAGATTGTGCCACTGCACTCCAGCTTAGGCAACAGAGCAAGACTGTGTCTCTCAAAAAAAAAAAAAAATAGAACCACCATAAGATCCAGCAATCCCCCTACTGACTATATATCCAAAGGAAATGATATCAGTATATTGAAGAGACATTTGCACTTCCATGTTCACTGCAGCACTATTCAAAATAGCCATGATATGGAATCAACAAAGTGTCTCAATGGATGATGACTGGATAAAGAAAACGTGGGCCAGGCACGATGGCTCATGCCTGTAATCTCAGCACTTTGGGAGGCTGAGGTGGGTAGATCACAAGGTCAAGAGATGGAGACCATCCTGCCCAACATGGCGAAACCCATATCTACTAAAAATACAAAGCTTAGCTAGGCGTGGTGGTGCACAGCTGTAGTCCCAGCTACTCAGGACGCTAAGGCAGGAGAACCACTTGAAACCGGGAGGCAGAGGCTACAGTAAGCCAAGGTCACATCACTACACTCCAGCCTGGTGACAGAGTCTGACTCCGTAAAATAATTTTTAAAAATTTAAATTTTTTTAAAAAGTGGTATCTATACACAATAGAGTACAATTCGGTCTTATAAAGAAATCCTATCATTTGCAACTACATAGATGTACCTGGAGATCATTATGTTAAGTGAAATAAGCCAGACACAGAAAAAACAAATGCCACATGATCTCACTCACATATGGAATCTAAAAAGTTGAATTCATAGAAATAGAGAGTAAATTGGTAATTACCAGGGGCTCAGGAGATGTTAGTCTAAGACACAAAATTTCATTATGAGGAATAACTTCAAAAAATCTATTGTACAACATGGTATGTACAGTTAATAACAATGTATATTCTTGAAAATTGCTGAGACAATAGATTTTGTGTTCTCACCACAAAAAAAATGATAAGCATGTGAAGTAATGCATATGTTAATTCACTCAGTTTAGCAATGGCATATTTCAAAATAAGTTGTACGTGATAAATAAATGCAATGTTTGCCAATGAAAAATACATTAAAATAAAATTATAAAATGAAACGAAGTTAGAAGTGAACTCCAGGAAAGGAGAGCTTCTACTAAATTAGCCTACTAAGCACAAAAAGATTGTTTCCACAAGAACATAGATATAATATCCTTTGATTACTCATTGTCTTAATTCAAACTGCTTCTCTCTTTGGTAACATTGAGGGTAGAACCACCACTAACCCTTAGCTTGGGGGAAAAAAGACATTTCAGCAGCTTGCAGGTGTCATCAGCATTTGTCTTCTGGTCTTTCCCAGTTAGGTGGGAAAGTGTGATTTATTCCCTCCTACCCTGAGGTATCTCAGGTCAGCCCCCTGTATAACAGCTATTTTGGGTTCCTCCAATCATTGCTCTTTGAGCTCAGGAGAATGTTCTGTAATGAGCACCAGGAGAGAGACCTGATTATATCCCAAAGGATTATCAGTGCATATACTCTACATATAGAAACATTTAAAGAAAAAAAAGCAACTCGGCATGGGGCTCTCACCTATAATCTCAGAATTTTGGGAGGCTGAGGCAGGAGGACTGCTTGAGCCCAGGAGTTGGAGACCAGCCTGGGTAACATAGTGGGACCCCGTTTCTACAAAAAGTTTAAAGAAAAAGAAAAAAGAAAACAGCCTGAGTGACAGGTGAAACAGTGTCTCAAAAAAAAAATTTTAATAGTAAATAATAATAATGAAACACTCATCTAATCACTGAATAAACACTTACGAAAGCATTATTTGTAATATTTTAGATAAGATATTATAAGAGTTAGGGATACATATCTGCTTCCAAGCAGCTTTCAATCCAAGAAGTAATTTAAGACAGAAGTTAGAAGAATATGGCAACCCTACCCATATTCCCTTCTCTCCCCTTACCAGCTTCGTGCACACCAGCTACATGCACACTTGCAACCACCCCCAGCCTCTGTAGCTCCTTGTCCCAAAGCTGCCCGCAGATTGACAAAACTGCTTTGCCTATACCCAAAGAGATGAGAAAGTGCAGAGTTCAAGTCATCTTCTCCATATGAGGAAGGTGACATGAACCCATAGCTAATGACTAATGGGTAGGGAGGTACAAACACTCTATTCCCCTGGCTTCCTAAGTGGGACTTTAAGGTGAGCCTCAGACTATCTGCAGAGCTACCCTGCAGGACTGAGTTACATTACACCCACCTCCTTCTGGGATTTTACAGGGTCTCTCACCATTGCTTGGCTTCCTACCATTCTATATATAATTACCAACTCTGCTATTGTTTTTTTCCTAGGAACACTTCCTAGTCTATCATTTTTACATGAATTATCTCAGGGTCAGCTTCTGAAGGAAGATAACTATTATTAGTATTAATTCTGTTATAACTAAGAGTGAATGAAAATAATACAAAGATGAGGAGTCAGTTTCTTTAAAAAGTTGTACAAAGTAGTACAGGAGTTCAAAAGAGAAACTAATAGTATCAGGATCAGTGTAGGATTCCTAGAGCAAGTATAGCAAAGTTAAGGGAAATCAGGTTGCCAAAATCTCCAAAGGTCTTGAGTGTCAAGAAAATGGGCTTATAGCTTATTCAATAGAAAATGGGAAATTATTGAAAGGTTTTCAGTAGGGGGGACCATGTCATATGATTCTAAAAGTTCAGCTTAAATAATTTGGCAGAAATACTACTAAGTCCTAGAGCTTTTCTATTCTTTGTGGATGTACTAGTGGGACCTCTTCAAAACTGGCAGACAGGCTGTGTTTTTCAGCTCTTTCTCTCCAAATCTGAATGCTGGTATGAAATATATTCAAGAAATAGGACCAATTACCCAGAATTCTGTCTATTTTAAAGTATGGGTACACTCTGAAAGTGAGCACACACCCTCTGGCTCAGTCAAATCATCCCCAGTCGTTAAATGTGCTGTAACAGTCTGTTCTCACACTGCCATAATGAACTGGCTGACATTGGGTAAATTGTAAAGGAAGGAAGTTTAATTGACTCACAGTTCTACAGGGCTGAGGAGACCTCAGTAAACTTACAATTGTGGTGGAAGGGGAAGCAAATACGTCCATCACATGGCAGCAGGAGAGAGAAATTCTAAGCAAAGGGGGGAAAGTCCCTTATAAAACCATCAGCTCTTGTGAGAACTCACTCAGGAGAACAGCATGAGGGTAACCATCTCCATGATCCAATTACCTCCTACTAGGTCCCTCCCATGACACACAGGGATTATGAGAACTACAATTCGAGATGAGATATGAGTGGGGACACAGCTAAACTGTATCAGGTAGCATGCAAATATTCACACTTTAGAACCATAGTGTAGATGGTTATGGTCTACAGATTCTTCATTCCTTCATGTTTGGTCTCTCATTAGTTGGTATGGCTATTTATCAATCCAAGCTCTAGGCTCCAGCACAGGCTTCTAAAGCATCTCTTGTCTTTCAGCCAAAAGATAACAGTAAATTCATATGGTTTAATCACTATAGTGTCATACTCTTTGAGGAAGTATTTCCACTTTCATCTCTAACAGTGTCCAACTTTATGATGGCTATTTGATGAATAATATCTCCTATTTAATTCCTAGCTACAGAAAGCATTCATTTCTCTAGGAGCTAGAATGTTGCTGCTTGATATATAAAAGTGCTCTTGTTTGAAATACTTGACATTTAAACTAACAATTCTCACCCTGACTACACAGTGGATCCTAAGGAGAGATTTAAAGACATAAGAGTCTCAAGCTCCATCCCATCCCAATTACCCAGGCCATAATATTTTTTAAAGGTTCTTTAGATAATTATAAACTGCATCCAGTATAAAGTCTCACCACTTCAGACTGATAGTTCCGGATTTCAGATGTATTAATTTTAACATTAAAATGGGAAGTTTTTGGTAACATTTGGCCAACTGTTAAAAACAAAGATACATTTGTATCATTCTTATCTGTTTATGAGTTATTCTCACAAATGTAATCCTCATGAGACAAAGCTGGTATTATTTTAATCATTAAAAAAGGGAAATATATCCTTCAAACATTATGTAATACACTCAAATTCATACAATAATAAGCCGCAGAACCAAGACATCCATCTTCTATTTCTTCTTTTTTTCCCCCAAAGTTCTCAGAACACCAGTTTTCTAATTCCAAGCAGAAAGTTCCATCCATCAGGATAAACGCCACTTGGTTTGATGAATCAAAATATAGCATCCTTCAGGTCCCTTTGCTGAAGAATACGGTTATTTGTGTACATTATTTTTTCTGTTTGGCTGAAAGGTTTACTATGAGCTAAGGAAAATGAAGCCATTACCACTATAAGAACTAATCCCTTCCCGCCATCTTTCAGGGTATTGGCGCTGCATATATTCAGAATTACCCAAAGTCAGCTTGTGATAAAATGCCTTCAAAAATGGCAAAATATGTTTCCTTTGGTACATGTTCATTAAAAATATACACTTCTTCACTATGGTGGATATGTATGTATTGATAGATGACACAGGCTGATTTAGGAAGAGATATAAGCACACTTGGAACTTATTAGCCTTTCAGCCAAGATATAAAATTCTGAATTAAAAATGTATTCCTGGTCAACAATTTTCCTCAGCTCTTAGCCATCTTACAAGGTAGGAACACGCCATAAGGACACGTTCCTCCTTGTATCGCCATCTCCAGTATAGTGCCTGGAATAGAGTGGGCATTCACTGGATATTTGTTAGTGAAAGAGAAAATAAGAGACGTGTGTGTGTGTGTGTGTGTGTGTGTGTGTGTGTGTGTGTGTGTGTGTGTGGTGGGGGGCAGCAGGTGGTAATAGAATGGAAATGCCTTTAGAAAAGATAATTCCGACAGTACTCCTCATTAACACCCTCATCAGGAAGCCTGGGTTTGAAGAATAATTGAAAAGACAGGAAGAAGACCATGTGCAAATATTGCTTGCCACTTCTTTTCTCTGAAGAATTTTACTGTTCTCACATTCTCTATCAACCTACTTTTACTTGATGCAACGTTGCTATAAAAATTACTTTTTTTCTCCCTTTTAACATTGAACTTAGTTCATCACAACTGAGATAATATCACCTCTAAAATGCAAAACATTAACCGTAAAGAATAAGAAGTCTAACCAACAGATGTTTACAAATTAGACTAGCCAATTTCAAGAAACACCCATGGGGCAGAGATTTTAAATAAAACTAGCCCATAGCTATTTGCATCTCTCCTTTACTTGGATCGGTGTCCTGGTAAGATGAGAAGCAAGATTGGGGTTCACTTTATAAGAATTGAGGCAAAAGCAGTAGCTATGTGGAGTGGCAGGAGGGGGAGAAAACTCCTTAGCCTATGAGGACTTGACTAAATAAGCAAGGAAAGCCATTCATTCAGGCCAGCTTCCTAACCTTTCCTACCACATCGAGGTTGACACACACCTAGAAACGACAGTGTTGAAAGCCTAAGAACACCTCAGCATATACACGCTGAGTGCTGTTCCAAGTTTAACACTTTAATAGGGCAAAAATAATAGCTCCTGCATGGTTAGAAAAATAAGATGCATATAAAACATTCGTGTAAAAATGTAAGCTTCCGAAAGCATAGTTATAAAATTAGAATGGGTAGAATTCAAAGAAAAGAGAGACTGGCATGAGTCAGAGAGACCTGGTAAAGTGTTCACGTAAGAAAAATACAGAATATTTAAAAGAGGCAGGAAGAAAAAGAAGGGAAGTAATTTGTGTATGTATTAGATGAATAATAGAAACCCGATTTCCTACAACTTTGTCCAACTGGCGTTTTCACTTGAAATCTTTTAGCATCACTGATCTTGGTCTCGTCTCTGTAACTACCAGAAGTATAAGGTATACAGTCATCACTCAGTATCCATGGGAGATTAGTATACCAAAATCTATGCACACTCATTCAAGTCCTAGAGTCAGACCTATAAAACCCGCATATACAAAAGTCAGCCCGCCTTATCACATGGATTTCACATCCAGAAAATACTGTACTATCAGTCCACGTTTGGTTGAAAATATCTGCATGTGAGTGGAACCACACAGTTCAAATTTGTGTTGTTCATGGGTCAACTGTATAATAAAAATCATAAAATGAAGAAAACCCAAATTATGCAATTCACTTGAGATAACACAGGATTTGGTGTAAGTATAAAAGGAAAACACATCACATAAGCAAAAATTGTTAAAGCTCTACTTCTCCTGTCACTTTTCTATTATTCTTTTTGATGACTGTATGTCTACTTATGAAATGTTTGAAAGTTATTACCTTTTATTTATGTCAAAAGACTTGTAAGCTATTTGTATTCTATGCCTGTTTAAACTATTGCAGATGACTGAATTCTTCCTATTGAATCATTCTATGTCATAGAAGATATCATATTTGATAGTATTTGTACTCTCATTCAGAAGTGTTGCAAGCTACCAGCAAATAGAAGTACATATATTGATTTACTGCAAGTGTATAAACCTATAATCAGAATATTCCACTTCAACATCTATTTCTCTCAAAAGTCTAAAATGACCCCTCAAAAACTCAAAAGACTTTTCTTCTCAGGTTATATTACATTCTTTTGTTCAATATTCCCTCTGTCACTCAAACTAAGTCATCTTGTTTGGCTTTATTTGTTGAGATTTAGCCATAGCAAAGCTCCTCAAATTATTCTAAATTGGAATAAATCTTGACGAAAAGTATATTTCTAATACTGACCATATAAATATTGTCACCATATGGTGATGCAGAAGGAGCACAAAATTGCATCTCAGGAATTATCACATCTGTTAGCCATGTACAGCAATATTTAAATCAGATGATCTCTTTTCTCAATTCCAGTATTAAAATGATGTGATGTTAGTGTGTGATGAATAAATAGATAAACTCTGCCATCAATTTGGATTAGTTACTTTCTCCAGAAAATAACATTCTTAAAGAAGCACATATGCATCCATATGATATGATTAGGCTCTGCCTCCTCTTCCTCATAGATCTGTCCTGGTGTAAACTGAAGCCTAGATGTCCTGAAAGTTATTTCATCTGGTGAGAAAACACGTGCACATGTTAGCTAGCAAGACATCATTAAGGGGAGTCAGGTAACAGAGGTTTGGTGGAAACCAGCAGTTAAATAGGATGTGAGCAACAGAGGCAGGGAGTGGAAGGAAATAAACCTACAAAAGTGGGGTTCAATATCGACATTCCAATACCCGAAAAATGTTAGTGAAAACAAGGTAAAACTAATTCCTCTCTCATAATCTATGCTTTAGCTAAACACTGACATTTTCAAATACTCTGTATGTCTGGTTCCGTCTGCCAGAATCACTTTCCTCCCAACTCTTATCTAACTCCTCTTTATCTTTAGGATACAATTTGGGTTCAGAGAATGATACTGCAAAGTATGGCACTTTGGTACGCTGACTGCTTTGAATTAAAGGAGAACCAAAGTTTCTCCGATCTTCTCCTGCCCTCCTGTCTCTCACCCGTCTTTCTCCCCGAAAAGGGCAGGGCAGAGGCCTTCTCAGAAGTTCTCTTGCCTACCTGACAACAGAACCTCCAAAGGAGAACTTATCTGTCATTTTGTCATTAATCCTCTCCATGGGAATCTCATGAACCAGGGAAGACTTTATCACAGGAGCAGAGACCAAGGTCAAACTCATGCCTGGACTTTGTCACAGGCTATCACCTTACTCTTCTGAGGGATGCTCCCAGACAACTTTTATTACTTGAGAGACTTTAGCTGCATCACAAGACAACCTTTATTCACCCATATATTTCCGCCATTACCTTCCCATAACTTGTGTCATCACCAACTATCAGAAGCCCCAGATCCCAGATGCCCATTCTTTCTGTAGCTCTGATGCTATATAAGTTTCAACCATCTTACCCTTTCTCAAGTCTCATATTTCATGGTAATAAGAACAGGACACAGGGAAATACTGGGTAGAAGAGGGCGAGATCCCTGATGAGGGCTCCACCCTTAAGCCTGGACCACAACCCTAAATAAGAACATGCATTCCTGTTTTCCCGACCAAAAGCTGCCTTTTCCAAAACCACCCTGGCCCTCCACACCCCTAATCCTGTACCCATAAAAACCCCAAGCTCCACGGGCAGAGGAGCAGAAAGGCTCAGCAGAGAAGGAGAGAAGAAGCGTCTCAACATTGAGAGAAGAGGCAGCTGGACACTGGGAACTATGATTTGTCCCTGGCCAAACTCCAGGGGAAGATTATCTTCTCGCTCCATCCTCTTTCTAGCTCCCCATTCCACTGAAAGTCCCTGCCATTGCTCAACAAACCTCTCTGCATACAACACCCTTCAATCCATTCATATGACCTGATTCTTCCTGGATTCTGGACGAGAACTCAGGATGCACTGTGTGTGGGAACCCAAAAAGGCTGTCACACTGACTCTTCACCGAGGGTTTAACACTTAAGCTGTCTGTGGCAACAAAGCTAAAAGAGCACTGTTTGTTCTACACACCCTCTGGGGCCCCAGAGGTTGCAGGCAACCCTGAGACGTTGTCTCAGGCCGGTACAAAGTTCATTTCTGCCAGTGCCCAAAGGCAGTTGCCCCAGCTCCTGTACCTGCTCACCTGTGTACTCTCCATCCCACAATGGGTTTGAGTGGCCAAGTAAATCAGCCACTCTGTTGCAAGTCCCCCAAGGGGGTCAAGGGAACTTTCCCATCTCAGTGGGACTCCTCTATGTATATGATTGTAATTAAAAGGTTTTTTCCTCCTGTTAAACTGTCTTCTGTCAGTTTATTTCATGGACTTAATTATCAAACTTTCAGAGGATAGAGAGAAAGTTTTCCCTCTCCTATAAAACATAATAAACATCAGTTTCTTCTGGAAGTTTTGTTCAACCACTCAGGTCAAGGTCGATTAACCAACCATTTTGTTATATCATCCTGTTACCACTTCCCCATTTTAGCACTTAGCATATTGCATTGGCATTATCTATTTATTTAGGTCTATTCAACATCGGATAGTGATCACAAAAACAAATTAGCTAGTTGGCTGTTAGTTCAGGCAAGTAAGACACTAATGTCACATCAGGAAAGATATCTGGAGGATATAAATCTGCATTTCTCATTCACAGTTGTGATTTTTGACTCCAGCACAGCGACTGGACAACAAGAGTACCATAAGTATTTGTCATCTAAATAAGGAAATTAGAGGAAAAACCTGTGTCCAGAGAAACCAGTAAACCAAGGTATGTATCATAGCACTGAGTAGATACGACCAGGATCTAGTACCTTGAGCTCACATAAGGAATTGGACCAGATGACAGGAAGGAGGCTCACTCCTAGAGCTTGAGTAGAAATTCAGAGAAAAAAAACACACACAGAGAGAAAACATTAACTAGCATGGGGTCTTTAGCTGTTCCTAGTTTCAGAACAATAATGATCCCATAGCATTGAGCAGAACTAATCCTCTAAGCGGAGGTTAAATTAGGGGAAAAAAAACATAGATAAGAATCAAATCAGTCACCACTGCCAGTGGCTGAAGTTGTAAAGTTCTTAAGAAGTGCAACAGGTTATATCAATCTTATTATTTATAGACTGTTATGGACTAAATGTTTGTGTCTCTCTAAGATTCATATGTTGAAGTCCTAACCTCCAACGAGACTATATTTGTATATAGGGTCTTGGAGGAGTTGTAAAGGTTAAACAAGGTCATAAGGATAGGGCCCTAATCTGATAGGTCTAGTGTCCCTATAAGAAAAGAAAGAGACATGAGAGTGCTCTCTCTCCACCATGTAAGGACACTGAGAAGGTACCCAACCGCAAGCCAGGAAGAGAGCCCTCACTAAGAACTGACTCATCTAGCACTTTGATCTTGGATTTCTCAGCTGCCACATTGTGAGAAATAAATATCTGTTGTTTAAGCCACCCAGGGTGTGGTATTTTGTTTTGGTAGCCCAAGCAGAGACTAATATATGCAACAAATTTATTTTTTTGTATAATGTCTCCAAATAATTTGAATAACTTGTTAGCAATATTTGACCCCCTTGGAGCTAGGGAAACAGAAAAAATCAGATGTCTACTGATGTTGGCAGACAGATAATCCTAAAATCACAAGCAAATTAAACCTTCCACTTCATCTACTATGGAATTTTCCTATTATCTACTAACAGTATCCAACAGTTTAGTAGTGCATAAAATGGAGCTGTCAACGTGACTTTCAAAAACCAACCTACATCTGTTATCCTGTAAGTCATCCTACAGTTGCTTCCAAATACGTATGACTGACAAGGTTATACAATAACTGATCCAAGAAAACTCAAGCCACAGTCTCGATGGTAGAGGATCCCTTGACTATTGCTACTATTAGCTTTGTTGCTTTTCCTTTTGCTGATGAAAATGATTGAAATGTTTTAAAAATCCATAGCAGCCTGGATGTTGAGGGTTACTTAGGGCCATCTCAGCAGCTATTAAAGTGAAGTGGTTTCCGTGACTATTGGTTGCATTACTGTCTTCAGGAGACAGGGAGCCCTACCCAGAATGTCGTATCTGGGAAACTTCCTTAGACTGTGTACAGACTTCCTGTTGATGATGGATGGATGTCATAAAAGAAAGTTATAAGGTGTAAATTACCATCACAACTGAATTTGTCCTCTCAGTGATAAGGGCAGTGGTCTGCCCTTATCACTGATTTACAAACTAATTTACACCTTATTTTAAATAAATAAGGTGTAAATTATTTATTTTGTAAATCAACAATTTACTGATTTTGTAAATCAGTAAATCAAAATTTACTGATTTTGTAAATCAGTCCCTTTACACTGATTTACAAAATAATTTACATCTTATTGACATAAGGTGTAAATTACCATCACAACTGAATTTGTCCTCTCAGTGATAAGGGCAGTTTTCAAAGGGACTGTAATGGATAGTGTTATAAAGCAGGTCACTTCATTCAGCCTTATGTCTCCATATTTAATTATTATGCCCTGAAAACACATATACTATATCCTGACATCCCATGATTGTAACATCGATTATAGATATTAAGCCATTTTACTTTGGACCTCATCCAAGAAAACAGAATTAAGAATATGTCAAGTGTTTTTTAGGAGTTGATCGTACTTACAGATTGGTCCCAATGAGAGAGCTATGTTAAAGTTCCCTAAGATACGGTACAAAAGAGAAAAGAATAAGTCTAAGCTTCTTGTTGTTCTTCTTCTATTTGTGTACATATAGCACCCTATTCACACTTTTCAGACGAGGCAATTTTTTTAATGCAGTTATAGAAGAACACTTGTGCCATAGTTCAAAAGTACTTGAGTTTGGAAATTTGTATCAGATTTACATTGCATTTAAAACACACAGGGGAAAGAAATCCCACTGGTTTGCAACCTTAAGCAATTGTGAAATGGAAAGAAAAGTAATAATTCTAACGGTCTCAAACAATGCATTTTCCTTTTACACAAAGCTGTAAAATTCTATCTAAAATATACTTTGAAAAGTTTTCTAACAGTCCTACAAGAAACATATATAAGTAGTATACAAATTATAAAATTATCAAATGTAATTATTGAAGGTGTTCTTTCTACCACATACAAATCCCAGGAAATGTACTCTTGTACAATTTTCTGCTTTTTGATCCCCCAAAACCAGAGTACATTTTGGATACTCAATAAAAACTGAGTAAGTGTTTTCATTTTTCTAAGAACTAAAATGCTTGTGTATTTCAAGACAGGACAAGTACCTCAAAAAGATCTCAGATGTTTGACAACACAACTATTTTATCCTTTCAGAATTTTTTGCAATACTTACATAAGCAATTACTTGAAATCATAAAAAAAAACCAAGTTAAAAATTATTAAGTTTTTCTTCAGTGTAAATCAGAAATATAATCAGATTAGAAAATAATAAGTTTTCCTTCAATCTAACATCTCTTTAGGTACAAATATGTGAGTTTTTGCTTATACTTTTGCAAACTTAAAAATCACTTCTAATTAAAAGGAAAAACTGTGTTTTATTTTTTTCCTATGGTTATATAATTTTTTAGCACAAAGGATATAAATTTATACATAAATCTTCTGAATATGACTTTTATATTTTAAAAAAGTAAATGTTTTTAGAACATCATATAATCATATTCAATGAATACAAAATTTGCCTAAATACTTTAGATAATAATAGTGAATACATACAAACATACAGACTTAGACATGCACATAAATATAAAGCATTTGTCAATCACTGTTCCTGTCATACTTACAAATTCCAAAAGTGATGAACTTTGCAGGAAGAAAAAAGCTTTCAAGGTAATTATTATTTTTTCTAAAATATTATGTCAAAAACAACATCCATTAAATTGAAAATGTGGAAAACAAAAACTGTTATACCAATTTATTTTTAATCATATTCAGTTGTAGGAAAAGTTTTTGAATGACCTATTTATTGTTGTTAAGAGTTTCACTTTGTATTTTTTTTCTTTACGTTTGAAGCATTTTTTCTGTAACATTTGTTTATATCCTTTAAGAGGCTTCTGATTTTGAAGAGTGACATTTTGAGCATAGGAACATCTTCTGTCATAATCATTCCTATATCTCTCTGTTAATAATCCCTATATAAATACCCATGAATCAAAAAGGAGACTGAAAATAACGTATAACCATTCAGTCATTTAAAAGCAAAATTAATGACTAACAGTATGCTACTAGCTAACCTCGATTTTGCTGTAGTGCTGCAAAAGAAAAAATAGGTGGGAGGGAGAATAGTTAACAGCCAAAGTGAAAATAACTCCTTAAAGTTAGAAAAAGATTGAGCTATTAAAAGGAACTACAAACTCTCTAAGACCGTTTTTTTAATGAAACAAAACAAAAATATATGTGCTTATTTTGTGTTGTTTAGGTGTAACCCAACAGAAAAAAAATAGAATTGGAGTATATAGTCTTTTTAGACACACTTAAGTGTCTAAAGATTGTCTGCTAATTGCATTTCCATAACTAAAATCAAATTAAAAGAACTTTTACAGATGAGGAGTCTGTAAATCATTTTAAAATAACACTATAGTATTTTTCCTAAAGTACTAAGAATTATATTAATTACAAATTTTACAACTTATACAAGTTACTCTGAAATTGACTCTAACTTTTTTTCTTTTTTGAAGTGTTAGGTTTTTAAGTACCTTAATGACCTTTAAGATCCCTTCTCCTTCTGCAAGTTTAAGCGGGAAGGATATGCTCTGGCCTGTCAGCCTTCTGCACTAACCAAATAGGACACACAGAGTCCCTCTCCCTCTCAGTGGCATAAACTAGTGCTGCCCTCTGTTCTTGAGCTGCTCTGCTTCCTGGACTTGAAGCAGGGCAGGATAGCTACAGTGCAGATGAAGCTGAAAGCTAACTATGACTAGCAATTCCACAGGTTAAACTGTGAGGGAGGGTCTTTATCCACATCCAAGAAAGCACATTGCTAGCAGCATCCTTAAGTGTGCAAAGGGAGAAAGAACACTCTCATCTAAACTGCTTTTTCTAGCATACAGGGTGAAATTTTTCACTTTTTTTGAAAGATACTCGATTTCAAATGCATGTTTAGAAGGCAATTACTCATATTAAAGAGATTTCCTGGTCCCCATACCCCCTTGAACAGAAAGGTAATAAAACACACTGCTTTAACATGATGATCTCTCCAAGAGTTGTGTTTACTTTGTGTCTGCAGATAGACTGTTTTGCCTGAAGCAAATTTATTTTGACTCTTTATGTGAAATAAAATAAATATATTAGGTATTTCTTATCAAATGGCATTTTACAGCATCACTTTTTTTCCTAATATAAAATCAAAAACATTCCTAAGAGTGAAAATTTAACATAACTCAAATAAAAATTACTTCAGACATCAGCAGGATAAATATTATAACTTTTATATCAAATACTGGCTTATTGCTCTCTTGATCAGCAACAGAGGGACAAGGACACTTGTTATTATATAAATCATCCTCCAGAATTTATGAGGTAATAAAAGCAGCAAAATATAGATTCATAAAGGAGAGAATTTATGAAGCAGCTTTCAACCCTTTCAGTTAAGTTTTCACATATATTAGAAACAAAAATCTTGACTTCAAGACTTTGGCTTATGCTTATTCACTTATTAAAATATTATTATTTGACTTATTTCGGCTCTCTTGACTTCAGGAAAAAAGAAAGGGAATGTAAAATCACTGTTGCATTCCTGAAACCAACTTTTGGTGTATATTTTCTAAGAATATTGCATTAGGTACTCTGCCATTCTTTTCTGGAAAAATCCTCTTTAGGGTTAACTTTTCCTCCTATTATGGGCCACCACTTCAAAGTCCCCTTTCTTCTGCAGGATCCTACTACCAAGGTATACTTGCACAACTCTGTTTTATGCACACCGTCCTTTCTCAAAGCAAAGTCGAGTTCCATCTACAAAACTTCCCACAATTTGTGCAACTAATTCCATGCACAAGGATATCTTGGAAATAATATATTGAAAAGCAATTTTCACATCACTTTCCACAAGACAGAATGTTCCACAGTGAAACAGAAATAAAAGAGCTGTCTTAGATTCCCTCTCAAAAAGAAATAACCCAACACTAAGCTAGATGATGAAATTAGAAGAAAATCAGAAAGAATGTCAGAGCATAGTAAGGACTTTGGTTTTACTCTTAGCGATAAGGTAGGCCAAGGAAAATTTTTAAGTGGAGAAAAGACATGAATTTTTGTTAACACAATCACTCAGACTGTTAATGTTGAGAATATACTGTGTTCCATTCATAAAAAATTAAACAGCCATCAAAGGGAAAAACAATGAGCTTGGACTTGCAAGGTAAAAGAGTAAGTGAGAAGTAGTTGGAATTCTGGATATATTTTTAAAGGTAGAATTAACACAATGTCTTCATAGATTAAAGGTGGGTAGAAGAGAAACAGAATTGCCAAGAATGAGTGCTATTTTTGCTAACAACTGGAAAAGCAGAATCCCACTAATGGGGTATGATAGAGGGTTGTAAGACCTATGGAACTGGAAGACAATAATTGGAAATCCTATTTGACGTATTAGGTTTGCTTACACAATCTTTTTTTTTTTGAAACAGAGTCTCACTCTGTCACCCAGGCTGGAGTGAAAAGGCGTGATCTCAGCACACTGCAACCTCCACCTCCCAAGTTCAAGCAATTCTCCTGCCTCAGCCTCCCAAGTAGCTGGGATTACAGGCATGTGTCACCATGCATGGCTATTTTTTGTATTTTTAGTAGGGACGGGGTTTCGCCACGTTGGCCAGGCTGGTCTTGAACTCATGACATTGTGATCCGCCCACCTTAGCCTCGCAAGCTTACACAATCATAAGAGTCACATTCTCCAAGAATGATAACAAATTTCTAATTGAAAAGAAAAGTCAGGTATGAAATAAAACATGCAGCATAATTCAAATGCTACATATAATACCATGCATACATTTGTAAAGTGTCTTTTAAGTATGAACAGTTAACAGTAGTTATTCCTGGATGGTAAAACAAGATGGGTGATTTTATTTCTTCTTTATACTTACAATGAGCATTTGCTGCTTTTACAATATGAACAAATGTAACAAACACTTCTAATCTATGTAACATCAACGCATGTGCTAATACATCGACATTCATTCATTTGTCAATCAAGGTTATTTTAATGTGCATCCCTTGTGGGGAAAAGAAAATAAGTCAAATTGGTGTGTTTTGAGGTACTCATAATATTTTATTTTTTAATAAACATTATTTTTAATAATTTTAAATTTATAAAAAGGCTGCAAAGACAGTAGAGTTCCTGTGTTCCCTTCACCAAGCTTCCCCTAATGTTAACATTTTTACATAATCATTTGTACTTTTGTCAAAAGCAAACAATTAACATTAGTACATTATAATTAGCTAAACCACAGAATCAATTCAGATTTCACCATGTTTTTCACTAATTCTTCCTTTTTTTTTTTTTTTTGGTTCAGAATGAAAGCCTGGATACCATATTGCATTTAGTCACCATTTTCCTTAGCTTTGTTTCAAATTGTGACAATTCCTCATCTTACCTAATTTTTTGTGACCTAGGCAGTTTTGAAGACAACTGGTGAGGTATTTTGTAGTCCCTCAGTTTGGTTTTTGTCTCATGTTTTTCTCTTCATTAGACTGCCTGGGGATTATAGATTTTCAGGGAAGAATGCCACAGAAGTGCAGTGCACTTCTCATCACATCATATCAAGGGGTACATGGTATCAGCAAAATTTCTTGTGGTAATATTAATCTTGATCATTTGGTTAAGATTTCTTACTGCCAAGCTTCCCAAGAGTAAATTTGCTGTTTTCCTTTTGGAAATAAGTCACTTTGTCCAGCCTACACTCAAGAGTAGGGAACGAAGATTCACCTTCTAGAGCAAGGAGTTATAGACATATTTGCATTTTTATGTAAGGAGGAGTTATTCCTTCTCCACCATTTGTTACTTGATCATGTATTAATATTACTATGAACTCATGGATATTTTATTTTGGTATATAGTATTTTTATTTTTATATCATAGTATTTTTATTTTTATATTATTTCATTTTGACTTTCCAATAATATTGTAAAGTAGAGAAGGTATATTTCAATCAATATTTTACAGGAGAGTATATAATTTAATGCTTATAAATGCATACAATTCACAACAGAGACTGGGGTAAGTAGGAACCACAGTGTACTATCCAACCATGAACCTCAGAGGGAGCCAGATAAGAAAATACTAGGTAGTGTGGACAGAAGAATAAATAAATTATAATAAAATAACATTTTGAGAGATAGAGAATTTCTATAGAATTCTAGGCAATAGCAGCCCAAGACGACACAATTGTTTTGAAGTGAAGAGGTGCACACATTCCATTAAACACAAGCTAAAAAATAACTGTAAGATCATAAACACAAAATAAAGAATATACCCATTTATGCAATATGATGTCTCTCTGTGTCTACACCTAGAAAGTCTGTTCCAAAATTGAAGAGTAAACACCACATTTGCTTTGCCTTATGTACTTGAGGAAATATCTATGAAAAAGGACAAAACAAGATTACTCTTTAGTCATGAGAGAAAGGCATATCCAGAACATAAATAACCTTTATTGACGCATGGATGGATAGAAGGGCAGATAAACAGATTGTGAATAGATTTATCTCTTTTCCCATTTTTTATAAAATGACCACTATGAACAGAATACTTTGATTGCCATGTACCAAAAACAAGAACACACACACACAAAAATTAGGCTGAGAACCTAAACATGAATAAATTGATCTCTCTGATTAACCAACATGGGTTGGTGGAATTTCAAATGCTTCTCTATTTTTATGTTATAATTCAATAGTAATGGCAACTGATTGAATGAAACTGGAAACAAGGAGATGTCAGTGAAATGGGTTACTAAATTTAAATAAAAATATTATTTTTTCTGAGTTACTTAAATGAGGATAGAAGAGGAGAGAACACTTTTCATTCCTTCTCAAAGGCTAGAACTATGCTAATACCCTAACCAGATATAGAAAATACAAGAAAACAAAAAGACTAAGATCTCTCATGAACATAGATACAGAAATCCTCAACAAAATTTTTAACAAATCAAATCAAATAATGAATAAAAAGAATTACACACCACAACTAAGTGGGATTTATCACAGATATGTAAGGCTGGTTCAATATGCAAATACTAATTAGTGTAGTGCATACATCAATAAGCTGACAAAGAAAAATCAAATTATCATAACAATAGATGCAAAAAAATAAAAAGCATCTGATGAAATCCAATGCCTATTCATCATAAAATCTCTCAGTAAACTAGAAATAGTGGGCAACCTCAACTTAATAAGTAATATCTACAGAAAATCCTACAGCTAGTATACTTATTGGTGAAAAAGTCAATGCTTTTCCATTAAGATCAAAAACAAGGTTATGATGCTCCCTCTTTGCTACTACTTTTCAATATCATGCTAGAAGTATTAGCTAATTCAATAAGACAAGGAAACTGAATTAAAATACACAGATTGGGAAGAAAGAAATAAAATGGTCTTTGTTCACTGGTGACATGATTGTCTATATATAAAATGTAAAAGAATTCACAAAAAAACTCAAAACTCCTGGAATGGCCAGGCATGGTGGCTCACACCTGTAATCCCAGCAGGTTGGGAGGCCGAGGCAGGTGAGTCACCTAGGGAGTTTGAGAACCGCCTGGCCAATGTGGTGAAACCCCGTCTCTAGTAAAAATGCAAAAATAAGCCAGGTATGGTGGCACACGACTGTAATTCCAGCTACTCAGGAAGCTGAGGCAGGAGGATCGCTTGAACCCAGGAGGCAGAGGCTGCAGTGAGCTGAGATTGTGCCACTGCACTCCAGCCTTGATGACAAGCAAGACTCTATCTCCAAAAATAAGTAAATAAATAAATAATTCCTGTAACTAATAAGCAATTACTGCAAAGTTGCAGGATACAAGGATAATCTACCAAAATCAATCACCTTCTTACATACCAGCAATGAACAAGTTGAATTTGATATTAAAAACATAATACTGGCCAGGTGTGGTGGCTCCCACCTGTAATTCCAGTGCTTTGGGAGGCCAAGGTGAGTAGAACACGAGGTCAGGAGTTCGAGACCAGCCTGACCAACATGGTGAAACCCCATTTCTACTAAAAATACATAAATTAGCCAGGTGTGGTGGCATATGCCTGTAATCTCAGTTACTCAGGAGGCTAAGGCAGGAGAGTCACTTGAACCCGGAAGGTGGAGGTTGCTGCAGTGAGCTGAGATTGTGCCACTGCACTCCAGCCTGGGAGACAGAGAGAGATTCCAACTAAAAAAAATAAAAATACCATGTGCATAAGCACACCCCAAAATAAAATCAGGTACAAATCTAAAAAAGATATACAAGATCTGTATGAGGAGAACTACAAAATTCTAACGAACAAAATTAAAGAAGTATATGAATTGAAAAATATTTGTGTTTATGAATAGGAATATGAAAAAATGTCAAGATGTCAGTTTTTCCCAACTTAAGATTGAAATCTACATCAAAATCCCAGAAACTTATTTTATAGATATCAAAAAATTAATTCTAAAGGTTATATGGAAAGGTAAAAAACCCAGAATGTTCAACACAGTATTGAAGATGGGAGGACTGACACTACCTAGCTTCAATACTGACCGTAAAGCTACACTAATAAAAAAAAAAAATAAGGTATTACCTAAAGAACAAACAGATAAATCAGTGGAACAAAACAGACAGCACAGAAATAGACCCACATAAATACAGTTGATGGTTTTTGATAAAGGAGCCAAGGAAGTACAATGGAGCAAGGACAGTCTTTTCTACAAATGTTGGAACAACTGGATATCCACATGCAAAAAAAAAGGACCTTACACCTTCCAAAAAATTAACAAAAAAGAGAGACTTAAATGTAAAACACAAAACTATAAGCTCCTACAATATAGCACAGAAGAACATCTAGATAACGTGGTTATGGCATTTATATTTTAGACAAAACACCGAAGAGATGATCCATACAAAATAAATTGATAAGGTAGCCTTCACTAAATTAAAAGAGAATTTCAAGAGAATGTGAAGACAGTGAAGACAAGCCAAAGAATGGGCAACAATATTTGCAAAAGACATCTGATAAAAGACTGCTATCTGAACTATACAAAGAACATTTAAAACTGAACAATAAGAAAACAGACAGCATAATTTAAATATGGGTCAGAAACCTGAATAGACACCTCATCAAAGAAAATATACAGATGGCAAATAAGCATATGGAAAGGTGCTCCACATCATATATCACACAGAAATGCAAATCAAAACAAGAATGAGATCTTCTATATGCCTGTCAGAATATCCAAAATCTAGGACACTAACAACACCAAATGCTGGTGATGATGTGAAGCAACAAGAACTCTCATTCATTGCTTATAGAAACGCAAAACCATACATCCACTTTGGAAGACAGTTTAGTAGTTTCTTACAAAATTAAATATATTCTTACCATACAACACAAAAATTGTGCTTCTTGGCATTTACTCAAAGGTGTCAAAAGCTTATATCCACATAAAAACCTACTCATGGATGTTTATAGCAGTCTTATTCATAATTACTAAATCATGTGGAAGACCAAGATGTCCTTCACTGGATGAATAGATAAATAAACTGTGATAATCAGACAACAAAATATTATTCAGCACTAAAGAGAAATGAGCTATCAAGCCATGAGAAGACCTTGAGGAACTTTAAATGTATATTCCTAAGTGAAAGAAGCCAATCCAAAAGCTACATAATGTATGATTCCAACTATATGATATCTGGAAAATGAAAACCTAGAGAGACAGTAAAAAGATTAGTGGTTTCAAGGGCTGGCCGGGGCACAGAGATGTGCCCATTGGTCGAGCACAGAGGATTGTTATGACAGTGAAAACACTCTATATACGATAATGATGGATACTGGCCACTATGCATTTGTCCAAATCTACAGAATATACACCAACAGCGAACCCTGATGAAAACAGAAACCCACCAACAGTCTATTGGGGGATAATGATGTGTCAATGTAGGTTCATCAACTGTAACAAAGGTACCACTGTGATGTGGGAGAATATGCATATTTAACAGCATAGGGGTATGGGAAAACCTCTTACCTGTGTCTTAATTTTGGTATTAACCTGAAACTGCTGTAAAATATAAAGCCTTTAATAAAAATAATTAAATTAACAACAACAATAACAACAAACCCCACAGTGTGCCTATCTTGAAAAAAAAAAAAGGGAGTTAAAACTATGTACATAGACACTTAGATAACTTTTCCCAGAAATTAAAAATAAATGCTATGGCCAAGGATACTTTTGAGAATCATGGCTATATAAAAGATTTAAATATTATACAATATGCATATATACTATTTTCATCAAATGTCATAAATATGCATACACACACACACACACACACACACACACATTTAGATAGCTAGTTAGGAAACAATTGCCAAGTAAACTATTTCAGGATAGATAAATGCAAAGACACTACGGTTTCACTATCAGTAGAATATCCCATGGTAATGGCAAAATATGTTGCTAGGAAACCCAGTAAGAAGAAGAAAAAAAGAAAGTTTCAACCATGGAAAAATCTGATGTAAATCTCTAGGCAGAACTATTTCATTTTTAGTCTTTATGCTCTGACCTTTGCAAGACTTGCATTGTTCCATAAAGTAACCTTAAATATGCAACTTACAAAAGCCTATAGCTACAGATTTACCAGAGATGGTCTGATTTCCTAAATTAGTATTTCTACAAACCTGCAGAGATAATAGCAGTTCATTTCCCAGATGATAGAACCACCTGATATATGAAATCATTCATTCGTCATTCAGCGATTCATTCATTCAAAACAAATTATCACCCATCACTTGCCAGGTACTGTGATATACACACTGGAGAGACAAAATTGAACAAGACACAGTCCCTGCTTGCTAAAAAATACAAAATTCAGTGGTAGACATAGTTATTTATTCAATATTTGCACAAAGAAATGTGAAAATTTGTCATAAGTGCTACAAAAGTGAAATACAAGTTGTTTTAAATTGTATTTAAATTTTTCAATGGATGAAGTTGACCTGACTAGGGAAGTCAGCAAAAAGCTTTCCTGAGAGAGTGATACTTATTTTACTTTGATATCAAGGATATGTAAGTGTAAACTATGTGAAAAAAAGAAAACATAATTTTGTAGATGAGTCCATATGGCAGAGGGTAGCATGGAGAATACCAGAAGGCGGCTCAAACAGGTAGAAAATATAATAGCAAAGTGGGGTGAGGAAGGGAAAGGGTTAGGCTATGCATGTCCTCGTAAATTATGTTAAGGAGTTTTGCCTTTAGCCTAGAGCAATAGGAAGGCTTTGAAGTGTTAACAGCAGGGAAATAATGCGATTAGATCTGCATTTAAAATGTATTTTAAATGCCCACTTTGGCTGCTGTGTAAAGAAGACAAGAGAGGAGCCAGAGGATATGTGGAAGTGGAGTCAGGCTATTTAGTTGTCTAGGCAAAGAGGGTGGCAGTGTTAGTGTCACTAGGAAGAGATGAACCCAGTTAATAAATTTTTAGGATGCAAAATCCATAGGACCAAATAATGGCAGCACACAGGGTGAGAGAAAAGCCAGGAATGATTTCTTGGCTTTTGATTCTCATTTCCTTAGCATTTAAATTGTTTCATTTCCAAGATTTTAGTCATTAAGTAAAGAAGCAGGCAAAATATAGACCTCTTTGACATAAGGGTTAAGGGAAAGATGATGTGAAGAACAACATACTTGTCCCCAGCTTATGCAGAAGTGTGGCATCATCCAAAACAAAGAACACTGAAAGAAGGCCAAGTTTACTGATCTGTTTGCTTGCTTGATTAGTTAGTTACTTTGGTTATTTTGGGAAACCGGCTGAATTTTGGTTATACTGAATGTGGCAGAGATGACTAGCTATCAGCCAAGAATTCGTGCTTGAATTTTCATATGAAGCATCATCATGAGAAATTAGCAGTTCGACCAAGGACTAGACTTCCCAGATCTCCCCACCCTTCTGCATTTAGCTGGGACCCTGTGGTTGGTTCTCACTGATGGAATATGGACAAGAGTACTATGTGTCATTTCTGGGTTAGGATGGTTAAGGAGTCTACAAGCAAAAGTCTACAAGCCTTAAGACAAAGTAAAGTTGCGAATTAACTTCCCTGAATCACCATGTAGGAAGCTGCTTGCTGACTAGAAACCCTGAGTCAGGCTGTCACATGAGCAAGAAATCAAGTTTTATTGTGTTATACCAATAAAATTTGGGGTTATGTCTGTTACAACAGCTAGCAATATCCTAACAAACACATAAAGTTTGATATGCCTTTGAGATATCCACAAAATCCTGTTAGATAGACAATTAGATAATTAGACCTAGACCTCAAGGGAGAACTCTGGGTGGAAAATTTTAATTTAGGAATCATATGAGTAATGGCGATAATTTTAAAAAGTTCATACAGATAAGATTGCTTAAGGAGAAAGTACAGTCAGAATAGGAAGGAATCTTAGCTCAACAGCAGACAGGATTTCACATATGCAGGTACAGAAGTATAGTTATTTTCCTTTTAAAGTTGTAAAGGTGTAATAGATAAACAGGCAGAAGTCTCTATTAGAATCATTATCTTATTCAATGACAGTTAAGCAGCTTTCATAGATTCCCGTTTTATCCATGAATATTTACTGAGCACCTACATAGCGCCAGGCATCGTTTAGAGCACATGAATGCAATAAATATTTCTCAAGTTCTAAGAAAGATCTCTCTGATAGCTTATTAACAGGGAAGCTGACTTGGGCTGAAGGTCAGGGAAAGCATCCCAGAAGACTTTTAAGCTGAAACCTGAAAGTTTAGTAGAAGCAAGGCCAGCTGGGGTAAGGGGATGGGGTAAGAGGATTCCTGGTTGAGGGTACAGCATGAAGCTCCTGAGATGGGAAGAAGTTTGAAATATTTTAGGGAGTGAAAGAATGACAAGTCTTAAGGGAGAAAGGGAGGCACAAAACTTAAGTGGAGGCCAGGTGTAGTGGCTCACGCCTGTAATTCCAGCACTTTGGGAGGCCGAGGTGGGTGGATCACCAGGTCAGGAGATTGAGACCATCGTCATCAACATGATGAAACCCCATCTCTACTAAAATACAAAAAATTAGCCAGGCATGGTGGCATGTGCCAGTAGTCCCAGCTACTTGGGAGACTGAAGCAGGGGAACTGCTTGAACCCAGGAGGTGGAGGTTGCAGTGAGCCGAGATTGTGGCACTGTATTCCAGCCTGGTGAAAGAGTGAGACTTCGTCTCCAAAAAACAAAAATGTTAAGTGGAGATCAGATCATACAAACTATATTTGAGGATTTTGGACTCTATCTTAAATAACAAAACATAATTAGTTTTAACCAGGGGAATGACATAGAATAACATCAGAACTATACTTCAAGTTTGTGATATTAAGTAGGCTTTTAGGAGTTGCTTAATAATCCAGTCACCATATAACATTATTTTCAAGGGAAACCTTCCAGAATGCCAAACACTGTCTCATGAGCTATTGGTAACTCAACTTCTATTTATTTGAGTATCACTGCACATATAAATTACTCAAACAAATACTCTTCAGTCACCAACACAGTGTTGCTAGAGACCTTACAGTGCTCTTTGAAGTTAACCAGAAATTACAAAAATGTGCATTCATTTAACAAACGTTGACTGGACCAGATAATACTGAGGCAAATAAGACATGTGCTTGCCCTCAAGAAGCTTACTGCTTAGAGACAGAGAGAGAAAAATCGTGATAAGCCTAAATACAATGTGAGTACAGAGGAAGGATGGAGGCCTCAGGGAAGTCTTCACAGAGGAAGTAGTATTTGAGCGGGACCACAGAGGTTAAACAGACGTTTAATAGGCAGTGTATTAGACAAGGCTATTCCAAAGAAAAGGAAAACCAAAGGCAAATGGGAAGTGAAATTTCATGACAAACATAAAGTAATACACATTGAATTGGTATGCTGATTCTACAAAGGTCTTTAAAGGTCAGACAAAGGAATTCGCACGTGTGTGTGTGTGTGTGTGTGTGTATATATATATATATATACATATATATACACAGACACATATATATATATATACACACACACATATACACACACACACACACACACACACACACACACATATATAAAATGAAACTGCTATTCTGTGATGTTTTGAAATCCTAATTCTACTGTGTAATTTTTTAAACAGAGCCAATGCTATTTGTTTTTCCTTTTCTCTTCCTTTATCCCTCCTACCTTTATCTCTAGATCTAACTTACACCCTTTCAAAATTTGAAACAACTTGGAAAACATGTTTAAATATTTCTGAGTTTTACTATGTTAATCATAACACCATCTCATAAACAAGTGCTAAAATTCAAATGATATATGTGTTAAAATACACAGTTAATATTTTCACATACTCAATATTTCTTTTACATCACATTTCTTGAATATATTTGATGTGCAAAGTAATAATACACATGTATCCAATTTACTGGCTAAATCGATACTTCTTACTGGCTGATGCTGAATTTAATAAAAACAAAATCTATCAAGTATTTGAATATTATTCTTTTAATTTTTTATTTTGATATATATATAAGAAATAATCCAGAAGCAGCATAAATTAAGCAAATAAATAAAAGCTACAAAGTTATTCTAAAGTTGTTCTGGGGGCAAAATAGCAGGGTTCCTGTAGATCAAGCTATCAGGACAGGAAATTCATCAGTTCAATTCCCCTGATCTCTTGCCAAGATCATTAATATGCTTCAACACCATACTTCTAACTACTTCCACTCAGAACAATGCTTTTGTCAATGACAGCAACAACAACAAAAAACAACTGATTAGAAAAATAGAAAAGGACTTGACTAGATATTTTTCTATTAAAGATATATTAATGGCCAATAAGCGCATGAAAAGATGTTCAACATCACTAATCATTAGGGAAATGGAAATGAGAACCACAATGAGATACCACTTCACACACTTTAGGATGACTATTAAAAAAATTAAAAAACAGAAAATAAGTGTCAGTTCAGGATGTAGACTAATTGAAACCCTTATGCACTGCTGGTGGAAATGTAAAATGGTGCAGCCACTATGGGAAACAGCATGGCAGTTCTTCAAAAACATTACAAATAGAACTACCATGTAATCTGGCAATTCCACTTCTGAATATACATCCAAAAGAACTGAAAGCAGGAACTTGAACAGGTAGTTGTACACCTATATTCATAGCAGTATTACTTACAATTGTCAAAGGATAGAAGCAAACCAAGTATTCACTGATGGATGAATGGATAAACAAAATGGAATATTATTCAGTCTTAAAAAGAAGGGCCGGGAGCGGTGGCTCAAGCCTGTAATCCCAGCACTTTGGCAGGCCGAGGCGGGTGGATCACGAGGTCAAGATATCGAGACCATCCTGTTCAACATGGTGAAACCCCGTCTCTACTAAAGATACAAAAAATTAGCTGGGCATGGTGGCGCATGCCTGTAGTCCCAGCTACTCAGGAGGCTGAGGCAGGAGAATTGCCTAAACCCAGGAGGCGGAGGTTGGGGTGAGCAGGGATCGCGCCATTGCACTCCAGTCTGGGTAACAAGGGCGAAACTCCGTCTCAAAAAAAATAAAAAAATAAAAAATAAATAAAAAATGGAATTCTGAAGAAGGCTACAACATGGATGAACCTTGAAGATATTACATTAAGTGAAATAAGTCTGGATCAAAAGGATAGACAGTGTATGGTTGTACTTCTATGAGGTATTAATAATAATAAAATTCAAAGAGACAGAAGTATAAGGATAGTGCCAGGTACTAGGGGAAGGGGAGAATGGTGAGTTACTGTTCAATGGGAAAAGAGTTTCAGTTTCAGAAAATAAAAAGTTCTAGAGATGGATGGTGGTGATGGTTGCACCATAATGTGAATGTACTTAACGACACTGAATTGTACACATAAAAATGGTTAAAATAGTAAATTTTGGGGCCGGGTGCGGTGGCTCAAGCCTGTAATCCCAGCACTTTGGGAGGCCGAGGCGGGTGGATCATGAGGTCAAGAGATCGAGACCATCCTGGTCAACATGGTGAGACCCCCGTCTCTACTAAAAATACAAAAAATTAGCTGGGCACGGTGGCGCGTGCCTGTAATCCCAGCTACTCAGGAGGCTGAGGCAGGAGAATTGCCTGAACCCAGGAGGCGGAGGTTGCGGTGAGCCGAGATCGCGCCATTGTACTCCAGCCTGGGTAACAAGAGCAAAACTCCGAATCAAAAAAAAAAAAAAAAAAGGAAATTTCGTTATGTACATTTTACTACAATTTTAAAAAGCTGAATCTCCCAGATCATGTCTTAATAAAGTAAAACATAAAAAATAGAACTAAAAAACCCATGGCATTTTGGAAACTATTCAATTAGTTATATATTTATATTTCAGATTTCTTTTGGCCATTTTGGAAGCAAAATCTGACAAATCTCTCCTTTCCCAGAGTCTATGTCATGCACCTGTTAATTGGGGGGCTGATGAAGTGGCCCTGCTGGGACTTCTATCGGCAGTGTTCTCATTTTTTTCCAGGCAAAGAGTACCATATAATGGGATCACCCCACCAAATCTGTGCATTTCAGGGGATACTAAATGTTCTCCTACAGGACTAAAAGCAGTCATCTATTTTTAAATGCAGAAATTAATGCAATACAAAATAGTATCTATTGGCAAACCACAGCAGTTCTTAATCACTTTGAATCTAAGTATTCCAGAAAAGTGCTTTGACTGATTTGAGTTACCATTTTAATGATACTTATTCAATCTCTTGAAATGAGATGGGCTATTGTTTGAAAACACATATCATGCTGAATGCTGCATAAGGGTTTTTATGGTTGTTTTTAAAGCAAAGGAAATCTTTAAACATACACAGAGGGGGATTTTGATAGATGACAAAATGTGTGTGACATGTCCACCATTACTGAATAGCACAGCTGAATCAGTTTCAGTGATTCTTAAAATGAAGCTCAGCTTGAAAATTTGCTTTGGGGTAGTTGAACATGCCCATTTCAAGCCATCCTGAATACTCCAATGATCCCTTTGATGGTATCTGAGAAAAAGCAATTATCTATTTTGAGCAATAAGAGAATGACATACAGTAGTTAGTGAATATGGAGCTGGGTGAGGTAGCATCCTTTCAGGATTGGTATATTATACTGGTTCATATCTGTGTTCCAAAAAGGTATCAACATGTTAGGATACTCTGAAGACAGATTTTTCAATAAACCATATGAATTAACTAGTATTAGCAACCTAAGCTAGAAACACCTTTTAAATACAAATGCTAACTCCCAGATAATGGAAGAATATTTCTTTAGGAACTGTTTTTTGTTTTGCCTTAATGACTGTGCCATGGTCCGAAAGTTTGTGTTCCCACAAAATTCATATGTTGGAATCCTAACCCTAAGGTGACAGTATTAAGATCTGGGGGGCCTGTGTGAGGTGATTAGGTCATGATGTCAGGGCACTCATGAATGGAATTAGTGTCATTATAAAAAAGACTCAGGGGAGCTCATTGGTCTTGTCCACGACATGAAAGCACAGCTAGAAGGTGCCCATTTATGAACTAGAAATCAAGCTCTTCCGGGACACCCAATGTGATCCTGAACTTCCCAGCCTCTAGAACTGTGAGAAATAAATTTCTGTGGTTGATATGCCACCATTTGCTCCAGCAGCCCAAACAGATTAAGACAGATTGGAAGACTTTCAAAAAGCATATCATGTACTTCCTTGCTTTTTCTGAAACCCAACCTTTCTATCAGGTAGAAAAGTAAAAAGGCAGCCTGGTGTTCTTCCTCCAAACCAGCAGCCCTAGTCCTAAACCTAAAACCCTTCCCTTGCTGACTAGTTTATGGGATAGTATTTTTTTTTTAATTTTACTTTAAGTTCTGGGATACATGTGCAGAACAAATAGGTTTGCTACACAGGTATATATGTGCCATGGTGGTTTGCTGCACCTATCAACCTGTGTTCGAGGTTTTAGAGCCCGCATGCACTAGGTATTTATCCTAATGCTCTTCGGCATAGTACGTTTTAAACTGTAAACTACTTTAAGTTTCTATAATAATGCCCTCAAAGGCAAGTCAGGTGCATAGGAGCTGATGATACCCTCCAAAAATGTCTTCAAACCCCTACTCGTTTTAATTATTTGCCAGACATGTTTTTGCACCTTTAGTTTTGACTAGGTAATGTAATTTGTATTGCCACCAGCATAGATTCCAGAAAGATATTTCTTTACCTTGTCCTCTCAAATGGTTTGCTGCACTTTACAATACAGATAATCACGTTCATGTATAATAGTTTCAGTCTAGGAATAAGGCAGTTTCAGTGAAAGCCTGTAGGTGGTGATTATTGGTAGAGTGCATAAGCGTTAGTGCATGGACTTTGTGAGATCCATCTGTCTGGAACCTCAGGGGCTTCTTCCACTTATTTTCAGGATCCTATGTGTTGTATTTCCATACATAATAAGATTGTCAAAAAGATCAAAAGTGCTTCCTAAATGAAAAATAAGTATTTTCAGTTATGCGCAGATAAATTCTATTAGTTACAGACAAATTATCACAGGTCATGCAGTTAATGGCAAATCTAAAGCTAAACCCCAAGGATCTTACTTCCCAGTTCTGTATTTTTTAATTTCTTAAAGAATGTGCTATGTGTTTTCCATCTATTCCTAACTACTTATTCCTTCCTAAGTCCTTCACACTGATTTTTCCAATGCTAATGAAACTACCCTATCAAAAACTCCCCGAATTTCAAATCCAAATGTTTTCCCAATCCTCCTCCTCCTCCTTGAATTTCTCTTCAGTGTTTTACCCTTCTGATTCGCTCCTTCCTCTTTTTGAATCTTTTGGTGATATAGTACCTGGTCCTTCTCTAGCTATTCAAATTACTTCTTTTCTCTTCAGCAATTCTTCTTGTCTTCAAATCCCCCGAGTGGCATTTCTGAATACACAGTCCCAGCCCTCTTTTTGCTTCCCACTTGTTGATAAGACCCAAGTCTGAGCTGATAAGCTTGACCTCTAAACAAATTCTGCAACTGCCTAAGGACATTTCCATCACCTTTGCTATGGCCACATCGGCCACATCCCACATCAAGTACAAAATAATTCACAACAAGCTCCTAGTCACTCTCACTTAACTGGTTTCCCTCTCTCAACTCAATTACCTCCCAACAATAATACCACTTCCTTACCCCTCTCTCTCTGAGCACTGACCTAGCACCCTCTCAACCACTCTGTCAAACTATCCCCAACACATCTCAAAAATGACTTCTCTAAAGATCCTCAGGTATCTGATTTGCACCCACTGTTTTTACTCTTACCACAATGTTGGAAGCCAGCACTACTTTCCACTTCTTTATCCCCAGATTAGAGATATTGTTGTATCCAGGAGATACTATTATGTCAAAAGTGTTTGATAAAGAAAATAAAGGTTTTGATTTTATTAATGATGATATTTGCTGTAGCTATTATCCTAGCCTCTCATTAACTTAAAACCTTCTATTTCCTACTACAACTTATTAGGTGGTTTCCTGACCCCAGCCTCCTCCATTTGAATTGATCCTATATTTTCTACTTACTTTTCTTACTTTGAACACAGCACTATATAATAAGGGATTTATCCTGGCTGTATGTTACTTATCACATAAAATTTAAACTCTTTTGCTAGATTTCAAAACTCTTCATAATGACAAAAAAATAGCATTTATGGAGTGTTAAGTTCTAAGTGACCATTCTGAGCATTTTATAGGCATTAACTACTCAAATTCTTCCAACAGCTCTCTGAAGTAAATACTATCACAGATTAAGAAATTGAGGCATAGAGAAATAATTTGTGCAGAGTGACAGGAATTTTGGAGACAGGATTTGAGAATCAGATTCCAGCAGCTAAGCTCTTATAAACACTACACTGTGAAAACCATAATCTTACCCAACCCTATCTTTTCACAACTGCCACTACACCTCCAGAAATACTTCAATCTAAATGGGAAGATCATGTTTCCCATAAACCTAGTCTCATGTCTCCCTTCTAAACTGTGATTTAAACCATGTAAACGTTATCCATTGTTCAATACCCAACGAGAATGACCACATCAGTGAACCGCTCTAAGGTAGTCTAAGCATTCTAATATTGCTAACCACATGGAAAGCACCTTATTGTATCTTATTTCCTCGTATTCCACAATAGCAGGCTCTGTAAATGTCCCACTGTGTGTATCCAATAAATATTTATTAACCAACTGGCTTATCAACTCCAGAAATACATAATTCCAATAGCAAAACTTAATGACGAATAGAAAATAAAGAACTCGGCCTTCAGAAATGTCCAATATTAGGAAGTACAAAGAGAACAGGACACAAACAAGGCATAAAAATTAGCTGTCTGAAACCAGGAGTCTTTTTTTTCACTGTCATCATATTTCATAGAATTCTGGCATTTGTGTAAATCACTTACCTGGATATAGTACATTATCTCATTAAATGTGGCAACAGGGTACAAATTAATATTTTCTAAGCAATAGTTCTTTAGTTATTAATTCCATATAAGGTTTAAAAGAGTTAATTTATGTTAAGTACTTATTTAGCCTAAATCATATATTCTCATTCTAAAGGGAAAATCATCAATATAAAACTGGATGCTAAAAAGAAAAAGTATTCAAATTCAAGTAACTCTGCGTGCATAATAACCAACTTCTGGTTTTTCTGATTTTCAGATAATCCACCATCTTCCACTCTTATCAGCTTTAAGAAAAATATTTAAAATCTTATTAGATTCTAAAATTACTTTATTCTTACCCATATATTCAAGGGTATTCAAGGGTCATGGAGACCTTAAAAGCCAACAGTATTTTCGAACTTCATGGCTCCGTCATCCTCCCACAGCCCCCTCCTTGCCCCAGCCCTTGGGCCACGCTTCCGCCTCCACACACCCACAGTGGTTTCAAACTATAAGTCTCGCTCACAGTATTAAGAAAAATAACTACCTTTTGTTACAGAACAGAATTCTTCCATTTGCAAAGACTGCTAATACTGAGCGCTGGGTTTATGAGGTAATGTTACAGGGTCTATATCTAGATAGACTCTGCAGCTGCACTGCTTTGTGATTTCCAACCTTCTGAATATAATGCAAGTCAAATGCCATATCAAAAAATGAATTTTAGAGCCAGCATGATCAAATCCTTTGCACTATCCATTTGAGTAGCATCTTACATCAACATTAGTACTATCAGCACCTGGCCTGACACCAGCTGCTCTCATTCTCCAAACTAAAAATAAGATGCCTGATCTAAAATAGTGAGAGACAATATGAAGGGGCCATTTTCATTAAAGGGTTATTTCAGTTTCTCAACAACAAGAAAAATGAATGATAAATATATATAAATATCCAGTGGCTACATAAAGGTCTCACTTCTACTGAATTTCCCCCTTCAGTTCAGCGTTTTTAGTACTCTTCCAAACTGTCAATTTGTATAATGATCTAGGGACATGTGATAGGCTGGCATGTAATATTACTCATTAAAACACAATAGCAACAGCTCAAATGAATCCTGGTCAATGTTCTTGGTGTAAACCATCAGCTGCTTTGTTTCTGAGGCCAAATCATTGTAAAATGGCTAAAACGTTTCCCCCCAGCCCATGGTTTGTATCATATTCATTCTAATTGCTTCTTGAGTGAGGTCTAAAACTGCAATTTTAACTTGACATGTTTTATTTGTAAATCTCTTACAGAATGGATAAAAGAAATATTTTAATTTTCAAATTTTAAACTAGGTAGCATTTTCCTATAGGCTTTAAACAAAATCAAAATCATTGAGGGGTACTGCTAAATAGCAAATGTTGGCAACAATATGCCAATTAACTTCAAGCAAGTATCAAGTTTTGAGAAATTCAATTCAGTTACAAAACAAGTAAATATACTTCTGGTCAACCTGTGATCTCCACTCATGATCTACAGAATGGCTGGCATGGAGGGATTCTGGTCTGGCACAACCACCTAGGGCCTGGCTTGACTTATTCATCCGTGAAGCATCTGGATAGTCAGCATGGAAAGGCAGAGGGAGCATACTGCCTCCACCACACTCTCTTCTGCTGCTGCCACATAAAAGGGAAGTGCTTCTACACATGTGTCTAGAGGCTGATCAAGACTACTTATAATACAGGCATCTTATTTTAAAATCTCCAGCAAAAATTAAAAGTTAGCTTCTGTCCTTTTTGTTTCATCATGAAGAAATAATTTCTTATTTTCTTCTCTGTCCCAATAGTACATTTTCTAGTGCCTATATATAAACACTAAAATAGTTCATTTAGCTACTTAAGCAGGAAAATGAGACACTCCGAGTAATTGGTGAACTGCCATATATACACTAATCAATGTATCCTTTGCATTGGCCACGCCCTTTTTGTCCTTCTTTTAACATTTTCTTCTTAGTCCAGTGAGGGGCATGTAACAGAGGTAGACTGGAGTGTTTTATAAAAATTTTATTGTGAATACCAGTGTTGTACCATAGTATTATTATAAGGATGTTGATGACAGCTAAATTCAAGGCTATTAAGGACTTAAATGTGACATCTCAGTTCCAGGATCTTATCTTGAAAAAAATACGGAGTATTTTATCTACCATTTTTTAAGTGTCAGGTAATCATCTAAAATATACCAACATTATCAAACTTATCTTTTTCATTCTTCTATTTTAAGAAATTACTATTGGAGCTGAAAAAATCAAGCATAACTTCTGAAGCAATGAGCAAACTCTTTCTCATAAATCTGTAGTGTTGGTCATGCTTTCCAGCTTTCCATTTTAGTCCAAGAGTTAATTTGGGGACTGGCACAGATTTCTGCTTATAAAAGCTACTCACTGGTGTCCCTTTAACATCTCTTTACTGGAAGTGCATCCTAAATAATTACCCTGCTGGTATGGGGCATCTCCAAGGGCATGTACAGAACCAGCTTTCCATTGCGTTGCTTTAATTGGGTGCTGTTCTTCTTCCTTCCACTTTTCTTTAAATTACCAAGTAAGATTTGGAATCCTCCAGACTCAGTTCAGACCGTATTTTCTAATTAGATGATTGGAAAACTTTAATTAATAAGATGACCCCAGCATAAAAATCAGGTCACATTTTTAAGAACTTATAACTTACAAATTTTAGCAAGCACTGACTTTTGCAAGTCAGCCGACTTTGTTAGTTCTCAACAATCCTTTAATTAGGCTAGACAGAAAGTAGCATTCACTAATGTGTGTCCTGGCTAAATTCCAGCGGGGGATAATTGCAATCTGGCCTACCTAAACTTCCATTGGTTACAGATGAATACAGTAGTCTTTCTCCATTCTGTCTCTATTTTATTCTGCATTGATGCTATTCATGGGGCATACAGATTGAAGACTCCTGCTTTTCACCCTGAGCAATGCAGATTATCTGTTAACAAGACCTGCTGAAAATCTACCATATCCAGAAGAACAATATACTAAGAAATAAAGAGTGTATTCTAAGTTAACTCACTTGGCTCTTCTCGCATATAGCCAGAACACTTGACGAAGTTAACACCTATGAACAGTATCATTTTCATTCCCCCTTTGTTCCCATCCTACACCCATTGCACACACACACACACACACACACACACACACGCATACATACACCTTTCCACTAACCTGGACTTTCAGTGGACCCAAGTACATTTCTGGAGGACTGCAAATAAGATAAGCTTCATTTACGTCTAGTTCTAAGTTTATAACATTTTGTTTGTTTAGTCTCTATTGCTGCTATTCAGTCTGGTTCTTTCCTAGAGAAAAACGCATGAGGTGATATATGAATTTCCTCTACAGAAAAATGAAGACGGAAATGCCTCATTCTTCCAGAGAAAGGCAATTTAAAATGCAAGATTTAATCATAAAACCATCAAGTTAAAAGGACCTTCAAGAAGTCTTATAATTTACTCCCCTTTCTCGAGGCATGCAAATTAGCGTCCACCAAAAAAACGATTACCGCAAGGAATCAAGTTGGATCAAGAAAAATTATACTGCAGATAGAATAATTTCAAAGATAAATTTCTGCGGTTTTACTATGCTTCTTTGGCAATAACTGGGCCTTCTGGTGAATTAGGACATCAAATATTAAAATTCTTGCCAAACATTCTTGGGTTTGGGGATCACCTAAAAATTGTTAATAGCTTAAGATTATTTCACATAGAAGTTACTACTTATGATTTATGGGTGTGTTTCCATAACAAGTTTTAAAATTTGTTAGAGTCTAAAAAAAAATGTTAAATTCACAATCATACTATTCTTAACTCTTATCCAAATATTTTATTGAATTAAAAACTCTTAATTTGATCTAAAACTTCTTCTTTCAGGAAAACGTGTTTGCCCTTCATGTCAACAATAATTATATGTCTGAAAATTAATATGCACTCCTATCTTAAATATTTTAAGACATTTCATGAAGAAATATATACTGTATGTATATTTTAGCAGAATATTGTATCTGGGAGAAGACAAATTAAAAGTGTCAAATATTCATCAGCAGTTTTTACTGGCACTAAAAGAAAGGTGACATTCACTGAGTCTTCAATGAAATCCACCTGGCTCAAACTAAACTGCGTAAAACAGCCAAGAATACTGAGGGCTTGGTTGAGTACATAATTGACCATAAAAAGTAGCTTTCAAATAAATCTAGATTCAACATTGCCTCTCCAGTCAATACTCCCACAAATGCTTATTCAGCACCCCTCTTTTCTAATGTATGTCTCAACCTACCTTCCAATCTTTTTTACTTTCATCCTGTTTTTTTCCCCAATGCCTTCATAGCCACTGTCCACCTGCCTGTTCTCCTCATTCACTGCTGGCTTGGAAATACACCAAGATAATCTAAGGAGTTTTCAAAATGGCTAGATAGCTGGGTTGCCTCCCTGAAGATTCTGTTTTCATAGGTCGAGGGGATGGAGGAAGAGGTGGTGGTGTTGACATCTTTGAAAATTCCAGATGATTCTGACACAGGGCCTTGGGGTACAGGGAATGACTCTCACAGGTCTGCAACCGTCAAGCTAGAGTCTGATCTTTCCCTTCACAATTTCCTCGGCTGCCCACTGGACAATTCAAACTCTAAGATGAAGAAAATGTCCTGTTCTTTCTAAGTGCCCTGTCCAGCTCCTTGCTTTAGCTCAGAGGATCTCGACAAAGGGTCTAATTTGCAATTTGACAAAGTCTAGAGATACTTTGATTATCATAACAGGGTGTATGCTACTCCAACTAGTCTATAAAAGGCCAGGGATGTTGCTAAATATCCTATAATACACAGTACAGCCCCTCACGACAAATAATTATCCAGTCCAAAATGGCAATATTGTGAACACTGATAAAAATGCTTCACCTAAAGCCTACCTTACTCTTTCCATAATCATTCCATTCACACACTCATTAAACAAACATTTCTATTCCTCCAAAATCATCCCTCCACTATCCAGCTGTCTCCAGACTTCCCCTAACCATCATTCTGTTCCAGCTCCTTTCATTTGCTTATACCAAACTCTCCCCAAATCTCCAGAACAATCTTTTCCTCTCCTTACTGTGTTCCTCTTCAATCCCTGATTTCCAAGCATCTTTAATAAAACCAAAATGTACAATGATGATTCTTGTAACAGCTGAGCTTCATTGCCTCCTTCCTTATCAATAACTAAACCTACCAATTAGGTGGCCAATCAAGGGCCTTTGCATCATACAGGAAGTGTTCCTCTCCAAGATCTGGACTTCTATTCTTGTCTCTTACCACCACCACCTTACCTCCCACCTCTTCTATTGTCTCACTTCTGCTGTACCCACCTCCTTATGCTCAAATGTTTGCATGGCATTTCAATCATCTAACTACTATCCCTTCCCTTTCTAACAGCATGGTTTTCCACCCACACCTACCTGTGCTCAGACACATTATTCTCACTGTCATCTTAGAGCTCTCACTAACCCAGAAACTTCCATATTCTGCCTTTTCATTCCAATTCTTAGAAAGCTGGGTACTGATGGAGAAACAACTGTTTCTCTTACAAATGCTGGCCACCTAATTTCACCAGGGACTTTGAAGCAGTTTAGCAGTCTTTTAATGTATTACTACTTTGCCCTCACATTCCCCACAGAGCTTGCCCCAAACCTCAAGCCCTCACTCTCACATTGTGTTGTTTCTTATTCTACTTGTAAGGCACTGGGGCACGCACCTTGATGATTAACATCTACAGAGACCCATATCCTATTCTGTAAGATCCCAAACTCCTTCCAAGGAGCTCAAGTCCATCCATGAACCAGACTCCTACTTCTTCCATTCCCTAAGTCACTTCACAGTTCTCCCCTACTTGCCACTCAACTGAACCCTTCATTGTCCCACACATATTCTCTTGCATTCTTACCTCTCAACTACCATCATTTCTTCCACCTGGGATATTCTTTTCTCCAATCTCTAGCTATAGAAATCCTCCCTATCTTACAGTAGGCCTTCATATAGTGTTTGATCAACCAAAGAGGAGACAACTAATCCTTCCCATAAATTTCCTTTGTATTTTATTCTTACTTGTCTTAAGTTCTTATCATGCTGCCCTATATTAAGGGTATATCTACATTTAATCTCCTTGACAGAGGTCAGTGTGGTTCTACTCCCCAAATCTACTCCTGGCTTCTTAAATTTGCATTATACACACACACACTTGCACGCTATCTTTACAATATATAATTGTATATGTCAAATATGTACATAATCTCTTAAATGTTTCCTGAGCTCAAAGTAACTGAATTAAAATTGTTGATAAGCAGAAGCTCTTCATGAAATGGCAGAAAAAAAAATCTAAGAATTTATACTAGGGGTTTTCAACAACGTTTCATAGATTGAGTTCACAAGTTTTTGAAGCCCATTTTTCTGGTAAGAGAGTTAGTAGCTTTTACCAGATTCACAAAATTCCATGCCAAACAAAAAAAGACTTCAAAACTACTTCTCTAGAGATATAAAAAATGAAGACAAAATTAACTTCATTATCTTCTGATTTAACACAATCCTTAGAAGTAATGTTACATCAAATGCATTAAAATCTAGATAATAGGAATTAAACTTATATGAATTAACATTATTTTAAAATGGGGCAAAATGACCCAGACATCTTCATTCATGTCTCACCAAAACTTATCTTATTTACAGTTAATATAAATGCAATTTTATAGCATACAATGAATGAAAGACAGTAAAACATTTTTAGCTACTAGCATAATAAGTCAGTAGTATGGCTTAATAAACAAATAAATGATAAAGAACAGGGTGCAATTTAAACTAATCTTGAATTAGTAAAACTACTAGACACTAGATTTACGATAGAAACATGACTTGACATTCTTTTCAGTTACATCATATCCTAATTGCCAAAGGGGTAGAAACATACACTTAATTTATTCAGCATGTATTCATTATGTTATTCGTGTGTGGACATTTCATAAATTTTACTTGATGAAGCTGATTTAGTAATTACTTAATTTCCTCCTACTATTCACTCATTACTTCATTCACTTTTAAATGATCATGACTGCAACACAACACTGCAGGCTAAGAACCAATTCCATGCAAATGTTTTCCACAGTCTTCATCTCCCAACATCCAGGACGAGGCCTGCACATCTTGCTCTTCATCCACTGCATGTAACATTTTTATTCACATCATGAAATATTAAATTAAAAGATGGACCTACCAATGGGAAATATGCAATGACCCTGGCTTTTGTGTAGTTTGCATCAAATCACTGTACTACTGGGAATCATAATTCATCCCAGTGGGCATAGTGATTCCAACCTCATCCTCGATAGTCTATAAATAGAGATAAGGTACTGTATAAGAGATGGTATATGAAGGTTTTCCCTGATTGCTTTGAAGTGCTGGGATAGGGTTCATAGATGTGTTTACCCCTAGTTACTGGGAGCTTCAAAAAAAATTCATTGGGGTTTATTTTTCTTAATGTTAAGGGGAAAAATATGACATGAGTTTATGGTACTCAACAGATTCTGAGTAAAAGTAGGTACAGTAACAGAGTAATCATTAACACCTCTTTCTTACGACAAAAAAGTGAAAACCACAGGTCTCCCTTAAGGATTTTAATAAAAGAGGAATATAATTAAATGTCACCAAATATTGTTGATGCAAGATTTATATTTACTAAATGTAAATTGAAATTAAGCTATTTGGCTGATTTTTAAGGCAGCTTTTCTAAATAAAAGTAAATCTAATTCAGGACAGTCTATAAGATGGTAAACTAGGAATGCATTGCCTTACATCTCTAAGAGTCTATGAAACTTACCAGAAATACTTTTTGATAAAACCAGAAATAAGTTCTTAGGAAAATTCGTCTATGAATTCATTCATTAATTCAATTTGTTGTGAATTCCAATTCACAATGAATTTTAAAATATTGTTTTAAGTAGAATAGTTCGTAATTGCTTTTGAACTGTCAGACATTCAGGAGTTCCACCCATCTCTTGTAGAGAGAAGAAGGAAGCCTTCAGTTCCAGGACAATAGAAAAGTCAAACTCATAAATGTTACTGAACAGCTGTAATTTAACTATTATCTTTTGGGTGAATAAAATGGAACCACAATTTGTGAAACATAGTCAAAAATGAAACTCCATTAATTTCTGTTGATAATGGTAAGAAACACATAATCCTATACATTGCTCCAGTATTTCAGAAAATCTCAGGCTATAGGTTCACTAATCACTAAAGTTGTGAGCAAGTTTTATCTAGAAAGAATAAACAAACAAACAAAAGGCCCCAGCTCTTTATACACCACCTATGTATCATCAATCTACATTTTGAGATGGAGTCTCGCTTGTTGCCCAGACTGGAGTGAGTGGTTGATCTTGGCTCACTGCAACCTCTGCCTCCCAGGTTTAAGTGATTCTCATGCTTCAGCCTAGAGACTACAAGAACACACCACCATGCTCAACTAAGTTTTGGATTTTTAGCAGAGGGACGTTTTGCCATGTTTGCCAAGCCAATCTTGAAATATTGACCTCAGATCATCTGCCAGCCTTGGCCTCCCAAGTGCTGGGATTACAGTCATGAGCCACCACAGCTGGCCAAATCTACAATCATTTCTAAAGCCTTCAAATATATAATTCTTTCACAGCTTCCAATAACTAGGGGCAAACACATCCATGAACCCTAATCTTATTCCAGCACTTCAAAGCAATCAGGTAAAACCTTTATATGCCATCTCTCTTAAGGTACCTTATCTCTATTTATAGACTAACAAGTGGGTGAGGTCAAAATCACTAAGCCCACTGGGATGAATTACGATTCCCAGGAGCAAGGTGTCTTCCACCACTGCAGGTACCATAAAAGAGGTGCTCAACCCAAAGACAGTCAGCACAGCCCTTCTCCAGGGCCAAGACCACAGAAGGCAGCACTCCACCCTGGTATAATTTTCTCTTCTTACTGTGGCTTGCAGAGGTTCTTCAATTTGTTTCTAACTGGTGTAGGAGACTATGATACAAATAATAATCTGGGCGAACCACCTTGTATATCTCTTACAGCTAGAAGCCTGTGTAGGTTAAGATACTATGAATTCCCTACCACTGAACAGTTCACATGTCACATAAACCATTCCATCATTTGATACACAGCTGTCAGTTAAAGGATTTGAAATATCTCCTCATTCCGCTGTGTAATTAGCATAATACAGACCCACACAAAGACTTTTGTTAAGAGTAGGGTGTACCAATTTGATTCCTCCATTTCAAACTAAGACTCATTTGTTTCCAAAGAATGCAACATTGTTGGGGGTTTTAAATGTGTTACTGTTTTAGAGTGTAATGCATTGATTAAAAAACAAAAGTCAGTATGAGGACTCTTTACCACTGCCCCTCCTAAGGCAAATATGTAGGCTGAAATGTTGGAAAAGCTAGCCTGGTTACAGATGGATACAGACGTTGCTCCTAATCCACTGCCTTGAAATGAAAATGCTTCTGCAAATGCCCTCTCCAAGGTGTTCCAGAGTTCGGTTCCAAAACTACTGCAACATGTCAACCTCTTTGAAACATCAGCAATTGGACTTGATTGAGTTTCAGCTAAGAGTTTTGATTCTAGTTTTTGAAACATAATTTCAAAAAACTCAAGTAAACATATAGAGTATAAAACAGCCAAGCATCTGAAAACAAGTTTCCCTTCGTTTTAATAATTTGATAATATTTTATATTCTTAAACATCTTTATACACTATTTGTTAGACATCTGCTTATCAGTTGAGTTTCTATAAATGAATTTTTAACCTTTAAATACTGTTCAGGCAATCACCAAATATTAACTTGTAGACTGCATCATTAGCCTAGAGTAATATTTCATTGAAAAGTATTGCTGAAAATACTGGTCCATGGAAGATTAATAGGGGATATCAGAAAAAGACATTCATTGGTTCACTGCAAGCACTCTGTAAATATTTGCTGAGTGAAATGGAATTAAACAGGGGTTTAGTGCAGGACTTCCTGCAGCTGCTAAAATGCTATGTGACCCTTGAGGGTGGGGGCGGTGGGGGGGATAAAGTTCTTCGTCAGTCCAATGACTTGCTGAACTAATATCCACAGAACATAGTTTTAGAAATACTGGCCTGAAGGACAATGTTGACTTGTTTGTAAAATCCAAGTTTCATTTCTTATGAATACTTAAAGTAGGTGTATCAGACACATAGCATATTATCTAGTTCAAATTACTTGTACCCAGTGTTTTAATACTTATTTATATAGCCTCACAAATTTATGGGCGGGTAAAGAAAAAAAATAATTCTACGAAAAAAACTTAGTTGTTCTAAGTAGAGCCACTGGTCATGGTCATAAACTTCCCTATAACTACTCCTGGGCTTACTAGATGAACTGTTCTGAAAGACTAAACCATTAAAATCACCAAGATATTGACTTGAAGCACATTCTCTCCCCTAGCTACTCCTATTCTATAGGGTAAATGGGTCAGGAATTATTTGCCCTATTTTTCAAATGAGGAAATAGCACCCAGAAATATAAATGTCTCAGTCAAAGTCATAGTTATTTAGTCACCCAATACAGAAGCACTACACTCCTTGGTATAGACAAATGCAGCTTCTAACTTAGCCCAGTGCCTTTACAGCGCCTCTCTCTCTCTCTCTCTCTCTCTCTCTCTCTCTCTCTCTCTCTTTCTGTCTCTCTCTCTGTCTCTCTCTCTGTCTCTCTCTCTGTCTCTCTCTCTCTCTCTCTCTCTCTCTCTCTCTCTCTCTCTCTCTCTCTCTCTCCCTCCCTCTCTCCCTGCCTCCCCATGGCTGTGCTTAGCCTAGTGAGTGGCTAGGCTAGTAAACAGAGTCAGGTGAAGGATCCAATTCCATTCTAGCATTACCAGGCATGAGGGTGCTTGCTTTCAGATTCTTCTATATCTCGAGTCATTGCAAAGATAGAAATCCTCTGAAATGACATTGCATTTCTCCTATTTAAACTTCTGAATAGAACTAAACTAGAAGTCAGGAATAGGTCCTGAAGAAATATTTTCTTTCGCATCAGTAACAGGCCATAGGAAGAACTGAGTTAATTATCTAGTTGGATTGAAGAATTTCAAAAATAAGTTCATGACCTCTTGCAACACAATTAGGTGAAGACACATATTCTAGGCCAGTAATTCTCAGAATTTGGTGCCTGATAATCAACATCAGTATCATCTGGGAATTCCTCAGAAATATAAATTCTTGGCACTTTGGGAGGCCTGGGTGGGCGGATCACCTGTGGTGAGGAGTTCAAGGCCAGCCTGGCCAACATGGTGAAACCTCCTATCTCTACTAAAAATACAAAAATAAGCCAGGCATGGTGGTGCATGCCTGCAGTCCCAGCTACTCAGGAGGCTGAGGCAGGAGAATAGCTTGAATGCGGGAGGCACAGGTTGCAGTGAATTGAAATCCAGGCTGGGTGACAGAGTGAGACCCCATCTCAAAAAAAAAGAAAGAATTACAAATTCTCGCTGGTCCTAGCCCTGACTACTAGAGTCGGAAACTCTAGAGAAAGGCCCAAAAATCTATGTTTAAAAATCCTGCATACTCAGGTTCAAGATGTGTTCTAAGATATTTCACACATGTTTTAAATAATGTATTTTCTCTATTTCTTCCCAAGTACAATAATTATAGCAAATATTATTGGTCAATGATGGTCTGGATGAATTTAGGATTTGGAGCATGTAACAGACAAACAAGCAAACAAACAAAAAACAAGCAAATAGCATGACTGTGTACTGGCCATTCATTCAGGACTAGTTTTATAAAGAGCTGGATTTTTAAAAAATGGATACATATTTTATTTCCATATAATCCATTTTAAACATACATATCAAATTTCCAAGACCCTGTTGCATGGTTATCTGTCAAAAGTTGGCCCAAATGCATGGGAACAGCAATGGATACTTGCTCTGCAGTGGGAGCTTCCCCTTCTGCCCTTTTATTCTCTAGTCCACACACCAGCTGCTCATAGTTATCAAAACCCAAGATTACTAACTAAGTTGGTCAAGTTTGGACAGTAGCCTGACATCAATCAACCCCACCTCTCCAAACCTAGGTGTTGACTAATGGGTCCCTAAGGAATTAGTAGGTAGGTAGTTACTTTCTTTAGTAAAACAAACATGAGAGAACTGCTATAGTTTTATTTTACATGGAAGGGATGCAGCGTGGCTCAAGTTCAGAGTCAGGCTGAGATTCAGACAGACCTGGGTTTGAATCCAAGCTTTGCCACTTTCTAAGGGGGTGACTTAAGAGCACGATGTAACTTTTCAAGGCCTCCATCACCTCCCTGGTAAAATGAGGATAGTAGCTTCTATTACCTACTTCATAGGATTGCTGAAGAGGATTCAGTGAGGAAAAAAAAACATATATTTAGCCAAGAACAAGCTTCCAATAAATAATAATAGTTTTGATTATCATTTATTTTATAAAATCTAGATTTTAAAAGCACAACAAATTACTTAAAATGCATGAAATAAAAAAATAATTTATTTCAAAATGCACAAAAAAATCAGTTTATTTGTAACATTTCAAGAGGTTTTTACAGGGATCAAGTTAGTATGTGATCCATAAGTAGTTGGAAGGGTAAAAATTATAAGTTGTTGAAGTCACCTTATTCTTATTCCATGTTGGAAAAACAAAAAGAGACTAAATCTTGCATAAGATTAAATCTTAAAATATTCCTGTAAGCTAGATCCAGGGCCTATTTTATAATTTAAGCAAAGAAAAAGAGAAATACTTATTTCAGGAAGATGAAGCTAGTAATTTCTTTACATATTGAGTATTTTATATCTTAACACAACTGAAATACTTTTTACAAAAGAAAAAGCATAACAAATTTATTACATGAACACGTGTGCACAGGAGTCATACAAAATATAAAATATGAACTCTTGAAATACAAAAGAAGAGAAAACCATGTTATAAATTTCATTTCTACCATAATCTGGAGAAAGAAAATTATATAATTTTATCTTGTTCCTTCATAATTTTTAAATATGCTTTAATTTCTTGGCGGTGGTAAGAACAAATGCTTCATATAATTTTATTTCCATCCTATAGAAATTAGAAGTAAATGGATTACTTAGTCTATCCTTGTTATGAAAAAAAGTAGCCCTACATACAGTGTATCTTGATGGCTTAAGAATTTTATTACATTGAAAATAAACAACAATCAAGTTTCCATGAGGGAAAATAACGAAAATCAGAAGAGTTCAGTATATCAGCAAAAAAAAAAAAAAAACAAAACCAGGAAACATATTTTTCTTACGTATATGTTTCATTTCTGATATTTGTGTGGTATTAGAAATAGGGTAATTTCCATTAATAGTAATATTAGTTTCAAAACTGCTTATGAAAAAAATGATACTGCACTCTTTGAAATTCTACCAAGTAACATCACTGAAATGCAACCTGTGGAATTTTAGGCATTATTAGTATATACATATATTTAATGCAATTGGCAACATAATTTTTGTATTTTTATTTCCAGGATTGACATAGAAATGTTAAAATATGTTTCTGTCTCTCAGATTTTATTTATCTCAAGCACGCACATATTAAAAATAAAAAACAAAAAGTAGACTTCCTATTTTAAGGAATCCCTGACTTCCATTCTGAAGTCAAGTAGAGAACCTGACCTCAAAGTAAAGCAGCATCAGAGGGAAAAAGAGGTAGTAAAGCACATTTGCATTTCTGGGTCATTACCCACATAAGGGCCCCTTGCCAGTGATGACTCTGGCATTCTGCAAAAAAAAAAAAAAAAAAAAAAAAAGTGCTGCCCATCCAAGCCTTTATTTGAGAAAGCAGGAGAACAGCTCCACACAGGTTGACTTTTTGAAACTTTAGGTGTATTCAAGAAAAGAAGTCGCTACCTGCTTTGTGAATGAAGAAACAGAGCTGGACACTGGAAGAAGTTTCTAGGTAGCTCGTGGTATACATAAGACAGAGCAGAGTAGTTCTGAATTACAGTGAAAGAATAAAAACAAAAACATGTCCAACAACACTTAGGATGCATAAACAGAAAACATTTAAAAAGAAGAAAGTCAGCCGGGCGCGGTGGCTCACGCCTGTAATCCCAGCACTCTGGGAGGCTGAGGCAGGTGGATCACAAGGTCAGGAGTTCAAGACCAGCCTGACCAATATGGTGAAACCCTGTCTCTACTAAAAATACAAAAAAAAAAAAAATAGCTGGGTGTGGTGGCACATGCTGTAATCCCAGCTACTCAGGAGGCTGAGGCAGAAGAATTGTCTGAACCTGGGAGGCAGAGGTTGCACTGAGCCAAGATGATGCCACTACACTCCAGCCTGGGCGACAGAGTGAGACTTTGTACCCCCCCCCCCCGCAAAAAAAAACCAAAAGTTATCATTTACAACTTAGAAAACTCAGCATATTTTTACATGATAAGTTTGTAAAGTACCGTATGGGGATTTTCAGTCTTCTTCATAAGTTTGGTTAACAACTTCAAGATTTTATCATCGATGGCATCTGAATCCTAAAAAGTTAAAATTCTCTGAACCAGGAAGGTTTGTGGCAGATAAAGTTTTAAACTTCTGAAGAACTGTCAAACTTGTCAAAAGTATCCTAGGAATATCATTAAGATTCTACCTGCACTTTTCAAGCTACTTCATGGCAATGCTTTATGTTCTAAAAAGTAATAAAATAGCACATGATTATGAACACAGCATAAAATCACAATCACTGAAGTATTCCATAATTATAATAAAATTGTTTTTAATTTAGCCTACACTCATGACATTCTAAGAAAAAAATGTATACCTTTGAAAATGGTTAGCAATCCTGCCATAGAAAGCAACTGGTCATTATTAATCAAGTTTCAAACATACTCCTTCACACAGCTGCACACACAATGTGTACTAACCTAATTGTTAGTTGCACCTGCTCCAAGTTAGCAATATTTCATACAGCTTATGGCAATAATGGGATTTTCAACTGTTAATCTGTGGAGTATAAATCTAAACTTTCTTTCAATAGTTTATGACATGCTTTGTGCCACCCAGGGGTCTAATGTACAAAATAGGTGATTTTGAGTTTCCTTACTTGAAAACAAATCTGTCTTTTCAGTCTAAATTAAGCTATATTCTTCCATATTTTAACAATAATTTTTCATACTGAGAGATACCAGAATAGTTTTTTCAACAATTATATAAAGTACTCTGATTCAATCAAACATTGGGGGGAAAATGCAAAAACATTTACAACCTGTTGAAGGTTAGTAAATAAGAAGTTAAATACTTCTTGTCCTATACCAACCACTACTGCCAAAACTGCAAATTCAGTGATGATTTTTGTTACTATCTGAAATCTTCAGTTTCTGAGTATTAAGGACAGCAATGATAAAAAGAAAATTACCTTCTTGAGATTATGAGCTTAAGCTCTGGATTCTGCACATGGAATAAATCTGCTTCCAGAGATCATACTCCTTTACAAAGGAATCACCCTAACATCTAAAGTTGGCATGACCATACAACTCAAAGATTTTAATTTATGATATATACGAAAGCAGTTTTTCACAAAATGGAAGTTTTGTATCGAATCTCTATGGTATGGAATTCTAGTTTCTTGTTTTATAAACATATTCCCTGATTCCTGAAAAGAGTGCATGTTTCTCTATACTTATACTCTGCCAAGCATTAAATTAAATGTATATTTAACTAATTCAAAGCACAGATATAGAATTCTGACCAGCAAATTTCTCTGGAGCATTTGTCTCTGTCCCTCAATTGTTAAATGGTCAAAACACCATGTCTGCTCTGGTAACAACCTAGTAAATGAGGTCACCATATCCACAATACCAAAGCCACCTCATTCTCTCCTAAGATTAGCTGCAAACTGGTACAGATGTAAACATTCCCTTAAGTTTATTCAAAACATAAATACTCTGCATAGAGAACTGGACATTAATATTTCCAGAACCTTAATAAAGAAACTGAATGAAGTTTCTAACTTAGACTCTCTTTGGCCTCAATTGATTTTAGTAAATCTAAGATTTTCCTGTACAGTTACCCAAAAAAGATGCCTAAATGTTACAAGAACACTCACGAAACACTTTAGAAGTAAACAAAACTGGGTAAACTTTATTTTAGTCGATACTACCTGAGTCATAACTTAGTTAGAAACCAGGTTTATTTGTAAAACACAAGACATAAAAAGTTTTTAAAAATCTATTGAAAGCAAAAGGAAAACATATACAACTGCATATATTTTAGTGTAGGGCTTTTTAATCATTAATTTGCAAAATAATTTATTTAAAATCAAATACTGTATTTCCAAAAAGCAACAGTTAACCAGGAATCTCTGAGGTCCTTTAAGGTGTGATCATTTCACCCTATTAAAACAATTGGATTTTCTTTGTCCTTTGTTTTTTGTTCTGCATCTGCATTAACATGGCTGCTAATTATTTTAGCCTGGTGGCACATAAAGTCTGAATGGGAAAAATCACATGATTCTCATAGAACATAAAACTCCTTAGGATTCCAATGCACACTTGCTTAGAGTGTGCTTTTCTGTATTATAGCTGTCTATTCTGTTCAAGAACTTAACCATGATTCAGAATGTCTGTTTCATAAGTGATGGTGCAACTCTCCAAGACACCATTGTATGTATGGATGCATGCATGTACTCAACAGCACGTGTCCATACTGTGAGCACACAAAAACACAAAGGAACCTTTAGCCTTATCATTCTACTTTGAATATTTAGCTTCCCTATTGGTATATTTATGTTTTTCTGAAATTAAGTTCTTGAGGAGTTTGTATTCATCACACAAAATGTCACACAGATCTAGTGCACACACTTGCCATATGAAAGCCCTATTATATTAAATGATTAGAAGCTAAATCACATTTTCAAATTTTAAATTGAAAGCATAAGAATGATCTACACACTCACTCATTCTCACAGTTTTATGCTTTCACACAGTGAATCAGCAAATGTATTCTTTTCTGAATAATATATAAAAATAAGAATGTTTTGAAAACCTGCATGCAGTTTTGCATACTTGGCTTAATGGGTTGTTTCACAAAGTAAACTGCCTCATTGTTCTGGTTAGCTTTATGATTAAGAGTAAAAACCCTTTATTGCAAAACTTATATCAATCTGTGGTAAAGAAAAATAAACTAGTTTACACATCACTGAGAAACTACTACATTCTGAAAATTATATTTATAGTTCCATCTCCTTTTTCTTACAAACAAGTACATAAGTGCCTAATTCACAGATCAAAATAGACACCTTCAGGTAACTTCCATGTGAAAGAAAAACATCCGGAGACAATACACAACAAAAAGCACTGGTTCAGCTAAATATTAAACAAAGCAACAAAAACTAACACTCATGGGCTTCACGACAACTGATAAACAAGAACACTTAAGGAATTCCTCTGTCAGTTTCAATGGCAAATCCTTGCTCTTTGGAACACTTAACTGATTGATTGGACACTCAAATATCTTCTGCCTTGTAGTCACTTCAACCTTTATGAAACAATTGTTGAAAATGTAGATGGCTATTTCAGTTAATTTATACTTTCTAAGGAAAGCTATTTAATGACAAGTGTGAGCAAGTACCTCCTACCTCAAATTAACCACTTACTGTGGTATATTTTTTACCTCTCAACTCTCTCCTTAAACCCTCCTTCTATTGCCCTTAGGGAATTGAAATTCAGAGACATGACGTTTTCTATTACTGGTTCCTTGACTCTTTGCAACTGTACAACATTCCTCAAAAAGTACATATAATTCTCCATCCTATAGGTTCAGACAACAATATCTATTTCAGGAGCAATAATATGCATAATGAAAGACAGAATTTTTTTTTGAATTGTCTGTGATAGTTGTGGTTTAAAGGTTACTGTTTCCGTCTATGTCAATGGTGTTGCTGAGTTCATCTAATTATTTGTGTTCAATCTGCATACTTTAAAAACTCAATGTGACTTCTAAATTAGACTGTTGTAAGGATACCATCTGCCCTAAATAGTGGTTTTTTTAGAGCATTATACTTAAAGACAACATTTCCTTAAAAAAAAAAATCAACTCGTGTCTATGAAGAAACAATGATACTGTAAAATTAGTACAGAGAAGAAAAGTCCAAAATTCCATATTTCTCTGTTTAACACCTGTACAGTAAATTGTGGGTGACAATCACATTGTTACATTAATAGGACTGCAAAGCATAAAGAACAAGAGCTACATCTTGCTTTGCCTAAAGAAATTAAAGACAAGTTTAACCCGCACCTGCCAAACTGTCTTAAAAGGGACAGAAATAGGTGGCAGCGGAAAGGCTCACCTCTCCTGTACCCCAGAGTGCGTCTCCCTGAAATCATTTTAAATATAAGCAATCTATCTGTCACCTTCTATTTTTTTCTTCCATTCTAGTCAATGGCAGACCCTTTACTACACTCCCCTGCCCAGTATCTCAAAGACACATTACAGAATAAGGGGACCCAAGTGTCACTTACCAGTTGCATGCCACAGATAAAGATAAGCGTGCACCTGCCACTGCAATAACCCATGGTTTCCGAGACCCCTGCCACAGACAGACTGTCCCACGTCGGCCACCGTCGAGCCCCCACTTTATCCAATCAGATCGCGGGGAAGGACAGGCAAACCTGCCGAGGGCTCGGGGGCTCCGGGCTGCTGCTGCCAGCGTCCTGGGAAGTGACAGGCATTAGGACCTGCTGGCGCGGCGGCGGCGGCGGCGGCAGTTCCAGCCGCGCCCGCCCCACATACCTTCACTCGCTTGGTGCACAAGGCGCGCCGCGGGCAGCGCCGCCTGCGAAGACGCGTCCGGGGCCCGCAGGGGCAGCAGCGGCAGCCTGGTAGCGCCGCCGCGCCCTCGGGCATCTGGCCCCAGAAGTTTCGCCCCCGCCGCTCCCCGCGCCGCTCGCCTCACGCCCCCCAGCGTGGCCGCCGCCCGATGCGCGCTCGCCCGGCGCTCTCCGCGCGCAAGCTCCGGGGGCGGCAGAAGCGCGCGCGGGCCACTGCCCGCCTCCCCGCGCAGCCCGCTGCTCCTTTGCGCCCTGCGTTGCAGGGCCTGGCGGGCGGGGGCGGGGCGGGGAGCGGGGCGCGGGCCGGGCGGGGGCGTCCGGGCTCCGCGGTCCCCGGTGGCGGCGGCGGCGGCTGCTGCGCGCAGTGATGCGGGTCCTCGCCGCATCCCAGCAGCGGCGCTGCCCCTCCCCTCGCCCAGATCTGTGAATCCTCCTCCTACAACAACCTGCTCCCCGCCGCCCCTTCCAAGGGGGCCAACTTCGAGGACCGCAGGGGCTGCCACCTAGGCGGCCGCTGGAGGCGGTGTCCAGGCGGAAAGGAGCGGCGCGAAGGCGGGGACCAGGGCCTCGGGGCGAGGAGTCCGGGCGGCATGACCGCCGCGTGCTGGGCTGGAGTCGGTCCTGCTCCGGGAGCCGAGCGGGGCACTCCACGGAAGCGACCCAAGTGTGTGTGCGCGTTCGCGGGTGAAGGGACGAAGAGGAGGGCTAGGGAAGGAGGCTGGGGTCATGGAATAGGGGTGCAGCCGAGGCATCCAGAGCGGCCGGAAAGCCCAAGTGGCGGAGAGGCCAGAGGTGGCGAGGAGAAAGGGTGCGGTGGCCCCGGACGCACTGCCTGCCGCAGAGCACCCGGCTCCCGAGGATCTGAAGGACCGGAGAGCTACGGAGCGGACCCTGCTTGGGGAAGGGGACCGAGTTGCTGCTGGAGTTGGGAAAATTTAGCAACCGGAGCGAATAGGGATGCGATGAGTTGCTGTTGCTGCTTCAAACTGTTGTTTGTTTTCACTTAAAATATTAGAGTCGGAGACCATTTTAATACTCAGTTACTTCAGCCTCACAGACCCTCCGGCTGGGTGTGGATTCCTGGTGGAGAAGCTCCAGCTGCCTCTGAGCACTGGCCGCTACCCGCAGAGACGGGCTCGGAGCCCGCTGCTGCCACCTGCGGGCTGAAAGCTGAAGAGCCCAACATGCTGGCCCAAGGTGGCTACCCCTGGGGGTGGGTATTTAGGACTTAATTTCTTTTATAGCCCTGGGCAGCTAGTGAAAGCAATCCTAACTTTTCCAGGAAGTGAAGATTATTTGTTGAGATCCACTGAGGAACTGACTCATTGGGGCAAAGTGCCATGATTGTTAAGAGAATGGTTTAGGTAGCTAAATAGCAATCAACTCCCTAGCACCCTTCTTAAGAGATTAAGATGAGGAAACCACATGGAGCAGAGAGCTCTGTAGCAAGTGGCACTTGGTGCCTACTGAGAAAAATGGCATTTGTAAAGGATAAAGTCACACAGGGAACCACAAATAAGGATCCTGAATGATTGCTTCCTTTGAATAAATATTATGACGTATTAGAATGACTAAATGCAAAGAAATTGAATAAGGCAGAGAGACTTTATTCTCCACAAGCCCAGCACTGAATTTTCAGAAACGATTTGTCAGTCCTAGAGAGCCAAAAAGGGATTAACTGTTAAATTTATGGAGCACAGATATTTTATTGCTATAATGAGAACGTCTGCTTTTAATCGACCCATTTGTAAAGGGACTTTTCTTCTGAAAAATGCTTTTCAGTGTTTAACAAAATTTCCAAGAGCCCAATATGTGCTCTTAGACACTGCAAGGCTTCGAAGGTAGTAACTGTTCCACAACCTTTGGTAAAACTGAAGCCTTGTTCTTATTCTGTCTTTATACACATTAGCTGTCCTGTACCTGCTAGGGTTACAGGTATTTTGAATTATCAAACAGAAAGCTGTAAGTTAATTGACTATTCAAGAAGCTGCTGCCATATTGTCAAGAGCATTCCATTACTTTCTTAAATTTATCATAGAAACAAGACGTTTATGTGGATCCCTCCATAATTCTGCAGAGGTTTCGCTGCAACCAGCAATAGCCTAAGTAATCTTTAGGTTGTATAGGAAAGCAGAATGCTATCTGTAGCTGAATGACAGTGCCTTATCATAGTTTTTGGAGTATGCCCTTTCAGTCCATGCTCACCTTTTTGTAATCACTTGGGACAGTTTGTTTTCTAGCCGTAGGAGGTGCTTGGCTGAACAATAATGTTCCAGCCTTAAGAGCTACCCTCACCCAAGAATGGATGGGAGTTGGTGATAAGTACCCCAACTTCTTCAATCCATAGATTGGAAACCCTCAGACATATTCTAATTCAACCCACTGGGGTTGAGCCCTAGGTGCCCACAGTAGTAACTGGCTCATTCATGCACTCTGAATTGCCTTCCTTCCCTTCCATGCCTCATCTCCTTACTTTTGTACCACTACTTCCTGAAATCACCTCTGAAATAAACCACTTCACTCAAATCCTTGTGTCAGAGACTGCCTCTTGAGAATCCCAACCTAAGGCATTTTCCAGGGGCTTTGGTACCTCATCTGACATCACTGGCACAGTATTCTCAGAAGTGTGAACTACAAATACTTAATGTAGAGCATTTTCTATGTGCAACTGCTGCCTTATGTACTAAACCTACATCTTTTCATTCATTTATCACAGAAAACCTGTGAGCTGATAAAATGCTCATTCTAAAGATATACAAACTAAGAGAAATCAAATATTTTTATCACAGATGCACATGTTCTTGGCAGCAGGATTAGAATTTGAAGGGCACGACTATGAGACACTAAATTTCACTTTTCAAACTACTGTACCATACTCCTTTATTTTAATATGCATTCCCTATCATTCTTTTGGAATTCTATACAAAAGTGATGACAAAAATATTTTGAAGAACAATCACATATATTTTATCTGTAAATTAAACTGGCATCACATTCTTTACATACAGTATAGGCAATGCCTGACTTATGAAAGGGCACCCTAGTTGTGGATGCAATTCCATAACTTAATGTGGCTACGCACTTCCTATTCCGTTTTCTATTATTCCTGGAACTGAGTGTCTTAGTAGAAGAGACTTAAAAAGAGGATCCCAACAGTTCCATAGATGTACATGAAGGAGAGAGATGTCTCCAATTTGAATGTTGATTGCATTTCACTTAGAAATAAGGTCATAAACTGTTTAGTTATATAAGGTGTCAGCTTTCGTTGACTAATATGTGACATAATATTGTGAATTGCCTTGTTTCTTTGGGAAAAATGAGCTGCATATTCCACACCTCCATCTGCCTCACCTTGCCATGCTGTTTTAAAGTACTTTTCAAGGTTGTTTCAGATCTATTATCTCATTTATCTCTCAGAACAACTCATGCAATGCAGTAGGCACACAGCCACTAAGTGAGTGGAGTTCCAGACTGCTAACACTCAATCACTTCAGCTGCACCACAAGCTCAAGCATGGCTTTGCAACTCTGCTGAGCAACTTAACTGCATTTTATTGTCTCCATTCATTAGTTTAAAAGCATAAAAGCAACAATTAGTTCTTTTGAAAATTTTTTTGTGGATACATAGTAAATGTATATGCTTATGGGGTACAGGAGACATTTTGATACAGGCATAGGATACAAAATAATCACATCTTTACATTCACAAAACTGACATATTTGATTCATTGTATATATTACATATTTTATATTAGCATGGATTTTTTCTTACTTGGATAATGATTAGGAAAATCATATATATTTTAAATATGAATGGCATGTAAGAAGAAAATAACTACAAATCCTTCCATCCAGAGGTAATGTCATTTTTATACAAACCATTTTCTAACAAAAATAGGGTGATATCTTGCACAACATATTTTAACCTGCTTTTTTTTTAAATTTAACAATTGACCAAAAACACATATTCAAATTATTAAGTTCATGGACTCTGCAGCCAGACATTTAGTTTCATAATCCAAGCTCTGCCATTTATCAACTATGTAATCTTAGGCAAATCACTTAGCTCTTTATGCTTTGTTTTCTTCTCTATAAAATAGGAGGGGTAATCAAATTTATCATAGAGTTTTTGGGAAAATTAAGTAAACGTCAACTAAGTAAAACTTTTAGAACAATGCTGTATTAGGGCTCTCTACGGGGAGAGAACTAATGGAATATATATATTATATATATTTTATATATGGGAATTTATATATATATTTTATATATTATGTATATTATATATATGGGAGTCTATTAAGTATGAATTCACATGATCACAAGGTCCCACAATAGGCTGTCAGCAAGCTGAGGAGCAAGGAGAACCAGTCCAAGTCCCAAAACTGAAGCACCTGGAGTCCAATGTTCAAGGGCAGGAAGCATTCAGCACGGGAGAGGGATGTAGCCTGGGAGGCTAGGCCAGTCTCTCCTTTCACATTTTTCTGTCTGCTTATATTCTAGTCATGCTGGCAGCTGATTAGATTGTGTCCACCCAGATTAAGGGTGGGTCTGTGTTGGGGTCACCACCTGTGGGGGTCTGTCTTGCAGACTCTGACTCAGTGACAGATGAATAAAATACACTGACACATGGATATTATGCTTTGCCAGTTCTACTGAGTGTGTCCAAGTGGCTTATAGGCACCCTAGAGAGTGTTGTAAACAGTTGGGATCACTGGCCTTCAAACACTGGCCTCCTCGGCCTTTATTCAATACACATTAAATGACAAAAACTTTTGAGTCAACACCACTGCAGGTTAAAGATTAAAGGACAGGTTCCAATGCCCAAAGCAAACACCATTAGTAGGTAATATCCTTGGACAACCTCCCCCTGAGAGGGTCATCCAGCTCCAAGTTTGGTTTTAAGACCACATGAGTAAATAAGCTAGCTAGGTAAACTACTCACATTCCTTTGTATTTGTGCCCTAATCTCTGTGGCTCCTGCAAAGAGACTCTGGCTGCCTTCAGTCAATAACTATAGAAAAAACCCTTAGGCCTTCCAAAAGGGTTTGATACTATGTTCTATAACATTCTCTAATATTTTTCTCTTAATATTTTTGCCACCACCCTAAGTGAATCCCAATAGGTCTGCCTTTCCCAGCCCACTGACTCAAATGTTAATCTCCTTTGGTGACACCCTCACAGACACACCTGGGATCAATAATTTGTATCCTTCAGTCCAATTGAGTTGACAGTCATTAGTAACCATCACAAGTCTACCCCTTGTCAACTTGAACCCATATGCAAATCCTGAAATCATACATAATCTTTAAATAAAGACAATAATAAGGTTATAATTACACCTAACATAATATAACTAGCCTTCATACAAATGAAAATGCACCAATCCTCAACCCAAAAACTATTACGTAAAGTTAACAATACTTAAATGCTGATGTGAAATCAAAAGATCTTATGTCACATGATTAAGGAGAAAGGAAATAAAATGAAGTTATTAGTATAAGTGTATACATGCACAAACATGTTTTTAACAAAAGGAGGAAATATTCGTGACAATTACAGTCCCCATAGCTGCAGCTGGTCACATGGTTGTAGCTGGTATCGATGACTACCTTTTTCTACTGCCCATTCGGTATTCCCTTTGTCTTCAGCAAGCACCTCAACAGGCTGTGTGTGTGTGTGTGTGTGTGTGTGTGTGTGTGTGTGTGTGTGTTCCTGGTAGAGTGACCCAAAACTTCATTCCTGAAGGTTCGGGGTAATTTGTAGTTCTGTCTGGATTGGGCTGTTGTAGTTTCCATTGACCTTACATGGCATGGTAATACTAAGAGATGCCCTAATGGATCTCCTGTATTCCATGCATAATCTTCCTTACCTCCATTATGGAGTAGTAGACTGATGTAATCTTGGTAGTCAGGTCAATAATGAGAGCCAATACTGTAACTCCCTTCTTAGTGTGTTGACTTAAAAGTAGGAGAAACCCAAAGTGTCCACATGGGAATCTTTAACTTCCAGTTTAATTAGATCTTTGCTGTGTCTCTTGGTGGCAGCATTCCTCCCTCTAGAACTAAGACCTTTAGGCCAGTAGAATGTAATGTCATGGGAACAGGAAGCAAAAATTTTGCTAGTGGATCACTAAGGGTGATGGTGAGTAGTGCCACTTCCACTTCCACTTCCACCCCTTGAATACTGGACCCATGAATCCTGGCTATGAGAGAAACAGTAGCATATGTTGGAGCATACACAGCCTTCTGGAGAACTTTGCTCCAGCCCTGCAAAGTTTTGTCACCTAGTTTGTGTTGTAATTGTGACTTCAAAAGGCCATCCCACCATTCTATCAATCCAGCTGCTTCAGGATAATGGAGAACATGGTAAGACCAGAGAATTCCATGAACCTGAGCCCACTGCTGCACTTCTTTAGCTGTAAACTGAGTGCTTCAGTCAGAGGGCAGTGCTGTGTGGAATACCATGATGGTGGATAAGGCATTCCATGAGTCCAGATGGGAGTTTTGGCAGAAGCACTGCATGCAGGATAGGTAAACCTACGTCCAGAGTAAGTGTCTCTTCCAGTAAGGACAAACCTCTGCCCTTTCCATGATGGAAGGGGTCCAATATAATCAACCTGCCACCAGGTAGCTGGCTGATCACCCTGAGAAATGGTGCCATATTGAGGGCTCAGTGTTGGTCTCCGCTGCTGGTAAATTGGGCACTCAGCAGTGGCCATAGCCAGATCAGCCATGGTAAGAGAAAGTCCATGTTCCTGAGCCCATGTGTAACCTATATCGCTGCCACCATGGCCACTTTGTTCATGGGCACGTTGGGTGATGACGGTTGGCTGGGAAAACAGGTTGAGTGGTGTCCACAGAACAGGTGATCCTATCCACTTGATTATTAAAATCCTCCTCTGCTGAGGTTAGCCCTTGGTGAGCATTCTCATGGGACACAAATATTTTTACAGTTTTTGACCACTCAGAGAAATCCATCCATATACTTGTTCCCCAGATTTCTATGTCACCCGTTTTCCAATCATGCTTCTTCCAAGTCTCTGACCATTCAGCCAAACCATTGTCTACTGCCCATGAATCAGTATATAAAGACACAACTGGCCATATCTCCTTCCATGCAAAGTGCACAACCAGGTGCACTGCTCAAAGTTCTGCCCACTGGGAAGATTTCCCTTTACCACTATCCTTCAGGGATGTCCTAGGAAGGGGCTGTAGTGTTGTGGGTGTCCACTTTCAAGTGGTGCCTGCATATCGTGCAGAATCATCTGTAAACCAGGCCCTAGTCTTCTCTTCCTCTGTCACTTTATCATAGGAACTTCCCATGAGGCCATCAGTGCAGACTGAGCAAGAGGAGGTAAGGTGGCAGGAGTGGAGACCATGGGCATTTCCTCATGTAACTTGTGCCTTCAGGACCTGCTCCAGCTGGATCACATATATACCACTTCCACTTGATGGTGGAATGCTGCTGTGCATGACCCACTTTATGGCTAGATGGGTCAGAAAGCACTTAGTTCATGATAGGCAATTCAGATTGCATGGTGACTTGATGACCCATAGTCAAACATTCAGTTTCCACCAAAGCCCAGTAACAGGCCAAGAGCTGTCTCCCAAAAGGAGAGTAGTTGTCTGCAGAAGATGGCAGGGCCTTGTTCCAAAATCCTAGAGGCCTCCTCTGTGATTCACCTATGAGGGTCTGCCAAAGCCTCCAAATATTATCCGTATCTGCCACTGACACTTCAAGCAGCATTTGATCTATTGAGTCATATGGCCCAATTGGCAAAGAAGCTTGCACAGCAGCCTGGACTCATTGCCAAGCCTTCCCCTGTTCTGGACCAAACTCAAAACTGGCAGCCTTTTGGGTCACTCAATAAATGGGCTGGAGTAACACATCCAAATGAGGAACATGTTGCCTCCAAAATCCAAATAGGCCCACTGGGTGTTGTGCCTCTTTCTTGGTTGTAGGAGAGGCCAAATGTAGCAACTTAATCCTTCACCTTAGAAGGAATATCTCAACAGATGCCACAACACCAAACCTCTAGAAATTTTACTGAGGTAGAAGGTCCCTGAATTTTAGTCATATTTATTTTCTATCCTCTGGCGTGCAAATGTCTCACCAATAAGTCCTGTGTGTTTACTTCTTCTTGCTCACTGGATCCAATCAGTATAATGTCGTCAGTGTAATGAACCAGTGTGATATCTTGTGGAAGCAAAAAATGATCAAGGTCTCTCTGAATAAGATTATGACACAAAGCCAAAGAGTTGATATACCTCTGAGGTAGGACAGTAAAGGTATATTGCTGGCCTTGCCAGCTGAAGGCAAATTGCTTCTTGTGGGGCTTATGAACAGGAATGGAGAAAAAGGTATTTGCCAAGTCAATGGCTGTATACCAGGCACCAAGAGATGTGTCAATTTGCTCCAGCAATGAAACCACATCTGGTATAGCAGCTGCAATTGAAGTCACCACTTGGTTAAGCTTATGATAATACACTGTCATTCTCCGAGATTAATCTGTCCTCTGCACAGACCAAATAAGAGAGTTGAATGGGGATGTGGTGGGAATCACCATCCCTGCTTCTTTCAAGTCCTTGATTGTGGCACAATCCCTCGATGTAATCCCTCCAGGGATGCAATTCTGTTTTTAATTCACTGTTTTTCTAGGTAGAGGCAGCTCTAAAGGCTTCCAATTATGCATTCTCACACTGGGAAAATGACCAAAGGATAAGTCCAGGGACCCACTGGACCCACTGTAAGTCAGACCTGAGGTAATACTCCATTAATTATCTGATCTCCATAAGCCCCTACTTTAACTGGAGGACCACAGTGACATTTTGGGTCCCCTGGAATCAACACCAGCTCAGATCAATTCAGATCAACTGGAATCAACATCAACTCAGCCAGTGTCCAGTAGTCCCTGAAATGTCTGATCATTTCCCTTTCCCCATTGCACAGTTACCCTGGTAAAAAAGCCAGAAGTCTCCTTGGGGAAGGATGGGAGAAAGATTCACTGCATAAATTGTCAGTAATGTATTGGGGTCCTTTCTCAAGGGGACCTGGACTCTCCTTTATTCAAGGGATTCTGGGCCTGTAAACTGGGTTATGTTAGGAAAATGATTGAGGGGCCATGGTTCTCTGTTTTTGTAATTCAAATCAATCTTTTGTCCATTCACCCCAGAAGTTTCTGCTTATCTAAATTAAGTAGGAATGCAGTTGGCTTCCTGTCAATTTCACTTCTAGGAACACTGTGATTAATTAGCCAATGCCAGAGCTCTACATGAGCCAGACTATTCTAATTGCTGCTTTGCCTCTGCTGTCCACTACAGTAGCTACACTCATCTGACCTTTGATAGTTGAGTGCTGCCACTTGGCTCCTGCCACCTTGGGATCCAATTATTCTCCTTGTATTTAAATTTTGTAGTTGAATGACTGCAGTTCCCACTGTTAGATCTCACATACAGAGAAAAGCAATTACAGGGCTCTTCAAAGATGCAAGTGCTGCCCTCATAAGTCTGTTTCACAAGGCATTGGTCAAAGGTACATATTCTGGACCTTCCCAGCTGGGATGAGTAGGTCTGAAGTGACTAATCCACTCCACCATCACAATCTCTCTAAGCCTTTGGATCCCTTCCTCTACAGTAAACCAAGGGAGATCAGGCATTTCCAGCTTGCTCACAGTGGGCCATCTTTTAATATGTATTTCAGTTAACCAAGCAAACAAACTATTAGAACCTATTTTAACTCCCCAAGCTGCAACATTAAATGCAGAGTTCCTACTTAGTGGGCCCAAATCAATCAATTCAGCCTTATTCAACCTTATGTTCCTTCCACCATTAGCCCACACCCTTATCATCCATTCCCATGACTGTTCTTTAGATTTCTGGTTATATAAATTAGAAAATTAAGGTAGTTCTTTTCCATTGTAGTGCACTTTCTCATGGGTTGCAATCTCAATCTTGCCTCTAGGGGTTCACTGGGACTTTAATCTAGATACAGGTCTTGAAGCAAACGGGTTGTCAGGGGTGGATCCTGAGGATAATCAACATTATCTTGCCAGGCAACTTCCTCAGGGGAGACCATCACTGTTGCCTTAGGTGGCACAGGGTTTATCTCCTCAGATAAAGGTAGAAAGGCTGATGTCAGCATGGGTCAGGGAGAGGATGTTGTCACTACTGAGGATGGGGAAGCTGTTACTTCTGGCAAAAAAAAGTTTCACCAGAGTTTCCAAGCTTAGTGTCCCCAACTTCATCAGGGTCCTTCCACATGTCCCCATTCCAAGTTGCAGGGTCCCATTCTTTTCTAGTTAATGCCCTCACTTTAACAGTAGACACCTGGTGAGGCTGTGCATGCACCTTTCATTACAAGTCAGCCACTCACATAATAAGAGCTTGTGTCTGTTTTTCCACAGTTTTAGCTCTTTCTCTCCAGGCAATAAGAATCTCACTTCAGTATCTACTTCTGAAGCGAGGAGATAGAATACCTGAGTTCATCATTTTATTTCTTCACTTTGTCTACTGAACTTAGGAGGGAACAACCAGCTTCGTTATGTTCCTTAGTTCTCCACATATGGTCAAAGGTATTATGTATAGAGTCACTAAACTCCCTGCCTCTTATGAGCGATGAATCAGAAGTGTCAAATGCATTTATTTTGCATAACTGTCTAAACAGTTCCTGACAAGGACTATCAGTGTTCTCCATACTATTATAAGTAGAGCCCTTAGCATTTTGAGGTCTAGTCACATTAAGCAGCCAACTCCATAAACCTCAAAACCAATTAAGTTACTACGTCCTTAATATTCTGTTCTTTTAGAACCACTCCTGGTACCAAAATCTGTATTAGGGTTCTTTAGAGGAACAGAGCTAATGGAGGCATATATGTATATATCCATATATACAATGTGAATCAATACTTAATTTTCATATATATAATTTCTATATATATGAGAATTTATTAAGTATAACATATTAAGTATTTCATTATGTATAACTTATTATTTCCATAGATATATGGGAATTTATTAAGTTTTAACTTACGTGATCATAAGGTCCCACAATAGGCCTTCTGCAGGCTGAGGAGTAAGGAGAGCTAGTCTGAGTCCCAAAACTGAAGAACTTGGAGTCCAGTGTTCAAGGACAGGAAGTATTCAGCATGGCAGAAAGATATAGGCTGGGAGGCTAGGCTAGTCTGTCTTTTCACGTTTTTCTATCTGCTTATATTTTAGCCATGTGTGCAGCTGATTAGATTGTGCCCACCAGATTAATGGTGGTTCTGCCTTTCCCAACCCACTGACTCAAATGTTAATCTCCTTTGGCAACACTCTCACAGACACACCCAGTATCAATACTTTGCATCCTTCAGTCCAAACTAATTAACACTCAGTATTAACTGTCACGAATGCTTAGCAGTTAATACTTTAATAGTTAATTATGATGATTCTGCATAAAACATAGCATTTATGACTATATAAAATACCAATTATCCCAATTATTTAATTCATATTTGTTTCTTATACCTACAGCTTTTGTGGTGGACAAAATAATGGCCTTCTAAATATGTCCACACTATAATTATTGGAACCTGTGAATATGTTACCTCACAGGACAAAAGAGACTTTCCAGGAGTGATTAAGCTAGGAATCTTGAGATGGGGAAAGTATCCTGGAATATCCAGGAGGACACAATTCTAATTTCATGACCCCTTAACAGTAGAAAAGTCTTCCTGGCTAGGAGCAAAAGAGATTTGTAGATATAAGAAGGGGGATATAAGTCAAACATACCCTCTAGAAACTAGAACAGGTACGGAAACGGAATCCCTTCATAACCTCCAAAAGGACATTTATGCTGACAACTTGATTTTAGCCCACTGAGACCCATGTTGGGTTTCTGACATGCAGAATTGTAAGATAATAAATATATGTCATTGTAAAGTTCTAAATTTGTGGTAATTTATTATAGCAGCAACAGAAAACCAGGTAAGTTTGCTTTCAATGCTTCAATATTACACACTTTAAAATAAATAAATTTGTAGATAAATTTTTGCCTGTGTTGTAATGATTCCCTTATAATAAATTTCTAGAAGTGAACTTGTAAGTCAAGGAAGAAAGCAAAATTGTAAGGCTCTTGCTAAATAATACCAAGCTTACTGTAAGGGTGTGCTATCAATGTATCTGTGTGGGGGTTGGACAGGCTGCTTTCCCTATGCCTTTACTAGTAATGGATATTATCATTTCAATGATTATTAAAAACTCAGTAAGCATGTTAGAATGGACCATGACCTGTAAATACCATATATTATAATGACTCCCACCTTTCTGTGCTGATTTCTCTTAAAATTTCAATTCCATTCCTTAATAAAATTACCCAGCGACAGATTCTGTAGTACAGAACCATAGCAATAAAAATCCATTTATCCATTTGACTAAACTGTAGGACTTCAGAGAAAACATTGAAAATATATTAAGCAAAGATGACAGATTATGCCGTGAAAAAGACCACAGGTGTAGTTATGATCAGTGACTGATCAGTCAGATTTCTGTATTAAAGACTACATGGGATATATCTTTTTAAATTAAATGATTTTCACTTGTAATTTATGTACATTTTACTTATCAAATAGGCTACCATGAATAAGATCTCACTACCTATTTGCTGGTGATCATTTTCATATATTAATAAATATTTTTAACATTTCAATCATATTTAATATGATATATTCTAAGTACATTAATAAAATTATTTTACAAATGTAAGGACCTTAGTTATATTATTTTAGCAGTGACATACAATTTTAGGAATAAAAACGTTTGTTAGAAATTAGAAAAACCATATGTTAGTCACTTTATTTTCCTCTAATCTGTGCTAACTGATTTTTTTCAACATGAAAAACTGAGAAATCAGTGTAAGGTTAAACCCAATATTCTAATTGTCATTACTGTACAGCAACCACTCTAAACGATGGCATTAATGATGATCTTATTATGCTCAGAGATTCTGTGGGTAAGGAATTTGAGGAGGTTTGGGGAGAGTTTGCCTTGCCTCCACAATGTCTGGAGCTTCAGCTGGGAAGACTCCAAGCCCAGTTGCGGCTCCACGGTTCAGTACAGGGATCATCTGAAGACTGGTTCACTCACATGTCCAGCACATGGGCTGGAAGGACTTGAAGACTAGAACTGCCAAGCAGAGCACCTACACGTGTCCTCCCTTTGCAACTTGGCTCCCTTGGGGTAGGCAGACATTTTATAAGGCAGCTGATGGCTCCAAGCACAGGGTTCCAAAAAACAAGGTAGATGCTGCAAAGCCTTTTATCACCCAGCCTCAAAAGTGACACCGTTCCACTTCTACCATATGCTCTTAATTATAAGGAAGTCACAAGACTACCATATTTGAAAAAGGAAGAGCTCAATTCTCACTTATTAATGGGAGAAATGTCAAAGAATTTGAGTGCCATGCTTTAAAACCTCTAGTTTAATCATTGAATCACAGTTATATGAAATTCACTATCCTGAAAATTAAAATAAGTAAAAACTAAAATTTAAATATTAATGCTATTGTGTTAAAATAAAAAAGTTATCTTTATGCTAATATTTTGGAGAAACCAGTTAATTGAACATCAAAGAAATTGTTGCTCTAAGTGAACCAGAATAAAATTTAATAATAAAATTAATCATTTGACTTTGAGTTTTATATACTGTGGACAAGGCAAGTAGAGAGAATATGTTCTATCCATTCGAATTACTTCATGTACTCAAAAGCAAGTTAAAAGTTGGGATTCATTTCCTACAATTATAAGAAGAGGAATAGAGTATTTAAACCATTCAGTAGAATGAGACTAAACAAATGATTCATTTTTAGTGAGGCTATAGCAATATGTACACTACTTTTTTTCTGTGTAATTAAGATTTATTATACAGCTTGAAAGTATCTTTCCAGATAATGCATTTATTGCAATATTTCTTTGTTTGCTGTGCTTTCCCCAGTTTATCCTTCTACAATCCTAATAAACACCAATTTAATGGAATATTAGAAAACAACAAAGAAATCTCAGGAAGGTAGATATAGTATACTTACTTATAATAGGATTAAATCAAAATCATTACACAGTGCTATGTTTTGAGCTTTTAGAGAAAAGAAATAAATACCCAAACATGGTGATGATTTTGTAGTTACGATGTTCAGTAATATAAATACAGTATTCTAATCAAATATATGTTTTTTCTTTTTGAGGGAAAGAGGTACATCCCTTAGTGGAATGGTGAATTTAAATTGACCTTTTAAAATCTGAAGGTGGATGAGGATGGGGAACATTTTGGATTTGCCTTTTGTTACTATGAGCTGGAATATACCATCATGGCTTCTTTCGTAGGTCTGTTCCAGCTTCATCACCCATTCTGGGACAGACTGGTAAAGATGCAGTAATCCTTCCATGGGTCTTTTCCCAGGCATTCTGTGGTAAGTACTGGTGCTCTTTTGATACCTCCTTAAAATGATCTTGAGGAGGGAGGTATGGCCAATAATCTTGCCTTCCTGAAGAATTTTTGTCTTTACATATGTCTTTTTGATGAAACCACATAAGCACTAACGTTCAGTCACAATAAAAATCTCATTAGGCATAATACTATTCACCCAATCACCTCCTCCTTGGGCATTACAACAGGAAAACTGTGAGTTTCCAACTAGTACTGTTGGTGTGACTAAAGATTGTTCCGCAGGGCTACAGAGGATTTCTAGACACTGTCCACACATGACTTAGGAGGCCAGAGGACACTGGAAAACTGTACCCAGCCCTTCACTCTGTCAACCACAACACCTTGCCAATTTTACTCAGATGCTGCTGCTCCATGCTGGTGCTGTGGGGGAGAAAAAAGAAGCAAAAACCATTCTCTTCTAGACTTTGCCCTCAATCTACACCCACCATGCAAGAATGTCATTCTCTGCCAGGGTAGGGAAGGAAGAGACCATCAAATACCTTCCTGCTTTGCTACTCCTACCTCTGCCATGATAGGACATCACCTTTAGGGATTAACATTTGGAAGGTGATCATGGCTAGAGATTCTAAAAAATACCTTAACAAAAAGAGAAATGATTAAGAGTCATAAATCAATAAAGGTGAGGGTTGAAGGTTGTGGCAGTTCTGAGGGGACAAATGTATTGCCACCTGGGTGAGTCAGAAACAGAGGATTTAAGCTGGCTGAAGTCCAAAAGGTAGAAAAATCACAGATCCAGACTCAGCAAGAAGATCAGCTTAAAGGCAACACAGGAGCCTGGTAGAGAACGGAGGTAATGCTGTTGAAATGGCAGGTCTGAATGTCAGTCTGAAGAGTTCAGGCTTTTACCACATAGGCAATAAGAAGATCCTTAGAGATATTGATCAGAGCAATTACAAGAGCCATGCCATTCATCTAGCAGCTGTACATAAAATATGTAGAAAAGAAGGAACTGGGGCAATTGAAAGCCACCGAATACCACAGTCGGAAATCATTGCCTTGTATTGTATACTAAGGCCAAGACATCCAGAAGTATATTTTATACTAAATTATCAGATCAATTCATTTATTCCCTTTGTTTTATTCAAAACAATTAATTGTTTTATTATTCAAAACAATAAACGATTTATTCAATCGTTTGCCAGTGTAAATGTATATGATGAATTTGATGTTCTAAAGATCCTTTGGCAGATATCTTAATACTTGTATTCTAAGAATAAAAGATACACTTTTCCCATCAGTTGTTACAGTGACATATGTATCACCATACTTAGATCCAAGTATATCATGGGCTTCTTTTCTAAATAGCACACGGTATGCAACTTTTGATTCTCAATAACTAATTATGCCTTAAGCTTGGCCAAAAAAACTGACCAAGGCAGCTCTCAATAAATAGAGGTTTATTTAGCCAAGGTTCAGGACATGCCCAGAATAAAAGGCAAGCTACAGGAGCACCTGTGACCTGTGCTTTCTCCAATGGGGGTTTTGAGAACTTCAGTATTTAAAGGAGAAGGAGCAAGCAAGAGGGGGAAACAAAAGAAGGGAACGTAGGCGTTCTGGTGAGGCTCAGATGAACCTCAGTAAATCCATATTTTACATGTGAAAAGAGGGAGTAGAGGAAAACGTCAATTATGCATTCTTCTCAGTGTAGGTGGAGGGATGATTTCTGGCCTTGTTCTTCTCTGCCTGCGAACATAAGCTGGTAGTTGATACTGTTATGTTGAGATTGAACAGAACTTGGTTTTAGGGCTGGTTTATAGCGGGGATATGTATACTGAAAGACTTAGGGGCTCACAAGAAATTTCCTTGTGACCGATTTGTGAAGGAGCCCTTCTGGGGAGATATGTGACTTTTTATCATCATGGGGACCAGGCTTATGGATGAGGTCATGACATAGGGTTGTGAAATTACAGCTATCTGTTTAGGAACAAAAGAAAAACAGTATTGTAAGACTCAATTCCCAGGCTTAACTTTCCCTTTGGCATAGTGACTTCAGGGTCCCAAGGTTCTATTTTCTTTCACAGTTTAAATATTAAGATATAGGAATATCCTTATACATGTTATCTATTTAATTTTTAATACATTTTCATTAAAATATGTCTACTTGGATGGAAAGATAGAAAGTAAATGTTTGTTCAAACAGCAATATATAATTAGGTATCACTGTGGACTAAAGACTGCCATTTTAAAATGATGCCCTAGAGAATATAGTTATAATGTAGGTGAAAAGAGTAAAGCTCGGGAAATATTTGTATATTAACTTAAGATGTTAAGAAAATTATTGGACAATTACAGTTGTTTGTATTCATTCCAGCAGAGCTATAGAAATGCCAAATGATTAAAGACATTTCATGGTTCCTATGAAGATGGAATGCCAAGTGTCTTTTTTTTTCCTCTTTCTCCTACAGGATTTCGTGATTTGACTGCCCAAGTGATATTTATATTGTCACATACTTTTGTGAAATGCTTTATGTTAACTACAGTTTTCACATTTTACACAGTGGCAAAATTGTCATATTGTCTGATGATTGAAATCTTTTTAACTAAAAAGTGACTTGTGTAAAGAGGTCTTAAAAGTAGACATTTCTTCCTAAAACCTTGATTTTAACCAAGTAAAAATGGCTTTTGGAGTTTTTTTTTTTTTTCTAGAAGGAAAAGTATTGTAAGCTGTGAAAATGACATGAGTGTTCAAATGTAAGAAAAAAAATATGTTACAGATATATTCTTGGTGAAGTAGAATGATATTCATGGTCAGTAAAATTGGTTAATGAGAATGATTGACAAATATGTAGTTCTCAATAGATTACGAAGTATTTTCAATATTACCTTAAGAAAAATATTCACGTCCTTGTTTCTGCTCCCACTATGTGAGACGCCTCATTCCCTCTTTGCCTTCCGCCATGATTGTTAAGTTTTCTCAAACCTCCTCTGAAGCAGAGGCTGCTGTGCTTCCCGTACAGCCTGCAGAACTGTGAGCCACTTAAACCTCTTATCTTCATAAATTTAAAAAAATCACTATGTGTTATTCTTTGATGAATTTTATAATGCCCAATGATATGATGCAAATGATTACAATCCTATTGTCTTAGAACTTTTTAGATTATTTTATTTAAGTTTTCCAGCAATCATATGTTATATGTACTGTTACTTCCCCCATATTATAGATGAAGTCACACAGGTCTAACAAAGCTAAGCAAGATATCTAAAGTTTCACAGATTATGAAGAGCAAAGGAGCATATTGAATGCAGGACTGGCTGACTCCAAAATCTCATACATTACCCTCCTTGGCATTTGCATTGTTTCCTAGAAGCTTTGTGCTAGGATCATAGAACTAGGCTTAGAGCCCGGCTCTGATTCTTCCAACTCTTCAATGTTCTGTGAAGTGCTTTATCTCTAAGTCTCAGTTTTCTTACCTGTACAATGGGGATACTGGTATCTATTTCAGATGCCATTGTGAGAAGTATGTGAGAGTATGTGGAAGGTGATTAGCAAGGGCTTGGAACATGATTAAGCACTCAACATGTGGTAGTCAAAAAAGAAAGAAGAAAATGTAAGATTGACACTAGAATACAAGAAGCACATCACTTAGAGGGACTCTGTAGCAGTATTTCCCTGAAATAAATATTGCTGCCTAATTTTATCTCACAAATCTGATTTTCACACCTTTTTGTGGAATAACATATTTATTTTAAATGTTATTAGGACAGCCATGGTGGCTCATGCCTATAATCCCAGTACTTTGGAAGCCTCAGGCAGGAGGATCACTTGAGCCCAAGAACTTGAAACCAGCCTAGGCGACATAGTAAGACTCTGTTTCTACAAAAACAATTTTAAGTAGCCAGGCGTGGTGGTATGTGCCTCTAAGTCCCAGCTACTTAGGATTCTAAAGTGGAAAGATTGCTTGAACCTAGGAATTATAGATTTTAATAAACTATGATTGTGCCACTGTACTCCAACCTAGGCAACAGAGCAAAACACTGTCTGTAAAAAAAAAAATAATATTATGTTTAACTTCATATGGAATTATGTTATTGGCCTCAGAGCATGCAGAAAATCAGAAGACACTCTAGCCTCTGCAACATTGAATCCTTTTATATTTTCCATTGTGGCAGGTCTTTGAGTACAGTTACATATTAAGCGCTAAAAGATGGAGTGAGCCATTGTGATAGGACAAAGGATGTGCTCTGCTTTCTAAATGAGCAGGGAAAATAAGACTTCAATGTTAATCATTATAAAATATCTTTATATCAATAACATTTATGTAAAAATACATGTTTTTAGTATTTGAATTTTGAGGCAAGTTTATATATGAAAATATTTAAAGTAGTGATTTTTTTTTACTCAAAAACATTTATTTATACCAACATCATTTTTTTCCAAAGGATAAATATTTTCTAGGGCAACGCTATTTCTTTTTTTTTTTTAATTGCATTTTAGATTTTGGGGTACATGTGAAGAACAGTCAAGATTATTGCATAGGTACACACGTGGCAGTGTGATTTGCTGCCTTCCTCCCCATCACCTATATCTGGCATTTCTCCCCATGCTATCTCTCCCCAACTCCCCACCCCCTGCTGTCCCTCCCCTATGTGGGACAGACCCACAGACCCCAATGTGTGGTGCTCCCCTCCCTGTGTCCATGTGTTCTCATTGGTCAACACCCACCTGTGAGTGAGAACATGTGGTGTTTGATTTTCTGTTCTTGTGTCAGTTTGCTGAGAATGATGGTTTCCAGGTTCATCCATTCCCTACAAAGGACATGAACTCATTGTTTTTGATGGTTGCATAATATTCCATGGTGTATATGTGCCACATTTTCCCTGTCCAGTCTATCATCAATGGGCATTTGGGTTGGTTCCAGGTCTTTGCTATTGTAAGCTGTGCTGTAATGAACATGAATGTGCATGTGTCCTTATAGTAGAACGATTTATAATCCTTTGGATATATACCCAGTAATAGGATTGCTGGGTCAAATGGAATTTCTATTTCTAGGTCCTTGAGGAATCGCCACACTGTCTTCCACAATGGTTGAACTAATTTACACTCCCACCAACTGGGTAAGAGCGTTCCTATTTCTCCACATCCTGTCCAGCATCTGTCTCCAGATTTTTTAATGATCGCCATTCTAACTGGTGTGAGATGGTATCTCAATGTAGTTTTGATATGCATTTCCCTAATGACCAGTGATGATGAGCATTTTTTCATATGTTTGTTGGCCTCATGTATGTCTTCTTTTGCAAAGTGTCTGTTCATATCCTTTGCCCACTTTTGAATGGGCTTGTTTGTTCTTTTATTGTAAATCTCTTTTAGTTCTTTGTAGATTCTGGATATTAGCCCTTTGTCAGATGGGTAGACTGCAAAAACTTTTTCCCATTCTGTTGGTTGCCGATTCACTCTATTGACTGTTTCTTTTGCCATGGGCAAGGGAGGGGGTAGGGCTGGGTTATTAAGATACAGACAGGCTGACGTATTTTAACCACTGGTTATGGAGGATGGGGCGCCTGGAGAAAACAAAGTCACTGTTCCCTTTTTTGAAACAAAGGAAAATAAATTTGTTTTTTTCTTAAGTAAATATGGTTGAGAATTCCAATGTCCCTAGTCACAAGGGACCAGTACCACTGAGAAGTGAACAGTGGGAACTCAAAATTTCTGAAACATTGGGGAAAGGGAAAATTGGCTTTCTGTTAACTGGCAGATGTTCCAGTGGGGCTGTGTTTTTGTTGGGATGTGTTATGTTGTATGTACTCATATGGATTAGAGTCTGCTGAGTTTATAAGGTTCAAAAAACATGGTAAAATCTTGATTTTTGTTAATTTATCTCAATAAAAGCCCACTGGAACTCAAAAAAGAAAAAAAAGAATAACACATATTTCCCTTTAAAATTTGTGAATCCCCACTTTTTCTTTTACCCTTTCATCCTTTGCATTCTAATTCTTAGCCCATTACTACTATCAGCAGATGATTGTGAGTTCAGTTCACTTGGACTCTTATATGCAAGTTTATGTCTAAAACGTCAGAGGCCAGAGGACAATTTTTTTTGATTTATGAAGGCATTAATAAACACACTGCCCAAGAGCACATCAAGCTGATACTTATCGCCCTAGTTGCAAGTATACTAACCACACTGCACCACAGTATTTGTTATGGGCAAATCAACATGGATATATATCCTACAAAGACTGCTCCAATGTCACTCACAGTCCATGGAGAAGATTAGATTCAAACCAGCCTCAACCATAGACTGTGGACTGGAGACGCATTTTTCCATTGTTCTGAACACAGGCAAGCATCCGAGATCCTTTCTGGTGAAATACACCCTACCAAAAGATGCTGGTCTTATGTCCATGGTTCTGAGTCACCCTAGAAGTCACTGCAACATTTATGATTCTGCTGCTTCAATGCCCAAACCCAGATCCAGAAAAATGGGCAGCCTACATTAGAGAGGCCACCATACACATCACTTAGTATTTTTACTTCAACTTCTGGAATTGTTTTTCTGAAACAATTTATAAATAATGCATTTTCTTAGTCAAATGGGTTCATGTAGTGGCTACATTAATCTACACATGGACACAGGGAAGGGGGTACTACACACTGGGGTCTATTGGGGGGAATAGGGGAGGGACAGCGGGGCGGGGGAAGCTGGGGAAGCATAGCCTGGGGAGAAATGCCAAATGTGGGTGAAGGGGAGGAAGGCAGCAAAACACACTGCCATGTGTGTACCTATGCAACTATCTTGCACGTTCTGCACGTGTACCCCAAAACATAAAATGCAATTAAAAAAATAAAATCTACCTAACTTCAAGCAGTGCAATCATCCCTAGAGCCTAGAATACCAATAACTAGATTTATTGTGTTCTTAAACAAGTGATTTTTCTCCAGAATTTTTTCTTCACAATCTGGTAAAAATCTCTTAATTCAGTGTTCAGCAGAAATTCCAGTCTTTTATCTAGTAGTCAATCGGTCATGGTTGGCAAGTAGACATGTTGTTTTCTACTTTATTCACATTAGAAATCAGATTAGGATAAGCATTAGTACCATATATTCCCAGAAAGAGATAGTTCATTATTCTGTAATAATTCAGGGCTGTGGTGGAGGCAAGCTCAAAGATGATTATTCAAAATCCGCTTGTTTCTGATCAACCTAATGAGGATCACAGAAAACACTGATGAGACTCACACATGGACTTGAACCAGGGCTAGAAAGAACTAGGTGTGATGACATGGAAAGATTTACCTAGTAAAAACCATCTAACAGAGAAATAAAGTCCAGTAGATATCCACAAGGAGCTGTAGGACACAGAAAATGGTAAGAAACAGCAGAGTCAGCATAAAAGGGCCACTTCTTCTCAGAGAATAAAACTGAGGTAGTATGCCATAGCCATGTGTCAGCAAACTCCCCTCTACTCCCTAGAATTTACATTGTACTGATCACTTTACTGATCATCCATTATGATGCTTTGCATAAGTGATGATCTCAATTATGGATGGTAAAAATCTTTGAACACTAAGGTAACATAAAATGCCAAAGACATTATAAAACCACTTTGTTTTCAACTTGAAAAACTGGTACTATCAATGTAAGTTCCCATTGAGCTCAAAACATTTCTACATGCTCAATATATTCTGTTATGTTTAGAGGAGAGAAAATTGAAGCTAAGCCCTTCTTTTAGCAATAACCATTTTAATGTCTGTTTATCGCAGTAGGTAAATAATGCAGAGCTCCCAAATTTAGTCATAATAAGCAATCATTTTTCAATAAAAATGGGTAATTTCTCCATTTTTGCTTCTATCTAAGTGTCTACAGAGTTCAAATGTTGACTTAAAATACATTTCAAATGTTAGTCTTTTATAATTTCCAAGGATCATATCTTAGAAAGTTATTCTTAAAGATTACCAATTTTTCTTAAAGTTAGGGCCGTTTCATATGAATCAGTAATATTGAATACTATGGTCTTTTTCTTTGGCTTTCATCATTAATAACAAATTATTTCAAAAGTTAAAAATAAGAAAAGGTAATGTATAACCATAATCTAATAAACTATGTAGATTCTAAAAATATTTAGTGTTAGTCATAAGCCGGGGGGTATTTCTTCACCACTCTTATGTTTCTGTCTGTCCATTAGTGCAAGCTCCATAATTAGACCATTGCTGCCTACCTGTCTCTGCCCTCTCATTCACTTCCCTGCAGTAGGTAAGAATGGACTTAATCTGAGTGATAAATTCAAAAGAAGAACCTGGGCCCATGTAGCTCAGCCATTCCTCACTCTGTTTCTATAGCCAGCATCCATGTCTGTATCATGTCCTTAGTTTTACAAAGACAGCCTTTTATATGATGAGGCTGTGATTATTAGCCATTCTTGGGGCTTGCTAATTAAGACTGTCTCCAACCTAGTCAACATAGCAAGACTCTGTTTTTTTAAAAAAATATTTTTAAAATAAAAAATTAGCTAAGCGTGGTGAAGCATGCTTGTAGTTCTAGCTACTGGGGAAGTTGAGGCAGGAGGATTGCTTGAGGCTGGGAGTTCGAGGCTGCAGTGACTTATAATTGTGCCACTGTGACACTGCACTCCAGCAGTCCATGGGTGACAGAATGAGACCCTGTCTCAAAATTATACACTGCCTAATTTAGTTTTAGGAATTTCACTTTCCCTCAGATATAGTCTCCAGTATCAACTTTACTAGTTATCAAGGTATTATGTTGGCTTTAAGTTGCTTTACTTATTGCATTATTTCTCAATTGACACTGATTTATTCGGCCTGCATCAACATTAAGCAATGTTGATTCAGTTGCTTATTCCTTCAGCATTATCCTTTGGTCTGCAAAGCTGTAGGTGGGGGCTTGTATTTTACTTTCATAGCCTTGGTGAATACATGCATATGAAGATAACCAGCAAAGCTTGGGAAACAGAATGGAAGGCAAAACATCAACATCGTGTACTCAGTATCTATATTTGGAGCATCCACTATGTACCAATAACATTGTGGATGCTGGGAATAGAATAGTGAATAAACCCTGCTTTATGGTGTCTATTTTTTTACTGGGGAAAACAAACAAACTAAGCATAGTCTGTAAATACCCCAATACGTATATTATATCTACCCGGGGTTGGAGCTGATAGTGATAGGAAAATACTTAATAAAAATGCTTTACAAAGGATGGGGTAATCCTTTTTGTAGGATGCTTACGGAACACCTCTTAAAGAAAATAAAAGTTAGTCTGGACTTTAAAATGTGAAGATGGTATTCACAGAGATCCAGTAAGAAAATGACTCAGACAGAGGAAATAGAATGTTCAGCGGTCCAGAAAGGAAACACAGTTACCAAATCCAAAGGGCAGAAAGACAACCAGAGTGGCCAGCGGTAATAAAAGCAACCTTGAGGCTGGAGACAATGAGCCCACAGAAGCAGGCAGGACCCACAGAAGTAGTGTACAAAGACCTTATAGCCTATGACTAAACAAACAAAAAAAGATTCTATTCAAAATGAAGTAAGAAGAACACATCAGAGTATTCAAAGTTAGGAATAAATGCAATCTGAATCAAGTTTTTCAACTGTCTTTAGCTGTTTTGATGTAAAGGATTGCAGAGAAAGTAGATAAGACTAAATTGTAGTGGTTCAGGCATGAGATAACCGTTTAGAGCTGTCCTCATATAGAAGTAGGAATGGTCAGATTTGAGAAGTCCAGGGAGCTACAGCCAATAGCACTTATTTATAAGTGGTCCATAGAAAATAAGTAGGGTAACAACTCTAGAGATTAAGAATAACTCTTGATTTTTATCCTGATCACCTGAGTCATCAGGGGTACACTTTCCAGAAATGGGGAAGATTTTTGGAGGAGCAAGTTGTGCTTTATTTGTACAAATGGTCTGTTTGTTTCCATAAGTCTGTAGTCTCTTTTAGACAATGAAGTTTAGATATCAAATAAGGAGCTCACAGGGAAAAAGTCAGGGCTGGAGATTTTATTTACTGTTTTTTGCTGCCATGAGTTAGAGTATAACTAGAAATTAATGAGAGTAATTATATAAAACATTGCTGCACATGGACATAAATTATTTGGTCAGCGTTCTCCTAAGCACTATACAACTCCCATCTAATTTAATCCCTTCAATAGCACTGTATTATATATGAATTAACTAAGACTTAAAGAAAGTCATAATTTACCCAAAGGCACACAGTAAGTGATAAACTAGACCTTGAATTAATGTCTTTCTGATTCTAAAGTCCATGCTCACTGGGATAAAATCAAGGGTGCAGAAGGCACTATGAATATCCAAGCTCTTAGAACAAGAGACTGTGCCTCATTTGTTACCTTAATTAGCTGTGTGACTTTTGTACACCTTGTCTAATCAACAAGAAAATCTGTGGAATTCAAAGGACCTATGTGTTTGATTTCAAAGCCACAAAGAAAGGAGTAGTTTGTAATTTGAATAGTCATGTTTTGGAGGAGAAGGACCCCTCAAAATAACAGATTGATAATGATCAAGGGCTTCAAACCTAGTGTTCACAGCTTTTATCAGATTATCACAAGGGTTTGGCCATAAATCCCAGTGTATGCAAAGCAAAGCTATTTTGTGCCTATTATCCTAGTGGAATTATTAATAATGCCCCATTTTAACTCTCAAGAGAATTTCAGTTTTGATAAATTATATGGTTACTCAATATTTAGAGGTCTTTGACCCAAAAAGTTCTAAATACCTGGTAGATACAAATACTCACAAATCCTACATGTTTCCTCTTTTAAAGAGGAGAAACCAAGGCCCCTGAGGTAACGAGAGCACAACTACCACACAGGGATCCTTCTCCTTACTCCTCATTTCCATCCCTTGGAGTTCAACCTATGCCTCTAAGCTCAGTTTTGAATTTGTTCATTCATTTATTCATTGAACTTTCTCATATTGGTGTATGTACACCACCTACATAATGGTAGAAATTATAGGGAGAGAAAACACCCCTGTTAGAAAATGATTTGCTTATTTCTCCTACCTGCAATGAATAGACATGCATATGTATTAAAACACACTGGCAATTTCACACCTACATTCCCAGAATCTACACACACATTCATGCATCCACAGGCACACAGACTTACATACACTGGTATTAATATTCAATAGTTTCTGAAGACTCTAAGTTTGCGGTCTCACAATGTTTTAGTTGGTTGTCAATAGTTTAGCAATAATTTCTCAGACTAATGAAAACAATATCCATGAAGGACAGCTGTTCCTTGTGATTTCAGGTTCTATGTTCAGTCTCTCATTTATGACACTGGTTGGAAGCATGACAATGTTGCTCTTTATAAGAGTATATTTGTTATCAAATCGGAAAAGAAATTGCTTCCCAAATCAGAAAAGATTTATTGCATGGTATTGTTCACTCTATGTTCAGTAATATTCTAAACATGATAAGAAGCTCAAAATAGTAGTCAAAGATTGTGTTCATATGATTTTTAACTTTAAGAAGTGTCAATCAGTCTTCCAAGTATTTATATGCAGTCAAATGCCCTGAAATTAAAAGCATAATTTTCTTTCAATGAAAATGTAATGTTTAGGACTTATAAATAGAAACAGATTTGAATTGAGCCTTATAGAGGACTAGCAAGGGATAAGGATCTCAACATTTTATAATTTACAATAACCAGAAGTGGAAAAGTCAGTGACTGAAATAAGCCATGGAATTAACCAGCCAGAATGAACTCATTAGGTTAGAAACTTTAACAAAATCTGAAGTTAGTATATTTTTTTCATTACTCATCTCTGGTCCCATAAAAGAGACAATCAAGAAGACATAATCCTAGCTTAATAAGGGTTTACCAAATATAGCTTTTCAAAGTTAATAAACCTACTAATCATAGAAAGAGAAATGAATAGTGGGAAAGCCTCTCCAACTTTGAAAACATTCTGAAGAAGTACCAGCCTTTGCTCTCATTATTCTATTTAATGTGGCTATCATTTTCATCTCACATGATACTAATATTAAAAAGTTAGATGATATTCTTATTCACAAATAATTTTTTCTTTAGATAATCTAACCTTCACGAAGATCCGACCTTTCATGTTTCCACTAAATCAAGTTGGCCAGTTTGTTGTTTAAAAATTCCTTAAAAATAATTAGATGTCTAATATTCAATAGAGACATTTACGGTAAGGATGCAATCATTTTACTGAGGTTATCACAATGTTTATCCCTTTCTCATTAATGTTGGAAAGTACATGGAACAAAAGACATTTTACCAGTAGAGCTTCAGAGGGCAGCTGAGAAAACAGAGTTGGAAAGGTATGTTAGAAAATTTGGGCAGAAATGTAAAACAGTGACTGAGTGTGGGAAAAAATTCAATAAAAATTTCATATGATTTTCCATATATTATGTGATAAAATAACATATTTTATGTGATTTACCAAATATCTTTAAGAAATATTGGCATAGAGAAGAGTATAAGGGACATCTTCTTCCACATATGCTAGAATTTTATTTCATATGTTTCCTCTCAAAGTCTTAAACGCATGTGATCCAGTGAGACCTCAATTCCAAAAAATCATATATAAGCTGGTACAGAAATGATGCACATGCATACCTACAAACTCATTCACTCAAGAAAGATCCATTAAACTTCCACAATTTGCCAGGATTGTACTAGTTGCTGAGGTGCAATGTCTGAGTGATATGCATGTGGAAGTGTTACCTAAGCAGTTTGGATATGCTAGTCTGGAGCTGAAAAGGAACTGGGGCTGCAGATATAAATTAGGTAGTCATCAGCATATAGATGGTATTTTAAAAATAAAAATGAAAAAGAACTACTTGGTGAGATAGAGATGAGGACTGGATTCAAGGGAGAACTAAAGAATGCCAATATTTAGGGGTTGAGTATCTAAAAGAAACAACTTAAAAAGCTTGAAATAAAAAAAAATAGAAGAGGGTGGCCTTATTGAAGTCAGAAGAAGAGAAAACCTCAAGAAAAAGGGAGTGGTCAGTTCTATCTAATGTTACTGAGAGATCCAATGAAAAGAGGACCAAGCAGTGTCCATTGGACTTAATATTATAAAGGTTGTTGGTGACTTTGACAAGACCAGTTTTGGTAGCACGGTGGGAGCACAAGACAAGACCACACAAACCCACACACAAACAATTATAATGTCCTCTGGAACAAAACACTATATCCAGGACATTCCATTGTTTGGAAAGCCTGGTATTTATGTTTCCATTGTTTAGTAACTCTCAAGTGCCTTAATTCAAAAGGGACCTCTGCCTGTGAGAAGTAGTACTTTATGTCAGCAACTATCATTTTTTCACAATCAGTGTCTTGACCCCATGGATTTAAAATAAAGCTATCCAAATAACAAATAATTTACTTTTATATTGCTAAAGATATTCCATGATAATTAGCTGGATATAAGACTATGGAACTTACCAAGCTTATTAGCATCACCAGTGAAAACAAAGGTGCAGTGCAGGCAAATTTAGTCCCACCTACTTGAGAGACTGAGGCATGAGGATTACTTGAATTCAAGAGTTCAAGTCCAGTCTGGCAACATAGAAAGCCACCTGTCTCCCCCTCCAAAAAACGTTTAAATTAAATTAAACCACCAACAAAGCTTGAATGATTCAGTCTCACATGTGGATAATTTCAGAATTACTCTAAGGACAAAGTTATCTTTTGTATACGTTGCTAATTTTTTTTTTCTGTAACTGAAATACTTTAAAAATTTAAATTATGGATTTATTAAAAACAATTACAAATTTAGCCATATAATAAATCTGAAAGTGTTAAAGAAGTGTATCTAGGTTAAGTGAATTCTTAATTCCTAAAGTATGCACTATGGAATTCCTTGTTTCCACCCCTCCACATACATGTTACATATTCATCTCATAGATCCTAAGATCACTCAACTAGGAGAGTCAACATTTATACTTATAACTCTATTATAGTTATAATTCATGTATGAACAACAGTGACCTCATGTGGCTAACACTTTATGCTTGAAACTATTAAACTAAGAACAACAAAAAAATTATCTGTGCTATACGTTAAGACTTACGTCAGAGTGAATAATTGAAGTTGGCCATGCCACACAATATACTTTCTTTTTTAAGGCGACTGCTCACAAAACAAAGCAATGCCTTCCAAGGACCAGAGTAAATTCACTCTGTGTATGTTTGTAAGGTTAGATGGTTCAAAGATTAACATTATAGAATAAGACATCTGAGGGCCAGGTAAGTATCAAATCTCATCTCCCTGTACTACGCAAAGCATTCAGTGCTACTCTTTGCTCATTGAAGAAACTCTCCAAGTGCTTTTTGAATTCTGTTTCATCTTCCTTGCCCGAGTTAAAACATAAATGCCTAAATGGTAATTTAAGAACAGATTACAGTGGTGCTTCATTACCCAGCTGTTTCTCACTTCAGGAATTGGCTGTTTTTCTCTTCAGTCTGAATACTTCCCTTAACTAGTCTGAACTGTAACATTCTGGACTTTCACACAAGCATTTCTTTAAAACTATTTTACTATATCATTAGCCAGAATAACAACAGTTTTAAACATACATTTGACCCTCTATATCTGTACGTTCCACATCTGTGGATTCAACCAACCACAGATAAAGAAATATTCAGAAAAAAAGGATGGTTATGTCTATACTGAACAGGTACGGACTTTTTTCCTTGTCATTATTCCCTAAGTAACACAGTGTAACAGTTATTTACATAGCATTTACATTATAATAGGCATTTTGAGTGATATAGAGATGCCTAAAAAAAAATATGAGAGGAGGTGTGTAGGTTATATGTAAATATTACACCATTTTATATGATGAATTTGAGCATCTCTGAATTTGGGTATCTGTGGGGGAAGGAGGGCCCTAGAACAAGTCACCCACAGACATTGAGGAACCACTGTATTACACAGTGTTGAAATAAAATAGCTCCCAGCTCTCTTTTCTTTATAATCAAGGGTAATGTGTTTTATCATTGATTTCAAAGCAGTGTTGTAGTTAGATTACAGGTAATGACCTAACTTCACTAGTAAGAACTTTGCTAGAGAATGACCAATTAAGGGCAAAGAGGTTACCTTGGATCTTTGAAGTAACATGACATTTAGTAGTTGATAACTGCTGCTCCAAACCTTCTGCTTAGAATTATGCTGTAAACTCCTAGCTCAGCAGTTAAAAAACATGATTCTGGAGTCAGAAAACCTAGTTGGTAATCCTGACTTCACCATTTATTTGGCCTTGGTTGAGTCACCATCTTCTCTTAGATTTAGAGAACACATCTTAGAAATGGAAGAGGGTAACAGCACCTAGCTCATGGAGGCATCATGAGGATTAAATAAGAAAATATAATGTAAGCCATTTCACAAGTTTGTGGCACACAGTAAGAGCTTAGTATTCTAGGCTTATGATTTTTAATGAATCTGTTATTCATTATTTTTACTTCTCATCTATATTCCTACTTTCTTAATTATAATTAAGACATTATATATAGTTCATCATTTTCTTCCTCTTTTCTTCCACTGAAAAGAAAGCTAATACTTTATCAGTTTCTATACTGTCTTCCTTTATTCTCTTCCTAGTCTAAGGAAGCACCAGTTAAGTAGTATGGGTGAATCTTGCTAATATATTTTACATACTTACTTATTCTCTGGGAAATGTGTTTTGAAAATACCATCAGTGATGGACTTCCTTAGTCCAAAACCCCAATTATTTAGAAAGGTTTCTTGTCATAATTAGGTACAAGTTTGATAACCCATTTGTTTGCTACATACATAGAGGATTACACAGCAAAACAAACAAACAAACAAACAAATAATCTGTAAGGCATAATATTTAATGCCCTTATTTAATTCTTTTCTTGATGCTTAAAAATATAAGAAATAACAAAATCCAAACATGTAAAATACTCTAAAATAAAAAGACATAACATAATAAAAATATACCTACATAAAATTTTGAACATTTTATTTCTATGCCTGAGAGAAAGTTGATGTTTAGTTCACTATTTTAAGAATCACAGAATAAATTTTATTCATGTAGTCAACAAATGTGTATCAATGTATATGCTAGGTACTGGTTTTGGCACAATAATTTCATAGTAAACAAAATAGACAAGATCTGTTCTTTTGTAGATTTTATATTCCAGAAATGACAAAGAAAAAAACAAATAAGAAATAAGAAACAAAGGAAGGAAGAAAAATAAATAAATGTACATAAGTGGCAGTAGACATTAGGGAAAGAAATAAATTAGAATAAGAAAGATAAAGAGTGATGGGGTACTATTTTGCATAAGGTGGCCAGGAAAGGCATGTCCTATACGAGAACATTTAAAAAGGTTTCAGCAGTTTTAAGGAAAAACGTTTCAGACAGAGCTGCAGCAGGAATAAAGAGCCTGAAGTGGAGGTAGCCCTGCAGTGTGCAAAAAATTCCAGAGCTGGAGTAGAGTGAAGGAGAAAGAGGATGTCTGGAGATGAACTCCAAGAAACAGTAGGACACCAAATCATGTCAGGCCTGATCCAAATATAAGTAAACTAGGAGGCTAGGGAAGAATTTCATTGACATCAAGGGAAAATGTTTTCAACAAGGGAGGTGATTGTTAGATAATGAGGCTAGGTTGAATAAAATGAGTACAAAAATAAGAGGATATGAACTCAGGAGACAAAAACCTATGGCGAATCAGGGGACTGCCACATCAGAGAAAGTTTTAGGAGCCAGTGGTGTGGGAGATTCCGAGATGCACTTTCAGAAGGAAAAAAAATAACAGCATCTTGCATTTCTCAGCAATAAGAAGGAATCACAATGCCTGGTATGCCTCTTTGGGTTCTGGAGGCAGAATTTTCTTTATGTGGGAATTTTTTTCTAGTCCTCTTACCAAATGACATTACAGGCTGCTACTTTGTATGGGGCCCAAACCAGGAAAGTTCTCTGTGGTAGATCCAGGCAAGAGTGTGAGCACCCTTGCCAATTGGTCCATAGGACAGAAACAAAAGCATTTATGATTTTAGCAGCATCTATAATGGGCAAAGATGCCATGCAAAAGTTATAGAAAATCCCAGTAAAAGAATTACAGTGTAAATATCTAACAAGTGTTCAGAAAGTGGCCTTTCTGAAGCAAGGTCATGTTATTTATAGAAAAGAATAAATAGGCTATGCGCAGTGGCTCATGCCTGTAATCCCAGCACTTTGGAAGGCCGAGGCAGGTGGATCACGAGGTCAAGAGATCGAGACCATCCTGGCCAGCATGGTAAAATTTCGTCTCTACTAAAAAATACAAAACTTAGCTGGGCATGGTGGCGTGCACCTGTAGTCTCAGACTTGGGAGGCTGAGGCAGGAGAACCACTTGAACTTGGGAGGCAGAGTTTGCTGTGAGCAGAGATTGCACCACTGCACTCCAGCCAGGCAACTGACTCAGACTCCATTTCAAAACAAAAACAAAACAAAACAAAAATAAAAATAATGATATTCCACTCAAAAAGAGTCCCTGGTTTGGTACTGTACCCTAAGATGAGCACCTAGCCATGGGACACCCATCAAGTGTGTATGTTGCCAGCACTGCTTATTATGAGCTGGATATTGTCAGACCCACCAAGTCATAAGGTCAGGATAGACCAGCAGCAATACCTTGCAAAATGGAAATAGTGCATTTATGTTCGGCATGAACAGGGCCCAAAGGCAAAAGTACATTGATTGCATGGGTAGCTGGCCCAGAATCCATGTTCCTGCTATTGTCACACTGGCACCTCCCTTGGCTAACTTCTATTACCACGTGGGAGGTCTCTTAAGATCAAATGACAGAAAGAAATGAGCTTTTTAAAGTATATATTCACATGATATAATTCTGTAAGCTGAAAATGAACAGCAGCTTCAATATAGCTGTACTCAAGGGAGGGCCAAAAAGATATCAGTGAAGGAAAATATTCCCAATAGGCACATGTTTGGATGGTGCACTTGGTCATTTCCTTTGGAAAAAAAAAAAAAAAAAAGCTTGCTCAAGATTAGAATATATGGACCAATGGCAATTTGAGGATAACTTGTCTGGAAGGAGAAAGATTTGGAAATGAGGGACAAACAGATCAGAGGAAGGGACACATAGATGGGCCTCTGGGAGAGGACTCAAAGTATTTTCTAACACACACTAAAGCCCTTCAGAGAGCACCCACATTAGAACAGGCACTACAAAATGAATGTGGAAAAAAATGATTCAGTCAATTCACATCGACCAGCCTCTGTAATTAACCTCAGTGCTGGCACAACAGGCTTATGAAATGTGTGGCCATGGTGGCAGGAATGAAGGCTATGAATGAGGCTTATGGCCTGTGCTTCCTTTCAGCAAGGCTGATTTAGCTTTGGCTGCTGCCAAATGTCCAATTTACCACCAGTGGAAACCTGTGGTTAGCCCCCAATATGAAACCATACTTTCGGGATATCAACTAGTTACTTAGGGTTAACTTGATCACTTTGAACTCTTTCCTGTATTTAAGGCCTGAGTTAGCACCACTAGTCCAGATTTAGAGAGTGCTTAAATAAAATTCTTCTTCTTATTTATTTATTTAGTAAGGTTAGAGACCAGCAGGTGACCAGGCTGATCTCAAACTCCTGACCTTAGGTAATCTGCTTACCTCAGCCTCCCAAAGTGCTGGGATCACAGGCGTGAGTCACTGTTCCCAGCCAAATAAAATTCTAGATATCATCACATCAATCCTATCAGGCTAAAGAACACACTTTAGAGCAAATGAAGTGAAGTTGTGGATACCTGACTCGTCCTATCACATACCACACCTCCTATAAATTGTCAGCCTGAAAGAATGATGGAAAAGCCTCTGACAGCACAGCTTAGGTGCTAGCTTGGAGATTGTATCTGATAAGGATGAGGCATCATCCTTTAGGATGTAGTGTACATGCCAAATCAATGACCATTTTATAGTCTCTGTCCCAGTATATAGAACATCTGTGTCTAGGTCTGAAAAACAAGGGGTGAAAGTTGAATGGCTTTGTTTACTGTCAATCCCAATGAAGTACTTGGTGATATGTGCTTTTCTCACCTACAATTTTAGCCTTTGCAGGTCTAGGTATCCTCATTCAGATGACCGGAGAACATAGCAAATATTCCATTAAACTCTAACCTGTCACCACAACTTGGCCACCTTTGATTCCTTGTGCAGAGACTACCAGGAAGCAAGGAACTAAGGTTCTATGCTCACAGGTATAATTAATCTGTCACTCAGGAGGAGGGAGGGTTTCTGCTATACAGTAGAGGCAAGTAAGAAAATGTTTAGCATTTAAGTGATTCACTGTCATGTCTCTTAGAACTTCTCTGCCCAATTAAGATAAAGAATGCACAAATACAGCAGCCATGGTCTGATAAAGACATGGTTATTAGAAATGAACACACCTTGAGAAGAGGATCCTGTCTACCCCTTGTCGTAGTTCATTCTCATGCTGCTATAGAGAAATACCCGAGACTGAGTAATTTGTTAAGGAGAGACATTTAATTGACTCACAGTTCTGCATGGGTGGAGAGGCATCAGGAAACTTAGAATCATGGCAGAAGGCATCTCTTCACAGGGTGGCAGGAGAGAGAGTAAGTGCAAGCAGGGGAGATGCCAGATGCTTATAAAAAACCATCAGATCTCATGAGAACTCACTATCACAAGAAAAGCCATGGGGTCCCCTCCCATGACACTTGGGGATTACGGGGATTACAATTCAAGATGAGATTTGGATCGGGGCTCAGCCAAACCATATTACCCCTATTAACAGAAAGAAAAAAAAAAACAAGCTTTATAAAATATTTTAAAGAGGTTTAATCTGAGCCAATATGATGACCACAGCTCGGAAAAACAGTCTCAAGGGGCCCTGAGAAAATCTGTCTAGGCAGTTGGATAAAAGTATGATTTTATACATTTCAGGGAGACAGGAATTACAGACAAAGACCTAAGTCAATAAACGGATGGGGTAAATATTGGTTTTCCCTGAAAAGGCAAGACACCTCGAAGGAGAGGCTTCTAGGTTATAGGTGGATTCAGAGATTCTTTAATTTTGTAATTGATTGAAGGAATAAGGTTCTATCTAAAACTTGGTGTCAGCAGAAAGGAATGTTTTAAGTTAAGATAAGGATGCTATGTAACAAGATTAATGGCCCCAGGCAAGATTTTAAACCTACCCTTGCATGGCTTTACAACTTATTTATAATTTGGTGGAATATTGTCACAAGTTTCCTGTTTTGTCAATTTTATGATCTCTGTTTTAACATTAATGATGATCAGTTGTCATGCCTAAACTCCAAAAGGTAGAGCATATAAGGAGATGTGTCTGACCTTGCTTCCCATCATGGCTGGGAACTCAGCTTATAAGGTTTCTTTGTGGTCCACCTTGGCCAAGAAGGGGTCTATTTAGCCGGGGCTGGGGGAGCTTAGAATTTTGTTGTTTGCTTATACCACACTAGATAAGCCACCAGATCAGCAGAGATAATGGCAGAAGAAATCAAGAATGGTTAGCAGAGGAGAGAAAATATAAATATCAGTGTGGTCTTAAGAACAACCACAGGAGTAGGGGCTAAAATTCATCCTACTGAAACTGCATTTGCAAAGATGCTGCCAGTGAGAGAACCTAACAGCTGACTCCACCTTACTTCTAGCTTCATAGGCTGGATGTGTTTGCTCATTCCTGGGTGTAAGCCAAGCTAACCATGGGAGGAATATAATTCATAGTTTAACTTTGAAGCAAGAAAAATGAGAGTCCCTCCTTAAAACTAATTCCATCCTTGTTAGAGGACTGAAATTGCTCTGTAAGACTAATAAAAGGCCTTAAAATTAGGATTATCGGAGGGCCTGGAAATCTGCTTAAGTGTAGGTGTAGTTTCTTTAATCCCTTACTGCTCAGGCGTCATGTGGCCAGAGGTCACAAGATTGGTGACTTCCCCAATTGCTCTTATAGATGAGATCACTGTTATCAAACCTAAGATTAGTCTTTTGAGACATTTTTCAGACTTTTGGCAACTGACTGACCCTACCTGAACTTGTAACTCATGACTCATGACTCAACTAGTCCTATAACCCTTCACCCAGTGGTGGACTCAGTGCAGAAGGGACTATTCTCCACATCCCATGACTGCATCCCAAGCCAGTCAACAGCACCCATCAAACTATCCTTGAAAAACCCTGACCTCTAAACTTTTGGGAAGACTGATTTGAGTAATAACTACATCTATCAAGTGACTAGCCTTGTGTTAATTAAACTTTCTTTTCCACAATACCATAGTCTCAGTGCATTTTTTTTTTTCTGTGCAGTGAGCAGGAAGAACCTGTTTCGCAATTATGCCACTAATCTACCTCTTGCAAATATCACAAGGAAAAGAGAGAAACCAGAAATCTGAAGGAACTATGCCTACACGGAGGACCTTACACAAAGCAGATCCAAGCAGCTCAAGGATGCTATGGGGTGCTGCTCAGATCTCCCCTTTGGGACTCAGACCACCACCCCAACTGCCAGGACTGTCGCAGCTGAGATCCTCCCCCAAAATTGCTCTCAGATGAAAGGAGCTGCTTTGGCAAAGGTTATGTTTCCCTCCACAAGTCAGGCCTCATCTAATGACTGGACCATATTGGCTTACAAAGCCTAGCTCTTGCCTCAACTTGAGATAGGTTGGGACACCTCTGGGGGCATATTTTAGATCTAAGGCTCTCTGTTTAATCAGCTGAACCCTCTGGTTGTGCCTGCATCTCAGTCACATTCTCTTTCTGCCCAATCCTACTTCCTTCATTCTTTTACAGGTGTTTTTGTGATGTATCCTCCCTGCTAAACCTCCCACACAAAAATCTCAAACTCACAGTCCATTTCCTTGGGGATACCGCATGGGTGTGAAAATACCACCAAATACTATTTGGTGGTATTTTCAAAATTGCTTGATTTTTAAATGTAAAATTAACAGTATTTTTTAAAAAGTAGATTTTAAATACAAAAACATGGAGATATAACTGGCTAAACTAATTCCCAAACTAAAGCAAACAGACTCACAACAAAACATAGATTTTATTGTATTATTTTGGTTTTGGTTTCTGTTGTAAAAGCAAAGAGCCACAAGGTAGCTGTGATTTCCACCAGCCAATTTCTTATGAAGTAGAGAGTTTCTTTTGAGATGTAATTCTTGTTTTTCTAATTTCAATTTTACCCCCAAATGCTAGCTATATAAACCCATATTAGCACAATAGAAGCAAGGAGAAAACAAACAAAACAAACTTTTGTTTATTTCTAAATACCCTATAGGAAGTTATAAAAAGATTCATGCATAACAATAGAATGTAAATTTAGGTAATGATTTGGATCTTTTCCAATTGCAGCTTCAGCCTTAAAAACAACAGATTTCCTCAGAAATTCATTGTAGCTCAAACATAAAATTCTTGTTACACCATTGCTAATTGACATTACACAAGCATATGTAATGAGTTTTTCAATAAAGAAATAAATACCTTTTGTGAACAGGGAGAAAAACGGCCAATATGGGAGAATATTTTAGTTAAATGAATCAAGATAGGGATTTGGATGTTTTAAGTCTTTTCATTTATATTTGCATTTATATCACTGATCCGTAAAATTTCCAAATGAAAAAGTGGCAGCACTCTGTGACAGAGGCATACCAGAGTAATTATGGGAAAAAAATCCAAAAACCCTGAGGTCCCCATATTTAATTAGTATAAAAGCATTAGCCTTGCAAATTCACATAGTTTTATTTCTTCTTTTGTTTTTTGACCCTGGGATACGGGGAAAATAATAACTAACATATAATGTAGATATTGGATGAATTCAAAAGCACCACTTCCTTAGCTTATGTGATTCACTCAAATTGCTCTTTTTAAATCATTTCTTGAAATTTCCTAGTTTGTAGAAAAGATTTCAGATGGCTTAAAGATATGAAAGCAAGAAAAATAAGAGGGTAAGTAGAAATAAATCTGAATAAAGAACAACAACAACAACAACAAAATCAGAGTTGAGAAGCTAAGCTGAGACCCATCATTAGAGTAGCACACAACATGCTAATACCAAGTGGTACATTCAGTAGAGCACTGCAAATTGGGCTTAAACTTACTAGCAGCCAGCAAATAATAGTGAATGATGATAGGGATTTGTTTGACAATCTTTGCTATGTATAAAGGACCCAGTAGATTAATGTAAGCACAATGATCCTTGTTGTTGAGATCTTAAAGATATATCTCCTGAATTGTTCCAAAGATGCCACTATATTAGTTAAAAAAAAAATCTTCAATTACATTTTCTATGAAAATTGTTGAAGAAGCAAAAGTTTCCCAAGGTTGTTTTCATAATATCCTTCAACTTAAGCCAGTGAAACAGGACTGAAAAGCAAGTCAGCAAGTAAAATTTAAATAAAGTTTACCCCAGATATATACAATTTGCTGTCATTGAAGACTGCCAAGTTCTGTTCAAAAAAATGATTGGTGAATACTTGTACTTTACCTAAGTATTAGCTGTATCTAAAACAACAGTCTGCAGTGAAGCAAATATCCTGTCCAATACTTCAAGAGAATAAAAACAACCAAGTGAGAAATAATTATTACCTACTTCTCATGTTTTCATGCAAAGGAGTTTCTATTAAAGCAATTGTTCCCAAACTTTTTTTTCCTTTTCTTAAGATAGGGTTTTACTCTGTTGCCTAGTTTGAAGTGCAGTGGCACTGTCTCAGCTCACTGCAGCAACAACATCCTGGGTTGCAGTGATCCTCTTGCTGTTACCTGCTGAGTAGCTGGGATTATAGGCATGCACCATCATGTTCTGTTAATTTTTCTATTTTTTTTTTTTGTAGAGATGGGTATTTGTCATGTTTCCCAGGCTGGTCTCAAACTCCTAGGTTCAAGTGTGAGCCACTGTGCCCAGAATCAAACTTTTTATTATGGGACATCTTTATACTTTTACATGTTTCTGAGGATGACAACAAAGTACTTTTGTTTATATGAGTTCTATCTACTGTATAAGGAGCTGAGAAATTTAAAAAATGTTTACCTATTGTGATGGTTAATACTGAATGGCAATTTGATTGGATCGAAGGATACAAAATATTACTCTTGGGTATGTCTGTGAGGGTATTGCCAAAGGAGATTAACATTTGAGTCAGTGGACTGGGAGAGACAGATCCCCCTCAATCTGGATGGGCACCAACTAGTCAGCTGCCAGTCAGGCGAGGATAAAAGCAGGCAGAGTAATGCTGAAGGACTAGACTTGCTAAATCTTCCGGCCTCCATCTTTTTCCCATGCTGGATGCTTCCTGCCCTCAAACATCAGACTCCAGCTTTTGAACTCTTGGCCTTACCCCAGTGATTTGCCAGGGTCTCTCAGGCCTTCAGCCAAAGACTGAAGGCTGCACTATTGGCTTCCCTACTGTTGAGGTTGGGGACTTAGCCTGGCTCCCTAGCTCCTCAGCTTGCAGATGGCCTGTTGTGGGACTTCATGTTGTGATCCTGTGAGTCAATTTTCCTAATTAACTTCCCTTCATATATACATCTATCTTATTTGTTCAGTCCCTTTAGAGAACCTGACTAATACACCTATTAATTTATTTAAAGTAAAAATAATATACTTATTATATGTTGTTATAAATAATATTTTATGAAAAATCTTTTATGAAAAATAATATATGACATCTTATTATAAATATCATTTTATAAAAAAATTATATATTTTATCAAGAATATACTTATTACATGTTATAAATAATATAATTTTATGAAAAATAACTATGTTGTTCTTATAAAAATTGGCAAAATGAGATGCCCCATTGTACATCTTTGCAAATCTCTTTCATGTCTGATTTAATAAAAGACAGCAGGATCTTCATATCTGTTTCTCCTTCACTGGAACATATTGTATTGTTTTGGTTGAAGTACAAAAAGAGGATCCAGCCTCATACAGATAAGTGGCTGGAAAAGAGGACTTTGCAGGTTTCTGAGGTTTCTGAGGAGGCTGCAGGATCCTGCCACAACACCTTCAGAATGACTCTTTTAAAGTAACTCTTCTAGTCTATGTATTTCCATTCATTCCCTTCCAGGGGAATCAAAATTTCCTAATAGATGACTTGAAGAAGAAAATGGATTGTTCTTCACGACACAAATTTTATATGGCAGAAGCCCTCAGGAGAGATTTGTGATTGACCAATGCAACCTCAGGTTGAGTGAATAAGTCTGCCTAAATTGAGTGTATTATGATCCATTTTGACAAAGCCTAAGACACATTTTCTAATGAGAATTTATCAGAAAAAGACAAAAATTAAAATATTTATCTCCATCTGCCCAACTGCTGTGCCTATCACTCAATTGGTTTTGAACACAAGAGGAGAAGATGTGAGTATTATTTATTGACCCCGCTCCCCACTTAAATGCCAGCAAATGGAAGGCCATATGCTGGGTTGTCCAAAACCATATTGTCTTGAAAATACAACCTCAGATACAGCAAGGAAGTAAAGTTTTTTCTTATGGAGATGTTAAGTAACATTTTAATTTTAAGTAATATGTATAAATATGTATATCAATTATCTAGATTATAAATAAATATTTTAAAAAACTATAAAGAAGGCATATGCCCAAACAATTTTGAATAGTCTAGATTTATAAACTTATGGAATTGTTAATGAGAGAAGCATTTGTTCTTCAAGTACATAATTTTCTCTACAAAGATTATGCACCTAGGTAGAGTATTAGCTTAGAATGAGAACTACAAAGGAACAAATCCACTAATCCAACTGTCCTTTATATTATGCTTGTTAAACACCAAACATTATTCTAATGACATACTATAGATAAATAAAATGAAAATAAGCTGTTGAAAATACTGTGAAAAGGACCCCTGCAAAAATGCTTGATAATTTGAGCCTTCAAGCCATGCAAAATAAAATGCTAAGAAAAAATGTTTATGAGCCATGTGTGGTAGCTCAAGCCTATAATCCCAGCACTTGGGAAGTTGAGGCTGGCAGCTTCCTTGAGGCCAGGAGTTCAAGACCAGCCTGGCCAACATGGTGAAACCCCACCTCTACAAAAAATATTTATATATAAAACTTAGTTGGGCAGGGTGGTGCACACCTGTAATACTAGCTAGGTGGAAGGTGAGCACAAGAAGTACTTGAACCCAGGAGGTGGAGGTTGCAGTGAGCCAAGATCATGCCACTGCACTCCAGCCTGGGGAACAGAGCAAGACTATCTAAAAAAGAAAAAAAAATAAGGAAAAAGAAAAAATGTTTACATACAATTGCTGTGTTTTTGCATACTGAAGAAACCACAAAGCTTTTATCTCCGTCAAAAGATGGCATTTTGTTGACATGACTCAAAATGAATGACAAAATCACATTGAATTATCATCCAAACTTAGTCTAAGTGCTAATTAATTCATATTAAAAATCAGCCCCTTTTCTCACTTAAGACTATGTTACAGCTTGAGGCTTCTCAACTCACGTAGTATAATTTCTTACCTAAGAAATGTGGGAGCAAAATATATTCAATTAGACCACAAACTCTTTAGAAAAGGATTTGTGTCATATAAGTAAATATGGGGATTTTCAAATTCAAGTCAGTGTTTTGAATATTTAACATATTTTCTGCTTGAATTAAAAAATGCATATTCCCTTTAATAAATGCTTTCTTGTTAGCTGCATCATCACTATTTACAGCTTTTCCTAAGAACTCTGCAGTTAACATACTTCTTAAATTATCATGAATAGTTCTAATCCCATTATCTTCACTATTAAGCATAATTGTCAATCAGATTTCCTTGCTTTTAACTAGGACCAGTATTAAATTGAGGTAAGTATGGCATACAATTCAGGTGCAAAATATAAAGGAGTGCCAATAAATTTAATAATCAATATAAATTCCATTTTAATGTAATATTTTAGAATACACAAAATGCATGAGCAAAATTTCAAAAATTTAAATTAAGATAGGCTGTTGTTTGTTTTACCACTCTGTCTTATTGTGCAACAAAAACAGTCATCTTGCAAGTAACCAGTGGTTCCCAGGTTCCTGTTATCAGAGTTGGCAATGGTGTGTAAATAGACTGGACAAGAGGGAGCTTTATATGTAGTCATTATTATTTTTTTATTGTAGAGCTTTTATTTTAACACTTGGTTCAAAATACAGAAGGGTATTTTGATGAGAGTATTCAGGTGCTCAGGTTTCCTTCCCTCAGCCCAGTAAGCCTCATTGTTTTGAAAGATTACTTTGGCTATTCCTGTGTTTCTTGAGAGCAAAATCACTTTCTCTCTCTCCCCTTCTCCCACAGACCAAGTCCTTTTAAGTTGTTTTTACTTACTCTCTCATTTTCCTCATTTCACACCTACCCCTCAACTTACTCTTCACTTTCATACCCATCACTCCCTGAGAAAACAACCCACTACAGACATATTGTTAAATCCAGTGGGCACTTTCAGACTTCATTTTGTTAAGCATCATTCAAAGTTGTGGATCACTGTATCCTTCCAGAAACAATCTTTCTGGCAGCTCCATTGACACTGTGTCCTCCTCATTTCCTTCTTACCTTTCCGGCTTCATCTGTGTCCCTTACAGGTTCTTCCTCTTCTACTTAGCATTAAATGTTGGCATTTGTGATGTCATACGTCTGCTGACATTTTCATTCCATAATCATTATTTGACAATTTTGTCTATGTCTGAAAATTTATAAGTGCCTGTATACTCATGACATTGGTATGTATAGCTCTCAGGCTCAGATTCAATTGCTGCCTTTGTGTATCCATTGGCAAATATGAAAATCATTTCACTCTCAATTTTTCCAAGAACAAACACAACTTTCTCCCCTATCTTTGATGCATTTCTACCTAGTAACACACATTATAAATTAAGGAGCCTTTTTTCACATATCCTTCTCTTCCCCTATTACCCAGAACTGTTACTTCCAAATCCACATTTGTGCGACTTTAAGGCTGCCTCTCTAATCACATCTGAAACATCAAGTCATTTCTAGACTACATAATAATGCCACCTAGTCTCCCTGGTCCACTACTGTTCCCCTTTAAACAATATCTCACTAAAACTTGAGTTCTTTAAGGAAAAATATGTTTCCTTTTTTTGTTTTGAAAGATTATTCCAGCTGTCATGTGGAAGATGTACTAGAAGGAGAAGATTTTTTGGAGGCATGAAGACCAGTTAAGAGGATTCTGCAATAATTAAAGCAAGATATAATAAAAGCCTAGAAAAACTACAAGATACAGACTGAAGTTATTTTTAACAAGTAGAAATTATGGCACATGGGGACTGACTGTAGGGCATTAAGGAAGAGTGAATAAAGAAACTCAGTCTTGGAGAACTTAAGTATCTTGCATATAATCACACAGTTTGAAAATTGTAGAGTCATCTTCTGAGCTCAGGTGTGCCAGATTCCACAGAAGAGTACTTTTAACACTTCTTGAATTTTTACACCAAAGTATGTGACAGTTACTTCTTGCTAAAAATCTCTTCTCCAATTCCACATCCTATTTGTGTTGTGGGTTATCTATCAGTTTATCCTCTAAGTCAAAGCGCATCATCCTCCCAACAGCTATTGAATATTTATCCACTTCTTTCCTCCAGTTGCAAATATGTTATTTCAGTTGATCATTATTTTCCATGTACCTACAGTTTCTCCCCCTCATTTTGTTTTCCATGTTGCTGTCTGAACATATTTGTTATTAACTCCATCAACTGAGATCCTTTAATGCCACAAACCTTTTTAAAATTCCATAGTAGGATTTACAAAATTTTTCATACTATGAACTTCTTTGCCTCTCCTCATTTTCCGCCTAAAATATTCCAATACTGCAATCCATATATTATTAGGTTCATAATTTTGCAATATATTTTGTTCTGCTTGCCTAAACTATCCATGCTACCTGATCTTCTGATGGCAAACTTCCACTCACTATTCCAATATATTTCTGTTGTACTTCCTCCTTCAGGAAATCTTTCTGAAAAATTCTTCTCTGAACTAAGTACTCCCTCCAAAGGTCTCTGTAGCATGCTATAAAATATATTTTTAATAATGTACTGCAATTTTTGTCTGTCTTCTACATTAATTTGATCACTTTGAGATCAGAAACTAATATTCTATAATGAGGAAATATACAGCCTGGTAATGAACAGAATGGGTTTTGGATTCAGACACCTGAATTTAAATCCTTACCCTGATACTTTTTAGCTGTGCATGTTTTTTATTAACTGAAAAAAGCCAGGTAATAGTAGTACCTACCTCAAAAGCATTTTGTGGAGATTAATACAAATAAAGTATATAGAATTAGAACAGTGTTTAGTATGCAATTGTGCTCAATAAAATTTTGTAGAATAAGTGAACATATATATATATATATATATTTTTTATGCTTCATGTACTCAAGCTATACTGTACCTTTATAAACATTATGAGGATTTTGCAGAAATATTTTATTTATTGAGGTTTTTAGAGACAGGATCTTGCTCTGTCACCCAGGCTGGAGTGCAGTGGTGTGATCATTACTTACTGCAGACTTGAACTCCTAGGCTCAAGGGATCCTATGGTCTCAGCCTTCCAAGTAGCTGGAACTACAGGTGTATGCCACCACACACAGCTTTTCTTTTTAAAAAATATTTTGTAGAGACCTGTCTCACTATGTTTCCCAGGCTAGTCTTGAACTCCTGGCCTCAGGTCATTTGTTCACCTCAGCCTTCCAAAGCACTGGGATTACAGGTATGAGCCACCATGCCCAGCATATTTTATTTTAAAAGAATACAGAGTATATAACATAATTTTTCTAATATATATTTGATCATATCTGTCATATATTCAGTTAATGTTAAACCTCAGATTAGAACATTTCTATATGAAAAAAACCGATCCACTGCATTATACTATTTCCAGGAATATGGTAGGGAAAAGTGGTTATCATCTCTATTGTGATATACAGAATTATAAACTATAATAATTAAGACTATAATCATAATCTTGAAGCTTGTATGCTTTTTTTGTTATTTTTATTATGAGTCTTTTCAGTTCTTTGAATTACTTTGTGTGTCTAGGATGCCAAAGATTTTTTTTTTTTAATGTGTCATCGCCGTACTTCTCATTTCTACAAAAGTGGTATGGTCTTCTTCAATGCTACTTGAAACTCATTCCTCCTTCAAAAAAGCATTATTGTTACAAGATATAATATGAAAGTCAGTTTTATCACGCAGCTCTGAAATTAGTGAGACCTGGTGTATTAAAGTCTAATAACCCAAATGGATATTGATCCCTGTTAAAGGGGAATACACTGAGTTGCTTTGTAACTGTGAGTCTGAGGCAAGTTACACTCCAGCCCCACTGGCCTTCTTATTGTTCTTAAACTCACTAATATGTTTGGCTGTGTCCCCACCCAAATCTCATCTTGAATTGTAGGTAGTTCCCATAGTCCATATGTGTCATGGGAGGGGCCAGGTGGAGATAAGTGAATCTGGGGTGATTTTTTCTCATCCTGTTCTTGTGATAGTGAGTTAGTTCTCATGAGATCTGATGGTTTTATAAAGGGCTTTCCCCTTTATTGGGTACTCATTTATCTCTCCTGTTGTCATGTGAAGAAGGACTTGTTTGCTTCCCTTTTGGCCATTATTGTAAGTTTCCTGAGGCCTCTGCAGCCCTGCAGAACTGTGAGTCAATTAAACTTCTTTCCTTTGTAAATTCCCCAGTCTCAGGTCATTCTTTATAAGAGTGTGGGAATGCATTAATTGGTCTTCACCAAGTTCAAGACCATGGTCTGGGCATTTCTGAGGCTCTTCCAGGAATCTACTGAATTAGCTATACACACATCCTGATCACTGTCTATACCACTGTTTTATTTTCTTGTTCATATAGCACTTACTATGTCTGAAATTATCATATTTGTGTGTGTGTCCCCACTCAGAAATGTAAACTTGTTATTGTCAAATCTTAAAATATACATACACTTCCCCTTCCTGCTTTAGCTACTCAGTTCTACGTATATATATGGAGACAAATGGTAACAAGCCAAAGTAGCTCCACCATGGCTGAATTCTGTGTGGGTAGAAGAGCTGGGAATGTGAGAAAGGGAGAAGAAATCACTAATGTTCTTCTCTAAGTACTGCAGCAACACAATTGTCATAAAAATAGAATAAAATGAAGTGAAAAATGCACAAAGAAAAAGAAGAAATTTCCTGGGGCAAGGTCCTCTCATTCAACTGACTTTGTGCTTCGTATTCCTATAATCTTAGTGCACTAAATCTGAGCCACTTTGCCAAGAGTCAAGAAAAGGTTTGTGTCCTAAACTTTAGTAGCACTAAGACTTCTCTTACCGACCAAAACCAGTCGGCAGCTTGGCCAAGGGAAATCCTTTTTCTTAGGAAGCAACAGTGGGACTTGGTGTGACTCTCCCAGTGCTGCCACATAAACCAAGCAAGTCAAACTAAAATTTTCAAGTCTTCATACTGTAATCACTGCCCATAAAAGTGCACCAGCACCTCCATGCTTAACCTACAGTGACTGCTGCTACCACCCATAAAAGATTTATGTAGGACCCAGAGACTTATACCATAATACACAAAATGCCTAGGATGCAATTAAAAATCACTTGTAATCGTAAGAAGAAAAATCACAACTTGAATTAGAAAATAAAATCAATGGAAACAAACACTGAGATGGATCAAATGTTGCAATTATTTAACAAAAGTACAAAAAGTTGAAAGCAATTATCATAACATGCTTTAATAATTAGAAATTCTTTTAAAATAAATAAAAAATAGAAATCACAGAAAAAAAGAAGTCATAAAAATAACCAAGTAGTTACTGCATAATGGAAAATGATAATAGAAATTAAACAAAAATACCTAACTAAATTTATTCAATTGTAGAGATAATATAGTGTAAAATCAATGAAGTCAAGTAAAAATCAATTGACTTTACCTAAAATGATCAAGTAAGTGAAAATAGAAAATACATAAACCGAGCTTATAGAACAATAAGAAAGTTCTAATATTCATACATTAAAATCCCAAATGAAAATAATAATGAAGATTAAAATAATTTGGGGAAATTATGGCTATAACTTCCCAAATTTGGTGAAATACATAAATCTAAAAAACTGAGTGAATCACATATAGAAAAACCTCAAAGAGATTCATGCTAATACACATCATAATTAAACCTCTGAAAACTGAAAATAAGAAATCTTAAATGGAGCCAACTTGAGACAATCCATTATGTATGGGGAACACCAGCTTGAATTATATAGTCAATATCTCATCTGAAGCCATCAAGACCAGAAGTAAATTGCACAATGTGTTAAAATGCTAAAAGAAAATAATCATCATTTATGCATTCTAAATCTAGTAAAACTATCTTCCTAAAATGAAAATGAAATAAAGGCATTATCAGAAAAAGGAAAACTAATAGAATATTTTGCTAGTCAATCTACCCTTAAAGAATGATTATAAAATGTTCTTTGAACAGAAAAAAAATGAAAAGAGAAAGGATTTTAAGCATCAGAAAGAACAAGAAAGAAGAAACAAAAGAGGGAGAAACGTGAGCACATACAATAGAATATCCTTCTCGTTAACTTCAGAAACAATATTTCATAATTAAAACAAACATCATTGATATTTAAAAGAGAAGATAAAGCAATTACAATGGAAGTAAGGTTCCCACACTTCAGTTGAAGTAGTAAATATCAATAACAATAAACTGCGAAAAGTCAGACTTGAATATAGTAATATCCAGACCATTCAAAATCTGTACAAAGAAATTAAAAAATGCTGTAACTAAATAAAGAAGAAATTCTAAAAAATGTTTAAGCAACAAAAAGGCAAGAAAGGAGAACCACAGTATAAATAATAAGAATAAATGAAAAGAAGACAAATAATAAAATGTCGGAGTTAAAATCCAACACATCAACATTTACTTTAAATACAAATGGGCTATTTTTATCAATCACAAGACAGAGTTTGGCAGGATGGATTTAAACAACAACAACAGCAACATGATTCAACTATTTGCTGCTTACCCCCAAAAAATTCAATTTAAAATGCAAAGGACATAGGTAGACTGAAAGAAAAAGGATGGAAAAATATACCACGCAATCATAACAAAAAATAAGTGAGGTTGGCTGTATTGATATTTGATATAGTAGATTTCTAAGCAAAGAATACTACTAGACAAAAAGGGATATTATATAATGATAAAAGAATCAATCTACAAGAAATAAATAATGTTTTGAAATGTGGATATACCAAATAACAGAGCCTCAAAATGCACCAAGCAAAAGCTGACAGAGCTTAAAGGGGAAACAGACAAGTCCACAATTATAGTTAGAGACTTCTACATCACCCTCTCAGCACCTGATTGAACTAACATAATATTAACTAAGATATAGAAGATATGAACAAGACAATTAACAGAATATATTTTAAATATATTGAATGCTCCACAGAATAAGCATTATTTTTAAATACCCAAGAAATATTCATCAAAATATATCATATTCAGAGTCATAAAATAAACACAACCAAATTTAAATATTGAAATTCTGCAGTGTATTTCTTACCATTAGAGAATAAAGGAGAAATCAGGAAGACAGTAGGTAGGACATCTCCAAAGACTTGAAAGTTAAACAACACACTTTTAAATAATTCATGGATTAAAAAGGAAGTCTCAAAGGAAATTATAAACTATACATACATGAATGAAAATGAAAATACAACATATTAAAATATGAAAAATGCAGCTAAAATAGTGCTGAGAGAAAAACATAGCACAAAATATTCGCATTAGAAATGATCAAATAACTCACATCAATAATCTAAGTTCCTATCTTTCACAATTGAAAAAAGAACAATAAAATAAACCCAAAGTTAGCAGGAGAAAAGAAACAATAAAGATAACATCAGAAACCAGTGACACTAAAACTAGCAAAATATCATTAAAAAACAATAAAATAAAAAGCTGGTTCTTAAAAAATAAAATTGATAAACTTTTATCAAGTCCAACAAAAATTTAAACAGAAAGAAGAAACAAATCATCAGTATCAGGAAAGGAATAGGGATATCACTACAGATCTTGCAAACAATAAAGGCTAAAGGAACACAACAAACAATTTTCAACTCATAAGTTAGAGAATTTAGAAGAAATGCATTTGGCCAGGCATGGTGGCTCACACCTATAATTCTAGCATTTTGGGAGGCAAAGTGGGTTAAGAAGTTTAAGACTAAGCTGTGAGACACAGCAAGACCTTGTCTCTACAAAAATACGAAAAATTAGCCAGGTATGGCGATGCTCACCTGTAGTCCTAGTTACTGGGGAGGCTGAGGTAGATCATTCAAGCCCAGAGGCAGAAGTTGCACTGAACCAAGATTGCTCCACTGCACTCCAGTTTGGGCAACAGACCCTGTCTTAAAAAATGAAAATTAAGAAAAAAAATGCATAATTTTCTTGACAGAAACTACCGAAACTCAACAAAATAAAATTAATAATCTGGATAGTGCTATAATAATTAAGAAATTGAACTCATAATATAAAAGCTCCTGAAAAAGAAATTGGCAGGTCCAGTTATTCTCAATAAATAATTATATAAAACATTTAAAGAAGAATCAACACCAGTTCTCCACAATCTCTTCTAAATGAAGGAGGATGAAACACCTTCCTCCTTAATTTATGAAGCCAATATTACCCTATGCCAAATCCAGACAAAGATATTCCCCCCAAAATAAAATTAAGATCATAGACAAATATATTTTATAAATTTAGATACAAAATCTTAAGCAAGATACATTAGCAAAATAAATTCATTCCACCAAATGGAATTTACTCTAGGTATGCAAGTTTAGATTGACATCAGGGGCTGGGCGCAGTGGCTCACACCTGTAATCCCAGCACTTTGGGAGGCCAAGGCAGGTGGATCACGAGGTCAAGAGATCGAGACCATCCTGGTCAACAGACCATCCTGGTCAACATGGTGAAACCCTGTCTCTACTAAAAAAAATACAAAAAATTATCTGGGCATGGTGGTGTGTGCCTGTAATCCCAGCTACTCAGGAGGCTGAGGCAGGAGAATTGCCTGAACCCAGAGGCAGCGGTTGCAGTGAGCCGAGATCACGCCATTGCACTCCAGCCTGGGTAACAAGAGCGAAACTCTGTCTCAAAAAAAAAAAAAAAGAAAATCAATCAATGTAATCTACTATGTCAATAGGCTAAAAATAAGAAATAATAGTATCGGGAGGATCTAAGATGGTGGATTAGACACAACTCCAATGCACAACACCCAGCGAAAGAGAAGCAGAAACCCAGAAATCTCCTAGGTCCAACCGAGGTACCAGGTGCATTTCAAGGGGTCTGGTCCGAGGTTGAGCAAAGCCCACTCAGGACAGACCAAGGTGGGGATAGGTGCTGCTTCACCCAGAAAGTGCATCTGACCAGCGGGTCAGAGGCTCCACCTATGGTGTTCTGGTCCAGATACAGTGCTTCCCCAAAGCCTCAGCAATACACAGAACAGGACATCTTTACCAGTCAAGCATCTGGAATTACAAGTGTGGAGTTGACTAAGAGTCTGCAGACTGAGCTATCCCACCCCCATTCCCGCCGGGAGAGAGAAAGAGCTCTAAGCAGGAGCAGCTGGGCAGCCCCTACCCCATGACCAGAGAGAGAGAAAGCTGAAAGGAGGAGACTGCCGGGTGCGGCTGGGTGGGTCCCTAACCTCCCCCACAAACCCCAGAGGGATGAAGCCCTGACTCTAGTGGGTTGCATAGCCAGTTCCACAGTCTGAGATGAACCCTGAATGATTGAGCCCAGTGGAGGAAGGGCACAACCCACCACTAGAGGGGTGGGACTGGGCTACATGTTTTAACAAAAAACACAGGAAGCCTACTTAGCAATGGGATTTGACAACTCAGCAGCCCCTACAGGTCAACGGAAGAGGTGGGACTAATCTCCCAGAATAAACAAAAAAGACACAGGAAGCTTCCCTAGTAACCTGAAGGAGTCCCTAGAAACCCAGTAGCACCCCAAAAGGCAGACAAGTGACCTTATCAAGCAGCCCTCTGACACCACAGCCACATAAATCCACAAAGATGGGGAAAAAGCAGTGCAAAAAAGGTGAAACCGTCAAAGACCAGAACACCTCTTCTCCTTCAAGGGATCACAACTCCTAAACAACATAGGATTACAACTTGACCGAGAAGAAGTGTGAAGAATTGACAGAAACAGAATTCAGAAGATGGATAATAACAAACTTTTCAGAGCTAAAGGAACATGTTCTAACTCAATGCAAAGAAATCAAAAACCTTGAAAAAGTTAGATGAAATGCTAACTAGAATAACCAGCTTAGAGAAGAACATAAACGACTTGATGGAGTTGAAGAACACAGCACAAGAACTACGTGAAGCAAACACAAGTTTTAATAGCTGAATCGATCAAGAAGAAAGGATATCAGAGGTTGAAGATCAACTCAATGAAATAAAAACGAAGGCAATAAAAGAGAAAAAAAGAGTGAAAAGAAATGAACAAAATCTCCAAGAAATATGGGATTATGTGAAAAAACCTAATCTACATTTGATCAGTGTACCTGAATATGACGGGAAGAATGAATCCAAGCTGGAAAACACACTGGAGTATATTATCCAGGAGAGCTTCCCAAGACTAGCAAGGCAGTCCAAATTTCAAATTCAAGAAATACAGAGAACTCCACAAAGATATTTCTCAAGAAGAGCAACCCCAAGGCACATAATCGTCAGATTCACCAGGGTCGAAATGAAGGAAAAAATGCTAAGGGCAGCCAGTGAGAAAGGTCAGGTCACCCACAGAGGGAAGCCAATCAGACTCACAGCAGATCTCTCGGCAGAAACTCTACAAGCCAGAAGAGAGTGGGGGCCATATCCAACATCCTTAAAGAATAGAACTTACAACCCAGAATCTCATATCCAGCCAAACTAACCTTCATAAGTGAAGGAGAAATAAAATCCTTGATGGACAAGCAATTATTGAGAGATTTTGTCACCACCAGACTGGCCCTATAAGAGCTTCTGAAAGAAACACTAAGCATGAAAAGCAACAAGTACCAGTCACTGCAAAAGCAAACCAGTTGGCAAAGACAAAAAAGGCAATGAAGAAAATGAGTCAACTAATGAGAAAGAAAACCAGCCAGTAACAAAATGGCAGGATCAAATTCACACTTAACAATATTAACATTAAACGTAAATGGCCTAAACGCCCCAATCAAAAGACACAGACTGGCAAACTGGATTAAAAAGTCAGAATCCATCAGTGTACTGTATTCAAGAAACCCATCTCACATACAAAGACACACATAGACTCAAAAAAAGGGATGAAAGAAGATTTACCAGGTAAATGGAGAACAAAAAAAAGCAGGGGTTGCAATCCTAGTCTCTGATAAAATGGACTTCAAACCAACAAAGATCAAAAGAGACAAAGAAGGACATTAGATAATGGTAAAATGATCAATCCAACCGAAAGAGCTAACTATCCTAAATATATACGCTCCCAACATAGGAGCATCCAGATACATAAAGCAAGTTCTTAATCATCTAAAATGAGATTTAGACTCCCACACAATAATAGCAGGAGACTTCAATACTCCACTGTCAATATTAGATCAATGAGACAGAAAACTAACAAGGATATCCAGGACTTGAATGCAGAGCTGGACCAAGCATATCTAATAGACATACACAGAACGCTCCATCCCAAATCCACAGAATATATATTTTTCTCAGCACCACATTGCACTTACTCTAAAATTGACCACATCATTGGAAGAAAATCATTCCTCAGAAAATGTGAAAGAACAGAAATCATAACAAACAGTCTATCAGACCACAGTGCAATCAGACTAAACTCAAGATCAAGAAACACACTCAAACTGCACAACCACTTGGAAACTGAACAACTTGCTTCTGAATGTTGACTGGATAAACAATGAAATGAAGACAGAAATAAAGATGTTCTTTAAAACCAATCAGAATGAAGGCACAATTTACCAGAATCTCTGGGACACCTTTAAAGGAGTATGGAGAGGAAAATTTATGGCAATAAATGCCCACTAGAGAAGAAAGGAAAGATCTAAAATCGACATCTTATCATCAAAATTGAAAGAACTAGAGAAGCAAGATAAAAAAAAAAAACTCAAAAGCTAGCAGAAGAGAAGAGATAACTAAGATTAGAGCAGAACTGAAAGAGATAGAGACACAAAAAAACCCTTCAAAAAATCAATAAATCCAGAGGCTGGCTTTTTGAAAAGATCAGCAAACTAGACCACTAGCCAGATTAATAAAAAAGAAAAGGGAGAAGAATCAAATGGATGCAATAAAAAACAATAAATGGGATATTACCACTGATCCCACAGAAATATAACTACCTTAGAGATTACAACAAACAGCTCTACTCACATAAACCAGTAAATCAGGAAGAAATGGATAAATTCCTAGACACTTGTACTCTACCAAAACTAAACCAGGAGGAAGCTGAAACTCTAAATAGACCAATAACAAGGGCTGAGGTAGAGGCAGCAATCAATAGCCTACCAACCAAAATGTCCAGGTCCAGATGGGTTCACAGCCGAATTCTACCAGACATACAAAGAGGAGCTGGTTCCATTCCTTCTGAAACTGTATCAAACAACACAAAAGGAGGGAATCCTCCCTAACTCATTTTATGAGACCAACATCAACCTGATACCAAAACCAGGCAGAGACTCAACTAAAAAAGAAAACTTCAGGCCAATATCCATGATAAACATTGACACAAAAATCTTCAATAAAATACTGGCAAACAGATTGCAACAGCACATCAAGAAGCTTATCCATCACAACCAAGTAGGCTTCATGCCGGGGATGCAAGGCTGGTTCAACATATGCAAATCCATAAATGTAATCCATCACACAAACGGAACCAAAGACAAAAACCACATGATTATCTAAATAGATGCAGAGAAGACCTTCGATAAAACTCAACAGCCCTTCATGCTAAAAACTCTCCATAAACTAGGTATTGATGGAATGTATTATAAAATGATAAAAGCTATATATGACAAATCTACAGCCAATACCATACTGAACAGGCAAAAGCTGAAAGAATTCCCTTTGAAATCAGGCACTAGACAAGGATGCCCTGTCTCACCACACCTATTCAACATAGTATTGGAAGTTCTAGCCAGAGCAATCAGGGTATTTGAAGAAAGAAATAAAGGGTATTTGATTAGGAAAGGAGGAAGTCAAACTGTCTCTATTTGCAGATGACATGATTGTATATCTAGAAAACCCCATCGTCTCAGCTCAAAATCTTCTCAAACTGATAAGCAATTTCAGCAAAGTCTCAGGATGCAAAATTGATGTGCAAAAATCACAAGCATTCCTATACACCAATAACAGACTTAAAGAGAGCCAAATCATGAGCAAACACCCATTCACAATTGCCACAAAGGGAATAAAATACCTAGGAATACAACTGACAAAGGATGTAAAGGACCTCTTCAAGGAGAACTACAAACCACTGCTCAACGAAATAAGAGAGGACACAAAGAGATGAAGAAAGATTCCATGCTCATGGTTAGGAAGAATAAATATTGTGAAAATGGCCATACTGCCCAAAGTAATCTATAGATTCAATGCTATCCCTATCAAGCTACCAATGACCTTCTTCACAGAACTGGAAAAGACTACTTTAAACTTCATATGGAATCACAAGAGACCCTGCATAGCCAAGACAATCCTAAGCAAAAAGAACAAAGCCAGAGACATCACACTGCCAGACTTCAAATGATACTACAAGTTTACAGTAATCAAAACAGCATGGTACTGGGTACCAAAACAGAGACATAGATGAATGGAACAGAACAGAGACCCAGAAGAAACACCACACATCTACAACCATCTGATCTTTGACAAACCCAGCAAAAACAAGCAATGGGGAAAGGACTCCATGTTTAATAAATGGTGTTGGGAAACCTGGCTAGCAATGTGCTGAAAGCAGAAACTGGACCCCTACCTGTCACCTTACACTAAAATTAATTCCAGATGGATCAAAGATTTAAACATAAAACCTAACACCATGAAAACACTAGAAGAAAACAAAGGCAAAACCATCCAGGACATAGGCATAGGCAAGGACTTCATGACTAAAACACCAAAAGCAATGGCAATAAAAGCCAGGATAGACAAATGGGATCTAATTAAACTCCAGAGCTTCTGTACAGCAAAAGAAACCATCATTAGAGTGAATCATCAACCAACAGAATGGGAAAAAATTTTTGCAATCTACCCATCTGACAAAGGGCTAATATCCAGAATCTACAAAGAACTAAAACAGACATACAAGAAACAAAAACAAATAACCCCATTCAAAAGTGGGTGAAGGATATGAACAGACACTTTTCAAAAGAAGACATACATGAGACCAACAAACATATGAAAAAATGCTCATCAACACTGGTCATTAGAGAAATGCAAATCAAAACCACACTGAGATATCATCTCAGGCCAGTTAGAATGGTGATCATTAAAAAATCGGGAGACAACAGGTGCTGGAGAGGATGTGGAGAAATAGGAACACTCTTACACAGTTGGTAGGAATGTAAATTAGTTCAACCACTGTGGAAGACAGTGTGACGATTTCTCAAGGATCTAGAAATAGAAATTCCATTTGGCCCAGCAATCCCATTACTGGGTATATACCCAAAGAACTATAAATCATTATACTATAAAGACACATGCACGCATATGTTCATTGCAGCCCTGTGTACCATAGCAAAGACCTGGAACCAACCCAAATGCCCATTAATGATAGACTAGACAAAGAAAATGTGGCACATATACACCATGGAATGCTATGCAGCCATAAAAATGATGAGTTCGTGTCCTTTGTAGGGACTTGGATGAATCTGGAAACCATCATTCTCAGCAAACTGACCCAAGAACAGAAAGTTAAGCACCATACGTCCTCACTCATACATGGGTGTTGAACAACAAGAACACATGGACTCAAGGAGAGGAGCATCACACACATGGGGACAGTTGGAGGGGGTAGAGGAGAGACAATGGGGGATAAGGAGGGAGGTGAGGGTGGGGAGGGATAACATGGGGAGAAATGCCAGATATAGTATGCAGCTATGGTAAAATAAATAAATCAATAATAATAATAATAATAGCATCAATTAGCACACACATAAAAGCATTCCAAAATTGAATATCCATTCATAATAAAAAAAGAAAGTCTCAGCCCTTTAGGAAGGGCTGAAAAAGAACATTTAACCAAACCCCACAGCTTACATCATACTTAAGGATGAAAGACTAAATAAATGATTGCCTTCAAAGATCAGAAACAAGTCAAGGATGTTCACTCTCATCTTATTCAACATAGCACTTGTTATGAGTTGAATTGTGTCCACCTAAAATTCATAAGTTGAAGCCCTAGTTCTCAGTACCTTCTAATGTGACTGTGTTTTGAGATCGGACCTTCAAAGTGGTGATTAAGTAAAAACAAGGTTGTTAGGGTGGGTCCTAATCTAATTTGACTGGTGTCCTTCCATGAAGAGAAAATTTGCACCCACAGACACTAGGATTGTGCACACACAGCAGAAAGACACATACGGACACAGTAAGGACGCAGCCATTGGCAAGAGAAAGAAAGAGGCCCCAGAAAACACCAAACCTGCTGCTACCTTGATCTTGAACTTCAAGCCTCCAGAACTGTCATAAAACAAAATTATATTGTTTAAGACACTCAGTCTGGGATATTTTGTTTTGGAAGTTCCAGCAAACTAAACAGTACTAGAAATTCAAGTCATATCAATAAGACAAACAAAACAGACAATAAAAGGGCATAAAGATCAAAATGGAAGATACGAAATTGTTTCTATTTGAATATTACATGATTGTTATGCAGAACATTTGTAGAAATATCAATTTTAAAAAAGAGTACTCTCAGAACTAATAAACAAGTTCAGCAAGGTAATAAGATATAAGATCAATGCACAGAAATCAATTACATTTCTATGTATTAACAATGACAATGCAGAAACTGAAATTAAAAATAAAATACCATTCATAATAGCATCAAAGAAAGTGGAATGCTTAGACATCTACTTGTCAAAATATGTATGATGTTTATTCTGAATATTACAAAATTACAATGAAAGAAAAAATATTTAAATAAATGGAGAAATATACCATATCCATGGATTGGAAGACTCAAGATATTAAATATATCAATTGCTCACAAATTGATCAATGGGTTTAATTCAATCCCTATAAAAACCCAGTGAGGTTTTTGGAGACATAGGCAAGCTTAATTTAAAATTATAATGAAAATGCACAAGGCCTAGAATAGCTAAAATTATCTTTATAAATAATAATAAAGTGGGAGGAATGACTCAATAAAACATTATGACTTACTGTATAGCTATAGTAATAAAGAATAGGTGGCATAGGTGGAGAGTTAGACATATGCATGAATGAAATAGGATAAAGAGCCTAGAAATAGAGTCAATAAGTATGCACGATTGATTTTTTGCAAAGGTGCAAAATCAGTTCAATCCAGAAAAGATAACAAATAATGCTGGAATAATTGAATATCCATAGGTAAGAAAAAAATCTTTAATGTAAATTTCACTCTTATATAATAATTAATTCAAACTTAATGGACTCAAATGTATAACGTAAAGCTACAAAGCTTTTAGAAAAGTAAGTTGGAGAAAATAATATTCAGTATCAAGGTCTAGACAAAGAATAATTAGAATTAATGCCAAAATGTAGAAGCCATAAGAGAAAAATTGAGAAATTGAACCCCAAAAAATTTAAAACTTTTGTTATGTGTAAGGTCAGGTTAAGAGGAGAAAAAGACAAGCTTCAGATTGAGAGAAATATTTTTTAAAAATTATCAAAAAGAATTATCAAAACTCAACATTTAAAAACATTCAGTTAGAAAATAAGCAAGAACATGAAGAGACAGTTCACCTAACAGGATATACAAATAACAAGTACATTAAGAGATATTCCCCTCCACTCACCGTTAGGGAAATGCAAATTAAAACCACAATCAGATGTCACTACACATATATCAGACTGACTGAAATAAAAAAATAGCAGCAAAATCAAATGCTGGTTACAAAATTACTGAATCATTTCTACATTGTTGATGAGAATGTAAGATATTGTACCAAATTTGGAAAAGTTTGGTAGTTTAATAAAAGCATGCAATTATAATATGACCCAGTATTGAGCTCCTGTGCTCTTATTCTTGGTAATAAAAACTTACATTTATAAGAGAATCCTGTATGCTAATATTCCTAGAAGTTTCATTCAAAATAGCCAAAAACTGGAAACAGATCAAATATTTCTCAATGGGTGAATGGTTACACACATCTACTAAGCAATAATGTAGAATGAACTCTTGTTGCACACAATAGCTTTGATGAATCACCAGGAAATCATGCCAAGTTAAAAAGAAATCAATACCAAAAGTTCACATATTGTATGATTTCATCTATGTAATACTTTTGAAAGTACTTTTGATTTCATCAAAAGTAATACGTTTGAGATGAGATTTTAGAAATGAAGATCTGATTACTGGTTACCAGGTGTTAGGGATAGTTATAAAAGAACAAAGCATGGGAACTTTGTGATGGAACTGTCTTAACTCCGGTGGTGGATGCATGAAGTCGTACGTTAGAAAATTGTGCAGAACTGAATACACACACACACACACACACACACACACACAAATAAGTGCAACAGGTAAAACTCGGGAAGTTGAATAAGATTAATGAATTGTATCAATGTCAATATTCTGGTGTGCTATTGTTCTATAGTTTTGCAAAACTTTACAATTGGGGAAAACTGCATTTGACTACAATGATCTCAGAAAAATTTAATTCCCCCCCCCCAAAAAAAAAGAAATCATATTCTCAGAAGGAATCCTTGGATACCCTTTTTGCCATAATATGCAAGAAATTCTTTACAATGAAATGTTGATGACGAAAACAAGTGAAGGGCAAGAAGGCTGTTCCTCATTAATGTCTCCAACTCTATTCCTTTTTTCCAGATGCCCCATGATGTGTTGTCTTCTGGTCTTCTTTTTTCTCAAGCTCTTCTTCTGCTAAAAAAGTGATAGCATCTTTTTTCTCTTCCTGTAGATTCAGATGATCTTTACGACTTCATATTCAGATTCTTCACACTCATGCTCATTCTCTGTATTTTCTCCCACAGCTTAAAGTTTCCAAAATGTATATCTCCAGGCCTGAATCCTCTCCAGAACCCCAGACTTTCAGCTGTAGTTGCCTTTCCAACTTACAAAGTTGCATCATTAATCTCAGTCCAAAAGTACCATCTTTGACTTATACATTTCCCTCTTTTACATCTCTCACTTATATTTAAGCAAAAAATCCTTTTGACTTAACGTTCAAAATGTACTCTACACCAGACTAATTTTTGTGAACTTCCTGTCTTAATCAACTTCAGTTGCTGTAATGAAATATCATAGAATAGGTGCCTAAACAACCATATTTATTTCTCATAGTTCTGGAGGCTGAAAAGTCCAAGATCAAGGTGCGAGCAGATTTGGTGCCTGGTGAGGGTCCTTTTTCTGGATTGCAGATGACCATCTTCTGACTGTACTGTATCCTAATATGGCAGGGATTGGGGAGACAGAGGTGGCGGTGGGAGGGGTTGGAGAGAGACAGAGACAGACAGACAGAGAGAGAGAGAGAAGAGTGTGTGAGAGAGAAGCACACTCTGGTCTCACCCTCTTTTTATAAGGACACTAATCCCACTATAAGGTCCTCAGGACCTCATCTTAACTTAATTACCTCTCAAAGGCCCTGTCTCCTAAATACCATTACTTTGGGGTTTAGGGTTTCAACATATGAATTTTAGGGGGACACAAACAAAATACTCCCCTATTGCTACCCTAGTCTGAGCCATCTTCATCCCTCCCTGGTCTCATTATGAATCATCTGACTGGTTCCTTATCTTCCACTCTTACTCCTCTAGAGCTTCTCTCAATAGCCAGTGTAATAGGTGGGTTTAAAATGTAAGTCAGATTACATTTAAGCACTCCACTTGCTTAAAACCCTCCAATGGTACCTGTCACACATAGAATGAAATCAGACTCCACACCATGGTCTGTATGATTCTATTTACATGATTATCAATATTGGATGCATATATTATCATTTGTGGAGCCGATGTCCAGGTAAGGTGATCAAACATTTTGGTTTGCCAAGGACAATTATAGCACTGAAAGTCCCATGTACAAGAAATCTCTCTGTTTTGGGTGAACTGGGACAGTTGGTAACCATAGGGTAGGCCACACCCCAGACCAAATAAATCAGAATCTGTTGGTGTACAATTCAGGTGTAAGTATACATATCTTTAAAGATCTCCAGTTGATTATAATGTGCTACCAAATTTCAGAACCATTGCTTCAAAACAGTGGCCTACAAATCTACATCTCAAAGGACCAAATCATGTCTGCCTTCTGGTTTTGAAGATAAAGTTTTACTAAAATATATTTACACAACTTTGTTTATATGTAGTTTACGGCTGTTTACTAGTTACTGAGGCAGAATTGAGCTGTCTCCCACAAAGCTATAGTATTTGCTATCTGACTCTTAACAGGATAAGTTTGCTCTAAATCATCTGGCTATTGGCTAGTTCCCCAATTTATCTAATTAAGTAGTTTTCCACACAGACCTCTCTTGACCACCATATATAAAATAAAATAAAATCTTTCCAAATGTACACTCTGCTTTATTTTTTATTACCATCTAAAATTAAATTACATTTTTAAAAAATTTGTTTTGTCTCTCTCCCCAACCTGAATATAAACTCCAAGAATAGCATATTTCTTTTTTTTTTTTTTTTTTGTTTTTAAAAACTGATACAGTTGTATATATTTTGGGGGTGTATGTAATATTCTAATAAATGTGTAATAATCAAATAAAGATATTGGGGATTGTGATATCCATCACCTCAAATATTTATCTTTGTGTTGAGAATATTACAGTTCTCTCTAGCTATTTTAAAATACACATTATTTTAAATTATAATTTCCCTACTGTTCTATCAAACACAAAAACTTACATTCACTGTTGTCTCTCCAGTTCCTAATACAATCACTGGCAGTTTTCGGATGTTATACAGACAAGTATTGTGCAAATAAATGAATGTCTCTATACTTATGAAAATGACTCTACATGAAAATGGCTTCCTTTCCTTATCTGTTTGGGAAATATGTTCCTTCCTGTAATAATCTACTGACATAGGCTGTCATCTGAGACTTTTCTCTGACTCAAATATTTATCCTAACCCCTCCATTCTTGTTCTTATCTCAGATGTGTACATGTACCCATTTTCCCTCCTAGATCTACTAGGCATTTTATCTCAAGTGATCAATGAGCTCCTTATATATAAATTGTTAAGGCTTTTATATGCTTATTCTTTCACATATTTGTATTACACTTATCTATTCCAGTAACTGCCACATTTTTGACACTACCACAAAGTTTGAGAAAGGATGGAAGAAAGGAAATGAAGAAAGAAGAGAAAAGGAAAAAAGGAAAGGTATAGCTATTACACAACTTTTATTTTTTTTCTAAGAATCCTAATATTTTCTATCATAATCAAATAGTAAACAATTTTGTTATTGTTCTGTCCATCTTGACAATATGTGTGTTTCCTCTCTTAACTTTTAGATTTCAACATTTTTTTCTGTTATATCAATTTATTCAGAGATATTACTTAAAAGAGTCAACTTGCATAGCTTGGGAATGTGGACTCTAGCTCTATCAATATTTTGATTCCTATCTTGGTTATTTACTGGCTATCTGACTTTCACCAAGTAACAATATTCTGAGCTTCAAATTCTTCATCAATAAAACTCATAACGTTGCTGTCAGAACCAAATGTGGTTATATCTAGCACATAGTATTCCTTCAATAAATATTAACTCGAATTGCTATTATTTGTGATTAACTCATAATTTGTCAGAGTAAGAGATAATTCTACATGGAACTTATTTTTTAGATTTTTTTTTCTCTGTCTATGGCAAATAAAAATATAAGAGTAAGATTTAAGCTAAACTTGTTTTGTACCAGTAAGAAAAAAATTAAGCATTTTAATATTTTCTGAATCTAGGTTTTTCCCAAAGATTTACTTGGAAAATAATTTGTTCTGGTAGATTTTATGGTTAGATGCATCATGGCACTGATCTTTCTGGCTCTTTCATTTTTAAAGCTCCTTTTTATTACTCTTTCAGCTCATACATTTCTTATCGTTCATAAAATTTTCTATTTCAAAACAGTGTAAAAATTTTATAATAATTACTGAATGAGGCTCAAACATGCAAAAGAAACCCAGGATTAATTTTACTGCTTATGGAAAATTATTACTTTTGATAGGATCCAGTGGTTAAATAAGTATCAGATTCTATCCTCCGTATGTCAGAAAAAAATATTTTATACCTCTTCCTCTATCCCCACAACCAGTCTTGATACATTTTCTTGATTTTTCCTGAAAAAAAGTGTACACAATTTTTCTTGTTGGTCAACATAATAAACCAGAAAAATCACACTGATCACCCCCTGAGCTCTTTCCATGGCTATTTAGTAAGATGAGTCCAGCAAACTAGAAAATCCTGTTTCACAGTCATCATTGGAGTTTATGTATAGACCTATACCTATCTTGTGTCTTAGCTGGGTCACAAAGAACCTATGAAAAAGCCACACAGAATATTTACAACTGTATCAATTAACATCTGACCTATATATTTTGGCTACCTTATTTTAAAATTAATTCTCATTCTTTTCTCAGTTTCATTTTTCTCCACAAGACAGTTATTGATCTTAATTTACTTTTCTTGTTTTTATTTTATATCTCCACCCATTAGGAATGTAAGTATCAGAAAGGCAGGAAATTTTTGTTTTGCCCATTTCATTTTCCTCAATGCCTGATACATAATAGACACCCCACATATTTTTGTAAATTGAATAAATAAAATTGACATTACCTTACTTTAAATGCTATCAACTTAAATGCTATTTTTTAAAACTAGACATATAAATCACTTAGATACTGCTGCTTCTATATGAAAACAACAAAAACACATTGATTATATGTTCTTTCCTGCTAATTTACCACATAAAACATTTTGCCAGCAGAACCTTGGATATTAAAAAGCAACTTAAAAATAGACACACACATACACACACACACACACACACACGCACGCACACACATGCATCTATGTATCTATGTATCAATGTATGTATCTATCAAGTTTCTTGATCTACTGGAATCCATATGAATGGCAATTTAAGTAATGGCTGATACACATTTATAATATTAAAATATATAGCTTTTAAAATGAAAATACATAGCTTTTTAAAATTAAAATACATAGCTTTCAAATTTTACGGTAGTCGAATATTGATTTCCCATCTTATATACCTGTACATACATATATAGTCCATCATAATGATGCTGTTGGTTCTTATATTCCTTTTTTACTACCAATTTTTGAAATGAATACATGTGCAAAGTGTTCCTGAAAATAACCAACAATAGAAATAATACATTTAAACACTTCATGGAACAATAATAAAAAACCTTGTTAGTCATCTGTTTTACAGCCAAGAAGAACACAAGTTGAAAACAGTTCAAAGACAGAAATTACAGATAATGCTGACTCCCCTGAGAGTTTGTAAGAACAGAAAAACTCTCCTATTTGTGTGGTATTATATCAATATTTAGCATAATTTAGTGGGACACAAATACAGATCTTCATATCTTCCTTTTCTGAAAAGCCTTTATATTGTTTAAATATCATGTTGAATTAGACTGTAGAACTCTCTAAATTGGCTAAGTGGTGTTCTACAATAGAGGAACTGAATCTAGGCTGCCAGGCAAGTGCCAGCTCAGCATGATTTCTGAATAGTTGGTAAATGAAGCCTCAACATTCTAGAGTTTTAAATGAAAGCACTCTCTTAACAGAAATTATCTCAGAATTACATGTCTGTTACAATAACATTTTTAGAAAAAAAAACTTTCATATTTGAAAGAGAATAACAAATATTTTATTAATTAATTGATGAAAAGATAATTATTGAATGTTTTCAGTTAATGCAACATTCACTGTGCTACCTGTTATGGGAAATATAGAAGAATATACTAAAAGCAGATACCATAGATCCCCTTTCCTTAATGGTATTTTTAAAACTAAACAAAACATGGTGAGACCAAATGGCATTGCCAAGAAAGACAAGGCTAAATTGCATCATTCGTGTTCTCTTGTGGTGCCAAGTTTTTTCAGGTCAAGTTCTAAGATTTCTCCTAACTAGAAAAGAAAGGATCTGATCAATTCACTCACAGTAAGAATTTCTGTCTGATAAGTATAATTTTTTAAACTAGGAGACATGATCATATCATGACAATGAATCACTAGTGATAAAAAGCCCTAGTAGCAGGAACTCAGGAGTAGAGGGTGTGTCTCACCTATGTGCCTCAGTAGATCCAACCATCACTCTTTTCCAGCCATCAGTGCCTACCTGTGGAGAAAGCATTATCATAGACAAGGAGAACCAGAAGCAGAACTCCTGCTATCACAACTTTACCTATGGAAGTCCCAGGAGGGGATGTAACTGTCTGAATCATGACAGAAAATAAAATATAATGTATAAATACACAGCCAATGGTGAAATATGCAATAGAACTGCCTTTCGTGAAAGTGTAAACATGCAAATCTTTCATCTAGAGAAAAACCCAGAAAACAAAGATAAACTATCAGCATCTTCTCCTGAAGGGAATCCTCTACTGTCACATCAACGTATGCCTTTCCAGTCATGATACTTCTGCATGACCTCTCTATGTGTATCTCTGTGATGGCATCCCAGGTGTGGGATAAATTGTGTGCCATGTATTTTAATGCTGCTCTTCATGATTTGAATCCACAGATGACACCTGACTAAGTGCCTTCTTGGTGCAAATGGGGGAAGGTCAGTTATTTACATCCAATGCTCCATGCCTAGCAAAGCTTGAGGGAATGAATTAATTTGATAAACAAGTATATATTTCAGGCAATGTGCTACAAAATCCAAAGATGAATATGACAGGATTACTGTGTTGTTTCTTTCTGAGGATAGACACAATAGGGAAAACAATGTGAAACAGATACTAAGAAAGATTTACTAAACACATATTTATTGAAAAAATATTAATTTGTTTAGAGAAGTCAGAAATACTTAACAGAAGAGGTGATTTTGAAAACTCTTACAGGAAATAATGTAACTATTTAATGTGTACTATATTCTTGTAGTAATTTGGATGCTACTTGTTTTCAGCATTCCATGAAAGTCTTGGTTCTTCCAGCTACATTATTTATACTCAGGAAGGATATCATTTTTCTTTCAAAACTGTGTCAATTGCTAACATACTTGGCATTTTCCAATTTAACACTTGGAATTTCTATTTCTGTGAATAGTAAAAAGCCTGTGATATGTACTCACTTGTGATTTTGATGAAGCACAACTTTGAATCATAGCTTGTAAGATTGGTGTGTGGAAATGAGTCATGTCGCCAATGCATGATTCTGGTGACCTCTCATTCTCCACAGCCAGACATGGATTTGTTGCTCTGTATTATTTGTTACCTCAGCAATAACTCTTGTGCAACAAAATTTCATCTAGATATATTAATCATATAATGAGATATATAATAGAGCATATTCTATTTTAGTAGTGAAATTAACATTCATAACTTTATAATTTCTGTCCTATAGTTATTGAATCACTTACATATTGGAAGTCATTCCTTAACATTTAATTATATTTTAATTTTATAGGGAATTATATATATTAAAATATCATTAGAAAATTTGAGGAGTCACAATAGTCTGCTATTTTCTCAGGCAATATCAAGTGTATTCCATACTTCCCAAACCAAAAGGGCTCAATATATTCTTGATAAATGGGCATGATAAAAGCAGAAATATTTTCATGTTCATTATTTCTTTTTAAAGAATCTCTATAATTTAAATACTGCAATATGAATATAGATTGTATGGGCATAAACAACTGCAATTACTTTTTTAAAGCTAAATGGCAAACTACTTATAATAATGATAAACTGCTCACTTGGGGGTTTTAATTCTTAATATATCAGTGAGGACCAGTTTGTAAAATGTCTCATAGACTTTGATGCTTAATAACTATCTAACATATTCCTTCACTAATGATAAGACAATGATGGAACTATCAAAGGTAAAGTACTTATTACATAAGCACTACAAAGAGTTTCTATTTGTAATGATTTCAAAAGATTTTGAATCTTTGTACTTACTTTGAGCTATAAAAATGTGCTACTATTATGTTGCTGTAATTTAATTTTATAAAAATGCTTAATATAAGTAAAAAGATATGATGTTTTATTCTAATATCTTAATTTTCTTCTTAAATATGGCCAAGATAATTATGCTGCACATAATTATAATTATGCTGCTTGGATATATGCACATACCATCACAAGCCGAGAGTAAACAGGTATTCTTCAGTGAAGGCTCCATAAACTTTCCTTGACAGGGCTCTTTTAAGGGTGGCTGTTTTTAATAGTGTCCTATTCTTTTAATGTCAAGACATATATTGCAGAGTGAAAATGTGATAGATGCATGTAATTATTATTGTTAATTTAAATTGAAGATTCCAAATAACATGAAAATTCTAGTCTTCAGCATTTGTTTAAATTATTTTCATTAGCTATGTCCATAGAGTCACAAGCCAGCAGTTCCCCTGGTTTGCCTGCTACCACTAAGTGCTTTTCTTTCTCTGCCAGAACCACTTTGTGTGTATATGTATATGTGTGTGCAAGTGTGTGTGTGTGTGTATATATATATACACACACATATATATATATACATATATATAATTTTTTTTTAGATGGAATCTCGCTATGTTGTCTAGCATGGGCTCAAACTCTTGGACTCAAGCAATCCTCCTGCCTTAGCCTTCCAAGTAACTGGGACTACAGGCCCATGCCACAGTGCTCAGCTTATTTTTCTATAGTAGGCTTTTATAGGATTAGATGAGCTGGAGGTTTTTGTTTGTCTGTGTATTCTTGATGTTTAAAAAATGTGGACACCAATTTCAGTTCTTGCTAGTTTATGCACACAAACACATAGAAAATGTCAACTTGTGACCATTTCTTCATGGGTAAGGTTACTTCCATAGGTGCTTAATAGATAACAGTTTTATGTATTCTAATATGCTTCCTTCCTCTCTATTTTGCTAGTCATATGAAAAGTTAATTTTCTAGCCCTCTGAAACTTTTTGAAGTGTTAAAGTACAATGAACACTGAAGTACAATGCTATACTTCCCTTGACTTTTTCCTTATCTTTAAAAAAAATTGTAATCAGACTGAAAATTCCTTTCAATGTATAAATGCTAACTCCACAGGTTTTTCAATAGTGAAAGGAAAAAAGAATAAAGTACTTGCTTCTGCAAGTCTCCAGATACATGAATAAAATAATATATTCCATATTTCACATGTGATAATATATATTTAATTTATGGAAAAGGTAGGTATAGGTAAGAGATGGGTGAGTTTACTCTTAAGGTTGTTCAGTGTAACATGCAATTTGAGCAAACATTGTTTATCTCCCAACTTGAATGTATATAAATTATACATTCAAGTTCATGATGACCATGAGTTCTATTGGCCCCTAGATTTAGAATCAGAAAAAATGCCTGAATAACTGACTTTTGATAGTTGTGTAACATTGGCATCACTTGTCTTCTTTGAACATCCATTTTTGGTGCTATACATTGGGACTGAAAATATTTCAGATTGGCAGTGTAGCATTATTTGTTTAAGAGGATGCCTCTTTGAGTTTGACTTCTATGTCTGCCCTACACTATGTGATGTTGGGCAAATTGTAATACTTCATTGCTCTGTGCCTTGATTTGATCATTCACAAAACAAAGATAATAACAGTAACCTACTCCTTAGTATTATTGTGAGGATTTAATGAGTTAGTACATGTAGAATAGTGTCTCTTACACAGTAAGTTCTCAATGAGTGTCCTATTTTTATTTGTAACAATATTTTTATTTGGAAGATTCTTAAAAAAAAATTAATCAAAAACAAATAATACTCTGTAAGCATGAATCATCACACAAAGTGGTAGCACACACCAAAGGAATTTAGACATAGCTCTTCTGCATCTATTTTTAAGAATTTTGTTATTGGCGTCTTTATAACACTTCAGTATCACATATTAATCCCTTAGCAACTTGTTACATTCTGCATCTAGTTTTTGCTTAGCCTCAAAGTATTAAAACAGCTTTTCAAAGCACTAACTTTCTGATTTGGGCACAATTTATTAAAACTTATTATTAATTCACAAAAGTTGGCATCTGACCATGAACTTCTTCAGAAATAATTGCAAAGCAAGAGCGTTCAGCTGCCTCAAAAATAAATTCAGCTTTCTTTCTAAGGGGGGAGGATTTTAAAATAAAATGCTATTCTTTTATCTTTAAATTGATTTGGAGACACTATAAATTCTGTTTTTTAAGAATCAATCAAACATAATCTCAATTAACTATACACAGAAATTTCAATAAATAGGAATAAGCTTTTAAAAATTACCATGTTGGTCACCACAAAAAAAGAACCTCCACAGAATTAGATATGCCCCTGCACAGTATTATAGGTTTAAATATACAACTCATATTCCAAAGCTATTATTATGGTCTCAAAGTCTGAGACTGAAACTGAAAGATGCACTTCAGCTGCAAATATGTAGCAATTATCATGAAATGAACCTCATTCCGCATTCTTGCTAATCACCATGGTAACATACATTCAATGGATTCTTTCTGGGAAATATTCCAGACTTGATCAGACATTTTTAGTTTAGAAGTTTAGAATATTTTTACTTACTTGGTTGCTTATATTGTTGTTTTTAGCAATATATAATGACATTATAAAAAGAATGTTCTAGAATATTGAACTAGTTTGAAAATTCCAAACAAGAAGCATATAATAATAATGTACTTAGGTTCAAAAGGCATAGAATAATTGACTAAATATATTTATTTGTAATATTTCATAAACATGTTAATGAATCCATGAGCTTATAATTTATATACTATATCATATGATCTAAATTCAATATTTAACTACCAAATATATATATAATCAAATAAATATATATACTTCATTTATGTACTTTCAATTTTAATATTAAATGCATTGGATGTGAGATTGAAACATCCGCCAAATGATATTAACAAGAATTTCTCAGTTAGCCATTGCGAACAAAAATGTCTATTTTTGTCAGTTAAGTGTTTTGAGAAATGATAAATATCAGAAGGGTGATGAGTTTTAGTACTAATAAATTATCACTTTCTCAGGCCTATTTACATGGCTTGGGAGATAACCTACATGTCAGAATCAGAGAACAAGGACATCTGCTAGCTCCTTAAGGAAATTGTTACCAAGTCTGGCCATGCTGGCAGGGTCATTGGGAGAGAACTCACAATGAACAGCCTGTTTTGGATTGAAAGAAAACCAGGAGACAGTAAAGTGACATTGAGATTGATTGCCAGGTATCTAATCATATAGCTATAAGCCCCAGAGAGCAAGAACTATGTCCCCCAAGTGGTATATCCATGGCACAGACACTTACCCTGGAGAAAAAACTGTAGCTAATCTTGTTTCTATCACAATTGTTGGTATTTGCTAAAAATGCTCCTGCTCAAATTCTGAGGCCTTTTGCCAGAACCCTAGGACTTGGAATTTAATAAATAACATAGCAAATAAGAGAGTTATATAACCTGAGTTTGAAAGTAACTCAGACGGGGTGACAATGGCATTTTGGGCCTAAATCTACATAAATGGACATGAAAGGTCCAGGGACACAGACTTGCTAAAAAACTAAGATTTGATTGGAAGATTATAGGTACACACACATACACACACACACACACACACACAAACACACACACAGAGCAAATCTAGACATGGACTTCAGACTTGACACAAAATTATTCAAAATTGACCATGGACCTAGATGTAAAACGTGAAACTATAAAACTATTTGAAGGAGGGATAAGAGAAAATCTACATTCCTTTGTATTTAGTAATAAATTTTTAAATATACCACCAAATAAATGCATGATCTATGAAAAAACAATTGATATACTGGACTTTATTAAAACTTCTACTTTGTAAAAGACACTGTTAAAGGGATAAAAATATATTCTATGGACAGGGAAAAATATTTACTAAACACATAGGTAATAAAAGACATGTATCTAAAATACACAAATAATTATTAAAATTGATTAATAAGAAAAGAAAAAATATACAAAATAGGCGAAATATCAAAACAGATACCTCATCACAGATGTTATACAGATAATACATAAGCATATGAATAGATGCTCAACCTCATTTGTCTTTAAGGAATTGCGAATTTAAACTTTGAGATGCCATGACGCAATGATCAGAACGACTAAACTTCAATATATATAAATAAATAAACAAACAGCAACAAAAATTGCTGACAATACCAGTTGCTGGTGAAAATGTAGAGCGAGAACTCTCATTCAGTGTTAGTGGGAATGTACAGCCACGTTGGAAGACAGTTTGATGGTTTCAAACTGTCAAAAATAAACGGTCTTACTCTCAGGAACTCTAGAAGTGAGTTCCTAAGTACTTACTCAAATGACTTTAAAACTTATGTTCACATAAAAACCTTCATATGAATCCTTATAGTAGCTTTATTTGTAATTGTCCCTAATCAAAAACAATCAAGATATTCTTCAAAAGGTAAATGGATAAACAAACTGTGGTACAACTATATAATAAGATATTATTTAGAACAAAGAAGAAAGAAAAAGAAGCTATTAAATCACAAAAACACATGGATGAATCTTAAATGCATATTGATAAGTGAAGAAAGCCAGTGTGAACACATACTGTTTAATTCCATTAAACAGTATAATATTCTGGAAAAGTCAAAAGTACAGAGATGGTAAACAGATAAATGGCTGCCAGGGGTTCAGCAAGGAATAGGGTAAGGTTAATAATTGAACTAATGTAATTTTGAGGTAGTCAAACTATTCTGTATGATACTGTAAAAGAGAATTCAAGATATTAAGTGGTGCAAAAGCAATTGCAGCTTTTGCCATTGAAAATAATAATAAAAACCGCAGTAACTTTTGCATTTACCTAATATAAGACTTGTAGTCTCAGAATATATAGGCTGTTAAAGCAGAAAAATTAAAACTTTATGCATCAAAATTTTTTAAATGTCATTTGGGAAGCTGAAGGATCCCAAAATGAAATACGCAATGTGACAAAAATGATAAAACTATGTTACAGATGTATAAAACAATCTCATTGAAGAGACTAGGGGAGGAAAAAGCTGAACTAAGTAACTTTGGAAGGGAGTGAAGTCTATAAGGCTAAAGGCAAAGAGAATGTGACATAAAACCACAGTCTACTTGATAAAGTTGTTTTCCATGGGTGTATGGGTTAGCAATTCTGAAACCATTACGTATACTGTACATATGGTGGAATTGGATAATTGAGTAAATGAACAGCAGGTTTCTCACTGTTAGAGTGGAATTTTACAGATAAGCCAGGGAGAAGGCTGAAATGATCCATTTGGTAATCAATTAAAGTTGGATATATCAAAGTGGATTCATTTGCTTAATACAGATATTGTTTCTTATATAAATATTTATAAATATAAGTACATATTTATGGCTAAGTATATATGTATATAGGTTATAACATTAATACATCTCATTGATCTATCACCTGAGAAAGCCTAGAAGCAATGACACTCTAGTAGCAATGAGCAAACCTGGTACTTATATCTTGTTTCTAACACCATGCTCTGATTTAAAAAACTAACTCTTTGCAGAGTTGGCTGATTCTAGGACTGGGTACAAAATACACAAGATGTCTGGAGCATCTTCTGGTGCCAGAAAGTAAGGAATTACTTGGAAAAATCCCTACATTGGTGGGGGTATATTCAAAAGACATAGGAGCCAATTGAAAGACTTCCCAATGGCCACAGCTGGAAAATTTTAGCAACAAAATAAAGTAGTACTGGATTGTCTTAGCTCAGGCTGCTATAACAAAATATCGTAAACTTGATGGCTTATACAACATAAATTAATTTCTCACAGTTCTGGAGTCTGGAAGTCTAAAGTGCCAGTAGATTTTTCAAAATTTTTTTATACTGAGACTTTCTTATTCCAAAGTACGATCTTTGGACTCATTCTTCTTCTTTTTTTAATCTTCTCTCTCATTTTACATCTCCTTATCTTTTTGCTATATTTGATGCAATAATGCCTCAACTTTGTCTTTCAATGTTTTTATTTTTTATTTCTGTTATTATAATCTTAATTTCCAGGCATATTTTTCTTTTTTTCTTTGAATGTGCCTCTTTTGTCTCATGCTCCTTTGTCATCGAGGCAATATCTTTTATTATCTCTGAACAGTCTTTGTTTCCTAAAAGGTGTTTGCCATAGTCTGTTTGGGCTGTTGTGACAAAATACTGTAAACTGGGTAGCTTATTAACAATAGAAATTTATTTCTCACAGTTCCAAAGACTGGGAATCAAGATCAAGGCACTGGCTGATTTGGTGTCTGGTAAGGACCTGCTTCCTTGTTCATGGATGAATATCATCATGCTTTGTCCTCACATGGCAGAAGGTCTGACTGAGGGAGTCTTCCAGGGTCTCTTGTACAAGGTCATTACTCCCATTTCATGAATGGGCAGAGCTCTCATGACCTAATCACCTCCAAAAGACTCTACCTCCCAATGTTAATTGCATTGCGGGATTTCAGCATATAAATTTGGGAAGAACACAAACATTTACTCTATAGCATGGATCATAACCCAAAGCGTGAAATAAGTCTCTATGGGTGTATAATCATATTAATTAATAGAGGAGAATAGACAAATCTCCCCTAGATAAAAATTCTGAATTATTTTTTAAAATTGCTACATTTAAGGAAGTAGAACATAACCCACTCCTTAAGGTGTGAGCTGTGCATAGTGAATTCCTTCTAACGGGAGGAAAAAAGAGTAAATCAACAGTGGAGAAACCTAACAAACTGTACCTCAGCCAGGTATCAAGTTTAACTTCAACAGTGATTGTCATATTGACATTAAGACTTCTTGATATAAGGCCAGGCGCGGTGGCTCAAGCCTGTAATCCCAGCACTTTGGGAGGCCGAGGTGGGTGGATCACGAGGTCAAGAGATAGAGACCATCCTGGTCAACATGATGAAACCCCGTCTCTACTAAAAATACAAAAAATTAGCTGGGCATGGTGGCGTTTGCCTGTAATCCCAGCTACTGGGGAGGCTGAGGCAGGAGAATTGCCTGAACCCAGGAAGCGGAGGTTGCGATGAGCCGAGATCGCGCCATTGCACTCCAACCTGGGTAACAAGAGTGAAACTCCTTCTCAAAAAAAAAAAAATAGGTAAATACCAATTGGAGGACCTTCTACAAAATCCCTGAGCAGTAATCTACAAGACTACCAAAATCATTAAGTTCAAAATAAAAAAGCCTAATGAAATGATTTCATTCTTTTTTCATGGCTGAATAATATTTCATTGTATAGATATACTACATTTTCTGTATCTAATTGTCCATTGATAGACACTTAGATTGATTCCCTATCTTTGCTATTGTGAATACTGTTGTGATAAACATGAGTGCAGTTATATTTTTATGTAATAATTTCTTTTCCTTTAAGTAGCTATCTGGTAGTGAGATTCCCAGATTGAATTGTAGTTCTATTTTTAGTTCTTTGAGAAATATCTATACTATTTTGCAGAGGTTATACTAATTTATATTCCCACCAACAGTGTTTAATTGTTTCCTTTTCTCCACATCCTTGTCAATATATGTAATTTTTTTACTTTTTAAGAACAGCCATTCTGATTCTTGTAAGATGATATCTCAATATGATTATAATTTGCATTATCTGATAATTAATGATGTTGAGCCTTTTTTCATATGCTTGTTGGTCATTTCTGTGTCTTCTTTTAAAAACTATCTATTCATGTCCTCTTCCTACTTGGTGATGGTTTTATTTGCTATTGTTGTTGTTTTTGTTGAATTGCCTGTGTTTCTTGTAAATTTTGGACATCAGTCCCCTATTGTATGCAGAGTTTGCAAATATTTTCTCCCATTCTGCAAGTTGTTCACGTTGCCGATTATTTCTTTTGCTGTACAGACCTTTAAAGTGTAACTAAATCTTATTTTTCTGTTTTTGTTGCCTGTGCTTTTGAGGTGTTAGTCATGAATTCTTTGCATAGAACAATATGAAGATTAATTTTTCTCTAGGTGTTATTCTAGTACTTATAAAAGTACTAAGCCTTTTTTTAGGCCTTACATTTAAGTTTGTAGTCCATCTTGAACTGACTTTTGTATATAGTAAGAGATAGGGGTTCAATGGCATTCTTGTGTATATGGCAATCCAATTTTTCCAGGACAATTTATTGAAAAGGGTATCATTTTCCCAGTGTGTTTTTGTATATGGTGAGAGATGGGGGTTCAGTTACATTCTTGTGTATATGGAATCCAATTTTTCCAGTACAATTTATTGAAAAGGGTGTCCTTTTCCCAGTGTATGTTTTTGTCAACTTTGTCAAAGTTCAGTTGGCTGTAAGACATGTGACTTTATTTTTGGGTTAACATTACTTTGTAAGGCTGATATTCATTTACCTTATAATTAGAATTTCCACATCCAGGTACATGCTGTAGGAAACACTTTCTCAAATGCATCAGGGTTTGTATTAATCTGTTCTCAGATTGCTAATAAAGACATACCTGAGACTGGGTAATTTATAAAGGAAAGAGGTTTAATTGACTCACAGTTCCACATGGCTGGGGAGGCCTTACAATCATGGTGGAAAGAGAATGAGGAACAAAGTCACATCTTACATGGTGGCAAGCAAGAGGACTTGTGCAGGGGAACTCATTTATAAAACCATCAGATCTTGTAAGACTTATTCACTATCATGAGAATAGCATGGGAAAGACCTGCTCCTATGATTCAATTACCTCATGCTGGGTCTCTCCCATAACAAGTTGGAATTATAAGAGCTATAATTCAAGATGAGATTTTGGTGGAGACACAGCCAAACCATATCAGAGTCCATACACAAAAATATTCACACAAACACACACGTATTTTTACAAATTATTTTTGAACTGAGTCTTACCCTGTCACCCAGAGTTCAGTGGCACAATCTTGGCTCACTGAAACCTCTGCCTCCCAGATTCAAGTTCTGCCTCAGCCTCCTGAGTTACTGAAACTACAGGTGCATACCATTATGCCCAGCTAATTTTTTGTATTTTTAGTAGAGATAGCATTTCACTATGTTGGCCAGGCTGGTCTTGAACTCCTGACCTCGGGTGATCTGCCTGCCTTGGCCTCCCAGAGTGCTAGAATTACAGGCATAAGCCACTGCACCAGACCACAGACACAGTTTGTAATTTTCATTTAAGGACTAGTTAAGTTATATCTGTTTAAGATAAACAAGTAACATCTATTTAAGAACAGAGGTCTCAAATAACAAAAGTCATATTTCACCTAAATACTCATTTAATTTTATTTTCATTGTTGAAAATATTCCACTGTGGGACTATACCTAATATTATTTAAACTAGTATAATATATGCAGACATTATGTCTAGTTTGTGGACATTACAATTTGTGCTTCTGTGAACATTCTTGTGCATGAACCCTGATGCATATGAGCAGGTGTTTCCTATGACACATATCTAGATGTGGAATTTCTGGTTATTAAGTGAATGAATATCAACCTTACAGAGTAATGCTAACTCATTTCCCACAGTGGTTGTTTAAGCTCACTCATCTACTAGCCATGTCTCTATTCATCCATACCTTCTAAAGTAGTTGATATTGTCAAAGTTTTGATTTATTGCTGGTAAAAGTTAAACTGAAGTATCAAACAATTTTAAGGCATTTATTTCAGCAAACGGAAATTCATGAATTGGTCAGCTGAAAAGCAGAAGTGTTTGGGAGGCTTCACTAAGGAAAGTCAAGGGAAGGCTTTCATAGGACAAATGTGGAATTAAAATAAAGAAAATATTTGATAAGTTACAGGTACACATGTGCTTCATTTGGTCTATCCTGCTGTAAGTTCCTGGTTATATAACTAACTGTAAGTTAGTAGCTTCTGATTCATTAATCTTGTTTCATTTTTCTTTAATATAGGGATTTACCAGAAATAGCTCAAGTTTCACTTATATTTGCAAATCAAGCAAGGTTAAGGTCAATCATGAGGCCTAACTGGCTTTGTTTGCTTAGCGACTTTTCAGGCCTGTTTCCATTTTAATTCACTTTAACACTGTTTATATACTAAGTTTAAAAAACTATCTCAATTTGATATTAATTTGCATTTGTCTGATCACTAGGGCAGTTGAACCTCACTCCATGTTTATTGACCATATGTTTTTCATTATCTGAAATGCCTTTATATCTTTTATACATTTTATATTAGATTAATTGTCTCTTTCCTATTTGTAGAAGTTCCTTAAATAATTAGTAAACATAGGTTGAGTTATAGGTGTTCCAGATATTTTTGGCCAATTTATGGCTTTGTTTTTCATTTTTAATGATACCTATTTGTTTAAATGTTAAAAGATAAAAATTCTCAATTTTAATTTGATCCAATTGAGCATTATTTTTCTTATGTTAACCACTTTTTTCACAATGTCAAAGTCAGAAATCTTTTCTTATAAAAAATTAAAGGTCTTGTAATTACCTTTGAATCATAAATTTATCTTGGATTGGTATTTTTCTATGGTGCAAGTTAGAGATCTAATTTTTCTTCCTTCATCTTCTTTCCTTCCTTCCAGTTTTTTCTTCCCTTCCTACTTTCCCTCCCTCCCTCCCTCCCTCCCTCCCTCTCATTCGCCCTTCCTCCCTTCCTCTTTTCCTCCCTTCCTACTTTCCCTCCCTCCCTCCCTCTCATTCGCCCTTCCTCCCTTCCTCCTTTCCTCCCTTCCTTCTTTCATTCCTTCAGAGGCTGAGGTGGGCAGATCACGAGGTCTGGAGTTTAAGAGCAGCCTGACCAACATGGTGAAACTCCATCTCTACTAAAAATACATAAGTTAGCCGGGCTTGGTGGTGCCCGCCTGTAATCCCAGCTACTCTGGAGACGGAAGCGGGAGAATCGCTGAACGTAGGAGGCAGAGGTTGCCATGAGCCAAGATTGTACCACTCTATTCCAGCCTGTGCAACAGAGGAACACTCCGTCTTAAAAAAAAAAAAAAAAAAAAAAAAAAGGCTATAGAGTAGCTATGGTAGGGAAATGATGGAAAGAGTGACACTAACAACAGTAGACTTGTTTCTTGACTTTTTGTGTCCCTAATTATATCCAGTGAGTTGAAATTCCACAATTTGCTTTTGGACTCCATAAAGTAACTTTTATCCATATTCTTTTCTTAAACTAGTTTGAGTTACTTTGGGTTTGTAACTATGCAATCAAACAATCAATCATGAATAAAGTGTAATACATTTCTGTTTATTTAAATAGATCATTATAAGAGTTAAATGGCTGGCGCGGTGATTCATGCCTGTAATCCCAGCTACTTGGGAGGCTGAGGCAGGAGAATCGCTTGAACCAAGGAGGTGGAGGTTGTAATGAGTAGAGACCGTGTCATTACACTCCAGCCTGGATGACAAGAGGAAACTCCATCTCAAAATGAAATAAGATGAAATAAAATAAAACAAAATAAAATAAGTTAAATTTAATTTTGAGAAGAGATTATGTGATAATCTCCAAAAGCAGCATCATAGATGCTGGGGTCCTCAAATACCAGTTAACATTTAGATTGGAAATGAATGCACAGAATACATATTTTGCTTTTAAATTTTGGTGACACATACTTTAAAAATGTGATTTTTATGTTGGGAATGCTATCATACATGTTGATACCAATACTACTGGCTGATGTTTACACTGTTGGCTTTTATGGGTTTGACTTCTGCTTTTGTTTGATTTCAAACTAAATTTTATATAAATAATTTTTAATTTGATGAAACCACAGCATAATATAATTTTAATAAGTCAACTGTGTAGAGTACTATTCTTTCTAAAGAGTAACTGACAATTAATGGGGTGGTAAGGATTAAAATCTATAGTTTCTTAAAATAGTAACAGATATAAAACTTTAAGAATAAATATATATATTGTTTGCATAAAATATTGACATATCAGTCAACATATGTGCTTAACCTGCTTATCAATTTTTCTACCACATCTTTATGTTTCTTATGCACATAAAATCTTTGAGTTTTTAGGAGTGTTATTAATGTAGAGTGCTTAAAATACCCTCTTATACCTTGCTGGTATTTACTTTATGTTCACCTGCATTTACTGATGCTAAAATATTTTAGTAAAACATTCAGTAATCACAAATATACAAAAATGAGAAAGCCCAAATAATTTTTCAATGGGATTGAACTCTCACATATTGTAGGGAGAAATTTGAATTATACAATTGTTTGCATGAGAATTGGTGCCTTGAAGATTATTATATTCATGCCACAGGAAACTGTGAGACTATATATATATGTGTACATATACATATGCACATGTCTATGTCTTTCTCTATATATATGATTCTACACAGTATATATATAATAATGATATATATTTATAAAATGACATTTTAAGAAAGAAAGAAAAGAATCTTTGCCCATGAAGGACAGAGAAACTTACTTTTTTAAAACAGTTAATTCTTTTCTTTATAATTTTTGCTGAAATACATGTTAGTGTGTATCAGAAATTAAATAGCTAAAGAAAATAATGAGATAATCAGGCAGTGTTTAATGTGGGAAACAAAAACTATTCTAGATATTTCAGCAAGATATTATTAATACAGTAGTTTAAATATTTTACAAAGTTGTTGAATGGGGTAAATCAACAGTTTCTAGGCAGGGTTCTTGGAATGACTCTAATAATAATATAAAGCAGACACACTAGGGGATCTATCATGTTTGATGTCACCACCCAACTTATACTAGTAGTTTTGGTTGCCTTCACAGTCTGCAGGCACCCAAAGCCGTAAACCAGGTATCAGAGATTACTCTTGAAAATGAACGCTGGGACCAACTGCAGAGAAACCATGACTTTTCTTACTGGTGGTGACAGCCCAGAATCACAGAAGGATTGCCTCTGCCTCATTTCCACTTTCTCGTGTTTGTGAAAGTACATTTAATTAGTGAAACAAGCTACTTCAAAGTCCAGAAAATGTAACATTTAGCTTTCCAACCTCTTCAAATACAAGGTTGATGAAATACAAACTTAGAATGCCAATGTAAGTATCAACCCCTGAGATTAAAACACATTTTATTAATAGGACAAATTACAGAAAAACAGCAAAATACATCCTCAAAGTTATTTTAAATTAAAGTCAAGCCGAAAACTGCAGAATTTAGTTCTGACATACAGTAACTGGCATATAATAGAAGGTTAACAGATTTCTGGAATAATTTAATTTGTTTATAAGTTATTAGAGAAATGAGGAGTGAAATGTCATAGGTAAAAGGATAGTTCATTTTTAACATTCAATTTTAATATTTTGATGATTCTAGAGAACTCTTATGCTTCTTGAAGCAGAGGATAAGATATTTTTAAGATTTTAAGACAATAGATACTAAAGACATAATTTCAAATGGAAATACATAAATTTAATGTCAAAATGGTGTCACAAAACTAAAGCACAAATTTTAGTTGATGTGCTTACATCATAAATTGATATATTTTTTCCAGTTGATGTAAGATATTAAGGAAATGGAAAATGGTTGAAATTAAAATTGAGAAAAGTCTAAGGATGTATAAAAATAAATAAAACTGAAAATTTCTCTCTGATTTTGTTATATTTTCTTACAATTGCTCTTTTCCATAATTTTTTACTTTGAAATATCCTATATTATAGTTTTGTGTCCTGCATTTTTCACATAGTAAAATATTTAAGCATTTTTAGAGTATTAATATTATATAAAATTAACAATACTGTAGCTACATAGTAATTCTATTATGTGCCCAAAATATAATTTATTTTGCCATTACTCTTGTCAACTAAATAACAAGTAGAGAGGGATACTCTCTAAAAGAAAATGATATTTACTTGGGATTGAGCATTAGAATGGGAATATACATGGCATAGTAAATTATGTGTGGATTTAAGGTAAAGGAAGACAAAGGCTTTTAAGGAAAAATGAGGACTACATGTTGTTTTGAGATAATTATTCTTGGCTACAAGGATCAATAACAAGGGTGGTACCTGTTCAAGTTTGGATAGGATGTTGCTGGGCAGATGTCCTCTTTGACATATTTTGTGTGTGTTTAGGTTGTGATGGTCTTTGTACAAGATGGTGGTTTTGACAGAGTCTTTTGTAATAGTTCTTATCAAGAGCTTGTGCATGACAACCCTTTCTTCATGACCATCTCCAGCTCCATTTTTCAATATTTTAACATGATTCTGTTTTGATTCTGATAATTTTCACACTGTTTTGACATCCATTTAGGTTTGTTGCAATTTTTTACCATTATAAACAATTCTCTCATATTTAATAAACTTTTATTTTATCTAAGACTGCGACTAGTGTAATATCTTTACAAATTCCCTCCCAAAGATCTCTTCCTAATACTTTTAAAGGCTATGTTTGTAAAACTTCATCCCAAAACCAGACAAGGTCACAACAACAACAAAAACCGCGGGCCAGGCATCATGGCTCATGCCTATAAACCCAGGACTTTGGGAGGCTGAAGTGGAAGAAGCACTTGAGGTCACAAATTTAAGACCAGACTGGACGATATAGCAAGACCCTGTCTCTGCAAAAAATTTTTTAATATTGACCTGGCATGGTGGTAGTTCTAGCTACTCAGGAGGCTGAGGCAGAAGGATTTGCTTGAGCCCGGGAGATTGAGACTACACTGAATCAAGATCATGGCACTGCACTCCAGCCTAAGTGATAGAGCAAAACTCTGTCTCAAAGAAAGAAAGACAGAAAGAAAAAAGGAAGGAATCAAAAAAAGGAAAGAAGGAAAGAAAGAAAAATGTAAGAAAGGAAGGAAGGAGGGAGGGATGGAAGGAAGGAAGGAAGGGAGGAAGGAAGGAAGGAAGGAAAGAAGGATACTAGCACTACATTAAAAAGATTACTCACCATGATCAAGTGGAATTTATCCCAGCAATGTAAGGATGGTTCAGCATATACAAATCAATAAACAAATGTAGTACATCACATTATCAGAATCAAGAACAAAAAGCATATGATCATTTAAACAGATCATTTCATTTTTTTAATTAAAAAACCTTCAACAAAACTAAACATCCCTTAATGATAAGAACTCTCAACAAACTGGTTATAGAAGGAACATACCTCAAAACAGTAAAGGCCACAAACCTACAGTTAACCTCATAACATCATACTGAATGGGGAAAAGTTGAAAGCCAGATTTCGCTAAAATCTGGGACAAGACAAAGATGTTCACTTTTATCACTTTATTCAACATATTACTGGAAGTTTTAGCCAGTACAATAAGGCAAGAGAAAGAAATAAATGGTATCCAAATTGAGAAGGAAGTAGTCACATTTTCTTTTCTATTTATTTATTTATTTATTTATTTATTTATTTATTTATTTATTTATTTGAAAGAAGAAAAGAAAGAGAAAAAAAGCAGTAAAGGAGAGAAAGAAATACAAAGAAAAAGAGGAAGAGAGAACAGGAATATTGCTTTATTCTAAAAATGGGTATTAATAGTGGCCGATCAATATTTTGTGTATTTAAAGTGGAGAATGTATATTTTGTGTATTTAAAATGGAGAGCTCTATAAATATTTATTAAGTTTACTTGTTACAGATTGAGTTCAAGTCCTGGTTGTCCTCATCAATCTTCTGTCTCGTTAAGTCTAAATCTCTTTATGAGTCTTATGAATCTGGGTGTTAGGATCGTTAGCTCTTATTGTTGCATTGGTCCTTTTACCACTATATCTTTGTTGCTTCGAAATCTACTTTATCAGATACGAGAATTGCAACTCCTGCTTTTTATTTATTTATTTATTTATTTATTTATTTATTTTTGCTCTCCATTTAGTTGGTAAGTCTTTCTCCATCCCTTTGTTTTGAGTCTTTGTGTATCTTTGGATGTGAAATGGGTCTGGATGCAGCATACCATTAGGTTTTGGCTGTATCTTTTGATTGGGGGATTTAGTTGGCTTAAATTTAGGGTTACTGCCATTTGATGTTAACTGGCTATTTTATCCATTTGTTTATATAAATTTTTCTTTATCTTCATGCTCTTTACTTATATTTTTAGAAAGGCTAATACTGGTTGTTCCTTTCTATGTATAATGCTTCTTTCAGAAGCTTTTGCAAAGCAGGCCTGGTGGTAATAAAATCTCTGAGTACTTGCTTGTTCATAAATAATTTTATTTTTCCTTCAATTGTGAAGCTTAGTTTGGCAGGATATGAAATTCTGGGCTGAAAGTTCTTTTCTTTAAGGATGTTGAATATTGGCCCCCACTCTCATCTAGCTTGTAGGGTTTCTGCTGAGAGATCTGCTGTAAGTCTAATAGGCTTCCCTTTGTGGGTAACCTGACCTTTCTCTCTGGCTGCCCTTAGTATTTTCTCCTTCATTTCAACCCTGGTGAATCTGACGATTATGTGCATTGGGGTTGCTCTTCTTGAGGAATATCTTTGTGGTTTTCTCTGTATTACCAGGAGTTGAATATTGTCCTGCTTTGCTAGATTGGTAAAGTTTTCCTGAATAATATCCTGAAGAGTATTTTCCAGCTTGGATTCATTCTCTCCATCACATTCAGGTACACCTATCAAACATAAATTAGGTCTTTTCACATAGTCCCATATTTCTTGAAGACTTTGCTCATTTACTTTTATCTTTTTTTTTCTATTCTTGTCTTCTCATTTTATTTCATTAAGTTGGTCTTTGACCTCTGATATCCTTTCTTCTGCTTGATCAATTCGGCTACTCAAACTTGTACATATTTTGCTAAGTTGTCATGTTGTGTTTTTCAACTCCATTAGTTTATTTATATTCCTCTCTATATTGTCTATTCTTGTTAGCATTTTGTCAAACCTTTTTTCAAAGTTCTTAGTTTTTTTACATTGGGTTAGAACAAGTTCTTTTAACTCCCAGAAGTTTCTTATCCTCCACCTTCTGAAGCCTACTTCTGTTAATGGTACACAGTCCTTTTCCATCAGGGCTTGTTCCATTGCTGATGAGGAATAAGCCCCTGTAATCCCCTGTAAAGGAAGAAGGGTTCTGATTTGGGGTATTCTTAGCCTTTTTAGGCTGGTTTCTTCCCTTTGTTGTAAATTTATCCATCTGTTGTCTTTACAATTACCGCCTTTCTAAATAGGTTTCTGAGTGGACATCCAGTTTATTGATTCCCAGTGCTGGAATCTGAGCAACCCACTGCACCAGCTAAAACAGCGGTGTTAAGATTGATGGTGCTCTTCTGCCCAGGAATCTCTGGTCTGGCTTTCTTCTTGAGTCTGTAATAAGTGGCTCTGCCTTCTTGGAGCTCCAAATGTTGGTCAGAAGGGGAACCAGTCCAGTTTACTCTGCACGAAGATCTGCCGTGCCAAGGCACCAGCAAAACCCCTGCGCTGGCCACAAGAGTTGTGCTGGTGACCTGTGGGGCTCCTCCACTGGGAATCTTCTGATCGGTGGGTGATGAAAATTCATCTGAAAGTGTGGTGTCCTCTCATTCTCTGTGCTTTCACTGGGAGCTACAATCCTGAGCTGTTAACGATCAGCCATCTTCTTTTTCTATCAGTAGTCACATTTTCTTTGTTTGCAGACATGATGCTATATTTAGAAAACCCTAAAGACCCCACCAAAAAACAGAACTGATGAAAATATTAAGTAAATATGCAGGATACAAAATCAGCATACAAAAATCAATAGCATTTATAAATGCAAACTGAAGAAATTAGAAAAGGAATCAAGAAAGCAATCCCATTTACAGTAGCTACAAAATATATAAAATACCTAGGAATAAATTCAACAGCAAAAGTAAAATATCTCTCATGTAAAACTATAAAATATGGATGAAAGAAATTGAAGAGGACCCAAGTAAATGAAAAGATATGCCCACAGATTAGAATAATCAATACAGTTAAAAAGTCGATACCATCTAAAGCAATCTACAAATTTAATGCAATTCATACCAAAATAACAATTACATTCTTCACAGAAATAGAAAAAAAAACATAAAATTTGTATAGAGCCCCAAATGATTCTGAATAGTCAAAGCAATACTGAGCAAAAAAGAACAAATCTGGAGGCATCACACTAGTTGACTTCAGTATATGCTACAGAGCCATAGTAACTAAACAGCATGGTACTGTCATAAAAACAGACACATAGATCAATGGAACAGAATAAAGAATCCAGAAATGAATCTGTGCATTTATAGCCAACTCATTTTCAACAAAGGTGCCAAGAACTTATATTGAAGAAAGCACAACCTGTTTAATAAATGATGCTGGAATGTAAGAAGGTATGTGATCCCAGGTCTAAAGTAAAAGAAGTCAGAGATTTTATATTTGGGAACCTGAATAGAAAAGATATATATTTGAATGATTGTTAAAGTGTTTCATGGAAACAAGAATACATTTTTTTAAGAGAAGTAGAACTGATATGGGATTATTGGTCGATAGTTTAAAACACTGATTCTGCAAACAAATGCTAAATTCGGTCTTTGATTTTGACTTATGTAAAACTAAATTTATTGTATCAGGTAGGGGCCTCAAACTTTCAAATGGTAAATTTACTCTCATTTTTACCTTTGTACTAACATATGGAAATTATTGCCTTTTGTAATAATATTATATCTTTCATACATATTTTAGAAATATGAAAAAAGCTAGCATTTACGAATGTGTATAGGGTATATAATATTGGCATTTATATCTCTCAGCTTTTTCATTTATACTTAAATAGTAACAACATAATCATAACCCCTTGCATAATAATTTACAATTGAAGATTTAAAAACAGCTTTTTAAGCATTACCTTCTTAATCTTTACAACTTGCTCTGAGGGCTTAATGTGGTAACTCTTAGCATTTCTGATTTATAGATGGAGAAAATAAAATAGGCAGGTGAGATTATTTATTTGTAATGGATATTGACTGAGCTGGGAATGAAGCCAGAACTCTGGAGTCTTGTTCATTCTCCAGTCCTGTAGCTTGGTTATGGAATCTAATGATTCATTATTTTAATTGAGTTACAATAACATAGCAAATTATCTGACACCTGACATTCTGTCAAGTGGAACCACACATCTAAAATTCTGTAATCAATGAAGTTAACAATAGCAATTTAAATTGAGGGCTTTCAGAATCTGAACTAAATCTATCAACATAAAATACTAAATGGTAATGATGCTATTGTGCATATTTTACTTTATTATAATGGAAATTTGATAATCTTTGAATGCCTTATGGAAATAATCAATCAAATGTACCTTATCATTATATAGAATACTATGATTCATAGATATTGCAAATCTATGTTGAATAATAGCTAGATAGCTGTACTTGCATTTTTTTCAACGTGCAACTTTAATTGTAATATAATATAAAAACAAAGTCATGGAAAGCTGTTAAATGGGGTCTACAAGAGATCACCAGGCATAGTGGTATTTATCAGGCTATAGTATTGAACAAACATTGGGTTTTGGCCAGTAGACAAGGCCTCTTGTGTCTAAAAAGCAGATAAAGACTTGCAGTGTGGAGTAAAACAAAGCTGATTCAAAAATACAGATTGTAGTCTTTGGAAAAACAGACAGGAAAACCCATCTCAACAAAAAATATAAAAATTAGCCAGGCATAGTGGTGCATGCCTGGAGTCCCAGCTACTTGGAAGGCTGAGGTAGGAGATGGTTTTAGCCCAGGAGGCAGAAGTTGCAGTGAGCTGAAATCATGCCACTGCACTTCAACCTGGGCGAAAGAGCCAGAATCTGTCTCAAAAATAAAGATAATATCATAAAGTTCAATATTACATATTTTCTATGTATTCATTAGCATTTTTATTGAGGATGTGTGGCAAAGATCTAGTATATCCCTTTATAAGGAATACACATATGTGAACAGATCCTTGAATGGGATTTAATCCAGGGCCATTTAATCCAGTGAACCACAGAAATTGTGATGATCTCTGAGCAGTATTTGAACACCAGGACAGGTTGCTCTGGTAAGATCTCTCAACAGTACTCTGAATACAATGAAGGTATCCATGTTACTTTTATAGTAGTTTGTTGCTATGAATCCAGTTCACTTATTTCTTCAGTAATTTTTGTATATATTTGCATATATATATTCAGTAAATTTTACATATATTTTGTATATATTTTTAGGACTGATATATATATGTGTATATACATATATGTGTATCTGTACATATAATCAGTTCATATATATATATATATATATTAGAATTAGTCCCACTGGATACATATATGAATAATTTATGTACAGAAAACCCATAAAAAACTGCAAAATAAAGGAAATTTGCTTCTTGTCTGCCTACATTTGCCTGTGGTTCCACACTTGGTCTCTTATGTGGATTTGGTTCCAAAGACTTTTAGGTTGCACTTCCAAAAACTTGATATAGAGTTTCTTACTCATGTGTTTATTGTGGGAATGCTCTTAGGAGAGAGTAAAGGAAGCAGGATATGGTAGGGGAAAAACAATTTGGTCTTAGGGTGTCCATTCTCAACCTACAATGAAATTTGGAGAGAAATGTACAATAGATTTAGTAAACTAGAGGCAGGTGGAACATTCAATTCAGTCTGTGGTGAAATTCACCTCCAGGGGCCTGGAGGGAAGTAGGGTGTAGCTACCCAGAAAGAATGGCACTCATTTAGCTGAGGGAAATTATTTAGACAGGGGAGTAGGTGGGAATTGTCAACCAACACTTGCAAGAGCTGGGGAATAGCTACTGCTCACCTTAATGAACATTTGGGCAGACATCAATAGTGCCACTACAATCCCCTTCCTGCTCTACTCAGATCCACTTGCTGGTCACATTATGTTCTCTACATCCAGACACAGCTTCCCTAGTATTCTCGTTTGTCAAAATTTCTGAGAAAACTGATAAAAGCAGCATTAAATTACAGCTGCCACAGCATCAGTTGATTTCAAGATTGTAATTAATATATCACTCTTCCATTGGATTCTTCCTCCCTTTGACTAGCTTTTATGCTAGTTTATATGGCTTGCCTAGGAGGCTAAATAAGACCCTTACCTATAAGTTGCTTGGTTCGTGGTTACTATGTCCTATCAAGCCTTAATAGCTGCACTTGTGCTTTTATAGTTATAACTGTGCATAAGTTATCAAGAGCCACCCGATTGATTACTAAATATATTTCTCCCTATCCCTATTATGTAGCAGCAGCCCTAACTCCTCAGAAAGACCAAAATCAATTTCCCCTGCTAGTATGAGAGCTCATTTCTCTGTTTATTGCTCTAAATGCAGGAGGGGTACAAAATGACCAGGCAGTAGACATATTTTTATATATAGAGGGACTGTAACTATGTATCCTGGCACAATAATACACCCTTCGGGAAACAGAAACTCTAGACTGACAAAGCCTAAACCTGTAGGGACAGGAAGCACACATTCCCCAAGTAAGTCTCTAGGAATAAATGATGATGAACAGGACCACTCCTACATCCCCCTTTGGTTACTAAACCTATGTTCTCTACCTATTGTGGATCAACACCATAAAATGACAATTGGTATAAAACATATACCACACAGGGAAGGAAGGGTAGCACCCCATGCTTGCAGGGGATAGCATCTCCAAGCTGGCACCTCAGCTATATCTACAAGATGCTATTTCATTGCTCTCTTGGGCTGGTGGTTTCCAACTGTGTATTATGTGGTAGGACTAATAGATTTGATGGTTACATATATTTTTTTAAGATAAAAAGATCCTTGGTCTGAGGAGATATTATCATGTAGGATATTAATATGTAGGATACTATATTAGGGTATGAAAACTCTGTGAAACCTTGGGAGCAGTGCTTGCTGAATCACTGTGAGGAAGAAAGGTGAACACATCCAGAAGGTGTATCAATTTTGATCACAAAGAAACGTTGCCCTTTTTAGGTTAGAAGGGGTTCAGTGTCATCATTTTTCCACCAAATGTCTGATTAGTCTCCTTGTGGGTGGATACTATACTGGGGACTCAGCATTGGACTCTCTCTTCTCCTGATAGGTTGGATATATAATAGGAGGTAAAAGTAGATTAGACCTAGTGAGTGTGGGAGCCTATGCTGGTGGGCTCATGCATAGCTTCAGTCTCTGTCACTATGGCTATTCCATTCATGACCCAAATGCCAAAGCCCTGAGGTGGCTACAGTGACTAGACGTTTAATTTTCTTGGTACAGGGGCTTCTTTCTGGTGTATATTAATGTGTTACACAAATATACAAATATCTCACTTTTGCAGCTACTCCTACAGGTTCATCACCAGACTTCTAATCCAACCTCCTTAACTTGATCTTGCATGTTGTTTCTTCCAGGATTCTGATTAGTCAGATTAGTAAGAAAAAAAAAAGAAGATAAATTACTTGAAAGACACAAACTACCAAAGCTTACTCAAGAAGAAAGAGATAACTGAAGTAGTTCTACATTTATTAAATAAGTAAATTTTTTAGTTAGAAAACCTTCTCTCAAAAAATCCTCTAGGCATAGATGGCTTCTCTTGGTAATTAGGTCAGATGTTTAAGAAAGAAAATATACTAATTTTACTAAAAACTCTTCCGGAAAATTGAAGAGGAAGGAATACTTTCCAATTTATTCTATGAAGCCAGTATTTTCCTGAGACCTAACTGGACAAAAATATTACACAATAAAATTTCAAATTGCTGTCATTCAGGGACATAGATGCAAATACTCTAAACAATACTTTAGCACATTTAATTTAACTTTGTATAAAAGAAAGTTTATGATCAAGCATGTTTATCATAGAAATGCGAGGTGTTTAAAATTAAAAATCAATGTAATTTGCTACATTTAGAAACTGAAACAAAGCAAAATAAAAGCCCAATAGATAGTGACAATTCATTCTAAAAAACTAAAGTCATTCTAGATGAAACCCCTCAGCAAACTAAGTGTAGAAGATAAATTCTTTAACCTGTTAACAAATACCTTACAATGAACGTCATACGTAATAGTGAAAGAGAATGCTTACTCTCGAAATCAGAAAGAAAGACAAGGAGATCCCTAGTCAACACTTTGGTTCAATATTGTACTAGAAGTAATAGTCAATGCAATTAGTTGAGAGAGAGAGAGAGAGAGAGAGAGAGAGAGAGAGAGAGAGAGAGAGAGAGAGAGCGATAAAAGGCATCCAGTTTGAACAAGAAGCTAACAAAAGTCTTTATTTACAAATTCTATAATTGAAGCAGGATATTTCCCTGATCCTTTCACAGGACTATGCTATGTTTTAAATGTTTTTATTTCCTTCCCAAACTTGCGTATTGGAAATTTAATGCCCAATGTGTTATTATTGGGTGGCTGGGCTTTTGGGGAAGTGTCTATGTCAGTGAAAGCTCTCCTTTCAAGAAAGGATGAATACCACTTTATAAAATGGGCTTGTGGGAGTGGATTTCCCTTTCCTGCTCTTCTGCCATGTGAGAATACATTTCTCCTCTATGGAAGATGCAGCACGGACACCCCTTGTAACCAGAGACCAAACCTGCCAGCACCTTGACCTTGGACTTCACAGAGTCTAGAACCATAAGATATTCTGTTACAGCAGCACAAAAAAACTAGGACAACCTAGTGTAAAGCTACAGTATCAAGGCAGTGTGAAATTTGCCTAAAGATAGGCAAGTGGGTCAACAAACTGTCCAGAAAGCTTAGAAATAGGTCTATATATACCCATAGTCAATTGATATTTGGCAAAAGTACGAAGACAACTCTGCAGAAAAAGAGACAGCTTTTCAGGGAAATAATGTTGGAACAACTAGATATTCATATGCAAGAAATTGAATATTGTCCACATCTTGCATCATGTATAAAAATTAACTCCAAATGTGTCATAGAACTAAATGTAAATCATAATGACATAAACCTTCCAGAAGAAAGCATAATAGAAAATCTTTCTCACCTTGGGTTTGGAAAAAAACTTTCTAGATACAATATTAAAAGCATGATCCATATAAGAAAATATGTACAAATTAGACTATCAAAATTAAAAACTTCTGATTTTTGGAAGACATTGCTGAGAATAAAACCAAAAACCCAGAGACTGAGATAAGTGTAGATTACATATCTGGTAAAAGACTTGTAACCAGGGCATACGAAGAACTCTCAAAACCAGCATAAAAGATAAAATAAAATAAAAATTAAAGGGCCTATTTTCTAACTTCCACTTTCTAGCCAACTGAACTCCATACATTTACAAGTTTCTGGTATTAACAATTAGCAGTCTAGACAAAACAGGAATATTATGCTAAAAAGCCGCATGGATCAGAAATTTAGCTATTTTTCATATAGTAAACACCATTAGAATATATACAAGGCTGTCTGTCCAAGGAAAAATGGACTTAAGACCTGATTACTCAATCCTTTTGTCATTACTCCCCATCTACAGAAACTTTTTATACATTTTTTCTAATTGTTACCCAGGAAATTTTTATGCCATCATTTTTATTATGTTGTATACTATATGTATAGTTGTACTTTATATATAAAAAGAGTAAGGGGCCCAAAGTGGCTCCGGCCGGATGTCGTGGCGCTTGCGAAGGCGAGGCCAAGAGTTCAAGGCCAACCAACCTCAGCAACCTTACAAGCTCTCAATGATTGGCAAAAAAAAAAAAAAAAAGTAAGATTTTTTTTTTTTTTTGTCCTGCGAATTTATCCCTTCCCCAGTTGAGAATCCAGGCTTTGAATGTCTCTGAGGAGATAGTTTCAGATCTCCTGTGAAATCTTTCCTTCCCAGGCCATCCTCTGACCTGCAACATTTTCTCCTTCCTTCGTGTTTATCAGGAATCTCTTTTTAAAGACTTACATAAATGTCTGCAGTTTTTAACACAAATATATGCATCTATGACTATCCCAATAACTACCAGAATGTGAACCATCAATAGAGAGTTGAAATTACCTTTATAAAATATATTAATTATGACCATATCCCCGTTGATACTCTTACTAGTTTTCAGTCATTGAAAGTGATTTGAACTTCTTTATATGTACTTATTAAAGCATGTGTGTAATTTTTTACACATTTATTTGCTTTTCGTCAAGTCAACTTTCATAGATATTCTACTAGTGGCAGGCTTCAAATTAGTATTTTCTATCCTGAGGATTATCAACTGATTTTTATTTAATTGTATTAGTAAAACCAAAAATCACATGACTGCATCAAAGGGATTAAAATAACGTTTGACATAATATGCAGCTGTTTGGAGTAAGACTTTCAGGTTGTCTGAGGACAACACAGTATAGTCTTTCATTTGTCCAGTTCAGTGCCAGTGACACACTCCTGAGCAACAGAATGTGGTAGATGTGAAACTGTGACTCCTAAGGCTATAAGAAAACTTGTAGCTTTCAACTGAAATGCTTACTGAGGAAAGTCAGCCTCATGTATCATGTCTGACTACCTTGAGACTACCATGCTGTGAGACAGCCTGAGTTAGCCATGTATAGCTATCCTGCAGAGAGAGAGAGACCCCCCGGGTAGCTCTGATTTATTCTATTCATCCCAGTTAAGGTGCTTGCCATGGCAGTAAAAATTTATCTTAAGCATGCAGCCCCGTCTAGTCTTCAAAAGACATCAGCCTCAGCCACCAGCTGATTATAACCACCTACGAGACCCACACTGAATTTCCCAGCTGAACCCTGGCAGCACACAGAACCACTGGAGGTGAGCACTGATGTTGAAGTGACTGTGTTTTAGGGTGGTTTGTTGTGCAGTAATAAATAACTGAAACACTGGAAGAGATAATAAGTCCTCACTTAGCATTGATAATGGGTGTGGTGTTCTGTTAGCTTGATGATACTTCTAGTCTACTCACGAATCACTTCATTTTCTTTCCAAATTTACTGTTGGCCTTCTTGAAATTCAATATGCATTTGGATTAGCAGCTCTTTTTCATCACAATAATGAGCCTTCAGAAAAGATATTTTTGCCAGACCCAGTTATCAGTGACTACTTTCTGACATTCCCATATTATGTCTGGCTAGATGGGGATGCATGCTGATTTGGCCACCATATATGTTGTTGCTCTTATGCACTTGTAGCATGGGCACAATTTAGATACATGATAAACACCCAAAATATTGGGCGTTTCGTAAACCTTCAGATGGACATGTTCTACGGTATATAGCTATGTTATTCCTGTTTCTCATTCTCCTCATGGATCTCTTGGTTCTATTTCTACTTTCCCAAAAGTTATCCAGTCTATCTTCACACTTGATATGGTCAAAAGAGAAAAGCTAGCTCTGGCACATGAGGTAGCCAAGAGCATGTGCTTCTTACAATTCCCAGGCAACTCCTTTAGCAGTGTGCTGCCATCTTGATTAACTGACATACAGTATGCAGATGCTAAACTCTTCATCAACCCATGCTTTGTGTAATTCACAGGTGATTTAGTTCTCTGGTTATCTGAAAAAGAACCAAGTAGTAAATATAGTCCATAAATAGTCAAATGGTAGCTACAATTAATTAGCAGTTCTAATTGGCTATTGGTCAGTTAAGTCACCAGGGGGCACTGTATTACATCTTTTCTGAACTTACTCAGGTGGAGTCCAGGCAAGAGCTTGTAAATAAGCATGAATTTAATTTTTCTTCTCTGCAGAAAACAGATCAGGTGATTTCTCTCAGCATTGGCCATTCATCAAAATATAAACTGACAGAAATAGCTGAGAGTATTATTCTCTTGTTTTGAGATGCTCTTGTGGGAATAATATGATCACATCCTTTCCCGGAGTTTTGATTCATTTGTGCCTCCTCTCTACTTGCCATAATCTTTATTGCTTCCCGTTATTACCCATTTTATCCTAAACCTTCTTCCCTGGTGGGAGAATTTGATTCAACAGTACCACTTACTCAAAAACCAGACTGTAACATTTGCTATGCCAAGGCCTCTCTCCATGGCACTGTTGAACAAAAGAAGTCATTTCTCAAAAGGTATATCAGGGCCAAAGACTTTGGCCCCTTAAAGCTTTGCTGAAAATTACTCATATGAGGCAGATTGATGAATAGGAGGAAAGGTATGCAAATTTATTTAATGTGTATACACAGAATATCTTCAGAATGAAGACCCAAAGACACAAGAGAAATTGTTCATTTTAGTGCTTAAGTTCAATAAAGTATAAACAGCCATATAGAAATATGATTGGACAGAAAGATGTGCTCTAATGCTAACAGACTGCTGAGTCGGGGAAGCCCAGCAAGGCTTGCCAGTCTAGAATCTTCTTGACCTCTCTGGGCATGCATTCCTTCCTTCTGGGTGTGGGGCAAGACTTCTCTGGAATGGGGGTCTTATGACCTACAGTCAAATAAGGTAAGTCAGATCATCTCTTTATGGCCAAGTTTTACACAGATAGGACAGAGGGAAAGGTAGAGTAATATTTTAAGTTTTATGACTGGCTTTGGGGTAAAAGCGGTTCTTGTTTCTATAAACCACCTTCTGGAAGAGGGATTCTAGTTTGTGTGGCTAGCCTCAAGAAGAATGGGACTGAGAGAGAGGGAACAGAGGAAAGTCAGAGAAAAACTCTTGTTTCTGAGGCCGCTGCTGAGGCCTTCATTTTGGGGTATTGCTTTCTGAGTCCCAAAGTAATCTCCCTCTGAAGAGGACTTGACTGAAGATGTCAAGTCCTTGAGAACTCCAGTGGTCTGAATTTGGATTCTCCCACTGAGAGTTAATATGAATTCCTTATTTTGTACTTTTCCTATTAATATATGCTAATACCTTAGGGTCTTCTGGTTATATTTTCTATTAATATATTCTAGTATCTTAGGGTCTTCCGGTTGTATTGCCCAAAGGCAGGGCTGCTTGTTCTGCAGCCTGGACTTACTGCAGAGATCTTTCCTGCTCTAGGTTAAATTGAAAGCTAACATCCTTTCGTATCATTGGGATATGAGATAGAGCAGTGTTCTTAGGGATAGAATATGTTACCCCCAAAATGCAAAGAGGCCTGTATGGCATTGTACTATATTCTTCATTGTGTGTGAGACAAGATTACATAACATAACTTTTGCCTTGGATGAGATATCCCAGCTTGTTTTTAAATACCGGTCCTTAGAAAGTTTTACTCATGTGTAGGACCCTCAAATCTTTATGGGATTTATCTCACTCCCTCTGAAGCACCAATGTCTTACTAAGGCCTGTCATATGCTCCTCTGGCCCGATTAGCATGGTGTTATTTATGTACATCACGGATGTGATGATTTCTGAATCATTCTGATGATCCAGATCTCTTCATGATATCTTTCAACAGAAGGTAGGAAAGTTTACATAGCAACTATAAACATACTTTTATTCAATCAATATTAATGTGAATTATTTATGATCCTCTTTTATAACAGGCAATGGAAAGAACACATTTGCCAAATCAATGGTTGCATGTTATATACCAGAGACCATATTACTTTCCTTCAGTAAGAGCAGTGTATCTCTCAAGATGGCTGAAATTGGCACTACTAAACCTGTGACTCTTCTGCATCTGTCTGATTTCAGAAGCCACACTGGTGAATTAAATTGAGTTATGATGAAGATTACTGCCCTTGTACCCTTTAGAACAGGGGTTGGTAAACTTTTTCTGAAAAGGTAAATATAACAGATAGTTTAAGTACTCCACGTTATATTGTCTCTATTGCAAGTATTCATCTCTGCTGTTGTCATGTGAAAGCAGCTATAATATGTAACACATAAACAGATGGACTCCAATAAAACTTTACTTACAAAAAACAGATGGTGAGATGGATTTAGCATGTGGGTCATAGTTTGCCAACTCTTGTTTTAGATCCTTAAAGGTGGTACTATTTTCCACTATCCACTCAGGACGCAATATTGTTTTTGTCATTCTCTTGGCTTATTCATATAAAGATGTTTCCATGTTCTCTGCTTTGCCTTCTCCATCTGATAACCCCTACCCCTTGAGGAAAGGACCTAATGTGAAGTTTCAGCTCATGGCCAAATATATCTCAAAATTATATAGCAGAGACTTGGAAAATAACTAATGAGTGAGTCTGTAAGAACAGTGATCTATTTGGAACAAAGACTCGTTTTCAATCAGTGGCTTCCAGATCTGACAACATGTTCAATTCAAGAGATCATGACAATTTATTGGGTGCCCTCAGCTTTCTGATCATTCATTCCCAGTTTGTTCTGATGATATACATTAAATAGTTTTTGGTTGCCCGTGTTTCTAGTTCGTCCCTAAAAACCTTGTGCTTATTAACTATCTGCACAACTGTTTGCAGGTCAGACCTTGCCTGCTATTCCAACCTTGCTTCACTGGGAAAATTGGATCCACCTTGCCTCTACTGTTTTAGTACCCTACCATTGCCTTTGTTTTTAGAGGTCCTAGTTCTACAGCAGGTTTGCTTATTCCATTGACAGCCCTGACCTAGGGAAGAGAACCCACACTGAACTTAGTGATGGCTGGTCCTCCTCTATTCTGGATATTGTTAAAATCTTAGTAAATGGCATATCCTCTGGACCTTGCAGTGGAACATAATTATTTGGTGACTTTTCCAGCCTAAGATAGACCATCAACTCCAGCAGGCGCACTCCTCAGTGCCCTTAATCCTTTCCTACACCATTGCCTCTGCACTTCTGACATCTCAGCCTCATTGAGCAAGAGCTATCTCTTTTTCCATAACTGAAACCTTCCTAGTAGGGACTTTGCACCATCTCTCATGAGTGTTTTGGCTAGGATATTGAATTCTATACTTTAGGAGGTTGGACTCAACTCAATAAACTCTTCTTACTCAATCTTGTTTTCCCTCTCCTTTGATCAGACATTCTCAGAATCTGCTCCATTTATATTACCTTGGGTTCTTGCTGGTACAGGATAGGGTATGCCTTTCACCTGGGTTCTGCTGTGCTGTAACCTTTTGTTATAGGCCTAGTGTTTAGGAGGGGAAATAAGACGTGCTACCAAAAGGAGAGGGGGCTGGGCAAGAAGGAAGGGCTAATTGTGAAGACGGAGGAGTTGGCACTTTTGCAGGCTCAGAGAGTCTGCGGATTAGCGGCCCTGGTCCTTAGTTTTCTATTTTCTCTTCCTTGTTCATATGTTACCAGGAAGGCTCTCTGGCTTTCACATTTGGCTTTCAATTACATATTAATTACTCGAAGCTTTTTCCCAATGTTTTCTGAAAACGTCAGTAGAGCTGGGCAATATCCATATAGATCCTTTAGTTACAATTTTCCTCACATGTGTCAATACCTGATAAATGCCACCTATGAATTTCCTTACTCAAGCATACAATTTCAATTCACTATAGAAGAGATTTATCAATTGATTGCCATCAGTCAACTAATTTGTTCTCCACCTACAATTAGTGTTGAGGACCTCATTAGTAACTAGGTTATCATGGAGATTGATGCTCCTCCAAAGTTCCTCTTTTGATATCATCATAGTTTCTCTGATAAGCAGATTCTAGATGGATTTTACAACTTACTGGATTTACTAGGGAATGTCCTTGGGATGAATATACATGAAAAGAAGGAGAAGGAAGCAGAATTGGTCATAATGAGAAGTCAAGCTGTGATACAAGACAATAATGCATTTGGCCAACCTCGAAGTGACCTGTGGAACTAAACTGGACTGTCAGAGTTTACCAAACTGGGCCAAAATGATCAGACACTCATTGCTTATGGGCCTTTCTGGGAAGTGTGGCACTATCGTTGAGGCAGCTCTTTATAGTTGAGGCAATTCTTGCAGATAACACTTCAGTAGATGTGTGACACATCCACTACAGGAGTCAGTTTCCTTTAACATAAACTTATACACCCCTGGGGTTACTCATAAGGATCTGATATGGTCCACTTGCAAAATTTGTTTAGACTTTGTCCTCAGGGAACTCTCATTGGTGAACCAAGCAGCCTTTTTTACCTTGGTTGGGATAGAATCAGAATTCAGACCACAGAGTGATGGGAATAGCTAAATCCTCAGTGAGTTCTATCATCAGCAATGAAGCAACCTCTTTATTCTTATCCACCCTGTTGCAAGTTCTTAAATGTAGCATTTGTATTTTACCAAAGGGCTGTTATTCTTTTTGTTTCTTTTTTTTAAATTTTTAATATTTGTTTAATGACGGGGTCTTGCTCTTTCTCCCAGGATGCAAGGTAATCAGAGTTCACTGCTGTCTCAAACTCTGCCTCCCAAGCAGCTGGGACTGCAGATATGTGCCACCAGGCTGGGCTAATTTGTTTCTATTTTTTGTAAAGATGAGGGTCTTGCTATATTGTACAGGCTGGTATTGAACTCTTGACTTCAAGCAATCCTCCAGTCTTGGCCTCCCAAACTTTTAAGATTACAGGTGTGGGCTTCCATACCTGGCCTTTCTGTTTATTTACTGTTTCTCTGATGTTACTGAAGACTTGATAGGTCATTTTAATCTCAGGATTGTCTGATGTTCTTCCACAGTGGGAGCAGTCCTAACAAAACCCAGCTAGCTATACTCCTTCATAAGGACTATATGAAGAACCTTGATCAGGTTGCTTTTGAATCCAAAACTTCAGCCGTTTCCAATGAAGAGCAGTATTCAGTTTCTGCCATATGTTCCAAATGTCATGTGATGTATTTGCAAACACGTTAAAAATCAACTGAGCATTTGAGTTAAAATATTTGAGGAATAATGCCTGGGACACAAGCATTCATAAATATTTTAACGTATTTTTCTTCTCAAGGTTTCATACAAAGGGGAATTCTTCATTTAATCTCTGCTAGCCTACTGTCAGACCCTATGTTGGTCCCAAGACTGCCTTGTTTGTAGGTCAGATTGGACTGTTTAAAAAGGAGTTAAAGGAAATTCTTACTCTAGTTTCAACCATTTTCATATTCAAAGTAGTAATTTCTTGCTGCCCTCCTAGAGTTCTATAGTGCTTGATATTTATTACCAAGGAGGACTCAAGCAATATTAAGTTTCTTCATCAGTTAAATTGGATCAATGCCTAATTTAAACCTGGTAAAGGGTAGGCTTTGATATATCTTATTTGATAGCAGATCTAGCATTCCTGCTCTGAATGGAATAGGCAGATCTGAGTTTTTCCAAGCCAGGACATATAAAGTAAATCTGGCAGGACTTTTTTGAAGGCATAAGGATCAAGGATAGATTTGAAGATGCTATTTTAGCTCCCAAGGGTTGATAATGTGTTATGAATCCTCTAGTAAGAATCTTTTCAATTTCTCCCTTTTTCTTTCCATTCTTCAACAGCCTTCTAAAAAGCCCACCTGGCTAAGCAGATTTTTGTTCTCTTTTTTCCTCTTCCACCCCATACTAAGTCTCAACTCTACTTTGGATAGGACAAGTCTTCCTTCACTAAGTTCCTTTAGTGAAATCAGGTCTAGTAAATCATATTCTGTTATCTGAATGATTTCCTGTCCTCCAGAGGGTGGATATATAAGATACCTGGGACTGGAGAATTTTTTTTCATAGCTGGTATTTTAATCAGTTACCAGCATTAAATTGGCATCGATTTTTTATCATCATGCAACCAATCTAAGAACACCTGTACTCACATATTCCTGTGCTTTGGAAGGAGTGTTCTATGTCTTAACCAGGGAAGGAGTGGGTCTATGTGGTGTTATCTCTCACAATAAGTCTTCCCAACTCTCCTCTTTACCCACTGAATCATGTTAGTTATCAAACCATCATGATGGGCCCGGTCATAAATATTTGCAGTTCATTGCTTTTCTGTGGTAAACCCAAGTAATTTCTTTCATTCAGCAGAATTAGAATTATTGGTGGGGTCCCCTAATCATTTATTCTGGGGATCTACTTAACCAAGATTCATTAGCCTTCTGCAAAATTTCTCCATGAAGTGGCCTAGCTCTTTAATAGACAGCCTACCCTGTAGATGTCCTGGACATCTGGCCATGGCCCTTGAGTTTAACTATAGTCTTTTTTGGTGATCAATGATAATAAGCAAATTACATTGTAAATGAATATAATATCTAATCAGGTAGCCATAGTAACATGAAAAGGCTTTCTGGTAACCAGGGAAAAAATGGTTCAATTTCTTTCTGTTCCACATTTCTAGTTGACCCTTTAGAGATTTCATTTTCACCAATGATGCCAGTAGCAGCTTAGAATTCTCTGTCTAATCCACTCAGTTAATTTCTCTAGGGCTATTTTCACCAATGCCAATTGGTAAGACTTGTCCCAAGAATTTTCTACAGGGCTTTTGCTGCTTCATATCAAGGATTTGTTGGGAGCCATCTTGACCCCAATCTTATGAAATGTTTCTTTCTCTTCTATTTTCATAAAAATGTCCTGGGTTTGAAAAATAATCTAGACACTGATACTAATTTGTGCCATAAATGCTGAATTGCCAAAGCAGAGATATGAATCAAAAATCTTGCCCATCACCAAACTTTTCTAATATTTTGCAAATTATACAAGCAAGCTACAAGAGCCATATGAAGGAAATGAGTTACAGACTTGTTGTTCTTCTACCAGGCTGCTGTTCTCTTCCACTCCAATCTACTTCCCTTAGGTAGCTCGTCAGATCCCGAACTGTGACAAAGTCAGCCTTTCCCACACTCCTCACACTTCTCACTGTATCCTGGGGATTCTCATATATTTCATGGGGACTGGCTACTTTCTGATTAAGTCACACATATAAATTCTCTGTCTGAGGCCACTCTTATGTAGCATTGCTATAGGAGCTCAACACCTATTTTCCTGATTCCTGACATTGGATCTTGTTCATCAGGATTCATGGCAGAGAATAAAAATCACCCAATGTTTTCAAGCAGGAAATAATTCAATACCAAAATTAAGGTGCTTGCAAAATTGTGTGAGAGAATAAGTCAGAGGTCAAAAAATGCTATTGCCATCCAGTGATCAGGAAAGTTCTGCTGTAATAGTTACCACCACTAGCAACCTTACAGCTGCCATTCACCTATGTTTATTTTTTTGGTGAGAGCAGACAAGTTGGATCTAGCACATGGAACAGCTGCTGTGTCCTGCTTATTTGTCTATTCCACTAGAATAATGAAGAATAACCCCTACCCTTTCTATTTCCAAACTTGAATGAGTATATCTCAATGGTAGAAGCTAATCTCATCCAGACACGTAATCACAATGGCATCTGGGAAATTAGTTTTTAGCCATATTATCTCTTTGATACAAGGAGTGGGAGCATGAAAGACAAAGCAGGTAGAACGTTCCATTGAGTGACAGATAACAATACCTAAAACAAATGTGTTTTTTAACTTCCCCAGTTAAAAAAAGCTCATCTTACAGTGTCACATTCTGAGTCCACATACCTGAAATACTATGTTCCTTCCACCTCCTCTCAGCATTGTCCTGTCATTTCTTTCCATTAATTCACAGTTTTTAAGAAGTAGCAACTAGCTATTTATAATTTTAAAAATTAATGATAATAGATTAATATTTTTACTACTGGTGAAACGTTTGCATTAGTACTGAGGCCTTCTGGAATCATTAGCTTAACTTTAACAATGACTCTATCTGGAGTTTCAGGTTCCATGCCAGCTGACGTGGGAAATGTGTTCATTAGTGAGACCTTGGAGCCTCTCAGCTTAGGTCATTCATAAAACTTGTGCTTTTTGCCTCTGTCCCCAGAGCTGGCCCTAATCTATTATAATGCAGCATAAATCACCTCATTTTATGATCATGAAATTATGAGCAGTATTTTTCTACACAGAAAATAATGTGCCAAATAAAATAAAATAAATTAAAATTTCAATATTTCTGGAGGACTAGAATAATAATTATAAAAATATCCATTTCAAAAGTGACAAAAACATTTCAAATACTTTGAAGTCAATCTCCAGGAACCTTTTGTCTTGGCCTTTTCTATATTTTAGTCGGTATAAACAATCTCAAAATTGCATCTGTTCAAAATCCAAAACCGGTAATTGAGAAAATGGTTTAAAATTCCACTTTTGGTATTTGCTATTTATATGCTAAGTTTGAACTATAACATGGAATCAAAATTCTTTGAACAATGTTCTCAACATTGTATATCTCGTGATAATTACATTCTTGATTCTCTTATTGTTTGTTCCCAGGCTCATTCTTTTATATTTCTTCCCCTGACTCCCTTTACTTGGCTCACTTTTTCATTACAAAGATTTAAAATTCTTACTATTTTTTTCTTAAACATTTATTTCACTGTTTAAGGGAAAAATTTCATTGCCCAACTGGTCTGTTTTTTTTGGTAAATTAAACATTGCTGCAAAGCTGATATTTTTGATAAGCTTAGAGACTTGACTGTGATTGTACAGAACACCATGGTAGGAACAGTACTCAGAGCAAAATATTCGAGACATTGTGACAGAACAAAAGAAGATACCAAAGAAAGAATATAATGTTTTTCTGCCTCTGAGAAATGAAAATTTGGTGTTCCTACTGATGGTACAGATTTTTCATTGAGATGTATGATTCACTATTTTTTAAAACAAATTCCACATGCTAATGAATATCAGGTAGTGTAACCACAGAGGCTATCTTGTGAACAGTTTTAATCTGCCATAGAAACCAAATACTGTAAAAATAACCCAGCTTTGTACAGAAAGTGGCAGGAAGATGAAAACTTGTTTGCTTTACTAGATATCCAAAATATGAGTAATACCTAGATGCAAATTTAAGGCAAAAAAAATGACAAAACATATGTATACCTATTAAGAACTAGTGAAAAGAGTGCTACTTACTAAGCTACAAGTAATATATTAAAATGACAGAGATAATGCACTGTATGGGTAATTTCCCCTGAAAAACACTAATGCTATCATTTCGGTACCAATGAGCTTAGTGGTTAAGTGGTAATGTTTAAGTTATTTGTGTAAGAAAGAAGCCACTGTGACATTTTGTATGGACTGAGTTTAAAAGAGGAACAAAAGAACATAGGGTCAACTCCAAATGTTTTAAATCAGCCCCATCTATTTCACGCCCATGCTTAGTGCTATGTATGGCACAAACCGGTCCCCAATTATTGTGTGTTAAATTAATAACTGATGCTTTTATAATGTTTAAAATGTATAGCTTATAGCTTATCATTGGATAAGATTTGGATAAAGATTCAATATTTATCTGATCCCACCTTTCCCAAGTTTTCCATTAATCTCTTTTAGATGTATTATTTTCTTTGCTTCTTACAACAATCTGAGTGTGCATTGGGAGGAGGAAACAGTTATAGTTCACTCCGAAGTGATTTCATGGCACTAAGATTCAAATTAAAAAGTAGTCAAAAACATATTACAAAAGTAATACTTGTTATTGTATCAGAAGCTGTTCTCTCATCTAGCAAGAAGCAATAGATCCTGACTGGAGAGATGCTGCACCATTAAGAGGGTACCACCACTAAGGCATATGTTACAGCTGCCGCCAGGGCCCTCTGGCCTCCTTGTTCCCACAAACCAGCAGGTAACAAGAGGAGTCGCCATACCAGTGGCAAAATCGACGTTGATCCCTAGGAAGAGGTAGGGCTGCTCTTACATGATGGAGTCAGGGAAGCATATGTATGGAACCCAGGTGATCCCCTGGGCACCTCTTCCTGTTCCCTTGGTCCATTGTAACTGTGAATAAACATGTGCAGCAGCCCTAGTCTAAGAAGGGTACGATTGTCAAGAGTTGAATGCCCTGTGCAATGAAGGTTTGGGTCACATCACCATGTAAGCACCATTATCTGCCAGTGTGAGAGCCAACGTCAAGTGAGGGGAGGATTTGAAACAAATAGTGGAAGAAAGAGAGATAAGAAACAATGGCAACCCTTAAATGAGCTACGGCAACTGGGACTGTATAGTTCATCCTTCCCCCTGTGCCTTTCCTACTTGCAATTTCTCTCAAAAAGAGAGGCCCATGGGATTGATAGAGGAGTGTGCCTTATATCACAGCAGGGAGGAGATGGATGCTGTGGTCATGAGGCTGTACCTCCTCAGGTCTCAGACCGCAATGAGCAGAATTCTCTGAGACCCCTAGCTGCTATGATTGGACATTGTTGCCACATGTTAATTAATGGATGCCACATTCTCCATAGACTGCTCTTGCCAATGAGTGAGTGTGGCAGAGATTTAAAGACAGGTGAATCAAGTCCCCTCTGACAGCAATGATCTTGCTGAGGATTTCTCTGAACATCAATCAATCTTGCTTCCCTCCTTTCATTTCTCCTTCACTCAGGGTCACATTGAATCGTGGTCTGATGGCTCTTCCCTGCTAGCTTGGGTCTCCCACTTTTGTCTCATAGCTTGCTTCAAGGAGGACCCTGACACAGATACTTCCTAGGTGAAACCAGCCTACTTTTTCACTGGGCAGCTTTTTACTTGTGTTGCGTAATGAGCTGACAGTACAACAATTTAATCTTACAAGGCTCATAAGCCTCATATCTCTCAGAAGTTAATCACATTTTCAGACCTGTTGAAGAACCCTTTCCAGTTTTTGCTGTTCCTGCAGATAAGCATCTTAAGGTTTTACTCATTTCTTTGTTCATTTCAACGTGATGTTGGGAGGAAGAAGTAGGTAACAGCATTTGGTTGGGGGAAAAAAGGTGCACATTGAATAGCCCTTATCTGAAATGCTTGGAACCAGAAGTGTTTTAGAATTCCAATTCTTTTTGGATTTTGGAATATTTGCAGATACATAATAAAGTGTCCTGGGCACAGGACTCAAATCTAAACCCAAAATTTGCTTACATTTCATATACATCTAGCCTAAAGGTAATTTTATGTAATGTTTTAAGTAATTTTGTGCCTGAAATAAAATTCATGTTAAGTACTTATGTGAGCAATTTTCCACTTGTGACATTATGTGGGCACTCAAAAAGTTTCAGATTTGGGAGCATATTGGATTTTCGCATAAGGGACACTCAACCTCAACATGTTGAAATTGCACACCCCTCCTTGAAATCTTTAACAGTATTTCTAGTAATCAGCTAAATGTTGCCCAGTTTTAACTGTCTCCCTTCCTGCCTTATGATAGACATGTTAATACATACTTCTCTTATTTTTTATATTAATTAATATATTTGTCTATTAATCTTGGCATATTCCTCCCACAATTTGGAGTCTGCTCCTTCTTTCAAATGTTTCCACTATGTGAAAACACAAGGACTTCTTTCAAATGCTTGTGTTTATGACTTATGTCAATTTGAATGTATGTGTCCCTCCAAAATTCATATGTTGAATTTAAACCCCATTGTCATAGTAGTCAAGGGCAAGGCCTTAAAGAGGTGATTAAATCATGAGGGAAGAGCCCTCATGCATGGGCTTATTGCCCTTATGAAGAGGCTGGAGGGAAATAGCTTAGCTCTTTTGCTCTTCTACCTTCTACCATGTAAAGGCACAGCTTTCCTCCTCTCTAGAGGACTCAGCAACATGGGGCCATCTTGGAAGCAGAGAGACAAGACCCTTAATAGACACTGAACCTGCTGATGCCTTAATCTTGGACTTCCCAGCCTCTAGAATTGCAGAAGTAAGTTTCTATTATTTGTGAATTACTCTGTCTCAGGTATTGTGTTATAGCACAAATGGACTAAGACAACCAGTCATTCATTTAATTACATGTACTGAAAATCGACTTAATACCAGGCAAAGAATTGGCATAAGGAAATGAATATAACATGAATTTATTCCCTGGAAAAGTTCATGTTATAATTATTTGTAAGTGTATTAAAAATTGTATTAAATACAAATGATATTAGAGCTTTTTAATAGCTAGGAGATACTTAAGGGGAATAGACTTTTAGGCACAACTCTTATTCTGCCCTTTATTATCCATGTTGTGAGTTACCCAGGTCCTTTTCCATTTGGACAAGGACCTATAACCAAATGAAAGTGTAGAAGCTAAAAAAATGTTGTATATTACGAATAAAAAGTGAAGAAAATTTGTGTAACTGCTACAGAGAGGTTGCTATAGTAAGCATATTTTCCCAATCATAACTTTTTTTTTGTAATCATGGAAAATTGCTTATTGTGAGCACTTATTACCCAATTGAAATGATTTCTTTTAAGGATAGAGTGTGATTGAGTCTTTTCCAATTGGAAGCTTATTATGAAGCATGATTGCATGTCTTAATGCATTATATACAATCAGAAAATATATGTTAATCAAGTAAATTCTGTGCAAGTATGTTTATGAAATGCTGGGTTTAAAAGACCTTGCATTCAAAATTGACAAAGACATACTAGCAGGGACAAGGTCTAAGAAAACCTAAGGCCAAAAGAAAAAAAAAAAAAAAAACTAATGACAGTAATGAGTATTTTTGTGGACTGTGGACTATTCCTGCTTTTGCCTTTATTTCTTTAAACTCAGACTTCATGTTGGAATCTGAGTTTCATAGTAATCTTATGATAACTTATTTTGTCTACTTAATTGCTTGGTATCTGAATTCAGTCTGTTATTTGGTTTTATTTATTTTTTTGAGACAAAATGTCACTCTGTTACCCAGGCTGGAATGTACAGGCACGATTGTGGTTAACTGTAGGTTTAACCTCCTGGGCTCCAGTGATCTTCCTGCCTCAGTCTCCTGAGTAGCTGGGACTATTGGCACATGCCACCATGCCCAGCTATTTATTTTTATTTTTTCTAGAAACAGTCTTGCTGTGTTGTCTAGGTTGGTCTTAATCACTTGGGCTCAAGTGATCCTCTGGTCTTGGTCTCCCTAAGCACTGGGATGACAGGCGTGAGCCACCACGCCTGCCCAGTCTATTATATTTTATTATGCTACATTTCATTATAATTCTCCTTAGCTTCCAACCTTAATGGGGCTGGGCTTTTTTCTCACAAAATTCAAGCATAACAAATTTTAAATGTAAATTTCTATCAATAAGATAATAAAATTAATATTTACTATACTTGACTTGCCACACACGTCTCTCTCTCCATGCAACAATTCACCTTATCTTTGGATGCATTTCAAGGTGATTTACAGACATAACACTGAAATTTAATCATCAACTGAAATTTAGTATTTATTTACCAACCTATTTTCCTCTTTTGAGGTAAAATTTACATACAAGAAAATACTCAGATCATAAGTGTTCATTTCTGGAAAATTTTGACAACTACTAGACCTGTGTAACACAAATTCCAACTAGGAAATACTTCTTTCTTTATTAAACTTTTAGTAGCTAACAGCTCATAACTTACAGACACATTGACATGCGACTACATTTAGCTGGGGCAAGAAAAACCTATCAGAAAAGTAACTTGGGCCAGGCGTGAAGGCTCAGGTCTACAGTCACTGTAATTTGGGACACCAAGTCGGGTGGATCACCTAAGGCCAGGAGTTTAAGACTAGCCTTTCCAAAATGGTGAAATCCTCCCTCTACTAAAAATACAAAAATTGGCCAGGAGTGGTGGTGTGTACCTGTAGTCCCAGCTACTGGGAAGGCTGAGGCAGGATAATCACTTCAACCTGGGAAGCAGAGGTTGCAGTGAGCTGAGACCATGCCATTGCACTCCAGTCTGGGCAACAGAGCCAGACTCCATTCCCCACCACCAAAAATAAGAAAATAAACTTGATTTACAATCAAAATCAGCTAAGGACGTCGATGGCTAGGATTAACTATATATTACTATGTATATTACTATGTACTTTGCCCTTTAACATGGTAGTCAACTAGTCCACTCCCCTCACCCCAAACTTATCCCTCTAATATCAGACTATGTGATCAACATTGGCAGAAGCAATCTCATTCATCTTTAATTCCTAACACTTAAAAGAATATAAATAAATATTTTACACTTTAATGAATAAACAAAAATTGCAAATTGATCTATACAAATATATACCCCCAAATGAAAATGTGTACAAGTATACTTGCCTTCCAAATAGATTTAGTTCCTAAAATCAGATAGCAAGAGTTGGGCCACAATACAGAATTTAAAAATTTAAAGATCTATATGCTCCTTAATTCTAGAATGCATATTCTGCCATCCAAATACTTAATTCTTTTTTTTTGGCCTATTTTCACTTCAAATATAGATGAGAAAATCAAAGACTTACCCAGAGAAGGATATCTGCATGATATTAGCTTAAAGTGGCTTGCCAGACTAACAACTACATGTAAGAGAATCTGATATGAGTAAATGATTCTATCTTTTCCCACTGAAGGACATCAAGGCTTTTACAGAATACAAATGCAATTCCAAATTTCTGTGGACTGTGATTTATTTGACAGAAAAGGATAAAATGATGATAAAAAGAATCAAATCTTGATATGTCTAGCAGTTCCCATGAAACCTCTTCCTTCATCCCAGAAAAGGCTCTTCTTGGCACATTCTTAGCAGAAGCATCACTGGGAGTGACTCCCTGGCAGTCACTTCTGGATCTTATTGATTGCTGTGATCATGTACACTAACATAATTATGTCATGTTTGCAGAACCACTATGTCACAAGTACCCAGCTCCTGGACGTGTTCTGTCTCTTTACTATGTTACATCCAACTCTTGCTCTGGTTTGCATCTGCATCATAGTGTGTCATATTCCTGGATGACCCATCCACACCTAGCTTCTGTCCTGGTAGTAAACTTCTCCAGCCTCCAAGTGTTCAGAAACATAAAATAAGGTTATGCCAATAGAAGGAAACAAGGGTGAAGGCAAATCTGAGCACTATAAAAGTAAAGATAAAACCAACTAGGGCCAGTCGTGATTGGTCATGCCTGTAATCTCAGCACTTTGGGAGGCTGAGGTGGGTGGATCACCTATAGTCAGGAGTTTGAGACTAGCCTGACCAATATGGTGAAACCCCATCTCTCTAAAAATACTAAAATTAGCTGGGCATGGTGGCTGGCACCTGTAGTTCTAGCTATTCAGGATGCTGAGATGGGAGAATTGCTTGAACCTTGAATCAGAGGTTGCAGTGAGCCGAGATTGTGTCACTGCACTGCAGTCTGGGTGACAGAGTGAGACTCTGTCTCAAAAAACAAACAACAACAACAACAAAAACAACCAAAAAGAGGCAAAGCAGGTTGTCAAAAGTCTAAGCTAACCAAGTCTAACTTAGAGCAAGTTAACAAAGCTAGTAAGTCTAGGAATCTGAGTTACTCAGCAGGCATAGGGGAACAAATTTCCACAAAGCCTTTTTATAGCCTTATTTTGATGTCCTGGCTTCTGTTTTGGTGCTTATAGTTGTCTGCTCTGGGTCTTTACTTCCACCTGCTGCGACATCTGCCATTTACACAATCACTAATTATTATTTACCTTCCTGTATCACTGGCCACCTGCAGATTCTTACTGCCAAGAGCAGCAAGTCCTATTTTACTAATTTTCTTCACACGTCCTGGTAGCCCAGACCACCTTTTTATAACCCCTCCTTAGTTTTGGTATTTTAACAGTCACCAGCTGTGATGGTTAGTTTTAGGTGTCAACTTGACTGGGTCAAGGGATACCAAGATAGCTGGTAAAGCATTATTTCTGGGTATGTCTCTGAGAGTGTTTCTGAAAGAGATGGCATTTGATTCAGTGGACTGTGTAAGAAAAATCTGCCCAAACTTTATGTTGGTCAGCACCATCTAATCCAATCTGCCTGGATACAACAAAAAGGCAGAGGAAAGGTGAATTTGCTCTCTCTTCCTTGGTTGAAGCTCCTGTCTTCTATACTTGAACGTTAGATTCTTCAGCCTTTGAACTCCAGGACTTGCACTGATCATCCCCCAAGTTCTTGGGCCTTCAGCTTCAGGTCGAGAGTTATATCATCAGCTCCCTGCTTCTCAGGCCTTCAGACTTGGACTGGGTTACAGCCATTAAGAGAGTTAAGATGTGCTTTAAATGCAGCCAATGTTGGAGAACCAGGATGTGCTCAAGTAAATCTGATTGGATTTCACATCAGTGAAGTAAGAGGTGCACTTAAAGTTAACCGATGGATTTTTCCAAACACAGACAACAGAGGAAAGCCCACGAAGAAGTATTATACAGGTAGAGAAATTCACCAGCTCTTCCCCACATGTACTTATCCTTCTCATTCAATAATATGATGTCTCCAGCAAGAAGATTACATGTGGAAACATAAAATTATATGGGGTAGTGGTATGTTTCTCCAGATGATTTACTAATTTTTAGTTTATTTTTTAATTATATTTTTACCTTGATGAAAATTTTTTACAAAGTCAGAAAACAAATAGAACAATAGCATATGTGTCATAATTTATAAAGCTTATTTGATATATTTTTGTTTTATTACATTTTAAATTGTTAACAAATACTCTCTCTTCAGATATTAGGCTCTGTAATACGGGAAAGGGAGATGGTGGGGACTAGAAAAAAAGGTTTTGACCTAGGGTAAAAGGGTGTGGATTTTGACCTAACGTAAATGTGGTGTGCACACACATGCCATTATTTCATTGCATTAAAGAGTGTGATTAATTTAGAATTAAAATTTTGTTCTGGGAGAGTCAGCTCAGTTCGACTTGTTTAGAGGAGTTGCATTTTTCTGTATTGAGGGTCGATGTTTTTTTCCTCAGTGTCATGTGAGTGAATTTAAAATGAATCTTTTTACCTTCCTACGTAAGGAAAATAAGTTGACATACCTGACCCCTCCTCCTAACTGCATTTTTTTTTTTTCTGAAAATGAGGTTTTGTTATCTTTCAGAGTTTTTTGGTATGGATTTTCAGTATAACTTGTACATTTGCTGTCATTTTATATTTAATAACAAGCCAATTTAGATACATTCCTATTGTTGAAACAAAAGATAGCCTCCACCAGGCATGGTGGCTTATGCCAGTAATCCTAGCACTTTGGGAGGCTGAGGCGAGTGGATCACAAAGTCCGGAGTTTGAAACCAGCCTGACCAACATAGTAAAAACCTGTTTCTACCAAAAACACACACAAAAAATAGCCAGGCATGGTGATGGGCACCTGTACAGCTATTTGGGAGGCTAAGGCTGGAGAATCACTTGAAACTGGGAGGCAGAGGTTGCAGTAAGCCAAGATTGGACCACTGCACTCCAGCTTGGGTGACAAAGTGGCTCTGTCTCAAAAAAAAAAAAAAAAAAGCCTCCACATTTGAGTAACATCCTTTGTGCGTGCCTAACAAGAGTCTCTAACTACCATTTATTCTGGCAGTGCAAACTTTTCCATTTGTCTTTTTGTTTTGTTTCTGATTATGCTTAATGTAAACCTTCTATGACTTGTCTAGAGGCCTCTGAAGCTTAATACTGTTGACAGTAATTTTTCTTATTATTTTTGCTCTTGATATTGGTTAAGTTGCCCCTATCAATTCTGAACCTCAAGATTATTTCAAAGTTTTCATCCATCTGTCACTTCCCCCTCACTCTTCATATAGGCATTCATAAAAATAAAAATACTTCTTGCTACACCTTTTGCTCAGAAAAGAGGAGTTGATTCTAATCTCTCCCTTTTTTTATGAAGTACAAAGCATTAAAATGTTCCTCTTACCTCATCTGTTTCTAATTCATCCAAAATATTTACCTTCAATTCAACTTAAACTCCACTTACATTTTAGCAGTATTGGGAAAGTCCTGTTCATTTTAATTGATTTCTTCCTCTCTTTATAATTACCCAGTCTCAGGTAGTATTCTCTACAGCAGTGTGAGAGCAGACTAATAAAAATCGTTTTTATTTTTTCTGTTGCTAACACATATGGCATTTGCAAGTAGTATTGATAATCTTCACCCAAATAGGTATGACACTTATTAATTACATCATATTTCCAGTCACTTAAAGAGGGCAGGGAAAGTGGAGGAGGAAATGAGGCAAAGAAGATAAATAAGTGGTGTGAGGAGTGGGCTAAGAGACACAGAGAAATTAGAAAGAGAGAAGGCAAGTGTTCCTCAAAGTGATGAAATTACCTACGGATGCTTTTTACATATGAATATTTCTGTCTGTTCCTAAAAAACTGGATCAGAGATTCTGCAGGGGTGAAGAGGCAGGGTGGTGCTGGGAACCTGTACTTTAATCATTTTTGAGATGATCCTCTACCTCCTGAAGTTTGAGAACAACAACACTAGCCAACAAAAGAATTAACAGGTCTCACTAGAAATTATTATTCCTTCTTTTTAAACATTTTCAGCTTTCAGTTTATACCACTAGGAAAAGTGAACATGGGAAAAAGTTTATGAAAGGTGGTTTGTAATAAACCATAAATACTTTGTATATAGGTGTGTAGGGGGCAGGTAAGTGAGTATGTTTGTGGTTATGCATAGTTCCATATGCAGTAGTATTCCCCATATGTGTAAGATTACAGGATTACCTCTCTTACTTCTTTAAGATTTTGATTTCCAAGTCCCTCAATGGGCTTAAAATGAGGATTTTGATTCAGTAGGTTTGGAGTGGGATTCAGGAATGTGTGTGTGTTTCCCCACACCTTCCATAGGTGATTATTACTGTTAAATATAATTTCTGGGGTTCCATTGTTTTGAACCAAGATTAAGCACTAGCCTTAATAGAGCAGACCAAACCAGAATAGAGTCACCCATGCTAAGTGCCACCTAATCAAACTGAGCTTCAAAATGGACCAGTTTTCCAAGAAACAGGAAATTGACAGCAGCCAATCAGAAGGGGCCTAGTTTTCCTGACCCAGCATAAGGAAGTCTATTCTGATTTACCCTACAAGGAAAGTAACTTTGAAACAACCAACCGTCTTGGTGTTCCCAGTTTCTACTTTCTTCAGCTATTTTCTGCCTATAAAGCCCACTTCCTCCACCAGGCTTATCAGATCATTCATTATCCTTTATAGAATGGGATTTTGCCTTATTCTAGAATCACCAAAATAAGCTGATTAGAATTTTACATTAAATTTGTTGTTATTTTGTCTTTCCACACTGTAAGAAAAATATAGAAAACACTATCTTGGGTGATTTTAGAGAAATTAGAAAGATCTTTCCATCAAAAAGCCTGTTTTTATTTACAGAAATTATTTTCTAAGGGGTTATTTATTCAGCAGTTATATATAAAGTATAAGTAACTGGTATCAGATTATTTTATGAATGATTTAGTTTAAAGCAAACTAAAATGGTAGAGTACAAACATATAAATAATGCAAAGACATGTTTTACTTTCTTTGCAGTTTTGCTATGGCTAAATGCAGCTGAAGTCGCCAGACTGCTGTTCTGGAGAAGATGAAGAACTGACTATGGACTTGGTATAGATGGATGGAAAATGTGGACCACCCAACTTCACTTCCAGGAGGCTGAGCCTGTAATAAGTAGAAACGGCGATGACCTCCCACTTCTTCAGCTTGAAGATCTAAGGTAGTTCTGTCCCTGAGCATTCAACATTCTGCCAAGCTCTCTTCTGCTTCTCTTCCAGCTCCTTACAAGAAGGCATCCCTAGGAAGGGGTTTCACTTTGTTAGAGGGTGGTTCTAATTTTTTATCCTGGGCATGAATGCAACTCCTAATAGCTAGTGTTCCGTATATGAGAAGAGAGGAAGAACACTACTTGGCTTACCAGTTATGCTGTGAGTAATGCAGTTCATTAACTGCCCTAATGATTGTGTTTGGAAGCCAGTTCTCTTCCATTTGTACACTTCGATCTATGAACATCACTGCAACTGTTCTTAGTTTGAATCTTTCCAGTAGCTTCCTCATGAGTGTGTTTTAAGCTAATGGGGTTCTCTATTCATGTCAAACCAATGCCATCTATTTTTTACCTTCTAAGAGTTTCTCCCAAATGCTTTGGATGCTGGATCACATATTCTATAATTTTAAGGAATTTGGAAGAGAGAAAGGGCAGTTAAAATATAACCAAAATTGATCAAATATTGTATTAGTAAGAAAAGGAGGGGAACTCTTCTCATTAACTTAAGATGAAGTGGAATCTGTTGAAAGGATAGAAGCAAGCTCTCAGAATTGCTCCAAGGCTTGAAGAACCAACTTTAGAAATCTCCAGTGCACCAATGTTCTAGAATCAAAAGAGTGAGGAAATGAAAATCTGGCATTTTGAGCTTTGATAGTGGCAGGGAGGCAGCCAGTCTTTTTCAAACTCTTTGTCTATGAGTCACCTTCTGGCTTCAGCTGCCAACATGTCCCCACTTTCCAGGGATGTACTCATCACCACCTTAAAAAATGCTTGCATACTTAACCTTGCATAGTGTCAACTTGCCAATGTTCAACAGTGAATCACTCTACCATCTGTTTTGCAGGTTGTATTCCCAGGTTGCTGGACTTTGCTGGATAAACTCTCAAAATTATGCTGACTGAAAATTCATGCTAACTTGATTCTGAGTAATAAATTTGTCCATAGTTTTTCCTTGACCTTCCTATCTTTTTTTCTCTTTATCGTTTGTTCCAGATGAGCTGTTGTATAAATGAAAGAGCAGGAAACTTGGAATCAGAAAACCTGATCTTAACGCTTGATTCTGTTTCTTGCAGTTGAAGAAGGGCTTTTCATTTCACTCTGCCCTATTTTTGTCTGTGACATAGGGATAATACTTAAAGGATGCTTGTGACAATTAAAAGAAAGTAAAATTAGCTTTGGTCTACATTATGCTCACATATGGTAACTGTGTTATATTCTATGTGTGAAGCAATCCAATATCTTTATTCAAAATATTTCTTTGCTGATTTTTTTTCTTCTAAGGAAGCTTATTTTCAAATTTCCATCTCTTCCTGAACATACAATTTGAAATCTCCACTGACACTTCAAACTAAAATGTGTATAACCAGTTGCCTCATTTTCTACCAAAAAGTCTCTGATTTAGGTCAATTCTGGTTAATTAAGAGGGATCCTTCAGTATGATATGGCATTGTTCATTTCATTACCATCACACATATAACATAACACTTTAAAACATCTTTCTCTTCTACCACATTTTGACCAAGGGCATAATGTTCTATTCTGTCGTTTTGGTGCTGCTAACCAGAAGCTAGAAACATTGTTTCATGTACTAATTCACCATCCCAAATATAATAAAATCCCTGGGATAAGAAGAAATATCTAAGCAATCCAGGCTACCTGATCACTTTGTTTTCTTTTAATTCCAGTAAATGCCACAATCCAATTTACAAGCCTATTAAATATTGCATTTGCCTAACATGTAATATTTCCATCTGAAAGCAGGTAATATACAATTTTCCTTGGATTTTCCTCATATAGTTAATGGAATATACCTCTTATATTGCTTCATTTTAAAAACTGTATCTCAAATTATGGGGTCATTATTATTGAGGGCCTCTCTGCTGCCTGGTACTGTTATCAGTGTGCATTTGCAGAAGACCCTCTCCAGCCTCTTGGTAACCTTGCTTCTGGGTGCAAAATTATATTGTCTGATCCTTTCTTCCTGAAATCCTCTCATTAAAATCAGAAAGAATGCTGTTTATAAGCCAATTACAGAAGCAGGATTTGATTTTTTGTGTGTTCACAATTGAGAGGTAAAAAATCTGCTGCGATGTAATGTTTAGACTTCTCTCTTGTGAGAGTGCAGATGGAAGATACAGCTGCTTTTCTTCAAATCAATTTCCTCCCATTGGTCCTCTGTTATCCTTTTTCCCAGAGAAATTTCTTGTTTTCTAAGAGTGTACTTTCCCACACAATCTGAATTATTTTTATACAGCAAATTCTTGAAGTTTAACTATTCAATGATATCCAAACTTGTCTTAATTTCACCTGAAATTAGTAAGTAACTGTATTCTACAACCTCAAACAGAGGGTCTGTGATTTTCTGGGTATATATTTTTCATTTGGTAGTAATAAGAATGAGAAATATAATTAGTAATTAATAAAAATAAGAGATCTATTTGTCAGAGATTCAGATCCATACATTCTAAGTAGGGGGGGGGGATGCAAATATCTAGTGGGCAATAATGGGTTAGAAAGACTGTTTTGAGCAAGGCACAATAGTACAAACTTGTAGTCTACTTGGGAGTTTGAGGTAGGAGAATCCCTTGAGGTCAGGAATTCAAGGCTATAATGTGCCACGATCATGCCTGTGAATAGCCACTGCACTCCACCCTGGGCAGCATGGGGAGACTTCACTTCTTTAAAAACAAACAAACAAACAAAACAAAACTGCTTTAAATGTTAAGTAACTAACAATATTTTTATGTCTGAGCACAGTGGCTCAAGCCTGTAATCCCAGCAGTTTGGGAGGCCAAGGCAGGTGAATCACTTGAGCTCATGGGTTTGAAACCAGCCTGGGCAATATAGTGAAACTCAAAAAGTAACAACAACAAAAAAATTAGCCAGGTATGGTGGGGCACACCTGTGATCCCAGCTATTCGGGAGGCTGAGGTGGGAGTATTGCTTAAGCCCAAATCATGCCACTGCAATCCATCTGGGGCAACGAGACTCTGTCTCAAAAAAAAAAAAAGAAAGAAAGAAAAAAAATCGATGAAACAGGAGTGACACAGTTTTGTCTTTGCACAGTGTTTACTTAAGAAGAATGGCTGATGGACTGGGTGTGGTGGCTAACACCTGTAATTCCAGCACTTTGGGAGGGGGAGGAGGGTGGATCACCTGAAATCAGGAGTTTGAGACCAGCCTGGGCAAATGGAGAAACCACGTCTCTACTAAAAATACAAAAAAAAATAGCCAAGCATGGTGGCACATGCCTGTAATCCCAGCTACTTGGGAGGCTGAGGCAGGAGAATCACTTGAACCTGGGAGGCAGAAGTTGCAGTGAGCCGAGATTGTGCCACTGCACTCCAGCCTGGGGGACAAGAGCAAAACTCCATCTGAAAAAAATAAATAAATAAAAGAAGAATGGCTCAGTAATATAGTCACTAGTTATGTGACAGTGTATGCTCTAAATTTAAGTAGAATTTTATAATTTTAATATATATACCTATATGTGTGTATGTGTGTTTATGTGTACTGCCTTGACAGTTTGACGATTTCAAGAGAAAGATACACACACACCACAGGCACACACACTTGCACCATATATCATTTTATGATTATCTTTGCTTAGGTAGATACAGCAAACAGATATGGTGTTTATTGATAAAGAGACAATAAAATATCTTGAGAAAAATTTAATTACCTTCTGAATCTAATCTTCTAATCTTGAAAATACATTTGACTTACAGGCATGTTTCAATGTACTATTTCATGCCTCTGTCATAAGCCTGTAGTCAAGAAGAGGGGTAACTAGTAGGTCAAGGATACAGAATCATTGAGATCCATTTGATTTGTGTTACAGTCTTTTGCATAGCTTTTAAGAGAATATGTACTATTTTAATTTAGCTCCATACAAGTGATACAACATTTATTTTAAAAGTAATTATTAGGTTATAAAATGACGTCTAAGAGTGGAAGAGCCAGTAAAGCCCAAAAGAGGCTGGCCAGCAAAGATGTAATAGTGCTAACCTTGAGAGGTGATCAGCCCCAGGCTCCTGGTACCTGGGTATGAGTAAGTCAAGCTACAAATAGCTATTGTTTCCAAGTGCTGGGGATACAGGAATAAAGCAGACTAGCCCTCTCTCCAAGCAGCCTGACTAGTTGAAGAGGGAGAAAGGTGAACCTGAAAATAAGTAAGATGATTTCGGTACAGAAAAGTATTCAGAGGAAGGTAAAAATAGTAGGTAGGATGGTTAGAAAAATCCTCTCTGACATGGTGCATTGCAACAAAGATCTAAATAATGAAACATGGGATGCTGCATGAGAGTCTAAGAGAGTGGGTTCCAAGTAAGAAGGCCAGCACGTGCAAAAGCCCTCACTCAGGAAACAGAATTTTACAGTTTAGATTTTTGTTCTGTGAGTAACCGGTAGCTACTGGAGTTTTTGAAAGGGTGGTTAGGTGATCTAATGTATACTTGAGACAGATCATTCAGGCTGCTGTGTGGCAATACACTCTGGGGGCAAGAATAGCCAGGAAGAACAGCTCAGTGGAGCTACTGAAATCCACAGAAGGATTATAAAGAATAGGATCACAGATGCAGTTAACAAAGACAAAGAGAAGGTGCAAATTTGGAATATATTTGGAGGAAAAACTGACAAAACATACCAATGGGTAGAAAACAGACTGTACAAAAGAAGAATCACAACTAGTCACCTCACTCCTTCCTCACCTTTTACCCCTAGAAATATTGTTTTGTTAAATAGAGAGAAGCAGCTTTTCCCTCCCCTCTCTCCACTTTTCAATCCCTTTCAAACTGGTCCCCACGGTCCTTTCTCTTTGTTTCTGAACATCATAAAACTAAAAAAGAAGCAAACAAAATATAATAATTTCCACATTATCGTGTCAAAAATACTATTCGTGTTCAACATGTTTTCCCTTTGAAAGTCTATTTTGCTTCTCCTCTTTCCCAATGAATGAATAATGAAGCTTGAGGGCAGAGAGTTGCACACTTAGTAACCCCTCTCTACATCAATGTTTCTAATATCAATAATGGGAACAGGATATTAGATTCCTTTTTCAAGTGAAAGCTAATTGTTGGCTTGAGGGTAAGAAATCTACAAGAGAAATAATAATAGCAATTATTTTCGGAGTACTTGCTCAGTGCCTGGCATTGTTCTTCATATGTTAACAAATTTAACCCAAAAACAATCTTACATATTTTAGAGATGAGAAACTAAGGCACTGAGAACATTGCCCAAGGTCACAGAGTTAATACATGGTGTAGCTGTTTTCAGTTCCAGGCAGCCAATTTTCGAGGCTAAGATTTTACCACTAGAGATATCTGTGTATTTCTTACCATCTTGGTGCTGTTTTAGAAATAGCAGAAGAATGCCTATTTCTACCTTTCCAATGATGAGGACAGACACAACATAGACACTTAATTTCTAAGACAAGAGAAAAGAACACAAATGCACATTGGCATCTGATAATGAATGATAGAGGTAACTACACATGCTGGTCTTTCTATTGTCTCCAAAATTAAATTTATTCTAATTCTCCAGCATAAATATTCCTCAACAAATATTCTAAAAACAAAAATCTGAATTCTGGGTGTTGAAGGCAACACCTGGTGTACTTTTTATATGTTATCACTTTATTTTTTTAATCTATTTTTTTCCAATGTATAAAAGTTTCATTTTCAAATTAATACATGGTTATCTGCTTCCTAAAGCAATTTCTAAGCATTCATTATATGACACAACTCATTAGGTTTTTTTACTAATCAGTCTTAATATTGCACATTGAGTCATTATCTTATAAATCTGAGAAGTATTATATATACAGACATAATCAAAACTGCCAAATCATTTTAATCAGAAAGCAATATGAAAATGGTAAATAATAATGTATTGATAACAAATTTTAATTCACCTCACATTGGTATTAATTAAAATGGTAGTATTCTGAATTTTCTTGATTATATTGCTATCAATATTTTATTATCTATTAATGGAAAGCAAATCACATCTCACTAGTAAATGCCAGTTCATCTACTTTTTAAATTTAAATGCAAATTTTACAAAGAGATAAGTCAAAATAGGAATTGCATATGCTATGCATTACTTTATACAGGCTTCAACATCAAAATTATTTTTTAGCATGGTTCTCCAAAACCTTACTTTAGACCAGCATTAAGGAATCCAATTTTTATCCTAGTTTCTATATTAAATTACAATATAACAATAAAATTCTCAGACATTTATTATTAAAGAAAAAAAACAACTAGGTTTTATAATAGTTCTCACAAATCCCTGTGTGATTTTCAATAGATTGCTAGGTGGAATTAAAAAGAAAAACAGTAAGGATATTTGTGATATACATACTTCTAATGTGGCATCCTATGCTCTTCTCATGAAAGAAATAAAAATGTCTTTTATATTATCAACCACTGGTAAAAAGCGACTAAGAGGATATCACAGCAAATCTACCCTAGGTGATCTCATACAGGTTTCAGAATCAAAGTTGGGAATTTCCTCTTAGGGCCTACAAAGTTTGGAAACTGCAGTTTTCCAAAACAAGGCTTTGGGCCTTCTGTATCAACAATTTAAAAAGGCCAATCCACATTTTCTGTAATCACGACTTGGAAGTCCTTGCTTGATGCAAATATAGTAAGATGTTCATGCAACCTTTGCCACTATAGTTAATTTTGCACAGTTCCTCCATGATCCTCCACCAGTTACTGCTACTGCCTATACTGAGGTGGTCAGAACAAAGTTTTAGGATGAATAGATGTTGAAATGGACACAAAGAAATGGTCTTATGTCCTATATGTATTTCTTTTTTTTTTCTTTTTAGAGAAAAAAGAAAGAAAGGAAGAAAGAAAAAGAGAGAGAAAGAAAGAAAAAAAGAATAAAAGAGAGAAAGAAAGAGGAAGAGAAAGAGGGAGAGAGAACAGGAATCTTGCTCTATTGCCCAGGCTAGAATGTGGTCTAAAAATGGGTATTAAAAACCTGTTTTATGCCAGTAAATGTGCTTAACAATGGAGACAGGAAGGAACAAACAAGCAGCCAACCAATATTTCATTTAAACCTGTGAAATGCTATGCAATTGCTGAGGAGTGATTTACTTCCAACTTTGTGGTCACTATTAGAATAGGTGTGATGTGATACTGAGAAAAATGTATGTTTTGTGGATTTGGGGTGGAGAGTTCTGTAAATGTTTATTAAGTTTACTTATTTCAGGTCTGAGTTCAAGTCCTGGATATCCTTGTTAATTTTCTGTCTCGTTGATCTGTCTAATATTGACAATGTAGTGTTAAAGTCTCCCACTATTATTATGTGGTAGTCTAAATCTCTTTGTAAGTCATTAAGAACTTGCCTTATGCATCTGGGTGCTCCTGTATTGGGTACGTATATATTTAGGATCCTTAGCTCTTGTTGTATTGATCCTTTTACCATTATGTAATGTCCTTCTTTGTCTCTTTTGGTCTTTGTTGCTTTAAAGTCTATTTTATCAGAGACGAGAATTGCAGCTTCTGCTTTTTATTGCTCTCCATTTGCTTGGTAAATCTTCCTCCATCCCTTTATTTTGAGCCTTTGTGTATCCTTGCATGTGAGATGGGTTTCCTGGATACAGCACACCGAGGGGTTTTGGCTTTTTATCCAAATTGCCTGTCTGTGTCTTTTGATTGGGGCATTTAGTTCATTTAAATTTGGAATTGATATTGATATATATAAATTTAATACTGCCATTTAATGCTGGCTGGCTCTTTTGCCCATTAGTTAATGTAAATTCTTCATTACGGTGATGCTCTTCTTTACCTTTTGGTATGTTTTTTGAATGGCTGATACTAGTTGTTCCTTTCTATGTGTAATGCTTCTTTCAGAAGTTCTCATAAAGCAGGCCTGGTGGTGATGAAATCTCTGAGTACTTGCTTGTTTGCAAAAAATATTATTTTTCTTTCACTTATGAAGCTTAGTTTGGCTGGATATGAAATTCTGGGTTGAAAGTTCTTTTCTTTAAGGATATCAAATATTGGCCCTGACTCTCTTTTTGTGCTGGTTTCTTCCCATCTTTGTGGATTTACCCATCTGTCGTCTTTGTAATTGCTGACTTTCAGATTGAGTCTCTAAGTGGACGTCCAGTTTGTTGGTGATGAAGTTTTTTCTGTTTCTTAGTTTTCCTTTGGCAGACGCCCCTCCCTCACAGAGCTGGACCTTCCAGGGTTCAGCTGTGCTTGCTGTGAAACTCTCAATCTTCAGCACTTCCAATTGCTGTTTTTTTGTGGGGGAACTGCACCAGCTGAAACAGCAGCGCTGAGGTGCTTTTCTGCCCAGGAATCTCTTGGTCTGGCTCCCTGCTTCAGTACTCCCCCTCAATCAGCTGAATGGGCGACTCTGCCTTCCCAGAGCTCCAAACACCAAGTGAAAGGGCACCCAGTCCCGTACACTCTGCACTGAGAACCGCTGAACCAGGGCACCGGCAAAACAGCTGCGCCGGCCAAAGAGTCACGCTGACGACCCATGTGGCTCCTCTGCTGGGAATATCCTGGTTCGTGGGCAACAAAAGTTCATCTGGAAGTGTGGCATCCACTCACTCTCTGCACTTTCACTGGAAGCTACAAGCCTGAGCTGCTGCTAATCAGCCATCTTGGATCTCTCTTTCTGTTGTCACTTTAAAACTTCACAAAGCTCATAATATAAGTGTTAATATCTTAGTATTGTGAATGGGATTCCAAAAAAATAATGAATTGCCCAGGTTTATACAATAAAATTTAGAGTTAAAATGACCACTTTTGTATACACCTAAATCCCCATGCATTTTTCAAAACAGTGTTCTATCATGAGTGAATTTGAGTGGGCAACAGCACTTTAGCCCAGTTTTGAAAACCTTATTTAAGTGATACTTTATTTAATGGATATAAAATAATACTTCAACTATGCTTCAAAGCCAATAGAATTTTGATATAAATGTAGGATTATTACTGTGTTTTGTATTTTTATTTATATTAACTTTTGTGACAAGAAACTTCCAACAGTCCTTTCAACACAAACCCATAGTAGCATAAAATGAAATAAAAGTATGAAATTACTGTTCAGAAGAGGTTAAACCACAGAAACAATATGTTCTACCTTTTCCATGGTTTGTTAATCAAGAGTTCAAATTTTAAATTTTTTCACCTACTGCGATATGTATATTTCTTTATGAATGATGGGTGTTTTTCTATATTTCATCCCATCAGTTTGTTCTACGGAAATTTCTTAGGGCTGTGTGTGTGTGTGTGTGTGTGTGTGTGTGTATACATGTGTGCATGTGTGTTTTCATTGCAAAGGTAGAATAATAAAAAAGTAAAAGTTAATTCTACTGAAAATAGAATCTTCCAAATACTTAAGCAAAATAACTTTAACCCAGAAGAATGAGTGCTCTGTAGCTAAAAAGGCAGAAAAATTGTGCAGTGGTGAAATATGAACTGAAATGGAATGAGACAGGAGTAAGTCTACATTACACAGGAATCTTCAGCATATGCTGATTACCTGGTTAGGCCATTTGGACCATTGGGTTCTTAATTTCAGTTGGCCAGTTGAATAAGTCTGTCTGATCCAGACATCTACCTAAATCAGTAGTTATGAAGACAGCAGAAATAGCAACTAGAAATAAAGTGACACTGTAGGTTGGAAACCTATATATAGTTTCATTTTTTTTTAACTTTTAAGTTCAGGGTTACAAGTGCATGTTTGTGACATAGGTAAACTTGTGTCATGGGTGTTTGTTGTACAAATTTCATCATCCTGGTATTAAGTTTAGTATCCATTAGTTGTTTTTCCTGATCCTCTCCCTCCTCCCATCCTTCACCCTCAAAAAGACCCCACTATGAGTTGTTCCCCTTTGAGTCCATGTGTTTTCATCATTTAGCTCCCACTTATAAGTGAGCACATACAGTATTTGTCTTTTTTGTTACTGTATTAAAAAAATATATATAGTTTTATATAGTTTATTTTAAATATTGATTCAATCTGTGAACTCTCTAAGTTTAGAATACTCCTAGATTTTCCCAGTTTGGTCCTAATATACAAGAATTTAAACTTTCTCTTCTACCACCGTAATACCTGCCCAACAATTCCTAGGGCATTTGTAAGCATCTTGGGACATGATAGGAATATGACTACTGGAGGTAGCCCAGCAGTGTGGCTTGTTGGACCCAGAGGATCAATCAGGAGGTGATCTACTCACACCATAGCAGAGTGAAGTTTTAAGGCTCAGGTGGTGTGATGGTTCTACCCAAGTGATGAGCATTCTGGTCAGACCAGTTGTTCCCTTGCTTTAGGGTTTATGTTGATTATTTGGTTGGTTATTTGGCATTCCCAGCCACTTGCATGTTGCCAGCACTTGGTGTGATCACTTTTTTTTTTATCATTTTAATAGTAGTGTAGTGATATTTTATTGTAATTTTAATTTGAATTACTGTGATGGCTAATACTTTTAAAGATGCTTTAATGTGCCTATTGTGTATCTTCTATTGTAAATTCTGTTCTCAAATTTCTGGACCATTATTTAGGTTGTTTTTTTTTTTCTCATATTATTGAGTTATAAGGATTCTTTATATATTCTGCATTCAGGTACTTTGTGTGATAGAAGTATTATGAATTTTTTTTCAGTGTGCATTATTTTCTTAAGGTGTCTTTTGAAGAATGGTTTTAATTTTGATAAAAATTCAATATATTATTATTTTGTGGCTCATGCTTTTTTGTTGTTGTTGTAAAAAAATCTTGCCTGTCCCTAGATCTTGATGATTTTCTCATATGTTTTCTTCTAGAAAATCTTTTTCAAGTCTAAGTATGATGTGAAGTTGGAGTGATGTTCTTTCTAAAAATATACATATACATACAGTTAATCCAGCACCATTAGTTGAAAAGACATTCCTTTCTCCCATTGAATCGCCTATACTTTGTCATAATATAATTGACCACAGATGTATGAATCTATTTCTGCACTCTATTCTGTTTTATTGCAATATAGCTACCTTTTCACCAGTAGAAAATTGTCTTGAATACTACAGTTATATATTAAGCACTGAATCCAAGAATAGCTATTCCTTTGATTTCATCCTCCTGTGGACGTATATTTTACATTTGTTTTTATGTACCGTCGGTCTGCATTCCATGCTCTCCTTGCTAGATGGTTATGTACTCTAGAGTGGTCATTATTCATAATTACAGAACACAAAATATTTAGAGCTCTATATCTAAGGAGGTTTTTCTCTCTTCTAGTATGATCTGCATTTGGGGAATAAACCGTTTTTGTCTTCCTCAGGGACTCTTAAATTGAGCTTTTGCAGTAAGAGGTCTTAATCAACCTTGTGTTTTTAAAAACATACTTAAAGCTCTTCTGGTTAGGGGTGATAGGTGCAATAGATAGAGACTTGTTAAGAATTAGAACACCTGGAAAGTCAGATTGGGGTCTGTGCCATCAGAATTCCTTAAGAGACACTGGGGGAATAAAATCAAAATTGGGCGAAAATGTACAACTAGAGTTGATTTGGAAGCCATGATCAGAAGTTAAATGTGCTGTTCCAGGATATGGAAGTAGGATAAGAGTGTCTGAAAACCTAGAAGCAAGATAATCAAGAAGATATGGAGGCTGTCTAACTTTCTATTACTTGCTATTGCATCTTCCTTACTGACTAGTATATATAACACTACATACAGTAAGAACCAGAAGTGAATTTATCAAAAAGCTGGTAACACTTAAGTATCAGGACCCTTAACTGCATAGACACCTTTCAAAATTCTAAAATTGTATTTATTTTGTGTTCTTTTTCTTACACGTAGCCTCTTATAAATAGAGAGAGGATAAACCCAGAACCATCGAAAGCAAAAACCAGGAGTGTTGATCATAAAACTACATTTTATTTGTTTATTTTAGGATATTTTATGGAAACAAAATACTTAAAGTAGCAAGATAGACACTAGAGCTTATAATTATCTAGTGTTCAGCCCTGTGTCAGATACTGCTCTAAGCATGTCACATGAATTTACTGATTTGTCCCTCAGAACAACTCAGTGAGGTCCATTTGCTATAAGCTTCATTTTAGAGATTAAAAAAACCAGATCACAAAGAGACATTAAATAACTTTCTCAATCTGTGTAACTAGTAAAGAGTAAGAGGTCTTGAGAGTGGTGGGGTCCAGATTTGAACTCACATAGTCTCATTCCAACACCTTATGCTGCCATCTACCTTCCTATCCCTCTAGAATCAAAGGAAATAAGCCTCATGCTGAATTTCTCTTTAGATTTACTGGTAACTGTTTTTTATTGACCAATATTCCACTAATTTTGTGATGAAGTCTATGTATACAGATATACAATCAAACTTCAGAAATAAGGTTAATTTGAATACAGAAACAAGGCACAGAAATTGGACAGCTTTAAATCATTTCAAACTATAGATTTCAAGATGAGTTTGTGACTGTCTAACAGATACTTATAACTATCCCAGAGTTTGTGAAAGCATCTATACTTCATAAATCTCACTCTTTATTTCCTAATAGGTCATATAATCTTACAAGCATGTAGGGTATTTACTTTTGGTCTATTTGACAATCAATATTGAAGTTTGGGAATGCAAAATTCTTTACTGAATTTGAATGGGGCAAGGTGTTTTCTTTATACAACAGCCAGATACATTCTCACACTTTCATTTCATGAATATCAAGATGGAGAAATCTTAAAATTTTAATATTTTTAAAATTTTAAATATTTTATGCCAATTTTCTAAGCAAGCATATTTAGGATTATAACTATTTTCCTTCATGGAAAAAAATGTTGAATAAGTGTCCTGGACCTCAATAAATTTAGAAATACACAGAGATTCAAGATGACCTCCTCAGTGGTAGTGCAGTATTTGACTTTTCTGTAAGCATGTCTATAGCCATATATTTTTTGTATATGGAATTGGCTTTTATTCTCGAATTGAGAATGTAAATTAGCATTTGTTATGCTCTCTAGGGTTTAGTTCTTTTTGGAAACTATACATTAACAAGGAATAATGCTAAAATAACCCTATACTTACCATTTCTTTTCAAAATTTTAGATATTTTCAGAAGATCAATTTCTACTCTGAGTTTGAAGGTAATGGAGTGTTAGTAGTTAGGAGCATGGACTTTTCATCTCTAACAAATTTTGGATGGAATCTGATGCATTCCGTATATCTGATAATGTTCAAATCATGTAATTTATTTCATTTGTTAATAAAATCATGACTAAAAACTATTAATAGGGCCTGACATGGTGGCCCACGCCTGTAATCTCAGCACTTTTGGAGGCCAAGGCAAGTGGATCACCTGAGGTCAGGAGTTCAAGACCAGCCTGCCCAACAGGGTGAAATCCCATTTCCACTAAAAATACAAAAATTAGCCAGGCATGGCAGCAGGTGCCTGTGATCCTTGGCAGGTGTCTGCAGCTACTCAGTATGCTGAGACAGGAGACTTGGTTGAACCTGGGAGGTGGAGGTTACAGTGAGCTGAGATCATACCACTGCACTCTAGCCTGAGCAACAGAGCGAGACTCCATCTCAAAACACAAAAAACAAACAAACAACTATTATTAAGTCACGATGATGAAATTTACTTATCACTCGCTTTTATAATTATTTTTAACCTAATCACAGCATAGTTACCCACAAATCATTATCCTCACTTTGAAATAAGTAAATTAGGCTCAAAGACAAAAATAAAAGCAAGAATAAAACTTGCCCAAATTTAGATAGCCCATGGAAGAGAGCCAGGATTTGGACTTAGGCTGTCTTACTTTGTATCATTTGCTATAGAGTCTTCAGTGACTAGTAGAGACAGGACTGTACATCTAGTAAGCACCAGAAGTAAATTTCCTAAAAAGCTAACAACACTTAAACATCAGGACCCTCAACTGTATGGACAACTTTCAAAACTCTAAAATTGTGTTTATATTTTTGTGTTCTTTTTCTTACATTTGTAAGAAAAAGGGGTTACTTAGCCCCACAAATCATGTGAATTTTAGGGCTCGCTAAACCTGGATTTGCCTCAGATAGGCCAACAATAAATGTTAGCTCCTATTATTGTCAGCACCCATTTACTATTGCTAATCATAATATTTACAGAGTTTGTGCTGAGGTAGTAACTTCCCTGCCACCCCATCTCTTCTCTGCTTTGTCAGCTCTATGTACCTTTCGTGGATTTTCTGTTGTTGACCCAATCTTCTCTGTAAGGCTCCCCCTAGTTATATGCTAACTAAAGACTTCCTCAAGTGTGAGGCACAATATATGTATACATTTTTATTACCACTATGTTTAGGCACAGGCTTTTGAGAAGTGAGGAGAAATTCTGGAAAGACAAGCTTTCCAGTTGCTATTCCCATCTCACCCCTCACTCCCTCTACAGTTTCCTATTTGTATACTCAATAAAATACTAAGTGCTCTGTAAATGTAGCATGACCTTGAAATCTATCTAAAGACAATGATAAAAACGTTAAAAATTATTAGCATTACAGCAATAATTATAGGAGAACTAGTGACTGAGGTACTCATAGGCTAAATGTGTAACCTAGATTATGTTATTTAATAATTAGTAAACTAACTATCTGAGGTTGGAAATTTATCCCTAATTTACAGATAAGGAAAGAAAGTCTTGGAGAGATTAAAGGACCTATCCAAGGTTACACAGTAGGTGTGGGGTCAAATTTAAAACTCAGATCTGTGACTCCAAAGCCCTTTATTTAACATCCACACTCTCCAGCCTTCATCATTGCTCAGACCACCACCATCGTGATTCAGCTACCTTAAGTATAGGTATAAATAGTAAATTGATTTGGGGGAGAAAACCTCGGAAAACTAAACTCTTTATGTCTGAAGTGTTCAGAGAAATCATAGTGTTAATTATATATTCTAAAATTATGCAAATAATCTTTTTAGTTGTGAATTAATCAATGTTAATCACTTGAAAAATAGCTTTTAGGTTCTTTTTTTTTTTCTTAGAGATGTGTCAGAGTGGTTGAAATTCTCCTAGTAAGCTTCCTTTTTAAGAATTCAATTTTTTTCCCCCCTGGCAGATGAAGACTACTTGAGTTATTTTGGTGTTGAGCAACAGTCACAGTAGGTGATTAAATTAGAGGCAGGTGTAAAACCCCTGCCTCCGAGTTACCAGGGCTCTGCTCTCTGAGGGTTATAGATGAGCAGTAAGTTTCTGACACTTGAAAGCCTATCTTTTGTGGAGGGAAAAGAGACACTAATGTGACCGGCTATTTAAAAAGAGATGTCAATAAAGAAATAGAATGACTATTAGATGAGGAAGATATGGTTCACCTGCCTATTTGAATTTGAAAACAACACATTCTCAGCTGTGGTTATTTCAAGTCTACCATTATGAAAAATGCAAGTAGAACAAATGAAGTTGCAACCCCCTTTTCTTAGTAGCAAACAGTAAGCCTAGTAACTACTTTGGTTTTCAAAAGAACTTACTTTGATGTTAGCCAAAATTTCTGAAGATCCTCTGATTATTAATGCTGATTTCAGTTTTTTATGGACCTTGATAATTTTGTGAAAACAACAGAACTGTAGAAATTCATCATAACATAAAGAAATGCTCTTAAGAAATTATAAAAGAGTAATTGTACTCCTGAGTTTCTGGACATCTGAATTGTTATTTATTTTCAGATATGGTTAGAGATGTATTTTGATTCTATGTCTTGTATATTTCCTCCAAAATAGTATATCAAAGTACCTGAGATTTGAGTACTCCACATTATTCTTTAAATCATGAACATTGTTAAAACTTACTGTTCTTGGACATATGATGGTTTTGGCATGTCTGTGATATTTTTCTGTCAACCTCTCAACTTCCAAATACTGCACCAAGGCTTTTCTTTTTGTTAATATGTGTGCGTATGTATATTTACGTGTGTGTGCATATCTATATATATATACACACATATATATACATACTTTTAAGTGTAAATCTTTCTTTACTTTGAAGGTTCATACGATCTATAGTTCTCAAGTTTAGCTTTACGTGGTATAAAAGGCAGATTAAGTGTTAATCAAAAATGGTTTGAATTTTTTTTCTACTGAGTACTTCTAACTAGGTTATGACTCTTCCTGAAGCTTACTGAATAGTGCTGATGGACGTGCAAATTAAGTTTTATACCCAGAACCTTACAAACTTACAATATAATGGAATTCTCTTTTTCCAGAGTGGTCAAAGACTAAAAGATTAATGGCTCTAGGAAGGACTCGGCAAATACATTTGTTTTTCAGAATAAAATCCTACATGAATCTTTTAAATAATTTATTGGTATATTAATACTTCAGAATATCTTATACCTTGCAGACATGTGTGTCTGAAAAATCCAGTGCATTTAGGTCACAGCTAAATACTTGACAAAACATAATTCACATTTATAAGGGAAAAACTACTAAAAAGATTTATATGTTGAAAACAGGTGGCAAAATATACATTTTCAAGTACTCAAAATAATAGTGTCAAATACTGTTTATAAAATCTTGAAATGGCACTGTTTCATGGTAATCTTTAGTGAGGAAAATTATACTTTAGTAAATACTTTATCTTATCAAAATACATTGTAAAATGACATATTTAATAACATCTGAGTGTGTTTTGATTTAAAAAGATGTACAGATTACAGAGATTACATATAGATGTTCAATAAATCTTTACTGACTGAGGCTTGGTGACGAGAGGTTCATTCAGTAATCTAGGAAATCAAATTTCGTCATTTTTTGACAGCACATAGAAGAACCATTCCAATGAGGATGGAGATAGGTTCTGTATTTTCCAAAAGCTAGTTAGAATAACTATTTTTTTGTAATTTTAATGGTTTACCGATCATGGCAACTTTGTTTCAGATGACTTAAAAAATTACCCTAAAATGAAGAGGAAGAACATGGACTGTTTAATGCCTTACTTCACTTCACATCTATTGTTGTCATTTCACTTTGATTTATTATGTATAGATTTAATTTCTGTTTTATTGACAGCTTAGACCCTAGGATTGAAAAAATAAGATGGTTCATAACTGCTTTGAAATTACTTAAATATTTGGCAAAATAAAAACAAAAGGAACCCATGAGTGGAATCCCTTTGGGTGGAGGTGTTTACTGAGATTTACCTGGACCTCAGTCAGTGAGATTTATGTCTCACAAATGGCTCCATTATTAAACCCTCTGACTCCATTCCCATGCCTACACAAAGCGCTCAGCTAGTGTCATTCTCTACCATGCAAAAGGCAAAACTCTGCCTTGTTTTTTGCTTCCACTAAGAATCTACTCATACCAAGGAGGAAGAAGTAAACACTAGCCTCATTTTTCTTGGAGCTGATTGGCCCAAAACTATCCCAGTTTTAAAATGAAAAATCCCAGATCCTGAGGGCAAACCAAAATGGTTTACTAGAATCTCTCATTGCCTGAGCCTAATTTTGAGACAAGGGAAAGAGATTTTCTCAAATAAGAGGCATATTTCAAGGTAGATTTTCAGTCTCAAGTCAAAGTTTAGCACAGTGAAAGAGACTTTAGGTTGGGTACCTGATCATTGTCTACGGGCAGTACACACGTTCCAACCTGTCTTGCGGTAAAATACAGTCATGTGACCGAGTGCCAACAGAATGTGAATGAAAGTGATGTTACTTCCACAGTTGGTTCATAATAACATGCACGTGCCATACTCCTTGTTCCTTCCATTCTCTGGTTTGAAAATGAATACAATCACCTTGAAATCTAAATGCTGAAGACTGCAGAGCCACAGGATCAAAGAAGTGTGAGAAGGAAAGCTGCCTTGAAATAAGAAAACCCCTGACAGCGAGGGGTAGGGAGTTGGGGAGAGATAGCATGGGGAGAAATGCCAGATGTAGGTGATGGGGAGGAAGGCAGCAAATCACACTGCCATGTGTGTGCCTATGCAACTATCTTGCATGTTCTTCACATGTACCCCAAAACCTAAAATGCAATAAAAAAATCTGAAAAAAAAAAAAAAAAAAAAAAAAAACCGTATTACATTTTATATGAGTGAGAAATAAATTTCTATTATGTCAAGCTACTAAACTATTTCCTTTTGCCTGTATAGCACCTGGTGTTACCTTATATAATATACACAGTGGTTAAAGGAAGATTCTAGACCTAGACTCTCAGAGATCAAGTCTTAGCTCTTCTACTTGCTAAGCAAATATTATGCTTAGCATCCCTTTGTATGTTCTTAACAAATACCTGCATGTTCTGTATATTCTTAGCAAATATCTTAACCCTTCTGAGCCTTAGTTCTCTCATCATTAAAGTGGAAATAATGATGATATCTAATTCACAGCATTGCTGTTAGCATTAAATAATTTATTACATGTAAAGCATTTAGTAGTCTGACATAAAATAAGTACCATATAAGTGTTATTATTTCATATTTTTCTATGGTAATTTTTTCCTATGTATTTATCCTGCATCACTTTTTTCTCTTGGCATTAATTTTTTTAATGTTACTACATTTTATTTTCTTTAAACATCACTTAATGCATATTTCAAGGCTTTAAGTCTACACATACTACTGCCAGATCCTGCAACTCGCTAATAATGACCATTGCTTCTTCACTTTTAAAAAATGTATTAAGATATAATTCATACACCATACAATTTAGTCATTTAAAATGAACAATTCAATGGCTTTTAGAGTATTCAGAGCTGTCTGTTGATCACCATAATCATTTTATTTCTCCGTTTCTCAGAACTACCCTTTAATATTTTAGGAGTTTGTTACAACTATGACTCTAAATCCTGCATTCTCTGATCTCTGGCACTGAATTCCCTGCTAGGATTTCTATGAGTTTTTAACTCTGAAAAATTGTTCCAGTATCCAGCTATATTTTAGCTATTCAGCCTCAAGGGACCACTGTCCTATCACGTGAAGTGGCACAGAAATCATTATTAGTCCAAAATCATTGCCTACCATGATGAACTAATATTCCCCTTCCAGGAAAGACTAATTTCTTAAGGAAGCTTATGTCGGTGAAGGATGGATTGAAATCTAACCTCCAGTATGAAGGTTTCTAGTTGATGTACTCACTTCAGAAGTCATACGATAAACTTTCTTACTTCTCTGAATCACTTCATCTAAAATATTTCATCTGCCAAAGGCTGTACTTCTATAATACTCTCAGAATAACTCCAACAACTTTGCTGACTACTAAGTGGTATTCCAAAGACTATACGTTAAACAAAGAGGTAGGTGAACTCTTGAAATAATTCTAAATTGGTTATTTTAATTCCTAATTCTGGTAGTTTGTTAGAAAATCCTAGAGGAGACACTAAACGTAAGCCAGAAGTAGAATGGTTTCTTCTTGTAGCAGGCTGACACAGTGCTGAGTCAGGGCACATGGCTTCTTGCTGAATTTATCCTCCCAACATCCCTAGGCCACATGCCATTTCACAGGCACCAACAGCACATTGTATGTGGGGGCTCGCTTAAGTCCACTAATTTCATCTTACTGCCTCAGCTCCCCAGGTATCTCCACCCCTTAGCTTAAATAGACTGACTGGATCCTGCCTTTTACTGACCTCATCAGAAACCCCGTCTCAAAACACATTGTGATTTTAGTGATTTAAGTGAATATTTGCAAGATCAGGTAACAGGTGGAGTAACTTACAAAGTCTGTCGACTCGCTCTTCTAGTTGACTCCAACTTTGCTTTTTCTCTTTATCATGGCTTGTCTCTTCATCATATTTCTAACCATATAAAAGCCCCACTACTGGTATGGAAACTTTCTTGCTACATCATACTAGAATTTGTAGTAAAGCTTTTGTATTGCAATTAATTCCCACTACAGATAAACTTGCTGCCAGAGGGACTTTTCAACTGTCCGCACTCTCTACCCATCTCCAGGGAATTCTAGTGAATGAACTTCTCTACAAAATAAATAACCATCAAATATATTTTCTTAGAAAATCAGAGAGTTTTCAGATTATTTCAGTAGACCTTATATATACTAGATATCTAGTAATAGAGAAACAATAAACAAGATACACACAATATAATGTGATTTAAAAACTTAATAGGTCTTTTGATTTATGTCAAAATACATTGCATGTCAAAAAAACAGTTTCTGGATTGTGTTACTTTTATCATAATGAACAATGCCATTAGATTGTCATTGAAAATTAAGTAATAAAATGATTTGACATATGAAAGAAAATCTTTAAACAGTAGTTTTTCTTCCAGTTGTCACAACTCCTTTAGATACTAATTGTCTGTAATTGCAAATATCTGAATCCAAGTGTCAGCAAATGGTTGTCTGTGGTGAAGAAAATGTTTCTGAGGTGGATACAAATATTAATTGCCAGAAAAATGCAATGATCATTTTTTTCTTTCATAAGTATTAAATATATACATAGACATTGATGAATTTGGCAGAATTGAAGATCCAAACCCAAGGAATTCTCAAGAACATTCTAAGTCTGATGCGATTTTGGAAGTTTGTTCATTTACCCAAGTATTGCATCACCTGTGTGCCATAAATCTTCCCAACACACTTCTTGAGGCACTTGCAATATTTTTGGAAGAAAAGATAGGAAAGGAATAATCACTTGTTCAAATTGCTCTTTGTACAATATGTCACAGTTTTTATATGTCACATACAGGCTATTATGGACTTTAATCACCATTTTCTTTCTTTTTTGGAGTAGTTTTTATAGGAGAAAACTACTGAAATATTTGAGAATCATTCTGGTAACTCTTAACAAATTATTTTTTAACTTGTGGGTTACAGAGATACCTGCAGGATAGACTTTTGAGACTGGGGTTTTTGAATTTATTATAATTTTTGTTTAAAACTACAGCTTTATTAGTTAAATAAGGATATGGAGATTATTACATAGGCAAAAAGATAAACATTCATAAGCCATTTAAAAATAATAAAATAGAAAAAATATGAGATTGAATAATAGAAATGGATTAAGCTAGTTTTTGAAGTTTTTGTATTTTACAATATAAAACAATTGAATACTTAGACAAAAATAATTTGTGGATATTTTCAACTGTTCCATAATGGGAAAATATGTATGGCAGTGTTGCATTTAATCATGTTTTGTGGGATGTTTTTTGGTTGTGGTGTATGAATTAAATATTTGCATTTGGTAGAACAAAAAAATAATTGAGGTGAAGATATAGATAATACCAAGATATAGATAATACCGATAATTGAGGTGAAGCTATAGATACCAAGATAGAAATCAAATATGATGATTGTAGAAAGAGGTCATAAATATACCATACAGGTTAGCTAAGAAATGAGTTACTAAACATACATGATAGGTGATGTGGTTTGGCTCTGTGTCACCAACCAAATCTCATCTTGAACTGTACTCTCATAATTCCTATGTATTGTGGAAGGCACCTGGGGAAAGATAATTGAATCATGGGGTAGTTTCTCCCACAGTATTCTTGTGGTAGTGAATAAGTCTCACCAGATCTGATGGTTTGGTAAGGGGAAACCCATTTCACTTGGCTCATATTCTCTTCTCTTGTCTGCCTCCGTTTGAGATGTACCTTTCAACTTCTGCCATGATTGTGAGGCCTCCCCAGCCATGCAAAACTGTAAGTCCAATAAACGTCTTTCTTTTGTAAATTGCCCAGTCTTTGTTATGTCTTTATCTACAGCATGAAAACAGACTAATACAATAAACTGGTACCAATAGAGTGGGTGCTGCTGAAAAGATACCTGAAAATGTGGAAGCAACTTTGGAACTGGGTAAGAGGCAGAGGTTGTAAGAGTTTGGAGGTCTAAGAAGGAGACAGGAAAATGTGGGAAAGTTTGGAACTGCCTAGAGACTTGTTGAATGGCTTTGACCAAAGTGCTGATAGTGATATGAACAATAAGGTCCAGGCTGAGGTGGTCTCAGATGGAGATGAAGAACTTGGAAACTGAAGCAAAGGTGACTCTTGTTATGTTTTAGCAAACCAACTGGCAGCATTTTGCCCCTATCTTAAAGATTTGTGAAACTTTAAGAGATGACTTAGGGTATCTGGCAAAAAAATTTAAGTAGCAAAGCATTTAAGAGATGACTTGGGTGTTTTTAAAGGCATGGAGTTTTGAATGGGAAATGAAGCATAAACGTTTGGAAATGTGCAGCCTGAGAATTTGATAAAGAAAGTCCATTTCTTAAGGGGAAATTCAAGCCAGCTGTGGACATTTGCATAAGTAATGAGAAGCCAAATGTTAATCACCAAGACAATTGGGAAAAATATCTTCAGGGCTCCCATCACAGGCCCAGAGGTTTAGGAGTAAAAAATGGTTTTGTGGGCCAGCCCAGGGTCCCAGGTCTAGGGACTTGGTGCTCTGCATCGCAGCCACTCTAGCAATGACTAAAAGTGGCCCAGGGCTTTCTCCTTGGGCTGTTGCTTCAGAGGGTGGAAGCCCAAGTCTTGGCAACTTCCATGTGATGTTGAGCCTGCAGGTACACAGAAATCAAGAATTGAGGTTTGAGAACCTCCACCTAGGTTTTGGAGAATGAATGGAAACACCTGGATGTCCAGGCAGACGTCTGCAGCAGGGATGGGGCTCTCATGGAGAACTGCTAGGTCAGTGTGGAAGGGAAATGTGTGGTTGGAGCCCTAAAACAGAGTTCCTACTGGGACACTGCCTAGTGGAGCTGTGAGAAGAGGGCTACCATCCTCCAGACCCCAGAATGGCAGATCTACTGATGGCTTGCACTGTGCATGTGGAAAAGCCACCGATAACAGCAGTCCATGAAAGTAGCCAGAAATGGCAACCCTGCAAAGCCACAGGGCTGGAGCTGCCCAAGGCTGTGGGAGCCTACATTTTGCAGCAGCATGACCTGGATGTGAGACATGGAGTCAAAGAAGATTATTCTGGAGCTTTAAGATTTGACTGTCCTGCTGGATTTTGGACTTATATGGGCTTTTAGCCCTTTTTTTTCAGCCAATTTCTCCTATTTACTCAATATCTATACCCTATTGTATCTAGGAAGTAACTAACTTGCTTTTGATTTTACAGGCTCATAGGTGGAAGGGACTTGCCTTGTCTCAGATGAGACTTTGGACTGTGTAGTTTTGAGTTAATGCTGAAATGTATTAAGACTTTGGGGAACTGTTGGGACGGCAGGATTGGTTCTGAAATGTGAGGACATGAGATTTGGGAGGGGTTGGGGTGAAAGTATATGGTTTGGTTCTGTGTCCTTAACCAGATCTCCTCTTGAATTATACTCCCATAATTCCCACATGTTGTGGGAGGGACCCCGTGGGAGATAATTGAATCATGGGAGTGGTTTCTCCCACACTGTTCTCATGGTAGTGAGTAAGTCTCACAAGATCTGGTGGTTTGATAAAGAGAAATCTGTTCTAGTTGGTTCTCATTCTCTTCTCTTGTCTGCTGCCATTTGTGATGTGCCTTTCAACTTGTGCCATGACTGTGAGGCCTCCCCAGCCATGTGGAACTGTAAGTCAGGTAAACCTCTTTCTTTTGTAAATTGCCCAGTCTTTGGTATGTCTTTATCAACAGCATGAAAACAGACTAATGCCGTAAGTGAAACAACAGCCCTCAAATATGCCTACACTTGAATCCAAAAGTATGTGGCAAACGGGATGTTGTAGATGTGAATAAATGTACCTAACAGGATAATCTTCCATCTCAAGAGCCTTCATTTAATCACATCTACAACATCCCTAGATTGAAACAATTATATTTTGGAGAAGAAATGTTTATTTCAAAGAACTATGAAAACAATTTTAACATAATTTTCTTTTGCCAACAATCTTGAGAAATTCTACATTCTGTTTTAAACTTTTTAAATAAAAAACTAAATAATCTGCCTAATAATATCCTGGGGGTTTGTCTGCTGACTAGTTTTCAGTAGGGAAAGTAACGGATACATTTTAAAAAATACATTCTATTCTTCATACGGCAGATAATGAATGGTATTCTCAGCCAGCTTTTTGGGGAGGAAGGGGAAAGAATTTTAAGTGCTAACATTGATATTATTTCCAAGTGTAATAAACTGCTTTGTATGATAAAGAAATTCTAATTTGATGTAAAACATATATCTTTTAAAGACTGAGTTTATTTAAAAGGTAGTTTTAATATATTTTATTGAACACTATGTAAACAATAATATATAGGTAAAACCCCAAGATATTAAAATTGACATGATTTATTTGCTTTATAATGCTCTCTGTAGTTTTCTTTTCATAGCAGAAACATATACTCATTATAGAAAACTAACAAAATAGTAGAAATTAAGTGAAAGTCATCTATACCTTTTTCACAGAGAGATACATATTTTAAATAAGTAATATATTTTCCATCAGCTTTCATTTTTATGTGAATGTGTATATCCATTTGAAAACTATTGGCATTGTAGAAATAATTTTAATAATGATTTGATGCTTAATATATTTGTGAATATTCTTTTGAGACAGAAGCTTGCACTGTCACGCAGGCTGGAGTGCAGTGGCACAATCTTGGCTCATGGCAACCTCTGTCTCCCAGTTAAAGCAATTCTCATGTCTCAACCACCCAAGTAGCTGGGATTAGAGGCATGCACCACCATCCCTGCAATATATATGCATTTTAACTTTTAGTAGAGATGGGGTTTCACCATGTTGGCCAGGCTAGTCTTGAACTCCTGGCCTCAAGTGATACACCTGCCTTGGCCTCCCAAAGTGCTGGGATTACAGGCATGGGCCACCATGCCTGGTCTTCTATTATTCTTATATTATTAGTATTATTTCTAGGGGATCAATATTTTAAAGATTTTGTTCTATGAATGCCACTGATATTGGACATTTATTTAATCTTGAGTGTAAATGTCAGAGATGTTGGAACCAGAATGATTCCATCTTGAATAGGGGCCAGGTAAAATAAGGCTGAGACCTACTGAGCTGCATTCCCAAGAGGTTAGGCATTCTTAGTCATAGGAAGAGATAGGAGACCAGAGGAACTGGTATCACAAGATACAGGACATAGAGACTCTGCTGATAAAACAAGATGCAGTGAAGAAGCTGCCCAAAACCAAGATGGCAAGAAAAATGACTGCTGGTGGTCCTCACTGCTCAGTATACACTAATTACAATGTATTAGCATTCTGAAAGACACTACCACCAACAACATGACGGTTTACAAGTGCCATGGCAACGTCCAGCAGTTACCCTACATGGTCTAAAAGGAAGAAGACCTCTTAGCTCCAGGAAATCCCTGCCCCTTTCCTGGAAAACTCGTGAATAGGCTACCTTACATTTAGGATATAATCAAGAAATAACCTTAAAAATAGCCGTCCAGCAGTCTCAGAGCTGCGGTGGCTGTGGAGTATCCATTGTTTTCCTTTTATTGCTTTACTTTCTTAATAAATTTGCTCTCATTTTACTCTGTGAACTTGCCCAAAATTTTTTCTTGCCTGAGATACAAGAACACTCTCTTGGGTCTGGATACAGTCTTCTTTCCTATAATATTAATGCTGCAATAAACATCATTGTTTGTAAAAAATAATCGACAAAAATGCTTTGCTTTTAACTACTTCCACTATTGTTTTGTTTTGATAAAAATTGCAAATGGTGTGTATCAGAATTCGTTGTGTTATATCATCTAATCTTAGCAATAATTTATATCTATTTTAGACCATTATTACATTTAATATTTTCTTACAAACCACACCATGCAGAACATATGCAAAATTTGGCATGGATTTCCATTTTACAAATTTAGTTTATAGACCTCATTTGCCTTATTTTTGATTCTAGAATTAGGCAACTCTTAATTCTACAAAATAGAATAAATGTTCTGATGAACTACTGAGCAGAAAGAGTTGGCTTTGTATTATTGTATTATTTGTAACTAAGTGTTATTAGTTCTTTAAAGTTATTTTTCTTATAAGGTGGGGACAGGGAGACATAATAATAGAAAAATGAATAAATAGTTAATATCAGGTTACTTCAGGCTATCTCTTTGTGTGAGAATTAAAGCAGGCGAAATCTCATTATCATGCTGATTAAAGATTGAAACTGGATGATTTGGAAAATTGGCTGTTGGTATATTTCTCCTAATTTCTAAGAATATCAGATAACAATTTAGTTTGGCTTTGGTGACCTGAAACTTTAGCATGGGAGACTTCACATTGATTTTTAGCTTGTTGTATTGGGCCTAGCAGAGAAACAGCCCAAAACAACGACCGCCTATAATTTTCGTTTGATACCAGTAAGTTTCAAATGCTGTCATATGCTACAATTTCCAAGTAGGCTCTAAGAGCTTACCGAATAGAAACCTTAATATTTGCAAAGTAATAGAATAAGCTAAACCATATGCTATAATTTAAATGAATTTTTGATCAATATCAGATTCCTTAAAAAGTAGGTTAAAACATATGGCAAATCACACTACAGCTAATACAGCCAGTTACATTATGTACATGAGATTGTATATCTGTGATATTGTGATTTAGAATAAGAAAGATATATTTGGTCTTCATTCCCATTCTTGGCACAGATCTTCTAAACCCTTGAAATTTCCTAAGCGATAAGATCCATAAGGTGAAAGGAGGGTCTTTTGTGAATCTTAACAAACCCTTTTCAACCACACTTGAGTTTACATAATGAGATGACCTTTGGAAAACCCCTAATGATAGGGACTAGTCTCCAGGGAGAATAACTATGTGATTAAAGGCTTGGAACTTTGAGTGGGATCCCTGACTCTGGAAAGGGAAGAAAAGCTGAAGGTTGAGTAAATAACCAATGGCTAATGATTTAATCAGTCATGTCTATATAATAAAACCTGAATTAAAAACCTAAAGGAAAAGGTTAGGATGGTTTCTGGGTTGGTGAACAAGAAAACATGTATATGTCAGAAGGGTGGTGTGCCCCAACTCTATGAGGCAGAAGCTCCCGCACCTGATACCCTTCCAAACTTTAGCCTATATATAAAAATCTGTATCTGGCTGTTTATTTGTATCCTTTACAATATCCTTGCAATAAACCAGCAATAGTAATTAAACTATTTTTTCTGGGCTCTATGAACCACTCTTGCAAATTATTGAACCTGAGAAGGGGATTGTGGGAACCTCAGATTTGTAGCCATGTGGGACAGAAGTTGTGGCAACCTGGGGATTTAATACTTGTGCTTGACTTCTGAAGTGGGAGGCAGTCTTGTGAAACTAAGCTCTTAAACTATAGGATCTGAGGTTATCTCTAGGTAGATAGTGTCAAAGTTGAGTTAAATTGTAGCACACCTAGTTATTCTTACCTGAGCATTGGAGAATTTCTCGGTGATATGGTTTGGCTGTGTCACCATTCAAATCTCATCTTGATCATAGTTACCATAATCCCCGCGTGTCATGGGAGGGAACCAGTGGGAGGTAATTGAATGGTGAGGGTGGGTTTTTTTCTGTGCTGTTCAAGTTAGTAAGTCTTACAAGATCTGATGGTTTTATAAAGGGCAGTTCTCCTGTGCACACTCTCTTGCCTGCTGCCACATAACACGTGCCTCTGCTCCTCCTTCACCTGTGCCATGACGGTGGAGCATCCCCAGCCATATGGAACTGTGTGAGTCCATTAAACCTCTTTTTATTTATAAATTACCCAGACTTGAGTCATTTCTTCATAGCAGTGTGAAAATGGTCTAATACACTTGGTATGGGCAAAATCATCCCATGTTTTGGTGACCAGTGTGAGAATATTGAGAGTGGTGTGAGTATAAAAGGAAAAAATATTTCTTCATTTTTTCCAACCCAATATGATAAAATAAACTTAGAAAATTAAATTAATTTAGATTTCTAACGCCTAAACATGTCTTATACCCTAACTTCCTTGTGTCTGAGAAAAAATGATATAATCAAATGTTTTATCATTTACTTACAAACTGAATGTCATGAATTTGATTGCTATGTAGTTGATTTTGACGGGTTTATAAACAGTCAAAAGGAATGCTGAAGGACAAAAGTGGAAAGAATCTGAGAAATGCCCAATATACCTTTATATTTTAGTCCATTAAAATAGTATTTGATAATAGACTATTTATAGGACATTCAATATTGGGAAAGGATTAATTAGCCAATATTACTAGTGAGTACTATAATCAGATACTATCATTAGTGCTAAAATTAATATTGGTTGAAATTAATTAACCAGCATTACTGACAGGTACTATTAATGAAATTATTTATTGGAAGTATCATACCATTGCCAAATAATGCATTTATTTTTAAATCTGGAACTCAAGTTGAAATGATGATTCTACTGAAAAAAAGGTTTAAAATGCTCTACCCATACTACCCAAGATGAATTATTGACCATTGGTTGCTCAGGCTAGAGAGAAAGACAGAGCTGTGTGGCATCACAGATTTATTCCTGATAGGAAATAAAACAAGTGCCTAGCAATCTATGAGAGAATAGAAAAAAAAAAAAGCAAAGCTTTTCTTGTACTTCTGTTCATAAAGAACCAGTATTTAAAATAAACTGAGTAGAAGACTGTGACTTAGCAACTGGGCTCAGAGTATAATGATATCCAACTGCAAAGCAGAAGTGGGGTTGGGGTGGGGTCACTGCTGGGGATTCACTAAATAGGAGCATCAGAACAAGGCAAAGAAAAGAGACAAAAAGCCCTAATTGAATCAGAAGAGAGAACACTGATCTGCTCTGTTTAAGAACGATTAACATTATCCTGTTATTAATAAAGAAGAAAAAACGTGTATGTCATAGCTCCATTAAATAATATTTATACTGATTTATAGGATTTATGCCAACTTACAGATGAAAAATGTAAGAATCATATTTACATATATGCATGTAATGTACCCAGCATACACACAGAACTCCACAATTTCCTTTGCTTACAAGAAGAGTATATTAGTCTGTTCTCACACAGCTAAGAAAGACATAACCAGGACTGGGTAATTTATAAGGAAAGAAGTTTAATTGACTTACAGTTCTACAGGGCTGGGGGGGGGGGGGCTCAGAAAACTTATGGTTATGGCAGAAGGGGAAGCAAACACGTCCTTCTGCACGTGGCAGCAGCAAAGAGAAGTATGAGAGCTGAGAGCCAAAGGGAAAAGCCCCTTATAAAATCGTCAGATCTCCTGAGAATTCACTCACTGTAACAAGAACAGCAGCATGAGGGTAACCGCCCCCATGATTCAATTACCATCCATCAGGCCCCTCCCACAATACATGGGGATTATCAGAATTTACAATTCAAAATAAGATTTGGGTGGGAAAACAGCCAAACCATATCAAAAAGTAAATTGTATAAAGCCGGAGTTTTATTTCACCACTTCTTAAGAAATTTTTTATCTTCATAAAAACCACAAGTTAAGAAAATACTTTACACCTGTATCTGAGAGTTTAACTGCTTGTACCAACTTTAAAAAGAAAACCAAGATTCGCATGACCAAATAGTAAGTGAAACCTGACAGTCTACACCCTTTAAAGACTGATATCAATATTTACTCCTCAATCAGGACTGCAAGTTTCATGAGAATGATAGATACTCGTTGCTTTTGGTCATTCGTTGCATCTTTCAATAGCAGCATACCTGCTGTATTTTGGGGACTTTTCTCTATTTTATTATTTGTAGTCTGTACCCTGTTTTCTTCCAGCATGATTGACATCTGACCAAAACTCGGACAGCTGGCACTTCTGTTCTGGTACTTCAACTCTTGATGAGAAGGACAGAAACTCCCCCCGCCCCCGCAAAAAGGGTGGGAGCTCATTCATTCTAACCACAGACAGATTTCGGAATTCCCTGAGCCCTGTACCATTAGAGCTACTCTGGTTCCTGCCCTTTTAAAGAACTTGATCCTTTAGCTAATTTTCTACCCATTAGGTAAGCAAACCTAAATAAATACATTTCTTATCGGCCCAAGTTAATTTCAATTGCTTGCAATCAACTACCTTAAATTATACATTACATAAACTACATATTTCTCATACTGTGTTTGAGACAAAATTCTAAACATATTTGCAATACTTGTGTTTCATCAACAAAATAAAAGACATCATTTTTCTCCCATCATAATATATTGAAAGCCAATAGACTGAAACCCAGCACAATCAGATTCCTGAGTGTTGAAACTTGGAATAAGCACTCTTATCAGCTTCCAATTTATGCAACCTGCTCTCATTAGCACTGGCATAAAAATATTAGGGAGTTAGTGTCGGGATTAATAGACTTTGCATCACTCCAGTGCTAAGCATGTAATCATTGCCTGACCACTGATTAGATAGCCTTCAAGATATGAAGCATTCTAAATAGAAAATAGTGACATCACAGAAAAATGAAGAAATAATTAACAGATCCCAAGTTTACAGGCTTTAAAAATGTTAAATGTTACTTGCCAATTGACATTTTAGTTCAAGAACACTGGAAGACCATTATGCAAACAGATGTTCTGAGGTGGTAGCTTTAAAAAAAGTTAATACATAGGAAAAGGAAGTCTTTCTCAACTCAATTGCTTATTAATTATTAATTGATGAATTCAAATAATCCTGGTATAATTTTAGTACTTAGAGTTTCAAGTACCCCCTTTCTCTTATAAAAGAATGTCTTTACTCATCTGTTATATTGCTTTCTACTCGTGGTGACTTTAATAGTTTGACATTTTTTCCCTGCCTATTCACATTCCAAAGTTATATCCAATTCTCTATAAAAAGGGCCTAAGAAATACAGAGTATGATTGTTTGATGTTTTGATGGATGTCAGGAGTGCAGGGAGGGGAGAGAGATTTATTTGTTTAGGTTCACAGGCTTTACTCACACTGTTTTTCTGTCATATGATCTATGGACTTAGAAGTGTTTCATCTCTAAAATATCAAATTCAAAACTGAACATGCTGACTTCAGCCATGTAACATTCCATTTCATTCATTTGGTTAATTTCAGCAGATTTTTTCTAACTTTATTATGATGTTTAGTATCTATCTTCCTCTATCTTTCTATTCATTCGATCACAACTGTCTATTGAATGCCTAGTCTGTACAGAACCAGGTTGTAGGCACTGGGAATAAGATGGTAAATAAGACATACAGGACATTTTCTCAGAGACAGTAATATTTTAGAGAGGGAGATAAATTTAAAAAGCATATTATAATTTGGGTAGAGATGAATATCAAAAATTTAGCTGAAAAAAGAATAAAAAGTGATGGAATATATGTGGCTCTTTTAAAGTGTAATAATTAGCTCTTGGCACAATATTGCTGCAAAATCAAGTAACTTCAAAATTTCAATACAACACATGTATCTGCAGGCTGGCTAGAGTTTGATTTAGGCTGGGCTTACCTTGACTTGGCTCCATGCTATAGGTGGAGTTCAGCACCTTTCCACCTGTTTTCTCAACCACATTAAGTCAGTAGCCACCCATGCATGTTCTTTTCACGGCAAAAGTTCAGAATAAGAGGGAAAGACAAATTGGGTAATCACATTTTGAGCCTTTGTTTTGTCAAGTCTACTAATACCTGATTGGTTAAAATAAGTCACATGGCTAGGTCCCAAATCAAGGATCAAGAAGTACATGCTGCCCACATGTACAAAAGGCCATGAAAGGTTGGAGTTGTATAAAATTAATGCAGAGGAGTGAAGAGTTGTGACCAATTATTCAATCTATCATTCTCAGTAAAAAGGGGAAATTTCATTAATAGTTCATTTAAGATCTGAATAAGGCATTAAAGAAGTGATGTGAATAACTGAGAACAGAACATACCAGGTAGTGGAAACAACAAACATAAAGACTTAGAAGTAGGGACAAGTTAGAAAAACAATAATTTGTTTGCTGTGGTAAATATGGGATGAATGAAGGAAGAGTAGTAGAAGATGAAGTCAGTAGATGTTTGATGATAAGATTTTAGTAGATCTTTAAATTCAAAAAATTTGAATTTTTAAATAAGTATATTGGAAGACTTTGGAATGCTCTGAGCAGGAAATGTGTGTGTGTGTGTGTGTGTGTGTGTGTGTGTGTCTGTGTGTGTGTATATATATATAATCAAATTTCTGTTTCTAAGAGATCACAAGCAGCTATGTAGAGAATTGACTGTAGTGAGGGCAAAAATGAAACAGAGCAATCACTCAAGAGATTCTTTGTGTGGAAATACTAGGGAGAGGAGATTATGACTCATACTAGGATATTAATGGTGGAGGTGGTGAAAAGTAGAATTCTGGATACAGATGCAGGATATTGGCAGGACCATATTAATATTGGAGGGGAGCAGGGAAGTGCTGGGTACAGAAGAGTGAGATCCCTGGCAAGGTCTCCACCTTCGGGCCTGTGCCCACAGACCTAAGTGAGAATAGGTACTCCTATTTTCATACCCAAATGTTGCATTTTCCAAGACCAGTCTTGCCTACCACAGCCCCCATCTTGTGCCCATAAAAACCCAAGACCTACTGGGTGCAGACACAAGCAACTGGACATTGAAAGGAGCAGAGGGACGCACCAGCAGACACCTGCAGATCAGCGATGACAGAATGACACGGATGCCAAGGAGAAGTCAACCGGGAATGGTTGGAGGAAAGTCCAGCCACTGGGTGGTTGGAGGAAAGTCCAGCCACTGGGTGGTTGGACTGCAGAGGAAGACCACCTTCCCATTTCATCCCCCTTCCTGCTCCCCATCCATCTCACCGAGAGCCACCTCCACCACTCAATAAAAACTTGCACTTATCCTGCAAGCCCAGGTGTAATCTGATTTTTCTAGTACACTGATCAAGAACTTGGGATACAGAAAGCCCCCTGCCCTTGCAATAGGTACAGTGTCCAATTGAGCTAACACAAGCAGTCTGCAGACAACAAAGTTGAAAGAGCACACTTTAACATATGCCCACTTGGGCTTTGGGAGTCGTCAACACTCACCCTAGACACCCAAAGTGCTCCACACCCATCTGCATGCTTCCCTAGGGGTTTGCGCAGAGGGGCAGCCACACCCTTGTCTCACACCCTGCAGGAACTCTCCCATTTCAATATTATATGACGATGGCTTGGATATGCAATGTGAGAGAAAGAGAGGAATCCAAGTTGACTGCTAAATTTTTAGTCAGAATAACTTGGTAATTGGCATGGCATTTATTAAGTGGAAACAACTGAAGGAAGAATGGGGTTGACGGTAAGGGTGGACAATTTGTTTTACATAACTGAAGTGTGAGATGTTTTTCGGACGTCCAAATGGAGATGTTAAGTGGTGGGAGAGTGGGAAGAGAAGAGATTGATGTTGACGCTGTCAGAAAACAGATGATATTTAAAGCCTTGAAATTGGATGAGATCACTCAGGGAATAAGGAAAATTCCTGATTCAGTGCTGGGTGCTTTCAAAATTATGATTCAGAAAGAGGAAATGGAACAGGAGACTGAGACTAAGGAGTGGCTGGGAAGGTAGGAGTAAATCCAAAGATAAATGATTGTCGGGAACCCAAGGAAAGAAAGAATTTCATGAAAGGAAGTGATCCCCCGTTTCTTCTTAATCTTGCTGCTAACGACCAAGGAAGATGAAGATTGAGAATTCTTCACTGGTATTTGGCGTGATGGAAATTATGAATATTCTTCACAGGCACCATTTCTATGGTGTGTTTGAGACAAAGTCTTACTGGAATCAGTTAAAAAAGAATGAAGGGAAAATATGTCAGAATATTCAGCTCTTTGGAATTCTATCAGCAGGGCTGTGAATACCTCTTATCTTTATTTCCTGTTCATATTAGAGCGTATGTTCATAGTTTCAAATCAGTTTAATTCTATTGCTATCTTACTTTTTCACTTGAAATCCCAACAGCCCCCCAAATCTTGACCAATATAACTATCACCTTTTCATTTCTACAATTGAGCAGTTGAGCAGTGCTGAAGGAAATCACAGACTTACATAGACTGGTGCCTTGAAAAATTCGTATCATCAATACCATCTGTCATTCTCCCTGCGTTTTCCTTGTTATTTGTCTCTTCTATTCTACACATATATAATTTACTTGTTTTACATATATTCTTCCTATTATAATACTCTCATGGGAAGAAGTGTCTCTTCTTATAATTTGCCTGTCTCCATATTATACAATCATTCCTCTCAGCAATCTTGCTCCATTAATTATCTCTTCTTTTTCTTGTAGTTTCATGGTCACTCTCCTTATTGGCTCTTTTCTATCTGCATTTCTGCATGATTTCCATCATAACCTCAATATTTCCTCACCTCTCTGCTCCAATCTTTCATTATTCTCCCACCAATGGCTACATTTCTTTAAAAGTTATCTCCAATCATTATGACTATATCTCATCTTCCATTTTCTGTTAAGATTTCTGCAGTCTGGAACCCACCTTTACAACCACTGCAACAAAACCTTGTGATTGTAATCAGAAACCTCACTAAATCTCAAGGGCATGTTGGAAACATAATCTAATTTGATTGTTTCCCCCTAATACTTGATACTGTGGAATTGTTATTCTTACTGAAATGTTCTCTTTTGTTGGTTCCGGTGGCTTTCACACTTAGTTTGTTTTTCTCCTATCTTTCTGGCTGCTCTAAGTAAATGTGATAGCTCGTTTCTTTTTGTGTGTTACATGTTATGCGTTTCACTTGAGGTTTTATTTTCTTCTCCCTTTGTGTTCTATTACTGCATGACTTCATTTACCCGCGTGACTTAATTGTCATCTATATTCTGATGATTCACAAATGTATCCTCCTAGGAACGTATTTCCAACAGCCTCCTGGATATCTCCACCTAGCTGCTCCTCTAACAACTTAAGCTCAATAATAACATCATCTTGTCCACTGAAACTTGAAATCTCCCCCAAAACCCTCTATGTCATTGACTGGAGCCACCATGCATCCAAATGCTTAATGAGGAAAATTAGATTTAAAAATACACCCTTTCTTTGTGCCCCCAACTAATTAGCCAAGTCTTGTTGATTCTATATCGCCTCTAAATCTTTTTATTCATCTGATTCCATTCATCCTCTGGGGATCTACCCCACAAATTTAAGAACACCATCGCTTCTCTCGCCTGGATTGCTTTAGCAGCTCTCTAATCCAGTTCCCTGTGTTTAGTCTCAACTTATTTATCTATAATACAAATATGCTACTGTTACTTTCATTTTACACTTTTCAAACTCTTCACTTTTTTTTTGTAGAGTTCAAACCTCTTTGGGTTTTGAGTTTTTGAACATCCGTATCCATTCATCTCCCATTCTTCTGGAAACTAGCTATATCCTATTATCCTTGAGATACCTGCTCAAATATTACTACTTCCTGGATATTTCTTCCCTCTCAAATTCTGACTTATTTCCTTAATACACTCATACTGAATTGCATATCTTATATGAATAGTTTCTGTAGTCTGTACATACAAATTAACTTTACATTGACGGTAATGCACATTTTCTGTTTTTGCCCACAACTTGTACCAACAGAAACTGCATTGGCCATTCTCCCATTAATATTTCTGAAAATCCTTGAAACAAGGCAGTGCGTCAGTCAGGAAATATATTTTTGATGACCTACTTTGATGCCACGCAATACTTTGGATTCTAGGAGTGGATAGATGAAAACATTGGAAGGCCTACAAGATTTTAAGACATTCAATAAACAAACAAACACATACATAATTTGAAATTGCAGGTAAATGCTAAAAGCAGTCAAACAAGAAACTCTGGCAGATAAGCTAGGTTGAGCAGCTGAAGGAGAGAAAGGGGCAAGAAGAGGTCACTGTCTTAGGCAATTGTGAATTGACTTGAATGGTGAGAAGACACCCATGCAATCATCTGCAGGAAGATAATTTCAGGCCAAAAGAACATACTAATGTCCTGACTTGAGATCAAGTTTGGCACAAGAAGAAATGAGGGTCTTGTCACAGCAGCATTAGTTGGAGAGATGAAAAGAGGAGATCAGAGAGGTTTTCAGGGCCACTTTGTGCAAGGCCTTATAGGCATAGAAGGAGATCGGATTTTATTCTGGTTGCAAAGGGAAATCACGGAGGATTTGAACAGAACAGTGATCCACTTTGGTCACTGGTTCATTTGTTTCTGTGAGGTGAGAGGACTCACATGTTCTCACAAATGAATTTCTTTCATATAGTCAATGCATGGGTGAAGCCCACAGTCTTTCAGAGCCTTAAAAATGAAACAGCTAAAACACAAATCTTGCAATTTCTGGTTGCCTTTCAAAAATGGACTCTGCTGCATCATTATGTTAATAGACTCCCAGTCTTCTAGAGCCAAAGAAGGGGAGTAGCATTGGAAACCTAACTTTGTTTCCCAGTGTTAATCTGGTGCTCCTTAACTGTCCATAATCTTCTTATTTTTTAAAAAATATATTTTATTGCACTTTAGGTTCTGGGGTACATGTTCAAAGCATGCAGGATTATTGCATAGGTACATACATGGCAAGGTGGTTTGCTGACTCCATCCCCCCATCATCTGTATGTGGCATTTCTCCCCATGCTGTCCCTCCCCAACCTCCATACCCCCCACTGTCCCTCCCCTATTCCCCCACAACAGATCCCGGTGTGTGATGCTCCCCTCCCTGTGTCCAAGTATTCTCATTGTTCAACACCCGCCTATGAGTGAGAACATGTGGTGTTTGATTTTCTGTTCTTGTGTCAGTTTGCTGAGAATGATGGTTTCCAGGTTCATCCATGTCCCTACAAAGGACACGAACTCATTGTTTTTATGACTGCATAGTATTCCATGGTGTATATGTGCCACATTTTCCTTGTTCATTCTATCATCGATGGGCATTTGGGTTGGTTCCAAGTCTTTGCTATTGTAAACAGGGCCACATTGAACATACGTGTGCATGTGTCCTACCAATAGAATGATTTATAATCCTTTGGATATATACCAAGTAATGAGATTGCTGGGTCAAATGGAATTTCTATTTCTAGGTCCTTGAGGAATCACCACACTGTCTTCCACAGTGGTTGAACTAATTTACACTCCCACCAACAGTATAAAAATGTTTCTATTTCTCCGTATCCTCTCCAGCATCAGTTGTCTCCAGATTTTTGAATGATCGCCATTCTAACTGGTGTGAGATGGTATCTTGGTGTGGTTTTGATTTGCATTTCTCTAATGACCAGTGGTGATCAGCATTTTTTCATACGTTTGTTGGCCTCATAAATGTCTTCTTTTGAAAAGTGTCTACTCCTATGTCCTGAATGGTTTTGCCTAGATTTTCTTCTAGGGTTTTTATGGTGTCAGGTCTTATGTTTAAGTCTTTAATCCATCTGGAGTTAATTTTAGTGTAAGGTGTCAGGAAGGGGTCCAGTTTCTGCTTTCTGCACATGGCTAGCCAGTTTTCCCAACACCATTTATTAAATAGGGAATCCTTTCCCCATTGCTTGTTTTTGTCTGGTTTATCAAAGATAATATGGTTGTAGATATGTTGTGTTGCCTCCGATGCTTCTGTTCTGTTCCACTGGTCTATATCTCTGTTTTGGTACCAGTACCATGCTGTTTTGATTACTGTAGCCTTGTAGTATAGTTTGAAGTCTGGTAGTGTGATGCCTCCCACTGTGTTCTTTTTGCTTAGAATTGACTTGGCTATGCAGGCTCTTTTTTGGTTCCATATGAAATTCATGGTGGTTTTTTCCAGTTCTGTGAAGAAATTCAATGGTAGTTTGATGGGGATAGCATTGATTGTGTAAATTACTTTGGGCAGTATAGCCATTTTCACGATATTGATTCTTCCTAACCACAAACATGGAATGTTTCTCCATCTGTTTGTGTCCTCTCTTATTTCATTGAGCAGTGGTTTGTAGTTTTTACTCAAACAGATTTACTGAAGAAAAACAAACAAGCCCATTCAAAAATGGGCAAAGGATATGAACAGACACTTTACAAAAGAAGACATACATGAGGCCAACAAACATATGAAAAAATGCTCATCATCACTGGTCATTAGAGAGATGCAAATCAAAACCACATTGAGATACCATCTCACGCCAGTTAGAATGGCGATCATTAAAAAATCTGGAGACAGCAGATGCTGGAGAGGATGTGGAGAAATGAGAACACTCTTACACTGTTGGTGGGAGTGTAAATTAGTTCAACCATTGTGGAAGACAGTGTGGTGATTCCTCAAGGACCTAGAAATAGAAATTCCATTGGACCCAGCAATCCCATTACTGGGTATATATCCAAAGGACTATAAATCGTTCTACTATAAGGACACATGCACATGAATGTTCATTGCAGCACTGTTTACAATAGCAAAGAACTGGAACCAACCCAAATGCCCAACGATGATAGACTGGACTGGGAAAATGTGGCACATATACACCATGGAATATTATGCAGCAATCAAAAATGATGAGTTTGTGTCCTTTGTAAGGACATGGATGAATCTGGAGAACATCATTCTCAGCAAACTGACACAAGAACAGAAAAAGAAATACCGCATATACTCACTCATAGGTGGGTGAGAAAAATGAGAACACATGGACACAGAGAGGGTGTCTACTACACACTGGGGTCTATTGGGGAGAATGGGGGAGGGACAGCGGGGGGTGCTGGGGAGGGATAGCCTGGGGATGAATGCCAAGTGTGGGTGAAGGGGTGGAAGGCAGCAAAACACACTGCCATGTGTGTACCTATGCAACTATCTTGCACATTCTGCACATGTACCCCAAAACCTATAATGCAATAAAAATTAAAAAAAAAAAAAAGAAAAGTGTCTGTTCACGTCCTTTGCCCACTTTTGAATGGGTTTGTTTTTTTTCTTGTAAATTTGGTTTAGTTCTTTGTGGATTCTGGATATTAGCCCTTTGTCAGTTGGGTAGATTGCAAAATTTTTTCCCATTCTGTTGGTTGTCAGTTCACTCTAATGGTTGTTTCTTTTGCCGTACAGAAGCTCTGGAGTTTATTCAGATCCCATTTGTCTATTTTGGCTTTTGCTGCAATTGCTTTTGGTGTTTTAGTCATGAAGTTCTTGCCTATGCCTATGTCCTGAATGACTTTGCCTAGGTTTTATTCTAGGGTTTTTATGGAGCTAGGTCTTATGTTTAAATCTTTAGTCCATCTGGAGTTAATTTTAGTGTAAGGTGTCCGGAAGGGGTCCAGTTTCTGCTTTCTGCACATGGGTAGCCAGTTTTCCCAACACCATTTATTAAACAGGGAATCTTTTCCCCATTGCTTGTTTTTTTCAGGTTTGTCAAAGATCAGATGGTTGTAGATGTGTGGTGTTGCCTCCAAGGCCTCTGTTCTGGTCCATTGGTCTATATCCCTGTTTTGGTACCAGCACCATACTGTTTTGGTTACTATAGCCTTGTAGTATAGTTTGAAGGCAGGTAGCATGATGCCTCCAGCTTTGTTCCTTTTGCTTAGAATTGTCTTGGCTATGCGGGCTCTCTTGGTTCCACATGAAGTTTAAGGTGTTTTTTTCCAATTCTGTAAAGAGGATCATAGGTATCTTCATGGGGATAGTGCTGAATATATAAATTACTTTGGGAGTATGGTCATTTTCACAATATTGATTCTTCCTAACCATGAGCATGGAATGATTTTCAATCTATTTGTGTCCTCTCTTATTTTCTTGAGGAGTGGTTTGTAGTTCCCCTTGAACACATAATTTACATCTTTGTTAGTTGTGTTCCTAGGTGTTTTATTCTCTTTGTAGCAAGTGTGAATGGCAGTTCATTCTTGATTTGGCTCTCTTTCAGTCTGTTATTGGTGTATAGGAATGCTTGTGATTTCTGCACATTCATTTTGTATCCTGAGTCTTTGCTGAAGTTGCTTATCAGTTTAAGGAGATTTTGGGCTGAGACAATGGGGTCTTCTAGATATACAATCATGTCATCTGCAAATAGAGACAATTTGACTTCCTCCTTTCCTAATTGAATATCCTTTATTTCTTTTTCTTGCTTGATGGCTCTGGCTAGAACTTCAAGTAATGTATTGAAAAAGAATGGTAAAAGAGGGCATCCTTGTCTAGTGCCAGATTTCAAAGGGAATGCTTCCTGGTTTTGCCCATTCAGTATGATATTGGCTGTGGGTTTGTCAAAAATAGCTTTTATTATTTTGAGATATGTTCCATCAATACCTAGTTTATTGAGACTTTTTAGCATAAAGCACTGTTGAATTTTTTCAAAGGCCTTCTCGGCATCTATTGAGATAATCATGTGGTTTTGGTCTTTGGTTCTGTTTATGTGATGGATTATGTTTATGGACTTGCGTATGTTGAACCAGGCTTGCATCCCTGGTATGAAGCCTACTTGATCGTGATGGTTAAAGTTTTCATGTGCTGTTGCAATCAGTTTGCCAGTACCTTATTGAAGATTTTTTCATCTATGTTCATCATGGATATCGGCCTGAAGTTTTATTTATTTATTTATTTTTGAGTCTCTGCCTGGTTTTGGTATCAGGATGATGTTGGTCTCATAAAATGATTTGGGAAGGATTCCCTCTTTTTGGATTGTTTGGAATAGTTTCAGAAGTAGTGGTACCAGCACCTCCTTGTATGTCTGGTAGAATTCAGCTGTGAAGCCATCTGGACCTGAGCTTTTTTTGGTTGGTAGGCTATTAATTGCTGCCTCAATTTCAGCCCTTGTTATTGGTCTATTCAGGGTTTCAACTTCTTCCTTGTTTAGCCTTGGGAGGATGCAAATGTCCAGGAATTTATCCATTTCTTCCAGGTTTACTGATTTGTCTGTATACAGATGTTTGTAGTAATCTCTAATCATAGTTTGTATTTCTATGGAATCGGTGGTGATATCCCCTTTATAGTTTTTTATTGTATCTATATGACTCTTCTCTCTTTTCTTTTTTATTAATCTGGCTAGTGCTCTTTCTATTTTGTTGATCTTTTCAAAAAAACCAGCTCCTGGATTTCTTGATTTTTTTGAAATGTTATTTTGTGTCTCTATCTCCTTCATTTCTTCCCTGATCTTAGTTAATTCTTGTATTCTGTTAGCTTTTGAGTTTTCTTTTTTTTTATCTTGCTCCTCTAGCTCTTTCAATTTTGATGATAGGGTGTTGATTTTAGATCTTTCCTTGCTTCTCATGTGGGCATTTATTGCTATAAATTTTCCTCTAGACATGGCTTTAAATGTGTCCCAGAGATTCTCATACATTGTGTATTTGCTCTTATTGGTTTTGAAGAACATCTTTATTTCTGCCTTCATTTCTTTGTTCATCCAGTCAACATTCAAGAGACAGTTGTTCAGTTTCCATGAAGTTTTGCAGGTCTGAGTTAGTTTCTTAATCCTGAGTTCTAATTTGATTGCACTGTGGTCTCAGAGACTGTTTGTTATGATTTCCATTTTTTTGCATTTGCTGAGGAGTGATTTACTTCCAATTATGTGGTCAATTTTAGAGTAGGTGTGATGTGCTGCTGAGAAGAATGTATATTCTGTGGATTTGAGGTGGATAGTTCTGTAAATGTCTATTAGGTTTGCTTGGTCCAGATCTGAGTTCAAGTCCTGGAGATCCTTGTTAATTTTCTGTCTCGTTGATCTGTCTAATATTGACAGTGGAATTTATAGTCTCCCACTATTACTGTGTGGCAGTCTAAGTCTCTTTGTAGGTCATTAAGAACTTGCTTTATGTATCTGGGTGATCCTGTATTGGGTGTGTATATATTTAGGACCCCTAGCTCTTCTTGTTGCATTGATTCTTTTACCATTATGTAATGCCCTTCTTTGTCTCTTTTTATCTTTGTTACTTTAAAGTCTATTTTATCAGAAACTAGGATTGCAATTCCTTCTTCCTTTTTTTTTTCTCTCCATTTGCTTGGTAAATCTTCCTCCATCCCCTTATTTTGAGCCTATGTGGGTCCTTGCATGTGAGATAGATTTCCTGGATACAGCACACTGATGGGTTTTGACTTTTTATCCAATTTTCCAGTCTGTGTCTTTTGATTGGGGCATTTAGCCCATTTGCATTTAAGGTCAATATTGTTATGTGTTAATTTGATCCTGCCATTTTGATGCTAGCTGGTTGTTTTGCCCATTAGTTGATGCAGTTTCTTCATTGTGTTGATGCTTTTTACCATTTGGTATGTTTTTGGAGTGGCTGGTACTGGTTGTTCTTTCTATGTTAAGTGCTTCTTTCAGGATGTCTTGTAAGGCAGGCCTGGTGATGACAAAATCTCTTAGCAATTGCTTGTTCATAAAGGATTTTATTTCTCCTTCCCTTATGAAGCTTAGTTTGGCTGGATATAAAATTCTAGGTTGAAAGTTCTTTTCTTTAAGGATGTTCAATATTGGCCCCCACTCTCTTCTGACTTGTAGGGTTTCTGCTGAAAGATCCACCATGAGTCTGATAGGCTTCCCCTTGTGGGTAAGCCAGCCTTTATCTCTGGCTGCCCTTAGCATTTTGTCCTTTATTTCAACCCTGGTGAATCTGGCAATTATGTGCCTTGGTGTTGCTCTTCTTGAGAAATACATTTGTGGTGCTCTCTGTATTTCCTGGACTTGAATGTTGGCCTGCATTGCTAGGTTGGGAAGTTCTCCTGGATGATATATTGAAGAGGGTTTTCCAGCTTGGATTCATTCTCACCATCACATTCAGGTACACCTATCAAACGTAGATTAGGTCTTTTCACATAATCCCATATTTCTTGGAGGTATTGTTCATTTCTTTTCACTCTTTCTTCTCTATTCTTGCCTTCTTATTTTATTTCATTGAGTTGATCCTCAATCTCTGATATCCTTTCTTCTGCTTGGTCAATTTGGTATTGAAACTTTTGTCTGCTTCACAAAGTTCTTGTGTTGTGTTTTTCAGCTCCATTAAGTCATTTATATTCTTCTCTAAGCCATTTTTCTCATTAGCATTTCTTCAAACCTGTTTTCATTGTCCTTAGGTTCTTTACACTGGGTTAGAACATGTTATTTTAGCTCAGAGAAGTTTGTTATTACCCACCCTCTGAAGCCTGTTTCTGTTAATTCATCAAACTCATTATCGAACCAGCTTTGTTCCTTTGCTGGTGATGAGTTGTGTTCCCTTTGAGGAGGAGGGACATTCTGGTTTTGGGTGTTTTCATCCTTTTTGCACTGGTTTCTTCCCATTTCTGTGGATTTATCTACCTGTGGTCTTTGTAGTTGGTGACTTTTGGATGGGTGGATGTCTGTTTTGTTGATTATTAAGTTATTTCTTTCTGTTTTTTTAGTTTTCCTTCTAATAGTCAGGCCCCTCTGCTGTAGGACTGCTGGAGGTCCACTCCAGACCCTGCTCACCTGGGGATCACCTGCGTTGGCTGCAGAACAGCAAGGGTTTCTGCCAGTTTCCTCTTCTGTTATCTTAGTCACAGAAGAATACCCACCATATATCAGCCTGAGCTCTCCTTTATGAGGTGACTCTTTGGATAAGGGAGGTGGGCGGTCAGGGACCTGCTTGAGGAGACAGTCTATCCCTCATAGGAGCTCACATGCTGAGCTGTGAGCTCCATTTTTCTGTTTAGAGCTGCTGGGCAGGTACGTTTAAGTCTGCTGCAGTGAAACTCATAACTGCTTTTTTTCCCAGGTGCTCTGTCCTGAGAAGGTGGGATTTTATTTTAAGTTCCTGATGTGTGCTGCCTTTTTTCAGAGCTTCCCTTCCCAGCAAGGAGGTAGCCTAGTCACAGTCTGCCAGCAGAGGCATTGCTGAGCTGCGGTGGGCTCTGCCCAGCTGCTGTGTGAACTTCCTTGTCGTTTTGTTTACAGAGGTATAGTTAGAACTGCCTCAGGAATGGTGGTCTGTCTCAGTAATGGCAGACTGACTTGGTAATGGCGGACTGCCTCAGTATTGGCGGACTACCTCAGTAATGGCTGAGGCCCTTCCCCCCACAGAGCTGGACCATCCCGGGTCCAGCTGTGCTTGCTGTGAAACTCAGTACAGAGTGTTTCAAATTGCTGGTCTTTGTAGGGATGGGACCTGCCGAGCCAGATCACCTGGCTCCCTGTTTCAGCCCCTTTTTTTTCAGTTGAATGGGCAATTCTGTCTCCCAGTCATTCCAGGTGCCAGTTGAAATGACTGCCGAGATTTGTGTGAGTATTTGTGTAGAGACCCTCTGGTCTAGCTGAAAAGCCTTGGTGGAAGTCATGGCGCATTTCAGTCTGGGAATCTCCTGGTCTGTGGGTGGCAATAACTCGTTTGGAAATGCGGTGTTCACCCACCCACTGTGTTGTTCTCACTGGGAACCATACTCCAGAGCTGTTCCTATTTGGTCATCTCAGATCCATCCAACTGTCCATAATCTTTTTAAAGCTACTGTGATAACTTGTTCACCATTACATACCCAGGTGCACAGTACCTGAATAGGACTCATCTATTGTTTGTTGAAGGAAGGAGAATTTATGGAGGTAGAACGAAGCATTTTAATGTTCTCGCTACACAATTATTAACTCTTCATAGGACAAAAAAATCATGTCTCCTTGGAACATTTGAGCTTTCATTCCTTTAACCTTGATTAGATGGGAACTCCATATTGCCTAAGTTTACTTAGATCCCTACATACTTAGATCCCACAAACAAAAACAAACCCTTTATTAAAGTGAACTTGAAGATGTTCACTTGGATTAAAGAGGCATATAGTTTTCCATTTACATTTGGAAATTCAAATGACAGATCTAGAGTTCTAGGACAGAGTGGTGATTGACAGTAATGAGTAACAATTCAGAAAAGAGAAACATATTGCTAGAGTCACAAAACCTCTAATGCCACAAACTTTTTTCCTTTTTAAAATATGGACATTTTTTGCATTATCTTCTTATTTTTTGTCAGAAAAGTTGTAGCTACCATTCTAAGCTCAGTTTCTTTTGCATTCATGCTCACTAAAAAACAAAACTGCAAACCACAAGAGCTCTACATTTATGTTCAGATGAAAGCCTGAAATCCCAAACACAGAGGATATTGACAGCTCTGACAGATCCATCTCTGACATTAATAGTCAAAGATGGTTGCATGGAAACACAGTCAAAAATAACTCCTTTTGTTATAAAAAATAATGAGAAGGAGATGAATTGGAAGGCTTTGGGACCCAACTGAGTATCACAAAGATTATTCTAAAGTTTTGGACCTGACATTTTGTCTGCTAATTTTCATTCTAAAATTTTCAAAATTAGCCTCAGAGAAATTTGCTTTGCAGGTTGCTAATTTAAGCTTAGAATGGAAAAGTGTAACTTTCTCACAATCGCACTTTAAAACATTTAATTCTAAGTTTTCCAACTGTGATCGATACTCTGGGTCTTACCTTAACTCTTTCACCACCTTCCTTAGGGCACTACTTAAGAGTTCTATTGCAGCCTTTCAGTTTTACTTTTGAGTTCTGTTACTATGATTGTTGTCTACAGAGCTTTCTTGAAACAGAATTCTCATTTTTTAAAAGTGATATTTTATGCCATAGTTTGACACACACACACACACACCAAAAAAAAAAAAAAAAAAATACAGAAATTAAGAGGGTGAAAAACTGACAGTCTTTAAGATTCAGGAAATAGACTGAGTTATAGTTGTGTGAAAGCATCAAAGTAGCAATTTAGGAAAGATTTTAAAAAGTGGTTGTTTAATGGGATTTTTCACCTTCCAGTGAGATATATTGGCAGCCTATATAGCAAGCCTTATTTCTGAAAAAGTTCGACTTGTTTGAGAAAAAAATGGACATTTCCATAGTTTAAGAGGACCTTAAATTCAGCTAAACTCATTTTCCCATATCTATAAATAACTGTTTATTGAAATTTGCCTTCTCACAAATTCTATTTCCTTTCTGCATACAAAGCTCTGCTGAAAAGTGCCTCTCATTATTATTTATTGGAATTATTTAGTTCCCTAATTTTTCCCCCCATTTCTTCTAAGCATACAGTTTCACCTTGGGGAAACTAAGAGCCATTCATTTTTGAGCCAACTTTGAAATGTAAGCTGCTTTGTGCATTTTTATCAAACTGATTCTCTGCCTTTTTATTTTCCTTGACCAGACCGAGCTTATTTTAACAGAAGACAAGATATTAATGATGTTGTTTGATTAATATCTTGGTATTTGTGAAGGTAGGTTAAACTGCAATCACATACTCTTTTCCCAGGCCCTCATCCTTATTAAAAAAGACATCAAATTTTTCATAGCTTTCTATGCTGTTTTTAAAATATACCAACGCATTCTGGTATAGTTTTCAAATTACTAGCTATACATTTGTACTTTTTATTCACTTATATTTATCAAATATTACCTTTTCAGAACAACTCTTTCAGGAGTCCTAGAGCAGCATGAGTTATGGCAGTGAGATAGAGTCTATGGACTTGGAGAACTCTAAAAGGTGTTCTTGGCTATGTGTCATGTCTCACACTGTGGGAATCAGATTTACTCAAGACAAGAGTGGTGTCATCAATATTTCCTTCAATTTTATCTCCCCTCCCAACACAATAATCTCTGGCAAATATTAGTATCTAATATGGACATAATGAGAGCAATGTTAAAGGAGACCTCTGGCTGTTACAACCTGACTGCACTGGCTTCTCTTGCAAATGGATAGGTTGAGTGCTGTGTGTAAGAGCATGGTCTCTGTATTCAATGGCTTGGGTCTGCACTTAGGCTTTGGCATGGACTGGCTGGGTGACCTTGAGACATGAAGTGCTTTCCTTTGTGCCACAGTTTCCTTATTAGTCAAATGGGGAATAATGAACCCTACCTTATAGGGTTCTTACAAATATTAAATCAATTAATATTTGTAAATCACTCACACATGCCTGGCCCATATTAATCCTGTCTTCTTACTTCTGCTTTCCTATTTTAAAATATCCCATTAAAATATTATTTTGTTTGATTACTGAGTTTTTTGTCACTCTATTAAATTTCACACCCAAGGTAAGTGTCTTGCTATTTTCATACTAATTCTTGCCCTAGTTCCTAAATTATTATTATTACTAGCTTTCTTGATGTTTCTGGTCAAATTTGAAAAAAAAAATAAAAAAAGGGTTGTTTTGTTTTGACAATTTCAATTGTGAAAAGATAGGACATGTAGAAAATGTATCTTAATAAACGTGTGCACCTTGAAGTTTTAATATAAAGCAAGTAAATGCTTGTGTAACCACCACCCAGATGAAGAAGGAAACACTGCCAGCATCTCATGCTCCCTCCCAATAAAGATCCATTTCTCCTTCTGAAAGGTTGAATTGTTTCCTAACCTTTCTGATAATTGCTTCCATGACTTATTTGATTGCCATCTGTCTAAGAATGCATTCTCCAATAGTATCTTACCTGGTCTATTTTAAAAAATAATACTAATAGAAAGATGTACATACAATGTGTATTCTTTTATGTCTCTTTCTTTTACTTAAATTAGGTTATGAGATGGTCATATAATTTTTCTCCATTATTTGGTTAATGTGATACATTATATTAATGATTTGCTAATGTTAAACCAAACATATGCCTGGGATAAACCTGAATTAGACGTGGATGTAGCATCTTTTTATATATTCTGGAGTAGTTTTCTATTTTTTGTTAGGATTTCTACATCTATACTTATAAAGAGATTGGCTGGCTTGGAATTTTTTTCTTGCAATTTTTATGTCTGTTTTTTTTTTATTGAGGTTACTATGAACTGTTAAAACATATTTTAGAGCATTGATTACCTATTTTCTAGAAGATTTTGTGTTAAAACTTGCATTCATTTTTTCTTAAATATTTAGTAGAATTTACAAGTGAAGATATCCAGGTCTAGAGTTTTTTTTTTTTTGAGAAAATTTAAAAGTATGGATTTAAATTTATTTTTCCAGATATCGATAGTTTCTAGATCTTCTTTTGTTAGTTTTTATGATTTGTATTTTTTTGAAGTTTTGTGTACTAGTTTGTTCTTGCATTTCTATAAGAAATACCAGAGAGTAGGTAATTTATAAAGAAAAGAGATTTAATTGGTTCACGATCCTGTAGGTTATACAAACATGGTACCAGCATCTTCTTGGTCTCTGGGGAGACCTCAGGAGGCTTTTACTCATGGCAGAAGGTAAAGTGGGAGCAGGCACATCGCATGGTGAAAGCAGGAGCAAAAGAGAAAAAATTGGGGCTGGTGTTTGCCACACAATTTTAAATGACCGGATCTCATGAGAACTCACTCACTATCATGAGCACAGCACCAAAGGAATGGGGCTAAACCATTCAAGGGAAATCTACCCCTATGATCTCATCATCTCCACTTCCAATATTGGGGATAACAATTCAACATGAGATTTGGTGGGGTCATATATCTAAACTATATTAGTTTCTAGTTATCTTTTGCTATTGCTAGCTTAATCATTTAGTGACCACATAATATATTCTGTATTGTTAGTTCTCCAAAAGATTTTGAGATTTGTTTTATATATAGTTTAGCATATAATCAATTTTTACCCTTATGTTTCATTTTAGAAACAATGTTTCTTCTGTAGCTTTGAGTACACGGTAGTGCACATATCCAACTATGGTGTTCAAATATTCTATATTGCTGTATTTTTCTGATTCTCTTTTTATTTGATCAGCTAGTGAGAGATGTGGGGGGTTACCTATCTTTCCCATAAAGGTGTGTAGATTGTGGCTTTATAGTCTTCAAAACTGTGTAATTAGGTGCATATAAATTTAATATTGTAGCTTCCTGGTTCATTTTAACTTTTTTCCATTATGAAGTGTCCTTTTCTAATTTTAGCCATCCTTTCTGCCTTAAGAGCTGTCTTTGTCTGATATTAACAAAGTCACACACGCCATATTTGGTTGATAGTACAAAGTATAACATTTTCATCTGTTACCTTTTCATATTTCTGTATCATATTTCAGATGAGGGTTTTATAGAGTATATAGTTGAGTTTTGCATTTTTAATCAGTTTTTATCTTTAAAACAGAACATTTAGTTCTTTTTACATTTAAGTCATTACCAATATCTTTTAACTTTGCCATCTTACTCTGCCCTTTCTAGTTGTCCTTTCTGTTTTGGGTTTATTCTCCCAAATGGCCTTCTTTTAGATTGAGTTTTTAAATATTCCTTTTCATCTCCTATTAGCTTGTATGATATGCAGTCTTAAGATTCTTGTAGTAGTCTCTAGAGAAAACTTTATTCTTCACTTACCAAAGTCTCATACTAATTGTTATTTTCACCCTGATCCTGAACAACTCAAGGAATTTGGAACACTTTATGCCATTGTTTTTATGTAATTTAATTATGTTTTATACTTTGAAGGCCACAAGGCATCACTGTCATTGTTTTATACATTCAGTATCAATGAGATAGTCTCAAATGTCTACCTTTTTTGTTGCTTCCTAAATTTTTTTCAAAGTGCTCTTTTTTTTAATTCAATTTAACAGTGGCTTTTAGAATTTTATTTCATTATAGGCAGGATCACAATTAAGTCTTCACATTTTGTGTTCCTGAAAATGTCTTAATTTTAACTTCATTTGTGAAAGATATTCATAGTTGGGAATAGAATTCTGAGTTATCAATTTTCTTTCAACATTCTAAAGGAGTTATTTTATACTTTTGTGACTTATCTTTTCCTGCTTAAAATTCAGTTTTAAATCTAGCTGATGCTCCTTCTAAGATAACCTTTCTGCTTTTCTCTTGCAGTATTTACATTTTTTTTTTGTCTTTGGTTTTCAATGCTTTTATTGATATGCCTGGGAGAGATTTCTTTGTATTCATTCTGGACAGTTTCTCATTCTTCATGAATCTATGACTGATGACCTTCTTCAGTTTTAAAAAGTTATTAGTCATTATATTTTAAAATATCACCTGTCTCCAATTTTATATCTAATAGATATTCTCTGGCTCACCTTGTCTTGTATCCCATCACGTGTATTTTCCAGATGATTCTCTCAGCTTTAGTCTGGAGATATATAAGTTACTTATCTATGGCAGAGCCTAATCTGTTATTAAAGTTAACCAATGAATCCTTTATTTGAATTATTGACTTTTTCAGTTCTAGGATTTCCTTTAATTCTGTAGTTTAAAAAATTCTCCCTCAAAATTCTCCCTCTCGCCTTTTATCTCTTTGAACATAGTGGGTGTAATTATTTTAAAATCAGTATTTGGTATTTTCAATATCAGAGACTTTTTCCACTGCCCGTTATTTCTGCTTCTATGTGTTCATGTTATCTTGGTCCTTATTGCCTGAGTATTTTTAAACTGTGTCTTTGAACAGTATTTGCTAGCATTTGGTAAGACCAAACTCTGGCATAGAATATTATCTTCCTCCAGAGAGGATTTATATTTTTTATTATTATTGCTTTGGACAGGTATCTTAGGGAAACAGCTTCAAAATTATCTTAATACAATTTCTGGATTAAATATTATGTGAGTTTGAGCTGCCATTCTTGTGGGACCCTATTTTCTTCTTCTTCCACCTCCTCCTCCTCTTCTTCCTCCTCCTCCTTTTCTTCTTCTTCTTCTTCTTCTTCTTCTTCTTCTTCTTCTTCTTCTTCTTCTTCTTCTTCCTCTCTTTCTTTTGGTTTGGTAACTTTTTTATTGTATATTTTTGAGGTATACAACATGGTATTTTGGTATACTTATCTTGATATAAATAGTAAAGTGATTATTAAAGTCAAGTAAATTAACATACCCAGCCAGGTTCAGTGGCTCACGACTGTAATACCAGCACTTTGGGAGGTCGAGGGGGGTGGATCACAAGGTCAGGAGTTTGAGACCAGCCTGGCCAATATGGTGAAACCCTATCTCCACTAAAAATATTTTTAAAATTAGCTGGGCATAGTGGTGTGCACCTGTATTCCTAGCTACTCTGGAGGCTGAGGCAGGAGAATCTTTGAACCCTGTACTCCAGGCTGGGTGACAGAGGGAAACTCTGTTTCTAAATAAATAAATAAACTAACTAATTAATTAACATACCCTTCATCTCCTATAATTAGTTTTCTTTTCTTCTTGTGCTAAGAGTACCTAACATCTCAGCCAGGTGCGGTGGCTCACGCCTGTAATCCCAGCAATTTGGGAGGCAGAGGCGGGTGGACCATGAGGTCAAGAGATTGAGACCATCCTGGCCATTATAGTGAAACCCTGTCTTTACTAAAAATACAAAAAAATTAGCTGGGTGTGGTGGTGCACGCCTGTAGTCCCAGCTACTAGGGAGTCTGAGGCAGGAGAATTGCTTGAACCCGGGAGGCGGAGGTTGCAGTGAGCAGAAGTCACTCCACTGTACTCCAGCCTGGAGCCTGGTAATGGAGTGAGACTGTCTCCAAAAAAAAAAAAAAAAAAAGAGAGAGTACCTAACATCTCTTAGCAAATTATCAGCATATTATACAATATTATTAACTGCAGTTCTCATGTTATATGTACTTACGTAGCCTATGTAACTGCAGTTTTATACTCTTGGACCTACAACTTCTCATCCCTTCCTACCCTCTGCATAACTGCTGTTTTACTGTTTCTCTCTATTCAATATGTATTGTTTTTATATTTCACTTCAAAGTGAGACTATCCATTATTTTCTTTCTTCATTTGGCTTATTTCATTTAACATAATGTCTTCTAAGTTCATCTATGTTGTAACAAATGGCAGGCTCTCCTTTTTAGGATTAATAATATTGTTTTATATATATATATAAACGTTTATATATGTTTATATATATATAAATATATAATCACACACACACACACACACACACACACACACACACACCTGGCTTGGGCCTATCGAAGTGTTCCGTTCTCCTGGTCAAGATAATGATTGGGAAATGTGCATGTATTTTAAGCCAGACCATCTCTAAGGATCCATTTCTATAATTTCTTTATCCATTCATTCATCTATTATTCAGGGGGGATTGTTTATATATCTCTGGAGCCTGTCTGTTTTTTGATTCAATTTTACTCCTAGGGTACAGCCTTTTAGTGAGAAATGTTTGGTAGTTCCATTCTCTTTTTTTGAGGACCTGTAATCCAACTCCGCGTTCTCATGCATGAAGACTGTCAAAAGTGCCACTCATTGTCTCAACTTTCAGCTGTTCTTTCTGAAATACGAAATACCCCAAGGGAAGAGAAGCTCATAACTTGTGCTTCCATTGTCACTGGATCACTGCCAATTAATCATTGTTTCATTAGTTCTAAAATATAGGTATAAAAATATTTGTTCTAGGTCATCCAAGCTTTTCTTGTCTTTGGTAGGAGAATTGGTGCAAATTACCTCATCTGACATTACTACAAGTGGAATTACTTTTCCTTCATAAACCCATTATGCCAGATAAGGAAAATATCTACACAGTTTAAAGCCACTGAAACTGAATCAAATTTATTGAGGCCTTGTTTGTTTAACAGAAAATCTCTAACTTAATTAGGGAAGCCTTTTTACAAACACAAAACCATTAAAAACTATCCAGTCTTAAAGGGTTCTGGCAAATATTGGAAAAGAGATGTTATTTGAAAGGTTTTCTTCAAGTTCATTTTCAGTTCTATTTAAATATTTGTATTGTTGCTATTATAACTCATACCAAGGTTGTGGAACTATGCTAGGTATAGAGACACTATGTGGCTGTGTGAACAAAATAGACAAAGCTGTTGTTCTAAAGAAGTTTAGAGGGCCGGGTGCAGTGGTTCATGCCTGTTATCCCAGCATTCTGGAAGGCTGAGGAGGGTGGATTGCCTGAAGTCAGGAGTTCAAGACTAGCCTGACTAACATGGTGAAATCCTGTCTCTACTAAAAAATACAAAAATTAGCCAGATGTGGTTGTGAGCACCTGTAATCCCAGCTACTAGGGAGGCTGAGGCAAGAGAATCACTTGAACCCAGGAGGCAGAGGTTGCAGTGAGCAGAGATTGCACCACCACACTCAAGCCTGGGTAACAGAGCAAGACTCTGTCTCAAAAAAAAAAAAAAAAAAGGAGTTTAGAGAGCCATGACAAAAACATCTAGGATTAAACGAGATAATTGGTAAAAATTTCTCAGCACAGTTCAGGGCATATAGTACATACTCAAACGGTGTTTTTATGTATCAGTATGCATAGCCATTTCCAAAGAGCTGACAGTATCTAGGCCCCTGTGGACCTGTATCCCTACTGAGTAATTCATGGGAATGAACAACAATGTGCAAACAGATTAGACAATGGGAGGGCTCTATGTATTCATGTATTTTGATTGTGAACTTTTAACTTTTCTACTTGGTTCAAAATACATGCTACGGTCTGAATGTTTGTGTCTTCTCCAAAGTCATGTGTTGAACACCAAAGTGATGTTGAGGCCTGATGGGAGGTGGTTGGGTCATAATAGGGCAGAAACCTTCAAAATGGGATTAGTGCCTTATAAAACCTGCTCCAGAAAAAGCTGTCTTGCCCCTTCTACCAAGTGAAGACACAGTGAGAGAAGATTACCTGTGAACAAGGAAAGGGGGATCTTGGACTTCCCACACTCACTCCAGAACTAGGAGAAATAAGTTTCCGTTGTTTATAAGCTACCTACTCTATAGTATTTTATTATAGCAGCCTGGATAGACTAAAACAGTAGGGGCGGATGTTTTTTAAGTACATAGAGGAGCATATTTTTATTTTGCCTGAAGCTCCAATATGGCTCTGTACAGCACTGATACGACTGTCTGATGAAAAGAGAAATGGAGGAGACATTGATGGGTGCTAACATTACCAGTGAATGAGGGGGCTTGCTGGGACATAGAAAGATGGCAGTGATGAGATGGCATATGTATAGTAAATACATGAATTTTGGAGAAGGGGAGAGAAACCTTTCTAAAAAGATAATGAGAAGTAAGACAGACTCCACAAAATACCTCTAGGCATTAAGGTACAAGATAAAATATTGCTTGCTTGACAGACTGCATGAGAAAATGTATACTCAAGGAATGGTCAGTCCTCCATAAAAGTGTAATAGTAAAGAGAACACAAAGAGGATGAGACTTTTATGGAGAAGAGTATTGGATACAGTTTGGCTATGTCCCCATCCAAATCTCATCTTGAATTGTAACTTCCATAATCAGCACATGTTGTGGGAGGGAGCCAGTGGGAGGTCACTGAATCATGTGGGTGGTTTTCCTTGCTGTTCTTGTAGTAGTGAGTAAGTCTCAGGAACTCTGACAGTTTTATAAAGGGCAGCTGCCCTGCACATGCTGTCTTGCCTGCCTCCGTGTAAGATGTATCTTTGCTCCTCCTTTGCCTTCTGCTATGATTGTGAGGTCTCCCCAGCCATGTAAGACACTGAGTCTATTAAATTTCTTTTTCTTTATAAATTACCCAGTATTGGGCATGTTTTTATCAGCAGTGTGAGAACAAACTAATACACTATAATTTTAAGATGGTACTGTGGTATCTTTCATGTGTAGTTTTTGTGGAAAATGAAAACAACCAATCAGTCCTTGCTTCTTTTCAAACTATGTATGACATTCTGAACCAGGAACAGCTAAATAGTACTTCTTAGTAAGTGACTATAGATTAATTAAATGTATCATTTAACTCTAGGTTCAGGATTACAAAAGTAAAAAAATCTAGACCACATCAAGACCTTTGTCCATTATCCAGAGATGAATTAATTGATATGAATTTATGTTTCAGCCTTTTGGGGAGGAGATGAACATGTCCTACTTGTATGCAGAATAGTTGTTTTGGAAGGACAGGACATTCACATATATATGACTGAAAAATGTATGCATGACTGTGTGTTTGTTTTCTCATATACACAATCAAGAGGGAACATCTGTTTTATCGGCTCGGTATAGTTGACCCGTAAAGAACACGGGTTTGAACTGTGTGGGTACATGTATATATGGACTTTCTTCCACCTCTGTCACCCTGAGACGGTTAAGTTCAACTAATCCCTCTTTGTTCTTTTCCTCAGCATACTCAACATAAAGGAAATGACGATGAAGACCTTTTTGATGATCTACTTTCACTGAGTTCATAGTAAATATCCTTTATCTTCCTTATAATTTTCTTAGTAACATTTTCTTTTCTCTAGCTTATTTTATTGTAAGAATTCAGAATCTAAAACACGGAACAAAGTATGTGGTAATCAACTGTATGTTATTGGGAAGGCTTCTGGTCAACAGTAAGCTATTAGTAATTGGGTTTTGGGAAGACAAAGTTACATGTAGATTTTCAACTGCATGCGGGTTGGTGCCCCTAAACTTCATGTTCAAGGGTCAGCTGTACTCCTTTGCACAATCTTCTGGCAATAACATCTTCCTCCTTGGGACGCTGCTCTTCCCTCATACCCCTATCCCAGAGATTTCTGAGAGGCTGCCAATCATTGTGCTGACTCCTACAGGCCATGAGATTTGACTGGCTTAGGCCTATCAAAGTATTCCATTCCCTGGTCAAGATATTGATTGGAAAATGTGCATGTATTTTAAACCAGACCATTTCTAAGGCCCCATTTATATAATTTTTATATACAGAGATTGGGGAAAGATAATCATCTCTTTCTTCTGAAATAATAATCTTGATTGATCTGAATCAACTTGGAGCTATCTGTAGTCAGGCCCATAACTGGCCCCATCACATGGAAAATGTCTTTAAAAAATGTGATTGAAGCAAATATATAAATAGAAACAGAGCTGAAAATGGAGAAAGAACTGGTGATATTATTCACATCCTTTATTTCAACGATACCTAAGCCCACTCACCTCTTTTTAGGATTCAGAGTAGACAGAAGGGGATTGGTATTTATGATAAATGGGATTCTTGTTAAAATCCAGAACAGCTGGATAAGAGGGTAAGAAACACAGCAAGGAGTAATGTAAAGATCACTTGGCTGAGATTCTAGTTTAGGCTCTTTAATAATCTATATACATGTGGGTAAATCATTTAGTCATTCCATGCATTAATTCTTTCCTCTGTAAAATGCCAAAGTTAGCTTTAACTATTTCTAATATCCTTAAAACTGTAAATGTGCATATTCGATACATCTCTAAACTAATCACACTTTGAAATAAAGACCACCTGTGAGTAGGTAGAAATTTAATAATTTTTTTAAATAATACTTTTTTTCATTTCCTCTGCTTTTAAGCTTTCTTTTTTAAAAAAAAAAATAAAATAAAGTAGGATGCTGCTAGATTAATCTAGTGGAATGTAAATGCAATCAGTGACTAAATCAAACGTGTCTGTAGTCCACAATATTTCCAAAGCAAAAACAAAATTATAGATCTTTCTAATTTGAACCAGCTGAAGTAACTGCTGATTTTTATAGTTCCAATGAAATAGTGAATTGTCAGAATTGTCTCTGCAGCTTATAATGCTGAGCACTTATGTACGTAAAGAGACAGCAGCTTCTACCCTAATTTAGAGGTTTGTGAAGTTTGGCATTGGCAATGCCCCTGTTCGTTGAGTGAGATCTCAACCTTCTCAGTCAGTCCCACTGACTCCCTTTTCAAGCTCATGGCACTGCAGTTCATCATAAGGGCCATCTGGGTAGGCTGTAGTGGCTGCAGAGACTATGATGTTGGACAGGGTTTCAAGACTGTATCCAGGCTCTTGAGAGAGGATGCTACAATATATAAGCAATATTTGTAAAGGGCACAAACCTGAAAATCAGGGCTTCTGTGGCAGGATACTTGCCATACAGTTGCTAACCTAATTTTGTATCCCGAATGTTATTCCCCTTTTGATTAAAAATAGCTTTCAAATTTAATTTTTAAATTGTAGGACAAATCTTTGATTTGTATACAACAGGCTTCCCTAATGGGTGACACATTTTGGGACAAGGGTGCTTTCTACATTATTCTTCCTATCCAACCATCTATTCTGCTTACTGACCATCTAGGACAGCATGGATTTATGTCCTCAATGTCTTTCACAAGTCCAATTTGTTTCCAGTGTGAAATATCACTTATATTGGTTTGAAATTCTATTCTAGACTTTAGAGCCCACGATTTCTGTGTGGGATGTAAAGTTGACAAAACACGTACATTTTTCCTAATGCAAATCTTACATGCATTGACTTTGAGATAGTCATGCTGACACTGTTGGGGATGTGTAAGACAGAAAATAACTCCTGTTAAATAAAAGGGTAAGAAGTGAAGAAAGAGAAGCAGATCTGTGTGGTTAAATGGAATTTTTAGAGACAGAGTAAATGGTTCTGGTTTGTGTTGAAGGAGATTAATAATAAAAATAAAGCATTTAAAATGAGAGTAAATACATATTAGGAGGTCAAGGAAAGCTGACAATCCTCCAGTTGTGACAACATTTAATAATATTCAAATTAATTATAATATTGAAAATGAAAAATTCTGACAGCAGATGAATAATGAATGGCAAAACAGACACGGCTCTGAGGTGAAATGTGATCTTCATGAGGATGGGAACATTTAACATTTATACAGCAGTTCATATTCTCAAAGTCATATATCAGTGACAACTGTAAAATACATCTTTAATGTGAATTGATGAAACACTCTGCAGGGGTACATGCAGGTGGCAGTCCACTCCCCTCTCCAAATAAAATGAGAGAAAGAGAGATTTGAATAAAGAAATGCTTAAAAGCTACTTATAAAAATGGAAGTCAAATGCTGTGATATCCAATCATAGAAATGATTTCATTCTTGGTAGGTATGTCTTTGTTCTTCATTCACATGAATATTCATAGGCTGCCACAGTTCTTCATGTATTTAGAAGTGAAGGATAATCCACATTCTGAATGCAAAAGGATTGATTTATATATATGCACTGTAATCCTTAGATACTACTTTAAATAAAGCCCTTTAGATTATGTATTTTCTTTCAAACTCTCATATCTGTACTGCTCTTCCCATTTCCTGGCCTTGGCTGAACTTTAGCTAAAATTTTCTTGAAGGCCAAATTTTCTAAAGATTTTATTTCAACCATCAAATAATCTATTTTCATGCTTAATCTACTATCACAGTTATGGAGAACCCCAAAACAGTGCTGTGGTGGATACTTCATTCCTAGTGATAGAGTTTTAATAGGATGTCACTACCATCCCACGATTCTGCCCACTTACAGTCAAGTATGACCAAGCATCAAATTTTCCCCATGGACTGGAGCAGTAGCAATTCATGTCACTTCCAGGCTTGATTCATATAGCCTTTCTCATGGCCTTTCTTCTGGCTGGAGTGTTAATGATCAGAGCAATTTGGGAAGTCACATAATTGATTGCAGAAGTGCCAAAATCTTGTATCTCTAAATGTGACCATAGAGAGTAGCTGCCCTTGAACCTGAAATATCTCCTTGGACTTCTGTAACAACTGTAAAATACATCTTTAATTTGAATTGATGAAACAATCTGCAGGAGTACATTCAGATGGTAGTCCACTCCCCTCTCCAAATAAAATAGAGAATGAGAGAAGAGATTTGAATGAAGAAATGCTTTAAAAATACTTATAAAAATGGAATTCAAATGCTCTGATATCCAGTCATAGAAATGGTTTCATTTTTGGCAGATTGAGTGTCAACAGGAGAGGAAAGTAAGTTTTATTTTGTTTTTGAAATGTATTTAAAGGTCTTCTTGGTTTTGCCACTTCACTTACCCTAATTAATTTGAATCTGGATTTGTTACTACAAATGTGTGGTCTCTAAGCCCAGTGGCCTCTCCCCAGCATTGTGCAGCCATTATGGAGCGGCTTCTTGCTTTACCATTGCAGCTTTTTGAAACCTTCAGAACTCTCTTCAAGGTATCCTTCCACTGTAACCCTTTGCTTCTCGGCAGATTACATTGACTTACAGAGAAAATAATGCCACAAGGCATGAATTCCTTTAATTCTCTCCTTTCACAACTAAAAAATTACCCATGTTTGTGCCAAATCTTACTTCTTTTCTTTTAGATTTATGAAGAATTTTATTTCTCTTTAAAAGTATTCTCCATATGAGCTCTAATTTTACCCTTCCATCTGCTTCAAGCTCCTTCTCTATTTCTTCATTTTTCTGTTTTTGATATTATAAATCTCTCCTCCCTGATTTCCGTATTTCTTCCCTCAAAAGATAAACATGATCAAGAGTCTTTGATCTTTAAAAATGTATCCTGTATCCTAAATTATCCCTAATTTATCCTTTATCCCCATCTAATTCTTAATCCATTTCACTTCCCTGCTTTTCAAAAAAGCTTCCTTAAAGTATATTTCAGTTTCATTCTTCATTGTATGATCTCTCATTTGCCCTTCATCCTGCAATTTGGCTTCTATATCAAAGGCTGTGTTGAAATTATCTTAAGGAAATTATGATGGCCACTTGGTTGCTGTATCCAGTCTTCCTAAAAGGCAAATTTGATCATTTCATGTTCTTGCTTAAAAACCCTTTACTGTCATTCTAAATCAGAGTTAAGACCAATCACCTTAGTATGACTTATACAATACTTTAGTATCCATCCTTTTTTTATTCTCTTATTTCTTTATCTATAGTTTCCTTAAAGGTACTTTGTGACCAAATGTTACTGAACAGTTTAAAGTGCATGACACTTAGGTGTCTCTAATTTTTCCTGAGTTGTTTCCTCCACTTAGAACGTATGTCCTCAATCAACTATTTATGTAAATCACTTCCTATACTTTAAGACTCAACTCCAGCATTTCCTTTGTCTTAAAGTTTTCCTTGTCAGTTAAAACTTTTTCTGCTCAAAAAATGTATAGAGTTTATCCTAGAACTTAACACACTGCATTATAATGTGTAACTGTCTTACAAGACTATAAACTCCTTGAAGAAAAAAAAAAACCTTGTCTTAATCTTTGTATCACTAGAACCTAGCCTAGCCCAGAGAAAATAGCTAATATATATTTATTGAGGAATGGAATGAATAAGCATAAGTAGCATCATTATTAATAAGCTCACAAAGTTGGTGACTCTAGGTGGTATTTAGTAATATAAACCAGATGCAGCAGATCATATTGTTAATAATGTAAAATAGCAAAATTCAAAGAACAAGATGACATTGTAATATTTTTTAAAATTAGAAATAGAAATATTCGTTTAAATTAAAATAAAAGGAAATTTGTATCTAAGAATTGGTCATCAGATATATTATCTTTTATAAGAAAACTATTTGTGATTTTATAAGAAAATACCAAAAGTGCAAATCATAAATTTCTTCTGAAAGCAACCAGGAACACAGACTGAAGGTCGTATGTGATGGACTGCAGAACAGAAAGCAGTAATCTGAATAATGGACTCCCCAGGGACAAACTACTGCAGGATACTGCATATCCTCTTCAACAGGACAATGATAGTGGACAGATGCCAGCTCTTCAGAGAATGGAATCTCTAAGAAGGAGGGGGCAGTCATCACCTTTTTTAACTAAAAGCCAGATTGACGCAGAAAAATTTTGAAGAGAATGTTTGACAATGTCAAATGTGTGTAAGGAAAGAAGCCTGATATTGGAGACTCAGCTACTCATGAGTCAGAGTTAAAGAGAGGAAGGTTTTAAATTGCACTGGAATGCCGTCTGTCATTTGAAACGATGTGGATTACACAGTTTCTAAATAATCAGATGGTAAGCCAAACCTATGGAATGACTTTCAACCTTGATTAAAGAAATGAGCACAGGGCATTTAGAGACAGTAATGACGGCAGAACGATATTTTCCGTGACACAAATAGAATACAAAACAATTTAAAACCAAGTGAACAGCAGTGCTGAAATGAAGTAAGATTAATGAAATAATAGTTCAATGGAGGCTTTTCTTGTGATTCTGAATTCTGAGTTTATTACATGCAAGTGTCTGAAGAATTTCTACATCATGTGATGTAATCTCAAGGTCAAATGAAGGTGAACAGTCTCACATTAACTTCCACTATCCCTACTTTCCTCTATATTTCTTCAAGGTTTAAAAAGTCAACATTTATTCTACAAAGCTAAAACTAAACTTCTGTCTATTTTCCCTTGTAAGCTACTTCAACTGAGGCACTGGAACAGTAGATTATATTTCTTTTGCTCTTAATTATGAAAGTTTTTTGCATCGTGACACTCCGCCCTCTCCTTCTCTTTGTTCAAATCATTCCAGTTGTTTATTTATTTTTGTCTCCTATTAAAATGATCCTGAAAACTTAGGTTTATATAGAATTTATGGCAATTATTATTTTAAGTTCAAGTAAATACCTCTTCTTCTCCCAATTGTATATCCTACAAATTTATTTGCACTCTGCTTAGACATGCTATATTGTACAGTTTGTTTCCATTATTTCCATTTATCATCAATTTATGTGCAGTTTATTCAAATATATCAGCCATTTGTGTCTGTAAATTAAGAACCAGAAAACTTTAACAATAAACTCTAAAATTCACTTTATCTCAAATACCCGTCCTCGAGAAAGTAAGTGACTAGTGGTAAACAGCAATCTACACGCAACTATATCTCTCTTTGAACACCACAGAAAAAAATAAATCAGCACTGAAAGAGGTAATGCAGTACAGTTTTACATTTTCTTAATTTAATTTTATTTTGGTGGAAACAAAAAAATCAATAAAACTTCTTTGTCTCAAAAATATTTTGCTATTTTGAATCTTGATGTGGGTAAGAATATTTTGTTCATAGCTAAACACAATACATGTCTTATTGAGTGTTTATGATAATAGCAGACACAGGAGCAAGGTTAAAAAATTATAAGGAATAATATTTTTATCTACTAACTTGAGTATTTAGAATGCCTAGTGAATATCACAAGGGGTAATGATCAGTATAATCAGGTTGGAGATGCCCCTTGACCTAAATGCAAATATTAATAGAACACATTTTCAGTTTATCATTTACTTATAAAACTAGCTCAGTAACTAATGTCCTAATTTTATAAATATCCCTGTATGCAAGACTATGATAAGTCTACCTGTGCCAATGGTGCAGAAGTGGAATGTGAGAGCTATTGCTGAGAAGAAAACTGCCACTTTTGGGTCATGTTGGAAGAGCTCATAGCATCTCTTTAAAAATGAAGACCCTTTAAAAATGGAGAAGGGCAAATGAATTGTTTGTAATGTCTTATTCTTTGAGTTCCCTGAAGAGTGGGGTGTACACACTTGTAAGAATGTCAGTTGCTTGGTTTCAGAAAGTTTGGCAGGATTCCATTTGGAATTCAAAGATGTACCTCATGAATTGAGTTTCAGAGAAATTGGAAGAGTCCTAATAACTTTTCAAAATGACAACCATGACAATTTCTTACTGTCTAATAACATTCATCAACTTATCTCACAGAGAGGTTTGAAAAAGTTATTATCCTAAAAACATGTTTATTGGCTAGAATATGTTTTCTCTTATTTTTCTTTCCAGTATGTTTAACGTGAAAATAGTGATTGGGAACTTAAGAGTAACATCAATACTAGGAATTTAGTATTTCCTCTCTAGAGTTTTATTTAACTTTTTATTGAGTAAGATGAATTTGAAAAGTTGAGTTTTTTCCTGTTCCAGAGCCTAATTTTATTTAGGCTCTAACCCATAAAAATTCTTAATGAGTTACATACGATGTCATTCCTTCAGTTAACTATAATGAAAGATTATGAAAGTGACGGACAAATGGAAATAGGAAGTGCTGTGTTTTTGAAAACAATTGGAAGTGCTGCAGCAGTACTGACTGGAGATTGTGGGGACAAAGTGAGGAGGGCAGAAGGGCTTTGCTCTTAAGATACCTCCTTAGACAAACTGAGAGCACTGGGAGGCTGCTCTTGAGGATTTTGTATCTTTACATCCTGCTAGTGGGCCTAACCTGTAGTGGCCCCTTTACCTGTAAGTCATAGTATCTGCAGCAAGGCCTCACTTCTTGGGAATGATAGCAAACTTGTAGTTAAAAAGCTCTAGGTCCAGTCCTAGATGTAGAACTTTGAATAGAATCTTGAGTGTAATCATGTAATCGTGTCCTTCTTATAAATAAGATTTGTTGCTAATTTATTTATTCAGCTGATAAATGAGCAACTTTCTATTATGCCAGGGATGGAGGCTGCCGATAAAGACAAAACCACTAAAAGGGAGGTCATTGCCTACGGAAATAGTTGTTGCAGTACTCTTCTGAGCCTAAACTTTAAAAATAACAAACATGGCTTTGCTTCATAATCTACGAAGTACCCTATGACTTCAGGAGGTCTGACAACAAAAGGTAGCAAGATCAAGCTAAAAGATTAAACTACAAGCATTTATTAGGTTGAATATAAGAATGAAATTGTAGTCAACCCTTGAATATTAATGGATTGGCTAGAGTTTATGATGATCAACGCCCTTCGATTCTCCTTTTCCTTCCAAACACCAACTATTGAATATTTTTTTGCTCATTAATACCTGTCTAGGAGTGGGAAGGTGAAATGCTAACCAGCCAATTTGGCTGGTAGTGGCTGTTATAATACTTTTTCTTAAAGTTGAGATAAGGAAAAGTTGAAATATTTTACTAAAATATTGGCTGTAAACTATTAAACTTTTTGTTACTTTCCCTTCCTTTTGCTGCATAGATATATGCAGATATTTAGTTCTTAGTAAGGTATTAAAGGTAATTCAAAAGATAGTGATTCATCAATCCATCAGTTTTAAAGTATCACACTGTAACTTCATGTTACGTAATTCTTATTGGCCAGTGTTCAGAAAATATTAATCTCCTACAATATGACTACTATAAAAGAAAGCTTCAGGATTTAATAGTTGCAATTTTAAGTGTAGCTCTATATAAATAACTGCACTTGCTAAGTGGATTTAGATCAACAGGAACACAACTTTTAGAAAATTACTGAAGACTACCCTCCCCTTTGCTTCTGGTAGACATTTGGGACCCTCCCCAAACCAAATAAGGGAAAGAAGAATGTTCTGACCATTAAGTGCACTAAGAATAAATCTGAGCTCTCATGGATAAGATTATTTTCAACTCTTTAGTTCATATATTCTGACATAGACTCCAAGATCTGTAATTAACTTAGAGAAACTATGGGGGCTTAGATGGTACTTTGTAGTTCGTTTGCCTTCTTCCCCCCCCCCGCCCCGCCGCTTGTCTCTCTTGGGGGCGGGAGAGCTGGCGTGTCTGTGTGTGTGTTCCTCTAGAGTGCCAAAAAAAAAAAAAAGTGCTGTAGAGTCCTAGGGAGATGAGGCTATTTTTGTTTGAAGCTGATACTTCTAGCTGAGCCACAAGTGCTGCTTGGAAAGGGCTTAGGTTGTTTCCAGGGGGAGAACTCTGCAGAGGAGAAGCAAAGTTCAACAGAACAACAAAGAAGCAGCAGAAACAGCCTGGAAAACGAAGAGCCCCCAGGTTTTGACAGAACCCTCTACCAGAGTTCTCAAATCCCCAAATAGTCTGCAAAGTGCTACTTGACGGGAACTTTCCAACTGACTTTTACTTTGGACGACCACCATGACTGAGATCACTGCTGAAGGTATTGCTACCATTTTCCGATAGTATCAAGTAAGGAAAAAAAATGTGCAAAATGACAGCCACACTAACTGTCCATGTGTCCATTTAAAATGTTGCTTTAAGGTGACTGTCCTGTTCAATGATTATATATAAGATCTGAGAGGTGGATTTAGGAGCTGAGAGGTTGCCATATCTGTATATTGAGGGAGCACAAAGAGATTTCTCTTAAATTTTGCATGTGGAAACTGTGATACCAAAGTCCCCTCTAGTTAACAGTTGTTACCCACACCTCTATAAATAGCTGTGGTCATGTAACATGAAGGCTGATATCTTATCCAGCAAAAATTACAAAGTTTGCAAGGATGGAGACCATGATGAACTTAAAATATTATACCTATTAATTAAACTTAAAAAATGATTTGAAGCACTTTTGCTTTATGATATTTTTAAATGGAGACCTTAAATGTGTTTTTCCTTTCCAACTATACTATTTAAAACATGCATGCATATATGATTTATATAATTTAAGACAGAAATGCTCCCACAACATTTGTATCTAGTTTACCATTAATGGAAATTCAGAGATAAAGACTGGAATTCCACAAACTTACTGTGGATCAATATGATTTTTAAAATAAAGCAATTAAGTGTTAGAATTCTGGTTCTTTTCATAAATTCATTCTTCATTTTCCTCTTAATGGTGAATTCTATTTTTATGTTATAATAAATATTTTCTGTTTCAATGCTTTTACTAAAGGCTACATGCTATAACTACAATACGTATGTTTTATTTGATGGTTGCTAGATATATATATATATTTCATATATATACTTCGTGTGTGTGTAAATATATATATATATATATATATATATATGCACATATTTCTTAGAATGAATGAGCCCTTCAAAACTAAATTACTTTGAATACAGACACAGTCTGGTTCTAGCTGAGGTGAAAATTTTAGAGGTAGATCTAAAATTTGCTTCTGACAGCTGTAAGAAAATCAGACAGGTGGTGCTCTTAACAGCTTCCAAGTTAAATGTTGCGCTGGTTTGTTTTGAATCAGACAACTGAAAAATAGAATATGTTTTTGTCTTTTGGGGTAGAAATTAATATGGACACACGATTATTTCTGTTGGAGATTTTCAGTAAATATTTGTAAGAAGAATTGCCTTATTTGTACCTTGCACTGAGAAATTCAGTCTGACACCCCAAATTAATAACAATTACTAGCAGATTTCTATGTGTTAGATATTTTGCTCAGAATGTTATGTGTATTTACTTATTTAAAACTGACACAATTCAATTAAATATGCATTATTATCTCAGTTTGGCAGAAAAAGAACTGTAACTAAAATTTTCTGTGACTTGCCCAAGACCACAGCATTACTAATATTTAAAGCCAGTGCCTTTAAGTCTAGTTTGTATGTGTGTGTGTTTTCTTTTCTGTGAGAGGATATCAGGTTTACTCTTTACCAATTTTAGTTCAGAATTTTCTAACTAAATATAAATAGAATTTTTCTTATTCCTTAGATATTCTGTGTCATGTTGCTTTTAGTTTGCCTTAAAGAAAGCTAGCTATAAAAACTTCTTGCTTAGCTCTGCACAGTTATTAAGATAGCTATGAGTGTCTTAATCTTCTGTTTCTCTACCTCTGTTCAGGGCTTGGGCTCCCAGGTGATTCAGGAAGTCAGTTGACTAAACCATCTTGGGCTTGCTTGTGGATTATATTCTGTAGAACTTGGACTTGATTCAAAAGACTTTTTACAGGAAAATTCTTGACTATGAAGTAGAACTTTTGTTTCTGCCTTTTTTTTCTGTGGGAGTTTAAAAGGATCTTGGAAGACCTGCTGGAGTTACTCATAAAAATAATCGAATTAGACCTGGTGCAATGGCTCACGCCTGTAATTCCAGCACTTTGGGAGGCTGAGGAGGGTGGATCACCTTGAAGTCATGAGTTTGAGACCAGCCTGGCCAATATGGTGAAATCCCATCTCTACTAAAAATAAAAAAAATTAGCTGGGCATGGTGGCATGTGCCTGTAATCCCAGCTACTCAGGACGCTGAGACAGGAGAGTCGCTTGAACCTCGGAGGTGGAGGTTGCAGTGAGCCAAGATAGTGCCACTGCACTCCAGCCTGCCAAACAAGAGTGAAACTCCATCTCAAAATAAATAAATAAATAAATAATAATTGAATTAGTGATAAAATTGAAAGGTGGAAATACCATGTAATTCCTGGATGATGGTCATTTTCCATTTCTGGTTCTTAACAGTTCCTTGGATCTATGTTATCTGAACATCAATTATGCACTTTTTTCCTTTTCTGGAATAATTTATTAATAATATTTCTCAAATGAAAATAAGGCTGCCTATTCTAATGAACTTATCTTTTAGGGTAGCACAGTCATTCTTTAAGAATATCCAAAATTTTTGGTACACTGTTTTACTACACAGTTTCACATTGTCTTTGCATTTCTCACCTTTTGTGCCCCAGCTACAATTGCCTTCCTCCAGTCTTTTATAAAAGGTATACTTTTGTACAGTGCCTTGGTACAGCCTGGAATAGTCTTATTTTCTTTCATCTGCTATATTTCTTTTTCAGCCACTTTTTTTTTTTTAAGGACAGAGTTTCTCTCTGTTGCCCAGGTTGGAATGCAATGGCATAATCATAGCTCATTGCAGTCTCAAACTCCTGGGCTCCAGCAATCTTTCTACCTCAGCATTAGAAGTAGTTAGAACTACAGGTGTGCACCATCATGCCTGGCTAATTTATTATTATTATTTTTTGCAGAAACAGGATCTCCTTATGTTGACCAGGCTGTACTTGAACTGTACTGCCAGGCTGTACTGGCCTCAAGTGATTCTCCTGCCTCTGCCTCCCAAAATATTGGGAGTACAGGCATGAACCACCATGCCTGGGCCTTGCCATCACTTTTGGACATGTTGCTGAAACGAAAGCACTATATCAGTAGACTTATACCACTTATCAAATACCATTTCCATCCATTTCTCTCTCTCTCTCACTCTCTCTCTCTCTCTTTCTCTCTCTCTCTCTCTCTCTCTCTCTCTCACACACACACACACACACACACACACACAGAGTTTGTGGTACTTAATAATATAAGAGGTAACTCATTACATTAGAGAGCTCTAGTCAACTGTCCTCATCTCAGGTTTTGGAAAGACCAGGCTAATACAGATTATATGACTATCCCATGGTCATAAGAAATTAGGAGAGATTTGAGGATATATTTCATGGCTTCTATGGCTCATTCCAGTGCTTATTCAACTATAGCTCATGCTGTGCCTATAACCTCACCTAGTTGTTCACGTTGATTTCCACTGCAGGTTCCAAGCTAGCTTACTTCATCTAGTGGAAGAAAGGAAATAATACTAAATATAGAACTGTATTTCAGGTACAGAGCAATAGATACATTAGAAATAAGACAGGCCGGGTGCAATGGCTCAAGTCTGTAATCCCAGCACTTTGGGAGGCCGAGACGGGCAGATCACGAGGTCAAGAGATCAAAACTCCATCTCTACTAAAAATACAAAAATTAGCTGTGCATGGTGTTGTACACCTGTAATCCCAGCTACTCGGGAGGCTGAGGCGGGAGAATTGCTTGAACCCAGGAGGCGGAGGTTGCAGTGAGCCGAGATTGTGCCACTGCACTCCAGCCTGGTGCCTAGCGACAGAGTGAGACTCTGTGTCAAAAAAAAAAAAAAAAAAGAAAAGAAAAGAAAAAAGAAATAGGACAAAGTTGAACCCCAAAGATTTTAGGGTAATAACACCTTTGATTCTGGCATGATTAATAAAGATAATTGTAATGGCAATAGTAACAACTTATATTTATTCTGAAGACATAAGATGTCAAGCACTGTATTAAGCTTGATAAATATTAATTTAATCTTCAGAGCCACCAAATGAGATAAAGGCTAGTATTATTGCTACTTAGAGAATAGCAAACTGAGGTTCAGAAAGTTCAAAGAATGTGCTAAAATTTACACAGCTGTATGTGATATAGCTAGGATTCACACCCGTGTCTGACCACAGTGTCATATTGGTTATGTCTTCTTGCTGTGTGGGACTGATACTTAGCTTGATCAGTTAGGTTGTTGTTGGAGCCTACACTAGGACCATGTTACATTGGGTAGGTTGAATCTGGCCCAGACTGGATTAGACTCAAACAGCACACAGGATTAGGCTAGAAATAGTCCTCTATCTTCCTTGCAATGTAATGGATCCAAGTTGCTGGGAATCCTGTATATAATTAAGTTAGTATTTACTAGAATGCTTCATTCAAGAAAGCTTTTTCTTTAAAATGTTAGAACAGCTTATGTCAAACTCTCAACTTCTAAACTATTACATAACCTCAGGCTTCAGAGGAAGAATTGTTTGTTCTATGAGTGAAATTCTTTCCTTACCATTAGCTGAATGACATTTCACTGCTTGTGTAACAATCAAACCTATGAGAGGATTTGATATTCAAAATTTAGAGCAAAAATGGTCATTTGTATTCTATGCACTGCATGGCTCTCATAGACTCTGCAGCACAAGATTACTCACTGTTGCTCTCAAGTGAGTAATTTTGAGTTTTCAAGAATTCACAGCCAGACTACTTAACAACTAGGCAAACAAGTAATATCATCTAGTGTGACAGATGGTGAAATTATGAGGAGATCCAACCTATATATCTGCATTTACCTTGTCAAAGCAAGGGGCAGCTGCTCTGGCTTAAGTGGAATGACCTGAGGGTACAAGGGGAGGTGGCACTAGTTTCAATGCCTAGTCACTTCCAGGAGATGTTCTTCATTTTCCTAGTAAAGCAACATACCACATATAAAATATTATTTTAGTCTTATAAATACATTTTAAAACTGACATTAGAAAGCTAGCCCATTCTAAAGAGGAGTACCACAATGGTGAGAGGCACAGTTAAATGAAAAGCTTTGTGCATGGATTGTTTAAGCAGAAGATTGGATTTTTTTTCATTATATAGCACTTGAGGGCAATGCACAGACCGATGGATAAAAGTCTGGAAGCCACAAAAAAGGCACACTGTTGGAAAAATATAAGGCAAACCGCAACCAATCATTACAGTCATAGCTAGAACTGACTCCTCTGACTAGAAATAAAGAAAATAAAAAGCAAGAAAGGAGGGAAGGAAAAGGAAATACACAGCCTCCAATTTTTAAGAAACAGAGGGATGGAATATGCTAAAATCTACACTATAGGAGGCAGTAGGCTATGGGAAACTCTACAGTACAGACAACCCAGTTACTTCAAATAAGTTCCTGGGAACAAGAACAAGAAAATCTAGAGAATAGAGGAAAAGAAATGTAAAAGTTAGCAACCCATCACAGTAAGTGGAATGATTGGGTCATGGTTCAAGCAAACGACCTTAAAAAATTCTGATGAAATAAGTGGAAATTGAATATACTCTGGTTGTTAGATGACCTTATTGAAAAATTATACTTTTAGTGAGATAACTGTTTTTGTGGTTGTGTTTTTAAATTACTTATTATTTGGAGATACACATTCAAATATTTATGAAGGAGGTGATGCAATATTTGAAATTTGCTTCTAAATAATATTCCCAAGAGAAAAGTAGATGGGGCATGGGTGGGGTAGGATTGGCCATTAGTTGATTATGTTGAAGCTGATGATGGGTACATTAAGTTTCATTATAATATTGCCTATTTTTGTGAATATTTAAGCTTCTTCACAATAAAGAGTTAAGAAAAAAAAACAGAGTTGATGTGTTAGTAGAGAAAAAATTTTAGTAAGAATTTAATTTTCATAACATATATGGGTCAGTGAATTCTCTGGTCACCAAACTTATTCCTAAGTGCAAATTACTCTCTAAATTGAACAGTCTGTTGTTACTGAAATGAAAACAAATATGCTCATATTAAGCATAGTGGTCTGGAAATATGTTTGTAAAAGCAGATGAGGAAATAATCATTTTTTCTATTATAATATGGGAATCTGGAGGTTAGTTTCATATTATTGGTGGCATTAATTAGAGACATTAATTAGAAACAGTTCGTTTTTGAGATAGGTCATGGGAAAAGCTGAGAACAATTCAAACGCCTAAGGAGTCAACATGATGCAAGAAAAGATAGGTCTAAAAAAGGCTATGTCTTGGAACACTGTGTTTATTGACAGGGTATTAAGTACGAAGCTTTTGTATGACTATCTCTTTGAAATATCACAGAAACTGTGAAAGGCAGGTAGCATCTAAACCTGAGCAGTCTGACTCTGAAACTTCTTGTTCTTCTTTACTGCTGAAGTTGAATTTAGAAAAATAGTTTAATTTTAATTTCAATTTTTTTTTTGATATAAAATAAAGGTTTCTTTTATTGTAAAGAAAATATAACAGTCAAATTTCTTTGTACACTCCTTAGGTTCCAAAGCATCATTAAGATCACTGATAAGACTGTTCCTGTGGTTAAATCCACAGATAGCACAGAAACATCCAGTGGCTGGAGTAAAAATGGTTCAAAAAACATGTTTTCCTTTTGAATGGATGAGTAATGTGATTCATTTTCCAAATAGTTTCATATATTCAAATAAAAAAAATGGAACTTGTGGCAAATTACTATTATTCTAAATCTTGCTTATATTGAAATTGGGTGACATTAAGCTCTTGGGGCTAATTTAGGTCCATTTTCTGGAAAGAAGAGTAACAGATAAATAATGAGGAAGGACCTAAGAAGCAAAACAGATAATGTTTTTGCTACATTTCCTCACCTAGATTGTCTTTTTTTTTTTTAATTTTTAATTTTTTATTGCGTTTTAGGTTTTGGGATACATGTGCAGAACATGCAAGATAGTTGCATAGGTACACACATGGCAGTGTGTTTTGCTGCCTTCCGCCCCTTCACCCACATTTGGCATTTCTCCCCATGCTATCCCTCCCCTGCTCCCCACACCCCACTGTCCCTCCCCTATTCCCCCCAATAGACCCCAGTGTGTAGTACTCCCTTCCCTGTGTCCATGTGTTCTCATTGTTCATCACCAGAGTGTAAATTAGTTCAACCATCGTGGAAGACAGTGTGGCGAGTCCTCAAGGACCTAGAAATAGAAATTCAATTTTTTTAAAATTGAGATGGAGTCTCGCTATGTTGCCAGGTTGGAGTGCAGTGGCGCGATCTCAGCTCACTGCAATTTCCGCCTCCCGGGTTCAAGCAATTCAGATTGTGAAAACCAGGAGAGTATAGTTCACTAAAAGGCAGAGAGAAAATGTGGTGCAGAGCTAAGAGAAAGCGTTAAGAAAACAGAGTGTGACAGTGTAGTAAGTGCACGGAGTTTGACTGAAGTCAGAGATTGGGGTTCAGATACTATCTCCACTACTCAACTACTCTTGGCCTGGGGAGGATGGGGCCTCACAAGAAGGATCATGAACTTGGTTAATTAAAAATAATATGGCCAGAGGAATTTTTAAAACTTTTTACAAGATTGTGCTAGTTAGCAAATTAAGTTTATGCTTTTAAAATTCTGCAAATAATCCATGATGCAAAATTTGCAGTGACAATGAGCAGAAAATATAGCTTTGTAGTGTCAGCCCTTGTTAGGTTCCACTGAGAAGCTTTTTCTTGTTTTTATTATTATTTATAATAGGAACTATTTTTCTCCCCACCCTATGAGCACATGGTGCCTATGAAAATGTTTTGTTTATCAGCTTAAATCTTTCTTTTTTTTTTCTATTTATTTTTGGTCATTATCGTGACTATAATTTAAAACTCATGCTACTTTTACAATGCAAAAATGAATTGAGGCTATTCAGTTATTATATTAAAGGCTTAGGAATCCATAGAGACCTAAAGCCTCCAATGTTGTTTGCATTAATTTTTAATCAGTTAACAATATTTAATGCGAGAGAAACATAAAACAGTGCAACTAAGCATTTTAAAATCATCTACATTGACCTTTGTGTTGAATATATCAATTTGAAAAGAGAATGGTTAAGATTTTCCATTTAAGCTTTTAGTTTTATAATTATGCTTAGTTGGAGCTTAAAGACAGTATTAAAACATTATTCTTTTGTTCTTTCAAACAAAGAGAAACCTGTTGGGGACATGTTTCATATATTTTTAAAAATACATATTATCTAACGTAACACATTTAAAAAGAACAAAGCAGGGAAAAAGCTTCATCTGGCAACTACGCGCTAACATCATACAATAATGTCAAGTTTATGGAATTTAGGTTCCATTTTACTTGTAAAGATCTAGAAAGATTCATCAAGGTAATTTTTGCTGTCCCCAGTTCCCACCTGCCCCATATAATATGAATGACATGCATGTTTTTTGATGGAGAATACTTATTTTGATTGTCACATAAATATATATTATCCCTAGTGAGGGTTATGTGGAGATAGATGAACTTCCTGATCCAAAAAGATACTAATTTTCATCTTCAAAGGAAACCAGAAAGAGCATCCTTGGCAAATGTGCAATAAATAAAGTCTTGCTCTGCTCCATACAAGTTATGCTCTCTAAACATCAACCATCTCCACATCTCCATGCCTGAAGTGAAGCTGTCAGACACACAGAATTTACAATTTTGAGAGATTCTTTGGTATGTAAATGAACTGTTTCCTCATAAACTGCAGACTATATCTCATGATGTACTTTAAATATTACATTTAAATATATATGGTTTAGATATTTTCTAATTTGTTATCTGTGCCAGGGGTTAGGGAATGTGCTTTTCGCCCAAACAAGTTAAAGACATAAATGTATTTTAACCTATATGAACAAAGATAATTTAAATGGAGCAACCTGTTCTTTATAAGGGAAACTTGGTTTTATTTAGACAGCATGAACCTGAACTCATTGTGACAAGCCAGTTTTATCTTGGCTATGTATTTGCTACGTCAGTCTCCCCTCCCTGACACAGGTTACAAAAGTGTTGAGAAAAGCAAAAGAAGGAAAAAACTCTTAGTATTTCAAACTTAGTTTTAATATGGTTCAGGGCATTAGTGAGCTCATGGATGTGAGAGATTCAGTTTCCGTTTATATAGATGTTCAAAATACATATTTAGCAAGCTTTTCTTGGAAAATTGTTTCCTTTTAAAATAAAATTATCATGTGATTAGGGAATTTTCTGTTTAAGGTAGACATTTGATATTATGTCAAGACAAAAATAGCAGATATGAAGTGGCACTTCTCTGAGAGTCACTGAGGGAGCTATTATTTTTGCCCATGGTTGTTCTTATTTAACCTATATATAATTGCCTAGGGGAAATAGTATACTGTAAAATCTGAAAGTTACTATAGTATAGTAAAATACAAAGTTAGTGAATTTAAATCAGCAGAAATATTAGGCATTGCACTGAGAAAAAGGCAAGTTACCTCCATCTGAAATGTAACAAAATATTAGACTCTATGGTATTAATTATCAACCTGGATATAGATTTATAAAGCAATATGTCATACCGAGGTTCAGTTTTATTCAATATTTTAACACGTATTGTGTACCAAATTGAATGCCTGACAATGGGGACACAAAGATGAATAATACAAGGTCCCCACTATATTGAAAAACAAGAAGGAAAGAGCAAAAATAATAGAATGAAGACTGGACAGATTTTAAAACATCTGATTCCAATTTGAAATGGCAGGCATGCCTCTTTCAATTGCCCTTTGCTTTACTGCACACCACAGATACTGCATTTTTTTACAAATTCAAAATTTGTTGCAACCCTGTGTAGAATAAAGCTATCACCACTATTTTCCCAACAGCATGTGCTCACTTCCCATCTCTGTGTCCCATTTTGGTAATTCTCACAGTATTTCAAATGTTTTTGTTATTGTATCTGTTTTGGTGATCTGTGATCATTGATCTTCAATATTGCTATTATAATTGTTTTAGGTCACCACAAGCTACCCCTATATAATATGGGGAATTTCATCAATAAATGTGTATGTTCTGACTGCTCCAACAACTACACATTCCTACTATCTCTCCTTCTCCTCAGGCCTTTCTATTCCCTAAGACACAACAATATTGAGATTAGGAAAATTAATAACCCTACAACAGCCTCTAAGTGTTCAAGTGAAAGGAAGAGTTGCATATCTTTACTTTCAATCAAAAGCTGAAATTAATTAAGCTGACTGAGGAAGGCATGCCAAAAGCCAAGACAGGCTGAAAGCTAGGCTTCTTGCACCAAAGAGCCAGGTTGCAAATGCAAAAGAAAAGTTATTGAAGGAAATTAGAAGTGCTACTCTGGTGAATACACAAAGGATAAGAAAGTGAAACAAACTTATTGCTGATGTGGAGAAAGTTCCAGTGGTCTGGATAGAAGATCCAACCAGCCAAAATTCTCTTTCAGCCAAAGCCTAATCCAGACTAAGGCCTTAAATCTTTTCAATTCTATGAAGATGTAGAGAGGTAAGAAAGCTACAGAAGAAAAATTGGAAGCTAGCAGAGGTTGGTTCATGAGGTTTAAGAAAAGAAGCCATCTCCATAACATAAAAGGGCAAGGTGGAAGTAGCAAGGGTTGATGCAGAAGCTGCAGCAAGTTACCCAGAAGATCTAGCTAAGATCATTGACTGATGAAGGTGGCTACACTAAACAACACATTTTCAATGTATACTAAACAGTCTTCTACTGGAAGAAGACACCATCTAGGACTTTCAGAGCTAGACAGGAGAAGTCAATGCCTGGATCCAAAGCTTCAAAGTTCAGGCTAACTTTTGTTAGGGAATAATGCAACTGGTGACTTTAAGTTCAAGCCAATGCTCATTTACCATTATGACAATTCCAGAGCTCTAAAGAGTTATAATAAATTTACTTTGCCTGTGCTCTATCAATGAAACAATGAAGCCTGGATGACAGCACATCTGTTTACAACATGCTTTACTGAATATTTTAAGCCCACTGTTGAGACTTACTGCTCAAAAAAAATTCTTTAAAAATATTTCTGCTTATTGACAATGCACCTGGTTACCCAAGAACTCTGATGGCAATATACAAAGAGATTAATTTTGTTTTCATAACTGTTAACATAACATCTGTTTTGCAGCCCATGGCTCAAGGAGTAATTTTGTTCTTCAAGATTTATTTTTTAAGAAATACATTTTGTAAGGTCACAGCTAATAGAGAGCAATTCCTCTTATAGATCTGAGCAAAGGAAACTGACAACTTTCTTGAGAATTCACTATTCTAGAGGCCATTAAAAATATTTGTGATTCATGGGAGGAGGTCAAAATATCAGTATTACCCAGATTTTGTAAAAAGTTGGTTTTAACCCTCATGATGACTTTGAGGGGTTCAAGACATCAGTGGAGAAAGTAACTGTATATGTGGCGGAAATAGCAAGAGATCTAGAATTAAAAGTGGAACCTGAAGATGCTGCAATCTGATGATTAAACTTGAGTGGATAAGGAGTGACTTTTTTTTTCCCTTGAGACTTTGTTTATCTCTCTTTCACAGGCTGGAGTGTAGTGGCATAGTCTTGGCTCACTGTAACCTCTTCCTCCTGGGTTCAAGCAATTCTGGTGCCTCACCTCCTGAGTAGCTGGGATTACAGGTGTACCTCACCTCCCAAGTAGCTATGATTACAGCCATCCTGCCAGGCTAATTTTTTTTTGTTTTTTTTGTAGACACAGGGTTTCACCATGTTGGCCAAGCTGGTCTTGAACTCCTGGCCTCAAGGGATCCACTTGCCTTAGCCTTCTGGGATTATAGTATTTCAAATGTTTTCATTATTGTTATATCTGTTTTGGTGATCTGTGATCATTGATCTTTGATATTACTATTATAATTGCTTTAGGTCACCACAAGCTGCCCCTATATAAGATAGGGAATTTCATCAATAAATATGCATGTTCTGACTGCTCTAACAACTAGACATTCTGAGACACTGTGTCTGGCCTAGGAGTTGCAAATGAGCAAAGAAAATGGTTTCTTGAGATGGAATCTACTCTACTCTTGATGGAGATGCTGTGAACATTTTTGAAATGACAACAAAGGATTTAGAATATAACATAAAGTACTAGATAAAGCCATGGCAGGGTTTAAGAGGATTAACTCCAATTTCGGAAAAAGTTCTATGGGTAAAATACTATCAAACAGTGAATGTCACATACTACAGAGACATCATCTTTCATGAAAGGCAGAGTCCATTGATGTGGCAAACTTCATTTTTGTCTTATTTTAAGCAATTGCTACAGCCTTCAGCAGCCACCACCATGATCAGTCAGCAGCCATCAACACTGAGGCAAGACCTTTGATAAGCAAAAAGATTACGACTCACTGAAGGCTCATATGATTGTTAGTATTTTTTAGCAAAAAGTATTTTTTGTTTTTGTTGGTATGGAGGTGTATATGTTCATGGGGTATGTGAGATATTTTTGTATAGGCATACAATGAGTAATAACCACATTAGGATAAATGGGGTATGCATCACCTCAAGCTTTTATCCTTTCTTTAACAATCCAATTATTCTCTTTTAGTTAGTTTTAAATGTACAATAAATCACTGCTGACTGTAATCACTATTGTGCTATCAAATGCTAGATCTTATTCTATTTCTGTACCTATTAAGCATCCCCACCAACAAAGTATTTTCAAATTAAGATCTGTACATTGTTTTTAAGACATGTTATTACACATTTAATAAACTAGAATACAGTGCAGACACAACTTTAATACACTCTAGGATACAAAAAAATGTGTGATTTGCTTTGTTGCCATTAGTTGCCTTATCGCATGGTATCTCCAAGATGTGCCTGATGGTGTTTGAAGTAGTTCAAGAATGTAATTTTATTGTTCATAAATCTTATGATTAATGATTTCACTTTGAAACTTGTTAAAAATAATCCAGGATAAGTAAAGACTGTCCTAGTCTTTACATTGGTAATTTGCAGTGTGCATAATATTGTGGTGAAGGTGTAATGGCTGTTCAAGGAGTAAGGAGTCAAGAATACATTTGATCAACGCAGAAATGACAAAAAAAGAGACAGGAGGTAGGTGAGAATTAGTAGTCTGTGGGATATTGCCCTGGGATGACTATGGTACCAAGTTACCTAGCCAAGAAATTGGGTAAAAGTCCGAGTTTAAATACTCAATTTTTGATCAGGCACACTGTTGGTATAATACTATAAAACTTGGAGGTTTCAGATTTATTTTTAACTAGTTATGTTTCCTAGTTCTCTGTCATCCCATCTGAGTGTTCTCCCTTTGTTTGAACCTCTTTTGCTGATTTCCATCCCCACATCCACTACTCTGAGCTTACTTTGTTTGTATGGAGACCACATCCAGTTCATGAAAAAAATAATAAAATAATACAAACTGTCAGAAAGGTAACAATTAAACAAGTTTCTTCAAGTTAACAAAGAAGAATCTGTTGCTAAACAAAAACCAAATCTGTCGGCAGGGTTGTTCTAAATACCATGAGAACTAGCAGTCAGGCCAGTGGTCTTGTCAAGAGTTCCTATAAAAGCATGACAGGGTCCATAGACCAAGCCTCTGAAAATTTGAGCAGAAGGTATTTATGGTAGCAGTAATAACTAGATTAAAGCAATAAGTCAGCAGAATTCTCTAGGGGTTTTCTTCATAGTGACTAAAAGTTACATTAGAAATAAAAGTTCTACAGTTTCCAGAAAATTTTGGCTACTTCTTGAATTCAGTCAACCAGATTTCACTGCTCGGTTTCTGCCAAGTCCCTCTGGATTTGAAGTGCCTTGCTGGTCTGGCTAGAATGATGTGTTGTACCATTGTGGTATGGGTCTCTATTTTGAGGGACATGGGTTCTCAATACCCAGGTGCTTTGAGAGATAGTGTTCTATCTCCTTCCTATCACTCTATCATTTACCTGTGGATGAATAGGAACAAAATGTCTGACACCCAGGGTGATCATCATGCACCTAACAAACATTACTTGTATATACTTTTGTCATCTACTTTGCCAGGTGCTGCTTTAATTCTAGGGATAAAATGTAAAATATTCATAAATCTAGCCCTCGAGAAATGATAAGATAATTATATATGTAACTATATGACACTGGGCTGCCAGTTCAAAGTTTCTTGAAAGAAGTATGTATAAAATTATACACAAAAATTGTGAGATATGTTTCTTGGTTTCTCATCACTCAAGTTTAAAATAGACAATGTTTACATGTATAAAGCTATTAGGAAATGAATCAATATAAAACAAATAAGCAAATCAACTGTTATGAGATATTACTATCCAGAAAATCTGAGAAGCTAGGAGAATGGACAGATTTGGTTGATCAGGGGCTGACATAAAGGAGTAGAACTTATGTTAACACTTGAAGAATGTTTCTCAATTAAAGGAGAGGGACATAGAAGCAAAAGTAAAGAATTAAGTTTTGCACAACATCCCTAGATCCTAAAAATTCCAGATTAATTCATTTAAGAAACAATTATGATTTTTTTGAACTAAATTAATAAATATGTTGATCTTGGGTTCAATGACCGAAGCTGGAGGAGACAAACTTTACTGGCTTTTGGGGTGGAAAATTTTGTTGTAACAATCTTCCCCAGAGATCACAGAATAATTAGTACCAAGTAGCACCTCTCACCATAATTTGACTCCATAAACACCCCCAAAATTTTTCTATCAGAGCTGATAAACTACACCACAGTTAACAAGAACATAAAATAAAGATAAGCATAGTTGCTAGTGGTAGTTTCAAAGGAAATGGAATCGAAATTCTCAACTATGAGAAACTCTAAGCTTAGTTATCTTTCATTTTATATGGAAGATTCTTTTATGTCAACGGAGGGAATTTAGATTGGTGAGAAGGTCATTTTACTTCTCCGATCAGTTTATTTGTTTGCCCTAATTTACTACTTACAATTCTATAGTAGAAAGAAAAAAAAAAAAAAACAGTAACTTCAGGGAAGTATAAGGCAAAAAGATTCACAAACTAAATGGAATGACATACTTCCCCCTTGAGAAAAATCAGTGAAAGGTGATGGCTTATTTTCTGTGTCCTTGAGCTAACTAATGAGTTGAAAAGTGACAGCATAATTTGAGGAGAGGCACAGGTGGAAGCAGGTCTGATGGGTAAAGTGAAAGAGAGTACTTTGCAAAATTGCCTGATAGGGTTTTACGCAAGCTAAATAAACCTCAAGGTGGATTACATGTATTTTACCTGAGAGTCACCCTATATTGTGTCATGTTGAACTCTACGTTTACCTAGAGTACCTCCAGTGTTTCTTTAATCCTTTGCAATACTACCATGATGACAAATGTATTTTCAAATCATATAAAAACTCACTTAAAATTAAGCTTATAGGCAATACTGAGCGAGGGCCAAAATGTGGAAGAACTCTATATACAAGTATAAAAAGAATTAGGACACTGTGATTGCTGAATAATGCTGTCCTGCTTAGTTTTCAAGAAAACAGCTGCCTCCTCAGTTCAGTGTTAACAAAAATGCTATGAGTCATCGTAAAATCAGTCTCTCAAAGGTTCATAACTCACATATGCGGTTAACCCTTGAACAATGCAAAGGTTAAGGACACCAACTCCCCAGTTGAAAATCCACATATAACTTTGACTCCCCCAAAAACTTTATTAATAGCCTACTGTTGACCAGAAGCCTTACCAATAACATTGTCGATTAACATATACTTCGTATTTTTTTGTATGTGTATGTGTGTGGAGAGAGAGAGAGAGAGAGAGAGAGAGAGAGAGAGAGAGAGAGAGAGAGAGAGAGAGAGAACTACAATAAAATAAGATAGGGAAAGAAAAATGTTTTTTAAGAAAATCATAAAGAAGATAAAATATATTTAGTGCATTTAGTGGAAGTGGATCATCTTAAAGACCTTCATCTTCATCGTCTTCACATTGAATAGAGTGAGGAGGAGAGAAACGAGGAAGAATTGGTCTTGCTGTCCCAGTGGTGGCAGAAGCAAAAGAGGTTAAGAAGTTGGAAGGGGAGGTAGGAGAGCCAGGCACATTTTCTATAACTTTCATTTTTGAAAGTTCCTAAGTGAAACCACACAGTTAAAACCCATGTTGTTCAAGGGTCAACCGTCTTTATATATCATTTACTAAGGAGTAATGGAGTTGACATCCACATAACCAACACTCATATCAGGAAACTATTTCCAGCACCTGGGAAGCACATCTTCATCTACCCACCCATTGACTCTCACTATGGCATCACTTCCCAGTTAAGGCTCCTCTTTCTTTGAACTTTCCTCTCCAGGGAACCAACTTCTTTGGTAATGGTTTTCTTTCTTTGCTTTATAGTTTTATGACCTCAAACATCTATAAACAATATAGTTCTGCTAAGTTTGTTTTTTTATATAAATGGAGAATCATGGCATGTATTGTTCTGTGTTTTGCTGCATCAATTCCTCATTCTGTTAGTAAGAGTCATCTATGTTGTTGTATGTAGCTAGAGTTTGTTATTCTTCTTTCTGTACAGTGTCCCATTGTATAAAAGTCACTGTTTACCCATTAGATTTTTGTTTCAATTGGTGAAGTCTATGATGAACAATATTTTTATATTCTTTTTTTTAGTTTTAATATTCGATCATTCTATTATCAATGTAAGTTTATTTCATGGCACTGTGTTCTGTGGTGAAAAGATGCATTCTGCATGAAGAAGACACCTTGCTCACTCAAACTGGATGCTTAAATTCAGTTGGAAGATGTAGAGAAAGGGTGACCTTGTGGATATTTTCTAGAAATGCCCTGTTTCTGTGGGGAAATTGATCTAGTCTCACAAGATATATAATATGGATGTCTGGAGGAGCAGAGAGAAAATGAATAGAATCCTAAGGACTTCTCAGAGTTTTGTCTCTGAGATTGTAATTCTCACCATATAGTAACCCTTTTTGAGACTATATAGGCAGCAATTTAAAAATTGACATGTAGAGTGAGACATTCAATTAATATTGATTGAATGTCATGTCTCCTCATTGCCAAGCATTTTACTTGGTGCTGGGCCAAGAGCAGTGGGCAAAAAAGGTCCCCATTTTCCTGCTACTGTTAGAACACTTCCATCTTAGGACGAGAATCTTCATCATCACCAGGTTCTGCACCTTGCTGTCCTTGCTGGCACTGCGGAGTGCAACCAAGTTCTTGCTTGTTGAGGCTCCTCCTCCTGGGATGCTTGGTACACTTTTATCCAATGGACATCATCTTTAATTAGACTTACTGGCATTTATTAGAATATTGTTATTGTTAACAGTCAGGCAAAACTTAGGTTTCCACTTCTACTCTTCCTGCTTTTAGATGAAGATTGCCCATCTTTAAAAGGTGACAACTTCAGACAGTTAATTTTACCTACTTTATGTTTATTTTGTTAGCTTAATCTCTCAAAAATTATTCAATTTTCAGTTTAATGGAAGGAGGTTTTATTGAGGTGGAAAGCCTAACTCTGCTTCAGTCTGTGAGAAAAGAAGGATTAGGAAATAATCTATCTCCATTTACCTATATTACCTCCAAAAATGAAAATGAAAAAAAAAAATTCTATTTGTAAAAATTTGTGAAGAACATGGGTACAATAGACATTCTTTTCTGATTTTTTTTTTTTTTGATTTGGGTCAAAATGTATGAATGCATGTGAGCTGTATGGACATAACAACTTTGAGAAAATTCCAAATAAGTTTTATTCTCACAGATCAGGGTTTGTCAATGTGTAGTCCCCAGACCAGCAGTGTCAGCATCACCTGGACACTTATTGGAAAGGCACATTATTGGGATACATCTCACACTTTTGGAATCATAAGCTATGAGAGGAGAGTAGGCCCTAGTGATCTGTGCTCTAACAACCCTTTTAGATGATTCTGACACATGTTGAAGTTTGAGAGCCACAACCCTAGTTAACGACATACAGACTTTTTAAAAAAATTCCCTACTGCTTCCAATTAATTAGGAATAAAGATCCAAATCAATCATGTACTATAGTGGATTGAAACTCACATATAATAATAGAGGATGCTCTTCATGATAAATTTACGATGATGTACAATAAGATTCTTTTCATGGGAAATGGAAATCTGAAGAATGGAGATGGAGGAAAAAATCAAAGAAAGAAAGTATTTGCCTGGAAGAGAGCAAAAGTGTATGAAGGCCAGGAGCCCAACATGTGTACACTGAAACTCATGAACATTTCCCCATAATCAGCTATTTCTCTGGACCTGCAGAGTTCTGTTTTTTATCCATATTCTCAGTCTCTAAACTTTGGAGTCCTCATTTCTTGTGTTCAGCTTTTCCTTGTTCTTTTCTCATTGTTCCTGTTCTAATTTAAACTCCTGTTATTTCATATATGGATGTCTGTATGTGGCATATTGTATTTTTCAAAAGTGGCTGCAGCAAGATTTCCCATCTCATATGTTCTTCTTATACTGTGACCTTGACTCTTCCTCTATTTAGAGGTGAGGCCTATTTTTCTTCCACACAACAGACCTGTATAACAGCTTCAACAGCTAACATACAGTGAAAATGACTTCCAAAGTTAGATCATAAAAATTCCAGACATATCCAGGTTGATTGTTTGGGATATCTGCTTTTGAAACTATGCTTGGTCCCATAATGAAAGGGACTAAGACCTTGACCTGCAAACCCAACCAAGCTTCCAGCCAACAGCCAGCACCAACTTTCCAGCAATGTGAATGAGTCATCTTGATCATGGATCCTCTAGTCCCCAGTTGAGCCACTACAACTGGTGCACAACTGTACCAGTTGTGGTGACAACTGTAGGGCAGAGACAGGCCACACCTGCTGAACTCTAACCAAATTACAAATTTCTGAGCAAAATAAATGATTATAGTTGTTTTAGGCCACTGAGTTTTGGAATCTTTTATTATGCAGCAGCAGACAATACATTATATTAGCATCTTTGTAATCTCATGACTTCTAATGCATCTTGCACACTACTACTAAGTTCATAATACTACATTACCCAATGAATAATGGTAACTTATTTAGTGTAAAGTTGTTTCAGCCAAATTCAACATGATGCTAGGCAATTGTACAATTGTTATACTTCTTCAATTTCATCATTATTTACACATTCACTCCTTTAGTAAAATATATTTAAGAAATGTTGATTATTATAATAAAATGTTTTAGTTACTGGAGAGAAATTCATACAAAGAGAACAAGGAAGTAGAGGAGGAGAGTGGGGAGATGAAAAAAGAAGAGGAGAAAGAGGAGAAGGAGGAGGAGAAAAAAAGCAGACTCTCAACTAACGTTATCACATCACTTGAAGATTTTGCAAATGTGAAGGGGCATTTTTAAAATTAGAATGCCCAAAAGATATACAGTTGTGAGCCATGGATTTTAAGCAATACTTAATTTCACTGAGCAGGCCTAAGCAAAACTGTGCATAAGGGAGTGCTCACACAATGTCTATTGGTGAAGAATAGTAAGAATATTGGTTGTGGTATACAGAATAATTGTCCTCAAAAATATGCATGTCCTAGTCCCCAGAACATGTAAATATGTTACCTTACCCGGAAAAGAGAATTTGCAGATGTGATTTTATTAAGGACCTGGAGAGGGAGAGGGGATCCTGAATTATCTGGGTGGGCCCAATAAAATCACAGAAGACCTTAAAATGGGAGAACTTTCTCTGCTAGTGGTCAGTGGGAAAAGTGATGTAATGACTCATTCAGCCACTACTGGCTTTGAAGATAGAAGAAGAAGCTATGAGCCAAGGAATGGGTAACCTATAGAAGGTAGAAAGTACAAGGAGGTAGATTCTCTCTAGAGCCCCAGAAAGGAATGTAGCCCTGCTGACACTGATTTTAGCCCCTTGAGACCCATATTGGACTTCCAAGTACAGAATTGTAAGGTAACTTTGTGTTGCTTTAAGGCTGTGGTATTGTGTTACGGTGCAGTAGAAAACTAATATACCAGTGTGTAACTGATTGCTATAACTTTCTCTTACTTACTAGAAGACCAATTTTTAGAGGACCATATAAAATTGGCATAGGAGAATTGCAAATTTATTTTTTATGAGCTGGGTGCAGTGGCTCATGCTTGTAATCATATCATTTTGGGAGGCCAAGGCGGGTGGATCACCTGAGGTCAGGAGTTCAAGACCAGCTTGGACAATATGGTGAAACCTGTCTCTACTAAAAATACAAAAATTAGCTGGGTGTGGTGGTAAGCACCTGTAATCCCACCTACTTGGGAGACTGAGGCAGGAGAATTACTTGAACCAGGAGACAGAGGTTACAGTGAGCCAACATCACCACACTGTACTCCAGCCTGGGTGACAAGAGCAAAACTCCATTTCAAAAAACAAACAAATTTATTTTTCATGAAATATTTTTACATAAATATCTTTAAAAATAAATAGCCTCCTTTTTATATTAGCAATGTGAATCTAAAAAGGAGTTCCTTTATAGAGGTGAGGCCTATATCACAGAGCTCATCATTGGGACAACTAATGACACATCAACGATTAACAAGATTATTCTTTCTGTAGCAATGACTTTCACTCCAAGAAATGACGTTATCTATCAAGTAACATTTTCCAGCTAATAATCAGCAAAGTTAGAGAGGCACTTCACTTTTTTTCCCCACAAATGGATGTTTGGAAACCTTAGGAGAGAGATTGTAGCTTGTGCAATATTTATTTATTCTTAATATTGCCACATTGAAACTGCTTCCATTAAATTCAATGAACATTTCTGAAATGTTCATTGTGACTTGTGCTACAATCAATGGTGTTTGTGTATATATATTCAGTCACCTATGTATAATATACAATTCACATTATCTGCATTTTAAAATGAACTTTTAAAAAGACCCCTCTGGTTTCCTCTGGTTCTTTGACCGGGACACCTTGCCCTACTTTGGAATGGGTATCCTTCACCTTCCTGGGCTTGCACACACCAGGAAGCTATGTTCATTTTCAGCTGGATAAGAGCCTATTAATAGAAAGCTGACACTGGTGTGGTTAGAAAACATCAGGTCAGAGATTAATTTCATGAAACCCATAGCCATGTCAGCTAAACATGATCTGTTTGAGGTAGGTGAAGGATGTTTTATCACTCTGTTGTTCAAACTCAAGTATGTCTTTTATATTTGCACTCTGAAATATTTTTTCATTTGTCTAGGAATTCTAATCCTTGCATAAAATCCTGTAGATTTTAAACTTCTGAAACAATCTTTGTGATTAAACATCTTCCGAATAAGATTACTTAGAGAAGGGGACAAAAAGGTGATCAGAGTGTGGGATACAAGAAGATATGACAAGGTGATTAATTGAATTTGGTGAAATAATAAAAGCTAGAAAGAAAAATTTGAAATTAAATAAGCATAAAGTTAGATTTGCAGGAAAGCAAGCTTTATCAGTTTGACCTGGAAACACTGGATGTTATTTAAAGGGCAGAATGTAGACATTCTTTTGATGAAGAGTATTAAAAGAAAATATTCAGGAAGGAAAACAACATTAACAGAGCAAAATTGTAAGTGGTAATAAATCATACATACATATTTATACAGCATTTACACAGTGTAAATACATATAAATAAACATGAAGTATACATATATTTGATTTGTGAGGCATAGAATAAAATGTAAAATTAAAGATTTTAATAAATATTGAGTTTCTACAACATATCAGACACTGCATGAAGCACTAAGAGAAAATATTTGATTTTTTTTCAAACCTGCTTTATAAACAATGTAAAGTATAATGTATATTATGGATATAATTTTCTTTTTTGAGATGAGGTCTCACTTGTTGCCCAGGCTGGAGTCCAGCGGCATGATCATAGCTCACTGCAGTCTCAAATTCCAAATCAAATGATCAAATCAGGGTAATTAGTATGTTAATCATATCAAATATTTGTCATTTTTTTTGTTGGGAATATTCAAGATCCATTATTCTAGTTATTAAAAATAGGCAAAAAATGTTAATTATAGTCACTTTACAATGCTGTAGAACAATACAACTCATTCATCCTATCTAGCTGTAATTCCTCCTATCTAGCTGCATCCATTAACCAACCTCTGGCTATCCCCACATCCTCACACTTCCTAGCCCTAGTAACCACTATTCTATTCTCCACCTCTATGAGATCAACTTTTATAGCTTCCACATATGAGTGAGATCAAATAATATTTGCCTTTTGTGTCTAGCCTATTTCACTTGACATAGCTCATCCATGTAACTGTGAATGACAGTATTTCATTCCTTTTTAGGGACAAATAGTATTCCATTGTGCGTGTGTGTTTGTGTGTGTGCGCGCACATTATATATATACACACCGACACACACAACAGATTTATTTTCTTTCTTCATTCATCTGTTGATGTATACTTAGGTTGACTATATATCTTGGTTATCATGAATAGTACCACACTAAACCTGGGAGTGCAGATATCTCTTCAACATACTGAATTCAATTCATTTGACTATATACCAAGTAGTGGGATTCTGGATCAATGGTAGTTATATTTTCAGTTTTTTGAGGAAGCTCCACACTATTTTTCATAATGGCCATACTAATTTACATTCCCATCAGCAGTGTGTGAGAGTTCCCTTCTCCACATCCTTGCCATTATTTATTATCTTTTGTCTTTTTGATAATAGACATTCTAACTGGAGTGAGATAACTCATACTGGTTTTGATTTACATTTCACTGATGATTAGCGATATTGAGCATTTTTTTCATATATTTGTGTCCATTTGAATATCTTTTGAACGATTTCAATTCACTTCATTTCAATTTTTTAATCATACTCTTTGTTTTATTGTTTGTTTTTGCTATTGTTTGAGTTTCCTGCATATTCTGGACATTAATATCTTGCAGGAAAAATAGTTTGGAAATCTTGTATTCTATTCATTTGGTTGTTTCTTTACTGTTGACTGTTTCCTGTGCTGTGCAGAAGCTTTTTAGTTTGATATAACCCCATTTGTCTGTTTTTCCTTTTGTGTCCTGTGCCTTTGCGGTCTTCTCCATAAAATCTTTACCCAGATAAATGTCTTAAAGGAATTCCCCTAAATTTTCTTGTAGATTCATGGTTTTGGGTCTCACATTTAAGTCATTAATCCATTTTGAGTTAAGTTTTGTATAAATTATAATTAAAATGTATTTGAAAATAAATTTTAAATTAAGTTTTTAAATACCTTTCCATTTATTTTTTTAAAATATTTGACCATTCTGTAGTTATAATATTGTTATAAAGAAATATTCTTTTATAAGTATAATTTAAAATAATTTTCTAAAATTGTATTTTATCTATAATAGTGTAAGAGTATAACAATAGTTTAAAGTCAGTAGCTAGTTTTAATATTTTTATTCTAGAATAACACTGCAAGTGTGCTTTGTTTTCTAAATTTACATTTTGTGTATCTTTGAATTCACATTAAAAGGGTCAATTTGAGGTTTTTTTCTTTAATGAAGCACTGTTCTGTGGCAGCATTCTTATGTTCATTGTATGGTGGGGAGTTTGAAGCAGGAAGTGATTTATACATCCCTACAGCCAGGCCTCCCAAATATTAATGTGCAGATGAATCATTTGGGAATCTTATCAAAAGGCAGATTCTGATTTAGTAGTTCTGGGATGGAGCCTGAGAACCTGCATTCCCAGGGACCCCACCCCCAGGAAATGAGGAGATGCTGGTCTTAGACCACAGTTTGAGTATCAATATCCTAGAGCATCTTAAAGGGTAACTAGAAAATAACTCTGCTTTGGCTTCCAGTCTCTAGGTTTTCAACTGAAAAGAATAAGCCAAAGGATATCCTGTGAGAAAGGACCAGAAGAGGATTTTCTTTCTCATCATTTATCTTTTATGTAACTTTTGAAAGACTGTGTATGAGCCTTTTTAAGAAGGAACGTTCACAGTACTGGTTACTTGTGTGCCATCCAACTCATATTCATTATGTTTATGTGGTATCAAATAGTTTCAGTTCTACCAAATCTAAAAACAATTTTTTCACCCTTCAATGACACTTTGATGATTGCTTGGAAGGCTTCGATTTTTAAAATGGATGTTAATTATAAGACGTTTTATTCCGATTCTGATGTTTTTTAACACTTAAATATTATCAATTACTATCATTTTATGTTTACTGAATATCATCTGGTATCTCGTATTAGGTTTGAGACTTTTGAACACATTTCTTTCTACGACGCACTGCAAGCTGTCTCCATGCTTAACTTAAAGTTTCAACCAAGCTCTGAATAAATGAATTCATTGAGCAGAATAAAATAGCTGATTAATTAATAGCGTTGATGACCTTTAATAGATTCATGTTGAACTAGAGTATGCTCATCTCTCTTTCTGAGAAATAAATTTTAATTTTTTTATAATTTAGGAAACATAAAACATGCAAATATATGTTTAAATGAATTTATTAATTAAACTGACAGCAAACCATCAAGTTTATTTTAACTGGAACTGGAAATGTTTCCCAGTTTATATGTAAGTTGGGATTTTGCTCATGGAAAGTTTGGCATTAGCTGACTGTTCCCAAATCATGAGTCTGTTTTCTAGGATACACGTTTGCACACAATATCGCCGCAGATTTGTTCAGTGCATAAGTTAAAGATGATACAACCACTATTCCTTATTATTTGATGCATCTAATTTTACTTTTGTGCTATATTCAGTTATTGATTTTATTTCTATGATGAGAAAGAAATGTCATAATAATAAATGGGTGGAATTATAGAAAAGAAGAGTTGGAATGAGTTGAAGACAACCTCAAGCAATCTCATGCTAAAATACAAGTGTTATTCATTTTACAAAATTATGTGCCTGGAGACTACTTCTAGTCTTTCCACTGTCCCTAGGCAGGAATATGCTTAAACTATGAGAAAGTCAAAGAAAATAGGTATCTACCTTATAGTTAAATATTTCCATGCAAGGAAATATTTTCCTTAGAAAGCTAACATTTTCCTTAGAAACATTTTCCTTAGAAAGCTACTTGTGCCTAACCATACTTTTGTCAAGATATCCTCATCTAAGACCAGGCACAGTGGTGCATGCCTGTAGTCCCAGCTATTTGGGAGCCTGATGCAGAATGATACCTTGAGGCCGGGAGTTCAAGGCTGTGATACGTGATGATCATGCCTGTGAACAGTTACTGCACTTAAAAGATGTCCTCTCCTAAATCTCTCCTGTTAAGATTTAACACAATTTCCTCTTCTATTTTGAACTTGAAAATAGCAGCTCACAACTGTCTTAATAGAGACTCTTTGTTTTGTAGAACACTAATCTTAAACATTGTTCTTACCTTTTGACTTAAGTTGAAAGATTTGAACCAAGAAAACTTTTACTCATATGTTGTATATTATTTCCAGATTTTTAGTCATATTAACTTCTTATGCACAAATCTCAATAGTGTATTTTAGGACTGTGTAGATGTGATATTTCAAAATTTATTATCTGATAAAGCAAAGGTTCTGACAGATCCAAAAATCCCCACCAAACTAATTAAGTGGAATGCCAGCCTTGATTCTGGGCTTGTGCTTACTGACTAAATATCAGCTCTGTCTATCAACAATGTTTGGTGAAAAAATTGTGTGAAAAATCAGACAATCGAGGGTTCCAAGATGGCGTCGTAGAGGCGACTCAGGATTGTAGCTCTCAGTGAAGGCGCAGAGGGTGAGTCCTAGCCGCATTCTCGGATGGACCTTTTTTGCCCACAGAGCATTGAAAGTCCCAGGTGTGGGAGAGACATGGGAAGCTAGCGCAGCCAGCTCACACGGCTTGTTCGGCCGGCGCCGTAGTGAAGCGGGACCCGGCACGGAACTCACTGGTCCGGGTGCCCTGTTAAACGGGCAATCTGAGATTTGGAAGGGCAGATTGGCATGTCCATTCTGATTGAACAGGACTTGGACAATGAGCCAGACCAGGAGATTCCTGGGAAACATGATCTGAGCTGGTGCAGTGGGCAGCGGCATGGGAAAATGCATGGATCCCAGTGCCCTATTGGCAGGCTAATGGGGCACCAGTGAGAGAGTCAACCATTCAGCTTGGGGAGAGGAAGAGAGAGAGAGAGAGAGAGAGGACAAACTCTGAGGCAGGGAGCTGGGTGATTGGGCTTGGCGGGTCCCACCCTCATGGGGACAAGCAGGGCGGCGATTGGAGGCGCTCAGGGCTGAGAGTTTTGCTGCTGGCATCTAGGACGGTGCAGCCCGGTGGGGGAGGGGCGTCCCCCACTACGGACGCAATCCACCCCTACTGAAGTACCGCCCACTGCTGACGCAGCCTGCCATTGCCAAGGCAACCTGCCATAACAGAGAGACTCCACCAGCAGGGCAGAGCCCTCCACTGCAGAACGGAGCCTTGCCACAGCAGGGCGGACCTGCGCTAGCAGGGCAGAGCCCCAGCAGGCAAATAGTGAATAGACTGCCTCCTAGTGGGGCAGGACAGTGCAACAGATACTCATAAAGAAAGCCACAACTCCCTGAGACAGAGCACCTAAGGGGGAAAAAAAGGGGGGGGTTATGAGTTCTGTTGCAGCAGACATAAACACATCTTCCCAACAACCCTGAATGAACAACGGAGCTCACAGCTCAGCACTGGAGCTCCTATAAAGCACAGACCGTCTCCTCAAGCAGCTCCCTGACCCCTGTATATCCAAAGAGTCACCCGAAAAAAGGACTAATCAGACTGACATTTGGCGGGCATCATTCTGGAACAAAGATAGCAGCAGAAGAAACTGGTAGCATCCCTCACTGTTCCGCAGCTGCTACAGGTGTACCCCAGAAAAGCAGGGCCTGGAGTGGACCTCAGCACTAGTACAGCAGAGGGGCTAGACCATTAGAAGGAAAATTAAGCAACAGAAATACTCCATCATCAACAATCTGGGCATCCACACAGAGACCCAATTGAAAAATCAGCAACCACTAAGACGACAGGTGGATAAATCCATAAAGATGGGAAGAAACCAGCGCAAAAAGGAGGAAGGCACCCGAAACCAAAACACCTCACCTCCAAAAAAGGACCAAAACTCCTCACCAGCAAGGGAGCAAAGCTGGATGGAGAATAAGTGTGACGAAATGACGGAATCAAACTTCAGAAAGTGGATAATGAGAAACTGCAGTTATCTAAAAGAACATGTTCTAAATCAGTGCAAAGAAACTAAGAACCTTGAAAAAAGATTTGAAAAAAGATTAGAGGAATTGATAACAAGAATGGACAACTTAGAGAGGAATATGAATGAATTGAAGGAGCTGAAAAACACAACACGAGAACTTCGCGAAGCATGCACAAGTTTCAACAGCCAAATTGACCAAGCAGAAGAAAGAATATCAGAAGTTGAAGATCAACTCAATGAAATAAAATGAGAAACCAAGATTAGAGAAAAAGTGCAAAAAGGAATGAACAAAATCTCCAAGAAATGTGGGACTATGTGAAAAGACCCAACCTATGTTTGATAGGTGTACCAGAATGTGATGAAGAGAATGAATCCAAGCTGGAAAATACTCTTCAGGATATTATCCAGGAAAATTTCCCCAACCTAGCAAGACAGGTCAATACTCAACTCCAGGAAATACAGAGAACACCACAAAGATACTCCGCAAGAAGAGCAACCCTAAGGCACATAATCGTCAGATTCACCAGGGTTGAAATGAAGGAGAAAATAGTAAGGGCAGCCAGAGAGAAAGGTCGGGTCACCCACAAAGGGAAGCCCATCAGACTCACAGCAGATCTCTCGGCAGAGACTCTACAAGCCAGAAGAGAGTGGGGGCCAATATTCAACATCCTTAAAGAAAAGAACTTTCAACCCAGAATTTCATATCCAGCCAAACTGAGCTTCATAAATGAAGGAAAAATAAAATCCTTCATGAAAAAGCAAGTACTCAGAGATTTTGTCACCACTAGGCCTGCTTTACAAGAGCTCCTGAAAGAGGCACTACACACAGAAAGGAACAACCAGTACCAGCCATCTTAAAAGCATACCAAATGCTAAAGAGCATCAACAAAATGAAGAATCTACATGAACCAATGGGCAAAACAGCCAGCTAGCATTAAAATGGCAGTATCAAATTCACACATAACAATATTAACCCTAAATGTAAATGGGCTAAATGCACCAATCAAAAGACACAGACTGGCAAATTGGATTAAAAAAAACAAAACCCATCTGTGTGCTGTATCCAGGAAACCCACCTCACACGCAAGGATACACAAAGGCTCATAATAAAGGGATGGAGGAAGATTTACCAAGCAAATGGAGAGCAAAAAAAGCAGGAGTTGCAATTCTCGTCTCTGATAAAATAGACTTTAAAGCAACAAAGATCAAAAGGGACGAAGAAGGTCATTACATAATGGTAAAAGGATCGATACAACAAGAAGAGCTAACTATTCTAAATATATATGGACCCAATGCAGGAGCGACCAGATATATAAGGCAAGTTCTTAATGACTTACAAAGAGACTTAGACTCCCACACAATAATAGTGGGAGACTTTAACACTCCACTGTCAATATCAGACAGATCAACCAGACAGAAAATTAACAAGGATATCCAGGACTTGAACTCAGACCTGGAACAAGCAAACCTGATAGACATTTACAGAACTCTCCACCCCAAATCCACAGAATATACATTCTTCTCAGCACCACATCACACCTACTCCAAAATTGACCACATAATTGGAAGTAAAGCACTCCTCAGCAAATGCAAAACAACTGAAATCATAACAAACAGTCTCTCAGACCATAGTGCAATCAAGTTGGAACTCAGAATTCAGAAAATAACTCAGAACCGCACAGCTTCATGGAAACTGAACAACTGGCTCTTGAATGTTGATTGGATAAACAAAGAAATGAAGGCAGAAATAAAGAAGTTCTTTTAAACCAACGAGAATGAAGACACAATGTACCAGAATCTCTGGGACACATTTAAAGCCGTCTGTAGAGGAAAATATATAGCAATAAGTGCCCACATGAGAAGAGTGGAGAGATCCAAAATTGACACCCTATCATCAAAATTGAAAGAGCTAGAGGAGCAAGATCAAAAAAGCTCAAAACCTAGCTGAAGACAAGAAATAACTAAGATCAGAGCAGAACTGAAGGAGATAGAGACAAGAAAAACCCTTCAAAAAAATCAATAAATCCAAGAGCTGGTGTTTTGAAAAGATCAACAAAATAGACCACTAGCCAGACTGATAAAAAAGAAAAGAGAGAACAACCAAATAGATGCAATAAAAAACGATAATGGGGAAATCACCACAGATTCCACAGAAATTCAAACCATCATCAGAGAATACTACAAACAACTCTATGCACAAAAACTAGTAAACCAGGAAGAAATGGTTAAATTCCTGGACGCCTGTGTCCTCCCAAGCCTAAACCAGAAGGAAGCCAAAACTATGAATAGACCAATAACAAGGTCTGAAGTTGAGGCAGCAATTAAGAGCCTACCACACAAAAAAAGCCCAGGTCCAGATGGGTTCACAGCTGAATTCTACCAGACACACAAAGAGGATCTGGTACCATTCCTTCTAAAACTATTCCAAATAATTCAAAAAGAGGGAACCCTTCCCAAATCATTTTATGAGACCAACATCATCCCGATACCAAAACCCGGCAGAGACTCTAGAAGAAAAGAAAACTTCAGGCCAATATCCATGATGAACGTAGATGCAAAAATCTTCAATAAAATACTGGCAAACCAATTGCAACAGTACATTAAAAAACTTATCCATCATGATCAAGTAGGATTCATTCCGGGGATGCAAGGCTGGTTCAACATACGCAAGTCTATAAATGTAATTCACCACATAAACAGAAGCAAAAACAAAAACCACATGATTATCTCAATTGACGCAGAGAAGGCATTTGACAAAATTCAACAGCCCTTTATGCTAAAAACCCTCAATAAACTTGGTATTGATGGAACATATCTCAAAGTAATAAAAGCTATTTATGACAAACCAACAGCCAATATCATACTTAATGGGCAAAAACTGGAAGCATTCCCTTTGAAATCTGGCACTAGACAAGGATGCCCTCTCTCACCACTCCTATTCAACATAGTACTGGAAGTTCTAGCCAGAGCAATCAGGCAAGAAAAAGAAATAAAGGGTATTCAAATAGGAAAGGTGGAAGCCAAATTGTCTCTATTTGCAGACGACATGATAGTATACCTAGAAGACCCCATCACCTCAGCCCAAAAGCTCCTGAAACTGATAAGCAACTTCAGCAAAGTCTCAGGATATAAAATCAACGTGCAAAAATCACAAGCATTCCTATACACCAATAACAGACTTAAAGAGAATCAAATCAAGAACGAACTGCCATTCACAATTGCTACAAAGAAAATAAAATACCTAGAAATACAACTCACAAGGAATGTAAGGGACCTCTTTAAGGAAAACTACAAACCACTGCTCAAGAAAATAAGAGAGGACACAGACAGATGGAGAAACATTCCATGTTTGTGGTTAGGAAGAATCAATATCATGAAAATGGCTATACTGCCCGAAGTAATTTACACAATCAATGCTATCCCCATCAAACTACCATTGAATTTCTTCACAGAACTGGAAAAAACCACCATGAATTTCATATGGAACCAAAAGAGAGCCCGCATAGCAAAGTCAATTCTAAGCAAAAAGAACACAGCGGGAGGCATTACACTACCAGACTTCAAACTATACCACAAGGCTACAGTAATCAAAACAGCATGGTACTGGTACCAAAACAGAGATATAGACCAATGGAACAGAACAGAAGCATCAGAGGCAACACAACATATCTACAACCATATAATCTTTGATAAACCAGACAAAAACAAGCAATGGGGAAAGGATTCCCTATTTAATAAATGGTGTTGGGAAAACTGGCTAGCCATGTGCAGAAAGCAGAAACTGGACCCCTTCCTGACACCTTACACTAAAATTAACTCCAGATGGATTAAAGACTTAAACATAAGACCTGGCACCATAAAAACCCTAGAAGAAAATCTAGGCAAAACCATTCAGGACATAGGAGTAGGCAAGGACTTCATGACCAAAACACCAAAAGCATTGGCAACAAAAGCCAAAATAGACAAATGGGACCTAATCAAATTCCACAGCTTCTGCACGGCAAAAAAAACAGTCACTAGAGTGAATCGGCAACCATCAGAATGGGAAAAAAATCTTTGCAGTTTACGCATCTGACAAAGGGCTGATATCCAGAATTTACAAAGAACTCAAACAGATTTACAGGAAAAAAGCAAACAAGCCCATTCAAAAATGGGCAAAGGATATAAACAGACACTTTACAAAAGAAGACATACATGAGGCCAACAAACACATGAAAAAATGCTCATCATCGCTGGTCATTAGAGAGATGCAAATCAAAACCACATTGAGATACCATCTCACGCCAGTTAGAATGGAGATCATTAAAAAATCTGGAGACAGCAGATGCTGGAGAGGATGTGGAGAAAGAGAAACACTCTTACACTGTTGGTGGGAGTGTAAATTAGTTCAGCCATTGTGGAAGACAGTGTGGCGATTCCTCAAGGACCTAGAAATAGAAATTCCATTTGACCCAGCAATCCCATTACTGGGTATATATCCAAAGGACTATAAATCGTTCTACTATAAGGACACATGCACACGAATGTTCATTGCAGCACTGTTTACAATAGCAAAGAACTGGAACCAACCCAAATGCCCAACAATGATAGACTGGACTGGGAAAATATGGCACATATACACCATGGAATATTATGCAGCAATCAAAAATGATGAGTTTGTGTCCTTTGTAAGGACATGGATGAATCTGGAGAACATCATTCTCAGCAAACTGACACAAGAACAGAAAAAGAAATACCGCATATACTCACTCATAGGCGGGTGAGAGAAATGAGAACACATGGACACAGAGAGGGGGTCTACTACACACTGGGGTCTATTGGGGGGAATGGGGGAGGGACAGCGGGGGGGGCTGGGGAGGGATAGCCTGGGGATGAATGCCAAGTGTGGGTGAAGGGGAGGAGGGCAGCAAAACACACTGCCATGTGTGTACCTATGCAACTATCTTGCACGTTCTGCACATGTACCCCAAAACCTATAATGCAATAAAAATTTAAAAAAAGATAAAATAAATAAATAAATAAAAGTCAGACAATCTTAGATCTAAAATCCTGTACTTACAATGTGACATACCCAAATTATCTTTCTAAAATGCAGTTTTATCTATGATAGAAAGATTACAATGACAGTTCATACAGTATATATATGAAAGTACCAGCATTGCCTTATGCATAATAGGACATCATAAATATTAATTTACTTCTTTTCTCTTTCACTGATCAAACAACATTATGAGAGCTCTAAAGAATTATATATCTGCATAGGTGTATGCATGAATCATACATAAACAAAATGAATAATACATAAAATTACTTCATTTTTATTTATTCATAATAGTAAAGATTATAATGTCCCTCTAAGTTAAGCAGAGTACAGTGGGGGTAATTGTTACATTGTTCTTTTTTCCCCCTCTCATATCTTGTAAAAATAGTGTAACTTTTGTTCTACTCAATTCAGTTCTCTTGGTTATTCCAAAAGTATTTGCATTTGCGTTGATCAGATTTAGAATTTACAGTAAAATCTTATTTTTATACATTGAGTTTTTACTTTTCAATTTTATTTCACGCACTAATCACATTTTAGTATTTTACAGGAATTATGAAGTTCCTAAGTAAATTACTTCTTTCAGCTCTGAATGCACACAAATGACTAAGGTAAATAGAGTCTTTCAGAGTTGATTCAGCTTATTGGGCTCTGATGTTATTTTTCTTTTGTTGTGCTACAGTGTTATCACAAACTCAGCGGCTTAAAGTAGCAGTCTTGGTTATCCCACAGTTTCTCTGTGTCAGGAGTCTGGGTGTGACTTAACTGGGTCTTCAACTACGGGGTCGCTAAGATCTGCAGCAAATTTTTAAGATCTGATCTGCTTTCCTAGATGTATTTAGACTCCCAGAGTCCCACTTTGGTGCTCAAATTAACTTAATGCAATTTTTTCCTTTTGTTAAATGTTATGAAAAACATGAGGGACTACATTCATTTAACCTTGTTTTCAGAAAGTCCCCATACTTAAAAGAAAAAGAGGAGGCATTTGGTGTCTGGTCTTGCATTAACTTCTACTCAGAGTCCAACTGTCGCTAAGATGAAGGTACATTATAGGCTCGCATAGAATGGATATGTCTCCTTTGTAGCATTTGTCACAGATGCAATTATTCATTTATATGGTTATATTTAATAGATATCTCTGTCACTTACTCTTGACCCAGTAAAGGCAGAGACTATAAAAAAAAAATTGCTTAGCTTTTGAATGCAAGCACCTGGCAGAGTGCTTGATACATAGTAGGCGCTCAGTAAATCATTGCAGAGTGAATGAATGTATAGCCACATGGAATGAGAGTCATCAGTAACTCACAGCTCTTCCTGGGCCACATAACTGATGTTACCACACAGGAGGAAGCAGTAGAAGCTGCAGTGATTTGAAGCTGGGACCTGTTTTTAGGGAAGAAAGAAACTCACAGTGAGAATGGTACATTACTATGGTTGAGCCATGTTGCTCTTTGGTATATTAATTTTTATCTCTATTCTCTCTAACTTTTCAATACTCTGGAATTTACTGAGACAGCATTAGACATGGCAATTATTAAACTTCAGTATATTTTGGAGACTTTTAATAGCTGTTGCACGTAAGAATTCATTCTGTCCACTTTAACAGTCAACTAGATGAGTGAAAATTAAAGCTACTTGTGAAATCACTTGTAGTTGTCCCTTATAAAGTTGTTCTCCGGTTGTAACTTTAGTTTATTGGAAAAAAAAAAAAACTTATTTCAGGATTTCTAGTATGAATTCAGTTCTAATTATTTGGAAAGTTTCTTATATATCATCCATCTGCTGAACAATCGTACACCAAGTTCCTCCTTTTTTAGCTAGATGTAGTAGAAGGAGCTAGGAATAAAGACAAGTAGGGTGGAAAGACAGGAATTTTAATGTAGGATAATAAACTTTTTATGAGAACAATTTTAATTCATGCACACAATACCATGATAGCACATAAGTAGGATACCAGCTCGTAGGCTAGGGACAAAAGTGGGAACATTTTCAGGAATGAGTTCTATTTAGAGGAAATATGTGAGTGAAGTCTTTAAGAACCAATTCAAGTCAATTTGGAGAAGAACAAAGAGAGAAGTGATTAATTCCCTAAATTTGCTCTGCTGTGTTTTACCAACTTATGTTTAATTCTCTCATGTAATTGATAATCAAGTGTTTAACAAGCAGTTTGAGATTGGCAAGATAGATTTCTTTTTTTATAAATACACAAATAACATGTTTAAGTTATAAAAGAAATTACAGATGACAGAAAAAAAGATAAATTATTTTATTAAAACTACATCTAACTTCTTTTCACATATAATTATACATTTTTACAAAAAAATAAGATTATGCTGACTAATGTTTTATAATGAGTTCTCTCATAAAAATTTCTTGAATTATTTCCTATAAGTAAATATAAATTTTACTCAGCATATGCATGGATATATTATATTTCATATCTATTTAGCTGATCTTTTTTGTTGAATATTGCTTCCATTTTTTGTTTTGTTTTGTTTAGTGGAAATGGAATCTCCCTCTGTTGCCCAGGCTGGAGTGCAGTGGCATGATCTCAGCTCACTGCAACTTCCACCTCCCAGGTTCAAGTGATTCTCCTGGCTCAGCCTCCTGAGTAGCCGGGATTACAGGCATCCACCACCACGCCTAGCTATTTTTTGTATTTTTAGTAGAGACAGAATTTCACCATGTTGGCCAGGCTGTAGGTCACGACCTCCTGACCTCAAGTGATCCACCCACCTCAGCCTCCCAAAGTGTTAAGATTACAGGCCTGAGCCACTGCTCCAGCCTAATTCCATTTTTTTTTCATGAATATAAACAATGCAGAAGTGATCATATTTTTGCTCAGTGTGATTCATCTTTTGTAAAACTTTAAAATGCTGATTCAAAGGCATGTGATTTTAAGCATTTGACATAATGACAAATTTTCCCCAGAAAACTTATCCCAGTTTTGACAACCATATTCAGTATGTTAATCTTCATTTCTTCAAACCTTTTCCAATACTGTGTAATGTACTTTTGAATGTTTTCTGATCATATAAGAAAAAATATATCATTTTTAAAGTTGCATAATAAGATTGAGGTTTATCATTTGTTGTTCAATTGTGTTTCTTTTGTGAATTGCCTATAACATTTCAGGATAAATTTTGCCAAATTCAAATGACTTATAACCGTGTATTTGCAATATGTAGACGTTTTCTTGGTTGCTTTCAATTCTCACTGATTTAGTCATTTTTTCACTAAGATATTTATGATAAACCCAACTTTTGTGAAAATGTTTTAAAAAGGGTAAAGTGAAATTGGCAATAACACTTTGAAGACCATTGGGATCAGGATAGAATTGCAAGTAATTGCCAAGTATTTTTAAATTAAATGATCATAGCTGCCCTAGAAGATAGATCATATTAATAATGAAACTTAAAGATAAGGAAATTAAAGTACAGAGATATTAAATAATTTACCCAGTCAACCAATAAGATGTACAGAAAGAAATTGAGCCCATGTTGTCTGTGTTTATATATGTCATATGTACATAAGTTTGCCCCTAAAAGTATCACATTTATCTCAGGCTCCTAAGTTCAATATCATTATTTTCACTTGCAGTTCATAAATTTTGAAGTGTATTTGACATCTCATTGGCATTTCTTCATAAGAAAAGCTATTTTGAAAGCATAAGTCTTGGCTGGGCTTGGAGGCTCATGCCTGTAATCCAGGCACTTTGAGAGGCCGAGGTGGGAGGATTGCTTGAGTCCAAGAGTTCAAGACAAGCCTGGACAACATATGAGACCCCATCTCTAATTTAAAAAAACAAAAAAAAAGGAAGAAAAAGAAAGCATAAATCTGAATGTGTTATTAATAAAGTTACATGTCTATAACATAGTAGGCTGTGAAGCCCTGGAGTAGCTTACCAGTAAAGAAAAGAAGCTTTAAAATTTTCTTTACAAATTAAAGTATCTTCAGGTTATAAATTAGAATTTATAAATATGGCAAATAAATATCATCCACAAGTTGTGTTATTTCTATATGGAAAGCACCTGATGATTTTTTTAAAAATCTTCTTGCAGCAAGTTTTGTAACGGCATGTTTGTAAATTCAAATGCAAACCACATGTGGAGAGACTTTCTCCAAATGCTTGTTTGACACAGCAGAGGGCCACATGCTGAAAATACAACCTACACATGATAAGGTCCAGTAATCATCTAAATTAATGTAATCTGTATATAGAGATGAAGTATATGATCACAGTTTCTGAATCTTTTTTGAGGTTTCTTCTGAGTTTCTTCATAGGTATATATCAATATTTATAACCTATTTCATTTTTTACTAACAATAGTGAGTTTATGTCCTTCCAGCACAACGCTGCTTTTATAAGTCCCATTGAGTTTAGCCTATGAAGCATATTTACTTTCCCATTTCCAAATTAGCAGAATTAAAATGTTAAAGACCATGTACCTAATAATCGAAGCAGAAATTCATTAAGAAATAATTTATGAAAATGAATCAATAAAGTAATCCCTAATTAATGCAATAATCCAATACCATAATTGAATTCAGTTTCTTTTTGAGAATGACTTGTGACTGTTTCTGAAAGCTTTGCAGTGTTTTCAAATTGTTTTGTAAGAAGAGAACCCTCCGATTCTTTCAGTGGAGGCAAAGGCAAAAGCTCAGGCTTATCAATGTGTAGGGGCACTCTCAGAGGCAACAAATTCCCAGGGGACCTCAGTATCTAGTCTAGTGCTTGCCAGCATGTAACATGTGCCACTAATGGTAAAGATAATTGCATATAGTATAAAGATAAACATTTCTACTTTACTAGTCACACATTTCTTTGAATATTTATTAGAAGCAATATAACTAGCACATCTAACCCAATATTTATAGACTTTAGCTAGATGAAGCTATATTTTTTGAATTGTTACATAATAATTCTAAAAATAATATAACCTTATACATAACAAGGAATAGTTTGCTTACAATTAAAAATTGATTATTTAATAATACCACATGGACATGTTTATAAATCAGGAAGAAAAACAGTGAACCTCTGTTTCTACCATGTATGAGTAACTACTGAAGGATTAACATCTTAAATATAAAAACAACACAATAAAAGTGTTAACTAAACTAGAAAACTATATGTAAAGCCTAATGATGAGGAACTTACTGAGAATGAAAATTTAGAATATACTTTTTAATAAGATGGACATATTCACACATACACACACACACAAAACCTATGGTACAACAAATTATGCCATAAACAAGGTGAATAGAAAACAAAGGGGAAAAACACATACTGGTTCAATAAAAGTCTATATTTGTTCAGATGTATGTATGAACTTATGTAAAATTTATGAATATGTATATATGGATTAAAACATTAAAATAATTTTTCAGATTATATTAAAAATAATATGAGTGATACTTGGTTATATTATAAATAATGAAGTTGATACTTAAATTACTTAAAAATCTCTCTATGTTCTTTCTCACTCTACTAAATTAATTTTGGTCTTTATAATTTCATTAAATGTCATTTTTATCTTGCTTGCACTATAAATATATTTAGCAAATTGTTTATTCACCAGAAACTAGGAAGTGAACTTCAGTTTGGTCACATTGAATGACCACACATTTGAAAGGATTGATTTTCCAATAATGAACTTCGGCTTTGCTACCTCTTTCACAGAGATAATGAGGCCAGTCTCTGCCCATGCCACTGAAACATAAACTTGAAAATTTTACTCAGTGATGCTAACCATAAAAAAAATAGGATGCTTAATAGGCATAAGTTAATTATAATTTACAAATAATAATTTATTCAGGAATGCAATCTTTTATTATTAAAAAGATTTTGTTTTTGTGACAGAATCTTGCTTTGTCACCCAGGCTAGAGTACAGCAGCATGATCTCTGCTCACTGGAAACTCCAACTCCTGGGTTCAAGCAGTTCTCCTGCCTCAGCCTCCTGAGTAGCTGGGATTACAGGCACACACAACCACACTTGGCTAATTTTTTTTTTTTGAGGCGACAGGGTTTGCCATGTTGCCTGGGCTGGTTTTGAACTCTTGGCCTCAAGTGATTCACCTGCCTTGGCCTCCCAAAATGTTGGAGTTATATGTGTGAGCCACTGCACCTTACCCAAAAAGCATTTTTATTTGTTGGCTGCCATCACGAAACCATCTTGAGTTATGAGTCATCTTACATATCTGACATGTCAATTATTTGATGCTGTCTTAGAAAATATCTGCTTATTTCTCTCCAATGTGTTCAGAGAAATTTTGCCTAGCCCTAGAAAGAGTTAATGTATATTTTATACATATATGTGTATATTATACATACACATTAACTCTTTATACATTTTAATCATTGTTTCCATCAAAGCCACACATATACACACACACATATATATACACATATGTATACACATATATATACATATATGTATACACATATATATATACACATATGTGTGTATGTGTGGCTTTGATGGAAACACTTATTAAAATACTTTGACAGTGTCATTTAGAATCAAATGAAAATAGAAAGCAGCATACCATCTGGCTACCTTGTTATAAGAGTCACAATGATGACAGCTTACCTCTCAAATTAAAAACTTATTTTGTAAACAAATATATCTACATGCATCTAGTCAACAATGATAAGCAAATCACATCCCCTGGTGCACACAATGAGATGTGTGTGTGTGTGTGTGTTTAAATGTTTGGCATATTTGTCAATAATATAAAATGTTAAGAACTAAGAAATGACCATTATTTTTCCCATCTAGGTACTAATCTATTCTAGTGACTATAAATTCATAATTTTCCCCAGCAAACCTACATTTATTTCCCCCTCGATTTTCCATAGTGGTGAATGACACGACTGTCTACCTACTTTCTAAAGCTAGAACACTAATCAGTGACGTTCTCCATCCTTGATTTGTCATATCATTACTCCCCTCAAGACAAACACTCTCTAATCATCAAATAGTTTAAGTCCTGCAGACACTGTTTCCTGGATATTTTTCAATTCCATCTCTTTCTCTACTCTTCATGTCATTCTGAGAGTTCGGCCTCTTATCACGAAAACCTGGATTTCTGCAAAATATTCTAATTTAGCTTCTGAGTCTTATCCCAACTACTGTGCCCAGCTGTTTAAATAAACTTTCCAAAACACAAATATGATTAAGATCCTTCTGTAATATTTAGCTCTGGCTTGCCATGTTGTTTGTTATGAAGTCCAGCCTTTTCATTTCAGCACTCCCAGCCATTGTAGATGTATTTTCTGCCTACCTATCTCTTTATCCTCTTCTCTCTCCATTTTGCTACAAGTGTCTTTGCCTCCAGCAATGTGAATAAACCCACACTGTCATGAATACAGGCTTCTTTCATCCTTTAAGCTTATATACATGCTGCCCCTTTGCCTGGTTTAGTTGTTCTCCTCACACTATGTTCCCACAGCAGCCTCTGCATGACACTGACACACAATTAACAGTGCGATGATTATGGTTCACTTCTCTGTCTGCTCAGCAGTCTCTAAGATCCTTGAGGGAAGGATCAGATCTTGTCTTTTTGTTTTCAGCACTGTCATGGCAAGTGCTCAATATTCATTTGACAAATGGAAAAAAGGGGACAAATTTAGTAGTTGTCTTTGTTGTAGCAATCTTTTGGTAACTCATCAATTTCTTGCAGATAAGTATAATGTTATTCCTTTTGATAAAAAAATTAACTCTGGTCACATTTTCTAAACAACATAGAATATCAGTAGAGGTGAGTAAATTATCGGAACTGATGAATCTGAGAAAAGTAGACTATTAGATGCATGTGAATTGCTAATTTCAGTTTATGCCCAGTGATATCTTCAGAAATGCACGCTGCAAGGTAAAAATGTCTGGAAAGATCTAACTCCTAAGAAATGATGGCAAAGTAAATATCCAAGGGAATTTCCAGTTATCATTATCAGCAAAGGATTCAGGATCTATGGAAGTTGGACAATGGCAGTAAGCGAAGTATAAGGAAACTCAAATCCTTAAAAATTAGGGAGTATAGCCTCTACGTCCATCTTTTTTATTATCATAAGATAAAACAATGTCTGGAACATAGTAAGTGCTCAATAAACAATTAGTGTATGATGAATAAATGCATGAATGTTGGAGGGATAATTGAATAAATAAATGAATAATTAGAGCCCATTTTATAATATTTAGCTATGGGATAAAAACAAAACAAATATCAAAATAAGGTGTCTTGAAAAATCATCACAGACTTCAATAAAGAAAAAACAGATATATAAGCAAATAAAGAAACTTTGAGAGAAAAGAAGATAATTCTGAATATAATTTACAGTACTAAATTTTCAGTAAAGAATAAGATATGCTTTGAGTTTGGTTAGAAAGATAAAATCGGCTGTTGACAGTTTTCCTAATGGCCTCTTAGACTAAATCAGGCTGCTCATTTCTGGTTCTAATTATGTGTCTGTGATCTTAGTTTAGATTATGTTTACAATTCATGAAAAACCAAACTCAGAAACACAGCATTCTTCTCTTCTTTAATGCCTTTCTAATTTTTTTTGTGCTGAACGCACACAGAAAAAAGGTAAAAATAAATAATATTATGGTTGTGACTATATTTCAATAGGTCTTTGATCTATCCATTTGTTATACATTAGTCTTTGGAATAACAAAGGTCTGAGTTCTAAATATCAGAAATTTCAGTGATAACTAATGCTAGATTAAATAATACATCCAACATTAAAATTTAATTCAGTGCTGCTGCATAATCTTGCAAATCTAAATCACATACTGATCTTTTTTTAAAATTACTGTCCTTTGGTTGAAGTATTAGCATGAAATCATTGATATGTGTGAATAACACAGTAATTAAGTTGTTTTTTCTTTGTTGCTGGTTTGAGATTTTGTCCTGGGCTGTGGGTGCTAGTCCACTGACATATGGAAATAACAAGAGTTTCCTTTTAAAAGTTGAGCTTTCCACCATAAGTGCAAAGAGAGGGAAGTTTATCCTAAGTAGATGATTTTCATGGAGTTCAGATAGTCTATGTTGTCAGCAGTGCCCTTCACATGGAAGGGAACACATTGAGATAGGGTAACCCCGGGGAGTCAGATGAGTTAGGGAACCTCTGTTTGTTCTTCAAACTCATTTTATTTATTTTAGTTTGTATTTTATTTCAATAATTGTTGGGGTACATGTGGTTTTTGCACAGATAAGTTCTTTAGTGGTGATTTTTGAGGTTTTGGTGAACTCATCACCTGAGCAATGTACACTGTACCCAATATGTAGTCTTTCATCACTTTTCCCCCAACACTTCCCTCTGTGTCCCCAAAGTCCATTGTATCATTCTAATGCCTTTGCACCTTCTTTTTTTTATTGCATTTTAGGTTTCGCGGTACATGTGCAGAACGTGCAAGATAGCTGCATAGGTACACACATGGCAGTGTGTTTTGCTGCCTTCCTCCCCTTAACCCACATTTGGCATTTCTCCCCAGGCTATCCCTCCCCAGCACCACCCTGCTGTCCCTCCCCTATTCCCCCCAATAGACTCCAGTGTGTAGTACCCCCCTCCCTGTGTCCATGTGTTCTCATTTTTCTCACCCGCCTATGAGTGAGAATATGTGGTATTTCCTTTTCTGTTCTTGCCTTTGCACCTTCTTAGCTTAGCTTTCACTTATAGGTGAGAGCCTATGATATTTGGTTTCCATTCTTGTTACTTCACATAGAATAATGTCCCCAAGCTCCATCCAAATTGCTGCAAAGGCCATTACTTGACTCTGTTTTATGGCTGAGTAGTATTCCATGGGGTATATATATATACCATATTTTTTTTTATCATTTGTTGGTTGATGGGCATTTAGGTTGGTGGTATAGTTTTATTCAAACTTATTTAAAAAACAGATTCAAATGTAATTTCTCCTCACTAGAATGTAAACATCATAAGATCAGGGAATATATTACCAGTGTTTAGAATAGTGCCTGACACACAGTTACCACTCATTAGGTATTTACAATTATTTTTGATACCTTAGTTTCAGCTAATAGAATTGACAGTGTCTCACTCTTATACCACCATTTTCCAGTACTTACCACACAATGTTTGGGCCTCAGTTTCCTCTTTTCTCAAGTGAGAAAGAGATTAGCTGCCAAATACCTTCAAGAAGATCAGTTGATGATATATGTGAATTGTCAAACAAACTGAAGTGTTGAACAAATGTATTAATATAACATTGTTAACCTAACAAACAAGTAAAACCTTTTGAACTGTTTTTTTTTTACTTGCCAGCCTACAGTTCCCCAGTTTATATAGTTCAAAACTGGGACTGCCACAGGTTGCAGAAGGATGCCTGGACAAAGAAGTGAGAAAGTGTGCAAATCTGACATGTTCTCTGTGCAAGAAGCCCTGAGCTCTGGTCAGCAGCCCTGACTGCTTAGAGGAAGGAACTCCTTCTACCAATTACCACCAATGGGGCATGTGGAGTAACTAGAGCCATGTCAAAGATCACCATTGATTCTCCATTATACTTGATTTTGTGTTGAAAAATATAGTCCCTGTTACAATGAAACCTGCTCTTTAATGTACAGAAAGGGCTGCAACGTGACCCCCTTAATTCTTATGGGTAGATACACCACAGGGGTGAACAAAAGGTGTTGATGACAACATATTACTCTTAACCTGTAAGCATTATGCTGTACATAGAAAGTTGATAAATTTTGGTCCTCAAAAGTCAGACTTATCAATGGTAGGATATTTTGTTACCTACTTAAAATCTGTCTCTGCTGTACATCCAGAAAAATATAAAACTTTAATACTGATATCTTTATTAAAAATTGATGTACACATATTTAATATTCATCATCACAAAATTGATCACTGTATTCTTTAAATAGCCTTTCTTGGCCAGCCTTGTATACTAACACAAATAATTGTCTGCTTTTGCTGGTGAGAGAGTGGGAAAAAAATAAGAAATTAGGTAGATAGAGCTTTTTCAAGTATTTTCATATTTGGAACTCTTCAGTTATGTTCATTTAAATGATAAACACAATATAAACAATTTTTTTTTGTTTTTAAAACAATTTACTAACAGCCATAAGTGCACACAATACTATTCAATAGATGCAATTGTGCTAGACAAAGACAGAATTCTTTTCTCTAGAGTTTAAATGTAAGAAGCAAAAATTAGATAATAGAATTATCCCTGTACTTATGAATGTCTTTCAACAATACTTATAATTATTTGTGATTTTGAATGGTGAATGTTCTCCTGCCTCATCCCTCTTTCTCCACCTGCTATATAACCAGAGCTGTTAATATCTTTGGACACAAAACTCTGAATTTGCTTCATATCCCTATGTGTCTCTACCACGACAAAACTTTAGGACCCAGAAAAACTGAGAACAGCTACCACTATTTCTGTTCCCTCAAATAAATGTCCCCATCCCTTTCCTGTAATAAAGCTTCCTGCCCTTCTTTTAGGCCCTCACTGCCAGGACTCCACCTATTTTCTCCATTGTCCACTGCCCTGTCATCCTTGTCCAAAGCTAAATCTTTCCCCTTTACACCTTGAACCCAGGTTCCAGGAGGGCATCCCTCCTTTCTCAACTCCTCCTCACAGAGGTCTGATTGCAGTGGCTAAGATTCAATGGTGTTCCACATGCAGACCCTCTGGGGGCTTAACTTAGTGGGAGGAAGAGTACCCTACTTATTCACATGTTAATAAGCCTTCAGATACTGTGATGATCTGGTGACACAGGTTCAGATACAAAATATGCTCCTGGAATAACTGCCTGAGAGTGGTAACCCAAAAGGGCACAAAGGTTCACCTCTAATACAGTACACATTTTCCAAGCATCTGTTTCATAAAAGGGACCATGAGGCATTCAGTATTCAACTCTGCACACCAATTCAATATTTTCCTAGTGTCAGTCATTGTGCTGGGCACCGGAGATATACAAATGAATATGAGAAGCTCCTAGGAGCTTATGTTCCAGTGGGAGATCTGGAAACATAAGCGGGCAATTGCAATATAATATGCCAATATGTACAAAAGGATATTCTGGAAACATCCAGAAAGGACATTTATCTCATATTGGGGCATACATCCAAGCCTTCCTGAAAGAACTGATGCTTGAGATGACTAGCAGTTACTCTAGACTAGATAATATGCAAACATACTAAAAGTGTGAGGATGTCTAGGGTTTTATTTGTATGACAATTCAGCTGTATAATATTGAAAAGGTTTTGATAGGTTGTATAATATTAAAAATGTTTTGATACTGAGACCATAACCAACCCTCATACATTCTTTAATTAAAATGGGGAAATACATTTGTGCTCCAAATAACCACCTTACAAAAAATCTTTTGGGACATAATGCTTGTTTAGAATAAAAAATAGAACCAAGTTGTGGAAGGGATTAACAACAAAATGCCAATAGTATGCCTTTTTTGCAATTGGTAGTGAATGCATTAAAAACAGTATGATTTTTATACGAATGAAAATGCATAATTTTATCCATTATGCATTCTGAACATTGGTTGAAGAAATAAATTTCTAAATTGTTTACATCTTATGGCTTTATTATAATGGTAGTTATGAATGAGTTTAGTATCAGCTGCGTACTTTGCAATGTAAAGTCTCTTCAAATAAATAAAACTCTAAGCCTCTAGGGCTTATATTCTCAGTTATATAACTCCAATTATCATATGCATGAAACAGCAGTTTAATATCAGTATTTTAGAATTTCATGTACAGAGCAAAGAATAAATGGATAGAGCTGAAGTAATTTTCCCCCAGAGAGACATTGTAAAAAGCCATATTTATACATAAGAATATTTATCATTGTTATCAATTAATAAATTGTCAGGGAGTTTGTCAATAGAGGGAAAAGGAGTTAACAGCTATTGTGTCTGAAATCTTGCCAAATACTGCAACTATTTTTTATGATCATCCTATGAGGTAGGTTTAATGATCTGTTTTATAGAGAACACAGAGGTGCAGTTGCTAGTACAAAGTCAGGATTGAAACCCAGCACTGTCCCATCAAGCACTACTGTTATTTCCTGTGCCATATGCCTCCCCTATAACTGAATCATATTTATGAAATGTTAATTTAAATTATTACTTCCCAATTTAAAAAACATATACTAATTTTTTAAAAAGTTTCTACTAGGCCAGTTACTTTTCTACACTAAAAGAGCAGAAATTGGCAAGCTCTTTTTGTAAAGGGCCAGTTACTAAATGTTTTAGGTTTTTTGGGCTGTATGGTCTATATCGTTCCTGCTCAACTTTGCTACTTTGGTAGGAACACATAGATGATAGACAAAAAGCAATATGAAAATGAATGGGTGTGGCTGTGTTCCAACAAACTTGAGTCCTGAAAAGAGAGTAGGTGGCAAGGTAGACAGTCAGGAGAATTTATTTCAGATTTATGACGTAGAATACTCAAATTCATGAAGGAATGAGAGATCACCATGAGTCCCAGGATTCACACAGATTTGGGGTTTGCTGCAGTATATAACTAGAAGGGATGAGTGATAGGAACTAGGGTTTCTTAAAATGTAATGTGTGCAATCCTTGATATTCTTCTATGTTTTTTGTAATTTTGAGGCTATACACAGGACCTTAAATGTGGAAGTGGGGAATCTACGATATGATCTATTGTTTTTGTTTCAACCTCACAATAGCATATCTATTGCACTTAGGATTTTGCTATCGGGTATATTCCCTTAAGGGTACTTAACTGAACACTGCTGTTTACCTTGGAGAATATACATGCTTTCACTTTCCATTGATTTTGGTTACTGTAGTAGGGAGGGTCAGTCCTTGATTTATATTTGCAGAAAATGACTAGTTGCTAGACAAATGAAGTGACACATCTAGGGTGCCTCAGTGAACTCTTTCTCTAGCACCCAGTTTACTGTTCCATCCACAACTTTTTCCTCTGGAGCCACGGCATAGTCTTAATGCCTTATTAAAATAATTCGACAAGACCTTGTCTAATTATTCTTTACTTTCAGAAGAACTACAGTCATCTTCAAAGAAAAATAATAATAATATAGGAATATTAAACTTGAAAATGCTGCAGATTTAGTTCCAGATCACTTCAATATAGCCATTATCTTATTAAAACAAATCACACTAATTTTGGGGTATCCCAGTGCATATAAAATATCTACATATACATCCAGTAGTCTACTACATATACAATTGTATTATGTCTAAAAATATATACACACTTTAATTTAAAAATACTTTATTTCTAAAAAATGCTAACAATCATCAAAGTCTTCAGCAAGTCATAATCATTTTGCTGTTAAAGAATCGTGCCTTGATGCTGATGTCTGCTGACCAATCAGGGTGGTGGTTGTTGAAGGCTGGGGTGGCTGTGGCAATTTCTTAACAAAAGACAACAATGAAGTCTGCTGCATCAATGGACTGCCTTTCACAAAAGATTTCTCTATAGCATGTGACATTGTTTGATAGCATTTTACTGATAAGAAAATTTCTTTAAATATTAGAAATGATCCTATCCAACTAGGCCAGTTTTTTAAACTACTAAGAATCTACAAAGTATTCTAAATCCTTTGTTGTCATTTCAACCATATTCACAACATCTTCATCAGAAGTAGATTCCATTTCAAGAAATGACTTCTTTGCTCATCCATAAGAAGCATCTCCTCACTTGTTCAAGTTTAATCATGAGATTGCAGCAGTTCAGTTCCATCTTTAGGATCCACTTCTAACTCTAGATCTCTTGCTATTTCTATTACATCTGCACTTACTTCCTGCACTGAAGTCTCGAACCCCTCAAAGTCATCATGAGGGTTAGAATCAACTGTTAAGGAAATCTTGATAATGTTGATATTCTGACCTCCTCCTTTAAATCCCAAATGTTTTTGATGGCATCGAGAATGGTGAATCCTCCAGAAGATTGTAAATTTACTTCATTTAGATCCAAAAAAATTCACTAGATACAGCTTTACAAAATTTATTTCTTAAAAAATAACTTTTGAAAATAAAAATTACTCTTTAATCCATGGGCTACAGAAAGGATTTTGTGTTGGGAAGCATTAAAAACTACATTAATCATCTCTATCAGAGCTCTTGAGTGACCAAGTACATTGTCAATAAGCAGAAATATTTTGAAAGAAATCTTTTTTTTTCTGAGTAATAGGTCTCAACAGTGGACTTGAAATATTCAGTAAACAATGCTATTGACAGACATGCTGTCATCCAGGCTTTGTTGTTCCACTGATAGAGCATAGACAAGGTAGATTTAGTGTAATTCTTCAGACCCTTGGGATTGTCAGAATGGTAAATGAGCATTGGTTTCAACTTAAAGTCACCAGCTGCATTAGCTCCTAATGAGAGAGTTAGCCTATCCTTTGAAGCTTTGAAGCCAAGCATTGACTTCTCTCTAGCTATGAACGTGCTAAATGTCATCTTTTTTCAATATAAGGCTGTTTCATCTACATTGAAAGTTTGTTATTTAGGGTAGACACATTCATCAATCATCTTAGCTAGATCTTCTGGACACCTTGCAGCATATAGCCTCTACATTAGCATTTGTTGCTTCACCTTGCACTTCTATGTTATAGAGATGGCTTATTTCACTAAATCTCATGAACCAACCTCTGCTAGCTTTCAACTTTTCTTCTGCAGTTTCCTTACCTCTATAAGCCTTCACAGAATTGAAGAGAGTTAGTGCCTTGGTCTGGACTAGGCTGTGGTTGAAGGGAGAGTTTTGGTTGGTTTAATCTATTCAGACCATTCAAACTTTCTTCAAATCAGCAATAAAGCTGTTTTTCTTTCTAGTCATTTATGTCTTCACCAGAGTAGCACTTTTTAATTTATTTCAAAAACTGTTCCTTTGCATTCACAACTTAGCTGTTTGGTGGAAAAGGCCTAGCTTTTGGCCTGTCTCAAGTTTGAACATGCCTTCCTTGCCAAGCTTAATCATTGTAGCTTTTGCTTTAAAAGAAAAGACCTGCAACTCTTCCTTCCAGTTGAACACTTAGAGGCCATTGTAGGGTTATTAATTGGCCTAATTTTGATTGTGTCTCAGGGAATAGGGAAGCCTGAGGAGAGGGAGAGAGAGTAGGGATGTCCAGCCAGTAGAACACAACATTTATCAATTAAGTTCACCTTCTTGAATGGGTGGGATTCATGGTATCTGTAAATAATTAATGGGTGCAAACAATTACGATAGGAACATCAGAGATCACTGATCACTGTAACAGATGTAATAACAATGAAGTAGTTTGACATATTGTGAGAATTACCAAAATGTGACACAGAGACATGAAGTGAGCACATGCTGTGGGGAAAATTATGCCAATGAACTTGCTGGATGCTGGGTTGCCACCACCCTCAATTTGTGAAAGTGCAGTATCTGCAACATGTGATAAAGTGAAGGTCAATAAAAGGACGTATGCCTTTACTTTTATGCTTTTAATTTCTCACTTTGGTTTCCAAATCTCTTTATGGTAAGTTCACTTAGTAACTACTCTGTCTTTCATCAGGATTCACTACAGAGCAAATAGGTTTTGTCCCATTCACCAGTAGCTTGATTTAAGTCACAGAGTCTGAGAAGGATGTGACTATAGAAAGTGTCATTTAAAAAATAATAAAATTCTATTTTATAGGGGACACTACTAGAATGAGCTTAAAAAAAATTTTATTCCTAAGATCTATGAAAAGTACAAATGGACAATGGAATATATTAATAAATGATTTCATTAAAGTATTCTGCTTTACATAATTAAGACAGATTTTATAGATTATTCTCATTGAAATTTCATGAGAAATAATTTGCAGGACACCAGAAAATGTTGCTATTTTGCTATAACACACATTTTAACATTACTATGGATTCCAAGGACTCAAAAATTATCATTATTTTCTGTATAAGGAACTGTGAGTCCCAAAATGGCACAAGTTACTGCTATTTGCATACCACAGAGACATATTCTGGGCAGAGCCATGTTCTAGAATTTTTTTTGTTTTTGCTTATTTGATTGCTTTTTGTTTCAATTATTAGTGCTTCTTGCTAGAGAATGGGATTTGATCATTTCACAACTTAGAATTTCTCAAACTTAACCAATAAATTTAGTAAGCTTGATTTTTAAATCTAAAACCATGCCACCTAATGCTACAAATATATGAAAATAAATTTTTTTGGCATTTCACACTATAACTTTTCATTTTAGAGTTAACTGTTTATTAACTCTAAAATGATCCCTGTGTTTTAGGTTCTGAGGGTAGTGGATTGTGTTGAATAAATCATTGTAGAATCATTTAACAAATATTGTAACCAGGATTTCATTCTGTTTGGTAACATTATGCTTTAGACATTTTTTAATCATTAGATAAAATTTTTCTTTTTTTGAGATAAGTGAAGACAGTGGCTTTCCTTTGGAGAAACATTTTATTGTGAATATTTTAACAATAAATTTTTTTAATGACAGGATGTAATTAAATTATATAAACACTACAACCTATATTAGAGCTTTCTCAGAAAGTATAATGTCCATAAATATTGATTTCTTGAGGAAAGAATAAAATATATGGTCTTTATTTACATTACAGTTCATAGATTCATAAAGTATACAGAATAGGATTATTTGAATATTGAAATCTCATTTAAAGAATCTAATATTTCAATGTATTGAAAAAATGAATAATTTAGACAAATAGCTACATTTAATATCTGGTCTAAATGCAGATACTTTGAATTCTGACATTCTATTGTTTCATTAAAATATGTCGATGGCATGTGCCTCTCTGATCTACTGCATTTGCATGTATGTGCAGACATGCATACATATTTTAAAGTATATACTCTTCTACGCACAAATAATTTTTAATCCAACCAAACTAATTACTACTAGAAGCCATCCCTTGGATAATTTCACAGCTTTAACTCCATCTGGAATTTGAGAAATTATCAATTTCCTCTATAATTTAATCAAAATTTTATTTTACACAACTCATTAATACTAATGTCTTGGTATACATTTAACTTAAACTTTTAAAAGATAATTTTATTGTATGGTGAGGGGACCATATGGTATTTTTCATGGGTTGAATTATATCTTCCCACCTCCTTATGTTGAAGTTCTAATGCCCAGAACCTCAGAGGATGACCTTATTTGGTTATAGTGTCTTTACAGAGGAAATCAAGTTACAATAAGGTCATTAAGGTGTCATCTAATCCATTATAACTGGTATCCTTATGGAAAAGGGAAATTTGGAGACAGAAACTCATTGAGGAAGAATTCCATGTTAACATGAAGCCAGACATCTACAAGCCAAAGACAGAAGCTTAAACAGATTCTTCCCTCGCAGCCCTCAAAAGGAATCCTACCAATACTTTGATTTCCAACTTCCACTTCCTCCAGAACTGTGTGGCAACATATTTCTGTTGTCTGGAAGTCACCCAGTTTGTGGTACTTTATTACGACAACCCTAGCAAACTAATATAGTATTTAAATCAACCTTCATCCACAGTTAAGTTTTGATAAGCCCTACTCATATGATGGCCTTCTTTTATTACTGCAGTGTTCTTTCTGAGCCACTGTGGCTTCTGAAATGATGAAACATTTCTCAGGAAGCCATATATACATCCAGAAATCTGGCTTGTGTGATGATTTTCAGTTTCACTGGTGCAGAGATGTTATATAAGCCTATAGCAATATAATTGTAATAAATTTTGAGGCTAGCATATTAACCGTTATGATTTTCTTATGAAAACTGCCTTAGCAAAACTCTTTTTTAATGATCTGGCTCTTTTTATAATCTGTAGTTTTTGAAAGAAGACATGTTTAATTGGAAGTAACATGGGTAAAATAATTGATGCTATTTTTGAAGAATCTCCTCTAATACTGAACCAATGAATTTAATATTCAAATTTGAATATATAATGTGTTTCCCTATTGTTATCAAATTAAAAAGGAAAGTGATTTTTATTCAAGCAAAAATGATTTCTAAAATGGTTTTCATTTCTCTTTTCTTCTAAGATAGAAACAGACGTTGAATGGCAGACATCTTGCAAAGCATCACCCTAGATCAACATTACTCAAGGGAGACTGCTTAGTAGTTTCCAAAAACACAAGCTATAAAGCAACCACAATTTTATAAAGCCTATTTTACTGAATCAGCTATGGCTTGCTGATACTAATACAGTTGCAATGCTTGAATAAGCTTAGCCAAATAAAGCCTATAAAGCTCACTCCACAGAAATTACTGCTCTGAGTGATTTAAATGTCAGAAATATGAGTTTGTCATTTTTTTTTCCCAAGTAAAATCCTATTCAGATAAGCTATTTGAAATGATTTAATAGGGAATTCGCTGTTCCTTTAATACTGACACTCGCAATGCTAGAGTCCACACTGGACTGACTCCAAGGAAAGTGGCTTCCTCCCTGTCTGTATTAATAATACAAGGTTGAGTGCCCCCGACAGTAAACACCAAATTGGTTCTTAGAGGACAAGGCTCTAATTTTTCATTTATTTTTTAAACTCCTTTAGATGCAGAGGATGTAATTTTATCTTGGGAATACTTAATAAAATGACTGCTCTGCTGTTTACTAAAAGCTGAAATATTACGCAGTGTGAAGGGGCCAGATAGAAAAAGTTCATTCATTATTTTGTTTATATATTTGCTTTTAAAATCACTTTCTATCAGCACTGCAATTGCCCAGAGAAAAAGACTTTTATTAGTTGCCAATGAGTGGCATTTCTTCCTCACAAAAAAATTAAGACCCCCATCTTAGGTCTATTTGGATAAACTGGATGATAATGTTGAAGACTAAGCAATACATAGTACTTTGAAAACTCTGATAATGAGTAGACTTCAGAAAATTGGTTCTTTTTAACTCTTCTTTTTCAGTTTCCTTTCATATCAAAAGAGGAAAAGAATACTTGTCCCCACTCTCTAGATGTGTGCCGCTTTATCAGCCTGTTTCTAAAACTGTGTGAGCTCCTTAGAAGAAAGGTGTTGTATAAAGTATTATTTACGTTTACCTAATTGCTTGCTCTTTTGAAATATAGGCATGAATACCTTAATGTTCTTTTCAGCAGCACATAAAGGAGATTCAAGCTCATTTAAAAGTCCTTTGAAAGGCACAGGAAGCTGCTGAGTTTTTTTTTTTTCTTCATAGATTAAATGATAAAAACAAAACACATAGGAAATCTTATCTTTCTAAATTTTCAGGCTGCATTTTCTTCATAAAATACATGGATTTCCTTCATGGGATATGTATACTCAATCCAGAAAGATAGAGGTTTGGGCAAAACTATTATGATCTGTTCTAAACCTTTCAAATAATAAAGATTTAGAGCTGGGCACAGTGACCCATGCCCATAATCCCAGCACTTTTGGAGACCAAGACAGGTAGTTCCCCTGAGGTCAGGAGTTTGAGACCCCATCTCTACTAATAATACAAAAATTAGCCAGATGTTGGTGGTACATGCCTGTAACCCCACTGCTTGAGAGACTGAGGAAGGAGAGTTGTTTGAACCTGGGAGGTGGAGTTTGCAGTGAGCCAATATTGTGCCACTGCACTCCAGCCTGGGAAACAAGCAAAATTCTGTCTCAAAATAAATAAATAAATAAACAAAGAGATTTGGGTTCAAGTAAAGCAAATATAATAATATGTTAATATAATAGTGTCCACATTTAAATATAAATTTTCTCACACAATTATTAAATAGTTTATGAGAGAGAAAAAATATTCTATGGATTTGTTTTCAACACAATTGTGGTAATAGCATTAATTCTGGAGTCATGAAAGTGTCAATTTATATTACTGACAAATTTATATTACTGATAATTAAACATGCATGAAAGTATGTGCACTTTATTATAATTTTTTATATCAAAGCTCTTGGGCACTCAATAAAATCAGTCATTTCTCTGTTTACTGGTTATATATTTTTAAACAGTGGTCTCCATCCTTCTTGGCACCAGAGACTGGTTTTGTGGAAAACAATTTTTCTACAGGCCAGGGCAGGGGGCATGGTCTCAGGATGAGTTAAGTACATTATATCTCTTGTGTACTTTATTTCTATTATTATTACATTGTAATATATAATGAAATAATTATACAACTCACCATAATGTAGAATTGGTGGGAGCCCTGAGGTGTGTTCCCTGCAACTGGATGGTCCCATCTGGGGGTGACTGGAGACAGTAACAGATAATCAGGCATTAGATTCTCATAAGGAACACACAACCTAGATCCCTCCCAGGCACAGCTGACGATAGGGTTCATGATCCTATGAGAATCTAATGCCACCACGGATCTGACAGGAGGTGGAGCTCAGGCATAATGCAAGCAATGGGGAGTGGCTGTAAATACAGATAAAGCATTGCCTTCCCACCCACTGCTCACGTTCCACTGTGTGACCTGGTCCCTAACTGGTCCCTGGCCTGGGGGTTGGGGACTCATTGCTGTAACAAATCTCTATTCATATACACATACATATTAAACATTGCAATTATAAAATTATTACTTTTCCAACAAATGGATGGGAATTTCCTTATAAGTAGAAAACATAGGACTACTTTTGTTTATATTTAAATATATTTTGAAAAACAAGTTGCTTCAGCACATTTGCCTGAATACTCAGAGAAGTAAAATTTAAAAAACAAATTTAAGTCTTAGTTCTTGCATTTCCATAAGTTTCCTGAAGGTAGCTAATGGCAATATGAAGGATCAACCATTTTCTACCTATAGTTTTAAGCAGAATAGCTTTATATGTAGTACCTATCATTATTAGTGAATACATCAACATGAGCTGATGGTTACCTTGTGTGCCTTTGAAAGAGGGGGCTGTCATACTCTTTTACAGGCAGTAAAATAGAATCTATTGTGAAACAATAGTATGCTTATGACTCTATGTGGGGTAAAGCAGCAGGAGTTGATTAATTCTTAAGGAAAAGCTGATTTCCATGAAAATATCTTTAGGAAAGAGAAAGTAAAAAAATGCACAGTAGAGTCAACAAATCATGGAAAGCTAATGATTCTGAAGTATTCAGCTTAGTATTTTTTCCAAATTGAAATGATGTGTCATTACTCAAGGCTTCTCTGTTTCAGTGGGTTTGCAACTTAATGACAATGGGACAATTTAGGAGGAGAAAACTGGGGCTAGGTAAAATGTTTCATTTGTGCAAATTTGGCCCAGGAAGAAAATGTATCAACACAAACAAAAAATGCTAGAAAATTATTTTTCCAAAATAACTGAATATAGTTAATGGATCTTATGTTTATCTTATTCAAATGATATTCGCAAAGAACCAGGGTCTTGCTACTGTTTCCATGAGACTGAATGCACATAATTTGGGAGATTTTCTATAGATTCCATCCCCAAACTTCTAACTCACAAAGTTGGACAAATCCTGGAATGGCTTATCTTACTACATGATACTTCCTGGGTTCATGAGGGGAAGATGAATAATTTTTCTAAAATCAACCTGATTCAACCTATCAAATTAATTCTCATAAAAGGTCTTTTCATGGGTCCTATTGATAATTGTTTATCCCTAAATTGTCCTGCTATATATAGTGCCCTCTGACATTTTCATTTAGGTTACTTGAGCATGTGGTGGTAATAAGGAATCCTGGCCATGATTTCTGTTATTTTAACATGAAAGACATTTATTTTATTAAAATGGCTATGCTTATCAAGATTAACATATATTAATAGTCTTTAGAGCATTTCTTTAAACATTCCAAGAAAAAGATACATGCTATGAACTGATTTGCATCCAGCCCTGCCCCATAAAACTTACATGTTGAAGTCCTAACTCTTAAGGTAATGGTATTTTAGAGGTAATTAGTTTAGATAAAGTAATGAAGTCATTGTAAAATTAGTGCTTTTATGAGAAGAAACACCAATGATTTTGCTCTCTGCTGTATGAGAACTCAGAGAGAAGGTAGCCATCTACCAGGCAGGAAGAGAGGCCTCACCAGTAACCAACCTTGCTGGCAACCTGACCTCAAATCAGCCTTCAGACCCTGAGAAGTAAATGTCTCCTGTTTAAGCACTCCATGGACAGTATTTTGTTATGGCAGGGCAAGCAGATTAAACCCATGAATCATCACACATTTGTAAATTGATGATTAGCATTTTTATTCATTTTGTAAAATAAAACTCTAACCCCCCCGCCCCCAACTTATTGAATGGCTCTTTGGTCTCTGCCAAAGGAATTCCAAAGTAAATCTGAAAAACTAGTTCAGGCTATGATGGGAAGGAGGTGTCAGACTCGTCTCCTTATACCCTCTTCCCTTTGGAATTCAGGTGCAACTGGCCAGCATTAACATTAAAACAGACTCTCTGTAGCAAGAAGATACCAGATTCCAACCTGACTAGTACAGTATCATATGACAGATAGCAGGCCCTAAAAGAAATAAAAATATTTTACCCCCAAAATAAATTTCTTTGACATATTTTGAAGTAGCCTTGTTAGGCTGTCTCTTGGGGAAAATCTACGTTCTCTAAAGAATGCCCTCCTTTTCCAGATATTATCCTGATCCAGGAGAGAGTAACTGAGAATCTAACACCTTTTTGGGTCTGATAAGAGACATTTGCCATATATTCTCTTGAAGCCTGCCAGCTGAAGGTTTCATCTACTTAATAAGAACCTTGATCTCCATAACTCCTTATCTTAACCCAGACACACCTGTCTATTGATTTTAGGTTCTTAAATAACCTAACTCTTACTTAACTTTTTCAACCAGTTGTCAATCAGAAAATCTTTGAATCTGGTTATGACCTACCCCTACTTCTAGTAGAACTGTCCCCCACTTCAAGTTGTCTCACTCTTCTTAACTGAACCAACGTATACCATCAATGCATTGATTAATGGTTTGACCTGTAACTTTGGTCCCCTAAAATGTGTAAAATGAAGCTGTATACGTTCTTAGGACCTCTTGAGATGTGCCTTGGGCCTTGGTCACTTATATTTGGTTCAGAGTAAATCCATTCATTTACGTTACAGAGTTTGATTCATTTTGATTGGCCATCTACACATTTAATCTCTTCAATCTGGTTTTAGTAACCTCTCCCAGATATTGCCACTTGGAAATTTAAAAGCTTTAACAACATCTGAAATTGTCTCCTTACCAAGAGGTTTCCGTTTAATGATTGACATTATTTAGTGAATACATGCTTTCTTTCAGTCATTTCTTTCTTTCCCACTAGTCTTTCCTCCACTGTTGTAGCCTTCTTTGGACCAGCAAAACTTTGCTGTTCTTATGAGATTCTTGTGATCATTAAAAAATTGGGAGACAACAGATGCTGGAGAGGATGTGGAGAAATAGGAACACTCTTACACAGTTGGTGGAAGTGTAAATTAGTTCAACCATTGTGGAAGACAGTGTGGTGATATCTCAAGGATCTAGAAATAGAAATTCCATTTCACCCAGCAATCCCACTATTGGGTATATACCCAAAGAACTATAAATTGTTCTGCTATAAAGACACATGCACACGAATGTTCATTGCAGCCCTGTGTACAATAGCAAAGACCTGGAACCAACACAAATGCCCATCAATGATAGACTGGACAAAGAAAATGTGGTACATATATACCAGGGAATACTATGCAGCCATAAAAAACGATGAGTTTGAATCCTTTGTAGGGACTTGGATCAATCTGGAAACCGTCATTCTCAGCAAACTGACCAAGAACAAAAAGCCAAGCACCATATGCTCTCACTCGTAGGTGGGTGTTGAATGGATATGTTCTTACTTCTACCACTAGCATACCTCTCATCTCAACATTTTCTCATATCATAGAAGTTTTATTTGTTGTTTCATTTATTTCTCTGATTATAAGTCACTATGTACTGTATACCACAGAAATATTGAGATTATTTAACATGACACTTATTAAAGCCAATTTCCTGTAGCAACACTTCGAATGTTTCTCTTATTTAATAAGTATTGGAGCCTTACTGTGCAAAATGTGCTGTGCGAAGTGCTATGAAAGAATAGATGACTTGATCCCTACCTAGTGCCTTGCTGAAGAACAAACAGCTATGAGAAAAGTCAGAACAAGTTTGTTCATATCATTGTATTCATCAAAAAATGTTATAGTGTTAAAGTAACAGTAGAGTTCAGATCAAATGATTAAGGAAATATTGTTCAAGGGGTTGACATCTGAGGTAAATCTTGGAAGAAGAGTTAAACAGTGGAAATTTAATAAGATTTTTTTTAAAAATAAATACAGATTCATCAGGAAACTTGGCCAATTTAAATTAGTAAAACACAATGGGCCTCACCTGTAATGTGTTAGGAATTCACTGTATCTGGCTAAAAACGAATTCTAGCCAAGTGTGGTGGCTTTTCCTTGTAGTCTCAGATACCTGGGAGGCTATTAGGGAAGGATCAGTTGAGGCTGGGGGTTTGAGACCAGCCTAGGCAATATCGCAATACCCTCAACCTAAAATAATCAAAAGTGTCACAATCTAATAATTTAAAGAGAGTTTCTTCAAATACAAAGTGTGAGGATATACCACTTGGAAATACAAACTACAAAGGAATGGAATCAGCGTTTCAAAGTAGAGATATTCAGGCCTTATTTACATAGAGGCAGAGACAGAGGAGCTATTAGCAGTTTTCCAACATTATTTATACAAGGTTGTTGCAAAGTTATATCTATTTGATTGGTGATAGGCAGAATTTATTTTTGAGAGGGTACATTTAATATTATTTATAAAGGGTATAATAATCATGGTTTTCTGTCATCTGTTCTAAACAAACCAGGACAACTAAGAGGAACTTAATTTTTAACAAGGGTCATTAGAAGGCAAGAGGTTTTCCCCTGATGTCATTTAATTCTCTCTAGCCATTGCAGAGAACAGGAAAAGTATGTAGGTGAGTTAAACTGTAATCTGGGAAGAGAAATTGTAACCATAGGTAACTCAAATCATAGTCCCATTTTTCTCAAGGCTTAAAGTGTTCTTATGGGGTTCTAAACTTTAAATTTTAGCTTTTAAATTTTACATAGTAATACTCTCATCATTGCTTTTCACCTTTAAATTCAATTTACTATTTGTAGAAAAACTAGTATTCTGAATGGTGAGGACCTGCTAAGTTGAAAATGTAAAGTGGAAGACCAATAATGAGCTCTGAAATTAAATCAGTAACAAGTAGCCTACTGACCAAAAAGAGCCTAGGACCAGGTAGATTCACAGCTGAATTCTATTATAAATTGATATACAAAGAAGTACTGGTAACATTCCTCCTGAAATTGTGTATTAGTTCCTTTTCATACCACTATAAAGAACTACCCTAGACTGGGTAATTTATAAAAGAAAGAAGTGTAATTGACTCACAGTTCAGCATGGTTGGGGAGGCCTCAGGAAACTTACTATCATGATAGAAGGTGAAGGAAAATTAAGGCACCTTCTTTTCAGGGCAGCAGGAAAGAGCAGTGCTGAGTGGGTGGGGGAGGCAGAGCCCCTTATAAAATAAAACCATCAGGTCTCATGAGAACTCATTCATTATCACGAGAACAGCATGGGGGAAACGGCCCCCATGATTCAATTACTTCCACCTGGTTTACCCTTGACAAGCGGGGATTATAGGGATTACAATTTAAGATGAGAGCTGAATAGGGACACAAAGCCTAACCACACCAGAAGCACTCCTCACCAATCATTATATGAGGCCAGCATCATCCTCATACAAAAACCTGGCAGAGACAACAACAAAAAAGAAAATTTCATGCCAATATCCTTGATAAACATTGATGCAAAAATCCTCAACAAAATGCTTATAAATGAAATCCAGCAGCACATCAAAAAGCTAATCTACCACTATCAAGTAGTCTTCATCCCTATGATTCCAGGTTGGTTCAACATATGTAAATCAATAAATTTGATTCATCAAATAAATGGAACCAAAGACAAAAACCACATGATTACCTCAATAGATGCAGAAAAAGGTTCTGATAAAATCCAACATTATGTTAAATACTCTTAATAGACTAGGTATTGAAGGAACATACTTTAAAATAATAAGAACCATCTCTTACAAACCCACAGCCAGGATCATACTGAAGGGGCAAAAGCTGGAAGCATTTTCCTTGAAAGCCAGCACAAGAAAAGAACATGCTCTCTCACCACTCCTCTTCAGCATAGTATTGGTAGTCCTGTCCAGAGCAGTCAGGCAAGAGAAAGAAATAAAGGGCATTCAGATAGGAAGACAGAAATTCAAACTCTCCCTGTTTGCTGATGACATAATTCTATATCTAAAAAACCAGTAATCTTGGCCTTAAAGCTCCTTTAGTTGATAAACAACTTCTGCAAAGTTTCAGGATACAAAATAATATATGAAAATCAGTAGCATTCCTATACACCAACAATAGCCAAGCCAAGAGCCAAATCAGGAAAGCAATTCCATTCACAATTGCAGCACATACGAACAAAACACACACACACACACACACACACACACATACACCACCGAGGAATGCATCTAACCAGGGAGGTAAACAGTGTCTCCAGTGAGAATTACGGAATACTGCTCTAAAAAATCAGAGAAGAAAAACAAATGAAAAAACATCCCATGCCCATGGATAAGAAAAATCAGTATCATCAAAATGGCCATACTGCCCAAGGCAATTTATAAATTCAATGCTATTTCTATCAAACTACCAATAACATTCTTAACAGAACTAGAAAAAATATTTTAAAATTTATATAAAACCGAAAAGATCCCAAATAGCCAAGAGAATCCTAATCAAAAGGAAAAATGTGGAGGCATTATGTTACTCGTTACTCAACTTCAAACTATGCTACAGGGCTGCAATGAGCAAAATAGCGTGGTACTTTACAGAAACAGTCACATAGACCAATGGAACAGAATATAGGCCTCAGAAATAAGGTCCCATACCTACAGCCATCTGATCTTCAACAAAGCTGACAAAAACACGCAATGGGGAAAAGACTCCCCATTCAATAAATGGTGCTGGAATAACTGGCTAGCTACATGCAGAATATTGAAACCGGACAGGTTCCTTACATCTTATACAAAAAACAACTCAAGATGGATTAAAGACTTAAATGTAAAACTATAAAAATCCTAGAAGACAAGCTAGGCAATACCACCTGGACATAGGAATGGGCAAAGATTTCATGACAAAGATACCAAAAGCAATTGCAACAAAGCTAAAAATTGACAAATGAGATCTAATCAAACCAGAACTTCTGCACAACAAAGAAAACTATCAACAGAGTGAACAGACAACCTAAAGAATGGAAGAAAATTTCTGCAAACTATGTGTCTGACAAAGGTCTAATATCTAACATCTATAACATTCTCAAATTTACAAGAGAAAAACAAACAACTCCATTAAAAAGTGGGCAAAAGAAATAAACAGATACTTTTCAAAAGAAAACATACCTGCAGCCAACAAGCACATGAAAAAAAGCTCAATAGAATTGATCTTTATGTAAATGCAAATCAAAACTACAATTAGATACTATCTCACACCAGCCAGAATGGCTATCATTAAAAAGTAAAAAAATAACAGATGTGAGGTCACAGAGAAAAGGGAACACTTATACAATGTTGGCGGGAATATAAATTATTTCAACTATTGTGTAAAGCAATATAATGATTCCTTGAAGAATTAAAAACAACACATTCAACTCAGCAATCTCATTACTGGGCCTATGTCCAGAGAAATAGAAATTATTTTACCATAAAGACGCATGCCTGCAAATGTTCATTGCAGTACTACCACAATAGGGAAGACATGAAATCAACCTAAGTGCCCACCAATGACAGATTAAATAAAGAAAATGTGGTACATATACACCATAGAATACTATGCAGTCATGAAAAGAATAAGATCATGTCTTTTGTGGGAACATGGATGGAGCTGGAGGCTATTACCTTTAGCAAACTAATGCAGGAACAGAAAACAAAATACTGGATATTCTCACTTATAAGTGGGAACTAAATGATGCCAACTCGTGAATGCAAAGAAGGGAAGTAGACACGACACTAGGGCCTACTTGAGGGTGGAAGGTGGCAGGAGGGAGAGGAGCAGAAAAAAACTGTTGTGTAACACGGCTTAGTACTTGGGTGATGAAATAATCTGTACAACAAACCTCTGTGATGTGAGTTTACATATAACAAACAGACTTGCACATGTACCCCCAAACTTAAAATAAAAGTTTTAAAAAAAGAAAACGCAAACTTCAAAAGTTAGGAGAAAACTGAGTTTACAGGAGTTAAAACAAGAAGGAACATCCGTTACTTGCCATTAGCACTGTTGAAAAGTAAGTTAGCAAATCACAGCAAATGTCTTCGTTTGCTCAGGCTGCTTGACAAAATACTATAAACTAGGTGGCTTATCAACAACAAATATTTATTTCTTACAGTTCTGGTGATTTGGGAAGTACAAGATTAGGCAGATTTCATTTCTGGTAAGGGCTTGCCTTCTGATAAACAATTGTCTTCTCACTAACTTCACCTGGTGGAAGGTGTGAAGAGTCTCTCCCAGACCTGTTTTATAAGGGCACTCATTCCATTCATGAAGGCTCCACTCTTCTGCCCTAACCACTCCCCAATGGCCTCACTTCCTAATGCCATCACACTAGGAGTAAGGATTTCAATGTGTATTTTGGAGGGACATAAATATTCAGACCATAGCGGTGAATATCTACTGCTAGGGGAGGGAGATCTGGTCTCTCACTCACAGAAAACACAAGCAACCTTTTCCTAGAAAAAGCCCTTCAATAATAGGTATTGACCTTGCAAACCACAAAAGACTTTTTTTTCACTTAGGATCATGACATCTCAGCCATTAAAGAAATAAGAGTGAGAGCTGAGATTTTCTTTTAAAACTAAAAATAATTTTTATAGAAGATGCTGCACATTTGGATTGTTCTGATTGATCACATTCCTCATGATGCAATGAGATGAAGGAAAATAATAATAATTTACATTCTTAGCAGGGCGAGAGTATCAGTCAAAACCCGGGAAACCTAGTAATACAAACAATCAAGTTAAAGCAGTTTATATACCCTCATACAACTGGGAAGTCCAGAAATATATCTGACTCCAAGCACAGCTGACTCCATGAGCCCACACAGTAGTATCGGGACTTTCTCCATCTTTCAGCTGACTCTTCAAGTGGTAGGCTACAGGCGCTCTGCAGGCTCCACTCACATCTTACCAGCTTGGTAACCCTAGCAGAAAGAGAATGCGCCCCAATTGTTCTGCACAAAAATGTGGAGGTCTCTGATTGTCCCATCCTTTCACAGTCACAAAGAAAGTGTTTGAATGGTTAAGTGTGGCTTAAATGTTCATTCCTATGGCTGGAAAACAAGGACTGATTCAGTTTCTAGTCCCACCACTAGAAAAAGAAATTCACTTAATGAAGCAGTGGATGGAGTGGATGAGTAGGAAGGAGTGCCGGATAATTTTAAAAACAAACAAAAAAACTCCAAAAGACAAAAAGGAAAACCATGTATTTGTCAACTTCAGCAGGCAGATTAAGTTGCAAAAACAGTCTCTGAAATTGCATTATGATGATCATATCCCAAAAACCTGGGAGAAAATGTGGCAATTTAGGGCTTTCATTAAAAGTGTCTAGTTTGAGACAAAAGAAATTTTCATCCCTGAAAGAGAGTGAACAGTTCAGTTACTTGTTGTTTAAGTGCCCAGTCTTTATTCTTCTAAAAATTACTGTATTATTTATTACAGTTTATTATTATATATCAATTGAATGTATATAATCATTTTAGTAAAGATAATGTTTGTGAATTGTCATGATTTATCCTGTCTCTCAAAATCTTTCATTCAGTTTATATAAACTTGTAGAAAAAAATTTAATCTTCACAGCTTTCTTTGTATATAATACATATAGGCATTTTATAAACACTAGAAATGGTAAAAAAAAAAAAAAAGTTAAATAATGAATTTGTTACTTCTGACCTTTATCTGTCCAAGTGTCTTTCTGCTCGAATTTCTACAAAGTTCTTATTTACATGCATGTGTTTTGGAACACAAACAATGTAGCAAGGGTCACTCTTACATGTAATAGGAAATTATGTTCTTAATGTAATTTAGGAATAACACATATAATACCTTCAGCAGTATATACTTCCTGTGGCACATTTGCTCTATACATCTTGAATGAAAGATACAGTGTAAGAGTACTACATAAACCATATCACAGGTGAAATGCAGAATTCACAATTAATACTTTTGTGTAATAAGAATGCAATGTTTCATTGATACCATTCTAGAATGCAGGTGTCTTCCTTGAGCATCCTGAGAGTGTATTGTCAGTGTCCCATAGAAAAAATAAAGAATAATAATAAGCAAGTGCACTTGGCAGTATCTTCATCTGATCAATAAGGCATAATGATCAGATTAATGATCAGGTTAAGTAACTTCTATCAGGAGGCTTATGGCTTATTCTTCTGTGTATAACCTGACTCTGGAGCCAGTCTTTGGATCTATTGTATAAGCAACCTCTCCTTATACTCTATAAGAAAGAGTCCCATAGCCATTAAGTGAGATCCCTACTTCTTTTGCAACTGATTCTGTTTGTCTGACAATCAAAATTTTGTATGAAATTCAAATGAATAGAATTAAAAAGTAGCCATGGAAAGCACTTCACATATCCTAGCTGCTTTGCTCTGTTTCGTAGATACCAACTTTCGAGAAGGATAGCCTATGTCAAATTGCTCAGTAATATTTACCTCTCATTTTTTTCTGCCATAACAATAACTAGCTCTTGTCATCTTTAAAGTGCTTCTCAAACATTCGATAATCTCAGATTACACACTCTGTTCTTTGCATTTATCTTGACCAGCTGTCAGAGAAGGCAATTTATTCCCTCTCAATTTTATTCCTCTTGGCTCTGTGTGGCTTCTGCAGTAAATTTGAATGGAAATTGAAAGGTACAACTTAATGTGTTTCATAACAAGGGCAACACATAATTTTCTTTAAGAAGGATGACCTTCAGATTACTTTCAAATTGCTTATGGCTTTGCAGTTGTATACTCAGAACATATTTTCATTACCTTTGAGTCTTGATGAATTCTTAAGTGGAAACTTTGAGGATGTGAAGATTTAAAAAAGGACAATGAAAAACATAACAGTATTAATTTATCTTTTTAAAAATTTTACCATAATTGGATTGGCAGAATCATTAAGTGAATAAAAATTTAGAATTCATATTATGTCAGTTGTTTAAAAAACATAAAAGGCATTTTTAACTCAGAGCTTGCATTACTTTCTGAATATCCTTTCTCAACTTTTGATCAAAGAAAGGAAAACGTGCGTGAGTGTGTGTGTGTGTTTGTGTGTGTGTGTCAGTATATATATATATATATATACACACATATTCATGTTCAGTTTTCAATGTTTTGCCTTTTTAAAATGTGACCAGGATTTAAGTAATTTGTATCAAATCTCAGTAAAATTACTCCTTGAGTTTCAGTGTACAAAGCAGATATATATGATATTGTTTACAGAAATAGTCTCTGATATACAACTTAATAAAGTGAATCTGAAGTGCAAAAGCAATTCTTGTGTTCTCTGCTTAGTGGCAGTAGGAAGCCTTCCAGGGGTTAAAAAACCGGAGATTATAACATATCAACTTTCAGGTGGGCCAGTCCTAAACACTCATAGTTGTTTTACTTTGCTGCAAATCATTATTCCAAAGATTTGATTCACTTGTAGCCCACTTGGGTCTTAAATTGTATTTCAAATCACTCCTATCATTCATCCGTTTTCAGAACCACCATTAGGAGTGATGTGAATTTGGCACAAAAATCAATGAGAGGATATTATATGAGTTCTTTTAAATTTTTCATTCTTTGAGCATTACCTCAAGTGCAGTTTGTGAAATCTGGATTTTGGAGGCATATTTCCATCTTGCTATTATGTTCACTAAATTGAGTTCATGAACTTCAGATATGCATTCCCACAGATTCTCCAGAAAAGTGATTTTTTTCTGATTGTTTCAGAAACAAAGATTTGTTGTCACTATTGTTAATTTCTACCTAAAACCATTTAAATATCTTAATTACATTATTTTGCCCCTTTTGTTCCTTATCAGCTTTTAAATTTTTTTGAAAATATGGGGCTAGATTTGTTACCGTTATCCAAAAATTGACTAAAAAACCAATTTTGTTTGGTTACTACTACCTATTTATATGTGCTTTTGAATGCATTTGATTTTCTTTCCTGAGTCCTCATAGAATTTCATGTTAGTGATCTTATTTTTATAAAGAGAAGGATAGTATTATTTTATGGCTAAAGAAACCAGAAGATTAAAGACTTTATTAACTAATGTAACTAATTTTGCTGGCAGTGTTATTTCTTTCTCCAATACTTGCAAATTATCTTATAAACTGGACTAACACTATAAGCATCCTGTGTACATATCTGTTTGAAGGGTTTTAGATTATTTTTCTAATTTAAAGAATTCAGTTATAGTGATAACATTTGTCCTGTGATGAAATAACTCTATTTGCCATAGATGATTTTTCTTAATTTTGCTAATGGGACAAAACAGCTTCTACTTATAGGGAAAAATTATACTATATGCTCCTATTTTTCTATATTACAAAAAATAAATTAATTGATTGGAAAGAACACCAAGGAAGTTAGATAATCCTTTTATAATTTCCTAAAAATATCTTAGCCTAATGTACATGCTTGTTAAATGGAAACAAATGCCTGGATTTATTGAAGAGTCAGTATTTCTGCCTTTGTTTCTGAGGTTAATCCTGCCTTTCTAGCTTTTTCTTAGGGTGATATTCGTAGTTGTCGGAATTATAGTTGTGCTGGTAGCAATGAAGGTGATGACAGTAATAATGAAAAGAGTGGTGATGATAATAATGATTATGATGTAGTTCAGTAGTTGTTGTGTTGTCATTTATTAAATGACTACCGTGATCAGGAAATGTGTCAAACAATTTGCATGAGTTATTTCTCCACCATCACACACCTGCAAATTGAGCCTTACCAATCTCATTCATCAGATATAGATGCTTCTCACTCAGAGAGGTTGTGTAATAGTGACCTTCTAGCCATTTGGGTAATGCAAAGAGAAGCCAGGAGTTCATTCCAATCCCTTATCTATAAAGCCCAAGGCATAACTTTTTTGTTGTCTGTTTCCATGAAAAACTAGACATAGCTGAAAGGAAGAGTTGTGATAGTAGAGCAAGAGACTGATGGAAAGAAGCACTTTAATTCCACCTTGCCTTCAAAGAACACAAAGGCTAATATCTTTCAATTATTACTGGACACATTGTAAGAGAAACTATAGTTGCTCTTTCTGGTTGGGTAAAATCTACTTTGTGAAAAATGTTAAAGAAATTTAAAAAGTTAGATTTTCTTATGTATTCATCACATAGAAATGTTGCAATTTTGAGACAAATAGTAAAATTGAAACAATCACGTATTTTATAATAAATCAAATTTTTCTTTCTTGGCATGTAATTCTTAAATTATTGACAATGTGGTCTATATTTTAATACACAAAAATATGTTTTTTTAAACTCTGCTTCTGGCAAAAATATTCTAGTTGGTAGAAATATTTTTTTCTTAAGTATTCAGTTTAACCTGCTTCATATCTGTGTAATTTGGGATTTAAAGTGCTATGAACATCACTTTAATTTTCTGGTAGGTCTTCAATTGTTCTTAAATGTAACATGAAATAGTTGTTTCAGATGATCGCTAAGTTACCTCTAGATTTAACTTTCTATTAGTCTAGAGCAGCTAAGATAATCAGAAACTTCTCCATCCACGAGGTTTTCTAGCCATACAATGGTATCAATCTTATAGAAAAATGAGTTACAACATTGTTAGATGTACATTGTGTATATAAATATAGCATAAAAAGAAAAGGTAAAGAGCCACCAAAGAAAAAGCAACATAAAGGTTAAAGTGTTATTATTGTATAAGTGTGTGTATGTGTGTGATTTTATAAATACCAAAAGGAGGTTTATAGAAAAATGGAGCAAAAACCCACAAGAAAAGAAATGCCAAGGAAAAATAAACATATAAAAAGCTCATCTATAGTAATCAAATAATTGCACAGAAAACTCAAATCATCTCTTATGTCATTGCAAAAATTTTGAACGTCAGTAATACTCAGTATTGCTAAAGGATAAGGCAACACAACTACTGACATACACAATTTTCAAAAGATGCTGACTTTCAAATACATGCATGCATTCTCAAAGCTATAAAAGTGATTATGTTATATGTACTAGGAATTCTATATTTAGGACTCTCTCCTAAAGAAATAAATAATAATAGGTATTGAGAAAATTTCTGCCATTTTTCTCAATACATATTATTATTTCTTTCTTTCATTTCCCATGGTGCACAGCTTTTTCATTAAATTATGCACAGCCATAAAACTACATGTCATGAAGCTACTTAAGTGATATTTTGAGAAATACATAATGACAATAAAACACACTTCTGATATGTTGCCTAGTAAAGAAAAAGTCAAAGACAATGTGCTAATGATTTGTCAAAAACAAATAAATCATATTTACATATTTATATGTATGTACAGAAATATAGGTGCAAAATATTAACAGTGATTATTTCTGGGTGGTGAGATTAAAAATATCTATTATCTATTTATTTTATTTTTATATTTTTTGAATTTTCTCTCATGAACATGTGGACTCAAAATCAGAAATAAAAGAGTCACTGGGTATAGAAAGATTTTCTAACCTCATTCTCTTAGATCTTCTGTGCCCCTACAAACAAACAAACATGAATGACCTCATTAGATGACCTCACTAGATGGGTCAATTATGCAATTAAGTTAAAATATTCAAAAGTTTTATCCATTTGAACCATTTTATCACTTATTTTGATTTTCCCCTCACAGGACTTGGGAGATGAGAAATGCTGATTATATGAGCAAATGAGTTTGAAGGTGAGGGAGGCTTTGTCCTGCCACAAAAGAGTGGTGTCTGCTCTAGAAAGTGGTATAAACAGGTTCAACACTCATACAGTTAGTGTTTCTTGTAATCGATATTTAATGTGAATTTCTAAAATATATTTTACTTCCTGAATGTTTGATTAGGAAATGCATCTACAACCACAACTGTGATAGACAGCAAAAATGGATCTGTGCCTAAATCCCCTGGAAAAGTGCTGAAGAGGACAGTCACAGAAGACATAGTGACGACATTCAGCTCCCCTGCAGCCTGGCTTCTGGTCATTGCCCTGATAATCACGTGGTCAGCTGTTGCCGTCGTTATGTTTGATTTAGTGGATTACAAAAACTTTTCAGGTAAGATCCATGAAATTTGGCTTTAAAATTAAAAGTAACTTAAATAGAAAGAAACAATGCTCCCTCTAAGTCCTGGTTGGGTTTCTCTTTCATCTCAGTGTGAGAAAGAAGGCACCGCACATATGTGCTTGAGGATCATTGAAATGTTTCATTCTTCTCCTTTTCCTTCCATTCTCTTCCTTTGTCTGTTGTACTTATGAACTTGCAATGAAATTGATATCCTTATTTGCAAGAGCTGAACAATGGCTGAATGTTGCAGTTCATATAGTACTTAAAAAGCTTGGGTGAAGATTTTATTTTGGAACTGGTACTTTATGAAGCATAATAAGGAATAATTTGTAGGTTTTACACTTGGCAATATAAAATCAAACCAAACGAAAAACTTGGCCAAATGGAGAATATTCTAAGGTATTTTTAAGCCCCTCTGTCATCTGGTCCTAAGCTTCCTTGCTAGACAAATTCTTTGCTTCTCCCACCAAGCCATCCTATATAGAGTTCCTGAAAATAGAGTTTTTCAAAAAATTACATGTAATGAGATATTACATCTTCAGTGTCCACATGTCCTTATGACTTTGGAGTAAAATAGGACTAATACAAGGTAGAAAAGACAGATGTTCATTATAGCCTACCCACTCTTTGAGTATATTGCTTATTTTTTTGGTCAAAGATATTTTACATATTTTAAACAGTATTTATCTATTTTCACATATGACACGCTCTACCGACAGTGAGTTTTTTAGGAAAGGAATCAGCCAAGTGCTCAGTAAATGTTAAATGACTAGATGAGTGAATTTATTCTCATCACCCTTTTACCACAAGCAAAAAATATTTCATTAACCTTTTAATATGTTCTTTCATATATGCTCTCCCCTCTCCTTTTTTCTTTCTCCAACAGAAGTAGAATCAGTAGGACCCAGATACTATGAATACTATTATTTGCATTCTATATATTCAGGGATCTCCTATTTCTCATTATGGAATTTTACTCATTCAACAATTACTTATCAAGTATTTATGTGTCAGGAAATGGCTACGCCACAGATGTGAAGAAGAAATGTGATACAAAATTATGAAAATATAGAACTCTGTTATATGGGTTTATTGGCATAAAGCTGTGATATTGTTTAGATATGTGTCTCCTCTAATCTCATGATGAATTACAATCTCCAGTGCTGGAGACAGTCCTAGCAGGAGGTGATTGGATCATGGGGATGAACTTTTAGTGAATGGCTTGTCACTGTCCCCTTGGTGCTGTCCTCACAATAGTGAGTTCTATAAGATCTGGTTGTTTTAGTGTGTGGCACCCGCTCCCTCCACTCTCTCCCTCTTGCTTCTTCTCTGGCCATATGATATGCTTGTTCCTTTTTCTTCTCCTTCCACTATTGCGAGCTAAGCCCCTCCAGAATCCAAGCAGATGCTGGCATCATGCTTCCTGTACAGCCTGCATAACTGTGAACTAATTAAACATCTTTTGTTTATAAATTACCCAGTCTTAAGTATTTCTTTATAGCAATGCAAAAATAGCTTAATACAGAAAATTGGTAACAGGAGTGTGGTATTGCTATAAAGATACCTGAAAATGTGAAAGCAGCTTTGAAACTGCATAATGGACAGAGGTTAGAAGAGTTTGGATTTCTCAAAAGAAGATAGGAAGAGGAAGGAAAGATTGAGACTGCTTAGCAGCTGGTTAAATCGTTGAGACCAAAATGCTGATAGTGGTATGGACAGTGAAGTCCGAGCTGAAGAAGTATCAGATAGAAATGAGGAACGTATTGGAGACCAGATCAAAGGTCATGCATGTTATGCCTTAGCAAAGATCTTGGATACATTCTGTTCATGCCCTAGGAATCTGTAGAAGTATGAACCTAAGAGTAATGACCTAGTGTATCTGCTGTAAGAAATATCTAAGCAGCAAAACATTCAAGATGTAGCCTGGCTGCTTCTAACAACCTGATCTAAGATGTGGGAACCAAAAAAAATGACTTAAGTGGGGCCAGGCTTGGTATCCCATGCCTGTAATCCCAGCATGTAAGAAGGCCTAGACGGGCAGATCACGACGTCAGGAGATCAAGACCATTCTGGCCAACATGGTGAAACCCCATCTCTACTAAAAATACAAAAAAAAAAAATTAGCCAGGCATGGTGTCGCACCTGTAGTCCCAGCTGCTCAGGAGAGTGAGGTAGGGGAATTGCTTGAACCCGTGTGGTGGAGGATGCCGTGAGCCAAGATCATGACACTGCACTACAGCGTAGGTGACAGAGCCAGACTTGGTCTCAAAAAAAAAAAAAAAAAAAAAAAACTTTAAGTGGAACTTCTCTTTAAAGAGGATGAAAAGTATAAAAATTTGGAAAATTTGCAGCCTTGCCATGTGACAAAGAAAGAAAAAGCTTTTTTTGAGAAAGGAACTCAAGCAGGCTGAAAGCTTTTTTGAGAGAGAAATTCAAGCAGACTGTGGAGCAACCATTTGCTAGAGAAATTTGCATAAAAAGCAGCCAAGTGCTGATGATAGCCAAGAAAATGGGAAAAAGGCCTTGAAGGGATTTCAGAGGTCTTTGCAGGAGTATTTCTCATCATAGGCCCAGAGGTCCAGGTGAGAAGAATGATTTCCTCTGCCAGGCCCAGAACCCTGCTGCCCTGGTCAGCCCCAGATGTGTGCTGTCTACATTCTCCCTGCTCTAGGTCCAGCTGTGGCTTAAAAGGCCACAGATGCAGATCAGGCTGCCACTCCAGAGGGCACAAGCCAAAAGGCTTGGTGGCTTTCACGTGATGTTAAACCTGCAGCCATGCAGAGTGCAAGAGTAAAAGAGGCTTGGAAGCCTCCACTAGATTTCAGAGGATGTATTGAAAAGCCTAGGTGCCCAGGCAGAAGTTTGTTGCAGTGGCAGAGCCCTCACAGAGAACCTCTACTAGGGCAATACAGAGGGAAAATGTGTGGCTGGGGGACACACACAGATTCCTCACTGGGGCATTGCCTACTGGAGCTGTGGGAAGGGGCCACTGTCTTCCAGACCCCAGAATGACAGATCCACTGGCAGCTTCCACCTTGCACTTAAAAAAGCTGTAGGCACTCAACAATGTGTGAAAGCAGCCTCCGGGGCTGAACCCTGCAAAGCCACAAGTGTAGAGCTGCCCAATTCCTTGGGAGCCCACCCCTCATATCAGTGTGCCCAGGATGTGGGTCATGGAGTGAAATATTATTTTGGAAACTTATGATTTAATGGCTGCCCTGTGGGGTTTTCAACTTACATGAGGCCTTCGCTCCTTTCCTTGAGCTGATGTCTCCTTTTTGGAACAGAAATATTTACCCTATGCCTATACTTTCATTGTACCCTGGAAGTAAATGACTTGTTTTGATTTTACAGGCTCATGGGTGGAGGGAATTTATTTCCAGATGAGACTTTGGACTTTGGAGTTAATGCTAGAATGAGTTAAGGCTTTGAGAGGCTTTGGAGTTAATGCTAGAATGAGTTAAGGCTTTGAGAGACTTCGGAATGACTGTATTTTGCAGTGAAAGAAGACAGTGAGATTTGAGGAGCCAGGGATAAAATAATATAGTTTGGATATATGTCCCATCTAATTGCATGTCAAATTGTAATCCCCAGTGTTGGAGGTGGGGTCTCTTGGGATATTATTGTTTAATAGAGGTGGATTTTTGAAGACTGATTTGGCAAATTCCCTTGGTGCTTTCCTCACAATAGTGAAGGAGATCTTGTGAGATTTGATTTTTTAAGTATGTGGCACCCCCTCACCCTCACTATCTCTCTTGCTCCTCCTCTGGCCATCCATGTGACCTGCTTGCTACCCCTTTGCTTCAACTTCCACCATGATTGTAAGCCCCCCGAAGCATTACCAAAAGCTGAGTAGATGCCAGCACCATGCTTCTGTATTGATTGCAGAACTGTGAGCCAATTAAACTTCTTTTCTTTATAAATTACCCAGTCTCAGATATTTCTTTATAGCAATGCAAGAAAGACCTAATGCAAGGTGTGAATGAGATGACTCTGCCAGCATATCATTGGTAGCTAGACTAAAACGAGCATAATCTAACTAGTAGAGCTAAGTCCCATGATTCAGCAAAAGAAAAAGGGCTATTTATCCAGAGTCATAAATGTCTAATCTAAATAGGCAATACACAACTTATTATGTGATAGAGGCTCTTAAAATATATAGAGTTGAAATGTCTATAATATAAAATTATGACCTAAAGTTTTAAGTAAAAAACACTTGGTTACCTTACTCTATGAAATTTTATTTTCCTTGAGCTTGCATCGACTGAAGTATTTCCCTGTCAGATGAAATGCCAGTAACATAGGCATTGTCCAGAGAACTTAATTGTAGTGGTCCAATGGAAATTCTACTGGGAACTATAAGTATGCCTTATATTTAAGTAATCTAATCTAAAAATCTAATTATAGGTTGCCATGCATTTTATAAAATCAGAACAAATTCCTTTCAATGATAATTTCTGTAGTATACTTGTACAATTATTAACTTGACAAACATTTGATTTATATGCAATTCTTGAAATATGTGTATTACAAAAATGAAAGAACTATATAAATTATGGCTTCAATAACAGTCTCAAAATGTAAATTATACTCTCATATTTTAATGTCAATTTTAATAGACACAATTCAAACTTTTGCTAAGGATTAACATTGTCATGATGAATCTTTTGTGCTAGGTGATAATCTTTGAAATACATAATTGTTAATATTTACAAAAGAAGGTTAGTGGTAAAGAAAGTATGCCAGAAATGATTTGGAAGGCCAGAAAGTGAGGCCAGCTGCCACTGGGTCTTCAGTTCATCTCTGAAACTTTAGAAAAGTAGGTAAATGCCATGAAGCCATGAAAAGTTCATTCATAGAGAAATGAAAATCTGTTTTCATAAGCACGTACTATACTGGATTGAGAAGAATGATTCTCTTCTGGGCAACCTTTACATTCCCTGTTTTCAGAATTATATCTGATTTATGCATATATTTTCTACTAGTGCAGGAAATGCAGAATTGGCTTTCATTTGTGCTTCATTGAGATGATTTGGGTTCATTGTTCAGCTCTATGAACCTACAAGCTAACATGACTAGAACTTATATTTTCTTGTCTGTGAAATGGGGATAACATCTTGCTTTCTATTCTGCAAAGTTTTTGACTTTGATTCTTCCTATCAAATGAGACAAATTTTAGGGCACCAAATAAACAGACTGGAAAAGATATTTCACCTATGCCACATTTCTTACTTAATATAACATCCAAATAATATTCATATATATCTGTCAATGTTTGACACGGTAGCCGAAAGCTTCTCTGAATTATATAGAATAAGGGTTTATTATATGGTTTACAAATTCATGGCAGCTGATCAATCTATGTAAGGCTGTTGCAGTGCATCTGGTGTTGAGTGAAAAGTAGTCAGGGTGGAAATTGGGAAGGCAAAATGGATAGAATGGGAGGGACTAGGGACAAACTGAAACTGACAAGAACAAACTGGAGTACTTGTTTGTCTCTCACCAACACAAATTATGATTATGCGGATGAGCTGCAGGGTAAATTGATGCCTTTCCCCCACGGAACTGCAGGCACACTTGGCCGGGATTTGGAGACGCTGAAGGAGCCAGCCCAGTGCTCACTGGAGATGTGGTGGCTGTTGCCTCACAACAAGGGCAACTAGACTCTCTGTGATCATGAGCTGCAAAAGCATCTGCCCTACACCAACCTTCAGATAACAATGGCTTCATTATTAATAAACAATGGCTTCATTATTACTATATTTGTGCTTTCCAAAACTTGTAGCCTTTGGAAATTTGTTGGACAAGACATTTGTTGGAAACAATTTCTTGTCTCCAACTGTTACCTGAAAACATGCATGTAAGGGAATTCTGGAAAAGAGTTCCAGCTTTGTGTGTTGAGGGTGAACAAAGCCTTCATATGGGACAACTATATAATTTAACAACTGAAATGGGATACTTGTGAGAGTGAAATGGAGAGCAATTAAGATTTACCTCAGGATATCAGGGACAAACCAAGATGTATGATCACTCTGTTATCCCTATTGACTTTAGTTCTTTCCTCAAAGAAGAATGTTTTCAAAACCCTAAGTGGGAATTGGGGGACAGAGAAACATTATCCTCTTAGTAATTGAGGCTAGGGAGTTACAAAGGCTGCTGGAGATCTTCCCCCCAAGCTTCTGCAGACTCAGCCAGAAAGACCCCCTTCTCAGAAAATGGGGGGGTGCCTGATAATGTATTCTGGTCTTCTGGGGCCAAAATTTGTAAGCTTTGGTTTAAATTTTTACAAATTTCTTTTGTTTTATTGATGAAGTGACAACTTTCTTTCTAAACAATCAGAAGTTCAAACAAATAGGATTTATAAAGAAATCACTACAAACTATGGCATTAGTGGATGTTGATAATGTTCCTCTAGGTCAGAATGTACAGCAATAGAGTGTGGTAACTCTTAGCTTTTCATGCCTAAGTACAAGGATCATCATTCATTAGCACCCTCATCCAGGAGAGGAAAACATTATTATATGGTTGTACCACTGTGTCTTAAAGCGTATCTGGTAATTTTTGCAAGCATTCCACAAAATATACCTATTTCAAATCAATTTTGTAAGACTTAAATACAATAATCTATGTAAAACATAACGTGCCTTGCACATAGGAGAGACTCATTAAATGTAACTTGAATTTGAATCTTATTACTAGGAAGTAACATCAGTAATCTGAGAAGAGAGCCAGCAAGGACATGATGGTAGGAAGCATCAATTTCTTATGAAAAGACTTGCAGACGTCTCCTGATGTGCCTTTTAAATAGATTTTCTAATGAGGTGTGCCATTTATCTACTGCTCTTGGAAATTAATTTTCCTGACTTTTTTTTCTTTTCCTGGCACTTAGCCCAGTTAAGCAGGTGCACTGTTTGTCAGGCTACAAGCTTAGCAGAGTAAAATCATTTAGGGAAGGCCCAAAATCAGTCAGAAAGTATAAATTTAACATTTAATTTTACACACACACACACACACACACAAATATGTTATTACTTTTTAGGAAACATGGAAGACTGAAACACTAAATGCAACATTTTAGACTCTATCAACTCTCATGTGTACTGAGTTTTCAAGAAGCACATTTCGAGTGTTTCTTACTCGGATTCAAATCTTATCTCAAATCCTGCATTTTCTGCTCAGTGCCCCAGGCCTATTTGGTTCTCTTGGTCATTACACCTAAAAAGATGCATTTGACTACCCAACTTCAGTCTGCCTATGAGTACCTGAAGGAAGCAAAGAGTTCCATAATTCAAAATTTCCCAGACTCTAATAAAAAGTGTATTGATTCTTCATGAAATGAGGAAAAAGATAAAGAAAAAAATGTATTCATTTATAAGAAGTGTTTTTAATTCTTAGATTATATTGTTCCTACATCTGTCGTCTTAAAATTCTCTTTTGACTTTGTGGTAAAACCAGATATTGTTTTTATAATTGTTTTTAAATGTAAATTTTGCAAAATAAAAAGTTGGCAGTTCTATATCACATCTCCAGATTTTGGTTGGTGGTGGATTTCAGGGTCAAGAAATCTAAAAGTCTGAAATCAATGCTCTATACCACTCATTCGGACCTTGACAAATGAGCTCTCACATTGGTATTTATGAATTTATTTGTAAAAATTAATGTAGTTATAAATTGCACCAGATGTTATTATACCCTACTTTTATATTTGTTACATACCCTACTTTTTGAAAGCCTGGTCATTGCAAATCAGTGTTATGCAGTGCTATGCATAAAGGTACTTCTATAAAGAAACCTTTCCTGAAACTCCAATGAAAATCAAGTTACCTTATCATAATTTGTCATCACATTATTTACTGTTTTATTATAAAACTTACTATAAAATATATGTTTAATTGGGTGTAATTTTTTGATATCTCTCTTCTCCACTGATTTGTTAGGTTTGTACGGAAAATACTTTGTCTATTTCATTTAATTGATTTTTCTAGTGCTTAGAACTTTGCACAAAGTATGAGGTCAATACATTTGAATGAATGTGGAGATAATAAAATTAATGAGTAAGCGAATTAATAAATGAAAATGTGATAGTGTGTTTTACACTCTGAATGCTCAGCATAAGCATAGTATTACTCTTTTTTTTTTTTTTTCCGAGACAGAGTTTCGCTCTTGTTACCCAGGCTGGAGTGCAATGGCGCTATCTCGGCTCACCGCAACCTCCGCCTCCTGGGTTCAGGCAATTCTTCTGCCTCAGCCTCCTGAGTAGCTGGGATTACAGGCACGCACCACCACGCCTGTAATTTTTTGTATTTTTGGTAGAGACGGGGTTTCACCATGTTGACAAGGATGGTCTGGATCTCTTGATCCACCCGCCTCGGCCTTCCAAAGTGCTGGGATTACAGGTGTGAGCCACCGCGCCTGGCCCCATAATATTACTTTATAAAACATTAGTTTATGATACATCAGTAGTGCTTTCAGATTTAAAATACCTTTTTAAAACTCTGTCTCCCTGATTGGACCATAAGCATCTCAAAACTAAGGACTATCTTATTTATTTTACTATTCCAATTGAACTGCTTTCTGCTGGATTTATTGGTTGAATAAAATTATATAAACTAAACCAAAGTTATTTGCTAATATTTTTAGCATACATGGCAGACATACACACTAACATAAAACAAATAAGCGAAACACAAAATAGTAATAACAACAAAAGAACACATGTACTTCAAGACCAGAACCAAAGTAGCTAAACGCAGGCACAGGGTGAGGGGGTAGAGTACTGGGCTAGATTCCTGACTACACCAATTAGTAGCTGCATAACCTTGAGCAAATTACTTCTCTGTGCCTCAGTTTTGTCTCTGTTGGTAATAGTAGTACCTGCTTCATATATTTGCTGTGATCATTGAATGAGTTAATACATATAAAATGCTTGGAACTTTGAGTGGCACATAGTATTGTTAGATAAATTGTAGCTACTATTATTTTGATTTAATCTTTGTGACCTTAAGCATATTTTAATGCTTCAAAAGGATGAATAGGCATATTTCAAAAATATTTCACAAATTTCAATTTTTAAATATAATGTGAATATACATAATTCTACCAATTACACAATAGAAATTTAGTGATTAAAATATTATATTTTATGTTGAGGAAGAAAGGGAACCATTCTGAAATAATTTATTAACTTATACGACAGTAAACATAATTCACAGCACTACATGGTACATTTTGACATGATGAAAAGAACTTTAGAATTATTTTCTCAGCTATCATTGAGTAATAGAATAGCTAGAGTAGACAACAAAGCCAAGAGTTTCCAAAACTGGCCAGGCATTTTGGCTCATGTCTATAATCCCAGCACAATGGGAGGCCAAGGCAGGAGGATCACTTGAGTTCAGGAGTTCGAGACCAGCCTGGGCAACATGGCAAAACTTGGGTCTCTGCCAAAATTACAAAAAATTGCCAGACGTGGTGGCATGAGCCTGTGGTCTCAACTCCTCCTGAGAAGACAAGTGGCTGAGATGGGAGGATCACTTGAGCCCATAAGGTGGAGGTTGTACTGCGTAGATATTACTTCATTGCCCTCCAGCATGGGTGACAGAGTGAGACCCCATCTCAAAAAAAATAAACGCACAGAAAACAATGTTTCCAAAACTAAACCTCAATTTGGTGAAAGAAATAGATATTAAATAGTCAGGATATGTTAATTGCTATATTATCTCTTCTCCACTAATCTGATAAATTTACAATATAGTGATCCAAGTAAATCATCCAACTGGAATAGTATGTTATTTTGACTTTTATGCTACCAGAAAATTATTTCTGTTCAATCTTAGTTTGGAAACAAATCTGTGGAAATCCATAAACCTATAAAAAAAATAGTGTTTCCCATTTCTTATTATGTTATATGCATAGATTCAAATCTTGTTTATATTTAACATGGACTTTTTGTAAGAAGAGAAAGCAAATTCAATAGTCACACCTTTTATACATATTCATTAATAAAAGTATAATATGATTTCCTAATTTTCATGTAGATACTTGACAGGAGTAAAAGAAGCCAAAAGATATTTTTTATTTTGCTTTGAAATATAAAGTACCCATTACCTGATATAGGCCTAGCTCCAGTTAGCTGGAAATATTCCAGGTTTAAACATCTGTCGCACAATTTTACTGGTCAAAAATTGGTTGATTGGGGTCATATTCAGAAAGAGAGGTGAAGTGCACATCTATTTGCATTCAGTAATATTCCTTTTGCCTCAAGAGGTAACAGTTGAGCAACAGCAAGAAGTAACTTAGTTTTACATTGCCATAAACTATTATATACTGAAATAACCACATATGTAAGTAGGGATGCTTGTGTTTAATTTCATTAGGTCCCACACAAGTGCACATTTCTAAACTACTGAAGTAAGTTAATAGTAAAGATGAGTATGGAAAAATTTCAATTGAGAAAGTTTTTAAAAGCAGAGGGAAAATGCCCATGCCTCAGATATTGAAAAGCAAGGATTGGAGCTACAATATGACTATTCAAATGTAGATTAGCAAACTGACAGTCATTTCCTTCTGCAGTCAATAAAACAATTAGCTCACCAAAAGTGCTTTTAAATCAGGATACTAGCTTTTCCTTTGGTTTAAAAGCATCTAAATATCCAACAATACTTGCAGATGCAAGTATTTTATTTTTTCAAAATTGCAAATCAAACGGATTTTATCTTTTAAAATCCAATGTACTTCAGGAGTTTTGCATCCTACCCTTTATTTTATTTTATTTTTTGCATGTGTCTCACTCTCTTAGTCTCTTTTGGCTGATATAACAAAATACTGCAAGAGGAGTAGTTGCAGCCGGATTCCCTGGTTCCCATACGGAGAGTGGAACCCAGGGACGCCTGGGTGAAAACCAGGAATCTTAACTGTTGGGCCACCACAGAAGCAAACGACTTGTAGCTGGAATTTAGGTTCTTGGCCTTCCTAACCCCAAAGAATGGGGAACAGTGTCGTGGTTAGTGTTACAGCATAAATAGAACTCGTGGACCCAAAGAGTGTACAATAGTGCGATTTATTAGGCAGAGTGAAAGGACAGCTTCCACGCGCATGGAAGGGGACCCGGAAAGGGTGCCGTCCAGTCCAGGCTGGGGGCTAGAGCTTTTACCCTGAGTTATTCCCTCTCCCTTCATGTTCTCCTCCAATGAGAGGGGTTCTTTCAAATTTCCTCCGGATTAATTGATTTTTGAATCCTTTACCGGATTGGCTACTGTTTTACAACCCTGAGTCATAGAGCCCCCACCTGCAAGAGCCAGAGGCAGGAAAATCAGAGACAAAGCACCTCCCCAGCCAGCCTGAGGCGGTAAAATGGAAACAAAGGGCCCCAGCCGGCTGGAGGCGAGAAAGTGGAAACAAAGGGCCCTAGCTGGCTACAGGCAGGAAAGCTGAAGTCATGCACTCCAAACACTCCCGCAGCCGCCACGGGAAGTCCCTATAACACAGTTCCTCACAGACATTTATTTCTCACAGTTTTGGAGACTGGGAAATTCCAAATCAAGTTGCCAGCAGTTTTGGTGTCTGGTGATAACCTGCTTTCCAGCTCATAGGCTTCTTGCTGTGTCCTCACTTCATGGAAGGGGTGAGCTCTCTTAGGCCTTTTTTATAAGGGCACTAATTGTGTTTGTTAGGGCTCTGCCCTCAGGACCTAATTGCCTTCCAGAGGCCACAACTCCAAGTACTATCACTCTGGGATTTGGATGTCAACGTATGGATTTAGTGGTGGCATAGACATTGAGACCACAGAACTCAGGAGAGAGACAGGCTGATCCTTGTAAACTATCCAGAAGTCATGGGGGGGGGGGGGAGAGAGAGAGAGAGAGAGAGAGAGAGAGAGAGAGAGAGAGAGAGAGAGAGAGAGAGAGAGAGAGATAGAGAGAGAGAGAGAGGAGGAAAAAAGAAAGAGAAAGAGACTGAACAGGAAAAAAGAACAGGAAAAAAAAAATTCTATCACAACTGGAACTTTTGTAAATCAGTCTTCAAAGTGAGTTTAATATTACAAGCACCGTAGGAATTTTATTAACCTAACTTTTTTTTTTTTTTTTTTTTTTTTTGAGACGGAGTTTCGCTCTTGTTACCCAGACTGGAGTGCAATGGCGCGGTCTCGGCTCACCACAACCTCCGCCTCCTGGGTTCAGAAAATTCTCCTGCCTCAGCCTCCTGAGTAGCTGGGATTACAGGCACCCGCCACCATGCCCAGCTAATTTTTTTGTGTTTTTAGTAGAGACGGGGTTTCACCATGTTGACCAGGATGGTCTCGATCTCTTGACCTCGTGATCCACCCGCCTCGGCCTCCCAAAGTGCTGGGATTACAGGCTTGAGCCACCGCACCCGGCCTATTAACCTAACTTTTAATGTTATCATGTTGTGGGGAGTGTTCATTGAGGGTAAAGATAAGAGACTCCAGGGAATTTCAACTTTTATATGTGTCTCTATGTTAAAAATCATATTGAATGAAAATCTATTCACACACTTAGTTTTGCAGTTAAATCACTTATATAATTGTGACATTGTTGGTTATAGTATACAACCACTTAAATCTTTTATTTTTAAAATAGAACATTTATTCCTAAGTATGGCAATAGCAAAGTATTCACTCATTTGTAAAGTAAGGCATTTAAATATATGAAAATGACGTTTCCTCATACTTTTCCTAAAAGCATCTGAAAGGTGCTCTATAGAAGCATCTCATAATTTATTTCACAATCTGATTACCGAGTCTGGAATCAAATGATTCAATATTTGTATATCTTGCTAAATCATACAGTGTTAAATAAATAAAAAATTTATTTTAATCTACGTATTTAGTTTCCAAGAAATTTTACAGCATAGCTTGAATTCCACATTTTTATTCATGTGAGATTCCTTAAAATACTCTTTTTATACTGTAAATAAAATTATCAAATGCAAAGAATATAGCACAGTAGCTGGATTCAATTTTCATTGGCCTCAACTTCTGCATTTCGCTATGATTTTTACCTATGTTCCTCTCAAATTGCCATCAGTTAGCCAGGTCTTCTCCAATTAACCCTTTAGTTTAAATAATTTTAAAGGGTCAATGTAAGTAAATATAAAAGGAGGATATCAAAAAAATGAGCCTCTCTTAAAATGTTTCTGTGTGAAAAATCTATTTTTAAAACATGGAATATAAATTATTACTATTTTGGTCACCACAAAAGTGGCTTATCAGATGCCAAAATATCAAGTGTTGCTTCTGGAAATGAAGCAATACGTACAAATATAGCTATTCTTCCTGCATTTTTCAAGAAAGAATAATAGAAAAATATGTAATTTCAGTAGTGTACCTTTAGAAATGTCCACTGGCAGGATATACATTCATCTTAGGGGTTAAATATAGAGGAATAAAGGTGTTGCATTAAACATTTTTGAATTTTTGACTTCCTTGGATGTTTTACTTATGTCTCTAATTTTGTCTTTGCTTTCAGTTTGAAATAAAACAGAAAATAACAAAACAATAAATTTATGGGAGGAAAAAAGGCATTTGGCTCTAAGAGGTTGAAACCCCCTCCACTATGGTGACAAAAATTTAAAATGGCAGTTCTAACATCATTGAATTCAACCAAACATACTCAAGACAAGTAGCCCAGCTTATGAGAAATTGTTTGAACTTAAAAAGCTTTAAAGAACAACATCTTGAGTAAACATCACTTCAATGAAGACAGCAAATTTCACCGTGAATATATAAGCACATATTTTTGTTTATTCTTAAATATCTGTTCCAAGTATTGTTGATGCTGGAAACTCCAGGATCCAAAGTCTCAGAAGACTATTAAATTCACTGTTAATTCTTTTTGTTTCCAATGAATTCTTTTTTAGAAACAAATTAAATTAGCATTTCTACCCTATATCCTTAGGAAATAGTTGACTATTATAAATGATGCCAGACCTTCTGCCCAAACTGTTTCACAGGCCTTTGTATTCTCTCAGCTACATTTCTGAGTATAAGAAACCTGTTAACTTAGTGGAGACAGCATGTTTTATGCATATAGTGACCCAGCACTCAGATTTTAAAAATATTTTTGATTTGTTTTTCCTATCTGTGTTTTCTTTCTTTCCATCTTAGGGGGTGGGATGTGAATGAGAAAACACATCTGAGTTTCATTTGGCACTGTGCAAGTTCAGAGAAAATCTGTTTACCTTCAAGACAAAGACTAAGTAATTTTACAGTAATTTAAGAAAAAATTGACATATAACTCAAGGCATATTAAATGACACATAATTTGCTAAAATTTTTCTTAACTTGATAAAAATTTTACCAACAGAAGCAAAGGTATTCATATACATATATATTTGCAGAAATAGAACAACTAGTCACTTAAAATTATTTCCTTACAATTACCTCTATATATTTTGAAAGAACGTTCCTCACATACCCAAATTAGAACCGCCTAGATATCAATTACATATTACACTTAGGATATCTTATATAATCAGTGCTCAATAATTGTTGTAAAAGAGAAATCTCTGTTTTGTTTAGCCAACCTCATATTGAGTGCTACCATGCAGAAGTACATACAGCAACTCCAAATTTGCTTGTTCCTGGGTTGGGTAGCATTTATAACATTAATAAAAATTCTTTCCTCAATTTAGTTCCAAATATTTGGATCTGAATATTTTCTGGGAGGTCAGGGGCAAGCATTAGTTGTTTCATGAGTTCCAATGAAAGCAATCTTTGGATTTCACAGACCATACCAAGGTTGGCCATGAGGGCATATTAACTAAGTGATCTCAGGCTAATATTGAAAGCAGCCTGCATTTATGGAGCATTGTCATATGTTTGAGTTAAATGATTATGAAAATTAAATTGATAATTATCTAACATTTAGTAAATCATATGTTCTGCCCTATATGCTGATACGGTTTGGTCATGTTCCCATCCACATCTCATCTTGAATTACAGCTCCCAAACTTCCCACATGTTGTGGGGGGAACCGAGTGGGAGATAATTGAATCATGGGGGTTGTTTTCCTCCATATTGTTCTTGTGGTAGTGAATAAGTCTCACGAGATATGATGGTTTTATAAGGGGTTTCCCTTTTCACTTGGCTCTCATTGTCTCTTGCTGGCTGCCATGTAAGACATGCCTTTCACCTTCCATCATGATTTGAGTCCTCTCCAGCAATGTGAGCCCATTGAGTCTCTTTTTCTTTATAAATTACCCAGTCTCAGGTGTGTCTTTATCAGCAGAATGAAACTGAACTAATACACATGCTTTATACCAAAATGTTCATGTACACTGTGCTTGAAGGAACACGAATAAGTGCCGTCTGGTGCAAGCAGAGTCATGGGCAGAAAGGCAGAAGATTCCTGGGACCCCTGTTCTCTTGCCTTCCTGTAGAGTGGCTCAGATAGATGCAGGTGGGCAAATCTAGAGACTCCACCTTTCAGTTGTTCTTTCCTCTCATAAGGAAAGCATGAAGGTAGCATTAAGGTTGGCATTAATCATTTGGGTTTGAATGCTATGCAGTCAGAATTTAGGTGTCAAGTGCATCAGAGAATGCTGGAAACACCAGTTGTGTAGCACATGAAGACTTTGGGAGAAACTGAGATCATATGTAGGTCTCTTGTTGAGGGGAAGGGACACTATTAGTGCTCGGTAGCAAGCTCAAAAGAACATTTTCATCATTCAACAATTGTGCTTATTTCTTCACATTGATATGTACTCATCACCAGGCACTGTACCATTTGATTTGACTACATTGTCTCATGTAATACTTTTAGATCCTTATGTGGTTTTATTCTTATATCCTTATGTGGTTTTATTCTTACTGTCATTTATGGTTCAGCAAATGGAAGCACAGAGTACTTTATCCTTTTTCCCACTATATATATATATATATATATATATATATATATATATATATATATATATACTGTTTGCCAGAATCAAATATGTTATAAATTACAGTACAGAGAGGTTGAATAGAGGAGTAACAGGCACTAGGGGGTTGAGGTCTTGATTTAGAATAGTGACTTTGGAAAAGCAGAGGCACTGATAAGTTTCATAAACATGGCAAAAGTTAATCTTCTCAATATCATACAGCTAACAGGTTGGGGAAGTACCAGGACTAGAGAAAAGTGAGTGAAATACCATGACTGCAAAATTGGAGTCCTCCAGAATAATCAATAATCAAAATAAATAATATTTTCATGCAGAATTTAAATTTTCAAAATTAATGCAAAAACCTATGATGAAGAAAATATCAACATTTTAAATAAAGGCAGGATGCTCATCACTTATTTCTCCTTTTGTTTCAATATAGTTGGCACAGCACTGGGTGGGAAGCTTGAACTTGAATGCTATCAGTCTGAAATCAGAACCCAAGCTCATAACCATTGTTTGCTGATGTTTCTCAGGATATGAAAAATAAAGAAGGGTCAAATATTACCTACAGAATGTAAGACTGATTGCCAAAGATAACAGTGAAATTATGGACTTGATTCTCTAGAAGGGAAGCAGAGAAAATGACTATTTCTCTTGTATAGTCCCATTTAGAAACTTAAGTATGTGCATAGTTTAGTTTCAAAACCAGAGGACAAATAAAAATCTTATTTAACTTTAAACTTTTCTTGGCCTCTTTTGTATCTCTTGGCGCTCTTTCATCAGTGCCAAAAATCCAATTATTGACCACAAGTAACCTAAAGCAGTTTTCCCAGCATTCAGTCGTATATTTTTCTGTAAGAAAACTTGGATACAATTAAGGATAACTTGAACACTGAGAAACATTTCTTATCTCATATAACAGAAGTGCTGAAGGTAGGGTGATTTCAACATTGGATACTTCAAGGCCTTAGCAATGTTGTTGTGGACTCATTTTTTTTTCTTTCTAGTTTTAATCCTTGTTTTTCTCAAAGAGCCAGCTACTGTTCTTATGGTAACAAGATGACTGCAGTAGCTCCAGGCTTTTTTGTTCCTATCAGTAAAGTCTTTGTTCTTTTTAAGAGAAAGAAAACCCCTTCTAGAATCTCCCCACCCAAAACATAACCCTAGAATCAATTGTGAGTTTATGTTTTTTGTTTGACAGCATATAGTGCAATAGTGAAGAATCTTGCTTTGGTGGCCTAAAATGGGTGCAAAACCTGGCTCCATTGCTTACTAGCTATGTAACCTGAGGAATCTTATTTAAATTATCTGTGCCTCAGTTTTCCTATGTTTAAAAACAAGGCATAAAAAAATTTGCCTATGTCACTGGGTTATTGAGAACAAAATGTGAGTTAATACATGTAAAGTTTTTATGATGGTGTCAGACTACTATTATTTTTAAGATGATCCTCACTGTCATGTATATAATTAAACTTATGAAAACATGAGAGCTAAGAAAGTACAATTACCTAAGTATCTCCTTAAAAAAGACATCAATAAAAGTTTTAGTTTACATTGAATAATATTTTTCCATTGATATGATCTGGATTTGGATGTGAGGTCTGAAAGAGATAATAAGAATCAACCTCAGGACTACTATTATCTTATTTAAATCAGAAAATCAGAAGCTGATCTCAAGTTAGGAACAATAACTTCATAAAAATAGCCTGCTTTGACTATTTTATATATATATATACACATATATATATGTGTATATATATATATATACACATATGTCTGCAAAGTGCATGTAGTACATTTAAGCATAAGGATAATTAAACTGATATCAATTTTCTTGGATTTTATTAAGTTCTTCAGTTAACACTTAGAAAGAAGGGAAATGGAGAAATAGACTCCATCTATTCTCATCATAAAAATCTCATTTGCAGATTTCTCCATTAGGTATAAAATATACGAGTGCTAAAAATGCCTTTAATGGTACCAGAACAATCCCGTTCCTTACATATGATTCTTTTAAAAATCCTCAATCGCAATTATAAAATTCCATTTCATTTCCTTTTTCTAAGGTTTAATCTCACTATTCAAATGACCATTTCTTGCTCACATGAAACTCTCTGGAATGCAGTAAAATAGGGTGCAAAGAGTGAAAGTAAATTATCAATGAGTCATGGAGACAGGCTTCCTAGAGAACAGCAATTTATACCTTATGGTCACTGGATGGTCTGTGTGCTCCACAAATCCCTCACAATGGAATCTAAAGTTTAATATTTCCCCAGAAATCCTCTCCGTATAATTTTCCCCTCTCTATGAGATCTTCCTGTCAACATAAACCATGGATATTCTTCCTATTTGAACAGTGCTTAAAAACAGAAAAACTCATATGATCCTAGTTCCTCTTCTAGTATTACTCAATCTCTGTCATATACAAAAAAATATACTAGCTGCCTCCAAATTTTTCTATTTTTTCTTGAATGCACTCCACCAAAACTGCTCTTTGAAGGTCACAGTGACATCCTTATCATCCAATCCAAAGATCCATTCTCAGTCTTCAACTTTCTTGACCTATCTGCAGCATTTGCCAGTTGTTCACTCTGTCCTCCTCAAAACTATTTACCTGGTATCTACTGCATTACACTTTCTTGGTTCCTTCTCCCTGTCTTTCTTGCTCACTCCTGCTCTGCCTGTCACTCTCTCTGTCATCTCTCCTCAGAATCCATTGCTGGCTCCTCCCCATCTCTCTGACTTATCTCCCTGACATTTGTTAAAGTGTCTCTTGGTCAACTTGGTGCTCTCACTCATTGTTATGGCTTTGATACCTTCTGTCTTCCGTTGGATTCTGAAGTTCCTGTCTTCAGGTAGAACTTCTCTTTTGTAGATCACATTTCACCATAGAAATGTCTATATCTTGATGTAAGGACCTAATAGGCAAACCAAATTTTGAAAGTCTAAAAGTCAGCTGCTTTTCTACTCCCAATCCCATCTACTCCTAACAAGAATCTTGTTTTTGTCCAGTCCTCCCCCATTTCAGGGCATTTCCTTCCTTCCAGTTTCTCACACCAAAAACCTAGAAGTAATCCTGGATTTCTTTCTCTCACATCAAAAAGCCACACTGGAAGCGTCTACTATTAATTTCATCAATCAAATACACTCGGAATCTAATTGCATCTCACCACACACATTGTTACCACCTCGATAGAAATCCCCATCATCTTTCTCTTGGATTATTTCAGTTGGCTTCATCCATGCCTCCCTGTTTCCAGCCTGGAACCCTTTCAGTCTTCAACAGAGCAAAGGAAGTCAAATCACTTCATTTCTCGGCTCAAATCTTTCAATGACTTTCTATGTCAATCAGAGTAAAAGCCTAATTTGATATACTTAACCTTTAGATAGTATAATACATTGATATAATTCTCATCTCTTAAATATATCAAAGACAGAAGAGTCTCTGAAAAGCTAAAATAGTTTTAAAATTAAAGAAAACATAGCTCTAAAATTTAATTACAGATTGATTTAAAAAATCAGGTGCAATTTATACCATATTTCTAGATAGATCACCTCTTTAATCACATCCTAAAGGCTATGCTTGCCTCTTCAGAGCAGTTTTCATATTGTTGGAAGAACAAACTATAGGACATTTCTAATTTGCTTGCATTTTTTATGATTCAATCTTTCATTTCGCAAACAATTTATATCTCCTAGGACATAGAAAAGGGAAGATTATAGATTCTATCCATTGAAGTTACTAGCAGTTCAAATACTTTTTTACTTCATGGACAGGGATGACCAACAGACAAATCCAATTTATTACAACTAGAGCTTGATATAATCACTACCTTGACTACTTCAGATTCTTCCTGTGGTGTCACAAATTAGAATAAATGGACCTAACAGTCTTAACTTAGCCACGACTACCTTACTTAACTTGGAGAACTTGTTATTGGTCTGAAAACTTACAGAGCCATCTTTTCTATGATGCTGTCCCATACAATATGGGCCAAAATGATTTCTTCTATTCCTGAACATCCATAACATGGGGTTTATTCGCAATTTGGGTAATATAATACACATTATTTTAATTCATTCCTAATTTTTCCTGTGCTAACTTTTGTTTGGATTATAAACTTCCCAAGGGCATTTTCTTTCTTGGCACACATGCATATTATAGCAAAATAAAATTTCTATTGCTGAGCAAAAAATTTTAGCCAGGAGATATTTAGAATCTTAAAATTGACATATTTATTGTGTCAAAAGAATAAATCATTAAAAACAGCGTTTCTTAAATTCTTTGGAAATGATTACAAAATTTTTCTTTTTTGTTTTTTAAATTACTTTTAGCAAGCTCTATTGCCAAGATTGGCTCAGATCCTTTAAAACTTGTACATGATGCTGTGGAGGAAACCACGGACTGGATCTATGGCTTCTTTTCTTTGTTGTCTGACATCATCTTATCTGATGCTGATGAAGAAGATGACGATGGTGATGAAGACACAGATAAAGGTACAAAGAACACAGAGACATATCTAACTGCTAAGACCAATATTAGATATGTGTTACAAAGACTTGCCTCAGTTTCAGTTCAAATGAGCATTTGAGTCAAGCTAAACCAAAATGAATGCACTTCTGACTGCTAAAAGCATATCAACAGGCTGCCAAACACAGTAAATTGGATTTTATTTGATTTTCATCTTATAGCTTATCTGCCATTATGGCAAAGATGTCAAAATTAAATGCTAGTATTAATGTAGCATTACAGCAAAGAGATCTCATCATGCACTACTATAAAACTATGATACGAACTCAGATTTATATGCTCCTTTGGAAAAAAATAATAGTTTATGTCTAGGAAGATTAAAATAAAAACAGTAAAACTGAAAATATGTGTAAGTGTTTTATACACATAAATAATATTTATAGTTAAATAGCAGAAAGTAATCTTACTAAAAGCATAATCAAAAGAGTAAATTTATCGAACCAAATGGTGGTGTAGAATAGAAGGACATATTCTAAGTGTCATAAAAATTATGCAACTAACCTATGTGCTCTCTCATATATATTAATGAGTAAAAGGAAATAGCCAACTCAAACCACATAAAAACTGCCATTGAATGGGTATGAAAATAACAAAGCATTGTGATTCCATCTATTAGATAACATTTTTTAGGATCAGTCTTAGTCATCGGAAATCATGTATTCAGCCTTGACTACCAGGAAAGCTTCTATTATTAGAGTACTTTTATAACTTTTCCTGAATTTGTATTTGTTTTGGGGCCAGTAAGAGTTCAAAATGAACAATAGAGAACTGAAATTAACATGATATATAACCTATAATGTATAATTTGGATCACTGCCACAATTTTATTGAATTCATAAAAATGAAACAATCTTAAATAAATGTACATAAACAAAGTTTATACTTAAAAACTGGTATTTAGGAAGTAAATTAATATAAGACTATAACAGTTAAAACTAATACATTTTTAAGTGAACAAAAGAAAAGGGAAAAATAGTGATGTCATATTGTGCTGTGCTTTAATATTTTCTAATCTTTTTTTTTTTTTAATCTTTGTTTAGGAGAAATAGAGGAGCCTCCCTTAAGAAAAAAAGGTTGGTTGTTTTCACTTTTGATAATAATTCCTTTTCTCTTATGGTAATACTGGTTTTCAGCATAGTTCAAATATATTTCCTTGAGTTGTAGCCTTAATTTATTTTAATATAAAGGTTTCATTTAATAATTACGTCAAGATTTATAGTCAGTAAAAGAAAATACTCAATTTCTTTTCCAATGAAGTCAACTTCATTGGAAAATATCTCACTATTTTTCTGTGATTATTTTTTATATGCCTTCTTCAGCAGATTTGCATGAATTCATCTAAACATAGACAAGTTAGCTGGAATTTGAGGAATGAGGGAAGAATTTTGTAGACTTAGAAATGGTCTGAAAAATAATGGCACCCATGATTTAGTTTCACCATGGTTAGATTTATTGATTTAAAATTTTTATTCTTATCCTTTTTCTTCTTACTTTCTAGCCAGCATTATTTTGCAATTTAGTTGATGACTATGGGCGGGGACAACAAGATGGTGAGGGACATAACTGTCTAGGAGGCAAAGGCTCTTATCCCATCAGTATGTGTGACATGTCATTGTCATGGAGTAGAGTCACCTCAGTGTGTCTGGATGTGCTGTAGAGGCATTTCTTGCAGGAATAGATAAGGCAACCTGAATGATGAGAGTGGTAAACTAGGACAAAGGAGGACAGCAATGGGGCAAGAATGTTAGATGGTCAGGGCAGGGATTTTTACAGGAAGGAGTAGGAACTGCACCTGGAAGGGGCACCGGGAAGGAGGTCATACTGTCCTGAGGTACATTGGTTGTGAGTAAAGAGCCAACACTTAAGCCAGACTTGAAATAATTGCAATGTTTTAGTTACTGCTACATATGGGCAAGCTGTTGAGGGTATTTACCCAGGCAGATAACACTGGTTCTCTTGCTCTCTCCTAAGACCTACTGTGGATTCAAACAGTGGGATTACAGTTTCAGCCTTCCCTGAGAAAATGATGACTACCCCACACTATGTAGGGTAAAATCCATTTAGTGTATCTTAATTTAGAAACTTTGAATTTGTAACTTATGCAGCAAAAAAGAGCTAAGCCAGTCAAACTCAACTGTGGCAAAGGCATCCAGAAATGAATGTGTTTATAAAGCTCTGTGAGGAGAAATGAAGGGTTTCTTCACCTACAAATCCAGAATAAGAACTCAAGCACTCAAGACAGACTTCAGCCATCAAATTCAGGCTTAAAGACTCTCGATTAGTCTATAAACTTCAAGAGAACAGGAGCAGGGTCTTTTTATATCTGATTTCCCATAAAGAGTGACTAGAACACAGTCAAACTTTAAGTGAGGTATTAGTCATTATCTGGAAATAACAGCTTATGCATGTTTATTTTCTTTGGAAATGGAAGAGGGGAAAACAGATAAATAATGTTTGCTTATTTGTATTTATAAACTGAATTCCATAAGGATATCATAAAGCCATATTTTTCATAAATTGATATTTATTATTTAATAAAAATATCTTCTTTTGATTTAAATAATTCTTTGAAATTATTTTAAAATTAAGCTTCATAGAGTAATTAGTATAAACTGCAAATTCACAAAAAGCTGTTTTACTATTATTTCTTAAATCATTTCCTTGATTGACCAAATCAAATTTTTAACAGAAAAACTATTAAATAGTTGTTTAGGGGACTTTGAAAAAATGTTGACAATGCTTATTAGTCAAAAATAGTCTAAGGGATATATGTCTTTAAACACATATACACTAATGTATGTATATATTAGTGAATGTACTTTTTAAAGATTACATACTCAAAATTAGGATAAAATTGACTTAAAATAACCTGAATATATTTTCTTAATAGTATTATCCACAGAGTTACATGAAAACAAATTGATATTTAAGTAAAAATCTCATATGCCCTATCTTGGCTTCAGAGGCTGTGTAATAATAAACGGTAGTTGAAAGTGAACTCAAGGAGATCTATTTCATTGTAATTATTATTTTTATGTATAGGCTTTTCTTTGATAGAAGTATAGAGGCAATGAGAGCTTTAAAGTAGTAGATAATATTTTATAAAACATTTATAATACACATTCTACATTTAAAGTATGCTCCTAACATTATTATTGGGGGAGAAAGTCTATAAATTATTCTTGTCTTATAGGTTATTTTATTTAGTTTTGCATTTACATATTTTGTTTTAAGAAGGAATTGGGGGCAATATAGAATGATATAAAATGACAGTCTCTTAAAACGTGATTATCATCCACCTAAATGACTCTTTATTAATACTCTTCTCAATTCACATATATTCAACAATATTTAGTCATTTTATATTACCAACATTATCAGACTATACCATTTTATATGTCCTATGTCTACCTAAAGCATTTTATTTGAATACACTTAGTTTTATTTGTTCAGTTATTGCTATTCTTAACAAAAAAAAATCAACCAGCTTGTTATTTATGGTTGAAGTCTGCAGTTCTTAATTTGATATGAAATAATGGCGCAGTCAACTAATCTCAGGGTTGCAGTATTGATTATTAAACAGATTATTAATACGAATGAAATATATTTGATTCTGCTAGTCTGTGTAATCTGTTGTTATATATAAATATAGCTTCAGGGTATTACATGTAGTATCTACTGTCTTTATATTCTTCATGCATAGTTATTTTTCAACTTGTCAGAATTTTAAAATACTAAGTTCTATTACCAAACACTTCATGATGAGACCACAAGGCACTGAATCTTTAGAAAATACCAGATTTTATCACACAATTGTCTAAAAATCATAACTATGAAAACAAAATACTATTATAAATAATACTTTCTGAAAAAAATTATTTGCTGTGTATAGTGGTGTACTTTGTATATCTGGAAGTGTGCTTTTGAGTAATATTCTTCACACCAGGGTATACATCATGGATATGTTAACGCCTTACTTTCTAAGGGGTAAATAAGTGCAGAAGATTTAAAGGAATTAAATGTCATTTTAATGTTTTTCTAAAACTGATCTTCTTGAGAACATGCCCAAGTTTACAACTGTACTGTTTTCTCTTCAAATATAAATACATTTGTTTTTAGTTCTTTACGTCATTTGATGTTACTTGGAAGGACACATAAAATTAAATAACATTGCCCTAATAAGATTTGTGTGTATTTGTGTGTGTACAGATGTGCATAAGGCTTCTCAATACTTGTATCTTTAAAAGTAAAATATAGGATTAGATTTGTTGATGATCCTTGTCTCATTCTAACTGTAGAACACATTAATCCACAGATAGGTGAACTATTATTTTTAAAGCTCAATTCACTAAATGGCATTCTTAAAAAAATTCATTTTTTAGGTTTAATAGTGACTTATGAAGATTTGCAATATATTGACCTTTAGATTCTTGGATTCTCATAGTCTAAAGGTTAATATATTAGAGAATATAAAGGAAATTTTAAAATTTCAATGGATATACTTTTTTCCTTAGCGAATCATACTATAGCTCTTGAATAAATTTTTTTGTGAGAAAGGTGTAATGAAAATATAAATTCAAAAAGAAAAGAGAAAGATAAAAATTTCCAAATGTTAAGAAAGAACTTTTTGACATATATTTTAAGTTGATAATGCCGTCTAAAATATTGTAGTGTTTGGAGTCCATCCACTCAGTTTTTAAAAGGGATAAGGCAACTTTATTTTTAAACATCAACACTTACAATAATCTATAACCTGTAACCTTTTAACTTATGATGAAAAATTTTAGAACTTGTGAGATGCAGAGTTTTGCCAAATTTCTAAGAAATGTAAAAGGAAAAAAATTGAAGATGATTGTAACAGAAAATAAACATTTTGTTTTCTGGGTAACTCCTAGGTTTCTGAGTGACAGCAAAGCACAGAGGTCTAAGATTTCACAACAGTACAATGTCTATCCTTAGCTAATCACTAACACAGAATACAGACATGTTTTATGCCTCTGGGATTAAACTCAATGAACAAATGTATTTTTCAATTAATCTTTTTCAAGTGTTCTCTATGAGCCAAGCAATGAGCTGGTGGGAGAGAACATGTACTATTTGCTTACCACATTCCCAAAGACTAATGATGAAAATGTATTAAATAAAATGATACATGACTGTAATGGAGTTTTAATATGATATTGCTAGTATCAGAATTAATGCAACATGGTATTTTACAGCTTAATTGAAAAGGTATAAGATTATCTTACTTAGTAAAATGTCCTGCAAAGACCACAATTAAAAGTTTAATGGATACATGATTAAATAAAACAGTAAATAAGATAAAATAGTTGGGGCATTGTATATTTGATAAAAATGAGGATAAATCTTTATATGATGTTATCATAAATAAATTGAACTGAAAGAATATGAAACTATTAATAATCGTAATGATAGTATAAATGGATACACTCTATTTTTTAGAAATACAAATAAAATTTTAATTTGCTTTATTATTCACAAAGACCCAAAGTTAAAGTTAAAACCAGGCCCAGGCTCTGTGATACACACACACACACACACACACACACACACACACAGACTCTCTCTCTCTCTCTCTCTCAGAGAAAGAAAAATGGAGGGAGAGAAAGAGAGAGAGAAGCAAAAATCCAAAAGTCTTAAAGCAAAGTTAAAAATATATCTTTTTTCAGCATAGATATTTTTCTCTCTCTTATTTTTTCTCTCATATTTTTCACTCTTTATGTTCAGAAATAAAATACTGGTTTATTACTTGTTTATTTTATTTATAAAATACTGGTACTAATACTTTTAAGTGCCACATAACAGATACACCTATCTCTATCTCCTTTTTACAGTTTATTCTTATTTAAATTTCCATCTCTCTCTCTCTATATATATATAATATATATATATTATATATATAATATATATATATAATATATATATAATATATATATATTATATATATATATCTGCATATAAGAATAATCATTACAGCATTTATATCCTTTGGAATATGTAATTTTAGAAGACATAATATGCTTCTAACAAGAAATTAGGTTTTGCGATGTCTTTTCCTGACATCTAGCTTTAAAGTTAAGGAGGAATAATTGTAGTCATTCAGAGCTATGCACACTTAGTTTTTTGGACAGGAGAAACTGATCTTTAATTTTAGGAGCATGGTGGCCTTATGGGTTATAGGTTTATCTCTTGCCTTGGAGGAAAGCACCAGAAGCCCATCTACATTATGTTTAATTTCCTTTCTTGCTAACTACTTGCTATTTGAAATAAGAAATTGTCCAGCTAGAGCCAACATAGAGGTTGATGTTCCCTGAGATTGTACTTGATGCATGTCAATGGCAGAGGAAGAGACTCCTCACTTAGAGCAAAACAAATTACATTTCCCCCTGTAGTCACGTTTAAATTGCCCTAAAGCTCTGCAAGTTGAAAAGAGCTGCCTGGTAAATTTTAACTCAGTTCTTTCATTGTGTATTTTTCTTACTTTATTAAAATCCACAATAGCTCTTGCAGTCAGAGTGAATGAGAAGGAGCCAGGAAATTTAAGTATCATAAATATTCAAGACTTTAGGATTAGGCCATTCAGAAGGTTGTATCGCGTCATCGGGAGTAAGATGGATGGATGGATGTGTGTGTCAGAGCTTTCATTGCATCCATCTTTGCTGGCAGCTTCAGTGGTTTACACCAGGCTGAACATTAAGTGTCTGAAAAATACGGTGCATGAAAAAAGGAAGGAGAATGGAAAGATGACTAAACTTGTTAAAATTCATAGCCTCAGAATATTGGTTACTAGGTAGGCCCTAGTAACGTGGTTAAGTAGATACATTTATCTTTGGATGTTTCCTCTAAATAAATCTAGATCAAAACTCATCTCCATAACTGTACCATTGAATATTGCTCTCAGGCTGCATGAGGAGCTTAGAGCTTTATCTTCTGGCTGTCTTTCCCAGTGTGGATCAGTGTGTGATGGGGGTGGGAGAAGGACAAAACCCAGAGAGAATAGACCGTAGGTTTGGAGGCTGGCTCAAAATGAAAAAGGCTGAGGAGGGTGAGGTAAAGGAGATTCAGGCTCCAGTCACTTCTCCAGGCAGTTGCTAAGGGGTAAACTGAGCCCACTGACTCAGGCAACTGTAGTACCTCATGCTACTAAAAGAGGACATCTCAGTTAAGACAAACCAACCAACCCAGGATGAAACAAACAATAGCGGGTCAAACCAGAGCCTGAATTAACAGGCAAAAGCCAACATCAGAAGGAATTGAAAAGGTCTCTGAGACAGCTCAACTCAGGCCCAGCCATTTTATGTAGTTCTTCTCGGAGCAAGAATAATTTCATTGGTGTTAAATTTCTATGTGTACCTAAGATGAGTCATAGAGAAAGTACGTGAGGGGGAAGCTGTTAGGTTTAATGTATTTCGGAATCTCTGGAGTTCTGTATGTTTCCTGTTTCAGATTCAAGAGAAACTAAAGTGCTAGTTAAATGAAGATGGCTTAAAGTTTTACCTATTTTAACTATAGATTTTCATTTAGAAAGGAACTATTGAAAAATAAAATGAACAACAACAAAAAAAGCATAACAGAAGCCTTACTAATGGTTCTTACTACTGACAACTCTGTGTGTCAGATTCAAGTGATGTCTTAATTAGAACTATTGTGCTCATGAGACCAATCACACTGGCTTAGTGAAAAAAAAAAAAAATACTTTTTTCTGTTCAAGTGATTAAAAGGCATGAGTAGAATTGGCTTCAGAAATGACCTTATACGGGGTGGGTTAGCATGTTATTAGTAAAATTCTCTTTCTTCACTTCTGGAACCTGCTTTTCTTTCTGTTTCATTTGTCTCAATCTCAGGCAGGCTTTTCTCTCCTAGCGGCTATGATGGGGACCAGAAAGTTGGAGCCAAAATTATTTTACCTTAGCAACTCAGTAGAAAAGCCTGTTCTCTCCCAAATGTCTCTGCAAAAACATTTAAATGTTTCAATCCAATTAATCTGGATTTAGTAGCAGATCTTTGTTGGAACTAATCAGTTGGACAGAGAGATGCAACATATACTTTCTCAAGGCCTATGAAATAGGTTCCCACCCTTGGAACTGAAGGGTGGGTTAGCATGGGAAAAAAAATGGTTCCTAAAATTAAGAGGAATATTATTAGGAATAATGGATTCTAGCAAGAAAGCCACAAATGTCTACAAATTTTAATTTTTGTTTCTACTTCCAAGTTCCAGATTACCTCCCATCTCCGATTTGCTAAATAAGAATCTCTAGGGGTCAAGTCTTAAATAGTTGAATTTTTAAAATCTCCGCTATGTTATTCTAACTCACAATCAGGATGAGAGTCATTGCAACCCAAAAGAGGAATTCTAAAAACAGGGAATTTTATGCATCGTGAAGCCAGTGAGGGAGACAATTGAGGATAAGTGAATACATACAAAATGTATTTACACATAGTGACCAGTGTGTATAAATCTACTGTTAAGAAAATCCTGAAATATGAGTGATGGGATGCAAACTAAGTTAATATATATCACTGTAGCCTTGACCTAAGGCATTGGAATAACTATTGATTGTTGATGCTCATCATCTGAACATATCAAAATTTTAGACATGACTGAGATAAGCTTGAATGAATCCATCAAGGAGGTATTTGTGTTGTTTCCCTTTCCACTGTTAACTGGTTATGGTTAAGTCACTTAATTTCAGTGGCCCTCAGTTCTCAAACGTGTAATACAAAACTGCTGGATTTACTGATATCCAAGTCTTTTTCAAGTATAATATTTTATGATTCTATGATTAAAATTGGGATGCTATACAGTGACAATTTTATCAAGAGTTTCATCTGAACTAGAGCTTTGAAATTCAAAGCATAGTCCATGGACCAGCAATGTTAGCATCATCTGGGACCTATTTAGAAATGAAGAATCCAGGCTCTATCTAGACCTAATGAATCAAAATCTGCCTTTTAAGATCCCCAGTGACTCATATGTGCATTAAAATTTGAGAAACATTGATCAAGACAGTAGTTTCACTTTGGACTGTGGTTCTGAAATTACCTGAGAATTTATTTAAATGTAGATCTCTAAAACTGTCCATGCCATAAGAGACAAATTGATAACATTTGAGTTGTAGCTCAACATTGAGCTGAAATGTTGTTTTAAAATCTCTCCAGATATGTTTTAAAATCTCCCCAGATAATTCTGATGTACAGACACATTGATCTTGTCTAGCATACTATCAAATATGAAACATGCTAACACAGTCAAAATCAAAATCTTACCTAAATCTCCAAATCTGCAAACTTCATCAGTGATTATCCTATTAAAGGTATTCTTTGCAATCATTTCTACCTCTGTCTGGTTTATGTACACATGGAAAATGATATCTCATTTATAGATGAAGAAAATACAATTTGAAGAGAAAAATGGGTTAACCAGAGATAATAGATTGAAAGTCAAAAATGAGTTAGGTACATACCATCTTAGTATATTTATTTGGAAAATGTATAAGGGTCATTGGTACACACTGTTGAAATTATTATTTTTTCTTAAAAAAGTTCAGCTTATCTTACCAAGTAGTCAAACACAATAAAATAAAGATCCAAAATAATTTACATTTATGGGCTTCAACATCTCTGAAAGAAACGTTCTCAATATCTTCCTGTCACTGTATCTGGAGTGGTTGACCATTTAGTCATACACACACTACGTGCTTCAAGGGGAAGAGAATATTCCTTTGTATATTATTCATTAATGATGGGTAGTACGCTTTCCCCAGAAATATTTGTTTACCAATCGAACGTAAAAAGTATCAGAAAATCAAAGATTACATAGATACCTACAGATAATCTGGTATATTTATCTAAAATATTGATAATTCAGTAAAATAGCTGTGTTTGGCATAATTTAATTAGCCACTAAATAGATAACAAAATTTGCTTGCTCTTCTGTCACAATTAATCTTTTCTGCCCTAATAACAATTGGCAGATTCTTACAAATGAAGATTCTAGGTTTGAGTGAATAAATAATTCTATTTTTTAATATTAAAGTGGGAAATAACGTAAGAAGGCATTTCATTTTGTCTGGTGCTTGTGAAATACCTAGAGAAAACACAGTAAGAGGCATTCTTGGAAATCCACAAACCTTATAATAAGTTAATAAACAGAATTGTCATCTTAAAAGAATCAGGATGATTGCCTTGGTGACAGAGATTATCCTTTTAACTTCTTGAGTCTGTTATTTGAAAATCTTCAATTGATAACATTTTGAATTTATTAACAGTGTACCATATTAATAGAAAAAAATTGTATGCTTTCAACTGGTCATGTAAGTCTTAGACAAAATTATAAACTATCTACTCAACAGCAAACTTTGGTATAATTGTAAGTAGGTAATTTCATAAGCAAAACACAGGTAAGATAACATTATAACTTAGAAATACATCACAGCAGAATCAGTTCATTCATAGGAATCACTGACACAACCTATACTCACTAATTTTGATTCCATTGGTTGTTGCTACTACCAGTGTTCTCATTTTGAGTACCCATGGCCTCAAGTTACATATGGAAGTTGAGCTCAGAGAGTATGGGAAAAATGCATTGGCCTGATGATTACCATTGACTCTGTGGTAGACATAGTTCTCATGTAAACATTTCCACAGAACTTAACAGCCTAAACGGGAAGAAGAAAAACCAATGAAATGAATCTTCACTTGTAATTTGGTGAAACTTTAGAGATGCCACCCTTTGAGTAATTGTATGTTCCTATGGGACATTCAACACACACCCCTAGAACAAGAACATTTTCCATTATACTTGAAAACTCTAACTTGGACTACCAAGGGGAGCATTAAAATCCATCCTTATCCTCTCAAATGTCCAGCATAGATGTATTTAGCAAACGACTAAATTTTATAATTTCTGCATATAGAATACCATATAGAGGCAAGTGTTACAAGACAAAAGAGAATGTAGATTAGTACTGAAATATCCTAATTATGCTGGAGAAATGTAATAATGCCAAACCTGCAGAACAAACAGAATAGACATTTTGGGCCCCTTCCTTTAAGCTTAATTAAGTAATATTTTCCATATTTAAATCTCTTTCCCAATTTTTTTCTGTTGAAACAGTTATGATATTTTATTAACATTTATTATAGGGATAATATATCCACTTAAGTTTATCTAGTTTTTATATGAACATCTATAAATAAGTTTTTAAATAAAGCAATGTATTAAAATCATGCTTAATGTTCTTAATTGTAATTTAGCTTTTCAGTGTTCCAGAAAAAACAGTGTAAAAATATTTCTGCAATATAAAAAACTTTCAAACAATTGTTGCAGTTGTTTTTCTGTTTTCTCTTTTTATTTATCTACTTATTTTGAGATAGGGTCTTGCTCTGTTTCCCAGGCTGAAATGCAGTGTCACTATCATGGCTCACGGCAGCTTTGACCTCCTGGATTGAAGGGATCCTCCTGTCTCTGTCTCCCAAGTAGCCAAACTACAGGTGTGCACCACCACACCTAGCTAATCTTTATTTTATTGTTTATTTATTTATTTGTTTTTATAGAGATGGGGTTTCACCATGTTGTCCAGGCTGGTGTTCAATTCCTGGGTTCAAGCAATACACCCACCTCAGCCTTCCCAAGTGCTGGGATTACAGGTGTGAGACACCACACTTGGACAACTGTTGCAATGTATAAATACCTTTGGCATATCTTATTTTATTTCCATAAGTAGTAAAATCTTACAACTTTCTCCTGTATTTTTAAAAGAAATTTAAAATATTTATAAATGAAATAGTTTTTCAAATTTTCAACTATATCATTTTGGTAGTTAAATAGCAGTTTGAGAGTTGTATTATAAAAAACAAGTAAAATATGATCCATCACCACCTTCTAAAATATGCAAGAATTGATAACTCGTAATCGTGGTTGAATATGTTTTCAAGTAGTATGCATTTCTCAAGTGGCTAGTGTATTCCAGGCATTGAAAATTTAATGTGGAATAAAACAGACATAATTCTTGCTCTCATAAAATTTGGTTATTTAGTAACAAAGAGAGACAAGAAATAATAATAGCTGGCATTCACATGATGCTTACTTGACACAAAGTGATGCTCTAAATGTTTTACATTTTACATAAAATATGTTAAACCTATTTTAATTCTCGTATAATCCTATCTGGTAGATACTACTGTTAATCTTATTTTATGGATGAGGAAATGAAGTTCACACATCTAGTAAGTATGGAAATCAGATTTGAATCAAGCAGATTGACTCCAGTGTTAATTATCTTCAACATTAAGCTGTATTTTAATGGATGTCAGAGATGCAAATATTTTTGTATAGATCTTTTAATCATTTTTTCTATGTCTACATTTTCCTATCAAAATGTATGACATTTTAATTGTATTAGTATACTATAGACATATAACATCTTTCAAATGATTACTAAAATAATTATTTACAGATTATTGCAATCCTGAAATAAACAATAATCTAAAAGTATGACTAGTTTTTATTTATTCTCAGCACCATAATAAATTATTATAACTCCTTCTTTGTTTGGCATTGTACTTTGGAAAAACAGTCTGCGTGAGGAGGATATATTTCATTGTTATTGCCATTGAATGACAAAGCATGAAAGTCAGAGTTTAAATTCTTTGAGTTCCTTGAGGAAAGAAAGTTGTAAATGCATTTAAATCCTAGTATGATAATGTTTTCTATGGATTTCAAAAGCTTTTAGTTTTAGAGTGAAAGATGAATAGTGATAGAATCTAAGAGGCGATATCTTCTTTTTCCTGCACTTATCATCACTCATACCTCCCTACCAGCAGCCAGAAAAATGTTAGGGGAAAGTCAAGAGTAGTAAAAGAAGTAGAAATATCCTTTCTACAGTCTTTGAAATTAATTTGCCCTTCTCTTAAATTCTTCAGTGCTCTTGAAACCATTACTGACACCAGAAATACTAGTGGAGCACTAACTCTTATTAGGCCTAAGGCTACCAATGGACTCAGTAGGACAAAGGGATTTCCTTCATTGCCTCCTAACACATTAAAATAATTGTTACTTTTTTTCCATGTTTTTTTCCCCTTCTTCCCTTCTCAAAATTCAAATAAAAACTCATACCTTTAAAGATTTATGGGCAGACTCACACCTGGATTAAGATAGTTTGACCTCTATGCTTCCTAAGACACAAAACAATTTTTAAGGTTTACTGGTTACAAATATAGTTTATGATTCGAACTAGCATCTGGTGCTGAGACTTAACACCTTTTCAGAGACATTGTACATCCACCTAATTGCAAAGGACATATATGTGGAGGTGAATAATGACTTCCTTGCCTTTTTTCTTAAGTCTCTTTATCCAGGTTTGGTTCAGGTTTAAGTGAACTGGTCCTCAAAAAGTGTCATGATGTTTAAGTACAATTTTATGCTATTATACATTATTTCATGTTATATTAAGTGGAGACATTCACCTATTTTTGCAAATTATTAAATAAGTAGAAGCTAGTATTAACATCACATAGAAAACTTAATTTTATTTTAAGATCGTTGGACAATAAAATTCTTCCTTTAATGACTTGCATCTTTTAAATTTTATTTTCCAATTTATACAGGTATAGCCTTAGCTGGACAGAGCAAATAAAGGTAACAAATCAGGTATTGCCTGCCCAAGAGAAAAATATCTTTCCAAATTCTAAATTGGTAACATGTTACTCGATTGGATGGGAGCTTGAATGATCATCATTTCCTGGCTAAAGTGTAAGGAGACAGAATTGCCACACTATGGGAAGGCTTTCCTGGATTCTTCTGACATCTGATATCCACAGTCTGTGACACCAGTGATGGAATCCAGTCCCCAAGGAAAATGCAATGTTGCAATAAAACATGCAGAAAAACATTTAATTTCCCCTTAAGTCTGAAACATCAGAAATACTTTTTTTGTCTTCCTGAGCAAAGAAATGTAGGTGTGTGTGTCTTTACTAGTTCAGCCTTGTTTGTCTATGTTTGCCTCTGTAGAAATATTATTTCAGCTTGAGAATCTACCTATAAAACAAAAAACTGCCTATATAAGTTTGCATACTTTGTCGTGAGCTGTATAGACTTTACTGTGTGTGTATCTTTTTAAAAATACTGCTTACAAGAAAACTGCTTGCATCTGCCCAGAGCAGTGAGGTTGTCTTAGTTTGGTATAAGGCTGAAGTGCAGAATCAGGAAAACAAAAAATTGAGGCTTTAGTTGTGACACTGATCTAAGTTGCAGAACTGGGTTACATCTACCCTACTTACCACAGAGTGAAAAATAACTGCTTTGAAATAAATTGCCATTTTTTTCAGTCTAATTTTCCTTTATTTATTTTTGCTTAAGTAAAACTTATTCTGATGTATATCCAACATGAAAGTATTTACCTTTCACTTTAGAGTTACCTCCCTTTTATGTATTTGAGATAGTATATTTGCCCTGGCCTTTCCCTTCTCCTGAGTGGTGGTCTTGACCCTAGTCTTTCTGAGACTTGTCTTTATTTTTCTGTTGTTGAGGATGCTTCCTTGCTCATTTCAATTCTTGCTCCTACTCATTCTCTTTGTCAGGATATGGCTAAGTACACAAGAGCTAAGAGGAGCAAGGTAGCTCCTGCTAGTACTTCTTTCATCTGTTCTCTGATGTGCAAACTTTCACCTACCTTGCAGGAAACCCTACAATGACCAACGAGGACTGTCTGCCTAGTCCCCAAAACCATCACCACTCTGTTCAAACAGTCTTTTCTCCAAAATCTAAGTTAGGCTACGAGGCTCTGACAGGATTTTTCAGGGTAGATGACCTTCAGCAGAAGAGTCTAACTCACCTCTTATTCTCCTGTGTGAGTTCCAGAATCCCTTCTTTATAGTTTTGAATGGTCAGCAGGTGTCTGTGGAAGACACACATGTATATACACACACATATGCACCCACCCCTACCTCTAAAAAAAATTCTAAATGACGATTTTAAGTCCTCCTAATAACGTGGTGAATGTAGCATTCTGTGCAATTTTTTAATTTTGAAAATGTCATTCCATCTCTGTATTCCAGTTAATACCTACTAGGAGTAAAGAATAATCTCTTAAAGGCAACTTTCTTAGCATATCCAAAAAACATTCTAAATCTTTGATATTTTACTTGCTTTATGGATCTGAATTAAAGCACTAATCTTCTTCATAGCATGTGTTGGTTTGGAGAGGATGGAGCAAGCAAAACAGTATTGATAGGAGAGAATATCAAGTTTGTTTTTTCAGTTCATTTGAAAACAGCTTATCTCTGTGGATGACCTAAGGTTTTATAAAGGTCTTTTGCTCCCCCTGGGATTAGACCTGCATTAGACCTGTCTAGTAGAAATATAATAGGAGCCACATATGTAATTTAAAATTTTCTAGTAGCCACATTTAAAATACTATAAAGAAACATATAAAATTAATTTTAATAATATATCTTATTTAATTCAATGTATCAGCCAGGGATTAAACAGAGAAGTACAACCAGTAGAAGATTATGGAGATATATTTATACTTTAAAAAACTTATTCCAAGGAATTGGCTGAGTGATTGTGGGAACTGGCTAAGCGTTTTTGAACCCATAAGACAGGCAGTCAATAAGGGAGAATAGAGCCTAGAAGTTGTCAACTGAAGTTGTCATTCACAGGCATAATTCCTTCTTTTGCCCTGGGAAATCTCAGGCATGTTTTTAAGGCTTTCCAGTGAAATCAGAGAAGCCCATCCAAAGTATACAAAATCTATAAAATCATCTTACTTAAAATCAACTACTTAGTGATTTTAATTACATCTGCAAAATACCTGCAAGGAACTCTAGATTAGTGTTCAATGAAATAATGGGATAATAGCCTAGCCTCACTGAGCCATTAATAAAACCATCACAACCAATATGACCAAAACATCATTTCAAAATGTTTTATTCTAAGTCTTCATAATCTAGTGTATACTTTACACTTACAACACATCTCAATTTGGACTAACCATATATCATGTCCTTAATATGTACACATGTCTAGTGGCTACTGCATTGGTTAGTATAGGTCTAGACAGTGATAGTGATTACACTGGTTATTATGTAGGTTTAGAGCAGTGGGTCTCAAAATCAAGATTCATTTTGCCCTACAGGGTACATTTGGCAAAGTCTGCTGACATGCTTCATTGTCAAGATTGGGAGGTAGATACCAGGCTACTGGCATCTAATAGGTAGAGGCTAGGAATGCTGCTGAATGTCCTAAAATGCACAAAATAGCCCTTCCCCCAAATAATGCTTCACCCAATTCAAAGTCAGTAGTGCTAAGGTAAGAAATCCTGCTGTGGAGTAAAATTTGGAGATTAGGGAAGAAATGGTGAGAGAGACAGGAAGATGGACATTTCCTGTATTATTTGAAGATATTTCCTTGCATTTTGGAGAACTGCTTTTAGAGATAAGAGTGAGTACCAGGCTGGGCATGGTGACTCATGCCTGTAATCCCAGCACTTTGGGAAGCTGAAGCAAGTGAATCACCCGAGGTCTGGAGTTCGAGACCAGCCTGGCCAACATGATGAAACCCCGTCTCTATTAAAAATGCAAAAATTAGCCAGGTGTGGTGGTGTGTGCCTGTAATTGCAGCTACTCAGGAGGCTGAGGCAGGAGAATCACTTCAACCTGGGAGGTGGAGGTTGCGGTGAGCCAAGATTGTTGCACGGCCCTCCAGCTTAAGTGACAAAGTGAGACTCAGTCTCAAAAAAAAAAAAAAAAAAAGGGTGCCTTACCTGTTCGTATCTCCATCACCATATTCAAAGTCAGGGATGAGATAAGAGTAGATTAGTGACCCTGTAAATATTAAGATGACTAATTAATAAGGAAAATTAGAAAGAAAATCTTTACAATAGTGGTTACTTTTTTAACAGCCAGTGGCTGTCTTCTCTGAAGATATTTAGGGTGTTTTCATGGTTGATCTCAATTTAGTAGACTTTTTGAAAAATTACAAAAATGCAAATGTAAATTTACAAATGGAGAATTTAAAATGTGTACAGTAATTAGCATCATCTCAGACCATCTGTGGAATAAAGTTGTGATAAATAAATAAGTAAACCTCATTAGCATTTTTCTAAGAAAAATGATGATATTTAAGATTGAGTCACTTTTCAAAGGTAATAATCATATTTGTAAACTCTAATCTCAAATTTACTTCTATCCACATTAACTGAAAATTCAGAATTAACTCCATTTTCCTAGCCTTGGCAATATATGTATACTGAAGCTAGCAGCAAACTGACTATATTTGCTAAAACCTGATATTTAGAAAAACTGTGCAACTAACTTATTCAATGAAATGTGTTATATCTGCTTGCAGTAATTATTGGTTAAATGTAATGCCAAATGCTGATTATAAACATAGCTTAGAGTCAATACTTCTGAGATATATTTCCTATTAGATAGTTGTTACAGTTCATTTCACAAATTCTTAATTTAATATGTAAAGCCTAAATCTTCCTAAATCTAAATGACATTCTTATTAAGGATTCTTAATTTGTATTGAGAGTAAATGAAATAAAGCATAATTATAGTTTGTGACCAATTTTAGCACTGAAAATGGTGACAACATAGCTCTATTAAATGTTTAAGCTTTTCTAAATAATTCTAATTTTAAGATAACTCTAATTTTCCCTTATTTCTATAAATAAGTGATTTGCTTAGCAATATGTTTCAAAGACTCCTTTCTTTTCAACTCCAATAAACTTGTTAGAGCCTGTAAAATAATTTAAACTTTGTGGTAAGTTTATAATGTTTAGGTCATGGCTATGGCTTAAATTTTAAACCTTTTCGAAGTTTTAAAATTATAAATTTTATTTTCTCTTAGAAATACACAAAGATAAGACTGAAAAACAGGAGAAACCTGAAAGGAAAATACAAACTAAAGGTAAACATTTAATTTTATGTTTATTCTTCATTTAGATCATTTGGCGGTATCATTTTTGTGTATTCATATAGGAGAAAGAAAAATTTTTCTGTTTAGTGGTTTTTGTAACATTTTTGATATTGTTTAAATAATGCATTTACTACTCAGTTAATTTCAGTTATAAACATTTAAGTGACATTTAATAATTAGAATCAAAGTAACTTTAAAATGTGTGACAATTCTTAAATTATTTACAGCTGGTTTCTACTTACTAAGGGAATAGCTCAAATATATATTGACTTACTGAGGAAATACTTCTTTTTCTTTTAAGAAGTTACTGTAACTTGTCAGAGTTGATTTTTTTTTACCTGAATTCCTTCTGTCATGCAATAAATATCTTTACAATCTGGTGTAGAAATGAAGAGTCATTATATGACCTCATGGCAGAGGTCATGTAAGAAATCCCACAGCTCTCTTGCACAGCCTCAAGGGATAGTTGGACAGTGAAAACATGATGATTAATATCACTTTCAACTGAACTGAATCCAGTAACTGCAATCTTGCAGCAGAAGCATATTGAGAGGCCAACAATGTCTTGCTCATCTTACAAGCATTACTTTTAAGATGGGGTGAAGAGATAATCACAAAACTTTGAATAAACTAAGGAACCAAGACATTTGAATATATATTCTTCCAAGCATGCACAGGATTTTCCAATGTTCAGTTTCACATGATTTTGAAAAATGCGGGGTAAAAGTAAGGATCTCACAATAACTATATTTGTATAATACAGACAGAAAATGAGATAATTTGTTTCTGAGATAAAAATGGAATTTTATCCAGTATTTACTATGTCAAAAATCAGCTAATGCAAAATTATCTATAGTAAGTACCACAGTTGCAGATAGTAAAGTTTCAAATAATGAAAGTTTCAATTAAATTATACTAGCATATAAATTTATATTATTACAATGCCATGTTCTTGCTGTTGTTCTTAAATTATACTTTATGTACTTCCTTTTTGTGAAAGGCTCAAATCATTCTACAGATATTATGTCTTTAATCCTAATGTTTGAATTCATTCTAGATTGGTCAGCCAATTCTTTAACAATCAGAATATTGAAGGTCACTCAGTTGAAACCTATTTATATTTGTACTTGGGAAACTAATGTCTTCTTACTATTCTCTTTCCCTTTTTTTGGTTCTTAATTCCTTTGGTCATAGAGGTTGGATACAGCTCTTGAGTACGGATTGACTAAGTGAACCATGACTGAACTGGCTCTGTGTTTCTATCTGCTGAAGGTTAAACAGAAACTCAACTGGTTCCACACCATTTGGGTCTCTGCTATTTTTTTCCTTGCAGACTGTGCTATTAATTTAATAACAGTGCTGCTGGAATGGAGGTAGTAATGCAGATGACACTATTTTCATTTTGGACCTGGCTATATTAGAATTCTGATGTCAAACACTTTGAGCAGTGGGCTGTAGAGTGGGTTTATTAAACTAGCAAGTCTTCCATAATTAAAACAGTGACTTTGGCTGAAGTTTAAAATAAATTTCTCAAAGACTGAGCTGGAGATTATTAACCTGAATATATTTCTTGAGTAGACCAAATATATTTTATAAAAGTAACTATTTCTCAAGAAAGTGAAAGTAGAGCTTCAGCTTTTCCACACTGCGCTGGAAATCAGAGATAGCTTATTTTTTCCACAAATTTCTTGTTGGAATATGAACAAAAGATTTCACTTTATTGCTTAGTTTCCTATCTGTAAATGAGGTAGCCTAATGCCTGCTCTTTATTCTCGAATAGTTCAGTGAGAAGTAGTGTTTTGTTTTATAACCGGTCTTGTATGTAGATAAACAGTATTTTCTGTATGCCATGCTCCACGTCAGTTATGATTGTATGTGATGAATAGTTAGGAATTTAAATTCTTATCAAAACATTTTGAACCCTTAGAAGAAAAGATACAGTCTTTGAAGGGTAATAGTCGTCTATGATGACTGTAAATGAGTCACTAAATATCTGAGCCTGAAAAGATTCATTATGCTCAAGCTGGTGTGTTTTGGAGGGGACACAAAAGATTTTGGTTATGGTGGAAGCTAGATCACATTCTATTTCTCTCTTTTCTTCTCTCCTTTAAGGGACAATATGATATTCTAAAAGTTTTTAGAATCATGGAACTCACTGGGAGAGCCTTGGGAGTCTATACCTATATAGTTGACCCATCAAGTGGGATTAAAAAAAAAAAAAACCCACAGAATATATAATCCCAGAGGATATGTATTTCTAAAACAATTCTTTATTAATATGCTAATTGACTTTATAGCATCAAATAACCAGTTTCAATTCTCACTCCTTTGCTTAAAAACTTAGCTATCTTTTATAGGCATCCACATTAAGTGATTTTAATTTATCATATCAAGCTATCTTTTATTCCTACGTGGTCCCTCAGTTTATTTTGTTTGATATTTTTCTTTTCTTTTTTTTTAAAGATGGGGTTTCACCAGGTGACCTCAGGTGATCCACCCACCTAGGCCTCCTAAAGTGCTAGGATTACAGGTGTGAGCCACTGCGCCCGGCCAGTTTGATATTTTTCATCAGGAATGAATGCAGCAGTTTATGGAGCTAAAGAATATGTCTTTAAACCAATAACCAGGCAATGAATACTAATCACGGTTTTAGGGCACAAGCTCTGACATGTTAGTTAAGATTTACCTTGAACTAAATTAACCTTGGATTTTTTCTGCATAAAAAAGGTAGAAATTTATTTTATAAATATAATCAGAATACTATATGTACTTGTGACCTTGTATTGAATTTAAATGGAACATTACATTTGCTTATAATAAACTTCCAACCATAATTTAGCATTTTGAGGGGTTACCAAATATCATTAAATTGTGACTCATATCAATGGCCCCTGGGGAACAGGTAGAATGAGTTAACCCCAATGGAGTAGTTGTGAGTATCAAGCAGAGTTCTCTAGTACAAGTTAGCTTCAAGAATGCTGATTCCATATCAGGGTGATGGTTTCAAATTAAAGTTTTTGTAGTTCAAAATGATCTTGCAGAATAAATTCATATTTGAAGTTATATCCAACAGTTGATACCCATGGTCAGATGTACAGCCACATGTTAAATGATAAGAAGTTAACCAGTCTTCTCTAGCAGTCAACAAGTCTGGGTATCCTTTGTAATTATAAATAACTCTGTCCACATATGTTTTCAATAAAAGGCTATACATGGACTAACTGCAAAGTATTAGAAAGACTGTTGTTATTTGTCATAAATAAACGTTCTCAGTCATGATGATTGAAGAATGTTTCCTTTACCCATGGTAAATACTCAGATATTCTAATTAATAAGTAAACTAAGATCGCAGCGTATGAGTTTCATAAAGGGGGATATTACCATAATCTTTTCCTACTTTTAGAAAGGTCTTTAATTAAATTATCTGGGTTAGAATCCAGCATTTAGAAAGGAGTCTTGACAAGCATGCATGCCAGTCAGAGTTTACAGGAACTGGTAATTAAATACAAAAATACAAGTTTTTAAAGAAACTTTTAGATTCAAAGGATACATGTACATGTTTGTTACTTGGGTATGTTGCATAATGATGGGGATTGAGCTCTTCTAGTGCACCCATCACCCAAATATTCAACATAATACCCAATAGTAATTTTTCAAGCCTCAGTCCCCATTTCAATCTCTGTCTTTTTTGGGATCTCTCTTGTCTGCTATTTCCATCTTTATGTCCGTGTGTACCCATTGTAAGTGAGAACATGCAATATTTGGTTTTCTATTTCTGAGTTAGTTCACTTAGACCAATGGCCTCCAGCTTTATCCATCTTGCTTCAGAAGACATAATTCCATTCTGTTTTATGACTGCATAGTATTCCATGGTGAATATATACCATATTTTCTTTACCCAGCCAACCACTGATGGACACTTAGGTTGGTTTCATGACTTTGCTACTGTGAATAGTGTGATGAACACAAGTGCTGGTGTCTTTTTTACATAATGATTTTTTTCCCCTTTGAACCTAATATTGGCATTGCTAGGTCAAACAGTAGTTTTATTTTTAGTTCTTTGAGCTATCCGCATACTGTTTTCCACAGAGGCTGAATAAATTTACATTGCCACTAACAGTGTATAAGTGTTCCCTTCTCTATGCATCCATAACATCTATTGTTTTTGACTTTTTAATAGTAACTGTTCTCAATGGTGTAAGATGATATCTCATTGTGGTTGTAAGTTGCATTTCTCTCATGATTACTGATGTTGAGCAATTTTTCATGTGTGCGAAAAGAAAGATAAAAGTATTTAAAGATAAAAACCACAAAATGGCAAATATTACTAAGTTTACAGTTCGTGGTAGAAAAACAGCAGCATTATCACAAAGACTTTTGTATATCTTCGGATATCAGCATAGCAAAAGTAAGATGTAAAATTACTATCTTATGAAACTGAGGTGTATGGAAATTTCTGAAATTTTAAAATTTCATTATTTGGGAGATCAGAGCAAGTCAGAATAACTATTATTTTTGCTTTTTCTTTAGGCAGCAAGATGAGTTCTTTCGTTTTTTGCTAGTTTTAAAATTTTGTTTTTTCTTTGTTTTGCTTTTCTTACTATATGTGAAGAGCTTAGTCACATTGGCAAAAGGACACAGTTTATGTATGGCCAATGTAGTGTCATCATTTCCTTAAGATATAAATTCCTCATTAAAAATGCATCTTTAATGTGTATATTTCTTAAATGAAATCTTAAGAATGTCATGAATATCCTGAGTATTGTCTCAATTGGATAATCCCTTAGCATTTCATTTTAGACATCAACTAATTTAGGAGCCCATGTGGTTAATTAATTTTGATATTTGAGAAGGCTGAAGGTGTAGGATGTGAAAAGCTCTGAGCCTTCTTATAAAATTCCCACCTGACTTTACACAGGTAACTAACAGACTTCTTTCATTCAATGTGTTCAAGCCCATACTAATGTCTATTGCAGAAAATGTCTTCATTTGTCTGTATTCTTTGTCCTAATAACTGACATCATCGGCCACCCGAATTATTCATGCTAAACATCAAGGAGTTGTTGTTGCCAGGGATGGTGCTCAATCCTGACTGCAGTTTGGATCACCAGGATAGCTTTTAAAAACATATATCAATGTGCAGACTCCATCCTGAGGCCATTAATGTTTGAGAAGTAAGGTCAGTGTTTGAGCCTAGCTGCCCTAATCATTCAAATGAGTAGCCAGTGTTAGAATCACTGTCTACTGAACTCGTGGATTAGAGTTCAAGTATATTCCACAGTGGTTTCCTTTAACCAGCCAGTGTTTTGGATAACGAGCAACTGGTGCTTTTATGTGGGGCCTATACCCTCTGTGTACCACAGTCTCCACCACTCTCTCTTATCGCCACTGGGGTACATTTAATTTAACTGCCTCATCTATGAAGGCTTTTGAATTTTAGTTCCTGCCATAGACTTCTTGGTCTCTTTCTTTCTTTTTTTGAGACGGAATCTTACTCTGTCACCCAGACTGGAATGCAGTGGCTGATCTCTGCTCACTGCCACCTCCGCCACCCAGGTTCAAGCAATTCTCCTGTCTGAGTCTCCTGAGTAGCTGAGATTACAGGTGCATGCCACCATGCCCAGCTAATGTTTGTATTTTTAGTAGAGACGGGGTTTCACCATGTTGGTCAGGCTGGTTTCTAACTCCTGACACCGTGATCCACCTGCCTTGGCCTCCCAAAGTGCTGATTGCAGGTGTGAGCCACTGCACCGAGCCTTTTTGCTCTCTTTCAACACCAAAGTTTGGTCCCTGACATAGACTTCTTGGTATATTTCAACACTAGAACTCAATCCTACTTGGACCCTCATTACTGTAATTTAGTCTACTTTCTCTCTTCTCCAACTGCTATCATCTCCACAATCATCTCTCAATTAAATTGCAACAGTCACTTCTTAACTGACTTCCCAGCATTAATCCCTCAGGTCCCTGCTAATCAAGTCACTTATGGCCTTAAATCCATTCACTGGTGCCCCGGTGCTAAGAGATAAAAGTGACATTTTCTAACCTGGCATATAAAACCTTCCTCGTATGATCGCTGCTACCCCTACAATGTTCCAGCTTCATAGTTTATCATGTCTTCCCTGTTCTGCTACGTCCTTATCAATGTTCCCACAGATACAACCTCCCCCTCCCTGCCACCCTTAGCACTCCAGAACCCACTGATGTCCACTGTACTGCAGGCAGTCTGAGCTGTTGAATACTCCCTAAGCAGGCATGGCCACTGTCTCATAACTGTGCCCTTCTGTATGCTGTCTTCTTCCTTGCCATCAGGCCCTTCCTGTGTAGTCTCTCCTGCTTATTTCTTTGACTCTCAGATGGAATGTCAGTTCCTTTAAGAAGTCCACACTGCTGTTCCTCACTGAGGGCATTTAAGCACTTTCTCCATGCTGTTATACCCCAGCGTTTGCTCTTCCAAGCACTTTGACAGCATATTTTAATTGTGGGTATATGTCTATCTAACTAACTGAGGTAGGCAACTATGTCTTCATGTATGTTCTAGGTCAGCTTTGTAACTCCTTTTATGATTCTGTTTCCCATGAGAAAAGGGATTCAGGCTCATAGTCTCTCAGGTTTTCACCAGCTCTAAATCTATGTGCTTATATCAAATTAAAAATCATTATAATATCTAACAAAGGACCCAACACACTCAATAAATATTGAAAAAATAATGTAATTTGTGAATGAAGTATTCTTCTATTTTGTTAATCTCTACTGGATTCCTATAGACAACTTTGCACTTGACATTTCTCTGTGTGTGTGTGTGTGTTTGTGTGTGTGTGTGTGTGTGTGTGTATACATATATGCACACATTTAGCTATTGAAATTTAAGTTGGATTTATGTGGTCAGTGGCAACAAACAATTTAATAGTAAAACAAACTTTCTATAATATGTAATCTGAAAACACCCACACCAAAACACAAAAGTTATAACAATACAGATAAATATGGATAATTTGGAGAATGTAAAAAAAGAGGAAACCCACCCATAATCCAATTATCTGGAGAAAAATTATAATGTATTTCTAATTTTCCTCTAGCTTTTCTCCCATGTATTTGTTTACTGTATATTGCCTTTTTTTTTGCAATTATGAATTTTATTGGTGATTTGGGCTTCTGTTTAACTATTAAACATGTCAATTTACTTGTAGAATAGAATAAATCAGGAACCCAGTGGTAAACATATAACTAAATATGTGGATTTTTTTCAAGAAGGCTCCTAGACAATAGGAGAGCCTGGTAGGCAGGCAGAACAGTAGGTTTCTGCTACATCCACATGGATTGTCAGGTGGTTGGGTGAAAAAATGACCTCAGAAATGGGGAAGAAGTTTACTTAACAGAAGGGTATGCTGGACAGACAGCATATGATCAGCTTCAGAGTGGGCTAGACAGCAGGAATACAGTGTATTCTAGCAGGCAGGTAATGTAAATGGAAAAAGTGGCCACAGTCACTGTGATAATACACATTAATTTATTTATGGCACCTACTTTGTGCCAATCACCATATTGGGCACTAAAAATTCGATGATAAATAAGATCCAGTTAATGATGGATTTGCAAAAGTAAAAACACACTTATACCACTGTGTAGTAAATACTTCAGAAATGTCCTAAAGGAGAGATGCAGTTTGGGGTTTGGCAACCTCAGTTGCTGAGTAAGTCTGACTGCAGTTTGCTGAAAGGATCTCAGAGGAATTAATGGCTTGTGGTTCAGTTGTGGACTCTGAAACTTAACAGGGAAGACACGAAAGCTAATCTGAGGTTAGACCTCAGGGAACCAGGTGGGAACTCGACGGAAGTCTAATATTTAGTATTAATATTAATATTAGCCTTAATATTACTTTATTGAGGCTAGATGTCCAAAGTCAAGTTTTCCACAGGATGAGTTTCTTCTGAGGGTTATGATGAAGAATCTGTTCCATGCTTCTCTCCTGGCCTCTGGAGGTATGTAGGCAAGCTTTGGGGCCTTGTAGGTGAAGTTCTCTAATTCCTGCCTTCATCTTCAAGTGATGCTCTCCCTGTGTCTCTGTCTTTTCGCAGGCTGTGCATTCCCTCTGTGCATATCCTTTTCTGTGTGCAAATTTCCCTTTTCATAAGGACATCAGCCCTATTGGATTAGGGACTAGCCTCTTGACTTAAACTTGGATTGTCTCTGTAAAAACCTTATTTGCAAATAAAGTCACATTCTTTGGTTCTGGGGGTAATGACTTCAACCCATAACAATATCACATGCACACACACACACAAAGCAGAGGGGTGTTTTTTAAAAGGATAATTTAGAATGATAACACTGATTTGCCTAGAACTCCTTCAATTTTGGGGAAACAATTGCAGGATTGGAATCATAGGCCGACAAGGGATTTAGCTGATGGTGAGGCTCAAAAGTTATAGAGCAGACCATTAAAATGTATTTACATATCCTGAAGCCCTTTGTTTTTATTTATTTATTTATTTATTTATTTATTTATTTATTTATTTATTTTTGAGACGGAGTTTCACTCTTGTTACCCAGGCTGGAGTGCAATGGCACGATCTCAGCTCACCGCAACCTCTGCCTCCTGAGTTCAAGCAATTCTCCTACCTCAGCCTCCTGAGTAGCTGGGACTACAGGTGTGTGCCACCATGCCCAGCTAATTTTTGTATTTTTAGTAGAGATGGGGTTTCACCTTGTTGACCAGGGTAGTCTCAATCTCTTGACCTCATGATCCACCCGCCTTGGCATCCAAAGTGCTGGGATTATAGGCATGAGCCACTACGCCTGGCCCCCTGAAGCCCTTTATAAAAGTGCTCTTAACATCCACAAATTCTTTTAGTCATCCCGTACTGCTTAAACTTTTACTTTTGTCTCCTCTCAGCTATGCTTAATTAACTCCTTAAAGTACAAAACATATTATTTCCCCTCTCTGCAATGATGAAAGATAAACCTGGATAAGGAAACCAGAAGAGTATGCACAAAACTATGCATCACAGCGTCCATAGTGAATGTCCACTTATGAGAAAGTGATTATAGTTACTACGGCTGTGTAGCCCCAGGAGAAGAGGAAATTGTTCATACAATTAAACTGAACTTGAAATTATAAAAGCTATTTTGTGATTTAACACATAAGTATCATATTAGCTTTACATCTTTGGGTAATTTGCCAAGTCTTCACTTTAATAGGTAAATAAAAGTGCTATTATTATGTAAAAAAAAGTGTGTACACTATTGAAAGGTAGATAATGTGCTTGGAGAATTCCATCAGCACATTTTGGCTCATAAGAACAAGTTTACAGTCTGCACAGAACCTGGGACAGACCTGGCACCATAGTTTTGAACAAAGAATACTGGTTTAGATAACTACATTCTTTTCCTGGTCTGTCATGAACTCTTATTAGCATGTGTGTTCTTTTCCATGGACAAAGGAGTTCAGGATAGGGTTATCTCTTATATTCCCATCACCTCTGAAATTGTGCCCTTGTATTAAAATTAAAATTATAAATTCTTCCTTTAGGAAAAATGAATAATATAATATTTAAGAAGCTTTTTAACTCAATATTGCATTTCTATTAGGTTCATGATAGTCTCTTAAAAAGCATAGAGATCATTTTGGCTTACCACAAAACTGAATTTCTCCAAATTAGTTACCAAAACTAAAAACACACAAAAAACACACACACACACACACAAACATACACACAGAGACATACACGTTAACCAAGAGATCTGGCTTTTTTTTCTTAATGGTGGCTGAAACAGAATTTTTTTTTTTAAGGGACGATGAATGTGTATCATGCTCTTTCATTTAAAAAATTACAAATTAAAACATAAATATACATGAATTTTATGAAGCTTTTGGAAATGTTCACCTACTTAAGGCCTATGTACTATGTTAGTTCTAATACCTACCCCCCCTCCAAAAAAGCATAAGAAATATGACAATGAGAGGAATTAGTTAAAAGAAAAAAACAGTAAAACTTATTACAGGTAATGATGCTCGTCAAAGGTTTTTTTATTAATGAAAAGGTGTAATGCTTACCTGCTTATCCATCTGCTTTTTTGGTTGGGTACTAAAGATTAGTCCTATGCAGTAATCTAAAGCTAAGTATGTTTTAGAGTTTTGGTTAAATTTATTTGTTAACCATCAATTGAAGAATGTAGTAGCCTATATGAATCAGCACTTTAAAAATTTTCCATTACAATGTCTGATTTTCAAAATAAGAACAGGATGATTAAATAAAGAATTATGACATCCTGATTCCCATTATTTGACCTAAAGGAAGTGCTTTTCCCTGTAAAACACACACACACACACACACACACACACACACACACACACACACACACACACAGAGTCACATTATAAGCTCTGATATATTTGAGAAAAAGACATAGTCTGCCGACATAGTCTGCCTGGCGGCTGCCAGGGTCAAAAACAAAAGCACAGAGCACAGCTTGGGAGGGCTGGAAAGGGGCCAGGTGGGAGGGTGAGAGATGTGCTTGGGTCCAGTTGAGCTGAATGTTCTGGGCAGGGAAAGGTCAGAGTCTGGGCAAGGCCAGGAACAGCAGGACCATGCCAACTCAGATGCCAGACATCAGGGTCATTCCAACTGGTAGATTCCATTTGTTTTTAATTATCAGCATACTGAAGGGACTTTTGCTTCTTGTAAATAGGATGACAAACAAATTAAACTCTAGCAGGTGCAAGAAGCTTATTCTGTCCTGAGCTAAAAACTGCCCTGGCTAAGATATAACTTGCCAAACAGGGCTGGTGACAAGGAGGTACTCTTCTTCCCTATGAAAACTCCTGGTCGTGGGCTCCAAGTAAAGAGATGCACAAGCAAATGCAGCTGTTCTATCTGGTCATTTTTATTTTAGAGTGATTACCGAGACAGTTGCTGATAGTTGCCTTGCTGTGTTGAAAGTCGTTTCAAAACTTGGTATTTGAGCACAGTCTTGCCAAAATTTGAAGTTTCTGTCCAAGAAGCTTCAGTGGCTGTCTGCCATTATGAACAGCTCCCTAGGGCCCAAGGGTCCAGCTGCTTCACTAAGAAGTGTGATGCCATTTCTGAGGGGGATGATAAAATGCTAGCCTACCGTACAGGGTCTGTAAATCAACACTTTAGGAGGAACTAGATTTCTCCCTAGGGTAACAGGAATGAGGCATTAATATGCTAATTTGAGTCCAAATTCAGTCCCTTCACTCTTTGATTTTGTGTTAATTCTCCCGTTTATGCCTGTGCACACGTCAATCTGAAAATCCTTTAGTGGAATGGACAACCAGCTGTCCAAGGTGGGTGAGTTCTCATTCCTTACAGAGGCAGAGACACAGATTAGGTGTTCCCCTGAGGGGTCTTTCCAATCAGGACTCTGAAAGCACAGCTTATCTCACACAAACTTGGTTCCCCCCAGAGAAACTTTAAAAGATGCATTGCTTTTGCCAAGATTTTCTCTTGTTTTTTTGCTTAATTAATAGGGATTCAACTGAACCAAAATCAACCATTTGTGGTCCATATGAATAGTGATTTTGTCACCTTATTTTGTGAGGTATTTATACTGAATTTAGGAGCTCAGAAACAACTAAAAGAACAATTAGATATGGAAAAAACAATATCTCAATATTCTAAGGTGAGCTTTTTTCCTCCTTTTTTCTCAGTAGGTTTTAATTATATGAGAAACTTTAATGAATTGTCAAAAATTTTCACATAATTGGAAACAAGCAGTGCCTACTATAGCTGTACCACAACATCCATAAACAAAATTTAACTAGACGATAAAAGTAGCTCTTAGAATATTTCAGAATTTCACTTATTCAAAACTATTACAAAAAGTCTACTATATGAATGGGACCATGTGATGACCTTGAAATGTAAAAAAATAAAATAAAATAAATATGGTGTAGCCCCTAAGGATTTCCTTTGCTGAATAGTCAGAGATTAACAATATCAAGATTATTATTAAATTGCTAAAATAGAATTATGTACATGGTGCAATTGGTGTATGGAGTAAGTAGAGATCAAAGAAAACATTACAGAGAAGGAGGCATTTGAACAAAGATGAAAGGGTGCATGGAATAGTGAAAGGCAAATGAATAAACGTGGGTGCGGTAATTCTAGTTGGAAGACACATAAACAGGCAGAGACACAAAGGCATCATGAAGGCATGTGGCGTGCTTGTGGAGCTACTGGCATTTAGTTGTAACGAGAATGTAAAGTTCAAGGAGAAATTCTTTGTAGATGACATTGGGTTGGTAAACATGGGGTTAGTAAGCAAATGTCAGATCACTGGAGCAGTAAAGTATTTTTATATTTGATATAGCACCTACTATGTGACAGATTTCATCTTAAGTAATAAGGAAGCAATAATATTTGCAACAGAGGAGTGAATGATATCAGATTTTCATGTTAGAAAGCTTACGATGAGACATAAAAATCTAAAATCTAAACATTCAAAAGAGAAGTCAGGATATTGTAATATTATGATAGGTATAATAATATGCAAAAGAGAGACATCCTGCTTCAACTTCTGAATTGTTACTTGGTCTCTTCCCCTTTGCCCTCCTAGTCTCTTACTAGGTTAATTTCTTCTCATTTCTCACACTCTTAAATGTCATTTCTGCCAAGGGCCTTTCCCAAACAAACATATTAGATTAGGTTATTTTATACAACAACATTCCACCCTGCATATTTTCTTCATAGCAGTTTGACTCCCTGCAGTTACCTACCTTTGTAATTATTTGCTTAGCATCCACTAGCCATTAGTTTATTGACATCATGGAGACAGGAATGAACTCTATCTTGTTTAGCAGAGTCTTTAGCACATAGCCGGTGTTCTTCCTATATTCTTGTTTAAAAAAATTAAAGGGAGAATAATATTGGATAAAAGAAAACGAGTAAGAGAAATATTAAAAAAGCATCAATGAAAGAACTTAGTAAATGAACAAAAAGGAAAAATAAAAGAGAAAGACAAATTGGGATGATTCTCATGTTTCTAGCGTGGATAATAAATCAGAATTATGACTAAGGCAAGGGGTAAGATTATTACTTAAATTTTAGCCCTGTTGTAATAATTGATGGCATTATTAAATTAAATTTTACTTTTGTGGAAAAGATCTGGTATTTTCTAGTCTTATTCCAATATATTTTTTAAAACTTTTAGTGTGGAATGTTTCTGTAGAAGATTAACACATACTATTCAGGTTGATTGTTCTTTGCTTCAAGATCAGAAAATTGTTCTCTCTGTATTTTTGTCCTCATATTTCTGGCATTCATCCAATATCAAAGCCAGGCTCCTTTGGCATATAGTATGATAATTTTTTAAAAAATGTTCAATTCTTTAAATTAGAGATTTGGAAAAGCTGACGGGTATTCTTATCTTCACAATCAGACTTGGTTTGGGCACTAACTAGTTTGTGCTTCGATATGAAATAAAAATAGGACTAAGAAATAAATCTATAATTATCTTGAAGTTTAAACCTCTATATAAAATCTCAATCTAGTTCAAGGAAGATTTCTAAAAGTAGCAAATAAATTTTTGACATCAAAAACTGCCAATCATCTCATTTATTTCTGTTATTTAAATGAAAAGTATTTATTTGTTTCTTTTCAGTTACACACAAAGAAAAAGAAAAAGTAAGAGAAAAAGAAAAACCTGAAAAGAAAGGTATGAAGTTATTCTTGTTACTGTTATTATCTTATTATTCTTATTACTGTCTTACTACACTGAGTCCTTTCCCCCTGACTTCCTGCTCATTACATTCAGATTTTAGATGACCACACATTTTCACAAATTAAATTAGGATTATTTTCTCAGAATAGAATCTAAAAAAAGAACTTTCTGGATTGAGAGAAATAAAATACTTAAGACTGTTGAACTCAGTTAGCACTTTACTTACCAGAAATATTATGTCAATTTTTCTTCTGGAAGTTTTGAGACTGCCTTAGCCAGCAATGAGGATATTAGAGGATGTTATATTAGAAATACTTGGCAGTTCGATAGGTAAGAAAGTAGACCTCATTATTGTAGCTTGCATATTCTGATTATCTGTTAGGCTGCTTTAAATTCTAATTTTTATTTATTTATATAGAATAGATAATAAGATCCAATTGCTTAACACATAAAGATACTTTGTGAAAACCTTCCTCTTACCTTGCTCCCAGCTTCCTCGTTCCCACTTCATGCCAAACCCACATACTCACAGTAAATCTCTCATGGGAATTTTACATGCATACTCCCAGAGTTGTATTACGTGTTTTCCAGATAATATATGTCATTTTCCTCCCTACTTTTACATAAAATCTAGTATATCCTATAATCCAACTTCTACAATTTAATAATACATTCTAGAAATCTTTTCATATCACTGTTTTCCTCATTCTCTTTAAAAAGCTTCATGGTGTTTAAATGAGAGTACATTCTTCCACTGTATTTTTTCCCGATAATCTAGTTTATTGTTACAGATAATTTTATTTTTTATTTTATTCATTAAATTCTTCAGTTCTAGGATTTCTGTTTGGGTCTTTCTTATGATATTTATCTCTTTACGGAATTTCTCATTCATATCATGGATTATTTTTCTCCTTCCTTTGTATTGTTTATTTGTACTCTTTTTTCTCTCTGAGTTTTCTTAAGATTATTATTTTGAACAGGCGTTAGATTTCCCTTTTTCTAGAGGCCTGTTACTGGAGTGTTATTGCGTTCATTTGAATGTGTCGTGTTTTCTTAGTTTTTCTTAAATTTTACTTTAAGTTATGGGATACACGTGCAGGTTTGTTAGGTAGCTATACATGTGCCAGGTGGTTTGCTGCAACTATCAACCCATCATCTAGGTTTTAAGCCCTGCATACATTAGGTATTTGTCCTAATTCTCTCCCTCCCCTTGCTCCTAACCCCCTGACAAGCCCTGAGGTGTGATGCTCCCGCTGTCTATGTGTTCTCAATGTTCAACTCCCACTTATGAGTGAGAACATGCAGCGTTTGGTTTTCTGTTCCTGTGTTAGTTTGCTGAGAATGATGGCTTCCAGCTTCATCGATGTCCCTGCAAAGTATTAACTGCTTACTATTTATAAGTGGAAAGATTCAAATATGGATTTTAGTGATGTATATATCTTTGTGTGTAACTGTTCACACTCACTGTCCATTTCTCCTGATATGTGTGTGTGTGTGTGTGTGTTTGTGTGTCTGTGTGTGTGTGTTTTGGGTATGTGTACCCCTTAGCCTATAACTTATTTTCAAATATTTTTCCGAGTTTGTTTCGCAGTTAATATTATGCTTTCTGTCCATGTGAATGGACATGTGTGAGTTCATATATGTTTAGATTCTTGAATTTTTAGGTGGTTATATATGTTGATATTATCTTGTGGTGTTTCTGGCTTTGAATTCTCATTCAAGAATCAATTCAATAGCCACTAATATTTTCCTCAAGATTAAAACAGATTGTTTTTTTGTGTGTTTGTATTTTGTTGTTTTTGTTGTTGTTTTTGAGACAGAGTCTCACTCTGCCACCCGAGCTGGAGTGCAGTGGTGCGACCTCGGCTCACTGCAACCTCTGCCTCTGGTGTTCAAGGTTCCTCATGGCTCAGCATCCCTAGTAGCTAGAACTACAAACAAACGCCACCACACCCAACTAATTTTTGTATTTTCAGTAGAGATGGGGTTTTGCCATGTTGGCTAGGCTGGTCTCAAACTCCTGACCTCAAGTGATCTGCTTACCTCAGCCTCTTAAAGTACTGGGATTATGGGTGTGAGCCCCAGCACCCAGTCAAAAAAGATTGTTTTATATTTTAAATTTAATTCCTCAAAAATCCACTTCAATGTACGATGTGAAGTAAGATTGTAACTTAACTTTTGCTATTGTTTTAGAGTGGATTGTGTCTCAGATAGCTGGGCTAGACTTCAGCTGATTTAGGCATCCAGAGTATGCATAATCTGTTGAACTTTTTTGTTTTGTTAAACATTCCATTTAGGTAGACCGTGTTATGACACTTAGGAATCAGATCAGTTGAAGCATGTTTGTATATTATTTATGGTATATTTACACTTGAAAATATCAAAATCTCACAAATTACCATCAAAAAACTTACTCAGGTAACCAAAATCACCTGTACCCTAATAACCTATGGAAAAAAAAGAAAATTTCAATTAAATAGTTGTAATTTTTCTTCATGTTTACTTGGTGTCAATTTCCATGAATTTCAATACAACCATCTCCTTTCTCTGTTCTAGAAATAGGTGACCATTTCCTGTCTGCTACTGGGTTAAGGAAACTTATTAGCATCAGATTCTGCATATTCTGACTCAATGAAATAATCTGCTATTTCTTGTGATTTCTTTTCAAACTTCACAGTAGCTGAATGTTTTCTGTTAAAAAAAAATTTGGGATTTTTTTGCCCTTAAATTATAAGTGCTGCAAAAAAATGTATTCAAATTGAAAAGCAGAAATAAAATACTGCATTATAAGTGCTCTTTTATTTACTGTATGCCAATTAAAGGATGTTGCTATTTTAGGAGATATGTTATTATAACATAGTCCTGTGACCTTGTGTGCCTAGTGCCCTGCTTAGCCTAGTATAATGCTCCTTCTGTTAACATTGTCTCAGCTATTACCCATAATCCCAAGTGGTAGTGGAAGTGGCTGTGGGCAGGTGTGAGTGGTGGAGAGGCTGAAACTCTGGAGAAGGAGGCACCTGCTCTCTCAGCAGCTCTGCATCTATCAAGGACACTTGGTCTTCAACTGAACATTAGGCTTTCTGAGGCTTAAATTATCTTTCCAAGATTCTGGAGGACACTATTCAACTGTATTTAAAAAGAATAGATTTCTGAATACATATTTTAAGCATATTTTAATGATACAAGTAAAGCTGATATATGTTATTACTATTCTTGTTACATAGTTGTAGAAATGAAAATATGTGGAACTAATTTTTCCTCCAGTAATTCAATATCCAGACTTTATCAACCACTCAATTAAATCTCATATTTTACTATTTAATTTTCATAGTTTAATTACCATTGTTATTCTTGAAAAAATAGTATGTAAATATTGAAAAATGTATGGTGATTTGGAAAACTACCAAACCACACAACTTAATATATTTGAAATTTAAAAATAAACATAATGATATTTTTTGACAAATTCTTATAAAAAGTTTTCACTCTCAGTTTGTCTTCCCTGAAAGTTTTATCTATTTGAAATAATAACTTGAAAAAGAGTGGAACTGATTTTCAAAGTGCTTTCTAAGTCTTAATGCCTATACCTTTACATTGAATTCTGTACAGCTGTTATTACATTGGTACCTCTTTATTTTTTAATTAGACTTATTGTGATGAATTTTCAAAATATTACATATTAGATTTTAATGCTTATGAAATTGAGATCAAAAGAAAGCTTAGTTTTGAAATCTATTAAAATATGTACTAATGTAAAATTTTCTGTTTAAGCAACTCACAAGGAAAAAATTGAGAAAAAAGAAAAACCAGAAACAAAGACAGGGGCAAAAGGTAACTTTGCAATTTATTATTTCCATAACTGAATATTTTGAAAGATTAATTTTTGGGTAATGGATAGTTGGATATTTGTAAACTTTTATTATTTTGTTTACATTAAAAAGTTAATTTGGTCTTACATTAAAATATAATATCTAAAAGAATAATTAAACTGAATACTTATAATAACAAAGAATCTCAAAATGTGAGAGGAAAATGAAGAGCTTCACCATATGTGGTAGATAGTATTTTGAGCCCCATAACCCTCATTCACCCCTTGGTGTCATCCCTTTGGTTATGTTACATTACATAGCAAAAAAATATTTTCGCAGAAGTAGTGAAGATTGATCTAAAAGAGGGAGGTTCTCCTGGATTATCCAGGTGGGCTCAATGTAATACCATGAGTCTTTAAAAGTAGGGAGATTCATCGCCTCAAACATTCACTATTTCTTTGCATTGGGAGCATTCCGTATTCACTCTATAGTTATTTTGAAATATACAATAAATTATTATTAACTATAGTCATTTTATTTTGTTACTGAGCACCAAGAACATATATTGAGGAAAGGACAGTCTCTTCAATAAATTGTAATAGGAAAACTGGATATGCAGAAGAATGAAAGTAGAGCCCTATCTTTCACCATATAAAAAATTAATTCAAGCCGGGCGCAGTGGCTCACGCCTGTAATCCCAGCACTTTGGGAGGCCGAGGCGGGTGGATCACGAGGTCAAGAGATCAAGACCATCCTGGTCAACATGGTGAAACCCCGTCTCTACTAAAAATACAAAAGATTAGCTGGGCATGGTAGCGTGTGCCTGTAATCCCAGCTACTCAGGAGGCTGAGGCAGGAGAATTGCCTGAACCCAGGAGGCGGAGCTTGCGGTGAGCCGACATCGCGCCATTGCACTCCAGCCTGGGTAACAAGAGCGAAACTGTCTCCAAAAAAAAAAATAATAAAATAAAATAAAAAATAATAATAATAATTCAAAATGAATTAAAGACTTAAATGTAGGACATGAAACTAATTGAAAAAAACATTGGGGAAATGCCTCAGAACATTGGTATGTGCAAAGATTTCTTGAGTAAGCCCTCAAAAGCACAGACAATCAAAGCAAAAATAGTCAAATGGACAACTTCTGCATAGTAAATGATTTTCTTGTATCAAAAAGAAAGGGTTGGCTGGGCATGGTGGCTCACACTTGTAATCCTAGCATTTTGTGAGGCTGAGGCAGGTGAATCACTTGAGGTCAGGAGTTCAAAACCAGCCTGGCCAACATAGTGAAACCCTGTCACTTCTAAAAATTCAAAAATTAGCCAGGTGTGGTGGCACACATTTGTAATCACAGCTACTTGGGAGGCTGAGGCAGGAGAATCCCTTGAACACTGGAGGTGGAAGTTGCAGTGAGCCAAGATCTTGCCACTGCACTGTAGCCTTGGCAACAGAGAGAGACTCTGTCTAAAAAAAAAAATAAAAAGGTCATGCATAAATCTTCGTTAATATTTTAAAAGTTTGAGAGCTGAGAGTACCTTAATAATATCCCAAATATATTTATTAGTATATCACTTTAATATTACATAATTTGGCATATTGAATAACACAGTTTTTCTGTATTAAATGTATCTTTTCATTACTAGAAAAAAATGGATTTTATCCAATAATTTAATCTTATTCCCTATATTTAAATTGCTTATCTTTTAAAATATAGGTTTTATGTAATCAGAAGCCTCAATTCAGTATTTTTAAGAAACTATCCGTTTATGTAAAAATTAGAAGTTACTTTTAAGATTTGGTTTGATTATATACTAAATGTAAAATAATGAGATATTTGAAGCAGATATAGTTTTAATAAATTTTCCATTAGATAACCAAACATTTTATTAAAGCTAGTTTTAATAAAAATGTTTTATTAAATGTTTGAATATTGAATAAAAATGTTTTATTCAATAAATTGAAATATTTTTAGAAGGTAACATGAATTTACTTTTAAGATTAAATTAAAATAAATAAATGTAATTTTATTTTGTTTCCCCTGTTTCATAAATGCAAACGAAATAAATTTGGTATATATATTTAATTAATTTCATTATGTATTTATGAAATCATATTTGATAGCTGTATAAAATCTAGTAGATATTTTTAAGATCATATAAATTAATTACCATGTATTTATTAACATATGAATAAAATGACCTCTAGAGAAAGAGAAAAATTTTTTTGCCAGATCATAAAACTAGTATGTGATTGGGTTAAGACAAAAATCCAGGTGAAGTGAGTATAAATTGAGTTTTCTTTATAAAAATAATTAAATGCAGGTCTTCAAGCATCACTTTGTTTTTCAAAAAATTTGCTAAACACTGTATTAGTTATTTATTGCTTTGTAAAGCATTACCATGAAATTTGAGGCTTAAATCAATGCACATTTATTTGTTTTTCAAAAAATTTGCTAAACACTGTATTAGTTATTTATTGCTTTGTAAAGCATTACCATGAAATTTGAGGCTTAAATCAATGCACATTTATTATCACACAGTTTCTGTGGATCAAGAATCTGGGCATGGCTTAGCTTAGGCCTCTGTTTCACAATCTCACAAGGTGGAACAAACAGTTAATTAGGACTTCAGTCTCATCTGAGGGTTCAACTGAGGAAGGATCATTTTCAAGTTCACTATATGGTTGTTGGTGAGATTCACTTCCTCAAGGACTCTTAGCCAATCAGTTCTTGGCTGGCTACTGGCCATGGTACATCTTCAGTTCCTTGACACATGAGTCTCATGAACATGACAGCTGGCTTCATTAAACCTAATGAGAGAGAAACAGTCAAGAAGACTGAAATTACAATCTTATCTAAACTAATCATTGAAGTCACATTCAATCACTTTTGCCATATACTGTGAGTTAGCAGCAAATTCCTAGGCCAACCCATATTGAAGGGAAGATGATTGCAAAAGGATATGAATGTCACAAGTTGGAAATCATTGGGGGCCATCTTGAGTCAGCTTGCCATAAAGACTTTCCATTTACATATTTACATCATTATTCTAGGGGATATACACACACACATAGACATTCACACACAAGCATACATATATGTATGCATATGTATATATGTGTCTGTTTACAACATGTATATGTATGTGTGTATACATGTTTGTATACAATATATATTTTTATTTTTACTTTATATGTGTATGTATTATGTTAGTTATAAGAAATTAATAGAAAGTGTTCTTTATATAAAAGGTGATTTCTGGTAAAACAAAATAAGACAAAAAAAAGGCATAAGTCTTCTATGTGACATTAACAGTAGAAAAAATTATGAAGTACCTTTGAAAGGTGTGACCCATTAAAGTAGAACAGCCCTTTGAAGAGCTGTGATTTCCAGAGGCACTTGCGTAGAATGCAGCATGTTTCTTGCTGTGTTGCAAGTACTGCTTGCCAAAAGGCAGCCATTGGTTAGAACATTTCAGGGATTCCTCCTGGGGAAGAGTAGACCTTTAATGTCTACCTTAATACAGGTATAGGACCCCACAGTCATGGAGAAAGCTAACCTATTTATGTAGTTCATTAAAAGTAGCAGAGACAGGGAAGAAGAAGAAGACAATAATGAATAGAGAAGTTGGGTGCGGTGAGCCAAATTTGGGTCAGGCTAATTGATGTGGAAGTCAGTGTAACCTTCAGACCTTCAGATGTCTGTGTGTTTGATAAAGTGGGAGAGGTTATTGCTGCCTTGGTCACTTTGAGGAAGACATCACTTTTACTTGGTTTGTGTATGTGTATATCTGCCCTTATATGTCTTGAAAAACATTTTTTTGTATCGTCTTTTTAGATTAATATTAATAACCATGCAACTTATTGTGATTAGAGATTGGGAGTAGAATCAGATTACTGATTCTACTCCTGACTCATTTAGTTGTACCATTTTTGATAAATGGCTTTTCGATACTTAGATTTTTCATATGTAAAATAATAATAATAATGATATAGTATTCCCTGCTGTACATTAAACTCTGGGTAAGTTCTAGGGAAACTCCAAGAGCTCTAGACATGTAGATTATGCAGATTTAATATTAACAATGTTTACCTACTTATTTTGCAGAATTCAAAGTTCTTTTGCTCAGTGTTACTTATCTCCACAGCTTCCATAGAGGAAGAAGCAGATATAGTGGTATTTCTTTTTTTAATGCAAAGAAACTGAAGCAGAGAGAAATAAAGCAGTTTGTAGTTTTTATGAAATGAAAGATAAAATGTGTTATTTTCTAACTCCAAAAACGTATAGTATGTTAGTATTTTTACTGAGGGATACTGTTCTATTTAATACTTTGGCATTAGACATTCTGAATCTGATTCAGTAGCTTAATGGATCATGTTAGGGCCGAAATTGAATCAAATGTGCTGAGGTCATTTTTTGATTAGAATATTTTGTTTTCCATTTGACAAAAGTCATGAATAAAATGCCTTCTTAAATAACGGGGTGATGGGAATACAACATGGCAATCCTTTTTGTTTTTTAATTCCTTAATAAAGTGCATTACTTAAATTATCTAAGGGAAAAATCAGGAAAAATATTTTGGCACAAAATTGAAGAATATCTACTCAAAAGTAAATAGAAGTTAGGTGTTGCTTTGGTTTCATGACATTTTCTTTATTATATTCATATCATTTAGTTCTCACCAATTTTTTTTCCTAGTATGAGGCAAAGGTATCTCTTTCAAGGGTGAAGGTGATTGAGAAGTGGCTAAAATAGGTAGAAAATATTTTATTATTTTTATACTTAAAGTCAATTATAATGAGTTTGCTATATATGTGGTTCTGCCTCTTAGAAACTAATCATTGCCCACTTATAAATTATGATGGCATTAAAAATAGATCTCAATTTCACACAACTTTAATTCCATAGCATTAACGATAAATCAACTGTAACTTACAAGGAGTGGATAGCTGTCATTTAGAGTAAGCAAATATAACAATGTCACACAAATTAGTATAAACAACAAAAAAACAGTTGGTAAAATTAACAGGTTTAGCAAGTTTATTTCTAAACACATATTGACATATGCGGTCTCTATATCACTATATAATACACATAATACAAGTACAGTGGAACGTTTACTCTCTCCTTCATCAAAACTGCTAATCCAGTATTTATTTACCTTGTGTTTTCTCTGAAAAAAGCATGTGCTAGACACTATGGTGATACAAAAACGAATAATAGAATTCCTACCCTCAAGCACTCTCTGTCTGGTAGGGAAGATCAACAACCACCTGTAATACAAGGTGGTTATATAATAGATAATAAAAAGTATACTTTAATAAAAATTCAGACAAATGGAAGTTTTGGAGAAGACATTATTAATTCAAATGGGAAAGCCATTTTTTTTTTTTTGCATGTGATTGACCATGAAGAAATTTAATACCAGCAGTTTGGGAGGTTGAGGCAGGTGGATCACCTGAGGTCAGGAGTTCAAGACCAGCCTGGCCAACATGGTGAAACCCCATCTCTACTAAAAATACAAAAAATTAGCGAGGCATGGTGGCATGCGACTGAAACTCTAGCTACTCAGGAGGCTGGGGCAGGAAAATTGCTTGAACCTGGGAGGAGGAGGTTGCAGTGAGCTAAGATTGCATTCCAGCCTGGGCGACAGGACAAGACTTAGCCTCAAAGAAAAAAAAAAAGGAAAAAAATTTTAAAATGTGAAAAATATAGAAAATGTAGAGAATGCAGTCTGACAATATTTGACAAATGAAAAATACATAAAATATTCAAGTGAAAGAAAGCAGTCCAGTAGAGGCAGAAACTTTTGGAAAGATGCCAAAAGATGGCAGATAGAAGGAAGCCAGATATTGCAGGGTTTTAATTTTGCTATCCTGAAATTTATTCAGATATTTTTATTATTATGCTGATTTTTTAGAGCTCCAGCAACTATCTATGAGTCCAGGTCAACATGAACTATCTAGAAATGTTTTTGGGGTGAACACATAATTAGTTGTATGGGATTGAGGTGCTATTGACTATAGTAGTGAAACTTTTGAAACTTTCTCCCCAGAGAGACACTAATAAACATTTCAGTGTGGAATTCTGGAATGATGTCAATTTAAAGTCATCCAAAGAAAGCTGCTGGTTCCAGTCATGGAAATGTATGAGTTTACTGTAGAAAAGAACAGAAACCAGCAAAGGATATTTAGAAATGATTTATAGAAAGAAGAAGAAAATCCCCTGAATGTAGTCACAGAAGCCACAAAGATGTTGAAAATTTATGGATATGTGAAACCCTGTCTCTACTAAAAATACAAAAGTAACCAGGCATGGTGCTTGGTGCCTGTATTTCTGGTTACTTGGGAGACTGAGGCAGGAGAATCGCCTGAAACTGGGAGGCAGAGGTTGCAGTGAGCTGAGATTGTGCCACTGCTGTCCAGCCTGGATGACAAAGCAAAACTCCATCTCAGAAAAAGAGAGAGAGAGAGAGACGGTTTATGGAGTAAGTCGGTAATATTTGTATGAGAATTTTATGATTAAACAACATTGGATAATATGTGTATCATAATTCTCTTTCTTGAAAATTCTCAATACACTTTAGCCTTGAGAAAGTCCAAGCTAAAGGACCAGGTTAGCTTATTGTTTCCAAATGAATTTGGTCATGAGGACATCAACATCTTCCTGTAAAGTATCAGAAGTATTTGAGGAACAGTGTTTTGGAAAGTGCTGGCATAGTCAATTAAGTGTGGTACCACAGATAATTTTTGTTTTGCAATCTAACCAGCATCTGGCATTATCATTTTCATTCTCTCAATGGGACCTTCTAATATTATCTAGGCTTAGCCTGAAATTATCATTTGGGTACCAAGTCAAGAAACCATTTTTTCATAAAATTCTTTAACATGAGTGACAATAAAGGCCACATAGTACATTAGCAATTGACATAGAGGATTCCAATAGTGCAGTAGAGTTGCTGTGGTGTATAGTGGTTATGTGTAGTCACATACAATAAGTAACGTCCAATACGAAGCATCTATTATGAACAATTTTCCACAAATAATTTGCTATATTGTTACTACTTTCTAAAAGATGCTTGAATGATCCACAACCTAATTCATTTGCATCCCAATTCCCTCTTGCAAAATACAGATAATATCAAATTAAGAATATGTGTATGTAAAAAAATATATATTCTAATTTATATATGTATTTTTATATCTTTTTATTTATTCCCCTTTCGATTTCCAAAGACATGTTTAAGGGCTTTAAAAACTAGTAGAATTATCACTGACTTAAGATAAACAGGAGCCAATATCTCAATTTCTGTACTTTCAGTCTTTCCAAAGCCAAATCATTAGAGACTATATCTCTCTCAGTTTTTCTCTAATAGATTTAATTGGTTTATTTCTATTAGTCAACACCAATGCAGATGATTTTACATTTGAATTCCTAATTGTTGTCTTTAAAAGTATTTTGTTGGCATTTTAGTTTCTTGAATGACCCTTAAGATTTTTCAGTTATGGAACAAAATGACTGCATACTTACAAAAGGAGAGGACTTCACGGGGCTCTTTGATATGGACTTTGTCTTTCGCTGAACATGCCTGTATATCCTTCCCCTGCATATTACAAATACTTCCTTGTTGACATGCTAAGTTCCTATCAGCTTAAAAAAGTAGTGTTTTCATGTACAAATTAAGAGCCACAAAACTTTAGTAGTCTGTCTAATATAGCACTTCATAAACTGTATAAAACCCTGATAATAGTTACAAGTGTTTAAGAACAGTATTTTTCTATTGTTTTCCTTTCTTCCCTCTTTCTTTTCCAATGTTTCTTAATAACCTAGTACAGAAAAAACATTATGTTTGTAAATAAACAAAAATATTTCAACGTCTCTTCATACAGAAGAGAAGAAAACTAAGACTACAGTAAAGAGTGAAGAAAAGACTAAAAAGGAAGTGAAAGGTGGAAAACAGGAGAAAGTGAAGCAAACAGCTGCAAAAGGAAAAGAAGTACAGAAAACACCATCAAAATCCAAAGAAAAGGAGGACAAAGAGAAAGCAACTGTGTCAAAGCATGAACAGAAAGGTAAACATTCAGAGCAGGAAGCTGCTGGAGGTTCTAAAAGAATATTGGGCAAGAAGCACATGCGGTGAAATTAAAAGCTGAAAAAGACCAAAATCAGACTTCAAATGGGGGTAAAAGATATTAAAGTAAATATATCAGAAAGGAAATACAGTAAATTGAGAATTAATATTTATTTATAAAAATACTCAGATGTGTTCACATATCTAAAGACGCATTTTGAAGTATTTTTAAAAGGGGTTTGGAGTTAGCATCTGGAATCACATAAAGATTAAAGATAAATGTTGAATTTTTGAGACATGAAATTTCTATTAAGAGGTGGAATAAAGATTGCATGTATCACATTCTTTGGAGAAAAATTATCCCCCAAAATGACAGCAGTTCCTAAGGAATTTGTTCAGGGGTTCATGTTCGCATCATACAAATATTGTGAAAACTATCCATACATTACTGTTGCATTGGCAAGAGCACATCATTTAGAATATAAACCAAATTATTAAATTCATTTAATAGGCAACATGTTATAGAGAATTCATCTCTCAAGATTCTTTTTCAGTTTCCACTGACTAAATTTCTAATGTTAGAGAACTCTGAATGTGACATATTGTGCCACTCTTCAGCAAGAGTGATGTCAAACTTACATCCCCGCTTTGCAAAAATATAGCACTTATATGGAGGTGGAATATAAACCTGATTTTTTTTATGGAAGAGTGCTATGTGAATATACAGAGCTGAAGTTTTAGGAGGGCAACTAAGGGTCTTATTGCATCACATCTCTGGCACTTGTTGACTCTTTCCTTTCCTAAGTCCATTCCTGACTCCAGGTTTCTATATAATCCTGGGACACCTTCACAGAATATGGGGTCTAATATGTAGGGACTATTCCTATAATTGATGTTTCTTGGAGCCATTGCAAAACCAAAATTTTCTTTCCTTGTAGCAGTTTTGACTAATGTTACCTAAGGACTGTATCAAAGAATTGGCTTCGATTAGATTTTAGTTTAAGAAATCTTACCATTTTGTCACAGAGCAAGCTATTTGGAGATAAAACTGAAACTAATTTTTCCTCATTATAAGGTACAAGAGATAAAATTTGCAAGCCACTTGTATTTTATTCACTTTGTATTTTTATTTTTTCTCTTGAATTTGTATTTGTAAACCTTGATTCACGAGTAGTCTTTGTCAACTCTGATTTATATGACAAAAGATACATATTTAAAAAATATATTTTTTAAAAGGAAATAAACATTTTTTTCTTTATTTAGTGATCCACAAGCTTTTTAATTTAGATAATTGTAATGTATTTAATATTTTAATATATAAGTGACATTAAAACTTAGGAGCTCTAAAACTTTTTTCCAATTTTCAAGGTGATTATATCTCCATAAAAAATTTAAAAGTTAATTATTACTTCTATCAAAATTATGCCATTAATAAATATTTTGGTAGACAAAAAGGATGAAGTAAATAAAGATAAAATATACTGAATATAATAATAAAAACCAGCAGAATTAATCTTTGAATTCACTGGTATGATTACTAAGATCCTAAAATCCTTTACACTTTAGATTGCTGTTCAAAAAGAAAAATAATCACACAAAACCAGTTAAAACCTACCAACTATATTCTAATTTTTAACCATAAATATAGAATGTAAAAACTGATGCCAGTTGTATTTGGAAATGTTAAAATACTTATCTAGCTACTAGGAACATTAATGTACTTTTTGATGTTCATTTTTCATATCTTTGGGGATTTGGGAGTCATATTTTATTGATAAAGACTCATCACCAGAACACTTTAAAATAATGTTTATTTTCCAAGTCACAAATATGTATTTCATTTCTATCAGTAATCAGATTTATTAAAGACAGCTTTGTATTACCATATCCATTTTTGGTCTACTATTTTTATTTCTACGCAAAGAGCTATTTATCTATTAAAACGACATTCAAATATCATTTAGAGTTAAAAACAAAAGCACAAATGTGATTTTATCAGCTAAACAATTACAATTGCTAAAGCATGTCTCACTGTTGAGAACAGTTGCCATTAATTATATAAATGTATCATTAGGAGAGTAATCAAAAGTAACTTCTATGGCAGGTCAGACATATAAACATGTCATTTTATTTTTTTACTAAGCAAAGATTTAATTAAGAGCATTTTTTAAATTAAAGAAAATGAATTACATTATGGTTTTAACTAAGCAAGATAAAGATACAGTGTCTTTTTTTCTTTTTAATTTGGGAAGCTTTGGTTTTGAAATTCTTTTTTTTTGCCTTGAGAAAAATTATTTTTTTTTATTGCATTTTAGGTTTTCGGGTACATGTGCAGAACATGCAAGATAGTTGCATAGGTACACACATGGCAGTGTGTTTTGCTGCCTTCTCTGCCCCTTCACCCACATTTGGCATTTCTATATTGATTACTTAGTGTAATTGTTGAGTTAGCTCTTTGGCCAAGAGAATACTTATTCACATAGCTTAAGTTAGACCTAATATGCTTGAGGCATTCTTTTAATGTAGATTTCTAAATATTTCTTTTTAAAGAAATAGGTTCTTTACTCACTTGGAAACAGATTTTTACATGGGGCACATACTTACTAGTAATTATTTAATTACATAGTATACAGGTGAATATATTCAATTTAGTTACTCTCAATATTATATATGGAAATAATACATCTCTCTTTCTGCTTAAAGCATTAGAGATAAGATATATATGTATATACACACCTACCATAAACACACACAACACACACACACACATACACACAGACACACACACACACAAATCTAGTTTTTATAAACCCATCTAAATCTGTTTATAGAGTAGGAAGAGTTGGCATAATCAGACGTTGCTCCCTAGTTTTCTGATGACCTCTGGGAGGTCTGAGGAGAAGGAAAAACAAATTTTCCAGCTGCCACACTTTGCTGATTCACTCATTCTTTCTTTATTTTTTGAACAACTATTTAAATATTTGTGGCAGGCAGAGACAGTATAGCTAATGTGAATCTGTTATAGAGCCCTGGACCACATATGTCTCATCCTCATTAGAGATTTCTTTAAAAATTTGTTATTTTGTTGACATTCTGAACCCAGAATGTAGTTTTCCTTGGTTACCACTCCACAGGGAACACCAGCTAGACATCATTTGAATGACATCCATCACTGCCCCTGAGGATCATGAAGGAGAGAAATGGACAGCATGTGTTATTCCAAGAAGAATGTTCATTTAGAAAAAAAGTACTTAAATGAGCAAATTTAACATTATATAAATTATTATCTCAGAACTATGAAAGTTAGAAGGGCAGGACAATTTAGATTTTCTTTATGAAAAGTTTTCTGCTGTAATATTTAAGTTGGGTTTAAAGAAACATTTTTATAAAATAAATCTTCCAAAATCAGGAAGGCATGGTTTTTCTGTATTCTTAGATAGGTTAAGCAGATAAACTGGAAACTACCCAACCCATACCTACCTAGAATTCTTATACATTGTTAAGGTCAATGCCAAGGACAGGTAGAAATGGGCCTCCTAATTTAAAATATGTAAGAATCCCTATCAGCCTTGTTAGGAATGAAAACATCTTTCTCATATTCTTACTATATATTGGTGCCATTAGAATACAATAAGATCACAGCACTAGGTGTTGTAGCAAATAATTTTCTAGATTAAAAAATATCCTGTGAATTCATAAGAAATTTCCTATTTATTATTAGAAGCTCATTGGGCTATTGGTTTATTAATTAAATGAATGATTTTTGGATCTAGGAAATGTAAGAAATATAAGTAAAGTACAGTTTTCCCACAGTATCTGTGGGGGATAGGTTTCAGGATTCCCTACAGATACAAAAATCCACAGATGTTTAAGTATTTTCTATAAAGTGGAGTAATATTTGCATATAACCTATGCACATCCTCTTTTATAAATTAAATCATCTCTAGATTACTTATATACCTAATGCAATGTATTTAATAAATGCTTTGTCAATACTTAAACTATTGTTTAGAAAATAATGATAAGAGAAAAAAAGTCTCACTCTGTCATCCAGGCTGGAGTGTAGTGGCACAATCTCAACTCACTGCAACCTCCGCCTCCCCGATTCAAGCCTCAGATTATAGGTGCCCGCCACCAAGCCCAACTAAGTTTTGTATTTTTAGTAGAGATGGCGTTTCACTATGTTGGCTAGGCTGGTCTTGAACTCCTGACCTCAAGTGATCCTCCCGCCTCAGCCTTCCAAAGTGCTGGGATTTTAGGCGTGTGGTTTGTTGAATACTCAGATGTGGAACCCAGGGAAATGGGAAATGGAGGGCTGACTGTGCTTTGATAATATTTCATCATAAAAGCTAAAAAGTTTCATTACACTGTCAGCATTCAGCTAAAGAAGAATCTCTGAAGTGTGAAGATTTTAACTAATTCAGTGCATAAATGTTTAACATTTTATGTATTTAACCATCCCATCACAATTTGGGGCCGATAATAGTTCATTTGGAGGGAATGTTATATTACAAATACTCCCTGCATTCTAAACTTCCAAGATATATAACAACAAAGACCCTTATTTGTTGTCATGGGAGTCTGTAGTGCCTCTAGGAGTAATTATTGTGGGAAAACAAATGAAAGGTTTTATATCAGTAATTAATGCATTCTAATTAGACTCATCTAAGGAGTTTGTATAAAATGCATATTCCTAGAGTCCAGATCCATGCCATTTTAATTTTTTTGGTGATGGAGCCCAAAAATCAGTATTTTGACATTTCCCCTCTCTCATGTTTAAGTTACCCTGTGAGAACTACTCCTAGAGTATAGGGAGAACAAATCTAAAAAGAGTACAGTCACTTAAAGTACTGAAATAAAGGTAACATACTGCTAGTTTCAGAAAGTCCACACTGGTCCAAATTCAAACTTTCCATTTAAGGGAAATGTACTTTTCCATCTTGCTTTGTCTTAGAACCAAATTGCCAGTTCTACAGTCTTGCTCAGGAAAACAGTCTTGTGTCTAGGAAAGAGAAAATACCCTCTACCTTAACCTTATGTCTCTCCCAATCATAGGGTTCCCAGGTCCTGGGATCAGAAACTCCAGCTATTACTGCCAGTACATCAAAGGGCAAATTGATGCATGGACTGATTTGAGGACTAGCCTCCTTCCCATTCCCTACCTCTCCTGTGGGAAAATGTGCTACAATTTCAACAACTAAAAGACGTATATTTTTGGAACGTTATGAGTTTTGGCCTACCCAGAATTAGGTATTAATGAAAAAGATTATATTTTTATATCTTCTACGATAATTATATTTATTTTTTAAAGACCTGACAATTTCGTAATAAAATGGATTACTCTAAAAATGCTGTTAATACTTAAAAAAGAAAGGTTTACAAAAATCCTTAGAGGTGTATTTGTTTGGTAACAAGCTCTGTTATTTCATATGTTTGACATGCATAATTTGGAGCAATTAAGAATGTATCATATTGCTTAAATCCAATAAACTCTCTTGGTCCGAAAAGCTGCCTTTGGATTTGATGGATTAATAAAATTCCTATTTAAGGAATATTGAAATGTAAATCATTTAGTAATATGTATGCTTTAAAGAAGATATGGTGAAGATTCATCAATTGAGCTTTGAGTTGGATTGATCTCAGAAGGGTCTAAAGTTCTGTGAGGATTTAACATTAGCTGCGATATCTTTAATTTAGAGGGAATATAAAAAACTCAACTCCTGAAGACTAAGTCTGCCCAAAATGATGTTCACATGCTATGTTTTTTGTTTGTTTGTTTACTTTTACCATAGGCCATAAACTAGTCAAGGTCATAAGATGATCATAAGAAGATTGCTCCATTGATTAACAACAATATCATTTGGTTCTGTTAGTCTGTTCTTGATTAACTCTCCCAATTAAAGAGCATTTTTATTCAGAGACCACCTAACAGGTTGCAAAGAGGTTAGCCCTCCTGCTGGTCTTTTGCAAAATACATTCCGCAGCTGCATAGAGACAATTAGCAGAAGGGCTAGGACTGAGTCTTTGATGAAACACTCCAAGTTGGAAAAAATTTCCCCTCTTGTAAAACTTCCGTTTCATTATTGAAAGTTTATAAAAAGACAAATGGAAAAAAATTGCTTTAATATGATGACTTGTAATCAACTATTTGATAAAATAGGTTTTTATTTGGAACATAACCCCATTACAAGATTAACCTGAACTAGTCTTTTTCAATTTTTAAAGCTATTTTTGTATGGGAGAAATGAAGCATTACACTTACTGTATTTCTTTCTTTCCTTCTGTATTTTCATATGAGTGCAAATGATTCCTTCACAGAAAATATTGTAGTAACGAAGATAGAATTGTGCTATTTTGCTTGTTTTGTTAAATCATTTCTCTGTAAAAAATGAAGTGTTGATGACATTTTTTCATTGCTCTCTTTCTTTCTACTCTATCAGATCAGTATGCATTCTGTCGATATATGATTGACATGTTTGCCCATGGGGATTTAAAACCAGGTATTCCAAGCAATTCTGTACATGTCTGTTTTAATAGTCTTTGTTTCTAAGACTGTTGGCTTTTTATGTACCTAACTGTATTTTCATTTTTTAAAAATTGCATAATGCATGTGTAGATCTAGAATAAAACCAATAAGAAGCGGTGGTAATAACTGGCATTAAGGCCTTAATTTTACTTTCAGTCACTGCATGGCCCATTGCAAATGAAGTCAGCTGAAATGTAAAATAAGTGCTAATATCTTTATATATAAAGAATGCTAATATCTTTAATAATGCTTGAAGCAGTGAATCATCTTATTTTATTCTTAGTAAACGTAGAGGAAAAGGCCCATGACAATGCAAGTATCCTTTTCTTAGTAGTGAACACAATTCATATTAAAATCATCACATTTCAAATATTTATACTTTGTTTTCCAAAACTTTTAAATTTTCTCCCTTATACATGAACTTGGTTTAGCCACTCCAAAGAACTATTGATGGAAATAAATAACCTTGAAATTAATGTTCAACACAATGGGGAAGGATTTTGAGTTAAAAGAATATATCTGCCTTTTCTTGTATCTTTAAATGCTGCCCAGAGTGTAAAAGATATTTTTTTTTACTAACATCTGAACTAAGAATAAGTAACTTGATTGCTTGTACTATGCCTTTTGCAGATTTAAAAACTGACAGAACTATGGGCATGTTTGGGAAAACCTTTCCAAGAATACAGTATTGTTAAGGAAGGAGCTCATTTATGTTAGAATAATTGAAGCTGATTGCTTAAAGCCAGCTATATTTTTATTTTCTTAACTATTTTGTGAAAGTCTAAAATATATAATTATATATAATCATAATTTATGCATGTGTTGTCAAAGAGGCATATCATATCTAAAACAATAGGTAACACATCTAGGCTCTAGAAAACTAGACAAGAACCTTTGTTCTCCAGAAAATATCATTAATTTATTCTAGTGAAATAATTTCCTCCTCTTCCTCTTTTCCTTCTTCTACATTTTCAGTAGGAAATTTAAATGAGGGGGAAAATCCCTAAAATTATAACTTAACTGGTGAAAATAATTACTATTGATATTTGCATATAGTAACATAGCAGAATTATAAATAAACCTTCAGGAAGGTAGGGTGATACAGTGGAAAGACAAGGCTTTGGACAGAAATACAGCGATAATTCTTAACTCCATCTTTTTATAGTATTAGGCCTTGAGCAAATAATTGAATTCTACCTCATCTTTAGTGTCCTTACATTCAAAATGAAGATCATAGTCAAAACCTTGTATTGTTGACAAACCATCTAGTGACTACACAACAAAATGTTATAACTTCAATTGGTTCATTTTACCACTGCCTGCCTGGTGAGTTCCCTACATGAAGAGAATCTCTCAACACTTACAAGTTCCAATCTATTTATATCAAAAATTTAATGTTAAGGCTGGGTGTGGTGGCTTATATCTGTCATCCCAGTACTTTGGGAAGCTGAGGCAGGAGAATCACCTCAGACCAGGAGTTTGAGACCAGCCTGGGCAACATAGAGAGACCCACCCCCGATCTCTACAAAAAAGAAAAAAATTTTTTTTTGATGGAGTCTTGTTCTCATCACTCAGGTTGAAGTGCAATAGAGTGATCTTGCTCACTGCAACCTATGCCTTTTGGGTTCAAGCAATTCTCCCACCTTAGCCTCCCAAGTAGCTGGGATTACAGGTGCATGCCACCATTCATAGGTAAGTTTTGTATTTTTTATTAGAGATGGAATTTCACCATGTTAGTCAGACCTATCTCAAACTCCTGACCTCAGGTGATCCCCCCCAAACTCAGCCTCCCAAAGTGTTGGGATTACAGGTGGGAACCACCATGCCCAACCAAAAAATTTTAAAGATTGGCTGGGCATGGTGGTACGTACCTGTTGTCCCAGCTACTTGGTAGGGTAATGTGGGAAGATTGCTTGAAGCCAGGAGGTTGGGGCTACAGTGAGCTATGTGGCATCATCACATTCTATTCCAGGCTACAGGGTGAGACCCTGTCTTAAAATAAATAAATAATTTAAAACTTCAATTTTGCTGGGTGCGGTGGCTTACCCCTATAACCCCAGCACTTAGGGAGGCTGAGGCAGGTAGCTCACCTGAGATTGGGTGTTTAAGACTAGCCTGGTCAACATGGTGAAACCCTGTCTCTACTAAAAATGCAAAAATTAGCTGGGCATGGTAGTGAGTGCCTGTAATCCCAGCCACTTGGGATACTGAGGCAGGAGAATTGCTTGAACCTGGGAGGTGGAGGTTGCAGTGAGCAGAGATTGTGCTACTGCACTCCAGCCTTGGCAACAGAGCAAGACTCTGTCTCAAAATAATAAAAAGCTCAATTTTAGGTCAAAGTTTTGCTGACCATTTTCTTCACCTGTGTTGGTTCAAGAAAGTCTTACTCTACACATAATTGTTATAAGGTCAACTAGGTGTTTACTTACATATGAGATGAGATGAATCTATGTTGTTGATGAGCATAAATTAATAAATGACTAACATGCGTTATTTTCTTTATATTCCATTAGTTTTAAATTTTTATTATCTAAAGAAAACAATGTGTTTTCTGTGCCACTGAAATTAGTTATAAGAGTTATTTATTGGGGATATCTTCCAAGATGGCGCCATAGAAACAACTCAGGATTGCAGCTCTCAGTGAAGGCGCAGAGGGTGAGTCCTACCCGCATTCTCAGACGAACCTTTTTTTGCCCACAGAACGTTGAAAGTCCCTGGTGTAGGAGAGACATGGGACACCAGCGCAGCTGGCTTGCATGGCCGGTTTGGCCGGGGCCGCAGCGCAGCGGCACCGGGCACAAAACTCACTGGTCTGGGTGCCCTGTTAAACTGGCAATCTGAGATTTGGAAGGGCAGATTGACATGTCCATCTGATTAAACGGGACTTGGACAATGAGCCAGACCAGGAGATTACTGGGAAGCATGATTTGAGCCCGTGCAGTGGGCAGCAGCACGGGAGATCACACGGATCCCAGTGCCCTATCAGCAGGCTACTGGGGTGCCAGTGAGAGAATCAACCGTTCAGCTTGGGGAAAGGAAGAGAGAGAGAAAGAGAGGACAGACTCTGAGGCAGGGAGCTGTGTGATCGGGCTTGGCGGGTGACACACTCATGGGGACAAGCAGGGCGGTGATTGGAGGCACTCGGGGTTGAGAGTTTTGCTGCCAGCACAGCTGAATTTAGGACGGTGCAGCCCGGTGGGGGAGGGGCGTCCGCCACTACGGACGCAATCTGCCCCAACTGAAGTACCGCCCAGTGCTGATGCAGCCTGCCATTGCCGAGGCAACCTGCCATAACAGAGAGACTCTGCCAGCAGGGCGGAGTGCATCTCAGCAAAATGGAGCCTCGCAGCATCAGGGCAGACCCGCGCTAGCAGGGTGGAGCCTCAGCAGGCAAATAGTGAATAGACTACCTCCTAGCCAGGCAGGACAGTGCAACAGATACTCATAAAGAAAGCCCCAACTCCCTGAGACAGAGCATCTAAGGGGGGAAAAAAAGGGGGAGGTTTATGAGTTCTGCTGCAGCAGACATAAACACATCCTCCCAACAACCCTGAATGAACAACGGAGCTCACAGCTCAACACTGGAGCTCCTATAAAGCACAGACCGTCACCTCAAGCAGCTCCCTGACCCCTGTATATCCAAAGAGTCACCTCAAGAAAGGGCTAATCAGACTGACATTTGGTGGGCATCATTCTGGAACAAAGATAGCAGAAGAAGAAACTGGTAGCATCCCTCACTGTTCTGCAGCTGCTACAGGTGTACCCCAGACAAGCAGGGCCTGGAGCGGACCTCAGCACTAGTACAGCAGAGGGGCTAGACCATTAGAAAGAAAACTAAGTAACAGAAATACTTCATCATCAACAATCTGGGCATCCACTCAGAGACCCAATTGAAAAATCAGCAACTACTAAGACGACAGGCGCATAAATCCATAAAGATGGGAAGAAACCAGAGCAAAAAAGGAGGAAAACACCCGAAACCAAAACACCTCACCTCGTACAAAGGACGAAAACTCCTCACCAGCAAGGGAACAAAGCTGGACAGAGAATGAGTGTGACGAAATGATGGAATCAGACTTCAGAAAGTGGATAATGAGAAACTTCAGTGAGCTAAAAGAACATGTTCTAAATCAATGCAAAGAAACTAAGAACCTTGAAAAAAGATTTGAAAAAAGATTCAAGGAAAAGATAACAAGAATGGACAACTTAGGAATATGAATGAATTGAAGGAGCTGAAAAACACAATACGAGAACTTCACGAAGCATGCACAAGTATCAACAGCCGAAATGACCAAGCAGAAGAAAGAATATCAGAAGTCGAAGATCAAGTCAATGAAATAAAATGAGAAACCAAGATTAGAGGAAAAAGTGCAAAAAGGAATGAACGGAATCTCCAAGAAATGTGGGACTATGTAAAGGGACCAAACCTATGTTTGATAGGTGTACCAGAATGTGATGAAGAGAATGAATCCAAGCTGGAAAATACTCTTCAGGATATTATCCAGAAAAATTTCCCCAACCTAGCAAGAAAGGTTAATACTCAACTCCAGGAAATACAGAGAACACCACAAAGATACTCTGCAAAAAGAGCAACCCCAAGGCACATAATCGTAAGATTCACCAGGGTTGAAATGAAGGAGTAAATACTAAGGGCAGCCAGAGAGAAAGGTCAGGTCACCCACAAAGGGAAGCCCATCAGACTCACAGCAGATCTCTTGGCAGAGACTCTACAAGCCAGAAGAGAGTGGGGGCCAATATTCAACATCCTTAGAGAAAAGAACTTTCAACCCATAATTTCATATCCAGCCAAACTGAGCTTCATAAGTGAAGGAAAAATAAAATTCTTCATGAACAAGCAAGTACTCAGAGATTTTGTCACCACTAGGCCTGCTTTACAAGAGCTCCTGAAAGAGGCACTACATATAAAAAGAAACAACCAGTACCAGCCATCATAAAAGCATACCAAATGCTAAAGAGCATCAACAAAATGAAGAATCTACATGAACCAATGGGCAAAACAGCCAGCTAGCATCAAAATGGCAGTATCAAATTCACACATAACAATATTAACCCTAAATGTAAATGGGCTAAATGCACCAATCAAAAGACACAGACTGGCAAATTGGATAAAAAACCAAAACCCATCAGTGTGCTGTATCCAGGAAACCCATCTCACATGCAAGGATACACAAAGGCTCAAAATAAAGGGATGCAGGAAGATTTACCAAGCAAATGGAGAGCAAAAAAAAGCAGGAGTTGCAATTCTCATCTCTGATAAAATAGACTTTAAAGCAACAAAGATCAAAAGGGACAAAGAAGGTCATTACATAATGGTAAAAGGATCGATACAACAAGAAGAGCTAACTATTCTAAATATATATGGACCCAATGCAGGAGCACCCAGATATATAAGGCAAGTTCTTAATGACTTACAAAGAGACTTAGACTCCCACACAATAATAGTGGGAGACTTTAACACTCCACTGTCAATATCAGACAGATCAACCAGACAGAAAATTAATAAGGATATCCAGGACTTGAATTCAGACCTGGAACAAGCAAACCTGATAGACATTTACAGAACTCTCCACCCCAAATCCACAGAATATACATTCTTCTCAGCACCACATCACACCTACTCCAAAATTGACCACATAATTGGAAGTAAAGCACTCCTCAGCAAATGCAAAACAACTGAAATCATAACAAACAGTCTCTCAGACCATAGTGCAATCAAGTTAGAACTCAGAATTCAGAAACTAACTCAGAACCGCACAGCTTCATGGAAACTGAACAACTGGCTCTTGAATGTTGATTTGATAAACAATGAAATGAAGGCAGAAATAAAGAAGTTCTTCAAAACCAACGAGAATGAAGACACAACATACCAGAATCTCTGGGACACATTTAAAGCAGTCTGTAGAGGAAAATATATAGCAATAAGTGCCCACATGAGAAGAGTGGAGAGATCCAAAATTGACATCCTATTGTCAAAATTGAAAGAGCTAGAGGAGCAAGATCAAAAAAGCTCAAAACCTAGCCAAAGACAAGAAATAACTAAGATCAGAGCAGAACTGAAGGAGATAGAGACAAGAAAAACCCTTCAAAAAAATCAATAAATCCAAGAGCTGGTTTTTTGAAAAGATCAACAAAATAGACAGTCCACTAGCCAGACTGATAAAAAAGAAAAGAGAGAACAACCAAATAGATGCAATAAAAAACGATAATGGGGAAATCATCTCAGATTCCACAGAAATTCAAACCATCATCAGAGAATACTACAAACAACTCTATGCACATAAACTAGTAAACCAATAAGAAATGGATAAATTCCTGGAAACCTGTGTCCTCCCAAGTCTAAACCGGGAGGAAGCTGAAACTATGAATAGACCAATAACAAGGTCTGAAGTTGAGGCAGCAATTAAGAGCCTACCACACACAAAAAAAGCCCAGGTTTAGATGGGTTCACAGCAGAATTCTACCAGACACACAAAGAGGATCTAGTACCATTCGTTCTGAAACTATTCCAAATAATTCAAAAAGAGGGAACCCTTCCCAAATCATTTTATGAGACCAACATCATCCCAATACCAAAACCCGATGGAGACTCAACAAGAAAAGAAAACTTCAGGCCAATATCCATGATGAACATAGATGCAAAAATCTTCAATAAAATACTGGCAAACTGATTGCAACAGCACATTAAAAAACTTATCCATCATGATCAAGTAGGATTCATCCCGGGGATGCAAGGCTGGTTCAACATATGCAAGTCTATAAACATAATTCACCACATAAACAGAACCAAAAACAAAAACCACATGATTATCTCAATTGACGCAGAGAAGGCATTTGACAAAATTCAACAGCCCTTTATGCTAAAAACCCTCAATAAACTTGGTATTGATGGAACATATCTCAAAGTAATAAAAGCTATTTATGACAAACCAACAGCCAATATCATACTTAATGGGCAAAAACTGGAAGCATTCCCTTTGAAATCTGGCACTAGACAAGGATGCCCTCTCTCACCACTCCTATTCAACACAGTACTGGAAGTTCTAGCCAGAGCAATCAGGCAAGAAAAAGAAATAAAGGGTATTCAAATAGGAGAGGTGGAAGCCAAACTGTCTCTATTTGCAGACGACATGATAGTATACTTAGAAGACCCCATCACCTCAGCCCAAAAACTCCTGACACTGATAAGCAACTTCAGCAAAGTCTCAGGTTATAAAATCAATGTGCAAAAATCACAAGCATTCCTATACACCAATAACAGACTTAAAGAGAACCAAATCAAGAACGAACTGCCATTCACAATTGCTACAAAGAAAATAAAATACCTAGAAATACAACTCACAAGGAACGTAATGGACCTCTTTAAGGAAAACTACAAACCACTGCTCAACGAAATAAGAGAGGACACAAACAGATGGAGAAACATTCCATGTTCGTGGTTAGGAAGAATCAACATCATGAAAATGGGCATACTGCCCAAAGTAATTTACACAATCAATGCTATCCCCATCAAACTACCATTGAATTTCTTCACAGAACTGGAAAAAACCACCATGAACTTCACATGGAACCAAAAGAGAGCCCGCATAGCCAAGTCAATTCTAAGCAAAAAGAACACAGCGGGAGGCATCACACTACCAGACTTCAAACTATACTACCAGGCTACAGTAATCAAAACAGCATGGTACTGGTACCAAAACAGAGATATAGACCAATGGAACAGAACAGAAGCATCGGAGGCAACACAACGTATCTACAACCATATAATCTTTGATAAACCAGACAAAAACAAGCAATGGGGAAAGGATTCCCTATTTAATAAATGGTGTTGGGAAAACTGGCTAGCCATGTACAGAAAGCAGAAACTGGACCCCTTCCTGACACCTTACACTAAAATTAACTCCAGATGGATTAAAGACTTAAACATAAGACCTGGCACCATAAAAACCCTAGAAGAAAATCTAGGCAAAACCATTCAGGACATAGGAGTAGGCAAGGACTTCATAAATAAAACACCAAAAGCATTGGCAACAAAAGCCAAAATAGACAAATGGGACCTAATCAAACTCCACAGCTTCTGCACGGCAAAAGAAACAGTCACTAGAGTGAATCAGCAACCATCAGAATGGGAAAAAATCTTTGCAGTTTATGCATCTGACAAAGGGCTGATATCCAGAATTTATAAAGAACTCAAACAGATTTACAGAAAAAAAGCAAACAAGCCCATTCAAAAATGGGCAAAGGATATGAATAGACACTTTTAAAAGAAGACATACATGAGGCCAACAAACACATGAAAAAATGCTCATTATCACTGGTCATTAGAGAGATGCAAATCAAAACCACATTGAGATACAATCTCACGCCAGTTAGAATGGCGATCATTAAAAAATCTGGAGACAACAGATGCTGGAGAGGATGTGGAGAAATAGGAACACTCTTACACTGTTGGTGGGAGTGTAAATTAGTTCAACCATTGTGGAAGACAGTGTGGCGATTCCTCAAGGACCTAGAAATAGAAATTCCATTTGACCCAGCAATCCCATTACTGGGTATATATCCAAAGGACTATAAATCGTTCTACTATAAGGACACATGCACACGAATGTTCATTGCAGCACTGTTTACAATAGCAAAGACCTGGAACCAACCCAAATGCCCATCGATGATAGACTGGACTGGGAAAATGTGGCACATATACACCATGGAATATTATGCAGCAATCAAAAATGATGAGTTTGTGTCCTTTGTAAGGACATGGATGAATCTGGAGAACATCAGTCTCAGCAAACTGACACAAGAACAGAAAAAGAAATACCGCATATTCTCACTCATAGGCGGGTGAGAAAAATGAGAACACATGGTCACAGGGAGGGGGTCTACTACACACTGGGGTCTATTGGGGGGAATGGGGGAGGGACAGCGGCGGGGGGCTGGGGAGGGATAGCTTGGGGAGAAATGCCAAGTGTGGGTGAAGGGGAGGAAGGCAGCAAAACACACTGCCATGTGTGTACCTCAGCAACTATCTTGCATGTTCTGCACATGTACCCCAAAACCTATAATGCAATAAAAATTAAAAAAGAAAAAACAAAAAGAGTTATTTATTGATTATAAAATATAATTCCTTAGAAAGTCTCAGGACACAGGGAGCCATGCACTAAGAAATTCAATGAGGGATGCTAGTCATTTAATAGTCACAATACCAATCATTTCTTTCTGAAAATCTAACTGCAGATTAACATCGGAATAAATAATAAAATAGTCTCTGAATGAATTAAAGATGATTTTGTTAATGACTACACAGAGAGAGCCCTTCTAAAGGCATATGCAAACATACCCTAAGAAGTCCCAAGTTCATATCTACAACATTACAGAGTATTCCAACGCCTTAAAATAATTTCCAAATTCCATAGAATTAGATTTCTTTATGCCACTAATTGACTTACTAATTGATTTCTTAATTTATTTCGTCTACCTAAATTCATTATTTTGAAGGTTTAAGAAATAAAAGAAACACTTGAAAACAAACATTTCTTGTCCAGGAGCTGGAAAGGAAGAAGGGAGAGAAGGGAAGCCTATATAGTATACCTTTTGTTTCATTTAACAAACTGTATAATGTTATGTAAATGTTTCTAAAGAAAGTTCAAGAATATTATCTTTGTCAGTGTGGCAATACAAAAGATGGGGTGAAAAAGCACTAAATATGACTTGCACTTTCAAAAATAAGGAATGAGAAACACAAATTTAATCTTGGCATATTAATTTAGCAAAAATGCAAGTGGTGAGACATTGACTCTGACTGACAAAGAATAAAACAGTGCTTGCCGAGATTATTGCTCTGTATGTATCCACTATTTATACAACATTTGTGCTTCCATCTGTTTCTGTTTGGGATTAGTGGAACACCTGTTATTGTGTAGCTAGAGTTCATTATTAATTATTGGTAATGAGTTTTTAAAACTATAATTTGATTTTCCCTCTGGGATTCAGTATTTCCTTTGTAGATTACTGTCACACTCACAAAAGCAGCCCAAATTGCAGTTCTAATTTGAAAACTCTTGCTGATGAAATGTGCTGACACTATGACATAAGTCCCAAGTTTTGCCTTTTAGCCCATCAAATAAAATGCTTCTAAGATGTCCTTAAAATTTTTAGCTAAGATTTTGTCTATAAACCTGAAGATAAATTGAATTGTTCTTTCTGATTTTCTGTAGTGAATAGTGAATGTGCACTATCCTAGGGTCAGTGATAATCCTCACTTCAATTTTAGAGACCATCTTAATAAACCAGTGCAAATTATAAGGATAAGCTCATTTGCTTGTATTGAATCAAAATTCCCTTGTACTGACTGACTCATTCTATAATAAGTTGAAACATGAAGAAAATTCCATTTAAATCTAGGAAGTGAATGCATGCTATCAAGACTGGTCCTTTGGGCAACTGGCATAGAACTGTATCTACATTTTGTACTTTTAGGTATATTATGAACAGTGAAGATCTCTCTCCAGAAATACTTTCTCCATTTGATGACCTAACATATTCACCATGAGATTCTTTAGTTGTGCAAATGGTCAGAGTTATGTAGGATGTGTTTTGAATAACTCATAACCTGCCTTAGGGAAGATAGAGAGAGGGATCAGGGAGAGATTGATAGAGAAAGAAAGAGATTGATTTTGTCTTACGGTGACTGTCTTGAAACTGATTAACCTTCACTTTTTTTCCTAGGGCTTAAAGTAGTCTACTTGTCACTTACTCATGAGAGAGAACTATTAAAACTGGTCAAGACCGACATTATTTGCAACATTGAAACATAATTTGTGGGTTTTTTTCTTTTTCTCTTTTGGAAATTGATAGTACAGATTGTTAAGGTATATTCCTTCAGATTTATTTATTTTTATCAACCTTCCAGTAATTCCAATTTTCTTTTCAATTTTTTGGGGGCTTAGCACATTTTTCTTAAGTGACAGCTATACTGATAAATTTATTCATTTAAGTAGACTATTTTTTAAAAAACACATCAGGATCTTGCTTGGCATTTTCATATTTCTTCTTCACCAACTTCTATCTAGGCTTAATAAATTGCATGGATTTCTGGGCAGAGTCACCCAAGTTAAAGAGACACATTTCTGGAAGGAAGAAATCACATGGTTCACAGACCTCTTTATATTCACTATAGATAAAGAAACCAATTTAAATGTCCAGTACAAGGACTAGGGCTGCTGTGCTTTTGCTTAGTAATTTTAATAATTTTTTTAGCTTTCATCTCTATAGCCATTATGATTAAAGTTTAATACAAGTTAAAGTTTATCCCTTAGAAGTTATTCTACTATTAAAATTTCAGCTACTGTCTGACTTTTACTTGAGCCAAGAATGATGTCAGGGTAATTTATTCTGCTTTTTGTGTCATTTATTTTCTTTAAATTGAACATACTCATCTACCAAAATCTTCTCTGATTGTAATAAGGTATTCTTTGGTAGCCTTATTCCAATTCAATTGATTTTTAGGTCCATAGCTAGAAAGAGCCTCAAGGAATAAGTTAATACTCTCATTTTATTAAGATCTTTTTCTTGAACTTTAGTGGTGCTTAACTACATTTCTGGTTTAATCCGTCTGAGAAGAGGTCAAATGTAATTGCATTATAGTCACTGTTATTTAATGGTTTAATCTAATGTATTTCAGAGCTCACTGGCTGTATTAGACAAGACTAGGTAAAATTTAGCTTTGCTTTAGACTTCTAAAAAAATCTGGCACCAAGATAGGCATATTTCCATAAAACATGCTCACTCTAAATCCAATCATGTAATCATTTTCACAAAACAAAAATTTTAGGAATTTTAATGTTTACTCAGTAAGTAGTTGTTGAATTCGCTAAGCAAGCTGATAGTCCAGAAAACAGGTAAGCTAAGACAGAAATAATTCTATAAAAAAGGATAACTTGATGAATATACAATAAAGATGTAGAAAATATACATTTTAATCTCAGTATACCAGGAATGAGTAACATTTTCTATTTATCAACCACTTGGACTTGTAATTATTTAAGAAACATTTTAATTCATATTTTTCTAATAGTTATTACATGAGTAGAAATAAAGGGAGAGCGAAAGTTTTGATAAGAATTTAAATACAGCAAAGCAAAATGTTTCTATCTTACATTCCCTGTTTTCAAAGATGTATGTATTTCATGTGGGAAGTATCTTCAGAAAGAAAGTAACTGCTCATTAGCTATCATCTATCAGCCTTCAGAGTATTCGTTTTGAAGACATCAATTTCAGATTTTGAATACATCTTTAATAGATTATATTGCATATTAATAATTCTGGTTTTTCTAGAATATGCATCATCAAAATTTAGTGTTTTTTTTTTTTTTTGAGACAGAGTCTCACACTATCACCAGGCTGGAATACAGTGGCACGATCTCGGCTCACTGTAACCTCCATCTCCTGGGTTCAAGTGATTCTCCTGCCTCAGCCTCCCAAGTAGCTGGGACTATAGGCACGCACCACCATGCCCAGCTAATTTTTGTATTTTTTTTTTTAGAAAGGAGGTTTCACCATGTTAGCCAGGATGATCTTGATTTCTTGACCTTGTGATCTGCCCTCCTCAGCCTCCCAAAGTGCTCAGATTACAGGTGTGAGCCACTGTGCCCAGCCACATTTTTATTTTTATATTTACAAACATAGATTACAATAATACATTCAATTGTTTTTAAATTCACACTGTTCATTTCTTTTGGATGCCTGCCTTCTCTTTCTTTAGCATTTGCGCACTTAGAAACCACAGATTTTGGCACATGACTTTTATAAAGAAAGAGTACTGTGGCAGGCTCTTTTAGCAAAATGAGATGGCTCGGGTTCTTGTCACAAATTATTACCATGATGAAGTCCTTCCTGTTAAAGGGCTAACTAGATGAGAATACAGTGGTGTCCCTTTATCCATGATTTTGCTATGTGCAGTTTCAGTAACCCACAGTCAACTACAATCTGAAAATACCAAATGGAAAATTTCTGAAATAAACAATTCATGAGTTTTAAATTGAACACCATTCCAAGGAGCATGTCATGTTGTCATGCTCCAGTCCACCCAGTATGTGAATCATCCCTTTGTCCAGTGTATCCACTCTATATAAGCTACCTACCTGTAAGTCACCTATTAGCTATCTTGGTTGTCAGATCAGGAAAACACAGTATACATAGAATTTAGCATTATCCATTGTTTCAGGTGTCTACTGGATATCCAGGAATATATTCTTTATGGATAAAGGGAGCTATTATAGTATATTTCATATTTTTCTCTTTGAAGTGTATTGTTCACTCATTGATTTGCAAGTTTAAGAAAATTCATTGTCTTATGAAGACTCATAATCTGAGATTTCACTTGTATAATCAATTTCAATTTTACCCTAATATTATAGCCTAGCTTACTGCTGTCTGTCTTTTTGCATTCATCTTCTAATTCATCTAATAATTTTGAAATATCTTCCTCTGTCACTTTTCTTCTATTCACAGTTATGGATGGAAAAAAATTTTCTGAATTATAAACTGTGTTCAGTGAAAACAAAGTAGATTGTAAAAATGGTATCTCAAAAAAGAGGTGTCTCCAGCCTACTTTTATATCTTCCTTCCTTGTTTCAGTCAACTCAATAAACAATCATAGTGATGATAGGGTAACGATGATATATTTTACAGTTGCATCATCTTTCTAGGCAATTTCATCATTCTGTTCCCTTATTGTTTTATTTTTAAGCATTGTTGGGAACAATTGATGAGTAATGATGAAATAGTTCCTACATTAATGAAATAGAAAATGCTCAATATAAGAAAAAATATATAAGATCATGAAGTGCCTTGAATGTTTAAAATTATCCAGTGCTGTTACATAGTAATTACAAGATATAACAGATTTTATACTGTTTAAAAAATAGATAAAATTCCTTTTGTCCCTTGGAAGACCTGTAAGAAAACAAATAAGTCAAGAAATATTAATTTTTACCAACAGAGCTGCTTAAAAAAAGAAACTAAAAAAGATATGATTGACTCCAGTGGACCCTAATAGTGTAATGAGAAACAATGGGAAAAATATAGACTCGGTGGTCACACAAGCCAAGATTTAAATCCCTCACTTGCGTTTTTTTTTTTTTTTTTTGAATCTCAGTTTATTTATGAGATTTATTGCTTAAGGTTGTTTAAATGATTAAATGACATAATACGTGTACACGTTCTCCCAAATCTTTTTTTTGCTTTCTTTTTTATTATGAATATTTATTGCAAAAACTAGTACTCGTATTGTGAAAGACCAAAGAATATAGTATGGAAGGCATAAAAATTGAAACGGATCTTGAGATATTGGCAGGATATGTCTACATGAAATTGAGGGTAAAAATATATAAGGCTGAGATGATACTATCAAAGCACAGAATCACAAAATATTGAAGTGCTTTTTGTGAGTACCAGTTGCCAAGCGTTTACTCTCTGCTAGGTTCTTGAAATCTTATATAATTGTAACAAAACCTTGGAAGGAGTATACTATTATCCCTGTTTTATAGATGAAAAAGTTGAGGCACAAAGAGCTTAAGTAATTTGTGCAAGTGGCACAAAGTAGCAGACAAAATTCAAATCCAAGACTGTGTAATTCTACAGTCCTCAGTATTAATATCAAATCTATCTCTGTCCCAGACATAGATAGGGAATTGCAAACCAAGACACTTTGGTTAGTACTCAGGAAATCTAGAAAGAAAAACAAGATTGGAAATATTTTACAAGATGGTTGGAGAGAATGAAATTAAAAAGATCAACCAGGAATAATAGTCAAAGGAAAGGAAATAAAGCCTGATCCTAGAACATGGGATGGAGAGAATTAAGATGATTTTAGAGCTATTGCAGAGGGAGAGTCATGGGATTTATAGATATCCGAAGAGAGAAAAGTAAAATATTATGTAGAGGCTGTTGGTCTGTAAAAAATAAAAGGATACCTTAAGTAGGGAGTATAGGAAGACAGTGGAGTCAATGCTCACTGGACTGGACAGGGCTGGGAGAAATGGAGACTTTTAACTCACCACATATTTGTCAAGGCACAGATTGTATCTTGTTGCAAAAGGAAAGTATGTGAAGATTCCAGTCCAAATATTATTTGTTTAGCATCTGCTAAATACCAAGGGTCATTACAATTTTTTTTGTATGCTTATCTCATTAATTCTCACAGCAAACTGTGACATCTATATGGTGCAATGATAATTCACAGCACTTCTAACTGAAGTAAGCAGCTAGATAATCAAGTGTGGAGTTTTGGAGAAGGGTCAGAGGTGGAGATGGGGTCATTAGGAGAGTAAGTAAAATAAGTCAGAGTACAAATATTAAATATCTTCTGCATGCTCAGCAGTCCCAGGCTTAGCATAGTAGAGGATATAAGAATGCTAAAAGATGATCCCTGGCTGGAGCAAGTGAAATGAATAATTATTTAAAAGAAGAAAAAGAAATCGAAAATCATAGAATAAGTTTAGACTTAGGCATTAGATTGTATAATACGAACTTAAATGTTATAAATTTCAGAGGAGAAACATCTGCAATTCTTGCTGTCAAAAAAGATGGAGTGGATCTAGAACTTGAAAGATGAATAATACTTGACTAAATGCTGAGGAATACATTGGGATTGCTTTGTTTGTATGTGAATGAAAGAGAAAATGAATGTGAACATTACAGTGCATGTGAAATTGATGTGTTTATAAGACAATGAGGATATCAGACTGAAAAGAGGATAAACTAAGATTGGAAAACATCAGACAATAATAAGTGATATAGTTTTGATGACAAATTATAAAACACTTGGTTAATCAGAAAGAGCTGATATTTGGCATAAAGGGAAGTCTTTGAAGGATTTTAAACAGAACAGTGAAGGAAAGCAGCATTTCATGAAGTATGATTGGGTAGTAGTCTGTTTAAGGGATCGGAAATGAGAAAAAAATTTGTAGAATATGACCAAAACTGGTGTGTCTAAAGCATAATTTTGAAGGAAGGAAGGGTAAACTTTAGGAAGTCCTTATTCATGGGTGGTAATGAGAACTATGGGTAACTTAAGAAATTAATGTTGCCACTCAGAATTCTACAAAGTATCTGACAATTTAAATTCACGTATGTGGTGGATACTTAAATGAGTCTAGACTTAAAGGAGAACCGACAATGACATGTGCGTGACTATCCACTAAAAATATAGTGCAGTAAGGAAGCTGCTAGAACTTGGCCTGTTTATAAAATGGAGCAATATATCTTCCTTTTCTCCTTCGGCTGAGTTCTGTTGTTTTGTATTTATGGTCAAAGTGCATTTACAGTACATGGCTCTCTGAGTGTTGGCTCTTCTTTCCTAATTAAGCACATATATAATGACTATTACAAGTAGAATTTTGATGAAGAGAGAAAAATATTTTTTCAGAACCACATCAACAAATAACATACTAGACCTATTTTGCCCATTGTAGTCATCTGCGGTCTCCTAGCCTTGGTTCTACTATTTACTGCATAAGATTAGTAATAATATTGTGTAATTTATAGTGTTATGAGGATCATATGGACAAATTCTGAAGTTCCTATAGAATTTAGACAAATGTAGTTTGTCTTCTGAATTCTAGGAACCATGCTAGATTCTGTAGATATAGGAGTAAACAAAATATGTGTGGTGCCTGCCCTCATGAAGCCCAGGTAGAATTTATGTAGAACTTACTGGCTGGCTATCAAACATACATACACACATCCAGAAAAAAAATATTATTATTAAAGTAGAAAAAGATTAATATGATTAATGCCTATAGCTGTACATTTGCTTATATTTTTGATAAGGTTATGCAATTGGCCCTATTAAAGATGATAAAAATAAAATGCTCTATTTGGTTTATACAAACTTGAAATGTGATTCTGTGAAACAGAATATTATTCCAAGTGCCTCCGGTGATGTTTACAACATTAACTCTTTTAGTTGAAGGAACGGGGGAATAAAAGAAAAGTGTCTTATTATAAGTGAATTAAAATTATCAGCTAAACGGCAACTTCTATAGTACAATGAATTTATTGAATAAGACTGCAAAAATAGACAGGCATTTTTACACAGAGGAAATATTCTTGGTCTCCAGGTTAAGAGAAAACACACAATAAGCCTATCATAAATATTACTATTCAACAGTGGTTAAAAAAATAATTTACACCAATAGAACCCAAGATGTTATAAGAGGTTAAGACATACAACGTTTTTCTAAGAGTAAAATCTTTCAGAAAATATGTTTGGGTCCATTTTATTTACTGTAATTTAAGTTATCTTATGTCTCTGTTTGAAATCCACTTGTATGCTCTTTAAATTTAATAATGAATGATTTTGACTATCAGACTCACTACAGTCTGGAAAATGGAGCTACTTCTCAATTTACTGTGAATGAAAGCCTGGGTCCTTGGATTCCTCAGTTATCTGATAACAAAACCACTAGAGAGACTACATTCACAGAATGAACTGCACAAAGATTTCAGGAGCAAATAAAAGAGAAAATGGTTGGATCCATGGAATAAATAGGAGATAAAAAAATTAAATAGAATAGTGCCATAAGAGGAATTAATTATATAGGAAAAAATTCAAATGAACATGGGTAAGTTATTTAACTTTCTGAGCCTCTTTCCTCATCTATAAAATAGGATAATATGCTTAACTTTATAGAGTTAATGCACAGTTTAAACAATGGGCATATACATACACATAAAATACTCTACTGTAATAACCATAATAAGCATTATTAAGTGTTTGGTGAGGAATGGTATAGCAGAATTGTGATTTTTCTATCCATTTCTTATAGCTTTCTGATTTAATTTTCATGTATTATACTCTCCTTAGAAGATCTTTTTTTTTCTGTTTATATATGCCTTCAATAAATGTTTCTCTTTAAATCTCCACTGTCTCATACCTTGCCAGAAACCTGATTTGTTTGTTGAATTGAATTCAGGGTGTAGAATATTTATTTCAATGAAAAAAATTAATGATCATTTCAGAGCAGCTCTTTTTATTCATTTGTGGAAATAATCTTGTTATTTTAAAAGATGACAGGTTTCTAAGTATTGCAAATAGACCTGTGTAAAGATTTCTTAAAGGCATTATTGGTTGTATCTCTAGAGACCGGAGCTGACCATTAACAAAGACTGGTTTGCTGCATGCATGAGTAAACTACAGACAGCATACAGAATTAGACTACAGTGAGAAAAAATGAGAGAGAGCCTAGGCTTAATTATGGAAGCACACAGTTCCTGGACTTGCCATACCCTCATGAGAGTTGCTTTCTGATTGTTTGAAGTCTGTGGAAGCGATTCAAGATAAATGTATCAGATTGTCATATTTGTCAAAATCAATCCATTAAACATTCCAGTCATTCTAAGTAACTGGAATGCACATAGAAATAGATCCACGTACCTCTGAGTGGATGTTTCCTCTGAAGCTGCTACCACTTTCTCAGTCAGCTTCATTGTGACAAAATGCTTTATGTTTTTGGAAAAAGCTGGGGAATAAGACTTATCTGTCCTTAATACAGTGTTCATATTACTTTACATCCTTTGTGTCCAGAAATGAAAACAATAAATTGAAGGCTTAAGCTTTCATTTTTCTTTCAATCTTAGAATTTTGTCTCCTACACATTTGAAAGAGGAGGCAGGTTCTATAGGTATATCTTTGCTTTGAGAGAATGTTCCTTAAAGTGGCTTTTTTGGTCTAGCCTTGTCACTATTAATGGCATGAACTTGCTGTCAGACAAGAATAAATTCCTTCTCAGGTAACCCATTGGGACTATTTAAACCATGTTTTAAAATAGTCTGAAAAGGAACAAATAATACAGAGTAATTTGAATTGCTGCATGTGAAAGAAGGAAAATTAAGGTTTAATCAAAGAATTATTGAAATAATTAGGTGTTATATATTAATGCAGCATGTATTTTAATAATCATATCTGTTAGTTTATATGCACAAGTGAAGACTGAAAAAGAATTCTAGAAAATTATATGACTATATTTTTCCAGTGTTGTTCTAAGGTTCATCTGTGTGGCTCAGTAGATGAAAAATAGAGAATAGGACTCTTTCTAACCATTTCAATAAATGCATAGTTCTTATCCCTTTTCTTAAGCAGATTTTATTTATAAATATGAACAATAATAAATATGCCCATAACTATTTTGATATAAGTAATGGACTATTTTCAGAGAGATCTATTTGATAAACAAATATCTCTTTTCTATAGTTTTTTTTTTTTCTGTAAAGAACGCTCTTGCGTTTGCAAAAGATGAAGACAAAACATCAATTTTGCAATGTTAACATTAATGTTACTGATTGTAGTGTTAATGATTATACTGATTGTACTGATACTATTCAACCAGTCTTTAGTCAATTCTATGACTTTTATTCTAGCTCAACATATTTCATATTTTGGTTTCTAAAGTATCCTGCAAGACATAATAATACTGTTATACTTGCACAGCAGTAATAATTGTCCCATATTCAAAAGACAGTACATTCTCCTATTTACCTCCTCATCAACATCTGAGTTGCTATACTCAAAGTCGTTCTATTAATCAATCTCTCAGCAGTTATTGAATCCCTAGTATGTACTTAATGCTAGCACTTGTAACAAGAGTTTCAAACCAGAAAGAGATAGCAATTCATTCAGAGATTACAAATAAAACCGTGAGCAATGTAAAGCAGCTGTTGGAGAAAAATAGAAGAAGGTACTAATTAAGCACTAAATCATATGATGCAGATTATACTCTCTGTAAAATTCCAGAGAAAGGGCCACAGTGGTTAGAACATGCTGTATCAAGGCATAGTTTATCAATGCTTATCTTCAGCTTTATTGTGGTTATTATTATTTACTTGCAATTAGTTTAGTATTGTTTCCTATTTATGTGGTCATTTTTGTTCATCCCAAATAGGGAATAAGTATTAATAAAATTAGATGTTGTTTTTAAAAATTAATAATAGTAAATAAGAAATCAATTTAGGATAAAAACTGAACAAAATATTGTACCACAGATGTGATATATACCACTGTATTCTCTTCCAAATTAGACCATTCATACTTGTGTTTGTCTTTAGTTATTCACACTTAATTATTAATATTCTGCTTACAAATGCCTGCTGCCCTATTTGATTCCATATTTCTACTTTGTGATTAATATGCTGCTTTCCTGAGGGAAGAAGTGTCACCTATAAACCACGTTCTATTGTAACCATCCACAGTGTTTGGGTAATGAGACCTTGTTTTGTACCCAAGACTTGTCTGCAACAATTCCAATTCCAGTTTCTTATAGAAAGTGAGTGAAAATAGATGTGAAAAAAGTACCAGTATTTCCTTATGATAATGTTGACATAAGGAAACTCCTTGTAAGAAACAAATTGATGATTTAATATTCTCTTATATACTGGTTGCATTAAAATGTAAACCTTTTCCATTTCCTAATTCATGACAATGTTTACATTAATAATGATTTTCTCCCAGAGGAATATTATTTTTTTAATGTGATTATAAATACCTTCTTGGCAGACCTTGGATAAGCAGTGTGTGCTGTTTTAAATGACAACATAGTATCAATTATACACAATATAAAGCAGGAAGAGAGATTGGATGACTTCCAAATGTGTCATTCAAGTGAGAATATATTTGTGAATTTAATTGTCATGTTAAGCCTATTAAATAACAATTATTAATGTGCTTCCATTTTATCCTTTTCTATAAAATATTTAAGTTTATATTATATGCCTATAGTTGAAAATGTGTGAACTTTTTTCATCTTTATTAAAGCACCCTGTAGACAAATTTCTGCTAAAGTAAAATCTCAGGTTCTTTTTTCTCCTTCTGAGATAAACTCCAAAAGCAGAAGATTTCTTTTTAATTGGCTCTATGGCTCTGCTTTAGGCTTTTCATGTCTCTGAATTTCTTGTGAACATAGAATATTTGCGTGTGTAGGAGCCAAAATATAGAAAAAAGGAAAGACATTTTCCCGCAGGTGGAGACAAAGGCGAAGGGAGGTATTACAGTTGCAACACCCTTCCTTTTGCCAAATACCAAGTAGTATGGAAATAGTTTAATGGGGTGATTAAAAAGGCCAAATTGACTTTATTTTGTATGAATTAGATCTCTGTTTAGCAGAGAAGCAATACTTTTTCACATGCCACATGATAGCTTTAACAATTATCCCCTTGCATTTAAGTCTAATGAGAAAGGAAATTTACAAAGAGCCTGGAATTGGAGGGAAACTCAGGTAGTTCTCAAGATATTATTCTGCATCTACTCTTTAAGGGTTTTTGAAGTTTTGAAGATTGTTTGTTAGAGATAATCATGATGACAACATGAGGACTATAAAAGTGGATGTAACACGTGTGGTACTGAGGGCTAATTGTATGCCAGGTTCTGTGCTAAGGTCTAGGTATGGATCATCTTATGTATTTCTCACAAAGCCTTGTATGGTGGGTTATAACCTCTTCAACTCAGAAATTAGAAAATTGAACCCGGGGGGAAATTGTAGAATTTTCTCAAATGGCTATATATTGTCTCCAGGACTTAGGGAGAATTACAAATATGTTTTTAAGCACAGAGGGTCCCTGTCACTTAGATTTAATTTAATTTTTTCTTTTTCTTCACTCTGTTTTCTAAGTGCTGCAATTTAAGACAAATGCGTAACCGCTATTTCTCTTATAATTTAAATATGACATATACACCTAAACCTTGTGAGTATAATTGCCAAAGAAAGCAGCTAATTGGCTAACAACATTTAGCTGCCTTTGTTGGTTTGGAGAGTGAAAGGAATCTGGCATGGAAACCATAAGCAGAGTTGACTGTGATCTCATACTTGAAAGCACAAATGGTTTATCACCAAAATCGTTGAGAGTCTTGGATATGGTTTACTTTTAAATTTCTGAGTATCCATTAAGCTGACTGTAAGGCCTGATAAAATATCATCCAGTTCGCTGATTAGATTTTTAAGTGTAAATTGTATTCTTAATGGTTAGAATGACAGCAAATTGAGATGAAAGAGAACGTAGAGTAAATTTATCTCTGAAGTTGTTGTTGGGTCTTAAGGTTGTTTAGAATGAAAACAACAGATTCTAGGAGTCTGGGAATTGATTTAGCAATCAGCTATGCCAGCTGCTCTCTGTCAATAACCTTTTTAGTAGAATCCTAAAGTCAAACAACCAGAAAAGATAGGAGACAGAAGGCATTATTTATTTTCCATGTTTAGGTAGTTTACAAAAATGTCAAGCCTCCTACCTCTTAAGAAGCAAATTTGTTACTCTATTTGTAAATTATTTTAATACGTTTTGTAAATGTAATGATTTCATCTCTGGGAAACATTTTTCTTCTTACTTCTTCACCTTTCTGTTTGCCACTCACATTCCCAAAAATCAATAAGTAGATGTGACTTGATTTTCAGTCTGTTAATGAGTCACTAGTATGTGTTGGATCTCTGAAAAGTAATACTGAATATGAAAGCTGAACTATTACATTTTAACTTGAGAGGCTATGACATATTCAATGTACCCATTTTCAGCAACATACATTGTGAAAACTTGGTTAGTAAAGAACAGCATTATGAGAACTGGTATCTCTTCTGTATTCATAGCATGGATCAATTAAATTAAATAAATAAAGTTATGATTTACTTATTAGTGAGCCAGTATGTTAACATGTGAGAGGGGAAGGGCATGCAGAGGGAAATAAATGAAGCCTCAGATTTCAGCTTGAAATTTTAAAGTTTTCTGTTTTTTCTTGAAAGTCATTTTTGAAATTATATTTAATTATGGACCTAAACAATTTATACATAAGTCTAATATTTTAAGTATTTGCCATGAAGAAAAATGGATTTCTAATGAAATGAATGATATTTATTCAATAGACACTTCTGCCATTCAGCACCTCAGAGAATAGGCATCTCCATTTTGATAAAAAAAAAATGTTAAATATTTTTGACATTTAAAAACAATTATCTCAGAAATTTGAGGTCATTTTAACTTTGAATATTGAATTGCCATAACTGATGGCTGAAAACATGTGTTCTTTGCATTCTAAGTTATCCTCAAATAAAACAAGGGTTAAAATGCCCATCAATAATATCCTCCTACTGTAATATGGAATGTTACATTTGTTTTCTTTATTATTCTAAAATTATAAACTAGAATTCTAAAATACAATATGGCAATATAATATCTGTCTATAATTAATTGAAATTGTTTTGCAAATTTTCTAAAATTTTGTCTTATGTTTTGTTCATTCCCTTCTCTCTATGCTCTTTTGAGATACCTGCAAATGCAAGCTCAAAGACAGGATATGGTTATATAGGAGCACTGCAATGGAAATCTGAATACTTGGGTTCTAGTTGTAAGTCAGTTGGATGAATTTGGCAAGTCATCCATCTTCTTTGGTTTCAATGTTCTCAGTGAACTCTAAGGCATCTTCTGGCACTAAAACACTCTTCAAATTTCATATGTGAGTGTGGAATTCATTAGGCTAAAAGATACCACAATAGATAATTGACATAGTCTTTTCATTTCCAGGGAGTTATAGATATTCAGAATATATTACAAGTGCTATATGTTATTAGAGCCGTTGAAATAATGAAGCTGTCTTTCTTCATCTTGGAGCTTTAGTTCACTTTTTCCCACTAACCATGGAAAAATGTGTAACTTTCTTTGAAAGATTAGTGTTCTAATCATAAATTAGTTAACTTCCCCCAGAAAGGAAATAAATACTTTGGTTTAGAACTATAAATGATTGGGGGAAAAATCCATAAATACATAACTGAAAGTTTCATTGTATATATTTGGAACTATTTCACATTTTACCAAGAGCTCTAAAAATACTATAATTCAGTCCATTCACATTAAAACACTCCAGAAGCAGTAAAACAGAGTGGCATTTAGCAATATTCATTTGTTTACTTACTCTTTTAAGCAATAATTTTTGCTTTTAATAATGCTCTTTCCTTTACTACACATGTATTTATTGCCTAAAATGGTCCATATTTTAGCTTCAAGTTGTTTATTGTCTACTAAGAATTAAAAAGAAAAAAAAAAAAAAAGAAACCAAACTTGTAAATAAACAAATGTTTTGAGAACAAGAGAAACAGAGGATAAAGCATACACTGGGTCCTCTGAGAGCATAAAGTGTCAGGGTAATGGGTAGAGAGGGGAGTCCAAGAAGAGCTAAAAGAGCTAAGCTTTGAGGATCGACTAAAATTAGCCATGTTCTAGGCAGTTTTATCACTGAAAATTTGAAATCCCATGTATGGAACATTTCATTGGATGATTCCATGGCTAGTGAGGACATTTGCATTCTAGATACATTAAATATATTATTATTTTTAATTGAGACTTCAATGCATACACTTTGCCTCATTAATCTCCTTTCTTACCAGCTTTAGTCTTTGTACTAAAATAAAAACACAATTCATATTTACCTATTTATCTATATCTCCTGTCTTCACTATCTCCCCTTTCCCTTATGTATATGCAAATATGATTTTCTATGGAGTTGTAACAGATATTGCTAAGATAACTACAAGAAATTATTATTTTTTAATTAAGACTTAGTAATTCTGAAAGTTTAAAAAATATCCCAGTTGACAGTCTATCTAGAACTGCAGAAATTAGTCAGCTAACGTGGATATTGGTCTTTAAGTATTGTGCCTCTTCTGTAGGATATATCAAGTCCATTCAAAGTCTAACTAAGGTTAAACAGAAAATGACCATGTAAAAAACTATGAGTATTTTTTTACCGTTGGAAATGAATACCTAGATTTGTCAAGGGTTATGAGTCATTTATGGTAACAGGTAAAATAAGTGGCATTTATCTTGACTGTCCAGATAGTTGATTAAATAGAAAAATAAGATGGAGTTAAAAATTTTTAATCTTACATTGGGGTTGTTCTCAATGCATGACCTTGGGGTTAGGCTATTTATCCTTCCAGAGACATTTTTTGTCTATTTTAAAAATTAGGGAGTTAGAATAGCTGATTTCAAAAGTCTTTTACATTCTTAAACTCTATGATTCTAAGCATCTGTTTTTGTTATACCCCAAACATCAGGTATTCTGTCATAAACAGGGTACAAGAATAAATGGAACAATGATATAATCTGAATTAATCTTATTTCCTTTCTTTAGTTGACTGTTCCACAGAAAATTACTTCTACTTCATAAATTGGAGATGAGAATGAAAAAACACTAATATTACCTTTATCATTTTTGATCAAAAGAATGAATGAAATATGTATTTGGCTACTATTCTTGATTTCCATCAAAGTGAATATGCAAATATGTAATAGCACACGGAAATATATTAGAGAAGCTTCTAATCAGGAGGCAAAGAAACCGTTCCAGTGGAAACATTCTGGCCTGGAGGATGCCCTTTGATCTAAGAAGTTTTAAGTTTTTGGTGTTTAAGCACTTTATGGTAGGGTCACATATCCAATTTTTGTTAAATAATCCATTTGTTTAAAACTTTTCTAAAGTTATGGAAAATCCCCTGAAAGTTAATTAACAATAAGATATATATTTGTATATACTACATATATAATATATAATACATATGTATGTATTATATATTTATTATGTATTAATATGTATTAATTATATGTAATATGCATTAATTATATATTAAATGTATATTAATATATTTGCATACATTTATATTTATGTATTTACATTATATATTTATATATTGCATACATAACATACAAATGTGTATTATATATTTGTATATACAAATACAATAAGATGTATTATATATATTATATATATGTACAATAGCAATAATATGTATTCTTGGGATAACCAAATAAACCATCTCTGGCTTCTTCACTGAGATCCACTCCAGCAAACTGAAAAACATATAGTGCAAGAGGCAATAAAGTCTAAGCAAATGAGTTCATAAGTAGCTCGGTGAATGGAAAATTTTCTGCCCTTATTTGGGCACTGTACTTATTTGTTCCCAGATACTGAAGTCAAATTTTAAAAGTCATTCTTGATTTACTTTTCTCACTTGCCACATCAAATTCATTAAGTCTTATTAGGTCCACTTTAAAATGTACTGTGAATTCATCCCCATCTTCACAACTTCTGATTTTCATTAACCATACATTTAAGGTCACTACCCAGTGCTCCGAATGGCATTGCTTATAACATTTCCCTGATAAATTTTTATAGGGTACTCTTCCTGTTTACTCACTTAGTTGCTATTTTTTTTTTGGTCTCTGCCCACTGGAGTCTTAGCTCTATGAATCAGGGGATTTTTTTTCTATATTGTTCACTGCTGTAACTCCATGTCCTAGAAAAGGGTCTAGTACTGAGTAGGCCTCAGTATTGCTCCAATGCACCTATGTAGTCCAGGCCGGCACTTGGGTTATTTCAATGGTCTCCAACTGATCTCCTGATATATCTTATATCCTTTTCTTTATATTATTTTTGTTCCTATCATGCTAAAGCCCTTTGAAAGCAGCCTAAAATGTTCCATATGAGCTCATGTAATGTGCACAAAACTCCATGTAGTTTAGTGGGGCCCTGCTCTTCCTTTACTATCCAGTTCAGCATAGTCTCTTTCTCCACTCATTCTCTGCCTCACTACTCTATTTTGCTTGCCATTCTGAAATCTGAAATATTGTCCTGCTTTTGTATCACCTGTCTCCTTCCATCGCTAATGTAAGCTTCAGGATAGGGGCCTCTCTTCACCATTGTCCCTCAGTAATTATATTTGTACTATTATCTCCATAAACACTCACAACATCCCAGTTAACCCAGATGTTATTATTCTTATTTTACCTTGAAACAATAGACCTAAATTAGGTGATAATTGCCTGTTTCCTGTCTGTCCCCTCACAAGACCAAGTCTCTTCAAGGCACTTTTACATATCTTGTCCATCATATACATCATTGTATCCTCAGTGGAAGACCTATATATGTTGTATGATAATAACTCAAGAAATACACACTAATAAAAGAAGAGAAAAAAAGAAATACATACTCAAAGATTTAATAAATAAATGAATAAGGTTAAAGACACCTAAAATCTCAGTCCCTAGACCTGTGCAACATGCCATATCCAGAACAAAAGGCTTAGCATCACAAATTTTAAAAATGCCTAATTTTAAAGATGAACCTTTGTTGTTAAGCCTTTGCCACTAACTGAAAGAGCAAATTATTAGTTGTAGAAAATTGAGAGACTGAAAAAAACTGAGCTCATACTGTTCTGGAAGAGAACAAGGCAGAAGTCATAGTGCTGAGAACGTTTTTGTTTCCTTCCTTCCTTCCTTCCTTCCTTCCTTCCTTCCTTCCTTCCTTCCTTCCTTCCTTCCTTCCTTCCCTCCCTCCCTCCCTCCTTCCTTCCCCTCCCTCCCTCCCTCCCTCCCTCCCTCCCTCCCTCCCTCCCTCCCTCCCTCCCTCCCTTCCTTCCTTCCTTCCTTCCTTCCTTCCTTCCTTCCTTCCTTTCCTTTCCTCCCTCCCTCCCTCCCTCCCTCCTTCCTTCCTTCCTTCCTTCCTTCCTTCCTTCCTTCCTTCCTTCCTTCCCTCCCTCCCTCCCTCCTTCCTTTCTTCCCCTCCCTCCCTCCCTCCCTCCCTCCCTCCCTCCCTTCCTTCCTTCCTTCCTTCCTTCCCTCCCTCCCTCCCTTCCTCCCTCCCTCCTTCCTTCCTTCCTTCCCTATTTTCCCAGTGAATCTCTGTCTCTCTATGCATCTGCCTTCTCTGTCTGTGCTTTCCATTCTATGCCTTTCTCTCTTGTTCTTGGGCTCTGGCTCTGGCTCACTGACTCTATCTATGTTTTTCTATCCAGGCCTCTTTCACACTGCTGTATCTTTCATTGTGTTAGACTCTATGGTTGCCCTTGGTGTTGAGAAGCCCCTGGAGACAAGAAAATAAATACAAAGTATAGTGGTGACATTTAGCAATACACAAATGCAATGTATAGAGATGTCTGTATTTGAAGTCAAAACCTCCTTTGCCTGCCCCACCTCACATAAACTCCTCAACTACTTCAGATTATTCCCAGATGGAGAGGTCTTTGTTTCATAGGCAAATTTGAACATCTGGGATTATATGAGTGGCAATTCAATTATTTTTAATAGATGTGGTTGGGAAAAGGAGTGGTTGGCACCCCATATTCCTAGGGTCTTCTCCTTCCATCTCTAAGTGATCCAAAAGTACAAGGCAAAAGCAAGTGATCATAAGGAAGCATGAAGGTCAAGGGGTCCCTATTAACGTAGGACCTTAGCACAGTCACATGTCTTAGCCTAAAATATAAAACCATCTTTTCATTTAATTTTAGTATTTGTTAAATTCCACACTTTGAAAATATTCTACATCTTACAAAAGTAGTCTAGGAAACTTATACCAATACTTAAGTAATATTATTGTTTTAATAAACTTGACTATCATTTCCTTATTAAATTCACATCTTCTCACTTTACTTTTAGTCACAGATTTACAAATGCCTTCTATGAACCTTCAAGAACAAACTGAGACAGGAATTTGTAATGATTTCACATATTGTGTGTTTTTAATGTAAATAAATTTTAACTCAATGATTACTTGGAGGTTCTCATACCTTTCCAATCCTAGGATTTATTGCTATACATTGTTTGCAGGCTTGGGGTCCTTCCAAAATGTTCAGAGTTCTCTGGATGTAACTATTCATACCTCCAGGAAAATTCAGCGAGGGTCTGTGAAATAAAATCGCAGCCAGGCCCAGTGGCTGATGCCTGTAATCCCAGCAGTTTGGGAGGCCAAGGCGGACAGATCACGAGGTCAGGAGTTTGTGACAAGTCTGACCAACATGGTGAAACCCCGTCTCTACTAAAAATACAAAAATTAGCTGGACGTGGTGGCACGCACCTGTAATCCCAGCTACTCAGGAGGCTGAGGTAGGAGAATTGCTTGAACCCAGAAGGTGGAGGTTGCAGTGAGCCAAGATCACACCACTGGACTCCAGCTTGGGTGAAAGAGCAAGACTCCGTCTCAAAAATAATAATGATAAAATCTCTATTAGATGTTAGAGAAAAAAATAGTGCCAACATTTGTTACAAGATAGAGGGAGTAGGCTTCAGTTGTTCTGAAATGGTTTTCAATCAGGGAATCTCATTTATAAAGAAACTAGATACATTAAACTTTAGTGTAGTGAACTGTTTTATCCTTCATGCTATCGAAATTCAGCTCATAGCCTCCTATCTTGACAAGATTCTGAGTAATCTCAGCCATCATTTCTAGCCAAGTAAAGAAAACATCAGTAACTTAGATTATTAGAATGAACATACACTGTACACTATCCCCAAAAGAATTTGACTAAACCCAAAATAATCAAATTGACTTGTAAGGGAAAAAACTCAAAACAATAAAATATTAGCAAATTGCAAACCTACCATTCAGGTACTATGGAAATAAGCCAGCCAAAATCACTGAAGGAACAGAACTGAAGCCAATTTACTGTGTTTGAATGTCAGAGGGATTTTCAAGTAATAGCTTGTAAAATGAAGGGCACCTTTAGAGTTCAAATGTAAATTTCAACAGTCTAAATATTTCCTTCAGAGAGTAACAATCTTCAGGAATTCCAAAAGAATATATTCCTAATAAAATTGTAAGCCTCTTTTCTGCAAATGAATTCTGCTATTTCTGTCATGTTCAATTTTCTTTGTTTTTGTTTTCTTACTTCAAAAGTCAGCTTCAAATCTTCTTGTGTAATTAGATGGAATTTAAATTGTAAATACATTATCGGGAAAAGATTAATATTTTGAGTATCTACCATGCACTGGGTGCTTCATCACTTAATCCCTATAACACCCCTACAACTATCCTCATTTTATAAACACCCTAACTGAAGCTTGGAGATGTTATGAGATTTTCAAATTCACACAGCTTCTAAGTGACGGATCTGAAGCTATCACTTATACCCTTGTGACTCCTAAGCCTGCAGTCTTTATACTAAGCAACTCTGCTTCTGTTGTAGAACTGGATTATAAATATAATGTTATATTTAATACATTATATTATTAATAAAATATATTTAATACAATTAATTATGCATCATTGTATATGTTATATGTATAATGTATTATACATATAAGTCATTATGTACTATTGTATATGTTTATGTATAATGTATTCATTCACCCTGTGATTTCAGTAAGATTCTCTGACATTACTTATTATAGGAGTCAGGACCAAAGTCATGTGTCATGATCAAGTATGACCCACCTGATTTGTTTTGGTGTACTCTAACACAAGAAAAACTTGTCCTGAGTTAGCAGTTCCCTGCCAGGGCTAGTATCACCGTCACCATGGAGACAAGCAGCCAGCTGGCTTCTCCTTTCTTTTTTTTTTTCCTGCTTATGTTCCTACTTTCCCATTGTACCAATTGTGGTCCACTGCCTCACAACCATGCCATCAGCCATCTTAGAGAGCAGAATAAAAAGTGTATTATAGTTGTGGAGAATTTCTGATATCAACTGGATATGCACTTTATGCTGCAGAAGCACCAGTGAGTGTGTTTTAATAAATGTGTGTGCATATATATATATATATATATATATATGCATCCAGCCTTTTTAAAATTATTTACCACATATCATCCACCTGGAATCCCTCTGTCTTCCCTAACCTTTCTTACCTGGCAGGCTCTTTTTAGGCTTTTCAGTTACTCTCTTTCAAGGCTCTTTCTGCAATATATCCTTTGTATATATGATTTTCCTTCAACACACTATGATATAATGATCTGTCTAGAGGTCTGTTTCAGCCAGTATATTGGAAACTTCTTGAAGGCAAGGTTGGGGTTTAATAATTCTTCAGTGCTTGTATATAATAAGTATGCAATAAAGTTTTTTAAAATAAAATAATAACTTTATGATTCCTTCAGATAAATCTAAAAATATGTAATATTGTCAATTATGTGAAATTTCCAGGGAAATAATTTTATTTATTTTATAAGTCCCTCAATAACTCAACAAGACTATAAAAGACAATAATCATATATCCACTACTATTCACCAGGGTATATGACAAGGTAGAAAGCAGCATAGACTCAATAGGCACAATTCTATGAAGATATCTATATATCTTAGTATTTAGAAATAATTGGTATATATTTATGGACACTTCTGTTTTAAAAGTTTGGTCATTTAATTGACTCCTTTTTTGTCCTAGTAACTTATTTCAAAGCTACAAAATACTACACTACCTTAGAATTATTTTTTTCAAGAATGGCCCTCAAACAAGGTTGGGAAATAGATCTTTCCAAGTATACAACCCTTTGACCACAGAGAAGGTGGAAACTGAGGGTAGAGGCTTCACTCCTCTGTCCCTCGTCAGCTGTAGTCCTGGACTCCTGATAGATGACCCTTCTGTTAGGCTTATGCAGTCTGAGAGAAGCTTTAAGAACTGTAACTTGGGAAGAACCTGCAATGAAATCCCGTTCCACTTATTAGGAGCTGAGTAGCCTAAGCTCCAGTTAACCTCAGTTTTCGAAACTATAAAATGAGTCTAATACTCACATCCTAAACATTGTGAAGATTAAATGACTTAATACATGAAAACCATTTGGATCATCCTTGGCACATAGTAAACACTACAGAAATGTTAGCTAGGGAAAGGCAATGTGGCTCAACCTTCGTTTTAGTGTTCCTAGCCTTATTTTTTTATTTGCTAATTAAAAAAAATAAACTTCCATGTTGTATTATGTTTAAGTCAAATCTTTACTTCCATAGGAAAAAAATTAACAATATTATAAATTGATATTTTCCTAGGCATATGGCCTGTAAGTTATTAAACAGTACGTTTGGGTTCTATAGATACTTAAACATGCTTAATAATCAACTTGTATAAGTGTAACAACTACAAGAACGTTATATGATGAACAGAACTTCATGTGACATGAGAGCCTACACCTGGAATGTGGTGTTCATGCAACTCTAATAACTTTGCTTGCTAAACCATATTACACCGTAGAGAACTAATTTTTGTGAATTCTGAAAAAGGAAAACTTTCAGTAAGCAGGCAGTTCTGCTGACATTTGATAATACCTAGTTGTCAGTGAGATTTTAGAAGGTACACATGCCCATGTTGCATGTTGATTTCTGGATAAAAAACACGCAGCGGAAGTTTACGGAATGAAAAGTAGTAATAAAAGGTTTTGCAAGCAATTTATATGGGACCATAAAATAGCTAATGTTGACAGTTCATGGCCTGGATGGTATTGGTTAATTAAAGAAATCACTTGGGATAAAGAAGTACTTGGAAATGATTGTAGGCTTTCTTTCTTTTGTTATAGCTCATAATAAGCTCGAAGACTTGAGAGAAGCTCTCAAGGTTCTATAAACCTGAATATATTTTCCCTTTGGCTCATTATTTACTTAACTACAGGTCATTTATTATGGTGGAAAAAATATATCTGTTGGATATCAAAAGGCCTATGAATTTCAACTTTCTTTTATTGCTTGTATTATAACATTTGAGAATTTTTAGTTAAATAGAAAAAAAATGGTGATTTCTTTTATATTAAGGCTCCCCCTCAGCTTCTGGGATTTTAGTTTCCATAATTAATGTGCATATTAAAAATAAATTGCTTAATTTGAGTGCACGTACATTTTCCATTAATGAAGTCCAGTAGATATATTTAACATTGTATATGCATCTATGAAAAATAATGTATTCCGAAATGGCTCTGAAGATAACTGAATTTGTGAAGGCAGCTTCTTAAAGATCTCACTTAATAACAGCTTTCTTATTGCATAATAATATGATTTATAATTGGCTTGGTATTATGAATTATGCATGTAGGGGACAGATCTAGCTTTTTAGTTGTGGATATTAGATTTGTTAATACTTTTTTTTCAATGCCAATGTCTACATTGTATGTACAGGACAAAGCCCGGCCATTCCACCTCCATTACTGACAGAACAAGCTTCCAGTCCCACCCCGGCGTCACCTGCCCTTGAAGGCAAGTACTTTTTTTTCATAGATCTCTATTGTAGATAAAATATAATATAGAGGAACAACAATAAAAAATAGTAACAAAGCAACAGCAAAATCCAATATTTTCTTACATACCTTTAGTACATCTAAACTACAATTTACTTTTTCTAAAATTGCAATTTGTTTCTTTTTAGACAATCAAAAATATCTTCTTAAGATTCTATATTGGTGACCTTCAGTTTTCAGAAGTATGTCCACTTTAGTACTTTGGGAATCAAGGAAAAAAATATATAGGGACAAACAGATAAGGCTATGCCTTGTAACTCTTGCAATTTACCACAACTTGATCAATTTAGTCTTTAAAGAGTCTGGTGCCAGATTTGCTGGGTTTGAATCTGAGCTCCCCCTTTTCTTAGCTTTATAAATTTGGGAAGTTATTTAAATTAATTCTTCATGAGTTTTGTCATTTCTAAGATGAGATAAACAGAGCACTGATCTCCTAGCATTATTGTGAGAATTGAAAAAATAGATATATACTCACACACACACACACACAAATACACACTGTTGAATGTATATGTATCGTTTATAAGTGCTATATACAATTGGTAGTTAATACTACTAATAATTCTTGAAAATATGATGTCTCAAGATCAGCATTGTAATAAATTTTGCTGGAGATTTAAAGTCATTTCTTTAAGTCTTCATCCATTTCTTCAACTTTTATTAAATCCCAACCATGGGATCATTTCAGATATTTTCCAAAATACTGGGGATTCAGAGATGAATAGAAAACAGTTCCTTCTCTGTCAAGACTCAATTTGCAGATGTAAAAACACCAGTAATTAAAACTAAAAGCCTCGTTAATTTTTTTACAAGAGTACAAATGGACGTCTCCCTCAGATCACAGCCTCCTCTACAAAAAGGTAGAAACCTCTAGCTCTGTCCCATATTGGAAAGGATCTTCTTTGTGCAATATGGATGCTCCAGCCTGCTTGTTCAACAACTGCCCATTGGTTTTGGCCACCCCTTGAGACTAAGTGATGACACTCATGAGGATTCATCCAGGAAGAAGCTACTATTGTGTATCACTTACCTAGAGAGTAAACAAGTGATTTAGAAACAACCAGTCTAAAAACAGAAAATAGGGAGAGAGAAAAAAAAAATCAGAGTTACATTTCTTTTGGCATTTGGACTATAATAGTTCATATGACTTGAGAGAATTTGACACAGAACTGACGCTCTCAGTGACCAAAATGTTCACTGGACAAGACAACACCTATAAATAATAACATTGCCTCAATTTTTCTTGGGATTCTAATTCTGTTCTTGTTTCCAGATGGACACAAAGCAAGGAATTCAGCTTTCCCAACTTGAGGGAGACCTTGATAGTCAGATTATTCAAGTGTTTGGCGCCAAGTTATCTCCTAGCAGAGGTTCATAAAATACCAAGTAGCAAATATTTTGCCTAGCAATCTGTCACTTAGAAATGGATGTGTCATTTGTTAAGTAGGACACTTGGGTTCTGTTATTGCCTTTAAAGAGCAGTGTAATTTGACAGTTCATCCCAGAACCTAGTACTATGTTATGGTGAATAAAACAACAAGGTTTGAGGATCACAAGCCTTTGTCAGTTTCTTCTCTGAAAGCGCAGAGGCTGCTAACCCTGAGCAGCTCCAGGAGTCTATATTATCAGGCAATGCTGAGATCATGGGCTTTGTCAGGGCTTGCAGATGTGCTGCCTGTGACTTCATTAACATAATTGATTAGGAGCTAGGACATATTTAGTATTAATCAAGCTGTTTTTAGTCAGGCTGATTATGCCAGTCCTCTTGATGCACTATTTTAGTCTGGAACTTCCTTAGGACCAAGTAGAAAAAAAAAGAAAGAAAGAAATTCTTAAAAGGCTTTATGAAAAAAAAAAAAGAAAATTTCATGTGGCACTAAAGTATGCTACTTGATCTGAGGAATATAATTATATTAGGTCAAAATGTAGGAGCATGTACATATTTCAATTTTAATGTTTTTTAAAACTAGAGCTCATGTATAGACTAGATTATTAATTTGTTCACAGGAGATTAATAAAACTTCATTAGTAGAAATCTAAAAAAATTGTGGATCTCTTTATGGGTAAAAGAATACAACACATCTATAAATCTGAAAAGCCAATACTACACATCTGTAGAGCCCACATATAAAAGCCTTCTTTGTGCTTTCAGAGCACTTAAGAAACAAAACTTCCCACAGCACTTGCTTTGTTCTGAGAAGTGTCTGTGTACTTCTTATCTCAGTTCACTCATTTAGTGCCTTGAAATTGGTCTAGGTGTTCTTGGATTTCCATGTTTTCCCACATTGCATGCTTTGTCTGCCATAATGAAGTTGTCAGTACTTTGAATTTTTGGATACAAAGGGATTAATTATATATTAAATCGTTTATTTCCTTTGACTCTTATTTTATTTTTTAGAATCTGTTTGCCCGGGAATAATTGGCTACAATAGATTTTTAAAAGATCTTATATAATAACCACTTCACATCATCGTTCTGGTCACTGTTATTAATTTGTATTTAATTATGGATATAACTGAAACTAATTTAAAATGAACTTAATTTAAGTATAATGTTAATTCTCATATTTAAAAAAATTTTTAATTTCCATGTCTGTTGGGAGCTCTTACCAGGGCTGAAATGCCTACAAGTTCAAAGGGACACTATAGTTATCCATTCATTTCACTAATGGAGCTGAATTACGTGAGTTGTTTTCCTCAAATCAAGTAGTTCCTTATAATATTAATATTATAGGTAATTTTAGCTCTTAGCATGAAAAGTCCTTTATCATCAAATGTTTTTCAGCATTCCTGCTAACCTCTTATACCAAGAACTGTATTTCTCAGAATCCTCAATGGTTAGACAGGACAATTTCAGGCAATGTTGCCGATCCTCTTCCCAATTACCAAGGAAGGCAGAAAAGCTGTTTTATAAAATCCTTGTATAAGCAAATTTACCACATATGATTCCATTCATCTTTAATCAACAATACCAGATAATTTATTTCTCCCTACTTTCACCCACTAAATGTAATTATTGGACATTTAGTATAAATTACCAGGATTCCTCTGTTGTAACAAAGATGTGGAAGAAATAAGTTAAGTTCTACTTAAATTACTTTTAATATTCCATTAAATGCCTGCAATTTACATGAATGAAGCTGAATACAGAAAGGTAAATTACCATCAAGTACCCTATATCTTGCTGAATAAATATATGACTGGTACTTAGTGTTGCAATTATAAATAATATTATAAATGCTGTCACTTGTATATTAACAACAGAACTCTAGAGAGAAGGCCAGAGTCCAGCTCAGTCTCAGCTTTGATACTAATGAGTTGTATGGTCTTTGACCAATCAATTGACTTCTTAGGACCTCCATTTCTTCACCTATCAACTGTGGGGACCAAACCTAGTCTCTAAAGTCCCTCTGTGCCTTTATACCCGAAGATTTTATGCCTATTTTTTTTCAGGCTGTTGGATTGGTAATAAACTGCCATAAAAACAGAGTGAACCCTACATGTAAACCCTACATAGCTTTGCCTAGTGGTTAAATAGCCACGATAGATATGATAGAGATGTCAAACTTGTTGGGACAATGGATAATACTATGAAACATTATTTACTGAAACCCAAAAGTAAGCTATATAGATCATAAAGGCTGTCAAAGTTAGGAGGAAGATGAGAGATGAATGAGACAAGGTTATGAAGTGAAACTGCAAGTCTTTCATTGGGCCATAAAGAGAAAGTTAGTTGAAGTTGTATAGATACAAAGGAGAAAGTAACATTATATAAAATTTATTATAAGATAATTTTTTACCATATGATGCAACTGAAGACAATATTCTACAGGAGCTAGTAAGGTTTTATTTACAGTTCCATTAAACCAACAACTTTATTACCTTAGCTCCTCAGTGAGATATATCCTGAGAAGTAAAAAATGAAATAAAATAATAAAATAGAAATTTGGCCTCAGTTTTTATTTTATTAATTCTATGATATAATAGATTTTATTGAACTTCAGTTCAACATAATATTTTTCTTTGTTTTGTGGAGAAATAAAGTCATATCTTTAGGTGATTTTTAATAGTATTGGTCTTTAGTTATAAATTATGATGAATTATATAAGCCTGACTACTTTTACCACCTATTTGAATTAGAGAGTTGCTAATAACCACATAGCACATTTTCCAGCACACTTAGTTACTCAACCATTTGTTGCTGTTAATATTATTTTTTTATATCATGAGATTTCTTATACATATAAAAAACCATTGATTTTAATGGTAGCTTTTTATTGGTTTCTGTAGACGCTAGTAAGGTGATTGCTTTCATGACATCAGTCAGTATACGTAAAACTCTAATATGGTTTCTTAATACAGGACTGGGACCATATTGTGGAAGGCTCTGTGTACACAGCTAAAGCTTTTACATCTCACAGACTGTGTGGTACTGTTTAGGCAATTGAGCAGAGAGTAGTATGATTAGATTTGTCTTTAAGATTATGTGTCAACTATAGAAAGAGTGGATGGTGAGGGGTGAGCTTGAGAGTTGGGACTATAAGACAAATTTAGGAGAATATTGCCCATGGGAAGATTTATGCTACTTTTCTTTTAAACAATCACATTTTACTCTCAAAATAACTGCAAACAGTGAATATGATTTACATGATTTTACAAAGATTGGAGAAATCAAGTAAATTGCCTAAGAAAACACAGCTCTAAAAATGGTATTACTGGAATTGGAAGCCAGGTGACCCCTACCAAGGCTCAGTCTATTTCCATTTCATAAAATGGCAATTAAGTGTTAGAGCTGACTATAATTGCTAACGTTCTTATCTGACTTGGTTAATTGAATGGCATTAAGAATGAGAACAGGCTTTGAGAGGGAATAATGAGTTCAATTTGGGGCTGGCTGAGTGTATTGGGGTCCCTGGAATACTTATATGAATAGTTTAAGAGAGCTTAATAAATACATTATTGTTAAAGGTTTGCAGAGTTAGGGTGCAGCCCCCCAGAGCTAGTCAAAGTAGGAAGCCTTTATCATTCCTATAGCTGAAGAGGCAAGGGAATAGTATGGTTTAGACATCCAGAAAGCCTTATAGTGTTAGGGAAGTGATGTCCGAACAGAACACCTGAAGGTTGTGTCCTTCAGTAGGGACCACAGCCACCAACCAATGATGGTTGGTTGTAAAATGATGTATGTGAAATTCTCATTGATCCTGGGAGGAAACTAGAGAATAAATGCCAAGATATCTCTCTTTGTCTTACTCTGTTATCTCTTGATGTTGCTCTTATAGGCCAAAACAGCCCACATTCAGAGGACATGGGGCTTGGTTAATGTAAACCATAAGGGTCAGGGTGGAGATGGGACCTGGAGAGAATGTGGAGACTACCACGTGTCAGGTGGGATGTTGAGCTTGATCCACACAGTGACAATCTGCAATGGGCAACTGAATATATGAGTCAGGAGTTTACAAATGAAAGAAATGTAGATACTGAAGTCATAAGTTAGCCCTGGCACAGCATTTCTTGGAGTATGTTATGAGAAATTCTAGTTCTGTTATATTCTTTGTTAAACAAAAAGTTTTCATGATAAAATACTTCTGGGGAGCTTAACATATATATATATATATATATATATATATATATATATATATATATATATATATATATATATTGAGATGGAGTTTCGCGTGCAATGGCACGATCTCGGCTCACTGCAACCTCGGCCTCCCAGGTTCAGGCAATTCTCCTGCCTCAGCCTCCCGAGTAGCTGGGATTACAGGCGTGCGCCACCATGCCCAGCTAATGTTTTGTATTTTTAGTAGAGACGGGGTTTCACCATGGTGACCAGGATGGTCTCGATCTCTTGACCTCGTGATCCACCCGCCTTGGCCTCCCAAAGTGCTGGGATTACAGGCTTGAGCCAAGCTTAATATATATTTTTCTGTGCATTCACAATCGAGCCACATACATATCAAAGGATGCAAAAATTCTTTTTTTTTGGAATATTTGGTATATTAAGGAATCTGTTTAACTTTTTTAAACCCAGTGTTCCCATTTTTTTAAATCACAGAAATGTTTCTGTTTCTGATTATACTTATCAATTTTCTAAGGAGCAAATGATCTCAAAAACACTCTGTCATACAAAGGTTAGTTTCAAATATAACTAAAGAGTACATCAGCCATGAATCTGAGGCTGTCTGGAACACAGCGTAGACCCAAGAAAGGAAATGCAGAACATACTGATCAAATCAGCATTCTCCAGAGAAACAAAATCAATAGGAGATCTCTCTCTCTCTATCTATTGAGAAAATATTATTTATTATAAAGGATTGGCTGATGCAACTGTAGGGGCTAGTAAGTCCAAAATCTGCAGGGCATGCAAGCAGACTGAGGACCCAGGGAAGAGTTTATTTTGCAATCTTCAGTCTGAAGGCAGTCTGAAAGAAGAATTCCTTCCTCCTAGGCGGACTTCAGTCTTTTCTCTTTAAGGCTTTCAAATGATTAGATGAGGACCATCCCGCATTACAGAGGGTAAACTGCTTTATTCAAAGTCTGTGATTTAAATGTGAATCACATCTAAAAACTACTTTCATAGAAACGTCTAGACTTATCTTTGGTCAAATAAGTGTTAACAAAGCCTAGCCGAGTTGATGCATAAAATTAACTATCACAAATATCATTAGAATACAAACTGATAAAGCCAAGGATGAGAGAACGTGAAGGAGGAAAGGGTATAACAGGCCCCAGTGCTTCAGAGAGATGGATAACACGAAGATTCCCCAGGAAAATTTAGATTTGTCAATTAGAAAATTGTGCTCATCTGCTCTTGACTCTAAATTTTTTCTCTGCTACATAAAAATGAGAGGATGCAGTAGTCCTGAGTTTGAACTAAAGATTCAACTGTAAGATTTTTATTAGTTTCCTGAACCTCTCAAAGACTGGGTTTCTTCATCTGCAAGGTGATATTTACTAGTAGTATTTAGTAGTGCTTTTGGAAGAAAAAAGAATTTTGGAGAGGCAGCTGTGATGGGGGAGGCTTGGGAAACTAGATTAAAAATAGAATCTTTAGAATATTTTGTTTTGGGTCATATGATGTTAACTCTTTGAGAGATTTTAATAATGATTTAAAGGTATCTTCAATTTTTCTTAAAATTTTAGACTCTTGTTTTTTTTTAATTGAAACACTGAGCTAGGGTTTGACCTGGGGTAACATAGTTATAGTTGAGTTAATATGTTAGAAATAACAAGTATAATTCAGCTTAATGTCAAGGAAAAGTAGGTAAGTATTAATAACTGTTGAGTAAATTAAAAAAAAAAACATCAAAAGGTGGCAAAACATCAAAAAAAAAAAAAAAAGGAAAATGGGAAGAAATGAGAGTTCCCCATGGATTTTGAGCTATACATATATTTTAGTAGACAAAAAACTTGTATCTCTAAACTTATAACTTTCTTCTTTTGTTATATTGTTTTTGATTTTTCATTATTGATTGTTAAAAAGACCTTTTGTGAAAACAATTAACTTTTTCTGACTGACGTATCCATAAGAGGAAGTAGTTTTGTTTTTCTTACCTTCTACTTTTGCAAAGATAGCTAGGGGTATCTGTCTGTCTTGACTGTTCAGTAGCAACAGGTATTTACTCCGAAGACTAAGGATGTTCCCTACCACGGGGAAACAGAAAAAGGGCCTTCTGTTGAGATCAGGGCTGGTTTCCTGCCTCACAGCCCTTTCCTGTTAATGCTAGTATAAAAGATATGTTTTTTTACCCTCATCTTGGCCTGTATAAGACCAAAGATATTAAGGATGACATAGTTTGTGAATTTGCATGAATTTGATCTATCACTTTCTTGTTATACAATTCTAAGTGAAACTTTCTTGTGCCAGCAAATTATTTTTCATAAAACATTTCATAAAAAAAAATTGTTTCCTCCAGTGCTCTTGCTTACAAGTACCAAGTTTTCCTTATAAAACATTTGTTTGTGATTTGTGTCTGTTTGACATAAGTATTTCTTCCTATTATACCAGCTTGTTATAATTCCAAATGGTATCATCCTTTCCCTCTCTAGAATGAGTGAGAAAAGTGACTGCATCTTTAAGACCAAGCATATTTTACATAGATGAAATAGAGTCTTGGAAATTGCTCATTTAATAAAAGATAATGAATGCTGTAATTCCAACACTTTGGGAGGCCAGGATGGGTGGATCACTTGAGCTCAGGAGTTCAAGACCAGCCTGGGCAACATGGCAAAACCCTGTCTCTACAAAAAATATAAAAATTAGCCGGTCATGGTGGTACAAGCCTGTAGTCCCAGCTACTCTGGAGGATGGGTTGGGAGGGTCACTTGAGCCCAGGAAACAGAGGTTGCAATGAGTTGAGATCCCACCACTGCACTCTAGCCTGGGTAACAAAGTGAGATCCTGTCTCAAAAACAGAAAATAAAAAAAAGCTTGCTTTAATTAAATCAGAATTTTATATAAAAACATTTTTAATTTACTAGAATTAATTTTATATTAAGAAGTGGCAGACATAATGTGTTACTAGTTTGTTATAATCCGTAAGGCATGGAAAAATGTATGTAGTGCATCAGTCCGAATAAGCCTGAATTCAGCATATTGAAACTACTACAACTTAAAAAGTTGCAGTCTTTACATGGGCACTGGCTTCTATTTTAAGAACTGATATCAATTAGGCATAATTTTAAAAATTGAAAGGCTTTAGTTGGAAATCAGTCTTATATATTTGTTAAGTCAAATCTTATTTTAAAATAGCTATTATTACTAATTTATTTAATAAATCAAGTCCAAAACTGTTAGAAAAATTAGCAGTATCTTTGAAATAGAACTTTAAGGTAATATATATTTTGGTTTTGAGTTGCAAACAACTTTTTCTTGTGCTGAAAATTTAGTCATAAAAAGAAAATACTTCTAGGCATCCTTGACATTTTAAATGTAATGAAATACTTTTGCAATCCATTTCTAATTACAGAAAAATATAGAAAAAATCACGAATAAAATATGGAAAAAGTAATTTTATGTAAATAACATGATACTGTAAATGAAAAGTTGTTAGAAAAGAAACATATTTATGTTTTCTTTACTATTTCTACAAGACACTTTGGGAAAGATTACAATAAAACATCTTGAGTAAACAATGATTCGGCATAAAAAATTTAAAATAGTTTTTTTAAGAATTTGCAAATGTCAGCAACACCAGACAAACAAAAGCAATTGTAATTTATGGAGTAATCTACAGAGACAAGTGCATGTGATCTGAGAGCTTCTCCCCTGAGTACAATTCAATAAACTTTGAGCATTTGCCTTCTGAAATGCAAAAGCACTGAGTGGAAAAATAAAATATTCCATCTCCCCCTCCTTCACCCCTCTCACTGCTCTTTTCTTCTCTGTTTCTCTAACACCCCTCCCCCTCCACTCCCCCACTACACACATAGAGTAGTAGCTTTTTTTTTGTTTCACTTCTATTAAGAAAGTGAGAAAGAACAGATGTGGCACCCTTCAGCTATAAAAACACAACCCATTTTAAATAAATGCAATCACTCATCTAAAAAGCTTTATCATTTCCAAAAGGTTTTGAAGAAATCTACCTTATCCATTTTAAATGTTAAGTTTAATTAACATAGAAATATTTTTTGCAATTTGAAGTGTATTAAATCATCTTTCTAGTTGCATTTCCTTTTGCATACTAAATTCAGAAATAGGAAAAAAAAAAAAAACATGCAGTCAAAGAACTTTGGTGAGAGAGCTGAAAGATAAGACAGAGTGATGAGGTAAAAGGTGGCACTTTTTTCTGCCCATGACTCAATCAGCTTTTAAGTTTTTGATAGAGTGTATCCATCTCAAGCTTCATTTTTCATGTTGCAGGAGAGAAATAGAGTTTGTAATCATCTTTAGATTTAAATCTTTGTTCTGTCACTTACATCAGCAGTCCCCAACCTTTTTGACACCGGGGATCTGGTTCCTGGAAGACAATTTTCCCATGGAAAGGGGTGACAGAAGGGATGGTTTCAGGATGAAACTGTTCCGCTTCAGATCATCAGGCATTAGATTCTCATAAGGAGCACACAATCTAGATCCTTCGTATGTGCAGTTCTCAATAGGGTCTGCCCTCCTATGAGAATCTAATGCAGCTGCTGATCTGACAGGAGGCGGAGCTCAGGCAGTAATACTCACTTGCACTCTGCTCAACTGTGTGCCCTGGTTCCTAACAGGACATTGACCAGTACTGACTCGCAGCACAGGGGTTGGGGACCTCTGACTTACATGGCCTGTGAAGTTGGCCACGTTAGTCATCTTTTCTGAGCCCATTTCCTCACAGGTTTTAGGATGTGTATAGACTTTCACCTGAGGATGAAGTATATTCTAATGCATGTAAGGTCATGTACTTTATTCTATTAGTATAATTTCTTATCATCTTGGAATTACTGTGGATCCAATCCAAACTAAAATATATTTTTTTACCATGTTTGACCATGTAAAATAAAGTGATTATTAAGATCCTTTTATCACACCTTTTTGAAGCTCAAAGGAAAAAATGTAGTATGACAATCTTTTTTAAAATCATTTTTCCATAAGTTATTGTGGTACAGGTGTTATCAGTGGTGATTTGTGAGATTTTCGTGTACCCATCATTCGAGAAGTATACACTGCACCATATATGTAGTCTTTTATTTCTCGCCCCTCCTCACACTCTTCCCCCAAGTCCCCAAAGTCCATTGTATCATTCTTATGTCTTTGTGTCCTCATAGCTTAGCTCCCACATACCAGTGAGAACATATGACATTTGGTTTTCCATTCCTGAGTTACTTCACTTAAAATAATAGTTTCCAGTCTCATCCAGGTCTCTGCAAATGCTGTTAATTCTTCCCTTTTCATGGCTGAGTAGAATTCCATTGTATATATACACACCACAGTTTCTTTATCCACTCATTGATTGATGGGCATTTGTGTTGGTTCCATGATGTTGTAATTTTTAATTGTGCTGCTATAAACATGTACGTGCGAGTATGTTTTTTGAATAATGACTTCTTTTCCTCTGGGTAGATATCCAGTGATGGGATTGCTGGATCAAATGGTAGTTCTACTTTTAGTTCTTTAAGGAATCTCAACACTGTTTTCCAGAGTGGCTGTACTAGTTTACATTCCCACCAGCACTGTAGAAGTGTTTCCTAATCACCACATCCATGACAATATCTACTGTTTTTGATTTTTTTATTATGGCCATTCTTGTAGGAGTAAGATAGTATCACATTGCGGTTTTGATTTGCATTACTCTGATCATTAGTGATGTTGAGCATTTTTTCATATGTTTGTTGGTCATTTGTAAACCTTCTTTTTAAGAATTACCTATTCATGTCCTTAGCCCACTTTTTGACAGGTTTTTTTTTTTTTTTTTTTTTTTTTTACCAACTTCTTTGAGTTTGTTTGTAGATGCTGGATAGTAGCTCTTTGTCGGAAGTATAGATTGTTAAGGTTTTCTCCCACTCTATGGGTTGTCTGTTAATTCTGCCCACCGTTCTTTTTGCCATGCAAAAGCTCTTTCGTTTAATTAGGTCCCAGCTATTTATCTTTGTTTTTATTGCATTTGCTTTTGGGTTCTTGGTCATGAAATCCTTGCCTAAGGCAATGTCTAGAAGGGTTTTTCCAATGTTATCTTCTAGAATTTTTATAGTTTCAGGTCTTTTGTTTAAGTCCTTCTTGAGTTGATTTCTGTATAGGGTAAGAAATGAGGATCCAGATTCATTCTCCTACATCTGTCTAAATAATTATCCCAGCACCATTTCTTGAAAAGGGTGTCCTTTCCCCACCTTATGTTTCTGTTTACTTTGTCAAAGATCAGTTGACTTTAAGTGTTTGCATTTATTTCTGAGTTCTCTATTCTGTTCCATTGATCTACTTCCCTATTTTTATACCAGTACCATGCTGTTTTGGTGACTATGGCCTTATAGCATAGTTTCAAATCAGATAGTGTGATGCCTCCAGATCTTTTCTTTTTGCTTAGTCTTGCTTTGGCTATGTGGGCTCTTTTATGGTTCCATATGAATTTTAGAACTGTTTTCTCTAACTCTGTGAAGAATGATGGTGGTATTTTAATGGGAACTGCATTGAATTTGTAGATTGCATTTGGCAATACAATCATTTTCCCGATATTGAGTATGAGCCTGGGATGTGTTTCCATTTGTTTGTGTCATCTATGATTTCTTTAAATAGTATTCTGTGGTTTTCCTTGTAGAAGTCTTTCATCTTCTTGGTTAGGCATATTTCTAAGTATTTTATTTTTTTGCAGCTATTGTAAAAGGGTTTGAGTTCTTGATTTGATTTTCTGCTTGGTTGCTCTTGATGTATAGAAGAACTACTGATTTGTGTGCATTAATCTTGCATCTGGAAACTGCTGAATTCTTGTATCAATTTTAGGAACTTTCTGGAGGAGTCTCTAGGGTTTTCAAGGTAAATGATCATGTCGTCAGCCATTAGTGACAGTTTGACTTCCTCTTTACCTATTTGAATGCCCTTTATTTCTTTTTGTCTGGTTGCTCTGGCTAGGACTTCCAGTACTATGTTGAAGAGAAGTGATAAGAATGGGCATCCTTGTCTTTTTCCAGCTCTCAGAGAGAATGCTTTCAACTTTTCCCCATTCAGTATATGTTGGCTGTGTGTTTGTCATAGATAACTTTTATTACATTAAGATATGTCCTTTTTATGCCAATTTTGCTGAGAGTTTTAATCATAAAGGGATGCGGATTTTGTCTAATGCTTTTTCTGCATCAATTAAGATGATCATGTGACTTTTGTTTTTAATTCTGTTTATGTGATGTACTGCATTTATTGACTTGTGTATGTTAAACCTTCCTTCACCCCTGGTATGAAACCCACTTGATCATGGTGAATTATCTTTTTGATATGTTGTTAGATTTGGTTAGCTAGTATTTTGTTAAGGATTTTAGTATCTATGTTTATCAAGGATATTGATCTATAGTTTTCTTTTTTGGTTATGTCCTTTCCTGGTTTTGGTATTAGGATGATCCCGGCTTCATAAAATGAATTGGGGAGAATTCCATCTTTATCTATCTTGTGGAATAGTGTCAAAAGGATTGGTACAAATTCTTCTTTGAATGCCTGGTAGAATTCTGTTGTGAATCTATCTGATCCTGGACTTTTTTTGTTGGTAATTTTTTAGTTACCATTTCGGTGTCACTGCTTGTTATTGGTCTGTTCAGGGTATCTAAAGCTTCATTCCAACCCTAGTAAGGTTGTATTTTTCCAGGAATTTAACCATCTCTTCTAGGTATTTTTTTGTTTATGTGTATAAAGGTGTTCATAATAGCCTTGAGTGATCTTTTGTATTTCAGTAGTGTCAATTGTAATGTCTTCATTTCTTAGTGAGGTTATTTGGATTTTCTCTCTTCTTGATTAATCTTACTAATGGTCTATCAATTTTATTTGTCTTTTCAAAGAATTAGCTTTTCATTTCATTTATCTTTTGTATTTTTTTTCTTGTTGTTTCAATTTTATTTAGTTTTGCTCTGATCTTGGGTATTTCTTTTCTTCTGCCGTATTTGGGTGTGGTGGTTTCTTGTTTCTCTAGTTCCTTGAGGTATGACCTTAGAAGTCAATTTATGTTCTTTCAGTCTTTTTGATGTAGGCATTTAGGACTATGAACTTTCCTCTTAGCACCACCTTTGCTGTATCCCAGAGGTTTTGGTAGGTTGTGTTATTATTGCCATTCAGTTTGAATAATTTTTTAGTTTCCATCTATCTTGGAGAAAGTTCCATGCACTACTGAAAAGACTGTGTATTCTGTGATTGTTGGATGAAATGTTCTGTATGTAATTGTTAAGTCCATTTGTTCCAAAGTATAGTTTAAATCCATTGTTTCTTTGTTGACTTTCTGTCTTGATGAACTGTTTAGTGCTGTCAGTGGAGTATTAAAGTCCCCCAGTATTTTTGTGTTGCTGTATATCTAACTTCTTAGGTCTATTAGTAATTGTTTTATAAATTTAGGAGGTCCAGTGTTAGGTGCATATATATTTAGGACTGTAATATTTTCCTGTTGGACAAGACATTTTACCATTATATAATATCCCTCTTTGTCTCTTTTTCCTGCTGTTGGTGTAAAGTTTGTCTTGTCTGATATAACAATAGTTACCTTTGCTCGCTTTTGGTGTTCATTTGCATTAAATGCCTTTTTCCGCCCCTTTACTTAAAGTTTATGTCTTAAATGAGTCTCCTGAAGGCAGCAGATAGTAGGTTGGTGATTTCTTATCCATTCTCTGGTTCTGTATATTTTAGGTGGAGCATTTAGACCATTTACATTCAATGTTAATATTGAAATGTGAGGTGTGATTGCATTCATTGTGCTCTTTGTTGCCTGTGTATTTTGGGTTTTTTGTTTTTGCTTTTTAACTTAAATTTTTGTTTCATAGGGCCTATGTGATTTATACATTAAAGAGATTCTGTTTTGATGTGTTTCCAAGATTTACTTCAAGATTTAGAGCTCCTTTTAGCAGTTATTAGAGTGGTGGCTTGGTAATGGCAAATGCTCTCAGTATTTGTCTGAAAAAGACTGTATCTTTCCTTCATATATGATGCTTAGTTTCACTGGATACAAAATTCTTGGCTGATAATTGTTTTGTTTGAGGAGGCTGAAGATAGGACCCCAATCCCTTCTGGCTTGTACGATTTCTGCTGAGAAACCTGTTGTTAATTTGATAGGTTTTCTTTTAGAGGTTACCTGCTGCTTCTGTCTCACAGTTCTTAAGATTCTTTCCTTCATCTTAACTATAGATGCTATAACAATGTGCCTAGGTGATGAGCTTTTTGCAATGTATTTCCCCTGTGTTCTTTGTGCTTCTTGTATTTGGATGTCTAGGTCTCCAGCAAGGCTGGGATAATTTTCCTCATTTATTCTCCCAAATATTTTTTCCAAGCTTTTAGAATTATCTTCTTCCTCAGGAACACCAATTATTCTTAGATTTGGTCATTTTACACAACCCAGACTTCTTGGAGGCTTTGTTTATATTTTCTTATTCACTTTTCTTTTCCTTTGTTGGATTGGGTTAATTTGAAGACCTTGCCTTAGGGCTCTGAATTTCTTTCTTCTAATTGTTTAATTCTACTGCCAAGACTTTCCAGAGCATTTCACATTTCTAAGAGTGTGTCCAAAGTTTCCCAAGTTGTTGATTTTTTTTTTAAAGCTATCTATTTCCTTGACTATTTCTCCCTTCACTTGTTGTATCACTTTTTGGATTTCTTTGCACTGGGCTTCACCTTTCTCTGGTGCTTCCCTGATTAGCTTAATAACTAATCTCCTGAATTCTTTTTTTATTTTTTTCAATGACATGGCCCCTGGTTTCCTCCAGTATATCCAGGGATGACACAGAGGCTATGTTTTCCAGCTGTCTTTTTATTATTATTATTATTTGGAAAGAAAGAAAAAAAAAGGAGTGAAGGAGAGGAAGAAAAAGAGGGAGAGAGAATGGGAATGTAGCTTTATTCTAAAAATGGGTATTAATAATGGCTGATCAATATTTCATGTATTCAAGGCGGATAATGTATATTTTGTGTATTTAAAATGGAGAGCTCTATAAATATTTATTGAATTTACTTGTTCTGGATCTGAGTTCAAGTCCTGGATATCCTTATTAATTTTCTGTCTTGTTGAGTATAAATCTCTTTATGGGTCTTATGTATCTGGGTGTTAGGATCATTAGCTCTTATTGTTGAATTGATCCTTTTACCACTATAGCTTTGTTGCTTTGAAATCTATTTCATCAGATGCAAGAATTGCAACTCATGCTTTTTATTTATCAGATGCGAGAATTGCAACCCCTGCTTTTTATTTATTTATTTATTTTTGCTCTCCATTTGGTTGGTAAATCTTTCTCCATCCCTTTGTTTTGAGTCTTTGTGTATCTTTGGATGTGAAATGGGTCTGGATGCAGCATACCATTAGGTTTTGGCTGTATCTTTTGATTGGGGGATTTAGTTGGCTTAAATTTAGGGTTACTGCCATTTGATGTTAACTGGCTATGTTATCCATTCATTGATGTAAATTCTTCTTTATGTTGATGCTCTTTACTTTTTGGTATATTTTTAGAAAGGCTAATACTGGTTGTTCCTTTCTATGTATAATGCTTCTTTCAGAAGCTCTTGTAAAGCAGGCCTGGTGGTAATAAAATCTCTGAGTACTTGCTTGTTCATAAATGATTTTATTTTTCCTTCAATTGTGAAGCTTAGTTTGGCAGGATATGAAATTCTGGGCTGAAAGTTCTGTTCTTTAAGGATGTTGAATATCGGCCCCCACTCTCTTCTGGCTTGTAGGGTTTCTGCTGATAGATCTGCTGTAAGTCTGATAGGCTTCCCTTTGTGGGTAACCTGACCTTTCTCTCTGGCTGCCCTTAGTATTTTCTCCTTCATTTCATCCCTGGTGAATCTAATGATTATGTGCCTTGGCGTTGCTCTTCTTGAGGAATATCTTTTTGGTGTTCTCTGTATTACCTGGGGTTGAATATTGTCCTGCTTTGCTAGATTGGGAAAGTTTCCCTGAATAATATCCTGAAGAGTATTTTCCAGCTTGGATTCATTCTCTTCATCGTATTCAGGTACACCTATGAAACGTAAATTAGGTATTTTCACATAGTCCCATATTTCTTGGAGACTTTGCTCATTCCTTTTTATCCTTTTTTCTCTATTCTTGTCTTCTCATTTTATTTCATTAAGTAGGTCTTCGACCTCTGATATCCTTTCTTCTGCTTGATCAATTTGGCTATTCAAACTTGTGCATATTTCACTGTTTTCGTGTTGTTTTTCAACTCCGTTAGTTCATTTATATTCCTCTCTATATTGTCTATTCTTGTTAGCATTTCATCAAATCTTTTTTCAAAGTTCTTAGTTTCTTTACATTGGGTTAGAACAAGTTCTTTTAACTCCCAGAAGTTTCTTATCATCCACCTTCTGAAGCCTACTTCTGTTAATGGCACACAGTCCTTTTCTGTCAGGGCTTGTTCCATTGCTGATGAGGAACTGTAATCCCCTGTAGAGGGAGAGGGGTTCTGATTTTGGGTATTCTCAGCCTTTTTAGGCTGGTTTCTTCCCTTTGTTATAAATTTATCCATCTGTCATCTTTACGATTACTGCCTTTCTAGTTGGGTTTCTGAGTGGATGTCTAGTTTATTGATTCCCAGCACTGGAATCTGAGCAACCCACTGCGCCGGTCAAAACAGAGGCGTTAAGACTGATGGTGCTCTTCTGCCTGGGAATCTCCTCCCGTTTACTCTGCATGAAGAGCTGCCACACCGAGGCACTGGCAAAACTGCTGTGCCAGCCACAAGAGTTGCACTGGCGACACATGAGGCCCCTCCACTGGGAATCTTCTGGTCCGTGAGTGACGAAAATTCGTTTGAAAGTGTGGCATCCTCTCGTTCTCTGCACTTTCACTGGGAGCTACAATCCTGAGCTGTTAGCTATCAGCCATCTTAGATCAATCTCTAATTTACCTGAAAAAGAATTCAGGAGATCAAAAAGAGAGATTGATCTCCTGAATTCTTTTTCAGGTAAATTAGGAATTTCTTCTTGGTTTGAATCCTTTGCTGGTGAACTAGGGTGATATTTTGGGGTTTTGAGGAGCCTTGTATTGTCATATTACCAGGATTCATTATCTGATTCCTTCTCGTTTGGGTAGGCACTGTCAGAGTGAAGGTCTAGGGCTGAAGGCTGTTCAGATTCTTTTGTCCCATGGGTGTTCCCTTGATGTAGTACTCTCTCCCTTTTCTTATGGATGTGGCTTCCTGTGAGCAGAACTGCAGTGATTGTTGTCTCTCTTCTGGGTCTAGCCACCCAGTGAGTCTGCCCAGGTTTGTGCTGGTACTGTGGGCTGTCTCCACAGAGTCCTGTGATGTGAATCATCTGTGGGTCTCTCAGCCAAGGATACCAGTGCCTATTCCAGCGGAGGTGGCAGGGGAGTGCAATGGACTTTATGAGGGTCCTTAGCTTTTGTGGTTTAATGCTCTATTTTCGTGCTGCTTGGCCTCCTGCCAGGAGGTGGAGCTTTCCAGAGAGTATCAGCTGCAGTAGTATGGAGATGAACCAGAGGAGGGTGGGGCCCTACAACTCCCGAGATTATATGCCCTTTGTCTTCCGCTACCATGGTGCATAGGGAAGGACCATCAGGTAGGGATGGGGGTAGGTGTGTCTGAGCTCAGATTTTCCTTGAGTGGGTCTTGCTGTGGCTGCTGTGGGGGTTGAGGGTGAGATTCCATGTCAATGGAGTTGTGTAGCTAGGAGGATTATAGCTGCCTCTGCTGAGCCATGCAGGTTGCCAGGGAAATGAGGGAAAGCCAGAAGTCACAGTCCTCACCCAGCTCCCATGCAAACCAAAGGGCCATTCTCACTCCCACCATGCCCTACCCCTCAGCAGCCCTGAGTCTGTTTCCAGGTGGAGAGTGAGATGAGCTTGAAAGCTTGCCCCAGGATACCCACCTCTCAGTTGCGAAAGGAAAGGGCTTGGTTCTTCCCCTGCCTGTGGAGCCTGCATACCAGATTTGCACCCTCTCCCAAGTTCTGGGCCAGGAGGCTTCTCACCCTGTTCAAACTGTCACAAAGTTAAACTAGAGAATTCCTGCTCCATGTGGTTTTACCCCCTGCTCCTCTGTCACCTTCCTGATGGATCCCTATGGTGCCAGGCAGGAATGGCCTGCTAGGGGACCCAGCAAGCTCCCAGAGCATTTCGGCTGCTTCCTCTACCCCTTAATTTTTCTCAGCTCTCTAAATTGACTCAGCTCCAGGTAAATTCAGAAAGTTCTCCCACAAAATGACCTTCAGTTTCTACAGTGAGGATGTGTGTTCGGGAGAGGAAGGTCTCCCTTTCCCACTTCCACAGCTGGGGCACTCTCAGTATGTGGAGGGTCTCTTGGGCCCTGCAGAAGCAGTCCACTTCTTTCAGAGGGTCTGCGGGTCCTCTCAGGATTGCTGGTTTGTTCTTGTAGTTGATCTACAGTTAAAATTCACAATCACCATTTTTTTTTTGAAACAGATCTCACTCTGTTGTGCAGACTGCAGTGTAGTGGTCACAGTTTGGGGTCACTGCCTGTAGTATGGTATCTTGAAGAAGTTTGAATTTAAACAGATGAGACCTAGAGTCCTTTACACTAGGTCGCTGAATTCTCAACTGTATCTGCAAGACATGAGCTATGACCTTATCTCAGTTCCTTCAACTGGCATTGATGATAACATGCGATGTGCAGTTCAGGCTGGGCCCCTCAGGCCCTTTTAGACTCAATCTGAGGTTGTAACCCCCAGGAGTAGCCTCCCACTCCACTCAGCTGAGCAGGGTTGCATGTCTCTCTTGACTCCCACATGCTTCCCTTCTACTCTTTCACAAAGTCCTTATTGTAATTCTGAACTTTCTCACTTCACGCTCTCAGACCTGGTATTACTGGAGGAGGCTTTTAAAACTCCAAACACTGGCAAAGGATTTTGGCCTAAGACTAGATAAGCATTTGTTGATTTATGTGAATAAATTATATTAGTAAAGGTCTTGTGTAGTCAATGGAAACTGCTATAGAATAGCTGGTTGTTAGTTGTTTGTTGTTAACAGCTGATAATGAGAAGAGAGAACTTCTGAGAATAATTCAGCTATCATTAAAGAAAAGTCAAGGCAAAGAAAATAGATTCAGAGTCTGAAAGGCCAGCTTAGTTATGCCACATAACTCAAGTGAAGTCCTTAATTTAAAAAGCTTTGCTGTCATAGCAACCTAATTACAATGTGAAGGGAGGAACTCTTACTATGTTTCTATAAAGTTACATGCCTTCCAGAGTCCCAAATACAATTCCAAGGAAATTTTTGGAAAAAAAAAAAATAGAAGAAGAATATTTATTCTGAATTACTTTTTCCCTAAGTCTTCTCCCTTAAAATTTGATCACAACATTTAACAAGACACTTGATACCACCCAGCAACAGACAAAGGTTTTCTTAAACCATCACCTTGAATTGTATAACTTCTCTTCTTAAACCTCTCAGTGGTTTCCTATGTGACTCACAGGGAAATGGAAAACTCATCCCATGTACAACAAGATTCTAGGAGATTAGCCCTGCTACATCTCGTCCACAGCAGTCAGCACTCCCCTTCTGAATCCTCAACTCTGGCCTCAATGGGCCTGGTTCTTCTTTGAATTTATCTAGCATGCTCTCATTTCAGGGTCTCTGCAGAGATTTTTCCTCTGCTGAAAAGTCTTCTCCCTATAGCCCAAAGCTCTTCCACTTTTTTCAATAATCTTTCCAGTTGTTCATTCAGAAAGGTTTACCCTGATCCACCTTTAAAACAAATCACGCCACCTACGTTCTCAGGCTTTAATTCTCCAAATCAAGCTTTTCTATTTGCTTTTTGTAATCTTTATTATCACCTGTCACATATATATTTTATATGTATATATAGTATGTGTGTATATATATATACACTATATATACATATACTATATATTATATATAGTATATATAGACATATTATAGTGTATATATATATACACTATATATACATATACTATATATTATATATAGTATATATAGACATATTATAGTGTATATTATATATACTGTATATACATATACTATATATCATATATATCATATATATAGTATATGTATACATACTCATTTTCTCTTGCTTTAAACAATTTTTAGCCATATCAAAACCAGACAACATATCATAGCTATTTGCAACTCTTTTTAAGTTACCTAATCCCAGAAAAATCGGAAAATAAATGCAAGATGATGCATTTATTTCACTCGTTAAATAAGGAATAAATAGGTGAAAGGGGACTTCACCTATTTATTAGAAACACATTCTATTAATTATTACTGAATATAATTATTCAATAGAATAGAATAATTATTATTCTATTAATATTATCTATTAATAATTGTTCTATGAGTAGAAACACATTCTACTCATTTCTCTGCCTCTTATGGTTGAAGACAGAAGATGCAGCATTCATCTATAGTTGCATAAGGCAGTGACTGCTGCTAACAGCAAAACTGAGACTTGAATCCACTTAATTGCAGCACAGTATCCTTCATAACATATTTCTATCTTGCTTATAGGTATTTTTTGCCTTTAGTTTCTCAATACAAAATATTCTAGACACACACTCCCTAGATTTAGAAAAATAAGAATAAAGTTGCATTTACTTAAAGAGATCAATAAAGGTCACACCTAAAAAAATTACCTGATAAGATTATATGTAGTAAGAGTTTTACTATTAACAAAATATAGTAATAGCTTGTCATTATTACTATTATTTTTCAACAAACAGCCCTCTGTTCCAGGCATTTTAGCTCAGTTATCTCGATTTCTCACAAGTAATTAAGATAGATTTTATTAGCTTCACTTTTCAAATGAGGAAAATGAAATTCTGCGTGCCATAGCACATTGCCCAAGGTCACACAACTAGGAAGAGTGATGGACAGAATGGATGTCCAAGGTCATCAATGCCAGCACCTGTGCTTTCTCTCGTGCTCCACACCCCTCTGTAGATAACAGTGGAAGAGCTCTAATAATCACTCATGCAATTGAACTTATCTTAAGCTTATGTCAAATTTTCCATGGTAGTAATGTGATCTGGGTTCCAGGCCAATCTCTGCCACTCTAAGAAAACAAGGTGACACTGATGAGGTATGTTTGAATGCCTTGTTATTAAAGAAACAAGTTCTTGTTTACTTAACTGGAACCAGGAATACATCAATTCTGGCCAGAGTGTTAGAATAAAAGCACCCCTCTGACACGCAGAATTAGGATAATCTCTACATTAGAAGGGCAAAGAGGGGAGGAACAAACCGTAAGACAAAAATAAAACATTTTGCATTTGTGTCTTTGTGGAACAGGCATCTTAGAAAGCTTTACAATTGTAATTAGCTATTGTGCATTGTCTGGCTTTGAGATGGCTTAAAAACATTTAAAAGCAGGAGAAAAGCCCATTGTGAGGGCTTAGAAAGTAAAAGTAAGTCGTTTTATTTTTCTCTCATGTGACGTTAATTTATGCAGAAGCTAATAACATATTTGTGGCTCAGAGCTGCTCATTGTAGGGAAGATTTCTCTCCCAACCAGATTCTCCTGTGATCCCTGACAGAATGCAGCCATCATTTCAGGGCTTATTATACTTCCGTCAGGGAAAGGTAATATTCTGATACTTTCACATCCCATAGATACATTTAATTGTTAACTTTCTGAACATCAATAGGCTTAAATGCTGTAATTCTTCTCTAGCTGTTGGAAAAAAAAAAAAAAAAACGAGGAAACCAATGAGAAAAAGATGGAAGAGGAATTTTGTTATGTGGATTCAAAGTCAGGTAGACAGAAAGGGAAGAGTACTGTTGGCTGTTGAGGAAGAAAAAGTCAGGGGCAGGGAAGTTTTCATAAAAGACACATGGGTTATTTTTATATCCAATAGGACATAATTAAATTTTTTTTTAATAAATGAAAAATTTTTATAAATGAAAAATTAATTCCATTACTGCCAAATCACCTATAGAACAGAGACAATAGTGCTTGAAGAAATGTAGAATCTTCGGAAGTTGACATTTTAAATGAAATTCACCATGAATAAAGTAAGTCTCATAATGACAGCTTAAAGGTCTAATTCATAAAAATGTTATTAAAGGGTATTATTTATATCTGCTTTTTGTGGACTTCTGCTCTTATTCATGACTCTCACAGTATATGACTGTAATCACAAGCAGAGTGTATAATGGGAGCATTAATTCAATTTGGACTAAGACAAGAATATTGTATCACCACAATAAAATTCCAGATATATTAATTTGAAAGGTAGAATTTATTGCAGAAGGGCATTCTCTTTAAAAAAAAAAAAATAGAAAAAGAAATGAATGCCTCCCATTTTCTGGGTTCAGATACCTACTTTCTTTGTGAAGTTCAGTGTAAGACTGACTAATTGGCACAAGCTTTTTAATGAAATATTTATTCATCAACCTTATGAAATATGAAGACTTGGATACTGAGTTATGATCTTATGGTGATTATGGCATTGGTGTTTAGCATAAGCTTAGAAATATTTTCAAGTCATCTGTATTTTAATTAACCCTTTTCTGATACATGACATCAGAGGTGATGCTTAGCAAATGTCCATTCAATTATCTGGCATATGCATTTATCTAGAGATGATGTAAAATTTACCACCACACAAAATTTCTCCCAGAGAAGCCAAATGTAGTGATACTTAAAAATTTTAAATATTCAGAATTTTAAATATGACCCACATGTTTAATATGCCTAAACCTTTAGGAAAAGGAAAAGTGGAATTCAATTGGTTTATTTCTATATCTGGAGCTCTCAAAATTTGACTTCTTGACTTTCTACTTCTGATTGGATGAGCTGTAACAGTATGCTGTACACACATTTAGACAAAGTGTGAATACATTTTTCCCTGAGACATTAGATTATTTCTAGAAGTCATGAAAGGGATTCTCTATAAATTTTACTTCTAATATTGAAAGAAAGTGTTGTCTTTGATCTTGTAGGTAAAAAAGCTCTATCCCTAAGGGAACTAGTTAATTCCTATATTTAATAAGATGCAGTCACTAGTAGACAACTTATGCATTCATTCTAGAACTACATATTAAATTTCTTTAGCATAATAATAATTTTATAATAGTTCCGGGTAATGGAAGTCTTTGAATGTACCTGTACCTGAGATGAGAGACAACTCACAAAGAGAACGGTATTTCAAATATAAGGTAACTAGCACTCTTAATTAAAGATAAAAATCAGTAAATTTACAACATGAACCATAGCTATCATTGCCTCAAATCTAAAACCACTGAACATTCCATTTCAACAACTACGTATTAGTACAAGACTTCGTTATTTGAAATAACTATGCTTACCAGAAAAGTGTCCAGGGATGTCCAACTGCAAAGTGGCTATGCATGGGCAGTGTGGGAGGTTCTCTGTCTTTGCCCCACTCAGACCAAGGCTTTCTCAGATTTATGAAACACAGCTCCTCCATGAAGTTTAGAGGTACCACAAACAGTTTGATGTGGGATCCAGACTTACTGCAACCTCTGGGTGCAAAGACTGAACACCCTTGTTGATACAATCACTCAGAAAGGACAGTGGAAGTTATGTCTCCAACACACTGCCAGACACTTGTCACCAGGCTTAAATGCCTGTTGACAAGAGCCAGATATGAAAAACAGCCACCTCAAAATAGATACGTTTTTAATGGCCTAATATATTATTTCTAATGAAATTGAATGTATAAAAAGAAAAAAAATCTTTTAGTTTATCTGTGGTATATTTTCCAAGAAATACATTTAAATTGTATATGTCAATACTTTTAGGCACTAAACAACTGTTTAGTTCAGAAAGTTCAAACTCTCTTGTTCATCATGTGTAAACAGTATTAGTAGTACAATTTTATACATTTACTGTGAGCCAGAGTGCTTTGTACAGAGTGTTTTGTAAACATTAACTTTGAGGGAGATATTATTTTATAAATGAGGAAAATAAGGTTTAGTGAGATTAAATTGTTTGCTCAGTCACCAAGCTAGCTAGCTGGAGGCAGAACTAACTTAACAAAAATCCTTCATTTCAACCTTGGTTTTGCTTTCATACTAAATTTCCCTAAAGGAAACATTTTAAATTTCTTCTCTAGAAAAAGAAGGGGAAAAGAAGAAGGCTGAGAAGAAAGTCACTTCTGAAACAAAAAAGAAAGGTAGGAAATTTAAAAGCTGTGTACCAAATAAATCAATTAGTATCTATGCATAATACTACTGGAAAACATATTATTTTCTAGGAAAGAAATTTCCTTAATAAATGTATTGTCATTGTTAGTAATGAACACTCTTAACATGTCTAAGTATTCCAAATAAAATTAAAATTGTCAATTTTTAAAAAGAGAATTTAAGCCTAAACACTTTTTGAAAATTACTCTTGTGATTATTTTTCCTCGCTTTAGAGCAGTTGCTCAGTTCTCTCTAATTCACTACTTTACTTAACTACATGTGTGAATATGACAGTTACTGTTTAACTAAATCAGTTTAATTTTAAAAGTCTACCAAAAGAAGATCAAGTCATTTTATGTAGAAGGCATAAAATATTTGTCTGGTTTGTTTTACATATATATATATATATATATAAAAACAGGTTATATTCAAATAATTCATCTGATGTCCTAAGTAAACTTCAGAGATTTCAGAACTTTTGACATGATTCTTGTGACCTTATAGCTCAGAGAACATTCAATAAATTATTTTTAATGTATGTTATGAAAGCTGTTAAATAATACCATAATTAATAATGCCATTTAATGTTTTCACTGTTATTAAATCATTTTTGCCTTTGCCGAAAAAGAAAATTCTGTTTCCTGAAGAGAAATTATACCTAAGCTAACTAGTCTGTTATGAATGTACTACCTTGTTCATATTTGACATGACTTATGGCTGATTTAGGAGTCCTCTATACAAGATGAATTGGCTGCCTCAATGGTAGCCATGCATGCCCTGAAATATATGCAAGTTAAACAGGTAAAGACTTATAATTTTCTTATTTTACCGGCAGAAAAAGAAGACGTCAAAAAGAAAAGTGAGAAGGAAACTGCCGTTGATGTGGAAAAAAAAGGTATCACACTTTCTTTGTTTCCTTAGATGGATTGTGCTCAGGATGTTTGCTTCATAAAAGACCCCTCATGCAACATACACAAATAATATACACTTACTTATATCTACCCAAGAAGTGAAGGTAAAAGCAAAACTTGCACAAGACAAAGTTCAACAGGCAAAGAAGACGTTATTCAAGACTATTGCAATAGGAGAGAGAGATTAGAACTGCGTCTGAACTCAATTCCACTAAAACAAAACACAGGAGTGTTTGTCACAGCTAGTATGGGGAATCACAGGACATCTGTATTTGCAAAAAACGTAAACTTTCGGTCTTACATCTCCATGACAGGAAGTAGATTCACAATGTGGAGCAAGGAGCCCAAGGAAGTTAGTCTCCTATCCTTCCATGGAAACTGGGAGAGATGGGGCATTATCTTTCTTGATGATTCAATTTCAAAGAGATGGCTCTCAGTTCCTTGAGAAAGGTTTTATGGGTTGTAAAATTGGAAAGTGGCTTGTAAAAGTCCCAGCTAGTGAGAGGCCAAGACAGGAGCATCGCTTGAGTCCAGGAGGTTGAGGCTGTAGTGAGCACCATAACTGCACTACTGCACTCCAGCCTGGCTGGCAGAGGGAGACCCTGTATCCTCACACCACCCCCCATAAAAAAAAAAAAAAAAAAAAAAAAAAAATTTATATCTCAAAAGAGCAGAGAAAGAATTTCCAGTGACAAGTTTTCCAGTTTTCTAAAGTAAATGCTCTAAGAAAAGGGAGATCAGGAGCTGCCAAAGGTCAGAAAGAAACCTATTAAAGTTTAATCAAGGTGAGGGCCACCTTGGTCAAGATACAATGAACTTAAGAAGAGCTACATAGTAATAACAATACCACTTTGCAAAGATAAGAAGCTGAGAGAGAATAATGCATCCCATTAAAAAATAAGGTTATTCAACTATTTGACAGTTTTGATTTTTGCTTTAAATTTTGTTCTCTTTCTATTCTTGTACATGAATATTGGCTTTTATTCAAGTTGGCTTAAGTTTTCATGGAAAAGACAACCATCTCAAGTGTTATGGTTTGGTGATAGGCATTCTCACCTCAAATATTTCCTCCACTGATGTCACTTAAAATTCTACCGTTAGAACCATTCCATTCCTTTGAGTTATGAAAGAATTGTCCCCTATTAAAATGCAAATCTTCTAGGCCTTGTGTATATGGGGTAAAAATCTAATTCCTCTCAGCTATTAGAAACTTAAAGTAAATGAGATTTCCAGATCTTCCCTGTGTAATAGTAAGCTGAATATGGTACCCTAGAAAATGGGGTGGTAGGTAAGCTTAAAAGAAGAAGATTAAGAACTTCAGGGTAGGGCATCATCTAGGGAGGTCAGGCTGGGTTACATGGAATTTTAGTGAAGATCTTTCCCTTTCTAGGTAGTAATAGTGTATGTGGAAAAAATGATGGTGGTGAGGACCCTAAAGAGAAGAGCATAGGATGTCAAACTACATAATGATTACTATTAGCAAGCAGCAAATAGAAATGTCTCGAAGTCTCTGGCATCATGTACTAAATTGGGTATAAAAAATGTAAAACGTTAAGAATTATATGATCATATGTCTGATGAAATGAGCAGGAAGAATCAGCCAGACATTCTGTGTGTCCGAGAGCTGATTGCCCATTCCTTTGTATCCAAAGTTCCATATTAAGAATGTATTATTGTAGAGTCTATTGTTTTATTAAATATTCATTCATTTTCTTTTAAAAATTTCTTTATTTTCTGTTAAAATATATATTTTATCATCTGAAAGGAAAAACAGTTTTGACTCCATGAAGCTACTGAGAAACTGCTTGCTTAAAGCAGTGGATCTGTGAAAATTACATGATTGAGTGGTGAAGATAAACCAAGATACTTCATCCTTGCTATTGGTTTTACTAAAAGAGTTGCAGAAGAAAATTTTGAGTTGTAATTTTCAAGCATTTATCACATGCATGCAAATGCAAAATCTGAAAAAATGTTTTTGGTAAAATTCAATGGGGTGTGTGTATGTTCACACATGTATGTGTGTGTGCATGTGTGTTTGGCTTTTTGAGGGAAATGACAAAACATGTTTTTTGTTTTGTTTTGTTTTTGTTTTTTTGAGATGGAGTTTAGCTCCTGTTACACAGGCTGGAGTACAATGGCTTAATCTCGGCTCACCGCAAGCTCCGCCTCCTGGGTTCAGGCAATTCTCCTGCCTCAGCCACCTAAGTAGCTGGGATTAAAGGCACACGCCATCATGCCCAGCTAATTTTTGTACTTTTAGTAGAGACGGGGTTTCACCATGTTAACCAGGATGGTCTCGATCTCTTGACCTCGTGATCCACCCACCTTGGCCTCCCAAAGTGCTGGGATTACAGGCTTGAGCCACCACGCCCAGCCAAAACATGTTTTTATGCAATGGTTCATAGGAAAATCTTATACTCCCATGCCACTGGGAGACCTGTGTTATTAGCCCAGCAGTCATGTCAAAGTGAGGTTGTGCACCACTGGCAAGAAAATTGATGATGCCGATATCACTTCCTATGAGGATAGGGCTCAGCCATCAAAGCAGAGACCAAACTAGGCAATTGCTCAGCATATCTGGGTAGGACTACTCAGCTAGTTTGTCCTTCTTGGATCCAGTTTTCTGTGTGTATGCTTGTCATTTTTCCTTTTGATTACACAACATTCCATTGAGTTTTCCAAGTCAGTTCAACTTCCTGATAAATTATATGAATAGTTTGTTTGTACTCCCTTAACCCCCAAATACTCAAAATTGTGTGTGTGTGTGTGTGTGTGTGTGTGTGTGTGTGAGAGAGAGAGAGAGACAGAGACAGAGACAGAGACAGAGACAGAGAGATAAAGAAAAATTGACTTTCAGTTAGTGCTAGTTTTTAACTTGTTTCTTTTCAGGAGTTAATAATTCTTTATATTTTCATTTCATATTTCACAGCAATATGGTTTACAAAGAGCAAGTTTTAAGCTTATTATTAAAGTAGTAAAATTTCATAGAGATATTGAGAGAAACTGAGAATTACCTGAAATCTTGAAGAGCTGGGGAACATATGTCATTTCTTCCTAAAATAGAGGAATATGGCAGAGCATATGATCTCACTACTGTAACCTCAAATAGTAGGAAATTTACAAGGCATAAGATATGCCTACATGCTTATTTAATATATGAGTGTTATTGTGACATTTTATATTTATTTTAATGTTCATATTATTTATATTATAAAATATATGCATTTATTTATGTCATTTTATTGTATTCCCCTTATAGTTTATTGTTATGCAGACATAATGAACCTAAGGCTTAAATTCTATTCAGTGATAGATAGGCGTCTACTGCACGTCACTGGTAAATCACACTTTGCCAGTGATATCTGGGGAAGATGTGGGTGGGTGGATTTTATATGATACAAAATTCCCAGCCCATTAATTAAAAAGGGGTGACACTGAACAATTGATGTATTGGGGGTTAATCATAACACTCCCTTACTTATATATATTTAAATTCATCCACGATGAAAACACACACACACACACACACACACACACACACACACACACACACCACAAATACCTACCACTTAAAAACAGTATGTAAAATTTAAAAAAATCATCTTGATATTTTTGCAATGTTATAAGCTACATTTTCACTTCAAGAAATGCCATAAAAAAAGGCAATCGGCAAAAGGAATAAAGACTTAAAAACATCTCTCTAGGTTTGTATTAGATATCAGATCTAATACTAAACAGATTAGATATAAATCTGTTAGTACTACTAGAAGACATTCTATCCAGGAAACTGCTTACCTGCAATGTTATTGAAGAACTAGAAGAATTAAAATACAATAATCAAAATTTGGATTATTAAGTATCAGGGCACATCAGTAGGTTAGGAGACTGCTTTGTTCACTAGAGCTGTCTTTTCATATCCACAAAGACTAGATCCTGGAAATGCTGAGGCCGGCCTCAGCAAATTACTAACATCTTTATTTGCCAAATCATTCACCTGCTTTGCCAAACCACTTCTGCCTTTCAATCTCATGTAGGCATATCTAATTGGTGGAACTTGGTTGGTCTCCAAAACTGGCTGCAAGTGAGTCTGTAAGATGCATTCCAATTTTTCCAAGTAGAAGTGGGGGTGAAATGAAAGCTGTAAGAGGCTATCAACTGTATCTATAAAATGACAATTTCAGAAATGTCCATGATGATAAAATTAAGATGAGATGGATTTTGAAGGCCTAAACTTTATAGTGATGAAACCTATCTTTGTGTTTCCCCAAAAGATTAAAAGGATGACTCAACTAACCAACACGATCAACTTTGGCAATTCTAGGTATTCACAAGACATGCTTACCTGAAATTTATGTAGGTCTTTATCTTAACTGCAGTTAAAAGAATCATAGATACTTTTTCCTTCTTCAACCGCAAGATGATATTTTTGAAGAAATAATGTTTCACCTACTTGATTAGCTTATAATAGTTGAACAATTAACAAGTTGACTTGTCTCTTAACAAAACAATTATAAACTGGTCAAAATATATAGACATAAAAGAGAAACAGGTCAAAACTAAGATAACCCTTTCCTCTTGGGTTGGCCTTTTCATAGTTACAATTGGAAACTTTTTGGAGTTAAATTATTTGTCATCTTATATGTTTATAAACTTATTAACTGTGAAAACAATTTTGACAAAATGATTGATGATAATGATATAAAATCATAGTTGATTATCATACTTTATAATAGGATTTTTTCAGGAATTATCTGTATAGAACTATAAATTACAAGAAGGATATTAAAAAACACACAGCTTTTCTGCATAAGCTACTAGAAAAGAATGAATTTGTTCATTCACTCATGCATGCCTCTTGAAGGAAATAGTTACGAAATGACTACTATATGCCAGGCTTTGTACTATGTGCTGAGTACACAGAAGTGGATAAGCAGACATGACCTGCCCTAATGGAGCTTATAGTTAGACAAGGGAGTCTAACACAGTGAATAAAAACAAAATGTCCGTAAGTTCAATTCTGATTAAGGGCAATGGAGAAAATAAATTTAAGGCAATGATAGAAAATAATGGGTTGGGGTGGGAAGTCATTTAAAATATGAAGTTATGAGGGCAGGCCTCTCTGAGAGAAAACATTAAAATTGAGATCTTATGTATTGAAAGGGGTCAGCCATTGATTACTGTATCATAGTGTGATGTATATATGTGGGGTGTGCGTGGGGGAGTGTGGTTTGTACTAGGAGTCGGAGTATACAGGAACATGTATAGGTATTTGGATTTTATTAAAAGTGTAATGGAGGAAATTGACCTGAAGTTTTAAATATAGTAATCTACATAGCTCATGGTCAATGCTCTTGGAATAGATGAGATTAAAAAGACACATTGTGTCAAAAGAAAAAGGGATTAGAATCCAGGATCAAGACTTGGGAAAGTCCAACACCTACAAATTCGATAGTGGAAAATAAAGCAAGAGAGGTTGAAAGGAATTACCAGAGAAATTAAAGGAAAAGTTTGGTATATCAGATGTTCCAGAAACAAATGTCTCAATAAGCAAAAAGTTAGCACTTTTGTGAATGTCACTTAGAAGTTTGTTTTACGAGAGCAGAAGATACAAGGGCAGCCAGTGGAGCGAAAAGATGAAGACAGGTTGGAAAGGGAGGTGCAAAAACGGAGACTACAGTGTAGATTTTGGGGGGAAGGGGAAAGGAATATGGCTGTATGAAGAGTAAATCTTTTGTGTTTTGTCTAGTTTCGCTTTAATTGTTCAATCTAGTGTTTGATGGACATAAAGATTGATGCTCAGAGGGACAGAATACATAAGCAGACAGTGAAAAGATAACAGAAATAATTTACAAATCAGTTGCAAGTTTGATGAGTACATGGTAAAAAATATTCTTTTTTTGGATATAATACCACAGATGCTCTGATAATAAAAAGCCTGATGTTTTCAAATTATGACTAGGATTCTATGCAGATTGCCTTAAAAGAGAGGCATACATTTGTAAGGTATACAATATACGATTAGGAGCCTCTGGTGATAAAACTAAATTCCAATAATAAACACATTCTGAGGAAAAAGCCTCAATTTTAGAAAAAGATATATCCAAAATGTCCTGTGTGCTCACTGAGGTAAGTTTGTGAAATGTATTGTAGCAAAGCTCTTTAAGGATCAGTCACTCATTTACAGTATCCCATTAGAACTTTACACTGAAACATCTTTGTGGTGATGAATTGGTCAGGTAAGGGTCATCTAGTATAGAACTCATAAAGAATTTGTGCTGTTTAAAGGATACATTCATATCTATTTCCATAGAATAGTTTCAATTACTATATGGGGCAAATAATATTAAATTCTGCACAAACTAAAACCTTTGGCTATTTGCTTTCTCTCTATAAAATCTGTTTTATCACTGAGAAATTGCAAAGAGTCCTTTATAGAAGCTTATTGCTTTGAATATATCATTAAATGTTACTGTCTACCAAACATTAGAATATTGTCTATTTTACTTTTGTATCTTTTATAACAAGTTGTTCTAGCTCAAGATAATATACACGCAGATCGTGGATCAGTTAAATTTCTACATTTACATGTAACTAAAAGTAACCTGCTTGAAATATTTATATGTACATTTATAATTAGACAAAATAATATATAGTATTTTTTATATATGTTAATGTTAATTTCAGTTTAAAAGAACATCCTTCCATTTTCTAGACTTGTATATTAAGAAGACTATTGCTTTTTTCTGATCACTCACATCTTTCTCCTTATTTGAAAAGGACTTGATGGTGGGTGCAGTGGCTGACCCTTGTAATCCCAGCACTTTGGGAGGCCGAGGTGGGCGGATCACCTGAGGTGGGAGTTTGGGACCAGCCTGACCAACATGAAGAAACCCCATCTCTACTAAAAATACAGAATTAGCTGGGCATGGTGGCATGTGACTGTAATCCCAGCTACTTGGGAGGCTGAGTAAGGAGAATTGCTTGAACCTGGGAGGCAGAGGTTGCAGTGAGCAGAGATCACCCCATTGCACTCCAGCCTGGACAATAAGGGTGAAACTCCATCTCAAAAAAAAAAGAAAGAAAGAAAAGCGCTTGTTTTTCTTCTTCTGGGGTTTTGCAAATATGTATTTGGGCAAGATTAATAAATACATCCAATTGGTATTATTAGACACTGAACTCTAGATTAAATTTTTTCAGAATATTTATGAGTAATCAGCAGTTACTGTCAAGTTATAAAATACAGATAATTCACACACTTTTGAGTGATATTGAGGTAGTTATTTTATATTTCAGATAAAATTTTTAAGTATTTATTTATGTAGTAAATAATTGAAAATCTAGTACAAATTAGACCTGGTTTAATCAGTATTTCCCAGCCTTTACTTACTGAGGCTCCACAATTACAATCCAATAGTAGATTCCTTTAAAGTTAGCTTTTTGTTCCTCAGCAGATTAGGTTGCAAGTGTGAATTCAGATGATGGCAGCTTGACTGTATTAAAAACATTGTTATGCTTGAAGAGCTTTGAAGGAAAGATAGTATATTTTATAATCATGGAACTTATATAAGGTGATAGTTGTTTATACCTTTGAGAGTAAGAGATTTTCCAATAGTGGAAAGTCTTCTGACTTAATATGATATATTTGATTACCTCTGATATTAGCTCTGGATTAGGCATATGGAAGCTAATGTGTTTTAGAGAAGGTGAAATGAAGTTACCACCATGACTTATTGTGGGACTATCTGAGATAACATTTTATGCATTCACTTTTGGTTTGAACAATACAAAAGTGTGCTTGGGCTGAATGCAAAAATGAGGTAAAGCCATTTTGGTTTAAAAAGGAATTTTAAAATAAATATAAAAACTCAGAAAGAGGGAAGGTTTATATTAAAAATTATTTAGGCCTGGAAAAAAGACTAGTATACATGTGACTATTTTTAATCTTTTTAATGCTTATTTTGGGGACTTGGGGCCACCCTCCCTGAGGACAAAAACAAGATCACCCCTAAACTTGAATATAAGAGAGTCATGTTAGTATTATTATTATTATTGTTGTTGTTGTATTTTGAGACAGGGGCTTGTTCTGTATCCCAGGCTTTAATGCAGTAGTGCAATCTCGCCTCACTGCAGCTTCAACCTCCTGGGCTTAATTGGTACTCCCACCTGAGCTTCCTTTTTAGCTGGGACCACAGGTGTGTGCCACCATCCCTGGCTAATTTTGTTAATTTTTGTAGAGGTGAGGTCTCACTATGATGCCAAGGCTGGTCTCAAACTCCTGGACTAAAGTAATCTTCCTGCCTCCATCTCCCAAAGTGCTGGGATTACAGGCATCAGCCACTGCACCCAGCCTTGTGTTAGCTTTTATTAAGTTCTTTCTACAGGGAGGATTGAAATACATATAAGGAAGAATCAGTAAATATCAGTAAACAGACTGCACATATTTCTTCTCTGTGTGCATCGATATATCATTATTTTTAGCAGGTCCTGCACACATATTAGATAAATTACTTTAAGTTCTATTTTATTTTTATTAATAAGATAAATTATTTTCTGAAAAAAGAAAATAATGTAATTATACAGTACTCTCTTGCAAATGTCATGAATTAAATTTCCATGGGAAAATGACACAGAGAGTCAGGAAGTGGAATGTCAGTTAGAAACAAGTTATTTTTTAATCTGTTAATCTCAATTTAAAAATATGGAGAGATACTGATCCATTTGTTAGGCAATAATGTGACAGTATGGCCTGAGATTTCCTTGTCATTTAAGATATTTAATAATGCAGATGTGAAATATGCAAACAAATTTTGTTGTTACATCCTAAAAGTCTATAACATTTTTCTTTCAGTGCAAGTAAAGCTTTAAACACATCAAAGTGATATCTCCCTCAACTGCAGCCTCTCTAGGGATCCCAGAAGCATATTTTTTTTTTGAACCAACAGCAAATTCTGCCAATATGTATTCATCGGGAGGATTTTAAAGTAATCATAACAACAGTTATTAAATCTGTTTTCTTATTTGTTACAACTCTGTAAGGTAATCATTATAATCCACATTTTATAGAAAGAGAATAGGAATAGGTAAATAACTTGCCCATCATCACAGTAAGTAGAGTGAAGTCAGTATGAATGAAAGTCACCAATAAAGCTTCACTGTCTTTTGCAACCCAAAAACACTTTGTCTTCCTATTCTAGGAAACAACGGTGGTAGATTGCTTTAGTGTCTTATTTTTTTCTTCCTCTTTTTTTTTTTTTTTTTTTTTTTGTTGTTGTTGCTAATTTCCTTGAGATGATATTGCAGACAGTGGTAAACATGGAGGAAAAAATGCAGAGGAGATCATATAGGTCTGACTCTTACTTTCTTATAGAAATTATGCTTTCTTTCATTCATTCACTCAACAAATATCTAATAAGCCCGTAATATATGCAAGGAAATCTGATTAATATTGGACATAGATCAGTATAATAGACATAGAACTTGTCTTCAAGGACTTTAGAAAACAAACAACTAAAAATAATCCCATGAACACTATGATAGGGTAAATACAAGGGCTTACACAAAAAAATCAAGGCATAAGGATAGAAATTATTTCTCTTTTATGGTCAGTGGGTGACTGTTAAAGATCTAGAACAGGGACACAACACACCTATGTAATTAGGTATTTGATCAAGACACATATAATACTTATTTTTAATCAGGATAGAGAGTGGAACACATGCACTTTTAACAGTGCTACATCACTGAAGGTACTTGCTCTTGCAAGTGACAGATGATCTCAAACAAGCAATATATTAGTTGATCCAACTACTATTCAGGAGTAAACTGGCTTTGAGTTTAGCTTGATGCAGAGGTCACATGACATCATCAGGAGATTTATCTGTCTCTGTTTTTGGACTCCACTCCCTTGGGATTGGCCCATAGAGCTGTAAATTGGCCAGACGTGCTGCCCTATATCCTCTCTTGCTCATGTCCTGCTAGGGGATTGGGAAAGGGGGCAGGGTGGAATAGATCAGTGTCCTGAAAGGTCAAACAAAAACTTGAGTAACATCTATCCTTAAAGGCCCATTCCCAAACTAACCTTTGTGGTGAGGGTGAAAGAATAACCTGATTGTTTTAGCTTAGGCCATGGGGCCTATCCATCCAACAGAGGAATTACATAAACTTTGTCTAAAACATTGAGCTAAAATTGGGTTTGGTGATTAGTCCCTAAACTAGGGTTAAAAAAATGATGAAATTGAGTAGCTACAACATTAAAAAACATATATAAGAATTATCTTCAAGAAGAAGTCATTTCTAGATAGAGAAAATATAGGTGATACAGTTTTAAAATTTTTATTTACAGAATAACACGATAGATAACTTTTTTAGTGTCATCTGTGGAGAGAATACTTAAATATTTTAGAAAAGCAACTCAACATAGAATAATGTAGTGTGATCAACAAAAGCAAATGAAATTACAGGTTTCATTAATTAAAATATAATGTCCCCTCTACCTTGTAGTTTTAGAATTACACTTGGATAACAGTCTTTAATTTTAATAACGATAGCTTGAAACAAACCAGATTATATTCAGGAGAGAGTACTTCAGAAATGTGGATGTGTAATATGGAAATGAGGAGACATCAAAGCCATGTTCCTAACTTTGATCTATTCTCCTATTTAGGTGTAGACTTACTTTTTATTATCGCTAAGCATGAAGACTCCATGGTGGAAGTTAGAAGTAGACAATGTGGGATGTTCAAGATTATATGGGGAATCTTATAAGTCAGTGAACGCTACCATTTGAAGTTTTCAAACAGAAGAGTGGGTATCTTTCTTGAGTTTGTGGAGGTAATCCTGTAAGAAGAAGGATACATTACGTTTAAGAGGACTTATAAGCATCTACTTTTTCAAAATTAAACATCTCGCTAAATGAAACTGATGTCTAGATTATTTAAACTTTGAAATGATGTTATTATTATTATTGTTATCATTGTCTTAAATTTAGCCACTTGTCTAACTCTTCTAGAAGGTTAGTTATTTTAAAAAAAATGGTGTCATCAAGAGTTTATCCCAGGAAGTAAGATCATAGTAAATGTTCACTATCTATAATCTCAATTTACACCATCTCTCCTGACTGCCTATTCCAGCAAAAAATATGACTGCGAACCTAATAATAGAATGTTTTATTGATATCTGCATAAACCAAAGGCACTAAAAAAGATAAAATTTATTACACTTGTGGAATAATGATTAATTGTCCTCAGGGCAAAGAAATATCTTGAGACATCTCAGTATAACTCAAGAACTCATCTCCACAAACTCAAGAAAGACAATAAACCTAAGGTAGGAGAGAAAGTTTAATAATTATTTGTAGTGCAAGAAATAGGGAAAAACAATTCAGACAGTAAGTTTCTATACTGGAAAATAAGAATTTTGATTATTTTTTTAGAAAGCTTGTTTGTTGTAGGTAGTTAAAGGAGGTTTGAGAAGCATATGTAATATAATACTTCTGTAATTAAAAACAGTATTTTTCAAAAAATAATATGTGTCAATATCAAAAAATTAAGTAATTTTGTTAGTCACTTGCTCATATCCTGTTAGCTATATTAATTTTACAATATAAGGTCAAAATGTTGAAGTAGCTAAAGGTAACAGATGAAGTAACTAATGCTAAAATACACCAGAAGAAAAGGCATATAAAATAATTGTCTTGAAAGATACCATGCTGATGTAGAGGTGAGAACATATGGCTACATAAATCAGAAGACAAAGACGAAAATACAGCATGGCTTGAACATGTGATACAAGCCCATCAATGGAATATGGTTAACTATTTGTGCTGTCTTCCTTCTAAAAACATGTATACACACCAGCATTCCCAGGAAGTAGTACTTCTATCATTGCTCCAGGATGCCAGTCACGCAGCAGGGGCTCAGTGGACATTTGTGACATCAATCGTAAGTAGTTTTTTGAAAGAATGCCTGGTGATTCCATTATGTTTTAGAAAAGGAATCCTAATAGTTCACTCTCTCTTTTCTGAGACTACTCTCTCCAAACTGTTCCTTTTAAAAACTCTCCTTTATTTTTTATCCTTCTTCTCTACCAGCCAAATTCGTTGCTTCCTATTTTTCTCAGAAAATAAAAATTAGAAAAGGTCTCCCATAATCTCTGACCATTAAGTCCAATAATGTACTTCATCTGCTTCTTTGCATTCCTTATATTCTCTGCTTTCTTGGGACAATACAGCACAATACAATGGTTACAATGTTCATATTCCAGGAAAAATCCTTCCCCTGGTGCACAGGATGCCTTCCTCATCTGCTAACTAAGGAGCATCACTCCTGCAATTCTCATCTCTGCAAATTCATTTTGATTTCTATGGTCATTCTCAGCAGCATAAAATGGGCTATATCATATGTGTGCCTATGTATATGTGTGTGTGTGTGTAGATGGATGGAACCAGATAGCTAGATAGATAGACAGACATGTTGTGTACTATATAAACATCTTAGTATTGATAGCACATCCTTCTCAGGTTGCTGCCTGATTTCACAGATCCCCTTTACAGCTAAACTCCTAATAAGAGTTGTCTACACTCTCCTTCCAGTCTCTCATCCCCACTGTACTCAGGCTTTCATCTCCACCACAGTTCTTCGCAACTCTCCACATTACCACGTCCAAAGGTGAACTCCGTTCTTAAGAGCATTTCACAGCCTGTCTCTTTCTTCACTTTCCTTTTAAGCTCTCTGGTCACTCTCATGTTTTCTTTTGCTGGGTTCCTTCTTTCTTTCTGGAGTCTCCAATTGGAAGCACACTAGGGCTCAGTTCTCTCTTTCTCTATCCTCACTTCTTTGGTGACCTCATAGTCTCGTGAGTTTAAAACTACTCTTATAATAATAACTCTCAAATGTATGTCTTCAACTCTGGCCTCTCCCTGAACTCTGAAATTGCACACTTATCTATCCAATTGCCTATCCATCATCTCCATGTAAGTATCCAGTAGACTTCTCAAAGTTAATATTTTTTTTAAAACAGAAAACAAACAACAACAAAAACCCCTCATGTACACACACACACACACACACACACACACTCTCACACACACACCCACACACACACTCTCTCACACACACACCCCTCTACGTCTGAATGTGGCTCTATACTCAGTATTTTCCTCTTATCAGTAGATTCTTACAACTTTTTTCCCCCGACTTAAATCTTTCTAGTCACCCTTGACTCCTTTATTTTTCCTCCTTAATTCATTATTAAATCCTGTCACCTTCACCGTTGAAATATGTTTTGTAGCTGAACTTTTCTCGCTACCTTTATGACCCACCTCAAGTCTGGCACCACAGTCTCTTACTTCTAAAGGCAAGTTCATACTGTAACAATAATATGACAGCCCCTGAAAATTTCAGCAGTTTTGACAAATGAGAAAGTTTTTTTTTGCTCATGGACAAGTTGGGAAAGTTGCTGTACTCATCATAGCTGCACCCAGGTTGATGGAGGCTCCGCCTTCATCTGTTTCCACCTTTACAGAGGCTTCCACTTCACTCAGAGTAAAATCTGAAGCCTCCACAATGATGTAATAGGCTGTTTGTCAACTGAAGGGAGAAGATAACACCTGGGAAGCTTTCTCATGCGGCAAAGCCGTTAACTGAGGTCCTAAGCACACACGCTTGCCATTTCTAATCATTTGTTATTTGAACAAATTTCTTCCATTTCCAATAGAACTTACAGTTTCAGCATTTAGATTTCAAAAGTATGTGCCAAATTAAATTTCCTATTGCAACTGAATTTTAGCTTCAGTCAAATTTTATCAAAATGACAAGACAAACTAATGTATGAAATTTTTAACAAAATGCAGACAAAAAGGTAATTGATGCATGAATTACTTTTTCTTGTTGGTAAAGGGCCTGTAAAAATATAATGCATCTGAAAAAAGCCATGACTTCAACTTTGCTATAAAATGATCTCTATTGAAAGGAGTTGGCCTTGGTGAGAAGGCATGGATGTGTGAATGTCATTGTGAAAGACGCACGGCAGAATAACCAATTGGAGACAAGAACTGGCAGTCAGGCAGGAAGAAGTTAACGATTGCAGGTTAGAAAACAGTTTTTTATTCAGTTTGATGCCTTGGTAACATGGGGCATAAACTTTCCATGTGTGCCTTTGAATGTGGATAGGTAGGGTATATAAATACGATGAGTTAAAAACCCATATTCTTGCATAATGAAAGACTAAATCAATGAAAAATTGACAACAAACAGTTATAATTTTCCTCTGGCATTTCTCTTTCCTTCTTATTCTGCTCATTTGGTGAATGGCCCTTCTCCTAAACTCCAATCCTGTAGCTCAAATGGGGTTTCAAGTTTCTGTCATTGAGCCACTGTCACTTTCTACATGAGTGTGGGCCCGTGACCCAAGTTGGGCCAGAGTGCTGTCCATAGGCTTTTAAAAAAAAGGACAAAAGGAAGATGATCTCTTTTTATAGATGGTAAATGTGAGTTCATGAAATGCTATTGGCCATATTTACATCCTTGATGTGGTAGCTAATCTTAAAAATAATGCTGCCCCATATAATAACACACACACACAAAAAAATACTAAGGCAGAAGTTTAAAGGTATTTCAAGAGTATAATTCATGTATCCCTGGGAAGCACTATTCCCCTGACCCCCTGACATTACATGATTTAATTATTCCTCATTTTTGTCTAAGTTAGTTTATGTTTGTACTTTGTAATTTTCAACCTAAATGTTCATTGGTCAAATAAACCTCCATATAGGTTTAGAATAGGTACAGCAATTTTAAAACTCTTGAATAATGAGAGTGAGATAACAAACTAAATAGAAGATTTTATGTGTGATAAACCTCACCTTGCTGCATGACTTCTTATAGGAGGAAAATAACTTCTCTGATAATTGTTTAAATATGCCTATTATTTGGTAGCTGGTTGAGAGAGTGAACAAATATGTATTTAATGAGACTTAGGAAGAAAAATATATTTGTCCATTCAGCATTTACTTGCCAGAAAACATTATGCTAATGTAAATTTAAAAATTGTTATAACTAAAAGCAGAGTAACTTTCGTTGGTTTTATCTTTTGAATAAAATAGGAAACAAAATTCAAATGCCTCTTTTAATTTTATTCTGAGCTTCACTTCTGTTTTTAAAAATGTTTAATGTGAAAAGATGGCATTTTATAACTGGAGTATAAAATTAGCAGCATGTTTATTCCTCCAAACTATTAATAAACACAGTGAGACAGCCCAAGACAAATTAGACACTGCTACCCATAATGCTGTTACATTTATTTCCTTTTCTAGTAACTATAGTTAGAAAAAAATACACTATCCTTTATGCTACATAGTAATCAATAATTTATTCCTGTTATACCTTTTCACTATGTTTTTTCTAATAGAGCCTTGAAGAAAACACAAAGCCTCTTTATTATAATCTGTATTTACAGTAGACTTCGGAGGTTTTAAAACCTCTTATAGTTGTCATTATTGAGATAAACCAAAGATAAGTAGAGGGATTTGTAATTTAGAACTTAACCTGAGGTAGTAAGTACTGAAGACATCAAATGCTCTATTTGTTAGGCCTCAGTCTTGTCCCATAAACTTGCCCCATTTTATTTAACTATTTTGACCTAAATTACTCCTTGTGTAAATTGTGAACAACAGTGATTTCACTCAATAATTTTTTAAATGTGTGAAATTCCCACTGTTATTTGGGGAACTTTTATGTCTTTGAGTTATCATGATTAATTCAGTCCAAATTAGTTTTTAAAATATGTATTAGATTACTTTTCTTGGAGGTCCAATGGGAGGAATGTTGGATTCAGAGTTATGAAGGATATTATCATGGCTCTCTCCATATATATGTATCTCTCATCTCCCATCAGCTTTTCTGCTTAGTTAAGGCTTTGGGTAAAAACTCTACACCAGTAACAAGATTGCTTCTGTAGACGCCAGACTTACAGAGTCATTAAGCACTGAACTCCAAGGAAAAAACACACTGGACTCATAGCTGTATTTTTTGTTTTTAGAGATGGGATCTTTCTCTGTAGGTTAAGGTGCAGCAGTGCTATCATGGCTTCTGCAGCTTCAAAGCCCTAGGCTCCAGCAATCCTCTTATCTCAGGGGACTCAGTTGCTGGGACTACTGGAGTGGGTGATTACACTGGGCCAATCTTTTTTTTTTTTGGTAGAGAAAGGATCTCACTCTGTTGAACAGGCTGGTCTCAAACTCCTAGCCTTAAGCAGCCTTCTTGCCTAGGCCTCTCAAAGTTCTAGGATTATAGGCATGAGCCACCACACCTGACCCCAAATAGTCCTGATCTGCAAAAAATGGTGAAGCTCACCTATGCAGAACCTGTTGGTGCAAAGTTGGCCACCTGTATATACTTATTTTCATGGCTGAGTCCTTCTGAAAAAGGCAAAAGAGATTAGGTGGGAAGAGGATGAAGAAAAGCTCAGGCCAAGTATGAAGACAGAACAGCAGAGACAATGAGAAATGAAATTAAAAAGCAAGATCCTGATAGGAAACGTAGCTGATGTACTTAGGCTTGTGGGCACAACTGGGTAATTTACACTTCATTTGGCAGGTAAAGGTGTAAAGGAAAGGGATTGACAAGATCATATCTATCCCTAAAAGGTATTAATCTGCCAATATTCTGTCAAGAGACCAAGAGAAATAGTAGTTAGAAATTTATATCAATAAATATTACAGAGCTCAAAGCAACGAAAACTGTGCTGGCGACAGGTAAGGAGGGCCTGATCCAACATGGCAGATTGAGAGGAGAGGGCCACGGAAATCATTATGAAGGGAATTCACCCAGCATATAGCAACTGCACCGCAAAGGAAGGAGAAGAAAACATGTATCAGTATTTATTTAAATGTCTTTTTAGCTGATAAATTTCCTCAGAGAATTGTGTGATCGCTGCCATTTCCTCACTTTTAACTGGAAGAATGTTGTTAGGAAAGTAAAAGTTTCAGAGGGAAATAGATACCTTTCTGCTGTGATGACTATTTAGAACATATTGTTTTCATGTGAGCACTTCTGTTGGCTGTTTCAGTTGCTGTTAAACAATAGTTTGGGGAACCCCAAAGCCATTTTCCTTTTGGCATTTAATAACAATTAATTTTTTTCCATTAATTTGTAATGTGGTTCCTTTGTTAGTTAAGTAGTCTCTAGGCTAGCAAAAAAAAAAAAAGTAAGTGAAAACATTCTGTTTTTCTGGACGCTGAGTATCTAGCACCTAGAGTTATGCCAGGATGAAGCAGAGGCTGAATCCACCCATTGAATAAAGGAAGCATCTTCCATCACATGAGGTGTATTTTTAGTTTTATATTCTTCAAAAAGGATTCGCCTCCCATCTGTGAATTTCCACATTCACTTTGTCTTGATTCACTCTTGCTCACTGTGCTCATGTAGAGAAAAACTAAATATTGTATTCCCAATCTCCTCTGCTGAATGTGTAGTCTTAATTAGCTTTTCAAACACATTGCAGATAAAACCTATTAATCCTCTGACCTTCACTGAATTCAAAAGTTTTTGTGTTAATTGTTTTGAGAGAATAATAGACAGTTTTGCTGTTTTAAAAATAATTCTTGCCTCTCTGCCAGAAAAACAATAGAACCAGAAAGAGCATTTGAAAGGCTGCTTGAATTAGAGCTGCCATCTTTTACCATTAGTGCATGTCAGGGGACACTCACTTCTAAACTTTATGAAAGCCATTTGTTTTCTTACGGCATTATAAAATCATCTTTTAAAAATGATTTCTACCCAAAAGTAGCAAAAATAGCAATTAGATCATTGTAATTTTGTTTATTAAAGCCCTACGTGGAAAGGGAACTTACATTTATTGTCTACCTATTGAATTACAAGCACTTTACTTGCATTAACTCCTTAAAACTTCAAGATTTCCCTTTATTTGTGATTTGATCATTCATGTCAATGTTCACTTCTGTTTACAAGGTTTCAATCACTCTGTTGGGGCCTAAGGAAACTGATGAAAATTGTCACCCTCATTTCACAGAAGAGCAAATATTCATTTGTTTTCAGGAGCAAAAATTTCTAATGCAGATATAGGAAGCAATTAGGACTTGAAATCTGTTTTCTCTGGTTCTAAAACAAATGTCAAAGTTTCAGTGACCATTAGCACTTGGGAGGCAGGAAGTACTCAGTAGTATCACCCAAAGTTAAGGTGACATATACAGCAGCTTGCATCTGTAGCTTTGACATAATTATTCATCACATTTTCTTTTATGCTCAGAGATGTCCGGTGTGGATGATTATGCTCCATCTCAGAAGCTTTTAAAATTATGCATATGTGAGTGCTGTGGGAGACCCAGGTGGAAAGCTCACTTGAGGCTATGAGTTTGAGACCATCCCAGGCAACATAGTGAGACCCCATATCTACAAACAATTAAAAAATTAACCTGGGGCTGTGGCACATGCCTGTAGTCTTAGCTACTTTGGAGGCTCAGGCAAGAGGATCACTTGAGCCCAGGAAATAGAAGTTACAGTGAGTTATCACACCACTGTACTCCAGCCTGGGTAACAGAGTGACACCCTGTCTCTAAAACCAAAAATATGTTTAAAAAAATTATGCTTCTGTGTGGAGGCTAAAGCAACTCCATCATGGATACTAATCCACCATGCTGACTTCTGCTTAACCCAAGTCCCTCTAAGATTTCTTCTTTCAAATACTCACCATAAATCTTGCTTATAGGCAAATTCCTTCTGAAACATCTATACCCTTTCCCTATGGTGTAGAAGCCATGGCTCTGGGGTTGCTGGGGGGTGGGGTGGTGCAGGTAACAGTGCAAGGATCCACCACCTTGCAGCTACCCAAGACATGGCTTCTGCTCGTAAATCCCTACGAAATGTTTCTTTCAGAGAAACATGGATCCGTCCATTTCTGTTTTTAGCCTCTCACCTCCCTTGCCCTTTGGGAGTAGGTTTGCATAGATCTGCTTACCTTGAAACAGCATCTCTAGAGGTTTAGAATACCAGAATCTCTCTTCCCATCAGAGATTATAATTCAATTGGCCTGGTACAAGGATAAGAAAGACATCTATATTTTTTAAATGATCCTTGGATGATTCTGTGCTGCCAGGTAAGCAAAACACTCATCAAGACTCTTAAAAGAAGCAGCCATTAGCAGTGAAACAACCTTGAACACAACTCTCATTGCTCCAGGCTTCTGTTTTTTCTTTGCAAACCGATGAATCTGGAGAACATCATTCTCAGCAAACTGATACAAGAACAGAAAACAAAATAACACATATTCTCACTCATAGGCGGGTGAGAAAAATATGGACACAGGGAGGCAGGTACTACACACTGGGGTCTATTGGGGGGAATAGGGGAGGGACAGCGGGGGGAGGGGGAGCTGGGGAGGGATAGCCTGGGGAGAAATGCCAAATGTGGGTGAAGGGGAGGAAGGCAGCAAAACACACTGCCATGTGTCTACCTATGCAACTATCTTGCACGTTCTGCACATGTACCCGAAAACCTAAAATGCAATAAAAATTAAAAAATAAATAAATAAAATAAAAATAAAAACAGAAAAAAAACAGTAAAAAAAAAAAAAGATGGAATGGAGTCAGCGGCTTTCTGTTGGGGTTGGGGGTTGAGTATAAGGGAAAGAGTACCTTGAAAAGTCTCAAATAATGAGACTTTGTCAAACTACACAAGATTCTGAGATTCTTGTGGCCACCTATCTCCATGGGAACTGGAGGTGAGTGAAGAGGTATTTCTTCTTCTGAACAATCACTGCTTTTAGAGTGCAGTGTTTGGGATGGAAGTATGTTGTATGGTATCATTATTGGCTATGTTGGAGCAGGAAAAAGAAAGAATGGAAACTTGGGTAGATGATCCTGAATTTTTATTTCTAAATCAAAACATCAAATAAAGATTGGATTTAATAACTACTTGATTCAATAACTTGCCTCAGATGCTTAGTTTAACCACACACACACACACACACACACAGTGTGAAACAACAGCTGAAGACATATTTGATGATGTGAGCACAAACAGATTATTTTAGTCTTTTTCCTACCGAGTTGCTGGAGGACAATAGTGCGAACATCCACCCTTCCTTGCCAGCTGGTGTGTCTTCCTAAGCCAGGGAAATAACTGTTATACTCACCCTACCTATTATGACACACTCCCTCTGGTTGAAATTATTACAACAAGTTCTTATTAGTGTCTGAATCCCACTTTCATTTGTGTGTAATACCTACTCAGTCCTGGATCAGTAATTTTCCTTGTGAGAGACAAATAAGCAAAATGTGGAATTAGCCCTCAACAAAAATAGCCACTGTTGCAAACGTGATTTAAGGGCTGAAGTGGTTCAGATCAGCATCCCTGGAGTCTTTGCGTAACAAAGGCAGCTAGGCGGGGTTATTGGTCTCAGAGGTGGAATATAGGTTTTGCTCCGTAGGAAGGAAAGTGCTCCTTTGGCTACTTCCTCTTTGTCCACAAGGCAAATACTGTGATATGAGAAACGGGAGAGGTGGGATGTATCATGGGCAGCTTGGCCTTGAAGGCATTAGGGCAGTATTTTTCTCTTTCTGCCCCTAGCCAGCTCTCCTTTTGCACGGGTTGAATGCATGTGCTCTGCCTTTGACATTGTGCATTTAAATGCCAGCTTGTGCAATTTACAGTACAAAAGGGCAAGGATACGTGGGGGAATGAGGGAAAAAAAACCTCTTTTCCTTTCTCATTGGCTGACCTTTTTGATATCGCTTTATAAAGGCATTAAAAGAGCCCCTATGACCATATTTCTGATCTTCAAAACAATCACAGAAATACCCCTTTATCATGTTATTTATATACATTGCTACCAGTCTTCATGCATTAGAATATAAAGAATAATTGGAATCCCTGGAACTGAACATTGAAAGCCATTCCTATCTCAGCTGAAAGTAAAATTAAATCGCATTCTGTGATTTTGGTAATAGGGATCAAAAACTGAGTTTTGAAAGACATATGTAAAAATGAAATAGTTTTATCTTATAGGAGTTTACGCCAACAATACTGAATCTGAAAAGTATAGTTAACATGCTTACCTCAAAGTAATTTAAACAATTTCAAATTTGAAGAGATCATAATATGTTTCATGAAACAGATATAAAAGGAGATGCAAGACTCAGCGTGACCTTGATGATATGCAAATCCATATTCTTGAGAAATGATTTATGTAGACTTAATGATTCTCTTATTCTCCTTAGGTGTTCATTCATTAATTAATTTGTTCACTTATTGAGTCCTTATATGAGAAAGATGCTTTTCTGGATACTGAAGAATAATTGTGACCAAGTGTGGTGGCTCACACCTGCAATCCCAGCACTTTGGGAGGCCAGGGTGGGTGGATCACCTGAGGTCAGGAGTTTGAGACCAGCCTGGCCAATATGGTGAAGCCCCATCTTTACTAAAAATACAAAAAAAAAAAAAAAAAAAAAAATAGCCAGGTGTGGTGGGCATCTGTATCCCAGCTACTTGAGAGACTGAAGTGGAAGTATTCCTTGAACCCAGGAGGTGGAGGTTGCTGTGAGCTGAGGTCGTGCCATTGCACTGTAGCCTGGGTGCAACAGAGCGAGACTGTCTTCAGAAAAGGAAAAGAATAATGGTGACAAGACAAAGCTTTTGCATTTATAGAACGTCATAGTCCAGCGACAGAAACAAATTATAAAGGGCATGTAATATGATATCTGGGAATGATACTTGCTGTGAAGAATTGAGAGGACAAGTGGATAGAGAATAAGGGAGATGATTTATTTTTTGCTGGGTGGTCTGTGAAGGCCTCTCTAAGGTGTTGTTATCTGTGTAGAGACTTGAATGAAGAAAGGAGTGAGCTCCTCACACATTTGTGGAAATAGTTCCATACAGAGAAAATGCAAGTTTCACACAGAAGAAATGCAAAACCCCAAAGATCAGGGAACAGGAAAAGAAGCAGTGGAACAGAATAGCGTGAGTGAGGACCTAGTGGTAGGAGGTGAGGTGAACAGAGTTGTGGAGATCTGGATCACAAAATATATCATCCTCTAAGTGAGGTCTGATGCTTTCAAAGGGCCTGAGTGCAGATCATTTTAAGCAATTACAAAAGTGAAAACAATGAGGAGTAACATAAACACATTTCTCATGTGTTTTGTTGGCTGGAAAAGTTGTTTAGTTGCCTCTTGCTCTGTCCCCTTTAGCGACACTGTTAACAGTCACTGAATTTTGCGTACGAAATTCTCTTCAAAAAAGGATAAGGCTAGTGCCATCTGGTGGTCGCAGTTGTGAACGTCATACTCCGTACTGGAGAATTTGCAAAACGAAAAGCATTTAGGCCTAGCAGTACTAAAGTTTTCAATAATACTTATACTCCTAGGTAAATATGTCTATTGAGCACCTATAAAACTAGAATATGGAAACTCGACTAAAACACTGGCTGATGTTGTTCTGTGCTTTGAGCAATCTTTTAGTTTAGCCCAATAGTTATTTTTATCTATACAGTGTATGTAATGTATAGTAGGTGATAAATAAATTGCTGTTTAATTGAAATTAGTCGAATGTCTATTTAACACTGAGGTACCACTAACCTTTTTTAGGTCTTTTCCTTAGGTCTCTACAACAGTAATATTCTTAAATCCAGAGAGACACCACATCATTTTCATTTTATTGTGATATTTGTGGTTATGATTATTTGGCTAGTACACTTAATTCTTTCATATAGTGTTTACCTAATAAATATACATTTACTTACAGGATAGAAAGAAATATGTTTTAATGTTACATAGGTGTTTATCTCAAGGGCTACCTGCTGCGACTGCCTGGCTTTGAGCCTTGCCTCAGCAACCTGCAAGTTCTACAGATGAGCCTTAGTTTCTTCTTCTGGAAAGACACTAACAGTTCTAACTTTACAGTGGTGTTGTGAAGATTAAATAAGAAAATATGCATAAGATGGCTAGCCCACTACTTGGGATATTACAAGTAGCCAATAAATGGTAAATATTTTTATAAATTTTATGTATTTGGTATATAGCATTTGATAAGCTAAAGGTCAAATCATGTCTCCTGGAAAAATTAAATATAAAAAAGTAACTAGCTTATAAGGATAGTTTAGCCTGATCACTCAATAAGCATTTAGTTGAATTCCTTCTTTGTAGTAAGCGCTGCTCTGGAATATCCTTCAAACATTTATATTACCAAGAAGCATGGAAAGCTACAAAAGGACAAGCCTCTGAGTGTTTTATAATTGTGTTTACAGAGCCTAGCATGGCATCTACCACAGAGTAGATGTTCAATAAATATTTGCCGAATGGATGAATTAGAAAGAACTCCTTAGGTCTAGTTTTACTTCTTACTCATGTAATTATGTAATAAACTTTAATATAAGTTAAAGTTTCTATATGTAGATGTATATACACTGGAATGATATTCAAAATTGTATAATCATTACATTTTTACCTAGGAGAATGAGATTAGTAATAATCCTAGGATACTCATTTTTCAGCAATAATCAAGATTCTTGCATCACTAATTGTGTCTTACTTTACTAATGGTGAGCAGAATAAAGAGAAGAATTTTGGCACAACTACAATGTGAATCACCAAATTTGTATATAGTGGCTTTTCCCCTAAAATATAATGTGTATTTTAAGTCTTAACTCTTAGAATAGCAATTCCATTTTCCTACTTCCAAGTTCTTTATTGGGAACTCTTTATTTATATATTACACACGTATTTCATATTCAGCTAAAACTTTCTCCACAACATGCAGAATAAAATATTTGATTTCTCCTGCCTTAAAGTAAAGCTGATATTTGTATATATGCATTTACTATTTATCAGATGAACTCTAGGACAGTGTCAACTGCTCACTAATATCCAATATATGTCCATGAACAACCTCCCTTAAGCAATGAATCTCAGAATATCATGGCAATGCGAAAATTCCTACTAACTAAATCCTATGGAGTAAGTTCTCATTAAACATAAGGTAACACTTATTCTGTGTTTTAATGATATTTCAGTGGTTTCTAGAATTAAAAATAAATCTCAATAAAACAGATTTAGTAACCTTAAGGTTACCCTTGATCAATATTTCAGAAAGTATTATTAATTGGAACCTAAAAGGAATAATGCTAATTGCAAATATGAGGCATAGGTACCTCAAACTTAAAGAAGCCATGTAAAATTAACCTTAATTTTTTATCAGATAGAGAACTTGAAGATTAGATAAATTGTGTAGACTTGATGCATGTATGACAAAGCATTTGAAAAGGTGTCTTTTTGATGTGTGATTAAAAGGTAAGAGAATGGGCTGAATGCAAGGGACAACTAGTTACCCCTTGAACCTTTACTAACCAACTCTTAGCAATGGATAACTCTTAATCTGGTAGAGACATCTAATGATGAGTAGGGGGCTTCATCCTCTCTTGAGAGTCTTTGGATTTAGTAATTGCTAAAAAAATTTTGCTTTTGACACTGTTGACTATCTCTTTATCTGTAAGAAGCCTGTTCCTGATTTGTCAACGATTTTTGACACCTTTGTTGTCATAATAGGCAAGCACATCTTCAAAGCCAATAATATTTGTTACAATTTTATGTGAAACAATACCTTCAAGAATGCTTTTTGGGAAACTATATTCACTTGCCAACTTAAACACCACTCTTTCTGTTGTCAAGTGCTCTTTCTTACAATATCCTATTTATTCCTGCAGAATTCACTTTTATCAGGCTATGAGGTCATCAATTCAAGCTCACCATAAAGAACCAAAGCTTCACCTTAAGTGCTTAAAATACTCTTAAGTAATTTTGAGTAATAGTCACATTTATACCCTGTAGAAAAATTATTTTAATTAATTTTTATAACCAGTACTTTTTCACTAAGGTGTGACTTCACATGTAATCCTAATTAAAGTAGGAGTTTGATTATTTGATGCCAGAAAATCCAGACATATACATGTATCTGAAATTGAAGTGTTTTTGATCATTGCTTTGGGCGCAATCACAGGACAATCTCAGTTTGAGAGACTGAGATACTGATGTTGATATTACTGCTACTGTTGCCCCGACACTGAGAATTTGTTTAGAACATGATGACGAAACCATTAAATACATTTTTACAGAATCACATTGCATGGATTCCAAACGTTCTAAAGGCTGTTAACTTTTCAAATCAAGAAGTACTATGAAATTTCTATGTATTATATTGCTTTTCTCCATGCTATTTTCTTTTTAATGTGATTTTTTTCATTGCTCACCACCTTCCTCTCCAAGTAAGCATGTTTACTCCTATGCAAGAACAGAGAATTACTGAACACTTTAGATTTTTTTTTTGCATTTCAATCTGCTAGAAGTTGTCAAGTTCTAAGTTAGCTAGTTACTGATGAACCCAACATCTTTTTCTCTGGTGATTTTTACCACATGATATGAATTATTTTGTTCTTTTTAGGATTTACCATTATTATTTAGAAGTTTTTTAAAAAATGATATTGTTTTACTTAATTTATAAAATTTTTACCACAAAATATTTATTCATAGACGTTACTAAAAGCTACATATCAGAGTTTGATAAGTTTCCAGCTGAGTCAACAATCTGTTGACAAAGTGATATAACCAGTGATGATCAGGCTTCTTGCTTATGGAATATTAAGAGACTCAGAAGAGTATTCACAATCTCACCAGGCAGCGGCACCACAATGAAATTCTGAATCTAGGAAGAAAAAAATAAGACATTTCTTTTTTTAAAAATTATTCTTTAAGTTCTGGGGTACATGTGCAGATCGTGCAGGATTTTTACACAGGTATACACATGCCGTGGTGGTTTGCTGCATCCATCTCCCTGTCGTCTACATTTGGTATTTCTCCGAATGTTATCCCTCCACAATCCCCCCACCCTCCACTATCCTTCCCCTAGACCCCTAACCCCCAACAGGCCCCATGTATGATGTTTGCCTCCCTATGTCCATGTGTTCTCATTGTTCAACACTCACTTATGAGTGAGAACATGCAGTGTTTGATTTTCTGTTCTTGTGTCAGTTTGTTGATATTGATGGTTTCCAGCTTCATCCATGTTCCTGCAAAGGACATGAACTCATCCTTTTTTATGGCTGCATAGTATTCCATGGTGTATATGTGCCACCTTTTCTTTATCCAGTCTATCATTAATGGGCATTTGGGTTGATTCCAAGTCTTTGCTATTGTAAACAGTGCCACAAAGAACATACGTGCGGATTTGTCTTCATAACAGAATGATTTATAATCCTTTGGGTATATACCCAGTAAAGGGATTGCTGGGTCAAATGGTATTTCTATTTCTAAATTTGATGGTCTTCTAGCATTATTCAATTAAACTTTTTATATTGGTAGAAATATTCTATGTCTGCACTGTTGCATATGGTAGCCACTAAACACAGGTGGCTTTTCTGGTAAAGTATGAATAGTTATTGAGAAATCCAATTTTCAATTTTATTTAATTTCAAATTATTTAATTTTGCATTTAAATAGCCTAGTGTGGTTATTGGCTGCCATACTGCACAGCACTGCCTACTCTTTAAATTCATCATGTCCTTCCCGGCTCCCTCCCATTTCCTTTGTTTTCCAAGAACGTAGACTTGGGAAGTAAATTGTGGTCTTAGTTAAGGCAAGGGTCAGGTCCTATGTTCCTCTAAGAACTAGATAAGATTCCATGGTGTGGTGGTAAGCTATATTTTGGGGAGATACAAATAGTACTGAGTTATAGTGTTTGCTGATTTCCATGGTGTACATAATTTCACTAAGGCCAATTTGAAGCTATCAACATGAAATTAACCAGCCGGAAAGATTTCTGAAAATTTACCATCTGGTCTCATAAGCAAAACTGTCTCTAATGTACCTATATGCTGTAAAAGTCTCAAATCCTTCCCATGTTTTCTTAAATGTTGCTAAGGTTTACATACCCAAAATCACTTCTGTCTGCGAGCTCTGCTCTTACTTACTTGGTTCAGCTCATGTATTGGCTTCTCCTCTGTATGCTGGCCCTTTGTTTTTTGCCATAGAAGCACTTTTCTTTAGTTTCCATAAAATCCATTTTCAGAAACCATTTTTACAAATCATAGAACTTTTAAAAAAAGAAATCTATGGATAGTAGAAGGGATGGGGAAAGAGCTCACTATGTGGCAATATTAATAAATACAGATTAAGTATTGGGTATGTTTGCTATTTAATATCCTCAGGCTACTCTTCACTGCCCTTTCTCAAGTTCCCTCCCCCGCATGTCATCTCTCTGACTGCTCTTTTGGTGCCTTCCTTCTCCCATAGCTTGTCCTCATTCCCTGACTTTTGAATTTCTCCCAGAAACTTCAGACTTTCTAAGCAGGTCATACAAAGCAATTCAGTTCTCTTTAGCGTCTACTCCCAAATTCTCCTTTTGATATTCACAGTCATCCTGTTGCTTGAAGGACCCTTTGTTTGCCATGATCAATATTCCTTAGAAAGTAGTTATTCAGTCTGGGCATAGTGGCTCATGCTTGTAATCCCAGCACTTTGGGAGGCTGAGGTGGGAGAATCCCGAAGTCAGGAGTTTGAGACTAGCCTGGCCAAAATGGTGAAACCCCGTTTCTAATAAAAGTACAAAAATTAGCTGGGTGTGGTAGGGAGTGCCTGTAATCCCAGCTACTTGGAGGCTGAGGCAGGATCATCTCTTGGACCCCGAAGGGGGAGGTTGCAGTGAGCCGAGATGGCACCACTGCACTCCAGCCTGGGCGACAGAGCTAGACTCCTATACAAAAACAGAAAATAAATAAATAAAGTAGTTATTCATATATGTAACAATATTTATTGAATAACAATCACATGCCAGGCACTCTTCTGCTTGTAAATATCAAATTTTGCCCTTTATTATATTCATATTGAGTGTAATAATTTTCAAAATGCCTAGCACACTGCTGACATATGTTGGCAGTCAATAGTTTGCTATTTTATTATGTATTTTTGAAGCAAAATTTAGAAATACATTAACACATTAAGGGACAGAAATAAAGGCTACCACCTTGGGAAAGATCGAGCTGTTCATCTCTGTCTTCCTCTTAATTACACATTCTATTTCACCATTAAAGCTGACTCTTAAATACTAATATTTGTGATGCTCAGATATGTATAAACAATGACGTAATCCTCTATCATTTTAGTAAAATTATGCATCAATCACTGTACATTTAATTAACACAAGCATGTATTTTCACTGACCCTATAGTTATTTGTTGCTGTTGCTATCATAAATTCCTTAGTTACTTATTGTGGATACCAATAAATATATGCTTAAAATACTTTTAGTTTCAATAAATGAAGAGAACATACAATAAATGTTATGGAAATGATTAACATTATATTTTGGTTCATTTTGTTTCTTTGTTGATCACTTTTTGTTTTGCTGTAAAATTATTTGGTAATTTTTGTGAGTACAGTGAGTAATATTTTATTGTCTTTTTGCTATGTGCTTGCAAAAGGGGAGGAAATATATGGCGTTCTGTTTTACTTTATGTGATTGGGCATAGAAATGTCTTATCAATTTCATCTCTTATATCTGCCCAAAGCTCATGGATTCCACAGGCTTTGCCCTAGTTCAGGCCATCCTTACTCTAGTCTGACACTACTGTATCCTACTTAGCTGGTACTTCACAATATGTAATTTGCACCAGATATTCTGCATCAGTGGTTTCATGGAAGGCATATTTAATTACTTCCCTCTCCGCTTAAACCTGCCAAAGCTTTACTTTGTCCTTAGGATAAAGTCTTAATGGAAGAATTTCAATGCCTTTCCTGATCTGTCTCTGGCTTCATCTCTTGATAACTCTTTCCTCACTCTTTGCTCCATCCACATAAAAGTCTATCCAATTGTTTAAAGTCACCCCAATCTCTCTTACAATTATGATTCTTTCAGAGGTGTCTTTCTTTGTTCAAATCCTTATCCTCATCTTTCTATGTCCCCTTTGTTTGAATACCAGCTGTTATTTTCATAAAATCTCACCCCTTGCTGGTCCTCTGGATGAACAGGTGTCTTATTTCAAAGAACTCCATGAAGTCTCCATCCCTTATAATGACACATGGCATACAATACTGGGTATTTAATTGACTCTCACTAGACTCTGAGTTCTCTCTCTCTCTCTCTCTCTCTCTCTCTCTCTCTCTCTCTCTCTCTCTGTGTGTGTGTGTGTGTGTTTAAATTACATTATCTGTTTTAACTGACAGAGCCAGGCACATTTTGAAAAGTGAATGTCATGTTTGTGTTCAAAATTAAGGTGAATTAATAACTGCAATACATAACTAGAGGAATCTGTTTCTCTGCTAGTATTCAAAAGTAGTAAGAAAGCATACCTTTGCAAGTATCTATTGTGTTCAAAGTATTATGGTTGGTACTGTACATATGTCACCTCATTTAATCCTCACAGTGATTTGAGCCTTTGAAAACTTAAGCAAGCTCAAAAAAAATACAAAATAGCAAAGCCGGGATTCAAAGTGTGACCTTTCTGACTGCAATGTTTATGTTCTTTTCACGAATCCACATTGCTTTTGAGAATCTGTGAAAGCCGTGTTGCTGACTACTACCCATCTTGTTGGCTAAATTGAAGAATACATGTCAAAAAGACTGGTAAACTATAAATATTCTATATAAGTATTGTGAACTTTATAGGTATTCAAGACACATCTGTTAAATGAATCACTAAGTGACTATATGGTATTATTATTGTAGTTAGCATAAGAGAGAAGCAAAGAATACTTAAAATCTCCATTTCTAGGAGTAACATCACCCAATCTGTTCCTCATTAATGAGTGTTGCATTAAAGAAGAGTTCTATAATCAATTATGTTTAGGAAACAATGTGTTAACTTAAATTGGTTTCTCTGCTACAGAATTTCAGTCTGGAATATGTTAACTACATTGTAAAGTCTTAGGAGGGTAACATTATGTATACTTTGCTCTTCAGTGTTATTTGACCTTGAACTGTTTTTGTGGAGAAGAGCATGTATCTGGACCAGTATTCTATGGACTCCACTTTAAAGTGTTACAAATCACTTGTAAAATGATTTTTCTTGTCAGAGATTATTACTCTTAAAGAAATGCTCTGCCATGTAAATTTAAACAAGGAGTGTGAATGGCTACTTCTGGAATTGTAGAGTATGGAAATTAATTTATATGTGTAGATTGCAAAACAATTCTTATTAAGTTACTTCTCTAAGATACAGATATGAGAGTTTTGTACTTTATATTAGAAAACATAAAATATGACCTTATTCAAGGGCTTAATTTGTATCATGCATAGTGAGATGCTTCAATGAAATTCAGAGATTTTGATGATGAAATAATGTGAGTGCAGTGTTGGGATGAGCAACACAAATAGCACCAAACACAGGTATTGAATACTTACTATTTGCCAGGTCCTCCTATAAGCATTTTCAGTGTATTGGTTCATTGTATTTCAGGGTATTGATTAGTAGCAGCACAAAAGCAGATACCATTGTTAATACATTTAAAGATGTATTAGGGAAACTGAGGAAGAGAGCGGTTGAATTATTCATCAGTGCCACCCAATTAGAAGTTGGTTGGAGCAAGATTTAAACCCAGACCATGCACCCCTATGCTCTTAACGTGTTTGCAATATTGCTCTTAATGTGTTTACAATATTGCTATTTCCTAGGTGATTTATTGTGGAGAGGTCTTTGTGGAAAAACAATTTCTTAATACAAAAGTGGTTCATGTTTTGTTATAATTTTCAAGGTTTATAGCAATTTTGAATCAAGCAATTATAAAGGCAGGGGCCTTACTTTTACCTTTCTAAAGATTAATTTTTACAAAAAAAAATTTGCCATGCTTTTTCCCCTTCTCTTTAGTCCTTTAAAATAATAAACATTTTTTATTCAAGAGACTTATTCCTTCAGTTCATTATTTACACACAAAAAAGGAGAAAGAGTATGCATTTTGCATAGCCACAGAGAGGGTGGCATAAACAAACAAACAAAAAAACCCCAAAACACAAAAAACAAGATGCAAATGGGAATTTTATGAAAGTGTGAAGGTTAGGAAGAGAGATTGAAACGTGTCTGAAGCATAGAAAGGGATAGATGCATTAAGAAGGTCCTGGTGAAGAACTATGTTGCCCCAAAGAGGGAAAAACAATTGCAGTACAGGGATCAGAAAAGTTTCCAAGAAATAATAGTATTTCACTTTGCAGGGTAAAAAGAGGTTGACTGTGAAGAAAAAGAGAAAAGCAGAACAAGGCAAAAGCATGGGGAAGAGCCTCGGCTCTGTTTCTGTATGTATAGATTTAGTAAAACACACTCCATTCACTTTGGTTGGTATAAGCAGAAAGCAACTTTATTCTCTCTGTAACTACCAACACAAATCTACTCTGTAGACTTGCTTCTCTTCACCTGTTCGATGAAATCAGGAACCGACTATAGCTTGCCTGGTCGTGCAAAACTCAGAGAGTAAAACAATGGTGTCTTTCTTTTTTTAAAGACATCCAATCCAGTATAGTATCAAAGCTCCCAACTTTCATTCCGATAAAAATTTCCCCCACCCGCCCCCACCTAAGCTTGGGCCCTCTCAGCAAGCACCCTGAGCTTGGAGCCTGAAAGTGGGAAGGTATTGTGGGCTTCTTGTCTCTTTTTCCTACTCTACTCACCCCTCCGGAATTGATTAACCCACTGGCCAACCTCACCAGGCTTGGAGCTAAGGGAGAACACAGAGATAAAAAGACAATTTTTGTTTCTGAATCAGTCAACCTTGAAACCCTTCTGTGTTGGACTTCCTGTTATGTGAAATAATATATTCTCTTCTTAAGTAAAACAATATGGGATTTTCTATAAATTTGCTGTATAGAAATAAGTTGTTATAACTGCCATTGTTGTTATTTTATTTTAAAGGCAGAGTCGTTTATGTGAAAGATTTTTCTGTGGTAATATATGGCTATCACAATGAGTTGCAGCAAACCTTTTAGAAATTATATTGGTTTTTCATTTTATATACATGCATATAATGGGAAATAAAATTTAATGTGTAACATATTACATAATATAAAATTTTAAGCTTTATATTAAGATGTATAGTTTAAGACTGAAAGGAAAATAACATTATTTTGAAAAGAAGTGGTAATTCGTTTTATACTGGCAACTTTCTGGACTAGGATCAGGATGCGTGTAGTTTAGTCCAGGCCTAGCAGCCTACCTTGCAGGGCAATGATACAGATCAAGTGCAGTAATTAATGCAAAGACTTCAGAAACTCTGTGCATAGAAATTCAACATTTTATCCAAATAGCAGTGTAGAGCAAACTTTTCAGTAAATTAGAGATACTTTCTGAATTTAACGTGTTACATGCAGTCTTGATGTTTGTGAGATTTATTTTTGTTGAATGTAACATTTAGAATATTTATAGGCTTGTTTTTTGGCCCTACATTATGCTATTTTGTTGTTGTTGTTGTTGTTTTCTTTTGGTTTAAAAATGTTTCTGACTAAAATTTTAATCTGTGCATTTGTACTTATTTAGTTTTCTAGATAATTCAATAAATGAAGGATGAAGAATCAATGCAGTTTTTAGAAATTTGAGTAGACATATTTCAGCTATTATTTGGAGTCAAATATGATCTCAAGCTAAATTAAACTATAAAACACGATAGCACAAAATACTGAGGGACTATCATGAAGCTGCCATCTACTTTTTAATAGATGACAGATTTTTTTTTTTTTTTAGTGTAAGTAATCTAATGAGTATTCTCTGCTTGTAGTACTTGAAGTATTGTATTAGGTACCCATGAGGATAACGATTAGTGTGGGGCCATTGGTGAAAGGTATATTCCTTCTTTGATTAAAAAAATTTGCAGTTATTTGGCTTTTTAAATTAAATTGACTTTTAAAATTGTACATCATCATGTGAGCCTGATTGAAAGATGAGAATTGCTAAGCTTTTTGGTCTGAGAATTTATCATGGTAACCTCTACTGCATCCTTACTTTTAGACTTTTCCAGCCTCATCATGTAATACAGAAGGCAATTGTGTTTGCTTCTTAGATTTCTTGTTGATGCTAAAGTCTTCAAAAATATACTCCATAGAAAAATACATTGTAACATTTTATTCTTAAATGAATTCTCCAAACTCATCAAATTTAAAACTCAGTGTGTAGTTCATATTTATAAAATTTCTACTGCCTTCTAATGGGTTAGTTGGAATTCAGAGCATCTGTGAGATGATGAAGATGGGCCAACTGGAAAGCCTAGTAGCTATAAAAGTGGAGTTCAGTTGAGCCATTTGTTAGAAGACCAATACCTTACCTTTTGCCAAAGTATGCAGGAAATTGGGTTTTTTTATACTAGCATTCACTCACGATTAGTGAATCTAATTCACTCTCAAACACTTCTATGCACATTGCTCCAGCAATTGAATATTGACTCATTCATTTATTTGTGCATATAAGCATGAATTGTGAATATTCAATGATAAAAGGTAACCTCTGGGTTGACTGATAAAGAAACACATTATGCTTTATAGAATAATTCTACAGAGAAAGTGGTACATTTGCTGCAATATGTGAAAATGTGGGCTCCAGAAGCAATGTCAATATTCAGTAACTTTAGCTTGTATTAATATTATGGGAACCACTAGACTGTCAGTTAAATACCAACTTAAGTTTAGATCTGCATGCGTAACATTGGGGATTACTGGTCCTAAGAGGTGTGCATAATTCCCTTGAACACTGATGGAGAGAATGAAGTGGTGAAATTCTCTTTTAGGGAAGCCAATATTGAGAAGCCCATTTATTTACCTAGATCATTAGCATGTGAACTGACAGTTAAAGCATTTGAACTCTTACAACTATGACACAAACGTGAACTAAAGAACATTTCATGGCAGGCACAGTGGCTTGCATCTGTAATCCTAGAACTTTGGGAGGCTGAGGTGGATGGTTCACCTGAGGTCAGGAGTTCAAAATGAGTTTGTCCAACCCTGTCTCTGTTAAAAACACAAAAATTAGCCAGGTGTGGTGGTGCATACCTGTAATCCCAGCTACTTGGGAGGCTGAGGCAGGAGAATCACTTGTACCTGGGAGATGGAGGTTGCAGTAAGCTGAGATGGTGCCACTGTATTCTTGCCTGGGTGACAGAGACTTCTCAACAAAAGGAAAAGTACAGTTCACCACACATTACAAAAAGTCCACAGTTTCTAAAACTAAAAATGAATATGGATTGTAATCTAAATGGCTCAGTCATTCAGTGACAGTGCATCGTAAATACTAACTGCATATTTTCCCACACGTCTTAGAAAGAACAAAAAAACATATAAAATCATTTCCATGTTTACAGAAATGAAATTTTTTATATATTAGGCTGGAAAGTACATCCAGTATGTGGCATCTATCATAGCTTCAAAAATTAATTATCCTTTCATCCAAATTTTTGCTTTGCTTTTAACAAATGTTGATAAAAGTCCAAGGAGAAGATTGAGAGTTCAATATCAGAAGGAAGGAAATAATCAAGTGTTGCTTGTCTATCTTTGTTAGAGATTTCTTAACTATTTATTAAGAGGTCCTTTTTGGTTTTTGAAGGAAAAGTTGCCCTATAACCTTTATATATTAGAATATTCACCAATAGCATATAATATCCCAATTTTATATATTATAAAACCTGAATCATTACAATAATAATTTGAATATCAAATATCTTATCCCATTATTCTCCCCTCAACTGCTATCTTTTGTCTCACTATTTTCTACTTGTATTACTTACATTTTTTCAATTTCTCTTTTCTCCTATAATTTTTTATTGTTGACTTTGATTCTGAAAACTTTATTTAGTAAAATTCCATTTTTAGTTATGTTGAGTTTTTGAAATTTGGGCCTCTTTTTTTGTGCTCTGCAATGTGTCATCGTTGGTCATAATACTGTCCTTCCAGGAAATAGCTATGTATTCCTGCCATTTCAATAGGGAAATTTTTATTTCCAGACTACGATGTACTTTTTCTGCCTAGGCAGATACTTGTACCTATGCTTTTTCTTATTTCTTCCTATGCATTCTGGGATCTTGCTTCCCTAATTGTCTTCCCACTTCCTAGACTTTTCAATATTTTACTCTCCATTAGGTATTTCTTTACTCTTTTCAAATGAAATAGGAAAAAAGCCTTTGCTTGATCTTTCTGCTATCTTCAAGCCCCTTTGTAGTTTCTTTTTTTCCTAATGCCTTCTGCCATATTTGTCACAGGAATGGCTTCCACTCTCTGCTTCCATTTTGTCACTGCCCACCTTAGACCTCTAAAAGCAGGCTTCCTTCTATCTTCATTTCCATTTGAAAATCCTGTCCACAGTGGTTTCCAGGGATCTCCTAGATATATAATTTTATTTCATTTTATTTAGCCCTGAAGTTTGTTGCTCATTAAAAAAAAAATAGTCTCTTCCCTGGCCTTGTTGAAATCAACATTTGGATTTTTTTTATAGATTATTAACTAATACGTTTCTTGATAGGATGGTAGTCTGAGGCCTTCTGTTCATTTGTCTCTCTTAATTTTAGTTAACACATCTATGTACATGACTTTAGAATCTCCATATCTTTTCAAGGACCATCCTGTCTTCAAATGTCTATTCAAGGTTGGGCGCGGTGGCTCAAGCCTGTAATCCCAGCACTTTGGGAGGCCAAGGCAGGTGCATCACAAGGTCAAGAGATCGAGACCATCCTGGTCAACATGGTGAAACCCCGTCTCTACTAAAAAAAAAAAAAAAAGTCTATTCAATATTTTCATTTGAATTTCAATCATTGCTTCAAACTTAACATACATTAAAAGCTTTAAATTATGTTAAAATCTATTCTGTTTATCAGGTCCAAAATCTGTCTTACTTGAACAAACAACCTTCTTTCTTTCTCTGTATATGTCAAACAAATCTCAAAATTGTATTGGGCTCGTCTTTCAAGTATCTAACTTATTTTCTTTCCATTTTCATTAACATTTACTTAGTCTAAGGTATTATCACATTACATAGAGCATTCTGCAACATTTTACCTGGCTTCTATGCTACAGGGATAGAAGCCCTTTCCCCAGACAATCATGGACACTTTTATCTCTTCAAAACACTGCTGTGTAACTTTCCTGCCCAAAAATGCGGTAGCGCTCAATGTACTAAGACAAAAGTCTACCTTATTTGCTGAGAATTCAAGGTCAATTATTTTGACCATAATTTGCTTTTAAACAAACTTTAACATTTTGTTTTATTAAAATAAAAACTTTAAACAAATGAAATTTAAAAATGTATTTGAACAAAAAGTGATTCATGAATCTTGCAGAATTCAAAACTAAAGAGTTTCAGAGAGCTCTGCTCAGGTGGGCAGTTAGCTGTTATAACCCAAACAGGAAGTGAAGTACAGAAGGAGCTTGACTGGTTAAATCTAGACACTTGCCTTATCTGGACATGGTCTGATCAGTTGGCTGCCGATGACTGGCTGAAGCTCAGCTGTTGTGATTGACTGAGACTCTGTTTTCTGTTACAAAAAACATACTCCTAAGTAAGGTTTCAGTTTGTTTACATACTGAGTTAGGTTACATAGGAATTACATAATTCCTTATGTAGGAATCACAGCATGAAGACAGCCTCAGGCCAATGGCCTTCTGCTTATTTCACATGTTTTACTTCTCATTAACGCCAATCAAGACTCTTCTGTTCCAGCTGGATTGATTCATAATTCCAAAATACATTACAATTTAGTCACTTTGCAACTTTCTTTCCCTTTCCCCTTTATGGCTCTACACCTTATCTCTCCTTTAATTTTTTTTTCCTGAGATGGAGTCTTGCCCTGTTTCCCAGGCTACAGTGCAGTGGTGTGATCTTGGCTCACTGTAACCTCTACCTCTCCGGTTCAAGCAATTCTCCTGCCTCAGCCTCCCTAGTAGCTGGAATTACAGGTGGCACCCCCACACCCGGCTAATTTTTGTATTTTTAGCAGAGACAGCGTTTTACCATGTTGGCTAGGCTGGTCTCAAACTCCATGTTTTTTTGAGTCTTAACTGTTCTAGAAAGTGTATGCTTCTCCTCAGAAAATCATTCCAATTGTTGGTAAGAATGTTTTGCATTTAAAATATTATCAAAGCAAAAGGAATGCTTATTTTACGGTAGTGAAGAACTATCAGGATAAGTCTCAATAATAAAAATGAATAATCAATAAATTTGCCATGAAAAATAATGTAGGCAAATTATTCTACTACTTTTATCTGTGTTCATAATCACTGATTTTAATAAGTTGCTATAGAAGGTAGAAAGGAACCTTGAGTGACTAGCTGGTGCTATCTTTTTGCTTAAGGCAAAAACATTTAGGACCCCTCTAAGACAGGTATTTCTCTGGCATCTACATAGATTGGACTTCGTATCTTCCCATGGAATTGCATTCTGTTGTTTTATTTGATACATGGAATAAGCCTTTTTCTTAGTCTAAATGTAATCTGCCCTTAATAAGTCAAATATTTTGAAGAGTAAAAGGCCAAATGATTTGTATCTTGCTCATAACTTCCCTTTATTTTTTTAAACAAGTTTCTTCTACTAACATTTAAATATACTGATAGCTTGGTCTTCAACTCTAAATTGTTGATTACTTAAGAAACTTATAATTCTCACACATTTTATCCAGACAACTAGATGATGCCATGAAGGAGAAATGCTCATTATGCTGATTGATATTTCCCAATGGTTTTCTGTTTGCCTATGCTTAATTTTTTTGGAAAAAGGTGATTCTATGTGCAACATCTATAGGTAGATTTTGACCTACATAAAATAAAAGAATCAAAATTCTTCCTTTTTCAAATTAAGAAATCCTTAGAATGATTTAAATGGAAGAGATAATCTTTTTAAATATTAACAAATAGACTATCTTAATAGCCATGGAGTAATCAATCTTTTTCTGAGTTAAACTCTATAATGCTAAGTTATTAAGGTAGAGTCTACTTAGATCCTAAAACAAAACCCATGGCTTGATGAGGTGAAGATTTTCTGGGGCAAAAAATATCTAGCAAAATTATGCTACCTATTGTAAATCATTTTGCCAACTTATTTGGATTTTTAACCTCTAGCAATAACAGATTATTTTGATAAATTATTCATATTTCTGCATTGTGTGCCTTTTGCAATTTGCATATCTGGCTGCAAATAGGCCCTTCTTTCAGGCTTCACTCCCCTTGGTCACACAGGATGGCCAAAGGCTGCTTCATGATTAATTTCATCTCAATAGGGTAATTATCATACTGAAATGAAGCAATGCCCCTGAAATATGCTTTCCTAGAGCTATAAGTACAAGAGGCTTAACCTAAGACCTTTCAAGTATGTAGTAACTTTTAGCTTCAATGTTAACCTTTTTCTGTTTTGGGACTATTTGTATCTAAAAATAGCACTGGATTTTATAGGAATGAAAAACAATAATTTAGAATTTGATTTAGCAGGTCATTGGATTGCAAAATAATTTGTCATTAGTTTCTACTATCTTACGCAAAAAATAAAACGTGTATATATTGAGGGGTCAAAGCTTTATATTGCTGGGTCAGATTTTAGCTGCTGAATCAGTAAATATGAATTTCTCTCCTGGTCTGTGGAAAAGCCATTTAACTTCTCTATATTTAGTTTTCTTGCCTAAGAAAATAAGAACAGTCTAAGTTCCTTGTAATATTGATGAAGCAGCAAGATATGGCTTTAAAGCTGTTTTTGTTTCTTTGGAAAATCAACAAAAGAAATTTGATTCATAATTTGAACCCTGAAAAATTGTTTATCTCAAACATGCTCTTAAATAGAATTCCCATATTTTCATTTTTTGTTGTTTGTTTTCCCTCTTATTCTTTTACCAAAATCCATGCAATTTAATTGAAAATTTGCAAATTTGTCTGAATTAGTTAATTTTGCAAAATTCCCAACTGCAATGTAGGTTACCATATATTCTAATAAAAATCTAGTTCTAAAATTTAAAGCTAATACACTTTCTGAAAAACACACAATCAGTGATCAAAGAGAAAAAGAGATTTTGCATCATCCTAAAAGTGAAATAGATCCCCGAACTTAACTTTTCATTTCAAAGCAGTCAATCGAATTTTTTTTATAATTAGATTTTCTGTGCCATTTCTCAGATGTTTCATAGAGACAATTTTTCTAGCAGCTTGTTGGCTCTGGAGTTATAAAGTTGACTATTTGACAATCAATTAGTGATTTCAGGGAATTAAAAGATGGTAGGAACGGAAGTTGTACCAGTAAATAATTATGTGATTTCACATTGAAACTGAAATAGAAACCTATACTGTGGAGGTCAGTGGGTGTATGGTATTAGCCCACTCTCTGCTTTACCACCTGCTGGTACTCATTCTCCTGCCTGTGTCAGTTCTTCTCTCTAATGGCTAGCCACTTCACTACAGCTGGGGGGAATCTTTCTTATTTGTTTTGTTGTTGTTATAATTAAGGGACTTACATGTTATTCAGGTATTTGAATAACATTATTCCCTCTTTCGAAGTAATAATTGACCTCTACTAACTTACTCTAAAATTAAAACATAATAAATGCACTGCTTTTTCTTTTCAGAGATGGGAGAGTGCTCAAAAACTTTTAAGATGTGGGTAGGATTCTCAACAATACTATTATTCTTTATCTGCTGTCCATTAGCCAAAGACCGATTCTGGAAGCTGACAGTGTAGCAGTCCATTTGCTACTAAAGTTATGTGAAATCTATTTTTGAAAATGTAATGGATTTGCACTTTACATTAAATGAAGTCAAAATATAAACTGTCCTAGAAATGAAAAGTTAATCATATTAAACTAATATTTAAGTCTGCCTACAAAAATTGACTCCTTTAACAAAATGTTTGCAGACTAATAATATCTTTTCAGTTTTGTAAATCAGATTGTTCCATGTCTGTGGAATCAGAAGACATTGAAACATTTGGCTCATCTGATTCATGACAATTTGTTTATATAAATACAACATGTTTCAGGAATCTACAAATACTAACTTATCTGATAATTTCCTACTAAAACACCCCCAAGTGAATTGTGCTGACATTTTAATCTAGGTCCATCCTCTCTCTGATTTAAAAGTCCAAAATATTATTTATCAATTTCAGAATACTATAATCTTTGAATACTGTTATGGTCATCTGTTTTTTATTTTAATAATTGTACTTTATTTTAAAAAACATAGCTATAAACAAAAACTATGACAAGATAAAATCATTTGATATAGTGAAATTTTCATTAGAATATGTGGAGACAATGAAGTACAGATGAAATACTGTAGTAGGTGTTGGAAACAATGGGCTCATTACCTGTCTTCTTTATTTTTGTACAGGTTTAGGATTTTCCCTAACAAAAATGTAGTTTCTTTTGTAGTTGGCAGAAATCAAAAGGAGACAGAAAAATTATTTATAACAAAAATTTGTCTTTCTGGATTAATGTGTTTTCAGTTGCACAATGTTGTGCAGCCTTTTTCTGTTGTAAATCTATGGGCTCAGGGTCGATTCTTCCCTAATGTCATGCAATTTTGAAAATGGAAATGCTGTGCAAAAGCAGATGTCAAATCTGATTGTCTTTGTATGTGTCCTCAACAGTTTCAAGGATGATATTGTTGTTGGTTGGATGAAAAGGCATTTGGTTTTAAACTGTTAATTTCTGTTGAGATATACATCATGTAGTAGTTTGTGAACTGATATTTTAGATTGGTGCAAACACGATTGACGTTGGCGCAACTGCAATTGCATTTGCTCCAACTTAATAAATTAACTTTAAAGCTTAAAATTAGAGAGGAAGTTATGAAGAAAATACATGATACTCTACGATCCTGAGACTTACCTCCATTAAAATCATTTTTTTCAGGTAGACATTGTAGAATGACCTCTTTAAAATACGCTTTTACCTGGAAATAGTATCTTCAATGCATCAGTGTGCATTTCTGGACTGTTTTGTTCGGCATGTGTTGGGGGTTGGGACAGTGAGGTGCAGGGAAGACTTAGGCAGTGAACTAAGGCTTGGTAGAAAGAAGAGCCCATAGGTAAGGAACCGTAAAACGTGCCCAGTCAATGTTCACACAGCCAAACCAAGGACAGGCTATGGTTGTTAAAGAGGTAAACCCCAGCCTGTTGGGACACTCAGATGGGAAAAGCTCAGCAATCAGGGGCATGTTTCTTAACCTGACCATGGAGGGAGAAAGCAACTAACAGAGAAACCGATATGGCCCGGCAAAAGCCCTACATAATTTGCAGTTGTTTGTGACCTCCATGGTCTAATAGAATCTTAGGTGTGATGGGTCGTTTAAAATCAGTGATTTAAGAGGATATAAAGAAAAAGGAGAAAATAGGAGGAAAATTGGCTGCAATTTTTTGCAAATATTTCTACAAATTCTAAGGTAGCTAACCTACTAATATTTTAAAATATTTTTCTTTAAAATTTAGTTACAAACTACTGTATAAGTCTCTGATATGTTGAGATCTCCAATACGTAAATCATCTAAGCAGAATGGTGTTCTTCTGGTGAATTTTTAAGCACATCATTTTCTTCCTTTCATCCATTTGTTTTAGTCAACAATGGTTTAATACTTGTCTACTAAATGTCAATCATATATTATTACTAATTGAAACCATCTAGTCTAGATTTGACAAAGATGGCATTAGGATGCATGTTGGCATGGAGTTTTCCTCCAGAAAAAAAATTAATTATGAAAGTATCAACGGTAAACTGAATTCAGTTCTGGCAAAATATATTTTGTCTTAAGAAAAAGCTATAGTAATTAGAATTATTTATGGATCAAATAATACTTCTTTTATATAGCAACAAATAAAAATTAGCATTTTTATAATCATGGTAATATATAAATGAATAGTTATTTTACCAAGAGATAAAGCATGAATTAGAAATCCAATCTCTTTTGTTTCACCCAAATCATAGAATCTTTGCTTATGATTCTTTGCCAAATTATTCTCATACAGCTTGTCATTTTATAACTCTAACTAGTGTTACAACATTAAACAAGTTGTAATCAACATTTGACAATAATTAAATGAAAGATTGAATATATATGTGAATCAACTACTAAATATACACCAAACTTTGTGTCCACACATAATTATTCCTAAACATGTGATGGATGGATGACAGTGAATGTCTAAAACAAATGACCCAATCTTACTTTCCATTTTTACGTAGTAATTCAATTATTGAAAACAGTAAAGACTGTCACAAACCATACTAAGTCAAATGTGAAGTGAGCCATTATTTTTTGAAATTTTTATTTACATATTATTTTCCATTCTGATTAAATATATTTACATGTATCATATAAACTTTTTAAATAAATCTTGTTTCTTTAAAGAAAATTTCTAAACAAAGAAGGAAAATATAGCTAACAAAATAAGACAAAACCTAGAACAAAAGGGAAGAAAGTTTAGAAATGAAGCTCGCTCATTCTCTCACAAATATTTTACCCAGGGCCGTACTAACATTGATTGAATGGTGCCACTGCGATTTAGGGAATGGCATTTTATAGTCAAAGGCTTGAACTTGAGATTGGTTGTTCCAGGCTTTATTCTCACATTAGTCACTAAGGGACCTTCGGTAAGTTATGTTATTTGATTCTACGTGTACCATCAATTTCAAAGGGCTGGTGATACAGATATCATGATTCTGAGATTTTCAAATTCAGTTGCTCAACAAATGCAAAGTGATATTCTGTGGCCAGTTAACAGTGAGACAAAACAGTTTTTGGAATCTTTATCTTATGTTTTAAATTACTTCGGTCAAGTTTTTATTTCAGTAAATTCCATTCTCAGCTACTCAGTACCTATTTATTTCTTAACAAAAATTCTGCTTGTCTAAGGCAACACTTTTTATGCTCATTTGTGTTTGTGCTTCCTGGCCCCTTTTTTATTTATATATTTTTCCAAAATGTTACTTCATAGTAATTTATGTTTTTTTCATTCTAAGAGCCAGGAAAAGCTCCTGAAACAAAACAAGGCACTACAAAAATTACGGCACAAGGTAAGCAATAAAACAATTTAAAAAGTATTGCCTTTTTTTTAAAAAAAACATCTATAGCATTTTATTGACAAACGCCAAAGCTGTTTATTGCAGAATAGCACCATCTGCTGGGATATTGCAAAAAAACATTGTTGCATGAAAATTCACGGTTCAAGTATTTATTTAGTAATTGGAGCAAGCATGACTGAGAGTAACGCCAGTTTTCAAAGGAACTGCTTAAGGACCAAAGAACTAGTCTTGGCTCCAAGTTTCAGTTATTTAAGCTTTATGTATATTTCTAAAAATAAGCCATAGATGTATATAAAGAAATACAGATACAGATATAAAATAATATATACTTTCCTATTATTTTCAGGATACCTTGTAATTTATGTCACATGGAAAAATCAGAATTTCATTAAGTCAATATTACTTCATAAACATCGAAACTGTAAAAATTGGGTTCCAGATATGGCTACAAAATAATTATCCAATTTTTATGAGCCATCTAAGACAATTAGTTTCATCATTTATGAATATCTTCAGGCTATCAAAAGTGATTTCTTCTCAAACTATGAGGAGTAATTTGATGAAAGCATAGGGGAAGGGCACAAATATGCTTTTATTTTGACATTAGTAATCTGGGAAAACTTTATGGAACACACTTAGAAAATAAAAGATAAAATATTTACTGGAGAATATCTTTATCATTTCTTCTGGGCTAGATTATATAATATCAAGCACTAAAGGAGATACACATTACTGATAGTACAATTTGTGGGGGTAGAAGTCTCTCATAGCAGACTCCTTAGCATATCACATGATGTATGACCAAATGTATTACATTTGCACAAATTTTTTCTCTTGTATTTAATCTTGTACCCAACTGCATGCAGAATCATCCCCAAAATATTGGTGACATGGGTTTTTTAAAAGCCATTTGACTCAACAATGTTGTTGTTTGTGAGAAGTATAAGAATGGTTAAAGGCTATGAAACCAGTTTTTTAAAAAAGTTTTAAAAAAACTTGTTTTTCTTTAGGAAAGTTCTGATAAGGAATATAGTAAATATTATGAAGAGTAGAAAGGTAGGACAAGTATTACTACCTTTGATTTTTTAATACATAAAAATGCAGGTTAGGGTGAGTTCCATAAGCAAATGCTTACCAGTTTAAGGAATCATCGCTATTAGTGTATATATGTTCTCCTAAAAAAGCACAATCACTTTAGGCTCCTTCTGTTTGACTGAGACTTCTGAGGATCATAGTGTAGATGTGGAACTATAACTTGAGGCAGGAATTTGTGTTAGAGATGTCAAGAGAAGGAAAATGAAGACATATCCAAAAAATTTGCTTCATATTTGAGCTTGAGGCTCTGGGCTTTTTAAACTACATTTTACCATTCAAGATTTAAACTACAGTGGACAAGGCAACCTCAGAACTTATTCTTTTGGAATAAAAGACTTCTTGTTGAGTAAGTAGTAACCTAGAGTTTCAAAGTCTTGTTAGAATTATCCTTGGAAGGAAATTGGATAAAAGGATTGACGAAGCACAGTGAACAAGGCAAGAGTGAGGTATTCTGTGTATGCTTTTGCTAAAATAAAAATGACACACCAATGCAGGGATATACCAAGCGGAATGGCCTAATATTCACATCACTGCAAATCCTCCAGAGACCTTCCTTAGATATGTTTAACACCACAGGCATATAATTAAATTATGCATACAAATAATTAATATCTGCAAGGACTTCATGTGGAGACAAAACTTAAACAAATTGGCAATAATCCTATTTTTGAGCTATAAAGTGACAAAATTGATCATGATGTTTGCGGCATGGTAAAAGGCTAGATTAGGTCTGTTCATTTATTTATTTTTAACTTTTACAAAAAAGGACATAGTAAAAATTTGCTTTTTCATGCATATGTATGTATATATGTTCATATTTATTTATAACTACTATTAAAATTTAGTGTATTTTTTTTGGAATTTTAAAATCATTTAAGGAAATTATTTCAACACCTTTTCGAGGCACTGAAAAGGCTACGAAATAAATATCTCTCTGCTGTAGGAAATTCCAATTTGGAGATCTAAGAAATTTAGGTAAATATAAGGAGTAAATAACAACTATGAAAGACTTTTGTTTCTATTAAGACATGAGAAAATAACCTCAACTAGGATGGTGGCAATGACATAAGAAAAAAACTGCAAATGTCATAACATTTTGAAGAATTAATGTTTAATAGAATATATGAAAAAAAACAAAGGAAAGAATAAAAATGATACTGCGCTTTGGAACCTGGGTAATTAGGAGATGGTAATTTTCACAAATAATAAGTTTCAAGGGAAGAAACTATCTGAAAGAAAAAGATTATTCACCCTTCAGAGGGTTAATGTTGATTGTTCTCTTCAGAAGGAGAACAATCAGGCAATATTTCTTTTTGTAGCCAGTTAGAATTTAGATGGGTGATCAATCTACTTCATAGGTGTTACATAAAAAAATTGTTGGAAGAAATTGAATATAGACCCAAATTGGAAAGGAAGGAGAGAGGTAAAGAATTATTTTTACTCAGTTAGGTGCAATGGCGAGGCAGACACCTAATGATATTAAAATGCCAAAGACAGGACACATGCCATAATGGAACTCGGCTTCAAAGATGGGGTCACACGCATTCTACGTTAGTGTATTTCCAAGCTTTTTCTTCTGGAGAAAACGTTAAAGCAAACATTAACAATTTCCTGGATACTTCAGGAAGGATATAGAAATCGAACAACAACAACAAAAACTAAAATATTAGCCATTCCAGTCTTTTTTACAACGTGAAAACCAAGAACCCAATTATTGAGAACCAGGTCTACTCAGTAAATTCAAGAGTCATCCAATCCCATAACACAGTTAAGTAGATTACAATCAGGCCGGCCGGGCGCGGTGGCTCATGCCTGTAATCCCAGCACTTTGGGAGGCTGAGGCTGGTGGATCACAAGGTCAAGATATCGAGACTGTCTTGCCAACATGGTGAAACCTCACGTCTACTAAAAATACAAAAATTAGCTGGGCGTGGTGGCACGTGCCTGTAATCCCAGCGACTCGAGAACCTGATGCAGGAGAACTGCTTGAACCCGGGAGGCGGAGGTTGCAGTGAGCCGAGATCGCGCTACTGCACTCCAGCCTGGCACCTGGCAACAGAACAAGACTCTGTCTCAAAAAAAAAAAAAAAAAAAAAAAAATAGGTGGGTGAGAAAAATGAGAACACAGGGACACAGAGAGGGGGTCTACTACACACTGGGGTCTATTGGGGGGAATGGGAGAGGGACAGTGAGGGGGGTGCTGGGGAGGGATAGCCTGGGGATGAATGTCAAGTGTGAGTGAGGGGGAGGAAGGCAGCAAAACACACTGCCATGTGTGTACCTATGCAATTATCTTGCACGTTCTGCACATGTACCCCAAAACCTATAATGCAATAAAAATTAAAAAAAAAAAAAAAAAGAGTCAGACAAGCTGAATTGAGGGCCAGCAGTTAGACACATAGAATACAAGCTACAAAACCATTCTAGAAACAATTGAAACTCAGGACCTTGGCTTTGATTAGCTTTTGGGCCCGGAATTCAGCTTGAGAGATCTGAAGGCTCTCCAGCTGGCAATAAATAAAAGCCAGGCACCTTCAAGAAACCCAGGTCAGCAAGAGAAACCAGAATCAGTTATGATGGAATGGGTCAACTCCTTCATTCAGCTATTTCCATTGTCACTGTAGAATGGAAACTGAAACTATCAAATATATAAAAATGGGAAAAAAGAAGATGCATTTGCATACATGCATGCTTGCATCTCTACATGCATACGTACTCATCGTCTTTCTTGTATAATTTTAGAAATCAAAAAAATTGTAATTTAGGGGATTTTGCTAATTCTTGAAGAGATTTAAGTTTCAGAGACTTTCTTTTCTGTAGAATTTATAAGAAACTATGGTTTTGCTAAATGTATTCACTCACATTCTCAGCCCTCTCTCTGGCATTGGCCAAGTCCTTCATCATGTTGCCCTTTGTACGTGTGTTTATGGTTAAGATGATGAAATTTCGAGTTTAGAACAAGTCATTGACGAGAGCCCCTTCCAGCGGGTAATTTTGAGTTGTTTTATTTTGTCTTTCTTTAAAGAGTTCACCACGCTCGTCCATCCAAATTTGAAATGATTTTGATTTTGAAAATTATAAAATTTTTGAAGGAAATTCTTATTTGCAATGTAAAGAATCCAAAACAAACAAGTCTATTAAGTCAAACTCACAGACTTACTGAAATTAAACTTCATGGTTTTGAAATTCATCAGGCCACATCCATATCCTTTAATTCATTTTAGTTGTTATCTTTCTTATAATCCTTATATCATTGGAATAAACAATATCTTAACTTAAAAACATTATAAATATAAATCCCAATTTCTTAACTTAAAAATATAATAAATATAAATTCTCTATACATTTTGTGTATTATTTGTTAAAACTACATTAAAAAGAAACAAATGTCCCAAAGTAGAATTAACTTATTTGTAAATTCACTTACTACAAAAGTAATAATACATCAATAACAGTTAGAAAATAGAGAAAAATAACCTGTAGTACATTAAAATACATTTTCTTTCTGTCTTTTATTTTTGATTTTTAGAGCCAATTCTGCTGCTTACACTCTGAAAATTAATTAATTAACAAAAAAATTAATTTAATGTTTCTGAGGCTTATTTTTCTGCTCTGGGCTACCTTTTTTTCACAAGGTCATGATGAAGACCCAATAAGAGGATGTACCGGAAAGAGCTTTGGCAATTGTAGCAAAGAGCAAATGTCCACAGCAGTTCTGGCTGTTGTTTCTAAGTGATCCCCAACATTCAGTCCCACTGAGGTGGGGTTACTGTATGGGAATGTGCAAAATCTCAAATTCAACTAATGTGGCCTAAGACATCTCTGAATGGTCTTGGCTCCTGGATGACCATTACATAGAACTGTGGGTCATATTGCTTGGATCAATTCTAAGCCTGTTGAGCACCTCTGCCAAATATTTCTGGTAATACCCAAAAGCAACGACATGGATCCAGACTTAGATTCATGGTTCAGAATTAGATAAATATCACCACAGAGAAAACTAAAATTCGAAGATTATTAAAGTATTCTGTACCTTTTTCTCTAAGGAGAATATTTATCTTCCCTTCCTAAAATTGAGAATTTTATACGTGGTTATTATAAATTTAAATGTAGACTGCAGACTGGTATATAATTGTTCAGTGGCTAAGCATACATAGTGGAATATCTATGGAATAGATATCTATGGAATATCACTTCACATTTTTTGATTAATGCAGTCATAACCTGTATTTCATGATCTTCTACATGAGATTGTGGTTTCCTCCGATATAACAATTAAAAATCTAAAGTGAACTTACACTAAACATATACTTACAAAATTGACTTCTTTTCTATGTAACTCAATATATTTTTCTTTTTCTTTTGCTAATGCTTATTTCTAAGTTTTTAAAAATTCTTATGTGAAATAATATTTTCTGCTTATACTCTTATCACAGATTTGGATGAATTGATTAGTCTGTAGATGACCACTGAATTTATGAATGCATGGAATACATTCTCATATTCTGGGGAATATTCTGAAGAATGGTCATTTCATATGTCTTAACGCTATTTTCATTATTTCAGCAGCAGCTAAAAAGGATGAAAAGAAGGAAGGTATGTTTTATGCAAAATCCCACTGAGCCTTTTGTGAGAACAATTTACCAATATTCTGAGTTGGGTTTTGACTGATCTCCTGCCTATATTCCCCTTGGATAACTGGACTATTATGTGCATAGATTTTGCATGAATGTGCTTTTTCTACTTCACCTCACACAGGATGGTGAGCTACTTTTTGAAAGTAATTTTAATCTAGTCTTTCTCAAGATACAAGGAATAAAACATAGCTTCTCAAAATCCTAGAGCTCCTACTCTGTTGAGAGTTTTATCAAATTTCAAAACTATGTAAAATACAGACCCATTCTTATTGGCATTCAAATAAAAGTCTTCTAATTTTGGGGTATATAAAACAGTAGTCAAGGTTTATTAAGAAAAATCTATTATAAAATTGTTTTTATTGTAGTGTGCTGGACACAATACTGTTTAACAAATGATGAATAAGTAAATGTTTTGTCTCAGTAATCTATTATTTTTTAAATCAAGGTTTGTTTTTTTTCCCTACAAATAAAACATATTCCTGTTACAGAAAAATTTGAAATTCAGAAAGAGGGGTAATAAGACTTTGCCTAATTTTAAAATCTGTCCCCAATTATCATTAGTAAGTTGGCATATTTTCTTCTAATCTTTCTTCATACACACTCACATGCACATAGAAAGTCATTTTATGTTATGCTTTTATTTTTATTTTGCATTATTTAATTTATCTTTTTTAGTTAATATTTTCTAGATTGTGGCATAATTAGCAAAACTATCATTTGAATAATTGTGTATTTTTCTATTGTGTGACTATGCCACAAAATCGTCAATGCTCTCTTACTGTTCAGAGGGCAGTGTTTAATATTCCCATTATTGGGAGACACAAAGCAATGATGTCGTGAAAAAAGCATTTCCCTAAATATGTATTTTTAGAATAATATTGCATTTTTCACTTTGGATTTCTAGAAATGGAATTACTACATCAAAAATTATGTTCATTTTTATGACTTTCTGGATTCTTTTCTTACTTTGTTTCCAAAAATGTGTTTCTAGCTTATACTTCTATGGTAGTGGGACATTTCCTTCACCACACTGTTACTGGCATTGGTTATCATTTTTACATAAAACAATTTTAATGACCATATAACTGCCTTTTGTGAAGAGACAATGTGTCTGTTTTCATAGTCAAACATTTTAGTTTCATTTCTTCATCATGGAAATGAAGTTGTGACACCAACACACCACTATAAGGCATACATATCTTTTAACTTGCAAATTATTAGTGAATGTCTACTGTTCAAGGTTCCAAACCATATAATTTTAAGCCAGGAAACAATTTAGCTACATTTTACAGGTATCACTTCATAGTTCATTATTATGGTTCTAATTTCAACAATAGAGAATTTTAAAATTGTTAGAGAAACAGTAAAACAAAGGGCAAAGAAGATAACAAATAAAATATCTAAGTAAAATTCAAGTTAAGGTGCTTCTATCTTCAAACAAATGAGGTTAAAAACCTCTTGTTTTCATTTTCAAGTTTAAGGAGCAGAAAGTTTCATGGCCTAAATAATATAAAATAATAAATTTATCAGATCTAGGCATTCAGCCTATTTACTAGAAATAAAATAGATGTCTTTGACCATTAAGTACACATTACTACATAAAAGCTATAAATATAATGATGTATTATTCATCAGTAACCCATGAGTAAACACTAACCTATTTCTTTTCCATTATCATATGAATAACTGAATATCTGTATTGAAAGTGTATTGATTTTTAAAAAAGAGTGCAACACAATTCACCTGAACTGACTTAGATTGAACAAATAAAAAGTTTTCAAGCTAACTTCATGAACTCCTAAACATCTTTATGGAAATCAACCGTATGTTTATTCAGTTTCATGTTCTATTAACAGGTTATTAACTTATATAGGCAAAGCAAAATGTCTTTACAAATTATATGTGAATATATTTTCCTTTGTATTTTTCAATGTTTTATATTTTTGTTAAATATTATTAACATACAATAATGAAAATACTTTATAAATAATTTCTCACTCCTGCTTCATTCTAATACTCATTTCCCAAAAAACAGAACAGTTTCTAAGTCTCATATTTTAGAAATATATCATGTAACTTATCAATTTTGTTGAACAATCAATTTTATTTCATTGTTCATAGAAATTTGTTGTGAGCTAATCAGCTGTTGATTTATTATATCTGTTTTATCAATAATTTATCTTTGTGTTTTCAGATTCCAAGAAAACAAAAAAACCTGCAGAAGGTACTGAATATATTTCTTTTATTCTGCCTTATGTTTGGTGAAACCTAAAATAGCATACCTTTTTAAAGGATTGACATAGAAGAAGGAATTATGTGTGGCATAGAGGAGAAGAAAAAATGATTGAGATTGAGAGAGGGAGGGAGAGAGAGAGAGAGAGAGAGAGAGAGCCAAATCTATTCTGACAATACTCCTATGAGAAGTATTTGGCAGTAATAGAAATAAATACTGCATATATTTATCTTTCAAAGTAATTGTTTCCAAAGAAATGTTTACTTGACAAGATATTGAAAAATGTTCAATATCAAACATTTATTTTACTAGAAAGCACATACTCAATTACATTTGCATACACCAGCATCAATTAGGAACTGATTTGTTCCTTTTAGTCTTGAATAATTCATTTGGCAAGCATACCTGTACCTTCTGGACTTGTTCACATGTGTTTATGCATATAGTGTGTTTATGTGTTTTCATGTGTTTAAGAAAAACATATCAGGTGTAAATAATTTAAAATGGTTAAACAGTATAATCCTGAATTAATTTATTGTCATATGTTTGCCAGTCAAATTATGGAAGCACCTACAGTAACTGACAATACCTCAGAGCCTCATTGTTAAATTTCACCTCTCTGTGAAATTAAAGGAGAGAAACTTGGGAGGCAGAGTGGGAAAAATTACAGTCTAATCAATATGTAGGGGAGTAAATTTTATTTTTAAAGTCTTTTAGAGCAATAATTTTGTTTATATTTCTTTCAGTAGAACAACCCAAGGGAAAAAGTAAGGAAATGCATGCAGTGTATTTGTGTACTTTTTAAAACAACTATTATTGGACTGCTGCTGTAAATAGACCTGCAATTTTGAGTCTGCCTTTCCTATGTTTTATGCATGTAAACTCTATTTATTTATTTATTTATTTATTTATTTATTTATTTATTTATTTTGTCCAAGTGAAAGAATACACAATCTGGGGTTAGAGTGGACTGAGAGGCATAGTAATCATTTTTAGAGCTCTTTCTCAAGCTCATGCAATAATCTAACATACTCTTGACAGGCTTGTACACAAAAGTAAAGCTGCATTTCATTGACCCAGTCTGTCATGTTTTTGTAAATTTAGTCTTCCTAATCTGGTTAGTTCTCAGTCCTTAGAAAAGACTGGCTAGATGTTCTTTTACAGGCTAGTTTTATTCCTTTTTTTCTTATCTTTCTTTTTGTAATCTGTACATATTTTGGCATGTTCACATGATAATGACATTTTGCCCATAACAGAATTTTTCCCCTATAGGCACTGTGAGCTCTAATAGCATTGCTATTCAGCCTCATCCACAGTTGCTTTAAGACACTATTAAGACTATTTGCTAACAATTCAGTCAAGCTCAATACCTTAAGGTATGTCTCACAAATATATGTTCTCCTCTGAAGAAAATAGTATATATTTAACAGATGAAAGCAAAAAAATAAAGTATATATTTAACAGATGAAAGCAAAAAAAAAAAAAAAACCCAACACCTAACCTTACTCAATTTACTATTAAATATAGCACATTACCAACAATATAGAGATTTTAAGATACTAATGTTATCAAAAATATGTTTTAAAATGTATAACAATTAAGAAATATACTTATGTATGTTTTGACCCTACAAAGTAAAGATACTGAGACATTCATTCAGTGTCATAAAAATGCTCTAAAATGCCCTGTGGAAAGACTCTTGAAATTATACTACAACTCAGCCAGAAGGAGCAATCCTTCTATAGAGAGGTATGATTTCTCTCAGTTCCAGATTTATGTGTGTGCAGAGCTGTTGATGAGTACTGGCACAGCAATACAGAAACCACTCTATAAACACTGCACCGGCAGGAAAATGGATGACAACTGGAGATTCAAAAAATAGTATTAAAGTATGTATAGAGAGAGCCTTAAGACTCTTTATTACAGTTTATATTATTTAAAAGTTTCTGCAGACACTGCAGTCCTTGGCAATCTTCAGGGCACTGATGCACTTAATAAATAAACATGACTTCTCACACATTCATTCACAACCCAACTGTTTCCCCCTTTGAGAAGGTCTGCAGATCATGGCTTGGGCAGCAATAAGGAGAAGAAATAGTTTTCTTCAAAATACCTATCGATTCTTTTCAAATTCACTTATTTGCTCTGGTTTATCATGTAGGCTTGCCTTTATTATTGCTAGTGTTGTGTCCTTGAATTTCCTTGATTTGGATTTTTTGTTTTCAGGATTGCTTTATTCAGTGACACACTCCAATTCTATATTTTATTTTGCTTCTACTTTCCCAACAATCACAACTTAATGATTGTTCGTTTATCAGATATTTTTAATCACAGCAAGGGAAACAGGATGAAGAGCACAAGAGATTGTCCTGTACATTTTGTAAATTTGTGTGATCTGTATTTTTTTCCAAATAAAAAATAAAAGGATGAGACATCAAAAATCAACCATAAGCATGATTTTGTGGTCCTTCTAGAATTAAAGGGTAAATTAATGTGTATTTATTAAGGCAATTCAATAATTACATCCTGAACTCGCCTATATAATGAACAAATTATCACAGGTAATTTTCAGCTTGTATTATGGCTTTCTGATAAGATTGAAGGGACTTTAACTTTTAATCTTACGTATAGCTGGTATTCGATTTTGATGCATACCCAAATATGCTTCCAGTACTGTTTTGACTGTGATCACTGATTATTTGTGACTCTCATCATAAATTTAATAGAAATGCTTTATAATTAGAGCTTCGGTTAAGCAATAAATTAAATAATGCATTTAATTGCTCTTCATTTGTCAGACAACATTTGATGATGTTCTTACTTTGTTTAATCTCAGCTAAATTGTTGTAGCTTCTTCCTTTTGACCTGCAATACTTGGTCAAGCCATTTGTTTTATTTTTTTTTTAATTTTACTGCTTAAATGCTATCTTAAAAGAGGATAAGTTACACATTATGCCATACTTGAATGACTACAAGTCTGACAAACAAAATTGTATACTTGAGAAATTTATGCAATGACCATAGAAGATTCTATGACACTCTCTGTTTTTAAAATATAGTTTGTAGAATTCTTTCAGCATGAACATATTCTGGTCTTCAAAATCTATTCACTAAATAAAACTTTAAGAATCTTTCCATTATTTTCCTTTAAAATATTAGATAAAAGTGTGTGTATGTTAAAGTATTTTTTGAAAATCTTCTTTTAAATTAATGACAAGCTTGTAAAGGCAAAATAAGAATAGAAATGCAGATAATAGCACTTCATATAAAATTAGTGCTTGCAATTCTTATAAAATTAGTACTTACTATAATGTAAATTTGTCAGCTTATTCTTGAGAACAAGATAATGCTTTGTCTCATAAAATATTGACAAAAGTAGTTTCCCAAAAGGACACACTACATAAAGAGGACTCCAAAAGGAGCATTTGTCCTAAAAGCAAGGCAAATGTTTCACTGTGAAACTTCTTTTTCTATTTTAGTGTCTTAAATGTTACTCACAAAGCCTTCATCTTAGCTTAACAGCTATCTCTTCACTGTAAGAAGATTCTTAGAAAAGGTAATCCAATGAAATGTGTTATATTCATCTTTCTGAGAATTTTTTTAAAGATAACTGCAATAAGGTAGGGTGCTGTGGCTCATGCCTGTAATCCCAGCACTTTGAGAGGCTGGGTGGATTTCTTGAGCCCAGAAGTTTGAGAACAACCTGGGAAACTTCGTACACACACACACACACACACACACACACACACACACACACACACACACACACATACACACACCAGATTTGGCTAGACATGGTGGTGCGTGTCTGTAGTCCTAGCTACTTGGGAGGTTGAGGTTGGAGGATTAATTAAGCCCAGGAAGTGGAGACTGCAGTGAACTAGAATTGTACCACTGCACTACAACCTGGGCAACAGAACAAGACCCTGTCTCAAAAAACTAAGCAATTTTTTTAAAAAGTTGTAATAATCATCTTTTGTACTTACTATTTTGACTCAAATTTATTATCTGTAAAAAATCTGAATTCCTCTAATATTCAGAATATTTTGAAGGTGCCCCATGAAGAAACTCACAAGATAAATGGAAGGAAGAATTATTTTAAGTAGACATCTTAGTCTTTCTGTGGAAGCTACTATTAGTTGCTGCAATCTGGCATCAGCACATGCATGTTTCTCTATGTTAAAACAATTAAGTTCGAATTTATAAAAATTGGAATAATAATAATAACAGTAATAATATGTTTCAGAACAGGAAAAGAAAGATAAACATGTGGAACCAGGTACCTGTTTTTAAATTCATCTATCCTCACAATTTCATAATATTATTTGATTTGCAATTGAATACTAAATTGCAATTTAATTACATAGGATGTTGATGTTTTCTTTCTTTTTTTGATACAGCAAAGTCACCAAAGAAGGAACACTCAGGTGAGTAAGACTACTGTTGCTGAACTTCAAATACTGATGTCCAGGGTTTATTAATGCTGTAGCCTCAGACAGGTGGTAAGGCAGTACCAGTAAAGGGCAGGGAACGCTTCCATCTCACAGTGTTTTTTCCAAGTTCTTGACACGGACATAACAATGCAGTTTTAGAAAATGAAAGCCAAATGTTACACCCATGCTCCTCAATGTGTGTTCTATGAACTAGTAGCATCAGGATTACCCAAGAGGTTATTAGAAATGCAGAATTTCTGGCCCCACTCAAGACCTACAGAATCAGAGTCTGAACCTTCACAAGATCCTCAGTGAATTCATCTGTGCAGTGTTTGCGAAGTACTGTTTTACAGTTTAGTGTAAAAGCAAAAGAAAACAAGAACAAAACACTTTCTTTAAATGCATTATACAGTGCTTTGTTTTTAAATTATTGAATAATTACTTCCAGCAAATATTCTCTCCCTATTCATAATCTTACTTAATAACATTTCCTATGTGCTCAAGGGAGTTGCAGTGAGAGTAAAAGTAGATTTTTGCTCTAAATATATTTACCTTCTGATGAGAAAAAACTGAATTGAGAGTCAAACAACCAGACAAATGAACCTGTCAACAAAAACTAAAAGTGCAGTTGATATGGATATCAAATTATTGTCTTGAAGTTTTCTATTTAACCTGACCAATTAGTCATTTCAAACGATAATTTCCAAAATCATTTGTATTTACCTCATTTAAAAATATCACCTCTTGATTTTGCCTGGTTAAATCCTACTGAAAGAGCTTCACTGAATTATTAAGTGCTGTGTGTGCATGTGTATATCGGTGGTCATAACCTCATGTAATACCCATCAGTCATTCTTCCAATTTCATTTTATTTAAATGGAAATGGAACCTGCAATCTTATTTAAATAACCATGCAAAGATGCTCAATTTTAGTCTTGCCCTGCCACAAACCATGGCAAACTACAGGTTTGAGTCCACCTTTACTATTCATTTTTCAAGATTATAAAATATACTGAGACAACCCAAATCTGTTTTAAGTGTTTGTCCAATTACTTCCCATAGCATCATTTTCTTACTTTTATAATATTTCATGTGATATTAAAATCATATTATATTTTCCTTTTTCTACCTTAAATAGTCAGAAATTAGAAGAAACAGACTGTTTTTTTCTCTTTATTTCCAAAGCACCTATTTTAATGCCAGGACACCGTGGGCACTTAGTAATAGCTTATTGGGTGAAGGAAGAAACACCAAATAGAATAATTACATTTTTATATATTTAAAAACTGAAGACTTTAAAATATTTTACAAGATGCAATAATTTCACATTTCAGCATTCCACATTTTCACAGTATTTGACCTTTGGAAGAAATGTTTTGTCTACTTTACAGAAAACACTCTATTGGTTCAGAGTTGCATTTCCTCAAGCATAACACATCTTCTCCCTTATACATGTAAGAAGAAACCTAAGCTAGAGAATGCATTATAGAAAGATGGAGACACCTACAGAATGACTATTAGTATAGCCAGTTTTAAAAGTTCTAATAGTAAAATATTACTGTCTAATATTGAACCTGACAAAATATAGTAAATTGCTTGAAATCATTATTTATTTATTTCAGTGTGTGATTACAAGGCAGCATCCTAGCAGTAATTAGCTGTAGTTCAAAAATTAAAACCATTGATATGAATAATTTACCAAGTAAATTCATTCTTTTCATACAATTTTATAGACATTGAGGAAAATGTGTTTGCCTGTATGTAAAAAAGTCAGATCCTTGGATAATTAAAAACAGCAAGATGAATGAGTCATGAATGAACAATTCCGTGTTGGGAGAATTGTATGAATAACAAACAATAAAATTCTATGAACAGTATTGTATTTTCTCTTTCTCAGATCTTATTTTTCTTTAGCTTCCAATATTATACACACAGTCTTTAAACAATTAAAGTAGGCTTAAAATTATTTTGGAAAGAGATAAGTAGACTTGTAATTACTGTTAACCTTATTATTTCTTGTTATTAACAGTTCCAAGTGAAAAACAAGTAAAAGCAAGTATGTTGAACAAAACTTTTAAAGAAGAGCATATTTTAGCAGCTTACTCATTTGAATTTTCTAGTATAGCCTATGCTAATGCTCCTTTTGAGGATGGCTTACCAGCTTCTTGGTATGATTATTTGTTGCATTGAAGTAATATGCAAAATTACTTATCCTTGTCTTTTCTGTGAATTCACTCTTATTAAAATTCATCTATAGAGCTTTCATTTAATTTGTCCATGTCGTAACTCCTTTGTGAAGTGCTTATATTTTTATTTTTCATTTTGCAGAATAAGTCAACTCTTTAGTTTCTTAAACACATCAGACTGAATTATCCTAATAATAAATAACTTGATCAAACCAGTAGGCAACCTAATTTGTCTACCACGAATATTCTGTCTCTAATTAAACGTAGCCTCTTGACATTGTATCACCCATTTCTCTTGTAATGTCACAATTCCCTTTTAAGGTTTCTGTTCTCAGAGTATGAAGTATTATCTGACAACCATCACATACCATGGCATTTGCAGCAACAGGAGCTTTGATAATATGCTTAGGGGAAAATGCTGAGAAATTGTTGGTATTTCTTAATTTGATGAAACATCTGACTGTCATTAATAAAAGTTATTTTGAGCATAATGGAAAGTATTTTCTTTTAGGAAGAAATACATAAGCTTCATATATATGATTTAGGTCTATCCTCAGTTCTATGCATGACATCAATGTGCTTATATATTTTTAAGTTATTAGAGGTAAATACGTCTTGGTGATGTTACTAATACATAAAAATGTATATTTTATTTAGTGATGAGTTTTTGAGACGGATTATATCAGTGGATAAATCAGATAATAATAGGAAGATATATTGAGTAGCTTGGTAGGAATGTCTTTTTTTAAAAAAAATTACAGTTGGAAGTATATACATAAAGTCCCATCGAATTTACTCACATTGAGAACTTCACAAGAGTTTTAATATGAATCTAAAATTACATTTATATTTCCATGAAAAATTTTAGTTGAATATAAAGCTGATTGAAACTCTATATTATGGAGTCTTAATATGCTGATACTTCGTCTGTAGAAATGCATAATCAAGAAAATATATAAAACAAATCTGATAATTTTGCAGCACTGGAAGGGAGTTTTAGATTGAAGATTGCTCTGAACATGAACATTTTCTTCCTAGAAAAATGTGACATATAGATAAAAATATTCATTTGCAATAAGAAAGTCTGTAAGTTCTGCTATCTATGAAACACACTATCCAATCAGATTTTGAAGAGATCAGCATATTTTGTGGGAAATTAGCACATTAGGTTGCCAAATCATCTTAAACCCAATATAAGTTTCAAAAGAGTTAATATTCTACTCCCTATAAGGTTGAGAGATTTGCACTTGACATGGACATTATCTTTCAACACAAAAATTAATTAGACATAATACACAAACTGCTTAAATTATCTGATAACAAGATGACCAGCCACTTCCCTAGCTAAAAATGTATTTTGGTATTGAAATTATACAGCAGAAGAATTTTTACTTAGCTGCTATATACAGCAAGCTACTTATAAAGTTAATGCCTAAAGTGAAACTTACATATTGTTATAGATACTCTTGAAAAGCCTTTAAATCATCCATATAGTAGGGTACACATAGTTTTCTTTACATGACCTGCACATTTGGGATATGATTTTATAGTATGTTAAATTGTGAGAACAAATGAGAATGATATAGATGAATTAGCACAAAGTACATATTGATGTGATACAATTACATAGTATTGAATTTAAAGGGATAGATGAGATTGACAGGGGCAAAGCCAGGCTAAGGAAAAAGTAAAACGGGATTTGTCATTAACACTGGGTTAAAGAACATAACTGGAAGGTTCATTGAGTTTTTGGCATGGGATTTTTAACTCTAGGTTCTGAGGAAACGTGAAAATAGGAAAAATACTGGAGGACTTGGACAAGCTTGGGAAGTACATCAGATTCAGAATAATGGATGTATTAGTCCGTTTTCATGCTGCTGATAAAGACATACCCTCGACTGGGCAATTTACAAAAGAAAGCGGTTTAGTGAATTTACAGCCCCACATGGCTGGGGAGGCCTCACAATCATAGTGGAAGGCAAGGAGGAGCAAGTCCTGTCTTACATGATTAGTGGCAAGCAAAGAGAGAGCTTGTGTGGGGAAAATCCTGTTTTTAAAACCATTAGATCTTGTGAGACTTATTCACTATCACGAGAACAGCATGGGAAAGACTTGCCCCCATGATTTAATTACCTCCCACCGGGTCCCTCCTCCCACAACATGTGGGAATTCAAAGTGAGATTTGGGTGCCACCATAGCCAAATCATATCATAGAGTCTCATAGTAACATGAGCTTCAAGAAAATGAAAACCTTTCAGATTACTGGTGCAATGCTAAGGAAGAGCCCTTCATGCTTCCCCATTGAAAGTTATGTGTCAGGTGTGGTGTGGATGAAGAAACAGTACCTTGGACTAGGCAGGGATGCCAAACCTAGACTGACAATTTCTACAAGTCAGCAAAGACTCATCGTGTAAGCAGAAATATCTCAACACATCCAACTGCCCTCCCTGCATTCTCTTCATGTGCCTCTCCACACGTGGAAAAGCAACACAGAGGTTAACAATATAGTCATTTCTAAGCAGGAAGAGGATCTATCAGTAGATGTTTAGATTTTAGAGCACTTCATGCCTTTAACACTATATATATATGGTGAATCTTCAGGAAAGAATGTAGGAGACATTGTTTACCAAATATAGGTGACCACATCACTCCTTTCTTTTTCATCGACCTCATCAAGGATCACTATTTTTCAGGATGTTGGGTAGCATTGTCCCAGGTGACTTTAATCCACCTCAAGAACCTAGGGACTGGGATCATATTATTCAACATGTGTGGCAGGCCGGCCAGTGGTGAGTTTGATTTTTGAGTAAAATAACCACCAAAGACCAGGATAAGTCCAAAGTATAGTCAATTTTAACTTTGATCTAATAATCAGGCATTTTTCACCCCTTGATTTTAGTAGTGCACAGATTTGGTGGTATGTTTAGCCACTAAGCCTGTGTTTATCTCCTTAACCAAACTTCAGTGTCTAAATGTGTGAGTCAGATATCTATCATCGAATCTACTAATATATGTCAGGATCATTTAGGAGACGCCTATATGCAAAATTTAAAAGTAAAGATTCCTCAAGGACCTAGAAATAGAAATTTCATTTGACCCAGCAATCCCATTACTGAGTATATATCCAAAGGATTATAAATCACTCTCTTATAAAGTCACATGCACAGGTACATTCATTGTGGCACTGTTTATAGTAGCAAAGACTTGGAACCAACCCAAATGCCCATCAATGATAGACTGGACAAGGAAAATATGGCACATATATACCATGGAATACTATGCAGTCATAAAAAATGATGAGTTCGTGTCCTTTGTAGGGATGTGGATGAATCTGGAAACCATTGTTCTCAGTAAACTGACACAAGAACAGGCAAACAAACATCACATGTTCTCACTCATAGGCAGGTGATGAACAATGAGAACACATGGAAACAGGGAGGAGAGCACCCTCCCCGGGGTCTGTTGGCAGGGAATAGGGGAGGGACCGAGGTGGGTAAGGAGGTTGGGGAGGGAAAACATGGGGAGAAATTCCAGATATAGGTGATCAGGGAGATGGAGGCAGTTGACATGTATGTACCTATGCAACAATCCTGCATGTTTTGCACATGCACCCCAGAACCTAAAGTGCAATTAAATAAATTAATATGTGTATGTAAACAAACAAACAAAAAAGAATTCAACAGGTAAGGCCATGGATTTTTATCTGATTGATGTGGGTCCAACTCTCAACTCTGACACTTATTGAGTGTTTAATCTTGAGCATTATCTTCCAAAACTCTGTTTCTTCATCCATGAAATGACAATAAGAGGAGTACTTGTATTCTTAAGGTTATTCTGTGGAATAAGTGAGATAAAACATGTAACATACTTAACTTCTGGCTCATTATAAATTCTCAGTCAATGTTAACCATACTTTTTTGTTTGCTATTATGATAGTTGTTGTTATTGTATAAGTTATTTTATTTAAAGTTTTCATGATTTATTTATTTAAAAATGCTTCAAAGTCAGATGTGAACTACATAGATTTTCAGCTTTAAGGATACCCAAAATGTGACATGTTGAACATAATTGGTAAGCAATATGTTAATGAAATAAAATATTCTATTCTAATGTTTAATATATATATATATATATATATATATATATATATATATATATAAGTAAAGTCCCATCGAATTTACTCAGTTATATATGTTAGAAGAATATTTGGAGACAATTGACCTTAACAGAATTGCATGGTTTTTTAGACTCAGTTTAAGTAGTCTAGCATGGAAGTGATAAAAGTCTATGGGAAGATCTGTGGGCCTGAACCTGCATGCTTGATATAAAATGTGTTGTCTCTAGACTATACCCTGCATGCCAAATAATCTTGGTTGATCTACTATCTTAGTCAGTTATAACAGTCTTGGTTTACTATATTTTCCCAGAATAATTATTACTAGCATCTTTTTTCACTTGCTCAGTTTTGTTTAATAAATTACATAATTACTAATAGTATTATTATATAATAGTATCACAGCTGGTGCTGTCAGAATATATTCAAAACAGTGCTCATACAGCACTACAGTGATGATTTTAAGAGGTTTACGTACCAGGAAAGGTAAGACGTGAGAGACTTGGGATGCCTTAGATGATAGGGTAAGGCATGCTTCTTGTTTAAGACTATATGTAAAGCTGAGGCTGGTGTTCTGAGTGCCAGACCCAAGTTGAAAAACGTCATAGTTCAGAGTTCAAGAATGTTCACTGAAGTTGACTCTAAGAGATCCAAGCTAGACAGCTCAATACTGACAAAAGTAAAATCTAAGTTCAATTAAGATATAAAGAAGTAGGGGAGAAAGGGACAGGATTTCAAATAGGAAACCAGAAATAAATTTTAGTACTATGAAAGTGAAATAATGAACACAGCAACATGGCACTATAAAGCATGGCTATTGAGACCAGGACTATGTGTCCTAAGTGTTAATAATAGAGCAGTCCCCGGATAGTGTATTATAAATGGTGGAATAGTATTGGTGTAGATATAAACAAAGTTTCCAATAGGACAGAAAAAAAAATCCTAAAATACATCACACTTGACAAAAATCTGACATAAAAAATAGCAGCCAGTTTGAAGAGTGAGAGAATGAACAGATTATTTTAAATGTTGTGATATGTCTAGCATTCAATACAAAACATAATTTATTCTTGTTTCATATAATTCTAAAATGTCAATTCCAAATGGTTCAAGAACTTAAATAATAAAGGCAAAACCTGCATTATAGTTTTTCTTAGCCACAGAGAAACATATAGTTTCTTGAAATGTGGAAAGATTTGAAAACTAGATGTTCCAAATTCTAGTCATATATTTAAAAGCTGACATGTTTATTGTATTAAAATTAGAAACTTCAATTTATTAATAAATTCCATAAAAAAGATAATAGACAAGCCAAAAACTCGTAAAAGATACTTTTAACATATTTAAATAGGAAGAGATTAATAGCAAAAAATAGATGAACAATCCTAAATTTTTTTTTTTAAAAAAAGACAAAGACCTTGATAGACAATGGGCAGGAACAAATGAGCCCTGGATATAAGAAAGCATTAAAAAAAAGAAAAATGCAAATGTTCCATAAATGTATCAAAAGATGTTCAACCTCTAAGTCATAATGGAATTGTACTTAAAAGTGAGATTAATTTTTCAAATTGAGGGAATAGGGTCATTCTGGTGATGGCAGTGATATGGAACAAAAGAAACTCGTACATACACTGCTGACAAGAATTTGGGGAGAAAAATGTCTCATTTATCTAGGGTACATGCCTAGTAATTTTACTTCTATGGAAATTATTGCACATATGCACAAGGAGACACATGTACAGGAATGTTCATCACAGAATTATTTAGAAAACACAAAACTGGATGTGACCTACTGCCCATTGGCAGGAAAATAAAACTATAGTTCGTAGAATATACATTGGAATGCTAGATAGCAGTTAAGTTAATCAACTACAGCTACTCATATCAACATAGTTATATCTCAGAAAATAACACCATTTAAATTATACAGTTCAATTTATATAATATTATATAATATATTTTATATATAATGTAATTTATATAAAATCATCTTACCTTTATTTTGAGACAAATACATGTAATAAAAAGTCATAGGGAAAAATAAGGAAATAATTATTACAAAATACAGGCCAACTGTAACTTTGAGATAGAGAGAGAAGCATGCAGCGCTACTAGGACAAGTTAAGAGGTTTCAAAGGCCTTGGTGATATTCTGTTTCTTAGGTTTGCAGGAGGTTACGAAGGTGAACATTCTTTATTGCTATTCATTATAATGTGAACCAATGTTATGTGCCTTCTATTTATGTGATATCTTTCACAATAAAACGGGTTTAAAATATAGAGAGTGAGAGGATCGAAGTGGTGGCAGTGAGTGCAGGAGCTCTCTAGGGGCTACATGGAATGCAAAGAGATGAGGCAGCTGAAAATGTCATATGGAATTGGAGGATGTGGTTGTCTGTGGTTCTAAAGACCGACATGCTTCTGAGATATTGTGAAAGCATCATTGAACAAGAAAACTGATGAGGTAGCAGACAGAAGCAATACTGTCAAGAACAAAGGCCCTGACTGGGCAAAAGGAGATGGAATCCAGAAAAAATAGGGAAGGATTGGTACCAAATACAGATGGGAACTGATAACCTTTTAGAACTGGAAAGAAAAATGTAGGCATATGTACTGCTGAGGCGGTAGAAAAGTGAGGTAGTCTAGTCTGCCTCTATCTTCTCTATGAATTTCTCAACAGCAGCTTACTTCTATGTTGTAGGATGTTTAAGGAGGGAAAAGAATATTTGAAACACTTGTTAAGAGTATGAGAGATCAACTTTATTGGGTCTGTGGTAGATTGCTGGCCAGTGCTGAGTGATCTCATAAATGCAATTTGAAGTGAGGTCTGCTGCAGGGCGAAGGTCTTCCTTCAGCTTGCTCAGGTGGTAGGCATAAAGTATTTGGTGTTCTGGCAGACATGGTGGAACATGTTTGAAGAATAGAATTTTTCAAATCAATGTTGTGGCAGTAAAGGAAAATTCTGAAGGTACTAATATAGTTGGGACTTACCAGAGAAGTTGGGTTTCTAGTTTTCTGAATTGAGGAGGCCAAGGAGGTCAGAGATCATGTAGTTGTATAAATTATGTATATTACTGACTCCCAAACCCTGGAAAAAGGTTATTGTGGAAATCAAAAATATATCAATACTCCAGGTTCCCCCCAGACTCATTAACTTAGAATCTCAAAGTTCTGTTGCCCACCCCAGATATCTTAATATCATAGACTTAGAAACAATCCCCAGCTTATTCTAAGGTGCAGACAGGGTTAATAATGGTTCTGAATATTCATAGTAGTAGGGAAGATGATAACTATGTGTGAAAATAATCAATGAATGGCAGGATGGGCCACAAGACTGGTTGATGACAATAATGAAGAAGAGTGGAGACTGGTGCAACCTGGTATCATGTACAAAAGAACTGAGGTTTGGAGGAAGCAAGGAGATAATCTAGGAAGAGTAATAAGAAACAAAGAGGATAGAAATACAATCACTTCTAGACACCTTGGTATGTGGAGGATGGAAAAACAAACATTCTCCATTTTAGAAGACTACCTGTAGGAGGGGATACAGTGCCCTTAGTGAACTAGCATTTGGTTAAAGGAAGAAAGTAAATTGAACATTCTTAGAAGAGGCTGAAGATACAGGGGTGTGTGCTGCTGATGGACAGAGGACACAGAGGAAGGGCTTTGGAAGTAGGTCAGCTTCTAAGAGAAATACAGAGCCACATGGACTCTGTTTTCTGCTATAAGGCTGAAACTCATGTTAGTAACCGAGGTAAGTAGAGTGAGGATTCACAGTAGGATTAGTCTTGAATGATTCATAGGGGAAGTTTGGTAGTCATTTTCCAAAGTGTAGTCCAAATCAGGAACATAAGCATTCCCTGGGAACTGTTTAGAAATGCGGGTTCTCAGAACGTGCCTCCAACTTACTGAATCAGATCTTTTGCGCTCAGCATCTGTTTCAGTAGCCCTCCAGGGTGAACCTGATGCATGCTTAAGTTTAAGAACCATTGATTTAAAGTCTTTACCTGAAAAGTATAAAACAGCCAGGGTCTGTTCAATCTTGAAGCTCAGGGTCTTGAGATAACTCAAAGAAGAGGTTATTTATGCCACTTCCTGCCTGAGTTTAAATCATGACTCTTGGGGCATTTATCACTGTGGAATTAAAACCTGAAAGTGATGTGAAGATCTCCTCCTGATGTCTGATATCTCTCAAAAGCCAGGGTTTTGTGGCATAGAGAGGATGAGGGGTGTAAAGGCTGGCCTTGTTTGGTTTGATTGTTCCCAGAGCCTCACTGCTCACATATATAGGTGAAGGGGGACATATATATAAATACCAGTAAGAATAAAAATAAGAATATATATGACCAAGGGGAATAACTGCAACTAATCAAAAGTTATACAATGAGTAAATAAAGCTTTGTGAAAATTCACGAGCTTATCATTATTATTATTATCATTTTATTTTCCTGTGGACTAGAGAGAATTTTTATTTTAACTAACTTTGACTTGTGTTCCAGTATTTTGTCCTAGCACCAATTTTTCAGATAATGGCTTCACGGCAGCTCTCATATCTTCCACTCTAGGTATTTAGAGAAACCAAAAGGCCATTTTTGGTCTTTTTATTCTTTCTCTCTCTTGAAGAAATATTCAAATGAAATTTTCTATAATATTATGGCTAATCTTTTATATGTAAAACTAATTCAATGAGGTCAAATATTGTTTGCCTACATTCAGCATTAAGGGTTAAACAACTTTTAACAGCCTCAATCATGATTAAAAGCTAAACAAATAAATAAGCCCTTTTAAATGCTCTTCCCTATAATTCATATATACTCTTAAAATTTGTAGACTATGGCCAGACATGGTGGTTCACGCTTTTAATCCCAGCACTTTGGGAGGCCGAGGTGGCCAGATAACCTGAGGTTAGAAGTTCAAGACCAGCCTAGCCAAAATGGTGAAACCTGTCTCTACAAAAAATACAAAAATTAGCCAGCCATGGTTGCAGACCCTTGTAATCTCAGCTACTCGGGAGTCTGGGGCAGGAGAATTGCTTGAACACAAGAGGCAGAGGTTGCAATGAGCTAAGATTGTGTCACTGCACTCCAACCTTGGCAATAAGAGTGAATCTCTGCCTCCAAAAAAGAAAAAACGTTATAGATTAATAAATTAGCATTTCACTGTATTGAATGTGGCCTTAATTTTAAGAACCATTGATCTAAAGTCTGTGGAATAGGTCACCTTCCCTTATGGTCACTACCTACATTTTTAAGATAATACAGTTGTACCTTGGAAGACAATTATTTTTATTTAAGGAAGTTTATTAATTTAAAAAAACATATAAGCACTTTGTATTTTGACTTTCTTTGCAGTTTGCTTTGCTCTCATGTGCAACATACATTTTATCTTTTGTTTAGTTTTATGCTCAATAGTATATGAGTTTGGCATCACTAGTATCCACTTCTCATTCCTTTAATATCTGAACTTGCAGAAACTGAACGAGCCAAAGAGGAGGTTGGTGCTGTTTCAAGTAAAAAAGGTAAATGCAGATTAAAGATAAAGATGTCATGACTATAACTTATTTCTGCTAATGTTTCTAGCTTAATGTATTGTTTTGTGCTTATAGAAGCACTCTAGTTATTGACTTTACTAGTTCATTTATATATAAACAAACCAATTTTGCACAAGATTTTATCTTTAGTATTCTAAAGCCAATAGTTTTATTCCTTTAGGACCATACATTGAAGCTAGTTATGCTAGTCAAGTTGCAAGTTAATTTTGAAAAATTATAGAAATGCAACTGTTTAAACTCCATAGGATACTCATCATCCGGTGAGCATTCAAATGCAATATACTGCCTCAGGAGATTAGGAATCAAACAAATGAAACTTTAACTAAAAGTACCCACATGAACAATATTCATTTTGTTTAAGAATGGTATAAAATTAGAAAATGTATTATATGAAATGCTGACTTGGAGACATTTTGCTTTAAGAACTATATTGGGAAGTCAGAAATGAAATCAATAATGTAGCCAGTATCTTTGGATATAATTCAAGAGACAATTTTTTAAGGCTATCCTCAACATACGCATAAGCATACACACACAAACCTACACACATACTCTTACACACATACTCCACTAAAACCACATAAAATGTTCTCCCAAAAGACTATTTTATTACACATGCTTTAAAGGAAAACATATGACAGGATTATAGGGAGATATAAAATATATATGACACGTATTCACAAACTCAATCCCAATGTATACATATGAATGTAAATGAATGTGAGAATTTAACTTAATATCTAATAGAAATTTATGTTTATTGATAAATACAATATAAATTAATGTTCATTATTATATAAATTAATTTATCAATTATTTTATATATACATATATCACTAAGGGGAAAAAAATTAGATAATGGATTCTTACAGAAAAATATGAACTGTATTTTAAGGTAATAATTAAAGGCAACTAAGTTATTGAAATTTATAGATGCTCTCTTTCAAATGCAGCTCTATTATTCTGAATTTACAGTAAATAAGGATAAAATCTCTTTCCTAGTAATTTCTTTTTTTTGTAATCTAATATTTGTGATGTCATTTTTCAGTTGGGTGATCATGATACATCTTTCATTGATATCATTTGTACTATAAATGGTAGAGTCATTTATCATAAGTTCTTATTAATGTGGTGTCACATTCTGGATTTGACATTGCTCATTAGTATTAAGCGAAATGTGGGTTAAACTTGTTTGTTTCAAAATGAGTAGTTGTGGTAACAAGAAAAGACTCCGCCTTTATATAGAATCAGAGAAAATCACTATCCTAGACATAGACACAGAGTTCATGGGTTCAGTAAGTGGACTTAAGGCCAAGGCACTGATTTATGTAGAAAGAACAAAAGTGGTGTCAAGTTATGTTAAGAAATTAGGCAAGACTAAAAACAATAAGATGTCCAAACAGCATAAGATGAGTTTCTTTTAGAATTATATTTTATTTTTATTTTTTCATTTTCTTTTTTAATTTTTTGAGACAGAGTCTTGCTCTGTCACCAGGCTGGAGTGCAGTGGGACGATCTCGGCTCACTGCAACTTCCACCTCCCAGATTCAAGTGATTCTCCTGCCTCAGCCTCCCAAGTAACTGGGGTTACAGGTGCCCAACATCATGCCCAGCTAATTTTGCATTTTTAGTAGAGACGGGTTTTACCATGTTGGCCATTATGGTCTCCATCTCTTGACCTTGTGATCTGCCCGCCTCGTCCTCCCAAAGTGCTGGGATTACAGGCATGAGCCAACTCACTTGCCTGGAATTAGATTTTATAGAGAGAGCCTTACTGAATCCATGTTTTTGGAAGACCATCTGGAGACACGGTTAAGAAGCAAAGATTGAACTACTGGTAGCTGATCCATGTACAGACTCTACATCACTGGAAGCCTGAATATTGTTAGAAGAAAACCCTTGGCCAAATTATATTTAACAGAGTTTAATTGAGCAAAAAATGAATCATAAATCAGGCAGCTTCCTTAGCCAGAGAAGGCTCAGAGAAACTTCAGCACAGCCCCGTGGTGGAAGGATTTATAGACAGAACAAAGAACATGACACACAGAAAGAGAAAGTGAGATACAGTAACAGTTGGCCCTCTTTGTGGCCAAAACTTGATTAGCACAAAAGTAGATTATACATCCATTTGGATTCACTATGTACAGAGAATCCTCTAAGCCAAACTCAAAATATGTAAGGAAGCAACTTTAGGCCAAACTTAATTGAACGGTGTTTAGGTTAGAAATACAACCTCACCATAGCATGGGGGCTCAATCAGGACAAATTGGAGTTAGCAGAGAGACAGAATTGAAATTGAACCAACAATTAGTGAACTCACTGAAGTCCTCAACCAAGAATGGCATTGAGTTTATAGAGTATGGTCAAATATTTTGATTGGGATTAAGTAGACTTGCTTGTCAGGCTTAGAGAGAAGTGAAAGGAAATAAATTATCTATTTATTCACGTAAATTATTGACACCAAATATTTTGCTTCTAGTTGATCACAGACCTCATACCCTAATTTGCAATTTAAATGTAATTCTACATAGTGAGTTTGTTTGCAACTACAGCATGAGCAGAAATAAGTGTTCTTTTCAAAGTGACTATAACTGTTTTGAAACTCATGAAGGGTTTTACTAACTTGACAAATTACAAACAAAAATCAAAGGAGACTTTTCTTTATCAAGTAACTCATTCATCTTCTACCTCTCGCTGACAATCAGCTGGGCATGAAAATATATATTGCTTTCATCATGTATTTACCACCCAGTCCCCAAATTCTGCAATACTCAGCATACTTTACAAGTTGTCCACCTCTAGCCTTTCACGAGTAAGTAGAATAAGAAACTATTTTTTTGTTGTTTTTAAGATATTATGAAATTGTTCTAAATTGAGGCTTAAACTATGAACTGTGTACAATGTTAAGTGGAAATTACTATTTTTGTAATTGTTTTAAAATTTTTGAAGATTAAGAATAATTTAACATTTTAAGGTTTTAAGTGTAATTTGTCAATTTATGGGTAGCATAAATTGCCTTATATTAAGCCCTACTTTTCAGTCATATTTTCTTTAGAGAAACATAGTATTTGATCATTAACATAATATCAGCTCGCTGATTTATATCTGTTTTTCATCTTGCAGTTTTGTAATCTCTTTCATATTCATTCACCATGTATTTCTGGATTATGTATTAGATGAAAAATCAAGAAAAATTTTAAATATTGACTGTTCTTAAGCAGTACTAAAAATATGTAAATCTTTATTGAGTCACTAAGTTGGCCTCAAGTTTTACTATCAATGAAAGTTTTTTGTATTACTATATTTCAAGGTTGAAAGCCATCAAGGTAAAGAGATAAATACAGATAAAGTTTTACAGAAGTTTAAAAATCAATCTTACCTGGGGAAAAGACAAGTTATAGGATATGACTTTAGAGTTAAGCCCTAAATAAGAGACTAGGTTTTGCTATGTAATTGAGTTAGGAAAATATCTTGGGCATAGATTTTGGAGCAAGGCAAAGTGATACAAATTGGTATTATGTATATGAGGAACAACAGGAATCTCAAGACTATGGTAGGAATTAATGTAACATGGGTTAATAATGCAATAAAATGGCCTTATTTTAAAATTGGACTTTATTTCATGGGCAATTAGGGAGGTGATGAAAAAGTGTAAGTATATAAATAACACTCAAACACATGCTTTAGGAAAAGTAATTCAAAAAGAAAAAATTTGAAATAAGCAGATTAGAAAGCTTTCTCAACAATGTAGTGACAAGTATTAGGACCTGGACTAGGGCATTAGTTATGAGATTGGAAGGGAGGGAGATTATGTTAGCACTAATAAAGAGGGAGATTTAATGGAATTTCACAACTGATAAACTTTGGGAGGGAAGAAAAGAAAAATAATTTAATGGTAATATCATTTTTTTAGACTGGCTCCTAGAAGAATATTAATATTCTTAATAACAATAAAAAAATAAAAGCAAAATAGTTTGGAGAGGAAAGACAAGCTTAATTTTAGATAAATTTAAGTCAAAGTGCTAGTAGCACATAAAAGTAGCATCACATAGGTGGTTCTAGAAGTAAAACTAGAGCTCCAAACAATGATAGACTGGAGATGTATACATGGGTGCCCTCTGCATGGGGTAACTGCTTGTTGTGATGAGAAAATGTAACATTTACATTTGTAGGGGCATCTGTAGGGGGAAAGAACAAGGAGAATCAAAGATAAAAGCAGACTAAAATAACCAGTAACCGCAGGAAAAAAAATCTTTCAATAGCAAGGTGGAGGTCATGGGATCTGTCAGGTACATTATTGATAATTTTCAATAGAGAATTTTCAGGGTAGTGACACTCATAAAAACTAAAGAGTGACAGATTGAATGAGGAAAGAGGGAGTGAAGTATATGAGCAATGACGATGAAGATAGTTGGCTGGGAATAAAAAATAGGATAGTAACTGGTGTTTTTACCTAACCTGTCTCCATCTCTCTTTTAATCTCAGAGGTAATGTTTCTCCTCTTCAAGACCAGTTTCTCCAGTTTATCCTTCCTAATCAGTCGTTCATCCTATTTTGTGGCATTTTCTCTTTTTGTTACTGGGACTGTTCCACATCTTGGAAATGTTTTTTCTCAGTTTCAAAATTACTTCTTTTTCTTGATTTGCACCTCTCTCTCTGTCTCTCTACCATTTTATCTCCTTCCCATGCTAGCCAGCCTTCTGGAGTCCTAACACTGCCTTGCCTCTGGCCTTCCACAAAGACTAAGCTCCTTTCCCTTCCATACCATTGAAGCTCCACCCAGTGCTGATGACATCACCATTGCTAAGTCAATAGAATCATTCCATCCCCATGTTACTAGATTTCTCAGTTGCATTTGTCGCTTTGTCTCTCCTCCAGACTTCTCTGTTGCCAGGCTACCATGACAATGTAGTCTCCTGGTTCTCTCTATATGGCTGGCCTTTATTTCTGGCCTTTTTTTTCATCTTTTGCCTCTTAATTGTTAGTGTTCCTCGTATTCATTATTAATTGTCTGAACTCTTTCTATACTCTTTCCTTTTGAGAGATATCCACTCTCAAGGTTGAAACTCTGTCGTATATCATGAAGTTTTTCCAATCATGTGTCTCCATCTCAGAATTTTTAAATAAATTTCAGGCCTGTATGTTCAACTCTCCAATAAATACCTTCAAATTTACCTTCACAATAGCTAATACATGCTGGGCTTAATATCTAGGTGATGGGTTGATAGGTACAGCAAACTACCATGGCACATGTTTACCTGTGTAACAAACCTGCACTTCCTGCACTTGTACCCTGGAACTTAAAATAAAAATTATCAAAAAAAATCCACCTTCACCTTCAAACCATCTTAACCTGAACTTCTCATTTGCTTTTTCCAACTTACTGTTTCTTAAGAATATTTTCTCCTATTTGCAGGCATTGCTACCATACTAAGTCAGGCCTTCATTGTCTTCTACCAGAACCACTGGAATAACTTCATACTGCCTTCATGTTTCTATTTTTATTTCACTAATATTCATCCCAACAGCCACAATAATTCAGTAAAACCATAAAACTGAATAAACCACTCCAAATTTAGTACTCTGTTCCCCAGTTTTCCATAAGATAAAATCCAAGCTTGTTAAAACGGCATATAGAGTCCCCCTAAGAACTGGTTCCTATATTCTTTTCCTACTTCATCTTTAGGCATGCCTTGTTTTCTATGCTACAGTAATCCCATAATGCTATGTTCATAATTCTGAGTATGTTATAAAACTCTAGGAAGACTGGAGCAGAAATAGATGGCCTCGTGAACAGATTGAGTAGTTAATGTCTTCTGAGAGCTGATGAGAAACCTTTCTTTCCTCTTTCCACTATAGTATATATCCAGAGACCAAATTGATGCATTTTTTTTTTCATAATTAGTGATTTACTCCAGTGTTTCAGTCAATGACATCTCCAGCCAGTACTTATAAAATGTGAATAGATCATGGGAAGTTTTTTTTTATTTTTTTAAATTTTTTAAATTTTTATTGCATTATAGGTTTTGGGGTACATGTGCAGAACGTGCAAGGTAGTTGCATAGGTACACACATGGCAGTGTGTTTTGCTGCCTTCCTCCCCTTCACCCACAGTTGGCATTTATCCCCACGCTATCCCTCCCCAGCCCCTCCCACTGTCCCTCCCCCATTCCCCCCAATAGACCCCAGTGTGTAGTTGACCCCTTCCCTGTGTCCATGTGTTCTCATTTTTCTCACCCGCCTATGAGTGAGAATATGCGGTATTTCTTTTTCTGTTCTTGTGTCAGTTTGCTGAGAATGATGTTCTCCAGATTCATCCATGTGATTTTTGTATTTCTGGCAGTATCTTATATCTTTGGAAATAATAACATTCTATCTTTGGAAATAATAGTTCATCATGCTATGCCTGTAGGTTTACATCTTGGAAGTAGTATGTGTCACATGAGAGACACTTCACACTGCACAATATTTTCTTACCATTCTTCACTTCCTCACCACTATTCTAGCATACTTCTCCTCCATTAAGTCTCAATTCTCCATTTAAAACTATCTACTAATAAAAGGCACACATCAGAGCCTCCATAAGTGATATGGGAAAAAATGGAGAGATGTCAATTGCATTGGAGAATTGGGTACTGAAGGAAAATTGTGGGGAATAATAATGAAATATAGCCTTGGTGGAGGCAAATCTTTTTAAATAAAATACAAAAAAATGGCCACAAAGGAAAGATTGATAAATTGAATTTAATTAACATTAAAACTTCTGTTAATGTAAACCAGAGTAAAAAATGTAATAGAAAAAGACATTTACAGCATATATATATATATGTGTGTGTGTGTGTGTGTGTGTGTGTGTGTGTATGTATGTGTGTGTGAGAGAGAGAGAAAGAGAGAGAGTATCTTCAAAAATACTCATTTAGAATATTACCAATGCATACAAATTGATTTAAAAAACATAAAGAAATTAGGCAAAAATCTTAAAAAGGCACTCCACATAAGAGGCTAAATGCCGAGAAGTATATGAAAAGCATGTGACATTATTGGTATTTCAGGTATCCGGAATAACGTAAATTAAAGCCAAAATGTGATACTACAACATAGAAAAACTGATATTTTTCTGAGAGATGATATTAGGATATGTGCAATTTAAAAGAAAAAAAAATTATTTATTTTTTGTTACAGTGTAATTAAATTAGTCCATCCTTTCCTTACTTAGATTTCCTGTGCTTCTAGAATACAATTCCTAGTGCCTGCAATTCTGGAGAAGTTTTAGCCATTATCCCTTCAAATATTGCTTCTTCCTCACACTCTCTAATCTTTTATAAGTTCAATTAGATTTGTGTTAAGATGAGCTATAACGTCTATGTTTGATAACCTCTTGTATATCGTCCATCTTTTTGTCTCTCTGGGATGAATTCCAGGCTATTTCTTCAGATTGGTAGTTCTAGTTTGATCTTTACTCCTACTTATGTCTAACTAATCTATGAACAATTTTAATTTTTTGTAGAAATTTTCTTATTTTTCAAATTTAATTTTCCTTTTAAGGAAAATGTATTACAGCCCTAAATTAGATTAGATGAATAAATAGGAGTTACCTGTGAAAGTGAGACGATTGTGTTTTAGGCAGAGGTAAATAAAATAATAACAGCTTCTATTTACTGAGTTATGTGGTGCCACCAGGCTGATTTCCTCAAATTGTTTTCACTTAGACTTGAAACGGCCTTGTAGCATTATCAGTGCTTTTAACATGAAGAGTAAGACTCAAGGTAAAATAATGTGCACTCAATTTGCAGCGATTCCGTGGCAAAACTGGACTGTATCCTCTAAAATAATCATTTCTCTTTCTTCTAGGACATATACCCCTTAGAATAACCAGAATTGTGGTTGCCCTTCAAGGGAATTTAGTAATTCCAGGCTAAACTGCACAGTTCTTTTCTGATTATAACTCAGTTCTGGAAGGTCATCTCAGGAGTATCTTGGGACTTGTGTCTTTATTTCAACATTGAAGGCCAACTTGCTTCCCCCTTCCTCTGTCCTAACCCTAATACTGACTATGACATAACAAAAACAGCAAAATAAAGAGCATAGCATTCATTGGCATTCACCCTATAATATCTTGTGTTACATAAGATTTCTCTACAGGTGTGATTTGTGAGGTTTATACGTATTCATTTACTTTTTAGTTTAACACCTTCCTTGCTTCTCAGTAATATGGTTTGCTTCATTTTGGGGTCATACTTGAGTAAAATAATAGGTTGCTTTCCTGGAAATATAGGGTATTTCTTTCTAACCAGCACATAGTCAGTTTTTTTGGATATCTTTTTTTTTTCAACAGAGGTAATTAAAGGTAAAATTCATTTCCTTCTCTCCCTTCCTCCCTCCATCCTTTTTTCTTTCCTAGTTACATTGGCTTTTTAAAAAGATCGGGACCAGTTACCATATAAACATTTTGATTGGTCTGATTATCTTTTCATAATATGGTTTAACATGTTCTATACTTCTGGTATTTGATTAAACTGAAAGCTAAATCTGGCTTAGATAAATTTCAGTTGGATACTTTGGAAAGAATACTTTAGAGATGATACTGTATATGCCACATGGCATCTCATCAGAAAACACAGGATGTCTGGATGTCCTGATATGAACAAATGTTTCTAAGTTGCATCAATGGGTTAAGTTGGCTACAGACATATTTCTTCATTTTAAAGTTGTGTTTTCCCCCTACAGCTCTATGTAACATAACACTTGGTTGCAATAGCAATAGTCAGCGCCTCATCCATCTTTCATCTAATGGTTGCTAGTGAACTCTTAATATTCTTGCTTGAGTCAATTATTTCAATGGTGTGCACCAATTCTGAGTGAATAATTTGTACTCTTCTACTTTTTGACCGTCAACCACTGTAAATAGGCAAACAGTGAATACTTCACTGAGAGCAATACCTCTTAGAGAAAGGGGTACAGCACCCAAATAATCCTCTTTTGCTTACCGGTGATTTGGGATGATTTCATTTAATATTTAAATGAATCTCAAGCATGACTACACTATTCTTTCAGTTGATTAAGTCATGCTAAGCTTGGATTTAAAGGAGCATCTAGTTGACGTTTACAAGACATGAAGTGTCTCCAGCAATAACCTGGAATGTAAGTAGATTAATCACAGTCCTGTCAAGTGGAATTCTACATAGAGCTTGTTTATCAAAGCAGAGTATAGACGAATAAAGCAGATACCGATTGTAGAAATGTAGACAGAAGAATACAATGGATTATTACTTTTTTCTCTAATTCTTTAGATATAAAATCTGATTTCAATTGAATTATAGAGAAATGAAAAATATTTTAAAAGATTTAAAATAACTTATGTAGAGGAAAGATTTAGTGTTGAAAGACCTCCAAAATGCTTTTTTTTTTTTTTTTTAGCAGAAGCAGCATTTTTGTCTGGAACTCTTCTTTAAACCTTATCTTTGTTTGGCAGCTGTACCTGGAAAGAAAGAAGAGAAAACAACGAAGACAGTGGAGCAAGGTAAAAAAAAATGAAGGAGGTTCACATTATCTTCTTTAGAAAGACAACAACATGCGGAGGAAAGCACTGGATTCAGACAGGCGGAAGACGATAACCTCTAAGTTTATTGCTCTTTATCACTGTCCTTGCATGTTTTTCTGTGCCAGGGAGAATGTGAGACAGCAATCTGGATTGGTCTTTCTTTTGTGTAACTAAACTCTGAGTATCAGCTCCAAATAGGAAAACTCCACAAACTGCTCAATTACATCAGGAGACATGCTGAAGATTGCTGGGAATAAGGCAATGATCCAGGGGAAGTGGTAGACATATTTCTACTTGATGTGTGGTTTTAACACCATCTTACTGATCATAATTTGAAAAATAAAGATGGCCCAATCCTATATATGCAAAAACTATTTCTGTTGCTTGAAGAAATATATGTAAAAGTTAAAATGAAAAAACCAACAGCAAAAGTAAGTTGAATATATTATGATGTATAGTATATTACGACTTCAACTACTTATTCTCCCAAGAGGGCTAAAATTTCACCATTATAAATCATAATGATACGAAATAGTTATATATTTTATTTGTATTTATGCAGCTGTATCATAAATAGATCACTCCAGATTCTGCCTGAGAAAAATGCTATAGTACACTAAACTTAAAACATTCAAAGTGATGTTGTGGCTTCTCTTAGAGCTCAAGTGTGCTAATAATTTTAATTATCATTCCCCCCATGTCTTTGCTTTTATATAATAATATTATATTTATTATAATAAATTAAATTAGAATTAGCAATAATTTTGTAAAGAACAAAGTCTCAATGATTTCTCCAAATTTGAGTTGGAATTAAATTTCTGAAGTCCTAATATCAAAAATTAAGAACTTTTCACATAAATATATCAAGAAAATCCTTCAATCTCTCACATGTCAAATAAGTAAACTAAAGTTAAGAATTTGGTTAAGTAAAATGATTGGTTAAGAATTTATTTCCTTGGGCTTTTCAAAATAAAATCCCATTATAATTGCATTGAAAATGTTTTCCAATTTATTTTGGCTTCTGGGGACTTTTAAAGTTTACAATTCAGTAGATGTTTCTGTCAGTTTCTTTTTGAAGAAGTGTGGAATTTTAGCTTCTGAAATATAAAGTGGGAGCACTGAATCCTAATTTCAATGTGTTCAGTTATGCATGTTTCTGAATCTAAATTTATTCTCTAAAAAACAAAGATAATTATCCCAGACTGGCCCATTGACAAGATGTTGTATAAGTCAAACAAGAAAACATATGTGAAAAAATAGGAAAATTTATAAACTTCTAGATAAGCATATAACATATAATTAGGCATTTTTCCTTATGAAATTAATTTCAACACAGATGACGTAAATTATCAAACTACTTTGACTTCATGAGCTTTATAGCTTTCACCCTTCTAGTATAACATTGCTGATTTCTCATGACATTCATAGATTGTTTTCATAGCCTCAGTATAGCAAAAGAAGATTGGCTGGAATATAAAACACCCACACCGACAATAATAGTAGCTAACAGACAACTGATTTCAAAATAGATTTTTTTTTTCTTCTTATTGGCATGATGGTGTCGGTTTCATTAATTCTATAATATTTCCTCTAGTGGACAAGAGACTGGAAATGATTCCTAGAGATATGATCTTACTTCTTAAGATGATTTTATAGTAATTTTCTACTAAAATTTTGTTTTCTCTTGTCAAAGCTTAGGCTCCTGGCTTGTGTGGAAAAAAAATGATGCTCTTTCAATGGCTATTTTTATATTGACTTAGTAAATCCTTTCAATTTTAAATATTGTATGACAATGGCCTCATATTTTTCAACCATAGCAATCATAGGAAATAACGTATTTGGATAGCTTGCATATTTTGTAATCAGTATATCTATGACTAATAACTGAAATGAAAATATTTAGTGCTTTTAATAAAGTGGTATGAGAAGACATGATGACATTCTACACATTTTCTCATATTATTCTAATATTTATGCATAATGCTTTATGATGTGTACTTTGCTTTCTTATTTAGTTTTTAGTTATCTTCAAAAGTACAAATAATCTATTGCTAGTCTATAATTCATTGAAATATAGTTAAATCCTCTTTAAAAATTTATTTTTATTTATTTGTTTGAACATGTAGACTTTATTTGGAAAAATTATATGATTTTTATAAATTTTAATAGAGTTTAAATACACTTTGTGATCTAAGTATAATTGTGTATATTGCATCTCTGGACTTAAATACTTAAGGATATTTCAATGTCTCAAAATTAAGTTGAAAACTTTATTACTGAATGGTATAGTATTCCATCCTCTTAACAATTAAAAATCACTTCAAAAATCAGTTAAAAAGAAACACAACAAAAATATTTTTAGAAAATTAAATAAAATCTGATTGTGTGTTAACTATCAAGAATAAATTTTAACACACTTAGTAATTATTTTATTAAGTGTAAATTTGGAGAATGTTGATCTTAAGTGTATCAGAGTTCACTTACTATAATAAGATTCAACTTTGCCTTAAATTAAGAAATACTTCAAAATTCATAAATAGGCTAATTTGTGTCCACTTGAAGAGTTTCTTTCTTGGCTTTTGATGCTATTCTGTAAACAATGGTTCCCTACATAATTGTAATAGTGTTTTAAGTTGTCACAACACCAGGCAAAACCCAAGTGCTATTACATGTTTTGTATATCCATCACTGTCCTCATCTGCCTTATCAGATTCTGCTTTGTGTATGCTCTGGTCCTTTTAAAATCTGTGATGTGTACTGATTGTAGATTTATTCCATACCACCAAGTGAATGTTAATAATATCTAAGCATAATTATTTTCCTGAGAAAATTTTATTCATTTGAATATAATGAATGTGTATATTTCTTGGTCTATCAAAGTTATAAAAAAAAAGGAGAAACAGTTTTACATTTAAAATCAATGAAGTAAAACAAGGTTTAGTTAACACAGTTGTATTTAATTATTTGCTTAATATGTATTTATAAAATAACTTATTTGCACATGTTGACTAAGTCATGCTGTTGACCCTCAATAAATGTTAAATTATAATAACAATATTATAGATTCCTGTGAATTCTAAACATTTTGACAATACTTTGTGCTTTGGTTGTTTAATATTTATTGAGCGCCCACAACAGGCTAGGCGCTGGGGAATGGGTGTGAGTGGCATGGCGTGGGCTTCAGAGAGAAGATGGTCTATATGAAGGCAATGCATGAAAATGAGGATACTCTCCTTGTTTATGTATTTTACATGTTTTCAAGAGAACCATTAGCAAGTGTATTCTCCACTCCACTGTCTCACTTGATCACATAATATATTTTACTTCTTCTTACTCTTATTTTACTTAATACTATGAAAACCATTTATCTTCATAATTATTTTGTCATTCATAGGAAATTCCTTTCAGGTCTTTCCTTTCTTAACTCCTTCCTCCTACTCACCATATTCCTTTAATGAGAGACAGATCTCACTCCTACTTATTATAGCAGAAGAACACATACTTAATGGAAGTTTGTGTTGTTACATTAATTCCTAAAGAGGGCTACTTTCTGCCAAGCAACATTTGATTCATGTGATTCACACATTGGTAGGATTGTCATTCAACATTAAAGAGAATTTCAGCTCTGAAAACAGGCAGTGGATGTCAATGATGTTTGTGATATTAGGAGGTGATGTTAAGAGACACATACGCATTAATTCTTTACCTTTTTTCCAAAAGTTAAAGTTCCTTTATTAATGGTGATCTATCTTGTCTAATAAGCTGATGTGTAACTCCATCACTCATTTTATGTAGGATTTATGATAGGTACATACAGGTTACATAGAGATATAATTGAATGCCCAAATTTTATTTCCATGCAAGTGTTCTGCCTTTCAGTTATGAAAATGAACCATTCCTGTGCCCAGTATAGCCTTCTGCTCATCTTTTTCCTTCCTTTTTCTTTTCCTTTTTTTTTTTAAGAAACTGGGTATTTTGCAGAGAAGCACACGAAACTACAAGATTACCCCTGGAATGCGTCCCTCCCACTGCCCTTGCACTTCATACTGTGATAACCACACTTACCCCCAAGGACCCTCAGTAACTCTTGGGTCAGAGGAACTGGTAGGTAGATGGGCTTCATTACATTACCTGGCATTACCAATTATCAGACAGCATTCCCAGGAAGAATGCATCAGGCTTATGCTGCCTGCATTCTGCCCCTTCCAGGACTCATCAATGAAGTTTCTCAATGGCAATATTATCAATCTTTTAGGTTCTTAAAGTAACAAAATTTTTACATCAAATGTGTGCATTTGCTTCACCTCTCTTATAATTCTTAAGCTTTCCTTCATTTAACTTTCAACAACCTTCATGTAAAACTGAAGAATGCCAATACAAACCATTTTTAAGCCCTGTCACATCTAATTGTAAATATAAAGAAAATTACCATGTGAGCCCTGAATTTAATGACAGTGCACTTCAGATTTCTTTTGACAATATTTTACATAATTTATAGTAACTTAAAGCAATACAAATTATGTATCCTTGATCCCTGTCTATATTTTAATATTAGACTTAAGTTTCTTTAAAATATCCTTAAATGTGTAATGGGTCATTTTTCATTCTCATTATAAGAAAAATTCTCTTAAAACTCTTATTTTTCTTATATAGAATTGTGATTGCCATCACTAGGATTTGGCATGCAAAAAGTAATTGTTAAGTATTTAAAGTAGATATTTGAAGTTTAAAATCTATTCTCCAGAGGGAATAATCAACTTTATGTTCCTTTGACTTTCTAGACAAGATTATATAAAGAAATCAGAAATGCATTGTAATAGTAACCATATGACACAGCAATAAAACATTTTTTTGAGCTTAAGAAGATTATTAAGCTGCTAATCTTGTTTTTTATCTATTAATATTTACTTTCACTCCTACTTTTACACTGAGATCACAAGTGGGTTATATATTTTTTTCCTTTAAGAATCTTTAATGAAAATATATTACTGGCTGCTACATTACAAAGTTGAATGGTTAGAGCAAAGATTGTTTCCTGAGAAATTTTATTTCCTTTTTTTTTTAATTTACAGATTGGCTTTCCACTAAAAGCCTATTTATGAAAAGAAAGAATTGGTATACACTATCTTAAAGAAAGTCTCTTAGAGTCAGTTGCTCTTCCAGATCCTGGAACAAATTAATGAGGTTTAAGTTTCATACTCTAAAATTAAATTGCAGAAATAATCTGAAACCATCAACCCTATGTAAAAATCCATTGTTACTGTATTCTCATTATAAATTAAGTTACACATTTCAGGTCAAGTAATTTTAGTAATGAAAATGAATGTTTTATCGATATTCTATACAACATTTACCTGCATCTTAGTGACTGTTACTGTCCCATTTTTTTATAGATCAATGACACATTATAAGCTTGTTGTAAAGCAATGTTTTAAAAGTCAGAATTTAACTCAGATCCTGGAATGGCAAAATAGTAGTTAAAAACTTTTTTTATCATTACGACCTGAAAAGTCTGGGTTTTACTTCACTTGATTTTTATACAGAAAAGAAGGGGAAATTTTTTTTCCAAACAAAGCATCTACGTTATCATTTCAAGCCTTTACGGTACATTCAATGGTCAAAAATTCTTAACTTGGAGTTAGCACTTACAGCTTTGGTCTTCAAGGAAGAAATAATTGATGATAGCCAGTGGCAATTATGAAATATTAATCTGTTTGAACAAGAGAGCACAGAGCTATCTTGAAATAAAACTTCGGGCTTAGTTTAGCTCTATCAATAATTTGTTCTGTGACTGGGCTAGTTATTTGCCTTGCACTGCCTTTTTTTAAATAAGAAAATATTGTTGTATTGAGCCATCTCTAAGGGACCTTCCATCTCTAATATTGTACAATTCTCACTTGTAAGACATGTTTTCCATGCTTGAGACATTTCAACATTGCCCCAAATGCCGAAGAGTAAACTGTCTTCTGATCACAAATACAATCACTCAACAGGAAAGTCCAATTTAGATTATAAAATGAAAATATCTAAAAATATTATTTAAATCTACTAAATGGAATGATAATATTTAAAGTCTTGCTGATAGGTTACATTACACTTAAATCCCAAAAATATCTCAGGAACATATCATGCTGTTGGATGTCAAAGTAATTATATAAAGATGCTTTAAGTAAGATTGTACATATGAGAATTAGTAATAATGGAACACAGGATATAGAGATTATGCCTTTGATACACACACACAAACTATAAAAACTGGGGCAGAAGAACATACTGTCTCTGGAGATAGGAGAATGCAGATAACAACTGTGTGTGACTGGTGATTTCTGACTATTTTTACAAGACGGCAGTAATTACTTGGTAGTATCAGTCAGTTTTTCAGCACATATTATATTCTCTCGACAAAATGAAAGGAAAAAAAGTTTGGCTTTAGGATCTTTCCTTCCTTATCACTGGAAGCATGTAAGTTTAAATTCCTTAGAGGGTCCCACAGGTTCCTTTGCTACCAAGTCTCATTGTGACTTTCCAGCTTAGGCTCACTGCTTCTACCCCACTTTCTTCATTCAAGAATCCACTTGAACTTTCACACTCTGTGGTATTCTTATGTTGTTTTTTATGTTTGAAATGCCTTTCTAATTCTTCTTTCATGGCAAGTTTTATCAGTTTTTGAATCCATCACAAATGCCAGTGTTTCTCTGAAGTCTTTTTCATTTTCTCAGGTTGAGCTTGTCAGTGTTTCTGCTATGCACCCAGAGTTCTGAGCCCTCTACCATTGTATCTAATCTGTCTATGTGGATGCATACAACACAGTCTGAACTCCACACAGTCTTCCTTGTTTTTCCAACTCCCAGTACAAGACAGACACTCAATAAATACCTATTGAATACAATATAGTTTATCTTTTAAAACAAACCTGTGTCCTCCTTTTATAATATCATTTTCAAGAGAAAGGACTCAAGGGGTCCTTTTTTATCTACAGGAGACTTACTTTTGTCACTCTGGTAGGCACAACACAAAGAACAGGTTCTGGTTTGTTGAAACGGCATCGACTTTTATTTTACTCCAAACCAAACACTTTTTGAGCATCTCAGACCTCAATTTTCTTTCTGTGTACATATCCATCGCAAAGTTTAATATATAGTGTGGAAATTTTTTTAAAAATTTAATGAAAGTCTAAAATATAGCAAATCAAATTCAACAATGCATAAAAAGAATTATACATGACCAAGTGGGATTTATTCCAGATATGAAAGTCTATCTTGACATTTGAAAATTATTTAAGTAAGCTATAGTATCAACAGACTAAAAAAGAAAAAAACACATGACACTATCAATAGTAATGGCAAAAGTATTTGATGGTTAAAAACCATTTATGGTTAAAAACTCTCAGCAAACTAGGAATAGACAGAAGATTCTTAAACTTGATAAATAATTTCTACAAAAATCCTGTAGCTAACATTCTATTTAATGATGAGAAATTAAAAGCTCTCTTGCTAAGGTCAAGAACATGGCAAGGATATTTGCTCTAGCCACAATTTATAAACATTATACTGAAAGTGTTAGTGAATGAAGTAATATAAGAAAAGGATATAAATGGTATACAAGTTGGGAAGAAAAAAAACTGTCTTTGTTCAAAAATTACATTCTTGTTTATGTAGAAAATTCCAAAAACTTCCTGGAACTAATCAGAAAATATACAAGGTTTCAGGACACAAAGTTGATATGCAAAAGTCAATTACTCTCCTATATCAGTAATGAAAAAATTGAATAAACAAGATTCAAAACACAATGACCACTTGTATTAGCACCCAAAACATAAATATTTAGGTATATTTTTAAAATTATATATAAGATCTATGGGAGGAAAACTATATAAAAGAAATAAATGGAAACCAAATAAACTGAGAGATAGTCCATATTCATTGATAAGATTCCTCAGTATTGTCAAGATGTCAGTTCTTCCTAAATTGAGCTACAGATTCAACACAATTCCAGAAAAATTCTAGCAAGTTATCTGTGGCTATTGACAAACAAATTCTAAGTTTTATACAAAAAGGCAAAAGATCCAGAAGAGCTAACACAGCATTGGAAAATAAAAATTAAGTGGGAAACTGACTCTACTGAAATTCACAACTTACTGTAAAAATACAGTAATCAAGAAAGCATGATATTAGTGAAAGGAAAGACAAATAAATCAATGAAACAGAATAGAGAGCTCAGAAATACACTCACAAAAATATAATCAGTTGATCTTTGACAAAGGAGCAAAAGCAATTTACTGAGAAAGGATAGACATTTTAACAAACGGGTATCAAAACAACTGGATGTTCATAAACAAAAATACAAAAGAAAACAATAAACCCTCAAAAATAGACTTTACATCCTCCTCAAGAAAATTAACTCAAAATGGATCATAGACCTAAATGTAAAACATAAAACTTTTAATAAAACTCCTAGAAAATAGCATAGGAGAAGATTTAGGTGATCTTGGGTTTGACAATGACATTGTAAACATAACACCAAAGACACAGTCCCATGAATGAAGAAAATTATTAGTTGGACTTATACAGATGGCAAGTCAGCATGTGAAAAGATGTTCAACATAACAGGTCATTAGATTAAAATAATGAGATACCACTACACACCTATTAGAATAGCTAAAACATAAAACACTGACAATACTGAATGCTGGGGAGGATGTAGAGCAACAGAAACTGTCATTCTTTGCTGCTGGGAATGCAAAAAGGCAATTTGACAGTTTCTTAGAAAACTAACCTACTCTCAATATGCAGTCCAGCAATTATGCTCCTTGGTATTTATCCAAATAAGTTGAAAACTTACGTCTATGTAAAACCTGCACATGACTGTTTATATCAGCTTTATTTATATTTCCTAAAACTAAGAAGTAACCAAGATGTCCTTTAATAGGTGAATAATACAATTTTTATTCAGTGTGAAAAATGTATGAGCTATAAAGCCACAAAAATAAATTGAATAACCTTAAATTTTATTTCTATGTGAAATATGCCAATCTGAAAAGTCAACATATTGTACAATTCCAAATATATGACATTCTGGAAAAGGCAAAACTATAGAGAAAATTAAAAACAGTGGTTACCAGGTTTTGGGGAGAAGAGAAATTTGACTAGGTAGAGCATAGAGAATTTTTAGGGTCATGAAATTATTCTGAATGATACTGCAATGGCAGATACATGTCATTATTTTTGTTGAAATCTGTAAGATGTATAAAACTAAGTGAACTCTAATGTAAACTATGGACTTTGGTTGATAATAATGTATCAATATTGTTTCTAGGACTATAATAAATGTACCACACTCTTGAGGGATACTGATGGTGAGGGAGCCTGAGTGTACTAGAAGAGGGTGTATTAGTTTGGGCTGATATAACAAAGTGCCATAGACTGGGTGGCTAATAAACAACAAACATTTATTTCTCAAGATCTGGAAGCTGGAAGTCTAAAATTAGGCTGCTAGAATGGTTATGTGCTGTGAGAGCCCTCTTCTGGATTGCAGACTGCTGTCTTTTTGTATCCTGACATGCATAAAGAGGGCAAGAGAGCCCTCCAGGGTTCCTTTTATTTTTATAAGGCCACTAATTTTATTAATGAGGGTTCCAGGCTGATGACCTAATTATTTCCCAGAAGTGCCACCTCCTAATACCATCACATTGGAAGTAGAAGTCTGTTACAGAAAGAGTGTATAGGAAATCTGCACTTTCTGATTAGTTATGCTGTAATCATAAATCTGCTCTAAAAACTAAGGTCTATTAATTTATTTTAAGTGCACAGAAATCTCAAATAATTAGTCCAGTTCACTAAGTTAAAGTATATTTTGAAATTCCATACCATGAGTAGCAGAAAGATACATTAAAATCCTTCTTTATTTTGATTATATTAATAATTATTCAGTTAACATTTTTCTTGTATTCAATTACATTTCTTCAACTTTTCTATATATATTATCTTGTAAATTAAATTTCATTTTGAACAGTTACACTCTAATGAGAATGATTCTTGAAATCCCACATAAATGTGTTTTCGGAGAGGATTTCCATTTTAAAAAGTTCAAAAGGCAATATAGAATATGTATAATGAATAAGATTGTTATAGAAATAAAGATTGTATTATATCTTAAATTAATAGATGATAAGAGGTTATTACAAAAAACAAATGGGCCTAAGTATGTAATACATGTGTGTGAGATTACTGAACTTTGGAAAGTCACTCAAAATTTCTTAGATAACAAAAAAGTAAAATTGTGAGGTAAACGTTAGATTTAAAGATATGTAATTTTCTTTTTTGTCCAGGAAAACTATCAGATATTGGCAATTTCGTTTTACTTAATGCCTTTACCAGACTGGGATTACAAACTGGAAAATAATTAACCGTGAAAGATGTTCATAATGATAATTAGGTTATTGTGTAAAGATTTGACGATAAGTTTCCTTGTAGTTTGGATTCAAAATGTTTATGATTGTTTCAGGAAAGAACTCTAGGGCTGATATCATCTGCTATAAGACTTTCCATTATTTCAGTCTTGTCTTATCTTTTTCATGAGCCTCTTTTTCTAAAAATTCTTGTAGAAGGAAAAGGAAACACTATTGAGTCATATACCTTTTCTATTTTACAGTGCAATTAAAAGTAAAAGATGTTTACTATTTATTTTTGGTTAAATATATTCAGTACCATAACTTAAATTAAAAGATTCCTGGATGCATTGCTATTGAATATTATTTTCAAAATGAATAGTTTTTATCTCATAGATTATTTAAAGCTTGACTTTAATAGCTATTTTGATCATAATCTGTATTTTAAATTTTTAAACATCTGGCAATAGCACGTCAAAATTTATAAAATTAAGGGTATTACTATCAATATATAAATGATATATCAATATAAAAAAATTATATGAGATTGGATTTGAAACATGCTGCTAAAAAGAATAGCTGAGAACACCATTCTTTGTGTGTGGGTGTGTTTTTACCTGTCACATTATTAAGAAAGTAATTGTTCTCTTTCTGGTTTATTTCGCCTTTATGTAATTAGTTACTTAATAAGTCAAGTCAATCTCTGTGAATAAGGCAAATAAGATTAATTTGGGGCCTTTAAAAAAACACGCCACTAGTTATATTGATAGTATTTATTTATAATATTTATAATCCATACCGTAGGTTGCTTTGCTTCTGCAGCACCTGTAAATGATCTGCACTTCACCTGTTTTTTCCAACTGCTTGCTGGACATTTCCTTTTTGGGTGTCTTGTTGACATATGAAACACAATATATTCAAAACAGACCTTCCTCCAAAGACCTTTTACATTTCATATCTCAGGTGAGGGAAAATTATCCTACTGTAAACCAAATAAAAAAAAAAATCTAAGAACCATTCTCAGCTAAAACAAAACAAAACAAAACAAAAACAGACTAACAAACAAAAAAACCGTAATACATGCCTAAGCGCGGTGGCTCATGCCTGTAATCCCAGCACTTTGGGAGGCTGAGGAGGGCAGATCACTTTTGGTCAGGAGTTCGAGACCAGTCTGACTAACATAATAAAAACCTGTCTCTACTTAAAATACAAATATTAGCTGGATGTGATGGCGGGTGCCTGTAATCCCAGCTACTCAGGAGGCTGAGGCAGGAGAATCACTCAAACCTGGGAGGCGGAGGTTGCAGTGAGCCGAGATCGCACCATTGCACTCCAGCCTGGCAATAGAGTGAGATTCCATCAAAAACAAAACAAGACTAAACTGATACATCTACTTACAGTTATGCAATTAAAATGGCATTTTGCCCAATTTATAAGTCTAAACCTAAATGGAACATTCTTAGTGAAAACCTTCCCCAATTTTAAAATTTGAATCAATAAATTATTTATTATCTGTATAACTTTACTGGAGTACTTATCACAGGGTCGAATATTTTGCTGTCTGTTGGTTAACTACCTTTTCACAACTATTTCTATATACAGACCATTTCAAAACTTAGTGGTGTAAAACAACAGCTGATTTCATTTTGTCCATGATTTTGTGCATCAGGACTTCAGGAGGATGAAGCAGGCAGTTTTTACCTGATTATCTCATGTGATCGCAGTCAGATGTCAGGTTGGGCAGCAGTCATGTAAAATCACTGACTCCTGGATGTGCACGATGGCTCTCTCAGATGGCTGGCAGTTGATACTAGCTGTTGGCTGGGAGCTCAGCTTGGGCTGTTAGTTGGACTGCCTAGATGTAACCTCTCTCACATGGTGGAGTTAGATTACTACCTGGCAACTGCATTTCCCAAAGCAAGTGTCACTAGATTAACAGGTTAAAAAAAATGCATGACCTTTTCTGATTTAGCCTTGGAAGTCACGGAGTATCACTTCCATTTCTGTTGGTTGTAAATGGCCTACAGCTAAACTGATAGATCTGCCCTGTTCAAGCTTCCTATTCACTCTCTGTTTCTCTGAAATGTGTCTTTCTTTCCATTTCATTGTTTCAGGTTTAATTTCTTTCCCTCTTCTAGTTCTGCCTCAGTACTACATGCTTACATCCTTTACTGAGCCTATCATGCAACTACTGGGGCTGGCACTTACATGCTTGAAAGCATAGATATAGTGGTTCAAATCCCAGGTCTCCTATGTAAAGATCTTGGAAAGTTATTTAATCAATTTATGTGAAAAGCAGAAATAATAACAGAACCTATATACCTCATAAAGTTGTTGTGAGCACTGAATGAGAAAATGGTGCTCACAAAATGAGAAAACATTGCCTGACACATAGTAAGCAGAAAATGTTAGCTATCATTCTTATCACATCTTTCTTCCCCAAATCCCATGTCAGTTTACTTGTACTATATATATCTGACATAATCTGAACTTGTGACAGTAATTTAGTAATTCATGCACTTATTTTCTATCATTTACGTATTTAGTTCAATGTCTTATAGACAAAATATACCTAGAGACATTTGTATTGTGAATATCAACTCAGATGCCCTGTGATCTTTAAGCCTCTGTATACAAAACATGAAGAAACTTGCAGTTTTTTTTCTCTATTATTCCTTGTAACCTCTTCTTGCCATGTTCTCTCTTGCAGAAATTAGAAAAGAAAAATCTGGGAAGACTTCTTCAGTTCTGAAAGATAAAGGTAATAGAGTTAATTTAATATAATATTACAAATTTATTAGGAAATATATATGATGGAGAACATAGTACATTAGCAGCATCCCCTTTGCAAATATATAAACCGGAACTGTAGTGGTCACATTCATATTTTTAAAAACTTGCATTTATTTATCTTTTTTTAAAATTATTTCTTCTCACCATTACCTAGGAAGTGCTCTGATTACAACTCCCAAAAAGAAAAGAAAGAAAAATTTTAAAAGAAAGATTTTCCTTAAAAATGAAAAAGGTAAAAAAATATAGAATGGAAGTAAAGAATATTAAGAAGTACTTGCTCTCATAGTCTCTGACTCTCTCCTTTCTATTCATAACATGTATATTTAGTGCATAATACATCCCAAGCACTTGGTAAACACTGAAGATGATGATGACAGCAAAAATGGTAAAGCTACAAATAGGAAGTACGATTTGGTAATTAGAGTATGCGTTCTGATATTTTCAAATGCTCTCATATTCTGTCTGCTTTAGTCTTGTCACACGCTATATTGCTATGAAAAAGCATGAAATTCTTAATTAAATTTTGTGACTTCTATCTCATAGATGGACCAACTGCCTTTCCTGTTTACCTATGTAAATCCTTAACCTGATTCTAAGAATAATGGCCATGTAAAGCATCAAGCCTTCTCTATTTCAGCCTTCAATGAGGTCCCTCTCTTCTGAATTTATTCTATAGTACAAATATGTATGTTGTCTGTGTACTATAATGTATAATTTATTATATATACATTGAGTGCTTCATATGTATATATAATTAACTAAAATTTACCTATTTAAACTTCAAGATCTGATATTATTCACCTTAATTTTTTATGTGGACTGATCAGTACTACATTCAATAATTATTTATTATGTATCTAATATGCAGTAATTAATTCAGATACTCACTAGACACACAGGATGCAAGAAAGGCATAGTCTATGCTCTGAGAAGTTACAGTATTAATGACATAACTAAAATTATAATAATCATAAATGAGAGTTATGGGATGCTATAAGAGGGTGTAATAGCAGATCCTGATCAAGTTTGGGAGACCAGGAAGTTTTGTCCTGAAGAAATAATATGAAACATAATGGAGAAGATGAAGAGTTAACCCGTAAAGGTGTGGGAATTGCTTGGAGGAAGTCCGGAAGTGGCACATCTACTCCTTGCCAGGCACCTTGATACCTACTTTACTTATTTGTTTCAGCAAAATATGCTTACTAGCTCAATTTTTATGAGCAAGGAACCTGAGGTCTAGCAATATAAGTTACTCAGTGTCACACTGTGGGTAATAGGGAAAGGTAAGTGTCAAAGTCATGTCTGTCCCACCTTAAAGTTCATCTTTTCATTTTAACACCGACACTGCTTGCACCTAAGAATAGGATTCTTATATTTGTATTTATAAAAGCACCTTTGCTTTGAGTGTAGACTTTACTAAAAAAAAAAAACTATTTGGCATAGACGCATTGGACATACACCATGGAAAAATAGTCTTAGTTCTTTTGCTACTGGGGTAACTCCACTTAATTCCCACAGAGGGGCTTCATCTATTTTCTTTAGTTATTACTTGTATTTTGGGACAGTTCCATTTCCAGCCTCCACTCTCATGTAATATGAAAATCAATAAAAATAGCATCCTTGATTATGTGAAAAGCAAAAGTGTATTGAAAACATACTACCAGGAAAAAAAAATAAATAATTTGCAATTTACAACATGTAAATCTAAATATTTTCTTATTCCATCATTATACAAAAGACATTTGGGGGGCATTAATGTCTTTATTTTAGTCTACACTTATATCACAGGAATATCTGGACCACATATTATAATTCACTAAGAAAGAAGCTCAAAAGAAAGGTTGGGGCTTAACTCCAAAGCTATACTTTGGGCAATGACAATTATCAAAACTTAACTATTACTTAAAATCTTCACATGTGTCAAAGCTCAAACTAGTTGGAAGAATAATCATTAAAAACTGTCCTGGAAAGCATTATCTGGGGGAAATAAATCCATACTGACCACTTCATTAAATAGGTTCTTGTAATTTCTAATATTGTTATTAACACACACATAAAATTCCTTACTGAAAACTTTTGCCCAATGTTGAAGCATCTACTATTTTCTCTAAAAATTTCAATCACTAGAAAATTATGTATACAAAGGTTTGCAGCATATGACTATTGATTTAGGATGATATAAACTATATCTACTTCTTAATTCAAACTGCATTAAAGCCCTCAAAATGCCTTTGTTATATATAATTTGAATACTGTTTTAGAATAATTTTGTTTTTTCTGAATATAATTTATTATTAAGAATCAAAGAAAAAAATTATAATACTACCTATAAGATTTTAGGGACTTCAAAAGCCTCTGCAGTGTTATTATTTTTGGAGAGGTTTTTTGAAGCCTGCTGCTAAGCTTTGGCAGAATCCGAATGCAACAATTTCACTTGCTAAAAATTTACTTATTTTATTAGAGTTGTATTTTGTGAGTTACTTCTATTAAATCACTAAGAAATTGCCCACATCTGCCTGTTGCTCATACATTTCACCTGCATGTGCACATCCACATTCATTTTAAAGTGATGCTGCAAGTTTAAAACCAGCATTATTACAAGGAAATCATTTGGAGCCACGTTTACCAGAGTACTGATAACCATGAGTGAATTAGGCATTCAGAGATACATTATTAGGCTTTTGTCTTTATGTAAGAACATATAGAGAGTTCTAGGGTTGGTTGTTGCAAAGAAAAATAAAACAGGAGAAAGATATGTCTTGCTAACTTTCGTTGCTGGTTCAGTTACTGACTTTCCTGGACCTGTGGACTCTCTTAAGCATTTTCAACACACCCACAGGGGCATAGTCCTGCTTATGAAGTCTTGACCATCCAGAAAACAGAAAATCCTGTTAGTGACCCCTGATATTATCTTCCTTGTGGCATTCGTCCTTATCCCAGATAACTTGTTTCTAACTGTTGGTCTGACTTATCTGAGGATGGAAGATTCGCCTCTGGACTGAGAAACTGCAACTGAATCCAAACAGGCAACAGAGTAATTAAGTAATTTCTTCTCCTCTAAGAACACAATAATAGCACTTTTAGGTTTCTGTGTTATTGGAGTAATGTAGTGCACATCAGAATTATTGACTAGTTGTGTGCTCCAGGTCTGTGTATGTTTAGATATGATGGCAGAGGAGTCTCAACAGAACTTACTTTCTTTTATGTCCTGATGCTCAGAACCATGCAACTGATGATCCCCCAACTTCTATTTGTTCTCAACATGTTTTTCTTGGTCGTTTCCACTCAACAATTTAAAGCTAGAACTAGGTTGGGGTAAGTTGTCTGAGGACTTTGAAACTGCTCCACAACCATGCTATACTTCATCATGGATACTCACCCAGTTCATCATTACTGCCTTTGTCTCTGGGGGTAGTGTAAGGCAGTGGCAAATCTGAAACCATTTTTCTATTCCTCAGTGAATTATTTTTCCATCACAATCCTCTTGCTGTAATAATTTTGACAGAGTTCCTTCCACTTTATCTCCCAGCACCATTAAAGACTTTATCGGCCCCAATCATCAAGAGCTATAAATCTTCCTATAGACTCTTGGACCAACACAAAGAAACTACCATATTTTAAACAATATTTTCTAACATGCTGCTTTTGACAAACAAGATCGTTTGTCAAAACTGCGGCTTAAGAGTTGACTCAAACCACTGATGTATCTCTCCTTCCTAATGCAGAAGTGCAGGGTTTCCATGTAATCCTTCCTTCACTTTTTTGTCAGATTTAATATCCCACTCACTCCCTTGGGTAGTTAGAGATTGCTCAGAGAAGTCTGTGGACTTCCTAAATTGCAACAAAAGCCCCTGAGGACAAAACGGATGCTGAGAGTAAATGATCTGTAGGAAAGTCAGTGCGAGTGATGCCTCAGCATAGGAACAGAAGGCATCTTGCCATAGCAAACTTGGAAATAGAAATCGCTTTTATTTTCTGAGATCATTCTTCAAAGCTTAAGGTAATAGGTTTACCGTCTTTGAATGTCCTATAAAACTGTATCTGTTATTCCACTCTTTCCTTCTCTCTCCACTAAAATCAATGTAGTTCTGTGGTCTCTCACCATAGGTCCTGAATTTTTTTGTGTGAAAAACCTCACACAAAATACACACTCACCCATTTAGATCAACATGCTGAATCTTGAATTCTGAGACTCAAAGCATTGTACCCTCCCATCCCGCTGGGAGTCTGTTTCCATCACCCCTTCTCATTTCACAACACATTAATTCTTTTGGCTTAGCCAGAGAGTGCAAGAGCAGTAAATTACCCTCATCAGCTTGAAAATGAATTAATGAAGCTTCCCAGTGTGTTTGTTCAATTCATGGCTCTTGATTTCATCTTCATATGCTGAAGTATAGAAAAAATAGCCCTATTTAAACATAGCACCGTAAATAGCTACGTGACATTTATTTGCCATCAAAATCATTTTAAAAAATTCTGCATGTTAATGGATATTTAAAGCTATAGTTTACCCCATGAGAAAATTTTGCATTGAAAGATACAGTTCTTTTAATAAAACCTCAAAGTTAATTCTTAATACATCCCAAACTATCTGGTCTCAGCTAATTCTTAGTGATTGCTAGAGTGGCACCTCCATTTACAAGCACCACCATCATATTTTCTGTATTTTCACCCAAATCATATGGCGGGAATAGAAAAAAGGGCTGAAATGATAGATCTCTTCATTTCCCTTATAATTGCATTAAAAGTCATTTCATTCATAAAATATATATTGAGCTTTAATGTTGCAGAGGGAGCATAAAATGTGTTTATGTTTTATTTTTTATTAAGCTGTTGAATATAATGATGTTCAAGGCATTGCCCATATGTATGTCTGGAGCCCATGATATGGTCTGAATCACACTGAAGATGTGTAAGCCTGGTAGAATAAGTAAAGTTTTATTTGAGTTACTTCAACCAAGGCCTTCATTTTGAAGACTTTAAAAGTTTATAGATGAAATTTTCTCACAGGTGAAATTGTCTTTCAAATTTTATTTTAATCTCATTCTTGAAGTTAACTTGATTCTGAAGAGTAAAACACCACTACATACATGGTATATGCAAAGTTTTTTATTTATTTGTTTATTTATTATTATTATTATTATAAAAATGTGGCCTAAAAGAAATAAACTGATTTAGTGCTGATTAAACAGTTTTTTAATACTTCTGGATGCTGAAGTCATGTGATTTTTTAAAAATTACAGATAAATAAAGTCCTCTCCATCCAAATGCTCATTCTCTTAAATGAACAAGTAGATTATAACTTGTTGAACAAATTATGCTTGTGCTAAAGAAAAACTATCAGATTATGGCTTATTGTATTCTATACTGTTGTTTTGTTGTCCCTATATGAGTAAAATCATTTTTAAAGTGCTTTAGAAAATTTCCACTTACTTTCAGCTTACTGATATCTCACTGACTTCATTATATAGGTATCTGAAAATCTCTTTGTCTTGGCTTCAAATAAATGTCCCAACTTTTTTTTCAGAACCTATTAAAGGGAAAGGAGAGAAGATTCCAGCTTCCCTAAAGGAAAAAGGTAATATAATAGAATGAAATGTGAAGCCACATTGATCCACCCTTTAGATATTCAATTATTTGCAAGAAAGTAATATATCATTTCATTTTCAGGCTTTCAAAACCATAGCTTTAATTTGCATTCATATGTTTTTAAGCAAAAGAAAAAAGATTTCTATTTCATCATTGAATTCTAAATTGTCCTGTGAAACAAAAAATGAAAGCATAGCTGTGTCAGAAATACTGTAAAAACTTTAAAAAGTCAGTTGCTATTCTGATCCACGGGTCTGTGGGGAAATGGTGGAATTTCCATTTTAGAGATATCCAAAGGGGAATCTTAGGAATAGCCATGGAAACCAAAGATTTAAGATAAAATGAAACAGTAAAAATTTCTCAGTGAAACCTTGTGATTCTGTTAGTTCATAGATAATAGAATCATAAAGAAATGGTATAGCTAGGAGGAACTTGGAAACTGTAGTCCAATCCTCCTGTCTAACAGACAAATGAAACCTGAATAGTCAAGACCTTTTTCAAAGTTATTATAGTTTACAGTGGAGACAGCATTAGAACTTCAATCTCCTAAATCAAGCATTGTGCCTTTTCTAATGTGCCATGTTACATCTCTAGCCTTTCCATTGTGATAGGCTTGAAGTCAGATGGATTCTGATATGCTCTACATCGAATTACATCCCCTAAAACACAAATAAACTCACCAAATCCAATGTAATATATTTAATTTCTAACTAATCCAAGTACATTCTGGCATTGTGCTCAGAGTTGTCTAATATTTCTTAGTGTCAGTGCACGCTAAAAAAAATTTCCATTGTGTCTATATCAATGAGTCACTGAAATTATAAAAACCATGTAATATACTTACTATTGTGAATGTTAGAACAAGAGCTGTTTCCCCATATACTCTGAAGAGAAGATCTGTGTAAAATATTGACCAGACTTAGTAGAGGGACTTAGTGGTAAAATTTTCATCTTACTGGGATTATTTATTGTTAAGAGGATTTCTGGTGAGCTTACATAGGCATGGATTGGGGTTGGGAGTGGTATGGAGATCAGCAGAAGAAAGCTGACAGAACGATCAGTCAGAGAAACAAAGGATGCACAGAGAGCCCCCATTAGTGAGTGTAGCAGTGTATAAAACTGTACCCTTAAGTCATACTTTTCTAATTTTGCAATTAATTTTAAATTAAAGATAATTGTTATTTAATGAAATGTAAGACCACATGATTTTTTTCTTGGCTCCATAATACCTAATTTAAAAAAATATTAAAAGCAACATGGCTTTTAATATTTTAACATGGCACTTATGCCTTGCTTTAGAAATATGTTATTGTAACTAAAACTTTGTTTTTATTAGCTATTATGGCAGTTACTTTATTGGTATACACTATTTTGTTATTTTGGCATAATATGCAAATTAGTATATTCTGTCTTGCAAGAGGATTCATATATGTTATCCTAAATGTCTAACAGGCAGATACATAGTGCTGCATTTCAGTATTCAAAGTTTAAATTAACTGAGAAAGTTAGGAAAAATATCCTGGACTTATCTAAACATTAATTCATCTTAAATAAATTCTAGGTTTCTTTAACATTATCTTACTGTTGGTTGACTTGGACATTATGTAACAATATAAGTTGAAATGATTAGATACCATTAAGTAATTTAATCACACAATGATGCAATATTTCTTTTGCCAGTATAAGGTGGAAATATTTTTAAATGTGCAGACAGGAATATTATATATGTCTACATTTTTATTTTAAAAGTTTAGTTTTTAGTCATTTTAGTTTCTGATTTTTGGAAATGTCTACTCAAGGATCATCTTCCCCTACTCGTCCAAATATCTTCTTTCCATAATCCCACACCTGTTGGTTGGATCTAGCACCAGCCAGTTCATTGTTAGAGATATTAGAGATGGGCACAGGGACAACATATATCATATTGAAGAAGATGTATTAGTTAAAGCCTCATTTCACTAATACTGAAGTTTTACTTCATTATACCATTTTCTTCCTAATTTTTAGTGAAGACTAGCAGTAGACAATGATTTGTTCAAAAAGTCAATTAATTGTAATTACCGGAATAATTATTTTAAATCTCGTCGCATTATTATCATTATTTTAGAAATTGAGTTCTTAAATTACTCTCAGGATTTTAGTCATTTTTATTTTTCCCATTTAGAGTGACAATGATCTCTTCTAGGTATTTGCCAGAATATTAATGGTGCTTTAAAATTTTATGCATTGAATTTCTTCTTCTTTTTTGTTGCAAACAACCAGCCGAAACTCAGACCTGTGATGCTAAATGTGAATGACAACTCTTGAACATTTTATCAGCAAAGTGTGATCATATCATGCAAAGTGACTTTGACTTTCACCTGTAAGAAGTGTTCTCTCTTTAGGCTGTCTTTCATTAAAGGGGATCAGTACCATCTCACACATATCGCAACAGTCACATCTCAAATAAATCTTTACTAACAGGAATTAACTTTAAAAGAAAGTTTTTTAAGTTAAAGGTTTAACCCTTCTTAGCAATTAGAGAGCTCCTTAAATGGTTTCCTTAAAGGAGCATCAGACATAATACGACTATATCATGCACAATTAAATGAGAAATTAATCTATTGTGTATTAATCTTACAGTATTTAAATAGTCACAACATATTCTTCTTGAGTAAAGGTAGAACCATGTTCTAATTTATGCTGTTCAATCTTGTCATGCACTAAACTCTCCTACTGAATTAAAATAAAAATGTTCTTCAGTACTCATGACCAGAAATTCTGATTCAGTAATCATGTATTGGAGACAAGAGCTCTGGCTTTTTAACTTCAATTTTCCAGGAAAATGGAAGCACGTGTTCAAGATTTGAAGGCTTTTGTCATCTTCAGTACTTAAAATGAAAGATAAAGTATAGATGGATAAACTTAAATAGACGTAACCATGTGCAATCAAGAGGGAAACATTTAATTGGTTTTGAAAAACAGAGTGAAAACAAGGTAGTAAGCCAGAATGTTGTATGGGTGCTGGGCTCTAGATCCTTAAACAGAATTGCTGACCTGGAGTTGTGTTTCTGCATGATTAAGGCAATAACGTTCATTGGAATAAGTAGGGATTTTATGCAAGTCTCACTGCAATTAGCCAGGTACTGAAGTGGAGCCCCCACTCAAGAAAAGGAAGGTGAAAAAACAGTTGCCGTAAATAGTTCTCTGGGGCTACAGAATAAGAAAATGCAGACCCAGGAAAATGGAGGAAATAAACTCAGCCCCTCATTTAGGACCTTAAGCAGCAGGGATAAGATAGGCATTATCCACAAACAAAATATTACTATGAATAAGAGAAATTAGCAAAACTTCTGGATACAAGATCATCCTATGAAAATTAATGGTTAGCATTCCTAAACATAAGTGATGAATAATTCAAAAATTTATTAGTTCAGGGTGCCCTATTCACAATGGAAACAAACTCTGTTACAAAGAACAAAAGTATCTAAATATCAGTTTTATGTAAAAAATAATGAAAATATTTTTGAAATCCAGTTTTAAAGGCCTGAATAAGTGAAGCAATATTTTATTTTCCTATCTGGAAGTTATCATTTACCTCTAAACTAATGTATAGATTCATGTAAAAAAATCAACAGTATTTTTAGAGAAAAGTTTTCTTAAATGTCTTTGAAATTTGAAAGGACAAAAATGAGAATACATTTTTTTGAAAAATAACAAGGTGGACTTGCCTGATGAAACATAGCTATTTGTTATAGAACTGCTTTAATTAAAACAATATGAAAATAGCCCAGGTATGAGAATGCACACTGAGATAAAATAATAGTGAGCCCAGAAATGAAGCCCTACCTGTAGGAAAATACATTAGATAACAGATGCATCATTGAGAAAATAAATGGAAAACCACACATGCTTCTCATGTAGGAAAAATTTTAAATTCTGCTCTCATATTTGCTTAGAAAGAAATTTAAGACATCTTCAAGACTTGATGGTAGAAGACAAACTTCAAACATTCAGGAAAAGAGAGGAGAATATACATATAGCTTTTAGTTAAAGTAGAATTTCTTAAGACACAAAGAGAGTAAATCCAGAAGAAGATTAGCCATACATTGAGGAAATACATTGCAATGCATATAATGAACAAAGAAAAATAGCTGATATTTTTAAAATTTACAGATTTTATTTTTAAAAGGAAAGCAAACACTTGAAATTGAAAATTTGCCAGGTTCTATTTATTTTAAAAATAGCTAATTGAACAAATGACAAAATAGGAAATTTATAATCACTGAAAAATGGGGTGATATTTGTAATCAGTACTTCTTGGTTAATCTGTAATATGGACTAGCAATTTATTTCTATGACACAGTTTGATTCAAATAGATGATAGGGAACAATAGCAGAAATCTATCTAAAGTACATAAAGTTTTTATAGGACTTTTATATAAACTCAACATTAATAACAGGTATATATATATATATAAATTGGGGTGATATTAGGAAAAATATTAATATACTCAGAATTTAATGTTATGAACCTGATTAATATTTTAAAAGTAGAAATACATTTCAATATTGCTTCAACATGTTAGAAGCCAGATTCAATCAAAATGAGATGCTACACTGAAGTGAGATGGGAAATTGAGATGGGATACTAGAAAAGGACAGGCTTAGCATATAAGGCCATAAATCTGGTTTACACAATGCTGAGTTTAAGGGTAGAATTTTTAGGACATTATAGTAGAAATGTAGAGCTGGAAGCTGGTTATTTGGGTGTGAGTATCAAAAAAAAAAGATCTGGGTTGGAGATACACTTGTGAGTCTGTATTCTGAATTTGAAGATGTAGGCATACCATGCATGGGTGAGATTTCTTATAGAAAGAACCAAGAGTAAGAAGAATAGAGTTCTAAGTAAAGTTAGTAGACAATAAAGTTAAATCTCAAAATTGAGGAACCTAAAACCTTCTTTTTAACATGGGTATAACCAACAAACTTGAAGTCTAACCCTGATAATCACTCTCTCTGCCATTTATTTTCCAGAAATTGGTATTTTTGCATGTTCAGTTGTGGCTAGTTTTTGTGTCTCATTGCAAAGGTCCAATGTTGGTTCTATAAGCACTATTTTAATATTAATTATCCAGATACAAACCTGCAGAGGAAAGCTCAATGATTTATTGAAGGAGTATGTGTTGTGTAGTCTGCTTTTATGAAAAATAATCAAGACAGTTGGTCTCAGAGACTTCTCCCAAAAGGCATCTTTCAGAATAAGTTAATTCAACATATGCCATAGTAAACTCAAACCAATGTCTTCATCTTGCTACATCTAGAGACCACAGATATTCCAGTGTCCAGTGATTAACATAAAAAGATTAAGGTTCGTCTCAAAAATTCCAGTTTTAAAGTTATTTAGTGTTCTGATTCTGTTTAAACTGATATAACAGGAATGTATTTTTCTTTTGAAACTGATAACCCTTAGAAGATTCGATTAATCTATATACTTTAGTCACCACACTAAATTTTAAAAATTTTCCAATAGTATTGCAATTCACTCATGTCATCATCATTCCCTAAGAAATATTAGAACTTGCAGTAAAATATTTTCATAGTCTAATAGTGGGTCTAGAATATTTGTTGTAGTAATAAACATTAGTATTTTAATTTGTCTGTACTTTTTCTGAGTTTTTTGGTGCCTAGTCTCTAATATAATTTCTTAGCATGATTTAATTCTGCTCTGAAGTATTTTAAGGAGAAATATTACAACTATCATGTTAACAGTGAAGAAGTTGATGCCCAAATATTAAATGGTTATTTAAGATTTTTATGCTGGATTAGCCACCTAGCATCAGACTTAATAACCTCTAAAAATAATCTTACTTTTCTTTTTTTTTTCAGTACTAGCATATATTAGCAAAAGTTATCTTAACACGTAGTCAAAATTTTTGTCTTTATAAAAATTTTACCGTGTTTGTTAGAAATGGAGGAAGGTTACAGATAATCTGTTGATTAAAAAAAAAAAAAGACTAACCAGGATTCTAAAGAATGAAGTGTTAGAAGATACCTTTAAAATTAATGATTACTCATTTCCTGAAAAATTGTTAAAGTGGAAGTTGGACCCATAACAGTAGCACTTTCACTTTAAGCAGCAATTTACAGCCTAACACAGTTGTTTGTCCACCATGTCAAAATGCTAAGTTGATAGGATGGAAAGAGGTTATGTATTATTTTAAAAAGTAGTTGAGGGGGCCATGATTTTCTCTGCAAGCATTGGCTTTACAAAACTATTATATCCAAGCACTGTGAACTTTTATTTTCTTCATCCAAAATGTTAATGTATAAGAACAATATGTGTATAGCTGTATGTATGTGAAATACATGTGCAAGTCAAAGTGCAGAGCTCCAATATTTCTTCCTTGGTATTTTTTAAATGTAAGCCCTCATTCAAAAGGCAAAATAGAATGAAAGAATGGGTCACTATCACACTGCAAGCCCTCTCATCATATTTTATGCATATTGTTCTAATAGCCTTCTCTCCTTTAAGGGAAATCATTTTCTTTCTTTCTTTCTTTCTTTCTTTTTGTTTTAGAAATGAGGTCTTGCTATGTGGCCCAGGCTGGCCTCAAATTCTTGGGCTCAGGAGATCCTCCTGCTTCAGCCTCTTGAGTACCTGGAATTGTAAGAATGTATCTTTTGTCCGTTAACATTTTTAAAAATATATTATTTCTACTGTGAGGTTATCTATTATTTTTACATTTTTGAACAAAATACAAGATGACTCATACTTAAACCTATGACTTTTTATCTACTTAATTGATTATTCTCACTTCGAATTCAAGAAAATCAATACTGGTACCCAGAAAAACAAGCAAGAGTTTAGTAACTTCCCCTCAATAAAGGAAAACCAAGGAATGCCTGCTTATTTACCTTGATAAGTGGCTTTTGCACAACTTCCTGAACTCATTGAATGGTTTAAAGTCAGCAGGCTCATTACCTGAAATATTTCCAAACAGCTGTCGGCCATCTTCAAATAACATCACAGAGCTTGGTTCTGACTATTTGTTGCAGGACCTACAAATGTGTGCAGCCACTTCCAATTATATCTTGCCCATTTAAATGCACACTCTTCACAATGGGAAGCTTCAGGGAAGTAAAGAATAATGAGGCACATGTAAGTAAGCATAAAAGAAAGAACAGATAAAAGCAGAGTGGCACTATCAGAAGTGTGGTACATTGCATTTAGCATATACAAAAGACAAAAGAGCATGAAAATGAAATGATGACAGAATAAGGCAGGGACAATGTATGCATTTATTCTGCGCTGCAAGGAGAGAATGCCCTATGGCCCATTTTATGTTTTTAATGTCCACTCAGCAAAGCTTTTCTGTGAGCATCAAACTCTTATGGGAATTTTGCCAAGGAAGAATTGCAGAATCAGGACTTAGGCATAAAGCTTTGAGTCATGAACTAAGCGCCTGCATTATAAACTGGAGCCAGTTTAGAACTATAGCTATAGAAACTTATCAAGCATAATTGTTTTTGTTTTGCTTCCGTTGTTGACTTAATGGATCCGAGAGGTGTGTGAGAGAGACAGAGACAGACACAGAGAGACAGAGAACATGTGTGTGTAGAGTTGTGCTTGTGTGTGTGCCTTTTTCCATGTGTTATGGAAAAAGCCCTGATGTCAGTAGTTTAAGGCTCTAGCTTCCTGAAATAACTAGTGATAAACAAATTAGTTCATGTAGCCACTCTGAATAGTTTTACCAGGCTGAAACAAATTAAATATAAATATCCGAAGATAATGTGTACCAGGATTTAATGTCTGGTGAACCAGTTCTAATGTGCTTTTCCACACATATAAGGGTTTTAGATAGTGAGAGAGGAATTCTGATTCATATTTTTGGATTAAACACCCTAAAAATGAGATTAGCATTTTGATTTTCCTGTCATTTTGAAGCAGCATTTTAATTTTAATTTTGTTATGTATCCATAAAAACTTTTCAGTGTTCACATAATGTTCTGTGGATATTCTAGGCAGTGAGACTTCAAAGATAAAAAGACAAATTCCCTGTCCTCAAAGATCTCACAAGACAGTGATAAGATCTGGGACAGAGGAAGAGCAAAGTGTTTGCCAATGCTCCCTTCAATAAGGCAGACCAAATTTTAATCCAATCAGTGGATATCTATTATTTCAATATTAGTACTTGAATGTTCAGGAAATATTTGTTAAATTATTCAGACTAATTCTAGCCACACATTCCTGATATAATTATAATATTCCCATTTCTAAAGGTAAAAACATGAAAATTTGGAGAGTTTCAGAGACCACATATTAGATCATTTGGTTAATAAAGGAAATTAATTTCAAACTGAGAAATTGTTTGATTGGTTAGTTTTGCCTCTTTGTTTTTCTTCAACTGCAGTGGCAAAAATGATCTTTGCAACTCCTTGACCGGAATGAGGTTGAGCTATCGCTTGAGAATATCATCACCTTGCTGCTTTATTATGCATGGAAGGATTCCTCAATTCATGAGCAAAGATTCTACTAATTTAGAAAAATAATCTGGGAAAATGGGAGCATAGAGAATGCATGAAGTGTAAAGACCATATGGACATGGCTAAATAAGAGAAAGGAAAATGTTAAACAGTTAGTAGAATATTGAAGTAAAGAAATGTACAGCCAGATAAGATGAAAAGCTACGTAGTAGCAGATGTCAGGTGTTGATTCGCTCTGTGACTTCACCCAAAGTTAGAACGGTTTCTTCTTTTGGCGATCTGAGAAATGAAGAAGTTCAAAATCAAACTCAAAGGCAGTCGAATCTTATCTTTTTCACAGTTATATTTATCTGGACCACAAAGCAATGTGTCTGCAGCAGAAAAAATCAAATACCACCTAGTAGAGAAGACTGAATCTTTGCAAAATAAACATTCCTCTTAAGACTTATTTAGCGAGGCTTATCCAATATCTGAAATATTAAAGTCAAGCAATTTAGAGTGACAATATTTCTATATTCCATGCAATACTTTCTCATAGAGAAAACAGAATGTGGAAAAGTGTGAGAGTGTGTGTGTGTGTGTGTGTGTGTGCGCGCGCGCGCGCGTGGACACACACTGCGTCCCATTTGCTCTTAGATAATATAGTTAGGAACACAATAAAGTTGTGAAACTGTGTGTCTGTGTGTGTGTGTGTATTAGTAATAGCAAGTAGCAGTAGTAGTAGCAGACTTTCATCCAAGTCCAAATATTCAAGAAATTCTGAATTTAAAAAGATCCAAATGATGGACAAGCCATGGGTTTGGAATAAATTTATGAATGTTGTTTATAACAAATAAAATGTTTCTATTTTAAAATATACATTGTATTTAAAAATGTGTTAGAAAAGTGTGAGACAAGTAGTTTAAAATATCAGTGAAATGACTGACATCCACCGTTTGCTTTGTGCCTGGCACCATTCTAAGTGCTTCATGTATAATTTTCACAGCAATCCTGTTTTCATTAACGTGAAAACTGAAGCACTGAGAGTTTACCTGCCCAGGTCACACAGTTGCCTGATGCGGATCCAGAAGTGGTGTCTGGCAGCCTGATTTTAGGCCTACGTCTATTGCCACCGTGTTTTCCAGACCCCCTCATACTAAAACTCACCTATGGTGACCAGTGATAACACTGCTAATGTTCCTTTATATATTTTACAGGAGTAGGTTTTGTGACCTGCTTTTAAATATAACAACTTCCCATGTCATTAAATATTGAATACTACTCCAGGAGTATGTGAGATAGTTACTCATTTTCTACTGATGCTCAGACTGCTTAGTTTCACCAGCTCAATGTAGAAAACTACATAATTTGATTCATGATTTAAAGACTGGCTTGAAAAAATAGAAACTTCTGTGACTATATTGTATATGTTAATTATAATATTAATGACTATTAGTAGCTTGTGTAGATAATACAACATAGATAATACAGATAGACCACTTATAAGATGTAGAATGTGGTGTGCTATATAGTTTTTATGTATTAAATGCTTAAAAACTTTTAATTCTATCTGTAGCAACTGTAGTTACAGAAGTGTGTTTAAGTGCTTAAAACTTTGAAATTGGGGGACAAAAAACAGAATTTGAATCCCAGTTTTGCCATTTACTTGGGGGTATATAAATGTATTATTAAGTCTCAGTAATGCTATCTTTAAATTAAGTCTAATAATAACACCACATAGGCATGGTGTGTAAGGATTATGTAATTTGTCCTTTTTTTAAACAAATATTTGTTAATCTCTCTTCTGTGCAAAAAACAGTCTAAGCACTCTCATGTATTAGGAAAAATAAAAATTCATCCCAGGACTCATGAAGTTTATGTGCTATTAGGGTTAGAGAGCTAATAAACAAATGAACATTTAGTAATATATAAATAAAAAATATATATAACATATATAATATATGTTATATTAAGTATATTATATATGCTATCTATATATAATATAGATAACAAGTTAAGTATATTATATATGTTATCTATATATAATATACATAGATATTCCTAGATAACATAGATATCTATTCCTAGATAACATATATAATATATATAGATAACATATATAATATACTTAAATTAGAGACTACCATACGGCAAATGCAAAGTGTCATTGGTAGCAAAATAATAATAATTATTATTTTATTGCACATGTAAGATATCTATGTGCTAAAGAAGCAACTGTGATACAAAACAAAGTGAGAAAAAATAGTATTTTGATTTTTCTCTGCAAGGTACTTAAAATAGAGGCATTCTGAAAAGAATGTGGATTCTTGGGATTTATATATTGAATAAATTTCTTTATTTTCCTTTTTTTTAATTTTAATTTTAACTTTTTATTTTTATTTTTATTTTTTAAATTTTTATTGCATTATAGGTTTTGGGGTACATGTGCAGAACGTGCAAGTTAGTTGCATAGGTACACACATGGCAGTGTGTTTTGCTGCCTTCCTCCCCTTCACCCACACTTGGCATTCATCCCCAGGCTATCCCCCCCAGCCCCGCCCCCCGCTGTCCCTCTGCCATTCCTCCCAATAGACCCCAGTGTGTACTAGACCCCTCTCTGTGTCCATGTGTTCTCATTTTTCTCACCCACCTATGAGTGAGTATATGCGGTATTTCTTTTTCTGTTCTTGTGTCAGTTTGCTGAGAATGATGTTCTCCAGATTCATCCATGTCCTTACAAAGGACACAAACTCATCATTTTTGATTGCTGCATAATATTCCATGGTGTATATGTGCCACATTTTCCCAGTCCAGTCTATCATCGTTGGGCATTTGGGTTGGTTCCAATTCTTTGCTATTGTAAACAGTGCTGCAATGAACATTCGTGTGCATGTGTCCTTATAGTAGAACGCTTTATAGTCCTTTGGATATATACCCAGTAATGGGATTGCTGGGTCAAATGGAATTTCTATTTCTAGGTCCTTGAGGAATCACCACACTGTCTTCCACAATGGTTGAACTAATTTACACTCCCACCAATAGTGTAAGAGTGTTCCTATTTCTCCACATCCTCTCCAGCATCTGCTGTCTCCAGAATTTTTAATGATCACCATTCCAACTGGTGTGAGATGGTATCTCAATGTGGTTTTCATTTGCATCTCTCTAATGACCAGTGATGATGAGCATTTTTTCATATGTTTGTTGGCCTCATGTATGTCTTCTTTTGTAAAGTGTCTGTTCATATCCTTTGCCCATTTTTGAATGGGCTTGTTTGTTTTTTTTCCTGTAAATCTGTTTGAGTTCTTTGTAAATTCTGGATATCAGCCCTTTGTCAGATGTGTAAACTGCAAAGATTTTTTCCCATTCTGATGGTTGCCGATTCACTCTAGTGACTGTTTCTTTTGCCGTGCAGAAGCTGTGGAGTTTGATTAGGTCCCATTTGTCTATTTTGGCTTTTGTTGCCAATGCTTTTGGTGTTTTGTTCATGAAGTCCTTGCCTACTCCTATGTCCTGAATGGTTTTGCCTAGATTTTATTCTAGGGTTTTTATGGTGTCAGGTCTTATGTTTAAGTCTTTAATCCATCTGGAGTTAATTTTAGTGTAAGGTGTCAGGAAGGGGTCCAGTTTCTGCTTTCTGCACATGGCTAGCCAGTTTTCCCAACACCATTTATTAAACAGGGAATCCTTTCCCCATTGCTTGTTTTTCTCTGGTTTATCAAAGATAATATGGTTGTAGATATGTTGTGTTGTCTCTGATGCTTCTGTTCTGTTCCATTTGTCTATATCTCTGTTTTGGTACCAGTACCATGCTGTTTTGATTACTGTAGCCTTGTGGTATAGTTTGAAGTCTGGTAGTGTGATGCCTCCTGCTGTGTTCTTTTTGCTTAGAATTGACTTGGTTATGCGGGCTCTTTTTTGGTTCTGTATGAAATTCATGGTGTTTTTTTCCAGTTCTGTGAAGAAATTCAATGGTAGTTTGATGGGGATAGCATCAATTGTGTAAATTACTTTGGGCAGTATAGCCATTTTCACGATATTGATTCTTCCTAACCATGAACATGGAATGTTTCTCCATCTGTTTGTGTCCTCTCTTATTTCGTTGAGCAGTGGTTTGTAGTTTTCCTTAAAGACATCCCTTACATTCCTTGTGAGTTGTATTCCTAGGTATTTTATTTTCTTTGTAGCAATTGTGAATGGCAGTTCATTCTTGATTTGGTTCTCTTTAAGTCTGTTATTGATGTATAGGAATGCTTGTGATTTTTGCACATTGATTTTATATCCTGAGACTTTGCTGAAGTTGCTTATCAGTTGTTTCAGGAGCTTTTGGGCTGAGGTGATGGGGTCTTCTAGGTATACTATCATGTCATCTGCAAATAGAGACAATTTGGCTTCCACCTTTCCTATTTGAATACCCTTAATTTCTTTTTCTTGCCTGATTGCTCTGGCTAGAACTTCCAGTACTATGTTGAATAGGAGTGGTGAGAGAGGGCATCCTTGTCTAGTGCTGGATTTCAAAGGGAATGCTTCCAGTTTTTGCCCATTCAGTATGATATTGGCTGTTGGTTTGTCGTAAATAGCTTTTATTACTTTGAGATATGTTCCATCAATACCAAGTTTATTGAGGGTTTTTAGCATAAAGGGCTGTTGAATTTTGTCAAATGCCTTCTCTGCGTCAATTGAGATAATCATGTGGTTTTTGTTTTTGCTTCTGTTTATGTGGTGAATTACATTTATAGACTTGCGTATGTTGAACCAGCCTAGCATCCCTGGGATGAATCCTACTTGATCATGATGGATACGTTTTTTAATGTGCTGTTGCAATCAGTTTGCCAGTATTTCATTGAAGATTTTTGCATCTATGTTCATCATGGATATTGGCCTGAAGTTTTCTTTTCTTGTTGAGTCTCTGCCAGGTTTTGGTATCAGGATGATGTTGGTTTCATAAAATGATTTGGGAAGGGTTCCCTATTTTTGAATTATTTGGAATAGTTTCAGAAGGAATGGTACCAGTTCCTCTTTGTGTGTCTGGTAGAATTCAGCTGTGAACCCATCTGGACCTGGGCTTTTTTTGTGTGGTAGGCTCTTAATTGCTGCCTCAACTTCAGACCTTGTTATTAGTCTATTCATAGTTTTGGCTTCCTCCTGGTTTAGGATTGGGAAGACACAGGCGTCCAGGAATTTATCCATTTCTTCCTGGTTTACTAGTTTATGTGCATAGAGTTGTTTGTAGTATTCTCTGATGATGGTTTGAATTTCTGTGGAATCTGTGGTGATTTCCCCATTATTGTTTTTTATTGCATCTATTTGGTTGTTCTCTCTTTTCTTTTTTATCAGTCTGGCTAGTGGTCTGTCTATTTTGTCGATCTTTTTGAAAAACCAGCTCTTGGATTTATTGATGTTTTGAAGGGTTTTTCTTGTCTCTATCTCCTTCAGTTCCTCTCTGATCTTAGTTATTTCTTGTCTTCAGCTAGGTTTTGAGCTTTTTTGATCTTGCTCTTCTAGCTCTTTCAATTTTGATGATAGGGTGTCAATTTTGGATCTCTCCACTCTTCTCATGTGGGCACTTATTGCTATATATTTTTCTCTACAGACAGCTTTAAATGTGTCCCAGAGATTCTGGTACATTGTGTCTTCATTCTCGTTGGTTTCAAAGAACTTCTTTATTTCTGCCTTCATTTCTTTGTTTATCCAATCAACATTCAAGAGCCAGTTGTTCAGTTTCCATGAAGCTGTGCGGTTCTAAGTTATTTTCTGAATTCTGAGTTCCAACTTGATTGCACTATGGTCTGAGAGACTGTTTGTTATGATTTCAGTTGTTTTGCATTTGCTGAGGAGTGCTTTACTTCCAATTATGTGGTCGATTTTGGAGTAGGTGTAATGTGGTGCTGAGAAGAATGTATATTCTGTGGATATGAGGTGGAGAGTTCTGTAAATGTCTATCAGGTTTGCTTGTTTCAGGTCTGAGTTCAAGTCCTGGATATCCTTGTTAATTTTCTGTCTGGTTGATCTGTCTGATATTGACAGTGGAGTGTTAAAGTCTTCCACTATTATTGTGTGGGAGTCTAAGTCTCTTTGTAAGTCATTAAGAACTTGCCTTATATATCTGGGTGCTCCTGCATTGGGTCCATATATATTTAGAATTGTTAGCTCTTCTTGTTGTATCGATCCTTTTACCATTATGTAATGACCTTCTTTGTCCCTTTTGATCTTTGTTGCTTTAAAGTCTATTTTATCAGAGACGAGAATTGCAACTCCTGCTTTTTTTTGCTCTCCATTTGCTTGGTAAATCTTCCTCCATCCCTTTATTTTGAGCTTTTGTGTATCCTTGCATGTGAGGTGGGTTTCCTGGATACAGCACACCGATGGGTTTTGGTTTTTTATCCAATTTGCCAGTCTGTGTCTTTTGATTGGTGCATTTAGCCCATTTACATTTAGGGTTAATACTGTTATGTGTGAATTTGATACTGCCATTTTGATGCTAGCTGGTTGTTTTGCCCATTGGTTCATGTAGATTCTTCATTTTGTTGATGCTCTTTAGCATTTGGTATGCTTTTAGGATAACTGGTACTGGTTGTTTCTTTCTATGTATAATGCCTCTTTCAGGAGCTCTTGTAAAGCAGGCCTAGTGGTGACAAAATCTCTGAGCACTTGCTTGTTCATGAAGGATTTTATTTTTCCTTCACTTATGAAGGTCAGTTTGGCTGGATATGAAATTCTGGGTTGAAAGTTTTTTTCTTTAAGGATGTTGAATATTGGCCCCCCTCTCTTCTGGCTTGTAGAGTCTCTGCCAAGAGATCTGCTGTGAGTCTGATGGGCTTCCCTTTGTGGGTGACCCGACCTTTCTCTCTGGCTGCCCTTAGTACTTTCTCCTTCATTTCAACCCTAGTGAATCTGACGATTATGTGCCTTGGGGTTGCTCTTCTTGCGGAGTATCTTTGTGTTGTTCTCTGTATTTCCTGGAGTTGAGTATTTACCTGTCTTGCTAGATTGGGGAAATTTTCCTGGATAATATCCTGAAGAGTGTTTTCCAGCTTGGATTCATTCTCTTCATCACATTCTGGTACACCTATCAAACGTAGGTTGCGTCTCTTCACATAGTCCCACATTTCTTGGAGATTTTGTTCATTCCTTTTTGTGCTTTTTTCTTTAATCTTGGTTTCTCATTTTATTTCATTGAGTTGATGTTCAACTTCTGATATTCTTTCTTCTGCTTGGTCAATTCGGCTGTTGAAACTTGTGCATACTTCGTGAAGTTCTCGTGTTGTGTTTTTCAGCTCCTTCAATTCATTCATATTCCTCTCTAAGTTGTCCATTCTTGTTATCAATTCCTCGAATCTTTTCTCAAATCTTTTTTCAAGGTTCTTAGTTTCTTTGCACTGATTTAGAACATGTTCTTTTAGCTCACTGAAGTTTCTCATTATCCACTTTCTGAAGTCTGATTCCATCATTTCGTCACACTCATTCTCCGTCCAGCTTTGTTCCCTTGCTGGTGAGGAGTTTTGGTTTTTTGTAGGAGGTGAGGTGTTTTGGTTTCGGGTGTTTTTCTCCTTTTTGCACTGTTTTCTTCCCATCTTTATGGATTTATCCACCTGTCGTCTTAGTAGTTGCTGATTTTTCAATTGGGTCTCTGTGTGGACGCTGAGATTGTTGATGATGAGGTATTTCTGTTACTTAGTTTTCCTTCTAATGGTCTAGCCCCTCTGCTGTATGACTGCTGAGGTCCACTTTAGGCCCTGCTTGTCTGGGGTATACCTGTAGCAGCTGCGGAACAGTGAGGGATGATACCAGTTTCTTCTTCTGCTGTCTTTGTTCCAGAATGATGCCCGCCAAATGTCAGTCTGATTAGTCCTTTTTTGGGGCGACTCTTTGGATATACAGGGGTCAGGGAGCTGTTTAAGGAGACGGTCTGTGCTTTATAGGAGCTCCAGTGCTGAGCTGTGAGCTCTGTTGTTCATTCAGGGTTGTTGGGAGGTTGTTTATGTCTGCTGCAACAGAACTCATAAAACACCACCCTTTTTTTCCCCCCTTAGATGCTCTGTCTCAGGGAGTTGGGGCTTTCTTTATGAGTATCTGTTGCACTGTCCTGCCCCTCTAGGAGGCAGACTATTCACTATTTGCCTGCCAGGGCTCTGCCCTGCTAGCGCGGGTCCGCCCTGTTACTGCTGGGCTCTGTTCTGCTGTGGAGCTCTCCCCGCTCCTGGTGGAGTCTCTCTGTTATGGCAGGTTGCCTCGGCAACGGCAGGCTGTGTCAGCCCTGAGCGGTACTTCAGTAGGGACGGATTGCGTCCGTAGTGGCGGACGCCCCTCCCCCACTGGGCTGCACCGTCCTAGATGCCAGCAGCAAAACTCTCAGCCCCGAGTGCCTCCAATTGCCACCCTGCTTGTCTCCGTGAGGGTGGGACCCGCCGAACCCAATCACCCAGCTCCCTGCCTCAGAGTCCATCCTCTCTCTCTCTCTCTCTCTCTTCCTCTCCCCAAGCTGAAATGTCGACTCTTTCATGGTGCCCCAGTAGCCTGCCGATAGGGCACTGGGATCCGTGCAATCTCCCATGCCGCTGCCCACTGCACCAGCTCAGATCATGCTTCCCAGGAATCTCCTGGTCTGGCTCATTGTCCAAGTCCCGTTCAATCAGATGGACATGCCAATCTGCCCTTCCAAATCTCAGATTGCTGCTTTAACAGGGCACTCAGACCAGTGAGTTCTGTGCCAGGTCCTGCTGCGGTGCTGGCCGAAGCAGCCGCACGAGCCAGCTGTGCTAGCCTGCTGTACTAGTGTCCCGTGTCTCTCCCACACCTGGGACTTCCAACGCTCTGTGGGCAAAAAAGGTCCATCCGAGAATGTGGCTAGGACTCACCCTCTGCGCCTTCACTGAGAGCTGCAATCCTGAGTCGCTTCTATGATGCCATCTTCTATTTTCCTTTTATGAAGACAAAGCAGAGACTCCTAAACAGGGTTTGTCCTTCTGACTTAAGCATTTGCATGCTGAAGTTTTGGTCTGCTTGTTCTACTTGAAAACACTGTTGATGACATTGAAAAATCATTAATGAAACTCCCTTCCCCAGGCCCATCAGCTACTTACATTTCACAAATGAAATCAACAGCCTGAAAAAGTCAGTGCTGCACAGGAAATAGCAGGCTGTCTGCCTCAACAACAGCATGGGGACTTCTTGGTCCCATATTTTTGCAGTGCCTGTATGTGTAGCCCAAAACGAAGGGCTCCAGTGGTAAATGTTTATAGAAATTAGATATTTTATTATACAACCATAGGTAGTGGTAGAAAAAAATAAACAGTGAAAACGGAATGAAAAATAAATGCTCACCTTCCATCTCTCTGATCTCCCAGTCCCAATGGCCAGTATTAATGACTGTCCTTAGTTTTCTGAAGCATTTTATTATAACTTTTTATTAAATTTTATATATGAAGTTTATATATACACACACATGTAAATATATATATATAGTTGTTTTTATATGACTTGAAACAAATTCTCGTTAGAAACTGCAGTCTCATATGGCTCAAAAATTAAACACTTTACTGTCAGTATAAATCCCATCTAAAAAATGAGGGCGTGGAGTTCTAAAAACCAAGTAGCCTAATAAAAGAGCTGCTCAACTTAGAAAATCCGTTGCCAATTTCTCACGTATCAATTCCTGCCTTGAATATTCAAGGGTAAAATCCCATTTCTGTTTAAAAAAAAAAGATTACTTTGAATGATCATGTAATTTGAGTTTATGAGCATAACTTAAATATAGCTAAGCTCTTTACATACATCACTGCTAACTCTCACATCAATTTTACAGCATTTTTTTCTCCATTTAAGCAATGACAGAATAAAGACTTGAGGTTTTAAATAATGCTCAAGTTCACAAAACTTAGGTAATGGGCTTGCTTTTAAAGTCAGATTATAAAACCTAAAAACCTACTCTTCATACACCAAAAGAATTTTTCCTGAGGTCATCTTTAGCATTACTGTTCACATAACACTAAAAAGCCAGTAGTTCTAGTAAGAGGGTTCACAGCTACACGTCAGATAGTACATGTTCATAAGGGTGCTTATAAAGTTCTGTGTACAGGCTAGAAGTTGGTTCTGGTCTTGTACCCATAGCTGATAAAAATATTCTCCACAAGTTTTATTTTTTTCCAAACAATCATTTGACAAATATTAAGGCTGAGAAGATTTCATTTCAAGATTACAGTAACAATGTGATTGACAGGGTGAGAACTATGTGCAGGGTGGGAAGCAAGGCTGTTTAAAATAGATACCTATTCTTGCTGAGCAAAATGCTAATGAACTGTGTCCTAGGAAGACAAGACTTAAATTTGTGGGAATTTGTTTCTAAGACATCCAAATATTCAAGTCAGCCACACTTCAAAAACAAAACAAAGAAGGAAGCCAAGACCATACTATCCAGACCTTGGGATATGACCTCGGGTGAAGGGGAATAGGCTGGGAAAATTGAATCTTGGTTCTGCCACCTGACAGCTGAATGAGCTTCTACAAACTAACTTCTGCAAGCTTCATTCACTTCATCTACCAAATGGGGATTAAAACAGCATGTACTTCGTAGAATAATGGAATAACGCAACTTAGCAATTGACCAGCACTTGAGCCATAATAAGTACTCCAGAAAAAATAATTCTCATTACTAGAATTGTGCTAATTTGCTTGAAAGTTTAAACTATACTGTTGATCTAGCATAGACTCAATAAAGACAAGACTATTAGAGAAAAAAGTTGTTTCCTTTCTAATGAAGCCAAAAACTCATCAGAACTCACCACCAAAAAGAATTGTGTTATTGTAGACTAAGTAATTATGTAAGAATGAATTTTAGACTAAACTGGTTGGGACAAAACATAGCATCAGGAAACCCAATAATTGAAGGTATCATTCAATTGTTCATTGAAGGTATCATTTAATTATTGGAGGCCATGTTTGCTATCATTAGACACATAAATATATCACTTATATATTTTTAAAAAGATTCTAAAACAAAATATGAATGCAACAGCCATGTGACAATGAAGTTTTATCTCTAGTTCTAATGGCATAAGATGAATCAATTTCTTTTAGGACTGCAGATACACAAGAGGGAGCCTTTGGTCTTTCTGTATACTCCATTTATTTCACTCATCCATTCCTTCAACAACATTTATTGAACATATGCCCCATATCAGATATTTCACTCAGTGCTGATGTTTGAGTTATAACCAAAGCACAGTTCTTGCCTTAATGGAGCTTAAAATCTAGAGTGGTTACAGACAATAACAAAATTTTCTAAAATACTATGGCTCATAGAAAACGTTAAAATAGGGTACATCTACCAAGTTAAGCGAATGTGTCAAAAAGCGGAAAAATATGTGCCAAAGAGTGTCAGAGCGCATTAATAGCACTGATACTACTTTTTACAGGAAGTAGGATGTAAACGGCTACATTCTTTATTATACAAAATTCTGCAGTTAAACAAATTAATTTTTACATTATAACTACAGAAAAATGAGACACTCCTAGGCTAAAACCCAAACAAAGCCAGTAGCATTATCTCTTATACATAGTTTATGTTCAGTAGGTATTCCAACTGTGAGGTCAGTTTTTCTTCTGCTGTTTGAAGGGGAGAAAACTATAATGTACCAGAACTCTTCTATTAATTACAAGAAGATTCCATGCCAAGAATAGAGAACTATAAAGCCTAGGAAAAGGTGATTAAATAAAAGGATAGAGTGGCCACATAAAAATATAGTCAACTATCTTATTTGTTACGGTGGTGTTGTAAATATTACTTGAATAGTTTTAAAAAGCTATGAATTTATTCTATACTGGTATTTTTAGAATGCAGAATTTCTGGACAAAAGACATTGTCCCAGGACAATAAGAGAACAAGATACTTTTATTTCATGGATTGTTTATATATTAAATTTAGGTAAAATTAATTTAGTTTATAAAATTAATAATAGAAATACAAAATTATATCATTTTGAAATTATTAAATTAACCACCAGGTGGAGCCCCATGAATTAAATGTCTGGTAGTCAAAAACAGAAAATTGCTTAAATTGTCAGATTAGGAAAATTTTTGACATTTTTCTTTTGAGCAATTTTTATTAATTTTTTAAATTTATAGTATTCAGAGAACTCATAAATTAAAAAAACCTGGCTTTTATTAAAGACAAGAAGCCAAATTACTTGATTAGCATGAAACTTTTTGCAAACTGGATTTTAAAATTAAAGTATTTTTGCTTACATTACTTTATAATTTACCAAAGATACATATTCCATTAATGGTTTGATAACAGTATGTAACTATAATTAAAATTGAGAACAGACAAGTAAAATCAGTGAAGCCAACCTATTAATCCACTTTTTACTATTTTTCAAATATTAATTTTTTCTATTTTGTTTGTACTTGTTTATTAGAACCTGAAACTAAGAAAGATGAAAAGATATCCAAAGCAGGTAAGGATATTTTGTAAGATTTACATACAAGGAGATGTTCTGTTAGATTGGAACAAAGCTAGCTCTACAGTTTTAAAATCACAGCTGGATAAAACCTTTAGACATCCAAAACACTAAAAATTACTGATGCTACCTGCCATATATTTTATAAGTAATAAGCAATAAAATTAAACATATGCCAAAGTTAACAAAAATTCCTTGCTTTCTAATAGCAGATTTTGGGTAAGTTTATCAAAGCACTAGAACCATTAGCACATACTGCTCTTTGTTTATTTACTGGGCAATTGAACACTGTTTATGAAATACTCATAGGGTAACTTAAGTGTCAGAAGCTCCGGACAGTGTAACAAATGCCTAAAACTTATTGTTATCATGGATTGAGTTTTATAAACTTACATTTACCTACTTTCAACCATTTTTGATCTCCAGAAAAGGAGTTCCACGTGGTTCAACCTAACAGATTCCACACTTTTCTTTCCCACTGTTAAATTTGCAAATATTTTATGGAGAAGTAATCTATTGCCCTATTGGTCACTAATTTGAAAATTGAAATACTTTTAAAATAGACTTTCTAAAAACAGATTTTGCAAGGGAAGAAGTCAAGAGATTAGCTGGGCACTCAAGGCAAGTGATGAAAGTTGAGTGGATTAAATATTATAAAATAGGGGAAAATGTAGAGAAGAAAGACAATAAATCTTAAGGAAAATTTCAATTACAGTCTTTCTATGGCTAATCCTAATTCAAGTATTTTATATCTATATAAGGAAATGTATGTTTTTATATCTATCGATGTAAAAGAAAATTATATATATATGTAAATATATATCTATGTATAGCAGAAGTGATACTACATAAAAGCAGACGTTCATGTTAGTCTAAAAATATTTGCGTATACTCATTTGTACAAATATTAATCTATATTTAAGCAATTATTTTCATTCACACTTTTATGTATATGTTAAATATTAAATAAAGTCACTTATCTTAAGAGTACTACTATCAGATCAGAATAAATTGTTTAAGTTATTTTCTTATTTTTAGGTGAATGAGCATGACCATTTAAAGTAATTTCATATGATTTTAAAACATGCATTCTTTGGAAGATCAATGAAAGGTTGAACAATTTTAAACTGCAGAAAAAAGCATAATAGAAAGAAAATGATATATCGAGTGTTTACATAAAAAGTTACAACTGAACTTTAAATATACCTACAGAAAGGAAAAACTGCATACAAAAAATTGCCTTATTGTTAGCACATTTACTGGTGTAGTGAAAGCTCACTAATCAGATAAAAGGTGCATTAGTTGTTCTTTTCTATTTGCCTAACATTGTATTTTATGCTTTATTTTACTGATGAAATAGAAAAAGTAAGATATGCACTAATAATTTTCTATTATTAGTTTACAAAGTATTTATGTCTATGTTATTATTATTACTTAAATTTTATTTTAAGTTCAGGGGTACATGTGCAGGATGTGCAGGTTTGTTATATTGGCAAAGGTGTGTCATGGTGTAACCAGGTCTTTTTCTTGGGTGATGGTGAGGCATAGCTCTGCTAAGAGAATGCTGTAGGTTCTTGGCCTTCAATCTCTTAAGGAATAAGTGATGGGACCACTGCAGGTGTGCTGTATGCTTGTAAAAGTAAATATTGGACCCAAGAAGTGTTGCAGAAAGGTGATTTTATTTAGGTAGAGAAAAGAGAAGGAAAGGAGAAGAAGAGGAAGATTTCCACGAACAGTGTGGAAGGGGATTCCAGAAGGGAAATCCGAGAGGGGAAAAAGGGAGTTCCTACCGTGTGGGGGGGGATTCCAGAAAGCTGGAAATTCTGCGTGGGTGAAGGAGCAGGAAAATTTATCCTGGAAGAAATTCCCACCTTCCCAAGTTCCTCTGGCCAGTGAAAGGAGTTCCTTACAACTTCCACTGGAGCGATGGACTTTAAGTTTCTTCCTGCGCCTGCAAAATTTAAACATAAACCGTTTAATCTCCCAGATGGAGAGAGATGGGAGTGGGGGCATAGCACTGGGAAATTCTCACCCTTAAAACTACGACCTCTCATGGACCCGGAAAGAGAACACAGTCCCTCAATGGGGATTTGTTGCACCAATTATTTCACCTGGGCTTCACCCAGGTGTTAAGCCTAATATCCATTAGTTATTTTTTCTGATCCTTTCCCTCCTCCTACCCTCCACCCTCTAATTGGCCCCAGTATGTGCTGTTCCCCTTTATGTGTTCATAAGTTCCCATCATCTAGCTCCCACTTATAAGTGAGAACATGTGGAATTTGGTTTTCTGTTCTTGCACTAGTTTCCTAAGGATAGTGGTCCCCAGCTTCATTCATGTCACTGCAAAGGACTTGATCTTATTCTTTTTCCTGTCTGCATAGTATTCCATGGTGTATATGTACCACATTTCATTTATCCATTCTATCATTGATGGCATTTGTGTTGATTCTATGTTTTTGCTATTGTTGATAGTGATGCAGTGAACATATGTGTGCATGTGTCTTTATAATAAAAGGATTTATATTCCTTTGGGTAGACACCTAGTAATGGGATTGCTGTGTTAAATGGTACACCACATTGGTCATTGATGAATTGCCACACTGTTTCCCACAATGGTTGAACTAATTTACACTTTCACCAACAACGTGTTCCTTTTTCTCTACAACCTCACCAGCATCTGTTATTTTTTTACTTTAATGGTAGCCATTCTGGCTGATGTGAAGTGATATTTCACTGTGGTTTTGATTTGCATTTCTCTAATAATCGGTAATATTAAGCCTCTTTCATACACTTGTTGGCTGCATGTATGTCTGCTTTTGAAAAGTGTCTGTTCGTTTCCTTTGCCCACTTTTCAATGAGGTTTTTTTTTCTTGTAAATTTGTTTAAGTTCCTTATAGATGCTGGATGTTAGACCTGTGTCAGACACATAGTTTGCAAAAATTTTCTTCCATTCTGCAGGTTATCTGTTTACTCTGTTAGTAGTTTCTTTTACTGTGCAGAAGCTCTTTGGTTTAATTGGATCCTATTTGTCAATTTTTGCTTTTGTTGCAATTGCTTTTGGCATCTTCCTCATAAAATCTTTGCCAGTGTCTATGTCCTGAACTGCATTGTCTCGGTCTTCTTCCAGGCTTTTTATACTTTTAAGTTTTACATTTAAGTATTTAATCTATCTTGAGTTAATTTTTGTATATGATAGGGGTCCAGTTCCAATTTTCTGCGTACGGCTAGCCAGTTATCCTAGCACCATTTATTGAATAAATAATCCTGTCAGTTTTGTCAAAGATCAATAGTTGTAAGTGTGTGGTCTTATTTCTGGGTTCTCTATTCTGTTCTCTTGGTCTATGTGTCCATTTTTGTACCATGCTGTTTTGGTTACTGTAGCCCTAGAGTATAGTTTGAAGTTAGGTAACATGCCTCCAGATTTGTTCTTTTTGCTTAGGATTGCCTTGGCTATTTAGACTCTTTTTTTGTTCTGTATGAATTTTAAAATAGGTTTTTCCAATTCTGTGAAGAATATCAATGATTGTTTAATGGGAATAAAAATACCTGGGATGGTGTTCCCAGGAGAAAGTCAGGCTGCTATATTTGCTGTTTGGGTGACTCAGCGGTGCCGGCCTATAGGCTTTGGAGAGCCCAAGCCAACCTGGGCAGAAGTGGTACTCCAGCATGGCACAGCTGCTCTACAAAAGCATAGCTACACTGCTTCATTAAGCAGGTCCCTGATCCTGTTCCACCTGATTGGGTGAGACCTCCCAATCAGGGCCCAAAGCCACGTCCTACAGGTGTGTTGGGGCCAGCACCAGGTCCATACCCCTCTGGGACACAGCTCTCAGAGGAAGGGAAAGGCTGCCATCTTTGCTGTTTTGCAGCCTTCACTGGTGATACTTTCAGGTACTGGAAAATTTGACATGACTAGGGATTAGAACAGACACCCAGCAAACCACAGAAGCCCTATGGAAAGGAGGCCAGACCAGACTGTTTAAAGAAAAACACAAACAAACAAACAAAAATCTCCATTCAAAGGGCAGCAACCTCAAAAATTGAAGGTGGATAAGCCCACAAAGATGAGAAAGAATCAGTTCAAGAATGCTAAAAACTCAAAAAGCCAGAGTACCATCCTCCCTTAAAATGACCACGTCACCTCTCCAGCAAGGAGCAGGTTCTCACAAAACTTTACCTCATCACTGTAGTAGCAAGAAAGGCTACAAAATCACTATAGTAATACAGTATGTACTACAGTTAATTTTATACAGTTATCATTTAATACTGCATCTTTATATTTGCTTACCTTTCTCTTTACCTTGTATGATCTGAAAGTGTTTATAGTAGAAGTTTAGATAAATATTATCTTTTTATAATTGATTTGCATATTTGTGTATTTTATGGTAACATGACAAAACAGACCAGTACCAACATATATTTTATGCAGTTAATTACCTGCTACTGTACCAACATATATTTTATGCAGTTACATTCCTCTTTATTTTTTTGATATTTTTACACAATGCAGTTCATTTGTTTTTTTCAAATTGTTGCAAACCTCCCCTAAAATTTCTGATGTATTTATTGAAATAAAAATCTATTTATAAGTGAACCTACCCAGTTCAAATCTGTGTTATTCAAAAGTCAACTGTATAAGAGCAGCTGAGACAAGGAGATTACTATAAAGTATGATAGAAATAGTGTTGGCCTTATACTAAAGATCCATGTATTTGACTCTCTTTGCTCCTTGTTTAGGGGTGTAACTTCACTTAAATTACTTAATGTTTCTGAACATTAATTTGCTTATCTATTGAGTGAAGCTCGTCATACTCACCTCACAGGTTTGATGCATGAAACAGAAGGGATGCTTACTACTTGGTTCAGTTTCAGTATGATAGCTATATTTAGGAGCTAGCCCAGAGACAGGAGTAAGCACAGCACTGGTGGGAGAGGTGAGGGGAGGACTAAGGAAATTCCAGGGGTCACATGGCTAGCAGAAGATGCAAAGCTGCAGTAGCAGGATACAGCCATATGAAGGTGGCTCTTTAAATCCAGGAGTGGGGGCTTAGAAGACTAGAGTGACATTTTAATTCTTGAGGCCATAATTGAGAAGAAAGTAGAATTGTTAGTCTTTTGTGTGTGTGTGTGTGTGTGTGTGTGTGTGTGTGTTCCATAATCTCCATTATTTGATAATGAAAACACTCCAAAATAGTACACTTAGCACTTGGGGAAGTATGTTACAACTTTTAGCTCATTAAGCAACCATCATACATTATAATGGCATACAGAGTGAAATTCTAAGAAAAAAATCAGGAGTTTGAACCAGAATCCTTTTATAACAATCTAGGTACTATAAAATAAAAGTAGGAGCAGCATAAAGGTGGTGTAAAGAGAAAGCAATGACTTTGTGATATTTACACTAAATTAGTTAATGTTGATTACTTTCCAAATTATTTAGAGCCATGACTAATATTCAGTAAATTATTTTTTAAGTTTTAAAAAAATCACTCAACTTTGAAACCTATTGAAAACTACTAATGACATTTTGTTACATATTCCTTCAAGCCTGTGAGTTCATATGCTTTAAAATGACGATCATTCTCTCTGTACTGTGTTATAATGACTTTTGTAATTATCAAACTGTTTCACAGGAAAATAATAGATGTTGATGACATTAGTTCTGTATAACTACAAGGTTGGAAGGATGAGAGGATAGAGAAGGTGATTAACTAGAAGTTGCAAAGGGAATTCAAGTGGGGTGGATGCTTATGGAGTGTCTACATAGAGATATTCTATAGACACTTGTAGGTTGGGAACATTTTGTATTCATGAGGTGAGAGGTTTAGAGTAGAAAACAAAGGAAAGAAAGGATTCTTTGAAGCTGAGAAAAAGGAATATTTATACATTGTTGATGGGAATGTAAATTAACTCAGCCACGGTGGAAAGTAGTTTAGAGATTTCTCAAAGAACTTGAAACAGAACTACCATTTAACCCAGCAATTGCATTACTGGGTATTTATTCAAAAGAAAACAAATCATTTTACCAAAAAAACACATGCACTCATATGTTCATTACAGCACTCTTCACAATAGCAAAGACATGGGATCAATCTAGGTGCCCGTCCATGTTGAACTGGATAAAGAAAATGTGGTAGGTACATCTACATGATGAAATACTATGCAGCCATAAAATGAATAAAATCATGTCTTTGAAGCAACATTGATGCAGCTAAGTAAATCAGTGCAGGAACAGAAAAGCAAATGTGCAAGTTCTCAGTTACAAATGGGAGCAAAACATAGATACTCATGGACTTAAAGATGGCAGAAATAGACAGTTGGGACTACTAGAGAGGGGAGAGAGAGAGGGAATAAAGGATTGAGGAACTATTGGGTGCTATGCTCACTATCTCAGTGATGGGATCATTGGTTCCCCAAACCTCAGTATCACGTGTAATAACCCTACACATGTACTCTTTAAACCTAAAATAAAAGCTGAAATTGTTTTTTAAATTGAGCATAAGAAAAAGGGAAAGAACTGAGAACAACTTAAAAAAGCAAAAGAACTAGTGAAGTGAAGAAAAGTATTACCAGAAACATCAGACAATGCAGTGTGCCAGTCTCTCAAAGTAGAGACACTTTCAGGAAAATGTGGGAACGTCCGGTTTCAGTATCCATGTCTCGGAAAGGTCATGAGGGTATGATGAGTGAGACAAAGCCATTACATATGACAAAAAACCCTGCCATCCGGTGAACTTTTGAAGACCGTTTTTAGTAGAGTGGTGGAAACAGAAATTAGTTTATAGGAATTAAGAAGATAATGTATCAATCATAAGAGAAGAAAATGCATAAGCTGTTTTTGTGAAGATGTTGTTGTAAAAGGGAGTGATATTCTTCTATGTAGAATCAAAGAAATGTTTTTACTGTCTTCATGTTTATGATAGGATGAAGTAGTCCATGAACAGGACGAGCAAGAAACCAACAGAGAGAGATACTAATTATGAAAGAACTGTCCCAGATACAGCAAGTGTTGGAATACATACTCTAGGTGGAGGAAATTTTTTTAATTAAGAGGATGAAAAGGTTTCCCCAGAATTTTGTGTGAATAATGAAAAGATAAGTTAAATTAAAGCTCAGTATTTTTGAAGAATTACTGCTTGGTAATCTTTTCTTCTAAATCCTCTCCCATGAAGGTGATCAATAACATATTTGTTGCCAAATTCAGGGGCTGGTTTTCCTGCTTACTATGACCTCTTGGCAATGTTAGACAATGTTTACCACCTCTTATTTCTCAGAAAAAGAAAAAAAATTCTTTCTTTGGCAAAGCTAAATCATTTAACTCACAACTGTTAAATATAAAACAACAAAAGATGACTATGCTTTTAAATACTGGAGCAACAGTATAACAATTATTTATTTTTAGCATAGCATATTATTAGACACTAAATTTCTTTTTTTTCTTTACCCTTTTATAAAAATAATGGCAAACATAACATGCATTTGAAGTAAAAATAAAAACATAAAGATCAATTTATAAATGTCATTTTTGTTTGAGAAGAAAGAATTGCAATTCATGGCATACATGCAGACTGGGTGGTATTTGATATGTCCAAAGAACAAAGACAAGATTAGAAGATTTATTCAAAAAGGAGAAATTTAATATATTGCTCTTTGAGAAAGTTTATTGGCACTAGTGAAGATTTGGGGAGCTGGCAAACTTCAATTAGTGAGTTCCAGAGGTAAACAAAATTAGTCCTAGAGTTGCAGCAGGTTATGTCAGAAGCTGTAGATAAAACTAGTCTCAGGTTATAACACGCCATTCCAGCAGTCAAGTATGTGTGGAGAATTACGTTCTTGGAGCCCTGTTTTGTGCCATGTTTTCTCTCCCTGGCTTTTCTAGATTTTGTTTAACTTCAGTATGGAAGAATGACCCAATTCAGTCTGTCAGCTTTCACATTTCCCCTCTTTTGATCAACATCCTTATCTGAAAGCATCACTAATCAGTCATTTGCAGTTAGGCTTAATTGTCCCTTGATGCCAGGATTAACCTGTCCCACTTGCCTCTGCCCGATGTCTGGGGAAATGTTTGGGGTAGTCAGAGACTCAGGCCACATTTAAGTAACCAACAGGCCAAAAGGAAAAATGTTCTCAGGGCGAATTTGTCTGGAGTCCAGCATCAAATTCCATTTTATCTGTCCATAGGCAGGCATCAGCAATCATCTAGAGGTACTGAACTAATATCCTGTTGGAAGAGTTGGATTTACAAAGATTAGATAGGCAATAGGAACAAAGCTTAAAAATTGTCATACAAAAAAAAACAGTCACTAAAAATATAATAATTCCAGTTTGAATAATAGTTTGAAGCCTTAAACCTAATTCTGAGGGTAACCAACGAAAAACATATCTAAAATTCTAGATATATTCTGGTGAGTCTCGTTGTAGTCACAGATTAGTTTGTGACTGGGTTGAATTAAAACAGAGAATGTCAACCTTACAAAGAGGACTATCAGTACAATTTGAACAAAAGGTTGTTGCAGGGATATTGTCGGAGCTATTCATAATATGGATTAAAAGGATTTCTTAGGTCAAGATATGTTGTTACCAACAGAAGCTACTGACTGAAATTTTAATTACGCCATTATCTAGTCAAACGAAAAAGGCAGTCTTGAGGGGTGTAAGAGTCTCATAATCAATAATATGGAATCTTGTTCCAACATCTCAAGGAGAAAGTTGTTTCCTGTGGAAAACAGCAACTCTCTGTCCTAGTTTGTAGCTTGAATGTCTTTGGTTATGGCATCAGGTGGTTTTGAGAACTTTCTGTGTTTCACGTACGAGACCTGAGAATTGTTCTTTAAAAACTTGTCTGGCATTTACCTTCTAGGGCTTTAAGAACAAAGCAGTTCTCATTTTACCACTTTTATGGAAGAAAGTTAAATTGGAGGACCCTAGAACAATTTAAGACCTAGTCTAGCTTATAGATATCTAACAAAAACTCAAAAGTGATATATAGAGTTACAATCTAATAACAGGTGTATTATTGCTTTTCTTTGTCAACACATTTTTCATTGATCATATAGAAACCCCAAATTTAAAAAACTCTTAAAGCTAGGAAGCCAAACCAAGGCAGATTTTAGAGTTTACTAATTGTCTTAAGGTTCCTTGGCCTGCCAAGAAGTGACAGTTTTTACTTACTTGTTGTAAGAATCAGAACTCTTGAAGTCAGGAATTTTGTGCGTATTTTAAAATGTGACATTCTAATCAAAGCCTTGGCACCGTGGTAATATGAGCAATGTTTTCAACTGTGTTTTGCTATAAAGAGAGAGCAGATTTTATTTACTTGTGTAAATAGCCATATTACCATAAAAATATTTGCAAATAGTTTTCAAAGTTTTGGAGAAATTAAGTAAGAAAAAAATTTTTTTATCTTTGTTTATATAACTAGATTTTACCAAACTGATTAAGAGAGACTTTTTTGAAATCTGGAAAACAAAGCCTTTAACTAAAGATCCCATAATATTTTAAATGAAAGTCATAAAAACATTACAGGCAGGGAAACAAACTCACAAAGTTCAATCGAATGTCCAGGTTACAAAGTTGATGGATGACCAGGCTTCTCTCAGCTTATCAATGACCTTATTCACATGGCCAACTTGATTTCAAGGATGTGAGAGAAAGATTTGCAAGGTCACAGATAGTTACCTTTTACTTCAATTTAACTTTTAAAGTAGTGCATATTCCTCTTATCAACATATCCTCCATATTGCTTTGCTACAAAAGATAGAACTTAAAAATACCACTACAATTCTATTCTCAATATAAACAGAGATGAATTGAACAGGGGGGACGGGGAAAAATATGGAATGTGGGCTATTTTGAATTGAAACCCAAAAGTAAAGCTTAAGTAACAGACACAGATGATATCAGGAAAATAGACTCCACATTCCTTAGAGCAGAAATTTTTGTTGGTTCTTTCCACGTACTTCCTGTGCTGGGAACAGTTCCTGGCACATAGTAAGAGCCCAGTTAATGCCTTTGAATGATCAAGTGCAATAAAAACATGTAAGTTATATAGTAAAATGCACCTGGAAACCTGTTTATTAATCCGTTAAGTGGGAAAACTGACTTCGTGAAGATTACTGTAAATGGTAAGATATATCTTTTAAAATGCTTAGAATGGTTCTGAACACAAAATAAACATCTAATATTTTAATTATATATTATACTAATAAGTACATGGGCAACAACTTTCTAGAATTAAACGTTGCTACATTTTTCAAAATCTGAATAGGACAAAATTATTAGCCATTTAGCTTACAAAACTGAAATCAATTTTTATTTCATGTGACTTGAGTGCTATAGTCTTGAATCTTCTTCTGATTGAATTTATCTTCGGGAGGTTAGAAGAACTATTTCTTAGCTAATTCAGCCAATCAAGTGTAGTCTCATTAATAGCTTCTGAACCAGTCTATAACAGATACAATTTTTCTCAGCTGATTTAAAACTCAGAGAAATTCATTCTCTGTGGATCCTCAGGAAATATACACATCCTCTCTTTTAAGAGAAAAAAGAATGAAAATAATTTCATTAACATTACTAAAGATTACTTATGCATATACTATAAACAAAGTGTTATTGGCCACTATTCAGGTAGTTACCTTGTTATTCTTCAATTCTCTGTACTTTAGACTCCTCCAAAAGCCATAATTTGAAATTTTAAAGGTTTTTTTCCCACTGATTTTCTTGCTTATGTACTTCAAGAGAATTTTAAAATAATGCTCTGTTCTTTTCTTTTAAAAATAAATTACTGAAAATCTTCCTTCCCAATTTCAATCCAAACTAAACTCTCATTCAGGAAGGTGGTAGTAATGAGATTTAAACTGAACCTTTCGGAGTGGTAAAAACCATTCGCTAGAGAAGTCCTTATTACCATATAGGAAGCAGATGCTGTGGTTCTTCTCAACTAAAAGAAAAACTTGGAAGCTTTTAAGACACGTGATTGTTAAGAAGTCAATTCTACTAGAAAGGATTCTGTTTCTAGATTAATTTGTAAGTTTCTCTGATAGAATGTTCAGAAATTTAAAAGAAACAAGTTTTTTCCACGCGAATATATTGCTTAGTTTATATCTTCTTTGCTATTCTAAAATAGTTTCATTAGTTATTTGAACCTATTCTCAATCTCCTTTATTCATTCTCTCATGTAACCATGCTTTATTCATTCTCTCATGTAACCAAGCTTATACACTATTTTTAATGCTCAATATTGTAACTAGTTTTTAAAACAATGCTCTTAGCTCAATTTTTCTATTTTCTAATTTAATGGATTAATATTATAAAATTTATGTATGGAAAATTTTCTCAAGTCTGTGATGAAGTACTTCACATTGGTGAGATAATTAAAAGAGGCTTCATATTTAATAATTGAATGATATTTCAGAGGAAAGTGTTTCAGATGCCTCTTGTGGGCAAGTATATGATATCTTCCTTTTTCTTTTGCTTGCTCCTCAAATTTGATACTTGATAACCCAAAACATCCTAAGAAAGAAAAACAGGAGTATTTGAATGTAGTGGACAAGTAAAGACATGATAACTACTCATCTCTTCTATTCTAATTTCCTTCTTTCAGAACAAAATATTCTAAAACCCAGATGCTGATATTGATATGACAAACAGAAAACATGAGAGAAATACTGGTTCCTTCAAGGGCCATGCTTGACTACTTTAGCCATGTCCATCAAGGTTCAGACATTTTACTGTGCTCTCTTTCTTACAAACCCTCCACCCCTTTCTCATGCCCTAAGCAATGTCCTGACATTCCAATCAAGAATAGAATCTCTCAGATCTTATATCATAGCAGGAGCCCATTTCATATTGTCTCATTTTTTTCCCCAAGACCCATTTAAAGGATCAGGGCATGATGCAGAGGTGATTAGGGTGACAGAGTTTAGTAAATCTTAACGATTAAAACATGATGTGCCCAAGGTTACTAATAAATAGAAAATTACTTCTTATGCATTTTCTATTCCAGACCAAAACTATTCATAGTCACACCTAAACATGACATAATTTTCTCCTTTTGTTAGGTAAAATAATTATAACCAACATTAGTGAGAAATCTCATATGTAAACTTACACATTTGTTTTCACATATCCCAAAGGAAGATGACCGTGATATAATTTTGAAAAATCTCCAATGCAGAGAGAAAAAAGTTAATATTTCCTTTAATGGTATGTTTCAGTAAACGGCTGCAGAGTAATTCTCTTTTTTGCAACTCCTTCCACAATATTTTAGCAGCATCTTTGATAAATTGTCGGCAGAGGTGTATTTAGACTGTAAATTTCTCAGTAAAGATGTTCTTCATTTTATATGGTGTTTTCACTTGTTTATCAAAGACAATTATGGTTTATTATGTGTGACAATGCACAAGTGCTAAGAATACAAAGATGATAGCTACAGTCTCCTGCCTAGTGAATTTCATAATCTATTTGGGGGAGAGAAATGAGTAAATGGTTACGAATTATTGCAATTACAATGTAAAGGGATGGGGACTTACATGAGATGCTGAGAGTTCAAATAATCTTTAATCCATTGTAGAAGGAGATCAGGAAAGACCTCCAGAGAGAGATGAAGAGTGAGCTGAGTCTTAATAAATGGGCATGGTGAAAAGTAGCAAAAAGGAGAAAGAACATGAGAAAAGGAAAAATGTTATATTTGAGGCTATAATGAAGGCAGAAATGGAGGAAAAAATAAGTAACTGGGGTCATACTCAAGATATCTCTACAAAATAGAATCAACAGGACTCTGTGGACAATAGAGATGACTAGTACCTAGGCTCTATTTTTCAATCCCATTTTTCTTTCTTTCTTCGAGACGGAGTCTCACTCTGTCACCAGGCTGGAGTACAGTGGCATGATCTCGGCTCACGTCAACCGCCACCTCCTGGATTCAAGAGATTCTCCTGCCTCAGCCTCCCGAGTAGCTGGGACTACAGAAATGCAACACCATGCCCAGCTAATTTTTATAGTTTTAGTAGAGATGAGGTTTTACCATGTTGGCCAGGTTGGTCTCGATCTCTTGACCTAGTGATCTGCCCACTTTGGCCTCTCAAAGTGCTGGGATTACAGGCATGACCCACTGCACCCAACCTCTTTCTTTTAACTAACCATGCTTATGTACTATTTGTAATGCTCAATATGTTATCTGGTTTTTCAAAAATGCCCTTAGCTCAAATTTGTTTTGCTGTTTTTCAATTTCATGGATTAGTATAATGTTTATTTATAAAAATATTTCTCAAGCCTGTGATGAAGTTATTCACATCTGTGAGCATAGAGAGGAATTTTAGAAGACTTCTAACCTTCTGGTTGGAAGAGTAGGTGAAGTATGGTATCATTTACTAATATAGAAAACCTGTTTGGATGAGGAAATAGTATATCATGAGTTCAATTTTGGATTTAAGTTTTAATTTCCTGAGGTATATCCACTTGGTTTCAGAAGGTTAGCTATGTTATTCAGCAGTGGAAAAGGTCCGTTTATCCCTTGGTATTCTGTTTGAGGAACATCAAGGAAATTTGTGATGTCTGGAATGCATATCATGGCCTTTTTATGGCCTTTGAAGGAAATATACCTAGCATGACATTTCAACCAAGTCTTTTATCTGGCTATGAGCAGAATTAAACTCATCCATAAGAATTCAGTTTCAATTGATAAGAAAGCATGATTGGCAAAAAATTCTTGGGAGATTGAAGTGCTTAGCACATACTAAATCTTTACTAAATGAATAACTGGATAATTAAATAATCATTGTATAATGTCAATATTATATCAAAATCCACATTTTAAAAAGCATTCGAAGCAATGTTTCTGATTAATCACAACTATTTCTTTATTGGTTCTCTATTAATTTCCTGTAATCTTTCATGTTTAATCATGGTGCAAACAAAAATTTGTTGCTAAATAATCTCTTCAAGATCACTTTAGTCACCTTTGAACATCAAGAGGCAGGACCCAAGGGCTTTCTCACTAGTCATTTGAGGCAAAATATAAGATAACTGTCTGAGATGAAAAGTGAGAACAAAATGATCAACAGTAAGATGCTTGAATTACAAGTAAAAATATTTCATGGAAATGATTGTAGTACAGCTCAAAAAAAAGCCTTTAAAAATAATGGGTGTTTAGAAAGCTTGCCATAATGCATAGCCAATGCATACCAATAAGGATGAAAAAGTCACATCAACCACAGACCCTGCTACAGATGACTTTGGTTAAAAAACTTTCCAAACTATCTTATCATACTGCCAAGTATTGCTGCCTTTAAAAATAAAGAAAACCATAAATAACATTTCTACTTGTTGTCTCTTAGGTCACTCTTCTATCTATCCTAACATGAAGCAATTTTTTTCCAGAAATTTGTTCTAATTGTCAGAGGCAATTCTTGCTTACCAAATAGATTTTAGAAGACTAAAGGGAAAATTTCAAAGCACTTATTATTTCCTTCCCTGATTTCTAGCACTGTGTAAATAATATTAACATGCATCATTATCCATTAAATCCCTAGAAATGTATTTCCAAAATTAAATACATAAAACTATATTATTTTATCCAAGTAACTTTTCATAGCACATTTGATAACTGAGACTGCCTTTATATGAGAATACCTCTATAAGAAAAACAAGAGAACATTTGTTTATGTTTATTCAAATTCATATACAGATCAGAAGGCATTTTCTATTAGAGTTTTGTATTGTGTTCTATATATTTAACATTTTAATCTTGATAATTAAAACTTCGTGAATCTCAGAAAACTTGTGGCTGAGTAATAGTGGCTTTTAGTAAAATGTAATAAAATTTCTAAACTGATTGAAGCATCCCATGAAAGTCCTCATGATATTTTCTTTCATCCCCTTTAGAGTTTTCTTACTGAATATAGGTGATAGAAAGTTTCGATATTAATCTTCAAGTCAATTTAAATGGTAAAATGCCTGTCAGATGATTCCTTCTGGCTAAGATGTATATCTGTCACAGAGTCAACCTCTGCTCTGTTCTAAATAGTTGTAGGCATAGATATATCTGGAACAGAATCACTGGTCTTAAAAACAAGTTTTGTTAATATGCCCTTAAATTTAAACATGCTCTCACAGCAGAAAATCTATCAGGAGTTGAGTAAATAGATTTCTTTTTTTTTTTTTTTAATTTTTTTTTTTTAATTTTTATTGCATTATAGGTTTTGGGGTACATGTGCAGAACGTGCAAGATAGTTGCATAGGTACACACATGGCAGTGTGTTTTGCTGCCTTCCTCCCCTTCACCCACACTTGGTATTCATCCCCAGGCTATCCCCCCCAGCCCCCCCCACTGTCCCTCCCCCATTTCCCCCAACAGTCCCCAGTGTATAGTAGACCGCCTCTCTGTGTCCATGTGTTCTCATTTTTCTCACCTTCATGAATAGATTTCTTAAAGAGCAGCAAATCCAGGAGAAAATAAGGCTGAAACATTTCGGGTTGATTTTTATCTGAACTGCATCTCCCTATTAAACAATTTACTCTTGAGATTTAAATTAATAAAAGTTTTAAAGTTTTAATTTGCCATTTATTCATCTTTTTAAATTTTGTCTTTTTGAGACAGAATCTTACACCATCACCCAGTCTGGAATGCAGTGGTGCAATCTGGTTTCACTACAATCTCCACCTCCTGGGTTCAAGCGATTCTTGTGTCTCAATCTCCTGAGTAGCTGGGATTATAGGCATGTGCCACTACACCTGGCTGGGTTTGTGTGTGTGTGTGTGTGTGTGTATTTTTAGTAAAGATGGGGTTGTGCTATGTTGGCCAGGCTGGTCTCAAACTTCTGACTTCAAGTGATTCACCTGCCTTGGTCTTCTAAAGCTCTGGGGTTACAGGGGTGAGCTACCACATTAATTGATAAATAATAACTGTGTATATATATGAGATACAATGTGATGCTTTGATTTATGAATGTATTGTAGAAACATTTAATCAACTTAATTAAGATACCTATCACCTCATCAATTTTTCATTGTTTTGTAGTAAGAATATAAAAAATCTGTTCTTATGGCAATTTTAAAATATTTAATACATTGTAGATGCAGGACAGGTGAGTACCACAGTGAAGCTTAGCCTGCAAGCTTTGTCCAGGAAACAATACAAAGGCAAGCCAGAGGTACATTAAAACAGCTTTATTGAAGCTGCAGTGTTACATCTTTGGTGTTGTTAAGCACTGTGACTGCTCCTGCAGAGCAAGGCTACTCCATGGGCAGAGAGTAGCATCTCACCACAATGGCAGTCATATTTATACCTGCTTCTAATTGCATGCAGATTAAGGAGCAGTTTATGCAGAAATTTCTAGGGGAGGGGTAGTCATCATTGGGTCACTGCCATGGAAAGTGGAGGTAACTCTTGGGTGTTGTCATGGCAACCATTAATTGACATGGCACACCTTTGGGCATGTCTGATTGACAGCTGCTTTTGCCCTGGCCCTATTTTAGCTATTCCTCAATCTGGGACAGTGTCTGAATCCTGCCTCTGGAGTCAAGTCCTGCCTCCTTGCTCATTTTCTGCCCCCTCAAAGATTAGATACTCTTCCTTAATCTTAAGGGAACTGCAGAAGGGTGAGGTTCATTTTCTGCAACTGCTCCTTGCTAAGTTTATGGAAGCAGGCCCTGCCTAACACTGGAGGAGTAAAAAAATCTCTGGATACCTGCTCTAAGGGGCCCAGAGGCAGGACACTTTCATTCTCCAGGTCAGTAGATGGGATTGGTTGGAAGCTTTGTGTAAGCATTGTTTTTATTTGGAATTGTGGTAATCTAAAACAGGGGTCCCCAAAACAGGGGCTCCCAACCCCCAGGCTATTGACTGTTACTAATATGTGGCCTGTTAGGCCTGCACAGAAAGATGTGAGTGGTGTGCAAGACAGTGAGCATTATTGCTTGATCTACACCTCCTTTCGGATTAACAGCAGCATTAAATCTCATAGGAGTGCAAACTCTATTGTTAATTGCATGTGCAAGGGATCTAGGTTGTATGCTCCTTATAAGAATGTAATGGCTTATGATCTGAGGTGGAACAGTTTCATTCTGAAACCATGCCCCCTACCCACACCCCCCACTTTAGTCTGTGGAAAAATTGTCTTCCACAAAACCAGTCCCTGGTGTCAAAGGTTCGGGACCACTAATATAAAAGACACAAACTAAAAATTAGTAACAAGATAGCAACCAAGTTCCTAGGAGAGGTAAAATACAAGTAAGACTTGGGAAGGCACTTTGGATAGTTGACCAGATATAGCTGGAGTCAGTGCCCTGGTTCTATCTATGTAACCAGGTAGCTTTCTCATAGATCTTTTAAATGTTAATCTCAACTTGTCCACAGTTGTTAATATATGTGCAGCAGGTTTTATAAATAACTGTACAGAATCCAGTGTGTTCAGCTGGTAAATAATCCAACATTAGTCTTTTATCAAAAACTACAGTTGTCGAAGTTCCTAAGTACACTTGAATTCTCTTTAATGCCTGATCTGTGTTGGTGGCTAAAGTTTCTAGGGTTTGAGTCAAGCTCCTTAGGATTGACTTATAGCAGAGGAAGCCTCCCCAGGGTGCTGCTAGTCCTATCACTGCCCTGATTCCTGCCAGAATCAATACTATTGCTAGCTTTCTTCTGGTATTCTTGGATCTTATGGAATAACAGACAGTTAGCCCTGAAGGAACAACACTGCACAATGTACATTCACCTCTCTTCCAAGTTTTTGATGTATAAGGGAAAGCTATTCCTAAGAGAACAGGTGGCTCCCTAGGAAGTTCCTAGAGGTTACAGTGTGTGACATTTTCCCATTCACTACCAGAAACAAAAATGAGCTCAGTGGAGCAGAAGCAAAAGCCCTACAGGATGTGATGTTTATCATTTGCTTCCAAGTTGGGTCTATATAAATATTTTTTCTCTCTTCCAATGGGGGTGCCAGGACAATCATTATTTTTCAGAAGTGGGAGGTACTCTCACCTTTTCAGACTAGGCAGTGATTTTTTCCCTTGTATCTTGTGATTTGGAAGAATGCACCGTATATGGTCTCCTCACTTACAAGTGGAATCCCATTTACCTCACTGCAGCCTTGGAACTTGTCAACTGTAGTTGGATTGAAGAATCACAGGGAAGCTTCAGCTATTGTGTCATCAACACAACAATGGGTGCAAATGATAGGCTCATTCTTGCACTAGAAATACAGATACCCAATTTTCCAGGTCCAGGTAATGGTGGCAGGAGGAATCAGGTGTAATCCATTAAGTGGCAAGAGTTCATTAGGGATTTGGGTATTCCAGCCACTATGGCTAGTTAGGTCTGGGGTAAAAACCAGGTGAGACTTGAGAAATGAAACTTGTAGTGAGACTTCCCAAGTCTCACCTGGTTTTTACCCCAGACCTAATTAATATCAACATTCCCAGGAGAGTGAGGTCTATCTTCTGGTTTAACTTGAAAGGGACCGTTGATGACAAATCCAGAAACTGTGAAGATAATTTCCTGATGCAATAATTGTTGAAATGTCTGCCATAGAGTTATGTTCCCACCCACACTGGATCATGGTAACTACGAGAGCACATAGGATGAACAGTGACATTGTGATTCAGTTATGCCTTAGCATGGCCTCTATACTCAGCAAAGACAGAAGAGATGTTTCCCAAGAGATTGGCTAAAGTGATAGAAAAGAAGTACTACAATCAGATAGAAGAGAAAAATTAAAGCTCCCTTTCCCACCCACAGCATTGTGTTACCACTTCTGACTGAGATGTTGATTCTTTAAATAGCAGAGGACCCCCAAAAGTTCATAGATGTAGGTGGTGGTGTCCTCCTTTTATACCTGTGACTCATAAGACATAGGTCAATCCTGGGCAGATGTACTCAGCTAGGTTTTCCCTGGTGTTTAACAGCAGTGGGGGTACTCAATGACACCTGGTGAAGGCCTTCCCATTTTGGTTGTAAATGATCTTCAGGAGATTCTTCTTTCCAAGTTTCAGCAAAAGTAAGTCTCTTGGTTAAATAGGGGAATTATTTTTTCCTTTCTGGGGAAGAGTAATATTTATTTTTATATTGGAGAGCCTTTTGAACCTGACCTAAATTCTAAAAGGGAAAAGTAAAATTTGTATAACTAATTACTGCAAACCAAGACCACAGCAGCTAAACGCACGAAATCCATAGACAAGTTATTTTTATAAACCCATTTCTTGGCCTCTAATCTCTGGTTCCCACACTGCTAAAAAGGGGTTCAAGAGCCAATAAGTGCCCACCTACTTCTACTCTGATCCAGGCCAAAACATCCAACTGGCTACAATTTCCCTGACTCCAAATGCCCCAGCCACCAGGGTCCTACTGAGGGACATGATGAATTCAGGGTAGGCAGCATACAATTCTGTCATCAGCACAGGACAAAATAAAACTTGGACATTGACACTGCCTCTAGCACACCATGACAAAAGGGTTAACACTAACCAAAAATCAAGATCCATAGGCCAAAGGGAGTGGAGTTAGGCCGGTACCCAACAGCCCCCAAAACCCTGCTAAGCAATTTAAGAGTCAAAAACCAAAAGCCAAAATGAGATTATACATTGTAGATAACCAACAGCATATAATTAAGCTATAGTTGGAGAAAACACTGCTTCCACAGACCTCTAGGAAAACACACTTTAGCATCAGACCACAACAGCAGTCATAATCAGAGGAGAAAAATTAACAGGAGCTGACAAAAATGCTGAAGGAGAGAGTTACGTGAATTTGGGTAGCTTTCAAAAGAAATATATTGCAGAATTGAAAATAAAAATTTCTGGTAACTTAGCAAATCAATACCTTTAGAAAATTTGGTTTTGGTAATAGACCATTTTTAGAAAGTTTATTGCAAATAATTTTCTTTAATTGTAGCAAGTTTTTAACTATACATTCTTCCTTTTCCAAATTCCCCTTTTCCAAATGCTTCAAACTAATAAGCTTTGAATATAGTGTTTTAAATTTATGAGTGTTCTTTTATTTATAAGCCAATTTTACAGCATGCTAGAAACAACACATATCACAATGCCAATAGATAGAGCTAAACAAAAACACTAAATCAAAATGACCTAAACAAGACAACTGATTTTGCGGCCTATCATAAAAAACTATTCCAGATGATTTCCAGGATTCTTTTAGTTTTAAATTCGTTCATTTTTCATTATAGAAATGTGTAAGGTCCTACTGCTCTTATATCAAAGTATTATGTTGTAATAAACTTTAATGGACTTATTTAGTCTTATTTAGACTTAGATAGTCTTTATAAGATTATCTAAGTAAAAATTTTTCCAATGAAGATCTTTATATGTTCCAAATAATACTACCTTTATAAATTTTACAAATGTCAAATTTTATGATAATCACTTATATTGTCTCAACAAAATTAAAACATAATAAATGTCTATTGGAGAACAGGACTCATTTGCTCATTTGACCCAGTAATAAGGCAGTTCCTGTGGTATAATTAACCAAATTATGAATTTTCTGAATAAATTCATGAAAGTTCAGTTACTTACTTGTATTTGGAAATTTTACTTTTTTCTCCTTTTACAATGAAATTTCTAAACCACCCCATAATATGTAGGCTTTAGGGCACTTTTGGTTGGTTTTTGATGTATTTCTCTTACATTGTCGAGATAGTTAGAAAGTTTAACATAAATATAACACAGAAAGTTTCTTTATGAATGAATTAACATAGTAATTTGACAAATATCTTTTAAAATATGTTAAATTCATTTACAGTCATGTGGATAAGAAAGATTATTAAATGAAATTATTTGACCGTTAATCACTGTTAAACAATTATTATCTCAAGAGAGAAATTTGATATAAAGAAGATTATGTAAAATCCTTTATTGACATTATTCAGTAATGACTGTGGAGCTAGAATTGTTAACAGGCTAAACTATATAGACAGGTTTATTCTAGATGTCTGACTATGGATACTTATATAAATTCTGAAACTGGGTCTGTAGATTCATCACTCCCATCCTCCAGTCTCTGCCTTTGTTGTCACACAGTGCTCTCTTTGTGTGTCCTCATATTACATTCCCTCTATGTTTGTCCATATCTGTATCTCTTTTCCTCTTTTGATCAGAACACTAGTCATATTGCATTAGGGTCCAGCCTAATGATCTCCTCTTAATTGTATCTGTGAAACCTCTATTTCCAAACAAGGTCACATTCATAAGATACTGGGTGTCTGGACTTCCACACATATTTTGAGAGACAGAAGTCGACTTGTAAGAGATAGGGTAAAGATAACAGCAGAATAACTAGAGAGATGTTATGTCAATGCTGATGAGGTTGAAATAGGAGATGGCATGTGGACAACTAACTCTGAAACCCAGATTTTATAATTATACAGTTTTGTGAGAATCAACATTTGTCCTGTATTTATCACAACTTGGTTTCATAAATGAATAGAACTATTAAATCGACATTTTCTTAATGTGGTCGGGGTTTAAGAGCACAACTGAACACATAATTTCGCACAATTGAACATGTGTTTTACAGTTTTTTGGTGTTTCTGTTCTTGTTTCCTGGAGGATTTTGTCAATACATGTGTTACATTCTCAGTAAGAAATATGAACATTTATCCTTTCAAATACCACTGGATAGAATCTCTATAACCCTGATTTTATCCTTACATTTAGCCAGAACACACAGCTATGTCCTTAAATCACATTTATTGGGCCCAAAGTAACTTTCCTCTGATGAGTACTTCTGGTGCATGTTGAGACGGTAGGTGGAGTTCTATAAAAAATTACATATTTAGGGTAAAAATATTGCTGAGGTTGTTGTTTACATTATACGGCTTTTTTTTTTTTTCTGAGAAACCGTGAAACAAATTTATCTCAGGTACCATTACCAGTGCTTGCTCTGCCTCTCTTAAACAAAGTAAGAATTTATATCTTAAGAACATTGTAAATTGTTTAACATTTGTGCTTTTTGTTATTGCCTGAATATCAGAAAGATGAGTGGTAAAATTGCAACCCAAGTCAAAGAAACTATGCAGTAACTGTAACATTTATTTTATGTTCTAGGACAATTCCTAAATGTATACATTTTTCTACATTCATTTTTGCTCAATTTCTTCATTTACTTACCTTATTTGTTTCATTTGTCTATCTAATGAACAAAAAGTAATGAGAGTTTATCTTATCACCATGTATTAGGCATTGCACCAATTCCCTTCATTCAGTGATAGATACACATGACCTCTCTCCTCAAATATCTCACAATGTAAAAGAGAAGGCATTCACTTAAGTTGATATTTGCAATGGATTATGATTGATATAATGATAAAGAGATCTACCAAGTAAAATTAGCACATAAAGGGAGTAAGCAATTCTACTGCATCAGAAAAAATGCTTCTGTGAAAGAGACAGCTAAGCTAGGCCCTAAACAGAGGTTAGCCAAAAAAAAAAAAAAAAAAAAAAAGGAAAGAAAATAGTGAGGAGACTAAACTCTCATGATGAAAAAAGTCAAAGAACATCTAGATAAATAGAAAGACACTATGTTTGGATAAGAAGATTTAAAATTACAAAGGTGTTAGTTCTTCCCAAATTGATCTATAGAGTCAATGCAATTCTGGAAAATTCCCAGAAAATTAGTTTGTGTGTACTGAAAGACTGAATATAAAATTTATGTAGAATTTAAAAAAGACCCGAATAGTGAACACACTACTGAAGACAAAGAACTTGGCTTCAGTTGAGTTGGAAGATTGATACTATTGAACTTCAAAGTTTATCATAAGGCTTTAGAATTCTTTCCATTTTTTCTTTCTTTGGCCTTAAGTAGTTTCTTCGTGTGTATATGCTGTTCAGTGATCTTTTGATGACTTAAAGGACCTTCCGCACATCTCAAGAACTCTCTTCTTCTTCTCTGCTGGTCTCTACTCCACTTTACTCTGACCTAGGATCACTAACTGTCTTGGCCTTTCCAGACTGCCAGCTCCATCTTATAAACTCAGCGATTTTCCGAGGCTGAATTGTTGGGCAACTCACGGCTGCACTAAGGCCTTGTAACTTTCTCCAAGCACTAAGTGGAAGCAATCACAGGGCATGTCTCATCTGTTTCCCCATCACTCAAGTATCACTGTTCTTTGTTGTCTGATGTTCAATATCTTTAAAACCATTGTTTTATGTATTTTGTCTGTTTTCCTTAGGTTCAGTATGAAGACTAATTAGGCCCCTGTTATGCTATCTTTGCTAAAAGAAAAAAATCCAAGGACATTTTTGAAATAAAAGAAGGCAGTATTAATATTTATCCCATTACAGTAGAGTATATTATGTTTACCCTTTCAAAAAGCCAAGTGAATAGGCATTTAAAAAGAAAGGGAAAGTGATCAGTATGGTCAAATGTGTTCATTAGTCTTGGCAAGTAGGGGGCAACTGGTGAACAGAGAAGGCTAGTACATAGAATGGTAGAGCTAGAAACTAAATTATAATGAATTAATGATTAAATGGGAGTGAGAAGTAGAAAAAACAAGTAAAGATAATATTCCTTAAAAAATTGAGTTTAACAGCGACAGACAGGTACTAGATGGCATTTATAAGAAAACAGAATCATAGAAAGTGTTGACTATTCAAATATTTCTTGATACAAAAAAGAGGGAAAATCAAAACTGACTATGAATAGAACAGAGGCTGACAAAGTAGCCCACAGACTGGCTACTAGTTTTTATAAAGTTTTATGGGAATACAGTCACTCAAATTGATTTACATTATTGTCAATGGCTACTTCTATAGTCACACAATTGAAGAATTATGAGATCATATGGCCTAAAACCTGAAAACATATACTATCTGACTTTTGCAGAAGAACTTTGTCAATCTTGCACTAAAGAACTTAGCCACAAGTTCCACATGCCATAGCATTTCAATAAAAAAGAATAGGTGGGGTCTATATTATTTGATTTTTATTTTCAAATATATAATATTCTGTCATATTTAATAAAGTCAATTTAATAAGCATTTATGACTCACCCTTTAATAATTTTTTAATTTTTTCTAGGCAAAGAAGTCAAGCCTAAACCTCCACGTATGTTATATGCATGCTCAATAAACAAATACGTATATATGTACACATATACATAAAACAAATCTTAAATGCATGCTGTTATTTCTCTTGATTTCATGTTGAATATTTCGCTTAAATTCAAAGGCTTAACTGTTATCTTAGACAATGTAGACATTCTCTTAAATGTATTTCTGAGAAAATGCTATGCCAAAGTTTTCCTTCATCCTTTATTCATTGGAAGTATCTTTCCTTACCTTGTCATTAAAAATCTCAGTTCACATTTCCATTTTTTTCTCAAAAAAAAATTGTTTTCAATAGTCTCACTTTGTTGCCCAGGCTGGAGTGCAATGGCACAATCGCAGCTCACTGTAACCTTCACTTCCCAGGTTCAAATGATTCTTGTGCCTCAGCCTCCCGAGTAGCTGGGATTACAGCCATGCACAATACACCTGGCTGGCCTCCCGAAGTGCTAAGATTACAGACATGAGTCACCATGCCTGGCACTTAAAATAATTCTTATTCGGGTTAATATTGGGGAATCTTGGTTTTTATGTACTAACTTGCCACAATCATAAGAAGAAAGTTAATATGACATTAACTTTTCAAAGTTATTATGAGATTGAAAACCAGTGAATAACATAGAAAATAATTATACAAAAATAAATATGCAGGAGTACAGGAGATGAATATTTTTCTATAATCATTGTTTCTAATATTCATCTGTATTTTTAGAACTACAAGGAAAAAAAGAAGAGAAACCAGGTATGTATATTTTATTTATAGACATATATGCTTTCCATGTTTATAATAAATAGCACAATATATCTTTGCAAATGTCATGTCCTAGTACAAATATTATATCAAATTTTATCCTTGACCAACTTAACAAAATAAAACTAACAAAATATACATTTCTCTATGCTACTCATTTCTAGAAAAAAAATTCTATTTGTGTAGGTGAAGTCTCTGAGAAATTTACATGGTTCAGAAGAAGTAACTGATTAATTGCATTGACTCTTATAAAACCAAAATTTTCTCTGATTATTGTAGGACACACATTCAATCAGCAAAACATCTGCTCTCATTCTAATCTCTTTTGAGGCTTCTGAGTCAGATGAGTATTTCTGAAGGCTACAGTAGGCAGAAGAAACTTTTTTAAAAGGAACTTCAACTGTTTGATTCTGGACACAGTTAAAATTTTGTTTAATGTCTCATAATTGTATTATTGTTGTAGGGCTACTGTAGTAAAATGCCACAAACTGGGTGGCTTAAAACAACAGAAATTTATCCTCTCACAGTTCTGAGGGTAGAAGTCCAAAATGAAGGTGTCACAAGGGACATGCTTTCCATGAAATCTGTAGAGAAGAATCTTTCCTTGCATCTTGTGGTATTTTCTAGCAATCCTTGGTGTTCCTTGGCTTATAGATACATCACTTTCAATCTTAGCGTAGATCATCAAATGGAAACCTTCTCCCTTTGTGTCTCTATCTCTGTAAACCCTTCTCCTCTCATAAGTACACCAGTCATATTGGATTAAGTACCCACTCTACTGTCCTATGACCAGATATTAACAAATTTCATCTGCAATAATCTTATTTACAAATAAGGTCATCTTTTAAGGTACCCGAGGTTAGAATGTAAACATACCTTTTGAAGAGATGCAGTTAAATCCATTACAGTCCACTCTCTGGCTGGCCCAAAATTCATGTCCCATAGATGCAAAATATGTTTACCGCATCTCAACATCTCTAAAAGTCATAACCATTCTAGCATGATTCTAAGTTCAAAATTTCATCTATATATCAGTCGGTAGTTCCAAATCTCATTATCTAAATCAGTTATATAAGAAACTTGGAGTATGATTCTTCCTGCAACAAAATTCCTCTTCTCTGTGAACCTGTGAAAATATGAAACAAATTATTTACTCCCAAAATAAAATGAGGAGACAGGTATAAGATGGACATTCCCATTTTAAAGGGAAGAAATTGCAAGAAAATAAAAAGGGGTCCTGGGTCCTAGGCAAATCCAAAACCTAGCGTATTTCAAAGCCTGAGAATATTCTCTCTGGCTCAGTGCTCTGTACTCTGTGCCTGGTGGGACAGTGGCCCTGCCTTTTTAGCTCAGTGAGCTGACAGCCCTGTCTTCTCTGCCACAGAAAGTCCCAACAATCCAGGCATTTGAATGCATGACTCTTCTCTTGGAGTCATTATTTCTTCATTTTATCATGTCTCTGTCCCTTTTTGTCCAGGCTGGCATTGTTTTTGCATTTTTAAAAATCTAAAAACCTGACTAGTCCCACATTCAATTCATGGGGCATCTAAGCCATTAGATAAGACGGTCCTCCACAGATCTTTCCTGGATAACCACATCTCTATTGCTGTCTTCTATTGAAGTGGCTCCATGAATCATACATCTGATTTCTTTAGCAAAAGTTTGTCCAACCACATCCTTGGCTCTCCCTCCATGGCACACTGTCTAGCTAGGCTGAGAATTTTTCAAATCAGTAAGTGCCTGTTCTAATTTGACTAACAATTTCTTCTTCAATTTATGTGTATGTTTCTTTTCACATTTTATTATAAACAACAAGGAGAAATCAGTCTGCCCCTTCCATAAGTTGCTTGAAAATTTTCTTAGCTAAATTTTTAAGTTGTTCACTTACTATGTCCACCCTCCACCTAACAGAAGAACACAATTTAACCAAGTTTCTTGCCACTTTATAACAAACATTACTTTTCCTTCAGTGGCCAATAATATGTTCCTCATTTCCTTTCTGAGACCTCATCTTTAAAATTCCTATTTCTGGCAACATTCTACTTCTACTTATAGTAATATATATCTCTATGATTTGAATGTGTTTTCTCAAAATTTAGGTGTTACCTATGTAATAGTATTAAGAGATGGAGCCTTTAAAAGGTGATTAGGCCATGAAAACTCCTCCTTTGTGAATGGGAACAAGGCCGTTCTAAAAGAGGCTTCATGCAGTGTTCAGCAAGTTGGCTGTCTTCCCCTTTTGCCTTTGCCCTGTAAGGACACAGCATTCCTTCTCTCTGGAAGACACAGCAGCAAAGCACCGTCTTTAAACAAGAGACCAAACCTGCCAATACCTTAATCCTAAACTTCACAGTCTTTAGACATATGAGAAATACATTTCTGCTCTATATAAATTATCCAGTCTGTGATATTCTATTATAGTAGTACAAAATGGACTAAGTCAGAAATATATTATTTAAAATGAAAAGAGCTTTCTCTGTATCTCTTTTGAATTCTTTTTGAGCCCTCATCAGAATAACCTTTCATGTCAATATCTCTGCTGCTAGTCTCTTCAAAGCAATCTAGGCTTTCTATACTAACTGCCTCAAAATTCTTCCAGCCTTTACCCATTACCCAATTTCAAACCACTTTCATATATATATAGGGATTTGTTTCAGCAGCACCTACTTTCCTAAACCAAAATTGATCACTCTGATGGCTAAAAGAAAATACCGCAAATTGTTTTGCTTAAAACTATCGAAATTTCTCTCTCTCACAATTTTGGAAGTTAAAAGTCCAAAATCAAGGTGTTGACAAAGCAACACTTCCTTTTAAACCCCTAGAGGAGAGTACTTCTTTGCTTCTCCTAGCTTCTGGTGTTTCCTAGCAATCTTCGGTGTTCCTTGGAGTGAAGATGTATGGCTTAGATCTCTGCTTCTATTATTGCATGATCATCTTCTCTCCTTGTGTCTCTTCTCCTCTTCTTATAAGGACAATATTCATATTGGATAAAGAACCCACCCTTCTCTAGCATGACCTCATCTTACCTTAACTAATTACATTAGTAGCAAGCCTGTTTCTAAATAAGTTTACACTCTGAGGTACTGGGGTTAGGACTCAACAGATTGTTTGGGGGAACACAATTGAGCCATCAAACTATTTATCTAAATTTCTAAATCATATAAGTACCCAATTAGACCTATTTCAGAGAGTCTCTTCCAACTCGTGTTAAACTAATTTATCTTACGTTGACTTTGGAACTGTTTCCTGCAATAATCATCTTGGAAAACAGTAGAAAACTTAGATTTAAAAGAATTAGCTGTAGCAACAACTTGACAGACAAGTGCAAAGCATGTTTCTGTTTTGTGTTTAATAGTTCATCATTGAAAAACAAGCATAAAACTGGAATAAATTTTAGTCGATTTTTTTTGTTTGTTTTTTGAGACTGTGTCTCACTCTGTCGCCCAAGCTGGAGTGCAGTGGTGTGATCCCGGCTCACTGAAACTGCCACCTCCTGGGTTCAAGCAATTCTCCTGCCTCAGCCTCCCAATTAAAATAGCAAAATGAAATTATTTCTAAAAATTAATTTTTATTCTAGTTCATTTTTTCAGGTTTTAAATTTTCTCCCTTTTCTTTCCCTCAGAGCCTCAAGTAAAAAAAGAAACAAAACCAGGAAACATGAGCTTTATTTTATATAGATTCAGGGCTGACATTACCTTTATTTTATTAAGTATTAAAAGAGGCTTACATCTCACTAGGGAGACATGCATAGAGTCTCCCAGTTCTTCATTATTTTGTCCACTCTATTACTCAACATGATTTTATCTGGATTAGATGAGAATGGGAATATTCCCTAGACAAATACATCTAGAAAATGGCCTTAAATAAATCTCAACAGAGATTTCAGGTTTCTGGAGAAATTTCTTAGGTTTTGATGAAATTATTTATAATCATGTTTAACTTACCGCTTTATTTCTGTAATTCTGGTGGCTTTGTTTTGGTAATTCTGGTGTATTTCCAGTAACATATCAGAATTGTAAAATTATAAGGTTATAGAGTATTGTGGTTTGAAGGAAATCAAAGCAAAAATTTAATATGCATCTACTGTGAGCTAAGGACTAGCATAGGATTTTTGCTTTCATCATATCATGAGAAACAAACAGCATGGCAATTATTATCTATACTCAATATCTGAAGAAGGAGTTCAGTAGATCAAGTTCAGAAAATAAGTTATTCTTCCAAGATTTTCAAGTTAATAAATGTTGAAGCTAGGGGTCTGCCCCATGTCTGATTTGCATCAAACCCTGGGTCCTCCCATTAAGAGATTGTCCCTAAAATGCTATTATTTTATTAGAAAGTAGCATTGACCTAAAAAAAAGGGTGCCCTTTTCAAGTTTACATTGTTATTTAGTGTTTAAGTCCTAGCTTTGATACCAACTAGCTATTGACCTGAGGCGAGTTCAAAAAAAACCCTCAGGTTCTATGGTAGCTGTTTCTTCATTATAAAAGACTACTTAGCAAGATTCTTCAATATCAATAAATCAAGAATTGAAATCTAGACACAGATGCAATACTACCGCAGCCCCTGAATTCTCACCAGAATTTACCGGGCAACTGATGATACGTTTGAATATACTTGTTCTTGTGATATACTTACAATATATCAAGGCTCATAACAGCCTTGTTACATTACAAATATTATTATGATTAATTATTATTTTATCATTTATTTTCCTGATATTTATTTGCTATAGTGAATATGTTTTACCAGATATAAGCATTTTATATTTTTGCCGGTTTTACTTTTCTTTAACCAGAAACCCAACACCATTTAAAGCTAGTTATGCCTAGTTCTATTGACAATAACAAATTATATTGGTTATTGTTAAATACTTCATTTTGCAGGTAATTTAAACTGTTATTTATTTATTCTTTTCAGCTGTATCTGAAAAAGTGCAAATACACAGTATGTATATATTAATTTCATCTTTTATACTTAGAGTTTTTACAAGAAAATTTTGAAACATTCTCAAAATCATGTATTTTCAATCTGTGCTTTTATATTTATGCTTTATTACAGCCTGTGCTTTGAAAATTATAGTTTTGAACATTTTGTAAATAAGAATTTTTTGTCATATTGTTTAAATGAACTAAAATCTTTAAGTTTTACATAGAAACAAGGATGCTATGAAGGTTTCAGAATATTCTTTCTTCTGGGTACATTTGCTAAAATCTGCCCGTTATTTTCCCAGCTTCTAAATACCTAAATAGATTTTTGTTTTATTATTTTCAGAACAAGACACAGTGAAACCAGAAAAGACTGTTTCTCATGGTAAACCAGGTATTTTGCAGGTGGTATTTGTAGTATCAAATTGTCACTAAATGTTCTAATTTTGGCAGAAGGAAGAGTTTAGAGTCAAATCTAAAGTTATTTGGGACAATTCAGGTCTTAAGTCATCAGCTTCTAGACCATCTCCAATTTTAGTCATCTACAGACTATTTTTTTTTTTTTTTTTTTGAGACGGAGTTTCACTCTTGTTACCCAGGCTGGAGTGCAATGGCTCAATCTTGGGTCACTGCAACCTCCACCTCCTGGGTTCAAGCAATTCTCCTGCCTCAGCCTCCCGAGTAGCTGGGACTACAGGCGCGGGCCACCATGCCCAGCTAATTTTTGTATTTTTAGTAGAGACGGTGTTTCACCATGTTGACCAGGATGGTCTCCATCTCTTGACCTCGTGATCCACCCGCCTCGGCCTCCCAAAGTGCTGGGATTATAGGCGTGAGCCACTGCGCCCGGCCCAGACTATTTTTTTATTCTGAGAACTTAACCAGTAAGATGTAAATAAACAGCTACTCTTCACTTCCCGTCAGAGAGTTAGCTTTGCACAAAAACAATCACCCAGCACTTAGATGAATGGGCTCTATACTTTCTTTTTTATTCTGATTTGGGCAAGGCATTCTGAGCAAACCTGTAATTCAGATCAGCTTATTCAAATACAATGATTTCAGACTCTCCAAATCCCAAAAATGCTGAAGAAATCAGCATTTCTCCCTGCTTCTGTCCTGCCTCTTTCTTTTCTTCACTGTTCCTTCCCTTTCTTCTTTTCTTTTTATTCCTGGTCTTGCATTTTGTGGAAAGTAAAAGTGAGCTAATGTGTTCTGCTTTTTTAAAAAAATACATAATTTATCAAAACAAGGTTATGAATTAATTTTTATTTAAGAATAGAAACGAGTTTGTATTTCAGCTAATTAAACATGAATTTAGTTTTGAGGCTACCCAAGCCTCAATTATTCTGTAGAATATTATTCTTCATTTCAGGCTGAATTATGTACCCAATGTTGTGACTATATTTAGGCCAGAATCTTTGAAAAAGGAAAAACATACTTTCTCTCAACAAATCTTAGGAAATCTTTTGCTTACTTTTATAAATTGTACTCTAGAAAATCTGTATACAATGGGTTTTAGTCTCTTTGATTTGCTTTGCCTATGCTTTTTAAAAAATATGAGGTCAGGGCGCGGTGGCTCACGCCTATAATCCCAGCACTTTGGGAGGCCAAGGCGGGTGAATCACGAGGTCAAGAGATGGAGACCATCCTGGTCAATATGGTGAAACCCCGTCTCTACTAAAAATGCAAAAATTAGCTGGGCATGGTGGTGGCGTTCGCCTGTAGTCCCAGCTACTCGGGAGACTGAGGCAGGAGAATTGCCTGAACCCAGGAGGCGGAGATTGCGGTGAACCGAAATCGCGTCATTGCACTCCAGCCTGGTAACAAGAGCGAAACTGTCTCAAAAAAAAAAAAAAAAAAAAAAAAAAAAAAAAAAAAATTAGACACCAACAACAGAAAATACAGGAATAAAGAAAGCAGGGCTGGAATGTGGAGAGGTAAGAAGAGCTGTCCTATCTACAAAAGCAGAACCTTAGAAACAACTTTTAGAACCTTCTAATTAAATGAAACACTGTTATTTTCTTATGTCCCAAATATTATTCATTTTGAGGTGAAATAAAGAGAAGTGAGAGTCTTTCGTCTCTGAACGTACATCAAATGCATTGTCTTGTAGGAACAACTATCTTTTACTTCATTTACACCATCATGCTCTTTAAATTCTCTGTTATCCAGTGAAACTTTCCACTTAGGATATTTGATCAGTTGATTCTTACCCAGTGTGAAATATTGGAGAAATTTAATTTCATGTAGGATCATGGCAATAACCTCTTTGACCCAAACATCTTTGTCTATGAAAAATCACTGAGAACAGAGGACATCTCACAAATGTATCACCTTTGTTCTTCCCCAGCTTCACACTGTGAGAAATTTGGGTTCTCTAGCTATTCCTTGGTTCCCAGGGAGGCATTGGCACAAGAAGATCAAAAATTGCTTCTCCTTATTCTAATTTAATAATAAAAAAGGAAAATATGTTTTATAAAGCAGTACCTCTGGGCAGATAAATACAGTGAAATGCAGTGAATGCAAAGTAGGGTTTATATTGTCATGTTAGGGAACATATTAAGTTAGGAAAACTTCTATAGCAAGAGAGCTGCCAAGGACATTTCAGTTGGACAGATTTGCTTTGTGCTTTGATCCAATTTGAATAGAAGATACTATTTGCTGTTTTATTGAGGAAACAAGTTTTTCTTGGCATTGGTGTTTTTTCAAAAAGAATACAAAATACCATGGTTGAAATATGTCACTGATGTATTCAAAATTTCTACTTGTGTTAACATTTTTTCCTATCACAGAAGAAAAAGTTCTCAAGCAGGTAAAAGCTGTCTCAATAGAAAAAACAGGTAAATAGGTATTTTTATATATTTTTTCTATGTCTCATTATATGTTATGTGGTACCCACATGTGTGTTCATGCACACACACGTACATCTTCATGGATGTGTGTAGACTTTTAGTACCATGACTTCTAAGATATTGAATTCTTGTGAATAACTAAAGATATATGCAATATATTTTTTATAAAATAATAACTAGAATAGCATGACTTTAAGAGTGATTGATTACCATGTATACTTAAGTGTTTAATCTTATTTTAAAGCATGTTTCCTCAAATCTTAATATCACTGAAGTCTGAAACTTTCTGCTATTTATAAATTAGCTGGAATAATTTACCTTCATGAGAGCTCCGTAGAGAGGGACATGGTTACATAACTTTAAAGTCTGCCTTAAAGAATAATCAACAGAATACAATATTAAACTAAAAACACTCCATCTCTCATTAGTTCATGTGAGAAAGAAAGAACACATACTCTTGCAATTCAGATCACTCCAAAATAGAATTCAGGAGTGATCTAATTATTTATAGATATCATAGACTAGTATATCAGTGGAAAGAAAGAAATCTCATGAGGCTGTTTTCATTACTTCATATGACCATTGTATTTTACTCCAACTACTACTTAAGTTTACACTTGCAGTAAATGTTCCTTTAATTTGCACCCTAAGGTATTAATGTAGCCACCTGAGTGTCTTATTCTGTTGTATGGATGTTTGGCAATTATGAAGAAGCTAGACTCAGTGTACTTGTTTCTCAAATATATGGATTGCTTTAAATTTTATGTGCATTGCATGTATCTTACTAGTTTTTGCAATTTGATTAATGTATTTGCTGAAAGTGAAATATTAGTGCTCAAAGAAAATAGGTTAAGCTCAAGCTAAGGAGAGAATTTAAAACTAAGAATAAGTAAATACGAATGCTGAAGAGTTATTTTTTCCATGATTTGTGTTCATCAATATGCCACGTGTTTCCCTCCATTCTCCACAGACAAGCCCAAACCAGCAAGTAAGAGATGAAAAGAATAACACCTGAGAAATATTGCTTGACCATTTCAGCTTTAACAATTTGCTTGCTTCTTAAAGTCGTTATTTTTAGTGTTGCCTGTGGCTAGATAATTATTAATAAATTAATGCTATTGCTATATAATTGTTACTAGTGATAAATTGATGTTATTGCTAGGTTTAACATTCTTGACTTTCACTACTAATTAATTATTCATTATAATTATACAAAAGAAATATCTAGAAGTTTGTTGCTATTCTTAATGTCAAAACAGGGAGTCCCTATAGGCTATAAAATACCACTCACAATAAGTTAAGGTAGGTGGGAAATCTTTCAAACATACGTAATGAATAACAAAAGAAAATAAAATGATATTCAATTGTCAGTATTATAAACCTCATACTGTTTTTAATTTGCTTGCTTTAAGCTGTGTTAAACCATAAGTAAACCTTGGCAGTTAAAAATCTATTTTATTACCAATATTTTGCCATTTGTCTATTATAATTATGAAATGTCCTCATGAATGTGGACTTTGAAGATCCTGTATTTCACTGTACAGGTGTGGCACAGAGAGTATAGTAATAGAGAGTTTAACTGTGACTTTTGGACTTAGGAAAGCATAATATTTACCCACTGTGATGGTAAATATGTTCAACATTATGTGAAAATTGTGATGTTGGTCCTTGAATGGTGTACATTTGTGAAACACAAGCTTAGACAAATGCATGAGTGGCTGTTGGTCAAATATATTCTGGCTATTGCATGCAAAATGGCTCCACAAGTTCCAAAGTTGAACATGTGACATAACTTAGGAATACATGTAAGTGGTTTAGGATATATAGCACAAATGCATGGCACTAACTAGAACATACTCACATTTTACAACCTGTGAATTGTATTTTGAATATATGTTATATTATTATTGTTACCTTGATTTATTATTAATGCTGTTATAACATTAATACACTGAATATTGGCTTCTTCATTTTCTTTTACTTTACATGCTTATTTACTATAATATTTATGCAAATTCAGTTCATGGAACTTTATTCTTGAATGCTATCAATTCCTAATTTACAAACATATGTTTAGTCTGATGATACCTGGAGTCCCACATCTTCCCACCTACTTCACTGTTGGTGCATGATTTGAAGAAAAAATAGTAATTTTAGAGAAACTCCACATTCAGAAATGAGGAAAGAAAGAACAAGTAAATATCAAGAACAGCTCAGAAGAACTGACCCTAGAGGTCATGAGAAGTAACATTTGGTCTGTTCCAGGATCTTATTCATTTTACAGATATTCTCAGTCTCATTCAAGATATCCCACCTACATGGTTGACTTTAAATTTCACTTTTGATGAAAGAGAATGATCTCTTAAAAATTTTTAATTCAAATATTTTTCAAAGAACTAAGAGGGATATTGATTGCTCATACATTTTTATTTCATTTGTCATGTCCTAGAGTAGCTGAGATTCAGCTAAGAGAGTTTTAACAAAACTTGGAAAAGGAGGATGGTACAGGTCAATAAAAATACAAAATGTGGTACTCTCTGGAATACAGCAGATATAGTTTGAACTTTCAATAAGAAACTAGTGTTCAGCAATGCATTGTTTCTGACTGGCAAGAAGGTAACTAGGATTCAGAGAGGTAAAAAGAGGAGTGGGTAAAATGCCAAAGACAACTACCATCCACTATAACATGTCCCCAAAGAATGACTCAACTTTCAGCAAATATATAAAACAATATTCTTATCCTTGTCTTTGCCATAATCTATCCTCTTATACAACCCAGCTCCAAAAGGGATAAAACCCTAATACTGTCTTTTAGCCACATGTAGAGAAAAGCCTTCTCCTGGGTGTCCTGAGAAAGAACCTAACTTTGCTTATAATGTGTTTTTATGGCAATATATTTTCATTGTTTTAAATTGCATGAAAATAATTTTTGGGGCATACTTCTGGGGTATACTGAGGATCACTTGCAAATATGTAAATAAGAAATGTTTGCCAGACAAAGAATCCACAGATTTCCAGTGAATTTTGATTTCTTTCTCTAGAAAAAGCTGAACATCAAGAAAGAGAACCTCCATTTATAAAAACAGGTATTTCACCATTTTTGGTTTCTATTTATCTGAATTCAGTATTTTTATTATATTAGAAAATTAAAGTAATCTCTGCAAGTGATTTTTCACTGTGTTTCCTGTTAATGTGTCATCCTGTGATTTGTAATATAATCTAGCTTTATCTGACCTAAGGGTTATATTTTTGTCAATCAAACCTGGATTGCCAAACATGTGTAATTGTGATACAGCAAAATCAACAAATTAGATTTGCTTTTATGATTCACAAGGTCCTTACAAAATATTTGGTATTTCACTGTTGTCACGTTAATATATCATACTGATGAAGTTGATCCACTGTTGATAGTTTTAAAATATGCTATTAAATTATACAGATTAATTTTCACAAATTGTGAATTTCTGCTTGAAATATTTCTTTTTTTATGGCTGCAGACTATTCCATGGTGTATATGTATCACATTTTACTTTTCCAGTCTATCATCAATGGGCATTTGGGTTGGTTCCAGGTCTTTGCTATTGTAAACAGTGCTGCAATGAACATTCGTGTGCATGTGTTTTTATAATAGAACGATTTACAATCCTTTGGATATTGCTGGGTCAGGTGGAATTTCTATTTCTAGGTCCTTGAAGAATCGCCACACTGCCTTCCACAATGGTGAACTAACTTACACTCCCACCAACAGCGTAAAAGTGTTTCTATTTCTCCACATCCTCTCCAGCATCTGTTGTCTCCAGATGTTTTAATGATCACCATTCTAACTGAAGTGAGATGGTATCTCAATGTGGTTTTGATTTGCATTTCTCTAATGACCAGTGATGATGAGCATTTATTCATGTTTGTTGGCCTCATAAATGTCTTCTTTTGAAAAGTGTCTTTTGATATCCTTCACCCACTTTTGAATGGGTTTGTTTGATTTTTTTTCTTGTAAATCTGTTTTAGTTCTTTGTGGATTCTGGATATTAGCCCTTTGTCAGATGGGTAGATTGCAGAAATGTTTTCCCATTCTGTTTGTTGCCAGTTCACTCTAATGATGTTTCTTTTGCTGTACAGAAGCTCTGGAATTTAATTAGGTCCCATTTGTCTATTTTGGCTTTTGTTGTCAATGCTTTTGGTGTTTCAGTCATGAAGTCCTTGCCTATGCCTGTGTCCTGAATGGTTTTGCCTAGGTTCTCTTCTAGCATTTTCATGGTGTTAGGTCTTATGTTTAAGTCTTTAATCCATCTGGAGTTAATTTTAGTGTAAGGTGTCAGGAAGGGGTCTAGTTTCTGTTTCTGCACATGGCCAGTTTTCCCAATACCATTTATTAAACAGGGGATCCTTTCCCCATTCCTTGTTTTTGTCAGGTTTGTCAAAGATCAGATGCTTGTGGATGTGTGGCATTGCCTCCAAGGTCTCTGTTCTGTTCCATTGGTCTATCTCTCTGTTTTGGTACTGGTACCAAGCTGTTTTGATTACTATAGCCTTGTAGTACAGTTCGAAGTCAGATAGTGTGATGCCTCCAGCTTTGTTCTTTTTGCTTAAGATTGTCTTGGCTATGCAGGCTCTCTTTTGGTTCCATATGAAGTTTAAGGTGGTTTTTTCCAGTTCTGTGAAGAGGGTCATAGGTAGCTTGATGGGGATAGCATTGAATCTATAAATTACTTTGGGTAGTATGGCCATTTTCACAATATTGAAATATTGTGAAAATATTTCCTAACCATGAGCATGGAATGTTTTTCCATCTGTTTGTGTCCTCTTATTTCCTTGAGCAGTGGTTGATAGTTCTCCTTTATGTTCCTTGTTAGTTGTATTCCAAGATATTTTATTCTCTTTTTAGCAATTGTGAATGGGGGTTCACTTTTGATTTGATTCTCTTTAAGTCTGTTATTGGTGTGTAGGAAAGTTTGTGATTTCTGCACATTGATTTTTGTATCCTGAGACTTTGCTGAAGTTGCTTATCAGTTTCAGGAGATTGTGGACTGAGATGATGGGGTCTTCTAAATATACAATCATGTGATCTGCAAGTAGATATAATTTGACTTCCTTCTTTCTTAATTGAATACCCTTTATTTCTTTTTCTTGTCTGATTGGTCTGGCTAGAACTTCCAATATTATATTGAATAGGAGTGGTGAGAGAGAGGGCATCCTTATCTAGTGCCAGATTTCAAAGGGAATACTTCCAGTTTTTGCCCATTCAATATGTATCAGCAGTGGGTTTGTAGTAAATAGCTTTTATTATTTTGTGATATGTTCCATCGATACCTAGTTTATTGAAAGGTTTTAGCATAAAGGGCTGTAAAATTTTGTCAAAGGCCTTCTCTGCATCTGTTCAGATGATCATGTGGTTTTCATCTTTGGTTCTCTTTATTTGGTGGATTACATTCATAGACTGCATCCCTGGGATGAATCCTACTTGATCATGGTGGATAAGCTTTTTGATGTGTTGTTGCAATCACTGCCAGTATTTTATTGACGATTTTTGCATCTATGTTCATCATGGATATTGGCCTGAAGTTTTCTTTTTTTGTTGAGTGTGCCAGGTTTTGGTATCAGGATGATGTTGGTATCATAAAATGATTTGGGAAGGATTCCTTCTTTTTGGATTGTTTAGAATAATTTCAGAAGTTGTGTTACCTATGCCTCTATGTATGTCTGGTAGAATTTGGCTGTGAACCCATCTGGACCTGGGCTTTTCTTGGTTGGTAGGCTATTAATTTCTGCCTCAACTTCAGCCCTTGTTATTGGTCTATTTAGGGTTTCAACTTCTTCCTGGTTTAGGCTTGGGAGTGTGCAAGTGTCCAGGAATTTATCCATTTCTTCCAGGTTTACTGGTTTATGTGCATAGAGTTCTTTGTAGTAGTATCTGATGGTAGTTTGTATTTCTACAGAATCGGTGGTGATATCCTCTTTATCATTTTTTTATTGCATCTATTTGATTCTTCTCTCTTTTCTTTTTCATTAATCTGTCTAGTGGGCTGTCTGTTTCATTGATCGTTTTGAAAAACCAGCTTCTGGATTTTTGACTTTCTTCAAAGGGTTTTTGTGTCTCTATCTCCTTCAGTCGCGCTCTGATCTTAGTTATTTCTTGTCTTCTGCTAACTTTTGAGTGTTTATTAATCTTGCTTCTCCAGTCATTCAATTTTGATGATATGATGTCAATTTTAGATCTTTCCTTGCTTCTCATGTGGGCATTTATTACTATATGTTTCCCTCTAGACACTACTTTAAATGTGTCCCAAGGATTCTGGTATATTGTGTATTCATTCTCATTGGTTTCAAAGAACATCTTTATTTCTGCCTTCATTTCGTTGTTTATCCAGTCAACATTCAAAAGCCAGTTGTTCAGTTTCCATGAAGTTGTCCAGTTCTGAGTTGGTTTCTTAATCCCGAATTCTAATTTGATTGCACTGTGGTCTGAGAGACTGTTACAATTTCTGTTTTTTTTTTGCATTCGCTAAGGAGTGATTTACTTCCAATTATGTGGTCAATGTTAGAGTAGGTGCGATGTGTTGCTGAGAAGTATGTATATTCTGTAGATTTGGGGTGAAGAGTTCTATAGATGCCTATTAGGTTTGCTTGGTTCAGATCTGAGTTCAAGTCCTGGATATCCTTGTTAATTTTCTCTCGTTCAACCATCTAATATCGACAGTGGAGTGTTTAAGTTTCCAACTATTATTGTCTGGAAGTCTAAGTCTCTGTAGATCATTGAGAACTTGCTTTATGTATCTGGGTGTTCCTATATTGGGTGCATATATATTTAGGATTGTTAACTCTTCTTGTTGCATTGATCCTTTTACCGTTATGTAATGTCCGTCTTTTCTCTTTTGATCTTTGTTGGTTTAAAGTTTATTTTATCAGAGGCTAGGATTGCAACTCCTACTTTGTTTTTTGCTCTCCATTTGGTTGGTAAATCTTCCTCCATCCCTTTATTTTGAGCCTATGTGTGTCCTTGCATGTGAGATGGGTTTCCTGAATACAACACCAATGGATTTAGACGTTTTATCCAATTTGCCAGTCTGTGTCTTTTGGCTATGTCTTTTGATTGGAGCATTTAGCCCATTTACATTTAGGGTTCATATTGTTATGTGTGAATTTGATACTGCCATTTTGATGCTAGCTGGTTGATTTGCCCGTTAGTTGATGCAGTTTCTTCATTGGGTTTACAGTCTTTACCCTTTGTTACATTTTTGGAGTGGTTGGTACTGGTTGTTCCTTTCTATGTTTAGTACTTCTTTCAGAAGCTCTTGTAAAGCATGTCTGGTGATGATGAAATCTCTCAGCAATTGCTTGTTTATAAAGGATTTTATTTCTCCTTTACTTATGAAGCTTAGTTTGACTGGATATGAAATTCTAGGTTGAAAGTTCTTTTCTATAAGGATGTTGATTATTGACCCCCACTCTCTTCTGGCTTGTGGGGTTTCTGCCACGAGATCCACTGTAAGTTGATAGGCATTCCTTTCTGGATAACCTGACCTTTCTCTCTGGCTGCCCTTAGCATTTTTTCCTTTATTTCAACCCTGGTGAATCTGACGATTATGTGCCTTGGGGTTGCTCTTCTTGAGAAATACCTCTGTAGTGTTCTCTGTATTTCCTGGACTTGAATATTGGCCTGCCTTGCTAGGTTGGGAAGTTCTCCTGGGTAATATACGAAGAGGGTTTTCCAGCTTGGATTAATTCTCTCCATTACACTCAGGTATACCCATCAAATGTAGATTAGGTCTTTTCACACAATCCCATATTTCTTGGAGGCTTTTTTCATTTCTCTTCACTCTTCTTTCCCCAATCTTGTCTTCTCATTTTATTTCTTTGAGTTGATCTTCAATCTCTGACATCCTTTCTTCTGCTTGGTCAATTAGGCTATTGAAACTTGTGTATACTTCATGAAGTTCCCTTGTGTTTTTCATCTCCATCAGGTCATTTATATTCTTCTCTAAGCTGTTTTTTTTCTCATTAGCATTTCATCAAACCTTTTTTCAAGGTTCTTAGTTTCTTTGCTTAGCTCAGAGAAGCTTGCTATTACCCACCTTCTGAAGCCTGTTTCTGTACATTCATCAGACTCATTTGCTCTCCAGCTTCGTTCCTTTCCTGGTGTGGAATTGTGATCCCTTGGAGGAGGAGCTTTTGCTGTTTTCATCCTTTTTGCCCTGGTTTCTTCCCATCTTTATGGATTTATCTACCTGCGGTCTTTGTAGCTGGTGGCTTTCTGATGGAGTCTCTTAGTGGACTTCCATTTTGTTGATGCCAAAGTTATTTATTTCTGTTTTTTAGTTTTCCTTTTAACCATCAGGCCCCTCTACTGTAGGTATGCTGGAGGTCCACTCCAGTCCCTGCTTGCCTGGGGATCACCCTCAAGGGCTGCAGAACAGTAAGTGTTGCTACCAGTTTCTTTTTCTGTTATGTTTGTCCCAGAAGGGTACCCGCCGATGTCAGCCTTAGCTCTCCTTTATGAGATATACAGGGATCAGGGAACTGCTTGAGGAGACAGTCTGTTCCTTATAGGAGCTCAAGTGCTGAGCTGGGAGCTCTATTTTTCCATTTAGAGCTTCTGGGCTGGTATGTTTAAGACTGCTGCAGTGGAACTCATAAGCACCCTTTTCACCAGGTACTCTGTCCTGGGAAGGTAGGGCTTTGTTTATAAGTTCCTGACATGCTGCTGCCTTCTTTTAGAGATGTCCTGTTTAGCAAGGTGGTAGTCAAGCCACAGTCTGCCAGTAGGAGGATTACTGAGCTACTGTGGGCTCTGGCCAGCTGCAGTGTGAACTTCCTGTTAGAACAGCCTTGGCAATGACAGACTGCCTCAGTAGCGGCAGAGTGCCTTCATAATGGTGGATGCCCTTACCCCCACTGAGCTGGACATTCCCAGGTCCAGCTGTGCTTGCTGTGAAACTCTCAATCCAGAGCATTTCAGATTGCTGGTCTTTGTTATGGGTGGGACCTGCTGTGTCAGATCACCTGGCTCCCTGTTTCACTCATTTTTTTTTTCATTTGAATGGGAGGCTCTGTATCCCAGGCATTCTGGGTGCCTGTTGAAACAGCCACATGGATTTGTGCAAGTTTTAGTGTGGAGACCCACAGTGCCAGCTAAAACAGCCATGCTGGAAACTTGTGGCACCTTTCAGTCCAGGAATATCCTTGTCTGTGGGCATTGAAAATTCTTGTGAAAATGCAGTGATCACTCACCCTCTGCATTCTTCTCACTGCAAACTGCACTCCAGATCTCTTCCTATTTGGCCATCTTCCCTTTCTCAGTTATTTCTTAATGAATCCTTCTAGCATTATCTTTCTACCTGTATATATATATATACACACACACACACACACACGCCACTTTTGTTTTTCTTACGCAAATATTAACATGCTATAAATTATCCTGTCACTAGAGTTTTCTATTTCAGAATATATCTTGAAGGTTTTTTACATATCAGTACATAAAATATTTCCTAAAAATAGTGTTTTATTGTATGTTTGTACACAGTTAATTAGACTCTAATTGATGTTTGTTAGAGTTGTTTTAAAAGTCTCCTTTAAAAATATATAATAATATATACCTATCTAGTTTTGTTAATTTCACAAATTGATTAACAATATGTCTAGTTTTATTAATTTTATGGGAAAAAATCTTTAAAGTAGATTTTTTTTGTAAGAGTGTATATTAAATATAGTTTGAATAGATATTCCTAATTGCTCTCTACAAAAAATGTACCAATTTATATTCCCTCTGTTAACATATTCATTATTTGACTTAATTTTAGATGATTCAAACCTTCTGCAATCATAGCTAAATCTTGTCTACCTTTTATGAAGGAATAGAACTTTAGATGTAAGATGACACAGTTAATGTTTTTAGTTAATTTTAGAAGACATGCTATACTGGAAAAAAATAGAATATCTTTATGATTTTTTTTTAACCTACAACCCATTCATTTCTGAGATTTTATAAAGCAACCTTGTTCAACATACTGGATTGAGAGAGTGTAAATTGTTAGCCTAAATTAATGTTAATATGTATTCTAAAAGGACAGTGACAGAATATGTATTTTATGCCATTTCAGAAACAGTAAGAAGTTCAGATTATTGTGAGCATTTATTAATATTGTATCAAATCAAGCATGAAGTTTTACAGAAATAAAGAAGAGACTAAAAAAGATTCCATAGTTTCAAACTTTACTGTTCTGTAGGAAACTCATTGAGAGTATGACTTGAAAATTATTAAAAATGCACTCCCTACTGTTCATTGTAGATATGTTTAGCCTTATTCTTATTTTTACTGTAAAAAGCAAAAATAGGAAATGTAAAGGGTGATATATTACCCATAGACAGAAAATTATCACTCATTTTCTTTTCTTTTCTTTTTAGACAAACCAAAACCAGCTCCAAGTAAGTACCATTTTAGAATTTTAAGAATGTCCTAGTTCATTGTTTTAACTTCGTAATTTATTTGAGTTATAAATGAAGTTAAAAACGTATGGTATGTTTGTTAATGTAATAGCCATTATACTATTACCATGTAAGTGAGTCTGGTTGACAAAGGATATTGCATGTACAGGCATACCTTGGAGACAAAAGGCACAACCAAAGGAAAATGGGTACAGCAAGAAGCCATAGACCAATAAGCACATAAAGAGATGTTTAGTGATTAAAAATATGCAATTCAAGGAAAATGAGATGTCATTGTACTGGCATACCTGGAGATGTTGCAGATTTCATTCAGACCACCACAATAAAGTGAATATAAACTAAGTCACACAATTTTTTGTTTTCCTTGTGCACATAAAAGTTACGTTTATACTATTCTGTAGTCTATTAAGTGTGCAAGAGGATTATGTCTAAAAATGTACATAGCTTAATTTAAAAGTATTTTGCTGTTAAAATACTTTTATTTTAACCTTCATTATCTGAATCTTCAGCAAGTTGCAATACTTTTGCTGCTGAAAGGTCTTGTCTCAATGTTGATGGGTGCTAATTGATGAATGTGGTAGTTTCTGAAGGTTAGAGTAGCTGTGGTAATTTCTCAAAATAAGACTCAATAAAATTTGGCACATTGACTCTTTCACAAAAGATTTCTCTATAGTACCTATAGCTATTTTACAGCATTTTACTCACAATAGAACTTCTTTCAAAATTGGAGTAAACATCTCATGCTTGGCTTCTGCTTTATCAACTAAGTTTATGGAATATTCTAAATCCTTTGTTGTCATTTCAGCAATGTTCACAATTTCTTCACCAGGAATAGATTCCATCTCAAGTATCCATTTTCTTTTCTCATCATGAGAAATAACTCCTCGTCTATTCAAGTTTGATCATGTATTGAAGCAATTCGGTTCCACTTCTTATTCTAATTCTTTTGTTACTTCCAACACATCTGCAGTTACTTCTATTGAATCCTCAAAGTCATTTATAAGAGTTGGAATCAATTTCTTCCAAACTCCTGTTGATACTGACATTTGGACTCCCTCATGAGTCACAAATGTTCTTAATGGCATCTAGAAAGGTGATTTCCTTCCAGAAGACTTTCAATTTACTTTGTACAGATTCATCAGCTGAGTCACTGTATATGACACCTACAGCCTTATGAAGTGTATTTATTAAGTAATAAGACTTGAATGTCAAAATTACTCCTTGGCCCCATAGGCTACAGAATGGATGTTGTGTTCCCAGGCATTAAAACAATATTAACCTCCTTGTATATCTCCATTAGAGCTCTTGAGTGACCAGGTGCATTGTCAATGAGCCATAATATTTTGAAAGGAATCTTTTTTCTTGGCAGTAAGTCTCAATGGTGGGCTTAAAACAGTCAGTAAATCATGCTGTAAACAGATGTGCTGTCATCTAGATTTTGTTATTCCAGTGATAGAACACAGGCAGAGTGGATTTAGCATAATTCTTAAGGGACCTAGAATTTTCAGAATGATAAAGAAGCTTTGGCTTCAACTTCAAGTCACCAGCTTCATTAGCCTCCAACAGGAGAATCAGCCTGTCTTTTGAAGGTTTAAAGCCAGGTGTTGACTTTTTCTCTCTAGCTATGAAAGTTCTAGATGACATCTTCTTTCAATAGAAGACTATTTGTTAAGTTGTTGTTGTTGTTGTTGTTGTTGTTGTTGTTTTAAAGACAACAGGGTCTCAGTCTGTCACCAGGTTAGAGTTCAGTGGGGGGATCATAGCTCACTGCAACCTCAAACTCCTTGGCTCAAGTGAGCATCCCAAGAAGGCTATTTTGTCTACATTTAAAGCTTATTGTTTATTGTTGCCACCTTGGTCAATTGTCTTAGCTAGATCTGGATAAGTTTCTGCAGCTTCTATATCAGTATTTGCTGCTTCACCTTGAACATTTATGTTATGCAGGTGGCTTCTTTCCTTAAATTTCACGAACCAACCCTGGTAGCTTCCAACTTTTCTTCTGCAGCTTCCTCACTTCTCTCAGCCTTCACAGATTTGAAGACAGGGCCTTGCTGTAGATTGAGTTTTGGCTTAAGGGAATGTGATAGCTGCTTTGGTTTTCTTTCTTTTTTTAATTTTTATTGCATTATAGGTTTTGGGGTACATATGCAGAACATGCAAGGTAGTTGCATAGGTACACACATGGCAGTGCGCATTGCTGCCTTCCTCCCCCTCACCCACACTTGGCATTTATCCCCAGGCTATCCCTCCCCAGCCCCCCCCAACTGTCCCTCCCCCATTCCCCCCAACAGACCCCAGTGTATAGTAGACACCCTCCCTGTATCCATGTGTTCTCATTTTTCTCACCCGCCTATGAGTGAGAATATGCGGTATCTCCTTTTCTGTTCTTGTGTCAGTTTGCTGAGAATGATGTTCTCCAGATTCATCCATGTCCTTACAAAGGACACAAACTCATCATTTTTGATTGCTGCATAATATTCCATGGTGTATATGTGCCACATTTTCCCAGTCCAGTCTATCATCGATGGGCATTTGGGTTGGTTCCAGGTCTCTGCCATTGTAAACAATGCTGCAATGAACATTCAGGTGCATGTGTCCTTATAGTAGAACGATTTATAGTCCTTTGGATATATACCCAGTAATGGGATTGCTGGGTCAAATTGAATTTCTATTTCTAGGTCCTTGAGGAATCGCCACACTGTCTTCCACAATGGTTGAACTAATTTACACTCCCACCAACAGTGTAAGAGTGTTTCTCTTTCTCCACATCCTCTCCAGCATCTGCTGTATCCAGATTTTTTAATGATCGCCATTCTAACTGGTGTGAGATGGTATCTCAATGTGGTTTTGATTTGCATCTCTCTAATGACCAGTGATGATGAGCATTTTTTTCATGTGTTTGTTGGCCTCATGTATGTCTTCTTTTGTAAAGTGTCTGTTCATATCCTTTGCCCATTTTTGAATGGGCTTGTTTGTTTTTTTCCTGTAAATCTGTTTGAGTTCTTTGTAAATTCTGGATATCAGCCCTTTGTCAGATGTGTAAACTGCAAAGATTTTTTCCCATTCTGATGGTTGCCGATTCACTCTAGTGACTGTTTCTTTTGCCGTGCAGAAGCTGTGGAGTTTGATTAGGTCCCATTTGTCTATTTTGGCTTTTGTTGCCAATGCTTTTGGTGTTTTGTTCATAAAGTCCTTGCCTACTCCTATGTCCTGAATGGTTTTGCCTAGATGTTCTTCTAGGGTTTTTATGGTGTCAGGTCATATGTTTAAGTCTTTAATCCGTCTGGAGTTAATTTTAGTGTAAGGTGTCAGAAAGGGGTCCAGTTTCTGCTTTCTGCACATGGCTAGCCAGTTTTCCCAACACCATTTATTAAACAGGGAATCCTTTCCCCATTGCTTGTTTTTGTCTAGTTTATCAAAGATTATATGGTTGTAGATATGTTGTGTTGCCTCCGATGCCTCTGTTCTGTTCCATTGGTCTATATCTCTGTTTTTGTACCAGTACCATGCTGTTTTGATTACTGTAGCCTTGTAGTATAATTTGAAGTCTGGTAGTGTGATGCCTCTCGCTGTCTTCTTTTTGCTTAGAATTGACTTGGCTCTGCAGGCTCTCTTTTGGTTCCATATGAAGTTCATGGTGGTTTTTTCCAATTCTGTGAAGAAATTCAATGGTAGTTTGATGGGGATAGCATTCATTGTGTAAATTACTTTAGGCAGTGTAGCCATTTTCATGATATTGATTCTTCCTAACCACGAACATGGAATGTTTCTCCATCTGTTTGTGTCCTCTCTTATTTCGTTGAGCAGTGGTTTGTAGTTTTCCTTAAAGAGGTCCCTTACATTCCTTGTGAGTTGTATTCCTAGGTATTTTATTTTCTTTGTAGCAATTGTGAATGGCAGTTCATTCTTGATTTGGTTCTCTTTAAGTCTGTTATTGGTGTATACGAATGCTTGTGATTTTTGTACATTGATTTTATATCCTGAGACTTTGCTGAAGTTGCTTATTAGTTTCAGGAGTTTTTGAGCTGAGGTGATGGGGTCTTCTAGGTATACTATTATGTCGTCTGCAAATACAGACAATTTGGCTTCCACCTTTCCTATTTGAATACCCTTTATTTCTTTTTCTTGCCTGATTGCTCTGGCTAGAACTTCCAGTACTATGTTGAATAGGAGTGGTGAGAGAGGGCATCCTTGTCTAGTGCCGGATTTCAAAGGGAATGCTTCCAGTTTTTGCCCGTTAAGTATGATGTTGGCTGTTGGTTTGTCATAAATAGCTTTTATTACTTTGAGATATGTTCCATTAATACCAAGTTTATTGAGGATTTTTAGCATAAAGGGCTGTTGAATTTTATCAAATGCCTTCTCTGCGTCAATTGAGATAATCATGTGGTTTTTGTTTTTGCTTCTGTTTATGTGGTGAATTACATTTATAGACTTGCGTATGTTGAACCAGCCTTGCATCCCCGGGATGAATCCTACTTGATCATGATGGATAAGTTTTTTAATGTGCTGTTGCAATCGGTTTGCCAGTATTTTATTGAAGATTTTTGCATCTATGTTCATCATGGATATTGGCCTGAAGTTTTCTTTTCTTGTTGAGTGTCTGCCGGGTTTTGGTATCAGGATGATGTTGGTCTCATAAAATGATTTGGGAAGGGTTCCCTCTTTTTGAATTATTTGGAATAGTTTCAGAAGGAATGGTACCAGATCCTCTTTGTGTGTCTGGTAGAATTCAGCTGTGAACCCATCTGGACCTGGGCTTTTTTTGTGTGGTAGGCTCTTAATTGCTGCCTCAATTTCAGACCTTGTAATTGGTCTATTCATAGTTTCGGCTTCCTCCTGGTTTAGGCGTGGGAGGACACAGGCATCCAGGAATTTATCCATTTCTTCCTGATTTACTAGTTTATGTGCATAGAGTTGTTTGTAGTATTCTCTGATGATGGTTTGAATTTCTGTGGAATCTGTGGTGATTTCCCCATTATCGTTTTTTATTGCATCTATTTGGTTGTTCTCTCTTTTCTTTTTTATCAGTCTGGCTAGTGGTCTGTCTATTTTGTTGATCTTTTCAAAAAAACAGCTCTTGGATTTATTGATTTTTTGAAGGGTTTTTCTTGTCTCTATCTCCTTCAGTTCTGCCCTGATCTCAGTTATTTCTTGTCTTCGGCTAGGTTTTGAGCTTTTTTGATCTTGCTCCTCTAGCTCTTTCAATTTTGACGATAGGGTGTCAATTTTGGATCTCTCCACTCTTCTCATGTGGGCACTTATTGCTATATATTTTCCTCTACAGACGGCTTTAAATGTGTCCCAGAGATTCTGGTATGTTGTGTCTTCGTTCTCGTTGGTTTCGAAGAACTTCTTTATTTCTGCCTTCATTTCATTGTTTATCCAATCAACATTCAAGAGCCAGTTGTTCAGTTTCCATGAAGCTGTGTGGTTCTGAGTTAGTTTCTGAATTCTGAGTTCTAAGTTGATTGCACTATGGTCTGAGAGACTGTTTATTATGATTTCAGTTGTTTTGCATTTGCTGAGGAGTGCTTTACTTCCAATTATGTGGTCGATTTTGGAGTAGGTGTGATGTGGTGCTGAGAAGAATGTATATTCTGTGGATTTGGGGTGGAGAGTTCTGTAAATGTCTATCATGTTTGCTTGTTCCAGGTCTGTGTTCAAGTCCTGGATATTCTTGTTAATTTTCTGTCAGGTTGATCTGTCTGATATTGACAGTGGAGTGTTAAAATCTCCCACTGTTATTGTGTGGGAGTCTAAGTCTCTTTGTAAATCATTAAGAACTTGCCTTATATATCTGGGTGCTCCTGCATTGGGTCCATATATATTTAGAATAGTTAGCTCTTCTTGTTGTATCGATCCTTTTACCATTATGTAATGACCTTCTTTGTTCCTTTTGATCTTTGTTGCTTTGAAGTCTATTTTATCAGAGACGAGAATTGCAACTCCTGCTTTTTTTTGCTCTCCATTTGCTTGGTAAATCTTCCTCCATCCCTTTATTTTGAGCCTTTGTGTATCCTTGCATGTGAGGTGGGTTTCCTGGATACAACACACCGATGGGTTTTAGTTTTTTATCCAATTTGCCAGTCTGTGTCTTTTGATTGGTGCATTTAGCCCATTTACATTTAGGGTTAATATTGTTATGTGTGAATTTGATACTGCCATTTTGATGCTAGCTGGCTGTTTTGCCCATTGGTTCATGTAGATTCTTCATTTTGTTGATGCTCTTTAGCATTTGGTATGCTTTTAGGATGGCTGGTACTGGTTGTTTCTTTCTATGTGTAGTGCCTCTTTCAGGAGCTCTTGTAAAGCAGGCCTAGTGGTGACAAAATCTCTGAGTACTTGCTTGTTCGTGAAGGATTTTATTTTTCCTTCACTTATGAAGCTCAGTTTGGCTGGATATGAAATTCTGGGTTGAAAGCTCTTTTCTTTAAGGATGTTGAATATTGGCCCCCACTCTCTTCTGGCTTGTAGGGTCTCTGCTGAGAGATCTGCTGTGAGTCTGATGGGCTTCCCTTTGTGGGTGACCCGACCTTTCTCTCTGGCTGCCCTTACTATTTTCTCCTTCATTTCAACCCTGGTGAATCTGGCGATTATGTGCCTTGGGGTTGCCCTTCTTGCAGAGTATCTTTGTGGTGTTCTCTGTATTTCCTGGAGTTGAGTATTGACCTGTCTTGCTAGGTTGGGGAAATTTTCCTGGATAATATCCTGAAGAGTGTTTTCCAGCTTGGATTCATTCTTTCATCACATTCTGGTACACCTATCAAACATAGGTTGGGTATCTTCACATAGTCCCACATTTCTTGGAGATTTTGCTCATTCCTTTTTGTGCTTTTTTCTTTAATCTTGGTTTCTCATTTTATTTCATTGAGTTGATCTTCAGCTTCTGATATCCTTTCTTCTGCTTGGTCAATTCGGCTGTTGAAACTTGTGCATGCTTCACGAAGTTCTCGTGTTGTGTTTTTCAGCTCCTTCAATTCATTCATATTCCTCTCTAAGTTGTCCATTCTTGTTATCAATTCCTCGAATCTTTTCTCAAATCTTTTTTCAAGGTTCTTAGTTTCTTTGCACTGATTTAGAACATGTTCTTTTAGCTCACTGCAGTTTCTCATTATCCACTTTCTGAAGTCTGATTCCATCATTTTGTCAAACTTATTCTCCATCCAGCTTTGTTCCCTTGCTGGTGAGGAGTTTTGGTTCTTTGTAGGAGGTGAGGTGTTTTGGTTTTGGGTGTTTTCCTCCTTTTTGTGCTGGTTTCTTCTCATCTTTATGGATTTATTCACCTGTCGTCTTAGTAGTTGCTGATTTTTCAATTGGGTCTCTGAGTGGATGCCCAGATTGTTGATGATGAAGTATTTCTGTTACTTAGTTTTCCTTCTAATGGTCTAGCCCCTCTACTGTATGAGTGCTGAGGTCTACTCCAGGCCCTGCTTGTCTGGGGTATACCTGTAGCAGCTGCGGAACAATGAGGGATGCTACCAGTTTCTTCTTCTGCTATCTTTGTTCCAGAATGATGACCACCAAATGTCAGTCTGATTAGTCCTTTTTTGGGGTGACTCTTTGGATATACAGGGGTCAGGGAGCTGCTTGAGGATATGGTCTGTGCTTTATAGGAGCTCCAGTGCTGAGCTGTGAGCTCCGTTGTTTATTCAGGGATGTTGGGAGGATATGTTTATGTCTGCTGCAACAGAACTCATAAACCCCCCCTTTTTTTTCCCCTTAGATGCTCTGTCTCAGGGAGTTGGGGCTTTCTTTATGAGTATCTGTTGCACTGTCCTGCCCTGCTAGGTGGCCATCTATTCACTATTTGCCTGCCGGGGCTTCACCCTGCTAGCGTGGGTTCGCCCTGCTGCCGCGGGCTCTGTTCTGCTGTGGTGTGCTCCACCCTCTTGGTGGAGTCTCTCTGTTATGGTAGGTTGCCTTGGCAACGGCAGGCTGCATCAGCCCTGGGCGGTACTTCAGTAGGGGCGGATTGTGTCTGTAGTGGTGGACACCCCTCCCCAACCGGGCTGCACCATCCTAGATACCAGCAGCAAAATTCTCAGCCCTGAGCACCTCCAGTTGCCACCCTGCTTGTCCCCATGAGGGTGGGACCCGCTGAGCTTGATCACTCAGCTCCCTGTCTCAGAGTCCGTCCTCTCTCTCTCTCTCTCTTCCTCTCCCCAAGCTGAACGGTCGACTCTCTCACTGGTGCCCCAGTAGCCTGCTGATAGGGCACTGGGATCCATGCAATCTCCCGTGCCGCTGCCCACTGCACTGGCTCAGATCACATTTCCCAGAAATATCCTGGTCTGGCTCATTGTCCAAGTCCCATTCAATCAGATGGACATGCCAATCTGCCCTTCCAAATCTCAGATTGCAGGTTTAACAGGGAACCCAGACCAGTGCGTTTTGTGCTGTGTGCTGCTGCACTGTGGCACCGGCCCAGCCCAACTGGCCACATGAGCTGGCTGCACAAGCTTCCTGTGTCTCTCCCACACCTGGGACTTTCAACGTTCTGTGGGCAAAAAAGGACCATCTGAGAATGTGGCTAAAACTCACCCTGTGCCTTCACTGAGAGCTGCAATCCTGAGTCACCTCTATGATGCCATCTTGCGAAAATCTCTCTCTTTGGTTTTCTATTCAGCCCACTAAAACTTTCTTTGTCTCAGCAATAAGGCTGTTTCTCTTTCTTAACATTTATGTGTTCACTGGAGTAACATTTTGACTTTCCTTCAAGAACTTTTCCTTTGCATTCACAATCTTAATCCTTTCTAATTTCTGATTTAAAGTGAGTGATGTGTAAGTCTTTCTTTCTTGTGAATACTTTGAGGCTATTGTAGGGTTATTATCTGGCCTAATTTCAAAACTTTCTGTTTTTCAGGAAACAGAAAGGCCTAAAGGAAAGGGAGAGAGAAATGGTGAATGGCAGTCCCAATATACACTTTTATTAAATTTATCACCTTATATAGGTGTGGTTTGAGGCACTCCAAAACAATTACAATAGCAACATCAAAGATCACTGATCACAGATCACCATAACAGATATAATAGTATGAAAATTTTGAAATATTGTGAGAATGACCAAAATGAGACAGGGAAATGTGAAGGAAACAAATGCAGCTGGAAAAATTACACCAATAGACTTTATTATATGGGGTTGCCACAAACTTTCAACTTGTAAAAAATGTGATACCTAAAAAGTGCAATTAGGTAAAGCACAACAAAATGAGTATGCCTGTATTATACTCATTAATCCCTGAACATGTATTTATTGAGCACCTATTAGAAATATGACACTGAACCAGGATACATGAGGGAATGCCTATCATGCTTTCTGTTGACTAACACATTTACCATGATAACTAATACCCATGCAGAAAAAGGTAATTGTATCTCTCTCTTATCTACTTTCAATTTTTTGTTCAGATGTATTGAACCAACACAGTATGAAGATCCCTCTAACAGTTATTATGTGGATTGAGAAAAATTAAGAGCACATAATATATGTCCTCAATTTATTTAATTTTAACACATTAGCTTTTTATTTTCTGACTTTTTTTAAAGTCCTGAGGTACATTTTATTTTGTAATTCAAAATCACTAGGGTTTTCCAGATATTTTAAACAATTATAAAAATGTAACAGTGAACAATGAAGCTATTTATTTTGTACTATTAAAGTATTCAGACTGTATCCTGGATTAAAACTTGAACGTTTCAATCCAAAGCATATCTGGATGTTTTATTTATATGTTTTAATACCCAGAACTCACCTGTTTTCTTAATAGCATATGATAGATTCCTTGATAATGTAGCTACATTTTACTTCTTAATGGATTAAATGCCAATTTTAAGCATTAAGTACAGCCTTTAGGCTGGAGAAATTCTCTAGCATAGTTTGTATTATTGCTAGTAATATGAACACTCTTACCAAAATTAAGGATTGAAATTTAAAACTGGAATGCTAATATTAAACATCACCATAGAGCCATTTAAAAATACTATATTTTTATGAAACATTATTCATTGTATACTATCACTGTTATAAAATACTTTAATTCCTTTTTATGAATTTTGAAAATAGTTCCCTAAAATAGTTATGTAAGACTGATAAAACTAATATTACATTTATAGAAAACATTGATATTTTATGAGAGATATTTCTTAATCTTTCAGAGAATTTTTATTTTCTGGAAATGTATTGTTTGAAATTATTTGTGATAGAAAGTTGAAAAAAAACTTGCCAGGTTATACGTAGAAATACGTATCTGTAAATTTACTGAAGGAATAAGAAGAAAGCATGATTCTGAATTATCAAAGGCAAAAAGCAAATATAATTTTATGTCTTCTAACAATTATCACATTGTAGTCACCATGAATTGAGTTTGTTTTTGTTATATTTTTAATCTCACCCCAAAACCCCACTCAGTTGCATTTCTGACACCATCTCATAAATGAAGATGCTTTGATAAATATTCTACGATGGATGGTTGCATGCATCCATGAAGATTAAAAATTTGTGTAACAGATTTTTAATTTGTACCTTAGAAAATCAACCAAATAATTTAGAATTGATTAGTTATACCATGTATGTTTTTTAATTTTTTACTTTTCATTTTATTTTATTTTTAACTTTGTGAGTACATAAAGTACCATTTTAGTTATTTTAAAATGTACACCAAATTATTATTGTTGACTCTAATCATCCTGTTCTATCAAGTACTAGATCTTATTTATTCTATCTAACCACTTCTATCATATTTAAATAAATTGTTTTAGATTAATTGAAAATTTCTTTTATTTTCAAAATAGATGTCTAGTTACAGTTATCAGTAATATTAATCACTAGTACATTTCTTTGCCAGTTTGAGTATATGTGCCTATTGTAATTTAGGAGGAAATATCAGAAGATAAGTTTCAATTGTCTGCTATCGAATAAAAACTATACTTTTTCTTTTATTTATTTATTTTTTTTTTACATTTTTTTTTTGAAAGAAGAAACATCAGAAGTCACAGAATCAGGTAAATATATACATTTGCAGAGGAGAAAAGATAAAGTGGTGGAAACAGTATGTAAATTTAAGTCCCTAGCTGTATAACATTTAGAAAGTCCCTTAGTTGCTCAAATTCCAGATATTCTGAACTGCAGAACAGGCGTAATGACTTCCAAAAAGGCTTGTTAGAAGGACTAAATGATGTAACATGACCACTCTTACTACATACAAACTTGTAAGCCACTATTAAATATTGTTTTTCTTCCCTCATTTGTCTAAAAAGCATAGCAAGAAAATTATCAATTTACCAAGACTGCTTTGAAAACTGGATCCACATTTTGCTTAGAAATATTATGTTACTTTATATTGCTTCTACTCATTAGTTTACTCATTGAGTATTCATCATGCCAGGCAAATTCTTATTTCCTAAATGTAAAAATTTAACATGTAGTTGTTTTTCCTGTGTTTCTAGTTTAAACTAATTAACAAAGGCATGTCTTATTCTAGCTTCTCTTCAAAGCATGTAAAAAAAAGGGAGGAGGTAGGAAAGAGGGTCATGCCTGTAAGTAACCAAACTACTCAGGAGGGTGAGGAGGGAGGATCCCTTCAGCCCAGGAGTTTGAGGGCATATAGAAAGAGAAGAAGAGGAAGGGGAGGAGAAAAAAAGAAGTAGTAGAAGGAAGAGGAATAAAGGACTTGGAGGAGGAAGCAGAAGAGAAGGAGGAGGAGGAGAAATTATGACCCAGTAGGTGACTACATAAGCAGAATGACCAAGCATAACAAAAAATGAAATGGGAGAGTCATGATTCCCTCCACTCAGGATTAAGTCTCATCTCCAACTGTTTACTCCAAGAATTAGTAAGAAAGTCATTTTTTTAAAAAAACGATGGTTTCTTGTTGTTGTTTTCCCCCCAGGGAGGAAGAAAACTGAAAAATCTGAAAAACAAAGTAAAGGTAAAGATGAAATTTTAAAATATGTACATCAAATTAGCCTCAAAACAAAGGGAAAAATATACAATTACACAAATTATATACTTAAAAACAGTTGATGAAAATGAAGACATGGATTTTATAGCACATATTATAATTGCAGTACATTAAAATTCATCATGCAAAACGTATAGGTATTGCATTTTTATTAAACACCTAAAAGAAATAGGTGTTTAATAAAAAAAAAAGCAGACTCTACCTGTTACTAATAAATTAAAGCTATAGACTTCTTTTCATAATGACTCCTGTAATGTGAATATTGCCTACACAAAATTTAATTCCTCACCTTAAAAAAACTTGTTAATACATATATTACCTTGTTATGAAGAAAGTAGGAAAGATCCAAAATCAACAATTAGAAAAACTAGAGAAGAAGCAAGAACAAACAAATTCAAAAGCTAGCAGAAGTCAAGAAATAACTAAGATCAGAGCAGAACTGAAGGAGATACAGACACAAAAAATGCTTCAAGAAAATCAGTGAATCCAGGAGCTGGTTTATTAAAATGATTAACAAAGTATATAGAACACTAGCCAGACTAATAAAGAAGAAAAGAGAGAAGAATCAAGTAGACACAATAAAAAATAATAAAGGGTATATCACTACTGATCCCACAGAAACTACCATCATATAATAATATAAACACTCTATGCAAATAAATTAGAAAATCTAGAAGAAATAGATAAATTCCTGGACATACATACCCTCCCAAGACTAAACCAGGAAGAAGTTGAATCCCTGAATAGACCAATAACAGGTTCTGAAATTGAGGCAGTGATGAATAGCCTACCAATCAAAAAATAAAATAAAATAAAATAAACCCAGGACCAGATGGATTCACAGCAGAATTCTACTAGAGGTACAAAGAGTAGCTGGTACCATTCCTTTTGAAACTATTCCAAACAATAGAAAAAGAGGACTTCCTAACTCATTTTATGAAGCCAACATCATCCTGATACCAAAACCTGGCAGAGACTTAAAATAATAATAATAATAATAATTTCAGGTCAATATCCCTGATCAACACTGACACAAAAACCCTCAATAAGATACTGGCAAACTGAATCCAGCAGCACAACAGAAAGTTTATCCACCACGATCAGGTCAGCTTCACCCCTGGGATGAAAAGCTGGTTCAACATATGCAAATCAGTAAACATAATCCATCACGTAAATAAAACCAGTGACAAAACCACATGATTATCTCAAGAGATGCAGAAAAGGCTTTTGATAAAATCCAACATCCATTCATGCTAAAAATTCTCAATAAAGTAGGTATTGATGGAACGTATCTCAAATTAATAAGAGCTAATTATGACAAACCCAGAGCCAATATACTGAATGGGTAAAAGTTGGCAACATTCCCCTTGAAAACTGGCACAAGACAAAAATGCCCTCTCTCACCATTCCTATTCAATATAGCTTTGGAAGTTTTGGCCAGGGAATCAGCAAAAGAAGGAAAGAAATGGTATTCAAATCGGAAGAGAGGATGTCAAATTGTCGCTGTTTACAGATGACATGATTATATATTTAGAAAATCCCATCATTATAGCCCCAAAACTCCTTGATCGAATAAGCAACTACAGAAAAGTCTCATGATATAAAATCAATGTGCAAAATTTACAAGCATTCCTCTACACCAATAATAGAGCCAAATCATGAGTGAACTTGCATTGACAATTGCTACAAAGATTATAAAATACCTAGGAATACAACTTACAAGGAATGTGAAGGACCTCTTCAAAGAGAACTATAAACCATTCCATGCTCATGGATTGGAAGAATCAATATTGTGAAGATGGTCATATTGCCCAAAGTAATTTATAGATTTAATGCTATTCTCATTAAGCTACCATTGACTTCCTTCACAGATTTAGAAAAATTACTTTCAATTTCATATGGAACCAAAAAAGAGCCTGTATATACAAGACAATCCTAAGCAAAAGGAACAAAGCTGGAGGCATCATGCTACCTGACTTCAAACTATACTACAAGGCTACAATAACCAAACAGCATGATACTGGTACCAAAGCAGATAAATAGGCCAATAGAACAGAATAGAGGCCTCAGAAATAACACCACACATCTACAACCATCTGATCTTTAAGAAATCTGACAAAAACAAGCAATGGGGAAAGGATTCCCTATTTAATAAATGGTTTTGGGAAAATTGACTACCCATATATAGAAAACTTAAACTGGACCCCTTTCTTACACCTTATGCAAAAAATTAACTCTAGATAGATTAAAGACTTAAATGTAAGACCTAAAACCATAAAAACCCTAAGAGAAAACCTAGGCAATGCCATTCAGGACATAGGCACTGACAAAGACTTCGTGATTAAAACACCAAAAGCAATTTCAACAAAAGCCAAAATTGACAAATGGGGGATCTAATTAAACTAAAGAGCTTCTACACGGCAAAAGAAACTATCATCAGAGTGAACAGGCAACCTACAGAATGGGAGAAATGTTTACAATCTATCCATCCGACAAAGGACTAGTATCCAGAATCTACAAAGAACTTAAACAAATTCACAAGAAAAAAACAGCCAAACCCATCAAAAAGTGGACAAGGAATGTGAACAGACACATCTAAAAATAAAACATTCATGCAGCAAACAAACATATGAAAAAATCTAATCATCACTGGTCATTAGAGAAATAGAAATTAAAACCACAGTGAGATGCCATCTCATGACAGTTAGAATAGCCATCATTAAAAAGTCATGAAACAACAGATGCTGGAGAGGCTGTGAAGAAATAGGAACACTTTTACACTGTCAATAGAAGTATAAATTAGTTTAACCATTGTTGAAGACAGTGTGGAGATTCCTCAAGGATCTAGAACCAGAAATATCATTTGATCCAGCAATTTCATTACTGGGTATATATCCAAAAGATTATAAATGATTCTACTATAAAGACACATGCCCATGTATGTGTATTTAAGCACTATTTACAATAGCAAAGACTTGGAACCACCCAAATGCCCATCAGTGATAGACTGGATAAAGAAAATGTGACACATATGCACCATGGAATATTATACAGCTGTAAAAAAGAATGAGTTTATGTCCTTTGCAGGGACATGGTTGGAGCTGGAAATCATCATTCTCAGCAAACTAACTAACATAGGAACAGAAAACCAAAAACACCCCATGTTCTCACTCATAAGTGGGAGCTGAGCAATGAGAACATATGGGCACAGGGAGGGAAATATCACACACTGGGGCCTTTTTCAGGGGGTATGGGGCTAAAGGAGGGATAGCATTAGGAGAAATACCTAATGTACATGTTGGGTTGATGGATGCAAATCACCATGAGACATATACACCCATGTAACAAACCTGCATGTTCTGCACATGTATACCAGAACTTAAAGTATAATTAAAAAGATAAATATATAAATAAATATATTACCCTGTTACTATTTGTTTTATACAGAAAAAGCCGACATGAAGCACCATAAAGAAGAAAAAGGTAATTTTTTAAAAGAATTAAAAACAGAATGCAAATTCCTGAAACTAAAATACTTTAAGTCAAAATGCATTTGTCATTTTAAAAAAAAAACACCCTTTTTTTAATGTATGTGATGAGTGCAAGTCTGATTAAAAGAAGAAATATTGTAGTTAATTGGTGGATATGAAGTAATGGCTTTGTCAAAGAAGCAATGTATGGTAAGCCAAAGCATGCAAATAAGTATTGATTTATTATGCTGTTGATGAGGAAGGTAGAAACTGAATCACAATGATGCCTTTTTTCTTAACCTTGGGTTTATTTATTTAACAAACTACACCATATAATATGACAATTACTGATTTTAGTATAATTATTCACAAAGCTTACAAAAGTCTTAATTGTCAAAGAAATAATCTATTAGATCATTAGGAGAACATTCTTAGACATGTAAGAATAATTGCCAATGAAAGAATAATTTTTTTTGTTTATCTCCAAATCCGGTTAACCAGAATGACCCAATTTTCATAAATTCTAGTTAATTTTCTTCCTACATTCATGTTATACCTCTGTTTATAAAACAATGTTTAGTGCTAACACTTATTTTTGCTAGGTATCAGTTGGATAGAAGACAATATTTTTGAAAATCACCTTGAGAAAATACTTATAATGCTAAATTATCCTCATGTGTTTAAAGCTTAGTGTTGAATTGAGACAAAATTTTTATAAAAATTTACTTTAAAATTTTATTTTTTAATTCACATTTTCCTTATTGACAGTCTCAATACAAAAAGAAAGTCTTCAATTACACAATGTGACAAAAGGTAATCTTGAATTATGTAAGTACTATGTTGGTATGGAAATATCTGAATTATGTTTTTGCTTAATATTAATATTAAATTATTTTGAAACAAGGAAATCTAGAAGATACACATTTCTAGTAGCAGAGGAAGTGGACAAGTAGAAAATCTAGCAGAAAGCTAACATTTCAATAGAAATCAAAGCTAGTATTTTTAAAGAAAAAAATAACGTAAGTCTTAGTGAAATATTTTTCTAAATTATTTATTTCATAATTTTATGCATGAAGCATACTACTGTAATAATACTAAAAATATGTGTCCCAGCTGAAAATGTTTTTCAAAAAATTAGAAATAACCTAATTTTTATAAATTTTTAATCCTTCTGTTTATGTAAGAAACTCTACAAATCTCAAAATAAATTATGTAATGCAGGTTGCTTAAAATTTATATTTTCTAGCCTGATTCTTTAAATGAGACTAATGTAGAATGGAGATGATACTAGTCTTGTTCAAGAAGTTAGAATGTCTGCTCTAGTATTTGGGACAATAATTTCACCTTAGTTATTTTGTCCTACATACAGTTTAATAGAAAAGCATACTTCTTTGAAGAAGAATAACATCTCATGGAAATAAATAAATTATTATAAAAAAGTAAATTTATTTTGCATGTTGCTTTTTAAGATTTATTTTATAGTCTGGTAATTATTTATTTTATTTCTCTACTAAAGAAAACTAATTCTAAATAATATATTTTATAAAATTTGGGAATTTAAAAGAAAATATTTAGCTGTTACATAACACAAAATAATTTTATTCAAGTGAAATATAATAATAGTTGAGCCCAAACACTTAATTTAACAAAGATCCTGATTTAGTGAGAGTATTTAAAAAGCGTATATATTTTGTGACCCTTTGATGAATAACTTTTCTTGATAGCTGACATATTTTCTTAGATAATATAGATTAACCAAGATATTCAAAGATCAGCCAGGCATAGTGGCTCACACCTGTAATCCCAGCTACTTGGGAGGAAGGAGAGGGAGGATCGCTTGAGCACAGGAATTTGAGGCTGCAGTGAGCTATGATTGTACCACTTTATTGTCAGCCTGGGCAACTGAGAGCCCATCTCTAAATAAAAATTTTAAAACAATTAAAAATTAAAACAAAGACACGATGACAGGCAATAGAGGACTATAATTCTTAGTTGACTCTTAAATTATAAACAATAAAATAATTTGATATTTTTATAAAGTCCACTAGTGTATAATTTCCTTGCATTTTATCTCAAACAAAACTTATTTATTTTCTCTTTTTAAGCAGAAAAACCTGCAAGAGTATCAAGTAAGTACAGTTTGTATTAATGATGAGTTTTTTTGATACATAGTATCAATTTTAAGAGAAATTCATAAAATATTTATATTTTTTATGTATTCAGAGTTAGTTTATTCTAAACCAAATCCTCTGACAGGAATTTGTTAGCTTTTATTGCTACTTATATTGAAATTTAAAAAAAAAAAAAACTATGTCATTTGAAATTACAACTCGTAACAGAATACACTATTATATTTTTAAGTATGGAAATAAAAGTGACTTGCATTTAAATAAATAAATCTTTATCTGTCTTAAACTGTCAATCACTAGAAATTTACTAAAGACCACATGTGGTTGAATAGTGATGCTTTTGCTGTTGTTTTCTAATGTTCATTTATCTAAATATAATTGTATATCTAAGAAAAACAGCATATTTAGGAATGAATGTATCTCCTATAGTATAAACCACAGCTCCCAGAATAGATTCTCCAGAATATCACAATCCAGATAAACATAGAAATTCTGTGTATATAGGATATAACTAAATTTTCTTATAAGTTCCTAAAATTCAAGGAAAAACAATTTATCCTTTTTTATTTCCATATTTATAGAAAAAAGTATAAATAAGTGCCATCCAATATAAAGTGTGACATATACTTAATTTTAATTTTCCAGCTGATACAATAAAATGCAAAAAGAAACTGGTGAAAATAATTTTAGTAATATTTTATTTATTGTATTTATATACAAATAATATTTGTATAAAGTAAATAATATTTATACAAATATTTGTATATAAATGCAATAAATAAATATTTATACAAATATTATTTCAATACATATTTAATATAGAAATGCATTGATCCTTTACATTCTTTTTTTGAATTGAGATTTTGAAATCTTATGTGTATTTTATACTTACAGCACATTTCATCTTGTGCTAATCACATTTCAATTTCCCAAATCTCCACAGAGTCAGTGGCTACAGCATTGGACAGAGAAGGTCCAATCAAGTGCTTATACTGTACCTAATGCTAATACTGAATACAATAAAAATGAATCACTAAAGTATGGGACTTGCCACATATGTCATTCAAAGGTCTTTGATTACAGGTGATAAAACCCCACATAGACTTGCTTCAGGAATTTAAAAAAGAAAAGTTTTTATAAGGACATAAAATTGTCTCACTGATGGCAAGGGCAAAATGTATAGACAAAAGGAAAGGCCCTTGGAAGCTGCCCTATTCCACACCATTCCCCTATAGCCAAAGGTAATGAGAGCAGACTTCATAAAGGAGGTAATGCCAAGATTTTTACCTTGAAGAATGGGTATGATTTGGATAGCTGGAGAAAAGGATAGAAGTGGCCGATGAAGAAAGATAGCATCAGAAGTATTGTGTGAAGTTGAGGGGTAGTGTTAGAAAGAAGTGGGAAGTAAGCACATTAAGAGTGAAACTGTGAGGTAGAGAAGATGCCGGACCAAAGGATTTTAGAATGTGCCACAGAAAGCTATGATTTCCTTCCTCCTAGACAGAAGTAAAAAGTTAGGGAATTATTGGGACACCTAACTTTGCAGTAATATAAGAAAGAAAAATGTATCATTTAAAATATATTATTTCTGAGAGAGACTCGCAAGATGGCGTCGTAGAAGCAACTCAGGATTGCAGCTCTCAGTGAAGGTGCAGAGGGTGAGTCCTAGCTGCATTCTTGGATGGACCTTTTTTGCCCACAGAGCATTGAAAGTCCCAGGTGTGGGAGAGACACGGGACGCTAGTAAAGCCTGTTAACGCGGCCGGCGCCACAGCGGGACCTGGCACGGAACTCACTGGTCTGGGTGCCCTGTTAAACCGGCAATCTGAGATTTGGAAGGGCAGATTGGCATGTCCATCTGATTGAACAGGACTTGGACAGTGAGTCAGACCAGGAGTTTCCTGGGAAGTGTGATCTGAGCCAGTGCAGTGGGCAGCCACACAGGAGATCACACGGATCCCAGTGCCCTATTGGCAGGCCACTGGGGTGCCAGTGAGAGATTCAACCTTTCAGCTTGCGGAGAGGGAGAGAGAGAGAGGACAGACTCTGAGGCAGGAAGCTGGGTGATCAGGCTCGGTGGGTCCCACCCTCACGGGGACAAGCAGGGCGGTGACTGGAGGCACTTGGGGCTGAGAGTTTTGGTGCTGGCATCTAGGATGGTGCAGCCCGGTGAGGGAGGGGCGTTCGCCATTGCTGACGCAATCTGCCCCAACTGAAGTACCGCCCAGGGCTGACGCATCCTGCCATTGCCAAGGCAACCTGCCATAACAGAGAGACTCCGCCAGGAGGGGGGAGTGCTCCACAGCAGAAGGGAGCCCAGCAGCAACAGGGCAAACCCATGCTAGCAGGTCAGAGCCCCAGCAGGCAAATAATGAATAGACTGCCACCTAGTGGGGCAGGACAGTGCAACAGATACTCATAAAGAAAGCCCCAACTCCCTAAGACAGAGCATCTAAGGGGAAAAAAAGGGGGGTGTTTTATGAGTTCTATTGCAGCAGACATAAACAACATCCCAACAACCCTGAATGAACAACGGAGCTCACAGCTCAGCACTGGAGCTCCTATAAAGCACAGACCATCTCCTTAAGCAGCTCTCTGACCACTGTACATCCAAAGAGTCACCCCACAAAAGGACTAATCAGATTGACATTTGGTGGGCATCATTCTGGAACATAGACAGCAGCAGAAGAAACTGGTATCAACCCTCACTGTTCCACAGCTGCTACAGGTATACTCCAGACATGCAGGGCCTGGAATGGACCTCAGCACTCATACAGCAGAGGGGCTAGACCGTTAGAAGGAAAACTAAGTAACAGAAATACTTCATCATCAACAATCTCAGCATCCACACAGAGACCCAATTGAAAAATCAGCAACTACTAAGATGACAGGTGGATAAATCCATAAAGATGAGAAGAAACCAGCACAAAAAGGAGGAAAACACCTGAAACCAAAACACCTCACCTCCTACAAAGGACCAAAACTCCTCACCAGCAAGGGAAACAAGCTGGATGGAGAATGAGTGTGACAAAATGACAAAATCAGACTTCAGAAAGTGGATAATGAGAAACTTCATTGAGCTAAAAGAACATGTTCTAAATCAGTGCAAAGAAACTAAGAACCTTGAAAAAAGATTTGAAAAAAGATTCGAGGAATTGATAACAAGAATGGACAACTTAGAGAGGAATATGAATGAATTGAAGGAGCTGAAAAACACAACACGAGAACTTCGTGAAGCATGCAAAAGTTTCAAAAGCCGAATTGACCAAGCAGAAAAAAGAATATTAGAAGTTGAAGATCAAGTCAATGAAATAAAATGTGAAACCAAGATTAAAGAAAAAAGTACAAAAAGGAATGAACAAAATCTCCAAGAAATGTGGGACTATGTGAAGAGACCCAACCTATGTTTGATAGGTGTACCAGAATGTGATGAAGAGAATGAATCCAAGCTGGAAAATACTCTTCAGGATATTATCCAGGAAAATTTCCCCAACCTAGCAAGACAGGTCAATACTCAACTCCAGGAAATACAGAGAACACCACAAAGATACTCCGCAAGAAGAGCAACCCCAAGGCACATAATCGTCAGATTCACCAGGGTTGAAATGAAGGAGGAAATACTAAGGGCAGCCAGAGAGAAAGGTTGGGTCATGCACAAAGGGAAGCCCATCAGACTCACAGCAGATCTCTCAGCAGAGACTCTACAAGCCAGAAGAGAGTGGGGGCCAATATTCAACATCCTTAAAGAAAAGAACTTTCAACCCAGAGTTTCAATCCAGCCAAATTGAGCTTCATAAGTGAAGGAAAAATAAAATCCTTCATGAACAAGCAAGTACTCAGAGATTTTGTCACCACTAGGCCTGCTTTACAAGAGCTCCTGAAAGAGGCACTACAAATAGAAAGAAAAAACCAGTACCAGCCATCCTAAAAGCATACCAAATGCTAAAGAGCATCAACAAAATGAAGAATCTACATGAACCAATGGGCAAAACAGCCAGCTAGCATCAAAATGGCAGTATCAAATTCACACATAACAATATTAACCCTAAATGTAAATGGGCTAAATGCACCAATCAAAAGACACAGACTGGCAAATTGGATAAAAAACCAAAACCCATCGGTGTGCTGTATTCAGGAAACCCACCTCACATGCAAAGATACACAAAGGCTCAAAATAAAAGGATGGAGGAAGATTTACCAAGCAAATGGAGAGCAAAAAAAAGAAGGAGTTCGAATTCTCATCTCTGATGAGGTAGAATTTAAAGTGACAAAGATCAAAAGGGACAAGGAGGGTCATTACATAATGGTAAAAGGATTGATACAACAAGAAGAGCTAACGATTCTAAATATATATGGACCCAATGTAGGACCACCCAGATATATAAGGCAAGTTCTTAATGACTTACAAAGAGACTTGAACTCCCACACAATAATAGTGGGAGACTTTAACACTCCACTGTCAATAGCAGACAGATCAACCAGACAGAAAATTAACAAGGATATCCATGACTTGAACTCAGACCTGGAACAAGCAAACCTGATAGACATTTACAGAACTCTCCACCCCAAATCCACACAATATACATTCTTCTCAGCACCACATCACACCTACTCCAAAATTGACCACATAATTGGAAGTAAAGCACTCCTCAGCAAATGCAAAACAACTGAAATCATAACAAACAGTCTCTCAGACCATAGTGCAATCAAGTTAGAACTCAGAATTCAGAAACTAACTCAGAACCGCACAGCTTCATGGAAACTGAACAACTGGCTCTTGAATGTTGATTGGATAAACAATGAAATGAAGGCAGAAATAAAGAAGTTCTTTGAAACCAATGAAAATGAAGACACAACGTACCAGAATCTCTGGGACACATTTAAAGCCGTCTGTAGAGGAAAATATATAGCAATAAGTGTCCACATGAGAAGAGTGGAGAGATCCAAAATTGACACCCTATCATCAAAATTGAAAGAGCTAGAGGAGCAAGATCAAAAAAGCTCAAAATCTAGCTGAAGACAAGAAGTAACTAAGATCAGAGCAGAACTGAAGGAGATAGAGTCACAAAAAACCCTTCAAAAAATCAATAAATCTAAGAGCTGGTTTTTCGAAAAGCAACAAAATAGACAGACCACTAGCCAGACTGATAAAAAGGAAAAGAGAGAACAACCAAATAGATGCAATAAAAAACGATAATGGGGAAATCACCACAGATTCCACAGAAATTCAAACCATCATCAGAGAATACTACAAACAACCCTATGTACATAAACTAGTAAATCAGGAAGAAATGGATAAATTCCTGGATGCCTGTGTCCTCCCAAGCATAAACCAGGAGGAAGCCAAAACTATGAATAGACCAATAACAAGGTCAGAAGTTGAGGCAGCAATTAAGAGCCTACCACACAAAAAAAGTCCAGGTCCAGATGGGTTCACAGCTGAATTCTACCAGACACACAAAGAGAATCCGGTACCATTTCTTCTGAAACTATTCCAAAGAATCCAAAAAGAGGGAACCCTTCTCAAATCATTTTATGAGACCAACATCATCCTGATACCAAAACCCAGCAGAGACTCAACAAGAAAAGAAAACTTCAGGGCAATATCCATGATGAACATAGATGCAAAAATCTTCAATAAAATACTGGCAAACCGATTGCAACAGCACATTAAAAAACTTATCCATCATGATCAAGTAGGATTCATCCCGGCGATGCAAGGCTGGTTCAACATACACAAGTCTATAAATGTAATTCACCACATAAACAGAAGCAAAAACAAAAACCACATGATTATCTCAATTGACGCAGAGAAGGCATTTGATAAAATTCAACAGCCCTTTATGCTAAAAACCCTCAATAAACTCGGTATTGATGGAACATATCTCAAAGTAATAAAAGCTATTTATGACAAACCAACAGCCAATATCATACTTAATGAGCAAAAACTGGAAGCATTCCCTTTGAAATCTGGCACTAGACAAGGATGCCCTCTCTCACCTCTCCTATTCAATATAGTACTGGAAGTTGTAGCCAGAGCAATCAGGCAAGAAAAAGAAATAAAGAGTATTCAAATAGGAAAGGTGGAAGCCAAATTGTCTCTATTTGAAGATGACATGATAGTATACCTAGAAGATCCCATCACCTCAGCCCAAAAGCTCCTGAAACTGATAAGCAACTTCAGCAAAGTCTCAGGATATAAAATCAATGTGCAAAAATCACAAGCATTCCTATACACCAATAACAGACTTAAAGAGAACCAAATCAAGAACAAACTGCCATTCACAATTGCTACAAAGAAAATAAAATACCTAGGAATACAACTCACAAGGAATGTAAGGAACCTCTTTAAGTAAAACTACAAACCACTGCTCAACAAAATAAGAGAGGACACAAACAGATGGAGAAACATTCCACGTTCATGGTTAGGAAGAATCAATATTGTGAAAATGGCGATACTGCCCAAAGTAATTTACACAATCAATGCTATCCCCATCAAACTACCATTGAATTTCTTCACAGAACTGGAAAAAACCACCATGAATTTCATATGGAACCAAAAAAGAGCCCGCATAGCCAAGTCAATTCTAAGCAAAAAGAACACAGCAAGAGGCATCACACTACCAGACTTCAAACTATACTACAAGGCTACAGTAATCAAAACAGCATGGTACTGGTACCAAAACAGAGATATAGACCAATGGAATAGAACAGAAGCATCGGAGGCAACACAACCTATCTACAGCCATATTATCTTTGATAAACCAGACAAAAACATGCAATGGGGAAAGGATTCCCTATTTAATAAATGGTGTTGGGAAAACTGGCTAGCCATGTGCAGAAAGCAGAAACTGGACCCCTTCCTGACACCTTACACTAAAATTAACTCCAGATGGATTAAAGACTTAAACATAAGGCCTGACACCATAAAAACCCTAGAAGAAAATCTAGGCAAAACCATTCAGAACATAGGAGTAGGCAAGGACTTCATGAACAAAACACCAAAAGCATTGGTAACAAAAGCCAAAATAGACAAATGGGACCTAATCAAACTCCACAGCTTCTGCATGGCAAAAGAAACAGTCACTAGAGTGAATCAGCAACCATCAGAATGGGAAAATAATCTTTGCAGTTTACACATCAGACAAAGGGCTGATATCCAGAATTTACAAAGAACTCAAACAGATTTACAGGAAAAAAACAAACAAGCCCATTCAAAAATGGGCAAAGGATATGAACAGACACTTTACAAAAGAAGACATACATGAGGCCAACAAACATATGAAAAAATTCTCATCATCACTGGTCATTAGAGAGATGCAAATCAAAACCACATTGAGATGCCATCTCACACCAGTTAGAATGGCAATCATTAAAAAATCTGGAGACAGCAGATGCTGGAGAGGATGTGGAGAAATAGGAACACTCTTACACTGTTGGTGGGCATGTAAATTAGTTCAACCATTGTGGAAGACAGTGTGGCAATTCCTCAGGGACCTAGAAATAGAAATTCAATTTGACCCAGCAATCCCATTACTGGGTATATATCCAAAGGACTATAAATCATTCTACTATAAGGACACATGCACACAAATGTTCATTGCAGCACTGTTTACAGTAGCAAAGAACTGGAACCAACCCAAATGCCCAATGATGATAGACTGGACTGGGAAAATGTGGCACATATACACCATGGAATATTATGCAGCAATCAAAAATGATGAGTTTGTGTCCTTTGTAAGGACATGGATGAATCTGGAGAACATCATTCTCAGCAAACTGACACAAGAACAGAAAAAGAAATGCCACATATACTCACTCATAGGCGGGTGAGAAAAATGAGAACACATGGACACAGAGAGGTGGTCTACTATACTCTGGGGTCTATTGGGGGGAATGGGGGAGGGACAGCGGGGGGGGCTGGGGAGGGATAGCCTGGGGATGAATACCAAGTGTGGGTGAAGGGGAGGAAGGCAGCAAAACTGCCATGTGTGTAACTATGCAACTATCTGGCGCGTTCTGCACATGTACCCCAAAACCTATAACGCATTAAAAATTAAAAATAATAATAAATAAATAAATTAAAATAAAATATATTATTTCTGTGGACTGTAATAAAATAAATGCTCAGATACATTATGAAATTATTCCATTTAATAAGGTGGCTTTCTGAGTGTATGAAGCTTATTTTCTCTATAGCACAAACTATTGATTTTGTTATGCTTTTTAGGGGCAATGATCAAAAAACTGCCTTAGGTATTTATAAAAGAGAGCATACCATATGTATATAAAACTAAACAAGTATAATTCTTCTTCTGAATCATTTTTCAACATTATGTTTATGTGTATTTTTTTAGCGTTAGTGGTAGGAGTGGGTTTGGGGGCTCTCATTTTTTTTTTGGTCATTCGTTTATCTTTAATTAGGAGCTTCATGAAATAACTATGCTTTGAGGCCATCACTCTCTTCCCTTTGTATGTTCCAACTCCACTCTAGTATCTGCATCTCTTGTTGTCCAGCAGGGACCAGGTCCTCTAACTTTTACAGCCACAAGCCTGTCATGTCTTTTGTTTGTGTTCTCATCAGTGTCTTTAATCAGTGTTTGTAGTTTTCCTTGTAGAGCTCTTTCTCCTTCTTGATTAGATTTATTTATAGGTATTTTTCTTATAGCTGTTATTACAGAAAAATGCTTATTTTTAAGTCGTTTTTCTTTATTTTTGATCTACTGGATTATTTCCAAAGATCTGTTTTTAGATTCTGAGATTCCAATGTATTTTGTATTTTATCAATTACTTTCTCTGTTTCAGAATTTAAATTTGGTTCTATTTTAAAATGGCTATCTCTTTAGTAAATTTCTGATTCATGTCCTAAATTGTTTTTCTGACTTAACTGTATTGCTTTTCAGAATTCTCTTGTATCTCACTGAACTTCTTTAAAATCAGTATTTTGAATTTTTTAGCTGGGATTTTGTGTTTTTCTATGATTGGGATCTATTGCTAGACTATTACTGTATTCCTTTGTAGGTATCATATTTTCTTCTTTTGTTTTCTGTATTTTTATGTTGCTATCAGTGCATCTGGTGTAACAATTGTTTCCTCCAGTTTTATGAATTTGTTTTCATAGGAGAGGACATTTTCCTAAAGATGTGTATATGTTGTTGGTTTAGATAGGGTACTTTGGCTTTGATTTTGAGTATCTGAAAATGCCCTGTTTTCCCTCTCCCTCCTTAGTGGTCATGGTGTTGTTAGCCTCAGGGCAGAACTCAGTTCTTTGGGACTGGGCTCTCAGACTGATGCCAGCTGTGGGCCTGCCACTAAGGAGGGTGGGGCCACTCTCAGTAGGAGTGGCATAGGCAGGCAACTATGGGGCATGCATTTTTCTTGCACCTTGTTCCTGAAGCAACCTGCAGCAGCAACAGTGAAATTTGTCTTCAGGGCACATGAAAGTGTCAGGCCTTTCTTCTCTCTCCTTGATCTTGTGGTGGTAGTGGCAGCATTGACTCCAGGGCAGGACACAGTCCTTTTGGGGCTGAGTTCTCAGAATGATGCCACACTGCAGCTGCTCAGGGCTCAGAAGCCTGTGGGGCTCAATATGAGCTCCTCCTGTGGAGCAATGCCTTTGCATAATCTTCAGGCATCTCTCTATATTAGTTCTGAGGCCTGCAAGGGTTGAGGAGCTCTCCTATATCTAGGATTGTTAGTCTGTGGCTGGAATGTGAAGCCCTGGGAAATACACCCTTACTCTTTCCCTTTGTTTGAGAGCCTCTCCTGGCTCCCAGCCAGTCACAGCCAGACAGACTGCTGCACTCTTTTTTCCTTCTTTGCTTTTGATGCTTCCTGTCACTTCTCTGTTGAATTCCAATGTAATCTCTTAGTCCATCTATTCAAAGTCTGTATACCTACTTGCTATTTTGGTTTCTTTCCATGGAAGAGGCTCATATTAGCTGAATCTAGACAGCCATCTTGCTATCTGCCTTTTGCTTTCTGATTTCTAAATATTCTCTAGATTTTCATTCTGTATCTTTATTTTTCTAGATATGGTAAATTTATGATAAATAATGTGCTTCTTATGAAGTTTGGAGGAAGACTTTGGAAGGAGGATATGTGAGATTGTATTATATTTAGTACTTATTATCTTAAAAGCAAGAGAAATCCCACATTCTTAAATTTTAAATTAACACCACAATCTATTTCTGATATTAATGTTTTAAATTTTTTGAAAACTTTTTCTATAAAAAAGTGAAAATACATCCTAAAATATTATTTTCCAGAAACTTGCCCAAAGGCAAAATGTGAAATAAAACCAAAGGATGATAGAATACATTCTTAAAAGGCAAATGATGCTGAGGGAAAGGTTTTCAAGTAGATGAGTCACAAGGCTCTTGACAGGTGGGTGTCTGGGCAAGAGGTTTATCCCAGTGCATGTTGATATATCAGAGAAAAAGATTTTATAGGTGCACATAGTTCTGTTGCTATTGTCTGGGAGTCAACATTAAAATAAAGCCAGGTTGGTTAGATCCTCAAAATGAGTATTTCAAATGAAATAATGTCATAGAAACATTTCTCAAGATTATTCAATGTGGAGGTTTAATTTTGCCATCATTTTGTATTTTTTTCTTGAATGGGGAGCAATTTTGCCATTAGAATGTCATCAAATTTACCTGAATGCACCAGGTTTTGAGATCATTATAATCTTTGAAATATAATTTTGGTTGGAGACAATAAATTTAACTTTGACATTGCCATAGTGATAAAATATAGTCTTTTCTAGAAGTTTATTGCTTTATAATGAAGTTTCAACCAAGCCTGCTAGAAAACTAGTTAAGATTTCCATGTTTTTACACAACTTTCTGTATTTTGTGGTTTTTCAAAAGCTTTCTAGCTTTTAATATTCTGCTCTATTTTTTTTTGTTCTGCATTTTTTTCTTCCTTTATAAATATGCTAAGCAAATACGGTAGTTGCTTCAATATTAAAGTATAATAGATATTTTAGATGTCAGAATTAAGCATCTTGAAAATTAGTCTGAAATTTAAGCGTAAGATAAAATTAAATACAGATTTCATAGATACAAAAGTTAATAGTCTTTTTCTGGATTTACATGTTTAGTATATCTTAGGTTGGAAAGTAAAACTCTGAAATGAATGTATAGTAGGATTCTTTTAATGACTATAATTAATCTTATCTAAAACATCTTATTTGTCATTATAATGTATATAATTATGAATAAATAAAAGCATAACCTATTTTTCTTGATTATAATTTTCAAAATTGAAAATTTTCAATAATTTCAGAAAACTAGAATTTCCTGATAAGTATATAATTCCCATTTGAAGAAATACTTCAATTTGTCAAATAATAATGTTACTATTAATGAGTTAGCAAATTATAAAATGATAATTTATGGCAGAAAAACTAATTTTCTTAAACACAAAAATTTTAAAACACTAAATATGCTTCATTTTTAGTTTCCTTTCTTAGATGATTAAATTAATGATATTTCCTAATATTCTCAAATTCAATGTAAAAGCTACTTCAGAGTTAATTCACCTCAAAAATCAAATAATTTGTGTCATCTCATATTTATTAAGTTGCTGATAAAAATAATATGTAGAGATCACACCATTGCACTCCAGCATGGGCAACAAGAGCGAAACTCTGTCTCAAAAAAAAAAATGGTGGATTTCCAAGATGGCACAGTAGGACCAACACAGGATTGCAGCTCTCAGTGAAGGCACAGAGGGTGAGTCCCAGCCTCATTTTCAGATGGACCTTTGTTGCCCACAGAACGGGGAAATTCCCAGGTGTGGGAGAGACACGGGACACCAGCACAGCCCTTTCAACTTGCATGGCCATTTCGGCCAGTGCTGCGGCACAGTGGCACCTCGCACAAAACTCACTGGTCTGGGTGCCCTGTTAAACTAGCAATCTGAGATTTGGGAGGGCAGATTAACATACCCATCTGATTAAATGGGACTTGGACAGTGAGCCAGACCAGGAGATTCCTGGGAAGCATGATTTGAGCCGGTGCAGTGGGCCACAGCATGGGAAATCACACAGATACTGGTGCCTTATCAGTAGGCAACTGAAACACCTGTGAGAGACTCAACCATTCAACTTAAAAAAAAAGAGAGGGAGAGAGAAAAAGGACTCTGAGGCAGGAAGCCAGGTGATCAGGCCCGGTGGGTCCCACCCCCACAGGGACAAACAAAACAGTGATTCGAAATGCTTGGAGTTGAGAGTTTCACTGAGGGCTCAGCTGAATCCAGGATGGTGCAGCTCGATGGGGGAGGGGCATCCACCACTATGGATGCATTCTGCCCCTACTGAGTTACACGCCCATTACTGAAGCAGCCTGCTGCTGCCGAGGGAACCCGCCATAACAGAGAGACTCCGCAAACAGGGTGGAGCCCACCACAGGAGGGTGGAGCCTTGTGGCAGCAGCAGGGACCCTGCGGTAGCAGGGTGGAGCCTCGGCAGGCAAATAGTCACTAGACAACCTCCTAACTGGGCAGGGCAGTGCAACAGATACTCATAAGGAAAGCCCCAACTCCCTGAGATGGAGCATCTGAGGGAAAAAAGGGGGTTTTTATAAGTTCTGCTGCAGCAGACCTAAACACACCCACCCAACAACCCTGAATGAACAACGGAGCTCACAGCTCAGCACATGAGCTACTATAAAGTACAGACCGTCTCCTCAAGCAGCTCCCAGACCCCTGTATATCCAAAGAGTCACCTCAAATAGGGACTAATCAGACTGATATTTGCTTGGCATCATTCTAGGACAAAGATAACAGAAGAAGAAACTGGTAGCATCCCTCACTGTTCCGCAGCTGCTACAGGTGTACCCCAGACAAGCAGGGCCTGGAGTGGACCTCAGCAGTCATACAGCAGAGGGGCTAGACTGTTAGAAGGAAAACTAAGTAACAGAAATACTTCATCATCAACAATCTGAGCATCCACTCAGAGACCCAATCAAAAAGTCAGTAACTACTAAGACAACAGGTGGATAAATCCACAAAGATGGGAAGAAACCAGCACAAAAAGGAGGAAAACACCTCACCTCCTACAAGGGACCCAAACTCCTCACCAGCAAGAGAACAAACCTGGACGGAGAATGAGTGTGACGAAATGACGGAATCAGACTTCAGAAAGTGGATAATGAGAAACTTCAGTGAGCTAAAAGCACATGTTCTAAATCAAGGCAAAAAAACTAAGAACCTTGAAAAAAATTGGAAAAAAGATTCGAGGAAATGATAACAAGAATGGACAACTTAGAGAGGAATATGAATGAATTGAAGGAGATGAAAAACACAACACAAGAACTTCGCAAAGCATGCACAAGTTTCAACAGCCGAATTGACCAAGCAGAAGAAAGGATATCAGAAGTTGAAGATCAACTCAATGAAATAAAATGAGAAACCAAGATTAGAGAAAAAAAGTGCAAAAAGGAATGAACAAAATCCCCAAGAAATGTGGGACTATGTGAAGAGACCCAACCTATGTTTGATAGGTGTACCAGAATGTGATGAAGAGAATGACTCCAAGCTGAAAAATACTCTTTAGGATATTATCCAGGAAAATTTTCCCAACCTAGCAAGGCAGGCAAATACTCAACTCCAGGAAATACAGAGAACACCACAAAGATATTCCGCAAGAAGAGCAACCCCAAGGTACATAATCGTCAGATTCACCAGGGTTGAAATGAAGGAGAAAATACTAAGGGCAGCCAGAGAGAAAGGTTGGGTCACCCACAAAGGGAAGCCCATCAGACTCACAGTGGATCTCTCAGCAGAAACTCTACAAGCCAGAAGAGAGTGGGGGCCAATATTCAACATCCTTAAAGAAAAGAACTTTCAACCCAGAATTTCATATACAGCCAAACTGAGCTTCATAAGTGAAGGAAGAATAAAATCTTTTGCCAACAAGCACGTACTCAGAGATTTTGTCACCAGGCCTGCTTTACAAGAGCTCCTGAAAGAGGCACTACACATAGAAAGAAACAACCAGTACCAGCCAATCTAAAAACATACCAAATGCTAAAGAGCATCAACAAAATGAAGAATCTGCATCAACCAATGGGCAAAACAGCCAGGCAGCATCAAAATGGCAGTATCAAATTTACACATAACAATATTAATGCTAAATGTAAATGGGCTAAATGCACCAATCAAAAGACACACACTGGCAAATTGGATAAAAAAACAAAACCCATCGGTGTGCTGTATTCAGAAAATCCATCTCACATGCAAGGATACACAAAGGCTCAAAATAAAAGGATAGAGGAAGATTTACCAAGCAAATGGAGAGAAAAAAAAAAAAAAAAAAAAAAAAAAAAAAAAAAAAAAAAAAGCAGGAGTTGCAATTCTCGTCTCTGATAAAATAGACTTTAAAGCAACAAAGATCAAAAGGGACAAAGAAGGTCATTACATAATGGTAAAAGGATCAATACAACAAGAAGAGCTAATGATCCGAAATATATATGCACCCAGATATATAAGGCAAGTTCTTAATGACTTACAAAGAGACTTAGACTCCCACACAATAATAGTGGGAGATTTTAACACTCCACAGTCAATGTCAGACAGATCAACCAGACAGAAAATTAACAAGGATATCCAGGTGTTGAACTCAGACCTGGAAGAAGCAAACCTGATAGACATTTACAGAACTCTCCACACCAAATCCACAGAATATACAATCTTCTCAGCACCACATAACACCTACTCCAAAATTGACCACATACTTATAAGTAAAGCACTCCTCACCAAATGCAAAACAACTGAAATCATAACAAACAGTCTCTCAGACCATAGTGCAATCAAGTTGGAACTCAGAATTCAGAAACTAACTCAGAACCGCACAGCTTCATGGAAACTGAACAACTGGCTCTTGAATGTTGATTGGATAAACCAATGAAATGAAGGCAGAAATAAAGAAGTGCTTTGAAACAAACAAGAACAAAGACACAACATACCAGAATCTCTGGGACACATTTAAAGCCGTCTGTAGAGGAAAATACATAGCAATAAGTGCCCACATGAGAAGAGCAGAGAGATCCAAAATTGACACCCTATCATCAAAATTGAAAGAGCTAGAGGAGCAAGATTAAAAAAACTCAAAACCTAGCCAAAGACAAGAAATAACTAAGATCAGAGCAGAACTGAAGGAAATAGACACCCTTCAAAAAAATCAATAAATCCAAGAGCTGGTTTTACGAAAAGATCAACAAAATAGACAGACCACTAGCCAGACTGATAAAAAAGAAGAGAGAGAACAATCAAATAGATGCAATAAAAAATGATAAAGGGGAAATCACCACAGATTCCACAGAAATTCAAACCATCATCAGAGAATACTACAAACAACTCTATGCACATAAATTAGTAAACCAGGAAGAAATGGACAAATTTCTGGACACCTGTGTCCTCCCAAGCATAAACCAGGAGGAAGCCGAAACTATGAATAGACCAATAACAAGGTCTGAAGTTGAGGCAGCAATTAAGAGCCTACCACACAAAAAAAGCCCAGGTCCAGATGGGTTCACAGCTGAATTCTACCAGACACACAAAGAGGATCTGGTACCATTCCTTCTGAAACTATTCCAAATAATTCAAAAAGAGGGAACCCTTCCCAAATAATTTTATGAGACTGACATCATCCTGATACCAAAACCCAGCAGAGACTCAACAAGAAAAGAAAACTTCAGGGCAATATCCATGATGAACATAGATGCAAAAATCTTCAATAAAATACTGGCAAACCGATTGCAACAGCACATTAAAAAACTTATCCATCATGATCAAGTAGGATTCATCCCGGGGATGCAAGGCTGGTTCAACATATGCAAGTCTATAAATGTAATTCACCACATAAACAGAAGCAAAAACAGAAACCACATAATTATCTCAATTGATGCAGAGAAGGCATTTGACAAAATTCAACAGTCCTTTATGCTAAAAACCCTCAATAAACTTGGTATTGATTGAACATATCTCAAAGTAATAAAAGCTATTTATGACAAACCAACAGCCAATATCATACTTAACGGGCAAAAACTGGAAGCATTCCCTTTGAAATCCGGCACTAGACAAGGATGCCCTCTCTCACCACTCCTATTCAACATAGTACTGGAAGTTCTAGCCAGAGCAATCAGGCAAGAAAAAGAAATAAAGGGTATTTAAATAGGAAAGGTGGAAGCCAAATTGTCTCTATTTGCAGACGACATGATAGTATACCTAGAAGACCCCATCACCTCAGCCCAAAAACTCCTGAAACTGATAAGCAACTTCAGCAAAGTCTCAGGATATAAAATCAATGTGCAAAATCACAAGCATTCCTATACACCAATAACAGACTTAAAGAGAACCAAATCAAGAACGAACTGCCATTCACAATTGCTACAAAGAGAATAAAATACCTAGAAATACAACTCACAAGGAACGTAAGGGACCTCTTTAAGGAAAACTACAAAACACTGCTCAATGAAATAAGAGAGGACACAAACAGATGGAAAAACATGCCATGTTCATGGTTAGGAATAATCAATATCGTGAAAATGGCAATACTGCCCAAAGTAATTTACACAATCAATGCTATCCCCATCAAGCTACCATTAAATTTCTTCACAGAACTGGAAAAAACACCATGAACTTCATATGGAACCAAAAGAAAGCCCGCATAGCCAAGTCAATTCTAAGCAAAAAGAACACAGCAGGAGGTATCACACTACCAGACTTCAAACTATACTACAAGGCTACAGTAATCAAAACAGCATGGTACTGGTACCAAAACAGAGATATAGACCAATGGAACAGAACAGAGGCATTGGAGGCAAATCAATATATCTACAACCATACAATTTTTGATAAACCAGACAAAAACAAGCAATGGGGAAAGGATTCCCTGTTTAATAAATGGTGTTGGGAAAACTGGTTAGCTATGTGCAGAAAGCAGAAACTGGACCCCTTCCTGACACTTTACACTAAAATTAACTCCAGATGGATTAAAGACTTAAAAACAAGACCTAGTACCATAAAACCCTAGAAGAAAATCTAGGCAAAACCATTCAGGACATAGGAGTAGGCAAGGACTTCATGAACAAAACACCAAAAGCATTGGCAACAAAAGCCAAAATAGACAAATGGGACCTAATCAAACTCCACAGCTTTTGCGCGGCAAAAGAAACAGTCACTAGAATGAATCGGCAACCAACAGATTGGGAAAAAATCTTTGCAGTTTACCCAACAGACAAATGGCTGATATCCAGAATTTACAAAGAACTCAAACAGATTTACAGGAAAAAAACAAACAAGCCCATTCAAAAATGGGCAAAGGATATGAACAGACACTTTACAAAAGAAGGCATACATGAGGCCAACAAACACATGAAAAAATGCTCATCATCACTGGTCATTAGAGAGATGCAAATCAAAACCACATTGAGATACCATCTCATGCCGGTTAGAATGGCGATCATTAAAAAATCTGGAGACAGCAGATGCTGGAGAGGATGTGGAGAAAGAGGAACACTCTTACACTGTTGGTGGGAGTGTAAATTAGTTCAACCATTGTGGAAGACAGTGTGGCAATTCCTCAAGGACCTAGAAATAGAAATTCCATTTGACCCAGCAATCCCATTACTGGGTATATATCCAAAGGAATATAAATCGTTCTACTATAAGGACACATGCACACGAATGATCATTGCAGCACTGTTTACAATAGCAAAGACCTGGAACCAACCGAAATGCCCATCGATGATAGACTGGACTGGGAAAATGTGGCACATATACACCATGGAATATTATGCAGCAATCAAAAATGATGAGTTTGTGTCCTTTGTAAGGACATGGATGAATCTGGAGAACATCATTCTCAGCAAACTGACACAAGAACAGAAAATGAAATACCACATATTCTCACTCATAGGTGGGTGAGAAAAATGAGAACACATGGACACAGGGAGGGGCGTACTACACACTGGGGTCTATTGGGGGGAATAGGGGAGGGAAAGTGGGGGGGGAGCTGGGGAGGGATAGCTTGGGGATAAATGCCAAATGTGGGTGAAGGGGAGGACGGCAGCAAAACACATTGCCATGTATGTACCTATGCAACTATCTTGCGCGTTCTGCACATGTACCCCAAAACCTAAAATGGAATAAAAATTTAAAAATAAATAAATAAATAAGTAAATAAATAAATAAAATAAAGAGAAACACATGCTTATGTAATAACCCAATTATCTCACTCCTGAAGGATGAGGGAAATAAAAATTTACATTCACTCAAAAACATGAACATAAATGTTTATTGCAGCTATACTCACAATTGCCAAAACTGGAAATAACCCAAGTGTCCTTCAACAGGCAAATGGATATAGAAGCTGTAGTACATCCATACAACAAAATATTACTCAGGAATAAAAATATATATGTGCAAGAATTACATGAATTCAAAGGCATTATTTCTTCTGAGGCTAAGCTCCAAAGGTTACATACTGGAAATTTTCATGCATATGAGATTCTTGCAGGGGAACAGCTCAATAGTTGCACAACGTTAGGGACAGAGGGAGAATGTCACTGTAAAGGAAGGTAACAAAGGTATTTTTTGGAGGTAACTGTGGTTGTAGTCATACAGATCTACACGTCTTAAAATTCATAGATGTTTGCATCGAGAAACTCAATTTACTGTGTAATCATTTAAAAAAACAAATTTTAAAAAAGAAATAATGTAGAAAACTTATGACAGATTGTTTTTTGAGGTTTTCTAAATATGTTACTTTTTCTCACTTATCTGACCTTATAATTTTCTTTGTCTTTACTGACCCTGCCCTGCTCAACTTTTATTCCTCTCCCAGCAGTTCCATACCATTTGTGGGAATCGACTCTGAAAGTGAGCCCTGGCTTGTCAGTTTCCTGAGGTCACAGGGTATCTGATGGTTCCAGCACCTTCAGCTCCCAATGCTTACCTGCTATTGGACTTGACAAAGCCTCTCACAGGTTCAGCTGATGATCTTGTCAGTCTGACTCCCTTTGGGAAATACCTATAGGCTGGTTGGGGTTCCCTGATCACCACTCTCTCAGAGTCCCCATGGTTTCCCTCTGCTTCCTTTTCCACAGGCTTTGATTCCTTGTAGATTTTTGATGATCTGTTTGTCTCAATACAAAGATATCCTAGGGTTCATCTAATTTTGTCATAAATATTGTTCAGGGTTTTTGCTCTCTACCTGTTCTATCCATTTTGGGGGGAGATATATGAAGGAAATTTAAGTTCTGTATTGCTATTATGTTCTCAGAGTCCCCTAGGACAATTTTGTCATTGTCCCACCCTCTCTGGCTTAACTAAGGGTCTCAGCATCTGCAACCCCATTTTGCTCCTTGCACACTTAGTTACTGAATTTCAGTTTTAATATAAGCACTTGTCCTAATGTGGCCCCACTTTTCATATATCATCAGGGTTGTTTTTGTTTTTAATTTCCCTGGGACAGAAGGGAAAATTCTATTTGAAGATTTTCTTTACCTTCTCTAAGACCAACCCTTCAACAAAAGGCATTAGTTTTTGTTGCTGTGAGTGATCACGTTAGTGTATCCAGTCTCTCATATTTTCAGAAGTATTAGTGTCTGTTTTTAAAATGTTATCCACAAATCTTATTTTAACTAAGATTATTGCCTTTCTTTTTCTAAATTAAAATGTGGCACATATACACCATGGAATATTATGCAGCAATCAAAAATGATGAGTTTGTGTCCTTTGTAAGGACATGGATGAATCTGGAGAACATCATTCTCAGCAAACTGACACAAGAACAGAAAAAGGAATACCGCATATACTCACTCATAGGTGGGTGAGAAAAATAAGAACAAATGGACACAGAGAGGCGGTCTACTATACACTGGGGTCTATTGGGGGGAATGGGGGAGGGACAGTGGGGGGGGGCTGGGGAGGGATAGCCTGGGGATGAATGCCAAGTGTGGGTGAGGGGAGGAAAGCAGCAAAACACACTGCCATGTGTGTACCTATGAAACTATCTTGCACGTTCTGCACATGTACCCCAAAACCTATAATGCAATAAAAATTTAAAAAAAAACATCTTAAGTCCTAGTTCTAGACAATTGTGTAAAACTAATTATGTCATTTAAAAATTAGTACTTCCTCATAGAATCGTAAATTTAATCTTTATTAAAGCAAAACCATTCTCAACTAATTCAGACATGTACAAACTAAAAAAAAAAAATTCTTCTTGTAATGAATGGATTAAAGCTTATTTCAGGCTACACATGGGTGTTTATATTTAATATATGTGTGTTTATAAACATATAGACACATACATATATGTAAATGCACACATACACACATGATTTGAAAGCAATAGTTTTTATAAAATGACTTCTGTTTTGTTAGAGGTCACATGCTGAAAGGGACTGGCAACATTAATGTAGTTTTTGCTAAACAAATTAGCGCTAAATTAATAATAGACATACACATACAAATGGTATCATAGGGTAGTAGCTGATACCAGGAAAACTAGCTTCAGAAGTACTGGTTCCCATCATGACTTAATAGCTGAATAACGGAAAAATTACTTAACACTTTTGTGCTTCAACAGCTTTATTTTTAAATTTTGAATAATAATGATATTCATCTCTTAGAAATTTTAGGTAGATTAAGATAAAAGAGTAGGGTGCATAAATAAGGATTGGTATATAGTAATATATAAGTGATTATTAATTGGTAAGTATGAGAATGAGGATGAGGATGATGTTTATGTAATGATAATTGGTTATCCCCTAGCTAGGGACAAATCTCAATTATTAAACTTTTGTGTCAAAATGGATACAGTTATTACATGAAAAAATAAACAGAAAGCATATATCTCTTATTTTTTTCTTGGATTAAAAAAAAAATCTCACTTTTTAGAGCAAGGGTAATTAAATTCATGATGATTTTGCTTTAGGAGAAAAAAATGGAGCAGTTACCTTTGGCTGAAGCCTCCTAAATAGGAGCCAGTGATCATACCCACCACTCTGATCACCCCTTTTGCTAGACCCCAGAAAAAGGTTGTGTATAAAGCACATTTGGTGAAATGTTTCTAACTGTTTATTATTAGACTTTGGGTCTGAGCACTGTGGTCTTATTCATTTAAGGGTGATATTAAGCTGTTCTGACATTGACCTCAAGACAGCTCTGTTTATCCTGGGAGTATGGGACAGACACTAAAAAAGGGCCACATACATTTATTGAACACTCCTGGCTTCAATGTGTGCTGCCTATAAAATTCCAAAGGTGAACTTTCTCTGCATAGTTTATTATTCCCTAGAATCAACTTCGAGAATCTTCAGTGAGTTCTCAGTGCAGCAGTTTATTTTCTTTAAAACTCATGATTACTTTAAATAATAGCACATATAAGGAGCCTCTCACACCTGAGGGCTAAAATAAACTGGCTGCCAAACGTTGCTTTGAACTACTCTGGGTTATAAGATTTCTTGGGAAAATCTAAACTCTTAGAATGTAATATTCTGTTAAACCAGTTACACACAACTCAGCGTTAGTTGGGAAAATATTTTGGAGCTTTGGATATTTCTGCAGAAACAGAGAGAGGTAGTGAATCTAATAAAGGAAGAGGGCTGAGGAAGAATACAAAAATTCATGCTAAGCTTCTTTTGCATCTATGACTAAGGATCCCAGATGTTTACTTATGAGAATTTCTTGAAACTACACAAATCAAAATAGACTGCTAGGAGAGATGAGCATAGGGTAACTGTGCTGGTACATATACATGCATTATTTAGGTGGCTTTGATATTTATAGTGTTTACTAAGAGTGTGCAGAGCCGACTGGACACTACACAGAAAAATTTTATGTTTAAAACTGAGAAAAACAAAATTAACAATCTATGCCATAAATGTGGGTTCTTCAAAATGTGCCTTCTTGCTCAAATTACAATCTCTCTCTTTTTTTTAGACAGAGTCTCACTCTGTTGCCAGACTGGAGTGCAATGGCGAGATCTTGCCTCACTGCAATCTCCACCTCTGGGTTCAAGGGATTCCCCTGACTCAGCCTCCCAAGTAGCTGGGATTACAGGCTCCTACCACCATGCCTGGCTAATTTTTTGTGTACTAGTAGACACAGGATTTCACCATATTGGCCAGGATAGTCTCAATCTCCTGACCTCGTTTTCCACCCACCTCAGCTTCCCAAAGTTCTGGGATTACAGGCATGAGCCACCATGCCAGACCTTACAGTCTCTTTATATTTTGCATTCCCCAGCCCTATCACCAGCCTCCCATTCTCATATCAAGAAGCATTGCTTCTCACAAGATTTACCATTCTATATTCTGTTTTGATATATCCTCTCTTGCTTTATCCCTCAATCATGCCTCTGCAGTTCTCACTATAAAAGTTTCTCCTGTCTCTTCATATATTCCTTTGTACAAAATTTTCCTTGCCTTTTCTGCTTCTCAGAGCTGTTGTCCTTTTGCTGCGCTTGCATTTGCAGCCACTTCTGAACTAGATCTCCTAGCATTTTCTCTCTACTCTTTCAGCTTCACTTCCATGCAACCTAGATATCTGCCCCAACACTCTCCCAAAATAGCTAACCTCAGGTTCAACACAGACCTCCAAATTGTAAGCTGAATTACCTTTTGCTCACTTCTCCCCTATTGTTAACCTCTCTGATACCTTCCACATTCCGGGTCACCTGCCCTTTTTGAAATGTTTTCTTCTCTTGGCTTTCATAACATAAGATTCTTTTTTTTTTTCTTTTCAGTCTGTTTCCTCACTACTAGGCTTCTGCTGTTTTTCCCCAGAGGTTGAATTCTTCCAACCTCAGCTTTCTTTCCTACCCTTCTGCACTATTCCTCAACGGGGCCATCCAGTTTTGTTATCTACATTATCCACCTCTTTGTGGATAAGACCCAAAATTCTTCTGAAGCTTAACCTATTTTCTCAGGTCTGGTCACATATTCGATTCCTAACTTCACCCTTTGTCTGCACAAGTCTACAACTGATCTTCCTATCATAATCTTCTTTCCCTTATCCCTCCACCCTCTCCATATCCCAAGGGGAGATTCTGCTCTTGCCGTTCGAAATCTACTCTTCAGTCACTTAGACATAAAACTTTGAATTCTACTTTGACTAATCAGTATTCCTTGTCCCTAACCCTAATTTTGTTTTAAGTCATGTAAGCTTTTACTGTTTCTCCTCTAAAACATTGCATTCACTCCCCAACTGTCCCTTTCTGAGTTGTCATTCTTCCTTTATATTTCCACTGACATTAAATTTTCCAAAACTTTAAATTGATTGGGTTACATAGATAAGAAATACTAACTATTTCTTCATTGCAAATTTGGAATAAATTCTACATTTCTAAGCCCAAGAGTCTAGGGCTTCCATAATCCAGGTATAAACTACATTTAAAAATTTGGGTCTCATCATTTTCTATACCTATTGTAGGTATTAACCCAATTGAACATTTCATGCTCCTAATACCGCTGTCTTCTAAACTCTGATCTCATCATTCTTTTTTCTTGAACTATTCTTTGCACTTCTAACTATACAATTCATTATGATCTTTCAAAGTCCATCACCAGTGGGAGAGCACCCATGAAAATTTCCTTGATCTACATAAGAGGAAGTGACCATTTCACTCTTGAAATTACCTCGCAGTTATACTATTAATTGTCATATACTATCTCTTACTTCAGAGTCTCATTTATTTGGTTGGGTACTTTTTCATTTTCTCTACAAGATTGTAAGTTACTTCTAAATACCATCCTTTTACCTTTTGGTTCCTTCGGGGCACAGAGCAAAGTGTTTTGCAAGTAAAGATAGAATACTTTAGAAGAAAGAGTGAGGGTCTCAATGTTGAGGAAAGCTTCATGTCTTCTTTCAACATATTTAAAATGTGTTGCTTCAGGGAAGTTCTTTTCAAATACATTGGGTCTCAAAGTTCTCTTGTAAAATCAGACTTTTCCTCATAATTCACAGGTGTATTGGTGAGACTTAGGTTAAAACACATATGTAAAATCTAGTATCTAATTGAGTGCCTGGCACAGAAAAATATCTCATTGTAGTTCTTTTAGTTGTTACTGGAAAAATGACCTTATCTTAATGAATAAATCATAGGAAACCATCAAGGTAATACTCACTTTGTAAAGCTAGACTGAAATTTTTAAACATTTGTTTAATATTTAACTTTTTATATTATAAACACACAGCCTACATCCCAAAATATTCATTATGAATTATATCTTTTATACGAAGAAGAAACTAAGATTCCAACCATCTATGTAAAGTACTATTATGTTTCTAGCACATTCTTTTGCAAATATATGATGAGGGTTATGAACATGTTCCAGTAATCCAAATTTAGAAGTGGTGGTTTTAATAACTGATACCTATTCTTCTTTCCCTAACATCTTTTTTTTTTTTTTTTTTTTTTTGAGAAGGAGTTTCGCTCATGTTACCCAGGCTGGAGTGCAATGGCACGATCTCGGCTCACCGCAATCTCCGCTTGCTGGGTTCAGGCAATTCTCCTGCCTCAGCCTCCTGAGTAGCTGGGATTACAGGCACACACCACCACACTCAGCTAATTTTTTGTATTTTTAGTAGAGACGGGGTTCACCATGTCGACCAGGATGATCTCGATCTCTTGACCTCGTGATCCACCCATCTCGGCCTCTCAAAGTGCTGGGATTATAGGCGTGAACCACCGCACCTGCCCCCCCGCCTTTTGTTAATAATTCACTTGCAGCCTCAAACTCTTCAGCTCCAGTGATCATCCTGTCTCAGACTTAAAAAGTGCTGAGATTACAGGAGTGAGCCACTGCATTAAGTCTCAAAAATGTTATTGTTATTGTATATTTCAAATCAACTTAAAATTTTTCTTCAAATGCAAAATTAGTGTTATTTAATTGGCAAGTAATTGACATTATATATTCATTTTTTCCACAAATCTGTAAAGTGTAAATACAACCAGGCTTTTTCTCTGTAATAATTCTTACTTTGAGGACTCCCATTTTGCTTTGTTTGTGTTATTGCTTATATTTTGCATTATTTTATGTGTATTTCTGTGTCAGAGAAACAACATAACTTTCTTCTCAAGAAGTAACATTTACTTGCTTGTTTTATAAAATAGCGTGACCTGACATCGGTTTAAATGCCTAGCAAACTTATTTTTTAATAACCATCTTTTCTTTTGACAAGTTTATTTTTAATTATTTCCATGTGTTGTATGTTGGCTAATTCTTTATCTAGAATAGAGTTTTTCAGAGGTTTCTCCTAAACCCTACATGACTTGAAACCAAATTTGGGTCAAGGACAAGCAATAGTGATTACTCAAAGTAGCATTCAAAGTTTTATGTCTAAGTGACTAAAAAGTAGAAATCAGGTGGATTGCTGTAGATTACTGAGGTCCCTGACGTCCTTTCAAGCGTTCCGTGAAGTCAAAACAGGTTACATACTGATACTAAGTCACCATTTACCTTTCTCCTTGCCTATATCTTCTCTGGAACCTAAGTAACTAATGAGTACATCATTGCTCTGCCTAAGAGAATATGTGCTTCAGTTTCCTGTGTTCACAAAATGCCTGCTTTAATTTCTATTGTGGCAACTGTCAATAGATATAATCCATATAAAAATGTTTTCAGGTCCCTCATATTTTAAGATTATAAAGGAATTCTGTGAAGAAAAAGTAAAAGCCACTGCTCCAGAGAATAAAACACAGAACCAAGATAAGATTGCTTGCTGAGAATGAGAATCTTCATTTTTAGGGTAAAATTTGCAAATTCACATATCAAGCCCACAGAATTAAAAATGCATGTAATTATATACCATACCTAACCATTGGTACTGAGGCTAGGCTCTACGTTTTCTCATATACTTGGAATTTCTAGCATCAATTTTAATTAGAATCCATATTTATTAGAGTCACACAGTCTCCTAAATACCAATAGATCAAGTCTTTAAATCATCTCTGTCCTCAACCTCATAGAACCGAGCCTACCGTAACACTCCAAAGAGATGAAGACTTAACACCTGAACCTTGTTAAAAAATCCCATTTGCCATGAAACTTTTTGACCCATGGCTGCAAAACAGTGTTGAAGATAAATTAAAACTTTTAGGCAGAGAACAGAGGTAATTTCTGACTTTTTCAGACATTCCACTTGATCACAGAATAATACTTTTCTTAAATATTGAAACAGACACTTACGTGAGATGAGGCAAATTACGGATTTGGGACAAAGGAGAAATTCCTTCAGTTAATCAGAAGATACAAGCTCTTTTTGTTTGATACTACTTGACCAAACAAAATCCAGGACTTCATATTGTAATCATTCTAATTTTTAATAAATAGCTATTTAAAAACCCCTGTGTGAATAGGACCAATTCAATAAGCATTGAAGAGTTATACAAAACCTAGTCATTGATTAAAATGATGGCCATACAGACGAGATGACCCATTTTTTCATGACTCTGTTATAGTGCAGACATCTGCTTGGATGAAAGAATGGATTCATTGCTAATTCTGATTCCTCTGGAATCTGTTTTTATGTAAGTGAAGAATGAAGTCTACAATTTGAAAGTCAAAATAGTACATTTTTATTCTTCAATGTTTGGAATAACAGTAGCCTACATTACTTATAATGTTTAGACAAACAGAAAAAATATTATGCTTACCTCTTCATTGTCATTATCATTTTCAGAGACAAATAAGTAACTTTTCATCCCCACTGAGGGAGAACACGTTTTTGGAAGTGCAGAGGGACACACTTAGCATCCCATCATATTCTTTTTTTTTTTTTTTTTTTTTTTTTTGAGACGGAGTTTCGCTCTTGCTACCCAGGCTAGAGTGCAATGGCGCAATCTTGGTTCACCGCAATCTCCGCTTCCTAGGTTCAGGCAATTCTCCTGCCTCAGCCTCCTGAGTAGCTGGGATTACATGCACGCGCCACCATGCCCAGCTAATTTTTTGAATTTTTGGTAGAGACGGGGTTTCACCATGTCGACCAGGATGGTCTCGATCTCTTGACCTCGTGATCCACCTGCCTCGGCCTCCCAAAGTGCTAGGATTACAGGCATGAGCCACCGCACCCGGCCCATCCCATCGTATTCTAAGGGAGCTAGTGGAATGCCTCCTCCTTCATTTCTGTTCTGCACAAGTGTGTGGCTCATGCATAACTTGACTTTGTCAGAGCCTGCCAGCAGGTGTGTTAGGCAACATAATGCATGGGTACTAGAATCAGAGTGAAGTGGGCTTAGAAGTTCTTCTTCCCAAGGAAGTGATATGGTTTGGCTATGTCCCCACCCAGATCTCATCTTGAATTATATTTCCATAATCCACACGTGTTGTGGGAGGGATGCGGTGGGAGGTAATTGAATTAAAGGGGCAGTTGTCCCATACTATTCTCATAATAGTGAGTTTGTTCTCAAGAGATCTGATGGTTTTATAAGGGGTTGCCACCTCTTCTTGGTTCTCATTCTTCTCCCTGCCACCATGTGAAGAAGGGCATGCTGCCTTCCCCTTCTGTCATAATTGCAAGTTTCCTGAGCTTTCTTCAGCCAGGCTGAACTGTGAATTAATTAAACCTCTTTCCTTTATAAATTAGCCATTCTTGGGCAGTACTTTATGGTAGTATGAAAACAAACTAATACAGGCAGAATGGCTCAGTAATTAACAGCATGATCTCTGGAACCAGAATGTCTGCATCTGAATACCAGTACCTTCACATCTTATAGCTCTGGGACGTTGAGTCTCTCTGATTTTTAATTGTCCCACCTATTAAATAGGAACAATAATAGTATCTTCCTCATAGATTTTCTAAGGAGGTGAAAAGTGTTAACATTTATAACGTGCTTAGAACAGTGGCTGGAACATAGCAGGTGTACTATTTGTGTAATAAATTTCAATCCTCTTTCAAGAGGCCCTGATGTAGGCAGATTTGGATTATGTTCTTGTTCTGGCTCTGACACTCACTAGTTCTGTGATCTTGGGCAGGATTTAACCTATCTCTGTTCCATTTGTACAGTAGATTCAATATAAGAGTCCTTGCCTCAGAGGTTGCAGTGAGCAGAGATGGCGCCATTGCACTCCAGCCCGGGTGACAGGTCAGACCCTGTCTCCAAAAAAAAAAAAAAAAAAAGAGTCCTGGACTCATACAGTTGTTGTCAGGATAAAATGTGTTAACACATATAAAATAATTTAATAGGGCCCAGCATGTAGAAAGTATTAAGAAATATGAATTATTATTGCCACAATTAAAAGTGATGATCTCCCAATTTACTCAGTTTTGCCCATTAACTTGATGCATATCACTTCTAACTTTTTCAGATACCTTGCTGGCTCTTTCTTCCTACTAAGCATTTGCAACTGCATGACTGGCCTAGCACCACAGTTCAACCCATAGAAAATCGAACTTTTCACTATCCCCAGCAAGTATGTGTGTCCCCTAGGGATTTCCTTGTGGCTGGGAGTGGCACCACTGTCTTTCTCCAAACTCAAATAACATATTATAGTATACTTTATAACATTGATTTCTTGCACTTACTTGTATTTAATTGTATTTTACTCTTTTGGCAAAACCTTTTTTGCATTCAACTCCTTCAGTGACTCCTGGAGAATTTATTGTTTCTATTCTATTAGAACACTTTCCAAATTGCATTCTCTGCATTAATTCTCTCATGCTCTAGAATAAAACTAGAGTACGTCTCTAAACATTATTTATCTCTTGAGCAAACTTCACTAGCTATGAAATTCAGTTGAGGCTACTTAGCGTGATATATAAGATGTTCCACATGATAATCTTATCCAGCCTTTCCAGAACATTCCCCCTACACCCTGAATACCTCTGTCCTTTGATGTCTTTTGCCTTTTTTCATTCTCTTTCCCTCACTTTAATTTTGGCATCTTCTTCTGCCCAAATATTATAAGTCCCATTTCAAATTTTACTTCCTTCATAAAACATTTTCTTCTCTGTCCTACAAAAGTGGGTCAGTCTTTAAAATTTCATTGGCACATTTTGACACTCCTTTCACTGCCATTATTCTACCTTTTCAGAGTCAGATATTTGTTTCATCAAAACTACCACTCACTCAATGTGCAAGTTGTTTAAAAAAAGTGGACTGTAAGTGCCTTATTTCTTTCCTGAATATTATTCCTAGTTTAGTAAATTTTTGCTGCTAAGTTGCTTCCACAGAATTGCATCTCTATAGCAACTGTCCTAGGCTTGCAGTTTACTTTCTCTGCTTCTGTCTCCTGAGCAATTGACATGTGACTCAGCTCTTGCCAGCTTTTATCACTTATAGCCAGTTGATATTGGACCAGAATATAGAATTTGAAGACATTGAGGTCTTTATTCCTTCCATTTGTATTTATTTTTCTAGGAACAACAAATGGATCCAAAGAATAAGTTTCCAGTGTGATATAACCTACAAAAATAAAATACATCTTCCTTGAGGACAAGAACCTTGCCTTGTTTTATTTTTGTATAAACCTTCCATAGAAATTAATGGGATCTTATTACACAATTGAGATACTGTTTGATTTGTTTAGGAACTGATATCATTTTAAAAGTATTGATATTATTTCACTACATCATGTAACAGTTTGTACTGTTCCCTTATTTATAGCTGTTGATTAGGCAGTTCAAAACCATGGTCATTTTATCCAGTATTTAATTGAGTTAAACCTACATTTAAATATTATTTCAAACTGATTAGATCAAAACTCTACTAATATTTAGTAAAAAATATTCTAGTAATTTTGTTTCTTTTTCTGTTGTGTTCTTCTGCATAACAGCATTTTTCCATAAAGTTCACATTACTTTCCTATTAGAGGAAATTTGCATATGACCCTATCTTACCCCTTTTTCATTTACTAGTGATCAGCTGGTATGTAAAATCTAAATAAATAATATAAAACTGACCTTCTTTCAGATAATTTCAAATGTTAAAAATTAAAGCATCATTCAATTGTATTTCATTAGAATTACCTCTGATTTAAAATTACTTCTACATTATTCCATTATGTGCTTGTAAGTGGAATGCAGAAAAGACCGAGTAATTTATATAATACAACTTAACAGTCATTGTATATGTATTTGAGCTTTAGTTCAAGTGAAATGTCTTACTTTCCCCACCAATTTTATTGAGGTATAAGTGGCAAACAAAAATTATATATATATTTGATATACAATGTGATGTTTTGATATACATTATGAAATAATTACTAAAATCAAGCTAATTAACATGCTCATCACCTCACATAGTTACCACCATTCTGTGTGTCTGTGTGTGTGTGTGTGTGGTGAGAACATTTAAGATCTACTTTCTTAGATAGTTTCAAGCATACAATATACTTGATATAAACTTGGATATACACCCAGAAGTGAAATTTCTGGATCATATGGTAGCTTCTTCTCAAATTTTTTGAGGACCACTCTTGTCTATTGGTTAAATAAATAAACAAAAAAAACTTTGAAGAACCTCCATACTGTTTTCCATAATGGCAATACCAATTAACATTCCTATCAACAGTGTACAAGAGTTTCCTTTTCTCTAAATCCTCACCAACACATATCATTTTACTTTTTAATAATCGCTCTTCTAACAGATATGAGGTAATTATCTCATTGTGATTTGATTTCATTTCCATGACAATTAATAATATAGGGCATCCTTTCATGTGCCTATTGGTTATTTGTATATGTCTTTGGAAAAGTGTCTGCTCAGGTCCTTTGCCCATTTATTTTTTTTCCTATTGAGTCGTATCAATGTCTTGTATATTTTAGAAATTAACCTTCTGTGGATATATGGCTTGCAAATATTTTCTTCCATTTCATAAGATGCCTTTTCATTTTCTTCATTGTTTCCTTTGCTGTACACAAAGCTTTTAGTGTGATAAGTTCCACTTGTTTATTTTTGCTTTTGTTGCCTATACTTTTAGTGTCAGATCCATAAAATCATTGCCAAGACCAATGTTGAGAAGCTCTTCCCCTGTGTTTACTGTTAAAAGTGTTTCAGGTTTTACATTTAAATCTTTAAATCCATTTTGAGTTGATCTTGGGGTGATGGAAGATAAGGGTCCACTTTCATTCTTTTGCATATAGACATCCGGTTTTCCCAACAGCATGTATTGAAGGGACTATCTTTCCCCATTGTTAGTTCTTGGCATCTTTGTCAAAGATTCGTTTATTTTGGGGGCTTTTTAGAATTGTCAAAAAGGCTAAAATCTCATCAATCTGCTAATAAATAAAATCAAGAGATCTATGGGTAGACACTGATCTCTTTATCTAGCCTGTACATGTGAGTTCATTTACCTTAACTTTCCTAAATTCAATAAGTTATTACAGTTTTTGGAGGAGCTTTAGTAGTCAGATGAGGAGGGATACCTGGGGGTGGGTGGTGGAAGTTGCCTTTTCCCTAAGTAACCTTTGTTATCGCAGTGCAGCCCATAATCATTTTCTCCACATCGTCTCTCCAAGTCAGACAAGTGCCTGTTTTGGTCAGAAAGCTCTTGTTTATGGAGACTGTAGATGCTGAGTTTGTGGCTTCAGGGATCACATGACTCTTAAAACCCTTTAAATATAATACTTCCTCTTTGGGAAAACTGAAAAAAACGACTATGATTTTATGTCTTTTTTTTCTGCACTCTAGAGGAAGATGTTGAAGAGGTGCCAGCTTCAAAGAAGGCTAAAGGTGAGTTTGCTGTCTTTGGATCATTTGGATCGTTTTTTCTCAAGGCTCTAAGGTTTTGTCTGTCTTTATTTCCCCCCTCTTGCTGTGCCAGCTATTCTTGATCTAGTCCTTAGCTTTTCTAGGCAATGTTTACATGGTTAGGCTTATTTTTAAAACAAACAGCTTCTTAACATTATTTGGAAAATATATATGTTTTCACATATTAAAGACACTAGTTGGCTATTTATTTACTAGTAATTATGATACGTGTTTATTGACCAGTCTACAGGAGTAATACTTTAAAATTATTATTCCATTAAGGATTACAAGAATGCCATCATTTAATTAAGAAGAATTGAAATGCATCACTTATATTAGAAGCATCATCAAAAAGGAAGGAAGAAAGGAAGGAAGGAAGGAAAAAAGAAAGGAAGGAAGGAAAGGAGGGAGGGAGGGAGGAAGGAAAGAAGGAGAAATGGAAGGCAGAACTCAACCTCCATACTCTTTCAGCCCAAGCCAGAGGACAAGCATTCAGGAATGCCTACAATCTCCAGAGGTATGATCTTCATAAAGTATTTCCAGAACAAAATTTCTCCATCTGTACAGTGAGGGCTTCAGATAACTTGATTTTTTTTTTTTTCTGAAAGATTCCCGGCTTCTTCATGAGGGTCTGGTATAAAATAGATGTTTTCTTTAAAAAATTGAAACCAAAAATCCCATTTTTCATTTTAGGTTTAGGGGTACATGTGTAGGTTTGTTATGTAGGTAAACACGTGTCATGGGAGTTTATTGTACAGATTATTTAATCACCTAGGTATTAAGCCTACTACCCATTAGCTATTTTTTCTGATCCTCTTTCATCTTCCACTCTCAACCCTTGGGTAGGCCCCAGTGTCTGTTACCTGCCTCTTTGTGTTCATGTTTTTTCATTATTTAACTCCAAATTGTAAGTGAGAACATGCAGTATATGGATTTCTGTTCCTGCATTAATTTGCTAAGGATAATGACCTCCAACTCCATCCATGTTCCTGCAAAGGGCATGATCTTATTCTTTTCTTATGGGGGCACAGTATTCCATGGTATATATGTACTACGTTTTCTTTAGCCAGTCTACCACTGATGGGCATTTAGTTTGATTCCATGTCTTTGCTACTGTGAATAGTGCTGCAATAAACATATGTATGTATGTGTCTTTATGATAGAATGGTTTATTCCTTTGTGTATCTACCCAGCAATGGGATTGCTGGGTTGAATAGTAGTACTGTTTTTAGCTCTTCGAGGAATCACCACACTGCTTTCCACAATGGTTGAACTAATATAAACAACCACCAACAGTGTATAAGTGTTCCCTTTTCTCTGCAACCTCACCAACATATGTTATTTTGTTGCCTTTTAATAGTTGCCATTCTTTCTGGTGTGAGATGTTATCTTAGTATGGTTTTGATTGCATTTCTCTAACAAGTAGTGATGTTGAGCTTTTTTCATATGCTTGTTGATTGAATGTATGTCTTCATCTGAAAAATACCTGTTCATATCCTTTGCCCACTTTGAATGGGGTTGTTTGCTTTTTGATTGCAAGTTTGTTTAAGTGTCTTACAGACTCTAGATATTAGGCCTTTGTTGGGTACATAGTTTGTATATAAAGATAGATATTTTCTCTTCCACTTCTAAATTTGTCTGCAGGCAAAAAGAATTTGCCTCAGCATTATTCTAGCCATCAAAGTACAAATTCTTTGCCAGTGCCCCAAATTAACTAACAATGTGGAAAATTGTGCTTTGAGAAAAGACACACAGGATGGGTACCTTATGAAATAAAGTTGAGATTTACACTTGTATTAAGATACTTTTCTGAATACTATATTTTTATAGATAGATAGATGATATATTTAAATTGAATTATTAAGAATAGCCACCCATATGTTTTTAACTCCTAGACCAGTGCTTCTAAAACTGTTGGTTCCCTTGGAATAAAATGTCTGAGTTAGAACCTAAAAATCTACATTTATATAAATTAATCAAGTGATACTTAAACTATTGGTACGTGGATCACACTCTGAGGGAAATAGCTCTAGAACCAATTGTGAAATTGATTAAGATCTATACACCTAACTTTCTATGAAGCACACACACTAACACACACACACACTCTCTCTCTCTCTCTCCCCCGCCCTTTCTCACAACTTCTTACCAGTATTTTACAGAAAAACCCCCAAAACCCTGTTCATGGATACCAGTTAAGAACTTCTAAACAGGAGAATAGATTCAAAGGAATAGTTTCAAGTTATCCATCACTGCATAAACTTGCGATGTCTGTTACTATAGCAAAAATAAATAAATGAATGAAGTCAGTGAATCAGATGTGAAAAGGAAAGACACTGGATACTAGGCTGCTGCTCTACTTTCACGGCAAGGATGATCACTAAAAACACATGTTCCTCCAAATCTAGAATTCTTTTGACTAAAATGTTCATCTTTAGCCAGATTTTACCCTGACCATATTGTAACTCTGAGGCTCAAAGATCTCTTCTCAGGAAAGGAATGCATCTCAGCCAATCCTCGTTAGTGAATATGTGACACATCAGGGCTGCTTTTCTTATTTAAACAATTGCCTGTAGCATGCCATTTTTTTCATGGGCTCCCCTTCTATCTCTGGCTCTTGCCTATTAAATTTTATAGTGAAAATATGAATAGAATCTGTGTACAAATCTGGAGTATACTATAAAAAGGGTAACTCCTGTTTCTTTCATAGTGCACTCCTGTTTAGATATTCTCAGTCCGATACATATTTATATAATTGCTGTAAATGTACAAGTTATTTACTTTTATATTTTTGTATCCACTAGAAGAAGCTGAAGACCTGTCTTCTACAAAGAAGCAGAAAAGTAAGTTTATAATTAGATTAAAACCAATAAATCATTCTACATTAAAGATGCTACATCTATGTAAAAAATGTTAGACTCTCTTAAGAGCAGTATTTGAAGAAAAAAAAATTTAGCAGAGACAGGAAAGATAACATTAAAGCAGGTAGGTCATTTATATTTTAAAGAGAAGCATGTCACTTTTGTGTTAGGCAAGAGGCACATAGTTGGAAGAATTACAAGTAATGACCAAAGGGGCGTTTATCGCAAATCCTTTTACATAGTTCTGATCCTTAGTACTGTAGCTGAATCTATGTTTAAATATGTGTTACTGTCTGCTTTATAATAGGACAGCTGAAGTAATGTGCCAAATTTTTTTACATAAAGTAGAAAAAAATTAAGAAATAGGTTTTAGCAATTCAATTGCTTGGAAACTCACTTCTAAGATTCAATTTTTTTTTTTTATTTTTCTAGATATATGGTAAGCTCTAACTATTCAATCTTTGGGATCATTTATTTTAGAATGTAATCAATATTCATATGCAGTTACAAAATTCAATACCCAAGATTCTCATTATTTTGGTTCTTCCAAATTAGACATTTTTGTTCAAATGGTAAAGCAATACATTTTGAATTTATATATGCATTAAAGTTATTGCAGAACAGAACAAGGGAAGCAATTTTTTGAAATAAGTATAACTGAAGTATGTTTCACATAATGCTTTTAAAGTAAATAGCTAGGTATTTGTTAGAAGAAATGATGTTTCTTGGCCCTCCCGTGCTTCTTGTGTGTATTTGTGCAGGAAATTACTAAAACGTCCCTTTTAGTAGTAAATGCCTCCTACTCTGTATTAATAGTTGATTCAATAAACAGATACTGAATGCCTACTATGTTCCCAGTACTTCTTTGGATGCTGGAACTACTGCAGTAGATAAGACACTCATTATAATCCTTCATATAATAAGCTTGTGACAAATACGGGGAAATAAGCAGAGTCTTATGATACTTTCGAGTAATATTACAAAATCCATAAGAAAAAGACTTATAGGTAAATCTGGGCATATTTTCAATTTATATAGCAACACTCACAATTATTAACCTACTGGTAACAGTTTGTGACTATGTCACACAAACGCTTGAAATTTCATGTTTTGCTTTATTACTGTTCCCCTTATAGCCCGCCCAACCCCCAAGCTCCCATAACCTCCACAAATTTGAAGAGAGAGGAGTTGTATTATTGCTTCAGTTAGAAGACAGAACAAAGAGAAAATAATTCTAGATGACCTGCACTAGAAAAGAGAACTAAATTCAAGATTTTTCAAACTATTGTCATCCCTGAAAACCCATTGACCCATGGAAATGGAATCAGAATACTCCCTGGTTGCTTCTCCAGCTTCCTATTTTCTATCTTTTGCTTTATTCTACTTCATAAACCCCTAGTGTCATATAGATTTGGCAATCTTCCCAACCTCCCACACACCACTAGCTTTAATTGTCATTTTCTTTCCTGGCCTTCTGTAAAACTCTCCGGCTGGTTGACAGAATGCAAATAGGATAAAAAACATTGGAAGTCTGTAGGCACCCAAGATTGTGAGGAGAGGCTAAACTTGCCGTCTTTTATCAAAGCTGCTACCTGGGAGCACTGGCTTACTGGCCATAGTCCTTACTTGCACCACACTCCCTTAACTTTCCTGTTTTGCTTTCTACTCAGAGCTGCTACCTGGAAGTATAGCCTGAAAGAGCAACCAAGCCACCTTAGGGAGGCTCTTGCCTCTAAAGTAAAGGCAAATAAAACCTCTAGACATTAGCAACCACCTCTCTGTGACATTATAAAATGCACACACACACACTCACACACACAAAGTCTGTTACTTTGCATATTGATAAGGCTCATGTTTTGAAACCTGTTACTATGTCTCTATGATTGCTATGCACATCAACAGATGTCTATATGATAAGCACTTTGACTTTCTCTGCCAGACCATTTTAATTAACACTTATTAAAGGCTTACTATGTACCAGGAAGAATTTTAAGAACACATGTAACTCATTAAACTGTCATAATATTTCTGAGAGGTTTTTGTTGTTTTCATTTTTTACATGAAGACTCCAAGACACAGCGAGGTTTAGTAACTTGCCAACAGCTACAGAGGCTGAAGGCAGAATCTGTGACATTATCTGCTTCACTGTACTGCCTCACTGTGCTTTTTTTGCTCATGTTCTGCATGTCTTAACAAATTGTCATGCTCTGTTCCTCAGGTCCCATCAGTTTCTTCCAGTGCGTCTACTTGGATGAGTACAATGGCTATGGATTTCAGTTTCCTTTCACTCCTGCACACCGCCCTGAAGAGAGCTCTGGCCAATCAAATTCTCCAGGACAGAAGCAACAGAGACAGTAAACACACATGTATGACCCTTACAAGTGCTTTAAGATTTTGGAAATGAGATTTTTTGTCCACAATAGTGCAGGCAATTGAAGTTATGCAACCCAGAGAATTTCTGTGAAAACATTTTGCACTTTAGCTTGGTGTGGACAGAAAGGGTGGCCAAATGGATTGAATGATAAGCAGACATGTTTAAGGGTCTAAGTCTCAAGAATCTGTTATGTGTGTTAGCTGCAGTGGAAGCGGGTGCTTGTATTTATTTTGTTTCCAGTCACCATAAGGTTGTACACAAACTAAAGTTTACTTAATAATGCTATTTTCAAAATAATTGACACAATTACAAAATGGAATTTCTGGCTTCAGTTAGCTGTTTTTTTCATGATGACATAGACTATGCTTCAAGTTTAAAATATAGGGAAGCTTATATAAAAGTGACTCTTTTGCAACATATGGGTATCTAAACTCAGTGTACCCACTAAGCTGATGCTTAATGATTTTCTTTTATTTATGTCTATTTCTATTTTAGTTGTGGCTTTGCTCTAACAATGGGTTCCAGTTGTACTACAGACTGCTATAAGATTCTTGTGATACTCTTTTAGAACTCAAAATATGTCTGAGCTTAATACATGGTAAGATGGAGAATAAATGCTTGATAAATTTTTAAGATATGTCTTGAATGATAATTAGGACATTCAGTCCAGTGGAAATAGACCATTTAATTAGGCATGTCTGGTGAATAATTTGTTTAAAATAAAAGCAAATGAGATGTGAAATTCTGAGATTTCTCCAGATCGTGTCCTAATAAAAATGTCACCAGGGTGAAATTTTAGATCAATCACTAAATTTGGGTGACGGATGTAAAAATATTTTCATTTCACTTTAATATATTCTTTCTGTGGAGTCAAATGTTTTCTTTCTCATAATGGCAAAATATGAATGCTATCAAAGTTTAAGGAATTCATTTTAGCCTTAAACGCCTTCACGAGATGTCTTACTTATATTTTAAGTAACTGGTCATCAGTGCCAGTGACATAAGTAACAATTTTTAACCTACTTGACAGTGCATCACTGGGAATGACTGCTATGTTTTTGTCATATTCCTAGAGATAGAAATACTCATGTTCTTTACTACATTGTTTTTATCAACTCTAAACACATGCCTCTGTGACCTTTATCATGTTTACAGTTGCAACTGAACTTACGACAAATTAACTCAGGAAATAAATTGAGTTATCCTTTCTTGCACTGTAATTATCATCAGCAAGCCCTGAGATAGCCAGAGCCAAGACTAGCCAAGTGATTTATTTTCAAAGATTGCCACTAACTATGGTTCTTTAGGACCAAGATATAAAACAGTTTCACTAAAAATTATTAGGCTATTGTATCAATCATATGTTCATTACTAATAATGGATTTTGGGAGACTTTTGTGAAAGAAGTTGGTCTCTGCCAGATGCTGGCAGACCTCATTCACACCATGAAAGCCAGTGTTACATGAACCAGATTAAGGACTGTCTTTATGGGGAATGTAGGAAGTGTATAATTTCAGGAATTACCAGACAGTACCATCGGGCAAAGCCCCTTCATGTAGCAACGTAAACTTGTGGGCAGGACAGTGGATAAAGTTTATTGCTCAACTGCTCCTCCAGCCTGCTCAATTTACTGAGTAAAGAAAGAGCAAATATGATACATCTTTTGGATTTCATAGAACAAAATGGTTTTTCCAGTAAGTCTTTCATTCAATGACTATTTATTGAATATTTACTCTTTTAGGGCACTGTGTTAGGTGCTGGATTGTATAAGAAAAATACAGTAATAAATTCTATTGCAGTGCTATTCTGACACAGTGAATCACCTTGAAAAATTTACTAAACATACTATGTTTGTTTCTCCATGAAATAGGAATATAGGAACACACAGTCTAATATCTCATAGAAATACTGTGGAAACAAATGAAATATTTTAATATAAATATGACACTAAAGTAAATTTCCAAAATAATACTTTTAGATATGGCACGAATTTTTCCTCTGAGTGCTTTACTGTTTCTTTCACTCTCAATATAAAAACTATTTGGTAGGATAAAACATGACATATTTTATTGTAATTAGAATTTAGACAAATCAGCTATAATGTAAACAATGTTAATAATAATTATGTTTTATCTGATTAAAGTTACAATAATGATAGCACTTTAAAAATATTATCTAAATTGTCATTTGTTTGTATGTTACCATCAAATAAAATAGTTATAGCTCTTCTAAGTTTGATGCCTTACATTTTAAAAGGAAAAGATAAATGGTTGGTTAAGAATCTTTGTCTTTAATGCTTCATTCATAATTCAAGTTATACTGGCCATGAATATGTAAGCTTTTCATAATTGTTTTAGTTACTTTGTATAACTGGTATACAGTACTTCCATCACATCCCTACTTTTACCCACCCTTCATCCCCTCTTAACAGATAAAGATCTGAAAATAAGAACTGATTTTTCCAAAGGCTTTTGATTTATGTTTAGTTTTCTTAAAGCCTGATAAATCATCATTCAAATGGGGCAATTATTTTTTGGAATGAATCCTAGCAAAAGTACCTGTATGTTGACTTATTGGGGTGGTATATATTTTTAAAACTTTTTGCAGAAATATTTTAGAAACTGGTATTGTGATACTGTATGTTTTAGAGATTGAACTTACACCCTTGAGCAATCATTCTGAGGGAAAAAGCAAGGGAGATAACAAATATTGCTGATAGAAAATTCAGTGACAATCTAAGCCAAGTGGCACATACAAAAAATGAAACTAATCCTTGGAGGAACTTGAAAATTTGCCCAAAGTAACTGACTACTTCAAAACTAGTCCTAGAACCTTGATCAGCTAACTCCCAAATGTCCTTAAGTTTTCAGGGTATCATTACAAATATTGGCTTATTTTTCCAGTATCCACAAATTCATCTTGCAAATTATAATCAGTGATAGACATGTAACCCTCTATGAAAAGACTTGTATTTTATTTTCCTACTTGAAAGCTGAAAAGTGCCTTAAGAGTGTGCTGCATTCACTTGCTTTAGAGATAAAGAAAATGAATGTCAGAGAGGTTAGGTGGCAGGCCCAAGGGTACATTGTTAGTTGGCAGCAGAACCAACCCGATTGAGAGCTCAAATCTTTTTCTAATCCTATTCATATCCTCCCTGCCCTGTGTGACACCATATGATATTGCCACCATCATCAAAGCTTCCCTTTGTTATTTGCAAACTAATTAAGAAATAGAAACTCAGCAGGACTTCCCAGGAGCTGGCCTTACAACATTCTTTGCCCTACTCCTCTCAGGATTATCTCAGTACTACCCTGTACCTTTCCTTTCCCCCTCATTAATCATACATGTCCATAAAACATTTAGTTATTACTGTAGATGTTTTTCTTTGTGTGTAAAATAAAGGCCGTTATTTTCCCAAACTATCCAATTATTAAAGTCATTAGTCAAAACAAAAACAAAAACAAAAAAAACAAATATGTGCCCCAAATAAAAAGTAAACAAAAACAACTTTCTTTAATTACAACTCATCTTAAGATTCAGGTTAACAAAATAAGAAAGATAAATAATTGTAAAGCCTCTTGAACTCTAAAGAAGAGCTCAGAATAATTGAAGTGAATTATTACATATAAGTATTTGCGTCATACAAGTACCAGTAAGAAATACCTGTTAGCAAAGCAATGATAGCAAAAAGAAGGAAATTCTTAGTTTCTCATATTGCCACATCCAGGTCGTCTGCCTTCTGCAACAGCATCAAGTCACTTATCTGTGCTTCTTGTTTAACTATTAGCATGAATTAAGTACTTGCATGAAGTCATTAGTACTATTTTTTACCCACCGCATCCAAAATTCTCTTAAATAACAATGGTCAGTTAGTGAAACACTCCATGCCTCTGAATAGCTCTGCCAGGCCAGATGTCTTTTCAGAACAACTGCGCCATGGCACAGAGCCCACTGGATGAGGGGTCCACAAACCCAAGGTCAGACTTTTAACTCTAGGAGTAACTCTGGTCATTTATCTTCTCTGTCCTTCAATTCTTCATCTCCAAATGAAAATAAAAGTGCTACAGCAGCAAAAGGACTTTCATCTTTGGCAAGGAACATTATGGAAAAGTACCTTGTAAAGTCATATTTTTGTTAAGGTCTTTCAAATTTCTTTCCAGTTTTGTTAATAAATGATCCAAACACAGCCTCCTTTGAAGACCTAGTGCTGCCAAGTGGTATTAGCCAACGTAGCGAATAAAAATCAGAGCTATTTTAATCAAATACAAAAATGAGAACATTACCACTGACAAAAACAATCCTGCTTTAAAAAAATAGGTTGTGTGTCATTTTCACAGAGTTACTATAAATCAATGACAGCAGAATATCCTTCAACCCACTGAATCAGAACACACGGAGCATGTAAGAGGCCTGTGGAAAAGTGGTGCTCTGAATGAGAACTGAGATGGAAAAGTGATTCATGTACCCCAAGACACCACCAAAGGTTGGGCACTCATTAAAATGTCTGAACGTATTCCAGCAATCTAAGTTAGTGAAGGTAGTCTTAAAATAAATACTAAAGGAAGCATCTCAAAACATTAAAACATTTAGTGTAAGGTGTTTGCCTCGTAAAGAAACATCTGTCTCTCTCTCTCCCTCTCAGTCTTATGCACTCACACACACAACTCAGTGAGAAATCATTTAATATATTTAATGCAAACATGGACACAGTTGAACTTACCTAAATGGATGATCTGAATGGAAGGTGCATTATTCAGTGCCTTCTTAACAATCTATCCTAGATCATGGGAGTGGCTTCCCCCATATTGTTCTAATGGTAGTGAATACGTTTCATGAGATCTGATGGTTTTATAAGAGAAAACCCCTTTCCCTTGGCTCTCATTCTCTTCTCTTGTTTGCTGCCATGTGAGATGTGTCTTTCCCCTTCCACCATGATTGTAAAGACTCCCCAGCCATGTGGAACTGTGAATCCATTATAAAGGAAGCAGTACTTTATAGAAAAGGAAATGTAACTCTGAATTCTATCGATTTTGAGGAACAATGTAGCAAGCGAACAAATTAATTTCATGTTTGGAACATATGTATATCAAAGAAATTAGGAATGTATTACCTTTGTTCAAAATCAAAATGGTATTACAAGTGTACATGGAAAGTGTCCTTTCACCCCATCCTGTTTCCTTGTTTCCCATTCACTCCTATACTTTCTACAGCTAAGCACATTTATAGGGTCTCATGAAAATACAAATGTAAACAAAAATATATTCTTATTTTTATTTTTTTACACAAATGTTACATACTATAAGCATTATTGAGGGCCTTCTTTTCTTAACAATGTGTCCCAGATTATTTGTATACAGGTATATACAAAATTTCCTCATTATACTGATGGAAATAGATACAGATATAGATAGACTTTCTGCCCACAGTATAGTGCACATGTCTCAAGTGTAGAACTAGATACATCCTTGAATTCACAACCAAAATTAAAATACACAACATTAACAGCACCCCAGAAGACTCATTCATGCTTTACCTGGTCAATACCCTTAGGGGAACCACTGTCATTATTTCTATCATTAAGGAACTGTTTCAGCTGTTTTGACTTTCATATGAATGAAATAGTAAATTACATATTTTTTGTACCCAGTTTCTTTTCTCAACCTATGTGAGACTTATTCATTTTGCTACATGTAGAAGTAATTTTTTTCTTTTACATTGTCTTATATTATCCATGCATGCATATACCAACAAATTTACTTATACATTCTATAATGTGTGGGAATTCACACCGTCTCAGGTTTTTGTTTATTAAAAATAGCACTGCTGTCAACAGTCTGGTTAATGCCTTTTACTGCATGTATGTGTGTGCAGAGTGTGGGAGGACATTATAGATGTGAGCAGAATTGCTGGCTTACAGAGTATGAGAATGTTCATCTTTAGTACATAATAGCAAACAATTTTCTAACTGCTTGATATGCTTTGGATGCTTTCTTCCCTCCAAATCTCATGTGGAAATGTGACCTCCAATGTTGGAGGTAGGCTTAGCGGAAGGCATCTGGGTCTTGGTGGCAGATCTCTTATGAATGCCTTGGTATTGTCCTCACAATAGTGAGTTCTCACTTTTAGGTCACACTAGATCTGGTTGTTTAAAAGACCCTTGTGCCTCCTCCCTTCCTCTCTTGCTCACTCGGTAGCTGTGTGACACACCTGCTCCCCCTTTGCCTTCCACCATGGTTGTAAGCCTCCTGGGCCTAACCAGAAGTCAAGCAGAAGCTGGTGACATGCTTGTACAGCCCAGAGAACTGTGAGCCAAATAAACCTCTTTTCTTTATAAATTACTCAGTCTCGGGTATTCTTTAATAGCAATGCAAATGGACTAATACATTGGTCATAGCAATGTACATTCTGTTAGCTGAGTATAAGTGTTCCAGCTGCACCAACATTCTTGCCAACACCTGCTATTATAAGTTTTGTTAATTTTAACTTTGGCCGGGTATGAAGTGGAACATCACTGATCTTATAAATTGGATTTTCCTGATATTGAGACACTTGTATTATGTTTAGTGATATTTGGGTCTGCTTTTATGTAGACTCTTTTTTTTAGACAGAGTTTTGCTCTTGTTACCCAGGCTGGAGTGCAATGGTGTGATTTCAGCTCACTGCAACCTCCGCCTCCTGGGTTCAGGCAATTCTCCTTCCTCAGCCTCCTGAGTAGCTGGGATTACAGGCACACGCCACCATGCCCAGCTAATTTTTTGTATTTTTAGTAGAGACGGGGTTTCACCATGTTGACCAGGATGGTCTTGACCTCTTGACCTCATGATCCACCTGCCTCGGCCTCCCAAAGTGCTGGGCTTACAGGCTTGAGCCACCGCGCCCAGCCCTGTGTAGACTCTTACTAAGGTTTTTTTGACTTTTGTTAATTAGCTTTTTGTCTTTTTAAAAACACAGTCATGTGCCCTTAATGATGCAAATACATTCTAAGAAATGCATCATTAAGTGATTGTGTCATTGCATAAACATCATAGAGTATATCACTTATAGGAACCCAGATGGTATAGCCTACTAGACACCTAGGCTATATGATATGACCTATTTTTTCTAGGCTACAAAACTGAACAGCATATTACCGTACTGAATACTGTAGGCAATTGTAACACAATAATAAGTATGTGATATGGTTTGGCTGTGTCCCCACCCAAATCCCATCTTGAATTGTAGCTTCCATAATTCATGTTGTGTGAGGGACCCAGTGGGAGATAATTGAATCATGGGGGCGGTTTCCCCCATATTGTTCTCATGGTAGTAAATCAGTCTCATGAGATCTGATGATTCTATAAGGGGAAACCCCTTTCCCTTGGCTCTCATTCTCTTCTCTTGTCTGCTGCCATATAAGATGTGTCTTTCCCCTTCCACCATGATTGTGAAGCCTCCCCAGCTATGTGGAACTGTGAGTCCATTAAACCTCTTTCTTCTGTAAATTCCCCAGGCCTCAGGTATGTCTTTATCAGCAGTGTGAAAATGAACAAATACAGTATATAAACATATCTGAGCATAGAAAAGGTATAGTAAAATACATTATTATAATCTTATGGGGCCACCATTGTATATGAAGTCTGATATTAAATAAAATATTTTTATATGGTGTATAACCACATAGGAGTTTTTAATATATTTTTGTTACAAATATTTAATTAGCTGTATGTGTTATAAATGTGTTCTCTTACTCTGTGGCTTGCATCTTAACTCTCTTAAATCCATCTTTATCAGAAATTTAAATTGTAAAGTAGCCCAGTTTTATATGTATATGTATGTTTTATATGTATAAAAACAAACTTCAATTTGTTGTTTTCTATGGCTTTCCTGTATAAATAGTGCTTATTAAGCCCAACATAAGAAATTCTTACTTATCTTAATGCCATAAAGATATTTTTCTCTATGAACTTATAGAAGCTTTGTGTTACCTTTCACATTTAGGTCTACAATCTGAGTATGATTCATTTTATATATATAATGTGAAGTAGAAGTCAAAGATGACTTTTTCATGAATATATAAATTCAGCACCATTTACTGAAAAGACAATCCTTTTTCCACTATGTTGTTAGGGTTTTTTCATTGTAAAAGAGATAAATGTATATGTGTGAGTCTGCTTCTCAATTTTCTATTCAGTTCCATTGGTCTATTTGCCTATCCATGTGCCAATATCACATGGACTAATTATGGTAACATTACAGTAAATGTTAATAACAGTAGTGTAACTCATCCCAATTCGTCTTCTTCGTAATGTTCTTCACTGTCCCTTATTTTTTAATATTCTTTCTTGGACATTGCTTTTTACTTCATTGATATTTGCATTTATATGTATAAAAAACAAACTTCAATTTTTTGTTTTCTATGGCTGCCTAAAATAAGTGATTTGATTATTCATTTTTATTCTTGATTCTTTTTCAACATCTGCATTAAAACGTATATGGTGTGTGTATATATATAATATTTTAGTTTAAAGTCTGCCTTAGCATTTAACAAATTGTATGTCATATTTTGTTATCATTGTTTATTGTTTTTAATTTTCATTGTTATTTTTCTTGGTTCCATGGGTTACTTAAAGCATACTGCTGAATTACAAACGATTATACATTTGCTAGCTATTTTTTTCTGTTTGACTTCTAGCTTAATTCCACTATGTGTTTTCAATTCTTTGAGATATGCTAATGCATTCTGTATGGCTCAGAATATGATTGACTTAAAAATGAGTGTTGTATACTCCTGGCTGATTAATAAAATATCTGCATTATAAGGAATCTATTTCTTTTGTTTGGTTTTGATCATTTTTCTTTCCTACATTTGATCCTATTTCATACATACTTTTTAAAATCCTGAAACATGGTAGAGGCCCTGGTTGTAGAATATTTAATATTTTTTTCTGGCAGGAAGAGAGACAATGAGCACATTTCCTTGATCCAGTTGAGTCTGATATTCTGTCTGTATTAGGGCTAGTTTATTTCCCAGCCTTGGAACAGTTATTCCTAGGGCATCGCCTTTCTATGTTCTCAGTGAAAGCTGGGTTGTTGACCAGGTCATCTCCACTCTAATGGGACCTGAACTTCATTCTGTATTACTACAGATTGCTGAATGCTGTGCTCCAATCTTTGGCCTCCTAGATAATCCATTTTATTTGATTTTTTGTGTCTCACTCTACACAGGGAAGATTAGGAGTAAGGAGATGCCTTTGAAGAAAAATTGCCTGGTAAATGTGTTCTCCAGAGAACTGAATTCTATGTAGTCTTAAACCCTCAAGTTTCACCCACCTTGGCTGCCAGAACACTAACTTCTGTCTTGCCAGCCCATAGGGACCACTGAAAAATTCAGCTTGGCCTCCATTCCTCATGATGTGACTTGTCAAATACCTCCATGGTACAACACAGATGAATATGGAATATTCACCACAGTATATTTCCTTTTTTCTCTAGAATTTTGGATCCTTGATTCTTGGCTGCTATACTTGATTTTTTATTCCTTGGAATGGATTGTTTTTCAAACTAGCTTTAGTAATTGTTTTCAGCAACAGGAATAGTTTGAAAAAATTACTGCATCATGCTTGTAAGTGAAAACAGTCCTCATATTTTGTTTACAATTGTATAGGATTTCAATGTATGGATTTACCATCATTTACTGAACTAGTCCTCAATTATACAGACACTTAGGTCATTTTCAATTATTTTGCTATTCTTGACAATGTTGCAGTGAATAACCTTGGACCCTATCACATGTATATAGACACACACACACACACACACACACACACACACACAGGCAAACTTGTTGAAGAGGCATTTTGATTCAAAAATAAATGCATTTTTAATTTTATTAGCAGTGATTGTTTCCCAGTAACATCCACAGTTTTTGCTCCCTTAGCATTCTGATTAGGTTTTCTCCTGTGAATGAATGTTCACTGTTGGATTTTGAGAACTGCCAATGTTAGTTCCCACCACATTCTGTAATTCTGAGCACTGTTTGTAACTGCCCATGGAGGTTTCATTGGTCTAACTTACTTTCGCTGCATGTCTATATAGTTTTGACTCTGTTTTGTCTCCAAGTTTTGGGGAAGATACATGCTTTTAAATCATTTTTGTTGGTTTTGTTTTCTTTCTTGTTTCATGTAGTTTCCAGAGAGTGCCAAGATTTAGAATTCAGCAGCTGGCATATTTCCATTAAAATGAGAAAAATATTCATTTACAAAATTAAATTGAATATTTTAATAACTGGAAAATTGACAATTATAAATAGCAGTACTACATTGCTAGTACCAGCCTGGTGATGTTTTTGGATGACTGAAACAAAATATAGTGCACGAGCTTCTTTAAATATTTTCTTTTAAAATAAAGTTTTGATGTGGTTGAGGAAATTACCCATACCTTTTTGAAGAATATGGAAGAATTTTAATCTGTAATATTTACTTATAGAAATGTAAGAACTCTAGGCAAAGATTTTCTGGTAGGTCATTTTGAATAGCAGGAAACCTGATGTCTGCTTTCAGAGCTCTGAAAATAAAGCTGATTTTTCATCTCATCATGAGCCCTATAAAAAGTACTTTAAAGAAATCAAAAGGTCATGATTCATACCACCAACACCCTCAGCTTTACAATTGTACCTTTGATGTGAAAGAGTCTTTAGTTCTTCTTTGTTCAAAAGAATTTTTGCCTAACATCTATAAAAATTTTCATTCACATCTCATTTTATTTAGTTTTGTTAGAGTCTGCAAGTCCTTGTCTAGTGAGGAGGAAATTTATCATCTGCATGTCTAAAGTGACTTAGCTAGGGTCTAGGGCAAGATGGCTCAATGCCTATAATACCAGCTCTTTGACAGGCCAGGGCAGGAGGATTGCTTGAGCCAAGATGTTGAAGACCAGCCTGGGCAACGTAGGGAGACTCTGTCTCTAAAAAAAGAAATTAAAAATAAATAGCCAGGCATGGTGGCCCACAAGCTTCTCAGAAAGCTGTGGTAGGAGGATTTCTTGAGCTCAGCAGTTTGAGGCTGCTGTGAGCTATGAATGCACCACTGCACTCCAGCCTGAGCAACAGAACTAGAGTCTCAAAATAATAAAATAAAATAAATAAACAAAAGGACTTAGCTAGTTTAGCTCTGTTAAAAGCTATTAAATACAAAATGACTTAAAATAACTTCAGTTCACTGTGTTGATATCTATTCTACTGAAATTTGCTTTTGGCAGCCCAGTTACAGAATTTTTTTTTCATCATTAACTACATATTTTTAGGTGGCTGAAAGGAAATTGGTGACTGCTGTTTGCCTCACTAGTGATTTCCTATCAGTTTTTACTATAGCATAATGCTAAAACTGAGTAAAAATAAAACATGTAATGTTATAATTATAAAGAGCTCATTTTGAGGAATGGTATAGAAATTGTACTTTATATCTTATGTCAAGTGGTCATAAATAGCATATTTAATGTGAAATGAACTATCTACTACAAAAAATAAGACTGCAACACAGTATGTTTTCTGTAATTTCAGTGGCAGTACTTTTAGTCAAGAATTGGGCAGTTTGGGAAAATAAAGAAAATTTTGAAACATACTGAAAGATTTTTATTGTTTGGTTAACAGAACAATTCCTAGATATACAGGGACGTTTTTAGAATAAATTCTAACCAGTACAATAAAGATGGCAGGATCTTTCTGGTAGTTTAATTACTAGAATAAAGACAGTGCTCAATTTCTGACTTTTCAACTTTACAATGGTGTGAAACCATCACAATCTTAATGCAATGTACAGTATTCAACACATGGCATACTGGGTTTAGCTAGTGAGATTAATTTTAAAAATTAGACAATCAAAAATATTACATGATATATTCAATATTTTATTATAAAATAGACTTCATGTTAGATGATTGAAGCTAATGTGTCATGAGCACATTTTAGGTAAGCCATGATGTTCAGTTGGTTAGGTGTATTAAATACGTTTTGACTTACGATATTTACTGGGTTTATCAGTATACAAATCCATTGTAAATTGAGGATCATCTATATATTAGTAATCAACTTGACAGTTAAAGTTCCTGACTGATAACTAAGATGGAGCTAGATTCTGGTATTTAATGGAACATCAACTTAATAAATGGTACAAATTAGTGAGTGTCTTTTGTTTTCCTTCAAAACAATTGGCCACATATTTTTAAAAAGAACATTTAAAAAATTCTTTATGTTTAGAATTTTATTATAAAATATCAATTGTTAAAAAATAGTTACTAGTGTAATATGAATAGATTTAGATGCATAGAGAAAAGCCTACACATGTAAATAGAAAGCCTATTCATGTAATCATAGAAATTTTGAACTTAGACAATCCTGCAATTTAACAAATAGAATAGCTAAAGACCAGAGCAGTTCATTGACTTATTCAAATCACAAGCTAAGCAGAACTTATATATGATTTAGATAGTATATAGAAAAGAAAAGAAAAACAAAGTGCCATATCTAGTTTTACTTTCTATGATGGTGCTGATTGAATAACATGATAATGGTAAAGGGCCATTTACTATATTTTATGGAATTAGTTCGTTAAAATTATATATTTATGTTGTATTTAAGATGTCTACTGCATTCTAAAATTTTTTCAATTTCTTTTAAGTTTTCTAGTCTGTTTTATTAAATAATTTTCAGTGGTGTGTTCTTTATTTTCATCTTTAAGACAGCAATTCCTTGATATATAGCATTTTTCTGTTGACCTCAAGTTGTACATTTTTCTTTAATAATCTTTCAAACAAGTAACATCAATCAAATGGTGTTTGCAGTAGAGGGAGTATGAAGAAAATAGGGTGTTATAAATAAGTACTGCCGTGGATATATTTTTATTTTTGGTTGTATTAGCCATTCTAATAGGTCTGTAGTGATATCTTATCATGGTTTTGATCTGAATTTCTTTAATAATTAATGATGCTCAACATCTTTTCATATGCTTATTTGTTATTCATATATCTTCTTTAGAAAAATGTCTATTCAAATATGTTGCACATTTTAAAATATTTTTTCTTATTGATTCCTAAACATTCTGTATACATTATGTATTCAGGTCCTTTTCTAGGTAAGTGCTTTGCAAATATTTTCTTCCTGTCTGTGGCTTGTCATTTACCTTCCTGACAGTGCTTTTCAGAGAGCAAATATTTATTTTTTATTTTTGAAAGGAGAGAAGGGAAGATAAAAAAAAGTAGTGAAGGAGAGGAAGAAAGAGGAAGAAAAAGAGGGAGAGAGAACGGGAATGTTGCTTTATTCTAAAAATGGGTATTAATAATGGCCAATAAATATTTCATTTAAACCTCTGAGTCGGTGTGATGTGGTATTGACAAGAATGTATGTTTTGTGTATTTAAAGTGGAGAGCTCTGTAAATATTTATTAAGTTTACTTGTTCTGGATCTGAGTTCAAGTCCTGGATATCCTTATTAATTTTCTGTCTCATTGAGTCTAAGTCTCTTTATAGGTCTTATGTATCTGGGTGTTAGGATCATTAGCTCTTATTGTTGCATTGATCCTTTTACCACTATATCTTTGTCGCTTTAAAATCTGTTTTATCAGATGCGAGAATTGCAACTCCTGCTTTTTATTTATTTATTTATTTTTGCTCTCCATTTAGTTGGTTAATCTTTCTCCATCCCTTTGTTTTGAGTCTTTGTGTATCTTTGCATGTGAAATGGGTCTGGATGTAGCATACTGTTGGATTTTGGCTGTATCTTTTGTTTGGGGAATTTAGTCAATTTAAATTTAGGATTACTGCCATTTGATGTTAACTGGCCATTGTATTCATTCATTGATGTAAATTCTTCTTTATGTTGATGCTCTTTACTTTTTGGTATATTTTTAGAAAGGCTAATACTGGTTGTTCCTTTCTATTTGTAATGCTTCTTTCAGAAGCTCTTGTAAAGCAGGCCTGGTGGTAATAAAATCTCTGAGTACTTGCTTGTTCACAAAGGATTTTATTTTTCCTTCACTTATGAAGCTTAGTTTGGCTGGATATGAAATTCTGGGCTGAAAGTTCTGTTCTTTAAGGATGTTGAATATTGGCCCCCACTCTCTTCTGGCTTGTAGGGTTTCTGCTGAAAGATCTGCTGTAAGTCTGATAGGCTTCCCTTTGTGGGTAACCTGACCTTTCCCTCTGGCTACCCTTAGTATTTTCTCCTTCATTTCAACCCTGGTGAATCTAATGATGATGTGCCTTGGGGTTGCTCTTCTTGAGGAATATCTTTGTGGTGTTCTCTGTATTACCTGGGGTTGAATATTGTCCTGCTTTGCTAGGTTGGGAAAGTTTTCCTGAATAATATCCTGAAGAGTATTTTCCAGCTTGGATTCATTCTTTCCATCACATTCAGGTATACCTATGAAATGTAAATTAGGTATTTTCACATAGTCCCATATTTCTTGGAGACTTTGCTCATTCCTTTTTATCCTTTTTTTCTCTATTCTTGTCTTCTCGTTTTATTTCCTTAAGTTGATCTTCGACCTCTGATATCCTTTCTTCTGCTTGTTCAATTCGAGTGTTAAAACCTGTGCATACTTCTCAGAGTTCCTGTATTGTATTCTTCAGTTCCATTAATTCACTTATATTCTTCTCTAAATTGTCTATTCTCATTAGGATTTCATCAAACCTTTTTTCAAAGTTCTTAGTTCCTTTATGTTGGGCTACAACATGTTCTTTTAACTCATGGAAGTTTCTTATTATCCACCTTCTGAAGACTGATTCTGTTATTGGGATGCGCTCGTTCTCCATCAAGCCTTTTTCCCTTGTTGATGAGAAACTGTGATCCTCTGTAGAGGGAGAGGCATTCTAATTTTGAGTATTCTCAGCCTTTTTATGCTGGTTTCTTCCCATTGTTGTAAGTTTATCCACCTGTTGTCTTTGTAATTACCAACTTTCAAATTAGGTCTCTGCGTGGATGTCCAATTTGTTAATTCCCAGGGCCAAAATCTGAGCAACCCACTGCGCCAGCCAAAACAGTGGTGTTAAGACTGATGGTGCTTTTCTGCCCAGGAATCTCCAGTCTGGCTTCCTTCTTGAGTCCGTAATAGGCGACTCTGCCTTCCCAGAGTTCCAAACATCTGACTGAAGGGGAACCAGTCCCGTTTACTCTGCACCAAGAGCTGCCACACTGAGGCACCAGCAAAACCACCGCGCTGGCCACAAGAGTTACGCTGGTGATCCATGGGGCTCCTCCACTGTGAATCTTCTGGTCCATGAGCAACAAAAATTCATCTGAAAGTGTGGTGTCCTCTCATTCGCTGCACTTTCACTGGGAGCTACAATCCTGAGATGTTAGCAATCAGCCATCTTGGATCGTTCCTAGGAGCAAATATTTTGATGTAGTCCAATTTATCAATAATTTTTACAGATTGTGATTTCGTGGTTTTAACTAAAACATTCTTGCCTGACTCAAGACCATGAAGTTATTCCATTAAATTGTCCTCTAGAAGTTTTATAGTTTTGAGTTTTACATTTAGCTTTGTGATCTATTTTGAATTAATTCTTTATATGGTGCAAGGTATGGGTCAGTTTTTTTTTTTAATAAATGCCAATTTTTCTACACCATTTGTTGAAAACTAAAATTTCCACATAGAATTGCTGGCATAACTTTTCCAAAATCAGTTGGTCATATGTATGCATATATACATATGTGTATATGCATATGGGTCTATTTTAGAAACATTTTCTCTCTTCTACTGATATCTATATATCTATATTACATTAATACTATGCTGGATTTGATTTGCTATTATGTTGCTAAGAAATTTTGCCTGTAAGTTGATGACAGATATTGATTTTTAGTTTTATTTTAATATTTTTGCTTGGTTTTGGTCTTGGGGTAATACTGACATTACAGTAGAGAAGTGGGTCTTTCTAATTTCTGGAAGATTTGGACAAAATTGGTAATATTTCTTATTTAAATGTCTTGTAGAACTCAACAATGAAGTCATCTAATCTGGGAGTTTTTGTGCTTGTTGTTGAAAGGCTTTTAACTACAAATTCATGTTTCAGTGACATAAAACTATTCAGGTTATCAATTTCTTCTTGCATGACTTTAGTAGGTTATATCTTCTAAGCATTTATCCATTGTTTCTGAGTCATTAAATTTATGGACATAAAATTGTAACATTACTTCCTTGTCCTTTTAATGACTGTATGATTAGTAGTGATGATCCATCTTTTATTCTTAATATTTATAATGTGTATTTTTATCTCCCTCTTTCAGTATGGCTAGAAATTTATCATTTTTTTTTTCTAAAATACAGCTTTGGGCTTATTGATTTACTCTATTGTTTTTCAGTATCCATTTCTACTGTCACCTTGTCTTGGTCCAATCAGACTGCTAACAAAATACCTTAGACTTGGTAATTTATGAACAACAAATATTTTTTCTTCATGGTTATTGAGGCTGGGAAGTCCAAGATCAAGGTGCCAAGGTGGGTGTTTCTTAACAATCTTGCCACTCATTCTGAAGTAGAATTTTTTTCTTTTACATTTACCCCAACCATAGTCTGTCTTCATCTTTGTCCTGAGAAAGGCAGTTTTCTGCCCTTCCTGCATGGTCTTGAAGAGTTTTCCTCAGAACAAAAAGACATGGAGGAGGGGGCAGATTCAAGATGGCCAAATAGGAACAGCTCTGGAGTGCAGTTCCCAGTGAAAACAATGCAGAGGGTACATGGACACTGCATTTCCAAATGACTTATTAATGCCCACAGACCAGGAGATTCCTGGTCTGAAAAGTGCCAAGAATTTCCAGTACAGCTGTTTCAGCCAGTGCAGCAGGTCTCACCACAAAAACTCACACAAATCTGGGTGGCCATTTCAACTGGCACCTGGAATGCCCACCCATTCAACTGAAAAAAAGGGAACTAAAACAGGAAGTCAGGTGATCAGGCTTGGCAGGTCCCACCCCCACAAACACCAGCAGTCTGAAATGCTCTGGACTGAGAGTGTCACAGCAAGTGCAGCTGGATCCAGGATGGTCCAGCTCGGTTTGGAGAAAAGTTTTCCTGCTTGGATTCATTCTCCCCATCACATTCAGGTACACCTATCAAATGGAGATTAGGTCTTTTCACATAATTCCATATTTCTTGGAGGTTTTGTTCATTTTTTTTCATTCTTTTTTCTCTATTCTTGCCTTCTCGTTTTATTTCATTGAGCTGATCTTCAATCTCTGATATCCTTTCTTCTGCTTGGTTGATTCAGCTACTGAAACTTGTGTATGCTTTGTGAAGTTCTCATGTTGTGTTTCTCAGCTCCATTAAGTCATTTATATTCTTCTCTAAGCTGTGTATTCTTGTTAGCATTTCATCGAACATTTTTTCAATGTTTTTAGTTTCTTTGCATTGGATTGGAACATGTTATTTTAGCTCAGAGAAGTTTGTTTTTACCCATTTTCTGAAATCTGTTTCTGTCAATTCATCAGACTCATTCTCCATTCATTAACAAGGCAGTCTGCCACTACCAAGGCAGTCCACCATTACGGAGGCAATCTGCCATTACTGAGGCAATCTGCCATTACCAAGGCAGTCTGCCATTCCTGAAGGTACCACCATTGCTGAGGCATTTCTAACTATACCTCTATAAACAAAACCACAAGGAAGTTCATACAGCAGCTGGGAAGAGCCCATAGCAGCTCAGCAACACCTCTTGCTGGCAGACTGTGAATATGCTACCCACTTGCTGGGCAGGGAAGCTCTGAATAAAGGCAGCAGCACATCAGGAACTTATAAATAAAGCCCACCTTCCCAGGACAGAACGCCTGAGAAAAAAGGTGGTTATGAGTTCCACTGAAGCAGACTTAAGTGTACCTGCCCAGCAGCTCTGAATGGGACAATGGAGCTCAGAGTTCAGCACTTAGCACTTGAGCTACCATAAGGGTCAGACTGTCTCCTCAGTGGCTCCCTGACCCCTGAATATCCAAAGAGTCACTCCTAAAGGAGAGCTCAGGCTGACATCTGGCAGGTATCCTTCTGGGACAAAACAGAAGAAGAAACTGGCAGCAACCCTTACTGTTCTGCAGCTACCACAGGTGATCCCCAGGCAAGCAGGGTCTGGAGTGGATATCCAGCAATCCTAGAGCATAGGGGTCTGACTGTTAGAAGAATACTAAAAAACAGAAATAAATAACTTCATCATCAACAGAAAGGACATCCACTCAGAGACCCCATCCGAAACTCACCAACTACAAAGAGCAAAGGTAGGTAAATCCACAAAGATGGGAAGAAACTAGTGCAAAATGGATTAAAACACCCAAAACCAGAATGCCTCTCCTTTTCCAAGGGATCACAACTCATCACCAACAAAGGACAAAAGCTGGATGGAGAATGAGCCAGATGAATTGACAGAAACAGATTTCAGAAAGTGGGTAAAAACAAACTTCTCTGAGCTAAAAGAACATGTTGTAACCCAATGCAAAGAAACTAAAAACATTGAAAATGTTTCACTTAAATGCTAACAAGAATAAACAGCTTAGAGAAGAATATAAATGACTTAATGGAGCTGAAAAACGCAACATGAGAACTTCACAAAGCATACACAAGTTTCAGTAGCTGAATCAACCAAGCAGAAGAAAGGATATCAGAGATTGAAGATCAGCTCAATGAAATAAAATGAGAAGGCAAGAATAGAGAAAAAAGAGTGAAAAAAATGAACAAAGCCTCCAAGAAATATGGGATTATGTGAAAAGACCTAATCTACATTTGATAGGTGTACCTGAATGTGATGGGGAGAATGAATCCAAGCAGGAAAACTTTTCAGGATATTATCCAGGAGAACTTCCCCAACCTAGCAAGGCAAGCCAACATTCAAGTCCAGGAAATACAAAGAACACCACAAAGATATTCCTCAAGAAGAGCAACCCCAAGGCACATAATCATCAGATTCACCAGGGTGGAAATGAAGGAAAAAATGCTAAGGACAGCCAGAGAGAAAGGTTGGGTTACCCACAAAGAGAAGCCCATCAGACTCACAGTGGATCTCTCAGCAGAAATCTTACAAGCCATACAAGAATGGGGGCCAATATTCAACATCCTTAAAGAAAAGAACTTTCAACCTAGAATTTCATATCCAGCCAAACTAAGCTTCATAAGTGAAGGAGAAAGAAAATCCTTTACAAACAAGCAATTGCTGAGAGATTTCATCATCACCAGGACTGACTTAACAAGAGCTCCTGAAAGAAGCAGTAAACATAGAAAGGAACAACCAGTACCAGCCACTCCAAAAATGTACCAAATCATAAAAAGCATTGACACAATGAAGAAACTGCATCAACTAGTGGCCAGAACAACCAGCTAGCATCAAAATGGCAGGATCAAATTCACAAATAACAATGTTAACCTTAAATGTAAATGGGCTAAATGCCCCAATTAAAAGACAGACTGGCAAACTGGATAAAAACTCAAAAGCCATCAGTGTGCTGTATCCAGGAAATTCATCTCAGGTGCAAGGACACACATAGGCTTAAAGTAAAGGGATGGAGGAAGATTTACCAAGCAAATGGAGAGCAAAGAAAAGCAGGAGTTGCAATCCTAGTCTCTGATAAAATAGACTTTAAACCAACAAAGATCAAAAGAGGTAAAGAAGGTCATTACATAATGGTAAAAGAATCAATGCAACAAGAAGAGCTAACAATCCTAAATATATATGCACCCAATACAGGAGCACCCAGATACATAAAGCAAGTTCTTAATGACATACAAGGAGACTTAGACTCCCATATTATAATAGTGGGAGACTTTAACACTCCACTATCAACATTAGACAGATCAATGAGACAGAAAATCAACAAGAATATACAGCACTTGAACGCAGAACTGGAACAAGCAGACCTAACAGACATCTGCAGAACTCTCCACCCCACAGCCACAGAAAAACATTCTTCTCAGCACCACATCACACCTACTCTAAAATTGACAACATAATTGAAAGTAAATCACTCCTCAGCAAATGCAAAAGAACAGAAATCATAACAAACAGTCTTTCAGATCACAGTGTAATCAAAATAGAACTCAGGATTAAGAAATTAACTCAGAACCACATAACTTCATGGAAATTGAACAACTGGCTCTTGAATCAACATTCAATTGGATAAACAATGAAATGAAGGTAGAAATAACGATGTTCTTTGAAACCAATGAGAATGAAGACACAATGTACCAGAATCACCGGGACACATTTAAAGCAGTGTCTAGAGGAAAATTTATAGAAATAAATGCCCACATGAGAAGCAAGGAAAGATCTAAAATTGACACCCTATCATCAAAATTGAAAGAGCTGGAGGAGCAAAATGAAAAAATCTCAAAAGCTAGCAAAAGACAAGAAATAACTAAGATCAGAGCAGAACTGAAGGAGATAGAGACAAAAAAAAAAGACCTTCAAAAAAATCAACAAATCCAGGAGCTGGTTTTTTTGAAAACATCAACAAAATAGACAGACGGATAGCCAGATTAATAAAAAAGAATAGAGAGAAGAATCAAACAGATGCAATAAAAAACCATAAAGAGGATATCACCACCAATTCCACAGAAATACAAACTACCATCAGAGATTACTATAAACAACTCTATGCACACAAACCAGTAAACCTGGAAGAAATGGATAAATTTCTGGACACGTGCACCCTCCCAAGCCTAAACCAGGAAGAAGTTGAAATACTGAATAGACCAATAACAAGCGTTCATGTTGAGTAAGCAACTAATAACCTAGCAAACAAAAAGAGCCCAGGTCCAGATGGGTTCACAGTGAAGTTCTAACAGACATACAAAGAGGAGTTGGTACCACTCCTTCTGCAACTATTCCAAACAATACAAAATGAGGGACTCCTTACCAAATCATTTTTTGAGACCAATATCATCCTCATACCAAAACCCACCACAGACTCAACAATAAAAGAAAACTTCAGGCCAATATACATGGTAAACATAGATGCAAAAATCTTTAATGAGATACTGGCAAATCTGTTGCAACAGCACATCAAAAAGCTTATCCATCACGATCAAGTAGGCTTCATCCCAGGGATGCAAGGCTGGTTCAACATACAGAAGTCTATAAACGTAATCCACCACATAAACAGAACCAAAGACAAAAACAGCATGATTATCTCAATAGATGCAGAGAAGGCCTTCAACAAAATTCAGTAGCCCTTTTTACTAAAAACTCTCGATAAACTAGGTATTGACAGAATGTATGTCAATATAATAAAGTAGGCAAGGACTTCATGAACAAAACTCCCAAAGCATTGGCAACAAAAGCCAAAATAGACAAATGGGACCTAATCAAACTCCACAGCTTCTGCACAGCAAAACAAACAGTCACTAGAGTGAATCGGCAACCATCAGAATGGGAAAAAATCTTTGCAGTTTACGCATCTGACAAAGGGCTGATATCCAGAATTTACAAAGAACTCAAACAGATTTACAGGAAAAAAACAAACAAGCCCATTCAAAAATGGGCAAAGGATATGAACAGAAACTTTACGAAAGCAGACATACATGAGGCCAGCAAACATATGAAAAAGTGCTCATCGTCATTGGTCATTAGAGAGATGCAAATCAAAACCACATTGAGATACCATCTCACACCAGTTAGAATGGCGATCATTAAAAAATCTGGAGACAGCAGATGCTGGAGAGGATGTGGAGAAATAGGAACACTCTTACACTGTTGGTGGGAGTGTAAATTAGTTCAACCATTGTGGAAGACAGTGTGGCGATTCCTCAGGGACCTAGAAATAGAAATTCCATTTGACCCAGCAATCCCATTACTGGGTATCTATCCAAAGGATTATAAATCGTTCTACTATAAGGACACATGCACACGAATGTTCATTGCAGCACTGTTTACAATAGCAAAGACCTGGAACCAACCCAAATGCCCAACGATGATAGACTGGACTGGGAAAATGTGGCACATATACACCATGGAATATTATGCAGCAATCAAAAATGATGAGTTTGTGTCCTTTGTAGGGACATGGATGAATCTGGAGAACATCATTCTCAGCAAACTGACACAAGAACAGAAAAAGAAATACCGCATATACTCACTCATAGGTGGGTGAGAAAAATGAGAACACGTGGACACAGAGAGGCGGTCTACTATACACTGGGGACTGTTGGGGGGAATGGGGGAGGGACAGCAGGGGGGGGCTGGGGGGGATAGCCTGGGGATGAATACCAAGTGTGGGTGAAGGGGAGGAAAGCAGCAAAGCACACTGCCATGTGTGTACCTATGCAACTATCTTGCTCGTTCTGCACATGTACCCCCAAACCTATAATGCAATAAAAATTAAAAAAAAAAAAAAATTATTTATGACACCCACAGCCAATATCATATTGAATGGGCAAAAACTGGAAGCATTCCCTTTGAAATCTGGCACTAGACAAGGATGCCCTCCGTCACCACTCCTATTCAATATAGTTTCAGAAGTTCTAGCCAGAACAATCAGTCAAGAAAAAAAGAAATAAAGGGTATTCCCAGTAAAGGGATTGCTGGGTCAGATGGAATCTCTATTTCTAGATCCTTGAGGAATTGCCACACTGTCTTCCACAATGGTTGAACTAATTTACACTCCCACCAACAGTGTAAAAGTGTTCCTATTTCTCACACATGGACACAGGGAGGGGGGTCTACTACACACTGGGGTCTATTGGGGGGAATGGGGGAGGGACAGCAGTGGGGGGAGCTGGGGAGGGATAGCCTGGGGAGAAATGCCAAGTGTGGGTGAAGGGGAGGAAGGCAGCAAAACACACTGCCATGTGTGTACCTATGCAACTGTCTTTCACGTTCTGTACATGTACCCCAAAACCTAAAATGCAATAAAAATTTTAAAAAAATAAAAATAAAAAAAAAACCATTTTATTTTGAAAAAAAAAGAAATAAAGGGTATTCAATTAGGAAAGGAGGAAGTCAAATTATCTCTATTTCAAGATGACAAGATGGTATATTTAGAAGACCCCATTGTCTCAGCCCAAAATCTCCTTAAGCAACTTCAGCAAATTCTTAGGATACAAAATGAATTTGCAGAAATCACAAGCATTCCTATAAACCAATAACAGAATTAAAGAGAGTCAAATCAAGAATGAACTGCCATTCACAATTGCTACAAAGAGAATAAAATACCTAGGAATACAACTAACAAAGGATGTAAAGGACCTCTTCAATTAATAATAATAATAATAAATTACCCAGTCAAATATCTTTATAGCAGTGTGAGAACAGACTAATATAGCTGTCGATAAATTCCTTCGGTTTATTTGTGTGTCAAATATTTTCTCTGCTTTGATTTAAAAATAATTTATTCACTGAATATAAAATTCCATTTTTTATTTAAACATTTTTTTTTTGGCAAGAAATTTTTTTTTAATTTTTATTGCATTATAGGTTTTGGGGCACATGTGCAGAACATGCAAGATAGTTGCATAGGTACACACATGGCAGTGTGCTTTGCTGCCTTCTACCCACACTTGGCATTTATCCCCAGGCTATTTAAACATTTTAAATATGTCATTTCATTATCTTTTGGCTTACATTATTTCTAATGAGAAATATTCAGATTTTCTAATCTTTGCTTTTTGAATGTGATGTGACTTTTCTGTATTTAAGATTTTCTTGCTAACATTTGTTTCAGCAAAATGATTTTTACGTGTCTTGAATTTCTTTGTTTTTCTCTTGCTGCAGTTTTGTTGAGGATATTTATCTGTGTGTTCATAATTTTGATTAAACTTTAAAAATTAGTCATTGGTTGTTCAGATATTTCAGTGCCCTTCATCCTTTTTGGACTTCAATTACACATATATTAGACTGTTGGACTCACTATGACTCTGCTCATATCTTTTAAGCCTTTTTTCTTACTACAGTTTGAATATTTTACTATTGTTATGCTTACAAGCTCATTAACCTTTTCTTCTATGTTATGTAATCTGCTGATATACAGACCCAGTAAATTTTTTATTCAAATATTTCTTTTAATTTTTATTTTGTCAATTTTTGCCTCATGTTCATAATTTTTTAAAAAAAATCATTTAACATATTTAGAATAGATATTTTAAGGGTTTTTTCTGCTAATTTCTTCATCACTCTCATTTCTGGACCTGTATCTATTGACTGATATTCCTGATAAGGAACATGGTTTCATGTTACTGTGCATGTTTAGTAATAGCTAATTAATGCTGAACATTTTCTACATATCGTAATGTTGAAATTTTTGTTTTTCTTTAAAGAGTGTTCAACTTCTTCTGGTAATAATCAAGCCAAATATGAATCAGTTTTTTTCTTTAAGCCTCATTTTTCACCTTCATTATTCATTACTTTAATCTTTTATTCTCTGTAGATTAAATGATCTGGGTGTTCAGTGAGGAGTCTCCACTCTGGTTGAATAGAATGAACTGTGAGAACTCAGGGAATTGTTCAGGTGAAAACGCCCCAGTCATTATTTACTCTGCATCATACGTTTTCATCCTAGGTAAGCGTGGATTAGTATTCAGCAACTGACTCCATGTACTTTTCTGAAACGCTCTTTGTACCGCTGCCCATTTCAATACTCTGCTGTACAAATTCCTGCCATTTCAGCCTGCCTGAATCTTCTCTTTTCCTACCTAATGCAGCATGTCTGCAGTGTCCTGCTGCAGTTCGCTTCTGTGCACTACAACTTTAGAAGTTCCTCTAGACTGAATAATGTGGTAATCATTAATTACTCTTATAGCTTTTGTTTTCCTTCTTTCAAGGAATCCATGTTCTGTTCCGTTTCTTATTCAATTTGTACAGACAATTTATTGTCATCAGATTTCTAATTGTTTATGGTGCAAGAACAAGTACTACATCAATTATTCTATCATAGTTGGAAGTAAAAATCTCCAATCCATTTCACATTTTTTTATAGAGCATGTCGGTCAGCATCACCAGCTTTTTTGGGGCTTAAATTTGTATTGTCATATCCCTGTGAAGCTGTCTCAGGAGAGAACTGACTGAGCAAACAGGGCCACAGAAAAAAAGTGATACGAGGGTTGGGTATAGGAAGACATAAGGTTTAAGGAGGTGGCCAAGGTATCCTATTGTTTTTAGACTGAACCTTTGTAAACCACTATGGCATGAGAGTGAAAAGAGAATTACAAGTGGATTCTCATTCATACTATTCCCTAAAGTATTATTGTTCTGTAAAACTGAGGTAGATAGCAAAAATTGAAGAAAACATATTAAAATATGTTTCACAGGAAATAAATTTGAATTTAGGAACAAAGTCATTTGGGGGCAGCTATCTGTGTCCTGAGATAAATTTATTGTTGATTTTAAGCATATTCACTTAATGAGAGTAGCCTAATTGTCAAGAGTTTATAGCTATTAGAATGCTAAAGAAGATAGGTGCTAGCCCGGAACGCAGAGGTTTCTGGGAGCCAAGCGTAGTAATGGCGTCTGTATGATCTTCGGAGCCTGCTGCATCGGACCTCGGCCAATCATAAAAGATGACAACTGCAGCCAGGCCAACCTTTGAACCTGCAAGGGGTGGAAGAGAAAAAGGAGAAGGTGATTTGAGCCAACTTTCAAAGCAGTATTCAAGCAGAGACCTACCTTCTCATACAAAGATAAAATACAGACAAACTACTCAGGATGCCCCTGAAGAGGTTCGTAACCGTGACTTCAGGAGAGAGTTGGAAGAAAGAGAGAGAGCTGCTGCAAGAGAGAAAAATAGGGATCGTCCAACCCGAGAACATACAACCTCCTCTTCAGTGTCAAAAAAGCCACGGTTAGACCAGATTCCTGCTGCCAATCTTGATGCAGATGACCCTCTAACAGATGAGGAAGATGAAGATTTTGAAGAAGAAAGTGATGATGATGATACTGCAGCTCTTCTTGCAGAACTGGAAAAAATTAAAAAAGAAAGAGCTGAAGAGCAGGCCAGGAAGGAACAAGAACAAAAAGCTGAAGAAGAGAGAATTAGTATGGAAAACATTCTGAGCGGAAACCCTCTCCTCAATCTCACTGGCCCATCCCAGGCTCAGGCCAACTTCAAAGTTAAAAGAAGGTGGGATGATGATGTTGTCTTCAAGAACTGTGCAAAAGGTGTAGATGACCAGAAGAAAGACAAAAGATTTGTAAATGACACGCTGCGATCTGAATTTCACAAAAAGTTTATGGAGAAATATATTAAGTAGTACAGTTTTATGTGCTTAATTAAAGACTGTAAAACATAAAGGATAAAAAAAAATGCTAAAGAAAAGTAAAATGGCTTTTGTTATGATTTGATACACAATAAAAATAAAAATTAATTGGTTTGAATATAAAATTTTGTAGAAAAACTTTCTAATTGCTTGTTTTTTTCAGTGCATTCACTGCAGTTTTAACTCAGAGATAATAAATTAAGCAATGAGACACTTTTATGCTTGCTCACTAAACAGAAGTTGCCCGGGGAGAAAATGATTTGATCAACTATTCATAAGTGTGTGTTGGATCGAGATCCAAACATGACCATAGGTCAACAGCTCCAGGCTGAAAAAATGCCGTGAATCTCAATACACAGTCTCTTCTGGACTATATTAAGTGAAGACAACAGTTATGGTGAAGCACCAGCCTGAGCTCTCTGAGGAAAAATGTAGAGGGTAGGTTCTTACTCAGCCAATGAGACAGTAAATAAGTGTCTTTACATTAGGATCCCTCCAGGTCCTGTCACAGTTTCCTTTGAGTTCTAACTATCGACTGCATTAACACTAAGCAAAGTGTTTCCTTATAAGACCTCTGTTCCGGAAGTCACAAAACACATTTTCTTACTTAATGAATTCCCATTAGAATCATTAGCAATGTTTGTATTTAATATAAAAATGAACCATTTCCCATAGTTCTATTTTAATATAAATATTTCTGGATCCATATCTGGGATAAGCCTACATTTAAGTCTAACTTGGGAGAACTTTTGAGGGAAAAAATGGCCAGTTATTTTTAAGTAGCTCATTTGTGTTTCTTTTACATCTTGCCCCCTCTCACTTGGCAAATGGCTTCTTGCTATTTTATCTCCTTCCAGCACCTGATCCAATGTATCATTGTTCATAGACCATAACTGAAAAATCTACTTTACTCCTTTTTTTTCCTCTAGTGAAATATACCCATTTGTACTTGCAGGCCTGAGATGGGATAAGCCCCATCATTCGGCTTTTTCTCGGTTAAAAATCTGTAGCCCAGTTACTTCTGAAAACTTTATAATATAAATCACTTGGCTTTAAAATAAGGCCAATTTAGATTTGCATCCTGATTCTGAAATTTACTTGCCTTTTGCTTTGGGGTAATTTACTTAACCTCTTTGAAAAGCAGTTTCCTTATATACAATAGGTATATTAACAACAGTTATGCCTCACTGGGCAATTGGGAAGATTAGTTTATAAAATACATGGATGACTTATTCTAGGGATTCAATAAAGGATAGTTTCTTTTATTCCTACACTTTATTTCTTCTTTTTTATCTTAATTTCCTAGCATCCACCCTGCCTTGTTTTTCAACTTCTAGGTCAAACAACTGTTATTTGATCCTTTGATTCTTGAGGAGCATTCTGGCTTTAGCCAGTCATGAGGCTCCCAATATCCAATACCACCTTGCAGGTTCCCTAGGGGGCTGCCAATGTCAATGCCTGCTGATTCCTCGGCTCAGTGTCCCTTCTTTATATTCTCAAGCCCACCTTCCTTTCCGGCCTCTGCACTCAACAATTATTTTCTTCATTTTGAGGGAATTGAAAAAATATGTTAAGGGCATTTTCTCTCTTAGGGGTTATTTATCATTTTTGTTTTGTTTTTCCCCAGAAGTAAAAAATAAAAATGCTGCCAAAAATCAACCACAGGAAAAATAAATTGTTTTGATGAAGATAGTTTGCCCATGTCCCAGAAATCATGCTACCGAGGCTGTCTGTGCAGCTTCCTCCCAAAGCAGTCTTGTCATGAGGAAGCAGGTCATAGAATCTAGCAACCACTTCCAACACAGTGCTTAGGAGAGTTTAAGCTTTGGCATAAGGAAGAGTCTCTTGTGAAAAACCAAGGGGATGTAGAAAGGGAGTAGCAAAAACACGCCCTTATTAGACATCATAGATATTCTCCAAAAAAAAAAATACGTAGTCCAAAATGTCTTCCTGTAATGCTTTTCTACCTGGACTTTAACTTTTATAGCAGCATGTAATAATCAACTTTTACTTAAGTTAGAGAACAATACTCCCAGTCTACTCAAAACCTCTCTGAGAATCAATCCATTCCTGCCCATCTATCTTTCAGTCTTAGAGCTGTTGTACTTGTTCTTAACTTTTTCTGTCCTTTAATTTCTGAAGATACTACATTTTCTTGTCTCTGCTGCCCTTTCTAACAGGCAGGTGCCACCACAAAGCATTTTACCTACTGATGTTATTTTAAGCGAAGGTAATTTAATCAGCATATGTAATTTTCTGCTTCCTTACAATCCATTGCCTCTGATGCCATCTTTTAAAAACACCTTTCTCCCTATTTAGTTCAATTTCTTCAGAGCTGTGAGGAAACTCTATTATGCTAATGATGAATCAGATAAGCAGTTTACTTAAATTAAATTAGCAAATAATTACATCCAATTACTCTGTAACCATTCTGAACTTAACAAGAAAAATCATTAACAGCACAGAAAAGATAAGACCTGCTCTTGCCCTTCTTGGAGAATACCTCATCTGTGCTAAAAATTTTCATTGAAAGGACTAATGGTTGACTGGTTAATGTTAACTTCCCTAAATTGAAAGCTGGCATAATAAGAGAGCTAGTGACTAAGCCTTGCTCTCAATTAGACAACTATAAAGTTATAGTCCTAGCTGGGCAGCTTTTACTATGAGAATGATGTCCTAAAATAGCACTCTGTCACATTTATCTGTAAAAGCCAAGCTTCATCACTTTTCTTAAAGATATAACTCCACACTCTGAATATTATTTTTAAATTGCCATGGGAATAAATTGCACAGATTATACATCATCATGTTGGTTTTCCAGTAAGAATCCTAGGCAATAGTCTCACACAAATTCATTTACAAACATTTGGTGATCATTAATTGCATGCCAGACCCATAGCACAGCCACTAGGGGTAAAGAATACCACATTGAACAAGTTGTGGTTCCTTGCTCAAGCATGCCAGGTCAAGAAGGAGAGACAGATCTGTAAGCAAATATGAAACAGTGATACCAAGCCTATAAAATGGTCACACACACATACCCTGTTATGGGAGCCCAGTGGAAGATGTGCTTCATTCTGACCTGTGTAACACAAAGGGAAGAAGTAGGGACATTTAAGGGGAGACCCAATGGGAGCAAAGTGAGAGGCATGGCCGTAGAAGGCAATTCAGTAGCAGGGGAGGATTACCAGAAAAGACCTAGGGTTGTAAAAATTGTAATGTGATGGTGTTTTGAAGGAACAGTCTTACTGTTGGGTGAAAGGCCTATGTGAAAGGACAGGTGGAGTAGTGAGGAAATGAGAAACATGAAGTAGTTAATCAAAGATGCTTTTAAGCAGTCAGTGTTGGTGCCTGAGTGTGAAATTCATGGTAATGAAAATAATTGATTGCCATTAAATTTCGGAAAAAGACTACATGATATCACTCAGAATGTTTAACCAAAGAATCAATGATATTTATGCAAAGAGAGCTAAAATAACTCTTTTTAGGTACGGAAGCATACATAAATCAGTTGCTTTTGATTCTACATGATGTTTCCTTACATAATTCTTGAAATTGAGACAATTATGTCATCATTTATTTTTTCGAATGATATCTCATGGAAATTGTTTCTGGCATTCAGATATTCTCCTATCCCCATACTCAGAGCTGAATTGACATGGAAGAATGAATAAAAGCAACTTAACTAAGGTGTAATTTATGTAAGTGCTATCTTCACAAGCATATTTATGGATCATGCTAATTTATCAATGCCATTATCTTACACTACCAGGCTATTTACCATTTTAAGCTAAATAGGTCAAAGCCTTGGGTTTTTCATCATCAGTCTTAATAGTTTTTAATTAATTCTTAAGAAGAAAATTGTTCCCACAGATATTGATTCTGAAGCCAAGAATCTGCCTGTGTCTGTACGTTTTTCCTTCTCACTTCCCTTTCCTTTTGAGCCACTTCCTTCCACACCAAGTTCTGACGATCTATTTTCTCAGCATCTGTCCATTTCTTTCTACCTCCACATTTATTCCCTTAGCTCAGATCACCAGCCTCCACCACTGAGGAACTATAGCAATGTTCTAAGTGATCTCTGTGCCTCTAGTCTTGTCCTTTCAGTCCATTTCCTACACTGTCATCAAAGTTTTATGTGAAAATCTAATTATGTCATTCTACTGCTATTCTTCTTGGTGACTACCCATAGAAGAGAGTCTGAAGTCATCATGACATTACCACAGTTTGCTGTCTGTGTTCAGCTTTTCTCTCTAGACTCATCTGTCACAGTTAGCTCTCTGTAGCCATTTCCTCTCACTCCACGTTTTCGCAGTGCCAGAACATGTATAGATCCCCTTAGAGTAACATTTTAAACTGTAAAGTCTCCCCAAAGACTTCCTTGCTTAGCTCTAGGAATCAGTTTCACAGTTAAATTTTCATGGAAACTTTTCTTTACCACCCAAGAATGAGTAAATTAATTCTCCAATGCAGTCCTATAGCAACCAATGGCACTTAGCTCCCTGGATATGCCATTCTCACTGAATTGTGAATTTCTGAGAACTGAGGCTACATCGTATTCATAAAAGTATATAAAAGTTAGGGTTAAGGTTAGGATTAGGCAAACAAATCCAATTTGTTGGCAAAGGATGGTTTATTGGAAGAACTTACAGACAGGAGCATGATTTTGGAAGGCCACAGGATAGCTAGAGCTCTACACTATTACTCCCCAGACCCAGAAAAAATTGTCTGCTTCAGTTCACTTTTGAATTGATGCAGGCCCTGGGGGAAGTACAGAGGAAAAGCATAGGTACCGGTATGTATGTGCTCTATAGAGACAATTAAAGGCAACCCTTCAGAACAGGCAAGAATGCTCTGTGAGTCATTGCCTATAATTTGTGCAGTAACATCAAGGTTGACATGTTCTTTCACTAAGGACAGAAAATAAAATAAGAATCAGGAGGCATTTGTGGAACTGGAGCTAATCAGATGTCAACATGGCAGATTATTATCCAAGATGGAATGACCTTTGTCTCCACAAACAGGAATTTACTTTCTCACAGTTTTGGAAGCTGGAAATGTGAGATCAAAGTGCCAGCAGGGCTGGTGCCTCTTTAGGCCTCTTTTAGGCTTGCGGATGGCAGCCTTCTTGCTGTGTTGTCACATGACCTTTTCTGTGTGCATAAATGCACCCCTGGTGTATCTATCTCTTCTTAGAAGGTCAACACTGATATTGGGTTTGAGCGTCACCCTTACAAGTTTATTTTACTTCAATTATCTTATAAAAGGCCCTCTCTACAAATGCAGTTACATTCTAAGGCACTGGGACTCAAGTCTTCAACAAATGAATTTTATATATGAAAGACACAATTCAGCTCATAATAGTGGTATGAAATGAAATGAGAAAATATAGGCAATAAAATCCATTTTTCAGGAAATCTTGAAGACACCTCAAGTATAAAAACTAAATAATAAGAGGTAATTATATAACTTCTCCACATATAAGGAATATTATACTTTCTCCATCGCAGATGGAAGAAAAATCAGAATGTCTTGGGCGTTTCTCTACACCTAAAAGGACATTCTAGCCCAGCTTGAACTGTTAGATAACATTAGATCATATTAGGTAACTTTCCTTCTTAAGCGTCATTTTCTTTTTCTCCCTATTGAGTATAATTATTATTACACACTAACAGAATTTTTAGATATATTTCTAAGCTTTGTGTATCTACAAATCAATTACTTTTTCCATATTGGATTTCAAAAGTTATTAAAAATCAACATCGTATGGAATCTCTATGTAACTTTTGCATTGCATTCTATCACATACATGAACTCAGGCCTAAGGTACTCATGAATCTCAATTTCCTGAGCTATTTGGGAGCGAGGATGGAATCAAAGCATGAATTACATACATGAACTCAGGCCTAAAGTACTCATGAATCTCAACTTCCTGAGCTATTTGGGAGTGAGGATGGAATCAAAGCCAAATAAGGGTGGAAGAACAGTATGGATAATATCTATGGCCAAAACTAGTTGGCTATTTTTGAGCACCAGTATCTGAAATAATCCAGTCTTCTGGGAGGGTTGTAGCCTTGTGTCCAGAGGTAATTAGCATTAGGCTGTCAGTAGCAAAACAGAGATCTGTGTTTTCTCATTGTACAACACTAGCTTGTATCACTGATACGGGAAATGAGATCCACATCTGTAAGAGAGGGTCTGCTAAGAAGTTCCAGGAGTAGCACAGGATTCTACCATAATGAACTGGTTCTCCTGAAGGTCCCACATCACAGAAAGTATGGGAAATGCACTGGTAGGGACCAACTATTATAGGGCAGGTGTTAGAGAAACTCTTAGATTTCCTAGGCCTAGAGAAATGTCAATAATTCCAGATCTGACCCTTTGAGAGACCTAAGACGCTATCATGAGCTAAATTGTTTCCTATCCAAAAAGAGGATAATTGGATTATTCACCCCCAGTATCTCAGAGTGTAACCTTATTTGGAAATAGGGACTTTACAGAGCTAATCAACTGAAATAAAATCACTGGGTGTACCCTAATTAAATATGACTGGTGTCCTTATAAAATGGAAAATTTGGACATGTACAGAGGGAAGATAATGTGAGAAAACACACACACACACACACACACACACACACACACACACAAGATGGCTATCCACAGGTCAAGGAGAGCAGGATAGGAGAGATCTGCTCCTCATGGCCCTCAAAAGGAACCAGCCACAAAAGCACTTTGAAAACTTCCAGCCTCCAAAATTGTGAGAAATAAATTTCTGTTGCTTAAGCTACAAAGTCTACGGTATTTTGTTATGGCAGCTCTTGCAAACTAACACAGATGCCCACCCTAAGATTCAGAAGAAGCCATCTGCCTCTGTTTACTTTTGAATTGATGCAGGCCCTGGTGGACCTGAGCCTCAAGGAACAAAACTTCCCACCTTGAAAAGTTTACCTTATATTTGGATTATCATATATTATAAATAAAACACTTATCTGCCAAATCTCATTTTGAGACACTCTATACCTTTATTTAAACACATGATTATTTTGATGATCAATGATCATTTATCAGGCTATGTATGTTTGCTTTACTCAGCATAATTTGATAATCAACATCCTCAATTTTTTGGTTTATCTTTATTCTGCTTTTTCTCTTCATGGCAGTTATCAGCATTCAACTTATGCTTATAGTTTGTTTTTTCACTAGAATACAAGCTTCATTAGAAGAGGATATTTGTATCCTTTCCTATTCAATATCTAGAACAGGGACCAACACTCAATATTTATTAAATGAATAAATATATTTAGGATTGAACCATTAGTTTCCAAATGTTGGTTCATTACTTATAAATCAGACTCATACCAAAGCTCATCAATACATTGCAATTTTCTTTTCCTCTTACTGCAGATATGATGAGGCTAACAGTAAAGGCAATAAACAAAAAGCAATCAGAATCCTCTTGGAAAGAACATAATTGTTATAATAATAATGACAAATCAAAGTCACAGCAGGGATTTTTAATTGCTCATTTTAATTTTTGGTAACCGAATTTGCAAGCATTGCCACCCACTCAGATATTCCTCTTCCACTCTAACAATAAGCATATTTGTCTTAAATTATTATTCAATGCCGATATCTTCTAAATTTTTAAAAATTTTTTGCTTTAATTTCTGTGATACATGTGCTGTGATACAAGTGCAGGTTTATTACATAGGTATACATATGCCATGGTTGTTCGCTGTACCTATCAACCCATCATCTAGGTTTTAAGTCTCTCATGTGTTAGGTATTCATCCTAATACTCCCCCTCCCCTTGCCCCCCACCATCTGACAGGCCTCAATGTGTGATGTTTCCCTTTCTGTATCCATGTGTTCTCATTGTTCAATTCCCACTTATGAGTGAGAACATCTGGTGTTTGGTTTTCTGTTCCTGTGTTAGTTTGCTGAGAATGATGGTTTCCAGCTTCATCCACGTCCATCCAAAGGACATGTTATCTTTCTTTTTTATGGCTGCATAGTATTCCATGTTGTATATGTACCACATTTTCTTTACCTAGTCTATCATTGCTGGGCATTTGGGTTGGTTCCAAGTCTTTGATATTGTAAATAATGCTGCAGTAAACATATGTGTACATGCGGCTTTATAGTAGAATGATTTACAATACTTTGGGTATATACCCAGTAATGAGATTGCTGGGTCAAATGGTATTCCTGGTACTAGATCTTTGAGGAATTGCCACACTGTCTCCCACAGGTTGAACTAATTTACACTCTCACCAACAGTGTAAAACTGTTTCTATTTCTTCACATCCTTGCCAGCATCTAGTCTTTCCAGATTTTTAATGATTGCCATTCTAGCTGGTATGAGATGATATCTCCTTGTGGTTATGATTTGCAGTTCTGTAATGACCAATGATGTTGAGCTTTTTTCATATTTTTGTTAGCTGCATAAATGTCTTCTTTTTTTTTTTTTTTTTTTTTTTTTTTTTTTTGAATATGATTTTTTTTTTTTTTTTAATTTTTATTGCATTATAGGTTTGGGGGTACATGTGCAGAACGAGCAAGATAGTTGCATAGGTACACACATGGCAGTGTGCTTTGCTGCCTTCCTCCCCCTCACCCACACTTGGCATTCATCCCCAGGCTATCACCCCCAGTCCCCCCCACTGTCCCTCCCCCATTCCCCCCAACAGTCCCCAGTGTATAGTAGACCGCCTCTCTGTGTCCATGTGTTCTTATTTTTCTCACCCACCTATGAGTGAGTATATGCGGTATTTCTTTTTCTGTTCTTGTGTCAGTTTGCTGAGAATGATGTTCTCCAGATTCATCCATGTCCCCACAAAGGACACAAACTCATCATTTTTGATTGCTGCATAATATTCCATGGTGTATATGTGCCACATTTTCCCAGTCCAGTCTATCATCGTTGGGCATTTGGGTTGGTTCCAGGTCTTTGCTATTGTAAACAGTGCTGCAATGAACATTCGTGTGCATGTGTCCTTATAGTAGAACGATTTATAGTCCTTTGGATAGATACCCAGTAATGGGATTGCTGGGTCAAATGGAATTTCTATTTCTAGGTCCCTGAGGAATCGCCACACTGTCTTCCACAATGGTTGGACTAATTTACACTCCCACCAACAGTGTAAGAGTGTTCCTATTTCTCCACATCCTCTCCAGCATCTGTTGTCTCCAGATTTTTTAATGATCGCCATTCTAACTGGTGTGAGATGGTATCTCAATGTGGTTTTGATTTGCATCTCTCTAATGACCAATGACGATGAGCACTTTTTCATATGTTTGTTGGCCTCATGTATGTCTTCTTTTGTAAAGTTTCTGTTCATATCCTTTGCCCATTTTTGAATGGGCTTGTTTGTTTTTTTCCTGTAAATCTGTTTGAGTTCTTTGTAAATTCTGGATATCAACCCCTTGTCAGATGTGTAAACTGCAAAGATTTTTTCCCATTCTGATGGTTGCCGATTCACTCTAGTGACTGTTTCTTTTGCCGTGCAGAAGCTGTGGAGTTTGATTAGATCCCATTTGTCTATTTTGGCTTTTGTTGCCAGTGCTTTTGGTGTTTTGTTCATGAAGTCCTTGCCTACTCCTATGTCCTGAATGGTTTTGCCTAGATTTTCTTCTAGGGTTTTTATGGTGTCAGGTCTTACATTTAAGTCTTTAATCCATCTGGAGTTAATTTTAGTGTAAGGTGTCAGGAAGGGGTCCAGTTTCTGCTTTCTGCACATGGCTAGCCAGTTTTCCCAACACCATTTATTAAATAGGGAATCCTTTCCCCATTGCCTGTTTTTGTCTGGTTTATCAAAGATAATATGGTTGTAGATGTGTTGTGTTGCCTCCGATGCCTCTGTTCTGTTCCATTGGTCTATATCTCTGTTTTGGTACCAGTACCATGCTGTTTTGATTACTGTAGCCTTGTAGTATAGTTTGAAGTCTGGTAGCGTGATGCCTCTCGCTGTGTTCTTTTTGCTTAGAATTGACTTGGCTATGCGGGCTCTTTTTTGGTTCCATATGAAATTCATGGTGGTTTTTTCCAGTTCTTTGAAGAAATTCAATGGTAGTTTGATGGGGATAGCATTGATTGTGTAAATTACTTTGGGCAGTATAGCCATTTTCACGATATTGATTCTTCCTAACCACGAACATGGAATGTTTCTCCATCTGTTTGTGTCCTCTCTTATTTCATTGAGCAGTTGTTTGTAGTTTTCCTTAAAGAGGTCCCTTACATTCCTAGTGAGTTGTATTCCTAGGTATTTTATTTTCTTTGTAGCAATTGTGAATGGCAGTTCGTTCTTAATTTGGTTCTCTTTAAGTCTGTTATTGGTGTATAGGAATGCTTGTGATTTTTGCACATTGATTTTATATCCTGAGACTTTGCTGAAGTTGCTTATCAGTTGCAGGAGCTTTTGGGCTGAGGTGATGGGGTCTTCTAGGTATACTATCATGTCGTCTGCAAATAGAGACAATTTGGCTTCCACCTTTCCTATTTGAATACCCTTTATTTCTTTTTCTTGCCTGATTGCTCTGGCTAGAACTTCCAGTACTATGTTGAATAGAAGTGGTGAGAGAGGGCATCCTTGTCTAGTGCCGGATTTCAAAGGGAATGGTTCCAGTTTTTGCCCATTAAGTATGATATTGGCTGTTGGTTTGTGGTAAATAGCTTTTATTACTTTGAGATATGTTCCATCAATACCAAGTTTATTGAGGGTTTTTAGCATAAAGGGCTGTTGAATTTTGTCAAATGCCTTCTCTGCGTCAATTGAGATAATCATGTGATTTTTGATTTTGCTTCTGTTTATGTGGTGAATTACATTTATAGACTTGCGTATGTTGAACCAGCCTTGCCTCCCCGGGATGAATCCTACTTGATCATGATGGATAAGTTTTTTAATGTGCTGTTGCAATCGGTTTGCCAGTATTTTATTGAAGATTTTTGCATCTATGTTCATCATGGATATTGGCCTGAAGTTTTCTTTTCTTGTTGAGTCTCTGCCAGGTTTTGGTATCAGGATGATGTTGGTCTCATAAAATGATTTGGGAAGGGTTCCCTCTTTTTGGATTATTTGGAATAGTTTCAGAAGGAATGGTACCAGATCCTCTTTGTGTGTCTGGTAGAATTCGGCTGTGAACCCATCTGGACCTGGGCTTTTTTTGTGTGGTAGGCTCTTAATTGCTGCCTCAACTTCAGACCTTGTTATTGGTCTATTCATAGTTTCGGCTTCCTCCTGGTTTAGGCTTGGGAGGACACAGGCGTCCAGGAATTTATCCATTTCTTCCTGATTTACTAGTTTATGTGCATAGAGTTGTTTGTAGTATTCTCTGATGATGGTTTGAATTTCTGTGGAATCTGTGGTGATTTCCCCTTTATCGTTTTTTATTGCATCTATTTGGTTGTTCTCTCTCTTCTTTTTTATCAGTCTGGCTAGTGGTCTGTCTATTTTGTTGATCTTTTCGAAAAACCAGCTCTTAGATGTATTGATTTTTTGAAGGGTTTTTCTTGTCTCTATCTCCTTCAGTTCTGCTCTGATCTTAGTTATTTCTTGTCTTCGGCTAGGTTTTGAGCTTTTTTGATCTTGCTCCTCTAGCTCTTTCAATTTTGATGATAGGGTGTCAATTTTGGATCTCTCCACTCTTCTCATGTGGGCACTTATTGCTATATATTTTCCTCTACAGACTGCTTTAAATGTGTCCCAGAGATTCTGGTATGTTGTGTCTTCATTCTCGTTGGTTTCAAAGAACGTCTTTATTTCTGCCTTCATTTCATTGTTTATCCAATCAACATTCAAGAGCCAGTTGTTCAGTTTCCATGAAGCTGTGCGGTTCTGAGTTACTTTCTGAATTCTGAGTTCCAACTTGATTGCACTATGGTCTGAGAGACTGTTTGTTATGATTTCCGTTGTTTTGCATTTGCTGAGGAGTGCTTTACTTCCAATTATGTGGTCAATTTTGGAGTAGGTGTGATGTGGTGCTGAGAAGAATGTATATTCTGTGGATTTGGGGTGGAGAGTTCTGTAAATGTCTATCAGGTTTGCTTGTTCCAGGTCTGAGTTCAAGTCCTGGATATCCTTGTTAATTTTCTGCCTGGTTGATCTGTCTGCTATTGACAGTGGAGTGTTAAAGTCTCCCACTATTATTGTGTGGGAGTCTAAGTCCCTTTGTAAGTCTTTAAGAACTTGCCTTATATATCTGGGTGCTCCTACATTGGGTCCATATATATTTAGAATCGTTATCTCTTCTTGTTGTATCGATCCTACTACCATTATGTAATGACCTTCTTTGTCCCTTTTGATCTTTGTTACTTTAAAGTCTATTTTATCAGAGATGAGAATTGCAACTCCTGCTTTTTTTTGCTCTCCATTTGCTTGGTAAATCTTCCTCCATCCCTTTATTTTGAGCCTTTGTGTATCTTTGCATGTGAGGTGGGTTTCCTGGATACAGCACACCAATGGGTTTTGTTTTTTTATCCAATTTGCCAGTCTGTGTCTTTTGATTGGTGCATTTAGCCCATTTACATTCAGAGTTAATATTGTTATGTGTGAATTTGATACTGCCATTTTGATGCTAGCTGGCTGTTTTGCCCGTTGGTTCATGTACATTCTTCATTTTGTTGATGGTCTTTAGCATTTGGTATGCTTTTAGGATGGCTGGAACTGGTTGTTTCTTTCTATGTGTAGTGCCTCTTTCAGGAGCTCTTGTAAAGCAGGCCTAGTGGTGACAAAATCTCTGAGTACTTGCTTGTTCGTGAAGGATTTTATTTTTCCTTCACTTATGAAGCTCAGTTTGGCTGGATATGAAATTCTGGGTTGAAAGCTCTTTTCTTTAAGGATGTTGAATATTGGCCCCCACTCTCTTCTGGCTTGTAGAGTCTCTGCTGAGAGATCTGCTGTGAGTCTGATGGGCTTCCCTTTGTGGGTGACCCGACCTTTCTCTCTGGCTGCCCTTAGTATTTTCTCCTTCATTTCAACCCTATTGAATCTGACGATTATGTGCCTTGGGGTTGCTCTTCTTGCGGAGTATCTTTGTGGTGTTCTCTGTATTTCCTGGAGTTGAGTATTGACCTGTCTTGCTAGGTTGGGGAAATTTTCCTGGATAATATCCTGAAGAGTGTTTTCCAGCTTGGATTCATTCTCTTCGTCACATTCTGGTACACCTATCAAACGTAGGTTGGGTCTCTTCACATAGTCCCACATTTCTTGGAGATTTTGTTCATTCCTTTTTGCGCTTTTTTCTTTAATCTTGGTTTCTCGTTTTATTTCATTGAGTTGATCTTCAACTTCTGATATTCTTTCTTCTGCTTGGTCAATTCGGCTGTTGAAACTTGTGCATGCTTCACGAAGTTCTCGTGTTGTGTTTTTCAGCTCCTTCAATTCATTCATATTCCTCTCTAAGTTGTCCATTCTCGTTATCAATTCCTCGAATCTTTTTTCAAATCTTTTTTCTAGGTTCTTAGTTTCTTTGCACTGGTTTAGAACATGTTCCTTTAGCTCACTGAAGTTTCTCATTATCCACTTTCTGAAGTCTGATTCCGTCATTTCGTCACATTCATTCTCCGTCCAGCTTTGTTCCCTTGCTGGTGAGGAGTTTTGGTCCTTTTTTGGAGGTGAGGTGTTTTGGTTTCAGGTGTTTTCCTCCTTTTTGCGCTGGTTTCTTCCCATCTTTTTGGATTTATCCGCCTGTCGTCTTAGTATTGGCTGATTTTTCAATTGGGTCTCTGTGTGGACACTGAGATTGTTGATGATGAAGTATTTCTGTTACTTAGTTTTCCCTCTAATGAGTAAAACTCTGCTGTATGAGTGCTGAGGTCCACTCCAGGCCCTGCTTGTCTGGGGTATACCTGCAGCAGCCTCTGTGCCTTCACCGAGAGCTGCAATCCTGAGTCACCTCTCTGACGCCATCTTGCCTCCCATCCAAATGTCTTCTTTTAAGAAGTGCCTATTCATATCCTTCACCCACTTTTTGATGGGGTTGTGTTTTTCTTGTAAATTTGTTTAAGTTCCTTGTAGTTTCTGGGTATTAGCCCTTTGTCAGCTGGATAAACTGCAAACATTTTCTCCTATTATGTAGGTTGTCTGTTCACTCTGATGACAGTTTCTTTTGCTGTGCATAAGCTCTTTAATTTAAATAGATCTCATTTGTCAATTTTGGCTTTTGTTACAATTGCTTTTGGTGTTTTAGTCATGAAGTCTTTGCCCATGACTGTCTTAAATGGTATTGCCAAGGTTTTCTTCTAGGTTTTTTATGGTTTTAGGTTTTGCTTTAAAGTGTTTAATTAATCTTAAGGTAATTTTTGTATAAGGTGCAAGGAAGGGGTCCAGTTTCAGTTTTCTCCCTATGGCTAACCAGTTTTCCCAGCATGATTTATTAAGTAGGGAATCCTGTCCCCTCTGGTTTTGTCATGTTTGTCAAAGATAAGATGGTTATAGTCGTGAGGTTATTTCTGAGGCCTCTGTTCTGTTCCAATGGTCTATATATCTGTTTTGGTACCAGTACCACACTGTTTTGGTTACTATAGCCTTGTAGTATAGTTTGAAGTCAGGTAGCATGATGCCTCCTTTGTTCTTTTTGCTTAGGATTGTCTTGGCTATAAAAGCTCTTTTTATACAGTCTTGCTCTTTTTGCTTAAGGTTGTCTTGGCTATACAGGCTGATTTTTGTTTCCTTATGAATTTAAAGTAGTTTTTTCTAATTCTGTGAAGAAAGTCAATGTAGCTTTCTGGGAATAGCATTGAATCTATTCAAAAGTAATTTATACTTTGGGCAGTATGGCCATTTTCATGATATTGATTCTTCCTATCCATGAGCATGGAATATTTTTCCACTTGTTTGTGTCCTTCTTATTTCCTTGAGCAGTGGTTTATAGTTCTCCTTGAAGAGGTCTTTCACTTCCCTTGTAAGCTGTATTCCTAGGTATTTTATTTTCTTTGTAGCAATTGTGAATGGGAGTTCATTAATGATTTGGCTCTCTGCTTGTCTATTATTGGTGTACAGGAATGCTTGTGATTTTTGCACATTGATTTTGTATTCTCAAACTTTGTTGAAATTGTTTAAGGAGTATTGGGCTGAGACAATGGGGTTTACTTTTTTTTAACCATGCATTAACTTCTGGGGTACATGTGCAGAATGGGCAGGTTTGTTACATAGCTATACACATGCCATTGTGGTTTAATGCATCCAACACCATCATCTACATTAGGTATTTCTCCTAATGTTATCCATCCCCCAGCCCCTAACACCCCTGCTGACCCTTCCCTAGCCCCCCACCTCCTGACAGGCCCCTGTGTATGATGTTCCCCTCCCTGCATCCATGTGTTTTCATTGTTCAACACCCCACTTATGAGTGAGAACATGTGGTGTTTGGTTTTCTGTTCTTGTGTCAGTTTGCTGAGAATGATGGTTTCCAGTTTCATTCGTGTTCCTGCAAAGGACATGAACTCATCCTTTTTATGGCTGCATAGTATTCCATGGTGTACATATGCCAAATTTTCTTTATACAGACTATTAATGATGGGCATTTGTGTTGGTTCCAGGTCTTCGCTATTGTGAACAGTTCTGTGATAAGCATACATGTGCATGTGTCTTTATAATAGAATGATTTATACTCCTTTGGATATATACCAGTAATGGGATTGCTGGGTCAAATGGTATTTCTATTTCTAGATCTTTGGTGAATCCCCATACTCTTCCACAATGGTTGAACTAATTTACATTCCCACCAACAGTGTAAGACTGTTTCTATTTCTCCACATCCTCTCCAGCATCTGTTGTCTTCAGATTTTTTAATAATGGCCTTTCTAACTGGTGTGAGATGGTATCTTAATGTGGTTTTGAATTGCATTTCTCTAATGACCAGTGATGATGAGTTATATTTTTCATATATTTTTTGGCTGCATAAATGTCTTCTTTTGAGAAGTATCTGTTCATACCCTTTGCCCAGTTTTTGATGGGGTTGTTTGGTTTTTTCTTTTAAATTTGTTAAGTTCTTTATAGATTCTAGATATTAGCCCTTTGTCTGATGGGTAGATTACAAAAATTTTTTCCCGTTCTGTTGGTTGCTGGTTCACTCTCATGATAGTTTCCTTTGCTGTGCAGTTGCTCTTCAGTTTAATTAGATCTCATTTGTCAATTTTGGCTTTTGTTGCCATTACTATTGGTATTTTAGTCGTGAAGTCCTTGCCCATGCCTATGTCATGAATGGTATTGCCTAGGTTTTCTTCTAGGGTTTTTATGGTATTAGTTCTCATGTTTAAATCTTTAATCCATCTGAATATGTCATTTCTTCATTCTCATTAGGTTTCAAAGAACTTCATTATTTTTGCCTTAATTTTGTTATTTACCCAGTAGTCATTCAGGAGCAGGTTTTCAGTTTCCATGTAACTGTGCAGTCTTTAGTGAGTTTCTTAATCCTGAGTTGTAATTTGATTGAACTGTCATCAGAGACACTGTTTGTTATGATTTCTGTTCCTTTGCATTTGCTGAGGTGTGTTTTACTTCCAATTATGTGGTCAATTTTAGAATAAGTGTGATGTGGTACTGAGAAGAATATATATTCTGTTGATTTGAGGTGGAGAGTTCCATAGATGTCTATTAGGTTTGCTTGGTCCAGAGCTGAGGTCAAGTCCTGAATATCCTTGTTAATTTCTATCTCGTTGATGTAATATTGACAGTGGGGTATTAAAGTCTCACACTATTATTGTGTGGAAGTCTCCCTTTTTAGGTCTCTAAGAACTTGCTTTATGTATCTGGGTGTTCCTGTATTGGGTCTATATATATTTAGGATAGTTAGCTCTTCTTGTTGCATTGATCCCTTTAACATTATATAATATCCTTCTTTATCTTTTTTGATCTTTTTTGGTTTAAAGTCTGTTTGATCAGAGAGTAGGATTGCAACCCCTGCTTTTTTTTCCTTTCCATTTGCTTGATAAATCTTCCTTCATCTCTTTATTTTGAGGCTATATGTGTCTTTGCACATGAGATGGGTCTCCTGAATACAGCACAACAGTGAATCTTGCCTCTTTAACCAATTTGTCCATCTGTGTATTTTAATTGGGGCATTTAGCCTGTTTACATTTGAGGTTAATATTGTTATGTGTGAATTTGATCCAGTCATTGTGCTAGCTGGTTATTTTGAATATTAATTAATGCAGTTTCTTCGTAGTGTTAGTGGTCTTTACATTTTTGTATGTTTTTACAGTGGCTGGTACTGGTTTTTCCTTGCGATATTTAGTGCTTCCTTCAAGAGCCTTTGTAAGGCAAGCTTGGTGTGACAAAGTTCCTCAATATTTACTTGTCTGTAAAGGATTTTATTTCTCTTTTGCTTATGAAGCTTAGTTTGTCTGGATATGAAATTCTGGTTTGAAAATTTTTTTCTTTAAGAATGTTGAATATTGGCCCCACTCTCTTCTAGCTGGTAGAGTTTCTGCAGAGAGATACACTCTTAGTCTGATGGGCTTCCCTTTGTGGGTGACCTGATCTTTCTCTCTGGCTTCCCTTAACATTTTGTTTCTTTATCTCAACCTTGGTGAATCTGACAATTTTGTGTCTTGAGGTTGCTCTTCTCAAGGAGTACCTTTGTGGTATTCTCTGTAGTTCCTGAATTTGAATGTTGGCCTGTTTTGCTAGGTTAGGGAAGTTCTCCTGGATAATATTCTGAAGTGTGTTTTCCAACTTCATTCCATTCTCCCCATGACTTTCAGGTACAAATGTAGGTTTGGTCTTTTTACATAGCTTCATAGTTCTTGTAGGATGTTTGTTCCTTTTCATTCTTTTTTCTCTTATCTTGTCTTCACACCTTATTTCATTAAGTTGATCTTCAATCTCTGATATCCTTTCCTCCACTTGATCAACTTAGCTATTGATATTTGTATATGCTTCAAGAAGTTCTCATGCTGTATTTTTCAACTCCATCGGGTACTTTATATTATTCTCTAAACCGGATATTCTAGTTAGCAGTTCCTGTGAATTTTTGTCATGGTTCTTAGCTTCCTTGCATTCATTTAGAACATGCTCCTTTCAATCAGAAGGGTTTGTAATTACCCATCTTCTGAAGCCTACTTCTATCAATTCATCAAACTCATTCTCTGTCCAGTTTTATGCACTTGCTGGCAAAAAGTTGCAATTATTTGGAGGAGAAGAGGCATTCTGCTTTTTGGAATTTTTAGCATTTTTGCACTGATTTTTCCTCATCTTCACGGATTACTCCACCTTTGATTTTTGGGGCTGATGACCTTTGGATGGAGTTTTTGTGTGTGGGTCCTTTTTGTTGATGTTGATATTGCTTTCTGTTTGTTACTTTTTCTTCTAACAATCAGGCCTCTCTTCTGCAGTTCTGCTTTAGTTTGCTGGAGGTCCACTCCAGATCTTATTTCCTGGGTATCACCAGCAGAGGCTGCAGAACAGTAAAGCTTGCTGCCTGTTCCTTTCTCTGGACACTTTGTTTCAGTAGGGTACCCCAGCCTGTTGCCAGCTGGAGCCCTCCTGTATGAGGTGTCTGTGAATTCCTGTTGGGAAGTTTCTTCCAGTTAGGATGCACTGGGTCCAGGAACCCAATTGAGGAGTCAGTCTGTCCCACAGCAGTGAAGCAGGAAAGAAGAGACACAAACCTCTCAAACACTGAACTGAGGAATGAAGTGGCTTTTTATTCAGCTGAAACTTATGGAGGGCTACAGACATGTTCACCAAGCTCCCTGAAAAGCAGCTTCTTTCCCCTTTTATAGGCTTACAATGGTAAAGGGGAAACTGAGGTGAAACTATGTCATTGTCCATTGGCTGGATGTCTGATCTTACAATCTTTTTGCTTCATTGATTTGCTAGTTCATATGCAGCACAGGCAGGAACAGGCAAGGGAGGGGGCTTACAGAGGCAAGACAAAGGCAGTAAATTATTAGTTGACAGAGGTGTTTCCAGGAGGGAGCCTGGGCCATGCAGTTGTGGAAGTGTGACCTAGTGCCAGGATCCAGCCTGTAAGGATAACATTTATTTGCAACTCTTTCAAGGCTTACAGATAGCAGAGACGCTGGGAACCAAAAAGGGAGTCATTTTCCCAGCTCTTTGGTATTTTATTCCTTTTTTTTTTCACTCTCCTTCCCATTTGGAGGGGAGGAGAAAGTGGAGGCCAGGAAGCAAGAGGAGGGGAGAGGGTCTCCCCTCTCAGCAGGGCTCAAGCACTGTGATGGGAGAACCCTCCTCATCAGGATCTGCTGCTCTCTTCAGAGACAGCAGGCAGTAATGTTTAAGTCCACTGAAGCTGTGCCCATAGCTGCCCCTTCCCGGAGGTGCACTGTCCCAGGGAGATGGAAGCTTTATCTATAAGCTCCTGACTAAGGCTGCTCAGAGAATCTCTGCCCAGTGAGGAGGAATCTACTGAGGCAATCTGGCCACAGCCGCTTTGCTGCATTGTGTTGAGTTCCACCCAGTCTAAACTTCCAGGGCTTCTTAATAATGTCATGAGAAAACCACCTACTCAAGCTTCAGTAATGGTGATTAACCCAGGTTGACTTCAGATGGCTGTAGTGGCAGCAAGAATTTCAAGCTAGTAGTTATTAGCTTGCAGGGCTCTGTAGGAGTAAGACCTGCCGAGCGAGACCACTTGGCTCCCTGGCTTCAGCCCTGTTTCCACAGAGAGGATGGTTCTGTCACACTGGGGTTCCAGGCATCACTGGGGTACGGGGAAAAAACAAACTCCTTCAGCTAGTGTGATATCTGCCCAAACAGTTGACCAGTTTTGTGTTTGAAATCCAGGGCCCTGGTGGTATAGTCTCACAAGAGAATCTCCTGGTCTGCAGATTGCAAAGACCATGGGAAAAGCAAAGTATCTGGGATGGACAGCACAGTCTGTCATTGCTTCCCTTGGCTGGGAAAGAGAGGCCCCCACTCCTTGCACTTCCCAGGTGTGATGATGTTCCACCCTGCTTCTGCTTACCCTCCATGGGCTGCACTCCCTGCCTAACAATTCCCAATGAGATGAACATGGTACCTCAGTTGGAAATGCTGAAATCACCCATTGGTCTCACTGGGAGCTGCAGACTGGAGCTGTTCCTATTCAGCCATCTTGTCAGGTCCTCCACCAGTGTTTACAATGTTATATCCATGAAAACATTATTTATAATTAAATGTTGTATTTTACTGTAATTGCATAATTTCACTCAATTTTTTTCCTGCTTGATTTTATTTGTATCTGTTGCTAATTCTTCCCATACCTTTCAGCAGCCCCTCAGTACAATTTTCAACAATGTCAGTCACACTGGGCCATCCATATCTTGCCATTTTTTCTTAGGTATGACCTAGCTGGAGATGTCTATTCTCCTATCTGCTGCCCAGTTGCCATCTTGAGATGTCCTTAGCTTTACCTTGAAATTCTCTGCTTTTCCTCTAGGTTGAATTCCTCAGATTATTTCTCTCTCTTTTTTTTTTCTGTCTTCATTTATTCTCCAATTTGCAGAAACATATGCCACAGTAATTTTGTCAGATTATAAAATGCTATCACAGAAAAAGGCCTGGTGATGGTAGCCTCAATGTGCATGTCCTTTGAGTCAGAATGCCCCAAGCTGAACTATTTGCCCTCCATGTCTGATACATAGGTTATCACCCTGAGCTTTCTTTTTGTGTTAGTATATGGATTTAATTTGCCACTCTGCTTTTTTGGTTCTCTGTTTCTTGTATTTTGGGACCTGCTCTCTCTTAGTTTATTACCTTATTTTGTTGGAATACATCTCCTGGTACCTTATTGGCAAAGAGTTCATGAAAGATACTCCTTGAAACTTGTATGTCTGAAAATATTTTGGGGAGAAAGACCTCAACATCAGTATCTTTAAGTATTTCTTCCAGAGATATAAATTTTTCTAATATTTATCCCTTGTGTGAAATATAAAGTTTGGCTGTCAGCATTTTGGGAGTTGAGAGGGGGAAAGAGAACCAAGATGCAGCATTGAGTATATATAAGGTCATTTGATGGCCCTAGTTTCAATAATAAACCCATGGCTTTTACTGTTTCTATAGATCCCCAGGACAAAGACTTTATCCTCTGTTTAGGAAATAACATTTCATAACTGTGCTAGTGTAGGAAGGAAGCATTATTCCAGAGGTGAGAAGCCTTGGAGGTCTTCAGGGCTCTTACATAAACATCGTTTACCGACATCATCTTTATATTAGTGTCCTGCCTGCTCCAATATTCAGAGATATTTGGGGCTGGTATTTTCTAAGCTTTTTGACAATTATTCAGGAAAAAATATACATATTATCTTTGAGATCTCCCATCTGCTTATTTTAAATTCTGTTCTCCATTTTGTTAATTCAGCTTTTCCTCTTTCATCTGCTTTCTAGCTTCTAAGATTCTGTTGTTTGTCCTCTTCTCTTCTATTTGTGGCTTAATATATTCCACAAAATGTCTTTAAAAGATTTGTTATAGTGGTAGTGTGGGAACCAAATTAGAGGTGTGTAATCAATGTGTTCATAACTCACAAGTATAATATCAACTTGCTCTTTATTTCTGTATTTTAAAAACTTGAATTAATGAGGTTGACATATTCCATCAACCTTTGGTAAAAATTATCATGTTTATGGCTATGATTATACACTTAGAAATATCTAGGATAAAAATAAAATACTCACTATTTTTTCACAATGCTACATGGCCTCTGTGATGTCAAAACAACTGGAAGAGTAACAACAATTTATTTTTTGTCTATATATTTTTATCTAAACTAAATGGCCACTTGGTCTGAAAACTCTTTAACCTTCATGAAATACACATAATGTCATCAGCTCCTAATACTTCTTTCCTCCCATCCCCAAGGACCCTGGTGTTTTCATCTCTCTATTATTAAATTTCTAATTCTTTATTTACAGAAATAAATTACTGAGAAGTGATCAATGTGTTACTTTAGCCATTCAGATTTCTATTTAAAATAAACATCACAAAAGCTTTAAAAAGTCTTATCAAGGATTAATGGCAGGTAGTTGTAGATATTTAAAGTTTTCTTTCTGTCTCTTTAATAAGGTCACATAGATCAGTCTTAATGACTGAAGATGTCTCTGTAAATACTATAGAAAGTTTATATTATGAAGGATAACTCTATCTTGGAGTGGTATGCTGCTCTTCAGATCTTTGAAGAATGTAAATAGTTTTGATGAGCTCCCAGTACAAAACTTTCCAGAAAGCTTAGAAGAGACGCTTTAAGTCAGATATTACAGCTTTCTATAGTGATAAAGAGCTGAGTTCAATATATAGTGAAGCTCTATTTTTCACCCATTTACTAAAAAATCCATGGAAACTTATTTATGGATAAGAGAGATTGTCTTTGAATGACCCAGAAGACATTGCTTACAAGTTGAAAATAATTCAAGACATTTGAAGTGATTAGTATTATCTTTTACTTTCACAGAACATAGCAAGATTGTGGGGAATGCCAACATTCTACCCACAACCAAGCTGACTCTGTTTCTGTCAGCCACCTGCAACCCATTTAAATTGTCATCCAGCCTCTCTAAGCTAATATGTAAAATCTAAGCTGAAATTGTATTGATTTTGTCCAGCCTTCACCTTCTGTTTATAATCATGTTTGTCCTTTAATCTATAAATAGTTATTTTTTGTCTTTTGTTCCTTATTTCAATTACTAACTCCCTTTGAAGTTACTTAGCACTTACTGAAATACATTGCTTTTACATTATCCAGCAAACTGCATCATGTACTTTGTTGCATATACCAAAAAAAAAAAAAATAGTCAAAAAGAATAAAATTGTAGTTTTAAAGTTTCAAAATTTTTCAAAATTCAGGGCAAACATTATATGTTCTCTCTCTCTTATGTTTAATTACAGAATTCCATCCACAATAATTCTGAATAGGTCATTCCATTTATTTCTCCTGTACTCATTCATTTTAGAGAAAGACTGTTCTATTAACATTGACCTCTGCAGCATTTGTCATCTGTTTTGCAATCTATTCAACTCCAGTTATATCAAAGGGATTTGCAGACTTAATAAAAAAGACACAGAGCATTTCATCTCTCAGAAAGGAAGGAAACCATGACCTCAGTACAGTAGTAATGGTCACACATCGCAAAAACAATATATCTATTGAAAAATATTTTCCCCAAGAAATGTAAGAGTGTAGAGGTGAGTGAAATGCAAGTATCTCATTGTACTCTTTCTTCTTTTTCTGCAAACTTATAGGTTTAACATTCTTTTATGCAGAGGAAAGTTATGATTCTTAAACAGTTTAAAAACATCACTTCATAAATGGCACCTGATAATATAATAGCAACTGTCAAAGTGGATTTCTCTACAAATCCTGCAAGCAAACCAAACACTTAAACAAGAACAAATTAAACTAGCTTAATCTTCACATAGGGAATAACCAGAAGACAGACAAAGGCCCAAAGTAAAATTATGCATGATTTAAGAAATGCATGTCAGAAAGTAGTAGAGCCAATTTCATGACCACATCAGAGCAGAGTTAGGATGTTATGGAGAAAAAAAGTGGGGAGAGGGTCACAGACGTGATGGAACATAGACCAGTCACCCTCAAGGAGAGAAAGTTCCATCCTAATAGCTAATCTATTGAGAACACACATGATAGAGAAGAGTGTCAGCTGCTGGAGAGTTGAAAGGAAGTGATTAAAATTGTTTGGGACTAGATATGGCACCATTAAGAAGGCACTGCCTCTGAGGGAAAGTGGTGTTAGAAAAGGAAGGCATCACTTAGAAGACTGGCAGTGAAAAGAAAGAAGGAAACAGGAGTTGAAGTTAAAAGACAAAAACAGAATCACAATATCAGAAAACACACCAAACCTTGGATGTGCATTGACACAAAGGAAACAAAAATAAAAATACAAATCTTTGGAGACTATATTATTTATATATGAATACATTAGAAAACCTGTATAAAATAGAAAATTTCCTAGAAAAAATACAATTTACTATTACTAAACACAGTTATGAAACAATGGGATTGTTTAAAAATTGCAACAACAAAAAAATTTAACCAGGCCAATTTCCAAAGAAGAAATAGAGAAAAGTGTCAAAGATTATCCTGTAGAAAGCACAAAGAACAGATGCTTTCACAGATAAATTCATGAATACTTTGAATGATCATGAAATCCCAATGCTACAAAAATTGCTTAAAATATTTCAGATCTGTCCAGGCACAGTGGCTCATGCCTGTAATCCCAGCACGTTGGGAGGCCGAGGTGGGCTGATCACCTGAGGTGAGGAGTTTGAGACCAGCCTGACCAATGTGGTGAAACTCCATCTCTACTAAAAATACAGAAAATTAGCCAGGCGTGGTGGCAGGCACCTGTAATCCCAGCTACTCAGGGAGCTGAGGCAGGAGAATCACTTGAACCCGGGAGGCAGAGATTGCAGTGAGCCGTGATTGCACCACTGAACTCCAGCCTGCACATGACAGAGAGAAACTTTGTCTCCAAAAAAAAAGTTTCAGATCATAGGGGGCATAAATTTCCAATATTTAAAATTAATCAGTGTAACATTGAAATGCATCTATTAAAGGTAGCATTATCATTGACATCGAAAGAATTAATGATTGGTTAAATATTGGGATATCATTAATAGAATTCACCATATTAATGGACCAAAGAGAAAAATTATGATTATCTTCATAAATGTTTAAAAGACTTTTGAAAAAAGTAACACCAATTTTTTATAAAAACATTATTAAAATAGTATTCAATAGATATTTAACAGGATTTAATATCTATATAATATGAAAACTAGCATCCTGCTAAGTGGGGAAACATTAGGGTAAATTTTCATTAACATAGAATGCTCATTATCACCCATACTGTCACTATTTGTATAACTGGAAAACTAACAATTACTTTCAAATCAATACAAACAATAAAATACTGCAAAAAATACCAGAAACATACATTAACATACAAAAGCCAATAGTGTTCACAAATAAAAAGAATACAACTCATTTACAACAACAAAGGTAAAATATTTAGGAGCAAATGTTAGGAAAAACTTGGTAAGAAAAACCTTAAAATATTTCTGAATGACATGAAAATAGACTTGAAGCAATGGAAGTAGATTTTTGTTTTGGAATGTACATATCAAATAATGTCCATTCTCCCAAAGTTACTACTACAACCTTAACATGGTTCCAATAAAATTTTAATTTGATTGGGAACTAATCAAGTTGTTTCTAAATTTTAGATAGAAAACAAAGATAACATAATACTCAGGAAAGCACTGGAATGGAAAGGGAGATAAGCAATAAAAGGAGACAAGCCCTATCAGACACTGAAACATCTAAAGCCTCTAATACATCTTGTAATATCGGCACATGGATAAACAGACCAGTGGAATAGAAAAAATATTCCAGAAGCACATAAACCAAGTACATAATGATGGAATATGATAAAGGTATCATTTTAAAATCACTGATAAAAGATAAATATTTTTCATTATATTAGAAAAACTGGACAGCCATTGGTAAATGATAAAACAGATCTCAAATCTCACATTGCACAAAAGAAAAACTTAGAAGTATCAGTGATCTAAATGCAAAAAAAATTTAAAAAGTAGTACTAGAAAATACATTGGTGAATTCTTTTTTAACCCAGTGTTAGGAACTTTAGAAGAATACTCAAAACCTTGATACACTAAAAAGATTAATAAATTTGCATAGAAAATTATCAAAAGCAAAGTCAAAAATCAAATTCAAATTTACAGAAAAAAATTGGTAACACAAACTACTTATCCAGTACTCTTCACTAGCATATAAAAAAACTTATAAAATTATTTTCAAAATATGAAAGCTGATAGAAAATGAGCAAAAGATATGAACAAAAGTTTAAAGTCAAATATAGACAAATGACCTTTAAACATATGAAAGCTTCCTCAAGTTATCTCAAAATAATATAAAGGCAAATATCTGTTCAATCTGTAGTGATATAATATATTGTATTTCTGATACTGGTAACTTTTTACTTCTACAATGTTTTTGTTTTTCTTTTTTTTTCTACTATCTTAAAGTTGAAGCTTGGATTATTGATTTGAATAATTTTTATTTTTAAATAATAAGCTTTTAATGCTGAACAATTGCCTTGAATAATTTGTTTGTGTAGCCCACATTTTTTGATATGTTTTTTTTTCCTATGGTGTTTTTATTTTTCATAAGTTGTAAATATTTTATCATTTCCTTGTAAACGTCCTCTTGGACCAAGATTATCTAAAAGATAGACTTCTAAAGGAGGGACAGGTGGGGGTGGGGTGGTCGGGGAGGGATAACATGGGGAGAAATGCCAGATGTAGGTGACAGAGGGAGGGAGGCAGCAAACCACATTGCCATGTGTGTACCTATGCAACAATCCTACATGATCTGCATATGTACCCCAGGACCTAAAGTACAATTTAAGAAATTTTTTTGAAACAAAATAAAATAAAAAATTAAAAAATTGAAGATCTGAAAAAACATAAAAAAATTAGAAAATAAAAGGTAAACTTCTAAATGTTTGGTGGATTTTATCGATATCTTTTCCTTTTTTATTTCTATTTTAATGTTATAACACAATTAGCATTTTTTCAAGTATTTTAGAGTTATTAATATTTGTCTTATAGCACAGATTATGGTTTGTCTTGATGAATTCTCCATGTTATCTAGAAAAGAATATGTACCTGCTGTTTTTAGCGGTGTTAAATAAGTATCAATTAGGTCAAGTAGATGGATAGCATTGTTCATGACTTACATACCTTTGTTGATTTTCTGGTCTTCTTGTTCTATCAATTAGTGAGAATAGAGAGTTGAGTTTTTCAACTACAAGTGTAGATTTCTGTATTTCTCCTTTTAGTTTATGTTTCACTTTATCTATTTTGTATCTCTGTTGTTAGGTGCATACACATTTAGGATTGCTACATCTTGGTGAATTAACCCTCTTATCATTATTTAATATCTTATTTCCCTGGAAATTTTTTTTGGCCAGAAATCTATTTTGCTTGATATCAGTATAGCTACTCCATCTTTATTTTGGTTAGTATTCATATGATATATGTTCACCTACCTTGCAACTTTAATCTATTCATATTATTATATTTAAAATGGGTTGTTGGTATACAGCATTTATTGTTTTCAAAAATCAAATCTAAAACTCTCCATATTTAATTTTGTGTTTAGACTATTTTATATTTTAAGTAATTACAAAGAACATTTCTTTATTGTTCTGTTTTTTTCTTCTGTTTCTGCTCCTCCTTTCCTGCCTTCTTTTGAATTACTTAAGCATTTTTGGTATTACACTTTAATTTCCCTACTGTCATTTAGGTTATAATGTTTTGTGTCATCTTACTAGTGGCTTTTCTAAAGGACATAATCTAATACTTAACTTTTCAGAGTCTCCTTAGAATAAATGTTTATTTCTCTATAAATATACAGGAGCATTACAACCATATGAGTTTACACTTTTTAATTTTTGTTATATTTGTCATATGTATTACACCTGTATACTTTAAAGTAATCCCAGACAATGTTTTAAGTTTTGCTTTTAACAGTCATTAATGTTTTAAATAATTAATGGGTGAAAAATTTTTTTTTACAATTTTCCTATTACCAGTTCTGTTGTTAATTCTTCATTTCTAAAGTTCCAAGGCTTCCTCTAGAATCATTTCTCTCCATCATAAAAATTTCCTTTGACATTTGTTTTAAAGCAAATATACTGATGACAGAGTCTCTTATTTTTTCTTAAATGTAGTAAAATGTTTACTTCTCCATTACTCCTGACAGATTTATTTACTGGATATAAATACAGATTGAAAATCCTTTTATCCCCCAGCATTTTTTCACCATCCTCTGGTCTCCATAGATTTTTGGTGAGAAATTCACATTAATTCCAGCTATTGTCTTCTGATATATAATGTGTCAATTTTTTCCAGCTTCTTTAAATTTTTTTTCTAACTTTCGTTTTCAAAAATGTGATTATAATGTGTTTGAACAATGTTTTCTCTGAGTTTATCCTATCTTATGTTTACTAAGCTTCTTGAATTTGTCAATGTATTTATTTTACCAAATCTGGGGTATTTCTAGTCATTCTTATTTTTTTCTTCATTCATGCCTTTATCCCATCCTTCAAAGAATCAAATAATATAAATGTTAAACATTTTAACATTTTCCACATATCCCTGAGGCCTTGTCTATTGTTACTTTCTTTCTAGTCTTCAAATACAGTAAGTTATATTGTTCTATATTTATGGTTAATGACTTTTTCCTCATTGATTTTTATTCTATTAAGCCTATCCAATACAATTTTTATTTCTGATTTTTCAGTTCTAATATTTCCATTTGGTCCTTTTTTATAGTTTTTTATTTTTCAACTGAGAATTATTATTTTCCTATTCATTTAAAAACTGTGTATATGGTTCTAATAACTGCTTTAAAGTGTTTATCTGATTATTTTAATACCTAGATTTTCTTGAGGTTACTTTATGTTGATTATCTTTTCCCTTGATAATTTGCTATAGTTTCATACTTTTGAATGTGTTGAGAAATTTTGGATTTCATCCTAAATATTTTGAGTATTATGTTTTTAAAGCAACTTTGGGTAGAATGATGATTTTTTTTTTTTGGAGGCAATCAACCCAGTTGAATATAAACTCCAAATTCTGTTGCACATTCCAAGGGCAGTGGTTCTAGCTACAGATCAGTTTTCAAAGCCTTTGTTATGCTATTTGGATGAGCATGTCACATGTGCAGCTCAGATTCTGTCTGGAACTTCAACAGTAGTTTACACTTTAATTCCAAAATTGCTGTGATGATTCTTTGGATGTGTTCCATTTATTCACAGCTTAGCAGTGAGCCCAGAATTGGTATTAGTTCATACACAATTTCTCCCACACTTTCTCACTCTCAATGAGAAAGAAACTCCCTTTACCAGTTTTGCTGCCCATAAATGCAGGATTTTATCATATTTTTAGCTTCCCACTCGGTTGGGTAGTTGTTTACAATAAGAGTCTACCTTTAGAATGAAGCAATAAGTGAGAGAGAGAGAGAGAGAGAGAGAAATATTAACGTGGGGTCTTTTCACACTCTGAAAAACAAAGGATACATTTTTCAGTTTCTCTATCCAGAGGGAAAAACCTTCTTTATAGGGTTTTAGATGCCAAGGCCATCACCACAGCAATATAGCAGTTTTGTCCAATGACTGAGATTGGGTTAAGGGTAGGGTGTTAAGGAAAATACAGAAAAAACAAATAAGGATTTACCTTTTTATACTTTCTGGCTCACAGCTTCCTTTTTCCCAGACCTCTGGCCAGAAAGGTAAGTTTTTCTTGGAGTTTGCTGTGTGCTACATAGTTTCTCAATTTGGCCTACCCTTGGGTCAAAGCTGAGAGATAAAGACAGAGAAAAAATACAACAAGGAACTCTTAACTGGCATACTGGTATTCAATGTTTTGCCTTTCTGCTGTAATCTACCTGCTATTAATTGATCACTTTTCAGAAGTTTCAGGTACATTGCTTTTTGTATTTTCCCCAGGGTTTTAAGTTATAATTAGTGGAAAAGATAGGATGCAGAGGGTTTCTTCCATCTTAATTAGAACTGGAAGTCCAGATCTTTTTTGCTTTAACAATAGTCATGCCTTACAGATAAGTTATAAAATTGCAGAATCATTGGAGGCATAACCACAAATCCTTAAACTTTTTTTTCTAAATTATAAATTATAAAACCTATTCTATCCAAATCACATGAAAATCTCAATTTACATAAAAATAAAATCACACAGTCCAGTTCAATAGTAGAAGAGCATTTTGGAAATAGATTTAGCAGATTATTTTCATACAGCACTAAGTAATCGAGGAGTACAATTGTTTTCTCCTGATTACGTTTCTTTGCTCACTGAGGAGCATTCTGGTTTAACTTATCTTCCCTTGTGTAACTTCAACATGTATATTACTGAGTTTTAAAAAATGTATTATATTCAAGAGGTAATTATGGTTATAGGTAGAATGCAAAGATCTTCAAGTATTTTATACGATAAAAAAGCTAAACTCCACAATTGTATTTTCCACAAATGTATATTCTTTATGCTAAATGAAAATCAATACATTGATTTTTAATCATCAAATTGATGTTTTTATCCAAGAGGAATGCTAATTCATTTTCCAAATTGAATCATAAAAAAACAAATAATTCTGCTGAAAGGATATTGCCTGACTGGATTACAAAATTACACAGTATATTGAAAACAACAGCTGGATTCCAAGACATTCAAGATGCTGAAAGCCTCTTGAACATAGTTGAATACTTTGAGTGAAATAAGAGAAAATATTTAAAATACTTAATTTCTGAAGTGCCATATCAACCTCAGTTATTACTTTTATCTGCTGGGATTTATACCTGAGTGTCTGCTTTAAAGCCTATGCTCCTTGCACTTCATCACATTCCTTTTCTTTTTTCTTTTCTTTTTTTTTTTTTTTGAGACAGACTCTCACTCTATCACCCAGGCTGGAGTGCAGAGGTGCAATCTCCACTCACTGCAACCTCTGCCTCCTGGGATCAACCAATTCTCCTATCTCAGCCTCCTGTGTAACTGGGATCACAGGTGCCCACCACCATGCCCAGCTAATTCATCACTCTCCTTTTCTATGTTTCCACGTGAACTGAATTTCCTCCTTCAGACTTGACCTATCTACTTCCCCTCCACCTTGCCACTACTTAAAAGACAAATATCCTCATGTCAGCGCCCTGATTTAAACATTTTGATCACCCTCAATGATCAACAAACCAAATTTGAGGGTCAGTAATATGTAAAAGATGATTTATCCTTCACAATCACACGTATGCCTCTTGTTCTCCAGACACTGAAAATACTTGCAGTTCCCAGAACATCATATGCTCTTTCCAAGCTCTTGAGTTATCACAGCCTGTTTCTTATTCCATCTGATTCTTATGGTGAGCCATTATTTGTCCTCAGTGATGCATCTGACATGTCTTTCTTGACGGCCCCAGAAAAAGCTAGAAAATTCCACTTTTTTTTACACTTTCACCAAAAATACTTGCATTTTTAGCTCATAAAACATAACATATGCTTTTCTAACTACTTACTTTTAAAGACTTCCCTGGCACAAATTATGTATTCAACGCATGTTAAATCAGTGGTGTGTAAAGTATGGAAGAAAAGAAAAAATTACGAAAGGAAGGGAGTGATGGAGGGGGAGGGAGTACAACGAATAAGGAACAGTAACTGGAACCAGGTAGGCTGTATGCTTCAGATATGTGATAGTCTGTTCCCTCATTGCATTCCGCTATAAAGTAAGAAAGTGATGAACTCTGTTCTGTTCAAACAACACTGTTAGGTCTCTAAATTTGACACACTGGGTCTGCCACTACTGAGAAGGACTAAAAAAGGGCATTCTTGTCAGCAGTGATTGTCATTATTAAAAGATTTTATTTTTGTTAGAATCAAGGGCCTGTGCTGGTACCCTTGTAGTTGTCACAGAGCTGTGACATCTGTCTCAGCAGTCAAATTTCAGGGTTTTAAGGTCATTTGTTCACAGTCACCTTCTATTTGCTCTCATGATGATGTTCTAAGTAGTTTCTAGTACACCAAGTATCTTTGAGGCAGGCCAAGAAAAGGTCTTATTTAATAAGATTTCTACATTTCTTGACTTGAAATGTAAAGAGATTTTCTAATGTAAATGCCATTTATAAGATGACGTTAAGGTTTTGTTCTCAACATATACATCATCTTTTCTATGATGATTCCTGTGATAAGTATCTCAGGACATTGCATAAGTGGCAGCTGCGAGTCTCTAAAGCAACAGGACAGCTTTTATCCTTTGGTCACCATGCATTGTAAAGGTATAGTATTTGTCTTCTCACTTTTACTGTTACAAGCTTTTTATTTAAATTTGAGAACCATCCTAGCAAGAACATAGACTCAGTAACTTGCATTTTGTACATAATCTTATTTCTGTTTACATAATTTAATCCTTCTTTTGCTTTTTCTTTCTCACTACTTTTCAATTTATTTCTGTCCTTTCAGAAACTTGGAAAATCTTTACCAATCAGGTCTGTAGAACACAGGGCACCCAGACTCTATGCTTTTTAAAAATCACTCTTACTTTTCATGTTGAATAAATGCATTAGGATGCAGTTACTGCATGAAAAGAAAGTAATTCAAAGGACTAAAGTACTCAGAATGTTTTAGCATGGAACCCAGCATCTGTTATGGTCATTTTTAGTAAATGGCCTTCTGTTTTCTGTATTATTCCTGTATCATACTCATAAGTCCAGGATAAATTCTAAGATAAATACATCAGAATTTTAAGGAGTTCCTGATGGGTGTTGGTTTTATTTAGGGTGCTTTCATTTGAGAACCAGAAATGATTAATAAATATGTTCTTCCACCACGAGTTTTTTCTAAGACATTTTACCATTTTTTTAAAATTGTGGGTACATAGTAGGTGTATACAAATTTATGGGGTACATGAGATAACTTGGTACAGTCATGCAATGAGAGATAAGCACATCATGGACAATGGGGTATCTATCTCCTCAAGCATTACCTTTTGAGTCCAAACAATCCAATTACACTATTTAAGTTGTTTTTAAATATACACTTAAATTATTATTAACTGTTGTCACCCTATTGTGCTATCAAAGAGTATGTCTTATTCATTCTTTCTATTTTTTTATACCCATTAACTACCCCAACCTCTTCCCTAACCCCGCACTACCCTTCCAACCCTCTGGTTACCTTCCTTCTACTCTCTGGATCCATGAGTTTAATTGTTTTTATTTTTAGATCCCATAAGTGGGAACATGAGATGTATGTCTGTCTGTGCCTGGCTTATTCCATTTAACATAATGATCTCCAGTTCCATCTATGTTGTTGCAAATGACAAGATCTCATTTATTTTGAGTAGTACTCCGTTGTGTATGTACACCATATTTTCTTTTTCTCGTCATCTGTAGATGGACACTTAGACTGCTTCCAAATCTTAGCTGTTGTAAACAGTGCTACAACAAACACGGGAGTGCAGATATCTCTTTGATCTACTTATTTTCTTTCTTTTGGGTACATACCTAGCAGTGGGATTGCTGGATCATATGGTCGCTCAATGTTTAGGTTTTTGAGAAACCTCCAAACTATTCTTCATAGTACCTGTATTAATTTACATTCCTACCAACAGTGTACAAGGGTTCCTTTTTCTCCACATAATTGTCAGTATTTGGTATTGCATCTTTTTGATAAAAGCCATTTTACATGGGATGAGATGATATCTCATTGTAGTTTTGATTTGCATTTCACTGATAATCAGTAATGTAGAGCATCATTTCAGATGCCTGTTTGCCTTTCATAAGTCTTCTTTTGAGAAATGGCTGTACAAATATTTTGCCCATGTTTTGATCAAATTATTTGATTTTTTTTTCCTGTAGAATTGTTTGAGCTTCTTATATATTCTGATTATTAATCCTTCATCAAAGGGGTTGTATACAAATATTTTTCTCCCATTCTGGGGGTTCTCTGCACTTTGCTATGCAGAAGCATTTTAACTTGATGTGATCCCATTTGTCCATATTTACTCTGATTGCCTGTGCTTGTGGGGTATTACTCAAAAAAATCTTTGCCCAGATCAATGTCCTGGAGATTTTCTCCAATGTTTTCTTGTAGTAGCTTCATAGTGTTAGGTCTTAGATTTAAGTCTATAGTCCACTTTGATTTTACATTTTTAATATGGCAAGAGATAGGGGTACAGTTTTATTCTTTTACGTTTGGTTATCCAGTTTTCCCAGCATCATTTATTGACGAGACTGTCTTTCCCCAGTATATGTTCTTGGCACCTTCGTCAAGACTGAGTTCACAGTAGTTGTGTGGATTTTTTTCTGGGTTCTGTATTCTGTTAAATTGGTTTATGTGTCTGTTTTTACGTCAGTGCCATGCTGTTTTGGTTACTGTAACTCTATAGTATAATTTGAAATCAGGTAACATGATTCCTCCAGTATTGTTCCTTCTGCTTAGGATAGCTTTGGCTGTTGTGGGTTTTCTTTGTGGTTCCATATAAATTTTAGGATTTGTTTTCTATTTCTGTGAAGAATATTATTGATATTTTGATAGAGATTACATTGAAACTGTAAATTGCTTTGGTCACTATGGACACTTTAATGATACTCATTCTTCCAATCCATGAACATGGAATATTTTTTTATTTTTTGGTGTTCTCTTCAATTTCCTTCATCATCATTTTATAAATTTCATTATAGAGATCTTTCACTTTTTTGACTAAGTTAATTCCTAAATCTTTAATTTTATGTATGGCTATTGTGAATGGGATTACTTTTTAAATTTCTTTTTCACATTGTTCATGGTTGGCATATAGAAATTCTAGTAATTTGAGGGTTTGCTCTTGTCTTTCCTAGTTCTTTAAGATGCATCATTAAATTTTTATTTAAAGTTTTTCTTCTTTTTGGGGTAGGCATTCATAGCTATAAACTGCTTATTTAAATACTGCATTTGCTGCATCTCATAGGTTTTTATATCTTGTGTTTCCGCTGTCATTTGTTTCAATACATTGTCACTTTTCTTCTTAATTTTTCATTTATCCGCTGGTCATTCAGGAGCATATTGTTTAGTTTCCATGTATTCATAGAGTTTTTGGTATTTCTAATGTTATTACTTTCTAGTTTTAGTCAACTGTGGTTAAAGAAGATGTTTGATATTATTTCAGTGTTTTTGAGTGTTTTAAGACTTGTTTTGTAACCCAAAATATGGTCTATCCTTGAGAATGATCCATGTGCTGAGGAAAAGAATGTGTATTCTGCAGTTCTTGGATGAAATATTATGTAAATATCTATTAGATCCACTTGATCTATAGTACAGATTGTGTCCAATGTTTCTTTGTTGATTTTCTGTCTGGAAGATCTAGCTAATGCTGAAAGTGGGATGTTTAAGTCTCTTGCTATTATTGTATCCAGAACTATCTCTCTCTTTAACTCTAATAATATTTATTTTATATATCTGGGTGCTCCAGTGATGGGTGCACATATATATAAAATTGTTATATCCTCTTGCCTAATTGACCCTTTTATTATTGTATAGTGACCTTCTTTGTCTCTTCTTACAATTTTTGTCTCAAAATCTATTTTGTCTGATATAAGAATAGTGACTCTTGTTCTGCACATGTACCCCAAAACCTAAAATGCAATAAAAAAAAAAAGAATAGTGACTCTTCCTCTTTTTCTGGTTTCCATTGGGATGGAATATTTTATTCCATCCCTTTATTTTCAATCTATATGTGTCTTTATAGATGAAGTGTGTTTCTTGTAGACAACAGAACAGTGGGTCTTGTTTTTTCTTTCATCCTACCACTCTATGCCTTTTGATTGGAGAGTTTAGTCCATTTACATTCAATGTTATTATTGATAAGGGAGAACTTGCTCCTGCCATTTTTAAATTTGTTTTCTGGTTGTTCTGTGGTCTTCATTCCTTCTTTCTTTCCTTTCAGTCTTTCTCTACTGAAAGTGACTTTTTTCAGATGATAGATTCATTTCTTACTTTTTATTTTTTGTGTTTCCATTGTATGTTTTTCTGTTTGAGGTTACCATGAGGCTTGTAAATACCATCTTATAATTAATTATGTTAACCTAATAAAAAACTTAATGCTATTTGCATAAACAAACAAGCAAAACAAAAACGAATAAAATATCTGCATCTTAACACCATTCCTCCACTTTTTAACTTTTTGCTCTTTCTAGTAATATCTTCTTGTATTGAGTATATCTTGAAAAAAATTGTGGTTATTATTTTTGATTGGTTCATTGCTTAATCTTTCTACTTAGGATAAAAGTAGTTTACACACCACAGTTATATTGCTATATCATTCTGCGGTTTTTTATAAATGTACTTACTATTACCAGTGAGTTTTGTACCTTCAGGTATGTTTGTTGTTCATTAATTTCTTTTCTTTCTGATTGAAGTACTCCCTTTAGCATTTCTTGTAGGATGTGTCTGGTAGTGATGTAATCCCTCAGCTTTTGTTTGTCTGGGAAAGTCTTTATTTCTCCTTAATTTTTGAAGAAGATTTTTGCCAGATATACAATTTTAGAGTAAAAGTTATTTTCCTTCAGCACTTTAAATATGCCATTCTAGTCTCTCCTGACCCATAAGGTTTCCACTGAAAAGTCTGCTGACAAATGTATTGGAGCTCCATTGTATGATTTTTTTAATTTTTTCTCTTGCTACTTTTAGGATTATTTCTTTATTCTTGACCTTTCAGTGTTTGATTATTAAATGCCTTGAGGTAGTCTTTGGGCTAAATCTGTTTGGTGTTCTATAACCTTCTTGTACTTGGATATTGATATCTTTCTATACATTTGAAAAGTTCTCATTATCCCTTTGCATAAACTTTCTACCCCTATCTCTTTCTCTACCTCCTCTTCAAGGCCAATAACTCTTAGATTTTTCCTTTTAGTTTATTTTCTAGATCCTGTAGGTGTGCTGTATTGTTGTCTATTCTCTTCTTCTGTTTCCTCTGTGTATTTTCAAGTAGAATATCTTCAAGCTCACTAATTATTTCTTCTGTTTGATCCATTCTATTACAAAACTCTGATGCATTATTCTGTGTGCCAATTGCATTTTTAAGCTCCAGAAGTTCTGTTTGATTCTTTTTAATTATTTTAATCTATTTGTTAAATTTACCTAATACAAATCTGAATTCCTGTTCTGTGTTATCTCAGATTTCTTTGAGTTTCCTCCACACAGCTACTGAAAGGTCACATACTTCTGTTTCTCCAGGATTTGGTCCTGGTGTCTTGTTTAATTCATTTGTTGCAGTCATATTTTCATAGTGTTGATGCTAGTAGATGTTCTTCAGTGTCTGGGCATTGCATCTCATCCAAGGTTTGCTGTATCTAGTCCCTGACTACTGCCTATGTTCATTCAAGGCCCTGGGCCTCTACAATCAGCAGGTGGCAAAGCCGGCCAGGCCTAAGTCTTTTACTACAGGGCAGCAAGGACCACTAAGCCCCAAGCATGTCCAGAAGTGCCATCCAGGAGTCAGGGACTAGAATCAGAAACCTTAGAAATCTACCTGATATTCTATCTTATTGCAGCTGAGCTGGCACTCAAGCAACATGATGTACTGCTTTCCCTTTCCAAAGGCAGGGTATCCTCACTCAATAGCGACTGCCATCCAATGCCCCAAGAAGTACTTCTGGACTACCACCAATGTTCCCTTATGGCCCAAAGTCAGTTAAGTCAGCTTGTCATGAATGGTGCCTGGCCTGTGACTTTCCCTTCCTGAAAGTGAGCTCCCTTCTGGCCCAAGGAAGTCTTAAAATGACATCCTAGTTGACTCTAAAATTTGATTGTTTTAGAACTGGGACCCTAAGAGCTCATTTGAAGCTCTACTCCCCATGGCAGTGTTGGCACATAAGTTACAAGACAAAGACCCCTTTACTTTTCCCTCTGCTTTTCTCAAGAAGAAAAAGTTTTGCCTCATATCCATCACAGCCGGTTACATACTGAGTCTCACTTGAAGCCAGCAAGTCTCAGAGATTCACCAAGACCCTTCATTTAGTACCTGAATATGGTTGCATTATTCAAGGCTCAAGAGCTCTTAGGTTAGCAGGTGATGAATGCTTGCAGAACTGGGTCCTTTCCTTTAAGGAAATGGGTTTCCTTCTGGCCTAGGGTGTGTCTAGAAGTGTCAGCTGGAAGCCAGGGCATGACATGGGGGCCTCCCTACTGAGACCACTGCCCTATCCTGCTGTTACTGGGTTGATAGCCTACCTGCAAAATAGTCTTCCTCAGTCTTCTGTCTCATGTCCTCAAGGAGAAGGAAGGGATGTCTTTTGGAGGCTTGAGCTGTGCAGCCTAAGGTTAGAGGATGAATGATGTCAGCACTCTCTTGGCTGATGAGAATGAAGAGTTGCTGAAGTGGGCAATAGAGTCACAGGTAGTGAGAAATCTCAGTGCTGGGTTGAAGGTAGGATGCCTAAAACTATAAGTGTGAATGTAGCACAGCGGTTATTGGTAAAAATCATAAGAGAAGGAAGTCGAAATGGGATTCCAGCATATATGTATATATACACACACATACATACACATGCACACATACACATATGTACATAATTATGCAATATTTTATGTATAATATGTATAATATATATTATATGAAATATTCTTCATGTTTTTAAAATTCATCAAGAATTATGAAGGAATTAATGCAAAGACAGTGACCCAGGTGACCAAATTTTCCATTAATAAGAGGGAATGCCAGGGAGATGGGTTGAGTAGAAGTAGCAGGTAATGTCTGTGGGTTATACATCAAAATATACAAGGATTTTGAGAGAAAAAAGAAAAGTAAGCAGGACATTTAGTCCACTTTTAGAATAAATTGCAATAAATTCACAGATAAGGGATTAACATATATGAGAGACTGCTGGACAACCAGTGTGGTTAGTGAACAAGCATTGATGGAACTCAGGGAAAGACTATGAAGAAAAGAGTGAAGATACAAAGGAATTTTTGAAGAGCTCAGGAACATTCTAGAAAGTCACAAACCTCTATTCTCATTAGAGATGTCTCACATCTTCTAATAAGAAAAATCTGCCATTTTCCCTTTAAAATATCTCTCACCAGAGTATTTGCTTCCCTCCAAAAATAGAGTAGTTCATACCTTGTTTATATTTCATCCAGATATGAAAATTATCTCTTCATTGCCCCCCCCACTTTCTGATGCAAGGCATACATTACATCAAGATAATTTATCTCAAGTGTAAGCTCTGATATTGTCATCTTTTTGATCAAACATTTTCACTGCTTCCTTGTTATTTCATAAGGAAATCCAAATCCCTTACTCAGTCTTTCAACATTCTCTATCCTCCATCATCTGAGAGGCATCCAATTTGGGCCAAGAGCCCAAATTCTAATGCTAGATTTCTGGATTTGAATCCTGGCTCTAAGTCCCTGGGAAATTTACTTTCTGTAAAGCTCAGATTTCTCTTCTAGAAATGATATTAAATATAATAATACTTCATAGGGTTGTTATGAATACTAAATGAAGCATCACAACAATCCTTGGCATATAAAAAATGTGCTTTTTTTTCCTAGACCCAATTTAACTTTTCAAATTCTTTTGTTTCATCAGCCCCCTTCAATTATTTATCCACAGTAAGGGATATTGTTTTTTTTTTAGTTTGTGAAAACCTGTGTCATATGGAAACCTAATCAGATTTGGACTGGAATCCAAACTAATACTGAGAAGCTACTCCCATGGATAAATCTTTAAAGCTCCCTGCACTCCCATTTCTGCATCTGTAATACATATCTTACAAGGCTACTGTAGATTTGAAAAGAAGATATGCCAAGTGCACAGTACAGACAGTCCATGCCATATAGATACTCAGTGAGTGGTGAATATTTTCAACAAAAGAGTCACACTTTCCGGCCTCCACTTTTTTTTTTTTTTTTTTTTTTGCCTACGCTACCATCGTAAGAAGGGTCTCTCATCTTTGTTTCTTTTGTTTCTCTAAACCTTGTCCCTTATTAAGCTTGAACACCAATGCCTTCTTCCTATAAAATGGTCTCTAAATTTCTTCCCATACGAGCAATATCACCCTCTTCTAAATCCTATGACATTTTATTTGTACTTCCCGTTTACACCTATTTTCTAAATTGTTTTAAATTCATGCTATCTTGCTTATTGAACTGAAAGATTCTGCAGGAATGATTTACACAAGTTCATCTTTTGACCATATATTTTCATACATATAATAAGCAATCAATAGTGTCTTCTTGAATGGATCACGACTTCATTCTAAATGTAGGAAAAAGAATTTACACAAAGTGTCTCTCTTGGATGCTGCTCTCAGTCTCATTAGCTACAGACAAGTGAACATGCATTGGAGACAGGACATAAGTCGGGTTCAGATTTCACTTTTTAAAATAACATCTAACATTTTCGAAAATATAATGTGACTAAATACATGCAAATTAATTGCCTACTATTTGAAGTGATCAACATGCTAACTAATATGGCAATTTAGTAGTAGTTAGGACATAATTCAAAAGCTATGTAGGTTACACTACTTACCAACTGTGTGACTAAAGTTAAGATACTTAAACTCACTCCCAATTTCCTCATTTGGACATGTGGATAATCATAATAATTATGAAAACCTGTGTCATAATGGGGTTGGTATTGGATTTAAGTCAGAAAATGTTGTTCAGCTTTTTTGTATTATTACCACTAAGGTTATTCATCAAAAAGGTTTTAGTTTTTCATGTTACTAAGATACTACAATAGGATAATTGAATCACCATCACCTAAACACCAGGAAAGAATCAAAGCCATCTGCCCAGCATATTTTTTATCATGTCTCAGTGGATTAACTACATAATGTCATGTTTGCACATTATCATGAAATAATATTAGACAGTTTTAGGTCTTACTCCATATTTTGGGTGTTTCTTGAATGATGTTTCTAATTTTGACACTGAGTACAAGTAGGCATTAATATTATTAAAGTTTGAAGTGTGTGTGTGCATGAGTGTGTATGTTTGTGTGTGTGTGTGCGTGTGTGTATTTTGCAAGAGACTGCCTTAAATAGTATTATGATAGATCCAGGGAGCTAAGCTAGAGAATATATTTATAGGTTCTGGCCACTATAACTGAAGTTATAGGGCCTAGGTCATACATGCTATGTCTAGAAAACAGATGGATTTATGAAATCTCAGTAACAACCTCCTTCAAAGCATTTCTCCTTGGCTTTCTCCTTGGGATAATTCAATGATTAAAAACATTTCTGCTAAAAGCCATCTGGTGCTGACTTCTTTTTTTTTTTCTGGTCTGCCTCCTGAGTGCTTACCAGGGCCACAAAGCAAAGGAAGTACTAATTCCTCTTTGGCTGTCTCTACTGCAGCAATGGAGCAGGTCTAATTTTCTGTATCTCTGTATTTGCCAGTGTAACACAAAGGCGGCTCAGAAAGCATGGTACAATTAGAAGGGAGGCTTGTCACATGTCTCAGTGTTCCCATAATTCAAAAATCAAGTTTTTTTTCCCCTTTACATTTCTATAGTGATTGTATTTTATTCCTACTGGAGATCTGTTTATTCCATGCTGACTCATTTATTACTTCTTCCTTAACAAGGCTGCACTGGGTGCATCTCCTGGTCTTCCATGACTGGGGAGCACTGAAGCTTTTCCTGGAGGAGAAAGGCTTCTCTCTCGTACTCTACCACACAAATGTCTCCACCATCCTATCATGTTTGTGCCCACCTGATGTTTGAAAATCAGTTCATACATAGGTGTAAGAGGGTATATTTGTCCATTCTCATGCTGCTAATAAAGATGCACCAGAGACTGGGCAATTATAAGGAAAGAGGTTTAATGAACTCATAGTTCTACATAGCTGAGGAGGCCTCACAATCATGACAGAAGATGCAGGAAGAGCAAAGGAACGTCTTACATGGCAGCAGGCAAATAAGGAATGTGCAGGGAAACTCCCCTTTATAAAACCATTAGATCTCATTCACTATCATGAGAACAGCATGGGAGAAACTAGCACTCATAATTCAATTATTTCCCACCAGACCCCTCCCATGACACCTTGGAATTATTACAATTCAAGGTGAGATTTGGGTGGGGACATAGAGCCAAACCATACCAAGGGCCAAGGATACAGAAAACTGAGATGTGTTTATGTTACTTTGAGCCAGTAATTTGTCTTCTTTGTAGTTCAGGATTTCATCTGTAACAATAGAAAAAATAACAATATTTCTTCTACAAAACCCCAAAGAGTGATTCTCCAGATGGCAAAACACTAGTGAAAGCCAGTTAACATCTAAGTATTTTGGAAAATCTAAGAGAAAAATAGGATTAGAAAGAAAGCAGAGAAAGAAGGAAAAAGATACAAATGAAAAGGGCCTTTAAAAATTACAAAGCCACTGGGAAATTTCAAGGCAATAAAAGAGAAAGTTGTTTTGATGTTGTTTGCTTATCATTAATATCCATGTCATAATCACACCCACCCCCAACTGATTGATTTTACTGAGTAATTGAAATCTGAACAAATTGCTGGTAATGTCTGCCTTCTCCCCCTAGAGTGTAATCTCCATGAGGTAGGAATTCTGTTGGCCATGTTCCTTGCTTTATCCTTAGTACCACAAGGCATTCCAGATACAGAATTGATGTTTTCTCAGCATCTGATGAATATGCAAATGGAATCCACTTGGCTCTCCAGAATTCCAGCTGGAAAAGAGGTCCTGAATGACTCATTGTTATCAATTAAATTTACTAGAGCACTTGTTGCTTTTGTTTTTTCTTTTCTATATTCATAGAAGATATTTATAATCTCAGTATGAACAGAGCCAGATTTAATTTCACAATGTATATGGAATGATTCCATATATTTGCAAAGACTATATTATGTTTCTAAAAGCTACAATTTTTCCCTTTTGTCTTTGCTATCACTCTACCTTCCCATCTTAAATCCATTCAATTTCTGAGTTTATTAAGATTTTAGGTTAATTTTACTTCATTTTTTTTTCTTTTTAGAGGCACAATCTCGCTCTGCCACCCAGGCTGGAGTGCAGTGGCACCATCATAGCTTATTGTAGCCTCAAATTTCTGGGCTGAAGTGATTCTCCTGCCTCAGCCTCCTGAGCATCTGGAGCTACAGGAATGCACTACCATGCCTGGCTAATTTTTATTTTATTGTATTGTATTTTGTTTTCAGAAACAAGGTCTTGCTATATTGCCCAAGCTGGTCTTGAACTCTTGACCTCAAGCAATCCTCCTGCCTCATCCTCTCAAAGTGCTGGAATTACAGTTATGAGCCACTACACTCAGTCAGCTAATATTAATTTTATAGAGACTTTAAAAATAACTTTCTCTTCACTTCTGCATTAATGAATTGGAAGTTTTATAGTTAAAAACATGGAAAAAATTGATAACTATAAGGCTGTGTGTAAAATCACTGACTAGATTTGTTATTTATTTACCAAATATTTTGTATATTTGATATATATATATATATATATATATATATATATATATTTGTGTGTGTGTGTGTATATATGTGTGTGTGTGTATATATATATTATGTTATATATTGTCCATAATTATATGCAAGATAGCCTCAGACCTGTAAACATAAACAGGTAGAAAAGAAATGAGAAGCTTTTATGGACTGATTAATACAAATATATGGAATGCCAGGAAAATAGTAGTGACTGATAGCAGTTACAATGTCCTTTAATGGTAGCTGGAAATTTCAGTGAAGCAATAAAATGTGCATAAAAATATGCCTCATGTAGCAATTTTTTCTGGTTCCTCTTCAACACTGCAGATTAGATTCAAATGATGTGGCTATGCAGATATGTTACTAAAAGCATTATTCCCTTGATACAGAGAGAATTTGTGACCTCTACCATTTGCATGAGTGGTATAAGGATGTCCACAAATTGACATATTTATTCACAATCAACTGCAGCATTAGTAGTATTCATAAATCACCATTTCCCAGTGGTGTGACATAAGGTATATTAGTGCTTGCAGATTCTCAGTGAGAAATGAGTCCACAGTTAAACATAATATTCCCATTTTGAGAGTTAAAATTGGAATCAGCACAGTAAAAGTATTTTCCAGAGCAATAAACTTCTTCATTTAAAGGCATAGGCTCTGGAGTCACATTTTCTTTCTGAATTCAAATTCTTCCGCATATTATCTATGCTACTTTGAGTAAGTTATTTGTCCTTTTCATACTTCAGATTCTATGTCATAGCAACAGAAATAATAAAAATACCTCCTTCTTGTAGTCAATGGAGGGAAGTATGTGTTAACACATGTAAAAGACTAGAACAGCAAATAGCAAAGAGTATGTACACAATAACAAATTAATATTATTTTCACTGGAAATATAATAATTGATAAAATATGTGATAAATTATGATAAAACCTATTTAGGTTTGTTTGACCCGACATTTCATAGATTCCCCAAATTATTTTGTGTAACTACTACTGAAATCCCATGGTTATTAATTAAATCACAAAAGTGAATTTTTGCTTTTTGGGTGCATTTTAAGAAACACTGAGTCAGAGTATGAAACTAAACCAGTTTTCCAAATCTATCAATATTATGATTGGAAGAAAAAGAAATAATATTTCACATTTTTTAAAATGGAGTTTAATAGAGCTTCACAAAGCATTGACCTGAGTAGACTTATAATTTTCAAAAATGTTACCCACATCATTTGAGGATACAAATAACAAATTTGAAAACTAATTATGTACATATACACTATGGAATACTATGCAGCCATTGAAAGGAGTGGGATCATGTCCTTTTCGGGGATACGAATCAAGCTGGAAGCCAATATCATCAGCAAACTAACACAGAACAGAAAACCAAACACTGCATGTTCTCACTCATAAGTGGAAGTTGAACACGGATAACACAAGGACATGTAGAGGGGAACAACACACACCAGGGCCTGTTGAAGAGATGGGTTGAGGGGAAAAAAACTCAAAGGATGGGTCAGTAAGTGCATCAAACCAACATGGCACACATATACCTATGTAAAAAACCTGCATGTTCTGCATATGTATCCCTTTTTTTTAGAAGAAATAAAGAAAAAAAAAAACAAGAAAGAAAACACTCCAAAAAAATACTACATTTTATAATTGGTGGAGAACTTTGTATAAATAGAAAAAACAAATAAGACAAGCCTGATATTCAAATCTAGGTAAGGTATTCACTCAGCATAATCGAGTCAACATCCTTGTGCCTATAACCTGGTCAACCAGCCCAGAGGTGTCACTGGCCTCTCAGAAACACCACATGCAGCTGTATGAATTGAGGGAGGAGCATATGAACACCATTAACCCAAAGATTCTGAGCCATGTTGGCTCTCAAGCAAATATTTAATTGGCTTCCAGGAGACAAACAGATGTTCAACTAAAGGTAAACAACTTCTGAGAGGTGTAAATGTTTTTAACATGTTATCCCTATAACCTGAGATGATATGCTATCTACACTTCCCTCACCCATACAACACCAATGCAACATCTAACATAATTCGTGCTAACCAAGAAGCTTTCAGATGAATCCATGTATTTTAAGTAATATGATGTAGTAAGAACTCTTGTACTAATTAAATATGAAATTTAATATTATAAAAATTAATATCTTGAGCCACCCATGTATTTCTCCATTGTTTAATGGAGTAAAAACAAAACCAGCACATACACACACACACACACACACACACACACACACACACACACACACACTACTTATACTTTAAAATCCTAAAGAGAACCAACCCAAATACCCATCAATGATAGACTGGACAAAGAAAATGTGGCACATAAACACCATGGAATACTATGCAGCCATAAAAAATGATGAATTCATGTTCTTTGTAGGGACATGGATGAATCTGGAAACTATCATTCTCAGCAAACTGACACAAGAACATAAAACCAGTTCTCACTCATAGGAAGATGTTGAACAATGAGAACACATGAACACAGGGAGGGGAGCATCACACACAGGGGTGTGTTGGGGGATGGGAGGCTAGGGGAGAGACAGCAGCGGTTGGGGAGGTTGGGGAGAGATAACACTGGGAGAAATGGCTGACATAGGTGTTTGGGGAATGGAGATAGCAAACCACCATGGCATATGTGTACCTATGCAACAGTCCTGGAAGATCCACACATGTACCCCAGAACTTGAAGTACAATAAAAAAAAGAGAGTGACTGTTATTAAACTATAAAAATGTTAAAAATTTATAAGTAAAATCATCAGCCACTTCCAACCTTAAAAAAAAATCCTAAAGAGACAAAGACCTGTTTCCTTGGATACAAGGCAAACTGATTTTGAACATTTAAAATGTTATTCTGGTCAAACTGACTCTTCCTACAGAGTCTGACAGCTTTCGCTTCTCAGCTTCCAAGTTGTCAACCTATGATAATATTTAAACTTAATTTAAATAATTCTGAAATCAAATTTTGTAGGAAAATATTGCTCATTCTTTTGCAGTTGTTCTTACAGTCTCTCACTGGATATTTATTTGCTTATGATAAGGTACAATTCAAACATCTAGTTTCTCCATTCAAAGTTTTCCCTTGAGGAAAAGCATTGCTTATCTGCTATGACTGTATCTCTAAACCCTACTGGTTGACATCTAATGCAAACATGGTTTGTTTGTTTTTCTTCGATACAAGAGTCTCGCTCTTTTGCCCAGGCTGGAGTACAATGGGGCTATCTTAGCTCACTGCAAACTCTGCCTACCAGATTCAAGCGATTCTCCAGCCTCAGCCTCTGAAGTAAGTGGGATTACAGAAGCATGCCAACATGCCTAGCTAATTTTTGTATTTTTAAATAGAGATGGGGTTTCGCCTCATTGGCCAGGCTGCTCTCAAACTCCTGACCTCAGGTGATCTGCCTGCCTCAGCCTCCTAGAGTGCTGGGATCACAGGCAAGAGCAACCGCCCCTGGCCTATACCTGGTTTCTAAAAGGGAAACACATCTATTCTGTTGTTAATATCATTGCAAAGTTAGAGGAATTTTATTCAGTTGTGATTCTAAGGTTTCTTACAATCTTTGAAGAAGGTACATGGCAATCATTAAAAAATCTGGAGACAACGGATTTGGAGAGGATGTGGAGAAAGAGGAACACTTTTACACTGTTGGTGGGAATGTAAATTAGTTCAACCATTGTGTAAGACAGTGTGGTGATTCCTCAAGGACCTAGAAATAGAAATTCCATTTGACTCAGCAATCTCATGATTGGGTATATATTCAAAGGATTATAAATTGTTCTATTATAAAGACACATGCACACTTATGTTCATTGTGGCATTGTTTACAGTAGCAAAGACCTGGAACCAACCCAAATGCCCATCAATGATAGACTGGACAGGGAAAATGTGGCACATATACACCATGGAATACTCTGCAGCCATAAAAAACGATGAGTTCCTGTCCTTTGTAGGGTCATGCATGAATATGGAAACCATCATTCTCAGCAAATAGACACAAGAACAGAAAATCAAACACCACATGTTCTCACTCATAGTCAGGTGTTGAACAATGAGAACACATGGACACAGGAAGAAGAGGAGCATCATACACTGGGGTCTGTTGGGGGAAAATAGGGGAGGGACAGTGGGGGGTAGGGAGGTTGGGGAGGTATAACACGGGGAGAAATGCCAGATATAGGTGACGGGGGGATGGAGGCAGCAAACCAAATTGCCTGGTATGTACTTATGCAACAATTCTGCATGTTCTGCACATGAACTCCAGAACCTAAAGTGCAATAAAAAATATATATATATTAAAGGAAAAGCCATTTCTTCCTTCCAAAATGCCTGGCTCAGGTAATAGAATCTATAGAAATTACTTCAGCTTTCTCTGACATAGATATGTATAAAATAAATTCCTTCAGAATTTTGAATGTAATAGTATTTTTAGACAATGGTTAAGCCTCTAATTTGAGGGTCTGAATATCTGGAACTGAATCATGACTCTGCCATATACTAACTGTATGACCATGGGTAAGATAGCTAACATGCCTCCCTCATGTATAAAGTAGGGATAGTGGTAGTTCTTCCATGAAGAATTTATGAGGATGAAATCTTATTTATTAGTCTTAACGTGATTGTTGTTATTGCTAATAACACAAGGCCAGGATACAAGATCAAAAAGCACAGAATTTTTATTTTTAGCACTGTTTTACAAATTACGTTTGCTAAAACTAGGTAGTTTACATTCTACATAAAGATTATGAGTCTTCTAATTTTTGAGAGGGGAAAAGAAAAATCAGTTGTAAAATATATCATTAATCATCAATCAGTGATTTTTGAGTGAGAAAAATTCCAGGACCTGTTACATAATAAACAGTTAGTAAATGGTCTTTGAATAATGAGAGAATGGCTCCAAGTTTTACTCAAGGCACTTGTTTCTGACTCTTCCTATGCGGTGGCACGTAAATTCCTTTGAGATAGGAAAACCAGTTCTCATCACCTTCAATTTACAGGTGTAAAAACAAGTTTCAGAAAATTGCCATGATACATTTTTAAGTTCCCAAAGATTGTATTTGTTGGAGCTACAATACGAATTGAGTTTAATTTTTAAGAAAGCCGATCTTTGACCAGTCATCACTGTCTTCTTCCATACAGAATCCAGTGGTCATTAGTAACTTCTAATCAATTTGTTGCAATAACTAGCAGAAAGAAAACGCACACTACCTTTATTATTAATTTCTTCACAAACTACACAAATATAAAGGTGTTTGACACAATTTTGAAAAATTATAAATGAGATAAAAAGACTAGCTTTCAAAGGCTAAAAATAAAGGCTAGCTTTTACTTTGTACTTTTAGATACTTGTATAGAATCCAACATTCAATTGACATGTGTAGATTTATGAGAAAAGTAGAAATATATGTATCACAGATATATTAATAGTTAGCATTGGTATAGTCTTTTACTGTCTTATATTTCGTATGTATCATCTCATTAGATGAGGTGAGCTAGGGAGATTATTGACATTATATAGATGACTACACTGAGGCTCAAAGTATGAATGTCACTTGCCTAAGGTAAGAAGGCTGATAAGGAAAGAAAACTAAATTTGAACCATGTCTTCTAGGGCTGAGTCCTCAGCTTGTGCTTATATCAAGGTGATTTTGCTCCAAAGAGAAACCCGCTCTTTGCTTCCTATCTGATCTAGTCATGTCACCGTAGAGACTAACTCAATTATTTTGTCTGCCAGATGGTCTGCTGTCACCTCTGTAAAAAAAGCCTTCATGTTAAAAGCACAGACTCCCCAATAACACATTCTTCCCACAGCAAGCTTAGTCACCTTTCCCAGGGGAATTTCCTTTTCTAAACACTGTTGTTTTCTCTTCTATTCTTACAATTGATCAAAGACTAAGCACTCTCTTCAAATAAATATATTTAATGCTCTTGGCATATTTCTCAGCCCTTATGACAGTGCCAAGCAGTGAGATTTACGGTGACATTCAGCAGGTTCTATTTGCCTAAAGGCCCATTCAGAATTGCATCTGAGCTGCAAATAGCTCAGCAGAGAATGACCAAGCAGAGAAGGCTCTAAAAATGACCATTGAGTGTATATGACTCCCAGGCTTCTAGAAAATCTATTGAGGAAGTTTATTTTTTTTTTAATTGTCAAAGAAATCTAAACCTCCAGAAATAAAACTAAGGATCAATTCATATAAGAGTTCTCAACTATAGAATCAGAGAAAATAATAACTATATAAATATATTTTGTTATAATAGCAATGCAAAATAAATATGACCAGATATGACTTAGAGATGACCAAATATGACTTAGATTTTTTTTTCACTCAGGGAGTTTAGGCCATTGTTAGTGAAAATGCAGCCAATAAGAACTACAGAATGATGGTACATAATGAATGGAAGGTACTTGCTGGCCTTAGATCCTAAATCTGTCTTATTAGCCATAGGTCAGTGAACAAGTAACTTGATCACTTATTAATGTAATTTTCCTTAAGGGTAAGTTACCCTTATCACTTCCCTCGTCTTGCTGTAAAGATAATTATAAAAACTGATATAAATGAATCAATCAGTACAGGGACTGGTACCTATTCTATAAATACATTATATGATATAAATGTCAGAAGATACATCATAAAATATTTACTAAGAAGAAAAATGTCTTCATAGCCATATATTTATTTTATGGAAGGGTTTTGAAATATTTTTTACAAACTTTCAAAGTTCTTTACCATCAAGTTACAAGTAACTTTATCTACCAATATTAGTTATAATTTTTTTGAATACTACTCAATTTAATCTGAACTTAGTTTAATTTGGCCTAGCTTAAACAACTTAGGTTATTTTTCTAAAGTTAGGGTTATAATAAAATTAAATTTTTAGTCTTTACTTTTCATTTTCTTTTTGCTTTCCATTGGTAACAAAGATAATGACAGTTTAGAATCCTTTATTCTGACTTTTGCTCCCAAGCTATATCAAGAATTCATTCTGGAATTTGATCAGAATCTCTCAAATAATATGAAGCCTTTCTTAATCCTCTCGGGAATATTAATTTTCTTTCCCCCTAATCCTCGTAACTCTTTGTACCTTTAGTATTCAACATAGACCAAAAAAATTTGTTTAAATATACCCCTTTCCCAGTGGACTGTGTGTATGTTCAAGGCATAAAAATATTTTTTATTCAGTTCGTGTCTGTGGACCTGAGTGAAATGCTTGACACAATGCATGGAACTATTCTCAAATTCCAGTTTGATAAACTAACCCAACCAATGAATAAGTAATCGACTGAACACCATTTTTGTGGACATGATGTAGATGCACATGTTGAAAGATGGCTTAATTATGTGAAAGCACAGCTGCATTCAAAGTGTTGATTAATACAGTGATGCCAACCTGAATGAAGGATATACTATGTGTAATAATCTCTATATTTGATTTTGTTATTTCAATATTTCTTAACTCTGAACTTGATGAATTAAGAATGGCTTGCCTTTAAAGCAAAGGTGGATTATAACACAAAGCTGGGACATAATCATATATAGTACCAAAATATATATCAAAAAAATTACATTAAAAATAGCAAATAATAAAACTATGTCCTATTAAGCCAATTACATACATATATGAGAATTAAAACATGCAAAGATGTACAATATACAGGCAATGAGAGTTTTATTACTGTGGTCTGGGGAAAAAAAGTATTTTTAATATTTTACTGCATCTGTATTTCACACATATTTTCTACTGCACAAGTATTATGTGCAGTAGAAAATCAGTGTTGAGACTGATGAACTTTTATTGATTTATTTATTCTATAAATGTAATCAGAAATACATTTATAAAAAAATAAGCAACAGTAAATAAGGTATCTCACTAAGATGGAATAATGAATTAAAGCAAGTGAGGTTAATCTTATTGGAAATAAATTCCTGTATTTATTCCTTATGTTCATTATGGGATTTTGGCTTAAAGAAAGCATATAAAAAAAGAGTTGGATACAAGGGTAATGTGAGTCAATGATGGTTGTAACAAGAGTGCTAAGAGAGTGTCCAAAGCTGCAGGCACATTTCCAGAAGCATAACATTCAGTGAAAGAAAACTTCAAGGGTTGCTGATCTCCACTCTTTATGCTACTGAGAGAGGAATTACTGGTTTCAGTTCTACTATATTTTGAAAGAGATACTAACAAGCTGGAACGCATCCAGTTAGGTTACAGAAGACTGAGGGGTCTAGAAACCAAGTCAAATGGGAAAGATAGGTGAAAAAGAAGAGACATAACAAAAATGACCTTATGTTAGCATAATGTCTGTCTCCAAATATCTAAGTATGTCATCATGCTAAAGAGAACCTAGAAATAATAAGTAGATTTAGAATACTGTGATTCTCTTTGTTTTGGTTTAATACACCTGAGTAATATGACACACTGCCATCAGAAATTGAGAACTGCTGGTAAAGATTATCACCTGGAGAATTAATTTAGGCTTGCCAATTTGGGGAGTGATTGAGATGCACCTAAACATTTATATCATTTGAAAACTACAACTAGATTATATATTGACACACTACTATAGTGATTACAATGGTGGTGAAATTTCCATCTGCACATCATTAAAATTATCTCTTTAACTGCTTAACCTGTACCAAAAACTCTGATAAACACTTTTTAAAAAAATACTCTTTCAGGTCAGGCACAGTGGCTCACAACTGTAATCCCAGCACTCTGGGAGCCTGAGGCGGGCGGATGTTGAGGTCAAGAGATTGAGACCATGCTGGCCAATATGGTGAAACCCCATCTCTGCTAAAAATACAAAAATTAGCTGAGTGTGGTGGCATGCGCCTGTAGTCCCAACTACCCAGGACGCTAAGTCAGAAGAATCACTTGAACCCAGGAGGCAGAGTTTGCAGTGAGTCAAGATCACACCACTGTACTCCAGCCTGGCCACAGAGTGAGGCTCTGTCTAAAAAAAAAAAAAAAAAAAAAAAAAAATTCTTTCAATAATTTTGGGGGAACAGGTGGTGTTTGGTTACGTGGATAAGGTCTTTAGTGGTGATTTCTGAGATTTTGGTGCACCCGTTACTCCAGCAGTGTACATTGCACCGAATGTGTAGTTACCCGCCTTCCAACCTTCCCCTAATGCCCCAGAGCATATTATATCATTCTTATGCCTTTGCATTCATTTGGTTGATTAACATTTAGGCTGGTTCTGTGTCTTTGCAATTGTAAATTGTGCTGCTAGAAACATGTATGTGCAAGTGTCTTTTTCATATAATGACTTCTTTTCCTCTGGGGTAGACACCAATAGTAGGATTGCTGGATCCAATGGTAATTCTCTTTTTAGTTTTTTAAAGAATCTCCATACTCTTTTTCATAGTGGTTGTACTAGTAGTTTTTTTTTTTTCAATTGTACTTTAGGTTCTGGGGTACATGTGTAAATCATAAAGGATTGTTGTATAAGTACTGAGTACATAGTACTCAGTACTAGGATTAGTACTCAGGTTTCTCAGGCAATGGGCAGAGCCGTAGAGCTCCCAAGAGCTTTTGTCATTTTTGTTGGAGTTTTCAGCTGTCTCATGGTGTTTGCAGCAAAAAGCCACTTCTTTCAAAGGGTCTGTGATTCCTTTCTGTTTTCCTGGTATGTTCCTATAGTGGTTCTTGGAGCAAAATTTCACAACGTGAGTCTCCAGACACTGTTCTATCCTTCCAAGCAGGAGCTGCATATTAGTCACTTCTCCTAGTCACCTTTTTTCCCTCTGCTAAATACTTTATAGGAACCATCTTATTCAGTACTGATAAGATCCTAAAATGTAGGTATGGTTTGGCTCAACATAAAGATGATGGCACTGAAGCTTAGAACAGAGATTCAATACTATATAGTTAACAAATTCCAGAATTAGAATGAAAACTTGGATCGATCTGAATAGAAACTTGTATTTTAAAACCTTATGCTATAGGAAGGGTAAACAGAGGGTATGATTTGTCTGAATGTCATAGATTTCTGAACCTCAGATCAGGCACAAATTAGATAAGGGTTCTTTAAAGTAATTGCAGGAAGAATTCAAAATAAAACTGTTGAACCATATGACTCCAAGTGAGAAGTAGATTAATTCTATTTCACTTAGTATGTGTTTAACTGAAAGTAATGGAACATCTGCCTAAAAATGTCTTTACAAATAGAAATGTCTACTTTTTTTTTATTTCTCATATAAATGAGACCACAAAAGATGTCTTTCTGTGCCTGGAATCTTTCACTTAGCATAATATCCTCTAGATTTATCCACATTGTTGCAAATGACAGAAATTTCTTCTTTTTAAAGGCCAAAGAGTATTTCATTATAGAGAATAAAATGGTGGTTGCCAGAGTCTGGGAGTGGGGTAGATGGGGAAACGGAAGATGTCAAAGAGTACAAAGATTCAGTTAACAACAGTAATAAGTTCTAGTGATCTATTGCACAATGTGATGACAACAGTTAACAATAATGTATTGTATATTTTAAAATTACTAAAAAATTAGATTTTAAATGTTCTCACAATAAAATAGGATAAGTATATGAGGTGATGGGTATGTTAGTTACTTTGATTTAATCATTTTACAGTGTATATGTACATATGTCACGACATCACATTGTATTCCATAAATATATATAATTATTATTTGTCAATTAAAACTTTTCCCAGTTTATGTCTGATGTCCAGGTATAATTTTTATGTTAATTTTTGCGGGTACATAGTAGAAGTATATATATTTATGGGGCATATGAGATGTTTTGATACAGGCATTCAATGCATCATAATCACATCATGGAGGATAGAGTATCCATCCCTTCAAGCACTTATCCATTGAGTTACAAACAGTCCAATTACATTCTTTAAGTTATTTTAATTGATGGGTAAAATTTTTTAGTACTTTTAAGTTCAGGGGTAAATGTGCAAGTTTGTTACATAGGTAAACATGTGGTTTTTGTACAAATCATTCCATCACCCAGATATTAAGCCTAGTACCCATTAGTTACTTTTTCTGATTGTCTCACTCCTTCCACCCTCCACCCTTCAATATGTCCCAGTGTGTGTTGCTCCCTTCTACTTGTCCATATGTTCTCATCATTTAGCTCTCACTGAGAACATGCAATATTTGGGTTTCTGTTACTGCATTAGTTTGCTAAGGATAATAGCCTCCAGCTCCAACCATGTCCCTGCAAAGGACATGATCTCATTATTTTTTGTTGTTGAATAGTATTCCATGGTGTATTTAAAAGATAAAGGTGTCTGATTCTCTTGCTTAAGAAAATACTCCAAGATTGGTATAGCAACCTGGAAATTTTAAAAAAGAAAGACCTGGGTGTAAGGTTTTCTACATCTGTATGTATTTATTTATCCTAACAGGAAACACAAGGACTCTGAATAAAATAGACTGCCTACTCATAGAGTATCTAGCATAGGGAGGGTCCTTAGGCTTCATTTTCCATAAAGTGTGAACAAATGAGTCCAAGGAAAACTCTAAATCCCATTGGAGTAATCCATAATCTCTAGAACTGGGTCATATACTCATATACTCACTTCTAGAACAATCAAAGTTAAAAAGGAAATCCATTACCATATTTGGCTTAGAACAAGTACAGGACAAGTTGGTATTCAAACAAAATTCGGTTCTAATTTCAGTGCTTACTGAATGAGAAGATCTGCTATGACATCTAAGACTAATTAATTTATTCAACATATGGCACCTGCTATATACTAAACACACATAGGGAAAAATACATCTATAAAAGTGAATAAGACAGTTGCAGATTCTTAGAGGCTCACAATCTGGTGACAATGAAAAATACTTATCAATTGTACAGTGCATGTAGTTACATAACAGAATATAAGTATTAAATATTAAGCATCAAATATTTTCTTTTACATGAAGAATTTTTTATTGAATTGACTTCAAATGTGAATATCTTGTAAGATTTATTGCCCTTTATTCTTATCTTAATGATAATACTTTGAATTTGATTTTATGCTATATATTTTCAAACATAAAATTATACTTATAAATGTTAATTATGTAATATAAGTAACAAAATCACTGGTAATTACGACAACAGATAAAGCAAATTTGGTACCAATTGCCCATTTTGTTAACAATTATGATTATAGATTCAAGTAAAAATGACTAAAATAATTAAGATAGGCCCTTAAATTTTTAATGCCCTCAGAATATGAAATAACTTACATAGGAAGACTGTAGAATGTTCATCTGTGAGGATTTGCTACACTAGGAACAGATATACCACTCTGTAAATTAAATTATACTTTGAGTATATGCAGGGATTCTGCCAGAAAATAACATAGAGGCTAGATAACCTCACAAAGTTCCTTAATATGAAATCTGACGTTTCATCATAAATATAATGATGAGTTTCTTTTGCTTCTTAAAAAAGACTGACCATCATCTGATGAATCAAGCAGTTAATCTCCAGGTTTCTTAAGGTTGAACTCACAAGTCAAGGGCAAGTCTAGAACAAGGTCACACATGCAAGTCCTTAGACACTAAGAAAGCTCTTGCTGCAACAGGTAATGGGTCACCAGCCAGAACATTACTGACATCTACTACCCTGGTCTTATGAGAGAGTACGGAATCTATAAATGTACATTAATTAATCTATGCAGTCAACAAGTATTTATAGGGCATAAAGCAAATGCTATGAAAATTATGAGAGTAAAATAAGATATGCTCATTACTTTTGAAGTACCTATAAACCACATTTGCTTATGGAAAGTAATCAACAAATTTGGACTTGAACTGGAAAGCTCTATAAATATGCATGGAATATATAAATGCAATAATTAAAATAACAAACGTTATGGTGGCTTAGTGACTAGAGAAAAATACAAGTTGAAATGTAAGGAGAAAAGTTCATGATTTTCATCCTGGAGGTAATATAGAGCTGAGAAATTAAAATGAGAAAGAAAAAAATTCTAAGCAAAAGAATTAGCATAAGTAAAAGAATAGAGTAAGATTTAGGAGCAGTATGTTTGAGTGAAAACTGGATGTGTCTATTTTTGTGAGGTTTAAATTGTTTGTGTTTGGAAATAGCGGGAAATTAATATGAAAGAAAAGACCATACCAAAACTCAGATTGCAAAGGGCCTTGAATTAAACTAACATAGGCAAATATGAGTAAGAATTTAAACTATTTACAGTTTAATAGCATGAGATATATTTGATTTTTACATATTTCTAAGAAATATGATAAGAAGATTAGATTTTTTGAATCTTTAAAAGTAAAGAGAGAGGCCAACAGAGTGGCTCACATCTGTAATCCCACCACTTTGAGAGGCTGAGGCAGGTGAATCACTTGAGGTCAGTAGTTCCAGATCAGCCTGGCCAAAATGGTGAAACCCCATCTCTACTAAAAATACAAAATATTAGCCAGGCATAATGGCACACACTTGTAATTCCAGCTACTTGGAAGGCTGAGACAGGAGAATTCTTTAACCTGGAAGGTGGAGTTTGTAGTGAGCCAAGACCACACCATTGCACTCCAGCCTGGGTGATGAGTAAAACTCCATCTCAAAAAAAAAAAAAAAAAAGTAGGGAGAGAAAATACAAATAACATACATTGTTAAAATAAAATGTGACTAGTATAAAAATCAGGAGAACATTAGAATAATTGCAATCAATGTAGATGACCACCTAACTTCAGTACCTCTCCTATACTTTCTAAACTGAAAACTCAATTTGCATTTAGTGAATGCTCATTGTTGAACATTTTTTTCTGTGTACTTTCCTTTCTTTGACACCCCCCAGCCAATTCAAGAGAAATCCTCGAGAAACTGCTATATTTCTTTCTAGGTTTAATATTTACAAAAGCTATTTAAAATGAGGATTTGAAAATATAAAACTGAATACTCTTTCCTTTTAGATCATCCCCAAGCCTAGTAGGCATTTAAAATTCAGAATTTCAATATGATATTTTCCATCAACACAGTTTGCTAATGTGCTTGTGAAAGATTGGGTCAGCATCCCTGAACTTGGTTACAAATTAGGAAAGAATCTAAAACAGTAATTTGGGTGTTATTACATGAACGAACTATGCAATTTTATCATTATTCCTCCTGTTAGAAGACAATTAACACTCTATCTAATTGCACTGTTCAATCAGGATGGCAATAGAATGGAAAGCCAATGGAATGAAAGTGTGGATGTAGAGAGCTGCAGTTTCTGTAAAGACTTAAACATTACCTCAGCAATTGCAACTATTTGATGATAATCTTGTGTCATAAGAGACTGCTTACTCAAAAGTCAAAAGAGATTTGTTTCTGATTAACAATGTATATTAGTCCATTCTCACACTGCTAATAAAAACATACCTAAGACTGGGTAATCTATAAAAGAAAGAGGTTTTCTTTCCCAGTTCAGCATGGCTGGGAAGGCCTCAGGAACCTTGCAATCATGGCAGAATGTGAAGGGGAAGCAAGGTACCTTCTTCACAAGGTGGCAGGAATGCAGAGAACCAAGTCCCAAGGTTGCACATAGCAGAAGCGCCCTGGTCTCAGCCCAGGAAACCATTTTTCCCTCTTAGGTCTCTGGGCCTGTGATGGGAGGGGCCGACCTGAAGACATTTTCCCCCATTGACTTGGAGATTAACATTCGACTCCTCATTACATAAGCAATTTTCTGCAGCAGGCTTGGATTTCTTCCGCAGAAAATGGATTTTTCTTTTCTATCACATCTTCAGGCTGCAAGTTTTCCAAACTTTTATGCTTTGCTTCCTCTTAAATGCTTTGCTACTTAGAAATTTCTCTGCCAGCTATCCTAAATCATCTCTTAAGTTCAAAGTTCCACAAATCTCTAGGACAGGGGCAAAATGCCACCAGCCTCTTTGCACAGCATGAGTGACCTTTACTCCAGTTCCCAACAAGTTCCTCATCTCCATCTATGTTAGTAAGGGTTCTCTAGAGGGACAGAAGTAATAGGACAGATGTATATATAAAGGGGAGTTTATTAAGGAATATTGACTCACACAATCACAAGGTTAAGTCCCACAATAGGCTGTCCATCTGCAAGCTGAGGAGCAAGGAAGCCATTCCAAGTCCCAAAAACCTCAAAAGTAGGGAAGCTGACAGTGCAGCCTTCAGTCTGTGGTTGAAGGTCCAAGTGTCCAAAAGCTGAAGAAGTTGAGATCCAAGTTCTAGGTAAGAAAGCATCCAGCATGGGAGAAAGATGTAGTCCTGAAGACTAAGCCAGTCTACTCTTTCCACTTTCCTGTGTCTGTTTTTATCATAGCCATGCTGGCAGCTGATTAGCTGGTGCCTACTCAGATTGAGGGTGGGTCTGCATCTTCCAGTTCACTGACTCAAATATTAATCTCCTTTGGCAATGTCCTCACAGACCTACCTAGAAACAGTACTTTGCATCCTTCAATCCAATCAAGTTGACACTCACTATTAACCATTACACCACCTGAGACCACCTCAGCCTGGACTTTATTGTCATATATGATATGTCACTGTCAACATTTTGGTCAAAGCCATTCAACAAGTCTCTAGGAAGTTTCAAATGTTCTCACATTTTATCTACTTCTGAGTCCTCCAAACGGTTCCAACCTCTGCCTGTTACCCAATTCCTAAGTTGCTTCCACATTTTTGGGTATCTTTACAGCAGCACCCTATTGGTGAGAATCTGGTACCAATTTATTCTATGAGTCAATTCTCATGCTGCTTATAAAGACATACCCCAAACAGGGTAATTTATAAAAGAAAGTGGTTTGATTGACTCAGTTTCACAGGGCAGGAGAGGCCTGAGGAAACTTACAATTATGGTGGAAGGGGAAGCAAACATGTCCTTCTTCATACAGTGGCAGCAAGGAGAGGTGCTAAGCAAAATGGGAAAAGCCCCTTATAAAACCATCAGAACTTGTGAGAATTCACTATCATGAGAACATCATGGAGTTAACCACCCCCATGATTCAATTACCTCCCACTGGGTCCCTCCCATGACACATGGGCATTATGGGAACTAAAATTCAAGATGAGATTTGGGTGGAGATACAGCCAAACTATACCACATCGCAACAGAGTTTTTAAAAAGGTTACTAAAAACCCATGATATACTAGTACTGGATTAGAAACTGTGTACACTAAAAAAAAATAAATAAAAAATAAAAAAACCTGACCTCAAGTATCATGCAACATACTCTTTGTCAGGCTATAGAAATGCAATGTGTATTACTCAGGGCTAAGTAGTAACAACAGTGATATTTATAGAAATTGTATTTCATCTCTCTAGAAATTCAGGTAAGGCCTCCATGAGAAAATGACATTTAAACTGAGGTTGAAAACAACTAGTATTTAGGATGAAGAATCATGGTAAGAAAAATATTAAAAGGTTCAAGACAACACAGAACATTTAACTAGAGATCATAAATAAACTCATTTCCTAGGTGGAGAGATTTCTACTCCAGCAATATTGGTATGCAGATGGTATCAGGAATTATATCTCCAGCCCAGACCTTTAAATGTTGAACTCTAGCCTTATGATCAACTTCCTACTAAACATCTCTGTTATAATGTCTAATATGCATCTCCAACTTAACCAGAAACTAACTAAACTCTTAATTCCCTAGCATTCCTCATTACAATAATTGCCACCTTCATTTATCCCAATTGCTCAGGAGGAAAAAAAAATAGAGGAATTATTCGGTCTTCCCTTTAACTCACATTGCTTCTCTAGTCCATTCTGTGGGTTCTATCCTCAAAATATATTTTACATTTAACAACATTTTACTACCCCGACTACAGCTGTTTTACACCAAATCATCAGCTGTCTTCTAAAGGATGGTAGTAGTCCTCTACAAGTCTTCCTGATTTCATTCTGTTCTCCATAATATTCAGAATAATCCTTTAAAAGCGGAAATTGTGGAGGTTGCGGTGAGCCGAGATCACGCCATTGCACTCCAGCCTGGGCAACAATGATGAGCGAAACTCCGTCTCAAAAGAAAAATAAAATAAAATAAAAGTGGAAATTATGTCACAATAGTCTTCTGTTAATAATCCTACAAAGATTCCATATCTTTCTCTCTACAAAAGCTGAAACCTTCTTCCCTTATATGTTCACTTACTCTGCCCTTTCACTTTGGTTTCTATCAAATGGTTATCTTCCCTGAGATGCCTCCCACTAAGCCACAATCAAACATAGCATATTCTATTATTTCCTACATTATTATTCTAATTTTTTCCAAACCACCTCTAGGGTTCCTGAAGAAAGGACATTTGGTCTGTTTTGCTAACCACTCTTTCCCTGGTACAACCAAATTATGCCTAGTGTTCCATTATTGGAACGCTAAACATGTGGGAGTTATTTATATCCTACTGCTCAGGGTCATTGCCAAGATCTGATTGCAAAATTTCAAAAAATTTTAATCTCAGACATAAATAGGTTAAAATAGCTCCTGCTGCATAAGAGACATTCAATAAATACCTTTTCTTGTCAATGAACAAATAGGCATAAATGGGTTAAAATAGTTCCTGCTGCACAATAGGTAATAAGTACCTTTACTTGTCAATAAACAAATGAATGTTATACCTGAGATGTCAATAAACAGATAAAATCAGCTAGAAATAGTTTCAACTGGTCCCTAATTATACTTCAGGAGAAAAAAACAGTTACCAAAAGTATAATCTCCAGTAGCTTTCTAGTTAATTAGCTAATTGATTAATCAATGCCTTCATTTCTTTCTTCAACAAATATTTATAGAAATTTACTATGTGTTTGACACAGATAGGTGTTGAGATTTCAAATACTCCAGTGAAGAAAACAAATAATCCTTATCCTCTCAAGACATGAGTACCATAGGAAGGGAGGAAAGTAAACAGACAACTGCGACTTACTTTATTTAAAAAGTAAACCCTGCAACAGGGTAATGTCCTGAGAGCCTTAGAGAATAATCACCTTAAGGAGGCCAGAAAATCATGGACGACTTAAAGAAGAGGCCTGAGTGCTGCTTGTTCTCGGGAGAGCTGCCTGAGATTTATCAGCCTCTTGGTTAGGGAAGTTGACACTTCAAGGACGTCTCTTGAATATGGGTTGGGACTAGACTGCTCCCTCTCGTGAATGAAGAATGATTCAAGCCAGAAATAAGTGCGAAGCCATGCAAAAAAGAACAAGATGCCAAAACCGGTAGTGAAAAATAAGATACAGAGAAACATGAAAGCAAATGAGGGAGCTGCAATGATCATAATTGGCACCTGTCACACACGATTTATTAAGAGCATCCCAAACTATGAATTTGTTCTTTATTTTAGTCATTATTTTTGTCATGTGCATCCTCTAATTACATACTTCTGTGAAACAGTCATCATTACAGGCAACCTTTAGTTATAAAATATATGTAGATGAATTTCTTGACTGAAAGAAAAAAGAAGGCTTCCTTTTTACCACTCTTACAGCAGAATCTAATGCTTTTTTCCCCCTCCATTTTTTAAAGCAATATACTCTGAGATTTTTAGCTATATCACTCTTTGTGTGATTGAATAAAAAATGATGCTGACTTGATTGTTCTGGCTTCCTGCTCTCCCATTTCTGTGTAATCTTTTAAAAACTAACTTCTTCTGACAGCTCTGCTCAGAGGCATAGAAACCTAAATAAACGAAGGGAATTCAGAAACTTTCAGAAACAGAAAGCTTTAGCATTGCACAGAAAGCCAGGAACTTTAGCTGCACATTTCTTATGTGCAATGAATACCCTGATTCTAGTTGGTGCTGAACAGAGAATGAGGAAAAACCTTCACTATGGATATCTAGTGATCCCAGTATAACACTAAGGGTTATGATGCTAGTCTGCTCCTTTAATGCGCTGTGCCTGTGACCTTCAGCCTCTGCTCTAAATTCAATTGTGAATGCTGACTTATTGCTTAAGATTTTGCAGGAAACTCCTATTGACTGTGAAGACCTCTGCAATAATGCAATGTTGCTCCAGCACCTGGTCTGTGATAGTAATATTATAATAATTATTATTATTAACTGCATAATACTAAAACTTGCTTTCCTGTTTGAAAAAAAAAATCTATTTTCTGGATTATTTCTCTTTATTTTTCTGAATGTAAACTATATCTACTGTTTATTCTATTACAACCTAGTTTCACAGGGTATGGAAAATACACAGCCTCTGCCTGTCTCCTCCATTCTTCTCTGGGCTTCTGTGTATATCATTATTCATTACCCCATACCAGAGTGTGAACTTCTTAATGATGAAGAGAAAATCTAATGGCTCAATGTTGCTTTTGAAAAAGAATTTTTTGAAGAATGACGGTGAAAGTTTACTTTAAGACAATTTAAGAAGTACAGGCATCTAACAGACTAATTATTAGCACAAAATCTTTTGGAAGCACTTCCACAAATATGTATTCATTTACCCACATACAGAAGTGAACAAGTTGAAGATTATGAGCAATTTCTTAGCTAATAATGCACCTCATTCTGGAATACAGGGCTCTAACCTGTCAGAAAAGTAAATGGCTTTATCTACCTGATCAATGACATATTAGAGGCAAGAAAGTATTTTAGGAAGCTAGATTGATAATGGCAAGGTAAGCTGCCTTGGTTTGGCAGCACCTTATTTATTAACAGTTTGTATTCCTAGGATATGTTTAGGCAAGTTCTACAGCTTTCAGCAGATATTGATATGTAATCAATACACTTTAATTTTAAAAGGAAATGAAAATCCTTGTTCGGCTCACCTTTGGGTTTATGATACTACAAACCAATGAACCATTTGATTTTAAAGACATTTTTACAGATGGATGTTACCATTTATGCTTTGATAAGGTGTACTGTCATAATTAATTAAATTTCCAGTGACATGTTGTAGATGACTTGTTACTTTTTCTTTATTAGACTTTATCTAAGTCCCATTCAATGGAGATTTAACCTCTAAATGGGCTAACACTGGTAAAAATATATCTCATCATAAGACCACACTAATGGAATCTTCTCACTTGTTATATATTTATAATTAGATTTTTTTTGTGGGTGAAGGGGAGGAAGGCAGCAAAACACACTGCCATGTGTGTACCTATGCAACTATCTTTCACATTCTGCACATGTACCCCAAAACCTAAAATGCAATAAAAATAAATAAATAAAATAAAATAAAAGCTGTCTCCATTAGAGAGCACATATTTGCTTTAAGTCTATGATTATATAATTTACTATAGAATCTAGAAGACTTTTGAGATTAATAGAAAACATTGTTAATAATTATGCTAGGACAGAAAACACAGACAGAAATTTTTTTTGGAAATGAAAAAAAAAAGTAGAAAATTTTATGACCTATCTAGAGAGTTACATGTATGGCTCACAGTCAAATTAGAGAAAGTGCCTGCTATGAAAATTTTGTCATTTCCCCTAGAAATATGTGCTATATACTCACCTAGATGTTTTGTATTCACTTGACATGTACTATCATTTATTCCACTCGTAAATATTTGACTTGTTTTGACACTTTATCAATTAAAAGAATGAGAAGACTAAATGATCCTTAGCTCAGGTTGTCTCTAACTGTACCAGTTACTCCACGTAAGTTGTGTCACCTCGAGCATTGCTGCTACTAACAAAAGTAATTAACATTATCATTGTGAATAACAGTTACTGTTTATTGAGGAAGTAAATGTCTACAGCATGGTGCTAAGTACACTACATATATTATCTCATTTTATTCCCAAGTTTGAAAAGGAAGATATTATTATGCCCACTTTATAAATAGGAAAACTGAAGCCCAGAGAGGTTATAAATATCTTTGAGCTTCCATAGTTAATGTACATACACAACTGCTTCATACGTAAGTCCTTTTGATTCTGAAGTCTCTGTAAGTCATCCTTTCTGAGTTTTGGCTTCCCCACTTATAAGATAAATAAAAATCAACAGGAGTAGGAAATCTCCAAGGACTTGAATATTATAATTTGACAACTTTCTTTCTGTTTAGATATGCTAACACAACATCCTTGATTTACACTTTTACAGATACAAACAAGAAATCCCAACCACTCTTTTTAATTGAACAAGGGTAGACATAAATTTTCTAGCAAAGTTTGGTTTTGGATATAACAAGAATGATAATTTACATCATTTAGTAAACTGACAGCTTAGACCACGCTATTTATAAAAAGAGCAAACAATTACTTTAATATAGACTATAAAGAGATTAATACTATTTTAATGTGTAAAGATACTGCTTTTAGTACTCCTTTGAGAATTGTTTTGAGTTCATATTGTTTTTAAAATGATAAAATTATCTGTCATTTTAAATTATTTTAGAAGCATGTTTCACAAAATAGAACAAAGTGTTACACTGTTATTCAGCTGATATTATTATTTTTTGTTGTTGTTTATTTTTATTTTTATTGCATTTTAGGTTTTGGGGTACATGTGCAGAACGTGCAAGATAGTTCCATAGGTACACACATGACAGTGTGTTTTGCTGCCTTCCTCCCCTTCACCCACATTTGACATTTCTCCCCAGGCTATCCCTCCCCAGCTACCCCCCCGCTGTCCCTCCCCTATTCTCCCCAATAGACTCCAGTGTGTACTACCCCCTTCCCTGTGTCCATGTGTTCTCATTTTTCTCACCTGCCTATGAGTGAGAATATGTGGTATTTCATTTTCTGTTCTTGTGTCACTTTGCTGAGAATGATGTTCTCCAGATTCATCCATGTCCTTACAAAGGACACAAACTCATCATTTTTGATTGCTGCATAATATTCCATGGTGTATATGTGCCACATTTTCCCAGTCCAGTCTATCATCGATGGGCATTTCGGTTGGTTCCAGGTCTTTGCTATTGTAAACAGTGCTGCAATGAACATTCGTGTGCATGTGTCCTTATAGTAGAACAATTTATAGTCCTTTGGATATATACCCAGTAATGGGATTGCTGGGCCAAATGGAATTTCTATTTCTAGGTCACTGAGGAATCGCGACACTGTCTTCCACAATTGTTGAACTAATTTACACTCCCACCAGCAGTGTAAAAGTGTTCCTTTTTCTCCACATCCTCTCCAGCATCTGCTGTCTCCAGATTTTTTCATGGTGGCCATTCTAACTGACATGAGATGGTATCTCAATGTAGCTTTGATTTGCATTTCTCTAATGGCCAGTGATGATGAATATTTTTTCATATATGTGTTGGCCTCATGTATGTCTTCTGTTGTAAAGTGTCTGTTCATATCATTTGCCCATTTTTAAATGGGCTTGTTTGGTTTTTTTTTTTTGTAAATCTGTTTTAGTTCTTTGTAAATTCTGGATATCAGCCCTTTGTCATATGGGTAAACTGCAAAAATTTTTTCACATTCTGTTGGTTGCCGATACATCTAATGACTGTTTCTTTTGCTGTGCAGAAGCTGTGGAGTTTGACTAGGTCCCATTTGTCTATTTTGGCTTTTGTTGCCAATGCTTTTGGTGTTTTGGTCATGAAGGCCTTGCCTACTCCTATGTCCTGAATGGTTTTGCATAGATTTTCTTCTAGAGTTTTTATGGTGCCAGGTCTTATGTTTAAGTCTTTAATCCATCTGGAGTTAATTTTAGTGTAAAGTGTCAGGAAGGGGTCCAGTTTCTGCTTTCTGCACATGGCTAGCCAGTTTTCCCAACACCATTTATTAAACAGGGAATCCTTTCCCCATTGCTTGTTTTTGTCTGGTTTATCAAAGATTATATGGTTGTAGATATGTTGTGTTGCCTCCAATGCCTCTGTTCTGTTCCATTGGTGTATATCTCTGTTTTGGTACCAGTACCATGCTGTTTTGATTACTGTAGCCTTGTAGTATACTTTGAAGTCTGGTAGTGTAATGCCTCCAGCTGTGTTCTTTTTGCTTAGAATTGACTTGGCTATGCAGGCTATTTTTGCTTCCATATGAAATTCATGGTGGTTTTTTCCAGTTCTGTGAAGAAATTCAATGGTGTCTTGATGGGAATAGCATTGATTCTGTAAATTACTTTGGGCAGTATAGCCATTTTCATGATATTGATTCTTCCTAACCATGAACATGGAATGTTTCTCCATCTGTTTGTGTCCTCCCTTATTTTGTTGAGCAGTGGTTTGTAGTTTTCCTTGAAGAGGTCCCTTACTTTCCTTGTAAGTTGTATTCCTAGGTATTTTATTCTCTTTGTAGCAATTGTGAATGGCAGTTCATTCTTGATTTGGTTCTCTTTAAGTCTGTTATTGGTGTATAGGAATGCTTGTGATTTTTGCACATTGATTTTATATCCTGAGACTTTGCTGAAGTTGCTTATCAGTTTCAGGAGTTTTTGGGCTGAGGTGATGGAGTCTTCTAGGTATACTATCATGTCGTCTGCAAATAGAGACAATTTGGCTTCCACCTTTCCTATTTAAATACCCTTTATTTCTTTTTCTTGCCTGATTGCTCTGGCTAGAACTTCCAGTACTATGTTGAATAGGAGTGGTGAGAGAGGGCATCCTTGTCTAGTGCTGGATTTCAAAGGGAATGCTTCCAGTTTTTGCCAATTAAGTATGATATTGGCTGTTGATTTGTCATAAATAGCTTTTATTACTTTGAGATATGTTCCATCAATACCGACTTTATTGAGGGTTTTTAGCATAAAGGGCTGTTGAATTTTGTCAAATGCCTTCTCTTCTCAATTGAGATAATCATGTGGTTTTTGTTTTTGGTTCTGTTTCTGTGGTGAATTACGTTAATAGACCGTGTATGTTGAACCAGCCTTGCATCCCAGGGATAAATCCTACTTGATCATGATGGATACGTTTTTTAATGTGCTGTTGCAATCGGCTTGCCAGTATTTTATTGAAGATTTTTGCATCTATGTTCAACATGGATATTGGCCTGAAGTTTTCTTTTCTTGTTGAGTCTCTGCCAGGTTTTGGTATCAGGATGATGTTTGTCTCATAAAATGATTTGGGAAGGGTTCCCTCTTTTTGGATTATTTGGAATAGTTTCAGAAGGAATGGTACCAGATCCTCTTTGTGTGTCTGGTAGAATTCAGCTGTGAACCCATCTGGACCTGAGCTTTTTTTGTGTGGTAGGCTCTTAATTGCTGCCTCAATTTCAGACCTTGTTATTGGTCTATTCATAGTTTCGGCTTCCTCCTGGTTTAGGCTTGGGAGGACACAGGTGTCCAGAAATTTATCCATTTCTTCCTGGTTTACTAGTTTATGTGCATAGAGTTGTTTGTAGTATTCTCTGATGATGGTTTGAATTTCTGTGGAATCTGTGGTGATTTCCCCTTTATTTTTTTTATTGCATCTATTTGGTTTTTCTCTCTCTCTTTTTTTAATCAGTTTGGCTAGTGGTCTGTCTATTTTGTGGATCTTTTCAAAAAACCAGCTCTTGGATTTATTGATTTTTGAAGGGTTTTTCGTGTCTCTATCTCCTTCAGTTCTGCTCTGATCTTAGTTATTTCTTGTATTCTGCTAGGTTTTGAGTTTTTTTTTATCTTGCTCCTCTAGCTCTTTCAATTTTGACGATAGGGTGCCAATTTTGGATCTCTCCACTCTTCTCATGTGGGCACTTATTGCTATATATTTTCCTCTACAGACTGCTTTAAATGTGTGCCAGAGATTCTGGTACGTTGTGTCTTCATTGTCGTTGGTTTCAAAGAACTTCTTTATTTCTGCCTTCATTTCATTGTTTATCCAATCAACATTCAAGAGCCAGTTGTTCAGTTTCCATGAAGCTGTGCAGTTCTGAGTTCGTTTCTGAATTTTGAGTTCTAACTTGATTGCACTATGGTCTGAGAGACTGTTTGTTATGATTTTGGTTATTTTCCATTTGCTGAGGAGTGCTTTACTTCCAATTATGTGGTCAATTTTGGAGTAGGTGTGCTGTGGTGCTGAGCAGAATGTATATTCTGTGGATTTGTGGTGGAGAGTTCTGTAAATGTCTATCAGGTTTGCTTGTTCCAGGTCTGAGTTCAAGTCCTGGATATCCTTGTGAATTTTCTGTCTGGTTGATCTGTCTGATATTGACAGTGGAGTGTTTAAGTCTTCCACTATTATTGTGTGGGAGTCTAATTCTCTTGGTAAGTCATTAAGAACTTGCCTTATATATCTGGATGCTCCTGTATTGGGTCCATATATATTTAGGATTGTTAGCTCTTCTTGTTGTATCAATCCTTTTACTATTATGTAATGACCTTCTTTGTTTCTTTTGATCTTTGTTGCTTTAAAGTCTATTTTATCAGAGATGAGAATTGCAACCCCTGCTTTTTTTTGGTCTCCATTTGCTTGGTAAATCTTCCTCCATCCCTTTATTTTGAGCCTTTGTGTATCCTTACATGTGAGATGGGTTTCCTGGATACAGCACACCAATGGGTTTTGGTTTGTTATTCAATTTGCCAGTCTGTGTCTTTTGATTGGTGCATTTAGCCCATTTACATTTAGGGTTAATATTGTTATGTGTGAATTTGATACTGCCGTTTTGATGCTAGCTGGCTGTTTTGCCCATTAGTTGATGCAGATTCTTTATTTTGTTGATGCTCTTTAGCATTTGGTATGGTTTTAGAATGGCTGGTACTGTTTGTTCCTTTCTATGTGTAGTGCCTCTTTCAGGAGCTCTTGTAATGCAGGCCTGGTGGTGACAAAATCTCTGAGTACTTGCTTGTTGGCAAAAGATTTTATTCTTCCTTCACTTATGAAGCTCAGTTTGGCTGGATATGAAATTCTGGGTTGAAAGTTTTTTTCTTTAAGGATGTTGAATATTGGTCCCCACTCTCTTCTGGCTTGTTGAGTCTGCCAAGAGATCTGCTGTGAGTCTGATGGGCTTCCCTTTGTGGGTGACCCAACCTTTCCCTCTGGCTGCCCTTACTATTTTCTCCTTCATTTCAACCCTGGTGAATCTGATGACTATGTGCCTTGGGGTTGCTCTTCTTGTGAAATATCTTTGTGGTTTTCTCTGTATTTTCTGGACTTAAGTATTGGCCTTCCTTGCTAGGTTTGGGGAAATTTTCCTGGATAATATCCTGAAGAGTATTTTCCGACTTGGATTTATTCTCTTCATCACATTCTGGTACACCTATCAAACATAGGTTAGGTCTCTTCACATAGTCCCACATTTCTTGGAGATTTTGTTCATTCCTTTTTGCACTTTTCTCTCTAAGCTTGGTTTCTCATTTTATTTCATTGAGTTGATCTTTGACTTCTGATATTCTTTCTTCTGCTTGGTCAATTCGGCTGTTGAAACTTGTACATGCATCACGAAGTTCTCGTGTTGTATTTTTCAGCTCTTTCAATTTATTCATATTCCTCTCTAAGTTGTCCATTCTTGTTATCATTTCCTCGAATCTTTTTTCAAATCTTTTTTCAAGGTTCGTAGTTTCTTTGCATTGATTTAGAACATGTCCTTTTAGCTCACTGAAGTTTCTCATTATCCACCTTCTGAAGTCTGATTCCGTCATTTCATCACACTCATTCTCCGTCCAGCTTTGTTCCCTTGCTGGTGAGGAGTTTTGGTCCTTCGTAGGAGGTGAGGTGTTTTGGTTTTGGGTGTTTTCCTCCTTTTTGTGCTGGTTTCTTCCTATCTTTGTGGATTTATCCACCTGTCATCTTAGTAGTTGCTGACTTTTCGATTGGGTCTCTGAGTGGATGCCCAGATTGCTGATGATGAAGTATTTCTGTTACTTAGTTTTCCTTCTAACAGTCTAGCCCCTCTGCTGTACAACTGCTGAGGTCCACTCCAGTCCCTGCTTCTCTGGAGTATACCTGTAGCAGCTGTGGAACAGTGAGGGATGCTACCAGTTTCTTCTTCTGCTATCTTTGTTTCAGAATGATGCCTGCCAGATATCAGTCTGATTAGTCCTTTTTTGAGGTGACCCTTTGGATATACAGGGGTCAGGGAGCTGCTTGAGGAGATAGTCTGTACTTTATAGGAGCTCCAGTGCTGAGCTGTGAGCTCCATTGTTCATCCAGGGTTGTTGGGTGGGTGTGTTTAGGTCTGCTCCAGCAGAACTTATAAAACCCCCTTTTTTTTCCCTCAGATGCTCTGTGTCAGGGAATTGGGGCTTTCTTTATGAGTATCTGTTGCACTGTCCTGCCCAGCTAGGAGAGTGTCTAGTCACTATTTGCCTGCCAAGGCTCTGCCCTCCTACCATGGGGTCCACCCTGCTGCCACGGGGCTCCACTCTACTGTGGTGGGCTCTGCCCTGTTGGCTGAGTCTCTCTGTTATGGTGGGTTGCCTTGGCAATGGCAGTCTGCTTCAGCAATGGGTGTGTGCCTCAGGAGGGGCCGACACCCCTCCCCCACCAAGCTGTACCATCCTGGATTCAGCTGAGCCCGCAGCAAAACTCTCAACCCTGAGCATTTCTAATCACTGTTTTGTTTGTCCCTGTGGGGGTGGGACCCGCTGAGCCTGATCACCTGGCTTTCTGTTTCAGAGTCCTCTCTCTCTCTCTCTCTCTCTCTTTTAAGTTGAACGGTTGACTCTCTCACAGGTGTTTCAGTCGCCTGCTGATAGGGCACTGGGATCTGCATGATTTCCCATGCCGTGACCCACTGCACCAGCTCAAATCACACTTCCCAGGAATCTCCTGGTCTGGCTCACTGTCCAAGTCCCATTTAATCAGATAGATATGTTAATCTGCCCTCCCAAATCTCAGATTGCTGGTTTAACAGGGCACCCAGACCAGTGAGTTTTGTGTGGGGTGCTGCTGTGCCACGGTGCCGGCCGAAATGGCCACGCAAGCTGAAAGGGCTGCACTGGTGTCCCATGTCTCTCCTACACCTGGGAATTTCCCCATTCTGTGGGCAACAAAGGTCCATCTGAAAATGTGGCTAGGACTCACCCTCTGTGCCTTCACTGAGAGCTGCAATCCCGAGTTGTTCCTACCGTGCCATCTTGGAAATCCTCCCTCTATATTATTATTTTTGCCTGCCTGTAATAGTGATAAACTAATAATGCTATGGTTATTTTAGTTTTTGTTGTGGAGTTTTTCTTGCTTACTTTTTATTGTCATTTTATTTGTCTTTACATCTAGCAACTCTCTTATTTAATAATTTTATACAGTTTTATATCATTTAATTTTTTCAACAAATATGTTCTCATTGTCTACTCTGTGCTGAGTACTGTTCCAGATTTTGTGGAAGAGCAATAAATAAAATTTTTAAAAAACCTGACTTCATAAAACTTGGGTTTTAATTAACAAAACCCAGATTTTTAATAATAACTGGGTATATAGTTTTATCAACCAGACATTTTACCTTCTTGACAAAATCTTTCTTATGAAATTCACATCATAATTATCTTTCTTTTCTTCCAAATATTTACATATTGCTTGGATAAGAACATTTAAATAGTCTGATTTCAATTTTCTTAGGTACAAGTCTTAACTTCCTGACAGCATTAGGAAGTAGAGCATTCATTTTGCATTTGAGGACAAAATTGTGTAATATAACTTCAAATCCAAATCCTCCATTCAGCAGTGAACATTCGCATCTGTGCTTCTTTGGGTTTTCATGTGAGTATTTCTTGAGATTGATAGCTTAAAGTTAAATTATGAGTTGAAAGAGAGGTGCATTTTAACTTCAGTACTACCAATTGACTTTGAATAAAGCTACAAAATTCCTATCAGAAATATATCTGAGTACCCATTTTCTCTTACCATAACTCTCACTAGTTATCAATAAGCTCTTATTTTTTCCCAATTTTATGAGAAAAAATCTAATTTTTAAAATTTGTATTTCCCTGGTTACTTTTCACATGTTTTATTAAGTATTTTTGTTTCTTCCATGAATTTTCTATTTTTATCCTTTATCTTTTTTCTGCTGAAGTATCTGTAGCTTACATGTTGCTTTAGAGGTCTTCATTCATTTAGACATTAACTCTGAATTGTTTGTTGTAAATGTTACAAACAGTTTGTGACTTGCTTCACATTTAATTCATACTCTCAGAGCAATGATGCTTTCAAAGGATCTGTTATCCATCCTTTCCCCTAAAACATGGTTCATATCTGAAGTATTACAGGACACAGCAGTTAATTTTATACATCTGTTTGGAATGAAAGGTCTCTGCAATACATTTTTCAGTGGTGTTGGTCCCTTTTAGAAATCACTTAAGATCTACTCTTTAGGGTGAATGCTTTACTTTACAGATGAAATAAAGTGAGAATTCCTCTTTAGCCCAAAGACCTTTTAATTATAGATGTACAGCCCTAGTAATTGTCTCCGAAACTGAACAGCATCTTTACCTCACACCTGCTGTAGAGTCATTTGGCATTATGACATTTTAGAAATTACATTCTGCGATACATTATCAAGGAATTATTATATTGTGAGAAAACCAAAAATTACTGGGTTATTTGATAATGTGTTTTCCAAATTAAATGCTCTACACATTCTTTCCTACTCCAAATTTGTCCTTTCCAAGTGATCTTGAAAGTATCTATTTCATGGAAAGTTATCTGTTGTTCTTAGTTAACTCACTATTAATCCAATTTAATACCTCTTTATGATGAAAATATGCTTTAGTTTGTGTCCACAGATCCTGGGGCACAACTTCCATACCAAAGTCAGAGGTCCAGGAGAGAAAACACAGCAAAACCAGATATATTATATAATATGCCACCCCACCCCCACCCTACCATGTGCCTTTCCAAACTCCTTTTTTAAATTAAAAAAATCCAATATTTTAAGCTCAAGAATGGAAAATCCAATATAGTATGTTCTCACTTATAAGTAGGAGCTAAGCTATGAGCATGCAAATGCATAATAATGATATAATGGACTTTGGGGACTTGGGAGGTAAAAAGGGAGGGAGTGAGGAATAAAAGACTATATATTGGGTACAGTGTACATCACTTGGGTGATGTGGTGCGTGCACTAAAAACTCAGGAATCACCACTAAAGAACTTATTTGTTTAACCAAAAGCCACCTGTACCATAGCATCTATTGAAATAATTTTTTTAAAAAAACACCTCATTATCTTATTATATAGCCAGGAAGTTAACAACTCCACTCTTAAATTCACACATTGGTCACTTTACAGTACTTTTTAAAACAATATTGAAAGCTCACATGGGCAAAATAACTAACTTTTAGAACATACTTTATGCACAATTTTTATTCTGGTTTTAACACTATAGCTTCTTTTATATACTGAGCATATTTAAATTAGCTTTAATCATTCTTTTTTCTACCAATTCTTATTTTTGATTTCTGATTGTTAGAATTTCACCACTAAAAGCCCACAATTGAGGATTAACAATTTGTCCATTTTAACTATAATCCAGAAACTACTGAGTCTCATTGTTTCTTTTTTTCTTTTTCCTTTCTTTCTTTTTTTTTTTTTTTTTGAGATAGGATCTCAGTCTGTTGTCTAGGTTGGAGTTCAGTGGCACAGACACAGCTTACTGCAGCCTCATCTTCCTGGTCTCAAGTGATCCTCCTGCTCCAGCATTCCATGTAGCTGGAACCAAAGGTGTACACCACCACATCCAGCTAATTTTTAAAATATTTTGTAAAGTTTAGGTCTCACACTGTTGCCCTAACAAACCATGATTGGGATTGTGAACCTGTGGGGAAAAGGATCACGTCACCTAAGGTTGCCCTTAGGTCTTCACCTGGTTAGTCCCACTCTCAGGACCTCAAATGCTGGGCCATACTCACATCATATTGGCCTTACACAGGTCTCTATAAACACAAAAGGCTCTCTCCCTCATGTCCTCCCAAATTAATTATATTAACAATGAGACTTCCACAATGTTAACCTAATTTACATTTTCACCAATGGTGTAAAGTGTTCACACAAGGGAATATAAATCATTCTACTGTAAAGATATATACACATATATATTCATTGCAGCAATATTCACAATGGCAAAGACAGGGAATCTAACCAAAATGTCCATCAATGATAGACTGAATAAAGAAAATGTGGTACGTATACACTATGGATTACTATGCAGCCATAACAAACAAAAACAGGTCATGTCCTTTGCAGGGACATGGATGGAGCTGGAAGCCATTATCCTCAACAAACTAACACAGGAACAGAAAATCAAACACCTCATGTTCTCCTTTTTTATTTTTATTTTTTTTGAGGTGGAGTTTTACTCTTGTCACCCAGGCTGGAGTGCAATGGCATGATGTTGGCTTACTGCAACCTCTGCCTCCCGGGTTCAAGAGATTCTCTTGCCTCAGTCTCCCAAGTAGCTGGGACTACAGGCATGCGCCGCTACACCCTGATAATTTTTGTGTTTTTAATAGTGACAGGGTTTCATCATATTGGCCAGGCTAGTCTTGAACTCCTGATCTCAGGTGATCCACCCACCTTAGCCTCCCAAAATGTTGGGATTACAGGTGTAAGCCACCACCCCCACTTTTAAGTGGGAGCTGAATAATGAGACCACATGAACACATAGAAGGAAACAACAGGCACTGGGGCCAATGGGGGGCGGGGGAAGGAAGAGCATCAGGATAAATAGCTAACATATGCAGAGCTTAATGCCTAGGTGATGGATTGATTGATAGATCAGGAGACCTTCATGGCACACATTTATCTATGTAACAAACCTGCATGTCTGCACATGTATTCTGGAACTTAAAATTATTTTTTTTTTAAAAAAAGGAAAGAAAATAGGACTAAACATCTATTAATATTTTCCTCATTAAATAACTTACACAACCACCAACAATAACAAAAACAAAGAAACAATGAGACTTTAGGGATTCTCCAGGTTCTAGTGCAGTGAAGTAAAGGTTTATATGTATACTATGGGTACTCAGTTAGAGGCTTATAGTTTTGAGACTTTCTGTGAAAATGGAAGTTATTTTCTTTTTTTGGCAGGGCCTGGGGCAGTGCCTGGCTCTCACATTAGTCAATACTGTTCACATGTGAAACTCAGAATTTAGTTCTATGTGCTACTCAATTCATTTTAAAGAAAAAATTTGAGGCCTACTATGAGGCAGATGTGGTGCTACACTGAAGTAACAGTATAAACTCTGCTTTCAAAGAGTTGTTACATCTTGCTTTAAGCAAACTTTGGAGGAAATGTAAAAATTTAACTTGAAAAAAAGTTTTGTATTTCTGTAATTCTGATTTGAAAGAAGATTATATTTCAAAGGATATTTGACCTTGCTATACAGTTTAAAAAGTACATTTTCATTTGAAGAAAGAACTTTCTTTAACCTCCTCTAAGGTTATATAAGACTGGTTTCTGATTCATTTTGATGTTCCTGGGCAGAATATAATGATTTCATATTTAGTTCTTGGTGTGCGCATTAAGATACATTAAAAGGTAATAGTAACCATTTATTTGGAACATACTATTAGAAAATTTTATATATGAGACCCTGGGATATAACAGGAGTTTCAAAATTCACTATGATATGCCAATTGCCCTCTGGGTTTCTGGAAAAATAAAGTCCAATTTAGGCTTTTTATTAGAATAGTCTTCCTCAATCAGCATTCCATTAGACTGGATGACAGTCTTTTCATAGCAGCTGGCAAAGGCTCAAATCCTCAGGAACAGCAGACCAGCTGCTAGAAAGAGTGAAAAGCTACTGGAAGAAAAAAACCGTGTTGAGAAAATCAAAGAACTACTTGAAAACAATTGTTAACTCCACAAATATATTTTAGTAAAACTTTAGGATAAACAGAAAATGTGAAGTAATTTTCCACAGGCACATAAATTTTCACAAATTTTACTTGTATGCATAATGAGGTGGTCCAATGTTGTTAGTTTTCTGAAACACATTTGCTATAATTCTTTCATCAATAATATATCACAGACTTAGATAATGGGTTTGCACCAAAAAGATATCTGTGTGGTCCAAAGTTTATTCATTTGTTTTAATGCCACTGATGAAGATGTAACCAAGACTAGGAAATTTACCAAAGAAAAAGGTTTATTGTACTTACAGTTTCACATGGCTGGGGAGGCCTCACTATTATGACAGAAGACAAGGAGAAGCAAGTCACATCTTATGTGGTAGGCAGCAGGCAAAAAAAGAAAAAAGAAAAGGCTTGTTCAGGTAAACTCCCACTTTTAAAACCATCATGTCATGTGTGACCCATTCACTATCACAAGAACAGCATGGGAAAAACCTACCCTTGTAATTCAGTCATGTCCCACTGGGTCCCTCCCACAACCTGTGGGAATTATGGGAGCTACAAGATGAGATTTTGGTGGGGATGCAGACCCAAACCATATTACTAAGCATTTTCTTTCTGGATCTTAAAGACCAAAGTTGGTCCTTCAAAGACCATTATGTAAAGAACGTTTCTTGCTCAGAAGTTTGATTTTTAAATAGATAATACAATAATAAAATCAAGATTAGGATGCCTGGTAAGTGCTTTGTTCATCACTAATCCTATGCTAGCTGAACTGAAAATCAAGTTCACTACATTAGTAACGATTCTGGGTAGCGCACCCTTTCAAACTACAATATTTTCAATAAGCACTGTTCGAGAGTCAAATGTAATTAAAGGATAATTCCATTTTTACTAAATCTCATCAAGATCATTAGAGGAATACAAATGTACAGCATTACTCTGCTTGTTATCTGTTATTGCAAAATAAACCATCTCAAGATCAGTGACATAAAAACAGTCATTTTATTAGATTCCATGGTTCAGGAATTCAAACAAGTGAAGTAAGGATGGTTGTATGTGCTCCAAAATGACTTGATCCTCAGTTGGCTTTGTGCTACAATAACCTGAAAGCTCCTCACAGCTGATGCCTGCATTAAAGTGATTTGAAGACTAGGCCTAGCTGAGATTTTCTGTGGGGCACTAAATTGCTGCTTTTCTGTGTGGTTGGGCTTCCCTGAGCATGGCAGCTGGGTTCTGAGAGGGAGCAGCTGGGCTCTGAACAATGTCCCCAGAATAATAGGTGAAAGCTGCTTAGCCATTTCTGATCTAGTCTCAAAAGTCACATAGGATCCTTTGTATTGTACTGTTGGTCAGACAGCAGCAAGACACTGTCTGCATCCCAGAGGATTACACATGCATCTCCCCTCTTGATGGGGGTAATGCCAAGGTCACATTGCAGAAGAGCATGTGGGATGCAAGAAGTCTCAGGATCTTTGAAAATATGGACTGCCATACATACGTATTTTCTTTCCTCTCCCAACTATTTCTTGCTGTCCCTATAGTTACTCCACTAACAGGGACTGTGTATTCTTTGTAAAAAAAATCTCCTAAGTTCCCCAAGTCTCTCTTTCTCTCTTCCTCCTACTGACTGTGCTCCTTCTCAGCATTTCATTGTGTATATCAGTTTAACCTCTAACCTCAAGTCACTCTTGGTTTTCCCTACTTTTTAGAGTTATAGATCCTTTTCTCCATTATATTTCAAGTTACAGCTTCAAAAAATCAAAGAATGGGGGAGGGACAGCAGGGGGGGGCTGGGGGGGATAGCCTGGGGATGAATACCAAGTGTGGGTGAAGGGGAGGAAAGCAGCAAAGCACACTGCCATGTGTGTACCTATGCAACTATCTTGCTCGTTCTGCACATGTACCCCCAAACCTATAATGCAATAAAAATTTAAAAAAGAAAAAAATCAAAGAATGTAACTAAAGTAGCAATCATTACCATATTCAGTGCTGAGATGGGAGGAAAAGAAGCTGAGTAATCAGATTAAATCCTCTTGGGCATACAAGGAAATGGAAAATTTTCCTCTGAAGTCAAGATATCATTGTTAGTGCCAACTCCCTACTCAACAACATGCCCTTTCTCCTGCCCAAGATAAGGCTTCTGTGGTGTCAGTGACTCACTGACACCTTTCTTTGTCACATCTTAGTAAAGCACTGGATTGTCTCTATCTCCTTGCCCACCCCTTACTCTCTGTGATAATGTTACTTTTTATTATCACCCTGCAACGCTAGAAGCAAATCTCTGGGTGTAGTTTCCAGCTAAGTATCCAACCTGGTTCTTCTCCAACAGGACTGCCCTGTTGCTTATCTGGGATCCTCATTTAAGGGGCAAATGAGTCAATTGCAGTTTCCTAAGACTATCTCAGGTCTAAACTTTATGAGGGGATTCTATTGACAGAAGGCTGATTCCACCACCAACTTTTATTAAGACCTGATAACCTTCAAAAACAATAAGAGTTGGAGGACCTCCTGGTGCTATTAACGTAGTTAATGCTTATTTATCATTGACTGAAAAGTGTCTACAAAGCTTTGACTTAGGGCTTTATGAGCTTCCAAGTTTCCCTCTCCTGCCGCTCAGCAGATGGCCTATTGAAACCGCATGGGCCCTTGGACACTGCAGTTAGAGATTTACTACCCAAGTTCTACTGACTACCCTGCCATATATTCACTCTAATGTCTACTTTTTTGCCTTTGATTCCAATAATAATCTTGTGAGCAGGTATTTTCTTTATATACAAATATGGATATTTCTCTAAACCTGAAACTGTCCATTCTTACACTAATGTCATTCCCAGGGCCTCATTAAACACCCTTAAGTCTAGAATTTGGCACAGTACTTTCTGAAACTATACCAGAACTTTCATAGGAATTAACATGTTCCAGCGACTAAGTAATATTTGTTTTTAGCCCCACAACAGAGCTAAGTCTCCAGGGTTGGCATTGGCCTGTAAATCTGAGTGAAAATTGAAAATCTATCCAAGCAAACTAGGCTTCCCTTTCTGTGTGCAAAAATGACTTCAGTTTGTCAAGAAATCCTGCAGTTGCCTGAATAGAGGAAGGACTAAATTAATTTTCAGCTTGTTACATTAAGGGAAATATTTTAGTCTTATTCGATTTACTTAACACAAGTGCTGCATAGATTTGACCCTCCTGATATTACATCACATCCAGAGCACTGCATTTTCTTAGAACTGACAATTTTCTGGCCTGAAATCATTTTCACAGTGTCTCTTTAAATCAGTATACACATTTTAGTGGCCGTCATAGATCAAGTTTAAATAATCTCTTTCCCTTTGCATCATGGTTCCCATATATAGGCGACCATATGAAAATATGCTTATCTGATTCAATATAAGTCCTCAAATATATATCTCTCAAAATAACGCTTTCTATAGTCAGAGCCCTATATGGCTTTGTACCAAGAATGCTAATTTCAAGATGCATATTTGAACAAATCTAATTTATAGAAATTTAATTTATTATTCACATGGTTCAAAAACATTATAGGAGATCCAAATACAGAATGCACATTTTGTTGGTTTTGTTTTGTATCCATTTTCTCCACATCCTGCAGATTCCCTCCAGCTATCTACTCAGACACTGGAAAAATCTCACTCATCACTACCACTCTGCTCTCTGTCTGGATCATTCTTTTTCCCTTTCCTACTTATCTCACACTCCAAAGGTGCAACTGTCACAGAAAGATGATTCTGTAATCTGCACTCCCAACCTAAAACCTACACATCATTTCCACTTAAATAGCCTACTAATGCCTCAAGTGCAGCATACCCAAAACATGACTGATCGTTTTCTGACTTAAACCTCTTCACAGCTCTCTGTTCCTTGGAAAAACATCATTATTCCTAATTCAAAGATTTACATGTTACAAAATCTTTTCTCTTAAACTCTTCAGCTTGACCAGGGAGGCTCTGCTACATAGAAGCCTTTCCAGCCCCTGTCATAGTACTTACCACGTTGTATTTTTGTGATTATTTAGGTTGTCTTGTCCACTAGTGTAAGCTGAAGAGCAGGGATTGTTTCTTTAATCTGAGAGCTTAACACAAAACATATTTTTTAAAAAAGTAAATGAATAAATAGATAATTAAAGTAATTCTGTTCATTAGAAAATATGGGGATTTCAACATCCCTTTATGCTAAAAACTCTCAGTAAAACAGATATCGATGGAACGTATCTCAAAGTAATAAAAGCTATTTATGACAAATCCACAGCCAATATCATACTGAACAGGCAAAAACTAGAAGCATTTCCTTTAAAAACTGGCACTAGACAAGGATGCCCTCTCTCACCACTCCTATTCAATATAGTATTGGAAGTTCTAGCCAGACCAATTAGGCAAAGAAATAAAGAGCATTCAATTAGAAAAAGAAGAAGTCAAATTGTCTCTATTTGCAGATGATATGATTGTATATTTAGAAGACCCTATCGTCTCAGCCCAAAACCACCTTAAAATAATAAGCAACTTTGGCAAAGTCTCAGGATACAAAATCAATGTGCAGAAATCACAAGCATTCCTATAAACCAATAACAGACTACCAGAGAGCCAAATCATGAGCAAACTCCCATTCACAATTGCTAAAAAGAGACTAAAATACCTAGGAATACAACTAACAAAGGATGTAAAAGATCTCTTTAAGGAGAACTACAAACCACTGATCAAGGAAATAAGAGAGGACACAAACAAATGGAAAAACATTGCATGCTCATGGTTAGGAAGAATCATTATTGTGAAAATGGCCATACTGCCCAAAGTAATTTATAGATTCAATGTTGTTCCCATCAAGCTACCATTGACCTTCTTCACAGAACTGGAAAACAACAGCCAAAAGAGAGCCCACATAGCCAAGACAATCCTAAGCAAAAAGAACAAAGCTAGAGGCATCACACTACCTGACTTCACACTATAGAACAAGGCTACAATAATCAAAACAGTATGGTACTGGTACCAAACAGGGATATAGACCAATGGAACAGAACAGAGGCCTCGGAGGCAACACCACACGTCTACAACCATCTGATCTTTGACAAACTGGGCAAAAACAAGCAATGGGGAAAGGATTCCGTGTTTAATAAATGGTGTTGAGAAAACTGGCTAGCCATGTGCAGAAACTAGACCCCTTCCTGACACCTTATACAAAAATTAACTCCAGATGGATTAAAGATTTAAACATAAGAACTAACACTATAAAAACCCTAGAAGAAAACCTAGGCAACACCATTTAGGACATAGGCACAGGCAAGGACTTCATGGCTAAAACACCAAAAGCAATGGCAACAAAAGCCAAAATAGACAAATGGGACCTAATTAAACTTAAGAGCTTCTGCACAGCAAAAGAAACAATCATTAGAGTGAAGTGGCAACCAACAGAATTAGAAAAAAACTTTGCAATATACCCACCTGACAAAGCACTAATATCCAGAATCTACAAAGAACTAAAACAGATTTACAAGAAAAACACAAACAAACCCATTCAAAAGTGGGTGAGGGATATGAACAAACACTTTCCAAAAGAAGACATTTATGCAACCAACAAACATATAAATAAAGGCTCATCATCACTGGTCATTAGAGAAATACAAATCAAAACCACATTGAGATACCATCTCACGCCAATAAGAATGGCGATCACTAAAAATCAGGAGACAACAGATGCTGGAGAGGATATAGAGAAATAGGAATAGTTTTACACTGTTGGTGGGAGTGTAAATTAGTTTAACCATTATGGAAGACTCAAAGATCTAGACACAGATATTCCATTTGACTCAGCAATCCCATTACTGGATGTATACCCAAAGAATTATAAATAATTCTATTATAAAGACACATGCACACCTATGTTCATTGCACCACTGTTTACAATAGCAAAGACCTGGAACCAATCCAAATGCCCATCCATGATAGACTGGATAGGAAAAATGTGACACATATACACCATGGAATACTATGCAGCCATAAAAAAATGACGAGTTTGTGTCCTTTGTAGAGACATGGATGAATCTAAAAACTGTCATTCTCAGCAAACTGACACAAGAACTGAAAACCAAGCACTGCATGTTTTCACTCATAGGTTTTCCCAACAATGGGAAAACTTGGGCACAGGGAAGGGAACAATACTCACTGGCCTAGGTGGAGGGGTGGAGGAAAGGGGAGGGGAGGGACAGCAGGAGGCAGGGAGGATTGGGAGGGATAACACCGGGAAAAAAATTCCTGATGTAGGCGATGAGGGGGTGCACAGAGACAGCAAACCACCATGGCATGTATGTACCTATGCAACAATCCTGCAGGACGCAGGATGTGCACATGTACTGCAGAGCCCAAATTACAATTAAAAAAAAAAAGAAATTATGGGAATTCTTTCCATCTACACACAAACTGCTACTATAAATACATATATAAACAAATGAGCAAATAAAAATTAAACATTTAAGACTATTAGTACCCTAGAGCTCAGCAAAAAAAAAAAAAAAAAAAAAAAAAAAAAAAAAAAAAAAAAAAAGGAATACCAGAAGCCAGATATAAAAAAGAAGCAAATAATGGTGAAATAGACATGATGCTAATGTACCCATGGGGTACCTGGATTTAATTCATGTTTAATGTTTTAATATTAGAGCAGAGATAAGCATTGAAGCTTCAAGTCCAGCGTGAGGCAGGGAACAATAACTCATTCATACAGGAGAAATGGAAGGCACTGCCACAAACAGAAAACAATATTTATAAAATATCTAAAGCCTGGGCCTAAATAACTATCAAGAAATTTTGCCATGCAAAAGCTGTGGAAAAAATCTTTGCAGTTTACCCATCCGACAAAGGGCTGATATCCAGAATTTACAAAGAACTAAAACAGATTTACAGAAAAAAAAACAAACAAGCCCATTCAAAAATGGGCAAAGGATATGAACAGACACTTTACAAAAGAAGACATACATGAGGCCAACAAACACATGAAAAAATGCTTATCATCACTGGTCGTTAGAGAGATGCAAATCAAAACCATATTGAGATACCATCTCACGCCAGTTAGAATGGTGATCATTAAAAAATCTGGAGATAACAGATGCTGGAGAGGATGCGGAGAAATAGGAACACTTATACACTGTTGGTGGGAGTGTAAATTAGTTCAGCCATTGTGGAAGACAGTGTGGCGATTCCTCAAGGACCTAGAAATAGAAATTCCATTTGGCCCAGCAGTCCCATTACTGGGTATATATCCAAAGGACTATAAATCGTTCTACTATGAGGACACATGCACACGAATGTTCATTGCAGCACTGCTTACAATAGCAAAGACCTGGAACCAACCCAAATGCCTATCAATGATAGACTAGACTGGGAAAATGTGGCACATATACACCATGGAATATTATGCAGCAATCAAAAATGATGAGTTTGTGTCCTTTGTAAGGACATGGATGAATCTGGAGAACATCATTCTCAGCAAACTGACACAGAACAGAAAATGAAATACCACATATTCTCACTCATAGGCAGGTGAGAAAAATGAGAACACATGGACACAGGGAGGGGGGTACTACACACTGGGGTCTATTGGGGGAATAGGGGAGGGACAGCGTTGGGGGGAGCTGGGGAGGGATAGCCTGGGGAGAAATGCCAAATGTGGGTGAAGGGGAGGAAGGCAGAAAAACACACTGTGATGTGTGTACCTATGCAACTATCTTGCGCGTTCTGCACATGTACCCCAAAACCTAAAATGCAATAAAAATTTAAAAAATAATAATAATTATCAAGAAATTGAATCCAAATTTGCATTTATCCCAAAGTATGCAAATCCCAAATAAATAAACTAATACAAAAATTTTTTGGAACTCCAAGGTGTCCTTTTAGGAGCAGGTTTCCACAATAAGGCATGCAACAGAAGAAAACTCTGGTTGGAGATTAATTTATGAAAATTGCAAAGCACATCAGGAAATTCAACAACAAGGAAAACAGTCCACAGATATAAAAACTACAGCAAATTTAAGTTCTGATGTACTAGAGTAGAAGAAATGTATTTTAAAAGAATATTTATGTTAGAATAAAAATCAATCTTAAGATTCAGAATAGAATTATACATTCTTATCAAAGTAAAAGGTAAGAGCTGGCTTAAAGGTAGACTAAAATAGCAGAAAATAAAATCAGTGTTTGGGAAGATTAGTATAAATACAACACAAAAGGAAAAGAGATGAAATATAGAAAAAGAACTTAATAAGCATAGAAAATTGACTGGGATACTCCAGGAAGAAGTCAACTAAAGCAGTACATACAAAAAAAAAAAAGGCAGGAATTTTCTAGCATTAATTAAAACACACACAAACAAAATTAAACTATAATTTTGTATCAAGACATACTATTGAAATTACAGAAGAGCATAAAAAAGATAATCTCATGGGCTACCAGAAAAAAATGAGGACATTTATACTGACATTCAGACTTCTTTCTAATAAGCTATTGAAAATGGCTGAAGATTTTGAAATAGTATCTTAATGTGCTGAAGAAAAGCAACTGTCAGGTTAATAATCTGTACCCAGCTAGATATAATGTCAGACCAAAAAAATATTTAGTATTTAAAATCACTCACTGAAAAGACAATCCTTGCAAGAGAAAAAAATCTGGGAGAAAGTGCTACATGTAGTAGCACTAAGGAGGGAAGACAGCAGTACAAAGGGTAGTAGATATCATTGACCCATTGAATCAATGTGTGATGACTTTGTCACAAAATATAATGTTAAATAAAATTATAATGATTCTCTATAAAAACATACTGTGGAAGATGCAAGGACTGTATGTAAATATAAAAGTTTAACAAAATATTGTTTTGAGTAACTTTTACTAGATATAAGTAGTCGAATAAACATCTCCACAATGACCTCTATCAACAGAGAAATTCACAACACATTAGTATGAAAGTGTTCAAGCTGCTAAAGCTTACCTATCTATTTGACTTTAAACAGTTTTGGTTTCTTTATCCATATTATTTTTGATACTATTAGGGATATACAACTTTCCTAATTGATCACATACAGACATTTCCTAACTACTCATGCATCAATTCACAACAGGGATACATTCTGAGAAATATTAAGTGACTTCATCATTGTGCAAACATGAAGTGTCCTTACACTCCTAGATAGAATAGCCTACTACACACTTGGGCTATTGTTTCTATGCTGCAACCTGTATAGCATGTGACTGTACTGAATACTGTAGGCAGTTGTAACACAATGGTATGTATTTGTGTATATAAATATAAAAATAATTTTAAAGGTACAGTAAAAATATAGTATAAAGGCAATAAATGGCACACCTGTATAGGGCACTTACCACGAATGGAGCTTGCAGGCCTGGAAGTTGCTCTAGGTACGTCAATGAGTGAGTGAGTGGTGAGTGACTGTGAAAGCCTAGGGCATTGCTGTACACTCCTGTATAAACACTGTAAACTTTGACTACACTTCATTTAACAAAACACTATTTTTCTTTCTTCAATAATGAACTCCTTCTATTATCTATTTATTTATTTATTTTGGGACAAGGTCTTACTCTGTCATCCAGGCTACAGTGCAGTAAGATCATTGCTCACTGCAACGTCTTCCTCCCAGGCTGAAGCAGTCCTCCTATCTCAGACTCTCTTGTAGCTGAGACTACCAGAATGTAACACTGTGCCCAGAGAACTGTTTTACTTTTTTGGAAGACAGGGTCTCACCATGCTGCCCAGGCTGGTCTTGAACTCCTGAGCTCAGGAGATCCTCCACCACAGCCTTCCAAAGTGCTGGGATCACAGGTATGAGCCACTGTGCCCAGTCTACTTTATCACATTATAAACTTTTTAATTTAAAAAAATTCTTATTTTTTATGATTTTGCTATAATACAGCTTAAAACACACACACACACACACACACACACACACACACACTGCAGAGCTATGTAAAATAGTCTTTATGTCTTTATTCTACAAGCATTTTTCTATTTTTAACTTTTAAAAATTGTTGATATTTTAAACTTTTTTTGTTAAAAACTGAGACATGGGCCGGGTGCAGTGGCTCAAGCCTGTAATCCTAGCACTTTGGGAGGCCGAGGTGGGTGGATCACGAGGTCAAGAGATCGAGACCATCCTGGTCAACATGGTGAAACCCCGTCTCTACTAAAAATACAAAAAATTAACTGGGCATGGTTGCACGTGCCTGTAATCCCAGCTACTCAGGAGGCTGAGGCAGGAGAATTGCCTGAACCCAGGAGGCGGAGGTTGCAGTGAGATCGTGCCATTGCACTCCAGTCTGGGTAACAAGAGAGAAACTCCGTCTAAAAAAAAAAACAACAACAACAACTAAGACACACGCACAGTAGCCTCAGCCTACAAAGGGTCAGGATCATTGCTATCACTGCCTTCCACTTTCACATCTTGTCCCACTGGAAGGCCTTCAGGGGCAGTAACATGCATGGAGCTGTCATCTCCTAAGATAACAACACCTTCTTCTGAAATACCTCCTGAAAGACTTGCCTGAGGTTGTTTTATAGTTATATATTTTTTAATAACAAGAAGAAACACACTCTAAAATAATGATAAGATATATGTATTGTATTGTAAACACATAAGCTAGTAACATGGTTGATTAATCATTATCAAGTATTGTGTACTGTTCAATGTGCTGTATTTTTATATTTCTGGTAGTGCAGTAGGTTTGTTTACACCAGCAGCACCACAAACACATGAGTGATGTGCTTCACTATACTTTATGATGGCTACAGCATCAGTAAGCAACAGAAATTTTTAGGCTCTGTTAAAAGTTTATTCAACCACGATTGTACATGCAGTCTATTATTGACCAAAACTTCATTATGTGGTGTGTGACTGTATTTATAATTAAAACATTTCAATATGACTTTTCTGTTTGCTTCTGAGACCAAAATGTATATTGTATAAGGAAAATATGATATGCACAAAATGTCAAAAATTATAATAAATGGTATAATTCATGACTGTCATTGTTTCTAGAGGAATCTTTTAAAACATCGATATTTACAATAGGAAATTCAGAAATTAATTTTAAATGCAGGGCTCCAGTCCAACAAGGGTTAAAAATTAACTGGAAGCTAGCCAACTTCACCTCGACCATAGTTCAGCTTTGAGTCAACTGGGTGGACCAAATAAGCTCAAGTCCTGAAATTGGATTATGTGGTTCCAGATTGCTAATGACCACAATAACTGATAGAAGCAAAGGAAAATCCTGCCTGGAGAAAAATAACATAAGATTAGAATGAAATTATTTATACAAATTACTTTTTAAAGTTCAACATAAAATGAAACCTAATGAGGCACAAAAGGAAATAAGGCAAAATGAAAAAGCACAAACAACAGCCAATAGAAAAAAATTCAGAGAAATTAAAGAAGAAGATCAACACACACACACACACATACACACACACTCAGCAACTCAGATAGCCATGTTTGTATTTTTAAAAATCTATTAATGCAATTAAATGTACCATCAGATATAAAAGCAATACCCAGATTTATCTCAATAATAGAAAAAATGATGCAATAAAATGTGATAAAAAATTCAATATAATTCATGGATTTTGAATAAAATAACTAATTGCAAAAAAGAAGTAGAATGAAACATTATTAACTTAATAGAAAACACCTATTAAAAAGTAATAAGCATAACATTCACTGGGAAAAGTGTAAATTACCTTTAAATAAAGATACCAAAGAAGATGACTTCATTTAGTTTTAATTGTTTAAAACTGCCTATAACTATATCTCAAATAAAATGATTTAGGAAGTTGAAACTTAAAACATGTATGATCTAATTTTAATAGATAACATATGGACTTCATTTGGATTTGGAGTTAGTCAAGGAATATGTGTGTGTCTGTGTGTGTGACTGAGTGTTTGTGTATGCATGTGCATGCATGGGTGTGAGTGTGTGTATGTAAGACAAATAAACCACCAGAGACTTCTAAATTTACCAGATATTTGACAACGTTAAATCATTTCTGTAATTTTATGTGTTAATTATATGATCATTTTATTTAAAAAATGCTTATATGTTTTAGTGATAACTTGCACATTTAAGTATATGATATCTTGCATTCATTTCAAAATAATCTGAATAAAGGAAGAAAGTATGTAGGTGAACCAGATCGACTATTAGTTGATAATTGACAAAGCTAGGAGTATTTATAATTTGTGAGTGCTCATTCTGTGACTTTTTCTAAATGTGTGTGTGTGTGTGTGTGTGTGTATATATATATATATATATATATATATATATATATATATATATATAGAGAGAGAGAGAGAGAGAGAGAGAATTTTAAACATTAAACAAATTAGACCTAGATACATTATAACAAAGCTATTGATTACATTTCATAAATCTTTAAAACAGTCAAGAGACAACTTATTTACCAAAAAATTAAAATTATACTGAGAGTAGTATGTATTATAAAATTCCAAGAATAGATAATAGAAATATAGAAATATGTTCATGATGTATAAAATAGGGAAGGGGACAAATGGCAAAAGGGAAAATAAGTACTACAAAAGAAGGGAAGAAAAGGCAGGGAAGGGGAAGACAGAAACAGCAGAAAAAGTATAGGACAAATAACACAAAATTAAATAGTAATATAAGTCTAAATATATTTGTGATCACAGTGAATATAAATGTACTAAACATATCCATATAAAAACAGTTAATTTCCAAACAGTTGCACTCTGGGTTTTAAAAAGTAGATCACAAGTTGTGAAAAAGAGGTGCACCTAAATCATAAAACACTTGGAGTCTGAAAATAGAAGAATGGAAAAAAATGTACAATGTAAATACTAGTCAAATAAATCTGAAGTGGCTATGTTAATATGAATGATTTTACTATTATGTTACAATTAAAATTTACTTGAGTTTTTTAAAAAGCACTGTTAAGGATTAAAAGAATACTTGTATAATGTAAAAGAACTTCGTATATGACAATTCTAAACTTCCAAGAAACAATAAAATCACTTCAAACTATAGGATGTAAAAATGAATAGGTGATGCAAAACATTATTAATAGAACTACAAGGAGAAACTGAGAATTTTCATAATGAAAAACTTTAACAGTTATTTATTACGAGGGAAGGAAAGCAATATTTAGTAAAGGTTTAGAAAATTTGAGTAACAAAGCTAATAAATTTTGCTTAGTTGACATAAAAACATGAAAGGAATCTTTAAGAATTCTTGAACACTTTCAAAATCTGTACATGTGCTATATTTTAATGCAAGAACATAGAATGCATGCATTACCTCAAGACAAAATTAATTTTAAAGAGTTGCTATTACAAAAACCAGGTTCTCTGATCTTAACATAATTAAGTTAGAAACCTTATTTAATGAAGAATAAATAAGCTTTGTAACGTTGAAAATTTTAAAATGTGTATTTTTGATAACCAGTGCATCTGAGATGAGTGTAATAAAAATGAAAATATGAAGGATTTTCCAAGATGGTGTGGTATCAACAACTCGGGATTGCAGCTCTCAGTGAAGGCGCAGAGGGTGAGTCCTAGCTGCATTTTCAGATGGACCTTTGTTGCCCACAGAACGGGGAAATTCCCAGGTGTAGGAGAGACATAAGACACCAGCACAGCCCTTTCAGCTTGTGTGGCCATTTCGGCCGGTGCCACAGCACAGCGGCACCCCACACAAAACTCACTGGTCTGGGTGTCCTGTTAAACTGGCAATCTGAGATTTGGGAGGGCAGATTAACATCTCCATCTGATTAAACAGGACTTGGACAGTGAGCCAGACCAGGAGATTCCTGGGAAGCATGATTTGAGACAGTGCAGTGGGTTGCAGCATGGGAAATCACACAGATCCCAGCACCCTATCAGCAGGTGACTGAAACACCTGTGAGAGAGTCAACCATTCAACTCAAAAACAGAGAGAGAGAGAGAGAGAGAGAGAGAGAGAGAGAGAGAAAGTACTCTGAGGCAGGGAGCCAGGTGATCAGGCTCGGTGGGTCCCACACCTACAGGGACAAACAAAACAGCGATTCAAAATGCTGGGGGTTGAGAGTTTTACTGTGGGCTCAGCTGAATCCAGGATAGTGCAGCTTGGTGGGGGAGGGGTGTCCACCACTACAGATGCATTCCACCCCTACTCAGGAACACGCCCATTGTGTTATGGCCGAGGCAACCCGCCATAACAGAGAAACTCAGCCAACAGGGCAGAGCACACCACAGTAGGGCAGAGCCCCGCAGCAGCAGGGTGGACCCCGTGGTAGGAGGGCACAGCCTTGGCAGGCAAATAGTGACTAGACTGCCTCCTAGCTGGGCAGGACAGTGCAACGGATACCCATAAAGAAAGCCCCAAATCCCTGACACAGAGCATCTGAGGAAAAAAAAAGGGGGAGTTTATAAGTTCTGCTGCAGCAAACCTAAACACACCCACCCAACAACCCTGAATGAACAATGGAGCTCACAGCTCAGCACTTGAGCTCCTATAAAGTACAGACCGTCACCTCAAGCAGCTCCCTGACCCCTGTATATCCAAAGAGTCACCTCAAACAAGGACTAATCAGACCAATATTTGGTGGGCATCATTCTGGGACAAAGATAGCAGAAGAAGAAACTGGTAGCATCCCTCACTGTTCTGCAGCTGCTACATGTGTACCCCAGACAAGCAGGGCCTGGAGTGGACCTCAGCAGTCATACAGCAGAGGGGCTAGACTGTTAGAAGGAAAACTAAGTAACAGAAATACTTCATCCTCAACAATCTGGGCGTCCACTCAGAGACCCAATCAAAAAGTCAGCAACTACTAAGAAAGGTGGATAAATCCACAAAGATGGGAAGAAACCAGCACAAAAAGGAGGAAAACACCTGAAACCAAAACACCTCACCTCCTACAAAGGACCAAAACTCCTCACCAGCAAGGGAACAAAGCTGGACGGAAAATGAGTGCGACAAAATGATGAAATTAGACTTCAGAAGGTGAAAAATGAGAAACTTCAGTGAGCTAAAAGAATATGTTCTAAATCAATGCAAAGAAACTATGATCCTTGAAAAAAGATTTAAAAAAAGATTTGAGGAAATGATAACAAGAATGGACAACTTAGAGAGGAATATGAATGAATTGAAGGAGCTGAACAACAACACGAGAACTTCACGAAGCATGCACAAGTTTCAACAGCCGAATTGACCAAGCAGAAGAAAGAATATCAGAAGTCGAAGATCAACTCAATGAAATAAAAAGAGAGACCAATATTAAAGAAAAAAAATTACAAAAAGGAATGAACAAAATCTCCAAGAAATGTGGGACTATGTGAAGAGACCTAACCTACATTTGATAGGTGTACCAGATTGTGATGAAGAGAATGAATCCAAGCTGGAAAATACTCTTCAGGATATCATCCAGGAAAATTCCCCCAACCTAGTAAGACAGGCCAATACTCAACTCCAGGAAATAGAGAGAACACCACAAAGATATTCCACAAGAAGAGCAACCCCAAGGCACATAGTCGTCAGATTCACCAGGGTTGAAATGAAGGAGAAAATACTAAGGGCAGCCAGAGAGAAAAGTTGGGTCACCCACAAAGGGAAGCCCATCAGACTCACAGCAGATCTCTCAGCAGAAACTCTACCAGTCAGAAGAGAGTGGGGGCCAATATTCAACATCCTTAAAGAAAAGAACTTTCAACCCAGAATTTCATATCCAGCGAAACTGAGCTTCATAAGTGAAGGAAGAATAAAATCTTTTGCCAACAAGCAAGTACTCAGAGATTTTGTCACCACCAGGCCTGCTTTACTAGAGCTCCTGAAAGAGGCACTAAATATAGAAAGGAACAAACAGTACCAGCCATTCTAAAACCATACCAAATGCTAAAGAGCATCAACAAAATAAAGAATCTGCATCAACTGATGGGCAAAACAGCCAGCTAGCATCAAAATGGCAGTATCAAATTCACACATAACAATATTAACCCTAAATGTAAATGGGCTAAATGCACCAATCAAAAGACACAGACTGGCAAATTAGATAAAACACCAAAACCCATCAGTGTGCTGTATCCAGGAAACCCATCTCACATGCAAGGATACACAAAGGCTCAAAATAAAGGGATGAAGGAAGATTTACCAAGCAAATGGAGAATAAAAAAAAGCAGGGGTTGCAATTCTCATCTCTGATAAAATAGACTTTAAAGCAACAAATATCAAAAGAGACAAAGAAGGTCATTACATAATGGTAAAAGGATCAATACAACAAGAAGAGCTAATGATCCTAAATATATATGGACCCAATACAGGAGAACCCAGATATATAAGGCAAGTTCTTAACAACTTACAAAGAGACTTAGACTCCCACACAATAATAGTGGGAGACTTTAACACTCCACTGTCAATATCAGACAGATCAACCAGACAGAAAATTAACAAGGATATCCAGGCCTAGAACTCAGACCTGGAACAAGCAAACCTGATAGACATTTACAGAACTCTCCACCCCGAATCCACAGAATATATATTCTTCTCAGCACCACATCACACATACTCCAAAATTGACCACATAATTGGAAGTAAAGCACTCCTCAGCAAATGCAAAACAACTGAAATCATAACAGTCTCTCAGACCATAGTGCAATCAAGTTAGAACTCAGAATTCAGAAACTAACTCAGAACCGCACAGCTTCATGGAAACTGAACAACTGGCTCTTGAATGTTGATTGGATAAACAATGAAATGAAGGCAGAAATAAAGAAGTTCTTCGAAACCAACGAGAATGAAGACACAACATACCAGAATCTCTGGGACACATTTAAAGCAGTCTGTAGAGGAAAACATGTAGCAATAAGTGCTTACATGAGAAGAATGGAGAGATCCAAAATTGACACCCTATCATCAAAATTGAAAGAGCTAGAGGAGCAAGATCAAAAAAAGTCAAAACCTAGCCGAAGACAAGAAATAACTAAGATGAGAGCAGAACTGAAGGAGATAGAAACACGAAAAAAACCTCAAAAAATCAATAAATCCAAGAGCTGGTTTTTTGAAAAGATCCACAAAATAGACAGACCACTAGCCAAACTGATTAAAAAAAAGAGAGAGAGAAAAACCAAATAGATGCAATAAAAAAACGATAAAGGGGAAATCATCACAGATTCCACAAAAATTCAAACCATCATTAGAGAATACTACAAACAACTCTATGCACATAAACTAGTAAACCAGGAAGAAATAGATAAATTTCTGGACACCTGTGTCCTCCCAAGCCTAATCCACAAGGAAGCCGAAACTATGAATAGACCAATAACAAGGTCTGAAATTGAGGCAGCAATTAAGAGCCTACCACACAAAAAAAGCCCTGGTCCAGATGGGTTCACAGCCAAATTCTACCAGACACACAAAGAGGAGCTGGTACCATTTCTTCTGAAACTATTCCAAATAATCCAAAAAGAGGGAACCCTTCCCAAATCATTTTATGAGACCAATATCATCCTGATACCAAAACCTGGCAGAGACTCAACAAGAAAAGAAAACTTCAGTCCAATATCCACGATGAACATAGATGCAACAATATTCAACAAAATACTGGCAAACAGATTGCAACAGTACATTAAAAAACGTATCCATCATGATCAAGTAGGATTCATCCCTGGGATGCAAGACTGGTTCAACGTACGCAAGTCTATAAACATAATTTACCACATAAACAGAACTGAAAACAAAACCACACGATTATCTCAATTGATGCAGAGAAGGCATTTGACAAAATTCAACAGCCCTTTATGCTAAAAACCCTCAATAAACTCGGTATTGATAGAAAATATCTCAAAGTAATAAAAGCTATTTATGACAAATCAACAGGCAATATCATACTTAATGGGCAAAAACTGGAAGCATTCCCTTTGAAATCTGGCACTACACAAGGATGCCCTCTCTCACCACTCCTATTCAACATAGTACTGGAAGTTCTACCCAGAGCAATCAGGCAAGAAAAAGAAATAAAGGGTATTCAAATAGGAAAGGAGGAAGTCAAATGGTCTCTATTTGCAGACGACAAGATAGTATACCTAGAAGACCACATCACCTCAGCCCAAAAACTCCTGAAACTGATAAGCAACTTCAGCAAAGTCTCAGGATATAAAATCAATGTGCAAAAATCACAAGCATTCCTATACACCAATAACAGACTTAAAGAGAACCAAATCAAGAATGAACTGCCATTCACAATTGCTACAAAGAGAATAAAATACCTAGGAATACAACTTACAAGGAAAGTAAGGGACCCCTTCAAGGAAAACTACAAACCACTGCTCAACAAAATAAGGGAGGACACAAACAGATGGAGAAACATTCCATGTTCATGGTTAGGAAGAATCAATATCATGAAAATAGCTATACTGCCCAAAGTAATTTACAGAATCAATGCTATTCCCATCAAGACACCATTGAATTTCTTCACAGAACTGGAAAAAAACACCATGAACTTTATATGGAACCAAAAGAGAGCCCGCATAGCCAAGTCAATTCTAAGCAAAAAGAACACAGCGGGAGGCATCACGCTACCAGACTTCAAACTATACTACATGGCTACAGTAATCAAAACAGCATGGTACTGGTAGCAAAATAGAGATATACACCAATGGAACAGAACAGAGGCAGTGGAGGCAACACAACATATCTACAACCATAAAATCTTTGATAAACCAGACAAAAACAATCAATGGGGAAAGGATGCCCTGTTTAATAAATGGTGTTGGGAAAACTGGCTAGCCATGTGCAGAAAGCAGAAACTGGACCCCTCCCTGACACCTTACACTAAAATTAACTCCAGATGGATTAAAGACTTTAACATAAGACCTGACACCATAAAAACCCTAGAAGAAAATCTAGGCAAAACCATTCAGGACATAGGAGTAGGCAAGGACTTCATGAACAAAACACCAAAAGCACTGGCAACAAAAGCCAAAATAGACAAATGGGACCTAATCAAACTCCACAACTTCTGCACGGCAAAAGAAACAGTCACTAGAGTGAATCGGCAACGAACATAATGGGAAAAAATCTTCGCAGTTTACCCATCTGACAAAGGGCTGATATCCAGAATTTACAAAGAACTCAAACAGATTTACAGGAAAAAAACAAACAAGCCCATTCAAAAATAGGCAAAGGACATGAACAGACACTTTACAAAAGAAGACATACATGAGACCAACAAACATATGAAAAAATGCTCATCATCACTGGTCGTTAGATGCAAATCAAAACCACATTGAGGTACCGTCTCACGCCAGTTAGAATAGCGATCATTAAAAAATCTGGAGACAACAGATGCTGGAGAGGATGTGGAGAAAGAGGAACACTTTTACACTGTTGGTGGGAGTGTAAATTAGTTCAACCATTGTGGAAGACAGTGTGGCGATTCCTCAATGACCTAGAAATAGAAATTCCATTTGACCCAGCAATCCCATTACTGGGTATATATCCAAAGGACTATAAATCGTTCTACTATAAGGACACATGCACACGAATGTTCATTGCAGCACTGTTTACAATAGCAAAGACCTGGAACCAACCCAAATGCCCATTGATAATAGACTGGACATGGAAAATGTGGCACATATACACCATGGAATATTATGCAGCAATCAAAAATGATGAGTTTGTGTCCTTTGTAAGGACATGGATGAATCTGGAGAACATCATTCTCAGCAAACTGACACAAGAACAGAAAATGAAATACCACATATTCTCACTCATAGGTGGGTGTGAAAAATGAGAACACATGGACACAGGGAAGGGGGTAGTACACACTGGGGTCTATGGGGAAACAGGAGAGGGACAGTGGGGGGGAGCTGGGGAGGGATAGCCTGGGGAGAAATGCCAAATGTGGGTAAATGGGAGGAAGGCAGCAAAACACACTGCCATGTGTGTACCTATGCAACTGTCTTGCACGTTCTGCACATGTACCCCAAAACCTAAAATGCAATAAAAATTTTAAAAAATGAAAATATGTAGAACTGAATTTTGTAGAAAATGCTGTCATTCTCAGCAAACTGACACAAGAACAGAAAAAGAAATACCGCATATTCTCACTCATAGGTGGGTGAGAAAAATGAGAACACATGGACACAGGGAGGGGGTCTACTACACACTGGGGTCTATTGGGGGGAATGGGGGAGGGACAGTGGGGAGAGCTGGGGAGGGATAGCCTGGGGATAAATGCCAAGTGTGGGTGAAGGGGAGGAAGGCAGCAAAACACACTACCATATGTGTACATATGCAGCTATCTTGCACATTCTGCACATGTACCCCAAAACCTATAATGCAATAAAAATTTTAAAAAAATAAAAAAAGAAAATGCTGTATATCAAGATTTGTGGAAAACAAGACAAAATCAGCCAAGAAAAGTGGAACAATAAATATGGAGTCCCACTACTGTCACATAAGATTGTGATAGCTGCGCCCAGAACAAGGCTAACTGACAGAGGAAACAAATGGGATTGTAATCCAACCATACTTTGCTAGCAAAGCCTTGTCACCACTGTGTTTTCTTGAGGAGATATGTCTTTTTTAATTTTTGGCAATAGGTGACTAGCCACTCTGATCAATAGTTATCAGATGGCAAGAAAGTAACTAGGAAAATCTGTAAGTCTAAAACTTAGATGTTAGTGATAAAAAATTAAAATTGCATACTGAGACTTAGAAAACAAATGCATACTAATGAGCAAAGATGCCTATATTTGTGCCAGATAAATCCTAATTGATACAAATGAGGGCATGTCAATCTGGTATCTAAAGTTCATGTAAAACTGGGCAGCAGCAAAACCCAACTAAGATTGGTAGACTCTATTAATATCAATATCCTAAGTGGGATATGGTACTATGGTTTTGCAAGATGCTACCATTGAGGGAATCCAGGTAAAATGTATTTCCTACAAATGCATATTATTATGTCCTACCAATGCATCTCTGCATAACTTCCTACAATGTATGTCAATTTAAGAATGATTTCAAAATAGAAAGTTTACTTAACAGAATCAAATTAGAGAAAAATATTAAGTAAATTACAGAACAGGTGGTATTTAACTGTGGGAAATATCCCGAAGGTGACATATGACTACCTGTAAACTAGGATCTTGGGGTGGTCACATCAAGAATGTAAGCTCTAGAAGCCTGCAAATTTGGGTTTGTCTGCCAAGCACTTGTTTTTTAGGTCTTGGTGTGTGCTTACCTTTCAACTAAAGGAAGCAGAAATGGGAGCAATGCCACCTAAGTAATGTCTGGGTGGAGGGTTTTCCTCAAGTGAAAACATGTGCTATCAACAAAAGAGGAGTTAGTGATGTGAGTCAAGAAAAGCACCCAAGATCTTCTTTATGTGGAGAAGCTCAGAATAAGGGTTGCTCCAAAATCTAATAATAAAATAAAGAATACAGGGTGCCAATCTCTGCTTCATTCTGACATTGCATAAGTGGGGATGCTCCTACAATGTATCATTGCAGGCTTCAGTCATGTTTATAAAAGGGATGAAGAAGAAACCTTTGGGAAATGAGCAACATTACATGGGGAGGGATTTGGACCAGGGGAGAATTAACCATATTTCAGCTTAGGGCTGGAGAATGAACTCGACATTTACATAAGCTCTAGAAGTCTGACTTATCACTATTCATTTTGGTCACAGTAAATGGAGATGTTGATGAAAAGCAAGGTAGAAGCTCCATCTAGAAGGAAACATTAAATCAGGAAATTAACCTTTCCTTCATGTTCTAACACAGCAGATATGCTTATAGCTGTGGTTTCTGTTTTCCAAAACTTGAATATAACGTGGAAATGTTTTCAAAAAATTGTCTAAAGCAGTTTTTAGTATGTGTGAACATATAAGAATAATCCCTATTATATTTATGCTGACACTTTAAAAATCTATTAATTTGCAATGAGACTGCTTAATAAAACAAAACAAAAAAATCCCCTTGAGCCATAAGATTTCATTTAGTGAGTAGATTATATGTTTACTATGACTCTTGATGATTAGTACATATTATCAAGCAATATAATTGTGTTTAACAAAAAGTATTAACTCTATGGATGATTTCAATAGGTTTCTAATGTTACCTTCTGTTGGATCATAATAAGATATTTTAACTAGTTTTTTAAGGTACACACTTCAGTTTATAATGCCAATCAAACACAGCAATTGCTCATTAATAGAAAATTAGCACCTTGAGAAAAATGTTGGTCACTAATTACAGAGTACAAAATTCATAAAATTGCCTCCCTCAGTAAAATTAACTAGAAATAATTGTGTTGAAGAGAAGAAAAAGAGACCAGTGTTGTTACTAAATATCACTTTATAAATTTATTCTCTTCTTAAACTACTTTTATTTCCCAATAAGTATGGCAGTTATTATAATCATTCTGCCAAATAAAAGAAAATTTGAGTTAAGAAAATGCACTTTAAATGATTTATTTTCATCATCTTATGGCTATGAGAGAAGAGCAGTCATATTACTGTGAAATTATCTTCTGTGTGATGGAAAATAGACTCCTTGAAAGAGCTAAAAGAAAACAAGTTATATACTCATTCATTTAAATAATGCAATGTAAACTACAGTGTGATTAAGAGCATGGGCTTCGGAGCTAGACAAACCTGGGTTAGAAATTTAGCTCCACTTTTGATTTTCTGTGTGACCTTGGGCAATTTACTCAAATTCTCTGGGCCTTATTTCTACTTTTTAAAATAGGTGTTATATGACCTATACAGAGGATTATTGCACAGATTAAACAATGTCAATAAAGCATTGAAACAGTATGTCAAAAAAGCCCAGTATTTAAAGGCCCAGTATTTAGTTCACTGTGTTAAATAAAATAATGGAAACCAAATGGTGATGAAGATTTGTTTTTATTAAATGCAGAAGTTCCAATTGCTTGGACACACAGCTTCAATCAGAAATTGATTGTTAGCTAAATAACCAATAAATAACAGGAAAAGCAACATATATTTTAAAGAAAATTTTAGTCTTCTAAAAGTTTAAAGTATAAAAATGTCCAAACATTTTAAATGCCTTATGTTGTAGCACAATGTTTGCTGAAATGTAGTATAATACAGTCTATAATTTCATAATAACAATTCTTAGTTTATATATTTTATTTCACTATAGGTACATATATACATACATACATACATACATACATATGTGTGATAAGCCACCCCCTACACACACTTACACACATACAAACACACATACATGGCTAATAATTTTATAGAAATTCATAAGCCTTAATTCTTAGGATAAGACCATGTAAAGAAATTGGATAAATTTAAAATCGAGTTAGAGAAAAATATTAAGTTCCAGTACAGGCTGTACTTAATGAATTCAAAAAGAGTGTTGACTATTTCAAGCACCTTAATGTAGAAAAATATTATAGCAAAGTTTTCATAAAGAATAGGCAAAATTCTTTACCAAGGAAACATCTGTTTTGTACAAATCTCTATGAATGTAAGAGTCAAAGGGCTGAGGAAGATGGGCACTTACTCTATAAAGAAAAAAGACAGAACTACCCTTCATTTCTTCTATGTAAACCCAAGAGGGGTGCCTTCTTAGATGTATGATGGTCTTCCCTCTAAAACTGTATTTTAAGACTGCAGAATTATAGTATGTCAATAAAAAATCATTTTTCAGAGCCAGCCCTAAGCAAAATTGTGAAATGGATTAAGTTGTCTTTGCCATTGTTCCCTTCTCTCCTAATAATTCTACTCTCCACCTGAGGCACATTTCTTTTCAATCCCAGTACCATATGCTCTCCTAACTGCCACTAATTCAGGAACCAAGATAATTCCCCTTATAATGCCAGCTGTTCGATGGTAACATGTTATTTCTTAGGAGTGTTATAAAGATTCTTGCTGACCAAAAGAATCTTTAATTCCCAAAGAAAACAATTCCTAGGAGTGCAAATTAGTATCACTATCCGTGCTTATGTAAGTATCTTGGGGCAGAGAAACTTTATTAACATTACCAAAACTCTACAATATAGATATTGTTTATTAATTAAACCTAGTGTAATACCATCATTTTCATATATTTAGCTTATTTTTCCACCCTGAACAGAAAAAATGCACATACATACACACACAAATAAACACATATATAACATGTTTTTACAAAAGAAAACAGAATAAGAGGCCCACATCTAGAGTGGTCTAGCGCATGCACCTTTATTTCAGGGTACCTCTTGTGCTTGCTTTGGAATACCTTTTAGCTTTGTTTTTTTTTTTTTTTTTAATTTTTATTGCATTATAGGTTTTGGGTTACATGTGCAGAACGTGCAAGATAGTTGCATAGGTACACACATGGCAGTGTGTTTTGCTGCCTTCCTCCCCTTCACCCACACTTGGTATTTATCCCCAGGCTATCCCCCCCAGCCCCCCCCCACTGTCCCTCCCCCATTTCCCCCAACAGTCCCCAGTGTATATTAGACTGCCTCTCCGTGTCCATGTGTTCTCATTGTTCTCACCCACCTATGAGTGAGTATATGCAGTATTTCTTTTTCTGTTCTTGTGTCAGTTTGCTGAGAATGATGTTCTCCAGATTCATCCATGTCCTTACAAAGGACACAAACTCATCATTTTTGATTGCTGCATAATATTCCATGGTGTATATGTGCCACATTTTCCCAGTCCAGTCTATCATCGACGGGCATTTGGGTTGGTTCCAGGTCTTTGCTATTGTAAACAGTGCTGCAATGAACATTCGTGTACATGTGTCCTTATAGTAGAATGATTTATAGTCTTTTGGATAGATACCCAGTAATGGGATTGCTGGGTCAAATGGAACTTCTATTTCTAGGTCCCTGAGGAATTGCCACACTGTCTTCCACAATGGCTGAACTAATTTACATTCCCACCAACAGTGTAAGAGTGTTCCTATTTCTCCACATCCTCTCCAGCATCTGCTGTCTCCAGATTTTTTAATGATCGCCATTCTAACTGGTGTGAGATGATATCTCAATGTGGTTTTGATTTGCATCTCTCTAATGACCAATGATGATGAGCACTTTTTCATATGTTTGTTGGCCTCATGTATGTCTTCTTTTGTAAAGTTTCTGTTCATATCCTTTGCCCATTTTTGAATGGGCTTGTTTGTTTTTTTCCTGTAAATCTGTTTGAGTTCTTTGTAAATTCTGGATATCAGCCCTTTGTCAGATGTGTAAACTGCAAAGATATTTTCCCATTCTGATGGTTGTCGATTCACTCTAGTGACTGTTTCTTTTGCCGTGCAGAAGCTGTGGAGTTTGATTAGGTTCCATTTGTCTATTTTGGCTTTTGTTGCCAATGCTTTTGGTGTTTTGTTCATGAAGTCCTTGCCTACTCCTATGTCCTGAATGGTTTTGCCTAGATTTTCTTCTAGGGTTTTTATGGTGTCAGGTCTTATGTTTAAGTCTTTAATCCATCTGGAGTTAATTTTAGTGTAAGGTGCCAGAAAGGGGTCCAGTTTCTGCTTTCTGCACATGGCTAGCCAGTTTTCCCAACACCATTTATTAAATAGGAAATCCTTTCCCCATTGCCTGTTTTTGTCTGGTTTATCAAAGATAATATGGTTGTAGATATGTTGTGTTGCCTCCAATGCTTCTGTTCTGTTCCATTGGTCCATATCTCTGTTTTGGTACCAGTACCATGCTGTTTTGATTACTGTAGCCTTGTAGTATAGTTTGAAGTCTGGTAGCGTGATGCCTCCCGCTGTGTTCTTTTTGCTTAGAATTGACTTGGCTATGCGGGCTCTTTTTTGGTTCCATATGAAATTCATGGTGGTTTTTTCCAGTTCTGTGAAGAAATTCAATGGTAGTTTGATGGGGATAGCATTGAATGTGTAAATTACTTTGGGCAGTATAGCCATTTTCACAATATTGATTCTTCCTAACCACGAACATGGAATGTTTCTCCATCTGTTTGTGTCCTCTCTTATTTCGTTGAGCAGTTGTTTGTAGTTTTCCTTAAAGAGGTCCCTTACATTCCTAGTGAGTTGCATTCCTAGGTATTTTATTTTCTTTGTAGCAATTGTGAATGGCAGTTCATTCTTAATTTGGTTCTCTTTAAGTCTGTTATTGGTGTATAGGAATGCTTGTGATTTTTGCACATTGATTTTATATCCTGAGACTTTGCTGAAGTTGCTTATCAGTTGCAGGAGCTTTTGGGCTGAGGTGATGGGGTCTTCTAGGTATACTATCATGTCATCTGCAAATAGAGACAATTTGGCTTCCACCTTTCCTATTTGAATACCCTTTATTTCTTTTTCTTGCCTGATTGCTCTGGCTAGAACTTCCTGTACTATGTTGAATAGAAGTGGTGAGAGAGGGCATCCTTGTCTAGTGCCAGATTTCAAAGGGAATGCTTCCAGTTTTTGCCCATTAAGTATGATATTGGCTGTTGGTTTGTCGTAAATAGCTTTTATTACTTTGAGATATGTTCCATCAATACCAAGTTTATTGAGGGTTTTTAGTATAAAGGGCTGTTGAATTTTGTCAAATGCCTTCTCTGCATCAATTGAGATAATCATGTGGTTTTTGTTTTTCCTTCTGTTTATGTGGTGAATTACATTTATAGACTTGCGTATGTTGAACCAGCCTTGCATCCCCGGATGAATCCTACTTGATCATGATGGATAAGTTTTTTAATGTGCTATTGCAATCGATTTGCCAGTATTTTATTGAAGATTTTTGCATCTATGTTCATCATGGATATTGGCCTGAAGTTTTCTTTTCTTGTTGAGTCTCTGCCTGGTTTTGGTATCAGGATGATGTTGGTCTCATAAAATTATTTGGGAAGGTTTCCCTCTTTTTGGATTATTTGGAATAGTTTCAGAAGGAATGGTACCAGATCCTCTCTGTGTGTCTGGTAGAATTCAGCTGTGAACCCATCTGTACCTGGGCTTTTTTTGTGTGGTAGGCTCTTAATTGCTGCCTCAACTTCTGACCTTGTTATTGGTCTATTCATAGTTTCAGCTTCCTCCTGGTTTAGGCTTGGGAGGACACAGGCGTCCAGGAATTTATGCATTTCTTCCTGATTTACTAGTTTGTGTGCATAGAGTTGTTTGTAGTATTCTCTGATGATGGTTTGAATTTCTGTGGAATCTGTGGTGATTTCCAATTTATCATTTTTTATTGCATCTATTTGGTTGTTCTCTCTTTTCTTTTTTATCAGTCTGGCTAGTGGTCTGTCTATTTTGTTGATCTTTTAAAAAAACCAGCTCTTAGATTTATTGATTTTTTGAAGGGTTTTTCTTGTCTCTATCTCCTTCAGTTCTGCTGTGATCTTAGTTATTTCTTGTCTTCGGCTAGGTTTTGAGCTTTTTTGATCTTGCTCCTCTAGCTCTTTCAATTTTGACGATAGGGTGTCAATTTTGTATCTCTCCACTCTTCTCATGTGGGCACTTATTGCTATATATTTTCCTCTACAGACTGCTTTAAATGTGTCCCAGAGATTCTGGTACGTTGTGTCTTCATTCTCGTTGGTTTCAAAGAACTTCTTTATTTCTGCCTTCATTTCATTGTTTATCCAATCAACATTCAAGAGCCAGTTGTTCAGTTTCCATGAAGCTGTGCGGTTCTGAGTTAGTTTCTGAATTCTGAGTTCCAACTTGATTGCACTATGGGCTGAGAGACTGTTTGTTATGATTTCCGTTGTTTTACATTTGCTGAGGAGTGCTTTACTTCCAATTATGTGGTCGATTTTGGAGTAGGTGTGATGTGGTGCTGAGAAGAATGTATATTCTGTGGATTTGGGGTGGAGAGTTCTGTAAATGTCTATCAGGTTTGCTTGTTCCAGGTCTGAGTTCAAGTCCTGGATATCCTTGTTAATTTTTTGTCTGGTTGATCTGTCTGCTATTGACAGTGGAGTGTTAAAGTCTCCCACTATTATTGTGTGGGAGTCTAAGTCTCTTTGTAAGTCATTAAGAACTTGCCTTATATATCTGGGTGCTCCTACATTGGGTCCATATATATTTAGAATCGTTAGCTCTTCTTGTTGTATTGATCCTTTTACCATTATGTAATGACCTTCTTTGTCCCTTTTGATCTTTGTTGCTTTAAAGTCTATTTTATCAGAGATGAGAATTGCAACTCCTGTTTTTTTTTTTTTTTTGCTCTCCATTTGCTTGGTAAATCTTCCTCCATCCTTTTATTTTGAGCCTTTGTTTATCTTTGCGTGTGAGGTGGGTTTCCTGGATACAGCATACTGATGGGTTTTGTTTTTTTATCCAATTTGCCAGTCTGTGTCTTTTGATTGGTGCATTTAGCCCATTTTCATTCAGGGTTAATATTGTTATGTGTGAATTTGATACTGCCATTTTGATGCTAGCTGGCTGTTTTGCCCGTTGGTTCATATACATTCTTCATTTTGTTGATGGTCTTTAGCATTTGGTATGCTTTTAGGATGGCTGGTACTGGTTGTTTCTTTCTATGTGTAGTGCCTCTTTCAGGAGCTCTTGTAAAGCAGGCCTAGTGGTGACAAAATCTCTGAGTACTTGCTTGTTCGTGAAGGATTTTATTTTTCCTTCACTTATGAAGCTCAGTTTGGCTGGATATGAAATTCTGGGTTGAAAGCTCTTTTCTTTAAGGATGTTGAATATTGGCCCCCACTCTCTTCTGGCTTGTAGAGTCTCTGCCAAGAGATCTGCTGTGAGTCTGATGGGCTTCCCTTTGTGGGTGACCCGACCTTTCTCTCTGGCTGCCCTTAGTATTTTCTCCTTCATTTCAACCCTGGTGAATCTGACGATTATGTGCCTTGGGGTTGCTCTTCTTGCAGAGTATCTTTGTGGTGTTCTCTGTATTTCCTGGAGTTGAGGATTGACCTGTCTTGCTAGGTTGGGGAAATTTTCCTGGGTAATATCCTGAAGAGTGTTTTCCAGCTTGGATTCATTCTCTTCGTCACATTCTGCTACACCTATCAAACGTAGGTTGGGTCTCTTCACATAGTCCCACATTTCTTGGAGATTTTGTTCATTCCTTTTTGTACTTTTTTCTTTAATCTTGGTTTCTCATTTTATTTCATTGAGTTGATCTTCAACTTCTGATATTCTTTCTTCTGCTTGGTCAATTCGGCTGTTGAAACTTGTGCATGCTTCGTGAAGTTCTCGTGTTGTGTTTTTCAGCTCCTTCAATTCATTCATATTCCTCTCTAAGTTGTCCATTCTTGTTATCAATTCCTCGAATCTCTTTTCAAATCTTTTTTCAAGGTTCTTAGTTTCTTTGCACTGGTTTAGTACATGTTCCTTTAGCTCACTGAAGTTTCTCATTATCCACTTTCTGAAGTCTGATTCCGTCATTTCATCACATTCATTCTCCATCCAGCTTTGTTCCCTTGCTGGTGAGGAGTTTTGGTCCTTTTTTGGAGGTGAGGTGTTTTGGTTTCGGGTGCCTTCCTCCTTTTTGCGCTGGTTTCTTCCCATCTTTATGGATTTATCCACCTGTCGTCTTAGTAGTTGCTGATTTTTCAATTGGGTCTCTGTGTGGATGCTGAGATTATTGATGATGAAGTATTTCTGTTACTTAGTTTTCCCTCTAATGGTCTATCCCCTCTGCTGTATGAGTGCTGAGGTCCACTCCAGGCCCTGCTTGTCTGGGGTATACCTGCAGCAGCTGCGGAACAGTGAGGGATGATACCAGTTTCTTCTGCTGCTGTCCTTGTTCCAGAATAATGCCAGCCAAATGTCAGTCTGATTACTCCTTTTCTGGGGTGACTCCTTGGATATACAGGGGTTGGGGAGCTGCTTGAGGAGACAGTCTGTGCTTAATAGGAGCTCCAGTGCTTAGCTGTGAGCTCTGTTGTTCATTCAGCATTGTTGGGAGGTTGTTTATGTCTGCTGCTATAGAACTCATAAAACACCACCCTTTTCCCCCCCCTTTAGATGCTCTGACTCAGGGAGTTGGGGCTTTCTTTATGAGTATCTTTTGCACTGTCCTGCCCCACTAGGCAGCAGTCTATTCACTATTTGCCTGCCGGGGCTCTGACCTGCTAGTGCGGGTCCACCCTGTTGCTGCTGGGCTCCCTTCTGCTGTGGAACACGGAGTCTCTCTGTTATGGCAGGTTGCCTCGGCAATGGCAGGCCGCCTCAGTCCTGGGTGGTACTTAAGTGGGGGTGGACTGCGTCAGCAATGGTGGACGCCCCTCCCTCACCAGGCTGCACCGTCCTAGATGCCAGCAGCAAAACTCTCAGCCCCAAGCATCTCCAGTCACCGCCCTGCTTGTCCCCATGAGCGTGGGACCTGCCGAGCCCGATCACCCAGCTCCCTGCCTCAGAGTCCATCCTCTCTCTCTCTCTCTTCCTCTCCCCAAGCTGAAAGGTCAACTCTCTCACTGGCGCCCCAGTAGCCTGCCGATAGGGCACTGGGATCTGTGCGATCTCCCGTGCCGCTGCCCACTACCCCGGCTCAGATCACGCTTCCCAGGAAACTCCTGGTCTGGCTCATTGTCCAAGTCCCGTTCAATCAGATGAACATGCCAATCTGCCCTTCCAAATCTCAGATTGCCAGTTTAACAGGGCACCCAGACCAGTGAGTTCCGCGCCGGGTCCCACTGCGGCGCCGTCCGAAGAGGCGGCGGGAGCCAACTGCGTTAGCCAGCTGCTAGCATCCTGTGTCTCTCCCACACCTGGGACTTTCAACGCTCTGTGGGCATAAAAGGAACATCCTAGAATGCGGCTAGGACTCAACCTCTGCGCCTTCACTGAGAGCTGCAATCCTGAGTCACCTCTACAATGCCATCTTGCCTCTCCTCCTTTTAGCTTTGTTTTAAGGTAACTCTCAAGTCTTAGCATTGTTTCTAGGGCTGGTAGAGCTGCCGTTTGCTCTACAAGCCCTAGAGACAACTCTGTACTGCTTCTGAAATAATGCAATGTAGGAAATTGTTTTTCCTGGGATGTTTCTGGCAGACGTAGAAAGTGAAAACTCCAAGGATGTTTTCTTTTCTTTTTGTCTTGGAGGGATAAAGAGATAAATTTTGGATATAAAAATTATCAACTTTATCTCTAATTTGCTTACATTTGCCATCAAAGCTTCTCCTCTGTGTCTTTCCCTTGCGCTCCCAATACCACACAATCTTATTTTTCCTGAGGAGAATTTATTCACAGGAGAAAACAGAAAAAAATCCCTTTGACTTAGTGCCTCTACTTGGTTCTTTATCTAATGCTCCTCTTTGCTTTCACTGCTGCTTTCTTCAATGTAGGCTTCCATGGTTATTACAGCAAATTTCAAGTTATCATTATGAAAACCATCCTGTAAGTTGTTAAAATAATTTTTCAATCAAGAATTTAATGAGGTAGAAAAATAAAACTTGGGCTATCTGTATGATCACCTGAAAGGATACACCACAGGAGCAAGGGAAAACTGAAAATAGATCAACTCTTGCTTAGAAAGTCAAGAATTTAATCACTACTACTTAAGATTGGATTAATATCATTTTCAGAGGCCAAAGTTGGTGGATCACTTGAGGTCAGGAGTTCGAGACCAACCTGGCCAACATGGTGAAACCCTGTCTCTAGTAAAAATAAAAAAATTAGCCAAGTGTGGTGGTGTGTGCCTATAATCCTATCTACTGAGTAGGCTGAGGCATGAGAATCACTTGAATCCATGAAGCATAGGTTGGAGTGAGCTGAGATCACCTAGGCTTACTACCTAGGTGACAGGTTGATAGGTGCAGCAAACCACCATGACACACGTTTACCTATATAACAAACCTGCACATCTGTACAAGTACCTCGGAACTTGAAATAAAATAAAATAATCCAAAATGGCAAAACAAAATTTAAGAAATAAATTACCCAGTCTCGATATATTTATTTATAGCAATGCAAAAAGAGCCTAATACATGTTATTAATATATTCAAATAACTAGATGATAAAATAAAATTTTATCAGAAATCTGGAATCCATAAAGACGATGAAATTCTAAAACAAAAAATATAATAACATAAATTCAGAACTTAATTGGGCAAGAAGGTGCATAGGAGGCTTCTAACATGCCTCAACCACTTGGAAATATCATAACAGTGCATAAGAATCAACTCAGTGAGTTTTAAGAAGGAAAACAGGAATCTACCACAATGGCAAAGTACACACAAATTCTATAAAAGTAGGTGGAAAAACTGCTCTGGAGATAGTATCTGGCTGATAACAAATAATGAAGCCCCAGAACATAAGATGGGCAGAGATTCTCCCTTCTGTGACCCACCTTTCCCCGGGGGTTTTGTGCAGTGTAGGCCCTGGGAGAGCTCTTTGTTTCTTTCAAGCCCTGAAGCAAACTTGGAGAAAGTCTTGAAGACATTGAGCAGAAAGAATACCAGGAAAATCTGCAATCATTTTCTCAGACCTGGGCCTGACAGCAGGATACCATTTTTAATACAGGCTTATACAAATCAGTCATTCTTTGGCCACCTGATAGCATGGCCATGCAGGCATTTTAGTCTCAGGACAGAGATTGGAACACTGGGGCTCTGAAGTAGGGTGGAGGTCTATACAGTCAGAATTGTGTGGCAAGTGTGGAAGGTGCCCCAGCAATAGGTGCTGAAACATGCCCTTCCCTGTTGCAGGCCTGGAGCAGGAGGAAGGCCGCAGTAGCTATGATTTCTCCTAGGTGAAACAAGACTTGCAGCCAGGGCCAACCTGGCAACCTTGAACCCATCTGTGTGTGTTATAGCTAGGTGCCTCAGCCCACTCTCCTGAAATTGTGGTGCTGTGGGGCCCTCTCCACTATACCTTCAGGGATATCTTCAGGTATCTGGAACACCTACACACATAGATTGGCAGCATGATTCACCCCATCTTTCCTGTGCAGAAATCTGTACACAGAAGGGGCCCTCTGCTTCATGCCTAGGCACATCACTAGGCATCTGGAGCATCTGCTTGGTTGCATTAGAAGCCTGAGCCACCTCATCCTTTCTCTGCAGAGGTTTTGATACAGTAAGAACCTCTACACTCCATATTCAATCAGATCTCCAAGAATCTGGACCAAATCCCACTCTTCTGGAGTAGGAGTTTAGGATCTCACCCCTACCTATGCATAGAAGGTTGGGCTGAGAAGATTTACCAGCTCCATGCTAGCCTAGGCTCACCAATAGGTTCTTTGTGGTTGCTCACTAGCCCTTCCCTGAGGGCTGTTGCTTGTGCTTGTCATTAGGGAATCTATTGGCAGGCCCTAATAGTCCAACCCTGCCCATCTTGGTCCCCCACTGCAAAGCTGAGCAGGGAGCTCAGTCCACTGTGCATTCTTCAGATAAGCCCATTTTGTGAGGCAGCAGAGAACTTTATTCAATAAACCATGATTCAGTATGTACCCATCCACATTGGCCACAACCTGCTCTTAGCCATAAGTGTAATCTACTGGTCTATATATAGGTCAAACCGCATAACCCAATATGAAATCTGCCAATAGAGTTCACAGGGCTACAGAAGCAAGTGAAAAGATGCTACCCAACATTTTCTACTGTCACACCCCCTAGGAAGCAGAGAAAAGAAGAAAAAAAATTCTATCCACATGAAAATATGTCCAAAATTTAGAAGGGCCAGCATCTCCAGATGATAAAGAATCAGTGCAAGAATTGTGGCACCATGAAACATCTGAAATCTGTGATACCACAAAGGATAATGCTAAGTCTTCAACATTGATCTCTAATAAAATATGAAAATTTGGAAGTAATAGATAGTAAATTCAAAGCATAAATTGCAAGGAAGCTCAACGAGATATAAGACAAGGCTGAAAATTAGCACAAAGTAATGTCAAAGTCAATTCAGAAAATGAAGGAAAAGATAAACATATTACAAAGAAATTAATTAGTTTCTGGAATTGAAAGACTCATTTAAGAAATTTCAAAATGTAATTGAAATTTTATCAATAGATTAGACCAAATAGAAGAAAGAATTTCTGAGCTTGAAGACCATTCTCTCAAACTAACCCAGTCAGACAAAAATAAAGAAAAAGTATTAAGAAAAATAAACAAAGTCTTCAAGAAATATGGAATTATGTAAAGTGACCAGACCTACAGATTATTGGTATTCCTGAAAGAGAAGGAAAAAAACAAAACACCTGGAAAATACATTTGGGGAACTAATTCAAGACAATTTCCCTAATCTTGCTAAAGCGCCAGAAAAACAGATACAATAAATCCAGAGAACACTTGTGAGATACCATGCAAAAAGAACTTCACCAAGGTATATAGTCACAGACTGTCCAAGAAAAAATGCTTAAAATAAATCTTAAAGTCAACTAGAGAAAAAGATCAGATCACATACAAGGGGAACTCTATCAAGCTAACAACAAAATTCTCAGTAGAAATCTTATAATCCAGAACAGATGGGGAACCTGTTTTTTGCATTCTTAAAGAAAAGAAATTCCAACAAAGAATTTCATCTCGTTCCCAACTAAGCTTCATGATTGAAGGAGAAATAAAATCCCTTCCAGAGAAGCAATCATTAAGAGAATTCATTACCATTGGACCAGCATTACAAGAGATCCTTAAAGGATTTCTAAGCATGGAAATGAAAGATCAATATCTGTCACTGCAAAAACTTAATTTTATAGCACACAGACCCCACAAAGCAACTATACAATAGAAACTCTAAAACAAGAAGCTAAAAACTTTATGATAGGATCAACACCTCACATATCAATATTAACCTTGAATGCAAGTTGTCTAAACATCCTACTTAAAAGTTACAGAGTGGCAAGTTGGATTAAAAACAACAACAATGACCATACATCTGCTATCTTCAAAAGACCTATCTCACAAGTAATGATAACCATAGGCACAAAGTGGAGTTGAAGAAAATTCTATCATGCAAACAGAAAACAAAACAAGAGAAGAGGTTTCTATTTTTATATCAGACAAAAGAGACTTTAAGCCAACAGCAAAAAAGAACTAAGAAAGACATTACTCAATGATAAAGCCATCAATTCAGCAGAAAGGTTTAAATATATATATATCCTAAATGTATATGCACCCAACATTGCAGCACACAGATTCATAAAACAAACACCCCACTGACAGCATTAAACATATCATCAAGGGAGAAAGCTGACAAATAAATTATTGCCTTAAATTCAACACTTGACCAATAGGGCCTAACAGATATCTGCAGACTACTCCACCCAGTAACCACAGAATATACATTCTTCTCATCAGCATGCAGAACACACTCTAAGATCAATCACATCCTTGGAAGCAAGTCTCCATAAATTCAAAAAATTAAAATCATACCAACCATAATCTCAGACCACAGCATGATAAAAATAGAAATCTATAACAAGATCTTTCAAAACCATACAATTACACAGAAATTAAACAATTGGCTTCTGAATGACTTTTTAGTAAACAAGGTAATTTAGGCTGAAATTAAAAAAATTCATTGTAATTAGTGAAAACAGAGACAACACATAATAAAATAAACATATAAAAATATCTGCAGTGTTAAGAGGAAAGTTTATAGTGCTAAATGCCTACATCAATAATATAGAAAATCTCAAATAGATGATCTAACAACACACTTAGAAGAACTAGAAAAATAAGAACAAACTAACACCAAGGCTAGCAGAAGAAAATAAATAACTAAAATCAGAGACAAACTGGACAAAATTGAGACCTGGAAATCCACACAAATGATCAATGAAGCCAAAAGGTGGTTATTTAAAATAATAAATGAGATCAATAGACCACTACCTAGATTAACAAGAAAAAAGAGAATACAATCAAAAATTACAAAGGTGATATTATAATTGATCCTACAGAAATACAAACAATTATCAAAGACTATTACCAACACCTCTAGGTATACAAACTAAAAAATCTAGAAGAAATTGATTGATTTTTGGAAATACACAATCTTTCAAGATTAAAAAAGGAAGAAGTTGAAACCCAGAACAGATCAGCATCATGTTCCAAAATTGAATCAGTAATAAAGAACTTACCAACCAACCTGGACCAGATGGATTCACAGTCAAATTTTAACAGATGAACCAAGATGAGCTGGTAGTAATTCTACTTAAACTATTAAAAAAAAAATGGAGAAAAGAATCCCAAGAATCCAGCCATCAGGAGGAGGGATGACACTATGAAATCAGCATCATCCTGATACCAGAACCTGGAAAAAACACAATAGAAAAAGAAAACTACAGGCCAATATCCCTGTCGAATATCTATGCAAAAATCCTTTCACAACAAAAAGTTAATGTATCATGATCAAGAAGACTTTATTCTAGAATGCAAAGTTGATTCAACATATGCCAATAAATAAATATGTTCATGACATAAACAGAATTAAAAACAGAAACCTTATGATCATCTTGATAGGTGCTGAGACAGCTTTTGTTAAAATTTATTATCTTTTCATGATCGAAACCCTCAGTAAACTAAGCATCAAAGGAAGATACTTCAAAATAATAAAAGCCATCTATGGAAAACCCACAGCCAACGTCGTACTGAATGAGGAACTGCTGGAAGCATTTGCTTAAGAACAGGATGTTCACTCTCACCACTTCAATTCAACCTAGTAGTGAAAGTCTTAGCAAGAGCAATCAGGCAAGAGAAAGAAATAAAAGACATTTAAATAGAAAAAGAAGTGAAACTATCTCTCTTCACTGATGATATGATTATAAACCTAAAAACCTTAAACACTCTGCCAAGAGGCTCCTAGAACTGATAAACAACTTCAATAAAGTTTCATAATACAAAATCTATGTAGAAAAATTAGTAGTATTTCTACACACCAATAGCATTCAAGCTGAGAGCCAAGTCAAGAACGCAATCTTATATACAATAGCCCCCAACACACACCTTCAGGACGTGGCACTTTTGTCTCTCCTCAAATCCCCAGCAAACAGGGCACAGTTCAAGTTCACTGCCTTTGAGTCATGGACACATCAACGTTATCTTGGGTATAAAGCCAAAAGAAATCCCCGACCACCTCTGAAACCACCAAGTTCCCCTAAGCACTTCCCATAGTGGGGTCTGCCTCCTCTCGACACCCCTCCAGTATATGTTGAAAAATTTTCCCTTGGGATTCTAAGGCGAGTACAGAGTTCACCTTACTAAAGGTAGGCTCTAGACTCTCTGCAAAGTGGAATGGCCAAAACTTGGAACAGGATGGCTCCCAGCCAGGTCACTGGACTACAAGACGGTTCAGGTGGTGTGGAAGGTCGTTACTGGGAAACCCAGACACCCTGATCAATTTCCCTATATTGATCAATGGCTGGACCTAGTCCAGAATCCTCCTCCTTGGCTACGATCTTGTGCCGCTCACAACTCTTCATCCAAGGTCCTTCTGAGCCGGACTTCTCGTTTGCCCAAATCCTCACCTCCTTCCACTCCTCCTGTACTGCCTCCTTCCTTCAGAAGAGGAAGACAGTTCTCTTCCTCCCTTCCCTCCGTTCTACAATCCTCCTGTCCCCCTGGAATCCCCTTCCATCTCCTCGTCCTTGTCTCCTGTGGTCTCTCGGCCACCGCCATCCCCTGAACTGCCGTCACCCATGGCTCCTTTGCCTTTAGCCTCTGGCTAAGGCCCCAGCCAGAGGAGGCTGTTCCACTGCTCCCCCTAAGGGAGGCACCTTCCCCGGCAGGGCAGCGAGCGCTCTGCCCCGTTTATGGTCTACATTCCCTTTTCTACTTCTGACCTGTACAACTGCAAGGCTCAGAACCCACCATTTTCTGAAAAACCCCAGGTCCTGACTGCACTGGTGGAGTCTGTGTTTCAGACTCACAGACCCACCTGTAATGGTTGCCAGCAGCTTCTTCTGACCCTCTTTACTTCTGAGGAAAACCACATTTATAAAGAGGCTAGAAGGGCTTTCCTTGCCTCAGCAAGTAAGCCGGAGGAGGAGGCCCGGGAGCTCCTAGCGGCAGTTTTTCCCTGCACTCAACCTAATTGGGACCCAAACACCACAGGAGGGAAAAGAGTTTTAGGCAAGTTTCACCTGCATTTCCTAGCGAGTACCAAGGGAGCCGCTCGGAAGCCCATGAATCTGTTTAAGACAACTGAAGTTGTCCGTGGGCCCGATGAGTCACCTGGAGCATTTTTAGAGCGCCTCCAGGAGGCTTATCGAATTTACACCCAGTTTGATCCAGCAGCTTCCAAAAATAGCCATGCTATTAATTTGGCATTTGTGGCCCAGGCAGCCCCTGATATTCCGAGAAAATTACAAAAGCTTGAGGGATTTGTTGGAATAAATATTTCTCAACTCCTAGAAATAGCTCAAAAGGTTTTTGACAGTCAAGACCATGAAAAACAAAAGCAGGCTGCTCTGGCAGCTCAACAGGCATCTGACAAGGCATCAAAGAAGCAGGCAAAAATCATAGTTGCCACAATCCGGGAAGCTAAAGTAGGTACTCCTACATGTAAAAGTTATACTGGGAGAAAGCCTGAGTCAAAAACTCAGGACCTCCACAGAAGCAGGACCTGTGGGAGGTCAATAAGCAGATGGTCACAGTCCATCCTACTGTCGCTAACCCATACACTCTTCTCAGCTTGCTCCCACCGCAACATACAGTATACACTGTTCTAGGCTTAAAGGATGCCTTCTTTGCCATCCTTCTGTCTCCCAATTGTCTCCCAAGCCAGACAATTTTTGCTTTTGAATGGACTGATCCCAGTTCAGGTGACACCACCCAGCTCACATGGACTCGGTTGCCCCAGTAACCAAGGGGTTCAAAAACTCCCCCAGTCTTTTTAGAGAAGCTCTCCAACAGGATCTTATGCCCTTTTGGGCTAGCCATCCTAACTGTATTTTGCTTTAATATGTAAATGACTTACTTTTGGCCACAGAGATGGCCAATAGCTGTCTGCAGCGCACCCAAGACTTACTTGGATTTCTCCAGGAACTCGAGTACCGGGTCTCAGCCAAAAAGTCTCAGCTATGTTTCTCCAAGGTCTCCTACCTGGGGTATGAACTTAACAAAGGAGAAAGAGCCTCACAATGCCCAAAAGGAGGCCAGCCTGAAAATCCCCACTCCCACCACAAAGAAACAGTTACGTGAGCTCCTGGGGGCAGTGGGTTATTGCCGCCGTTGCATTCCCAGGTTTGTGGAAATAGTGAAGCCCCTATATGCAGCGACTGGTGGAAGCAGAGAGCTGGTCTGGACAGAGACTGAGGAGCAGGCCTTTCAAGATCTCAAAAAGGCTCTAACCAATGCTCCTGCTTTAGCTCTCCCCAACATATCTAAGCCATTCCATTTGTTTGTTCATGAAAACCGGGGCATAGCTAAGGGGGTACTCACCCCATCCAAACTCTGGGACTGTGGCGATGCCCAGTGGCCTGCCTGTCCAAGACTGGACCCTGTGGCTTCAAGTTGGCCTACTTGTTTGCAGGCTGTAGCAGCCACTGCCAGCTAGTTCAAGAGGCTGACAAGCTAACTCTGGGCCAGGGCCAGGACCTGACTCTTAGGGCCCTCCATGCTGTGGAATCCCTGCTGCGGGGGGCTCCAGGAAAATGGATGTCCAATGCTCACATACTTCAGTATCAAAGCTTATTGCTAAATCAGTCTCCCCTAACCTTTTCCCCTACCAAGTGCTTAAACCCAGCCACCCTTCTGCCTGACCCCAACCTGGCCACCTGCCTTCATGATTGCAATGAACTGTTGGAGATCACAGAAACTGGTTGGCCTTACCTTCAGAACGTACCTTTGGAGGAAGTGGCCTGATCTTCAGAACATGCCTTTGGAGAAAGCAGATGCCACTGTATTCACTGATGATAGCAGCTTCATAAGCCGGGGTAAGAAAAGCCTGGGCGCTGTCACCACAGAGACAGACATCCTGTGAGCACAGGCTCTGCTGGCTGGAACATCTGCCCAAAAAGCTGAATTAATAGCCCTCACGCAAGCTCTCAGGTGGGGGTAAGGACAAATGCATTAACATCTATACCGACAGTCGGTATGCTTTTGCCACTGTACGTGTCCATGGAGCTATTTACCAAGAGCATGGGCTACTCACCTCAGCTGGAAAAACTATTACAAACAAAGAAGAAATCCTGGCCTTACTGGAACCTGTGTGGCTTCCCCACCAGGTGGCAGTTATCCACTGAAAAGGGCACCAGAAGGAAAACACGGCTGGTGCCAGAGGAATCAAAAGGCAGATTCCGCAGCCCATGAAGTGGCTACACTTCCAGTTGCCCCATTAACTTTGTTACCAGCTATTTCCTTCCCATCTCCTCGTCTGCTGAACGGCCCCATCTACTCCCCAGAGGAAGAACAAGCAATCAATCACTCTGAATCAATAAAAATCAAGACGGATGGTGGATCCTCCCAGACTCCAGAATCCTACTGCCTGAGTCACTTGGATGAGCTCTAGTTGGTCAAATCCATTCCACCACCCATTTAGGAGGATCCAGATGGGCTCAACTTTTACGGGGTCATTTTAAGATCCCTCATCTCCAGGACTTGACCACCCAGGTAGCCAGCAGCTGTACAGTCTGCATTCAGGTAAATGCCAAGCAAGGTCCAAAACCTGAACTGGGCCACTGTCTTTGGGGATGCAGTCCGGGAGAAAGGTGGGAAATAGAAACTTCACAGAAATAAAGCCACACCAGGTGGAATACAAGTGTCTCCTGGTGATGGTAGACACTTTTTCTCGATGGACTGAGGCATTTGCCCCCAGAAACAAAAGTGCCTCTATGGTAGTTAAATTTTTATTCAAATAAATCATTACTCAACATGGGCTGCCATTTACTATAGGTTCTGATAATGGCCAGCCTTCACCTCGTCCATAGCCCAATCAGTCAGTAAGGTATTAAACATTCAATGGAAACTCCATTGTGCCTACCAACCTCAGAGGTCTGGACAGGTAGAACACAAGAACTGCACCTTAAAAAGTACTCTTACAAATTTAGAGATCAGTGAGAATTGGACAAACATCCTTTCTTTAGCCCTTCTTAGAGTTAGATGCACTTCTTATAAGGCAGGTTTCTCTCCTTATGAAATCATGTATGGGAGGGTTCTGCCTATATTGCCAAGGCTAAGGGATGTACATTTAGCGGAAATATCCCAAGCTAAATTGTTACAGTACTTACAGTCTCCCCAACAGGTTCAGGACATCATCCAGCCTCTCGTTCGGGGAGCACACCCTAATCCAATTCCTGATCTGACTGGGCCCTACAACCCCTTCCGTCCTGGTGACCTGGTGTGTGCCAAAAAGTTCCAGAAAGAAGGACTCACCCCTGCCTGGAAAGGGTCTCACACCATCATCCTCACCACCCCGACAGCCCTGAAGGTTGATGGCATTCCTGCTTGGATCGACCAGTCCCCCATCAAGAGGCCACAAGAGCCAACAAGAAACATGGGTCTCACAGCCCAGATTAGGTCCTTTAAAGTTATGCCCGAGTCCCCCAGTTAGTTCTCGTAAAATCCGCCAGTTAGTTCTCGTCATCATTCTCTGTGCCCCCATCTACTCTTTTCTCCTCACTGACTTCAGAAATGGGCATGTGCTTGCGAATACCTCATAGGAAGCAGGTGCACCCAACTGGATTCTCCTTATCTTTGATTTATGTGCTCTGTTCCTAAATTCCTACTCCCCAAACCGGGATTTGTCGCATGAAAAATTGATCCATCTCAGAATGGGCACTGTTGACCTCACCACTGGATTTGGACAATACACCGGATGTGGAGAATCCGGAGAGGCTGAACAAGGGCTTCAGTCTTTTGACTTCTACCTGTGTACAGGGGACAACCCCAATACCAGCTGCCAGCAAGTTTATGAGTTTTTCTTCCCCTACTGGTCTTGTGTAACCCTGGCCACCTATTCTGGAGGATCCACCAAATCCTCAACCCTCTCCATAGCTTGCAAACCTACTAGCAAATGGTCATAAGGGAAATTGCAACCCTAATGTCTTAACTGTCCATAACCCCAATTTAGCCCATTGGTACTACGGCATGTCCTGGGGATTTAGGCTGTATGTCCCAGGATTTGACCTTGGATCTATGTTCACCATCCAAAAGAAACTTCTGGTTCCCTGGAGACAACCCAAGCAAATCAGACCTTTGACTGATTTAGGTGACCCTATGTTCCATCTACACCCTAAGTCAGCTCAGGCAGCACAATGGCCCCATTGCCAGTCCCAGCTCCTCCGTCTCAGTTTCAGCACAAACACCTAAAATCCAGCCTAATGTCCATTCCAAATGGGGTACATCATCTTTTTAATGATAACCAGCCTCAACTGGCTCAGGATTGCTGGCTATGCCTAAAGGCCAAACCCCCACATTATATTGGAGTAGGAGTTGTGGCCCCTCTCAACTCCGTTCCTCTGGCTTGCCGGACACTCCCTCATTCCCTTACACTAGGGAACACTGCTGGAAATGCCACCTGCATAATCAGCAATGAGTATAAACTATCTAATTCTTCTTTTCAGGCTACCTGTAACCAGTCTCTACTTACTACCTTAAACACTTCAGTCTCCTACCAGGCACCCAGCAATACTTGGCTAGCCTGCACCATGGGCCTTACCTGCTGCATCAATGGAACTGAACCCGGACCTGTCCTGTGTGTGCTAGTCCACATGCTTCCCCAGGACTACGTGTACAGTGGACCAGAAGGATGACATCCCCTCGCCCCTCAGGGGCTATGCTCCAGGTTTTGTTGAGGTGTCCCCCTCATTGTGCCTGTCCTAGCTAGTGTCAGCATGGCCAGATTGGCAGCCATTGGCACTGCAGCCCTGGTACAAGGGGAAACTGGACTAACATCCCTGGTTCAACAGGTAGACTCTGATTTAAGAAATATCCAGTCTGCCATTAAAATGTTACATGCCCAAATAGAATCTTTAGCTGAAGTAGTTCTCCAAAAATCACCGACACTTAGATCTAGTATTCCTCTCCCAAGGAGGTTTATGTGCAGAACTGGGAGAAAGCTGTTGTTTTTATGCTAACAAGTCCGGAGTCATAAAAGACACCCTGCAAAAGGTCTAGAACAATTTAGATAGATGCCAGTGGGAGGGAGAGAAGAATACCTCATGGTTCCAAAACATGTTTAACTGGAGCCCACGGTTAACTACCTTAATAACTGGGCTAGTGGGACTGCTTCTCCTCCTCCCATTAGGCTTAATCTTTGGACCCTGCATACTAAACTGGCTCCTTGCTTTCATAAGACAGTGCATAAATTCTGTCAAACTTATGTATCTCAGAAGCCACTATAACCCCTTGGTTGTAACTAAGGAGTCAATGCTTTGACTATCCAAAGACACGAGTGGTGAATGTGATAGCCTAAATGACTCCATCTTAGCTGTAAACTCCATTTTTGCCTCTCCCTCTCTGCCATGTCTCCCTCGGGTGCATAACTGGGCTACACCGACACTGTGCTTATGTCATGCTGACTCTGTGCTTGTCCTACCATATAAACAATGTAACTACATTCTGCTTGGTAAGCACACCTGCTATTGTGAATAACTGTCTTTGAATCCCCCTTGGTGATTGTTTGGAAATACCCTTGCCTGCAACCACGTCCCTCTAATCTGCTCATTCTGCTTCTGTAAAAGTCCACTTCAGCTAGTTTCCCCCTCTCCTACCTAACTCAAGGTATAAAGGGAAATCAAGCTCCTTCCTTGGGGCCAAGAGAAATTTGAGCATTAGCCATCTCTTGGTCACCAGCTAATAAAGAACTCTTGAATTAGAACTCAGAGTGTAGCACTTCTCTGTGACTAGCTCGGTTACAACATTATCCTAGCAGGGAGAAGAGAGCAAACAACAGGGGGAAGATTCAATATAACCAGTTCATAGGATAATGATAACTTTTGAGTTCACAAAAGAGTTTTATTTAGCTGTGTTAAAAGGAAAACTAATACCATCAAAGTAACAATGTAAATTAAAATGTTCATAAATGAAAACAGCAAGGTCTTGTATTTTGTCTTTCTGTACAAACAAAATTTAGAATTCAGTTCATCATAGGTATAAAAGGCATATATTTGTAACTCTTATTTTCATTACAAATTTTGAGTTTTCAGGCATCTTGTTCAATAATTGCTTATTGAGCTTTTACTATGAATCTAGGAATGATGGTTTTCAAAAGATAGCTCATCCAATGCAAAAATATCTGGTGCAGTTGTAGACCTCAAGGAAATTACAACACTATTGAAAATGCGAAGCTTACACACATTACAGGTTATTATGTTAAATCAAAATATATTTTGGAAGTTCTAAAAAAGTTATAAAGATTAAAAAAAACTTTCCCTAAGAATTTGCCATCAAAGAGAAAGACAAATCTGTAAGTTTCAATGGCTGGTTGAAGGGATACTAGAACATAAAGAAAGTAGTAATCGAGCTCCACAGCATTCAAGGGAAGGAAAGTTATTTCTCAGGGAATATAGGGGAGGATTTATAAGAAAAAAAAATATCATTTTAAATGAACCCCAAGAATTGGAGTGTAAATTAGTTCAACCATTGTGGAAGACAGTGTGGCGATTTCTCAAGGACCTAGAAATAGGAATTCCATTTGACCCAGCAATCTCATTACTGGGTATATATCCAAGGGTTTATAAATCATTCTCTTGTAAAGACATAAGCACACATATGTTCATTGTGGCACTCTTTCCAATAGCAAAGACCTGGAACCAACCCAAATGCCCATCGATGATAGACTGCACAAGAAAAATGTGGTACATATACACCATGGAATACTATGCAGCCATAAAAAAATGATGAGTTCATGTCCTGTGTAGGAATATGGATGAATCTGGAAAGCATCATTCTCAGCAAACTGACACAAGAACAGAAAATCAAACACCACATGTTCTCACTCATAGGTGGGTGCTGAACAATGAGAAGGCATGGACACAGGGAGGGGAGCATCACACACTGGGGTCTGTTGTGGGGGACTAGGGCAGGTATAGTGGGGTGGTAGGGATGTTGGCAAGGGATAACATGGGGAGAAATGCCAGATATAGGTGACTGGGGAATGAAGGGCAGCAAACCACATTGCCATGTGTGTACCTATGCAACAATCCTGCATGATCTGCACATGTACCCCAGAACCTAAACTACACTTTAAAAAATTAATTAAAGAAAAGAATTGTGTAGAATATCAAAGTGTTGCAGATAGTAAGAGATAATTGCATCATTTTACCTAGAGAGACCAGGTTAAGTGAAGACACGAAGTTTAAATACACAGACTTAAAAGGTAACCTAGAATTGCACAGGAGCAAATCTGTCTAAAGGAACAGTGAAAACTAAAACTGGAAAAATTATTTGGACTTGTATCATCAAGAACTTCAGTGTCAAAAAGAGACTCTTTCTCTTAATTTGACAAGCATTTAGTTAGTTTTCAAATGCTTTTTAATTCAGGAAAAGGTGAATTTAAGTTAGTTAATAACTTGTCAGGAGGGTGTTGTAGGAGCTTATACCAGAAAGAATTTGGTCGTAATTTAGAGTTGTGGAAAGAGAAAGGTGGATTGAAAGACTTTTAAAAAATCTATATCAGTATCCCCAGAACTTGAATTTCATAAAACATGAAAACTCTTTTTTAAATGGGGAACTACCATAGGACTACTACCATTCTATTTGACTAAGAGGGGATATTTTAAAGCACATTCTGATATAACTTTATGGCTTGCTCTGCAGTTAGTATTGTCCATTCAGGAGTATTTAGAAGATCCTTACTAACTGGGTCAAGACTCAGTGATATGGTTTGGTTCTGTGCCCTCACCCAAATATCATCTGAAATTGTAATCCCCACATGTCAGGGAGGGACCTGGTGGGAGATGATTGGATCATGGGGGCAGTTTCCCCCAGCTGTTCTCATGATAGTGAGTGAGTCTCATGAGATCCAATGGTTTTATAAGCACCTGGCTTATAAAACCATTTCCCCTGCCAGGTACTCACTCCGTCCTGCTATCCTGTGAAGAAGGTGCTTGCTTCTCCTTTGCTTTCCACCATGATTGTAAGTTTCTGCGGCCTCTTCAGCAATCTGGAACTGTGAGTCAATTAAATCTATTTCCTTTATAAATTACCCAGTCTTGAGCAGTTCTTTATAGCAGTGTGAAACAGACTAATACACTTATCTTGTAGATATTTATTCAATCCGTAAATATGTATTATGTACCTATTATGTATATTATTCTCTTCTAGGCTCTGGAATACTGCAATAAACAAAACAGAGAACAGAGTCACTGTTCCTTTAAGCTTATACTGTTTGTAGAATGAGACAAATAATTTTTAAAAAATGCAAACAGGCTATGAAGAAAAGTAAAAGCTTTGAATTTTATTCTGAGATAGACAAGAAGCTGCTGGAGGTTCCTAAGTATTCTAAAAGGAGTGCTCTGGCTAATACATAGAATTTTCATTGACACTAGTAGAGAAAGGGAAACTAGTTGGTACAAGAGGTGAATTAATCCAGGTGAGAGTTGATGGTGGAATAGAATGGAGAGGTAGCACTGGAATTGATGAGGAATTCCAGATATATTTTCAAAATAGACTTGACAAGGTTTGCCGATGGGTGGGACATGAGGGTGAGAGGAAGAGGAGAATAAAGGCTTACACTTTGGCTGGATATTGATTATAGCTGTCAGTAGCATACATCCCTTGTTGTGACACCTGAAAGTATCTTCAGACATTGCCAAATGTCCTTTGGTAGACAAAATTACTCCCCAGAACCACTACTTTAGACTAACGGATGAATAGATTTGAAAGACAATTGTCAAAAAATTATTTTAACTTAAGCTAATTTGGGATAAGTATTGCCTATCTTAAAGAGAAAAAGAAGTATAAATTTGGAGATAAAAATCTATAGCTTAGGAGACAAGCCAGAGCTGAAGACATGAATATGAGAGTCATCCATATTTAAATGATATTAAAATCCTGAGAATGAAGGAGCATAAATTCAGTTAGAGAACAGAAGATAGCTGAGAGCTAAGCCTGAAGCTTGACATGTTTAGTTGTGAAGAAGATAAATTTGATCCATGCAGAACAATAGAAAATAAACGAGAACATTCTTCCAGAAGACAAGACAAGACAATGTTTAATAAAGGGAGAGACTACTTCAAATGTTTCTGAAAAAGCAAGAAAAATGAAGGCTAGAATTTGAATGTATCGATCTATTACTATGGAGACTATTGATATGACCTTGACAGTGACAATTTTTATAGAAAGGTGCAGATAAAAGTCAGGAATGAATTAAAGAAAACAACAGAGGTGAGTAAGTGGAGACTGTAAAAACTGAAAGTAGGTTTAAAGAGATCTGCTCTAGGAGGAGAGCAGAATATTGAGCAGTAGCTAGAAAGGAATGTGAGGTCAAAGGAGGTTTTCTGTTCTGTTTTGAAGGTGGGGAAAACAACAGTATATGTTTTTGTTAATGTGAATGATCCAATGAGAATAAAATATGATGATGTGGGAAGAAGGGAAAACTGGAGTGAAGTCTTTGACTAAAGCAATAAATGACAGGATAAAATCACACAAAGAAGGATGTTAAGACAATGAATGGTCTGACCTGGATACACAGGATTGAAGAGTGCCATATTTTCAAGCTCCTGGAGCAAAACTGAAGTGGCTTACCACCTGAATTTCCTTCCAAAATTGTCATTTGTTAGCTTAGAGCAGCAGCAGATATTTTCTTTCTTTTCTTTTTTTTCTCCTTCCTTCTTTCTTTCTCTCTCTCTCTCTCTCTCTCTCTCTCTCTCTCTCTCTCTCTCTCTCTCTCTCTCTCTCTCTCTCTCTTTCTTTCTTGTCTTGCTCTGTCACCAGGCTGGAGTGCAATGGTGTCATCTTGGCTCACTGCAACTTCCTCCTCCCGGGTTCAAGGGATTCTCCTGCCTCAGCCTCCCAAGTAGCTGGGACTACAGGCACGCACCACCAAGCCCAGCAAATTTTTGTATTTTTAGTAGAAACAGTGCTTCACTATGTTGGCCAGGATATTCCTGATCTCTTGACCTTGTGATCCACCACCTTGGCCTCCCAGAGTGCTGGGATTACAGGCATGAGCCACCGTGCCTGGCCAGCAGCAGATATTTTCTACAACCTCCTATGAATCAAGCAAAAGCCACTGAGAGCATGCCTTCTTAAACTGACTAGGGAATAAATGTGGACATCTCTGTTGGCACTAGGATGGATATTAATGTTGCCTGGGCAATATCATTTACTTATATAAGATCAGCTACCACTTGCTTGCTTCACATGAATATATAATTTTGGAAATACGTTTACTATATAAAACAAAGTCCACGTGTGTTAAACTCCCTATTTCTTAATCCCAAATCTGTCCTGTTTTATGTAATCAAAAAATTTTTTTCTGGTCTAGTTCCAGTGTAGTACTTGAAAAAGGTAAAAATTGAATTGTTATGACCTTGAAAAACATAAAATGCAGAAAGGTATTTGAATCTATTTTGCAGCTAGATTATTTTTTGCTTGCATCTACATTTAAAAATACACCAAATAGCAGTGCAACATTTTTAATGATTATAAAAGGTAATGTGTCAAGAAGTAACTTATAAAATATTTTACAAGTTTGGTGATAACAAATTGAACAATTGTGGGAGTTATTTACTCTTGTAGGTTCTAATTGCTTCTGCAGATGGTAGGAGAAATTGTCTTGATAATATTAATACATTTAGTAGGAAGGAGTTTACCAAGTGCATATTGTTAATTTTGTTACCTGGTTCAGCTTCATTTGATTGTATTTCTCCCCTAAGAATCATTTGTTGAAATGATTTCCTACAGCTATGAACAATTCAGATTATAAAATCTTATAATGCATTTGCTTGTAATTACAAAGTTAAATTTTTGGTACTCCTGAACCTTTAGAATATTTGCTATGTATAACCAAGATATTTCAATTCTACTCCTGAATTCATTTGGTGTGTTCCTTACTAAAGGTCAGCAATGTAATACTAATTGGATCAAACTCCCTTAAGCACATTCTCATCTCCTTCTGATGTACAACAAAATAAAATAGCGTCTACTGTAGACACAATAGGAGCCTAAAAAATGAAATAAGGACAATATCATTGAATATTCCTAAAATGCTGGACTGATCTTTCTGCAGAAGTGTTTCTTGTAACTTTTTTTGTCTTTGCTCATGTGGATTTATCTAATCATTTTAATTAAAGCATTCATTATTTTAAAAGAAGACATTGCTTTTTCTTTTTTGTCCCTTTATTTTATAACCCTATAATAATAAATTATAAGCTATTTATAATTGTCTGCTTATGAAAATACCTGTAAATATACCTGGAAAAAAGCACAATACTAATGTTCAGAATTTAATGCATCCACTAGGTACAATAGGAATTTCCCTTCCTGATAGTGTTTGTGAAATAAAGCAGGTAGGAAGAAATTGTGGTTTCATTTTTTTTGCAAATATTTCAAAGGAATATTGTTACTAGAGAGTAGCTCCTTTTCATACTTTCTATGTGGGAGGTAGAGAAGAAGCTCTGCATACAACATCATACTGACCTCATTCTCCCGCAGCACCACATCTTTCCCTGCTACCTGCTCTCCTTGCCAAAGATCCAACTCTCTTACCTTAACTAAAACTATCAGCCTTTGAGATATGTAAATTTTGTGTATATATATATATCGTCTATGTATATATGGTAACACACATGCTTAATTTTCCTATATAACATTTGAATTTGATAAGACCATCCACCACTGTAACTTTAAAACATATAAATTGTACAAAAGTAGATAGAAGTATTTAGTGCTAAAACATACTGTACAATCATTCACTCATATCTGTGAGCCATCTCTAAAAAAGAAAAATCATCCTACAATGAGAAACTGCCATTTTATGTAATTCATATTCATTATTCCAGTTAGTCCTCACAATAAAACTAGTAGTTATATATAATCACATTTTGTACATAATGAAAGTAAGGGTCAGAATGTTAACAATTCTTCAAAGATCAAACTGCCTAGTTGGCAAGTTAAAATTTTAACCCAGGTCTATTTTGCTGAGAATTCACAAAGTTTCCATTTATTAATCCATTCAACAAATATGTGTTGATCATTCATTATGTCTCCTCAATGTGGTAAGTGCTGGAATATATAAATGAATAAGACAGATATAATCCAGATTCTCATGGAGTTATAGTCTATGAGGGTAAAAATATATTTTAAAAAATATGTATCACTTACAATTTTGGAGTAATTACTGAAATTTTTCAAAGTAATAGCATAAGAAAAAATCTTGACTGCAGATATATTTATTTATTCTGCCCAGTATTAGTCTGGGGTGAGTTTTTATTATTTGAATTAATTAGAACATTTGTAAATCAGAATATTTTATGCTCAGATACTGTGTCAGTCACTTTGAACTACTAAAACGGAATATTTAAGCAACAAAAATTAATTTTTTGCAGTCCAGAGGCTGGAAAAATCTTAGATCAAGGTGCTGGCAGATATGGTGTATAGTAAGGGCACTCTTCCTGGTTTGCAAATTTCTGTTTTCTCCTTCTATTTTCATATAACAGAAAGAGAGGAACTCTCTGAAATCACTTTTATAAGGGCACAAATATTAATGAGGGCTTCACCCTTATTAGCTAATTACCTCGCAAAGTCCACACCTTCAAATACTATCACATCAGGGAATTAGGCTTCAACATATCAATTTTTGGAAAAAACATTCACTGATTGGGAGGCTGAGGCGGGTGGATCACGAGGTCAAGAGATCGAGACCATCCTGATCAACATGGTGAAACCCCGTCTCTACTAAAAAAAATACAAAAAGCTAGCTGGGCATAGTGGCGTGTGCCTGTAATCCCAGCTATTCAGGAGGCTGAGGCAGGAGAGTTGCCTGAACCCAGGAGACGGAGGTTGCGGTGAGCAGAGATCGCGCCATTGAACTCCAGCCTGGGTAACAAGAGCGAAACTCGGTCTCAAAAAAAACATTCACTGAATAATACACACACACGCACACACACGCACGCACACGCACACACACACACGCACACACACACACACAGGCACATAAGTCTGGATTTTGGCTGATCTGAAAAATTAGATAGGGCTTCTGGGCCTATCTAATAATATTCTGCAAGGAATGATTGAGGAGATTTGGGTTCTTTCAATGACCAGAGGCCTTTGAATTCACCACATTTTCTGGATATTGCAGATATAATGGAAGTTCTATTCAGTTGACTTTAAATTACTCAAAAGGGAGTTTTTCCTGACTGAGCCTGTACTAGTGAGGTCAGCATTTTCAAGGAGGATCTAGAATTCAGACTTGAAGGAGCAGAAATAATTTCCTGCTGGCCTTGAAGAAGCAAACTGCCATGCTATGGACAGACCCATGTGGCGGGGAATGGTGGTGATTTTTAGGAGTTGAAGTTCTCAATCCTGTGGTCACAAGGAGCTGAATTCTACATATGACCGTTGATCTTGGAAGTGCACCCAAAGCTTAGATGAGATCATATTCCAGATTTTTATCTTAATTGCAACCTTGTAAGCCCCTAAGCAGAACACTCAAGTAAGTTATGCCCAGACTCCTGACTCTTGAAAACTACTGTTTTAAGCTGCCAAATTTGTGGTGATTTTAGATGGCAATAGAAAACCCATAGATATTTTCTAAGCACACAGATGAAGAAAATGTTAAGAATGAGAAGTAGTTTGTGAAAGTCACCATGGCAGAGATTGTGTAGGCAACAGTAAAAATGTGCAAGAAGGAGAGCATAGACAGGAGCTGCTGGGGACCAGAATGTGCAGGATCTACACTACACATTTTGTATCTAATCCCAAAACATTAGGAAGATTGCCTTGGAGGGGTTTTAATTTTAGGATTGGTACACTCAGTCTGGTACTTCAAAAGAATGCATCAAATATGGAAAACCAAATAAAAGATTATTGAGATAGTCTACAAATCTAAGATTAAGGAATAAGATAGGGAAAAATAAATGAATTTGAGAACTATTTAGCAGGCAGAATCAACATGACTTGGTAACTGGATGCAGGGTAGATAGAGAGGTATAAGAGCTAAAATCCAGGTACCATACTTCTATTTCCACCTTCAATCCAAGTCAATGAGTTTCTGTTTCTGGCAGGTTAACTATAAACTTATATTTATTCCAATAGGGGTTAGCTAAAAAGCCTATTAACCATTAAAATTTCACTATGTTCTGTATGGAGTAACTATTGCTTATTAAGGTTTTAGGAAACAAACACGGATAATGATATTTATCTTAGGTTATCACAGGCGTCATTTACACCTAAACTTTAAAGATTCTCCCTTCTTGGAAATGAAAGTGGGCCATTGAGAGGCTTATGACCTTATTCCTCAAAATGACTTCTTTTTCCAAACACATATAAATGTTGTCATGTATTGCTAATTTATTGTCCTTTACTCCATTATATGCTGGCCACAGTCTTCAACTATTTAACTTTATTGTCATGTTGAAGAAAGGAAAGGCACTACTTGCTTAAAACCATCCAGACCTTGGCTATAGAGGAGTCCTTTATCTGACTTTAAGGAATTACATTTATTTCTTTTTCTCTTTCTGTTGCATTAGAGTTAACAAACATTTGGGGGATCTTCTAAGTATATCACATTAAGAGTACTGTGGTAAGATACAGTGCTTGCCTACCAAAAGCTTGCAATTTAATGTAGAAAATGTTAAGCAACTTTAATGCATGGGAAAATTGGTATAATGAAGATATATGTGGGATAACATTCAGATCCAAAGGGAAGAACTAACCCAGATTCAGAATGTTCAAGGAAGGCTTCCTGGAGCAGATTATATAGGAGCTGAAAAAATAAGTAAGAATTATCCAGTAAAAGGAGTATTTAAAAAAAAAAAGACTATTTTAGGTATTTATCAGAATATGAAAAGGCAGAAAAAGAAGAAATCCTCATGAATTCAGTCTCCTGAAACTCATGTCGAAAAACAGAAGCACCTCAGGAATTTATAAATAAAGCCCAACTTCCCAGGGAAGAGCATCTGGGAATAAAAAAAAAAAGCGGTTATGAGTGCCACTGTGGCAGACTTAAACATACCTGCCCAGAAGCTCTGAATGGAACAACAGAGCTCACAACTCAGTACCTGAGCTTCTATAAGGTACAGACTGTCTTCTCAAGCAGCTTATACCTGTATATTCAAAGAGACACCTCATAAAGAAGAGCTCAGGCAGACATCTGGTGGGTATCCTTCTGGGACAAAGATAACAGAAGAAGAAACTGGTAGCAACCCTTACTGTTCTGCATCTGCCACAGGTGATCCCCACACAAGCAGGGTCTGAAGTGGACCTCCAAGCAGTCCTGCAGCAGAAAGTCCTGACTGTTAGAAGGAAAACTAAAAAAAAAACAGAAAGAAATAACTTCATCATCAACAAAAAGGATGTCCACTCAGAGACTCAATCAAAAAGTCACCAACTACAAAGACAGCAGGTAGATAAATCCATAAAATGGGAAGAAACCAGCACAAAAAGGATGAAAACACCAAAAACCAGAACACCTCTCCTCCTCTAAGAGATCACAACTCCTTACCAGTAAGGGAACACAGCTGAATGGAGAATGAGTCTATGAATTCACAGAAACAGGCTTCAGAAAGTGGGTAATAATAAACTTCTCTGAGCTAAAAGAACATGTTCTAATCCAATACAAAGAAACTAAGAACCTTGAAAAAAGTTTGATGAAATGCTAATGAGAATAAACAGCTTAGAGAAGAATATAAATGACTTAATGGAGCTGAATAACACAAGAGTAGAACTTCACCAAGCATACACAAGTTTCAACAGCCGAATCGATCAAGCAGAAGAAAGGATATCAGAGATTGAAGATCAACTCAATGAAATAAAACAAGAAGGCAAGATTAAGAAAACAGACTAAAAAGAAATGAAGAAAGCCTCCAAGAAATATGAGATTATGTGAAAAAGACCTAATCTACGTTTGATAGGTATACCTGAATGTGATGGAGAGAATTAATGCAAACTTGAACTCAGATCTGGACCAAGCAAACTTAATTGACATTTACAGAACTCTCCACTCCAAATCCACAGAAAACACATTTTTCTCAGCACCACAACACACCTACTCTAAAATTGATCACATAATTGGAAGTAAATCACGCCTCAGCAAATGCAAAAGAAGGGAAATCATAACAAACAGTCTCTCAGACCACAGTGCAATCTAATTAGAACTCAGAATTAAGAAACTAACTCAAAACTGCACAACTACATGGAAACTGAACAACTGGCTCCTGAATGTTGACTGGATAAACAATGAAATGAAGGCATAAATAAAGATGTTCTTCAAAACCAGTGAGAATGGAGACACAACGTACCAGAATCTCTGGGACACATTTAAAGCAGTGTCTAGAGGAAAATTTATGGCAATAAATACCCATATGAGAAGCAAGGAAAGATTTAAAATTGACAGCCTATCATCAAAATTGAAAGAGCTAGAAAAGCAAGATTAAAAAAACTCAAAAGCTAGCAGAAGACAAGTAATAACTAAGATCAGAGCAAAACTAAAGGAGAAAGAGACACACACACAAAAAAAAAATGCTTTAAAAAATCAATAAATCCAGAAGCTGGTTTTTTGAAAAGATCAACAAAATAGACCACTAGCCAGATTAATAAAAAAGAAAAGAAAGAAGAATCCTATAGATGCAATAAAAAATGATAAAGGGGATATCACCACAGCTTCCAAACTACCATCAGAGTTACCATAGACAACTCTATGCACAAAAACCATAAATCTGAAAGAAATGGATAAACTCCTGGAAACTTGCACCCTCCCAAGCCTAAATCAGGAAGAAGTGGAAACCCTGAATAGACCAATAACAAGGGCTGAAGTAGAGGCAACAATTAATAGCCTACCAACAAAAAAAATCCAGGTCCAGTTGGGTTCACAACTGAATTCTACCTGACATACATAGCGGATCTGGTACCACTCCTTCTGAAACTATTCCAAAAAAGGGAATCCTTCGCAAATCATTTTATGAGACCAACATTATTCTGATACCAAAACCCAGCAGAGACTCAACAAGAAAAGAAAACTTCAGGCCAATATCCATGATGAACATAGATGCAAAAATCTTTGATAAAATACTGGGAAACCGATTGTAACAGCACATCAAAAAGCTTATCCATCATGATCAAGTAGGCTTCATCCTGGTGATGCAAGGCTGGTTCAACATATGCAAGACTGTAAATGTAATTCACTACGTAAACAGAGCCAAAGACAAAAACCACATGATTATCTCAATAGATGCAGAGAAGGCCTTCAACAAACTTCAACAGCCCTTTATACTAAAAACTCTCAATAAACTACATATCGATGGAACATCTCTCAAAATAATAAAAGCTATTTACGACAAACCCACAGCCAGTATCATACTGAATGGGCAAAAACTGGAAGCATTCCCTTTGAAATCTGGCACTAGACAAGGATGCCCTCTCTCACCACTCCTACTCAATATAGTATTGGAAGTTCTAGCTAGAGCAATAAGGCAAGAAAAAGAAATAAAGCGTATTCAATTAGGAAAGGAGGAAGTCAAATTGTCTCTATTTGCAGATGACATGATTGAATATTTAGAAGACCCCATCGTCTCAGCCCAAAATCTCCTGAAACTGATATGCAACTTCAGCAGTCTTATGATAAAAAATCAATGTGCTAAAATCACAGGCATTCCTATACACCAATAACAGACTTAAGGAGAGCCAAATCAAGAGCAAACTGCCATTCACAATTGCTACAAAGAGAATAAAATGCCTAGGAATGCAACCAGCAAAGGATGTAAAGGACCTCTTCAAGGAGAACTACAAACCATTGCTCAAGGAAATAAGAGAGGATACAAACAGATGGAAACAGATTCCATGTTCATGGTTAGGAAGAATTGATGTTGTGAAAATGGCCATACTGCCCAAAGTAATTTATAGATTCAATGCTATCCTCATCAAGCTACCTATAACCCTCTTCACAGAACTGGAAAAAAAAACACTTTAAACTATACTACAAGGCTACAGTAATAAAAACAGCATGGTACTTGTACCAAAACAGAGATATAGACCAATGGAACAGAACAGAAGCCTTGGAAGCAATGCCACACATCTACAACCATCTTATCTTTGACAAACCTGACAAAAACCAGTAATGAGGAAAGATTTCCCATTTAATAAATGGTGTTGGGAAACTGGCTAGTCATGTGCAGAAAGCAGAAAATGGACCCCTTCCTGACATCTTACACTAAAATTACCTCCAGATGGACTAAAGACTTAATCATAAGCCCTAACACCATAAAAATCCTAGAGGAAAAAGGAAGCAAAACCATTCAGGACATAGGCATAGGCAAGGACTTCATGACTAAAACACCAAAGGCATTGGCAACAAAAGCCAAATAGACAAATTGGGTCTAATTAAACTCCAGAGCTTCTGCACAGCAAAAGAAACAATCATTAGAGTGAACCAGCAACCAACAGAATGAGAAAAAAATTCTTGCAATCTACCCATCTGACAAAGCACTAATATCCAGAATCTACAAAGAACTAAAACAGATTTACAAAAAAAAACAACAAACAAACAAACAAATCCATTCAAAAGTGGGCAAAGGATATGAACAGACATTTTTTAAAAGAAGACATATATGAGGCCAACAAACATATGAAAAAAATGCTCATCATCACTGGTCATTAGAGAAATGCAAATCAAAACCACACTGAGATACCATCTCATGCCAATTACAATGGTGATCATTTAAAAATTTGGAGACAACAGATGATGGAGAGGATGTGGAGAGATAGAAACACTTTTACACTGTTGGTGGGAGTGTAAATTAGTTCAATCATTGTGGAAGACAGTGTGGAGATTTCTCAAGGACCTAGAAGTAGAAATTCCATTTGACCCAGCAATCCCATTACTGGTACATATCCAAAGGATTGCATATTGTTCTATTATAAAGACACGTGCACACATATGTTCATTGAGGCACTGTTTACAATAGCAAAGACCTGGAACCAACACAAATGCCCATTGATGATAGACTGGACAAGAAAAACGTGACACACATACACCATGGAATTCTATGCAGCCATAAAAAAACAATGAGTTTGTGTCCTTTGTAGGAACATGGATTAACCTGGAAACCATCATTCTCAGCAAACTGACACAAGAACAGAAAATCAAACATCACATGTTCTCACTCATAAGTGGGTGTTGAACAATGAGAACACATGGACACAGCGAGGATAGCATCACACACTGGGGTCTGTTGGGGAGGACTAGGGGAGGTACAGTGTGGAGTAGGGAGTTGGGGAGGGATAATATGGGGAGAAATGTCAGATATAGGTAATGGGGATGGAGGCAACAAACCACCTTGCCATGTATGTACCTATGCAACAATCTTGCATGTTCTGCACATGTACCCCAGAAACTAAAGTGCAATTAAAATATATGTATATTTATGTATATGTATATATAAAGGACATGGACTCATCCTTTTTTATGGCTGCATAGTATTCCATGGTGTATATGTGCCACATTTTCTTTATCCCATCTATCATTGATGGGCATTTGTGTTGGTTCTGAATCTTTGCTATTGTAATAAAAGCTAAAATAGACAATGGGATCTAATTAAACTTAAGAGCTTCTGCACAGCAAAAGAAATAATCAATAGAGTGAACCAGCAACTAACAGAATGGGAAAAAATTTTTGCTATCTACCCATCTAACAAAGGGCTAATATCCAGAATCTAGAAAGAACTTAAACAAATTTACAAGGAAAAAAATAACCCCATCAAAAAGTGGGCAAAGGATGTGAACAGACACATTTTCAAGACATTTATGCATCCAAGAAACATGTAAAAAAAAATGCTCATCATCACTTGTCATTAGAGAAATGCAAATCAAAACCACATTGAGATATAATCTCATACCAGTTAGAATAGCGATCATTAAAAAATCTGGAAGCAACAGATGCTGGAGAGGATGTGGAGCAATAGGAATGCTTTTACACTGTTGGTGGGAGTGTAAATTAGTTCAACCATTGTGGAAGACAGTGTGGTAATTCCTCATCATTCTTTTTAATTCTACATTTCTCATTCCACATTACACTGACTTGTGTTTGTGCTTCTGTCTCCCTTACTGGGTTGCACAGGCCTCAAATGTAGAAGCTGCTTTTTATTCATATTTCTATCCCAGCAACCAGACGGGGTCCAGCAAATATTACAAGCCCAGTATATGTTTGTTGAGTGCTGGGTTGACTTGAAATGAATCTTCACAAGGGAAGCAGTGAATTGGGTTCCCCATGCCCATTGATTTTATTTGTTTACATACCCTACAGAGCAATCAATCATAATTGATTTATAATTCTTCCCTGATAATTATAAAGTGATCTTTGAAAGTCTGTAGTGGTATGTGGTGATGATGGTAAACTTGGGCTGTACTTGTAAATGAGAACCTATAAAGTAAACTTGAGGCCTTAATAACTGAGTTGTGGTATTTTCCTTGCATCTATATGGTGGCTACGTGCCTAGTTTTTCTGCACATAGATCCTGCGTCTACAGTGTCATCCATATTTTCAAATCCTGAGTCTGTGGACTTTTTTTTCCCTTGAGGTTTGGGGATACCTTGGTGATTATGTCAATGAGTCAGTGAGCATTTCTTGTATTCTTAATATGAGCCCTGAATATGACACCAAACCTGTCTCACTATGAGAACTCAAAGGAAAATCAGACTAAAAAGACCCTCTGTAATACACTGCCAGAATTTCCCCTTATCTGCATTTCATTGAAAGGAAAAATTGTGCTGCTAGCACAAATCCATTTCCAGAATGGCAAAGGCATAGGCTGAGTGGCTTCTCTCTATAACCCTTTAGTAATAAAGCCCTTCTAGCTAGGAATCACATCTTGTCTGTCTGACTTTCACTTAGGAAAACATGTTTATCAACTCAAAGATGAATCATTGCTGCATTTATGCAAAATGGACAAGCCAGGGCTACATGGTTATTTTCCACTGCTATGGCAGCCTTTCTCTTCTATTTACAGCTGAATCTCAGCCCACTCCTGCTGAATAGAAAGTCTGGGCTCCTTCCAGACCTCCCAAATCTGATTATGGAGTCCTCCAAGGATAGATCTGATTGGTATACCCTACCTTGAGGGCCCACTCCAGCTCAGTGAGAGCCTTGCTTCTGTGTTCTAATTTGTGTGTCATGGAAATGTCAGCCATACTGAGTCATCAGCAAACATGAGTTGAAGTACAAGGTGTCCTGAAACTATGCAGGGCAAGGCAGAGGCAGTCTTCAGCTTTGCTCTCTTCTGACTGCTGACAATGTACAAGAGATTTAGATTATAATGCTTCACGCTGACTTCTCTAATTTCTTAAAAGAAATATCTGTCTTTTGTGAAGCAGTATGTTGTAGTGGTTAAAGACACTACTATTAATCTAAATGTTTATGTGTCTTCAACATATATATGTTCAAATCCTCAACCCTAAGATGATGATATTAGTAAGTGGGAACTTTGGGAGGTTGTTAAGTCAGATGGGCAGAGACCTCATGAATGAGATTAGGGCCTTTATAAAAGAGGCCTTAGAGAGAATCCCCTATGGATTGCCATGTAAAGTTAGAGTGAGAAGAGCTGTCTATGAGAAAGCTTGCCATCATCAGTCACTGAATACACTGGCACCTTGATCTTGGCATTCTCAACCTCCAGAACTGTGAGAAATAAATTGTTGTTGTTTATAAGACACTCCATCTGTTGCATTTTGTTATGACATTCCTAATGGACTAAGACAAAGTTTATGAATGAGAAAGAATTGGATTCAGATCCTGACACTGTCCTTGAGCAGATTAATTGATGTCACTAAATGGCAGTTTTCTCATCTGAGAATTTTGGCTCATCTTAGTATCCACTCTATAGGATGGTTTTAAAGATTAAATTGAATAAATCATATAAAAGGAAGAGCAGAGACCCAGGTATAAGATAAGGGCTCAAAAACTGGTAGAAACTATTATGGGTGTTATATTAATTGTCTTATCTCCATAGCAATCCAATGTTCTTTTAGCTGTCACTACCATCATTTATTCTTCTTATATAGTTATTCCCTTGGCTTAACTCTCTTCAGCATGCCCCTTTACTCAAATCTCTTTCAGTTCAAAACAATCCATTTATCCAAAAGGAATAAAGACAAATTTTCTCATGTCTGATAAGAAGCAGTAATGGGTAACACTAACATTGTTTTTAGAAACTCAAAGACTAGCATATCATTAAAATAATGGAAGCCAAAGCCAATTGAAGGCCTGGTTGTACTGTTTGTTTGTTTCTGTTCATTTTTTTCCCCATAGTTTATAATTTTTAACAACAGTAATGGACTTAAATTAGGCAGTTGGACATTAAACCTTGGAGTAATTACTAATATGCCAGAAATTATAGGGTATTACATGAGAAATAATACAAGCAAAGTATAAAACTCAAAGCAAAGAAAGCTATTTGTAACAATAGCTAAAACAAAATGTATTTCTACTTGCAGACATGACTTATACTTGGGTGTTTAGCCATGCTAACAATCACCTGATGTTAGAATAAGGTCATGGATCACCTGAGGCTGCTGGAAATGTTTATATGAGGCAATCTGATACTGCCAGCAACTTTGTTGAAAAGGCCATTTGGTATTCCTTTAATATCTTCAATTTCACAGACTAATTAACATGTCTATGTCTGTTCTTACATCTATTTCTGGGCTTTCAATCTCATATCTTTCCATGCTATAATAGCTGTATTTATTTGCTGGGGCTTCCAAGTCACAAAATTTCATGTCACAAAACTCCATCCTACAAAGTACCACAATCTCATTGATTTTAACAACAAAAATACATTTTTTTTTTCACAGCTCTAAAACCTGGAAGTCTAAGATCAAGGTTTTGGGAGGTTTGGTTTCTCCTGAAGTCTCGCTCCTTAGACAGTCTCTGTCCTGCTGTGACTTTTTCCTCTGCATATGTACATTTCTCATGTCCCTTATAAGAAGATCTTATAAGGACAGTAGTCATATTAAATCAGGGCCCCACTCTTATGACCTCATTTAACATTAATTATCTTTTTAGAGGCCCTACTTCCAACCACAGTCATATTGGGGGTTATGCCTTCATCATATGAATTTTGGAGGAACACAATCCGGTACATTAAAACAGTCTCCCAGTCTAGTCATTTAATGAGGATCAACCTCTCTGACTCTCTTTAGTGGAACTGAGATAGCTAAACACTACTCTATAAGCAGCTTACACAGAGTACAATGTTCACCTATGTTTCTATAAGCTGCTTATGAACACATGTGGGCCTTCTGGGGAGGTTAACAGAATGGAACACATGTGGGCCTTCTGGGGAGGTTAACAGAATGGAACTTCACAAAAAAATATTTAATTATCAGGACAATATTTATATAGTGGTGGAGTAATCCAAAATCATGACATTTCTTTTTATAATGAAATATTTCAAACATACAGGACATTTTAAAGTATAATAAAGACTCACTTACCCCACCATGCATCTTGATCAAAACTTAAAGGAAATTAAGACAATTCTTTTAAAAAAAATACATATTTTTTAAAATAAATATATTTAAAGCTACTTTAAATTTCTGCTTGATCATACTTCCTTTTCTCCCTCCCCACAGGTAATCAATTTTTGACTTCATTATATTGTTATAATTTTGCTTTATATCAATAGACTACTGTTTTCCTTATTATTAAATTTTATAAACGTTGCATCATAATATAGGTATCATTCCAAAATTTTCTTCACATGTAGCACCAGTTATTTTAATTGTTGTATAGCATTCCAGGGTGAAATATATTACAATGTAACTACTCATTCTTTCCTTGATGAATGTTGAGATTGTTTTCAATTTGTTAGCTATTACAAATCATACCACAGGGAGAAATATTGTACCTAATCTTACTATGTGCATGCTGAAATTCTTTAGAATATACCCCTGAGAGTGAAAGAATTTCATGTTTTCAGTTTTATTAGATACTGCCAAATTGCTTTCCAAAAAGGTGCCACTAATTATACTCTCTCCAGAAATCTCGGCAAAATTTGGTATTGTAAAATAGTTTGGAGTTTCCTATTCTTTAGGTGTGCCATATTATCATGATGTTACTTTAACTCATATTTCTCTGATATCTAGTGAGCATTCTTTATGTATTTTTTGGCAATTCAGTTTTCTTATTTTTCTCTTAAATGCTTTGCTCACTTTTCTACTGCATTATCTACCTCTTCTTTTTTATTTTCAGAAGTTATTGACATATTCCAGAGTCAAATATTTGTTGGATATATTCACAAAAAGCATTCACCATTCTCTAGCTTATCATTTATCTGTGGTATCTTTTTCTGTATAGGTAATTTTGATTTTAATATAATTAAACTTATCTCTCACTTCCTTTACAATTATTTGGAAAGAGGATTGAATAAATTCTTTCCCATTCTAGCATTAGGTATTCTTCTGTATTTTCTTCTAAAAAATTTTGTTTTACTTTCATATTCAAGTCCTTAATTTATTGAATGCAAAAACTAGTGTGTGAATCTATTAAGAATGTTGAATAAATAAGTCCTACCGACATATTTTGTCCTACTGCACACTTACCTATATTATCATCCTTGAATGTTTAATATCTAAAACTTTCAGGGAGATGATATGCTTTTTACAGTTTCTTGTATCTGTTGATTCTTGTTCATGGTAAATTTGTTTCTCCTGGATTTTAAAACTGCATGGTGAACTTCTATTCAGGAAGCCTTTCTATGTGGAAATCCTGGGAACATGGGTTTTCCATGTCTTCAAAATTGTGCTTTTGTTTTTGACAGGTCTTCCAGGGTGCTGTCAGTTGGGACTACTTTTTAAATAGGATTTCTGATTATGGTTTTCTAGACCACTCATGTAGTATAAATTGGAACCTATAGTTCACATGAGTGAGATGGAGGTTCATGGTTATAAATTCTCAAAAGAGACTTATATTTGACACCAGAACCCAGACTGAGGCTTACCAGCCTCCTTATGAGGGTGAGTTTACCTATGGGGGTAAGTGGGCTGTTTCTATTCTACCCTATTACTGTGTGTATATAATTTGTGGGACCTACCTTAGTCTAAGATCTCAGTTCTGATTTGTCACCTTTTTCTCTGACCTAAAAACAGCAAATTTCACCAACTTCCCCCCACTCCATTCCACAAACCCACCACCCAGTATCATGCAAGTGCTTCAGTACTCTCATTTTATCTTAAATATTTTCTTTATTTTCTTGTTTGCTCAGGTATGCATTTTAAAAATTTAAGTATCATACGCATTCTAGCTGTGTTGCTTGTACGTGTTGCTATAAGTGAATATCCTGTTTTTCTACTCATAAATATTATATATCAAGTGGACTCACTGATTTACTATAATTGGGAAAAACAGAATTAATGTAATAAAAAATTATCAAAAACTCTCTATTCTATGGTTTGGGTTTTTTTTCTTCAGTATTCTAATGCATTTTCTTTCTAATCAGGAATCACATGGGAGGTAAGAGTTTAAAATTAGGAATAATGTCCCATAAATAGCACTGCACCATGAATTATCAGTTTTCAGAATTTCCATAGAGTGTGACTGGCTGCCAAATTCCTTTTGTCATGTAAATTGCAAAAATGCCCAAGTGAGATATTGTGCTATCAATGTTCTCCATTCCTACCACTTGGGAGTGAGAGCTAGGTCAATTTAAATTTTTTTCAAAATATGCCAATGTTTTCACGTCCCATAAAGAACATCTCTCTAAGCAGTTTCCCAGTTGATTTGCCCTTTATATTTCCTGTCTAGCTATAGAAAGAATCAAATAATTTACTTTATGCTATTTTTTACTTCTCATTCCAGAGGGCTTTATCCAGAAATTTTTTTAATCAACTAGAATTTTATTGTATATATTTCTTCATCTCTCTCTTTATACTTCTTGAATTTTTTCCAAAATATCTGTTACTATTTACTTATGGGAAACTGGTAGGAGGCATATGGTTAATCTAATCAACCAAGTAACAGTCTGCTTGTTAGAGTTCCCAGAAATCTATTCAACATCTCTTTGACTAGGTCATCTCAAAAAATAAGAATATGATAAGATCAGACAAACAAAGAGTAAGTAATATGATAAGATCAGACAAACCAGCGTAAGAACTCTGCTTAAATTAAAAGAGATAATGATGAAGATGAGCATTTAAATGCTCCTCATGCCATGTGTTTTGTCCATTTCACTTACCAAGCCTGTCCAGAGAAAAGAGAGCCAGAGACTCTTCCATGCAACAGAGATCATGTATACCTGAATAAAACCCACTTGTTTATGAATAACAAAACATTAGAGACAGTTTTCTCGTACTTTTCTTCTTTTATACAGGGATTTTTAAAATTTGTTTTGAAAAGGAGTCTCATTCACTTTCACCCAGGCTGGAGTGCAGTGGCTCGATCTCGGCTCATTGCAACCTCAGCCACCAGGGTTCATGCAATTCTCCCGCCTCAGCCTCCTGAGTAGCTGGAATTACAGGTGTGCACTACCACGCCTGGCTAATTCTTGTATTTTTACTAGAGACGGGGTTTCACCATATTGACCAGGCTGGTCTCACATTACTGATATCAAGTGATTTGCTCACCTTGGCCTCCCAAAGTCATAAAATGATTTTGGTTAAAAAGTAAATCTTTAAAAAATTCTAACACATCTAATGCACATGCCACATTTGTACTATTTTCACAGAACATTAGAAGCCATTTCCTGGTGATTATTTTTAAGAGGCTTGAATTTAATATACAAACTTCCAATATTAATCTCCTTTTTGAGAGTATCCATTCTTATTTTCAATTCGTATATTTTATTTTGCTTTGCATTTGATATAGAAATAATGGCATTCATATATCATAATTTTCACATCACTAGTCATTACATTGCACTAAAAATCTGTCAAAATATGCAGATAGAACTGTTTTTATGAGATAGACCTTCTGTGTATTTCAGATCTGGCTTTTACTGACACATTATGTGTCAAGAGTGAAAGCCGCATTGCAGTAAATAAACATAACAGAGAGAAATTTTGTACTAATATAAAATGTCTTAAGGTCATTTCCATTAGCAGTTAAATAGCTAATCTAATTGGGTAGATTATGCAAAACATATATAACATGCTTGATACGCTGCACAGTATAACACAAATTGCAAAATCTCTCTGAATTAGAATTCTTTAAAAAGCAGAATATCCTGATTAAAAATCCCTGCCAACACCTCAGTCTTGGGTTCTAGACTCCAGAACTGTGAGGACATATATTTACATTGTCTAAGTCACCTGGTCCCTGGCATTTTGCTGTGGCATTAGTCCTAATAAAGTAATACAAAGGACTTAAACTCAAGATTCTGATCTGAGCTACTACTTAACCACCATTCTAGAGTATCCACTCACATGGTTATCATTGTTTGTCCCTTATTTTTTTATAAGTATCAGTTGTTCTAGTCTATTCGTATTATTCATAACCACTGGGAACCTTTTTAACCAGACAATTGTAGAACTATTTAGGAATCTAAAAGTCACCCTAGGTTCTGAGCAATGTTTGATAGGTTTCACATTGGTCCACAAACAACAAATCTTGTAAGAGACCATCATAAATCTTATAAAACACAAATTTTGTAAGAAAATTGTATCATTCTGGGCCACTTGTTCTAGAAGGGATAAAACAATTTTGTTAATAATCTGCTTTAGAGACAACCTGAAGGTTCTGAAAAATTAGAGGTAGAAAGAATCCTACCCGATTATTTTGGTTAACATTGCCTCCTATAATCCCAAAAGGAATGTGTTTCTAATATGTGATTGTTTAAAAAGAAGAAATCCAGAAGACATGACAGACTCTTTGTTGAATATGTTTATGTATCCATGCCCTCAGAAAGTCCGGCCTAATATTATGGAAGAGTGCACAGTGCACAGGCATCTAGTGACAAAGCTTTTTGCCTATGCCAATACATAAATTATCTGTAAGAGAAAAATAAATGATGAAGCAATTGTGATTCCAAAAAAACTTAATGTCCATTACAACCAATATGGAATACTTTAAGGGAAATCTTCAGGTTACAAATACAAGACAGATGTGAGTATCCAAGGAAGGATATCAGAGACTAATGACAGCCACAGAGCTGGATCTTCTGCCTACTTTGCTTCACCTAACGTTTTGGTTTGAAGAGTTACTGAAGGTATGGAATAAAGCCTATGCAAGCCTGGATCATTTGAAACACAGAACAATAAATAATTACCTCAGGCTACGCTATATCCTGGCTCAATAGGGGGAAAAGCAATATTTGATCTCTACCACTCACTACATAAAAATATCAATTCCATAGATCTGGAATTAAACATGACAGGCAAAAATGTAAAGTATTTCTTTGAAAGAGCATTTCCCAAGAGAAAATTCATCACTTTCAAAATATTTAATATTAGAAAATAGAAAAGACTTAAATTTAATAGTTTTAAACCAAATTAGCAAATTAAAGAAAAAAACAAGATTCATAAAATTTACACAAGAAAGAAGCAAATAATAAATATTATAGTGAAATTAGTGAATACGAATCAAAGGTAAAGAATTTCAACTAAGTTATATATAGAAGGCATAAATTAATTAAAATATTAATAATATGAAGAATAGAGAGAAGCAATAAAGATAAATGCAGCATACGTATGTTTAAAGGTAGAGAATATTATAAAATGCAAGTAAGAATTTTTAAAAACTCAGTGAATGTAGTCAAATTCCTGTATAAATAAATACAGTAATAAAATGGACTCAGTGATAAACTGAAAATAATACTAGTCCTAAAATAATTGAGGGTATGAGATTAATAATTTAAATGTTTCCTAAAGGAAAACACCAACACCAGATAATTTAACTGAATTCTGTCAAACACTTCAAAGAAGTGATCATCCCATGCTTACATGAACTCTTTTGGATAATCAAATTTACGGGAGTGAAAATGTGTAATCTTCAGTACAACATCATGAATGAAAATCAAAAACATACTATTTAGCAAATATAAGAAGTTTAGAAAAATGCATATAGTAAGACATTTATGTAAAGTTCAAACATGCAAAGGTATATTTTTAGAGATATACACATAATATTTGATCTCTTACCATTTTGTAAGCTACACAAAAAAATAAAAATAATAGCATAATATAGGATAGTTAGCTTTAAACAGAAATCAGAGGCCTTCAAGAAGAAATCAGAGGCATGCAAGAAGATTTAAAACTATGGATAATGGTCTGTATCTTAGGCTGAGCAGTTTATATATATATATATATATATATATATATATATATATTAAATATATATATTTAATATATATACACACACAGATGGACTACCACATATGTATAATTAATAGAATATATACACACATATATATTACAATCTTTATTTGCAATGTCAAAAGAATGTAAGATCATTAAAGATTAAGTCATTTTTTAAAAATTTTCAATAAGTAATACATTCACAAAGTTCAACAATGAAAACAAATTGTAGAAAAGTGAGAATTTTCTTCTCACTTTGTTCCAATCCACTCAATTTCTATCTCTTCCCAACGAACAACAAATGTGATTAGCTTGTTATATCCTTCTACATTTCCTTAAGAATATACAAGCAAATATGGCCATTTATTTTTATCCTCATTGCCACATTTTTACATAAAACATTACTTATACTATACACAGTGCAAGAGTTGTACCTTACGTTTTTTCTGAGTAGTATGTCTTTGGGATCTATTTCAGTACATAAAATATTTCCTCACTATTTTTAGATTTGTATAGAATTCTTTTGATTTACTATATCAATTAAAGCAGATTATATTAGATTTATATAGTATTCTCTCTTTGGCAACATTATAAATATTTTTAACATTTTTTAGTTTCCTCAATTTCTTTTGTTCTTGTAATTTAGCTATGAGTATTCTTGTACATATATTTCTCAAATGTGCAAGTATGTTTGAAGGATGCTTTTCTGGAAGAGAAAAGGTGAGTCAAAGGATACTTTCATTTGTTGTTTTAATAGATATTGCTAAATTGTCATCTACACAAATGTTATCAATGTAGTCTGCTGATAACAAGGTAGGGGAAAGATGTTTCCCATAGCCTCTTTGAGAGTGTGTTATCAAACTACTGCATAGTTTAAGCATGGTGTAGCATTTTTTTTTCTTATTTTTAGAGCCACTATATTTTATTTTTTCTGAACCATGAGTTCACATTAGCTGTCTATTTTTCTTTCTTTCTTTCTTTCTTTTCAAGATTTGGAGTTTGGCTCTGTTGCCCAGGCTGGAGTGCAGTGGTGCAATCTCATCGCAATGCAACCTCCACCTCCCGGACTCAAGCAATTCTCTTGCCTCAGCTTCCCAAGTAGCTGGGACTACAGGCTTTTGCCGCCACACCCGGCTAATTTTTGTACTTTTTAGTAGAGATGGGGTTTCACTATATGTTGGCCAGGCTAGTCTCAAACTCCTAACCTCAGGTGATCTGCCTGCCTCTGCCTCTCAAAGTGCTAGGATTACATGTGTGAGCCACCGCATCCAGCAGTTTTAGCTATTTTTCTACTAAGTTTATTTCTTTTCTTATTAATTGCTAGAAGCTTTTTAATATATTAGAGACGTTAGCTCTATGTCTGTTATATGAATTGAAAAATCTTCCCAGTCTGTCAGTTGTCTTTTGGTTTTGCTTATAATTTTTTTCATGCAGAAATTTTAAATTCCACTTGATGAAACTTATTCTTTTTTTTTTTTTACTTTTTATTGCATTTTAGGTTTTGGGGTACATGTGCAGAACGTGCAAGATAGCTACATAGGTACAACTTTGGAACTTGAATCATTGGCATAAAGGTCCCTATGCCAAGGTTACAAAGACATTCTTTCATGCTTTCTACTGATACTTTTATGGTTTTCTTTTTGAATATTAGAAAATTTTAATATATTTGGAGTTTATAATACATGGTATAATGCATGGAGCTGTGCTATTTTTAACCATAATTTCTTTTCTCAGAAATCCTATTTAAAATAGATTACTGTCAGCTTAGAAGAGAATGATATGATAAATACTGTTTTTAAAAATGTATTATTTTAAGAGAGTATGACTCTGTAATGTTTATATCCTCAGTGTGAGTCTAATACAATGTTTTCATACATTATTTTAAAATCCATATAAAAGCAGCTAAACATTTAGGTAAAATGAGAGACCAAGTAACTGCAAGGTTGCCCTTTTCCAAACTTAATAATAGTGATGCTAAAGTAATCTCAAGTAAAATCTGAGGCAGAACTTCCTTATTACCTTATAGTGAACCAAAGTAAATATTTTTCATAGTTAGATTAAAACACTTCATTAAGATCTACAACTTCTCTCCATTTTTTTAAGACTTAAGAGACCCCAATGTGTTAACATTCTAATCCATAAACTTACTACAGTAAATCCTATGAGAAAAGCACTTCGTGAGTTAATTTAATAGGGGCAAATTCCTGAGTCAACCTTTGGGAAGGGCTCTCTTCATGCAGTATCAGAGCGCTCTGATACACTAGATACTTGCTTGACAGCTGTAATGGTAGAAAAACAACATCCTGAGCTTCTACTTGCCTTAAATCATTGACAAATGTAGAGAAGAAAGTCAAGAGCTAAGTTGACTACCTGTGTTGGGCTGCTCCCCTTTTAGTCAGCCAAATGAAGGCTATTTGCAAGGGAAAGTGAAAAGGGCACAGAGAAAACAATTTTCTTCTTGAAGTTAGGGAGCACATGCTCCTAAAACCAGGAAAGTTGGCTTCCTTGAGTGACTACCATTTGAGTAAGACATAGGCCTGTTGAAATCTCATCTGCCTATGACACTGAGCTCGTCTACATCCATTGATTGCTAAAATCTTGAAAGCCTGGGAATAGTCGATATGTGCAATCTGTTTCCAATGTAAAGATTCCTGAGTGTTGTTCCCCTTTGCATTAGTAGATGTTTACCTAATATAATGCTGATGGAGAATTCTAAGCACATTTAATTATATACAGAAAATTAAATGAGGTCATGTCCAAGTAGAACAGAATTTAATGCAAAAAGCTTTAGCAGAGTCAGGGGAAAGTTATTAAAAGCAACAACAGCATGAATGGACTGGTTGAAATCTTGGTTCTAGTACTAGTATTTCCCTTGACTAGTGGTGTTACTTTTACCAAGACAGACCTTATATGTCTCTATTTATATACTAATATAATTAAAGATTTAGATTTTGATTATTTTTCAGATATAGGGTCTTGTTCTGTCACCCAGGCTGGAGTGCCATGGCATGATCATAGCTTACTGTAGTCTCAAACTCCTGGCCTCAAGTTATCATCCAGCCTTGGCCTCCCAAAGTGCTAGAATTATAGCTCTCAGTTACTGCACCCAGCCAGGTTTTGATAATCTCTAAAGCTCTGAAGGGTTTTCAATAAGTAGCATCTATCATTTGAAAGAAAAAGAAAAAAAAAAGAAGTTAGAAAGAGAAAAAAGAAAGAAAAGAAAAGAAGAAAGGAAGGAAAACAAGAAAGAGAAAGCATGAGGGAAGGAGGGATGGAGGGAGGGAAAAGAAAAAGAAAGAAAAGTAGAGAGAAAGGGAGGGGAGATAAAGAAAGAGAGGGAAAGAAAGAAAGAAAGAAAGAAAGAAAGAAAGAAAGAAAGAAAGAAAGAAAGAAAGAAAGAAAGAGAAGAAAGAAAGAAAGAAAGAAAGAAAGAAAGAAAGGAAGGAAGGAAGGAAGGAAGGAAGGAAGGAAGGAAGGAAGGAAGGAAGGAAGGAAGGAAGGAAGGGAGGGAGGAAAGAGGTAGCTTTTGGGGTGAGAAGAAATAGGAAAATTTATATTTTGTGTATTTTATTAGATGTTGATAATTATCTACTTGTCAGTATCTGTTATTTGAATATTTTATATAATTGCTAAATATCCTCATCATTATTCTAAATTTAAAAGCATTTATGCTTAAATATTTCTAGTTATTTTAAAAATATCAAATTTTTCTACAATTTATTTTATTTTATTATTCTTTTTTTTTTTTTTTGAAACAGAGTCTCAGCTCACCGCAATATTCACCTCACAGATTCAAGCTCTTCTCCTGGCTCATCTGACTGAGTAGCTGGGATTACAGGCATGTGCCACCACTCCCAGCTAACTTTTTGTATTTTTAGTAGAGATGGAGTTTCATCATGTTGGCCAGGCTGATCTTAAACTCCTGACCTCAAGTGATTCACTGGTGTTGGCCTCTCAAAGTGCTGGGATTACAGGCTTGAGCCACCATGACTGGCCTACTTTACGATTTTTGAGAAATTTGTTAAAACATATTTACAATGTCCACTAAATGACAAAAGAGGAACTGTGGCAAACTAAGGTTTAAAATCCTTTCCTCTCAAAAAATGCTTTCAAATATCTTTCAGTAAATAAGATGTATAAAATCTCAATTTCTTTGTTTTTTAGAGACTGGCCTAAATCTTCAGTACATAGTCAATGATGGAAATAACCTTATAAAGACTTCATAAAGAAAACAGTTTATTTTTTAAAAAAAAAATGCAATCTGAAAGGTGTGTATCCTCCTGCCTCCAAAAATAGGATTCTTTACTATGATCATAATAGATGATCTGATTTTTCTCCATCATTTTTGTTCATCAAAAATCTAGTGCATCAATCATTGATGTCCTGAAATATTGCTTTATGAAAATCACATGAAAGCTCAAGCCTGTAATCTCAGCACTTTGGGAGGCCGAGGCGGGTGGATCACGAGGTCCAGAGATCGAGACCATCCTGGTCAACATGGTGAAACCCCGTCTCTACTAAAGATACAAAAAATTAGCTGGGCACGGTGGCGCGTGCCTGTAATCCCAGCTACTCAGGAGGCTGAGGCAGGAGAATTGCCTGAACCCAGGAGGCGGAGGTTGCGGTGAGCCGAGATTGCGCCATTGCACTCCAGCCTGGGTAACAAGAGTGAAACTCCGTCTCAAAAAAAAAAAAAAAGAAAATCACATGAAAGAAGAATCAATTTTCTGTTCATTAATTAACATGGCATCCAGCCTGCACTAACATAGAAGCTCTTCCATAGTAATACTTTGATATGAACAGAAACAGACATCTGTTTCCTTAAGACAGAAGTCATTTGCTGGTTGTTACCGTTTTTTCTCATAAGAGAAACTTTTATTTACTCCTCCTTGATGAGTATAATCAATACTCATGGTATTTCTGTATTCTGCCCATACTTTGAAACTTTCTTATGGCCTTTTCAAGATGTTTTATAGTATGATCATCACACAAAAAGCAAAAGTTTTCATTACATTTCACATACCAGCCAAAATGATCCTTTTAATACTACCTAAAATAGCACTTCTGAAACCACAATGGTTGGGCCTTCTGTCAGCTGTATTACATAAAGCATGCCCAAGCCCATCAGTGGAAACCAGGAGTTGTGGTTCTGTCTGTGGGTAAGGGAGAATAACAAATTAAGTAGAAAGAGTGAATTGTGCAATTTTCAGAATTCTTAAATCTTTTGGAGTTTTTTTGTCTTCTGATGGCAAATCAGCTTATTTTTCAGTTATAATGAAGCAAAGGAGTATGGAATTTACCTTAAGAGAGAGAAAACTCTGCAGGAGCCAGCACCTCTGAATGACACAGAAAAGCACTGAATAGGAGATGCATTTGCCCTGAGCATCTACAGCCCTGGCAAGCACTACCACCTCTGAGCAGAAAGACAGAAACCACAGGACCCTAAAGCCATCCTCAAAATAGCATGGATAAGGGGAGATTATACTGGGGTTTTCCATGAAAAGGAAGGAGTCAAGAGGATACATAGGAAAACTTAGCTCACATTGTTAGTACAATTATTGCCCTATTTTACTGATGAGAAAACAGTGGCTGGAGGTCACACAATTAAACTGGTAAGTCTTCATTGCATTTGCAACACTTACTGGCTTTTTATATGTTGTCTCCACTAGAGTGTGACTTTCAGAAGGGCAAAGGCTTTGTTTTGTTTATTCCTATACCCCCAGTATACAGAACACAGGTAAATGCTCAGTAAATGTGTTAGTGTAAAAAATGAAATTAACTGAAATCATTCAATCCAGTCCGCTGCTTTAAGAGTAAGATTTTATATATAACTGACAATTTCTTGTATCTCCATTCTATCATTCTAGAAGTCAGGAAGTTCTAGTGACTTCCAGATAATACCAATATATCAAATATATTTGATCAAATCAACAATAAATTCAAAATACCATTACAATATAGCCATATATGTTTCAAGTGAGTTTTTAAAGCATTTTATACTTCCAAATTCTAGCACCAAATTCAAATGTCTCCATATTTTAATGACAAATTTCTTCATAGCATTTTATATGATGTTTTTTAAAATTTACAGAAATTTAGTTGATGAAAAAACTGAAAGGGCATATACATGCACCCACATATCTGAATCTGAAATTTCATTTAGTGACATTTTATTTAACAGTATTTCATTCAACCTCAGAAATCAAAAAAGACAGTTTCTCTTTAAAAAATAAAATAAAATATTAATATAATGATTTTCAGAATATAACAATGATATGATTTGTAAAGTTATTAAATCCATTATAAAATGGATTATAATTAATACAATTTACCAAGGAACATACCCTTAGGATTCAATCATCAAAAATTATAAAAAGAAAATTCAACCTAAGAGAACATGAACTATATAGTATCTTTCATGTGCTGTGTATACTGGAGCTTGAACTCTGTATTTGAAGTGATGCTAAACATATTCATAAAGGTTGGCAAAAAAGAATGTCACAGAGGGAAGTGGTTTCACTGTACAATTAAGGATCAAATATTAAGAAATGTAAGGAAATTCTCCCTTGTTTGTGAGCAAGAATCATTAGTCTCTTCTCTAGAGAATGTTTTCCCAACTGTTAACCGTGATTACCATATCCTTGTGTAACTGACAAGAAACATGATCTATATTGCTCAGCAATGTCATACACAGTACACAAAGTGAAACAAAACCCCTACCCATCACAAAGCCACTAAAAAACTACATAACTTCTGACACATTTTCAAACATCTATCCTTATTCTTCAGGTTATATTTCTTCTTCAACATCACCTGCTAATCCTTTAAATTCGATGTCTTCTTAATAGAGGTTCTGGTAGGAGATTATAAAACAGGAGGCTTAAATTATTACAGCGTTGGGAAAGGCACAACAATATAGTCAAGGAAAAGGAATAACGTATTTGGCAAGGATTAAAAGTTAAACTGCAAAGGATAAAAATCAGATACCTATCACACCAAGAACCAATATCTAGGACATTTAGTTGGCTAAAATTATAGAGAAGTCAGTCCAAATAGGAAATAAAAATTGGTGATAGTCAAGAAGAATTATGACCGTTAAGGCTCTAAAAATGATAGCCAGAATTAAAATAAAGAGAAGGGAGCAAGTTGAAAAGGCAGTTCAAATATATGTGAGCATGAGCAATTTCTATTATCTTGTGTGACAGCTATAAATTTTCATCATAAAAATTTAAAGATACGTAGCATGAAACCTAATTGGTAAAAGTGTTCACAGACTAAATGACTATAATATATAGATATCAAGATACTATAAAGACCTTAGAAACACCAAAATACTTCCTCATTCATTTTATAATTGTTGCAGAGAAGGTATTTCTTTCCTTTTTCCTCCTCTTCTTCTCTTTTCCATTAAAAGTAACTACATAGTCATCTTCTCTTAAACTGGCTTCCAATACTGGAATAATGGTCATTTTAACTCCCTGCAATTTTTTAAAAACTGAAATTAATTATGATAATGAATAAAGAACAATTCCCCATAGTTTTAATCTCAAAATGACTTTTCACCTGAGCTATTTTGCAGTCTCTCCAAGAGTAAGCCATGTGGATACATATAGGCTCCAGTGACCCTGGAGTAACTTCTGAAGACAAAACTGAAACACTGATGTAAAACTTCGGCTCAGGGATAGAGACCACAATTGAGAAGAGGAGGATATCATTTTTTGACTCATGATTCCATCATCATGAGAGGAAGATAAATAACAAGATTTTTTAAAATAAGAAAACAAGAAACTCTCCTTCAATGCATACTATACTGGGTGTTATGTAACTTGCTGAAACAAATTAGGACCTTCATGAAATCATTTTGGATTTGCTAAGTCCCAGGCACTGTTCAAGGCACCAGTAATGCAATAGTGAACAGACAGAAATCCCTGCCCCTGTGGAGTTCACATTGCCATTGGGGGAAAATGTAAAGTAAATAAATAAGCTGTGTGGTTTATCAGGTGATAAATGCTATGGAGACGAAATACAGCAGAAAAGGAGAATGTGAAGAACCACGGGCTGTTTCATCTAAAATTGGGAAAGAGAGTCCTCATAAAGATGACATTTGAGCAAAGACCTGAAGGAGATGAGAGAATAAACCATGAGAATATCTGAAAGAAAGAGGCAAAGGAAACCAAAATGCCAAAGTCCTGAGGTAGAGGCATGCTTGGCAAGTTGCTGGAACAGCAAAGATGACAGTTTGGCAGCAGCAGAAAAAGGAGAGATTCTTAAGAGATTATCTAAGAAAAGTCAAGAATGGGGTAGAGAACTTCAAAAGCAAAATATTAAAGTATTTAACAACTATTTTTGCATAGTATTGGCAAAAATGCCAGGCCAATCAGAAACCATGGTATGCTGCTATACTGGCGCTTACTGCTTTCATATCAACACTTCCCATACCCTGTTAAAAAGACATTGGCTTTTACTCTTTCAAAGGATTTTGAGTACAAAATGATCTGAGCTACATTTTAAGAGACTCACTCTTGCTAATGTGTTGAAAATTGACTCTAGAAACAAGGAGACGATTTTTTAGATTATTAAAATATTCCAGATTTAAAATGTTGAAGACTTGGGCTAATACAGTGATGATGAAGATTAGAGAAGTGGTTAGAGTATGGATATATTTTAAAGAGTCAACAGCATGAGCTGGCTGATTAGATGTAGTTTTGAGAGAAAAAGAGGAGGGAAAGAGAGGATGACTTCAAAAATTTTTATTCCTAGAAACTGGAAGATTGGGGTTGACACAGAGTGAGATGAGAAGGCTAAAGGGGAAGCAGGGTCAGAGTGAAAGCAAAGCTTGGTTTTATAAATGTTAAATTCACATATCCATTAGCCATCCAATTAAAATTGTTAGCTACATGAATGAGGAGTAAGGGATATTACCAGTCTTCCCATGAATCCAAGACACAAAGAACACAATTTTCTAGCACTAAAACTTTATAATTATATTTCATAAAACTTTTAAGTAATAATTTATAAACAAGCATGCAAATATTTCAATCATATGCAACTAAGTGAATTATGTTCATATATGTATAATATAGCATTTTTTTCTTAAATGACAACAAAGTATTTGTGGCTTCTGTCTGATACTTTTGTGATACCAATTAGGAAGAAAAGGGGAACAAAACGGCATATTTAATTTTATTTTCAGAGAAACAAGTAATCCTCAGAGGCACGAGTTTTTGATGACGTTGCTGTGTGGAAACTCGCTTCACAACAGAGATTTGACCATCAGTTCCCCATGACCTCTTTTCACTTGTCAAGTATTTAACTGTTGATATTAGAAACTCTTGCCATTTCGAAATAGCTTTCTGCTTATAATTAAAATATTTTCTCCTCGGTCCTCCTGAAGAAAAAACACACTTTTTGGCAACCAGAGTGAAAACAATGGCTTTTCCTGTGTTTTTTGGTTGCCTGGGTTCATTCCCACTGTGGATACTACTGTTGGAATCATGGTTCTCCTGGCCTGCCTTTAGGAGAGAGCACCAATAATGATTCTGGATGACCTCAAGGATCCTGTGTAAAGAAAATCCTCTGGGTTTGGGCCAAAGAAATTCATGAACTCTACTTATAGATGATTCTAGGTAAATGTCATTGAGTCTCTTTTACCTAATTAGATAATTTTTCATCCACAGATAGGGTGAGAAAAAGTTACCGAAGACACAAATGTATTTTTAGTGAGTAAGCATTCTTTCTCAAATCAGGCTGAATTCTTTTCTTAATTTCACAACATATTTTGACCTGGGATTACTTTTTTGAGGATCTATTTAAACCAATGCTTTCCTGTAATTCAAATTTCTAAATTTAATATCTTGTCTAATCCATTTTATGTGTAAACATGAAAACACTAGTTATTTTATTTACTGATCATTCCATTGCTATATGTAATTAAAATGTTAGCTTACTTCTTTCCAACTTTCCTTTGAATGTATGACTAGAAGTTATAGAATATTGAATGTCATTTTGATTAAACAACTACTATATATTTTCCTCTTTGATCCCCACACATACAAATATCACAAAATTTGAGGAATCCTAAGTTAAATAGCTATGCACAAGTTCTTTCAAAATAAAAATATTGTTAATTTTTAGACAACTTTTTAAAGACATCTCCATTTTATAGATGCAGCAGATCTGGGACTACCAAATTCAACATCAACCATATGCAAAATAAATGTATACGTTTAAAATATAAAATATACAAAATTAAAGTATACATTTCTCTTAAACATAAATGTATACCTATCCAAAAATTATATTATACTGTATTGGAAATTATAACTCCTTCAAAAGGCCAAATTTTGTGTAGCACTAAACAAATAGTATGTAGTAGTAAAAATTAATAACATTGGAGCAAAATAGCAAATAATGTGCTCAGTATTCTTCAAGGACTTGTATTTTTCCTCTAGACATCTTTTATTTTTCCTGAATAGCTTTGAAAACAAAAACTATTTGGTTTTCTGAGTTTTATTTATCACTTAAACAAATGCAAAAATCTGAAAAATTGGATTAGAAACAAGACAATGATTTGAATATCTGTTAAATGTAAATGAATTAAAGTTCATTGCAGTTTTTTTGTTTTGTTTTGTTTTGTTTTTTTAAAGATTTTATTGCATTTTAGGTTTTGGGGTACATGTGCAGAATGTGCAAGATAGTTGCATAGGTACACACATGGCAGTGTGCTTTGCTGCCTTCCTCCCCTTCACCCACACTTGATATTTTTTTTAAGTAGTTGAGGATTGGCTGACTCTTAAAGCTGTTGTTAAAATTTATTTTGATTTTCACCTAGGGCCATCTCATTCACCAGGAAAAAACAAATCTTACAGAATAAATGCACTGATATTATCAAGGACAGAAATATTTGCCTTGAGACTTGAAACTAAGTCAAACACTGACAAAACAACTTCTAAATCTTAACGATTTCCACTATTTACCATGGCTGTATTGATTATATTTAAGTCCTATAATTAATCCATTTCTAAAATTTTATTTCAATAGCATCAATTGCACTCCTCCTTCTTTGAAAAAGATGTAACTTAAGTGTTTCAATCCACAAAGTTGTTATTTCATATTTTTTTCTATAGTCCCAGGGAATTCATTCCCATATTTAGTACATAATAGAATCCACAGCACTATTTTCATGTCTGAGGTTAGCCTCTAAATATTTATAAAATAAAAACTTTAATTCTTAAAAAAGATTATATAACTATGTCCTCTAAGCCATTAACATCATAATATAATATTGTTACAAAGCCAAACTTCTTTGTATTTTTACTTATTTGTCCCTTTCATGTAGTAAATAATGTCAAATAGTTTCAGTAGCATATGGGAAGCTATTGTTTTCAACTAAAACAAAAGACCAAAAACAAGAAAACAAACCCTTTTCATTCCTGAAGATAATTATACACCCTGCATATTTAACCAATCTTCTTTTGTTTCAATACATTGATTTATAATCTGCCTCCTCTTATATGATCAGTGACCTTACAAATTTCAAACACATTACTATGTTTCAGGCTATGTATTTATATAGCAGATCTACAATGGAATATATGCCTATGAGCTTGTTGTTGTAAAAAATGTACATATACCATATCTGAAAGTTCAAATATCATGCTAGAGCTCTGCTCATTTTATTTTGTGTGCTGAAAATCTTTCTGAAGTGTCCTCATGGCTGATGGCAACTTTTCATGTAATCATTAATGAATATACACAAAGAAGCTGAGATATTATACACCAACCACACAAGGCAGACCTTTAAATAAAACAACAGAAGAGTATACAGTCTCTCAGCAGGCTTTCTTAATGTAACTTCTTTAAAGGACAACAGATGTGTCCATAAACCTTTACATTATAGAAGCAAAGGAAGCCTGTCCCTGAAGACAAACCCTATGGCTCTGAAGGTTTCTTTTTGTGAAGAGTCATAAATATATTCCCCAGTATCTAAAACAACTCTCCAATTTCTTGATGCAATAAGACTTCTGTTCCCTCAAGAATATCACAGAAACTTCTCGTTTAACAATATGACCTAGTTAACACTATTAAAAGAAGCTAGGTATGAATGTATAAATTTTTGGCTTTCCTGCTTATGAATGTATGAATTATTGGTACTATAAAGTAAATAAGTATTCTATATGAAAAACTTAGGAAATATCTCTGTTTACACTTATGCAAACCATTACTGAAATAAAAGAAATCATGCATGCCCACTTCAAAAACTTGCTTACAAAACTGTTTAATACTTGTATATTGTTTTAGCATAGTGCCAGGTTTATCATTAACACAGGTTAAAGTGTATTTTACTTACACAACAGAGACCTAATACTGTATGAGAATACTCAAACAAAGGCCTCAAATATCCTTCAAATATTTCACCTTTATAATATAGATTTATGTATTTACTTTTTGGAAGAGAGTACAAATAAAATCCATATGCCAGTATCACTGCTTTATTCCATTTTCAAAGAGGCACTTCTTCATATTTCTTAGAGTATATTTTCATGATAATCTCTTCCTTCTTAAATAGTAGTCAAAAATGCAGGCAAATGTCACTGACAACATGGTAAGAGATGTTATTTATTTTTAAACCAGCTTTGGAAGAAGCTGCCCTGAAATAACTGGAAGAAAAAAAAGATACCAGAAATAGAAGATGGAACAGGCAGGGGGAAAGAAAAATGGACTACTGGTCTATTTCAAGTCAAATGTTGTAAATCTTTGAAGCCCACAGATTTCAAGTGACAAGACAATAAAATCCCTCTCAAAGTACAGATGTAAATTAATTAGAGCAGTCTAGTGTGTTAGTGTGTGTGTAAGAGTGTGAGTGTGTGAGAGAGGGGCAGTGAGTGGAGGTATACTATTGCAATTAAAATAAAAGAATATAGGAGTGCTTATAGGTATACAACTATAGGGTATAGATTATACAACAATAGACATAGCTATGTGACACAGAATATCATGAAGGGAAAAAGTCCTAAACAGTGCTAGATACCTGGTGCTGAGGGGTAAATTTATAAAGTTGAATGAATATCCCTTGACTGAGGTTCACAAGCATTACTAGAAAATGAGTTTAGTCACAGAGTGAACTAGATATGGTAATTTCAAAAGGCATAATCATTGTCATTTGTTCATTCATTTTAAAATATTTTACACAATCTAGCCAACTCTCAATTGCTCATTTAAAGATGAGCTGTAATGCAATGCAAACTTTCCAAATGTGGGTCCGGGAGACAGTGTGAATGATACTTATAATTAGATAGGCATACAGATAAAATATGCCTTTCTAGTTATTTTTATATATGACACTAACTTTACGATAGGGGAAAGAAGCTGCCAATGCTGGTTGACATCTGAAACTGGCAGAATTCTGAAAACTGGCAATAAATGGTACACATCAAGAGAAATTCATGAGAATAAAATGTTTTCTGCCCTCTGCACTTGCAATGTTTCTATTTTATTCCAATGGATTATACTGCATAAGGTTTATATAGTCTATAAAGCCCTCGGCTACAAAATGTATGTCAGGTAGGCAAAAATATAAGAATATCAATGGTTAGAATTCTCACAAAGGTAGGAACTGCTCAGACATGTCCCCAGTGCTTTCCAATCTCTGTAAAAGTAACAAGGAGAACAGAGTAACTGACACTCATTATTCTTCTGCACATGACTGGAGGTTGGCATTATTAAGGTCTTTCATTTGTGTTAATTAATGTATTTTTACACACTGGAGGCCGTCCATTGATACACTGTACACTGATGTACTTAGCTTGCTTTTACAATTTTGCACTGTAGAATTCTAACAAATTTTGGAAGCTTTTGGCTCAAAAGTGTGAAGGCTGCCACATGCCTTTATTTTTGTTGGTTTCCAAGAGTTTCTGGAGATATTTTTCTTCCAAAAGAATATTTTAAGGATAAACACTCAATCCCAAAATTTATTATGGGTGATAAAAATCGTTTTTTCACATTGAAATTTAAAATAAAAGTTTTATAAAATTTGCTGTAATTGTATGAATTTTATGAAATTAAGCATTAAACATGCAAATTTCTAAATCCATGTATAAACTATTGCATGCTGTCTTAGATGCCTTCAGATGATTTCATTATATCTCCCAACTAAATGTGTTTTTTCAACCTTTTCTGAAAAAATTTGTGGACAAATCGGATCACAAAGATAATTAACTTAAATTTGAAAAATAAAATTGGCTGTCACTTGATGCTACACTACACTATGTTGAAACCTGTTGCTTCTTTGAAAGAAAAATATAGTTCAAATAAGATAGCACATATTTAAGATTACATTAGATATTAAATTGGAATTCCCTTAAATAGGTACACTGAAAGTCAGTTTCACTATTTCTCATTTTCATTAACTTCAGTGAAATAGTTTTCCAGTTATCTCACGTAATTATCTATAACATCTCGAAGATCATTGAATATCTATGATTTATTTTATAATCCTGTTACATCAAGGATTTATTAGAGCTCAGTAAAAATATATATGTGAATATATATATGTTTTAACCAGTGCACAACAATTAGAAATTAGCCCCTTATGAAGCCGAAAATTTTATGTTCAAAATTAGCTGTCAAAACACTATTCACATATAAGTTCTCCTTCTCTTGGTCAAAGAGCTTTGGGGGAAGAAATGTACTTAGAGTACATTAGAGAGAAATATGATGGGGTCTTGAAAAAAGGGCACATTGTGAAGACAGCAATTTAAAAAGAATCCACTCTCCCACAATACTACGTCTTAACTGAGGAAACACATCTTTTCACAAGATTCCATGAATTAAACAACATAGAAGAGTTCAAGTGTTCAGTTTACCAGCTCATCTGCCATTCCTTGCCTCCAAAATGCAAGTCCAATGATAGTTACTAAGACACATTTCTCTGAAATGAAAATCACTACACAGGAAATACATTAATCATGAAATTTCCTAGAATCATTTAGTTGTATGTGCCCATTAAAAGTATGTTTGAAAACTGACAGAGTTTCAGAGAAAAACAATGAAACGATCACTATGATACCTGGAATATGGCTTCATAGGAAAGAGGGCTACGTTTAATTCACTTTGATTGTGTCTTTTCGGCTTTTTGTTATAGTTCATATCACTGGCATGGAGTTTTGAGCCAACCTTTTTCCAAACTGAGTTACTACTGAAATGTACAAACTTGACATGAAGATTACATTATATTTACAGAGAACTTGGCACTTACAGAATAAATTATTGACATTTTAAAAATCCAGCTCAGGGCCCCCATGGTTCAGGCCAAGGAAAGCCTGATGCCTTATTATATATTATGCTACATTAACATGAATAAGTCAGTTTCCAGCTGGTAATTCCTCCACAGTGCTGTCCCTGTTGCTGAAAAACAATACTTTCAATTTCTAATCCGTGAAGGGGATGTAGAGAAGTTATTAGTCCAGAGAAAGCAAAGGCTGCATGTTTTCTTCCTCATGTTTATCCATGCGTTTTAGTACTGTAGGATCCACTACTGATTGGGATCTGGAAAGGATAAAGCCAACATCAGTGAGTTACTACCAGATATTTGCACAGATGACATTCCCTCCTCTGTTTTTTGTCATTACTTCTCCCAAATATGTGGATTCCCTTCCTCTGTACCAAGGAACTTATGAACTGTGGATGTTGCACATTCAGAGAGAAACTACTGCTAGTGATGTTTTGTACTAGAGTGAGGAAACAATCCTCTCTGGCCTCTAACTAGAATAGTGAGTCACCAATGGTTCTGAATAGAAAATACTAGGCTTAAGAGCTCTTCATAGTTGAGCAAGATTCTTTTCTTTGAGATATCAAAAATTTCTAGTGTAGCATAGATGTTTTCCAATAAAACATCTCCAGATGAAAAAAATTACAGCAAAATGATTATTATGATAAATTAAAAAGAAATAACAGGAGGCTTAATTCCAGTCTTTAAAAAAATCTATGAAAAAAATGCAACAAAAATGCACCTTTTTTTGGACCATCATTTTTTAGCTTGAATGATCATATCAACAAAAAGATCAAAATTTGAATGGTTTTATTAAATATCCTAGTAGAATATCCAAATAAAATCAACCTTAATCTTGAAAGTTTCATGGAACAGTTATAGAATTTTAAAAAGTAAAAACCCCGCTTGTTTAGGCAATAATACGTTATGATTGGGAAAGCACATAATTTGAAAGCCCACTTATACATGACTTTGATAGCAGGTGGGGATTATATCTCCATTTATCATTAGGAAACCACATGAGAGTTGGAAAGAGGAAAATCAATGAAACATGCTCCTGTCATGGCAGGAAGCTGCCATCTTAATAGCTATAGCATTTAGGAAGCAGCTGCCCTTTCAGAATTCTCCTTGGTAATGAATTCTTCCCCTGCTGCTGCATTCCAGCCAATTGGCTTTTGCTGTGGCAATATGCCTCTTAGCAGACCTCATTAACTTCTGAAAAGACTATAAGCTAAAACACAACTGCACATGCAAATGAAAAAGAACAGCAACGGAACTAATTATCAAAGTAAAAATAATTACAGAATTAACTGATAAACTGACTCAATTTAAATAAACTTAAATTATTTTCCAAAGACGAAATGAAAATGAAGATGAAAGCATTAAAATATTGAGAGATTTTGTTCCCTAAGTGTCATTTGCACTATTTTTATCTCAATATTGAATGGGCATTAGATGCCTATCACAGAAAAAAACCTGACTAAAGGTGTGTGTGTATGTGTGTAAGAGAGACAGAATAGGATGAGGAAAAGAAGGCAACTAGGAGAAAGAATAGAGAGAAGAGAGATTTTGTGTCATATTATTATGCAATAATACATAACCATCTTCATTTAAACTACTTTAAAGTATCATCTTTATTTAAAGCAAATAAAATACTTTTTAACAAAGCAGACAACTGCACAAAACACTAAGTAATTAGACTTTTAACTTTGTTTTTAGGTAAGACCCAACTAAGCAAATTGGCTGTCAGATAAATCCATGTTAAAAGAGAAAGAGGCTCATTTAATGTCCTGTGCTAAAGTATTAACTTGACAACTGATATGCACTAGACTGGAAGTTCCATAAGCAGGGTCTTTATCAGTTTCTTTTCTTATTGTGAATATAATGTGCATCATAGGGCCTCGAAAAGAGTAAGGTCTTCGTGTCTTGACTTCTAGCCAGTAAACAATTTCCATATTGAAAGAACTTTGGTATAAAGCACTCAGAATGAAGAGTAATGAGGATAATAGAGAAAGCAATTCTATTTTCTTTATAGAAAATAAATTTTAAAAATTTCATCAAGTTAAATCTATTATATAAATTGTTAAGATATATTCTAATAATATTCCATAAGTATATACCAATGCTCTTCAGACAGTACAAGGCACAAAATTAAAGCATTTGCCATAATATTCTCTTACACATTACACAGACGTGCACACATATACACATTCTAAGTCTGTGTGTTTCAGGACTGTTTTTGAAAATATATTAGAGAATGTGACATTTTTAACAAAATATTTTAAAGTACAGTATACTGTTCAACCTAAGATTAAGTTTCTAGTTTGCTTTTATCATGCACTACTGATATGAGGATTGTTGGATGATGAATCCTGGTTCCATATGTGGAACAATTCCTCAATCACAGAACAAAAGTGAGTCAGAAACAATTTGTAATTAATTTTTTTTCTTTTTGGTATTTAGTTGTCCCAAGTGTATAGTTATTTTAGTCCAACTTTTTTTACTCTCTTTTACATCAGAACAGGATTATTTGTGCAGAATCGGAAGTGTTAATGAATTTATTTATTCCAGCCACAGTGGAGGGAGATGTCTGTCATTAACTCATACATCTCAGAGGTTTCTGGGTTTTTTTGTTTGTTTTGATTTGGTTTTGCTTGAGCCAAAGGCTCACTATGTCATCCAGGCTGGAGTGAAGTGGAGCCATCTCGGCTCACTGCAACCTCCACCTCCTTCAAGTGATCCTCCCACCTTAACCTCCCCTAAGTAGCCGGGATTACAAGCATGCACCACCATGCCTGGCTAATTTTTGTATTTTTAGTAGAGGTGATGTTTCACTATGTTGGCAAGGCTGGTGTCAAACTTCTGACCTCAAATGATCCATCCTTCTCAGCCTCCCAAAGTGCTGGGATTACAGGCATGGGCCACCATGCCCAGCCCATCTCAGGGGGTTTCTGCATAGCTTCTATTGTTTTCACAATGAATAACTTTTCTTTCTTTCTTGAAAAACAGTAATTTAGATTTAGGTATCCAATACTCATTTCTCATGCATCTACAATACATAGTGTTTAAGAACTAGATATTGGACAGAAGTGGATCGTAACTGCAGTTGCTAATAATAGCAGTTTGCTAGCTGTATGATCACGGAAAGACTAAACTCCCTAAAATTTTGTTCTCAATTTTTGTAAAATGGGGAAAATAACACCCACATCATACAGTTACAGTGAGGATCAGAGACAATAATGCATCTATAAACTCTGGCAAAAATTCTGGCATATGGTTAAGAAAATGGCTCTGAATTACTATTGCCTATGTACAGATATTGACATCACTACTTTGTAGTTATGTCACTTATCTTTCCTGTTTCTCAGTCTCTCTATCAATAAAATGTGGATACTACTATTTTATTAGTAGCTTTAAGAAGCAAATGAGTCAACATATACAGAGCATTGGAACAGGGTTTGGCATAGAGTAACAATAAATGCTTAACATTATTCGATAATAATATATTTGATATTTAATAATCAGAAGTGCATATCATGAAAATAAGTACTGTTACTCACTACTGTTATATGCCAGGTACTATCATAGGCATTGACAACATAAGATAAAAGACATTCTCCAGTTCTAAAATATTCAGTCTGGTGAATTTTGTATGTTTACACACAACTATGCTGTTCCTCCATAAATTTATGCCAAAAGACAAAGTCATCTTCTTAGACATCTGGCTACATGTACTCAAAAGAAGAATTATCAACAACTTTTTAATGATGGAATGATTTTCTTTCTCTTAATCTAAAGATAATATAAAACTACAAACAGGAGAAAGGCTAAGGGGAATCAGCGTGGAACACAGGAGCAATCTTCTCTTTTCCTCGATGGCGAACTGCCATTCGCTGACAAACAGAACACAAGAATCAAGTGCAACATCTTTCTTAGTCTCATTCTTCAGGAGTTTTCCAATAGAATCATAAATATTTCATACGACACCAAACATACACCAAACAATGCCTAAAATTCTAATCAGCCCATGACATAAGCAAGAAACTCAGGATTGGGGCTGTTAATGGGCTATAAGCAAAGTGTTCAGGGCGGGAAATGGCCTAATTAACTGGAGAAGAGAATCAGTATACAAACGGTGGATAGATTGGGCTAAATCTAGACAGGCCTTACTCAATTAAAATAATGTGAACAGAGGACAAAGCTAAACTATAGGAGGGCATGAATTGGTAAGTAAAGAGACTTTCCAGTTTTAGGAAGCCCCATATGAGTCAGCTTTGGCTGCCTGAACAATAGCAACAGTGACAACAACAGGAACCTAAAGAAGCCACTGAGGTCTATCCTGCAAAGCCAGAACTCTGCAACATAAACGCAAGTACTAACACCGGGTCAAATGTCTCCTATTCAGTTACGAATACTGCACTGAAAGCGGACTATTGACAGACAGCAGAGCACACTCTTCCATGCATTCAACTAGTAATTGCTGAGCACCCTCTGTTGTTCCAGGACCTTCTCCAAGCACTGGAGATTCAGAGAAAAGGGTAAACACAGTCAATATGGTCTCCATGAAGCTTACTTTGGGGTGGGGATCGGATATAAAATTAAATAAAATCAGCTATTTCACAGACTAAAAGCACTATGAAGAGAATAAAATAAAGAAGGGTGTTGGACAGGGAGTGACCAGAATGAGGAGAAAGCAGAACTGACTAAGACCAGGTGGGTGACAAAGATCAAAAGACTCTCTCTTGAGAAGCTGACCTTTGATTGGGACTAGCCATTTGAAGATGAAGGAAAAGAGCATTCCAGGCGGTGGTGACAAGGGGACAAAGAGACTGTTGTGTCTGAAAAGTAGGAGAAGAGGAAGAAAATGGGATATACCTGGAGGAGAGAGGGAGGCAGGTTCAGACAAGGTAGCACCTTTTAAGCCATGATAAGGAGGTGATTCTATTTATTGTATAAATAGCGGTCATTAAAAATATAAAGCCAAGGCTGGCACAGTGGCTCACACCTGTAATCCCAGGGCTCACACCTGTAATCCCTTGGCTTTGAGAGGCCAAGGCAGGTGAATCACTTGAGGCCAGGAGTTTGACACCAGTCTGGGCAACATAGTGAGACCTGGTCTCTACGAAAGAAACTTTAAATATTAGCCAAGCGTGGTGACAGGCACTTGTAGTCCCAGCTACTTGGGGGACTGAGGTGGGAGCAGTGCTTGAGCCTGGGGAGGTTGAGGCTGCAGTGAGATATGATCACCCCACTGCACTCCAGCCTGAGCAACAAAATGAGAACCTGCCTTAAAAAAATAAAATAAAGCCAAGATGTGAAATGATCTGATTTATATTTTTAGAAGATTTTTGCATTGCCATGTGGATAATAAATTGGGGCTAGGGGAGCAGGTAAGACTGTAATCAATAAGCAGTTAAAAAGTTTTTTAGGGGGTGGGTGCAGCTGAGCAAAGTGCAGGTGATGTGTAGAAGTTATAGAGAAAAATGTGCTTACATGATGGGGCCACATGAGCAATCATGCCTCAGGCGGAATGGCTGAAGGAAAAAGGCCTCATTAGCTGACAAAGAAGAACACTAGTGGACACCGATGACAGCTACCTCCAAACCCTTATGTAGTTTAGTTCCTGAGAGAGGGGGCTCTGTGCCACCATGAGTAGGCAGGCTTTGTGTCAGTGATGTGAAGGACTCCACACCTCATGCACTGGAGACCTGCTCTGCTACATATAGACTAGCTAACATTGAGGATGCAATATCTGTTTAACAGGGTTGCTGTGAGGATTCAATAAATTAATGTAAAACAAGGCATCTAGTAAGGACCTAACTCATGATGAGTACCTAGTAAATGATAGATAGTAACAACTACTATCATTAGGATTATTATTTTATTAGAAGAAAACTACTTTCAGTAGTTTTTTTAAGTTGCTTTTAACCACTTTTGCTTTTAAAAACTTCTTAAAAATTTGATGAAATATATGCCTTCTCCCCAGAAAATAAATGCATGGCATATATATACATTCATACTTATGCACACAAAGTTTTGCATACAACTTTTAGCACTTAACAGAATCCTTCGAGAACCCATCCATGAACCCCTTAGGAGAGCAGAGATCTCAAAAAGTTCTGTTCTAAAAGAAGGTAGTTAAGAAGCCTAAAGTTGGTTTAAATATAAACTTGTGGCCAGGCGCAGTGGCTCAAGCCTGTAATCCTAGCACTTTGGGAGGCCGAGGCGGGCGGATCACGAGGTCAAGAGATAGAGACCATCCTGGCCAACATGGCGAAACCCCGTCTCTACTAAAAATACGAAAATTAGCTGGGCGTGCTGGTATGCTGCTGTAGTCTCAGCTACTCAGGAGGCTGAGGCAGGAGAATTGCTTGAACCTGGGAGGCAGAGGTTGCAGTGAGCTGAGATTGTGCCACTGCACTCCAGCTTGGCGCCTGGTGACAGAGTGAGAGTCTGTCTCAAAAAAATAAATAAATAAAATAAACAAATATAAACTTGCTAACTAGTGGGAAATCCGAGCAAGGAAAGTTTCTGGCCTTTCCATTTTCTCCAAGGACTTGTGCATCAGCCTGGAGAGAGGAAATGATAGCACACACATACTAACAACAATCACCACAGAGGCAGCAGCATAAAACAGAGCATCCCTAAAGAACAGCCACATTACTCCATGAGTCAGAGTTATGAGGATAAGACCTTAAGGCTTTCATCAGAGAAGGATGCCAGACATTAGCATGACCTATTCAACATCCTTGCATCTTCCCTAAGCTAGGTATGGAGACACTTGCAGGGGCTGTGGTGCCCATATTTCCGTGAATGCGAAATGAACCAGGGAAGTAACATTTGTTACTATTATCCAAATGGACCCCGAGCTGTTGTTGCCTGGGAAGACTGAGAATTACACATCTACTTGTTTGCAACAGAATGCAAAGTCAGAGCCAGGGATGCATTTGTGCATGCTGACAACTCCTCAGATTATTGATTGAAAGAAAAAAGGCATAAAAGTGCTGTGAGAGTCAAAGCAGGTATTTGGACTCTGACTCAACAATGAAATTTATAAAGATTAAAACTGAAGGGAAACACAATGTTTTGTACCACTAATGTTTATATCTTTAGACAAAGGCTTGGCAGAGATACTGAAAAAGGACCACAAACTTTATGGAATACAGTGAACTGATGTTTGTGTGCATCGTTACTTTCTTCAAAAGAAATCTTACACAGAATTCCAATAAATTGCTTAGATAGGAGAGTTGCTCTCACTGCAGTGGAAATGGGCACTCTCTCTACTCTACCTACTTGGCCTGAGGCACTCCATCAAAACCCTTGGTTTCTCAGAATACAATCTGGAAACCACCAGATTCGGTCACTTTCAAGGACCCTGCTAGACTGTCTGTGAATTGGGAACAACACTAAGTTTAGGTTATCTCCAATTACTTTATCTTTTTCTTAACTGACAAATAATTGCATATATTTACGGAATACGATATGATGGAAAAATACTGCATAATTTCACTCATATGTGGAATCTAAAAATGTCAAGCTCATACAAGTGGAGAAGTAGAATGGTGGTTACCAAGCACAGGGATGCGGCAGGGTGGGTTGGGGGTAGATGGGTAGATATTTGTCAAAAAGTACAAAGTTTTAATTAGGAAGAATAAGTTTGGGAAATCTATCATACAGCAGGATTACTATAGTTTTCAAATATATGATAATAATATATTATCATATATTTGAAAACTGCTAAGAGAATAACTTTTAAATGTTTTCATGATAAGAAAAGGACTTTATCTTTGACTCAGAACTCCTAGACAGCCAATCGTCGGGCATACAGAGTTTAAAAATCACACCAGAAAGAATATATACAAAAAAACTAGAAAGCTTAGAGGTTGACTCGGGATGCCTCTCCCTGCCCTGACCCCAGCCCACTCCCAGGCTACCTCCAGCATACCTCTTCATGGACTTGGGGGAGAGTTCCTTGTCTACTTCCTTCACAGGCATGCTGTAGGTGTCTACATTGTATTCGCTGTCATCGTCATACTCATGGTCTAGCAGCGTTCTTGCCCATGTCCCCATGTCATAAGGAGGCAGCATTCCTCCAAACTCGGAGGGCAGGATCTCAGGATGAATTAGTTGGTGTAGACTGTTCAGGTTGTTACCATGCAAAAATATCTATAAATGTAGGAAGATGGGAGGAAGGGAAAGACACAAAGGAAACTAAATATCATCTAAATACTACAGGGAGGAAGTAAGAATAGCAATAGCAAATATGAGTTTTCCACATCTGTTAAAATACTTAAGCCAGTCATCTACTCTGTGAAACAGACAGGGCTAATACTATTATCCTAATATTTCATACCAAAATCCTGAAGCTCAGACATTTTAAGTAGTTTCTGGAAGGTCAGAGAATTATTGGGTAAAAGAGCTGCAACCACAAATTTAGTTTCTGCTTCACATGCAGGGACATGAGCAGAATAATATGTGCATGCTGATCTGTACATCGTCCTGGTATTAGCTGTGCAAATTTGATGATGTGTATAATGAATACTGTGAAAACAGACCCTTCTCATAAGAGACTCATCAATTACAGAGCCTATGCAAGTTATTACACCTGAAAGCTGTCACTTGCATGGCTTTCTCTTTATCATCAGTAAAACTAAGAATATTGTAACCACTAAATTACTGTTTTATAATGCAAAGTGAGTGACGTAAATAACCAAAGTAGATTAGCATCATCATAATAAAAGGCTGAGTGAAGTTCATGTCCTAAAGTACATTATGTTCTGCAATGTTGCCAATATTTTCTCTACTAAAGATTTCCATACTTACTGTCCAGATAGAAAATGAAACAATGGATTACAAATGTAAAGCTGTATGCATACCTTAATTATTTTATCTAGATAGTGCTTTTTTAAAAACTGGAGACATATTCAAGACACATACGCATGCTTTGTTTTTCCATAAATTGCCACCTTTCCTCTCCTTTCATTTCAGTTTTAAAACTGCAAGTTGGCCTTCTCTGATATAGCACTGTTGTCTCATCTAAATTTATATATTTATTTCAACATTATAGTTTATAAGTAACAAAAATAATTTCATTTTTCAGTTCAAGAAGAATAAGTTGACACATTCATATTTGCTTTCTATATCTTTAGAATCCACTGAAGTAAATATATAGGAAAACAAATAAAGATTACTCTAAAATATCAAATAAAATCAGAAGACGGTAGTTACCAATTAATAAGCATTTTCAACAAATCGTAGAAGAGGAAAAGCAGGTAAAAGCAGGTCACTAGCCAAAATAGACAGGGCAAATGGCTGCCGGGAGTATATGACATGAGACCCACAGGAGGTGAAAGGTGCCGTCTTCCCCGAAGTACACCAGGTTAACTGCAAACTTTGCACCTTGCCTCTCCTGTCTGAGTGCACAACAGCCAGTATTTATATCCAGGAAAACATATGTGCACCCCTTTGTTCTTCTTATAAGAAGAAATGAAAATAATTTTCCTATGAAAGTTAAGTTCTGGCACATGCAATCCTTATTTTATTAGATATATAACTTTTATCAGATGGAATTGTTCACATAAGAAATCGTCTTCAACTCACGCAAGAGTCTTGGTAATAATAAATCCTTGGAGTAGTGAATGTAATCCTAGCACACTACTTCCTCTCTTTTCTCTAAGACTCTGTTGCCTCCTTCCGCATCATTTTCCACTTTGGCCTTGCTTCCACTTTCACTGAGAAAATAGGACAACCAGACGACATCAACCCACCCACCAGCATCTGTGTCTATGTATTTTGCCTCCACTGCTAGTACAATGAACAGATAAACCCTACAAAGGGTAATCTCTCCACCTGCGCACTAGAATTCATCCTCTCTCCCCTACTCGGTTGTATTTCTTTTTTTTTTTTTTTTTTTTTTTAATTTTTATTGCATTATAGGTTTGGGGTACATGTGCAGAACGTGCAAGATAATTGCATAGGTACACACATGGCAGTGTGTTTTGGTGCCTTCCTCCCCCACACCCACACTTGGTATTCATCCCCAGGCTATCCCCCCAAGCCCCCCCCGCTGTCCCTCCCCCATTTCCCCCAACAGTCCCCAGTGTATAGTAGACCGCCTCTCTGTGTCTCGGTTGTATTTCTTAACAGTTCTCGCCTATCTCTCTCACATCCTCAGATTTCCTCTCTCTGCTGGATTCTTTCGATCAGAGAAAGGACATCCTGACTCCACTCCCCTCACACAGACACAGAAAACCTCTCTTGGCCCTATTTCCATCTCCAGTTATTATCCTATTTCTCTCCTCTTTATACCAAAATTCACCCAAGGAGTTGTCTATATTAATAGTCCAAATACTCTCTCCCCATTTTTCCTAAATCTAATCCAGTCTGGCTTTGTGTCTTATTACTGAATGAAAACAACTTTTGTCCAGGTCCTTCTCATTACTAATTTCAGTATCCAATTTCCAGTTCTTATACACCTTGAACCCTCAGTAGCAATGAATATGATAGATGACTCTGTTCATTGAAACATTTTCTTCTTGCATCTCTGAGTTTCTCCTAGCCTCCTAGATACTTCTTTGCAGTCTCTTTTGGTGATTGCCCTAATATCTTAATTGGAGAACTATTGGTCTCAGTTGTTAGACACATTCTCTTCTTTAACTATACTTACTCATTGGTGATTCCATTCAGTTCATTTTATTCAGTCAATGACTTTAAAATAATATTCCTGCACTAGAAATATATGTCTTGAATCCAGGCCTCTTTTTTGACCTCCATAATTAATTTCCACTCTCCACTTAAAATATTCACTTAAATATTCAATGGCCACTGCAAATTTAATGTGTTCAAAATTGAACTCACAATCTTCCCCGACCCCAAATATGCTCCTCCCTATCTCCAGCATCAGTTAATGTTGTTAATATCATTCTCTGACATCACTTTCTCAGACCAAAACTTTCGACTCATTCTTTACTCCTCTCATCATCTAAGGTGTCAGCAAATCTTGTTGGTGCTCTCCTTGAAATGTATCCAGAATGCAATCATTCTAACTAGCTCTACTCCTACACCCCTAACACAGCTACTATCCTTTCAGCTGTGCTCCTGCACAAGCCTCCTAACTGTTCCCCTGTAGCCACTCTGCCACCTACACTCTATACTCAAGAGGGCAGCCAGAATGACCACGTCAAAATATAAGTCAGGTCATATCTTTCTGCTCACAATTCCCATTGACTTCTTTCTCTTAGGATAAACCTATAAGGCCCTATAAGAACTACTCTGAATGCATCTCCCAATGTGCACTTGCCTTGGAACATTTATAATGGATATTTCTTCTGTCTGGAGATTTCTACTCTCAAATGTCCTCATGGTTTGTTGACCTACATCCTGCAAGTCTCTTCTTAAAAGTCCCTTTGTCTGGAAGGCCTTCCTTGGTAAGTCTATTTAATACTGCAACCCTGCCCAACCTGGAAAGTACTATCCATTTTCTACGTATCATGTTTCTTGACAGCACTTCTAAACTTCTATTATATCATATAATTTCCTTACTTAAATCATGCATATACTGTCTTGGCAATTCATTAAGTGTGATGCTATTATTTCTCCAAAGCTAAGATTTTACTCATCCTTTACTCCTCTCATCATCTAAGTTGCCAGTAAATCTTTTTGGTGCTATCCTCAAAATGTATCCCAAATCCAATCGGGATATATTTGAAAAAATGCCTATAATATGAAAGCGCTCTTTTAGAACTCTCACATGTGAATTGTATCTCTGAACTAGGCAGTAAAGATGCATTACAATTGCCCAACTATTAAGTTTCCACTTTGCTTTCACTAGTTCCATGTAATAACATCACTTATTACCATTTTACTATTTTTCTCTCCTTATATTTTTTTCTCTTTCTCCATTTCATGCAAGAAGTCTGGTTCCTGTCTCTGAATACCTTACATTTCTAAAAATTGGCCCACATAATGCTTCCATTTTTATTTTACTTTTCTACATTGTGCCGTTAAAGAGATTATGCAAGGTGATCTGGAGTAGAAAGGTGAAAGACTTTTGAGATTCACCAAGTTGTAGAAGACGAAATTGGCCACATTGACTACGAGGAAGAAATTTGTGCCAATTAGTAGGAAAACCTGTTTTCCATCAATATTTAAGTAGCAGGACCACAACCACTGACTTACTGAAGAATGCACTAGGGTAGTGGGTTTCAATGGGTTTTAACTTTAGCAAAGATATCTTTTTATCACAGACAACTTGGGAGCAGAAGGAGACCATAGTTGAAGGAACTAATATTGGTTGGAACACTGAGGACATCAAAAGTGGCCATGACAGATGGGAAGTTTGGCTCTGGATGAAAGACTCCAGATACTGATGAGCTTTTGAGGAAAAAGGACACCTCTGCTAAGGCTGATATTCCCAGCAGCCCAGTGAGTTGGAGACTCAAAGTCAAATTTAAGTTAATTTAAGAAAACGAAGCAGCAGATGAGTCTTGCACACCTGAATTTGTAGAAAAAGATTCACAACTGCTTCTTCAGTTTTTTCTTGTACCAGTTTTTCAGAACATAGACTTACAGCATCTGAATTATAAGGTATGTGAGTAATATTGTGATGCTGAGTCACTTGGATTATCAGTGAAGAAATTTAATAGCTTTGTACTGTGTATTGATTATATAAGTAGAAATGTAAAGTATCTAAACATATAATTATTTTCTTATATGAAAATTTCTAAGTCATATATTTTTAATTAAAATGGTACGGTTCAGATACCTTACTTCCATGTGGAATAATGCTAGCAATGCATAGCTTTAGGTTGTCAAAACTGTCAAATTCAATTACAAAACCCCAAAACGCAGTGCACTCCTTGTTTTCTAGACTTAATCCTCTTCAGTAGTTTTCAACAGAACAAAAGCATGTTAAAAATCATTTCAGGACAAGTAACCCCTGTATTCAGTGACCTTCAAGGGCTTCAAATTTTACTCTGACTGAAAGTTCAGATCCCAGCAATGGTGTATGAGTCTATATGTGATCTGGTACAACACAGTCCCTCCTATCCCATCCTCTACCACCTACTCCATCCCTGCCATCATCCCCCATAGCTCATTCTGCTCCAACTTTTCTACCTTCTTGCTGTTTGTCAAATACACTAGGCATGTTTCTACCTAAGGACATTTGTCTTTGCTATTCCTTCTGTCTGAAACTCTCTTTCTCATATTCACAAAACTAGCTCTACTCTACTGTCTGCTAGCTGTGATTCACAGCAAATTGGTTAACCTTCCAAGCCTTATTTTTCCATCCATAAAATGCGAAACATAACAAAATATACTCCAAAGTGGTGGTGTAAGTACCAAATGAGTTAACATATGCAAAGTACTGAGAACAGCATGTGGTATTGAGTGAATACTGCATAAGCATTCACCAGTATAATTTGTACTAAAAGTCCCTGAAGGTTTTGATCATCCTTTCATAAAGCAAAGCTTGAAATAGCACTTGTGAGGCACTTCAAAACACTTTCTGAATTCTAAAATATGAATTAGCTTGATATTTGGTGGTAGAAACAATTTTTACTCCATATTATAATTGTTTACAGAATTCTTCCTCCTAAACTACTAAAACATTTTCAACAAATTCATTTACAGTAAATCCTCTGTTCACTAATGCTTGATATGGACATGTAATTATTTCACTTTCACAAGTACGATTCATTTACAGTAAATTGTTTGTTTATTAATGCTTGATATAGACATATAATCATTGCACTTTCACACTACCAGGAAGCTTCTACCTGAAGTGCCTTCTAGGTCACTGAGAAAAATGGAAACTTCTCTTCCATATAGATTTAGAGGAAAGTGTATTTTGCTGTGGAACTAATCATTTGAAAACTGGGAACAGCACCAGGAGAAAAATAGCTCTATATATGAGGCTGAAATATTCGGGTTTGTATATTAGCTCTGCAACTTTTCTTCTCTGTATGTGAGTAAGCAGGTTACTTATCCATTCCAAGACTTCGTTTCTTCAGCTCTAAAACAGGAGGTAATGTTTACTGAATTTACTTTTAGAGCTGTTGCAAAAATTAGTGATATGTACATCAAGATGTATTTTAATAAAAATACATGTTCAGTATTTACCTGTGCCCTACATTGTATTAAGTGTTTTATATAAATTATCTCAATCTCAGAAAAATTGTTTTGTTTTATGCATTTTGACTATCCTCATTGTTAAATGAAAGTGAAATTGAAGAGACTGCAAGTAAAATGTAATTTAAAGAAGTATTAAAATTTCCACACATTAGCTTCTTTTCAAAATGTGTGATCGATCATAATAATCATTGCAAAAAATTATATTAGATACCACAGGCGTCACTACATTCATTGTGGTACATACTGTGAAATAACACCCACTTATCAGCATATAAATATTATAACTTTTATTTAGACTTTACTTCAAAGTAAGTTCATCAATAACATTATAGTAACATGGCATAAAAGATTTTGCGGGGCTTTTAAATTGAGGCTTTAATATATAATAAATGTGCTAAAATATCCTCCTCTTTTGTGAGCAACGAGGAGAGCTAGCTTTTAAATGCTTCATTCACAGATATACTGTTGATAACGACAAGATCTGGAAGATTTTTTTTTTTTTTTTTTTAATTTTTATTGCATTATAGGTTTGGGGGTGGAAGATTTTTTAAATGTCTTCTATGTTGATTTATATAGAATGTAGAAGTATATTTGATTATAGCTAACATTATATACACATTATGCATCATAATTTGTTGAATGAGGGATGAGAAAGGATTAAAAAAACAAAGAAACAAATACCCTTTTCCGAGTTTTCTCCTTCAGGAAAGGCCGGATCACGGTGTACAGGGCATGGATATACCATGGTTGGTTAACAAAATGAATTCCTCCAAATCGCGCTGGGAAACTATCCTAGAGTAACATGGAGGGAAAAAAATTAAAACATGCTTTAATATACCAAGAAGGCTTCGGAAAGGTTATATGATATACAAATTTCTTCTTTCACATACTTAGATAAGATTATTTGTAGAGTTAAGGAGAGCAAAGAAGAAAGAATCTCACCACGTTAAACACTGTACTTTTAATACAGTAACTGAGATAATGTATAATAAAGCAAATCCTTCCCAAGAATAGGTTATTGATAAGAAATTCAGTATTTTTAGGAGGTTCACATTTTAAGCTTGTGAACTGCTAATAGTCATTACAGGACAAGACACAAAAACAAAAGTCATTAGAGATTTGTCAAATAATGAATTTCATTTAAATTATTTACAATTACATTTAAATCTATTTAAATAAAAATATCTTATTAAATAAAAATAATATTTTCCTACATAGGGATTATTAATTAATTAATTATTAATGTTTAATCCCTAGGTAATCATTTATAGTTCGAGCAATGTCAGACACAAAACTCACTTTATTTTATCAACTTTGTTACAAACATTCCCTTTTCTTATTTTAACTACAAAAAGGTAACATGCTTAAGCAAAATAAAAACATGGATTTGTACTATAAGAAGCATAAGGATGCATTTTGCAAGGTTAAATGAAAATCAAAGCTCTCTGATCTCACTTCACAGGAGGAAAATATAAAGCCAGCCTCCTCCTCTTCCTACATGTAATTAAATAAGTGTAGCCCTAGCCCATTCCAAAATATGTAGGGAACCCTTAAGCCAAATGAATGGCAATATTTGACACTACACTTTAGTATGTTAATGATTCTACATAAATAGATCTGATTCTTGCTACTATTTCAAAATTACACATTGAACTGATTACGAGGGTCTTTAAAAAAAAAAAACTAACCTACTAGAAGTGTCTCTGAAGTGACATCATAATACTTGGCATTCTTCTGAATTTAGAGTATAAGCAGGAAGAAAATAAGAGTAAAGGAACTGTAATAATTCTATTTTTAAATTTTAAATGTTCTTTTCAATAAGAGTCTCTGGTCAAAAACATGCATGGCATAATCCCATTAAAATATTTTGTTTTTATTTTGGACATTTATGAGCATTAGTGAATTAATCTAGTATTTGCATATTGATTTGCAGAGCTACCAAATTTTATTTTGCAAAGCAACTTCTATTTCTGAGAACCATACCCTATAAAGCAATAGTAGTTCAAAAATATTTAAAATAGCCTAAGATAAAACTTTTACTTTTTATGCCAGTGTCTTACTTCTTTTGTAAATACATGGTTTTTGTTCAAAGGGTTATTTTAACAATAAAATGAATCTGAGAGAAACATAGGCATAGTATGTTTTAAAGTTATTTATTTGTATAAATAAAAACAAGATAGTATATACCTAAATAATAAAGAGACTAAGACAACCTTATTATTATTATTATTATTAATTATGATTTCACCTGGACATGGGAGTGATAGAGAGGTTTCCTTACAGGTTTCCTGGCCTGTTTTCCTGGCCTTCATTTCCTAGTTTAGTCTTTCCCTAAGAGTGTAGCGTCTATAAGAATGCAGGGTCTCACATCCAGTCTCCCACTTGTCCCCAATGTATGCAACCCTAGTCTTTGTCAGGAAACCACTATTCTCCAAAATTCTGGGTTCCTGTAGTTAACAATTGCCTCCAGAGCCTCCCAAGGTTCACCTCCTCTCCTGTTTTTCTCCTGTAGATTTCTGTGTGTGCTTGACTTAGAAGGATTTGTCTCACATTCCTGAGAGTTCAGCAATGCACCTGGAAATATTTTTGTTGTGATGAAACCAACATCTTGATACTTTATGACAAAAAGATCTTTAAAAATCGTTAACCTGCTGTGCTATCTGAAGCAATCTCTAGAACACAACTAAATGAACACCAGCTATTAAGCCAAAAGTCTTGGCTCAAGTGATTTTTTTTTTTTTTTTTTTTTTTGAGACAGAGTTTCACTTCTGTTGCCTAGGCTGAAGAGCAATGGCACAGATCTCGGCTCACTGCAATTTTCACTTCCCAGGTTCAAGCAATTCTCCTGCTTCAACCTCCTGAGTAGCTGGGATTACAGGCATTGCCACCACACCCAGCTAATTTTGTATTTTTGGTAGAGACAGGGTTTTACCATGTTGGTCAGGGTGGTGGTATACACCTGATCTCATGTGATCCGCTCACCTTGGCCACCCAAAGTACTGGGATTACAAGTGTGAGCTACCACACTCAGTGGCTCAATTGATTCTTAAACTTTGAGAATCGTAAGAAGGTCATATTTCTTCTTCTCTCCTTAAAAAAAGAAAATATGCAAACATGTATACATAACATGCACACAATGTCATGGACTTTCTTGGACATGTCTTTAGAGGTCCTGATCAATACCCAGTCACAGTTGAGGCAGAGTGAAAGAGCAGGGAAATCCTGGACTTTTCAATCAAGTAGATTTAGCTTAAAATTCTGACTTAATGTCACCTCTCACCCATCAAAGTCCAAAACAAGAACATGGTCCTTGATTTATTTCTTTCCATCACTGTGATCTTCCTTGCTTCTAATCATGCCCAACTGTGTGTTATTTTTCTGCAACCCCTTCAGTTCTGTGGTCATCATGCTGCTTTACGGCTTGTTAACTTTGTTATCTCCCACACACCTACTGTGGCCTTCCCTCCCTTTGAGTATAATCTGGTTTTCCTAATTAATCCCTTAAGTCTTAGCTCAAAAAACATCATTTCTAGGAAGCTTTCTTTGATCCCTTCTCTCACTTCTCACCCATAAAAGCCCACTCTCTGCCATCACTAGCAAAAGCCTGGGTCCATCACTGTACTTGCCATATGACCCTGAAACTCTTTATTTGTCTGCCTCCACTATTAAACCATGAGCTCCTTGAGTGCAGAGGTTATGTGTTCTGTACAGTCTGTTGGTGCCCGGCCTGTAATCCATTTCCGCTCACATCATGCCCCACCCTATAAGGTAGGGAATGGAAGGTTAAACATATGATTCTGAATGGGAGAGTTCTGCCAGTGAGATGTACCTGAGCAAGTTTTAAGGGACCAAGAGGAGGCAGCAGTCACCTTTTTGTTTCAGTGGCAGCTGCTAAGCACCTTATTGGCTGAGAGATTGCAGCAATGTCTAGACCCCACCTTCCTTTTTCTAGATGTCACTTAGGAGGTGAGAGGCTTCTTGGACAGCAGCAGCAAACGTGGACACTAGTTTCTTGACTCTGAATCACTTCCACAAGGATGTGGCCTCAAAACCAAGGATTCAGCAGCAGTCCTCCTTTAACCTCCACTGCCCAAGCTCTTCCAATGAGGCCTTAAACACTAACTCCCTGTATTAAAGCCGTTTGTGCTTGAACTATCTAAAGAGATTTCTGTTTTGTTTTACTGAACTCTGAGCCAGACTGTGCCTCATTCATCTTCATATTCCCAGAATTTCAAAAATGCGGTGTGTGTGTGTGTGTGTGCTTCCCAGAACAGAAATAGATAAATGTTCACTGATTAGACCTTGATACATACTATTTAAGTAAACTATTTATCTTCTCTGAGTCACGATTTCCTTATTTGTAAAATGGGAACAACATTGAATAGGATTGCTGAAAACTCACAATATCTCTTAATTATTCAGCACACCCTCTAGGTACAGGGCTACCATATTAACCACTAGCCCCATCCTACAAATGTGGAAGTGACCATGAAGGAGTGAAAGGAAAATCTAATGTCATGACACCAAACTCACTAGGCCAAAGGGAAAAGTTAAGCTGGGAAACCAAGTCACACACACAAAAAACTACCTTTTCTTTTGTTCCCAAATAGATAGCTGCAAGATAGAAGGCCACATATCTCCCCAAGTGGCCTCCCTCATCCTGACAATGTAAATTAACAGCTTATCTTCACAGGTCCAGGACAAAGACAAGATTAGAAATCATCATACTGCATATACTCACTCATAGGTGGGTGAGAAAAATGAGAACACATGGACACAGAGAGGTGGTCTACTATACACTGGGGACTGTTGGGGGAAATGGGGGAGGGACAGCGGGGGGGGGCTGGAGGGGATAGCCTGGGGATGAATGCCAAGTGTGGGTGAAGGGGAGGAAGGCAGCAAAACACACTGCCATGTGTGTACCTATGCAACTATCTTGCACGTTCTGCACATGTACCCCAAAACCTATAATGCAATAAAAATTTAAAAAAAAAAAAAAAAAAAAAGAAATCATCCCTCTACCAGCCGAGACAAACGCAGATTTACCAAGTAGCAGGAGATGAATGCATAATTGACTGTTCTTCTAGACTCTCCCTTCACAGGTAATATGTAGATTCAGTGAGCCACTAATGAAAGCCTCACAAGAATGTGAATCCTTATCTCACTACCTGTCCTCCCCTTTTTTTCTCTTTTCCCCATTTCCCTCCTGCCCATTCATCCCTCCTTAAATAATGAAGTCCTCAAAATACTCTATGGAAAGAAACACAGACCATAGATCCTCCTGTGATTTGGGTCTCCTTTTCCCAGGCACATCCTCCACCTCGGCAAAACAAGCCTCTAAATTGATTGAGACCTATCTCAAGCACTTTTTGTTTTACAAAGGTAGTTTTATAGTGTGGTTTAAGCAACAGTTGTTTGACCCAAAATAGCACTACAAAGTACAAACTCATAATAAAAATCACAACACACAATATGCCAATCATTGACTCTGCTAGCTACATGGTTCTTCGCTGGAGACAATGAAATAAAATGGCAATCAGGAAGGGTATAGCCAAGATGGGTTGAAAAAGATAATAAAATTCCTAACTTCCAAATGCTTTGCCAATTCACCTGCTTCCACTCCTTTTTTTTTCCTTTAAGTAAAGCACTTTGTGCCTAATGCAAAGATTGACTTGCCTGAATGTTTCAATTAATGGAAAGTTGGACATTATTTATGGGGTAAATTTATTTATATGTATCATTATGTAAGTGTGTGTATATATCAGTGAATTATTAACATATTTCTAGCAAAAATATGTTTGTCTCACATATCTAACTATTCAAAAAGAAAAAGTAAAGAATCTGAACCATAGCATATTATTCTAAATTTTAAACAAATCTTGATGAAACACAAAAATTATGTGTCAGGATAAATACTAATACAAGTAATATTATCTGATTTATGAATAAATCAGTATAATTCCTAATACAATCAATCAGGATAGAGTTTATGGCTCCAAATGAGAGCAAAATGAACTTTTCTATGAGAATTAAACCCACAACTTTGGTCTCACTTCACAAGAAACACTGTCTAGGTTCCTAAACCAGTCAGTTGCATTAAGATGTGTTTTCACTGTGAACATAAGCAGAAATTGTATGTATAACTCACTTATTCAAAATTAAATCTATCGGCCTTTAAAATATTTTTGTTTAATCTTTTTCTTGTACTTTTTTGAAACACTTAGCTTCAACTACTATACGGCCCATAGCAAAGGGCATATAGTTATAAGACATAGCACCCAGCACCTAGAAATTACATCTTTAATTCCATAACTCTACCCATAAAATTATACTATGACCTAAAATATTGCATTATTTCTATGTGACACTAGGAATACACTATATGTATAAATATAAAAGACACTTACTGTAGAAATTTTGAATACAAAAAAAGTATAATTTTAAAAATCACTCATAATTTTACCAACCAGAGGAAAACACAGTACTCTAAGAATCTTGATGTATGCTCACAAGTTTTTTTCCAAGCTTTATACAGATGATACAAAGCTTGATTACTCATCTGGAATTATGACAATAGTTATTGGGAATGATTCAGAAGTGTACAACATATATAATACCACTGTTTCTGAAAGTGTTTTGGTTTAGAGAGAAGAAGTGATTTCGTAGCAGTTGGTATTACTAATTCCCTCAGGAGCATTACAATTAGCTTCCTTCATATGTGTTTAAAATTAAGTTTGGTCTACCTTGACATGCTAGCCACACCATGTTTCCCTAAATATGTCTTTTGGGGCTATCCTTCCTAGATAGTGGAACAACATTTGTATACCTTGTATCCATCTTTTAGAATGTGGTATTAGCTGTTTGTATACATGTCTTATTCATCTTCTAGAAGGTTGATTCCTGAAGAAAGTCATGCTTTTCCCAGTTCCAGATCGCTGCTCATTATCGTTAGTGGACAGACAGATCCAGGAAAGTCATTCACTTGCTTTCATGAGGAAAGCAAAGAGTTTTACCAAAACATTCCAACCAGAGTCTTCTGCCAAATTGAGAACAGACAGCCAGGAAACTATTTAATTACCAGCTAATTGGAATGTCTTTTTCTGTGCCTCACTTATAACTGGTAATGAGCCATATTTGAATGAATGGATTGAAAACAAAAGATTTCATTCCTCATACAAGGATAAGAGTTTAAATTGGGATTGTACACATGACAGAGGCTGCTCCACCTCTGTCCACTTAACTTTCACTCCTCATTAAAATCTCATGCTGTCCTGGCACACATACAATAAAGGAACTTGATTAGATGCAAACAATTGTGTAGAAGCAAAATTTCACCAGAAAAAAAAGTAATTAATCTGATATGTAGGAAAGCAAAAATACATAATATTTTATCTAACTAGGTTGTTTAACATTTAGGAGTTTGCCATCAGAGAAAAGATAAAAAAAGATAATTTAATGGCTAAAAAAATGAATAGTCAATTCCTGTTACAGGAGACATCAGTCTCTAAAGATACACAACACTGTGTTTTAAAATAAGTGCTTAGAAAGGCTTTTTACTTCATCAGGATTCTGTAAAACAAAATGCATGTGAATCACACAGTTACATTTTTGTGATTACTTACAAAATAGTGTCTTAATTTTAATAAGTGTTTTAAGAAAGAAGCATGGATTTATCATGATGAATCACTTAAAATAGTGGTTAAAATGATACAATCATTTCCCATTAATACGCGGCTTTGTAGGTAAAGTTTTTTTAGAATATTCAATTTTTTGAATATGAACATATTTTGAAATAATTGTGCCCTCTCAAATGCTAAAATTCTGACTCCAAATATGTACTAGAATGCAGATAAATTTTAGAATTAATTTTTAATTGAAAATTGATGTTCTAGGTTCACAGCTAGATACTTACAGTGTCTGTTTAAGACCCTCAGCCAAATGTCAGCTATTGTTTAAATTTTCCATCATGTATAGAATTGTGTCAACATGTATTTCTCTTAAGTGTAATCAGAATGCGCTCTACCCAAAGGCATATATATCTTTTCTCACATTACTATTAAAAAAAATCATTACCCCATTCTGTATGTGTTAATATTGGCTGAAGAAGAGCTCACAACACTGTGACTCCTAGAAAATCTCTCTTTTGCCCTGTCACTCTCCTTTTAGGGAATTCGGTTCTCACTATAGAGATTTGCAGCTTTACTCTGTTTCATTTCTGTCTGAGAGTGTTCTCTGGTTTGTTTGTTGTTGCTGCTGTTTCAAAGTTAGTTAGAGATAATACCCAAGTGACATATCTTCTCAGTGCACACTACTAGAAAATCTGCCACAGGATCCTTAAGGTTTTACAGAATTGTGTTCTTTAAACTGTAGGCGGGCATTTATTGTAGAGATAGCAGGTCTCACACTAACATTTTGAAGGCAGAAGGATTTGGCTGCATTGCTTTGGTGATTCTACAATCACTATTTATAGTTTGGACAGGGAGAGTTTTTAACTTCTACTCAAGAAGGAATTTTCCCTGGCAACTCAGAACTGTCCTTCTATAAGGTCCTTTAAGTTTTCCTTTATGCAGTCTGTAGAGGAGCCTATCAGACTCCTCATTGCACTTGGGCATTATTTCTAACTAACTTTAAAAACTACCAGGCCGGGCGCGGTGGCTCAAACCTGTAATCCCAGCACTTTGGGAGGCCGAGGCGGGTGGATCACGAGGTCAAGATATCGAGACCATCCTGGTCAACATGGTGAAACCCCGTCTCTACTAAAGATACAAAAAATTAGCTGGGCATGGTGGTGCGTGCCTGTCAGCCCAGCTACTCAGGAGGCTGAGGCAGGAGAATTGCCTGAACCCAGGATTCGGAGGTTGCAGTGAGCCGAGATCGCCCCATTGCACTCCAGCCTGGGTAACAAGAGCGAAACTCCGTCTCAAAAAAAAAAAAAACTACCATGGGGGTCAGGGCTGCTCCAGTTTATGAAAACGCAGGCCCACAGCATGTTGAGTTCCACTTGGCTTTATATAAGATAGCACAGGACTGTCATCTGCCTTTGGGAAAATGAGAGTTTTGTGATGGTATTGTCATTGTTGTAATCTTAATGTAGACTATCAGTTCCAAATTTTTAATTTTTTAAAATCTGAAAAAACTGTATAAATAGTCCACATCTACAATGAATAACTTTATTTCCTCTTTAATCACTTAATTGACTTGTAATGAACAATTATATATTGATTCCCTGGGGGGGACACAATGTTAATCTTTTTTTTCTTTTTCTCCTCTGTTGTAAATACATATACTGAAATAATACATAGCATTCTTGGCTCCCAGTTTTCAGTAATAAATCCACTTACCTATTAGATAATGTGTCTGTATCAGCAAAGATACCCCTGCCCCTCAGTACCAGCCACATACTCGGAATTACCAAATAGAGCAAAGGGATTATTATGGAGAAAAAAAAACCTACAGGAGTATATTTTGACTATATGCACAGGGTCTCTGACATGTGTGGGCTAGATGTGATTAGGCTATCTCAAAATCTCAGGCATATTCTAGTTACTGACAAATCATTCTTTTGTTACCGTTTTTCAGTACCTATAGTTGATCACTTGGTGCTGCCTAACAGCACTTCAAATACAACTAACCCCTGCTCAAGCCTGGACTCTTATACAATGTTAATGTATTTGTATGGATAGATACGCCAGGATAAAACTAATCTCAGCTTTGGTGACTGGTTTATGAGTGATTCAATGACTTCAACTTTGCATATCGAAGGGAATGTCTGAGTCCTGAGTAAAGTAAAACATAGACATAAAACATCCTACATAAAATACTCCCCCTTGAAAGAGGGAGATTTGCCTAGCTAAAGAGCTAGTTTTACCTAGCTATTTCCCAAAGTAAAACAACGCTAAAAACTAATCTGTAACATGATTAGTCATCATAACGGAATGGGCGACAAAATCTCTCTTTTGTGAGCAAAACATACATGGCCTTTTCACCAGTTACCTTTTCTGCCAGAGAAGGCTGATAACAGATGGAAGCAAATCACAGCCACTCACCCTCAACATAAAGATATGGGGCTTATTTAAGTCAGCTGCTGCTGGTGTGTGCCTGATACAATCGGGAAGTAAGACAGCCTGGAGAATGTGAACAAAGCCATTCTCACACCACCTCACGGTCTAGGAAGCACCAATCTCAATCAAGTACAACAGTAGGAGAGAACACAGAGCAGAAACTACCGCCTTATAAAAACGTGACATTGTTGTGTTCCTAGGTCAGACTCTTCTATTAAAACTAAATGCACAGCAAGGGTCACAAATAATCGTGACATTTTTAATCAAAGAAGTGAGTGTAGTAATTTTCTGTGAACCATATTGAGGCTTGTAGCCCCAATACGTCAGCTGACAGCAGGAAGGCCTTACTATGACTCCAGCTAGTGTATCAATAATGGATTGAGTCTCCCACTTGACTTTTAAACTACTTTAGATAACACACATTTAGAAGTGCTGATGTTCTGATATCCAAAATTGCCCAAGGGGAGTTAAGTAGCAGAATGTAGGCTAGAGAAACTGAGAGGAACAAATTACAGCAAGAATCAGGCTAGTCCTTAATGGATATTTCAGGACGCTCCTGCCTACATCAGGCATGTGAAACTAGCCAAGATTGAATTTAATGATGAAAACGCTGCGAGGGTTTCCAAGACAGGAATTGTCATATTCTGAGGAGGGACCATACATCGATAAAATGTTATTGAAATACACTTCAAAACATACTCTTTATGCCCCTAAGGTTGCTTCCAGACATCAGTTATAAGAAAATTATCATTAATTTGGGCAAAACTTTTTGTGCAAGACTGTTTGTTTCATTTTCACATTTTGTAATTAGGAAAATATTGGAATGAATTGAAATTTACTTCAACAAAAGAGTAAGTGGATAATGTATTTATAAAATGTAATATGAAAAAACCAGTAAGTGGCATTTTCAAAGAATTCCTAATGACAAAATAAATCAAAATATAACATTAGGTTAATAAATTAGGAAAATAAAGTTTATGTAAAAAAAAATATAAAAGTCTTGGAAAAAATACATTAAAATATTAACCTGGTTAACTCTGTATAATAATAGATGACTTACTTTATTCTTTGTACATTTTAATATTTTGAAAATGTTCTGAAAGGGCCAGTATACTCCACACATGCATGCATGTATACACAGTTATAAATATATATAATAGAAAAATATCACATCCTTTTAAAAAAATTGGCACAAAGACAAATTGTATAGCATTCTAAGCATCAATTAAACTTAACAAATATTTACCAAGACTTACCCAAGGATAGGAAATGTAAGGGGAATAAGAATGAAGTAGTATTCACCTTGAAGGAGTTTATATTCTGGTAGAGAATAAGTAACATAAAGCAAAGAAAGACAACTTCCGTTAAGAGGCTTAAAGAAGAAAAGGAATGAGAGATTGAAAAGTTGGAGGGATGAGGAAAGAACTCACAAAAGAGATAGCATTTGGAATGGATCTTGGGATATCAATAAGAATCTGGTAGAAGAGTACCCCAGGAAGAAGGAGCAGTAGGAACAGAGACAGGAAAGATAAGGCCACCTTTTGGATCCAGTTGCCAGAACTGTTTGTCTGGAGTTGAAGGTAAGTGTGAGGGAGTCTTGGCAGGTAATCGAAGGTAAGTGTGAGAGAAGACAATGTGGAGCCTACCTGGGTAGTGCCAGCTGCTAAATAGAAAGGTTTGTGCGTATCTTAGCCCTGGGTGTTCTTGAGAAGGGAGTGGTGACACACTGAAGTTGTGCTGTGGAAACATTAATTTAGTAGGGGCATGTGGCTTGATATAGAAACTTCACATTTTAATATTTTGTATTTTAGTGCAACCAATTTAATATGGAGACACTGAGTCACAAGTAAAGAAAAAACAAGCAAGCAACTAGAGTTTTAGTTTAGTTTAGTTTAGTTTAGTTTAGTTTAGTTTAGCTTTTTTTAAATGACTAAGTAATGTGTGACACAGACATCCATATGCCAGGTTCCCCCAACCCACATCATGGGTCCTCCTCCTCGGGGCAGCAGGTTTAAGGCAGTGAGAGTCACAGCTGGGTCAGTACTGGTGTCAGACTTGGGAACTGATGGAGATATGAATGGAATAAGGGTTGTGGGTATCTTTGGTGCACATTTCTTAGAGTAAAAAACAGCGATTTTATGTTTTGGCCTGCCAAGGTTGCTTGATAAATACCTGCAAAATTCTCTACTTTACTTGATTTCAAGTAGAGAGAAAGTGAAGTTGGAGACATCAAGTCAAAGCTATTAGTACTGTGCAGATAACCAGAGCCCAAATCTGAGTCATACCAAGGGGTTAACTCTGAAAGAAAAACTAGGTACCCATATTGAACATATGAGTGAGATGAGGCTCTACAACTCCATGAACAACTACATGTAGAGGGGACCTGGGAGAGAATGGGAGAAAGTAGTTTGATACAGTTTAATCTGGGTTAGTTAAGAGACCACTAATTGTGCTGAAAACAGAAAAGGATCATATTTGAGAGAGTGATGTGATTTCAAGTATCCGTAGACCACACACATGAAGATGTTCCTGAGCTAGGAGAGTTCAGGCCAGTGTAGAGATGTAGAAAAGCAGAAACACAGAAAAAAATAAATCAAAAGATTCACGAACACATGTAAAGGCATTGTTAAGTGCTACAGTAATCTGTATATTTGAAAATAATAAGAACACACATTTTTCTCCCTAATTTAAGTTATTGACCAATATCATGGAGCTGAGTTGGAGAGAAGAGGGAGGCTACTGAGCCAGAGTGATGATTTCCAATCATTTGCCAGAACACTTTTAGCTCTACCACCTCCTTTCAGAACTGTGTGGTGTCCATATGGATTGTGAGGCAGTAGATTATAAAGATAGCTTGAGAGGATCTAAAGATGTATCAGGCACATGTTCTTCAAAAAAGCACACATGAACAACAGCAAGACTGGGGCTCGGCATGCAGGCAGCCCCTCAGTCTGAAACTGCTGATCAGGAACTCTCATTCTGTCTCTAAATGTTTCCTGAAAACGTGAAGAAAAAGGGGATGATATCTCAGTTTAGCTAATCTGGGAAAAATCTACTTTCTCTTACCTGCCTATTAGTTTTATCTAATACAGCAAGAAGGAAGCAAGGGTTCAGCTTGCGATCATCACCCTCTTTTCAAAATCCAGAAACACTTAATGAATGTACATCTAAATACAAAGAAAGAACATCCAATTCAATGCTTCAAAGATTTTACTGAGCTTTTCTTGCATTTATTACAAAAAATCTTACAGAAACTTATTAATTTTGGTTAATTTGAGAAGATTCTAATTAAAACACCAGGAAATTCAGATGGCCTGAGTAAAATTCTTCTTCCTTTTGCTTTACCCCCTGTGACTTTATTGGAAAGTAATAATCACCCAAAGCTATTCTCTAGAAGTTATATTTCACGTTGCTACAAAGTCCTTCAACAAATAAAGCTTCTCAGGAAACAATATTCGACAGGTTGTTGAACCACGGTGCAGTTCACTGGAGTAGAGATGTCAGTGATTAGCATTTACTGTCTGCCCCTAGCATTATTGTGCATTCAATGCTTTCATTTCCTCTTGAACTTTACAATGGAGTTGGAGTGTTTATACTAGCATTTTGTCTACTAATATGCATGAGGAAGACATGCAAGCATCTCTGTTTGTCTGAGTGTTCACATCAGAGCAACCACACACATCTGCAGTCTTTCCGTCCACAAGCTCAGTCATATAAAGAAAAAATTTCCATCCTAGCTACGTCACTATTGCATAAAATCCTCTAGGAAGAACAGATCTTCTGAATAACTGTTCTTTCCAACAGTTGCTGTGTATGTGGTATTTGTGTGGTTAACTTTTTCCTTGAAAACTCATGAGTAAAAGGAAAGAAGATTACAGGCCTTGCCTTCCCACCCACCCTTGATACCTAACTGAACAAAGCAATTCTAAAAAGAGGAAAAAAGCTGGTTCAATAACCTGTTTTACAGAACATAAGAATCTGACTGACAGTGGGGCAATGCAGTCATTTTAAACATGGAAATATGTGACATATTTATGGTATTTCAATCTGTATTACTTTTAGAAAGCCAATCTCTCTATAATAGACAGTGTAGCTCAACTAGGTAGATTCCAGAGATTTCTGAAGACAAAATATGAGACCTTTTATCGAACATCTTCATCTTCAACACTCTAACTGACCTCATCCATGTAGTTTGTCGTTGGATCAGATTTTGATAATATTCCTTTTTTCTACCATCATTTCCCATTCCTTCAACATGGGTCTCACATGTGTTCATGTTTCTGTTGGTACATGTGTGTGTACCCAATAGTAATTTCCATTTTAAGGTTTATGTATTAATCTAAAAAAATCCTCGCATTTGAAAAAGCATCAAAAATCCTTCACTCATAAAAGTTAACAAATAGGTAGATTTTACTTTGAAGAATTCTGCTTTTATGCCTTTTATTCTCTCTGCCATATAGATTTGACCAAAAATAAAACAGTAACAAAATACCCTACTTCTTTTAATGATCCAAAAGTGCTTTCTGAATGTAATGTCATGGTGTTCTTCAAAAGATACAATAAAAATAGTTTTTTTTCTCATTCAACATGTATTATATCTGCTATAAACTGTATTGGCACAATGCTGGGAATGGGATGCTGACTGTATATTTTTACTTTTCACTACTCAGAAGGCACCTGAATTTATTGATTCATTAATTTTATTTCATTTTGAAATATTAATAGACTCATGGGATGTTACAAAAACTGGTCTCATGCACCCCTTGCTTGGCTTCTCCCAATGGAATGACTAGAATGACCAAAACCAGGAAATTGATAGTGGTACAGTCTGCGGAGTCTGTTCACATGCCACCAATTTTGCAAGCACTCACTGTGACTGTGTGCATGTATGTACTTGCAGACAATTTATTATCTGTGCAGGTTTGTGTAACCACTACCAAATTCAAGATACAGAAATGTTCTATCACCCCAGGGCTCCTTCATGCTACCCCTTCAGAGTAACACTCAACCTATCTGACCTTAATTCCTAACCCCTAGTAAGCATTAATCTCTTCTCTATCTCTGTAATTTTGATAATTTTTTGAGAATTATTACACAATGCAGTATGCTGCCTTTTGAGATTGGCTTTTCTTACTTACGATGATGCCCTTGATATCCACGAAAATTGTGTATATCAAGAGATTTTTGTTTTTCCTTCTATGGCAAAGTAGTATTTTATGGTATGAATCTATTAGAGTTTTGACCATTCACCTATTTTAGGACATTTGAGTTACTTCCAGTGTTTGGCTATTATGAATAAAGCCACTATAAATGTTTGTGTACAAGTTTTTGTGTGAACATAAGTTTTCATTTCTCTGCATTAGATGTTCCAGAATGCAATTGCAGAATCATATGATCTCATGTACAGCTTTATAGAAAACTGCCAATTGTTTTCCAGAGTAGCTGTGCCATTTTACATTCCTTCCAACAAGGAAGGAGTGAGACAATTCCTCTTCATGTTTGCTAGCCTTTACTATTTTCACTTTTCAAAAAATTAAATGATTTTGAGAGGTATGTAGTGATATCTCATTGTGGTTTTAATTGCATTCCCTAATGGCAAAGATGTTCAACATCTCTTCATTTGCTTATGTGCCATATGTATCTCTCCCTTGGTGAAATGTCTGTTCGTGTGTTTTAACCATATTCTTACTGGATTGTTTTTTCATTGTTGAGTTTTTAATTATTTTTTATATGTCCCTAGATAAAAGTCCTTTGTCAGATATGTGGTTTGCAAATATTTCCTCCCCATCGGTGGCTTGTCTGTTCATCCTTTTAACAGAATGTTTCACAGAGCAAATTTTTTTTAATTTTGGTGAGGTTCAATTTACCAATTTTTTTATTTTATTAATTATGCTTTGAGCATCAACTCTGTGAACTCTTTGTCCAGCTATAGATCCTAAAGATTGTCTCCTATTTTTTTTCTAAAAGTTCTACAGTTTGCTGTTTTACATTTAAATAAATAGTCCACTTGAATTAATTGTTGCCTAAGGTTTTAGCTTTAAGTTGAGGTTCTTTTGTTTTATTTGCCTATGCTTTTCCAATTACTTCTAGCAATATTTGTTGAAAAGCTATACTTCACCTATTAAATTGCTTTTGTACTTTTCTCAATTATCAGTTGGGCATATATGTATATGTCTATCTCTGGGTCCTCTCTTCTGTTCTATTGATCTATGTTTATCTCTCTGTTAGTTCCACATTCTAATATTTATCTCTCTAATACTATTTCTGCTATATCGATTTGACAAAAAAGAACAAAATCTACTTCTTTTCAGTATGCACATTAAAAATATTTATCAAATATAATCTTTTGTTGTTCTCTAAAAGATAAAGTTGATTTTTAATAAAATATTAATTCCTTGCCCCCCAAAGCTGACAAATTATCTTGTCATTTAAAATTTTTCATCTTCATAAACCAAATAATATTGGTCTGAAATGTTTCCTTTAAACCAAAAAATGACTAATATGCCACCACGAAAATGATAAACCATATACCTGAGTCAAAGATACATTATCTAAACATTGAAAAAAACTTGTAGAAAAAAATACAACTAAGAAATAGCTAGTTCAAAAAACTCTTACCTATATAAAGAAACAGGGGGGGGCTGGGGGGGATAGCCTGGGGATGAATACCAAGTGTGGGTGAAGGGGAGGAAAGCAGCAAAGCACACTGCCATGTGTGTACCCATGCAACTATCTTGCTCGTTCTGCACATGTACCCCCAAACCTATAATGCAATAAAAATAAATAAATAAATAAATAAATAAATAAATAAAAAAAAAAAAAAAAAAAAAAGAAACAATAGACAAAAAATACTTGCTGGCCCAGATTTATAGAATACCCATAATGTGTTGGACAAACCTGTCATTGTATGATCTTAATTTTATACCTGAAGAAAGTGAGGCACAGAAAATTTAAAGGCCTATGTAATCAAGCTGTTGTTAGTCAAGATAAGCATGGACCCTACCACAGTTTCAAATCTACTGCTTACTCCACTTAGCTATAATTTTTGTATTCACTGGTAATGGGAAAGATATCAAAATTTGAATATTAAACAAGAGCTCAGTATCATACTAAGAATATACTACTTCACATACTCCTATAGCTGAGCATTATTCACCCACTCTGCAACCAACACTCACTTTTATAATTTTCTTCATTTAGGTTAAAAAATCGTATTTTACTGATGATAAAGCAATTTAAGAAATATTTGTTAAATGCCATTTTTTTCCACTCCCCTAGTGACTGTAAGACACCATGGCTGCCACCATGGATTCTGCTATCTAATTGATGTAATTTTTTTTTTTTTTTTTTTTTTTTTTTTTGAGACGAAGTTCCACACTTGTTACCCAGGCTGGAGTGCAATGGCGCAATCTCGGCTCACCGCAACCTCCGCCTCCTGGGTTCAGGCAATTCTCCTGCCTCAGCATCCTGAGTAGCTGGGATTGCAGGCACGCGCCACCATGCCCAGCTGATTTTTCTGTATTTTTAGTAGAGACGGGGTTTCACCATGTTGACCAGGATGGTCTCGATCTCTTGACCTCGTGATCCACCCGCATCGGCCTCGCAAAGTGCTGGGATTACAGGCTTGAGCCACCGCGCCCGGCCCTGATGTAATATTTTTATACTAGATATTTTACCAGAATGCCTTTGATAAACGTAAGTATCATTATGGGTAGGTAGTTCTGATTTAAAACGACAGACTGAAAACACATATATGTCTCTTCTACTCTTGAGATTTTATCTCAAATGACAGGAAAAATATTTTTTAAAAGAAAACCACAAATAATGAGAGAACTGAAGGAAAAAAGCCATATCAATCATTTCGAAGTATTTTCAAATAGGAAAATGAGATAAAAGCCTACTGGGAAAAAAATCACAGGCACTATAGATGCAAAAACTACTGGGAAAGGTAGGTGAATTAAACATGAAACTGTAGGTTTAAGGCAAGACTTAAGTGAAACCAATACAGGATATTAGCCCTGAAACAAAATGAGAAATCAACTAGACAAATTAGAAAAGAAAGTGATGGGGCTAAGAGACTAATTTTTAAAAGAATAGAAATAATTTCCCAAATAAACATTATGAAAAGTTAACTATAAGATATTGGCAGTAAATAGGGAAAAAGGAGTTTTGGCTCGTAACTATAATCTCTCTTACTTAATCTTTATGAAGAGTTAAGTATCTTACTTGATGTAATATTAAATCAAGTTAAGTGTAAAAGAAAGAAAAATTTTCCTCATAATAAGACTAAGGCAATAAAAAAAATGTTCTACTAGTAGACTTCCAATATACCCCTGGGTGTCTGAGCAGCAGAGTTTGGAGTATTACTTCCTGACAATCTTCTGGAAACAGCCACGTAAAAGATCGTTGGATTATTTTTTCTGTAGCTCAATTGAGGTATAATTGATAAATAAAAACTATATCTATTTAAGGGGTACAACTTAGGGTTTTGGTAGACATAGACTTTGTGAAATAATCAGCATAATCAAGAAAATTAACATAGTCACCATGCTGTACATGAAACCTCCAGAACTATTCATCTTGCATAACTGAAAATTTGTCTCTTTTGACCGACATCTCTTCATTTCCCCCTCCTTTAACAGATGTGTGAACTGGAATTAGAACTGACATTTGTTTGTGTAAACAGCAGTAATGTTAACCTTTCAGATATGATTGAGATTCCAGGCAAGGCGTGGTGGCTCATTCCTGCAATCCTAGAACTTTGGGAGGCTGAGGAGGGAGGATCACATGAGCCCAGGAGTTTGAGAACAGCCTGGGCGACATGGTGAAACCCTGTCTTTATAAAAAAAATACAAAAAATTAGCAAGGCATGGTGTTGCACAAAAAATACAAAAAATTAGCCAGGAGTGGCAGTGCATGCCCATATCCTCAGCTACTTGGGAGGCTGAGGTAGGAGAATCACTTGAGCCCAGGAGGCTGAGGCTGCAATGAGACATGATTGTGCCACTGTACTCCAGTCTGGGCAACAGAGTGAAACTCCCTGCCTCAAATAGCTATTTATCTATCTATCTATCATCTATCTATATATCTATCTATATATCTATATATAGAGGGATATATATGAGATATATATGTATTTGAGATATGGATGTGTTTAAGAATATATACATATATATGTTTGAGAATATATGAGATATATATTGAGAATATGTATATATTCTTAAACATATATATGTATTTGAGACATATGTTTGAGAATATATATAAATATTTGAGGATATATATGAGATATATATTTTGAAAATACACACAAACACACACACACACACACACACACATATATATATATTTCCTTACTAAAGTACTTTGACATTTCCCTAATGCTAGCAAACAAAGTAACCTTTAAAGCCCTAAGATTAACTCCATTTAGTTTGGCTGAGTTACTCCTATATTAACATTAAAAAAAGTATGTGTTGTTCTCAGATATTAACATGAAGAAGAAAGTATATGCTATTATTTGGATATGCACAGCCTACAGTCTGGTTCCACTTCAATATTAGCTGGACTGCAAAGTCCAGTTTGGAGCTATGTTAAGAGACAAAGGGAAGCAGAACTGGAGAAAATGTTACTGAAGATAAGGCTGACCTTTATGCTCAGCCAGTGGGGAATGAGCAATTCTCCAAACAAGCAATCATACATGAATCTGAACAACAAATAGTTTTAGGTGGCATAAAACTTGACTTCAAAATGACTCATTCCTTCTTCTCCCTACTAGAGTACTGAAAACATTAAAACAGAACATTAGACAAGGTTCTTGGATAACTGGGACTCCACTGAAGATTAAACACTACACAATAAATTCAAGAATCCAGTCTCTCATCTGTCTCTTATAATAGCTCCACAGGAATGGAGATGAGATGAAAGATCAGACATGGATGGAAACGAACAAAAAAAGAACTAAATTTACATACTTTTATTAAAAGCCCATTTAAAATTCTATTTCAAAGAAATAGAAAAAATGATATGAAAGGAGACAACAGAATGTTACAAGACAACACTGTGATAGTGATAAGCTGTACTTCTTTTTCTGACAGTCAGCACTTGCACAGCTTTCACTCTGCTCTCTCTGTATGACTTGCTAAATGTCCAGTGTGCAGAGGTTATGAGCATTTCACTAAGTGATGGCGATGCATCTTCAGGTCTAGCGACCATTCTCCATGTAGGACGATGCATGAGAACTGATCAGACCATGCTCTTGACAAAAACCGCTTCATCGATCTATTTTAATATTCAAGCCCCTTGCTCCCTATGAATTCCATCATTCCATCATCAGGCAATATTTGTAAGAAATATGGCTCCTGACATACTTAAAGTGAACCAACTGCATGCTGCAACTGTGACAGTATCTTCCCCTATTTAATCCATTATTTAGCATAGGTATGCTAGATTTATCTATTAAAATACCCTTGTCCTGTCAAGTCAAAAACCCTCCTATAAAAAAAACTTAAATTTTTTTTACACTGGCATTAATGACCTTCTAATATTTGATCTCAACTAAATTTTCCAACTTTATTTCCTATTTATTCATTAATACTAAGATACAACTAAACTAACCTAATTCCTAATACCCAAAGCATCATGTATACGATCATCTCTGTCCCCTCCATCAACTGTTTCTTAGTCAATAATGCTTCCAACAAAGTATTTTCTTTCTTTCAAAGGAGCCTTCTATGGATATCTTTTTTTCTCAGTCCTTTCCCTAAGTAAAATATAATGGCTCTTTTCTTCCTTTTCCTTTCATATGTTGTTTGTACTTTTACAGAGCATTTCAAATTGTAAATTAACCCAGCCTTTAGCTTTTTAAGAAGATACTTTTCTAATACTGGAAAATGTGCACCACACGAATCAAAACACATGTGGAGTGATTATTGTTCTATTTCGGTATCTTAGTCAGTATGAGAAACTCTAACAAGAATATCACAGTCTGGGTGGTTTAAACAACATTTGTTTCTCACAGATATGGGGGCTGGAATGTCAAAGATCAGGGTGCAGGCATGGTTAGGTTCTGGCGAGGGTCTTCTTGATTTCCTCATGTGGAAGAAAGAGAGAAAGAGAAAGCAAACTCTCTTGTGTGTCTCTCCTTATAAGAGCAATAACCTTACCATAAGGGCTCCACCCTTATGACCCAATTACTTTCCAAAGACCCCACTGGGGATTAGAGTTTCAGCATATGAATTTGGGGGCAGGGGAAACCCAAACATTCAGTCTCAAGCACTGAAGATAAACTGACAAAATGTTGTGAGTTTGGAAGGTGCAACCAGAATAATACACTATTTTAAAACTATGTCATGAAGAGAAAGGGATGGAAAAACAAGTCATAAATATTTGGAGAAAAAAGTTATAAAAGTGAAAAATATCAGCTAGCTTGCAGTGTTCAAAGAAACAGGCTGCCTATGTCTTTGAATAATTGTTTCATACAAGACAGTGCATTAAGTAGAGTGGCATTAATCCTGTGTTCAAGATTTTAGCTAAATTTAGGAAAGAGCTTTGTTGCCAAACGCAGAGATGAAAAGAGCTGCTCTGTGAAAAAGTACAATAGCTGCTCTGAATGTACACAAACAAAAGCTGCATTACGTTGTGTTTTTCCTGGGTTTTTTTCTTTTTTCTTTTTTTTTTTTTTTTTTTTTTTTTGAGACAAGGTCTCACCATGTTGCCCAGGCTGGTCTCAAACTTTTGGGCTCAAGCAATCAGCTGTCCTTAGCCTCCAAAAGTGCTGGGATTACAGGCATGAGCCACCAGGTATATGTATACATATACACAAGATGTTCTGTGACTTCTAAGTTTAATTTAAATGCTAAAATTCTAAGATTCTAGACATGTCTGCACTAAACTTTTCATTACAGAATCTAACATAGCATGTGCTTCCTTATCTGCTAAAACTGATTTAGATCTGTATAGCACAGCCAACAGTTCTACACAAAGTTCCAAGAAATAGAATCCCTATTAAATGAGAACAATCACATTCAGGTGCTCTCTGATATTTTAATAGTCAGTTTTTCACTCATGTGCCCTTAATTATTGGTCTAGAAAGTCTAAATGAAAAAGAAATTGTCCAACTGTGAATTTCTAACCCTTAAAACTACAGAAATAATTGCTTACGATTTACCAACATTTAATCAGATTTTAGAAGAAAATGAATATTATTAAAAATTCATGTAAGACATTATGCTATTAATGTACTTCTCTGTAAATGAACAGTACATAGTACATTAATATAATAAACACAATTTATCATCAGATACAGAGCAAATGCAAATATAAACCTTTTCAAGCAATCCTTTCCCCAAGAGATTTTAATATGCATAACAACTTTTTTTTTCAAAGAATATCTTTAAGCAGCATTCTAAACTAGGTCTCAAACTGTTGTCTTGCCAAGACTCCTGGTTTATTTCACTTAAGTTAAGCCTGATGAGCACAGGTACACACAGCATGACAGAGCCCATACTTCTAGTCTATGCAGAAGAAACAAGAAGAGAAAACCAGTGGACTGGGAGAGTGACTGTGAGAGAGATCATACTTTCTCAGAAGACAATTGTGATCACCATGCACAGGAGATACTGAACAGGGGCAGGCTGAAGGCAAGGCAATGTCCTTGTCTCCTGAGATAACCAAGGTGAGCTGAAACAGAGATTTAAATGAGATGGAAGAAATCGTGAATGGGAGAGGACATAGACAAAACTCCCTTCCCTTCCCTTTCATTATTTCTTGGCCTCCACTAACATGGACTTTTAGCATCTCTGAACTGGATAGCTATGAAAGTCTCTAAACTTCTTACTTTCAGAACTCTTTTTCTTTAAAATGATCCCATTTTATGAGTATTTATAGGATGAAACCATAAACAAATGAATGGTGGCACATTAATTTTTCTATTATCCATTTTTCATGATTTGTCCCTCTACTCAAGATGTCACTGATTCTCCATTCTTCATAAAATATAGTTAAAAGTTCATTGCATTTTGCCCCTATCTAACAGATGACTTCTTCACTTTATCTTGCTTGTCTTTCTTTCATCAACTCTTCACATCAGACAGCCTAGACTCATTATGATACCCATAATGCAATATATGCATTTTCAGTTCTATACCTTAGCTCATGCTGTTTCCCTCCCTACATCTCTCCACATACCCAAAGAAAATCCTGTAAAATTTATTTTGCCATTCGTTGAATTGATTTTAATAATATAAGAATATAACTAACAGACAAGAACAATGCATATTGTTTAAAAGCATGAGTATCTTCATTTGATGTAATTTTTTCACATTTTTTTGTTTAAACTTCATTATGCCTATCTGATTCTAGATTTTCATAAAGCTATTTTTAAGTGGTGCTTATTGATGGCTGTTGGACTGAATTCAACTTCTTTCCCTTCTCCTACCAAAAACTGATCAGTACATGCCAGGCACGATATTAGCATCATATTTGGGATTTTATAAGTCTAATAACTTCATAAAATAAGCTTTTCAAAAGATACCTGATCTTTTTCTCTAAGGCATATTTACATTTGCCATAATTTTGCTTCCTCAGACCTTGCTATAAATTTGTGGTCCCAAATGTAGCCCATCACAGCTATATGTATTCACAATGCATAATTTTTTAAAGATGAGCAGCTGCAGCTGCTGATTCTATTAATTTGCTCATCAAACTACGCTAATATAATTTTTTAATAAAGACTAACGTTTTTAACACAGTACGTTGTATGTTTATTTGCAAAATAATTTGCTTTACTTTTTACTGTATCTCTTTGAAATAAAATTTTTACGGTAAAAAAGTTATGTTCCAAATAGCAAAATATTTATGCAGAAGATAAAAAAGAAAACTTCACCATAATCCTATTAGTCTTATACAAATATTGTGTCCATCCCAATGCCTTTTCTTCTGTCTTTGAATTTATTATTTACATCAATGTGACAATATTTTACATTTGTTTGTATTGCATATATTCCACTCAATATTATGCATAAACATTTTTCATATTATTACACTTTGCAAATATTATTCTTAAAATGGAAAGATCATCCATCATAGAAATCTGTCTCACTCTTTTTATTTCCTTACTATATGCCCATTAGGTAGGTCACTACTTTTCAGCATTAAAATTATTAATGTATTTATAAATATATAATAACTATTATAAATAGTGCTATGTGTTTTAAGTGGCATTTCCTAGGTAACAGATGCCAAGATCAGTATTTGCTTGCAGAAGTTTTAACAGGGAGTGATCTCAGGAGCAAAATTCATGAGGAAAAGAAAGAAACTAGGCAGAAGGGGACATTCAACTATGATGCGGTTACAAGAGAGGAAACCCATAAAAAGCTCTGGAGTTGAGGTGGCCTATCAGAATTGTCCAGAATGGAGGAAATGGGGCACAGTATTTGTATTTGTGCATTGAACCTATCATTTTATGTTTACTTATGTTCCCTGGGGACATAAAGTCTGGCAAAGTAGCTCCCTTTAAGCAAGGGCAATTATTAAAGAGGGACTCAGCTTGAGCCACCAGCAGCGAACATTCCTGGTACCTGGAAGTATAACTGCCTTGGTCCTAAGGGAGGGATCTAGGCAGCACACCACATTATCCATTAGAGTTCACCCTTTACACCACTCGGATTCACTTGCTTCATATGTGTTCATATTATTTTGTGGAGAGGAACTTAAAACAGGATAGTGAGACAAATCACAGCTCTCACAGATGCTACTGGTCTCAAAGCACTTCCTTCTTAAGCAATGAATTTTTCCTGACAAATGACCATGAGCCCAAGAGCTGGGCTATGGATTCAGTCCACCAACTGTGAGTCAGATCACAGCTAAAACTCCATATAGTCATTTTTTTTGCACTTATTCACTTCTACTCTAATGTGAAGGGAAGAAAGACTTAATGACAGCTTTCCAAGTCCCTGGATATTGATGTTAACTTAATTCCTGTGTCCAACAGACTTTTAAATGGCTGGGCAATCCTCTTATTCCAGTGTACAGTTACCCAAGTGAATGGCTGTGAATCCCTTTGAAAACAACTGATGAAGTAACTATATACCCTTGGAATTGCAGGGCCTTTCTTCATGGGGATCTATATTCTTCTTCAGCTCATGAGTTTGGAGTCTGAGAACTGGCTCAGGTGAAGAAAGTAGGCATGCTATCCTAAGTTTATATTGGGATAGCTGCCCTTACCCTTTTAATTTCTTTTGGTTGAATATTTTAATACCTTTATTATCTTCCATTTATATTTATCATGGAAAAACATGGTTTAATAATTATACCCAAAGCTCCCTGCGTACTAGGCATCCTCTATGTTGCCATTCCAAGTGTGAAACTTGTTACCATAATTGCACCCCAAATTATTCTGATGTTAAAATGCTACAACCTGGACAATATTATTTCCAAATCTTATCATCGCCATTTTTCAAGAAAGTATATCTCTAATACATTAGATATCTTTCTCATAGTCCTTTGGATGACCACTTATTCTGAATCTTTCAAATGCCTGAGATATTGAACCCTCCAGTGTATGGTCTCTGAAGAGAATCCTATCCTGTTTCATGTTATGTGCAAGTTTTAATAATCAAAATTCTGCCATATGCCTTTATCCACCCAGAGCCAATGGTATGAACTTCCTTGTTAGCCACCTTGTGAGTTAGCTGAATTGAATGTTTTTCTTGCCATTATGTGTCTCTTAATCTAGTTGAGAACAATGAGGAGATATGTGCCATTAATCATGTCTATACAAATCTCTTCATGTGATTTCAGTAGGAAATGTTTGTGGTATTCCCAAAAGTAAAAATCTCAAGTCTTATGTCCTAGGCACAAACCAGTGATTTCCATTTGTTATAAAGAGCTAATACCTATTATAATATAGGTTGTAATATAACCATTATCTTACAACCTGGAAGACCAGAGATAGTGGCTAGAAACTTCTAAAAGAAAAACTGCCTATGATTGGCTATGATTTTTCAAATTATTTTCAGAAAATGGGGTGTTGTATGTTCTTCATATCAAACTTCAGTTGATGAGTTTTGTATAACATGCCAGATTTAGCTGATTAATTACATTATATAAAACCTTATTTCAGCCTGAAGGGTTCATCCTCTTGTTACATAAGTTTACTCACATTCTCTTCTTGAGCATAGCACATGAAAGAAATGAATGACCAAGACTGGTTTTTAACCTTATAGGACTGGGTACCATGCTAATTTATTTTATATATGTCAATTCATTTAATCATCATGATACCAGGAAGAGGCGCTAACCCTATTTTTAGATATGATAACAAAGACTTAGATCAGTTATGTATTCTATCTAAAATTAAAATGTGGACATGACAGGGGCAAGATTTAAGCCCAGGAATGCTTTTATTCTAAACTCTAACCTATCCCAGCAGTTGTCAGGAGAAGACAAAACTCTGATTGGACTATATCCTATATAATTGGTCTCTAAGATCTCTTTATGAAGAAGGCAAATAATGAAAACATGACTTTCTCAGAAATCATGTTTTGCTTGGATGAAAAAATAAATCTCTTTCTTCCTTATGTGGCCTCATGATAAAACTAAAATCACAGTACATCAATTCTCTCTTACTGTATGTAACTTAAGAATGTATTGTGTCTGTAAATTAGGTTATAAATAACCTTACATGAAGTCTCTAAGGGAAAAGAAAAGGGAGGGGATAATTCCATTATTAATATCAACACATGAGCTTCCAGTAAATAATTCAACCAACTCTAAAAACAAGAGTTGAGTAATGAAAAACAAGGATTCTTGTAGAGAGAAACTTGGCAACTCAAATACATAAACTGTGAGATCCGAGGACAATGCAGGAAAGTGCTACTTCTGCAGCAACCTCAAGTTATTCTAACAGAGGGACCTTCTTTAAAGGCCTTCATGGCTATAGAGAACCAGAACCGCAAAGGAGAAAAGGACACACCACAGCAACTGAGTAACAGAGAGCTCTCCATGGTGCTGCTCAAGTCCGCCTAGGCTTCCTCTGATGATTCCTAGGCAGCATTTAAGTCACTTTTACTCTTTTTGAGTTAAGGTCCTTCCTAGTTCTAAATATCTATAAAACTGGAACACAGTTTCCTGTTATTTACAAAAGAGTGTTTTTACTACGTTTTCAGAAACTAAATTACATCTCCACGTTTAGCATTTAGTAGGAACCTGCTTTGATGCTTATCATCTGCCTTATGTTGAGACACCAGGGCCTCAGTTATCATTAAATATAGTTTGTTGTCCAGTCCCGCAGAAACCCATGATTGTCCTGTGCGAGGCAGAATGTGCTTCCCCTTAGCCATCTTAAGAGGAGTAATGGGCTGACCAGATGTATCTCCTGGAGGTCTTCTTTTGAAAACAAGTGACAAAGTTGCCTGTCTGCTTGCATCACTAGCCAGCTACAAATAAGCATGGTTTTCTAAGCTTAAAAGTCTTAGTTCAAATCTGGTTATATTGATTTGCCTAGAATTATAAATATGTACATTAGAATTTTGGTTTTGGAAATAAATTTGTTTCTTATTTTACCCCATGGGGGGACCTCTCTGGGGATTTAGATCGAAGAGTATTATCTTTAACATCATCATTATCATCATCATCACCATACAACAATTACCATATAGAAGAACAATTTATCTCCTAGGACCATTACACGAAGGTAAAAGTAATAGCTAATGACCTTCATTTTTATCATCTTGTAGTCATGAACTATATAATCACTGGCTTTAAGGCATTAAGGAGCTTCCAAGTCAACATGGCACACTGAATAAGCACATTTTCCTTAACTCCCTCCACAAGTTTAAATGACAGCAGACAGTACAAATGATGATAAATGTTTAACACTACTAAAATCAAATGAAGCAGACTAACATTAGAAAATTAGACAGTTTGATAACCTTTTAGAAGATAAAATTGTGCACGTGGCTCTAACTTCTGCTTCCATAAAGATGGGATGGTCATAATTTTCCCCATTCCTCCCATCAAGTATAACTAAAATCCCTGACCATTACATATAAAACAAACATAAGAGTACTCTGAAAGATAAGGAGAATAAGGCAAACCAGCTAGAGGCCTTGATAGCCAAAGAATGACATGGTGGTAAGCTTCCTTGGTTCCTATGGTTTGCCTCATAGATCCCAAATTTAAAGCTATAGAAACTGGGAGCTCCTATGAGCACACAAAGATGAAAAGCCCTATGAAAAGCTTGTTCTTACTAACCAAAGAATCAGGAAATCACTAAGTAATGATAATGTAATTTTAAATTCTGTTTATTCACTTCTATACTGATTAAAATTGTATTGACTTCTATATGTTTTCAGTATGTGGCCAAATAGTAAATAAACCTCCAACCAGTTTTTAAATCACTTGATAAATATTGATAATATGGTGAATCCTATTGACATCCTGAAGCTTAACAGTGACTCTATTCTCTAAATCCACACGTGAAGCAAGACCTTATTGTGAAACTTTCAGTATTGTAGCAGCTAATATTTGTTTCTGAAATATTTGTTACTCATTAGGCCACCTCATTTTTTAAAATGTCTTATTCTTGTTTTATGACAATTAAATCCCAAATTTGGATGATTTCTAACTTAAAGACAAAGCAACAGCTATATTGTTACAGCTTGAGCATCCCAAATACAAAAATTCAAAATCTGAAATGCTCCAATATTCAAGACTATTTGAGCACTGACATGGCACTCAAATGCAATGTTCATTGGAACATTTCAGATATTGAGTTTTAAGATTTGGGATACTCTACTGGTAAGTATAATGTAAATATTTTTTAAAAATCCAAAATACTTCTGATATCAAGCATTTTGGATAAAGGAATATTCAACCTGTGTAGCTATTGTGATAATTTAGTGTATCAATTGGACTAGACCAAGGGGTGTGTCCAGATACTTGGTTAAACATTATTCTGGGTGTCTGTGAGGGTGTTTGGATAGACTAACATTTGAACGAATAGACTGAGTAAAGCAGATTGCACCCCCAGTGAGGATAGGCCTCATCCAATCTGTTGAAAGCCTGAATAGAAAAAAAAAAAAAAAAAGCAGAGTCACTCTACCTGTCTGTCTTTTTGCTGGGACATTGGTCATCTCCTGTCTTTGAACTTGAACTTGGACTATAAGTTACACCATAGGCTCTTTTGGTTCTCAGGCCTTTGGACTTCAACTTTGCCTATACCATCAGCTACCTGGGTTTCAAGCTTGCTGGGTGCATATCCAGGGTCTTCCCAACCTCCATAACTGCATAAGCCAATGTGTTATATAATAAATTGCCTTACATATTTGTTCTGTTTCTTTGGAGAACCCAGACTAATAAAGCTGTCCTGGGGATACTCATAAGAATATACAAGAATCATTTACCTTTTTCTCTTTCTAAATTCAGGATGCTTTGAAATAGTCATCATAGAAGTCAGAGTAATTTGTGGAGAGTTGAATTGATTGAATCACAGGTGCATTGCATTTGTTATAGAGATATAGCTATACTGATAAAAATAAATAGAAATTTCTTGCCCCATTACTTATGCAAAGCTAGTCAGGTACAGATAACAGTCAGTACATAGTATGAATTGTAGGGATGATATACTTATTCCTTTGTACTTGAACATAGGAATTAAAGTTCCTTGAAACACTTTCTGATTATCAACTCTTCCTTTCACAGCACATAAGCAAAACACCTCTTACAGAGCCAACTGAAGAATCATCAAAATTATTTTAGAGGATCAGCATTATGAAAGAGAGTACAAGGTGCCCACCCATTCCTTCTCTTCCTAAGTTGTATTTAATTTCTCAGCCTCCCTTGTCATAATGATTGTCCCTTTGTTTGAGTTCTAGCCAGCAGAATGCAAAAGGCAATGATGTGCAATACATCCAGATCTGACCCATAGGAATCTATCACATGTGATTCTCTCTGCTTTCTTCCTTACAGGGAAAAGGAATAAAATTGAGCAAAGTGGCCTTGGAAGTCATATGGAGAAGATGACAGGGCAAGAAAGTGGAAGGAATACAGGCCACCGAATCAAAAGGAGCAGCACCACCACTTGGACTTCATGGGAAGGATGGTTAAGTCAACTTACACATTTTGGTTTGTTTGTTAGAGCAGCTATCATTAAATTAAGGAATTACCTTACACTCATCCACATTTTAAAACTCAAATTGAAGTCTTTAAGAATGCAGTTGACTTCAGGCCATAGAAACACACTATTTTTAATTGTGCATCAAATGGTATCCCAGGATAAATCCAAGAAGGCATTCCTCTTGTGAGTTTATTGTGGCTTCTTCAAATGCAAATCAGAATAAAACCAGGCCCATTATTAAAAAGAAAACTATTCATAATATAAAGAATGAAGAGTATTTTAGTTTTCAGAACAATCTTAAGAGAATAGAAGAAGAATGTTATTCATGGATAAGAGAGAAGAATCACTCACTTCTAAGATTCTGGCAACATAGTACCAGAATTTTAAAATATAAGAAAAGGAAAATAACCCCTTAAACTGATACTTTGAAAGAGTTTAATTAAGTGTTCATAAGATAAAATTTATAAAAGTGAAATGAATAGACATTTACAAGATAAGGAGGGATTTCCGCCAAGATGGCCAAATAGGAACAGCTCTGGAGCACAGTTCCCAGTGAGAGTGATGCAGAAGGCAAGCAATCTCCACATTTCCAACCAAGGTACCAGGTTCATTTCAATGGGACTGGTTGGACAGTGAATGTATCCCAAGGAGGGCAAGCCAAGGCACGAAATGCAAGTGGATGGAGGATGTGGGACTCTTCCCCTCTGGTAATCCAGTTCAGATACTGCACTTCTCCCATTGCCTTTGCAACCCACAGATTAGGAGATCCCCGCCAGGCTGAAAAGTGCCATGAGTTATTAGCACAGATCTGAGCGGCAACTCTGGCCAGCACTGCAGGTTGTTGGCACAAATCTGGGCGGATGTTTTGGACCAGCACTGAGAGCACCTGAAGGACAGAGCTCCTTGCTCCCCAGAAAGAGGAGGAGCTGAAAAGCAGGGAGACAGGTGATATGGCTTGGTGGGTCCCACTCCACAAAGACCAGCAAACTGAAGCCCTCTTGCTTGAGAGTTTCACAGCCGGCACATCAGTTCAAGCTTGACCTGGGACAACTGACAGTGCAGGGAAGTGCATCCACCGTATCTGATCTTACCTGTGTTAACAAAAGCCAGAGGAAGCTTACACAGCAGCTGGACTGAGCCCATGGCAGGCCAGCAGCACCCCTGCAGGCAGACAAGGGACAAACTGCCTCCTCAAGCAACCCCCTGACCCCTGCATAACCAAAAAAGTATGTCATATACAGAAGAGCTCTGGATGACAACTGGTGGATACCCTTCTGGGACAAAGCTATCAGAGGAACAATCAGGCAGCAATACTTGCTGGCTGCACCCACCGTGGGTGATCCCCAGGCAAGCAAGGTCTGGAGTGGAACTCCAGCAGTCCCATAGCAGAGGGCCCTGTTAGAAGGAAAACTAAAAAACAAAAAGAAATAGCTTCAACATCAACAGAAAGGATGTCCACTCAGAGACCCCATCTGAAATCACCAACTTCAAAGATAAAAGGTAGATAAATCCATGAAGATGGGAAGAAACCAGAGCAAAAAGGATGAAATCATCAAAGACCAGAATGCCTCTCCTCCAAGGGATCAAAACTCCTCACCAGCAGGGGAACAAAACAGGATGGAGAATTAGTTTGATGAATTGACAGAAGCAGGCTTCAGACAGTGAGTAACAACAAATTTCTACAAGCTAAAGGAACATGTTCTAACCCAATGCAAAGAAACTAAAGACCTTGAAAAAATGTTAGACTAAATGCTAACTAGAATAACCAGCTTAGAGAAGAAGATAAACGACTTGATGGAGCTGCAAAACACAGCATGAGAACTTCACAAAGCATATACAAGCTTCAACAGCCAAATCGATCAAGCAGAAGAAATGATATCAGAGACTGAAGATCAACTCAATGAAATAAAATGAGAAGGCAAGATTAGAGAAAGAATGAAAGGAAATGAACAAAGCCTCCAAGAAATATGGGATTATATGAAAAGATCTAATCTATACTTGATTGGTGTACCTGAATGTGACAGAGAGAATGAATACAAGCTGGAAAACACTCTTCAGTATATTATCCAGGAGAATTTCCCCAGCCTAGCAAGGCAGGCAAACATTCAAATCGAGGAAATACAGAGAACATCACAAAGGTATTCCTGAAGAAGAGCAACCCCAAGGCACATAATCATCAGATTCACCAGGGTTGAAATGAAGGGAAAAGTGCTAAGGGCAGCCAGAGAGAAATGTCAGGTCACCCATAAACAGAAGCCCATCAGACTCACAGCGGATCACTTGGCAGAAACCCTACAAGCCAGAAGAGAGTGGGGGCCAATATTTAACATCCTTAAAGAAAAAATTTTTCAACCCGAATCTCATATCCAGCCAACTAAGCTTCATAAGTGAAGGAGAAATAAAATCCTTTACAGACAAGCAATTGCCAAGAGATTTCATCACCACCAGGCCTGCCTTACAAGAGCTCCTGAAACAAGCACTAAACATGGAAAGGAACAACCAGTACTGGCCACTGCAAAAATGTACCAAATAGTAAAGACCAATGATGCAATGAAGAAACTGCATCAACTAATGGGCAAAACAACCAGCCAGTAACAAAATGGCAGGATCAAATTCATACATAACAATATCAATGTTAAATGTAAACAGCCTAAATGCACCAATCAAAAGACATAGACTGGCAAACTGGATAAAGTCAAGATCCATCGGTGTGCTATATTCCAGAGACCCATCTCATGTGCAAAAACACACATAGACTCAACATAAAGGGATGGAAGAAAATTTACCAAGCGAAGGGAGAGCAAAAAGAAAGCAGAGGTTGCAATCATAGTCTCTGATAAAACAAACTTTAAACCAACAAAGATGAAAAGGACAAAGACGGACATTACATAATGGTAAAAGGATCAATGCAACAAGAAGAGCTAACTATCCTAAATATATATGCACCCAATACAGGAGCACCCAGATACTTAAAGCAAGTTCTTATTGACCTTCAAAGAGACTTAGACTCCCACACAATAATAGTGGGAGACTTTAACACTCCACTGTCAACATTAGACAGATTAAAGAGACAAAAAAAATTAATGATATCCAGGACTTGAACTCAGATATGAACCAAGCGGACCTAATGGAAATCTACAGAACTCTCCACCCCACAGCCACAGAATATACATTCTTCTCAGCACCACATCAAACTTACTCTAAAATTGACCAAATAATTGGAAGTAAATTACTCATCAGCAAATGCAAAAGAATGGAAATCATAACAATCTCTCAGACCACAGTGCAATCAAATTAGAACTCAGGATTAAGAAACTCACTCAACACTGCACAACTTCATGGAAACTGAACAACTTGCTCCTGAATGATGACTGGATAAACAATGAAATGAGGGCAGAAATAAAGATTTTCTTCAAAAGCAATGAGAATGAAGACACAATGTGCCAGAATCTCTGGAACACATTTAAAGCAGTGTCAAGAAGGAAATTTATAGCAATAAATGCCCAAATGAGAAGTGAGGAAAGATCTAAAATTGACACACTCCCATCAAAATTGAAAGAGCTAGAGGAGCAAGATCAAAAAACTCAAAAGTTAGCAGAAGACAAAAAATAACTAAGATAAGAGCAGAACTGAAGGAGATAGAGACAAAAACACCATTCAAAAAATCAATAAATCAAGCTGGTCTTTTGGAAAGATCAACAAAATAGACAGACCACTAGCCAGACTAACAGAAAAGAGAAAAGAATCAAATAGACAAAGAAAATGATACAGATTTACAAGAAAATAACAAACAAGCCCATTCAAAAATGGGCAAAGGATATGAACAGACACTTTACAAAAGAAGACATACATGAGGCCAACACACATGAAAAAATGCTCATCATCACTGGTCATTAGAGAAATGCAAATCAAAACTACATTGAGATACCATCTCACGCCAGTTAAAATGGTGATCATTAAAAAATCTGGAGACAACAGATGCTGGTGAGGATGTGGAGAAAGAGGAACACTTTTACACTGTTGGTGGGAGTGTAAATTAGTTCAACCATTGTGGAAGACAGTGTGGCAATTCCTCAAGGACCTAGAAATAGAAATACCATTTGACCCAGCAATCCCATTACTGAGTATATATCCAAAGGATTATAAATCGTTCTGCTATGAGGACTCATGCACACAAATGTTCATTGCAGCACTGTTTACAATAACAAAGACCTGGAACCAACCCGAATGCCCATTGATGATAGACTGGACAAGGAAAATGTGGCACATATACACCATGGAATATAATACAGCCATCAAAAATGATGAGTTCATGTCCTTTGTAGGGACATGGATGAACCTGGAAACCATCATTCTCAGCAAACTGACACAATAGCAGAAAATCAAACACCACATGTTCTCACTCATAGGCAGGTGTTGAACAATGAGAACACATGGACACAGGGAGGGGAGCATCACACACTGGGATGTGTTGGGGGGAAACAGGGGAGGGACAGTGGCAAGTGGGGAGTTGGGGAGAGATAGCATGGGGAGAAATGCCAGATATAGGTGATGGGGAGGAAGGCAGCAAATCACACTGCCACGTGTGTACCTATGCAACAATCTTGCATGTTCTTCACATGTATCCCAAAACCTAAAATGCAATTAACAATAAAAGAAAAAGAAAGAAAATGATAAAGGGGATATCTTGACCAATTTCACAGAAATACAAACTACCATCAGAGATTACTACAAACAATTCTATGGACATAAATCAGTAAATCTGGGAAAAAATGGATAAACTCCTGGACACTTATACCATCCCAAGACTAAACCAGGAAGCTGAATCCCTGAACAGACCAGTAACAAGGTCTGAAGTTGAGGCAGCAAGTAATAGCCTACCAACCAAAAAAGTCCAGGCCCAGATGGGTTCACAGCCAAATTCTACCGGATGTACAAAGAGGAACTGGTACCATGCCTTCTGAAATTACTCCAAACAATACAAAAAAAAATCTCCTGAAACTGATAAGCAACTTCAGCAAAGTCTCAGGATACAAAATCAATGTGCAGAAATCACAAGCATTTCTATACACCAATAACAAACTAACAGAGAGCCAAATCAAGAGCGAACTCCCAATCACGATTGCTACAAAGAGTATAAAATACCCAGGAATACAACTAACAAAGGGTGTGAAGGACCTCTTCAAGGAGAACTACAAACCACTGCTCAAGGAAATAAGAGAGGACACAAACAAATGGAAAAACATTTCATGGTCATGGTTAGGAAGAATCAATATTTTGAAAATGGCCATACAAAAAAGAACCCGCATAGCCAAGACAATCCTAAGCAAAAAGAACAAAGCTGGAGGCATCATGCATGCTACCTGACTTCAAACTATACTACAAGGCTACAGTAATCAAAACATCATGGTACTGGTACCAAAACAGAGACATAGACCAATGGAACAGAACAGAGGACTCAGAAGTAATGCCACACATCTACAAATTTTTGATCTTTGACAAACCTGACAAAAACAAGCAATGGGGAAAAGATTCCCTGTTTAATATATGGTGTTGGGAAAACTGGCTAGCCATGTGCAGAAAGCAGAAACTGGACCCCTTCCTGACACCTTACACTAAAATTAACTCCAGATGGATTAAAGACTTAAACATAAGACCTAACACCATAAAAAACCTAGAAGAAAAACTAGACAATATCATTCAGGACATAGGCACAGGCAAGGACTTCATGAATAAAACACCAAAAGCAATGGCAACAAAAGCCAAAATAGACAAATAGGATCTAATTAAACTTAAGAGTTTCTTCACAGCAAAAGAAACAATCAATAGAGTGTACCAACAAAATGAGAAAAAAAATTTGCAATCTACCCATCTGACAAAGGGCTAATATCCAGAATCTACAAAGAACTAAAACAGATTTACAAGAAAAAACAATCAAACCCATTCAAAAGTGGGTGAAAGATATGAACAGACACTTTTCAAAAGAAGACATTTATGAGGCAAACAAACATATTAAAAAATGCTCAACATCTCTGGTCATTAGGGAAATGGAAATCAAAACCACAATATGTTACTGTCTCACATCAGTTAGAATGGCGATCATTAAAAAATCTGGAGACAACAGATGCTGGAGAGGATGTGGAGAAATAGGAACACTTTTACACTGTTGGTGGGAGTGTAAGTTAGTTCAACCATTGTGGAAGACAGTGTGGTAATTCCTCAAGGATCTAGAAATAGAAATTTCATTTGACCCAGCAATCCCATTACTGAGTATATACCCAAAGGATTATAAATCATTCTATTATAAAGACACATCACATGTATGTTTATTGTGGCACCACTATTTACAATAGCAAAGACCTGGAACCAACCCAAATGTCCATCAATGACAGACTGGATAAAGAAAATGTAGCACATATACACCTTAGAATACTATGCATCAATAAAAAAGGATGTGTTTATGTACAAAGGATGTGGACGAATCTGGAAACCATGATTCTCAGCAAACTGAGACAAGAACTGAAAACCAAACACCACATGTTCTCACTCATAGGCAGGTGTTGAACAATGAGAACACATGGATACAGGGAGGGGAACATCACACACTGGGGTCTTTTGGGAAGTGGGGAGCTAGGGGAGGGACAGTGAGGTGTGGGGAGGTTAGGGAGGGATAACATTGGGAGAAATGCCCAATGTAGGTGACGGGTGGGTGGAGGCAGCAAACCACGATGGCATGTGTGTACCTATGTAACGATCCTGCAAGATCTGCACATGTGCCCCAGAACTTAAAGTGCAATAAGAAAGAAGATAAGTATGTCGATGTTATCAGTATCTACAGAAAATCCTGATGCCATTGAGTCCTAAACTAGTGTTTCAAAAGGATAAATCGATGTTCACATTTTTCAGTTTTGATCAGAAGAGAGAAAAGAATGAGGTTTTGCTGGGAACGAAGAATACATCAAGATGCATTTGTACTGCTACTGAAAAGAATAAGGGAGAGCTTGCATTCCCTCATCTTTTTTGTTCTCCAGTTCAGGACATGTCTAAACAGCCAGTAAAATGAAATGCAGTGTGGTTCAGATGCTTTGTTCAGTTTTTCATTATAGGTAATTACTTTTTATCCATTTGTCATTAGCTCAATGACTCAGATCAAAAAGTGTTATTGTCTTCTTTCCCTTGTATTACTTCAATTATTTGACTATTTGAAGCAAAATTATAATAAGTCACATTGTCAGTGGTTGAAGGTGTAGAAGTATTAAATTTTATTGATAATTAATAATTCTTTTTAATTCAGTAAATGTTAAATAACTGTAGAGCACTCATTTCTCTATTTTACTTTTTGTCAAGGTTGACACCCACTTCCTTCAACTAGACATTTCTAACAGATTTAGCTACTAATCAAAAGAAATGAACAGCAATTTTAATACAAGAAAAATACATCAATTATATATACATGCATACATAGGTATATGTACAGAATTATTCTAATCCATTATCAAAGGTTATATAATCCTTAGCCTGCTTGCTGAATTGAATAATATATAGCTTTTAACTATTGTTAGCCTTTAAGAAAGAATTACAACATCCTAATTCTGAGAACTAAACCTCTCAGTCAAACTACATTCTCAAACCATTAAATAAGGCAACCTTAGGGTTTTCACTCATTTGTTTTAGGTTAAGTAACAACTAAAAGGAAACACACTTATCTCAGCCAGTTATGCATGTGATGAACAAAATGTCACTTTTTTTACACACTGCCCTTGTCACTGTTTCTCAATGTGGTTACGCCTGTGCATACAAAATGTGGAAATAAATGCTCCCACCACTGGGCTGCCTGAATGAATACAGTTCATGACTCTGTGTGTTCACTTTCAGAAAGATAGGCATTGCTTCAACCCCCTCCCATCAATGCATCATAGTGCTGCCTTAAGCTTAAAAGGTAGCTTGTAAACAAGAGGTTTCTGCTATTGTCCAAAGCATTCTAAGCCTGAAAACTATTGGCAGCTTAGCAACCACTGCAAACAACACTGTTGTAAAACACAGACTCCTTTTGTTTTATTATGAATTCCTAATTTCGTCAATATCTCACTAAGTTCTTTTCTACACTCTCCCTTAACCATCTTACACACACACACACACACACACACACACACACGTGCATACAGACACACACACACACATGCACACATGCCATTTCAAAGCTGTTAGAAATTACAAATAGGTAGGACTTGGAGGACTGAAGAAGCAAACTCTATAGTGAAGCTAAGGGAGCTCCTCACCCACCAGCTTTGGTCAGTGATGTTCCAAGTCATTAGCATGTCCTCTGCTTTTGGCAAGATTCCCTAGGTAGGAATGGGCTTCCAAATGCTTAGAGCCAGAATGTGTAGCAGCAGCACTTCTTGCCTTACACATGAGCTAGCAGATTGGTGGCTGCTGGTAACACTGGGCCCTTGAGTCAAATGAAAGGACAAGTGAATTGATTCCATATTCTTTATTCTGTCACAAGTCCCACTTATTAAGGGCTCTTACAATATCTGGCACTATTTTAGGCATTTTGTGACGGCCCTACATCTGAGTCTCATGCAGCAATTCAAAGAGCTATTCAATCCCTTGTTACAGCCAAACCCCTTGCCAGCAAGCCATGTCTTGACTACATTATGTACTTATTGGCAGATGGAGTTCGGGGATTTCTGTGAAATTGTGAAGGCAAAAGCACAGGAGACCCAGGAGGGCAGAGCTAAGGGAGAAAAACAGATAAATATGTCTTGAGGTCAACAGAAAACAGAGGTAAGGCTAAAACAAGTTTTAAAAAATCTACAAATTGGGAGATTCAGTATTTATAAAAGAATCCAAGTTTCTCATTAATAAAGAGTTTTGGGGTATTTTTTTTTTAAAAAAAAAAAAAGCAACAATAACCCTCCCCCCAAACAAACAAAAAAAAATGCACGTAACTTTACCATAAATTTAGTGTAAACTGTTGTAAGCATTTCTAAACAATTTGTGTTTTAGTTAGCTTCCCAGGCAGATACCTTAGTCTACCTGTCACATTCACTTAATCTTGTATTGATTTTCTAAGAAACTTCCTGTTTCTATGACTACCCTAATCAATTAACTTCTTGTAAGTAACAAGACAATTTTCTCTTTTTCTTTTCTGACAAATGAAGGCTAAATACTTTCTTCCTTTTTTGTGTGGTCACCCTGAATACTTTCTTTCCACAAAAAAAAATCTGACGTTATGCCTTACCTATCAAAGAAATACATTTTGTTGGTAAAAATGGTTGCTGTCTTTTATATTTGAAAACATTTGAAGATTTTTGCACAGAGAAAGCATACAAACTTGCCTTGGACCAGTATTATAAATGGTTTATCGCTTTGTTTTTATATTAATAAAAGTTATCTTTGGTGATCAGCAAAGTGGCTTCCTCTCGGCCTCCATGCTTTATCCTGGAGAACTGGGAGGCTGATAGTCACCTTCAGGAGATGGCTCACTGGAAAAAGAAAATGGTTCTGCCACATGGTGTCAAAAAGGTCCAAAGCCACAGGCAGCCATTTGTGACTTCTTTAGTTGGAATTGCACTGTCCATTACAATAAATAAATTTAACCTATATTAATATGTGAGAATTTGAGTATTGGTGGAAGAAGACACTTTGATCTCAGCCTACCTACTGTTTCTTAGAGACAGGCCTGGAAACAATGAAAACACATTTCATAAAGGACACTGGCCTTTAGAGTCAGACAACCAAAACTCAAGCCTTGAGGTCAGCCGAGAAAATTTGATTAAGCATCTTAGTCTCCTTAAAGTTTCATTTCCTATCTTATAAAATGAAACTATTATAATTATTTCAAAGCTAGTGTGGGGTTCTCCAGATCTAACTTCTCTTTCCTTTGATCTAATGGATCTTTCCAAAGCAGAGAAGTGATTAGGACACTTTTCTGTCCCAAGCCTCCCTATACTTGGAAAGCACAAACCACACCATAAAGCATGCAGTCTTTTATGCCACAAAGCCAGATTTCAGCCTGCCTTTCCAGGCTCACCTACAGTTATTTTTCAATTCACTTCTCATTCTAGCCCTGTCAAAACAGATTCATCGTGTACTTTCAGCCCCCTATAGCCACATGATTATTCAGAGTACTTCCCCAGTGTTGCTCTGATCAGTATGCCCTTGCTGTTTTTGTCCACTTAGCAAACTTTTGCTCAACTCTCAAAGCCAAGGATATCTCCATAATCCCCACCTTCCCAGCTATGCCTGGAGGTTCTTCCAAAAGAAACAAAGACTAAATTACACCAGGTGAAACAATCTCATTTTTTGCTTCTAACATGAAAATGTATTTTATTTGCCATCCAACATAAAAATATCTGGATACTATTTAACTACAGAAAAATTATAGATAAGAATACAGTCTGTATATCTATAGTCTGAGCACCAAAAGAATACTATGATAATATTCAGATTCCCGAAGTCAATCAACTTTAATTCATCATGGTTTATGTAGTCACTGACTTGTGAGAAAGGCAGTGCACATCCAGAAAAATATGCCACCTGAAAAAATGAGCTGATCCAGATCAATTATTTCAGTCATTCCTATTACCTGCTAGGTACAAAATGTATCATTTCCAATATGATAAAACTTGAAAATTGGTATAAATGAGTAGACAGAGATTCAAACAAGTGCCCAAGTATTTGATGCATGGCAAGGTTGCCATCCACATCCTGATCTGTCTGCCTCTAGAACATTTTCTATTCTACCCTTTCACATTGTCTCTTAATTCATCTCATACTATATTTATGTATGGACTTATACTAGTGGTTCTTGTATCTTTATACAAGGTATCAGGTGCTATCTCTAGCCAGGTCACTTTAAATACTCTTTTGCTTAAGAAAAAAGTAGGTTCATGATTTGGATTGATAGGTTATAGCCAACGCAAGAGGAAGAGAGACAAGGAGTCTTCAAAACAGAGTTACATCCCATTTATAATGCAAGTAAGTTTTCTCTCTAGCTGTCAGACTGGTAGCCTTTCTTATTTTTAGTTCAGTTCCCTGTAGTATTTTGTGTGTTTGCCTAAATAAAAGTGACATGATAGCAGAATTATAGCATACGTTCTAACTGACTTATTTAAAATCTTCTCATTTCTTCATTTTCCTGACCAGGTTAACTAGAAGGGCTTTATTACTGTTGTGGAGCTGGTGATCTTGGTATGGTAGTGGCTGTGTTTAACAACCTAAAACTGCCTGTGTATCTTTACTTCAAACATTTTGTGGTCATATATTGATCTTGAAAAAATGTTTGTTTATATTCTGAATGAAACATATAGTGGTACACAATATTTCTCACATAGTAAATGCAAAGTAAAATAGAAACTTCATTTTAAAAGTCAGAAAGTGTTACTTCACTATGAGACTAAATATGAGATCATGCATGTCACAGCAGAACATTTCTAGCAATTCTATGTTCTTATTCAAAATTGCCATTGATTTTAGATACACATATGTAGACACAGATGAAGATATAGACACAGACATAGGTATAGATGTAACTATATAGCATTAAAAAGTCAATTTCAACTGAAAACAAGCATGAGTTTAAAGGTTAGCAACATATCAAATTTATTCCCAGGAAGAGCTTTCTTCTTGTAAGTGGCTTCTTAATTAGGAATCAGGAAAAATCAATCCTGCTTACTCTGTCTTGTGTTCTGAGAAAAAGGAGAAAGAGACTGAGACATTTGTGAGGAAAAGATAGAAGGCAGCTCCAAATGTGCAGCCAGCACAGGCCCATGCAGGGATGGGGATTATTTTCTTCTCTAGACATATGCACAGAGGCTTAATCTAAGTGTAGTTCCTGTGGTGTTTACATGTGTCACTCAAAAAACTTCTGATAGTGGTTATGGCTAACAAGGAAGCTCCCAAAAATCTCCGAGTTGCCAGTTTGTTCTCCTGCAATGACTTATCACATTATTATTAAATAACTCCATAAAGTAGGTTGGAGCAAGACACTGAGTCTATTTTTTATGTTTTTTTTTTAATTTCTTGGGGAAAAAAATATGAGTTCTCCAGTCCTTCATGAAACTGAAGGCCTAACCTAGCCCTAGCGCAAAGAGAAGACACAGGTTAAATAGGGATAACAATTATAAAAGGCTAGGTTACTATTCTGTGTAAGGTAACACAGTGGGTGGTAACAAATCTTGTTCCCAAACTGAAGAACATCATATACATTGCTGGAAATAGGGCAGACTTAGGACTGATTCTGTATGACACGTACATTTGCAAACATGCTATTGTGCTCTCTACCATTCTGTATTAACTTCCTGTGGAGTTTTCAAAAAACATTGTTTAGGATAAGACAGGAGCAAGGCTGACTCACCAAGAGCAAGTCAGGAAACCTACATCGGGAAAAACCTATATGAAGAAGAAACATCAGTGTGTCTTATTCAGTCCAGAGGCAGAAATCAAAGATTTCCAGGACCTAGGAAACTTCCTGCGGAGCCGAAAAGAAATCAAAGATTTCCAGGACCTAGGAAACTTCCTGCGGAGCCCATTTTTAGGAGGTCAGCTGTCATTAATTTAGGTATGTATAGATGCAGTCAGAAATTACTAATGAGCAAATATCTAGATGACTTGTGCTTATTCAACATTAATGCCCTGGTCTAATGAATGACATTACTCAAGGAGTAACTTGCAAATATTTTTTACAAGTTTAAAATCGATTCCATAAGTATTATATGCAAAGTAACACAAAGCAAAGAGAGAGAATAGAAGGACATCCTGGAAGTTAAAAACAACTTGACAAAAGCAGATTTATGACAGACCACTAAATAATAATATATTTCCCATCTTCCCCACGTAGTTAAATATTATTCACTGGAAGAAGCACCATTCTTATATAAATTCCATGTGACAGCCCCTCCCACTCACAAAAAAAAAAAACCCATAAAGTCTAAAGAAAATTTCAGAAAGATAGTCTTTGTATTTTAGAGACCATAAAACATATTGGTCAACTTTCCAACAGCTGAACATATTGCTCATCAGATCCCAAATTCACCAGGTTAAATGAAATAATGAAGCAAATATTTAGCTAATTAATATACATAGAAAAGAGAAACAAAAAACAAGCCTAAATAGCTAATCATCACAATCTAAAAAATGCCTCTTGTTCTGATTTTCAAGATTAAAAATCTGTTTATTACCCGTATTTATGTTTAGACAGTGAGCACTGTACTAGTGTCACAAACTCTCATCCTTCGATGTTTCTTCTATAATCCTTTGTTCAGTTAGTATTTTAATGTTTGTGCTCAACAACCACAATTTTTTTTTTGTTTTTGTTATTCTGTAAGTAAGACATCTTGTCATTCTAACATATTAGACAAGAGAAGTCAAATACAAGAGTCCAAGGAAGTAGGTAATTTGCATATCCTACCTGTAGGCCTTCAATAGCTAATCGCAGCATACTTGGTGTGAGTTTAGAGGCTTGCTTGAAAGTGAAGTTACTCCAGTCTATGATCAAAACAAACCCATTCACTTGAAGCTCAGGATCTTCAATCATGGCTTCTAAAGAAAGTAAGATGGCACGCAATATATCCACCAGTGTGTACCTATCAACAACAGAAAAGTACTAAATTAGGTCTGACAACCACTTTTATAAGAAACTATAAAACATTTTCTAGCACACTAAAAATTCACTTTAAAATACCTTCAGAATCTTAAGGAAATAATTTTAAAAACCTATTTTAGGCACAGGTTTAATTTATACGTACTCGAGGAACATAATCAAATTTAACATGTATTCTGCCCAAATGGCAATGCTTTCTCATATTTTATAATCATGTAATTTACCTCTAGGCCTTCTTCTGATTTTCTGAAATCTCATTCAACTAACCCAAAACTAGGCATCACACTTTTTGAGTGGTTCAATAATGCCCCAGTAATACTGACATTTCATATCTTCATATTTGAAAAAAACGAGAATGAGATTTGAGTGAGTATCAATAAATGAGAACACTGTACATGACAGCTATGGATAAAAGTTACTCAATTCAAATTAATTGTATTGATTTGTATCATAAAGAAAAGGAAAGGTGGAAGAAATATAAAGAGAGGAATATAAAGAGAGGGAGATAAATATAATTACAAGTGGAGGGCCGGGCACCGGGGTTCACGCCTGTAATCCCAGCACTTTGGGAGGTCGAGGCAGATGGATCACCGGGTCAAGAGATCGAGACCATCCTGGTCAACATGGTGAAACCCCGTCTCTACTAAAAATACAATAAATTAGCTGGGCACGGTGGCGCGTGCCTGTAATCCCAGCTACTCAGGAGGCTGAGGCAGGTGAATTGCCTGAACCCAGGAGGCGGAGGTTTCGGTGAGCCAAGATCGTGCCATTGCACTCCAGCCTGGGTAACAAAAGCGAAACTCCGTCTCAAAAAAAAAAAAAAAAAAAAAGTGGAAAAAGTCATGGAAATTTACCTACTATAATACAAGCCATCCAAATTCGAGGATTGGATTTTTGTTTTGTTTTCTGCTTTTAACCTTAGTACAGTTACTGCAACATTCCAGTAACATAATAAATGCTCTGTATATTCCTGTAAAAGGGACTTGACTGCAGTAGAAAGACACTGGTTGGAGATTAAGACATTGCTTCAATGAAGGGAATGGAACCAATAACAAAAATAAGAAGCCAAATTTGAGTGGCATTTTAGACAATCTTATTATACCATGACAATGTGAGAACTGAGATTAGGGAAGAGTAAGGAGTCACACAAATATTTTAGCTTTGGAGCCTGAATACATGGAAAATTTTTAATCAATATCAATACTGCAAACATAAGAGACTGTTGGAAATGGCTGAAAATACAAGTTTTGAATAGAACTTATTGTATTTGAGAAACATGTAGTATACCCAGAGAGATATATCAAACAAGCTTCTGAAAAACATGGATCCTAAACTCAGGAGAGAGCTCAAAACTGAAAATTCTGGAATCAAAAGCATATACAACCTCAGTTCAAGGAAGCGAAGGCGGTAATGCAGTCAGAGCAGAGAGAAATATCAGATAATTACTCTAAAAAGGGAATTCGTAGAAACACCAGTATTTTAAGAGGAGTCAGAAAATTTATGGAAGAAATTTATGAAGTTAACAATTTCAATGCATTTTAAGTTTCTTCCCCTGAGAAATTCAGGGGAGATTTCAGGAATAGGTAGAGAAAAACATCTGGACCTCGGGGAAGAGGTAGGATGGGGAGGAGAGTGGATTAGAAGTAGAAATCATTCCCATTTAGTGGAAATGATGGGCTCATTAGGAAGACAGTATGATACAGTGAAGATATATGAGGGAGTAGGTCTATTTTTACTTCTAAAACCACTTGGAGGTGCTAGGAGAAAGCATAGTATTTCAGAAAGGAAAGAATAATTAACATTAGAACTTTGGGCAATTTCTCATCATTTTAGGACCTAATTTCTTCATCTGTAAAATCAGCAGTTTGGAAGATAATCTTGTTTAGAACCCTAGCATTAATCAAGCACAGGGCATGGTGTCAGAAGACTTCAAGATGCAATCTCTGCCCTGTGCCTCATTAGCCATATGGTCTTAGATATGTCACTGATTTATAATTCTGAGGATCAGTTAACTATCCCTATCTCATGCTATTCTAACTATCTTACTGGCTGTGGTTGAGGGAGGATTGGGGCCAGTGCCAGAGAATAATCAAAGAGATGACTCAGGTGAAAATATTTGTACAACTTTGCACAATACTAGATATAAGCAGGTGTTCAGTAAATGTTGGTTGGAATAAACACGTAGCATACTTTTTGTTACAATGGTATCCATATTGTGTACTAGGCAGAGTACAAATCAGAAATTATAATCTTTAGTATAGCCTATTACTATTATAAAAGGCAACAGCTGAAAGGCCTAGGGATATGGCATCCAAGAATCTACCTGAATATATAAAATAATAAAACTTTTTATAGAGCTCTACTATGTACTTGTTATTAAATCTCTGAAATAATAACAAGTGGCTGAACACCTTTAAAAGTCACTTTATGGCTGACCTACCTCCATTTTAAACATAATGGCCTGACACACCTTTAGATACTGAAACCTATAAACACACACACACACACACACACACACACACACACACACACACTGGAAAGCTGAAACACGAAGACTGTATTTCTGGTTGAAATTCAGAACCCTACCAAAAAAAAAAAGTTTTACTTTCTGAAATTCATAATAAAATCATGGTAAAGAAAATTAAGAATTTGAAAAGTCCAACTTCAAAGGTTTCCCTCTTTATGAGTTTCACCATTCTTATGTTATCCATAAGAAATCAAATAGCATTAATACCAAAATGTTATTAAATAAAATTTGAATTTAAAATCAGTTTTGGAAGGATGAGACATTGTATATAGTAAAGATTAATCAAAGTACCAAAAACAAGAGGGAAGGTGTTTTAAATAACACACCTGCAGTATGGTTCCCCTAAATCAACATAAATGTTTATACGTATATCATTATTCCAAAGGAAATAATATAAGGCAAATACCAAAACAGCAATAAAGAAAAGTAGGTTTGCAAAATTTTCAAAATTAAGTCTAACCACCTTTTTTGAATTCAGTATCTGGCTCCAAGAAGAGAATCAAACTATTTTATATAAATCATATGAATGTAGAAGTTTAGAAAAAGAAACATAAAAATGTACTAGCTAGCTGCATTCAATGGGCAGGTCAAAACCACTCTTGACTTAACTCCAGTCCTCTATTGACAAACATGTCACATTATTATCATTAGCAGCTCAGCAGGCTATTCCTCAGCGGAACAGTACTACACAGGATCTTGCCAAAATCTGTAAAATATCTTCCAAAGAAATGCAGCATCTATTAATATTATCTCTTCAGGACTCCCGCCATACTCTCCTTTTTAAAATTATTTTAACTGTTATAATATACAAATTAGAGATCACTACAATGAAATATTCTACATGGTCATGTTTGGGATTTACAGTGAAATTGTGTGAGTTCCACCATTGCTATTATTCTCCGTATGCTGAAAGAAAGCCATAAATCAAAACTAGCACATTATTTTAGCTCTTGACTCCTGATTGTACTTCCCAAAATAGCATTAAGTAAAATTTGAATTTGTGAAAAGAATGCTGTGTAGCATGTAGTAAGAAGAAATCATGACACAGATAAGAAATTTTACAACTGACACCAGATTATATAGACCACTGCTCTTCAAAAGAATCAAAGCTGCTAGAACACACAGACAACATATGGGCAAGACTTTGATATCCACAGCAACTATGTACTACCTGTGCAACCAAAAGGAAAACATCTAATCCCTCTTGAAAGTTTTCAGTTATGAAATCAGTCTTTCTTGCGGAGTAAGATATATATTCATGAATTAATTATTTGGGCACATTTATGTAACTTATAAGTCTTTTTTAATGTAAAACTCACAGGTATTAACAAATACCAAAAAAATGGAGATCTTTGATTATTCTAATCTTAGCTTGTTCTCACACACCTTGAAGTCACTGAACTTTGCTAAGCCTCCATTTCCTGTTATAAAAATGGTGATATTAATAGTTACCTCGTGGAACAGAATGTAAAATAGCCCAATGGGCATCACCCAGCAAACAGTAAACGTTAACTTCTATGACTGCTACAATTGTACGACTTTTACTCTTTCAACAATCACATATTCTATACTTGCTTTTTGTAGTTTTTAAACTACACTTACTCTTAACTTCATAGAATTGTTGTGAGGACAAAAATGAAACAAAATAATATATGTAAAGTTTTTGACAGTCCTTGACATACAATAGAAATGATAAATATTTGCTGTGCTCATTGCTGTTGAAACTCTTCCACGGTTCTGTGATGCTACATTGAACTTTTTCTCCTTCCACTTTTCTGGTCACTCTATTATCTTTCATCTTTGGTTCCCTGCTGCAATCATCCAAATGTAGATATAAGACTTTGTTCTCCTGTTGTCATCATATAGTAGCTCCTAGATTTACCGAATCATGCACTCATCCCTTTGGCCAATACATTGGTGATGACTGGATGTCCCCAAGGATAGTGTCAGTCCTGTGCAACATCCTCATCTTTCTAGTTCCCATCTGAACATCAGCGCCTTAGTGACTCCTTGCTACCTGAAATATGTTAGTGTAACTCAATTTAGTGCCTCCTATTTTCTTCCAGGATTGCCTACATTAATCAATTAACGAAGAAATATTCTCAAATATTTCCTTTCTTTCTCCCTCTACATTTATTCACCAAGTCCTAAATATTTTTCTGGCCTTTTATATTTATACACTTTTGGCATCTAACTCTTTCTACTAGAGTCTTAGCTTTATTTCCTAATATAATAGTACTTGTGTGTCTTTTTCTTTCTCTCTCATCTTTCTCTTCCAGAAATCTTGCCTACCCTCTATTGTGAGATTAATTGTCCTAAAACATTAATTGGCCTGAAAAATTGTCCTACACACAACGCTACTTCCCCATGGCTCTTTCAAAACTGCACCATTCCCTTAATAACCATACTTCTTATTTTGTACACCCACTCACAGGCTCATCATCCCAGCTATCAAGGTCTTGTCATATCCAAGCCCCAACAAGCTGGTACACTCAGATGTTTTATCTTCATTTAAATCCATAGAGAATACCCCCCTTCCTGTTCACCTCACCTAAGTTTTACATTCTTGGGCCCACCACCAGCTTGCCCTGCTCTGCAAAATTGTCTTTACCTGCTGGATACCTTAGCATCCTCTCTCTCTCCTAATCTGAAATTCTAGTGCTTCAGTGTTTGTTCTATAGCCCCAGACATATAAACTTAGCTTAAAACTCTTTCACTGTTTGATACCACTTTCTATCTTCAGCACCAAATACTGTGCCCTGCACACGATAAGTACACAATAGTATATGTTAAAATCAAATTATTTCCCAAGGACATAGACCATGCTACTTTATTTTATCTACAACAGTCATCGAAGTGCTATAATGGCATCATTTTAAAATTATAACATTCACTTAAGGCTTCTGTGACAGCCCAAAGGGCAATACAAACATATTCCTGGACCAGAAAGAGGACGAGAGCCTTGTCCTGACACACTGTGGAGAGGCTGCACCCTGCCTGCGACCAGGGGCCCTCTCAATTTTTTAGATCAGAGAAGCTTCTTCTCCTGCCTATGATGATGCAGTTTTTTTGGTGACTACCTGACCCATGCTTCTTTGCTGGGGTTCACAGCGTCTCCTCCTCTACCACAGCTTTCAACCAGTGCAAAGATCAACTTAATTACAAATAGGTCATTTCCCTCTACTTTTCAACCTTTTCAGCATAACAACAACAACAAAAAAATGGCATCTTGGCATTGCATTAAGTAGCACAACACCAGCAATTTCCCTTTATCACTAAATCAATCAGCCATTATTAAATTCTTCATTAAGGCTGCCCCCACCCCTCAGTTTTCATTAAGCCACATTTTCTAATGTCTGAAGCACTTCATAGTAGAAGGTGCTAGGGGGAGGGAAAAAAAGGAGAAGAATTACCTTTATTAATGCCTCAGGGTATTGTTAGTGCTAAAGCTGATGAACCCTTCTAGGTGTTTTATATTACTGAGTGGTAATAATAATAATATTATGTCTATCTGGGTAATAATTTAAGGTTTCCAAAGCAATTTCAAATGCAGTATCTTAATGTCAAAACAATTGCAAAGTCTCTGAGCTAGATTTCCTCCTGTTATTTTACGGATGAGGACAGAGGATCTAAAAGAAAATTAAAGTTTGCTCAAACTCACCATAGGAAAAAGAGGAACCTAGGTTAGAGGTCAAGTCTTTCTGATGCCACGTAGACAAGGACCAGCACTTTTTTCCTCCCCATGGTTCCTCCTACTCAGAACAGAGTTTAATTAATAGATAGCTGGTCTGCTTTTTCTTTTGCTTTTCCTTTTTCTTTTGGAGATGGAGTTTCGTTCTTGTTACCCCAGACTGGAGTGCAATGGCACAATCTCAGCTCACTGAAGCCTCTACCTCCTGAGTTCAAGCCATCTCCTGCCTCAGACTCCCAAGTAGCTGGGATTACAGGTGCCCACCGCCAGGCCTGGCTAATTTTTTTATTTTTAGGAGAGATGGAGTTTCACCATGTTGGCCAGGCTGGTCTCCAACTCCTAACCTCAAGTGATCCACCTGACTTGGCCTTCCAAAATGCTGGGATTACAGGCATCAGCCACCGTGCCTGGCCTGATCTGCTTTTCCATGGTAGCATAATATGTATGTCAGATGACAGGAGATCAGGAAGTCAATACCCTGGCACTGTCCAGCCTCATTACAGTAAGTGGCTTTGGTAGAGGAAAAACAATAAGACATCCTAGGACTCTGAATAAGAAATGGCTAAATCCACCTCCCTAGAGGAAATATGAACTCTTGAAATTTCATCTCTCTGGCTTGTATCACTAAGCACAAAAGATTAGATGTCTGAGCCTTGCTTCAATTTTACTGCTGTAGGAATGTAGGTGAGCAAGAACAAGAGAATCATTGGAAATGAAACATTTTCAGACCAAATATTTTTCTTTGAAGAAGATGAGTAAAGAAAAAGCTTTTGCACTTATTGCCACCAAAAATATGAAACACAATAAAACAGAACTGTACTTGGAGACTACAAACACATCGTGAAGGCAACTCTTTTTATCAGGGCCAGGAACTCTAACCAAACATCTAGTTAGTAAAGTCTTTGCCTTCAGAAAGTTTATTCTTCCACCTTGACGTTCTGTTCCTAACTGCCTGTATGGAATTATCTTTAATTATCAGAGCTTGATTTTTTTGTACATTTGTCTTTTCCTAGATTTAGGTTGCTGTCTACACACCAAAAAAAGTTACAAATTCACTTACTAGTTGTGTGATCATGAGCGAAGTACTTAATTGCTACAACACATATAGAATTATTTTAAAATGAATAATGAATGGAAATGGAACAATAAATGTTGAATTCAATTAAACAAGGAGGCACTGTTTTTCTTACACAACACTGAGTAGCCCACAGCTGCCCGTCCATCCCCAACTTCTAGCATTGGTAAACAGTATCCTCATTAACTGCATATGACCTCTGATAGTTACTCAGCTTTATGTGCTTTTTCTTCCCCAGGAGGTTACATATCACTTAATAATACAAAATATTTGTCTTTATTTGCCCCTAGCACCTACTAAAATTCTATATACCTAGTAATTGCTCAACCAAAGTGTATTTTTTCAATCAATTTGACTAACATATTAATCATTCAGTTTGTTATATGGTATCATAAGAATCCTACATACCGGAGTATCCTTTCCTTCATGTTAATAACTCCACTTACTGTAATAGTGACATCGATGTACCTGCCCTCAGTAAAGTAAGAGAATTTAATCTTTTCCTCAGAAAGGAGGAAATGTATTAGTTTACCGAGGATAACTTGTTAATGTTCTAACTTGACTCATGTTTTAAAATATCTTTAAGCATTTCTTTTGAGGCATCCTTTCAAGACACTGTAGTAACCTCAAATCCTTTGCTTCTCTGTCTTGTTTAAAGCTGCTTTTGAAATATGAAAATAGCTTGGCTCAGACCAGACTTAGTCAATGTCCTACTGAAAGTTGGCACTGGAAGTTTTTGCTGTTATTTCACGTTTACTTTACTAATTATTGCATAATTGCCCCAGTTTTTAGAGATTGTCCTATTTTTACAGAGATTCATCATGATATTCCTCTAACATTTCTCAGGACAACATTTTTCCTCCCCTGTTTTCCATGATACGTACAGGAGTACAGTTTGGGATAAGTTGCAGTTTCCAGAGGATTTGCTAAAGAGTTTCCCTGAAAGAAAGCAAGATGGAAGATCTGCTGGGACAGAAGTTGCATGAAATACACACCTGCCATTTGTGGTTTTGCCCTAACCAGTATTAACCCAAAAGACAGCATTGCAATGCCTCCAAAATTTTTAAGGGAAGGGCTTCTGATTGTGCCACTAGATATGACGATGTGAAGCAAAAAGTTGGGAATTATTTAATATGTTAACAAACTGAAAAAACAATCCTTGAAAAATCAAGCTGAAAAATTAACTTTTTTTTTGTTGCTGAGCACAAATATTTCACCATAATTATCTGGATAATTGCCCTTGACTCTTTCAATCTATTTCTGTTTATATTTATTTTATTTTTTAGTACAATTCCAGAGATTAGTATAGCTTTATGACTGGCATTAATGCACATCAGTGTAGTCTATGGCTATGTTTTAAATTGTATGCCATCATCACCATAATCTTCTATTCTGAATATTGGCCATGTTATTTCAGTAAATGGAAGCATGATTATAATTCAAACTGAACCACAAATAGCTACCATTTATAAAATGTTTTCTTTTTTATGAAAAAGCCACACAATAGAAGCAAACTGACAAGTTTTTTGGGCAAATTCCAGGATAAGTTAGAGGATATGGCAACGTCTGACCACTCAGCTTTCTGCCCCTTCCAGAGCTTCACTACTGTAAGTGGTAATCAGTGTCCACTATGATAAGACGAAGACCACGCAAGGTGGTCAGTGCTTTCTGGACTGCCATCATACTAACAATCATTTTGGTTCTGACTGTGTTTGTTTTTGAATGAGCATTAACTAGACTCCAGATAAATGGTTGCTATACTAAAGTTCAGAGATTTACTGAGAATTACTGTTTCTAAAGACTATTAACCATATTCCAGAGAAATAGTTGCTACATACTTCTAATAAGATCTAGAGAAGTAAAATACGACTTGCAGGCTCACAACTTACAGGTGAACTCTCACACTTCCTATCATCATTATGTTTCAGGTGACAGAATTTCACTCATGAATATTTCCAATAATTATGTGACAGTGGATTTCAGTTTCTTAGATACCTGCTTGCGTGCTCTAGGAGCTAGAATGCCATGTACTTTCTTTCCAAGCTTCTTTTCCTCAAGGAGTGTTATCTCTGCTAGCTTTATGGCACATTATCCTCACAGTCTGTGGATAAGATCATGTGGACCATTTGAAGGTATTTGCTGAGTCCTAAGCAGGTCATTATCATTTAGGAAGGAAAAGAGCATGCAATGCATGAAGGATGAAGGCCTCCTCATGATGCCGTGTAACACTGAAATCGTTTTTAATTCCGTGGCATTTACTTTTGTTGTCAGAAATTATGTAAGGCAATCTAAAAGGAGACAAAATTGTATGAAATTTTTCCAAGGTACAGCTCAATAAATGTACCAGGCCATCTGGGCCTGACCTATTCTTTTTTGAAAGAACCACAGACCACACTGAAAGTCATTTTGACCTTTGAGTATTTCCATTTGTTTTAGATTTGTTAGAAAGTGGGTACACTATAAATATGATTTTACATTAGTCCTTTTAATGATGCCATGTCTCTCAAAAAGGCTTTGGAAATCGTCCAATTTTTTGCAATAACCTAAAAATAACCTGCACTATATTGCAACAGAAACAGACACTATTTTATTTATAGTCACTGTCTCACAAAATTTTACTGTTTTCAGTGTCCTGCAGAGCACAGAAAACTCACCTATAAGTTTGATACAGGAGAAAGCATATACCAAATAACTCTCTACTCAGAATGCTTTTTATACAAATGCATAACTCAATTCAACTCAAATAATTATTGAGCATCTACTCTAGTTCAAGTGCTATAATAAATATAATAACATGACATAGTCTTTTGGTTAGATCAATTCTGTTGGGGGTCTTTAAAATTTTTTTCAAAATTCATAAAATCTTGTTTTTCCTTTTGTAGTTGGAAAGTTACAGATAATCTGTTTTCAAAAAAAATGGAGGCATTTTCTTCTGCTTCATTTCTGGAATTTACCTATGTAATCATCTACACTTCTCACACACTGTTTCTTTAAAACAGGCTACTTTTTAAGAAAGTTGTTGAAAGCCAGGTGATTCACTTAACAACTCAAAGAATATTGTCAGGATTATTTTCAGACATTCAGTCTTCTGGAGAAATCTATGTAGCACTGGACTGGTGGGATCAGGGCCAGGAAGTTGAGAACATCTGACTCACAAAACAGGGGAGGGATGAGGGACAAGAGGACCTAGCACGTGCCATATCCACCTAAGTAAGAGAGCAATAATAGTAACGTAAACATCTAGGGAAAGAGGCAGACTTCTGTAGGAGTCAAGGAGCCCTTGGGGTAGAGTAAGGGCATTCAGGCTGAGAACGGTTGGTAACATCCTGGCATTAACAGAAAGGCAGCTAGCTGTGCTTTGAGTTTCAGAGCAGGAGCCAAGGAAGTTTTTATGCACATGCTCTAGTAATAAAGGTTTATAGAAGGTGCCAAGAGGACCGATCTCTTTGTCAACAATCCCTGTCATTAGGTTATGTAGATTTGGGATAAAGGGGAGGTGGGGAGGAAGAGAGAATTATTTTTTTTAATATACTTAACTGAAATTTTGTCTAAGCTCTAATCACTTGTATACCTTTTTGCCTTGATGTGCTATAACTTCTTGATCATACCTGTTTATTTCCAACCATAGAAATAGAATTCATAATTATAAGTCTAGAGATCTTGACAGGATATTTCTACAGAACACAGCTTCTCATTTTGTTCTAATATACAACATTCTAATATTTAAGATTATGTGTAAGTTTAATAAAATGTAATTCTATATACCAATTATTAACTCCCTTTCCATTGTAGATTTCCAGAGGAAGTAGATTTGATTACTAGTTACCTGCCCTGTATATGGAAGCATGAGATAGACAACTTTAAAACAGTGGATCTTCAATAAATTCAGAATTATTACCTTCTCATATATATGAAAACTATAAGTGACTTCATCTTAATTAGGTTTACAAGTTATTATGAATATTAGTGCACTTATAGAAATAAATGAAAATAGGTCTGATGTATATGTATGCCTCTCTGAATGCAATCTGCCTCCATAATGATATCTCTAACAGACTTCAAGATTTATATAAATATAAAATTTCCATAGTTTTCATTTCAATATAGCTCAATTAACAAAGTTCCAATCTGACATATGGAATATTAGTTTTTTCCTTGAGTAAAATTTTTCAGTTTTGTTATTCACAGTCATTGCTTTGCATGACCCTACAATTTACTTTTATGATGAAAAAAACATTTTTAAACAAAAATTGTGGTCAATGAATAAAATGTCATAATTCATTAGTATTTTAAGCTACCTGATAAAAAGTAAAGTAAGATCTCTATTAACTGACCGAAGTAAGTAACAAAACTCCATTCTCTTTCAATAGCTAACTGTATGAGTTTCTTAGCTTTATGAATCTTCAGGTAGTAGTCTGTCTTTCTATTTACCTTAAAAAAAATCAGAGTGTTTCTCAAGCTAGAATTACAGGGAAAAATAAAACACAATAAAATGAGATAAAAAAATAAAAATATTAATTTGCTTTCCAAGATACCAAGACTCAGAAACCTATCTGGAAATCTCTAAGACCTACAAGACCTCTCAGTAACTATAAGTGTCTGCACAATGGCTCCAGAGATTATTTAAACTAACTAGATGCATTGAAAGTCACCATTCACAGAACTAAAAATACACCAATGTTTTAACAAGCAGCTTCTTATGATTCATAGCTCTGGTAGCATTTTTAAGTCCCATGAAATATATTTAACTTTGAAATTAACTGAAACTACCTTACACAAGAGCCTTTTATAATTTCTCACGTCTTTCAGTCTGAAACATCAGTTCCGATTGAGGATAGAGAAGTGCCATTGTCTATATTTTTCTATAATAATGTAGATTAAAAGAATATTATTTCTCCTCTATTAAATAGCATATGAGCTCAAAAAGTCCACCAACTGACACATCTGAACATTTTCCACTTCCTTCCGAAAGATGAAAAATCACATCAGACAGGAAACAGATTCTTTAGATTAGTGGCAGGTGTAGAACACATACACCAGTCAGCGTACATTTTCAGTGTGGACAGGCATGCTCAGTGACAGAGGGTGCAACTCTCCCTTTCACTGAAGGGACACATATCATATTATTCCTTCTTCTACACATCACCAAGCAGAGTTCCCAAGCAACAAAACTACCTGCTTTTGGTCGAGCACCAGGCTACTCTTAAAAGACAAAAAAATCAGTACCAAAGAGAGGATGATGACGATGATGATGATGGCCATGATGATGGGTCTAGTTTAAGAAATTTTTTAGGAAGGAGGAAAAGTTGTCCCCATTTTCATACTAGTTTATCTAGCCCAATAAACTTATTCAGAAGGTGAAACATTTAGAAGCTTTATTTACAAGTTAAGTAATTTAGATCTCGGTGCAATAATATGGTTAAGGTAGAACCTTAAAGCTGCAGTAGTAACTGGGTGTTACTGAAGTAAGTTTTCAAAGTAAAAATACAAGCCCTCTTCTCTTCCCGGAGTGCCCACCAAAAACTCATCTCCTAATTTATTTCTCTTTTCTCCAAGCCAAATAAACAAAAATATCAAATCTACAAAATCATGACATTACTTGGGGTAAATTCTGGAAAATGGGAGAGTTAAAGGAGAATACAAGTTTGGATTTCAGATTTACCTGCTCTGATCCCAATTGGCAGCGAAAAGGACTAGAATCTTCCTGCCATAGTGGTCCAGATTGGCCAGGCCCCCCGGGAAGCCATCCTTCAGTGCCTGCTTGATCCCAGGGTCGGTGGCCTTGAAGCTTTTGAACATGTCCAGGTTCTGCTGCCGGTACTCAAAGTACTGCGCCAGGAGGCGGAAGGCCTCAAAGTGATGAAACTTCCTAGCCCGCAAGAAGCGTAAGATGAAAGCATCATCCGTGCGCAGAAAGCCAATGTCCGGCCTGGTGATGACCATATCCCTCACCTCCTGGATGTCCTGGTGCAGCGTGTCTGGGTTTTCATTGAGCTCCAAGCGAGCTTTCTCCAGGGTCTCAGGAGAGAGACCAGCTTGCAAATGAGTCATTGTTCTGCCTGTTCTGGAGCCTTCACTCAGAAGCCCTAGTTGACTGTCCCAAAGCAAATCTGGCCTTTACCACCACCACACTCCAGCCCCCAGACCTCCTGCTGCCTGCTTCCTCTCCCCTACAGGAAATTAATAGTCTTGGTGTCCAATCAAGTGCCCTGTTGCTCCTGCTTTCCCCCAGCTTTACCGGGAGGGGGGATGTAAACTTCTCCCGCCCCTAAAATACAACACCCCACTTTGGCTCCCTCTTCCCTTTCCTTTAAAGAGATGGGAACCCTGAAGGGATCCGCACTCCTCTTCTTGTCCTTTCTCTCTCCTAACAAATCACCCCTAATCCCACCTGGCACGGGTGGTTCTGATCTTGGTACTGTCCTCTTCTCTTCTCTTCCAATATGTAACAAAAACAACCCCCACGCACATCTCAGCCCCTGCACTGTGAATGTTCCTGAGGTCCCTACTGAAGGATATGCCTGCCAGGAGTGGCGATGGAAATTCTGATTAATAATAAGGTAGCTCTTCAGCGCTGAGCTCCAGGGTGGAGAGATATCATCTTTGCCAGAAAGAAAAAGAGAGAGAGAGAAAGAGGGGGGAGAAAGATTATTTCTCCCTCTACTTATTCAAAGACGCTATTTTTAAAAGGCATATTTGTGGGATTTATTTAAGATTATTGTGATCCAATTAGGTGGAGACTCTGCAGATAGTGCACCTTCCCACCTCCCATCTGAGATACATCGTGATCTCATAAGGCACCAGTAGGGGTTCTGGTGGCGTTGGTACCGGCGTGGGCTCCCGCAACCCCACCCCCAACTTCTGCCTTCCTCTAGCCCTTGATTTGCACGGACTTGCCGCGGGGTGGGGGAAAAGGGGGGAGGGGGGGGTAGAGGATCGGGGATCTCTCTGGGAACGCACATTTCAAAAACAAGAAGGGGAGGGCGTTGTGGAGAATGAAATTAAAATGTCCTTATCTTTTCTATAAAACCCCAAAGCAAGAAAGAAGAAAGAGCAGCCGCTCCTACCAGCAAACCCGGAGGCGGGGTCGCTAAGCAATGCGACACTCCCAGGCATCCATCAGCCGCGGCTTCACAGCGGCGGCGGCGGCGACAGCGGCATCAACTCCTCTGGGCGGAATGGAAGGAGCAGAGAAGAGGGGCGGCAGCGGGGACCCGGGCCGAAGATGCGCTCGGGAGCGGCCGCGGCCACATCCTCCGCGGGCAGCCCGCCGCCTCTCCCAGCAGGAGGGGTGGGGATCACAGGGCTAGAGCCACCGCTGTCCCAGGTCCTCGCCTGGCCCTGCCATTTCTGCCTTCGGGAGAGAAGGTGGGGAGCGGGACCCGAACGCCTGGATGGAGAAGGCCACTCGGGCGGCCACCGCCTTTGTGCGCCCTCCCGAGCAGCGGGGGTGGTGGGCGCAGCGGGGCGGCTGCTGCGCCGCGCCGGCCTCTCCGGGGGGCTCTCCCGAGCGGTCCGAGTCAGGTGCGCCCCTCCGGGCTGCTGCGGCGGCTCCGGCTGCTGCTGCTAAAAGAAGACTCGGCTCAGCCCAACTCCTCTCTAATTATCCCAGCACAGATCTCGCTGCGACGTAAGCACTCACTCAGCTCGCGAGCGCACTCCGCTCCTCTCTCTGCCTCGCTGGGGTAGGACAGCAATTTGCGTGGCCTGGAAACATCCCGAGCTCCAAGTTTAGCGTGCTCCTAGTCCCCACTCCCGAGCAGGCTGCGGAGCGGGCGTCGCCGGGACAGGCGGGGCAGCTATGCTCTCCAGCCTCCCCACGCCCCTCTCTCACCCTTTGTGTGCAAGACCCCAGAGCGGCCAGGAGAGTAGCTGTTGCAGACGGTAATTCACATTGACATGCATCTTCTAGTTCCTGTAGGAGGCAGTTTTGATGTAGAAGGAGTACGGAAACATTTTGTACTTTTTGCATTTGTTGTAGACACAGATATTTAATTTAGAAAAGACCAGAGTGATTCCAAGGCAATGTGTTGATGATTAAGCCTCCGGAGGAACTTACATGAATAACAGTTTTTCAACCATACACTCTTCCTGTTGAAGAGGATGAAAATGAGCACTGGGGCAAATAATAAAAAATAAACATAATTCTCAAAAGGAAAAAAAGGCACCTCACTCATATCTCATAATAAAGCAAATATTTCTAGAAACACATACCATCCTTCCTTCAGTTGTATGCATCTGCATATCGTTAAAAATGAACAAGAGTCCTTGCCCTTAAGATGACTATCTATGGATTTGAGGGAAAGGGATATTTTCTATTTCCAAAGCACAGCACGTATTACTGAGCATGTTACTAAGAGCAACTTTAATTTACAAACTGTAGAATGGGGTCTTGAATTGAAGTTAACGTTAACTCAACGCAACTAATATTTACTGAGTTCCACTAGGTGTGGGGCATTTTTCTGGATTCTGTGAATAGGAGGTGGTCTTGAAGATAAGCACATTTTGTTATGTTTTTAATTTGACATTTCTTATCTGCTCATTTTCAATTTTGATGACTATAAGAACCCTCAAAATACAGGCACACTTTTTGTTGTTATTCTAACAGCGATGGTGTTAACAAGAAGAAAACAGGTTGTATGGCAGAACTAGAAAATTTATTAATTAAATTAATGCGAATTAATATGAGAACCAGAATAAGACAATAAATTACACACACACACAGTCATTATTCTCAAGGAATACATGTTTTAAATGGGGAAGGCAGAAAACAAACCACTTAGGTGTGTATACACGTGTTAATATGTGTGTGTTATATATATGCACGATATATAAGGTCCTTCTAGGATTTTAAGTGATTATGATTCTCTCAAGCATTCCGAATGCAATGTAAATTTTTGGTTTTCATTTAAAATTTTTTTTTAAATTTTTTATCTAATATTTTATAGGTTGAAGAAAATTTATGGTTCATATCAACTGTATGAGGAGGTTTTAGTCATCACCACTATGGAGAGACGATTCTCCCTGGATCTGTTCTGTTTCTGCATGTCTTATGAGCAAGGCACTGTAATTGCCTTTTTTTCTAGACTATCTTTTCAAGGGTATTTGTACAGTAAATAATCTTGGGAGATATTGGAAGATAGAGATAGTACCTCCATCTGAAACAAAGCATTGAAAGCTGTGGTATCTCTCTCCTGACCAAAGGATAGGCAGGCTTATTTGAATTCCCTAAACTAGAAGCTACTCTACTGTAATGCCACCCACTGTTTATGTCAGTATCACTTCTTAGCTCTGTAGGAATTAGAGCTCAGGTGGCCAGTGCAAGTTATGCAGATGCTCATACTGCCCGCTATGCCTGAGTGACAAAACCCTTTATTTCTAAGCCAGGAGTTTTCCATGAAACTATTTCTAAGCCAGGAGTTTGCCATGGAACTATAGCCAGCTAACTTGATAGCCTGTAAGTAGAGTTAAAACTCAGATATTTCACCTTGATGAAAAACCAATTGCTTCTTCCTTGAGATGGACATATTAGACTATATTTTTAAGGGAATTTATAAAATAAAATTTATTTTTCTGGCCCAGTGTATGATACAACCAATATTGAAGGATGGCATTTTTGTTATTTATTATTTACCAATAATAGAATTGCTTCAAATAAATTTAACATATAAATATAAGATAGAAATAGTCTCTAACACCCAGTAGGATTGTTGGAGTACATCAGTTAGGTATATATGATTTTTAAATCACATTTACAAACTATTAATGATTATACTATTATTCTTTCTCTACTTGTACATTTGAACACAGTTCTGAAAACAAAATGAATATACAAAGCCATCTAAAATTAAACAAGGTGTTTATTCAAATGATGTCAGAGCATTTGATTTTCATTCAATATTAATTTACCTTGCCAAATTAGTGCAAAGTAATGTAGGAACTGGAATATGAGAATAAATTAACTAAACAAAGGATTAATTAAAGCATTATTGGAAAAATAATTAAATCAAGGGCTTCAGGTGTTTTCAAGCAACTAGAAAGGAAAGCTTTGTTTACCACTAAATTTAAAATGAATAGAGTAAGTAGTTTACATTTTAAAACATTTTATTCCATTTATTGTTAAATAAAATATATGCACAAAAAGGAGCACTATATAAAGATGTACAGCTCACTTCTATATTACAAGCCAAACACACAAATAAGTGTCCGACCAGGTTAAGAAACTGAAAATTGTCAGCAGCCAGAAAGCCCCCTCTCAGCCCCTCCTAACTACTGCCCTCTTTACAACAAAGGAAACCACGCTATCTTTATTTTAAAAGTAATTCTTGTTTGTTTTCTTTAATTTTACCAATGAAACAACTACAATTTAGTTTTTCTGTTTCTGAACTTAAATGTAATCATTCACATATAATGGTATCATTGACCTCTTTTATTCAGTATTATCTTTGTGTGATTCATCCCTATTGTTGTATGCAGTTCTCTCATATTCAGTATGATGCACAGAATTGCATTGTTATACACATGCTACAGTATGTGTATCCATTTGACTGTGGAGGGAAATTTGGGTTGTTTTCAGTTTGGAACTCTTAGGAATCATGATGTATGAACATTCTGGTACATGTCTTTTGGTGCACATGGAAAGACCTAGGATTGAAAATTTCTGGGTCATGTGTGATGTGCACCTCCAAATTTAGTAAATAATCCCAAACTGTTTCCCAAATGGTTATTTCACCATCCCCCAGCAATACACGAGTGTTTTTACCGTGCCATGTTCTCAGAAATCTTATTATTGTCTATCATTTTAACTTTATCCATTCTGACTTTGAACCAGGGTATTATTGCATTATGGTTTGGGTATGCTTTTCCATCATTACTAATGAGGTTAAGTTTTCACATTGTTTTGGGCCATTGGTACACCCTTTGTTTGAAGCATCATTTCAGAGCTGTTGCTGATGTTTATAGTGGGGTATTGATTGCTTTAATATTGCATTGTAGAACTTCTTTATAGATTCTGAATATGAACCTTTGTCAGTTGCACATGTTGTGAATATCTTCTCCCAGTTCATGGCTTTTTTTCTCACTCTCTTAGCCTTGTCTATTAAGCAACATAATTTTAAATATTTAAGTAATTCAGGTTTTCTCCTATGAACAGTACTTTTTGGGTCCTGCCTAGAATATCCCATAATTACTCAGATATTTCTTCTCCAGTATACCTTCTAGAAGTTTTATTGTTATTGCCTTTCACATTTAGACTTGCAATTCACAGGGACTGTGTTTTGTGCATAACATGAGAAAGAGATTAAGTAATTTTTTTCTCTATATGAATAACCTGTTTACTTAATACCATTTATGGAGACTATTCATTGAAAAGATCATCTTTCTTCCCAACAGGGCAACCATTGTCACACAAAATAATTTTTCACATGTGAGTAGATTGTGATTCAATGTAAATTTTAAACTCCACCTTTTTTTATACAACCAATATTCCTCAGTGGTTCCCAAAGTGTAGGTCCCAGACCAGCAGCACTAGTATTACCTAAGAACTTGTTAGAAGTGTAAATTCCCATGCCTGACATACTGAATCAGAAATCCTCCCTAAGATGCAGCGACTCACAAAGTCTCTGCGCAGCCCTTTGAGTGATTGTAATTTACACAAAAGAATAAATGCTTTAGATTTAACCCCACACATATCCTTTTTACTCTTTATTCCTTCCTGTATCTCTGAGTTTCCATATGGTATTGATCTGTTTGTTTCTTCATTAGAACACATTGTAATGTGTCCTTTAGTACAGATCTGAGGGTTATAAATTGTTTATTTGTCTGAAAGTCACTTTATTTTACTTTTACTCTAAAAAATATTTCTTAGATATAGAATTCTAAATTAGCAGTTATTTTCTTTTAATACTTTACATATTTTATTTCTATTTTTCTGGCTTGTCTTATTTCTGTAGTAAACTTAACTGTTAATTTTTTCATTGTTCCTTTCCAAGTAATAGCCATTTGTCTCTACCTGATTTATTTTTCTACTTATCTTTAATTTTCAGCAGTTTTACTCTATGCTTTTTATTACTTTATTCTTTTTTATTATTATACTTTAAGTTCTGGAATACATATGCAGAATGTGCAGGTTTACATAGGTGTACACATGCCACGGTGGTTTGCTTCATCCATCAACCCATCATCTACATTAGGTACTTCTCCTAATGCTATCTCTTCCTTTGCCCCCCACCCACTAACAGACCCCAATGTGTGATATTCCACTCTCTGTGACCATGTGTTCTCATTATTCAACTCCCACTTATGAGTGAGAACCTGCTATGCTTGGTTTTCTGTTCCTGTGTTAGTTTGCTGAGAATAATAGTTTCCAGCTTCATCTATGTCCCTGCAAAGGATGTGAACCCATTCATTTTTATGACTGCATAGTATTCCACAGTGTATATGTGCCACATTTTCTTTATCCAGTCTATCAGTGATGGGCATTTAGGTCGATTCCAAGTCTTTGCTATTTTGAAGACTGCTGCAATAAACATACATGTGCATGTGTCTTTATAGTAGAATGATTTATAATCCTTTGGGTATATACCCAGTAATGGGATTGCTAGATCAAATTGAATTTCTATTTCTAGATCATTGAGGAATCACCACAGTGTTACACAATGGTTGAATTAATTTACACTCCCACCAACAGTGTAAAAGCATTTCTATTTCTCCACATCCTCTCCAGCATCTGCTGTATCCTGACTTTTTAATGATTGCCATTCTAACTGGCGTGAGATGGTATTTCATTGTGGTTTTGATTTCCATTTCTCTAATGATCAGTGATGATGAGCTTTTTTTCTGATGTTTGTGGGTAGCATAAATGTCTTCTTTTGAGAAGTGTCTGTTCATATCCTTCACCAGCTTTTTGATGGGGTTGTTTCTTTCTTGTAAATTTCTCTAAGTTCCTTTTAGATTCTGGATATTAGGCCTTCGTCAGACAGATAGATTGCAAAAATTTTCTTGCATTCTGTAGGTTGCTGGTTCACTCTGATGATAGTTTCTTTCATTGGGCAGAAGCTTTTTAGTTTAATTAGATCCCACTTGTCAATGTTGACTTTTGTTGCCACTGTTTTTGGTGTTTTAGTCATAAAGTCCTTGTTCATGCCTATGAATGGTATTGCCTAGGTTTTTTCTAGGGTTTTCATAGTTTTAGGTCTTACATTTACATCTTTAAACCATTTGAGTTAATTTTTGATAAGGGTAAGGAAGAGGTCCACTTTCAGTTTTCTGCATTTGGCTAGCCAGTTTTCCCAACACCATTTGTTAAATAGGGAATCTTTTCTTCACTGCTTGTTTTTGTCATGTTTGTCAAAGATCACATGGTTGTAGATGTGTGGTATTATTTCTGAGGCCTCTGTTCTGTTCCATTGGTCTATATATCTGTTTTGGTACCCATACCATGCTGTTTTTATTAGTGTAGCCTTGTAGTATAGTTTGAAGTCAGGTAGCATGATGCTTCCAACTCCCCCACTCCTTTTTTTTCCATTTGCTTGGTGAGCCTTCCTCTGTCCCTTTATTTTGACCATATGTGTGTCTTTGCACATGAAATGTGTCTCCTCAATGCAGCACACCAATGGTCCAGTCTGTATCTTTTAATTCAGGCATTTAGTCCATTTACATTTAAGGTTAATACTGTTATGTGTGTATGTGATCCTGTCATTATGAAGTTAGCTGGTTATTTTGTCCATTAGTTGATGCAGTTTCTTCATAGTGTTGATGGTCTTTACAATTTGGTATGTTTTTGCAGTGGCTGGTACCAGGGTTTTTTTTTTTTTCATATTTAAGGCTTCCTTCAGGGGCTCTTGTAAGGAAGGCATGGTGGTGACAAAATCTCTCAGAATTTGCTTTTCTGTAGGGATTTTATTTCTCCTTCACTTCTGAGCTTAGTTTGGCTGGACATAAAATTCTGGGTTGAAAATTATTATCCTTAAGAATGTCAAATATTGGCCACCACTTTCTTCTGGCTTGAAGGGTTTCTGCAGAGAGATCCACTGCTAGTCTGTTGGGCTTCCCTTTGTGGGTAATCTATCCTTTCTCTCTGGCTGCCCTTAACAATTTTTCCTTCATTTCAACCTTGATGAATCTGATGATTATGTGTCTTGGGGTTTCTCTTCTTGAAGAGTATCTTTGCGGTGTTCTCTGTGCTTCCTGAATTTGAATGTTGGCCTGTCTTGCTAGGTTGAGACAGTTCTCCTGGATAATATCTTGAAGAGTGTTTTTCAACTTGGTTCCATTCTCCCCATCACTTTCAGGTACACCAACAAATGTAGGTTTTGTCTTTTCACTTAGTCCCATGTTTCTTGGCCCCAAGTACTGGACTTATCTCATCTTAGCTTCTTCTTATTCTACCATAGTAACTGTCTGCTATCATTAAGCAGGATTTTCTCATATTCATTGTCACTTCTAGACATCCTCAGCCAGAGGATTGATCTCCAAAATACCTAAACTGATTCTTTTTTCTTATGAGACTGGAGAATAATTTAAGCCAGTTTCCAAATTTTCTTATTACTGATAGACAACTTTTTAATGTCAGAGATTATAATTTTATATTTATATCCATATTTATGTGTATAAAATGAGAAGATATTTAGAAACTATTCCACCAGAAGAAACTATGTCTGCATTATTAAATCTCTACTGGGGGCTCACATGTTCATAACAACAACAAAGAATTTTAGTTAAGCATTAATGAATATTTCTAAATTTTCCCTTTAGTATTTATTTTTTCAGCACTTATTTATTTCATCATCTGTAAGTATCACCCACATACAAGTGACAGCCGATCCCAAAAGTATGAGAAAATATTTATAGGTTTAAAATGTAATTAAATTAAATTTAAAATTAAGAATTATTATTTAATATTTTATTTTGAGAAAATTATACATTCACTGCAGTTTTAAATATATATATATAGAGTGATCCCATGGACTCTTAGCCCAGTTTCTCCCAATTGTAGCATCTTACAAAATGATATAGTTCAGATCGGTGTCCACACCAAATCTCATGTCAAATTATAATTCCCATGTTGGAGGTGGGGCCATGTTCACATGGAAGGTGATTGGATCATGGGACCACCTTTCTCATGAGTGGTTTAGCACCATCCCTCTTCATACCATCCTGATAGTACGTTCTCATGATATCTGGTCATTTAAAAGTGTGTAGCACCTCCCCACAACTCTTGCTCCTGTTCCTGGCATGTAAGACACCTACTACCTCTTTACCTTCTGCCATAATTATAAGTTTCCTGAGTTTTCTCCAGAAGCATAAGCCACTATGCTTTCTATGTAGCCTGCAAAACCATGAGCCAAATAAGCCTCTTTTCTTTATAAATTACCAAGTTTCAGGTATTTCTTAGCAATGCAAGAATGAACTAACACACAAAACTATGGAACAGTGTTACAATCAGGATATTGATACAAAAAAGAGTCTGAGCCTTTTAGTCAACACGAGGATCCATCATGTTGCCCTTTTATAGTCACACTTAGTTCCTATAAGCTCTGTTTAGCCCTCAGACCCAAAAGACCAGTGCCCCTAATATATCTAAGGGCATCAAAAAGTTTAGAATATGCTTCCTGCTACATCTGTGCCTATATTTATGTGTATAATTTAGAAACCATTTCACCAGAAGAGACTATGTCTGCATTATTAAATCACTACTGGGAGCTCATATGTTCATAATGACAACAAAGAATTTTACTTAAGCATTAAAACATATTTCTAAATTTTCCCTTTAGTATTTATTTTTTCAATGCTTATTTATTTCATCACCTGCAAGTATCACCCACAGACAAGTGACAGCTCATCTCAAAATTATCTGTAGGTAGTACTACAGATAAGTTAAATTAAAATGAGGGCATTGCTTTTAAAAGCATCACATAGAATAGATGTTGCAGATGTAGTTGGCAAATTCTCAGATCGGACTCTTTTCTGTAACAATATCAAAATCCAGATTGAGTAGTATAGTTTTGTGTATTATTCCATTTTTGCATTGCTATTAAGAAATATCTGAAACTGGGTAATTTATAAATCAAAGAGATTTACTTGGCTCGTGGTTCTGCAGGCTGTACAGAAAGCATAGTGTTTCTGCTTCTGGGGAGGTCTGCTGTATTAGAGGGTTTATAGCTAGTAGTCTCCTAAACACAGGGGAACATTAAGAACAATGAAATAATAATTTGGCAATCATCATTGTCATTATAATAATTCACAATCACCATTGTCATTGTTGTATTTAATGGGCAAACTGCTTATCTCCAGATGTTTACTTCAGTTTCTTCTTTCTTTTTTTTTTCATTTCTAGGTAGAACCACAGATAAGTTAATTAAAATGAGGGTATTACCTTAAAAGCACTTCATAGAACAGATGTTGCAGATGTCATTGGCAAATTCTCATATGATCTTAGTGTTGTGTTATCAATAATATCACACCTTCATAGAAGCCAGTAATAGAGAATTGATCTAGCTAGTTTCTTTGTGATAGAAATGCTTTCCAGATATCCAGTTAAATGCAGTGGAAATTGTAGTGCTCTCCTTTCTTTCTAAGAAGTAATAAGGAGGTGATTATATTAAATCTTATTCATCTGAAGAGTTCTATCTAAAATTATAATCATACTATATACAAATATTTTAATAGTTTTCATTTTATGGATCTATATTAATTTTTTATTTTATTTTGTAATGATACACTCTACTTTTAATAAGGGCTTTCATAAAAGGATATAATTTGCTTGAGTCGTTTTATCCCATGGGTCAATAGTTCCAACATAATTATACAGGTAGAACTAGATTGAAATAACCATCAGGGGTTACCTCAAGGAAAAACACTCCCTAAAAGATTTGGGAGGGGTATGTGTACGTAACTATGTGTGTGCATGTGTGCAGGCAAAAACTGATGAAGGTCTGGATGGATGTATAAGAACCTCAAATGTTTTTAACATAATCAGCAACCATGTGCTCACCCCATGGGAAGCAGCTTGGTATAAGCAATGCTGACCCCCATAAAGCATCTATTCAGGGTGAAGACACTTAAATAGATAAACATATGGAAAACTGGTATTTTGCTGACTCTCCCAGAGTTGTCATTTCTTATATGAATGCAATTATATCTAAGCTTGTCAATGGCAGCAAACATGCCTGTGACTAAATGTCACCCTGTTGGTGATGTCTCATCAGTAGATAAGAACAAAGTCAGTTCTGTCTAATTGCTCTTGTTTTGAGACATGTAATTTCAGTTGTAACATATTTTCATACCAACTGTTCAAACTTGAATCCCTTTCATTTTCTCAGGAGCAATTTTTGTTCTCAAAAATATTGACAATCTTATTATTGCATCCTCTCTGATAAAAAACATCCAATAGGACCTGGGTTTGTTTTAGTGGAACATGATTAGCTAAACTTTACAAGCATTGGAGGGGAGCTTTTTTACTACAAGCACAAGTAAGTTTTGTTCTGAGGTTTCCAGAAACATGAAAATTATACGTCTGTTTGTCCTGCCTCATAGCCCTCATGTGCAGCACGCATTAAGCACTCAAAAAAGCCACAAGTAGAGAAACAAGTAAAAGAAAAGTGAAACCTCATGAAGGTTAAAAAAAAAAAAACCCCTGTTATGTTCCAGATATAAGCCATGTTTTCCTTGTGGAAATACTTTATATGATCTGCAAGTAAAATATCTTAAATTTAAAGTAATTCTTTTTGACATTTGACTCAATGTGTGATCAATTGCTGTGATTTCTTTTGCACGTCAGTTAAATAGTCCTTTGAAAGTGTTTCTCTTAGATTTCCATTGGTTTACTTTTTCTCTGGCAATAGTTACAGATACTCATGTGCCTTTCCAAACTGTTTATCTTCTGGCTTACTAGGCAACTAGTGTTGCTTATTCAGTAAAAGAAGACCTTGAGTCTGTCCAGCTAGATATTCATTAATGGGTTAAGATAACAACCTTAGTCATATTTTTTAAAAAACTGCTTTTTTCAGGAGGAGGGGATTTATTTTTATTTTATTTTGTTTCATTTTATAATTTGAACTTTTATTTAGATTCAAGGAGTTCATGTGTAGGTGTATTACACGAGTGTATTGTTTGATGCTGAGGTCTGGGTTATGAATGATCCAGTCACCCAGGTGGTGAACATAATACCCAAGTTTGTTTTTCAACCCTTCCCCCTTTTTTTCCTCCCCATCTAGTAGTTCTCAGTATCTATTGTTTCCATCTTTATGTCCATGAGTACCCAACATTTAGCTCCCACTTATAAGTGAGAATCAGGCAGTATTTGCTTTCTGTTCCTGCATTAACTTGCTTGGGATAATGGCTTTCAGCTGTATCCATGTTGCTGCAAAGGACAGGCATTTGTCCTTTTTTTAGGACTGTGTAGTCTTCCATGGCATCTGTGTACCACATTTTTTGTTACCCAATTCACTGTGATGGGCACCTAGGTTGATTCCATGTCTTTGCTATTGTGAATAGTGCTGTGATAAACATGCAAGTACATGTGTCTTTTTGGTAGAACAATTGGTTTTCCTTTGGACATATACCCAGTAAAGGGACTGCCGGATCATATCGTAGTTCTGAGTTCTTTGAGAAATCTTCAAGCTGCTTTTGATGATGGCTGGACTAATTTACATTCCAGCCAACGGTGTAGAAATGTTCCCTTTTCTCCACAACCTGGCTAGCATGTGTAGATTTTTGATTTTTTAATAGAAGCCATTCTGACTTGTGTAAAATGGTATCTCACTGTGGTTCTGATTTGCATTTCTCTGATTTTTAGTGATGTCGAACATTTCTTCATATGTTTTAGGCTGCTATATGTTAAAGACCACTTTAAAAATCTCTCATATAAGTCATGGGTTCAATCCTCACATGAAATTTTAAAAATATGTTGTTTTAACATACAAATGGAGTTTCAGTCCCTTACTAATACATTTATTCTTTCACAAAATATTTCTTGAGAACCAGTTATGATGCAGACTCTGTACTAGGCAACTCTTCCCTCTGCTTCATTTTCACTGTAGAATATACAGCAGGTAAATTATCTAAACTAATAAAGGCTTATTTCCCAAAACTTTATTTTTAGGATTCTATAGCTATAGTCATGTTTTCTGGTATAAGATGGGGACATGCCTCTAAATTCAAACAGAACCTGTTAGGATAGTGACCAGCCCCTACCAGTGATGCCGTGGCTTTTCAAATCAATGCTGTTATACCAAAATGGTATCCTTTAGCAACCCTTCAGGAGCAGCCCTGATTTTTCTTAACCACTCAAATCAGGTTTTCTCAACATATTTAGGATATCAACACATGTGAGGACATCATCCAAAACTCCACAGAGAAAATAGGCCTTTAGGTTTTGTTAAATCCCTGGAAAGTTTGCTTTATCCAGTATTTTTCCACTCAAAAAAATATATCAGGAAAAGGAGAATGAGCTATAAGAATATAACCTGGAATTTTACTGTCAGTTTTATGTGTAAAGGTCAATAATTTTCAAACTTCAGTCCTTCAAGTCGTAGTGGTAACACATTATATGCAATAGTGTGTGTGTCGGCTTCATCAATTGAAGTGAAGCTTAGCTAGTTTCTGTGTCTGAATAATTAGATGTCTTTGATAACAGTACTTTTGATGACAGTTTTCCTTTTAGCAGTGTCAGCAGCAACTTTACTTTCTCTGCCTCTGATTGACCCAGCTTTTCATAGCTGAATTCAATATTGCCTACATTAGAAGATTTTGGTCCTTCTTTGCTTTCCAGATCAACCAAAACAAAAGTAAAGTGTAAACCAATAGCCCCAAATGTCATTAAGGGCCCAGCAGTGTGTCTGAAGATATGAAGCTGCCTGCATGAGGCCACAAGTACTGATGGTAATTGTGGCAAACTAGAGAACATGCTCAGCCTCCCCATGTCCTGATTTCTTTTCGTACTGCACAGGCATCCAAAATACCTGCAGGGCTACCAGTTTGCAACTCTTGACATTATATAATACCTCCTGCCCAAGCTACTCCTCTCTCATTCTTCAGACCTGAGATTTTGAAGATCCCAGTTTCTAGATGCCCAGGTTGTGCAACCCCACTGACCTCCTCCAACAGCACCTGAAAACTTCCTTATGGCTGAGCCACAAGTGGACCTAATCCACAGGACTGAGCTGTGAAGTGTGCCCCAGATCCTTACATACTGACTAGCCATTTGTTACTCTGCTTTGCTCCTTCTGGTTGCTCTTCCTGTGGCTGTGTTAGTGGTGGAAGAGACCTAAGTGACCCCGAGTTACCAGCAGCAAATCCATAGGCTCTGCAGCGACTTCAGCCCTGGCCTCCTCAGAAGAAAAAAATTCAACTGAGAGGCATAAAGCAGAAAAAGAAACCAGACCAAGGCAAGTTTCAGAGCAGGAGTGGAAGTTAATTTAAAAGGCTTTAAAACAGGAAAGAAAGGAAAGTTCACTTGGAAGAGAGCCAGGAGGGTGTGTGATTAAAGAGAGAGGTCAAGTCCCCATCTGACCATGATCCTAGGACTTTTATAGGCTCACCTCTTTCCCATGAGTCTTCCCTTAGGGTGGGCTGCCCTCATGAGCAGAGTCCTCCTTACCCTTGGGAAGTGAGCATGCACTCTTCCCAAGGGAGTTGTACACATGCCCATCTGAGGCTTTCTTCATTTTTCTGGTAGAACCTACCTTAAAGATCATACTTCACCATTTTTGTCTTTTAACTTGCATGCCCAGGAAGTTGCTTTTTCCTGGTATCTGCTTTTAATTAACATTTTAATGTTAACAGGTGTGGACCATCAGGAAATCGCCTCTCCCTGGTACGGGCTGACAATTTATCACTTTGAGAGAGGCAATGAAATAATTGCTGAATCATCACCTAACATTTCTAGTGGGTGGGGAGAGAGGCATGGGCTGCCCCATTCATGCCTATCTACCTTTAACAGCTGGAACATTGCCTTGTGTCTGAAATTAGGTGCCCATTTTTAATAGACAATTTTTCCAGATGCCGAGCACGAGCCCACCAACTTCAGAATGTTCTTCGACCCTGATGAAGGCTGGAGGCTGCACCCTGTCTATCTGAACATGCAGCCAGGTCCCAGAATCTACTGCTACTAGAATCATGGTTGAGAGCATGTCTCTCCTCTACTTCTGTGACCAAAGAATGCAATCCCCACCATATAAGCACCTGAAGCCTATCAGCATCTCAGAGAAAGTTTAGGGCTCCATCTTTCTCTCCTTATCCAACAAATATTGTTCCTCAGTTCACTAAAACTGTAATTCAAGGAGAATATATCATGAATATGCCAGAATAGGACTTTACTTTTCCACCCACTGAATTATATATGTTTCTCTTCACATTTCAAGAAACTATAGATAATTTGTTGCTGACCACCAGAGAGAAACCCATTCATAATATATTGACCAGGATACTCTGCCCTGTAAAAGTGGCCATCAGCTTGGTGAAATTGTGAGTGGTCCATTTTCATACTGCTTGGTTGCTAAAGTTAAGAGGCATCTTTACTATAAATACTTTAGTACAACTCAGCAACTTTGTAGCATATGCCTGTCCAGTCACTTTGAAAAAGATGTGAGCAACTCTCACTATAAGGCAAAACATAATAAGAATATTACAACATTAAACTGTTAGTAGCAAATTTCTTCATCTAATGCTTTCAAATTGTCCATTGCTAGAACAATAATCCCTGAATATCATATCTTACTTCTTTCTTCTGATCTTGTAATCCTCTAAAAGATACAAAACAGGACACTAAAGATAGCTTCAAGTTTGCTAAAAGGCGGTACAAGGGAATAGCAAGAGTTTGATATATATCTATTGTGAAATAAAAGAAATAAAATACTGAAATAATTTCAAAACTAGTCAAAGAATAATTGACTTCATAAGGCTGTAATAATTTCTTAAATATAAAACAATTTATTTAAAAAATTTTCAACCCAAATCTTCAAAATACTCCCTACTTCATGCAAAGTGATCTGCTCACTATCCCTTATAACCAACATATCCATTCTCCCGGTACCATCCATCCCTCCAAGCTCACAGCCTCAGAGTTATAGTCAAAGATTTGGTGTGGCTTCCCAGCAGAGGGAGCAGTAAACTCAATAGAGACTGAGTAACATCCAATGACCAAAAGCTTAGTGGTCACTTGAGCTCTGGGCTATTGAATGTCATGTTAGAGAATTTACAAAGGAAAAAATAAAAATGCTCAGATAAATTTGAATTTCAGATAAACAACAAATAAAAATTTTCAGCATAAGTATGTGCTATACAATATTAGAGACATACTTATAATTTAAAAATTTTAAACTAAATTTAAATCTAATTGGACATCCTATCTTTTCTCCAGCAACCCTGGTTGAAAAGTCAGTTGGCTGACACAAGAACAGAAAATCAAACACCACATGTTCTCACTCATAGGCGGGTGTTGAACAATGAGAACACATGTACACAGTGAGGGGAGCATCACACACTGGGGTCTGTGGTGGGGGGCCAAGGGAGGGACAGTGTGGGGGTGGGGAGGTCAGGGAGGGATAACATGGGGAGAAATGCCAGATGTAGGTGATGGGGGGATGGAGACAGCAAACCACATTACCATGTGCATACCTATGCAACAGTCCTTCATGTTCTGCACATGTACCCCAGAACCTAAAGTACAATAAATTTTTTAAAAAAAAGAAAAGTCTATTGGCTACAGAGGGGAAGAAAGAACAGTAACATTTAACAGTAAAAGATAGGCCCTCTTTTATCAATACTAGAAACAGGAGCAGGAAGGAACTGATTAGCAACATCAACCTTATGGTGATGGCACTGCACCTGTCAGGTCAGATGATCAAATGTCTGCAGGAGAGTAGCCTGTTGACTATGAGATAGTGGTACTGGGTGGAATATAAAGAGTGGACTCTAGAGGGACTTAGCATAGGAGCTCAATAAGGATGCCTGCCAGCTGGGAAGCAGTTATTTGACTTTTCTGACCTATCTTAACTGATTGCTGTAACTAGTTTTGGAAATAGGGCAGAAACTCTAAGACGTTTCCCTGTTTCACAAAAGGGAACCAAGGAATTGAAGAGTGGAAGTTCAGATAAATTTCATGGACGTTTAAGTTAAATGTGTCTTTGATTATAATTCCAGCCTTTGAAACATCCTGTGACTTAAATGAACTAAAAACAGCAGGCACAACTGTTTGTCTTGCATCCACAATGCCCTTCAGCTTCTTCAGGAAAAGGATAGAATCTTGTTCATCATTGACTCTCCAGTAGTGGTTACAAACTTGTTTCAAAAGACATGACTGTATCTATTGATTTGACTTCTGATGATTATGAGACTAAAAATAGTGTTTCTGCAAAGAAAATAAATGGGTCCCTTACAGCATCAAAAGCTACATTTGTTTTTAAAAAGATCAATAAATCACAGTATAAATTGAGAATGTTTTAAAAGACAAAAGGAAAATAAAGGTTATCTGGTTAAAAAAAAAAGTTCCTCTTTACAAAAAAAAATGTACTATTTCTCTTTGAACACTAAAAACCACTGACATCTCTATGCACAACCGAATACTCCACCCTTACTGGAAATGGTTAGCTATACTCTGGTGGCAGAGAGATCTCAATGTGACCAGGATTTAAATCACTGGACGGATGAAGAGTGCCTTGTGGAAGAGCAATGAGCTTAATATACACTGATATGTCTGGAATAATGTCCTCTCTTGGGCTCCCTCCCTCTCACATCCCTAGTCCACTGCCCTAACTTAGACTGCTGTGAGATTCAGCACGTCCTTTCCGATAGATTAATAGCATAGTTCAGATGGAAGCACTTCAGCCTATGAGACTTACCCTGGAAAATGTCATTTTGAGAATAAAATGTTATATTACACACCAAGACAATAAGGAAATGATATGAAATTAGGAGCATCAGACGAAGCAAATGTTTTAGCTTATATCATAAACTTTATCTTTCATATTAATGCTGAGACTGACTGGTTGACATGAAAATTCACTTAGTGGGTATGGCTTAAGTCACCCTCTAAAGTCCATTTTACTACTTGTAGAAAAATATATTTTTTAACTGTTTCAAAATTGAGATTTTTATATTGTCAAATAGAAAAACATTATATTAATTTTTATTAGCTGTCATCTTACTTCCATGAAAATGACAAAATGAGAATATATTCTTAGAATTCCTCTTGCAGAGGATTCACTAAATTCACAATATTTGTAACTATTCCGGTAAAGGCAGAGAGATAAGACCAAAGAGGTATCCCATGAGGTTTAAATTATCTGGCACTGTTTTATATTTTGAGACGTATGGTGAGTATAAAGATTTTCTTGTAGGACTCTGTATCTGTTTCTATCTTAAATGTTTCACAGTAAACTTTTAAAATTAGAAATCATAGCTACTTCATTCATATGTATACTATGGTGACCTTTATATAGAGGTCAAATTACACGCTACACATTTATTTAATATAAATTTTATCTTTAGGAATGTAATCACCCATCTTCTCTGATGCTTATATAGTCATTCAATTACAAATCAAAGGAAGATATTTTGATGAGCTGTCCAAATAGCTTTAGGTTTTCAAAATCTATCATCTGTAAAAAACGGTATTGATTGTAGGCTTCTGCAACCCCATAAGCCTCTCTAACTACCACCCTCTTTCTCCATCTCCCCTTCAAACATTTTGAAAAGCTGTTTAAAGTAACTGTCGCCTCTTAGCCGTTCTCTATTCATCCTCAGCTGTGTCCTCTGACTCACTCCATTAACATTGAAGTCATGCATTAGCGGTTGTCACCAACAAATTCTTGGTAAATCTTACTTAATCTCTGTAGCATTTGCACTGTTCATCTTCCCATCTTTCTTGTCACATTATCTTGTCATCTTTAGGCTTCCCTAATAAGATATTTACTTGGCTTTTCTCTTTTGAGTCCAGTTTTCACCACTCAGCCACTTTTTCTTTGTAATTTTACTCTAAACCTAGTTTTACCTACAAGCCTAACTTTCTTTACTGTAAAGATTACTCATTGCAGCGTGACCTGGCCTGCTTACTGTATCCATACAGGAGAATTCCAGACAACACTTTTAAAGTATAAGGTAAATCAGTTAAAATCATTTGCAAAAAGTAAGTTGCAACAAAAGTAACACATTGTAAAAACAAAAAGAATTGTTAATAGCAATATAAATGTTCAGAGCAGAAAAAAATTACAGAAATATGCACTATGCTTTACCAAAAGTTGTTTTATAGAGTGGATTACATAGGATATTTACCTTCTGAATTATATATTTATATCATTTTGAATTTTGTATAAGTGTATATTACTTTGAAAGCTATAAAATATGAAAGAGACAGTGAGAAGTAGGGATATAATAGATTTCATTGCACTGTCAGATTGATTAAATGGCACAGCACTTGCCTGGATTTATTGTGGGTTTAACTGTCTATAGGACATGGTAAACCCACAATAAATGTTAGCTATTATTATTACCTCATTGCACTTTTGTAGTTTCATTATTCTTCTCCCAATCCTAAAATGCTTTGTTCAGTAGGGTTGCCACATGAGCTCTTTTCTATCGCTCTACATACTTCCCCTGATATTCCTATGCCAATAACTCCCACATGTCTAGCCAAATTATCCTGTGAAGCTCCAGACCCGCCTGCCACAGTCTTGAGCACAGTTCTACTTGTATATCCTACAGGCCCCAAAATGCAACAGAAATAGAGCCAAAGTCTTCATCTTGACCCTCCATAAGTACTTGGCCTCTGAGGTCCCCGTTTCAGTGCCTAATACCATCATTAATCCATCGTGCAAGGCAGAAACCTGAAGGTCATCCAATATTCTGCCATCATCCCTTACAACTAATACCTATGTCCAGTTGATTCTTCCCCTTTATCTCCTTCATAGCTCACTTGTATCCATCTCTCCCGCCATTCCCTTGGTCAGTTCCTATAACATCTCTGTAACTGCCTCCTACTGAACTCACTGCCTCAGTTGTATACCATCCCAATTCATTTATTCAACGAACATTTACTGAGCAGAGTGTATAGCCACTAGGGAGAGAAACAAGTAAATTTGAAATCATATCTTCTGCCTCCAACAGTGATGGTGTGGTTATTCCTACTTCCTATATTATACACACATACACGTATCTTATTCATGTTCAATTTTTTTAAGAACACAAACATTTAAATGCAATTGTGCTATAGGATGACACTGGTATAATAGTGATGGTACAGAGAATCTCAAAGACACAGAGTAGATGAAAACCAGCTTAGAGTAGGTTATTTCAAGGAAGGCTTCCTGGAGGAAGCAACATCTGAGCTGAAATCTAAAGTATGTGCAGGTGTTGGCCAGACAAAGACATGTCCCAGGTCAGAAACAGCATTTTCAATGTTCCAGAAGCCAATCTTCTTAGCATGAAACAGTCTGTTCCAGTGTAGCTGTTATTTGTCATCAGAGTGGAAGAAACAAAGGCAGAATCCTGTGAACTGTATAAGAATATTAGATTCTGTCCTAAGGAGAATGGGAGCCATTGTATGATTTGAAGCAGAAACATCAAATAGTAAAATGATCACCCTGGTCACAGTGGTGTCTGTCCCTGCCCTCCAAATCAGAGTGAATTTTGTATCTTCTACTTAATACCCTTCAACAGATTCCTATTTCCCTTAGTTTTAAGCCCAAGTACTATCTAACCCCTGCTTACTTCTCTGTTCATGTATCTTATTATTCACCCAGCTTTAACAAACCCAGCTTCAACAAAACCGGTCTTCTAGCAGCCCTTGGAAACAAAAGTACCACACAGTTTGCTTCCCAGCCTTTGCATACTCTGTTCCACACTTCCTTCACTAATTCTGGAACATAGTTTCACCCTTCTTCGCTATAGTAACAACTAATCATTTAGAACTCGACACAAAACTAACCCCATTATATGGCACCTATCCTATCCAAAGTTTGATCTGTGCCCTTTCTCTGTAATCAAAATGATATTTATAAGATGATATTTATATTTTATCATCTATCATGCTCCACCGTAAGTACTGGCTTTTCTCTTTTCTTTTCTTTTTCATGACATACTTTGATACAGGCGTATAATGCATTTTTTACTTTTCTTTTCTTTTTCTGGTCTTGCTCCCTAGTGTGCATATATTCTGTAAATCTAGGGCTTTGTCTAGGTAGTCATGTGATAAATATATGTTGAATTAATGTGTAACAACATTTGACTTACTTGTTTAGGGAATATAGCAGGTTTCTTACTTGCTGTGCTATTTAGATCATTTTAATATTTCCTTCAAATTTAAAATCCCCTAAACCCAGATAATAAATTTAATTGTAGATAGAATCTATGTAACGTACAAATGTTTCCCAGACAATATAACTAACAATATAGTTTACTTACCTGTATTCAATTAAAACCGAAGTGGGAGAAAAAAATCTTTGTAAGCCATTGATGTTTGACTAAACATCTTTCACACTATCCTGATATATTGGTTTGTTTTTGTGATTAATTCTTAAATAAAATTGTGGTGGAAAACAATTTATCTCAACTATAAATGTCTAGGTGCCTTGAAACCCACTCTTAAATCTTCTCTTAGTAATTCAATTCTAAGCACTATAATTCAACCTTAGATAGAAACTCACTCATCAATTGAATGGTCATTTTCTCTGACTCTGTGCTTTATTATTATCTTCCTATGTATTACATTCTTTAATTAGAGAAATACAGAAACTGGCATGAAGAATTTCAAACGTTAGTATTATACTTCTTCAAATGAGTTTAATGTCAGAACATTGCCATGTGGCTATAAATCTAGAATTTCCAGTTTTAGATGAATAAGGTAATATCACCTTTGAGAATCTATCCACAAACTGCCAGAGCAAAATTAAAAGCAGTTCATCAAAAGAGCATACTGACAGTCTTAGTAGAATGGACATTGATTATGTAGCAATTAAAGCAAACATGACTCACACTGAATGAAAATCAATCGACTCTATCTGTATAATAAGCATGCTCCTCCCTTCACTATTGGAGAAGGAGCCATGCAGACAGCTGGGGAAAGAGATGTGCACTATATGTCACATTAGTGCTGTATTGGAGTTCAGGAAAGTTGAAGGTGAGTCCCAAAGGATGTGTGGCCAAGGAAACACTAGACACAGGCCTATACACACACAATCCTCCATTTATTTAATGGCCAGCCTGCAGAGGGAACTGTGGAGGGAATCCTGTGATCTGCTGGCCTCAGCCAGACTCAGGGCTTCTCCAAAGACAAAAAGAATACACTAAGATGAGTGTCTGGATGAGGGACAGAAGAAGCCCCTTCTCCTACTAGTCAGCCAGTATGCATTCCTCAGGGCAAAAGCCAAACATTTCTACCTTTACTTTTTTTTCTTACCTTTTCATCTCCCATTTATTCTTCTCTTTTTTTGTAACAGGTTTATTGAAATATAATTCACATTATATTTCACCATTGTAGTTCACCATTTTATAGTGTACACTTCAGTGGTTTTCGCAAGGTCGTGCAATCATCACCACTATCTACTTCCAGGACATTTTTCATCATTCATGCCATTAGCAGTCATCCTCTATTTCTCCTCTTCCCACACCTCACCTGAGGCAACCACTAAGCTCCTTTCTGTCTCTATTATATTTGCTTAATCTAGACATTTTATGTCAATGGAATTATATAATATGTGGTCTTTTGTGACTGTCTTCTTTCACTTAGCATGTTTTCAAAGTTCATCCATGTTGTAGCACGTACCCATACATTCCTAAATAGGACTGAATAATATCCTACTGTTAGGATATTCTGTGTATCTATCCATCCATTGATAGACATTTTGGTTGTTTCTATATTTTGGCTATTACAATAGCTGCTTTGAACATTCATGTACATGTTTTGTGTTGATATATGTTTTCATTTTTCTTGGGGAAATATTCATTTTCTTACGGAGAAATGCAGTCAACCATTATCCAAAGAGAATTAACACAGGAACAAAAAGCCAAACACTGCATGTCCTCACTTGTAAGTGGGAACTAAACCTTGAATATACATGAACACGAAGGGAATAATAGACACCAGGGTTTACTTGAGGTGGGAGGGTGGGAGGGTGGGAGAAAGGTGAGGACCAAAAAACTACCTATCAGGCACTATGCTTGTTACCTGGGTGAAGAAACAATTTGCATATAAAACCCCAGGACACATAATTTACCCATGCGGCAAACCTGCACATGTATCCCCCGAGCCTAAAATAAAAGTTGGAAGTATAAAAGAAAAGTACGTGGCATTAAAGTGGGGGGTGTCAGTGTTATCCCTCACCTTGTACTTCCCCGCAATTGAGTTCCACATTGCGTCCTCCCAGTGCTGCTGTGATACATGCAAGGATTCCCCAACAGCATTTCTGAAAAGGAAAAAAAAAAATGTTTATATTTTACACACTCTGTTACATAGCACTAGGATGGCAAGAGTGAAGGCCTTAAAATCTCATCAGCTCCATTTAGATGTTGTGAACCTTTTATGGTTTGTACAGACAATTGAGCATTGCAGGGCAATGAAACAAGAACAACCACATGGTGCCTTAAATAGCTCTTTGAATTGTGTGAATTCAGTAAACCATATACAAATCATGAGACCAGCTGCTTTGACTAAAAAGCGTACTATAATTTGATGCTATTTTTTTCATGGAAACTATTTAAACCTACAATGTTATATAGTACATTTAGAAAAACTCCTCATTATACCCTCTTTTCTCTTATTAAAATTGTTTTTCTATTATTGACTACAAATACCACAAATATTATCAACCTTCCTTTGAGCTCATGGATTTAAAAAAGAAAGAAAAACCTACTCTGTTTTCTTTAGAATTCACACGTTTCATACAATTGCTTTGTTTTGTTTTAAGTGGTCTCTCAGGGCAAGAGAATATATTACCTTATATTTGATTTTCTCAGGTTCTGGAGATAAATTGCAACCCTCTAGTTGAGCATTTTGTTTCTTTCCCACTCCTTTTCCTCTGGATTTAATTGCTTCTTTCTCTGACTTTATTATTTGGAGCTCTATTAAAGTACTTGTTTTATTCTGTCCAGTAGTGGATCTCTTTTGTGTGTTTTTCTCCATGGAAGGATGTGCAAGCTCTTAAGAAAGTGGTGCACATGACTTTTTCATCTTTGCACCCCTGACAGACACACAAAAAAGGGTCGTTCCAAAGAGACATTGTGTCTGATTGAACTAAGTTTAACTAAGCAGTTCAAAAAACGTCTTGCTTTTTAAAATCATTCAGAAAGAAAAAAAATTATTGACCACAGTCAACCACTGTGATCACTATGGACAATCTATGATCAACCAGAATCCCTGCAAGAAGATCCATTTAGTGATCACATTAGACAACAATGTTCCCTAAACACACATGTTAGATACTAGATGCAAAGATCTGATGTTTAACATAAGCAGTTGTGTGCAAAACATAGCATTTTTCTTGCTCTTACTGAATAATAACAAAGGACCAAAGTAAAAAGATATCTGTCAATTATATGATTGTTTTAATGACAAAAGATTAAAATAACAAATGGTTTAAAGGCATACATCTTACATGCTGTATACACAATTGTTATTTCCAAATAGCTGCCTATTCTATGTCAACTGAGCAAAATGTTTAAGTAATCTAACTTTATATCTTCCATACAACCTTGGACAGATAATAACTTTAATTCATTTTTTACATGCGCATTCTTCCATTTAACACACATTTATTTGGTGTCTCAAAGTTCTATAAAAGGTGTCTTAATACTTTAGAATTTCTAAAGTGAACCTGTATTATTTATATATTTCATCCTCCTTACAAGTCAGTATTTACCTCTGAGCTAAAGGACAGTTTTTAATTCCTACTTTAGAGATGAGAACTGAGGACATAGAACATAAGGTACATGACCAGAATCCCACTGGGAGCATATATCTGAGTCAGGACATCTAACACAAGGGAACTAAAAACTTGCCAGGGCTCCTCAATACTGTACCATATGAACATATCCAGGGTAAAAACGTGATTGTCACATTCATTTGAATATTTTTCTTGTACAATTTTTAACCTTTAACAAGGGCTCCAAGCAAATAAAATTACTTACAGGTGAAATGATGCGATGTCAGCAATTGTCTTTAAACCACCCTAGGGGGGAAAAGTAAGAGTAGTGGAAAGTTTTAAAATAATTGAGAAAATGTTGGTAAGTCTTGAAGCACAGTTATGGATACATAGGAGTTGCTATGCTATTCTCTCTAACTTTGTGTATGTATGAAAATGCCCATAACAAAAAGTTAAAGAAAATAGAGACAATTTTAAACACTCACTGGGGAGCATAGATGGTAAATTATTCAAGTAAATGGTTCCTTCTGATGTTGGCAACAGAATAATTCTGGAGGAAGTCCAAGATAATAACTCTTAGAGCTTTAGACCTATAGATTCTACTTCAACTCATCTCCTGTTAATAAACAAAATGTTCAGTCTTCAAAAACATTTACTGATTGTTCAAATTATTTCATGAGCTAGCCAAAGAAAACAAAGCTAATGGGAAAATTATGCATAAAAACAAAAATTAAAAATTTCTTTCAGAATAATGGAGAAGAGCAATTGGGAAAAGGAAATGATAAGAAACACCAGCTGAGGGCCGGGAAAGGTGGCTCACACCTGTAATCCCAGCACTTTGGGAGGCCAAGGCGGGTGGATCATGAGGTCAAGAGATCGAGACCATCCTGGTCAACATCCCGTCTCTACTAAAAATACAAAAAAATTAGCTGGGCACAGTGGCGCGTGCCTGTAATCCCAGCTACTCAGTAAGCTGAGGCAGGAGAATTGCCTGAACCCAGGAGGCGGAGGTTGCGGTGAGCCGAGATCACGCCATTGCACTCCAGCTGGGTAACAAGAGCGAAACTCCGTCTCAAAAAAAAGAAACACCAGTTGAATATATTATTCTCAAATTCTTTATAATATGCATATGGCTTGGCACACTAAATTTCAGACTTTTTATGGAACTTAGAGAATACTCTTTAAAATAATGCAAGAATAAAACGAAGGGTAGCAACAAATTTAGTATAGTATGAAAAGAAAAATGAAAAGTGTGATCTTAAAAATTATGACTTGAAGAGCAGGAGCGCGCCTAAGTAAGGAGACCCTAGTTCAAGGGCGCTCTGTGTCCTTTTGCCTTGATACCAGCGGCGACATGTCGGGGTACACCCCGGATGAGAAACTGCGGCGGCAGCAGCTGCGAGCACTGAGAAGGCAATGGCTAAAGGACCAGGAGCTGAGCCCTCGGGAGCCGGTGCTGCCCCCAGAGGCGACGTGGCCTATGGACAGATTCTGGTATAAGTTTTTGGCAAATAAGTCCCTTTGGAGGAACACGGTCTATAAGATATACGGAAAGAGTATGTTTATTTTTACTTATGTACTTATACCTGCCTGGATTGTTCATTATTACATGAAATATCATGTGGCTACAAAACCATATGCCATCGTTCAGTCGAAGCTCAGAATATTCCCAGGTGATACAATTGCGGAGAGTGGAGAAGTAATTCCACCAATGAAAAAATTTTCTGATCAACATCATTAAAGATTATGTAAAAATTTAAAAGGCTTATGAGCCTAAGTTTGTTTCTACATTACCATATTTACTGATTTTCTGGAAGAGTGACTTAATAAAGTTTAATCTCAGAAATTGTCATACTTCTTTTCAAGCATTGTACAATTTGAGACTGAGTAATTTAACAATAAATAAAAACATGCTAAACAAAAAAAATTATGATGTTGGGTGACTGCTTTACTCTGCACCACTTTTACAGCCTTACAGGGGAAAAGTGATGCAGAAACAGGGCCTCATATTTGTTATAAATGCACCATGTAGTAGGTGTGATGGCCCTTAGCCTGTCATCTGTAAAGGAAATGCATTTTTTTCCTAACCAAGTAAAAATGAAGATGTGAAATATCAGGCTTGCCCCTACCCATAGTGACAAAAAACAGCACTTAGCATAAAAGAGCAATTGTCCTCTCAACAATCTGCTTACTGGTCCATCAGGGCAATTTCTCCAACTTTTCTAAAGAAACACAGAACTGAACTTTCTGCAGAGAGAAGCTAACTGCAATAAAGGATTACGGCAACCTCTCTGAGCATTTAATTATACTTGAGGCTTATAAAAGTAAGCAGAAGTTAGAAGAGTGGAAACATTAAGAGTCTCTGTCTCTGCATTAACTTAGGACATCAGAGTTTATACTTTTATGTTAGGAAGTCAAGATCATCCCATACTCGAACAGTGAAGGGGAAAACACAAGTTGGAGCCTTAGCAGGAGAGGCAAAATATTATCATTATACGATTCTTGCTCTTTCGTTTACCTTTAAGTGATTACACAAAATGATGTGAATCAATGTTAATATTTTTGTTGCTTTTATGCTCCTATAGTGATTTTGTCAATCACTTAAGGCAGATTTAACTCTAAGGCAAGTTTTCTTATAATAGAGCCCTCTGACTTTTCTCTGGAATGTTCTAAGGCAGGTGGGCTTTGCCATTCTACTGCTTGGGTTTGAGTCCCTCTTCCACACGTTACTTATCTGGAGCAAGTTGCTGAAACTCTGAGGCTTAATTTTCCTATCTATGAAATGGACATCATGATACCTACAGTAATAGAATTATTGCAACGGTTAAATTAGGTAACACATGTGAAGAGCTTAGCTTAGTTTTTTGACACATAGTAGCAACTCAACAACTGGCAGATAATAATATTATGCCCAATACAATATATATGTCTTTTTTTTAATTGTACTTTTGGTTCTGGGGTACATTGCATATCATGCAGAATTGTTGCATAGGTACATACATAGCAAGGTGGTTGGTTGCCTTCAAACCCCATCACCTATATCTGGTATTTCTCCAAACGTTATCCCACCCCACCCTCCCCAATCCCCACTGTCCTTCTCCTAGCCACCCCCAACCAACTGACCACAGTGTGGTCCCCTCCCTGTGTACACCTGTTCTAATTGTGCAGCACCCACCTATTAAGGGAGAACATGCAGTGTTTGGTTTTCTGTTCTTGTGTCAGATTGCTGAGAATGATGGTTTCCAGATTCATCCATATCCCTATGAAGGACACAAACTCATTGTTTTTTATAGCTGCATAGTATTCCATGGTGTATATGTGCCACATTTTCTTTATAAAGTATAACATTGATGGACATTTGGGTTGGTTCCAAGTCTTTGCTATTGGAAACAGTGCCACAATGAACATACGTGTGCATGTGTCTTTATAATAGAACAATTTATAGTTCTTTGGGTATATACCCAGTAACAAGATTGCTGGGTCAAATGGTATTTCTATTTCTAGGTCCTTGCAGAATTGCCACACTGTCTTCCACAATGGTTGAACTAATTTACACTCCCAACAGTGTAAAATTGTTCCTATTTCTCCACATCCTCTCTGGCATCTGTTGTCTCCAGATTTTCTAATGATCACCATTCTATCTGGTGTGAGATGGTATCTCAAGGTGGTTTTGGTTTGCATTTCTCTAATGACCAGTGATGATGAGCATTTTTTCATATGTTTGTTGTCCTCATATATGTCTTCTTTTGTAAAGTGTCTGTTCATATCCTTCACCCATTTTTGAATGGGTTTGTTTGTCTTTTTTCTTTTCAATCTGTTTTAGTTCTTTGTAGATTCTGGATATTAGCCCTTTGTCAGTTGGGTACATTGCAAAAATTTTTTCCCATCCTGTTGGTTGCCAATTTGCTCTAATGATTGTTTCCTTTGCTGTACAGAAGCTCTAGAGTGTAAATAGATCCCATTTGTTTATTTTTGCTTTTGTTGACATTGCTTTTGGTGTTTTAGCCATGAATTCCTTGCCTATGCCTATGTCCTGAATGGTTTTGCATAGGTTTTCTTCTAGGGTTTTTATTGTGTTAGGTCTTATGTTTAAGTCTAATCCATCTGGAGTTAATTTTAGTGTAAGGTGTCAAGGAGTCCAGTTTCTGCTTTCTGCACATTGCTAGCCAGTTTTCCCAACACAATTTATTAAACAGGGAATCCTTTCCCCATTGCTTGTTTTTCTCAGATTTGTCAAAGATCAGATGATTGTAGATGTGTGGTGTTGCTTCTGAGACCTCTGTTCTGTTCCACTGGTCTATGTATCTGTTTTGGTACCATGATGTTTTGATTATTGAGACCTTGTAGTATAGCTTGAAGTCAGGCAGCATGATGCCTCCAGCTTTGTCCTTTTTGCTTGGGATTGTTTTGGATATGGGGGCTCTTTTTTGGTTCCATATAAAGTTTGAAGTGTTTTTTCCAGTTCTGTGAAGAAGGTCATTGGTAGTCATTGGTAGCTTGATGGGGATAGCATTAAATCTAAAAATTACTTTGCACAGTATGGCCATTTTCATGATGTTGATTCTCCCCAGCCATGAGCATGGAATGTTTTTCTATCTGTTTGTGTCCTCTCTTATTTCATTGAGCAGTGGTTTGTAGTTCTCATTGAAGAGGTCCTTTACATCCTTTGTCAGTTACAGTCCTAGGTATTTTATTCTCTTTGTAGCAATTGTGAATGGGAGTTCACTTTTGATTTGGCTCTCTGTCTGTTATTTGTGTACAGAAATGCTTGTGATTTCTGCACATTGATTTGTATCCTGAGACTTTGCTCAAGTTGCTTATAAGTTTCAGGAGATTTGGGGCTGAGATGATGGAGTCTTCTAAATATACAATCATGTTATCTGCAAATAGTGACAATTTGGCTTCCTCTTTTCCTAATTGAATACACTTTATTTCTTTTTCTTGTATTATTTCTCTGGCTAGAACTTCCAATGCTATATTGAATAGGAGTGGTGAGAGAGGGCATCCTTGTCTAGTGCCAGATTTCAAAAGGAATGCTTCCAGTTTTCGCCCATTCAGTATGATATTGGCTGTGGGTTAGTCATAAATAGCTTTTATATTTTGTGATATGCTCCATTGATACCTAGTTTATTGAGAGTTTTTAGCATAAAGGGCTGTAGAATGTTGTCGAAGGCCTTGTCTGCATCTATTGAGATAATCATGTGGTTTTTGTCTTTGGTTCTGTTTATGTGATGGATTACGTTTACAGACTTGTGTATGTTGAACCAGCTTTGCATCCCTGGGATGAAGCCTACTTGATCATGACGAATAAGCTTTTTGATTTGCTGTTACATCCTGTTTGCCAGTATTTTATTGAAGAATTCTGCATCTATGTTCATCATGGATATTGGCCTGAAGTTTTCTTTTTTAGTTGCATCTCTGCCTGGTTTTGGTATGAAGATGATGTCGGTCTCATAAAATGAGTTGGGGAGGATTCCCTCTTTTTGTATTGTTTGGAATAGTTTCAAAAGGAATGGTGTCAGCTCCTCCTTGTACGTCTAGTAGAATTCTGCTTTAAACCCGCCTGGACCTGGGCTTTTTTTAGTTGGTAGGCTATTAATTGATGCCTCAACTTCAGCCCTTGTTATTGGTCTATTCAGGGATTCAACTCCTTCCTGGTTTAGTCGTGGGAGAGTGCAAGTGTCCAGGAATGTATCCATTTCTTCCAGATTTACTGGTTTGTGTGCATAGAGTTGTTTGTAGTAATCATTTCAAAAAACCACCTCTTGATTTGTTGATTTTTTAAAGGGCTTTTTGTGTCTCTATCTTCTTCATTTCTGCTGAGATCTTAGTTATTTTTTAACTTCTGCTAGCTTTTGACTTTTTTTTTATCTTGCTTCTGTAGTTCTTTCAATTTTGATCATAGAGTGTTGATTTTAGAACTTTCCTTGCTCCTCATGTGGGCAATTATTGCTATGAATTTCCCTCTTAACATTGCTTTAAATGTGTCCCAGAGATTCTGGCATGTTGTGTCTTCATTCTCATTGGTTTCGAAGAAAATCTTTATTTCTGCCTTGTTTATCCATTGTTTATTTCATTGTTTATCCAGTCGACATTCAAAAGCCAGTTGTTCATTTTCCATGAAGTTGTGTGGTTTTGAGTTAGTTTCTTAAACCTGAGTTCTAATTTGATTTCATTGTTGTCTGAGAGACTGTTATGATTTCCATTCTTTTGCATTTGCTGAAGAGTGATTTACTTCCAATTATATGGTCAGTTTTAGAGCAAGTATGATGTGGTGCTGAGAAGAATGTACATTCTATGGATTTGGTGTTGAAAGTTCTGTAAATGTCTTTTAAGTTTGCTTGGTCCAGATCTGCATTCAAGTCCTGGATTTCCTTGTTGATTTTCTGTCTCATTGATCTGTCTAATATTGACAGTGGAGTGTTAAAGTCTCCCACTATTATTGTGCAGGAGTCTGTGTCTTTGCTGGTTGTTAAGGACTTACTTTATGTATCTGGGCGCTCCTGTATTGGGTGCATATATATTTAGAATAGTTAGATCTTCTTGTTGCATTGATCCTTTTACCATAATGTAATGTACTTCTTTGTCTCTTTTGATTTTTGTGCATTTAAAGTCCATTTTATCAGAAACTAGGATTGCCACCCCTGCTTTTTTTGCTCTCCATTTGCTTGGTAAATCTTCTTCCATTCCTTTATTTTGAGTCTATGTGTGTCTTTCCACATGAGATGGGTCTCCTGAATACAACACACTGATGGTTCTTGGATTTTTATCCAGTCTGCCAGTCTGTGCCTTTTGATTGGGGTATTTAGTCCATTTACATTTAAGGTTAATATTGTTATGTGTGAATTTGATCCTGCCATTTTATTACTGGTTGATTGTTTTGCCCTTTGGTTGGTGTAATTTCTTCATTGGACCCTTGGTCTTTACCATTTGGTTCTTTTCTGCAGTAGCTGGTACTGGTTTTTCCTTTCTGTGTTTATTGCTTCCTTCAAGAGCTTTTGTAGGGCAGGTCTGGTAGCGACAAAATCTCTACACAATTGCTTTTTCATCAAGAATTTTATTTCTCCATCACTTACGAAGCTTAGTTTTGCTGGATATAAAATTATGGGTTGAAAGTTCTTTTCTATAAGGATGTTGAATATTGGCCCCCACTCTCTTCTGGCTTGCAGGGTTTCTGCCAAGAGATCCACTGTGATTCTGATGTGCTTCACTTTGTGGGAAGCACATCTCTCTGGATGCCCTTAGCATATTTTCCTTTATTTCAACCCTGGTGAATCTGACAATTATGTGCCTTGGGGTTGCTCTTCTTGAGAAGTATCACTGTGGTGTTCTCTGTATTTTCTGTATTTGAATGTTGGCCTGCCTTGCTAGGTTGGGGAAGTTCTCCTGGAAAATATCTTGAAGAGTGTTTTCCAGCTTGGATTCATTCTCTCCGTCATCTTCCAGTCCACCAATCAAGTGTAGATTATGTCTTTTCACATAATCTCATATTTCTTGAAGTCTTGTTCATTTCTTTTCACTATTTGTTCTATTTTCTTGCCTTCTCATTTTATTTCATTGAGTTGATCTTCAATCTCTGATATCCTTTCTTCTGCTTGATCTATTCTGCTATTGAAACTTGTGTATGCTTCACGAAGTTGTGCTGTGTTTTTCAACTCCATTAAGTCGTTTATGTTCTTTCTAAGCTGGTTATTCTAGTTAGCATTTCATTTAACATTTTTTCAAGATTTTTAGTTTCTTTGCATTGGGATAGAACATGTTCCTTTAACTCAGAGAAGTTTGTTATTACCCACCTTCTGGAGCCTGCTTCTGTCAATTTGTCAAATTCCTTCTCCATCCAGCTTTGTTCCCTTGCTGGTGTGGAATTGTGATCTCATGGTCAGGGGAGGCTTTCTGGCTTTTGATGGTTTCATTCCTCTTGCACTGGTTTCTTCCCGTCTTGTTGGATTTATATAGTTTTGAACTCAGGTAGCTGCTTGTGGAGGCAGCCTTTCCTTCGTCTGCCTGCAGAGGTGCTGCTGGGCTGCCATGGATTCAGTGAAGCTGCTTCATCTTTTATTTATTCAGGAAAATTAGGCTGGCTTCTGCAGTGGTGGCTTTCCTTCCACCCACTGAGCTCAAACATTCCTGGTCACTCTCTAACTGATGTTCTGGGTGTGAAACTCTGGAGTGAGAGTTTTTTAGCATGCTGGGCTTTGTGTGGGTGGGACCCATCCTGCTGTATGGGTTGTTTCCCTGCTTTCAGTTCCCCTTCTTTCTGGCGTGTGGGTAGCTCCAACCAGCTGACTTTTTGGCTTTCATGTCAGCCAGTGCTTCTATCTAGATCTATGCTGACAGTCCTGGTGCTGGCCAAAGTTGCTGTTCTGCCATGTTCAGGCAGCTCACTGAGGCATTTCAGCCCAGCAAAGGTCTCTTATTCTGTGGGTTGTAGAGGACTTGGGTGGAGCACTGTATCTGAACCGAAGTCCCAGTGGGGGAGATCCCCTTGTCCTCCAGTAGGTTGCATGCACCTCCTGGGTGGGGCAGTGCCCAACCTTGCCTCAACTTGCCCTATTTGGTTTATACCCACTGTTCAACCAGACCCACAAAATGAAACTGGTACCTTGTTTGGAATTGTGGCGACCACTCTGCTTCTGTGTCTCTCTCATGTGGGAGCTGCTTTCCACAGCTGCCTCTTATTCAGCCATCTTGGGATCCCCCACTCACATATGTTTTTCTAATACAGCTTTTCTTTCTATTTTAAATAAAATGTATAGATTTTAGGCTAATAAATCTCAGCCATGAATATTGAAATACAGTCTTGATCCCTCATGAATTAAAGATTTAATAGAGTGTAGTTAACATCGGTTTTTACTTACAAGAATCTATGCAACCTCCCTTCTTCCTTCCTAAGAAACACTCTTTAAAAAAATTTTGTAGAAAAAAAATAATGTAAAATCTACCCACTTAAAATTTTAAGTGTAGGGCGAAGGAGATAGTTCTCACATATAATCCCAGCACTTTGGGAGGCCAAGGTAAGTGGATCATTTGAGGCCAGGAATTCAAGACCAGCCTGGCTAACATGTTGAAACCTTGTCTCTGCTAAAAATACAAAAATTAGCTGGGCGTCATGGTGCATGCCTGTACTCCTAGGTACTTGGGAAGCTGAGGAGGAGAATCACCTGAGCCTGGGAGGTAGAGGTTGCAGTGAGCTGAGATCGTGCCATTGCATGCCAGCCTAGACTCGGTCTCAAAAAAAAAAAAAAAACAGTGTATGGTACACTATTATTAATTGTATGCATATTATTGTAGAGCAAACCTCCAGAACTTTTTCATTTTGCATAACTGAGACTCTATATTTATTGAACAGCAACTCATCATTTAACCTTTTTTTGTTCACTCCAGAATTGTATTATTTTCTTTATTATTCTATTTTATTTTATTTTGGTTTTTTTAAGATTACATTTTTTCGTTTTATTGAGTTATAATTGACAAATAAAATTGTACACATTCTACATATACAAACATGATGTTTGATATATAGTAAAATGATTTCTACAATCAAAATAATTAACACATCTATAACTTCACCTACCTTTTGTGTGTGTGTGAGAGAGGTGAAAATACATAAGATTTTCTCTCTTAGCAAATTTCAAAGATACATTATTATTAACCATAGTCACCATGCTGTACATGAGGCCTCTAGAACTTATTCATCTCATAACTGAAAGGTTGTTCCCTTTAACAAACACTATCCCATTGTCCCCACTCCTGGCCACCATTCTTCTAGCCTATGGTTCTTTTTTATTTTCCTTTTTTAAGCTTTTATTTTAGGTTTAGTGGTACATGTCATGTTTACTTATCAAGAATCTATGCAACTTCCCTTCTTCCTTCCTAAAAAACTCATTAAAAATTTTTTGTAGAAAAAAATAAATAATATAAAATCTCCCCACTTAAAATTTTAAGTGTAGGGCCAGGTAAATTGCATGTCACAGGGATTTGGCATACAGATTATTTCATCATTCAAGTAATAAGCATAGTACCTGATAGGTACTTTTTCCATCACCTCCCTCCTCCCATCCTTAACCCTCAAGTAGGCCCCAATGTCCATTGTTCCCTTCTTTGTGTCCATGTGTTCTCAATGTTTAGATTCCATTTATAAGTGAGAGCATATAGCATAACATTTGATATTCTGTTTTTGCATTAGTTCACTTAGGATAATAGCATCTAGCTCCATTCATCTTGCTGCAAATGACATCTTGTTCTTTCTTATGGCTATTTAGCATTCCATAGGTTATATGTACCATATTTTCTTTGTCCAGCCTACCATTGAAGGGCATTTAGGTTGATTCCATGTCTTTGCTATTGTAAATAGTGCTGCAATGAACATATGCAAGCATGTGTCCTTATGGTAGAATGATTTATATTCCTTTGGCTACATGCTCAATAATGAGATTTCTGGGTTGAATGGTAATTCCATTTTAAATTCTTTCGGAAATCACCAAACTGCTTTCCACAATTTTGAACTAATTTACATACTGACCGTGATGTATAAGGATTCCCTTTTCTCTGCAGCCTGTTCAGCATCTGTCATTTTTTGAGTTTTAGTAGTAGCCATTCAGACTGGTATCACATGGTATCACATTGTGGTACTGATTTGCATTTCTCTAATAATTAGTGATGTTGAACATTTTTTCATTTGCTTTTTGGCCATGTGTATGCCTTTTTTTTTGAGAAGTGTCTATTCATGTCTTTTTTTCCACTTTTTAATGGAATTGTTTACATTTTCTTATTAATTTGTTTCAGTTCCTTATAGATGCTAGATACTAGACCTCTGTTTGAGGCATACTTGGCAAATATTTTCTCCCATTCTGTATGTTGTCTGTTTACTCTGTTGATAGTTTCTTTTCCTGTGCAGAAGCTCTTTTGTTTAATTAGGTCCCATTTACTGTTTCTTATTTTTGTTGCAATTGCTTTTGCCATATTTGTCATGGCATTTCCCAGGTTATCTTCCAGAATTTCTAGAGTTTTAGGTTTTACATTTAAGTGTTTCATCCATCTTGAATTGATTTTTGTATATATTGTAAGGAAGAAGTCCAATTTTAATCTTCTGCATATGGCTAGCCAGTTATTTCAGCACCATTTATTAAATAGGAATTCCTTTTTCCATTGCTCATTTTTGTCAACTTTTTCAAAGATCAGATGATTTTAGATGAACAACATTCTTTAGAAGAGCGCAATTCTTTTCCATTGGTCTATGTTTCTGTTTTTTGTTTTGTTTTGTTTTGTTTTTTGTTTTTGTTGATATGGAGTTTTGCTCTTATTACCCTCGCTGGAGTGCAATGGCGTGATCTCGGCTCACCACAACCTCCGCCTCCTGGGTTCAGGCAACTCTCCTGCCTCAGCCTCCTGAGTAGCTGGGATTACAGGCACGCGCCACCATGCCCAGCTAATTTTTTGTATTTTTAGTAGAGATGGGGTTTCACCATGTTGACCAGGATGGTCTCGATCTGTTGACCTCGTGATCCAACCGCCTTGGCCTCCCAAAGTGCTGGGATTACAGGCTTGAACCACCGCACCTGGCCTATGTGTCTGTTTTTATGCCAGTGCCATGCTGTTTTGGTTACTGGAGCCTTGTAATATCGTTCAAAGTCAGGTAGTGTGATGCCTCCAGCTCTGTTCATTTTGCTTAAGATTGATTTAGGCTATTCAGGCTCCTTTGGTACCATATGTATTTTTAAATAGTTTGTTTCTAATTATCTGAAGGATGCCATTGGTATTTTGATAAGAATAGCAATGAATCTACAAATTGCCTTGGGTAGTATGGTCATTTCAACAATATTGATTCTTCCTATCCATGAGCATAGAATGTTTTTCCTTTTCTTTGGGTTATCTCTGATTTCTTTTAGCAGCATTTTGTAATTCTTATTGTAAATATCTTTTATCTTCCTGGTTAGCTGTTTTCCTAGATATTTCATTCTTTGTGTGTCTATCATGAATAATACTACATTCTTGATTTGGTTCTCAACTTAGATATTGTCAATGTATAGAAATGTTAATGAGTTTTGGGCATTGATTTTATATTCTAAACCTTTGCTGAAGTTGCTTATCAGATCTAGAAGCTTTTAGACAAAGACTATGGAATTTTCTAGATATAGAATCATATCATCTGTGAACAGAGAAAGTTTGACTTTCTCTCTTCCTATTTGAATGCCTTTTATTCTTTTTCTTGCCTGATTTCTCCAGCTAGAACTTCCAATATTATGTTGAATAGGAGTGGTGAGAGTGGGCATCTTTATCTTGTTCCAGTTCTCAAGAATAATGGTTCCAGTTTTTGCACATTTAGCATGGTGTTGCCTATAGGCTTATCATTCATGGCTATAACTATTTGGAGATATAATCCTTCAATGCTTAGTTTATTGAGGATTTTTAGCATAAAGGGAATTTGAATTGTATCCAAAGCCTTTTTGCATCTATTCAAATGATCATGTGGTTTTTGTTTTTAGTTCTATGTGGTGAATCACATGTATAGATTTGCATATGTTGAATCAATCTTGCATCCCAGGGATAAATCCTACTTGATTGTGGTGAATTAGCTTTTGGATGTACTGCTGGATTTGCTGATATTTTGTTGAGAATTTTTGTGTAGATGTTCATTAAAGATATTACCCTCAAGTTTTCTTTTTGTGTGTATGTCTCTGCTGGGTTTTAATATCCAGATGATGCTGGCCTCATAGGATGTTAGAGAGGAGTTCCTTCTCCTCAATTTCTTTGAAACAGTTTCAGTAGGAATGGTAGCAGCTCTTCTTTATACAGCTGGTATAATTTGGTTGTGAATTGGTCTGGTGGCTTTTTCTGGTTGGTAAGCTCTTTATTTCTGATTCAATTATGGACCACATTATTGATCTGTTCAGGGGTTCAGTTACTTTTTAGCTCAACCTTGGAAGGTGATAAGTCTCCAGGAAATTATCCAGCTCTAAGTTTTCTAGTCTGTATGCATAGAGGTGTTAACAGTAGTCTCTGAGGGTTTTTAATATTTCTGTGGGGTCAGTGGTAATGTCCCTTTTGGCATTTCTGATTGTGTTTACTTGGATCTTCTGTTTTTCTTTATTAGTCTAGTAAGTGGTCTATCAATTTTCTTTATTCTTTGAATCAAGTTCCTGGATTTGTTGATCTTTTGTATTTTTTAATCTCACTATTTTTGGTTCAGCTCTGATTTAGGTTATTTCTTATCTTCTTCCAGCTTTGGGACTGGTTTGCTCTTGTTTTTCTAGTTCCTTTAGATGTGCTATTAGGTTGTCAAATTGAGATATTTCTAACTTTTTGATGTGGGTGTTTAGTACTATAAACTTTCCTCAACACTGTTTTCATTGTGTCCAAAGATTCTGGTGTGTTATATCTTGTTTTTATTATTTTCAAATAATTTATTGATTTCCACCTTAATTTCATGTTTACCAAAAAGTTATTCAGGAGCAGGTTTTTAATTTCCATGCAATTGTATAGTTTTAAGCAACTTTTTTATTTTCTTTTTTTAATTCAGTAGGTTTAGGGGGAACAGCTGATGTTTGATTACATGAATAAGTACTTTGTCCTTTCCACCAAGTCCTCAATGCCATTCTATTATTCTTACGTGTTTGCATTCTCATAGCTTAGCTCCCATTTATGAATGGGAACATACGATGTTTGGTTTCTTCATTCCTGAGTTACTTCACTTAGAATAATAATCTCAAATTCCATCCAGGTTGCTGCAAATGCCATTATTTCATTTTTTATGGCTAAGTAGTATTACATGGTATGCATATATCACATTTTCTTTATCCACTCATTGATTGATGGGCATTTGAGCTGGTTCCATATTTTTGCCATTGCAAATTGTGCTTCTATAAATGTGCATGTGCAGGTATCTTTTTTGTATAATGAATTCTTTTCCTCTGGTAGATATCCAGAGGTGAGATTTCTGGATCAAATGGTAGACTTACTTTTAGTTCTTTAAAAAAATCTCCACACTGTTTTCAATAGTGGATGATCTGACTCTGTGTACCCACCCAAATCTCATCTTGAATTGTAATCTGAATTGTGATCCCCATGTGTTGGGGGAGACACCTCATGGGCAGTGATTAGATCATGAGTGCAGTTACTCCTCATGCCACTCTAATAATAGTGAGTGAGTTCTCATGACATCTGTTGGTTTTATAAGTTGACTTCCTCCCCTTCTTTGTTCTGCACTTCTTCCTGCTGCCTTGTGAAGAAGATGTCTTGCTTCCTCTTCACCTTCCACTATAATTGTAAGCTTCCTAAAGCCTCCTCAGTCATGCTGAATTGTAAGTCAATTAAACCTATTTCCTTTATAAATTACCCCAGTCTCAGGTACGTCTTCATAGCAGTGTGAAAACACACTAATACAGTAGTTTAATACTGCAGAAAATGGGGTGCTGCTGTAAAGATATCCAAAAATGTGAAAGCAACTTAGAAACTGGGTAACAGGCAAAGGTTGGAACAGTTTGGAGGGCTCACAAGAAGACAGGAAAGTGTGGGAAAGTCTGGAACTTCTTAGAGACTTGTGGAAAAACTTTGAAAAAATATTGATGGTAATGTGGACAATAAAGTCCAGGCTGAGCTGGCATCAGATGGAGATGAGGATCTTCCTGGGAACTAGGGTAAAGGTCACTCTTGTTATGCTTTAACAAAGAGACAGTGGAATTTTGCATTTGAAGATTCAAGGAGTCTAGAGATCTGTGGAACTTTGAACTTGAGAGAGAAAATTTAGGATGCCTGGAGGAAGAAAGTTCTAAGTGACAAAGCATTCAAACAGGAAGCAGAGAATAAAAGTTGGGAAAATTTGCAGCCTGATGATGTGAGAGAAAAGAAAAGCCCATTTTTTTGTGGATAAATTCAAGCCAGCTGCAGAAATTTTTCAAAAGTAATGAGGATCTGAATGTTAATCACCAAGACAATGGGGAAAATGTCTCCAGGGCATGTCAGATGTCCTCACAGCAGCCCCTCTCATCACTGCCCTGGAGGTCTAGGGGGAAAAAAAATGGATTCACAGGCTGGGCCCAGGGCCCCTCTGCTCTGTGAAGCCTCAGGATGTGGTGCTGTGTTCCAGCTGCGTTAACTCCAGCAGTGGCTAAACGGGGATAATGTACAGCTCAGGTGGTTGCTTCAGAGGGTGCAAGCTCCAAGAATTGGCAGTTCTAGTGGTGTTGGTCCTGTGGATGCACAGGAGACTAAATTAAGGTTTGGGAACCTCTGTCTAGATTTCAGGGAATGTATGGAAACACAGAAACACCTGGATGTCCAGGCAGAAGGCCACTATAGGGGTGGAGCCATTATGGAGAACCTCTGGTAGGGCTGTCCAGAAGGGAAATGCAGAATTGGAGACCCTACACAGAGTCCCCACTAGGGCCCTTCCTAGTGAAACTGTAAGAAAAGAGTCACCATCCTCAAGACCCCAAAATGGTAGATCCACCAACAGCTGGCACCATTAACCTGGAAAAACCACAGATACTTAATCCCAGCCCATGAAAACACTGGGGTGGGAGCTTTACCCTGCAAAGCCAAAGAACAAAGTTGCCCAAAGTTGTGGGAGTCCTATGTCTTGCATCAGTGTAACCTGGATTTGAGACATAGAGTCAAAGGAGATCATTTTGGAACTTTAAAATTTAATGACTGCTTCACTGGATTTTGGAATTCATGAAGCCATTTTGGCCATTTCTTCCATTTGGAATTGATGCATTTATCCAATGCCTGTACCCCATTATACCTTGGAAGTAACCTAACTTGCTTGCATTCTTACAGGTTCATAGATGGAAATTACTTGCCTTGTCTCAAATAAGACTATGGACTTGGACTTTTGGGTTAATGCTGAAATGTGTTACAACTTTGGGGAACTTTTGGGAAAGCATATTTGTGCTTTGAAATGTGAGAAAGATGAGATTTGGGAGGGCCCAGGGGAAGAATAATATGATATGGCTGTATCCCTAACCAAATCTCATCTTGAATGGTAATCCCTCTGGGTTGAGGGAAAAACTTTGTGGGAGGTGATTAGGTTATAGAGGCAGTTTCCCCATGCTGTTCTCATGATAGTGAGTGAGCTCTCATGAGATCTAATGATTTTATAAGGGGCTTTCACCCCACCTTCACTCTGCACTTCTTCCTGTCCCCTTGAGAAAAAAAAGTGCCTTGCTTCCCCCTTCAGCTTCCACCATAACTGTAAGTTTCCTGAGGTATCCCCAGCCATGCTGAACTGTGAGTCAATTAAAAATTTTATAAATTACCCAGTCTTGGGCAGTTCTTTATAGCAGTATGAAAATTGATTAATACAGTCATTGTACTGGTTTACATTCCCACCAACAGTGTAAAAGTCTTCCTTTTCACCACATCCATGCCAATATCTATCACTTTTTGATTTTTTAATTATGGTCCTTATTTTGATTTGCATTTCCCTGATCATTAGTGATGTTAAGCATTTTTTAATATGCTTTTTGGCCATTTGTATGTCTTCTTTTGAGAATTGTATATTAATGTCCTTAGCCCACTTTTGTATTGGATTGTTTGCTTCTATTTCTTGCTTATTTGACTTCCTTGTAGGTTCTGGATGTTAGGCCATTGTTACAAGTATCGATTGCAAAAATTTTCTCCCATTCTCAGGGTTGTCAGTTTACTCTGCTGATTCTTTTGTTATGCAGAAGCTTTTTAGTTTAATCAAGACCCATCTATTTATCTCTATTTTTATTGCATTTGTTTTTGGGCTCTTATTCATAAAGTCTGCCTAGGCCCATGCCTAGAAGGATTTTTCCAATGTTATCCTTTCAGAGTTTTATGGTTTCAGATCTGAGATTTAAGTGTTTTATTCATCTTGACTTCATATTTGCATAAGGTTAGAGATGAGAATCCAGTTTGATTATTTTACATGTGGCTTGTGAATTATCCCAGCACCATTTGCAGAATAGGGTATCTTTTCCCCACTCTATGTTTTTGTTTGCTTTATTGAAAATCAGTTGACTACAAGTGTTTGGCTTTACTTCCACATTCTCTATTCTATTCCATTGGTCTATGTGCCTATTTTTATGCCAGTACCATGCTGTTTTTGTGACTACATACTTATAATCTGAAGTCAGGTGTACTAGTCCATTTTCATGCTGCTGATAGAGGCATACTTGAGACTAGGCAATTTACAAAAAAAAAGAGGTTTAATTGGACTCACAGTTCCATGTGGCTGGGATGGCCTCACAATCATGGCAGAAGGCAATGAGGAGCAAGTCACATCTTACATGGATGGCAGGAGGCAAAAAAAGAGTTTGTACAGACAAACTCCCATTTTTCAAACCATCAGATCTCATGAGACCAATTCACTATCACCAAAACACCACAGGAACAACCACCCCTATGATTCAATCATCTCTCATGAGGTCCCTCCCACAACACATGGCAATTATGGGAGCTACAAGATGAGAATTTAGTGGGGAAATAGAGCCAAACCGTATTATCAGGTAATTTGATACCTCCAGATTTGGTCTTTTTGTTTAATCTTTCATTGGCTATTTGAGCTTTGGGTTCTACATGAATTTTAGAATTATTGTTTCTAGTTCTATGAAGAATGATGGTGGTATTTTGATGGGATTGCATCAAAGTTGTAGATTGCTTTTGGCAGTATAGTCATTTTTACAATATTGATTCTAATGAGCATGAGATGTGTTTCCATTTGTGTGTGTGTGTCATCTATGATTTCTTTAGGCATTGTTTTGTAGCTTTCCTTGTAGAAGTCTTTCACCTCCTTGATTAGGTATATTCCTAAGGTGGTTTTTGTTTGTTTGTTTGTTTGTTTTAGTTATTGTAAAAGAGGCTGAGTTTTTTATTTGATTCTCAGCTTGCTGCTGTTTCTGTATAGCAAGGCCACTAATTTGTGTATATTAATTTTGTATCCTGAAACTTTGCTAAATTCATTTACCAGTTCTAAGAGCTTTTTGGATGAATCCTTAGGGTTTTCTAGATATAAAATACAGCATCAGCAAACAGTGACAATTGGTTTCCTCTTTACCAATTTGGATGTTGTTTATCCTTTCTCATCTGATTTCTCTAGAACTTCTAGCACTTTGTGAAACAAAAGTGGTGAGAGTGGTCATGGTTCTCTTATTCCAGTTCTCATGAAAAATGCTTTCAACGTTTTTCTATTGAGTATGTCTATTTAACTGAAGTTTTCCCATTCATATCCTGTATCTGATTTTTTGTTTGTTTGTTTGTTTGTTTTGTCCTTTAAGTAGGACTTCACCTTTCTCTGATGCCTCCTTTTGGGGCTTAATAATCAGTCTTCTGAATTCTTTTACTGGCAATTCAGAGATTGGTTTGGATCCATTGTTTGGTTCCTTCTCATTTGGGTAAACCATGTCAGAGTGGACCCAACGGCTGCTGTTCAGAATCATTTGTCCCATGGGGTGCTCCCTTGATGTGCTGTTCTTCTTTTTCCCATAGGAATGGGGCTTCCTGAAAGCTGAACTGCACTAATTGTTCTTTCTCTTCTGGATTTGGCCACACAGCAGAGCTACCAGGCTCTGGGCTGATACAGGGGCTTGTCTGTAAAGAGTCCTATGATATGATCCATCTTCAGGTCTCTCAGCTGTGGATACCAACCCCTAATTTGATGGAGTAGCAGGGGAGTGAAGTTTATTCTATGAGGGTCTTTTGTCATATTTTTGTTAAGTATACTGGTTTTGTGTTGGTTGGATTCCAGCCAGGAGGTGGCATCTCCAAGGGTGCATCAGCTGTGGTAGTATAGGGAGGATCAGGTAGTGAGTGGAGCCAAAGAGCTCCCAAGAAATTATGTCCTTTGCCTTTGGTCCTCAGGGTGGTTAGAGAAAGACCATCAGGTGGGACAGGGTAGGCAAAAGCTCAGACTCCTTGTACAAGGCTTACTGAAGCTGCTGTGGGGGATGGGGATGTGGTTCCCAGGCCAATGGAGTTATATTCACAGTGAAATTATAATTGCCTCTGCTGTGTCACACAGGTCACCAATAAAGTGGGGGAAAAGTGGCAGCCACAGGTCTCACCCAGGTCCAATGAAGCTCACAGCCCAAAAGGCCAGTCTTACTCCCATTGTGTGCCCCCAACAGCATTGAGTTTATTTCCAGGCAGCCAGTGAGTAGAGCTGAGAATTTGTCCCATGTTACAGCCTCCCAGCTGAGAAAGCAAGCCTACTCACAGTTCCTGGATTATCCCATGGTGCCAGCAGCAGCAATCCACCTCCTTCGAAGGGTCTGTGAATTCTCTCAGTTTTCCTGGTATATTCCTGCCATAGTTCTTGGAGCAAAAGTTCATGGTGTGAGCTTCTACACACTACTCTGTCCTTCAAAGAGGCAGCTGCAAGTTAGTCCTTCCTCTTAGCCACCATTTTTTTCTCTCCAAGCAATGTTCTTCATATTAATTTTTATTTTTACTGTATTATGGCCGGTATCTTTTCATTTTTTTTAATTTTCTGAGAATTGTTTTATGGCCAATTTTGTGGTTGACTTTAGAGTATCTTACATGTGCAATAAGAATAATGTAGGATTTTGTTGTTTTAGGGTGGAGATATCTGTTAGGCCCATCTAGTTAAGTGTTGAGTTCAGGTCCTGAATGTCTTTGTTAATTTTTGCCATAAACGATCTTTCTAATACTGTCAGTGGGGTATTAAGGTTTCTTACTATTATCATGTAGTTATCTAAGTCTTTCCATAGGGCCCTAAGAACTTGTTTTATGAATTTGGATGCCTTTGTGTTGGGTGCATACTTTGTGTGTGTGTGTGTGTGTGTGTGTGTGTGTGTGTGTGTGGTTTTTTTGGTTTTGTTTTGTTTTTTTTGTTTGTTTGTTTTTAATTTTTATTGCATTATAGGTTTTGGGGTACATGTGCAGAACGTGCAAGATAGTTGCATAGGTACACACATGGCAGTGTGTTTTGCTGCCTTCCTCCCCTTCACCCATGCTTGGTATTCATCCCCAGGCTATCCCCCCCAGCCCTCCCCACTGTCCCTCCCCCATTTCCCCCAACAGTCCCCAGTGTATAGTAGACCGCCTCTCTGTGTCCATGTGTTCTCATTTTTCTCACCCACCTATGAGTGAGTATATGCGGTATTTCTTTTTCTGTTCTTGTGTCAGTTTGCTGAGAATGATGTTCTCCAGATTCATCCATGTCCCTACAAAGGACACAAACTCATCATTTCTGATTGCTGCATAATATTCCATGGTGTATATGTGCCACATTTTCCCAGTCCAGTCTATCATCAATGGGCATTTGGGTTGGTTCCAGGTCTTTGCTATTGTAAACAGTGCTGCAATGAACATTCATGTGCATGTGTCCTTATAGTAGAACGATTCACAGTCTTTTGCATAGATACCCAGTAATGGGATTGCTGGGTCAAATGGGATTTCTATTTCTAGGTCCCTGAGGAATCGCCACACTGTCTTCCACAATGGTTGAACTAATTTACACTCCCACCAACAGTGTAAGAGTGTTCCTATTTCTCCACATCCTCTCCAGCATCTGCTGTCTCCAGATGTTTTAATGATCGCCATTCTAACTGGTGTGAGATGATATCTCAATGTGGTTTTGATTTGCATCTCTCTAATGACCAATGATGATGAGCACTTTTTCATATGTTTGTTGGCCTCATGTATGTCTTCTTTTGTAAAGTGTCTGTTCATATCCTTTGCCCATTTTTGAATGGGCTTGTTTGGTTTTTTTCTGTAAATCTGTTTGAGTTCTTTGTAAATTCTGGATATCAGCCCTTTGTCAGATGTGTAAACTGCAAAGATTTTTTCCCATTCTGATGGTTGCCGATTCACTCTAGTGACTGTTTCTTTTGCCGTGCAGAAGCTGTGGAGTTTGATTAGGTCCCATTTGTCTATTTTGGCTTTTGTTGCCAATGCTTTTGGTGTTTTGTTCATGAAGTCCTTGACTACTCCTATGTCCTGAACGGTTTTGCCTAGATTTTCTTCTAGGGTTTTTATGGTGTCAGGTCTTACGTTTAAGTCTTTAATCCATCTGGAGTTAATTTTAGTGTAAGGTGTCAGAAAGGGGTCCAGTTTCTGCTTTCTGCACATGGCTAGCCAGTTTTCCCAACACCATTTATTAAATAGGGAATCCTTTCCCCATTGCCGTTTTTGTCTGGTTTATCAAAGATAATATGGTTGTAGATATGTTGTGTTGCCTCCAATGCTTCTGTTCTGTTCCATTGGTCTATATCTCTATTTTGGTACCAGTACCATGCTGTTTTGATTACTGTAGCCTTGTAGTATAGTTTGAAGTCTGGTAGCGTGATGCCTCCTGCTGTGTTCTTTTTGCTTAGAATTGACTTGGCTATGTGGGCTCTTTTTTGGTTCCATATGAAATTCGTGGTGGTTTTTTCCAGTTCTGTGAAGAAATTCAATGATAGTTTGATGGGGATAGCATTGATTGTGTAAATTACTTTGGGCAGTATAGCCATTTTCACAATATTGATTCTTCCTAACCACGAACATGGAATGTTTCTCCATCTGTTTGTGTCCTCTCTTATTTCATTGAGCAGTTGTTTGTAGTTTTCCTTAAAGAGGTCCCTTACATTCCTTGTGAGTTGTATTCCTAGGTATTTTATTTTCTTTGTAGCAATTGTGAATGGCAGTTCGTTCTTTTTTTTTTTTTTTTTTTTTTAATTTTTATTGCATTATAGGTTTTGGGGTACATGTGCAGAACGTGCAAGATAGTTGCATAGGTACACACATGGCAGTGTGTTTTGCTGCCTTCCTCCCCCTCACCCACACTTGGTATTCATCCCCAGGCTATCCCCCCCAGCCCCCCCCCGCTGTCCCTCCCCCATTTCCCCCAACAGTCCCCAGTGTATAGTAGACCGCCTCTCTGTGTCCATGTGTTCTCATTTTTCTCACCCACCTATGAGTGAGTATATGCGGTATTTCTTTTTCTGTTCTTGTGTCAGTTTGCTGAGAATGATGTTCTCCAGATTCATCCATGTCCCTACAAAGGACACAAACTCATCATTTCTGATTGCTGCATAATATTCCATGGTGTATATGTGCCACATTTTCCCAGTCCAGTCTATCGTCGATGGGCATTTGGGTTGGTTCCAGGTCTTTGCTATTGTAAACAGTGCTGCAATGAACATTCGTGTGCATGTGTCCTTATAGTAGAACGATTCACAGTCTTTTGGATAGATACCCAGTAATGGGATTGCTGGGTCAAATGGAATTTCTATTTCTAGGTCCCTGAGGAATCGCCACACTGTCTTCCACAATGGTTGAACTAATTTACACTCCCACCAACAGTGTAAGAGTGTTCCTATTTCTCCACATCCTCTCCAGCATCTGCTGTCTCCAGATTTTTTAATGATCGCCATTCTAACTGGTGTGAGATGATATCTCAATGTGGTTTTGATTTGCATCTCTCTAATGACCAATGATGATGAGCACTTTTTCATATGTTTGTTGGCCTCATGTATGTCTTCTTTTGTAAAGTGTCTGTTCATATCCTTTGCCCATTTTTGAATGGGCTTGTTTGGTTTTTTTCTGTAAATCTGTTTGAGTTCTTTGTAAATTCTGGATATCAGCCCTTTGTCAGATGCGTAAACTGCAAAGATTTTTTCCCATTCTGATGGTTGTCGATTCACTCTAGTGACTGTTTCTTTTGCTGTGCAGAAGCTGTGGAGTTTGATTAGGTCCCATTTGTCTATTTTGGCTTTTGTTGCCAATGCTTTTGGTGTTTTGTTCATGAAGTCCTTGCCTACTCCTATGTCCTGAACGGTTTTGCCTAGATTTTCTTCTAGGGTTTTTATGGTGTCAGGTCTTACATTTAAGTCCTTAATCCATCTGGAGTTAATTTTAGTGTAAGGTGTCAGGAAGGGGTCCAGTTTCTGCTTTCTGCACATGGCTAGCCAGTTTTCCCAACACCATTTATTAAATAGGGAATCCTTTCCCCATTGCCTGTTTTTGTCTGGTTTATCAAAGATGATATGGTTGTAGATATGTTGTGTTGCCTCCGATGTTTCTATTCTGTTCCATTGGTCTATATCTCTGTTTTGGTACCAGTACCATGCTGTTTTGATTACTGTAGCCTTGTAGTATAGTTTGAAGTCTGGTAGCGTGATGCCTCCCGCTGTGTTCTTTTTGCTTAGAATTGACTTGGCTATGCGGGCTCTTTTTTGGTTCCATATGAAATTCATGGTGGTTTTTTCCAGTTCTATGAAGAAATTCAATGGTAGTTTGATGGGGATAGCATTGAATGTGTAAATTACTTTGGGCAGTATAGCCATTTTCACAATATTGATTCTTCCTAACCACGAACATGGAACGTTTCTCCATCTGTTTGTGTCCTCTCTTATTTCGTTGAGCAGGTGTTTGTAGTTTTCCTTAAAGAGGTCCCTTACATTCCTAGTGAGTTGTATTCCTAGGTATTTTATTTTCTTTGTAGTGATTGTGAATGGCAGTTCGTTCTTAATTTGGTTCCCTTTAAGTCTGTTATTGGTGTATAGGAATGCTTGTGATTTTTGAACATTGATTTTATATCCTGAGACTTTGCTGAAGTTGCTTATCAGTTGCAGGAGCTTTTGGGCTGAGGTGATGGGGTCTTCTAGGTATACTATCATGTCATCTGCAAATAGAGACAATTTGGCTTCCACCTTTCCTATTTGAATACCCTTTATTTCTTTTTCTTGCCTGATTGCTCTGGCTAGAACTTCCAGTACTATGTTGAATAGAAGTGGTGAGAGAGGGCATCCTTGTCTAGTGCCAGATTTCAAAGGGAATGCTTCCAGTTTTTTCCCATTAAGTATGATATTGGCTGTTGGTTTGTCGTAAATAGCTTTTATTAATTTGAGATATGTTCCATCAATACCAAGTTTATTGAGGGTTTTTAGCATAAAGGGCTGTTGAATTTTGTCAAATGCCTTCTCTGCGTCAATTGAGATAATCATGTGGTTTTTCTTTTTGGTTCTGTTTATGTGGTGAATTACATTTATAGACTTGCGTATGTTGAACCAGCCTTGCATCCCCGGGATGAATCCTACTTGATCATGAAGGATAAGTTTTTTAATGTGCCGTTGCAATCGATTTGCCAGTATTTTATTGAAGATTTTTGCATCTATGTTCATCATGGATATTGGCCTGAGGTTTTCTTTTCTTGTTGAGTCTCTGCCAGGTTTTGATATCAGGATGATGTTGGTCTCATGAAATCACTTGGGAAGGGTTCCCTCTTTTTGGATTATTTGGAATAGTTTCAGAAGGAATGGTACCAGATGCTCTTTGTGTGTCTGGTAGAATTCAGCTGAGAACCCATCTGGACCTGGGCTTTTTTTGTGTGGTAGGCTCTTAATTGCTGCCTCAACTTGTGACCTCGTTATTGGTCTATTCATAGTTTTGGCTTCCTCCTGGTTTAGGCTTGGGAGGACACAGGCATCCAGGAATTTATCCATTTCTTCCTGATTTACTAGTTTGTGTGCATAGAGTTGTTTGTAGTATTCTCTGATGATGGTTTGAATTTCTGTGGAATCTGTGGTGGTTTCCCCTTTATCGTTTTTTATTGCATCTATTTGGTTGTTCTCTCTTTTCTTTTTTATCAGTCTGGCTAGTGTCTGTCTATTTTATTGATCTTTTTGAAAAACCAGCTCTTGGATTTATTGATTTTTTGAAGGGTTTTTCTTGTCTCTATCTCCTTCAGTTCTGCTCTGATCTTAGTTATTTCTTGTCTTCGGCTAGGTTTTGAGCTTTTTTGATCTTGCTCCTCTAGCTCTTTCAATTTTGATGATAGGGTGTCAATTTTGGATCTCTCCACTCTTCTCATGTGGGCACTTATTGCTATATATTTTCCTCTACAGACTGCTTTAAATGTGTGCCAGAGATTCTGGTACGTTGTGTCTTCATTCTCATTGGTTTCAAAGAACTTCTTTATTTCTGCCTTCATTTCATTGTTTATCCAATCAACATTCAAGAGCCAGTTGTTCAGTTTCCATGAAGCTGTGCGGTTCTGAGTTATTTTCTGAATTCTGAGTTCCAACTTGATTGAACTATGGTCTGAGAGACTGTTTGTTATGATTTCCATTGTTTTGCATTTGCTGAGGAGTGCTTTACTTCCAATTATGTGGTCAATTTTGGAGTAGGTGTGATGTAGTGCTGAGAAGAATGTATATTCTGTGGATTTGGGGTGGAGAGTTCTGTAAATGTCTATCAGGTTTGCTTGTTCCAGGTCTGAATTCAAGTCCTGGATATCCTTGTTAATTTTCTGTCTGGTTGATCTGTCTGATACTGACAGTGGAGTGTTAAAGTCTCCCACTATTATTGTGTGGGAGTCTAAGTCTCTTTGTAAGTCATTAAGAACTTGCCTTATATATCTGGGTGCTCCTACATTGTGTCCATATATATTTAGAATCATTAGCTCTTCTTGTTGTATCGATCCTTTTACCATTATGTAATGACCTTCTTTGTCCCTTTTGATCTTTGTTGCTTTAAAGTCTATTTTATCAGAGACGAGAATTGCAACTCCTGCTTTTTTTTGCTCTCCATTTGCTTGGTAAATCTTCCTCCATCCCTTTATTTTGAGCCTTTGTGTATCTTTGCATGTGAGGTGGGTTTCCTGGATACAGCACACCGATGGGTTTTGGTTTTTTATCCAATTTGCCAGTCTGTGTCTTTTGATTGGTGCATTTAGCCCATTTACATTCAGGGTTAATATTGTTATGTGTGAATTTGATACTGCCATTTTGATGCTAGCTGGCTGTTTTGCCCGTTGGTTCATGTACATTCTTCATTTTGTTGATGGTCTTTAGCATTTGGTATGCTTTTAGGATGGCTGGAACTGGTTGTTTCTTTCTATGTGTAGTGCCTCTTTCAGGAGCTCTTGTAAAGCAGGCCTAGTGGTGACAAAATCTCTGAGTACTTGCTTGTTCGTGAAGGATTTTATTTTTCCTTCACTTATGAAGGTCAGTTTGGCTGGATATGAAATTCTGGGTTGAAAGCTCTTTTCTTTAAGGATGTTGAATATTGGCCCCCACTCTCTTCTGGCTTGTAGAGTCTCTGCCGAGAGATCTGCTGTGAGTCTGATAGGCTTCCCTTTGTGGGTGACCCGACCTTTCTCTCTGGCTGCCCTTAGTATTGTCTCCTTTGTTTCAACCCTGGTGAATCTGACGATTATGTGCCTTGGGGTTGCTCTTCTTGCAGAGTATCTTTGTGGTGTTCTCTGTATTTCCTGGAGTTGAGTATTAACCTGTCTTGCTAGGTTGGGGAAATTTTCCTGGATAATATCCTGAAGAGTGTTTTCCAGCTTGGATTCATTCTCTTTGTCACATTCTGGTATACCTATCAAACGTAGGTTGGGTCTCTTCACATAGTCCCACATTTCTTGGAGATTTTGTTCATTCCTTTTTGTACTTTTTTCTTTAATCTTGGTTTCTCATTTTATTTCATTGAGTTGATCTTCAACTTCTGATATTCTTTCTTCTGCTTGGTCAATTCGGTTCTTGAAACTTGTGCATGCTTCGCGAAGTTCTCGTGTTGTGTTTTTCAGCTCCTTCAATTCATTCATATTCCTCTCTAAGTTGTCCATTCTTGTTATCAATTCCTCGAATCTTTTTTCAAATCTTTTTTCAAGGTTCTTAGTTTCTTTGCACTGGTTTAGTACATGTTCCTTTAGCTCACTGAAGTTTCTCATTATCCACTTTCTGAAGTCTGATTCCGTCATTTCGTCACATTCATTCTCCGTCCAGCTTTGTTCCCTTGCTGCTGAGGAGTTTTGGTCCTTTTTTGGAGGTGAGGTGTTTTGGTTTCCGGTGCTTTCCTCCTTTTTGCGCTGGTTTCTTCCCATCTTTATGGATTTATCCACCTGTCGTCTTAGTAGTTGCTAATTTTTCAATTGGATCTCTGTGTGAACGCTGAGATTGTTGATGATGAAGTATTTCTGTTACTTAGTTTTCCCTCTAATGGTCTATCCCCTCTGCTTTATGAGTGCTGAGGTCCACTCCAGGCCCTGCTTGTCTGGGGTATACCTGCAGCAGCTGTGGAACAGTGAGGGATGATACCAGTTTCTTCTTCTGCTGTCCTTGTTCCAGAATAATGCCAGCCAAATGTCAGTCTGATTAGTCCTTTTCTGGGGTGACTCCTTGGATATACAGGGGTCAGGGAGCTGCTTGAGGAGACAGTCTGTGCTTTATAGGAGCTCCAGTGCTGAGCTGTGAGCTCCGTTGTTCATTCAGGGCTGTTGGGAGGTTGTTTGTGTCTGCTGCAATAGAACTCATAAAACACCACCCTTTTTCCCCCCACTTAAATGCTCTGTCTCAGGGAGTTGGGACTTTCTTTATGAGTATCTGTTGCACTGTCCTGCCCCACTAGGTGGCAGTCTATTCACTATTTGCCTGCCGGGGCTCTGACCTGCTAGTGCGGGTCCGCCCTGTTGGTGCTGGGCTCCCTTCTGCTGTGGAGCGCGGAGTCTCTCTGTTATGGCAGGTTGCCTCGGCAACGGTGGGCTGCATCAGTCCTGGGCGGTACTTCAGTGGGGGTGGACTGCATCAGCAATGGTGGACACCCCTCCCTCACCAGGCTGCACCATCCTAGATGCCAGCAGCAAAACTCTCAGCCCCAAGCACCTCCAGTCGCCGCCCTGCTTGTCCCCATGAGCGTGGGACCCGCAGAGTCCAATCACCCAGCTCCCTGCCTCAGAGTCCATCCTCTCTCTCTCTCTCTTCCTCTCCCCAAGCTGAAAGGTTGACTCTCTCACTGGCACCCCAGTAGCCTGCCGATAGGGCACTGGGATCCGTGCAATCTCCCGTGCCACTGCCCACTACCCCGGCTCAGATCACGCTTCCCAGGAAACTCCTGGTCTGGCTCATTGTCCAAGTCCCGTTCAATCAGATGAACATGCCAATCTGCCCTTCCAAATCTCAGATTGCCGGTTTAACAGGGCACCCAGACCAGTGAGTTCCGCGCCGGGTCCCACCGCGGCACCGGCCGAAGAGGCGGCGGGAGCCGGCTGCGTTAGCCGGGTGCGCTAGCGTCCCGTGTCTCTCCCACACCTGGGACTTTCAACGCTCTGTGGGCATAAAAAGAACATCTGAGAATGTGGCTAGGACTCACCCTCTGTGCCTTCACTGAGAGCTGCAATCCTGAGTCACCTCTATGATGCCATCTTGCCTCCTCCCTTTGGGTTCATACATATTAAGGATGTTCAGGTCTTCTTGCTGAATTTTACCCTTTTCCATTATGTAATGCCCTTCCTGGTCTTTTTTGATGGCTGTCAATCTAAAGTCTGTTTTGTCTGGAATCAGAATAACAACCCTTCCTTTTTTCTCTTTTCCATTTGCTTGGTATATTTTTCTTCATCCCTTTACTTTGAATCCATGTGTGTCATTGCATGTGAGATGGGTCTCTAGAAGACAGCATACAGTTGGGTCTTTCTTCTTTTTCTTACTTGCCACTCTGTGCCTTTTATTTGAGGGCATTTAGCCCATTTATATTTATGGTTAATGTTGATATATGCAAACTTGATCTTGTCATCATGTTGTTAACTTACTATTATGTGGATTTGATAGGTCTGCTGTTAGCCTGATGAATTTCCCTTTGTAAGTGACCTGCCCCTTTTCTCTAGCTGCCTTTAATATTTTTCTTTCATATTGACCTTGGAGAATCTGGTGATTATGTCTTGGAGATAGGTATCTTAAATAGTATTTCGCAGGAGTTCTCTGCATCTTCTAAATTTGAATTTTGGCCTCTCCAGCAAGGCCATAGAAGTTTTTGTGGACCATAACCTCAAATATGTTCTCTAAGTTGCTTGTTTACTGTCCCTCTCTTTCAGGGATGCCAATTAGTCATATATTTGGTCTTCTTACATAATCCCATATTTCTCAGAGGTCTTTTATTCTTTTTATTTTGTTTCCTTTATTTTTGTCTGACTGGGTTAGTTCAGAGAACCAATCTTCAAAATCTGAGATTCTTTTCGCAGCTTAGTCTATTCTGCTGTTAAAACTTGTTATCATATTATGAAATTCCTGTTGTGTGTTTTTCAACTCTATCAGATCAGTTTGGTTCTTTTTTTATAATGGTCATTTTGTTTTTCAGCTCTTATATTATTTTATTGTAATACTTATGGATATTTTGTATTGGGTTTCAACTTTCTTCTGAAAGTAAATGATCTTCCTATACATATTCTAAATTTTATGACTATCATTTCTCTTGTTGTGGAAATGGTATGGTCATTTGGAGGAAAGAAAACCCTCTGGCTTTTTGAGCTGCCAATGTTCTTGTGCTGGTTCCTTCTCATCTGTGTGGGCTGATGTTTCTTTAACAGTGGCATAATTTGATTACAGTCACTTGACTTCCTTTATGGATTTTTTTATAGAGCTAAGACCCTGGTGGTGGTAGGATGACTCATGGAGGATCTCCTGAGCCTGTGATTGCAAAGGTGTATGGAAGAAGTGTGAATTCCCAGGGACTCTCACTCAGTTTCCCCACAGTTGGAGGCATCCCCCAGCTCTACACCACTCCTGGTTGGTTAGTTGTCCAGTCTTGCTCATCTCCCATTCTCTGTGGGTTGCCTTGCTTCCTTGGTGAATTCCAATGTGTCTCCCTGGATGATCCAGTAGAAGAGCAAGTGTTTACTTGCTGCTCTCTTCTCTCCATGAGAGCAGCACACACTCGCTGCTGCTAGTTAGTGCTCTTGGCCAGAATCTTTATTCTCTATTTCTATAAGTTACACTTTTTAAGATTCAGCATATTAGATCATGCAGTATTTGTCTTTCTGTGTCTGACTTATTTCACTTAGTTAAATGTCATCTATGTTCATCCATGTTGTCACAAATGACAGGATGTCTTTCTTTTTTAAGACTAAATAAAATTTCATTTTATATACATACCACAATTTCTTCATTCACTCATCCATCAATGGACGCTTAGGTTGTTTCCATATTTTAGCTATTGTGAATCATGCTGCATTGAATATGTGTGTGCAGATATATTTTTAAGATACTAATTCACCATTCTACTTTCTGTGTCCATGAGTTTGACGACTTCAGATACCCCATATAAGTAGAAACATACAGTGTTTGACCTTTTGTGACTTTCTCATTTCACTTATCATAACATACTGAAGGTTCATTAATGTTGTAGCATATGATAGAATATTCATATTTTTCAAGGCTGAATAATATTCTGTATGTATATACCACATTTTTTTAACTATTCATCCACTGACTGACAATGAATTAGTTTTACCTTTTGGCCTTTGTGATAATTCAGAATAAACATAGGAGGACAAATGTCTTTTTTACATCCTGTTTTCAACTTTTTGTATAAGTATCCAGAAGTAGGGTTGCTGGATCATGTGGTAGTTTTATTTTTAACTTTTTGGGGAAACTTTTATACTGTTTTCCATAGATGTGGCACCATTTTGTATTCTCACCAACAGTGCACAAGTATTCCAATTTCTCCACATTCTTGCCAACACTTGCTATTTTCTGTTTGTTGTTTCTGTTGTTCTTGTTTTTGAATAATTGCCATCTCAACAGGTGTAAAGCCATCCCACTGTGGTTTTGATTTGCATTTCACCTATGATGACTGTTGAGCATCTTTTTTACATACCTGTTGACCATTTGTAAGTCTTTTTTGGAAAAAAAAAGAGCCCTTTGCACATTTTTAATTGTTTTTCTTTATATTGAGTTTTGAAAGTTTCTTATATATTTTTGATATTAACCCATTTTTCCTTGGCTATGCAGAAGCTTTGAATTTAATGTAGTCTCACATGTCTATTTTGGCTTTTGTTATCTGTACTTTTGCTGTCATAACCAAGGAATCATTGGTTATGTAATTGGTAATGTAACAAATGTAATGAAGCTTAATTTTTTAATCCAATTTGAGTTGATTTTTATACATGGTATAAGATAAGGGTTCAATTTCATTTTTATGTATGGTATAAGACAAGGGTTCAATTTCATTCTTTTTCATGTGAATATTCAATTTTCCCAGCACATTTATTGAAGTACCACATGCTACACATTTTTTTCATTGTGTAGTTTTGGCATGCTTCTCAAAGATCATTTGACTGTATAGACATGGGTTTCTTTCTAATCTCTCTATTTTGTTTTATTTCTCTATATATCTGTTTTTAAACTAGGGTTGTACTGTTTTTATTACTATGGATTTATAATATGATTTGAAGTCAGAAGTGGTGAGGCCTCCAGTTTTGTTCTTTCTTAAGATTGTATTGGCTATTCAATATCCTTTGTAGTTTCATATGATTATGAGAATTTTTTTCTCTTTTGGAAAAAATTACATTGGAATTTTGACAGAGATTTCATTGAATACATTTGTAATGTGTTTTACAGTCAGCAAGTATTAGGCCTCCAGTTTTGTTTTTTTTCCTCGGGATTGTTTTTATTTTTATTTTTTGTAGCTTCATATGAATATGAGATAGAGATTGCATTAAATCTGTAGATCACTTTGCATAATATGGACATTCTAACAATATTAACTCCTTCAACCCATGAACATGAGATGTATTTCCATTTATTTGAGACTTCTTTAGTTTTTTTTTTTTTCAGCAATGTTTTATAGTTCAGTGTACATATGTTTTGCCTACTGGTTAACTTCATTCCTAAGTATAGGTTTAAACTTTCCTTTTGATGCTATTGTAAATGGGAATGTTTCTTAATTTCATTTTTTGCTTACTTTTAGTGTGTAGAAACACAACAGATTTTTGTGTGTTGATTTTGTATCCTGCAAATTAGCTGAATGTATTGATTAGTTTTAGAAGTTTTTGGAGAATCTTTGAGTTTTCTACATGTATTATCACGTTTTTAGAGAACAGAGGCAATTGTGCATCTTTCTTTCTAATTTAGATGCCATTTATTTCTTTTTCTGGCCTAATTGCCCTAAGTAGGACTTCCAGTGCTATGTTGAATAGAAGTAATGAGAGTGGATATCCTTGTCTTGTTCCAGACCTTAGACTTAGATAAAAAGCTTTTCAGTTTTTCACCATTGAGTGTAATGATAGCTGTGGGATTTTCATATAAAGCTTTTATTATGCTGCTCTAATTTTCTTCTATTCCTAGTTTGTTACTTTCTTTTTTTATCATGATAGAATATTGGATTTTGTCAAATGCTTTATCTGCATCTACTGAGATGATCAAATAATTTTCATCCTTCTTTCTGTTAATGTGGTATATCACACTGTTGATTTTCATATAGTAAATTATCCTTGCATCCCAGGGATAAATCTCACAAGGTCACGGTATATAATCCTTTTAATGTACTGTTGAATTAACTTGCTATCATATTATTGAAAATTTCCGCATCTATATTGATCAGGAATGAATAGTTTGATTGACTGATTTTCTATAGGTTTTTTTTTCTTGCATCTTGCCTAGCTTTAATATTTGGCTAATGCCAGTCACCAAAAAGAAATTATGAAGTTTTTCCTCTTCTTAAACTTTTCTTTAATAGTGTGAGGATTGGAAATAATTCTGTCAAAAACATTTGGTAGAGTTTATCTGTAAATCCATCTGGCCCTGGGCTTTTCTTTGTTGGGATATTTTTGATTCCTGATCAATCTCCTTACTAGTAATAGGTCTGTTAACATTTCCTATTTTTTCAATGTTCAGCGCTCATAAGCTGTATGTTCAAGGAATTTATTTACTTCTAGATTATCTAATTCAATCACAAATAATTATTAATCATAATTTATTATAGTCCTTTTTACTTCTCTTGCACTGCCTTCCCTTTAATTTCTTTTTTAAAATGTTTTTTTCTATGTTCAAACTAACAAATTATCCTCTTTCATTTCTGATTTCATTTGTGTTCTTCTTTTAATCAAACAAAATATTTTTCAATTTTGCTAATTTTCTTAAAAATCAGCTGTTAGTTTTGCCAATTTTTTATTGTTTTTCTATTCTTTTTTATTTATTCTGCTATAATCTTTATTATTTCTTTCTTTGCTTTTGCTAACTTTGGGCTTAGATTGGTGTTTGTTTGTTTGTTATTTCTTGTTCTTCAAAATTTAGAATTAGGTTGTTTGTTCAAAATCATTAAACTTTTTAAATGTAGGCACTTACTGGTATAAGCTCTCCTATTATAAATGTTTCTGCTGCCATTCACATTGCTACAAAGACAATGAAATACTTACGAATACAACTAACAAAGGATATAAAGGATCTCTTCAAAGGGAACTACAAACCACTGCTCAAAGAAATAAGAGAGGACACAAAAAGATGGAAAAACTTTCCATGCTCATGGTTAGGAAGAATCAATATTGTGAAAATGGCCATACTGCCCAAAGTAATTTACAGATTCAATGCTATCCCCATCAAGATACCTAGACCTTCTTCACAGAACTGGGAAAAAAAAAAAAATCTTAAACTCCATATGGAACCAAAAGAGAGCCTGCATAGCGAAGTCAGTTCTAAGCAAAAAGAACAAAGCTGGAGGTACCATGCTATCTGACTTCAAACTATACTACAAGACTACAGTAACTTCAAACTATACTACAAGACTACAGTAATCAAAACAGCATGGTATTGGTATCAAAACAGAGATACAGACCAATGGAACAGAACAGTGGCCTCGGAGGCAACACAACATATCTACAACCATACAATCTTTGATAAACCTGACAAAAACAAGCAATGGGTAAAGGATTCCCTGTTTAATAAATGGTGTTGGGAAAATTGGCTAACCATGTGCAGGAAGCAGAAACTGGACATCTTCCTGACACCTTACATTAAAATTAACTCCAGATGGATTAAAGACTTAAACATAAGACCTACCACCATAAAAACCTTAGAAGAAAACCTAGGCAAAACCATTCAAGACATAGGCATAGGCAAGGTCCTCATGACTACGACACCAAAAGCATTGGCAACAAAAGCCAAAATAGACAATGGAATCTAATTAAACTCCAGAACTTCTGTACAGCAAAAGAAACAATCATTAGAGTGAACCAGAAACCAACAAAATAGGGAAAAAAAAATTTGCAATCTACCCATCTGACAAAGAGCTAATATCCAGAATCTACAAAGAACTAAACAGATTTACAAGAAAAAAAAAACAAAACAACAGCAACAACAACAACAAAAAACATTCAAAAGTGAGCAAAGGCTATCAACAGGCACTTCTCAAAAGAAAACATATATAAGGCCAACAAACATATGAAAAAAATGCTCATCATCACTGATCATTAGAGAAATGCAAATCAAAACCACATTGAGATATTATCTCACACCAGTTAGAGTGGCGATCATTAAAAAAAATGGAGACAACATGATAGAGAGGATTGGAGAAATAGGAACACTTTTACACTGTTGGTGGGAGTGTAAATTAGTTCAACCATTGTGGAAGACAGTGTGGCGATTCCTCAAGGACCTAGAAATAGAAATTCCATTTGGCCCAGCAATCCCATTACTGGCTATATATCCAAAGGATTATAAATCATTCTATTATAAGGACATATGGACACATATTTTCATTGCGGCACTGTTTACAATAGCAAAGACCTGGAACCACCCAAATACCCATCGATGATAGATTGGACAGGGAAAATGTGTCACATATACACCATGGAATACTATGCAGCCACTTAAAAAATGATGAGTTTGTGTCCTTTGTAGGGACATGGATGAACCTGGAATCCATCATTCTCAGCAAACTGACACAAGAACAGAAAAATCAAACACTGCATGTTCTCACTTATAGGCAGGTGCTGAATAATGAAAGTACATGGACACAGGGAGGGTAGCATCACACACTGGGGTCTCTTTGTAATGACTAGGGAAGGAACAGCAGAGGGTAGGGAGTTGGGGAGGGATAACATGGGGGGAAATGCCAGATATAGGTGACGGGGATGGAGGTAGCAAACCACATTGCCATGTATGTACCTATGCAACAATTCTGCCTGTTCTTCACATGTACCCCAGAACTTAAAGTGCAATAAAATATATAGTTTTTTAAAAAGAAATCCTTTTGCTGCATCCCACAAGATTTTATATGTTTTGTTTTCATTTTTTGTCTGAAGGTATTTTCTACTTTCCCTTTTGATTTTTTCTTTGATTCATTGAATGTTCAAGGGTGTCTTGTTCAATTTTCATTTAATTATAAATTTTCTAGTTTTCCATCTGTTATTGATTTCCGGTTTTATTTCATGGTGGTCAGAAAAGATATTGATATGATGTCAATGTTCTTAATTTAAGACATGTTTGTAACTTAATGTGATCTATACTGAAGAATGTTCTATGTGTGCTTGAGAGTAATGTGTATTCTACTACCATCAGATGAAAGAGTCTGTATACATCTATCAGCTCCATTTGGTCTGTAGCATTGTTAAAGTTCTATTTTTTTTAATTGATCTTCTATATAGATGTTCTACCCACTATGGAAAATGAAGTACTGTAATATTTTATTACTATTTTTCCCTGTAATTCTGTCAATGTTTACTTCACGTATTTGGGGGCTCTGATATTGGATATATACATACTCATAACGGTTATACCTTGTTGGTGAATTAACCCTTTTATTACTATATAATGTCCTTCTTTGTCTCTTGTGACAGTTTTTGACTTAAAGTCTATTTTGGTGGATATTATTATGGCCACTACTACCCTCAGTTGGTTACTATTTTAATTAAATACCTTTTCCCATTCTTCCACTTTTGGCCAACACCTGCCTTAAATCTAAAGTAAGTTTCTTACATAGAGTATATATTTGGATCTTTTTGTTTTAATTCACTCAGCTGCTCTATGTCTTTTCATTGGACACTTTAATCCATTTACATTTTTTCAAAAATACTTTATTGCATTTTAGGTTTTGGGGTACATGTGAAGAACATGCAAGATTGTTGTATAGGTACATACATGGCAAGGTGGTTTGCTGCCTTCCTCCCCATCACCTATATCTGGCATTTCTCCCCATGTTATCCCTCCCCAACTCTCCACCCCAACTGTCCCTCCCCTAGTTCCCCCCACAGACTCCAGCGTGTGATGTTTCCTTCCCTGTGTCCATGTGTTCTCATTGTTCAACACCCACCTATGATTGAGAACATGCAGTGTTTGATTTTCTGTTCTTGTGTCAGTTTGCTGCAGATGACTGTTTCCAGGTTCATCCATGTCCCTACAAAGGACACTAACTCATCGTTTTTGATGGCTGCATAGTATTCCATGGTGTATATGTGCCACATTTTCCCTGTCCAGTCTATCATTGATGGGCATTTGGGTTGGTTTCAAGTCTTTGCTATTGTAAACAGTGCTGCAATGAACATTCATGTGCATGTGTCCTTATAATAGAAAGATTTATAATCCTTTGGATATATAGGCAGTAATGGGATTGCTGGGTCAAATGGAATTTCTATTTCTAGGTTTTTGAGGAATCACCACACTGTCTTCCACAGTGTTTGAATTTATTTACTTTTAAGGTTATTACTGTTAAGAAAGACTCACTATTGCCATTTTGTTAGTTTTTTTTTTTTTTTTTTTTTTTTTGGTCTGTCTTGTAGCTCTTTAGTGCCTCTTTTCCTCTCTTTTTTGTGTGTTTTATGGATGTTTTACAGTGATATGCTTTGGTTCTTCTCTCATTTTCTTTTGTATGTCTTCTATAGGCATTTTCTTTGGGAATACCATAGGCTACATAAAACATCTTGTAACAATTTATTTTAAGCTTAACTTTAATCTTATATGAAGCTCTATATTTATCTCCTCTACATTTTATGTTATTGATTCCACAAATTACATTTTAATATTTTGTGTCCATTAACATATTTATATAGTTGTACTTATTTTTTATATTTTTGCCTTTTGACTTTTATGCTAGAATTAAAAGTGATATATACTATCATTATGGTATTATAGCATTCTTTATTTTTCTATATATTTTCTGGAAACCTTTTGTTTTTATGTTGTTGTCTAGCATCTTTTCATTTCAACGTGAAATGCTTTGTTTATAATTTTTTGCAAGGCAAGTCTAGTGATAATGAACTTCCTCAGCTTCTATTTATCTAGGAAAGTATTTTTTTCTTTATTTTGAAGGAAAGTTTTACTAGATGTAGTATTCTTGGTTGGCAATTTATTTTTAAATTTCGGCACCTTGAATATGTCATCCCACTCCCTTCTGTCCTGTGTGGTTTCTGCTAACAAACTGGCTTACAGGATTTTCCTCACATGTGACAAATTGCTTTTCTCTTGGTACTTTGAAAATTTTCTCAGTCTTTGTCTTTGACTTTTGAAAATGTGATTATAATGTGTCTTGGTGTGGAACTCTTTGCATTCATCTTATTTGGAGGCTGTTGGGCTTCTTAAACGTGGAAGTCTATTTCTTTTCCCATATTTAAGATTTTTTTCAGCTATTATTTCCTTAAGCTTCCTGACTCTTTTTACTCTCTTCCTTATTTATTTATATTTTTTAGAACTTCCATAACACATGTATGGGTTAATTTGATGGTGTCCCATAGTTTTCTGACTAGATAATTTCAAATTATCTGTATTTGAGTTTGCTGATGTTTTCAATTTTTTAAATTTGGTTATTGTATTTCTCAGTTCCAAAATTTCTTTTTGATTCTTGTTTATATTTCTTATCTCTTTTTTATATTCTCATTTTGTTCATAAATGATATGTCTGAGCTTGTTCAGCATCTTTATGACAGTCATTTTGGATTCTTTGTCAGGTAATTTACATGCTCTTGAGATATGGTTGGTAATATGTCTCCATTCAAATCTTATCTCAAATTACAATCCCTATGTGTCAAGGGAAGTACCTGGTGGGAGGTGATTGGATCATGGGGGTGATTTCCCCCTGCTCTTCTCTTCATAGTGAGTCAGTTCTCACAATATCTGAAGGTTTATAAGTGTTTGGTATTGGGGGGTGGAGGGCTAGGTGAGGGATAGCATTAGGAGAAATAGCTAATGTAGATGAAAGATTGATGGGTCATCAAACAGCAAACCACCATGGCACATGTATACCTATGTAACAAACCTGCACGTTCTGCACATGTACCCCAGAACTTAAAGTATAATCTTTTTTAAAATGTGTGGTTGTTCCAACCCCCACCCTGACTTCTGACACCTTGTGAAGAAGGTACTGGCTTCTCCTGTGCCTTCTGCCATGATTGTAAGTTCCCTAAGGCCTCCCCATGCCATGAGGAAGTGTGAGTCAGTTAAAACTCTTTCTTTATAAATTACTCAGTCTCAGGTAGCTCTTTATAGGAGTCTGAAATGGAATAATACACCCTGCATCTTCAGAGTTTATTTCCAGAGATTTATTTTGTTTCCTGATTGGGCCAGGTTTCCCTGTTTTGTTGTTGGGTTTTTGTTGTTGTTGTTGTTGTTGTTTTAATGTGCTTTTTAACTTTGTGCTGAGACCCACACATTTAGAAATATAGCTACCTCTCTCAGTCTTTGGTAAAGATCTTTCCCTGTACAAAGTCAGACCACAATCAACCAGGTTGAAGATTCTGGGGGTCTCTCAAATTTTTCCTGTGGATATTTACTCTCTGAACTTGTGCATGTAAATTGTCAATGAGGGGAATTTACTGGTTTATTTTTTCAAGCGCTCATAATCTCTTGCACCCTTTGGTGTCTAAAGTACTGCAGAGTCTCTAGGGTTCCACAAGCCACCCAGTTTCTCTTTTGTTCTCAGCAACCCCTATTCTTCTAGGCTATGACAAGTCTAATCAGTGCTTTGAGTAGAGCAAAACAGAATTCAGTCCTCTGGGAAGATTCCTGTAAAGCCAAAACTTTGGATGCAAATCCCACTCTTCTCTTCCCTCTTTACCTCCTTGAGGGAGAAGCAACTAAGCTGTAACCCTCTCTGTCTGCTGTAGCACAGGTCATCTGGAAGAGCATCAAGCCATCCACCTGCTCTTGTTCTCAGTGGACCCAAGGCATTTAAAATATGCCAGGTGGTCCCCTCGGTGCTTCAAGATGAATGACATAGAAACCAGTACCTCAAGCAGTCCACAAAATATTGTATACATGCTCCAACTCTTTCACTCCCAAGGGAGAAGCCAAGAGTTGGCAGTTTTCTTCTACTCATTTCATCATGAGCCTGGGAGAAAGACTATTGCAAGTTAATGCAAGCTAGTCCAAACCATTGCCTTTATTCTCACTAGCCCCTAACCTGATGCCCTTTCCTTTCAGTGCTTACATTCAGGCAAGACAGAAATCATCCCTCTGGAAGACCACCAAAATGTCTGAACTTTAGACATATATTCTAGTTTTCTCTTTCCTTCCCCCCCAAAAAAATCTGGACGGTGACACTTTCCTCCCAATTGCCCTGTGCTGTTCGTGGGGCGGGGATAGGTGACTATAACTAAAGGGTGACACACTTTTCCAACCAGCTTCAATGTATCTGGTGTCATAATCAGCTGGTGTGCAAGAGCCTCTTAACTGATTTCTGAACTTCTCACAAAGGGAATTAGTTCATGTATTATTGTTGAGACAATCTCAATGGGGTGAGTGAGGTTTTAGGACATCCTATACTGCCATCTTACTCTAGCAGAACTGAGCTTTATTTATTTATCCATCCCACTCCTTTCATTTTTTGATTTTTAAGGGAATTGACTTCACCAGCAGCTCCAGGAATAGACCTGACTGCTCTAAGGATTATTTCATCCATCTTGCCAGCAATGAGATTGTGCTTAGGCCAACTTAATTAAAGGAAAGTGCTTCTATTCCTAGAGGATTCTGCAAAAGTTTGCCTTGCTCTTCTGAGAAAGCCTCCAGAAGCAATGTTCTCCCCCATGTGAACAGAGAAGCATGAAGCAATTGGAAAGTATTGTAGGGTCATGAAGAAACTGGCCTTATGATAAAGACAAAATTATAACTGGCATCACAAAGAGACCAGAGGAAACTGAGTTCTTTATAACATATGTTGTTTCTTGAATCAATCAAAACTGAAGCCCATCATTAGCTTTGGATTTCTTGTAATGTGAATTCTTATTGTACAAATTTGAATCACATATTCTTGCTGACAGAAGCATATGGGACGAACCAGAGAATGTCATTAACACCTCTGAAGCTTAGTTCTCTGATATATAGGGATCCTGCTGTGATTTAATGTGATGATGTTCATAAAGCCTCTATCCAGAGTGTCACAGACATTCAGTTCTCAATACCTATTAGTTTCTTCTCCTTCCCTGAATACAGAGACTCAGCATTTCTTTATCCACACACCCTTAGACTTATCAAGGAGGATGCTTCCTGTTTTTCATTTCCTAAGGTAAAAACAAATACATTTTACATAGCTGCCAAAAGAGTACAATTCCTTTAGCAGAAAAATGATGGCTTTTCTCTTTTGATCCCAATAATAAGATTAGTCCAGATTTCTTTTCACTTTTCACCCCCTTATTCCAGCCCCAATTTTCTATGAAATTTTAAGTATACATGCTTGAAATAACTGTTGCTTATTATATTATAAAAGTTGGAGTATAGGAACATCTGATCCAGAACTGACAGTTTTTGTTCCAAGTCTAAGGCCAGAAACAATGTTCCCCTAAACTCCACAAGCTATGTTTAATTAGTAGTCTTTATATAAAAGCAGTGGAAAAAAATGTGCTACCATGGCAGATACTGAACCAGACCACTGGGTCTAATTCAGCCAAAAATATATGTATGCATATGCAGAAGTAATAGCAGACTTGAGGCCTGAAGATCATCATTTGCGGTTCAAAAAAACAATTGGTTTAGCAACTTTCACCCTGCAAATAGTGATTTAAACTTTCATCATGTTTCTTAGAGACCTTGGAGTATCAATCACATGAACACTATGCCATGTAATAAGTTAGAGCAGACTTAAGCTGATACAATAAAAATTGAGTATTTTAGATCCACTCATAAAAGATTTGTGCACTTATGAACGATATCATTTATGTGATTTGTGAAGTCATTGGATAAATGACACCAATACAAATAGGGTTTGTTGTGTAACATAGAGCGGATTTCTAATTTTGTGCATTGTCAGGCACTGTTTATGGTACTTTAAAATTTCCACATTGCTGGTGACAAATTATAATGGAAGAGACAGCTAGCTCTAATATAACTCTACTATAGATTTTTTAGTCTTCAGAACACATTATCAAAGCCATTTTTACCAACTTAACACACATCACTGCCCTTCACATGTGGATTTAGCTTCCTTCAAGTTTTTACTTCCCCTGCCTACATTTTCTATATACTTGCTCTGGTATCTGTGAGTTTCCTAACCACTGGGCTAAATTAGCACCATGGAGAAAATTATAAAGTATTGAACATAAGAGTTACACTACTTTAAGTGGCATCAGTGAAAGCAGTTTGGAACTACATAGTATCAAGCAATATTGGTTACATTGCTTTCTAATCCATCAACGTCCATAGTTTTTACAGTGTACCAAAACCCCTGCAGGAAAAGAAAACTCATACAAATCTAAAGCAAAAAGTTCGATTCAACAGTACATTGAGCTGACTGCTCCCTATATGTAACTGTTTGCTGCTAATAAGACACTGTAAGAAGTTCATTAATGCTTTGAGACTGCCTAATTGCAGCCTACAAAGAACAGTATGCAAATAGCTGTTTCTGCAATGTTATTAATTTATATTTTTTTCACTTATTTTATATCCTATCAGACTTTTCTTTCAGACATTTTATATAAGCATCCAGTTCAGGATAAAACATTATAATAGATGGGTTAACAACTAATATAACAATAATTTCTATCAACTAGAATATTTATTCAATACTTTAACACAAGGCTAACTTGGAAAAAGAATAAAAATTACAAGACACAGTCCTTATTAGGATTTAATTGAGAAAAAAAGAACAAAAATTTTGAGTCAGGCACAGTGGCTTGCATCTGTAGTCCCAGCAACTGGGGAGACTAAGGTTGGAGGATCATGTCAGCCTAGGAGTTAGGCTGCAATGAAGAATTGAAGGTGTTCTCTTTCCAGGTCCACAAGGGGGACATAGTTTCTAGGGCAAGAACTTACCAGCACCATATTTTCTCCCCCTCTCATCCATCTTCATCTGGGAAATTTAACAGTTTATGTTTGAATTTCACCAGTGCAGGAAGAAACTAAGAGTCAATCACCCCAGTGGAAGTTTAAAGGAACTCCTTACCTCCTTTCATTGGCCAGAAGAACTTGGGGAGGTGGGAATTTCTCCCAGGATAAATTCCTCTGCTCCACCAACACCAGATTTCCAGCTCTCTGGAATCCCCTCCCACATAGTGGGAGCTCTCTTTTCCCTCTTGGATTTCCCCTCTGCAGTCCCACTCCCACATGCTCTTCATGGAAGTTTTCTCTCTTCTTCTCTGTTTCTCTCTCTCTCTCTCTCTCTCTCTCTCTCTCTCTCTCTCTCTCTCTCTCTCTCTCTAAATAAATCACTTTCTACAAACACTTTTGAGTCTGGCATTTACTTTTATGAGCACACCGTGCTGTGGTCTCCTCTCCCATTCTTGGGGAGCGATAGACCAAGAACCTGTAGAAACTTCCTCTCAGGAAAACTGAGGGCTCCCCTGAACTCCTGAACCCCAACAGAATGATCATGCCACTGCACTCCAGCCTGGGGGACAGAGTGAGACCTTGTTTCTAAGAAAGTAATAATAAAAATAAAAGTTATGGAGATACACACACATACATGCATTATATAGTACTGTAATATATAGTTATATATTATACATAGTTATACAATTATATATTATTTCTATATTATATAACATACTTTTAATTGTGTAATACATCTTATGTTTACATATATGCTTTTATATGTATACATATGTATTACATATATATGTTTAATATATATAAAACTAATATACAATGAATATTATATAATATAGATTACATTGTATATAATAATATCACTATGTATAAGACAAAGTATCAAAATTGAGTTGTTTTATTTATTCAGTCAACAAACATTTTGCAGGTAGAACAAAGCTTGGCACACTTCCTGTAAAGAGCCAAATAGTACATATTTTAGGTTTTGCTGGTCATGTAGGCCCTATTGGAATGATTCTACTCTGCAGATGTACAATATAAAATGAAGAGTGTGGTTGTGTTCCAATAAAGTGAAAGTTCTTTCTGCAACTATAAGGGTTTATGTGACCTGGCCTTTTGTTTGCTTTTAACATTGTATCTTTGTGGTCCATAGGCACAGGGACTTCTTGTTGGCAATTCCAACAGCACTTAGTACTTGTTTCTACCTGCAATCCTCCTTCCCCCAGATATCTGTATGACTTGTTTCTTTATCATTTTTACTCAGATACTCCTTTCTGAGTGAGTCCTTTCTGACCGTGTTATTTAATACCATATGTCACACTGAAGCCTCCCAACAGCCTTGTCCAGTACTTTATAATACATGGCACTGATTTAGCCAGGGGTGAGGAAAAACACAGATACTGGATCAAGAATGTCTAGTTCTTTTATTTCCTGGCTATATGACTTTAGGCCAATTATTTTATCTCCCTGTGGCTTATTTTTTCTTTATAATGTAGAAATACCAATAATATATACCTCATGGGATGTTGAGGTAACTAGTTAATGTGTATAAAATGCTTAGAGCAGTGTCTGGCACTTAGTCTCAAAGGACGGTTAGCTACTGGTACTACTAATTTGTTTATCATCTGTCTCCCTTTGCTAGAATATAAACTCCATGAGGAAGGATATGTATCTTCTCTAGTAACCATGAAATTCTTAGTATCTAGAGCAGTGACTGTTACAGAGAAAGTGCCAAATTATTATTGAACTGATTGAAATTTCTAAAACAATAGAGAAATTTTAAAAAAATCTAACAGGCAGGGAGGCAAGGCAGCGAAGTAGAAAAGTAACAAAAGAAAAATAAATATATGAGAAAGAGAAAACACGAAACAGGTTGCCAAAATATTTCATATTATTAAACATTAATTATAGTCATTAGCTTCAATATAGGAAAATGAATTAAATCTATTTTTAAAAAACAGATTTCATGGTTAGATTTTTAAAAGAAAATCAGCAAACTCATGCTGACAAGAGACATGCTTAGAACACTCACACACATGCATACATAAATGCACACCAATTGAACATAAAATGATGGAAGAGACTATGTCTTGCAAAAACTAGCCAAGAACTTTAGAGACTAAGAGGAAGGGAAGGAGAGAAGGAGGTGAGGGATGAAAAACTACATGTTGAACACAATGTACACTACTTGGATGATAGGTACACTAAAATCTCAAACTTCACCACTATATAAACCTCCATGTAACCAAAAACCACTTGTACTTTCAAAGCTATTGAAATACGTATATAAACTAACCAAGAGAAAGTTCAAGTACCATGTCAATTTTAGATAAGATACTAATTAAGGCAAAATCCATTAAAAGAGATAAATACATAAAATAAAAGTATAATTTCACGAAAAAGATGTAACGATGATCTTGTATATATCTAAGAGACATATGCAAAAATTTTTATTGTAGCACTGTTTATAATAGCAAAAGACATGGTTTATTTGCTTATTTTAAAACCATAAGATACAAATTCAAATTTTAAAAATATATCTTTATAAGCTACATTTGTAAAATATGTAGATTTATATTTGCATAGATAAAGAAACTAGAAAGAATTCATCAAACATTGAACAACACTTGTTATTTCTAGATGGTAGAATACCAGGTGATTTTAGTTCTTATGTTCCCTTTTATTTTCTTTTTAAAATTTATCTTTCCTAATTTTATATAATGGACATTACACATGATTTTTAAAGTAGAAAAGTAAATAATATTTATTTTAAAGATTTACCAGAAAACCATGAAAATTTATTCTCATATATATATTCATCACATATATATCATGATGCATAGACATCAATATTATCTTTTGTTTAGTGGGAGCACTGCTTATTAGAGTGTTTATAAAACTACTGTTACCAATTGAATTTTGGACACATTCAAACGCTTCTGTTTCTTGATGTCTCTAACCTTACTTAAGTACAGCAATTTTAGCCATGAACAAATAGTAGAAATTCTTTACATATTTATTGAAAACATAAATATTCATTAGCATGTCTTATTTAACCTTTCACGATAACTTCAGTCTATATCACCAACCACCAATTCCAAGCTCTCAGTTTCTACACACCATCTTTGCGGTGATGTGGGCATGTTATTTATGCTTTCATCCATATATTCCATACATTTGAAATAATATGAAAACCGCCTGCTGTCACTATCACTCAATTAAAACATTTCACACAATGCCACAGGAGTGTTGGTTTGAAAGGGAGTAGAATGAATACATTTTATATTAAATGTATATTACATAATTATTATTTATATTATATTGTTAATAAATAAAGGATTTCAGTTGTTACACTTTAAAGATCTAAACAGAAATTTCCACCTGATTTTTTAAATATATATTTTAAACATATATTTTAAACTCTATTCCATTGTCACACTAAAGTGAGATATTCTACACTCATGAGTGGTACTTTCTTAGTAACTTCAAGTATTTGCCTAGGTTCTCTAGCCCTGTCTCACTCTCTGTCTCTTAGGTTCTCTGTCTTCCTGTCTCTGTGGTGTGTGTGTGTGTTTGTGTGTATCTCATTCTCTTTCCCAGCCCTGTTCTTAGAATTTATGCTAGTCTTGTACTAAGGGAAAGAGAGAAGCACTAAATTGCACGTAAAATTAGAATTTTGAATTTAGATTTTAGATTTTAATATCTGCAAATAACTGAAAAGCTATGTAATCTTCTCAAAATGCTAAGCAGGGTAGGAAAGATTGATCCTACACGGTGTTTCAATGGTGATGTTAAGATTGAAAACCCTATTTCCTGGTGGTACCCTACTGAGCTGAATCTATGTAAAAAAATCAATTAAAATTTATTCCTGAAGTCCGGATTATTCATCAACAGCCCTGTCTAGGTCATGCTCACTGTGCCTATGAGGTCTTCGTTTCATGAGTGCTTCCAGGTTATGAGCACTAAAGATCTCTCCTGCAGTCTTAAGGAATCTAACCTGTATTCTCTTTGATCAATTGTTTTACAAACTCACAGGAGACAAGAGTAATCTGTAATTTTATACAAAACAGGGCAGCCTAAATCCAGCCATTAAAAGGACCATTTATGCATAGGTAAAAAACTCTAGAGATGAACTCTATGTCATGGGTAACTTTTCTTATTATTGTGAGGAGCAGTTTAGTGCCTCCTAGCCATCAAAACCTCAGTCTTCACTAAAACAAGATGGTCTTTGCTGTATACTGGTGTCACTGGGGTAATTTTTCCAATAGAAATGAATAGGTGAAGTCATCTGCCCAAAGGTGAAGTCATCTCAAATTACACCTGTTTGTTAATTTCTGCCTTCATAATCAGAAGCAAGTACATTACATTTCCATTTTGCACATATATCCATTATTTTTCATACCTTCCTGGTCTCAGAACTTCCCCACTATAACTTTCACTGAAACAAGGGAATGTGTACTTTCTTTGTATGACTTTTAAGAAACCCATAACATTGGGAAAGACAATAGATTTTTAATGCAAGCATCTTATTCTTTACTCATTTATGAAGTTCTCAATATTTATTAAGTCTTACCCAGTTCCAGACCTATGGCCTGGGATACAGCTGTAAGCATGACACTATTCCTTCTCTTTACTGAGCTGTAGTACAAGAGAGACCCAGATAAGCCAAGAGGAGATTACAGAGTACTCTCACAGCTTGGTGCCCAGGTCTTTCTACCACTTGCTAGTTAAGTGATCTTAATCAAGTGACTTTCCATTTTTCAACCTCAGTTTCCTTGGCCTGCCCAATTTATGCCACCTTTACCTGTCCAGGTATTACTGTTTAACCCCTGGACTTCACAAGTCTGTTCCATCTCCACACACAACTTGTCTTGCTATAATGGCAGGTGTTTTTCAAGACAGAGGATGGGGGTGTGCCCAAAACAGTGAAAAGTATTACAGACATTGGGGACAGAGAGTCTCAGTGGTGAATGTCAAATCTAAGAAGGAAGCAAATCAGCTAACAAGATTGATTCAGGCATAGAGTCAATTCTAGAATAAAACCAGCATTTTAGAATAGTTAAGAAGAATGGTTAGTAACAATGCTCAGAGCAAAAGTCCTTGATTACTATAAGCCAAGTAAAGATGCTATAACAGTAGTTTCTGAAAGTATATTGAGACAGACCTCCTGAGGGAAAGTTAATCTGTTTCTATACAGAGAAAAAAAATGTGCTGAAGAATCAAAATATAATGCCAAGCTATGCAAATTGCCTACTAGCTTATACCACTTCCTGTGAGTCATGTAGGAACCCCTAAGAATTATCTGACCTGAAAAAAGATGACTTTTGAAATACATAAGTTAGAAACTTTAGCCCTCTCACCACAACACACACACACACACACACACACACACACACACACACACACACAATTTAGCATGATTAATGATATTAAATACATTTACAAAGACAAATAAATAAAAATTTTATTTTATGGGACAGACACATTATTTTTCCTGAATAAAAGTTAGCTCTACATTCAAAAAAATCATTTTAGCATTCTTTTAACAAGCTTTATTTGTAATGAATGATAATAACTTATGATTTCACACGTGTCAACAAAGGAAGGGGGTGTACTTTTCCTCAAATTTTGCACTTTTAATAAATATTACAAAATTGATTAACATGTAAGTGTTAAGTGATCTTGAAAAATCTCTTGACTTTAATCAAAGAATACAAACTGAACAGAGTTCTAAGTGTGTAGGGTGTGTTACAGGAGCCCATGCAGTGTGGGCAGGCTGCCCTCACCAGGAGAGGCTAGCATTGAGGAGCAATCACCACTTACTGGGTTACTAGTTGTGCTTATTGAGATTAGATACTTCAGTACATAATCATACATATAATGTTGGTTTCAGTAATAGAAATGACCCAAAGTTGATCAGCATTTACTCACACCTGATCATGGAGCATTTCAGCCCTCTTACAAAATGTTCCCAAGCCCCACCTAACCAAGTTTCCTGAGTATCTCACATGTTCCCACTAGCATTACCTTTCTCCCACACAATGTGCATGGAAAACCACCATATTCCTCAAGGGTCAGCTGTCTCCACCACAGGAGCTGATCTGCATCTTTAAAATGCCAAACTTCCATAGAAATCCAATGTTAAATAGGGAAAAATTTATCCTTACTTTAGGTTTTCTTGCTAGGTCAGTTTTTTAATGCATTATTCCTTTAGCTCTTAGGATGAATTACCACATATGAAAACAGACTTTCATAAGATTGGACTTCCCTACCAATCCTTCAGAAATGCCTATATATGCTTATTTCTAGATGTGATGACAGTTTAGGCTAAAGCTGGTATTTCTACTATATTACTCAAAATCAGTGCTGTACTACATTACTTAAACTGCATTTTTTAAAAGAAAGGAGTGTTAGAAGGGGCCAAGATGACTGATTAGAAGCAGCTGCAGTCCTCAGCTTTCATGGAGAGAAATGAAAATGGTGAGTGAATTGAGAACCTTTAACTGAAATATTCAGGTTCTCACACTGGGACTGACTAGATGAACAACTCAACCCATAGAGAACAAAGAAAAGCAGGATGGGTCAAAGGCCCACTGGGAAGTGACATGGGGCCAAAGAAACCCTTACCCCCTTGGTCAAGGGAAGTGGTGAGTGATTGTGTGACCCTGCCTGGGAAACCACACTTCTCCCAGGGATCTTTGCAACTCATGGGTCAGGAGATCCTCTTGTGAGCTCATGCCTCCAGGGCTTTGGGTCTGATACACAAAGCTGTGCAGAGTCTCAGCAGTGCAGTCACTCATGTTCACACAGAGACCCAGGAGTTTTATAGACTCCCACCCTGGGAATCCTGGCAAATTGGGAGATCCATCTGTACATTCCCCTAGGAACACAGCTGAATTCAGGGAATCAAGCAGCATTGTTCCATGGGCCCCACTTCCATGGCACCTCACAAGTTAAAACCCACTGCTTGGAATTCCAGCCAACTTGTGCAAGAGGCTGGAGACAGCCTGAGATAGACAAGTTTCTGTGGTTAGGGGTGGCGACCATTTCTGTGGTTAGGTTGACTCAGCTGTGTTAGCCTGCTGGCTCTGGAGAGTCTAGATGGTCTAGATAAGGAGGAGTCCTCCTCAACAGCTGCTGTTCCAGATCATGGCCAGACTGCTTCTTTAAGTAGGACCCCTAATCTATCCCTCCTCACTGGACAGAGCCTCCCTGTGGGAATTTCAAAAACTCCAGCCAGGGTTACACGACAGAACTCTGATCTCTCCCTGAGATGAAGCCCCAAGGTTTGTGGGTGTGGTGGGTGGCATGGAGGATGGCTAATGTCTCTGTGGTTCAGTCAACTCAGGCTTTCCAGCCTGCTGGCTCTGTAGAATCCAGGTAGTCTGGATAAGAAAAGATTTACCCCCAGTGCAGCACACCTGCTCTGCCAAAAATCAGCTAGACTGATTCTTTAAGCAGATTTCTGATCCTGTCTCCTGACTGGGTGAGACCTCCAATAAAGGTCTTTACACACCTCCTACAGGAGCGTACAGGCTGGCAACAGGTCAGTACCCTGCTGGGATGGAGCTCCCAGAGAAAGGAGCAGGCTGCCATCTTTACCATTTTGTGGCTTTCATTGGTGGTATCTCCAGGTAAGGGAAAAACCCAGGCAACAAAGTTCTGAAGCAATCCCCCAGGAAACCAAGCACCCTACGGAAGAATGGCCTGACAATTAAAAGAAAAACAAACACGGTCTACTATACACTGGGGACTGTTGGGGGAAATGGGGGAGGGACAGCGGGGGGGCTGGGGGGTATAGCCTGGGGATGAATACCAAGTGTGGGTGAGGGGGAGGAAGGCAGCAAAACACACTGCCATGTGTGTACCTATGCAACTATCTTGCGCGTTCTGCACATGTACCCCAAAACCTATAATGCAATAAAAATTTTTTAAAAAAAAAAAAAGAAAAGAAAAACAAACAAACAGAAAGCAGCAACGACAACATTTACAAAAACTACGTTCAAATCCCATTCAAAGGTTAGCAACCTCAAAGATCAAAGATCAAAGGTGGATAAACCCACAATGATTAGAAAGAGTAAACAAAACCACTGAAAACTCAAACAGCGAGCGGACCTCTTCTCCTCTAAATGACCACAGCATCTATCCAGCGACGACACAGAACTAGGCTGCTGCTGAGATGACTGCATTGACAGAAATAGGTGTCAGAAAGTGGGTAATGACAAACTTCACTGAGGTAAAGGAATATGTTGTAACCCAGTGAAAGAACCTAAGAGCTGATAACCAGATTAGCCAGTTTAGAGAAGTGCATAAGTGACTTGATGGAGCTGGAAAACACAGCATAAGTACTTCAAGATACAATTACACATATCAATAGCAGAATAAAACAAGCAGGGAAAAGAATCTCAGAACATGAAGACTATCTTTCTGAAATAAGACAGGCAGACAAAAATAGGAAAAAGGAATAAAAAGGAACAAACAAAACCTCCAATAAATATGGGATTATGTAAAAAAAGACCAAACTTACAACCGATTGGGGTACCTGAAGGAGATGGGGAGAACAAAAACAAGTCATAAAACATCCTTCAGGATATCATCCAGGAGAACTTCCCCAACCTAGCAAGAGAGGCCAACATTCAAATTCAGGTAATCCAGAGAATCCTAGTAAGATACTCCACAAGAAGATCAACCCCAAGACACAAAATTGCCAGATTCTTCAATATCGAAACAAAGGAAAAAATGTTAGGGCAGCCATGGAGAAAGGCCAGGTCACATACAAAGGGACACCCATCAGACCAACAGCAGACCTCTCAGTGGAAACCCTACAAGCCAGAAAAGATTGGGGCCCAACATTCAACATTCTTAAAGAAAATAATTTTCCACCCAAAATTTCATATCTGGACAAACTAAGTTTCCTAAGTGAAGGAGAAATAAGATCCTTTTCAGATAACTGAATGCTAAAGGAATTTATCACCAGCATTGTTGCTTTGCAAAAGTTCCTGAAGGAAGCACTAAATATGGAAATGAAAAATCATTACCAGCCACTGTGAAAACACACTGAAGTACACAAACCAGTGACACTATGAAGCAACCACATAAACAAGTCTGCAAAACAGCCAGCTAGCATGGTGACAGGATCATCTTCACACATAACAATAGTAACTTTAAAAGTAAAGGGGCTAAATGTCCTGATTAAAAGGCATGATTTGGCAAGGTGGATAGAGTTAAGACCCATCGGTATGCTGTCTTCAGAAGACCCACCTCACATGCAAAGACACACATAAGCTCAAAGTAAAGCAAGGGAGGAAAATTTACCAAGCAAATGGAAAACAGAAAAAAGCAGGTGTTGCAATCCTACTTTGTGAAAACACACACACACACACACACACACACACACACACACACATACACACACACTTTAAACCAACAAAGATTTAAAAAGACAAAGGGCATTACATAATAGTAAAGCATTCAATTCAACAAGAAGAGCTAACTATCCTAAATATATATATATACTCAATACAGGGACACCCAAATTTATAAAGCAACTTCTTAGAGATCTACAAAAAGATTTAGACTCCCACACAATAATAGTGGGAGACTTTAATACTCCACTGACAATATTAAACAGATCAACACAGAAAATTAACAAAGATATTCAGGACTTGACCTCAGCTCTGCATCAAGTGGCCCTGATAGATATCTACAGAACTCTCCATCCAAAAACAACAGAATATACATTATTCTCATTGACACATGGCACTTGCTTTAAAATTGATCACATTAATGGAAGTAAAACATTCCTCAGCAAATGCAAAAGAACTGAAATTGTCAGTCTCTTGGATCATAGTGCAATCAAATTAGAACTCAAGATTAAGAAACTCCCTCAAAACCACACAACTACATGGAAATTGAACAATCTGCTCTTGAACACCTGAGTAATAATTAAATTAAGGCAGAAATCAAGAAGTTCTTTGAAACTAATGAGAACAGAAAGATAATGTACAAGAATCTCTGGAATGCAGCTAAAATAGTGTTAGAGGGAAATTTATAACACTAAATTTCCACATCTAGAAGCTAGAAAGATCTTGTATCAACAATCTAACATCACAACTAAAAGAACTAAAGAACAAACAAACCCCAAACCTAGCAGGAAACAAGAAACAACCAAGATTGGAGCAAAACTAAAGTAGATAGCAGCACTAAAAACCCTTCAAAAGGCTGACGCCCTTTCAGCCTCAGCTTGCCCACAGCTGGGTGAATTAAAAAAAAATTTTAAAAAACCTTCAAAAACTCAAAGAATCCAGGAGCTGGTTTCTGGAAAAAAAAAATCAATGAAATAGATAGACTTCTAGCTAGACTAATAAAGAAGAAAAAAGAATCAAATAGACACACTTAGAAATGATAACAAGAATATGAATACTGACCCCAAAGAAATACAAACAACTATCAGAGAATACTATAAACACATCTATGCCATTAACTGGAAAAGCTAGAAGAAATTGATAAATTCCTGGACACATACACTGTGCCAAGACTGGACCTGGAAGAGACTGATTCTCTGAATAGACCAATGACCAGTTCTGAAATTGAGGCAGTAGTAAACAGCCTACAAACCAAAAAAAGCTCAGGACCAGATAAATTTACAGCTGAATTCTACCAGAGGTACAAAGAAGAGATGATACCATTTCCACTGAAACCATTCCAAAAAATTAATAAAGGAGGGGCTCCTCCCTAATTCATTTTATGAGAACAGCATCATTCTGACACCAAAACTTAGCAGAAATACCAAAAAAAGAAAAAGAAAAAAAGAAAAACTTCAGGTCGATATCCCTGATAAACATTGATGCAAAAATCCTCAATAAAATCCTGACAAATGGAATTCAGTAGCACATCAAAAAGCTTATCCACCATTATCAAGTTGGCTTTATCCCCATGATTCAAGGTTGGTTCAAAACACACAAATCAATAAATGTAATTCAACATAAACAAAACTAAAGACAAAAACCACATGATTATCTCACTAGATACAGAAAAGTCCTTCGTGTTAATATCTCTCAATAAACTAGGTATCCAAAGAACATAGCTCAATTTATCTAAAGTCATATAAAAGCTATATATGACAAACTCATAGGCAATATTATATTAAATACGCAAAAGCTAGAAGCATTCTTCTTGAAAACTGGCACAAGACAAGGATGCCCTCTCTTACCACTCATATTCAACATAGTATTGGAAGTACTGGAAGTTCTAGCCAGGCCAATCAGGCAAGATGAAGAAGTAAAGGATATTCAAATAAAAAGAGGAAATCAAATTATCTTTATCTACAGATGACATAATCTTATATCTAGAAAATCATATCATCTCTGCCCAAATGCTTCTTAAGCTGATAAGCAACTTCAGCAGACTCAGGTTACAAAATCAATGTGCAAAAAATCACAAGCATTTCTATATACCAACAACAGATAGAGAGCCAAATCATGAACTCCCATTCACAATTACTACAAAAAGAACAAAATACCTAGGAATACAGCTAACAAGGGACCTCTTTAAGAAGAACTACAAGCCACTGCTCAAGGAAGTCAGAGAGAACACAAATGGAAAATCTTTCCATGTGCAAGGATAGGAAGAATTAATGTCATGAAAATGACCATACTGCCCAAAGTAAGGGATAAATTCAATGCTATTCCCATTAAACTACCACTGACATTCTTTACAGAATTAGAAAAAAAAAACTATTTTAAAATTCATATGGAACTAAAAAAGAGCCCAAATAGTGAAGACAATCCTAAGCAAAAAGAACAAAATTGGAAGTATCACACTACCTGACTTCAAACTATATTATAAGGCTACAGCAATCAAAACAGCATGGTACTGGTACAAAAACAGACACATAGATCAATGGAATAAAATAGGGCACTTAGAAATAAGACCATGCACCTACAACTATCTGATCTTCAACAAACCTGACAAAAACAAGCAATAAGGAAAGGATTCCCCATTGAATAAATGGTGCTGGGAGAACTGGCTAGCCATATGCAGAAAATTGAAACTGGACTCCTTCCTTAAACCATGTACAATGAACTCAAGATGGATTGAAGACTTAAATGCAAAACAATAAAAACCCTAGAGGAAAATCTAGGTAATACCATTCAGGACATAGGCATGAGCAAAGATTTCATGACAACAATGCCAAAAGCAATTACGACAAAAGCAAAAATTGACAAATGGGATCTAATTACACTAAAAGGCTTCTGCACAGCAAAAGAAACTATAGTCAGAGTGAACAGACAACCTATAGAATGGGAGAAAAATTTTGAAGCCTATTCATCTGACAAAGGTCTAATATCCAGAGTCTACATGGAACTTAAACAAATTGACAAAAAAAATTAAAAAGTGAGTAAAAGACATGAACAGATACTCAAAAGAAGACATTTATGAGGCCAACAAACATGTGAAAAAAAACTCAACATCACTGATTATTAGAGAAATGCAAATCAAAACTACAATGATATACTATCTCATGCTAGTCTGAATGGTGATTATTAAAAAGTCCAGAAACAACAGATGCTGGTGAGGTGGCAGAGAAAAAGGAACACTTTTATACTGTTGGGGAATGTAAACTAGTTCAGTCATTGTGGAAAACAGTGTGGCAATTCCTCAAAGATTTAGATTCAGAAATACCATTTGACCCAGAAATCTCACACTAGGTATATACCCAGAGGAATATAAATCATTCTATGATAAAGATACATGCATGTGTATGTTCATTGCAGCACTATTTGCAATAACAAAGACATGGAATCAACCTAAATGCCTAACAATGATAGACTAAATAAAGACAATATGGTACCTATTCTCTACGAAATACTATGCAGCCATAAAAAAGGAACAAGATCTTTCCTTTTCGAGGGACACAGATGGAGCTGAAAGCCATCCAAACACCACATGTTCTCACTTATAAGTGGGACCTGAATTATGAGAACCCATAGACACATGGCAGGGAGCAACATATCCTGCAGTCTGCTGGAGGGGGTTGGGGCAAGGGAGAGCATCAGGAAGAATAGCTAATGGAGGTTTGGCCTAACACCTAGGTGATGGGTTGATCTGTGCAGCAAACCACCATGGCCCATGTTTACCTACATAAAAAACCTGCACATCCTGCACACATACCCCAAAACTTAAAAGTGTTTATATTTATGTCAGAATGTGCATAATTGGGTATGTTTATTTATGCAGGCATGTAACAGTATAACATCTGTGCCAGAAAAGACTGGCTTACAAGTATGACCTGTAAGAAATAAACAGAAGGAAGAAATTATGTATTTAAGAATCTACTATTTGACAAGACTAAAGGTACCATCAAAAAATTACCTTGTTTAATTGCCATAATTTATTTAAATGACTAATATGTCCTCCTTTTGGCAAAGAGAAAACTGAAATTCAGAGAGGTAAGTAACTTGCTAAAATGTATACATTCATTAATGATAAAAATGGGATTCAAGCCCATGTCCAACTCCAAAATCCTTATTCTTTCATCTGTGCACTAATTGCTGTTTTGTGTTTATATTCAAATACAGTATGGAATGTGTGTTTTCCTGAATACATTTTTAAAAGACATTGTTAATAGTAAATGTTTCCGAAAACATAGACTGCATGATCACAAAAACAGAGATCATCAAATAAATTCTTCCAAAACACAAGTCTTACCCAGCATCAGACTTTATTGATGGTTAGCAAAAGATGCAACACTTGCAGCAACATGGAGCAGAGGCCTTGAACTATCAAATTCCTGAGTCTATTTTCTATATTGGGGTATGTGGTGCTTCCATTATAATGAGTCAACAGAGGGCAAGTCCAACTAAATGAAACTCTTTAGTTTGGGGTTTGTATACTTTGTGTGTTATGCTAGTCATCTAGCTTGATTCTAGTTACATAACTAATCATTCTTCAGTGTACCTTTGGCCATATATTGCAAATTTGTTTACATAAACAGATTGAACCACCAGAAATACATACTCCTAATGCATTTCTGGTCATTAGTCAGGTGTTTTAAAAATGCATGCAAGATTTTCATGTATCTTCTAGCTAATAAATTTATTTAGTTAACATTAGCAAGGACTTTAGGAGTAAAAATGACATCAGATGTTTTTGAGGAAGAAAGTAGCTATCTGGTATACTTCTTACTCTCCTATAGATTTTACTGTGTAGAGATTAGCCATTTTCACCAGGATTCTGGAAAACATGGAAAGACAGATACACTTTTCTGTCTGAAAACAGTGGATGTTTATAATTAGCTGTATAACACATATGTAGATAGAAAATGAATATATTTACATATCACTTTTGGTATAATAAGGCTCTTTCAGAATTAAGACATTAAGTTGCTGATTACTGCTTTAACATGTCTGGGACAGAGCTTCTGAGGGTCTGCCTAGAGGAAGCAAGAAGTCCTAGAAAGGCTCTTAAAAATATTCTTCCTCTCAGCTACACCAATTAGAGATTATTGACTCTCTTTGGGCCATCAATCATTCACACATTGACAAGAATTAATCAGTTAATTTTGATTTGTTTCCTGCTATATTTTAGCAGACTTGATAGAAGAAGTACAGAATAAAGTAATCTAGTTGTATTTAGAGGACAGAAAGGCCTTAGTAGGGTCTCAGAGTGTTCAATGTGAGGGCAGTGATCAATTTGGGGTTGAGAAAAATTGAGGAAATGTCAATACAGAATAGGGAAGAGAAAAAGAGCTAGGAAAACACTCAACATAAATCCAGCTTTATAGCAGTTTTGACAAATCTGCTATAGCAAATCTTGGTTGTGTCCCCACAACCACACAACTGAAATCTTCTGGGCTATCATACATTGTTGGCACTTAAATATTTCATTCTCCAATCTTCCTAAATGTGTATGTCAGCCTAAGAGAAATCATTTTACAAAGTTCATATCTGTGTATAGAAATAGAACGACTAAAGTTTTCTATAATCCTTTAGTCAATTCAGAAAGATAGGGAGTATATTATCTATTAGCACTAAATAGTGAGAGAAGTTGACTTTAGTATAAATATAGTTTAGAGTAGAGGAGATATTGTGTCCATAACTGGAAAAGAATGATATATAATGAGAAATAAATAAAGTAAAAGAGGTTATGGAAATAAATAATATGATTACTGAAATAAAAATCCAACTGAGAATTTAATGACATAAAAAGTATATCCCCAAAATCAAAACAATTAAAAAGAGGTAAGAATGCAAGAGAAAAGATAAACAGTAAAAACCTTAGAAGACCAATTCAGGGCATCAAACACACAATTAATAGAAATTCTAGAAAGAAAGAGCCAAAAAACAGATGGGAGAAAGTTATTATTTAAGCAAAACAACAACAAATATCTCAGAGTGGTAGAAAGTCATAAAAACCTAGATTCAAAAGTGTCCAGAATTAAATAATCACTTAAAAGTGCAGAAGAAAATGTTTACCACTGCAGCCTGTACACATAGAGCAATTTCTACAAGTTTTGAAGAAACACTTTTTCATTTTAGAAGTCTGTAACTAGGCAATTACCAATCCTTCGGAGAGTAAAATTAAGATGTGTTCACATATGCAGAAGCCCAGAAAATTTACCTTCACACAGTTCTTTTTAAGACACTACTTATGGTAATATGCTCCAGACAAACAAATGAAAAAACTGCAGCTGACACCTTTTCAAAAGCCAACCTGCTTTTTCTGTTTAGGTTTTTACCTCTCTCATAGATGATCTAGGAATGGTGATCTTATTTCCTACCTTGAAGGTAAATTATGACTATTAAAACCAATCACAGTAATTCCATTGCTGTTGTCAATAATTGATTTAGGAGGAAGACAAAGAACAGAAAGTCTGCAGAAAGGCTTCAGAGGAAGATTTTTTTTAGTACAACAATAGAGATATAAAAATGAAACTCTGTATATTCCCATACATGTGTGAGCATAGAATCATGAAGGCTATTCTTCCACACTGTCAACAGAACCACAGCTGGACAAAGAGTGTGCTGAGGATAGTAGGACAGAAAGTTGGAAACCAATGACTTTCTTATTGAAACCTTCCTTTTTTTCTTTAACATTACCATGCTTTATTGTCTTCATTTCACTAGTCAAAATTTGAATTTTCTCATTAATTCATTTGCATGCTGATCTCTCCCTTCAGTGGGCCATATACTCTTTGAGAGAAGGGACTTTGTCCATTAATTGTTGTATCCCCATGGAACCTAACTCATTGTATGCCCTCAGTAAATATTTCTTGAATGAATAAATGCAGGAAGGGTGGGGTGAGATGATGTTAGTAAGCTAACATAGTAAGAAATCCATTTATAAGGCATAAAATTGATAAAGTTTAAGCTAACTATATGAGCATATGATTTAGAGATGTAAAGACAGGAAAGAAACAGTTAAAAGATTTAAAAGTGGTTATGTTGCCTCTTGGGAAGCATTAACAGCAGTCAAATATGAACTTTCTACAGAGTTTCAAGCTATAGGCATAATATTCTTTTCCCTTTTTTTCTATGATGATATTTAATACCCTCCATTCATTATTTAACCACTTACACTTGTCTTCCTAGTCCTCTAATGCTGAAGCTGAATATCATAAATTGAAGAAGATGGTACAACAATTTTATTTCTTATACAACTGATTATAATACTTACATATCATTGTCTGCAGGCAGTGCCCTCACTGGTATTTCATGCCTTTAAAACCTTTTCCTGGGGCTCAAGAGCAGAAGTCTGAAACTGACTGATCTATTGGAAAGTTAGCTTACTCTTCCACTGCCAAGTTAACAGCTCAAATTTGACTTTGAACTTATTACAGAAAACAGGAAATTTAAAGAAAAAGACTTTTATTTATAAGCATACCAGTGCCCCTTACCTATCCATAAAGAAAGAATTAATTTTGCAGATGTCATAATAAAAGGATAAAATTTTCATTTTCATTTTATATTTCTGAGAGAAGAAATAAGAATTCACTTTGTGTTTTAGCATAAGGCCTGAAGGAAAATATATACTTTTAATTGAAAGAATAGTTTCAAAGGATACTAAAACCAAATTAAATTTCCTTGGAGTTTTAATTTTATCCTAGGCCTAGAGGAAATATTACAGAAGAAATTTCTCTTTGATTCCATAATAGAGGCAGACTTCAGACATTTCTCAGTATGTCATTTACCATCCATTTACTCCCAATGTCTCTTACATTTCAACTCCTGATATTGTGAAACCAATGGAGTTTCCTACAAAATTGGATAATCTATGCCCTAACATTGAAGGGTTTGGCATAAATGTTCTGCTATGAGTCTGAATAGAATAAATGGCTTGTGGAACAAAAGTCCTTGATGAACTGTGTAGATACCAACTTTATGTACTTAATAACATCTTTTATATTTACAAAAAAAGTGAGAAACAGCTTTTCTATATTAGACTAAAAGAACTTGAATGGAGGGCATGTAAAATAAGACAATAAACAAAGGGGAAACAGATGAAATTATTTAAAGCATTTAAGAAGTGTTAGGAAAATATAGACTAGTCAATTCCTTCTAAAACTTTGTTTTTAGGGACTTTCATTTCGAGTAATATGATGAATCAGATACATATTTCATCCTTCTTATGAATAACATTTTCTCAAATGTATCTGTGAGTTGACATGTGAGGGCTAAGATGTACACTGATTTCCTTTATTCATTAAGACAGGAAAGCAGAGGACAAAGATAAGGGCATGTTCAAGACAGGAAGTCTAATAGGAGACTTTCATAAAATTGGGACCACAAAGGACTCCAACCACATATAAGGATTAATTATAAATAAATGCCCTCTGCCTATATTAAAACATCTCATGTACCCCATAAATATATACATCTACTATGTAGCTACAAAAGGTAAAAATTAAAAACTTTTAGTAGTAATAATAAATTTGTCTAAATGCCCTCAAGTGTTCAGCAGGAAAAAATGCCTATCTTGAAATTTGGCACTAAAATTTGGAAAATCAAAGGGCAATAAAACCAAGACACACTTAGGGAGAACAAGATGAAATGACTTGCTCTAAGACCAATTCTTTCTTTAAGCTTTTCTACTTATTATAATATCAAATATAACTAATAGACATTACTTATACATTATTTCCCAACATTATCCTTTAGAAATACATGATCTTTAGGTACATTTTCTGCTATGAAAATATTTTAGGCAACAATTGACTATGCATTTATGGTTACATGCATTATATAAATAGCCATTCTTCCTGCCTCTCATATTTTTCACTGTTGGCCAATGATCATTAAGCCAATGCCACACATTTAAGGTTTTTTAAAAAATTATAACAGAAACCCACTCCCATACCAATTTTTATATAAGTCAGGATAGTGTAGTTTATATTGTCATAACAAAAACTCAAATCTCAGACAATAATACAACAAAAGCTTATTTTATACTCAGACTACATATCTAATGTTGATCAGCAGTAATACTTTTGTTATTATAGTCACCTAGGTACTCAGGCTGATAGAAGCCCAATTAAATGTTTCCATGACTACAACAGAAATAGAAGACAATATACCAAACTGTGTTCTGGTTCTTAAAAGCATCAAACAGGAAGGTACACTCATCATTTGTGCTCCCATATTACTGGTCAGGATCTCAGTAGATGACATCAAACTTTCAAAAGCACAGAAAAATCAAATCATATATTGTGCCCAGAAACAGAAGAGATCTGGGATACTGGTGAAAATCCTTAATTAACATCACATCAGCAGAAACAATGAACATCAGAATCTAATGATAAAATTTAAAAAAAGAAAATATCTTAATATAGCTTGCATTAGTTTTACTGTTGCTGTAACAAATTACCATAAACTGAGAGGTTTAAGAAAAACAAATGTATTACAGTTCTGGAGGTTAAAAGTCTGATGTGGGTCTCACTGGGCTAATATCAATGTATTGGCAGAGCTACAAAGCTTCCAGAGGCTCTAGGGAAGCATCCACATTCTTATGATCATTTCCAGCTTCTAGAAGCTCTCTGAATGTCTCAGATTCTATCCAAGAAAATATTGTATAAGATAATAGAAAAAAAAAGTCACTCTCTGAAAATAATGAGTTTTTAAAAGTAGAAAATAATTTTAGATGAATTATTACAGTAAATAAGAGAGTTTGGCAATATTGTTGGATTCAAAACAATACAAAGCAAAGAAACATTTTGGTTAAAGGAGCAATGCATTTAAAAAAAGTGGGAGACTTTAACACTCCACTGTCAATATTAGACAGATCAAACAGACAGAAAATTAACAAGGATATCCAGGACTTGAACTCAGACCTGGAACAAGCAAACCTGATAGACATTTACAGAACTCTCCACCCCAAATCCACAGGATATACATTCTTCTCAGCACCACATCACACCTACTCTAAAATTGACCACATAATCGGAAGTAAATCACTCCTCAGCAAATGCAAAAGAATGGAAATCATAACAAACAGTCTCTCAGACCACAGTGCAATCAAGTTAGAACTCAGAATTCAGAAACTAACTCAGAACAGCACAGCTACATGGAAACTGAACAACTGGCTCTTGAATGTTGACTGGATAAACAATGAAATGAGGGCAGAGGCCGGGCGCAGTGGCTCAAGCCTGTAATCCCAGCACTTTGGGAGGCCAAGGCGGGTGGATCACAAGGTCAAGAGATCGAGACCATACTGGTCAACATGGTGAAACCCCGTCTCTACTAAAAATACAAAAAATTAGCTGGGCATGGTGGCTCATGCCTGTAATCCCAGCTACTCAGGAGGCTGAGGCAGGAGAATTGCCTGAACCCAGGAGGTGGAGGTTGCAGTGAGCCGGGATAGCGCCATTGCACTCCAGTCTGGGTAACAAGAGCAAAACTCCATCTCAAAAAAAAAAAAAAAGAAAGAAAGAAAAAAGAAAAGAAATGATGGGAGAAATAAAGTTTCTTCAAAACCAATGAGAACAAAGACACAACATACCAGAATCTCTGGGACATATTTAAAGCAGTCTCTAGAGGAAAATATACAGCAATAAGTACCCACATGAGAAGAATGGAGAGATCCAAAATTGACACCCTATCATCAAAATTGAAAGAGCTAGAGGAGCAAGATCAAAAACACTCAAAGCCTAGCAGAAGACAAGAAATAACTAAGATTGGAGCAGAACTGAAGGAGATAGAGACATGAAAAACCCTTCAAAATATCAATAAATCCAAGAGCTGGTTTTTTGAAAAGATCAACAAAATACACAGACCACTAGCCAGACTGATAAAAAAGAAAAGAGAGAACAACCAAATAGATGCAATAAAAAATGATAATGGGGAAATCACCACAGACTCCACAGAAATTCAAACCATCATCAGAGAATATTACAAACAACCCTATGTACATAAACTAGTAAACCTGGAAGAAATGGATAAATTCCTGGACACTTGTGTTCTCCCAAGCCTAAACCAGGAAGAAGTTGAAGCTATGAATAGATCAATAACAAGATCTGAAGTCGAGGCAGCAATTAAGAGCCTACCACACAAAAAAAGCCCAGGTCCAGATGGGTTCACAGCCGAATTCTACCAGACACACAAAGAGGAACTGTTACCATTCCTCCTGAAACTATTCCAAATAATCCAAAAAGAGGGAATCCTTCCCAAATCATTTTATGAAACAACATCATCCTGATATCAAAACCCGGCAGAGACTCAACAAGAAAAGAAAACTTCAGGCCAATATCCATGATGAACATAGATGCAAAAATCTTCAATAAAATATTGGCAAGCCAATTGCAACAGCACATCAAAAAGCTTATCCACCATGATCAAGTAGGACTCATCCCAAGGATGCAAGGCTGGTTAAACATACGCAAGTCTATAAACATAATCCACCACATAAACAGAACCAAAAACAAAAACCACATGATTATCTCAATTGACGCAGAGAAGGCCTATGACAAAATTCAACAGCCCTTTATGCTAAAAACCCTTAATAAATTCGGTATTGATGGAATGTATCTCAAAATAATAAAAGCTATTTACGACAAACCAACAGCCAATGTCATACTGAATGGGCAAAAACTGGAAGCATTCCCTTTGAAATCTGGCACTACACAAGGATGCCCTCTCTCACCACTCCTATTCAATATAGTACTGGAAGTTCTAGCCAGAGCAATCAGGCAAGAAAAAGAAATAAAGGGTATTCAAATAGGAAAGGTGGAAGCCAAATTGTCTTTATTTGCAAACGACATGATAGTATATCCAGAAGACCCCATCGTCTCAGCCCAAAAACTCCTGAAACTGACAAGCAACTTCAGCAAAGTCTCAGGATGCAAAATCAATGTGCAAAAATCACAAGCATTCCTATAAACCAATAGCAGACTTAAAGAGAGCCAAATCAAGAATGAACTGCCATTCACAATTGCTACAAACAGAATAAAATACCTAGGAATACAAATAACAAGGAACGTAAGGGACCTCTTCAAGGAGAACTACAAACCACTGCTCATTGAAATAAGAGAGGATACAAACAGATGGAGAAACATTCCATGTTCATGGTTAGGAAGAATCAATATTGTGAAAATGGCCATACTGCCCAAAGTAATTTACAGATTCAATGCTATCCCCATCAAGCTACCAATGACCTTCTTCACAGAACTGGAAAAAAACACCTTAAACTTCATATGGAACCAAAAGAGAGCCCGCATAGCCAAGTCAATTCTAAGCAAAAAGAACACAGCAGGAGGCATCACTCTACCAGACTTCAAACTATACTACAAGGCTGCAGTAATCAAAACAGCATTGTACTGGTACCAAAACAGAGATATAGACCAATGGAACAGAACAGAGGCATCAGAGGCAACACAACATATCTACAACCATACAATCTTGGATAAACCTGACAAAAATAAGCAATGGGGAAAGAATTCCCTGTTTAATAAATGGTGTTGAGAAAACTGGCTGGCCATGTGCAGAAAGAAACTGGACCCCTTTCTGACACCTTACACTAAAATTAACTCCAGATGGATTAAAGACTTAAACATAAGACCTGGCACCATAAAAACCCTAGAAGAAAATCTAGGCAAAACCATTCAGGACATAGGAGTAGGCAAGGACTTCATGACCAAAACACCAAAAGCATTAGCAACAAAGGCCAAAATAGACAAATGGGACCTAATCAAACTCCACAGCTTCTGCACAGCAAAAGAAACAGTCATTAGATGAATCAGCAACCAATAGAATGAGAAAAAATTTTTGCAGTTTACCCATATGACAAAGGGCTGATATCCAGAATTTACAAAGAACTAAAACAGATTTACAAGAAAAAAACAAGCCCATTCAAAAGTGGGCAAAGGATATGAACAGACACTTTACAACAGAAGACATACATGAGGCCAACACACATATGAAAATATATTCATCATCACTGGCCATTAGAGAAAGGCAAATCAAAACTACATTGAGATACCATCTCACGCCAGTTAGAATGGCCATCATTAAAAAATCTGGAGACAGCAGATGCTGGAGAGGATGTGGAGAAAAAGGAACATTTTACACTGCTGGTGGGAGTGTTAATTAGTTCAACCATTGTGGAAGACAGTGTGGCGATTCCTCAAGGACCTAGAAATAGAAATTCCATTTGACCCAGCAATCACTTTACTGGGTATATATCCAAAGGACTATAAATCATTCTACTATAAGGACACATGCACACGAATGTTTATTGCAGCACTGTTTACAATAGCAAAGACCTAGAACCAACCCAAATGCCCATCGATGATAGACTGGACTGGGAAAATGTGGCAAATATACACCATGGAATATTATGCAGCAATCAAAAACGATGAGTTCATGTCCTTTGTAGGGACATGTATGAATCTGGAGAACATCATTCTCAGCAAACTGACACAAGAACAGAAAATGATATACCACATGTTCTCACTCATAGGCGGGTGAGAAAAATGAGAACACATGGACACAGGGAGGGGAACACTACACACTGGGGTCTGTTGGGGGGAATAGGGGAGGGACAGCAGAGTGGGGAGTTGGGGAGGGATAGCATGGGGAGAAATGTCAGATGTGGGTGAAGGGGTGGAAGGCAGCAAATCACACTGCCACGTGTGTACCTATGCAACTATCTTGCATGTTCTACACATGTACCCCAATACCTAAAATGCAATAAAAAATAAAAAAATAAAAATAAATCATGGTGGAATGACATCAGCAACATGGAGGAATAGGAGGCTTCTAAATCTCTCTATACCCAGATGTGCTGAGTTAGCATCTATTCATGGATCACTCTCCTCTGAGAGAAAGACAGAAAGCAGTTGTATCTCATAAATATGTACAAGTATTATGATGTGTCATTCAAAAATAAAACAAAACTTTTAAAACAAAACTGTTAAATAACTTTACCCACCAGGCAACTGAGAAAACAACCACAGCAAACAAGTAAGAAAAGCTGAGGCACATTTGGGCACAGACCCCACCCTGGGCACTGGGAAAGGAATTGCCAACACCCATTACCTCCCTGTGGAGAGGAGGGCTTTGATCTCACATATAGCACCCTAACTCTAAGGTTCCTCATGGTCTTTTAAGTCACTAACTCTGGAAGCAGAGGGGACTAGGCATACATGAGTCTCTCTAGACCACAGTAAAAATTGGTGGTTTTATATGGGGAAACAAACATTTCTAGGGCTTCATTCCCTGGGAGAAATGTAAAGAAATATCTCAAAAATGAAGCTTTCTATTTCTTCTGGAAGGAGTCTGTAACACATTTTTTCCATAACTACTTGAGGGCAGGTATTCTAACATTCATGGAGGAGTTGAAGAGGCACACAAATGGTAACTTGACAGCAGACTGAGAGGCAGTATCTTCCTGATTTTTCTCCCCAAGCTCATGCTAGAGATAACTTCAGGTCTACCAATTTCTTTGGAAAGTAGTTTGTTCATTCATCAAGTGCCCCAACTTTTACAGTTCCTACCCAAGGGACTGCATTCTGAACCTCCTTGCTCTGGAAGTGGAGAGAACCAGACATGTGCAAGTCCCTCTAGATCACAGAAAAAAGAGGTGGTTTAAAACAGATGTGCAATTACTTTCAGGGGCTACACCTCCCAGGAGCAGTATGGAGTAGGAGCTAAGAAAGTAAAGCTCTCTTTCTCCCAGGAAAGAGTTTTGGGCACACTCTTCCAGTGGCTACTTGATGACCTGGCTTCTAACTAACTTTCATCCAGAAGTTAAATGGCAAAATAAACAATAGCCCTGCAGGGGCCTGAGCTGCAGTTCAGCACTGCTTTAACTTTTTTCCCTCAGCCTGACCCAGCAATAACTCCAGGTCTATAAATTGCTCCTGGAAGGAGTTTGTTTATGCAAGTGACCCAACTATTATGTCTACACAAGGAACTGGACCCCAAATCTCCTAGCTTTGGAAGCAGAAAGGACTAGGCATGTGCAAGTCTCTCTAGGTCACAGAATAAAAAGGTGATTTTTACTGGGTATGCAAACACTTCCAGGGGTTACTCACCCTGGGAGCAGTGTAGAAAAGTGGCTGAAAGGCACAAATCCCACTTTCTCCCTGGAAGGGGTTCACTACACACTCTTCTAGTGGCTTTTTTTATGGCCCAGCCTCTAACTGCTTGCATTGGGTGGTTAATGGGACAAAAGGTAGTCCTCTGGTAACCTGAACAGGAGCTTGGCACTTCCCAAGCATTTCCTCTTATTTGCCTCAGTGATAAATCCAGTTCTACCCATTCTTTCTGGAGTAAGTTTGTCCACACGCCAACTGCCACAAATTCTATAGCTCCCACCAAGGGGCTGTCTCTGAAATGACCCAGCTCTGGAAGTTATTGCAATCCTGAGTCTCCCTGGACCACAGAAAGCAAAGCGGTGGGCATGCAAATGACATGCTTCCAGCAGCTATCTTCTCAAGGTCAGAAGGTGAAACCTAAATGTGAATACAGGGTATTTGACAAAGAGCCTCTCCTCAGCTTCCTGCAGAAAAAGTAGGAGGTAAACACTCACATCCAACTTCACCATGAGGATAAAAATCAACTGGAATATACATCCAAGACACCAACATTTCCAGCTATATCTAAAGGACCCAACTTTTACCTTATTGATTAGGACATGACACATCCTAATCAAAAACAAAGACAGCTGTTTATTGGGGGTTACCAGAAACAGAGAGTACAGTTTGAACAAACCCAAAGATTTGAGAGAAAGCTTAAAATCTCTCAATGGACAGATTTGTGAAATCCTTCTATACAAGCCAAGTCTGACAGGACTGAGAAAAGCAGTTGTTTTATCTAATATGCAGAAGTCAATCCAGACACTCAAAATAAAGAAACAGAGCAATGAATTCCCAATAAAAGATCAAGATAAATCTCTGAAAACCGACTCAAGTGAAATGGAGATGTGTGATTTACTCAACAGGAAATTCAAGATAATTGTCATAAAGATGCTCACTAAAGCCAGGAGAACAAGGTAAGTGCAAACAGAATTTCAACAAAAAGATACAAATGATTTGAAAATATCAAACAAAAATCATGAAGCTGAAGATGTCAATAGCTCAAGCAGAAGAAAGGATCAGTAAACTCAAAGACAGGTCACTGGAAATCATCCAATATGAGGAGTACAAAGAAAAAGAATGAAAAAGATTGAAGATAGCTTAAGAGATTATAGGACACTATCAAGAACAACAATTTATGCATTATTGGCATTCCAGAAAGAGAAGAAACAGAGAAGGGGACAGAAACATTTTCAAATAAGTAATGGTAGAAAACTATACAATACTGGGGAAAGAAATGGAAATCCAGATCCAGAAAGCTCAAAAGACACCAAATAAGATGAATCCATAGACACACTGAGACACATCATAATTAAATCATCAAAAGTTCAAGACAAAGAGAGAGTTTTGAAAGCAGGAAGATAATGAATTGTAACATTTAAGAGAACATATATAAGACCAGAAGCAGATTTTTCAGCAGAAATATTGCAGGTCAGAAGAGAATGGGATGATATATTTAATATCCTGTGAGAAAAATACTGCCAATTAAGAATAATATACTCAGCAATCATGTCTTTCAAAAATGAAGGGATATAAAGACTTTCTCAGACAAAAGCTGAGAGTTTATCACCACTATGCATACCTTACAAGAATGCTGAAGGAAATTTCTTAAGGTGAAGAAAATGAATGCTAATTAGTGATATAAACAATATAAAAATCACAAAACTCATTGGTAAGTACATTGTAAAATCCAAAACACTCCAATACTGTAATGGTGGTGGAAAAATTGATTATATCTTTAGTATGAATGTTAAAAGGCAAAAATATTAAAAACAGTGAAAGCTACAACTGTTGAGAGGTATAAATTTTGTATCTCTTTAGTTTAAGACTATAAAAAGAGGCAAGATTACTGATGCAGTGATAAAGGGTCAATTGCTAAGAGGATATGTAAATTATAAATATATATGCATCAACATCAGAAGACATAAATATATAAAGCAAACATTAAGATATCTAAAGAGAGACATAGACTGCAACAAAATAATAGTATAAGATTTTTATCTTTTCCTTTTGACAATAGACAATATATCAGTCCATTTTCACACTGCTATGAAGACATACCTCAAACTGGGTAATTTATAGTGGTAAGAGGTTTAACTGACTCAAGTTCCACATGACCTAGGAAACTTCAGGAAACTTACAATCATGGCCAAAGGGAAAGCAAACATCTCCTAATTCACCTAGCTGCAGGAAGAGGAAGTTCCAAGGGAAGGGGTAAAATGCACCTTATAAAACCATCACATCTTGTGAGAACTCACTAACTATCACAAAAATAGCATGAGGCAACCACCTCCATGATCTAATCCCTTCCTACCAGGTCCCTCCCAGGACACATGGGATTATGAGAACTACCAATGAAGATGAAATTTGGGTGAGAACACAGCCAAATCATATTATTCAGCCCCTGGTCCCTCCCAAATCTCATCTTTCTCAAATTTCAAAATACAATCAGGCCTTTCCAATGGTCCCGCAAAGTCTTAACTCATTCCATCATTAATCCAAAAGCCCAAATCCTAAGTCTCACCTGAGACAAGGCAAGTCCCTTCTACCTATGAAGCTGTAAAATCATAAGCAAGTTAGTTACTTCCTAGATACTAGCTTGGTATCTAGGTACAGGCACACTGGGTAAATACACACATTCAAAGTGAAGGAAATTGGTCAAAACAAAGGGACTATGCAAGTCTGAAATCCAATAGGGCAGTCATTAAACCTTAAAGTTGTAAAATGATCTCTTTTGACTCCATGTCTCACATCCAGGTCATGCTAATGCAAGATGTAGGCTCCAACAGCCTTGGGAAGCTCTGTCCCATTAGCTTTTCAGGGTACAGCCCCCCTCCCAAATGCTTTCTCAGGCTGACATTGAGTGTCTGTGGCATTTCCAGGTGCGCAGTGCAAGCTGTCAGTGGATCTACTATTCTGGGGTCTGGAGGATTATGATCCTCTTCACACAGTTCCACTAGGCAGTGCCCCAGTGGGGACTCTGTGTGGGGCATCCAATCACACATTTCCCTTCTGCACTGCCCTAGAATAGGCTATCCATGAGGGCTCCATCCCTGCAGCACACCTCTTCCTGAACATCCAGGTGTTTCCATACATCCTCTACAATCTAGGCAGAGGTTCCCAAAACTCAATTCTTGACTTCTGTGTACCTGTAGGACCAACACCAAGTGGAAGCTGCAAAGGCTTGGGGCTTGCACCCTCTGAAGCAATCGCCCAGGTTGTATCTTGCCCCATTTTAGCCATGGCTGAAACTGAAGCTGCTGAAACACAGACCACCATGTCCTGAGGCTGCACAGAGCAGGGTGGGGCCTGGGCTGGCTCACGAATCCATTTTTCCTTCCTAGGCCTTCAGGCCTGTGATGGGAAGGGCTGCTGTGAAGGTCTCTGACATGCCTTGGAGACATTTTCCCCACTATTTTGGTAATTAACATTTGACTCCTTGTTACTTCTGCAAATTTCTGTAGGTGGCTTGATTTTTACCCCCTGAAAATGGGTTTTCTTTCCTACCACATCGTTATGCTGCAAATTTTCCAAAATTTTATGCTCTGTCACTTCTTGAACACTTTGCTGCTTAGAAATTTTTTTCTGTCAGATACCCTAACTCATTCCTCTCAAGTTCACAGTTCCACAGATCTCTTGACCAGGGGCAAAATGTCACCTGTTTCTTTGCTAAAGCATTACAAAAGTAACCTTTACTCCAGTTCCCAGCAAGTTCCTCATTTCTATCTGCAACCACCTCAGTCTGGACTTCGTTGTCCACATCAGTATCAGCATTTTGGTCAAAGCTATTCAACAAGTTCCTAGGAAGTTCCTAACTTTCCCACATTTTCCTGTCTTCTGAGCCTTCCAAGTCTGTAAGAAGTTCCAGACTTTCCCACATTTTTCTATCTTCTTCTGAGCCCTCCAAACTGTTCCAACCTCTGCCTATTACGGAGTTCCAAAGTTGCTTCCACATTTTTTGGATTTCTTTGCAGTAGCACTCAATTCTATGTAGTACTAATTTATTGTATTAGTCTGTTTTCATGCTGCTGTGAAGACATACTCAAGGCTGGGTAATTTATAAAGGAAAGAGATTTCACTGACTCACAGTTCTGCATGGCTAGGGAGGCCTCAGGAAACTTACAACCATGACAGAATGGGAAGCAAACACTTCCTTCTTTACATAGTGGCAGTGAGAATAAGTGCTGAGTGAAGGCAGGGAAGCCCCTTATAGTCATCAGATCTCGTGAGAACTCACTCACTATCATGAGAACAGCATGGGAGCATGGGAGAACCACCCCCATGATCTAATCACTCCCCACCAAGTTCCTCTCATGACATTTGGGGATTATAGGAACTTAATTCAAAATGAGACTTGGGTGGGGACATAGACAGATACTCAAAACAGAAAATTAATAAGGAAACATCAGACATGAACTCCATTTAAGACCAAATAGACCTAAGAGGCATATGACAGAACATTTCATCCAACAGCAAAAAGAAAAATGCACATTATTTTCAAATGTACAGAGAACAGTCTCCAGGATAGACCCTATATTGGGCCACAAAAAAGTCTTAATAATTTAAGAAGATTAAAATTATATTATCTTTTCCAGTCTCATTGGTATAAAACCAAAAAAAAACAATAAAAAGTGTAATTATAAAAATCAACAGATATATGAAAATTAAACAATATAGTCTGAACAACTATTTGGTCAAAGGAAAAATTAAAAGAAAAATTTAAAAATACCTTGAGACAAATGAAAATGGTAACAAAACACATCAAAACATACCTGTTACAGGAAAAGTAGTTCTAAGAGGGAAATTCATAGAATCAAATGCCTACATCAAAAAAGATCTCAAATGAACAACTTAATGTTACATCTCATAAAACTAGAAAAAGGAGAACAAATTAAGCCAAAACTTCATAGAGGAAGTAAGTAACAAAGATCAGAGCAGAAATAAACAAAATAGAGACTAGAAAAACAACAGCAAAAAAAAAAAAAAAAAAAAAAAAAACTGAGTTGTTATTTTGACAATCTAAACAAAATCAACAAACTCTTAGCTAGACTTAAAAAGGGAATATCAAAAAATAAAATCAGAAATCAAAAAGATCTCACAACTGATAACACAGAAATACAAAGGATTATGAGATTACTCTTAACAATTATATTTCAACAAATTAGAAAACCTAGAAGAAATGAACATATTCCAGGAAATGGATCATGAAGAAATTAGAAATATAAACAGACCAATAATGAGTAAGAAGATTAATTCAGGAAATAAAGGTGTCTTTTTATTAAAAGAAAAATCCATGACCAGATGGCTTCACTACTGAATTCTACTGGACATTTTTAGAAATAATACCAGTCCTTCTCAAACTCTTCCACAAACTTGAAAAGAAGGGAGTACTTATAAACTCATTTTATGTGGCCAGCATTACCGTGATACTAAAGCCAGACAAAGACACTACAGAAAAAGAACACTATAAGCCAATATCGTTGATAAACATCAATGCAAAAAGCCTCAACAAAATATTAGCAAACTATATTCAACATTACATTAAAAGGATAATTCATCATGATCAAGTGGAATTTATCCCTGGAATGTAAGGATGACTCCACATATGAAAATTAATAAATTTCATTCACCATATTAACAGAATTAAGGACAAAAACTAGATGAGCATCTCAACACAGAAAAAGCAAAATTTGAAAAAAAAAAATGTAAAATTCCTTCATAAAATCTCATAAGTTAGATATAAAAGGAATGTTCCTCAACAAAATTAAGGCCATATATGATAATTCCATAGGTAACATCATACTCGAGGATAAAAAGTTGAAGGCTTTTATGCCAAGATTAGGAACAAAACAAGGTTGCCTATTCTCATCACTTCTGTTCAACATTGGAGTAGCCAGAAGTCTTAGCCAGGGCAATTAGTCAAGAAAAAGAAATAAAAAGGACCCAAAATAAAAAGGACCCAATAGGAGAAATAAAGTGAAATTGTCTCTGTTTGCTGGTGACATGATTTTATATATAGAAAAACCTAAAGATGTCATTTAAAAAAAAAGTTATAACTGATAAACAAGTTTAGTAAAGATGCACAATGGAATACTATTCAGCCTTTGAAAAGCAAAAAATTCCCTCATTTGCAACAACGTGGATGAACCTAGAAGACATTTTGCTAAGTGAAGTAAGCCAGGCACAGAAAGATAAAAACAACCTGCTCTAACTTGCATGTGGAATCATAAAAAGTCAAACACATGAAAATAGAGAGTAGACAGGTAATTACCATAGTTGAGGGGAACGGACAGGGAAGATGTTGGCCAAAGGGTAAAAACTTTCAGTAGAATAGGAGGAATAGACTCTAATGATCTTTTGCACAGCATGGTGACTATAGCAAATAATATATTTCAAAATACCTAAAAGAGTAGATTTCACAAAGAAATGTCTTTGAGGTGATGAATATGTTAGCCTGATTTGATTACTGCACAATGTATATATGTACCAAAACATCACATGGTACCTTGCAAATATATATATATATTTCTTATTTTTCAATTAAAAATAAGATAAAATTTGGCCAGATGCCTTGGCTTGTGCCTATAATCCCAACACTTTGGGAGGCCAAGACGGGAGAATCCCTTGAGCCCAGGAGTTCAAGACTAACCTAGGCAACATAGCAAGACCTTATTTCTACAAAAAACATTTAAAAAAAATTAGCCAGGCATAGTGGTATGTGCCTGTAGCCTAACTACTTGGGAGGCTGAGGAAGGAGAATTACTTTAGACCAGGAGGTAGAGACTGCAGTGAGCCACAATTGTGCCATTGCACCCCAACCTGGGTAACAGAACAAGAAAAATAAATAAATAAGTAAAACTAAATAAATACATATATCCTTGATAAGGTACTGAAGATAATTTAACAAAATAAATAAAATTTCCTTATAAAAATAATTGTAAATTTTATTGAAAGACATTGACAAAGACTTTTTTAAAATGTAGTTTACTATTGTTATGGTTTAAAGACTTGATAATTTTAAAATATCCATGATTTTACTATTAATTTATGTCTGATGCATTTCCAGTCAGAATCCTAACATTATTTCTGTAAAACCTGATAATTATTTCTAAAATAATAATTGATAATTATTTTAAAATTATCTAAAATAAGGAAAATTTCTAAGATCAGAGGACCTGTCTTTTTACATACCAAGAGTTATTAAAAAGATATAGTTATTGTTTTTAAATGTTACTATTTTGCTTTCTGAATTCAATTCTAAAACAACTATAGACCAGATGCAGTGGTTCATGCCTGTAATCCCAATGCATTGGCAGGCTAAGGCAGAAAGACTGCTGAGGGCAGGTGTTTGATACCAGCTTGGGCAACACAGCAAGATCTCATCTCTAAAGGAAAAAAAAAAGGACAGCAGAATATTAGCCTTTTCCTAGTGGCTGAATCAATCAGCATTTTAAAAATGAATAAAATAACTACAGTTAATTTTTGTTCATGGAGTGAGGTAGGGATATGGTTTCATTTTTGTATTATTTATGAGTACTTAATTACCCCCACATTAATTACTGAAAAGATTTCCCCCATTGCTCTTTAATGTCACCTTTATTTTAAATTACATGTCCACACATATATGTGGGTCTGTTTCTGGATTCTTTATTCTACTATAATGACTAATGTATTCTTTTTTTTTTTTTTTCCGAGCTAGCTGAGATTTTATTTTGGACACAAAAAAAAAGCAATTGAATTGTTTTGCAGCTGGAGGCATGGGCAAGGGGGGGTCCCCAGGCAGTAAACTCCCCGCCGGTGGGCTGAGGGCTAGGGCTGAGCGTCAGGTGGGTCTCCTGTTCCCTGCGCTCCCCGGCACAGCAGCCTCCCTCCTGGGCTCTGGGGCAGCCTCAGGAGGGGCAGGCTGGGAGGGGCTGTTGCAGCTGTTCACTTGGGCAGGATGTCAGAGGACTCGGACACCAGCCTCCCATCACGGGTCTCAATCTTCTTCACAACCACAGCCTTGGTGGAGCTGGTGCAGCTGAAGGAGCTGGAGCCTGTGACAGAGCCAAAGCTGGAGCCCAGGCCGTAGCTGAGGCCAGGGCTTGTGAGGCCCACATAGGCAGAGCTCAGACCACCTGCATAGCCACTGGTGGTCTTCGTGTGGATACTCATGTTCTGCATCCCGGACTCCAGCCGGCTCTCCTCGCCCTCCAGTAGCTGGCGGTAGGTGGCGATCTCGATGTCCAGGGCCAGTTTGACATTCATCAGCTCCTGGTACTCACGCAGCTGCCCTGCCATGTCCTGCTTGGCCCGCTGCAGGGCGGCCTCCAGCTCCTGCTGCTTGGTATGAGCATCCTTGAGTGCCTGATCCCCGCGATGCTCAGCATCTGCAATGGCGGCCTCCAGGGAAGCCCTCTGGCCTTTGAGGCCCTCGATCTCAGCCTGGAGCCGGCTGATGTTCTGGTTCATCTCAGAGATCTCAGTCTTCGTACGCCGCAGGTCATCCCCGTGCTTCCCAGCCAGCATCTGCAGCTCCTCATACTTGATCTGGTATACGCTCTCTGCCTCAGCCTGGCTGCGGTTGGCTATCTCCTCATACTGCGCCTTGACCTCAGCGATGATGCTGTCCATGTCCAGGGAGCGGCTGTTGTCCATGGACAGCACCACAGACGTGTCAGAGATCTGGGACTGCAGCTCCCGGATCTCCTCTTCATACAGCTGCCTGAGGAAGTTGATCTCGTCAGTCAGTCCTTCCAGGTGAGACTCCAGCTCTACCTTGTTCATGTAAGCTTCATCCACATCCTTCTTGATAAGGACAAATTCATTCTCCATCTCCGTACGCTTATTGATCTCTTCCTCATACTTGTTCTTGAAGTCCTCCACCAGCCCCTGCATGTTGCCAAGCTCTGCCTCCAGCTTCAGCTTCTCCTGGCCCAGAGTCTCCAGCTGCCACCTCAGGTTGTTGATGTAGTTCTCAAACATGTTGTCCATGTTGCTCCTAGCCATTTTCTGCTGCTGCAGGAGGCTCCACTTGGTCTCCAGCATCTTGTTCTGCTGCTCCAGGAACCACACCTTGTCAATGAAGGAAGCAAACTCGTTGTTGAGGGTCTTGATCTGCTCCTTCTCCTGGGTATGCACGGCCTGGATGTTGGGGTCCACATCCACCTTAATGGGGTTCAGCAGGCTGTGGTTGATGGTGATGGTGGTGATGCCTCCCATGCCTATGCTACTGGCCCCAGCATAGCCTGCACCCAGGCCACCCCAGAAGCCACTGCTGCTCATTCGGGAGAAGCTCAAGCGGGCACTGGGCCCACTCGTGAAGGAGCGGCTGCTGAAGGCCCCAGGGCCAGAGGTGGACACCTTGTAGGAGGACTTCTGGGTCACCCTCATGGACATGGTGGAGGCAGGAGTGGAGGCAGGTGGGCCGAAACAGGGAGAGATTCCAGAAGGAGCGGAGAAGCTGCTTCTTGCATGACTAATGTATTCTTACACCCAGTGCCACACTTTCTTATTTACTGCATATTCCAAAACACATATTACTGTGTTAGAAACTATCCCAAAACTCAGTGGCTTCAAACAACTACTGTTTAATTGTATCTCATCATTTCTGGATCAGAAATGTGGATGGGGCCCAGATAGCTGAATTTTTCTACCATGTGAAGACTTATAACAAAAGTCACTGGGTGGTATTTAGCTGGTGATTGGAATGGCTTAAAGAGTCTAGATCATTTTCCTCACATGTCTAGCACTTTAATGGAAATACCTAGGAAACTAGGCTCAGCTGGATCTGTTGACCACAGCTCCTACACATGGCTTCTACAGCACGATAATTTCAAAGAACCTGATCTTCTTTTAGGGCAGTTCTGATTTTGCAGTGAGAGAATGTTTAAGAGTCCTGGATGGAGGCTGCAGGCCTTTTTATGACCCGGATTTAGAAATCCAGGGATGTAATTTCTACTACATTCCAAGTATTGTTTAACATTTGAAAATCAATGCATATTCCACACATTAAAAATATACAAATAGATAAAAGAAAGTAAACATATAATGATTTTTGATCAATATAGAAAACACATTTGAGAACATCTAACATCAGTTTATAATTTTTTTTTCAAAATCTTGGAACTGGAAATAGGACTTCAATCTGATAAAGGAAATCTTTAAAAAGAACATGCTGGTAATATCATGTCTAATCTACTTCCCTCTAAGACTGAGAAGCATGCATGTTGTCTAATCTCTTGTATTCATCGTTGTAATAAAATACCTATACAATGTATGTATTAGTCTGTTCTCACACTGCTATGAAGAAATACCCTACACTCGGTAACCTATAGGCAGAGTTTTAATGGACTCACAGTTTTTCATTGCCTCAAGAAACTTAAGGCAAAGGAGAAGCAGGCACCTTCTTCACAGGGCAGCAGGTCAGAGTGAGGACAAGCAGGGAAAATGCCAAATGCTTATAAAACCAAGGGAGAATTATGAGGCTTGTGGGGATTACAATTCAAGATAAGATCTTGGGTGGGGACACAGCCAAAACATATCAATCTAAGAGAAGAAAAAGAAATAGAAGACAAAAATATTATTTTATTTCCAGATGAATAACTGTGTAAGTATAAAATCTAAGGAATCTACCAAAAAAATAGATCTACTAAGTAAAAGTAAAAAGATTGCAGTGCAAACTATCAATAAACAGAAATCAGTGGTATTCCTGTATATATTCACAGCAAACAAATGGAAAATAAAATGTTTAAGTAAAATTGAATAGAACATCCTCCAAATATAACACACTTAGAAAACTTAACCAAAAATGCACGTTTTTGCAAATGAAACCACAACTGAGTTAAAAATAACAGTGTTGTGGGAGGGCAAGGGAGGAGGATAGATTGAGGCCATGAGTTCGAGGACAGCCTACGCAACATAGCAAGACCCTGTTTCTTCAAAAATGTTAAAAATTCAGCCAGGTGTGGTGGTGCACACCCTGTACTACTAGCTATTTGAAGGTCTGAGTTCGGAGGCTTGCTTGACCCCATGAGTTTGAAGCTGCAGTGAGCTAAGAATGTCACTGTATTCTAGCGGGTGACAGATTGAGATTCAATCTCTACAAAAACATGAAAATATAAAATAACAAAATAACAGAGACTCAAATAAATGGAAAAATATTCCATGTTTACAGATTGGTTGTCTTAATATCATTAATTTGTTCATTTTCCCTTAGTTGATATATATAACTTCATTGCATTCACAATCAAAATCCCAAAGGCTTTTTTATGACATTGATAAGTATTTTAGGATTACTGACAAATTTCATATAAAAATACAAAGGCCCACTAACTAAACAATATTGAGAAGGGAAAACAAAGCTGAAGGATTTACACTATTCGATTTCAATATTTATTATAAACCTATGGTAATCAAGAAAAATTAGTATTGGAATAAAAATAGATAAATATATCAACATGCAGAATAAAATTAAAAACCAACCCCCAAATATATATAGTCAATTGATTTTTGGTCAAAGTACCAAGATCATTCAATGGAAAATGAAAAATCTTCAACAAATATTGATGGAACAACTGGAAAACATTTAAAGAAATAAATATTGGCAGGCCAGTGGCTCATGCCTGCAATTCCAGCACTTAGGGAGGCCGAGGCAGGTGGCTCACCTGAGCTTAGGAGTTTGAGACCAGCCTGGCTAACAGTGAAACCCCATTTCTACTAAAAATTAAAAAATTAGCCGGGCATGGTGGTGAGCACCTGTAATCGCAGCTACTCAGAAGGGTGAGGCAGAAGAATCACTTGAACCAGGGAGGCGGAGGTTGCAGCAAGCAGGGATCATGCCATTGCACTCCAGCTTGGGCAACAAGAGGAAAACTCTGTCTCAAAAAAAAAAAAAAATGAAATGAAATTAATATTATCCATTCTTTATAACATATGCAAAAATTAATTCAAGGTCAAGGTCAGGCACGGTGGTTCATACCTGTAATCCCAGCACTTTGGGTGGTCAAGGTGGGTGAATCATCTGAGGTCAGGAGTTTGAGACCAACCTGGCTAACATGGTAAAACTCTATCTCTACTAAAAATATTTAAAAATTATCTGGGTGTGGTGACGCACATCTGTAGTCCCAGTTACTTGGGAGGCTGAGGCAGAATAATCAATTGAACTGGGGAGGTGGAGGTTGCAGTGAGCCAAGATCATGCCACTGTACTCCAGCCTCACCAACAGAGCGAGACTTGGTCTGGGAAAAAAAAAAAAAAAAACAGAAAACTAATTCAAGATCAAACATCAGCATCACGCAATATATTCATGTAGCAAACTTGCATATTTACCCCTTGAATCTAAAATAAAAGCTGAAATTATAAAAATAAAATAAAATGTCTCAGTCACTTTGGAAAACCATTTGGAAGTTTCTTGTAAATTTAAACCTTATAACCCTTCAAATTTCACTCCTTCAAATTTACTCAAAAGAAATGAAAACATATGCTCCCAAAATGACTTTTATAGGGATATTTATAGTACCCTTATTTATGATGGGCAAAACCTGGACACAAGTCAAATGCCTACCAGTCTTAGAATGTATATTCACATAGCATAATACTGTTTTAACAGTGGAGAAGAACAAATTTCCACCCACATAATATGAACCTCAGAAATATAATATTAACCATAAAAAGCAAAGGACAGAAACTTATATATAATACTGCATATATTTAATTAAGTTTAAAAACTGGTATAATTGAATAGTACATTGTTTAGGGATTTATCATGGATAGTATTTCAGTCTGTTCTCATAGGGCTAAAAAAGACATACCTAAGACTGGGTAATTTATAAAGGAAAAAGGTTTAATGGACTCACATTTCCACATGGCTAGGGAGGCCTCACAATCATGATGGAAGACAAAGGAAGAGCAAGGGGATTTCTTACATGGTGGTAGGCAAAAGGGCTTGTGCAGGGAACTCTGCTTTATAAAACCATCAGATCTCATGAAGTTTATTCACTATCATGCAAACAACACAGGAAAGACCCACCCCCATGATTCAGTTGTCTCCCACTGGGTTCCTCCCATGATACATGGGAATTATGGGAGCTACAATTCAAGAAGAGATTTGGGTGGGTACACAGTGAAACCATATCATAAATCTATAACAAAGAGCAAGCAAATGATTACACAAAAATCAGGTTAGTAGTTAGGTGTTGGACAATGAAAAGATACATGATTTGGTACATTACATAAGGGGCTTCTGCATGTTGGCAATATTCTATTTATTAGCTTGCGTGGTTGTACTTCTTTATTTTATTATTTTTCTAAATATACTCTTTTTTTTTTTGAGGCAGAATTTCACTCTTATTGCTCAGGCTAGAGTGCAATGACACAATCTCAGCTCATTGCAACTTCCACTTCCTGGGTTCAAGCAATTCTCCTGCCTCAGCCTCCCAAGTAGCTGGGATTGCATGCATGTGCCACCATGCCAGGCTAATTTTGTATTTTTAATAGAGACAGGGTTTCTCCATGTTGGTCAGGCTGGTCTCAAACTCCTGACCTCAGGTGATTCACTAGCCTCAGCCTTCCAAAATGCTGGGATTACAGGCATAAGCCACTGCACCCAGCCGTATATATACTCTTTTATAAATGAATATATATTTTATAATGTTTTATAAATCCCTAGCTAACTTCCTAACTATAAAGACAGATAGAATTATTTTTATATGTTGTTAAAGTTCTAATAATTGGGTCCAATGCCCTGTGATTTGTAGAGTTCTCCACCTGAGTTTCATTTAACTTAAATTTTAAGATATTACTTTTCAATAAGAATATTGCTTAAATAAAAATTTTAAAGTTACAATAAAAGCTACTTATAATTTTAAGAGACAAGGCTAATTTTTTGTCACTTAAATGGCTACTTTTTCTAAATTTTTCTGATGTCATTCCTAGTACTTAACTTGTATGAATTGTGACAAATAGGCTTAACTTTTAAAGCTTCGCTTACTGAAAAGTAAACATTCAAATGAATGCCGTCATACAAACAATTCACCTTGAAAATCTAAACACATACCAACGATGCTGCAACCGTTTTTGGAAATCCTCCTTTAGAATGCCCTTCCAAGTCCATTTAGGAAACTGTATTTACTGCTTTATGGTTTCATATCTTATTTGTAAATCAAAATCCCACATTCTACTTAACATGAAAAGAGATACAGAAAACCAGCCACTGTTTGAAAGCATAGAATCATCTGGCAGCACAGATGACATGAATAAATGTACATTTGACAGATGGGGAACAATAGGTGGTACCTGTACCTGGAACAGTTCAAAGAACAGATGGTATTTGTCTAGATTTTCTAACAAAATGAAGAAATATTTATTTATTTTTTTTAAAATGGTGGTTCAGAGAGCTATTGAAGGACAGAAAAATCACCTTAAGAAGGACATAGTGAGCAAACAGTAAAGATAAGTAGATATTATGTGCTACCAAAGGAAAGAGCATGTTTTCTCCCAGTTATAAACAATACATGCTAAAGAACATTGACTCAAAGCCCAAATCAAAATACAAGAAATACACGCTCTGAGGTGCTGTATAAATCTCAATCATTTTTTTTTAACTAACCCAATTTCACAAGCACATACTTAAGTCAAATTTATGGTAGACTCTACTGTATTTCAAAATGATTTTTGCTTAGTATATAAAAATTTTTGTCATTTCATTCTCCCTGTGCAGCTTAAGTAACAGAAATTAACATGATAAACTTACTGGTCTAAGGTGGTAATGATGGATAATATAGTAAGATATTTCTCCTCAAAGTCTTTAAGAACAAATGGTAAAATGATGAGATATCTTTTTAAATACCAAACAAAAAACTTGTACATACAGTTAGAAGCTATCCTTCAGAGTATCCTTCAGTTTGAAAGACTAAAATACACATTTATTCCAGGGAGGTTGACAGCAGTCAAAATATTTGGGGAACTTCTCTTACAATGCCCTTGAATACGTTCTTAGACACACACACACACTACTTACAACTTTACATTTACATTTTGATTGGCATACATACCAAGCTAATCAAATATCTTTTCCTTCTTATCGTTTTGGGGGACAAATAACTTGGAAGCCTCCATTCAACCTAATTCCTCACCAAACAAATGGAATAGAGATATGTCACCACTGAAATTTCCATAAGAATTTGATGCAGATTATGAGCCAAGTACTTCAAAGTCGAACTTGAGTTTGAATCCCAATTTTTTATAACCATGAGACTTTAAACAAGTATTACATAAGCTCTTCAAGTTGAAATTCTCATCTATGAAATAATAACCATAATGCTGCTAATCTCTGAGCCAGAAGGAAGAGGATGAAACATAAATTTGTGGCATTCTGTTTACTCAGAACCTGACACAGCACACAATACACAGTGTACATTCAATAGATGTTTGTTGGTTATATAAATAACGCTTTTATTTTTTAAGGCTATGGTTACTGGATTAAGACCTTGTACATTTTATTAAGAGTACTAAAAAAATTTTAAAAAATTTAAAAAAAGAGTACTATAGGTAGACTTAAGGAAGAACAATTTGTAAATTGTTGAAAAAATAAGAGGAGACTAACATGCGAAGGGTGAAAAAAAGGTGTTTTCGAGAAATGCGAGCAGAAGGCATGAGGAAATTGGAAGAAAAATAAGATAACATGTTCAAGGTCACAAAAACAGCTGAATACATTAATCAACCAGAATATCATCTACCAGTTTTAGAGCAGGAAGAAAAAGTGGGGCCAAGTCAGGAAGATGTCTGAATCTAGAATAAAATGTAAGAAAATCATTGATTTCAGAGCTGAAATAATTAAAAAACAGGTTTAGAAGGATTACGGAACAACCCTGGAATGCAGGCAGAAAAAAAACCCTTCTTCCTCAGTGACCAAGAGATCTCTGAGAAATATTTCTGGTATTGTATTGAGGAGAATATAAAACCAAATTCATTTGTCTATGTGCACTCAGAAGCAAAGGATAGTCTACAGAGAGCAAGAAAAAAGATGGTCTCATTGAGGAGGCACCAAGGGAGACCTCATAGCACTAAGAGATGGAGCAAGGAGAGCCAAGCTGTTGCTGTCCAGCTCTGGGTCCAGGCCCTCCTGAGACCCACCGGCACTTCCAGCTAGTAAACGCAAAAAAGCAATTCTGAAGCCTTCCAATACTTTCTCATTTTTAGTCAAAGTACTTTTTTTTTTTTTTTTTTTTTTTTTTTTTGAGACGGAGTTTCGCTCTTGTTTCCCAGGCTAGAGTGCAATGGCGCGATCTCGGCTCACCACAACCTCCGCCTCCTGGGTTCAGCCAATTCTCCTGCCTCAGCCTCCTGAGTAGCTGGGATTACAGGCACGCGCCACCACGCCCAGCTAATTTTTTGTATTTTTAGTAGAGACGGGGTTTCACCATGTTGACCAGGATGGTCTCGATCTCTTGACCTCGTGATCCACCCGCCTCGGCCTCCCAAAGTGCTGGAATTATAGGCTTGAGCCACCGTGCCCAGCCCTCAAAGTACTTTTAATGTGTTTCTTTTCTTCATAATAAATCTCTCCTATGACAGAAAAGACTCATAGAGTTCAACATGACCAAAGTTGGTAACACATTTTTAAATTTGAACACCCTGAATTTTAATCATGGATCCATCAGATGTAATTTTTCTAAAAATAAACTTTGGGTAAATATTATATCCCATGGCTCCAAGTAATGAGTCTAGGAAGTAGGCAGAGGTCATATCCTGAGGGAACTAGAGAGGTCAGTCAGGTAAGATAAAGTCAGAAAAGCAGACACTGACATTACAAAGAAGGAAGAAGGAAGAAATACGGAGAAGGACAAGGTGGAGGAAGAAGAAGAGGGAGGAGGAGGAGGAAAGAAGAAAAAGAAGGGGAAGGGGAGGGAAGAGGAGGAGGGGTGAGGGGAAAGGAAAAAGGAAGAAGGAATGAAGGCAGGAAAAAAGGCAGGCAGGCAAGAAGGAAGGGAGGGAAGGAGGGAGAGAGGGAAAGAAGATGAATAACTTTTTCTTTAAAGGATGAAAGTAATAACATAGTAGCTAGCACTGGTGGTTGTTTGTACAAATGTTTGCTTTTGTACAATCAGCTACTTTTGTTGCTTGGCTTTTGATGTTTTAAATTAATTTAATATGGAGCAATATGAGTGTTTTTAAAACCTGACAGAGATGACAATAGAAAAAAAAAAAGAGAGGACAGAGTGCAAAGAATTTTAAAAGTGATGTCTCTCAGCAAAGGAAATGCATTCCAAAGGGTTCTATGTTTGATATTAGGTGCAAAAGAAGAGAGCATTGATGTTGACATAATTAGGTTTATAGGTTTGTGGGCAACATTTTGAAAAAGTTCTGTTTGATGGCCCCATTTCCTTTCTGAAGCAGAGATAAGATAATGTGCCCAAATATGAAGGTAATCAGTGGAATGATAGAATGATAAGTTTGAGAAGATTATAGAACATTTGAAATGTCACATGTGGAAAGAGAACTGACAAGACAAACAGGAGTATTCTTAGACGAATTATGAGGATGGGGCTAGCATGATCCTCATTTATGCCAGAAATTATGGGCTTGTGTGAGTGTTTCCAACAGTACTGCACAGCTCCTATACAGACACAAATAAAGTTAAATAGTTGGATTTTCTCAGCACTGGTGTCTATCTGTGTGACAAAATAATAGAGCAAGAAAGCTTAGTATACATGTAAGGGAGTGACTGGAACTGTGTACCATGAAATCTAAGCTACCTGTGAGAGGACACGAAGATGAAAAACAAACTAAAATGAGATTGAATTTGAAGGATCTATACTAGAATTCCTGATAAGGCAAAACCAAGGAATAAAGGAGTAATTATTACAGTGGTTATTTGTAATATGTTCTGGATTTCCAGAAACCTGTTGATTATCTGTGAAATATTTGCATATATTCTGCTTTATGAATCCTGCTTGCCCACAGTAGGAAACAAGTAACTTCCCTGGAAAATGTTTTTACTGGAGTTTAGAAATGTGAAAACAATCAGGTGCATCTTCTCAGAACAACATTGTAGAGAGTGAGCAAAGTAAGGATGTTGGCAAGAGGAATTCAGTTTCTAGTGACCATATTAACAAAGACACCTGGATCCTCAGGAGAATTAGCAGGGAGCTTTGAGCAGCCAATGAAACCTTTGGCATCACTGGTACCACCAACGATGATGGTGCTAAGTAGTAGCAGCGAGGATGTTTTTACTAGACAGTCCCCAAGGTGGTCAAACACCATTCATGGCTTCTGGCAGTTAGACATTACTCTTTTACTCCTTCAAGCTATCTACTATACTTTAATTAATTGCTTTTCTACTTAAGCTATCCAAATCAGATTTATTTTTTGCAACAAAGAATCCTACCTAATATTAAGTGAGGTAGGTAGAAAGATTAAAAGTTGGGGTGAAAGATTTGAACAGTTCTGGGTAATGTTGGTCCAGAAAATGGATGTGAAAATGCATGATTGAAAAGTTGAAGACATCATTAGTGATGAGGCTCCCAAGGAATGGAGCAGCCAGAATGTAAGCTATTTATCCAGAGAGATGGATAAATATCTCTGGAAGGACTGACAAGGGGATGAAAAGAATGAATGATGACAGTATCAACAAACAACACAAGAAGTACAACTGATTACATAAGCTTCAAAGGAGAAGAAGGGTTACATGAAGGAGAGTAATTAATGGTCCTGACATGCTGGCATGGGCTGAGAATCCACCAAACCCATTCCATTACCTTAAGATTTGGGAATAAGATTTTATAGCTTTAATCTGGGAGGGATGCAGAAGTCTTAATGTCCTTTGGGATATTTAGCTTTCAAGGAAGAACAGGAGATTGAGGAAATGTTAGTAAAGAAATCAAGGACGAGGCCAGGTGCAGTGGTTCATGCCTGTAATCCCAGCACTTTGGGGGGCCAAGGTGGGCAGATCACAAGGTCAAGAGATCGAGACTATCCTAGCCATGGTGAATCCTCATCTCTACTAAAAATACAAAAAAATTAGCTGGGCGTGGTGGCACACGTCTGTGGTCCCAGCTACTCGGGAGGTTGAGGCAGAAGAATCGCTTGAACCCAGGAGGCTGAAGTTGCAGTGAGCCGAGATTGCGCCACTGTACTCCAGCCTGGAGACAGAGCAAGACTCCATCTCAAAAAAAAAAAATAAAAAAAGAAATCAAGGATGTAAAAGATTTGTTAACAACAGAACTGTGTTTAATAGTGCATAACAAAAATGTGCAAAGAGGAAAGAAAAGAGTAAAAGTTGGGTCTGGGGAAAGGAAATTAAAAAGAGCATTCAGGTGAGAGAATAAAAACATCATATGACCCAGAACCATAGGGACTTCCATTTCAGGCAGTGACCAATGATAAAGTGGTTGAGAGTAATGTGTATTTAGATGACCATAAGTACACATGAGAATTAACTTTCATTTCTGTCATCTCCTGGTATATAGGGACCCTTAGCTCTCATGGAATGCAATCAAAGTACAAATAGATGACCTTTCAGAAGGGTAACTGTCTACCATTGTGTATACTTACACTATAAAATACTGTTCAGCCATGTGTATCGAATTTGGGTTTTGAGGGAGCTGAGGTCTCTGGAAAATAGGGGCATCTCTAAACTCCTTGGAAAGTGTCTGAATGCAAGACAAGAGGAGAGAAGAAGAGAGACTAAAGGGTAAAGGCTGCTGGCACCCTGGCTTCTGGGCTTGGTTATAATCTTTGTTGTGACAGAAGGGCTTGCAGTCTGGGAGCTCCTGGAGGGGGATGAAGACCCTGCAGGATCTACAGAGGCATGGCTGGAGGTGGTTAAAGCATAAGATATGTTCTTCCACCTATCAGATTATGACAGTATGAAAGCTCATACTTATATTCAATAAAACTCTGTTTTATGGTTACTGCAGCTATTGGTAGTTCCATCCTTTGGGGTCTTGCAAAAGCTACCTTACAACTTCTTTAAAATAGAAGTCATTACACATATGTGAAGAAAACTGTCTTGTCTTCCCAGAGTCACATTTCTTAAGTTCTTGTATTCCATTTTCCTATACTATTTCACAACCAAATTTCTTTGTTACTCACTCCCAGTTTGGTTGTGTCTTTTAAAGGGACCTGAATAAAATATTCATGTTTTATCTTACCTCCCTTGTCCATGATTCTAAATGTATGATATAGCCTAAGATAATAACAGTTTTTTAGGCAATTTGACCCACTGCCAATTCCTATAGTTTGGTATTGAGATTTTCAAATCTTGTTTACAAATTATCCTAATGGTAAGTGAGACAGTGTGCATATCTATTCATGTAACGACCAAAAGAACAGAGCCTTGTATTTATTCTTTCCTTGACAAATATTTATTGAGCACTCTCCACGTTTGGAACTTTTCTAGGTGCTAGAGATACAAGAAGGATCAGAACAATCCAAAACCTCTACTTTTGAAGCTTACCTTCCACCTGATGATGGAAAAAATAAATAAGGTAAATATACATCTGTATTATGTAAGATGATTAGTGATGCTGTAAAAACAATACACAAAAAATAGATACTACTAAGATGGAGGGGTACAGCTTCAAATGGGGAGTTAAAGAACAATTACATCAAAAAGATGAAATGTATATCTTCATTGGGTTGAAGGTATGGATCATGATGAAGTGTAAGGATGGAGTTGCCATCACCCAAGTTGTGGACATGGATTAGGTTTGGGGTCAGGGGCCAGGAATTTAATTTTGGATCTTTTAAGTGTTAGTTTAAGTGTTAGAGCCTCTGAGCGGGATGTCAAATAGGCAGTTAGATATGAAAGTATGGAGTTAGAAAAAAGTTGGCTAGATATATTAATATAAGAAAAGAGGCTAGATGAAGTAGTCGTCTATGAGAGAATGAGAATAAACCACTAAGGGAATGTAGTAGGACTACAGGCCTGAGTGATGTAAGTGTCAGAAATAGAAATAGCAGGGAGCTCAAGCAGGGACATGTCTACACTCATACTTGCTTTATGACAGAGGTGTTGAATGAGAGGTTAGTACTACCCAGAAAGATGGTGACATTTAAAAAATAAAAACTGAAAATGTGAAATCATGGCAAAAATATGGAGAACAGCACCTCTCAAACAGAGCTGGCGAGAGTATAAATTGCTAGGACTTGCAGAATCTGCTAGGGTTAAATATATTCATAGCCTATGATCCATCTATTTCACCTATAAGTATTTGATACATGTACATCAATGATATATAAAAGGAATATCTTATCAGGATAGTCAACAGCAGGCCCAATAATTATAAATTTGTTTTATAATTATTCTCTAATACTGTATTCATTTCTTGGTGCTTTTGCAACAACCATAACATCAGTAAAACAGTTGCACAATTGATGGTGATGGTATAATCATACAATGGAAAACTATACAGCAACGTGCCCAATCTACAGTCACATACAGCAACATGGATGAATCTTCTTTTTTTTTTTTTTAATTGTACTTTAGGTTCTGGGGTACATGTGCAGATCAGGCAGGGTTGTTGCATAGATACATATATATGACAAGGTGGTTTGCTGACTTCATTCCCCCATTACCTATACCTGGTATTTCTCCCCTCATTGTCCCTCCCCACCCTCCCTACCCCTTGCTGTCCCTCCTCTAGGCCCCCAATACTGACTGCAGTGTGTGATGCTCCCCTCCCTGTGTCCATGTGTTCTCATTGTTCAACACCCACCTATGAGTGAGAACATGCGGTGTTTGGTTCTCTGTTCTTGTGTCAGTTTGCTAAGAATGATGGTTTCCAGATTCATCCATATCCCTATAAAGGGCATAAACGCATCATTTTTTATGGCTGCATAGTATTCCATGGTGTATATGTGCCACATTTTCTTTATCCAGTCTATTATTGATGGACATTTGGGTTGGTTCCAGGTCTTTGCTATTGTAAATAGTGCTGCATTGAACATACATGTGCATGTGTCTTTATAATAGAACAATTTATAATTCTTTGGGTATATACTCAGTAATGGGATTGCTGGGTCAAATGGTATTTCTATTTCTAGGTCCTTGAGGAATTGCCACACTGTCTTCCACAATGGTTGAACTAACACTCCCACCAACAGTGTAAAAGTGTTCCTACTTCTCCACATCCTCTCCAGCATCTGTTGTCTCCAGATTTTTTAATGATTGCCATTCTAACTGGCATGAGATGGTATCTCAATGTAGTTTTGATTTGCATTTCTCTAATGACCAGTGATGATGAGCATTTTTTAATATGTTTGTTAGCCTCATTGATGACTTCTTTTGTAAAGTGTCTATTCATATCCTTCACCCACTTTTGAATGGATTTGTTTGTTTTTTCTTGCAAATCTGTTTTAGTTCTTTGTAGATTCTGGATATTAGCCCTTTGTCAGATGGGTAGATTGCAAAAATTGTTTCCCATTCTGTTGGTTGCTGGTGTGCTCTAATGATTGTTTCCCTTGAAGCTCTATAGTTTAATTAGAATCCATTTTGTCTATTTTGGCTTTTGTTGAAATTGCTTTTGCTGTTTTAGCCATGAAGTTCTTGCCTATGCCTATGTCGTGAATGGTTTTGCCTAGGTTTTCTTCTAGGGTTTTTATGGTGTTAGGTCTTATATATGTTCAGATCTTTAATCCAGATCGAGTTAATTTTAATATCAGGAAGGGGTCCAGTTTCTGCTTTCTGCACACTGCTAGCCAGTTCTCCCAACACCATTTGTTAAACAGGGAATCCTTTCCCCATTGCTTGTTTTTCTCAGGTTTGTCAAAGATCAGATAATTGTAGATGTGTGGTGTTGCTTCTGAGGCCTCTGTTCTGTTCCATCGGTCTATATATCTGTTTTGGTACCAGGACAATGCCGTTTTGATTACTATGGGCCTTGTAGTATAGTTTGAAGTCAGATAGCATGATGCTCCAGCTTTGTTCTTTTTTCTTAGGATTGTTTTGGCTATGTGGGCTCTCTATTGGTTCAATATGAAGTTTGAAGTGGTTTTTTCCAGTTCTGTGAAGAAGGTCATTGGTAGCTTGATGGGGACAGCCTTGAATCTATAAATTCATTTGGGCAATATGGCTGTTTTTACTATGTTGATTCTTACCAACATGAGCATGGGATGTTTTTTCATCTATTTGTGTACTCTCTTATTTCATTGAGCAGCGGTTTCTAGTTCTCCTTGAAGGGGTCTTTTACATCCTTTGTTAGTTGTATTCCCAGGTATTTTATTCTCTTTGCAGCAATTGTGAATGGGAGTTCACTTTTGATTTGGCTCTCTGTTTGTCAGTTATTGGTGTATAGAAGTGTGTTTTCTGCACATTGGTTTTCTATCCTGAGACTTTGCTGAAGTTGCTTATCAGTTTCAGGAGATTTTGGACTGAGACAATGGGGTCTTCTAAATATAAAATCCTGTCATCTGCAAACAGAGACAATTTGGCTTCCTCTTTTCCTAATTGAATACATTTTATTTCTTTTTGTTGCCTGACTGCTCTGGCTAGAACTTCCAATACTATATTGAATAGGAATGGTGAGAGAGGGCATCCTTGTCTAGTGCCAGATTTCAAAGGGAATGCTTCCAGTTTTTGCCGATTCAGTATGATATTGGCTGTGGGTTTGTCCTAACTAGCTTTTACTATTTTGTGATATGTACCATTGATACCTAGTTTCAGAGTTTTTAGTATAAAGGGCTGTTGAATTTTGTCAAAGGCATTCTCTGCATCTATTGAGATATTCTTGTGTTTTTTGTGTTTGGTTCTGTTTATGTGATGGATTATGTTTATAGACTTGTGTATGTTGAACCAGCCTTGTATCCCCAGGAGGAAATCTACTTGATCATGATGAATAAGCTTTCTGATGTGCTGTTGCATTCTGTTTGCCAGTATTTTATTGAAGATATTTCCGTCAATGTTCATCATGGATATTGGACTGAAGTTTTCTTTTTTAGTTGCATCTCTGCCCAGTTTTTATATTAGGATGATGTTGGTCTCATAAACTGAGTTGGGGAGGATTCCCTCTTTTTGTTATTGTTTGGAATAGTTTCAGAAGGAATAGCACCAGCTCCTCCTTGAACATCTGGTAGAATTTGGCTGTAAACCCATCTGGATCTGGGCTCTTTTTGGTTGATAGGCTATTAATTGCTGCCTCAACTTCGGCCTTTATTATTGGTCTAGTCAGGGTTTCAAATTCTTCCTGGTTTAGTCTTAGGAGACTGCAAGTGTCCTGGAATTTATCTATTTCTTCCAGATTTGCTGGTTTCTGTGCATAGAGTTGTTTGTAGTAATCTCTGAGGGTAGTTTGTATTTCTGTGGAATTGGTGGTGATGTCCCCTTTAACATTCTTTATTGAATCTATTTGATTCTTCTCTCTTTTCTTTTTTATTAGTCTGGCTAGAGGTCTATATATTTTGTTGATCTTTTTAAAAAACCAGATCCTGGATTTGTTGATTTTTTTGAAGGGTTTTTTGTGTCCCTATCTCCTTCAGTTCTTCTCTGATCTTAGTTATATATTGTCTTCTTCTAGCTTTTGAGTTTTTGATCTTGCTCCTCTAACTCTTTCCATTTTGATGACAGGGTGTTGATTTTAGACCTTTCCTTTCTCCTCATGTGGGCATTTATTGCTATGAATTTCCCTGCAGACATTGCTTTAAATGTGTCCCAGAGATTCTGGTATGTTGTGTCTTCATTCTCACTGGTTTTGAAGAACATCTTTATTTCAGTCTTCATTTCATTGTTTATCCAGTTGACATTCAGGAGCCAGTTGTTCATTTTCCATGAAGTTGTGTGGTTTTAGGTTAGTTTCTTAATCCTGAGTTCTAATTTGATTGCACTGTGGTCTGAGAGACTGTTTATTATGATTTCCATTCTTTGCTGAGGAGTGATTTACTTCCAATTATGTGGTCAATTTTAGAGTAAGTTCAACGTGGTACTGAGAAGAATATATATTCTGTGCATTTGGGGTTAAGAGTTCTGTAAATGTCTATGAAGTTTGCTTGGTCCAGATCTGCATTCAAGTCCTGGTTTTCCTTGTTAATTTTCTGTCTCTTTGGTCTGTCTAACATTGACAGTGGAGTATTAAAATCTCCCACTATTATTGTGTGGGAGTCTAAGTCTCTTTGTAGGTCATTATGGACTTCCTTTAGGTATCTAGGTGCTCCTGTATTGGGTGCATATATATTGAGGATCATTAGCTCTTCTTGTTGTATTGATACTTTTACCATTATGTAATGCCCTTCTTTGTCTCTTTTGATTTTTGTTGGTTTAAAGTCCATTTTATCAGAGACTAGGATTTCCACCCCTGCTTTTATTTTGCTCTCTATTTGCTTGGTAAATCTTCTTCCATCCCTTTATTTTGAGTCTATATGTGTCTTTGCATATGAGACGGGTCTCCTGAATACAGCACACTGATGGTTCTTGGCTTTTTATCCAATTTGCTAGTCTGTATCTTTTGATTGGGGCATTTAGTCCATTTATATTTAATGTTAATATTTTTATGTGTGAATTAGATCCTGCCATTTTATTACTGGTTGGTTGTTTTGCCCTTTTGTTGGTGTAATTTCTTCATTGCATCATTGGTCTTTGCCATTAGGTTCTGTTTTGCAGTGGCTGGTACTGGTTTTTCCTTTCTGTGTTTAGTGCTTCCTTCAGGAGCTCTTGCAGGGCAGGTCTAGTACTGACGAAATCTCTCAGCAATTGCCTGTCTGTATAGGATTTCATTTCTCCTTCACTTATGAAGCTTAGTTTGGCTGGATATGAAATTATGCATTGAAAGATTTTTTTCTTTCAGGATGTTGAATATTGACCCCCACTCTCTTCTGGCTTGTAGGGTTTCTGCCAAGAGATCCACTGTGATTCTGATGTGCTTCCCTTTGTGGGTGACCTGACCTTTCTCTCTGGCTACCCTTAGCATGTTTTCCTTCATTTCAACCCTGGTGAACCTGACGATTATGTGCCTTGGGGTTGCTCTTCTAGAGGAGTACCATTGTGGTGTTCTCTGTATTTCCTGTATTTGAATATTGGCCTGACTTGCTAGGTTTGAGGATGTTCTCCTGGATAATATCCTGAAGACCGTTTTCCAGCTTGGATTCATTCTTCCCGTCATCCTCTGGTACACCAATCAAATGTAGATTTGATCTCTTCACGTAATCCCATATTTCTTGAAGGCTTTGTTCATTTCTTTTCACTCTTTTTTCTCTGTGCTTGCCTTCTCATTACATTTCATTGAGTTGATCTTCAGTCTCTGATGTTCTTTCTTCTGCTTGATCTATTCGGCTATTGAAACTTGTGTATGCTTCACGAAGTCCTTGTGCTCTGTTTTTCAGCTCCATCAAGTCATTATGTTCTTCTCTAAGCTGGTTATTCTAGTTAGCATTTTGTCTAACCTTTTTCAAGGGTTTTAGTTTCTTTGCATTGGGATAGAATATGTTCCTTTAACTCAGAGAAGTTTGTTATTACCCACCTTCTGAAGCCTGCGTCTGTCAATTTGTCAAATTCCTTCTCCATCCTGCTTTGTTCCCTTGCTGGTGATGAGTCGTGATCTTGTGGTGGAGGAGAGACATTCTGGTTTTTATGGTTTCATTCTTCTTGCACTGGTTTCTCCCCATCTCTTGGATTTATAGTTTTGAACTCAGGTAGCTGCTTGGGGAGGTGGCCTTTCCTTTGTCTGCCTGCAGAGGTGCTGCTGGGCTGCCACAGATTCAGCGGAGCTGCTGAATCTTTTATTTACTCAGCAAAATTAGGCCAGCTTCTGCAATGGTGGCTTCCCTTCCAAGTTGGATCGTTCCTTGTCACTCTCTGAAATTCTGGGTGTCTAACTCTGGAGTGAGAGTTTTTTGGCCTGCTGGGCTTTGTACAGTGGGGGGCCTGTCCTGCCCTATTGGCTGTTTCCCTGAGTTCCATTCCCCTTCTTACTGGGGGGCAGGTAGCTCTTCCCTCCAGCTGTTTGGCTTTCTCAACAACAGCCAGTGCTTCCACCTAGATCTATGCTGACAGCCCCTGTGGGGGAAGTTGCTGTTCTGCCCTGTTCAGGCAGCTCACTAAGGCTTTTCAGCCTGGTGAAGATCTCCTGTTCTGTTGGCTATAGAGGGCTTGGGTGGAGCGCTGTATCTGAACCGATGTCCCAGAAGAGGAGATCCCCTCCAGGCCTCCAGTCAGTTGCATGCATCTCCTTGGTGGGGCAGTGCCCTGCCTTGCCTCAACTTGCCCTATTTGGTTTATACCCACTGTCTGACCAGACCACAAAATGAACCTGGTACCTCATTTGGAATTGTAGAGACCACTTGGCTTCTGCATCTCTCTCTCTCTCTGGGGGCTGCTTTTCAGAGCTGCCTCTTATTCGGCCACCTTGGGATCTTCTCAGGATGAATCTTAAAACATTGTACAAAATAAGCAAGACATAAAATTATACATACATTATACCATACATTAGAGTTCTATCAATAGAATGCAAAAACAGATAAACCTAACCAATATTTTTTACAAATGCATACTTAGATCCTCTTAAAATGTTCAATGAAATGATTTAAAATAATTCTAAATAGTAATTACTTAAGACCAAGGAGGAAAATAATGTTTGGGAAGGAACACATGAGGGAACTGTTGACACTCATTTTTTTAACCTATGTGATTGTTAAATGACGCTTGTTTTATAATTATTCTCTAACTGAATGTTTACCTTTTACATGTTTTGTTGATGCATGCTGTATTTTTTCCACTAACAATTTTTAAAAAATAAGAATCTCTGCTCAAAACTCACTAGATATCCTTTCCTGCTCTGGCCCCACAACCCTACACAGACACAGACACACACACACACACACACACACACACACGCACGCAGAGGTCGGAAAAAGTTTCAAAGGCAAGTGGCAGAACGGTGGGGGTGGGGGGATGGGCAGGGAGAGTGAAATGGAGTTGAAAAAAATAAGAAAACTAGCCCATTCTGGATGTTTGATAAAGAATATGGAAGAAGAAGGAAACCCAAAGGTTGAGGCAGCTGACTTATGGTTGACATTTGTGGAAAGATGAATGGACATTCTGCTGTGTCAGGCTGTATAATTTTCCATTAGAATCTCTTTAGTAAATAATTAAATAACTTTCCAAGGGAAAAATATATTAAAGTGACAGCAGTCAGCATGGCAGTGTTTTCTTCACTGCCAGTCACTGAAAGGAGAATCACTGGAGCAGTGACCTTGACTCTGAGAGAAGGAGTGGGCTCCAGCACAGAATGTGGCATGGCCCTCAGATGGAGCACAGACAGTTCAATTGTAATGTGGCAGGAGACACAGTACAGGAAGGCAGAAGCTGAGAGTTGGGAAGAAGTGTGAGAATGCGTGGCAGTTTATTGAAGTTCTCTTCTGATAGTTTCAATATGTTCACACATGTGTAAGAAAGCAGGAGCATTTAGCTGGGAGAAAAAAAAATTGACTGAGAGTGATGGAAGTTTAGGAGTGGGTAAAATGTGCATTCCTTGCAATTTTCCACTTCATCCTGAGATGTAATTGCCCCAAATCAAAGGCATTTTATCCTGTGATGTAATTCAGTGATTAACACCTGCAAATTACAATCTCAAACAGAAGTGCTTATGACAAAATCAATAGAGAAGAATCATTAATTGAAAGAGTGGGACCATTGATTAAAAGAGTTTTTAGACTAATGATTGAAAAGGTTTGGATTGAAAGAGTTTTTATATGAGGGTGGGGACTTCACACCCTCATACAAATGATAAATGTTCTTAGATAGCATAGTATTCTATTATAATTCAATTCATTAGGGCAGAGACAGCAAATTCACTCTGCCATCTTGAAACCAATCAACCAAACAATAACAAAAAAGAAATTGTGTAAGTATAATTTAATTTCACTGTATCATTATTATTGGTTCATTATCTGAGCTCACATTTTTCATAAAGTGTCTCCAAAACCCAAGTATGAAAGATGGGAGTCAGGAAGAAAATGGATAAAATAAAAGTCTAACAGAACCTTTCCACATCAGAAACATCAGGTTTCTCTCTCTTTTAATCTTCATTGAGACAGTCTCCTAAGGATACCAGATCTCAGTTTCATGAAATTTTATAGACACATAGCCACCCGAACATAGTACCAGCCTAACACTCAGCTTCGAGACCATAAAAGAACAAGCACTACACCAATAAATGTCCATCTGGGCGGGGTGGGATTTATGAAAAAAAGAGGAACACCGTTACTTTCTACTCAAACTCTTATATTGTTTGGTCTTCCCACACTAAGCATGTCTGCTTTAAAATTAAAAAGACACAAAAGTATCGTTTATTTGATTCTTTTAAAGAAGCAGGTTTTTTTCTCAGCCAACAGTAAAGTCTAGTGATTACAGCTCTGGATCAGACTGCCTATATCTGTACTCTCTGTCTGCTACTTTCAGATGTGTTACCTTGGGCATGTTTTGTAAACAACTGATGTCTTATTATTTACCTACAAATGAAAGTAATAGTGCTTTCCTACAAAGATGAATAGAGTTAACATATGATAAATACATAGAAGGGTGTTTGGTATATAACAAGCACTTAATGAATATTAACTGTATTCTTTCTTTTGACTAGGAATATTTTTTCATTTGTGGGTTGTTTTTATTTTACGTTTCAAGCTCTTTTCCCCCAAAGTCTCAAAATATCCTATTTACTGTATTATATGGACTATACCGTATTCTTCTGTTCATTTTCCTGCTTGCGTATCAGTGCAATTTTATACCAATTTTCTTTAACATTTAGGTTGTCAACAATTGTGCATTTTAAAGCCACTGATCATTTGAAATTATTTCCTATATTGGGGGAATTCATATCTTATTAGTCCTAGTGAGAAATAGAGCAATCTCTCTGAAGCTTAAAACACCAGATGTACATTTTCCCAGCTTCCCTTTTACAATAGTTAAGGTGTGCCTCATGTGACCCAGACTTGATCAATCAGATTTAACATTGAGGCTTTGAACAGGAATTAAAGATTCAAAGATGTAGGATCCACAAAAAGCCTATTCTAGTGGCACAGGATAGCAACATCAACAAAAACATTAGCTTTCCAAAGATGTCAGGGTCAGCTGAGCAGAGTGGTAATAAGTTCCTGGTGCCATGATGGACTACCAAGTGAGCCATGGTGCTGAGTAGCAGCAGCGGTGGCAGCAATGTCTTCACAGGTTTCATATGGGGAGTGCTGTTAGCCTGGTCTTGGCTGGTGACTACCTCCCTTGTTCTTATTTATTTTTCTAATTCTGAAGTTTCTGTGGTATTCTTAATACCCTGTCAGTAAATTCATTTTCTGCTGAGTTGTTTTATGATCCTTGCAACTGACAAACATTAACCAATAGAATTCAGTTTTGTGTAGCATTGCATAGTTTAGTGTTTACGCCATCAGATGCCTTCTCACAACACTCTGGGACTGTCTGTATGGAAATAAATGCTCTTCTATTTACGACAAACCCACAGCTAATATCATACTGAATGGGCAAACACTGAAAGCGTTCCCTTTGAAAACCGGCACAAGAAAGGGATGCCCTCTCTCACCACTGCTATTCAACATATTATTGGAAGTTCTGGCCAGGGCAATCAGGCAACAGAAAGCAATAAAGGTATTCATATAGGAAGAGAGAAAGTCAAATTGTCTCTGTTTGCAGATTACATGATTGCACATTTAGAAAACCCCATAGTCTCAGCCCAAAAGCTTTATAAGCTGATAAGCAACTTCAGCAAAGTCTCAGGATACAAAATCAATGTGCAAAAATTACAAGCATTCCTATATACCAGTAATAGGCCAACAGCCAAATCATGCATGAACTCCATTTACAATTGTATCAAAGAGAATAAAATACCGAGGAATACAATTTACAAGGGACACTTAACTTTTCAGAATTCTACACAGCTTTTCCTCATGAAGATCAAGTGTCATTCTGTGAATTCAGGGACTTTCACACTTTCATTGGTTTCAGTGAATCAGTGAACCGTCCGCTTTATTCTCGTGCCAAATCTCATTTCTTTCGTTTCTTTTGGTTCTGTCAATTCATACCTTTGTTTCCTTACATCTTGTCAATACAAAAAAAATTTCCTATTTCATTTTATGATATTTCCTTTGCTTTATCTATAAATGTGAGTTGTCTCCAAATGTTTGAAGGGTAGTCATGTGATAGAAAAATTCAAATTATAAAATAGCTCTATGGGAAGAATTTTAAAAAGTACCTGTTAGAAATTATAAAAAAAAAAAAAAGACTTATAATTATGTTAACAAAGACTTTTCAAACAGTGCTCTTTAGGATGGAATGAGCTTCCTTAGAAGGGAGTAATGTATTAAAAGTATTCATGCAGAAACTAGGTGGTCATTTATCAGAAATAGTGTTCTAAGCAGAGGGAATTCTATCACTAAATAAATAGCTGGGTCAGACAATTCCTCAAGACCTTTTCATCTCTGAATTCTATTATTCCAAGTAGCTAGGGTCATATGGTACATGGATTAAAAGAGTCTTTTTGCCTCCATCAGATACATATTTCATATTTATAATACCTTGTTTAAATTGTTAGTTGATTCTTATTTTGTATGAAAGTAAATAGAAGTATGAAATAAAAGCATACCTTTGATATAAAAACTAAAAGATAAGAAGTCAGAAAGAGGTACCATACTTTATAGTATAAGGTTTTCTATTGGGATGCTATTAAAGTTGCATAAATGAAAAGAATCATGAGTGTATGTTCAATGTGTGTTGTCAGCAATTTTTATATTAGCAATTATCTTGAGACAATACATCTACTACTAGGGACCTAAATAATAATATATGTATGATGCTTGGGTATTAGCAATATTGCCCATAAGAAAATGTGAGGTACAGCAAATTGAAACCTTATCAGAGACAGTCAAATGCAACCACGGAATTGGAAGGTGAAGGAGCCAAAAGAACAGATGGACAGAAGAGGAAATGAGGTTAGTAACAATTTCTGTGATGGCACATCTTCTGCCAGTGATGCCACCATTAATGCTTGCAACACAGAAAGGCATGCCATCAACTTTTATTAAGGTTAATTCTTAAAGTTACAATATCTCATTATAATGAATCTAGTTCTACTTGGAATGCTATTCTACCAAATATGCCTGAATTTAACTTAAGAAAGTTAAGATTAGGGAACTTTTGGACCCATGTACAATAGTCAGAGAAGAGTTTCAGTAAATGAATTATTGATTTTATCAGAATGCATATGTGCTCCACTTGGCCCAGTTAAAAGGTTTAGGATTTGGTCTTCACAGGAGTTAGAGAAAGCTTAGAGTATCCTGGGATCTAAACTCTATTTAAAAAGCCTACTTTAAGAAGAGAACAAAGTTGTGTTAGGTCTCTCGAGAATGGGTGGTCTCCTGTGATCCTGCTGGAGAAACGCAGAGAGCTCTCTCTGACTGGTGGGGCATCTACATGGTAACACTCTGCTCTTTGAAAATCCCCTCTGGTAAAGTTAAAGGACATCTATCATTTTCAGCAAAGATTATATTCTTGAAATTTTGTGTTTTTTAAATTTGTAGGTATTTTTCTATTTTTTTCTTGTTTCCTTGATAAATTTTTTTTTTATTGCATTATAGGTTTTGGGGTACATGTGCAGAACGTGCAAGATAGTTGCATAGGTACACACATGGCAGTGTGTTTTGCTGCCTTCCTCCGAAATAGGAACACTCTTACACTGTTGGTGGGAGTGTAAATTAGTTCAACCATTGTGGAAGACAGTGTGGCGATTCCTCAGGGACCTAGAAATAGAAATTCCATTTGACCCAGCAATCCCATTACTGGGTATCTATCCAAAAGACTATAAATCGTTCTACTATAAGGACACATGCACACGAATGTTCCTTGATAAATTTTTAAAGTTAAGATAGTCATTCAAACACCTATCTTATTAGTTAGTACTGACTTCCAGTAACATGTAACTGAATACAATACTATTATCTACCATTTATGTCAATAATCAGTTTAGTCCAAAAAAAGGACAAGTATACATGTGCTCTGAATATGAGGTAGAAGACTTCAAGGATATAATGTATAATGCAAATAAACTCTTTTTAAAAACTCAAGTAGAAGTAATTTAAAGGAGGTCAATTTTTTAACACATAGTAACACCTCTTAAAACAATCTCTCACTGCCTCTCTCATTCTCTAGTTCTCCAGAATTTCTTTTTCCCTAAACCCTTACTCCAACTCCCTGTCTGCTGCCTTTCATGAAGCTGTACCACATCATTAGTTTTAGATCTTTTTCTGTCCTTCTCTCAAATTCCTTTGTTTCTTCAGTCCTCTTTTCTAAATTCCAGTCCATATTCCTAATTCCGAATCACACCACCTCAAACACAAGACTGAAAAAGATAAAATTCTTAGGTTTGGGGAAAGGTAAACAGCTGAATAAATATAAGTTCTCTTTAGCAATGAGGGAACATCATATGTGTTAATAAACTTTGTCTACATTGGAACTGAATCATAAAAAAAAAAAAAACTTTGTCTATCACGTTCATTCATTTGACAAATAGTCATTGAGCATCTACACGTTACAGGTACTACTCTGTTGTGATAGATCAGTGAACAAAACCAAGAATGGCCTTAGGCAGTTTATATTTTAGCAGAATAAGGATGAAAATAAAATTATATGGTGGGAAAAGGAAAAGTAGATGCAGTTAAGGGAAACTGGGATTTTAAGTAAGAGTGGTAACCCAGCAGGGGTTGTAAATCTTGAATGGCATAGTAGACATTTGTAAGTACAGGGCAGTGAAGGAGAGAGCCTTGCCAGAGATTTTAGCAAACTTTCCTAAATTGGTCAAGTAGAAAAACATCGAGGATGAATAATATGTACAACAAACCCCCATGACACAGGTTTACCTATGTAACAAACTTTACATGTACCCCAAACCTAGAATGAAAGTTTTTTTTAAACCTGAGGATATAACTGAGTTATTATATGAACATAGTGGTATAGAATTACCAAACTCTCCTTATAGCAGCCCTACCCCCATTCTCAGTAATAGATACACCTTGTAGATTCTATTTCTTCTGATAGTACCTTACAATAGCTCATTAGCAGATCACTATGTATGTTCCAGCTAATAAAATTATATATAAATTATGTTTGAACCTTGGCAAATCTGATGATTATTTGTCTTGGGGCTGCTCTTCTCGAGGAGTATCTTTGTTGGTGTTGTCTATATTTCCCTGTTTACATACAAGGCACAGACTGGCAAATGGGATAGAGTCAAGACCCAACAGCGTGCTGTATTCAGGAGACCCATCTCACATGCAAAGACACAAATAGGCTGAAAATAAAAAGATGGAAGAATATTTGCCAGGCAAATGGAAACAAACAAACAACAACAACAAAAAAAAAGGGGGATTGCAATCCTAGCCTCTGGTAAAAACAGACTTTAAACCAAGAAAGATCAAAAAAGACTAAGAAGGGCATTACATAATGGTAAAAGGATCAATGCAATGATAAGAGCTAACTGTACTAAATATATATGCGTCCAATACAGGATCACTCAGATTCATAAAGCAAGTTCTTAGAGACGTACGAAGACTTAGTCTCCAACACAATAACAGTGGGAGACTTTAACACCCCACTGTCAGTATCAGACAGATGAACAAGACCCAAAATTAACAAGGATATTCAGGACTTGAACTCAGCTCTGGACCAAGTGGACCTAATAGACATTTACAGAAATCTCTACCCAAAATCAATAGAATATTCATTTTTCTTAGCACCACATTGCACTTCTTCTAAAATTGACCATATAATTGAAAGTAAAATATTCCTCAGCAAATTTGAAAGAACAGAAATCATAAGAAACAGTCTCTCAGACTGCAGTTCAATCAAATTAGAACTCAGGATTAAGAAAGTCACTCAAAATTACACAACTGCATGGAAACTGAACAATCTGCTCCTGAATGACTACTGGGTAAATAATGAAATTAAGGCAAAAATAAATAAGTACTTTGAAACCAATGAGAACAAAGACCCAATGTACCAGAATATCTGGGATTCAGCTACAGCGGTGCTTAGAGGGAAAATTACAGCACTCAATGTCCACCGGAAAAAGCAGGAAAGATCTAAAATTGATGCCCTAACACCACAATTAAAAGAACTAAAGAAGCAAGAGCAAACAAATTCAAAAGCTGGCAGAAGACAAGAAATAACTAAGATCAGAGCAGAACTCAAGGAGATAGAGACACAAAAACCCCTTCAAAAAAATCAGTGACTCCAAAAGCTGTTTTCTTGAAAAGATTAATAAAGTAGATAGATTGCTAGCCAGATTAATAAAGAAGAAAAGAGAGAAGAATCAAATAGAAACAATAAAAAGTGATAAAGGGGATATCACCACTGATCCCACAGAAATACAAACTATCATCAGAGAATACTGTAAACACCTCTACACAAACAAACAAGAAAATCTAGAAGAAATTGATAAATTCCAGGACACATACACCCTTCCAAGACTAAACCAGGAAGAAGTCGAATCCCTGAGCAGACCAGTAACAAGTTCTGAAATTGAGGCAGTAATTAATAGCTTACCAACCAAAAATAAAGCCCAGGACCACACGGACTTTAGCCGAATTCTACCAGAGGTACAAAGAGGAACTGGTACCATTCCTTCTAAGGGATCTTTTCTATTTCCAAGCAATAGAAAAAGAGGAACTCCTCCCTAATTCTTTTTATGAAGCCAGCATCATCCTGATACCAAAACCTGGCAGAGACACACACACACAAAAAAAGATAATTTCAGGCCAATATCCCTGATGAGCATCCATACAAAAATTCTCAATAAAATATTGGCAAACTGAATCCAGCAGCACATCAAAAAGCTTACCCACCACGATCAAGTCAGCTTCATTCCTGGGATGCAAGCCTGGTTCAACATATGCAAATACATAAATTTAATCCATCACATAAACAGAACCAATGACAAAATCACATGATTATCTCAAGAGATGCAGAAAACGCCTTCAATAAAATTCAATATCCCTTCATGCTGAAAACACTCAATAAACTAGTTATTGATGGAATGTATCTCAAAATATTAAAAGCTATTTATGACAAACCCATAGCCAATGTGATACCGAATTTGCAAAAGCTCGAAGCATTCCCTTTGAAAACTGGCACAAGACAAGGATGTCCTATCTAGCCACTCTTATTCAACATACTATTGAAAGTTCTGGTCAGCTGGGCATGGTGACTCATTCCTGTAATCCCAGTACTTTGGGAGGCTGAGGTGGGTGGATCACGAGGTCAAGAGATCAAGACCATCTTGGCCAACATGGTTAAACCCTGTCTCTACTAAAATACAAAAATTATCTGGGCATGATGGTGTGTGCCTATAGTCCCAGCTACTTGGCAGGTTGAGGCAGGAGAATTGCTTGAACCCAGGAGGCAGAGGTTGCAGTGAGCCGAGATAGTGCCACTGCACTCTAGCCTGGCACCTGGTGACAGAGCAAGACTCTGTCTCAAAAAAGAAAAAAAGGAAGAAATTTCTGGTCAGGGAATTCAGGCAAAAGAAAGAAAGAAAGTGGACGAGAGATATGAACAGACACTTCTCAAAAGAAGACATTTATGCAGCCAACAAACATATGTAAAAAAGCTCATCATCACTGGTCATTAGAGAAATGCAAATCAAAACCACAATGAGATACCATCTAATGCCAGTTAGAATGGTGATCATTAAAAAATCAGGAGACAACAGATGCTGGAGAGAATGTGGAGAAACAGGAATGCTTTTACACTGTTGGTGGGAGTATAAATTAGTTCAACCACTGTGGAAGACAGTGTGGTGATTCCTCAAGGATCTAGAAATAGAAATACCATTGGACACTACAATCCCATTACTGGGTATATACCCAAAGGATTATAAATCATTCTACTATAAAGATACATGCACACATGTGTTTACTGCAGCACTATTCACAATAGCAAAGACTTGAAACCAACCCAAATTCCCATCAATGATAGACTGGATAAAGAAAATATGGCACATAAACACCATAGAATACTATTCAGCCATGAAAAAGAATGAGTGCATGTCCTTTGCAAGGACATGATGGAGCTGGAAACTATCATTCTCAGCAAACTAACATAGGAACAGAAAACCAAACACCATATGTTCTCACTCATAATTCAGAGTTGAACAATAAGAACATATGGGCACAGAGAGGGGAACATCATATACCAGGGCGTGTCAGGGGGTTGGTGACAAGGGGAGGGATAGCATTAGGAGAAACACCTAATGTAGATGACAGGTTGATGGATGCAGCAAATCACCCTGGCACATGTATACACCTATGTAACAAACCTGCACATTCAGCATATGTATCCAAGAACTTAAGTATAATTTTTAAAAAGAATAAATAAATAAATAAATAAAGCACAGGGCTTTCTACCTCCTGCTAATCCACATGTCCCAGGAGAGGTAGGCAGCATGTTATGCTGACAATGGGAAATGATTCAATGTTACCATCTAGACAGATTATCCATAGAGGAAAAAAAAGCTAATGATGCTTCACATTGTGAGAATTAACTAGATTAGTACTCCAATTCCATATTTTGCCTTAGGAATAAGGGTTTGAACTCAGAAGTCTCTCTGCTACAACAGTTCTACCTTTAGACCCAGAAACCATGGTAACCAACGGCCACAGCAAAAGCAGCTTCCTGTGCCACTGTGTATTTTCCAGATCTTTACAGCTTAAAACACTGTTGTATAATCAGCCAGTCCCTCAGACTCTGCAGTGAGCTCATTGCCCGTTATTGATATGACTGGCAACATTAATTTTTGGCTGAATGTGCATATAAGGCCACATTGTACATTGTGGATTAACTATGTGCTGTTGCATTTTACTATCATCATTACGTGACAAACTCTTGTAGCTCTATTTTATCATTTTAATTAAATTTCCAGAAGGGAGAGAAAAGTGAGAAGATGATATGTCCTGAACATAAAAACAGATGCTCTTATGTTTTCTAAATATGATATTTATATTGTTCTCATGGAGGATTATCCCGAAGGTTATATGTCACATGGGCCACACATAAAATGAAATATGGGTTTCAAGAGATAATATGTGCATATATGTGTGTGAGTATGTGTCAGGGGAGGGTGATAGAATTTTGGTAAGTCAAATAACATTGAAATATAGACAGCACTTTTATCATTTGGGGGTTGCTCAAATTGTAATGTGTCATTAAATAAACTCCATTAAATAAGCCTGCTAATCTCCCATTCATAGCACCTAAAACATTGGAAGGTAGAGTGTAATATAGTTTAAAGAAACATTCTAGACTGAACTATCTCATCCTTCTGCCATATGCTGGCTTTGCAACCTCTGGAAGGCTGTTTGCCATCAGTACCGTGCCCTCTTTGCTTCATCAGCTGTAAAATGGGGGTGATAGTAGTTCCTACTTCTTTGTACTGTCATGAGGATCAAATGAGTTAACATACACAATTCATAAATACATCTAGAATTTAGTGTTTCATAAACCTATGCTATATCATAATTATCATACTTTATTTTGCCATTATTAAATTATTTCTCTGATATAAAATTGAATTTCAAAAATTAAAGAAAAAATTGAAGACTAATGTTAAATAAATAAGTGCCAAAGAAAAGAAAACAGATATTCAATAGCTTCAAAACATTTTTTAAAATTCCCTTTTTAACTAGAAAAGCTCTGAAAGATAATTGAATGCTTATGCTGCATTGTACAACTTTGCACACCAAGAAGTAAAGAAGGATAGTAGCTAACTCAGGGTCCTGGAGCTGTTCCGGGTTGGGAGAGGCAGTTTGGGAGAAGTCACTGATTTGAGTTTCCTGATCTCTAGTTCATTTCTATTCTACCACACTAAATCCCTTTATAATCCTTATTCCATAACTATGTTAAACTCAGCTTTCTCGAGATGTTGTCTAATTTGTCACATTAATAAATACGGTACATAGGTCTTCCTATTACTGGATCTGTTCTTGTGTGTATATGCAAACCTTAAGAAAGTGTTCACAAGGGCATATGTTACGTATATATTCTGTTCTTTAACAGGTGATAGTGACAAATGTCTTAACTTGCTAAAACTGCATTGTATTTTTCAAAGTTATCAGTAAGTACAAATCTTTGGCTAGGAGCATCAGCTCTGAAATTCAACAGACTGAGTATCAAGGCTTAAGTCATGACTCTGCATTTTAATAGTTGTGCCTCATTTTCATCATTTGTAAAATTAGGATTAATAATATCCCCCTCAGAGCTTTACTGTAAAGATAAAATGAGATAAAATAGATACTGTCCTTAAAATGCCTTACAAATAGTAAATATTAGCCATAATTCCTTTGGTGAAGAGGAATTATGATTTAGGATCTTTTACTACACTATTTCTTAGTAAAACTTTGCCAATATCTCTACATACAGAGATCTTGATGTTTCATTATTAGTTTTTACATACAGTTAGATCCAAAACAAGAATATTTGGTGAAATCTAAGAGGCATAGGAAATACTAGACTTTCTGGAGACCTCTATTGACTCCTGAACTTCTCCATACCCACGGGGAGGCGGGGGCGTCTACCTTGGTTGCATGGATGAGGCATCTGGAGACCTTTTCATTTTCCAGCCCTCATGCCAATTGAGTATGAATTTCTGAGATGGGACAAAGCGTCAGTAGATTATTAAGCTCTTTGGGTGTTTCCAATGTGTATCTAATGATAAAAACTACTGTAATAATTATATGATATTTGGTATGTAAACATCACACCTAATTGAACCAATCTGTGAGCCCTATGTAAATCAGACACCGCCTCCTCAAACCTGACTATAAAATCCAGTACATCCACCACCCGCTGGACTTTTCCTCTCGGAAGTCCCTCTCCTAGAGAATGAGCTGTTTTTCTTTCTCTTTCTTTTGCCTATTAAACCTCCAATCCTGGCTGGGCGCGGTGGCTCATGCCTGTAATCCCAGCACTTTCGGAGGCCGAAGCGGGCAGATCATCTGAGGTTGGGAGTTCGAGACCAGCCTGACTAACATGGAGAAACCCCCATCTTTAAAAAAAGTAAAAGAAAAAAAGAAAAAAAAAAAAACAAAACTCCACTCCTAAACTCATCATGTGTGTCTATGTCCTAAATTTTCCTGGCATGAGAAAATGAAAACTGAGTATTTACCCCAGAAAACATAGCAATCTCACCACCACCACAACCAGCCTCTGATGAGAGGTTGTCCTCTAATGAGAGGTTGATATTTCTAAAGCATAAACCTAACCAAGCTACACCATAGCTTAAGCTCTTTACTTCCAGTTTCTGGACAGCAAGGTGAATTTTCAATCTGCATGCCTTTCTTTGTACTGTTTCTGCCCCAGAATGCTCTTCCTACTCTTGTTCATAAGAAAATTTTTGGTGAAGAGAAAATAGTTTCTCACTTTAACACTTGTGGGGAATGAAGGTTGATCACTTTCGGTATTTTAGAGATTAAGTTGATTGGCTTGGTTTATTTTATCAAACAAATTTGCTCTTTGGTCAGTGTGTCGTGAAAGCCTTTCAGTAATACTTCAACATTACTCTCAGAATTAAGGACAGTATAGGAAATAAGAAGTTTCTAATCCATGTATGAATCTTGAGTAGAATGTGGCAGGTAGAATTTTAAGGTGGCCTCAAAATTCCTGGTGCCTTGTGTACATATACCTTCTCTGAGTTATTCAGTCCAACACTAATCTAGGTATTGCTGTAAAGGAGTTTTGCAAAGAGTCAAGATTCCAAATCAGTCAGTCTTAAATAAGGAGATGATCTGATGGGCATGACCTAGTCACATGAGCTCTTCCAGTAACCATTGTGACAAGCAGAAGAAAGTGGAAAGGGAGCACATGAGCTCTTTTTTTTTTTTTTTTTTCTTTGTAACTTTTTTTTTTTGGTTGAATTTTTTTTTTTTTTTTTAATTTTTATTGCATTATAGGTTTTGGGGTACATGTGCAGAACGTGCAAGATAGTTGCATAGGTACACACATGGCAGTGTGTTTTGCTGCTTTCCTCCCCTTCACCCACACTTGGCATTCATCCCCAGGCTATCCCTCCCCAGCCCCCCCCCGCTGTCCCTCCCCCATTCCCCCCAATAGACCCCAGTGTATAGTAGACCGCCTAAAACAAATCTCTAGCGAATGACAGAGGAGGAAGTCAAAGAATTGGAGCACAATAAAGATTTGATCAGCACACATCCCTGGCTTGAAGATGGAGGGGACAACTTAGCAAGGAATGCAAGTGATCATTAGGAGTTCAGAGGAGCTCCCACCTCCCAGCCAGCCAGGAAATAGGGGTCTCAGTTTAGAGCCAAAAGGAATGCTTTTATGTCAATGGTAAGAATGAGCTTGGAAGAGGATTTTTCCCCAGAGCCCTCTGAAAAGAACCTCATGGGGCCAACATCCTGGCCTCAGCCTCATGAAACTCTGAGCCAAAAATCCAGCCATGCCATGCCATGCCATGCCAGTCACAAAACTGTAAACTAATATCAGTGCTCTTTTATGCCACTAAGTTTGTGTTAATTCATTACACAGGGTAATTCAATACAAGGGGCTTTGCAATACATTGAAAACAGCTGTTTCTATTAACTTTCCTTAACCTCCTCTTTCCTTTATGAACCAGGCTAAAAGAGCCCTTGTTTTTATTATTTTAAGTGAAAGTAAATAATTATTTCAAATATGCCAGGAGTGACTCCTAACAAAGCAGTAGCACTCACATGTGCATCCACATACGTCCTTGGTCTCTACCATGCCAGCTGTCACCACTGCCCAACTTCAAGCCCAGAGTACAAGTGGTGTGCACAGTGACTCAGAGAACCATTAAGAAACTTACTCAAGGTAACAGTAAATGATAAAACTTGGACTTAAATACCAAGCTGAAGGCTGGGGGTGGTGATTCTCACCTGTAATCCCTCACTTTGGGAGGCCGAGGTGGGTGAATCACTTGAGGTCGGGAGTTCCAGACCAGCCTGACCAACATGGAGAAACTCCGTCTCTACTAAAAATACGAAATTAGCCAGAAGTGGTGGCACATGCCTGCAATCTCACTCGGGAGGCTGAGGCCGGAGAATTGCTTGAACCTGGGAGGCGAAGGTTGTAGAGTGAGCTGAGATCGATCCGCTTGCACTCCAGCCTGGGCAACAAGAGCAAAACTCCATCTCAAAACAAGAAAAAAGAAAAAAAATACCAAGCTGAATTGAAATCTAGCTCTGTTCCCAATGTTGATCTTGTGTAGATTCTTTTTCTGTATCAATAACAGTGATTCTCAACTTGGCTGTACCTTAGAATCACCTTGGTGCTTAACAAAAAGTCCTGATGGCCAGACAACACTCCAAACTAATTTAATTAGAATAGCAGGGACTATTCCCAGACATCAGTATTTTGTAAAAGTCCCAGGAGATTCCAATGAGCAACCAAGTTTCAGAATTACTGGTCTATAAAAGAAGACCCATACTGCCAGTTCTAACAGTCTACGAGTTTATGTTTCCTAAACAAAATATTAGACAGGGTCTCCCTATGTTGCCCAGGGCTAGAGAGCAGTGGCTATTCTCACAGGTGCAATCAGAGTTTACTGAAGCTTCAAACCCTTAGCCTCAATCAATCCTCTCACCTAAGCTGCCTGAGTAGCTGGGACTATAAACACAACTATAAATTCACAAGCAATATTTTAATGATGATGAGAAGGAAGGGGTAAATTACTATTTAAGTCTACCATTTCCTGCAGCTGTTTCTGTCCCTAAATGAGTTGGAATGATTTCAATCCAGAGGACATGCCCATTTCATTCTTTTAGAAACTACTTTAATGGTACACTTTGGATATAAAAGCTCATCTTTTATATGTATGATTTTGAAGCGGGGGAATACAAAACAAAAGGGGAAAGAGTGAGTGGGGGACAGGGAAAGAAGAAGAAGGAAAAGACGAAGGAGGATGGGAGGAGGAAGGAGAAAAGAAGGAGGGAGATGGGGAGGTGGGAGGCAGAGGAGGAGGAGGATGAGGAAGGGAAGGAGGAGGGGAGAGGATAAGGAGGAGGGGAGGAAGAGGGAAGAAGGAAGGGGAGGGGGAGAAAAGAGGGAGGGGAGAGGGAGGAGGAGAAAGAGGAAAAAAAACTACATACATATAGATAGATGATAGATTGGTTAATTAGGTAGATAAATACTAGAAATGAGAAATATTGGCCAATGACATATCCTTGATAGTGAACTAAAGGACTTTTAAGTCCTGAGATATAGTAACAGTTGTCCAGGCCGGGCGCGGTGGCTCACGTCTATAATCCCTGCACTTTGGGAGATCGAAGAGGGTGGATCACGAGGTCAAAAGATCGAGACCATCCTAGTCAACATGGTGAAACCCCCATATCTACTAAAAATTAGTTGGGCATGGTGGTATGCGAGTGTAATTCCAGCTACTCGGGAGGTTGAGGCAGGAGAATTGCTTGAACCCAGGAGGTGGAGGTTGCAGTGAGTTGGGATTGTGCCATTGCACTCCAGCCTGGGTAACATAATCGAAACTCCGTCTCAAAAAAAAAAGTTGTCCAATTGTCAAACCTTCAGTAAATGTGACTATGACATAAAAAGTCTTGTGGGAAAAGGAGTGTTTAGGGACAACAACAACAAAAAAATGGTGGTTTTTCTTAGCTTGGGAGGTACATGGGAGAGAGCAGAAAATAGCTCTGTGTAGTGAGACCCAATTGATGTTAATAACTCACTCCTGGGGGAAAAAGAAATGGATCAAACAGTTACCGTGAGAAAACAAGTACTTTGGAATTCCTGGGACCCTTAGGAGGGCAATGGCGTTTTTACTGCAGATAGGTAGGGGGATCTAGAATTTACGTCACTCGTCTTAGTGCTTCAGTTTCCTAATCTGTAAAATGGATTCAATCACGGAACCCACTTAATAAGTATATTTGAAGATGAAATGATTTAGTAGTTATAAATCACTAAAAATAATGTTCAACATGCAGTGTTAAGTAAAGCTTTATTAAATAAAAATAAATAAATATCAAAACATAATTAAAAGAACATAGTGTTGGAAGAGAACTAGGCAAATAAATCCACAAAATAAATTCACATCTACAAACAGACTTGAGGATATGTAATCATTCAGAATATGATGAAGCTCATATTTCACCTCAGTGAGAAAAAAATGACATATTCAATAAGTGATGTCAACTGTTCCCCTCTGAATTTTCTTCCTATTTCTTGGTGAACTAAAGCTGTGAATAAAAGACACTGAATTCAGATTGACCTCACTCTCTCTCAAGCATTGATATAATACATTGAATAATGTATAGATATAATTTATCTATACATAAAAAAAGACATTTATTTCTTACAATTCTAGAGGCTGGACATCCAAAGTCAAGGGGCCCCCATCTGGTAAGGGCTTTCTTATGTAATACCATGGCAGAAAGGGAGGAGAGGATGACAGAGCAAGAGGGAGCTGAACTCACTTACATAAAAGCCCAATCTTGGAATAACTAACCCAATCCTGAGACAATGACAGGAATCCTTTCATGAAGGTGGAGCCCTCATGGCATATTCAGTTTTTAATGGTCCTGCCTCATAATTCTGCTACAATAGCAATTAAATTTCAACATGCATTTTAGAGGGAACATTTAAACCATAGAATTCAATCCCTGGCACCTCACAACTTATGTCCTTTTCATATACAAAATACATTCATGTTATGCCAAAGCCCCAAAAGTCTTAACTCATTTCAGCACCAACTCAAAAGTCCAAAGTCCAGAGTCTCATCTGAATCAAATGTGAGTGATACTCAAGGCATGATTCATCCTTAAGCAAATTTCTCTCCAGGTGTAAGCCTGTGAAATTAACAAGCTATGTGCTTCCAAAATAGCCAAGACATAGGATAACCATTCTCATTCCAAAAGGGAGAAGTAGCGAAGAAAAAAGGGTAGCTGTAACAAGTAAGTCCAAAATCCAACAAGGAAAATAACATTAATTTGTAAAGCTGGAGAATAATCTTTTGACTCCGTGTCCCCTATTCTGGGCACACTGGGCTGGAAGGTTGGGACCCCAAAGCCTCAGGCAGCCCTACCCATCTGGCTTTGCTGGGGTCAGTCTACCCAGGAGCTTTCATAGATTAGAGTCTCATGCCTGTAGCTTTCCCAAGCTAGAGTTGCATGCTGGTACAGTTCTGCATGCTCTACAGTTTTGGGGGGTCTTGACAGCTGCCCCATTCCCACAGTTCCCAGTAGGTGTTGCCCAAGTGGGAACTCTGCAGTGACCACAGTTCCATAGTTCCGCTGGGCATTGCCCTAGTGGTGGCTGTCTGTGTCAGCTTCACCCTGAGACATTTCTGCCTGTGCCCAAGCTGTCTACGACATCCTTTGAAATCTACATGGAGAAAGTTACAGCTCTTGCATTCTACATGTCTGCAGAATTAGTACCACATACACATTGTCAAGGTTTATGTCTTGTACCTTCCAGAGTGGTTGACTAAGCTGTACTGGACCCACCTGAGCCAAAAACATGGGGCAGCTAAGGTGTGCTGCACCAGAATTTGGGGACCAAAGTCTGGGATAGCCCTGGGCAGCAAATCCTGAGCTCCCTTGGGTGCCTCTCTAGAAACCTTGCCCTCAAGGTCCTAGCTTGCCTGGAGGATCTCTGAAATGCCTTCTGGGTCATTCTCCCAATGTCTTGAAAAATAGACCCTGCTCTCCTCTATCCATACTAAACTCTTTAGCAAATAGTTTCTTGGCTAGACCTTTGGTTTGCTCTTCTAAAGCAAATGCAAAAATCCTTTTCAATGTTTACATGGCTGTGATAGTTAATACTGAGTGTCAATTTGGTTGGATTGAAAGATTTGGCCTTCCTGGTGCATCTGTGAGGGTGTTGCCAAAAGGATTAACATTTGAGTCAGTGGACTGGGAAAGGCAGACCCACCCTCAATCTGGGTGGGCACAATCTAATCAGCTGCCAGCGCAGCCAGAATAAATGCAGGCAAAAGAATGTCAAAACACTAGACCAGCTTAGCCTCCCAGCCTACATCTTTCTCCCATGCTGTATGCTTCTGCCCTCAAACATCAGACTTCAAGTTCTTCGGCCTTGGGACTTACACTGGCCTCCTTGCTCCTCAGCTTGCAGACAGCCTATTGTGGGACCTCCCCTTATGATCATGTGAGTCAATACTCCTTAATAAACTCCCCTTTACATATATGTCTATCCCATTCATTCTTCTCTCTAGAGAACCCTGACTAATACAATAGCTAAGCTGCAAATTTTCCAAATTTTTCTGCTCCGTTTTTCTTTTATTATAAATTCTGTCTCAAATTTCTCTCCTCTCACATCACATTGTATGCAGTTAAAAGTAGCCATGCAGCTTCTTCCATGTTTTGCTTAGAAATTTCTTCTGCCACACATTCTAGTTCATTGCTTTTAAATTCTGCCTTCCATAAAGTCCTAGGACATGGGCACAATTCTTCTAAGTTCCTTGCAAGTGTGTCACAACAATAACTTTTATGCCAGTTTCCAATACTTTGTTCCTCATTTCCATTGAAACCTCATCAGAATGGCCTTTACCATTCATGTTTCTACCACCATTCTAATCATGACCAATTAAGTAATCTCTAAGAAGTTTCAGACTTCTCTACATTTCTTCTCAGCTCTCACCAGAATCACTTACATCTCTTTTACAGCAATCTAGGCTTATCTAGGCTTTTCTAGCCTGCTCCTCAAAATTCTTCTAGCATCTATCCATTAACTACTTCCAAAGTCACTTCAACAACAGTTTTAATAGCAATAGCCCCACTTAATGGTACCAATTTTGTGTCTTAGTCCATTTTTGGCTGATATAGCATGGTACATAAAACTGGGCAGTTTACAAAGAACAGGTATTTATTTCTTACAATTCTAGAATCTGAGATGCCTCAGTTGAGGTGCCTGCATCTGGTAAGGGCCTTCCTGCTGTGTCATACCATGGCAGAAGGCAGAAAAGCAAGAGAACATGAGAAAGACAGCAAGAGGGATGCAACCTCACTTTTATAACAAGTCTACTCTCACAATAACTAACCAAATCTGACAATAATAATATGCTCCTGTGATTATGACGTTAATCAGCTTATGAGGAGGACAGAGACCTTGTGGCCTAATCACCTATTAACAGTTGCCTCTCAATGCTGTCACAATGACAATTAAGCTTAACAAGTTTTGGAGGGAACATTCAAACCTTAGCACCTAGTATCCCTATCTTATACATGATAAAGGCATAGCAGTGGGTGGCGGGGAGGAGGAGAAGGCATAGCTATTCCCAAGAGCTATGAAAAACATCTTACCTAGTATGCACCAGGCATATATTATAAAGAATAAAATCATTAAGTAAAATTTCTATAGCTTATTTAAGTGGCAAAGCATGTGAATCTTTGCAGGAGACTTTTTAATCTAGATACAAAGATTAAATAAATGTTTAAGTGGTATTTTTAAATAATATTCCAGAAATGCTTTGTGATATTTGACTGCTACCTTTTATCTTTTTCTGTCTCAATACCCTCCAATCCTCGCCTAGGTAATTCTGCATTGAAGGTCAGGATAAAGTTAATATGATGTTCAGCTCCTATGAGGTTGCGCAATTTCCCAGTGTGTTCTCTTCCCCTGGCCTCTTAGTGCACCCTGCTGGACTCCCTTAGGAACACCACCTGTTCTTAGACTGCCACATGAAAACAAGCTTCATTTATGTACTCTAAATGACACATACACATTAACAGATGTATCATAGTCTCTAATGCTATGATCCCACAGATATTTTCCTTTTTTTCCTTGGTCCACAGACTGACCCAGCTAATATTCAGATGTCAGCAATTTCTGCAAATGATTGTGCTTTCTTAGTACTATGAACTGAATGTTTGTGTTTCTTCAAAATCTGTATGTTGAAACCTGATCCCCCATGTGATCCTATTTGGTGATAGGGCCTTTGGGAAGTAATTAGGTCGTGAGAGTAAAGCCCTTATAAGTGAAATTAGTGTCCTTAAAAGAAAAAGGCTCTCAATCATGTGAGGATATAGAGAGAAGGCAGCTGTCTACAACCTAAGGAGTGGGCTGTCACCAGACACTAGATGTTCTAACTGTTTGATCTTGGACTTCCCAGCCTGTGGAACTGTAAGAAATAAATGTTTGTTGTTTAAGCCACCTAGTCCATGGCATTTTTGTTATAGCATCCCCAACTGACTAGGACCACCGTTAACTTAAAGTTTCCAAAAGCTAAAGTTATTTCTATTTGTCATGTAGAGCACAAACAGGTGGGTGCTTCTAGATTCAGTGTGTCAGATAGCCTAGTGGCACTGTGAAAGCAACAAGAATTCTAACCCTGCCAGGAAACTCCACAGTCACCAGTGATGGTGAAGATAACTACTCTTCTTCTCCTCTAATACAAACAGCATAGCTTTGCACAGTGGCAGTATTATAGCCAGTGAAGTTTATCCGAGGCATGATTATTGGTAATTGAAAACTTTTCCCAATAGCCCACCATGACGACTTGAAATATAGTCTGCACTGGCAATTTTTGACAGTCTCTACGGAGATTGAATTTAAAAAAAAATACAAAGAGCATAATGCTCCCCTGCTTGCCTTTCTACCTGAAATCCCAAAATAATCTCTTCCAAACTGGTAGTCCTCCTCATACCCCCGTCTGTCTTAGTCCATTCTGTCCCGCTATAACAGAATTTCTAAGATTAGGTAACTTATAATGAACAGAAATTTATTGGTTCACACTTCTAGAGGCTGGAAAATTTGAGATCAAAGTGCTAGCATCTGGTGAGGCCCTTGCTGCTGTGTTACCAACATGGTGGAAGGCAGAAGGGCAAGAGCACAAGAGAGGGAATCCACTCCCACAAGCCATTTTTATAATAGCATTGATCTGTTCATGAGGGCAGAACCCTTGTGATCTAAACAACTTCCATTAAGCCCCACCTCCTAATACTGTTGCAGGGGATTAAGTTTCCAACATCTGATTTCTAGGACACACATTCAAACCATAACATCATCCATTCTTCAGCAGCTCACTAAAGGGTACCATTTTCTTGCCCTCCTCTAACCATATCCCGTACCCAGCTAATGATGACCTCAATTTAGTTTAATCGCTGCTTAGGGAATCTGGTATAATCTACTTTCTCTATTTGCTTTGCTTATGTGAATGCTGCATGTTGGCTAGTTTCCTAATGATCCTCACAAATCATATAATATTAAAATTTGCTGTAGATACAGTGATCAGTTGTAAGACCAGAGCTTACTAAACACAGTGTTCCTTGTCCTGTTCTAAGTTCTGTTAATACAATTAAATTACATATCTGTACTTTATCCCAGATACTGCAGAGAACTCAAGCAAGTATGGAGCAATAAGTTCTCAAGAGTGTATAACTCTAAAAGGGGGGAAAAAACTGAATATTTAATGAGCTTCTAATATGCATTATTCTCACAATAACTCTACAAATTATTTATTATTTCACCCATTACAAATGAAAACTGAAGACCAAAAAGATTACAAAATTTGCCCAATATTCCAGGGTGAGAAAAGACAGAATTGTGATTAAAAGTATTTAACACTGATAATCCCATAATGTACTGAGGAATGAGTGAAGTAATCAATTCACCATATTATAGACAAAAAAGACAAGTGAAATGTATGTGGGGACAAAAGGATTTGCATATTTAACAGATGAAGAAATCACATCTGCTAAAGGGAACTGGAAAGGCCTCAGAGAAGGAATTGACTTAAGAAAGGGCTGGAAGAAAGGTCAAGGCTTCAGAGACCAATCTGGGGGAAAATGAAACCGTCCTGCAAAAATACTCCTATAACTTAATACAAAGTGAAGACACAAATATCCACAGTATTTCTATATTTTAGCAATATATGTTTGTAAATTCATTTTGAAAGCACTACCATACATAATAGGTTCCTTCAAAGTAAAATGGGTATACATCTAACAGAACATTTTCTAGATCTGTATGATGAAAACTACAGAATGCTAATGAAAGACATTAAAGAAAATCTAAATAAATGGAGAGACATACAATGATAAAGGCCTGAAGATTCAGCATAGTGGAGATGTCAATTATCCCCAAATTGATCTATAGATTTAATACAATGTCAATAAAAATCCCAGCATGATTTTTTGCAGCTATAGACAAGCTAATCCTAAAATTTTATATGGAAAGACAAAGTAACTAGAATAGCTACAATAATTTTGAAAAAAAGAATAATTTGGAGAAATCACTCTCTTATATTTTAAGTCTTTAGAATAATCAAGAGAGCATGATATTAGCGGAAGTGTACACAAAGATCAGTGGAAAAGAATAGAGAACCCAGAAATTGACCCAAATAGATTTGGCCCATAGATTTTTGGCAAAAGTGCAAAAGCAATTCAGTGGAGGGAGGATAGTCTTTCAACAAATAGTGCAAACAGTATGGAACAATTGACATCAATATACAGAAGGAAAAAACAAAGAAAATGTTGACCTAAAGCCTAAAGGGAACATTTTAGACACAATTGTTTGACCATGTTATTTAATTTTTTAAATTTTGAGTCATCACCCACTAAATTATGTATTATATGAGAAAAACCAGAGCTACGATTTGCTAAGATATTTGAATTGTTTGTCTAAGTTGTAACTTTAAGCAATATTAATTGGTCACCATTAAAACCCAAATTTGAAAGAAAACAACAGACAATTAAAAAACAAAAATTTATATTAGTGAAGAGGAAAACCTACTAATTTAATACAATTGTATCCCTATGTTGAATAGCTCACTTCCCTCGAGAAGTTTTAAAAATATCAATGCAAACTTGGTGTTCTAATTGTAATTCCATATTATATTTACTTTATATTGTCGTTCAAAACTGAAATGTGTTTACAATTTGGGTCTACAAATATTTATATTATTTTGCTCTAAAACTTAATTGGACAAAGAAAATGGGAAGATTGATTTAATGTGTAAGTTGGTAAAGTATCAGGAATCTTTCAAGAATTTATTATCTGATGGGCATGATGGCTCACATCTGTAATCCAGAATTTTGGGAGTCTGAGCCAGATGGATTACTTGAGGCCAAAAGTTTGAGACCAGCCTGGCCAACATAGCAAAACCCCAACTCTAAAAAAAAAAAAAGTATTATCAACTGACAAAAATGTGACCATTTTGCTGTAAAAAGAGAGGATACATTTTAAAATATCTTTAAGATGAGCTGTGGAAATGCTGCTCATATATAACTAACAAAAACATTATAATAGCTTTACCGATATATAATTGCCATATAATAAGCCCCACATACCTGTATACAATTTGATAAGTATTGACATATTTATATACCCAAGAATTGATCACCACAATTAAGATAGAGAACCCAGCCCTCACCCCCAAAAGTTTCCTTGTTCCCCTTGTTGATCCTTACTTCTGCTCTACCTAGCTCCAGGCAACCACTACTCTATGTTCTGTTACTATGAATTCATTTGTTGTTTCTAGAATTTAACAGGATGGAATCATACTGTATATATTCATTGTATCTGGTTCTTTCACTCATACAGTTATTTTGAGATTCATCTATTCTCCTGCTTGTATCAATACTTTATTCTTTTTATTACTGAGTAGTATTCAGTTGAATGGACATACTGCAATGCCAGTTACCTGCTGGTGGACTTTTGAGTCATTTCTACTTTTCAGTGCTAATCACTAATAAAACTGCAATAAAAAAGAAAATGTTGACCTAAATCTGACATCTTACCTTCAAAATGTAAAATATAAAACTATAAAACCTTTTAGAAAAAAAAATAGGAGAAAATCTTCATAAACTGTAGTTAGGCAAAGAATTCTTAGACATGACACAAAAAATATGATCCATGAAAGCAAAAACTTGATAAATTGGAATTTGTTAAAATAAAAAATGTTGCCAGGTGCAGTGGCTCATGCCTGTAATCTCAGTACTTTGAAAGGCTGAGGCGGTTGGATCACTTGAAGCCAAAAGTTCAAGACCAGCCTGGCCAACATGGCAAAACCCCAACTCTACTAAAAATACAAAAATTAGCCAGACATAGTAGCACTCACCTGTAATCCCAGCTACTTGGGGAGCTGAGGCACAAGAATTGCTTTGCTTGAACCTGGGAGATGGAATATGCCATGAGCCAAGATGACACCACCACACTCCAGTCTGAGGGACAGAGCAACATTTGTCTCAAAGTAAATAAATAAATAAATAAATAAATAAATAAATAAATAAATAAAATATTTATCTTGTCCGAAGCCTTATTGTTAGAGAAAGAAAGCCATACTCAAAAGGTAACATTCTATTTATTCTATCTATCTATCCGATTCAATTTATGTGATATTCTCAAATTGTATGAAATATTCTTAAAGTGATAAAACTATAGTTACAGAAAATACAGTAAGAACACATGGATGCAGGGAGGGGAACACACACACTGGGGCCTGTGGGTGGGGCAGGAGGGGAGAGAGAGCATCAGGATAAATAGTCAATATCTGCTGGGCTTAATAGCTAGGTGACTAGTCGATAGGTGCAGCAAATCACCATGGCACACATTTACCTGTGTAACAAACCCGCACATCCTGCACATGTATCCCAGAACTTAAAACAAAATAAAATAAAATTTTAAAAATATTTAAATTTTTTTAAACTATAGTTACAGAAAATAAATTTATCTAGAGGTTATGGGTAAAATGTGGGTGTGATGTTACAGGGATAGCATGAAGGCATTTGAGGGGTGATGAAACTTCTTTATATTCTGATTGTGGTTTGATTATATGCATCTATATATATGTTAAAATTCACAGAACTGTACACCAAAGAAACCTATTTTTAAAGTTAAGTTAGAGGCTGGGACATTGACTTATGCCTGTAATCCCAGCACTTTGAGAAGCAGAGGTGGGTTCTCAAAGAACACTTGAGATCAGGAGTTCAAGACCAACCAGGGCAACATAATGAAACTTTGTCTCTACAAAAATAAACAAGAAATTAGCCAGGTACAGTGGTGCATGTCTATAGTCCCAGCTCCTTCAAAGGCTGAGATGGGAGGATCACTTGAGCCCAGGGAGGTTGAGACTGCATTGAGCCATGATTGTACACTGCACTCTAGCCTGGGCAACAGAGCAAGAGTCTGTCAATAAATAAATAAATAGTGAGATTTTTAAAAAAGAAGAGAGAGTCTGGGCACAGTGGCTTACGCCTGTATTCCCAGCACTTTGGGGGTCCGAGGCAGGTGGATCACCTGAGGTCAAGGGCTTAAGACCAGCCTGGCCACCAGCCTGGCCAACATGGTAAAACCTTGTGTCTACTAAAGATACAGTGAGCCATGATTGCATACTGCACTCTAGCCTGGGTGACAGAGCAAGAGTCTGTCTCTAAGTAAATAAATAAATAGTCAGGTTTTTTAAAAAAAAGAAGACGAAGAGAGTTGAGCATGGTGGCTCAGGGTTGCAAGCCCATTCGTTCTCAAATGAAGGAAGAATTTAGCAAATGGCTCCAAGGCTTTTCTCCCAGACTGCTTCATAGGACTCTCCTAGGGCACAAGCATAGCAGGTGCTTGACATTTCTGTATCAATCATAATTACAGTTGTTTTTACAGGCTTTATTTTATTTTATTTTTTTTACTGCATCTCCATGACTTATCTCAGTAAAGCAACATTATGCTAATTTTACAGATGGAAAGCTGGTATTGAGATTGGTTTTAAGCTTAGTCATTAAAGAAGTAAATAGTAGAGTTTGGACTCAAACATTCAGATTCCTCATCTTTTCTTTTCCTAATATAGACAAGGCTCTTTTGTTCTTTTTATTTGTAGAAACTTCTGATCTCTTCATTTGAAAAGAGGTTAAGGACCAAGACTTTTAACCTAGCATAAAGGAATTAGCTCAGCTTCGCTGTCACACTATTCTCTCCTTAGCCCAGCAGGTGGGCTATTAATTGTGTCCTTCATTTAAATGAGGATATTCTGAACTGTGCTTTGCATTTGCAAAGTGCATGGGTAAACTGTAAATGAGAAGTACCCTTCACAAAGAGACAGCCAGTGCAATCTCTGCACAATCCAGCAACATTCTGGAAGATTTATTGATCCCTTGGATTTCATTTTCTAATTATTTTTAGCTTCTAGGAATTTTAAAAATATAATCTATAGGGTATTTTTTTCTTTTTCAGAGTGGTTCTCTGCCATATTATTAAGATATAAATTATTTGCTGAAGAAAGACTATAAGAAATTTTCTGAAGATAATTATTTTTACTCAAGAATTTTTAAGATAGGGATTATAGAAGAGACATGAGGACCTATCCTGAACTCTTAATTATGACATTTAAAATTTACAGTCTTGCATAACGTATACATACAAAAACATGCTGACATAATTTTTGTTGTTGTTGTTTTGTTTTGTTTTTATAGAAATGGGGTTTCACCGTTTTGGCCAGAATGGTCTTAATCTCTTGACCTCGTGATCTGCCCACCTCGGCCTCCCAAAGTGCTGAGATTACAGGCATGAGCCACCACACGTGGCCAACACAGTGTTTTTCTATGTAAACTTTGGATACTTGATTTATATATTGAAAATTGTGGAAATATTTCTCTTAGCGTTATGAGCATAATGAAATGAATGCATGCATAAGTGCCTTTAATGCAAACAGATACACTCATCTGTAGAAATCTCATCTAGAGAAGTAGATGTAATTTACTATCAGACGCTTTTATTAACTTGCTGGCTTGAACTGTTTTATTATTTGTCTATCCAGCAGGCCAAGGCATCTAGAGTAGCCAATTGTGCATGTTGAAACCAAGTGTGTTAATGCCACTCATACGTGAGTCCTGACAAAGCACCTGCAAGAGCCAAGCCCAGGGTGCATCCTCACCACTACACCATCTCCCTTCCCTGTGTCTGAAGGAAACCCCGGGCAAAGGGATGCCCAATGTGGTTAAAGAAGACCAGTTTTGGGGGTGGTTCTGTGGTGCTCAGTTAGAATGGAAAGCATGTCCCCCATCCAAATATTAAATGACCCCTTTTCTCCCCAAGCTTCCTATTTCTGGTCCAAACAACATAATATCGAGGTTGAGCATCCATAATCTGAAAACCCAAAATTCAAAATGCTCCAAAATCTAAAACTTGTTGAGCAGTGACATGATATCACAAGTGGAAAATCCACTTCCACACTTGACTTCACATGATAGGTTGCAGTCAAAATGCAGCCAAAACTTTGTTTCATGCACAAAATTAAAATATTGTACAAAATAACCTTCAAGCTATGTGTATAAGATGTATATGAAACATAACTGAATTTTATGTTTAGACTTGGGTCTTATTCCTAAAATATCTCATTACATGTATGTAAATATTCCAAAATCTAAAATAACCCGAAATCGCAAGCACTTCCTGTCCCAAGCATTTTGGTTAAGAGATGATGAACCTGCTGCTGGCACGGTGGCTCATGTCTATAATTCCAGCACTTTGGCAGGCTGAGACAGGTGGATCACCTGAGGTCAGGAGTTCAAGACCAGCCTGACCAATATGGTGAAACCCTGTCTTTTAAAAAGAAAAAAACAGAACCTGCTGTATTACATTATATATATATACATGAACATATATAATATACATTTATGTAATATATAATGTTATATCTTTATATGTTAAATACATTTATATTATATATATAATATGTTAATACAATATAATTATATATAAGACCATATTTACAATATATTATATATGTTATATATTATATATAATATATGTTATATATATGTATATACATATATATTATGTGTGTGTATGTGTAATGTTTTCATTCCATGATAAAACATATAGGTCTGGGAAGGATAAAAAGTGTTATATATTAGCATTTCTGTGTGAAAGAGTTTATCAGCTCCTGTTCAGCTGATGGCAGCTCACTGCAGAAGTTACAGGTGGACCATCCCTTAACCAAAATGCTTAGGACTGTTTTTCAGATTTCAGATTTTCTCTAAACACAAAATCCCTTTATGTTTGAACTACATGAAACAAAGTTTTGACTGCCTTTTGACTGTGACCCATCACATGAGGTCAAGTGTGGAATTTTCCACTTGTGGTGTCATGTCAGCAACCAAAAAGTTTTGGATTTTGGAGAATTTGGGATTTTGAATTTTTGGAGTAGGGATGTTCAATGTGTATGTATACATATCCATTTTTATGAAATGAAAATATATAACACATATATATATATATATAATTTTGTCCCTAAAGTGTTATTTCAAGTTGTAGAAGTAAACTGGAAGGATAGATACCATCAGCATCTGTCCAGGGTCATTGCTGAGAACCTTCCAACGGTAATAAATTATGTAAAATAAAACCTCTTTCCATGTTGTCATCAAGAGCTGTCCTGAATGTGTATGCCACAAAGGAAGCAGTGTCAGCAGTGAGGGGGAGTATCCCAGAGATGATAACTAGAAGGGGATGCCTAGGCACCATACATCATGTTGGTTGTAAAATACGAAAAGAAAAACAAGCATATTTTCCAAAGTAAAAAGTAATTGGTCTCTATATATAGATGACAGTTCCAACTTCAGAAAAAGAGAGAGCTGATTTTCCAAGTCACCCTAACAGATTGTGCCTTTTCTTATTTAATAGACATTTTTACTGAAGCTTAACATGTATCAAGGAACCAAATCCTAAGTCAATGTATTTACACAAAATGAGCAAACGTGAAATGAGCACTGAGATGGAGAAACAGAATGCATTGTTACAACACCTTGAAAGATGCTTCGTGCTCTTTTCCAGTAAGTAATGACCTTTCCAGATATAACTGGTATAACCATCCTTCCCTCTAATATCACGGGATAGTTTTACTAACGTATTCTTAAGTAGAAACAACTCTGCCATTTTGTAATAGTCATATTATTACCACCTGCTATTAAATCAAAGACACAGTAATAAGAAACACTTGGTTTCCTAAAGGCATTCTTCAGGGGATGTGTTTTTCTGAAAGCCCATCATCTTGAATTATCAAGAACTGAAAGTGCCAGTTTTTAAAAGATGACTTTTTATACAAAGTCCTTAACCAGAAGAGTAATGATGTTGAAAGAAGCCACTGTCAAGTGAGGAAGGGTGTCATTACTGTAGCATGAAATACAGCCTGGCTCCAGCTATAAATTCATACTGAACTTCTTTTGTGGGCAACACTTTATAATCTTATTATTATCAAAAAGAAATACAACTTTGCCTTTAACCACATTCAAATCTTCTGGGGGGGAAATATTAAATATATAAATGTGTGAGAAATGAACTTCAGCACTGTAATACACTATGAATATATTTGAGGCATAAAATCTATGATAAATGGATAGAACCAGTACTAGTACATTTCATATTTAAAGAGTGACTGCTAATACTTCATGCTGGCTGAGCAATTTATAGATTGGGTCACTGTTTCCCTGGCTCTTCATCCAAACAGTTCATCAATTTTTATGGGTTTTTTTTTTTTTTTTTTTTAGGATAGTCAAGTGAAGCAGTGGGAGTGGTGAAGGAACAAAGAAATCTGTAACTGGTTGTGATCAATTAGTTGTAAACACCACTGCATTCGGACCAGCCCATTTTTATGTTCTTTAAAAGTTGGGTGATAAGTTTATCAGACTTTGATTTTTCTACTACCAATTTTTTTTTCAGAGCATAAATGGGGAGAAACAAACTGACTTATAAACTTTCATTATTCCTTGATAGTTTTTTTCCTGAGCCATAGACTCTGATAAATACAGTATGAGAAGAAGGGGAGGCTGGGCGTTGTGGCTCATGCCTGTAATCCAAGCACTTTGGAGGCCAAGGCGGGTGGATCACCTGAGGTTGGGAGTTCAAGATCAGCCTGACCAACACGGTGAAACCCCATCTTTTTATTAAAAAAAAAAGAGAGAGAGAGAGAGAAGAAGGGGAAAAGAAATGTTATTGCATGAATTTATTAAGCTCTTGGGTAGATATTGTACTTTACTCATAGCTGGTCAGCTAATAAAAGAAATATAGTCCTACTTCATATGAACTGATAGTTCAAAATTAAATTATACCAAACTTATATTACATGGTAAAATCAGAGACAGTCACTTTTATATTTTCTGTAGGAAGGGAAGGAAGCAAGCATATGAAAAGTGCTGAATATTACAAAAGCTTTTATTATTGAATGTACTCTCACCTATATTCACATACGGCCCTGTCTGGTGCTGTGGTGATTAAGTCACAGCACTTCTAACAAAATAAGTAATGAAACAACCTTGTAAAAGCCTCTCTCATTAATATGGAGAAAGTAGTCAACACCTCTATTTGAGCCTATCTCAGCTTCTTCCTTAATCCTACTTCAAGCTGATATTGTATTCGTTGGAGAAATTCACAAATTCCTCCAACTTGTGAAAAATATACAGTTTTCCTCGCTGTAAAAGCTTTCTCTCAAATAAGAAAAACAAAAATCATGGCTTCAAATTATTTATTTGATTTGGTACAGGAGCAGGGTAAATACATATGGATAAACAGAAAAAGATTGTCATAAGCAATAATCAATGAGAATAGTTGCTAATTCTTAAAACGACCTAGCTGTCAACATTGTAATATATTGTACCTCAGGAAAATAAAGAGAAAGGCGGGCTTTTTTTTTTTTTTTTAATTTAAGCAAATAGCTTATTTTAAAGACATGGGCAGAGAGGACTAACACAGAGAGGGAACCAGTAGGATGAAAATGGAGTTCCAAAAGAGTGACAGTCCAGGCTGAGGTAGCGGCACAGCCTGATTGAGCTTGTATAGGCAGCTTTTTCATAGATGTAGGCAAGGGTGACATCTGAGCATACAAAGACACTGTTAAAAGCAGTCATTTTCTGATAGAGTTTGGATTTGTGTCCCCACCAAAACCTTATGTTAAACCATAATCACTAATGTTGGAGGTGGGGCCTGGTGGGAGGTGTCTGGATCATGAGGGTGGATTTCTTGAGTGCTTCAGCACCATTCCCTCGGTACCGTCCTCATGATAGCGAGTGAGTTCTAACAAGATCTGGTTGCTTAAAAGTGTATGGCACACCCCCCTCCCACATCACCTTGCTCCTGCTGCGGTCATGTGAAATGCCTGCTCCCCCGTCACCTTCCACCATGATTGTAAGTTTCCTGAAGCATCTCCAGAGGCCACGCAGATGCCAGCCTTATGTTTCCTGTACAGCTTGCAGAACCATGAGCCAATTAAACCCTTTTTTCACTATAAATTACCCAGTCTCTAGTATTTCTTTAGAGAGATGCAAGAGTGGACTAACACATTCTCAAAGTGTTGCCCCCAGACCAGCAATATCAGCCTCACCTGGGAACTTGTTAGAAATGTAAATTCCCAGGCTGCACCCAAGACCTACTGAATCAGAAACACTGGAGGGGAAGCCTCGTGACCTATGTTTCAAACCCCTCTCCCCAACCTAGGGAATCTGATGCATGCTGAACTTTGAGAACCACTGGTCTCAAGGAGAGGTCAGTAAACTTCTTCTCTAAAAGGCTAGATAAGAAAAGTTTTAGATGTTACCTTTCATACACTCTCTGTCACAACCAATCCCTGCTGTGTAATGCAAAACAGTCATAGGTGATATGTTAACAAATGGGTGTGGTGATGTTCCAATAAAATTTTGTTTACAAAAACTCGCCATAGATCAGACTTGGTCCATGGGTCACTGCTGATCCCTGATATAGAAAACAAATGGGTGGGAGGAAGAGGAGGCAGCAGGTTTGCTCACTACTTCTTCTTTCTCATCTTTTCACTTTCACTGGTCCTGACACCCAGTGATGAGCCCAGATGGTATCAACGTGTCTCCCAATGTACATGCACTTCTATGCCTCCACTTGAGAACTGTGCACAGAGTACCCAAGCCATTTAATAATTAAGAATATGCACAGAAAGGAAAATAGAAAGAGATGAACCTAAATCCTCCTGACAGTTCATAGAATTCCAGAGCTCAGAAAAAAAAAAAGTAGACTTCAGATTGAAATATCAACACCATAACCATCGTTTATCCAAGTTTTTTTTTTTTTTTTTTTTGAGAAGAAGTCTCACTCTGTCGCCCGGGGTGAAGTGCAATGGCATGGTCTTGGCTCACTGCAACCTCTGCCCTCCTTATTCAAGTGATTCACCTGCCTCAGCCTCCCGAATAGCTGGGGTTACAGGCGCCCACCACCATGCATATAAAAACAAAACTCCTTTTATATTTTTAGTAGAGACAGGGTTTCACCATGTTGGCCAGGCTGGTCTTGAACTCCTGACCTCAGGTGATTTGCCAGCCTCGGCCTCCCAAAGTGCTGGGATTACAGGCGGGAGCCCCCACACCAGGCTATCCAAGTTTTTTGTGTGTCTTTTTCATGATTCAAAAGAGGAATCATGATGGGTAACCTGTGTGGAAAGATGGAAACTCCACCTCATGTTGGGCCCTTGTATTAGTCAGGGGTCTCCAGAAAAACAGAACTCTGTGATTCTGTTCATCCTCAAGGTACAAGGGGGTAAAAAGGAGCTTGATTTCTCTTCTTTCACTAAAATAAATAAATAAATAAATAAAACAAGCAAACAAAACAATAACGATGAAAACCCAGAAGACTGAGCACAAGGAAGCTAATGGTAGGTGGCCACTTGAACTTCACTGAATGTCCTGCTGGAACACTCAACAAGCCTCAGGTGGAAAGTATTACCTTACCTCCGAACAGAAGCTCTCAAATTCTGACATAGATCAGAATTACATGGAGAGATTCTTTAAAAAGATCACTGGGCCCCACCCCCAGAGTAGACTAGGAGAGAGTCTGAGAATTGCATGTCCAACAAATCCCCAGGTGATGCTGATTATGTCAGTCCTAGAACCGCACTTTGAGGACCACTGGCTCCAAAACATGCTTTTCTCTTCCTTCTGTGTTCCCAATCTTATTTGGCAAAACCACCGCTTTATCTATCTAGGCACCTAACCAAATACCTGGGTCATCCTTTATTTCTTACTAACTTTCACCCTCATGTTAATCAACCACCAAGTCTAATCAAGTTTGCCTTACCAGCATCTTTGAAATATAATTTCTCAGGCCAGGCGCGGTGGCTCACACCTATAATCCCAGCACTTTGGGAGGCCAAGGCAGGAGAATTGCCTGAACCCAGGAGGTGGAGATTGAGGTGAGCTGAGATCACGCCATTGCACTCCAGCCTGGGTAACAAGAGTGAAACTCCGTCTCAAAAAATATATTATAAATATATATTATATATATATATAATTTCTCTTTACTGCCCTCATTGCCCATGAATTAGTTTAGGCCAGGGTTTTCACATTTTCCACATAAAAGTGAAAGTATTTTCACATTAGAAACCAATTATATTTTATAAGTATAGGCTATAGGGGTAAAAACATCTAATTTTTTTTTCAAGACAGAGTCTCACTCTGTCACCCAGGCTGGAATGCGATGGCGCTATCTCGGCTCAATGCAACTTCCGCCTCCTGGGCTCAAGCAATTCTCCTGCCTCAGCCTCCCGAGTAGCTGGGATTACAGGTGCCTGCCACCACACATGGCTAATTTTTGTATTTTCAGTAGAGACAGGGTTTCTCCATGTTGGCCAGGCTGCTCTCAAACGCCTAACCTCAGGGGATCCACCTGCCTCAACCCGCCAAAGTGCTAGGATTGCAGGTGTATGCCACTGCGCCTGGCCAAAAAGATCTAATTGTATGTTCCTAGAAACAAGACTGGGTTCTCCTTCAATCATCCCAAGAACTGAGGGGTCCATATCCCTGTACAGCTATTTTTCATTCATTCAGTAGGGAAGCCTTGACTTAGGCCTCATCATCACCTGTCTGAACATTTACCTAATTCTAGAGCTATCAATTCACTCTTTCTACTAGCCAAAGTTATTTTTTAATTACTGTATAAGATAACCAAATAGTCTCAAACAAAACATGTTATTTCTCCTTGTGCACATCAAGATGAATTTCACATTCATTTAGCTTTGCACACACTGTGTATCAGTCACTAATTCCAACAGGATACAGATTTCATACTTAAAATATGATAATTCAAGGATGGTCTATTTACAAAGGTGAGGGTGGAGGGCAGTGCTTCTCAAGTACAGTGATTTTACTCTTGAGACATTTGTCAATGTCTGGACAACCCCCTCAAGACTGAGGGGGGTTGAGCATACCCCTGGTATCTAGTGAGTGAAAGCCAGGGATGTTGCTAAACACCCTACAATGCATAGGACAGCACAGTACAGCACAGAATTGGGCAATAAAATGTCAAGAGTGCCAAGTTGAGAAATACTGCTACAGAGTAAGCTCTCATTAAATGCTTGTCAAACTGAAGTAAATGTGAACCACAAACATAATTCCCAGGTAAAACTAACTAACTCTGCTTGAGTCAACTGAAGAGGAATCACGATGGTAGCCTGTGTGGAAAGATGAAAACTCCGCCTCATGTTGTATTAGTCAGGAATCTCCAGAAGAACAGAACCAATAGGATGGATATAAATTCTATATTAGAGGAAATATGTTATGGGAATTGACTCAGCAATTATGAAGGTCCAGAAGTTCCACATCTGACATCCGTAACTGGAGACCCTGCCATGATCGTTAATATTAGGTGTCACCTTGATTGGACTGAGGGATGCCTAGATGGCTGGTAAAGTATTGTTCCTGGGTGTGTTTGTGAGGGTGTTGTCAGAGGAGACTGACATTTGAGTCTGTGGACTGGGAGAGGAAGACCTGCTCTCAGTGTGGGTGCACACCTTTCAACTGGCAGCCAGCACTGCTAGAACAAAGCAAGTGGAAGAAGGTGGGATAAGTTTGCCTACCAAGTCTTCTGGCTCTCTTTGTTCTTCCTGTACCAGATGCTTGCGTTCATTCCCCCTGTCCTTTGAGATCAGGCTCCAGGTTCTTTTGTCTTTGGACTCTGAGACTTGCACCGGCAGCTTCCTGGAAACTCTTGGGCCTTTGGCGATGCAGAAGGCTACATTGTCAGCTTCCTTGGTTTTGAGGCTTTCAGACTTAGACTGAGCCTCTACCGGCTTCTCTCTTTCCCCAGCTTGTAGGCAGCCTAATGTGGGACTTCACCATGTAAATGTGTGACCCAAATCTTTCTAATAAACTTCCTTTTATATATACATATATCCTATTGATTCTGTCCCTTGGGAGAAGCCTGACTAATAACACCAGGAAAGTGGGTAGCAGAATTCCCAGTCTGAAAACCAGGGAAGCAGAGATGAGGGTGGTGGTATAAGTCCCAGAGTCCAAGAACTCTGCCATCCAAGAGCAGGAAAAGATGGGTGTCCCAGTTCAATGGGAAAGAGAGAATTTGCCCTTCCTCCACTTTTCTGTTCTATCTTGGTTTGAATGATGCCTGCCCACATTAGTAGAGAGGATCTTCTTTACTCACTCCACTGATTCAAATACTAATAATGTCTTCCAGAAACACCCCATAAACATCCCTATAAAAACCTAAAAATAATGTTTTACCAGCTATCTGGGCACCCTTAACCCAGTTGAGTTGACACATAAAATTAACCATCATGATCTGTTATCTGGATTAAATTTACCCATTTGAAGAGTATTGATCAACAACAATTCGTCTATCTTATGCGGCTGAGGTCTTTCAAGACTTGTCTGGTGTGTTTTGTAATCCCAGAGTATCATTTGGCGACAAGGAAAGGTCTCAGAAATAAGCTTAGATATTCAATATGGTTTGGATTTGTGTCCCCGCCCAAATCTCACATCGAATTGTAACTCCATTGGAGAAGGAGCCTGGTGGAAGGTAACTGGATCATGGAGGCAGATTATCCCCTTGCTTTTCTCAAAAAGAAAACTGGAAGGTGCCGAGAGACCAAAGAATGACTCAGACAAGTCCAGATAGATGAGTAGATAATTTTATTTTTACTTACATACAGGACACTCCTGGATAGTGGGATGCTTTGAAGCTAATTTTTTTGGCTCTTTGCCAACTTTGTCTGAGCAATGAGACTGTTTTTCTTGATATGTTCTCAGTTATTCTCCAGGATGTTTAGGTTCTCAGGAATACCTGGGGTAGGCGCCATGGCCTTGGCTCACCGCCCTGCCTTCAGGGTTCGGGTGGCTGACATATACTCTTAGGTAACCTGGCGGGAGACACTACAACTACCTATGATTTGCATAAGGAGATGCTGTATTTTCCAACCACATTGTAGTACTAGAGAAAATGCAACATGAATTTGTGTTATTAACTAATTTGGGGCTGGGAATGTATGCTTATGAGTTATTCTGAATATATAGCTAATATTTTTCTCAATAAAAAAGGTAGTTGATAGTCTATATTATGCTGTTTGTATAACGCTTGTCTCAAATATATCAATTTATTTTTTTTGCCAAAACAGGCAGCATAACACATGGTACAATCATCTCTGTTCTCCTCTCTGCTTCCACAACAGAAATGAGTAATCAGCCATGCCACTCTTTCCCTCTGAACCTGGGCATGACCTCAGATTTCTTCTGTACATAGCACTTCAGGAAGCTGCTATTAATAGAAAAGAAGTGGCAATTCCAGTTAAATTTATCTACATTTAGTTGGCAAAAATATTGACTCTGGGTAGGCCTTATTAAAAAATAAATACGTACCCGGAAAGAGTGATTCAATGACACTATTACCTTAGTTTATTTAGTCTATCATCTCCTTATTGACACCTGATAAAATAGAACTTGTAATAATTTAGTTCTGACAAAAGGGTTGGAACAATTGGGAAGAAATTTTCCAAGGCAAAATATGATTAAATGTAATACACATAACAAATGTGTATCTCTAATCTCGATCTCTTTCCTGATCTCCAAACGCGTATCTAAATTCCTACATGACATGAGTACTTGGATGTTTAACAACAGACATGTCCCAAAATTAAAATGCCCTAAGAATTTCTGCTTCCTACTAATTCAGAATAACAGAAATTGGATTTAACCACCAGCAGCAGAATCTTAGCCTTATACATCTACTGAATCAGACAACATATATGAAACAATAATTTTCAGCTATTGGACATTGGTAGTATGCACAGTGATTCCCCAGGAGAAGAAAAAAAATGAGTAAGATGAGCCTATGCTTACTATCAGCTTACTGCTTGGACAGTTTCCAGGCTATAGAGGAGACAGAAGAAACCCAGAGCCAAGGTATCTCACTGAGTAGAAAAGAAGAGATCTCGGTTGAGAAAAGCCAAAGCAGCTAGAATTTGTGAGGCAGAGAGGATTCAAGAACCGCAGAAGAGCACCTTGAGTCATTGTCTGAGTACTGATGTGAACACAGGTGGCAGAAAACTATGAGTCTGGAGGAAACCCCTTTAAAAAGCAGCAGGCAGAAAAATTCTAAACACTCACACAGGGTGGAAAATACTCAATGTTTCCACCAGCCAAAGGAGAAAGACCTTGTAATACGTGGAGCATTGGGTAAAATGCTCAGAACAGTGTCCCCTTAGTACTGGGGATAAGTTAAATTTGAACCAAAAGGTGCCCTGGATTCACCCTAACAAAGCTTAAGGCAGGCCTCAGAATGAGCAAACAGATCCCAAGCAACTTAACTAACTGCGTGCCAGCACATCGTTCAGCTCTATGTAAAGGAATATGACAAAATGTAGCCTCTGCCACCACAAAATGTATAATATCTGTCTTCAAATAAAACAACAGACATCGAGCCAGACAAGGTGGCTCATGCCTGTAATCCCAGCACTTCAGAAAGCCAAGGCAGTCATATCACTTGAGGTCAGGAGTTTGAGACCAGCCTGGCCAACATGGCGAAACCCTGTCTCTACTAAAAATACAAAAATTAGCCGGGTGGGATGGTACATGCCTGTAGTCCGAGCTACTTGAGAGCCTGAAGCAGAAGAATGACTTGAACCCGGGAGGCAGAGATTGCTGTGAGCCAAGATAGTGCCATTGCACTCCAGCCTGGGCGGCAGAGTGAGACTCCAACTCAAAAATAATAATAATAATTTTTAAAATAATAATAATAACAGACATCAAAGACAGAGGATATAGGACTCATAACCAGAAGGAAAGTCACTCAATAGCAACAGAACTAGATTTACAGAGATGATGAAATTAGCAGACAGAAAATTTCAAATTCTATTATAATTATACTCCATACATTTAGGGAAGTCAAAGAAAATATTAACATTATGAGGGAAGAAGAGGTAGATATACTATTTTTAAAATTAAATATAGTTTGTAGAGATAAAAGTATATCAGAAATTAAAAATATAACGAAAAAGATTAACAACAGATTAAACTCTACAAAAGTGAAATCAGTGAACTTGAAAATATTAAAGTAAACTTAAAGCAATAGAAAATATCCAAAATAAAGCACAGAGAAAAAAAGACATTTCTAAAAAATGAACAAAGCATCATGACCTTATCAATGATATTGCTTGACACTATCAAGCCGTCTAACAGCATGTAGTTGAAGACTCAGTAAAGGGAAGTGACAGAAAAAAAAAAAAACCCTTAAAAAATAATTATCAAAAATATTCTTAATTTGATGAAAACATAAACCCACATATCCCAGAAACTTTAGGAACCCCAAACAGAAAAAAGATTAAAACCACACCACGGGCACATGTTCTCAGGACCTCCTGAAGCTTTGTCACAGGCTATATATATATATATATATATATATGGAGAGAGAGAGAGAGAGACAGAAAGAGATGTATATATAATTTACATAAATTACATATACGTATATATAATGTACATAAATTACACATATGTATGTGCATAATTTATACATATATACATACATAATTTTCAAAGAAAGAAAATACTGGGTTCCAGTGATAAGCCCTACAAAATGTAAAGCAGAGAGAAAAGATTTCCTTTGTGTTTTAGTAATACCCTCCAGCATATCAAATCAAACTACTGTTATGAGAAAAACTTAGAAATATAACATTCTCCCCCCAAAAACTAGGAAGGTGCCGAGAGACCAGAGAATGACTGGGACAAGTCCAGCTTGACAACCAGATGAGCTTATTAGAACTTACGTACAGGGCACCACACCAAGGCACACTATAATCAAATTGCTGAAAACACATGACAACGTGAAAAGTTTAAGATCAACCAGGAAAAAAAAGTATAATAGAGTCAGAGGACAAAGATCAGTATGACAACAGAATCCTTGTCAGAAACTATAAAAGTCAGAAGACACTGAAGCAACCAAACTTACTGATTGGGGTGGGGTAGGAGGGAGGCAGGAACTGCTGACCCAGAATTTCATCTCCAGTGAAAATATCTTTCAAAACTGAAAGTAAAATGAAGATGTTTTCAGAAAATGCTGAGGGGATTAGTCACCAGCAGATGTGGACTAAAAGAAATGTTAAAGGAAGTTCTTCTGAGAGAAGGAAAATTATACCAGATGCTGATTTAGATCTACATAAGGGGAGGAAGAGCGCTGTAAGTAATCAATAGGTAGATAAATAGAAATATGAACCCATTCTAAACTGAGCTCTTCATCTTCTGAGGATCTGAGAATCTGCTTCTGACTCATTCTTTTCTTAATGCATTTACTGGCCACTCCATTCTTTCATGTCCAGGTAGAACATTTGGGAATCAGAGCTAATTGTCTCTTTCCCACACCTCCTCCATCACATCATCAGCAAAGGCTAATGGCTCTAACTCCAGGCCGGGCTCGGGGTCTCGCCTCACAGCCGCCTCCTCCATACTCACTGCCACCCTTCACCTCAGTTATTGCAGTGGCCCCATGCTAGGCCTCTCTACTTCCATGCTGGCCCCCACTCCAATGTATCCACAATGCTGCAGTCAGAGGACTCTAAACACTTCTGAAGGTTCATGCCACACCTCTACTGGCAAAAGGCCAGTGCTCCCCATATCCAGAGAAAATCCAAACTCTTGCTGTAGCCCACAGGCCCCACTGGTCCTTCATTTCTCTGCCTTTGCACGGCTCTGTGCTTGTCTCTATGTTCTACATCTAACTCAGCTCAGAGCACAATGGACTCTTTATCGTTCCTCAGAACCAGCAGATGCCCTCTTGATCCTTGGCATCTTCGCATTTCCTCTGCCCAGGCCATGCCTCCCCCAGCACCAACACGGCTTACGCTCTCACTTCCTTCAAGTCTTTTCTCAAACGTCTTACTTCCAGAGAGGCCAACCTAGGGAACACATGATTTAAAGTTGCAATCCTCCAGCCACATATGCCTGCTCCCTTCTCTGATTTATCATCTCCATAGCCTCATGTGTTATTTAATGTGTTTGACAGGGATATTGCATTGCTTTTTTCCTACTGAAACGCCAGTGTCTAGAGAGTGGCTGGCATAGTGTGGACCTCAATAAACATTAGTCAACTGAATGAATACAGAGGGAGGAGCATGTTAGGGCCAAGTTCTGTAGCTGTAGTGGATAATCGTTGTCACCAGGGGGCAGCACAACAATATTAAGGGTTTGATAAATGCACAGTGTGTTTACCAGGTACACACATTGGAGATGAGTTTTCCAAACTCAGGCAAAGACCCTACGTGAAAAGGAAATCAGGAGTAGCAGAATCAACCTCTGTTTTACTGTGTTATTACTGACCTTGAACATCACTTCACTCTCTGGACCTTGGTTTCAGCATATTTTAATTCAAGGGTGTATTGGTAAGGATTCTCTAGAGGGACAGAACTAATGGAATAGATATATATATCCAAAGAAGAGTTTAATAAGCATTAACTCACACAATCACAAGGTCTCACAATAGGCTGTCTGCAGGCTATGGAGCAAGAAGAGACAGTCGGAGTTCCAAAACTAAGGAATTTGGAGTCCTATATTTGAAGGCAGGAAGCATCCAGCACCAGAGAAAGATGTGGGCTAGGAGGCTGGGCCAGTCTCTCTTTTCACAATTTTCTGCCTGCTTATATTTTAGCCATGCTGGCAGCTGGTTAGATCATGCCCACCCAGATTAAGGGTGGAACTGCCTTTCCCAGCCCAGTGACTCAAATGTTAATCTCCTTTGGCAACACCCTCATGAACACAACTGGAATCAATACTTTGTATCCTTCAATCCAATCAAGTTGACCCTCAGTATTAACTATCACAAAGGGCTCGCACTTGATTTGTTAACTCTGATTTACTTCTGGTTCTAACATTCCTTAATTCTAAAACAAACAGAAATCACATTGAAGTACAAAGCCTACAGATGACCAGAAAGCAAAATAACAGCAGAAACTACAACCAAACAGCTAATGACATCACGATAGGATCAAAACCTCACATATCAATATTAAACTTGAATGTTAATGGTCTAAGCGCCCCATTTAAAGAGGACACCCTCTCAGCTTCTCCATCTATTTTAATTTGATATTCAGGCTGGAAGATAGGGGCAACGGATTTCCCATAAAGTTGTATTTGAGCTACTGGAATTCAATTAAATACTCACAAGTTCGATAGAAAGTCCCTTTTGCATGAAGTAAAACTACATTAGAGAATGAGCTTGACTCAATTTAGTTATTCCCACCTCTGCTTTTTTTTTAATGAGATAGAGTAACATTTCCAGAAAGAGAATAAAAGTTAGCACCACTCAGGAAATACCGGAGCTCTAAGATAGCATCACTTGAATGCTATAGTTTCTTCTTATTACTTTTGGGGAGAAGCGAATGTACAGCAATTTGAAATACAGACGATGTTGCATCCTAGAAAAGAAGCGATTTAAGTTTGCCCATGGGATGAAAAGTTCAAATTTTCTTTTCTTAGTACTATCATAGAAGAATTTCGTTTTCTCCAACAGAAGCAGTATTTCCACAACAGATCAGGGGAGGGCAGTAAAGAGTTGCTGTCTGGTCAATAAAGTATTCGTAAGACAGAAAAATTATAGTTTAAACTAATTTATCTTTATGTTGTATTGCCCCTAATAAAGTTCAGTCACCATTTTGCTGGCTTGAATTAAAGTGTCATCAAAGGGTTCGTGAAGATTACTGTGGGCATTGAGTTAGCATGGCATCTCAAAATAAAAACTCCTCAAATTGCATTTTACCATTGCGTATGAAGCCTGCAACCATAGAAAAGCAAAATGATTTTATCAGGATCAGGCATTTAAATGACTTTAATTAAATCCATGTTTTTTGTGGTGTTACTAATTTCTATTTTAGGGCAATTCTTTTTCTTAATCCAAATATTTGACTTATTTCAGAATATCCAATTCACATCCGTGTTTCACAGAATTTTATTCAAAGTAAAATCAACCTAGGAGCTTTGTGTCTTTGTCTTAGCTCTATAGATGTGTGTGGGTGTCTCTGGTTGGAAAGGTACAGGGCTGATAGAGAAATGGAGAAAGAAAGCACCCATACCATACATCTGAAGAGAACTAAATAAACTCATCTGTCTTTCTGTCTAATGTTCTGAGCAATATTAGATAGGGTACCTAGAATGCATCAAACTGTTAGGGGTGGCGAGTATCCAAGTTACAAGCAGCAAATTTGTATGGATCTACAGCCACCTCAATTCTTGTCTTCTCAGAAGAAAAAATTTGACTGAGGGGCATAAGGCAAAAGAAGAGACTGAGGCAAGTTTTAGAACACGAGTGAAAGTTGACTCAAAAACTAGCGCAGGGGCATGGCTCAGTGGCTTATGCCTGTAATCCTAGTACTTTGTGAGGCTGAGGCAGATGGATCATCTGAGCTCAGGAGTCTGAGACCAGCCTGGGCAACATAGTGAAACCTCATCTCTACAAAACAGACAAAAACAAAAAGTAGCCAGGTATGATGGTGTGTGCCAATTGTCCCGGCTACTCAGGAGGCTGAGATGGGAGAATTGCTTGAGTCTGGGAGGTGGAAGGCACAATGAACTGAGATCGCACCATTACACTCCAGCCTGGGTAACAAGAGCGAAACTCCATCTCAAAAAAAAAAAAAAAAAAAAAAAAAAAAAAGCTTGATACTGGGAATAAAAGGAACAAAAAGTACACTTGGAAGAGGCCCAAGCAAGCAACGTGAAGCACAAGTGCAGGGTTTGACCTTTTGACTCGAGTTTTTTGGTTTTGGTTTTGGTTTGGTTTGGTTTTGGTTTTTGGTTTGGGGGTTTTTTTGTTTTTGTTTTTGCTTTTTTGAGACAGAGTCTCTCTCTGTCACCCAGGCTGGAGTGCAGTGGCATGATCTTGGCTCACTGCAACCTCTGCCTCCCAAGTTCAAGCAATTCCCTGCCTCAGCTTCCTGAGTAGCTGGAATTACAGGCACCCGACACCACGCCCAGCTAATTTTTGTATTTTTAGTACAGACGGGGTTTCACCATCTTGGCCAGGCTGGTCGTGAACTCCTGACCTCATGATCCACCCACCTCGGCATCCCAAAGTGCTGGGATTACAGGCGTGAGCCACCGGGGGTTTTTACGTTGACATGATTCTGGGTCTTCCGTCCCTTCTCCCTTGATTCTTCCCTTGGGGTGGGTTGTTCATATGCACAATGACCTGCTAGCACTTGGGAAGGGAGCAGGCGCAGTGTGTTTGCTGGAGTTGTACGCATGCGCACCTGAGACACTCTTCTCTCTTGCTGTGGAATGGGAGTAGAAGGTCGTATACCGGTTAAAGTCCACCATTTTGCCTCTTAGCGCATACGTGTGAGCCCACTTGCTAAGCTCCTGAGATCTCGTCAGGAAGCTGCTGATCACCAGTTTCAGCTTTTTTCTATCTATGGGGGAAACTGCCTTTCCCTGGTGCTGGCTGTGAACGATTATTTTAAAGAGGTAGTGTGACAACTGCCTGACCATCACCTGATGGTCCCTGACTTTCCTGGTGCGGTGTGAGGGGAGCCCTCTCCTGCCCACTCTTACCTTTCTAGCCACCTACTAAAACAAAACCATCCAAGCCGGATCCCAGCTATGTTCTCCTAATATCTGGGACTTCCTTTGGAGTACTTACCAAAGCTGTAATTATCTAATGATTTGAATTTTTTTAAATTATCTATCTTCACCACCTAGAGTGCCCCACCTTCACCTCACTTCCTTCAAGGTTGTATCCCTGGCAACGCTCACAATGCTGTTCATAGCAAAGGCTCAAGGATGGTCTCACAGACATCTTCAAACTCCTAGGACTTAGCACATAGCATGTAAATCTAATGTTTCTTGGTTAAAACTTTGGATACTGTGCTTGCTTCGGCAGCACATATACTAAAAATTGGAACGATACAGAGAAGATTAGCATGGCCCCTGCACAAGGATGACACACAAATTCATGAAGGGTTCCAAAAAAAAACAAGTTTGGCTACTTTCGTCTGTCGACAGGATACTATAGTAAACAAAAAACATTTCATGCTCTCATAAAAACATTCCAGTGGGAGATGGGGGAATAGAGGTAATAGATACAAATGCCATATGCATGAATAGTTAAGCAATTATATCAGACTGTGACAAGCATGTGTACACAGAACCCTCTACCATGTCAGGTGTCTGCTCTGGGTAATTGATAGCCAAGCACAGAGTTGAAAGCACTGGCCCCTGAAGAGCACAGAAGAGATTTCCAGACACAGAAACAGCTCATGCAAAGGTCCTGCACAAGAGTTTGGCAGTTTCAAAAGGCCAGTGAGCCTAGAAGGAATTGAAGGAAGGCATGGGAACAACCCAAGAAGTGCAGTAATAGAACAATCATTTAATAACAGACACAAAGGAACCTGTTCTAACCATGCAAATCCACGGTGTTCAATACTCTTAGCTTCTAATTTTGCAACATTATGTGAAGCTTAGGGAAAGATTCTTTCTATAATGCTAATTTATGTATCAAGATTAAAAATTGCTTAGATAGGATAAGTTCAATTGGGCAAGGACTCTTGAAAGGTAACACATGCTTCTTCATTACTGCACTATCTAACAAACACTTACTGAATGGTTTCTAGTGTCAGACCTTGTTCTTAGTACTGGGGACACAATGATGAACAAAATAGAAAAAAAAAAAAAGCACCTGTCGGCCGGACACAGTGGCTCAAGCCTGTAATCCCAGCACTTTGGGAGGCCGAGGTGGGTGGATCACGAGGTCAAAAGATCGAGACCATCCTGGCCAACATGGTGAAACCCCATCTCTACTAAAAATACAAAAATTAGGCCAGGCGCAGTGGCTCATGCCTGTAATCCTAGCACTTTGGGAGGCTGAGGTGGGTGGATTACCTGAGGTCAGGAGGTCATGACCAGCCTGGCCATCAGGGTGAAATCCCATCTTTTATAAAAATAAAAATAAAAATTTTTTTAAAATACAAAAATTAGCTGGCAGTGGTGGCGTGCACCTATAGTCCCAGCTACTTGGGAGGCTGAGGCAGGAGAATTGCTTGAACCTGGGAGGTGGAGGTTGCAGTGAGCCGAGATTGTGCCACTGCACTCCAGCCTGTCGCCTGGCGACAGAATGAGACTCTGTCTCAAAAAAAAAAAAAAACCTGTCCTCATGGAGCTTATATATTATTGAGGGAGAGATAGCCAAAAATAAAAATAAAGATTTCAAGAAGGACTAGATCAAGCTTGCCCAACCCGTGGCCCATTGGCCACTTGCAGCCCAGGATGGCTTTGAATGTGGCTGAATATAAATTCATAAACTTTGTTAAACATCGTGAGATCTTTTTTGCAATTTTTTTAAAGCTTATCAGCTATTGTTAGTGTAATTTATGTGTGGCCCAAGACAATTCTTCTTCTTCCAAGGTGACCCAGAGAAGCCAGAAGATTGGACACCCCTGGATTAGATCATTTCAGCCGTGACAAGTGCTGAAAAAGAAAAGCGCCAAAATCAACTTGGACAGTTGGATGGTTTCCTTTTAGCAAATAACCTGTCAGCCAATCAATCATTTAATAATAAGAGAGGTTCCTTTTATGTAGTAGAATAATGGAATGATTTTCTCCTTTATGTTTTCTGCATTTTCTGATTTTTTTACAGTGGCAATGCTACTTTGCTTATCAAATAAAAAATTTATTAAGTAATACATAAAGATATCTTGTTATCGTTTCAGAAATTAAAGGCAAAGTTAAGGCTTCCTTTGCCAAGGAAAAGGAGACAAGCATAAACTCACATAATCAACCAACTTTGTTAAAAGTGACAGACTTGAAGTGTGTGATTCGGTGCCTCTGCTTCATACGGGAATAAATTTTCTTAGAAAGTTATCTCTCTTCCCAGAAGAATAAGAAAACATACTTTATTATTTTAACACAAATTCCTCCTTCCTTTATTTTTAACAGAAATTCCTCCTTTCTTTAATTTGTGGGAAAAGAAAGTGTTATCGGGAGGGGTAACCTTGTTAGACCCAGGTGATCAAACAGATAATTTGCAATTCTATTGTAGATAAGCAACAAGAAATGTTTTTAGGGTTTGGTTCATGTGTTATGGAGAAGTTAGTGGACCTCAGTAGAATAAGGCTCTTATTTTAAAAACCTTATTCATCAGGTGTGCAAACTGAGGGTCGAAACACTGTTTGTTGATTGCCATAAAACCTGAAATGAGTTATCAACACCTACTAAAATTGTTTCAGCAAGGCATATGGAATCTCCATGGTACAGTTCTCAGATAACAACACTGATAAAACCGATGTGTCACATTACTTTCAAGTAAGCCTCCCCTGAACGATATGTGATAATGATGAGACATATGGGGACTAGCCTACTATATTTTTAAAGCATACAGTCTGTTTTAAGCAATGAAGTCTGAGGGATAATAACTAGAACATTCAGATAGCAGAAGAATTCTGATTATGTTGATTAACCCTCCTCCCACGTGAAAGTATTATTTTCTGCCTCTGCTCTGTTAATGTACATATATATTTCTAGACAAAAATTAATATAACCACCACAAAAACCTGGGGGAAAGTTGGGGGCTGGGGGAAATTGATAAAGTACCAAAACAGATAAAATTGATATATCACATCTGAGTTTCAATATACTATAAATTTTTTCTTCCCCAAGATTCTATCCCTTTTTACTCCCTCCTCCATTATAGAACCTCGATTTTAAAGAAAAATGTATTTTATAATGAATAGCATTTAGTAATTCTCAAGGAAAGGCAGGAATCTCTTGCTTGCATCTCTTGCTCTTTTCCCAGGCTTTCTTATCTTTCCTTGAATGACTGAGGAAAAAAAAGAAGAAAGAATAAAAGGACACCAAAGAGAAACTGTTTGGCACTACCCAGTCCAGCATCATGCGATGCTGACGTAATAGGCTGGGGCACCCTGACTGGCTGCCTCAGAACTGGTCATGCTCTCTTTCTCTTCACATATGGAGCAGCAATCAGCTTACAACTAAATCACATCTGAGCACAAGCTGTCTCCACAAAGCCAACCAAAGAGGCAGCATTCATAGGCTGACAAAGCATCCCTAAAGCCGGAAAGAAAAGGAGCCGCTGAGGCTGCTGGCGGGAGGCTTCCTACATTTATACCAGTCTGTTGGGGCATTGTGCAGACCACAGAGGGAGAGTAACTGATGGAGTACCATCTGAAGGTCACACTTGGGCAAAGCTGCATGGTTAACATCAGGAGTGGGAAGGAAGTGTCAAGGTACAGAATAAACAAATAAATAAAAAGACAGAGAAATAAAAATAAGAAGGAATTGCAGTGCCAGTGTGGTAACACCAAGGACTCGTAATGTCTGTTGCATTTTAGAATTCTGGTGAACTCAATTATTTCCAAGCAGAAATTTTGTGAATTGCATATAGTTTGCATGTCATTTATTTTTTAATATAAGCATTAGGAAAAGTCATTTCTTGAAAGTACAAATGACTTTTGTTTGGAAACACTTTAAAAATTATAACACTGACTAAAGATCATCAAATGGTATCTAAAATATAGATTAACTATAATACATATGTTCTCCCTGAGCAGATGGTTTAGTTAATCCTTCATAAATTAATTACAGTGACATCATTGGTGATCTCACAAATGGATTGTACCAGAAGAAATTTAGCAGCTCTGACTTAATGTGGCCCTGAGATTCTGAGCCTCTTCTCTTATCTACCAACCCTGCCTCTGCACTTGCTCCCCATCTCTACCGATGCATCTTTCTACCCATTCAGCATTCATCAAGGAGCTCACTGATTTCTTCACTGTATTTACCTCTTTCTCATCACCTCCTTTTTCTTCAAAAACTTCGACAATACCAAGTCACATCCTTTTATGACACTCTTTCAAAAGGACACTTGGTAGATCCATATATGGAAGCTGGTGAACTCCAAGTTGATAGCATGCAAATGTCAATTTCCCTCTAATAGAGTAAACAAAATAATGAAAACCTTGAGCCTACTATAAATTCAACGTCAGAGATACAGGGTTTTAGAATTACACTTAGAATAAAAATAGTTAAGAGATTAGTTCACACTTGTGCAGAGTTCATCTCATTTATTTAATAGTATAATTTACAGCTAGGTAGTACTCCCCTTTTGTCAGATAACAATTTTATGGGTAAGTAAACTGAAGTCCAGAAAATTGCCAAATTCCTATGGCTAACAGTAGTGACGATGAGATTCAAACTGTAGCTGTCTAGATGTAGAAGTTGAGTTCTTAACCTCTATGTCATACAATGTGTTTTGCCATTTTATATTAAAGTATATTTAAGATTTTCTATCAGCCCTTTTAAGGTGTTTTAACTCCTGAGAGTTTTTTTTTTTTTTAATTAAAAGGCCCCTATAAGGAAGACAGATTACATATACATTTATTTAATACTTCTCTATGATCTGGGGCCTTCTGAAGTGAAGGCTGGACGAAACAGGTAAAACTGTGTGTTTCGCATGTTAGCTCTCATGAAGTGTGTAGCTGAGAAGTATGATCGGACAAAGTAGGTATCATCTAATGGTTAATAACGGGGAAAACCTGGTGAGGCTTGTTTGTTCAGATTCTTCTCTGTATCCCTGTGCCTTCAGAGATAAGGGAGTTCTTTCTTCTGGGTATGGGCAGGGCTCCTCTGGACTGAAGGGCCCATGACCTGTTTCAGGGTAGAAAGGTGGAAGAAAGTCAGAGATTGACCTTTCTGGGTTTTATGACTTTCCTCAGAGATGGGCAACAAGAAGGTAAGAGTGACCTTTTGGCTTGCACCATTTTCTCATAGGCCAAGGTGCCATATTTTGGGGGTAACATGTTGTGAACCCCATCAGCATTTTAAAATAAATCTGTGAAAAACTCTTTAAAAGTATGATCACTCTGTAATGTGTCCATGAGATCAGGCCAAACTATTTTTTCTAGTATTCTCCTTACCGTATGTTTCTGGCAAGGGTGGTCACGCAAGACAGTCTTGTGGGAAACTGGAAGATAGAAGTGAGGTGGTGGCCACTTTGTAGCTCATACATTTTGTTGCTTCTCTGCCTACTCACCTTGTTGGCATGGATCAGCTGCAGGACCTGCAACAGCTGTACCTGTCCCTGGATCTTCCTTCAGGTTCTCTAACTCATGGAACAGGTGTGTGTTTAGCTCTTTGATGAAGAGCACCAGCCTCTCCTGCAGCATCTCCACATCATTATGGTTGGGAGTAGTAAGAACTAATGTGGATCCCAGTCTGTTCTTGATTAAGCTCATGCTTAAGGGATCCAGCTTGTTCTAACTCTCTGATTTTACATTCAGTTCCCCTTCCAAATTGTCTGCTTTGTGGATTTGAAGCTCCAGTATCAGATGCAAAAGCTACCACCTTACAGAGGCAGTTTAACCAGATCCCAAAATTGCATACAATCAAATCTATGTAACAAATCCTTTCTTTTACAAAAATAGATAGATACCCCCTAACGGTTTTGCATCTCTGAATGAAACCTAAGCACCATAGTGAATTGATACCCACAACTACTGATCTTAAAAATACACCATCTATTTTTCTTCATTTTTTTCATTTTTTGCATTCATATGCTTATGCATTTTAATTCGAATGTAATGCATTTTTATTTTACCCAAATGTGACCACTCAATAATAATTTTCTTCAACAAAAATAAGTACCTAAAATAATGTTTTCATTATCTGTGGTCATAATGTTGCTCTAAGGCATGTATTAAAGTGTGTCTTGAGGCCAGGCGCGGTGGCTCACGCCTGTAATCCCAGCACTTTGGGAGGCCGAGGTGGGTGGATCACAAGAGATCCAGACCATCCTGGTCAACATGGTGAAACCCCGTCTCTACTAAAAATACAAAAATTAGCTGGGCTTCGTGGCACGCGCCTCTAGTCTCAGCTATTCCGGAGGCTGAGGCAGGAGAATTGCTTGAACCCAGGAAGAGGAGGTTGCCATGAGCCGAGATCGCGCCATTGCACTCCAGTCTGGGTAACAAAAGCGAAACTCGGTCTCAAAAAAAAAAAAGTGTATTATGGATTTTGTTCTTATTCTTGTTATTAATAGTAAGCAAGTGATCAAAATTACAAGAATAATGCATAGTTAACTATTAAATATATATATGGGTTAGCAATTGCTGCTACCCAAAACTCAGTAGATTCAGTTTGCTAGGTACTATTTTAATGTATGTGTCTGTGGGGCAGCAGGCAGTCAGCTCTCTTCTGGCTGGTTTCGGCTGGGGAAGATCATCTGGTAACTCTACCTCACAGATCTCTCATCCTCTCTTTCCACAAGCTGCCTAGCCTGGTCATTTCTTTGCCACAGCTCTGGCAGATGCATGGGAGAGAAAACAGAAACATGTAAGGTCTGTCGAGGACTGTACCCATAAGTGGCACAATGTCTCTTCCACCCTATTCTATTAGCTAAAGCAAGTCGCAGAGTCAAACCCTGAAGCAAGGGATTGGGAAATTTATAATAAGAGACATATAGTTAGTCTTCATCCCAGTTCCTGGCACAGGCTTCTAAAACCCTTGGAATTTTCTTTTTTTTTTTTTTTTTTTAAGCCGGAGTTTTGCTGTTGTTACCCAGACTGGAGTGCAACGGCGCGATCTCGGCTCATCGCAACCTCCGCCTCCTGGGTTCAAGCAATTCTCCTGCCTCAGCCTCCTGAGTAGCTGGGACTACAGGCACACGCCACCATGCCCAGCTAATTTTTGTATTTTTAGTAGAGACGGGGTTTCACCTTGTTGACCAGGATGGTCTCGATCTCTTGACCTCGTGATCCACCCGCCTCGACCTCCCAAAGTGCTGGGATTATAGGCGTGAGCCACCGCGCCGGCCTACCCTTGGAATTTTCTAAGTGATAAGGGTGATAAAGATGAAAGGACTATTTTTTGTTATTTGTAACAACCCCCTTCAACCACACCTGAGTTTATGTTAATGAAGTGACTTTTGGAAAGCCCCGAGGGATGGGAACTGGTTGCTAGGGGAGCCATCCAGTGATTAAAGGGCTAGAAATTTCAGCCTCACCCTTTTACTCCTTCCTCCAGGGAGGAAAAAAGGACTAGAGATTCACTTCATCATCAGTGGCTGATGATTTAATCAATTATGCCTGTGTAATTAAGCCTCCATGAAAAGCTAAAAAAACGCGGTTTAGAAAGCTTCCAGACTGGTGAACACGCTGAGGTGCTAAGAGGGTGGCAAGCCTGGAGAGGGTGTGGAAGCTGTGCCCTTTCCCATAGACTTTGCCCTATCCATCTCTTCCATCTGGCTATTTTAGAGTTGCATCCTTTCACAATAAACTCTAATCCACCAAGTAAACTATTCTTGAGTTCTGTGAGCTCTTCTAGCAAACCACCTAATCCAAGGAAGGAACAATGGGAACTTCTGCTTTATAGTGGGTCACTCAGAAGTGACAACCTGGACTTAATGATTAACATCAGAAGAGGGATCTTTCTTGTGGGATCTAACCTGTGGATCTAATGCTGTCTCCAGGTAGATAGTGTCAGCATTTAATAAAATTAAAGAGCAGCCGGGCGCGGTGGCTCACGCCTGTAATCCCAGCACTTTGGGAGGCCGAGGCGGGTGGATCACGAGGTCAAGAGATCGAGACCATCCTGGTCAACATGGTGAAACCCCACGTTGACTAAAAATACAAAAAAAAAAAAAAAAAAAAAATAGCTGGACATGGTGGCGCTTGCCTGTAATCCCAGCTACTCGGGAGGCTGAGGCAGGAGAATTGCCGGAACCCAGGAGGCGGAGGTTTCGATGAGCCGAGATCGCGCCATTGCACTCCAGCGTGGGTAACAAGAGCAAAACTCCGTCTCAAAAAAAAAAAAAAAAAAAAAAAATTAAAGAGCATTCTGCTGGTATCAAAGAATTGGTCTGTGCAGAAAAAAAAAAAAAAAAAAAAAACCTGCACATCTGGTGTCAGAAATGACATATTGAGAGTGTTGTGAGAGCATAAAGAGAGATTTTCCTACTCAGAAACATAATCTGCTACTTTTGTGAAAAGAACTGCAAAGTTTCAAGGCAAAGAATGGAAAAAGTAAAGAATTGAGGCCAATAACATAGTTTATCATGTCATCTGTTAAGGTTATTTGTGGTACTGTGGGAAATTTTTTTCTTTCCAATTAGCTTACATATTGTAGATATGGCATATTGCTAGAATAAGACAAATGTGAGAATTTATTTTCTTCCTTAAAAATTTTTATTCATGGACATATGTACTGAGAAACATTTACATAAATGATAGTTGGGGGGGATGTAATATTAGTATTGAAATATCAATCTATTCTTCTTTTTTCTTCTTTGTTTTTTGAGACAGCACCCTGCTCTGTCACCCTAGTTCAGGTAATCCTCCAACCTCTGCCTCCTGAGTAGCTGGGACTACAGGCGCGTTCCATGACATCTGGCTAATTTTTAAATTATTTGTAGAGCTGAGGTTTCCTCATGTTACCCTGGCTAGTCTTAAACTCCTGGGCTCAAGCAATCCGCCTGCTTCAGCCTCTCCAAAATGTTGGAATATAGCCATGGGCATGTGACCAGTCCATTCTTTGAATTGTTTCCAAGTTAATTGCAAACATCTATAGTGATCAATCATCATAATAATTTTAAATAATCTATCTGTATATATTGATAGCAAAGTATTATAAATCACCTGGCTTTCAAAAGGATTTGCTTATCAGTCCTTAGAGATATTCACCTTCTCAACACTGTAATATTTCTAAGTGTTCCTTTATTTTGTATCTGGGAAATGTTTACATGGTGGGATCATCAATCATATAAAGATTCTAAATAGATAAGCAGAAAGTCTTTCTATGTAAAATGGGAGACAAAATGGTTATGAATGGGCAGTAAGAAAGAATTGTCCTGGTGCTTTCAATCATAAGTGCTTCCTTAGGCATATAAATTTTAGCAAACGTGCACCTAAAAAACTACTGCTTTAATTATCTGGGCATGAAACTCTTTATAAGCTTTAATTGCTATGGTAACATAATCCTAGAGAATGAATAAGTTTTGGGAATTTTATCAGGCACTTTCATCTATAATCAGGCAAAAACACACAAATAATGCTACACATGTAAAACAAAACAAAAACAAAAAAAGAAACACTTCTTGGGCTTTTGAGCTAGGTCACAACTTATTAAGGCTTTTAGGTGATTACTCCTACCCAAAAAACGTTCTTCATTTGCAACAAAAGCCAAATGTTCAAACCTTTCCTCTTCCATAGCCCCCACTTATCTGCAGATTTGCTTTCTGTGGCTTCAGTTGCCCAACTGCAGTTCAAAAATATTAAATACATAATTCCAAAAATAAACAATTCATAACTTTTAAGTTATGCACCATTCTGAGTAAAGTGAAGAAATCACAACCACACACAAAAAATAAAGCTTTATATTTTTCTCTTCAAAACTTCCAAGGTAAGCTTAGAGAAGCAACCCTTTTTCTGCAGGAAAATGTAGCTTACCATTATATAAACTACTCGTTGCAAAATTAATATATGAAAGAAAGAAATATTTCTTCTGGATGATTTCTGCAGAGGGACTGGAATCCCTTAAAGAGATATTGAAAAGGAAAGCAGACAGATTAAGCAAGGTTATCCATCTACAGGCTCAGGAAGAAGCTGAAAATGACTGTGGGAACGTTAACAACAACAATTCATACAAATCTTGAACTTGGCTTTTTGGGAAAATGAATATATTCTGCCCTGTGTTTATAGCATCTAATCCCAATCACCTCTGCAAGAAAGCCTGTAATAAAAGCCGATTACCTCACAACATGCCGCTAGAAAGAATGATCCATCTAGTTTCCATTGTTCACTGAGTCACAAGGGTTACCATGGTTCAGGAAGCCTCATTACAAGCGATGCTAAATATGCAAAGTGTGAATGTAGATGACATAAAGGCACCAGAGATAGGGCTGTATAAAATCCAATGGTTGCTTGTTTTACAGCAACAAAAGTTTGCTTAAATAGGTGAGTATAGCAAGAGAGAGGAAAAAGCATCAAGAAAACATAATTAAGTCACATTCTATATGAAATTCCATAAGCTACCTAAAGCAATTAAGAAATAGTTTATGACACTAAAGCAAAAAAAAAAAAAAAAAAAAAAAAGACATTTTAGAGATTTTGCCATAGCAAAGGATTGTAAATAAAAGAAGAAAACAAGTCTCAATTTTGTTCCTAGTCTTTATAACTTAATTAAATTATTCCATTATTTTTAAGACACAGACAGGAGGAATAACAACCATTGTAGTTTCGATAATTTTTGCTCCCTTTTGCTTTGTTTTGTTTTGTTTTTTTTAGGTACAATGTTTTTCCTGAATTAACTTTTTCATATTTTACATTTCAAGTTTTTTTATTTTAATGCATATATATTTCTATATGTACCTATACATGCCTGTGCAAACATGTATTTATATATTTGTATGCTAGTTTTATCAAATTCAGGAGACTTAACAATGTAATATTATACTACACACAGTTTATTTTCAATTTTCACCAATTATCCCAATAACATCCTTTATGAAATTTTTTGTGTCAATCCAAGATCATGCTTTGCATTTACTTGTCAGGTCTCTTTAGTCTCCTTTGACCTGAAATGATTCCTCCGTCTTTCTTTCTTTCTCTTTCATGACATTGACCCTTATGAAGATTACAGGCCAGTTGTTTTGTAGAATGTCCCTCACTGCGAATTTGTCTGATGTTTCCTTAACTGTATGTTCATTTTACGCATTTTAGGCAGGAGTGGTATATCATTTGTGCATTGCAACAGGAGGATCAGCTGCTTGTCCCATCATTAGCGATGTTAACTCTGAATACTTGGTTAAGGTGGCACCTGTCAGGTTTCTCCACTGGAAAGTTACTGTTTCAATTTTTGTAATTGGTTTGTGAGCTGTAGAAAGAGACTTTGAGATAATACAATATAATGTTCCTAATCAGACTTTCACTCTACAGTTTTAGCAAATATTGATGATACTTGCTTGAAATAATTATTACTGTGTTGGTTGAAAAATCATTTTAATATCTTTTGAAAAAAATATTAGTAGAAACTAAGAAAAGAATTTTGAGTTGTGTCATCTCTCACTTTTATGCCTTTAGATGTATTGAGAGATACTTGTGTAATTTGATCAAATGTGAGATTTAATTGACTTTTTGAGAAATACAGAAATATTTCCTTCCCACTCACATATCGTTGAGTGAAAAGCCTTTCTTCTTGTAAGAATACCTTAATGTGTGTGAGTGTATGTGTGTGTGTGGGGGGGGTGTTGTGTGTGAGGGTGTGTGTGTGTGCAGGAGTTATTAATTTCTTCTGTTCGGAGAAAGTTCTGGGGCATGATATAAACCATATATGAGTGTGTTTTTCCTAATATAATTATTGTTCTTGACATGCAATTGTAGGCTTTTTTTTTTTCTTTTCTTAACAAACTCATTGGGGGATAGGTGCCCAAGGGATGAATCTCCTTTTAATGTAAGACGCTCTGGAGACCTTGATAATTCAGTACCCCTGCAGAAACTTGAAAATGATACCATAAACCGGAGTGATTGAGCTTGTAGGAACCAACTGTGTGCCTCCCTTAAAATGGATGCTTACTAGACCATGTTAAATGTGTAACTGACTGAGCCTTATTAAATATGTAATGGGCAGTTAGAAGATAAAAGAAAGCTTTCTAGCAACATACTTGAGCGTCATTATGCATTTAATACATGAAAATCAGGACTGAAAAAAATATCCAAAACTTGAAAAGATATATTTTACCTACTCTGAGATAGTGGAAAAAGGATGGGCTCTTTCTTATATGTTTCCTAAATTATATCTCGGTCAGAAGAAAAAGGAAACCAAAATATAAAATGGGAGCTTTAATGCAATAAAAGCTGATCAAGAAACATCATGTGGCGTTAGTGTTGGTTGTGTTTTCAACTCACTGATAACAATGAAATAAGCATGTCCTCATAAGGAGGACTATAGCATCAGAAGAGTGTTTGATACTGAGTGCTCAGAACAAACAGACTCTAACAAGTCAAGGAAGCAAGAGGCATACTGAATGCACACAGCATTTGGAACTACTGACAGGGAGTCTTGGAAAAAATCCATAATTTAATTGCAAAAAAAAAAAAACTGAAATTGTTTTAGTAGAAGAGTTTATTATGTATTGCCCTGTGAGTTTAATGAATTATTCATCAACACGGAAAGTGATGGAAACTACATATTTGACTAGTATAATGGAATCATCACTGAACTTGCAGTCAGAAGGCTTGGGTTTGAGTTTCAGCTTCTTTACTTAATTGGGCATATCCTTTAAGCAGTTTACTTAATCTTTCTGAGCCAACTCTGCCCATAAATAATGTGGTGGATGGACTTAAATGCTTCTGAAACATTAAAATACTAATCGAATTATTTTAAAAGTCCATATACAAGATATATAAAATGCTATGCAGCTTTATTTAACAATTTACATTTCCTTAATGAGTAATTTACGGATATGAGAAAAGATCAAACTGATGGTTGTAATATCTGAAATTCACTAGATATGCCAAAGTGTTTTAGGTGCGACTTCAGTGTCAAATGACATCTATCTAGCAGCTCTTCTTATTGATACTCCTTGAATTCACAGAATAAGATAAAAAGGCACAGCAAGAATTTAAGTTTTAAAAAGGCAGGCATATTTTATCTGTGTTCCCAGTGCCTAAAATAGCACCTAGTATGTGGGGATAATTCCATAAACATTTGATGAAAAAGTAAGTTAATTAACCAGGACTAAGAGTCATACTGTTGCCAGAATCTGAAAAGAATTACAACTGACAGTTGGGTGGGAAGACAATTACTGACCCCTGCACAATATACAACCAAGCAATGAAAATCTGCTGCCTTGAAAGGAAAAGAAAATGCTTAGTTTTTACCCCTCTATCTGCCACTGGCACAGAAGTACAAGGCATTTATAATACCAGCCAGAAATCAAGGAATATGCCTCTCAGCAGACAGAGTGCAGAAACCTGTGTGTTGGTCTCCCTGCATCCTCAATAAGTCAATCTCTTTCTATGTACAATTAGTGACTAAAATCCCTAGAAAAGAACTGGGCAAGAATTATGGAGGAGAAATGTTTGTAGAACTCTGGGAGATGTAGTCTTCTTAAATAAAATTATATGTATGTACAGAGTCAAGATGAGCCCAAACACTACTGCATGTGGGAAATTATGAATTTTCCCATAATTCTGATGTTTTAATATCTCAGACAACCAAACAGTAGAGACAAAAGAAGATACCAACTCCAAAATCCAGGGACAGTTTCACTGTAAATTCGAATTTCACGTTCGGGGTGGTCAGGTAATTTACCATCAAGAATGCAGGGCCCACGGGTAGTCAGTGAGAGCTCTAATCAGGAACTGTTACTCTTGCTAATTAGCATATTGCACCCCAGAAATGGGTTTTTATTGGTGAAATAATAGCCTGTGGATTAGCATGTAGCATGATGAGACTCTCAATGATGAAATTAAAATGCCTGAAGTATGTAGTTTTGGGTTTTTTTGTTTTGTTTTTTTTTTTTGTTTTTTTCAGAGACACTGACTCCTCCTAATATGCATGACAAGGTAGAAGAACCTTGAAAAACCAAAAGTCTTGCCTTTAGGGATGATGTCTTTGACTAAATCTCTACCCGCTCCTACCTCCAGAGGTGAACTCTTGAGGGATCTGAGCAGTGCCCCATCAGGCTATACTGGAACCTGAGTTCAGCAAAGAAAAGAAGTGTGCCCCTATATACATTTACAAAAATATTCTCCTATATTTTGAGCTAAGTGAAAAAAGTTAATAACATCTTTACAATAAAAGAATATAGCCATATATAAAGGTCCATGTTATCCGCTCTGTTGCCCAACGGGACTGCATGCCATTGTCAACCCCTATAAAGCCGTCTGGTTACTTGAATATAACTTTTCTTGTTGCACAGCTACCCAGAGACATAAAACGAATAACAGCCTGCCTTTACTTAACATTTTGATATTTTCTTCATGACATTATTATTATTATTATTATTATTATTATTATTTAATTCTGCCTTAAAATACTACTCCTGGCAGGGAGCAGTGGCTCATGCTTGTAATCCCAAAACTTTGGAAGGCTGAGGCAGGTGGATCATTTGAGGCTAGGAGTTTGAGACCAGTCTGTGAAACCCTGTCTCTACACAAAAATTAACCAGTCTCATAACCCAGTCTCTAAATAAATAGATTAAATTCTTTTTTAAAAAGATTTTTTTTTTAATATTACTATTCCTAATTACTGACTTTTTGGCACCTTCTTAAATTTTGCACCTGTGATAAGTGTCTCACTACCCTGATTCTGAGCATGGAGAGTCTACAAAGCTGAAATATCTTGTCTTTAGAATTTTGGCATTTAGTTCTAGTGAACCTTTTATCCAAAGCAGTGCTCAAAGTACTTCATGGATGGAGAACTGGAGCTATCTAGAAACTATAAAATGAGTTGCACAAAATATTTATTTTAATTTTTTGTTGTTTTGTATGTTCTCTTAGTAATCAATATTTAGTTAATAAATGTCTGGGCGTGTGGTAATTTGCTGAAGCTTGCTTTCAGTTTTACTTGGAACCCAAGAACTTCAGGATTGGCTACCGTTTTTACCAAACAGAAAGAGTAAGTTGACTCAGGTCAACCACAATAACCAAATAGACAATGACTGGAATGGAGTCATGGAAATAATGTATATTTTATTTAATTAACTACATTTTTGTAGCACTTACTACATGCCAGACATTGTTATGCTTTTAAACAATTAACTCTAATCTTCACAACACCACTTTATATGAAGTATTATTACGATTTCTACTTTACAAATGAAAAACACTGTTTTCTTTCTCTTGGTAAAATACAGAAATAGATGTATGTCATTTGAAGCTGGCTGACAGAAAAGATCCATCATGAATATTATAGAAAACTAACATAACAAAAGGAAAGAAAACACTACCCTAAAGACTCACAGAGTAGTGATTTTTTTTTTTTTTTTCATTTCGTTATGTTAGTTTTCTACAATGTTCATGATGAATATTATAGACAATTCTGGCTCTCATGATGAATTATTTTACAAATATTACAATATTACTATATTTCTAAAATAATTCATCATGAGAGCCAAAAATAAATTAAAGGAACTTATTAAAATCCTCAATTGAATGCAGAAGACTACAAATCAAAACTACAAAAAAACCGCAACTCAAAACTACAAAGAACTGGGCAAAATGTGCTAGCTCGATCAACAAAATTTCTTTACTATGTATGTTTTTATTTGTCTACATATGTATTACTCTTCCCTTTTGTTTCATATTTCAATTATCTTTGTACTCCATACCTAGATCAGGCCCTGTGCATAACAGTCTCCAAGAAAATGCTCGATGAATAAATGCATGAACCCACTCCTCCCTTTTACGAAAATAGTTGTTGAACATATGAGTATCTTAAATAAACACTTTTGTAGCCTCTAAACAAAGGAACCCCCAATTTAATAATGTGTGGCTTATAGACTTCCACTGAAGAAGATAAATAGAATCTTCAATGTGCAATTATTGAGGAATCTTGTTTTGCTTTCAAAGCATAAAAATTCAAATGAAAGATTTTGGTTCTTTCTGGTGGAACAAACACATTGATTAAAATATAAATAATTAGTAAATGGTATTTTGAATTTTTAAAGTAATTTTTATATTCAAAAGATTTTAATATTTATATATTCTAAAATAACTACTACCAACCTTTCCAAACAAAAAATTATAAGAAACTACATAAATTTCAGCTAAAGATTCCAGCTAGATTTAAAAGGAAACTGTGATTAATGAATTTTCAGGTGAATAGAAAGTACCTCCTGTTGTTGCTATGGTGCTTTGACACCACTTGGCAGCGATTTAAGGGCTTAACAGGAAAGAAGACAAATGAACACTATAGCAAAAGGCTCCACATAACACTAGTCATTGTTCCAAGCGCAATTCCATTTGCAATCTGAGTGATCTGAGAATAAATGCTTTGAAGGCACATCCATAAAAAGGGATTTCGTAAGTATCAGACAGTACCTCAGTATTGATCAGCAAAATAAGAAAATCTGCCAGTGAAAGTAATCAGAAAATAGATTTTTCTTCTATATTATGATAATCATTTCCATGTTTATATAATTACATGGTTTTAGACAAAGTAGTCATTTTAGTAACTTTTCATTGTTCTTCCCAAATATTTAAAACTCGAGTGGACAACTTTGTAATATAATTGTCAGGATTTCTAGCATTTTTGTTTTGTGCCTTGACAATCACAGCCCCCATTAATTAGTGCTCTGGGAATGAAGTCCATTACACTGAAGGTGACCTTGTAAAAATACATTAATTATTAAATCAATTTTATTATGTGTGGTGTGGTTCAAAGACAATCAGTGTTACCTTGAAGCTGTACACATGCAGACACAGACACACACACACACACACACACACACACACACACACACACACACACACACAGATGCTGCACTAGAGCAAGCTCTACCTGAGCAGGAATCTTTGTCTGCTTTGCTCAGTGCTGTATCACTAACACCTCCTTTGAGCATCTAATAATGTTAAAAATAATATTAATATTTATAACTTCTCATAATGCTAACGGTGTCCAGAAACTGGGATGTGCACTATACATTTTTATTTAAACACCACAGCAAAATTGTAAATTAGATGATATTATAACCCTCATTTATTTGATGAGACAGGTTGAATTACAGATAAATAACTTGGCTGCAATTGGAAAAACTGGAGGAGCTGGAATCAGTCTCATATGCCTCTAACTGGAAGTTCTGACCATCATTGCCTTATTACACCATCTCCAAATGACTTCCTAGTCACCAAGTCTTCATCATTACCAGAACATGAGAGAATATTCTGTCTTTTCTTTTCTTATAACTCAATATCCCCAGCTTTCTCCGTACCAGTTCACTTTCCCCAACCCTCCAATGCCAGAATCCATCCTCTCTTTCTGAACTGGAACAAGGTGCACTTAGTCATGTAGGATGGCGACTAATCAACTCTTTACACTTTAGAGTAAATGATTTTCAGTAAATTGCCTCACCCAAACATTTCTATCTTAAACCTTTCATCTCTGCTGCTCAAAGTTCCATCTATTTCTAAAGGAATTCAGACATCAGCAAGTAGTTGAGAAGAACATTTCTGAAAATAAGAATAATGTCATTCATTCAACACTTTTTATTATCAAGTTTACTGTTATGGAATAAATTTTGCCCCCTTGAAAATTCATATGCTGAGGCCCTAACCCACAATGTGATTCCTGTTACTGATAGGGTCTTTAAGGAGGTAATTATGGGTTAATGAGGCGATAAGGGTGGAGCTCTACTTTGATAGGGCTAACATCATAAGAAGAGAAAACGGGCCGGGTGTGGTGGCTTACGCCTGTAATCCAAGCACTTTGGAGGCCAAGGCGGGCAGATTACCTGAGATCGGGAGTTCAAGAGCAGCCTGACCAACATGGTGAAACCCCGTCTTTATTTAAAAAAAAAAAAAAAACGAGAGAGAGAAAAAGACCAGAGCTCACTCACTCCTGGGCTTACACACCCTCTCTCTGAGAGCACACAAAGGAAAGGCTATATGGGGACACCAATAGAAGGCAGCTGCCTGCAAGCCAAGAGGAGAGGTCCCACCAGAAACTGACCCTACTGGCGCCTTGATCTTGGCGTTTCCAGAACGCTGAGTAATTTGTCTTGTTTAAACCACCCAGTCTGTGGCATTTTATTGTGGTGCTGGGCAGAGTAATACAATTCCTTACCTATTTGTCAAGCACTGTGTTAGGCAGTAGGGATACAAAGTCAAGTAAAGCAGAGCTCTTGTTTGCTCAGAATTAATGGAAGTGAGGAAAATAGAGAAAAGGAGGTGTGATCAATGGCACCGCTGATTGTAAGTAAAGTGCTCTGATGGCCTCAAGAAGAAAAGATTAGTTCTATCCAAAAAGGTTAGATAAGTCTTAATAACAGAGGTAAATTTTATGTTGGACCTTTTAGAAAAAATAATAGTTTGGCAGAGGAAGAAATAAGGTAGTTTAAATTGGGGAAAGGAATAATATGAGAAAAGATAAAAGTATGGGTATTGCATTTGTGTTTAGAAACTGACAATCTGTTTTAATTAATTAGAATATGGGTGGTGATGGGAGATGAAGGAGTCTGTATTGAGAAAGAAAAAAGAGCTACAGAAACAAATAGAGTCATATCAGTCCCTGGTCTTCTATGAAAAGGAGTCCTCCAGGTCTGCAAGGCAATGGTCAGGGGATATTCACAGCCATCTTCCTAAATCGCTAGTTCTTAAAAGTTTGACAACACCAAACTTTCAAAAGGAAATGAATTGGCTGGGCATGGTGGCTCAAACTTGTAATCCCAGCACTTTGGGAGGCCAAGGCAGGTGGATCACCTGAGGTCAGGAGTTCAAGACCAGCCTGACCAATATGGTGAAACCCCTTATCTATTATATTTAATAGAAAAAAAAAAGGAAATTAATTATGTATAGAATGCAAAGGACCTGAAGGAGGTGTGATCAATGGCACCGCCTTTTTTTTTTTTTTTTTTTTTGAGACAGAGTCTGTTGCAGGGCGCCAGGCTGGAGTGCAGTGGTGCGATCTTGGCTTACTGCAACCTCCGCCTCCTGGGTTCAAGCAATTCTCTGCCTTCAGCCTCCCAAGTAGCTGGGACTACAGGCATGCGCCACCACGCCCAGCTAATTTTTGTATTTTTTAGTAGAGACGGGGTTTCACTGTGTTGGCCAGGATGGTCTCGATATCCTGACCTCGTGATCTACCCGCCTCAGCCTCCCAAAGTGCTGGGATTACAGGCATTAGCCACCATGCCCAGTCAGGACCTGAAGTTTTACAATAAAAGATAAAAAGTTTATACTGATTAAAATTTTTTAAATTAAAGAACAAATACATATTATAGAAAGAAAGTAATTCTAATAATGGGTAAGGATGCTGAATCATGCTGACATTTAATAAGGATAATTTTATATAACAGGAACTTCAGGTATATCTTAGAAAACTGAAGTCATAAAATAGATACGATCCTTACCTTTTCATTAATTTGACCAGTGTTCCATGGAGTGATTACCTACATTACACTAACGCATATAATTGTTCCAAGGAGAACTAATCCAAGTAGGGGATTCTAAATGAGAAGGGAATCCACTCTCCACCAATAGAATAGATAGCTCACCAGTATTTAATTCAAACTATTTCTAGCCCGGTTTGGTGATATACACCTGTAGTCCAAGCTATGCAGCAGGCTGAGGTAGGAGGATCACTTGAGTCCAGGAGTTCAAGAGAACCCCATCTCTCTCTCTTTCTCTCTATATATAATTTAATAACATATATAATTACATATTATTAATAATAAAAAATATAACTCCCTATCTATATATATTTTATATATATAAGAATCCCCCATATGTAAATATATTTTATATATAGAAAGATATATAGAGATGTTCCATTATATATATTTAGAGAGAGAGAGATTACATATATATATCGGGGGGGAGTTATAGCTATAAAATACATGTTTATATATATACAAAACCTCTCACTATACATATTTTTATATATATAAACCTCTCTATATATGCACATAGAGAACTTCTACATAAAATATAAATATAGATAAATATTTATATATAACTATAATATATAAATATCTATAAAGAGGCTCTCCCTATATACATAGATAGTAAATATATAATATATAATCAAATCTATAATATATGAAATATGTAATATGCATATTCAACATAAATATATAATAATATATAACATATAGTATGTCTATTCTATATGAATATATAGTATATATTTTATGTATAACTTCAGGTCCTTTGCATATATATATATATAGAGAGAGAGAGAGAGAGAGAGGTTTTTATTAACATATATAAAACCCTTGTACACTGTTGATAGGAATGTGAATTAGTACAGTCACTATGGAGAACAGTATGGAGGTTTCTGAAAAAAAAAACTACAAATAGAACTACCATATGATCCAGCAATCCCACTGGGATCTTATTGTATATTTCAGAATATCTTAAAAAATGGAATTTGGGCTGGGCGTGGTGGCTCACGCCTGTAATCCAAGCACTTTGGAGGCCAAAGCAGGCAGATCACCTCAGGTCGGGAGTTCAAGACCAGCTTCACCAACATGGTGAAACCCTGTCTTTAAAAAAAAAAAAAATAAAGAAAAAATTTTTTTAAAAAAAAGAGGTAGGATTGGAATGTTCCTAACACAAATATTATATATGAAGGAGTTTTATATATATATAATATATAGTGAGAGGGGGGTTTATATGTATAAACTGCTAGGTATATATCCAAAAGAAAGAAAATTGATACATCAAAGAGATATCTGTACTCCCATGTTTATTATAGCACTATTCATGGTAGCCGAGATATGAAATCAAATTAAATGTTTCTCAATAGATGAATGGATAAAGAAAACGTGATACATATAAACAATGGATATTATTTAACCATAAAAATATGAAACCCTGTCATTTGCCACAACATAGATGGAAGTGGAGGACATTATGTTAAGTGAAAAAAGTCAGGCAGAGAAAGAAAAATACAGCATGTTCCCACTCATATGTGGGAGCTAAAAAAATTTGAATTGGTGGAGATGGAATGTGGAATGATAGTTACCAGAGGCTGGGAAGTGTAGCCGGTGAGGTGGGACAGAATGAAGAAGGGATAGTTAATGGGTGCAAAAATACAGTTGGATAGAAGAAATTAGATCTAGTGTTAGGAAGCAAAATAGGGCAACTATAGTTGATAATAATTTATTGTATATTTCAGAATAACTAAAAGAGTAGAATTGGAATGCTCCTAACACAAAGAAACAATACCTGCTTAAGGATATCCCAATTACCCTGATTTGATCATTACACATTGTATGCTTGTATTACAATATCACATGTACTCTATAAATATGTTTAACTATTATGTACCCATAATAATTAAAATTAAAAATTAAAAAAACACAAAGGCATCTTATTTGTCCTTTCCTTATTCTCCTCAACATTTGTCTAGCATGGTTTAGGCAGTACAAGCAGGGAGCGGGCAGATAATACACTTCTTTTTTTTTTTTGATGTGGAGTCTTGCTCTTGCCGCCCAGGCTGGAGTGCAGTGCAGGATCTCCGCTCACTACAACCTCTGCCTCCTGGGTTTAAGCGACTCTCCTGCCTCAATCTCCTGAGTAGCTAGAATTACAGGTGCCCACCACTACATCTGGCTAATTTTTGTGTTTTTAGTAAAGACAGGATTTCACCATGTAGGCCAGGCTAGTCTCAAACTCTTGACTTCAGGTGATCCACCTGCCTTTGCCTCCCAAAGCGCTAGGATTACAGGTGTGAGCCACCGCGCTTGACACAAATTTTAAAGATTGTAGAAACAATTATAGTAGACTGATGCTGGCTTGGTTAGGCTTCTTTTACAAGATAGTAATTTTTTTTTTAAATAAACTTTTAAAAGAAAGCCTCCCACTTAGAGATAAGTAGAATAGAAAAGCATTTAAAGAACTGCAGAGATTCCTGGGTAGTCTGGATTAGCTGTAACACACAATAAGACCCTTAGTCTTTCACTCCACCTTTCACACTCTCCACAGGAGTCCTTTTAGTAATCTTAACTCTCTCAGGATACCACTATCTACCAGTTGCTCCAGCCAAAAATCCAAGAGCGAAACTTCATTTCTCTCTGTATTTCATTTTGTACATCTATGTCATCAACAAATCCCACTGCTTCTGCTTCCAAAATATATCATAAACCAAGCTATCTATCTCCACTGCCACCTGCTCAGCCCAACTACAATCTGCTCTCAGCTAGGTTTCTTCAAACTCTCCAATGTCTCCAAGCTTCCCCAATAAATCATTCTCCCTAGAAGAGCCAAATTAGTCGTTTTTAAAGGCCGGACCTCTGTCTCCCCTTAAAACAAGTGATTATATAATATTTAATACTTATATTTAAGAAAAATAGAGCAGACATCTATATAGCCATGACACATTAAAATCTCCTTATATATCTCTTCCCAACTAACTATGCTATTCACCATCCTCCAACTATCCAAAATAAAATGATGTTTATTTTACTAAGATACTTATTTTGGTAGTCTAAATATATCTCTAAGCAATATGTATTGTTTTTGCATTTTTAAAGTTTGGTATAGGCTGGGCGTGCTGGTTCACGCCTGTAATCCTAGCACTTTGAGAGGCTGAGGCAGATGGATCACCTGAGGCCAGGAGTTTGAGACCAGCCTGACCAACATGGTGAAATCTTCTTTTTTAAATAATAATAATAATAAAAATAAAAAGTTTGGTATAAATGGTATTTTATTGTATGTATCCGTTGACAATTTGTCTTTATTATATGCTTGTCACATTCTGTTCATTTTTACTTCTCTATAATATTCCACATTAGAAATAAACAATACTTCATTGATTCATTTTCCTGTTGATGTATATTTAAGTGGTTTGTGTTTTTTTGTTGTTGTTGTTATTGTTATTACAGACAATGCTAATCCAGATATTTTATATATGATTATTACTACATATTTTTGAGAGCTTACTTTTAAGTATATCCCTAGCATAAAACTGTTCAGCAACAGCAAGTTTAATCTTCAATTTGCCATTGTAGAACTGACCCAATGTAGTTCTTTGCACTTATTTGGTTATTTTGAAATTTATAGGTAACTCCAATAGTAAGAGGAAGGTGAAGCCTATGTTTGCCTTCTTCCCTCATAATTTTGTTATCTAATGAGATTAACAATGAAAGCAAGCTTCATAGATTTTATTCAGTAAGCAAGTCCAGAAATAGTCATATTACCTATACTATTAGCCTAATGAAGTTCCACCTTTCTCTTTTTAGAGTAAAACTCATTGCCTAAGAGTTATTCAAGGCAGATATGACAATAATTCAGCTCATCTTCCAAGAACCTAGAGAAACAGAATAGACTGTTCACAAGTTCAAGTGGTGTCCTAGGCTAGGCACCAGCAGAAGAGCAGCTGAGTTGATTAAGTGCCAGGCCTCCATGTGCAAGCCCGGACCCAGAAAGTCTAAAGTCCTGCCTGCCTTGGCTGATTACACCCCACTCCCCTGTCTGCGTTCGCCATTAACCTTGATCACTCAGCGGAGCTTCCCCCGGACAATAAGCTTCTAAACCCACCCTGCCATCTTGAATGCTATTATGATAATGTGAATACTCCTCACCCCGCCCTACCATCTTAACTACTCTTACGCCTGACCCTACCTGCCATTGTAACTAAACTTATGGTAATGTATACTCCTTGCTCCTACCCCCACCATGGTAAGTGATCGTACTCCCTAACACCTCTGCTCCCTCCCCAAAACATTTGCCCCAACCTATAAAACCAACTCCTGGCCGGGCGCGGTGGCTCAAGCCTGTAATCCCAGCACTTTGGGAGGCCGAGGCGGGTGGATCACGAGGTCAAGAGTTCGAGACCATCCTGGTCAACATGGTGAAACCCCGTCTCTACTAAAAATACAAAAAATTAGCTGGGCACGGTGGCGTGTGCCTGTAATCCCAGCTACTCAGGAGGCTGAGGCAGGAGAATTGCCTGAACCCAGGAGGCGGAGGTTGCGGTGAGCCAAGATCGCGCCATTGCACTCCAGCCTGGGTAACGAGAGCGAAACTCCGTCTCAAAAAAAAAAAAAAAAAAAACCAACTCCTATCCCACTGGGCTTCACTAACACCCTTTTCGGCCTTAGCCCACCTGTACCCAGGTGAATAAACAGCTATGTTGCTCACACAAAGCCTGTTTGTGGTGGGGGGTGGGGGTGTCACTTCATTTAAATAGTGTGTTTTAACATTAAGCAGATTCCTCCACTGTATTAATGCAAGAAGGAGGGTGCCTGCTCAATTTAGCCAATCCATTTATAATATGGGAGAGTATTACCATTATGAATGTAAAAAATTTATTCAAATAGATCTCTGTGTGTGTGTGTGGTGTGTGTGTGTATAAATAAGGTATAGTTTGCCCTTATATCTTTCTACCCACCTAAATCAGTGGCTCTCATTCAAGGACCCATTCTCTTCACTTTTACTCCCCTTTTTTGTACCAATATGTGGTTAACATTCATTCCAAACTGTTTTCAAAGTAGCAGTGTCAATATGTAAATAGGATATAGTTTATGAATTTGCCAAAGCACCAATAAACAGAGGCAAATTAAGATGAGTTTTATTGTGGACATAATAAAATTCATTATTTGTTTGAACATAATCTAAAATAAACCACAATAAATAATTGTAGCATGCTCTGGTTTTACAGTGGAAATATCAATTTAACTGTTAATAATGTCTCTAAATTTCATTCAGATTTTAAAATCATTTATTTCTATTTCAAGAGGAAAGTAAACTGAATATAAATATTCACTGCCCTAAAGATGCAGAAACTTTCTCCACAATCATACAAGTATTTCTAGTGCTGGGACTTATTTTCCACGTCACCTAAAAATTTGCTTTTCACTGTTTTTAAATTTTCCTATATGGTGCAAACCTGTTTTCTTAGAACCTCTGTCCATAAGTACAAGAATATATGAATATTGAATATTTCTAAATAACTAAAATAGTATAACTGGATTGTTTGTAATACAAAGGATAAATGCTTGAGGGGATGGATACCTCATTTTCCATAATATGATCATCACACATCACACACCTGTATCAAAATATCTCATGAACCCCATAATTGTATACACTTACTATGTATTCATGAAAAGTTAAAAATTAAAAAAATGAATACACAATCTAGTCATTTGAAAATACCACGTTAAATGTAATTGCACATGATGATTTCTAAATGATGTGACTATTTCATAACAAATTTTTGCTTTATTCCAACATTCTCACTTTTAAAACATAATAATTTATTTGTTGAAACCTAAAAAGTAAAAATTTTAAAAGAAAGTTTACCTAATGAATCTTGATTGCTTCTTAGATACAATATCTTTATTTTGTAATGTTTATTTCATTTTATTTATTTATTTTTGAGACGGAGTTTCGCTGTTGTTACCCAGACTGGAGTGCAATGGCGCAATCTCAGCTCACCACAACCTCCGCCTTCTGGGTTCAAACAATTCTCCTGCCTCAGCCTCCCGAGTAGCTGGGACTACAGGCGTGCACCACCATGCCCAGCTAACTTTTGTATTTTTAGTAGAGACGGGATTTCACCTTGTTGACCAGGATGGTCTCGATCCCTTGACCTCGTGATCCACCCGCCTCGGCCTCCCAAAGTGCTGGGATTATAGGCATGAGCCACCACACTGTAATGTTTATTTTATTAGCTCTCTGGAAATCAGGATAATTTGGTTTCATTATGATGCAATGTTACATCTAAAAGTCATTTTAATACATGAAGTCAAGCCAGTCCCAAGAGTGATGAGTTTCATTCTCCTCAATCTAAGGTTGCTCATTTTATGTCTTGACAAAGATTCTCTCCTTTGACCAAAACTTTAGCAAGGCTCCTCTGATTCCTCTGCTGGACTAGGCAACACTGAGCTTCCTTTTTTGTTCTTGCAGGATCCAGTTTGAGCAAGAATCCTGCTAAGTCCACTTAGAGAGAATGCCCCACCTTTGGTGTCCTACTATCTTTGATATCCTATCACACTAGTCTTCCTTCAGCAATAATCCTATCAAGTTGTTACAGCCTCTTACCTTTGATGTTTTTCTTCCTAGTAATTTTCCATGCACTGATCCCCACCCTGCTCCTTAGTTATAAATCTGCACTCAGCCTCGTTGAAGTTAGGACTGAATCCACTCTCTCTCACTGCAGGATTCCATTGTAGTGGTCCTATACCTATCACGAGGTCCTACCTTGGACGTTAGTCTGCCTTAACATCTTTAACAAGTGTCATGATGAGTTTTTTTTTTTTCTTTAACAGTCTTCTCGGGTATACCAAAGTATTGGGATATACAGTCTTCTCTTCCCTTAAATCCCACAGAACCTCCCACCCTCCCCTCCATTTCTACTTTAATTCTCTTTCTTAGCCTGAAAGTAGAAAACAGCTTGAGCCATTAAAAAGTCCTAAAAACAATCCCATTAAATAAAAGGCTCATTTTTATCCTCTTGGAATACTGTGACAAAGAAATCTAGGATGTTTCTTTGAAAAAATATTCATGGTTTTTAATTCATTTCAACAATTATTTACTAGGTGCCAGGCACTGGACTAGGACCCAAGCCTTGTGCTAGTACAGCCATTGCAATAAGTATAACATGTGAAATTCTCATCCTTCAAAGTTAGCGATGCCAAAGACTTACAGAATTAAGAAAGTGAGGCAATACAAGCCCTGTGATGTTTCAGCATGGTCCTAATGAGACCTTGGTATTTTCTGAAGAGTAGACAGTGCATGTAAACGGTGGTAACCTCTCTTTACATATGAGATGTAAATAACTGGATCTTATAAGTTCTCACTTATAAGTGGGTATTGAACAATGAGAACACATGGACACAGGTAGGGGAACATCACACATTGGGGTCTGTTGGGGGGTGGGGGGCTAGAGGAAGGATAGCAGGGGATGGGAAGATTGGGGAGGGATAGAATTAGGAGAAATATCTAACATAGGTGACCGGCGATGGAGGCAGTAAACCACCATGGCATGTGTATATCTATGTAACAGTCCTGCAAGATCAACACATGTACCCCAGAACCTGAAGTATTAGAAAAAAAAATTTATCATGTTAAGAAAACGTCATCATATTTAAAGATAAATCATTTGCTTTATTGTATAAATGACAATTTTAACAAGGGTACAAATTAGATATAATTATACAAACTGAATATTTATATCAAATTTATATCCTTCATTCTATTAATGAGCAGTTTAAATATATAATAAAATTCAAAATGATAAAGACATCTACATTTGGGCATAAAAAGAAAAGAAAGCAAAGAGAGGAAGTCTACTTGTCCATTCAGTAATTAACAAAGATTTATGTAAAAGTTCCACAAATTGATCTCAGAATCAGAGCAGTGTTACATTTTCTATTAACAAAAACTATAAAATACTAGTAATTGTGCTTTATGAAAATTTTTTGAGGCAATCTACATAGGAAATATTATCAAGATTCATAATTGCACAAATCTGAAAGACTTTACATGTCTTATCACATATTACACTGCTGTCATAACTCACAAAGAAGTAATTGTAGTATTTTATAAACTGCTTACTGTCTAGGATTGCAAATTGTTTAGCTAATCCATATAAACTTTCCGGCTGCAAATCTTCAATGTCATAGGTCTGGGTTAGGATATACTCCAGCTTCCAGATGGACTCTCCCTTTAGATTCGCCTCTGTCAGGTTCAAGTAATACTGCAACACATCCTACAGTTAAGAACAGTAACAAAGCCTGGTTCATTTTTGGGCACATAAGGCACTGTACAACAGGAAGCGTTCATGTTACAATTTATGTGACATTTTAGGCTTGGCTGTAATCCCAGCACTTTGGGAGGCTGAGATGGGTAAATTACCTGAGGTAATTACTGAGGAGTTCAAGACCAGCCTGAACAATGTGGTGAAATCCCATTTCTACTAAAAACACAAAAAAAGAAAATTAGCCGAGTGTGGTGGCAGACCTGTAATCCCAGCTACTTGGGAGGCTGAGGTAGGAGAATCACTGGAACCCAGAAGGCAGAGGTTGCAGTGAGCCAAGATTGAGCCACTGTATTCCAGCCTGGACAACAGAGCAAGACTTTGTCTCAAAAAAAAGAAGGAAAGAAAAAGAGGCTCAATAAAAATTTTTTTTATCACTTTTTCCATTTTAAAAAGAATGAAAGAACATAATAGCATATAATCCAAACTATACAGAGAGCGGTACAAAATAAAAAAAAAAGCTTCAATTCACACACTTCAGAGGTAGCCATCACTAATAGTTGTGTGTATCAGGGGTATGCTAGAAGTAGCTTGTACCAGCTCACAAAAGCCTATTGTCAAAATTTTAGGAACATTGCTGGTCAATTTGTGGCACTTTGGTAGCTTGAAATTGTTCATGATGTGAGTATTTCTGTCATGGATGTTGGCAAACACTACAAATTAAGGCACTTTTCTCCTCAGTGAACCAGTTGTTAAACATTTGCCAGTACACCAGTGAATGTGTGGGGTTCTAGGCTTTATATCAAAACAAAGATAAATATTTTGAATATGCATTCTTATTTACATTTTTGGCTTTTTCAAAATATGGAGTCTTACTATACACATAATGTTTTAAGAAATTATTTAGAAATTATGTAAGATATTAATTTTACATTTTTAGAAATTATTAAGTGCTATATCAGGAAAATCTTCCTACGTCAGTATATATGTACACACGTATATATACATCGGGGTCTGAACCTCAGATGGTGTCTATATAGATACATACACACATATATAGATGGATATATACGTGTATGTAGATGAATATAGATGGATATATACGTGTATGTAGATGTATATATCTGAGGTTTAGATCCAAAATTAGGCAGCTAAAAGTTGTAGCAAAAATTCTCTTGGACTAATTTATCATGCAATTGTTTCGTCTCCCCATTGAATCAAATATTTATGAATCAAACCAGATTTCTGCCATGCTCCCTCCTCCCTCTGTTATTCTGGGGAGTAACAGAACCATCTTCTATTTAAATTCATCTAGGAAAAAAATAGCAATTATACCAACAATGGCTTTAATTGAAGTGAATTGTTTTCTGATTATATTGTAGAAAGGGGAAGTTACCCCCAACCGAAGTACCCATAAGTCAAATGACCAGCCTTTTGTGCTAAATTGTTCTAAAGCAAGCAGCCATCAAGTTGCTCCAAAGATCTTTTGTTACAAAGGTCAATATCCAACTCAATTTTTTGCCTTTAAAAAATTGTTTTGGGTGGACCCAGTGGCTCACATCTGTAATATCAGCAATTTGGAAGGCCAACGTGGGAGGATCGCTTGAGGTCAAGAGTTCAAGACCAGCCTGGGCAACATAGGGAGGCCCCCCCATCTCTATTAGGTGGGCGTGGCATGAGTGCCCGTAGTCCCACCTATGTGGGAAGCTGAGGTGGATCACTTGAGCCCACGAGTTTGAGGCTGCTGTAAGCTATGATTGCCCCACTACACTCCAGCCTGGGTAACAGAACAATACCTTGTCTCTAAAAAAAAGAACAGAAAATCTTGTTTGCTAACATTTATTAAGCATTTAGTATAAGCCAAGCATTTTTAAAGTGCTTTACACAGATTTGTTCATGGACTCCTCATAGCAACTCAGTGAATTAAATAATACTTTAATTCCCATCCGTGGAGAAATAGACAGGGACACAGAGAAGCTTTAAAATATGCCTCATGAGAGGGAATGGTTCCAGAGCCTATACTCTTCCTGATACTTATATTCTGGAGAAGAAGAATGAACATGGCTTATTGAAATGTTTCAGTATGTACCCAAGTTCACAAACATGGCACTACCCAATGAAAGCTTCACCTAAATAAATGTGAAGTCCTTAGAAGAACAGAAACAGCCTTCCAAAGACTAACTTCATCAGCTCACACTTAGTAAGTCTTGATAACATTGCAAGTATAAAAAAGAAGGATGCCAGGAGATTTTGACATAAAATACATCTCACACAGCTGTCCTGAGAAAAATTCAACTGAACTGTTGAAAACTGCAAAGATATGCCTAAATATGGGGTCAGCTCTGAAATCTGCCAACTTACCAATAATTTATAGTCACGAGGATCATACTGAAATAGTCTGAAACCAGGATTGTTGGTCTGTTTTTCTGAAACACTCTTCACTGGTGTAACAGCAGGAGCCACAAACAAAGAATTTACTGGACTTCCTGAACAAAACACACACACACAAACATAAGTTCTTAAATAATAGAGTTTAACTGTATTAAAAATATAAACAGGCTCCCTGGCCAAGTGATATGTGATTATTGATGGATACTGACTTGAAACAAATATGAAGAGACAGTTTTGAGAAAATCGGGGTATTTCTGTTATTGATACTGGATAATATTGTCGATTTTGTTAAGTAAGTTAATGTTATTGTGGCTATGTAAATTATCCACATATTTTAGCAATGAATACAGAAAGTACTGAAATAGATCCAGTGTTTGAGATTCACTTTCAAATACTTCAGCAAAAAAATTAAAAGACTTTAAAAGGAATAGGCAAAGCAAATGCGGACAAATTTTAATAGTTGAATATGAGTGATGAGTATACAGGGGCTTGTTTGTATCATTCTCTCTGCTTATATATGTATCAATAAACACTTACAAGTAAGAGCTTAACATATTTTATTCTAAGCCATTGTGTAAACTTTGCTTTGCTTTCTAAATTCTGAGAAATAAAACGAGTAACATCAAAAGAAACTTGAGTGTAGCGGTTTAAAGAAGAATGATGTTTCTTTAAACAGGAAGATTTAAAAGAAAATTTGATTGAGCTGAGAGTTTCTGAGGCTTTTGCATTGATGGCAAATAAATAACACCAGCCCTGTGACGCTAATAGGAGCTCCTGTTGAAGAAATCCAGCTGCAGGCCTAATATTATGATTTGGACACTCATCATACAACCATTGAGGATAATTCAGAAAAGGCTAGTGCTGGCAGATTTTTTGAATAAAATGTTTAATTTACTAAATCAGCAAATTTACTGAATATTCACTGCTTTGCTCTAGCCTCTTGGACTGGGGAGATGCAAAGACAGCATTACATTACCTTTTCTATCTGAAAGAACCATAATGCTGTCTCTGTGAGTGTGTCCATAAAATTGGCCTGCAATGACATCACTGTATTTTCGAAAAATATCTATCAATTTCTCATTATAGTATTCTCTCATTGCTGTGATGCTCTTTGAATATGGCAGATACCCCACGGGAACATGTGCTATGATGTACACCTGGAAAAAGAAGCACAAGGAGGACTCATGAGAATCTTTCTGCACATTTATCATAACTAAATGACATTTAGATACCCAATATTGAAAGTATATTAATTATAATTTAGAAAACAAATCTACCATCTCTTCTATTTATAACAAAAAGAGATGAAATTATAAAACTATTAAGGTCACTATATTTGCAGTGTTGATGATATAACGACCCGTGACTTCAGTCACAATTTTTTTATTTGGCCTCTTTTTATATCAATAAATGTCCACTAATCCTAAAAGTAGTAAAAGCAAAACAAAATAAAACTGGCCATGCAAGGTGGCTCAGGCCTGTAATTACAGCACTTTGAGAGGCCAAAGCAAGTGGGTTGCTTGAGCCCCTGCAGAGTTTGAGATCAGCCTGGGCAACATGGTGAAATCTTATCTCTGTAAAAAATAATAGAAAAAAAAATGGCCGGGCGTGGTGGCTCACGCCTGTAATCCCAGCACTTTGGGAGGCCGAGGCAGGTGGATCACGAGGTCAAGAGATCGAGACCATCCTGGTCAACATGGTGAAACCCCGTCTCTACTAAAAATACAAAAAATTAGCTGGGCATGGTGGCGTGTGCCTGTAATTCCAGCTACTCAGGAGGCTGAGGCAGAATTGCCTGAACTCAGGAGGCCGAGGTTGCTGTGAGCCGAGATCGCGCCATTGCACTCCAGCCTGGGTAACTAGAGCGAAACTCCGTCTCAAAAAAAAAAAAAAAAAGAAAAGAAAAGAAAAAAATTAGCCAGGTGTGGGGGCGCATGCCTGTCTGTAGTCCCATCTACTCAGGAGGCTGAGGTAGGAGAATCACTTGAGCCCAGGAGGTTGAAGCTTCAGTGAGCCATGATCGTGCCACTGCACTCTAGCCTAGGCAACAGAGTGAGACCCCTGTGTCTGAAGAAAAAAAAAAAAACTAAAATGACTTGGCCGGCCTTGGTGGCTCACACCTCTAATCCCAGCACTTTGGGAGGGTGAGGCTGGTGGATCACCTGAGGTCAGGAGTTCAAGACTAGCCTAGCCAACATGGTGAAACCCCATCTCTACTAAAACTACAAAAATTAGACAGACATGGGGGCGGGTGCCTGTAATCCCAGCTATTCGGGAGGCTGAGGCAGGAGAATCGCTTGAATCTGGGAGGTAGAGGATGCAGTGAGCCAAGACGGTTGCCATTGCACTCCAGCCTAAGTGGCAGAGCAAGACTCTGTCTCAAACAAACACACACACACACACACACACACACACACACACACACACAAGAAAACCACCATGAGTAAGGTGTTTATGCAAAAAAAAACTTCGAATTTTATTGATACCGAACTCCACCCCAAGTTTAATAAACATACAAATTTAGCCTTCTGCTTATTCCCAGATGGTTTTGGTCTATGGGATCTACCTTCTCCTTATTCTGCTGAGAGCTGTTCAGTGTACTTTCTAGCCATTCAAATTGGTTGGCTGGGTCAGTCTTGTTCAGGGTCTTGATATTGGGGCCATAGTACAAGTTTGTGTTTAGACTGATGATCCTAAGGTTTGGATTAGTTGTAACTTTCTGTGAATAAAAACCACCTATAAAAACAATTTTAAAACACATTCAGGAAAACACACACATATACACAGGCACTGTAAAAGCCAATTCCTGGGGTTTACAATACAGTCACGAGGCTGGTACTTATTTCTCATTGTTTAGTTGGCACATAGATAGGCTGTCATTAGATAAGGAGCAGGTTTAACAAGCATTTACTGAAAATCTGCTATGGTGCTAGGTCCCATGCAGGCACTTCCAACATACTGAAATAATGCTTGTATCCAATATTCAGATGAAAAGATAAATAAGTGGGCAGTGAGCAACAAGATTGAATCTTATGAAAGAAAGATTCACACATCAACTTCTACTTTTATGATTAGGGGCTTAAGCTGAGAGACATTGTGAAATATAAAATCCAAAGAATAGTAACACACATGGATCTTGCTAGAGATTACTGAGAGAAAAAAAATGGTCAGACAAATCACAGCTGCTACAATCTCAGAGGAAAAGAGGTTTAAAGGCATCATTCAACCCATGCCTCTGAACCAGTGGTGATGGGACACCCAAGGGTCTGCTGCAATGGCACTTGCAGAGCTGGGCACTCAGATCTGGCCCAGCTTTCTTTGCCCTGAGCCCACTCACTATTCATGGTGTTCTCTAGCCTTCGATCATGATGGATCACTGCCTCTTTAATTTTCTCTGTTTTTTCTTGTAGTCATAACACCTTATTATTTTTACTATGGTAGCAGCAGGGCAGTTAGGCTTGAATTTGTCGGAAGCTTTTTTTGAGACACTTCCCTTCCTGTCCTAGTAGTAGAAAATGACAAAAGGTCCACTAGGGGCCCTGGGATTTCAGGCCCTTCATGCAGAGCATCTCTGCTCCAAATTACTTTTGCCTCTAAGACTTTCTCAGGATTTCTTTTATGACTTTTTTTGTTTGTTTGTTTGTGTGTTTTCTGAGACGGAGTTTTGCTCTTGTTACCCAGTCTGGAGTGCAATGGCATGATCTCGGCTCACCACAACCTCCGCCTCCTGGGTTCAGGCAATTCTCCTGCCTCAGCCTCCTGAGTAGCTGGGATTACAGGCATGCACCACCATGCCCAGCTAATTTTTTTTTGTATTTTTAGTAGAGACGGGGTTTCAGCATGTTGAGCAGGATGGTCTCGATCTCTTGACCTCGTGATCCACCTGCCTTGGCCTCCCAAAGTGCTGGGATTACAGGTGTGAGCCACCACGCCCGGCATGACTTTTAACTTAGTATTATTATACTCCAGTGTTTAACTGGAGCTTTGAGGGCTATCATGGGAATGGGTATCATTATAAACTCATATAGCTTTTTCTTAGGGCCTGGATTCTACTTCTCAGCTGTTTTCTGCCTCCCCTGCTTTATGCTGAGCCTCCTTAGAACGCAGAGTATTTCTTTCGGAATCTTGATCATTCTTTGTGGCTCTCCCTTCACTTCAACCTACACAAGCTCTCCATGTGTCTTGTAGGATGTGAAGCCTAAGACTAGACACAGGCTGGGCATGGTGGCTCATGCCTGAAATCCCAGCACTTTGGGAGGCCAAAGGGGGCAGATCTCCTGAGGTCAGGAGTTCAAGACCAGCCTGACCAATATGGTGAAACCCTGTCTCTACTAAAAATACAAAATTAGCTGGGTGTGGTGGCAGGTGCCTATAATCCTAGCTACTTAGGAGGCTGAGCCAGGAGAATCGCTTGAACCTAGGAGGTGGAGGTTGTGGTGAGCTGAGTAACAAGAGTAGTCTGGGCAACAAGAGTGAAACTCTGTCTCAAAAAAAAAAAATTAAAGACTAGCTATAGTTCCCTAGATTAATCAGAACCATAGTCTAATTCTAAGATATCATGTCAGGCCGGGCGTGGTAGCTCACGCCTGTAATCCCAGCACTTAGGAAGGCCGAGGCGGGTGGATCACAAGGTCAAGAGATTGAGACCATCCTGGTCAGCATGGTGAAACCCCATCCCTACTAAAAATAAAACAATTAGCTGGGCATGGTAGTGCGTGCCTGTAGTCCCAGCTACTCAGGAGGCTGAGGCAGGAGAATTGCCTGAACCCAGGAGGCGGAGGTTGCTGTGATCCGAGATCGCGCCATTGCACTCCAGCCTGGGTAACAAGAGCGAAACTCCGTCTCAAAAAAGAAAGATATAATGTCTCGAATTCATATATAATGTGATTTGCTGCATGCTAGCAAAAACAGTAACAAAACAGTGACAAAAGTCCAAGGGTTAATAAAAATACTGAAAGAAAGTCTTTTAACTGACAGAAATTTAGCCATTAACTTAAAATTCACCTCAACATTCTAAAAACACCAAAGTCTTAGTTTAACAGCTGGGCACCTCAGCTAAGCTCACAAAATGTCAGGGATTTGCATAATGTGTCAAAAGCCACAGGAGCAGAGGGCCTTTAGACATTACCCGGGGAAGCCTTACTATGCACTAATTATGTATTACTTTCCCAAGCACCTCAAAGTCCATTTAAAAGCTTAGTTGTCCTCACTTTACCAGATGTTTGTTTTATAAAATTGTGCTGCTTGGTTAGAAGTTAAGTGTCCATTCTCTCTTCTCAAATCAATTTTCCAATGAGAAACAGATACTTTTATTTACATTCCAATCCAAAGTTCAGCTTTTGCTCCATGGGGAACATACCTACCTAATTAAGAGTAGAAGAAGAACACAAGAGTGAAAGAAGAACAGGAAGAGCGCCCTGCAAGATAAACAGGTTCATGACGTGTGTCACAGGCAGCATTACTACTCACTGTAGTAATTGGGCAGAAGCGCTCCAGAATTGGCACACTCAAGCAAACATTAAAAATTTAAGTCTAGGCCGGGCACGGTGGCTCAAGCCTGTAATCCCAGCACTTTGGGAGGCCGAGGCGGGTGGATCACGAGGTCAAGAGATCGAGACCATCCTGGTCAACGTGGTGAAACCCCGTCTCTACTAAAAATACAAAAAATTAGCTGGGCATGGTGGTGCGTGCCTGTAATACCAGCTACTCAGGAGGCTGAGGCAGGAGAATTGCCTGAACCCAGGAGGCGGAGGTTGCGGTGAGCCGAGATCGTGCCATTGCACTCCAGCCTGTGTAACAAGAGCAAAACTCCGTCTCAAAAAAAAAAAAAAAAAAAAAAAATTAAGTCTAGCTGGGCGCGGTGGCTCACACCTGCAATTCCAGCACTTTGGGAGGCTGAGGCGGGTGGATCACGAGGTCAAGAGATAGAGACCATCCTGGCCAATATGGTGAAACCCCGTCTCTACTAAAAAATACAAAAATTAGCTGGGTGTGGTAGTGTGTGCCTGTAGTCCCAGCAACTTGGGAGGCTGAGGCGGGTGAATTGCTTGAACCCAGGAGGTGGAGATTGCAGTGAGCCAAGATTGTGCTACTGCACTCCAGCCTGGCTCCTGGTGACAGAGCAAGACTCTGTCAAAAAAAAAAAAAAAAAAAAATTAAGTCTAAACAACATAAATAAAAATTGAGGCAAAATAGGAATAAGTAAGTCTTTCACTTACCTCTCCTTAAAGTACTAATAGCTTCTTCATCTAGCCACGGTTTCCAGAGGTTTGCCACTGCATTGTACACTTTACTGGTGACCACAGGCAGTTGATCCTGGCCACAAACAATATAATCCACCATTGAAACTTTAAAGATATATGGCTGAATTAACGTAAACATTACTTGAGCACTGACTACTATGTTTGGCATCTAGAGATGCAAGGATGAATATTAAACAGACTTCATCCTCAAGGAATATAACTTAGTTGGAGACTGGGGGACAAAATGTAACCAATTAGCTATAAGACAATGTGCTGGGCACTACCACAGAGGTCCTGGGAGCCTGGAAGCAAGAACAATCAAGTGTAGCCCAGGGCCGGGCGCGGTGGCGCACGTCTATGATCCCAGCACTTTGGGAGGCCAAGACGGGCAGATCATTTGAGGTCAGAAGTTCAAGAAGAGCCTGGTCAACATGGTGAAACCCCGTTTCTACTACAAATACAAAAATTAGCCGAGGTGGTGAGCACCTATAATCACAGTTACTCAGGAGGCTGAGGCAGGAGAATCACTGGAACCCAGGAGGTGAAGGTTGCAGTGAGCCAAGATCGCGCCCCTGCACTTTAGCTTGGGTGACTGAGTGAGGCTTTGTCTCTAAAAAAATAAAAATAAAAAAAGGCTGGGCACAGTGGCTCATGCCTGTAATCCCAGCACTTTGGGAGGCTGAGGCGGGTGGATCACAAGATCAATAGATCGAGACCATCCTGGTCAACATGGTGAAACACCATCTCTACTAAAAATATAAAAAATTAGCTGGGCATGGTGGCATGTGCCTGTAATCCCAGCTACTCAGGAGGCTGAGGCAGGAGAGTCGCTTGAACCCAGGAGGTGGAGGTTGCAGTGAGCCGAGATCGCGCCATTGCACTCCAGCCTGGGTAACAAGAGCGAAACTCCGTCTCAAAAAAAAAAGAAAGAAAAAAAGAAAAAAAATGTGTAGCCCAGGGAATTACGGTAGAGGCAGCAGTTGAGCCAGGCCTTTAACAAAAGGGCATCAAAGCAAATGCAATGGTCCAGATACAAACACAGGCATAGGCACAGCCATAGGCACAGTCACGTAGGCATGTGTCACACACAGAGAAAAGCTCATGTTTTAGCATGGCTAGAATGTAGGATGGATATGGGAGTGTGCTCATTAAAGAGACACCAAAGGCAGGTTCCAGCCTGAATGTGCACTGCCTGATGCAGCATGCCAAGGGAACAGGAAAACATCATGTTTTAGAATTTAGTAAAGCCTTCTGAACTATTATAAGCTTCTTAACTCTTTGAATAAAGATTTACAACCACACACTTTTGATTTAGAGAAGTCTTTTTATGGCAGCATAAATTATATAGAAATATTTTGATTTTTAAAATAATATAAGTATAAAATATTTTTATTATCATAAAGTGTCTTCAGGGGGTCATAAGCTCTAGTGTAGAAGTAAATGGGGACCCTCATTCAGGGGGAAAACAAATAAACAAAACTTTAAGAAAGTAAATACTGAAGCAGGGCATGTGACTCATGCCTATAATCCCAGCGCTTCGAGAAGCTGAGGCAGGAGGATAGCTTGAGCCCCACAGGTTGAGGCTGCATTTATCTATGATTGTGCCACTGCACTGCACTCCAGCCTGGGTGACAGATAAAGGTCCTGTCTAAAAGAAAGAGAGATGGAAAGAAGGAAAGAAGGAAGGAAGGAAGGAAGGGAGGGAAGGAGGGAGGGAGAGAGGGAGGGAGGGAAAGGAAGGAAGGAAGGAAGGAAGGAAGGAAGGAAGGAAGGAAGGAAGGAAGGAAGGAAGGAAAGGAAGGAAGAAAGGAAGGAAGAAAGGAAGGAAGGGAGAGAAAGAAAGAAAAACCCAGAAAATTGGCCAGGCACGGTGGCTCAAGCCTGTAATCCCAGCACTTTGGGAAGCCAAGGCGGGTGGATCACGAGGTCAAGAGATCGAGACCGTCCCGGTCAACATGGTGAAACGCCGTCTCTACTAAAAATACAAAAAAATTAGCTGGGCATGGTAGCGCATGCCTGTAATCCCAGCTACTCAGGAGGCTGAGGCAGGAGAATTGCCTGAACCCAGGAGGCGAAGGTTGCGGTGAGCCGAGATCGCGCCACTGTACTCCAGCCTGGGTAACAAGAGTGAAACTCCGTCTCAAAAAAAAAAAAAAAAAGAAAGAAAAAGAAAGACCCAGAAATCATTTGTGAATTGGATACCCCCTTTTTTTTTTTTTTTTGAGACGGTGTCTCAGTCTCACCCAGGCTGGAATGAAGTGGCATGATCTTGGCCGACTGCAGCCTCTGCCTCCTGGGTTCAAGTGATTCTCCTGCCTCAGCCTCCCGAATAGCTAGGACTACAGGTGTGTGCCACCACACTCAGCTAATTTTTTATATTTTAGTAGGGACAGGGTTTCACCATGTTAGCCAGGATGGTCTCGATCTCCTGACCAGTGATCTGTCTGCCTTGACCCCCACAAAGTGCTGGGATTACAGTTGTGAGCCACCACGCCTGGTGAGAATTGGATAACTTTAAATTTTTGTTATAAAAAATTAGGTTTAATGACTAATGCCCCTGTTTCACTCTGTTTATTTTCTTCTTTTTTTTTTTTTTTTTTTGAGACGGAGTTTCGCTCTTGTTACCCAGGCTGGAGTGCAATGGTGCGATCTCAGCTTACCACAACCTCTGTCTTCTGGGTTCAGGCAATTCTCCTGTCTCAGCCTCCTGAGTAGCTGGGATTACAGGCACGCGCCACCATGCCCAGCTAATTTTTTATATTTTTTTTTAGTAGAGACGAGGTTTCACCATGTTGACCAGGATGGTCTCAATCTCTTGACCTCGTGATCCACCCGCCTCGGCCTCCCAAAGTGCTGGGATTACAGGCGTGAGCCACCGTGCCCGGCCTATTTTCTTCTTTATACTGGTAAAATAGACCTATTTCTGAGAGGAGTTTATCAAAAGTTAGATGCCCAAGTCATAGTAGTTCTTGATACATACGCCTTATACATGATGGAAATATAGATACATACAAGGCAAGTAATAACCAAATGACTTGTTTTAATTGGACTAAACATGTATTTTCAGTTTGTATCAGAGATCGGGGTCACCTCTGTGACTGTATATTTATATAGCTATGTATATTTATGTAGAATGTACATTCATGTAGCTATGCTGCATGAATATGGGATTTTAGTGGAGAAATAGCACTTAGAAAATTTGTTTCTAACATTGTCCAGAGTTAGATCTCAGATATCAGCCTCTTGGAAAATTTGTTGTGGAACTTTCCTGCTACATTTGAGATTTCCAAAACTGTGAGGTGGAAAGATGGTAGTGGAATAACAGAACATTTTTAGATATAAGATCATAAGCTACAAAGAGAAAAACAATTAACTGTCAAAGGTATGCAGGCCGCCCAATTTACCCTAGCTGTATATATTAATACAATAGGATATGTTAAAGAACTTAGGTAGCATTTCTGTCTTTGAACTGAAAGATTTGACTTGACAAAAAGAGGACAGAGATAAAAATAAAATGAAACAAATCCTCAAAGGAGTTACAAACATGCATCCTGTGTCAACACTTAATGCGACAATCACTACCACCCCACTTACTGAGGGTTTATAGTGTGCCAGGTAGTAAGCTATGCCCTTTTCATACCACCAATGCTCACAAAAGCTTTGCAAAGTAGGTATTATGGCTTTTATTTTGAAATGAGTATCTCTGTACTAGGGATAGTAAATGAATCACACGAGTTGGCCAAGCTATTAAAAGCAGGGCTGGGAGGGAAGTAGGGGGTGGGGCGGGAGAGCAGGGATAAAGATTTACATTCTAGTGACTATGACTAACCCCTGTGTTTTCCAATATTCCATTCTTCCTGCCACCTAAGGCATATAAAGACAATGTGTGTGACCTTGGGCTGCTGGAGTTGATTTATCCCCAAGCCTCTTCAAGGTGTGGTCTAACATCTTAATGGGAACAAAAGCTGACCACTGGTTGACAGGCTGACTCAAAAAGACTCATATATTTTACTCATCTCAAGATAGCAGGCCAGGGCCAAGAAGTCACTTGAAACTTAAGCTTGTTCTAACATACAACTTTTCGAAATTACTCTATTGAGGTTAGATTAAAAAAATAATCAAGCCTGTCACTCAGCAGTCATTTGATATGAGAGGGAAGATATTCTAAGCAAAGAGAAAAATGTGGACACAGAGAGGCATGAAAGTAGATATGTTTGGGAAACACTGAGTATGTTAGTCAGGCAAGAAAAAGGATGTGCAAAACAATGTTGGTTTAAGCAAACACAGACCTGAGGTGAAAAGATCTGGAGTAGGGGCTCTGCTCCAAAGGGATTTTGAGCACTTGGACAAGCACTTCACATTACTGAGCCTTTGTTTTCTCATCTATAAGATAAAGGGTTGGTCTACACCAGGGGTCAGCAAACTTTTTATATCCATTTCAACTGCTCTATTATGAAACATGAAACAACCATAGGCAATGTAGAATGAATGGAAACATAGCTGTGTTCCAATAAAACTTATTTACAAAAACAAGCAACAGGCTGAATTTGTACCACAGGAAACAGTTGTGAAGCCCTGGACTAAACAACAATCTCTGGGTACAAATCTGAGATTTTATACTACTACAACAGGATGCTGTAACCAGAACTAGTATCTGGCTGTTTGCACAGGTAGCTTCTCGAGTAAAAACCCGTTGGAGCCAGGATTATCTCAGGCATTAAACACTGAACACGGTCTCTGCCTTGAATCATGTCTTAATTAGATAAAACGGACTTGAACATGGACCTCCTTCCTCTTTGCTTCTTGTTAGGCCTCCATGTGTAAGCCCAGACCCAGAGAGTCTAAAGTCCTACCTGCCTTGGCTGATTACCCCCCATCCCCCGCCTGGCGTTCACCATTATCCCTGATCACCCAGTGGAGCTTCCCCCTGGACATCAACCCACCCTGCCATCTTAACTTATAACAATGTGAATACTCCTCACCCACCCTGCCATCTTAACTACTCTTACGCCTTACCCCACCTGCCATTGTAACTAACTTACGGTAATGTATACTCCTTGCCCCTACCCCAACCACTGTAACTGATCTTACTCTGTAACTTTCCACTGCCCACCCCAAACCTATAAAACTAACTCCTATCCCACTGCCCTTCACTAATGCCCTTTTTGGCCTTAGCCCACCTGCACCCAGGTGAATAAACAGCCATGTTGCTCACCCAAAGCCTGTTTGGGGGTCTCTTCATTCACTTCTTATGGTAATTTGTAATGTTTTTGTTTTTATTTACAATCTAGCTTAGATCAGGGTATGCACATCTTTGTAGGCCTAATAAGAATTCTGGAAAAAGTAAATATTTACCAATATTAACCTTACTTGCTAACCTTGTCATGGACATGCAAATGAACAAGAATGTTCTTCAAAAGAAAAGAAAAATTAAAGAAGATTATGAAGGAAAACAGAAATTAATAATACACAAACTGGATAATTTGCTTCTGAAAACTCACTATTGATATAACTTCTTATGAATTATTAAAAGAATCCTTTTATAGTCACCAAAGCACTTGTCTTTGCCTTTCTTGATGGTTAGGATTAAGACCATATTCTCCCTCTATGAGACCCATCACCATGCCTATCACTGGCTAGTTATTGTCACAATTTTGACACTACTAATAGGAAAAATTATTTAAGCACTTCTGAAAGTTGACATCAAATTTACCTGTGGCCAATAGTCATGATTACCCAGTGCAGGGAAAACCTGGAGATTTGGAAAGAGACTCTGGATGGTGGTTGTCATATTAGTGATCACATTTATAACAGTGTCTGTTGAGAGTTCAGGTACAGGCACATGAGGTGGGCTGTCCCTGAAAAAAAGACAAAACTGTAAAGAACAAAATCAGTTTCATAGTTACTAGACTTATGCATGATGCCTTGCTATACCTATCATTACAGACTTCCATTTTAAAACAGCAAATTACAGCCAACTGCTCTTCACCCTACTTCTACCCTGCAGAGAATCCTGTAAAAGAAAAATGTATACTAACAAAAATATAATACAAAAAATAAGCTGGAAATCTCAGCCTATTTCACTACCTAACAAGATTTATAAGAGGCTAAAAACTGCAATAATTGAAAGCAGATTCCAACTGAACCACAGCCAAAATGCCTGTTTGAAATCCAGTTTTGCCAATTACTAGCTGTGTATACTCAGATAAGTTACTTAGATGTTCAGTGCCTTTATTTCCTCATCTGTAACATGGGGATAATAATAATAGCCATTGTAAAAATTGAATATCACAATGTATAAATTAATTAAAACAGTTCCAAGCCCAAAGTAAATACTCTATAAGTATTAGAGTATTCGGTCGCTGGGCACAGTGGCTCACGCCCATAATCCTAGCACTTTGGGAGGCCGAGGTGTGTGGATCACCTGAGGTCAGGAGTTCAAGACCAGCCTGGCCATCATGGTGAAACCCCATCTTAAAAAAAAAAAAAAGTATTAGACATAGTCATTATTCCAGGTAAAGAAATATAGGCCTCTTCACTCTATTATGATGAAGGGAACTAGTTAGTTATACTGCCAGAAGATGATGATTTACAAAATTGTCATGGCAGGTAAACTTCCATTATTGCATTTCTTCTTTGATAATTTAATGAAGATTTAATATCACATTAATCAACACCTCAAGACATTGATGCAAGTGTGCTGTTTATGGATTCATTTCTTAGTTAACACTGACATATTTCTAAAGTCTGTATTAAAAAACAAAAAAAAAACACTTCTAGAATTGTTCTTACCTCTAATAATGTTGATTAGTTTGACCCAGTGTTTTTTAATTCAAATAAATGTAATTAAATGTAATTCTTATGGAATTCAGCACTCTTAGGAAGATTAGGACTTTGTAAATAAATATTGAGTAATTAATGGTACTTATATAATCACTTACCCTGTCCATATCATGAAAGATGCTTCTTGTCCAGAAGTTTTAATAAAATCAAACGCTGACAAAATAAGTTGATATGGAGAATCACACAGGACATCTCCAAAAGGGCCAGGGTTGGAGGCATTTGCACCTTTAGATGAAGCGCACACTTTCGTGTGGTCATCTGTGATGTGGTAAGTAGGGTCTAAGTGTAAGTCAGTCACATGCCAAAACTGTCCTGTCGATTATAAAAAAAATGCAGATAAATCTACTTTTTCTATTTTGGAATTCTCATACAAATATTTATAGTAAGAATAGAAATGGTTGCTCCTCCCTGTGACAGAGGAAAGCCTTGGTAATTTAAATGTTCATATGCCTTGAAGTTAAATACAATCCTTCTCTGTGAGAAGATAAGCTTCAAAGAACTGTAGGAACAATTTACTACTTAAGTGTGTCAGAACTGATGAGCTCAGGCTGCGTCTGGTGGCTCACGCCTGTAATCCCAGCACTTTAGAAGGCTGAGGCAGGTGGATCTTTTGAGGTCAGGAGTTTGAGACCAGCCTGGCCAAAACAGTGAAACCCCCATCTCTACCAAAAATATAAAAAATTAGCCAAGTGTGGTGGCGCACGCCTGTAATCCAGCGACTCAGGAGGCTGAGGCAGGAGAATCGCTTGAACCCAGGAGGCAGAGGTTGAGGTGAGCTGAGATCATGCCACTGCACTCCAGCCTGGGCAACAGAGCAAGACTTCATTTCAAAAAAAACAACTGATGAGCTCGGTATTCATATTGGCATGATAACCTAACAAAGACTATTTAATAAAGATAAGTTTCCATAATAAATGAAAATATTCTTTAGGGAGATCAATGATGATGTCATCCTGTGTCTTAATAGCATGTCTCCTATAAGAATTTAAGATTTTACAAATTATTTACATTCTTCTTATAAAAAAATTGACATAGAAATATGATGTCATCTGTTAGGATTACACAGTGAGTAAGCAGACTGTAGAACCAGGAACTATATATCACTCTTACTTTCTTATAAACCTTTTCTCTCAATATTAAAGAACATAAATCTTTAATACAAGCTTTAAGCCAAAAATGGGAATTCTCAAAGGTTCTTAAAAGTTATTTAATAGAGGTACATCTTCTATCACATATTCGTATAAAATGTTAATAATATTAAGGGAAACAATTGTTGAACAAGATGCTTCCATTGGGTTTTTAGAAAGCAGCCAAACCCATTTGATGGCATCCTTACTTGGAAATCATCTTAAGAAAGTTCCAGTGTGGTGGCTCACGCCTGTTATCCCAGCACTTTGGGAGGCTGAGGTGGACAGATCACCTGAGGTTGGGAGTTTGAACCAGCCTGACCAACATGGAGAAACCCCATCTCTACTAAAAATACAAAAAATTAGCTGGGCATGATGGCAAATGCCTATAATCCCAGCTACTTGGGAGGCTGAGGCAGGAGAATCGCTTGAACCCGGGAGAAAGAAGTTATAGTGAGCCTAGATCTTGCCACTGTGCTCCAGTCTGGGCAACAAAAGCAAAACTCTGTCTCAAGAAAAAAAAAGAAAGTTTATTTTATTGAAGGTAATACTAGAACAAATAATCTGAGTGGTATCTGTCTTTATTAAGTATTTGCTATGTGCCAGGCATGGTGATAAGCAATTTTATTTTTATTTTTTATTTATTTATTTTTAAAAGATGTGGTTTCACCATGATGGCCAGGCTGGTCTTGAACTCCTGACCTCAGGTGATCCACCCACCTCGGCCTCCCAAAGTGCTAGGATTGCAGGCCTGAGCCACCGCGCCCGGCCAAGCAATTTTAATACACTATCTCATTTGATTCTCAAAACTACTCTCTGAACTGGGAATTATGGTTCTCATTTTAGAACTGAAAAACTAATGCTCGGTCCAACAGAAAATGTGGTCAAGTACACACAGCTAATAAATCTGAACTTCCATACTGAGGGTCTTCAAGTTTGTTTATACATCATTTTGCATATATATTCAATGATCTTTATAGCCCACGTTTAAATTGTTTTAATAAAGAGATATTTTTCCGCACTTTTGAGTTTTCAAGTTTACTCTGATTATGACTAATTTATATCAGAAACACATCAGAAGTGACAAAGTAGCATGTACTACACCACAAAGAGAGCAAACAGGTAGGATGCAAAGTTTAAAGTATATCAATATGATACAACTGAATACAACCCAAAGCTGGGGTAATAAGGTGATAACAGTTGCTATGTTAAGGTGAAAAGGGTGAGATATCTTTTGGTTGTTGTTTCTTCTTAATATAGTTGTCATTATAATTCTATAACACATTTATATTCACAAATGATAATGGCAAGAAATGGTAGATCCAAAAGAAAGGAGACATTAAACTATCTTTATGACCAATTACTTGGTACTTAGTCACTATTTGAAAACATCTGCCAAAAGCAATTTTATTTTATTCCATAATGCAGAAAATACCCCAATCTTTATTTCCATCTTAGATATACTTTATCCAGCAGAAAAAGTAAAGATGGCAAATAGCTCAGAGTCACCCCAGAAGATCCTTTTAATGTGAATATGTATTTGTATTATTTAGAGAATGTAAGGGTGTAGTAAATGAACATGAAACAATACAGTGTTGTGGTTAAGAGTGGAGACCAAAGTCAGACTGATTGACTTCCAATACAAGCTCCGCCACCTACTAATCTAGCTGTGTGATCTTGGCCTATTTCATTGGTAAAATGGGAATAATAATAGTGCCTACAGTAAGGGTAAGTGACTTATTAGAAGTAAAGCACTTAGAAGGTGTATGGTACCAAGTAAGCTCAATGGTAGTTTTTTTTGTTGTTGTTGAACAGCATATTTAAGGTGTGATAATTTGCTATGCTTTAATGGTAGTTTTACTGTTATTATTTTTTTTAACTTCAAACCCAACTTCCAAGTAATACTTAAAATTCAAGTACTTATTACATATGTAGTACAATTTTTTTATGCTTCACATGTATGAGATTATTATGCATACTCCATTTTACAGATAAGAAACTGAAGCACCCAGAGATTAAATCCAAGTTACATGTATCATCAGCAACAGAGCTAAACTATAAATTCAGGAAATCTGACTCGAGAGTCCACATTATCCTTATCCACATACAATGCCTCTGTGTTTTCACATTCAGATATGGCAGTCTCACTTGCCTCACATGAAAACAGATAATGATGCCTGGCATTCACGCCTGCAATCTCAGCACTTTGGGAGGCTGAAGGAGGAGGACTGTTTGAGCTCAGGATTTTGGGAACAGCCTGGGCAACATGATGAAACCCCATCTCTACAAAAAATACAAAAAATGGCCATGAGTGGTGGCTCACGCCTGTAATCCCAGCACTTTGGGAGGCTGAGGCAGGCAGATCGCCTAAGGTCAGAAGTTCAAGACCAGCCTGCTCAACATGGATAAACCCCGTCTCTACTAAAAATACAAAATTAGCTGGGCGTGGTGGCGCATACTCATAGTTCCAACTACTAGGGAAGCGGAGGCAGGAGAATAGCTTGAACCCGGGAGGAGGAAGTTGCAGTGAGCCGAGATTGCTCCATTGCACTCCAGGGTGGGCAATGAGAACGAAACTCAGTATAAAAAAAAAACATACAAAAATTAGCCAAAAGTGGTGACAGGTACCTGTAGTCCCAGCTACTCTGGAAGCTGAGGTTAAAAGGTTTGTCTGAGCCAGGGAGATTGAGTCTGCAGTGAGTCAAGCTGGGCCACTGCACTCCAGCCTGGGGACAGAGACCCTGCCTCTGGAGGGAAAAAAAAAGGACGGCGTAGTGGCTCACACCTGTCATCCCAGAACTTTGGGAGGCTGAGGTGGGCGGATCACCTAAGGTTGTGAGTTTGAGACCAGCCTGACCAACATGGAGAAACCCCATCTCTACTAAAAATACATGCCTGTAATCCCAGTTACTTGGGAGGCTGAGGCAAAGAACCACTTGAACCTGGGAGGTGGAGTTTGCACCACTGCACTCCAGCCTGGGTAACAAGAACAAAACTGTCTCAGAAACAGATGATGACATCTGTGATACTGTGAAGATGGGGGAAAAAGAGACTATAAACATATTCAGTACTTGTTTCAGTAAACCCAAACCTGAAATGCATTAAGAGTACACCCCTCTGATGTAATTTAGTACTTAGATTTCTATCTCCAGCATCGAGAATATGCATGACCTATAGTAGCCCTGTTCTGGAAAATCTTTCCTGACAAGAAACCCAAGTGGCACTCAGGGGATCGGAAGAACACACTTTATTACGCCGGTGGGCCCAGAAGGGTTCACACCCAAATGTCTGGACCCCAGCTAAGAAAAGTACACAGTTTTTATAGGTAAAGGGGCAGGGGAAGTTAATTCAGGACTTTAGACAACGCAGAAGGTTTTAGACAATGCGGCAGTCTTACGGCTTTCCAGTTAGTAAGCAATAAATTGAGGCACAGAAGCAGAAAGAGGCAGTTACTAACAAAAATAGGGTCAGTTTTAAAAATAGGGACAGTTGCTGACAACGTGCTGACAAAATCCTGGGCAAAATTTCCACTTCAGCCCTTCAACAAACATTCTTTAATTTTTCTATAATGACATTTAGGCAAAGGCAAATCTCAGGATATCATCAAGATTACATGATGACTCAGTAATGAAAGCTTAACTGGAACCAGCCTCTCCAGACTTCCAGTCTAGTGATCTTTCTACTGTATAGCATTGCCAGATAAATTAGGAGATAATAATTTAAATTCACCAAAAGATGTCTTTAAATAGAAGCCAAGAACAGAGCTCTGACAGGTTCTTACCCTGCGACTTATGAATAATGAACATCTGGAAGCCTCATCTCCCTCCCCTAAGCCTCATCTCCCTCCCCTAATGAAATTGTATAAAAAATGTGTGCACACATGTTTCTAAGGCCTGGCCTGTGGCAGAGCCCACATCCAATCCATGTTCCCTAGTTCAAAGTCCAAAGTTCTTTTTACTACACCATGTTTTCTTGTTCTGCAGACCATCTTTCAAAAGATTTCCAAAAATATGTGTGTGTTCAACATATCCAAGTAAACTCTCAAAATTATACCAGACAATTTTTTAACACAAAGAAAATGTTATAACTTCTCCTAAAGAACCCAACGAACCACAGTTCAGACATAGTTCGACTCGAGATGTGCCTTAATTAATTAATGAACACTCAGCAGTATGAATAGTTGAAGTATGGCTGTTGGGATTGGCCAAGACTTAGCTATTGTTACAGGCGCATACTCTTATTTAGCTCTTATCTTAATTTAAAGAGCATACTCTTTATTTAACTCTTAGTTTTCAGTCTCATCTGACTATTAAGCTAGATTACAGTTCATCCACAAGGATTCAAATACAGAAATAAGGAGTCCTTCTCAGGTCGTATTTAGTTTGCTTTAACAGTACCAATACACAAGCAGGTCCTAGCCTACTAAATCTAAAGAACTGCAGTCAAAAGCACATATGTGAAGCTTCCTAGGACTTTTGTCCTCTGACCACCAAAACCAGACAAGGCAGAAAGCGAAGACTGGGAATTTAAATGCAAAAACACAAGACAAGCAGGCAGTAGCTAGGCATGGTGGATGTTGAAAGGAAGTCCAAGCATTTGGAGCTGAGAAGAGGGGGCAGGGGAGTGGTCACATCAAGTGGAAAATATGTAAAACACTATGTCAGGTCTCCATGTGCAAGCCTGGATCCAGAAAGTCTGAAGTCCCACCTACCTCGGCTGATCCTCCCCCACCCCCAACCTGTTTTCCCTGATCGCCCAGCAGAGCTTCCCTTGGACAAGCCTCTCACCCCAACCTGCCATCTTAACTGTTCTTAAGATAGTGTAAATAACCCTTATTCCATCATGTCATCTTAACTGTTGTTATGATAATGTGAATACACCTTGCCCCACCCCACCATCTTTACGTTTCCGCCTTACCCCACCCGCCATTGTAACTGGACTTATGGTATGGTATACTCCTAGCTTCTATCCCCGACTACTGTAACTGATCTTACTCTGCAACACCCCCACCTCCCCAAAAAATTACCCTAACCTATAAAGCCAATTCCCAAGGCCTTATGAAACGGCCTTGTCGCCCACACTAAAGCCTGTTTGAAAGAGCTCTTTATTAAATGCATTTTGGTACTATTGGACGCGAATTAACACTACAAACAAGAATTGTGAAACTGCTGAGTGAATGCCTCAGACCTTTGAACCCCCGTAACTCCAGTAACGCGTCAGACCTTTGACCTCCAGTAACCCCTCCTCCTTCCCTTCAGTAGGAGAGGATTCAATCTTTCAGCTTCTCAAAAAAAAAAAAAAAAAAAAAAAAAAACAGGTGTGAAGTGAAGACTCACATGGTACCCAGAAAGTGCCCATTGAGGTGAATTTGCCATTGTGTGGCCTCAAGCAACCTGAGACATTTTATTTCAATACCCTAACCAGTCACATAATTAAAGTAATACAAGCTAAGCTGTAATAAAAGCAGAAACCAGTATACATAAATATTTTGGGGCAATTTCTTGTAATGACTGACATTTGACACAGTTGGGAAACCAGATTTACAGTTTTTACAGTTTTTGCTTCAGACCTCAAAGCTGAGTCGAGAGGAATTGGCCTTCAAAGAGAGGATATTTACCCTAGTGCGTTCCCAAGTCCTGAGGAAGCGCAGAGGCAGGGAAGGGAGGTTTTAGCTGCTACCGAGTCTCAAGGACAACTCTCCCCCAAAAGAAAACAGAACTTCCCCTTCTCTAATTTTGTTTTTCCTCTAACAGTGCAATTATCTTTAAAGGGAGTCGAGGAGGTGGGGCACCTTGATTTTTGAAACTGGAGGCTCAGATGGCATTCTCCCCAAAATGTATCTATTCTGGACCAGGGAGTCTCAAACTTAGCTGAACGGAATCACGCAGAAGGCTGGTTAAACAACATTTTGTGGAACCCCAATGCCGGCGTTTCAGATTCAGTAGGTCTGGGAAGGGCTGGAGATTTGCAATGCTAAAAAGTTTAAGTGCCGCTGCTGCTGCCGCCTGTCCAGGGCCACACTTAGAGATCACTACTGTGACACTGTTTTGTGTTGGGAGTAAAATGGGTCCCGCCCGCAGGGAGCCTAGTGAATATCCGGGTGAAATAAAGTCCCCCGGTAGACTAAGGGGCGAGTTTACACCGAGGGTGCTTTCACTATCTGGCTGGGAGAGTGGCAGAAAACGCCACCGACCTCGGTCGAGCAGGACAGAAGATACTCTGAGTCTCACTGAAATGTACATCCCCGAGCTGAGGGGAAAACTGCAGTCCCTTTCCATTCAGGACCGATTCGGGGTCTCTAGAAGTGCTGGACACCCAGCTTCCTTTTCTCTTGAGTCTCGCAGCTTTTCCTTCCTGCCCCGAGGAGCAAATCAACTGAGATGCAGGATGTAAACAACAGCCAGGCTGACGGAATCCGGCCGGCGCGCCCTTGGAGCGCCCCCACCGGCGCAGGCATTTCCCCCCGCCCAGTCCCGGCCTCCCGGCTGGACGCCCTCACGCTCTCGTCCCTGGGTCGCCCTCCCGGGCGCCGTAGTCTACGCCGGCCACGTCAGGACCCCGACTCGCTCGAACCTCCGCCCCCCCACACTCTTTCTCCAGCTGTGCGCAGGCGCCGCCGGTCGGCGCCCTCCGCCCCTGCCCGGAAGAGAAGGGTAGCGGACAACTCACCTATCGCCGGAGGAGGATTCCTGCGGCCTGCCGGCGCCACTGGCAGCCCGAGGCCGGAGCAGTAGAGCCAAGCAGTCAGCAAGCCGCAGACGAGCGCGCGCAGCAGCGCCATAGAGGGCCGCGGGGCCCACCCGGAGGCTCGGGCTGTCCTGCAGCTACACTCGGACCTTCAGGCCTGACGGTGAGGAGGAGGCAAAGACGGCCGCGGGTATAGACGCCCAGCTGATCACGTGCAAAGGCAGATTCTGCAGCGCGTCAGTTCGCCTGACCTTCAGCTGCTGTATAGTGATGATCTGTTCTCCTATTTCCTAGCGTCAGTGTCTGGCCTAGGAAGGAGTGTTCTTGCAGAAGCTCAAATTCAGGCTGGTGTATCAGTGGTGCAGTTGATGCCAAACACTGACACACAGGTGCTTGGGGATAGACACAGACTAATTTGATTTGGTCAAAGCCAGAAGGAGGGAGAGCAGCGTCTCTCAAACCCGTCTATAAAAAGGAAAAAGCAGCTCTTCTGGCAAGATGGCGGGAGGAGAAGCTGGAGTGACTCTGGGGCAGCCGCATCTTTCGCGCCAGGATCTCACCACCTTGGATGTTACGAAGTTGACGCCACTTTCACACGAAGTGATCAGCAGACAAGCCACAATTAATATAGGTACAATTGGTCATGTAGCTCATGGGAAATCCACAGTTGTCAAAGCTATTTCTGGAGTTCACACAGTCAGGTTCAAAAATGAACTAGAAAGAAATATTACAATCAAGCTTGGATATGCTAATGCTAAGATTTATAAACTTGATGACCCAAGTTGCCCTCGGCCAGAATGTTATAGATCTTGTGGGAGCAGTACACCTGATGAGTTTCCTACAGACATTCCGGGGACCAAAGGGAACTTCAAATTAGTCAGACATGTTTCCTTTGTTGACTGTCCTGGCCACGATATTTTGATGGCTACTATGCTGAATGGTGCAGCAGTGATGGATGCAGCTCTTCTGCTGATAGCTGGTAATGAATCTTGCCCTCAGCCGCAGACATCTGAACACCTCGCTGCTATAGAGATCATGAAACTGAAGCATATTTTGATTCTACAAAATAAAATTGATTTGGTAAAAGAAAGTCAGGCTAAAGAACAATACGAGCAGATCCTTGCTTTTGTCCAAGGTACAGTGGCAGAGGGAGCTCCCATTATTCCAATTTCGGCTCAGCTGAAATACAATATTGAAGTTGTTTGTGAGTACATAGTAAAGAAAATTCCAGTACCCCCAAGAGACTTTACTTCAGAACCCCGCCTTATTGTTATTAGATCTTTTGATGTCAACAAACCTGGCTGTGAAGTTGATGACCTTAAGGGGGGTGTAGCTGGTGGTAGTATCCTAAAAGGAGTATTAAAGGTGGGCCAGGAGATAGAAGTAAGACCTGGTATTGTTTCCAAGGATAGTGAAGGAAAACTCATGTGTAAACCAATCTTTTCCAAAATTGTATCGCTTTTTGCAGAGCATAATGATCTGCAATATGCTGCTCCGGGTGGTCTTATTGGAGTTGGAACAAAAATTGACCCCACCTTGTGCCGGGCTGACAGAATGGTGGGGCAAGTACTTGGTGCAGTTGGAGCCTTACCTGAGATATTCACAGAATTGGAAATTTCCTATTTCCTGCTTAGACGGCTTCTAGGTGTACGCACTGAAGGAGACAAGAAGGCAGCAAAGGTGCAAAAGCTGTCTAAGAATGAAGTGCTCATGGTGAACATAGGGTCCCTGTCAACAGGAGGGAGAGTTAGTGCTGTCAAGGCCGATTTGGGTAAAATTGTTTTGACCAATCCAGTGTGCACAGAGGTAGGAGAAAAAATTGCCCTTAGCCGAAGAGTTGAAAAACACTGGCGTTTAATTGGTTGGGGTCAGATAAGAAGAGGAGTGACGATCAAGCCAACAGTAGATGATGACTGACGAATACCAGTTAAATAATAAATTTGGATGGAGTTGGAAGTTGAAATTTCTCTTAACAACCAAGGAATTTATTTTCAAAGCAATATTGGGGAATTTATTTACAATTTGTTACCTTAGTAGATAGCTATAAGGTTATTCTCATTTTTTTTTTGGTTATGAAAACTTAGGGACTACAATTAATATAAAAATTGGCATGATGTTGGACTGAATCTCTATTTTGACAGACTTGAAGACCTTCTCCCTTTTCTTTAGCCTCATATTTTATGTTGCTTTACCTTTGAAATTTTGCATGAAAAGGAAATTAATGGGTTGAAATAAAATCGTTCTTTAGAGCATGAGTACTTATTGCCATGGAGAAATCTTTTTCTTCTTTGCTTTTCCTGGACTGAAACATGGGAAACCAGAGTCAGAAGTTATCTTCCTTTTCCTGTGATGTCTTGAGATTTTTTTTCTGCATTGTTTTATGCCTGAAATCCAATAGTCTTCCTCCATTGGAAAATACTGTTATACCAAATAATTCTAAATGAGTAACAAATATCTTTCTAAGTCTTCATTTTGTTTTTTCTTAGCTGTTATATTATGATCATAACACAGATTGTAATATTACTAATTTTGGGACATTTGAAAAGGCCCAGGAGTAAAAGGTGTTAGAAAGCAATAAGTGAGTCAAGATGCCCCAGAGATTCTGATTTAATAGTTCTGATTTAATTGGCTTGGAGAAGAATTCAGGCATTGACACCTTCAAAAACTCTCCCCAGTGTTGAGAAATTTAGAGAGTTGAGAAGTAGGTATATTAAATTACAGAATCTTACTGAGTTTTGGTAGTCTGATAATACAGTTTGCTTTGCTTTTCTTAAATTTGCATTGAGATGGGATTTGAAGCACATTATTGTACTCTTTTGAATGTTGAAGTTGCATTATAGCAGTTTAGAACCTCTGGCTATGGGTTATCTAAGTTGATGTTTTGAGGACTCGTATTAATGTTATATACGTGGATGACTTTGAAGGTTGTGTTGTAGCATGAGGAACACAAAACAATTCTACATCAAAAAAAAAAAAGGAAAAAAAAAGGAGTTTTTATACTGCTAGAGAATGAGAGATGGGGAGTTTCAAAGAATACAGGGGAAAAGGCTGTTTCTTCAGTCTCAGATAACAGCCTGAGCAATCAGACGTCTAGGCATCAGCAGCTGGTCACAAAGCCCTTCGAGGTATTCATCCCTTCCACACACATTTTTGTGACCCTGAAGTTACTTCTTTGTGCTTGAGAAGGAAGCAGTACATCTGCAGTTTAAGATTATATTGTGGAAACAGGGAGAATTGGGCAAAAAGAGAGGGCTTAAAATGTACCAGCAAGCAGGGGTCCGATCAGAATTTTCATTATTTCAGCATCTCAACAGTCCCAGTTACATTCTTGGACTAACCTTCACTAAGCATGGCCCAGTTTAATGGTAGAGCTCCTCAGTAGAGGTGATGCAGAGATAGCCCTGAAGTATCATGACTTGAAGGAAACCAGCAAAAGTTCTGGATAGCACAGTGGGTCTCAGTGGATCTCGAATTGTGGTCTCCGGACTGGCAACATCAGCACGACCTGGGAACTTTAGTTAGAAATGCAAATTCCCAGGCACCACCCCAGACCTGTTGAGTCAGAAATCTGCTGGAGCCCAGCAATTTCTGTTTTCACAAGTCTTTCAGGTCATTTTAAAGTGATTGTGATGTTTGAGACCACTGCTCAAAGATACCAGGTTTTTTTTTTTTTGAACTGAATTAGAACATGACTTAGAATTGTGCTTATGCATTCCAGAGATTCATGAAAATCATAAGTAGAGGTGGTTGATTTTACCCTTCCAAAGAATTTTTTGAAGATACTTTTGGCATAGAACTAAGTCTGTACAAAGAAGTAAGCAAAGATAAGTCTGGCAAAGAAGCCAGAATCCCTCAACTGTGCTGGATCCTGTATTCTGTATTTCTTCTCTCACTGTTTATGAGAATGCTGATTGCCTGGAGATGACAAACTAATACTTTACATTTATAGGGTGTGGAATTACTTTGCATAATAAAATGCTTCCCATAATTACCGCATAAAAGATGTTGTAGAGTGTATTTCTTTCCCATCATAGCTTTGTTTTGTATCCCATGTAATTTAATGGTAGTGTGTCTCCCGAAAAAGGCTTTCAGGTGGGAAGCAAGGTGCTACCATTTTCTGTTTTGCAAACCAAAAATAAAATTTGAAGGCCCCCCACAACCATCTGAATGGGCGACCATCTGAAAGGACTCCCTCAGCCAGGGCACCTTGAAAAACTGGCTCAGGCCTTGAAAAGGGGGTTGGGGAGGGGCTGGACTTGCCTAATTAACATCAATGCAGACCTTAAGTCTGATAAGAAACATTTAAGGTCTATTCTCTCTAAAGCCTGCTGCCTGGAGGTTTCATCTGCATGATAAAACCTAGGTCTCACAAACCCCTTATCAAAACCTAGATATCCTTTCTATTGATAACTTTTCAATCAACCAGTTGCCAATCAGGACATGTTTAAATCTACCAATGATCTGGAAACACCCACCCCCTGCCAAGCTTCAAGTTGTCCTGCCCTTCCAGATCGAACCAATGTAAAATCTTACATGTACTGATTGCTGCATTATGTCTCCCTAAAATGTATAAAAGCAAGCTGTACCCTGACCACCTTGGGCACATGTCAGGACACCCTAAAGCTGTGTCACTGGCCCATCCTTAACCTTGGCATCCTTAACACTTTCTAAATTGATTGAGACCTGTCTCAGGTACTTTTGGTTTACAGTTTCAAGTCCTGCCAAGGCAGCCCAAGTCCTGCTTCAGCTTTTGGATGATTCAAAAGCTTGCAAGAACCGAAGTGCATTCCAGTGTTGGACAATGTCCTTGGAGTTTCTCAGTTCACAACCTCTGGAGTATGGGAGAAAATGGAGCCGGAAAAAAATGGTGATCTGGTGAGAGAAAACAACTGTAAGGATAACAGAACAACTTAGGAGTTTTAGTCCAAACATTTGAAAGCTAGGAAAAAGATAAATTAAAAAAATAGCTATTTTCACTTTTTTTTTTCCAATTTCAGTATACTTTACTGGAAGTAACTGTGAAATAGTTTTTCAGTAAACATAAAATAAGGCATACACACTTTGACACTTAAGAAGTGTTGCAATCCTAAAAAAACAATACAGTATATTAAACTTAGTGGGTAGAAACACCATCCTTCTTTCTACTCCACTTTCTTTTGTTATTTATTTATTTATTTATTTATTTATTTATTTATTTATTTAAAGACAGTGGTTTCACCATGTTGGTCAGGCTGCTCTTGAACTCCTGACCTAAGGTGATCCGCCCACCTTGGCCTCCAAAGTGCTTGGATTTGTTACCCAGGCTGGAGTGCAATGGCGTGATCTCGGCTCACCGCAACCTCCGCCTCCTGGGTGCAGGCAATTCTCCTGCCTCAGCCTCCTGAGTAGCTGGGATTACAGGCACGTGCCACCATGCCCAGCTAATTTTTTGAATTTTTAGTAGTGACGGGGTTTCACCATGTTGACCAGGATTGTCTCGATCTTTTGACCTCGTGATCCACCCGCCTCGGCCTCCCAAAATTCTGGGATTACAGGCTTGAACCACCGCGCCCGGCCCGGCTCTTGTTTTTCTTAATTCTCACTCTCTAAGAAGCAAAAAGCTACAGTGCCACAACATCTCCACAGGTATACCTCAACCATGGGTATATATTTGTAGGTTTCCATGTTCCAGGTGTACATGTATGTCACTGTGAATATATATATTTAGGTGAGGGAAGAAGCTTCACAAAACAGTGTTAGTTTGTGTCATTGCAGCCTTTGTATAATTTCAGAAATGTTCTTCCAGGGCCTGTTGGTCAAATCGCATTTGGTCTTGGTCATTTTTCCTTTTCTTTAATTATGTATAACTATGTTAACAAACAAAATAAAGATGGCAAACTAGAGAAGTTTCACACGGATTACCATATGAAATAGACTTTGGTTTGAAGAAAAATGATTTGCAATTACACAGAAAACTTGAGGAAGCAAACATTGTAATTATCTTCGCATAAAATGCCTTTGTTCTACCACTGCAACCCTTGATCTTTCAGACCGTTGCATCTTTGTTTCCATTTAGGCTGCCCCAAAACCTTTTAATTCTTCATTCTGTGAGACAGTTGTTATGGAAACTGATGCCAACAGGATGTTATTGGGGTTCCTTATAATGAGCTAAAGATAAATCCCCATCTTTGGCTTTGTATCTTTAATGACAGAGGCCAGAATCTGGGCTTCTGGTAGAGCATAAGCTGAAATCTCAGTTAAGCAGCCACCAGAAGCAGAGATGGTGGCTGTCAGAACAGTTGGGAGCCAATACACTGTTCATGTTCGGCTTCATCCTTTTAAAGAGGCAAACTGAATGCAGTGGTGGGTGACAGTAGTCCCAGCTATTCAGGAGGCTGAAGTAGGAGGATTGCATGAGCTCTGGAGTTTGAGACTAGATTGGGCAAAACAAGACCCCATCGCTTAAGGGGAAAAAAGGAAGTTTTCTCATACTTAAAACTGTAAGTTAATTGAGAGAGTCTCTGTCACCCAGGCTGTAGTGCAATGACAGGACACGATCTGGGCTCACTGCAACCTCCACCTCCCGGGCTCAAGCGAGTCTCATAGCTTAGCCTCCCGAGTAACTGGGATTTCAGACATGCACCGCTACGCCGGGCTAATTTTTGTATTTTTAGTAGAGAGGAGGTTTCACCATTTTGGCCAGGCAGGTCTCTAATTCTTGACCTCTCGTGATCCACTCAACTTGGCATCCCAAAAGGCTGGTGCTGGGATTACAGGCGTGAGCCACCGTGCCTGGTCAGTTAATTGAACTTTGAATTAATTTATAGAAACTTACTGAAAACACTAGTTTGATTAAAAATGAATACAGTATTACATATATGTGCTGATACATATTTACCTCCCCAGCCTCCCAAGAGGCTAACAAAGAAAAGGAATGATCAGGGAGAATAAAATATGGTGTTTTTGTTTCAGAATAAAAGTTAGCTAAAATAATAATTTTGGAGAGGAAATAGAAAGATTGCAAGATTTGCAGCTCTCAATATTATTTACTAGTCATGAGAACTTGGACAGGCAAATCTAACCTTCAATTTCCTTATTGGTAAAGTAAAAAATAATACCTGCCTTCTTGCTTCACATTGTACAGTTGAGAAAATGAATAAAAAGTATTTTGTAAATGATAAAATATGTAGTAATATTTGTTTGTGCTTCACAAATTCAGACCCTAGCCAGATACAAACAGATATTTAATTTGGTTTGATCAACTCACATTCCCTTTCTTCTCCCCCCAAAACTTTGTGTCTTTATGCACAGCACTCCATATGCATTCTCATTGACTTTATCCAACTCAGTTTAGTTGTCTGGAGAAACATCTTTATAATACATGATAAAATTCACTCCCTTTCTCTATTTGCATTTCAATAAGAAATGTTGATTACATATTTTGATTATATTTCCCTTTTAATAAACATTTTGATATACATCATTTTGTTTCTTCAAATATCTGTTTCTTCTAAAGACACCACTTCATAGCCCAACCCACTATACAAGGCTTCTCTGGGTTACTTCAGCGAAGACTCAACCAAAACTGTGGCATTTCCATATTTTCTAAGACTATTGCTTATTTTTAAAATTAGTATTTTAAACAAAGTGCTAACTTTTCCAGCCTTTATGCTGTAAGAGTGACTATTTTATTTAAAATTGTTTAATACAGAATTCTTAATGATATTAGAAACAACAACAAAATTTCATGTGTAAGGTTTTATTCAAATTTGATTTACATTCCAAAAGAAATTATAAAATGTATTCACTTGTTTATAAAAAAAAGAGGGGGTACAAAATTTTAATTCAAATTATAAAACATGATTAATTTTCAGATTAAAAGTGGGCTAGTTGCTTGGAGTAACAAACTTTTAAATCAGCATTTTCCATCTCCGCACCAAGGATAACCTTCTAATTAATGATCAGCTGTGCTGTAATAGGATAGCACTGATTTTGAGTAAACAGCAAAACTGAAGAGCTCTTCTAAGCCCAGACCAGGAACTTTTTTATGCCTTCTCATAGTGGCGAACAGCAACCACATCACCAAAAGTAAGGGTCTGCAAGGTTCAAAAGATAATCAAATCTTTTTACACAGGAACATCAGTCATCAAATTTTCAAGATTGTCAGATATATGATCTAAGTATTATGCAAAAGAATGACATTTACAAACATTAAACGCTGCATATTCATTTCATATTTAAAAAGAGAACCTATATTGATGTATAGTTTATGTCTCTGAAATGAGAATGAAGCAAAAACTGAAATTAGCAATTGAGATTCAGATAAAAAGAATTTCTTTAGCCTTAAATTATCAAGGTAATTGAGATTAGGTCTGAGAAATGGAGTGTCTACTTTGTTTTCTCAGCTATCTGCTTTAAAAGTGAATGAGTTGTACGATAGGTTTACATAACAGTTTTCGATTCATAACCTAGATAAATTTTGAACAGTCATTAGAGAATCCAGTCGTTTGAGCTGATGATATTTGGAATGACTTGTTCCAAAATCAAGAGGAAAATGTATAGGTACAAATGTTCTCCTTGCTTCGGTTGTCATGGTTTAGTCTTTGTGAACCCAGATAGGTAGGTGGATAGGATGTGCAACATCAGCTCTATTAATTACTCTAATGTCAAATCTAACTTGAAGAGTTGCTATAAAACCACGTTACAGAACTTAGGGAATTTCAATGCTCATCGTTTTCACATGTTGATGTTATGTTCAAGAGTATAGCATATCCTTGTAGTCTACTGCTCTTCAGTTTTGAACTCAGTCTTGCCTGATCATAGTCATACATGCCATGGTTGAGCTATCTACTTTTCTGTGTTCAGGAAAAAAAAAATGGAGGTAAAAGCATAAAGGATAACTTCAGAGTGAATCTTTTAGAAATCAGTCCTTTTTTTTGTTGATTGTTGCAGAAAAATGTGAGCAAATATCCTTTAACACGAAAGGGAAACTGTCCCTCCGCTCCCCACCTCCACCTCCACAGAAACATAAATATCTCGATCTAGAACAGCGCTGATTGCAGCAGTCAAGGGGAGAAGGAAACAGGAGTCCCTATTCTTTTTTTTTTTTTTTTTTTTTTTTTTTTGAGACAGAGTCTCGCTCCGTCGCCAGGCGCCAGACTGGAGTGCAGTGGTGCAATCTCGGCTCACTGCAACCTCCGCCTCCTGGGTTCAAGCAATTCTCCTGCCTCAGCCTCCTGAGTAGCTGGGATTACAGGCGCGCGCCACCATGCCCAGCTAATTTTTGTATATTTAGTTGAGACGGGGTTTCACCATGTTGGCCAGGATGGTCTGGATCTCCTGACCTTGCGAGCCTCCCAAAGTGCTGGGATTACAGGCGTGAGCCACCGCTCCATATTCTTAAACAACAACATTTTCTCTGCCATCATCTTAGAAGGAATATGTAAATTCTCACACCCCCCTCCAAAACTCAATGAGCCTATCCACCTACGTCAGTATCATCAACAAGCCATCGCAGATCACACAAAATGTGTCTGAGGAAGGCTTGGTCAAGGCATAATATATTTCTCCTAGTTTATGATACTACTCCATCAGTAGAGAAATTATTTGTTAATTATTTTATATTTGATTAATTTAGGACAAAAACAAGGAAAAAGTCTTGTAAAGATGGAGTCAGAAATGGATCAGAGTGATACAACTGTAAGCCCAAGAACCTCAAGGATTGCCAGGAGCCACCCGGGAACTAGGAAGAAGCAAGGGAGAGAGCCCGCGGTAGGAAAGCCGCACTACGGTTACCCTGACTTCAGGTGTCTAGCCTTCAGAACTGAGAAAATACATTTCGGTTGTTTTAAGCCGCCAAGTTTGTGGTACGTTGTTGTGGCAGCCTTAGGACACTAAATACATCCTCTTTTACAGGTAATTCCTAGTAAGAAGAGGGTGATTGCAAAAAAATATTTTTTATGGCTACCTAGCATTGAATATACGTGTTTAAAAGGCATATTGTGCATCTGAGAAAAAAAACTGGAAAGAAGTTACATCAAAATGGTTCTCTTTGGGGCCTGGGAGCTGTGGCTCACGCCTGTAATCCCAGCACTTTGGGAGGCTGAGGCAGGAGGCAGGAGCATCACTTTGAGCTCAAGAGTTGGGGACCAGCCTGGGTGACATGATGAAACCCCGTCTCTACAAAAAATTAGCCCAGTGTTGGTGGCTGGCACCTGTAGTTCCAGCTACGCAGGAGGCTGAGGTTGTAGAATCGCTTAAGTCCAGGAAGCGGAGGTTGCAGTGAGCTGAGATTGCACCCCTGCACTCCAGTCTGGGTGACAGAGAAAGACTTCCATCTCAAAGAAAAAATAAATCTCTGATTTTAATTTTTTGTTATACTTTTCTGTTATATTCTAAATTATCTGCACTGAACTTGTGTAATTTTATAAACTGAAATATAAACTAAACATCTCTTACTACAGGAGCTATAAAGTCATCTGTCTGAGATTCTCATAATAGCAATTATCTTTATGTATTTCAGTGATTATGGGCTTTATATTTAAATTTTATTTGATAAACATTCATAGTTATTCTACAAAAAATCTTTTGACAGTTGGGTGCGGTGGCTCATGCCTGTAATCCCAGCACTTTGGGAGGTCAAGATGGGCAGATCACCTGAGGTCAGGAGTTCAAGACCAGACTGGCCAACATGGTGAAACTCTATCTCTATTAAAAGAAAAAAAAAAAGAGAACAAAAAAGCTTTTTAGGCACATCAATGGCAACTTTATTTTTTTTAACTACACAAGAATTTTCTCTTTTCCTGCAATCAAAGAAGTTGAGCTGAAGAAAACAACTAGGATCTTTTTGTTTCTCCTGTTTTACATATAGTTAAAGAACCTTGCTAGTGATGTATTATTAAAAGAAGGAAAGAAGGAGGAAGAATGGAAGGGAAGGGGGAGGAAGGAAGAGGGAAGGAAGTGAGAAGGGCAGAGAGAGGAGTAAAAACAAGGAAGAATGGAGAATTGTCATTACTTACCATAACCATTTTGCCATCCTTAATTTCTCTTACAAAATTTGTTTCTTTGCCATCCCATTTCTGAACGTGAACAAGTTTGTCTCCATCCAGGCTAACAACAGACTGAGACCAACAACAAAATGCAGAATACAGCAATAAATACAATTCACATTTCTGATAAGGAAGACAAACAATGTGAATTTTGAAAGAGTGGTATAATTGAATAAATCATGATTAATTATCCTATTGTTAGCTCTATTCCTAGATTTCGTATTATGTAAATTTGAATAATTAATAATTAAATTAAATATGAAAATTTAGTATATCGAAAAGAAAGATCCAAAACTAGTGCTTTGCAACTAGTCGTCCTTCTAAAGAAAAACTTAGAATGAGGCAAACTGTCCATTTAGTCAATCTGAGGCAACCGGAAGAATGAAACAAAATGCGCTCTCTCTTTCAAACAAGCATGATTACATACGTTCTGAAAGACAAGTTTGGTATAAAATGTGAGCACTATATAGTAAGAGACAAATACAATGGAGATTTATGCTATAGCAAGTACCCACTGTTCAAAATATAACATATGCACACTAAATTAACTTTCATGTACTTCTCCTTGAAAAGCTTTCCAATATATTAAAAAAAAAAAAACCATGCATTGGCAATCTTTATTCACCGCCCCCCATCCCCACTCTGGGGAAGAAGCAGTTTCTCACCTTACAGTTTCTATCATCTGCAGTGGTTTCATCAAACTCTTCTCCCAGGTGGAAACTAATCTCCGTATTCTTGAATGTGCTGAGAGTCCTGATGACCACTTTGTCTCCTTCCTGACTGATAATTACTGTTGGTTTGGTCACATTTCCCACCTGCCTAGTGGCAAAGCCCACACCTAAAATAGCAAAGGAAACAGTACAGTCTGTAGCAACTTCCAACATAACTCACAAAGCAAGACTCTGCTTTCTGATTTTGGAATCCTGGTTCTAAAGTGTAAGTTTCATTAGAGCACGATTAGCCCATCAATCATGTAAAACACTACTGCAATAATAAGGGGGTGCAGAAGAAAAACCAAAACAGACAAGCTTCACGTTCTCCATGGAATAGCAAATGTTCTGTTTTTGAGGGTGGTGGGGCTGGGTAAGAAGGCAAGCAAGAGCTGCATTAAAAATTCATTCAGTGGAAAATGCATAGCCTTGCATCTGATCAGGACAATGCAATCTGTCTTTGTCTCCTGCTGACCTGATCAGTGAAAAACGGTATCTGCAAGTATCTGAAGCAGCACGTTAATAAGAAAACAGCTGGTCTCATTGTTACCTACCTAGAGCCTTCATGTACTCATCAAAGTTCTGACTGTCGGTCAGTTTCCAGGTAGCACAGAAAGCCTCCACCATCCTTGCCCTTTCCCCTCTTTATAGACAAGAGCGAGGATCTTCTGGTCTAACTGCCACTGCAATTCAGAAGACCCTTTACACAGCGGCAAGCAGATCCTGCCTTCTTATTTGGAAAGAGGGTGGGCAAAAATCCAATGATTTGAATTGCAAACACACCCCTCCAGTGTCCTTCTTTCCAAGAGGCTGCCACAGAGGGAAGAGAAGGGAAGGAGCGCTCGAGTGAGGCTCCAATCCTCCTTGTGATTGGCTCAGGCCACTGGGTTAGCGGAGTAGGTCGAATTCCTCCCAATCCTTACACGACAGCCTTTCTGCCTGAGAAAGCTCTGCAGGGATTCAATGGGGCTGGAGGCAGGGAACGGGAAGATGAGAGGAGGTCTTTCAGGTTCAGTGAGAAAAAACTTGGCAAAGGCAGTCTCAGACTGCAAGGAAAGAAAAAAGATGCACAATGGGGCATTCAGATTGATTTCCGTTAATGGCAAAGCTGATTACAAATGAGGACCCCCTTAAAGAAAACCACTGAAACGCCAGACTTTGCAGACAAAGGAGGCTGAATAGTGTGTGTTATTTTCTCTCATAGTTACAGGGAGAGCAAAATGCAGGCTAGAATAAGCCAAACTGAAAAAGAGGAGGGGGAGGAGGTGTAAATGCCTTCCCTAGATATACTGCTTGAAGGCTACTCTGATTGTCAATAAGGAAGCAAACTAATTTGCGTCCCTTCCCAACGCACAGGGAGAGAACGTAAAGATCCCATTGTCCTTTCTAAAAATGTGAGAACGAGACTGAGTTGGAAAAGGGACCTAAGAAGAGTATGGTTGGGATTTACTAATGAGGTACAAAAAAAAAAAAAAAAAAAAAAAAAAAAAAAAGAATACTCTGTTTCCCCCCTCCTTGAATAGATTACAGAGTCCATGTGGAAAAGCTGGACAGAAGATTATTTAGTGAGATTTTCAATTACCTGCACTCTAGGACCCTTTTGATTTCCTGAGGGCACATCTACCTAAAAACAATCTGTGTATATTGTTCACTTATTGGGAGTTAGTGATGGGGAAGGGCAGGAACTGGAGGAGCAGTGGGAATCAGAAGAGTTTTGGCTTCAGTTTGTCCTAGTTCAGGGTACCCCAAGAATAGCAAATACCTTGAGGGTTCTAAGTATTTAAAGGAAGTCTCTGAAATTCCCCTTCACCCAAAGAGATTCTTCCTGCCTTACCAGTGCAAACCAGCAATGAAAGCAGCTTATCTGCCTCTCCTGAGGACAGAGCAGGAGAATCCTACTTGGAATTCCCTGCTCTTCTCTCTCTTCTCCCGGTTAAACTGCAGCCCAGCACATTTCTACCCAGTCCACACCAAATTCAACAGAAAATGCTCTGAAGGCCTCTTACCCTAACTGTGGGGCTACATGATTGATTCTTCTTTGGTGTCTCAAAGGTGCTTATTTAACATAAACTGTAGTCTTTCTTCACACCTGCTTTTCCATTTTCACTTTATTTGTGAATGACACCACCATGCACCCAACTGTACAAGCCAGGGATCTCTGAATCATTTCTAATACTTTACCTCTAAAATCAAACTTGATGTCAAGGCCTATCTCTTTTGCTTTGTGAACAGAACTCTGTAAAATATTTTACAGAGGTTGACTCTGAATCAATATGAGTAACTGAGGCCCAGGAAAAACAGAGACCCAAGAAGCCTTAAGAAAGTGGTCCCAAGGCGGCCAGATTACAGTTTGGTTTTATACATTTTAGGCAAGCGGGAAGTGCAGTCAAAAGCAAATCAATACATGGAAGGCAGACATTTGTTCAGCTCAAAAAGCCAGGATATCTTGAAAATGGGGGCTTACTGGTTATGGATGGATTCAGAGATTCTTTAATTTGCAGTTGGTTAAAGGAGTAAGGCTCTGTCTAAAACTGAGAAAAAAAAAATTTTTTTTGAGACAGGGTCTTGCTCTGTCACCCAGGCTGGAGTGCAGTGGCACGATCTCAGCTCACCGCAACCTCAGCGCCTCAAGTGATCCTCCCATCTCAGCCCTCTGTGTAGTTGGGACCACAAGCGTGTACTAACACACCTGGCTGTTTTTTTTATTTTTAGTAGAGTTAAGGTCTTGCCATATTGCCCAGGCTGGACATAAAGAAATGCTTTAAATTAACATAAGGATGCTATGTAGCAAGATGAATGGCCTAACTCTTCTTTCCATTGTTTTAGTTCTTGTTGATAGTTTGCTATATTATTGCCTGAGTCTGTTTTGTTGTGGGGAGCAATATCCATTTTGAGCATCTAGTAAGCTATCTTGTGACCCTGTTGCCTAAGAGCCCACATCCTCTTTATCTAAATCCTACATTTCCTCTGAGTTGCAAGATCAGCCGGTGGTCTCATTACCATAGTTACCCCCTGATGTCAGCCCTCAGATTTTCCCGCCTTTACTTGTTTATAAGCAGCTGCATTGGGCCTAATAAACGAGACTTGATCAGATCCTTGACTTGTCTCCATTCTTCGCGTCTCCTGTCTCTCTCTTAATCCCCACTCCCTCCCTAGGGTCCCCGTTGTTTGTCCCGCAGGCCGGGACATTTTGTCAGTTTTATAATCTCTATTTTAACGTGAATGCCTGTCAGTTGTGTCTAAACTCCAAAAGTTCAGAAGCATGTCCGACTTCCCTTCCTTTTAAGGCCGGGAATTCACTTTTTAAGGTTTTTTTGTGGGGAATCCCTTGGTCAAGAGGGGGTCTGCTCAGTTTGTGGGAGTGCTTTGGATTTTATTTTCAGTTTACAGCTAAAATTCAGATGACTGTTTCATCTATACAAACTATTTCTCTAGTAAAGATTCTCAAACTCAGTTGTTTTGTTACAAATTATTGCTATATGTTTCATCTAATAAAACACGTTTAAAGTGGTAGAATGTTTAAGTATTATTCTAAAATATAATAAATCATTTCCTTTTTGTATTCTAAGAACATAAAACCGTTGAGAGCAGGAATCGTGTATTAGACATCTTCATCTTAGCCCCTTATAGATCACAAGTGCTGAAATATTTGTCCATATTCATTTATTTCTTCCACTCTCTAAAGAATATGAGATGATGCCATATTTATTCGTAGAACATTTATTCCTGTAATTCTGATTTCTTTCCCATTTATTTCTTCCACTATCTAAAGAGTAAGAGATGATGACATATTTATTTGTAGAGCATATATTCCTATAATTCTGATTCCTTTAAACCTTATCAAAAACATGAAAGTCCCACAATTTAGAGGCAGGTTTTTTTGTTGTTGTTGTATATTAATCTTGTAATAGGTAGAAAAGTATACATGTTGCCGTATAGATATCTGTAATAGAAATTTTAGAAAAAGCCAATTGACTATTTTTAATAAATCATTTATGGATACATAATAGTTGTGCATATTTATCCGAAACATATGATGTTTGGATACAAGCTTACATGAGTAATGATTGAATCTGGGTAATGATGATATTTATCACCTTATTCATCATTTCTTTTTGTTGCGAACATTCCAAATCTTCTTCTCTAGCTATTTTGAGAAATGCTATAAATTATTGTTAACTATAGTAAACCTGTTGTGGTATCAAAGGCTAGAACTTATTCATTCCACCTGTGTTTTTGTACCCACTAACCACTCTCTCTTCATCCCACATTTCTGACTACATTTCCCAGCCTCTTGTAACCACCATTCTATTCACTACCTTCATGAGATTAACTTTTTTAGCCCCCACATATGAGTTAAAACATGCAATAGTTTTCTTTCTCTCCCTGGCTTATTTTGAAAAATGTCCTTGAGCTCCATCCATGTTGCGGCAAATGACAAGATTTCATTCTTTTTTTATGGCTGTGCAATATTTCATTGTGTATATATACCACATTTTCTTTATCCATTGATGAACACAGGTTAATTCTAAATCTTGGCCATTGGAACTAGTGTTGCAATAAACATGGAAGCATAGATACCTCTTTGAGATACTGATTTTCTTTCTTTTGGATATATACATCACAGTGGGATTATTGGATCATGTGATAATTCTATTTTAAGTTTTTGGAGGAAACTCCATACTGTTTTCTGTAATGACTGTACTGGTCTACATTCCCAACAACAGTGTATAAGCATTGCCCCTTTTTCAGCATTCTTACTGTCTTTTTGATAATAGCCATTTTAACTGGGATAAGGTGATAATCTCATTGTGGTTTTCATTTGTATTTCCCTAATAGTGATATTGAGTATTTTGCATATGCCTGTTGTTCATTTTTATATCTTCTTTGAGAAATGTCTATTCAGAACTTTTGCCAAATTTTAATCGATTATTTGAATTTTTTTTTTTTTTTTTTTTTTTTTTTTGCCATTGAGTCATTTGAATCCCTTACTTCTGGGTTCAAGCAATTCTCCTGCCTCAGCCTCCCGAGTAGCTGGGATTACAGACATGCGCCACCATGCCCAGCTAATTTTTGTATTTTTAGTAGAGACAGGGTTTCACCATGTTGACCAGGATGGTCTTGATCTCTTGACCTCGTGATCCACCTGCCTCGGCCTCCCAAAGTGCTGGGATTATAGGTGTGAACCACCATGCCCGGCCTGTGCACAGCTTTTTAACTTGATATAATCCTATTTGTCAGTTTTTGCTTTGGTTGCCTGTGCTTTTGAGGTCTTACTAAAAAATCTGTGTGGGAGTCACCCCTGCGAGAGGCTAACAACTTGGCCTCCGCCATTAGGTGAGCTTGACTCCTTACACATTTTCCCTGGCTGGAGGCTGTCGAGCTATGAGTGAGAGGAAATTAAGAAGAGAAGGAAAAAGGAAATTGAGAATGATTAAGCAGGACACTATCCTCAGCCTTCTTGGCTGATGAGATAATGGCCAGGTGACCGCTGAAGTGAGTTAATTGGGTATTGTGTCCCTCTTTCTGGCTCCTGATCTAAGACTTTGTTTACCAGGCATTGTTTCAGCCTAACGACCTCCCCTGCGGTCCTTGTCTCTCTCAGATGCACGGTTTACTGCTGAGCTTGTGACTTCTAGTTAATTAAAGATTGTTATCCAAGTTACTGATTGTTCTGACAATATCGATAATCAGCATCACCTGTTTCCCCCTTAATCCTTTACATTAGTATTTGTTCCCTTTTGACAGTTCCTTAGAATCATCCCCCAAGGAATTTTCTGTCCCTTTTATTGTTTGAGTAATGATCTGCATTGAGGTAATGATGTTAAAGAAAAAAGTATATAAGGAAACCTACTGCACAAATAAAATCGCTGTATGGGCATAGCACATTCGGTCCTCCAGACCCCTCCTCTTTCTGTCTCCTTTCTTTTCTGCGCACGCCCTCTTCCAGGTTTGGGACCCCCTCGCTGGATGAGATTCCCGGGCTCGCGTTCAGTTCGCAACAAGTCTATATCAAACCAACATCCTGAAGTGTTTTATCAATGTTTTCTGGTAATAGTTTCATAGTTTCAGGTCTTACACGTAAGTCTATCATCCATTTTAATTTGATTTTCATATACAGTGACAGATAAGTGTCTAGTTTTATTATTCTGCATATGGTTATCCGGTTTTTCCAACACCATTTACTGAAGCGACCATCCTTTCCACAGTGTATGTTGTTGACATCTTTGTTGAAAATAAGTTAGCTGTTAACACAGAAACTTATTTCTGTTTCTCTATTAAGTTCCATTGGTCTATGTGTCTGTTTTTATACCAGTACCATGCAATTTTTGTTACTATAGCTTTGTAGTATATTTTGAAGTCAGGTAGTGTGATGCTTCCATGTGTTCTTTTTGCTTTGTTCTTTTTATTTAGGATAGCTTTGGCTATTTGGAGTCTTTTGTAATTTCATATGAATTTAAGGAATTTTTTCTGTGAAGAATGCCATTGGTCTGAAAGAAGCACTAAACAATGAAAGGAACAACCAGTACCAGAAGAAAAAAAAGAATGCCATTGGTATTTCAACAGAGAGTGCATTAAATCTGTAGATCATTTTGGGTAGTATGAACAATTTAACGATATTATTTTTCCAATTCATGAACATGCAATGTGTTTCTATTTTTTGTGTGTTCTTTTTTCATTTTCTTTCATTAGTATTTTATGGTTTTCATTGTAGGTATCCTTCACTTTTTTGATTAAGTGTATTCCTAGGTATTTGTTTATTGTAGCTATTATAGATGGGATTGCCTTCTTGATATCTTTTTTAGATTGTTCATTGTTGGCATATAGAAATGCTACTAATTTTGTATGTTGATTTTGTATCCTGCAACTTTACTGAATTTATCAATTCTAATCTTACTTTGTTTATTTTTTTTGGCAGAGTCTTTAGGTTTTTCTAAACATAAGATCACGTCATCAGCAAACAAGAACAACCTGACTCTTCCTTTGCAGTTTGGATGCCCTTTATTTCTTTCTCTTGTCTAATTTCCTTGGTTAGGACTTTCAATACTATGTTGAATAAAAGCCACTTGACTGTTTTGTAACTCCATACACTGATGCATTTGACTTAGTTTATGTTTTTCAGAATATAATGGCTATGTACCTAAGAAGGGTTGTTTCAAATAGTAGCTTATTTGCTCTAATTATTGAGGAATTTAATAGAAGATAAAGTGAAAGAATAGAGACTGTGTTTTGCTAAAAATTTAACATTTAACAAAGAAATCTTTTCCCAAGATTTCTTTTTTTCTTTTTTCTTTTTTGATCAGGCAGAGTCTATCTCTGTTGCCCAGGCTGGAGTGCAGTGGTGTGATCTGGGCTCACTGCAACCTCCACATTCCAGGTTCTAGCAATTCTCCTGCCTCAGACTCTGGAGTAGTCGGAATTACAGGCATGCACCACCATGCCCAGCTAATTTTTGTATTTTCTTTTTTCGAGACTGACTCTGACTTTTTTGCCCAGGCTGGAGTGCTGTGGTACCATCTCAGCTCACTGAAACCCCCGCCTCCCAAGTTCAAGCGATTCTCCTGCCTCAGCATCCTGAGTAGCTGGGATTACAGTTCCGCACCACCATGCCCAGCTAATTTTTATATTTTTAGTACAGACGGGGTTTCACCATATTGGTCAGGCTGGTCTTGAACTCCTGACCTCATGATCCACTTGCCTCAGCATCCCAAAATGCTGGGATTACAGGCATAAGCCACTTCGCCCAGCCTAATTTTTGTATTTTTAGTAGAGATGGGGTTTTACCATATTGGTTAGGCTGATCTCAAATCCCAACCTCAAGTGATCCACCCACCTGGGCCTCCCAAAGTGTTGGGATTACAGGTGTGAGCCACCGCACTCAGCCTTTTCCAGGCTTTCTAAACCTGGGAGCAATTATGCTTTTGCCCGGCCTTTATCATACAAATGCATCTACAGTCTTGTAAGGGAAAGATATGACAGATTGACTCCTCACTCAGAGTTGTTACCTTTATTTATTAACTAATGGCCCTAATGGAAAAGATTTCCTTTTAAAGACTTTAAAAAACAGTGAAATGAAAGAAACAGTAGTTACTTTAGCAGATCCTGGCAGAATCTTCACATGAGGCTAAATCTCCTGGCCTTGCTTTACAACAGTTTTTCCTTTTTAAGAAAATAGAAGGTGTTAATAAAGTTTTAACATTGTTTTGAGCAAAGTAAGCTAACCAAGGTTATGACATTATTTCTTGTAAGATATCCAAGGTTATGCAGAAGCAAAAATTAGACAGCATTCAAAGTACTTGCTGCTTGAGGTTCTTTTTGTTACCAAATTACACAGAATAAAATAGTAATTGAATATCTCTGTAGCTGGAAATGAAATGTAATTACACAATGAAGGCACCATTGGCTCACAGTCTCTCCCGTAACAGGTAATGCTGGGAAAGGTGTCAGAGCCCTGGCCTTGGAAAGTGGTCAACTGACGGGTTGGCAAGGAGAATATATAGGTGACAGTCTAGATCTAAAAAGGAAAGTTTTATTAGATAGAAGAATGCTGCAGAAGAGTGCAGTGGGCACCTCACTAAAAGAGGACTGAGTGCTCAGCAATGGATTTTTCCTTGCGTGTATTTATGGTCTTTAAAGCAGGAACTTAAGGGTAATTTAGATCATGTCAGCCTCTTAGGTCATGATAAATGATTACGTTTGTAGACATTTGGGTGTTTTAATGTCAGCAAGGATTGCGCTATGAGTTTTGATTCGCAGATATTCCAACAATGTATAGAAATTCTAGATACTTGCAAATTTTTGGGAAAAAAAACCTGGAATCAGATGCCTGGTTTAGACAGTAGGGAAGTCTAATTACTTCTGAATTCCTTTGATAAAGAGTTTTGCCTCTGGATGATCTGCTTGATGGCCACCATGTGATCTTTGCTCTCCTCAGGAAGATAAGACAAACTGTTTTTTCTGAAGCAATGGTATAGACATTCCCTAGGGCCTTACCTGTCTGTTCATGTATACACATTTTATCATGCCTACCCTCACCATGCAACCAGCTAAGCCAGCTCCTGCCCAGGAAGATGAGGATTCCAGTCTTCAAGCAAGGGCTAAATGCAATATCAGTAATGAAATTTGATGGTGTGAAGAGGTGTCGGGGAGGAAAAAAATGACTGAATTATCTGTCTCTTGGTAATATGAAATTTTTATCTTTATTGCGTTTTAGAAAGTATAGACTTGGTGGGGCATGGTGGCTCATGCCCCTAATCCCAGCACTTTGGCGAGGCAGCAGTGGACAGATCAGTTGAGCTCCAGAGTTCGAGACTAACCTGGGCAACATGCTGAAATCTCTTCTCTATTAAAAGTACAAAAATTAACTGGGACATAGTGGCACATGCCTGTAGTCCTAATTACTTAGGTGGCTGAGGCATGAGAATTGCCAGGATGCGGAAGTTGCAGTGAACTGATTGTGCCACTGCAGTCCAGCCTGAGCAATCTAGACTAGGTCAGAGGGAGATACACCTCCAGGTATGACATGCCCTTGAAAAGAAGCATTTTGGAGAAATGTCCTTCTCATTTCTCTACTATTTTCTGCAGTTTTTTCTCCTTTTACCTCTCATTATTTAAATATTCCATTCTTAGCCTGCTTCTAGGTCTGACAAAGTGACTGAGGAGAGAACTTTTTGCATTTCTAGGTTTATTATTAAAAAGTCCCAGGAACTTCCTTCTGCTCAGGTCACTCATATGCCACAACTCTACCAAGAAAACTCTTCTCTCCAGCCTCCTAGTTAATTTCACTTTTAGGGTTTAGCTCAATTAATATTTCCTCAAGGACAACTGGGTCAAAACCCCATAATCATGTCATCCTGTGGTTTCATTTATGTATTTTACATATATCATAACTTCAATTACTTTTGTAATCAGTCTTTTTTTTTTTTTTTTTTTTTTTTTTGAGACGGAGTTTCGCTCTTGTTACCCAGGCTGGAGTGCCATGGCACGATCTCGGCTCACCGCAACCTCCGCCTCCTGGGTTCAGGCAATTCTCCTGCCTCAGCCTCCTGAGTAGCTGGGATTACAGGCACGCACCACCATGCCCAGCTAATTTTTTGTATCTTTAGTAGAGACGGGGTTTCACCATGTTGACCAGGGTGGTCTCGATATCTTGACCTCGTGATCCACCCGCCTCGGCCTCCCAAGGTGCTGGGATTACAGGCTTGAGCCACCGAGCCCGGCCGTAATCAGTCTTTTAGTATCTTTCTCCCGTCTTAAGAACACAAGTTCCTTGATACACCTATTTTATCTGCATTGTGCTCTATGACCATTATTTAGCATGGTATCAAGCCCACTTGAAATGTGCTCCACAAATGTCAAACATAGGAACAAATATAGAAATATACAGAAAACCAGAAAGGGTCAAAAAATAAGAATTTAAACTAGAATTCATATGATTTTTTCTGTTTTCAGCCAAACCTTTCTTCTCTTTGCAGCATATACAATCCCCAAAGAAAAATATCTAAGCCTCTTCTTTAATCAATCATGTTAATGTGTAAGAGGAAATTAAGGCTCACTGTTTTTAATTTTTTTCTTTGAAATAAAAGCACACAAAATAGTCTTAGTGAGCATTCAAATGCATGATGGATTTAATAATGCAAGAGTCGGAGAGTTTTATGCCATGCCATATGTGGAAGCCTGATGACAGTGAGCATGCATGGTAATTGTCCCTTCCATAGATCTTCTACTCCGTTAACTATGGGTTATTGTCACCTGTAAATCAATCAAGAATTTTTCTGTTCTTATATTCCTTGAAGACATCTTTTGTTTATTGATCTCTGTTGATTACTCTACATTGAGTAATGGTTACCAGGTAGGTACCTATAAAAGGAAGTTACTAATCTGAGATCAGTTGAAGATTACAGAAACCACTCTAGCTATTTTTAACAGAAACAGGACAACATATAGGAAATTAGATGCTTGCAAAACGCTTGAAAGAGCTAAAATAGCAGGTTTTAGACTGAGCTAAGCTTTCAGGAATACTCCTGGAACCCACCGCGTAAACTGACCTGCTAAGGCAAGAGTTTTCTCTACATAATTGGGAAGCTGGAAATCAGGAATCTGATTTGCCACCTGCTGGCTACAGAATATCCTGCTAGTTTTTGCCTAGAAATAAGAGCTTTGCTCAGAAATACTGATTTCAAAACCACACCATATAGACTGAATCTCAACAGCAAATGGATGTCTTGTGTGCATTCTCTTTCACCACTTACATTTTGAAATCTACTATTACACAAGTATATGCAATAGGAAAAACCTAAATGGATTGTAGATATAGGAAAGTTTGGAAATACTGTTTTACCTCCTGCTGCTTCTACTGTTGTATCGAACCGAGCACAGAAAATCAACACCAAGACAAAAGTATGCCAAATTGCAGGGTTTATTGCCGGCGACCACGGAGGACTCAAGTCTCTCCAACCCGTGGCCCTGTAAAAGGGGGTGGCAAGACCTTTTATACCCGTAAAAATCACCTTGGGGGTGAGGGCCAGTGGATTCAAATCACCTTCTGGGCGGAGATGAGGGTGAGGGGGTTCCGGATTTTTCGAGGGCCAGGGGACTATTTGACATTCTGATTGTTACTTAAGGGGTTCACAGATGCCGAGATTAACATTCGTTTACACATCGTCTGGGTGGGGGTGGGATCCATAGATTTTTATTTACTTGGCGCCAGGATGGAATTGTCTGGGGGTGCTTACGCTGGTAAACAAAGGCCAGCAATTCTGTCATTCACAGATAAGAGAAGGTATGCAGCTTTACCTCAATTTGCATCCTGCAAATAATCTAGCAGTTTACAGAAACCAAAGTTAGCAATCACTGTGAGGAGAATGGAAACAGTTTTGTTCTTTATAAAATGACATTGTACAGGTTCTAACTCTAGGCCAGCTATATCACACTACAGAACATAAATCAGATAAGTCAGTCTACCACACCCCATCCATCACACAGAGATAAATGCACATGTTTTAAATGTGTTCATTAAAAGGGGAGAATAAAGTAACAATAGAGATTGTATAGGTCTGGAAATATTCTATAGTAGTATCTAAAACTGGACAATCATTAGAATCATCTGGGAAGATTTATATTTATGCAGATTTCAAATTTATCAAGATTTTGAAACAGGCGGTCTGGGGTTAAGCCTGAACTTTGTATTGCAAAACAAAATCTTAAGTTGAAATTCCATGTATGTAATGTATTTAATGCCTTATAACTTATAAACTAGTACATTCCAATTTGTCAGAATCATATTAGTAAATTTAGACTCTAAGAGTTCTTCAGTGCTAAGTACAAGTAGAACTACAAGAGCATTGATGCTACTACTAATTTCTTGACCCTACTGATGATCATAAAAACGGTGTGTGACTTGGGCCAAGATGCCTCCATTATCAGATTAAAGTGTTTTGTGGCCAGGCGTGGTGGCTCACGCCTATAATCCCATCACTTTGGGAGGCCGAGGTGGGTGGATCACGAGGTCAAGAGATCGAGACCATCCTGGTCAAAAAGGTGAAACCCAGTCTCTACTAAAAATACAAAAATTAGCTGGGCATGGTGGTGTGCGCCTGTAGTCCCAGCTACTCGGAAAGCTGAGGCAGGAGAATTGCTTGAACTCAGAGAATTGTTTGAACTACAGTGTCTTGTGATACATAGTAAGGAAGAAATATGACCTGTAACTACCCTAAAGATGAAATATGTTAAACCAATATTAACATGAAAAGCTCTGTGTTACAATTAAGACTATCTCTAATCATAATATAAATTTCCAAGATCCACAAGGATTAATCAACTCTCTATTAACTCTTTTTTTTTTTTTTTTTTTTTTTGGTGCCGTGACTCGGATTCTCTATTAACTCTTATGGGAACATGATTGATGACATTAAAAAGTCTTCTTCCAAGAGAGCCTCTGGTTCATTTGGGCCTCCAGATTAATGAAATATATATGTTCTCATTAAAAAAAAAAAAAAAAAAGAGAATACTCATGCAAATATTTTCAACTGAAATGTAAGTCTTTGCAATACATTATTTTCAAGCAAATTTGTTGAAAAAGCTATTGATATGGTTTGATCAATAACATCATTGTAAAATACAAGCAGGCCATTGAAATCTGCGGTATTTCTCATTCAATTGCTGATTGGAAACATAGTATTATCAGCCTTTGTTTGAATGTTACTGACATACAATTAAAATAAAATAAAATTGGGGCATTATTTTACTTTTTCTTTAACCATAAAGCAACTTTTTAAACTGAACAGATCAGTTGAAACCAATAGGATTACACTATTTTTGCTGTTGTTTTTAAGAATATGAGAATGATTTTACAAATGTTTGTACTCCTCAATTTGTTGACAGATAAGTCTCCATTTGGGACTCAAGAAAATGCCAGCATTTCATAAGTTTTCTGCTCAGCCTTTTAATTTTCTATCCTTTTGGAAATATTTAATATCTTAAAAATAACATTTGTAGACATTAAGTAAATATGAGAGATTCTGTGTAAGTTAAGGTGTTTCTGAAACTAAATACATTTTCTGAATACATTTATTTCTGCCTCTCTGGTACTTACAAGAAAGTGCTAATCATTGAAGAAAAGTAAAATGATGCTACATAAACATATATAGTAATGCACTTTGTATATTTATGGGTTTTTAGAAATAGAGCTTACAATAGAACATAATTTTATAAATTATGTTATTAATTATGTTACAAATATATCATTTATAAATTTTAGTAAGCAGCAATTTTTGAAGACTATTGAGTCTTGATAAGTTGCTTTTATACATAGTGTAATAGTGTAATCTGAAATATATAGAAGGAAATTAAAAGTTGATAGAAAACATTATTTGGGAAAACTTGAATTTCCCTTGAAAGTCCATGTCATCATCATGGTATCTTTAAAACCCTGAGGTGAGTTTTCACGGGTCACTTCCAGATTCCTGCTGCTGCTACCAGTGGAGAATGTCAGGGTATGGTTTACCTTTCTATCCTCATGCGCTCAAGCTGCTTTGTACTATGATAGGTAGATGTGGGACACTATGTCATTCCTTTGTTTCCACAGAGAAACCACATGACTGGACGCCTTTTTGAGTCTGGCACATTTTCCTGAAGTTTTAGGAAGGCACACTTAATATTGCAAAAACACAAAACCTGTTCAAATGGTGACATCCTCATTCCTTCCTCCATTGTTTTTAGCAATGAAATCTCAACTCATTTCAAATCCAGACTAATTTAGCCATGTCTTTTATGTCCTTGACACCTGTTAATCCATGACCCAGCAGTAATTGCTTATTAAAGTATTTTCTAATATAATATAGCTCCTTCTCTAAGAGAAAATGCTGATTCTCTGGGACACAAAGTTATATTAATCATTCTCCCTGGTTAGTGTCATAATTTTATCATTTGTCCATGCAGGTCCAATTTTCATTTACTTGGTTAATTATATAATTATTTTCATTAATGTAATAAACACACACATGTGAATCCTCCTTTCAAAACAAAGTCTAGGACTTTGAAAACATTCCTTCATTTATTTCCTTACTTTCTCCACTCAAAGTAAGTCTCTTCCTGAATCTCATGTTCATCATTTGGTTTTCTGCTTTCATTTAGTTCAGTGCATCTACATATTTTCTTAAAACATATATACTAATATAGGGTTTTAATCGTCATAAAATTTTTTAAATTGTTATATAATATGCTAGAAATAAACTTTTACATGTGCAATAGTTTATTTTGGGTACAAAGTTTAAATTGAAATTGATGGGTCATTGATGGGTCATAGGTTAATCTTCAGTTTCAGAAGGTTATGCCAAATTATTTTCTAAAGTGAACTCACCAATTCATACTCTCAACAGTGGATCAACATATTTCCCCAACACTTAATATTGGCAAATTTTCAATGATGGTCAATCAGATGAAAATATGATGACATCCAAGTCTTTCTTGACTTATATTTTCCTAATCATGAATGAAGTGAACATATTTTCATGTGTTTATTGGCCTATGATTTCTTCCTCTGTGAAATGTCTGTTCTACTGTCCATTTTCCTATAGGTTGGTTGTGTTTTTCTTATTTTGTATTATTGATCCTAATTTTTGTAGTGTGGGAGTCATAAATATATTCTTTCAATTTGTAACTTACTTTCACTTTCATTAATGTAGTTTCTTATGTCCAAAAGTTCTTACATTTAATATCGCCAAATTTATTACTATTTTGTGTTATGGCCGATGTGTTTTGTGTCTTATTTAAGGAAACCACTTACCTAAGGTCCAAATGATATTCACTTACATTTTCTACCAAGCACTTTTTTTCTCTCTCTCTTCTTTTTGTTTCCTTTTTGTGGAGAAAAGAGTCTTGCTGTGTTGTCCAGGCAGGTCCCAAACTCCTGGGCTCAAGCTGTCCTCACACCTCTGTCTCCCTAAGTGGGGGAATTACAGGCATAAGCCACTGTGCCTGGCTACCAAGTGATTTAAAGTTTTAACATTTGCACCCTTAACTTGCTGGAGTAGATTTCTGTATATCGTAAGAAGTAGGGTTTCAAATTCACTGAAATATGTAGATAATAATATTTTCTACTCCACTTAAGAACATTTCACCACCTAAATGGAATACCATCTCTGTGCTTCTAATGTTCACCTATTTATGTTATCTCTAGATGTTAATTTTCTATAGAAAATCTTTTTTGTTGTTGTTGTTTTTTGTTTTTTGTTTTGAGATGGAGTTTTGCTGTTGTTACCCAGACTGGAGTGCAATGGCACAATCTTGGCTCACTGCAACCTCCGCCTCCTGGGTTCAGGCAATTCTCCTGCCTCAGCTTCCCAAGTAGCTGGGACTACAGGCACGCACCACCATGCCCAGCTAATTTTTGCATTTTTTTTAGTAAAGACTGGGTTTCACCTTGTTGACCAGGATGGTCTCAATCTCTTGACCTCGTGATCCACCCGCCTTGGCCTCCCAAAGTGCTGGGATTGTAGGCGTGAGCCACCGCGCCCAGCCTCTTTTTTTTAAATAGTTAAACCTTTCCCTGAAATTCCTACTTCCCTACTTATTTTTATTATGAATGGGTATGTTGGTGGGTTATATACTCTTTACCATCTAAAATTGTATGGACTTTAAGACCTAAAATAAAACAGTAAAGTCTTTGATGTACTCTACCTCCAGGATATGGAATGTTAGGTCTGTGCCAACCAGAAATCTGGCAATGTATCTTTCCTTGGATATTGCAAACAGAAACACTACATTTTAGGTAATTACAGTTCTGTTCCTTCTTTCCTGCACAGTCTTTCTTCTTTCTTCAACCGCTCCTTAGAGAGGACTGGAAGTAGCATATTGTACCCTAAGAAGTGTGGCACTTACATAAAAGTTGCTGTCATCTTAAACAAATACTTAAAAACCACTTGAAGCAGCAACTGATGAATATGCATACAATATGTTAAAAAGCCTCAGGGAAGTAGGCAATGAGTGTAGAAAGTATCCCAACTCGTTTCACAGCTGTTTTGAAACTCGTAGCTGATCCTGTAAACCTATTCTCTAGCTAAATATTTGAGAGGAGAACTCTACCAGTTACCAAACAGCAGCAGGTTGAGGAAAAGAGAAAAAAAGATTCATTTCTATTGTTTGTAATAGAATTTCATGTCTTAATAAATATTTCTCTTTGCTTAAATAAGAGAAGCAGAAAATAATCAAATCCAGCATGAAATCTGTGGCCACATCTACAAAAACAATAAACTAGTAGAGGACACATTATCTTGAAGACAGAGAATAAGAATATGTTCTTGGAAAATTATCAAAGCAAAAAGAAGGAAAAAAGTCCTTTTTGGCATATCAGTAGGTAGAAGTGGCTTCTATGACGTAGTAGCAAGGATTACTAAGAAGCGAACAGATTGAAATTTTAAAAATGAGTCGGATGAAAAGGAGTGGTGGGAGGATGAAATTAAAAAATAAGCTGAGGTAATGAAAAGATTCAAGGAAACTCATAATTAAATAGAAGGAATCAGATCAACATAGGAGACAGTAATGACTAGAATGACATTGTTTGAAGAGAATTTTCAGAATGCAGAGACATTATAAATAGTGAAAATAAAAATATTAGACAAGACAGAATAGACAGCCTAAGAAGTACATATTACCAACAATGGCATCAAAACTACTAGAATATAAAATATATCCAATAAACAAAAGCATTATTAAGGAAATCTTTCATTCACTGAAAGTAAGGTATAGATAGATAGATAGATAGATAGATAGATAGATAGATAGATAGATAGATATCTCTCTAAACTCTCTATATCTATATATAGATAGAGATCAAAATGCCATGCCAGCTGATTTAATGAGAAAAGGCCCTAAACTTTCTAATTCTAGCAGTATTCTGAATTAAATATAATTCAGATCAATAAACATAAAACATAAGGGAAAAATTCAATAAACATTCAATCAGAGAAAAAGGTGCCTATAACATTGTAAGAAGTACCACTGGCCATAGTCTTTTACATTGTAGCATTGAGATGACAAATGAACATACAACAACATTACCACTGTTTTGAAAAAGCTGTGACTCATTTTGTTCTTATTATATGTGCCTATAAAAAAAGATTTTTCTCTTTGAAAATCAATCAATTGGCATTCTCATTATAATGTTTTCATGTTACTTATCCACAGGAAGAAACTGCATTAGGCAATGGACTTGGTAAACCAATTAACTCTACAATTATATTTCTCTTGCAAATTAGTAAAGTCTGATTGCATACAAAGTCTTGACAGCCTCGTTGGCTTGAGTCTGCTGTCTGAGACATGATCAAGTTTTGCTGTCAAATCGTTTTTCAAAATCCTCGGAATTAAGTCCAGATTTGGAACAATGGCAAACACTTTAAGGCAATGATCATCAACTCACAGGAAAGACAAACACAAACACATCCCATTCCAAAGAGAAGGATCTTGTATGTGGACAAGGAAGATGTATTTGGTTTCATAAGTCATGCTCAAAATTGCCCTTCTTTTGACTTGTAACATCAAAGGAAGATGTGCAGTTTTTAACAAAAAGGGGATGGGTCATAAATGAAACAGTTCATGATTTCCTTTGAACATCTTCTTTTTAAACCTTCAAAAACAGACCAGAATTGAGTTAAAATTGAATACTTTTGCAGAAAGAATTGAATTGTTATTATATGGAGTTTTCTCATTTAGAGACCATGAGGTTTTGACATCATTTATTCCAAAATTTGGTATTATTTCAATAAAATGCTTATTGTCTACATTTAAGTATGTGTTATCAATTCTTTACTCTCTTCAAGATAGCCATGGGTTTCAAAATAATTAAAACAAAACCAAAATGAAGCAGACACTACAACCCAGGATTAGCGTTTTTAATCATAAGTCTGTTTGGATCTAGTACTTAGATCAATTAATATAATAATCTTTGACTGCCCTATATTGAAATCCTATTATGAAAAGATTTTCTTGTTTTGACTCTGAAAGATTACTGGTCAGGCTCAAAATACAGGGTACATCTTTACATAAATGATCTAGCCTTGCCAGTTTCAAACCACGGAGTATATCTTTCGGTAACCTGGCACTTTAACATATAAGGCATGGTCTGAAAATCAGTGTTACTCTGGATCATCTCTTAGGTTTCTTCTTTCTCTAAAGTCCTAGAGTTCTTTGCTATTAATAAATGGTTTGGTTTATTTTCAAATTTAACCTCATAGAAACCCAATCAGATGAGTTAAGAGATCTTCCCCTGTTTATGTTAACAGTCACCTTGTAGGAAAGCATTATCTCATACTTCATGAAGCAATCATCTAGATGCTCTCATGATTCAAGTTCAAAGCAAACAAAACAATTCAACCAAAATAAAACTTTGAGATAGAAAATATTTTTAAACTTTTGCCGGGCGCGGTGGCTCAAGCCTGTAATCCCAGCACTTTGGGAGGCCGAGGCGGGTGGATCATGAGGTCAAGAGGTCAAGACCATCCTGGTCAACATGGTGAAACCCCGTCTCTACTAAAAATACAAAAAATTAGCTGGGCATGGTGGCGTGTGCCTGTAATCCCAGCTATTCGGGAGGCTGAGGCAGGAGAATTGCCTGAACCCAGGAGGCGGAGGTTGCAGTGAGCCGAAATCGCGCCATTGCACTCCAGCCTGGGTAACAAAAGCGAAACTCCGTCTCAAAAAAAAAAAAAAAAAAAAAAGAAAATATTTTTAAACTTTTAAAAGACAGAATTGGGGAAGAGGGACAGAACTAAATAGCTATGTTTGAGTTCACAGATAAATAAAGCTAACTTTAACCTGGAAGTCTCATAAACCTTACTTTGACATGAATTGTAATAAAAATCTGATTAGTTAATGAGAAACCATGTGCTGATCACCTACAAAGCTGCAAAGCATTCATTTAAGTTCTAATAGTGATATATCACTATTACATATTATGTTATATATTACTACATATAATAGTGATATTCTCAATTCACCATTTTATTTTAAATATTTATGGTTAACAAAAGAGCTCTAGTCAACATCACAGAAAATGCTCAGCAAATAATCATTTTATTATTCACATCAATTTTGAAAGAAGTGGTACATTGACAAAGCCAATTAATTTATGGATTAATTCCCCAAAAAACTCCATTTTCTCATTTCTAGCATTTTTCAGTTTTTATTATATCAATTTTGGCCACTATTGTATAACAATATTGTCAACTTAAATGTCATTTAAATTCAGTATAATGGTATAGCAAATTAAGATATTTACTGTTTGTAAAAAAGAACCACTTATAAAAGACTAGTTTTACAATGTAAATCACTCCCCACTCATATTTTTTATAGTCAAAATAAAATGAAAGGAAGTATAGCTAATAAGCCAAAAGTGGGTATAAATTATAATGCTAAAGAAAATTCAATGAATCCAAAAAAAGGCAGGAACAGAAGGAAAAAAGAGCAAAGAACAGATGGATAGGACAAAGAGAAATCAAAGAGCAAAAAGAAAGTAAAAACAGGCCCCAAGTTATGCTGTCTACAAGAAATTTACTATAAATATAAAGTCACATATGTTAAGAAAAAAAAGGATGAAAAAAATGTATCATGCAAATGCTAATCACAAGGAAGCTGAAATGGTTATATGATGAGATAAAGTAGACTTCAGGACAATGAACCTTACTAGAGACAATGAGGAATATTTTACAATGATTAAAATATTAATTACTCAATTATTCTTTTTTTTTTTTTTTTTTTTTTTGCTAAGACGGGGTTTCACTATGTTGGTTAGGCTGGTCTTGAACTCCTGACCTCAGGTGATCTGCCCACCTTGGCCTCCAAAGTGCTTGGATTACAGGCGTGAGCCACCATGCCCGGCCTAATTACTCAATTTTTCTTGAAAGGAACGCGAGGGAACTTCTTAACAGTGATAAAAACATACTCTACGACATTTCATCTAATATCTGAGGGCAGGGGATGACATGAAAGGGTCAGGGGCCAAGGGCCAGAAAGGAACTTTATAGTAGTATCATAACAGTCTTCAGTCATCTTTTTGGTGATTCATAGTCAGCCCCAGTGCATCTGATGCTGTCCCACATATAGAAAGGGAGGTGTCAAGAAAGAGTACAAAAGTTTTGGCAGGAGAATTGATTGAACTGTAATTCCACTTAGCATATTGTGCAGACTAAGGGAAAAATCTGGGTTGGAAGAGGTAAATCAGTATTTCTCTCTTAGAATTAAGTTTGACATATGTATTATATATTCAAGGTGGGTACAGGCAGACTTTTGAATATAGCAGTCTGGGGTTCATAAGAGAGGCTTATGGTTAAGATATACATTTAGGAGAAACTAGAAGATATGATTGATCTTTAAAGCCATGGGACCAAATTATTAATAGATCGCTTAACCCTTAGTTTCCTATTAGTGAATGTGGACAGTGCAAAGAAATGATTCAAAGGCCGAGCCTTAGGAACTCTCCAGTGTTCATAAATGAGGAAGAATAGAAGGATCCAGACAAGGAAGCTGAGAAAGAGAGGCCTGTAAAGTGAGAGGAAAATAAGGATAGTGTCATGTATCAGAAGCTAAAGGAAGGAGTGCTCTAAGGAGTGAGTGGTCACCTGTCAAGTGCTGATGAGAAGTTGGGATAAACAAAGACAGAGTTGATCTTCAGACTAGGTAATGTAGTGGTCATTGATGACTTTGATGAGTGATTTCCATAGACTGGAAGAGAGTGGGTTTAAGAGAAACCAAGAAGAGGCAAATGGGACACAGTGAGCATCGACAAATCCTTTAAAGAATTTTGTTGTAAAGAAGGACTCAGAAATTGGGCAGTGGTTAGATAGAGATGACTTAAGGAACAAAGTATTAAGTGAGCAAGAGAACACAGGGCATGGGATATAAATAGAAGTTAGAGGTTAGATGAGAGTAGAAAGCAGATTATATTGCTACAAAGGCATGTATGTTGGTGAGCATGGTGGTGCAGAGAGGGAGTCCTTTTTAAGTAGGTCTATTTTCTCATTGAAATTAGAAGCAAATTCATTAATAGAATGAAGAGAGGAAAGTATTTGAGCAGTTGAGGATAACATGAAATAGTTACCTCACAGAATGAGGGAAGGAATTCATTCAAAAACCATACTGGGAGAAGTAGAAAATGTTGACTTCTCACTTCAGAATCATGATTACAAATAAAAATTCACACTTTATATATATATATATATATATATATATATATATATATATATATATATATTTATAATATAATAGTTCATATTATATTATAGTGATATTAATACAAATATAAATTAAAAATAAAAAGAAGTATGTATTTTTTTAGTGTTCAATTGCAGCCCAGAGTAGAAAGAGAGATGAATTTTGCTAGGGTTGAGTTTCACTTGGTGAGGACGATGGAGAGAGAGAGGGTTCAGTGACATTATGATATATGCAAGGAAGTACAGCAGTAGATCACAGCACAGAAGCCATGTATTGACACAGTGAGGAAGTGAGAGAGAGAGGACACAGGGGGAAAACGGTAGAATGAATTGATTAGAAATCCCTGGTGGTTCAAAGCCTTTTGGAGTAGCACTGTTCGAAGATGTGACCTGGGGGAAAACAAAAAGTGACTGTTAGAGAATGAGAATCTGGGAGTAGTACAGTTATTGGTGATGTCAATATCTGGGAAATAACCAGGAGAAGGACTGGTGAGTTTAGGTGGAGAACAGTGTAATTGAAAGGGACACCAGGGAGCTGCAAGTCCTGGGGGTTGGATAGATCTTCTATGTGGGCACCAAGGCTACAGAAATGACACTGAGCTTAAGGATAGGTGGTGAGCCAGGTAATTTAATTTTCATGAAATGAAGAGGTGTGAGGGGAAGTTCTTAGGCTAACAAGGAGGGACAGAAAAGAAGATAGTTTTAGAGCATGTACTTCAAAGGAGTCTACACAGAGAGAGGGAAGAAACAACCATCTAAACGAATTAGAGAAAACACACTGAAAAGTGGGTGAAGGCAGCGGGTGGGAGAGCATGGGAGGAAGGTATTTTAAAGCAAGTGTTTTTTAGTTTAAGGAGTCCGAACCTTTGATAAAAGTATACATCTTGAAGGTCTCAGGGCCAATGAAGAAAAGGGGGAGAATTTCCAAAGAGAAGTCGTCCGGAAGTTGGAAGGGTCTGACAGCTGCCGCACCGTGGAGGACATGCCTCGGGCATAGAGACATTCCTTCCATTGAAACAGGACCGGGAAGGCAGAGCAAGTGGACACTGAAGCAGGGAAGCTGGCGGATTTGGTGGATGTGTTGCAGAATATTCAGGAGATTGGAGAGACCAATGGGGAGACAGGAGGATTTTATTAAGGTGGCCACTGGTTTAGCAGATTAGCATCCCAAGGCTGAGCCCAGGACAAAGAAAATGGGGCACTTTTTATACATTCAGGACACCAGGTTTACAGAAGCCAGAACAAAGAACAGTTGATTAATTTGTAACATGTCTTGTGATGTACTTTACATTTGAAAAATAGCATTTTGAGAAACGCATTGTACATTCCTTAGGTGTTATCTTGCCCTGTGACCTTGCAGCTGGTCAGCAAGAAAAACAGGAGTCTTGAGATGCCTGGGAACTTGCTGAGAATGTGGGGAGAATACATAAGGTAAGTTTTACAGGGAGTTAGTTAATTTTAAGCAGAGCTGGGGGTTAGCTTTTATAGTCAACACAACAACAGTACACTTTATTGTATTATGCAGCAATTACAGGCTACCATTGGTATTATTTAATCCCCCTCTTCAGAAGAAGATGATGAAATACTTGATTTTCTCTATGAAATTTAACACATTCATCAGCTAAAGACAATCCTTAAATGAATTGAGCTTATTTAGAATTGAAAAAGATTAGGCTGAAACCACTTTGTGGAACTCCTATTTAAGACTGTTTAAATTAAGAAAATAAAGTTATATATCTTACACAGCTTGAGTCTTGTGAGCTGATAATGGTACCTGAGGCAGAATAGGGTCCGGAGGCAGGGAACCTAAGGTTGTTTCACGCTGACTTCCTACAACTAAACTGAAAGGAAAACCCTAACTTTCCATGCCTAAGTGATAAAAGGACCAGATGCTACTCCCTTTGACACTTCTATGTGGCAGATAGGAGAGTGTCAACAAATCATACTGAGTGCAGGTCTAGTCTTTGTTTTCAACTTTGTAACTCCACTGGAGCCCCTGAATGGTTGCCGTCAGCAACCAATCAGACTGATTGCCTGCTACCACTTCACTTATCCAGATACCACTACATTTGGTTATCTGAACCGGAGAAGATTCTGTAAGCAGGCCCTTGAGCATCTGCTCGGGTCCCCTCTCACACGGTGGAGTGTACTTTTGTTTTCAATAAATCCTTGCTTTTGTTCTGTTGTTGCTTCATTCCTTTGTTTTGTTGGGCGTTTTGTCCAATTCTTTCAAAACGACAAGAACCTGGACAACTTGCAGTCTTTCTTTCTTTCAACATTTCTTTCAAAATGCCAAGAACCTGGACGACACTGCAGTGACAGTGCCCACTGTAGTGCCCATCCATGACAATTACATGCACCACAGCAAGTCACCTCGAGGTGACAGGTGGGAGAGAACTTGGGGAGGAGGCAGACTCCAAAGTCAACACAGGTTCTAGATAAACCAGTGGACAGAGATGAGACTGAGTGTGAGCAAATTACCGAATGCTTTAAATATTCTGAGTAGATGCAAGGAAATTATGTAAAGAAAGAAACAAGAGTCAGCAGAGCCTTGTAAATTGCCAAGATTCAATTTGCTAAATCAGAGGAGAACACTTAGGGAGGGGTAAAAATTATCTTTAGAGCCCATTCTTTAAGTTCTGAATTTCCGAAAGAGATCTCTATAAAAGCACAGTGAGACAAGAGTCCCAGTTACCCTGCAGGGCTGCCAGAAACAGTGGCCTGGGCACATGCTGGGAGACAGAGCTTGTTTTTGAAGAGGAGTTGAGATTTCATTACAAAGCCAGAGAGAATCGGTTAGTCTTGCAGAGACATTTTTCAGAGAGCTGCTAAGCATTTTGTCTAGAGTAAGCATCTTTCTTTTGCTTTGCCTTTATGAAAGCAGCATTTTGTCTTCAGCGGAGACTCTTAAACCACAGCAAAAAACTATGGACACACAGGCTTAGTGGACTCCACAAATCAGAGAGAGACCACTAATCCTATGCAAGCCTCAGTTTGACTAATAACTTCTTGAACTAAGCGGGTGATGGGAAAAGACTAGGCAATAGCAATATGGAGAGAGTATATATGGCTAAAACTTTGGTTTGGGAAACAGACTACACTGTCTATAAACTCTAAGTAGAGCCACAAGGCTTACTTTGCTGGGGAGTATTCGAATTCACACATGGTGTCCTGGCATAATTATTAATAGTGTCCCCTTTCACTTTCAGAAGTATACTAGCTTAGAGAAATGTCCACGAGACTCTTTCTATAAGAAAAAAACAAGTCTTCACCCCTTCTGCAAGAGGTTTCCTCAGAGCTTTTTCATGAAGGAGAACTTCAGCCAGCATCATGCCAATATCTTCAGGAGGGTAAGGCGGTGGATGGGAATGGTTTAGGTCAGCATTTAGAGGAAAGAAAGCCTCTCTATATAAAATGTGGACAATTCTAGCCAAGGGGATTACAGATGTAACCCACTATTTAGCTTTAACCCTGCAGAGGGGATAGGAAATATTACCCATAGAACCACAGAGTGCATGCATGCATGGTTGAAGGATGTACTATTTTTGTGAAATAGATTCTATACAGAAAACTAGTTCTCATCCTTTTAAAGATTGCAGGCAAGGATGAACACATCTAAATGAGAAGTCAATTTTCTTTCTCAGAACACAGAGTTACTAGAACAAAAGAACATCTTGAAATATAAATCGTTGATTTTTTTGTTTGTTTGCTCCTTGGCCTTTTCCTTAATCAAATTAGTACATTAGAAAAGTTGCTGGGGGAGGTTTGCTAACAAACAAAATAGAGAAGTGGTGGTGGGGGTAGGGGTGGAAAGCTGGGGTGGGTGATGGTTTTTCAGTTACAGAAGGCAAAGCATTTGGGTTTGGGCAGCCAGGGATATAAACGATGGGCCTGAGAGAATGTCTGCCGACTTAAAAGCCAGTCTTCCAGCTCCGATTTTGTAAGATCTGTAGGAAATAAAGGTAATGTAGGTTGGGGCAGAGGAATAAGAGGAAAGCAAGGGAGCCTGGGAGCTAGCAAGACCCTGAGGAGCCCCAGAGTCCTTCGCCCGCCTCCCTTCCCCAGGCTGAGTGCTGAAGTAGGTTTACAAGGTAGAAATCCTTAAATTTGGAAGGATATGAGGATTGAAGCATTTGTAAGTCAGTTCCCAGTAGAGTGGAAGGTGGAAAGCTTTGGTGAGCTCTGCACCATAGCAGAGCATTAGAATAGAGGTTCCATTTGTATTATTTAAATAGATTTGTCTGACTCAGAATTTCTAAGCCAGATGTTTCTTATGTGCTCAAAAAAAGTGTGAAAATAACTAAGTGTAAAGTGAAACCAGAAGGGTCTTGTAGACAGGATGTGGTAGTAACTATATGGAACCTTTAAAGGAAGGAGACTTCTCAGCATAGATGCCTGCATGCGGTGAAAATCAAGAAGGTGCACCCACGGTACCTGGCTTCCTCACAACCCATCACCATCACCTGGAATACAGGGACAACAGGAAGGATGAGGCCGTAAGAATGGAATCACACATTTTTATAGGAACCAGGCGTGCAGTTTATACGTTCTGTGTAGTTTACATATATTAACACATTTAATCTCACAACCACCCTATGATGTAAGTACCGCTATAGAACTCACTTTATAGATGAGAAAACAGGCATGCTGAGGTGAAGAATAAAAATTCTGAATTAATTGAGATTAAATGGAACTGATTGACACTAATTTTATGATACCTTCTAGAGACTCGAAGAAAAAATTTAATTACACATGCGTATTTATTTATTCATCATACATATGAATTTATTACATACCTAAATTTTCACACAGAGATCTGAACCCACTAAAGATATCTATTTGGAATTATGATGTGATATATATGCCAGCTAATAAAGACTGAAAATAAGAGCATAATTGGCTTGAAAACACAGAAAAAGTCAGAGTAACTCAAGCAGTCCAAAAGAACAGGCAAAGCTTCAAACTCCAAACTTTTCAGCATAAAACTAGTCTTGAAGGTTTCCCTTGTCCTCCCACTCATCAGCTAACTCTTGACTGCAGTTTTCTGTCTTCACTGGCCTTGCCTGAGACTACAAGCTGCTTTTATCAACACCTTAAATTCTCTCACAACATCCGAGTTTAGACCAGTTTCTTGTCTTCGTTTAGTTCTTCCTTTAACATCAGCAGGGCCCAGAGGAGGGGAAAAATGAGGCTCACATACCATTAAGCATATGTCTTATCTTCCTGACTTGACAAATACACCTTCCTAATGACAAAATCCAAAGACTATGATTTCATAAGGCTGAAAACTAGCAAGATATCAAGGACAAAAGAATTTAGTTATCATTGCACATGTCCGGTTGTACTGTTGATGCATGATCAATGTATGGATCACTAATAAAGACAAGCTTAATTTATGACTTATTTATTACACACAATGTGTTCTTCTTGCCTTCATTTTAGCAAAATAATTATTTATAATAATCAATATTTTTTAACCTATTTTGAGATCTATTGCAGCAATTATTCTAAAAGATGAAAAGACAATATGTAATCATATTCAATGTATGCAAAGCTTGAACACAGTTTCATCAAAAAAGCAAATTAAGCTCAACGTAAAGAATTCAAGAGGCCGGGCGTGGTGGCTCACGCCTGTAATCCAAGCACTTTGGAGGCCAAAGGGGATGGATCACCTGAGGTTGGGAGTTCAAGACCAGCCTGACCCACATGGCGAAAGCCCGTCTTTATTAAAAAAAAAAAAATTAAAAATAAAAAGAATTCAAAAATTAAATTATTTTTTATGTTTTCAAAAAATTATCTTATAAAATATTTATCATTAGTTTTTAAAATTATAAAACAAATGCAAATTTAAAATGTAATATTTAAATTTTATTTAATTTTTAAAAATTTACATAAATCTTATTGTATTTGTTAATAAAATTAAAACTACTCACAATTCCTGTATTCAATTTTCAGCTGGTTAAACTGGTATCACAATTCATGTTATGTCTAGAAATAACATAAATGGCTTAATTCTCTAAAAATGCCACCAGGTGCAACTGCTGTGAATGTCATTATGATTTGTGGTTAATACTGGAACCACAAACTGCAACATGAAATGAAGCAAGAAACAGTATTATGGGAAGTAATCTTTTATAATGCAAGAATTTACTGCATTCTTCTTGTCTGTGAGAAGTCATTTGACAAGTTAATTTTTTTTTTTATCTTAGCTAAATGATTCCCCTGCTCAAATCTTCCCTCCACTCAAAGCATTATTTGTTTCAGAAACTGGCAAGGAAACTGCCCACAAACATTCGTGGCATTTAAATACAGCTGCCTTCTCTTTCAAGGACATAGAATATTGGAAAGGATATGTATGAAGTGATTCCCTGGGTCTTGGGTGGTGTCAGTCATGAGAATAGATATTTAGGGTTGTAAGTCATGCTATTCCATCTTGGAGAACTGGCTCTTAAGAAACAAAAACACTTCTTTTTCTTAATATGGAAATGTTCACATATAAGAACAAATAGACTATTCATCTTCACTGAATTTTTACTATTATCATTATGGTCATGTGTTCTTTAATGAATGTGAGTAGCCTCGTAAAGGTTTTTAAAATTCAGAAAAATAAGGTGTTTGCCTCTTTTTGTTGATTGACTGTTTGGATAAGTCTAGATCTCCAATCCTTCTCCTTCAGTTGAATTCCACCGGGTTCAGATGGGGCCAGTTCTCCATTCCTTGCCACAGCGGGAGAACAAGTCTCAGTCGTGACCAATCAATATGTCTTCTTTCTACAGCTAGACAGTTCAGTGGCGGGAGCATGTCTCAAGTCAGACAGACCAAATTATCCCCAAAATAATTTGCTGTGACTGTTGGAAGGCAACACTCTTCCCCCTTACGGGGTGGAATGTTGATGCTAACAGTAAGAAGTCTAGGGTTACTGGTGGCCATCTTGCTTGTCATATACTTGGTCCTAGTGTGACAAGTCAAGCTACGCAAGGATAAACTGAACAAAGGAAAAGAGTATGAACCCTGTTGACAAAGCCTGAGCTCCTGGAAACAGCCACAAATAAGGCCACACAGACACTGAGAGATAAGAAATATAGTCAGAAGTCGCTGCAGGACACCATGAAGCAGCTGCCAGTCTTGGAACCTGGACACAAGCCCAGGAAAACAGCGTGGTACACCTTGACTCTCCCTGGAGACAGCTCCTGTGCTTGAGTTGGCCACAGCTTTCATATTTACCCCCAGTTGGTAATGCCAAGAGAGGAAAGGTCTTCATTGTTGCGGGAGCAAATCCAAACAGAAGCTTCTCAGATGTGCACACCATGGATCTCGGAAAACACCAGTCAGACTTAGTTACCTGCAAGGACCTCTTGCCCCGGTATGAACATGCTAGCTTCATTCCCTACTGCACACCTGACAGTATCTGGGTATTTGGAGGTGCCAGCCAATCAGGAAATCGAAATTGTCTACAAGTCCTGAATCCTGAAACCAGGACATGGACCAAGTCAGAAGTGACCAGCCCCCCACCATCCCCAAGAACATTCCACACATCATCGGCAGCCGTTGGAAACCAGCTGTATGCCTTTGGGGTTGGAGAGAGAGGTGTCTAGCCTGTGCAGGATGTGAAGCTGCATGTGTTTGATGCAAACACTCTGACCTGGTCACAACCAGAGACACTTGGAAATCCTCCATCCCCCTGGCATGATCATGTGATAGTGGCAGCAAGGCAAAGCTCTTCATCCATGGAGCTTTGGCAATAGACAAATTCTATGTTAATCTCCACTACATTGATATAAGTGACATGAAAGGGCAGAAACTAAGTCCCACTGGGGCCGCTCTAACAGGCTGTGCTGCCCACTCAGCTGTGGCCTTGGGAAAACACTTGTACATCTTTGGTGGAATGACTCCTGCAGGACCACTGGACACAATGTACTAGTATCACACAGAAAAGCAGCATTGGACCTTGCTTAAGTTTGATACTTTTCTACGCCCTGGACGATTGGACCACTCCTTGTGTATCATTCCATGGCCAGTGACATGTACTCCTGAGAAGGAAAATTCCAATTGTCTCACTCTGAATCATGAAGCTGAGGAAGGAGATTCAGCTGACACAGTAATGACCCACAGTGGTGACTCACACAAGGAAAGCCAGGCTGATACACTGCTCTGTTTCGTGTTTGGTGGGATGAGTACAGAAGGGGAAATCTATGATGATTGCGTTGTGACTGTAGTTGACTAATAAAACCTGCATTTTTATTTTTTTAAAAAAAGAAATATAATCAGAACACAACAGCATTATTAAAGCGCATGAACTCCCTTTTTCTAAGGTTGGGTACACCTCTGTACTTATAGTTACAGGAGTCAAAAATTCTTTCTTTTTGCCTAAATTCAATTGAATATCTTCCTCTTACAGCAAAAAAGCCTGATGAATACTTCAAGGTCATTTATCATAGATGACTCAGTATGGTTGTATATAACAGGCACTATCTAGATATGGCAAGTGGGATGGAGGAAGATGGAAAAGGAACATATGCTGATATCCTTAGTGCTGATATGAGTGATAAAACTGCACCATGGCAAACAGTGTGCCTGGAAGACCCTCTCTCAGCAGGCTTGGTAGTATTGAGTGAAGTATAGTATATAGTATAGTGTAGTATAGAATGAAGCAAAGGTGCATTGGTCTAGTGTCCTCACATAATAGACTTTTAAGTTGTCATTAAAGGGTTGAAAGTAAAACTACATAGCATGTAAATGACACTGCTTGACACTAAGAAGAAAAGCACCATCAGTGCTTCCATTTCTGCTGCCTGCCATTCCTTACTAGTTCACACCACACTGGTTCTCTGGAGCAAATCTGAAATCTTGGATTTGTAGGACAAATCATAGTATTTCAATTATTTTGTTTTGAGAGATGGGTATTTTTAAAAATTACATCAAGAATATTAAGGCAATTAACAATCTTCTAAAAAATGATAGAAAAATGGAGTACTTGAGAAAATCTGCTTTATCTTTCAAAACCACTTTGTTGAGGTATGGTTTATATATAAAAAGCTGTCCATATTTAACGTACGCTACTGGAAGAGTTAGAATGTGAGTATACACTGTGAAACCAGCACCGCAATCTGTACCATAAACATATGCATTGCCTCTAAAAGCTTCCTCACACCTTTTTATTTATTGTTATTGTTTTGTTTGATAAGAGCATTTAACAGAAAATCTGCTCTCTTGGCAAATTTTTAAGAAAAAACATTTTAATTTAGCAGTCTCTTAACCATTAGCACATATGTAAGAAATTGTAAAATAGGCCAGCGCAGTGGCTCATGCCTGTAATCCCAGCACTTTGAGAGCCTGAGGCAAGTGGATCACCTGCAGACAGGAGTTTGAGACCAGCCTGGCCAACATACAAAACCCCATCTCTACTGAAAATATAAAAATTAGCTGGACTAGGTGACACGTGCCTGTAATCACAGGTACCTGGAAGACTGAGGCAGGAAAATTGTCTGAACCTGGGAGGTGGAGGTTGCAGTGAGCCGAGATCACACCGTTGCACTCCAGCCTGGGTGACAAGAGCAAAACTCCATTTTAAGAAAAAAAAGAAATGTAAAATACAGTTAAAATAGAGCTTTCTCTGTTTTTATGTTTTGTTTTGAAATTTACTTGGCTACAAACAGCAAATTTTGAACAACGAATCATTAAGTTTAAAAATCCTGATAATCATTTGCCTAAGAGACCATGTAATATCACCAATAAACTTGAATTATTCCATTACAAAGAGCCACAGAAAAATACTAATTTAACAAATTAAAGTGTTCTCTAACAATTTATTGGAAATCAAGATTTAAATCCTTTCACTGTTTTTATAGAAATTAAGAACTATCATAAGGAAAAGTTTTCATATATGACAAGTTTCACATTATGATGGCCAGTTTTTTTAAAAAAATGACGTTACCCTCATCAAAAATTAAAAACTTATTATCTGACTTAGCCTTTGTAAATCTTATTTACTGGAAATCTTTTATTCAGTATATATTGTCAAAATATTCTATAAGATACTATATGATATATATAGAGAGAAATGATAAATGATATCAATATAAATAGTACTTATATGAGTATTTATTTATTGTTATATGGCAAGTTTGTTTTGCTGTGCATAATTCATCAAATGGAAAAGATGTTTTCATAGTTTAAAATGTTTTATGCCTAATATCTGTATTTCTTAGTTAAGCAGTCTTTCATTAGCTATAGATGTATTGTCAATATATTAAACAAGGTAGAAGAATCTTTCAAGAATCTTATAATCGGCCGGGCGCGGTGGCTCAAGCCTGTAATCCCAGCACTTTGCGAGGCCGAGGCGGGTGGATCACGAGGTCAAGAGATCGAGACCATCCTGGTCAACATGGTGAAACCCTGTCTCTACTAAAAATACAAAAAAATTAGCTGGGCATGGTGGCGCGTGCCTGTAATCCCAGCTACTCAGGAGGCTGAGGCAGGAGAATTGCCTGAACCCAGGAGGCGGAGGTTGTGGTGAGCCGAGATCGCGCCATTGCACTCCAGCCTGGGTAACAAGAGTGAAACTCTGTCTCAAAAAAAAAAAAAGAATCTTATAATCTAAACTGGTGATAAGTTCATAATTCTATAATATCATAATACTTACCTAACAAGTGAACAATATGGTTGAATAATTCAGTTATCTGACTAGTAGAAAATGTCAGTATATTTACAAATCAAGAAGTTTACTGAATTTAAGTATAAACTTGCAGATACTGAGTTTTAAAAAATATAAAACTTGAAATTTTGGAGACCTGTGGGCATTACCAAAAGTTGTTTTAAAATTAATATACCTCTAGAAAACATATGTGAAATAAATTTCTTCACTTCCATATATAGAATCTCATTTTCAAACTTTTAAAGTTAGATACAGACTTTACAACAGTGATAAAACATCTCCTTGCCAGACGTTGATGAGTTTTAATTGTTTACTGTTTTATTTTGGTGTTGCTGTTTTGTTTATACATACACATATTCTTACAGAATAAGGTATTGATTCAAACAAAACAGCTTAAAAGTTGACAGCCTTGGCTTCAGGAACATATAAGAACATTTAATTCATTGTGGTTCACAAACTGTGGTTGGTTGCTAGGTCCATTTTTCTGTTATTAAAACCGACTTGAAGCATGTTAAAGATGACTTAATATTTTATCAATACATTATCTAGACGCTTATTAATATATCTTTACCATTTTATATTTCTACCTGCATGAATGGCAAGAATTCATTGAAATTCATCTCTTAATATATAGGAGGGCACTGTGCTAAGCACATTACAGTCATCTCGCTTAAGTCTTCATTAATCACACTATGATAGGTGCTATTGTTGTTTCCAATTTCTAGTAGAAAAATGCAGACTTGCCCAAAGCCCCACAACCTAGAAAAGTTGAACAGCAATGCCAGTCAGATTTGTCTGTCTCCAGAGTTCATCTTCTTAACCACTGTACCATACTACTTCACTGTGGTTAATGCAATAGTTTAAAAAACAAAACAAAAACAACTTGTATTTGTTCATATTTTTATTATTTTTTAAACGTGTTTTTTCCTCCTTCGTGAACTTCTTTCTGGAATTGTCTTTTATTTTTAAATTTGAATACTAATACTTTTCTTATTTTATTTGTATTCATTCATATTATCTATGTAATTGTAACTATTTTCCCCAAGTTTTATCTTTTCTTCATGTTTATATAAGGAATTTCTAAATAGCAAAATCTACAGATTTTTTTTCAGAATAGAATTAAAAAAAAATCTCTGGGCCAGTTTTTTCATGTTTGAGGAGAGTTAGGGACATACACTCAGCTAATTGCTAATCTCTGAGTATAGCTGGAGAGGTAGTAGGTAAGATATATACTATACTAACATTGTAATATCAAATTTTTATTGGCACTTCCGCAATTATTTGTTTTATAGTAATCAGTATTCTTGAATTAATTTTTTTGCTCTTTTGTGAAATTTACTTAGAATTAAGATATGTAGCTGTAGGCCGGGCGCGGTGGCTCATGCCTGTAATCCCAGCACTTTGGGAGGCCGAGGTGGGTGGATCACGAGGTCAAGAAATCGAGACCATCTGGTCAACATGGTGAAACCCTGTCTCTACTAAAAATACAAAAAATTAAATGGGCATGGTTGCGCGTGCCTGTAATCCCAGCTACTCAGGAGTCTGAGGTGGGAGAATTGCCTGAACCCAGGAGGAGGAGGTTGCGGTGAGCCGAGATCACGCCATTGCACTCCAGCCTGGGTAACAAAAGTGAAACTCCATCTCAAAAAAAAAAAAAAAAAAAAAAAAGATCTGTAGCTGTCTTCCTTAGTAAAACATAAGATCTAGAAGAAAGAATATATACATATATGAACTATGAACTACGTCTAAATGTTGTGAATGCAGAGATATGGTACTTGTTATGCCTGATCTTTTTTTTTTTCCAGTATTTTTTTTTTTGTAACCAGGAAAATACATAAATACAACCAGAATAGCAACCCACCAAAACAGTCTTGACCTTAATCCAAACAGGTGGCCGAGGGTTGACTGTCATGGTTGTTTGCTGCTGGTCCTGTTATGAACTAAGATTTTATTTTTTTCTATAATAAATGAAAGTGACAAGGTAATGTCAGTACAAGGATGAGTAAATGTTTGGCAAAATGAATACCAGGGATAAAATTCAAACATTTGTCAGGAGCCTGAGGTAATTTCTTATTTGTTTTGTTATGCCTTTCCAATTTGTCTAAAATTGAAAAATGTACAATCTAGGATTCCTTCTTATAGGATACATATGACCTTACAAATTTATAGAAAACTTCTCTATGCTAATGTGAAGAAAAAAGAAGATGAAATAACCAGTCTATTTCCAAACAACAGCAAATGTTCTCATGCTTTTAACTCCTGCTTTTGTTTAGGAAAACGATAGCATGAGTCATTATGAAAAACAGTCCCTCCCAGATCTGTTTCTACCCCTCTCACAATTCTCTAAGTGCATGTGTGTGCGCACATGTACACAAACACCTGCACACATGCCTGCTTGCCTGCATGCAAGCACATGCTGAGAATTCAGCCCAAGAAATACAGGAGACACAACTTTAGAGAGATGGGTTTATTAAAACAATGTATATAAACATGTTCTGCAAAATTCAGTAAAATGTAGGAAAGACAAATTCAAATGGGAGCAGTAAAGCATTTTTTAATGCTCTTTGTTCTTTATTTGATTAAAAGGAAAACAGTGATAATAGAATGCATGGGGGGGGTACGCTGATGGAAGATAAGGAACTGGTTTGTAACGTGAAACTTTGCCTCCACAATCTATGACTTTAAGTGCACCAAGCTCTTTATATGGAAAACTGGTTTTCAACAGAATACCAGGCAAACTATAAAGATGATCTCACATTGCCAAATGGGCCTTCAGCTGCTTTCCTAATTGACTTTTCCACGGTTTGTTACTTAGTGTTACACACACTAATGTGTCATCCTAGACCAATCTGATTTTCAAGTCTCACCCTGTCTGTGTTTGTAGGTTTCAATCTTACAATTCCTCTGCTTTTACCCTCCAACGTTTTTGAAATGGACTACTTCTGTTGTTAGAAGCATAATATAGAAAATATGGTGCTCATAACTATGCCTGAAACCCAAGTTTCCCGGTTGATACCAGTAAAACCAAGAGAGCCTAAATCCAGTGTGTTTCTCAACAATTATTCAGTACAGGGAGAACCACTCCTAGTTGTTTCCTAGGCAACCATTTAGTGAAAAAGGTTTCATTTCATCTCATTTTCTGTTTTTCTAGAACTGGCTAATTTTCCCCCTTTTTTTCAGTATCCATTTCTCCTCACATTTCTCTTTATACATTTTCTTTAGGATTTCTCCTCCTCTTGCCTTTCTTTCCTGTTCTTTCCTTCTATTAATTATCTAACTCTTTCCCTTAGGAATGAGATCAAAACAAATACTTGTCTTTAAAGTTGCCCTGTCAACTACCATCTGGTTACGGTTTTGTTCCATTTCAGAAAATCAACAGTAGACCCTTGGTGAATGTGGAAATTCTGTTCACTGCTGCTTCCAGGGCATGGTTGTGTTCCAGCTTATTAAGATGCAGAAGTCTCAGTGCTTCAGAATCTAATTCACACATCTGCCTGCTTTCTCGGAAGGCTGAGGGAATTTGAAATGCTGTTTCTTAACACCAAAAACAAACAGAGAAAGGGCCAGAGAAATTTTCACCTGGGGAGAGATCGCTTTTGTCAGTAGATGGCCATCAGGGTAAGTCAGATATGCAAGAAACACATCAAGTGTTCTGGGAGGGGAGAAATTGAACGCTGAGCAGTTGTCTGTGTGGGTGGAGGCTTCCTTCAGTTTCCAGGTCTTGTTCTCTGATGTGGAGATCTTTTTGACAGAGTAGGCTAGTTTTTGTTCGTTGCCACTCAGTCCCATTTATTGGCTAAGAATAAAATAGAAAATAATTTCTTTTATATAACTTAATAAAAATACTAAGGTTTGGTAGCACTCATCCTATTTGTTTACTACTCAAAAAAAAAAAAAAAGTCTTTAAGCTTCCCTTTTCCCTGCTGCCTGCAGGAATGGCCTTAGTCTGCCTTTCCTGGGTCTCTAGAATCTGCTCTGAGCCTATTTTTCAATCCTGTTTTTCTTATCTCTCACCACTGCTCTCTATGCCTCAGTTCCAACCACCCCACACTGCTTCTCCTGAAATAGCTGTGTGCGCTTCTGTCTTCTCTCAGAATCTCCTCATGTGAAGTACTCTCCCTTTTCCTGCCCATCTCTCTGTCCTTAAAACCCAAGTCCAGCCGGGCGCGGTGGCCCACGCCTGTAATCCCAGCACTTTGGGAGGCCGAGGCGGGTGGATCACGAGGTCAAGAGATCGAGACCATCCTGGTCAACATGGTGAAACCCTGTCTCTACTAAAAATACAAAAAAATTAGCTGGGCATGGTGGCGCGTGCCTGTAATCCCAGCTACTCAGGAGGCTGAGGCAGGAGAATTGCCTGAACCCAGGAGGCAGAGGTTGTGGTGAGCCGAGATCGAGCCATTGTACTCCAGCCTGGGTAACAAGAGCGAAACGCAGTCTCAAAACAAAACAAAACCCAAGTCTATCTTCCCTCTCTGACCACACCCAGAAGTGGCCCTCACTGCGGCCCCCACTTGGCATGGCTCACTCTCATCATGAGTTTCCACACACCATGTCCCCCATCATCGTTGTACATACCTGTACTCAGGCAGCAGAAAGACAGTCACTGGTGGGTTCCTTTCCTCTCCTTTCTCTCTGGCCATCATTGCCTGAAGAACTCAAATATGGAAGCTCCCGAAGCATCTAAGAATAAAGACTCGGTGTGAGGAGAAAAAGGAAGATTATTTCAAGGGGAAAAAAATCTTAAGAAAGGGAGAACACCTCATGGTTCCCAGCCATTCAGATGGGATGGCCTGCTGCTCAGGATAACATGGTTTAGGACACATGTTACCTAGTCAGACATGCGGCAGTGTGAAGCTGCTATTTCCATACCTTGGAGAAACGGTGAGGGGAGTGAGGATGGCTTCAGGAAGGCATTCAATAGAAACCTATCAAAGTAATTGAGTAAATGAACATAGCGTTACTTTCTGTAGGGATTCTTATCATTTCTTCAATTAATACAAAGAAATGAAATAACTTAGTTGTTGAATGTGCAGTTGTAAATACTGTATGCATAAAATGGTCTGTTTTCTTTCAGCTTGAAAACTAAAAACAAAAAAATAGAAAACAAATTTAAAAAGGAAATATTAATTTGGTTGCAAGTTGCAAGCAATAATAAATACATATATTATTGCTGATTTTTATTGTCTCAAATATTTCGTAAAATGAGTCCAAAATTCAGAGACTGAGGATTAGCTAGAATTTAGGGGACTTTTCAGTAATTTCATTTTACACATAGGAAAACTGAAGTTCCAAGAAATAAAGGAACATTTGTGTTGAAAAGAACTGAATGGAAGAGAACCACTCTTTCTTTTTCTTTTGGATTGTCTGTCACTCTTGATGACACAATCATTCAGCCACTAGACCTCATTTTCTGTTAATAGGTAAAGTAACTCATAAGGTATCCCTGGGTCTACACATCCTTCTCCTGGCCAACTGCCTAAACTTTCATTGCTGTAGGGAAGCAGATGTTCTCATCGGAAGAGTGAGACCATTCATTTTGTTAATTACCAGTAGAGGACAAACACCTGGGGAGGAGACCCAAGGCCCTCTTGGCTGTGGCGTTAAAAGGGAAGACTTAGGAAGATGGTGCTACCCATGGAGGGCAGGCTGGTGCTGGGAAGCAGGAGGTGTCTGTGAAGTTGCCTCAGAACCTTGTTGCTAAAGCAGTACCTCTCAAGGTGTAGAGCTCAGTGCCAAGGAAGTGTGTCCTGTTCTTCCTCTATACGTAGTGTCTTTTTAAAAAAAATATCTCAACTATGACAACAGGCACCAGGAACCAAAGATTAACCCTATGCTTAGACCAAAGCCTTAGAGGCTGTGCAGCAAGGATCTACCCATGTAGAAGGAACCCAAGGGCAAGGAGAAGGTGGTGGGGGCATCAGAGCTGAATTTTGCACCTGCTGAGTGCCCTTCAGACTTTAAGAAGAGGCAGTCATGTCTTTAAGCACACCCTCAATGTTAATTATCATCTTAACCTTTTAACTAATCTGTGCTTCAGTTTCCTCAGCTGTAAAAGGAGAACAAGAATAAATCCTGTGTCATGAGGTTGTTGTGAAAATTAAAAGAGTTAATATGGATAAAGCACTTAGAACAGTATCGCTGTGTGTTTGCTTTTATTTGGGGAGATGATGTAGACTAGTAATTAAAAGCATGGATTCTGGAACTAACTTGCTTTGGTTCGAAGCTTGGCTTTACCATTTACTAATGTGACCTTGGATAGAATTTAGAGGGTCTATTTTTCATATGTTGGCCTGTGTGAGAATTAAATAATCTTGTAAAGCTCTGAAAACAGTTTTAAAACATACTAAGGGTTAGTTGTTACTAACTGTCCCTTCTCCTTGCTAACCACCCACAGGTGGCCTGTCACTGAATTTACATCTTCTTGTAGAGTGAAAGCACTCCAGAAATACCAGAAGCTGTGCTCAGAATCTCTCACACCAATAGAATCTTGCCAAGACTACTTGGCCAGCGTCCCCTTTGTGCCCTCAACTTTCCCACACAACACACAGTGGGATTTGTGGAAAACGTTCTCCCTGTTTTCCTTCCTGCTCTTGGAAGACCAGGAATAATTATCTTGTTAACCCCAATTCCTCCACTCAGGAGAAACCCATCCTTCTTCTAATTGGCAGGAGAACTATTAAGCAATAGAAGATATTTTGAATTGAATCAAGAATAAAGCCACACATTCACATAGCATTTATTTGAACTCAAACTGCCAGGGGCTTTTCCAAGTCTAAGAGTCACAGTTGAAAACAATGCTTTAAACTTGAAAGACATCAAAAGTATATTTTGAATCTAAGCTTGTAGAGAACTCAGGATTGTTTATAATTTGATTTTAATGAATAAAAAGTTTGTGTATTGTTACTTTAAAATTTTTAAAAAAGATCCAGATGATCCTGTTACACAGAAAAAGGAACTCTTTGTTACACATCAGAAAAAGTGATAGACTTTATATTCACTTATTTTTAGGTTTTTAAAGTTATACTTTAAGTTCTGGGATGCATGTGCAGAATGTGCAGGTTTGTTACATATATACATGTGCCATGGTGGTTTGCTGCACCCATCAACCCGTCATCTAGGTTTTAAGCCCTGCGTGCATTAGGTATTTGTCCTAATACTATTCCTCCCCTTTCCCCCTATAATTCTTAAGAAGTGTATTTTTTTTTATTTTTATAGATTTGGGGTGTACATGTATTGTCTTGTTACATGGAGATACTGCCTAGAGGTGAAGTTTTGTTTTTCAGTGTAGCCATCACCTGAACAGTGTACATTGTACCCAGTAGGTAATTTCTCATATCATTCCCACCTCCTTCCAAGTCTCCAGTGTCTACTATTCCACTTTCTATGTCCGTATGTATGCATTATTTGGTTCCCACTTAAGAGTGAGAACATGCTGTACTTCAGTAAAATCACTCAGAAACTTTCTGATGGCCTCCAGTTCCAGGCATGTTGCTGCAAAAGAAATGACTGTATTCTTTTTACGGCTAAGTAGTATTCCATTGTATTGTACCACATTTGCTTTTTCCAGTCATCTGTTGATGGACACAGGTTGATTTCGCATTTTTGCTAATACGAATAGTGCTATGACAAACATACCGGTGCAGGTATCTTTTTAATATAATGATTTATTTTCCTTTGGGAGAAGTATGTCGTTAAGCTGTGTTAGAACACCTTCTTTGGTACCTAAGAACATAAGGTATCCTAAAGAATCAGTAGCCACAGATTAGCACACTATTATAATTTTCTTTTCCATGTCTATTGAAAAAAATTATATTTGAAATACTGTAGTTTTCGTTGCTGTTGTTTTGTTTTGTTTTTGCAATAATCTTGACCAACACGTGTAGCTGAATTGGTGAAACAAACTGAAAACCTCAGGCCTTAAATTTTTTGTAGCGCAAGTGGGAGCAGAGCACCACCTAGTGTCAATTTTGAGTAATTCTCTCAGATAAGAAGGACTGCCCAGAGTGAAAATAATTTACCCAAAGGCACATAGTTAATACAGGTCAAATTTAGGTCAAAATCCTGGAACCAAATCCACATTTACTGACGATAGCCCCATGCTTTTTCTTCTATTATTCTCTACAATTTTATATCAAAGAAAGGAAACATGTAAAAAGTAAATCCCTTCCACTAATGGAAATTCAATTTAGGTGACAAATTTATTATAAAGCAGGACTATTCAAATACCTGGTATGTCTAAAGCACTATGAGAACTGAGAGCTCAATTCCAGAGTCAATTCCACAGACTCTAAGGTCGGGCAATATATATGTTAATTTCTGTCTTTCTATGGTTCCCTGAGGTCTCTGTAGCAACCCATCTGGCACTTCCGACCTTCTCTGCCATCGCTATTGCCAAAAATAATTCAGCCTCTGAAATTTATTGCTGAGGAACAAATGGGATGATTTCACTTACCTATGTGGCCCTACTCTTAAGAGTTCGTAGTTAGTTCATGCCAGATACATTTTGTGTCTCAGAATGTCCACGTGCCCTCTTCACAACCGTGGTTAGCCCCAAGTTGAGTATGAACCTAGTCAAGGGTGGGGACAGTGCTGCTCTTCTTTCCAGTTCAGTCTTTCTCTTCTGCCTCTCTTTCAGTTACTACTTCTCACCTCAAAGAACCCAAGGCTTCTCCCCAACTTTGCACTCCTTCAGGGCCCTAACAGGTAATGGCAAGTTAAATGACAACAGTACCAACAGCTTGCCATACAAAATCATTTCTGGAATGAGGCAAAATATGAGGTGGTGAAAGAATAAAGCCAAATAAATAAATAAATTTGCTGTATTGAGATACCAGTGCTCATGTTGGCTCATACGTTATTATTCCCACACAACTTTTAAATTTCCCTAAGAACATTGAGTAAATTCAGACAAATTTAATAGTTCATGGATGAGCTGGTTTGGGGAAGAGGGGACTTTTGGTGCAAGAGAGGCTATGTCACATCCAAGCTCTGAGAGCCCTGTCCTAAGTCCTTTTGCACTTTCCTGTGTGAACTCTCAAAGGTACTCTCTGAATCCATTTTCTTCATCTGTAAGATGAGAAATATTAACAACTATTTTATATGATTATTTTTTATGAAGATTCAAAAGGATCTACTATGTGCTAAGTAATCACCAGTCACTCAAAAGTTTGCTATGACAATAATTATTTCTATTGATGTGTGCCCACTAAGAAATCCATTCTAGGATTTTAACAAGTAACAACAAAATTGCCCCAGCCCTTTGTTTGAGCCAATGCTTCCATTTTTAACTAGCTGCAGATTTTTAATGTGCTGAGAGTGCCATCAATAACTCTTAAAAAAAAAGGGGGGGGACCCACTATGATTAATCAATCCTGTTTTTAGCCATGGAGGTGTTGCTAAGGGAAAGAAAAGAGAGCAGAGAAATAGAAGGAAATCTATTCTGGTAAACAATATTCAAAAAAATCAACAGGTCTAGAATATTCAGCTTAAAGTCTTTATTACCCTTTATGTTCTGGGAAATGATAATAATACCAGCTTTTACTAGTATGCTAGGCACTGTCCTTACCAATTCCCAGTATTCACTCACTTAATCCTCATAATAATTTATCATTTTGCACAATGAAGAAATTGAATCACAAAGAATGAAATTACCAAACTCATGAGAACAAATGGCAGAGTTGTACTTTGAACTTGAGTCAGGCTCTATTTCGACACATGCAATTTAGAGTGATCAAATCATGGTAATTTGCAAACTCATCTCAAACATTTGTCATTCTCTTTGTGTTGAGAATGCTCAACGTCCTCCATCTAGCTATTTTATTATTTCGCTTTCAATTTTGATTTTGATTTTTGAGACAGAGTCTTGCTATGTTGCCCAGGCTGGAGTACAGTTGCATGATCTCATCCCATTGCAATCTCCGCCTCCTGGGTTCAAATGATTCTCCTGCAGCAGCCTCCTGAGTAGCTGGGACAACAGGCACCCACCACCACAGCAGGCTAATTTTTTATATATATATCTAGCTAATTTTTGTATTTTTAGTAGATACAGGGTTTAGTAGAGAAGGGGTTTTACCATGTTGGCCAGGCTAGTCTTGAACTCTTCACTTCAAGTGATCCACTCACCTTGGCCTCCCAAAGTGCTGGGATTACAGGTGTGAATCACTGTACCCAGCCTCTTCGAGCTATTTTAAATTATATATTATTAACTATAGTCATTATACAGTGGCAGAGAACACCAGAATTTTCATTTTTCTCTTGCTCCTCTCTATCTCCGTTCCTTGCCAAACATCTGCCCAGGTTGTCAAGCCACCTGAGCAAACCTGAGCAAAACTAATGGTTTATTTTCTAAGGACACCTCCTTTTCTACTCACTAACATTTTAAGAAGGTTCAAATCTTTTCTACCCAGATCACAAAATATCTCTGGGTACACGACACAGAATGGATTCGTTTTGCTCTTTCTCCTTGTACAGAGTTAAGTTTTCAGACAGCTGCTTTATAGCTTCATTGTCACCTTTTAGCCTGATTATCCCATAGTGTTAATTAAGACTTTACAGCTATTGACTAAAGCAAGTGCCTTGTATAAGACAATGGCAAAATGGGCCAGGAGACTTTCTTTAATGAGTCCCAACTAAAGGGCTTTGGTAAAAGTGTCTACTTGCTATGACGAAATACCATGGGTTCCTCAAAATAGCTTGATTTTTTAAAAACTTAGTAGACAGATTCAGTGTCTTTTTTTTTTTTTGAGACGGAGTTTCGCTCTTGTTACCCAGGCTGGAGTGCAATGGCACGATCTCGGCTCACCGCAACCTCCGCCTCCTGGGTTCAGGCAATTCTCCTGCCTCAGCCTCCTGAGTAGCTGGGATTACAGGCACGCGCCACCATGCCCAGCTAATTTTTTGTATTTTTAGTAGAGACGGGGTTTCACCGTGTCAACCAGGATGGCCTCCATCTCTTGATCTCGTGATCCACCCGCCTCGGCCTCCCAACCGGCCCCGTGTCGTCTTTAAACTACTACTGACCTCTCATTTTCCTTTGTCTGGACTCCATCTCAGTAAAAATAAACCCTTTTAGTTGGCAGATATTCTCAGTTAACAAGCCTGTATCAAGTAATACAAAATACAAAATAATGGAACGTTTGTGTGTGCATTGTAGTGAATATGTGATTTAGAATATATATCATTCAGAATATATGTCACTGCCAGAAATAATGAGGAGGGACATGGCTTTACTTTTGGTTTCTAAATGAGAAAAATACTGTCAAAAACTATGACCCAATAATTATGTTTATTTTTTCTTCTACATTTTCATGGAACAAATTACTCATTTAAATATTGACTCCGGATTCTATATTTTTTCACTAACTGTCACAAAACACTAGGGAGTAGACTCATTGTTAAATAGTAATACTCATCGCCTATCACTCACCATTAAGCATGACTGAATAGGCATTCTTGTGGTAATTACCATGAATTATCTATTTCTACCATCCTGTCTTCTCCCAGCACCAGGCATTGCGGATGTTTGCAAAATCACAGAGGACAGAAGACAGACAAATAAACAAATTGAGCTTCCTACTGCCTCCATTACCAGAGTATTGGCAAGGGCATCTTGAATAAATACGACAACGATGATGATGATAATATTTATTGAATATTCTTTACCAGGCATTATTCAATCTGCATATACTATCTCATTTACCGCCTCCACCCACCCTATGAAGTATGCACTATTATTAAAACCATTCCACAGAGGAAAACACTGAGACTTAAGTTGCCCGGGATCACACAAGTGCTGAGTAGCAGAGCTGGAATACAAACCCAGGTAATCTGAATTTAAAACCCACATGCTTAACAGTTGAACTCTACTCCAGAGTTTCTCAGCCTCAGCATTGTTGACACACATGGCCGGCTAATCCTTGCTGTCAGGGCTGCCCTGTAGGGTGGTAATACGTTTAGCAGTTTAGTGGTATCTCTGGCCTCTGCACACTACATTAGTAGCACCTTTTCTTCCTTGCTTTCCACCTCCAGTCGTGGCAGCCAAAAATGTCTCCAGACCTTACTAAATGGCCTCTAGGGGGCGAAATTGCTTCCCCGCCCGTGGTGGAAACCACTGTTCCTCTCTAACCCCTGTTTATTCCGATCAGATAAGCTCATGTCATTAAATAACTTTTAGAAATATAATTTTAATGGCTGTGATAAATTTTATTGAATATTAAATTAGTGCTACACTTAAAATATTACTTTTGATTAATAAAGAAAAAAATTATATTTGAAAACTTAAAGCAATCAGGTTCTTGCTTTGACATTAAAATAACAAGCAGAACGTGATTTATATTGCAAAGACTACCTTTATTCTTTAAAATGTGTCACCATTTTTCACCCAGCATACTTCTGAAGATAAAATGAAGGAGATTTGTGTCAGTAACAAATCTCTTTAATAGTGAAAGAGTTTCTTTGGTTACTGTAAACAGGCGTGGCCTAAGTCAACAATCAAATACAATATTACTGCATGCATATATTTCTGAAAATGAAAATAAATTAATCACTGACATTTATAAAACTTCAAAATTCTATTATTTTTCTAAAATGTCATGAAAATTTACTAACACTTTGGTTGCATTTTTGTTCCTTTTAAAACATATAATTAGAAATATATTTAAAGGATGTAATTTACTATTTCCACCAAAGTAATTGACTAAATGCCTAAGTGCCTACTGCTATGTTAGCTACTTTAAAAATATATAAAAATTAAGGTCTGCATTCCTGAGGAAGTTATTTTAGAAACAAGTCAGACACACACAAAAGCCCTAATAATAAGAAAAAAGAGTGTAAAAGAACTAATATTTTGTATAATTCATAGTAAAATAAAACACTCACATACATAAACACACCAAAGTTAAGGAAGATAGTAAAATTCATTTAATAGGCATGTTCCATATAATCATTTTGTTACAAATTTTGCATTTCCCGCATGAAAAAAATCACAGTAGGCACATACTAGAAGCAAAATATGTCAGACAAAAACATTCTAAAGACGTTTCTATTATCAAACTTTTATAATTTTTCCAAATCTACTTTGAGGTTTGGGAAAAATCTGGGGCATTTTTGGCTAAAACCAAACACACTCTATTCATGTGAATTTTGACTGTTGTTCCTTCTCACCAGAAAAAAAAAGCACATATTTCTACAAATTACATGAAGTTTTAAATCAATGGTGTTCGACTTACAGTTACCAAGAAAAGATTTGCCCATCACCATAAAAATTGAATTAAAAATACATAATGGCTAAATAAATGCAAAAGAGAACAGTGAATTTTGTTGGATTCAGACAAAGATATGTATTTGCGTGATCGTGTATTCTTGACGTTTTCCTTCGGTGAGATTTGGAAGTTACCTGCCTTTTAATACCCTACACATTGGACATCATCATTGCAATCCAAGTGAGTAGTTGCACAACACAGTTATCTAATATACACATGCTGCTTAGGGATGCAATGTTATTATAGTTACCACCAGATTAAATAACTCAGGAAAACAGAACCACTAAGTCTTTCAACATGCGGAAATTCAGCACTCTTGATAGATTACGAGCTTTCATTTCCTTCATTTTGAGGCTTTTCCAATTTGTCTTGTGTTGTTTCTTCATCTTTCTCCTTTACATCTGAAAAAAATTAATTATCCATTTATATGTAGAATATATTGAAATTTATTTTATATTATATTGGAATAAAATCATTGTTTTTGCCTTTGTCTACCCTCCCTCTTTTGCCCTCAATTCAGATATGGAAACTACACAAAGAAGAGAGATATGAGTAGGTTTGGGAATTTACCTTCTCCTGATCAACTTTCTCCTATTCTACATAGTTATTAAGTGCCAGGCAGTCTTCTAGGGTATTCTCAGAGCCTCCATTTACAGATTACTTAACTGAAACACAAGCAGATTAAGTGACTTGTCCAAAGTCAGAGAGCTAGTGACAGTCACAACTTGGCTTGGGCCAACTGACTCGGTGGTCCATGTCCTTAGCCAACTCCCTATGCAGGATTGCACTCTCTCCAGCTTCTTCACACTTTCTACTCCCTTTGCTCTTTCTCACTTTCCACTTCATAGAAAAAATAAATAATCAAAGCTATCAGACAGGAGCTCCCTCAACTTCATGGCATTAAATGTCTAAAACTCCCTGTGATTTGTGCTTATTCTTTCTGCCCTTCCTGTTATTACAATGGAAGGTGCACTTGTCAGCACTGGGTATGTAATTTGTTGGTGCCCAGTGCAAAATGAAAATGCAGTATCCGTGTTCAAAAAGTTATGAAAAATTTCAAGACGGCAACAGTAGAACAGTAAACCAAGTGCAAGTAAGCAAGAAGCCCTATGCAATCAACATGGTTGTACAATTTTGGAGCTGGCTCCTGCTGTTGCTCCTGCTACCCAGTCTAATGCCTTCAGGATTCCTCATCCTATCCATTTTTGTTTCATCAGGAGGCTGACTCTAATAATCATCTGCTGCTCTCCATTTTTTCTGACTTCCCCTTTCTCCTGGCTCTGTCATTCCCTCAAGTCACTACCATCTTTAAATTAATGAAGACCCTCTTTCCACATACTATCTTCTCTTTTATCCTTTAAAAAGTACCCCTCTTTTGCTGTCTCAATTTTTCATTTATTTATTTATTTTGAGACAGAGTTTCACTGTTGTTACCCAGACTGGAGTGCAATGGCACGATCTCGGCTTACCGCAACCTCCGCCTCCTGAGTTCAAGCAATTCTCCTGCCTCAGCCTCTCGAGTAGCTGGGACTACAGGCACGCACCACCATGCCCTGCTAATTTTTGTATTTTTAGTAGAGACGGGGTTTCACCTTGTAGACCAGGATGGTCTTGATCTCTTGACCTCGTGATCCACCTGCCTCGGCCTCCCAAAGTGCTGGGATTATAGACGTGAGCCACCGCACCCGGCCCTGCTGTCTCCATTTTTAAGTAAAACTATTTAGGTCTACCTAAATAGTTCCGACCACGTCATAAATGGCATCTTTGAAATCTGATGGATTCTATTCAGGTCTTCAACTTTCATTCATCAAATATTTATTAAGCATGTACTATATACAAGGCAATGAACAAAAGATAAATCCAGGCTCTCAGAGAATATTTGATGAGAAATATGGATAATAAACAAAGTAAATAAAATGTGTACTCAGTAAGAAGTAAAAAGGACTAATGAAAAAATTAAAGCAGGAGTGGAAAATAGAAATTTTCAAGAAGTCTTGGGGCCTGGAGGATGCAATTCTAGACAGAGTTAGCTGGGAATGCCTCAATGAGAAGGGGACATTCGAGTAAAGCCCTGAGAAGGTGAAGCAGAATTCTATATAGATAGCAGGGAGAAGAGCATTCCAGGCACAGGGAAAGGCAAAACCAAAGACAGTAATATGCAGGAAAAATGTGCAAGTGGGAGGACAATGGTAGAGAAAATTGGAATGGAAAATGGAGTCATAGAGGTACCAAAAAAACCTAGATCTTGTGGGTGAGAAACGGCAAATGTATGGCCCTATTTTGAAGGTAGAGTGGACAGTATTCGCTTATAGATGGGATGGAGAATATGAGAAAAAGAGGGGAGATAAGGATGATTCCAATGTTTTTGGCTATAACTTTATTAACTGGAATTATGATTTGCCACTCAGAGGTGGGGAAAATGCAGAAGGAGCTGTCACCAGGAGACTATCTGGAGTTTGCTTTCATACCCATTAAGCTTGAGATTCCTATTAGATATCCAATCAGAGATGCCAACTAGGTTAGTATATGAGTGTGCAGTTCAGGGGAGCTCCAGGTTGGAGAAACAAATTTGTAAGTCATCAAAAGCACCATCATCAGATTACATCAGATTACATCACAGATGAGGGAGTGTTAATAGAGATGATGTCCAAAGACTGAATTCTGATAATCTCCAATTTACTAAGAGTTAGGGGAGACGAGGAAAGAGAAGCTCAAGGAAGAGCAGCCAGGAAAGCACGAAGAAAACCAGATGGGTGAAGTGTCCGGAAAGCCAAGGGAAGATAAATACTACAGGAAAGAATGACAATCATCTACGACTAAGAGATCAAGCAAGATGAGGACTAAGAAGGAACCACTGATTTTAGCAGAGACAATGTCATTGTGATCTTAAAATAGCAGTGGAGTGATGTGGTGAGGTGAAAATCTTATTAGGTAAAAAGAATGGGATGCAGAGGATTTGGAGCTACAGAAGCAGGTAACTCTGTCAAGGAGTTTTGTTATGAAACAGAAATGGAGGGCAGTAGTTGGAGGGAGAATTGGGATCAAGGCAGAATCTGTACCCTAGCAATCATAACTGGTTGTCTTCTAATTAATATGGCAGGTGCTTAATAAGTGTTTATTGAAAGAACTCCCTTAGAAAAACAAGCTTGATAGAAAATGGTACTCTATAACAGTATGAAATACAAAGCACTAAATTATTTCTACAGTAATCAAGCTGCACTTGCCACACTGATTCTAAGCAAACTACACACAAAGGTTTATAGCTCTCAGAGAAGACTTGTTATATCTGCTATCTTTAAGTTGGTCTAATGAGCAGATGATGATATGAAGTCCCCTTAACTTGTTATCTTTCTATTAAATGAAGTAGGAATTCAAGATAATAATTAGATGAAAACTAACAAGATATCATCTGTTGTCAATCTAGTATCTTGCTCAGGATTATTAACTAAAATATGAAACATGATTTCAAATGCCTCTTATAGTCTCATTTTTTGCTTTGTAATGTGACAGTGTTTAGAAATCTATTGAAAGATGATTGCAGATACAAGGAAACAATAAACTGCTCAAGAGGTTATGATTGCTGTCAACTTTGTATTGTGATGTTAAGGAAAGGAAAACTCTTTTTCATATATTATGTACTTTCTGATCAACATTATTGTTATTCTTCAACCTTCTGCACCTGTCAAGTGTTTCAGTGTAATTGAATATATTTCAACATATTCCTTCAACATAAATTTCTCTGAGAGGGCAACATCAAACTTTCCTTTCAAAACGGTTCTTGTCATTTCAAATGTGAATAAGCTTTTTTGAACAGTTACTTATCTCATTTTTTTGATCATAGTAAGAACTCTTGGGAAAGTAAGAAAACGTTGAGTCCTAGATTATCTGGCTTGATTCGTTCTCTAGAAGCCTAGCTTCCAAAAACATTTCTCATACACACACACACACACACACACACACACACACACACACGGTAACATTTATATAAACATTGCATTCAGATCCTTATTATATATCTTTTAGGTAACATACCACTTTAGCTGTTTACTAAATCAGGCTTTCCATTAATATACATTTAATATAAATCAGATAGAATAGTCTATTGCTTTTTACATTTTCTATTTCCATCCTAGTGTTCTGCTCTTCTTTGTATCAACGGCCTTTTCTCCTTGTCACATTTTCAGAGTGCCTCACAGAACAATAATTCTGCAAGATGTTTCTTCAGAGATGGTCAAATAAATGAGGAAAGAAATGCTGTATGTTCTATTTTTAGAAGGGTATAGACACACTGTTACTTTAAAGTCTCTGTAACAAAGGCAGTGAGAAGTCCTTGTTAAAAAGGAAACATTCTGAGAAGCATTAAAAAGCCAATTATGTGTTTAAACCACCAATTCCAAACTTATTTGACCACAACACCCTTTTTGTATGTGACACATTAACACCCAGAAGAATTCCCATGAAACATTTATTGAGAAAAGATGGCATAATGGAAAGACTAAGGCTTTGGAACCAGAGATTTTAGTACCACTTAATTTTTGTGAACTTGAGAAAATCACTTAACCTGCTTGGGGTTTAGTTGTGGTAACATCTATGAATCAAAAGAGTGGGGACCTTCTAAGGCTCCCTTTCCTTCTCACATTCTGTGTTTCCATTTGTACTGAATATATAATCTATTCATGTTGCTTCTCAGGGGAGAATTTCATTTGCACTGTTTTCTCCTCGATCATATAAAATATGTTTTAAAAATATACACTCAAGGCCAGGCTCAGTGGCTCACACCTATAATCCCAACATTTTGGGAGGACGAGGTGGGTGGGTCACCTGAAGTTAGGAGTTCCAGACCAGCCTGGCCATCGTGGTGAAACCCCGTCTGTACTAAAAATACAAATATTCGCTGTCATCCCAGTTACTTGGGAGGCTGAGGCAGGAAATTGCTTGAACCTGGGAGGCAGAGGTTGCAGTTAGCTAAGATTGTGCCATTGCACTCCAGCCTGGGTGATATGAGTGAAACGCCATCTCAAAAAAAAAAAAAAAAAAAACCAACACTCAAATATTAAAAAATGTATATCTTTGAATGTTTTTCTTTCTGGTCCACTAGACCTATATATCCAATTGCTTCATTGACATGTCCATTTAGATATCTCATAGGCATTGTGAAGACAAAAATCTTCACTCATTCAACTCTCAAAATTGCCCGTCCTCTAGGCTAGTCTCAGTGAATAGCATCAGCACCCGCCCGGTTGCTCTGGGAGTTATCCTCTAATTCTCTTCCTCATCTCTGCCACATCCAATTCATTAGCAAGCCCTATTGATTCTGCCTATAAAACATATTGCAAATCCACTGACCTTTCTTCTTCCCATGATGCCACCCTCTGTCACCTCTTGTTCATATGTCATCAAATATCATTGTCCTTCTTATCATGGTTATCAATTTATAAGGGATAGATTAAGACAGATTATGAACTGAGACAATCTCAGGTTAATTTTATGCAGGATGCAAGACAACTGAAATCCTAGATTTCCTGCCACATATTTATTTAAAAATTAATACTTTTTATAAATATAATTTTTATAAATAATATTAATAATATTTATTAAAAATAAAAATAAAAACAAAAGAGGATAGACCTGAGGGAAATCTGCAGATCTTCCTAACCTCAGAATTTGTATTTTTAAATGAAAAAAATTATTGAAACCATAACATCTGAGACAGACCTCAACTTTCGGTTTTCATTAGCAATTGGAAACCATTCATTTAAAAATTCATAATAATATCTATGCTTAGCTAATGAGAAAAATATGTTTTTAAACTACTTACTTATAACTTTGTTAATAAAATATATATGTCATCTACCTATGTAAGCCTTTTGTGTATTTTTTGTATATTTCCTTTTGTGTATTTTTTCTAATCTTTAACTTTTCATTGATAAATAAAATTATATATATTTATGTTGTGCAACATGATGTTTTGATATATGCATACAGTGAGGAGTGGCTCAATCAATCTAATTAACATATCCATTACCTCACAAACTTACACGTGTATATGTGTATGTATGTGTATGTGTGGTGAGAACACTCAAAATTACTCTTTCGGCAATCTTCAACTATACAATACATTGTCATTAACTATAGTCACCATGTTGCTACAATAGATCCCTTGAACTTATTTCTCCTGTCTAATTGTAATTTTATATCTTTTAATCATCATCTTCCTAATTTTCCTGGTAGCTACCATTCTACTCTCTGTTTCTAGCAGTTTGACTCTTTTAGATTCCACGAGTGAGATCAGGTGGTATTTGCCTTTCTGTGCCTGGCCTATTTCACTTTACATCATGCCTTCATCCTTTTGTGTAATCTTTAGCATCTGGTGTTATATGTGAATTCATTTTTAACATTTTGAGTTTAACTGATTCCTTTGACTTTATTTCAAAACAATTTGAAGAAAAATATAAAAACAGGAACATATTCTTTCAGATCCTAGTCTCTCTAGTGACCAAAACAAAACAGAGAACACTGCTGTCTCTCCCACAGTGTATTTGCTCTCTTTTGCTTAATTAAGTAATGTCAGTAAACATTCAGGTTTTGTGTGTGCTAAAGATGTATAAAGTTTAAATAGTGTTTTATATTAACAAGTGATTGCCTTCTCTCCCTCACTAGTTTAGAATCTTCAACAGCAACATCATGTTCTTATGGTCACGTGACATTTTCGAACTTAAAAGGCCAAAAATATTACACACATTTTGATTTCTTTTCTTCCCTTCATCTTTTCCATCTTTTCTTTCTTCTTACAATATTTTATGTTGATGTGTATGCTTTTTTACTCTCACCTATACTGTCACATGTTAGAAAAAGTGGCCTTTGGAAAAAGTTGAGGTAATCATGGAACTGCAGGATCTGGTCATAGTCCCTGACCCTTGACCTACAAGGACATTTTTCTTTTTTTTTTTTGAGATGGAGTTTCACTCTTGTTGTCTAAGTGGGAGAGCAATGGCGTGATTTTGGCTCACTGCAACCTCTGTCTCCTGGGTTCAAGTGATTCTCCTGCCTCAGTCTCCTGAGTAGCAGGGATTACAGGCATGCGCCACCATGCCTGGCTAATTTTGTATTTTTAGTGGAGACGGGGTTTCTCCATGTTGGTCAGGCTGGTCTTGAACTCCTTACCTCAGGCAATCTGCCCATCTTGGCCTCCCAAAGTGCTGGGATTACAGGCGTGAGCCACCCTGACCTCCATATCTATTTCATAAAGATTGAACAAGGAACATTTGCAACTCTACCTGGTAGCAAATAACCTCCTGAAGCAAAAAACCAAGAGCCTCCTTCTTGGGCTCCCGGGAATGGGCTAGATGTGAGCAGCCTCTGGTTCTCACTTGCTACATTGTCACCAAGAATAAATTCCAAAACAAATACTAGAGTCCATCTGAGAGTCTAAAATGGGGCACAAAACATGAGTAGTTTGCTAATGGCTTGGAACTGAAATTATCTTTAATCTTTCTGAGTGTATTTTTTAACTTTGATTCAGGGTTTTTCTTTTTCTTTTTAATCTCCATGAAGGTTTTTAAATGAAAGGTCCCTTTTAAAACTTTATTTAAAGTACCCTTATATTCATTTTCAGAAGACTAAATTCTGGAAACTATATAAACTATATGTAGACAATAGAGAGAAGGACCTAAGATTTCCCTTCATGATTTGATAGCTCTAACTTTCTCTTAATGCCACCTTTTTTCACTGACTGAAGGATGTTCACCTTTTATACAAAAATTCTCTTGAAAGAATTTCATCAAGCAAAGAAGTTGATAGTAAACTTCTTCCTAGATATGAGTATTAAAGAGCTTGTAGCATACTACAGTGAAGCAGAAGCTTCCAAAGTGATTTGACAATGGATGGCAGAAGAAAAATTATTTTATTTATGAATACTTCTCAATAAAATTGAAAGCTCTTTGAGAGAAAGATCACATGTATTCACCTTTGTATTCCCAATTACTCGCCTTGTGCATGACTATACACATACAATGAAGAAGTAAAACTTCAGTTTCCACATACACAGCATGAGATTAAAAGATGAAATATTTGACTTTGGAAAAAGCTGAAAAATCTACTAAGCCTTAAACAAAACATGAGAGGTTTAAGGAAACAAATAAGGAAACTGAGCACCTTTAACTAGATAAAAGAAAGACTGTTCCAGAGAAAAGGATTGGTTAAGAAGTGACAATGCTGTTAATTTTAAGAGGATATTGAGTATTACCTTCCTTCACGGAGAGAGCCTCCAGTTTGAGGGGCAAATCTGAGGTTCCGCCTGTGGCAATTAAACTCTGGATGTCTGGTAAAGCATTCCGGCGGCCTGCCCTTGCTGAAGATGCAAAATTGGTGACCCCAGGTTCCACATCGGTCATTTTTGATGAATCTGTCCTCATAGCAACATCTACGAATAGAATGTGCACATGAAGAAGAAGATGAGCCTATTCAGAGTTAAATGTTCACCACAGTGGTTGAAAAGCCTGGCTAGATCAAAAACACAACAGGCCTGAGAGTCTAATCACAGATCACAACCTTCATCAATGTCTACTGCTGTGGTCTTGGAGCATCCATTTGCACATTTGCTGAATAGAGCAGGAAGTCCTCAGTGTGAGACAGATTGCTAAAAATAACCCCTGAGCTGAATGAGCCACTTGGACGCTTGGTGCAGTAATCCCTTGCCTTTTGTTCTGCTTTTCTATGGATGGATCAGCCAAACTAGGGCTTGGAAGGAAATGAAAACCGACTTGTTTGATCACTCCTGTAGAGACTCTGCCTGCCAGTATTTGCTTGTGGTGCTTGTTCAGGCTGAAACCAAATAACTATAATTTGTAGGGACCAAACAAAACACTCTTCCTACTTCCTAGAAATAAGAAATTCTACTTTATCTCAAAAGGGTTTTCCCCAGAAAGAGCTGCGTATTTTGATATGTTCTGGTCTGAGACATGTACATGTAAAGGTTTGTTACATAGGTAAACTTGTGTCATCGGGATTTGTTGTACAGATTATTTCATCACCCAAGTATTAAGCCCAGTACCCAATAGTCACCTTTTCTGCAGCTCTCCCTCACTGCACCCTCAACCCTCAAGTAAACCCAATGTCTATTGTTAAAAAATGGCAATGGGGAAAGGATTCCCTATTTAATAAATGGTGTTGGGAAAACTGGCTAGCCATGTGCAGAAAGCAGAAACTGGACCCCTTTCTGACACCTTACACTAAAATTAACTCCAGATGGATTAAAGACTTAAATGTAAGACCTGACACCATAAAAACCCTAGAAGAAAATCTAGGCAAAACCATTCAGGACATAGGAGTAGGCAAGGACTTCATGAACAAAACACCAAAAGCATTGGCAACAAAAGCCAAAATAGACAAATGGGACCTAATCAAACTCCACAGCTTCTGCACGGCAAAAGAAACAGTCACTAGAGTGAATCGGCAACCATCAGAATGGGAAAAAATCTTTGCAGTTTACACATCTGACAAAGGGCTGATATCCAGAATTTACAAAGAACTCAAACAGATTTACAGAAAACAACCAAACAAGCCCATTCAAAAATGGGCAAAGGATATGAACAGAAACTTTACAAAAGAAGACATACATGAGGCCAACAAACATATGAAAAAGTGCTCATCATCATTGGTCATTAGAGAGATGCAAATCAAAACCACATTGAGATATCATCTCACACCAGTTAGAATGGCGATCATTAAAAAATCTGGAGACAGCAGATGCTGGAGAGGATGTGGAGAAATAGGAACACTCTTACACTGTTGGTGGGAGTGTAAATTAGTTCAACCATTGTGGAAGACAGTGTGGCGATTCCTCAGGGACCTAGAAATAGAAATTCCATTTGACCCAGCAATCCCATTACTGGGTATCTATCCAAAAGACTATAAATCGTTCTACTATAAGGACGCATGCACACGAATGTTCATTGCAGCACTGTTTACAATAGCAAAGACCTGGAACCAACCCAAATGCCCATCGATGATAGACTGGACTGGGAAAATGTGGCACATATACACCATGGAATATTATGCAGCAATCAAAAATGATGAGTTTGTGTCCTTTGTAAGGACATGGATGAATCTGGAGAACATCATTCTCAGCAAACTGACACAGAACAGAAAAAGAAATATTGCATATACTCACTCATAGGTGGGTGAGAAAAATGAGAACACATGGACACAGAGAGGCGGTCTACTATACACTGGGGACTGTTGGGGGAAATGGGGGAGGGACAGCAGGGGGGACTGGGGGGGATAGCCTGGGGATGAATGCCAAGTGTGGGTGAGGGGGAGGAGGGCAGCAAAGCACACTGCCATGTGTGTACCTATGCAACTATCTTGCACGTTCTGCACATGTACCCCAAAACCTATAATGCAATAAAAATTAAAAAAAAAAAAATAACAAGATCACACACACAAAAAAAATAAAATAACTTCTCAAAAGTGGCCCTTGGAGTGGGCCTTCAACATAGAAAAGAAATTCTGGGTTTCATGTTTATTTCAAGATCATTTTGCTGCTAGCTGCCTGTTATTTTAGAAGTTTTTGCTTTTGGCTTTATATTATTATTTCAGATATACACTTTCTAACTTAGTCCTTTTTTGTAGATGAATGCTGGAAAATAAAAGAATCACAAAACTGTCTAAAAGTTTGTTAAAGTAATATTCATTAACTACTATTTTAAGACCAAAACCAGAATTGGCCATATAAAGAGGCTAAGGAACAAAACTGCTTTACTTAGGGGCTGTACTTGGCCATGGCAAACTCACATTTGGCGCCATCTTCCTTTCAGAGTCTGCTGCTGATATTGACTGACCAATTTTTTGTCACCAGGGGTAGACAAAACAGCTAACCCCACCCAGCCTCACAGCGATGTGGAAGATAGCACTTTTGACACAGATATGCTATTTTCCTGACCAAACGTGTCAATGGCCTAGAAATTGGTGGCAAGAACATTTGGATCCACAAGGTGACTGACTCTTAGCTGGGCTCTTTAAACTCCAAAGCAAAGAGATTTATTATACCACTGGAGATAACCTGAAAGCCCATCAAGAAAAAAATATGAATAAACTATGTATATTATGTTTTGGAATGTTATACCACAATTTTAAAGAATGTATTAGATCCAGTGACACACTGAAATAAAGCAAGTTTAAAAATTAACATTTATAGTGTGGGGGGAAAGGGGAGAAAATTATGAATACAATAAAATTTCAACTTTATACAAATAATAAAAATCCTAGTTGGGAATGGAAGGGAGAACAAGAAAAATAGTAACCTTATTCAATACCTCTTTACATATTTTGACTTGTACTAATGAGCATGTATTACCTTTGTAATTAAAAAAAATTGAAACATCCACCTAGAAAAATTATGAATAGATATTCTAGCACAGAAAGTCTCTAAAAATAACATTTTGACAATTTAACCAAATAATAGCATATCCTTAAGTGAAAGCTTCTCCTTCCCCCAATAGACATCTTATTTATCTGTTGTTAGTTTTCTATACAACACTGATTGCATATGCTTGATTTTTTTTTAAGGGGTGATATACATATAGAAAAGAGACAATTGCTCTCTTGAAATTCCTTGTGACATTTAAAATATATAGCTGATAGAAAGATGAGGAAATATTACAGAGAAAAATGACAGATTAACTTGAGGTTCTTTTAATTTTCTGGGCTTAAAAAGCTAATCATGTTTATGTTTGCTAACCAAAGCAGCTGACTGACTAGCAACTCTTCCTCTTTTTTCTTCTATAGAATTAACAAAGGACTCTAGGTGAGTGCTGCTTTGTCAACTATGGCTTCTTAGGCAGGAGCTGGAACCGTTTAGACATTTGGAGATTTCATAGAAGTTCTTGCAATCCCATTTTACATTGCCTGGAACACACTTCTATCTCTATTGAAAATATACAGTTTTCAGGCTGCTTGACAAAAGACTATATTACACAGTCATATACATGCTGGCATCTTTAGAGCTTCTGAAATATTGAAAATGCAACATCAGCACAACTCAAGAGGACAAGATGTTCAAGCTAAATGGAGCACTAAAGGCATACTGAAAAACCACCAGTCAGAACTCACTAGGCTCTAAAGAGCCTGCTAAGAAAAGAGGATGTTAGTATGTTAGAAGCATAATTATAAACAAATAGAAGTTTGTGCAAACTCTTTCTTAAAGCCAAGATTGCAAAATGGTAGATACCTTCTTTTCTCATCTCTGGATACATATCACTCACCCTATCTTCCATAGTGAAACCACGGCTCATTTTATTATACCTAAGACTTCAAATAAATTTCCTGTTCACTAAATTAGTTCTCTGGAGGTATGAGTCAGACTTTCTGAAAAAAAAAAAAAAAAAAAAAAAAACACAGAATAACAAAGAAGTAAAAACATGCATTTTGGAAAAAATGTCAGTGCTTTTCCTGGCCAAAGACTGAGAGAGAAGGAGAGACAGACAAATGGACAGACAGGCTGACACTGGTCTCTACTGGTAAACAACTACTTTATCTGCCTCTCTCCAGCTCTCGATATCCTAATACCTTATGCTAGATGTTTTCAGTTCTCTGCCTACAGATCATTTATCTTTTATGATTTCGTGTTTTGAAACATTCAAACCTCTTCCAAACAAGGTGAAAGAACTAGAATTACTTCTTTATGTGCCAGCAAAAGCAGATCATTATTTATTCACCCAGTCATCTCTTGAGTTCCCACTAAATTATTGAGTGCAAAATCTTGTTCTTGGCCCACAAGTTAAAAAGAGTAACCCACAGTCTGGTGAGATGAGACACAGTTTGATCTTTCCAGTTAGCTTTCTTGGCCTCAAATCCTATTATTTGGAAATAAAGTAAAATTATCCATTCCTAAAATGTGAATACTTTACCTATCTCCTATTCATTTAAGCAGCCAGATCAGTTTGAGCTGAAGAAAACTTACATGAAATATAGACATGTATAATTATTTTTTAAACTTAGAAACCTTTCTGCTTTTGAAATTTTTCTACAGATGGTATTTCTGTGCCTCTAGTGCAAGTCAAAGGGAAATGCTACCTTTTGTTTGTTGACCCACACATTTTTTAATGCTTATGTTCTTGCTTGATAATTGCATAGACAGATCCTTCAATATATGTTGGTAGGTACATGGAAGTTATTTTTATCACAGAGAATTTTTGACAGTTTAAAGATATAAAATTCAAAATGCAAAGTCAAATTAATTTTTCGTAATTTTCCAGATAAAGCACAAAATTGAATACCTTTCCAGCACAATGTTACTTCTTATACTAACATAGGGCCACTTACAACAATAATATACATGAATGTCGTTAATGATTAAATAGATTATCTGAAAAAACTATGTAGCCCCCTTGAGTATGTGTCTGTGTTTGGGGGAGGCAGATTTAACTGGTCATCTTATTCTTTTTAGTTTCGTGCTAGAAAGAAACTAAATACCCTCCATATATATATATCCAATATATACACTCCATAAAGGGTAGGGAGTTAGTTGGGCTTCTCCCAACCACTTGCAGCTTCCCAAAAGGACTATTAAATTTCTCACATCATTGCAGGATATTACATTTGAAAAGATAATATAGTCCAAACTTCCAGATCCAGATACTTAAGTGATGCATCAACATAACATAGCTAATTTGTGTCAAATTCTTTCCTAAGTTTAGATGGTACTGTTTCTTTCTAAGTTTAGAAAGCTGCTGCTTTCTTTAACAAAAACAAAACCCAAACCAGCTATCTACAGGGAAAAAAAATTAAAATGAAAATTCATTGTACACCAAAAAGTCTTTCTAAAAATTAAATAGATTTCTTTTTTAATACATTATCTTGAGTGTGGTGTGTCTGTTTCTGTGGTGTGTGTGTGCGTGTGTGTGTGTGTGTGCACGCGCGTGTGTGTGTGTGTGTGCGCGTGCTATGTATAGTAGGTGGTATCCAGAATAAAGAGTGGTATTTTTACTTCTCCTTTAGATGAGTCTAAGTCTAGGTGGTTATAACCATAGCAGAGCATCCCTCCTGCTTACATTTTACATAGTTTAGCCTTTATTTCTAGCTTCAGAGTGTGCAGAATTGAGAGGATTTAGCACGGACTAGAAGAAACCCTTCTCATTCTTTTTTTCCACTTTACCTCAAGCCATACCTATACTCCTTCACTGTCATTTGTTTCTCATTATTCTTTCCAATCAGTGACTCAAATATTCTTGGTTCTTATTTTATTAAGGCACTGGAGCCTGCTTAAAGAAGTTAGGGTTCAATTCAAAAAGCATTTATGAAACACCAACACTACAGAGCTCCAAGCTGGACACTGTAGAACTTGGCACAATAAACAAGGTCTTCCCAAGCCTTAACTAGCAGTCTGTGAAGGCTGCATGCAAGGCACCTTTACCACATGAGCAGAGAAGAAATTAATTATTTCTGTTAATTCCAGAATAGAAAATGAGGCCAGGCTTCACAGGGATCATAGCATTTAATGGAACCCCAGAAAATAAGTAAGCAAATTCCAGTGAGGGGTTGCTCTCAGACCATCCATTTCTCATTTAGTTGCTTTTTCAACTACTGTTGTACAAAGTATTTTTAGATTTCAAAAGGAGCACAAATACACTCCTAGTACACAAAATCCCCAGCACTGAATTTGCACTGAAATTGCAAAAATAACGTAATTTTGGAAAAATAACGTACTTTTGAAGTTCTTGTGGTTTGCTTGTACTCTTCCCTACAAAGAGGGAACCCAGCCAGTCTGTCTAGGGGGTTTACATGCAAGGCCTAAAATGTCAGTTCCCTTTTCAATGAGATATATGGTTTTAAAATGTCAAATGACTGTTTATGACATCAGTAGGAAGAAGAGAAGGGGAAGTTAATTCTTACTAACGTGGTCACAATAGAAATGGCTTTGTATCCCTCTGCCTAGCAGAGGGACTGGAACATTCCTGCTTAACACAATCAATAAATCAGTGTTGAATTAATAGCTTAAACCTATCAATTAGGAGCTGAAAATGAAGGTCCTTTTATTATTAATCTTCATAATAAAGACTGAAAGTAAATTAAGAATAAAATAAGACCTAAAGTTCAGTTTTTAAATGTTAAAATAGATTTTGTTATGTTAACATCAAAATATCCTTGGAGTCAGGCTGTAGAATAATGGCAAATACAATGGCTTTTACTGTGGGTAGTAAACATGGATTTGGTGAGGGTAAAGCTGTCGCTGATGCAAAAAACAGGTACAGAAACACCCTCCTCTAGGACATATTATGGGTCTATGATTCTGGCACAGAACTTCTTCTCTGTAAGAGATTCATAAACATAAAATTGAATAAGTTTGTCAACCTGATGTCAATTATACTTTATCAATTTTCCCTTGTATATAAATGCAGTCCTCTGATACTTAGATCAGTTTCTATAGCTTTAATAAATTTCCTTTTACCTTTTTTATTCTCAACAATGGGAGAAATGAAGCCTTTTATCCCCTAGACTTACCTTCTTTTCCTACAATTATTACAGAGAGTGACATTATCTATGAAAAAAATCACCCCATAATTGCTCTTTCAATATAAAGTTTACTTAAAGCAATAGTTTAAGCATGGACACTTTATTTATTTATTTAAGACAGGGTCTCACTGTGTCACCCCAGCTGGAGTGCAGCCTCAACCTCCTGGGGTCAAGCAATCCTCCCACTTTAGCCTCTCAAGTAATTGGGACTACAGGGACCACCATCATGCCTGGCTAATTTTATTTTTACTTTTTGTAGACACAGGGTTTTGCCATGTTTCCCAGGATGGTCTTGAACTCCTGGGCTCAAGCAATCTGCCTGACTCAGTCTCCCAAAGTGCTGGGATTACAGGCATTAGCTGCCACATCTGGCTAAGCATGGACACTTTAAATATGCTTTTATTTCAGAAAGCATTTATAATTAATATATACTTACTTGTCTTTCAAAGGGAAAATGCAGTGTGATACCAAATAATAGAACTATTTTTACTAACATACCAAAATTTATAGATGGAAATGTGTATCACCTATTAAAACAATTACTTTAAGTAGCCATATATTCTACTTCTGAAACTGTTTTCATGACTCCATCATTGCAACTCATTTTATACTCATATATCAAATAGTGGTAACATGTTCGATTTAAAGTATAACATTTTATACTAAACTGTTTTTAATTAAAAAATATGTCCCACTTGATCACCCATCTCTTCGTACTAAGAATGACCTCAGCTACTTTTCAAAACCTTCTTCGGTAATTTAGATTGGCACATATTCAAAAGAAAACTATTTTAAATGATGATTTCAAAGCAGAGCTTTGAGCACTACTGAACCGCATTAACACACTCTCAAAGTGACTGCCCTGATTTAGTCCTCTTGTTTGTTCCACTCTATATGGAGCAATGGAAAGTGTGGTTGCCTAAAAGTGAACATTCCTGAAATTGAATCTTAGACTTTCAACTTCCAGAAAAACATCTAACTTCTTTGTTAACACTCTACATTTATAAAAAGCAGGATATATATTATCTATTTTACTACTCTGGACTCAAATGAACTAATGCTATAACTGTGCTTGGTTAACAACTACACAAATGAAATTTATTTAGATATCTGTTATATCAATTTATAGGCACTATGAAACTATCATTATGAATATCAGTTATTCTTTTAAGCAACAGTGTTGACATGGCTCTAGAGACAGCCTCTGATGTCGGACCATAAAGACCCCAGAAAGTGATTAATGCAGCTGGAAGCAATGGCTCATGCCTGTAATCCCAGGACTTTGGGAGGCTGAGGTGGGCAGATAACCTCAGGTCAGGAGTTTGAGACCAGCCTGGCCAACATGGTGAAACTCAGTCTGTACTAAAAATGCCAAAATTAGGTGGTGGTGGGCACCTGTAATCCCAGTTACTCAGGAGGCTGAGTCAGAATCACTTGAACCCAGGAGGAGGAGGTTGCAGTAACCTGAGATTGTGCCACTACACTCCAGCCTGGGCAACAGGGCGAGACTTCATGTCAAAAAAAGAAAAAACTAACTCTGAGACATTTCTGGAAAGTTGATACTATTTAAAAAGGCATTTAAAAAATAATTTACAATCTGCTTCCCAACATACAAAGTAACATCTGAACCATACAAGTCAGCAGTCACAGAAAACCACGTCTCCCCTACACTGCCCATAAGAGGGCTTCTCCCTAAAGGTGAAATTTTCACGTACTTTTGTAAACAAACCATGTTTAAGTGTTCTCTCCAATGGTTAAAATGGGATTGAAATTCCTGATTTCTTCATGATGCCTAAAAAAATTCTTAATCTGAGTAATATTAAAATGGGATAATAAGGCAGAGGAAAAAGGGTCACAAAAGGTAACACGGTAAGAGTCCTGCTTTCTCAGTGGCACTTGCCTTAACCACCTTGTTTAAAATTGCATCTCCCTCCTTCAGCTTCTGATTCCTCTTACTTTCTCTTAGCACTCATTGGCTTCTAACATGTATTCTCATTGGCTTATGATTGCAGTTGTTACTTATCGTCTGTCTCCCTTCAGTATGAGGTAAGCTCCACAACGCAGAGCTTTTGTTTTTGTAGGTTATTTCATTGATGTATTCATGGGACCAAAAGCCATGCCTGATGCTTATTCAACAGACGCTAAATAAAATAATTGTTTTTCCACTTTTCTTTAACATAAATTTCTTTTCTTTTTGCACATGACATTAATATATGCTTTTTGTTGAGAAAAGGACAATTCTGAAAGACATAAAGAAGAAAAACAGATTGCTAACCTGCTATTCAGTGATAGTGCTGTTGTAATTGTGTTGCATATCCTGCCAGAATTTTTTCAGCGGCACATACACAAGCATATCACAATATATTTTACATATCATTTAGTTTGAAGCTAGATGATATTTATTTGATGTTATTTTATTATATCTTAAAAATATAATCTTTTTTGCCAGGCATGGTGGCTCATGCCTGTAATCCCAGCACTTTGGGAGGTCGAGGCGGGTGGATCACCTGAGGTTGGGAGTTCGAGACCAGCCTGACCAACATGCAGAAACCCTGTCTTTATTTAAAAATTTTTTAAAAAACTTAATCTTTCCCAAATCAACATAATTGTAAATTTCTAATAACAGTTTTGAAAAAATACAATTTTCATGGATATTAACATTTCAGAGGATATACCAACTATGTAAAATATGCATAGCCACAAAGCAAGGAACATAGCTGAGAACTGAAATTATTTGTAAACCTTTCTTTAATTAAATTGGACAAATAAAATAATGAATATAAAATAGATAGGTATGATGCTTTTTTAAATGCACCCAATTCTAAAAGTTTCAGTAGTGTCTTTTTCTTCTATTTCATCAGTTTAAAGAAAAAGTCTTAGGATATCTCTTAGTCTCTATTTGAATGAATATAATATTCATTTTTTTCCTTCAAACTAAGGAAAGGAGAGAAATGATTAAGCCTTTTCAAGCTCTGATTTGTTTTCTAGCTTCTCTTTGGTACTTTACAGAAGAAATCATTACAGTGTTGCAGCAAGCAAAAAATTCAATCAAAATTACAGTAACAAAATTAAGAGTTGTTTTGAGGATTTCTCTGGGTCACAGAGGAAAAAACACTCCAACCAAATGGCAAACAACTTTAGAAAGAAAAATAATCTTATTGAAATATTTTTTGTCAAATTATGGATGTTTACATTAACTTGCAATTAAGTTAATAGAAGTAACATTATTTAAATTGATACATTTAACTTTTTCTTTTTTTTTTTTTTTTTTGAGACAGAGTCTTGCTCTGTTACCAAGGCTGGAGTGCAGTGGCACAATCTTGCTCACTGCAACTTCTACCTCCTGGGTTCAAACGATTCTCCTGCCTCAGCCTCCCAAGTAGCTGGGACTACAGGTGTGTGCCATCACATCTGGATAATTTTTTGTATTTTTAGTAGTGATGAGTTTTCACTGTACTAGCCAGGATGGTCTCCATCTCTTGACCTTGTGATCTGCCCGCCTTGGCCTCCCAAAGTGCTGGGATTACAGGCATGAGCCACTGTGCCTGGCCGATACATTTAACTTGTATAAAAACTTTTTGTACAAAATTATGTTAATATCGTCCTTTAGTACTATATGTTAATAGAAAAATGAGGCCATGAAAATATCCAAAATATTAAAAAACATACATTTTTAAAACTTTAAAACCACTATGCATATATTAGTTTTAAAATACATGTATAGAAAAACATTTTAATGAAAATATACTGAAATTATAATTTTTTTGTGTGATGTTATTATAAATGATTTCTATTTTCTTCTTTGAATTTTAAGTTTTCCAAATGTTCTATAAGGAAGATTTTTATAATATGAAAAATGGCATACACGTGGTAAGCATTCATTGTTTTAAAGCACTTTAATGAGAATTTGTTCATGTGATTCTACACTATGGGTTAATCACTACTATCTTAATTTTAAAGGTGAGGAAATTGAGGACATAGAAATAAAATTGTTTGGTGAAACCTAGCTAGCAAGTGACAAAGACAAGATTGGAACGCATTTCATCTGCCAACTCATTATTTTTCCCTTCAATTACACCTCAGCAAACATTAATTGAGCACAGTCTCAGTCTTCATTCAATCAAATATTGTTAAGCATCTACTATATACTCCATTCATTGCAAGACTATGGGGAAACAGTTACAAATAAGACTAAGCATTGGGCCAGGCACGGTGGCTCACGCCTGTAATCCCAGCACTTTGGGAGGCCGAGGCTGGCGGATCACGAGGTGAAGAGATCGAGACCATCCTGGTCAACATGGTGAAACCCCGTCTCTACTAAAAATACAAAAAATTAGCTGGGCATAGTGGCGCGAGCCTGTAATCACAGCTACTCAGGAAGCTGAGGCAGGAGAATTGCCTGAACCCAGGAGGCGGAGGTTACGGTGAGCCGAGATCGCGCCATTGCATTCCATCCTGGGTAACAAGAGCGAAACTCTGTCGCAAAACAAAACAAAACAAAACAAAACAAAACAAAAAAACAAAACAAACAAACAAACAAAAGAAAAACAACTAAGCATTATGTAGAAAGAGTAGGGACACACGAAGAAACTTAATATATGGTCTCCACCCTGAAAAAGTGTGTGAACTCATTGTACAGATTGAATACATGCATACTAAAGGAAATGTAAAAATAAAAGTAAATATATGATATATTCAAGTAAGTGTTATAAATAAAAATGCTGTAGAAATGTAAAAGATAAATGGTTGTTTAATTTTGGAGTGATAAAGGAATACTTCACAAAGGCTATAGAACACATACAGAGCCTTAAAATTTGGGGGGAATCCACACAGGTAGAAAGGGAATGTAAAGGCTTACCAAGCCAGAGAAATATCTGTATGGGGAGTGTAAAAAGCAAGTTCCAAACAAGAGAAAAGAAAACATTTCACTATCATGGAGTGTTACGCCACATGGAGTTGGAAAAATGAGTTGGAGCATAGTCATAACATAGTTGCAAAGAAAATAAATGTCATTAAAATATGTGAACATAACCTGTAAGCACCAGGGAATCATGAAAATTTCTAAATCACATTGCAAGTGTGTATAAGATGCATTTTCTGAAAATAGAGTCTGATGTCAAGGAGAACCATTAGAGCATATTAAAAGCGGAAGTTTTTTTAAAGCAAATCTACCATAATGGGAGTAATAAGCTGATTCCAAAAATTCATATGTAAATGCAACTGAGAATAGCTTCTTATTTCAAAAAGAAAGGAAAAGGGAAAGGACTTACACTATCAGACTTCATAACTCACAAAGTCTTACTTATTAGTTCTGTGTGGTATTCCTCAAGGGTCAGCAAGTAGAATAAAAAAGTAAAATAGGCACTCTAGAAATAGACAAGTACACTTATTGTCCACTGATTTGTGAAAAAGGCTTTGATTATTAATGTGATCATTGAACCATGATGATCTTGGAGGAGTCACAAAGGAACCACAAAATTAGATATTAGTGGAAAAATTTTTGCTCATGGAAATGACAGATTTTGTTTATAATAATTTGTGAAAAAGATTCTAAGGATTATTAAATAGATGGCTTTTGGCTATCGTGTCTTTCTGGCAGATTTTATTTTTAGAAAGGGTCTCCTTCTGTTTCCTAGGCTGCAGTGCAGTGACATAATCACAACTCACTGCAGCCTCAACTGTCTGAGCTAAAAGCAATGTCCTGTCTGCCTCCCGAGTAGCTAGAACTACAGTTGGGCAGCACCACACTTGTCTAATTTTTAAACTTTTTGTAGAGTTCAAGGCTTGTCTTAAAGTTCTGGCCTCAGGTGATCCTCCCTTCTTGGCCTCCCAAGGTACTGGGATTTCAAGCATGAGCCTCCATCAGATTCAATGATCAACAGTTTGCATATTTAATCTCTCTAAACACACACACACACACGCACGCACACACACACAGAGTTTTTATTTCACCAACTGAAAGCAAGCTCCCTATGATGATACTGCATACCCAAATACTTAGTTAACTATTTAAGAATTAGTTCTCAATATATATCCATAATGCCATCATATTTCCACAACATTTTTTTCATTCTCCAATTCCTCTGAAATAATTCACCTTTTCCCCTGGAGTTCAGCCTTTGAAATTCCTTTGGGAACTATGAAACTACAGTTTTTTGATGTCTGAAAAATCTATTTTCATCCTTATTCTTACAAATATACTATTTTAGGATGAAAGCACCTCACAATATTATTCCACATTATTCTTTTTTTTTCTTTTTTTTTTTTAGAAAAAAAGGAGAGGAGAGGAAGAAAAAGAGGGAGAGAGAACAGGAATATTGCTTTATTCTAAAAATGGGTATTAATAATGGCCGATCAATATTTTGTGTATTTAAAGTGGAGAATGTATATTTTGTGTATTTAAAGTGGAGAGCTCTATAAATACTTATTAAGTTTACTTGTTCCAGATCTGAGTTCAAGTCCTGGATATCCTTATTAATTTTCTGTCTCGTTGAGTCTAAATCTCTTTATGGGTCTTATGTATCTGGGTGTTAGGATCGTTAGCTCTTATTATTGCATTGATCCTTTTACCTCTGTATCTTTGTTGCTTTGAAATCTGTTTTATCAAATGAGAGAATTGCAACTCCTGCTTTTTGTTTATTTATTTCTTTTTGCTCTCCATTTGGTTGGTGAATCTTTCTCCAACCCTTTGTTTTGAGTCTTTGTGTATCTTTGTATATAAAATGGGTCTGGATATAGTATACCGTTAGGTTTTGGCTGTATCTTTTGATTGGGGGATTTAGTCGATTTAAATTTAGGGTTACTGCCATTTGATGTTAACTGGCTATTTTATCCATTCGTTGATGTAAATTCTTCTTTATGTTGATGCTCTTTACTTTTTGGTATATTTTTAGAAAGGCTAATACTGGTTGTTCCTTTCTGTGTGTAATGCTTCTTTCAGAAGTTTTTGTAAAGCAGGCCTGGTGGTAATAAAATCTCTAAGTGCTTGCTTGTTCATAAAATATTTTATTTTTCCTTCAACTGTGAAGCTTAATTTGGCAGGATATGAAATTCTGGGCTGAAAGTTCTGTTCTTTACGGATGTTAAATATTGGCCCCCACTCTCTTCTGGCTTGTAGGGTTTCTGCTGAGAGATCTGCTGTAAGTCTAATAGGCTTACCTTTGTGGGTAACCTGACCTTTCTCTCTGGCTGCCCTTAGTATTTTCTCCTTCGTTTCAACCCTGGTGAATCTATTGATTATGTGCCTTGGGGTTGCTCTTTTTGAGGAATGTCTTTGTGGTGTTCTCTGTATTACCTGGGGTTGAATAGTGTCCTGCTTTGCTAGATTGGGAAAATTCTCCTGGATAATATCTTGAAGAGTATTTTCCAGCTTGGATTCATTCTCTCCATCACATTCAGGTACACCTATCAAACGTAGATTAGGTATTTTCACATAGTCCCATATTTCTTGGAGACTTTGCTCATTCCTTTTTATCCTTTTTTCTCTATTCTTGTCTTCTCGTTTTATTTCATTAAGTTGATCTTCGACCTCTGATATCCTTTCTTCTGCTTGATTAATTCGGCTATTCAAACTTGTGCATATTTCACTAAGTTCTCATGTTGTATTTTTCAACTCTGTTAGTTCATTTATATTCCTCTCTATATTGTCCATTCTTTTTAGCATTTCATCAAACCTTTTTTCAAAGTTCTTAGTTTCTTTGTGTTGGGTTAGAACAAGTTCTTTCAACTCCCAAAAGTTTCTTATCATCCACCTTCTGAAGCCTATTATTCTATTCTATTCTGAAGCCCATTATTCTGTTTTTGCTGTTAAGAAGTTTGCTGATCGTGATGGCTAATTTTATATGTCAACTTGACTGAGCTACAAGGTGCTCAGATACTTGGTTACCCATTACTCAGGATGTGTCTGTGAGGGTGTTTGCAAATAAGAAACATCTGAATCAGTGGACTGCATAAAACACATTGCCCTCCTCAATATGAATGGGCCACATCCCATGCATTGAAGTCCTGAAGGGAACAAAAAGATAGAAGGAGAATTTGCTTTCTCTGCCTGACTGTCTTCAAGCTGTCTTCAGTCTTTAATCTTCTACTTTAAACCCAGACTTGGACTGGAATGGACAACACTGGGTCTCCTGGTTATGAGACTTTAACACAAACTGGAACCATACTATCAACTCTCCTGAGTCTCCAGCTTGCCAAAGTCTTGTAACTTCTCAGCCTCCATAATGGCATAAACCAATTTCTCTCTCTCTGTCTCTGTCTCTCTCTCTCTCTGTCTGTCTGTCTGTCTCTCTCTCTCTCTCTCTCTATCTATCTATATATTTATACTTCTCAAGGAAATATGAAGATATACTATATCTATATGTAGGTTCTGTTACTCTGAAGAACCTGACTAATACACTTACGATGCAATTGCCATTCTTATGTAAAGCTTTTTTTTCTGGCTTATTTTAAGGGTTTATCTCTTTGGTGTTGTTTATCCTTCTTGAGATTTGTTAGAATTTCTGAATTTGAGACTTTCATCAATTCTGGAAAGTGGTCAGGTATTATCTCTTGGATATTTATCCTGTATCCTTTATTATTTCCTTGGGAAGTCTAATTAAACATATGAAATAGTCACTCTCATTCTATTGATGATGTCTCTCAGTTTTTCCTTCATATTTTTCATCTCTTTATCTCTCTGTGCTGCATTCTGTATAATGCCTTCAGATCTTCTAGTTAACTATTCCCTCTTCAGCTGTGTCTAATCAGTTGCATAATCCACACACTGTTTTTATTTCCAATTATTATATTTTTATTTCTAGACAATCTGCTTTGCTTTTTTTTAAATTCTAGTTTATTGTATTACAGTATCTTATTACTTAGTCATTTATACTTACATATTTTTTCCTCATAGTAAAACTAATAAAGGAATGCTTTAATCATTGAAATAAAAACCATAATCTCATCATGCAAGAGCAACTGTCTTCTTCCAGTCTTTTTTTTTGTGGGGTTTTAAATAGTTTTCAAAACACTTTACTGTTTCCTGCTGTGTTTGCTTAACATATGACATAAGCATTTTCCCATTAAAATTCTGTAAGTGTAAAATAAATAAAAAATAAAAAGAAATATCCTTATTTATTCTTCTCAAATATAGTAAGGCTATAAAAATTTTTCACAAAGAGTAATAACAGTATCATATACAATATGTGTTCAGTACATAGATAATATGCATGTGTACGTTATACACAACACATTAAAATGTTATATTACTTAAAGGATATTTTACAGAACAATAGAACTGATACAGTGAAACTTGTTTCATAAGAGAAGTCAATTGAATCTTTCTGTAGCAAATTATTGCACAATTATGGCTTTAAACAAAAGTTATAAGTCACAAGTTCTTATGTTTTGGGTCATGTTGTAGAATATATTCCAGATGAATAATGGAGGAAAAAGTGCATGACATCATGCTTCATTTTACGGCATAAAAATGTTAACTATTTTAACACATAACTGTGTGATCAATGAAACAATTAAGACCTATGCTACATCATATATACAGTTTTTAGTACAAAAAGTTACATATTATGCCACAATACTAAAAATGAAATATATTCTTCTCAAATAGTGAAAAAAATTCTCTATGAAAAATTCCAATATCTAAATTATTTATACTCTTATTCTATTGTTTACTGTTTTTGTGGAATCTTTCTCATGGAGGCTTATTTCTTTGGTTGTTTTGTGAATGGGGTTCTGAGATCAGATTTTAAAAAACTTTTTCCTTAAGGCTGGGTGCAGTGGTTTATGCCTATAATCCCAGCACTTTGGGAGGCCAAGGCAGGCAGATCATCTGAGGTCAGGAGTTCCAGACTAGCCTAGGCAACATGGTCAAACCTTGTCTCTACTAAAAATATAAATATTAGCTGGGTGTGGTGGTGTGCACCTGTATCCCGAACACTAAGGAGCCTGAGGCAGGAGAATCACTTGAACCCAGGAAGTGGAGGTTGCAGTGAGCCGAGATCATGCCACTGCACTCCAGCCTGGAACAGAGTGAGACTCCACCTCAAAAAAACAAAAACAAAGCACGTTTTTTCTTAAAATTACCTGAGACCTGGGTTAAATGGGGTTAAAATGTTTTCCTCTACCTAAGCTCTGAATTTGCCTCTGCTGGGTATCTGTGGTTCTACCAGATTGGTTAGCCTTATATTCTCAACATGGCTTTTGTTCAGATAACAGACTACACAGTTGCAAGTCTGCACACTTAATGTGAGGTTTCATTTTTGTTCATAAGTTATTAAGAGAACCTTTTCCCCCTTTCCATCCAAGTCAGTCAAGACTGCCAAGTCTCCTTACTGTCTTCTTGGAGGTTAGGGTTTTGTCATATTACCCTTTTACTGAGCATGTCACTTTTAGAAATCCAAGCCTTATTCTGGTTACCTAAACTGATTTTTCAACTAGGTTTCTTCTCTTGTCTCTAGAACATGGCACTTTAAAATGGAAGTTGTGAATTACCAGTGAACTCAGATCAGCCTCTGGATACAACACTTACCTGCCTCTCCAGATTTGTGATTTCTCATTGTTCTGGGCTCATAAAGAATTCTCTTACATATTTGCCAACACAGACAATCATTTTTAAGAAATTTTCAAAATATTTTACTCTACATTTTAAATAGCTGTGTGTTAGGTTTTTGTGTTTTTTAAAGACATTATTTTTTCCACAATGTCAGAAAAGTAAGTTCTAGTTTAGTTCCAATTATTTATTATTCAAATAATAGCAAGATATACATGTTATTCCACCACAATAAAACAAAAAACAAAAACAACAAAAAACCCAGATATGTAATAATGTAACCACATTATTCTTTAACAACTTATTTTAACTCCCAGGTCCCCCTTTTTCCTTCATAGTAGAAAACAATCTTGTGATTCAAAGTAAAATCATTCACTTCCACATTAAAGCTTATTCTCTCTGCGGTTAAGTTTCAAACATTTCATGATCATCTCTAGGATTCATTCCTCCACATGCTATATGGCCTGAAATTAAGGCTCAATATTATATGCTGCTCCAACATCTGGTAAGATTGGGAAGATTTTGAGTGGCCTAATCATAAGTTTTTATCCCCATTTTACTCCGGTGGATGAGATATCCTAGTCAAACAACCCTCTTTAGCAGAGGGACCCAGCACAGTTCCTGATTATCCCTGAGTAACAGGTTTCAGTTCCCTGAAAGCCCACAGAATTATTCAAACAAGCCCGTCATGTCCTCTTGTGGGAACCCAGAGGTGCCACACCCTCGTCACTATTATAATCCCACATCCCCTGGTTGTTCACACTATTCCTGGTTAAACCCCCCACGTGCTCCTGCATGGCCTGCAGTGCTCCTCTCCTTGGGAGGTGAATATGTGTTACCAGTAAACTGCTGTGGATCTCATCTGTCCAATGTTGGGTGTTTGTTGGGTGTCTTGGCATCTCTGAATCTCCAGGGCAGGCATCTTTCCTTCACTGATGGGTTGAATAGAAAGCAATACAATCCACTGGTGTTATGAACCATGTGACATGTCCAGCCATTTCTGAAGACAGCTACTCAGCTAAAATTAACTGTTCTTTGGCTATTTGGTTCTGAGATATGGCAAGGCTGCCTGAGACAGAACTGCTAACTGCTGATGGGCTTGATCTATGGCCTATGTGGCACTGTGGTGTGCCATCTCTTTTAACTCTACAATGCTCTTGTCCCCAAGATGAAAATCATTGTTAACTATACCCTGGTATGACATGCTGTCAGGTTCAGCCTATGTTTGGCAGGTGATCTCTGCGGCTTCGCCTGTAAATGCAATGAGAAAACAGTGCCTTAACAGGTCAGTTCTTCACTCCTGCTTACCAGAGCTCAGGTTAGAGCTCTCTAGTCACCATGTCTAGCCTGACAAATGTCACTGGCTGCTTGGGGCAGCAATACAGACATTGCTTGTAATGGTACACCCATGGAACAGGCACAGAGACAGCCCTGTGTGAGGTTTGTGGGAAGGAAGGTGACACCCCATGGAGAATGGAGCATGGTATCCTGGTTGTCATTGTTGTTCATGCAAAGGTAGTGACCTTTCTGGTCTCGGCTGTTGCTTCCTGAGCCGCTGTTGCTTTTGCTCTCCTGACTCTGAAGGGTATTGAGGTGCACATCCATGGTAGCCTGTGGCACAGGTGCTAAAGAAAAAAGAAAAGGGAGGGGAAAAGAAGGAGCATTTGGTACTCAAATGATCTCCCAATGCAAAACCCACAGCCAATATGCCTGGGCTCAGCACTGCTGCCTACCAGCAAACCAAATGGCCAATCCTGCAATTGTGGACCTGCTGGCCCTATCTGAGCCATAGACTAATGACTTTACTGGATATAGACCTCAACCCTAGAGAGACTGACTCACACTCCCTGGAGGAAGGGGCAGTCACTTCTGAGAAAGGCCACTAAGCTCCTGAATGTTTCCCCATATGTACCCAGAAGCTCTGTACCACAGGTGATTGCACAGAAACAAACTGAAAGCTCCAATTTCACCTACAAACTCAAAATATTCTCAAGGAATTTGTGCAGAGAAAGAAAGAAAGAGGGAAAACATCCACAAGACAGAAAATCTGGGGCAGTGGTAGCAGGAAATAATTTTGGTCTATTGAGTCTGGATTATAAATCTAGCTTTCTTTCCCTGTACCACTCTGCGTACTTTGTCTCTGTTGCAATAAAGATCCTAATCTTCGAGGTTATAGAGAAATACTTATGTTACCCTTGTGGCACTGGGTACCCCCATGGCACCATTAATTCAAACCCAACTTAAACCCGGAGCCTTTTCACCATATAAATCAGTCATTGGTGTGGGAGAAACCCCTAACCTTGATGAGACTAATCTGAAATTCTCTGGGAGAAGAAACTTATAAATATCATCAGCATAAAGAGGATCCCCCCCCCACCACCCCACCACCAAATATGTCCAGTGACCACCACCACTGGAAAAAAAAAGAATTAAAAAAAGCAAAACAACAACAAAACAAAACCCTAGATAGTGGGGGAGGGGAAAAACCACCACCACCACCAACAAAATCTCTAAAACAAAGTTCTACAGTTTGACCCAATCGGAAACTCAAAAGACGTTAAAAGCATTTATATAATTTATATATCCCAGATAAAGGGGCACCGATTGGCTTTTGTGCCTCTGCAGCATAGGCTCTTAATTAACTTTAATACCTGCTGAAATGCACCAATTGGCAAACCTTCATGGTTTCAACTGGCAGTAGGACTCAGATTACAGTTATGACCAGGGATCTTATCAATTTAAACATGCTATCCTCCATCATATTAGGGGAGTGATGGAATATAAAAGAGGACAAAGAGATAAGCCTCATCTTAACCATCAGAATTACTGTCTTGCCCAAATTCCCCGTCATGGTCACAGCAATCATTGTCCTAAAATATCCCACAATAGACATGGACGCTCTGACCCAATGAAAAATAAATGGAAATTAGATTAAATCTTTGACACTTATAAATTGGCTTGACAAAACGGGAACTCATGAGTCTTCTGCCTCCAACCCAAGTTAAAATACTTATTAACACAGCTCAATGTAATTTAAAACAGGGCCTTTGAGGATTAAAACTTGTTATGTGTAGCCGGGCATGGTGGCACATGCCTGTAATCCCAGCTACTCAGGAGGCTAAGGCAGGAGAATTGCTTGAACCCGGAAGGCAGAGGATGCAGTGAGCCAAGATTGCACCACTGCACTCCAGCCTGGCAACAGAGTGAGACTCGATCTCAAAAACAAATCAATCAATCAATAAAAATAAAAATAATCTTTAAAAAACAAAACAAAACAAAACTTGTTATGTGACAGCTATAGAGTGCAGGGGTGATTATCCCCACTGCTTCTCCATTTAACAACCCAGTTTGGCTTATTCGGCCTGTTCTTAAACCTGGAACAAATAAATAGTGCAGCACAGACTACTGCAATCTTAATGCCATGGTCCCATGCAATTCAGGCTCCTATTCCCCACAAGCTGAGTATTGAAACTTCAGACTCCATCCAATCAGCAACTGATAGATATTTTGCTACTACAAATTAGGCTAATATAATCAATTTTGTGCCAATGTCAATGGCTTAAAAGTCACAGTTTGCTTTTACCTCCCACGAGACACAATATATTTTTACCAGGCTACTTGAGGGATACCTCAGCAGCCTTGCCACTGCACACAATCTTTGTAGGCAAGATCTTAATGACATCCACCTTTCTCCAGGAACACAGGCATATTACACTGATGACATCCTTCTCCAGGAAAATTTGTTTGACATATTCATTAAGAACATACAAATACTCACAAAGGAACTCACACAAAAAGGGTGGATCATTATCTCATTCATAGTATAAAACCCTGTTACTTCTGTTAAGTTCTTAAAAGTTATTTGGTAAACCAAAAGCTGCTCCATCCCTGATACTGTCAAAAAACAGTTATTAACCCTCTCAGTACCCATGAGTTTAATACAAGTCCAACATCTTTTAGTCTTTTTTGGGTTCTGGAGACAACATATTCTTTTGCAAATTTTCTTTAATCTCACTAATGTTACTTACGGATTGCCCATCTTAAAGGGGAACTTCCTCAACCAAAGGCTGTAGAAGCTGTTCAAAATGAAATCAATAGGCACTCCAGTTAGTGCCCTCAGAGGCTTCTGCAACCTCACCTCATGCCTCCTGGAATCTGTGGACCACTACTGGTGATCATAAGTGGCCCACGGGTTTCTGATGCAAGTAACACTCCCTTTCCTGGCCTTGTACTATATTTTGAGCCTGTGACCCTCTGTACCCAGTTACTGTAATGCCTTGTAATGCATTGGAGTAGTACCCCATGAATTTGGCATGCCTATGAGATCTCTTTGCTACAGGATGGTGTCAAACTTGGGCATTCTGGCATACTCTATCTGTAGAAGGTGGTGGCCTCCTCTACCATCAGTCCCTTGTCAAAAACCAGGGTACTAGGGGAAGTCACCCCTTTCTCAGAGTCCTTGGCTATCTGGAGAGCCCCCTGGGATCAACTGAATGCACAGCAATATAAGGCCACACATTTTACCAATGACATGCCACAATTATACATGATAAAACTCAGTGGAGAGTCGATGCTATTAATTCCTTAACCAAGATGTTCCTGGTAAGGAACACAACCCAAGGGTCAGCACAAGTGGCACACTCCAGGCATTCATCTTGGATGTCCTGGTCATTTGGCCTCATATGTATATTTTTACAACTCTTAGGCCATTGCCTACGAGTTGCACTTTGAACTCTGTGAATCTCTTGTTTCACAGATACCCAAAATATAAACCAAATTAACATATTTCTTTACATATCCTAAAGTCATAATACTAGGCCTCAATAGATTATTTCTTACCTCATTTGGAGTTCTAGACACTAGATGCTTACCAAGGCACTCATTTTATGTCTCAGAATACACAGTGGAATCTTGAAGAAGGCTTTCCATTGAAATGAAGCCTCCCCATAGGCCTCAGGTAGTCAGCCCCAGGCAGCTAGTTTAATTGATAAGCCTAATAAGTTTTCAAAGAACTATTTAAATAACAAGGAGACAAATGTCCCTTCATCCCTTGAGGTCACCTAACCCAAAATATTTTTTCAGTAATTCACCTGATATGAAAACTTTAATTCATTTTTGAATCTTAAAAAAGATCATACAATTGAATAATATGCATAATTTTGAATAAAATTTACTTTTTGTTCTTTATACTATTATGTAACATATATATATATATATATAATATAATCATGTATATAATATATTTAATCCATGAACATGCACACATTCAGATGCCATAAATTCTTTTTTTTTTATTGTATATGGGCTCTGGGGTACATGTACACATCCTGCATCCTGCAGGATTGTTGCATAGGTACATACATGCCATAGTGGTTTGCTGTCTCCAACCTGCCCCTGTCCCCGTCGCCTACATTGGGTATTTCTTCTGGTGTTATCCCTCCCCATCCTGCCCACCTCCACTGCTGTCCCTCCCCTTTCCTCCCCCCGACCCTCCCACCTAGCCCTGTGAGTGTTGTTCCCTTCCCTGTGCCCAAGCGTTCTCATTGTTCATCACCTCCCTATGAGTGAGAACATGCAGAGTTTGGTTTTCTGTTCTTGTGTCAGTTTGCTGAGAATGATGGTTTCTAGGTTCATCCATGTCTTCACAAAGGACACAAACTCATTGTTTTTTATGGCTGCATAGTATTCCACGGTGTATATGTGCCACATTTTTTTTTTGTCCAGTTTATCATTGATGGGCATTTGGGTTGGTTCCAGGTCTTAGCTATCATAAACAGCACCGCAATGAACATACGTGTGCATGTGTCTTTATGATAAAACGATTTATAATCCTTTGAGTATACCCAGTAATGGGATTGCTGGGTCAAATGGAATTTCTACTCCTAGATCCTTGAGGAATTGCCACACTGTCTTCCATAATGGTTGAACTAATTTACACTTGCACCAATAGTGTAAAAGTGTTCCTTTTTCTCCACATCCTCTCCAGCATCTGTTGTCTCCAGATTCTCTAATGATTGCCGTTCTAACTGGCGTGAGATGGTATCTCAATGTGGTTTTGATTTACATTTCTCTAATGACCACTAATGATGAGCATTTTTTCATATGTTTGTTGGCAACATATTTGTCTTCTTTTGAAAAGTGTCTGTTCATATCCTTTGACCACTTTTGCATAGGTTTGTTTGTTTTTTTCTTGTAAATCTGCTTCATTTCTTTGTAGATTCTGGATATTAGCCCTTTGTCTGATGGGTAGATTGCAAATTTTTTTTCCCATGCTGTTGGTTGCCGGTTTACTCTAATGATTGTTTCTTTTGCTGTGCAGAAGCTCTTAAGTTTAATTAGATCCCATTTGTCTATTTTGACTTTTGTTACCATTGCTTTTGGTGTTTTAGTCATGAAGTCCTTGCCTGTGCCTATGTCCTGAATGGCTTCGCCTAGGTTTTCTTCTAGGGTTTTTATGGTGTTAGTTCTTATGCTTAAATCTTTAATCCATCTGGAGTTAATGTTTGTATAAGGTGTAAGGAAGGGGTCCAGTTTCAGCTTCCTGCATATGGCTAGCCAGTTTTCCCAACACCATTGATTAAACAGGGAATCCTTTCCTCGTTGCTTGTTTTTGTCCAGTTTATCAAAGATCAGATGGCATTGTTGTAGATGTGTGGCATTGCTTCTGAGGCCTCTGTTCTGTTCCATTGGTCTATATCTCTCTTTTGGTACCAGTACCATGCTGTTTTGATTACTGTAGCCTTGTAGTATAGTTTGAAGTCAGGTAGTGTGATGCCTCAAGCTTTGTACTTTTTGCTTAGGATTGTCTTGGCTATGCAGGCTCTCTTTTGGTTCCATATGAAGTTTAAAGTTTTTTTTTTCCAGTTCTGTGAAGAAGATCAATGGTAGCTTAATGGGGATAGCACTGAATCTATAAATTACTTTGGGCAGTATGGCCATTTTCACAATATTGATTCTTCCTAACCATGAGCATGGAATGTTTTTCCATCTGTTTGTGTCTTCTTTTAGTTCCTTGATCAGCGGTTTGCAGTTCTCCTTAAAAAAATCTTTTACCTCCTTTGTTAGTTGTATTCCTAGGTATTTTATTCTCCTTGTAGCAATTGTAAATGGGAGTTTCCTCATGATTTGGCTCTCTGTCTGTTATTGGTGTATAGGAATGCTTGTGATTTCTGCACATTAATTTTGTATCCTGAGACTTTGCTGAAGTTGCTTATCAGCTTAAGGAGGTTTTGGGCTGAGATGATGGGGTCTTCTAAATATACGATCATGTTGTATGCAAATAGGGACACTTTGACTTCTTCTTTTCCTAATTGAATGCCCTTTATTTCTTTTTCTTGCCTAATTGCTCTGGCTAGAACTTCCAATACTATATTGAATAGGAGTGGTGAGAGAGGCCATCCTTGTCTAGTGCCAATTTTTAAAGGGAATGCTTCTAATTTTTGCCCATTCAGTATGATATTGGCTGTGGGTTGTCATAAATAGCTCTTATTGTTTTGAGATACATTATATCGATACCTAGTGTATTAAGAGTTTTTAGCATAAAGGGCTGTTGAATTTTGTGGAAGGCCTTCTCTGCATCTATTGAGATAATCGTGGTTTTTGTCTTTGGTTCTGTTTTTGGGGTGAATTACATTTATAGATTTGCATATGTTGAAACAGCCTTGCATTCCCAGGATGAAGCCTACTTGATTGTGGTGGATAAGCTTTTTGATGTGCTGTTGGATTTGGTTTTCCAGTATTTTATTGAAGATTTTTGCATCAATGTTCATCATTGATATTGGCCTGTAGTTTTCTTTTTTAGTTGTGTCTCTTTCAGATTTTGGTATCAGGGTGAAATTTATCTCATAGAAACAGTTAGGGAGGATTCCCTCTTTTTTGTATTGTTTGGAATAGTTTCAACAGGAATGGTACCAGCTCCTCTTTGTATGTCTGGTAGAATTTGGCTGTGAACCCGTCTGGACCTGGACTTTTTTGGTCAGTAGGCTATTAATTGCTGCCTTGACATCAGACCTTGTTATTGGTCTATTCAGGGTTTCAACTTCTTGGCTTAGTCTTGGGAGTGTGCAAGTGTCCAGGAATTTATCCATCTCTTCCAGCTTTACTGGTTTATGTGCATAGAGTTGTTTGTAGTAATCTCTGATGATAGTTTGTATTTCCAAGAAATTGGTGGTGATCTCCACTTTATTGTTTTTTATTGCAGCTATTCAATTCTTCTCTCTTTTCTTTGTTATTAGTCTAGCTAGGTCTGAGAGACTGTTATGATTTCCATTTTTTTGCATTTGCTGAGGAGTAATTTGCTTCCAATTATGAGGTCAAGTTTGGAGTAAGTGCAATGTGGTGCTAAGAAGAATGTGTATTCTTTGGACTTGGGGTAGAGTGTCCTGTAAATGTCTGTTAGGTCTGCTTGGTCCAAATCTGCATTCAAGTCCTGGATTTCCTTGTTGACTTTCTGTCTCGTTGATCTGTCCAATATTGTCAGTGGAGTGTTAAAGTCTCCTACTACTATTGTGTGGGAGTCTAAGTCTCCTTGTAGGTCTTTAAGAACTTGCTTTATGTATCTGGGTGCTCCTACATTGGGTGCATATATATTTAGGATAGTTAGCTCTTCTTTTTGCATTTATTCTTTTATCATTATGTAATTCCCTTCTTTCTCTCTTTTGATCTTTGTTGGTTTAAAGTCCTTTTTATCAGAGACTAGGATTGCTACCCCTGTTTTTTTTTGTTCTTGATTTGCTTGGTAAATCTTCTTCCATTCCTTTATTTTGGGTCTATGTGAGTCTTTGCATGTGAGATGGGTCTCCTGAATACAGCACACTGATGGGTCTTGACTTTTTATCCAGTTTGCCAGTCTGTGTCTTTTGATTGGGGCATTTAAGCCATTTATATTCAATGTTAACATTGTTATATTTGAATTTGATCTTGCCATTTTGTTACTGGCTGGTTGTTTTGCCAATTAATTGATGTGGCTTCTTCATTGCATCATCATTCTGTATCATTTGGTATGTTTTTGCAGTGGCTGGTACTGGTTGTTCCTTTCCCTGTTTAGTACTTCCTTCAGTAGCTTTTGTAAGACAGATCTTGTAGCGATGAAATCTCTCAGCAATGGCTTGTCTGTAAAGGATTTTATTTCTCCTTCACTTATGAAGTTTAGTTTGGCCGGATATGAAATTCTGGGTTGAAAGTTCTTTTCTTTAAAGATGTTGAATATTGGCCCCCCACTCCCTTCTAGTTTGCAGGGTTTCTGCTGAGAGATTTGCTGTGAGTCTGATGGTCTTTCCTTTGTGGGTAACTCGACCTTTCTCTCTGGCTGCCCTTATGATTTTTTCCTTCATTTCAACCCTGGTGAATCTGACAACTATGTGCCTTGGGGTTGCTCTTCTTGAGGAACATTTTTGTGGTGTTCTCTGTATTTCATGGATTTGAATGTTGGCCTGCCTTGTTATGTTGGGTAAGTTCTCTTGGAAAATATCTTGAAGCGTGTTTTCCAACTTGGATTCATTCTTCCCATCATATTCAAGTGTAGATTAGGTTTTTTTCACATAATCCCATGTTTCTTAGAGGCTTTGTTCATTGTTTTTCACTCTTTTTTTCTCTATTCTTGCCTTCTCTTTTTATTTCATTGATTTAATTTTCTATCTCTGATATCCTTTCTTCCACTTCATTGATTCAGCTGTTGAAACTTGTATATGTCTTGTGAAGTTCTCATGCTGGGTTTTTCAGCTCCATCAAGTCATTTATGTTCTTCTCTAAGCTGGTTATTCTAGTTAGCAGTTCCTTTAACCTTTATTCAAGGTTCTTAGTTTCTTTGCATTGGGTTAGAACATGGTCTTTTAACTCAGAGAAGTTTGTTATTATCCACCTTCTGAAGCCTGCTTTTGTCAATTCATCGGATTCATTCTCTGTCTTTTTTCGTTCCCTTGATGGTGAGGACTGTGGTGCCTGGGAGAAGAAGAGGTGTTCTGTTCTTTGATGGTTTCATCCTTTTTGTGCTGTTTTTTTCCATCTTCATGGATTTATCTCCCTTTAATCTTTGAAGTTGGTGATTTCAGGAGGAGTCTTGAGTGGACTTTTTTCTGTTGAGGTTGGAGCTGTATCTTTTTTGGCCTCTAGAGGGCATTGTTGGGCTCTCTAGGATTCAGTCAGGTTGCTGGGTGGGTGGTCCTGCCCTGGAATTTGTTTGCAGGTGAGATTGGCCCCGCCTTCCCAATGCAGTCTCTCCTTCCCCAGCTGGATCTTCCTGGTTAGGGTCAGGATGGTGTATTTGATGTCAAGCTCTCTAGTGAGGGCTTCAGTTTGAGTTCTGTGGAGGTGGGGCCTATTTTCAGATCCCTATCAGTCCTACAGAAATGAACCCAGCAACTCCTTTGGAATCATGAAGTCCTCTAGCCCTCTGCATCTCATTCGCTGGGAGCTGCATTCCAGTGCTGGCTTCTCTCAGACATCTTGGCATCCCCCTCCGCCATAAATTCTTTTGCAGAGCTTTCTCGACAAGATGGCCACGCCGGCGGTGTCACCAAATGCTACTCCTGCAACGCCAGCTCCGGCCCCGGTGGCGGCCCCAGTCTCGGCCCCAACCTCAGTTCCAGCCCCAGCGCCAACGCCAGCACCAGCTGCGGCTCCGCCTTCCGCTGGGACTCCAGCGTCATCCTCAGACCCTGCGGCAGCAGCGGCTACAGCTGCGGCTCCTGGCCAGACTTCGGCCTCAGCGCAAGCTCCGGCGCAGACCCCAGCGCCCGCTCTGCCTGGTCCCGCTCTCCCAGGGCCCTTCCCCGGCGGCCGCGTGGTCAGGCTGCACCCAGTCATTTTGGCCTCCATTGTGGACAGCTATGAGCGACGCAACGAGGGTGCTGCCCGAGTTATCGGGACCCTGCTGGGAACGGTCGACAAACACTCAGTGGAGGTCACCAATTGCTTTTCAGTGCCACACAATGAGTCAGAAGATGAAGTGGCTGTTGACATGGAATTTGCTAAGAACATGTATGAACTGCATAAAAAAGTTTCTCCAAATGAGCTCATCCTGGGCTGGTATGCTACAGGCCATGACATCACAGAGCACTCTGTGCTGATCCATGAGTACTACAGCCGGGAGGCCCCCAACCCCATCCACCTCACTGTGGACACTAGTCTCCAGAACGGCCGCATGAGCATCAAAGCCTATGTCAGCACTTTAATGGGTGTCCCCGGGAGGACCATGGGAGTGATGTTCACACCTCTCACAGTGAAATATGCATACTATGACACTGAACGAATTGGAGTTGACCTGATCATGAAGACCTGCTTTAGCCCCAACCGAGTGATTGGACTCTCAAGTGACTTGCAGCAAGTTGGAGGGGCATCAGCTCGCATCCAGGATGCCTTGAGCACGGTGTTGCAATACGCAGAGGATGTACTGTCTGGAAAGGTGTCAGCTGACAATACTGTGGGCCGATTCCTGATGAGCCTGGTTAACCAAGTACCTAAAATAGTTCCTGATGACTTTGAGACCATGCTCAACAGCAACATCAATGACCTGCTGATGGTGACCTACCTGGCCAACCTCACACAGTCACAGATTGCCCTCAATGAGAAACTCATAAACCTGTGAATGGGCCCCAGGCAGTATACCTGCCGGTCTAGGTCTCAACCCCAGGACTCAGAAGTGAAGGAGAAATGGGTTTTTTGTGGTCTTGAGTCACACTGAGACAGTCAACTGCCTGTGACTCTAATAAACATAGCCTACCTTTTCTAAATTAAAAAAAAAATAATAATAAAATAAAATAAAATAAATTCTTTTGCAGAATAAAATAGAAACAAATACTTCTCTCGTTTGTGGTATAATCCTATGTATAATTTAAATATTCTGTTGTTTTTAAGGTGTGTTAGTTTTGCTTCTCAGCTTGTCTTTTATGTCACAACAATTGGCAGAATTCATTAAAATATTTAGATCAATATAAATTTTTGTTTAATAATCCTGTTTTTTGGTTTAATTTTAGACTTCTTAATGCACTTGATCTTTGTAGCTTTTTTGTTAAAATATGAAAATAAATTTGCATTTTATGAAAGAGTATTTTCTGGTTACAAAGAAGAAAAGGCCCTAAAGAACGTAGCAAAGGAACCCACTACTGTATTAGATTCCCTCAGGGTAATTGACAGCTGACTACACTCTATTTACCAGTCCTTTTAGTCATTTCTATACAGTAAGGCAAATCAATATGCATCTTACTGTCAAATCCAGTACTTTCCCCTCGAAAGGTATAATTAAGATTTGATGACCTTCTCCCAGTTATGTATACCTCGACCTGAATATGCTTTTAGCTCAGTAGCTGTTCAATGATTCGGCACTCCACTCCATCCATCTGCTCTAACAGTGACCTCCTTTGAATTTTTTTATGAGCTTTGGATATTTTTCTTTTTATAGCTTTGCCAACATAATCACATTGTGTCTTGACACCAGGCAGTGTAAATTAATTCCCCTTTTTTTCTTATGCACCACTCCACAAAGAACCAGATTTTTCACTTTAACAGTTGATTAAATTGTGAGAAGGAGAAGAAAAAAAAATTGAGAAAATTTCATCTCACCTGTGCCAGCTTGGAGACTGAAAAAGTGAATTTAAAGCAAATTAGCTCCTCCTAAGATTTTTTACAAATCTTAACATGGGAGATGGAGAGAAATACAGGAGAGATAAAGCAAGTTTTGATAAAATGCCTCTTTACTGGAAATTAATCTTATGCCATTTAAACCAGGACAGTGTTTCCCCAACTTGCCTGTTCATAATACTCAGCTGGGAAGTCTGTTAGCAATACAGATTTACCTTCCCTAGAATTTTTGATTAGTATGTCTGACATCACATGCATTACAAAGACCCTAGGTGACTATGGTCACACAGTTTCAGAATGACTGAACTGGAGTAAAGGTTAGGTGACATTCTTCTCCATCTTTCTCCAATAATACTCTTGGGGGTGGGGGAATCCATGTAAATCTACAGATTAAGTATCTTCAGGAACTAATGGCATATATACTCAAATGAATGGACTATTTACTGTGATTTTAACAAAGTGTTGAAATACATACACATGACCTTGGAAACTTACTCATCCAATTTTAGACCCTATTAAAAATTGCCTTGTAGTAAGTTAAAAATTTAAATCTCAAAATTAACTTTCTCAGTACCTGCTCTGTCAGGATATACGCCGATGGCCTTGACTAGATCAGTCATCTCCTAGTGTTTTTTACCTTTCACTCTGATAATCAACCCTGAAGTTCACCACTAAATCAGTTTAATATGATGTCACTCAACATTCTATGTGGACAATGGTTTTTCCTCAAAAGACTATAATCTGAGAGGCAAGAACAAACAGATTCTCAGGGTGGACAGTAGATAGATGGTATTCACTGAGTGCTTTCCAAGTGAACTTAACATTGATCTGATACTGTGCAGTCCACATCGTTTGCAGATCCTGTCTACGGGGATAGAAAGTTTATGTTATCGAACTTCATAAAAGTATTCTGTTGGCATTTTAAGCATTGACACATTTACATCCTAGGTAGAATGTCTAAACCAAGAAAAAATTTTCAAGTCATCCTGCCAGATTGTTCGTTCCACATCAGATATTTCAAATATTATCCTTTGACATTTGATTAAGGATGCTGAAGAATTTTTGTATGAGAAAATTCCCACAAATTTATGATAATTCAAATAGCTGAAGAAAATACTAAAAAGCTGATTTAGCTTGTCATAATCTGAAAATTAGCATAATTAAAGATAATTTTAAATATCCTCACTAGCATGGGGTAGTGGGGAGTAAAGGAAGCATGGATACATTAAAATTGCAGAATTGTTCACCGAAGCTTGTTTGCCTGGAAGAGTCAGCCAGAGCATCCTGGGTGCTATTGACTCAAATTTCTCTAGGTCTCTCAAAGAGATGTACAAATTGGACTAAGAAAAAGGAGACATTGAAGAAGACCTTATTTAATTCAACTAAGATTTTGGGGACATCATTTATAGATGTTCACTTTCTGAATGAAAAAGAAAATATCAGAATTAACCTTTGGAAATGCAGTTGATGTAAAACAGCTTATATGAAATAGAATACTGAGAATAAATATACGAAGACAGCAAAGTAAGGAAGACATTGCATGGTAATTTTAGAACACATGTTACAGTAGAGTTTCATTACAACAGTGCATCTAGCTTCTGGTCAATTGTAATTATTACTTTTTGTCAGACTCTCAGACCAACTGCTTTGCACTCCTTCAAAGTCTTCCCTTCATCTGTTTGTTCTTGCTCACTCCTTAACCCCTGCTCCAATGTCCTCTTCCTATCCATCCTATACAAACCAGCTCTTTGAAAACATTTAAATAATTAATTCACAGGGTTATGCTCTATGTGAATCCCTGCAAGGGAAACCCCAAGGTCTTAAACTAAAGAACCAAATAATTAATGGTGGCAGTTTCATAGATCAGCTAATGGAAAAGGAGCATTATTTGGGGGAAGAAGGGAAAAAAGACCTTCCTGAATTGTCAGCATTTTATCTTCCACCTACTTTTAAGGGTAGTGTGGGTGTTAAAGTCAAATTTGTGTTCCCAGTACTATCAATTGTGTAATATTGGGCAGATTCCTTAACCTCTTTGAGCCTCAGTTTCCCTAATCTCTATCATGCCATGTACCCCCAATAACAAAAGTATTCCTTTATTCGCAAATTGCAAATAAGGCAGGAAAACTTAGACATTTTAGTTTTCTATCTGTCTAGCAAATAGCTTCTACCTGTCATCTCATTGACTCTTCTTACACACACAAAAATCTGCTTATATCAAATCTACCTAAACTTCCAAACTATTTATCGAAAACAGAAGGGAACTACAGAGAAAAGTAGCAAGTAAAGCACATTCTAATTCACTTCTGTGCATTTAAAAGCCTATTTATTTCACTTATAAGACTTATAGACTGGGTATATTCATCAATAACTTCAAAACTTGGAGTTTTCTGAGCTAGATGGTTAAAATTTACTAAAAATATATTGCATTTGCACTGAAACATGAAAGAATCCTCATGGTAACCTGAAATTAAAAAACATACAACAAGTACACACACACACACACACACACACACACACACACAAAGTAAGAAAGTAAACCACCAGAGAAAATCATCTTCACTAGACCCCTGTCTCTTGCCATACACAAAAATCAAATAAAAATGGATTAAAGACTTAAATCTAAGACCTCAGACTATGAAACTAGTAAAGGAAAGCACAAAGAAAACCTTCCGGGATACTGAAATGGGCAAAAATGTCTTGCATAGTAACTCACAAGCACAGGCAAAAGGGACAAAGCAAAAATGGACAGATACGAACATATAAAGTTAAAAAGCTTCTGCACAGGAAAGGAAACAATCAACAAGGTATACAGATAACTCATGGAAAGGGATAAAATATTTACAAACTACCAATCTGACAAGAGGTTAATAACGTGAATATATAAGGATCTCAAACAGCTTTATAGAAAAAAATTAATAATTATATTAAAAATAGGCAAAAAAAAGGCTGGGTGTAGTGGCTCACACCTGTAATCCTAGCTTCAGGAGGCTGAGGTGAGGGAATCACTTCAGCCCAGGAGTTCAAAGCAGCCTGGACAATCTACTTGGACTCCATCTTTACAGAAAATAAAAAAGTTATCTGAACATGGTGAAACATGCCTGTTGCCCCAGTTCTTTTGGAGGCAAGGTAGGAGGATTGCTTGAGCCTAGGAAGTTAAGGCAGCAGTGAGCCATGATCATGCCATTGCACTCTGGCCTGGATGAAAGAGTGAGATCCTGTCTCAAAAAATAAATGAATAAAAAATAAATGGCAAAAGATTTGAAAAATATTTCTCAAAAGAAGACATGCAATGGCAAACAAGTGTATGAAAAGGTCCTCCATATCATTGATCATAAGAGAAACACATATCAAAAACAATGAGATATCATCTAACTTCCGTTAAAATAGCTATTATCAAAAAGGCAGTAACAAATGCTGGTGAGGATGAGGAGAAAAGGGAATTCTCATATATTGGTGAGAATGCAAATTAGTACATCCACTATGGAGAATACTTTGAAATTTTCTCCAAAAACTGAAAACAGAGCTACCATATAATCTAGCAATCCCACTGCTGGGTACATAACCCAAAGAAAGGAAACCAGTATATCAAAGAGATATATGCAAGTCCATGTTGACTGCAGCATTACTCAAAATAGCTAGGATTTGGAGCAACCTAAGTGTTCATTAGCAGATGAATGAATAAAGAAAATGTGGTACATATACACAATGGAGTATTATTCAGTCATTAAAAAAATGAGATACCATTATTTGCAACAACATGGATGGAACTGGAGGACATTATTTTAGGTGAAATAAGGCACAGAAAGACAAACTTTCTATGTTCTCAGTTATTTATGGGAACTAAAATTAAAACAATTGAATTCATGGAGACAGAGAGTAGACGGATGGTTATCAGAGGCTGGGAAGGAGATTGTGGTGTGATGGTGGGGTGGTAGTAAAGAATGTTTAATTGGTACAATAAAATATAGAAAGAATAAGACCCTGATAGCACAACGGGGTGACTATAGTCAATAATAATTTAAGTGTATATTTTAAACTAAAAGAATGTAATTAGACTGTTTTTAAAAAAAGGATAAATGTTTGAGATGATGAATGCCCCATTTACTCTGATATATGCCTGTATCAAAATATCTTATGTTCTCCATAAATATATACACCTATTAAGTACTGTCAAAAATTAAAAATAAAAAGCCAATAAAAATTAATTAATTAATTAACTTTAAAATGCTAGCCCAGTTACTGCAGAAATTTGCCTTGAGTATTTCTTTTTTTTTTTATAGGCAGTTGTCCAACAGAGGTCAAATAGAATGGGCATTTTGCTGCTGTGTTTATGCATGATACAAACTCTTTTAAACCTAAGGTTCTTTTCTTTCTTTTAATCTTTTTTTAAAACTCGCCATAACTAAGATCAGAGAAGAAATGAATGAGAGACACAAAAAACCCTTCAAAAAATCAATAAATCCAGGAGCTGCTTTTTGAAAAGATCAAGAAAATAGACAGACTGCTAGCCAGATTAATAAAAGGAAAAGAGAGAAGAATCAAAAAGATGCAATCAAAAACAATAAAGGGGATATCACCACCAATTCCACCGAAATACAAACTACCATCAGGGATTACTACAAACAACTCTATGCGCACAAACCAGTAAATCTGGAAGGAATGGATAAATTTCTGGACACTTGCACCCTTCAAAGACTAAACCAGGAAGAAGTTGAAACCCTGAACAGACCAATAACAAGGGTTGAAGTTGAGGCAGCAATTAATAGCCTACCAACCAAAAAAAGCCCAGGTCCAGATGGGTTCACAGCCGAATTCTACCAGATGTACAAGGAGGAGCTATTACCAATCTTTCTGAAACTCTTCCAAACAATACAAGAAGAGGGAATCCTTCCCAAATCATTTCCTGAGACCAAGATCATTCTGATACCAAAACCTGGCAGAGAATCAACAAAAAAAGAAAACTTCAGGCCAATATCCATGATGAACATAGATGCAAAAATCTTTAATAAAACACTGGCAAACCATTGCAACAGCACATCAAAAAGCTTATCCATCACAATCAAGTAGGCTTCATCCCGGGGATGCAAGTCTGGTTCAACATATGCAAGTCCATAGACATAATCTACCACATAAATAGAACCAAAGACAAAAACTACATAATTATCTCAATAGATGCAGAGAAGGCCTTCGACAAAATTCAACAGCACTTTATGCTAAAAACTCTCAATAAACTAGGTATCAATGGAAGGTATCACAAAATAATAAAAGCTATTTATAACAAGCCCACTGCCAATATCCTACTGAAACGGCAAAAACTGGAAGCATTCCCTTTGAAATCAGGCACTAGACAAGTGCCCTCTCTCGCTACTCTTATTCAATATAGGATTGGAAATTTTGGCCAGAGCAATCGGGCAAGAAAAAGATATAAATGGTATTCAATTGGGAAAGGAGGAAGTCAAATTGTCTCTATTTGCAGACGACATGATTGTATCTTTAGAAGACTCCATTGTCTCAGTTGCTGATAAGCAACTTCAGCGAAGTCTCAGGATACAAAATCAACGTGCAGAAATCACAAGCATTCCTATACACCGATAACAGTCTTAAAGAGAGCCACATCAGGAACAAACAGCCATTCACAATTGCTATAAAGATAATAAAATACCTAGGATACAACTAACAAAGGATGTAAAGGACCTCTTCAAGGAGAACTACAAATCACTGTTCAAGGAAATAAGAGAAGACATAAACAGATGGAAAAATATTCCATGCTCATGGTCAGGAAGAATCAATATTGTGAAAATAGCCATACTTCCCAAAGTAATTTATAAATTTAATGCTATCCCCATCAAACTACCAATGACATTCACAGAACTGGAAAAAACCACTTTAAACTTCATATGGAACCTAAAACGGGCCCACATAGTCAAGACAATTCTAAGTGAAAAGAACAAAGCTTGAGGCATCACACTGCCAGACTCCAAGCTACACTACAAGGCAACAGTAATCAGAACAGCATGGTACTGGTATCAAAATAGAGACAAAGATCAATGGAAGAATAGAGGCCTCCAGAGCAACACCACACATCTACAACCATCTGATCTTTGACAAATCTGACAGAAACAAGCAATGGGGAAAGGATTCCCTGTTTAATAAATGGTGTTGGGAAAATTGGCTAGCAATGTGCAGAAAGCAGAAACTGGACCTCTTCCTGACATCTTACACTAAAATTAACTCCAGATGGATTAAAGACTTAAACATAAGACCTAACACCATAAAAACCTTAGAATAAAACCTAGGCAAAACCATCCAGGACATAGGCATAGGCAAGGACTTCATGACTAAAACACCAAAACCAATGACAACAAAAGCCAAAATAGACAAATGGGATCTAATTAAACTCCAGAGCTTCTGTACAGCAAAAGAAACAATCATTAGAGTGAACCAGCAACCAACAGAATGGGAAAAAATTTTTGCAATCTACCCATCCGAAAAAGGGTTAACATCCAGAAGCTACAAAGTACTATAACAGATTTACACAAAACAAACAAACAAACAAACAAACAAACAAACAAACCCATCCAAAAGTGCGTGAAGGATATCAACAGACACTTTTCAAATGAAGACATATATGAGGCCAATAAACATGAAGAGATGCTCACCATCACTGATTATCAGAGAAATGCAAATCAAAACCACATTGAGGTACCACCTCAAGCCAGTTAGAATGGTGATCATTAAAAAATCTGGAGACAACAGATGCTGGAGAGGATGTGGAGAAATAGGAACACTTTTACACTGTTCTTGGGAGTGTAAATTAGTTCAACTATTGTGGAAGACAGTGTGGTGATTCCTCAAGGATCTAGAAATAGAAATTCCATTTGACCCATCAATCTCATTACTGGGTATACACCCAAAGGACTATAAATCATTCTATCATAAAGACATGCACACGCATGTTCACTGTGGCAGTGTTTACAATAGCAAAGACTTGGAACCAACCCAAATGCCCATCAATGACAGACTGGACAAAGAGAATGTGGCACATATACACCATGGAATACTATGCAGCCATAAGAAACAATGAGTTTTTGTCCTTTGTAGGGACACGGATGAATCTGGAAACCATCATTCTCAGCAAACTGACACAAGAACAGAAAATCAAACACTGCATGTTCTCACTCTTAGGCAGGTGTTGAGCAATGAGAACAAGTGGACACAGAGAGGGGAGCATCACACAATGGCGTCTGTTGGCGGGTGCTACGGGAGGGAAAGTGCGAGGGAGAGTGGGGAGGGATAAGGTGGGGAGAAATGTCAGGTATAGGTTTGCAGGGGATGGTGACAGCAAACTACTTTGCCATGAATGTACCTATGCAACAATCTTGCATGATCTGCACATGTATCCCAGAATCTAACGTACAATTAAAAAAAAAAAACTTGCTTCCAGATTTATCTGGGAGTTAGAAATTGGGTCATTCTTATCTCTGTTGCTTATATACACTGTAGTAATTATACATGCCAATAGAATTTTTAGTCTTTTTAAAACTGCAACCTTTTGGTGTTATGTGCACTTTTTCACAATCTCCCCCCTTTAATTCATGATGATCTCATTTCTTAAATTAAAGATGGTGATGGAAACATAAGATCCAGATCCTAATTCTATCACTATCTATGACTGGGGGCAAATGACTAACTTTTCATAACACATTTTCAATAATCCATGAAGTTCAGCAGCTGGAAGAAAATTAATAAATGTGTTTTCTGAATTTAAAAACATTTATAGAAATGTTCCAATAGACTGATTTTTAAGATTGCAATGTACATTTCGCATGAGACTTACATGTATATCTGACCTCAACCAAAGCATACCATATCCAGTTTTACTTTCTCATTTTACAACTTAAGAGAATTGATGCAAAGCCAAATTAATCAATGCTATTAAATTCAGTCAAGAAGAAAACAAAACTAGTGACAATCTATGTGCAATTTATAGATACCTGAGAATTTCTGAGCTAGGAACTTTAATCATCAGCTAATTAATAAAACAAAAAAGCAAAAACGCAGCTCCATTTTCAAAGATGTGTGTGTAAAGGAGACCAGATTGTTGGTAAGACTAATCATCTGATTAATTTCAAAATCCAGTCTAAAGCTCATGTCACTGGACTTCTAGGCCAAAACTATAAGATAACAGGGGTTTCCTTTATTTTTTTTTTCAAGAATAAACATCAGTTTCTAACATGAGATTACTAGTGGACATGGTGGTGCGATTTGTAAAAGAAAAGGCCCAGGCTCTGGTTGGGGGTGACGTGGAAGAAAAAGGTAGATTTTTTGATATCCTTCTTTGAGCACTAGGTCCTTATTGTGCTTAGGGGAAAGGGTTTTTCCTCCCAAATTTCATTTTATTGTTATAAACATAACACTTACATGAGATCTAGGTGCTTAACAAATTTTTAAGTGTAGAATACAGTATTGTTGACTAAGATACAATGTTGTACAGCAGATCTGTAGAGCTTATTTATCTTGCTTTACTGAAACTTTATGCCTATTGATTAGTAACACCCCATTTCCTTGTTCTGCTTCCCCTGGCAACCACCATCATTCCACTCTTGGCTTCTATAAATTTGAATATTTGAAATGCTTAACGTAAGTGAGCTCATGCAGCATTTGTCTTTCTGAGACTGGCTTATTTCATCTCAAGGTTTATCCATGTTGCCATACTTAATAGAATTATCTTCTTTTTTAAGCTATAAATATACCATATTTTCTTTATTCAGTCATCTATTGGTGAACAATTAGGTGTTTCCACGTTTTGACTGTTGTGAATAGTGCTGTAATGAACATGGGAGTGCTAATATCTCTTTGAAATTCTAAGTTAAATCATTTGGAATAAATATCCAGAAGTGTGATGGCTGGATCATATCATAGTCTTATTGTTAATTTAGGGGAAAGTTTCTGATTATAAGGTCTATGAGGAAAAGACATGTCCATTTCTTGACCTTGAGTCTTGCTTAGATGTCAATCTGTGTTCTTCTAAGACTTTATGAAAAAACTAATTTAATACATTGGTAAAGCCATCTTGCTTTGAAGTAGATAGTTGGGGTAGAGGAGACTTGGTTAAATGAGAATCCCACTTTGGAACAATAATATTCTGCATGATAAAAGTTCCTTACTGATGTGATTTCCAAGTTGTACTCAGTGAGGTCTGACATAATTTGTATATTTGTTCTCACTGAAATCTCATGTTGAATTGTAATCCTCAATGCTAGAGGTGGGACTTCATGGAAACTGTTCAGATCATAAGGGTGGATTTCTTATGGCTCTGTGCTGTCTTTCTAATAGTAAGTTCTCACGAGATCTGGTCATGTAGGAGTGTGGCACCTACCCCAAACTCTCTCACTTGCTTCTCCTTTTGCCATTGGATGTGACTGTTCCCCTTTTGCCTTCTACCATGATTGGAAGCTTCCTGAGGCCTCTTTAGAAGCCAAGCAGATGCCAGCACCATGCTTCCTGTACAGTCTGTAGAACTACGAGGCAATTAAGTATCTTTTTTAAAAATCAATTATTCATTCTCAGGTACTTACAGCAATGTAAGAACAGCTCAATACAGGCTCTAAATTCCATAACTGCCAAATTTCAATAATCATAATGTGTACTGATTTATTTATATACAGAGATAATTATTGACTCGAATCCAGGGAGGCAGGACATAGTTAAATCAAACTTGCCTGTGGAACATGAGCAGACACTTGAAATAAGGTGACAAAGTAAGGAAACAGCCAATCAATTGGGGACACTTGTGAATGGGCCCAACCAATGAATTCTAGTAATGACATTGAAAAACCAATTCTAGGTTTTGCATTTCTTCAGTATAATTCTCTCATGTTATCTTCAAGGCTTCGGTAAAGTTTACTATGCATGATAATCATCCTAGTGATGTCTCTGCTTTGAACAATCAAGGAAAAATGCCAAGAACAATACTAAGAGGAGGTAGACCACAGAAAACTGTAGCAGGCTCAAGAAGCTTTGGAAGACTGCAGAAGTAGCCAGCAGAGAGACCAGAGCAGCAGATGAGAGGTGATGGGCAGTGCACAGGATAGATTCATAGAATCTGAGGTTGTCAGAAACACTCTGTGTAGGTAATACTAAAAAAGATGGTACATCCTGCAGTATAAAAGTTGCAACTATGTTTATAGAGGTTTACAGGCAAAATGACTCCTCAAGTTTAAAAAACCTACAGTTTTTAGATAATCTGTTCATTCAGAATATATGTAACAGATGAAAATGTATTTTTGTGAATTAAATACTTTAAATTATTTTGAAAAAAATTATGTACATTTAGATAATGGTAGCATTAATGTGACAGTATTTATCTAGACACAGACACATGGCTTTGTGGGCTCCTCTAATAATTCTACAGAATAGAACCCCCATGTTGGCAAACATTGGATTGTATCATAAATCATGGCCCTACTGGTCAGCCCCCTGACACAACCATGTCCTTTAACAACTGTAGTCTTACTCTCTAACTCATAAGCCTTCCTCCGCCTACCTTTAACTCCCCATTTCTTCCATTTAGAATTATAGACTATTCAAGCTAAAAATAAGTTTAGTGCTTATCTAATCTATTTCTCTCAGGTAGTTCATAGATATTGAAAGGCTAGATAACTCTGATTGTCTACATGAAGTCCCAGAAAGCCTCAGCAATATACTTGGAAAACAGGGTGTAGAAATTTCTCAAGCTAGACTCCATCCCGCAGTTCAGTCAGTTGTTTAGTCTTGAGTTCTGGAGCGATTGCTTCTTGGCCTTTTGGCTAAGATCAAATGGAGTTCTGGAGTGAATATTGAGCACCGATACACACTACCACTTGAAGGCTGTAGGCTGATATGTAAGTGCATTCTTCCCTAAGCCATATCCAAGCCTCATAAGCCACATGGTGCATAGTCCCATGGTAGAAAATCATTCTAGAGGGAAAAAATAAATGTCACTCCTGAAAATTCTAAATCATTTTCAATGTGGCTGGGATGGAAAAGCATCATTTAATTAGCAAGTGCAATAAAGCTGTGACATTTAAAAAAATTATGACATATTTCTCTCCTTCCTTGGTACACTAAATGGTGATATGTTGTTCTTTATAGTTGCCATTTCCAAGTTTTAATTGTTTTTGCTTAATTGCTTTAATCCAAAAAATGTCAATTAGGTAATTACCCCTCTGCTGTTTGAATCATCTTCATTTATTGAGCAAAAGAAAATTGACTTCAGAAAGAGAAATGCAATTACAATATAATACCAAGGGAAATATTATATCATTTGAATATTATAAAACAACATCGTATATGAGCAAAACTCAGTTTATTTTGTAGGTGTAAAAGAAATTCTCTTTTCCTGAATTCTAAAAGGTAATTTACCAAACAAATTATCAAATATAAATTAGCTAATCCAAAGTCGCTTTCATTCACTTATGAATATATTAATTCATTTGAAAAGTATCTATTGAGTGCCAATTATATGCCTGCCCAAACAATCTTATAATTGTTTTAATGGAATCCAGTAGATGAGAAAAAACATTATAAAAACTATTAACATAAATCCATATATAATTACAAAGTGCAATAAATTTTGGATAAAAAAATTACAAGGTTTTATGTGAATGTATCAGGACCTGGCTCATTGATAGTATGAACTGAGATATGAAGGAAGAAAAGTAGTTAGCTGGTATTGAGGTACGAAAAGAGTATTTCAGGCAGGAGAGATGAGTACATTTTAGGAACTGAAGGAACATCAGTGTGGGCAGAGCACAGGCAAGAAGGGAAAGAGTAACACAAGATGAAGTGGGTCAGTTAGTAGAGGCCACAGCATTTAGACATGCTAAGAATTTATTCTATCCTAATAGCGACAGGAGGTCATTGAAGGATTTTAAGTGATAATATGACAATCAAAACGGAACTATAAAAAGGTCATTTTGGCTACAGCAAACTGAATGGATTGGAAAAAAGGAAAAGTAAGTTCAAGAGATGAGTTAGGAGGCAACTGCAGTATTTCAACTGAGGGATGGTGGTAGCTCAGACATGTTGGAGCTCAGAAGGCAATTCCTCAAAGTGAAAACTTCAGAAGCAGCCTCAGAAGCAAAAGTTTTTCTCTGATCTTCGCTGCCTTCCTGTCTGGCAGTCCCATTCTCCCCTGAGGCTAGCCGTAAAAACTAGAATCCCTCTTCCCCAAGGCAGGTTGCATAAACTAGAACCCCTTTTTTCCAAAGCCAGCTATAAAACCTAAAAATATGCCTCTAATCTTCCCTCTCCTTTTCTGTGTAAAAACTAGCCAAAAAGAAATTATCTGACCTAACTCATTTAACCGGAAGATCTGTCAAACTCCTCTATTTCAGAGAGGGTCCTGCTCCAAACCAGAAGGAAGGAATGCATATTCAGAGAAGCCCGGAAGAATCTAGACAGACAGGCCTTGCTGGGTTTCCCCAGTCAGATTATTAGCATGAGATCATACCAGTTTTGTCTAATCATATTTCTATGTGGCTGTCCATACTTTTTTGAACTTGCATAAAAATGGAAAATTTCCTCTGTATTTTTGGGTCTTCATTCTGAAGGCTCCTGTGTATTCACGTTAAATAAATTTGTGTGCCTTTTCTCCAATTAGCCTTTGTGAACTGATTTTTCAGAAAACTTTCTAAAGAAAGTGGAGTTTATGTGTTCTATTTAACAATCCATAAAGTCCCAAGTTATTTGTGTTCTACAACTGACCTATTTTTACAGAATTATATGTGTCAGAGGAAAAAAGAAAGCAGAGTGATATAATAGAAGGTACATGTGGTTTGGTTTACAATCTGTTCTGAACTTTTGGCTCCTCTACCTATTATCTAAGGGACCTTATACAAGGCACTTAACACTCTCAAAATCTCAGCTTCTACCTCTTTGGAGTTCACAAAAGAATACCTCTCACAGCTGAGAAAATGAAGTGTGACAATGTACGTGATTCTCTCAGCATGTGGAAGGCCAGTTAATATTGAAAAGCCCCAGGACAGAACAGCTGATCTTATCACCTTGGCTCAGAAATATCACCTTCCTTTTGAAACCTGTTCCTCCTCTTGGATTTTCTTGCAAGTGACCACCACTGTAAATCCACCCCAGAAACCCAGGACACATCCTTTTCCCTTACCCTCCATGATCAAGTCATATAAACTCTTGTCTCTAAATAGATCTTAATTCTGTGGATGGGCTGCCTTTCTCAACCTCTTTCACTACACAAGATCACCAGCTTCTCTAGCTTAGATGCTCCTTTTCACTGAGTTTCCTGTCTCAGCTTTGTTGCCCTTCCATCCATCACCAGTCAAGCAAATTTTTTTTTTTTTTAATTTTTATTGCATTATAGGTTTTGGGGTACATCTGCAGAACGTGCAAGATAGTTGCATAGGTACACACATGGCAGTGTGTTTTGCTGCCTTCCTCCCCTTCACCCACACTTGGTATTCATCCCCAGGCTATCCACCCCAGCCCCCCCCGCTGTCCCTCCCCCATTTCCCCCAACAGTCCCCAGTGTATAGTAGACCGCCTCTCTGTGTCCATGTGTTCTCATTTTTCTCACCCACCTATGAGTGAGTATATGCTGTGTTTCTTTTTCTGTTCTTGTGTCAGTTTGCTGAGAATGATGTTCTCCAGATTCATCCATGTCCTTACAAGGGACACAAACTCATCATTTTTGATTGCTGCATAATATTCCATGGTGTATATGTGCCACATTTTCCCAGTCCAGTCTATCATCGATGGGCATTTGGGTTGGTTCCAGGTCTTTGCTATTGTAAACAGTGCTGCAATGAACATTCGTGTGCATGTGTCCTTATAGTAGAACGATTTATAGTCTTTTGGATAGATACCCAGTAATGGGATTGCTGGGTCAAATGGAATTTCTATTTCTAGGTCCCTGAGGAATCGCCACACTGTCTTCCACAATGGTTGAACTAATTTACACTCCCACCAACAGTGTAAGAGTGTTCCTATTTCTCCACATCCTCTCCAGCATCTGCCGTCTCCAGATTTTTTAATGATCGCCATTCTAACTGGTGTGAGATGATATCTCAATGTGGTTTTGATTTGCATCTCTCTAATGACCAATGATGATGAGCACTTTTTCATATGTTTGTTGGCCTCATGTATGTCTTCTTTTGTAAAGTTTCTGTTCATATCCTTTGCCCATTTTTGAATGGGCTTGTTTGTTTTTTTTCTGTAAATCTGTTTGAGTTCTTTGTAAATTCTGGATATCAGCCCTTTGTCAGATGTGTAAACTGCAAAGACGTTTTCCCATTCTGATGGTTGCTGATTCACTCTAGTGACTGTTTCTTTTGCCGTGCAGAAGCTGTGGAGTTTGATTAGGTCCCATTTGTCTATTTTGGCTTTTGTTGCCAATGCTTTTGGTGTTTTGTTCATGAAGTCCTTGCCTACTCCTATGTCCTGAACGGTTTTGCCTAGATTTTCTTCTAGGGTTTTTATGGTGTCAGGTCTTACGTTTAAGTCTTTAATCCATCTGGAGTTAATTTTAGTGTAAGGTGTCAGAAAGGGGTCCAGTTTCTGCTTTCTGAACATGGCTAGCCAGTTTTCCCAACACCATTTATTAAATAGGGAATCCTTTCCCCATTGCCTGTTTTTGTCTGGTTTATCAAAGATAATATGGTTGTAGATATGTTGTGTTGCCTCCGATGCGTCTGTTCTGTTCCATTGGTCTATATCTCTGTTTTGGTACCAGTACCATGCTGTTTTGATTACTGTAGCCTTGTAGTATAGTTTGAAGTCTGGTAGCATGATGCCTCCCGCTGCGTTCTTTTTGCTTAGAATTGACTTGGCTATGCGGGCTCTTTTTTGGTTCCATATGAAATTCATGGTGGTTTTTTCCAGTTCTGTGAAGAAATTTAATGGTAGTTTGATGGGGATAGCATTGAATGTGTAAATTACTTTGGGCAGTATAGCCATTTTCACAATATTGATCTTATTGTCTCAGCTCTTCAGTCATCCCCTTACATCAGGAAAAGCTCACCCAATTTCTTAACATGATCTGTAACACACTTCATGATCAACACTCTGCTTACTTCCCAGGCTTCTCTCTTGCTGCTCCTCTGTTCCCTTCTGGTCCAGCAGTTGAAAGAAACTACCCTCCATTCAGGACTTGTAACTCTCAGGCATACTCCCTTTTACGTCCAGACACAGGCCACTGCACGTTTGTGCTTCCTCCTGGATGGACTGCTCTTTTTCCAAGGCTTCTCTTCACTTGGGCAACAAATAATCAAAACTGAGGCCTTGGCACAGATAACACTTTGTCACTTGATGGTATCCCAAGTATGTAGGATTGGCTGTAACATGTATTTCATGCCACAGGAGTCTGGATTGCCGAGAGTCACATAGGTTGGAGGTGGTGGTGTGAGGAGAAGACACAGGCCTCCTGCCATGTCCCTCCTTCTCCATCATGTGGTGTCCCTCCTCCTCCATCATGCTGACGTCAGCCTTATTCATCTCCATTGCATTTGCTCTCTTCATTAAGACTTAGAAACATTATTTTCATGTGCATTCAAAATGTTGTACATTCATTGTGGGTTATGGGTTTAGCACCTACAACAAACCCAGCGTCACTTCCTCTCCAAAGCCTTCTTTGACTCTTCTTGCCAGTGGAAGTCATGGCTTCTGTGCTTTTGTGGCACTTGCAAACATTCTTGCAAGATTTTTCATACTTATCTCCTTCCCATGATGTTATGAATAGTTTTGAAACTAGGATTATCCTGAATTCATTTTATATCTCTGGTACCCAGGACTGTTCTTGGGACAGAGGAGCACTGAGTTATTTGTTGAACTTAATTGCACTCCAGAGCTGAAAAATGATGAATGAGGGCAACTAAAGACATGCCACACACAAACACACAGAAAAAGATGCAAGTTTGAAAAAAACAAATTAAGATGATAGCTCTGCCTTCTGGAGATAGGGAGTTTAAGAAAAGGCCTGGCTCTGGCTAACATAAAGACCAAGAAGGCAATAGAGAAGATGGTGCAACTATAGGAAAAGATATCCTCTCCAGGTGAGTACCAGCAATCCCTCAGTGGCCCTCCTGCATCTTTGAATTCAGGATGGAGAGCTGGAAATGGGAAGGAAGACAGTCTCACTTTCATAGAGCTGGACAATTAAGAGCACTTTCTATGCGTGGTCTGGAAGCCCAATATCAGTGCTAGAAAAGCTGGTTTCACAATGTTACAGGTTTTTAAAATGACAGGATTAAAGTTATCAATTGTGATAGAAACGAAACTAAGCTTTTGACAGGAATCCAACTATTAGTCCTGGTTTTCTCCTGGGGCCTTGGGCAAATCTCTGAGTTTAATTCCCTCCTCTAAAAAATAAGAGGTTTGAACTAGATGATCTTCAAGGATGTTTTCTGGTTCAGGAAATCTGCAATTTATGGGCTTGATACAGGGATTTACATAAAGTACCTACATAGCCAAGGGTGAGAAGACAGTCAGTCTCATTAATGTATGTATAGCAGACATCCAAACTCTTCCTTTTCATTCTTTACTTGATTTGGACTAGCATAAGCACACAAGCATGACTACATCCCCTCATCCATACATGTTAAGAAGCACAGACAAAACCTTCTTTAACAAAAACTTGGAGATACAGTGAAGCTGTGAAGCAGGAGTTTTCAAAATATCATAATCAATGAGGCAGTTTTTTGAAACCACAAGTTCCAAGGCCTTGCTGCAGATCTGCTGCTAAATAGGGATCTCCAAGATAGAGCCCTAGAAATGGTATTTTTTACAAAGCTCCCCTTTGATTTTGATTTGGGGATCATTTTTAAAGGAAAGTTTGTGTTTCTCAAGGAGTAGTTTATGAATTACTTTCATGAGTTATCTAAGATGTTTGCTAGTAGCTGGAAGTGTGACCAAGAATCTGCATTATAACAATTCTTCCAGTGACTTTATCAATACCAACATCATCCATAACATAGTGTGTGTTTACGAATAAAATCTTTACAAGGACAAAACCTCGCGATCTAGAAAACAATTTAGTAAACATAGGAAATCATGATTGCAATATAGGTTAATGTCATTGTTAATACTTACATTTTTCATTTCCTTTAAGCTCCAAGACAATCCTGTGATATCAGAATGGTTACCCTCATTTTACTGACAAACTGAAGTGTTAGGAAGTTCAGGAAACTTACCCGGAATCACAAGATAAATAAATGTATGCATTGAAACTGAAAACGAATGCCACAAAGCTATGAAGCGACCTATATTGCTACAAAATGTGTAGTTAAGCACTTCATACACCTTTTAATTAAACAATTGCCGAGGTCTTATCTGATAAAGAAAGATAGAAATACATCTCAGTTCCTGTTGGTTCGTTTTATTAGCTGCTACACAAATGTTAATGTCATATAATAATCAAGATAAAGTGACTGTTTACTAAGCAGCAATGTTTCAGTGATTTCCTGGAATCATAAAATGATCTAAGGTAGTCATCATTTTAGTCAACAACCCTCAAACACAAATATTTATAGTTGTGAAGCCCAGAATTGTGCTGTCCAAGGTCTTATACAGCTAGTTAGGAGCCCACTCAGCTCCAGACCTTAGCTGCATGACTTTGCTTCACTGATCTTCTTTACACCAGGGTCCCCAACCCCTGGGCCAATCCATGGCCTGGTACCCATCCATGGCCTGTTAGGAACTGGGCCACACAGCAGGAGGTGAGCAACAGCTGAGTAAGCAAAGCTTCATCTGTATTTACAGCCACTCCACATCACTCACATTGCCACTTGAGCTTTGTCTCCTGTCAGACTAGTGGTGGCATTAGATTCTCATAGGAGCATGAACCTATTGTGAACTGCACATGTAAGGGATCTAGGTTGTATGATTCTTACGAAAATCTAATGCCTGATGATCTGTCACTGTCTCCCATCATCCCCAGGTGGGACCATCTAGTTGCAGGAAAACAAGCTCAGGGCTCCCACTCATTCTATATGATGATAAACTATATAATTATTTCATTATATATTATTATGTAATAATAACAACACAAATAATACAATAAATGTAGTGTGCTTGAATCATCTCAAAACCATCCCTACCCTCTCTGACCCCAAGTCCGTAGGAAAACTGTCTTCCATAAAACCAGTCCCTGATACCACAATTGGTTGGGGACTGCTGCTTTACACCATTGACTCTGTGTTCTTAAATCAATATACTGATTACTTGCTTTAGTGTTACAATAAGACTTCATTAGACATGAAGATTTTTTTCAGGGAATAAAATACAAAATGCTATCACTACAAATACATTTTTAGGACAAGGTTTGCTTTTTTTCTTTTTTTCACTTATCAGTTCTTCTAAATTGATCTAATAAAGTATTTGTAAAAATGTATGCTTGTCTTTAACTCTGGTAAATTAAAGTAGAAAAAGTCTCCCAGATTCCTCATTCTTGAGTTGATCAGTTTCAGGTATAGTACAATAAATAATAGGCCTTTCATAATTATGATGAAACTGCATGGACCTTAGCTATTATGAGACCTAGCTTTGATTTTTAAAAAAATTTCACTAAAAGTGGTCATAAAAAAGCCCTATTAACTTTTAACAGAATACAGATTCTTCCCTTTCTTGTGGACTTTTTTCTCTTTTTTCTCATTGATATCACAAACTTTCTAAAATATATGGACACACATATATTTTCACAAAAAAAAGTTAATGAAAAAGACATCATCAAAGATAAATTTCCAAAGAATAAACCAAATATTTATGAGCTGTAGATAGATTTGGTGAAGCTTTTCTAATTTAGGCTTTAGTTTATTTATTTTGTTGTTTGACGAATGGTAGATTTTTGCATGTGTATTACTCTCAGTCAAATTTTGCATACCACTTCGGAGTAAATATCCATTTCCTGTGAAGTGTAGGAACCATTTCTTTCACAAAATCAATATATAATTTCCTAAATAAAGAATAAAAGGATACTTACAAATCTCTGTTTCAAATATGTTGCTTTTTTTCTGAGATAGGTTTAAGAAGAAATTCTGGTTAACTTTCTTTCCTGCAAATTAAAAAAAAAAAAAACTATGAAGAACCAGAAAAGATGGTAATTCGGTTAATTAATCAAAATTTAACTATTTTTTGAATTTTTGAAACATTTAGTCAAAAATGGTAAACACCATGACTTGCCTGACTTTCTTGGGAAAAGCAGAACCTGTAATTCAATCATAAAGTTTTCTAAGTCAAAATGGCTTTATTTAAAATAACAGGTATTAGTTACTAGGATCATGAGCTACAAAATCCAGTAAATAATTGCTGCATTGATGCTGTTAGGAATCAATGTCAAGTTTAAAAAAGCATCATGTAAAAACAACTGATCATTACAGGAAAGATTTGTAGCCACATAAAAATGATTGTAGAAGAATACTTGGCATCATACCACCTTCGGAAGTTTGTAGAAACACATCAGACTTCGAGTCTATAATTACAGAGAATCTTCTACACCCTTTATAAGTGTCCTGAGGCATTGTACCAATATTCCCAGTTCCCACATAAGGATCATATCAAAGGAATCTAACCATCTTGCTCTTGGAAATCAAAATAAACTACCTATGTATAATTCCTACTCACAGAATAGGCCTTATATTTCAGGGCTTGGCATCTGGCATAAGAAGGGTGAAAAATAGGCTGGCACAGTGGCTTACGTCTGTAATCCCAGCACTTTGGGAGGCTGAGGCGGGTGGATCACGAGGTCAGGGGATGGAGACCACTCTGGCCAACATGGTGAAACCCTGTCTCTACTAAAACACAAAAGATTAGCCAGGTGTGGTGGCACGTGTCTGTAGTCCCAGCTACTTGGGGTCCTGAGGCAGGGGAATCACTTGAACTGGGAGGTGGAGGTTCCAGTGAGCCAAGATTGCACCACTACACTCCAGGTTGGCATCAGAGAGAGACTTCGTCTCAAACAACAACAACAAAACAACAACAACAACAACAACAACAACAACAACAACAACAGCAACAACAAAAAGAACAGAAGGGTGAAAAATAATGGGAGTATGAACCATCAGTATGCTCATTAGCCACTGGTAGCAATAAGGCACTTTGCAAATTCCTTTCACCACACTCTCACTGCCTTAGTTCAACCTCCCTTTCACTATTCCTGGACTGTGGCAACAACGTCCTAATGATTTTCTTGCATGAATTCTTGCTTCTTGCAAATCCATCCTTTACACAGTGTCAGGTAGAATTATTTCAAAGTAAATATAGTGATAATTATTCTATAACTAATGCTTATTATTCTGCTTATCACCTACAATATCAAGAGTCCACATCCCTTCACGAGGTACATGGTGCCCTCCAAGAACCAGCCCCACTCTACTTCTCCTTCCTTTTTACTCATGCCCAACCTGCACAAATCCTAAAGCTCCACGGTCACACTCCACCAGTAGAATCCTGTGCTTTATTTCTGTTGCTCCTGTGGCTGAGTTTCTTTGCCTTCAATCTCCTCCCCATCTCCTTGCTAGTATCTCTTCTTTATCTACTCTGGGTCAACTTGGGCAACACTTTCCAGAGCCTTCTATGCCTCCCTCAGTCTAGGCAGGTTCCTCCCTGTGTGCTTTAAAACATCCTGGTATATATCTGTCTTTGTGCTTATCATATGCATTACACATTTTGGATTAGTGTCTGCCTTCCTGCTGCAAACACATTTTTTTAAGCCTTTTGAGGGCATGGACTGTGACTCATTTGTCTTGTCCCCAGCGCAGTGTCTCACAGATGGTAAAAGGAGTGCAATAAATGTCTGTTGAATGTCAAGGTGCATTAGGTGATTTTCAGACTTAGAGCTGCCTGAATGCATATTTTATCACCTTGGAAGAATTTTAAAATAAAAAGCAGACATCATTTTAACCTTGTTCCCATACTTAGTTTCTCAAATGATCTTTGTTCTTCCCCTCATTCTTTCCCTTGGACTTTTTCCTTCAATGAGTCCTATATGTCCAGACCAAATATAAGGAACTAAGAAGAGGAAGTGAAATATAAATGAAGAATGATGATACGGAAAGTAGTAAAAAGATAAAAAACTGGTAAACTTCAAAACTTATATAATGTAATGTAAATATGGACTCCTAAATGACACAATAAGAAAACAAAGCTTTGTATTCCTAATTTTTTCAACCATTTGGACACAGGTCTTGGCAAAGGTCTAGTAAAAACTATAAAGTCTGTTAAATAAAACTAAACATTACTATTTGCATTTTTAAAATGCATGTTTAAAATATCCCTATAATTTTATACCCTTTCCATGGTTGATTTTTTTTTAATTTTACAGAAATTCACCTATCCCTGTCTATTGCAATACAACCAAAAATAAATAAATAAATAAAAGAAAAAAAGAAAGAGGAGTGAAATAGTTACTCTTTTCCTCTCCACTTCTTTACAGTTTATGTTACATACAAATATACCTATATGGTGGACTTTGAAAATATTTTATCCATTTTTTTATTACTAACATACATAAAAATTCAGATTTAATGAGAATATGCCTAACACAAAAATACTAAAGGTTAAGAGACTGTCAGAGTCTACTCATATTTTAAAATATCAATTATCAAATATTTTCCTAACAAAAGTGCAGTAATTCTTGAAAAAGTTTCAAGAAAAGTAACATGCCTAAAATGCAATTAAAAAAAAAAAAAGGAGAGTAACATGCCCCTAACAAATACAAAAATAATTTTTGTGCGTACATATCTCCTATATATAAGTATTTATCCTATAAATTATAAGTACTTCTATACTAATAGTCTATTATATTTGCTATATTATCATTATTATAAATATCACATTAACATACAATAAAAATAAAATATAAATAGGTATAATTAGATGTTCTCTCTCTCTTTCTCTCTCTCTCATTCTCTCTCTCTGGCTAATTGTAACCTCCACCTCAGTTCAAGCAATTCTCTTGCCTCAGCCTCCCCAGTAGGTGGGACTACAGGTGCATGCCGCTACATCTGGTGTTTCAGTAGAGAGGGGGTTTCACCATGTTTCCCAGACTAGTAGCGAACTCCTGAGCTCAGGCAATCTGCCCACCTCGCTCTCCAAAAGTGCTGGGATTATAGGTGTGAGCCACCAGGCCTAGCCAGAATATTTTCTTTTTCAATTAATCCCTTAGCAGAAGGCCTACGTTCAAAATGGAGACAAGCAGAACTGCTCTGGATACCTCGGGCTTCAAGGTCTGATGCTCTACCCACTCCCTCCCTCTTACTCCTCTTCTCCCCTCAGGGAAACTACATGTCAACACTGCCACTTTAGAGATGAGGCTACCAGGCTGGAGATGGAACAATAGGAGTATTTCAAGAAACATGTAATAACCTAGCTAAAAATATTAATCTTGGTGCTTGTCCATCCTCCTATTTGATGGATTATCAGTCCAATTGCAGGTGTCTCTGCATGTCCCAAGCTGACCCCAGTTGTAAATATAAATACTTAAATCATGAACTGATAGGATTTATGGTAGTTTTTGGTACTAGGGTTTGGTAAAATAATAAATACTTATTTTTTTCTTCCAAATATATATTTTCTAACTTGAGTTTTAATTACTCAATCAGCCAACCATGTTAATATGCAAATAATATGCATAAAGGAGAAGAATCTATCAGATCTCAAGCACAAAATTTCAGGGTGTGCCCAAAACCTCAGAAATCAAGATAAATAACATGTAAACACCAAACATTTTAAAAATAAAAATTTATGCAATGATCTATGATGAACAAAATATCAAAATTTTAAATATAGATTTAACCCTGAATTTGTATAACTCAGCCTTATATATCTCTCCTGGTTCAATGACTTCTCTGAAAAATGAACTGTAAATATAAAAATCATGTCAGGTTAATTATGTTATGCAAATATCTGCCTCAAAACACCAAGGACTGTAGAAGGAGAAGCAAACGTAGTTTGGAGGACAAAGTCCAGTCAAAAGCATGTTCTGGTAAACGCTTTACCCTTTGGTCTGTACGACTGGGGATCAGGTTTAGTTGCTTGGGAACAAATAGGCAACTAGACAGCTGTAACAAATGAGATAAGACCTAGTCTATGCTTTCATTTAAACTATTTTACAATGTCAACGAGCAACTAAATCTAGTTATAGCTACTTCAATAAGTGTTCTTTTAATATATTTTCTAAAGGCAAGGCATAGTTCTAAAATATATAAAAACCTCAAAGTTAAAATGTATCTAGTCACCATCAGCTGACTGTGTGAAGCAAATTAACCATTTCAACTGTAAGACTTAGTTTTAAAAGTCTATTCTCCATCTCAAAAAAAAAGATGCATTTAACCTCTCAAGCATTACAATGTTGAAAACAATTATCAGAGAGATGAATCATGATGACAGTAAAAAGAATGAGCATTCATGAAGATGTTTCCTGCCTACCAACTCAAATGAACTATCTTAGAATGAATGACTCTGCCTGACACATAGTCTAAGTACTCAGCATATATATACTGAATGAATGAAATAATAAAAGTTGAAAGATGTCTGGAAACAGGTATACTAAGACTAGATGATAAAGAACACTGAAATAGAGACTTCATGCTGTGGGCATTGAGCAAAGGTTTGACAAAGTTTAACAATAACAACAACAAAAAAATGTGATCCTTATAAGAAAGAACAGGTGATGAGTGGATTGATAGTAAGCAAATAGCAGATCTAGCAAAAGTTTTTAGAAATAGCAGTGGCAATGGGCAATAAGGACCCACTAAGGGAAGAAGACTGTAAAACTAGAGGAAGACAAGTGTGGGGAATACTGCTGGCTAGCTGCAATTTGCTCCTCTCTCCCCCTCTATAAAATAGAAATTTAGCTGGGTTCATAGTCACAGACAGTATTACTAAGCCTTCCATGCTGCTAGGTCATGCAGCTGGATTTCTTCATTAACTATGGCTATGTGCAGAAGTGATATATTCCACTTCCAGGTTACATACTGAAAGAGAAGGGAATGTGGTCTCTCCCTCCTCTTATTCTCTTTCTGAAAACTGGGCTGCATCTGTGGTTACGAGTCATGCTCCATGAGGTGAACAAACCCTATACCCTGGAGATGTCAAAGCAACTAGATGGAAGGGGCCTGCATCCCTAACATGGTCAAGCCACTATACCAGCCCTATAGCACCTGCCTGGATTGCACATAAGACAGAACTAAACTTACATTGTGTTTCATCCACTGTTATTTTTGGATTTTGCAATAACTGCCAAACCAATGTCCGAAACTAATGCATATGGACATAAACACATATACAAAATGGAAATATCCGTGGAATGTGGATGAGGGAGAATGGTGAACTCAAACAATTCCAAGGTTTTATGCCAAGGGAACTAGGACAATCGTGAAACAACCAACAAATAACAAGTGAGAGGGAGACAGGTGAAGTTCAGATGGTGGAAAATAGCCAAGGGGGAGCTGAAAATATAGAAACTCAGACAAAAGGAAAAATTTGAAAACAGAAATGTCAGCAATTTTGTATAGTATATACAGTTGAAAAATGTGAAAATTAATAGACTCTGAGACTAAGACAGATCAGAGAATGACAAAAGCTGAATGATGTGGTATTCTCACAGAAGGCAGGAGAGAGCAGCAGTAATCAGAAAAGGTAAAAAAAGAATGTTATTATCCTACATAGGAAAGGGCTAATGATTACTATCACGGAATAATAGAATTAACCTTCATTCAAGCTGATAAACAAATGTAAAGGGAATCTAATGTAGGCTAAATGTCTTAAATCCATTTAAAGCTCCCATGAAAAACTAAAGCAATTGTTTCTTGAACTAGAAGGGCATTAATTATGGTTCTGAATAAGCCAGATCTCAATGATTCTTTAGTTTAAATTTCCAGAATTCCAAGAGAGAAAAAAAACACCCAACAGGTACGTATGTCATTCTGTCCTTTTTAAAATTTCACAATAGAGGAAGAAATGAGGTAACAGGAATGAAGGGAAAACAAAGAAGTATAAGTGTCTTGCTACTCACACATTCTTTCTAGGAGGCTGATTGTTTTTGTTTTTGTTGTGTTTTTTAAATAGAGATCGGGTCTCACTATATTTTCCAGGCTGGTCTCGAACTCTTGGCCTCAAGCAATCCTCCCACCTTGGTCTCCCAGACTTTTGGGATAACAGGAGTGAGTCAACACACCTAGTCAGGGGCTGATGTCTGTAAGTAGAAATGGCAAATTGAAAGGAATCCTCCTTCTCAATTTTTATTGTTTCGGTGGTTTAAATTTCACATTAAGCTTTGAAGTTAATAAAGTTGGCAACATAGAAGCCAACTGTTACATATAAGAAGCAAGAATTTGGGAATCTGTATCACTTGTGAGATGTGCTGCAATTCCTGGAAGGTCATCAGCATTCCAGAACATTCAGGCAACATTATACTAGACCCTCCAACAGTCCTTCCCCACCTGGCCTGCTTCATCCAACCAGGAGAAACTTTTTAAGGAAGAAGTAAGTCCAAAGATTTCTATTTTGTATTCCATTCTCCACTTTAGATTGACAAAACTCACCATTTTAGCTTCTTTGAAGATTACTTTCTCTCTAGTATTAATCTGCAAAATGTATAGTACAGCTGCTTAAAGGATACCAGGGAAGATTCTAATATTCTTTACCAGCACATTTTCATAACAGTTGATCATACTAATTGACTTCGTATGAGAAATTGATATTCCTGTCTCTTCCTTTGAAGAGAAATGTGTTAGTAATCTTTTTCTTTCCACATAGTGACTGCATTATCCACAGTCTTTCCAATTGCTTGGAAGATAGTTTTCACGGTTGTTTTTAGTGTTATCCTCGATTCTTACATACAGTGTTCTTTTAAGTTCTTAATATTGGTGCACATTTTGGGATTCTACACCCTGTCATTTTTTTAACTTAATGACCAGATAATACTTTTCAATTCTATGGATCAGGGTGTGAAAGTCTGCTCTAAAATGGTCTTTCCTCTGCATATGGTTGCAGAATACCTGAACAAAGGTTGCTGTACACTAAGAAATTAGCTTGAGGGAGAAAATCAACATTTTTTCTTATTCTGAGTTGTGTAAGAGAAAGATGTGTATATGTTAAGTGGGAGCAGGGTAGAGAGTGGGGGTTGCATTTCATGACACAACATTTAAGATGCAAAATTGCCATTGTTTCACCCTATCTGTCTATATATCTTTACAGGTGTGGGCTGTGTGGTATCAGAATTCCTGGCATTTAAGTATAACCCAAAAGCCACTCAGATCAACCTGGAAAGACCTTCTCTTTACTTTTTTACCACGTGCCACAAAGAATCCACAGCACCAAAACAGCATATTCACATTTTATTTGTTTTTTTTTTTGGTAAACTATTGACTGCTTCTTAATGTTTGCTTGCAAAACCTCAATAAATGAAGTCACATTAAAATTTTTCTATAACTATTAAGCTTCTTAGCTTATGTTGCTTTCTTACCTGCATTATAATCCTTGAACACCAACCAAAAAGTTCATAAGCTTTATATATCTTTCATACGACTTACAACATTTTTAATAGGTATATCTGAGGTTAAAGAGGAAATTGTTAGGCATCACAGTTAATTTTGATGTTAATTATAAAATAAATTGACAAAAGTTAAGTCCAACCACAGTATTTTTATATACATAGAAGCAGATTTTCATCTGGTATCTATAAATATATGTGCTCACCAAAAAAAGCAAATGAAAACTATGTTAAATTTAAAAACGAATATACCAACTCATTGAAAGAAAAGGGAGCAGACAATTGTGGAGTGCCCATGATTTTCCAGATGCTTTAAACATTTTCTCACTGAATCCTTACAAACAATTTCAGAAAAAAATATTAGTATCATTGGATGCCTAAGGGAGCTTGAGGTGATAATAGAGCCAGTCCCAACCAAGATCAAGACATGAATTCAGGTCTGCCTGCCATACTGACTTAATACTAGTAGTGGTGGCTGACTAAATCAATTCACGGAAGCAACAAAGAGAAACATGCTTTTCAGATTTTGTCTGAAAGTAAAGTTGATGAATTCTACTTTAGAGTTCACTTTTGATATATCCCATATCTTTTCAAAGTGGTTTCTATAAGATACCCTCTTAGCATTATAGTTTAACACCAGATGTTCCATCCCTACCTTGATAATATCAGTAACCTGGTCAAGGGGAGTCTAGTCTGTTTAAAAAGGACACACAAATTGCCCATGAGGGCAGCTCAAGGATACTAATAAACGTGTTGTGATATTGCATATCTACCAGAAAGTGATTTGATAGACTCTTAGAGATACAGAAGGGAAAGGTGGGAGAGAAGTTCAAAAAAAACTAGCACATATTCCTAGTTTAAAAAAAGTTTTTGAAGTAGATATAATTTTGTGCCCTTTTGAGTCAGTCAAGTTGCTGCTATTAAATTGACCTGATTTTGGTTAGCTAAATGACCTCTACAAAGCAATAAGCCCTTTGAAAGTCAGTTTCTTCTTCTGCATAGGTAACCTGCTAGAGATTTAGGGGCTTTTGCAAGATTAACCTGCTCGAATCTGGCTGAGAGGCAGTGTTGATGGTGAGTGCACTGGGCAAAGGAAGTCAGGTGGTCATAAAGGTTTGGTCATGAAAGGCTAAGGCTAGAAAACACTAACATTAAAGACAGTATAATGCTATGCACACGAGTTTTGGAGACAGACTGGCTCTAGAACATAATAGCTCTGTGACTTGGGCAAACTCAGCTCATATTTCCTTATTTGTACTGTGGAAATGAAACTTCCACCTCACAGGATGTTGTGAAGATTAAATGAGACAACACCTGAAAAGTACTTAGTGTAATTCCTAACACATACTAGGTGCTTAATAAACAGAAGTTGCTATTATGACTATTCTTTGTATCAAAGGAAAAGCTGTGCTTTAGAAGGTTAAATGACTAGCACAAGGTCGCAGGTCATTCCTCTACTGAGGTGGCAGGTTAGGGGATGGAGGATAAACAGCTTCATCTATAGCCAAATTACCTCTAAATAACCAACTACATGCATAGGACCAGAAAAGATTTATGAAAATTTCAAATGTATTTTAACTTTTTTTTCTCATTAAAAACTGACTTTACAACCGACTTTTTTTTTTTCCTTTCCCTGACATCTGTTTCCTTTCAAAACTAACACTGTGTGAATTCCTGTGTGATTTTGATCTCATTAGTTCTTGGGCTGAAGGTCTCCCTCCTGAGTCTACTTTGTCCTGACATTGTCATTGCTATTTCATTCTCCTATACCCTAGAAAAAGCATACACAGCAGAGAAATGCTTTAGAAGAATCTTATTCAGAGGAACATTTCTTTGCTAACTAGTCAACATGCTGCAAATTTAGATGCTTTTATCTAAATAAGATACAGATTGTTACTTTTGAATTTTAGATTAAAAAATAATTTGAAATAAAACTTTGCAATAAATCAAATTTAAAGAGCCTTCTCAAGAGTGATTCAGGTACTATCTGTAAGAAAATCTCTCAAAAGTAAACTGGCCAATTAAAGTTTCATATCTTGCCCACCAATAAAAAAGACTTAGATTGAAATATTCATTTCTGATTTTCCTACTTATCTTTACTAAGCTATGCAGCCTAACCTTGTTTCTTTTTATCATTGCTGTCATTTTGAATTTTTTTTTAACCCAGGTATGTGGATCAACCAGAACAACAACAACAACAAAAAAAGCTTATTTTTTTCTAATTCATGATCTTTCTAGAACTGGAAAAGCATTTATAGAAGTTCACTGTATTAGGCTGTACAGACTATGTATTTCATGGCTGCCATTCACTCTAGTTCAAACTAAATTTAAACACTGTTGATGCCACTAAAGTCCAAATTGGAATTTTCAAATGTATTAATATGCTTTTTACAAAGGTTTATTTTCCCCTAAAGGGATGTTTACTAGGCATACTAAATTATAAATACCATATTATATGTATTTGCCTTGTAGAAGATGAATTATTTAGATATGTTTCACGTTAAGGCGTTACATTAAATTTAAAGGCAAGAAGGCTATAAACAAAACAAAAATAAACAAAAAAAACTTGACAAAAATATATTAATGTTAGGCTAGGAACAGTGACTCATATCTGTAATCCCAGGACTTTGGGAGGCCAAGGCAGGAGGATTGCTTGAACCCAGGTGTTCAAGACCATCCTCGGCAATATAGTGAGACCTTACCTCTATAAAAAAAATAGAAAAATGAGTTGGACATCAGGGCATACACCTGTAATCCCAGCTAGTTGGGAGGCTGAAGCAAAAGGATTGCTTGAGCCCAGGAGTTTGAGGTTATAGTGAGCAGTGATCATGTATCACTGCACTCCAGCCTGGGTAGCAGAGAAAAGCCCTGTCTTTAAAATAAATAAATCAATAGATAATTTAAATATTTATGTTAAGTATCAAAATGATCTCCTTCCTTTAAGAATGACTACAAGTCTCATATTTAGGCAAATGATAGTCAGAACTGGCTGAATTTGTAATTCTTATAACAGTACCTTGCTCATATCAGGATTTGTCTGGCTCAGAGAAAAATGGCAGCTGCAGTGGTGAATCACTAAAACTAATTCTCAGTGAAGCAGCTGCTGCTGAAATCTGGGTTTCAAACATCAAACTCTGATTGTTGCAGCTAGTCTGTGGATCTTGTCAGTTGCTTGTACTTTCACCACACTCCAGTACTATTGTTGTCATGCCATACTGTACTAGTTGACATAACATCATCTTGTAGAGACCTTCAATATCAGAATATCCACATCCTCATGAAAATACATCCACGTTTTGAAGGAAGTGGTAAAAAGACCATATGTTCTAAATGCTAAAATGCTAATTTTCAGTAGAATGATTCCACCCACCTCCACATTTCTCTGAGGCATTGGTCCGAAACAATCATACTTCAGTCCTAAAACAAATGCAGATATGGTGTTATGGGTTGCATTGTGCTCCCTCCCCTAAATATATTAAAGTCCTAACCCCTAGTTCATGTGAATATGATCTTATTTGGAAATAAGGTCTTGGCAAATGTAACCAAGTCAAGATGAGGTCGCACTGGAGTAGGGTAGACCTTTGATCCAATATGACTGGAGTCCTTATACAAAGAGAGAAGACAATGTAAAGAGAGATACACAGGGAGAATGTCCTGTGAAGAGATAGGAGGGACACATCTACCAGCCGATGGATAGCTGGAGCTATCAGAACTGAAAGAGGAAAGAAGGATTCACCCCTCAAGGCTTCAAAGGGAGCATGGCCCTGGCAACACTTTGAGTTTAGGCTTCTGGACTCCAAAACTATGAGCAAATAAATTTCCTTTGTTTTAAGCCACTGAGTTTGTGGTACTTCCTTGTGGCAGCCATTTTGGGACATCGACCTGGGGACGATGATAGACTCTTAGCAGCTCTTGGGGGCCACGGGTATAAACTATGTTAATCCAAGAAACACAGTAATTTAACAGACTCTTCTTTCAGGTCACATTTTCTCAGATTCATCTTTTTTAAACTAGAGCATTCCTAAATGTGTAGCAAATTCCTAAGATAAGCAAAATCCAGATCAGACTAAGAGATCTTAGATTAAAGAATACATTAAAATGGTTTGAAGTGAACCAGGTATTCTAGAACAGCTTGTGTTTCTAGTGCTTTCATCTCATGATATCTGGGTATTAACAGATATCAAGCTATCACCACAATTACCCATCCCCAGAAGTTCCACCACACTGAAAAGAACAGAGATGCATCAGAATCACCAAAATGCAATTTCCATGAAGTTTTTCAAGGCAAAGGAAGTGCAGAAGAAATAATACCATCAGGATAAGGGAAACAACAGAAATAGACCTAAAGAATTGAGCCACTAAACTAAACCTACATAATTCATTGCTCAAGCTTCTCTCTTGGAAGGCAGACAACCAGCAGCTAGAAATCAGATACCCCTGAGTCTTGCTACCTCCACTGCTGACTAGCACTGTGTCTTTGGGCAAGTTATATACCCTCTCTAAACTTCAGTTTACTCATTAGTAAAGTGACAGTAATAATTTTACCAACCTCATAAAGAAATCTTTTGGTAGTTGTTAGAAATGTTATTACTAACCTCAATGTTAGCTTACGTTGCCACTTCACTCAAGGAAAAGATATTCCTCCAGGCCTCAGTTTTATGTTTTCAAATCAGAAAGAGGCTGGGCATGGTGACTCATGCTTGTAATCACAGCACTTTGGAAGGCTGAGGTGGGTGGATCACCTGAGATCAGGAGATCGAGAGCAGCCTGGCCAACATAGTGAAACCCTGTCTCTATTAAAAATATAAAAAGATTAACCAGGCATGGTGGGCCATCCTATCCCAGCTACTCAAGAGGCTGAGGTAGAAGAATCGCTTGAACCTGAGAGGCAGAGGTTGCAGTGAGCCAAGACTGAGTCATTGAACTCCAGCCTGGGCAACAAGAATGAAACTCCAAAAAGAGAAAAGAAGAGAGAAAGAAAGAAAGAAGGAAAGAAAGAAAGAAGGACAGAAAAAAAGAAGGAAAGAAAGAAGGAAGGAAGGAAGAAAAGAAAGAAAGAAAAAGAAAGAAGGAAAGAAAAAGGAAGGAAGGAAGGAAGAAAAGAAAAGAAAATCAACTGCAAAATTGATGAACTCTAAAAAATGCTCATAATGCCAATAAAATTACCTCTATAATCTCCTGGACTCAATTGGACAATTTTACTCTTCAGTGCAAAGAGTAAAACCTTTGCAAACTTTATTGCTAAGAGTGTTTTTAAAATGTTCCAATTTCTCTCTCCTGTTTGGTAAATAAGGGATACTGAATAAGGAAGTATTCTTTTGATCACTGAGGCTCCTGCAGTTTTGATAGTCATCATTATGAATATCTAATATTATTAAGATGATTTTTTATATTATACTTTAATAAATATACCAGAATAGCCTTTTATAATGTATAAAGCATGCTTATAGAGCTGAATCTCTCCCCTGATAACATCATCCTATTCTTTTGCTTTATTTTGCTTCCTCTTCTATATATGAAGCTTCAAGTATCTAAAAAGCTAGCTATCATGTCCTAAGTCTTCACTTCTAGAGCTAAAATAAGTATCAACCATATATAATAATTTTTTAAAACTCCCCCAAACTATTCTAGAACAGTTAAATGTTTAACCTAAATATAGTTATTGGTGTTTAAGGCTGACAAATTTCATATTGTTGATGTCATTGTATCAATCTTACCTGATATCACTGAGTCTACCATATGTTCACTTCTTAGCCTTGGTCCATCAGCATAGTTGACAGAGGTGCCTTCTAATGTTACAGTTTTGCCAACAAGAGTGCTATGAAGAATGCCAGTAAAGATTTTCCTGCACCTTGAAATAGGTCCACGTAAGAAAGAAAGAGAGGGTTCATAAATAGATCTTGCATCTGAAGACTTAATATGATTAAGATAGAAATATCATCAAAGTGATCTACAGATTCAAACACAAGCCCCATCAAAATCCAACTTGCTTTTTTTCAGAAATTGGCATACTAATTCTGAATTTCAGTTGGAATACAAGAAACGCAAAACAGCCAAAACAGCCTTGAGAAAGAACAACGTTGGGGGACTCACCCTTAGTGATTTCAAAATTTACTAACAAATCTATAGTTACCAAGACAGTATGATACTGGTAAAAAGATACGTAGATCAGTGGAATCGAATTAAAAGTCCAGAAATAAACCCATATGTTTATAGTGAATTGATTTTCAACAGGTGCCAAGACAATTAAGTGCAAGAAAGAACTGACTTTTCAAAAAGTTATGCTGAGACAATTGCATATCAGATACAAAGAAATAAAGTTGGACCTATAACTCCCACAATACACAAAAATTAACTAAAAATGGACCATAGATCTAACTGTAAGAGCTAACACTACAACACTTTTAGAAGAAAACACAGGAGTAAACCTTTGTGACCTTGGTTTAGGCAATCATTTCTTAGATGTGACACCAAAGCACAGTGACAAAAAAATGGACAAACTGAACTTCATCAAAATAAAAAGCTTTTGTGCACCAAATGACACCATCAAAAGTGAAAAGACTACCTACAGAATTGGAAAAAACCACTTGGCAATCATATGTGTGATCAGAGGCTTGTACCTTAAGTATATATAAAACTAGAACTAAATAATAAAAAGATAAGTAACCTAATTTAGAATATGGGCAACTAACGTGAATAGACACTTCTCCAAAGAAGGTATGTAAATGGCCAATAAGCACATTAAATGATACACAGCATCATTATCCCCTATTCGGGAACTGCAAGGTAAAATCATTTTGAAATACCACTTTACAATCACTAGGACGACTATAATAAAAAAAAATGACAACTATTGAGAAGGATATAGAGAAACAGAAGGCCTCGTTCCTTGCTGGCTGGAATGTAAAATGGTGCAGTCTCTTCAGAAAATAGTTTAGCATTTCGTCAAACTGTTAAACATTGGATTACCATATGATCCAGCCATTCCACTCCTAGATATACAACCAAGAGAAATGAAAGCATATGTCCACAAAGAATGTCTACAGGAAGATTCATAGCAATGTTATTCATAATAGCCAAAAAAGTGGAAAAAACACAAATGTCCATCATCACTGATAATAAATAAAATGCACTATAGTCTTACAATGGAATATCACTTGGCAATAAAAAGAAATGAAGGATTGACACATGCTACAACATTGATGATCCTTGAGAACATTATGCTAAATGAGAGGAACCACATGTTGTATGGTTCAATTTATATAAAATGTCCAAAATATGCAAATTTACAAAACAAGAAAAATTTGTGGCAGCCTAAGGATGGTGAGGGATTCCCTAGGCTTTGGGAGAAATAGGGAGTCACAGCTAATGCTTATAGGATTTTTCTTTGGCATGATGAAAATGACCTAAAATGGATTGTGGTGACATGATAGTATGTGAATATACTATAAACTATTTAAATTGGTGGCTGTTATGGTACTAAATTAAGTCAATATAGTTTTTTTTTTAAGTTAAATAAATTGACTCAGAGGGAGTGTGAATCTCTGAGGGAGGATTGAAATGCATGATATGCCAATCATTTTTACCCATAAAATTTATTCTTGTAGCATTTTGATGTACACATTGATTACAGATCCAAAATTGAGCTTATTTTTCTTTTCAAATGTAGAATTGGGATGCCAGTTCTACAGATTGTTACATTTAACTAATCAATATATTTTCTACCTTTTGATTATTCCTCTAAAACACTAAAAAAGTCAAAGTATAAATATTCAATCTATAAATTTAAGTGTCTTATACATAGAAAGGTTTATTAAATGGGTGTGTCTTGAGATGAATGGTAATACTGATTACAGAAATATATCAATCACTGGATTTTCTCTCCTATTTACAATCCCATTGCAAATATATTTTCTTGAAGAAATCACACATTTCCATGTGGAAACATTTTCCTTTGGCTGCTTCATAATAAACACAATCATTTTAGCCTAATCCTTTAGACTAAAGAATCACAAAGGGAGGGGTCTGCCTCCTTGTGTTCTAATCAAGAATTTGTGCTTAATGAAACAGAAACTTTTTAGTGCAAGTAATCATGTGCTTATTTAATTCCAAGATATCTATGCCCTGCATACTTTCCAGTGATTACAATTGAAAACATATAAAAGGCCTTTTGGCCATGAGGTTCAAGCACAGAAAACATGACTGTATCTGTGGTTTAGTTTGTAAGAGAACAACATATCACAAGGCTACAGCATGATCAAGTTGGAAGGGACCTTAGAAGAGAATATGTTTAACTCTTTCATCTCAGTTCCAGAGCTGAAATCCTGTATACCTTGGTCTCCAAGTTGCTGAGATTAAGAGCGAAAGTGTAACTAGAATGCAGGTCTCTGGAGATTCAACCCAGTGTTCCTTCCACCACATCATCTTATCTTTCAAAGCAACAGGCAACATGGGCTTCTTTATTCTTGAGCATATTGTCCACAGTAGTAAAAGTGCATATGAGTATGAGAAACCCATCGTATTTTGTGGGGGTTTTTCTCATGCATGTCAGAATCTGCCAGGCTCTGCTGTGTTCAGAAAACACCTGCAAATGATTCAGTGCTTAGCCTTCTCATTTATCCAGAAATTTGTTTGACATTTCCAACTCATTTGTAAAGGAAAACTAAAGTAGATAATTAATTTTCATGCTCTTTCAGAATATTTTAATATCATGCTGCACTGGATAAATGTTTCCATTTTTCTTTTTCTTTAGTGCAGCTCTTTCTATTGTACATTGTCATTCTCTGTGTCTTTTTACATAAAAGCTACTTCTTTTTACTTTTTCCCCCCTTTAACTGTGTTCTCTAAATATAGCATGAGCAGGAACCTCTCAGCTAATAGATTTTCAATTACTTTACTCTCAGTTTTCGAATTCTCCTCTCACTACTTCATTAAATCAATGCTAGTGATACACATAGGCAACTTTACTGAAAGAAACTTCAAGACAGAGAGTTACTAAATTATAGTTTTAACCTGTACTTGTAACCTTCAAATTAAAATAAAATTAAAAATAAAAATAAATGCTAGTTAAGAAGTTGCCTCTCCTTTAAAACAATGGAACTCACCATATTTCACTCTTGCCTTTTCACTATATGAAAGGAAAATCACATTCTCTTTCACTAAGTTTACTCAGTGCTTTTGTGGGGAAAACAATCAAGTACCTATAGCTAGATCATGTAAGAACCAAATGGATTTACAAAATGATTTCATATTCAGTTTGATTTATCCATAAATCAATTATGCATAATGTCTTTAAATTTTGCATAATCTCTGAGGGAAATAACACAGTAAGGAATGAATCTTTCAGATGTCAACAATTTTGGAAATCTCTTTCTAAAGAGTATTCACACGTACACAGAAATCTATATATAGACATTTAAAAATACATTCAAGTTTATCTTATATGTATATAAAGCCTCATTAATTTGCTAAGTCCATTATAGAGTAAATAAAATTCTAATAAGAGCTAGAGAATTTTATCAAGAAAATTGATAAAATTTTCTTGATAAATTGATAAATTTTATCAAGAAAAAAATTATTTTAAAGTGTTAGAAGCATTTATTTCCATGTAAATAATATGCAAATAGAGATGTCTTTATTCATTTTAAAAGTTCATATGACTTCTATTTGGTAAAGTGTAGTTTTCAGTCCTTATGAAAAAAATTGCTTTGATTAATAATATTACATAATTCAAGCTTACTGTTTAATATTATTTAAAAATGGATGTTCCATTAGGCTACAATTCTTTTTTGTTCAACCCTATATTCCCAGTATCTAGAGAAGTGCCTGGCAGATGATAAGTAGGCACTTAATAAAAATTTGTCAAATGAATGTTTAACAAATGAATAAATGCAACTGTTAACATAAACATTTAACATTATCAAGATTCCTTCTCTTCAGTGACTCCTGGTTCAGATTTAAGGTAAGAGGATGCAGCAGCCAGCAGTGGTTCTGAGATAGGGCTGCTTTTGCCAACAAATAAGGCTTTCCCCTAGTCTTAATTCAGAAAAACATCTGCCCAGAGAGGGTCCCTATTAACAAGGAAAAATCAAGCTTAAACTCCAAGTTTACGTTAAACTTCCATAGTGATTTGTGCATTATATCATTATGAAAACAATAATTTCAAGCTTGAAAACAGAAAGAAATACGAGGATTTCCAAGATGGCATGGTAGGAACAACTCAGGATTGCAGCTCTCAGTGAAGGTGCAGAGGGTGAGTCCTAGCTGCATTTTCATACAGATCTTTTTTGCCCACAGAACAAGGAAATTCCCAGGCATAGAAGGGACACGGGACACCAGCGCAACCCTCTCGGCTTGCACGGCCATTTTTGGCTGGCGCTGCAGCACAGCGGCACCCTGCACAAAACGCACTGGTTTGGGTGCCCTGTTAAACTGGCAATCTGACATTTGGGAGGGCAGATTAACATATCCGTCTGATTTAACGGGACCTGGTCAGTGAGCCAGACCAGGAGATTCCCGGGAAGCATCATTTGAGCTGGTGCAGTGGGTCGCTGCATGGGAAATCACACAGATCCCGGTGCCCTATCAGCAGGCGACTGAAACACCTGTGAGAGAGTCAACCGTTCAACTTAAAAAATCAGAGGCAGGGAGCCAGATGATCAGGCTCGGCGGGTCACACCCCCACAGGGACAAACAAAACGTCAATTCAAAACGCTCGGGGTTGAGAGTTTCACTGCGGGCTCAGCTGAATCCAGGAAGGTACAGCTCAGTGGGGGAGGGGCGTTGGACTCTACCGACACATTCTGCCCCTACTGAGGTACACTCCCATTGCTGAAGCAGCCTTCCATTGCCGAGGCAACCTGCCATAACAGAGAGACTCCACCAACAGGGCGGAACCCACAGCAGCAGGGTGGAGCCCCGCGGCAACAGGGCAGACCCCATGGTAGCAGGGCAGAGCCTCGGCAGGAAAATAGTGACTAGACTGCCTCCTAGCAGGGCAGGACCATGCAACAGATACTCATAAAGAAAGCCCTAACTCCCTGAGACAGAGCATCTGAGGGAAAAAAAAGGGGTTTTATAAGTTCTGCTGCACCAGACCTAAACACACCTGCCTAACAGACCTGAATGAACAACAGAGCTCACAGCTCAGCACTTGAGCTCCTATAAAGTACAGACCATTGCCTCAAGCAGCTCCCTGACCCCTGTATATCCAAAGAGGCACCTCAAAAAAGGACTAATGAGTCTGACATTGGGCAGGCATCAACCTGGGACAAAGATAGCAGAAGAAGAAACTGGTAGCATCCCTCACTGTTCCGCAGCTGCTACAGGTGTACCCCAGACAAGCAGGGCCTAAAGTGGACCTCAGCAGTCGTACAGCAGAGAGGCTACACTGCTAGACTAAGTAACAGAAAAACTTCATCATCAACAATCTGGGCATCCACTCAGAGACCCAATTGAAAAGTCAGCAACTACTCAGACGACAGGTGGATAAATCCACAAAGATGGGAAGAAACCAGTGCAAAAAGAAGGAAAACACCTGAAACCAAAACACCTCGCCTCCTACAAAGAACCAAAACTCCTCACCAGCAAGGGAACAAAGCTGGATGGAGAATGAGTGTGATGAAATGATGGAATCAGACTTCAGAAGGTGGATAATGAGAAACTTCCATGAGCTAAAAGAACATGTTCTAAATCAATGCAAAGAAGCTAAGAACCTTGAAAGAAGATTTGAGGAAATGATAACAAGAATGGACAACTTAGAGAGGAATATGAATGAATTGAAGGAGCTGAAAAACACAACACGAGAACTTCGCAAAGCATGCACAAGTTTCAATATAATTGACCAAGCAGAAGAAAGTATATCAGAAGTCGAAGATCAACTCAATGAAATAAAATGAAAAACCAAGACTAGAGAAAAAAGCACAAAAAGGAATGAACAAAATCTCCAAGAAATGTGGGACTATGTGAAGAGACCAAACCTACGTTTGATAGGTGTACCAGAATGTGAAGAAGAAAATGAATCCAAGCTGGAAAATAATCTTTAGAATATTATCCAGGAAAATTTCCCCAACCTAGCAAGACAGGCCAATACTCAAGTCCAGGAAATACAGAGAACACCACAAAGATATTCCGCAAGAAGAGCAACCCCAAGGCACATAATCGTCAGATTCACCAGGGCTGAAATGAAGGAGAAAATACTAAGGGCAGTGAGAGAGAAAGGTCGGGTCACCCACAAAGGGAAGCCCATCAGACTCACAGCAGATCTCTCGGCAGAAACTCTACAAGCCAGAAGAGAGTGGGGGCCAATATTCAACATACTTAAAGAAAAAAACTTTCAACCCAGAATTTCATAGCCAGCCAAACTGAGCTTCATAAGTGAAGAAAGAATAAAATCTTTTGCCAACAAGCAAGTACTCAGAGATTTTGTCACCACCAGGCTTGCTTTACAAGAGCTCCTGAAAGAGGCACTACACCTAGAAAGAAACAACCAGTACCAGCCATCCTAAAAGCATACCAAATGCTAAAGAGCATCAACAAAATGAAGAATCTGCATCAACTAATGGGCAAAACAGCCAGCTAGCATTAAAATGGCAGTATGAAATTCACACATAACAATATTAACCCTAAATGTAAATGGGCTAAATGCACCAATCAAAAGACACAGACTGGCAAATTGGATAAAAAAACAAAACCCATTGGTGTGCTGTATCCAGGAAACCCACCTCACATGCAAGGATATACAAAGGCTCAAAATCAAGGGATGGAGGAAGATTTACCAAGCAAATCAAGAGCAAAAAAAAGCAGGAGTTGCAATTCTTGTCTCTGATAAAATAGATGTTAAAGCAACAAAGATCAAAAGAGACAAAGAAGAACATTACATAATGGTAAAAGAATCGAAACAACAAGAAGAGCTAACGATCCTAAATATATACGGACCCAATACAGGAGCACCCAGATATATAAGGCAAGTTCTTAATGACTTACAAAGAGACTTAGACTCCCACACAATAATAGTGGGAGACTTTAACACTCCACTGTCAATATTAGACAGATCAAACAGACAGAAAATTCACAAGGATATCCAGGGCTTGAACTCAGACCTGGAACAAGCAAACCTGATAGACATTTACAGAACTCTCCACCCCAAATCCACAGAATATACATTCTTCTCAGCACCACATCACATCTACTCCAAAATTGACCACAAAATTGGAAGTAAAGCACTCCTCAGCAAATGCAAAACAACTGAAATCATAACAAACAGTCTCTCAGACCATAGTGCAATCAAGTTAGAACTCAGAATTCAGAAACTAACTCAGAACCACACAGCTTCATGGAAACTGAACAACTGGCTCTTGAATGTTGATTGGATAAACAATGAAATGAAGGCAGAAATAAAGAAGTTTTTCGAAACCAACGAGAATGAAGACACAACATACCAGAATCTCTGGGCCACATTTAAAGCAGTCTCCAGAGGAAAATACATAGCAATAAGTGCCCACATGAGAAGAGTGGAGAGATCCAAAATTGACACCCTATCATCAAAATTGAAAGAGCTATAGGAGCAAGATCAAAAAAACTCAAAACCTAGCCGAAGACAAGAAATAACTAAGATCAGAGCAGAACTGAAGGAGATAGAGACACGAAAAACCCTTCAAAAAATCAATAAATTCAAGAGCTGGTTTTTTGAAAAGATCAACAAAATAGACAGACCACTAGCCAGAGGGATAAAAAAGAAAAGAGAGAACAACCAAATAGATGCAATAAAAAACGATAAAGGGGAAATCACCACAGATTCCACAGAAATTCAAACCATCATCAGAGAATACTACAAACAACTCTATGCACATAAACTAGTAAACCAGGAAGAAATGGTTAAATTCCTGGACACCTGTGTCCTCCCACGCCTAAACCAGGAGGAAGCCAAAACTATGAATAGACCAATAACAAGGTCTGAAGTCGAGGCAGCAATTAAGAGCCTACCACACAAAAAAAGCCCAGGTCCAGATGGGTTCACAGCCGAATTCTGCCAGACACACAAAGAGAAGCTGGTACCATTCCTTCTGAAACTATTTCAAATAATCCAAAAGAGGGAACCCTTCCCAAATCATTTTATGAAACCAACATCATCCTGACACCAAAACCCGGCAGACACTCAACAAGAAAAGAAAACTTCAGGCCAATATCCATGATGAACATAGATGCAAAAATCTTCAATAAAATACTGGCAAGCCAATTGCAACAGCACATTAAAAAACTTATCCATCATGATCAAATAGGATTCATCCCGGGGATGCAAGGCTGGTTCAACATACACAAGTCTATAAACATAATTCACCACATAAACAGAACCAAAAACAAAAACCACTTGATTATCTCAATTGACGCAGAGAAGGCATTTGACAAAATTCAACAGCCCTTTATGCTAAAAACCCTCAATAAACTCGGTATTGATGGAACGTATCTCAAAGTAATAAAAGCTATTTATGACAAACCAGCAGCCAATATCATACTGAATGGGCAAAAACTGAAAGCATTCCCTTTGAAATCCGGCACTAGACAAGGATGCCCTCTCTCACCACTCCTATTTAATATATTACTGGAAGTTCTAGCCAGAGCAATCAGGCAAGAAAAAGAAATAAAGGGTATTCAAATAGGAAAGGTGGAAGCCAAATTGTCTCTATTTGCAGATGACATGATAGTATACCTAGAAGACCCCATCACCTCAGCCCAAAAACTTCTGAAACTGATAAGCAACTTCAGCAAAGTCTCAGGATATAAAATCAATGTGCAAAAATCACAAGCATTCCTATACACCAATAACAGACTTAAAGAGAACCAAATCAAGAACAAACTGCCATTCACAATTGCTACAAAGAGAATAAAATACCTAGGAATACAACTTACAAGGAACGTAAGGGACCTCTTCAAGGAAAACTACAAACCACTGCTCAACGAAATAAGAGAGGACACAAACAGATGGAGAAACATTCCATGTTCGTGGTTAGAAAGAATCAATATCATGAAAATGGCTATACTGCCCAAAGTAATTTACACAATCAATGCTATCCCCATCAAGCTGCCATTGAATTTCTTCACAGAACTGGAAAAAACCACAATGAACTTCATATGGAACCAAAAGAGAGCCCGCATAGCCAAGTCAATTCTAAGCAAAAAGAACACAGCAGGAGGCATCACACTACCAGACTTCAAACTATACTACAAGGCTACAGTAATCAAAACAGCATGGTACTGGTACCAAAACAGAGATATAGACCAATGGAACAGAACAGAGGCATTGGAGGCAACACAACATATCTACAACCATAAAATCTTTGATAAACCAGACAAAAACAAGCAATGGGGAAAGGATTCCCGTTTAATAAATGGTGTTGGGAAAACTGGCTAGCCTTGTGCAGAAAGCAGAAACTGGACCCCTTCCTGACACCTTACACTAAAATTAACTCCAGATGGATTAAAGACTTAAACATAAGACCTGGCACCATAAAAACCCTAGAAGAAAATCTAGGCAAAACCATTCAGGACATAGGAGTAGGCGAGGACTTCATGAACAAAACACCAAAAGCATTGGCAACAAAAGCTAAAATAGACAAATGGGACCTAATCAAACTCCACAGCTTCTGTACGGCAAAAGAAACAGTCACTAGAGTGAATCGGCAACCAACAGAATGGAAAAAAATCTTTGCAGTTTACCCATCTGACAAAGGGCTGATATCCAGAACTTACAAAGAACTAAAACAGATTTACAGGAAAAAAACAAACAAGCCCATTCAAAAATGGGCAAAGGATATGAACAGACACTTTACAAAAGAAGACATACATGAGGCCAACAAACACATGAAAAAATGCTCATCATCACTGGTCATTAGAGAGATGCAAATCAAAACCACATTGAGATACCATCTCACGCCAGTTAGAATGGCGATCATTAAAAACTCTGGAGACGGCAGATGCTGGAGAGGATGCGGAGAAATAGGAACACTCTTACACTGTTGGTGGGAGTGTAAATTAGTTCAACCATTGTGGAAGACAGTGGCGATTCCTCAAGGCCCTAGAAATAGAAATTCCATTTGACCCAGCAATCCCATTACTGGGTATATATCCAAAGGACTATAAATCGTTCTACTATAAGGACACATGCACACGAATGTTCATTGCAGCACTGTTTACAATAGCAAAGACCTGGAACCAACCCAAATGCCCATCAATGATAGACTGGACTGGGAAAATGTGGCACATATACACCATGGAATATTATGCAGCAATCAAAAATGATGAGTTTGTGTCCTTTGTAAGGACATGGATGAAACTGGAGAACATCATTCTCAGCAAACTGACACAAGAACAGAAAATGAAATACCACATATTCTCACTCATAGGCAGGTGAGGAAAAATGAGAACACATGGACACAGGGAAGGGGGTACTACACACTGGGGTCTATTGGGGGGAATAGGGGAGCAACAGCGGGGGGGCATCAGGGGAGGGATAGCTTGGGGAGAAATGCCAAATGTGGGTGAAGGGGAGGAAGGCAGAAAAACACACTGCCATGTGTGTACCTATGCAACTATCTTGCACATTCTGCACATGTACCCCAAAACCTAAAATGCAATAAAAAATTAAAAAAAAATACAAGTATAAATGAATGAAGGCAATTAGTGAAGTGTTAACTATCAGGAAAAAGGATTTATTACCATCTCAAGAGACAGTTTTTAAATTATAATTTTAAAGAACTTAGCAAACTAAGCCAAGACATTTCCCACTCTGTGGTAGAGTAAGATATAGCCAAAGGTTGTATCATTACTTTTATGAATTTGTAAATCAAATCTGATTCATCACTTAGTATAGATCATTCTATTATTGTAATTACTTAGTAACTAATTTAGTGATCATGTGTGCTTGATGTTGTCAAGGAATAATATACATGACTTTGCCCAAACTACTTGTGCAAATATAAGCTATGTCTAACATTTCCTACTAATTATTCTATAACTGGCATAAAACCAACCCATTACAAAAACATTTTAGACTCCCAGAAGATTAAAAGTACATAATATTTTAAATTATTTTTAATTAGCAAACTAAGTTTCCAGCAAACATTTTTTTGAATTTGCATAAAAGGTTAGTAAATTTAACTTTAGTGTATGTCTTAATCAACATGATATAAAGGGCTTAATCCAGTGATTCAGGACAATAGCAGAAAATTAGAATTTGTGAGTTTATCTTTAAGGCTAACATACACACCACAACATATCTGATATATGATAAAGCCCTTATCTTTTGTTATGTTCTTTAATGGCTCAAGAAAGAGCTGCATGATTCCTGCATCTGCGAAGCTGACTGAGAGAATTTTATTGGTTTTATGAGTACATCTCAATGTGGCTGAAAGCCATGTTTAAATTGGATTGCTTCCATATCTTTCAAAGATTAGAAACACACAGCTGAAAAAAGAGCAATAAATATCAACAGAGTTTTCTGGAAACATCAGTGTAAGAAAGATTCCAAGCAATTCCTGCTAAACCATGATGAAAAAGGAGAAGCATTGTAGATATCCCCAAAACTGGAGACAATCCCAATACTTCTATAATGATTCACTCATAAACTCCGCTCAGTATCAAATTCAACATATTGCACTAAAAATGAACACCAAGTTCACTCCAAAATGTCATCTACATCAATCATAGACATCAATAAAAAACAATTAATGATGCTAACATAATTGTGATACCAGGTAGGGACAAATAGCTGCATTTTGGAGCTATTGCAAACCAACTGAATAACCGCTTTGAAAAAACGTGCACATTTCCAAGCATTTTGGTGATGTTCATGTGAGCCCCTAATGAATATGTAGCCATGAGTAGCAATTTTAGAATCAAGGTCTATTGGATGAAGAGAAACACCAAGAGCAACTGGTGTGAAGCTTTGATCATTATTCATTCATTTGACAAATATTTATTGAACAACTGGAAAATAGCTGGGGTAAAAAGGCCTTAAAGACTAAATGAGAAGTAGCTATGTGAGATGATAAATATGTAATCTACTTCACCATTTTAACTATCTGTATATACCCATAACATCATGTAATAAACCTCAACTAAAATGTATTTTAAAAGAAGACTAAAGGAGAATATAGAACAGATATAAGTAATCAAATACATAATTTACAATTTACAATTCTGAAGGGGAAAATAGGTCATTAGATAATAATGAGAACTCAAAGAGTATTTAAATTAGATGGGAGACAGAGACAGCCTCTTTGAGGAGGTGAACAACCTGGAGATGTATGTGTTAAATATAGCAATTGTGCATAGAGTAAGCATAGGGATCACTGGTGGTCTTGCCTTTACTGACTTTTATCTATAAGCCAATTCTGCTTTGACTCCCTCAATACTACATCTATAATTTAGGAATTCCCTTGTTTCTCTCATGTTCCACTCCCTGGACACCTGACACCCCCATCAACTCTTGTCCCCTCACTTCTCCCAACTCTTCTGGCTGAAGATCTAAAGACTCAACTCCGTGATTCTGCTTTACTGTGGGGCCAGGGGCAGTGACAGCCAGACATGTGGCATGAAGGGACAAATCTCAGTAGTGATACATCAGTTTGGCTAAAATGCTTTGCTTGATATTATGGGGACAATTTCTCAATAGACAAATTTCATTTCTCTCAAATTCAAATACTATATTTAAAATATACTTAAGTAAAAAATTTCATTAATTCTCCATAAGCTGATTCTTTTCAACTGTATAGCAATATGCTTAAAGTCTTAGTGAGCAGTTTACCTAAAATAAAAAATGAGATTTATGCAATTGTTACTACTCTCTGAAAGAGGATTTAAACTTTCAGGATATGTCTACAACACACTATTCTTTCATGTAACAGACTTATCAGATCTTTCATTTAATAGAGACAAAAAGTCATCTGGTCAGATTCTACTGGTAAGTACAATAGTTCCATAATCAATTGTTTTTATATATAAATATTTGCAAGTGCTAAGCCTAAAGATTTCCTAGAAAGAAAAAAAAGAATCTCTTAAGAATATTTCATCATATCCAGACAAACAAAACTCACTATGCCATAAAAGATAAATTACAGTCACATGTGGTAGCTCACACTTGTAATCCCAGCACTTTGGGAGACTGAGGCAAGCAGATCACAACATTAGGAGTTTGAGACCAGCCTGACTGACCAACATGGTGAAACCCAGTCTCTACTAAAAATACAAAAATTAGCTGGACATGGTGGCACGCACCTGTGATCCCAGCTACTCAGGAGGCTAAGGGAGGAGAATCGCTTGAACCTGGAAGGCAGAGGTTGCCATGGGGCAAGATCGCGCCACTGCACCCTAGCCTGGCGACAGTGGGAGACTCCATCTCAAAAAAAAAAGAAAGAAAGAAAGAAAGAAATAAAAGAAAACAAACTATCAAAGAGAGAAAAAAATACATGGTTACTGTTGAGCTCAAATTAGACAATTTCAAGCATCTTTTTAAGTTTTTATGTTTCAAAGCTCTAGAGCTGGACAGAACATAAATAACTCTTTCTCAGTATTTTATACATAGACGAATAAACCTAAAAATGAAACCCAGTCTCTACTAAAAATACAAAAATTAGCTGGACATGGTGGCACGCACCTGTGATCCCAGCTACTCAGGAGGCTAAGGGAGGAGAATCTTCCTTATATAGGCGAGTATAATAGTCAATAATTAGAGAGTCTTAATACAGGCTATCTAATTTTTTAAAAAGTAAGTTATTTTTATTAGCATTATCAATATTAAGATTATTCTCTCTGGAAGTATATATATTTCCCGTATTTCTCCTCACCATTAGCAGCTATATATGTGTATGTTTATTTATTTAGGTCTGTCTTCTCTACATTACCTCCATGAAGGCAGTGTCTTCATCTATCTATGCTGCTACAACAGAATCCCATAGAGTAGGCAGCTTAGAAATAAGAAAAATTTATTTCTCACAGTTCTGGAGGCTGAGAAGTACAAGATGGAGGCCCTAGCAGGTTCAGTATCTGGTGAGGGCCTGCTTTCTGGTTCATAAATAGTAAACAGCTACATTCTTGCTGTATCCTCACATGAGGAAAAGAGACGGAATTCTCTTGGGTTTCTTTTAAAAAGGCACTAATCCTATTCATGAGGGCTCCACTTGCAAGGCCTAATCACCTAACAAAGGTTCTACACTTCCTAAAACCATCACCTTGGTATTTATGATTGCAATATGTAAACATTTTTTAGTGGAGAGGAGAACGCAATTATTCTGTTTATAGCAGTCGGGTGCCATTTTCATTTTTTGTTCCATATTTTTAGGCCCCAATACGCCCTCAATATGTTTTTATTGAAATAGTTAATTTTTGTAATGATAAACAGACTACATGATATTTATACATAAGAATTAAAAGTCCCTGGATCTAAACTACTCGGGAGGCTGAGGCAGGAGAATCACTTGAACCCTGGGGATGGAGGTTGTAGTGAGCTGAGATCACATCACTTCACTCCAGCCTGGGCAAAAGAGTGAAGTTCTGTCTCAAAAACCAACAAACACACAAACAAAAAAATCCCTGGGTATGAACTGAAATGCAGGAGAGAAAACATGAAGGCCAAAGTAACTTAACTTTCTAACCATATTAGCAGAATTAACCAAAAGCGAGCTAATGTGAGTCATATTTTTCTCCTACGGTAGAAAAATTCTGAAGTATTTAGATGTATTTTTCTTTCTAACACTAAAATTGCAAAACATTATGAAATTAAAAAGAAATAGAAATCTAGTGTAATATATTCAGACAGGTTATGAGTAAATCAGTACAGAAAAATATAACAACTGATGACTGGGAATAAGGCTTACCTGTTTTTTGAAAAGTTGAGGATAGAATACCAAAACATAGGTTTACATACTTAAAATCTGTAATTACATAATAATGTTGGCTGATATTTACAGTCCTACTTAGCCTTGGTTAAGAACGCTGAACATAGAGGTAAGTGGCAACTTATATGAATTTACCTTTAGAATGTAAGCTATGGAGTCACAATTAAATGACTGGAAGAAATGACAGGAAGGACAACTCTCATCTCCACCAAAAATCCTATTTGTTTCCATATTTTTGTGTTCAGGAAATGGAAGGTTGGCAGCGAGGAAAATGCACTTCGCATCTATGCTGTACCATGCACTTTACGCAAACATAATCTTATTCCAACAGAATGCTCTGAATTTTCTACATTTTCTTTATGAGGAAATCAGCTAACCCCCTAATAAGAATCTAAACCCTGGTCTGACTTCAAACCCTAAATTCTTCACACTGCATCTTAGTACCAGAGCAGAACATAAAAATCAGGGCTTAAGTAAGACTAGAAGAGGCAATAGAAAGAATCAGGTTGGTTTCAAGGACTAAGATTATCTGGCCTAAAATAAAATAGAGGTGGGTATCTTGCTGACCATAATTAGAGATGGGGAAAGGCACCTAGTGAAAGAGGGAACTGCTGATTGATAGGAAGCTCCCTGCCCCTCTTTTTTTGGGGTGCAATGGCACAATCTTGGCTCACTACAGCCTCCGCCTCCCGGGTTCAAGCCAGTCTCCTGCCTCAGCCTCCCGAGTAGCTGGGACTACAATGTGCCACCACGCCTGGCTAATTTTTGTAATTTTAGTATTGACAGGGTTTCACCATGTTGGCCAAGCTGGTCTGGAACTCCTGACCTCCTGTAATCTGCCTGCCACGACCTCCCAAAGTGTTGGTATTACAGGCGTGAGCCACTGCCCTGGCCAGGAAGCCCCTTAACTCCAATTTCTTTTTCCAAATAATCCCTTCAAGTTACATTAAAGAGAATGCATTGAGTTTAATATAAAGAATGAAGTACATGTTTTGGAATCAAATTCCCTCTGCCCTGCCCCTACCCCACCAGGTTTGAATGATAAAACATCAGAAAATCTACTCTAGAGGTTCTTCATAAAAATCTCTCTCACAGCTGTAGATTGACACCTGCAATCCTGTCAGAGCAATTTATGCCTTGCTTCTTAGCCACCAGAATATATACAAGAGAGGAGAACAGGCCAACACACACCATTATTCCACATAAGCAAATCACAAGAGCTTTGCTAGTCACCTGGAAAAACAATCCAGGAAGCCCTTTCACTTTGCTTGGTGATGATTAATCAAATGTTCACCCAGGAATGTGCTGCTTTCACTCAGACAAGAGATCACTCTAGTCATGTGTCAACCTCATTTAAAAAAAAAATACATTTTAAATAATAGACTGAGAAAACTCAGCTATCCAGGGACTAGTTTTCTGGAACTTTCCAACTTTAGAATTCTTCCTGACTAGGCAAACACAACCAAATTTCAAACCTGTTCACAGAATTAGCCCCTCCACAGGCAGCAATATATGAGCACAATTGAAAAGGCTCCTGGACCCAAATAGCAGGACAACCCCACTGTGTTAGGGATGTGTCAATTCAAAGACACTAACATACAACACAGACAATTTTCTGAAGAGTGAAAAACATCTGTCGAGAAAAGCCTACTTCAATTAACCCTTCTTGCGGAGGGGAGGGTGGGAGAAGAGCCAACTCATGCTACCAAAGAGCATTTTGTGGCCACAATATTTTGTTCTATTTTTTAAAGAAAAAGAAACTATTACCCACAACTTCTTCAAGAAACCAAGTTCTAGAGCCTGTGTGTGTAATTAGTTTCAATCTTTGTGTACATTGCACCTATATCTGCCTGCATGTGGAATGACTTTGAGTCATCAGGAGCAAAGTTAAACTACTGTAATAGTCAACTCAGTTGGGCCACAGGCCCCAGATGTTCAAACATTAATCTAGGTGGTGTGGTAAAGGAATTTTGTAGATACATGTAACATTTATAATCAGTTAGTTTAAGTAAAGGAGATTACCCTCAATAATCTGGGTGGATTTGACGCAATCATCAAAAGAACAGATGAGTGCTCTCCCTGACGAAGAATAAATTCTACCTATGGACAGTATGCAGCTTCAGTTTCCTCCAGGGAATTCCTACCTGGTGGATTGTCCTAAAGATTTTGGACTTGTCCAGCCAGCCTCCATAATCACATAACTCAATTCCTTTCAATAAGTCTCTCTCTCTCTCTCTCCCTGCCCTATACACACACACACACACACACACACACACATAAACATATATGTACACAACATATATGTGTGTGTGTATATATATGTACATTCTTCATAAATTGCACCTAAAGTTATGTCAGAGCAATTTCTGTTTTTCTAGTAGAGCCTGACTGACCAATACAGATTTTTATACTAAGAGTGGTTCCATAGGAGCAGAATTTTAAGGAAGAGCTATATGAATTGGTTTGGTTCTGCTATTCCTACAATATGCTCTCTAACGTGATTAAATTTAAAGGCACTACAGACCATTTTCAGTTGTGAAGAGGGTACTGGTAGTCTATGGCATGATATGGCAATGGAGAAACACAAATATCACCACTGAATACTCATAATCAAATATTTATAAAAGGCAAGGTTTTTGGTGACCATATATTTCATACCTTAGAACATTTAGCCAACCTAAAGAGTATGATGAAATTGGCTGGTTGCTACTAACTGTGCTATAGAAAATGGAAAGAAAAAGATAAAGTCAGGACTTGAAATTTCCTGTTAAAGCTCGCATAACCTGAATACTTCCATGTCTGCCCCCAACCAAATCCTTATCTCCTATAGCCATAGGGCTAAGATTCCAAAACTAGACTCTCATACCGTGGGTTGCTGAATTACATCACAAAATGAATTTTTTCCATTAAAGTAGGAGAATTGATTGAGAAGAAATGGGATCTTGAAAATTAGAATGGGGACATATGGGAAATCTCACTCAAACTTATGACATCAAACCTCTAAATTCTGATGAGTTTCCTTGCCAATAGAAAAATCTTTCCACCCCTGTCTGAGGTTAACTCCAGGTTGCCTAAAGAACCAGTAATGGCTGCTCCTGAGTTAGGTGCTTTGCAAGACCTGCTGATTCTCCTCAAAACCTACCCTTGAAACCCCTCTTTGCTTCTAGACTTATAACTAGACTCAAGTCCCAGCAGGCCTCAAAGATTAAGGTACAAAATGTGGTCCACACGGACATGTACTACATACCAAAAGAATTGCATGAGTTTTCCAATTTATACAATCTGAGGAATATGTGAATGAATATTAAGTATGTGGGATAATTGTGGAAGGAACATAAAGTCAAACCACATAAATAATTTCCTTTCAAGTGCATTCCTACAGGGATTATAGAGATTAGTGTCACATCAAGGACTTGAAGGATGCAAGTGTAATGATTCCCACCACATCTTGTTTAACTCATCTGCCTGTGGAGGGACTTCCACCACAGTAAAGTTCCCATAAAGTTGAATCAGCATGAATTTACTGATAACAGCCCTCTAAATGGAGATTCTGGATTCAATGTTTTAGCTCAAAAGGTTAGAGAAGGCTTTAATAGTTTGGTTCCTTGGCTGAAACATGGACTACAATGTGATCTACTTTAAATAAAGTCAAATGTCAAAACTAACTGCCTTGGTACACTAAAGAGGAAGGTATCCAAAGGCTAGGGAGGGAGACTGAAATATTATAATGAATTTATCAGGTAAGACCTGCTCACATACCCCAGGAGAGTCCTGAGTCATGGTGGTGAGTAATAAATTTGTGAGGGGAGTTCCAGCCTTCTTAAAGAGCTCTGCAGTCATTCTTCTTACTGGTCAGACATTACAGTGGGAATTACTGCCATTGAACTGGGTGGGATACTTAAGTGCAATAGGGATAATTGGCTCCCAGGGTGGCAGAGGCCATGGGGCAGCCTTAATCACCAAAGACAAGGTTGATGTGGTTACACAGTGAACAGCAAAGTCAATGCAGCAATCAGAATGGTCTAACTTGTGGAGACCTTTGGAATTGGCTAGTTGATCATGGTGTTTCTAGAAAAGAAATAGGTAATCTACTAAATTCTTAATCTGTATAAACAAGAATTCTAAAACTACTGAACTGTGGAGACCAAGTAGAAATCACCAGAACTATCTCCACTTAGAAAAAGAGTAAATCAAAAGCAAGTCTGTATTTCTAGATGAATTGCAGAACTTAATGCCACCATTAAGTGTTTGAAGGATGCAGGGTAATGATTCCCATCACATCTCATTTACTCATCTACTTAGCCTGTGTAGGACTAGGTGGCAGGCCCTACATAGGCTAAGTAGATGAGTAAATGAGATGTGAAGGGAATCTAGTGGTATGGGGCATGTTAGACATATACCTCCTAAAGTAAAGATTAAGTTGTTGCATTTGGCTCCTCATACAACCAAAAATGAAGCACAATGCCAAGTGGGATTCTTTGGATTTTAGAAGCAACATATTCTTTATTTGGGTGTACTACTCTGGATGATTTATTGAGTGACCCAAAAAGTTTCTAGTTTTGGGTGGGTCCCCAAAAAAGGGAACACTCTGTAATAAGTCCAAGCTACCACATAAGCTGCTTTGTCATTTGGAACATACAATTCATCAGATCTGGTGATGGTGCTTGAAGTGTCAGTAGCAGATTGGTTGGAGCCTTTGGCAGGTCCCTAAAGGTGAATCACAGTGCAAACTCTGAGGGTTTTGGAACAAAGCCCTGCCATCTTCTGAAGACAGCTACTCTCCCTTTGAGAAATGGCTTTTCATCTGCTACTGGGCCTTTATAGAAACTGAACACCTCACCATGGGCCACCAAGTTACTAGGAAACCTAAGCTACCCATCATTAGATGGCTGTTGTCTAATTCACCAAGACTTTTAATGTTGGGCATGTGCAGCTGTACTCCAATATCAAATGGAAGTGGTATATATAAGATTGGGCTGAAACAGGCTCAAGTAATTTACATAAGGAAGTGGCCCAAATGCCTATAGTCCCCACTCCTGCCATTACCTTCTCTCAACCAATCCACACCTATGGTCTCCTGGGGAGTTCCCTGAAATGAACTGACTGAGGAAACAAGGTTTCAGAATGGTTTGCAGATGGTTTTACATGATATACCAGTACCACCAGAATGTGGAGAGTAATTGCAGTACAGCCCCTTTCCAGTACATCTCTGAAGGACAATGCCAAAGAGAAGTCCTCCTAGTGGACATAACTTTGAGCAGTGAAGCTAGCTGTTCATTTTGCTTGGAAGGATAAATGGCCAGACATATATACTATATTGACTCATTGGCTGTGGTCAACAGTTTGGAGATGGGCATCAACTTAAAAGGAACATGATTGAAAAATTGATGACAAGGGTATATGAGAAGAGGGATGTAGACAGAACTCTCTATTAGGACACAGAACATAAGAACACAAAGATATTCATGTCCCATGTAAATGCTCACCAAAAGATGACCTCAGCAGAGAAGACTTTTAATAATCGAGTGGGTAGGATGACCCATTCTGTGGATACTGTGCTTCTTTTCCCAGCCACTCCTGTCTTTGACCAGAGGGTTTGTGAACAGTGGCCATGGGGAGGGATGGAGGTTATGCATGGGTTCAGCAACAAGGAATTCCTCTAAACAAGGAAGTTGGAGATAGGCAAACCCAACTTCAGCCACCGCTGAGTGCCTAATCTGCCAGCACCTGAGACCAACACTGAGCCCCCAATATGGTATCATTCCCTGGGTGTTTAGCCAAGCTACCTGGTGACAGGTTGATTATATGAGACTGCTTCTATCTTGGAACAAGTGGTGCTTTGTTATTACTGGAATTATACACTTATTGTAAATATAAATTTACTCTCCCTCATGTAAAGTTCCTGTCGTAATTACCTCCATGAATTTACAGAATACTTCATCCATGCTTATGGTAATCCACACAGCGTTGCTTCTGATCAAGGAGCTTACTTCACAGCAAATAAAGTATAGAAACTCTCAATCACTGATGTTACCATGTTCACGTTCTCAATCCAAATCTGTATATACTCAATATGTGGTTCCTGGTCTCCTACTGCCAAGAGTCAGGAATACAATAATCGAGGGGTGGAAATGAGAATAACATCACTCACAATTACACTTAGCAATCCACTACAGAAATTTTTCTTCATGTCCCCATAACCTTATGCTTTGCTGTTGGAGAGGTCACAGTTTCAAAGGGAGGTGTGCTTTCACTAGGAGACACAAGAATTCCACTGAACTGGGAGTTAAGGCTGCCAGCTGTCACTTTGGGCTCCACAGACTTTTGAATCAACAGGCAAAGTTACTATATTGGTTGAGGTGGTGAATCCTGATTAGCAAGGGGAAATTGGGCTATACCACACAATGGAGGTAAGGATGAACATGTCTAAAATACAGGAGATCCCTTAGAGCATCTCTTATTAGTACCACATTCTGTGAAGAAAACCAGAGTAAAACCACAATAATCAATACAGGCAGGTCTGCTAATGGCCCAGCCCCTTCAGGAATGAAGGCTTGGGTCACTCCACAAAGAACCATGACCACCTGAGGTGCTTGCTAACAGCAAAGAGAATTATGGAATGGGTAACGAAAGAAGGAAATGATAAATACCAGCATTGACCACATGGCTAGTTCTAGAAACAAGGATTGTAGATTTTAAGTACCCCTTATTTTGTTAGAAATGTGTGTGGATATGTATTTTAGATTTTTGCTTTCTTCCCTCTTTTAACTCATTGTCATCTAATATAAGATATATTAATAATGGCTAACTTTACATCACAGTGTTTAAGCTACAGGATGTCAAGCAGAACAGTGAATGATATTGCCTCCTCTTCTAGGGAAAGGGTTGGCATGTTTTGGGTTGCAAAACATGCTTCAGGAAAGATGTACTGCATTTGGTGGAAGAAGGACTGTGATATGGTCTTTACTGTGAGACTAAATATGGTTTCAGGAAATGTGCATGAATCTAAAGTTGACAAAATGTGGACTGTGATGTGATGATAAGCTTCATGTGTCAACTTGACCAGGTTGTAGTCCCCAGTTAATTAAACATTTCTCTAGGTGTTGCTGTGAAGGAATTTTATAAATGTGACTAATAGCTGCAATTAATTGACTTTAAGTAGAGATTGTCCTCAATATCTTAGTGGTCCGGGTTCAACTGACTGAAGGGGCTTAAGAGCAGAATTGAGATTTTCTTGAGGGAAAAGAAATTCTACCTGTGGACTGAAGCTTGAACTCTTGCCCCGGAGTTTCCACCCTGCCCTTCTGCTAGTCTGTGGCTTCCTTAAGCCCATTCCTTGCAGCAAGTTTCTTAATGTATATCTCCTACTGGTTCTGTTTCTCTGGTAGAAGCCTGACTGATACAGCTGCATACAGATTCCAAGGGCATATAAGAGTGAAACATATTAAAATCATTTCCAGTATAAGAAAAATTCCATTAAAAAAGCAAAGCTTTGTCATCCATCATGATTCCAAATGGTGTACTAGAAATAGAGCATTTAAGAAAGTATAAATTCAGATATAAAACTAAAACCCAGTATAGTAAACTACTTGCCCCAAAGTCACACAGGTAAGAATTTGAAGCTAGATTTTATGACAGAAACATTTATTTTATTTTAATTTCTTAACTTATATTAATTAATTAATTTATTTTTATTGCATTTTAGGTTTTAGGGTACATGTGAAGAACATGCAAGATTGTTGCATAGATACACACGTCAGTGTGATTTGCTCCCTTTCACCTATATCTGGCATTTCTCCCCATGCTATCTCTCCCCAACTCCCCAACCCCTGCTGTCCCTCTCCTATTTCCCCCATTACTTAACTTATATTTAATAAATGAATGCATTGTTTCTCTAGACAAGATTCACTATTGTAAAGAAAATCTAATAAAAAGAAACATGGATTTTTTTCCTCTATTGAAAGTAGTACTTGGAAAAACAATGATAGCACTTTGAAACTTCATAGTAACTTAGATTTTTAAAAAGTGAGCATCAACTTAAGATTTAAATTCAAAATGTAAAGCACGAAAATGCTTGGATTTTGTTTTGAGGGTTTTGTTTTTCTTTGATTACAAATCTATGAGTACATATAAAGTCTTAGATCAATAATAGAAGGCTGTTAAATGCTAAGACGCAGCCAAAAGAGTCAATGTTTAGTTTTTTATTCGTCCTTAGAAGTAGAGGCCTTGGTCTGATGTAGGGCATTCCCAAATAATATAACTAGGGACGATATTTCCCCAAATAATGATTGTCAGGGAAAAGGCCAGTTAACACTCATATTATTGTAAGGAAATTAATTTCAGCCACTTCCACATAATTTTCTCTTCTATTACAAGCAAACTTCAGTAAAAACAAAGACCTTCTTCCTAATTCTTTCATTGTATACTTTCTTCTTTTATAGATAACCTCTTCCTAAGGATAAATCTAAGCAAAGTAAGGAATAATAACACCTCTATATCACTTCACGTAGGCCCCATGTGAGCAATTTCAACTACAGAAAGTCTGATCTGAAAGTTAGGAAAATCTTAACAAAAAAAGAAAGGCAAGGCAGATTGTATCAAAGCTGCCTTTTAATCTTCCTCATCAGTAATAAAGGCACAATTTTGTAATTAACACACAAGGTTTTCAATTTTCAAAAGGTGACAGGCACATGAGTCTGTACTAAGGAATATCAAGTCAGTATCTATAAAGACCTTCCTAGCTCCCGGCTCTCGTGTCCTTCCAATCCATATAACCCCCAAACCTGAGGAAATCCGTCACAAGTTTCCTTTAACCTATGGCCCCACATAACAGATTCCCTGCTTTAATGCCCTACGTAGTTCACTGCTCCCTACAAGACGGGCCTCTGTACTAGTTTATCCAGTTTTCCCAGGGCCTGTCTTTCAAGCCCCAGTCTCAGCCCCAATCCATGGGCCCCACAGTCTGTGAACAGATCTCTGTTTATCTGCCTGAATATTGTCTGTTTCCAGACTCTGTCACCACAGCCCACCCACCTGCTGGGACACCATCTGCTGCACCTTGCTGGTTCTGGTGGACTCCGACCCCCTATCTGCCAGGACTGCCTCCTATTGACATCATTATTCTCTCTAGATAATGAGCCCACTAGCTCGATCGGACTTTCTCCCATCAGTGGAAACAAGTTCCAATTCTAGCGGCCTTTCACACTGGAGACCATGCTCTGCCGTTAAAAAACAAAGTAACCCCATCCTCTACCACCAACTCTTATTCTGACAATGTTGCACTACTCTTCGTCCTTTAAAATACTCCAATTTAACAGGTTTCAAGCAAAATTAAAACAGATTGTAGATTGGTTAAGAAAGAGTTGTGTGTATATGATAACCCTAAAAGATAGAAGTCATGTACCAACCTGTACTAAAGTGCTAAACAGCAGAATATTTTCACTGGCAAAACAAAACTGAAAAGCAATAATCAAATTCAGCTTTCCAAATACTCTGCCACTTATTAGCACATTTATAAAGAAAAAAATTGAAAAATAAAATAAATGACATTAACTCTTTAGGAAGTAAACAAAATGTCTACCTAATGCAGAAACAAGTCCCACACCCAGCTATAGGAGTTGTCACAGTCCATACAACTCTAAGATACATGAATATTTTGCTTAGTTTTTAAAGCAGTCCTTTAGTTCTGCAAATATGCCTTGATTTAAAACAAATGACAGAGAAAAGAAATCATTAGTGTTAGCTATATAATCATTAATACTCCACATAGGAACAATGTTTTCACCAGGATAAGTTTAATAAGTTAAAGATGTATTGAAAACAAAGGAAAGAAACACTTAAAATGATATAGTTCTCAAATTCAAAGTACTGTTTGTAGACATCAGTTCTAACGAGGTCACATCACATTAAAATGTTATTAAACAATTAGCTGTACAGGCAATATTCTAAGTACTTTACAAATATCAACTGCTTTAATCTTCTTAATAACTCTGAGGGAGAGGTACTAGTATTAATACCATTTGCAAATAAAAACACAGAGACAGAGAGATTAAGTAATTTACCAGATGTCACACAGCTGATAATAAATGACAAAAGTGAGACTCAAATTCAGCAATTAATGGTTTGATCCCCTGCACTGCACTGCATCTCTGAATGACTTCTGAGGCTCCTGCAGCCAGACGTGGCAAAGCAAGGTATAGAATATAGATTTGACTTCTGCTGTCTAGTGCTCTTTTCATCAAATCTTTCAGTCAGTTCAAATGTTCACCTAGCATTAGAAAGACTAAGAAATTCTATGTGGTGGGCTAGTCAATTGCCACAAGCAAAAACAGCAAAAAATAAAAATAAATAAAAAAATACATATATATATATATATATATATATATATATATATATATATATAAAGTATTCCTAAAATTACAACTATGATATACATGTAAATACTGACAACAGAATTCACAAGCTAACATATAGAATAATTTTAAGTGGCTCATTTTGAGTTAACCCCTTGCAGTCAGCTCACATAATATGAAAAAACAATGTAACTACAACCCAAAGTAAACCAAAGAAGAGCTTTCACTGATATGAAGCATTGTTTTGCTTTTTTCTCAGCCATACTACAGCAACCATACCCACACAAACAGAACTGACATATACTAAATACTTTTAACAGTAATTAGCAATGAAACTATTCATGATGATGCCGGGCGCAGTGTCTCATGTCTCTAATCCCAGCACTTTGGGAGGCCGAGGTGGGCAGATCATGAAGTCAGGAGTTCAAGACCAGCCTGGCCAACACGGTGAAACCCCTTCTCTACTAAAAATACAAAAAATAGCTGGGTGTGGTGGCATACATCTATAATCCCAGTACTCAGGCAGCTGAGGCAGGAGAATCGCTTGAACCGGGAGGCAGAGGATGCAGTGAGCTGAGATTACGCCACTGCACTCCAGCCTGGATGACAAGAGTGACTCCGTATCAAAAAAAAAAAAAAAAAAAGAAAATATTTATGATGTCTTTCAGCAATTTAAAGATACATCTTCTAAGATAAACAATAATAATAAGTGTATGTGCAGCTTTTGAATAGTGATTTCATCTTTATGAAAGTTATAACCTCAACCTTTTCATGTTATGTTTAAAAAACTACATTTACACTTCCCTTACAATGAAATTTGATTTTTTAAATGAGTATAGTTAAAATTTCTATGCTATTTACAAGCTATGATAATACATTGACATTAAGTTAATAAAAAATATTATGTGTTCTCAAGCATCTGTAAATTAGAATATTATAGGCTGAACAAATTTGTAGAGAATTCAAATAACCATAATTTTATTAAGAACATTAGGTGAAACTTGAAACTTAACATGATAGATCTTTACTTATATCATTTAACTTATACTCTGTATTTTAGCAATTATATTTTTATTTCTAGCAGGTAGTCAAGAATACTGATTTTAGTGGCATTGGCATTGGTGGTAGAGTGGTGATCACAGCTGCCTTCTAAGAATGCTGATTTTATTTATCTTATAAATGTGTAAAATGCTTTGGAGAAACAAAAACAAATTTGAAGTGAGTAAAACTAAAAAGTAAACATCAGGTTACACAGCTGGTTAATGGCAGTCCTTGAAATGCCCAGCTCAAATCTCAAAATCAAACAGTTACATAGGGTAAGAAATAGAATGCTTTCTACTCAGTGTTTTGTTCGTTATGCTACTTCTTATGTTTAGAAAACACTTGGAAAACCAAAATAATGCAATCTTAGGGCTGCCTCATTAGAAAAACGAAAAAGCTTTACCTTCCCTTCAAAATGGCTGGTAACAGTATAGCTTTAATGTTTTTCCTTTTGCTTGCGCTCTCCCCTACCAGGTACACCTAAATACTGCCTCTTTTTAAAAAAATTAAAAATCTGCAATCCTTTTAATCTTAGGAGCTATTCTAGTTTAGAAGTTTAAAATAAAGATATAATGAGGAATTTGTTGTCCCAACACCATAAATCATAGTGATACAATAGCAATATCACCTTTACTATTAAGAATACCTGAGACTAAGCCTAGGTAAAGGAAATTGCAGACCTGTATTGAACCTGCAAGTTTCAGGCTATGGTTTAATTAGCGAGTGAATTTTCTGTCTCCAGTACATTGGCACACCCAAACCTCAAAGAGATGTCACACTCATTAGCTGGAAATCAAGACACCTGTAGGATAAAACTAAGCTGACAGTAACTAGGAAAGAGATGACGTCTGATCACCAGTGATACCTGATTTTCCCAGACCACATTGTCCTACCTAAGGGGAACAAACGGGATAGAGTGAGAAGAGGAAGCAAATAGCTTTACCTGGCATATAAGACAGCAAGCATAAAGAAACAATGATAAATTAAAACTATACTGCTATCAGCCATTTTGGCGAGGTATCAGACTTCATTTTTCTAACGAGATGGCTCTAAGAATGCATTACCTTAGTTCTCTGTTTTCTAAACATAAGCAGCAGAATAAAAACAGAACAATGAACTAGAAAAGCTCTCTATCTCTTGCCCCATGCAATATTTTGATTTTGAGATTTGGGCTGGATATTTCAAGGACCGCCATTAACTAGCTGTGTAACCCAGTATTAAAAGAACAACTTTAGTCAAAATAAATTTAACAGTTTATTTAAGCAAAGGATGAATAATGAATTAGCACTCAAAACTGAGAGAGGTTCAGAGGGCTCTGCTCTAGCAGCCTAAGCAGTGGGCTTTTATAGTCTGAACATGGAAACGAAGTAAAAATAATTACTTTATTGGCTACAGCTATGCATTTGCCTTATTTGTGTATGGTTCAACAGGAGGTCTCTTGTTACATAACCAATCAGCTTGCTGGCTGTCTGTGATTGGCTGAAGCTCAATTCAAAATTAATCAGTAACAAGGAATGCCTCTAAGTTAAGTTTTGGTGTGGCTTGTATAAGGGTTCTGGAAACAGAAAAAAGCGTAGATGAATGGCCTCCTGATTATTTGGCTTTAATATCAGAAAGTCACATCATCTTTCACAGCTTTGTTTTTCTTCATAGGCAGTCTAATCCTCCATTGTGGTCTGCCTGGGAAAAATCCTAGTTTATTCATATTTTCCTGACTTCCCACCCAGTTTAGCTTTTGTCATTTTCAAAAGTTCCCAGTAGTGGCAATATATAAAGCCATACATTAGAATGATGTTTTCTTCTAACTTTTCTGGCAATAACATTCTGTTCTCCACAGGCCCAATTTAGGAGTAGGGAAAGCCACTAGATGTGAATAGTGAATGAAGTGTTTCATTTACCAAGTGAAATATAGCTTTCACAGGGAGAACAGAGCTAGAACTATATATATCTACATATATTTCAAAAACAAGGTGTGATATTTTTGTAAGTAGAAAAAACACAAATCAAGACTAAATATTGGGATGGTTCTATAAATACATGAGTGAAAATATAAAATAGACTGGAACAATGCACACTAATTCATAGGAGCTTCTGAGAGTAGACTTGACTAGCTATTGTATTTTATTTCTTTATAAAGGAGGCTTTAAGCAAACACTATAAAATAAAATGAGACAATTCTGGGAGATGGGAATTGATTTTATTCTTTATTCTTCTCTTCATTATTTAAATGTCTCATTTAAATTCATATTCATATAACATAAATTATACAAATAAAAAACCGAACACAGACTATGAAAACAAAGAGAAGGTGAAGCTAATGAAAGATAGACGAGAGTATTGAAATATTTATTTATTTAAATATTCATTAGTGCAGCTGGTAGGCATGTGAGAAGTGGACCACAGCCCATTGAGTTAACGTTCTTACAGGGAATCACTATTTGGTTTATGTGTCTCATGTTGGCATAATCTGACTCTGGTTCACCACCTGAGTCCTTTTGGACTCTTTGCCGGCTAGTTCAAATTATGCAACAGTTGATACTAACAACATGACTGAAAAATAGGAATTGATTACAAGACGCTTAGAAGTAAACCCTAGCAACTTTCAAACTCATCCAACTTGCATGAGCAGGCTCTCTTTGAACATGTCCCAACATGTTGTCCAAGATCTCCTTTGATATGACAAACTGAAGTTGACAGTACAGGTGTCTTAGAATAATACAAAGTAGAAACTGAGCTAAAATTGTTTTTTTAGCAACAAAGAATAGGTAAATAATAAGGAACAGTAACAAAATAGAACAATTATCTTGGCAGGTTTTCTAATGTTGTATATGTTTAATATTTTTCACTGTACATTTTATTTTATGAATCCCAAATAAGGAGAGAGGAACTTTCTACTTTAGTGTCATTTTAACTATCTGGATTCCAAGTGTTTCCCAAGATGACATTCTAGTTCCCATGTATTAAGTACCATCTATTGAGTGCCCACTCTATGGCAACCATTTTGAATTAGTTCATTTACACTCATTATTTTATTCTGTTCTCACCACAGTACTGTGACATGTACTATCTCCCTTTCTCTGATGTAGGCACTAAGGATCAGAGATGAGAGATTTGGTCAAACCCTAAGAGTAAGTGACAAAGCTGGTAGGTCTAACTCAAAAGCACCCTTGTAGTCCCTTATTGTATTGTCTTCAGGGGAACCCTTCCCACATCAATGATTTCAACAACAGATCCTGGAACTTTTGTCTTTGGAGATGAATTAGTTACCCACCCCCAACGCCAACCCCTCACCCTCCCACTTACAACCACCCAACTTAGTTATCAGAGGTAGCTTGTTATAATTTCAGGCACCCTTTCCTTTGATTCAGCAAAAATGTTTCTTCTTTTAATTCCATCCACTCAATCTAGTTTTGCCTTCTCAATCACACAGATTTTTTTTTGACATGATATTTCTCATATAATTGAAAAAAGTAAGCACATCATCTCTAGGACTTCCACAAAGTAAGTCATCAGCCACTCCTGATAAAACACCCTTTGGGTCTCCTCACACTCCTGTAGTCAATTTTCTCTGGTTCAGAATTTCCATGCTAGTGATTCACAAAGAATCACTCTGGAGAATTGCCATGTCTTCAGCTCTGATCCCCACAGCTCACAACAGTGCAGGGCACAGGGTAAATGGGGTAAACACTCAATGAACACTTGCTGAATGAAGAAATGAGAAATGAGTTTGGCACACTGCAAACATTAATTGACAATTACTTTGATCACTAAGAATTAGTGCTAATCTGTTAATGACCACCTTCATTCTTTGTATATATTCCCTTTACTCTCCTTGACAAGAGCGTCTGTGTATTCTGCTCTTTTGTTTTTTGGTTGTTTTGTTTTCCATTTTTGCCTCCAGAACTCACTGCTTACAGTGTTTGGACCGTCTTCAAAAAGTGATAGTTCGTCTAGCATGAACATTAACAAGATTTATTCTTTTTTTTTTTTTTTAACAGAGATGGAGTTTCGCTCTTGTTACCCAGGCTGGAGTGCAATGGCACAATCAGCTCACTGCAACCTCCGCCTCCTGGGTTCAAGCAATTCTCCCACCTCAGCCTCCCGAGTAGCTGGGACTACAGGCATGCGCCACCATGCCCAGCTAATTTTTGTATTTTTAGTACAGAGGGGGTTTCATGATGTTGACCAGGATGGTCTTGATCTGCTGACCTCATGATCCACCCGCCTTGGCTTCCCAAAGTGCTGGGATTATAGGCGTGAGCCGCGGCGCCCAGCTGGGGATTTATTCTTTATTTTTATGGTTATCCTTGTTTGATTTGGTTATTCTTGCTTAAAACAAAATGGCTAAGTTTCTCTTTTGCCTTTATTACCCATGAGGAAAAGAAAAAATTTTACATAGTTATTTTGTCTACCTAAGGGCCTTTATCTGGGGGTGGCCAAAGAATATATCCACTAAATGTATATTTATGAACAAATAAAGATACATGTTTAAAAGTCAATATTTATTTAGCAAGAGTATTAGAGCTAAGTCTATTCTGTAGTCTTTTTTTAGTTTCAGACACTTCTAGGCATGTCTCCTGAACCAGCAGGATTAATCTGCCTGGGATCATGAATACCTAAAAGTTCTGTGGCAAGGACAGTGATGATGGCTGGCTGTTAGCCAAACCCCAGGACCAAGACCTGCCTGGCAAAAAGCCACTTATTAACAATCCTAGTCCTTGTGTAAGTGAGGGAAGAAACTCTTTAAGGTGAATGCATAAAGAGAGTCGAAGTACTAACTCAATACAGGGACAATGGTCAGGGTTAGAAAGCAACAGATGAATGGCTGAATGCAGAACTTTGAGAAATTTGAGCCCTGAAACAAAAGGGCAACACAGGTTGGGTAGCAGATTCCATGTCAACTTAGAGACTGTTGGCAAGAGGGCATGAAGTAGAGTGAGTGTTCTCAGGAGGAATAGCAGTGAACAGAGGTCAATGCATTGGCCACAATCATGGATAGGGGCTGGATGTGAACAGAAAGTCTAGAAAGTTCATGGTCCCACTGGTTAGTCTTTTCCGTGAGATATTTGGAGCTCAGAGTCTAGCAATTATGCTAACAGGGCCTGGGACAGAAAATTGCTATTTTGTTGGTGTTAAGTGTTAATTGATTGTGATAGTACAGGCTGGTATAACCTTCAATATTTTACCTAAATTAAAACTACAAAAAAATTATTGGTCATTACTTATTATACATTTTCCTTTCACACTTCCTCTGAGCTCCCCGCATTGAAAGAGCAGAGGTACTCTGGAAGGAGGCAAACAATCTTTCTTATATCATCAACTTTAATAAAACAGGAAACATTTCTCTTCAAATTTTAACATTGTGTCACTCCTCTGCAATTTTCTACTGCATTATTCAAGACAGAAATGGAAGTATTTCATTTTTATTAGAGATAACTTACTTTAACATGTTATTAAAATTCAGAAGGTTGCAAATAATTTCTACTGAAATAAAACACATATGTGAGAATTATAAAACTGTCTACTTGAAATCCTCAATTCTCTTGGATATTCTAAGCCAAATTTAATTGATTGTTTCAGGTGGAAAATTTACTTTTCCATATTATCACTGGTCTTTACTAGCACTTCGTCTTTATTTTTAACTAAGACTTAGTATGTATTCTTCACACAGAAATTTCTGTGATGCTGTTTGCCTTCCAGAGTTAAAATGCCAAATTAGTACTATCCCAGAACAATTTCTGCTTCACTCAGCCTTCAAACAGTAATATATTAAAATGTTAATCAGAACCTACTAATTTATTAATTCTGTTTCCCCACAAAAAAAAATCAAGAGAAACCAATTTTAAAACATTTATTATGTTCATGCTATTTGAGTCTCTTCTCTGTTTTATATGTAGAGAAGTTTTAATATATTTACAATCAAGTCTATCAATCTTCAATTATGATTTTTGCCTTTGACATCATGTTAGACAAGATTATAAAATTATTTGCCAATCTATTTTCCTCCAGTTATGTCTCTGTCTTTGTTCTGCTTTTATCAATCTGACATGTATTTGTATATTGTACAAATAAAATTTCCAAATTTACCCTAACATAAACTAATTATTGCTGTTGTGCTTTTTGAATGGTTATTAACTTTCTCCATCAACATAAAACATGTTTTTTCTTATGCATTACTTTTATATGTGCTTTGATCTGTCTGGGGAATTGTCAAACTGATTTGGCTTCTCTAAGTTTCCATGTTAGTAAATAGTACCACACAGTTTTAATAATTGTAACTTTTTAATATGCTTTAATATTGGGAAATAGCAAGTTATATATATATATATATATATATATATATATATATATATATATATATATATTTAATGTGCCTTTTCTAGACTGTCCATGCTTCCAGATGAATTTTAATAATCATTTTGCCAAGCTCTCCTCCAAAACTTTTCAAGATTTTAAATGAAATTGTACTATCTTTATAAACTAATTTGAGGAAGCTAACATCTATACAACATCTATTATTCTCATCCAAGACTACAACATAAACTTCATTATGGCTTATTTTTCTTTCTGCATAACATACTTAACAAACAATTGTTTATCTGTGTTTCTCAATAAGTGTTATTTTCTTAAAGTCTTCCACATTTCTTTAATAGTTTATTCATAGCTTTGTGATATTTAATGGCTATTATTAGATTTTTTTCATGTTTTAAATTTTTTGCTGCCATAGAAAAATGAACTGATTTTTACACATTTATCTTTTGTATAGTAACTTAACAAAGTTCATTACCCTAATGGTTCTTCAGTTAGTTCTCTTGGGATTATCACTGGTCTTTACTAGAACTTCATCTTTATTTTTAACTAAGATAGAGTATGTCTTAGTAAAATATGTATATTTTAAGGAAAAAAGATGTAGCCATTTTTCTAATTATTATAATCTTTGAGAGGCAGCATAACATAATATTTATGATTAAAGACTCATGGGTCAAACCACATGAATTTTAATTCAGCTCTGCTACTTATTAGTTGCATGACCTTGGCCATGTTACTTAGCATCTCTTGGCCTCAGCTTCCTAATTTGTCAAATAGAATGATAGTAATCCAAATCTCCTAGGGTTGTTGTAAGAATTAAATGAGTTAATATTTGTAAAGCTTTTAGAACAGTTCCTAGCATATATGAGAAGAATTCAGAAAATATTTGTCTTTTAAAACAAATATTTTAACCAATTCCATTGGTTAAAAAATTTGTTAAATGATATTAACTATAAGTGATGAAATTGGTCATGTAGTAAGCCACTAGGGTTTTTCTGCTTTCTTAAAATCACTTTTTTATATTTTAATGGTACCTCTCTATTCCTAAATTATTATACTACATGTATGTGTGTTTTCTTAAAAGAAAGATGGTTGCATTTTATCAAATGTCATTTGAAATCTATTTGGAAGTTAAAACACTGGTTTTATTCTTTGGTATATTACTACGAAATCACTTGAATAAGTTTCCTGATACTAAACCACATTCACATTCCTAGAATAAACACAATGTGTTGTATTATTCTATTTTGTTGATATCTACATTCCTTTAGCTAGTATTTCAATAAATTATTATCTTCTTTTTTGTGTTACTTTTATTAGTTATGTTTTTTGACGTTTTTAGTATTGTGCTTCTTATTAAATAAATCAGAAAAATGTTTTCTCTTTCATAGGATTCATAGAGTATAGGGATAATTTGTTCCTTAAGAGTGCATATTTTTAATAATTGATTATAAATAGCTGATGAAAAGAAGATACTTTAGTCATTTAAATGTAGTGTTTTAGCTCCTGCCAACCTTTCTTTTCAAGCTGGTCAAGGACATAGGCTTATGCATCTGACAAAATTAGGCTCAAGTCCTAACTTCACCACCCACTTGCTAAATGTGTGCATTTGGCAAGGTGTGCCTGTATCACTGGAAATAACCATGCCTTCCTTACCTTCCTCATAGAGTTATTGTGAGAATTAAATAAGATTATGCTTATAAATCATTGTATATTCAGCCCACAATATAGGCCAAATAATTATTTTATGTTAGTTTTAATTTTCCTTAAGTACAAAATTAATTCATATTTATAATTCTACTTATTTTGTCCTAGTATGGAGAATCTAGTGGTTTACGTAGAAATATAAACGGTTCTGATAAAATTATTTGTGTGAAATTACTTTATAATAAAAGTAGATGTCAATTAAGACAGGTTATTTTTTTATTTTTAGACATAAATTTAAATGTTTACATCAAAGTAAAAATGTTCTGATGAGCCATGGAAATGAACCTATTGCCAATGTTTAAACAAAATCACAGAGGGTTAATAGGAAAGTTGTACACTGGTTTTACGAAGACCAAGCAATGGGCCTAAACCAAATGTAACGTATTCCATTCCTTCCTGCTCCTCTGGAATTGTGTTCTCATAGGAATCTGAGAGGCGGTGAAGAACTTCGGAGCCTTCCCTCAGGCTGCAGCTTATCTCTTGCTTCATCATCTAAGCTGCAGTGGAGAAGCAAGGTTCTCACTCTGGGTAGGCAAATGTAGCAATAAGGGATCGAGGTGCCCTCAAACAAAATTTCTACCAAACTGATAACATGTATTTATTTATTTATTTACTTATATTACACTTTTAAGTTCTGAGATAAATGTGCAGAATGTGCAGGTTTGTTACACAGGTATACACGTACCATGATGGTTTGCTGCATCCATCAACCCGTCATCTACATTAGGTATTTCTCCTAATGGTATCTGTCCCCTACACCCCCACTCCCTGACAGTCCTGGGTATATGATGGTCCCCTCCCTGCATCCATGTGTTCTTGTTCAGCTCTCACTTATGAGTGAGAACATGCAGTGTTTGGTTTTCTGTTTCTGTGTTACAAACTCATAACATTTTTATGAAATACTAATAAGACTGCAGTATGAATGTGGCCTCAATTTTCAAAGGCTGTACTACTGATGTAGGCCAGTATGAATATATACAGATATCTGTCATAGATAGATAGATACATAGATAGATAGATAATTGGACAGATATCTGTGTTATATACATATATATCACCAGCACACAAAAACCTGTCTCTCAAAAAAGTATTAACTTGAGGTGTATGTCTACCTATTAGTGTCATCAAGAACATTTAATTGTATGTACTGATTATAATTCTATTATATGGTCTCTGAGGAGAGTAGTAACGAGAAAAGCAGTAAGTTTGTAAGACCTGATAGGCAGTATGAATTTCTCTTCTGTTTTAAAGGCTATAAACTTCAAAACATTATTCTGAGGGGTTAGCTGCCTCTACTAAGAACTATTTAAATAGGCACAGCTAAGAGTAGAAATGTCAAACCAAGTTCAGTCTCTACTAATCACTTATCCCTGGCAGATGCAAGTTGAAAATGTGTATCTCAAGGTCCCAGTATGTATTGTTTGCCATTAATTAGGAATTAACAGTAGATTCTATCAACCTTATATTAAACTACATTGTCTTCTAAAAGGAAGATATCCCACCTTACATTTTGTATGCTGTCATCTGGTTTTACAGCAACAAAAATATTTTTAGGAACATCTTCAATATGTTATTCCATATGTTCCAAGATCAGTGGAAGAAAAATGTACTTACTTTTTCTTTTCTGTCCCTGGGACAGTGTTTCTGGCTTCTCCCAGAGTTCTCTTGATCGAGTGTCTTTTCAATATAGCACGACTCCTGAAGGAAACAAAGGCAGGAAAAGATTTATTAAGACAAACATCTCTAGTTTCTTGTCTCTTGCAAAAAAGAACAAGTTGTTCCTTACACAAAAATGTCTAATTTAGAGCAAACGTCATATGTTTTTAAAAAACATTCATTGTCTTTTATATTCCTCTTCCCATATTTTTTTTCAGTTTCTCTAGCTGATAGCAAGAGCAGGATAAATTTTCTTGAGTAAGCAGCTCCATACACCCAGATAAATGAGTGATGTATTTCTTTTTGTTACTTTGTTCACCATTCAAACACATCAATTGTATTCTGAGCAGTCTTTCTTGTGTTTTGCTCTAAAACTGTGGAACATGAACAGAGACATTCTTACTAAATAATAAAATCAACAAGAGAGCAATAAACATACGTATTTTAGATTTTCACATTTCCACTGAAAAATAGATTCACTAGGTGATAGTCTTTCTCAAATGTGTGATTTACAAAGCAACAAAGCCCTGCAACCACTCATCTTTGAATTTAAATACCAAGGAGCAAGGACATTGTTTTTCTCAATTGCAAGATACAGTGATTGCAATTTTTGGAGAGAAATTAATCCAATAAAATCCAGTCTATGCACAATGCCTCACCATCAAGGGGTAACCTAAACATTTTGCTATGAATAAGTAGACAACCCACTTGCATATTTTTTTCTGATCATATTCCTTTAGGTATTTATATGTCAAAAGTCCCCAATTAAAAACTAGTTATTAGCTTTAAATAACTGGAAAACCTAGTTATTTTCATTTACATATCTACTTCTGATGGAGGCGGCCATAACTGATCACTGGGTTAACCAGGCGCCCTTTCACTCAGGCAGTCTACACATTTGAGCAGACACATAGTAAATGCTTAGATGTTAAAAACGAAAGAGCGATGCTTCTTTCATTTTATGAAGATCATGTTTCTTTTTCTAAATGTGGGGACAGTAATGTCAATATTACTCTGCTGATAGATAGGACAGATACCTGAATACTAGTGTTATTTGGAGCAGGGAAGAGTCTAGCTTTATATTACGTATTCAAGGATCAATGTTGTCTGCTGTCTTCTCTTCCCTATTTCTTTCTAATAAACCATCAAATTCTATCTATTCTAGGTTTTAATGTTCTTCAATTCACTCTTCCTTCCAACTCCATTTGCACAGGCAAATCTAGTTCAACTCTTCCCAGCCATAGATTATTCTATCCCGCCCACTGTTCCGGGGTTATGACGTCTCTTGCTAGTCTCCCTGGCCTGAGCCATTCCCCTTCCAATCCATCCTGCATACACCTTTCACACTGGGACAGTAACTGAACTTGCAATTTGTATAAAACCCAAGAACTATATATAGTGGAGATATTTCACTATGATTCTCAAATAAATTATCTTTTTCCCTAAATGTCAACAGCGTTATGTTAGCCACTCTATGTTAGTTTTCAAACAGTTTGATTACTCTTTTTTTCCACTTCTGATGTCCTAAGGGCATTGTAACATAAAGCACTGACCTCAATTCTAGTTTCAACTCATCTATTTTTCAGCTGTTGATTTTGAGGAGTCATCTCCTTTCTTGCAGGTAAATGACAGAGCCTTGCTCATCAAATGGCATAATAATATTAATTCTGCCCATCTCTACAGGTTGTCCTGAGATTTGAGGAAGATCACATATAGTGAAATTCCAAATATATGGTTATTATGCTCCCTGAAGATCTGCAAAACTATAAACTTGCTTTCTTTGTTTAACACTAAATACAGCTTGGGACCCAAGAGGTATCTGTGATCAGACTCTTAAGTCTTACAGTTTTCTTTTGGAAATGTGATGTTCTAGTTTGTTTTGGCTTTCAAAGAAAAAGAACACCAAAGGAATTATACTCGAATATATTTGGATATCAAAGACTCTGAATCTAAAAGAGTGGAAAAAAGGAAAGGGAGCTCAAAACAGTGACAAATCTCAATTGTCTGAACATGCCATTTAAAAATTAACTCAACTGCCGTATGTGGCACAGATATTAATGTCATCTTCTTCAAAACTTTGCTAATACCTCCAGACATTACTGCACTAATAGAAAATATGTCCCTATTCTCTGTCCTTGTGCTGTAGGGTTTTACATGACAGAAATGTAGAGTATGTGCAATAGGATGTTTGTTTTGTTTGCAAAGAGGAAATAAAAGGTATCAACCAAATATCACTTAATATATAATTAGCACTGTGGCTTCAGCTCAATAAAGTTTTTATTTTAGACAAAAAACAACAACAAAATGCAGCTGATCCATGTTTTTCTCTCCTTCAACACCTGAGTTCTCATAAGCATTACGTCCTGCTGGTTTCCAGGTAACTTTCATATGGGCTTTTGGATGAGCATTGGTTGCAAATACTTTTGCATGATACTGATTATCTGACTTAACCTCATTACTGTTTTAGATCACTGAATAATTAACCAAATAGGGTACTGAGGATCATAAACTGAAAAAAAAACAGATATACCGTATCTGTGCAGTATCAATTTCATCAGGCTAATGAACTAAAAATGGTAATTTTAATAGTGCTTGTTTTTTTAAAATTATAGTTTAAAACATAAAATTTATCATCTTAATCATATTTAAGCCTATAGTTCAGTATTCTTCATCATATTCATACTGTTATACAACCAATTTCCAGAACTTTTTTGTCTTGCAAACTGAAACTTCATACCCATTAAACTACCACCTCCATTCCTCTCTCCAAAACTCCGGAAAATCACCATTATACTGTCTGTTTTTATAAATGTTACTACTCTAGATATATTTATAAATGAAAGCATATAGTAATTGACTTTTCGTGACTGGCTTATTTTAGTTAGCATAATGTTCTAAAAGTTTATCTCTGTGGCAACATGTGTCAGAATTTCTTTCCTTTTCCAGGCTGAATAAAGCCTTAAATAAAAATATCCCAATGTATACACTACATTTTATTTAAGTATTCATCCATCAATGGACACTTGAGTTGCTTTTACCTTTTGGATATTGTAAATAATGCCACTATGAACATGGGTGTACCAATATCCCCTCAAGACCCTGCTTTCAAATCTTCTGGATATATACTCAGAAGTGGAATTGCTGGGTCATATGGTAATAGTATTTCTTTTTAACATAATTTTTACAATAGCTTTAGATTTACAAAAAAAATAGAAGATAGTACAGAAAGTTCCTATAGTGTTCCATACCCAGTTTCCCCTATTATTAGTATCTTACATTAGTATTATATTTATTACAATTAATGAACTAACATTGATATGCTATCATCAACTAAATCCCATACTTCATGTCTCTTTAGTTCTATCTAATGTCCTTATGGTATCTCAGAGTGTCATTTAGGATACTATATTACATTTAGTCATCATGTTTCCTCTTTGCTGTGACATTTCCTTAGCCTTTCCTTGTTATTAATGACCTTAATAGTTTGACAGGTATTTTGTAGAATGTCCTTCAGTTGGGATTTGCCTGATGTTTTCCTCATGATTAGACTGTGGCTTTTGGATTTTTGGAGGAAGACCACAGAGGAAAAGCGCCATTTTCATCACATCATAGCAAGTGTCTATAATATCAATATGTAATCACTACTGATGTTGACCTTGCTGAGACAGTGTTTGTCAGGTTTCTTCACTGGAAAGTTAGTCTGCATCCTGCTGCTTTCCACTGCATTTTTGGGAAAGAAGTCATTATGTGTAGCCCCTGATTAAGAAGAAACAAGTTATTTTCTACCTCTTTGAGCATGTTGTATCTATATAAATTATTTGGAATTCTTCTGCATAAGAGATTTATCTCTTCTTCTCATTTATTTATGTATTCAATTATTTATTCATAATGATATAAACTCATGGTGGATATTATATTTTATACTTTGGATTATAATCCAATCATACTTTATTATGTTCTTCAAATTGTTCCAGATTGGGTCATCATTAGCTCTTTCGGTTGGCTCCTGTAGTACTTTTCCTATTAATACAATATATATTGCGTTATGTATCATCACTCTATATTTCAGCCTTGACATATAGCATATAGCTCTATCTAAGTAATACAACTGAGAAAAGGTTTATTCAAGTACAATGAAAGATGGACAGTATTATGAAGCAGGTGTGCCACCAGATTTCCTTTCAGGACCGGACCATTCATTTCCCTGAGTATTGGTGGCTGACGATCCTCAACTGAGACCTTCCAATTATAAGTTACTGCAGGGCATAAAGAACCAGCCCTGAGCCCTCATTTGGACTGACTCTGAGGGCTCAACGCAGCTGCTGAGTTCCCCATGGAATCAGCTTTCTCCTCTACCCAGGAATGATCTGTATACACAAACAACAATAGGTAGCCTCAAGTAAGGGAGATAAGGTGAAAATCAGTATCCTGAACTGAACACAAGCAGCTGGAAAGAAATTGGTTAAAGAGAGGAGGGAATTTAAATTGTGAAAAATGTAGTGAGTCAGGTCAGGCTAGGTTATAAGGAATCCTGAAAGCCAGGCAAAAGGTTTAAGATTGAATTAGTAAGCAATACTTCTAACTGGGGGCACAGTCCAATAAAGTATGATGTAGCTGTAGGAAGAAACAGTATTGAGCTATAAGAAATAAGAAATTGTAGCTAACATTTAGACTAGCTATTAATGCACAGGGCATACTTTGTATGCACCATGTCATTAAAGCTTCATTACAACTATTAAGATCTCCATTTTGCAAATGATAAAACTGAAGCTCAAAAATATTTAGTAACTTATCCAAGATTGCATAGCTAAGAAGCCCATTGGAGACATTCAGACTTTGCTCTATATTACTCTTAAAGTAATGCTATTCAACTCATTCAACTCACCAAGTCTTAAAGAATATGTAATCATAAGACATGAATATGTTTCATAAATGTTAAATGAAAGAACTGGATACACTCGCTATACAATAGAAACACAATTTTGTTTTTTAAAAGTATATATGTTAATCCCATATATAACAAAATAAGAATGTTTTCTGTAAGATGATACACAATTAAAATCTTGTATAATTTTAATTAATTAATTTTCTGTATTTTATGTTTTATAAGTTAAATCACGTGCTTTTCTAGTCAGAAAGAAATTAAAGGTATTTTATAAAAAGAACATCACACACTGGTGCCTGTTGGGGGTGTGGGGGGGGGTTAGGGGAGAGATAGCAGCGGGTGGGGGGATTGGGGAGGGATAACCACAGGAGAAATACCAAACGTAGATGATGGGGTGATGGATGGAGCAAACCACCATGGCATATGTATACCTATGTCACAATCCTGCACGATCTGCACATGTACCCCAGAACTTAAAGTATAATAAAATAAATAAATAAATAAAATGAAGTTTTCTTTATCAGTAAATGATGGATCATCATGAAAGTGTCTATGCTATGTCAAGAAAGGATGTAGAACAATTGTCTGCAAGACGGAAGAAAAATAAATGAAGAGCATTTGGGGTAATAAGCCAAGGGCTTTATTTTGTGACTAAAAGTTGACAATTGTGAAAGTTGTCAGAAGAATTTATGCTAGAGTTGATTGTTGATTTGGGTAGGGAGAAAAGATAGTCAAATATACCACAGGACTTATTTGTAAACAGAGCATCCACAAAAGGAATAATTGGCAAGAAAAGTTGGAAGGAACATAATGAGTTCAAATGAAGACATTCAGGTATTCAGTGAGTGTTGTTCAACCAAGAAGAGCTTATCCAATAGGCAGATGGGAAACAATATTAATAGTAAATACAACCAATTGATTGAATCCAGGGGAGTAAATCAGAGAGTAAGTTATTAAGTGATACATTTGAACTCATGCATTTAAACAAGCAAACAAAAGTGTAGAAATTAATTAATAGAGAATAGCAGAGTGCTGGAACTAAAATCCACAGAAGTTAAAATTTGGTGAGATAAATGTTAATCAGAGTTTAGAAAATTTAAATTTTCCTTTCAATTGTATAGGTGCTATCAGGTAAAGAAAAACAACTCTCAATGTGATATAATTTTTTATTTGAAAGTTATCATCCCATATAAAGAAGTATCTTTAAGTGTGTTTATTCATTCATTCATATATTAAAAAACAATATTTACTGAGTGCTTCCTTTGCATGAGAACTTGTACAAGATTGATACAATGTGCTTATTTGGATCCCTTGGCCATTTGGGGCTAGCAATAAACAGGGAAAGATGAACACAAATAGGCCACACACAAAACATTCTGCTTCATCTGCCTAGAATGCACATTTCCTTTTGCTCTTCCTAGCAGGATGTGGGCCATCCTTAATGGCCCAACTCAAATGCTGCCTCTTCTGTGAAGCTTTAGGAATTGTTCCAGATTGATATTAATCATAATCTTTGCCCCTAAATTATTCTTTTCATGACTCACTGATGCTTTCTGTTATAGCCATGTGTGATAGTCTTCCCCAAAGCCTGTGAACATCTTGAATGGGAATGTTTTATTCAACTATCCACAGGACTTAGTGCAGATAGTTGGTATTCAATAAGTGATTATTGAATGGAAATTCATAAATCTTTACTCATATTAGCAAAAGGCAATATGAGCACAGGACTTAGTACAATATACTGTAGGTATTCAATAAGTGATTATTGAATTGAAATTCATAAATCTTTACTCATATTAGCAAAAGGTAGGTATAACTTTAAAGAATACTTGCAAATGTGTTTACATGCAATTTTGCTCCATAAAGTTCAAAAAGGATGAATTTATACAGTTGTGAAAATATGAAACACTTAAGGATATTCATTAAGTGTTCACAACAAAATGAGCATTATTCTATTTAACCTTGCTTACTTACTACTAATTTTTCTTTAATTGACCTCTAATCTCTCACTCTCTCTCTCTCTCCATATATATATATATATTGGGAGAGGGTCACACTCTGCCACCCAGGCTGAAGTGCAGTGATACAATCCTGGCTCACTGCAGGCTTGACCTTCTGGGCTCAAGTAATCTTCTATCTCAGCCTCCTGAGTAGCTAGAACTACAAGTGCGTACCACTACACTTGGCTAATTTTCTTATTTTTGTAGAGATGGAGTTTTTTCATGTTGCCCCGGCTGGTCTCAAACTCCTGGGCTCAATCTAAGCACCTGCCTAGGCCTCCCAAAGTGTTGGGATTACAGGAGTGAGCCACTAAAGCTGGCCAATCTAATCTGTATTTTTTTTTTCACTATTATATATGCTTGATTTATACAACTGTGACAGTTTTTAAACTAACCTTGGCAATTGCTACATTTTCATAGCTTTTTTTAAAAAAATTAACTAATAATAATAATAATTATTATCTGGAGACAGAGTCTTTCTCTGTTGCTCAGGCTAGAGTGCAGTGGCACAATTTCAGCTTACTGCAACCTCTGCCTCTCAGGTTCAATGGATTCTCCTGCCTCAGCTTTCCAAAGTCCTGGAATTAAAGGCATGAGCCACCACGTCTGGCCCCATACCTTTTTTGTTTACATAAAATTGCAAATAACCTGCTTTATTATTCCTTGGCAAATCTTTTTATCTACCATGTGGTAGATACAATGGAGGAAACACAGACCCAGTTTTGTGGAAAGGAGCATTGCAACTAGACTAGTTGATTTGAAAATATACACAAATGACAAAAATCCAATTTATCTGAAAATTTTTATTCAAGTACTAAAAGTTTCATTAGGAAGAATGAATAAAAAGGAACTGATAAAAATGACTAATAATTAGAGATACATTCATATTTCAGGTATCAGTTTATACAACTAGTTAAACATCTCATCTAATGTCTTCTTAGATTCAAGTGAAATCCATAAACATTTTTAATAGGCAAGGCAAAATCAGGTTTCCTTAATTAAAAAGGTAATACCTGCATTGTTCAACTGCTTTTACATAGTAGTTTGGCAAAGTTGACTCAAAGTCTTAAGAATTTTGACAAACTTTAACTGAGTAATTCCACTGTGAAACTTCTTTCACCTTTCAGGTCCCCAGGATAAACCTCTTTTTATTTTGCTACTGTCAGGAGGAAAAGAAGATAAAGGTAATTTGACATTTAATGAACACCTGTTCTGTTTCATGAACCTTAGTAGACACTTTGCATTTCAGTTCATTTAATTATTACAATTAGTCTATCACATAGTGGACCTTTTACAAAGCTTAAAGATAAAGAGATGCATCCCTAAGGTCACATAGCTAATAAGTCCCCGAGTTGGGATTCAAACTCAGCTCTGTTCAACTCCGAAGTCCACAATTAATCCACTATACATTACGATGCCTCACAATATTCTTGGACTTTTGACATAGCTTTTATATATTACTTTTCTTCTATATGATTTTTCTCTTGTGATTAAATGATGGCTTCTTGATATTTATTATTTTGCTTCATAACTCAAAGCTTTAAGAAATATGAAGGTTTTTGGAGAATTGACTCAAAAACAGTTCATACCTTGAAAAAAGATTTGAAAAAAGATTCAAGGAATTGATAACAAGAATGGACAACTTAGAGAGGAATATGAATGAATTGAAGGAGCTGAAAAACACAACACGAGAACTTCGCGAAGCATGCACAAGTTTCAACAGCCAAATTGACCAAGCAGAAGAAAGAATATCAGAAGTTGAAGATCAACTCAATGAAATAAAATGAGAAACCAAGATTAAAGAAAAAAGTACAAAAAGGAATGAACAAAATCTCCAAGAAATGTGGGACTATGTGAAGAGACCCAACCTACGTTTGATAGGTGTACCAGAATGTGATGAAGAGAATGAATCCAAGCTGGAAAACACTCTTCAGGATATTATCCAGGAAAATTTCCCCAACCTAGCAAGACAGGTCAATACTCAACTCCAGGAAATACAGAGAACACCACAAAGATACTCTGCAAGAAGAGCAACCCCAAGGCACATAATCATCAGATTCACCAGGGTTGAAACGAAGGAGAAAATACTAAGGGCAGCCAGAGAGAAAGGTCGGGTCACCCACAAAGGGAAGCCCATCAGACTCACAGCAGATCTCTCGGCAGAGAGTCTACAAGCCAGAAGAAAGTGGGGGCCAATATTCAACATCCTTAAAGAAAAGAGCTTTCAACCCAGAATTTCATATCCAGCCAAACTGAGCTTCATAAGTGAAGGAAAAATAAAATCCTTCACGAACAAGCAAGTAGTCAGAGATTTTTGTCACCACTAGGCCTGCTTTACAAGAGCTCCTGAAAGAGGCACTACACATAGAAAGAAACAACCAGTTCCAGCCATCCTAAAAGCATACCAAATGCTAAAGACCATCAACAAAATGAAGAATGTACATGAACCAACGGGCAAAACAGCCAGCTAGCATCAAAATGGCAGTATCAAATTCACACATAACAATATTAACCCTGAATGTAAATGGGCTAAATGCACCAATCAAAAGACACAGACTGGCAAATTGGATAAAAAACCAAAACCCATCAGTGTGCTGTATCCAGGAAACCCACCGCACACGCAAAGATACACAAAGGCTCAAAATAAAAGGATGGAGGAAGATTTACCAAGCAAATGGAGAGCAAAAAAAAGCAGGAGTTGCAATTCTCATCTCTGATAAAATAGACTTTAAAGCAACAAAGATCAAAAGGGACAAAGAAGGTCATTACATAATGGTAAAAGGATCGATACAACAAGAAGAGCTAACGATTCTAAATATATATGGACCCAATGTAGGAGCACGCAGATATATAAGGCAAGTTCTTAATGACTTACAAAGGGACTTAGATTCCCACACAATAATAGTGGGAGACTTTAACACTCCACTGTCAATAGCAGACAGATCAACCAGACAGAAAATTAACAAGGATATCTAGGACTTGAACTCAGACCTGGAACAAGCAAACCTGATAGACATTTATAGAACTCTCCACCCCAAATCCACAGAATATACATTCTTCTCAGCACCACATCACACCTACTCCAAAATTGACCACATAATTGGAAGTAAAGCACTCCTCAGCAAATGCAAAACAACGGAAATCATAACAAACAGTCTCTCAGACCATAGGGCAATCAAGTTGGAACTCAGAATTCAGAAAATAACTCAGAACCGCGCAGCTTCATGGAAACTGAACAACTGGCTCTTGAATGTTGATTGGATAAACAATGAAATGAAGGCAGAAATAAAGAAGTTCTTTGAAACCAATGAGAATGAAGACACAATGTACCAGAATCTCTGGGACACATTTAAAGCAGTCTGTAGAGGAAAATATATAGCAATAAGTGCCCACATGAGAAGAGTGGAGAGATCCAAAATTGACACCCTATCGTCAAAATTGAAAGAGCTAGAGGAGCAAGATCAAAAAAGGTCAAAACCTAGCCGAAGACAAGAAATAACTAAGATCAGAGCAGAACTGAAGGAGATAGAGACAAGAAAAACCCTTCAAAAAATCAATAAATCTAAGAGCTGGTTTTTTGAAAAGATCAACAAAATAGACAGACCACTAGCCAGACTGATAAAAAAGAAAAGAGAGAACAACCAAATAGATGCAATAAAAAACGATAAAGGGGAAATCACCACAGATTCCACAGAAATTCAAACCATCATCAGAGAATACTACAAACAACTCTATGCACACAAACTAGTAAATCAGGAAGAAATGGATAAATTCCTGGACGCCTGTGTCCTCCCAAGCCTAAACCAGGAGGAAGCCAAAACTATGAATAGACCAATAACAAGGTCAGAAGTTGAGTCAGCAATTAAGAGCCTACCACACAAAAAAAGCCCAGGTCCAGATGGGTTCACAGCTGAATTCTACCAGACACACAAAGAGGATCTGGTACCATTCCTTCTGAAACTATTCCAAATAATCCAAAAAGAGGGAACCCTTCCCAAATCATTTTATGAGACCAACATCATCCTGATACCAAAACCAGGCAGAGACTCAACAAGAAAAGAAAACTTCAGGCCAATATCCATGATGAACATAGATGCAAAAATCTTCAATAAAATATTGGCAAATCGATTACAACAGCATATTAAAATACTTATCCATCATGATCAAGTCGAATTCATCCCGGGGATGCAAGGCTGGTTCAACATACGCAAGTCTATAAATGTAATTCACCACATAAACAGAAGCAAAAACAAAAACCACTTGATTATCTCAATTGACGCAGAGAAGGCATTTGACAAAATTCAACAGCCCTTTATGCTAAAAACCCTCAATAAACTTGGTATTGATGGAACATATCTCAAAGTAATAAAAGCTATTTACGACAAACCAACAGCCAATATCATACTGAATGGGCAAAAAGTGGAAGCATTCCCTTTGAAATCCAGCACTAGACAAGGATGCCCTCTCTCACCACTTCTATTGAACATAGTACTGGAAGTTCTAGCCAGAGCAATCAGGCAAGAAAAAGAAATAAAGGGTATTCAAATAGGAAAGGTGGAAGCCAAATTGTCTCTATTTGCAGAGGACATGATAGTATACCTAGAAGACCCCATCACCTCAGCCCAAAAGCTCCTGCAACTGATAAGCAACTTCAGCAAAGTCTCAGGATATAAAATCAATGTGCAAAAATCACAAGCATTCCTATACACCAATAACAGACTTAAAGAGAACCAAATCAAGAACAAACTGCCATTCACAATTGCTACAAACAAAATAAAATACCTAGGAATACAACTCACTAGGAATGTAAGGGACCTCTTTAAGGAAAACTACAAACAACTGCTCAATGAAATAAGAGAGGACACAAATAGATGGAGAAACATTCCATGTTCGTGGTTAGGAAGAATCAATATTGTGAAAATGGCTATACTGCCCAAAGTAATTTACACATTCAATGCTATCCCCATCAAACTACCATTGAATTTCTTCACAGAACTGGAAAAAACCACCATGAATTTCATATGGAACCAAAAAAGAGCCCGCATAGCCAAGTCAATTGTAAGCAAAAAGAACACAGCGGGAGGCATCACGCTACCAGACTTTAAACTATACTACAAGGCTACAGTAATCAAAACAGCATGGTACTGGTAACAAAACAGAGATATAGACCAATGGAACAGAACAGAGGCATCGGAGGCAACACAACATATCTACAACCATATTATCTTTGATAAACCAGACAAAAACAGGCAATGGGGAAAGGATTCCCTATTTAATAAATGGTGTTGGGAAAACTGGCTAGCCATGTTCAGAAAGCAGAAACTGGACCCCTTTCTGACACCTTACACTAAAATTAACTCCAGATGGATTAAAGACTTAAACGTAAGACCTGACACCATAAAAACCCTAGAAGAAAATCTAGGCAAAACCATTCAGGACATAGGAGTAGGCAAGGACTTCATGAACAAAACACCAAAAGTATTGGCAACAAAAGCCAAAATAGACAAATGGGACCTAATCAAACTCCACAGCTTCTGCACGGCAAAAGAAACAGTCACTAGAGTGAATCGGCAACCATCAGAATGGGAAAAAAATCTTTGCACTTTACACATCTGACAAAGGGCTGATATCCAGAATTTACAAAAAACTCAAACAGATTTACAGAAAAGAAAACAAGCCCATTCAAAAATGGGCAAAGGATATGAACAGAAACTTTACAAAAGAAGACATACATGAGGCCAACAAACATATGAAAAAGTGTTCATCATCATTGGTCATTAGAGAGATGCAAATCAAAACCACATTGAGATATCATCTCACACCAGTTAAAATGGCGATCATTAAAAAATCTGGAGACAGCAGATGCTGGAGAGGATGTGGAGAAATAGGAGCACTCTTACACTGTTGGTGGGAGTGTAAATTAGTTCAACCATTGTGGAAGACAGTGTGGCGATTCCTCAGGGACCTAGAAATAGAAATTCCATTTGACCCAGCAATCCCATTACTGGGTATCTATCCAAAAGACTATAAATCGTTCTACTATAAGGACACATGCACACGAATGTTCATTGCAGCACTGTTTACAATAGCAAAGACCTGGAACCAACCCAAATGCCCATCGATGATAGACTGGACTGGGAAAATGTGGCACATATACACCATGGAATATTATGCAGCAATCAAAAATGATGAGTTTGTGTCCTTTGTAAGGACATGGATGAATCTGGAGAACATCATTCTCAGCAAACTGACACAAGAACAGAAAAAGAAATACTGCATATACTCACTCATAGGTGGGTGAGAAAAATGAGAACACATGGACACAGAGAGGCGGTCTACTATACACTGGGGACTGTTGGGGGAAATGGGGGAGGGACAGCGGGGGGTTGGGGGGGATAGCCTGCGGATGAATACCAAGTGTGGGTGAAGGGGAGGAAGGCAGCAAAACACACTGCCATGTGTGTACCTATGCAACTATCTTGCACGTTCTGCACATGTACCCCAAAACCTATAATGCAATAAAAATTTAAAAAAAAAAACAAAACAGTTCATAGACTTATTCATTACCTCTAAGTTTTCTTTTAAGTTTTAAAGGTTTCCTCTTTCTTCACATTTCATATCAAAGATAATATATCTTCACATCTCATACTGAAGAGAACAAGAGTGTTAATATGCCCCTTGAATTTATGTTTCATGTTCATAGGATGTGGATGAATATAAAGAAGCTTGATCAAAAGGTTTCCTGCTGTGTATTACAGCCCAAAGAACAAAATAAGCAAAGCTTTTAACTTAAATGATTTTGTAATCTTCAATTTCTTGCATTCTTTCACAATATCATTATAACTTACAAACATGTTTGCTGTGGATTTTTATTAAGTTGCCCTTATGAAAGAATTTGGTACTTTCAATACATTGTCATGATTGAGAACATGGATTTGAAGACAGACTTACTGATTATAATTCTTTACTGTGTACATTTGGCCAAGATACTTAAACTTTCTGGAACAGCCATGGCTTCCCTATGAGTAAAAATATCTATAATAATAGTACTTATCATACAGAGTTGTTAGGACGTTTAAATGACATACTGAATTCTTGTCACATAGAACAATACCTGGCACATATTATGTTTAATATGTTTTAGATTTATTAATACTCTTATACAAGAAAGATAAATGGATGGCTCCTGCCAATGATATATATGATACAAACAGAAAAAAAAAATCACTCTTAAAGGTAGCTTTAAATAAGGTATCTTAGAAAAAACTTACTGTGGAGATGATCCAAGATGGTTGAATAGGAAGAGCTCTGGAGTGCCGTTCCCAGCAAGAATGCAGAGGGTGAGTGATCACCACATTTTTAAATGAATTTTTACTGCCCACAGACCAGGAGATTCCCAGGCAGAAAAGTGCCAGGAGTCTCCAGCACAGCTGTTTCAGCTGGGGCAGTGGGTCTCCACACAAAAACTCACACAAATCTGGATACCATTTCAACTGGCACCTGTAACACCTGGGAGACAGAGTTGCCAATTCAACTAAAAAAAAGGAGGCTGAAACAGGGAGCCAGGTGATCTGGCTTGGCAGGTCGCACCCCCAAAAAGACCAGCGATCTGAAACTCTCTGGATTTAGAGTTTCACAGCAAGCACAACTGGACCCAGGATGGTCTAGCTCTGTGTGGAAAAGGGCATCTGCCATTACTGAGGCAGTCCACCACTACTGAGTCAGACCACCATTACTAAGGAAGTTCTACTATACTGCTATTAAAAAAAACTGCAAGGAAGTTCAAACAGCAGCTGGGCAGAGCCCATGGTAGCTCAGCAATGCCCCTGCTGGAAGACTTTGACTAGGCTACCTCCTTGCTGGAGAGGGCACCTCTGAAAAAAGGCAGCAGCACATCAGGAACTTATAAATAAAGCCCCACCTTCCCAGCACAGAGAACCTGGGAAAAAAAAGGTGGTTATGAGTTCCACTGCAGCAGACTTAGATATATCTGCCCAACAGCTCTGAACAAAACAATGGAGCTCACAGCTCAGCACTTGAGCTCCTATAAGGGACAGACTATCTCCTCAAGCAGCTCCCTGATCCCCGTATATCCAAAGAGACATCTCATAAAGGAGAGATCAGGCCGACATCTGGCGAGTATCTTTCTGGGTCAAAGATAACAGAATAAGAAACTGGCAGCAACCCTTACTGTTCTGCACCTGCTGCAGGTGATCTTCAGGCAAGCAGGGTCTGGAGTAGACCTCCAGCAGTCCCACAGCTGAGGCCCCTGACTGTTAGAAGGAAAACAGAAAAGCAAAAAAGAAATAACTTCATCATCAACAAAAGGACATCCACTAAGAGAACCCATCTGAAAGTCACCAAATACAAAGACCATAGGAAGATAAATCCACAAAGATAGAAAGAAGCCAGCACAAAAATGATGAAAACACCCAAAACCAGAATGCCTCTCTTCTCCAAGGGATCACAACTCCTCACCAGCAAGGGAACAAGGCTGGATGAACAATGAGTCTGATAAATTGACAGAAACAGGCTTCAGAAAGTGGGTAATAACAAACTTTTCTTAGCTAAAAGAACATGTTTTAGCCCAGTGCAAAGAAACTAAGAACCTTGAATAAAGGTTTGATGAAATGCTAACGAGAATAAACAGCTTAGAGAAAAATATAAATGAATTTATGGAGCTGAAAAACACAACACAAGAACGTCGCGAAGCATACACAAGTTTCAATAGCTGAATCGACCAAATGGAAGAAAGAATATCAGAGACTTAAGAACAATTCAATGAAATAAAATGAGAAGGCAAGATTAGAGAAAAAAAGAGGAAAAAGAAATGAACAAAGCCGCTAAGAAATATGGGATTACATGAAAAGACCTAATCTACATTTGATAGGTGTACATGAATGTGATGGAGAGAATTAATGCAAGCTGGAAAACACTCTTCAGGATATCAGGCAGGAGAACTTCACCAACCTAGCAAGTCAGGTCAACATTCAAGTCCAGGAAATACAGAGAACACCACAGAGATATTCCTCAAGAAGAGCAACCACAGGCACGTAATCATCAGATTCACCAGGGTCAAAATGAAGGAAAAAATGCTAAGGGCAGTCAATGAGAAAGGTCGGGTTACCCACAAAGGGAAGCCCATCAGACTCACAGTGGATCTCTTGGCAGAAACCCTACAAGCCAGGAGATAGTGGGGGCCAATATTCAACATTCTTAAAGAAAAGCACTTTCAACCTAGAATTTCATATCCAGCCAAACTAAGCTTCATAAGCAAAGGAGAAATAAAATCCTTTATGAACAAGCAATTGCTGAGAGATTTCGTTATCACAGGGCCTGCCTTATAAGAGCTCCTGAAAGAAGCACTAAAGATAGAAAGAAACCGCCAGTACCAGCCACTCCAAAAATATACCAAATGGTAAAGAGCATTGAAACAATGAAGAAATTGCATCAACTAATGGCCAAAAAAAACCAACCAGCTAGCATCAAAATGGCAGGATCATTCACACATAACAATATTAACCTTAAATGTAAATGGGCCAAATGCCCCAGTCAAAAGACACAGACTGGCAAATTGGATAAAAAGTCAAAACCCATCTGTGTGCTGTATCCAGGAAACCCATCTCACATTCAAGGATACACATAGGTTCAAAATAAAGGAATGGAGGAAGATTTACCAAGCAAATGGAGAGCAAAACAAAGCAGGAGTTGCAATCCTAGTCGCTGATAAAAATAGATTTTAAAACAACAAAGATCAAAAGAGACAAAGAAGGGCATTACATAATGGTAAAAGAATCAATACAACAATAAGAGCTAACGATTCTAAATATATATGCACCCAATACATAAAGCATGTTCTTAATTACCTATGAAGAGACTTAGATTCCCACACAATAATAGTGGGAGACTCTAACACTCCACTGTCAATATTAGACTGATCAACGAGACAGAAAATTAACAAGTATATCCAGGACTTGAAGTCAGATCTGGAACAAGCAAACCTAATAGACATTTACAAAACTGTCTACCCCAAATCCACAGAATATACATTCTTCTCAGCACCACATCACACCTACTCTAAAACTGACCACATAATTGGAAGTAAATCACTCCTCACCAAATACAAAAGAACAGAAATCATAACAGTCTCTCAGATCACAGTGCAATCAAATTAGTACTCAGAATTCAGAAACTAACTCAGAACTGCACAACTTCATGGAACCTGAACAACTGGCTCTTGAATGTTGACTGGATAAACAATGAAATGAAGGCAGAAATACAGATGTTCGTGGAAACCACAGAGAATGAAGACAAAACATACCAGAATATCTGGGATATATTTAAAGTAGTATCTAGAGGAAAATTTATAGCAATAAGTGCCCACATGAGAAGCAAGGAAAGATCTACAATTCACACCCTATCATTAAAATTGAAAGAGCTAGAGGAGCAAGATTAAAAAAAAAAATCAAAAGCTAGCAGAAGACAAGAAATAACTAAGATCAGAGTAGAACTGAAGGACATAGAAACACAAAAAACCCTTCAAAAAATAATAAATCCAGGAGCTGGTTTTTTGAAAAGTTCAACAAAATAGACAGACCACTAGCCAGATTAATAAAAAAAGAAAAGGGAGAGGACCAAACAGATGCAATAAAAAACGATAAACGAGATATCACCACTATTTCCACAGAAATACAGATTACAAGCAGATTACTACAAACAACTCTAGGTGCATAAACCAGTAAACCAGAAGAAATGGATACATTGCTGCACACTTGCACCCTCCCAAGTCTAAACCAGGAAGTCGAAACCATGAATAGACTAATAACAAGGGCTGAAGTTGAGGCAGCAATTAATAGCCTACCAACCAAAAGAATCCCAGGTCCTGATGGGTTTACAGCCCAATTCTACCAGACACACAAAGAGGAGCTGGTACCAATCCTTCTGAAACTATTCCAAACAATCCAAAAAGAAAGAATCCTTCCAAATCATTTTATGAGACCAACATCATCCTGATACCAAAACCCGTCAGAGACTCAACAAGAAAAGAAAACTTCAGGCCAATATCCATGATGAACATAGTTCCAAAATCTTCAAAAAAATACTGGCAAACTGATTGCAAACAGCACATTAAAAAGCTTATCCATCACAATGAAGTAGGCGTCATCCTGGGTATGCAAGGCTGGTTCAACATATGCAAGTCCATAAACATAATCCACCACATAAATAGAACCAAAGACAAAAACAACATGATTATCTCAATAGATGCAGAGAAGGCCTTTGACAAAATTCAACAGCACTTTATGCTAAAAATTCTCAATAAACTAGGTATCGATGGAATGTATCTCAAAACAATAAAAGCTATTTATGACAAACCCACAGCGAATATCATACTGAATGGGCAAAAACTGGAAGCATTCCCTTTGAAATCTGGCACTATACAAGGATGCCCTCCCTCACCACTCCTATTCAATATAGTATTGGAAGTTCTAGCCAGAGCACTCAGGCAAGAAAAAGAAATAAATGGTATTCAATTAGGAAAGGAGGAAGTCAAATTGTCACTCTTTGCAGATGACATGATTGTATATTTAGAATATCCCATTGTCTCAGCCCAAAATCTCCTTAAACTGATAATCAACTTCAGTAAAGTATCAGCATACAAAATCAATGTGCAGAAATCACAAGGATTGCTATACACCAATAACAGACTCAAAGAGAGCCAAATCAAGAACGAACTGCCATTCACAATTGCTACAAAGAGAATAAAATACATAGGAATTCGACAAAGACAGGATGTGAAGGACCTCTTCAAGAAGAACTACAAACCACTATTCAAGAAAATAAGAGAGGACACAAACAGATGGAGAAACATTCCATGCTCATGGTTAGAAAGAATCAATATTGTGAAAATGGCCATAGTGCCCAAAGTAATTTATAGATTCAACACCATCCTCATTAAGCTACCTATGACCCTGTTCACAGAACTGGAAAAAACCACCTTAAACTTCATAGGGAACCAAAACAGAGCCTGCATAGCCAAGTCAATTTTAAGCAAAAAGAACAAAGCTGGAGGCATCACACTACCTGACTTCAAACTATACTACAAGGCTACAGTAATCAAAACAGAATGGTACTGGTACCAAAACAGAGACATAGACCAATGGAACAGAACAGAGGCCTCAGAGGCAAAGCCACACATCAAGCATCTGATATTTGACAAACCTGAGAATTTCCCTTATTGGGAAAACTGGCTAGCAGTGTGCAGAAAGCAGAAACTGGACCCCTTTCTGACACCTTACACTAAAATTAACTCCAGATGGATTAAAGACTTAAACATAAGACCTAACACCATAAAAACCCTAAAAGAAAACCTAGGCAAAACCATTCAGGACAGAGGCATAAGCAAGGACTTCATGACTAAAACACCAAAAGCACTGGCAACAAAAGCCAAAATAGACCTATGGGATCTAATTAAACTCCAACACTTCTGCACTGCAAAAGAAACAATCATTAGAGTGAACTGGCAACCAAAAGAATGGGAAAAAATTTTTGCAATCTACCCATCTGACAAAGGGCTAATATCCAGAATCTACAAAGAACTGAAACAGATTAACAAGAAAAAAACAAACAAATCCATTTAAAAGTGGGCAAAGGACATGAACAGACACTTTTCAAAAGAAGACATATATGAGGCCAACAAACAGGAAAAAATGCTCATCATCACTGGTCATTAGAGAAATGCAATTCAAGACCACATTGAGATATCATCTCATGCCAGTTAGAATGGTGATCATTAAAAAATCTGGAGACAACAGATGCTGGAGAGGATGTGGAGAAATATTAACACTTTTACACTGTTGGTGGGAGTGCAAATTAGTTCAGCCATTGTGGAAGACAGTGTGGCAATTCCTCAAGGACCTAGGAAGAGAAATTCCATTTGACCCAGCAACCGCATTACCGGGTATATATCCAAATGAGTATAAATCATTCTATTATAAGGATACATGCATACCTATGTTCATTGTGGCACTGTTCACAATAGCAAAGACCTGGAACCAACCCAAACGCCCATTGATGATAGACTGGACAAAGAAAATGTTGCACACATACACCATGGAATACTATGCAGACATAAAAAATGAGGAGTTCATGTCCTTTGTGATGACCTGGAAACCATCATTCTCAGCAAACTGACACAACAACAGAAAATCAAATGCCACATGTTCTCACTCATAGGTGGTTGTTGAACAATGAGAACACATGAACACAGGGAGTGGAGCATCACACACTGAGGTCTGTGGGGGGGACTAGGGGAGGGGCATTGGGGGGTAGGGAGTTGGGGAAAGAGAACATGGGGAGAAATACCAGATATAGGTGAGGGATGGAGGCAGCAAACCAAATTGCCACGTAGGTACCTATGCAACAATCCTGCATGTTTTTCACATGTACCCCAGAACCTAAAGTGCAATTTTGTGTGTGTGTATGTGTGTGTGTGTGTGTGTATAACTTAATTGTTCTATTAATATTCATATAATACATTAGAAATAACTTGAACAATCTTCAACATATTTGTGTGTTTATATGTATCTTGGTGCAAGGCCTGAGAAAAATTTTCAAGTTTTTGAGTATTTTTTTTTTAATAATGTAGATCCTACAGAGAGTACAAATCCCAAAGTCAACAAAGAGGCTTCCCCTTTGTATACAGAACAAAGCCCTGCCTCCTCACCCTTTGCAGCAGTAGGCAAACAGTTACAGCCCAAGGACAGAAGTACTGAATAAAAAAGTAGTTGAAGGGAAAGGGCTGGCCAACATTATTTCTCAAACCTGACAAGGCACATTTCTCCACTCCACACTTTAGCCTTTGAAGCAACTGTGTGTTACTTCAATATACTAATGATGTTATGGCTTGGTCTTTAAAATATGTGCCTGGATCTAAACAAGAACCCATTGCTCAACACCGGCAGAACTCAGCTTTCCTTACAAGAGCTGATTAGTTTCAACTTTTTGTCAACTCTCCTAAAGAGTGATTTCTGTGCTGTGCTAAATATTAAAAATAAAATAAGACACTGTCCTCGTGAATTGTTATGTTCTGACCTTTCTTCAGATAATATCTGAAATATTAGTGGCAAATTCTTTTATTGATATTGAATCAAATACTCTGACATTCAGGCCCACATTACCAAAGCAAGAATTCGCTTGCTGGTTTTTCTCAAACATAAATGTTTGCTCTGGCTTAATAATGCTAATTGGAAAGTCACATATTCCATGTAGCATAAAAAATTACTTTTCATTGACCCAGAAACTCACCTTGCAAATAAGTCTCAAGAAGAAAGAAATTGAAATCAAAGTATTTGAAATGAGTAGCTGCCAGAACTACCTGCCCTGCCCCAAGTTCATGTTTAATTAACTTTACATCAATAATTACATAAATCACTTGCATGTTCAGAGAACATAAGTCATCTCCTCTGATTCTAAGGTCAAATACTAACAACGCTAATGCCTCTGGGAGAGGTTTGGCCCCCTGCTGCATTGTACTACTTCTCCCGTGGGGGTGAGCCCCTACTACTGCAAAACTCCACTGGGGATGAAGCACCACTAAAGCACTGGTTGCTCAGCAACACCTCATGACTGATCCATGGGGACTGCTAAGCAACAGGGCTGCCTCTGACCCAGCTGCTCCCCATGCACCCCCAGCTCACTGTCTCTCAAGAGGGCCAGGTTAACAAGGGGTCAAGGGCCCTAAGTGACTAGTTACATAATCTGTACACACACTTTTCAGAATGTTCCCCAACGTTAGCTAAATAAAAATCACAGCAGAGCTAGTTCCTACCTAAGGGGTAGCCTTGAATGTATCCTTCATTTAAACTCTATCCTTGGAGCTTTTTTAAAACTATATTGGAGTTGTCTGAAAAACTAAAGCAACAGAACTAAAATCTTTGGCAAAAAAGTCTAAGTATTTACAAAAAAAAGAAATGAAGAAGGCTGTTCCTTTTAAATTATGACTTTGAAAGCTTCATAATTTCATAGAATTTTGCTATTTACCTATTTTCTGCTAAAACAAAAAATGGGAAAAACATAATTTAAGAGTTAAATCAGATGATTCTTATGGTAAACTTATTCCTAAAATATTTTAACACATAATTCTGTTTAAGTATAGCAATTTCTAGGAAGGCCTTCAATTACCTAAAGTTAAATCCACATTTTAAATCTTTAGTCTTGACTTCTCCTTAGTTCTATACACCCTAACTCAAATTAAACAAATCTAAATTAGTCATTACTTCGTTAATCCACATGTAGCTTACTTCTTAGAAGGCAACCACTTAGTCAATCCATTTAAAAATTTACCCACTCAGAACTTGAGCCCAGCCCTCCCTGTATTTCCTCTAATGTTCCTTACTTCTCTGTAATGGAGGAAGAGACATGTGCTCTGAGGGACACAGGCTTTCAGCCAGTTCAGCACTTTACAAATAAGATTCCATTTTTTGTGGAATTTGAAATCTTCAATCAAGTCCAAGCTATTTAGCATGACATGCAAAGCACTTCTAAATCTGTTTCCTATCAAACTTCCAGCTACATCTCCTGTCACTATCCCTTAGTGTGTATACGCATTCCATTATGCTGAATTAATTATAGTTCCCTAAACATATCCTGCACTTTAAGTCTCTTTCCTCTTCCTAGAACACTTTCCCCTTTACCTGGCAAACTAGTGGTTATCTTTCAAGATCTAACAATAACATCACCTCTTCAGAGAAACAATAACATCACCTCTTCAAAAAAACTTCAGAGAAGTAATTTTAGGATTACTTATAACCACTTCTGGGCATGTCTATACTTGATCCATACTGCCAAGGTGGCTTTTGTCACATTGTGTTTGCAGTTATTTACTTATTCAGCACTAATTCTGTGCTTTTCAAGGGTAGAACCTTGTTCTGTGCAACCTCATCTCCTCAGACCTGACATACTCCTTAACATCAAGGAAGTATTTATGCTATAATTTATTAAGATTTGGGAACAGTATTCCTAGGCAAAATTGTAAAATATCTCTCCATTTTTAATCTCTTTAATTTCCTCCCCCCTCAGAAGCCATTAACCTATAATATCAGAGATTTTATAAAGTAATTAACCCAAAAACTAAAACAGTCCATCTTGTCTCCTGACTTCTAAGCTGGTCTTCTTCCTCCTAAACTGTGATGAGTCATTGTAGGGTAAATAAGCCAATATCCCGCAGTGATCTAATCCATCCGGTAGCAGGCTAAAATGACCAGATTGCTTGTACTCCTTTTATTATAATCATAATAACAAGAAATTCAAGGGAACTACACAGTCGGGTAAGCAAATCATCAAAAAGGGGTCTGGATGTGGTCTCAGGGAAGAAAATTTCCCATTCAGGTGAGCAAATCTTAAAGTAGCATATGCAGAAATCTTTAGTGCAACTAAAGTAGGGAAAATAATATAAAACAAAAAAAAATTAGAGCTAAACAAAAAGCAAAAAAAGCTACTTAATTTTAAAATATTCTAAATGACAATTTACAAAACAGCATTTACTCAACATCTGCCTCCCTCAATGTACTAATTAAAAAATTAAATAGGAACATGAGCAAACAAGGCACAAAAGCCCATGAATGAAGCAGCCAAGGATGTCACAAAGCCACTCAACCTTTTACCACCTCTGGAGCTTGACATATGTAACCACTTTTGTGTCTTTTCTGGAACTTCTTAATTCTATACATATGCTTATCCAACTATATTCCCAAATATTTTGATGCTAGCAGTAAATGCCTGTCTAAGTTAAACCAAGCAACACAAACTCTGATCAATGGAAAGCTGAATTATTAGCCTATCTGTGTTGGGAAACCAAGAGAGAATTCTTAGTTTATAGTGAGGTTTTTGGTTCTTTATAATTCTAAGCCTGTGCTTCTTTAACTAGCTACTCTTGGGAATACATCTGAGAATTCAAAAAAACACACACAACCACATGGTGAGAGGTCATGATGTTGGATGTACATAGGAAGGCACTAGATTTAGGACAGAAGAAGGGTGGGAGAAGATGACTGTATGCCAATTAGTAGAGTGTTCAATAAAGGAGGGGTTTGTTCAGATGGCAGACCCTCAGCATTGATGACAGGAATGAACAATGGTAGACGATGGTATAGCCAGAGTGCTCAAAGGAGCAGAAGTGAGTATAAGAGGGTGGAGAAATATTGTACAGGTGGCATATGGGTGCATGAAGGGTAAGTGCTCCCCTCTACTACTCTGAGATTAAAAAATAGAAAATAATAAACAGTCTCCAATAGAAAGGGTTTAAGGGGAAATAAGAGACCCAGAGGAGAGTCAAGCTTCAGTGCTAGAGGAAAAGGTGTAAGTTAATAATATAGAGGAATTTATTATTATTTAACAGGTGTTACAGATAGCATGATGGAATGGTCTTGAAGGAAGAATACAAAGGAGACATTGGGTCAGGGGAGAGGTAGCAAAACATACAACCAAGTTTCAACACAAAGAGAAAAAATGAGCAGGTGAATAATAAAATTAGAGACTTGAAGCATTTGAAAATTAGCTGTTTTTCAGGACCAACAAAATTATTTGTTCCAAAACTGGCATGTGGTAATTTAAGAAAGCTGGAGGCTATGATAGGGGTCATAGAAAGTTTTTCTCCTTCTTGGGCTCAGGTTATGAGTGGCAGATGTGGATCAAGGTAGCTTAGGGAAGTAGTCAAAGAACCTGCAAAGAGCCTGCAGTCACATTCAGGCATGGCAGTAAGAAAACATGTATGTGGAAAGTCTGTGGCACTTCTAATGGTAGGACAGCTAAGAGAAAGCCAAGTTCCAAGGCAGGTGCAGGGGTGAGAAGCCACAGGTTGATATTTCCTATCAATGGGGAGGGAATCCATTATAAAACAAATAGCTATGAAACAAGGATAGCCATTAAATAATAATAATAATAAGGTAAGATCCCCACTTTATTTCTTACTAAAATAATGGCCAAAGGATTAAAATTTTAAAAGAAACAAAAGATGTAAAAAGTACTGTAAGCAAATGTGGGTGAATATTTTTACAGGTGGGAAAGTCTTAAACTTAACAAACTATGTGAGAATAAATTGATAACTTTAACATCCTTAAAAAAATTAAGTATTCCACAAAGCAGCACACACTAAATAATTAATGGTAAAAAGAAAACATTTAAAATTTGCAAAATAAACATACAAGAAGCTAATATATTTATAAATAGAAAGCTCTTGCAAACGGACTAAAAAAAGGCAAAGCATATAAAATATCAGTTTATAAAAATAACTAACTAAAAATATTCCACCTCACTACCAAAGAAAGACAAATATGAGCTATCTTTTCCCACTGATTTCTAAGTTTCAAATTTTTGAAACTGTATTTGTATGTTAGTAACAGTATTATTTTGAATGTAAACTGCACAGGCTTCTGAACAGATGTTTTGTAAAATATATCAAAACTCTTTAAAAATACCGCATATTCTCACTCATAGGTGGGTGAGAAAAATGAGAACACATGGACACAGGGAGGGGGTCTACTACACACTGGGGTCTATTGGGGGGAATGGGGGAGGGACAGCATGGGGGGATGGGGAGGGATAGCCTGGGGATAAATGCCAAGTGTGGGTGAAGGGGAGGAAGGCAGCAAAACACACTGCCATGTGTGTACCTATGCAACTATCTTGCATGTTCTGCACATGTACCCCAAAACCTATAATGCAATAAAAAATTAAAAAATTAAAAAAAAATTATAAAATATAATTGAAAAAAAAATTAACATCTTCGGATGTAGCAATTCTATGTCTAGAAATTTATTCAAAGGAATTAATCAAATATATATATATAATGTATCAAAATTACAAACAGTTATCTACTATGCTATTGTTTATAAAAATGTATTTGGTAACATTCTGTGGAGTCACCAGAAAATTAGTTAATGTGGCCATTAAAAAAATGCATTTTTAAAATAATGGAAATATATACTAATATGATTTGTTAAGTGAGAAACAGGGAATATGATATGATAAATTTTTGTTCTTTTAAAAAACTTATACTGAGGCAAAACTTACAGTGATTACTTCCAGTTAGTGGACAAATCAAATATAGGTAGACCTTATTTTTTTCTGAAAACTATTCTGAAATTTCTGATTATCATTGCAACGTATACTATCTCTAAAAAACTATTAAAAATTTTTAGATTTAGAACTTGGTAGTATTTTAAATGGAAAACATTACTTGCCCAGAAAGTAACATGTGGAATAATTTATTATTATGTAATGATAAAGAGTTGACAAAGGGATGAGATTGAAAGAAAAAAAAGTTTGAGCATATTTTCATGTCTGTGATTCTTGGTGAAGAATTTATAATAGTAAGCACATACTGTCCTTGAAAAAGTTGAATTCTACATTTAAATACTGCTAATAGCTAAAGCAATAAATTTTAATGGTTTGGGTATGTTTCCCTTTTATTTTGTTTTCTCATTTCTGAGTTAAATTAAGTGATTACCGCAGGGTACCATGAAATTAGAATGTAGCTTTTCAACAAACTGGAAAGTGTTTCATATCCTTATGATGGGAAACTTTATCTAACCAAAAACTGTTTTGGAGGAAACTATACATTCTTTTAAGAAATGTTATTTTCTTCTTTAATTTGCTGTTTCTACTGATTTTTACACTGGCAATAGTAATTTCAAGAGAAAGAAATGTAGGATACAAACTTTACACCATTGTTACATTAATGCAAAAAAAGTCCTTACAAATGTACAAAGACTGGAAGATATCCAATATTGAAACAATTATGAATTCATGTGAGAATTAAAAAGCATCTTGATGTACTTAATAAAGTAAATATTTTTAACAATCCTTATGTAAAATAGTCATAGGTATCTTTAGATATAACCCAAAGTTTTGTCATCAGACTTAATTCATATTTCAGGTGAATCATATTAAGACAAAAACCTACAAAAAGAAAACAAATCAACTGACAATTAAGACCAATAATAATTCTTGAAAGAAAATATAAAAAGTTTTTATCACGTTGGGATAAATTTTTAAAGAGTTGGTAAAAATAAATATCTCTGAGTGAAAAAATGCCTTGTTTCCTCCAGTGTTTCATTGAATACTGAAAGGTTTATTTTTTCCTTTCAAATCACTCCAACCTAGAACTCAAAATATGAACTTCTTAGAGTTGAAACAAACTATGTTAGGTTTTATCTGAAGCTTAATATTCTTTGGCAAAAATCCACAAGCATCTCAGGGAGCTAACCCAGATCTACCCTGCCAGAAAAATATTCCACTTCCCCTAAAAACTTTCTCCACCACTCCCTGACGGAAAGAATAAAAACTGCTCCCCCAACCCCCTATTTCCACATGATCACATCCATAAGGAACAAATAAATGAAAAACCTGAAATGACCTGTTCCACTTCAGAGGTGTAGGACTTTGACCATGTTGGGTACTGCATACGGTAGATGCACTGCCCATTAACCTGTAGCTTCTTTTCAGCCATGTTTACAAGTTATGCTGAGGATGAGACCTGAGTGTGTACCATGCTCAGTCTAATGGCTAAGAAGTCTAATGGCTAAGAAGTCTAATGGCTAGTGGCTAAGAAGGTCCAATATAAATGAGTTTGGTGGGCATTTTTGCTGAGCTCAAATCAGAAGGGTAGAAAGGCTATAGATTTAAGCATCAATCAAACATGGCTTCTAATCTCAGCTCTGACACTTTCTGTTAAATGACTCTGAATAGGTACTTTCTTTGCCTACTTATCCTAAAAAATAGAGCAGTAACACCAACTCCACAGATTGGAGAATAAATGAACTTTGTGAAAATGTGCTACACATTGCTATTTATTGCTTAATCTGCTAGACTCCAATTAGCAGATTGCTCAATAAATAGTAGTTTCCCTTCTCTTAACATATACAGATACTTACATAGAAAGAAAAAATACCCTTAAAAACATCTCAAGCTTCTATTACAGATTGAAAACATAGCGTGTTTAAGGCCTCCACTTTTGTCCTTAACCCAATCGCCTTTATTGGAAAGCAGCTCCATGAACTATCTTTTCTATACTTCCAGCCTCTCCCTTACTAATGACTTTTTTATTTTGACATATAAAGAGAGGACAAAGGCTTTTCTTTAAATATTAAACAAAAATCAACTGGACATTGTGTCGTGATTCCCTGCATACACAACTTTCTCCTCCATCTTTCACCTGCAATCCTGGGATGACTACTGGCTGATCCTATCTCCTTACTTTTCATTTTCTTCTCATGCTGCACAATCTGTCTTCACGCTTCCAATTATAAAGCCATTACTCTTACTTTCTACTTGTCAAAACAAAAGTTCCTTCAACCCGTCTTTCATTATGTCCTCTTATGACTATGACTTGTTGATCATGCCACACATTTTGAAGCTCTACATACCCTTGTTGCTATGACAATGCTCTTTCCAGCTTCTCCTCTTGGGTTCCCACTGGAACTCATTTCCCAGGATTCAGTTTTCTCCCATTTTCCTTCTGATTTCATGTGTTTCTCATAGGAGATCTCATCATTATATTTACCTATTATTTACCTACTGCATGCCAATATCAACTCAATCTTCATCTTCTGAGCTTCTTGGATATCTTTACCCCTGATGTATCTTTTACTAATACCCATTGTATTAGTTTGACAGAGCTGCTGTAACAAATTACCACAAACTGAGGGACTTAATATAACAGAAATTTATTTTCACACAGTTCAGAATGTCAGCAATCCAATCAGTAGGGTTGGTTCTTTTTTGTGGACTCAGAGGGAAAATCTGTTTCATGTATCTCTCTTCACTTCTAGTGGTTGCCAGCAAACCTTGGCCTTCCTTGGAGTACAGTTGAATAACTTCAATCTCTCCTAGCATTGTCATGTTGTCTGCCCTCTGTATGTCTTTCTCTTTGTGTCTCTTGCCTCCTCTTATAAGGAAAACAGTCATATTGGGTTAAGAGCCCACCTTACTCAAGCATGACCTCATCCTAACTAATTGCATAGGTAGTGATCCTATTTCCAAATAAGGTCACATCCTGAGATTCTAGGAAGGACGTGAACTTTGGGGAGACATTATCCAACTCAGTACCACCATGAAATATGCCCCATTCTTAAATCTGCATGTTTGTAAACTGTGCCACCTCTCATTTCAAGCCAAAAATCTGAGAAGCATACTTCATTTTCATGTCTCCTTAATGTCATATCCCAACTATCATCAAACCCAGTGATTTTCATCTCCTAATATTTCCGGAATCTGAATACATTTCCTCATCCTGAATTCTGCTGCTTTCACTCACTCAGCATCTCTTGCTTGGCCTACTATAGCAGTCTGTCCAATACCCTTCAAGTGAAACCTCAGAGTTACAACAGTATATACATACACACAGCTTCATGACATATTAGGAAGACATACATATGTGGCATGTTGGAAAGACATAGTTTTACATTATTTTTTTCTTTTCACTGCTGTGAAAGATTCTGCTTCTTCACTGCAATACACAGAATTATCATAGATACCCTTCTTCAAGGATGATGGAACTGAAAGACAGAGTGGTTTCTGTGGGAGTCTTGGCCTTTACAAATTTTGGCTTGATAGACGTTTTGCAAACCCTTGGAGTGTAACAAAATCCATCATACCTATATTCTGGCTTTTTATTAGATTTAAAGGCCTTTTGGGAAAAGATAGAAGAGTAAGGCTTATTTCAGCATTTTAAGATTTAATATTATACCTGGCTTCAGAAGCTCCATGACAGACGTATTTATTCTCATTTTAAAATATAAGCAAATATAATAAACTAATATAATACATTAATGTAATTGCATGAGTTGTAAGCCCTCTTTACACACACATGCACACACACAGACACACACACACACACTGATTTTAACATTTTATGATTTTAAGAATTTTAAGAATGGTGCTTTCTTCTTCTGTGTTAGCCCAATCCATAAGATTTAGTTTAAAAGTAAGTTATTTTGTGACCATTAAAATATAAGCATACTTGAGAAGTTTATCTAATTCTTTCCTGTCTTCCATGGTTTTATTCCTGAAGCTATCACACTGGACTTCAGTTCTCCTTTTACTTTACCCAAAAAACTGAAAGCCTACAGTTAATCATGTTTACTCCCATACCACCACAGGGATGAGAATACTCTTTAAACATCATAGCCTGTAAGAGTGCCTGAAAGAAAGTAGGTACTGCAGGAAGGGAGAGTCCCAGAGGTACAGGAAGGCATCCAGCTCCATTCATATTGTCTGTAGATGCTTCTGCTGCTGCTTCTTCAATTACATTAAAACTGTCTTGTCTGCAGACCACATTGTCTTAAAGCATCTCCATTTCCTTGGCTCTCTTTCCAATCTGAGAAATCCTGTTTCTAACAGATCCAGTCTAGGTAAGAGTACCTCTTCCCATTCAGGAATTTATACAAATCTGAATTGTTTCGTTCTTACCTAAACATCTCTGAACTCTCTTCTCCAACCAAGCACACAACTTTTGGTCAATATCACATTTTTACAACTAGGAGTGACTGAAGGACACAAATCCACTCTGGTCTGGGCACATAATACTGCTATGTGCCATTTGACACCTAGAATAAAAAGTATATCTCACTTAAGTAAGTAAAAAGTAGAATATTCATTTGATTTCTCAAAATCAGTTGTACTTTTAATAAAAATAAAAAATTATAACCACCTGTGATTTTATGGGGATGTTCAAGTGCTTAACATAGAGTCCTTTCCATGTAATGTCACTACCTGGTAATGACTTCTTAAAAGTACATAGAACATATGAAAATGCCTGAGACCAACAGGATTTAGAGGGACATGTACTAATGGGGGAAGTTTTAAAACAGGAAAACAAGATCCCCAGCTTAATTTTTATATATGCAAATCATTGACTCTTGGGCCTTAGATCCCTATATCTACTAATAGAATATGCTTAATTATTATTTAAATAATCATATGAAATTATGATTAACAATGCTTATCACAAGATTTATAGTTTATTTTTGATGTTGAGCAAAAAGTAATTTTGTTTTTTCTAACTCAATTAAAATGTTGCATTGAAGAAATGGAAAACCACCAAATTTACTGTCAAGCCATTCAGGGCTGGCTGAGTCTCAACACTTAAAATACAATTTTCAAACTGCATTCTTTCTCATTTTCAATGGACATTAATGAAAATTTAATCTCAATTAAGCCTGATTCATGCTCATTTAGCATTAAAAAACAGGCAAAAAATATCTCATTTCTGAGAAATATTGAAACATTTTTTTTCCAAAAGTGTTTGCTGTACCTCAGCTCTAAATTTGAAGGGAGGCAATGTTTCCCAAGCCTCTCTCTACATACATATAACATCATATATGATCCAGTAAGAAATATTTATTTCTCCAGAATTTTTTACATTTTGCAAATATATAACCTCTACAAAAATTATTCTACAATGTTCTTTAAAAGCTAAAGGCTGGGTGTAGTGCCTCACTCTTGTAATCCCAGCACTTCAGAAGGCTTAAGGTGGGTGAATCACCTGAGGTCAGGAGTTTGAGACCAGCCTGACCAACATGGAGAAACCCCATCTCTACTAAAAATACAAAATTAGCCGGGTGTGGTGGCATATGCCTGTAATGCCAGCTACTCCGGAGGCTGAGGCAGGAGAATCGCTTGAACCTCGGAGTTGGAGGTTGCAGTGAGCCAAGATTGCGCCATTGCACTCCAGCCTGGGCGGAACTTCGTTTCAAAAACAAACAAACAAAAGGTTAGACACGAGTTTACCATACAGCCCAACAATTTCACTGCTAAGCATCTGCCCAAGAGAAATGAAAATGGCTACTCACAAACACTTTAATGAGAATGTTCTCGGCAGTATGACTCATAATATTCCCACATTGGAAATAACCCAAATGTCCATCCACTGGTAAATAGACAAAACGTGGTATATCCAGACAATGGAAAACTATTTAGCATTAAGAAGAAATGAAGTACTGATACATGCCACAACATAGATGAATCTCAGAAACGTTATGCTAAGAGAAGCCATAGACAAAAAAACCATATAGTATATCATTCCATTTCTATAAAATGTTCAAAAAAAGGCAAATCTATAGAGACTGAAAGTAGATTAATGGTTGCCTGGAGATAGGAATGGGAACAAAGACTACAAATGGACATAAGGAATCTTACCAACTGAGTAAAGTGTTCTAAAACCGAATATGGCTTTACAACTTTGTAAATTTTCTAAAATCACTGAAATATAATTTCTAAATATTATTCATCGTTAAGGGGTGAATTTTATAATATATAAATTATCTCAATAAAGTAAAAAATGCTGCAATGCAAACTGCACAAAAATTTAAATAATTGTAAGAACTGTGAAGAAAATTAAATTGATCCATCATTGATCTTAACAATATGTTTACAATCAACTAAAAAGGAGGAAAAACCTCTTTAACAAAAATGAGATTTGACACATTTTAAATTATTTTGCATAAAGTAGTCCATTAGCCCTTGATATTTTATTGAAGAAAGCTGAAATTAAAAATAAGATTGAAAAGTCCATTACTAAAAACGTTTTCCAAAAGATTTCCTTTCCAAAACTATACTGTCTTTCAAAATCGAATCCTTTGAACTTCCAAAATACCTTTTTAGCAAATGAACTCTTGAGATAGTGTCACTTAGGGGGCATTAGCCAGCATCCGGCACACTAACAGGAAACAAGGAGGTTTTTAAACTGGTGGTTTAACCAACCTTGATCCGTAACCTATCCCATTTCAGTATTTTCTATTTTCCGTGAGTCTTAAGGTCGTCAGGTCTCATTGTAGTAATCCAAATGCTGAGCTTTCTGAATATTAAATCCCAGGAGGATTTTTTTTGTTGAATGTGTGGCAATGTCAGTAAGAAGGAAGGCATCTTGTAAAGAGATAAAGTAGACGGATGAATTTTGAAATCTATCTTTACACGAAGAGAAACGCAATATTCCCAGTATTTCTAATCCAATACCTTTCAGTATGTAAACCACTGGTAAGAGTGTTTGGGTTTTAAATTTTTTTTCTAGGTGAACATTTAAGTGGTCATCCGCCGGGAATCTCCACTTTCTAGTCCTGCGCAGACTCCAGCTAATAACACTAAACCACCTGCAGGATGTTTTGTAGTTTGTTTGTTGTTTGTTTTAGTGCTTTCCATGTGCCTAGCTCACGCAAGCACTTTTCTAAAGGACCCGAGTTCTGTTGGCTGCGTTATCTGGGGAAGCTCTACAAAGACTGGTTGGACCTGGCCCTCTCAGCTTCCTCGGAAGGTATCTGCTCGCTGGGTAACGGGCAAAGCAGGGTCATCTGCCTCTGGAATGCATTTGCAGGAGCTTCCCCAAGGGGCTAAGTAGCACTAGCAGAAGCACCAGCCAGGACCCAGGCCCTCCGCTCCGTCAGCCCCGTGACCAACTTGGACTCGTGTCCCTCCCCGCGGCCTGCAGAGGTCCTAAGAGCAGGGAAAATGCAATAGCTACGGGGGACCTTGACTTACTTGGTCTACTCACCTCCGTATTTTATCCAAAGAATGAGCAGAGGCCAGTGAGGTGAGGTGACTTGGCTAAAGCCACACAGCCGGAGGCTGGCCGAGCTCGGGTCTCTGCTAACCTCGCGGCCGCTCGCGACTACCCAGGGTTTGGAAAGCACCGCCCAGGGAAAAGACTTGGCATTGCTGGCACGATAGGCTAAGGGCTCAGCGACCTGTGACAGGACGTCATTCACGCCCACCTGCCGGGCAGAGTGGGCAAAACGCAGGTGATAGATCAACCGCGTCACGCCTGTTGACCTGAGCGCCCCTTTCACTCACTAAGTACCCTGGTTTGTGAGTTAAACGATGGGGTTGCCCAAGCAAAAGAGGCATCTGATATGAACTCCCCCCATACTTGGGCCAGCAGGGCGGAAAACCAGAAAGTTATACTTACCACTTCTTCCTTGGGTCAGTCTCCCCCGATTCCTCAAGTCCCTCCCCTCCTTCCTCGCAAAGCGACACCCAGTCACTCGCCGGCTCCAGCAGGTACTTACCACCCGCGCGCGCAGCTGCCCGCCCTGCTGGTCCCCTCGCGCTCGCGCTCGCCCAACGCTCTGCGGCCCGGAGCTGCGACTCCGGCTCTAGCTCGCTGCCGCCTCTAGAGTCCACGGGGATGCGGCCAAGACTGAGCTACTGGGCTGGGACGCAGCCAGGAGGTGGCAGCGACTCGGGGGGCGGGGACGGCCGCAGCGTCCCGCCCCCGGGCTACAAGCCCGGCGCCCCAGGCGGTGTCCTGCTTTCCGCGCAAACCTGCTTTGCGCTCACTCCCCGGGGCACAAGCAAAGGCTCCTCTCCGCCGGCAGCCTGGGGTGAGCTCTTTTTCCTACTTGTGCGTTAACCACCAACTCATCATCGTCACACAACCCGTGTCCTCCCCGCCTGCCACTCCCAGTTCCCTCGGGCGATTGTGAGGTTCTGCTAAGATTTCTGTGACGTGACTGCGGGGATTTCAATTCCCTTCCTGCTTTCTGACGTTGTCTCGTGTTTTCTGTCCCGACGGTTGTGTGCGCCCGGAGGAGGGTTTGTGCTCCAGGTGTCCTTAAGGTTGCCCTTTGATCTAATGTTGGCTGTTTGGGAAGGTAGGAAGGTACGCAGGTTTCTTATCTACACCCCGAATCTGGGTCTTCCAGTTTGTTAACAGATTAACAGATTGGGAAGCAACATGCAATGCAAACAACTTTTTGTGCAATAAAAGCAGAAAATAATGTATATCAAGTTTCACTTTCAGGTTCTCACTCAGAAAAATAAAGTCCTTACTACTAAGGGTCTCATTGTGCTTTTTAAAAGCCATATTAAATGGATTACGATGCTGCTGATAAAATTAATTTATCTAGTTTTTGAGGAAGTGGTTTCTCACTGAAGTCCTCAGATTTCCTCTGGTTCCTTGAAACCCTTAATTAGCATTCAAAGTCCTCTCTAATTTCTAGTCTTGACTAATTTGCTCATTCATACTACGCTCTGACTTCCCACCCAACACCTATGATACCTGCCAATGACCACTTCCAAATTCCCTTTTTAGGCAAAAGCTTAAGTATGGAAATATGAAAATATAATCAGACAAATATTTCATTCATTGTCTGCTAATGGTGCCACAATCACACTCTTTCAATTATTTAATATTCATTCCTCCGCAATATAGTAATAATTTTCTCTATTTTTAGGTAGTGAATTGAAGTTTAGCAAGGTAAGATACTTTGAACAAGGCTAAATAGCTAAGATTCCAAATTTGTTTTGAACTTAGGTCTTCTTGCCTTCAAGATCGATTGACTTCCTTAAATTATACTGTTAATAAAGCTTGCCATATTTCCAAATGGTGATGTAAGTACATTTCGTTTTTTATTAGGTTGGTGCAAAAGTAATTGCAAAAATTACTGGCCAAAACCATAATAACTTCTGCACCAGCCTCATAAAAACATGGTTACTTGTGTGGTTATACAAGCATTAATCAAAGAGATTAAGAGTTATTTATATGATTAGTGTAACTTTAAAATTTATTATTTGGCACATTTCTAAGGCCTATTATATAAGAATATATATTTTTTATGATCTAGGGCAAATTATTCTAAGGTTATTTATTTTAGAGGTCCTATGACAGAAAGTGATACTAAAATGTTTGAACTTATGGAATCATGATTGTATTTTTATGATCCTGTAAGTGTATTTCCCATACTTGAAAAATTTGCTTTGTAAAACCTGTATTTTGAAATCAATGTCATAAAACCACTAGACCTCACTGATAAGCTTTTAACCTACATATTTGAAATCATCAGAACCACTGGAATGTATGCCTTATGAAGGCTAGATTCTCATCACCTGGAATAGTACCTTCACAAAGTAGGTACTTCATAGGCAGTTTTGAAATGAATATTTACCTTGTTTCCACACTTAAGATTTATAAGAACACTATTTATAGAATGCTTTTGTCTATTTAGATTTAAGATTTTTGATGTCCTCTCATTTCTACTAGGAAAGTAAGGAGAAGATGCAGGTGGTTTGCAGTAGCTGCTTTTGGAAATGCTAGACAGAACCTGACCATAAGTGCAAAGAGGAGTTTTTGAGTCCAAGAATTGGTGGTAGCAGTAATTCCACACAATCATGTGAATTGTAAATTTGTGTTAAATATATGACTCTCAATGCAGAAAGTTTAATTCAACTTTGGGATTGTGCCAAGTGAAGTGATGAAAAGACAAGGGGAAAGCTTTGATACTATTTTTAAGAGAGGGCTTTAAAGTTAACTTAAGACTAGATAGGAAAATAAGTGAGGACAAAGAGGAGAGAAGAAGGAGGAGTTTAAGAACTACAAATCCACATCAAATGAGAGAGATATGAAGATAAGTTGTACTCAGGAAGTGGGATAATTTTCTTTGAAGTTTTAGAAATACAAAGCTAAGTAGTTTATGGAGGAGCTGAGGGTGGGGTGGGCTAATATAGAGTGAAGATCAAGACATTGGGGACCAAGGTATTGAAGAAACTATATGGACATTGAAGCTACCAACAGTGATACCAGAATGAAAAAAGGAGTGAGTCTGATAACAAACACTTCCGTGAATGTAGTGGACTGATCCAGAACTGAGAGCATGACTATGCAAAGTTGGGGCAGAAGGTACATATCCAGGGAGGAAAAGCCTAAGTGGATCAAGGACTGGTAGAGACAACACTTCAAAAGCAATACTGGGGAGCTACAGGGATTCCAGCACTGCCCCTGTGACCCTAGAATGTGAAACAATGAACAGTCTACACCAAAGAGACATCTAGGGGAAATTATTCTGAGAAGAAAGTTGATTTCCACTTATGGCCAGAAAATGGAGAAAGCATTGTGTGAAGTTTATAAAGGTGATGGGATTTTTCAATATTAAATGAGGATTCTACAAGTTCAGAGTCATTAAGAGGTAGGAGGTGGGGCTGGCTTCATGGGTCTATAACCTGTTTAGTTGAGCAGGGATCTACATGTTTTTTTGTCTGTTTTTGAGACAGGTTCTGGCCCTGTCGCCCAGTGGAGTTCAGTGATCCAATCTCAGCTCACTCCAGCCTTGGTCTCCCAGGCTCAAGCTATCTTCCCACCTCAGCCTCCCGAGTAGCTGGGACTATGGGTACACATCAGCACGCCTGCCTAATTTTGTATTTTTTTTTTGTAGAGAGGGGGTTTTGCTATGTGGTCCAGGCTGGTCTCGAACTCCTGGGCTCAAGTGATCCACCTGCCTTGGCCTCCCACAGTGTTTGGATTACAGGCATGAGCCACATGCTCTGCATGGGGATCTACTCTTACAATGGCCTAGTGTGTTGTTTAATGCTCTATTGCCTTGAAATATTTAATAATTTTTCTTCAGCAAGGGGACTTGCATTTTTATCTTTTATTGCGCCAGGCAAATTAAGTAACCAATACTGTTTGGAAGAAAGGAGAAATTCTTGCATGGGTGAAGCAAGAATCAGTATGTACCCTCTAGGGATTAAAGTTTGGTGAAGACTAAATGCAGAAATTTGTATTTTGAGGGGAGACTAAGAGTTGCAGGGAGAAGCATGTGGCTGCAAGGTTTCAAGTGAGATCAGTTTTCATCCCTCTTCAGGGCCAAGCTAGCTGATATCTGGGAAGAAGAAGTGGACAGTGGTTACTATCAGCCCACTCCATGTTTTTATATGCTAGTAGATTGGGTTTTTTTTTAGGGTTTCCATTAAAAATTACCACAAATTTGATGACCTATGCCAGAAGAAATTTATTCTTTCACAGTTCTGGAAGCCAGAAATCTGAAATCAAAATGTTAGCAGGGTAACACTTACTGTGAAGACTCCAGGGAGAATCCTCTTTTGCCTATTCTAGCATTTTTTCTTAGATGGAGTTTTATTCTGTCACTCAGGCTGGAGTACAATGGTGGGATCTCAGCTTACTGTAACCTCTGCCTCCTGGGTTCAAGCGATTCTCCTGCCTCAGCCTCCCGAGAAGCAGGGATTACAGGCACCTGCCATCACACCAGGCTAATTTTTGTATTTTTGTAGTGATGGGGTTTCACCATGTTGGCCAGGCTGGTCTTGAACTCCTGATCTCAGGTGATCCACTTGCCTCAGCCTCCCAAAATGCTGGGATTACAGGCATGGGCCATGGTGCCCTGCTCTCTTCTAGCTTTTAATGGCCACAGGAATTCCTTGATTTTCTTTGGCTTATAGCTACATAACTCCAATCTCTGCATCCATCTTCACATCTTCCCTATGTTTCTCCTCTACTGTTGGCATTGGTATTCTCCTCTTCTTGTAAGAACACTTGTCATTGGATTTTGGGTCCATGCAGTTAATCCAGGATGATCTCCTCTGGAGATCCTTAACTTAATTACATCTTCAAAGATCCTTACTACAAGTGAAGTAATATTCACAGGTATCAGAGGTTAGCTCATGGACATATCTTTTTAGAGACCACCATTCAGCCCACTGTAGCCAAGTCTATGGAGGCCACAGGAATATCCAGGCTAGATGACACTGGCACGATAGCTCTTCAGGTCTATTTGGAAAATATTTGGATAATAATATTATGATAATAATAATTTGGTTCATATTTGGATAATAATATGAACCTTATCAATATTTCTAAAGTTTTCAAACTATGACATTTAATACATAAGAAAATCAGAAGGTTAGAGCTGCCCAGAGTCTTTACATCCCTGAGTAGCTGTCTGCCTTGAGGACAAAAGGCACTGAGAAGGCATGTACCTGGGACAGTGAGAAGTGTGGTAACAGAGAATTGAGAAGTAGGATTCTCCACTCCTCCTCTTTGAGTGGAGGGCAGGATTTGCCCACTCTCCATGCCAGAGGATGTGTGTGGTTCCTTGGTATTAAAGGAGAGTCTACCAGATGACCATATCTTAGCCTGTCCTAAAAATATAAGATTCAGAAAGGATAGAGTAGTGACCTTGTTCGTCTGTGAGAGAGGCTGAGCTAGTTTCTCAAGCCATACCTTGTAAAAGACAATTTTTAAAATCTTTAGAGAGGGAAGAAGGAAATGTCAAAATCAGTGCTACCCCATCCTTTTCCTTCAGCTCTCGGCCACTCTGAGAAATATTCAAGTAGCTGCTAGAGACAAATGGAACTCTCCTTAAAAAGCAAACACTCTGGCTTTTTCTTCTTTCTGCTCCAAGACAGGAACTATAAATTCCACCAAAGACCAGGAACTGTAAGTTCCACCAAAGCTTCCATCCATTATTTGCTGAGTGATGAGGTGAGAGAATTCCAAAGTGTGGCAGGGTCAGCAGCATAACTAAGCCAGGGTTTGGAACAGATTACAGGAGCATCCATTTTTGAAAGGCCACTAAGGACGTTGGCCTGCAACCAAGCTTGGGTGACAGAGTGGCCTAGGGCAGAAGGGGCACAGTCTGCACTACTAGTTAGTGGCCCTGCTCCTGCTATACAGCAGAAAGGGTGCTGCAGACCCACATCCACCAAGGGAGAATCTGGACAATGAGATAGTTGGGGGCACAACTGGCCTTTAGAAGATCACAGTCAACAAAGTAAGAGGCAGAGGGAAGGGAAAGAGACTGATTTCTTTGCAGTATTTAAAATAGAAATTTCCTAACAAAGTATTCCTATATTACCATTGTAGTCACGTGTCTCTCCCTGCTCCTGATCAATGAGGCATTGTCTTGCAGAGTAGCAGGGCATATGAAAAGAACGAGAAAAACAGAAAATGTTGGGTTCTAATCCCAACTGGCATGCCACCCAAGGCTGTGTAATCTGAGTAAAATTAGTTTTCTTATGACTGAAGGGAAGATGAAGAACTAAAGGATTATCCTGCTCTAAATTTTTTTAAGTCTCTGAATTGGCCTCCTTATTAAGTTGAAATTAAGCCCAACATTTAGAACATTTTACCCATCTACCTCCAACTAAATGTAATTCTTATCACTTCCCAGCAAAAATCCTGCTCTCTAAATAAACTCATCAATTTGACACTCCATGTGACTTCCTTTTTCTAATATTCATCATTGGTGCAGGGGTATGTATTTATTTTCACTACCTTCCACTCCTAAGCAGTGTCACTCAATTTCTTCAAATTCCTATTCAAAAATTATCTACTTTTGGAAACTTGTTGAGAAATTTTTCTCCATTTCTGATCAGTTCATTCAAATGTGCGCAGTTGCTATCCACACTTCACAGCCTGTCCTCCATGTGTGTGGGGAGTATGGCAATTTTAAAAGAAAAATATTTTTCTCTTAATTTTTGACATGCCCTTAAAACTTTTCATGTGTATTGTCTAATTCTATTCTGATTTTGTCAGCATGAGATTCTTCTATTCAAAAACTGGTATTTTCTAACTTCTTCCAGTAAATGAGAAAACTCTAAATATATTAGGACCAATAAAAGAATTGCTAACCCTAACCATCTAACCATTTATTGTTGCAGCATCTGTGCTTGGCACAGAGTGGGCATCTAATAAATATTTTTTTATAAATACATAAGTAAGCTAATGTACACCTTTTCATTTGAACATAATTACACACACACACACACACACACACACACACACACACACAACCATTCCTCCCTCCTCTCCTCTATTCAACATGATAACCTTAACACATAGCAAAATACCAAAAATAATTAGAGAAATTAAAAACTCACCAAAGATATTTCATTGATTCACAAATATGTGATAAGTTATTTGCCCAAATAAGCTTTATGTGTAATAATACCTGTAAAAAATATAGTTGAAGGCCAGGTAACATGGTTCACATCTGTAACCCCAGCACTTTGGGAGGCCAAGATGGGCAGATCACATGAGGCCAAGAGTTCAAGACCAGCCTGGCCAATGTGGCAAAACCCATCTCTACTTACTAAAAATATATAAATTACCCAGGAGTGGTGGCACACACCTATAATTCCAGCTGCTTGAGAGGGGCTGAGGAAGGAGAATTGCTTGAACCTGGAGGTAGAGGTTGCAGTGAGTTGAGATCACACCACTGTACACCAGCCTAAGCGACAGTGAGACTCTGTCTCAAAAAAAAGAAAAAAAAAAGAAATGTCAGTCAAAAATTTTTAACATATTTTTATGTGAATTGCTTCTGTGTGCAGATTCATAAAATCTAAGATTCAGTTAGATCTAAGGTTGGATGTGCATCATAATTAAAAATTGAATTCACAACTTCTAACATGAGAAATGTTGATGTCTCTCATGCCTTCTCTTATTAAATTGGAAAATACACATTTTACCAGAATTCCAGTAAGTCATATCTTTATGACATTTATATTATTCATAATAGATATTATTTATTATGATCATAAATTGCTCAATAACTATAGATAAATATAATGAATGAATGAATCGGGTATTTTAAATTTAGATAAACTCTAATTTAACCATAGCTCCTGCATCACTGTTCAGAGTTGGGGTGGATGGAGTCTTCTAAAAAAAGAGAAGCTTCTGAGATGTTCCTGGGGAATTGGACATAAGAGCTAGCCTCTTTTAAAAATTTGCTTAGGAAACTAAAACATAAACTTAATCCTATTTTGTTTTCTTTCTTTTTTTTTTTTTCTGAGTCGCAGTCTTGTTCTGTTGCCCAGGCTGGAGTACAGTGGCATGATCTTGGCTCACTGAAATCTCCACCTCCTGGGTTCAAGCGATTCTCCTGCCTCAGCCTCTGGAGTAGCTGGGACTACAGGTGTGGACCACCACACCTGGCTAATTTATTTTATTTTATTTTTAGTAGAGATGGGGTTTTGGCACGTTAGCCAGGCTGGTCTTGAACTCCTGACCTCAGATGATCTACCCGCCATGGCCTCCCAAAATGCTGGTATTACAAGTGTGAGCCACTGTGGCTGGCCAACTTAACCCTATTGATACAGAATTTTTTGTGAGTTTGGTTTTTTTGTCTTTTTTGGTATGTAATTTCCCTTATACTCTATAGGAGTTAGAAAAGCTATAAAAATTAACGTTAGCTTATTAACCAAAAGTAAATAATAACAAAAATTGTATTCCTTAAAGAATCTTAACAGTTGAAATATCATCTCTGGCATCAACATTTTTCAGAACATCTAGGCTAAGATGCATCTTATGATTCTCATTAACTTCAGCTCCATAGACAGAATTTTAAAGAAAACAAAGCCTGTCTCCTTTCTGCATCTTTTTCATCTTCCCATTCCTAACCACTTGAGCTTCTGTGAGTCCTATGTGGTTTTAAAGCCACATTGGCCCCAGCAGTAGCTTCTGGTGCAGCACTATTTGGGGTCAGCCATGAGAAGGCAAAGCAGAGTAATTTACATTAAAGAAAAGAATCAGCCAGGTGCCATGGTTCACGCCTATAATCCCAGCACTTTGGGAGGCCTAGGTGGGTGGATTATGAGGTCAAGATATTGAGACCATCCTGGCCAACATGGTGAAACCCTGTCTCTAAAAATAAAAAAGAATTTTGGAAGATAATAATGTCTGAGAATAATTTCCAGTGGTTAGAGTTGAAGCACTGCTATGATACCTATGAGTTAACATCTTTACAAACCAGACTTCAGGACTACCAATTAATAGATATGCATAACATAAATCCTTTCCCAACCTTATATTGATAAAGAAAGGAAGGGAAAAGTTTGGAAGGAAAGAAAAAGGAGGACTACATGCTGTCCTACCTGATTCCAAACTACAGGTGTCCCTTAAACAACACTGGGTTAAGGGCACTGAACCCTCGCCTGTTGAAAATCCTCATATAGGATCCAAGATGGCCAAATAGGAACAGCTCCGGAGTGCAGCTCCCAGCAAGAACAATGCAGAGGATGAGTGCCCACCACATTTCCAAACAAATTTTCACTGCCCAGAGACCAGAAGATTCCTGGGTGAAAAGTGCCACGAGTTTTCAGCATGGTGGTTTCAGCCAGTGCCAACTTGGTGCACAGAAACTCACACAAATCTGGGCAGCTGTTTCAACTGGTGCCTGGAATGCCTGGGAGACAGAGCCACCCATTCAACTGAGAGGGAGGGGGCTGAGAAAGGGAGCCAGGCGATCTGGCTTGGTGGGTACCACCCCCAGAAAATAAGCAATCTTAAATGCTCTGGATTTAGAGTTTCCCAGCAAGTGCAGCTGAATCCAGTATGGTCCAGCTCAGTGCGGGGAAGGGTGACCACCACTACCGAGGCAGTTCACACAGCAGCTGGGCAGAGCCTGCAGCAGCTCAGCAACACCTCTGCTGGCAGACTGTGACTAGACTACTCCGTGTGGGGCAGGGCATCTATGAAAAAAGGCAGCTGTACAACAGGAATTTATAAATAAAGCTGACCTTCCTAGGACAGAGCACCTGGGAAATGAGGCTACTATGAGTTCTGCTGCAGCAGACTTAAAAGTACCTGCCCAGCAGCTCTGCACGGAACAACAGAGGTCCCAGCACAGCACTTGAGCTCCTATAAGGAACGGACTATCTTCTCAAGCTGCTCCTCGACCCCCTTATACCCAAAGAGACACCTCATAAAGGAGAGCTCAGGCCGACATCTGGCAGGTACCCTTCTGGGAAGAAGATAACAGAAGAAGAAACTGGCAGCAACCCTTACTGTTCCGCAGCCCCTGCAGGTGATCCCAAGGCAAGCATGGTCTGGAGTGGAACTCCAGCAGTCCTATAGCAGAGGAACCTGACTGTTAGAAGGGAAACTAAGAAACAAGAAGAAATAACTTCATCATCAACAAAATGGATGTCCACTCAGAGAACTCATCCGAAAGTTACCAACTACAGAGACCACAGTTAGATAAATCCACAAAGATGGGAAGAAACCAGTGCAAAAAGGATGAAAACACCAAAAACCAGAATGCCTCTCCTCCTCCAAAGGATCAAAACTCCTCACCAGCTATGGATCAAAGATGGATAGAGAATGAATCTGATGAATTGACAGAAACAGGCTTCAGAAGGTGGGTAATAACAAATTTCTCAGAGCTAAAAGAACATGTGCTAACTCCATGCAAAGAAACTAAGAATCTAGAAAAACGTAAATGAGATTCTAACTAGAATAAACAGCTTAGAGAAGAATATAAACAACTTGATGTAGCTGAAAAACATAGCACAAGAACTTAACAAAGCATACACAAGTTTCAAAAGCCAAATTGACCAAGCAGAAAAAAGGATAGTAGAGATTGAAAATCAACTCAATGAAATAAAACAAGAAGGCAAGAATAGAGAAGAAAGAGTGAAAAGAAATGAACAAAGCCTCCAAGAAATATGGGATTATGTGAAAAGACCTAATCTACATTTGATAGGTGTACCTGAATGTGATGGAGAGGATGAATCCAAACTGCAAAACACTCTTCAGGATATTATCCAGGAGAGCTTCCCCAACCTAGCAATTTATCAAGTGATCCAAAAGGCTGCCAGTTTCGAGTGGGGTCCAGAACAGAAGAAGGCTCTGCAACAGGTCCAGGCTGCTATGCAAGCTGCTCTGTAAGTTGGGCCATATGATCCAGCAGATCCAATAATGTTTGAGGTGTCAGTGGCAAATAGAGATACTGCTTGGAGCCTTTGGCAGGCTCACATAGGTGAATCACAGTGGAGATCTCCAAGATTTTGGAGCAAGGCCTTGCCATCTTCTGCAGATAACTACTCTACTTTTGAGAGAGCTCTTGGCCTGTTTCTGGGCTTTTGTGGAAACTGAACATTTGACTATGGGTCATGAAGTCACCATATGACCTGAACTGCCTATCATGAAATGGATACTTTCTGATTCATCTAACAATAAAGTGGGTCATGCACAGCAGCATTCCACCACCAAATGCATGTGGCATATATGTGAACGGGCTTGAGCAGGTCCTAAAGGCACAAGTAAGTTACATAAGGAAGTGGCTCAAATACCCATGGTCTCCACTCCTGCCACCCTGCCTTCTCTCCCCCAGCCTGTGCCAATGTCCTCAAGGGGAGTTCCCTATGATCAGTTGACAGAGGAAGAGAAGACTAGGGCCTTGTTCACAAATGGTTCTGCATGATATGCAGGCACCACCTGAAAGTGGACAGCTGCAGCACTATAGTCCCTTTCTAGGACATCCCTGAAGGACAGCACTGAAGGGAAATCTTCCCAGTAAGCAGAACAAGTAGTGCATCCGGCTGTGCACTTCAGAAGAGGTACCCTCCCCAAATGGGAATGGGCCTTGCTGAGTGGTCAAAAACTGGGAAGATATTTGTATTCCAGGTGAGTGCTCACTATTGGGTAACCTCGGTAGAGGAGGACTTTAATAATCCAATGGATAGAATGACCCGTTCTGTGGACATCACTCAGCCTCTTTCCCCAGCCACCCCTGTTATCACCCACAGGCCCCTGAGAAAAGTGGCCATGGTAGCAGGGATGAGGTTACTCATGAGCTCACCAACACGGACTTCCACTCACCAAGGCTGACCTGGTTTTGGCCACTGCTGAGTGTCCAATTTGCCAGCAGCAGAGACTACACTGAGCCCTTGATATGGCACCATTCCTCAGCTACCTAGTGGCAGGTTGATTACATTGGACCTCTTCCATCACAGAAAGGGCAGAGGTTTGTCCTCACTGGAACGGACAATTATACTCTGGTTATGGGTTTGCTTCTACTGCATGCAGTACTTATGCCAAGACTACCATCTGTGGACTCATGATATACCTTATCCAGTGTCATGGTATTCCACACAGCATTGCCTCTGACCAAGACACTCACTTTATGGCTAAAGAAGTGCAGCAATGAGCTTGTGCTCATGGAATTCACTGGTATTATCATGTTCCTCATTATCCTGAAGCAGTTGGATTAATAGAACAGTGGAATAGTGTTTTGAAGTCAAAATTATAATGCCAACTAGGTGACAATACTTAGCAGACCTGGGGAAAAGTTCTCCAGAAGGCCATGTATGCTCCGAATTAGCATCCAATATATGGTACTGTTTCTCCCATAGGAATTCACGGGTTCAGGAGTCAAGGGATGGAAGTGGAAGTGGGACCACTTGCCATCACATCTAGCGATCCACTAGAAAAATTTTTGCTTCCTGTTCCTGTGACATTACATTCTGCTGGACTAAAGGTCTTAGTTCCAGAGGGAGGAATGCTGCCACCAGGAGACACAACAACAATTCCATTAAACTAGAAGTTGATTGCCACCTGGATACTTTGGGCTCTTCCTACCTTTAAGTTCACAGGATAAGAAGGGACTTATAGTGTTGACTATGGTGATTGACCCAGACTACTATTCCATAATGAAGGTAAGGAAGAGTATGCATGGAATATGGGAGATCCATTAGATTGACTCAGTATTACCATGCCCTGTGATTAAGGTCAATGGGAAACTACAACAGCCCGATCCAGGCAAGACTACAAATGGTCCAGACCCTTCAGGAATGAAGGTTTGGGTCTCTCCATCAGTGAAAAAAACCATGACCCGCTGAGGTGCTTGATGAAAGCAAAGGGAATACAGAATGGGCAGTAGAAGGTAGTCATCAATACCAGCTAAGACCACGTGACTAGATGCAAAAATGGGGACTGTAATTGTCATGAGTATTTCCTCCTTCTTTTGTTAAAAACATGTTCATGCATGTATACACTTGTACTAAGAACATGTCTTGATTTTATTTCCTTTCTCCTTTATCATGTAACATAAGATTTATTGACTTCACATCAGCATTTAAGTACTGTTAACTTTATGTAATAATCAACTGGATAGGATGATTATCTAGTTGATTATTACAGTTGGTGTAATCACTCAGCCTTTTTCCCCTATTTGGGTTGGGGATTGGTGTGTTTCTGGTGGTACAAAGGATGGTTTTATTATGTTAGGCATAATTATGACCTATTCATTGTCTTTATTTGAAGATTATGTACAATCTCAGCAGATTTGTATGGCTTCAAGCTGACAAGGGGTAGACTTGTGATATTTAATATTAAGTGTAAACTTGATTGGATTGAAGAATATAAAATGCTGATCCTGGGTGTGTCTGTGAGGGTGTTGCCAAAAGAGATTAACATTTGTGTCAGTGGGCTTGGGAAGGCAGATTCATCTTTAATCTAGAGGACATTCTCAACTTTGTTCCTGACAACTTCTTTTGTTCTTAACTTTTTATGTCTAAATTTTCATATAAAATTGTAATTAATATTATCATTTCTCTACAAAATTAAGTAAGGCTTTTACATTAGATTTGAATGAAGTCAGTCTTTGCTAGGATTGTATTGAAATCCCACCTATATGTTAAAGCCTTTGAAAAGCTTTAACAATTGTGAATATTATGTTTACAAATTATTATCAATAAGGGAGCAGATTTTGAGCCATGTTCTAGAATTCATGTGATAAAGTCACTATCAATAACCATGCTGAGGCTACATGTCAGGGAAAGGGACAAATAAAATATATTTTTCCATTCTATGGTGATAACCTTCTCAGCTTTTACATTAACTTAATGACTCAATGGTTCCTTACTAATCAATGTCTCTATTTCTCCACTAAATATTTCTACAATATTTATCTATAAACAGTCTATATAAATTTTTCTCAAAAAATAAAAAGTATATAAACTTGCTGCAGTCAACTTTTTCTATCCCTTCCCCTGTATTATATTGGGTCATCTGGAGCATCCAAAATAAAAAAAAAAGTTAAGAAGCACAGATGCATAAAGAAATTCTTTATTTTTCCCAAAACCTATGTGCACAAATCTGTCGACATAGTTGGGCTTCTGTGTTAGATTTAGTTTCATTCCAGTAAACAAATTCTCTCAGTAAAGGGACAATTTATGGCTGCAAATAGTAGCTTTACACCATCCACCTTAACCATCAATACTTCAGTCTGTGAATATTTAGGAAAGAAAGTGATCTCCAAACATTTGTAGATTTAATATCAAAAATGTTAACGTTACTTGACCCCAAATATTAGAGTTATGTACATTATTGTTATATAGACCCCTAACCAGTAGAATTGGAACTATCAGGAACTTGTTAGAAATATAAGATCTCCAACTCCATCTCAGACTTACTAAATCACAATCTGCATTTCACAGGATCACCATTTGATTTGTAAATCCATCAAAGTTTGAAAAGCACCGCTATACTTGCATCCTTAACTCAGTGGCTAATCTCTTGGTGTTTTACTTTAGATAAACTATGCTTCTTTTACCCTAAAAAAGGCAATGGCTTTCATCATTGCAAAATAATCTTAGTGTTTATCTGATTTCTGTGATGACAAATGATAGGCAAAGTTTCAGGTGGGTGAGAGAAATGATATGGGAAACCATTAAAGAAAGTAGTGATTTTTTTTTTCCTGAAAACGTGTTCCTGATCTCTTGACTGTGAATTATTAGACACTGTATATGACTATACAGTACTTAAAATGCAACTTCTTAATGATTCTTTTAAAGATTAAAATTTTTCAGAATATACTCAAACTTAAAACCAGTTTTCATTTTTCTGATGGAAACGTTGTATGTAGTTGTGGAAACCCACAGTCGTAATAATAGAAATTTAGATCTAGAAAGTATGATAGTCAGTCCATCCATCTCCTGTTGCATTTTACAGGAAGCAATTTGCAAAAATGTTTAGAATTCATTATTTACGCTCTATGTAAATAATGCCCTTCCAGCTTCCAAAATGAATTTATCATAAAATATTACATATATAAAATACAATTGTTTAATTAATTTTTAACATATAAGGGGAATAAAATAGGTGTACCGAACACCTCAGCTGTGTTACTAAAACTGACCATTAAGTTAGAATCTTCAGTAAGTTCAAGAAAAGGGAAATTAAGGTTAAAAAAAAGGTTGGGGGAATAGATTACATAGCATGTTAGCATTTTCAATACCATGTGTTGAATCCCAGTTGAGGACATTAGTAACCAAATAGTTCATTTTGCCTTTAAAAACCTTATATGGATAATTAAAAAAAAATCTAGCCAGGCATGATGACGCACATGTATAATTCCTGTAATTCCAATTACGAGGGTGGCTGAAGTGGGAGGATTGCTTAAGTCCAGCAAGTTGAGGCTGCAATGAGCCATGATTATGCCACTGCACTCCAGGTTGGGCAACAGAGTGAGATTTTGTCTCAAAAAAATAAATAAATAAAAACAAATCACATATAGATGATCAATTTGAACCAGATTTTTATCTCAAGGGTTACACTTCGACAGTAAATGAGAGATGGTTAGATTTGGCTCAGTATCATACTAATTTATTGAATTAGAATAATACTATTTTGCTGAATAAGTTCTAATATACAAAAAAAATCCAATCGGCTAAATGAATGAAAATAATGAGAAAAGATATAATTTAACTTTTTTAAAAAGGACAAAACAAAATACTAGATTATTGATTTCAACTAACAGCTTGACAATTGACTTTGAAGTTCAAATCTATGGGGTGTTATGCAAATAATGGTGAATAGATATCCATTTTAGTCAAGGAAGAAGAGGAAATCAGTATGTCAATGCAAAAAAATAAACTCAGTAACTTTCAGTAGTCCTTCAGTTATTCATAGGAAAGGCATATAGTTAGAAAAAGTTTGTCTAATCTGGGAAAACGTTTTTGCGTGGATGAGTGCATGCATGTGTGTGTGTGTGCTGAGATAGGAATTAGATGGAGACACCTTCCTTGCTATAGAATAAGGAGAAGCTGGAGCTTGTGGAATTTCCTAACTTAGAGACTTAAGGATAGCTTTAATAGGTGGATAAACTATAATCTGTCCAGATGTCTGAAGTCAGTTTTTTTTTTTGTTTAGTAAAACTCGTGAAAGATATTCCATGACAGGCAGGGACAGTTCTAAAGGAATCACATAACTGTGGAATGATTTAGCATTGGCAGATACTCTCTATACTTTTATCTCAATCCCTTTTCTCCCAAATCTTTGTCAATAGAAGTCATTGCCCTTTGTGGGCAGAGGGCAGCCCTGTGGACAGCACGCTGAGCATGGGTCACCTCCCCACCATCAGCTTTATCTCCAGCCTCTCTCTGGCCTTGCTCCGATGCTTCCTTTTTTCTTGCGCATGCTAGATGAGGAGAAATATCTGATCATTCTGCCCTTACCTAAACTTGAAAAACCCATTATGGAGATAAAATTCTCATATCTTTGGTGTCTATATTCACCAGGTTAGCTAAAGAGCTAAATAATCTACACTTTGTTTTGTAGAACACTAATAAAAGGCTATCATTTTGCAGTCTGCCTACATTTATACACTTCCATTGGAGGGAGAAAAAAATAACTGTGCTGTAGCTTACTGAGCACTTTCAGAGATAAGTGCTTTTCTTTCATTACCTCATTTACTACCTCCTTAAAGCAATCTGTGAGGTATGCAGTATCATTGCCTTTAACAAAAGTGTAAACTTAGGTACAGATAGAGTAAATAACTTACCCAAGATCTTAAAATCTGTAAATGGCGGAACCCAGTTTCAAAATTTAGGTACATCTGAGCCCTAAGCCTGTGATCTTAACCTTTACACTGTATAGCGTCCCATAAATAAACTTCACAAAGTTTCATTATGAATGATTTTTTTATGTAAAATAGCTATTCATGAAGCTTTTCTTCCTATAAATAAGGCATCATTTCAAAATGGCATGTTTGCTGGCAGCAGGCTCAGAGCTTAGAAAGATATTTTAATCAGACACCACTCATCCTTACCAATAATTTGGCATTTCTGAATACCATTTTCCCAAAAGTATATGTTTAAAATATCCTTTTGGTTCTGTCCTAATTTTTAAATGTTGTTTTCCAATTTCTATTGATGTCAAAACATATATTATGATTATGTACAGAAGCATCAAATGATAACATATTTTAGAATGACCAAAGACTAAAAATTCTGAACTTTATCAGAGACTATGCATAGCAAATATTTGAGGATCACTTTTCTGGACTTGAAGAAATTTGGTTTCTTGTTATTAACTAAATTGGCTCTGTTGACAAAAACATGACTATCTTCACTGTTTTCTTTCATTGCTGCCCCTTATTCCTTATTATTTTCTTTTTTCTGTAATAATGAAATATCAATAACTTATTTCTGTTATCTGCTTTGTGACACATGAGCTGGCCTAGAATGACAACCTCCTCTTCCACATCTGCATATTCTCTCCCAGCCCTTAGTCTAAGACCATGTCGAAACAGGGACATATTAAGCTTTTATTGGATAATGTGCTTTAACCAACTTGTTTTTACATTAAACTATTACATTTATAAATACATTTTATTATTTTACAAATTTAAGACATGGAGATGGAATTAAATCACCTCTGACAGCCACCTTCAACTTTTAGTTCTACCATCCCCATAGGTGACTATCTCTATCACAATTTAACATATTTAATTCCCACCCTTTGTTAATGCTTTTACACATACATCAAATGAATCTTGAAATATTATATAATATTGCTTTGCTTTTTATATGGCTATGTATTTTACACACTGTAATATAACATCCTAGAATTTAGCTTTTTTGGGGCCAAATATAGGTATGATTCATTCTTTTAAATTGTTGTATAGTATTTCATAGAATAAAAATATTAAGATTTATTTAACCATTCCCCTATACAGAAATATGTAAGTTCTCTCCAGGACTTTATTATTACAAACATTGCTGCAATATCCTTTTTAAATGATGTATATAAGGATTTTACATACTCTAGGATAGATATTGAGAAGTAAAATTTCTAGGTTGTGACATACATCTTAGTTGAAGAGATATTCCTGTTCTAGGAAGTTATATTAGGGTCATAAAGGCTCAGCACTAAAGTAACAACCTCTTCAATCCCTACTCAAGAGATACAGGAAGTCTATCAGTTTGGCAGCAGTTGTATTTTTCTGATGGAAAACATACTGCAGTGGAAATCAAAAGAATCTGAGATTAACCCTTTCTGCTGTTGATTGGGAGTTCTGCAGCCTCTCCAAGTTTCTGTTTCTTTGTCAGCAGTAATTAGAAGATAGGGCTAGAAATTATTTCTCAGAAATTTTTAGATCTACATGATGTATTTCTGTTCTTTAAGTTATTCATTCACTGAACAAGAACATACAAGGCATATACAAGAGTCTAAAATGTTTCTTTACGAACTTAACAAGAAATAATACCAGAAAACAAAGCAATGTATAAACAGATATTTATACAAATATATGTAGGCTGCAAAATATGTGATTTTTAAAAAAGTACAAAAAATAAACACATTGCTTATTTACTTTGCATTGTTCAAATAAAGAAGCTGCTTGGTACACTTTCTCTGCAAACACTATATACTGAAGTGAAGTTATTGCTTCCTCCTACCACTCCACCAAGGTGGAGGCAGGGGGAAATTTGTTATAATAGGTGCTTAATATATTTTCTGTGGTCCTAAAGCTGTAATTTCCTGGAAACGCTGTGTCCAGTACCAAGAGAGTTCTTGGAGTTGTTTCTCATGTTCTCCAGATTCCTAGTTTCCCAAATTCTGTTTCAAGACCCATCTGCTTCATTGTCTGCCTAAATATAAGCCCTTTCCTCTGCTATATCATCAATTATAAGGAGCACACGCACATGCTGAATAAAGAAGGGGTCAGCAGAGGGGAAGTACAGGGAAGGGATTTTCTCAAAAAGCGACTTTGGTGAATATAAATATTCAGTAAAGACCAAAGAGAAAAATATAACCATTTTATCCAGGTTTTTCAAGATTTCTCCCCTTTAGCACTGAGCCCATATAGTCTCTTCATTTATTTAAGCTCTCTTTGAAGTTGTAGGAGCATGAAAGGCAAAAAGACTATATGAGGACAAAAACATGACTCAAAATACAGACAATGTAATTTGTAACATGGAATTATCAGTCAGCTGAAAGGACAGATAGGAATAAATTATAGAAAATGTAGTTATATTAAAATGAGAAAAATCACATGATGGTATCAAGACTGCATTTAACAATGAAAACACAAATAATGAAAAACCTAACCAGGACAGAACCATAGGTAAGTTTGGCAATGCCATCCTTGGTTAAATAGATCACAGTTTACTTTCAATTTAGATAGTGTCTACACACACAAAGTGGAAACTTGAAGCATTCTCTGAGTAGGTGATTTTAAAGCAAGATTTCACAAAACATATCAGTTGTATCACCTTGGTTAAGTCTAATTCAGTTCTGGAAATGTTTATTATGCACCAGGCATTCTATTACCTGCTAGACACATAAACATGACAAAACCTGATCACTACCAAAATGATGTTGCCTTCCATTGGAAGTATGTCTAAGTTCTCAAATCTCAAAAACAAATTAATTTTAGAGTGTGTCATCTTTAAACAAAAGAAAAGCCTAAGAGAGAGAAAGAGAAAAGTTACACATACACTTTACAAGAACTCAGCATAATTAACATAATATGTAAGTAATTACAGCTCCAAAAACATTAGGAATAGCTGTTCTGGATAATTCAAGAAAATATATTTTGCACATTAAAAAAAATTTTGTAACCACATGCTTGAGGGAAGCAGGATAGTGGCATGGAAAGAACATTTGACCAGAAGTAAAGAAAGTAGGTTTTAACTATTGGTTTTTCAATAATTTGCAGTGTTCATTTACATAATTAATTTCACTTTTATAGATTGAACATTTCTTTAGCTTTAGACCGTTGGATTTAATACTCATTGAACACCAAAAATAAAACTATAAAAAATTTTTAACCTTGCTTTTAAGACTCCTCTCCTTTAGCACTGAGCTTTGTGGAGTCTGTGACCTTGTGGGGTCTCTATTCCAGTAAGAGAGAAAAGAAATTAAGATTATCTCTGGCCCCTTCCAGCTTTAGCCCAACAACTAAGTCAACTGTTAGAAAATTAGCTGGAAAGGGTAGTCCAAACAGGCCAAGTGAAGTTGAAAGATGTTCAATTATTCAGTAGACCATCTGCTGCTCTTTGTATCCCTTACCTCATTGTACAGGAGACTCTTGCATTGATCATAAAGACACAGGGCAGACAAGCCTCAAAACTGGGGCTTAGCACAGGATGGTTCTTGGCTTTGCTAAGGAAAACATTCAAGGGTGAGCTGGTGGTGTTGGACAGCAACTTTTAGTGAAGCGGTAGCATACAGCAGCAGCAGACGTGATGTTTCTTGGAGAGCAGGGTTACCCTATAATGCAGTGTGCCCTAGAAGAGCAGCTCAGAGGCAGTTCTGCAGCCATATTTATGCCTATTTTAATTACATGCAAATTAAGGGACAGATTATGCAGAAATTTCTAGAAAAAGAGCAGGAACTTTCAGGCTGTTGGGTTATTGACATGGAAAGGAGCAGTAACTTATGGGTGTTGCCATGGCAATGATAAGCTAATATGGCACACTGGTGGGCTTGTCTTATAGAGAGGTGTTTCTCCCCTATCCCTGTTTTAGCTAGTCCCCATTGTGTTCCAGTGTCTGAGCCTCTCCACAGTTGCATCTCAGCTCCTATCTCCTAAGACTTTGTGAATACAGTATTTAATAAATTTGATATTTTGGGATAATAGTAAATTAATCATATAATTCATACTTAGTTTCAATTTTCCATTTCAAGATTCTTTCTTAATAAATTGAAGCCATTTTCTAAGCATAAAAAATGGTAAATATAATTTAATTTTTATTTGGTTCTGTTTACTAAAACTGTATTTAAGTCTACATGACACAAAAGTTAATAATCTCTGAGATCTATTTCTTTACTTAATTTTTGCATGCTTCTTATAAATGTGGAATGCAGTGGAAAAGAATCCCACTAGATAGTCATCTCACTAGATAGTCATTTTATCACAGGGCTCTAACTTGCTGCTATAATATTTATTTAATGAATTCATTCACACAAATCAAAACACCTCATTGAAATTCTATTCATGGCTTGCTTAATTTAGGATTATCATTTCCAAGTGATATTTCCCTTTTTATTGACATATAATCTCCAGTTTGTAGATGTAAATTTTAACTTATTCATTTGATGTTACCATGAGATAAGAAAAAATGATCCTTATTTGGTGAAATGTGCAGCAATAAGGTAGAGATACTACACTGAAATCTTGTACATGCTCAATAGTTTAACCATTTTATATTCTCTTTTCTCATATATTTTCTTACTGATTAGACTGGACATGTTTTAATTAGTTTTTTTCACACCGTCGACCTTTAAATAGCCATTTGCCTCACTCACAATCATTAATGATATGTAATGTCTCACCGGTAAAATTAAATTAATTCAGCTACCAGAAAAATACCAGAGAAATAAATAGGTAAGACCTTCCCTCATTCTTCTATGGCTTCCCAAGTTAGACTCTCCCACACTGCAAAGACACTAACTACTAAATCTCCGGTACATCATCCAAGTGAAACTACCAAAAGGGGCATAGCCCAGAATAAAAAAGCAAGTCTTACAAGCCTAACAGTTGGCCTCTTTGCTCTATTCTCACTAGTCTCAGAGGTCTCTAGGGAACTGCTTACTTCTCAAGTCAAGAAGCAATCATTTAAGTCAATGAAAATGAATAAACCCATTTAGAATGGGTTATCATTATTGTGAATATTAATGCCATCATTATGATTAATGGTGTTTATTAGAGGTGATATTTGTGCCAAGAAGGTAACTGAAAAGACAGACTAGACTTAACACTACAAAATGTATACGTGCATGTTCAGTGTGAGGGAGTTTTCTTAAAGTAAGCAGTGGGAAGGGGTGTGGTAGCATTCTAAAGTAATAGCAGCAAAAAATTCATGGAATAGCCTGGTTAGCAAAGAAGAATCCTAAGGAGATATTTCAGAGACTCATCTGTGAATAATTGTATTTTGCAAGATGAATTTTAGGTCTCACATTTGATATGTGTCTTATTGGCATGTAACCATGTCATTATTAGAATAAAAATTCTCAATTCTGGGAACAACTGAAATTGCTGTTAAGAATGTGTAAGTCTGTCCATAGAAATGCTTGGGCATGTCTGTCTAACTATTTGCTGCCTGCATAATGTAGGAGATATTAAGATTTCTGTTTAAGGCTAGTAATAAAATGTTTCTGAAATATATTTTACAAATAGAATTATTAAATGTTCTATTGTTTCATTCAAAATAATCCTCACTAAAGCTTAGTTTGTTTGATCTCAAGAGTATATTACGCAATGAAATCAAAACATCAACCCACATAATCAACCTATTTAAGATAAATAGAAAAAAGGAAAAGAAAGAAAACACTTGGGATAGAAATGTTTTTTTCTATCTTAATTGTTAAGACTATTTTATATCTTATATTAGTATTTTTTCATATGTATAAGTATTAATTCAGAAGATGATTATAAAAACAGGAAAATAAGATACAGCTTGCATAGCCAAAGACAACAAAATGCAAGAATAATGTGACCATATTCTAGTGTTTCATTCAGTAACTATTTCCTTAGTAATTACTAGGTCTTGGAATACATAAGAGAAAAAAAAGGCAAAATCCATGACCTTGTAGAACCTCTATTACAGTCTGTACTTAAACATGTTTATATGGAATATTAACCTGCCCATTAGTTCCTTTATCACAATCAGTACAAAGGAACTGCACTTTCTATCAACACCTCCCATAGCTACAAAGAAGGTAGCTACTGTCATAAGAACATAGGATAGAAAAGATAACTGGTTACATATCTATATGTCTAGCTGCCTCCAGTGGATAATACCATTTCTAGCTCAACCTCTTTGGAGGATGTAGTTATAATACAAACATTAGTACAAATGTCTTTTGAGAAAAATAAAATACAGACTTTGTATTCAGAACTGCTTAATGTAGCATTCTGGAATATAAAACGTTTTGGCCTTTGGAGTCATTCCTAATCATTGTCATCTGGATGAATGCCAAGAGCCAACAACTGGATGTATTTTTAAACAGTAACCACATCTCCTATTCCTCCCTTACATTCTTTCACTCACTTTTTTGTTGGCAAATAGGAGAAACTAAGGGATGTCCAGTGGTGTGACTAAGTTCTGCTTGGTGAAGAAGAGCTACTAAATTCTGAGACATACTAACCCTGATTCAGAATGACCTGGATGATTTTAGGACTTTAACTTTTTTCTATTAGGATGTAACTGTTACCATGTTAGTTATATAAAGATGACAAAAAATAAGCAACTACGAAGTCCTCATTTATCATCAAGAAGTACAAATGTTTTTAAAGCAACTGCTATGTACATCACATGCTATATGGCTCATAGTGGTAAAAGACCGTCTCTGTGGTATAAATTTGTAAGAGGAGATAAACTCTCAAAAAAATTAAAATGATGTCATACCCCACACCTACACTCACTAGTCACCTTCCATTCAGACTACACTTGCCCATAGACATAGAAAACTCAGGAGAAAAAACTTCATATTTGGAATGGATGGAAAGATGGCAATAACCTCATAGCTCAATCTTCATGGCTCAATCAACTAATGTTTACTCAGTAGTCAGAGACATCTGGCACAATTAAAGATTTGCAATGGCCCCTGCCCGCAAAGGAGATTAAGATATAATAAGGAAGAAAAACAGAAAAAAATACAATAAATGCAAATGCACCTAGGTAAATCACATAATTAAAAGAACAAAGCAGGTTAAAAGGAGGATTATGTTGTGTAAGAGAAAATAAATTCATTTTAAACCTTTAATCTTGATCCTTGAAATTTTAAGAATTTTGGTAATCATTTCCCAACATTTATACATCAAGTTATTTAAATTAAATTAGTCTTGCTATTTTTCATTCCAAATCTATTTAAGTCCTTTGTGAGGCTTTCTGAACAAGTAATTTGTATTATTTTTTATTTTCTTTTCAGCTTTTCATGCTTAACAATGCCTTGTTTTGATAATAACTCACAATCATAAGTCAAGATGGAAAAGAAAATCTTATATTGTAAAAGGAATGTTATAACAAAAACAACTTTGAGATGACTGATAACAGAGGAGGAAATTCTCTGTATTGAAATCAGCATTCCCCCGGAGATCTTACATTTCAATACCAAGAAATTGCTTCAGATCTAAAACATCTATTCTGTCCTCTGTGTAGAAAAATGATGATGGTATTATAATGGTTAAATTCTTCCAAATTACAGTGTGACGCAGTAGTTAACTTTTTATTTCCACACAATTACTAAAGCTATTTGAAGAGTGAGTTGATACTCATCCTGTGCAATAACTAAAGTTCCCTGGCTCCGGTGAGACTCGAGGTATAGCTCCAGCCTGTGACTAATGGAAGATCCTGGGTATTTGTCAGGCTACAGTCTGTAATATAGTATCAGCACCATCCACCTAGTGGTAGGCAAGACAAGAATTGATGATAACGACTCTTTCCTCATCAGCTATGACTCACATGTTTTCCAGAGTGTGTAAAAGAAGCAGGTTGACCACAAGTTGTGTCAGACAAGATATTCAATGCAATTCGGTAAAAACAAACAACCCTTACTGTTTCATTTATCCATTAACATTTCATTTTAGAAGCTCACTGAAACAGATTCAATCTTTTCTAAAAATGGAGGGTGGGGGGAAGGTGGTATGGTGGGAACTAAGAAAATACAAGACAAAGTAATACATTTTCTGCTGCTTGTAGTGTATAGTACATGTAGATATGATATGGGAAAATACCAGTCCCCAAGTTGCAGCAGCCTGAAAAGCCTAGTCCTCAGGGAGTATTTACAATCTGAGGTGGGACAAACCCTGCACAGGCAAATAATTCACTTTAAAATCATGCTAAGGAAAAGCCAGTTAATCTTTACAGAAGAAGAACAGAATGATAAAAGGCATAATGTAGGTGAAATGTATTTTAATAATTCACTTAATGAATAACATACTAATTGCAATAAGCTCAGCAATTACCTTTATTTAATAGAATTGATGAAAACAAATAACATAATTAGATGCCAATGTCATTTTCTACAGCTCTCAGTTTCCTATCAAAACCAACAAAGTTGGTTTCTACAATTTCTAGAGCTTTGTTTATTTTCTGTAATTTGTAATTTAAAATAGTATAAAATGTTTGCATGCTTAGACTCCATGTGAAACATTTCTGACTAAAGAACTACATTCATATAGAACTTACTATTTTTTTTGAAGATAGAAAAACAAATTTTAAATGCTTTTATATATCGAACTAGCAACACGGGTCAAATATAAAAACAGTGATTAAATAACTTCAGTATAAATTCACTGACATTTTTTACTTTAAAAATTAAAATGAGAGGTATTAATTCTACTGAATAGAAAGCACTTTAAGATCTATTTTTAATAATCTCAGAATAAGGCTAACTACAATATTTGTCTATGTACAATGTCTTCTTTTATTTACACCTTAATATCTCGGAATGGAATAAGAAGCAACTAGCTGTGTTTAACTGACGTTTGTTAAGCACATTGTGTTCAGGTGCAAATAAGATTTATTTATATGTCTACTTGTGTGACAATAATTCAGATTTTTCCAAGCTGAACCTGAAGAGGTTGCTGCTTTATTTGCAGTAATAATATTCTTTATTTACAACCTGATCTTGATACATGGGGCCTAGAGAAAATACTAGAGGGTAATTTTCATTTTGTTGTTTAGTACTTTTCATTAGGAACTGATACATCTAACATTTAAAAATTTTAATGAATCATAAAATGTGATATTTAAAAAAATAGTACTTTGCTTTTTTACTATTGATTAAGGAGCCATAAATATGGGTAATATACAAATTCCTGCTCTAGAAAAAGCTATAATGTAGTACAAAAAAATTAAAATTATATATTCTTGTAACAGAAAGGATGTGGCACAAAAATAACCTAAGAGTTCAAACAAGAGAAAAGCCCCTAAGAATCTGATGTACCAGAGATCTTTACAGTGGGATGAAGACAGGTTAGGGCATATGGAATAGAGGAAGAAAGAGAGGATATTCCATGTAGAGCAAACACAAATGCAAACATATGAAGATGGAAAGGCACGTGTTGTGTCAGGGCATTAGTGAAAAGTCCAGTTTTATTAGAATGTAAGAAGACTATAAGGAAGTCATTGGAAATAAACAGGAAAGTAGGTTGTAGGTAAATTATGGCAGCCTTGAATTTCTGACTAGGTTCTGAAGTTATGAGAAGTCATGAAAAGGGTTTGAGCAGGGGAAGTGTATTAGTCCATTCTCAAGCTGTTGATAAAGACATATGCAAGAGTGGTTAATTTATAAAGGAAAGAAGTTCAACTGACTCACAGTTCAGGATGACTAGAGAGTCTTCAGGAAACTTGTAATCATGGCAGAATGAAAAGCAAACGTGTTGTTCTTTACATGGTGGCAGGAAGGAGAAAAAGGAAGCAAAAGAGGAGAAAGCCTCTTATGAAACCATCGGATCTTGTGAGGACTCACTATCATGAGAACAGCAGCATGAGAGTAACTGCACCCATGATTCATTTACCTTCCACCAGGTCCCTCCCATGACACATAGAGATTATGGGACTACAGTTCAAGATGAGATTTGGGTGGGAACACAGCCAAGCCATATCAGGAAGTGATATAATTAGGTCTGGATATCAAGATAGCATCATTAACCATGCACAATGTGAAAGAGGCTCTGTAGGCCAGGCAAGGAGTAACAAGACACCAAGATTAGGGTAGTAACTGTGGAAATGGGAAGGAAAGAAGGATGGCTTAGACAAAGAGAACCTGCACAACTAGGCAAATAATTTAATACAGGAAATTGAAAAGATAAAAGAACAGTTTGGCATCTAAATGACTAGATATTTAGTGTTATAATTCATCACAATAGGTAAGTCCAGAGGAAAATTACTTTTGCATGGTAAATTGATGCGTTCCATTTCGAACAAGAAAAATTCAAAATGCTAGAAAGATAGCGAGAAGGAAAGATTAAAAAAAAAAACGATATCACCGTTTTGTTCATGTAAGATGACGTTAAAGGATCATACATGATGCTGACTTATTTTCCAACTATGAAAGCGTTTTGGTTGAACCCTGATTTAATTTTTAGCCATGGTTCCTGACCTCATTTTACCCACATTTAAAGTAGAATCCATCTTTCTGGACATTTCTATTTATATTTTCTTCTAATTTAAACAGTATTTGTAAATTTCTCATTATCAGTTTAACACTGTCCTGTAATAATTCCTGTCCACTAAGTTTTACCCCTTTATCTTAAATTTTACAGAAAAATTCCTCGCACTATGCTTTTGTCTGTTTATCTCCAGTTAATGTGTTCTAAGTAAGTGTATTTCTTCCCCATACAAAATGAGATGAAACCATTCCATTTTCCCTCAGTGCTGGTTTCTGCATTTCTTTTTTTTTTTCTTTCTTTCTTTTTTTCATTGACATTGAGAACAAACTGGTACTATTTTTTCAAGATTAATTTGGACTTGACTTGACAAACTCACAAATCTGGCATCTTTATCTCAAATACTCATCAAATCTGTTTGAAAAACAATGTAATGAATTACTATAAATTTCTAAGAAAAAATATACAAACAAAGTGAATCCAAATTCAAAGTTCATAAATTGCTTTTTCTTTGCATTTCTCCAATCCTGCTTCCCTCATCCCAGGAAAAATTATTCCACATACATTTTTTTAACTTTAATATAGGTCAGCATTTCATCTCATGTTATTCTCTAGAATTTCTCGTTTGGAATTGACCTGATACTATTTGGCTAAATGCCCAAATCAAGCCATGAGTGTCCTCAACATTTATATACCCACAGCATTTTTTATGTAGTCCCATATATAATGTTATAGTATAATTATTGTTTGTCTTTCCAGTATATTGTAAGCTCTTAAAGACAGAGACCATATCTTAATTCTATGCATCATATCTGGCACAGTGCCTGACACATGATAAATGCTCCAATATTTAATGAACTAATATATGAAGAAATGTACAAATACTAGAGATAGACCTGATGGCTGTCTAGGGGTATTTTAGTTACACCATGTTAAAATGTAATATGTATTTCCTTTATTTTCTTTCCTTCTGATAGTTTTCAATTTGTTTAATTACACATAAAGCCAAACAAGTTTAATTAACTTAAAAATACATGAGATAATATACATATGCCTAACAAAATCAAGATGTGCTGTGTTAAATTTTTCTTTCTAAAGTTAACTTTATTGATGTATAATTATACAAAATAAAATATATATTTTAAGTATAAGGTTTAATGAGTTTTGACAAATTTAAAGAACCATGTAATTATCACCACTATCCAGTTATAGGACATTTCCATTATCCCAAAAGGTTTCTTTTTACTTCTTCCCTCACTACCATCCCAGGCAGTAACTGGTCTTCTTTTATCACTATTGATTAGATTTGATTTTCCTAGAATTTTATATAAATGAAACTGTGTATGTAGTGTGCACTCTTGTGTGTCTGGCTTCTTGCACTTAAGATTCGTCCATGTTGTTGTCTGTATTAGTAGCTTCTTTTTTTTAAAAAAAAAATTTCAGTAGTTTTAGGGGTACATGTGATTTTTGATTATATGGATAAGTCCTTTAATCATAATTTCTGACACCATCATAGTCATAATTTCTACACCTGTTACCCAAGGAGTACACTGTACTCAATATATAGTCTTTTCCCTCCACAACTATTCACTCTGAGTCTATAAAGTCCATTATAGCACTCATATGCCTTTGCATCCTCGTAGCTTAGCTCCCACTTATAAGTGAGAACATACAGTATTTGGTTTCCCATTCCAGCATTACTTCACCTAGAATAATGGCCTCTCATTTCATCCAAGTTGCTGCAAAATTCATTATTTCATTCCTTATTTTACGGCTGAGTAGTAATCCATGGGGGTACATATATCACATTTTCTTTATCCACCCACTTGTCAATGGGCACTTATGTTTAATATCTTCACAATTGCAAATTGTGCTGCTTTAAACATGAGTATGCATGTGGATTTTTTATTTTTCATATAATGACTTATTTTCCTTTAAGTAGATACCCAGTAGTGGAACTGCTGGATCTCCATGTATCTACCACATATTGCTGCATGGCAGTTCTACTTTTAGTTATTTAGGGAATCTCCATATGTTTTCCATAGTGGTTGAACTAATTTACATTCCCACCAGCAGTATAAAAGTGTTTCCTTTTTACCACATCCATGAACATCTATTCTTTTTTGAATTTTAAATTATGGCTATTTCTTGTAGGAGTAAGTTAATATCTTATTGCGGTTTTAATTTACATTTCCCTGATGATTAGCAATGGTGATCATTTTTTCATATGTTTGTTTACTGTTTGCATATCTTCTTTTGAGAAATGTCTACTCATGTCCTTTGCCCACTTTCTGATGGGGTTATTTGTTTTTTTCCTGCTGATTTGTTTGAGTTCCTTGCAGATTCTGAGTACTAGCTCTTTGTCAGATGCATAGTTTGTGAATATTTTCTCCTACTCTGTGGGCTGTCTGCTACTCTGCTGATTATTTATTTTGCTGTGCAGAAGCTTTTTAGTTTAATTAGGTCCCATTTATTTGTTTTTCACTTTGTTGCATTTGCTTTGGGGATATTAATCTTTAACTCTTTGCCTAAGCCAATGTTCAGAGGAGTTTTTCTGATGTTACCTTCTAGAATTTTTATCATTTTGGGTTTTACATTTAAATCTTTGATTGATCTTGAGTTGATTTTTTAATAAGGTGACAGATGAGGATCCAGTTTCATTCTTTCACATGTAGCTTGCCAGTTTTCTCAGCACCATTCATTGAATATGGTGCCCTTTCCCCAATTTATGTTTTTGTATGCTTTGTCCAAGATCAGTTAGCTTTGAGTATCTGGCTTTATTTCTGGGCTCTCTGTTCTGTTCCATTGGTCTATGTATCTATTTTTATACCAGTGTCATGTTGTTTTGCTAGTTATAGCTTTGTAGTATAATTTAAAGTTCGACAATGTAAGGCTTTCAGATTTGTTCTTTTTGCTTAGTATTGCTTTGGCTATATGAAATCTAAGATTGTTTTTTCTCGTTCTGTGGAGAATGATGACATTTTTATGGGAATTGCATTGAATCTGTAGATTGCTTTGGTCATTTTGGTCATTTTCACACATTGATTATTCCCATCCATGAGCATGGAATGTTTTTCCATTTGTTTGTGTCATCTATGATTTCTTTCAGCAGTGTAGGTGATCTTTCACCTACTTGGTTAAGTATATTCCTAGGTTTTTTGTTTTTATTTTTATTTTTGCAGCTGTTATAAAAGGGATTGAGTCCTTGATTTGATTTTTCAGCTGGTTTGTTGCTGGTGTACAGCAGTGCTACTGATTTGTGTACATTAATTTTGTAACCTGAGACTTTACTGAGTTTGTTTATCAAATTTATGAGCTTTTTGGATGAGTTGTTAAAGTTTTTTAGGTATGTGATCATATAATGGGTAAACAGAGGCAATTTTACTTCCTGCTTTCCAGTTTGGATGCCGTTTATTTACTTCTCTTGTCTGATTGTTCTGGCTAGGACTTCCAGTACTATGTTGCATAGAAGTGGTGAAAGTGTACATCCTTGTCTTGTTCCAGTTTTCAGGGGAAATCCTTTCAACTTTTCCCCATTCAATATGCTACTGGCTGTGAATGTCATATAATACTTTTATTACTTTGAGGTAAGTCCCTCCTATGCCTATTTGTCTGAGGGTTTTTATCATAAAGGGATGTTGCATGTTGTCAAATGCTTTTCCTGCATCTATTGAGACAATAATTTTGTTTTGTTTTTAATGCTGTTTATGTGATATATCACATTTATTGACTTACATATGTTGAATCATCACTGCATCCCTGAGATAAAACCCACTTGATCATGATGTATGATCTTTTTTGTGTGTGTTGTTGTTGTTTTTGAGACAGAGTCTCACTCTGTTACCTAGGCTGGAGGACAGTGGCACAATCTCAGCTTACTGCAATCTCTTCCTCAAGGGCTCAAGCAATCCTTCCACCTCAGCCTCCCGAGTAGCTGGGAGTACATATGTGTACTACCATGACTAGTTAATTTTTGTATTTTTTTGTAGAGATGGGGTCTTTCCATGTTGTCCAGGCTGGTCTTAACCTTCTGGGCTTAAATAATCAATTTGCCTTGGCCTCCCAACCTGCTAAGATTACAGGCATAAGGCTAAGCACGGTGGCTCAAGCCTGCAATCCCAGCATGTTGGGAGGCTGAGACAGGCGGATCAGAAGTCAGGAGTTCAAGACCAGCCTGACCAACACGGTGAAACCCCATCTCTACTAAAAACAAACAAACAAACAAACAAACAAACAAACAAACAAACAAACCACAAAAATTAGCTAGGTGTGGTGGTGTGCGCCTGTAATCCCAGATACTCAGGAGGCTGAGGCAGGAGAATTGCTTGAACCCGGGAGGCACAAGTTGCAGTGAGCCGAGATCATGCCACTGCACTCCATCCTGGGTGACAGCGTGAGACTCTGTCTCAAAAAAGAGAAAAAGAAAAAAAGATTACAGGCATGAGCCACTGTATCCAGCCAATCATGCTGTATTATCATTTTGATGTGCTTTTGGATTCAGTTAGCTAGTATTTTGTTGAGGATTTTGCATCTATGTTCATCAGAGATAACGAAAATGGTAAGTAGTTTTCTTTTATTCCTGTGTCCTTTCCTAGTTTTGGTATTAGCTTTACACTGGCTTCAGAATAATTTAGGGAAGATTCCCCTTTATTTTCTTGAACAGCTTCAGTAGAAATTGATACCAATTCTTTGAATGTCTGGTAGAATTCAGCTGTGAATCCATCTGGTCCCAAAATTTTTTATGTTGGCAATTTTTTCATTACTGATTTAATCTTGTGGCTTGTTACTGGTCTGTTCAGAGTTTCTATTTCTTTCTGATTTAATCTAGGAGAATTACACATTTCCAGGAATTTATTCATTTCCTCTAGATTTTCTAGTTTGTGTGCATAACGATGTTCAAAGTAGCCTTGAATGATATTTTGGATTTCCGTGGTATCAGTTGTAATATCTGCAATTTCATTTCTAATTCAGCTTATTTGGATGTTCTCTCTTCTTTTCTTGGTTAATCTCACTAATAGTTTATCAATTTTGTTTATCTTTTCAAATAACCAGCTGTTTGTTTCATTTATATTTTTTTATTTTTTCTTGTTTCAATTTCATTTAGTTCTGCTCTGATCTTTTTTTTTTTTCTTTTCTTTTCTTCTGCTACTTTTGGGTTTGCTTTGTTATTATTTCTCTAGTTCCTTGAAGTATGACATTAGGTTGTCTATTTTTGCTCTTTCAGACTTTTTAATGTAGGCATTTAATGCCATGAACTTTTTTCTTCATACTGCTTTTGCTGTATCCCTGAAGTTTTGATAAGCAGTGGCACTTTTGTCATTTATTTCCAATAATTTTCTATTTCCATCTTGACTTTATTATCTGCCCCAAAATTATTCAAGTGTAGACTATTTAATTTCTATGTATTTATATAGTTTTGAGGGTGGGTTACTTTTAGATCTAGCAGTAATTATTTTATAAATTTTGGAGCTCCTGTGTTAGGTGCATACAAATTTAGGATTGCAATATCTTGTTGCTGAACTAATCATTTTATCACTATATAATGTCCTTCTTTGTCTTTTTTTATTGTATTGTTTTAATTTATTGTTTTATTGTATTGTTTTGTTTGATGTAAGAATAGTGACTCCTGCTTGCTTTCAGTTTCCATTTTCGGGGAATAGCTTCTTCCACCTCTTTACCTTGTGTTTATGTGAGTCTTTATGTATTAGGTAAGTCTCTTGAAGACAGTAAATATTTGGTTAGTGTTTTTTTTTTTTTTTTAATCCATTCTGCCATTCTGTATCTTTTTAAATGAAGCATTTAGGCTATTTACATTCAACATTAATTTTAAGATGTGAATTACTGTTCTATTCATCATATCAATTTTCCCTATTTTATTTTTCTTTATTATGTTAATATTTTTTAGGCTCTGTGAGATTTATGCTTTAAGGAGGTTCCATTTTGATATTGATCAAGGTTTATTTCAAGATATGGAACTCCATTTAGCATTTCTTGTAGCACTGGTTTGGTAGTGGCAAATTCCTTCAGCATTTGCTTGTTTGAAAAAGACTATCTTGCACATTCTGCACATGTACCCCCAAACCTAAAATGCAATAAAAATTTAAAAAAAAAAGAAAGAAAAAGACTTTATATATCCATTCATGAAGCTTAATTTTACTGAATACAAAATTCCTGGCTGACAATTATTTTGTTTAAGGAGGGTAAAGATAGGACCTCAATCCCTTCTGGCTTGTAATATTTCTGCTGAGAAATTTGTTAGTCTCATAGGTTTTCTTTTATAGGTTACCTGATGCCTTTGTCTCACAGCTATTAAAATTATTTTTATTCATGTTGACTTTAGATAACCTAATGGCTATGTGCTTTGGTGATGATCTTTTTGCAATGGAATTTCCCAGGAGTCTGAGCTTCTTATATTTGGATATCTATATCTCTAGCAAGGCCAGGGAAGTTTTCCTCAATTATTCCTTAAAATAAGTTCTTCAAACTCTTAGACTTCTCTCTCAGTAACACCAGTTATTCTTAGGGTTGGCCATTTTACATAATCCCATATTTCTTGGAGATTTTGATACGTTCTTTTGATTCTTTTTCTTTATCTTTTTCTGATTGGGTTAATTAAAAATCCTTGTCTTCAAGCTCTGAAATTATTTCTTCTACTTGTTCTTGTCTATTATCAAGACTTTTCACTACATTTTGTATTTCCCTAAGTATGTCTTTTATTTCCAGAAGTTCTGATTGGTTTTTCTTTATGATATCTATAGCTCTAGAATTTTTTTGTTCATATCTGAATTAAAAAAAATCTTTACATTGCTTTTCACCTTTCTCTGGTATTTCCCAGAGTAGTTTAATAATTAACCTTCTGACTTCTTTATCTGGTTTTTCAAAGATTTCATCTTGGTTTGCCAGGGAGCTAGTTGATCTCTTGGGGGTGTTATAGAACCCTATTTTATCATATTACCAGAATTACTTTTCTCATTCCTTCTCATTTGGATAGACTTTTCTTCAAATTGTTCTTGAATTTGTTTTTATTTGGCTGTGTTTTAAATTAAATTTAATTTTTCCCTAAGAATTTGACTTTAATGTTTATAGTTTATTATATCCTAATTTAATTCTTGGTGCTTTTAACAGGAAAGACTCTGTATCACTTTCCTTAGTTAAAAAGGGACTTTGTGCACTGTCTTTTCCAGATGCTTGTTGTAGTTATGTACTTGGTATGTGGGTAAGTTCACTGTATCATGTGAGGTTATTTTTCTCCAGTGTTTTATTTACTGAGTTGATTATTCAGGCTTCAGGTCAGTAGGGGAAGTATCCCTAGGTAGGCACTGGTTGTAGCTAAAGCAGATGGGTAGATGTAATACCCAATGGTGGTCAAACATCTCAGCCTTGATGAAGGTGGCTGGAAAGCCCTTAGTTAGACGTACTGAGGTTTTTATCAGGTAGAAGGATGGGAGCACATCAGCTATCCTGCCAGGCCAGTAGGGAAGTCATCCACTTATTTCTATCCCAGTGTTCTGGTTATTCAGGTTAGACAGACTATTTTTTTCATTTGTATGAATGTTGATATTCTACATAAAGAGGAGCTGTGACTCTGCCTCTCATGAAAGCCTGACCTGGAGAATGCTATTCCTGTGGGAATGCAATCACCATGAATTGTTCTAGGAAAGCTGAGTATAGGTGTAACCATGCTGTATTCCTGTGGGAGAAGCCCCAGCTGTGTCTGCAGTTGTGTACTAGGGGGAACAAGGATACCATCTCGAAGATCCTTAACAATCAGAGAAGCTGCCTCCCTGTTGGGATAGAGGTGCAGAGCAGCACTGCATTTGTGTCTCTGCTGTAAGAAACTTTCTATTAGTGGAAAGATCTGGGACTCAAGACCTGTCATTCAGATTCTTCTGTCCCACAAGTGTTCCCTTGATGTGATGCTTTCTCCCTTCCCCTAAGAATGGGAATTCCTGAGAGCTAGACTACAGTAATTGTTATTGCTCTTTTGGTTCTAGCCACCTAGTGGAGTTATCAGACTGAGAAATGTCTACAAGAGATCCAGTGATGTGACCTGTCTTCAAGTCTCCCCACAGTGGATACCAGCACCAGTTCTGATGAAGGTGGTAGGGGAGTGACGTAGATTCTGTGAGATTCCTTGGTTGATAGGCTTAGTGTGCTGGCTTTCTCAAATGCTGGTTATAATTACCATGAACTTGTCATGTGGATCCAGTCAGGATCTTTGGTTAACCAGGGTGTTGTACGCAGCAGTGATGAGTATGGCTGAGGTCGTGCAGTCATTTTTTTCCATTCTGGACACAGTATTATTCTACATAGAGGAGCTGTAATGAACTGTTTTGGTTGGCCTCCAGCCAACAGGTAGCACTTGCGAAACAGCACCAGCTGTGGTAATAGCAGTGGGATTTGAGTTTGCCCTAAGTTACCTAGGGGAAGTATTCTGGTTTCTCAGGCAATGGGTGGAGGTGTAAAGCTCCTAAACATTTATGTGCTTTATGTTAAGCTCTCAGGGTGGGTGGAGGGGCACAACCAGGTAGGGATAGTGTTAGTCGGGTTTGTGCTCTGACTCTCCTTGGGCGGGGATAGCCACAGGCCCTGTGAGGATCGAGGAGAGGTTTTCAGGCTACTGGGATAATGTTCCAGAGGGAAGTATAATTGCCTTTGCTGCACAGAAGAGTTTGCAAAGGGAGTAGGGAGTATCAGGCAGCAGTAAACCTCACTCAGCTCCCATGCAATTGGTGAGGCCAATCTCACTCCACTAATAGCACTGGGTTTAGATCCAGACAGTCTGCCCACAGAACTCAGACCTGCCTGAGGCCATAAGCTTCCCACAGAGAGAGCAACCTCCACTTTCTGGCCACACCCATTCCCATCTGCCCAGGAGGCTGGGCACCCAACTCCTGTGCTCATGTCTGCAGCGCACTTTCCACTTGTGCTCCCGCTCAACCCCGGCTGGGTTCTGGTCAATGGATTTTGTTCCTACTCAAGATTATAATCGCAAAATTCAGTTGTGAGCTTCTTTCAACCTGCAACCTCTCCCTGAGCTTATTGGTTGACTTTCTTGAGGGTCCCTGTGAGATATAATCAGAAATGGCTTTCCTGGGTTCACAGTGAAGACTGGGAATATCTACAATGCACTTCCTCCTGCCGTCTCTACTTTTATATCTCACACCACTCCCTCAATTTGTTTGAGCTCTGGGTAGGTTAAGGTCTTCTCCCATGGCCTGGTTTTTCAGATTCCCTGAAGGGATATGTCCTCCAGAGGACAACTGTCCCCCATCACACTCTGGGGACTTAACAGTTTTTCACCTGTCTCATGGAGTAGGCTGCAGTCTGCCACTTATTTCAAAGGGTCTGTGGATTCTTTCAGATTTTCTGTTAAATCCTTGCACTGGCTCTTGGAAAGAATTTACAGTGTGAATCTCTATGCACTATTCTGTCCACAATATATATTTTTAAACAAGTAAACATCATCAGTAAGTTTTTTACTTTAAATTAAATTTGCTTCTCATCATATTACCTTTGAAACTATTTTTTCATTATGAAAGTAATGCTATTTGTGATAAAAGACCTGAAAAAGACCAAAAAGCATAAAGAACAAAAAAAAGTCATTCATTTTTTGACATAAAAAATGTAAAACTTTTATAATTAACTGTCAGACTTTTTGATTTTTCACTTTTGTACTTATAAAGTTATTTTTATTTAGCCATTAGATGAATGGGGTTTTTTTTTTTTACAAATATTGGTGAATATTCTTTATATTTTGTTTTATATATTTTAATAATAATGTCAATAATAACATATTTCAGCCATACATAAAAGAACATGGAATGATATAGTTATACAGAACTGCAATGCAACTTAAAAAAGTAAAACATTACTAATACAATTGAAGCCTCCTTATGTAACCCTCTCAATGACATTCCTAACTACAGTAACTTCCTTCTCTCTAAAGGTTATTATAATTCTGAATTTGGCTTTATTATTTTCAAGCATGCTCAACACGTGTGTTTGTTACATATTTTATAACATTTTGCACTTATGAAAAACTTTGCATGTATCTCACTGCCTAGCATGTATATATTGTTTTGCATATGTTGTTTTATGAATACTACCCTACTTATAAGTTCACTGAAGATTGCTTTTTTCATTTTATAGTATTTCAGATTTATCTATGTTGCTACAAATAATTGATAACTCATTTTCTAGTAAATTAGGTAATTTAAAAATTGAGTGATGATAAATAATACTGGTGTTTTATTTTGGGTTGCTCCAGAAGCTGACTCAGAGATGAAGCTCCAAGTGCAGGTAGTTTACCTGCATTATACAGGGAACCATGGCAAATGATTGGGAAAAAGAAACAAAAAACAGAGAACAGTCAATCAAGAGTACATTATGATGCTAGCTACCACTGTGAGTGAATAGAGCTTAATTCTGTGGATTAGTATAAACCACACATTTCAAAGGGTATCTTTTCACTAACTCTCATCAGCCACTATTTGAGGACTGCTCCCAAGGCATGTTAATTTCCTAGAATGTCTGACTTGCAGCACACACTTGGAAAGAAATGCCTTCTGCATCCGAGAAAAACTCCAAACACAGAGGTAATGCACATCAGCAATTGGAAGTCACCTAAATAGACTAGACTGGTATAGTCTGAGAAATATGAGCAGGACAAGGGCAGCATCTACCCCAACTAGTGACAGTCTAGTAAAATTTCTACCTCTATATATTGCTAAGGACATTGTAAATTGCCACTATTCTTTTGGAAAGACATTTGACACTATATATCAAGAGCCAGGAGTTCAAGGCTGCAGTAAGCTAGGATCTTGCAATTGCACTGAAGCTTGGGTGACAAAGTTAGACCCTGTCTCTAATTTAAACAAAGAAATGTTTCAACTAAGGGCAACTCCATGAAAATAATTATGTGTATATTCATTGCAGTGTTATTTATAATGTTAAAAATAATGAATATTCTAAATATCCAACAATATAAGCATAGTTAGGAAAATTATCTATGCCTGCTGGATGAAATTTTGCCACTAAAGTTTTATGAGAATTATGAAGATTATATTGCTGTATGAGAAGATGTTTTTGCAGGGGAGATAAAGAGAAGGAAGGAAGGAAGGAGGGAGGGAGGGAGGGAGGGAGGGAGGGAAGAAAGGAAAGAGGGAAGGAAGAAAGGGAGAGAGGAAGCAAGGAAGGAAGAAAGTGAGGAAAAGAAGAAAGAATGGATGAACTATTTCAAAATGGTAATAATATAATTTTATGGGAGTAAGCCTATATATAGTTATATTATTTTTAGTATCAAAATAATGTATTTTTAAAGGAACATAAACATTAGTATAAATATCATTCAATAATATTGTAATAATATCTGTTATTTATATATAAGTTTTGAGGCTATATATAAAACTTTACCTTTTGTTATAAATATCTTGTGAAATAATTGAGTTTAGTATTAATGTCCTTATGGTACAGATAATAAAGCTAGGCTTAGAAAGGGGAAAATGGCTGGAAGGTAATGGAACTGTAATCAGACTATACTTTTCTTCTGAATCCTGGCCCAGTGTTCTTCATGAAAGTGATAGATACTGGTTGTGTTTGCTTGTTCAATACTCATTTTATAATAAGTAAACTTTTTTTTTTTAAATTTCTTTTCCTTGTCCCCAACCTTCAAGGGCAGGTTGTACACCCAAGCCTATCAACTGAAAGTTTAACACAGTGATTAGCACGGGATTAGGCATGTGACCCAAGTTAGGCAAATCAAAGTCAGCTCAGTACTTGAAAAAAAAAAAAAAAAGACAGCTTATTCCATTGGGGTACTAAACTGTTAGAAGTTGAAAAGCCTGAAGTCACTAATAGCCATAGTTTGTCAGCTCCTAAAAGATGTTGCCTAAGAGTGAAGAAAAGATAAAGGAAAACAGATGTAAAAATGGTAAGAGACAGATTTGTGATGATGTCATTAAAGCACTAAGAAATTTGGATCTGGCCATGCCTCAGGCTACCGTTGGCCTTTTGAGATTTATGAATCAATTCATACCTTTTTTCTTTAAATTAAAATTGAGTTGCTGTCATTTTCACCTAAAAACATCTTGGCTAATATGAAAGAGAGTTGTTATTACTAGAAAATCTTGAAAAGCTGAGTTGGCCAAGTTAAGGTGAGCAACAGAGTAATTAGCGTTCTTTTGTAGTAACTATGGAGTAGTCCATCCATGTTATAAAGTAGAAAAATAGATGGTTAAACTGTTACCTGTCATACTCTTAAATTTGCATGTCTACTGAAACTATAACTTTAAGGAACTTGGTAGAAAAACTGGAATATCTTAGCCAGTTCTCTCAGGCTTACCTGTTTAAAAGCAAAGACAGAAGAAAACATAACCTTGATTTAGGTCTGCATCTAACAATCTGAGACACCTGAGATTCAAATAGCCATGAGCTTTGAAAATCAAAAAAAGCAAAATCTTTACCACAAGAAAATGTGAGTGCAGAGAAAACTTAGAGAGGATGACAAAAACACTGAAAATAAGAATAGAATGTAGGGGAAGCTATGATATGATCTCCAGGAACTTCCCAAGAACTCTAAGTGTGATTTTCTGCCAGAAGAAGGTGTTAGCTAGGATATTGTAGGTAAAAATGACAGAAACTCCAATTTAATTATCTGAATTAAAAGGCAGTTAAAAAAAAATCCCTGTCCTGCTATCTAGAGATATGAGAAGAATTAGTTATCATTTCTAATACCAACTAATTATTCTGCATGACTTATAAACCATTAAGCTAAAAGTTAAAATAGGGGTAAACCATTGAAGCCTAATACTAAGAAATTGAAAACAGAAACTCACACTTCTCTTGGGACTATGCTCAATGTAGTCTTAGTGTCCAGTAACTAGTCTAAAGCATTAATTAAATACAAATTAGCTGGATGACTCTCAAGGTTTTAAGAAATGTTTTCTTCTAGAGAAGCCCCAACCCTGGCAGCAAATGCTTGGAAATACACAATTCCTAAGTATTTTCTACACTATCAAAATTTCACCAATGGGAAGTAGCTTCCTAACCTACAACAGCCATCAAAAACAGGTCCTTCCCAGAAACAGAGACAAAGAAAACCTTTCAAAGAATCAATAGTTCCAGGAGCTGCTTTTGTTTTAAAAGATCAACAAAATAGACAGACTGCTAGCCAGATTAATAAAAAAGAAAAGAGAGAAGAATCAAATAGATGCAATAAAAAAAGGAGATATCACCACTGATTCCACAGAAATACAACTGCCATCAGAGATTACTACAAACAACTCTATGCATATAAACCAATAAATGTGGAAGAGATGGAAAAATTACTGGACACTTGCACCTTCCAAAGACTACACCAGGAAGAAGTTGAAACCCTGAACAGACCAATAACAATGGCTGAAGTTGAAGCAGTGATGAATAGCCTACAACCAAAAAAAATCCAGATCTAGATAGATTCACAGCCAAATTCTACCAGACATAAAAAGAGGATCTGGTACCATTCCTTCTGAAACTATTCCAAACAATACAAATGAAGGAATCAAGGAATTCTCCATAACACATTTTATGGGACCAACATCATCCTGATACCAAAACCAGGCAGAGACTCAACAAAAAAAGAAAACTTCAGGCAAATATCCATGATGAACATAGATGCAAAAATCTTCAATAAAATACTGGCAAACCAGTTGCAACAGTATAACAAAAAGCTTATCCATCATGGTCAAATAGGCTTCATCCCAGGGATACAAGTCTGGTTCAACATACACAAGTCTATAAACATAATCCACCACATAAACAGAACCAAAGACAAAAGCATCATGATTATCTCAATAGATGCAGAGAAGCCTTTGACAAAATTCAACAGCCCATTGTGCTAAAAACTCTCAATAAAATAGGTATCAATGAAACAAATCTCAAAATAATAAAATGATTTATGACAAAACCATGGCCAAAATTATAATCAACAGACTAAAACTGGAAGCATACACTTTGAAATCTGGCCTTAGATAAGAATGCCCTCTTTAGCCACTCCTATTCAATATAATATTGAAAGTTCTAGCTAGAGCAATAAGACAAGAAAAAGAAATAAAGGGTATTCAATTCGGAAAGGAGGAAGTCAAATTGTTTCTATTTGCAGATGAAATGACTGTATATTTAGAATACCCTATCAACTTAGGCCAAAATTTCCTGAAACTGATAAACAACTTCAGCAAAGTCTCAGGATACAAAATCAAGGTGCAAAAATCACAAGCATTCCCATACACCAATAACAGACTTGAAGAGAGCCAAATCAAGAAAAATAGCCATTTACAATTGCTACAAAGAGAATAAAATACCTAGGAATAGAACTAACAAATGATGTAAAGAACTTCTTCAAGGAGAACTACAAACCACTGCTCAATGAAATCAGAGAGGACACAAACAGATTGAGAAACAGTCCATGCTCATAGTTAGCAAGAAACAATATTGTCAAAATGGCTATACTGCCCAAAGTAATTTATAGATTCAGTGCTATCCCCATCAAGCTACCTATGATGCTCTTCACAGAACTGAAAAAAAACACCTTAAACTTCATATGGAACCAAAAAAGAGCTGGCATAGCAAAGTCAATTCTAAGCAAAAAGAACAAAGCTGGAGGCATCACACTACCTGACTTCAAACTACACTACAAGGCTGCAGTAATCAAAACAGAATGGTACTGGTTCCAAAACAGAGACATAGACCAATGGAACTGAACAGACACCTAAGAGGCAACACCACATATCTGCAACCATCTGATCTTTGACAAACCTAAAAAAAGACAAGCAAAGGGGAAGGATCCCTGTTTAATAAATGGTGTTGGGAAAACTGGCTAGCCAAGTGCAGAAAGCAGAATCAGGACCCCTTGCTGACACCTTACACTAAAATTAACCCCAGATGGATTAAAAACTTAAGCATAAGACCTAACACCATAAAAGCCTTAGAAGAAAACCTAAGCAAAACCATTCAGGACATAGGCATAGGCAAGGACTTCATGACTAAAACATCAAAAGCATTGGCAACAAAAGCCAAAATAGACAAATGGGATCTAATTAAACTCCAGAGCTTCTGTACAGAAAAAAAAAAAAATTAGAGTGAACTGGCAACCAACAGAATGGGAAAAAAATTTTGCAATCTACCCATCTGACAAAGGGCTAATATCCAGAATCTATGAAGAACTAAAACAGATTTACAAGAAAAAACAAACAAACCCATTCAAAAGTGGGCAAAGGACATGAACAGACACTTTTCAAAAGAAGACATATATGAGGCCAACAAACATATGAAAAAATGCTCATCATCACTGGACTTTAAAGAAATGCAAATCAAAACCACATTGAGATACCATCTCATGCCAGATAGAATGGTGATCATTAAAAAATCTGGAGATAACAGATGCTAGAGAGGATGTGGAAAAATAGGATCACTTTTATACTGTTGGTGGGAGTGTAAATTAGTTCAACCATTGTAGAAGACAGTGTGGCAATTCCTCAAGGACCTAGAAATAGAAATTCCATTTGACCCAGCAATCCCATTACTGGGTATATATCCAAAAAACTATACATCATTCTTTTATAAAGACACATGCACACCTATGTTCATTGTGGCACTTTTCACAATAGCAAAGACCTGGAACCAACCCAAATGCCCATCAATGATAGACTGTACAAGGAAAATGTGGCACATATACACCATGGAATACTATGCAGCCATAAAAAATGAGGAGTCTGTGTCCTTTATAGGGACATGGATGAATCTGGAAACCATCATTCTCAGCAAACTGACACAAGAACAGAAAATCAAACACCGCATGTTCTTACTCAAAGGTGGGTGTTGAACAATGAGAACATATGGACACAGGGAGAGGAGCATCACACACTGGGGTCTGTTGTTGGGGGACTAGAGAGAGACAGTGGGGGTAGGGAGTTTGGGAGGAATAACTTGGGGAGAAATGCCAGATATAGGTGATGGGGATGGAGGCAGCCAATCACATTGCCATGTATGTACCTATGCAAAAATCCTGCATGTTCCTCACATGTACCCCAGAACCTAAAGTGCAATTTTATATACATACATAAAATTATATATATAATATATGTTATATATATGTATTACATATATAATTTATATTATATATTATATAATCTATAATACATATAAAATATATATTATGACTAAGAAAACTCTACAAGGGGCAAGATGGCGTCATAGAAGCGACTCAGGATTGCAGCTCTCAGTGAAGGCACAGAGGGTGAGTCCTAGCCGCATTTTTGGATGGACCTTTTTTGCCCACAGAGCATTGAAAGTCCCAGGTGTGGGAAAGACACGGGACGCTAGTACAGCCGGCTAGCGCAGCCAGCTCGTGCGGCCGCTTTGGCCGGCGCCGCAGCGGGACCTGGAACGGAACTCACTGGTCTGGGTGCCCTGTTAAACTGGCAATCTGAGATTTGGAAGGGCAGATTGGCATGTCCATCTGATTGAACGGGACTTGGACAATGAGCCAGACCAGGAGTTTCCTGAGAAGCGTGATCTGAGCCGGTGCAGTGGGCAGCGGCACGGGAGATCACACGGATCCCAGTGCCCTATCGGCAGGCTACTGGGGCACCAGTGAGAGAGTTGACCTTTCAGCTTGCGGAGAGAAAGAGAGAGAGAGAGAGAGAGGACGGACCTGAGGCATGGAGCTGGGCGATCAGGCTCGGTGGGTCCCACCCTCATGGGGACAAGCAGGGTGGCGACTGGAGCCACTTGGAGCTGAGAGTTTTGCTGCCGGCATCTAGGATGGTGCAGCCCGGTGAGGGAGGGGCGTCCGCAATTACTGATGCAATCCGCCCCTATTGAAATACCGCCCAGGGCTGACACAGCCTGCCATTGCCGAGGCAACCTGACATAACAGAGAGACTCCGCAGGGAAGGGGGAGTGCTCCACAGCAGAAGGGAGCCCAGCAGCAACAGGGCGGACCCGCGCTAGAAGGTCAGAGCCCTGGCGGGCAAATAGTGAATAGACTGCCTCCTAGTGGGGCAGGACAGTGCAACAGATAATCATAAAGAAAGCCCCAACTCCCTGAGACAGAGCATCTAAGGGGGGGAAAAAAGGGTGGTGTTTTATGAGTTCTATTGCAGCAGACATAAACAACCTCCCAACAATGCTGAATGAACAACGGAGCTCACAGCTCAGCACTGGAGCTCCTATAAAGCACAGACCATCTCCTTAAGCAGCTCCCTGACCCCTGTATATCCAGAGTCACCCCAAAAAAGGACTAATCAAACTGACATTTGGTGGGCATCATTCTGGAACAAAGACAGCAGCAGAAGAAACTGGTATCATCCCTCACTGTTCCACAGCTGCTACAGGTATACCCCAGACAAGCAGGGCCTGGAGTGGACCTCAGCACTCATACAGCAGAGGGGCTAGACCATTAGAAGGAAAACTAAGTAACAGAAATACTTCATCAACAATCTAAGCGTCCACACAGAGACCCAATTGAAAAATCAGCAACTACTAAGAAGACAGGTGGATAAATCCATAAAGATGGGAAGAAACCAGTGCAAAAAGGAGGAAAACACCCGAAACCAAAACACCTCACCTCCTACAAAGGACCAAAACTCCTCACCAGCAAGGGAACCAAGCTGGACGGAGAATGAGTGTGACGAAATGACGGAATCAGACTTCAGAAAGTGGATAATGAGAAACTTCATTGAGCTAAAAGAACATGTTCTAAATCAGTGCAAAGAAACTAAGAACCTTGAAAAAAGATTTGAAAAAAGATTCGAGGAATTGATAACAAGAATGGACAACGTAGAGAGGAATATGAATGAATTAAAGGAGCTGAAAAACACAACACGAGAACTTCATGAAGCATGCACAAGTTTCAACAGCCGAATTGACTAAGCAGAAGAAAGAATAACAGAATTTAAAGATCAACTCAATGAAATAAAATGAGAAACCAAGATTAAAGAAAAAAGCACAAAAAGAAATGAACAAAATCTCCAAGAAATGTAGGACTATGTGAAGAGACACAACCTACGTTTGATAGGTGTACCAGAATGTGATGAAGAGAATGAATCCAAGCTGGAAAACACTCTTCAGGATATTATCCAGGAAAATTTCCCCAACCTAGCAAGACAGGTCAATACTCAACTCCAGGAAATACAGAGAACACCACAAAGATACTCCGCAAGAAGAGCAACCCCAAAGCACATAATCGTCAGATTCACCAGGGTTGAAATGAAGGAGAAAATACTAAGGGCAGCCAGAGAGAAAGGTCGGGTCACCCACAAAGGGAAGCCCATCAGACTCAGCAGATCTCTCGGCAGAGGCTCTACAAGCCAGAGGAGAGTGGGGGCCAATATTCAACATCCTTAAAGAAAAGAACTTTCAACCCAGAATTTCATATCCAGCCAAACTGAGCTCCATAAGTGAAGGAAAAATAAAATCCTTCATGAACAAGCAAGTACTCAGAGATTTTGTCACCACTAGGCCTGCTATACAAGAGCTCCTGAAAGAGGCACTACACATAGAAAGAAACAACCACTATCAGCCATCCTAAAAGCATACCAAATGCTAAAGACCATCAACAAAATGAAGAATCTACATAAACCAATGGGCAAAACAGCCAGCTAGCATCAAAATGGCAGTATCAAATTCACACATAACAATATTAACCCTAAATGTAAATGGGCTAAATGCACCAATCAAAAGACACAGACTGGCAAATTGGATAAAAAGCCAAAACCTGTCAGTGTGCTGTATCCAGGAAACCCACCTCACATGAAAGATACACAAAGGCTCAAAATAAAAGGATGGAGGAAGATTTACCAAGCAAATGGAGAGCAAAAAAAAGCAGGAGTTGCAATTCTCGTCTCTGATAAAATAGACTTTAAAGCAACAAAGATCAAAAGGGACAAAGAAGGTCATTACATAATGGTAAAAGGATCGATACAACAAGAAGAGCTAATGATTCTAAATATATATGGACCCAATGTAGGAGCACCCAGATAGATAAGGCAAGTTCTTAATGACTTACAAAGAGACTTAGACTCCCACACAATAATAGTGGGAGACTTTAACACTCCACTGTCAATATCAGATAGATCAACCAGACAGAAAATTCACAAGGATATCCAGGGCTTGAACTCAGACCTGGAACAAGCAAACCTGATAGACATTTACAGAACTCTCCACCCCAAATCCACAGAATATACATTCTTTTCAGCATCACATCACACCTACTCCAAAATCGACCACATAATTGGAAGTAAAGCACTCCTCAGCAAATGCAAAACAACTGAAATCATAACAAACAGTCTCTCAGACCACAGTGCAATCAATTTAGAACTCAGAATTCAGAAACTAACTCAGAACCGCACAGCTTCATGGAAACTGAACAACTGGCTCTTGAATGTTGATTGGATAAACAATGAAATGAAGGCAGAAATAAAAAAGTTCTTTGAAACCAACGAAAATGAAGACAAAATGTACCAGAATCTCTGGAACACATTTAAAGCAGTCTGTAGAGGAAAATATATAGCAATAAGTGCCCACATGAGAAGAGTGGAGAGATCCAAAATTGACACCCTATCATCAAAATTGAAAGATCTAGAGGAACAAGATCAAAAAAGCTCAAAACCTAGCCGAAGACAAGAAATAACTAAGATCAGAGCAGAACTGAAGGAGATAGAGACAAGAAAAACCCTTCAAAAAATCAACAAATCTAAGAGGTGGTTTTTTGAAAAGATCAACAAAATAGACAGACCACTAGCCAGACTGATAAAAAAGAAAAGAGAGAACAACCAAATAGATGCAATAAAAAACGATAAAGGGGAAATCACCACAGATTCCACAGAAATTCAAACCATCATCAGAGAATACTACAAACAACTCTATGCACATAAACTAGTAAATCAGGAAGAAATGGATAAATTCCTGGACGCCTGTGTCCTCCCAAGCCTAAACCAGAAGGAAGCCAAAACTATGAATAGTCCAATAACAAGGTCTGAAGTTGAGGCAGCAATTAAGAGCCTACCACACAAAAAAAGCCCAGGTCCAGATGGGTTCACAGCTGAATTCTACCAGACACACAAAGAGGATCTGGTACCATTCCTTCTGAAACTATTCCAAATAATCCAAAAAGAGGGAACCCTTCCCAAATCATTTTATGAGACCAACATCATCCTGATACCAAAACCTGACAGAGAAGCAACAACAAAAGAAAACTTCAGGCCAATATCCATGATGAACATAGATGCAAAAATCTTCAATAAAATACTGGCAAACTGATTGCAGCAGCACATTAAAAACTTATCCATCATGATCAAGTAGGATTCATCCCGGGGATGCAAGGCTGCTTCAACATACGCAAGTCTATAAATGTAATTCGCCACATAAACAGAAGCAAAAACAAAAACCACATGATTATCTCAATTGACGCAGAGAAGGCATTTGACAAAATTCAACAGCCCTTTATGCTAAAAACCCTCAATAAACTTGGTATTGACGGAACATATCTCAAAGTAATAAAAGCTATTTACGACAAAGCAACAGCCAATATCATATTTAATGGGCAAAAACTGGAAGCATTCCCTTTGAAATCTGGCACTAGACAAGGATGCCCTCTCTCACCACTCCTATTCAACATAGTACTGGAAGTTCTAGCCAGAGCAATCAGGCAAGAAAAAGAAATAAAGGGTATTCAAATAGGAAAGGTGGAAGCCAAATTGTCTCTATTTGCAGAGGACATGATAGTATACCTAGAAGACCCCATCACCTCAGCCCAAAAGCTCCTGCAACTGATAAGCAACTTCAGCAAAGTCTCAGGATATAAAATCAATGTGCAAAAATCACAAGCATTCCTATACACCAATAACAGACTTAAAGAGAACCAAATCAAGAACAAACTGCCATTCACAATTGCTACAAAGAAAATAAAATACCTAGGAATACAACTCACAAGGAATGTAAGGGACCTCTTTAAGGAAAACTACAAACCACTGCTCGACGAAATAAGAGAGGACACAAACAGATGGAGAAACATTCCATGTTCGTGGTTAGGAAGAATCAATATCGTGAAAATGGCTATACTGCCCAAAGTAATTTACACAATCAATGCTATCCCCATCAAACTACCATTGAATTTCTTCACAGAACTGGAAAAAACCACCATGAATTTCATATGGAACCAAAAAAGAACCCGCATAGCCAAGTCAATTCTAAGCAAAAAGAACACAGCGGGAGGCATCACGCTACCAGACTTCAAACTATACTACAAGGCTACAGTAATCAAAACAGCATGGTACTGGTACCAAAACAGAGATATAGAACAATGGAACAGAACAGAAGCATCAGAGGCAACACAACATATCTGCAACCGTATTATCTTTGATAAACCAGACAAAAACAAGCAATGGGGAAAGGATTCCCTATTTAATAAATGGTGTTGGGAAAACTGGCTAGCCATGTCCAGAAAGCAGAAACTGGACCCCTTCCTGACACCTTACACTAAAATTAACTCCAGATGGATTAAAAACTGAAATGTAAGACCTGACACCATAAAAACCCTAGAAGAAAATCTAGGCAAAACCATTCAGGACATAGGAGTAGGCAAGGACTTCATGACCAAAACACCAAAAGCATTGGCAACAAAAGCCAAAATAGACAAATGGGACCTAATCAAACTCCGCAGCTTCTGCACGGCAAAAGAAACAGTCACTAGAGTGAATCGGCAACCATCAGAATGGGAAAAAATCTTTGGAGTTTACACATCTGACAAAGGGCTGATATCCAGAATTTACAAAGAACTCAAACAGATTTACAGGAAACAAACAAACAAACCCATTCAAAAATGGGCAAAGGATATGAACAGACTCTGTACAAAAGAAGACATACATGAGGCCAACAAATATATGAAAAAAATGCTCATCATCACTGGTCATTAGAGAGATGAAAATCAAAACTACATTGAGATACCATCTCACACCAGTTAGAATGGCGATCATTAAAAAATCTGGAGACAGCAGATGCTGGAGAGGATGTGGAGAAATAGGAACACTCTTACACTGTTGGTGGGAGTGTAAATTAGTTCAACCATTGTGGAAGACAGTGTGGCGATTCCTCAAGGACCTAGAAATAGAAATTCCATTTGACCCAGCAATCCCATTACTGGGTATATATCCAACGGACTATAAATCGTTCTACTATAAGGACACATGCACACGAATGTTCATTGCAGCACTGTTTACAATAGTAAAGAACTGGAACCAACCCAAATGCCCAACGATGATAGACTGGACTGGAAAAATGTGGCACATATACACCATGGAATATTATGCAGCAATCAAAAATGATGAGTTTGTGTCCTTTGTAAGGACATGGATGAATCTGCAGAACATCATTCTCAGCAAACTGACACAAGAACAGAAAAAGAAATACCGCATATACTCACTCATAGGTGGGTGAGAAAAATGAGAACACATGGACACAGAGAGGGGGTCTACTACACACTAGGGTCTATTGGGGGGATTGGGGGAGGGACAGCAGGGGGGGGCTGGGGAGGGATAGCCTGTGAATGAATGCCAAGTGTGGGTGAAGGGGAGGAAGGCAGCAAAACACATTGCCATGTGTGTACCTATGCAACTATCTTGTACGTTCTGCACATGTACCCCAAAACTTATAATACAATAAAAAATATATATATATTATATAATCTATAATACCTATAAAATATATATTATATATAAAATATATTTTTACATATAATTATATATTATATTATATTATATATAAAATATATTTTATATGTTATATATATAAAATATATTTTATATGTTATATATAAAATATAGTTTATATGTTGTATATAAAGTATATTTCATATATAATATATATAAATATATTTTATAATTTTTATATATTTTATAATTATATATATTTTTATTATATTATGTATATTATTATTTATATATAATATATAATATATTATATGTAATATATTATATATAATATATTATATATATATATTATATATTGAGAGTGAATCTACAATCCCATCAAAAGGTGGCTAAGGACATTAATAGACAGTTCTCAAAAGAAGATATATACAAATGGCTAACAAACATATAAAAAATGCTCAACATCACTACTGATCAGGGAAATGAAAATCAAAACCACAATGTGATACCAACTTACTCCTGCAAGAATGGCCATATTCAAGAAATCTAAAAATAGTAGATGCTGCCATGGATCCAGTGAATAGAGAAGACTGCTACACTGCTCGTGGGAATGTAAGCTAGTACAGCCAGTATGGAAAAACCGATGGAGATTCCTTAAAGAAGTAAAAAGTAGAACTACCATTTGATTCAGCAATCCCACTACTAGGTATCTATTCAGATGAAAGTAAGTCATTATTTTAAAAACATAATTGCCCATGCATGTTTATAGTTGTACAATTCACAATTGCAAAATCGTGGAACCAATTTCAATACCCATCAATCAATGAGTGAATAAATAAACTGATATATATATATATATATATATATAAGATGGTATACTTGCAGTCATAAAAATGAATGAATTAACAGCATTTGCAGTGACCTGGTTGAGTTTGGAGATGATTATTCTTAGTGGAATAACTCAGGAATGGAAAACCAAACACCGTATGTTCTCTCTTATATGTGGGAGCTAAGCTATGAGGATGCAAAGGCATAAGAATGATACAATGGACTTCGCGGACTTGGGAGGAAGAGTGGGAGGGGGATGAGAGATAAAAGCCTACAAATATGATGCAGGTATACTGCTCGGGTGATGGATGCACCAAAATCTCACAAGTCACCACTAAAGAATTTACTCATGTAACCAAATACCACCTGTACACCAATTACTTATAGAAAAAATATTAATTGGTTAAAAAATAAAATAAAATAAATAGAGAGAAGGTGAATGTGGGTTTTTCTGGTGTATGAAGTAGTTTTATTATATTGTTATATACATTATATTACATACATCTGCAACATTTCTTTTAATACATACATTGCTACTATAGTTAGAATATAGTTGAAGAAATGTTGAAGATGTATGAAAAAAAGTTTATGTATTTACTGGACAACTAAGGATGATATAATGGAGATATGTTGATTTTACTTATCAAACATCCTGACAACAGAAACTATTTTTCCTTATAGACGTCTCTATTTTTCACTGTGTAGGTTTGGATGGGCTGCCGTAGTACTTGGGAACTGTTCTGACTGTATATTTCACTAGTAGAATCCATAATTGTTGCTTAAGAAATGAATATATGACTCAAGATACATGAACGAAATCAGCTTCAAGACTTGGTAAACCTATTGAGGAAATAATATTCTTAATCCACTGGTATTACTAAGTTGGTAGAATATAAACCTGGAACTGCCTATATTCGTCTTTGCTACCATGTACAGAGCTTGAGAGAATGAAAACATCCAAGAAAGCAGAGCTGAGAAGCATGGAAAGAGAGACTTGATAAAATTATATGTGCATCTTAATTCAGCCATGACCAAAGCCTACAAATAAAACCTGCACTTCTAAGCAATTTGAGCCAATAAATTTACCTTTCTGCTTCCGTTGGTTTAGTATGTGTTTTTGAAATGCAGAGTCATAACAAATAGGATTTCCTAATTTCTTAAAATTCACTTAGTTATTCACCTTTTGTGTTTACATTATGATGATTTCCAAAAAAACCAGGAGCTTGGAGGGCATGTGATGGTCCAGTCATGGAAGCAGGATCACTGTAAGTGCAATACAATAAGGGATACATTGCAAGAATCAGACCTTACCCAACTGTGGGAAGAGCTGGATAACTGCCAGTCCAAAGGGAGAGTAGGAATATCAAACACTGGTGCAGGTCAAAATGTCAAATGATTGCAGGCAAATCTGAGGATTTGCAGGCACAGCTAGCCACCAAGGCACTCTGTTCAAGGTAAGCTAGTGAGAGGTCTATGGGAAGCTAGCTATGGCTTCTGTCAGTTTACAGAAAATTATCTTTTGTTGAACCAGGACTGCTCTTAATTGCCAGGGCCAAGAGTTGGGAAGAAGAGCTCCTTAATCTTGTCACTTTGGCCACAGAGACTTCCAGAAGGTAAAGGCTGCTGTTTTACATGTGTGCCTTCCTAATCTTACAAAAATTATCTTTTGGTCAGCTTTAACTTACAATCTTACAGGGGAAAGGATTTTGGGAAATATAATTCTCAGCTTAACCAAGTTGACACAAAACAATCCAAAACAATCCTCTCCTCATCATATAAATCAGACCCCAAATTTTGTTCTTCCTTAGTTGATTATACAGAGCTCCCATGAGACAACAGTTATCGGTTGAGTTGAAAGAAGCCATGAGGGAGAAATATGGGCCATCAACATCTGTGACACTTGCTCATGCACTAACTTGTTACCTGCAAGACCTGCTTAAGCCTGTTTTGTTTTGTTTCTTTGTTTGTTTAATGGAGTTTTCCTCTATCACGCAGGCTGGAGTGCAGCCATATCAGTTCACTGCAAGCCCTGCCTCCTAGGTTCAAGTGATTCTTCTGACTTAGCCTCCTGAGTAGCTGAGACTACAGGTGCCCACCACAAGACCAGGCTATTTCTTTTGTATTTTTAGTGGAGACAGGGTTTCACCATGTAGGCCAGGCTGGTCTAGAAGCCCTGACCTCAATCCCAGCCTCTCAAAGTACTGGGATTACTGACGTGAGCCACCACACCCGGCTGAGCCTGGTCTCATATATATTACATTCATTTGCCAGTCAAGTGCTGTTATACATATCTAATGTTTTGGCTTGATGCTAAACACTTGGTTTGTGATAGGTAGCACATATGGCTTGGTAACTTAGTAGATAACGGTCAAACTTTCAGTTACCTGTGACTTACCCAATAGGAAGCTTGAGGCTAGTTTTCAAAAGGAAAGCTTTTTCTGCAGAGGAGGCAAAGTTTTGCTCAAAAATTATTAAAGCACTGTGCTAGGATTCACTTGTAGGGACCCACCAGAGGTTCCAAATAGCATCCCTATCTACAGGCACCCGCAGATCTGCTTATTCATATGGCACAAGTTGTAGAGCAGCTTGTATGGGAGCATGGAGCCATATACAGCCTTCTCTTGTTCTGGTCCTATGTAAAATTGGCAGTCTTTAGAGACACTAGATACATAGATCAGAATAGCATGTCCAAATAAGATGTGTGATGTTTCTAATAATCCAAAGAGGCTGACAAGCTGTTGTGCCCCCTTTTTGTGTTAGAAGGGGCCAGATGCAGTAACATGTCCTTTGTATTAGTCTGTTCTCATGCTGCTAATAAAGACATACCCAAGACTGGATAATTTTTAAAGGAAAGAGGTTTAATTGACTCACAGTTCAGCATGGCTGGGAAGGCCAGCCATAATTATAATTTATAAGACAACTTACAATTATGGTAGAAGAGGATGCAAATATGTCCTTCTTCAAAATGGTAGCAGGAAGAAGTGCTGAGCAAAGGTGGAAAAAGCCACTTAAAAAACTATCAGATCTTGTGAGAACCCATTTACTATGAGAACAGCATGGAGGAATCACTGCAATGATCAATCTAATCACCTCTCACAACGCCTCCCACAACACTTGTAGATTAAAATTTGGATTACAATTCAAGATGAGATTTGGGTGTGCACACTGAGCCAGACCATACCATCCTTCATCTTCAAAGGCATAGGTCTAAATGTCCCAAACCACTAGAACACAGTAAGTTTCACCAAGGTGGCAAGCCCCTGAACATTTTTGTGATATTTCTGTATTATACACATCTTTTCATTTCCAAGTTGGTGTTTTTCTCTTACATGTTATAATGAGATTAGCTTTTTCACAAGTATCAATACTAATAAAGAAGAGCTAAATGATAGTTAACAGGATCTTCAAACCAGCCATCAAGTAATGTTTGAAAGAAAGCAGAATACTAAGATAAGAAATAGAACCAAAGGCTAAATTCTTAATGGCAATTTGAAAAGAAAAAGACGGCCTTCAGGATAGCAAACTACAAAATTAGGATATGAGATTATCCCCTCCACATCAAAGAGAGAATGTTGCATTCAAGACTAGTTCTGTGTGGCTTTTATCTTCTATTTTTTCCTTGATCTTAGCACTTTGTATCTTGTCTAATGTCAATCTAAATGTTGAGTTTTCTCAATTATTCCTGCCACAATATGTGAAGTTCCAATGTCTCTCTGCTATCTATAAGACATAAAGCAAACAACTAATAGCCAAAAAGCTCCTTCAAATATGATTTCCAAATGTTTTCATGGCCTTAGCTCTAATGCCTGCCACCTACTTTCAAGTCAGGATGGATTCCTCACCTTTCCTAGACTATATCGTGTGTTTTCTTAATTTCCAGTCTTTGTACAACCTAGTCTTTTTGCTGGAGATGATTTTCCTCCTCTGCTTTTTGTGGATTACTCAATTCATTCTCCAGACTCAACTCAAATATCCTTTATTTTCTGATTTCCTTACTCCCCCAAACCAGTGGATCAGTCCTATCTCTAGGTTACCCCCAGCACATAGTTTATAACTATTAGAGTGCTTTTCACAGAACTTTTGTTTCTCTATCTATATGGAGTTATCTCAATGATTAGAAAAAAGAAAAAAAGCATCATAAACATGTGATCTAGAAATAAATTGATGAATTTATTACCTTCTGTTCTATGTAAATCCTTCACAGTATCTCCCTAGCTATCCCCCCCTTAATTTGCCATTGGTTTTATTCAAATTCTTTACGAGGAAACTTATTTTTCCCAGAATAACTGTGCAGGCAATTATCTAAAGTCAATAACAGAGTGTTCCTTTGAATTGATTTGTTTAGAGATCACTTAGAAAAGTCTAGTATTTAGCATTCAATTCATTGATTTTTTGGTGTCCCAGCCTTGCATGAATCTCTATATAAGAAAAGAATTGCCCTGTTCATTTAAATGTTTATCTTTTTAAGGTTTACTCTGTTCAGGTTATATACTTACCCCTGAATAACAGAGCTGTTGATTGAAGTCCTTGTTTTCTAACATACTGGCTATGTGACCTTTGAGAGACAACCCCATGACTGCTCAGTTATCTTTCCACTGTAAAATGAAGATAATAATTCCTGTCTATCTTTTAAGTTTATAAATGTGAGTTTTTAAAGTGAGTACAAGCACTATTCAAATGTAAGCATTATAAGTATCCTGTGCCTAATAAATACATCAGAACATCTAGAGAGGCATTGCATTGATAATCTCTGTGCCCTAGCATTTATTTAACATTGTATTTCTATTGACCTGCACAATGTCCAAACCAAATGGAAAGCTAATTAACACATATTTAAATATCTACATTTCAAAGCAGATCATTGAGACACTGCCTGGAAAATTTAGGAATCTTTGCTTTATAGGTGGAATTACTTTTTCTGTCATTATTGTAGGCTAATGTTACCTTCATCAGAAAGAAACAAATAGTTTGAAGTCACAGTAAGGTAGTCTAGTAGTCCTTGTATATAAACCAAATTCTAGACCAGGGAAATGCCAATTCTGCATTATCAAATTTTAAACTGAAAAATTTAAGGAATCTAAGAAATGCTAATTTCTGATTGCTTTTGAGAACTATAAATTTTTGGCTATACCTGTTGACCTATAAATGAAAATGTATACCAGAATACTAGAAATACTGATGATTAATTTTTTCCTAAACTAGAAGCACCTGTGTCACTTTGCTCCATTTGCACGATTTCTAAAGAGCTCCAAGCTCCAGCTGGCCTGACAGCTGCTTTGAAATAGCAGGGTGGTGCAATCGTATCTGTGGTGATAGGAGTTGAAATACAGCTGAACATCAAGGGAAAATCATCTTACTATTTAACATTTCCCCTTTCCTGAAATCTCACCTTTATCTTACTTTATATTCATAGTTCAATTCTCTATGGAGGAAACTGTAAATTAGATTTCTTAAAAGTTAAATGTGTTCATTTATTCACAGTTGTACTGAGTTCTTAATACATAACAAAAGGGCAGCATGAAAGAACTGGTAATGTAAAGAAGGATAAAAGGTTCACTGTAAACTTAGGGAGAGAGACAGACCTGTGGATGGCTTGTGTCCTAAGAGAAGAAAGAATTAAAAGCAACTAATTTCATCAGAGAGAGAAGAGTCAGGGAAGCCTTTTTCAGAAAAATAAATAGAAGATATTTGAGCAATCTTGAGAGATGAGTGAAACAAGATTGAGTTCAGATATTTCCAGAGTGAGGGAACTATATGCATTTAAGGGAAAGGATATCAATCTACTTAGTGGATCCTGAAAACTATGAGTATTCAGTTGGTGCAAAAGTAATTGCAGTTTTGATAATTACTTTTAATGGCAAAAACCACAACTACTTTTCAATCAACCTAATAGAATTTACATTCTTGAAAAAAAATTAGTATTTAGAGGTGGGAAGCAGAGTACAGGTGGTCAGAATAGCCAGGGGACAAATGGAGAGATGATCAGGGGCAGCTTAAGTCGATCACAGTAGACCATGCTATTTCCTTGTAGGTGACAGAGAGTTTTGTGGAGGCTTTAAGTAACTGCATCTGTCAAGAACAAATTGAATACAGTAATTTAAACAGGGAGAGTTTATTATAAATAATTACTAACTATAACAGGAGATTTGGATAAACAAAGATTAGTTGGTAAAAAGTAAAAAAAAAAAATTCAGTGAATTTAAGAATAGCAGATATAAGGAATAGCCACTACTCTTTATGATGAGTTAGATCCCAAAGATGAACCTATTTCTTCCCACTCTTCACCCAACTCCACCACTAGTCCTAAAGACAGATCCAGACTTTGTTGGAAAGAGAACAGAAATGGTTCCCTTGATAAATTCCTAGATGCCTGTGTCCTCCCAAGCCTAAACCAGGAGAAAGCCAAAACTATGAATAGACCAATAACAAGGTCTGAAGTTGAGGCAGCAATTAAGAGCCTACCACACACAAAAAAAACCCAGGTCCAGATGGGTTCATAGCTGAATTCTACCAGACACACAAAGAGGATCTGGTACCATTCGTTCTGAAACTATTCCAAATAATCCTAAAAGAGGGAAACCTTCCCAAATCATTTTATGAAACCAACATCATCCTTATACCAAAACCTGGCAGAGACTCAACAAGAAAAGAAAACTTCAAGCCAATATCCATGATGAACATAGATGCAAAAATCTTCAATAAATACTGGCAAACTGATTGCAACAGCACATTAAAAAACTTATCCATCATGATCAAGTAGGATTCATCCCGGGGATGCAAGGCTGCTTCAACATACGCAAGTCTATAAATGTAATTCACCACATAAACAGAAGCAAAAACAAAAACCACATGATTATCTCAATTGACGCAGAGAAGGCATTTGACAAAATTCAACAGCCTTTTATGCTAAAAACCCTCAATAAACTTGGTATTGATGGAACATATCTCAAAGTAATAAAAGCTATTTACGACAAACCAACCGCCAATATCATACTGAATGAGCAAAAACTGGAAGCATTCCCTTTGAAATCTGGCACTAGACAAGGATGCCCTCTCTCACCACTCCTATTCAACATAGTACTGGAAGTTCTGGCCAGAGCAATCAGGCAAGAAAAAGAAATAAAGGGTATTCAAATAGGAAAGGTGGAAGCCAAATTGTCTCTATTTGCAGAGGACATGATAGTATACCTAGAAGACCCCATCACCTCAGCCCAAAAGCTCCTGAAACTGATAAGCAACTTCAGCAAAGTCTCAGGATATAAAATCAATGTGCAAAAATCACAAGCATTCCTATACACCAATAACAGACTTAAAGAGAACCAAATTAAGAACAAACTGCCATTCACAATTGCTACAAAGAAAATAAAATACCTAGGAATACAACTCACAAGGAACGTAAGGGACCTCTTTAAGGAAAACTACAAATCACTGTTCGACGAAATAAGAGAGGACACAAACAGATGGAGAAACATTCCATGTTCATGGTTAGGAAGAATCAATATTGTGAAAATGGCTATACTGCCCAAAGTAATTTACACAATCAATGCTATCCCCATCAAACTACCATTGAATTTCTTCACAGAACTGGAAAAAACCACCATGAACTTCATATAGAACCAAAAGAGAGCCCGCATAGCCAACTCAATTCTAAGCAAAAAGAACACAGCGGGAGGCATCACACTACCAGACTTCAAACTATACTACAAGGCTACAGTAATCAAAACAGCATGGTACTGGTACCAAAACAGAGATATAGAACAATGGAACAGAACAGAAGCATCGGAGGCAACACAACATATCTGCAACCATATAATCTTTGATAAACCAGACAAAAACAAGCAATGGGGAAAGGATTCCCTGTTTAATAAATGGTGTTGGGAAAACTGGCTAGCCATGTCCAGAAAGCAGAAACTGGACCCCTTCCTGACGCCTTACACTAAAATTAACTCCAGATGGATTAAAGACTTAAACATAAGACCTGACACCATAAAAACCCTAGAAGAAAATCTAGGCAAAACCATTCAGGACATAGGAGTAGGCAAGGACTTCATGACCAAAACACCAAAAGCATTGGCAACAAAAGCCAAAATAGACAAATGGGACCTAATCAAACTCCACAGCTTCTGCACGGCAAAAGAAGCAGTCACTAGAGTCAATCGGCAACCATCAGAATGGGAAAAAAATCTTTGCAGTTTACGCATCTGACAAAGGGCTGATATCCAGAATTTACAAAGAACTCAAACAGATTTACAGGAAAAAAACAAACAAACCCATTCAAAAATGGGCAAAGGATATGAACAGACACTTTACAAAAGAAGACATACATGAGGCCAACAAACACATGAAAAAATGTTCATCATCACTGGTTATTAGAGAGATGCAAATCAAAACCACATTGAGATACCATCTCACGCCAGTTAGAATGGCGATCATTAAAAAATCTGGAGACAGCAGATGCTGAAGAGGATGTGGAGAAATAGGAACACTCTTACACTGTTGGTGGGAGTGTAAATTAGTTCAACCATTGTGGAAGACAGTGTGGTGATTCCTCAAGGACCTAGAAATAGAAATTCCATTTGACCCAGCAATCCCATTACTGGGTATATATCCAAAGGACTATAAATTGGTGTACTATAAGGACACATGCACACGAATGTTCATTGCAGCACTGTTTACAATAGCAAAGACCTAGAACCAACCCAAATGACCAACGATGATAGACTGGACTGGGAAAATGTGGCACATATACACCATGGAATATAATGCAGCAATCAAAAATGATGAGTTTGTTTTCTTTGTAAGGAAATGGACGAATCTGGAGAACATCATTCTCAGCAAACTGACACAAGAACAGAAAAAGAAATACCGCATATACTCACAATAGGCGGGTGAGAAAAATGAGAACACATGGACACAGGGAGGGGGCCTGCTACACACTGGGGTCTATTGGGGGGAATGGGGGAGGGACAGCAGGGGGGGCTGGGGAGGGATAGCCTGGGGATGAATGCCAAGTGTGGGTGAAGGGGAGGAAGGCAGCAAAACACACTGTCATGTGTGTACCTATGCAACTATCTTGCACGTTCTGCACATGTACCCCCAAACCTATAATGCAATAAAAATTAAAAAAAAAAAAAAAGAAATGGTTCCCTTGATGCAAAGAGGATGGCATGATGCTGAACAGGTGGACTTGTTGGAAATAAATATACCCTCTAGGGTACAGAGAAAACTATTTCTCGGGAGATATCAGACTGGAGGCACCTGTTTTAAAACTGCCTGAGATAGGCTGGGCATGGTGGCTCATGCCTGTAATCCCAGCACTTTGGGAGGCCGAGGCAGGCAGATCACTTGAGGCCAGGAGTTCTAGACCAGACTGGCTAACATAGTAAAACACCATTTGTACTAATAATACAAAAAAGTAGCAGAGCATGGTGGCATGCACCTGTAATTCCATCTACCCAGGAGGTTGAGGCAGGAGAATCACTTGAAATGAGGAGGTGGAGGTTGTAGTAAGCCAAGATTGTGCCACTACCCTCCAGCCTGGGAGACAGAGGAAGACACCATCTCATAACAAAACAAAACACAACAATAACAAAATTTCTTGAGATGTGGAGATGCTGAGGAAGCTGCTGGCCACTGGGATATGCTAACTGGCATGAACTGTAAAGTCAGGCCTTGGAGAAGCTGTCTGCTCTAGAAAGAGACTCATGCTGCAGGAGCCTGACAAAAGGAACACATTGGAAACAACAAGGAAAGCCTCTTGCTCCTATAGTGTATCTCCAACAACACCTAGTAACAAAGCTTAACATCATGCCAGCTGCAAAGAAAAATGTTTAATTGGCACACCTCCATTTTCACAGAGTGAGTAAAAAAGGTTAAATTTAGAACTGAGAAGCAGCAGTGGAGAGAGCAGAGAACCAACATGATATCAACAATGCACAGGAACTGGCATCATCTCTAGAACGGCACAACACTAAAAACAGAGGGTTAGAAGTTATTCATGAAGTATTAAGAGTCAAAGATTTCTTCCATTACTTTCCTCAGCTGGGTGGTTACTCTCCTTTAACCCAGTAGAAATACTGGAGTTGTATTATTTAAAGACAAAACAGAAGGTCTTTGGACTGGGAAATGACAAGCACAGTGTGAAAATTGGGTGAAAAAGTGAACATAGACATAATGAATGCTGAATGTTGAGACCTCTCCATTCTTTCCTCATGGCTTCCAGAAAGGTGGTTCAATGTTGATGACTTTTGTTGTTCCCCACGCTTAAAATGAGGAAAGAACAAAGATAAGGGGACATCAAAGGAAAGCTCTAACATGAATAATACAGACAAAAACAACAATAGAAACAAAGAACTTAGTGGTAGAAGAAAGTTCAAATGTTCTCAGAGAAATAAGAGAAAATTCTGCATCTATGAAACCAAAAGAAGATGCTAGATAAAAAGAAACATTTAGAAAACAAACAAACAAAAGAACATTATAAAAAGCATGATGGCAGAGACGAAAAACTCAATAGTACTGATGAAAGATAAGGTCAAAGAAATCATCTAGAAATTAGAGTAGAAAGACTAAGAGATAGGAAATGAGAGAAAATGTAAGAAAATAAGATAGTCCCAAAGGAACAATACTTGAATTCATAGACATTTCAGAAAGTATATTAAAGAGTAACCAGAGAATCACTGAGAAAATAATTTAAGAAAATGTCCCCACTCTGAAAGTCATGAATTTCCAGATTAAAAGGGCATACTAAGTGATAACAAGAGAGATGAAAAATAGAACCATACTAAAGCATGTAAGTGAAATTTTAAGATAACAGAGATAATCTTGAGAAGAAATAAAACATACTATGCCATGCAAAAATCAGGAATCAAATTAATGTTAGGCATTTCAACAACACCACTTATCTCTAGAAAATGATGAAGAAAATACCTTAAAAATTGCGATAAAAAAATCTTTGCATCATGGAAATCAATGCCCGGACTACCAGTGATATGTAAAATAAAGACATTTTCAGGTATGCAAATTCTCAAATATTGTATTACCCATGCACCCTTTCTCAAGAAATAAAGGATATGCTCCAACAAAACAAAGAAGTAAACTAGAAAAAAGAAAAGATCAGATGAAGAAAATAGGACACCCAAATTTGGGTAAAATCAATGAGATTTTTTGCATGGCAAGGAAGGGAAGTTCCTGGACAGGTGCTTTGAAGCATCTAAAAAGAAAAGTTCATTCAAACAGAAAAGGAATGGAGGTGTCCAGATGTATAGCTCCATAAAAACAATCAATAGATTACCTGATAAGACTGCTATTTGTGAAAATGGTACTAAAAGACTGTTGGAAATGATATCAAAAATTAGCAATAGTTTTAAATGAACTCAATCTAATGAAAAAGCAAGGCTATTACTAATAACAAGAAAAATTAAAAATACAAAAGAAATGTAATTTTACTAAATTTCTAAAATGCTCAGTTATAAATATTACTTTCATATTCATAATAATTTAAGCAATGAATATAGATGTAAATCATCTAATATAACTCTATTGTAGGAAATAGGGAAGGGAAGCAGAAGTGATAGAAGTTTCAGAGAGCAAACTAAATCCAAGATGGCTGAATAGGAAAAGCCCAAGAGTGCAGTTCCTGGGAAGAACAATGTAGAGGGTGAGTGCCCAAGGCATTTCCAAACAAATTTTCACTGCCCACAGACCAGGAGATTCCCAGGCCAAAAAGTGCCACAAGTTTTCAGCACAGCCAGTGCTGGGTTGGTGCACAGAAACTCACACAAATTTGGGAGGCCATTTCAACTGGCTCCTGGAATGCCTGGGAGACAGAGCCACCCATTCAACCTAAAGGGAGGGGGCAGACAGGTAGCCAGGTAATCTAGCTCGACAGGTACCACCCTCCACAAAACAAGCAATCTGAAATGCTATGGATTGAGAATTTCCCAGCAAGTGCAGCTGGACCCAGTATGGTCCAGCTCAGTGTGGGGAAGGGTGACCACCACTACCGAGGCAGTTCACACAGCAGCCGGGCAGAGCCTGCAGCAGCTCAGCAACACCTCTGCTGGGAGACTCTGACTAGACTATTCCATGTGGGGCAGGGAATCTATGAAACAAGGAAGCAACACATCAAGAACTTATAAATAAAGCTGACTTTCCAAGAACAGAGCACCTGGGAGAAGAGGCAGTTATGAGTTCTGCTGCAGCAAACTTAAAGGTACCTGCCCAGCAGCTCTACACAGAACAATGGAGGTCCCAGGACAGCACTTGAGTTTCTATAAGGGACAGACTCTCTCCTCAAGCAGCTCCCCAACCTCCATATACCCAAAGAGGCACCTCATAAAGAAAAGCTCAGGCCATCATATGGCAGGTACCCTTCTGGGATGAAAAAGAAACTGACAGCAACCCTTACTGTTCTGCAGCCCCCGTGGGTGATACCCAGGCAAGCAGGGCCTGGAGGGGACCTCCAGCAGTCCTGCAGCAGAGGGGCCTGTTAGAAGAAAAACTAAGAAACAGAAATAAATAAATTCTCATCAAGAAAAAGGACATCCACTCAAAGAACCCATCCAAAAGTCATCAACTACAAAGACCACAGGTAGATAAACCACTAAATTGGAAATAAACCAGTGTAAAAAGGATGAAAACACCCAAAATCAGAATGCTTCTCCTCCTCCAGAGGATCACAACTCCTCATTAGCTAGGGATCAAAGATGAATAGAGAATGAATCTGATGAATTGACAGAAACAGGCTTCAGAAGGTGGGTAATAACAAACTTCACAGAGCTAAAAGAACATATGCTAACCCAATGCAAAGAAATTAAGAACCTAGAAAAAAATTACATGAGATGCTAACTAGAATAAACAGCTTAGAGAAGAATATAAATGACTTGATGTAGCTGAAAAACACAGCACGAAAACTTTGTTAAACATACACAAGTTTCAATAGCTGACTCAACCAAGCAGAAGAAAGAATATCAGAGATTGAAGATCAATTCAATGAAATAAAACAGAAAGGCAAGAATAGAGTAAAGAGTAGAAAGAAATGAACAAAGCTTCCAAGAAATATGGGATTATGTGAAAAGACCTAATCTACATTTGATAGGTGTACCTGAATGTGATGGAGAGAATGAATCCAAGCTGGAAAATACTCTTCAGGATATTATCCAGGAGAACTTCCCCAACCTAGAAAGGCAGGCCACCATCCAAGTACAGGAAATACAGAAAACACCACAAAGATATTCCTCGAGAAGAGAAACCCCAAGGCACATAATCATCAGATTCACCAGGGTTGAAATGAAGGAAAATATGCCAAGGGCAGCCAGAGAGAAAGGTTGAGTTACCCACAAAGGGAAGCCCATCAGACTCACAGTGGATCTCTCAGCAGAAACCCTACAATCCAGAAGAAAGTGGGGGCCAATATTTAACATCCTTAAGGCAAAGAACTTTCAACCTAGAATTTCATATCCAGCCAAACTAAGCTTCATAAGCAAAAAAGAAATAAAATCCTTTATGAACAAGCACTTCCTGAGAGATTTCATCACCACCAGGCCTGCCTTATAAGAGCTCCTGAAAGAAGCACTAAACAAGGAAAGGAACAACCAGTACCAGCCATTCCAAAATGGCACCAAATGGCAAAGACCATGGATACAATGAAAAAAAAAATGTGTCAACCAATGGGCAAAACATCCAGCTAGCATCAAAATGGCAGGATCAAATTCACAAATAACAATATTAACCTTGAATATGTGGATTTCCAAGACGGCACGGTAAGAACAACTCGGGATTGCAGCTCTCAGTGAAGGTGCAGAGGGTGAGTCCTAGCTGCATTTTCAGATGGACCTTTGTTGCCCAAAGAATAAGGAAATTCCCAGGTGTAGGAGAGACACGGGACACCAGCACAGCCCTTTCGGCTCACGTGGCCATTTTGGCTGGCACCACAGCGCAGGAGCACCCCGCACAAAACTCACTGGTCTGGGTGCCCTGTTAAACCGACAATCTGAGATTTGAGAGGGCGGATTAACATATCCATCTGATTAAATGAGACTTGGACAGTAAGCCAGACTAGGAGATTCCTGGGAAGCGTGATTTGAGCTGGTGCAGTGGGTCGTGGCATGGGAAATCACACAGATCCCAGTGACCTATCAGCAAGCAACTGAAACACTTGTGAGAGTCAACCACTCAACTTAAAAAAAAAAAGAGAGAGAGAGAAAGGATTCTGAAGCAGGGAGCCAGGTGATCAGGCTCGGTTGGTCCCACCCCCACAGGGACAAACAAAATGGCAATTCGAACCGCTTAAGGTTGAGAGTTTTATAGCAGGCTCAGCTGAATCCAGGACTGTGCAGCTCAATGGGGGAGAAGCATCTGCCACTACGGACGCATCCTGCCGCTACCGAGGTACATGCCTATTGCTGAAGCAGCTTGCCATTGCCGATGCAACCCGCCATAACAGAGAGACTCAGCCAACAGTGCAGAGCCCACCACATTAGGGTGGAGTCCCACAGCAGTAGGGCAGACCCCACAGTAAAAGGATGGAGCCTCAGCAGGAAAATAGTGACTAGACTGCCTCCTAGCTGGACAGGACAGTGCAACGGATACACATAAAGAAAGACCCAACTCCCTGAAACAAAGCATCTGAGGGAAAAAAAAAGGGGGTATTTATAAGTTCTGCTGCAGCAGACCTAAACACACCCACCCAACAACCCTGAATGAACAATGGAGCTCACAGCTCAGTACTTGAGCTCCGATAGAGTACAGACCATCTCCTCAAGTAGCTCACTGACCCCTGTATATCCAAAGAGTCACCTCAAAAAAGGACTAATCAGACTGACATTTGGCGGGCATCATTCTGGGACAAAGATAGCAGAAGAAGAAACTGGTAGCATCCCTCACTGTTCTGAGCTGCTACAGGTGTACCCCAGACAAGCAGGGCCTGGAGTGGACCTTAGCAGTCATACAGCAGAGGGGCTATACTGTTAGAAGAAAAACTAACTAAAAGAAATACTTCATCATCAACAATCTGGGCGTCCACTCAGAGACCCAATCAAAAAGTCAGCAACTACTAAGACGACAGGTGGATAAATCCACAAAGATGGGAAGAAACCAGCGCAAAAAAAGAGAAAAACACCCAAAACCAAAACACCTCACCTCCTACAAAGGACCAAAACTCCTCACCAGCAAGGGAACAAAGCTGGATGGAGAATGAGTGTGACAAAATGATGCAACCAGACTTCAGAAAGTGGACAATGAGAAACTTCCGTAAGCTAAAAGAACATGTTCTAAATCAATGCAAAGAAACTAAGAACCTTGAAAAAAGATTTGAGAAAATGATAACAAGAATGGACAACTTAGAGAGGAATATGAATGAATTGAAGGAGCTGAAAAACACAACACGAGAACTTCACAAAGCATGCACAAGTTTCAACAGCCGAATTGACCAAGCAGAAGAAACAATATCAGAAGTTGAAGATCAACTCAATGAAATAAAACAAGAAACCAAGATTAGAGAAAAAAGCACAAAAAGGAATGAACAAAATCTCCAAGAAATGTGGGACTATGTGAAGAGACCTAACCTACGTTTGATAGGTGTACCAGACTGTGACGAAAAGAATGAATCCAAGCTGGAAAATACTCCTCAGGATATTATCCAAAAAAATTTCCCCAACCTAGTAAGGCAGGCCAATACTGAAGTCCAGGAAATACAGAGAACACCACAAAGATATTCTGCAAGAAGAGCAACCCCAAGGCACATAGTCGTCAGATTCACCAGGGTTGAAATGAAGGAGAAAATACTAAGGGCAGCCAGAGAGAAAGGTCGGGTCACCCACAAAGGGAAGCCCATCAGACTCACAGCAGATATCTCAGAAGAAACTCTACAAGCCAGAAGAGAGTGGGGGCCAATATTCAACAACCTTAAAGAAAAGAACTTCAACCCAGAATTTCATATCCAGCCAAACTGAGCTTCATAAGTGAAGGAAGAATAAAATCTTTTGCCAACAAGCAAGTACTCAGAGATTTTGTCACCACCAGGCCTGCTTCACAAGAGCTCCTGAAAGAGGCACTACACATAGAAAGGAACAACCAGTACCACCCACTCCAAAAACACACCAAATGCTAAAGAGCATCAACAAAATGAAGAATCTGCATCAACTAACAGGCAAAACAGCCAGCTAGCATCAAAATGGCAGTATGAAATTCACACATAACAATATTAACCCTAAATGCAAATGGGCTAAATGCACCAATCAAAAGACACAGACTGGCAAATTGGATAAAAAACCAAAACCCATCATTATGCTGTATCCAGGAAACCCATCTCACATGCAAGGATATACAACAGCTCAAAATCGAGAAATGGAGGAAGATTTACCAAGCAAATGGAAAGCAAAAAAAAGCAGGAGTTGCAATTCTCATCTCTGATAAAATAGACTTTAAAGCAACAAAGATCAAAAGAGACTAAGAAGGTCATTACATAACGGTAAAAGGATCAATACAATAAGAAGAGCTAATGATTCTAAATATATGTGGACCCAATACAGAAGCACCCAGATATATAAGACAAGTTCTTAATTACTTACAAAGAGACTTAGACTCCCACACAATAATAGTTGGAGACTTTAACACTCCACTGTCAATATTATACAGATCAAACAGACAGAAAATTAAAAAGGATATCCAGGGCTTGAACTCAGACCTGGAACAAGCAAACCTGATAGACATTTACAGAACTCTCCACCCCAAATCCACAGAATATACATTCTTCTCAGCACCACAACACACCTACTCCAAAACTGACCACATAATTGGAAGAAAAGCACTCCTCAGCAAATGCAAAACAACTGAAATCATAACAAACAGTCTCTCAGAACATAGTGCAATCAAGTTAGAACTCAGAATTCAGAAACTAACTCAGAACTGCACAGCTTCATGGAAACTGAACAACTGGCTCTTGAATATTGATTGGAAAAACAATGAAATCAAGGCAGAAATAAAGAATTTTTTTTGAAACCAATGAGAACAAAGACACGACATACCAGAATCTCTGGGACACATTTAAAGCAGTCTGTAGAGGAAAATATATAGCAATAAGCGACCACATGAGAAGAGTGAAGAGATCCAAAATGGACACCCTATTGTCAAAATTGAAAGAGCTAGAGGAGCAAGACCAAAAAAACTCAAAACCTAGCAGAAGATAAGAAATAACTAAGATTAGAGCAGAACTGAAGGAGATAGAGACACAAAAAACCCTTCAAAAATTCAATAAATACAAGAGCTGTTTTTTTGAAAACATCAACAAAATAGACCACTAGCCAGACTGATAAAAAAGAAAAGAGAGAACAACCAAATAGATGCAATAAAAAAAATGATAAAGGGGGAATCACCACAGATTCCACAGAAATTCAAACCATCATCAGAGAATACTACAAACAACTCTATGCACATAAACTAGTAAGCCAGGAAGAAATGGATAAATTCCTGGAAACCTGTGTCCTCCCAAGCCTAAACCTGGAGGAAGCTGAAACTATGAATAGACCAATAACAAGGTCTGAAGTTGAGGCAGCAATTAAGAGCCTACCACACAAAAAAAGCCCAGGTCCAGATGGGTTCTCGGACGAATTCTACCAGACACACAAAGAGGAGCTGGTACCATTTCTTCTAAAACTATTCCAAATAGTCCTAAAAGAGGGAAGCCTTCCCAAGTCATTTTATGAAACCAACATCATCCTTATACCAAAACCTGGCAGAGACTCAACAAGAAAAGAAAACTTCAGGCCAATATCCATGATGAACATAGACGCAAAAATCTTCAATAAAATACTGGCAAACAGATTGCAACAGCACATTAAAAAACTTATCGATCATGATCAAGTAGAATTCATCCCGGGGATGCAAGGCTGGTTCAACATACACAAGTCTATAAATGTAATTCACCACATAAACAGAACCAAAAACAAAAATGACACGATTATCTCAATTGACACAGAGAAGGCATTTGACAAAATTCAACAGCACTTTATGCTAAAAACCCTCAATAAACTCGATATTGATGGAACGTATCTCAAAGTAATAAAAGCTATTTACGACAAACCAACAGCCAATATCATACTGAATGGGCAAAAACTGGAAGCATTCCCTTTGAAATCCGGCACTAGACAAGGATGCCCTCTCTCACCACTCCTATTCAACCTAGCACTGGAAGTTCTAGCCAGAGCAATCAGGCAAGAAAAAAAAAAAGTGTATTCGAATAGGAAAGGTGGAAGCCAAATTGTCTCTATTTGCAGATGAGATGATAGTATACATAGAAGACCCCATCACCTCAGCCCAAAAACTCCTGAAACTGATAAGCAACTTCAGCAAAGTCTCAGGATATAAAATCAATGTGCAAAAATCAAAAGCATTCCTATACACCAATAACAGACTTAAAGAGAACCAAATCAAGAATGAACTGCCATTCACAATTGCTACAAAGAGAATAAAATACCTGGGAATACAACTTACAAGGAATGTAAGGGACCTCTTCAAGGAAAACTACAAACCACTGCTCAACGAAATAATAGAGGACACAAACAGATGGAGAAACATTCCATGTTCATGGTTAGGAAGAATCAATATCGTGAAAATGGCTATATGGCCCAAAGTAATTTACAGAATCAACAGTATCCCCATCAAGCTACCATTGAATTTCTTCACAGAACTGGAAAAAAAACACCATGAACTTCATATGGAACTAAAAGAGAGCCTTCATAGTCAAGTCAATTCAAGCAAAAAAGAACACAGCAGGAGGCATCACACTACCAGACTTCAAACTATACTAAAAGGCTACAGTAATCAAAACAGCATGGTACTGGTACCAAAACAGAGATATAGACCAATGGAACAGAACAGAGGCATCGGAGGCAATACAACACATCTACAAACATATAATCTTTGATAAACCAGACAAAAACAAGCAATGGGAAAAGGATTCCCTTTTTAATAAATGATGTTGGGAAAACTGGCTAGCCATGTGCAGAAAGCAGAAACTGGACCCCTTTCTGACACCTTACACTAAAATTAACTCCAGATGGATTAAAGACTTAAACATAAGACCTGGCACCACAAAAAAAACTAGAAGAAAATCTAGGCAAAACCATTCAGGACATAGGAGTAGGCAAGAACTTCATGACCAAAACACCAAAAGCATTGGCAACAAAAGCCAAAATAGACAAATGGAACCTAATCAAACTCCACAGCTTTTGCATGGCAAAAAAAACATTCAGTAGAGTGAATCGGCAACCAACAGAATGGGAAAAAAATCTTTGCAGTTTACCCATCTGACAAAGGGCTGATATCCAGAATTTACAAAGAACTCAAACAGATTTACAGGAAAAAAAAACAAACAAACCCATTCAAAAATGGGAATAGAAAATGAACAGACACTTTACAAAAGAAGACACACATGAGGCCAACAAACACATGAAAAAATGCTCATCATCACTGGTCATTAGAGAGATGCAAATCAAAACCACATTGAGATACCATCTCACACCAGTTAGAATGGTGATCATTAAAAAGCTGGAGACAACAGATGCTGGAGAGGATGTGGAGAAACAGTAACATTCTTACAATGTTGGTGGGAGTGTAAATTAGTTCAACCATTGTGGAAGACAGTGTGGCAATTCCTCAAGGACCTAGAAATAGAAATTCCTTTTGACCCAGCAATCCCATTACTGGGTATATATCCAAAGGATTATAAATCGTTCTACTATAAGGACACATGCACACGAATGTTCATTGCAGCACTGTTTACAATAGCAAAGACCTGGAACCAACCCAAATGCCCAACGATGATAGACTGGACTGAGAAAATGTGACATATACACCATGGAATATTATGCAGCTATCAAAAATGATGAGTTTGTGTTTTTTTAAGGACACGGGTGAATCTGGAGAATATCATTCTCAGCAAATTGACACAAAAACAGAAAATGAAATACCACATACTCTCACTCATAGGCGGGTGAGGAAAAATGAGAACACATGGACACAGGGAAGGAGGCACTACACACTGGGGTCTATTGGGGGAATACGGGAGGGACAGCATGGGGGGGGAGATGGGAAGGGATAGCCTGGGGAGAAATGCCAAATGCGGGTGAAGGGGAGGAAGGCAACAAAACACACTGCCATGTGTGTACCTATGCAACTACCTTACATGTTCTGCACATGTACCCCCAAACCTAAAATGCAATAAAAATAAAAATAAAATAAAATAAAAATATAAATCTTAAATGTAAATGGGCTAAATGTGCAATCAAAAGACACAGACTGACAAACTGGATAAAATGTCAAGACCCATTGGTGTGCTGTATTCAGCAAACCCACCTTATGTGCAAGGACACATAGGGCTCAAAATAAAGGGATGGAGGAAGATTTATCAAGCAAATTGAGAGCAAAGAAAAGCAGGAGTTGCAATCCTAGTCTGTGATAAAATGGACTTTAAACCAACAAAGATCAAAAGAGACAAAGAAGGGCATTACATAATGGTAAAAGAATCAATGCATCAAGATGAGCTAATGATCCTAAATACACATGCACCCAATACAGGAGCATCCAGGTACATAAAGCAAGTTCTTAATGACCCACAAAGAGACTTAGCCTCCCACATAATAATAGTAGGAGGCTTTAACACTCCACTGTCAATATTAGACAGATCAATGAGACAGAAAATTCACAAGGATATCCAGGACTTGAAATCAGATCTGGGCCAACTGGACCTAATAGTCATCTACAGAAATCTTCATCCCAAATCCACAGAATATACATTCTTCTCAGCACCCCACTGAACCTACTGTAAAACTGACCACATAATAGAAAGTAAATCACTCCTCGGCAAATGCCAAGAAGAAAAAACAAACCAGAAATCATAACCAACAGTCTCTCAGACAACAGGGCAATAAAATCAGAACTCAGAATTAAGAAACTAACTCATAACCACACAACTTCATGGAAACTGAACAACTGGCTACTGAATGTCAACTGGATAAACAATGAAATGAAGGCTGAAATAAAGATGTTCTTTGAAACCAATGAGAATCAAGATGCAACATACCAGAATCTCTAAGACATATTTAAAGCAATGTATAGAGGGAAATTTATAGCAATTAATGCCCATATGAGAAGTGAGAAAAGTTCTAAATTGACACCATATCATCAAAAATGAAAGAGCTAGAGCAGCAAGATTAAAAAAAAAATCTCAAAAGCTAGCAGAAGACAAGAAATAACTAAGATCAGAGAAGAACTGAAGGAGATAGAGACACATGTTGAACAATAAGAACACATGGGCACAGGGAGGGGAGCATCACACACTGGGGACTATTACGGGGCCAAGGGAGGGACAGCAGTGGAGTGGGGAGGTTGGGGAGAAATAACTTGGGGAGACATGCCAGATGTAGGTGAAGGGGGGATGGAGGCAGCAAGCCACATTGTCATGTGTGTACCTATGCAACAATCCTGCATGATCTGCACATGTACCCCAGAACCTAAAGTACAATTTTAAAACAACAACAACAAAAAAGGTTCTGAGAGCTAATTATTTCATATTAGACTAGACATTCATACTCTACTTATTTCATGTTACCTAGACTTTCATTTTAGAAAGTCAACAGAGGCCAAGTACAGTGGCTGAAGCCTTAACCCCAGCACTTTGAAAGATTGAGGCAGGTGAATCACTTGAGGTCAGGAGTTAGACCAATCTGGCCAACATGGTGAAACCCTGTCTCTACTAAAAATACAAAAATTAGCTGGGCATTGTGGTGCATATATGTAATCCCAGTTATTTGGGAGGCTGAGGCAGGAGAATCACTTGAACCCAGAAGACAGTGGTTGCAGCAAGCTGAGATGGTGACACTGCATTCCAGCCTGGGCAACAGAGCATGAGTCCATCTCAAATAATTTGTGTGTGAATATATATATATATGAGTCAATCTCAAAAAGTTGTTTAAAAAGTACTATATATACACACTTTTTGAGATGGACTTTTGCTCTAATGTGTGTTAAGAATTGACCGTATATATATAATTTATAAATATGGTAACATATAAAGAAATAACCTCTAAAGAGAAAGTGATTGCCTCTAGGGAAGAGAACTGGAAAAGTGTTTGGGAGCAAATTACTGTATTCTATTTGGTTTATAAACTATGTGAAAATATTACTTTTCAAATATAAAATTAATTTTAAAAGAACAAGAGAATATTTTAGTTAAAAATGTTATTTTTCTATTCACACTCACTAAACTAATGTGTGTTAAGAATTGATGGTATACCCAGCTTCATGCTATGCATTGGGCATAAAATTAGAATACGACAGGAATCATAACTTCAAGGAGTGCATAAGGTTAGAGAATGGTAGAGGGATGATGAGAAAAACATAAAACAAATAATTGGCATTGTCAATGCTAGATATACAGTATAAATTGTAGCATGGGAAATTCAATTGTGTAAAAGAAATAAAAGGGAAAATTTTTCTTGGAAATAAATGTTTTTGTAGTTTAAAACAGTTTGCTCAGTCAGGTTACCATATTATCTTCTTAATAATAGCAGTAGTAGATGCTTTTTTATTGCCTCATATGTATGATACTCATACTGAGTTTTTTATCTGCATCCTTTGACTTAGTCCTCCTAACTCTTTTAGCCTCATTTTACAGATGAACTCAATAATAGTAATTTTAAGACTAGAAGAGTTTCACATTAGTACCCAGGGCTGACATATGATTCAGCCTCAAAGGGAGAAAGTAAACAAAATTATCTATTTGGCTTTATGTCTTAATATGTATATATTTTTTGCTTACAATTGACTTACATATATTATACATAATATATATTATATACAATATATAACAATGTATATTATATATTAAATATATATTTTATATATTATGTACATTATTGTATTTTAGGTTCTAAGGTAATTATAAAGAACATGAAGGATTGTTGCAGAGGTACATACATGGCAATGTGGTTTGCTGCCTCCATCCTCATCACCTGTATCTGGCATTTATCCCCATGTTATCCCTCCACTTCTCCCTAGCTCCCAGTGTCCCACACCTAGTTCCTTCCCCTCAGACCTTAGTGTGTGATGCTCCCCTCCCTGTGTCAATGTGTTCTCACTGTTCAACACCCACCTATGAGTGAGAACATGTGGTGCTTCATTCTCTGTTCCTGTGTCAGTTTGCTGAGAATGATGGTTTCCAGGTTAATCCATATCCCTGCAAAAAACATGAACTCATCGTTTCTTATGGCTGCATAGTATTCCATGGTGTATATAAAATTTTCCCTGTCCAGTCTATCATTGATGGGCATTTGGGTTGGCTCCAAGTCTTTGCTATTGTAAACAGTGCCTCAATGAACGTACGTGTGCATGCATCCTTATAATAGAACGATTTATAATCCTTTGGATATATACACAGTAATGGGATTGCTGGGTCAAATGGAATTTCTATTTCTAGGTCCTTGAGGAATAGCCACACTGTCTTCCACAATGGTTGAACTAATTTACACTCCCACCAACAGTGTGAAAGTGTTCCTATTCTCCACATCCTCTCCAGCATCTGTTGTCTCTAGATTTTTTAATGATCGTCATTCTAACTGGCGTGAGATGGTATCTCAATGTAGTTTTGATTTGCATTTCTCTAATGACAAGTGATGATGAGCATTTTTTCATATGTTTATTGGCCTCATGTATGTCTTCTTTTGAAAGTGTCTGTTCATATCCTTCGCCCACTTTTGAATGAGTTTGTTTGTTTGTTTTTTCTTGTAAATCTGTTTTAGTTCTTTGTAGATTTTGGATATAAATCCTTCGTCATATGGGTAGATTGCAAAAAATTTTTCCCATTTTGTTAGTTCCTGGTTTACTCTAATGATTGTTTCTTTTGCTGTGCAGAAGCTCTGGAGTTTAATTAGATACCATTTGTCTATTCTGGCTTTTGTTACCAATGCTTTTGGTGTCTTAGTCATGAAGTCCTTGCCTATGTCTATGTCTGAATGGTTTTGCCTAGGTTTTCTTCTAAGATTTTTATTGTGTTAGGTCTTATGTTTAAGTCTTTAATCCATCTGGAGTTAATTTTAGTGTAAGGTGTCAGGAAGGGGTCCAGTTTCTGCTTTCTGCACACTATTAGCAAATTTTCCCAACACCATTTATTAAACAAGGAATCCTTTCCCCATTGCTTGTTTTTGCCATATTTGTCAAAGATTAGATTGTTGTAGATGTGTGGTGTTGCCTCCGAGGCCTCTGTTGTGTTTCATTGGTCTATATCTCTGTTTTGGTACCAGTACCATGCTGTTTTGATTACTGTAGCCTTGTAGTATAGTTTGAAATCAGGTAGTGTGATGCCTCCAGCTATGTTCTTTTTGCTTACAATTGAGTTGGCTATGAGGTCTCTCTTTTGGTTCCATATGAAGTTTAAGGTACTTTTCTCCAGTTCTGTGAAGAGGGTCATAGGTAGCTTAATAGGAATAGCATTGAATGTATAAGTCACTTTGGGCAGTATGGCCATTTTCCCGATATTTATTCTTTCTAACCATGAGCATGGAATGTTTCTCCATCTGTTTTTGTCCTCTATTATTTCGTTGAGCAGTGGTTCGTAGTTCTCCTTGCAGAGGTCTTTTACATCCTTTGTTAGTTGTATTCATAGGTATTTTATTATCTTAGTAGCAAGTGTGAATGGCAGTTCATTCTTGATTTGGCTTTCTTTAAGTCTGTTATTGGTTTATAGGAATGCTTGTGATTTCTGCACATAGATTTTGAATCCTGAGACTTTGCTGAAGTTGCTTACTAGTGTAAGGAGATTTTGGGCTGAGACAATGGAATATTCTAAATATACAATCATGTCGTCTGCAAATAGAGATAATTTGACTTTCTTCTTTCCTAATTAAATACCCGTTATTTCTTTTTCTTGCCTGATTGCTCTGTTTAGAACTTCCAATACTATATTGAATAGTAGTGGTGAGAGAGGGCATCCTTGTCTAGTACCAGATTTCAAAGTGAATGCTTCCAGTTTTTGCCCATTCAGTATGATATTCACTGTGGGTTTGTCATAAACAGCTTTTATTTTGTTATATGTTCCATGGATACCTAGCATATTAAGAGTTGTTTTAGCATAAAGTGCTGTTGAATTTTGTCAAAGGCCTTCTCTGCATCTATTGAGATAATCATGTGGTTTTTGACTTTGGTTCTGTTTATGTGGTGAATTAGGTTTATAGACTTGCGTATGTTGAACCAGCCTTGCATCCCTGGTATGAAGACTACTTGATCGTGATGGATAAGCTTTTTGATGGATGGTGCAATCAGTTTGCCAGTATGTTATTGAAAATTTTTGCATCTATGTTTATCATGGATATTGGCCTGAAGTTTTCTTTTCTTGTTGAGTCTCTGCAGGTTTTACTATCAAGATGATGTTGGTCTCATAAAAAGATTTGGGGAAGATTCCCTCTTTTTGGATTTTTTAAATTGCATTTTAGGTTTTGGGGTACACATGCAGAACATGCGAGATAATTGCATAGGTACACACGTGGCAGTGTGATTTGCTGTATTCCTCCCTTTCACCCACATCTGGCATTTCTCCACATGCTATCCCTCCCCAGCTCCCCCTCCCCATTGTCCCTCCCCTATTCCCCCCAATAGACCCCAGTGTGTAGTGCTCCCCTCCCTGTGTCCATGTGTTCTCATTGTTCATCACCCACCTATGAATGAGAACATGAGGTATTTCATTTTCTTTTCTTGTGTCAGTTTGCTGAGAATGATGTTCTCCAGATTCATCCATGTCCCTACAAAGGACACGAACTCATCGTTTTTGATTGTTGCATAATATTCCATGGTGTATATGTGCCACATTTTCCCAGTCCAGTCTATCATCGATGGGCATTTGGGTTGGTTCCAGATCTTTGCTATTGTAAACAGTGCTGCAATGAACATTCGTGTGCATGTGTCCTTATAGTAGAACGATTTATAGTCCTTTGGATATATACCCAGTAATGGGATTGCCGGGTCAAATGGATTGTTTGGAATAGTTTCAGGAGTGGTACCAGCTTCTCTTTGAATGTTTGGTAGAATTCAGCTGTGAACCCCCCTGGACCTGGGCTTTTTTGGTTGGAAAGCTATTAATTGCTGCCTCACCTTCAGCCCTTGTTATTGGTCTATTCAGGGTTTTGACTTCTTCCTGGTTTAGGCTTAGAAGGGAGTAAGTTTCCAGGAATTTATCCATTTCATACAGGTTTACTGGTTTATATGCATAGAGTTTTTTGTAGTAATCTCTGATGGTGGTCTGTATTTCTGTGGAATCTGCGGTGATATCTCCTTTATTGTTTTTTATTTCATTTATTTGATTCTCCTCTCTTTTCTTCTTTATTAATCTGGATACTGGTCTGTCTATTTTGTTGATCTTCTAAAAAAACCAGCTCCTGGATTTATTGATTTTTTGAAGGTTTTTTTTTTTCCTCTATCTCCTTCAGTTCTACTCTGATCTTAGTTATTTCTTGTCTTCTGCTAGCTTCTGAGATTTTTTAATCTTGCTCCTCTAGCTCTTTCAATTTTGCTGATAAGGTGTTGATATTAGATCCTTGTTTCTCATGTGGGCATTTATTGCTATAAATTTTTCTTTAGACACTGCTTTAAATGTGTCTCAGAGATTCTAGTATGTTGTGTCTTCATTCTCGTTAGTTTTGAAGAACATCTTTATTTCTGCCTTCATTTCATTGTTTATCCAGTCAACATTCAACAGCCAATTGTTCAGTTTCCATGAAGTTGTGTGGCTCTGAGTTAGTTTCTGAATTCTGAGTTCTAAGTTGATTGCAGTGTCATCTGAGAGACTGTTAGTTATGTTTCTGTTGTTTTGCATTTGCTGAGGAGTGATTTACTTGCAATTATGAGCTCAATTTTAGAGTAGGTGTGATGTGGTGCTAAGAAAAATGTATAAAGGCCCCAGCGCAGAATGAAGCTCCCATTTTAGGAGGTGGTGAAGACCAGGAGCCTGAAGGAAATATTAGAGGGGCTCAGGCTCCGCGTGCCCAGGATTTTGGAGAGGATGTGCCCAATAGGCTTGTCGATAACATTGATATGATAGATGGAGATGTAGATGATATGGAACGGTTCATGGAGGAGATGAGAGAGCTAAGGAGGAAAATTAGGGAATTTCAGTTGAGGTACAGTCTGCGCATTCTTATAGGGGACCCCCCTCAGCATGATCATCATGATGAGTTTTGCCTTATGCCTTGAATTTTGAGATTAATAATCATAAAATCCCTGCTTTCCAAATTCGCATTTTTCCTAGTATACCTTTAATGTGAAACTTTTGGCATTCTTCAGCCATTTTCTGATTAGAGATTGCGTTTAGACCTAGTCTGTAAGTTTTTCTGTCAGAAGAGGATTTTCATCAACTTTCATGGAAAGATGTTTATTGCACACTGTAAAGTTAATAAAGCAATTTAAAAGTAAAAAAACAAAAACAAAAAACAAAAAACAAAAAACAAAAAAAAGAAAAATGTATAATCTGTGGATCTGGGGTGGAGAGTTCTGTAAATGTCTATTAGGTTTGCTTAGTTCCGGTCTGAGTTCACGTCCTGGATATCCTTGTTAATTTTCTGTTGCATTGATCTGTCTAATATTGACAGTGGAGTGTTAAAGCCTCCCATTATTATTGTGTGGGAGTCTAAGTCTCTTTGTAGGTCATTAAGAACTTGCTTTATGTATCTGGGTCCTCCTGTACTGGGCATGTATATATTTAGGATTGTTAGCTCTTCTTGTGGCATTGATCCTTTTACCATTATGTAATGCCCTACCTTCTCTCTTTTGATCTCTGTTGCTTTAAAGTCTATTTTATCAGAGACTAGGATTGCAACTCCTGCTTTTTCTTTGCTCTCCATTTGCTTGATAAATCTTCTTCCATCTCTTTATTTTGAGCCTATTTGTATCCTTGCATGTGAAATTGGTTTCCTGGATATAGCACATGGATGTGTTTTGACTTTTTGTCCAATTTGCCAGTCTGTGTCTTTTGAATATGGCATTTAGCTCATTTACATTTAAGGTTAATATTGTGATGTGTGAATTTGATTCTGCCATTTTGATGCTAGCTGGTTGTTTTGCCCATTAGTTGATGCAATTTCTTCATTGTGTCGATGCTCTTTACCATTTGGTACATTTTTGGAGTGGCTGGTACTGGTTATTCCTTTCTATGTTTTGTGCTTCTTTCAGGAGCTCTTTTAAAGCAGGTCTGGTGGTGATAAAATCTCTGAGCAATTGCTTGTTCGTTAAAGATTTTATTTCTCCTTTGCTTATGAAGCTTAGTTTGGCTGGATATGAAATTCTAGATTGAAAGTTTTTTTTTCTTTAAGGATGTTGAATATTGGCCCCCACTATCTCCTGGCTTGTATGGTTTCTGTTGAGAGATCCACTGTGAGTTTCATGGGATTACCTTTGTGGGTAACCAGACCTTTCTCTCTGGCTGCTCTTAGCATTTTTTCCTTCATTCCAACCCTGGTGAATCTGACAATTATGTTCCCTGGGGTTGGTCTTCTTGAGGAATATCTTTGTGGTGTTCTCTATATTTCCTGGACTTGGATGTTGGCCTGCCTTGCTAGGTTGGGGAAGTTCTCCTGGATAATTTCCTGAAGAGTGTTTTCCAGCTTGGATTCATTCTCTCCATCACATTCAGTACACCTATCAAATGTAGATTACGTGTTTTCACATAATCCCATATTTCTTGATGGCTTTGTTCATTTCTTTTTACTCTTTTTAATCTAATCTTGCCTCCTCATTTTATTTCATTGAATTGATCCTCAATCTCTTATATTCTTTCTTCTGCTTGGTCGATTTGGCTACTGAAACTTGTGTATGCTTCACAAAGTTCTTGTGTTTTTCAGCTCATCAATTCATTTATATTCCTCTCTAAGCTGTTTGTTCTCACTAGCATTTTGTTAAACCTTTTTTCAAGGTTCTTAGTTTCTTTGCATTGGGTTAGATCATAATATTTTAGCTCAGAGAAGTTTGTTATTACCCACCTTCTGAAGCCTGTTTCTGTCCATTCATCAGATTCATTCTCCATCCAGCCTTGTTCCCTTGCTGGTGAGGAGCTGTGATCCCTTGGAGGAGGAGAGGCATTCTGGTTTTGGGTATTTTCCTCCTTTTTGCACTGGTTTCTTCCCATATTTGTGCATTTATCCACCTGTGGTCTTTGATTGGTGACTTTCAGATGGGGTCTCTAAGTATACATCCTTTTTGTTGATGATGAAGTTATTTCTTTCTGTTTCTTATTTTTCTTTTTAGGAGTCAGGGCCCCCTGCTCTAGGACTGCTGGAGGTCCATTCCAGACCCTGCTTGCCTGGGGATCACCTACAGTGGCTGCAGAACAGTAAGGGTTGCTGCCAGTTTCTTCTTCTGTTATCTTTGTCACAGAAGGATACCCGCTAGATGTCAGCCTGAGCTCTCCTTTATGAGGTGTCTCTTTGATTATATGGGGGTTGGGGAGCTGCTTGAACAGACAATCTTTCCCTTTTAGGAGCTCAAGTGCTGAGTTGTGAGCTCTGTTGTTCTGTTCAGAGCTACTGGGCAGGTACATTTAAGTCTGCTGTGACAGAACACATAACCACCTTTTTTCCCAGGTGCTCTGTCCTGGGAAGGTGGGGCTTTGTTTATAAGTTTCTGTCATTTTGCTGCCTTTTTTCAGAGATGTCCTTCCCAGCGAGGAGGTAGCCTAGTCACAGTCTGCCAACAGAGATGGTGTGGAGCTGCCGTAGTCTCTGCCCAGCTGCTGTGTGAACTTCCTTGCAGTTTTGTCTATAGGGGTATAGTTAGAATTGCCTTGGTAATGGCGGTCTGCCTCAGTAATGGCAGACTGTCTCTGTAATGGTGGACTGCCTTGGTTATGGCAGATTACCTCAATAATGGCAGACTGCCTCGGTAATGGTGGTGAACTGCCTCGGTAATGGCGGTGAACTGCCTCAGTTATGGTGGACTGCCTCAGTAATGGTGGACTGCCTCAGTAGTGGTGGACTGCCTTGGTAATGGTGGACACCCTTCCCCTCACAGAGCTGGACCATCCTGGCCCCAGCTGTGCTTGCTGTGAAACTCTCAATCCAGAGCATTTCAGATTGCTGGTATTTGTGGGGGTGGGACCAGCTGATCCAGATCACCTGGCTCCCTGTTTCAGCCCACGTTTTTTTCAGTTGAATGGGTGAACTCTGTCTCTCAGGCATTCCAGTCATCAGTTGAAATGCCACCTGGATTTGTTTGAGTTTTTGTGCAGAGACCCGCCATGCCAGCTGAAACAGCCATGCTGGAGACTTGTCATGCTTTTCCACCCAGGAATCTCCTGGTCTGTGGGCAGTAAAAATTTGTTTGGAAATGCAGTGATCACTCACTGTTTTCGCTGGGAACTGCAAACCACAGCTGTTCCTATTCGGCCATCTTGGATCCTCTCCCTATTTGGCTTTATTTCTTTCTGTGGTTTGTAGTCAAGGAAAGTAGGAAAGTTACTGTTGTAGGGTGTCAGAACCCCACAATGCTTTTGAAATGGATGTGTGCTAGAACATGATGCCTTTGTTATGCCAAACATTCCTTTAAACATCGGAGTGTAACTATTTATTCATACAGATATATATAGTTACCAAATAAAGTGTTTCTTTTTTTCTTTAAATAAACTTAAAATTTCCATGTGAATAAAATAAAAATACAATCAAAATATGCTTGTGTTATCTTCTTTTGTAATTCCCAAAATGCTAATATTATTAATTGCACTCAATATATTCTGAATAATGTAATTTAAATTTTCAATACTTAACTCCATTTTTTTTTTGCCCATTTAGTCATTGCGTTCTTGCTGTATCCGTCTGCTTATAACCTAAAATAAAAGATGAAGACTGAATAATAAAATGCTTAACTCTATTTTGTATTCATCCCGTCATCCTATTATTGAAGCACTTTGAATAGTATCTACATGTGATCTGTATAACTTTCACAACACTGTGTTCTAAATTGAAATGAAATGATAGCTAGAATAAATATTTGATGTCCTTTCTCCCTATCATTCTCTCTGTATGCTTTCCATTTTGATGTCACATGACCATTTTGAAAAGAGTAGGATAAGATTGCGTATTTGTTAAGAGATTTATTTTTTTTTAAATGCATTAGAAAGCCTCAGGAAATTAGGAGTTCAGCTGCTGACAGTCTATAAATTGTTGCTTAAATTATAGAAGTTTTAAAAATCCTCACTGTGGATGTTTCACAAAGGTTATTTTCATATTTAAAATTCTCTGTGAATTTATTTTTTGACCAGAAAATGAGTCAAGGGTTGTATTTAAGCTACTGTAATTCTCAGGTATATTTCAAATCAATTCAAGTCATGTCAAACAGGTCTGTAAAAATTAAATTACCCTTGTGTAAGGCCTGTGTGCCAAACCTGTATGTCAAACTTATGTGCCCATAACTTATGTATAAAGCCAGTATGTATATATTGAGCCTACGTACCCAAAACTTATGAAGGTTACATGTATAATCTGTGTATCCAAGGCCTAAGGCTCCCTAGGTCTAGTAGGTGGAGTGTAAGGTACATGGATGTGCTTTGGTCAAGGATAAGCTGAGGCAGACATCCAGGCCAAAGTAACTCAGTGAGTTTGGAGCACAAACGCATAAATCCACTTGTTATATAATCACTGCTATGTAGTCATAACATGGGAAGGGTCATCACCTGGCTCGGAGTCACTATTGCTTGTAAAATGTATACCTGCCCTGCTGATGCTGTGCATGTGACTCGTGCCCAGAGAGAGTGAAGCTGCTGACACTGTAGAGAAAGCGGGCCGTGCAGCTTTGTGTGGGAGCGGCAGGAGCCACAAACAGACAGTCAGCCAAGACAGAGACAGACAGTGTAAGAAAGCTGCTGAATAAAACCATATTTTATCTGTCTATGCCCCCCCACCACCTGCCCCAAGTATTCTTTCAGCTATATGTCACCCATCCACCTAGTCCCTTTGGACCTCAGCATGGGCTGGAACCTAACACTAGGCATGACACTTTGTTTCTTCTTCTTTTTTTAAATATATATTTTATTGCATTTTAGGTTTTGGGGTAAATGTGAAGAACATGCAAGATTGTTGCACAGGTACATACATGGCATTGTGGTTTGCTGCCTTCCTCCTCTTCACCTATATCTGACATTTCTCTGCATGGTATCTCTCCCCAACTCCCTACCCCCCCCACTGTCCCTCCCCTAGTTTCCCCCCACAGACCCCAGTGTGTGATGCTTCCCTCCGTATGTCCATGTATCCTCATTATTCAACACCTGCCTATGGACACCTTGTTTCTTCTTTTACAACACATTTCCAAATCTAGGAGGAAAGGGATCTTATAAAATACTAGCAATGAGGTTTCTGTTTTCAAAAATATGAATAGTAAATAAAATGGTCTACAGGTAGACACAGATCTATTATACAAATTTAGCTTTGTTATTCCCTAGTCTAAAGCTGACTTGTATGGGTAAAAAGCAAATTACAAATTAATAAAGACAGTAGGCATAATCTCTTCTTCCCCCATGTCTCTGTCCTATAACGTTTGTTACTTTCTTATATATATTATGTTATGTGTGAAAGTCTCATCTCTCCTACTGTGATAAAGCTCTTTAAGGAAAATATCCCTTCTCTTATATACATTTTTGTCCCTATACTACCTATCTCTTATTTTACACTCAGAGTGTAAAATCTGATAATATTTGAAACTATTCCCTCTTTTATATTTGAAACTATTCCCTCTTTTACCTTTTTCTATATAAAGCATGATGTCCACATAGTTTGTGTATACAGTTAGACATTATAACATGATAAGTCTCCATGTAATTGTTAAATCGTGGTAAACAGTTAAATAGCTCCATAATGTTTCATGTGTGAGTATTATAATATTCTTTTGCTTTGAGGCAGAAAAGTTGTTGCAAACTAAGCTGTGACTCCAAAACTCACCTCCACCTTCCACCCTGCCCCCACCCCACCCCATGTTCTTGGAATGCTATAGTCATTTTGAGGATAGAAATGTAGTGAGTGATCTGGTGATGAGACCATGGCTCCAGGTGTAGGTTTTAGGATGTATTGAGTTCAACCAAGAGACCCTCATGCTATGCACAGCTCTGAAGAGCAAGACTCTGTGGTTCATTAGATGTTATTGGCAGTTTGTTTCACAACTTTTCTATCTTGGTCACCCAAAAAAACTTACCTTCTCAAGAAAACGGAGGACTTTGCAGCTTAAAACAGCTGAAGACCTGATTTGCCTCCGTTTGTTCTACTGGACACGAAGACTCCCTCTGTTTACACTGTTAATTGGAATGGTTTACCATTAAAGGGAAATCAGCTCTTAAGAGAAAACTCCTGCTTCTGGGACTTCACTCACACTAGAAATGCCTTGACACTATATGTGGGCTCCAAGGGAGATCTCTCCGCTCTACCTTTTCTCCACACACTTAACCACATTAACCATTCCACTGTCCTAAATACCAGCCATATTGCTTTTTACCATATATCTACCTCTCTGCTTGACTTTTTAAAATTTTTCACATAATGGAAAAATTATTATTTTATTTTAGGTTCAAAAGAGTACAGATGCAGGTTTGTTATATGGATAAATTGCATGTTTCAGGGGTTTGGTGAACAGATTATTCTGTCACTCAGGTAATCAGCATAATACCTGAGAGGTAGTTTCAATGCTCACCCTCCTCCCACCTTCCACAAAGAAGGGAACAACAGACACCAGGCCCTATTCGTGGGTGAAGGGTGGGAGGAGATGAGGACTGGAAAAATACCTATTGGGAATTATGCTGACTACCTTGGTGACAAAATAATCTGTACATCAAACCCCCACAACACACAATTTATCCACTTAACAAATCTATACATATGCCCTTTTAAACTTTGTGTCCATGTGTACTCAATATTTAGTTCCCACTTGTAATTGAGAACATGCAATATTTGTTTTTTTGTTGCTGCATTAATACATGTAAGATAATGGCCTCCAGCTAAATCCATGTTGCTGCAAAGAACATGATCTCATTCTTCTTTATGGCTATATAGTATTCCATAATGTAAATATATACTACATTTTCTTCATCCAGCTCACAACTGATGGGCATCCAGGTTGATTCCATGTCTTTGCTATTGTGAATAGTACACTGTGATTAACATATGTGCATGTGTCTTTTTGGTGGAATGATTTGTATTCCTTTGGGTATATTCCCAGTAATGAGATTCTTGGGTTGAATGTTAATTCTATTTTAAGTTCTTTGAGAAATCTCCAGAGTGCTTTCCATAGTGGCTGAACAAATTTATAATCCCACCAGCAGTGTATAAGTATTCTGTTTTCTCTGCAACCTTGCTAGCATCTGTGATTTCTTGACATTTTAATAATAGCCATTCCGACCAGTGTGACATGGTATCTCATTGTGGTTTTATTTTGCATTTCCCTAGTTATTAGTGATATTGAACATTTTTCCTATGCTTCCTTGCCAAGTGTATGTCTTCTTTTGAGAAGTATCTGTTCATGTCCTTTGCCCATTTTTTAATGGGGTTTTTGTTTTTTGGTTATTAAGTTCTTTACAGATTCTGGATATTCGACCATTGACAGATACATAGTTTGCAAATATTTTCTCCCATTCTTCAGGCTGTCTGTTCACTTTGTTGATAATTTTTCTTCTACTTGGCTTTTCTGAAGTTGGTATTCCATTCAGATAATTTTTTATATGGGAAGGAGTAGGAAATCTCCACCCAGGTTCTGACATGCACACTACATTTTCTTCCATGCTTCATTCTAACATCCAGGCCCAGATCTCAAAACATCCCATCCAGGTTGGAACCCCAGGGTAACATCATGTGCAAGCAAGGAGATGGCAGGTAGTTCAGACACAGATCTCAAAACATCCCATCCAGGTTGGAACCCCAGGGTAACATCATGTGCAGGCAAGGAGATGGCAGGTAGTTCAGACACAGATCTCAAAACATCCCATCCAGGTTGGAACCCCAGGGTAACATCATGTGCAGGCAAGGAGATGGCAGGTAGTTCAGACACTGACTATTTGGGAGACAATTTTCATATTTTCAAATGATTGTGGGGTTTATCTTATATGTTATGCTCAAAAAATTTAGCTAGAATATTTTTGAAATTTTAAAAACTCTATTAATATTTTATTTAGGGTTAAGTATATGATTTTTCACTTTCTTTAGACATTTTAAAAGAAAGTGAGACAAATGTATATATCATACAAAAGTTTGTGTATGTTTATTGGTTTGAATGCTTTATTATCTAGTTTAAATTTCAATGCTTAATCTATAATAGATTATTACGGCTCTGTTAAAGGTTACTCTATGATTATATACTTTTAAATTTTCTTTGTATTTTAAAGCATTTGCTTTTGTGTTTTTTAAATAGATATCAGTGTTTTGATATACTGTTTTCAATATTGATTTGATTATAGTATTTAAAACACTTAATAGAGTTTTATCATAGAGTAAGTTCTCAATGAATATTATTGCTGTAGTTATTTTAACAGAAACAAAAAGGAGATGAGATAATACATGAAATATATATATTTTATCAATATAAAATGATATTCCATATCAGTTTGGGATCACTTTCAAAGAGCAGTAACATATTCAACTATAGTGATTAACCATATGATGAGTTTATTTTATCCCACATAATGAGTTGAGAGTGCACTATTTTATCCCACATAAAAAGTACTTTCAACTCATATACAGCAGATTGATAGCACCTTCTCTCTTTCTGCTCTGCTATCCTTAGCTGCAGCTGTCATATCCAAGTCACCCCAATCTCTTACTTCCAAAAAGTGATTTTATCAGAAAGAAGAATAAAGAAGCAACCAGGAGGAAAAGGCTCCACCAGTATAAAGAAAAGACAAATTTACCAGCAATCCACAGCAGATTGCTGATTATGTCCCAGGAGATGGAGATCTTATATGGCCCCCTCTATGCAAGAAAGGTCAGAAATATTGATTTTTTTTAAGCAGGGTGGCATCCCAAGCAAAATTTGAAGTTCTATTAGTAAGGAAAAAGGACAGACAGAATATTGGGTAGGCAAAAATATTGTCTTTTATGCCTGCTATATGTCTCTGATGCCTTTTATTTTCATTTGTCTAATATTTATTATTGCTTTGTTTCTCTTTTTTAAAATTTTACTGCCATATTATATTTTAATATTGTTACTATTAATGTTAATCTTTATGTCATTTGGTATATAGTTTTTAAGTTCTGGAAAATATCCATTTGAATTAAAACCTTTTCTCATAAATAAAACCTATTCTTTCCAATATATTTCAAAGTGGACATAAACAAGGGATCTTTAGGAATCAATGCACTCATTACAAAAGATCCTTGCTCAAATGGTTCAGGAATTTTTATGTTTAGCACATTCACTGATGGTCAGAAACACAAATAATAGGCAAGTTTCTTGGTACCTTATTTTCCTTAGCATCCTTCAACCTAAACTAGGCCAAATATAGACAGAGATGTCCCTATGCAAAATGTTAGGGTCCATTTCTTATAATTACTATTATTGGTAACATTTACTAGAACTCATATTAGAGCTGATTACCAATTATATTTGATAATTAAAGGAGAAGCATTTTACATATTTTTAAAGTAAAGCAGTACCTTAATAACAATTTTTCCAAGGATTTGTTTTTCACAAAGACCATTTTCAAGGTGGTAAAAAAGGAAATTGCAGGCGGGCACAGTGGCTTATGCCTGTAATCTTAACAGTTTGGGAGGCCAAGGCAGGTGGATCACTTGAGGTCAGGAGTTTGAGACCAGCCTGGCTAACACAGTGAAACCCCATCTCTACCAAAAATACAAAAATTAGTTGGGCACGGTGGCACATGATTGTAATCCCAGCTATTTGGGAAGCTGAGGCAGGAAGATGACTTGAACTTGGGAGGTGGAAGCTGCAGTGAGCTGAGATCACCACTGCACTTCCAGCCTGGGTGACAGAGTAAAACTCTGTCTTTAAAAAAAAAAAAAGAAAAAAAGAAAGGAAAGGAAGGGAAGGGAAAGGGAAGGGAGGGGAGGGGAGGGGAGGGGAGGGGAGGGGAGGGGAGGGGAGGGGAGGGGAGGGGAGGGGAGGGGAGGGGAGGGGAGGGGAGGGGAGGGGAGGGGAATGAAATTGCGGTTGAAAACATTAGAGTGTCATGATGTTCACAGACCTTCTGAAGCTTATCAGTTGACTCAAAGTGCCAAGTACAGTACTTGTGCTTTATAGATATTAGTTCATTAGCCCCCAGATTACAAACCCGACTGATGTCATGATTCTTATTTTCAAAATGAGGAAACCACAGCTTAGACCATTTAAGAAACTTTCTCAGACTGACACTAACAAGGGGTAGAGATATGGTTTAAACTTAGACATGTCTTAATTCTCAAGCCTGTGTACCTAAACTTCTCACGAGTCTACTTCTCTTACCAGATGGTCCAGGTTTCTTGAAAAGAACGATAGTTAGCAAGTGCAAGCAGGACTAAGAGAACAGTCTACAAAGAGGAAGAAGGTATCATATTGGAAGGTTTTTTTGTTTTTGTTTTTGTTTTTACTGGACAGACTGTGGTTGGAATCCACAGCAGTGTAGGATAACAGAATTAAAATATATTAGTTGTCATTTTAGTACTTAACTACATAACCAGACAAATGTGTCATATTTTACTAACAAAGAACTATTAAAGAACTATTGTAATATTGTTTGAATGAATAGTGATTATATAAAAGGAACTCATAATTGAACACTTTTAGGGAAGAAAGAAAAAGAGAGTAGACAGTGATTTACAAATGATGTTTGAAAACCTAAATTTTAAATTGGGAACTTATAGTCAAACTGCTTTCAAAATTATTGTTCTGATGAATTAAACTCCCATCAAAATTGTAAAGTCTCTGAAGATGAACACAACTTAATTAATTTTACAAGGATCAAACTTGTTCTGTAGATGTAGACTGATTAAAAATAGATCTCCACAGTAAGATGTAAAAGATGAGAGAGGACAGGTTGAGGGTGTTTTACAAATTATCCCAAGACTAAAGATGCATCTATTTTCACTAAGAGCAGAGCTGACTATTATGAATGCATTATGGCAACTATGGAATATCTGTATGAGGTATTACATGTGTGTTGAAGGGAGAGGATATAACGAATCTGGAGGAAATATAAATGAATGTTCACTGAAACTCTTTCCTTGAACTTCATTTTTATTAACCCCACATATATAGAAATAATATCAATACTTTTAATTAAGTTACCCTTCCTGAATATTTTCTCATTCAAAAATGAGGAGCCTGGCACAGTGGTGCCTGTCGATAGTTCTAGTTACTTGGGAGGCTGAGGTGGGAAGATCACTTGAGCTTAGTGGCTCAAGACCAGCCAGGGCAAAATAGTAAGATAATTTTATATATTATATATTTTTTTCCAATGAAAATATTGTATTTGGTTGGTAGTTATTTGTGAACCAGTGTAAATCTTTTGGGACATGTTTTTATGCATTGGTATGATGGAACTTGAGTAGTCTCTGTGCTAGTACTAGTTTAGCTCTGCTACCACAGTGCATGTTTCCAGGCTCTTTATCGTTATTCCCTGCATTCAATGACATCTTTTTACTCTGGATACTCAGAACTTGAAATCTCTTGGCCTTCTGTGAACTCAGGGAAATGTTTAACCTAAAGATGACCAATTCTTCTTTACCTCATAAAGTTTCACCTTGTTCCTGCATAACTACCTTTAGCACATCTGCCTGAGCCAACCAAAATTCCAATCTATGTCTTCACAACCAGAGAGCTTAATATGCTATGTGTGGGTCCATCTCCCTGTGCTGTGGTGTAGAAAAGCCCTCTAGGGCAATAACTAGGGTGATTGTAAGGTTGACCTCAATTGTATATATTATATACATTGGTATTATATATATTACACATGAAATATAATTTTCCAGAACCTGGGCATAGATTAGTTTATCAGTTAATGTTATTGTTGCTGTTATGATTAGAAAAATAGATTCTTTGAGAAGTAATCAGGACACAGATGAAGTTTATATATATTTGCAGGCAGAGGAAAGAGAAGGTAAGTGGGTAGAAATTTCCAAAATACAAGATGTGATAAGCATAAGGACAGAGAGGACAGTCGATAGACGGGACAGAAAGTGGGAAGACGAAAGAAGCTGTATAGAAGGTAAGAAGTAAGCACTAGAAGATCCGAGGACCATACAAATTAATAGAGATAAGATTTTAAGCATACACCAGTTGAAAACAGTAATAAGAGGAAAAGGCAGACAATGAGAAAGGAAGCAAAATTTAAACACTATCTGGATATAATCAGGCAATGTTCTCACGAGTTAGCTTTAGAGTTGTAAATTGTTCTAGTTACTTGAGTAATCCAATTCAAAATAAACTCACCTCAAAATAAAGTTGCTCTCTCAGGGATTTTAAAACATAAGCAAGAAATTCTACAAATAAAATAGTACATGAAGTCTCTTACACTCTGACAATGAAAATGTATTATGCTGTGAAACAATAGGGAAAATAATTTCTTTTCTTTGCTAAATACTTACTTTATATACATTATTTAAATAAAAAAAAATGATGTTGATAGTGTGCATTTAAAAATTAAATAAGGGCCAGCCACAGTGGCTCATACCTATAATTCCAACAGTTTGGAAGGCCAATGTAGGCAAACTGCTTGAACCTAGGAGTTCGACACAAGCCTGGGCAACATAGCAAGACCCCATCTCTACAAAAAATACAAAAATTAGCCAGGCACAGTGGAATACACCTGTAATCCCAGCTAATCAGGAGGCTGAGCTGGGAGGATTGCTTGAGCCCCAGAATTGGAGGTTGCAGTGAGCCAAGATCCTGTCACTGTGCTCCAATCTGGGGAACAAAACAAGATTCTGTCTCAAAAATAAATAAATAAATGAGAAGTTTTCTGCATCAAAGAACACTATCGAGAGAGTGAAAAGGAAGCCTACAGGAGAAAATATTTACAAATCATATATTTGCTATGGTGTTAATACCCAAATATATGAAGAACTACTACAACTCAAAAAAAGCAACTAAAAACCGGGCAAAGGACTTGAGTAGATATTTCCCCAAATACAAATGTCCAATAAACATATGAAAAGATGTTCAAGATCACTAGACATGAGAGATATACAAATCAAAACAGAGGATTATCATGTGATTCAGCAATCCCATTTACTGCCTATTTATTACCTATGAGGCTACATAAATATTCTACACTCAAGCTCTCAGTTGATCCTCACAGCAAACATTTATGGAGGCATTAAGCTAATTTTAGAGATGAGAAAACTAAAGAACTGAAAATGTAGTAAGTCTGCATCATAGAGCTGCATAAAATTCAGGTAATATTGCATCATAGAGCTGGAAAGTGGAACAGCCAGGATTTAAATTCAGATTTGTCTTTTTGCCTATATCATTCAATAAACAATTATTAAGCTACTTTGTGCCAAGCACAATGCTAAGTGCTAAAGCCATAAAGATTAATAGAATAAGTTCCCAGCCTTATGCAATTCACAATCAAGTGTGTGAAAGAAATAAGAATATAGACAATTAGAAAACAATGTGCTATCATTGGGAAAATAGAAGGTACATCTAGCTCACAGTTAGGAAACCCTTACCAGAAGTGAAAGGCGGGGAGTGGAAGGATGTAACACCTGGGATGAGTCTCAAAACCTGTGCAAGAATTAACCCAGGGAAGGCAGCATAGGAAATTGAAGCAATTATGCTGTATCCTAGGTAGAAGAATAAAGAACATTTAAACAACTAACAAGTTCAAGTGCTCACACGTAATGGTTTTCAGATGAAAAGGAGGTGACAGTAACATAATACCCCCATGAGAACCATTGAGATAAGTTCAGAAGACACATCACCTAAGCCATTGTAAAACCAAGACAGGATTTCAAAGAAAGACGTAAGGAAGTCTGCAGCATTTGATGTGTCTGTTCATGTGTCTCCCATGAAATGACATAACGCAGAACAATTAGCAAGAACTCCTTTCCCATACTGGGGCCTTTGCCTAAAACAGAAGAGTAGACCATGTTTCCAATGTTCTGGTTTATGTGAGTGCTGTCTTGGGGACGACTCTCTTTCTCACCTGACTGGGAGAGTTTGGAAGCTGCTGAAAACAGAGGCAGGTAGCATGTTAGAGCTGCAATTCCTCAGGAAAACACCAGGGAGAGCCAGAGATCATAAAAGGTTTGATGCTCTTAAACTTTCAGCTAGGCTCATGGGCAAAGTCTTCCCCAGCTTGAAGGCAGTACACAACTGGGAGAGGGAGGTTTTTTGTTTTTTTCAAATTCCCAAATCCCAGCAAATAAACATACAAATTACAGGGCACACAAAGACAGAAAAAAACATGGCACAATCAAAGTAACGAAATCCAGAAAAGAATCCTACAGAAATATAAATCTATGAGCTTCTAAAAATGAATTTAAAATGACTGCCATAAAAAATACTCAATGAGCTAAAAGAGGACACAGATAAATGACTAAACAAAACCAAAAACAATATATGGCCAAAATTAGAATATTGACAAATCAATGGAAACTATTTTTTAAAAACAGAAATTCTGGAGCTGAAAATTTTAGTAATTGAACTGAAAATGTATTTTAAAGAATGAAACAGCAGACTTCATCAGTAAGGTGAAATAATGAGCAAATCTGAAGACAAGCCAACATTCAATCAGTTGAAATGATTGAATCAGAGAACCAAAAATAAAAAAGAGTAAAGAAAAGGGAAAGAGCCTATGGGATGATAGGACACTATTAATTGGACCAATATATACACTATGAGAATACTAGGAGGAAATGAGAGAAGAAATGGGGAGAGAGCTTGTTTGAAAAATAATGGTTTAAAAAATCCCAGATCTGAAGAAAAATGGACATATGGATCCAAGAAGCTGAAAAAAAACCTCCAACCAATATAAATCCCAAGAGAACAACACAGATGTATGTTATAATCAGACTGTTTAAAGACAAAGACAAAGAAAGAATCTTGAACACAGAAAGGAAAGAAGAGATTCATCACATATAAAGGAGTTTCCATAAGATTATCACGAGATTTCTCAGCAGAAACTTTGCAGGCTAGAAGGGAGTAGAATGACTCATTCAAAGTGTAGAAAGGAAAACAAAACTATCATCAATAAATACTGTATCCAGCAAAAACATCCCATCCTTCAAAAATGAATGAGAAATTAAGATTTTCCTAGACACGCAAAAGGTGAGGGAGTCCATTACCACTCGATCTGCTCTGCAAGAAGGTTAGCAGGTGTCCTTCATGGTGAAACAAAAGGTTAGTAGTCAGCCATTTGAAACCATTTGAAAGTATAAGGTACTCTTGTAAAGGTAAATTTATAGACAAATACAGTAACTTGTATTATTATAATTTTGATTCATAAAATTTCAATGATAAAAAATTCAAAAGCTATAAAGTTATGTTAGTGAGTATATGACATATGAAAATATAAATTGTAACATCAATAACATAAAGTAGGGGAGGTAGAACTATTAAGAAGTAGAGATTTTGTGTGTGATTAAAGTTACTTATCAGTTTAAAATAAAATTTTATAAATTAAGATGTGTTATGTAATTGCAATGAAAACCACAAAGAAAATATCTATGTAATATATACAAAAGTAAATAAGAAGTAAATCGAAGTATATCATTACAGAAGATCAACAAAACACAAAAGAAGACAGAAAAAGAGAGAGGAGAAACAGAAAAGCTATAAGATATATAAAAAAAAAACAGTTAACAAAATGGCAATTATAATTCTTCTACCATCAGTAATTACTTTAAATGTAAGTAGAATCAACTGTCTGTTATACAAAAAATGTGTGTGTTACCCTAAAATTTACAGGTTGAAGCCCTAGTCCCAAATGTGACAGTAGTTAGTAGTGTGGTCTTTTGAGGTAATTAGGTTTAGATGAGGTCATGAAAATTAAGTGTCTTTTTTTTTTCTCTCTCTTTTTTAAAGAAACAAGGTCTCACTCTGTCACTCAGGCTAAAGTGCAATGGTATGATCATGGCTCACTGCAGCCTTGAACTCCTAGGTTCAGTCACCCAAGTAGCTAGGACTACAAGCATGTACCACCATGTCCAGCTTGTTCTTTTATTTTTTTTGCCAAAAACACTCAATAAACTATGTATTGATAAAATGTATCTCAAAATAATAAGAGCTTTTTATCAGAAACCCATAGTCAATATCATACTGAATGGGCAAGAGCTGGAAGCATTCCCTTTGAAAACTGGCACAAGACAAGAATGCCCTCTGTCAACACTCTTATTCAACATAGTATTGGAAGTTCTGGCCAGGGCAATCAGGCAAGAGAAAGAAAGAAGAGTATTCAAATAGGAAGATTGGAAGTCAAATTGTCTCTGTTTGCAGATGACATGACTGTATATTTAGAAAGCCCCATCTTCTCAGCCCAAAAACTCCTTAAGCTATTGATAAGCAACTTCAGCAAAGTCTCAGGATAAAGAATCCATGTTCAAAAATCACACACATTCCTATATACCAACAATACACAGAGTGCAAAATCACCAGAGAACTCCCATTCACAATTGCTACAAAGATAATAAAACACCTAGTTTTATTTTATAAAAGATGCTTAACATTGTTAATCATGGAGTAATACAAATCAAGACTTAAATGATATATCACCTCACATCTATTAGGATGACTAACTAGAAATAAACAAATAAAACCAGAAAATAACAAGTGTTGACAAAGGTGTGAACAAACTTAACCACTGGGACTGTTGGTGAGAATATAAATTGGTGCAGCCACTGTGGAAAACAGTATGGAGGTCCCTTTAAAAAATTAAAAATTAAACTACTATATAATCCAACAATCTCAGTTCTGGTTATTTATCCAAGAGAATCAAAAGCAGGGTCTTGAAGAGATATTTGCACCCACATGTTCATTGCAGCACTATTCATGATAACTTAGAGGTGAAAGCAACCCAAATGTCATTAATAGATGAATGGATAGCAACATGCGGTATACACGTACAATTGAATATTAGCCTTAAAAAGGAAAGAAATTCTGACATGTGTTGCAGCATGGATGATTTTTTATGGCATTATTATGCTTAATGAAATAATCCATCATAAAAAGACAAATATTACATATTCCACTTTTACGAAGTATCAAAAGTAGAGTAATTAATAGAAAGTAGAGTAGTGATTACTTTTGATACCAGGGACAGAGGGAAGGAGGCGAGAAAGAAATGGGTATACAGTTTCAGATTTGTAAGATTACAAAGTTCTGGAGCTCTGTTTCACAAATGTGAATATACTCGACACTACTGAATTATATGTAAACTTAGTACCTGAAATTAGTATGTCAAAAAAGACATCTGCACTCCCAGATTTATCAAAGCACTCTTCACAATAGCCAAGACATGAAATTAACTTAAATGTCCACAAATAGATGAATGGATAAAGAAAATACAGTATATACACATAGTATAATACTATTCAGCCATAAAGATAAAATCCTGGCTGGGCAAGATGGCTCATCCCTGTAATCCTAGCACTTTGGGAGGCTGAGGCAGGAGGCTGAGGCAGGCCAATGTTAAGATTAAGGAGATTGAGACCAGCCTGGCCAATATGGTGAAGACCCATCTCTACTAAAAACACAAAAATTAGTGGGGAATAGTGGTGTGTGCCTGTAGTCCCAGCTACTCCGGAGGCTGAGGCAGAATCACTTGATCCCAGGAGGCAGAGGTTGCAGTGAGTGAGCAGAGATCATGCCACTGCACTCTGGGCTGGGACTCCATCTCAAAAAAATCAAAAATAAAATCCTGTCATTTGTAACAACATGGATGAAGCTGGAAAACACTATTTTAAATAAAATAAGCCAGGCACAGAAAGGCAGATACCACATAATTGCAGGCATATGTGGCACCTAAAAATGCTGACCTTGTAGAAGGAGGGAGTAGAATGGTGGTTTCCAGAGGCTTGGTTGGTTGGAGGGAAGTGAGGAAAACGTTTGTCAAAGGAAACACAATCATAGTGAAATAGGAAAAGTTAAAAAAATATATACAGAATAGGCACACATATAAAAACTAAAGATGTGATAGCCTGAGGCTGGAAGGCGGGGGAAGAGGGAAGGAGTAGGGAATAAAGGACGAATGACTGCTAATGTTTACAAAACTGTTCTAAAATTTATTGTGGTGATGGAACAGAGTTATGTGAACATACTAAAAACTACTGAACAGCACATTTTAAATGGGTGAACTGTAGAATTTGTAAATTATATTTCAAAAAAGTTATTAAAAATAATAAAAGTATTTAAATCCCTCCCAAAATAGTGAAGATGGTAAATTTTATGTTACGTGCTTTTGTTGCTTCATTTGTCACAATTAAGAAGTCACTTTTTCTTATCCTGGACAGTAATGTGTTTACTTTCAATGCCTCCTTGAAGGTAAAATATAATGGAAAGGAAATTTGAGTTCTGAGCCTAAGGATACAGATAAATTTTATTTCAGATTTCAATGAAGAGCAGAAAAGATTGTGATCACAGTGCATCAACTCTCTAACCAAGAATTTACCATAGAAGATGTTTTGAAATTAGACACCAAATTCATGAGAGAGATCTCCGATGGGAGAGTGAATGAAAGCTCAATGTATCAATACTGCTGGAAGTTAATGAAGAAGCTTCTAAAGATAAATGTTTGGCAGGATCCTGTCTGCTTCTTCCTGTGGAAATAAACATGTTCAGTATTTTAGCAGGAAGATTTTGACAGATACTTTCTTCATAAACTTGAATCAGCCTGAGGTAAAACGGCTGAAACATGCTGAGAAAGCAACAAAGAAGGTGATGCACTGTTAGTCCATTTGACTAGTATGACAAAATATCATAAGCTAGGTGGCTTATAAAAAAAAAACAGAAAAATACCTCTCACCATTCTGCAAGCATAGAAGTCCAAGATTAAGGCAGATTGGATGTCTTATAAGGATCTGCTTCCTCATTAACAGCCGTCTTCTCACTTTAACCTCATATGGTGAAAGGGAATAATGGTCTCTCTCGTACCTCTTTTTTTCAGAACACTAATCCCAATCACAAGGTCTCCACCCTCATCACATAATCACCTCTCAAAGGCCTCATCTAATACCATCACCTCTGGGTGAGGATCCGATATATTAGGTGAGTGCAAAAGTAATTACAGTTTTTGCATTGTTTCAATTTACCATTTGATATGGCAATACATTCTTAAATAAATGTGGTTATGTTATACATCATTTTAATGGGTATTTCTCATTTTATGGATTTTTTTTTGCTAATGACTTATTACTTGCTGTTTATATTTATTTTAGACTATGGAAATGATGTTAGATAAGAAGTAAATTCAAGGGATTTTCTTGTTCAAAATAGATTATAAAGCAGCAGAGACAAATCACAACATCAATAATACATTTGGCCCAGGAACTGCTAATGAATGTGCAGTGCAGTGACAGTTCAAATTTTGCAAAGGAGATGAGAGCCTTGAAGATGAGGAGTGTAGTGGTCAGCCATTGGAAATTGGCAAGAACCGAGAGCAATCATCAAAGCTGATCTTCTTACAACTACAGAAGTTGCCAAAGAACTCAATGTTGACCATTCTATGATCATTTGCATTTGAAGCAAATCAAAAAGGTGAAAAAGCTTGATAAGTGAGTGCCTTGTGAGCTGACAGAAAATCAAACATATCGTCGTTTTGGAATGTCATCTTCTTATTCTATGCAACAGTAATGAACCATCTCTCACTCAGATTGTGTCATGTAACAAAAAGTGGATTTTATACAACAATTGATGATGACCAGCTCAGTGGTTGGACCAAGAAGAAGCTCCAAAGCACTTCCCAAAGCCAAACTTGCACTAAAAAAAGGTTATGGTCACTGGTGGCCTGCTGTCAGTCTAATCCATTACAGTTTTCTGAATCCTGTGAAACCATTACATCTGAGAAGTATGCTCAGCAAATCCATGAGATGCACCAAAAACTGCAACACCTGCAGTCAGCATTGGTCAACAGAAAGGGCCAAATTCTCCTCCACTTCAATGCCAGACTGCATGTCACACAACCAATGCTTCAAAAGTTAAAGAAATTCTGCCACAAAGTTTTGTCTCATTCATCATATTCACCTGACATCTTGCCAACTGACTACCACTTCAAGCATTTTGACAACTTTTTGCAGGGAAAACACTTCCAGAACCAGCAGGATGCAGAAAATGCTTTCCAAGAGTTCACTGAATCCCAAAGCATGAACTTTTATGCTACAGGACTAAATAAACTTATTTCTCATTGGCAAAAAAATGTGTTGATGTAATGGTCTCTATTTTGATTTTAAAAAGACGTGTTTGAACTTAGTTATAATGGCTTAAAATTCACAGTCTGAAACTGCAATTATGTTTGCATCAAACTAATATAAATTTGGAGAGGGGGACATAAACTGTCAGCCCAAACCATGCATTTACAGAGAGAGCTTGAGAAGAGGAAATAATGACTTTCCCCAAAGGAAGGGTCCAGAATCACTGCAGGAGAATAAGACAGATGAGAAAAATACAAACATGTAAAGTTAAATGTGTGCCAATTATCTCAACTTTATACTATCTGCAGAATAGGCTGATGGTGAATAGAGAATATTGATATGCAGGAGGCCTCTTCTAAGGAGACACATTCGTAATTTATTATGGTAAATTCCTTTATCAAGTCATATCATCAGAATGCAACAAAGTCAGCTTGTGTAACTCAGGTTTGTTACTCCATAGGCTTATCAAACTTATAGAGTATCAGTAAACATTTAATGTGCACTTACTATTCTAAGTGCCAGGGATATGACAATTAACAAAAATGCATGGCTTTTTTCTTTTAGGAGCATATAATCTAGTTGAGGAAATACATCAAGTTGACCAGGATATTGAAAGTTTCAAGGTAATATAGCAAGTACAGTGATGAGGTATGAACACAGTGCCAAACAAAGCAGACTAAAAGGCACCTGGTTCAGTCTGGATTTTTAGAGAATGCTTCTGGGAATTGATGGCTGAACTCAGCCTCAATGAATAAATATGACGTAACTATGAATATTAAGATTATTTGGCAACAAGGAATGACACCCTAGAGGAAATCTTGGAAGGTGAGAAACTACAAGATAAATGAGAAAAATGCCAACAGTTCAGTGTAAGGCTACAGGAAGGAAAGATTAGAGTGTTATATATGGGCCACAGTGGGCCTCAAGCCTTGCTAATTTGATATCCTCTCTTTCCATCTAGGATTGGGCTTAGAAATGTTTCTTTATCCATTGGCTCTGATAAAGTTGTTTTTGAGGACAATATTTGTTATGTTGTCACTCCATGAATGTGAATCTTTAATAGAAAGATTCAGGGAAACATAAAACAAGAAAAAAACTGGTATCTCTTCTTCACTCACAGAGTAAGGAAAAGGGCATCTCTCCTAGGGAAATTGTATTGCTGTTTATTAGTCAGTGAGAGCTATGTTTTAGCCCATGATTCTTTCCTCTTGCCTTGGAATAGAAAAAGATTCTTATTAATTCATTACAGTTTGCTTTGTGTGGCTGTATAACCTGCAACAGTAGTCCCCAACCTTTTTGACATCAGGGACCAGTTTTGTGAAATTTTTCCACAAAGTTTTAGACTCAGGTGGGGGATGGAGGGATGATTTTTGGATGATTCAAGCATATTACATTTATTGTGTACTTTATTTCTATTATTATTACATTGTAACATATAATAAAACAATTATACAACTCCCCATAATGTAAGATCAGTGGGAGCCCTGAGCTTGTTTTCCTGCAACTAGACAGTCTCATCTGGGGGTGATAGGACACAGTGACAGATCATCAGGCATTAGATTCTCATAAGGAGGCACAAGCCAGTTCCCTCACATGCACAGTTGACAATAATGTTCACTCTCCTATGTAACTCTAGGAGAGCTGATCTGACAGGAGGCAGAGCTCAGGCAGTAACGCTTGTTGACCCACCCACCATTCACCTCCTGCTATGCTGTCTGGTTCCTCACAGGCCATGGACTGGCACCCCTAGCCTAGAACATCTTCTCTCCCCCAACTTTGACTCTTCCAGCCTAAAAAGTACTCATACTTGTATTACAGCATTTCTTCTTCCTCTAGATGGTACATTCCCCAAAGTCAGGTATCTATTTCATCTGAGGATGAAATGTGTAGTAAAGTGGTCAGCATGTGGTGCTCAGTTTCTGTTTGAATGATCAATTTTTAAAATATCTTTGTATTTAAGCCTATTTTAATGGATAATTAAAAAATAAAATGGATAGCATATGATGTATAAAATATATTTGTGTTAATGAATGTGAGCCTCAAGAATTAATTCTTCACTCCTTAGTTTCTCAGTCTAAAAGGGGTCATGATGATTATAACAATAGGTACATTCATTGAATGCCTGGCACCCATTAGGCACTCCTCCTTTCCCATGTGCCAGAGGCCCTCTCAGCACCTTCTCATGTACCTTACCTCCTGCTTGGAAGGTGTGACCTCCAGCTCTCCCACTGCCACTCTGTCTCAACCTTCAGTTCTCAGCTCACATGGTTCCTCTCCAGAGAGGTCCTGACAACCAACAGCTAAAGAAGGGCCCTTCTCCCTCATTTTGTTTCATGAAATCTTCCCCAACACACTTGAATAGAGTCAGTCCCTCTCACTGGTGAACTCCAATAGAACTGTGAAGGTACCACCCTAAAAAGACTTAACACAGTGTTTAAAATTAGAGGATCTGCTTATTTTCTTTTATGCCCTTCTAGGTTATCTTAAATCTTAAACTCTTAAAGCAGGGTTAGTAATCTAGGCCCACAGGCCAAATACAGCCCACTGCCTGTATTTGCACAACCGACAAGCTAAGAGTAACTTTTACATTTCTAAATGGTTGGGAAAATAACCTCAAAAGGAGAACATTTCATAGCATGTGCAAATTATATAAAATTCAATTTTCAGTGTCCATAATTAAAGTTTTATCGGGACACAGCCACATTTTTTCATTTCTGGGGTTGCTTTTAACCCTTTTCCTGTTGAGAAAAAAAGTACAGCTCACTGCCAGCACTCATTTAATTTTACATGAACATGCTCTTTGAGGCTGAAGCAAATATGACTAATTTTTAAGGTGAAAATAAAATATGAAAACTGTTTTTGGAGTTATTTTAAAACAGCATTAACACCAGAATCATCTATTTCAGAAAATCAGATTCATCAAATGATTCTTTGGCCAACATCTGTTTGAGAACAATGTTAACATCACATATAGGAATGCTATGCTTTCTAGGATTTGACATAGGATTTGATCAAAAATTACTATATTTTGTAAATGGAAATGCCACTACTAAAAACAGAATGCTATAAACAGAATTACATCTTTTGTTTCCAAAGTCAATATACATGGACAAAGTGAAAATAATAAAAGTAAGATATTTTGTGGCAAAGTTGTCTGGGGTTAAGTGCTGCAGCTGTTAAGTGCCACCAGTAAGTATTCTAGGGGCAAACATGAGAAGGGTCAAACAAAACTTTAGACTGATGGCTGTGAATAATTATGACAAAGACCATGTGGCCCACGCAATCTAAAATATTTTTTCTCTGACTTTTACAGATAACATTTTCAGCCCCTCTTTAGAAGGCAAAGATGACATTTTATTCTTCTTAAAATCCCTATCACTTAGTGCAAGGTAAGTGCTTAGGGAAATATTTGTTTAATATTTAAACATTTCCTAAAAGCATTAGACTTAGAGCAATATTTTAAAAAGTCTCTTTAATGGAAGTCAAAATATTAGTTACCTGTGGGGTTGAATAATGCCTGCAAGTGAGTACAAGGGAATCTTCTGGGGCGCAGAAAATATAACTTGATCTGAATGATGATCAGTATGTGTTCACTATAAAAATTTCAGAAATTACACACTTATTTGTATGTTTTTCTGAATGTATATTTTCAATAAAAAGTGAACAACAACAAAAAAGCCTGAAAACATAATTGGTAAGTGATGGAATATTTTTAAAGATCCTTTGACCTCTAAAAAATCTGAGATTCTAAGACAGAATTCACTAAATAATGATTCAGATGATTCACATATGGCCAGGGCACATGCACCATTCCCACACTATGGGTGGGAAGAGGCTATCAGCACAGATTTAGAATTGGGTACCTGCTTACCCTAGCTCTCAAATGACATATGTTTCAAATATCCCTGGAAGACCAAGCAAAAGCTTCCCATATGCCCATATTAACCAAAAATTCTCACTTTTCTATTGCTCCCTGTCTCTTCTCCCTAATTTATTCCTTGAATGCTCCCAATCTCAATACTTGTTTTAGTATTGCCTTATGTGGTGGGACCTCTTCTGCTTTCTAATATTTATCTGTCCTACTCAATGCTGAATTGTACATATCCCCTCAGTTTCAGTCAATCTGTCTCCTGCTACTGAAAGATCTTAATGAGAGATGATACAGCTACAAACCCAGACACATGGCAGTTGGACAAGTCTCTGGCCTCCCTACCAATGGAGGGATCCGGGACCCAGGAAAACTGGTGACAGAATACAACCATGGAAGCAGGTCAATTTTGGAAGTTTCCAGCAGAGTAATCAGAACTGGGAACTCAGACAAGGTTTACAGGATCAGTCACCTAGTAAATATTAACAATGAAAAGGAGAAGATTTTGATGACCCAAGAAGTCATCTTAACAGTAGGTAACAAGGGTCTTGGAAGTTGAAGCCAATAACTCGAACGAGTGACTGAGCATTAGTGATCACAGTCATAAAAGATGAGCATGCAAGAGGTACAGGGAACTGAAAGCCAACTCTTTGATTTATCTTGAGGTCTCCTATGGAGTTATATTAAAGCAAAAACCAGTCCTCCAAGAGGCAGGACTGAAGCCAAAGGTGAGAATGAGTGAAATCACCTGAATGATGAGAGGAGCAAACGACTAAAAGAGAAGAAAGCTCCATCCTTACAGTATAGTCTTCCAGGAAGCCAGATACTGTTTCACTCCGTAGCTCAAGTAGTTACATGTGTGCTCTTTGAGATTTATACTTTCTATTGCAAGACACTAAATTGTATGATAGTAGACTCTGTGAGAAACCCATTAGTTATTATAGCTTTTTTAGCTGACATTGATTTCAAATATGAGCCAGGAATCATTAAAAACTCATGAAGAAATAGTTTGCTAATATTTTAATTAATAAACAAGATCTCAAGTGAGAATTTTTGAGTTATCTAAATGAACAAACAATAGAGGCAGTCATGTACATGGGGTACTTGCTAATCTGTCTTATCTGTTTTTAAAGCAACTTCTCAAGGGTTTCTATTAAGAAACCTTTGTTCTTCAAGTTTGTGTTGTATTTAAAAATAGGAGAAGACTTTGCCTTATTCTCAAGTATTATCTAATCCCATCTTTCCCTTATTTATACTTAACCTTGTGTGAATCTGAACTAATACATTTTTTCTAATGAAAATGAATGAGCTTTTTGCTTTATAAATTATAAAGTATTTTAAGAAATTAAGTTGGTCATTTAAACTCTTTTATTCTTTGCAAGTGACAACTGTTAATGTTTAATATTTATTGAACGTGAAGAAGTCGGAAACAGAAGAAAGCTAAATTTAAGAGACGTTTTTGTATTTTATTGTTTGGCTTTCAAAATCTGCCATTACACATGGAATATATGGTTCAAATCCTGAGTTTTATCATAAAATTATAGTTCATAAAATGGAAAATTATTTAATATTGTGTAATAGAGTTAAATTTTTTTCTTTTTTCAATATTTATTTATCTATTTTTTTATTGTGCTTTAGGTTCTGGGGTACATATGCAGATCACGCACGATTGTTGCATAAGTACATACATGGCAATGTGGTTTGATGAGTCCACTTAAGTGCTTTACTCTTTCTTCCCCTCCAAGAATATGAATTTATAAGAAACTACACTATTACCAATTGTAAGAGTGAAATAGTTTTACTGTTAGGTTATCTCCATAAGCATACCAAGAAAGAAAAAATTGCACCCAAACTGTACCATTGCAAAGACCTCAGGCATGGAGGTGTAGAATGAATGTTCACATTTATTCACACAAAGCCTGAATAAAGCTTCTCTTTATGGGTTACCTCACCCCACTGAGAGAGTTCCCCTTTTCTCTCATCCCTAGGGCTTATATACAGATTATAAATATATAATAGGGGAAGGGGTGTGTTGGGAGGGGTTGTAGGGCCTCCCTTCTCCCCATTCCACTTCTCCTGGTTCCCTATCCCTGGGGCTGTTTGCTAAAAATGAAAGGACTTGAGAAATAAAAACGAAAAAAAAAACCCATTACTCTCTAAAGCAATATTTCTTATCTTGGTATCTATGGAAAGGAGATTGGTTAAGGCCTGGAAACTATACTTTTATATTCTGTTAAATCTTTTAAACCCTTATTTTGTATTGTCTTTAAACACGGAAATATATGCTACTTCGTGAATCTGACTCTTCATTTGTTCTGTTAAATTTTGCTAGCAGTAGCTTGTTTTTCCAAGCGCTTTTCAAATATTTTTGTGAACTCATGTTTCTCTAAAGTTTATCAGCATGACTTCTTTGTGGCCTGAGTTTCAAGCATGTACTACCGTTGAGAATTTGAGTTTGCTAAAATTCCAGGAACCTGTGTGTACTACTAGCCCAGACCACTTTTACATAAATTTGTGGCATGGGCTTTTTTCCAGACATATAGGGTATGTGAACCCAAACCAGAAGGAAGGCATACTGAGAATTCTCAAAGGAAGAATTTTTTTTCCCCGTGTACTCATGGCCAAGACCACAAGAGGCAAGCATTCTTATTCTCTCCCTTCTCCTGAATAAGAGAATTCATCCCTGGAATCTGTTCTGCTTAGGATTCCTGGATTTGCCTCTGGGTCTTGCTCTCATCTTGCACAGGAGCCCAGGTGTTCCTGTCTGTGATAATCAGCCCATCAAAATATAAAACTTTAAATCACCAAGGCTAACCAGATGCTTTTAGTGCAAATGCTAATTTTAGCACTAACCTGGAAAGAGATTCACAATTTCTTGTTGCTTCCAGTCTTAGTGAAGTTCCCTCACTTTTCTTATAATTATACATTTAAAAAATATTTTACCTATGGATAAAGAAAATGTGATGCATATACATCATGGAATTCTATGCAGCTATAAAAAAGAACAAAATCATGTCCTTTGCAGCAACATGGATACAGCTGGAGGCCATAATCCCAAGGAAATTAACCCAAGAACAGAAAACCAAATATTGCATGTTCTCACTTGTAAGTGGGAGCTAAACATTCAGCCCACATGGACCTAAAGATGGGGACAACAGACACTGTGAACTACTAGACAGGGGAGGGAAGGAGGAGTGCACTGGTTAAAAAACTACCTATTGGGTACTATGCTCATTATAATCTGGGTGATGGGATCTACACCCCTAAACCTCAACAGCACACAATGTATTCGTGATACTCTTGTAACAAAGCTGCAGATGTACCCCCTGTATCTAAAATAAAAGTTGAAATTGAATATAAACATTTATATGTAAATATTTTATCCAGCAATTTAGTTGTTCTTTCACTTCAGGATCCAGGTGGAAGAAGCATCACTCACCTGTGATTTGTACTTCTCGATGTAGAGAGTAAAAGCAAGAGAGCTTGTGAAACCACACAATGGAAAGCTTCTGTTCAGACTGGTGTACTGTTACTTCTTCTCACATTTCACTGGTCAAAACAAGTCATGTAGCTGAGTCTGGCCTAAATGGTGTGGGAAAGTATACTCCTCTAAGGCAAGTACTGTATGCACATGGCAGCAAATATAGATTAAATGTCTTACAGGGAAGGGAAGAATGAGCAATTGGGAACGATAATATGGTCTGCTACAGAAAAAAGAGATCAGAGGTGGAAGAGTGCATTGGGGGAATAAGATGATGTGTCCACATCAGGCATGTCATGGTTGAAGTGTCTGTGAGACATTCAAACACACATGCTGAGTAAGAAACTGGATATACACGTACACCTATACATACATACAAACATATAGCTAAGAAGTTTAGGAGATAACTATAAAAGGGAGATATGTATTTTAGAATTATTAACATTAAAAATGGTAGTTTAAATCATAAGGAAGTGAATGAATCTTTCAGGGAAAAGAGGGCAGACTTGCCCAGTTGGGCAATTTGGACATTGACATTTGCATTCTTCCAATTTTTTTTTAAACACATAGCTGTCTTGGTCTCTCATTTTCTAATATTTTGTGGAGACATAAATGAATATTTTTCTACTATTAAAAAAACAACAGTCTTAGTGTGATAAATAATAATGGAGGCTTAGACTCAGCGTGTGAAGGATACCAAAGGGAGTGGTAGGTGAAGGGACAGAACATGTGCTGTCCAAAGAGGAAGATGGCACACAGCTCCAGCTAACTAGGAACAGGTGGAAGTGCCAGCCAAGAGGGTCCAGAGAGTCCAGGTTTTCAAAAAAGCTGAAAATATTTAATATATAATCTCCAACTTGTTAAATGTTAAATCCATTTATTTCCAAGAATCACAAGAACCAAAAAAAATAATTACTATTATAATACACTATCTGTAGACCAGATTTTATCTGTATAGTCACCAATTTCTAATATCTGATATAAAATGAGAAGAAGAAAAAGAGAGAAAGTTAAAAACATTTATGGAATGAGCAATGAAAGAGAAGTTCATTAAGGAGAATGGGAATCACAGATCCCAAGAATATTCTTTACTATTTTGAGAAGAAACTAATCTGGTTACTTTAAGTATTAATGTTTTCCTATTTTTTTAAACATGTATAAAATAAAATACACTCTCTATTACTTGAATTAAAAGTTTAGTCCTCTGAGGTAGTGGTGTGTTAAGATAGCATTATAAGTTTAAAGAGGTTAGGACATGACCTGAAAAGTGTCTGCATTGCAAATCTTTACATATTTCTAAACCAACACATTTTATGTACTATAGTTATGCAAAATTAGTGCCCTTCAGTAGGTAAAATACATAAGGATGTTTATAACAAAATACAATAGAAATGTGAAAAATGTTATTTAATGGTAAAATTTTAATTTTTAAAATAATCGTTTAAAGCCAGAAAATGCAACACTATTTGTGCTAAATCATTGTTCAAACTATGGGAAATAACTGAGCATCCAGGCATTTCTAACAAACATGCTAAAATTAGACAGAAGATGCATTCAGAGAGACTGACATCAACTTGCAAGGAATGTTAAATGGAGGGTAGCATTTTCTGAGCAACCATACTCAGCTGCTGAACACTGATCACCTAATGGTGTAAATACCATTTGGACCACAGTAAATAAAACATGCCTCATTAAATGCATTTATTCCAAGTAGTCAAGGTCCATAGTCACAAAGACATGGTAAACTTTATAGTTAAATGAGTTATTTTATCAAAAGTAAGATGCATTTAGTTGATTATAAAGATTCTAAAATAAGGAAGAAGCAGAAAGAGAAAGAAGCAGAAAATTTATTTGAGGAATAATTCAGATTACTAAAGTTTCTCAGCCATAATCCCTAAGATCAAAAGACTTGGCAACAGTAATAGTAATAAAGGCTCAAAAAAGAAATATTTACCCATTACTGCAAAGTCAACCACAAAAGGCAAAAAACATTGGTCCATAACACTGAGCCAGAAATGAAAAAAAATGCTTATGAGTAATCTCTCATTAGCATATTCCTGAAGAATATATGTTGTTATCTGTTTTTAAACCCTAGAAAATCCTTGGAAAAACCTTCATAAAGTACATTAGAATCAATTAGTTATCATTACCAGAAACTATAATGTAGTTGATCATGTTTGGCTAATTATAACAGAAACCACTTTGAGTTTTGTTTGTTTTGATGTACATGTATTATTTTCCTCTCCCCTGTATTTTATTTGGGGTCAGAGTCCTCAATTTCTTTGGAAAATTGTTTCTTACCCTAGCCTGGAGGGTTGGGTGTTAAAAATCACAGTGTCTCACCAGCCAGGATCATCCTAGCTCTGGTCCTGGGAAACAGGAGAAGAATGAACAGGACCAGTGCTAGGGTATCCTCTTTGCCTTGTAATACCACAAAATAAACCAGTTCTCTCTTTCTTTTGGGAAACTAATTAGGTTGAGATAAGCCCTTCCTGAAGGAAGCTTGTGGTCATGGTAGAGAATGAAACTATAATTATAAAAGAAGATAAGTGATGAAGAAGGAGATAATCCTGAAGAGCTCATTTAAATCCCTGGATCCAGTCTCCCTAAAATATAAAATAAATGCTATTATTTTCTTAAGCCAATTTGAATTAAATTTTAATAAAGAGAAATATTTCCATAAATTTTTAATATTTAATAACAACTCTCCATAATAATAATAGCATTTGGATAAATTTACAAGCAATCCATAAGCCAGTTATGAGGCATAATTTCTGCTTCTTCAGTGACTTTGAATCTCTGCAAGAATTGCTACATGAACTACCTGTTATGTACTGAATGTTTGTATCCCTGCAAAATTCATATACTGAAATCTTACCTCCTAATGTGATGGCATTTGGAAGTGGGGTCTTTCATGGGTAATCAGAATTAGATCAGATCATGAAGGTGGAGCCCTCATAAATAGAATTAGTGTCCTTAAAAAAGTCTTGAAAGAGAGTTTCCTCTTTCAACACACGAAGACACAGAGAGAAGACCACATATGAAGGAGGAATCAGGCCATCACCAAACACTGAATTTGCTCATGCTTTGATCTTGGACTTACCAGTTTCCAGAACTGTGAGAAATAAATGCTTGTGGTTTAAACCACCCAGTTTCCAGTATATAATTATAGCAGCCTAAGCTAACTAAGATACTACCCTTGCCTGACTCTTTCAAGGAAAATACATATTTAGCAATTAAAAAGTTATTGAGATTTGAAAGAAAAAAACCAAGATGTATATAATTCATGAGCTGCAGAATTCATCTCCAAAATATCTAGAATTTCCTATATTCAGTATGTATATAAATAAAATATGTTTGACACATGATGTGGTTTAGCTCTGTGGCTGCAACCAAATGTCATGTAGAATTGTAATCCCCATATGTTGGGGGAGGGGCCTGGTGGGAGGTGATTGAATCATGGGAGCAAACTTTCCCCTTTCTGTTCTTGTGATAGTGAATGAGTCTCACAAGATTTGATTGTTTAAGTGTGTAGCACTTCCCCCTTCACTCTCTCTCTTCTGTTCTGCCAAATAAAGACTGCACCTGCTTCCCCTTTGCCTTCTTTTATGATTGGAAATTTCCTGAGTCCTCCCCAGACATGCCTCCTGTACAGCCTGCAGAACTGTGAGTCAATTAAAGCCCTTTTCTCCATAAACTACCCAGTCTCAGGTATGTCTTTATAGCGGCTATAAAACAGACTAATACAGACTAATATAGAAACTTGGTACCAGGGAAGTGAGGCAATGCTATAAAGATACCTGAAAATGTGGAAGCAACTTTGCAACTACATAATGGGCAGAGGTTGGAACAGTTTGGAGAGCTCAGAAGAAGACAGAAAGATGAGGAAAAGTTTGGAACTTTCTAGAGACTTGTTAATTTTTTCTGACCAAAATGCTGAACATGACATAGATATTCAAGATGTAAATTAGCCGGGTGTGGTGGCACAGGTCTATAATCCCAGCTACTTGGGAGGCTGAGGCAGGAGAATTGTTTGAACCTGGGAGGTGATCGTTGCAATGAGCCAAGATTGCGTCATTGCACTTCAGCTTGGGAAACAAGAGCAAAACTGCATCCTCAAAAAATAAAATTTAATTAAAAAAAAAAAAAAACAGATGTGGTCCAGCTGCTTGTAAAAGCCTATGCTTATTTGCATGAACAAAGAAATGAACTGAAACTAGAACTTAATACAAAAACATGGAAAATTTGCAGCCTGACTGTGCAGTAGAAGAGAAAAATCCATTTTCTGAGGAGGATTTCAAGGCTACAGAAGAGTTGAATGTTAATAGTCAAGTCAGTGGGAAAAATGCCTTCAGGTCACTTCAGAGACCTTCACAGCAGCCCCTCCTATCACAGGCCTGGAGGCCTAAGAGAGAAAAATGGTTTCATGCACCAGGCACAGAGCCCCATGCTCTATGCAGCCTCAGGACATGGCACCCTGCATCCCAGGCATTCCAGCTCCAGCCATGGCTAAAAGGGACCAAAGTAATGGTCAAGCCATTGCTTCAAAGAGTGTAAGCCCCAAGCCTTTGTGGCCTCCATGTGGTGATGGCCTGAGGTTACACAGAAGGCAAAAGTTGAGATTTGAAAGCCTCTTTCTATGTATCAGAGGATGTATGGAAACACGTAGATGTCCAGGTAGAAGTCTGCTGCAGTGGCAGAACCATCAAGGAGAACCTCTACTATGGCCTGCAGCCCCTTTGTTTTGGCCAATTTCTCCCTTTTGGAATGAAAGCATTTACCCAATGCTTGTGCCCCAACTGTGTCTTGGACGTAACTAATTTGATTTTGATTTTACAGGCTCAGAGGCAGAAGGAATTTGCCTTATCTAAAATGAGACTTTGGACATGGATTTTTAAGTTAATGTTGGAGAGTTAAGACTTTGGGGGACTGCTAGGAAGGCATGATCATGTTTTGGAATGTGAGAAGGATATGTGATGTGGGAGAAGTTGGGGGCAGAATAATATGGTTTGGCTCTGGGTCCCCTCTTAAATCTCATGACAAATTGTAATCCCCATGTGTTGTGAGAGGCCCTTCGTGGAAGGTAATTGAATCATGGGGGAAGACTTCCCTTGCTGTTCTTGCAGTAATGAATGAGTTCTCACAAGATTTGGTTGTTTAAAAGTGTGTAGTGCTTCCTGCTTTGCTCTCTCTTGTGCTCTACTGTGTGAAGACTGCCTGCTTCCCCTTCAGCTTCTGCCATGATTGTAAGTTTCTTGAGTCTTCCCCAGCCATGCCTCCTGTGCAGCTTGTAGAACTGTGAATCAATTAAGCCTCTTTTCTCCAAATTATCTGGTCTCAGGAATGTCTTTATAGCAGTGTGAAAACAAACTAACACAACATGTAACTTATGACAAAATACATTTCTCCATATCTAAGAAAATGCAACGCCTAGTTGTTTTCTAGAAATTGGCCATATCTATACTTCTATGCTTGTGAGTAGTGATAAATTCTTAATCCTCTGGAGCAGCCAGAAAAATTCAAGAGACAATCCTGGACAGCATTTTTTTTTGTGTAAACTCCCGGCTGCACAGAATAAAGGTTATATTCAGCATTATTGGAAATGACTCAAAGGAATTTTTTTGTGATAACTGTGTAAATGTAATGCAAACAGAAATTTATCTATAGAAAAGTGTTAGAATGTGGCCAGGTGCAGTGGCTCATGCCTGTAATCCCAGCACTTTGGGAGGCCAAGGTGGGCAGATCATGAGGTCAGGAGTTCAAGACCAGCCTGGCCAACATGGTGAAACCCCGTCTCTACTAAAAACACAAAAATTAGCTGGGCGTGGTGGAAGGTGCCTGTAACCCCAGCTACTTGGGAGACTGAGGCAGGAGAATTGCTTGAACCTGGGAGCTGGACGTTGCAGTGAGCTGAGATCACACCATTGTACGCCAGCCTAGGGAACAAGAGCAAACCTCCTCTCAAAAAAAAAAGTGTTAGAATGTAAAGGTAATCTTCCCTTCCGAAGTGTTACGATTTCATTTTATTAATATCTAGGGAGCATTTAGTATATACTGGATACTTAATATAAAAAATGAATGTGATATAATCTCTGTCACTTAGACATTTAAAGCCTATTAAGACTTCTTTTCCCACTATTCCTAATATCTCACTGAGTAGCCAATGACATCAATGCTGAATAGATTATTAAGAAAAGCGCAGGAGGCTGAGGCAGGAGAATTGCCTGAACCCAGGAGGCGGAGGTTGTGGTGAGCCAATATTGCACCATTGCACTCCACCTGGGTAACAAGAGCGAAACTCAAAAAAAAAAGAAAAGCGCGTTCTCTAGTGGAGCCATCCAGGCACTGTCCCAATAAAGACTTCATGAAATTGATTTATCTGAAGGATTGGTTTTGTGTAGTTACTGTTGTGGTACAACGCTGTGTCTCATTCTCTTTGTTGTAATAGTTCATTCTACTTATCCACTGTTGCCACCATCACCTGATGAAAGTATTCAAAAATTTTGGAAACTAGGTGGAGAGGATTCATAAATTCCTTATACTATCTTTGAAGCTTTTCTGAAAATCTAAAACTACTATAAAATTTATAAAATTTGTTATTTTAAAAACTCTAAATATTTATATAATGAGTTTTTATGCAGGCATTTTCAAAATATTTTGCCAGCAATTACCAATAGTCCAAGAATCTCCAAACACTGAAAACCAACATAAAATGTATCTTCTATATTTTCCTCAGATAAAAACGAAAATGAGATTTTCTTTTTTATCTCAAATTTTATTTTAGGTTCAAGGAATACATATGTAGGTTTGTTACATCAGTATATATAGTGAGACACTGGGGTTTGGGGTACAAATTATCCTGTCACCCAGGTGGTGAGCATAGTACCCAATAGGTGGTCTTTCAGCCCTTCCTCCCTCCCTCCTTCTCCCTCATAGTAGTCCCCAGTGTTTACTGTTTCTATCTGTATGTCTATGTACACAATACTTAGCTCTCATATGTGAGGTCATGCAGTATTTGGTTTTCTGTTTCTATGTTAATTTGCTTAGGATACTGGCCTCCAGCTGTAGCCATGTTGCCAAAAAGGACATGACTTTATTCTTTTTTATGGCTGAATGGTATTCCATGGTAAATATGTACCACGTTTTCTTTATCCAGTCCACCGCTGATGGGCATCTAGGTTGATCATGTCTTTGCTACTGTGAAAAGTACTGCAATTAATGTACAAGTGCATGTGTCTTTTTGATCAAATAATTTATTTCCCTTTGGGTATATAACAAGTAATTAGATTGCTAGGTCAAATGGTAGTTCTATTTTAAGTTCTTTGAGAAATCTCCAACCTGGTTTCCACAGTGGTTGAACTAATTTACATGCCCAAGAATAGTATATAAGTATTCCCTTTTCTCCATAACCTTGCCAATATTGACGTTTTTACTTTTTAATAATAGCCATCATGATGGGTGTGAGATGGTATCTTACTGTGGTTTTGATTTGCATTTTTCTAATGATTAGTGACATTAAGCGTTTTTTCATATATTTCTTGCCTCCATGTATGTCATATATGTCTTCTTTGGGAAGTGTCTGTTCATATCCACTTTTTAGTGAGGTTGTTTTCTACTTGTTGTATTGCTTATGTTCCTTATAGATTCTGAATATTAGACCTTTATCAGATGCATAGTTTGCAAACATTTTCTCCCATTCTGTAGTTTGTCTCTTTACTCTATTGATAGTTTGTTTTGCTGGGCAGAAGCTCTTTAACTTAAGTAGGTCTCACTTGCCAATTTGTGTTTCTGTTGTGTTTGCTTTTGAGGACTTAGCCATAAGGTCTTTGTCAAAGCCAATGTACAGAATAGTATTTCCTAGGTTTTCTTATTGGATTTTTATAATTTGAGGGTTTGTATTTAAGTCATTAAGCCATCTTGAGTTAATTTTTGCATACGATGAAAGGTAGGCTCCAGTTTCATTCTGGTTAGCCAGTTATCCCAGCACCATTCATTGAATAGACAGTTCTTTCCTCATTGCTTGTTTTGGTTGAGTTTGTCAAAGATCAGATGGTTCTAAGTGTGTGGTTTTATTTCTGGGTCCTCTATTCTGTTCCAGTTGTATCTGTGACTGTTTTTGTACCAGTATCATGCTGTTTTGGTTACTGCACCCTTGTAGTACAATTTGAAGTTGTGTAATGTGATGTCACCAGCTTTATTCTTTTTGCTTAGAATTGTTTTTCGCTTTTTGATATTGGTCAATTCGGGCTTTCAACTTCTTTCTGATTCAGTCTTGGGAGATTGTGTGTTTCCAGGCATTTAGATTTTCTCTAGATTTCCTCTAGATGGTCTAGTTTGTATACATAGAGGTGTATATAATAGTCTCTGAGGATATTTTGTATTTCCATAGGATCAGCTATAATGTTGTCTTTGGCATTCTGATTCAGCATATTTGAATCTTCTCTCATTTCTTTCTTAATCTAGCTAGTGGTCATCAATCTTGTTTATTCATTCAAATACCCCACTTTTCATTTCATTGATCCCTGTATGCATTTTTGCCTCTCAGTTTCATTCAGTTCTCCTCTGATTTTAGTTATTTCTCTTATTCTACTGGCTTTGGAACTAGTTTGTTCTTGTTTTTCTAGTTCCTCTAGATGTGATGTAAGTTTATTACTTTGAAATATTTCTTTTTCTCTTCCTTTTTATTACAAGTTTTGGGGTACACGTGCAGGACATGCAAGATAGTTGCATAGGTACACACATGGCAGTGTGATTTGCTGTCTTCCTCCCCTTCACCCACATCTGGCATTTCTCCCCCTGCTATCCCTCCCCAGCTCCCCCCCACACTGTCCTTCCCCTATTCCCCCCAATAGACCCCAGTGTGTAGTGCTCCCCTCCCTGTGTCCATGTGTTCTCACTGTTCATCACCCGCCTATGAGAAAATTCAGTATTTCATTTTCTGTTCTTGTGTCAGTTTGCTGAGAATGATGTCCTCCAGATTCATCCATGTCCTTACAAAGGACACAAACTCATCGTTTTTGATTGCTGCATAATATTCCATGGTGTATATGTGCTACATTTTCCCAGTCCAGTCTATCATCAATGGGCATTTGGGTTGGTTCCAGGTCTTTGCTATTGTAAACAGTGCTGCAATGAACATACATGTGTATGTCCTTATAGTAGAACGATTTATAGTCCTTTGGATATATACACAGTAATGGGATTGCTGGGTCAAATGGAATTTCTATTTCTAGGTCCTTGAGGAATCGCCACACTGTCTTCCACAATGGTTGAACTAATTTACACTCCCACCAACAGTGTAAGAGTGTTCCTATTTCTCCACATCCTCTCCAGCATCTGTTGTCTCCAGATTTTTTAATGATCACCATTCTAACTGGTGTGAGATAGTATCTCAATGTAGTTTTGATTTTCATTTCTCTAATGACCAGTGATGATGAGCATTTTTTCATATGTTTGTTGGCCTCATGTCTGTCTTCTTTTATAAAGAAGGTCATTGGTACCTTGATGGGGATAGCATTGAGTCTGTAAATAACTTTTGGCAGTATGGCCATTACTTTGAAATATTTCTAATGTCTTGATGCAGGCATTTAATGCCATAAAGTTTCCTCTTAACATTGCTTTTGCTGCATCCCAGAGATTCTGGTGTGCTGTGTCTGTTTTATTTGTGTTTTAATGTTTTATTCCTGTCTTAATTTTGTTGTTTACCCAAAAGTCATTTGATATGGTTTGGCGGTGTCTGCACCCAAACCTCATTTTGAAATGTAACTCCCACAATTCCCACATGTGTGAGAACCTGGTAGGATGTGACTGAATTATGGGAGTGGATCTTTCCTGTGCTGTTCTAGTGATGCTGAATGAGTCTCATGAGATCTGATGGTTTTAAAAATGGGACTTTACCTGTGCAAGCTCTCTTCTCTTGTCCACGTATGGTGTGCCATTCACCTAGTTCCATGATTGTGGGGCCTCCCCAGCCACATAGAACTGTAAGTCCAATAAACCTCTTTCTTTTGTAAATTGTCCAGTCTCAGGTATCTCTTTATCAGCAGTATAAAAATGAACTAATACAGCATTCAAGAGCACATTTTTTATTTTCCATGTAATTGGGTAGTTTTGAGAACTTCTTAGTACTGATTTCTACTTTTATTCCACTGTGGCCCTAAAGTATGGTTGGTATTATTTGATGTTTTTAATTGATTAAGATTTGCTTTATGGCTGAGCATGTGGTCAATTTGAGAGTATGTTTCATGTGCAGATAAGAATGTATATTCTCTGGTTGATGGGTAGAGTGTATTGTAGATGTCTATTATGTCCAAATGATCAGGTGTTGAACTTTCTTTGTTAGTTTTCTTCCTTGATGATCTTTCTAATGCCATCAGTGGAATCATAAAGTACCCCACTATAATTGTGTGGCTGTCTAAGTCTTTTTATAGGTCTAGAAATACTTGTTTTATGAATCTTGTTGCTTCATTGTTAAGTATGTATATATTTAGGATAGTTAAGTTTTCTTGTTGAATTGAACACTTTATCATTATGTAGTGCCCTTCTTTGCCTTTTTTTTTTTTACTGTTGATGTTTTAAAGTCTATTTTGTCTAAGAATAGTAACCCCTGATCTGTTTTTGTTTTCCACTTATATGATAGATCTTTCTCCAACCCTTTATTTTAAGACTATGGGTGTTGTTACACGTGGGATGAGTCTCTTGAAGACAACAGATGAATGGGTCATGCTTCTTTATCCAACTTGCTGCTCTTTGCCTTCTTCGTGAGGTGTGAAGACCATTTACATTTATGGCTAATATTATATTGTGAGGTTTTGATTCTATCATAAAGTTGTTAACTGGTTGCTTTGTAGTTGCTATTGTGTAGTTGTTTTATAGGTCTGTGGGCTATATACTTAAGTGTGATTGTGTGATAGTAGATACTGTTCTTTTGTTTCTATGTTTAAACTCCCTCAATAATATCTTGTAAGGCTGGTCTAAAGGTAACAAATTCCCCTAGTGATTTCTTGTCTGAACAAGATTTTATGCTTCCCTCATTTATGAAGCTTAGTTTGGCAGGATATGAAAATCTTGACTGGAATTTCTTTTCTTTCAGAATGCTGAAAATAGGCTCCCAATCTCTTCAAGTTTGTAAGGTTTCTCCTGAGAGGTCTGCTTTTAGCGTGATGGAGCTTCCTTTGCATGTAATCTAACCTTTTTCTCTAGCTATCTTTAAGGCTTTTTCTTCAGCATTGACCTTAGTCAGTCTGGTGATTATATGTTTTGATGATGTTTATTTTGTATAGTATCTAGCAAATATTCACTGAATTTCTTGCATCTGGATACAAGAAATCTTTAGCAAGATTAAGAAAATATTCTTGAATTACTCCCTCAAAAATATTTTTCAGGTTAACTTTGTATCCTTTTCTTTCAGGAATGCCAATAGTTTATAGATTTGGTCATTTTACATAATCTCCTATTTCTTGGAGACTTTGTTCATTTTTTGAAATGATTTTATTTTTTTCTGACTGAATTAGTTTAGAAGAACAGGTTTTTATTTATTTATTTTATTTTATTTTTTTGAGATGGAGTTTCGCTCTTGTTACCCAGGCTGGAGTGCAATGGCACAATCTCGGCTCATGGCAACCTCCGCCTCCTGGGTTCAGACAATTCTCCTGCCTCAGCCTCCTGAATAGCTGGGATTACAGGCACATGCCACCATGCCCAGCTCATTTTTTTGTATTTTTAGTAGAGACGGGGTTTCACCATGTTGACCAGGATGGTCTTGATCTCTTGACCTCGTGATCCACCCGCCTCGGCCTCCCAAAGTGCTGGGATTACAGGTGTGAGCCACCGCGCCCGGCCGAAGAACAGTTTTTAAGCTCTGAAATTCTTTCTTCTTGGTTTAGTCTATTAAAACTTTCAATTGTATTTTTAAATTTCTTAAGCAAATTTTTAATTCCAGAAGCTCTGGTTGATTTCTTTTTAAGAGATTTATCTCTTCCTTAGTTTCCTGGTTTACTTTAGATGTTTCTTTGTGTTGATTTTAAATCTTGTGTTGGATTTCATCAAGTTTCCTTGAAATCTATGCTTTGAATTCTTTAACTGTCATTTCTGAGTTTCCATTTTTGTTAGGAACCATTTCTGGAAAGCTAGTTTGATCCTTTGGTGGTGTTGCAACATTCAGATTTTTCATGGTGCCAGAATTTTATACTAGTTCCTTCAAATCTGGAGAAAATGTGTTGGGTAGGGTCTTTTAGCTTTACTTCTACAGCCCTTTGCACTTCCGTCAGCAGATTTTATATTGTGCCATGTGTTTGACTTCCAGGCCAGTAGACAGCACTAGCAGTTAATAGCCACTGTGGCACAAGCAGGTAGTCATGTACTGATTCTTTCTTTACCATGAAGTGCTTTCTGTTATCTCGGGTGAAGGGCTGGACAGTGAAGTACCTGGTGCCATGAGCTTCCTGTTCCCTGGGGGTTAGGGGACACAACTGGATGGAGCTGTCATCCAGAGCTTGTCTGTGAATACACAGATGGCAAGTGTAAATACCAGCTCTGACAAGGGTGGCTAGGAAGATCTCCTGGTGAAATGTGCTGATGTCTCTGTAGGGGAGAAGTTGCAGCAGCTCCCCATCCTAGATAGGCAGGAACTTGATCTGTTTCCCTATAAGACTTCTGTTCCAAAGCTTATGATCCTAGTTCAAATGCAAATTGCAATCTAACTCTGGACTATAATGTGGTTGAAAGCCATAAGAAACACCTGTTTCACCACTCTCTGTGGAAGCGGTTTCAGGGCATAATCTTGTCACCTAATCTAATACATATAGCTTCATGGGTCTCCTTTTCTCCAATGTGACAGTACTTCTGCTTCTTGTAAAGGGGTGGCTCCACCTTTGGACCAATGCAAGTGGTTGTTGGTTGTAGAAGTATCAACTGATTTGGTCAGCTTGACCTCAGACACTGGGGAAATTGGCCAGATGCCAGCTGAATGGAATGGAGTAAGTAGATCCCCAGTTCCCAGGCCCCAGACAGCCCACTAGACAGCATGTATGACTCCTGAAGGGCCTGGAGCAGAGTCAGGTCAGCACTAGCCCAGAAGTCAAGTGCTGACTGTGATGGGGAGGGGTGGCCTGGTCCCCAGATCACCAACCAAACTCTCAGGCAGGGGCAGATGAAACACTTAAGTGGTGGAGGATCTGAGGAGATATTACAGGCCTGTGGGGATTGGGTTTTCAGAATGGCTCTAGGCCACAGGTGAAATGTTCAGGTGCTGGCAGTGCAGCTGTGCTGTGGGCTTTTCACTGGGTGAGGCAGGACCCCTCAGCTGGAGCAATGAAGACTGGCAGCTGTAGGGCATGTGATACACTTGCACTTCCCTCCCACCCAAGAGGGTGCTAGACTTTGCTGTTAGTAGCATGCAAAGGTACCAAACCTCATCTACTACCTCTGGGAGTTTTGCCCCAGAGGAATATGGAGTTGTGACCAACCACAATGTTTGAATTGAGGGCAGGGCCACTGTGCTGGGAGCCCAAGCTGTAGAGACCTGCCTGGCAAGAAACAGCAGGGCAGTCTGGCCACTCCTCAGCACTGTGGCTGCATACTCTATCTGGGGGACAGCTGTTGACACCAGGCTTCTCAGGGATCCAAGGCCTGTGGGGATTTGCATGGGCTTAAACAGTGCCTGTGCAAAGACTCCAGGTGGCTCTCTGTACTGGCCTGGAGGGTAGAGGTGTCAGGGAAGTTCTCCCATGCCCAGGATTGCAAAAGTATGGATCCCCTGGGGACACTCACTCACTCATCACTTCTTCACATTAGGGGGCTTCCACTGGCTCTACACCAGTTCTGGATAGGAAGCTGCCTGGCTTCACTTATCTGTTCTTTGTTGTTCCTGCCACTTCTCTGGTGAATCAGAAATGATACCTTTGAAGACTCACTTGAAGAGCAAGTATTTACACTCTACCTTGTTTCTTTGTGTAAGAGTGAATTAACCTAAGCACATTAGCTGCTTCTAAGTCAGCCATCTTCAAGATTTTCTTAAAGGCAATTTTTTTTCCCATTATTTTTCAATACATGTTCTGGAATCACAAAATTAGTGAAGCTTGTTGATCATCTTCCAGTATTTACCAAAGTGGTATTTTTGGCATTTTATTAAGACAATTCTCTTTGTAATAAAATGGTCTCATATTTTAAACCCTTGCCCCATAGCAGTCTTCAGCTATTGTGACAACAAAACAGCTCTACATACTTCCAAACAGCTACCAGGAAGAGGTGCCATATTGTACCATTGGTCCAATGCCTACTTTTTACAAAATGGTAAATAGAGAAGGTGGATAATGAGAAACTTCAGTGAGCTAAAATAACATGTTCTAAATCAATGCAAAGAAACTAAGAACCTTGAAAAAAGATTCGAGAAAATGATAACAAGAATGGACAACTTAGAGAGGAATATGAATGAATTGAAGGAGCTGAAAAACACAACACAAGAACTTGGTGAAGCATGCACAAGTTTCAACAGCCGAATTGACCAAGCAGAAGAAAGAATATCACAAGTCAAAGATCAACTCAATGAAATAAAACGTGAAACCAAGATTAGAGAAAAAAATGCAAAAATGAATGAACAAAATCTCCAAGAAATGTGGGACTATGTAAAGAGACCCAACCTACGTTTGATAGGTGTACCAGAATGTGATGAAGAGAATGAATCCAAGCTGGAAAACACTCTTCAGGATATTATCCAGGAAAATTTCCCCAACCTAGTAAGGCAGGCCAATACTCAACTCCAGGAAATACAGAGAACACCATAAAGATACCCTGCAAGAAGAGCAACCCCAAGGCACATAATCGTCAGATTCACCAGGGTTGAAATGAAGGAGAAAATACTAAGGGCAGCCAGAGAGAAAGGTCAGGTCACCCACAAAGGGAAGCCCATCAGACTCACAGCAGATCTCTCGGCAGAGACTCTACAAGCCAGAATAGGGTGGGGGCCAATATTCAACATCCTTAAAGAAAAGAACTTTCAACCCAGAATTTTATATCCAGCCAAACTGAGCTTCATAAGTGAAGGAAAAATAAAATCCTTCGCGAACAAGCAAGTACTCAGAGATTTTGTCACCACTAGGCCTGCTTTACAAGAGCTCCTGAAAGAGGCACTACACATAGAAAGAAACAACCAGTACCAACCATCCTAAAAGCATACCAAATGCTAAAGAAAATCAACAAAATGAAGAATCTACATGAACCAATGGGCAAAACAGCCAGCTAGCATCAAAATGGCAGTATCAAATTCACACACAACAATATTAACCCTAAATGTAAATGGGCTAAATGCACCAATCAAAAGACACAGACTGGAAAATTGGATAAAAAATCAAAACCCATCGGTGTGCTGTATCCAGGAAACCCATCTCACATGCAAGGATACACAAAGGCTCAAAATCAAGGGATGGAGGAAGATTTACCAAGCAAATGGAGAGCAAAAAAAAGCAGGAGTTGCAATTCTCATCTCTGATAAAATAGACTTTAAAGCAACAAAGATCAAAAGAGACAAAGAAGGTCACTACATAATGGTAAAAGGATCGATACAACAAGAAGAGCTAACGATCCTAAATATATACGGACCCAATGCAGGAGCACCCAGATATATAAGGCAAGTTCTTAATGACTTACAAAGAGACTTAGACTCCCACACAATAATACTGGGAGACTTCAACACTCCACTGTCTTTATCAGACAGATCAACCAGACAGAAAATTCACAAGGATATCGAGGACTTGAACTCAGACCTGAAACAAGCAAACCTGATAGACATTTACAGAACTCTCCACCCCAAATCCACAGAATATACATTCTTCTCAGCACCACATCATACCTACTCCAAAATTGACCACATAATTGGAAGGAAAGCACTCCTCAGCAAATGCAAAAGAACTAAAATCTTAACAAACAGTCTCTCAGACCATAGTGCAATCAAGTTAGAACTCAGAATTCAGAAACTAACTCAGAACCGCACAGCTTCATGGAAACTGAACAACTGGCTCTTGAATGTTGATTGGATAAACAATGAAATGAAAACAGAAATAAAAAAGTTATTCGAAACCAACGAGAACAAAGACACGACATACCAGAATCTCTGGGACACATTTAAAGCAGTCTGTAGAGGAAAATATATAGCAATAAGTGCCCACATGAGAAGAGTAGAGTGATCCAAAATTGGCGCCCTATCGTCTAAATTGAAAGAGCTAGAGGAGCAAGATCAAAAAAGCTCAAAACCTAGCCGAAGACAGGAAATAACTAAGATCAGAGCAGAACGGAAGGAGATAAAGACATGAAAAACCCTTCAAAAAATCAATAAATCTAAGAGCTGGTTTTTCAAAAAGATCAACAAAATAGACAGACCACTAGCCAGACTGATAAAAAAGAAAAGAGAGAACAACAAAATAGATGCAATAAAAAATGATAAAGGGGAAATCACCACAGATTCCACAGAAATTGAATCCATCATCAGAGAATACTACAAACAACTCTATGCACATAAACTAGTAAACCAGCAAGAAATGGACAAATTCCTGGACACCTGTGTCCTCCCAAGCCTAAACCAGGAGAAAGCTGAAACTACGAATAGACCAATGACAAGGTCTGAAGTTGAGGCAGCAATTAAGAGCCTACCACACAAAAAAAGCCCAGGTCCAGATGGGTTCACAGCCGAATTCTACCAGACACACAAAGAGGAGCTGGTACCATTCCTTCTGAAACTATTCCAAATAATTCAAAAAGAGGGAACCCTTCCCAAATCATTTTATGAGACCAACATCATCCTGATACCAAAACCCGGCAGACACTAAACAAGAAAAGAAAACTTCAGGCCAATATCCATGATGAACATAGATGCAAAAATCTTCAATAAAATACTGATAAGTCGATTGCAACAGCACATTAAAAAACTTATCCATCATGATCAAGTAGGATTCATCCCAGGGATGCAAGGCTGGTTCAACATACGCAAGTCTATCAATGTAATTCACCACATAAACAGAAGCAAAAACAAAAACCACATGATTATCTCAATTGATGCAGAGAAGGCATTTGACAAAATTCAACAGCCCTTTATGCTAAAAACCCTCAATAAACTTTGTATTCATGGAACATATCTCAAAGTAATAAAAGCTATTTACAACAAACCAACAGCCAATATCATACTTAATGGGCAAAAATTGGAAGCATTCCCTTTGAAATCCAGCACTAGACAAGGATGCCCTCTCTCACCACTCCTATTCAACATAGTACTGGAAGTTCTAGCCAGAGCAATCAGGCAAGAAAAAGAAATAAAGGGTATTCAAATAGGAACGGTGGAAGCCAAAGTGTCTCTATATGCAGACAACATAATAGTATACCTAGAAGACCCCATCACCTCAGCCCCAAAACTCCTGAAACCGATAAGCAACTTCAGCAAAGTCTCAGGATATAAAATCAACGTGCAAAAATCACAGGCATTCCTATACACCAATAGCAGACTTAAAGAGAACCAAATCAAGAACAAACTGCCATTCACAATTGCTATGAAGAGAATAAAATACCAGGAATACAACCCACAAGGAACGTAAGGGACCTCTTTAAGAAAAACTACAAACCACTGCTCAACAAAATAAGAGAGGACACAAACAGATGGAGAAACATTCCATGTTCATGGTTAGGAAGAATCAATATCGTGAGAATGGCTAAACTGCCCAAAGTAATTTACACAATCAACGCCATCCCCATCAAACTGCCATTGAATTTCTTCACAGAACTGGAAAAAACCACCATGAATTTCATATGGAACCAAAAGAGAGCCCGCATAGCCAAGTCAATTTTAAGCAAAAAGAACACAGCGGGAGGCATCACGCTACCAGACTTCAAACGATACTACAAGGCTACAGTAATCAAAACAGCATGGAACTGGTACCAAAACAGAGATATAGACCAATGGAACAGAACAGAGGCATTGGAGGCAAATCAACATATCTACAACCATATAATCTTTGATAAACCAGACAAAAACAAGCAATAGGGAAAGGATTCCCTGTTTAATAAATGGTGTTGGGAAAACTGGCTAGCCATGTGCAGAAAGCAGAAACTGGACCCCTTCCTGACACCTTACACTAAAATTAACTCCAGATGGAAAGACTTAAACATAAGACCTGGCACCATAAAAACCCTAGAAGAAAATCTAGGCAAAACCATTCAGGACATAGGAGTAGGCAAGGACTTCATGACCAAAACACCAAAAGCATTGGCAACAAAGGCCAAAATAGACAAATGGGACCTAATCAAACTCCACAGCTTTTGCACGGCAAAGGAAACTGTCACTAGAGTGAATCGGCAACCAACAGAATGGGAAAAAAATCTTTGCAGTTTACCCATCTGACAAAGGGCTGATATCCAGAATTTACAAAGAACTCAAACAGATTTACAGGAAAAAAACAAACAAACCCATTCAAAAATGGGCAAAGGATATGAACAGACACTTTACAAAAGAAGACATACATGAGGCCAACAAACACATGAAAAAATGCTCATCATCACTGGTCATTAGACAGATGCAAATCAAAACCACATTGAGATACCATCTCACACCAGTTAGAATGGTGGTCATTAAAAAAATCTGGAGACAACAGATGCTGGAGAGGATGTGGAGAAATAGGAACACTTTTACACTGTTAGTGGGAGTGTAAATTAGTTCAATCGTTGTGGAAGACAGTGTGGCGATTCCGCAGGGATCTAGAAATAGAAATTCCATTTGACCCAGCAATCCCTTTACTGGGTATATATCCAAAGGACTATAAATCATTCTACTATAAGGACACATGCACACGAATGTTCATTGCAGCACTGTTTACAATAGCAAAGACCTGGAACCAACCCAAATGCCCATCAATGATAGACTGGACTGGGAAAATGTGGCACATATACACCATGGAATATTATGCAGCAATCAAAAATGATGAGTTTGTGTCCTTTGTAAGGACATGGATGAATCTGGAGAACATCATTCTCAGCAAACTGACACAAGAACAGAAAAGGAAATAGCGCATATACTCACTTATAGGCGGGTGAGAAAAATGAGAACACATGGACACAGGGAGGGGGTCTACTACACACTGGGGTCTATTGAGGGGAATGAGGAAGGGACAGCGGCGGGGGGGAGCTTGGGAGGGATAGCCTGGGGAGAAGTGCCAAGTGTGGGTGAAGGGGAGGAAGGCAGCAAAACACACTGCCATGTGTGTACCTATGCACTATCTTGCACGTTCTGCACATGTACCCCAAAACCTAAAATGCAATAAAAATTAAAAAAAAAAAAAAAAAAAAAAGAAGTCCAGGAAAGTGAGATGGCTCAGTTAAGGTCCCAGAGCTAGCAACTTTCAAACTAGCAAGTAGACTTTTCTTACTATTCTAAAGATACAATGAAAGTTTTTAATGTCATAGCATTCCTTTCAAGTTTTCTGAGCTTTTGGTGTTTGGATTTAATTTGAATTAATCAAGCATGTTCTCAAACAAGAAAGTTCAAAGTCTATGTGGAATTAAGTTGGCCATATATAAAGATGGATTTAGTAACTGATTTTAAATTACTAATAGGTTTTTCAAAATTTTAATTTTATATTAATATGAGCATATATGCCTCATGACTCTTAAGGACAACTTGATAAAATAGTTAAATATTTAAAGCAAGCAATAAAGCAGGTAGAGAGGATGGGAAAGTGTCCCATTTCTTTTCTTTTCTTATTAGAGAGAGTCTCGCTCTGTTGCCAGGCTGGAGTGCAGTCGTGTAATCTTGGCTCACTGCAATCTCTGCCTCCTGGGTTCAAGCAGTTCCCCAGCCTCAGCCTCCAGAGTAGCTGGGACTACAGGTACACACCACCACACCCAGCTAATTTTTTGTATTTTAGCAGAGATGTGGTTTCACTGTGTTGGTCAGGATGATCTTGATCTCCTGACTTTGTGATCCACCCACCTCAGCTTCCCAACGTGCTGGGATTGCAGGCATGAGCCACCGCACCTAGCCAAAAGATCCCATTTCTTTCTAGCAGAGTCACAGTAGATAAATGACTGCAATAACTGGATCAGTGGGAACAACGTGCTACCTGGCTGTGGACCCAAAAGGAGAATTCAATATAACCAGAGTGAAGGTACAGAGAGGAAGACCAAGGTTAAGTCGGCCAAGAGTGGACTAGTAGACCACCCATCATGTAAAGACAATTAAAGAATATTCAGGCCTAGGAAAAGAAACTGAAGGACAAGGAAAAGAAAACATAAACCTGAAAACTCAGAGAAAGGACAAGCCTACAAATTTTGCACGGTACCAAAGCAGAAAATATTTCAGAAAACTCCTTGGAGTTCACAGTCTCATGGAAGAAGTAAAAATAGACTCTCAGACAAAAGGTACTACTTATGAGCCACTATCTGTATCAAAGTTATAGAACAATAAACATTTATATGCTGAAAAGCACAGCTTCAAATATGCATAATAAAATCTGTTAGAAACACGAAGAAACTGAGGAAAATCACACAAGTTTTCATAGAAAATTTCAATACATCATACATGTTTGGGTTGTTATAACAAAATGTCATAAACTATGTAGCTTATAAACAACAGAAATTTAATTCTCACATTTCTAGGGGCTGAGAAGTCTAAGATCAAGTTGCCAGAATATTTGATGTCTGATAAGGACTCATTTTCTGGTTCACAGATGGTGCCTTCTAGCTGTGTCTTTGCATGGTGGAAGGGACAAAGGAGCTCTCTGAAGCCAATTTATAAAAGTACTGATCTCATTCACCTCCCAAAGGTCCTAACTCCTAACACGATAATATTGGTGATTAAGTTTCAACATATAGATTTGCAGGGGGGGGGACACAAATATTCAGACCATAACATCATGCTTTGACAATTCTAAGGGATTTCTCTTTAAAAATTCAGAAAATATTGGAAAGTCTAAAATTAACCTAACAAAGTTTAGTTTAGATAGACAATAGATAACTTGTAATAGAAAAATATTCTTTTCAATAATTCATGAAACAGAAATTAATTATCTACTGGGACACAAAACTTTATGTCAGAGTTGAAGTGATAGAAGTCATATCTTCTGACTAAAATGTAATAAAACTGTAATTTAATGAAAATGCTTAAACAAAAAGGCTCACCTTTGTGAAAAATGGAAAATATGTCTTAAATAATTATTGGGTTAAAAAGAAACCAAAGCTTCCAGTAAAGAATATTGAGAAAATTTGAAAAAATAAAAACTCTTTCTCTTAAAATATATATAAGATGTGACAAAGCTATACTGGGGCAAACTCATAACTTCTTATGCTTAAATTACTTTACAGATAAGTATAAAAAGAACAAGTGCTTCAACAAAATAAAACGTAAAATGTTAGAGTTACAAAAATACTAAGTGAAACCAGAAACTGAGAGGAAAATGTAGTTTGATCACTAAAATCAAAAACTTGTCTTTGGGGAAAATTTTTTTGAAAGAATATCTCTTAAGCCCTTGCTCTGGTCTAAGAATTAGTGGAAAGGAAATATAAATATATTTCTGAAATGTTACTGATGCTATCTTTGGTCCCGTATTGTTCCCTGAGTACTCAATGTTATCACTGATTTAGAGCCCTAAGTAACTATAGGTCATAGATCCAAAAGGCACCCACTCCCTAACAAGCTCATGACTTCCTTATAACCTGAATTCTACTTGCTTTTCCTCTGCTCAGTTTTTGTCCCATGAACACTATCCATGAATAACCAGAGATTCTCTAAATATGCTTATAATCAATTTTTCTTAAGCCATAACTACTACTCCTGTGTTTAACATGAATAGATAAATCTATTTCTCTATCTGGATCTCTGAGTCCAAGCAAGCTAAAATCAGTATCCTTCTGACATGTTCTCATACCTCTCCCTCACTGTTCTGGTGGCCCTCTGCTGCCCCCTCTTGGGTCTAGGCTACTTTTTCAAGCTCTGCGATGTGTGGCTTAAGCCTCTGAATGAAACCTTCAAGTGTTTTTGAAATACCTGTGTAACCAATGCAGAGTTGGTGAGTCTTAGCTTTTACTAATAGAATAAAATTATAAAGGTTTTCAGTACTTATAATTCTAACATATAAATAAAGAAAATTTGCCGATTGTAAAAACAGCATATTTATTTTTACCAAGTAGCTTCAGAAACTCAGTTCAAATCTTTCCAGATTAACCTTATTTTTCTACACAAAAATAAGGTACAGAAATAATGAATGTTCCCAATAATTCAGTGATTCTTGATATTTTGAGTCATAAATGGCTACAAAATCAGATGAAAACCATAAGTCAGAAGAGTGTACATTCAAAGGCCATGCACCAGGACACTGAAATGTGCTTCCACAATCTATTTTCAAGGAAGGACTTGTTGCACCAGTAGTGAGGGGTGCTATCTGCAGACATCTTTCAGCTGTCCACATCTTTAGGAAGACTTGGTTTTCCTAAGGTCATATGTCCCTTTTAGAGGCCTACATTAATGAATAATTGTTACAGTAGGTAGCTAGCCAGGCATGAGCTGGGCAGGAGAGGGCTCCCCTAACTCCAACAGAAATGTCAGGTGACCATCAGGTGATAGTCAGGCAATTGTTATGCTGCCTCTGTAAAATAATAATAGGTGCTTCCCAATAAGCATAGGAATTTGGTGAGTGAGCTCAAGCATAAACAATAAGAGGCAAAATGGTGGAGTTTAACTGGCATATGACCTTCCAGGAGCATTCCACTGGTAAAGAGAAGAATGCCTCAAGTGAGAATGCATACTAACTCCAGTAACACTCTGTGCAGGAGGACAGGCAGCCCCAAGGGAAGAATAAAATGAAAAAGGACGCAAGTTCATGGAAGTATGTCAAGATATAAAACCCCAAGTCAAAAGGTCAAACCCCACACTTGTCCTTCAAGTTGCCTGCTTGGGACTCTTCCAAGTGTACTTTTCTTCCTGAGTTAGTTTTTAAATAAACTTTCACTGCTGCTCTAAAACTTGTCTCAGTCTCTTCTTCTGCCTTATGTCCCGCAAATTTTTTCTTCTGAATAGGCAAGAATCGAAGTTGCTGCAGACCAGTATAGATTCACTGCCACTAACATAATCCCTGCTGGGTGATCTTAGCCCCATTCAGGCAACTATAAAGGGTCATTCTAGTTCTAGAGCTTCCCCGTGGAGTCAGCTGAGGCTACAGCTGGGTCTGTATTACACCACAACCTCTTCCTCTGCCTACTTGTATTAGGCCATTTTTGCTAGCTATAAAGAAATAGCTGAGTTTGAGGAATTTATAAAGAAAAGAGGTTAAATTTGGTTATGGTTCTGCAGGCTGTACAGGAAGCACAGTCCTGGCATCTTCTGGTGAGGGCCTTGGGAAGCTTACAATCGTGGTGGAAAACAAAGGGGACCCAATAAGTCTGTCACACGATGAGAATGGGAGCAAGAAATAGAGAAGGAAGAGGTCCCATATTCGAAACAACCAGATTTCTGTGTGAACTGAGAGGAAACTCACTCATCACCGAGAGGATGGTACTAAACCACTCATGAAGGATTTTTCTCCATGGTCCAATCACCCCACCAGCGATTGGACCATGGAGAAAAATTGCCCCCAACATTGGCAATCATATTTCCATATAAGATTTGGAAGAGATAAACATCCAAACCATAATACTACTCCTGTTTTCTTTCCCCCTCTTCTACTTGTATTGATATCTTTTGTAAGGGCAAACCTTAATAAACATCTCTTCTAAACTTCATCTCAGAGTCTCCTTCCTGAAGAGCCCAACAACATGTGACAACTACAAACATAACTATATAAAGCAGCACTTTTTCTTTTTCCTGGAAATTATTCAAAAGCTACAAGAAGACGCTTTCATAAGTTTGCAAACCATTTTGGGAGGACTTAGACACAATTGAATAACTCTATAAATCGGCATTTTCCCTTTTTCTTGGAAATTATTCAAAAGCTACAAGAAGAAACTTTCATAAGTTTGCAAACTATTTTTGAAGAATTTGGATGCATATTTAACTTCCATACTCCATCTTATATCAAACACTATCAAAAGCAAATTACTATTTTTAGATACACAAAAAAGCAGTGAAAACACAAATTACTATTTTTAGATACACAAAAAAGGCAGTGAAAACAAGAATCCCTGGTGATAAATCTCAAGAGCAGAGACCCAATGAAAAATAGATCTCAAAAAACACCAACAAAATATACTTTCTGAAAGTGTGAGTACACTGTAAAGTGAAAAAGTAATATTCTTTTTTTGTGACCGTTAGTACCAAGACTGGATAGATTGAATTGACATGTCTTTCTTCTTAAAAAGGCCTGGGGCTATAAACAAAGTATACAGAAAAATCATATTTACAGGAAGTAATATGACTCTGTAACAGAAGAGGAGAAAGGTTTTGCTCTATAAAAATTAGCCAGAAACTGTAACTTTGCTTCCTATCCCCAAAGAAACCTCTTAAAAACGGCCAGTGCAGGAAAGCCTAACTAATTCAATGATGAGTAATATTTTAAAAGGAGAAAGTCCATTTTTAAATTACTATTTTGGCCAGGTTCATCCCTGTAATCACAGCACTTTGGGAGGCCGAGGTAGGTGAATCACTCGAGGTCAGGAGTTCAAGACCAGCCCGGCCAGCATGGCAAAACCCCATTTCTACTAAAAATACAAAAATCAGCCAGATGTGGTGGTGGGTATCTGTAATCCCAGCTACTAACGAGGCTGAGGAGAGAGAATCAATTGAACCTGGGAGGTGGAGGTTGAAGTGAGCCAAGACTGCACTACTGCACTCCAGCCTGTGCAACAGAGTGAGACTTGTCTCAAAAAATAATAATAATAATAAATAAAACACTATTTTTAAAAGTCTCTCTTTTTTTTTCCCTTTCCACTTCCTTTCTTAAAAAAAAATCTATTAATTCCTTTTACTTCCTATCCTTTGAGGCAGTTAACACAAGTGGAAACTATAGGGCCAAGGAAACTCTTTGTGCTGTTGAGGTGGGTAGGGCCTAGTAGGCAACTTACTGGGTCAGGAGTTGGATTACATACAGGAGGAAAAAGCAAATAAGTGAATAAATTGAGAATAATGAGAAACAAGTTCCTCATTATTAGATAAAGGAGTTACAAATTGCCAGAATCATCCCTTTGGTATTAAGTTTCAATTGGAGTTATCACTGGGAATACAGAATTTCTTAAATAGACAGATAGATATAGAAGTAAATACAAATGTTTGTGTATGTGAGTGACAGACATTTTCTACTTCTGCCTAGTGGGAAAGCCTAGAAGCAATTAATCCCAGGAGCAGTGAGCAGACGCAGTGCTCAGATATTGGTTTCTTTTTTTTTTTTTTGAGACGGGTTTTGCTCTTGTTACCCAGGCTGGAGTGCAATGGTGCGATCTCGGCTCACCGTAACCTCTGCCTCCTGGGTTCAGGCAATTCTCCTGCTTCAGCCTCCTGAGTAGCTGGGATTACAGGTACAGCCATCGTGCCCAGCTAATTTTTTGTAACTTTAGTAGAGACGGGGTTTCACCATGTTGACCAGGATGGTCTCGATATCTTGACCTCGTGATCCACCCGCCTCGGCCTCCCAAAGTGCTGGGATTACAGGCTTGAGCCACTGCGCCCGGCCTCAGATATTGGTTTCTAAGTATCATTCTCTAATGTAGAACAAGACCTCCTTAGAGAAAGGAAAGAATAATATGAACTGGCTTGAGAACAGCCTGAGCAACATGGCAAAACCCTATTTCCACAAAAAAAAAAAAAAAATGAGTTGGTTATGGTGGCATGCCTGTAGTCCCAGCTACTTGGGAGGCTAAGGAAAAAGGATCACCTGAGCCTAGGGAGGTAGAGGCTTCCATAAACCATGACAGCACCACTGTACTCCAGCCTGGGAAACACAGTGAGACCATGGAAGATCTTATGCCAGAAAAAGGGAAAGAGATCAAACAAAGGAATATGATGGAAAAAAGTAAAAGATAGGATCTAGTTTCTGGGTGGGGGGTTTCCCCATTTGCCAAATATGTAGCAAATTGAGCAACAAGATAAATAATTATAACAATGGATTCTAAACCCATTAAATAAACAGAAATCTGTAAGTAGATGTGTGTGTTTGTGTGTGTATATGTGTGTGTGTGAGAGAGAGAGAGGAAGAGGAAGAAGAAGAAGAAGAAGTTGTTGTTACTACTTCTAGCCAAATGCAAATTAAATGTAGAAAAAAATGATGAAATGAGAAAATTACAATTTGGTAACCATGAAAATAAGAACTTATTGAGGTAAGAACCTTGAATGGATGCTGAAATGAATGGGTAAATAATTATTGAAGAACAGGGTATTTACAATCTGAAAACATCTCTCTCCAAAATGCTTATTAAAAAGAGAAATGGAAACTTTACAATTGTGAAACCTGGAGGATATCACTTTAAACAAGTGATAACTGTGTTATCATCAGTAATGAGACAAATCAGCACCATACGTTTACTTATACAGTATTAATACAATGAGAAGAACACGGAACACAGCATCGCTTCTCCCATTTTCCTATCCTGAATGCCTAAGTTGTGACTTAGTTCATTCAGGCTACTATAACTAAAAACCTTAAACTGGGTAGTGTATAAACAGCAGAAATTTATTTCTCACATTTCTGAAGTATGGGAAGTCTATGATTAAGGTGTTAATAGATTTGGTGTCTGGTGCTGGTCTGCTTCCAATGAACTCTAAAGGGTCATCCTGGTGCCAGAGCTTCCTCATGGAGTCAGCTGATGCTACAGTTGGGCCTGTCTCAAAACACAACAAAACAGCACCCTCTTGCTATGTCTTCACATGGCAGAAGACTAGTTAGCTCCCTGGAGTTTCTTTTATAAGAGCACAGATCCCAATTGTGAGGCCTCTGCTGCAACAACCTAATCACCTGCCAAAGGCCCCACCTTCTGATATCATCACACTGGTGATTAGGTTTCAGTGTATGAATTTGCGGGGGTGGGGGGTGAACACAAACATGAATATTCAGAACATAACAAGCTGAATCTAATTACAAGGAAACATCAGACAAATCTAAACTTAAGAGGTATGATACAATTTAACTAACTTTCATTCTTCAAAAAATAAGTCATGAAAGAGAAGGCTGACTATGGGTTCTAGATTGCTGGATAATCAAGGGACAGGACAACTAAGTGCAACACGTAATCCTCCACTGGACCCTGAACCAGATAAACTATTTATTTATTTGTTTGTTATAAAAATAACACTGGGACAATTGGCAAAATGTGAATATGCTCAAAGTGTAGATATTAGCATTCTACCTATTAATTTTCTGATTTTGGTATCTTGTGGTTATTCAGTAAAACGTTTTTACATTTGAAAAAATACATATTTATGTAGTTACCTGACATATGGCATCATGTCTACAACTTACTTTTAATTGATTCAGAAAAATAGTTGTTACATAGATAGATACATAGACAGACAGACAACAAAAGTGGCAAAAGGATAACATTTGGGGCATTGGGATAAAGGGTAGATGGAATTCTTCATACTATTATAACTTTTCTCCAAACCTAGAATTTTTTCAACTAAGAAATTTTTAAAACACAGTACTTTTTGAAAGCAAAAATGAAATTACATGAAAAATGTCACAGTGAAAATTAAAGCTGTGATCAAATATTCTGCTGTAAAATAAAAAACTTACTGGGCCAGGCACAGTGTCTCATGCCTGTAATCCCAGCACTTTGAGAGACTGAAGTAGGTGGATCATCGAGCCAGGTGTTGACACGGTGAAAGCCCATCTCTACTAAAAATACAAAAATTAGCTGGGCATGGTGGTACGTACCTGTAATCCTAACTACTTGGGAGGCTGAGGTCAGAGAACTGCTTGAACCCAGGAGATAGAGGTTGCAGTGAGCCGAGTGAGCCAAAATTGCACCACTGCACTCTAGTCTGGGTGATAGAATGAGACTCCATTTCAATAACTAAAAAATAAAAAAAACAGAAACTTATTAATACAATTCTCTCTAACTAGATAGAATACCACAAAGCAGAAATGCCAGAGCTTTGAAATGGTAAGAAAGGGGAAGAAATGGTAAGACAATGAAAGGCGATACATTAGTAGAAAAACTAAAACGAAACAAGAAATAGAAAAAGAAAAAAATTATACACAAAAAAAACTAATATGAGAAATAAAATTAGAAGAAACAATCAAAATTAGACACTAGTGGAATACAGATGATGGAACTTAAAAATGAAGTAAGCGTAACAAATAAAATTAAAATGCATTAAACATGAAATAATAAATAAAGAAGATGATGGTGGATCAAGCAACTATGGTTGGAATCATCAAAAAAGAAACCAAAAACAGTAGAACAAATAATTGTATAGTATTTTTAAATGCCATACTTATTACTCTGAAAGAAAGATAACAATAATTGAATTGAGACTGGTTTAGGGGAATCAAATGACTAGAGGGCTTTTTTTATCTGAAACAATCAGAAATGATGAAACTGGACTCAAGACTTTTTCAATTTCTATAGAAAGAAGCTGGTTCACAAGTTTATAGGAACAGTGATGTATTTAAAAAAGTTTATCTGTATTTAAGTCTGACTACTCAGTTTATTAGCTATATATTTTTTATGAGTTGGGGAGTTATGTGCAGGTTTATACATGGGTATATTGTATGATCAATTAGCCATATTTGTGTATGTGTCTATGAATATCTTATTTCTAGAAAGAAACAATCAATTGGCACCAGAAATTGCTCCTAGGGAAAGATGTATCTTGTAAATTTGGGACAAAAAAATAGAAGAGAGACAATTTTTGGTGATAATTACTTCCATGCAAAAAAACAAAAGGCAAGATGTACAGCAATAATCCAAAAGATACGGTGAATCGACCACGCTACCCAAACACAGTCATTGCTAGTTCATGATAAAGAATTCAACAGATGCAATATTCAATCCTCATGCCCTCCTATTGCTAATAATTTCTGCCACCATCCTTCAAGTCATTAGACTGAACTTTATCTTCTCTTTAACATTGACTTTGATGGCTCTGCTATTAAACTGACCATCCTTACTAGATTCTCCTCTCTTCTAGCTTTGAATTGGAAATGTGTTAACCACTCTCCTTTGTTACTAAATTTGATTTCCCTTAGATCCTGATTTCTGTATTCCAGTCACACACAACTGATCTTATCCTGAGGCCTAATTATTCCAGAAAATTTAATGTTGTTTTTACTGTGGATACATCTATCTTTTATCTAAAGAATGATGTTATTTTGATACATTAGTTTGTTCTAATATTTTAACCTAAACCTTCAAAATAAATACTTTGTAGATGACTAGGTTTTCTCTTTTCAGTAAGATTCTAATTTTCCTTTGGGAATAATTTCAGTGTATAAATACTTAGGCCTCTTATTTATAACTCATGTAATAGATTAATTCAGTTTTTCCATTTTGTCTTACTTTATTCTCAGTAAAAATAGAGACCACCTAGCTACTACATTCCGGGGGGGTGGGAAGCATATTTTTGTTAAAAGAACAACTTCAGCTGAATTACATTTAAAGGAGTTTAATTGAGCAATGCACGATTCTCAAATTGGGCAGCCCCCAGAATCATAGCAGATTCAAAGAGACTCTAGAGCAGCCACATGGTGGAAGAAGAGTTACAGACCAAAAAAAAGGAAGTGACATACAGAAATTGGAAGTGAGGCACAGAAACAACTAGATTGGTTACAGCTCAGCATTTGCCTTATTTGAACACAGTTTGAACATTAGGCAGTGTATGAGTGGTTGAAGTTCGGCTGCTAGGATTGGCCAACACTCAGCTATTTCTGATGCATACTCCTAAGTTAGGTTTTCAATCTTGTCTACCTATTAAGTTAGGTTTCAGTTCACCCACAAGGACTCAAATATAGAAGTACAGAGTCCTTTTCAGGTCATATTTAGTTTGCTTTAACATTTTAATAGTGTTTTCCTAAATGATGATCCATGGGATATGATATGTTGTTTTGTTTTGTTTCAGGGTTTGAGATCATATAAATTTAAGAAACATTGGATTAAACAATATTAAATACTTTTATTTATGGCAGTATTTGCCAACGTCTTTAAAAAGTAATGTGTGTTGTGAATTTCTGATAAGGAAAGTAGCAAACCTACTGAAAATGATCCCTTCACTTTGGGACTGCCCCTTTTTATTTCAAGATTCTTCTTTTTATAAGAATAAGTAACTCCTCTTCCTGTAATAGTTCTTCACAGCATACATCTTCCAAAAATTAAGTCATATTTATTCCTTGCAATTGTCCCTGTTCCAAGAGTTGGTGAAATGATTCTCAATTAAGATGTAAAGTGGCCTCTGGTTTCTGAGCAAAATCCCACTTTTTAAAACAGATATATAAACAAAGAATATAAAATTATTTTATATAATTTGGCTGTCATTCATGAAATTTTCCTCACATTAGCTTTTAGATCTTTGATAAAGGCATTATTGACCTTAGAATATTATTTAAAAGTATGTGTATATATATATATATATATTTTTTTTTTTTTTTCTTCTTCTTCTTCTTCTCCTTCCTCTTCCCTCTTCCTCCTCCTCCTCCTTCCCTTTTTTTTGTGACACAGGGTTTTATTCTGTTGCCCAGGCTGGAGTGCAGTGGTGAAATCACAGCTCACTGGAGCTTTGAACTCCTGGGCATATATGAGTATATTTACTGCAAGAGTATTGTGTGGGAAATATGCAAGGCACAAGAAAATGCATTAATTCATTTAATCATTGTTTACTAAGCCCCTTCTTCATGTCAAGCACTAGGTTACATGATGGCAGTAAAATTCTACAAATTAATCTGGCCTCTGCCCTCCCAGATCTTCCTATAATTTTCTATCCTAGCTATGGTAAGGTGGCAGAATATGCCACAGCAAACTTTTCCACTTTGGCACAGGATTACTTTGAGCTGAAGGCAACTGAGAAGAAGATACAAGAAAAGCTCTCTGTTCTCCTTCTGTCATCTAAAAGTAGGGCATAAATTTACAAAGTTGTTCCCTGTTTTCTACAAGGAAGGACAAAAGTTAATTACCAGAGACAGCTTTAGACCCTCACAGTCTGTAGACAGAATCAGAGGAATGTATACAATACACTTTGCTAACTAGCCTTTATTTACCTAGTTTCCCATATATTTGCCTTCTCACAATTTGCCACTCCTAGAGGCTCTTGTCATTTTTCTAAAAACTAATTGTTTCTTTGCTGAAATTCTATATAAGTCCAAGTTCTAACCAAACCTTTGAGTTACTCATCTCCAGGTACTCCCATATGTTACATGCACAATGCATGTGTTAATAAGCTTTTGTTTGTTTTCCCCTTATTTTTCTGCCTTTTGTCAATTTAACTCAGAGGACTCTACCCAGAAAACCTAGGAGGGTATTAGGAAAGAATTTTTCATCTTCTATATGCATACACAAAATTTGTCTGAGGCATTATGATATGTGGCAGATAATTGTAAAAACTGTTTTTCTGTTTTCAGTAACATTCATGCTAATGTATTCAGGGAATGTTTCAACCTGTAATTAAGGATTATTACTCTCCCATAATTAAAAACTGATGTAAATTAATATATTTATAGTTGATTAAATTACTTCATCAAATGTTCTTTATGCTATATACTGAAACTTTTTGTCTCATTTAAATTTAAAAATGAGGAAGCTACACACTAAAAAGAGATAACTTACCAAAAATTTAATACTTTGACAAATAATTCTTTTAAAAAGCTAATCTCCAAGTTCTGGTTTATTAAGATAATTTTAAATATATTTATATGATTGAGACAGGCAGGCTGGTTATTCCCTATTTTAAGACTGTCTAAAGGAAAAATAAAGCCCCTCACTCAAGCACTAGCTTATCTGACTCTCAGCCCATCAGTGACAAGAGACCCAAGAAACTATTAACAGCAAGCTCCTATTTCAGGAAGCTAGGGATTTCCCCAGAGCCCTGCAAGTGTAGCTGGACTTAAAATCCAACCTAAAGTAGCCAGGTGCAGTGGATCACAAGGTCAGGAGTTCGAGAACAGCCTAACCAACATGGTGAATCTTCTTCTCTGCTAAAAGTAGAAAAATATGCTGGGCGTGGTGGCATGTGCCTGTAATCCCAGCTATTTGGGAGGCTGAGGCAGGAGAATCACTTGAACCTGGAAGGTAGAGGTTGTAGTGAGCTGAAATTGTGCCACTGCACTCCAGCCTGGGCAACAGAGCAAGACTCCATCTCAAAAGAAAAAAAAAGAAATTCAACCTAATGTTACCTCTTCCTTATTTATTGCTAAAATTCACACCCAAGGGTGGAGATTTTAAATGCCAATGTTACATGCAATGTATGAAGATGCATGTTGAGCTACTGTGCAAGCACTAGAAAAAGCTCTCTTATAGATGCCCTAATGTAATCTGTCCCTATGAAAAGAGCCTATAAAATTAACCCACACACTACCCTCAGAGAACAGCCAGCTCTTTTTCCTTTCTCAGCACTAGCTCCCTTGTGCACAAGCTGGAATAAAATTAAACTTACCTTTGCTACTATGTTGTGTAATCTCTCTTGATTTCAATATTGGGAGATTACAAAAACCCTGGGTATTAATAGCATAATAACCATATTTTTGACAAATTTAACAGGTAAAATAGGAAGCCAAAGAAATATGTCAAAAAAATTTTTTAACTAATTTCAAACTTCAGAAAAGTTGCAAGTGCTATATACAAAGATTTTCTATGTATCTTTCACCTCTATTCACCAAATATTAAAATTTTATCTTGTTCACACAATGTGTGTATGTACACACACACACACTGTTTTATAAAACATTTGAGAATACATTTCCAACATGATCCTTTTTACTCCTAGATACTTCAATGTACATTTCCAAAAATATAATACTTTTCTATATAACCACAGTATAACAATCAAAAACAGAAAACAATTTTGATGATACTGTTTTGTAATTCACAAGCCCCATTCAAATTTTGCCAATTGTCTCAATAATGTTCTTTATAGCAGTAACAGTAATTATTTATTATTATTCTTATTTCTGCTCCAGTATCTAATCCATGATTATATGTGGCATTTAATTGTCAAGTATCTTGTTTCCTTTAATCTGGACAGTTTCTTAGTCCTTTTCTTTCATGACCTAGATATTTTGAAGAGTACAGGCCATTTATGTTGCATAATATCCCTTAATTTGGATTTGTCTGACGTTTCTTCATGATTTATTTCGGTTTATATGTTTTTAGCAAAAATACCTCAGAAGTGATAGTGCTCACTCCTCAGTGTATTATGTAAGAAGACACATGAAATCTATTTGTTCTATTACTGGTGATGTTAAAACTTTGATCTTTTGAATACGGTGTCTGTCAGGTTTTCCACTGAAAAGCTTCCTCATAAATTTTTTGTGGGCTTTCCTATGTGCTTATATAATCATGGGCTTGCTTTGATGCAAGGAGCTTGACTAAGTAATGTGTTAAGATTTACTCAATGTAACTTCATTTTATGATATCTCTATATTAAGTTTTTTTTAAAAAAACCAAAAGATTATTTTTATACATCTGATTCTGTGGTATGTACAATAACACTTTATAATCAACACATATGGATGTCTATGATAAGTAATGATGTGAATTTTAGTATCATTGTGAAAATGAAAGCACACCTGCTAAGCTTTAGAGAGTGACCTGTAAATTTAACAGAAAAGTATTTGTGCAGTAAGAAATGGAGATTAACACCACAACCCACTAAAAATTGTTTGAAAAAAATTCTTAGAAATATAAGGCATGGCCATCAAATAGATGAAAGGGAAGAGAGAGAAATGATAGAACATGATATTTTTCTAGGATCACTATTACTACATTTTCAAAAAATTTATTCTTTTTTGATTAAGTAAATAACTTGAATAGAAAAAAGTACCTAAAATATTATTTAAATAATTTATAGTTGTTCTTTATCATTAATGATTTAAAATATTATATGCATATGCATTTATTACTCAAATATGCATAAAGTCAGAATTAAAAGTCAAAATAGTGCATTTGTTATTGGATACACTAAGTGTAGGTTAGCATTTTTATTAAAAAATTTAACCATGGTTGCCAGTACAAACCAAATAGAACTAACTTCACGTATTTCCACAAATACAATCTTTTCAATGTTTTCTTTAATCATTTTTAAAAATTTGTATTATTTTTACTCTATGCCTTTAAGCTCTGTTGGACCTTTTCACTGTTTATTCATGCCATGGGAAGCTCTTATAGTCAGTACTGGCACTGGCATTACAGACAGTGAAAAGCAAGAAACACTATATGGTTTTAGAAAATGTGTCAAGTCTGTATACAAAAAAAACTTAAAACTTTTGAGATTGCTAGTAGGATATTCAAGGCAATTTTGAGTGTCTCTGATGTTTGGTTTGGGGAGTGCTTGATATATAACTGCTTTAAATAGAGGAAAATCTTCAAATAAAGCAGAGGGCAAAGAAATATCACAGTCTAGTCAATGTGTCAACTTGATCTTAGCATTATATTAAAAGTTAGGAAAGAAGGCAAAACAAAAAAATAATGAGACTTGTGATGTTTAAGCATCCATGAGTAAAGGCATTGTACTCTCATCTCTGTTTTGTGACATTTATTAAAACTATAGAATTGATCTGACTAAAAAGAAAATTTGGGGTTCTAATTGATAGAATTAAAACACATAGTTATAATACTACATGTTGTTTTTCTAGGCTACTCAATTAAGGATAAGAAACTTTTTAACCAGTGTGTTGATTCTTAGTGCCTCAAAACTCTATATAAAGTTCTAAGTACCTTTCTCAGGGCAGTAAGTGGAAGGAAGGGCCTGGGTAAAAGCTAGCTTTAGTGAATAGAATTCAAGGATTAATAAACTGTACAATTTATTCGTACTGGAATTTTTATAAAGTAAAAGTACATTAAGTTAAAAATTCAAGTCACTCTTTAAATCAGTGGTCCCCAACCTTTTTGGCACCAGGGACCAGTTTTGTGGAAGACAATTTTTCCACTGAGGGAATGGTGGGGTTGGGCGGGGGTGGGCATTGGTTTTGGGATGAAACTGTTCCACCTCAGATCATCAGGCATCAGATTCTCATTAGGAGTGCCCAACCTAGATCACAATAGCGTTCATGCTCCTATGAGAATCTAATGCCACTGCTGATCTGACAAGAAGCCAAGCTCAGGCAGTAAGGCTGGCTGGCCTGTCACTCACCTCCTGCTGTGCAACCCAGTTCTAACAGGTCACAGACTAGTACTGTCAGTGGCCAGAGTTTTGGGATTCCTGCCTCAAAGAGAAAGAAATCCAAAAAAGAAAGAAGATGGTACAAAATCAATAGGAAATGAATAAGTTGCACGACCTTTGGGTCCTTTTACCACCTACTGAGACATGTCCCTTCTTTCTCCATCCATTTTTCCACAGCTTTCCTCATTCTTTTCCTGACAACAGTATTTTTGGTCTTCTATGTGAGTCAGAGTTCTGTTATATATAGTAGACAGCATCGTATCTATCTTAATGAAAGAGGGATTTAACAAAGAATGTCATGATTTCAAAATAATCTATTACCCTAGGAAGGCTAGGGTAATAGATCATTAATAGATCTCAGATCACCACCCCAGAACCAGCCAACCAAGGCAGCCTTTATCTCTGGCAGGATCAGAAAGCAGGGAAGTCAGAAAGTCTTTCTCTGGCTGCCTCCAGTATCACTCTGCCCTATTCTTGATCTGGGATCACAGTGTAACTGTAGCAACTGTTAGCTTCCTGAACACAAAATATTAGGTGTGATCTGAGGATCAGGAAGCTCCTGCTGGAATTAATTCCTGGAACACACAGCCTTAGTTACAATCAAAGAATAGGCAGCCACCACCAGAATTATTGATTTTGGAGTCACTGGACTTGCTAGATTTGCATCAATAAAATAGATGCTTTCTAAACCCTACCTTTTTCCACACTTAAATCAGTTCTGAATTCAAAGCTAAAGAAAGTATATCAGAAAGGTAAAACCTAAATCCCCTTTAGAACAATAGCTTTACAATGTTCTACAAAACATAATTTTTAGTTACCAAACTTTGCAGTATAGAAATCCACACTAAAAGGAAGTTGAAATAGGTAGTGAGTTAGCCAGTAAACTATATCAACTATAGTGTACAATAACCTAAAATACTAATTTAGAGACTTGAATGATTATATGTAATAATCAAAATGTGCTCATCTTTCCTTTTTCTTCCATCTATATTATTTTTAAATTATATTTTATTTAATTTTGAAAAAAATCAAATATTCAGTTAATATTTTTACTGCAACCTTCAGCATCATCAGCTCTATTTAGGAAAATATAAGTGATTGGCAAAGTGATGCCATTACTGGCTAACATAATGAGTTTCAGGCAATGGAATTTTTCAACAGTATTTCTATATCTGCAGTTACACATTAATTTATTTCAAACAGTATAAGAATCTAAATAAGATTCAGAAATAATAATCAAAAAAGTATTATATTATTTATCCACAAACTCAAATGTCTTCAAAGATAAAAATGTATGATTTGCCTTAGGTTTAATAAAAATTAACTGTCAAAAATAAAATCAAAATATTTCTTTTTACTTATCTGACACACAATACAAATGTGTGTGACAGTACAAGTTTACATGTGAAACTAAAAAGTACAAATTAAATAATGGATGGAAATATTGTGTTAATTTCTTTCTTTTGAAATTTGTCACTCCATGATTTGGAACATTCATCTGACATTCTTTATATAAGCATGTCAATGACAGGTCTTCAATTTTTGGTTGTAAAATGAAATACCCAATTCAAACATATATTCTTAATCATTAAAAGATATTTAGTTTTATGTAGTTAATAGAAGAAAGTAGAGTTCACAAACGTAAGTAATTCCATGCATGGAAGGAATGCTTACATAGTCATTTTTATATGTAGAATGTGTTGGAGGCAAAGATACGAGGTGAATTCTGGTATTCCAATGTATTCACATTTAGTTTTTAGTTCTGTATAGTACTGCAGCTCAGGAAGCTTTCATTTTAGCTTTTCTGGGTGCTATCATCATTAACTGAGAAAGACAGCCTAAACAATGTTCATTTACATTTAAAAGTTTGAAAACTTCTTTGGAATTCACTCTTCAACTTCAAAAATTTGAAAATTTCTTCACCATAGGAAAGTAAGCTATATTATTCATTGTAAAATAAGTTTTAACAATGACTGGGTCAAAATAGTCACATGTGGAATTGTGACTACCTTTCCAGGGAAATACTTAAAAGTGGCAGTGTGGGAAGCTAAGAATAGGGAATTTGAATGAGTAGTTTCAGGATGAAATGTGAACATCTATATAGAATGAAACTCTTATTTGGTACTGAACTACTAATTCAAAGATAAATATATGCAGATTCAACAACCTATTTTTAGAAAAGCCATTCTACTATTCTACTGTCAGGTATTCTACTTTCTCAGACAAAACACTGATTTGTACAAAACCTACCATGTTTGTTGTTACCATCCTTATCTTACCCTCACTACTGCTGAGGAGGATCAAAATAGAAAATGAAACTTTGTGAGCTAGAGTTAAATTTAATATTGTTTTGCATTAAAGTCTTCTATTTTCCTGAAATTTGGGGGATGGAATAGGAGGTAGAAAGGAAGCCCTGAGAGCTTTTCTCAATAGACGTCATAGATATCTTTTCTCTAGACTTGTTAATGTTATAAGGCTCAGTAACAGCTATTTACTTTATTTAGGACTAACAACATTACTGCTTGGAATTATTTTCATAGAAAATAAAAAACAATTTAGAACAAATAAACATGATTTCCAGAGTCTGAGTTCTTAGATTATTTCCAAGAAAATAACTTTGAAGGACCTCAGAAATTTTGAGTCTCCTAAAGAAATATTTTCATTGCAGATCAAGAAAACGGGAAAAGGGACCTTAAGTAACCACTCATTTTCATCTAGATCTTCCTTTACTTACCTCCCTTGCCACCTGTTCACTCTTACATTCATTTATTCATAAGTACTTATTGAATGTAGATGATGTGCAAAGGCTTGTAGTATCAGGGCATATGTGCTTCACCAAAGAAATTTTAAGGAAACAAACTAGAAACATCATTAAAATTTGGAGGTAAATACTTTGCAAATAAATTATTCAGTTTATAATAGTATCAAAGTATTTTCTTAAAAGATCAAGTAATTTTCCACAGCCAACAATTATAAAAAGATTAAGGAGAATCAAAATTTCATTAACCAAGCAATGACAAACTCTGCAGTTACTGCCAAAATCATAGCACCTGTGTTAGGCTGAATGATGATCCCTCCAAAAATTTCACATCCTAATTTCTAGAACCTGTAAATATGTTACCTTGCAAGGGACTTTGCAGATGTCATTACATTAAGTATCTGGAGATGGGAGAGTAGCCTGGATTATCCAGGTGGGTCCAGTGTAATCACAAGGACAGGGAGAGTCAGAGAAATAGATCTGACAACAGAAGACGTTGGAGTGAGGAAGGCTTGCAAGCAAAAGAATATGGGCAACCTCTAGAAACTACAAAAGGCAAGAAAATGGGTTCCTCCCGAAGCTTTCAGAAGGAATGCAGTCCTTCCAATACCTTGATTTTCACCCAGTGAGAAATATTTTGGACTTATGACTGATTTTCAGAACTGCAACAAAAAACAATACAGCACTTTGCTGAACATTTACTAGGTGCTACTACATTGAATTTATTATCTCAATTAATCATGATAAGAGTCCTATGAAGCAGATACTTAAAGTATTAGATTATATTTAACATTAGTTCCAAAGACTTTTATAGCTTTCAGAATATATTTGCTTTTCCCAATATTATTTGCCAGATGAGAAAGTAATATCTCAAAATCAAAAACTGTTTATTAGTTAAGGTGTACAATGTCACAGGAAGACAATCAAGTCTAGCCACAATTTTTATAGAAAATGAAAAATTGAAGCAAGTAAGCTTTGACACTCAAATGAATTTTATTTCCTATAAAAGTAGTTATTTTATAAAAATGTAATAAATCCTCATGACCTGAGTTCCTAATCCTTGTAAATAAAAATTCAAATTTTCTATTTATTGTTAGTATTTTTCTCTTTGTATAATTTATATAAAATGACATTTTGTTGTACTTTTTGTTATTGAGAAATAAATAATACATAAAATTTTAAATCTTCTTGAGGAGGGAGTGGCTTCTAGACTAGAGGTAACCCAGTAACAGGACTTGAATTTGATTTGGGTATGAACCAAGGCTGTGTCCTTCAAGGGCCCATATGAGTAAGCCTGCTGAGTAAGCCTACCATGGTCTCCCTTTCCTAGGGGTTGTTCTAAGCAGAGACAGAGAACACAATTCTGGCAATAAGGGTGAAGAAGAGTCTGATAGCTGGAGGGAAAAGCAGATTATTTCCACATTATGGAAAAGAGACATTTAAGAGAAAACAGTCTGTCTTCTTTCTCTCAAAATTATTTCTCTCTTCAATTAACCATTCCTGGAACTGCCCTCCCTCCAAGACAGATTCTACATACCTCCATACCTCCATCCTCATCTTCTCCTGAGATGGGGTCTTTGGTAAGACTGAAAAAACAAAAACAGAAACATTTTCTTAACAAACAATGCATGGAAGTTATGCTCTGATAAATTAACATGAATAAGAAAAGGGCTTGTCTATAGCTGTTTCACATAGAGGGGTCTGAGGCCCCTATCCTAGTCTACTTTCAGTTTTATTAAGGAGAAAACTACATAGAAACATTTCACTGAGATCTAAACATAGAATTTAAAACATTTAAGAAAATTTGAGGGAATTAAAGAACAAGGATACCAAAGAGAAGAAAATCCATGATACGGAGAACTAGTAGCTAGTATTTATTAAGTGCTTAACATGAGTTACACACTATTCTATGCACTTTGTTTTCATCTTCATGGTGACATTAGGAAGATGCTATTACTCTTCCTATTTTAAAGTTGAATAATCTGAAGCACAGATAACAGAATTTGCCCAAGATTACACAACTAATTTGGAATGAAGCTAGCATTTAAGAACTGGCAGCCTTACTCCAGATTTTAAGCATGTTCTTAAACACTTTCTTCTATTGGCATTTAGTCCATGGTTGTAGCTGTATAAAGATCCAATGGGAGAGTTTCCAAAATGGCCGAATAGGAACAGCTCCAGCATGCCGTTCCCAGTGAGACTGGGACGGAAGAAAGATGTAGAAGGCGGGTGATTTCTGCATTTCCAACTCAGGTATCTGGTTCATCTCATTGGGACTGATTGGACAGTGAGTGCAGCCCAAGAGGGGCGAGCCAACAATGAGCTTGGGTGTAGCTCATTGGGAAGTGCAAGGGGTCAGGGAGCTCCTTCTCCTAACCAAAGGAAACCATTAGGGACTGTACCCTGCACTCCGGCCCAGATACTGCGTTTTTCCATGGTCTCCACAACCTGCAGACCAGGAGATCCCCTCCAGTACCTACACTGCCAGTTCCTTGAGTTTCCAGCACAAAACTGGGAAGCAATTTGGGCAGACACTGAGATAGCCTCAGCAGTTTTTTTTCATACCCCAGTGGCACCTGGAACCCCAGCAAGACACAACTGCTCACTCCCCTGGAAAGGGGGCTGAAGCCAGGGAGCCAAGTGGTCTGGCTCAGCCGGTCCCACACCCATGAAGACCAGCAAGCTAAGATCCATGGGTGTGAAATTCTCACAGCCAGCACAACAGCCCGAGCTCGACCTGGGATGCTGGAGCTAGGTGGGGAGGAGGGGCACCTGCTATGGTTGAAGCTCAAGAAGGTGGTTTTGAAATCACAGTGTAAACAAAGCTGCCAGGACCTTTGAACTGGGTATAGCCCACCACAGCTCAGCAAGGCCACTGCAGGCAGGCTGTATCACTAGATTCTCTCCCTGCTGGGCAGGGCATCTCTGAAAAAAGGCAGCAACCCCAGTCAGGGACTTATAAATAAAGCCCTCACCTTCCTGGGACAGAGCACCTGGGAAAAGGGGCGATTGTGAACATACCTTCAGCACTCTTAAACATCCTTGCCTGGCAGCTCTGAAGAGAGCAGCAGATCACCCAGCACAGCATTTGAGTGCTGATAATGGACAGACTGACTCTTCAAGTGGCTCCCTGACCCCTGTGTGTCCTGACCGGGAGACACCTCCCAGTAGATGCTGACCGACACCTCATATAGGAGAGCTCTGGCTGGCATCTGGCAGGTACCCCTCTGGGACAAAGCTACTACAGGAAGATTCAGGCAGCAAATTTTGCTGTTCTGCAGCCTCCACTGTTGATACCCAGGCAAGCAGGGTCTGGAGTAGACCTCCAGCAAACTCCAGCAGACCTGCAGCAGAGGAGCCTTACTGTTAGAAGGAAAATTAAAAAACAGAAAGGAATAGTATCAACATCAACAAAAAGGACATCCACTCAGAGACCCCATCCAAAGGTCATCCACTTCAAAGACCAAAGGTAGATAAATCCATGAAGATGGGGTGAAATCAGCACAAAAAGGCTGAAAATTCCAAAAACCAGAAAGCCTCTTCTTTTCCAAGGAATCACAACTCCTCACCAGCAGGGGAACAAAACTGGATGGAGAATGAGTTTAATGAACTGACAGACATAGACTTCAGAAAGTGGGTAATAATAAACTCCTCTGAGCTAAAGGAGCATGTTCTAACCCAATGCAAGGAAGCTAAGAATCTTGAAAAAATGTTACAAGAATTGCTAACTAGTATAACCAGTTTATAGAAGAACACAAACGAACTGATGGAACTGAAAAACAGAGCACAAGAACTTCATGAAGCATATACAAGTTTCAAGAGATAAATCCATCAAGTAGAAGAAAGGATATCAGAGATTGAAGATCAACTCATTGAAATAAAGTGAGAAGGCAAGATTAGAGAAAAGAGAGTGAAAAGAAACAAACAAAGCCTCCAAGAAATATGGGATTATGTGAAAAGACCAAATCTGCATTTGATCCATGTTCCTGAAAGTGATAAGGAGAATGAAACCAAGTTGGAAAACACTTTTCAGGATATTATCCAGGAGAACTTCCCCAACCTAGCAAGGCAGGCCAACATTCAAATTCAGGAAATACAGAGAACACCATGAAGATACTCCTTGAGAAAAATAACCTGAAGATACATAACAGATTCACCAAAGGTTGAAAAGAAGAAAAAAATGTTAAGAGCAGCCAGAGACAAAGGTCAAGATACTCACAAAGCAAAGCCCATTAGACTAACAGCAGATCTCTTGGCAGAAACCCTACCAACCAGAAGAGAGTGGGGGCCAATGTTCACATTCTTAAAGAGAAGAATTTACAACCCAGAATTTTATATCCAGCCAAACTAAGCTTCATAGGAGAAGGAGAAATAAAATCCTTTACAGATAAGCAAATCCTGAGAGGTTTTGTCACCACTGGCCCTGCCTTACAAGCACTCCTGAAGGAAGCAGTAAACATGAAAAGGAACAACCAGTACCCGTCACTGGAAAAACATACCAAATTGTAAAGACCATTGACACCAGGAAGAAACTGCATCAACTAACAGGCAAAACAACTAGCTAGTGTCATAATGACAATATCCAATTCACATATAGCAATATTAACCTTTAATGTAAATGGGCTAAATGCCCCCTAACTGCCCCAATTAAAAGACACAGACCAGCAAATTGAATAGAGTCAAGACCCATTGGTGTGTTGTATTCAAGAGACACATTTCACATGCAAAGACACACATAGGCTCAAAATAAAGAGATGGAAGACTATTTACTAAGCAAATGAAAAACAAAAAATAGGAGGGGTTGCAATCCTAGTCTCTGGTAAAACAGACTTTAAACCAACAAAGATCAAAAGAAGCAAAGAAGGGCATTACATAATGGTAAAGAAATTAATGCAATAAGAAAAGATAACTATCCTAAATATATATGCACCCAACACAGGAGCATGCAGATTCATAAAGCAATGTCTGAAAGACCAACAAAGACACTTAGACTTCCACACAATAATAGTGGGGCACTTTAACAGCCCACTGTCAATATTACAGCAACGAGACAGAAAATTAGCAAGGATATCCAGGACTTGAACTTAGCTCTGGACCAAGCAGATCTAATAGACTTCCACAGAACTCTCCACCCCAAATCCACAGAAGATACATTCTTCTCAGCACCACATCACACTTATTATAAAATTGACCACATAATTAGAAGAAAAACACTCCTCAGCAAATGCAAAAGAATAGAAATCATAACAAACAGTCTTTCAGACCACAGTGCAATCAAATTAAAACTCAGGATTAAGAAACTCACTCAAAACCACACAACTACATGGAAATTGAACAACCTTCTCCTGAATGACTTCTGGATAAATAACAAAATGAAGGCAAAAATAAAGATGTTCTTTGAAACCAATGAGAATGAAGACACACATACCAGAATCTCTGGGACACACTGAAAGCAGTGTGTGGAGGGAAATTTATATCACTAAATGTGCACAAGAGAAAGCAGGAAAAATCTAAAATTGACACCCTAATGTCACAATTAAAAGAACTAGAGAAGTAAGAGCGAACAAATTCAAAGCTAGCAAAAAACAATAAATAACTAAGATCAGAGCAGAACTGAGGAGAAAGAGACATGAAAATCCATTCAAAAAAAGCAATGAATCCAGGAGCTGGTTTTTTGAAAAGATGAACAAAATAGACAGACTGCTAATAAGACTAATAAATAAGAACTCCAGATGGATTAAAGACTTAAACATAAGACCTGACACCATAAAAACTCTAGAAGAAAATCTAGGCAAAACCATTCAGGACATAGGAGTAGGCAAGGACTTCATGACCAAAACACCAAAAGCATTGACAACAAAAGCCAAAATAGACAAATGAGACCGAATCAAATTCCACAGCTTCTGCACGGCAAAAGAAACAGTCACTAGAGTGAATCAGCAACCAACATAATGGGAAAAAAATTTTGCAGTTTGCCCATCTGACAAAGGGCTGATATCCAGAATTTACAAAGAACTAAAACAGATTTACAAGAAAAAATTAAACAAGCCCTTTCAAAAGTGGGCAAAGGATATGAACAGACACTTTATAAAAGAAGACATACATGAGGCCAACAAACATGTGAAAAAATGTTCATCATCACTGGTCATTAGAGAGATGCAAATCAAAACCACATTGAGATACCATCTCATGCCAGTTAGAATGGCGATCATTAAAAAATCTGAAGACAACAGATGCTGGAGAGGATGTGGAGAAATAGGAACACTTTTACACTGCTGGTGGGAGTGTAAATTAGTTCAACCATTGTGGAAGACAGTGTGGCGATTCCTCAAGGACCTAGAAATAGAAATTCCATTTGACCCAGCAATCTCATTACTGGGTATATATCCAAAGGACTATAAATCGGTCTACTATAAGGACACTTGCACACGAATATTCATTGCAGCACTGTTTACAATAGCAAAGACCTGGAACCAACCCAAATGCCCATAGATGATAGACTGGACTGGGAAAATGTGGCACATATACACCATGGAATATTATGCAGCAATCAAAAATGATGAGTTCGTGACCTTTGTAGGGACATGGATGAATCTGGAGCACATCATTCTCAGCAAACTGACACAAGAACAGAAAATGAAATACCGCATATTCTCACTCATAGGTGGGTGATGAACAATGAGAACACATGGACACAGGGAAGGGAGCACTACACACTGGGGTCTATTGGGGGGAATAGGGGAGGGACAGTGTTGGGGGGAGCTGGGGAGGGATAGCCTGGGGAGAAATGCCAAATGTGGGTGAAGGGGAGGAATGCAGCAAAACACACTGCCACGTGTGTACCTATGCAACTATCTTGCATGTTCTGCACATGTACCCCAAAACCTAAAATGCAATAAAAAAAAAAAGATAGAGGAATCAAACAGAAGCAATAAAAAATGATAAAGGGGATATTACCACAGATCCTACAGAAATACAAACTACCATCAGAGTATACTATAAAGGCCTCTGTGCAAGTAAACCAGAAAATCTAGAAGAAATGAATAAATTCCTGGACACTTACACCCTCCCAATACTAAACCAGGAAGAAGTCGAATCCCTGAATAGACCAATTACAAGTTCCGATTGAGGCAGCAATTAATAGCTTAACAGCTAAAAAAATCCAAGACCAAATGGTTTCACAGACAATTCTACCAGAAGTACAAAGGAGCTGGTACCATTACTTCTGAAACTATTCCAAACAACAGAAAAAAAGAGGAAATCCTCCCTAATTCATTTTATGAGAAATTTGGTATCATCCTGATACCAAAACCTCTCAGAGACACACACAAAAAAGAAAATTTCAGGACAATATCCCTGATGAACACTGATGCAAAAATCCTCAATAAAATTCTGTCAAACCCAGTGTGGCGATTCCTCAAGGACCTAGAAATAGAAATTCCATTTGACCCAGCAATCCCATTACTGGGTATATATCCAAAGGAATATAAATCGTTCTACTATAAGGACACATGCACACGAATGTTCATTGCAGCACTGTTTACAATAGCAAAGAACTGGAACCAACCCAAATGCCCAACGATGATAGACTGGAATGGGAAAATGTGGCAAATATACACCATGGAATATTATGCAGCAATCAAAAATGATGAGTTTGTGTCCTTTGTAAGGACATGGATGAATCTGGAGAACATCATTCTCAGCAAACTGACACAAGAACAGAAAAAGAAATACCGCATATACTCACTCATAGGTGGGTGAGAAAAATGAGAACATATGGACACAGAGAGGGGGTCTACTACACACTGGGGTCTATTGGGGGGAATGAGGAAGGGACAGCGGTGGGGGGGAGCTGGGGAGGGATAGCCTGGGGAGAAGTGCCAAGTGTGGGTGAAGGGGAGGAAGGCAGCAAAACACACTGCCATGTGTGTAGCTATGCAACTATCTTGCACGTTCTGCACATGTACCCCAAAACCTAAAATGCAATAAAAATTAAAATAAATAAATAAATAAAACAAAAAATAAAAAATAAAAAATATTTTTTAAAAAAAGTAAGGATTAAAAAAAAAAATTATGTCAAACCAAATCCAACAGCACATCAAAAAGCTTATCAATCACAATCAAGTTGGCTTCATCCCAGGGATACAAGGCTGGTTCATCATACACAAATCAATAAATGTAATCCATCACATAAACAAAACCAAAGACAAAAACCACATGATTATTTCATTAGACTCATAGAAGACCTTTGACAAAATTCAACAGCCTTTCATGCTAAAAACTAGGTACTGATGGTACTCAATCAACTAGGAACCGATGGAACATATCTCAAAATAATGATAGCTATTTATGAAAAACCTAGAGCAAATATCATACTGAATGGGCAAAAGCTAGAAACATTCTAGCTTGATGAGTTTGTGTCCTTTGTAGGGACAGGGATGAATCTGGAAACCATCATTCTCAGCAAACTGACAAAAGAACAGAAAATCAAACACTGCATGTTCTCACTCATAGGTGGGTGAACAATGAGAACACATGAACACAGGGAGAGGAACATCACACACCAGGGTCTGTTGGGGGGGCACTAGGGGAAGGACAGTGGGGGTAGGGAGGTTGGGGAGGAATAACATTTGGAGAAATGCCAGATATAGGTGATGGGGGGATGGAGGCAGCAAACCACATTGCCATGTATGTACCTATGCAACAATCCTGCATGATCTGTATATGTACCCCAGAACCTAAAGTACAATTAAAAAAAAAAAAGAAAGAAAACTGGCACAAGACAAGCATGCCCTATCTCACCACTCCTATTCAACATACTATTAGAAGTTCTGGCCAGGGCAATCAGGCAAGAGAAAGAAATAAAGAATATTCAAATAGGAAAAGAGGAAGTTAAATTGTCTCTACTTGCAGGAGATATGATTGTATATTTAGAAGACCCAATGGTCTCAGCCCAAATCTCCTTAAGCTGATAGGCAACTTCAGCAATATCTCAGAATACAAAATCAATGTGCAAAACTCACAAGCTTTCCTATATACCAATAACAGACAAACAGAGCCAAATCATGAGAGAACTCCCATTCACAATTACTACAAAGAGAATAAAATACCTAGGCATACAACTAACAAGGGATGTGAAGGATCTCTTCAAGGACGACAAACCACTGTTCAAGGAAATAAGAGAGGAAATAAACAAATGAAAAAATATTCCATGTTCATGGTTAGGAAGAATCAGTATCGTGAAAATGGTCATACTGTCTAAAGTAATTTATAGATTCAATGCTATCCCGATCAAGCTACAATTGACTTTCTTCACAGAATAGGAAAACATTACTTTAAACTTCATATGGAACCAAAAAAGAGCTTGCATAGCCAAGAAAATCCTAAGCAAAAAGAGCAAAGCTGGAGGCATAACACTACCTGACTTCAAACTATACTACAAGGCTACAGTAATCAAAACAGCATAGTACCAGCACAAAACAGATATACAGGCAAATGGAACAGAACAGAGGCCTCAGAAAGAACACCACACATCTACAACCATCTGATCTTTGACAAACCTGACAAAAACAAACAATGAGGAAAGGATTCCCTATTTAATAAATGGTGTTGAGAAAACTGGCTAGCCATATGCAGAAAGCTGAAACTGGATCACTTCCTTACACCTTATACAAAAATTAACTGAAGATGGATTAATCTTGAGTTTAAATTTAAGACCTAAAACCATAAAAACTCTAGAAGAAAACCTAGGCAATGCCATTTCAGGACATAGGTATGGGCAAAGACATCATGACTAAAACACCAAAAGCAATGGCAACAAAAGCCAAATTGACAAATGGGATCTAATTAAACTAAAGAAATTCTGCACAGCAAAAGAAACTATCATGGGAGTGAAGAGTTAACCTAAGGAACGGGAGAAAATTTTTGCAATCTATCCATTGGACAAAGGGCTAATCTCCAGAATCTACAAAGAACTTAAATTTACAAGAAAAAAACAACCCCATCGAAAAGCAGGTGAAAGATATGAACAGACACTTCTCAAAAGGAGACATTTATGCAGCCAACAAACATATGAAAAAAAGCTCATCATCATTGGTCATTAGAGAAATGCAAATCAAAACCACAAGATATCATTTCATGCTAGTTAGAACGATGATCATTAAAAAGTCAGGAAATAACAGATGCTGGAGAGGATGTGGGGAAAGAGGAACACTTTTAACACTGTTGGTGGGAGTGTAAATTAGTTCAACCATTGTGGAAGACAGTGTGGTGATTCCTCAAGGACCTAGAAATAGAAATACCATTGGATCCAGCAATCCCATTACTGGGTATATAACCTAAGAATTATAAATCATTCCATTACGAAGACCCATGCACATGTATATTTATTGCAGCACTGTTCACAATAGCAAAGACTTGTAACCGACCCAAATGCCCATCAGTGATAGAATGAATAAAGAAAACATGGCACATATACACCATAGAATACAATGCAGCCATAAAAAAGGATGAGTTCTTGTGTTCTTTGCAGGGACATGGATGAAGCCGAAGACCATCATTCTCAGCAAACTAACACAAGAACAGAAAACCAAACACCATGTGTTCTCACTCATAAGTGGGAATTGAACAATGAGAACAAATGGACACAGGGAGGGGAACATCACACACTGGGGGCTGTTGTGGGCCTGGGGGTCTACAGGAGGGATAGCATTCAGAGAAATACCTAATGTAGATGATGGGTTGATGCGTGCAGCAAACCACCACGGCACATGTTTACCTAAGTAACAAAACTGCACATTCCACACATATACCCCAGAACTTAAAGTATGATAATAAAAAATTTAAAAAAGATCCAATGGGAAAATTTCATTATTTTGGACTCCATTTGTGTCTGAAAGCTACTTCTTAAAGCATAATCCCCCCCCCCAACATATTATTATGTCAAGTGACTCTGATTATGTTATTTCTCTTACTAAAGACTACCATTGGAATTGCTGAATGATATGCAGTGTCCAGCCATGCCTGGATCACAGTATACCATATAATTGAACTATGGAATACCCTCCTGTAGCATCTAAACTGCTGGATGAATGTTGCTGGGAAGTGGAAATGTGCATAGCATTTGTATAAATGATGCTGGGAATGCTCTCTCCATGGCAGAGAAAGTAAGTAGAGAGAACTCTGCTCTTAGCTCTACAGTCACTGAGAGGATTTTAAAAACTGGATGATTCCTAAAAAGACTGGATTCTGCTGCAAAATACAAGTCAAGCCAACTGAGGCAGAAAATTTCCTTCAGGAGATATCAATGGAAAATGGCTTGTGGTTGGTTCATACATAAGCTACATCTGACATTACACCTTTAAAAAGATAAGGCTTTTCTGATGAAAAGGGACAGACTCGTGAGCAACAATGGAAACTAGTGGAAGCCAGCCTTCACTACACTAGAACTCTGAATGAAAGCCTGGGAAAAATAATAGAATAAATGATAGAGCAGGATGCTACCAAACAGCTAGACCTAGGATTTCTGCAGGTTGTGCAAAACGGGTTACAGGATATTAAGATCTTAATACCTAGTAAATACTAGGAAGCTTTATGGAGAAATTAAGACCTTACCAGTGACTTACTGGGTTAGGTAAAACCTGGAGGAGTCTCCATACTTTATTTTAATCACTTTTGAAGTTAAAGTAAATCTTCAACAAGGTAAAAACTGTGAGAAGAAAGTACCCAAAGTTCTTGATCACTCAGCAGAAAGAGTTTTACATAAGAATTTGCCCAAATGTTATATGCAGTAATGGACAATACAGTCAGTGGAATGAGGTGAAGAGAACTGGGTAAGAATAAAAAAAATCACTGACTGAAGTAACTTGAGATCAGGCCGCTTAAAATGTCAGGGCCTCTGGATATCACTCTGTTCTTACAATTAATTCTGGAGGAAACAAAGCAGTTAAGGTCATAGAAACTCAGGTAAATAAAAAAGAGATCAGGATAAATTGGCTAAAACAACATCATGTAATATTTGGATTGCTGGAAAATAAAGTCAAATCTGGCAAATTTCATACATATAGTATAGTACTTTCATAACCTAAATGATTATCAGAACATAACATCCTTTAAAAAAACTCTCATATTTGATTTTTATGCAAGAAATAAATTTAGGTTCAATACCTAAAGCAAATGCATAGGCTTAAAACCACTTTATCTGAAGTATCTAAATAACTTATACAAAGAAAAATATGTTTGCTTGCTTGTTTAGCTTATATCACCTGAGTAATTGCTTCAGCTTTCTCCTTCAGCTTATAGACCTGCATTTGTCCAATATGTGGACTACTGGACACTTGAAATGTGCTGGTCTAAATGGAGATGTGTGATTAATTATATAACACAACCATATTCTGAAGACTTCATATGAAAAATAATATAAAACAACCCATTAATAATTTTTATGTAAATGTCATGTTGAAATGGTATTTTGGATATACTGAGATCAATTAAATGCATCATTAAAATCAATTTTATCTGTTTCTTTTAATATGGCTACAAAAATAACTTAAATTACAAATGTGACTCACATTTCGTTTCTGTGGGAAGGTGCTGATTTAGACATTGTCTTAATAACATATTTAACAAGAATTCAAAAATCTGATGAGTGCCAAATAGTAGTTGATTCCTTGCTGTAGCACACTAAATAACATTTTGAGTGAATGAATATAAAGAAGTTCTTCAGTATATAATTTTGTTATATTTTATCAACTCCTATGTGAGGTCAATACATCTGCCGTTGAGATGTAAAACGTTTTAGAAATGCCATTAGCATTTTTTCAAAAAGTCAGTCCGTTCTCAATGATTATAAAACAATACATTAAATATTAGACATATATTTGAATTAACTATCCACTTTATTATTTACACAGTGAATATTTCCTTTATGTGTGTTCTGCCTGAAATAAACATATTTTTGTAGACATCTATTTCACTGGTATAAACATATCTGCTTGTTATGGAATTAAAGGCTTAGACTTCAGCAAAAGAAGAAAATCTGTGTGGAAAGAATTTGTTCACTTACTATTTTAACATTAAGACCATAACTGAGGAGAGTTTTTATACATTTGACATTGTATGTTAGTTTTTGAATTATTTTTCAAAAATATCAATGTCTGTCTTAACAGATTAAAAAAAAGCATGTCCTCAATCAGAATATGGTCTCTTCCAATTCTAAGCTTATACTGACCCCTATGGGTTATTGTGTCCTAATCTATTTTTGGCTTATCCTTTCAGAATATCTGGTAAAACACTTAAACATGTTTGTATTTACGATATAATTAATTTAGGATGATAGCCATAAAATACTTTCTATATTTTTGTCTCCTTGGATTATATAACAAACTATGCACAAATTTTATTCATCCTTTATTGAGGGGGGCCAAGATGTTTCAGTCCTCATTATATTTAGTATCAATGTACTAAGGACAAGAGAACTAAGTAGTATAATTTCTAATTTCCAGAAAAATATGACCTGATTATTTTCCTTAATATCTGTTCAACTCTCACAATATTTCATAGATATAGACCATTTATTGGATAAAAGTTAAAGTTTATACAGAGATTTGTGTAAAGGCAGGAAGGATTATGGGACCAAAGATAAGTATAATCTCAGTCCACCTTGATGGAGAGACATTGATTCTAGGTTACACTGGGAATTTTTAATGTGATATACAGGATTATAAACCATACCCTTATGGATTGATTGATTATTTATTTTTACTGTTTTTTTTTTTTTTTTAATGAAATGGAGTCTTACTCTGTGACCCAGGCTAGAGTGCAGTGACACAATCTCACTGCAACCTCCTCCTCCCAGATTCAAGTGATTCTCCTGCCTCCGTCTCCTGAGTAGCTGGGACTACAGAAGCCCACCACCACGCCCGGCTAATTCTTTTATTTTAAGTAGAGATGGGGTTTCACCACATTGGCCAGGCTGGTCTTGAACTTCTAACCTCAGGTGGTCCACCCACCTTGGCCTCCCGAAGTGCTGGGATTACAGGTGTGAGCCACGAGACCCAGCCTATTTTTACTTTTATAGAGATTAAGTCTTGCTATGTTGCCTAGGTTGGTCTCTAACTCCTGGGATCAAGCTATCCTCCTGCCTCAGTCTCCAAAGTGTTAGAATTAAGATGTGAGTCACTGCACCCAGCATATCCTTATGGATTTCAATAGGAATTACAAGAGGTGGTGAAAGGTTATAGACATTTATTTTTGTTTATGCTGAAGACATGGTTTTATTGCCATGCTGGTGAATTCTGAAAATAAAATTATTATTTTTAGTATTTTCTCAAAAATTAAATGTGCCAGGCATTTTGGCACGTGCCTTTAATCCCAGCTACTCAGGAAGCTGAGGCTGCATTGAGCTGAGATCAGCCCACTGCACTCCAGGCTGAGGTTGCAGGAGAATCCCTTGAACCTGGGAGGTGGAGGTTGCATGAGCCGAGATCAGGCCACTGAACTCCAGCCTGGGTGACACAGCAAACCTACCTCTCAAAACAGCAGCAACAACAAATCTAAATGATAACCTACAAGTCTATATTTGAGAATAACTTACATAAACTTAAATTTTGTACCTAAATCACTCTGAAATTTCATTGGTTAACATCAATTTTTGTGAATTCATTATTGAAATTTTTACTATGACTAGGATAAGCTTGGTAATCCTGCTTTACATTTTTCTCAGGGTACAAAGATCACAGCTACAGTATATCTGGGAGATTCTTTATTTACCCATATGTAAGAATGAACATGGACTATCTTCTAAGGCAAACCTTAAGCCTGACTATAGTACTCCACAGTTCTCTCAGCCCATTCCTGGGCATGTCTATTCTGACAAGTATTTTGGTCTTTTTCCTGAATTTCCCTAAGAGACTATTAATTTTACATACCATTTATTTGAATGTTAAAGTTTATATCTTGTCCTTAATTGACAACATAGAGCATTCATGCTCTGATTCTTGACAAAGAACACAACCTTGAGCTCTCTGATGCCACATATGAATCAGAAGTCTAGTTATGAAAAATGATATTCTAGGAGGACTGCCAGAAGGCTATGAAGTCCATCCTTCCCTCCATCAGTATTTCTTAAACTACATTCCACAGAATAATTATAGTGCATATTAATACGTATTTCATAAGAAAAAAAGAGTTTTCAGGGTCAAGTTTAGAACACATTAGGAGTGAAGGAATTCAACATGCTAATAAGCAGCTTCAGTCACAAAAGAAGAATGTAACAGGCAGTACCTTCCAAGCTTATCTGAAAATTTTTTCTGGTATGGCTACTTAGTAACATTCTCAAAAAAAATCATTATTCCATTTTTTTGGCCCACTAGCCCTGAATCAAGTCAGAGAACTGAGTTATTAGATAGCATGTTTTTTTATTTGTTTGTTTGTTTGTTTTGAGATGGAGTTTTGCTCTTGTCACCCAGGCCACGTGCAGTGACAAGATCTGGGCTCACTGCAACCTCTGCCTCCCGGGTTAAAGCAATTCTCCAGTCTCAGCCTCCCAAGTAGCTGGGATTACAGAGGTGCATCACCATGGCCCACTAATTTTTGTATTTTTAGTAAAGATAGGTTTTTGCCTTGTTGACCAGGCTGGTCTCGAACTCCTGACCTCAGGTGATCTGCCCGCCTTGGCTTCCCAAAGTGCTCGGATTACAGGTGTGAGCCACCACGCCCAGCCAGATAGCATGTTTTGTACTAATTTACTTACTTAGACTAATTTGTATTTTGGCATTATAATTTACAAGTGTGTTACAGGAAGTCACCTGGAGAAATGGTTGCTCCTACCGAAATACTGGTACATATTGAGAAAACTATACTTTGAGTTGTGTTTGGGTTCAAATTTGAAAAAATCATCATTTAAGTATTTTTTCATAGTTGGCAAAGAGAAAAACAAGACTGGTGTCTAAGACTTTTCTAACTAATAAAATGGTCTATAATTTATATACTGTTGTGTCCAATTAAATGTTGTATATATTAACAACTTAAGTGAGCAAATTCCACTCCACATAGCCTATAAGTTACCTATAAAACTTTTAAAGGTATTTAAAGGCTAAGTGTTACATTCCAGAAAGATTAATAAGGACTTTTGTATTTACCACTGAATATCTCAGGGGAAAAAAAACTCTGTTGAATAGGGCAAGAACTTATGAATATCTCAGAAACCCTCTTGAATGTATCAAGAAACAAGATTCTGTGCAAATTTAAAAGACCCATTCTCCATTTGTCTCATCAACCTACTTTTCATGACCTTAAAGTTACTTGCATGTAAGTCTTTTCTGTCTTTTTCTCTGGTACTTTGAACATGTTAAGGACTTAATAGGATTCTTTTCTCCCATAAATAACACACTAAGTTTAGCATAATTAAAAATACTGTTAGATTTCTAATTTCCATTTCCACAATTTTTTTTTTTTTTTTTTTTTGAGATGAGGTCTTACTCTGTCACCCAGGCTGGAGTGCAATGGCGCGATCTCGGCTCACTGCAACCTCCGCCTCCTGGGTTCAAGCAATTCTCCTACCTCAGCCTCCCTGAGTAGCTGGGATTACAGGTGTGCCCCACCATGCCCAGCTAACTTTTTGTATTTTTAGTAGAAACGGGATTTCACCATGCTTGTCAGCTGGTCTCAAACTTCTGACCTCGTGATCCGCTCGCCTCAGCCTCTCAAAGTGCTGGGATTACAGGCATTTTCACAATTCTTTAAACTTTATGGACACTCTGTTATAACTATCACTTTGCTTTAGGAGTGGTCTACAAAACCACTGATAGGGCAAAGAAGAAAAAGGCAAGATTGTCCCTTAGTGGTTGCAATAATTAAGAGTAGGGATTCTAACATTATTCCAGATTCCTAGGTGTTTACCCCACCTCCAACCATGCAATTTTTGTTATTTTACAACATTTTCTTATTATTAGTTATGGGAATGACCATTTCAAGTTTGAGCTGTCTCCCATAATATTTTCAAGAACCAATAATTCTAAAAAAATAACTGGAACCTTTATATGAATGCATTCCCTGCAGATGTGCATCATCACCAAATATGCAACGGTTCCACACATCTCAACAGCCGCTGATATTTGAAATCAATGTTTGAGGTTTTATAATTAGTATGTCTCATCCAACTAATTAAAAATAATTTTAAAGTGCAAATTTCTTTTAACATCTTCATAGGACAAGAAATTAAAATATAAGTCAACAGCAAACAGTAATGATAAAGAGAAACTGAAGCACGCAGATTAATATAAATATCCCAACAAAACTTGTTCGGGCAGCGGGCTACAAGAATACGTTGCGAACGTAAGTGAAAAACGGGATGTAAACGTGGGAAAAATGGGAAATAAGTGGAGTTAGGACGGACACTGAGAAGGAGTGGGATTGGGATTTAGGCATTTAAGGATTTAAGCAATCCCTTAAAAAGCAGAGAGGTTCCTCAGAGGGCAAAACGTCAACCCCCACCTCAGGTCTATGCTCTACTGGTGCCCAAATTCAAGTGAATGGTAATTAAAGGCGGGTTTTGCTCACACTGTTTTCTTAATTTGGCAAACTACGGTCTCCACATTAGCCATAAGCTCCCAGCCAGCAGCCTTCGGAAAAATCTCTTGGAAAAATGACGGCCGCGCGCTCTAAGGACGCGCATGCGCAACCTGAGCGTAGCGCGCTCCTTGCCTTAACCAACCCATGCCTGGAAGGAAGTGACGCGAAGCTGAGGGGCTGGTTGGGCTCTTCGCCGGAAGTGTCTCGCAAATAGTAAATAATCTCGGAGAGGCGAGGGAGACTGTCTCCATCTTGTCTGCACCCGGTGCTCTTGTGACGTTGTGAAGATGGGGAGCGTCCTGGGGCTGTGCTCCATGGCGAGCTGGGTAAGGTGCTTTTTGCGGCCTCTGGGGTACTAATGTGAGAGACTAAAGAGAAGGCGACCCAGTCCGGGGCTGGGTGAGCCCGGCTGGAACCTGGTGCCCCACCCAACAGGGATGACTCCTCTGTCCCCGTTTCCTTCCCTTCTCCTCTTGTCACTCTGATTCAGCTACAGGGCTTTAGGTCTTGCGAAGAACTGATTACTGGCCGTAAGGTGTAGTGGCGATGGGAAGATGACCCAAGTGCAGGAAGAGAACTAGAGTAGTGCCCCTCCCCCACCCCGCTTGTGAGCCCTGTCTCCCATTCTTTCAGGTCCCTTTTGGTTGTTTTGTTTGTATCTGCCTAGGCCGTCTCTACAAACGTCTTTGGCCCTTTCCTTCTGTGGGGTACCCACTCTGTTGTCATGTCTTTCATCTTTTTCCTGGCGACCTTAGACTGTCGCACCGTCGTCCCGAAGTCATGTCGCCCTCTTTGTTCTTTGGTGCAGGTTATGATTTAAAAGTGCCTGTCGTCATTTGGGACCGCCTGGCAGTAATGTTAGTGTAGTAATACTGTTTTTGAAACAAATAGTCGTAGCTCTGCTACGACTTGAAATTGAAATTTTCCATGGACACACGCATGTTTTGTGCCTAAAGACAAAATTGTCATTAGGCAAAAGGCATGCGTGTGTCATCTGAAATTTCGTGCTTACTTAGCTGTACATTAAAGTGTTGTTAGAGTAAAACCATTTTCAGTATAGTGGCACGACTTTTTGGTCCATGTGGCACAAATTTCAGTTTACTTAAGATAACCTCTGCTCCCTCCAAAAGAGTAGGCAAAACATTGGCAGTGCAGTTAATAAAGATATTTGTAATTTTAGAAAGGTTTTAGGATTCAAATCACTTTTCTATAGTCTGGAATTTGTTAATTCTGTTTCTAACAATTGCTTTTCTGACTTCCCAAATGATTCCGTTATATATACTTTAACCAACATATTGATTATTTTACATACCTCTTTTCAAAAAGGTTTGATATGTCTTGAACTAAAATGTTGAATTTTAATCAAATAATAATGTAGAGATTGTTACTCCATACAGGCTGTTTGTTCTCTTGATTACGCGCTATTGCTTCTTGCATGGAAACCTGGTATATTTTATTTCAATAAGATATTAGAGAGTTTATTGACATTTGTAGGCTTAGTGTAGTAAACACTGTTGAAAACATAAGTGATTATGTAAGATTATTTTCATCAGTTTTTTTTAAATTGAATGATGTTATGCAGTTTAATTTGTAATGTCATATCTCGTCCAGTTACGAAGTGGGCATGCTGTAGTTTTTTGTACATAATATTTAAAAGGTGAGATACATGTTTTCCATTTTACAACATAGATTGATTGCCTTTTCTGATTAGAAGAATGTCTGTGATAAAATTGACACTACCTTTTAGTTGCTGTGTTGATAGTGAAATACATTAGAAAGGTAGCAGCAGTGAGGCAGTATTTTAGAGACAGGGTCTCCAGTATGTTGCCCGGGCTGGGGTGCAGTGGCTAGTCGTAGTAAACTGACTGCAGCCTGGAACTCTTGGGCTCAAGACTTACTGCCTCAGCCTCAAGTAGCTGGGACTACAGTCAGGTGCTCCCGTGGCCAGTTTGGAATTTATTTTATTGTTTACAGTTTCAGTAATCTTTTTCACTTTTCTTCCTGTGCCTCTGTCTCTATTCATTAATTGTTTGATTTTAGTGCAGGCCAGTAGTCATTGAAGGGGACCACCTCTTCCACATTCTTAACGGTTAATATGTTCATTTACTTAGAGGTTTTGATGAAATGAAAATTTATTTAACTTTTCAAAAGTCATATTCAGGGCTGGCCATGGTGGCTCATGCCTGTAATCCCAGCACTTTGGGAGGCCAAGGTGGGTGGATCACTTGATGTCAGGAGTTGGAGACCAGACTGGTCAATATGGTGAACTCTGTCTCTACTAAAAATACAAAAAAACAATAGCTGGGCATGGTGGTGCATGCCTGTAGTCCCAGCTACTTGGGAGGCTGAGGCAGGAGAATTGATTGAACTGGGAGATGGAGGTGCACTCCACCCTGGGCAACAGAGCAAGACTCTGTCTCAGAAAGAAAAAAAAAATTAGCTAGGTGTGGTGGTACACACCTGTAATCCCAGCTGCTCGGGTGGCTGAGGCAGGAGAATCGCTTGAACCCAGGAGGCAGAGGCTGCAGTGAGCCAAGATTATACCACTGCACTGGAGCCTGGGCGACAGAGTGAGACTCCATCTCAAAAACAAAACAAAATAAAAAACAGACCAAAAAAAAAAAGTAACATTCAGATCATTAAATTAGATCAGGTAAGCCAGAATTAAAAACAAACCAACCTCATTCTTTCTTAGTACAAGTTTCTGCGGGCTTAATCAAATTTAGTAAAGCTTCTTTGTTATTTGCAAAATAATCGTAGAACATTTCTGAACTATAAAGAGACAAATTATGTATAATACCACTGAGCAGAAATTGTAGTGTTAAATTGTTCACTTTTTGATTGCTGCTAAGAGGCCTAGAATTAGATTGATCATAATCCTTGGTTCATGGCAGTATAATCTTTTATTCATGCATGTTTGTCTCTTTTTTTGATTGGTAATTACTTTAAACATTATAAACACCATACCAACTAATCCTGTAACTACAGCATTACCAGCCAATAATACCTACTTACATGCTTTCCCCATTCCAGTCTCAACATTGGTATTAGTGAGTAGACAGAACAATACCTATCAGGGTATTTAATATATAGTTAAGTCATTAAGTAAGAACTAGTGATTACTGGGTAACTATTTTCTGCCAACCTCTTCCAAATTTTTGTTGATACAATGACTTATTTTATAGAAATGATTGATAGTTGCTATGAATGGTCAAGCAATGCAGAGTAAAAATTAAATAAAAATGTCTCCCCAAAATCTTCCTTCTCTCACAATGCATATATGCAAGTGGGTGGATGAATAGACAAAAGATATATTCTTAGGCATGGCAGCATTTTAAACATATTTTTAAGCAAAGCATTGAATTTAATTTTTCTTGAATTTAACAAAAGAAAAATAAAAATTAGGCCTGACACGGTAGCTCATGCCTGTAATCCCAGCACTTTGGGAGGCCAAGGCGGGTAGATCACAAGGTCAAGACTTTTCTCTAGCTGTGTGCATCTCTCAGTTAAGTTCAGATACATGTAATGATTGATTGAACCTTGGAAGTTATCCCTACCAGAATCTTCTGATCTGCCCTAGTCTATACTGGTAGTCACTGGATCTCACTTTATCCTCAAATGAGGATGTACATTTTCTCTCTCTTAGGTTGAAACGTTTTCTGCATTGCTTGTTTTCTTTTGTGGTTGACGCCCATGTTTTGGTATAGTGCCCCTTGACAGAAGCACATAGGAGGTACACTTTGGTCGTAGAATTCTAGATTGGAAATCATTTTCCCTCAGAATTTGGATGCTCCTTTGTAGACTTGCAGTGTTGCTGCTGGGTATGCTGAAGTCGTTTTAGAAACTTTTTCTGTGTGAGCTCTCCCTCCTTCCCTTCTCCACCAGTTAATTACATTTCTTGAGTTCTTTAATTTTGTCGCCTGTATTTTCTGCATTGTCTTTCTGTTACTCAAATAGTGTGCTTCCTGGACTGAAACCCCAGGTTTCTTCCTTCCTGCCTTCCATCTCATTGGCTTTTTGTACTACTTTCTGAGATAATTTCCTTGATTGTTTTTAGGGCTTCCATTGAATTTTACTTTTTTAAATTTTTTAATTGATTGATTGTACTTCTGTTGAATTTTTAAACCTCTGCTATAGAGGCAGGGTGCTCACACCTATAATCTTAGCACTTTGGGAGGCCAAGGTGGGCAGATCACTTGAGCTCAGGAGTTGGAGACCAGCCTTGGCAACATGACAAAACCCTGTCTCTACAAAAAATACAGAAAAAAATTAGCCAGGCATGGTAGTGCATGCTTGTGGTGGTCCCAGCTACACCCAGCACATCTGTGATCCCGGCTACTGTGGAGGCTGAAATGGGAGGATCACCTAAGCTCAGGGAGGTTGAGGTTGCAGTGAGCTGTGATCATACCACTGCACTCCAGTAAAGGCTGCATTCCACCCTGGGTGACACAGTTAGACTCTGTCTCAAAAAACCAACAACAGCAAAAACCTCTGCTATACATTTTTAATTACCAAGAGTTTTTCTTTTTTTCACTGTTTCATTTTATTTTATTTTGAGACGTAGTCTTGCTTTGTTGCCCAGGATGGGGCGTAGTGGCATGAACTCAGCTCACTGAAACTTCCGCCTCCCAAGTTCAAGCAATTCTTGTGCCTCAGCCTTCTGAGTAGCTGGTACTACAGGTGTGCACCAACATGCCTGGCTAATTTTTATATTTTTAATAGAGACTGTTTCACCATGTTGGCCAAGCCGGTTGTGAACTCCTGACCTCAAGTGGTCTGCCAACCTCGGCCTCCCAAAGTGTTAGCATTAAAGGTGTAAGCCACCCTTCCTGGTCTCTGTTCTATTTTTATGATATCCTGTGTTTGTTTCATGGAAGTACTCTTTCTCCTGTTTAAAGAAGTCTTTATTTTTATCTTTATGATGTCCCCTATACTATATAATTTGTATCATGTACTCTGTAAGTATGTTAGAAATACTAGATATTTTTATGTCTGCACATAATTTCTTTTCTTTGCAAGTTTCTCCTATCCACGCCTCCCACTTAGTTTTCATTGATCTTAGTGTTTTCCTTGGTTTTCAGTGGTCAGTAGCTATTTGTTCATATTTAAGAGTGGGACACTAAAGAAGCTGGTGTAGGACTTGTCAGCTGTGACTACAGTGAAGTGATCTGGCTGAACCATTTTATTGTGCAAGCCTAATGCAGATATTTATCTAGAGTTATTGATAGATGAAGATACAATTCTGATCTCCTACCTGGAGAAAATACCTGCATTCTGGAAGGTAAGTGAGGAAAGAATGATGAGGTTGTTCACATTCAGTACATTAAGTTTGATTTAATTTTATGTTTTCAGTATGGAACCCCTTTTGTCAACTCTACTTGGTGTTCACCTGTCAAGCCTTATGTTTTACTTTATCCTTTTCAGTTGGCTAGTGTAAGAAATGGAATGAAATCTGGGAGTCTTAACTGCTGTTTGAAAAGACACTGAACCAAACTTCTATTTCTACTCTACCTTTAGTGTCACTTACAGAGGTACCTGGTGCCACCAGTTCCTGAACTATTTGGGGATTCTGCCAAATCAATTGTGTTGCTCGTTAACTTTTTCCTTTGATAACTTAGAATTCATCTTTCTCTGTTAAGGCTGTTACTACTTTGTACTTTCCACATTTGTTCTTCTAGTTCTTTTTGACTTTTACATTTTATTCCCTCCTTTTTAAAGGGAAAAAAAAAACCAAACCTTTATTTTTTTATTTTATTGGGGTTTCTATAGGAAATATAGGTAAATGAATGTATTCAGTCTGCCATCCTAACCAGAAGCACTTTGTAGTATTATTTTCATGTTGCCATTATGTTACACCCTAGAAACATTGACTGGGGACATTCTTTTTTTTTAAGACGGAGTTTCGCTCTTGTTACCCAGGCTGGAGTGCAATGGCGCGATCTCCGCTCACTGCAACCTCCGCCTCCTGGGTTCCAGCAATTCTCCTGCCTCAGCCTCCTGAGTAGCTGGGATTACAGGCACGCGCCACCATGCCCAGCTAATTTTTTTGTGTTTTTAGTAGAGACGGGATTTCACCATGTTGACCAGGATGGTCTCGATCTCTTGACCTCGTGATCCACCCGCCTCGGCCTCCCAAAGTGCTGGGATTACAGGCGTGAGTCATCGCACCCGGCTAAGCCCTTCTCTAGCAGTTGTTACAGTTTGAGAACCAATGCTCTAAACTTAAGTGAATGCAAAGCTCTCTACCAGTCCTTGGCTTACCATTGCTTTGCTCTGATTTTTTATTTTAATGTCATCTTCTGATTGACCACATTTTTGTCATTAGTAGATTTTTAAAAAACGGATACTAGGGGTGCTGGAATCCCTATGTTCTTTCATATTTGAAAGTGCCTTTTAAATTCTTGAGAGACATTTTAGACTGGTATAGTATACAATTTCCTTCAGAACTTGGTAGTTAGTTCTCCATTGTGTTCTGTCTTATATCAGACTGTTGTCTACACCCTCCCAAAACACCTCTGCACAGATTTGTTTCTTCTGCCCGAGTAGCTGAAGAGTTTTTCTTTATCTTAGAAATTAAATAACCAGATAAGTCTGAGTTCAAATCTTTTATCACTTTTTTCCCTTCTCAAAAAGTATTGTGCTTTTCTGATTCATATATTTATTTTCCTGTCTAAGGAATTTTTCTTATATTCGATCTGTGACTATCCTTTAATTCATTTATTTAGAGGATTCTCTATTTTAAGGACGTTTTAAAGTTAAGGTATAATTTACATACAATAGAATTTACTCTTTGTAGTATACTGTTCCATAACTTTTGACAAATGCATTTAGACATGTAACCATTTTGGAACAGTCGTTGGCCTAACAGATTGCACTGTTCTGTCCTTGGCAACCTCTGTTTTATGTCTTTAGGATTTTGCCTTTCTAGAGTGTCATATTAAAGGAACCATACAATATATAGCCTTTTGAGTCTGGCTTCTTTTACTTAGCATAATTCATTTGAGTTTCATTTTTCATTTATATGTTCTTATTGTTGAATATTGTTATTGTTTGGATTTACCACAATTTATCCATTAACCATTTGAGGAACATTTCCAGGTTTTAATGATTACAAGTAAAGTAGCTATAAGCATTCCCATAAAGGTTTTTTTGTGTGCGTGTAAGTTCTTATTTCACTTGAATAAATATCTGAATATGGATTTGCTTATTCATACAGTAAGTGCATGTTTGATTTAAAAATAATAAACAGTCAAACTGGTTTCCAAATGGTTGTACCATTTTTCATTCCCACCATTAAAGAGAGTTCTAATTGCTCTGCATTCTTGTCAGTAGTTGGTATCATCAGTTTATTTCATTTTAGCTATTCTAATGTGCATATAATAGTATCTCTGATTTTAATGTACATTTCCCTAATGGTTAATCATATTGAGCACTTTTTCTTGGCTTTTTGCTGTCTATATGTCTTTGATTAAAGTATCTGTTTAAATATTTTGCCCATTTTTTAATTGAGTTGTTTTCTTATTACTGAGTTTTGAGAATTCCTTTTATATTCTGGATGCAAATGATTTGTCACATACCTGACTTGCAAATATATTCAAGTTATGGCTTGCTTTTTCATTCTCTCAACAGTGTGTTTAAAAGAGCAAAAGTTCCTAATTTTGATGAGGCCCAATTCACTTTCTTTCTTTGTGAGTCATGTCTTTTATATGGTATCTAGAAAATCTTAGTTAAATTATATGTATAGTTTGATTGTGGCTTAAGGTTAACTTTTTAAAAAAAGTATGAATATCCAGTTTTTTCAGCACCATTTATTAAAATGATTATCTTTCCATATTGAATTGCTTTGGCATCTTTGTCAAAAATCCTTTGATCATATTTGCATGAGTGTATTTCTGAACTTTTTTGTGTTCTCCATAGTGTGTCCACCCTTTTCCCTATATCACTCTGTTTTAATTACTGTCACTTTATGCTAGTCTTAAAATCAGGCAGTGTGTCTTCCAACTCTGCTCTTCTTTTAGACTTGTTTGAGCTATTCTAGTGTTTTTGCCTTTTTATATAAATTTTTGAAGCAGCTAGTTTATTTCTGTAAATCTGATGCTGGGATTGTGATTGGAATTGGGTTGAATCTATAGATAAGTTTGGAAAGAACTGATATCTTGAAAATAATTGTCTTCCAATCCATGAGCTCAGTATATTTTACCATTCATTGAGGGCTTTCGTTTCTTTCACCAATGTTTCGTATTGTTTGAGACCTTGTATATATTTTGTTAGATTTATAACTATTTTCTTTCTTTTTGTTTTCCGTTGTTATTAATCCGTGCACGGCCCTCTTTGGGATTTTCTATGTAGACAGTTGTGGTATATGTGAAGAGGGCAGTTTTGTGTCTTCCAGTCCAATTTTTATGTTTTTTTTTTTTTTCTTACCTCATTCTATTGGCTGGGACCTCTGGTGTGAAGTTGAATTCAAATGGTGAGAGACGTATTCCTTGTTTGAAATCTTATGGGGAAAGCATTCAGACTTTCATCATTAATTATGGATAAGAGCTGTAGATATTTATAACTGCCGTTTATCAGGTTAAGGATGTTATCTTCTATTCCTTGTTTGCTGACAGTTTATATCATAAATAGGTATTAAATTTTGTCAAATGGTTTTTCTACATCTATTAAGATGATCACAATGCTTTGTCTTTAGTCTGTTTATACGGTGGAGTTCATTGGTTGATTTCTAAAAGTGGAACCAGCCTTGCTTTTCCAGGCTAAACCCTACCTGGTCACAATATATTATCCCCCTTTTTTTTTCTTCAGACAAAATCTGCTCTGTCACCCAGGCTGGAGTGCAGTGGCACAGTCTTAGCTCACTGCAACCTCTGCCTCCCAGGTTCAAGCAATTTTCCTGCCTCAGCCTCCTGAGTAGCTGGGATTACAGGCACGTGCCACCATGCTCGGCTAATTTTTTGTATTTTCAGTAGAGACGGGGTTTCCCTATGGTGGCCAGGCTGGTCTCAAACACCTGACCTCAGGTGATCTACCTGCCTCGACCTCTCAAAGTGCTATGTATTATTCTTTTTATATACTTTCATATTGCTGTTTTTGACTTGTTAAAATATCATTAAGAATTTGTTTATGAGGGATATTGATCTGTTGTTTTCTTACGATGTCTTTGGATTTAGTTTCAGTCATTCTGGCCCATTTTTTTAGACAAGAAGAATATATCTATTTACTATTTCTGTTATTCTTTATTCCTTTGTATGCAGATCCAGATTTTTGTCTGGTGTAATTTTCTTTCTTGGAGGTTTTCCTTCAATATTTCTGGTAAAGTCTGTTTGTTTGGATTGTTTTGTCTTTTCTATTCTGGAAAATGTCTTTGTTTTGTCTTAATTTTTGGAAGATATTTTCACTGAGTACAGAATTCTGTTTACATATTTTTTTCTTTCAGTACTGATGTTAGACTTAAACTCTTTCTTACTAGAAGTGTGATTTATTTCTTTGTTCCTCAGTATATAATGTACATTTTATTTTTCTGATTATTACTTTTTAAAAGTAATTTGATTATGATGTGATTTGATGTGATTTTTATCATGTTTATTTTGCTAGGGCTTAGTTGAGTTTCCTGGATCTGTGAGTTTATAGTTTTTAAATTTGGAAAAATTTTGGCAGTTACTTCCTCAAAAGCATTCTTGTGTCTCTTCTCTCCAATTCACTTATCACCAATTGAAGTCCATTTCAGGGATTCTAATTTCACTTATATTGGGCTACTTAAAGTTATCTCACAATGTTCTGATCCTTTTCTTATTTTTATCTGTCTTTCATTTTGGATCATTTTTGTTCTTACGTTTTCAGATTCATTATTAATCTTTTCTTCTGTCTGGTCTCTATTTCAGGCTTATTTTGTCATCTGGAGAAGAAGTATGTTATGGGTCTTAATTTTAAATTATCTTCTACGTCTGTTCATAACATGATCAAGTTTTCCTCTGCTTCCTTGAGCATGTGAAATATATTCACAATAATACTACAGTGCCCTATTTATAAATGAATTCAGTTATCTGTATCGTTTCTAGGTTGGTAGTGACTGATTGATCCTCATTATAGGTTGTATTTTTCTGGTTTTTTGTATGCCTGCTAATTTTTTGTTAGCTACCCAGTGTTAATTTTTCCTTGATCAGTGCTGGATATACTTTTATTTTCAAGAAAATATTTGTGGGTTTTTTTTTCTTTGACTTGGGTGATTTTACTTAAAGACAGTGTGATCTTTTTATTGTTTGCCTTGAGGTTTCGTTAAGTGCAACTGGTGCAGCCTTTCATTTGCTGGCTGCTTTTTCTCTGGTCTTAATGGCCTTCTGATGTCTCTACCCAATGCCTCATGGATTACAAAGTTTTTCACCTCTGAGTGGTAAAATTTCCAGACCCTCCCCAGGCAGAAACAAGAGCCAGTCATAGGGCTCCCATTGTCTCTTCACAGAAATTACTGCCTTACCTTGCCCTGTTGTTCGTTGTCTGAAAAACTTATTTTTTCCATGATTTAAGGCAGGAGGATAAGTCTGGTCACAGTTTCTGCATCTTGACCTGAATGTAAAGGAAATATCCCAAGCCTTTTTTCATCAGTAATTTTGTTTTTAACCTGTGTTTTGTTTCTTGATAATGATTAGTTAATTCTGTTTTTTCCCTTCTCATTTCTTTAGCCCTTTAATTTCCACTTTACTTTGTGTTCTGTTCTTATTTCATTTTTGAGGTCTCCTTTTTTATTTTTTAAATCTTTTTGTTGTTTTTCTATAGCTCAAGTGAAATACTGTTAGGGAATTTCCTTTTCTTACTGGATTATATTTATTTCAGACTGAATTATTCATATGCCTTATATTTTCTTCATTCCTTTTTTTTTTTTTTTCTGGAGAGGAGATGTTTATGTTTAATTTTTGCTAAAGTATGTTTACATAGTTGCCATGACATTTATTTCTGTCTTGTGGAAGTTTAATAATATAAAGCAACTTTATTCTTACTGTGTATTGGTTGCTATAGTGGTCTAGCTTCTGCAACATTCCCTCACTGTGGTATCTAACTCTCTTTTCCCCTAGAGATATAATTCTAGGGCTGCATATCCTGGTTCATCCAGCTTTTAAAAGTCTGATGTCTTAGCTCAGGTTATGGTATTATGAAAATACTTACTCTATGGCTTTCTGAGATATTGTTAAATACTCTGTACCAGTGTTTCTCTCTCCTGGACAGTAAGATATTCCATTCCCTTGGGGGCATAATGCTATTGTTCCCCCAATAGCTTGGTGGTCACTGGAGAAAGTTAGCTAGCCCCAGTTGCATTATTATCCTTTTTGCCTGACTCTGGTTGTAGTTTTCGTTATTATTTATATCACCAGGTCAAAAGAAGGAAAGGATAGGGCTACCAGTTAACTTTTTTCCCCCTCCCTGGATGTATTTGAGAATCCTCAGAATATTGTGTATTCATCAGTGTAGTATCTGGGGGCTGAAGGGCAGAGGCTGGAGGTGGGCTTAGCAAAAGCTGTGCTATGAATATTCCATTTATTTTTCTTCTCTGAACTTTGGTTACTGGTGATAATTTTCCCCCCTTTTTGTTTTAGTTGATTTATTTGTTTTACTTGGCATAAAGTCCAAGGTTTGTCTTTACGCCTTCTTAGAAGTTGCTAAGTTCTGTGGTATGTAGATAATTTATATAAACCAAATACTTTATGTCTCTTGGTGTAATTATTTTTAGTCTTTTTTCTTTTTTGAACACATAGAACGTCAATTTTCATTGTATCGTTTTAAGATACACTGATTATTAATAGTATTCTTTTTCCCAGATACCATGTTTGTGTGGAAGTGCCCCGTGTTTGCTATGCCGATGCTGTCCTAGTGGAAACAACTCCACTGTAACTAGATTGATCTATGCACTTTTCTTGCTTGTTGGAGTATGTGTAGCTTGTGTAATGTTGATACCAGGAATGGAGGAACAACTGAATAAGGTTAGCTTTGTTTCTTACTTATTAACTGAAGCTATAGTGTATATATGTATATGTATAAAACTGATTTGGGGATATTGTAAACAGAATAATATAAAATAAGATAATATGTAATGCTAGTTGTAGTAATTCATAATCTTTTAGGAAAGACAAAGATAATATAAGTTAGCTTGTTAAGTTCTGCGATGGTGGTACAGAAAATATACTGTGGTAATACACAGAAAGAAGTATAATTCTAACCAGGTGTCAGAATCTCAGTGAGTTTCATGGAAAAAAGGCTGCTCTAAGAATGATTCGAACTAGTATATACAGAGATAGAAAAATAGACAGCATAATGGGTATAAAAGAGCTTTTCAATCAAAGTATCTGTACTTTAGGAAGATTAATTTTACAATTAATAAAGTATAAAAGTTAAGCAGTTAAATATGGTGGCTGTTGCAGTGGTATAATTAAAAAAGAGAATAGAGGACCTGAAATAAGATTTTCTGGATGTAGAATTAACTGAGCCTAGTACTGAAATATTGGCAGTGATGGAATCATAAATCAACCAGGTTCTGATCCTAGAAAACTGGGAGGAAAGTATTGCCGTTAACCCAGAAAGAAAAATTTTTAAAGAGTATCAGGTTGTGGAAAGAGATGGGGAACATAAAATAAATTTAGTTTCTAACATGTTGACTTGGAGATATTGCATCATGCACATGTGTATATATGTATGTCTTAGTCAGTTCAGGCAGCTATAACAAGAGTATCATAGGCTGGGTGGCTTAAGACAACAAAAATTTCTCAGTTTTGGAAGCTGAAAGTCCAGGATCAGGGTGCCAGTATGGTCAGTTCTGGTCAGTCTTATTCCCGATTTACACATGGCCATCTTCTCACATTGCTGAGAGAAAGCAGCAGCAGGTTTATTCTGTCTCTTCTTATAAAGGCATTAATCCCATCCTGAGGGCTCTACCCTCATGATTAAAGACTACCTAAAGGCCTCATCTCCCACTATCCTCCCATTGAAAGTTAGGGTTTCAGCATTTAATTTTGGGTAGACACAAACATGAGGTTCATAATAATGTAGAGCAGTAAGTAGAAAACATGAATGAATTTAAAAGAGAAACCAGAGCTAGAGATTGCCTTGAGGATAAAAATAGAATGTTGAAACCATGGCAGCATATGCTGAAGATCATTCAGAGTGAGCAGACCTAGAACTTTGCCGAAATCTGTTAATTAAGGGAGCTGGTGGAGAAAGGAAAACCTGGTTTTGATCCTAGAACACTGGAAGGGATACTAGAAAAGAACAAAGAAAATATACAGGTTCTAGGAAGAAAATTTTAAGAATGACAGGGATAGTATCTATAAAAGTGGGATTAAGGAATGTGATTAAGCAGTAGCCTTTGTATTTGAAGACCAGTACATGACTACTGTCCTGAAAAAGCAGTTTTTTTAGAGTGCTGGGCCTGGAAGGAGTAGGAGGAAATAATTTATTTTTGTATATATGAATAATAGATGTATTAATAGTTCTAAACAGTTGTCTCAGAAATATCATTTACACAACTAAAACAAGTATATCATGCTATTCAAGTAGAATGCAAGTTTTAAAAATGTAGAATAAATCTATAACTCAAAATACACATCCAGCATAGAGTTGGTATTATAGTTTATTATTTGATCTCATGGGGACTTAACTCTTTTTTTTCCAACTATATCCAATTAATAGGTGTCAGACTCATTTTGAGTACATATTCATCATAAATTGTAAAGCAAATTCCAGTTTTCTAAACCTTTACTTAAACTATTCAATTACATAGAATTTTTAGTTTTGCTTAATGAAAAAATTATGGATTATAAACTCTTTTGTTTTTCTAGATTCCTGGATTTTGTGAGAATGAGAAAGGTGTTGTCCCTTGTAATATTCTGGTTGGCTATAAAGCTGTATATCGTTTGTGCTTTGGTTTGGCTATGTTCTATCTTCTTCTCTCTTTACTAATGATCAAAGTGAAGAGTAGCAGTGATCCTAGAGCTGCAGTGCACAATGGGTAAGTTTTCAAATAAACTTCAATATAAAAGCCTAGGTAACCACTTGTCGGTAATTTCCAGTTTATCTAAGGAAACCTTCAGTAAAGTAAATTTACACAATTTTCAGAATTACTTTGTCTATTCATGAATGACAGGGTAAGAAAATCTTGTTTCTACTGGAGAATGTCAGACTTTGGATATTAAATAATGGCCTTAATAATCTCTGATCCACAGTGTTTTATATTTTTATCCTAAAAAGAAGAGGCTCTATTATATTTGTGACTACTAAGGGAATAGCTATTTCTCCTTCTCCTATTAACTTTTGGTGGACCTGTCCACTTACGTAGAACTCTCAGTTGCCTAGACCCAGAGAGCAATTTTCTAGGTTGGTTATATTGGACAACAGGGTTTCTTTTATCAATATTCCTTCATATAGAGCACTACTTCTGGTACCCTTATCTGACTTTTTTAATATCTGCTGTTGCTTATCTAGTAACGTGCTACCAAAGACAAAAGGAATAAACAAGTAGAATATAAATATTAATGAGGAAATATAATGTGACAGATTGATTTTCTTTTATTTAGTTCCTTTAGTCATTGATTATTAAATTGGAGTTTTAGATTGAGGCATTTATCATGTGTTTATAAAATTTGTTTATACAGTTCACCTTACACTTTGATACAGTATCCCACTTATGTAAAATAAGCCTGTGAAATGAAACAAATATTCTCATTTTTTCATAATGAATTAGTGAGAAATACATCTTTCTCAAAACTGTTTTAAAAGCAGTTTATGTAATAGTTGTCTTTGCTGGTAATCAGGTGTATTAGGGTTCTCTAGAGGGACACAATTATTAGGGTGTGTGTGTGTGTGTGTGTGTGTGTGTGTGTGTGTGTCTGTGTATGTATTTATATATATATGGGAGTTTATTAAATATTAACTCATCACAAGGTCCCACAGTAGGCCATCTGCAAGCTGAAGACCAAGGAGAACCATTTTGAGTCCCAAAACTGAAGAAATTGAAGTCCAATGTTCAGGGGCAGGAAGCTTTCAGCATGGGAGAAAGATGTAGGCTGGGAGGCTAGGCCAAGTCTAACTTTTCATATTTTTTTTTTTTTTGCCTGCTTTATATTTGAGCCCTGCTGGCAGCTGATTAGGTGGTGCCGGATTAAGGGTGGGTCTGCCTTTCCCAGACCAGTGACTGAAATATTAATCTCTTTTGGCAGATATCCTCATAGGCACACCCAGCATCAGTATTTTACATCCTTCAACCAAGTTGACACTCAAGTATTAACTATCCCAAGTCTATCCCTTGTCACCTTGAACCAGTACACATCTCCTGAGATCATACATAATCTGCATGTAAAGACAATAATAAGGTCATACAACTAACTTTGGTGCGAGAAACAACCAGTCCCCAACCCAAATACTATTACATAAAGTTAACAGTATTTAAATGCTGATGTGAAGTCAATAAATCTTATGTCCTATGATAAAGGAAAAGGAAATGAAGATATTTTCTTAGTACAAGTGTATACTACATACATGCATGAACACGTTTTTGACAAAAAGAGGAAATACGACAATTACAGTCCTTGTTTCTGCAGCTGATCACATGTTCGTAGCTGGTGTTGATGACTGCCTTCTTCTGCTACCCATTCTGTATTTTCTTTGCTTTCAGCAAGCACCTCAGCCAGTCATGGTTTTTTTCCTAATGGAGTGACCTAGTGACCTCCATGAGCCCCTACTTTAACTGGAGGATGACAGTGATGTTTTGGGTCCCCTGGAATTAACGTCAGCTCAGATCCAGTGTCTAGTAGTCCCCGAAGTGTCTGATCATTTCCCTTTTTTTCCAGCCATTTGCTATGATGCTTCCTCTAGCACTGTCTGGGCTTTACCCAATCCATTCCTTTCACATTTTGACTTGCCTCTGTTACCGTACTTTTTTTTGCTTTGTTCTTTCCAGTTGGGAAGATTATATAAGTTTGGTTTCATAGTAATGGTTAATTTCATTCTCTCTCCAAACTAAGTTATCTAAATAGGATGATGACCTCATTTTGTAGTTAAAAATATGGCTACACTCCAGATTATCATAATATCCTTGGAAAGAAGTAGAACATTCACATAATGTGTAGCTATTTGTTAAGATGCAGTTAAATGATTTCATATATGAAAATATTTGAAGAATGTTTATTGGTAAAAAATATTTCTTTTTGTTTTAGATTTTGGTTCTTTAAATTTGCTGCAGCAATTGCAATTATTATTGGGGCATTCTTCATTCCAGAAGGAACTTTTACAACTGGTAAGAAATCTTTTTTAAGTTGATGTTGATATTTATTTATTTATTTGTTTATTTTATTATTTTAGTTTTTTGAGACAGAGTCTTGCTCTGTCGCCCAGACCGGAGTGCAGTGGCGGGATCCTGGCTTACTGCAACTTCTCCCTTCCAGGTTCAAGTGATTCTCTGGCCTCAGCTTCCCGAAGAGCTGGGACTATAGGTGTGCATCCCCACACCCAGCTAATTTTATTTTTAGTAGAGATGGGGTTTCACCATATTTGCCAGGATGGTCTCCATCTCTTGACCTCGTGATCCGCCTCAGCCTCCTGAAATACTGAGATTACAGGTGTGAGCCACCACACCTGGCTTGTTGTAGATATTTTATAAAGGAATCTGAACTAATTACCTGGAACTATAATAAGTAGTTATCTGGAACTATAACTCTAGTTGTTTGTCTTTTGGGGTGGGTGGGTGGGTGGGTAGGGCTTTGTGTGTGTGTGTGTGTGTGTGTGTGTGTGTGTGTGTGCAAAATCAAGATGTTAATATAAACTTTTATTTTCCTTTTTGTGTACTGTGATTATAAAAGGAAACGATAAAAATCAAACTAACCAATCACTTACGTATGCTTTTTTTCCCCTTTCAGTGTGGTTTTATGTAGGCATGGCAGGTGCCTTTTGTTTCATCCTCATACAACTAGTCTTACTTATTGATTTTGCACATTCATGGAATGAATCATGGGTTGAAAAAATGGAAGAAGGGAACTCAAGATGTTGGTATGCAGGTAAGCTTTCATCGCAGAACAACTTTAGTATAGTTGTACTTTGAAGTCGAGAACAGATATGTAGACTAGGGAAATCACTTAGGATTTTTATGGTATGATTTCCTATGAAGTGGTTTTTAATTTAAACTTTGTGAGTGTCAATATATCATATTGTATCAGCAACTTGGTGAATAGATCTTTTAGCAGATTAAGTGGGAACATAACCCAAAGAACCAGGAGAATATCCAAAAGAACCTGAATAGCTGAAATAAATGTTCCAAAGCCTATTACTGAAAGCATGTGTACTTCATAGCCTAATTTTTTAATCTGCAGTGGGTTAAAAGTGAAATATTAAAGGGAAGAGGACTGCTAGTAATAGATAAACACATGGTGATACATTTCATAAACAGCAGCAAGTAAAACAACTCAGGGACACATTTTATGCAAGTATAATAAAGGATGCTTTTATGTGCATCAATAACAAAGGAATTCCTATAGTAATGTAATTAATGATTATTTATAATGATGAGGTTGAATCCTATAGGGTTGGTTATACTTTGAAACAGAGATCACAATTCAGATGCTTACAGGGCCAAACAAAAATGAGGGAATGGGAAGACTAAGTTTAAGTGCATAAGCTTTGTGCAAATAGTAGGGACTACAATGAATTGGAGAGTATGAATGCCTCATCTAAAGTGCATTGCTACTGCTTAGCTCTATTTATTAGTTTTGTGGGAATGTCAACTCAGTATTGCTTAATTTTTCCAATTTTTTTCAAAAGAAGTCATAAATCTGGATTTTTCCTGCTAAATGACCTGGGTTTCAGCTAAAAATATTTAAATTGGAGTGCAAGCCAAATCCAGTGTGTCTGTTGGCCTAATATTCCTTTCACATAACTAATTTGTGGTGTTTGATCTCAGTTGTTCAAGTTAAAAAAAACTGGTGCTCAAAGAAATAAGCTTTAGTCATTTTGGAAGTTTCACTTACGTTGAATACCTTGTTCTCAAAATGCAAATTCTAATGCAAGGGTTTCTGTCTCTTTTGTTCCCTGCTGTATCCCCAGGGCCTGGAACATAGGCATTCAATAAATATTTGTTGGATGGATCCTCTGTCAGCAAGGCAAATCTACATAAATACTTGTATATTAAGCACATATTAGCATAAAGGCTAAACAACTTGTGTATGTTGAAATTTACATAGAAAAAGCATAGGTTGACTTATTAAATAATAATGACTTACCCTTGCATAATATGTATCTTTTAAGATTTTAGTTTATGAGGAAAAGCATCATTGTTTTGAGGGCTTAACATTAACAATGAAAATAATTTTCTTAATACCCTTGTTTACAACTGAGTGATAATGGTTCTTTAAAAACCTTAAGTAATATTCCTCTTACAGACTTACAGTTATTTTTCTTTATTTTGAAAAAAATGGCTAACATGTAAACAGTTTGTAAACTCTAATATAGATATTAGTATTAAATCATATTAGTTTCTTATTAACTTGCTGTCCTTGCAAATACATAATAGTGAGCTATGTGTAAAAACTAGAATTCTCCAGCAATAAAGGTCAGAATTAATTTTCTTTCCTGCTTTTATAGCCTGAATAATGCTGACAATGTTAGTTGCTTAAAATTTTTTGACAAAATGAGATTGTTTATAAAACAGGCCCCACTTTTAATTCCTAATATTTCTGATAAAAAGCTAATTATCCAATGTATCTCTTTCACAGCCTTGTTATCAGCTACAGCTCTGAATTATCTGCTGTCTTTAGTTGCTATCGTCCTGTTCTTTGTCTACTACACTCATCCAGCCAGTTGTTCAGAAAACAAGGCATTCATCAGTGTCAACATGCTCCTCTGCGTTGGTGCTTCTGTGATGTCTATACTGCCAAAAATCCAAGTATGCCCTTCATAGCATTAGGTTTTATGAAGCTTATACCTTTTTAAGTTTTAAAAAATCTAGAATGATATCAGAATATTTACCTGTGTTACTTTAATGTGTATTTATTTATTTTATTTTATTTTTTGTAGGAATCACAACCAAGATCTGGTTTGTTACAGTCTTCAGTAATTACAGTCTACACAATGTATTTGACATGGTCGGCTATGACCAATGAACCAGGTGTGTTTTGTTGTTTGTATTATATGTTTCTAAAGGTTCCGCAGGTGGTGTTTTTCCAGAAATTACCTTTTTTTGAGATTAAGCTACATAAAAATTAGGCTTCTAGAGGAATAAAGTATGAAAAGTTCATCTTTAATGTATTACTATTTTTTTACTTAGTTTCTTTCATCAATAACAAAATTATAAGTTTACACATATAGCTAAGAGAAATTGTGAGTTCAGTTGTAGAGCAACACAGTAAAACAAGCATCACAGTAAAAGCAAGTCATAGGAATTTTTTGGTTTTCCAATGCATATAAAACTTTTGCTTATCTCATACTGTAGTTTGCTAAGTGTGCCACAGCATTATGTCTGGAAAAACAATGTACATCCCTTAATTTGAAAGTACTTTATTTCCAACGAATGCTAACATTAATCTGAGCCTTTAGCAAGTTGTAATCTGTTGACCGGTAGGGAGGTCTTGCCTCCATGTTGATGGCTGCTGTCCGAACAGGGTATTTGTTGCTGCAGGTTGGGGTGGCTGTTTTAATATACTTAAACTAAGACAACTGTGAAGTCTGCCACATTGATTGACTCTTCCTTTCACAAAATATTTCTTTGTAGCATATGATGCTGTTCGATAGCATTTTACCTAGAGTAGAATTTTCTTCCAAATTGAAGTCAGTTCTCTTCAACCCTGCTGCTGTCTTAATAAGTTTGTGTAATATTCTAACTCCTTTATTGTCATTTCAACAATATTCATAGCATCTTCATCAGGAGTAGATTCCATCTCAAGAAACTACTTTGCACATCTATAAGAAGCAACTCCTCATCCATCATTCAGGTTTGATAATGAAATTGTAGCAATTCAGTCACATCTTCAGGTTCCACTACTAATTCTAGTTCTCTTGCTCTTTCCACCATGTCTGTAGCTACTTCCTCCACTAAAGTCTTGAATTCCTCAAAAGTCATCCATGAGGGTTAGAATCAACTTCTTTCAAACTCCTGCTAATGTTGATATTTTGACATTTCCTATGAATCATGAATGTGCTTAATAGCATCTAGAATGGTGAATCCTTTCCAGAAGGTTTTCAATTTACTTTGCCCACCCAGATCCATCAGAGGAATTACTCTCTATGGCAGCTATAGCCTATAGCCTTACAAAATATATTTCTTAAATAATAAGATTTAAATGTTGAAATTATTTCTTTTTCCATGGGCTGCAAAATAAATACGTTAGCAGACATGAAAATATTAATCTCCCTATACATCTCTATCAGAGCTTTTGGGTGACCCAGGTGCATTGTCAGTGAGTAGTAATATTTTGAAATGATCTTTCTTTTGGCAGTAAGTACCAGCAGTGTGCTTAAAATATTCCATAACCCATACTTTGAACAGATGTGCTGTCATCTAAGCTTTTTTCTATTCACAGAGAGGCTGAATAGATTTAGCCTAATTCTTTGAGGGCTCTCGGATTTTTGGATGGTAAATGAACATTGGCTTTCTCTTAAAATCACTGTCTGCATTAACCCCTAACAAGAGAGTCAGCCTGTCCTTTTAAGCTCTATGACTTCTTTAAAGCTGTGAAAGTCCTAGATGATATCTTCTTCCAGTAGAAGTCTATTTTGTCTTTATTGAAAATCCGTTGTTTGGTATAGCTACTTTTTTTTTTTTTTTGAGAGAGAGTTACATTCTTGTTGCCTAGGCTGGAGTACATTGGCACAAACCCCACTCACTGCAACTTCTGCCTCCTGGGTTCAAGCGATTCTCCTGCCTCGGCCTCCTCAGTAGCTGGGATTACAGGTCTGTGCCACCATGCCCAGTTGATTTTGTATTTTTAGTAGAGACGGGGTTTCACCATGTTAGTCAGGCTGGTCTCGAACTTCTGACTTCCGGTGATCCACCCACCTTGGCCTCCCAAAATGCTGAGATTACAGGCGTGAACCAAAATGCCCAGCCTGTGTAACTACTTTCATTATTTTTATTGGCTAGATCAGAATAATGTCATGCAGCTTCTACATCAGCACTTACTAATTCACCTTATACTTTTATGTTATGGAAACAGTTTATTTCCTCAAGAACCAACCCCATCTAGTTTCAGACTTTTTTCTGTAGCTTCCGTATCTCTCTCAGCCTCATTAGACTTGAAGCAAGAGATACGGCCTTGGTCTGGATTAGGCTTTGGCTTAAGGGAATGCTGTGGCTGGTTTCAATCTTATATACAGGTCACTAAAACTTTCTCCTCCATATTAGCAATAAAACTGCTTTGCTTGCTTACTTACCATTTGTGTGTTCATGTTCACGGAAGTAGCACTTTTAATATCCTTTAAGAACTTTTTCTTTTCTTTGCATTCACAACCGATCTACTGGCACAGAAGGGCTAGCTTTTGACCTGTTTTAGTTTTTGATATAGTTTCCTTACTTAGCTTAATCATTTCTAGTTTTTGATTTAAAGTGAGAGAGGGGAGAGTCTTTGACTTGAACAGTTAGAGCCCAATGCAGGGTTATTAACTCGCCTAATTTCAGTATGGTTGTATCATGAAATGGGCCCAAGTAGAGGGATAGAGACAAGGAAATGGGTGGTGAAGAGCAGCCAGAACACACACGTTTGTCGATTATTTCACCATCTTATATGGATGCGATTTGTGGTGCCCCAAAGAATTACAATAGTAACATAGTGGGTCACTGATGAGAGATCACCACAACAGATGTAATTAATAATAATGAAAAATTGTGAAATACCATGAGAATTACCAAAATGTGAAACAGATACAAAGTGAGCACGTTAGAAAAAACGGAACTAATAGACTTGTTTTATGCACAGTTGCCACAAACCTTCAATTTGTAAAAAGAACAATATCTGTGAAGTACTTAAAAGCACAATAAAACAAGGTATGTCTGTGTAAGAAATTGGGTAAAATTACAAGAAAAGTATCTAATTTGCATAGAGCATAAGATAGGTATATGTAGAAATAAAAGGTCTTCAAATTCCTGTTGCTTCAATTGTGAACAGTGTAGTGTTTTCACATTATTAAGTTACTCTTTTAGTCTGTGACTACCATAAGGTTGAATTTGATAATTGAACTTTGTAATGCATCTTATTATAGGCTAGTTATATTGCATACCATGGGAATAGAAACCAACATACGTCGAAAGGAGACAAATTAGAATAGACATACAAAAATACTTATTTAAAGGAAAATGATCTCATTTCCTAAAAAAAATTATCAGATGTTATATGAATCTCATTGAGTTTACAAACTGTAGATATTTTATCATAGGTACTTTATAACTTGGTGAAAAATGGTTTGTTTTTTGTTTTTGTTTTGATGTATTACAGAAAGATTTCTTATTTTTGTCCAGGTAAGTAGTTAAAAAAAACTTATTAGTAATTTGCTTCAGAGAAGGAAATAGCCTTACCTAATTGGCTTTAAGATAAGAGTTATTTTTTCCACTTTGGGAGGCCGAGGCAGGCGGATCACGAGGTCAAGAGATTGAGACCATCCTGGCCAACATGGTGAAACCCCGTCTCTACTAAAAATATAAAAAAATTAGCCAGGCGTGGTGGCGCACGCCTGTAGTCCCAGCTACTCGGGAGGCTGAGGCAAGAGAATTGCTTGAACCCGGGAGGCAGAGGTTGCAGTGAGCTGAGGTCACACCATTGCGCTCCAGCCTGGCACCTGGTGACAGAGTGAGACTCTGTCTCAAAATAAATAAATAAATAAAAGAATTCTTTTCCTTGATTTATTTCATCCAATTAGGCTTTAAGATAAGTTTGACAGATCTGGCTTTGTGGGAGAAAAAGATGTATTTTGGACACTTTAATGAATATTTTACCAACCCTGCTTTCTTTATTATAAAAGAATAAAACTGAATAAGCAGTAGGTCGTTATATCTTATTTGGTAATTCCCACAAGGCATTTGTTGGAGTCTTTATAACTTGTTTTTGTGTAAGCTATCTTGCGTTTTTAACAATGTGCTTTATCAAATTGATAAACTTCATAAATCAGTATCATAATCTCAACATATGAGAGAAAAGCCAGTGCATTATGGTTTAGAATCTCTGAATTTTCTTCCTAAATCTGCTAGAATTATGCTAACCTCAGAAAGGTCATCTATATTTCACCTCTTCCCTGTGATTAATGTAGAGGTAGTTTATTGCTCAGCTATCACATGTTGTTGAAAATTAAATGATTTAACTTTTCCAGGTGCATCTATAAAATCAGAACAACTTCAGCAGTATTATTATTAATAATACAAGTTGCCTTCAATTATTTTTGTTATACTGATGCCTTTTCCAGCAAATTATTTTGAATTTGCAAGAGTATAGAGAGTTAAAAATAACCTTGTTTTTGCTCTCAAAAACATTTTTCAATATACTCTAACATTTTAATTTGGCTTTATGTTGCAGAAACAAATTGCAACCCAAGTCTACTAAGCATAATTGGCTACAATACAACAAGCACTGTTCCAAAGGAAGGGCAATCAGTCCAGTGGTGGCATGCCCAAGGAATTATAGGACTCATCCTCTTTTTGTTGTGTGTATTTTATTCCAGGTAGGAAAAACGATGGATTTTTTTTTTTAACAAGAAGTCTTTATTTACGAATCATTTCTTTTTAAAACGTTCTTTTTCTTCTCTCCTCCTAAACTCTCTTTCTTGCAGCATCCGTACTTCAAACAATAGTCAGGTTAATAAACTGACTCTAACAAGTGATGAATCTACATTAATAGAAGATGGTGGAGCTAGAAGTGATGGATCACTGGAGGATGGTGATGATGTTCATCGAGCTATAGATAATGAAAGGGATGGTGTCACTTACAGTTACTCCTTCTTTCACTTCATGCTTTTCCTGGCTTCACTTTATATCATGATGACCCTTACCAACTGGTACAGGTATTTATATTTAATGAAAACTCTGGATGTATGAATTCTGATGGCGTTTTTATGATATTCTTGTGAAACCATGATGTGATATGAAGTACTTTTTATCCTCTGATATGTTTCAAAATGTTCAGCTAAATGAATAGTGAGATCAGCATAAGAAATGCAATCTTTACTTCCTTGCATTAACAATAACACAATCATTGAAATAGTTCAAAATCTTGGAGAGATTAAAATAAAAATTTGCATGAAACTAATACATTTTTTTTATAAAAATGTGTGTTGATAGTGGATCGAACATATTTATTTTTTTAATCCTGTAAACTTGTTCCCAACATAGTGAAGTAAAGGATACATCCTTTTTTCTGTTTTGTTTGAACTATCATTAAAAGCTCTGAAAATTTTTTAATTTAGGTGTGAATTCATTAATGCAGATAGATTCTTAGAATTCTTACAAGCTACAATTTATGATTTTTTTTGTCACTTCAAACTTAATCCATAAATCTTTTTCTATTAAGAGGAAGATAGCAATTTATAGTATTTCATTTCTGAAAGTTTGGTTTTGTCCAAATGATTACTGAAAGATTTGGTCAAAGATTCAAATTGAACTATGTGGTTTTGGAAGTTCTGTTTTTAATAACATTTTATTGCATAATACTGATAAACAATTTGTAAGCAGGCTTTCAGTATCAGCAAAACATGGAGGAAAAAGTTTATTCTTTGTTGTATTTCTTTGAGTGCAGCCTTTACTGATTTTTATTATTGAAAATTAAATATATACATTTAATTCCTATACTGTAATGTATTAAGCTATAAGAATCCTATAAGAATCTTTCAGATCCTTGGCTGTCAGATAATAGTAGATGTTAAAGCTATATACCAGAAGGATTTGGGTATATTTTATTAACTGAAAAATCAGCTGACCTTGAGATATAGTGCCTTCCCAGTCTCTTCTTTCTTTTTCTAAGGTAATGTCTCTGAGTCATGCCAATCTCTTAATTCTGAGAAGGCAGGAGTTGGGGGTAAATCAGGTGAGGAGTTCCATATACACCTTGAACAGTCTTAGGTAATAGTGACATCTCATTTATCCAGAGGTCACATTCAGTTTCTCTGATAACATGGCAGAGATGTCTAAAGTGCCTCTGAGATAATGCAAAATAACTATTTCAGAGACCTATGTACTTTACTCCATTAAAGGAAATTACATGTTTTTACCTTCACATCAGTAGTATGGTATGGAAAGAAAGGGAACAGATTAGATGCAGCAACAGGATGTCTCAAATAACTGTATACAAAGAACACTTCTGAATTAATGAAGTTTCTTCACTTGATGGCTGATAATTCAACCCCCTTGCCCCTTTTTAATGATTTCCCTGAAATTTTAGGTATGAACCTTCTCGTGAGATGAAAAGTCAGTGGACCGCTGTCTGGGTGAAAATCTCTTCCAGTTGGATAGGCATCGTGCTGTATGTTTGGACACTCGTGGCACCACTTGTTCTTACAAATCGTGATTTTGACTGAGTGGGACTTTTAGCATGAAAGTCTCACTTTGATCATTGCTTATTTGAAACAGTATTCCCAACTTTTGTAAAGTTGTTTATGTTTGTGCTTCCCATGTAACTTCTCCCGTGTTCTGGCATGAATTAGATTTTACTGCTTGTCATTTTATTTGTTATTTTCTTGCCAAGTACATTGATATGTGAAGTAGAATGAATTACAAAGGGAAAGTGTTACAGATATGGTGATGAGTTAGTAAAAGTGGACATTATTGAGCTTATTCTCTGCTCTGTACCAGTGAAATGACGAGTAAAAACAAAATTGCTTGACTATTTTAAAATTATGTTAGATCCTAAGCTGTTTTAGGAAGCATTAAAGCAAATGTTTGACTGCCTTTTGAAATATTTGATGTGTTGCCTGGCAGGAGACTGCAAAGAACATGGCTTATTTTAAAATTGTATAAACAAGTCACTCAAATGCCAGTTGTCTAAAAAATCTTGTCAGGTTTTCCCCTTGCTGTGGAACATATACAAGTAGGGAGTGTTCAGTAGACAATACTGTAGGTTATGGATGGAGGTGTGGGTACTAAATTGAATAACGAGTAAATAATCTTCGTTGGGTAGAGATGGCCTTTGCCAACAAAGTGAACTGTTTCGGGTGTTTTAAACTCATGCAAAAGTATGGGTTAAGTGGAGATGTTTGGGACTCTGAAGGATTTAGACAAGGTTTTGAGAAGGATAATCATGGGTTATAAGGAAGTGTTTGAAAGTCAGTTCTAGGCCAGCATGGTAGCTCAACCCTGTAATCCCAGCACTTTGGGAGGCTGAGATAGGTGGATTACTTGAGCCTAGGAATTCGACACCAGCCTGGGCAACATGGCGAAACCCTGTTTCTACAAAAAAATAGCAGAAAACATGCTGGGGTTGCCAGCATGTGCCTGTGGTCCCAGCTACTGAGGAGGCTGAGGTGGGGTATTGCTTGAGCCCAGGAGGCCAGAGGTTGCAGTGAGCCAAAGTCATGTCACTGCACTCCAGCCTGGGCAACAGAGTGAGACCCTGTCTCAAAAAAAAAAAAAAAAAAAAGTATTAAAAATCAAAGGTGGTAAAATTTTTGACAGAGTAGGAAGTAACTGCAAAATACCAGGCTTTAGTAGGCACTTTCACAATATCTAGTCCAGTTCTCTCATTTTAAAAACTGAAGACACTGAAGTCCAGGCTTAAATAGCTCAAATAGCTAATTAGTGGCAAAGCTGGGAGATTTCAGGTCTGCCAATAATAGTATTCTCTCTGACATTTAAAAGTAATTTCTATCCAAAATACATGCTTAATTGATTTTACATCTCATTACTGGTGAATAATTTATGTGATGTGGATTGCTGGTGTCCAGCATGACCCATAGACAGGTCAGAAGAATGATGGAATGTTTTAGAATAAACTTCTGCTTATAGTATACTACACAGTTTAAAAGATGTTTAAAATGCTTTTGTATTTACTGCCATGTAATTGAAATACATAGATTATTGTAACCTTTCAACCTGAAAATCAAGCAGTATGACAGTTTAGTTATTTGTATATGTCACTATTATCTAATGAAGCTTTTCAAATCTACATTTCCTTCTTTAAAAGTATTTATTAATGTGAATGGAATATAGCAATTTAGCTTAATTCCCCAACCTTATTCTGTGTGTATTGTATTCCACAATTTTGAATGGCTGTGTTTTACCTCTAAATAAATGAATTCAGAGAAAGTACGTAGTGTACTGATTATTGAGTAACTTAACTTTACATGGCCATAATAACATTTAGAGCTCCTTTCTTCCTATATAAAGAAGAACCTGGCACTAGAAAGTAACCGCCTGTTTTCTGTCCTGATAATTGTTTAGAAGGGAGTTATTACACTTCGGTTGTTTATAAGTGACCCCAGAAGTAGGATATCAAAGGTAAAGTGGCATTCTTTCCCTAAGAGTCTTCAGTACTTGGACCAGTTTACTTTGAAGAATATTAATACATTGAGTGGCTATTCTACATCTACTGTCTTCCAGCTGTTTTTTTCTAGTTGCCAATTTTGATGCTGTCTTCTTTCGCTGATAATTTAGTATAAAAACTTTCCTTACTAAAAAACAATGTTTTTTAGGTTCATACCTACTTTTACTGATAAAATTTTCCAAGGTTCATACCTACTTTTACTAATAAAATACTCCCAATTTATGTTAGTTTCTAAGCTTTAGAATATTTTATTCCATAATTCTTGTGAAGTGGTCTTTCTCCAACATTATAAGCAGCACACTGCCCATAAAAGTCTTGAGAATTTATCCCAGATAAAATCTTATGTTCACATAAAAACCTGTATAAAAATGTTCATAGCACCTCTATTTGTAACAGACAAAACTGGAAACAACCCAGATGTCCTTCAGTGGATGAATGAATAAGCACACTGTGGTAAACCTGTATCATAGAATACTACTTTAAAAAGGAATGAAATAATAGTATATGCAACAACTTGAATGCTGGTTTAAAAAAAAATCCAATCCCCAAAGATCACATATGGTATAATTCCATTTCTATAGCATTCGTGTAATGATACAATTATAGAAATGGGGAACAGATTAATGGTGGTTTGGGGTCAGGGATGGGAGGGGAGCGAGAGATCTTTGTGGATCATGGATTGTGCCTTTGGTGTTGTATCTAAAAAGCCACTGTAAAACACAAGACCATCTAAATTTTCTTCTGTGTTTTCTTCTAGGAGTTGCTTAATTTTACATTTAGTTCTGTGACCCATTTGAGTTAATTGTTGTGGAAGGGTGTAAAGTCTGTGTCTAGATTCATTTTTTTTACATGTGGATGTCCAGTTGTTACAGCATCATTTGTTGAAAAAGACTATTTTTACCCCATCATATTTCCTTGTCCTTTTGCTAGACATGAGTTGACTGTGACTCTGTTTCTGAACTGTTCTGTTTCATTATTTGTCTATTCTTTTGCCAGTACCACACTATCTTGATTATTAAAGCTTTATATTAAATCTAGAGGATGAGTAGTAGCATCATTTCTCCTTCAGTGTTGTGTTTGCTGCTCTAGATTGTTTGCCTCTACATATAAACTTTAAAATCAGTTTATCAAATGTCCACAATGTATTGCTGGGATTTGGGTTGGGATTATATTGAATCTATAGTTCAGGTTGAGGAGAACTGACGTTTTGACAATATTGAGTCTTCTATCCATGAATATAAAATATCTCTCCGTTTATTTGAATCTTTGATTTCTTTCATCAGGTTTGTAGTTTTCCTCATATAGGTCTTATGTATATTTTCTTAATTTTTACCTAAATATTTTATATTTTAGGGTGCTAATATAAATGGCATTGGGTTTTAATGTCAAATTTAACTTGCTTATTACTGTTATATAAGAAAGCAGTTTACTTTCATATAATACCTTGTATCCTGCAACCTTGCTATAATCTCATATAGGTTCAGGAGATTTTTTAATCAATTCTTTTGGATTTTCTACATAAATGATCATGTTATCAGCTAGCAGAGACAATATATGTCCTTTCCCAAGCAGTATACTGTTCGTTTCCTCTTGTTTTATTGCACTAACTAGGACTTCCATTAGGATGGTGAAAAGAAACATCTTTGCCTTCCTCCTAATCTTAGAAAGCTGCTAAATTTATCACCATTAAATATGATGTTAATGGTGGTTTTTTTTGTTGCTGTTGTTGTTTTTTGTAAATATTCCTTATCAGGTTGAGAAAGTTTCCCTCCATTCCTATTTTATGGAGTTTTTTTTTTTTTTTTTTTTTTTGAGTCTCTGTCACCCAGACTGAAGCGCAATGGCACTATCTTGGCTCACTGCAACCTCTGCCTCCTGGGTTCAAGGAATTCTGCCTCAGCCTCCAGAGTAGCGGGGATTACAGGCGCCTGCCACAACACCTGGCTAATTTTTTTGTATTTTTCATAGAGATGGGGTTTCACCATGTTTGCCAGGCTACTCTTGAACTCCTGACCTCAAGTGATCTGCTCACCTCAGCCTCCCAAAGTGCTGGGGTTACCAGCGTGAGCCACCCAGCCTGGAACACAGAGAGTTTTTATCATGAATGTGTTTTGGATTTTGTCATATTTTTCTGGATCTACTGATGTGATAACGATTTTTCTTTAGCTTTTTTGGGTGATAGATAATTAGTTCATTTTCAATATTTGAACCAGACTTCCATACCTGGGATGAATCTCTCTTGGTCCTTGGTCCTAGCATATAATTCTTGTACATTGTTGAACTGGATTTGCTAATACTTTATTGAGGATTTTTACATCTATGTTAATGAAAGATACTGGTTTGTACTTTTTTTGTAATTTTTTTTCTGGTTTGAGTTTTAGGCCTCATAGAATCAGTTAGGGAGCATTCCTTCTGCTTCTACTTTCTGAAAGAGTTTCTATGGAATTGGTATTGTTTTTGCCCATAAAAGTTTGGTAGAATTCACCAGTGGTCTAGCACTTCCTGTTTGGGAAGGTGATAGATTCAATTTTTAAAATAGATATAGGTGTATTTGGAGTATCTATTTCTTGTGTGAGTTTTGGCAGATTGTCTTTCAAGGACTTGGTCATGTAGGTTATCAAATTCCTTTATTACCCTTATAATGTCCATGGGATCTGCAGTGAGATCCCCTCTTTGATCTCTGATATTAATCTTTGTCTCTCTTAGTCTGGCTTGACAGGTTCCCCGATTTTATCAGTCTTTCAAAGACCAGCTTTTGGTTTCATCAGTTTTCTCTGTTCCTGATTTTCTGCATGATGGATCTCTATTTCTGATACAGGTCTGTTGATGTCTCCAAATATAAAAGTGGATTTAATTTTTTCTGTTAATCCACTCTCTAATTTTCTGAGACTAGGTAGTTTATAAAGTAAAAAGGCTTAACTGGTTCACAATTCTACAAGCTGTACAGGAAGCACGGTGCAAGGCATCTGCTCAGCTTCTGGTGAGGCTTCAAGTAACTTACAATGATGGCAGAAGGCAACGGGGGACCCGGCGTCTCACATAGTAAGAGCAAGAGAGAATGAGGGGGAAGACGCTACACTTAAGCATCCAGATATTGTGAGAACTCACTATAACAAGGAAAGTACCAAGTGGATGGCACTAAAACATTCATGAAAAAATCTGCCCTGATGATCTAGTTATCACCACATCCCACCTCCCACACTGGGGATTATAATTCAACATGAGTTCTAGAGGAGACCACATGCAAACTATATCATTCTCCCTCAGCCCCTCAAATCTCATGTTCTCACATTGCAAAATACAATCATCCTCTGCCAATATTCTCCCAAAAATCTCAACTCATTCCAGCATTACTCAAAATTACAAAGCCCTTCTGAGACAAAGCAAGTCTCTTCTACCTATAAGCTTTTAAAATTCAAACAAGTTATCTGCTCCCAAGATAAAATGGGGATGCAGGTATTGAATAAATATTACCATTCCAAAAAAGAGAAGCCAAAATAAAGAGGCCCCATGCAATACTGAAATACAACAGGGCAATCTTTAAGTTTTAAATATCCTAAATAACCTTCTTTGACTCCATGTCTTACTGTGTGCCTCACAAGGCCAAATTGGTATGAGGGGTGGGCTCCCAAAGCCTTGGGAAGCTCTGCCTCTGTGACTTTGCAGGATAAAGGGCTGGAGTTTAGTGCTTGCATCCTCTCCAGGCACAAGGTGCAAGCTGCTGGAGATCAACCATTTTGGGGTCTGGAGGACAGTGGCCCCCTTTCCACAGCTCCACTGAGCAGTACCCCAGTGAGGACTCTGTGGGGTCTCCAACCCCATATTTCCCCTCCATACTGGCTTTGTAGAGGTTCTCTGTGAGGGCTCCATCCCTGCACCAGTCTTCTGCCTGATTACCCAGGCTTTCTCATACATCCTCTGAAATCTAAGTGGAGGCTGCCAAGCATCCTTCACTCTTGTACTATGCACACCTGCATGCTTAGCATGTGTAAGCCACCAAGGCTTATGGCTTGTGCCCTACACAAGTGGCAGCCCAAGCCTTACTTGGGCCATTTAGAGCTGATGTAGCCAGATGGGCAGAGACGTGGGGAGCAGTGTCCCAAGGCTGAGCAGCACCTTCTCTATGGCTGCTTTTAATTTTTTTCATTTCAACCTTGGAACTCTTACGCCAATGTGTCTCAGGTAGGGTTTTCTTGTGTAGTATCTCCCAGGGCATTTCCTCAGTTTGAATGTTGGTTACTCTAGTGAGGTTGGGAAAATTTCCATGAACAATAATATCTTGAAATATATTTTCCAAGTTGCTTGCTTTCTCCCCCATTCTTTCAGGAACACCAATGAATCACACATTTGGTCTCCTTTACAAAATCCCTAATTTCTCTGAGGTTTTCTTTATTCTTTATTTTTGTTTGAGTTAGTTCAGTGACCCAGTCTTTGAGCTCTCAGATTCTTTCCTCAGCTTGGTCTATTCTGCTGGTAATAGTCATGATTGCATTATGAAATTTTTTTTGTAGTGTCTTTTTCAGCTCTATCAGATCAGTTTGTTTCTTTCCTATAATGACCATTTCATCTATCAGTTCCTGTGTCATTTTATTGTAATCCTCAGATTCCTTGGATTGGGTTTTGATTTTCTCCTGGATCTCTATTTTTGTTCCTATCCATATTCTGAATTCTACTGTCATTTCAGCCATTTCAGCCTGGTTAAGAATCATCGCTGGAGCCCTAGGGTGGTTGATTGGAGGAAATAAGACTCTGGTTTTTCAAGTGTCTATACAGCAATGTTCCACTCTTCAGTCCCAGTTTTCTGTGGCAGGCCATTCTTATATTGGTATAAATAACCTGAGGCTGCATAATATATAAAGAGGATTAATTGGCTTATGGTTCCGTAGGCTGTACAAGAAGCAGTCCCAGGCATCTGCTCAGCTTCTGGTGAGGGCTCAGAAAGTTTACAATCATGGTAGAAGGCAAAGGGACCTGATATCTCACATAGTGAGAGTTGGAGCAAGAGAGAGTGAGGGAAGAAGCTATATACTTGTAAACAGCCAAACCTCTCAAGGGCAGCATCAAGTGGATGAGTCTAAACCATGAGAAATCTGCCCCAATGATGCTGTCACCTCCTAACAAGTTCCACCTCCAACACTGGAGATTACAATTCAACATGAAGGCTAGAGGGATCAACATCCAAACTATATCATTCTCCCTGCAGTTCTATCAGTTTTTGCCTCATGGATTCTGATCCTCTGCTCATGGGTGCATACCTGTTAAGGACAGTTATGTCTTCTTGGAGAATGGACCACTTTATCATTTTGTACTACATCATCCCTGATGATTCTTGCTCTATAGTCTCCTATTCTATCATATAGCTACATCTTCCTTTTGGTTAGTGTTGGCATGGCATATTTTTCTTCCTTTAATTTATATGTCTCTTTACATTTGAAGTGGGTTGCTTGTAACCAACATATAATTGGGTTTTGTTCTTTGATCTTCTTTGACAATGGTTTCTTTTTTAACTGGCCCAGTATTCTCATAGAATAGTCTATTAATTGGCACATTTATACCCTTGACCTTCAAAGTATTTATATATTTGGAAAAACATCTACAATAATGCTACTGTTTTTGATTTGCTGACCTTGTTCTTTATTCCTATTTTTGCCTTCCATTCTGCTTGCGCCTTTGATGGTGTTGATTTGGCATTTTATTATTCTTGCTCCTCTAGTGTACCAGTTATACCTTTTTCTGGTTGCCCTTGTGTTTGCAGTATACATTTACAAATAATGAAACCCCACTTTCAAATATTAATATACTGCTTCATGAGCAGTGTACCTTATAGTAATAAAATAATTCTAACTTCTCTTTCCTATCCCTTGCATCATTGCTGTCATTCCACTTACATAAAAGCACACCTATGTATGAAGACTATGCACACACACACACAAATATATGTATGTACATAATCAAATACACTGTTGCCATTATTTTGAATGAACTGTTATCTGTTAGATTAAGAATTGGTACCATGGTTATACTGATTTCATATGGAATAAGTGAGTGGAACTCACTGTAAAATGCTTTTCATTGGGGGAAAATTTTTAATTATTGATACAATTTATTTAGCAGTTATGGGATTACATGTCTATCTTCAAATAGTTTGAGTAAAATACTTGTAGTAATTTGTCTATTTTGCCAGTTTTCAAATAAATTCTTCATAATATCCTAACATTTTCAAATTTCAACTGCATTTATAAAATTTTCATTTTTCCATTCTCTATTTGTGTTTTCTTGCTCAATCTTGCTAAATGATTTTGTTTTAGTACTTTTTCAATAAACAAGTTCTGGCTTATTTTACATGGCTTTTGTCTAGCTCATTTTGTCTTTACACCTTTCTTAAATAGACACTAAAGAATAGATTATTTCCCCTCTAGATATCACTTAAACTGCATCTCATAAGTCTTGGCATGTACTTTTCTTTTTAATCTTTAACATCAGTGTTTCCAGTATTTTTTGTTTGACCCAAAAGTTTAGCAGTTCTTTTCCAATTTCCAAAAATGTTAAAGAATCTCAAAATGGTTCTATTGGTTTCTAGCTTATTCATATTGTAGTTTGTTTGATACCAATTCTTTGGTTTGTTGACTTACTTTATGACCTACTATGCCATACTGATTTTCAAAAAATACTTTGTGTGAGCTTGAAATGAAGGTTTAGGCTCTAAGTCTAATTTTTTTTATTGCATTTTAGGTTTTGGGGTACATGTGAAGAACATGCAAGATAGTTGCATAGGTACACATGTGGCAGTGTGATTTGCTGCCTTCCTCCCCTTCACCTATATCTGGCATTTCTCCCCATGTTATCTCTCCCCAACTCCCCACCCTCCACTCTCCCTCTCCTATTCCCCCCAACAGACCTCAGTGTGTAGTGCTCCCCTCCCTGTGTCCATGTGTTCTCATTGTTCAACACCCGTCTATGAGTGAGAACATGTGGTATATCATTTTCTGTTCTTGTGTCAGTTTGCTGAGAATGATGTTCTCCAGGTTCATCCATGTCCCTACAAAGGACATGAACTCATCGATTTTAATGGTGCATTATATTCCATGGGGTATATGTGCCACATTTTCCCTGTCCAGTCTATCATCGATGGGCATTTGAGTTGATTCCAGGTCTTTGCTATTGTAAACAGTGCTGCAGTGAACATTTGTGTGCATGTGTTTTTATTGTAGAACGATTTATAATCCTTTGGATATATACCCAGTAATGAGATTGCAGGGTCAAATGGAATTTCTTTTTTTAGGTCCTTGAGGAATCACCACACTGTCTTCCACAATAGTTGAACTAATTCACACTCCCACAAGCAGTGTAAAAGTGTTCCTATTTCTCCACATCCTCTCCAGCATCTGTTGTCTCCAGATTTTTTAATGATCTCCATTATAACTGGCATGATGTTTTGATTTGCAATGTAGTTTTGATTTGCATTTCTCTAATGACCAGTGATGATGAGCATTTTTTCATGTTTGTTGGCCTCATGTTTGTCTTTTTATAAAGTGTCTGTTCATATCCTTTGCCCACTTTTGAATGGGCTTGTTTTTTTCTTGTAAATCTGTTTTAGTTCTCTGTAAATTCTGGATATCAGCCCTTTGTCAGATGGGTAAACTGCAAAATTTTTTCCCATTCTGTTGGTTGCCGATTCACTCTAATCACTGTTTCTTTTGCTGTGCAGAAGCTGTGGAATTTGATTAGGTCCCATTTGTCTATTTTTGCTTTTGTTGCCAATGCTTTTGGTGTTTTGGTCATGAAGTCCTTACTTACTCCTATGTCCTGAATGGTTTTGCCTAGATTTTCTTATAGGGTTTTTATGGTGTTTGGTCTTATGTTTAAGTCTTTAATCCATCTGGAGTTAATTTTAGTGTAAGGTGTCAGGAAGGGGTCCAGTTTCAGCTATCTGCACATGGCTAGCCAGTTTTCCCAATACCATTTATTAAACAGGGAATCCTTTCCCCATTGCTCATTTTTGTCAGGTTTATCAAAGATTGTATAGTTGTAGATATGCTGTGTTGCCTCCAATGCCTCTGTTCTGTTCCATTGGTCTATATCTCTGTTTTGGTACCAGCACCATGCTGTTTTGATTACTGTAGCCTTGTAGTATAGTTTGAAGTCTGGTAGTGTGATGTCTCCCGCTGTGTTCTTTTTGCTTAGAATTTACTTGGCTATGTGGGCTCTCTTTTGGTTCCATATGAAGTTTAAGGTGGTTTTTCTCCAGTTCTGTGAAGAAGGTCATTGATAGCTTGATGGGGATAGCATTGAATCTGTAAATTAATTTGGGCAGTATGGCCATTTTCACGATATTGATTCTTCCTAACCATGAACATGGAATGTTTCTCCATCTGTTTGTGTCCTCTCTTATTTCATTGAGCAGTGGTTTGCAGTTCTCCTTGAAGAGGTCCTTTAGGTTCCTTGTTAGTTGTATTCCTAGGTATTTTATTCTGTTTGTAGCAATTGTGAATGGCAGTTTGTTCTTGATTTGGCTCTCTTTAAGTCTGTTATTGGTGTATAGGAATGCTTGTGATTTTGCACATTGATTTTATATCCTGAGACTTTGCTGAAGTTGCTTATCAGTTTCAGGAGATTTTGGGCTGAGACGATGGGGTCTTCTAGATATACTATCATGTCGTCTGCAAATAGAGACTTGATCATGGTGGATAAGCTTTTTGATGTGCTGTTGCCATTGGCTTGCCAGTATTTTATTGAAGATTTTTGCTTCTATGTTCATCATGGATATTGGCCTGAAGTTTTCTTTTCTTGTGTGAGTCTCTGCCGGGTTTTGGTATCAGGTTGATGTTTGGTATCAGATTCCCAAATCTCATAAAATGATTTGGGAAGGGTTCTCTCTTTCTGGATTATTTGGAATAGTTTCAGAAGGAATGGTACCAGCTCCTCTTTGTGCGTCTGGTAGAATTCGGCTGTGAACCCATCTGGACCAGGGCTTTTTTTGTTTGGTAGGCTCTTAATTGCTGCCTCAACTTCAGATCTTGTTAGTTGTCTACTTATGGTTTCGACTTCTTCCTTGTTTAGGCTTGGGAGGATGCAAGTGTCCAGGAATTTATCCATTTCTTCCAGGTTTACTAGTTTATGTGTATAGAGTTGTTTGTAATATTCTCTGATGATGGTTTGAATTTCTGTGGGATCTGTGGTGATTTCCCCTTTATCATTTTTTATTGCATCTATTTGGTTTTTCTCTCTTTTCTTTTTTATTAATCTGGCTAGTGGTCTGTCTGTTTTGTTGATCTTTTCAAAAAACCAGTTCCTGAATTTATTGACTTTTTGAAGAGTTTTTCATGTCTCTATCTCCTTCAGTTCTGCTCTGATCTTAGTTATTTCTTGTCTTCTGCTAGGTTTTGAGTTTTTTGATCTTGCTCCTTTAGCTCTTTCAATTTTGATGATAGGGTGTCAATTTTTTATCTCTCCACTCTTCTCATGTGGGCACTTATTGCTATATATTTTCCTCTAAAGACTGCTTTAAATGTGTCCCAGAGATTCTGGTATGTTGTGTCTTCATTCTCATTGGTTTTGAAGAACTTCTTTATTTCTGCCTTCATTTCATTGTTTATCCAGTCAACATTCAAGAGCCAGTTGTTCAGTTTCCATGAAGCTGTGTGGTTCTGAGTTAGTTTTTGAATTCTGAGTTCTAACTTGATTGCATTGTGGTCTGAGAGACTGTTTGTTATGATATCCGTTCTTCTGCATTTGCTGAGAAGTGATTTACTTCCATTTATGTGGTCAATTTTAAAGTAGGTGTGATGTGGTGCTGAGAAGTATGTATATTCTATGGATTTGGGGTGGAGAGTTCTGTAAATGTCTATCAGGTTTGCTTGTTCCAGGTCTGAGTTCAAGTCCTGGATATCCTTGTAAATTTTCTGTCTGGTTATCTGTCTAATATTGACAGTGGAGTGTTAAAGTCTCCCATTATTGTGTGGGATCTAAGTCTCTTTGTAAGTCATTAAGAACTTGCCTTATGTATCTGGGTGCTCCTGTACTGGGTCCATATTTATTTAGGATCGTTAGCTCTTCTTGTTTTATCAATCCTTTTACCATTATGTAATGTCCTTCTTTGTCTCCTTTGATCTTTGTTGCTTTAAAGTCTATTTTATCAGAGATGAGAATTGCAACTCCTGCTTTTTTTTGCTCTCCATTTTCTTGGTAAATCTTCCTCCATCCCTTTATTTTGAGCCTTTGTGTATCCTTGCATGTGAGATGTGTTTCCTGGATACAGCATACCGATGGGTTTTGGCTTTTTATCCAATTTTCCAGTCTGTGTCTTTTGATTGGTGCATTTAGCCTATTTACATTTAGGGTTAGTAGTGTTATGTGTGAATTTGATACTGCCATTTTGATTCTAGTTGGCTGTTTTGGCCATTAGTTGATGCAGATTCTTCATTTTGTTGATGCTCCTTACCATTTGGTATGTTTTTGGAGTGGCTGGTACTGGTTGTTTCTTTCTATGTGTAGTGCCTCTTTCAGGAGCTCTTGTAAAGCAGGCCTGGTGGTGACAAAATCTCTGAGTACTTGCTTGTTTGCAAAGAATTTTATTTTTCCTTCACTTATGAAGCTGTTTGGCTGGATATGAAATTCTGGGTTAAAAGTTATTTTCTTTAAGGATGTTGACTATTGGCCCCCACTCCCTTCTGGCTTGTAGGGTTTCTGCCAAGAGATCTACTGTTAGTCTGATGGGCTTCCCTTTGTGGTTAATCCGACCTTTCTCTCTGGCCACCCTTAGCATTTTCTCCTTCATTTCAACCCTGGTGTATCTGACGATTGTGTGCCTTGGGGTTGCTCTTCTTGAGGAATATCTTTGTTGTGTTCTCTGTATTTACTGGACTTGAATATTGGCCTGCCTTGCTAGGTTGGGGAAGTTTTCCTGGATAACATCCTGAAGAGTATTTTCCAGCTTGGATTCATTCTCTTCGTCACATTCATGTACACCTATCAAATGTAAATTAGGTCTCTTCACATAGTCCCACATTTCTTGGAGACTTTGTCCATTCCTTTTTGCGTTTTTCTTTTTTTCTCTAATCTTGCCTTGTCGTTTTATTTCATTGAGTTGATCTTCGACCTCTGATATCCTTTTTTCTGCTCGGTCAACTCTGCTGTTGAAACTTGTGCATGCTTTGTGAAGTTCTCATGTTGTGTTTTTCAGCTCCATCAATTCACTCATAGTCCTATGTTGTCCATTCTTGTTATCATTTCATCATATCTTTTTTCAAGGTTCTTAGTTTCTTTGCATTGAGTTAGAACATACTCTTTTAGCTCACGGAAGTTTCTCATTACCCACCTTCTGAAGTCTGATTCTGTCATTTCATCACACTCATTCTCCATCCAGCTTTGTCCCCTTGCTGGTGAGGAGTTGTTATCCCTTGTAGGAGGCAAGGTGTTCTGGTTTTGGGTGTTTTCCTCCTTTTTGCACTGGTTTCTTCCCGTCTTTGTGGATTTATACACCTGTCGTCTGTGTAGTCGCTGATTTTCTGATTGGGTCTCTGAGTGGACGTCCAGATTGTTGATGATGAAGTTATTTCTGTTTCTTAGTTTTCCTTCTAACAGTCTGGCCCCTCTGCTGTAGGACTGCTGAGGTCCACTCCAGGCCCTGTTTGCCTGAGGATCACCTGCAGCAGCTGCACAACAGTAAGGGTTGTTACCAGTTTCTTTTTCTGCTATCTTTGTCTCAGAATGATGCCCGCCAAATGTCAGTCTGATCAGTCCTTTGTGAGGTGACTCTGGATATACGGGGGTCAGGGAGCTGCTTGAGGAGACAGTCTGTTCTTTATTGGAGCTCAAGTGCTGAGCTGTGAGCTCTGTTGTTCATTCAGAGCTGCTAGGCAGGTACGTTTAAATCTGCTGCAGCAGAACTCATAAACCCCCCTTTTTTTTCCCCAGGTGCTCTGTCCTGGGGAGTTAGGGCTTTATTTTGAGTATCTGTTGTGCTGCTGCCTTTTTTTTTTTTTTTCAGGGCTGCCCTGCCCAACAAGGAGGCAGCCTAGTCACTGTCTGCCTGCAGAGGTTTTGTGAGCTGCTGTGGGCTCCACCCTTCTGCCCTGTGAACTTCCCTGCAGTTCTGTTTATATGGGTGTGGTTAGAACTGCCTCAGCAATGGTGGCCCACCTCTGTAATGGTGAACTCTGTTATGGCGGGTTGCCTCTGCAACGGCAGGCTGCATCAGCAATGGCGGACTTACCTCCGTAGGGGTGGAGTGCCTCAGTAATGGCGGACGCCCCTCCCCACAGAGCTGGACTATCCCGGGTTCAGCTGTGCTTGCCGTGAAACTCTCAACCCCGAGCGTTTCCAATTGCTTTTTTGTTTGTTTGTGTGTTCGTTTGTTTCTGTGGGTGCAGAACCCGCCCAGCCTGATCACCTGGCTCCCTGTCTCATAGCCTATTTTTTTAAGTTGAACGGTTGACTCTCTCCCAGGTGTTGCAGTTGCCTGCTGAAAGGGCCCCGGAATCTATGTGATTTCCTTTGCAGCGACCCACTGCGCTGGCTGAAACGATGATGCTGCCCGGGAATCTCCTGGCCTGGCTCTGTTTCAGACCCGTTTAAACAGATGAATGGGCTAATCTGCCTTCCTGGAGCTCCAACTGCCAGCTTAAAAGGGCACCCAGACCAGTGTATTTTGTATGGAGAGACGCCACACCAGCCAAAACAGCCGCGCTGGCAACCCGTGGGGCTCCTCTGCCTGGGAGTCTCCTGGTCTGTGGGCAATAAAGATCCATCTGGAAATGTGGTGTCCACTCACCCTCTGCATTTTCACTGGGAGCTGCAATCCCGAGCTGCTCCCAAAGGGCCATCTTCTAGGCTCTAAGTCTTGAACATGACATTCTATATATGTTAAGTCACAGTGAATGTCATTTGGGTATTTTTCCAGTCTGCAGACTTTTTTCTCACATCTCAAGCTCTAGATTCCTGAGGATGCTGTCTGTAATCAAACACACACTGACACAACCTAAAAGAACATTTAGCTGTCTGCAATTCACAAGCTTTTATGGTCTTACTTGTATCTCCCTAAGACAAAGCTGTAAGTGGGATGAGGGTACCCCCTCAACTGTCTTCACACTGTGGTACTAGTTTCCTGGAGATTACAGAGAGACTTCCTCTGGTACACACGAGCTAGATTGTTTTTTAAAGAAACCACATCTTTAATTCCTATGTTTGCTCTTTTCCTAAAATTGATCTGGCTGAAAAGGTGCCTCAGGACAAGGCATCCTCCTTTTCAACAATTATTCTGGCTGGGGGCAATGGCTCATGCCTGTAATCCCAGCACTTTGGGAGGCCAAGGTGGGCTGATCACCTGGGATCAGGAATTGGAGACCAGCCTGCCCAACATAGTGAAACTCCGTCCCTACTAAAACTACAAAAATTAGCTGGGCCTAGTGGTGTACACCTGTAATCCCAGCTACTCTGGAGGCTGAGGCAGGAGAACTGCTTGAACCTGGGTGGTGGAGGCTGCAGTGAGCATAGATTGTACCACTGCACTCCCGTCTGGGTGACAGAGCAAAACTTAGTTTGCTTCAAAAAATAATTATTCTTTTCATACTTGACAAAGATATATCTCATATCCATTCTGAATCTTACCAATGCACTTTGGAAAAAATCTCTAGACAAATCAGTAAAGGAACACTTAAAAATACTGCTGAGAAAAATAAAATAAAATAAAATAGTGGTGAGAAAGAGATGACACTGAGTTAAAAAAACTTTTTTATGATTCAGCTGGTTTCTAATATTTTGCTTTCAACAAAATTGAAAGATGGTCTAATCGAGTCATCAATTTATAGAATTCAGGTACATAATTCTAAAGGAGTTAAAAAATTAAGTAACAGTACTACACAAAATTGCTTTTTCATCTACTTGTCATTTTGTACTATAAACAAAGACTCAGGATTTTAATGTCAATGAAAACAAGAAAAGGAATACAATTGGTACTAAGTAACTTTTATTATGAAAACTCAAGACCTGTTTATCCCACTAAAAGATATATTTCTAGTAAAACTTTTTGTTAACAGATGATCAAAATTAGACTATAATTGTAGTAAACATTACAAGCTACAAAAACTCAGGCAGAAAAATAAGTTTGTTTCCCCTCACCTGAAGTGTAAAATGGGTATCCAGGATTGCTGGGTGGCTCTCCTCTAAGCAGTAATTAAAGAAGTCATTTTTTTCCTTTTTGATTGTATATTTGAAAGCTACATAGCATTCTTCATCAAACCAGTGAAGGGTAAATGGCATGGGAGGATTGCATAGGGGAAGTTACAAGACCAGACCCAGAAGTGCTACACATCACTTGTGTTTTACTGATTAGAACTCAGTTACATGGCTACTCCATCTGCAATGGCAGAAATAAACTGGCCACATGATAGGAAAAGGAAATAGTCTGGCAATCGGTTAAGTCTCTACCATATATATTTACACTGTTTTGAACAACTGTATAGTTATATAGCACAAAACTGGTGAGAAAGTTTTTAAATGCCTAGAATCTTACAGTTATAGGAAACAAAAAACAATCTCAAATTTAGATGTAAAGATGTGTGACGGGCTGGGCGCGGTGGCTCAAGCCTGTAATCCCAGCACTTTGGGAGGCCGAGGCGGGTGGATCACAAGGTCAAGATATCTAGACCATCCTGGTCGACATGGTGAAACCCCGTCTCTACTAAAGATACAAAAAATTAGCTGGGCATGGTGGCGCGTGCCTGTAATCCCAGCTACTCAGGAGGCTGAGGCAGGAGAATTGACTGAACCCAGGAGGCAGAGGTTGCGGTGATCTGAGATTGCGCCATTGCACTCCAGCCTGGGTAACAAGAGCGAAACTCCGTCTCAAAAAAAAAAAAACAAAAAAAGATGTGTGACGAAAGTTCATCAATGTCTAACTTTCACACATAAAAAAGCAGGATAAAATTCTTTTGAGGAAGTAGAGTGGATGATATAGTCAAAGCACTATGGCATTCAAGTTCCTGTAGGTAAATTTTAAAGAAATATATAACAACTGTGTTTTAAAACAGCAATATTAACTATATCCTAAATTCCTTTTGAGTATTTAAAGATGGAAAAACCTTAAATGTCAACTTTAGAAGTACCAGGGTGGTAATCAAGCTTTTCAAAATTATTTTTAAAGTGCTTCTAGAGCTCCAAAATGTCCCCAAGAAGTAAAAACTTGATTATATTCCATAATGAGAAAGGAAAAGGGAAAAGTCTCTTAGGGTTTTTTTCTCCTCTCAGTTTCTAAACTCTAAATTTCCAAACTCTTCTTCTCACCTTTAGAAATGTAACCTCTTCAGCTCATGCAGAGCACTGTTCTATCTAGGGTGTTGAATTAATTCACCAAGATCCCACTGTCAGAACCAAGTATTTTAGGATCTAACTAAAACTCTTCTAAGGGAGGTTTCCTATTCTTCTGTGCTAGGCTTTACTTTGAATCTTTAAATCACAATAAAAGAAATTCTAAGACACAGAGAGAATATCGCCAATAGGAAAACCTGCCTTGAAATTCTTCATTAAATAGCCCTATACAATGTTAATTGTACTGCTTTTAGCCCTTTGACCAAAGGTGGAATTCTTCACATGATCAAGTACCCTGGGCTTGCATTGTCTCTATAATTCTCCTGAGCAACTGTTTCAAAGGAAAGAGGTGATTTGACTATTTTTCTTATCTTCTCTCAGGACAACAATTACAGGCCTGTGGTGACTCCAGTGATAATATTCTAACCCTATTTGGGACAATGAGAGGCATACTTCTCTCACTTCTTTATTAAAAACATAGAAAGCAAGTCAGTATAATTTTTAAACAAAGACCTTTAAAATACTTAAATTTAGAGATTTCACCCTTGTTGCAATATATAATCTTTTTGAGATGAGGCACAAAGATCTTGGTATGATTCATTGAGAATAATGAACCACAGTAAGTTTAAAGCCACTGCTTCCTATGAGAAGAAAAAATTGTTTCATGTGAGTGTCACCTCTAAAGAAGACAGATAACAGACACTAGTACTCAACATTCATTGTATTTATTTTACTAAACAGTATGGTTCAAAAAAACACAAACCAGAAAACCTTTACTTAAAACTAGTCCAACTAAGTGGATGGCACTGACTCCATCCCACATCTTTCTACATATATGTAGCTGGAACCCTATCAGACAGTGAGCATTCATGTACACTTTGTCTTTACTGTTGAACATAAATAAACTTCTTTGAACATAAATGAACTTCTCTGAATCAAAAGAAACAAATGAAGTTTTACAAGATACAGGCACTTTATGTTCCCAGTTTAAAAAATAAGCGAAGTGGAAAATATTTAATAAAAATAACTGGAGCAGAGAAAGCTTTAGGAGTTATACCGTTAGTTCAAATGACTTACACTCAATGCAAACAGACAGCATCAAACAAGAAAACAAAAATTTAACTGAGGTTAATGGTCATATTTGTAAAAAAAAAAAAAAAGAAAAGAAATCCAATTTACCACAATTGGAGAAAAATGGCCATTTGAATCCAACTTAAAGATATGCCAATAATGTGCATTAAATCTGTTACCTATGCAGCTGAGTAACATCTGAAAGCTTTGCAACAGTGTGTGGTTAGTGAGAAAAGCAAAAGGTGCTTTTATTCCACAGTATCTGATTAAACAAAACAAAGCAATTTACAAAAAAAGTACCAAATGATACTTTAAAATAAATAGTTCATCATTTTGATGAATATATACATGTAAAGTCCACTTCTTGGGGATTTAGCTATCTAAAAGTGGCATATCACTATCCAGAGGTGCAGGAGCAAGTTCACATAAATAAAACAGTGTAGCTTCACTAGCTTCAGCTTCAGTCAATGGCTCCAGGCGAACAAGCTTACTTTGGGTTGGTTCTGGGTCTAGGCTGCTATCCAGAAGCTCATCAACTTCTATGGGTTTATCTACAGAGGACATAACTTCTGATGATGCTGTTGTACTCGCCTGTTCAACAGAAGAAGCAGGGTTCCCATCGAGGAATGCGAGAAGTGGAAAGGCAGTATACTGGATAAGCTGCTTATCTACAAAAATCAGAAAAACACTCGTTTATCACCAGCTTATACTGAATTCAAGCTGATAAATGAAAACAGAGATGTACACACAGGCAATCACTACTCTCATATAGCCAAACCAGAAATGACATGATGCACCATGTCAATAAATTTTAAAATGTATAAATCAATAGTCTTTATTCAACAATTAAGAAATGAGGGGTCTATCAGTTTCCTAAACAGGAAAAAAAAACACTTAGTTACCTCATCAATTCAACTTTCTCTATATACTAGAACCTTGACACGCTATTCACAGAACTAAAGCCAGCATATTGAATTGTTAAGACAAGGGTAGTCTTAACTTGTTTCTACATAGGATTTAAAAAAACCTAGAGATTAAGTAATAATATCTATACCTACCTGGTTTGGATTTAGATTTTCTTCCCTCTTCCGAAACTGGCTGAACTACATTATTCTTGGTAGTTTCTAGACCTTTATTCTCGGACTAAAAGGAAAAAAAATATATAAAAGTACTTGTTTCATATTTTGTTTCTGAAAAAAATCAAAAAATGAAAAATTGATACAATATGTAAATATTGGTATATTATCTGAAAGACATAGGATGGGGGAACATCAGGAAAAATGTGCTACAGAGAGAAATTTGAGTAGAGATAACAAGACTGGTTAAGGAACTACTGCTGTCACTGAGGGGATAAAACGAAGAAACTGAATTAGGATGTTCCATATTAAATATGAAATGAGGGGGGATTTCAACAGCAGAGCAGATAGAATTTGTCAAGAGTAAAAGATCGCAACGAATCAAAGATGACTGGTTTCAAATGTCAACTGAGAGATTATTAAGCTATTAAATTCATTTTAAGTAGTTTTGATTTAAAAACTGTATTATACATTTCACTCATAAACAGAATATTTAGCATAAGTGAACATATTTAGAGTAGTTCAGGATGACACAATGGCATCCTTAAAACTATTTATCACTATATTTAGAAGCCTCAAAGTTGAGGTGGTGTTTCTTCTTGTCCTTGTTGTAGCTCTTTCAGTTTCTTTCTGTCAAGTAAATTGCTTCTTTGAATCACTTTCTTCTCTCCTCACATCTGATTTTGGTAGGAAAATTATCTTTCCTGTTGTTAATTTCTTCAGTGCTCTTTTCAATGATGTTCAAAATCTGAGGTGCAGGTTAATTTTTCCTGTAAGTCGCAGACATGTGCAAGTCCCAGATATCAACATGCTGGCTAAACATACATGGTATAAGCAACTGTAAACTAATTCCAGTAATTCCCTGATATTTATCATAAAATGAAGTTATGTAAGTTTTAGGATTTAGAGAAGATAATGGCTCCAAGATATAATTAAAACTACAAAACCTTTCCAAAAGTGTACATAAAAATATTTCATCACTCAGCATTCACAATAAATATATAAACATTAATGAAATAATACCATCTTTATTTTTATGCTTCCTAAAATAGGTAATTTCCAAAGATGTCACTGTTCTTCTAAAACATGAGAACCTGATGACAAATGCATTTCAGATAGATACAATTAAAAATGATAAAGGGGATGTTACCACTGATCCCACAGAAATACAAACTACCATCAGAGAATACTATAAATACCTCTACGCAAATAAACTAGAAATTCTAGAAGAAATAGATAAATTCCTGGATAAATATACCCTCCCAAGACTTCACCAGAAAGAAGTTGAATCTCTGAATAAAGCAATAACAAGCTCTGAAATTGAGGCAGTAATTAATAGCCTACCAACCAAAAAAAGGCCAGGACCAGACTGATTCATAGCTGAATTCTACCAGAGGTATAAAGAGGAGTGGTACCATCCCTTCGGAAACTATTCCAAACAACAGAAAAAGAAGGACTCATCCCTAACTCATTTTATGAGGCCAGCATCATCCTGATACCAAAACCTGACAGAAACACAACAAATAAAGAAAATTTCAGGCCAATATCCCTGATGAACATCGATGAGAAAAGCCTCAATAAAATACTGGCAAACCGAATCCAGCAGCACATCAAAAAGCTTATCCACCACCATCAAATCGGCTTCATTCCTGGGATACAAGGCTACTTCAACATACACAAATCAGTAAATGTAATCCATCACATAAACAGAACCAATGACAAAAATCACGATTATCTCAATAGATGCAGAAAAGGCCTTTGATGAAACTCAACAACACCCCATCACGCTAAAGGCACTCAATAAACTAGGGTAATGATGGAACATATCTCAAAATAGTAAGAGCTATTTATGACAAACCCATAGCCAATATCATACTGAATGGGTTTTCATTCACTATGCAAATTCTTATTCATTAGTAGTAGCTGTACTGAGGAGTATAAGGCATCCTGATTTATTAGGAAAGTAGCGTAATCCATGTTACATAATACCTGTCATGAGCAAAGAAGAACAGCTGATGTGCCAATAATTTGAAAACATTAAAATCTGTATTCAGAACTATAACGAAAAGTTGCTCTCAAATTTAATTTTTCCACAGCATTGTAGAGCAAAATGCAATTTGTTGCTTAACTGCCTATAGTTTTGAAAACTATAATAAAGTTCTTGGTTTCTGGAATAAAATGATGACCCACAAATAAAGAATGACTCAATGTCTAGCAACAAATAAACAATAAACTACATTCACTAAATGAACAAATGATATGGGTCCATTAAACTTACAGTCCATGAGTTAATAACATTCAATAATATATTTACTGAAACACAGAGCATGTTACAAAATCTTATAATATAAATCCAGGCAAACTATGGTCCACATGCCAAATTCAGCATGCTGCCTCTCTGTAAATAAAATGTTTTTGCAACACAGCCACACATTCTTTTACGTATTGTCTGCATCTGCTTTCACATCACAACTGCAGAACTACATAGTTATGACAGAGAACACATGGCCTGAAAAATCAAAAGTATTTACTAGCTGCCCCTATATGGAGAAAGCATGCCAACCTCCGATGTAAATTATCTGAATACTGAATGTATAATCAACTTCCTAGTTCACAAATTCATAAATTCTTTAAGCTCTAAGTTATCCACAATATAACTCTGAAAATATAGAAAGTCTGGTTGGGCTTACACATGACTATAGTCATATAAATTCCACCCCCTCACCCTAATAACTTACATTTATTTGAGATGTGCTCATTTTTGGACTATCAAGAAAAAGAATCAAAATAAAATTCTGGCTTTGCTAATCTGGAATGTGGGCCTGATTTACCTTTAACAAGGCTTACTAAACAATTTGGTATAAATAAAAGATAAAGGGAATGTATACCTATTCATGACAATAAGTTACACAAAATAATAATGATACATAAACATCTGCTCTAGGAACTTCAAATTGTCCTTACTACTCATTAAAAACCAGTTTCACAGAATCTTTTGTCAACACATGTTAAGTGCAGTTCCTATATATTAAAAAAACTGTATTACTTCAAAAAAAAGTCAAAAATCCATACATCAATGTTTCAACTTGCCTTTTCTCCAATTACTAAGAATTCCTGGGTTTTTACTGTATGCTTATGATAGAACTCACAAAAAATATGGGTACCATACATTTTTAATTAAAAATATGATAATTTATAAAAGAATAAGAATGTAAAATACTGCCCATAAAACATGAAGAAATCATATTTTAGTTATTTATTTCAATATACCAAGTTTAGTCAGGTGATCTCCCAGCACCAAAAGAAGTTAATTTCATACTTGTAGTTAATCCTACAAGTGCCAGAAGTGGGTAATGGCTCACCACATAACCAAAAGCTAATTTTCCAACTAGAATTTTATTATCTCGATCACACATACTGGGTAAGAATATAAAATGCTTTTTGTAGCTGGGAGTGATATTGCTCTCTACTTATTAGGACTTTAAAAAAATATTATTATAGCTATGGGTCCTGAGCAACATGAATTAAAACTTACTTTTGTATTATTGATGTAATCTGTGGAATTCATCTGCACAGAACTAGTGAAAAGCTGAAAGACCAAACAAGAAAGATGATAAGTTTAAAAAATAATTAAAAATAATTGTGTGTTCAAAATTTTTATACAGCCATGTTGGGTGAAGAGATGTAGTCCCTGAACTAGGAAGCTTCTATACAGTTAAACAAGTTTGAAAGAGAAAATTAGAAAGAAAAATAAAAGCAGAACAAGCTAGTCCATGCATTAGATGAAATTTCATATTGTAAGAATTTCTCTAAAAAACATTGGGGTAAATCACTTGAGACAAATGATGGTTTTCACCACTTTCCTTCTTCATTATTTATCATTCCATTTCATGTCCTTTATTTTTTCTCTCTAAATGTCTTTAGACTTAAGTTATGCCCAGGGTTGAGACTTGTGCCCTGACACTGAGCCTTCACTGAATACCTGGTTAGGTAAAAAATTTACAGAATCTGCTCTATGACAATGGCTCCTAAATTATGCCTCAAGTGAAGCCCTCTGATGAATGGCAGATCTACTTGTTGGTTCTTTTCACCACACCTCGAAAGGAAAGTTGTAAGTGCTGTACTCCTCAGTCCAGTCAGTTCATAGACATAACTTATAAGTCATAAGCTTTAAAGTCTTCATTCCATAGAAATTTACTGAGTATCTTTAAAAAATAACTGACATCATAATGACACCATTCCTGCTCTGTAGGAGCTTACAATCTAAGGACAAGGTAAGACCAACATCAAATAGCAACATATGTTCAGATACAATTCAGTATTTTAACAGAAGATGGTGGCGCTCAAAAGCACTAAGAAGTTAAGAGACTGAGAAGGGAGGAAAGCGCACACAGAAACATACATAATGAAACAAAAAGGGCTGATAAAACTATGTGATATGTATCAGTACCTGGAGAATATTAGGTTAGAACTTGGATAAAAGAAGACAGAGGGAAGAACATACGAGTATAACATTGGTGACATCAACAAAGAAGGTAGGATATGTTCCAGAAATAGAAATAACACAGAAACTCTGAGTTGAGTAAGTAAGTTATATGCATAGGTTCAAAAAGTAGTGGCCACAGCCTATCAGCAATAACAGCCTTGAGAATGGTGTGAGTGATGAAATAGTCACTAAGTTAGCATTTTATGAGAATGAACATAACCAGTGGTTCACAGGATAAATGAGATGCAAAAAAAAGTCACAGGCAGATTCTTCCTTCATTCTCTCTAGACACTGATTCCTCTCTTTAAAGATCCACATTCACAGTAGTCCTACAAAAATCCCTGGCTTTGCCTTTTCATTTTCTTCTTTCTTACCAATTGCTAACCTCAGAAAAGGAAGAAAACTCAGATCCTTGAAAGTAAATAGTTACTCATAATAATCTCTGCCAGTTTAGCTTGTCATTGCCTAAGAGGCCTAACCCAAATTTTGTCCCTACAGAAACTGGCACCTGAGGAGGACCAGCACTGTAAGCTCTTCTATTCTTCTCTTTACCCAACAACCCCTACCCACTAACTTGGGTAGGGGTTGTTGGGTAAAGAGAAGAATAGAAGACAAATGATGGATATCCTTGGGGATATCCTACATGTATTCCCAGGAGACAAATTGTAGAAAAGGTAGATCATATATAAGCTGACCCAGCTGGCTGAATTCTAAGGCCAGGCCTCTCCTGCTCTGACTCCACTCTGGGTTACCAGTACTGAACTCTTCAGAGAGAAGCTGTAAATTTCAGCACACTTAATCACATTCTTACCATCTTTGTCGTCTCAGAGAACAAGGTAGCATAGGTGGACTTTTTATTTATGACAATACAGCATAATTCAAGGATAAAATAAAGTCTTGATTGAGATAAGCAACAGTGAAAACAGAATGTAGGGATGGTTTGTGAATGCTCTTTTAGAAAATAGGACTTAGCAAATGATGAGAAAGAGTCTCCAAGATGATTCTGTGATAAATATCCTCGTAAGTAAATAGAAGTCTAATATGACTACAGAAAACAAGAAAGATGTAAAAGGTAACTAATACAGAGAATAAAGGAGTTTGCTATTAAATCAAATAATTTGAGGTAAGTATTACCTGATGATCCCAAAGTCGTGGAATTAGAATTCAAGTCAAGTTTACTTTATAAAAATGTTAAGAGCTGGAGATACATATATTTGAAAGCAATCTTACAAGCCACAATCTCTTCAGAGGAAGAATGGAAAAAGAAGAGAGATTAAAAAAAATAAAGGGCTACAAGATTAGGTGCATTGGGGATGCCCTTAAGTAGAAGACAATAGAAAAAAAGAAAAGCTCTTAAACAAAACAAAGAAGATTAGGGAGACAGGGAGAGAAGTAAATGCTCAATAATAATAATAGTGTTAATTATTTCTAATTCTTGCCAACAGCCCTTCATGTTAGACACTGGCAACATTTAACAGATGGAGAAACTAAGCAAGAGAGAGTAACTTGCTTAGTTACCAAGGTTAGTAACACAGCTAGTAACATGAGCCAGTAACAGAACCCAAATTTGTCCAATTCAAAATAAACTTTCCACTAGCCCAATGGACTAATTTAGCAAAAAGAAAAGAAAAATCACACACAGCCTACTTGCAATAGGAAAAACCAAGACAACACAGGTAGCACAGGGTTAGAGTTAATAAGCAACACAATACAAAGCTTCAGACAAAACAGAGTAAAAAACAGGTAAATATAGCTGCTCATTTCTGAAGTTTTGTGGTAAAGGTGTTAGAAAAGCAGAATGGTAAATGAACAAATCAAGATGTCAAAATGCTTGCTTTTAAGATGGGACAGATCTCTACCTACTGAAGGCAGATGGGAAAGATCAAGAATAGAGAAGACAAATACAGAGGCAAAAGAAAGGGGTATAAATTGGTTTAAAAAATTACTTCTTCTAAGAAGAAAGAATACAAGATTAGAAACAGAGTCAGAGCTTATGAGACAACCAGAGTATAGTTAATTATCCTCTATGAGTAGGGGGTTGACTGGATAAGGACTTCAGGGCAAATAAATGTGGTAAATGTTTTAAAATTGAATTAAAATGACCTAGCTGAAGACTATAAGGGTTTGAACATGGCCAGAATTATGAAATTTTAATTGATTCTTAGTGATCTAAAGAAAAAATATTTTGAAAGGTCTCTGGATCTAGAGAGGAGACAAGGGCTGATAGAATCTGTAAAGTTACTGTGAAGTTGAAGTAGGTCATCAACATGGATTCAAAATCCATAGTAACACATATTCATAAGATAGAAACATAGGTCTAAATGGAAAAGAAATTGTCAAAGAAAGTAAAATCCACTCTGTGAGGTACTGATGACTTAGCAACAGTAAGTCCTTGGGACACTGACAAAAAATGTTGAGAAGTAGAGGATTAATGCAGTAAATTAATGAACTTGAATTAAGATTGAAGAGCAAAAAGAACCAATTTTTTTTAGCCTCTTTGAGAGGCTTTTAAAAGAGTAAGAAAAGCTGCAATGTAAGGCAAGAAACAGAAAAAAAAAGCAACAAAATTTTCCAGGATAAAGAGAGAAAACTGTTCACAACAGATAATGAAAATAGGAGACAGAACAAGACACATCTGAGCGGGACCAGGCTATGTAGGAAGCTTCAGATAAAGAAGGGAGAAATAGCAGGGACAAGAGGGAATAGAATAAGAAAGGTAGTAAGTGGCAGAAACGATAGATAAGAATTCTCAGTCCAGTCAATATTGAAGACAAGTTCATAGGGATAGTGGTGGGGATTAGAAGAGGGGAACCTTGTGACTCAAAATATAAAAATGTAAAAAAATAATGCAAATACATTAAAATATATTTGAGCAAAAAATGTTAATTCCCAGAGTATTAAAAGGTCTCTCCATGCTAATTTCCTGGCTATGTACCTCTATTACTAATTTCCACAAATTTCTATTTACTGACAATTTATTCTAGAGCAAAACACAGAATAGCAACAAGTCCAGACAAGACCTGAATTTAACAGTACTGCTGAAAAGATCTGATATATTCTTACAGGGAGATTAGCTCAATTGCTACTCCGAGGCAGGTGGTGATCACTCTCCTTCAACGTCCCAAACCTATTTTCTCATTCTTTCTGAAAACAAAATCATTAATTTTAAAAAATAAAATGCAAAACAACCTGTAGAATACAAAACAAAATGACGTATTGTTTTTTAAATAATATACACAAATACACAAACTACCAGTACAGCAAAGATTACCCAAAGTACCTACATCAACCAGGAGATCTGGGTCTATGCTAAATTGTCTTCCTGACAGCATGGCTTGGAAGTCCTCTAAACTGCAATCAATACTGTCAAGATAATCCAACAGCTCAACCCTAAGGAAAAAAAAATTTTTTAAATCACATATCAGATGTCCTTGTTTTTATGTTTAAAAATCACCATTACAACCTGGCTACACAAGATATTTCTAGCAGCAGCTGCAACCTTATCAGTTCTTAATCTTAAGAGATCTTATTCAAGAGTAGGGATTCCTGAAAATTTGGTTAACTGAAAATTCATAGCCTCTACAGAAAACTTCAGTATTTACAGAAAAACATTCTGCAGTAACAGTCTGATTTACCTTTCTCCTCTACATTCTAAAATGTTTTATCTCATTGCTGATTATTACTAAGTTTTCTTTGTTATAAGTCCCTTACTATAAATTACATTATTCTGTAGTTCGGATACACAAATATATATAATCACAAACACCGTATGTACACTCAAAGCAAGTATATAATTAAAGGAATCTGATAAACTACCAGGAAAATACCAAGACTACTCTTGGGATGATTACAGAGCTCAATCCTGACCAAAACAGAGAAAGGTAGACTATGTGGGTTCATCATACATAAGGAAAATCACTCAAAGAAAAACAGAACACGTAAAGTGAACAAAGAAAGCAAATAATTTTAGACAACCTCTAGATTAGCACTCACTTTCCCAAAAGATTGATGTTATCATTCAAAATGGAATCCATCATGGTCACTGGATCTTCTGAGGTCAGACTGGATGAGCCATTTAACTGGACAGCACTAGACATGAGAGGGCTGCTTCCATCACTGCCTGAACTTAGGGATTCTCTAGCTGGTTCACTCTGCTCTCCACTCTGAATGACAGGTGCATACTCATCTTCATTGTCATCTTCAACGATGACAATATCAGGGTACTGGCTACAGCTAGATCAGCGATAAAAGAAAGAACCTATTACATTTTCAACTTTAGACAGTTCATACTATCCATTCATTCTAAATGGAAACTTTCTCCCCACACCACATACTGAAAGGCTAAAATTTGAGTGAGCAGCTTAATCATAATATTGGTATTTCATAGTACAGAATACCACAAAGATTCAATGAAAAGTGCTTAACTCCAACCTAAAAATTAAAAATCAATTAATTTTCAATATACTTCCTTTGAAAGGAAGAGGAGGTGAGGCTTTATCTGTTGAATAATTTAGCTTAATTATTCAGTTTAATAATCAAAATGTGAAAAAGACTATTTTTTCAAAGAACAAAGTCATCTTGAATTTAGCTCTGTAATAAGAAAAGTAATCAATATTTTCATACATTTTATCTCACAAACTCCTTACTTGGAGGGATCAGATATAACATCCTCATTAGTTTCTGGAATAACTGGAATATTTTCTTCATCTGCATTATCATCAGTAACATCATAAATAATGATGTCATCTGAAATCCTCTCCCTTGGCTTTAAACCTTCAGTCCTACTGTGTGGAACCTAAAAATTCAGAGAGAAAATATATCTAAAAATCAAAATCATTGACTACCAAACAAGGTATCATTTACAAAATAACTGGGCAACTACTATTTACTGAATCTCGGGGTGAGAAAAACAGGTATGTTCTCTGCTCTCATGGAACTTACATACTAACTGGTACTGGTAGCACCAATTCACAGAGGTATGAGGTATATTAACTGCATTCTACACTTAACTACTTCCTTTACTGTAAGGGACCCTAAACATTTCCCTAAAAATGTTTCTGTGGAAAGATTTTCAAATTTTAAAGTATTTTTTATGCCTAAAAAGTAAAAAAGTCTTAGGACTTTACACTAGATAGTTCAAGCACAACCAGAGAGCCACTGTGCTGATAGGGATATTGTTTCAGCTCAAGCTACTCTGTTTTGAAAAGTGTTTTATTCTTATTCACTAAATAGCTTCACTAAGAGAAAAAAAAAATGCACTTCAACTATCTCAGTTACGTGTTAGCTTGGCTTTTTAGCAATGATTTCTTAAACTTAAGCTACAGATATATTTAGGCCATAGTTGTATAATTAAAATGAGTTCAATCCTCTAAAGCAAACTAAAGTCATTATTAAAATGCAAAAAAAAAATATAAATTTCAATATTAGATAAACAGAGGCAAAAGATGTGAAGTACTTTAAAATATATAAACCCAGTTAAAAATTTAAAAATCCTCATCCACTTACATGAGCCTTCAATCCTAAAAACAGAATAAGTATACTCAATTATTTAGTAACAGTGGTGGGAAATCAGATGTGAGGTTAAGTTTGATAGTCCAACAACACAAATCTTGTTACTTTATTAATAAATCTGAAGGACTATTTTGATTTCTGAAGTTTGAAAGTAATAATAGTAATATAATAAAAATGATCTGGACTTTGGACTGGACTAATTTGCCAGTGGATAGAAATTTGACAAATTATTCAGAATGCCTGTGACAAAAATGAAGGTAAAAATATTTTTAAATTGCTGAAGTAAAAAGCAGTCTAGATGGTGCACATTCATAAAAAAAAGTTGAAAATAAAATAACCAATGGAAGAATGTAAAACCACATCAAATTATCATTATTACATTATCAAAATAGTCAATTATAATCAAAATGAATAAGCCAGGTATAGTGGCTCCTGCTTGTAATCCCAAAAGTTTGGGAGGCTAAGGCAGGAAGATGGCTTGAGTCCACGAGTTTGAGACCAGCTTAGGTGACATGATGAAACTCCATCTCTACAAAAAAATACAAAAATTTGCTGGGTGTGGTGGTGCACACCTGTAGTCCCAGCTACTCAGGAGGCTGAGGCAGGAGAATCACATGAGCCTAGTAGGAGGAGGTTGCAGTGAGCCAAGATCGCACCACTGCACTCCGGGCTGGGTGACAGTGAAACCCCATCATACACACACATACAAAAATGAAATGAATAAACTAAATCTCTATGTTTAATAAATCTCAAAAGCAACACCAAGTTAAAAATAAAAGCTACACTGTAAAATAATATGCACAAAATATTATTTATATTAAGTTTAGACATATGCAAAATAATACCAAGTACTGCTCCTGGATTCACACATATATAATGGCCATGAGAATAACAGATACTAATTCAAGACAGTGGCTACCTCCAGGATAGTGGGGAGAGTTACGAGGAGAGACAAGAGAGAATGGAAGAAAAAAACTTGGAAACAGGCAACTGGAACAACTAGATTTGTGTATGATTTATTTCTTACAATAATCTAAAGCAAATAATAAAAATGTCACGATTTAACAAAGCTGTGGATGAACACCTGAATTGTTATTCACCACACTTCTCTCAATGTATGAAACATGCTCATAATAAAATTTAGTTTGAGACACTAAATATAAAATAGACTCTAACTAAAAAGTTACTTTATGATGGTGATTATCAGTTGGTTCTTTGACTATGTGCTGAAACAGATTCTTCTTCTGGGCTCCATTAGTGTTTAGAAGTAGAGGCCTGAAAACCAGAAGGCATTTCAATGAAGCAAACATACAAGGAATTTAAACTCCCTCTAAAAGTTTCCCAAACACACACACATGCACACTCACTTTAATAATGAATAAAAAATTTCAGTAGCAATAAACAAACTTAAAAATGATTACATCTTAGGAACAGAAATTGCTAAATGAGAATATCTAGAACTTTTAGTTCTCCATTTTTCTACACTATTTTTGTTATAATAAACTATTATCTCCAGTTATTCTTCACGGTTTATTGAACTACACAACTCTATGAACTGTATTTATATAGAAAAAAGAATAGTAATATCATGAGAACTAATTAGTGAAGTAGTTAAGGCCATAAAGCTCTGATCATAATCAAGTTTTCCCCAAATCTTAGTGTTACATTATCAATTTTTCCTTTCAACTTCTCCTTTTGTCCATTATTCTTCTAACATTTTAGCTGTGATGATAGTAACTACGGACATTTATAGGTATCACAACCTATGGCTGAGATACAGATTTAAAAACACTATGAGTGGATCAAACTAAGAGAGGTCAAGTAGAACAAATTTTGATTTTTTTTTAACGAATGGCCTCTTTTTAAAAATTTTCCTCACTCAGGCCTTCTAATGCTACTTTAATAATGTGAATAAAAAGTTAATAATTCTTTATTAACTGTATATGTGTTTATAAAGTGACCACTTAGGCTATCCTTATCTCACAAACATCAGCAGAATGATAAAACTAAAAAATAATATCACTCTAGAGATTTTAAGAGTATAATTTAACAAAGGAGAAATGTTCTTTTGGAACAATAACCATATACTCAGAAAATGTAGGCTACTCGTGGTTAAACACTAAAAAGACTGTCTATGTACAGGCCATAATACTTCATCATAAAAACTTACCTTTTACGTTTTAAACTCACAAGTTGGTTATTTTGAACCAATGTAACAATAAACTGGACAATCTGAAAAAAAATAAAAATTCTTTCACCATACTGTTAATTTTTTTGTTTCTATTATGATGTCTTATAAAACAAATTCAGATAATAATTTGTCCTCTATTCTAAGTCTAATAATTTCTCACTTATTAACACTTGAAATCTGGATGCACCTTACAACTTCCGTCTAAAGAAACTTACCAGCTTCCAGGCAGTTACTTGTTTTGGTGATAAGTACCAAACTTGCCTGGATGTAGATCCCAACTTTTTTACTTCAAATACTCTGAAGAAGATTGCATTATGGTGCAAAGAGAAAACTGGTGTTTCATAGGCAACATTTTTCTTCTACCAGGTAACAGAGGCAAACGAAACTGTCAGTTCCTTTAGAGTAGATCATAAAATTTTCAAGTTAGAAAAAGCTGACGGGTCAGGCATGGTGGCTCATGCCTGTAATACCAACACTTTAGGAAGCCTAAGTAGAAGGACTGCTTCAGCCCAGGAGTTTGAGACCAGCCTGGACAACATCGTGATGCTCCATTTCTAAACAAACAAACAAATTCTGCTTGTGAGCAAAGAAAAAAAAAGAAAAAGAAAACAGTGTATTGCCTGATTCTATAAAGATTAGTGTTGAGGCCTGTCTGTCAAAACTTCCCTACTGACAAGGGAAACTAATCTTGCACATTTGATTAAATTTGGAGAGAAAAAGGGCCAGGCGCGGTGGCTCATGCCTGTTAATTCCAGCACTTTGGGAGGCCGAGGTGGGTGAATCACGAGGTCAAGAGATCGAGACCATCCTGGTCAACATGGTGAAAACCTGTCTCTACTAAAAATACAAAAAATTAGCTGGGCATGGTGGCGCCTGCCTGTAGTCCCAGCTACTTAAGAGGCTGAGGCAGGAGAATTGCCTGAACCCAGGAGGCGGAGGTTGTGGTGAGCCGAGATCGCGCCATTGTACTCCAGCCTGGGTAACAAGAGTGAAATTCTGCCTCAAAAAAAAAAAAAAAAAAAAAAAAATTTAGAGAGAAAACTGTCAAGACATATAAACAAGCCTTCATATTTTATGTTTCTTAAAGTGTGTTTTTTTCTTAAGTACTGTTTCTTGAAGTGTGCTCCATAAACCAACAACACCAGCTTAGGAACTTTAGATGTGTTAAATTCTCAATCCCACTACAGAATTGCTGAACCTGAAATTCAAATCACAGGATCCAGTAATGCCTATGTTTAGAAAGCCCTTTAGTGTGACTGGATACTGATCTGAGTATGACAACCACGGGCTTACAGTATGCCTTGGAATTACATTGTCAACTTCCTAAAGGTGCTATAAAAGGTGAGGATTATAAGGTAACTTGTAAAAGTAGTGTAACACTGAGAAACTATAAATAAAAGCCAAAACTGATTGGAGGACTATTTAGACTCTGTGCAGAAGATGTGCTTATAAGCTTTGTGAAATTACATGATTAAGTAGAGTATTAACAATCAAAAATATCTACTGTATAGTTTTAATGTTGAGCATTTCCTCACAAAAAAAGGGCTACTAAATGGTCTGCCTTACAATCAATATCAACTTTTCAAGGGACAAAAAGATAGACATTTTAATTGAAGAGTTTGATAGTATTAGCATCTACAAAAAGGAGAGTAGCCATTAAATTGCTTATTCAAGAGAAAATGCTGACAGCTAATGAAAAGACAGTATGTAAGCTTCAAGATATATTACAATTCAACTTCAGTTTTTAAAATCAACAAATGTTATGAGAAAATTCTAAAAACTTTAGGTAGAATTTATAAGAACATCAATCACGGTCTAAATTAAATTTATTCTGTATCTCAGTTCTCTTATGACACTTCTGCATCACATTACACAGGAATTTGTCTCTGAAAAAGACAAGGCATCTAACCCTTACAGCATGTAACTTCTCTAACTGGTAAGTCCTATAACTGGATCATCACACATATTATTCTCAATCCATGGCTGATAGTAAACTCCAGGAGCAGAATAAAAATTATTAGTTGTCATCATGCATTATGTAAACAACATTCAACAAAACACAGAGATTCAAACTCAAATTTTAGCAGAGAGAATGTTAGCATTCATGAAAAACTGACATGTCATATACTATTTTACCAACTATCCTTGTTTTTAGGGGAAAAAAAAAAAATCTACAGATTATAGAGTGTTGTAAGCTAATATATCACCAAAACACTGTTTCTGAAAAATATTAACAGACTGTTTCCATAAAGTACAGGTTAAGGTACATCTATTATTTTAAATCAACTATTCTTAACCAGGGTAAACATTAGAGTTGCCTATGAAAGTTTAAAAAATATATGTAATTAGACTAAACACTTAGAACTGAATTCTAATACATTCAACCTTCACTTGCACACTGATCTTTTTTTAAAAAAAAAAAAAAACAAAAAAAAAACCAGTAGATCTATGTTGACTACTGGCCACAGGCTGCAACCGCTATCCTCTCTGCTTCAAGCCTTCTCCATTAGACCCAGATCCTGTCAGTCACAACCCTATTTTTAGTTCAAGGACCTTCTAAGCAGGAGGAATCAGAAGCTCCCCATCAAAATACCTGTTGCTTAAACTCAGAGTCTAGTTTACTCATGAGCAAAAAATAGCTGCCTTAATTACTATGTTTCATCTCTTATTAGCAAATGAAAGCTGATAGGCAAAGATTAAATCACAAGGACACAATAAAACAGAGGGATTCCATCTCCTCTATTAAATTTTCAGCTCATATACTAAAATTTAAAGACCATTTTACAACACTAAGTTAACTGCTTTTCTGCACAGACTAATAACAGCATACGTTGAAAACCCATTTTTTGAACTCATAATTTGGTCAAATGATTTGAAAATATTTGTCATTCATCTTCTGAGACTTTATGCCTTTTATAATAAAAACAAACCAACAAAAAAAAAATAGTAACACTATATTAATTTTAAGTTAAGAAATTGGTAGTGCATTAATTAAGCTAATAAAATAAAGTATTTCAAAGTTGTTACATTAGGCAAAAGATCATTTACTAAAAGCTACTGAAACATATGGAGTGACCTTCTTTAGCTAATAAGAAATATTCTTTATTAAAAATATATAACACTTGGCTTAATTTGATTTCATTTTTTACTTCTATCTGTGCACCCAATACGTAAGAAACTAAGATCAATCACTGACACCCAATACATACCTTTTTGGGTCACAAACAGTACTCATTAAACAAATGCAAATTATGGTCCTGGGGAAAAGAACTTCTTACCTTTCGAATAACTTGTTGCTGTTGTGCATGTTTTGCTCGTAATTCTGACACCTCTTTCCAAAGGGACTCATTCTCACTATGTTATAATTTATTAAGCAACAAAACAAAACAAAAATCAGTCAGAAAATCAGGCCTCAATATGTCTAATTAAGGATATCAGAGAACTTAACTACACTTGTTTTTACTATATATTTTTTCTGAGACCAAGAAAACTTTGGTTCAATTACACAGGAATGACAACTAACTTGACACAACTCCTGAATCATTCTTTTTTTTTTTTAAGATGAAGCCTTGCTCTGTCACCAAGGCTGGAGTGCAGTGGCACAATCTCAGGCCATTGCAACCTTCGCCTTTTGGGTTCAAGCAATTCTTGTGCCTCAGCCTCCTGAGTAACTGAGATTACAAGCATGTGCCACCACAACAAGCTAATTTTTTGTATTTATTTTTAGTAGAGACAGGATTTTGCCATATTGGCCAGGCTGGTCTCAAACGCCTGACCTCTCAGGTGATCCACCCACCGCAGTCTCCCAAAGTGCTGGGATTACAGGCATGGGTCCACCATGCCCAGTCCCAGAATCATTTCTCCTTAATTGTATTTTCTGCTACTCATGGCAATATATACACAAAAACTTAAGACATATGCCTACATCCATATAGTAGACAGCAATTTACTACTTTTGACAATCTAACTCATTACTTCTGGCTTAAAAAAATAATCTAATCTTTCAACTGCGGATACCAAGTGAATTCAGGCCTTCCTAACCACCTTAGAAAACAGGGTAGTGATATATACCCCGCACTTACTATACTCCAGGCACTATGCTAACCATTTTATGTGTATTACTTATTTAAAACTTCTCTAAAAACCACCAAGAAATAAGTCATTATCTCTGTTTTATAGATGAGGACACTAAGGTACAGAGACTTGAGGGGAATTGCTCAAGATCATACAAATAATTTGGTAAGTACTGAAGTTAAACTAAAGTCTGTCAGGTACTAAAACTATTTTAATTAAGATCTATCTCAAACAAAAGCATACATAAACCACTAAAATGTTATTCTGAAAAAGCATATCCAATAATAAACCAGTAACTTGCCAAATACTAACAGCTTCTTCATTCAGCATTTTTTATTGAAACTGCACTGTGTTAAATGTTAGCAGTGCAGATAATGCTGAAAAGACATGATACCCTGCCTATTAAATGCTTTAATTTTCCATCTTTAATCTCCACAAGTCATCTTCTTTAATCCAAACTAATATAAAAGGAACTGGAGATTTACATATAAAACTATAAAAAAGGAGATTTTCTTAATATTTACTGAGTACCTACCGTATTTTTTCTGACTCAAATTTTAAAATGCTGTTATCTTCTTACTGAATAAAGATAAGTAGGGCTAGATGCTGTGGCTTACACCTATAATTCCACCACTTTGGGAGGCTGATGTCGGTGGATTACTTGAGGTCAGGAGTTTGAGAATAGCCTGGCCAACATGGTGAAACGTCATCTCTACTAAAAATACAAAAATTAGCTAGTCGTGGTGGCACATGCCTATAATCCCAGCTACTAGGGAGGTTGAGGCACAAGAATCACTTGAACCTGGGAGAAAGAGGTTGCAGTAAGGTGAGATCAAGCCACTGCACTCCAGACTGGGTGACAGAATAAAACTGTGTATGAATGTTCACTGCAGCACTGTTTACAATAGCAAAGAACTGGAACCAACCCAAATGCCCATCGATGAAAGACTGGACTGGGAAAATGTGGCACATATACACCATGGAATATTATGCAGCAATCAAAAATGATGAGTTTATGTCCTTTGTAAGGACATGGATGAATCTGGAGAACATCATTCTCAGCAAACTGACAAAAGAACAGAAAAGGAAATATCACATATTCTCACTCATAGGCGGGTGAGAAAAATGAGAACACATGGACACAGGGAGGGGGGTACTACACACTGGGGTCTATTGGGGGAAATAGGGGAGGGACAGCGGGTGGGGGAGCTGGGGAGGGATAGCCTGGGGAGAAATGCCAAATGTGGGTCAAGGGGAGGAAGGCAGCAAAACACACTGCCATGTGTGTACCTATGCAACTATCTTGCATGTTCTGCACATGTACCCCAAAACCTAAAATGCAATACAAATTAAAAAAAAAAAAAACTGTGTATCAAAAAAAAAAAGTTAAGAAGAAGACAAGATATAGAAGATGATGTGGGGATCAGTTTCTTTGGCCGGACACAGTGACTCACACCTATAATCCCAGCACTTTGGGAGGCTGAGGCAGGTGGATCACCTGAGATCAGGAGTTTGAGACCAGTCTAGCCAACATGGTGAAACCCCATCTCTACTAAAATACAAAAATTAGGTGTGGTGAAGGGCTGTAATCCTAGCTACTCGGGAGGCTGAGGCACAAGAACTACTTGAACCTGAGAGGTGAAGGTTACAGTGAGCCAAGATCGTGCCACTGCACTCCAGCCTGGCCAACGGAGTGAGACTTTATCTTAAAAAAAAAAAAAATGATCTGGAGATCACTTTCTTTAAGGGCTAAAACTGAGGTCCAAGGAACTGGGTCAAAGGAAAGTTAGTACACACAAGAGACATACAGGAAGCAAGTGGTTAAATACACAAAAGTGAAACCCCAAAGCTTATTCAAAAAAGAAATCAAAGTTCAAGGTTCCTTTTTTAATGAAAATACTTGAGTTATGATTAACTAAAGTAATGTTCCACATTCGATTTGGAAGAGAGACTATGTAAACTAACTTAGTCAAGCCCTTGGCATCTATTAGGATACAGAAAAATTCCAGCTACTTACTAAGAAGAGTAATATACCATCTACTCATATACAAGTTATTAGTATGGCAAGTTAGAATATGGTACCAAGAAATGTAGTAAAATAAAATGAAGCATCTTTCTGTAGCTAAAAGGTCTGAATAACACTTTTCCAAATCTATATGAAATAAGTATCAAGCAGGGCAACTCTCTTATATCACTATTTTCCAATTTTTTGTGTGTGTCCTACTTTTTCATAAGAGTCAGTCCACACAAAGAAGTCTTAAGAGATAGCCATTAAACAAAAGATGGGTAAAATATAGCGTTGTGTTTTTTTTGAGATGGAGTTTTGCTCTTGTTACCCAGGCTGGAGTGCAATGGGGCGATCTTGGCTCACCGCAACCTCTGCCTCCTGGGTTCAGGCAATTCTCCTGCCTCAGCCTCCTTATAGCTGGGATTACAGGCATGCACCACTGTGCTCAGCTAATTTTTTGTATCTTTAGTAGAGACAGGGTTTCACCATGTTGACCAGGATGGTCTTGATCTCTTGACCTTGTGATCCACCTGCCTTGGCCTCCCAAAGTGCTGGGATTACAGGCGTGAGCCACTGCGCCCAGCCCAACAAACAGCGTTTTTATGTCATATGCCCTCACTGTCTGTGAACACCATATGAGCTAACCTAAGCAGAATCCTATTTCCTACATCATCTTAAAGATCTACTGTCTATCATTAAAACTCATACATCAAACTGTTTTGATATGCTTAGGTTTATATCTTCTAACTATCATAATTAAAACAGTATTAGGGTAAAGTCTATGGCCACAAATCAAAGTAAGGGGAACGAATACTTGCAGAAAAATGATCTTTGATCTTGGCTTCAACAAAGTGATCTGAGTACTTACAATGAAACATCAGACAACCTCTAAACTCAACACACATAGACATATATCCAATTCCCATATCAAAATTTTATTTGGAAATAAAACTTTACCTTTTTAATTCAGAAAGCCTGGACTCAATAGTTTCCTGTTTTATTTGAACCTTCTGAGCACTACTTATAATTTTTGTTAAATCTTCCTGACGAATTTTGTTTTCTTCTGGTTTTGAAGATGAAACCTTTTTAAAAAGTAAATTTAGAAAATCAAAAAAACAATAAATACCCAGGATTATAATTCAAAACTTCCCTATAAGATGAGGTTTTCGTAGCCTGTTCAGGAAGTAAGATCTGGTTCCAAAACCCTGGGAGGAAATTCGAGGGAAAGAATAAACTTCAGAGCTCAATAGGAGAGGAAGCAAGGAATAATCTACTTTAAACAACAAAAAAAAATTTAATGTGAAGCAGGAATATCTTCAGGTCTTTTTTGCTCCCCTTCTGCCAAGCACCCTGCAATTTCCCCAAGCCTCTTTATTACTACATTCCACATTCAATTAAATTTATGCAGTAATAGCTTCATGCTAGGCCATTTTCTTTCACGGTCCACCTCTTTTAGATTTAGTAAAATATCTTATTTTAACAAAATATATTATGCATTAAAAATGTATTACTGAATGCCTACAATGTGGGCATATTTATATTATTAGAAGAGACTTATTGTGGGCACTGGATATATAATAGCAAACTATAGAAGAAGCCCTCCAGGGAGCTGACATTCTAGCAGGAACTTACTTTTTTTTAAAAAAAATAACTTAGGTAAATACAAAGGGAAACAATTAATTAAAACTTTCTTAGTCTAATTCATCCCAAAAGGAACAGTTGTGTATTTCTCTACATTCTTACTTTCAACAGGTGAAATAAAAATCTTGGCTAAGTACACTCCAGGTCAATACTGTAATTAGCTCATGTTCACAATAGCTCACCTTCCTTTTAATGTTCTCCAACAAGTCATCCTGTCCTTGTTTGAAATAAGGATGCTGAAATTCTACAGGACCATCTCTTTCCTGCTTTACAATTCCAGAGTCAATATGTACTACTTTACGGAAACCATCTGAAAAAGTTTAAAAATTTAAATGACTAAAATAAACGTGTCAAAATTTGGCAGTGCTTGTATGGGATATGTTTTTCTTTACCATTCTAATGAGAAAAAAAATTGCTTAATCAGTAGCTGATAACAGTACTCAAAAGAAAATAGTACTCCAAATAAACTGCTGTCCATACTCACACATATTCAGTTGCCTCACAAAGCTTGCCATGTTATTATGCTTGAAATATTTGGGAAGAATTTCTTTTGCAAATCGTTGCTCATCCAAGACCAGAAAACTCTGGCCATTCTATGGGGGGAGAAAAAGAAAAGTTCAATTAGTTAAGTTCCTATGACACATGGTGATATATTTATATACCCCAAAACTGTCTTGAGTAGTCCCCTTCCTTGATGCCTTCAGATCAACATTCTATTCTTAATAAAAGGAACAAGAAACAAATTGCAAATAAGTAGCAAATTGCAACTAAGCTTTTTGATTTCAACCTCAAAAGTTTAGGAATATATCTCAAACCAAGAGCCATGTCATACTCTATGGTGAAATATTAGAATAATTTCCATTAAAGCAGCAATGAGAAAAAGAAATACAGGATATAGCCAGCATAATTATTTAACATTGTTTTAAAACTAGTACAATTAAGAACAACAACAACAACAAAAAAGATTTTGAGAGGAAGTAGCAGTTTATAATTATTTGCAGTAGATAATTGTATCTTTGTAAAATCAATTTAAAAACCCTTTAAGAATTCAGTAAACTATCTGGTTACTAAATATTAAAAGTCACTAGTGTTTTTGGCTACAAAAAAACCAAACAACTGAAAACACTACAAAAATAATCAAAATAGCATGGTACTGGCATAAAGACAGGCATTAAATCAATGAAATAAAACAGCCCAGAAATAAACCCTACCAAAGGATTTTTGATAAGTGTGTCAGGATCATTCAATAGGAAAAGGACAGTCCTTTCAACAAATGGAGCTGAAAAAACTGGGTATCGACATACAAAAGAATAAAGTTAGACCCTTATGTGATACCATATATAAGAACTAACTTAAAATGAATAAAATGATTCCCTGTTTAATAAATGGTGTTGGGAAAACTGGCTAGCAGTGTGCAGAAAGCAGAAACTGGACCCCTTCCTGACACCTTACACTAAAATTAACTCCAGATGGATTAAAGACTTAAACATAAGACCTAACACCATAAAAACTCTAGAAGAAAATCTAGGCAAAGCCATTCAGGACATAGGCATAGGCAAGAACTTCACAACTAAAATACCAAAAGCATTGGCAACAAAAACCAAAACAGACAAACGGGACCTAATCAAACTCCACAGCTTCTGCACAGCAAAAGAAACGGTCATTAGAGTGAATCAGCAACCAACAGAATGGGAAAAAAATTTTGCAATCTACCCATCTGACAAAGGGCTGATATCCAGAATCTACAAAGAACTAAAACAAATTTACAAGAAAAAAATAAACATGTTCATTCAAAAGTGGGCGAAGGATATGAACAGACACTTTTCAAAAGAAGACATACATGAGGCCAACAAACATATGAAAAAATGCTCATCGTCACTGGTCATTAGAGAAATGCAAATCAAAACTACCTCGAGATACCACCTCACGCCAGTTAGAATGGCAATCATTAAAAACGTGGGAGACGGCTGGGCGCGGTGGCTCACACCTGTAATCCCAGCACTTTGGGAGGCTGAGGCGGGTGTATCACAAGGTCAAGAGATTGAGACCATCCTGGTCAAAATGGTGAAACCCTGTGTCTACCAAAGATACAAAAAATTAGCTGGGCATGGTGGCATGCGCCTGTAATCCCAGCTACTCAGGAGGCTGAGGCAGGAGAATTGCCTGAACCCAGGAGGTGAAGGTTGCGATGAGCCGAGATCATGCCATTGCACTCCAGCCTGGGTAACAAGAGCGAAACTCTGTCTCAATAACAACAACAACAACAACAACAAACGCGGGAGACAACAGATGCTGGAGAGGATGTGGAGAAAGAGGAACACTTTTACACTGTTGGTGGGAGTGTAAATTAGTTCAACCATTGTGGAAGACAGTGTGGCGATTCCTCAAGGACCTAGAAATAGAAATCCCATTACTAGATATATATCCAAAGGATTATAAATTGTTCTACTATAAGGACACATGCACATAAATGTTCACTGCAGCACTGTTTACAACAGCAAAGACCTGAAACCAACCCAAATGCCCATCAATGATAGACTGGAGAGGCAAAATGTGGCACATATACACCATGGAACACTATGCAGCCATCAAAAACGAAGAGTTCGTGTCCTCTGTAGGGACATGGGTGAACCTGGAAACCATCTTTCTCAGCAAACTGACACAAGAACAGAAAATCAATCACCGCATGTTCTAACTCATAGGTGGGTGTTGAACAATGAGAACATATGAACACAGGGAAGGGAGTATCACACACTGGGGTGTGTTTGGGGGGAAATAGGGGAAGGACAGTGGGGGTGGGGAGTTGGGGAGAGATAGCATGGGGAGAAATGCCAGATATAGGTGATAAGGAGGAAGGCAGCAAATCACATTGCCATGTATGTACCTATGCAATAATTTTGCATGTTCTTCACATGTACCCCAAAACTTAAAATGCAATTAAAATTTTTTTTTAAAAAAGGCAATAGTCTTATTTTGAAAGCAATTTTTAGCTTGAGTTTCTGTATTTGAAGCTGAAAACCTTCTGATACAGATCAATTAACTGTACTTATATTTCCCTCCACATTTCATGTAATAGTTGTTTCATGGAGGTAAATATGAGTATAGTTAATATATCTGTATAAGAGTATATCTTATCATGGTATACTCTTCAGAGATATAAACATGTAAACCACACACACACACACACACACACACACACACAAACACACCAGGAGGTCCCACTACAAATCAGTGCAGTAACAAACAATCCCCAAATCTCAGTGACTTAAAACAACACGTTTATTTCTTGACATGCCTGTTGCTCATGTCTACTGCGAGTTGGCTCTGTGTCATCCTCTCTCTGGGATAGAGACTGATGGAGAGCACTAACTTTGTAAAATTGCATGTCACTGCAGCAGAGGTCAAAAGACATCCTACAGATCTCATGCTGGCAATTGGATGCTGTAGCCCAGAAGTGACACACATCATTTCCTCTTCCAACTCACTAACCAGAACTAGTTACACAACCCTGCCCAACCACAGGATGAGGAAATGCAATGGGACCATGTACTTGGAGTGGGAGGAGAAGTGGAACAGCACTAAACACTACCAACGTTTACTAAGTATTGAAGCTGCTATGGGCTATTCAACAGAGGAGAAATGAAGGGTGGCCGGTAAATAAGGGAAAGAGTTTTGTTGTTGTTAGCATTTGGATTTTCCTAAACCTTGAAAGACTGAAGTATGACCATAGAGATAAGTGAACAAATCGTAAATGTACAGCTCAATGAATTTTCAGAAAGTGAACTCATTTGTAAAATTATCACCTAGATCAAGAAATAAAATATTACCAGTTACTTAGAAAAAAAAAGACCTAAACATAAACACCAAAGAAAACTTAATATTAGAGCAAAAGCTTCATGACATTAGATTTGGCAATGATTTCTTAAATGTAGCACCAAAAGTATAGGTAACAAAAGCAAAAATAGACAAATGGAACTACATCAAATCTAAAAAAGTTTATGAAAAGACTACCAACAGACTGAAAAGGCAACTGTCAGAACGGGAAGAAGAAAGTGCAAATCATGTATCTGATAAGGAGTTAATATCAAGAACACAGAACTCAAAATATAAAAACAATGAAAGACAAAAAAAAAAAAAACAAACCCAAACAACCCAATTAAAAAATGAGCAAAGGACCTGAGTAGATATTTCTACAAAGAAGATATATAAACTGCCAATAAGCACATAAAAAGATGGTCAGTAACACAAATCATTAGGGAAATAAAAAATCAAAACTACGAGATACCAATTCACATTCATTAGAATGGCAATTATCCAAAATCCATAAAATAAGTGTTGACAAGGATGTGAAGAAATTGGAATCTTGGTGCATTATTGGTGGGAATGTAAAATAGTGTGGCTGCTGTGGAAAACAATATGGTAGTTCCTTAAAAAATTAAACAAATAATTACCACATAACATTCCTAACACTATACTAAAAAACAACAACAACAACATAAAAGCAGCAACTTGAACAGATATTTGTACCTCATGTTCACAATAGCATTTTTCACAATAGGCAAAAGGTAGAAGTAACCTAAGTATCCATCAACACATGGTGAAATATATATGGATAAAATATGGTAGAGACGTGCAATGAAATATTATTTCGCCTAAAAAAAAATTCTGAGAAGCTACAACATGAAAAGAACCTTATGCTGTGAAATAAGCCAGTCACTAAAGAACAAATACTATACAAAGTATGAAGTTTGTATATGAAGTTTCTATAACAGCCAATTTCATAGAGACAAACAGTAGAATGGTGGTTGTCAGGGGCTGGTGGGAAGAAGAGTTGAAAGTTATTGTGAAATAGGTATAAAGTTTCAGTGTGGAAAGATAAAAATTGTTCTGGAGATGGATGGTGGTGATCATTGCCTAAATGTGAATCTAACTTAATGCCACTAACTGTACACTTAAAATGGTTAATTTTATGTTATATATATTTACCACAATTTAAAAAATTACAAACTAAAATGAAATTAAAAAATCCCAATGAGAATAGAAGAATGAAAATAAAATATCTAAAAATAAAATTTAAAAACATACAGAAACTTTTAAAATACTAAAACTATAGAAATATAAATGGAAGACAAATGCAGTTTTGTAAAGGTGTCAATTCTCTCTAAATTAACCAATATATTAAATTCTTTCTTAATTAAAACAATGATTTGTGGAGTAAAGATGAACTGATGCTATCATAACCAAATATTAGATACTTACGTTCATTTGTAAAAATAACTACATAACAACAGGCAAGAAAATACTGAGAACAATGGAAACGTGTATTTTAATCCTACCCAATATAGATTATAAAATTATATTGTTAACATTTTAGTACAAAAGAAGGTGTAATTAAATAGATGAATAGACTGACTAGAGAGGATAAGATGAAGCAGCATAACTATTTGAGAATTTACCAGGTAGTAAGTCAAGATGGCATTCAAATGGAGGGGATAATCAGAACAGAAAAGGATTATGAAATTTTCCATTTGGGATGAAAATAGCTCAATGCCATCTCATTCTATACAAACCAAGCTTGTGGAGACATGACATAATAAACCCAGAAGACATATAGATAAAATATAATTTTATCCATGGAGACTGCTACCTTCCCTACTCTATCTCTACTCTCTACTTTCTTCCTAACAGAAACAGATTTTTTTATGAAAAACACATTGTGAAAGTTAGAAGAGGCTCAGACTCATAATTAAAGAAATGTACAGCAAAACAAATAATAATTTTCCCTTATTAAAACACTTGACAATATCCAATATTGGCAACTAAATAATTATCAAAATTAAAATGCATACATCTTTTCCTATCTTAAAAGAACTTTTCCTCTTACACCTTACTTATTTTTCAATCTACCCATTTGTCTTTTCCTTAACTGAAAAATTTAACAAGCAGGCATTTTAAACCCCCTTTCTCCAATGCAGGACCATCCACTTACTCTCAGTAAACACTGTTTTTGGTTCCCTCACTCTACTGAATCAGATTTCTAAAATGTCAAATGTCAAATTCAATGCCCTCTTTTCAGTCTTGATCTTCCTACACTTCTCTGTGGCATTTTATTTGGTACAACAATCCCCTCCTTAAGTGTTCTACTCTCTGGACTTTTATGCTAAACACTATTAAGTGTCTTATCTCCTATTTCCTTTCAATTTTCTTCCACCTATCAAATAAGAGGTAGCTATGTTTTCCAGGTTTTTATCCTTGATCATGGCACCATTCATATTTTTTCCTTCGACAATCTCATCCACAGTAGTGTATCTTATAAGAACACAAAAGAGGAGAGAGACCAGAACACACACTCTATCTCTCCTTACACCATTGTGAAGACACGGGGAGAAAGCAGCTGTCTGCAAAGCAGAGAAAGCCCGAATGCAAGAACAGAAATGGCTAGTGTTTTCATCTTGGACTTCTTCACCTCCAGAACTGTAAAAAATAAATGCCTGTTGTTGAAGTCACCTGGCTTGTGGTATTTTTCTATGGCAGCCCAATTGATTAAGACAATATCTATATGAATTTGTGACGTTAAGACAAGAGTGGCAATATAAATCATTGGAAAATGAAAAAGTATTCAGTAAAGGTGCTAGACAACTAAATATTATATGAAAAATAGTGAAATTGGATCCCTCAAACCACATATAAAATCAATTCCACATAAATGTAAGACTTAGATATGAAACAAATCTTTAAAATTTTCAGAAGATGGAAAAGCATCTTTCTCTCCTTAGTGGAGGTAGAAGAAAACAATCTGCAGAAACAAAAAGCATGAAACACAAGAAAGACTGATATATTTAATTATACTAAAATTAATATCTACTCATCAAAAGAAGGTAAAAAGTTATAAACTGGAAGATACAGCCAAAACATAAACTCAAAAAATGAATATGCAAAATATATAGGAATTCTCACAAGTAATAAAAGACTAATAGAAAAATGGCAAAACAAACATTTCACGGAACAGGAAACACAAATGGCCAACAAATGTGAAAGGTTTTAGAACTCGTTAATAATCAAGAAAATATAAATTAAAACCTCACTGAGACAATACTTTATGTCAACTAGATGGGTAAAAATTAAGAAGAATGATAATAATACACAGTTTTGAAGAAGCAGATTAACAGAAAATCTCACACATGGCTAAATGCAGAGTAAGCTGGTTTGATCTCCTTGGAAAATAATTCATACTATTTTGATGTTAAATATCTCATACCCTATATCCCATCAATTCATGCAAGTATATAGATCTTAAAGAAACTCTGGCCTATATATACCCAGAGAGGTATATAGGAATATTCCTAACAGCATGTGACACAGTTGATCTCTTTCCTGAGCCATTTTCTGTCATTAACTTCTTTTTCATTGTTCCTTCTCAGCCTCCTTTGCTGGGTTTTGTCTTCATATTCTCTAAATCTTGGAATACTACATCTTTTGATTCCTTCTATCTTCACAGAAGACGATTTCATTTAGTCTCATGGCTATACCTGTTACAAGGTCCAAACTTCATCCTGAATGGCAAAGTCTTATACTCAACCATCTATTCAACATTTCCACTTGGACATTTTGGAGTGTGGAAGTCAGTCAAGCTATTCAGAAATATTCCTGTTTTTTTCTAGCACTGCACTTCCCTAGCCCTTTTGAAATTTAGGTGTGGCCATATGACTAAGCATAGTCAATCAAAGTTAAGAAAAATTAAACAATTTTAAAATCATTTCAAATACAAAATACAACTATAGATCAATTTTTAATCTCAAAGTTAATATGACAAAAACAATCTCCAACATATCTTCCTCCATATCTCAGCAAATGAATTTATCCTGTAGTTCACACCAAATTTATAAACCGTTCTTAATTCTGTTGCTCCTCCAACCATAGCCAATTTATCAGCAAATCCTACAGCTTTGCCTTCAGAATAGGTATCAAAGCTGACTACTTCTCAATACCTCTATTGCTGCTACCTTAGTCTTAGCCACCAATATTTTCAATACCATATAGGAAAACTGTGATAGTCTTCTAACTGGTCCACTCATATCCAATCTCCTCACTACAGATTTAGGGCCCTACCATCTGCTTCTGCCTACCTCCCCACCCTCACTCTCCTATTCCCTAAAGATACTCTAACCACATGGGCCTTCTTGCTTCCTTGAACAGCCACATTCAAGGCCTTTCCTTTTGTCATTTCCTTTGTCTGGCCCATCTTTTCTAATCATTAAGATCTCTCCTCAAACATCATCTCCTTGGAGTGGCTTTCCTCATCACCTTACCTAAAATATCCATAAATCCTAGTCTGTTGATGGGCCAGTTACCAATTTCTTGCTCCAAATTCATTCTTCATTGTCTGCTCTACAAGCATAGAGCTAGGTCTCTTAAATAAACATCTTTCTTTTTCTAGGTGCCATGATGTTAAGTTTTGTCAGCAAGGAAATATTAGAGAGATATTACAAGAAAGAGGAGTTCTTGTTCCTGGCTCATGTGTTCTTGGCAGGCTTCTTCAGTGGAGGCAGGTTCTCCAGTGTCTAGCTCTTGATATTAATGGTGGTCAGCAACACTCAAAGGCCATTAGCTTTCCCTGGTGCTCCCTCTCCCTTGGGAGGTTTCAAAGCAGAGTATCTCTAAGAAGACACCTCTCCATAAACAATTTTTTAGGGTACTCCAGAACGGAGGTGTATAAACTTTTTCTTAAGCTTGAAGATTATAATATCAGATCTCTACTTTTATAGTGAGAAAGCAGATATAGACGATATGTAAATAGACTGGGCATAGCTGTGTTCTCATTAAACTTTATTTATAAAACAGCTGGCAAATGGACTATACTTTGCCAAACCCTGACCTAGAGGGCATATTTCCCAGAAAGTTTTGAAGGTTACCTTTCCAGTAAGTTCCACCAGTGCCACATCAGTGAACTTCTCTGCTAGTCACTGAGACATGGCCATATTCTCTCCAGCAAGGTAAGGATCTTAGCCTTGGCAAAAAGTGTTCTTACTTGGGCACTCTATCTCAGCCTTATCAGTAATGGCTACTTTGTTGTTGTTGTTGTCTAGTAATAGCTACTTCTTAAAACTTTTCCTGTATTCTTTGGATTTTCTTTAGTTTCCCTGATATAGTCGGTAATTCTACTAAACTTACCCTCTTGAAAGTATCTGTGGCTTCTGACTTACATTGGACTTTAACCAACACATTGTTTATTTAAAGGCATTTATCACTAACTGAAATTATATTATTTGTGTTTTGCTTGCTTTTAAATTTTTCTTTTTTTAAAGACAGGGGTCTCACTATGTTGCCCAGACCGGCCTCAAACTTTTGGGCTCAAGTGATCCTCCCAACTCAGCCTCCCCAGTACCTGGGACTACAGGCACCCACTGCCACTGCCAGCTTGTATTTGCTAAGTTTTTATTTACTGATATTCACCACTCAAATGTAAGCTCCATAAAGGTAGGCATTTGTTTCACTACTAAATGAACTCCTAATACCTAGCATACTATCAGTAATAGCAGATTCACAACAAGTATCTGTGACTGACTAAATAAGCCTCTGGCCAAATAAACTGGATTTTAATTTTAGAATTTCAACAATTTGATTATATAAAATAGGGAGATGACAATAATCTCTTGCTTATACCTGTGCTCACTCTCTCTCACATACACTCTTCATTCACTCACATAACTCTATCTCTGCTTATTGTATTCCCTCAGTCTCTACTCTAAAATTAGTAAATAACTTATTTGACTGCAAAAATTCACCTTCCTGACTTTTAAACCTCTGATGTTCAAGCAATATAATACAGAATCTACCACTAAGTATTTGACAAGGAACAGAAAACTACTTCTGAGTAAGGTGGAAAAGACTGGCAACTTCTCCTTAAACCTTACCCACAAATATTAGCAAGATTCCAAAGAGTAGAAACAGTCGTTACTCTCCAAATTAACCTTTTGGCACTCTTGGTTTAGAACACTCAAAGTATTCCTAATAATCTAATACTTCATCCCCATTACTTTAAAATACTTTTTAGAACAAAAACTTGTGACTTACTTTAAAAAAACAATCTATAATTTTAAAATATGCACCAGCCACTTCTTTGGAGTCTTTAGCTCATTCTTCTCTTATGTATACAAATAAAAATACCTGAAAATCAATCTTTCAACTTTTCTGCAGGCCCATCTAAGTTGGATTTTACCCCTAGCCTCTACTTGCAGTCTTTCTTATTTTCACTTTGAAATACAGAAATAATGCAATGGTTGCTGGGATGTTCAAAACAATACTAGTACTTTGTGAAGTCCAAGGGCCTACTGCTCAAATTCATCTAAAACAGCTAGAAAACACTGGAAAAATTCTGTTTTTGCCCTCTCTCCCTCCTATTTCCTAATTCATTTCTGCTGACATGAGGGGATAGAGAAGTAGAGAATGCTAAAGGGCACAAAAAGGGGGAAAAGCTGAGTATAAAGTCTTTGGTGGAAATCACTTCATTTTCTCACTTAAGAACAGAGACAAAGGTATAAACACTAACAAAAGAATGACCTTCCAGTTCTTTCCTTCTTTTATATTGCTTCACTTCAGCATACCCTGATTATCACATTTCATTAACTGTAAAGGCTGTTTTTTACTATATAACTTTATTTAACCTCTATGGCCTCATCTCTGAATATCAAGTTTCACCAGTTGCTTCCAAGCTAACACATGCCCTCTCTTTAGAACACTGTTAACATTTAAAACAGTTTTAGGTTGTCTGACAGTACTTGTCTCTGTACTTGATTCTGGCAACAGACTACCAAAGCCAATAATAGTTCTATAAATTGTTACATTTAAAGGAAATGTTAAAAAAATAAACTTTTCATTTTTGTTTTTCAGAAGAGTAAAGAAAAAGTAGAAATATGTAAACCATACCTTTCTTTTTTTGAGACAGGGTCTCACTCTGTTGCTCAGGCTAGTGTGCAGTGGTATGATCTCAGCTCACTGCAACCTATGCCTCCCTGGCTCAAGCCATCCTCCCACCTCAGCCTCCAATTAGCTGGGACTGAAGATGCATGCCACCATACCTGGCTAATTTCTGTATTTTTTTTTTTTTTTTTTTTTTTTTTTGTAGAGACAGAGTTTTGCCACGTTGCCCAGGCTGGTCTTCAACTCCTGAGCTCAAGCAATCTGACCATCTAGACCTTCCAAAGTGCTGGGATTATAGGCATGAACCACCACGCCCGGCCACAGTATGCTTTTCTAAAGACAGTCTGGACCTAAGACATTTGTATTATTGTAGAGTCAATAACATATTTAAGTATAATTTCAATTGTTCAGCATATTATATTCTTGTATTTAATGGTAAGAGGTATTATTTCACCTTTTAACTTGTCACATTGCAAATTTCAAGGAAAATTAAAGTTATATAAGTCTCCAGAGACATTTTATGAAGTTTTCCAAAATGCAGTTGGTTAAGAGTTTTTTTCCCTTGCCTTACACTGAAGGTAGAGAAATAAATTATTTTTCACCATTGGCAAAAAAATTGCACAAAAGGCTGTGTGGTTCCCAAAACAACTGCTTCTTCTAAAAGTTCTCAATGCTTTTCATAGTATAAATGCTAAATTACCCCAACAGAAGTGTAACACAGTAAGTTTGAAGGAAACCAGAAACCACTATAAATAGCAACTTAAAAGATGAGAGTACCTGGGCACCAATGGCTCACGCCTGTAATGTCAGTACTTTGGGAGGCCAAGACGAGCAGATCACTGGAGGTCAGGAGTTTGAGACCAGCCTGGTCAACATGGTGAAACCCCGTTTCTACTAAAAATACAAATATTAGCCAGGCATGGTGGCGTGCGTCTGTAATCCCAGCTACTGGGGATGCTGAGGCGTAAGAACCGTTTAAGCCCAGGAGGCAGAGGTTGCAATGAGCTGAGATCACGCCACTCTACTCCAGCCTGGGTGACAGTGATATAACAACTCAAAAAAAGAAAATGTGATATAGTCTCCAAGAAATTCAAAGCCTGTTGAAGACTATTATATCATCATTCCTACCACTCCCATTACATTTTCTAGGAATTTCATTTACTCATTAAAAAAAAAGATGAAAGTAACTTACTTTGTTTTTTCCACCTAACATTATTGTTAAAGTTTTACTTTTCAGGTTAGCACTGCTTTTAGAAAAATCTATGGAAAGCACAAGTGAGACAGCTGCCTAAGCTATGAGGCTTAGCCCTAGACAACATTTATTCAGAATTGTTCACTGCCTTATGGCAACCAACATTTTTGGCATAAAACTAAATATGGTGTCAACTTGTATTATGTCTAGTCCTATCAGTGGAAGACTGATCTGGGGGCTCAGAAATCTATTAGGGTTAGGGGTGTCCAATATTTTGGTTTTCCTGGGTCACATTGGAAGAAGTATTGTCTTGGGCCACAAATAAAATACACTAACACTAATGATAGCTGATGAACTTAAAAACAAAATAGCAAAATATCTCATGTTTCTTTAAGAAAGTTTATTCATTTGTATTGGGTCACATACAAAGCTATCCTGGGTGGAATGTGGGCCTGAGGTTGGACAAGCTTGTCTTAGGGTCTCATCTCCAATCTTGGCTAGCTATGTAATTATGGATAAATAATCCCACCAGTCCAAGCCTCAAATCCTCATCTATAGAATGCTGAGGCTAACCTAAGATGATCTCTAAGATTCATTTCAAACATAATTTTATCTTCATCATTCCTACCACTCCCATTACATTTCAAGGGATTTCATTTATTCATCAAACAATTATTAAACACCTACTGTGTCTCTAGCACAAACAGCAATCTGAGTGTACATTTTGATTGTACCACTGGCATATTAGAAAATTAGTTAACACATAAGCTTAAAGTTAATAATGGGATTAAGTTAAGTGGTTTATTTGGTTTAGAACTCACAGAATGATGGATTTATGGATCAGTACGAAACTCTCCACATTTGACACTGCTCAGAAAATAAGAATATTATTAAAATACTGTGACTAATCAAAATATAACAGGCCTACAACTGACATGATAAAACCAACTGCCAATAGGTATAAACCCTATTTCTGGCCCGTAAAAGACAAAAAGGTATGATAAAGTCAGCTTTCACAGGGACAGAATCTCAGTCCAATAGAGATTACACGAATACATTTCTGAATAACAGTCTGTGCTGATCCTTCTTGTCAACTTTTAATCCTTCCAACTGATGAAAAACATGAGACATCTGTTTATTTTAAGTACATGCTAGTGGCTGGCTTTTTCATCTTCACTTAGCTTTGTACAATTGTACAGAATGCATTAAATGCTTAATACAAACACACACAATGCCTCCCACTCAACTCCAAGCACGGAATGGGGGTAAAAGGATAACTCAGTTGCTCATAAGGAACACGCAAAAATTAAATCCTAGAAGGAAGCTGGAAAAAAGAACAAATAATAACACAAGGCAAACTATGGTATTAAATAGTCAAAACTTCAGGGTCTTAATAATGTGTTAACTCCCTGTTAAGACAAAAGTAAATAAAACTGAGGGTTCCTGTAACAGGAAGGGAACAGGAAAGAAAGGCAGGAGGAGGAGGGGAGATAACATTTACTCAGCACGTAACAGGTGCCAGGCACTATGCAGGTAGTTTTCACTTATTCTTCTCAGGAACTCACACATGAAAATATGCCTCGCCGGGCGCGGTGGCTCACGCCTGTAATCCCAGCACTTTGGGAGGCCGAGGAGGGTGGATCACGAAGTCAAGAGATCGAGACCATCCTGGTCAACATGGTGAAACCCCGTCTCTACTAAAAAAATACAAAAAAATTAGCTGGGCATGGTGGCGTGTGCCTGTAATCCCAGCTACTTGGGAGGCTGAGGCAGGAGAATTGCCTGAACCCAGGAGGTGGAGGTTGCGGTGAGCCGAGATCGCCCCATTGCACTCCAGCCTGGGTAACAAGAGCGAAACTCCGTCTCAAAAAAAAAAAAAGAAAAAGAAAAAGAAAATATGCCTCAACAGGTGATCATCTGCAGTAAGAGTTAATCATTGCCCTTCATAAAAAGATTCCAACAGCCTAAAGGTGTATTCTAACGCACAGGCACTGTGGACGTAAACAATCGTTCTGCCTAGAATCTTGTATTTGGAACTGGAAGAGGTCTTGGATCACCTAGGCAACCCATCCATCTTATGAACAATTAACTTAGACCAGACAAGTTAAGGGGCTGGACTAAGGTCATCCTTGTTTAGAAGCAGAGTTGGGATGAAACCAATAATCAATACATGGGTATGCCCCTCTGCTGGTAACTGTTCAGTGAAATTGAATCATTACTAAGTTACTGACCACCTATTAGTACTTTATTAAAACAATCCTAATTATCCGATTATACAAACAGCACAGAATCTCCAAAGAATTTGTTAATTTCTATATGTATTTTTAAACCAACTGATAACCAGTAGCCTGTGTTTGAATTTGTCTATTTCCCTGACTGCGCTCCTCATTAAGGTCCCAGATGCAAAGCTGTGTTGGAGGAACGAGAGGTGATCGGTCGCTGAGGTAAGGATCGCCTCCTATAAAGCTCCACGTCGATGATCCTGGCCCTGGGCTCCCTGTCCCCTCCGCGATTTGTAACCCCTGAGCCGGGCTGGAGGACGGAGGATGAGTGTGCAGTAAAGTGGCTCCCGCGCCCTCCGCTCGCCGATTACCCTCGCGACGCTGGGCCGGTTCCGAACGCGGACTGGACCGTTAAGGGGCTGCCTCAGCCACTACGCCCCGCGCGGGCCGCCCCTCCCCCACCGCGGCCTGAGGCGAGAGGCGCTGCCGGCCGGGCCCCCACGGCTCCCCGAGAGAACAATACAGGGGGTCCCCTGCGAGACCGCACACCAAGGCCCCGCGCTGCGGGCCTCGCAGACAGCGGCGGGCCGCAAGGCCGCGAGAGACCACCCCGCAGGAGGCGGTTATTCAGGGGGTTCAGAGGCCGCCGTGGCCTGACCGTACCTGACTCCAGGTGATGAACTCGTTAGTGTGGGTTTCCTCCACAAGCGTCCACAGCTTGCTGAGGAAAGCCGGCACGTTCGAACTCTGCTTCATTGTTAACGCGGCGCAGGGATTCCAAATTCTATACCCGAACGCGGTGGTAGCGGCGGCGGCGGTGAAGGCAACAGCTCCCCGAGAACGCCCACAACGCAGGCGCAGCAGATCTCGGTCCCCGCCCCCCAACCCCGCCGGGCGCGCGGTGTGGCCGAGAGGCAGGGCAGCCGCACGTGACGGACAAGTCCCCTAGCTCCGCCTGTGCGCGCAGTGGTTCCGCGCCGGTCCAGTCCCTGGCCAATCCCAGAGGCCGAGTACATGACAGAGAAAAGTGATTGGCTACTACAGACATGAAGGGAGCAGAAGGGGGTGGGAGCAGAAAGGGGTGCTGCCTTCTTATTTGCCTTTTATACAGAAGGCTTGAGGGTAGCGGGCCTTCGGCTTGGGCGACCGTGTTTGGTTGTTTCACGTGGAACAGCTTATGGTTTCTGGACTGTGGCTGGGAGGCTACAAAAAGCCCTCCAGGGCCTTTGAGTCATAAGTTTGGCAGCCAAAATGTGGTTTGCACCAGTTTAGAGAAAGGATCATTCGCGTAAGGAAGAAGCCAGCTCTTAAGCATGATGTGCTAGGCCTCAAATTGAAACCGTCTTAAAAATAATGAACCTTGTTCTTAAGTTTTCATTGGAAGAAAAAGCTCTCTTTAAAATGCATTTATCAAGAAGAGCAGTTTAAACAACTCACTCTCTACTACTTAGAGGTGTAAACCAGGAACTGCAATTGATAGTACATCATGTGCTGTTTTTAATCCAGTCATCAAGTGCCTATTCTGTACCCAGAATAAAAAGAAACAGGCTCGTTTATACTATTTTAATTAAAATAGTTGTTCCTGTATATACTTTACAGATCTATTCTTTTTGGCCTGAGAGATTGGTATAGTGGGAAAAAATAATGAAACAAAGCCTCTTGGACATTTTACTGTGTATTAAAATAAGCCGGTACTGTCACTTAGAGCAATTCCTTAGCCACCAGTGCCAGTTTTTCCCATTTCTTGATTGGGAATAAGATCTATCTTTTTACCCATTAAGAGTGTCTTTAATAATATGGCTGTGAATATGCTTTGAAAATATGAAGTCTACAAAATTAAACTTTTATTTATTTTTACAAAAGCTGGCATGTGAAGACAAAAACAAACAAGTAAGAGATAACACATTATACAAAAATTCAACATAGAATGGGTTTAGTTCTTGGGTAAATATAAAATAGTACATTAATATATATATATATATATATATATATATATATATATATATATATATGTATATATATCTTCCAAAGAGCAAATATTTATTGAATGCTGCCTTTGTGCTCAGCACTAGGATGTTGGCTGAAGCAAAATCAGATATAAGGAAGCATACATGTGATAGAGGAACTAAAATTGTATGAGCCCTTATATATGCCAAGAGCTTTACATATATTATTGAATCATTCACAACAACCCAATGAACTAGGTCTTATTATCCCATTTTCCTAATGAAGATTCTGAGACTCAAAAGTTGATTAAATTCCCCAGTCACAGCTAGTAAGCGGGAGACATTATTTATACCCAAGCTTTATTGAGCTCAAAAGCATGTGCCCTTTCCATTGTAAAATGATAACACTATCTCAAAGCTCAAGATGCTTGTATTCACACTCGAGAAACAATATGAACATAGTTATCAGCACTCATTGATATATTTAAAAAGCTAAATGTTTGGTATAAAATAAGTACTAGATACGTTTAAAAAGACAGATTAGTAGGTTAAGGTGGTAAGGAAAGATTTCATGGAGGATAGGGACGTTAAGTTGGGTCTTGAAGTAAAAATATATTTGAATAGCTAAAAGGATGACAACAGTGAGCAAAAACCAAAAAGCTAATGATCATGTCTATCTATGGAGGAAAACAGCTCAGGAGGTAAGATTGGTAATGTCTAAGGGGGAAATGTGGCTTACTTTCATGGCATTATATTATTTTAATGTAAAAAATATATAGTGTGTTTAAATAGAAGCAGAAACTTGTCTTTGGACATTCAAAAGCTGAGCACTCATAGGGCTGACCTTAGTGGGGTGCCACACTTGGTTTAATGCTCTGCTATCACTCTCTTGAAATTCTTAATTTTTGAGCAATGGACTCTGCATTTTCATTTTGCAATGGACCTTGCAAATTCTATAGCTGATTCTGTTCCCAATGTATGGCATCTTATAGACCAAAGTTTGAAACAAGTGGTTCTCAAACAAGCATGCATCTGAATCACTTGGAGAGGAGAGCCTTCCAGTAAGCAAATGAGCAATATCACCTATCAGGTAGTATTTGTAATACTTGTATGACCAGTGATAGGGATATTATTAACCAGATAAGGAAACCGTGGCACCAGAAAATTAGACGATGTATCCAAAATCATCTAGCTAAGGTTGGAATTGAAACCAGGTCTTTCATAGTCTGAAACATGTTTTTTAAATTTACACCAATGTGCCTCACACTTTAGCCCAGAATCACTTTGATGGCTTCTTAAAAAACAAATTGCTGCTTCTGCTTCCATGACACTCAGCGAGTCTGAGGTACAGGCTAAGAATGTTTATTTTTAACAAGTCCCAGATGATGCAGATGCTACTGGCCCTGGGACCGCATTTTGAGAACTGCTATTATAGAGGAAAAATTAGTAAACTGACCTTCCCTTGCTACTAACATGTATGGATTTATTGTTATACTTCACTTCTTCTTCTTCTTTTTTTTTTTTAGACGAAGTCTTACTCTGTCATCCAGGCTGGAGCGCAGTGGTGTGATCTTGGCTAACTGCAAACTTTGCCTGTCAGGTTCAAGGGATTCTCCTGTCTCAGCCTCCTGAGTAGCTGGGATTACAGGTCTGCACCATGACACCCAGCTAATCTTTGTATTCTTAGTAGAGATGAGGTTTCACCATGTTGGCCAGGCTAATCTTGAACTCCTGAGCTCAAGTGATCTGCCACCTTGGCCTCCCAAAGTGATGAGATTACAGGTGTAAGCCACTACACCTGGCCACACTTCCTCTCTTAATAAAAGCCAGATGTTCCAGGAATAACTTAACCTACTATGTTTTGTTTTTCTTAATTGTTAATGTTTATTATAATTAATACATTTTCTGAAAAACTAAATGTTGAATAAAGATTTCTTTGGGGAAAAGAAAATTATAACTTGTTGGCTTGTTTGCACTTCTTTATAAAACTGAGAGGGGAAGAAAACCAAATCAAGTTTTATCTCACAATTATCTGCCACCTATAATATCCTTCAAGTATCAGAAGAAACAGATTTGAGCCCGTGTCAACAATTTTGACATGTTTATAACACAAGAGGATAAAAATTCACTTTCTTAAAGGAGTTGCCTCCTATTAACTCCGATTTAAAAAGCTGGATTATTTTCATGGTTCATTTGCAGCCTAGAATGTAAGACTTAGATTTAGAATAACATTAGAAAATGTGAATGACCCAGATCTTTGCCTAGGAAATAAAAATGCATATTATCGAGCAATTTGATGCATCAAATAATCAGACGATGCCATAAATTCTATCCGATCAATTTTGCAAAACTAATTAGAATCAACAGTGCAACCAGAATTAGCTTTTAAAGATTTTTTTTCAAGAATAGGATGATTAAATCCAAAGATGAACTGCATAGAGGTTTCCACCTATATTGCTATCTTGACAAAGTGTTGATTTTCTTCAATTTTGGAATGACTTAGGAGGCCTTAGGCAAATCACCTAACATTTCCCAGTCCTTGTTCCTTATATATAAGATGTGAATGAAAATATCTGCTATACTCACTTCACAGGGTGGTTTTGAAGATCAAAGTAATTGCCTCTTCCTCCAGTCCACTTTCACAATCTTTATGGATCTCTTTCTAAAACACAAATTTGAAAAGGTTACTTTCTGACTTAAAACTATGCAGTGACTTCCCATAATTTCCAGGATAACTTCAAACTCCTTAAGGGGCATAAAAGGCCTTCTGTTATCTGATGCCACCTACCATTTCAGTTATTGTCTACCATTGTTTACAGCGCCTTTCCCTTAGTCACACCCAATTGCTTGTAGTTACCTCACTGGTCATATTCTTTTATACCTCTATGTATTTCCATAGGCTGTTGTCTCTAATTTTAGACCCCTTCTTCTTCCTCTAAATGCTTCCTCAACCTTCCAGGTAAAGTACAATTCCATACAAACATAAGTTCTTTTGTGAGATCTTCTTTGGTAACATTTATTATAGCACTTACTGCATCACATTATAATTACTTATTCACAGGTATTTTTTATCTAGCTTATGAAACTGCTTCAACATAATACTATGCCATGTGTACATTCACTTATTTACAATGACATTCACAGTGATACATGTTAAAATATCAATAAATATTTGTTGAATTAATAAATGAATATGTGAACAGGTAAGTGTTCGTATTAGCCATCCGTTTAGTCTTGCATGACCCCCAAATCTAGATTAATTGTCCTCCCAGTATAGTTTCTGGAAACTGACCTTCATAGTTTTACCACACTGTTGCTGCTCATTTACTTCTCAGCAACCCTCACTAGACTAGCAGATTGTGCTTGAATTGTTCACGCTTGTAACCTGAGCACTCAATGCAGTGCTAATAATAACATAGGACCTGCTCAATAAGTATTTGTTGAATGAATAATTTTAGCTTTTGAAATCCTTTGGATAAAATGTACTCTACCTAATAATAAGGAAACCCCTTACAATTTATTCTCAGTTAGTAGAAACTTTTTGTTTACAAGAGAAGAAAATGAGAAGAGCTTAAGGATAGCTCAAATAAGAAGCATGTGAATGAGGAGTTGTTAGTAACTGAGCAAATATTAGAATCCTGGAAATGCCAGATATTAACAGAATGCTATAGAGGCCCAGGTTTGAGGTCATTTATATCTTCAAAACAAATGACAGTGGCAAAATGCTTAAGGACCCTTTTGAGTAAGTGAAGAGCTAGAAGACCGTGAAAGTTAATTTTTAAAAAATTTTAAGAAGCTTCCTTTGTCTACAGCAAAAGACACTGGCCAGAAGAGCTTTATGCATGGGAAATATATTGGTACTGCTTGTACCAGACTTAGGCTGGAACTGCTTTACATTAAAACTCCAGTCTATGCCAGATTTGCTAGAATCCCATCAGTTCTACAACTAGGGTGACAAACTAGTTCAGGTTTGCACAATACATTTCCAGTTTTAATACTAAAAGTTCTATGCCCTAGAAAATCTCTCAGTCCCAAGCAAACCATGATGTTTGGTCACCTAACTCCAGCCTCTTCCAGTTATTGATGTTGGACAAGAAGCAGAGGCTCTTTAAGAGGAGCAAATATTGTATAGCAGCTATGTAGATAAGGGATCTGAAACCCCTAATGCAGATTTTGGCCTTTTTGGAAGCAGTGTGGAGGATCTCTTTCACAGACACTCCAACAGCTAGCTGATAAATAGAAGGAATTGTTGTACCCCACAACTCAAGGTCCCCGTGAAGGCTCAGTCACATGCTGCAGAGAGATGTTAATAAGAAAGAAAATTCAAGGCTAAAAAACGTCAAGAACTGGAAGCATTAGAAAAATGTACTGAATTAGAGAAATGGCCTGCAATATAAGTCTTCCATTATTTCCACTAGAAGAGGAGGTGGTGTCCAAGACAGATAGAAGGTGTTAGGAGTTCATCTTTCTGGAAAATGTGATTTAAGTGATCATTTTATTCAAATCATTTGATAACTGAGCTCTTTGAGCTCCTCAAAGATGAAATGAGCTGAATTTTATGGCTTGAATACAGAAATATACTCATACCTTGAATATTAAACTGGAGAAATTGGGTTCACTGAGGAGGTAGTCACTGTCACAGCTGTGCGTCATGATCTGAGACGTGTGTATGAAGAGCTGGCAATGACTGGAACACTTCTAACCTCTTTAGAGTTTAGTAATCTACTATGAGCAACATCCAGATGCCAGCCATAAAGAGAGATGTTTTTCTAGTCTGTGCTCACAGTGTGGTTTAGCGTAGTAGAGATGAAACAAAGGCTCAAGCTGGCGCTTTCTTGAAAAGGCATCCTAGGATAGAATTGAATGAATTCTAATCTTTCAGAGAAAAGTCTGGCCTTGTCTGAATCTAGGAGTTGCTAGGACATATTAAAGATTTGCTAATTAATGGCAGAACTCTTGATTTATAAAGCCCTTATATATGGTAATTGTTGTATTTGCTATAATTTACTTTAAAATACTACAATTGAAACAGCAGTATAGTGTAATAGTTCATTGTAATCTGCACCCTAGAGGCAGTCAAGTTAGCAGTTGAAATACCCTAATTAGGAATGCATTCTCCAAGTGTGGTTAGTTAGCATATGAAAGACTAATCTACTGCTTTTCCTATGCAGCTTTTATCTTAATGTTTATTTTTTTATCTATACCAAAAGTTCAGTTAAGTAGGATAATGGATGTGAAAATGATTTCTTTCTTGGTGAAATTAGTGAAGCTCAGGATATGTGTATTGACTAAAAATAGTGCATTGTGTTTCCCTATTTTTGACTAAGCTGGGAAGTGTTATCTTGAACTGGTAGCCTATTCTCTTCTCAAGGTGCCCTAACATTAGGATCCTCATAGGTCTAGTATTCAGGGGATTTAGGTGGCCTGAAACAAAAGTAAAAGTAGAGGATTACATGCCATATTTCGGAAGTTTTAAAGATCACAAATCAAGTTAACAAGCTGTTAAGTAAAATATGTTCGGCCAGGCATAGTGACACGCCTGTAATCCCAGCACTTTGGGAGGCTGAGGCAGGGGGATCATGAGGTCAGGAGTTTAAGACCAGCCTGACCAATATGGTGAAACCCTGTCTCTACTAAAAGTACAAAAATTAGCTAGACGTGTTGGTGCGTGCCAGTAGTACCAGCTACTTGGGAGGTTGAGGCAGAAGAATCGCTTGAACCTGGCGGGGCGGAGGTTGCAATGAGCCAAGATCATGCAACTGCACTCTAGCCTGGGTGATAGAGCAAGACTGCGTCTCAAAAAAAGCAAAAAAAGTTCTAGTCTCTTAGCTTGACAAATGTATCTTCATAATAACAAAATAAAAAGATATGTGCCAAGTCATAGTTTTCAGCCGGGCATGGTGGTGCATGCCTGTAGTTCCAGCTGTGCAAAAGGCCAAGGCAGGATCGCTTGAGCCCAGGAGTTTGAGGCTGCAGTGAACCATGATTGCGCCACTGCCCTCCAGACTGGGTGACATATATATATAGTTTTCATAAGACACGAGGTTGGCAAAATATTTTTAAATTAATTTTGTTCATAATTAATTATTGTTTGGTGTTCTGTTAATGGAGGAATGTTTTAGATGATTGATAGAGATATATAATTTGTAGATCATTATATCTTTATTCCATAAAATTATTTTTTCTTGCTTATATTTCAGTTAGATTGTTGTCATCAAGGTTGTCACATGTTCTACTGGATGAAAGTGTTTGAAAACGTAATCAAATTCAAAGTACAACTGTATTTAACAACCAAATTTAAATATATTTTATAAAATGTATTTCAAATACATGTTAAAAATAGGAAAGTTAAGGTTTTTGTACATTTTGTTTTAAAATATTTAGAAATGTCACAAAATTATAATACATTTCAAATTTACAAACAAAATTATTCATATAAATTTGATACTTTAAGCTTAATATTTTGAAACTATAATCATAGCATATTAAATGTTTCAAAACATAAACTCTTTTCTCACTCTGAAGCAGCTGGCATGGGCATAAAGTAGTACAACCTGTAAACCCTGTGTTTCAAGGGCTTAGGAGAAGCATTTTCCTGGAAACTTTAGTTGCCGGAATGATGTTTAGAGTTTTACTATGCCCACACGGAGAGCTGGATTCCAAACGATAGAGGTGACCATTTGTTCCTTAATAAATTAATTTTTTGTATGTGTTACAATATTCAGGGCCCTCTAAGGTGCTGGGCTCCAGGAAGAGATTCTTCCTCTAGATTGTAAAGGCAATAGTGCTACTTATAGTAGATTTTTGTCACCTGACTTTCTTGAAACTTAGCTAAATCCCACTGTTAGAATACTATAATATCTACGCAATGTACTTCATCAGGTTTATACAGCAGGGTAAATAACTTTTTGTGTCTTCTTGCTAATACATCTTTGTATGCATGGCAGAATTTCTCCTTTATCATGATGATTATTTTAATGTTTTTAAAATATAAACTTCTTTCTGGTAGTAGGGTTGTGGTTAACTCAACTTCACTTAGCTCTAATTCTTTGAAGCTACCAAAATAGTCATTGTGGATAATCAAATTGGCTTAGATTAGTTCTCAGAGGTGTAAATCTGGCAAAATTTTCTAAATTGATGCAACAAAAAAGATCCCTACATTGAACTATCAGTTTAGTTATCTGGGAAGCTAATTTTCAGTGCTTGGGGGTCATAGGTTTTATTGCTATGACTTTGTAGGCGTTGATGGCTAAAGATACATTTCAAGACATACTACAAAGCACTATGGCTAATAAAGATCTCCTAGTATCACTCTGTGAAGAACTCCCATTGCCTTTATGTAGGGGTTATATCATTTATTTTCTTGATTTATTTGAACAACCTACTATTCTCTCTAGTTTGCACTCATACAGGGTAACTCATTTGACAACCTGGTGTCATCCTTCCAAATTTTCTCTACAATAGGTTATATATGTATTTATATACATATAGAGAGTTTATTGGCATTATTTTTACATGTAACATTTCTCCAATTTTAAAATTTATTTTTAATTGCAGTAAAATTTACATAATATAAAATTTACCATCTTAACAATTTTTAAGTGTACAGTTTAATAGTGTTAAGTACATTCACATTGCTGTGCAATCAATCTCTAGAATGCTTTTCATCTTGCAAATCCAAAACTCTATACCCATTAAATAACATCTATGCTCTTTCTCCTCCCCTCTGCCCTGGTAACCACCATTTTACTTTCTGTTGTTATAAAATTGACGACTCTGTTACTTCATATGCTTGGGATCAAACACTGTTTGTCTTTTTGTGACTGGCTTATTTCACTTAGCATAATGTCTTCAGGGTTCGTCCATATTGTAAACACGTATCATAATTTCCTGTATTTTTTAAGGCTAACTAAAATTTGTATGCATATACCACATTTGTATGCATATTCCACATTTTGTTTATTTGTTCATCAATGGACACAAGTTATTTCTACCTTTTGACTATTGTGAATACTGCTGCTATGAACATTGGTGTATACAAATAATTTTATGCTGTTTGCTTTTCTCACTTGACAACACATGGTAGAAATTCTTTCATGTCAGCTGGCATCAATAAAATTTATTCCTTTTAATAATTCCATGGTATTCTGTGGCTCGTATGCAGCACAGTAGATTTAGCTATTCTGCTACTGATGAGCATTCGCTTTGTTTCAAAGTTCTAATTTTTTCCACTCTGAGATGCTGCAAAAATATTCCTTAAACATAAATTATTAAATATTGGTGCTTTTATTTCTCTGGAGTAGTAAATTCAGATTTTCATGTATAATATGCATGGTAAACCTAAACTTTTGATTACTGTACCTGGATATAAAAAAAAAGCATGCCGCTGTTTAAAAAGCCCCACTTTTGAGCTAATAGAATGCTATTGTATACGTATCCAACACTCTGATGCTCCTAGCAACAAGAAATGTCAACATCATGCTTCTATGACAATAGCAAATGTCTAAGCAAGACAGAGGATAATCTAATATATAGAGCTCAGGGGTGATTTCACCTTTGGATAGAAATAAAAGCAGATACCTTTATTCTTTGGTATTTTCATAACATCAATGCAAAGCCAGGAAACTGTACATTTTCTTACATATTTTTTTTTGGTCATTGGTAGCTGAAGATATATTCTGAATTGCCTCTGGACCAAATTAGTCCTGGTTTATTTTTCCCATCCAAGTACTAACCAGGCCCAACCCTGCTTTGCTTCTGAGATCTGATGAGATTGGGCGCCTTCAGGGTGGTATGGCCGTGGACAGTCCTGGTTTATTTTTCACTGGAATAATTTATAATTGTCTGTAACTATCTCTTCTAGTCTCAATCAGCTGTGAAAAATGAAGAGTAAAGAAAAGGAGCTAGCATTCTGGTGTTTAGAGATATTTATTGAAATTGAGACCTAGAGAGGTTTGATTACATTCTAAGAGGTTCACAATCAAAACATTACACACACACATATTATATATATATAATTTTGATTATATATATATATATATATATAATATATATAAAATTTGATTCAGAACGTTTCCACTTTGAAACCTATGTCTTTCTACCACTTTATGATTTACCCTATGATGACTGTGAAGGAATCCAAAGCAAACCTGGTATGCCAAGTCTCTTGTATTTCATGTTCCCAGATTGAGTGCTTGGCATCCCCAGTTACAAGTGGCAGCTTCCAGTTTGATTCTCTTTAGCCTATAACTGGGCTGCAGTCCTATAGATTTGTGATTTGCACTCCAATTCCCATACAAGAGGCATAGCCCTGCCACCAGTACCCACCCACTTCGCTGGGCTGCTCCCTTAGCCTTACTCAGGATCTTCTACAGCCTGGCTAAGACCTATAGCCACCAGTTAACAAGACTCTATTCTAATAAGAATTAGAATGTAATAAAGTTCTGTGTTTTTCATGATGACTATTTTAATGTTTTTAAAATATAAAAATGTGCAATAAGCAAACAAATGAACATAACTGAACAAAAATATGTTTTGGTTCTCCTTCTTTGCCTGGTGCTTAGTGAGGTCACGGTCATTGTGTGCTCTGTCCCTGAGTTTTGTTTCTATCAGATAGATCACTTGGATCTTGATGCTATGTGTTATGGAATGAATTGTGTCCCCTCAAGCTTTATTTGTTGAAATTCAAATCCCTCAATACCTCAGAATGTGACAGTTTTTGGAGATAGGGCCTTTAAAGATATAATTGATGTAAAATGAGGTCATGCAGGTAGGTGTGATCTAATATTACTGGTGTCCTTATAAGAAGGGGAGATTTGAATGCAGACAATACACAGACCTACAGACTGAGAGGTAAGTATGTGAGGATGCAGGGAGAAGGAATCCATTCTTGGCAAGCCAAGAAGAAAGGTCTTAGAAGAAACTAGATCTGCCAACACTTTGATCTTGGACTTCTGGCCTCCAGAACAATGAAAAAATACATTTCCATTGTTTGAGCAACTGAGACTGCTAATATACTCTCTAGGAGGACTTTCGACTATACCAAAACCTTGGGACAACCAAAGAGTCTAACGACTCTGAATATTAAAGCAACTTTAATCAAAGCATTTTACTAACCTTGCTGATTTATAATGACTGAATAAACTCAATGAACACATTTTAATGACTATTAATATTTTTTATTTTATAACCAAAGAAGTTAATTATGAGACATTAAGGCATTATTTAAGCCTAGGTGAAGTGAGATTTATTTCTCTATATTAAAATTAAGATAATCATTGTGAAAATTGTCATTAAGTATAAAAGGCTTAATGAATATGCAATACTCGATATCTAAGAATACAAAAATTGATCATTTATATTTCAAGTGTTGTCAAATGATATTTTCCCTTGGCTAGCCTAATTCTTTTAAATTATCCTTGAACAAGTAATTGGATGGCTTTGTACTATTTGTGTACTTATTCTTTAAGATTTTATTCGATACAGTACTAATTTTCTAGGGATGAACTTCTAGAAAAGGGAAGATTCCATTTTGTTTTGTTCGGAACCTTACAAAGAGTTATCCACATCACCAATATGTGCTATTTATTTTCAATTGCAAACATATATCAGCACATGTCACTCCTATGCTCAAAACTTTGCAAAGGCTCTCAATCTCTATCTCTCCACTCCAGTTAAAGTCAAAGTCCTTTCAGTGGCTATAAGCACCAACCTAATTTGTCTTCTTCCAACCCCTGCCCCTGGTAAAACCTCTGCACCTCCGTTGTGGGAATTGGGGGAAAACTGATAACATATTTCTTCTTTTGATACTCTTATTTCTTTACAGATGTATTGGAGTCCTTATTCTTCAAATATGTTGGGAGCACTTTGTCTTAGGGTCTTTGCACTAACAGCTTCCTCTGCCTGGAATTCTCTTTCCCCTAGATACTCTCCTCTTGGCTTCTAAGATTTTGCTCAAATGTCTTATTTTCTATGAGGCCTGTCCTGACCAGCTGATTTAAAGTTGTAACCTTCTTGATTACTCTCCCCTATACATCCCCAATTCCTTTTTATTTTTTCCACAAGGTCAGCGATCTTCATTTTTTTCCACAGATGTATTCCAAGATCCTAGAAGTGTTCCTGGCATATTATGAGTGTCCATGAAATATTTATTAAATAAATGAATAAATAAGAGGAGAGGAACTTTATGCAACACTATCAACTAAGTTAATAACCAGAGCTGAGTTAGAGACAAGCTCTATTTAATGATGCGTTAGCTCTACTCCAAGTTAGCAAAGAAATGGCCCACTCCTGGGGGTTCAAGAAAGGGTATAGGCTGATTCTTAAAAATGTGTAATAAAAATAAAAGTACTTTAGTGCTATTATGAAAGTTGATTCTCTCAATAATAAATACTTTTTCAAGATTTTCCATACTAACTGCAAAAAAGCATTTGTTTCACAATGGGCAAATTTAAATCTTATTGTATTTTGGGAATTCACAATACATTTGCAGAATTTCAGCCTTTTAAATCAGTGAGTTTTTAACATTGGATAACTTCTCTATTTCCTAAGTTAATTCTGGAAGTACACATTTTGATTTTTCTTATTCTCATTGTATGTCTCTATATTAGTGCTAATTATATAAAATGTTTAGACCCCAAATGAAAATTATTTCTTCAATTTACTTATATCAATGGAAGATATTACAGAAGAAAGAGCACATAATAGAAGTTTGTTGACATAGCTTTGCAATTATTATTATTGTTATTGAGACAAGATCTCCCTTTTTCATCCCAGCTGGGAGTGCAGTGATGTGATCATACCTCACAGTAGCCTCAACTCCTGGATTTAAGTGATCCTCCAGCTTTCTTCCTAAGGAGGAAGAAACCTCCTTACATATTTGAAGAATAAGGACTCCAATACATCTGTAAAGAAATAAGAGTATCAAAAGAAGAAATATGTTATCAGTTTTCCCCCAATTCCCACAACGGAGGTGCAGAGGTTTTACCAGGGGCAGGGGTTGGAAGCTATTCCTCCTGAATAGCTAGGACTATAGTTGTGCACCACCATGCCTAGCTAATTTTTATGTTTATGTAGAGATGGGTCTCGCTATGTTGCCCAGGCTGGTGATGAACTCCTAGGATTAAGCAATCTTCTGGTCTTAACCTCCCAAAGCACTGGGTTTGCAGGGATAAATCACCATGCCTGGCAAGCTTTGTCATTATTAATAACAGTGTGACTGTGGACTCTGAGCCTCACTCATTTACAAAACCTCGTAATTAAATAACAAATTTATTATGGACAAATAGACACATAATTGTAGGTGTCCAATAGATGTTCCTTGATACCGTTGAATAACTCTGAAATACTAAAATACTCTTTATTTGAGCAGTTCTTCTTAGATGTCTCCTGAGGTTATTTATAATTTTTATTTTCCATTAATGAATGTGCAGCCTTACATTTCATACTATTTACTCCTATACTTCTAGAATATGGAAATATTGATTAGTTTAACTAATTTCTTTTTGAGTGTCTATTAGATGTCCTTAGTCATATTAGTTACACTGATAGTTGTATAATACTTGTGGTTCCTATCAAGAGGAATCTATGATCTAACAAAGACACAAAATGAAAATACACAAAATAATTAGCAAATAATTAAGTATTAACCAGGTAACACTGACTAGGTGTACTGCAAAGTTAAAGATCAGAGTGGGTTGGATTCAGGGGAAGATGGCCAAAAGGAAGCTTCTCTGGAGTGCAGCTACCACTGAGTAAGACAGAACCAGAGTAACATCTGCATCTCCGAGTGAGGTACCAGGTTTGTTTTAAAGGGACTGGTTGAACAGTGGGATTAATCCCCAAAAAGACAGCAAAAGCAGCCCAAAGGCATCCAGCTGAGGCAAGGTGGGGCACTGCCCCACGTGGAAAGTGTATCAGGCATGGTGGATTGGAGCGGGGGGCATCACCTCTGTGGTTCTCTGAATCAGATACAGCAATTCACTCCAAGACTTAAGCAGCACACAGACCAGGAAAATGCCACCTTCCTGAGAGCCACCCAGAGTCGTAGACCCGGGTGACGGCCCAGGCCAGCAGCCCTGGCCAGACCGCTGCCTTGTTGGCACAGACCAGGGCAGAGATTTAGACTAATACTGAGAAAGCTTGTGAAAAGGAACTGCCTGTACCACAGAAGGGAGAGTTCAAAGCACGGATGGGGATACAATCAGACAAGCCCCTCCCCCACAAGATCCAGCAACCGGAGTCCTCCTGGGAGAGTTTCACAGTTAACACATCCTTCACCCAGGAACAGCCGGCTCAGCAGAGTGAAAAAGCCCGCTATTGGGAAGGCAGGGCCAAACCCACCAGTATGGAAACCAGGCAAAGAATAAACAGCAACCTCTGCTGTGACGGAGGCAGCCCAGCAGCGCCTCCACAGGCAGACAATGAACAGACTGTCTCAAATGGCACACTGACACCTGTGTTTAAAAAAAAGAAAGCCTCATACAGGAGAGATAACCCCAACTTTAATAGAAAGGACGTCCACTCAGAGAAGATGGGAAGAAACTAGCGCAAAAAGGATGAAAACGTCAAAGTCCAGAATGCCTCTCCTCCCCAGAGACATCACAATGACTCACTAGCATGGCAACAAAACAGATCAGAAAACGATTCTGATGAGCTGACAGAAGCAGGCTTCAGAAGATGGGTAATAACAAACTTCTCTGGGCTAAAACAACACGTTTTAACTCAATGCAAAGAAACTAACAACGTTGAAAAAAGATTAGATGAAATGCTAACTAGAATAACTAGCCTAGAGAAGAACATAAACGACTTGATGGAGCTGAAAAACACAGCACAAGAACTTTGTGAAGCATACACAAGTTTCAGTAGCCAAATCGACCAAGGAGAAGAAAGGATATCAGAGACTGAAGATCAACTCAATGAAATAAAATGAGAAGTCAAGAAAAGAGAAAAAAGAGTGAAAAGAAATGAACAAAGCCTCCAAGAAATATAGGATTATGTGAAAAGACCTAATCTATGCTTGACTGGTGTACCTGAAGAGGATGGGGAAAATGAATCCAAGCTGAAAAACACTCTTCAAAATATTATCCAGGAGAACTTCCCCAACACAGCAAAGCAGGCCAGCATTCAAACACAGGAAATACAAAGAACACCACAGAGATACTTCTCAAGAAGAGCAACCCCAAGGCACATAATTGTCAGATTCACCAGGGTTGAAATGAAGGAAAAAATGTTAAAGGCAGCCAGAGACAAGGGTCGGGTCACCCGCAAAGGAAAGCCCATCAGACTCACAGTGGATCTTGCACCAGAAACCCTACAAGCCAGAAGAAAGTAGGGACCAATATTCAACATCATTAAAGAAATGAACTTTCAGCTCAGAATCTCATATCCAGCCAAACTAGGCTTCATAAGTGAAGGAGAAATAAAATTCTTTACGGACAAGCAATTACTGAGAGATTTCGTCACCACCAGACCTGCCCTACAAGAGCTCCTGAAGGAAGCACTAAATACAGAAAAAACATCTAGTACCAGCCACTGCAAAATGAACCAAATGGTAAAGACCAACAATGCAATGACGAAACTGTGTTGACCAACAGGCAAAACAAACAACCAGTAACAAAATGACAGGATCAAATTCACACATAACAATATTAACCTTAAAGGTAAATTGGCTAAATGCCCCAATCAAAAGACACAGACTGGCAAATTGGGTAAAAAGTCAAAATCCATCTCTGTGCTATATTCAGGAGACCCATCTCACATGCAAAGACACAGATAGACTCAAAATAAAGGGATGGAGGAAGATTTACTAAGAAAATAGAGAGCAAATAAAATCAGGGGTTGCAATTTTAGTCTCTGATAAAATCGACCTTAAACCAACAAAGATCAGAAGAGACAAAGAACACCACATAATGGTGAAAAGATCAATACAACAAGAAGCGCTAACTATTTTAAATATATATGCACCCAATGCAGGAGTGCCCAGATACATAAAGCAAGTTCTTAATGATCTACAAAGAGACTTAGACTCACACATAATAATAGTGGGAGACTTTAACACTTCACTGTCAATATTAGACAGATCAATGAGACAGAAAATCAGCAAGGATGTAAAGGACTTGAATGCAAAACTGGAACAAGCAGACCTAATAGACATCTACAGAACACACCAACCCACAGCCACACAATATACATTCTTCTCAGCACCACATTGCACTTACTCTAAAATCGACCACAAAATTGGGAGTGCATCACTCCTCAGCAAATGCAAAAAAATGGAAATCATAACAAACAGTCTCTCAGACCACAGTGCAATCAAATTATATCTCAGGATTAAGAAACTAACTCAAAACTGCAAAACTTCATGGAAACTGAACAACTAACTGGCTCTTGAATGTTGACTGGATAAACAATGAAATGAAGGCAGAAATAAAGATGTTCTTAGAAACCAATGAGAACAAGGATACGACGTACCAGAATCTCTGGGACACATTAAAAGCAGTGTCTAGAGGAAAATTTCTAATAATAAATGCCCACATGAGAAACGAGGAAAGATCTAAAATCAATACCCTATCATTAAAATTGAAAGAGCTGGAGGAGCAAGGTCAAAACCCAAGAACTAGCAGAAGACAAGAAATAAATAAGATAAGAGCAGAAATTAAGGAGATAGAGACACAAAAAACCCTTCAAAAAAAATCAATAAATCCAGGAGCTGTTTTTTTGAAAAGATCAACAAAATAGACAGACTGCTAGCCAGATAAATAAAAAAGAAAAGAATCAAAGATGCAATAAAAAATGATAAAGGGGATATCACCATCAATCCCAAAGAAATACAAACCACCATCAGAGATTATTACAAACAACTCTATGCACATAAACCAGTAAACCTGGAAGGAATGAATAAATTCCTGGACACTTGCACCCTACCAAAACTAAACCAGGAAGAAGTTGAAACCCTGAATAGACCTTCAACAAGTGTTGAAGTTGAGGCAGCAATTAACAGCCTACCAATCGAAGAAAGTCCAGGTTCAGACAGGTTCACAGCTGAATTCTACCAGATGTACAAAGAGGAGCTGGTACCAATCATTCTGAAACTATTCCAAACAAACCAAAAAGAGGGAATCTTTCCCAAATCATTTTATGATACCAACATCATCCCAATACCAAAACCTGGCAGAGACTTAACAAAAAAAGAAAATGTCAGGCCACTCTCCATGATGAACATAGATGCAAAAATCTTCAATAAAATAGTGGCAAACTGATTGCAACAGCACATCAAAAACTTATCCATCATGATCAAGTAGGCTTCATCCTGGGGATGCAAGGCTGGTTCAACATATGCAAGTCCATAAATGTAATCCACCACATAAATAGAACCAAAGACAAAAACAACATGATTATCTCAACAGCTGCAGAGAAGGCCTTTGACAAAATTCCACAGCCCTTTATGCTAGAAATTCTCAATAAACTAGGTATCGATGGAATCTATCACAAAATAATAAAAGCTATTTACAGCAAACCAACTGACAATAACATAGTGAATGGGCAAAAACTGGAAGCATTCCCTTTGAAATCCGGCACTAGACAAGGATGCCCTCTCTTTCCACCACTCTTATTCAATATAGTATTGGAAGTTTTAGCCAGAGCAATCAGGCAAGAAAAAGAAATAAAGGGTATTCAGTTAGGAAAGGAGGAAGTCAAATTTTCTCTATTTGCAGATGGCATGATTGTATATTTAGAAGACCCCATCATCTCAGCCCAAACTCTCCTTAAGCTGATAAGCAACTTCAGCAAAGTCTCAAGATACAAAATCAATGTGCAGAAATCACAAGCATTTCTATACACCAATAACAGACTTAAAGAGAGCCAAATCAAGAATGAACTCCCATTCACAATTGCTACAAGAAGAATGAAATACCTAGGGATACAACTAACAAAAGAGGTAATGGACCTCTTCAAGGAGAACTACAAACCACTGCTCAAGAATATAAGAGAGGACACAAACAGATGGAAAAACATTCCATGCTCATGGTTAGGAAGAATCAATATTGTGAAAATGGCCATACTGCCCAAAGTAATTTATAGATTTAATGATATGCCATTCAATCTACCAATGATCTTCTTCGCAGAACTGGAAAAAAACTAAACTTCATAGGGAACCAAAAAAGAGCCCGCATAGCCTAGACAATCCTAAGCAAAAAGAACAAATCTGGCAGCATCAAGCTGCCAGATTTCAAACTATACTAGGCAACAGTAATCAAAACAACATGGTACTGGTATCAAAACAGAGACATAGACCATTGCAACAGAACAGGGGCTTCTGGAGCAACACCATGCATCTACAACCATCTGAACTTTGACACCCTGACAAAAACAAGCAATGGGGAAAGGATCCCCTGTTTAATAAATGGTGTTGGGAAAATTGGCTAGCAATGTGCAGAAAGCAGAAACTGGACCTCTTCCTGATACCTTACACTAAAATTAACTCCAGATGGATTAAAGACTTAAACATAAGACGTAACACCATAAAAACCCCATAAGAAAACCTAGGCAAAACCATTCAGGACATAGGCATAGGCAAGGACTGCATGACTAAAACACCAAAAGCAATGGGAACAGAAGCCAAAATAGACAAACGGGATCTAATTAAACTTCAGAGCTTCTGTACAGCAAAAGAAACAATCAATAGAGTGAACTGGCAACCAATAGAATGGGAAAAAGTTTTTGCAATCTACTCATCTGACAAAGGGCTAATATCTAGAATCTCCAAAAACTGAAACAGATTTACAAGAAAAAAACAAACAAATCCATCCAAAATTGGACAAAGGATATGAAAAGACACTTCTCAAAAGAAGACATATATGAAGCCAACAAACACATGAAAAAATGCTCATCATCACTTGTCATTAGAGAAATACAAATCAAAACTACATTGAGATACCATCTCATGCCAGTTAGAATGGCGATCATTAAAAAGTCTGGAGAGGGGGCCCAAAGTGGCTCTGGCCGGATGTCATGGTGCTTGCGAAGGCCAGGCCAAGAGTTCAAGGCCAACCAACCTCAGCAACCTTACAAGCTCTCATTGATTGGCAAAAAAAAAAAAAAAAAAAAAAGGCTGGAGAAAACAGATGCTGGAGAGGACGTGGAGAAAGAGGAACACTTTTACACTGTTAGTGGGAGTGTAAATTAGTTCAACCATTGTGGAAGACAGTGTGGCAATTCCTCAAGGATCTAGAAATAGAAATTCCATTTGACCCAGAAATCCCATTACTGAGTATATACCCAAATAACTATAAATCGTGCTATTATAAAGACACATGCACATGCATGTTCATTGTGGCATTATTTACAATAGCAAAGACCTGGAACCAACCCAAATGCCCATCAATGATAGACTGGACAGGAAAAATGTGGTACATATATACCATGGAATACTATGCAGCCATAAAAAAATGTTGAGTTTTTGTCCTTTGCAGAGACATGGATGAATCTGGAAACCATCATTCTCAGCAAACTGACACAAGAACAGAAAATCAAACACTGCATATTCTCACTCATAGGCAGGTGTTGAACAATGAGAACACTTGGATACAAAGAGGGGAGCATCACACACTGGGGCCCATGGCGGGGGCTACAGAAGGGATAGTGGGAGGGAGGGTGGGGGAAGGATAACTTGGGGAGAAATGTTAGGTATAGGTGATTGGAGGATGATGGCAACAAAGCACCTTGCCATGAATGTACCTATGCAACAATCTTGCATGATCTGCACATGTACCCCAGAATCTAAAATACAATTAAAAAAATCAGAGGTCAGGCATGGTGGCTCATGCCTATATCCCAGCACTTTTGGAGGCCAAGGCGGGCGGATCACGAGGTCAAGAGATCGAGGCCATTCTGGCCAACATAATGAAACCCTGTCTCTACTAAAAAAATACAAAAATTAGCCGGGCACGGTGGCATGTGCCCATAGTCCCAGCTACTCGGGAGGCTGAGGCAGGAGAGTTGCTTGAACCCAGGAGGTGGAGGTTGCAGTGAGTTGAGATCGCGCCACTGCACTCCAGCCTGGCATCTGGTAACAGAGCGAAACTCTGTCTCAAAAAAAAAAAAAAAAAAAAAAAAAAAATCAGAGTGGGTTGAAGAGATTAGAAAATCTTCATGGGAAGAATATGGAGTACTTGATTTGTCCCCCAGTTAACCCTCAGCATAACAACATAAAAAAATGGCTTTACACTCCTTAATAAAAGCAAGAACAGTTACAATTACTTCACATTTATTAATTTATTTAGTTCTCAACAAACCTCAGAAATGAGGTACTTTTATTTCCATTTAAAAGGAAGAGATAAACCAAGAAAAGATACAGATTAGTAATTGTAGCTTTCAATCTTTCTCACCAACTGTACAGAAGAATTGAAAAGGTTTACCAAAAGGCAGAATTTATTATGAATACTGCAGAGAAACCATCTTTATTGTAGAACAAATAATGTACAGAATTCCCAGCTATTCTTCCACATCCACCCCTTTCTTCAGTACAGTTGAGCTATTCCTTCTTTCTGCCTCAGTGTTGTTGGGCATCTTGCTCTCCTCACTTACACTTATGGATATCTTAGGAGTCCTCACAGTTTCTATGTCAACGCCCTGTCCAGGAGAAAAATGTTGCATTTTTCTTATGATACTGATATTAAACTGCCCATAGTTATTTTGGGTTTATTTATTTATTTATTGAGATGAAGTGTCACTCTGTCACTCAAACTGGGATGAAGTGGCATGATCTTGGCTCATTGCAACCTCCGCCTCCTAGGTTCAAGTGATTCTCCTGCCTCAGCCTCCCCGGTAGCTGGGACTACAAGTTTGTGCCATCGTGCCTGGCTAATTTTTGTATTTTTAGTAGAGATGGAGTTTCACCATGTTGACCAGGCTAGTCTCAAAGTCCTGACCTCATGATCTGCCTTCCTCAGCCTCCTAAAGTGCTGGGATTACAGGCGTGAGCCACTGTGCCTGGCCTTGTGTTTATTTCTTATGAGCAACAGAGGAAAGGAATTAAGTCTTTTTCATTTTTATCTTCCCCATTCATTCCTTATTGCTACTTCCCAACCATCATGCCTGGTATATCTTATATACTGTAGGCCTTTGTTAAGTATTTATATAATAAGTAAATGAATATACTTTGTTAAGTATTTATAAAATAAGTAAATGAATGAATACAGCCAAGATACTGTTCCCACCTTGCAAAAGTGGAAAAGAGGTAGCTTTCTCAATAACTGTGAAAAAGAGAAAAGGGCATTAGTACTATTATTATTATTGAGACAGGGTCTCACTCTGTTGCCCAGGCTAGAGTGCAGTGGCACAATCATAGTTCATGATGGCCTTGAACTCCTGGTTCAAGCAATCCTCCCTCCTCAGCCTCTCAAGTAACGGGGACCACAGGCATATGCTACCACAGGTGGCTAATTTTTGTATTTTTTGTAGAGACAGGGGTCTTACTATGTAGCCTAGGTTTGTCTTGAACTCCTGAGCTCAAGTGATCCTCCTGCCTTGGCCTCCCAAACTGCTGGAATTAGAGATGTGAGCCACCATGCAAAAAAGAAATTTTTTAAAGGTAATAATTTAAATTATAAAAGAAGAAAAACATATGGATGGAAAAATGAATGATAAAAAGAGGAAAAATTATTAAAAATAAAAATAAACTGAAGGGCAATAAAAAGTGGGTTCAAATAAAGTGTGACTGGAACAAATGATAAAATAGAAATAGCCAAGAACAAATAGGAAACTCTTAGAAAAAAGGAATTGTGGAAATGAAAGAAAAATGACAAGCAAATGAAATAGAAGGGAAAGGCAACACAGAAGAAAGGAGGTGCGAAAACATGTAACAGTTGAGAAGAGAGAAGCAACTAGAAATGAAAAGAGTGCTCTGTGTCAAAATGTTTGTAACCGGGGCACCTTAAACAAGTTCTTCTTAGTAAGAAGAGCAAAAGTGTTTTCTTCTGGCTCACTCTTCTACCTTCTTTGCACTGATTGGTATTACTCATAACAGGAATCTGGAGATGCTGAAATATTTGAAAATGGCATTTCCAATATATTTTAATGAAAAATGCCTTAAAAAATCTTTTTAAGCCGTCTATGACAAGCCCACAGCCAGCATCAAACTGAATGGGCAAAAGTTGGAAGCATTACCCTTGAAAACTGGCACAATATCCTGTCTCACCACTCCTGTTCATCATAGTATTGGAAGTCCTGATCAGAGTAATCAGGAAAGAGAAATAAATAAAGGGCATAAAAATAGGAGGAGAGGAAGTCAAACTATTCCCGTTTACAGATGATATGAATCTGTATCTAGAAAACCCCATGGTCTCAGCCCAATAGCTCCTTAGGCTGATCAACAACTTCAGTGAAGTCTCAGGATACAAAATCAACATACAAAAATCACTAACATTCCTGTACACCGAAAATAGTCAAGGCAAGAGCCAAATCAGAATGCAATCCCATTCACAACTGCCATAGAAAAATAAAATACCTATGAATACAGCTAACCAGGGAGGTGAAAGATCTCTACAGTAAGATTACAAAACACTGCTCAAAGAAATCAGAGATGACACAAACAAATGGAAAAATATTCCATGCTCATGGATAGGAAGAATCAATATAATTAAAATGACCATACTGCCCAAAGCAATTTATAGATTCATCGCTATTCCTATTAAACTACAATATCATTCTTCACAGAACTAGAAAAAAATATTTAAAAATTCAAACGGAACCAAAAACAAGCTCTAATAGCTGAGGCAATCCTAAGCAAAAAGAATAAAGCTGAAGGCGTCACACCACAGAGCTTCAAACTGCACTATAGGGTTACAGTAACCAAAACAGCATGGTATTTGTACAAAACCAGACACATAAATCAATGGAACAGAACAAAGAGCTCCGAAATAAGGTCACACACATCTACAACCAACTGATCTTCAACAAAGCTGACAAAAACAATCAATGAGGAAAGGACTGCCCTATTCAATAAACAGTGCTAGGATAACTGGCTGGCCAAATGCAGAAGATTGAAACTGGACCCCTTCTTTACATCATAAACAAAATCCACTCAAGATGGATTACAGACTTAAATGTAAAACACTAAACTGTAAAAAAAAACTCTGGAAGACAACCTAGGCAATACCAACCTGGACATAGGAATTAGCAAGGATCTTATGACAAAGAAACCAAAATAAATTGCATGAAAAGCAAAAATTGACAAGTGGGATCTAATTAAACTCGAGAGCTTCTGCACAGCAAAAGAAACTGTCAATAAACTAAACAGACAACCTACAGAATGAGAGAAAATATTTGCAAACTATGCATCTGACAAAGATCTAATATATAGCATCTATAAGAAACAAATTTACAAGAAACAAACCCATTAAAAAGTGGACAAGGACATGAATGAACACTTTTCAAAAGAAATCCTGGCCAAGAAGCATATTTTTAAAAGCTCAATATCACTGATTATTAGAAAAATGCAATTCAAAACCACAACATTCATCTCACACTAGTCACAATGACTATTGTTAAAAAGTCAAAAAATAACTTCAGGCAAGGTTGCCAAGAAAAATGAATGCTTATCCATTGTTGCTGAGAACGTAAATTAGTTCAACCATTGTGGAAAACAGTGTGGTGATTCCTCGAAGACCTAAAAATAGAACTACCATTAGACCCAGCAATGCAATTACTGGGTATTTATTTAAAGGAGTATAAACCATTCTACCATAAAGACACACGCATGCGTATGTTTGTTGCCACACTGTTCACAATAGCAAAGATATGGAATCGACCTAGGTGCCCATTAATGATAGACTGGATAAAGAAAATGTGATACACCATATGCAAAACATGAATGAAGCTGGAGGCATTATCCTTAGCAAACTAATACAGGAATAGAAAACCAAATATTTCATGTTCTCACTTATAAGTGGGAGCTAAATGATGAGAACACACGGACACACAGAGGGAACAAGAGACATTGGGGGCTACTGGAGGGTGGAGAGTGGGAGGAGAGAGAGGATCAGGATAAATACATAATGGGTACCAGGCTTAAAACATGGGTGATGAAATAATCTGTACAACAAACCCCCCTTGGCATGAGTTTACCTATATAACAAACCTACACATGTACTCCTGAATTTGTTAAAATCTTTTCCTAATCACATTGGCCCCCAAAATAATATTTGACAAGAATGGATTCTACTAAAGATAGCTTTATGTTTTAATAATCCTTTTGAGAATAAGTAAATCTAATTATTTCTAATTATTTCAATCAGAATGCTTTGCATACCCTCACTGTGCGGAGTTTTACACATGAACGCAGCTAAATCCGAACCTATTGTGAAATATTGGTCTTACAGATGCTCACCGGCTGGCTTGCACCTTCAGCCCCATCTGCTGTTCATTCTGTGTTACTACTGCGGCCTATCGATGCATACAGAAAAGACCCCTGTGAGAGAAATCTGCTAAAGAAACCTGAATCCCATTTTCGGTGGCCCCAAAGTGGTGTTAAATATAATTAATTTCCTAAGTTTCACTCTCCCAGCAGTAGAACTGTTCATTATCAGCAACACTACATCACAGAATATACTTCAGAGAGCTGTATTCCCTGGGATCAGATTTCCTACATAGTTTTATTTTAATTAATGATAAAATATGAATTCACAGTTAGTGCTTCTCTTGGCAGGTATAATTTTTAAAAATCTGGGTGATGTCAAATGCACATGATTTTTCTAAGTTCTTTCAAGGATTCATTAAGACAATGGAATTTTGGAATATTCTGAAACTATGGTTCACATTTTAAATATTTTTTAAAAGTTATTTTCTTACATTTTAAAAGTGTGGTCATCTCTGAGACTTCAGAAAACAAGTCAAGCATTATATTTGTAATATTTAGTAAGTTTAATTTATTTACAATAATGATTTGTTAAGAGATTAATAAACTAATTTCTAAAATCCTATTTTAGAAATTAAATTGGAATTTAGAAATTAAATTGGTCGCCAATCCACTAAGTATTAAATATCCTAACAGGAATAAGCCAAGACTCTAAAGCAGGCCACTAACATACTAAAGCTTAGGCAGACAAGCCAGTATAGATGGAAAAAAGAAAATGAAAGACAAAAAGGGACACGGGAAGAAAAAAAGAAAGTGAAGGAGAAAAAGAAAGGAACATAGCAAAGAGGAGTAGAACCTGGAAGATCCAGAACGATGGGAATTTGGTTTAGCCATTTATGACACTTTAATTCTATTTGACTTTAGATAGACTTTTATGAATTTCACAGCAGAGCTTAAAAATTTATTGCATAGGCTGTGTGTGGTGGCTCACACCTGTAATCCCAGAACTTTGGAAGACTAAGGCGGGCAGATTGCTTGAGCCTAGGAGTTTGAGGGCGGCCTGGGCAATATGGCAAGACCCTGTCTCTAACAACAACAACGACGACAACAACAATTGCACAAATTTAAATTTGGCATATCTAGGCTTTTGAGTTGACTGATAAAGTCATTTTAAATAAACAAGATTTTTGTTATAAAAACAATAAAGAAATAAAAGAATAATAAGAAAGGTAAATAATGAAAATTAGAAGGTCTGTGGTTCCCTTCAGTATCTTCACCAATATCAGTCACCAATATATGTACTTATTTGCATTTGGCACTCACAACGTACCAGACACTATTATAAATGATTACAATTATTGACTCATTTAATCATCACAAGCATGACAAGGTAGGTACTATTATTATTCTCAATTTACAGATAAAGAAACTGAGGCATACTGGGGATATGTAACTTGTTGGGCACACAGCTTGTACACTGTTATTTTCAAAATGTGCTTATATACCCATTCCTAGATTTATCAATTTTAGATATTCTTTATTGAATTCTTACTATGATAGAGGAGGACTTAGCTCATTTTTACTAAGCTTTCTTATATTCCCCTGCCTCCTAGTGTATTTCAATTAAAAATTTTATCTTCAATCTATTGCTTTAGTTTCTGCAATTTTAAGATTTATACAACCTTAATTCCTTGTTTCTCCAACTATAGAGAATATGTTTTGTTTCCACTCTGCACAACATGGACAGGACTCCCACTCTACTCGTCAGTTCTCCAACTTTCCCTTCTACCTGCCACCTTTTATCACTGTACTTTCACTTTTAATGAGCTTTATGCCACTTACATTGTACTCTATAATCCAGTGCTTTCATAGTTTGTCCATAAATTGATTCTAAAATCTGAAATTCAATGGACAGTGTTAATGTCATTATGAGCAGGTAAATATCATTCTCTGGAGAAATAAGTAGTGCTTTATATTTATATTTCCTTTCTCTTACAGTTGTTTATTTCTTGTAGTTTCTAGTAGGCTTCTTCTTCCTCCTTACATCATTTACCTTTGTGTCATTTTACATTTTGTTCAAAGTTTATATTGTACAGTCTATGACATTGTAGACTTTTTCCTCACCTCGTTCTTTTGTCTGGAGGTCGCCATCTTGCTGGGCCACAGAGTACAGCGTACTGTTCTGGTGTTCCTTGTCATCCTGGGACTCATCTTCACTGCCCTTCTGAGGAAGGCCCATTGTTGCCTGCCATTTTTCTCCTTCTTGGTCTATTTCTTTCTTTTGTAGGAATGTATCCTAAAGGAATTTCATCAGAAAGCACTATGGTAGTTAAACTTTCTGATTGCTTACGTGTCTGAAAGTATTTCTTTCTTTTCCCTCACATTTGATGGATGGTTTTGCTGGAGTACATGCATTTCAAGGCAGAAAATCATTTTCCTTCAGGATTGTGAAAACCTTCTTCCATTGTTTGCTGCCATCGAGTGTTGCTGATAACTCTGATGATAGTCTATATTCTGTTCCTTTTTACAAAAATGGTGGATCACGAGGTCAAGAGATCTAGACCATCTTGGTCAACATGGTGATACTCCGTCTCTACTAAAAATACAAAAAGTTAACTGGGCATGGTGGTGCGTGCCTGTAATCCCAGCTACTCAGGAGGCTGACGCAGGAGAATTGCCTGAACCCAGGAGGTGGAGGTTGCGGTGAGCCGAGATCGCACCATTGCACTCCAGCCCGGGTAACAAGAGTGAAACTCCGTCTCAAAAAAAAAAAAAAAAATTGTTTTTAACTCCACAGTGAAAAATTTAAATATATTCTCTATATTTATTGTTTTGAGATTTTATAATGATATGGCTCAGGGTTTATCTTTCTTTAATTCATTGAGCCAGACACAACATGAGCTCTTTCAATCTGTAAACTTTCACTGAATAGGTACTTCAGCTATAGAAAATTTATTCTATAATTATTTACTATTATCACCTCCCTTCTATTATCTCTGCTCTCTCTTATGTGGGACATCTTGGAGTAATCATCTTTGTCTCATTTTCTCTTCTATTTTCTAGGTCATATCTTTTAGTTCTATGTTCTGGAAGATTTTTTAGTATTCATGTTTTAATTTCCAATAACACATTTGCTTTCTTATTTTTACTTTCCAATAGTATCCTGTTCTTGTTTTTTGTTTATCTGTTTTATAGATGCAATAGATGAAATAGTTTCTCAAATATCTGTCAGAATGCAATAAGAACTTTTTTTTAAGAGTCATTTTGTTGATGAATTACCTCTGTGTTTTTCTGGACTCATTTTTGCTTATTTTGACTGTTTTCATTCATGTTGCAGGTTTTTTCTTGGTGGTTCTTGCTTGTCCATTTGACTTGGAAAAGAGGTAATAGAAAGCTAAGTGAGTTTCTGTCAGGTACAGTTATTGTACTGGCAAGCTTGGTTTTAAGGTATGTGGGTAGGGCACTAAACATTATAATTGTGGGTGGGGCACTAAACACTGTAATTTGAGACTCCTAAATGTCTGAGTTTCCATTCCCATGCAAACTGCCCTAGTTCTTCCAAAGTATATTCAGTTTTATACAGAGAAGAATGGCTCCTTCCCTCCCTCCCTCCCTCCTTCCCTCCTTTCTTCCTTCCTTCCTTCCTTCCTTCCTTCATCCCTCCCTCCCTCCCTCCCTTCATCCCTCCTTCCCTCCCTCCCTCCCTTCTTTTCTTCTTTCTATCCCGGATGTATGAGCACTTTCTGTCTTTCACCTCGGTTTAGGATGGGGGTAAATTCAAGATAGTTGGACCTTCTGAGAAAGCAGAGGTTGAAGGAGGGAGGTGGCTGCTGTGGGGAGTAACATGTCTTGTCTGAAATCTTTCAAATTATCTCTGTTTTTACGCCATGCCTCACTTCAACTCTCCACTGTAGTGGCACTTCAGAGTCCTCAGTCCTCTGGTTTCTACTGGGCAGATTAGCCTTCCTCTTCTTCCCTTTCTGTGTATGTCCTGTTGAGCATCTACCTTTGCCTTACTTTATCAGTTACTAGTTCATCACCTACTTTCAGTCTTCCCAAAATTTGTTGACATCATTTGTTGAGCATCCCACTTTCTGTTCTTTTTCTCATTGTTTGCATCATGTTTGCGTATACCTCTACTATTGTTTTTATTGGATCTTGGGAAAGAGAGGAGATTAGAGTGACAAACTGAAGTACTCTTTCTCTCATCTTCATTTTCTTTTTGCAAGAAAAACAAAAGTGAACTTTCTCATTCATGTATTTGTTTCTTCCTTCAAGAAATATTTACATTTCTGCTAATTCTATGCTATGTGGTGAGAATATAATGATGAGCAAAACCACAGTTTTCCATGCTCATGGGGATTCCCCAGGGGGTGGATAAGTGAAAGTGCCTGACTTAGTCTCAGGAGGTGGGTTACCCAAGAAAGCAAATTTGTATTGACATCTAAAGTATAACTGAAAATAAGATAATTAGATGAAAATGGGCAAGACGAATAGTGTTTAAAGAAAAAGTAATAACACTTACCAAATTCTAGTCTTAGAAAAGATAATGGTATTTAGAGAAACTGAGAGAATTCCAGTGGCTACAGCATGGAGGGCAAAGGGAAAAGCAGTGTGACATGAGATCAGTGAAGCATGCACTGGCCAGATAGTGGGAGGCCTTCTTAACTAGAGTCAGGCCTAGGATCTTGGCCTCTAGGAGCAATTGGAAGCCTCTAAAAGCTTATAGAAGGTACTCAGGCAGAAACAGTGCAAAGAGAACAGGCTGGCTGCTGTGTGGTGAACTAACTGGGTGTGGGCCATATGTACAAGGTGATGATTGGAGGTTGTGACCATTGCCCAGGTCAGAGTGTTGTTAGTTTAAACTAAGATTGCAGAAATAAAGATAGACAGGGGTAAACAGATTTGAGAGTTACTTACAGTTAAATTAGTGGACAATGGCTTAGATATGGAAAAAACAGGAAGAGGGAGTTTTTCAAGGATGACTTTCAAGTTTCATGGTGCCTCAGACTGAACAAAGCAGTGCGGCAAGAGAAGCAAACTGTGGAGGAAGGAACACAATGGCTCTGAACATGTTGAGTTGAGATATCTTTGAAACATCCAAGTAGAGATGCTGAGTGACTTTTAAATATATGAGGTGAGAATATATTCTATACAGTAATTTGATTCATTATCATATAACCATTAACTGAGATTTTATTTTTGAATGAGATTAATTAGGAAGAGAGGGTAAGAGATGAAGACAGTGTTTTTGTCTTGATTAGGTGCTTTCAACATAGCATAATAAGACAATAAGGGACCTCTTCTCATTAAAAAAAAAATTGTGTTTAAAAGTAATTGTAACAATCATTGTTAGGAAATAAATTGAATATCTGCTATGAAGACAGAGTTGCATATTATACATATTTACTAGCAGAAGATAGTGCAAGCAATGATTTAACTCATTTTGCTCTATAGATTCTAGGAAGCCCAGAAAGATATTTGGAAAAAGTGTTTGATGATGAAGTTTAATTCTTTTCTTGTCTCTTTTTTGGTAATAGAACATTTAGGTCTGAAAGTTTTTCTAATCTACATCTCAATTGCCCTGTCAGAAAAACAAAGCTTGTTTTTTCTTTTTTATGTTAAAAATAAAAGAGGTTTTTCTTTGTTGTTTAAACTATGGACAACACAAGTCTTATATTTAATTTTAAATAAATAACCTTTAGTTTAATGTTAGAAGAAAAACAAGCTATAGGCCCTCTAATTTACCAAGGGAAATTAAAGTTTAAATTATATTCAAGTAACAGTTTAAAGTAATTGTAATTATAACTATAAATAATCATGGTAGATTCCAACTGATACCTAACTTCATCTACATAAGATGGGAATTCATATTCCAGTAAGGCTACATGAAAACCATCTTAGGTAGATGAAACAGTTTAGTTTATAACACCCAGGATGAGAGTGTTCAATTTGTCTCCACAACCAATGCGTGTTTCTGTTCAGTAAATATTTTACATGTTTCCTCTAGATGGTGCACAAGGTACAGGATGATTTTTCTGTTGGAAAATCAACAGAAAGTTCCGAAAGACTTTTCTATATTTTATTTGGAATCTGAATAAAACCTAATTTTCTCCTATCCATCTACTGTATTCTAATAATTGAGATGATATGTCATATCTTTGAGATACTTGGATTTATAATTTTTGATGTTATCATAGAATTGTTAGCCTGCAATGAGTAAAGTTTGCATACATATCAGATCTATTTCTTTCAGTTTTTTCAAGTGAATCATAAATATCCAAATAGCAAGATCAATTACACAGCTACCAGTGTAGAATGGAAGATATATGTACATTGAAGTACTTCAGATGAACTCCTGAAGATGTGTACTGCTGCTGTGTCTTCACATGCATTGAACAATCCTTATCTTTGCCCAAATATGAAGGAAAGATACAGAAAGTCTGACTGCAGTGGCACATATATTTTGAAATCCCTTCCCTCTGCTGCAAGTACTTTTGAGGATGTTTGTTGTATAGGAAAGAAGCTGCCACAAGAGGACAGGATATTATTTTGCAGAAAATTATACAATGGTGGATTAATGAGCTGGTATGTCTGGACAGAATCACTTTTTGGGTGTTAACATGGGAATCTTAATAATTTCTAAAACTCATGTTTCTTTTCTGGAAGAAGTAGCTATGTTCAAATAATCCCAAAGTCTTTATTCATTAAATTTGCATTAATTCTTTTTTTGTTTTTGAGATTGAGTCTCACTCTGTCACCCAGGCTGGAATGCAGTGGCACAATTTCAGCTCACTGTAACCTTTGCTTCCGAGGTCCAAGTGATTCTCCTGCCTCAGCTACCCAAGTAGCTGGGACTACAGGCATCCACCACCATGCTTGGCTAACTTTCTTTTTTTTTTTTTATTTTTAGTGGAGACAGCGTTTCACTATGTTGGCCAGGCTGGCCTTGAACTCCTGACTTTGTGATCCACCCACCTTGGCCTCCCAAAGTGCTGGAATTACAGGTGTGAGTCACCATGCCTGGCTGCATTAATAAGGCTGTATTTTTTTTTTCTTCTGACTGACTAACTCAAAAGTTTAAGACTATGGTACCTCACACCTGTAATGCTAACACTTTGGGCGGCCGAGGTGGGCAGATCATGAGGTCAAGAGATTGAGCCCATGCTGGCCAATATGGTGAAACTCCATCTCTCCTAAAAATACAAAAATTAGCGTGCCTGTAGTCCCAGCTACTTGGGAGGCTGAAGCAAAAGAACCACTTGAACCCAGCAGGTGGTGGTTGCAGTGAGCTGAGATCGCACCACTGCACTCCAGCCTGGCAACAGAGCAAGACTTCGTCTAAAAGAAAAAAAAGACTGTGGTACTTAATTAAGATGTGTGTTTTTCAAATGAGCATTTTCTTTATTCTTCTCTTTCTAATGGCAGATAAAGTGATGCAGACAACTTGTGAATAATCTTTTTGCAAATATAAAGCATTAGTATTGTCATGGCAAAATTTATTGAAAAATCTATAATTCCAGAGTATAATATTTTGAGAAAGACTTTCTAAGTCTCAAATTGTTAGTGTTAGAAAATAAGTAAAATATCTCTGGGGTTCAGGTTCTGTTGAGATCTCATCCAGGAAAATTTTTAAAATAGGCATTGAAGGAATGGGATGAGCAAAGGCTTAGTTAGAGGAGGCAGTTTCTTCTTTCTCTTTCAATTTCTTCCTTTTCATTATCCTCTTAATTAATTTTAGATTACAATAGAAATACAGCAATATGAAAAAAGTTAAGCAATATAGAATTGTATTAATGTAAAAAATAAAATTCCACTCTTTTTTCCCCTAGCTCTATCATATTTTCTGGAAGTAAGCATTATTAACAGTTAGTTGTGAATATTCCTGATATTTTATTTTATTTTATTGAGACAAAAGCTTGCCCAGGCTGAAGTGCAATGGCGACATCTCAGCTCACTGCAACCTCTTCCTCCCAGGGTCAAGTGATTCTCATGCCTAGGCCTCTCAAATAGCTGAGACTACAGGTGTGCATCACCACGCCTGGCTAATTTTTGCATTTGTAGTAGAGATGGGGTTTCACCATGTTGGCCAGGCTGGTCTCAAACTCCTGACCTCAGGTGATCTACCCACCTTGGCCTCCCAAAGTGCTGAGATTACAGGCATGAACCAACATGTGGCCTATTTCTTGATATTTTAATCAATAAATATTTACATATTTCACACAAATGAGATGCAACCATTCATCTATTCTGCAACTTGTTCTTTTTATTGTTGATTGTTTACAATAGATTTGATTTTGTTATGGATATGTAATAACTGCACATATCACATGGGGTACGTGTGATAATCTGATACAGACATACAATGTGTAATGATCAAATCAGGGTATTTAGGATATCCATCACCTTAAATATTTATTATTTGTGTTGGGAACATTTTAAATCTTACTTTCAGCCATTTTGAAATACACAATAAATTATGATTAACGATAGTCACCTTACTGTGGTATCAAACACTAGAATCTATCCCTTTGCATTTTTGCATATCTACTCAATTAAAAATGTATTTCATTGTTTTAATTACTGTATCTTTAGTTGCGAGTGAAGGTGAACCAATTTATATATATATATATATATATATATATATATATATATATATATATTATTGGTTATTCATATTTCACTTGAGAAAGTAATGTAACATATATTCAGTGAAGAATGAGTAAAGCAGTTTGTCTGGATTTGAGTCTTTGACTAGGGAGTTAGTAGAGTATTATATAGAGATGTAGGGGCCAGACCATGACCAAAGGGTGTGGACCTTAGTCTAAAGTCAATCAGAATCCATTAAGTGATTTGTGTAAAGGTAATATGTACTGTGTCAAACTTATTGCAATTGGGAATCTAGAAATTGAAATCTACTTAAAATGCTTTTGTGATGTTTCGGGTCTAAAATCATCATTTAGAACTTCAGAAGACTTAGGTTAATTGTAGTCGTAGTCATGCAATGAAGTAATTCATGGGAGGAATGTCCTCAAAGAAAAATCAGCAGAAGATGTTGATTTAACAGATTATGTGAAGGAGATTGGATTCCAAATTGACATAGTGGCCTGTAGGAGGGGAGAACCATATGTCTTATGGAAGCAAGACAAATTGGAAAAATGGATTTGGAGACTAAAGACTGGGTGGAGTTATATGAATCCGTCTTAGACATTATAAATCAGAATGAGCAGATATTACTGAGTGCTGAGAATGTGCTGGCACATGTCTGTGCTTTTCTATGCAGTGATGCTCGAAGTGCTTTAAGATTCCTTATCTTTTCCACTAGAAAATTAAAAAGTGGGATTTTTTTGGAGGGTGATAGAAATAAATGGTCAAGATATTATTGTCATGGACTAAACAAAGTGTAAGAATGTTAAGGGCTCCCAAGTCAGGCAGAGCTGGGTTCCAGTTCTGGCTTTCCTTCTTTCTAGCTTTGTGACCTTGGATAATGTATAATCAATCACTAAACCTTAATTACCTCCTCCCTACTGCAGAAATAATAGCAATTATCAAATAACTGGTGCGACAAATAAAATAGCCTATGTAATAGTGCTCAGTGTAGGTCCTTGCATTAGTAAACATTTACTATTTTAGTTATTATTTTTATTATACTTATGATTGAATACAATTGTGTAAGTATTCTCAACACTTCCCTCTCTCTTCCTCTGAAGAGGATTCTGGCTGTGCTCACTTAGTCTTATTCTTTCCATCCTCTTCTAAAGGGTTCTGACAATTCCAAAAAGGATTTTAGTCTGTGTATGATGTCAGATAAGGAGAACAGGTGCAGAAATGTAAAAGATAGAGTCAGTGGGTGATTCTTAGGGGAAAAAAGTTGTGGATGTTGAAGATGACATTCTCCAGAAAGTCACAGTCTGTAGGGAAAGTTCTGGAGCATCAACTGCAGAGGGAAATCAAAAGAGGAAGAACAAGAAGGAAAAAGAGGCAGCAAAGAAAAGGAAATCTCTGGAATGAGAAATGTGGGGTTTGAGGACTGAGAGTTTCTGGAGAACTTAGGGATTGCAGAGAATTGAGAAGAAAGGGATTTTGCTGTTTTGGTGAACCATACATTTACATGTCCTTTTCATGTTCTTTGATAAATGTAAGTAGAAGATTTGGGTCATGAAGCTTATAGTCTACTGTGCGTTGTGCACTTCTGTTGCTGCTGTTGGTGCTGTCAGGCAGGGGGCCATGGGGTAACTGGTGAAGAGCTGAAGAGCCTCCTCCATGCCTTCTCAATCGTGTATCACTGACTCATAACACAGTGCCTGGCACATAGTATTTACTAAGAAAATATTTGTCAAACTAAAAGCATAGTGATAGCAGACTGAGCTCTGCTTTCTTTTTTTGTCTAATTTCTCTTAACAGCAGCACCATTATTTTTCAGATTGCCCCATCCACCCCAAAACTAAAATGTTTGGTGTCATCCATGAAGCTTCCTTCTTCATATCCAGATGGTATCAATCTATCACCAAATTTCATCCATGTGTATTCAGAAAACTCTTCTTCACTCCCCCTATCATTGCTCTGGTCCAGAGGTCACACTCAAAGGCCTACTTGGGTTAGGCAGGTAACAGAGCTCACTGGTGTGACAAAACAGGGTGTAGTTGTGCTTTAAGAACTGGAAATATTTGGGATTTGGAGAGGAAGAGTACATAACATCCCTCCAAACTCTTTCTCTTAATTCTGATTCAGTTGAGATAGACAAGGAAGTCTAGCTGAGGAAGATTTAAATGTTTGTTTTGTTAGTGCTAGAGCTGTTGGGACACTTGTCTTGGGTGTGTGGCAAAGATACTGAACTCCACAAATACTGAATATTACTGCCCATAAACAGGCAGATTTGCCCATCCACAGGCCTGTTTGGACTATGGCAGGCCTCTTTCCAGGGGGCAGAATTGTAAAATTACATTTCCGTTAAAGATAGACAATAATATGTACACTGCAGGTGCACTGGTTCCCAAAAAGGAGGGAAGGGAAAAGATCTCAGCTGTTTGTCCAGTTCCTTGTCCCAAATTTATCGATCTAATAATATACTCAATTTCTCCCAGCCTCTGCGCTGTGGTCTGAATGTTTAAGTTCCCCCAAAATGTATATGTGGAAATCCCCACCCCTAAGGTTATGGTATTAGGATGTAAGGCCTTTGGGAGGCAATTACGTTATGGGAGCAGAGCCTTCATGAATGAGATTAGTGTTTCTATAAAAGAGGCCCCAGAGAGACCCCTTGGCTTTCCACCATGTGAAATTAAAGTGAGAAGACAGCTGCCTATGAAAAAGCAGGCCCTCACCAGTGACTGAACCTGCCAGCTGCCTTGGTCTTGGGCTTCTCATCTCCAAAACATTGAGAAATATGTTTTTATTGTTTAAAAGGCACCTAGTTGGAGGTATTTTGTTACAGCAGCCTGAAAGGACCAAGATGCTCTGCCATCATCTTAGATCATTATTGTTTTGTTGCTTTTTACCTATTGTGTTTAAACAGTAAGGCTATGCTCAATCAGGAGTATGGCTTTTCCTCTTGGGGGAGAAGATAGACTTCTTGAGAGGCTTCCCTCTTCATGAGGCCACTCCCCCTGTATCAATTATTGATCCTTCTGGAACCATTAGTTGTCAGTGTAGATTTAGCACCCAGAAGGTTCTGATATAAGTCAGAACTGTTTACTAATTAAATGAGCATTTCCCAACTAGGGCTGACCATAATGTCCAAAATTGCTTGGCAGAATTTTGCAGTGAGAATGAATGAGACATGATATTCTGGTAATAAAATTCCATCAACACAGAGATGTTCCAAATTTGAGTGTAACTGCCTTCTTATTATACAATTTCCAGGGAGATTCCATGGATTTCAAGTCCCAAATCAAATTACATTGCTGAAGTAAAATTAAAATAAAAGGACTTCAAATCTTTCCCAATTTCTCTTTCTGTCCTGGGTAGAGTTACGTTTTCTTTAGCATCTGTGGCCAGATTTCTTAAATATAAATATGTGGGTTTCTTTTAGTTGTATCTGCTACATTTTTTACACCCTTGCTTTTTGAAAAAGTGTCCAATATGTTAATAGAACAAAAAATTATCCAAGCACCAATTCCACTTCCATTCAGTTCTGAAAATGGGTCAACTCCCATTTCCTAGACCAGTGATCTCAAACAGAAGTGTGTATCTAGGACCATGCACTTAATGTTGCTGAAGTCTCAACAGTATTTAAGTGAAGGAAGTTAGATGGAGATTTTTTTCTTAGTTCAAACTTGCCGTGACTCCTGCCTATGATTTCAGTTCACTCAAATCCATCAACAGTGAATCTGAAAGCCTGAGATCTGTGCTAGCAAGAGTCCATTTTGTTGCTATCCCATGATCAGAACTGCAGAGGGAAACCTGTCTATGCACTCTATACTTTTTTTTTTCGTAGCTCAGAAATTATGATGGTGGTGACTTTGGCCCATGGGTCTCATTTCAGGTGCTTTTATTTTCCTTCTGCATATTTAAACTCCTTTAATTTATATTTCTCTCTTGAGTCATGTGCCTCAGGCACCCTAAAGCTTAATAGGTATGGAATCTACTTATGTTACAGTGTTTCAATATTTTGTGAGTAGGCATTTTCCACCCTGAACCTGTTCATTTTTTTTTTCAGTATTAATTGCCTAAACCCAGAAACCTGCCACTAGAAAAAAATTTTTCTTAGTACCTGAGAATCACCGTTAATAGATTTCTGAACTGAAGATTCTTTTGATTATTCTGAAACCTGGACCCTTTAGGGGCCTGCTCTTTAAGATTTTGTGCTCAGTTTTTAAATGTTTCAACTTTTGAGTAACATTATTTTCTCCCATCTATTTTTCTGTAGCTGTAGGATATTTGTCTCTGTTTCATTTCTCTCTACCATTCCAGTATATACCTTCAGTGAAGCTCAGTCGAATTTTTAAGTTTAAATTGCTTTGTAAGCTGTTTCCTTTTCTTCTACAGCACTGTTTGCTTTGTCTAATTGAGTTTTCTCTTCAGATTATCCTTTGTATTTCTACTTTATTCCTTCAGACTTTTCTGTAGATGCTGATAGTGATATATTCCAGAACTGCCAGAACATCTATTTGTCAAATATTCCATAATGTTAAAATTACACTCTTTGAGTTGGATAATCCCATACAGGAGATATTCTCCAATTAGACCAGCATTTAACACAGATTCCATCTGCTTTTGTCCTGCCTGGCTCCACTTTCATATGCCCCATCTTTGCTTTGACATCCTGTTGGGTTCCAACCTGAGCTGGGGTTGGCTGGCGGGTAGTTAAAAGAACACTTAGAACCATAGGCAGGTGGGACATGGCTTTATTATGCACTGCCGCTCTCACAGTGTTGGGGATACATCTGTGTACCTCACAGACAGTAGTGGCTCAGAGTCAGGTGACAAGCCCATGCACAACATGGTTACATACCTGTAGTTACATAATGCACAAAATTGTGTGCTTGCACTCCAGTCCTGCTGTGCCATGCTGCACCAGACATTTACCTCGGCCTACTCCTGACTGCCACGCAGCCATTTGCCTTACACTCCACTTGCTAAGCTGAGGGGGTCCTCTTGGTGGGGAAACGTGCCCACAGGTCAACACCCTGGACCCATAGACCACAGCAACAACATAGGGAGCAGCAACCTACAACTAATATTTCTGCTATGCTGCCTATGAGTAACAGGGCCTAACCATAGGCCAGAGCCTAGGGATGCCTACCATCTCTGTAGGGGGTCATCAGTAAGTCTCTCAACTGCTTTAATCACCTGTGACATCCCTTTCAAGGCTGCTTTTATGTTTTGTTGATTGTCTGGAATAAAGGTACAACATTGTGTCCGTACAAGGGCACTTTGAGCAGCCGTTACTATATACCTAAGGCCATCTGGTTTGGCAGCACCACCTTTCTGGTTTTATCAACCTCATTGGTGAACAGGAGAAGGGTGTCTCAGGTATAATTCAGGGCTCAAGCTGCGTGCTCTGCAAGGGCTGTAACCTGCATTTCTACAGTGATGATACCTGCTTCAGGGATGGTCAAATCTAAGGGGTAGAGGCACCAAGGGGAGGAATGTAGCACCTCCCAGTTGTGCAGGCATCTAGGCAATGTGGGAAGCACAGTTGCAGGTACATAAGGCCACCCTCAGGCACAGTAATCCGTTGTTGCCTGCCCCATTGCCCCTAAAGGTAGGAGAACAAAAAAGCCAGGTTTTTTTGTTCTCCTACCTTTAGGGGCAATGGGGCAGGCAACAACGGATTACTGTTGGGCCCCATACCTGGTTGGAGGAGGTCATCCTTGGTGTGTATCTGTAACTGAATGGAGGCAGTGGCCTGGTGCAGCAGTGCCTCCACCGTGGCTGGGCCACTTTTTTTGTGGCCACTCATTCAAGGTCTGGAGCAGCAGGTTCAGCCTTGAACTCCAGCCCTGCAAAGATGGGGCAGTAACATACAAGTGTAACCCACTTTTCAAGATACCATTATAATATTCAGTCATGCCAGCAGCCTGTGGGTTTTAATGAACATGGAACCCCTATTTTATGTCCATCTGCCCTGCCCACTATTTTATCTTCTGTCCAGCGAAATGTGTTTCTCTACCATTTTCAACAGCTAAGAGGCAACTATATAGAGCACACAGTGTTTCAGGGCCTGAATGGTATGTTGTTGGTTGTTCACCTAAGGGTAGGTGGACAACAGGCTAGTGGCCATGTCTACAGACATCAGCACATGTGTGTGTCCCTATGATTTTAACAGCGGCCCAGTGTAATTTATCTGCCATCTGGTCGAGAGCATCTGCCCTATCGTCACTTGTTACGTGACACTGCGCAGCTGCCTCCATCTGGGGTATGCCTCTGTGCACTCTGGGCACTTACCACAGGCCTTCCAAATAACCTACATGGGCAAGGACAGGCCACAGTGCTTATTGATCTGTTGCATCAGTTTATCCCCCATGTGGCCCAATTTCCAGTGCAGCCATAGGGCCACATCTCACTCCAACCATTGGTCTCGGGCAAGGCATCTGCCTCGTCATTGCCGGGGGCAGCCAAAGGTACATGACCAGTCACATAATGAAGAGTTATACCCTTTTGGTGGCCCATTTCCTATGTATCTTGCCACATGCCTTGGCCCCAAGTGGGTTGGTGGCTAACCAACTAATTCTGCGACTTCCAGGTAGTTAACCACACTGTTAGGTCCTGATAAACTACCCAGCTATCAGTGCAGATTACCAGATTTGTCTCCTTGATGATCACCATCTACACTGCCTTGAGTTCCACACATTGACTACTTCGTCCACACACAGTGTCAAACCATGTGGTATCAGTACTAGGCTGGACTGTGATTGGAGTTCAGGCAGCAGTGGCACTCTGGCTGGACCTATCTGTATAGTATGCCCCATCAGAAACAGGGAGGCACCTTTCCTTAAATGGTGATGGCTCAGAGTCCAGGGGTGCCTCAGGCCAATCCATGACCTTATCTTGCATTAGGCCTACAGGTCCCAAGACTTCTTGTAATTCTGCTGCTAAGAGGTTTATACTCATGGTACTCTGCTGTTCTAAGTAGGTACCCCCCTTTGCTAAAGTGGATGTCTGTGCCATCCCAGGCTGTTACTCATGAATGTATGCACCCCACTATTGGTTCTACATGATCCTGTAGCCTGTTCTGTCAAACTCTCACAAGCCAGAAGGCAGCATATGTAGCTGCTAATTGCTTCTCTATCAATGAATACCAAAGCTTGGCTCCCTTCCAAAGTTGGGAGCAAAAGCCTACTGGTGTTCTAAAGTGTTCCATGCACTGCCATAGGCTCCAGCTAAAGCCATGCTTTCCCATGCACATCGAGTTCAAATGGGTGCCCCTGGTTAACCACTTGTAGGGCCTGTGCTTGCTAAATAGCCCACCTGGCTGCCAGAAAACCTGTCTCAGTCTCATCATCCCAATCCCAGGTAAGCCCCCTTTTTGTCAACCAGTAACATTTTTATCATTTGAGCTAAATGTTGCATGAATGCTCACCAATACCCTAGGAGACCCACAAAGGTCTGCAGCTGCCTCACCTTGGTAGGTCAGGGATGTACCTGAATTTTGTCTATGATGGCCTCTAGTATGGCTTTCATCTTATCTGGCCAGATAACACCCAAGAATTTGGCAGACAATCCAGGCCCTTGGACCTTGGATTCGTTGATGGCCCAACCGTATGCTGCCAAAGGTTGTGCAAGAGGGGTGCCACCACTTCCAAATCTGCAACAGAATCAGAGGTTAATGCAATATCATCAGTATAATAAAATAGACAGATTCCCCTTGGGCATTTCTAGGCAGCTAAATCTATGGCAATGAGACCATGACATATGGTGCAGCTATGCACGTAGCCCTGCGGCAACACTGTGAAAGTCCACTGTCACCCTTCCCATGTGAAGCAAACTGTTCCCAGCTCTCTGGAGCAATGCCAGTGGAAAAGAATGCATTAGCCAAGTCCACTACATAGTGGTACTGTCCCAATTCCATCATCAAGCAGTTCATCAAATCTGTGATAGACAGTACAGCTACATGTAAAGGGGGTGTTACTTTATGTAGTTCTTGATAGTCCACTGTCATCTACCAAGTCCCACCAGGCTTTCTGACTGGCCACACCAGAGAATTGTAGGGGCTGTGGGTGCCGTGCAGTAGCTATGCCTCCTCTAACTTCTGAATAGTCTCAGTTATCTCCGTATGCCCCTCCTGGCAAGTGGTATTGACAAGTGGAGGTAACGCATTGGGGTTGCGGCAGAACCTGGGCTGGTGATGTGTATGTCCCTGTAGTACCAGCTTTACTCCATGTACTTGGAGTATGAATTCTCTGGCCATGGTGTGTAAGTAAGTCTAGACTTTGCAAAGTGTCCACCCCCAGAATGTATCAGGTATGAGAGGCATATATAGGGTATAAGCAGGGAGCCAAGCAGCTGATGGCAAGGTGCACAGATACAGGTTTGATTTTCACTGGCTGGCCTCCATGGTTGTCTATGTATGCAGCCTTGCCCAGAAACTTATCTGGCTTCTCTTTTTTTGGGGGGGGTGAGGGACAGTGCGGGGGGCAGGCAGTTGGGGAGAGATAGCATGGGGAGAAATGCCAGATATAGGTGAAGGGGAGGAAGGCAGCAAATCACACTGCCACGTGTGTACCTATGCAACTATCTTTTTTTTTCTTAGAAAAGAAAGAGAAAAAAAGGAGTAAAGGAGAGGAAGAAAGAGGAAGAAAAAGAGGGAGAGAGAATGGGAATATTGCTTTATTCTAAAAATGGGTATTAATAATGGCAGATCAATATTTTGTGTATTTAAAGTGGAGAATGTATATTTTGTGTATTTAAAATACTTATCTGGGTTCTCATAGATGAGGCTACAATCCATGTTGGTATCTACAAGCTCCAGCGCCCACTGTACATTGTGGGGGACCAGTGGATTGCCAATTTCACATGTGGCCTCTGGTCATCCAGTGTCCCCCCTCCACCACCAAGTTGGGCATCTTGGCCAGTTTCCTAATCAAACAAAAAAGGCTCTATTCCTCTGCCTGTCTGCAAGCAATTCTTGAGCTGGAGCATCTGGGCAGAACTGGGTGGAACAGCATCGTCCCACCTGCTCTTGAACATTTTCCAGAATTGCTGCTCCAGGGACAATTGCCTCCACAAAGTTAACAGCACTTCATTGAGTGCTTAATGTGTTATCCTGAAAGGGGAACCTATCAGTTTTCTCTAGGACAACCCCAGCCAATATCAGATCAATCCAAATCTGCAGGCGGGTCACCTACTAGGTCCTCTTTTTGTCCGCTGGATTGGCTCCCTGTGGGAGGAATACCTTTCCCTTTATGGCACAGACTCCCTGCTTCTGCCACTGGCCTTTTGCTTTCCTGAGGGCCACCACAGCAGTAATCACCTCATGTATGTGGCACCCCATGTATGGAGCAAGGACAGTGGCCAGAGAGCTGAGGGCACTCGGGGGTACAGAGCCCAACACAAGATCCCTCATGTGGGAGGTAAAGGGTTCATCATCCAGCCCTCAGGTATTTAAATCAAACATAGCCTGCTGCATACGCATCTCCTGAATTACCTGCACCAGCTCTGCATATGATTGCCATTTACTCATAGTTTCTGGTATTTCTCTAGCATCCTTCCATACTGTCCGTATGGCTGCCATCAGCCATTCAATCAGGGTGTGGGCACCTTGCACTTGTGCCAACTACCTGCTTACCTGCAACCGCTGAGGGAGGCAGGAGTGAGTTTTGGTAGAAGCCAACTTTTCCATCTTGGCTGCAGGACAGGAAATACTGTCAGCGCTTTCCTCCCAGAGACAGAGCATCCAGGCAGGCAGCGGGCTTCCTGGATGCTGCTGACACTGTTTGCCTAACTCCTGCAACTTAGGGTGTAAGCCCTATAGGAAGTGTGCTCCATCGTGGTAGGGGGTCCCTAAGTGGCTGTTCATGCTCTATTTTCTGGTGGACCAAGGGGTGAGCTCGCAGTGGGGGTTTTTCTTCCTCCTTGGTGTCAAATCAAGCGAAGTCTCTGTCCGGGAAGGCGGGCTCAAGCCCACACTCATCAGTCCCCAATTATCCTTTCAAGCTGTGTATCCAGGCCTCCAGGTACTCTGCTTGTGCCTGTGCTGCAGGGACGGGACATGCACTTCCCACAGTGCAGTCAGAAACGCCCATCTGATTGCCGGCAAAGGCACGCCCCTTCTCGGAGTGTGAGCTTCCGGGTGCTTCAGCGTTTTCTCCATGCCTAGGAGAGACCCTTCCACCACCACCCGAGTTTCCACGGGGGCACATTCCAGCAGCACAGCTGCCACCGGGTTCCATAACTCATGGTGGGACCACACGGCAGATCCAGGATCATCGGGGGCTGAGGACTCACACCTCGGTATCCTGCCAACTACACCAACTGGTAGGTTCCAACCTGAGCTGGGGTTTGAGGGGAGTTGGTGGACAGGTGCGGGGTAGCTGAAAGAACGCTCAGGGGTCCGTAGGCAGGTGAGACATGGCTTCATTATGCACCGCCACTCTCATAGTGTCAGTGATACATTTATGCACCTCACAGACAATAGTGGCTCAGAGTCAGATGATGAGCCCACCCATAACACGGTCACAGAGCTCTGATTATATAACGCATGAATTGTGCACCTTCGCTCCAATCCCACTGTATCATGCTGCACCAGACCTTTACCTCGGCCTACGCTTAATTGCCACGCAGCCATTTTCCTTACACATCCTGAGTCAAATTCCACCCATATTTATGGCATGTGCTTTCAATGCACTGTGTCATTCTGAAACTCAATTCTTAAATTGAGTTTTATCATAATGATCTTTTCTCCCCTTAAATCTAGACAGATTTAAATTTTCTTTAACAATTTAGTATTGTCCTAACCTTAGCAGCTGAGAGTAGTTTGAGTTGTTCTAAACCTGTATTTTCAGCTTAAGAAGCTACCTTTTAGTTCTCAGGATGTGTTATCGTTGAGGGTATCATTTCAATTTTCTGAGATTGTACCTCTCTCTCTCTGATATCATTGGCCCCCAGGAGCTTTTTAGAAATCTCTCTCATTTTGTTTTCTAATGCCTTTTTTTTTTTTTTCTTTTAGCACCATACAGTTCTGGCTGTGTTCTTTCCATTCTGACTTTATCTCATTTTCTCCATTATTGCTGTCTATCCTGTCTTCTACATTTCAGTTTTCTCTTGTGAAATGTTTCTCTTTCTCCAGCTTGATCTATTCCTTTAGTTTTAATTTTTCCACTTGGAAAATGAGTTTGAAAACCAAATTTGAGTCAGATTTTAGAGGTCCCTGAATGTAAAAGGGCCTTGTAGCTTACTCTAACACGGCTGTACATTAGAATTCCCTGGGGAGCTTTAAAAAAAAACAGCCAATGCCCGAGGCTCACGTCCAGAGACTCTAAGTTGATATGGATAAAACCTGGATATTGGGGTTTTTAAAATGTCTCTCCAGGTGGTTCTAATTGTGAACTGTGAAGGTCCTGAAATTTTACACTATTTGTTAGCTAAAATGTTAGTTTGCCACAGTTTCAAGAGTGTTGGTATAAAATGTGAAACTCCTGAGTCAGAGATTAAAAACGGTTTATTACAGAAATAAAAATAGCCAGAGTATTGCCAATTTTTTTGTGCTGCTTCCTTGAGCCCTAGTTCCTACAGGGTGATACAAAGAGGGCCAGGGCCAGGTGACACATACTAGGTATAATTGCAGGAGAGTATCCCTGAGTTTACAAGGACCTGAATAATTTATACTGGAAAGCAATATGCCTACCATTTTTTTTTTTTTTTTAGTTAGAGAAACTATCTCTACCTTTCAAAGCCTTAAGCAAACCTGCCATTTCTCTGAAAGGAGACACTATTCTTTATCTATATAAGCATCAGTAAAAAAAAAAAATCTGAGACAGAGGGTAGTCTTTTGTTTCACAAATGAGCAAAATGTGACAGGCCTGTGGGAAATTGATTCCTCATAGAATTGAGACTGCTGCTGTTGAAAGAGGGAACACTGAAATTGTTTTAAGTGGGTGAATAAAAGAAATACTTTAAATAATATGGTTTTTACCGGAAAAGCAAGCAAGCAGAATAACAGCTTAGAAACTATTATGTGATTCTGGCAAAAGTTGAAAAAGGCTCTGGCCAGGTGGTGGTAGAAGACAGGGATTGAGATAAGGGGAAATTTCAAAGAAAAATCGAGGAGCGCAGGTTAATAATTAGATGTGAGTAGAGGAAAATACTCATGATGAAATACAGTTTTTTTTTTTGGTGGGAAGATCTGTACTGATGTTTTTGATTTCTTAATAGATATATGGCTATTCAGGTTGTCATTTCTTTTGGAGTGAGTCTTTGTAGTTTATATCATTTAGGGAATTTATCCATTTTATCTATCTTGTTGAAATTACAGACATAAAGTGCTTCATAATATTCCCTTGTTATCTACTTAATATCTTCAGAATCTGTAGGAATGTCACTTCTGCCACTCCTGATGATGATATCTCTCTCTTTTTCCTCATTAGTCTACCTTGATGTTTATTAATGTTATTAATCTTCTTTTTTAAAAAATCCCAGCTTTGGTTTCATTAGCTTTTCTCAATCAGTCTTATACTTTCTATTTTATTCACTGCCTATCTGTATTATTTCCCTTCTTCTGCTTACCTGGTATTTTATTTTCTCTTCTTCTTCCAGTTCCTTATGATGGAAACTAAAGTCAATGATTTGAGAATGTTTTCCCCGATATTGACTGTTTAGGCTATAAATTTCCCTTTAAATACTGTGTTAAATACATTCCACAAATTGGAATGTAGGCTGTATTTTTATTTTCATTTAGTAAAAAATATCTTAAAGTTTCCTTTATGGTATCTTTTGGCCCATAGGGTGTTTAGATATATATTATTCGTTTCAAATATTTAAACGAGTTTCTGGGCCGGGCATGGTGGCTCTTGCCTGTAATTCCAGCACGTTGGGAGGCTAAGCAATGCGGATCACTTGAGGTCAGGAGTTCAAGACCAGTCTGGTCAACATGGTGAAACCCTGTCTCTACTAAATACAAAAATTAACCTGGCATGGTGGTGGGCACCTTAATCCCAGCTACTTGGGAGGCTGAGGCAGGAGAATTGCTTGAACCCAGAGGCAGAGGTTGCAGTGAGCTATCACACCACTGCACTCCAGCCTGGGTGACAGAGCAATACTCCCTCTCAAAAAGAGAAAAGTTTCTGGACATTTTTCTGTAACCGATTTCTAATTTTATTCTATTGTGGTTATAGAGAGCATATTTTGCATGATTTGAAATTTTAAAGATCTATTAAGACTCATTTACCCAGATATGTTCTGTTGTAATAAATACTATGTGTTCAGATGAAATAAACAGAATTCTGCCATTATTTGTCTGAGTATTCTGGACATGTGTATTAGTTCAAACTGAAAGTGTTGTTCACATCTTCTATATTCTTATTGATTTTCTGTGTACTTAGTATCAAGAAAATGAATCCGAAATCTTTGACTGTAATTGGATTTGTCTGTTTCTTCTTGCACTTCCTTCTTATTTTGCTATGTGCATTTTTATGTATTCATACATTAAGTGCATAAAAACTTACAATTGTTATATTCTCTTAATGAATTGATTCTTTTAGCACTAGGAAGTAAATATTTTAGTTTCTGGTAATATTTCTTTGCTGTGACCTCTGCTTTGTCTGGTACTAACTCTAGCTTTCTTTTGATGTTTCAGCATGATATATTTTTCTTCCATTCTTTTACTTTTAACCTATTTTTTTCCTCGTGGAACTTAAACCAGGTTTCCTTTTGACAACTCATATTTAGGCCTTTCTTCTTTATCTAATTTGCAATTTCTACCTTTAATTGGAGTGTTTATTTTCATTTAATATGATTCTTTTTTTTTCTTTTTCTTCCCCCACCCTCCCCCGCCCCTGTGAGGCAGAGTTTCACTCTTTCACCCAGGCTGGAGTGAAATGGCACGATCTCTGTTCACCCCAACCTCCGCTTCTAGGGTTAAAGTAATTCTCCTGTGTCAGCCTCCTGAGTAGCTGGGATTATAGGCACCCATCACCGTACCCAGCTAATTTTTGTATTATTAGTAGAGACGGGGTTTTACCACCTTGGCCAGGCTGAGTTCCAACTCCTAACCTCAGATGATCCACCTGCCTTCACTTCCCAAGATGCTAGGATTACAGCCATAATGTGATTCTTGAGATGACTGGGTTTAAATATTTCTTTTGCTATGTTTTTATCTTACCTATTCTTTGATTTTTAAATCTTCTGATTTCTTAGGATTAGTTGAGAATTTTCATTATTATTTTTTTATGATAACTGTTTTAATGTCCTTGTGTACTACTAATTCTAACATCCATGTCATTTCCAGCTATATTTTTATTGATTTCCCCTTCATTATTGGTTGTATTTTACTGTGTCTTTGCATGTGGGATAAATTTTGGTTGGTTACCAGCATGAGCCAAGTAGCAAATGTGAAATCATATTTGCTTATTCTGCTTGCCTTGTGTTTTACATTCCCTTGCCTGCAGAATTTTACAAAGTCCCTGATTCAGTGACTGAACTAATACCTGAAGACAATAAGCAGGTTAGAGCATAAGTTCCTCCATCTCTTGCTTGAATCACTGTATTTTTGAATAAGTTCAATTATCCTAGCCCTTGCTTCTTCCTGTATATAACCAGATGTACTCTCGCACCCGAACTTCGATGATTTTGTTCTAAAGTAACTTCTGAGCATGTTTAATATACGTTTGGAGCACACACAGACCCTCTACCCCCTGATATGTAAGTTATGGGCTGACACACTGCTTCGGAGCAGTTAAACAGAAACTCTCTGAAAGAGTCTCCAGGTTCCAATCCTCGGTAAGACTCTGAACAAAACTGATTTTAATCCTTTAAAAGCCTGAGTTTTTCTTTAGTTGACACCTGAGTTTTTTTTTCTTGTAGGGTTTTGGATATTTTGTATTTTTTGTTTGTTTGTTTGTTTTGGAGACAGGGTCATGCTCTGTCACCCACGCTAGAGTGCAATGGCACAATGATAGCTCACTGTAGCCTTGACTCCTGAGCTCAAGTGATCCTCCTGCCTCAGTCTCCCAAGTATCTAGGACTACAGGCACACACCAACATGCCTAGCTAATTTTTAAATTTTTTGGAGAGATGGGGGTCTTACTAAGTTGACTAGGCTGATCTCAAACCCCCAGCCTCAAGTGATCCGCTCTCCTTGGCCTCCCAAAGTGTTGGTTACAGGCATAAGCCAACCTGCCTCGCCCATTCTTATATTCTTATAAATATTATTCTTGAGGTTTTTTTTCTTTTCTGGGCCACAGTTAAAGTTACTTGGAAACACTTTGATACCTTCAGATCTTGCTTTTAAGATGCATTAGAACCAGAGTAGCCTTATTTCTAGGAATAACTTTGTCCTGCTACTGAGTCTAAGTCAGTAGTATTCCACTCAGTGCCCTAGGAATTATGAGATCCCTCACTCTGGCTGGGGCAGTTAGCAACTGTTCCAGGCTGTTTGTAAACGCCAACACTCTTTCCTCTAATCCTTTCTAATGGTGCTTTCTGCAGCCACATTTTTCTCACTGTCATGTGCTAATTGGTCCTCAGTTGAAGACAGAAAGGGGAATCTGCAGATTTCTGAAGCTCTCTATGTGCAACTCCCTCCTTTCCAGTACTCTGCTTTGCAAATTCTAGCCACCTTGGCCTCCCTGCTAGTTATATCTCCTATAACTTGAGGTATTTTCTTTTTACTCTTTGTATTAGTCAAGGTTCTCCAGAGGAACAGAACCAGTTGGATTTATTTATTTCATTATTATAAGAATTTGCTCACCTGATTATGGAGGCTGAGAAGTCCTACTTACTGTTGTCTACAAGCTGGAGAACAAGGAAAACCAGTAATGTAATTCAGTTAAAATCTAAACTCTGAGTCTGAAGGCCTGAGAACAAAGGGAGCCAATGGTGCTAAGTACTGGTCTGAGTCCAAAGGTCCAAAAACACAGAACACCAATGTTGAAGGGCAGAGCAGATAATGTCCCTAGTCCAGTCAAGTTGACAAATAAAATGTACCATCACACTCTCTTAGTTATCCTTTGGCAGAGGTGGGAATGGTTTATGAAGAGAGAATCTTAATTGTGTTATAGTTCAATTTATGATTGTTTCTTCATCATTACTACTTTTTGCATCATGATTAAAAAGTCTTCACTCATCTCAAGGTCATGAAGATATTCTATGTTTTCTAACATATTTTGTATTAATAGCATAGTTACTTCAGTGTGTTACTCACAAACCTATAAACTTCTTGAGGGAGGCACCGTGCTATACTTAAAACTCCAACACTTAGAGCACTGTGTGGCACATAGTAATCATTTAAAGACTGAGTGATCAAATGCCCTAATTTTTGCTATTTTATATAGTGACCTTGGGTACTTCATCTAACTTTATCTTCTGCATCATTAAAATTTAAAGCCTTCCTTTTTTAAGTTCTAAAAATCTATAAAAAGGATTTTCACTAAATACTTTTAGTGCCCTGTAACCACATTTTAATTACAACTACATTAGTCAGACGGGGATGGGATATACAAATAACCGGCCAATGTCTTTAAATAGTTGAAAATATAGATTTGTTTATCCTTTTGCTCATCGAGGATATGATACCCTTTTCCTTTCCCCTTTCCTTTTTATTTTTGCCTCCCCTCCCTTCCCATCTCTTCCCTTCCTATTAATCTTTTCACATCTCTGAAGAATTAACATGGCCCAGGGAAACATGCCTTCGACGTTGGCAGTGGTCAAACCTTCAACAATTGTTAACCACCCACGGCATGCCCAACACTATTTTAGGACTAGTAATGAATTAGACTAAATTCTCTGCTAATGTTGATAAAATTCAAGTGAAAGAAGCAAAAAAAAAGTAATGAATGACTTAAAGAAATAATTAATGCCAAGTTCCTGATATATAATATCACAAGTACCAAGTTCCTGGTACTTGTGAAATGGCGTTTATTATTATTGTCACCAAATTCTTTTTCATATATAAGTAAGCAATTTTCATTTTTTTAAGTGAAAATTTCTAAATTCCAGGTAGGTTGGGCAGAAGTCAGATTCCTTGACAAAGTATTCAGTTTTATGCTGCTCAGTGGTAAAGCTTTTGAGATACCCAAGTGATAACTCAAAATCTGAATTGAGAATTGAGGATTAGCCTTCTCCACTGACAAGGAGACTTATCTGCTGTCACTTCTGAATGTGGAAGAAATACCTTTCCCGGTTGGGTGCGGTGAATTATGCCTGTAATCTCAGCAGTTTGGGAGTCCAAGGTGGGTGGATCACATGAGGTCAACAGTTCAAGACCGGCCTGGATGATGTGGTGAAACCCCGTCTCTAATAAACATGCAAACTATTAGCCAGTATGGTGGCGGGCGCCTGTAATTCCTGTTACTTGGGAGGCTGAGGTGTGAAAATCACTTGAACCTGGGAGGCAGAGATATGAAATCATGTAGTGAGCTGAGATCATGTCATTGCACTCCAGCCTGGGCAGGCAGCAGAGTGAGACTTGATCGTCCCTCTTCTAACCACCCCCAACAACAACAACAAAAACCCCTTCCCTTACTTTACCACACTGCATATATGGTCTTTTTGCTTTACTTGTCACATGGGTGCTTTGACAATGTTTCTGTTGTTCTTAGATAATTTACTTAGTAGAGTAACCAGAAAGAAGGTGCACGTTCATTTCACTTTTAAGCTATAGAACTTTCTACACTGTTCTTGTGGTATGTTTTAAACCAAAGGCTGTCATGAACATGAAGAGAAAGCACAAGGAAAATTCCACCCATAGCAGATTTTCCTTTATTAGTGTAGATTAATTCTATTTCATAATAGCAATATGAAAGCCAGGCAAAATAATTTGCAGTTGATTTATGCAGTTCTTGTGAATTACCTTGCTTTTGGCCTGGGGCCTCACAGTAGCCACCTGAGGTATGGTCTCTGGTAACTACTCAGGAAAGTGCTGCCTGGCAGGCTGCTATACTTAAGTCATCTAGTTTTGTTATTTCACTCAGCAGTAATGTGACCTTGAAGGAGATGAACTTAATGCCAAACGCCCCTTTCTGAAGTAAAGTTGAGAGTCTTAAAGGGGTGGAGATCTCACTTTAAGAAAGCTTCTGATAATTATGTAGATTGCTGCCACCTCAATACGATAAAGTTGCAAACAACCTTTATATTCTCTTACTATAAAAGCAATACTGAACTGGAAGTGCATTTGAGAGATTTTAATAATATTTTTATGTTTTGGATGGAGGATTTGGTAACTGAATATATTACTATGTATGAAACTAATACATATAGCTAACTCTTGGGTTTTTGGCGAGGCCATCAAGAGTTCATAGATTATTTGAGTCAGACAGTTCCCTTGATGACAGATCAATTTCAATGAAGCCAAAACATTAGCTCTTTTTATGTGCTAGTTAGTGTCACACAAAAACACACACTGTTCCTTGGCCATAGGCTGCATTGAAGTTTCTGGTTAGCTTTTCCTTATATGCTTATTCAAAATTGAAGGTTGGAGCAAACACATGTATTAATAGAAATCAACTTGAAGTTGCATCTTGTGACAGATCTGTGGAATTTCATCTGTGAAATTATTTTACCACTAATTAACTCTTTTAACAGGGAAATAAGGGGGGAAATGAGAAAGCAATTAAATACATATTCAGAAATATGGTACATTGAATTGTTTTGGATTTTTTTCTAAATTACTTAGAAGGGTTTATTAGTTGAGTGTATACCAGTGACATTTTAATTTAAAAAATCATGGTGCTTTCACAGAATAGCCTATTAAAATAATCATACAAGTATTTTCTCTTTAGATATCAATAGAGGCAACTAAATTAGCTTATATAGTTTTTAAAGTAAATGCAATAACTCATTGTCTAATTCATACATTTGGTTGATCAACCGCAGTTACTAGAGGCAGCACAGTATTGTTGGGAGAGAATGGGTTTCGGGATAGAAAAATTTTGATTTGAATTCTCATTCTTCTATTTGCCTACTCCCTGAACTATGATGATAGTCTTTCTGGTCCCAGAAGGTCAATAATATCTACTTTCTAAAGTTGCTGTAAAGATTGTATTTAATGCCCTTAGCATCAAAGCAGGAACATAGTAGTTGTTCAATGAATTACATTGCTTTTCCTTCTAGAATTTTAAAGAAGTGTAACAAGGGAGATTTACCTATACCTAGGATTTCTGTCATTACCATAAGTATTGGAGAGATTACAACTGTAAGAAAAAAGATCATCATGGCCGGGCATGACGGTTCATGCCTGTAATCCCAGCGCTTTGGGAGGCCAAGGTAGGTGGATCACAAAGTCAGGAGTTTGAGACTAGCCTGGCCAATCTGGTGAAACTCTGTCTCTACTAAAAATACAAAAATTAGCCAGGCATGGTGGCAGGTGCCAGTAATCACAGCTACTCGGGAGGTTGAGGCAGGAGTATTGCTTGAACCTGGGATATGGAGGTTGCAGTGAGCCGAGACCACGCCATTGCACTCCAGCCTGGGCAACAGAGTGAGACTCCATTGCAAAAAAAAAAAAAAAAAGAAAAGAAAAAAGATCATCATGCTACTGTAACTTAGTGATGGAGAAAATAGGCAACACAGACATAGCAATAACTAGTATTGGGCATAAATATGAAATATCTTCTTCTCCTTAACTCAAACTCAGAAGTCTATAGCCACTCTCTTCAAAGCAAAAAGCAAAGTAACTAATAAGCCTTCTGATTGAGTTCATTTAAAAAATTTTCTAAAGATATTTATTAAGAAATCTTACTTATATCCTTATATGCTTTATTTAAAGACACACAGACAAAAGGTTTTAAGGAAAAGGCATCCCTTCTGTGTACCTGAGAAGTCGAGCTGTTCTTATTTTCCTTTTTATTGATATATTGCTATAGAGGGTTTGGAAGGTCAGATGTTCATATTTTTATTCTTCCCACTTCATTATTTATGCCTATTCTTCTCTTCTGGGACTTGTTTTGAAAAAAGGTAGATAAAAAGAATACATTGACTTGGACTATGAATCCTCATTTTTTTGTGTGTAAAACATTTTTAAAACCATCTCTTGATTTATTTCTATGTCAAGCTTCCAATAAATACTTTACAGAAAACCATGTGCACTTTAGAGCACTTAAATTAGTGTTTTGGTTTTCAGTGAGGAAGAGCAAAATTCTTGTGGGTTGTTGCTGGAAAAAAGATGTACATTTGAGACTCTGGAAATCTACTGTGATTTTTATACCATTTCCCCCACTGCCTTTTTGTAGCTATGACTGTCATGATTGGAAAATTGTGTTTGTGTTGTTCATTTAATTTATCTTTTTAAAAAATTATTACTATACTTTAAGTTCTGTGATACATGTGTAGAATGTGCAGGTTTAATACGTAAGTATACATATGCCATGGAGGTTTGCTGCACCAGTCAACCCTTCATCTACATTAGATATTTCTCCTAATGCTATCCCTTCCCTAGCCCCCCACCCCCTGACAGGCCCCAGTGTGTGATGTTCCCCTCCTTGTGTCCATGTGTTCTTGGTATTCAGCTCCTACTCACGAGCGAGAACATGTGGTGTTTGGTTTTCTGTTCCTGTGTTAGTTTGCTGAGAATGATGGTTTCCAGCTTCCTCCATGTCCCTGGAAAGGACATGAACTCATCCTTTTTCGTGGCTGCATAGTATTCAACATATATACAACATAGTATATATGTGCCACATTTTCTTTGTGCAGTCTAACATTGGTGAGCATTTGGGTTGGTTCCAAGTCTTTGCTATTGTGAACAGTGTCACAATAAACATATGTGTGCATGTGTCTTTATACTAGAATGATTTATAATTTTTCTGGTGTATACCCGGTAATGGGATTGTTGGGTCAAATAGTATTTCTAGTTCTAGATCCTTAAGGAACAACCACACAGTCTTCCACAATGGTTGAACTAATATACACTCCCATCAACAGTGTAAAAGTGTTACTCTTTCTCCACATCCTCTCCAGCATATGTTGTCTCCAGTTTTTTTAGTGATCACCATTCTAACTAGCATGAGATGGTATTTCATTGTGGTTTTGATTTGAATTTCTCTAATGACTAGTGATGTTGAGCTTTTCTTCATGTTTGTTGGCTGCATAAATGTCTTCTTTTGAAAAGTGTCTGTTCATATCCTTCACCTGCTTTTTGATGGGGTTTGTTTTTTTTCTTCTAAATTTATTTAAGTTTTTTATCCTTTCTCAGATGGCTAGATTGCAAAAATTGTCTCCTATTCTGTAGGTTCCCTGTTCATTCTGATGATAGTTTCTTTTGCTGTGCAGAAGCTCTTTAGTTTAATTAGATCTCATTTGTCAATTTTGACTTTTGTTGCCATTGCTTTAGGTGTTTTAGTCATGAAGCCTTTGCCTATGCTTGTGTCCTGAATGGTTTGCCTAGATTTTCTTCTAAGGTTGTTACAGTTTTAGGTTTTACATTTAAGTCTTTAATCCATCTTCAGTTAATTTTTGTATAAGGTGTAAATAAGTGGTCCAGTTTCAGTTTTCTGCATTTGGCTAACCAGTTTCCCAACAGCATTTATTAAATAGGGAATCCTTTCCTCATTGCTTGTTTTTGTCAGGTTCGTCAAAGATCAGATGATTGTAGATGTGTGGCTTTATTTCTGAGGCCTCTGTTTCATTCCATTGGTCTATATCTGTTTTGGTACCAATATCATGCTGTTTTGGTTACTGTGGTCTTGCAGTAGAATTTGAAGTCAGGTGGTGTGATGCCTTTAGGTTTGTCTAGAACAAATGGATACATTCCTGTACACATACACCTTCCCAAGACTAAACCAGGAAGAAGTTGAATCTCTGAATGGACCAATAACAAGTTCTAAAATTGAGGCAGTAATTGATAGCCTCCCAACCAGAAAAGGATCAGGACCAGACAACTTCACAGCTGAATTCTACCAGAGGTACAAAGAGGAGCTGCTATCATTCCTTCTGAAACTATTCTAAATAATAGAAAAAGAGGGACTTTTCCCTAACCCATTTTATAAGGCCAGCATCATTCTGATACCAAACCTGGCAGAGACACATCAAAAAAAAAAATTCAGGCTAATATCCCTGATGAACATCAATGCAAAAGTCCTCAATAAAATACTGGAAATCTGAATCCAGCAGCACATCAAAAACCTTATCCGCCACCATCAGATTGGCTTCATTCCTGGAATGCAAGACTGGTCGAACATACACAAATCAGTAAACGTAATCTATCACATAACCAGAACCACTGACAAAAAACACATTACTATCTCAATAGATGCAGAAAAGGCCTTCATAAAATTCAACACCCCTTCATGGTAATAACTCTCAGTCAACTAGGTATTGATGGAACTTATCTCAAAGTAATAAGAGTTATTTATGACAAACCCTCTGCCAATATGATACTGCATAGGCAAAAGCTGGAAACATTCCCTTTGAAAACTAGCACAAGACAAGGATGCCCTCTTTCACCACTCCTATTCAATATAGTGTTGAAAGTTCTGGCCAGGGCAATCAGGCAAGAGAAAGCAATAAAGGTATTCAAATAGGAAGATAGGAAGTCAAATTGTCTCTGTTTGCAGATGACATGATTGTATATTTAGAAAACCCCATTATCTCAGCCCCAAATCTCCTTAAGCTGATTAGCAACTTCAGCAAAGTCTCAGGATACAAAATCAGTGTTGGAAAAATCACAGTCATTCCTATACACCAGTTACAGACAACCAGAGAGCCCAATTATGAGTAAGCTCCCATTCACAATTGCTACAAAGAGAATAAAATACCTAAGAATACAACTTACAAGGGATGTGAAGGACCTCTTCAAGGAGAACTACAAACCACTGCTCAAGGAAATAAAAGAGGACACAAACAAATGGAAAAATAGTCCATGCTCATTGATAGGAATAATCAATATTGTGAAAATGGCCATACTGCCCAAAGTAACTTATAGATTCAATGCTATTCTCATCAAGCTACCATTTACTTTCTTCACAGAATGAGAAAAACTACTTTAAATTTCATATGGAACCAAAAAAGAGCCCACATAGCCAAGACAATCCTAAGCAAAAAAAACAAAGCTGGAGGCATTATGTTTAATTTATCTTTAAAAGGAATTAAAATCTGTAGGCAAAATGACTTTTCAGCATGGTAAAGCATTAATGTTGGCAGTTTAGGATGTGAAATTATTCTTTTGAAATAGTATTGAGTCAATACCATACAAACTAATTAATTCTGTGCTCCTGGGAAATCTTAAAATTAGAACTTCTTATAAAACCCCATGAAATTTCTCCTTGATAGTAGTGGATCCCTAGAAACATTACTAAGGCGACAGTATATTTGATCTCTATCTTCATTTTTATTTTGATATCTACTCAGCATTATTTAGATTCCCCATGTCTTTCCAAATTGGTAATATGTTACTTCTCTGTTGCTTGAATTTAATTTGCTTTAGTGAATTGTTTCAATAGCTATTATATTTCACCCTAGGAATATCTTAATTTTACAGGTGAAAACAAATTAGCTGCATCTTGTAAATGAAGCTTAGTAAGAGGATACAAATGATAGGATGATGTATATGCTAGTGATTAAAGCACAATTATTGTTAGATTTGGTCTCAGCATTGGAAGCACAGCTTAGGAATACAGAAGTTTTTGTGATAAACAAAACCTTAAACTGGAAGACATAACATTGGGTATCTAGTCTTAAATCTGCCACAAATTTGCTTTATGATTTTGATTAGTTAATTAATCTATCTGGGCTCAGTTTCATCAGCTGTTACATTATTGTGTGCTACATACATTTTTTCCTTCTTTAATTTTATGATTTTGGTTGACTCCAAAGGTCATCAAATTAGAGTCCAGAAGCACCCCTGAATACAAAAGATTTAATTTGAAATGATGTTAGAAATTAGGATGAAAAACAACAGTCAGGGCACACTTGAATATTAAAGTCAGATATTCTTGCAGGACTCAAGAGGAAACATATGCCCAAGGATGAGGTAGACCAGAGAGTTTCAAGTCTGAGAAGTCTGTCCTTAGGGCAGTGACATAAGCCTTCAGTGTAGGGCAAGTGAAGAGACAGAGAAAGTTAAGGTACTAACTCCAAGTAAACTTAAATAGCTGAGGTAATACCCTGCCTCACGCAATCTTTTATACAATTTTTGTTCAGGCAGTTACAAATTTCAGTTGTGTTTGGCCTTGTAACTGAAAGGAGAAATAGTAAAGCAGGAGTACATAGCCAACATAAATTGAGTCTAGGTACAGAAGAAGCCATGTTATTCCTTATATTATGTAAATCCTAATATGTAAATCAAATCAGCTTTTTCTTTCATTTAGAGTTTTTAATGAAAATTGCTTTCTTCTATGTTGTTGAATTGGGGTACAGCTTGATATCTACGGTCATATAGTGTGAAACTAAGTTAAATCACTAATTGTCTTGGTGGAAATAACTTAATTCTTAAAAAAGCACTGTCAATTCACATCAATGTTTTGAATCTCCATGAATCTGAAGCTACGACTATAAGCTAGAAATCTGGCATCACTATAAAAAGTGAGAATTGATTTTCAGAGTTTTTTTCCTCTCTATCTAGAAGTATGTGAGAGAGAACAGACAAAACAGGTATGATTTTTATAAATAAAAAAGTGGAAGGGAACAATCCAGCTTCTAAGCGAAAAGATTAATTGAGGTACCTATTGGGTGTGGTGGGTCCGCTTGAAGATCATGCCATCCTCCCATCTGCTGAACTCCCCTTTCCTTTCTCTGAAGTCCCTCTTTCATTTCTTATTTCTTTCAGGCATCCAAATTAAAAACTCAAAACTCTTCCTTAACTTCTTCCTCTCTCTGGCATTTTGTAGCCGGGAAGGTACCAAGTCCTGTGTTTCTCTGTCTAAAATGTATCTGGCATTGAACCTCTTATTTCATGCCAGTTGTCATCCTAAGCAGCTCTCCACCCACACTCCCTGAGCTGCCACTGCTTTCCTAATACTCATCATAGTTTTATGATGAGTATTCATACTCTAATTCAGTGGTCACTTCTTTAAATCCCTTTATTAATTTTCTAACTCTTCATTTTATGTTTTGAAAAGTTCTAATGATAAAATAAACTGCATTTATGATACTTTGTTAGTTTATATTTTCCAAATCCAAGATCTATGATGTATAACTGCAATAAAACTCTCGATTGACGTGCAATAATCAGCATAACCATGTCACATGTAAGGCTTTTTAAATAGCCTGTCTTATCCTTCCTTTATCATCTAGGCGTTTTACAACTACAGGCTGCACGCCACTGTTCTAATTCATTTGGGTGAAATAACAATTCCATTATTTTTAAGGATACAATATAGTTTATTTTTCAAACTGGATCACTTTGAACTGACTGTAAAAAGGGGTACTTGTAATTATTATAATTATGGCTGGACAGTGGTGTAAACTGGAACTGTTCTAGGCAAAGTGGGAAGTGGGATAACCCTAGTCATCCACTTCTTACAACCTCCGTGCCTTCTGCCACCTTCAAATAGAACTAAATTTTTTTTTAGCTTGGCATTTAGGAAATTCATATTAGGCTCTTTACCTCTCTTTAATGGGTGTGCTCACCTCGCCTATTTGCTTAAATGTTTCTATCTTTGCACATTTGTTTATGGTATCCTTTCTCTTTTCCTTTTACATTGTTTTATGTCAGTTTAACTTTTTAACCCCTATACAACTTTTAAAGTAGAGTTTATCCCCAATATTTCTCATAAAGCTCACATACTTTACTATTATTTATTCTTTTCTTTGAACTCCTAAGTACTGGTTGATCAGTTGACCCCTAGATGTTATCTTTGTAACAGATTTTTAGGCCTAATTTTCTGATCTCAAGTGGATTTCAGATTCCCAAAGGCATAGATTTTATCTTAGACTTCCATTTGGGACTTTAGGGTTTCCTTTTACTCTTTCTTCCCACTCTCATTATCTAGACACTGGTTCACTTATGAGGAACTCCGGAAGTGATGTCAAATGAAGGAAGAGATTCCAAGACCTTAGACTAGAAGAGGAAATATTTGTCTGAAGTTAGAAACATGGAGGCTAGAGAGATAAACAAAGCTACAAACCCAGTGGATGCACGGATGGCTAATAGAAGGGGAGTTGGGGCAAAGCGTCATCAAAGGCAGGCCATGGAGAAGAGAGTAAGTAGCCTGGGAACAAATCATGGGAGAATTTGAGAGGCACGGAAGCAGTCGAGTTCTGAGCATTGTCTAGCTCTGGAAGCTTTTTGTGCAACATGACCCACAGTCTAGCATTTTTGACATCATCTGGGAACTTATCAGAAGGGCAGATCCTTAGGCCCCACTCCTCATATTACAAGATCTCTAGGTGATTCTTTTGGGAAGCACTGGCCTAGAGCATCAGCTTGTCTTTGTGTACAGATTTTATAGTTGAGCTGGGACCTGGCACGTAAATGGATCTTTCTGAGTTGAATACTCAAATTTGATATTCAGGATATCCAATAATAAATATGAGTTGATTAAACATAGGGTTAAGAATCTACTTTTATTTCCTTATTGGTTTTTTAGTGCTTGAAATGATAGTGTAGATCTTGTATAGACTTTCAACAAAAGTAGGGATAGAGGAGATTTGAGCTCAATGTGTGTTGGAATAATATTTTTCAGATAACAAATTGTGACTTAATAAGAGTTGGGTGGAGAATAACTAAAATAATCTAATTATGGAGGTACTTGAGTTTTCAAGTGTCTGTTCATTTTGTTAGGAAATGTAACTTTTTTGACCTTAAATCTATTCTTGCCAGTTTTAAGTGCTTCAAGACAGGAAAACAGTTGGCCATCTGGTTTTACTAAACACTTTCTCACGTACAAGGACAAGATGTATTACTTGGAGCAGCTAAGAAGTGCACTGTTGAAAGAATTTAGGACACTTTTCTATACAAACTATTGCTCAACGATGAAGAGCTTGGCCTGTATAAAAAACTAAAAGAATTTTTGTTGGAAATACTTTTGACTTTTTCTTCATATGCTTCAGCTATCTGTAATGGTATATAAATAAGCATTTAATTACAGAAAATATCTCACAGTGTGAGCTATGCATAGCCTCTCACCTACCCTTCCCTTTAAGAAATCACAAACCTTGCTATCTAAATTTGTTAAGTAGACCCTGTTTTACTTTTCATGTTATTTTTCTTATTAAATCAGGGTTGACTTTGGCTAGATAAATTCTGTTACTTAAGAAAAAAATTGCATCTTGAAAAAGGCTAATGATAAATTTCTGATAAAACATTAACTGTATTGTTCTGTAGGAAAAAAAGACAACATAAAACACACTGCACAAAATTCAGTGTATTGTGCTAAACATAGTTTTGGCTATAAACATAAGAGACAATAAAAATAAAAGCCTTTCAATATTACTAACTCTATACTTAAATAAGTCTCTTTTCCTTCCTCTATGATTTGGTCTGAATAGTTTCCAATAGACATTATTTTTTCCCAGTGATTTTTGTCATAGAATGCTTTGATTACAGAGAGTAGCAGCATAAAAAAATTACAAAAATATAGGGTCAAACTACCAATTTATATCTTGGAGAACAGATTAAAACAGATGTCAGCTGGCCTATACACTTGTCCAGCCACAGACAGGATTACTCAGCAAATACTTACTAGATAGTGTTTCTTGATTTTTGTAGATCCAATTGTTTGTTTAACCAATAATTTGCTCTGAGGCAGCATCATACAGTCATTTATCAAAATATTGACCATGGTATGATATTAGCCAGCTGCTAAATTTTAAATGTAATTTAACAGGAGAAGCAGGATATACAAACTGGGGGTCAATAGAACTAGTGAAAACAGTAACAATAATGCATTCAGATTCACTAAGATTGGAGATGTATTTATAGAGAATTTGTGACTTCCAGAACTCCTTATACTTAGGATTCTCTTTAGAGAACCTATTTTAAGTCAGGAATAATGATACAGAGAGGCATCAACAAACAAAACATTTATGAAAACAAACAACTTCTTGTTGTGCATAGTACAGCTTGACACTTGTGTGCAGGGTGGAATTGCTGGCATGGTGTATACCTCTCCATCCCTGCCATGACACCAATGTGGCTACCCCAGCTGTTCCTCAGGCTCCTTGTTCTGTGTTAGGCAATCCTCAAAGATATTGAGACCCTTTCTATACAATGTCAGTGGGCCTCTCTTGAGTTGTTCCTAAGCCATGTGGGGTAAAGGGATGCATATTCCTTGCATAAATGGAACCATTCTTTTTGTGTCACCCATGGGTCTCTTGCCTATCCTCCCTGAAGAGGTGATGTGTAGAGGGCAGGAACATGGTCAACACTGTTATAAGATGTGTTATCCTACTTTTACACTATAAAATTCTGAACAATACATTTCCCATGACCTAAAAAATGAATTATTGCTCACATTTCCTGCATGCTCTGGATAAGATGCATTTGTGGTCATCATCATTCTTTGAGAAAAATATTAGCAACCTTTGAAAGAATTATTGGAAGCAAATAACCACAGCAGCATGAGGTATAATTCAGCGTTGTGAGTAATAATTTAACTATATTAGGTAACTGTTATTAAGGAAGCTGCAGAAGCAAGAAGACATGTGTTGTTTTCATATAAATGGGCTCTGAAAACCATGGCCTCGTGATAATATAGTCTTTCAGTGAGAAATATAAAATTAGAACATTTGACAATAAAGATCACATAGCTGTGGTTCTGAGACCTGAACAGGAAGAGATGGCACATGGATATTATGAAGAATCTTCCCACGAACTTATTGGACAGTATAACAGCTCTGTACCTGTTATTCCAAATCCTTATCAAAAAGTCACTAATCTTTGTAGGAACCCACGAATTTTGTAGCATATTTAAAAGTCAAATGATTTATGTAGATAGGGGTTTTGCAAAAATATTTTCCCAAGGCTTTGCACATCTCAGAGGGGTCCCTGATTGCATAAATACTTTCAGTCACAGTTCAGGTTTTGGTGCTATCATTTTGATATAGTTCGTTTTAACAACGAGGAGTAAGTGAGGTACAAAACAAAAACAGAATGGTAATCTTTGCTGAATTTCCTCTGTGGTAATTTTTTTGGTTTCTGTTTTTTAGATTCAGCTTCCATGTGCAGGTTTGTTACACAGGCCAGTTGTATAACGGTGGGATTTGGGCTTCTAGCAAACCCATCACCTAGATTGTAAACATAGTACCAAATAGTAGATTTTCAACACTTTCCCCCCTCCATCATGCCCCTTTTTGGAGTTATGTCCATGTGTATGCACTGTTATGTCCTATCGTTATGTTCATGTGTACCCACTTATGAGAACATGCAGCATTTAATTTTCTATTTTTGCATTAATTCACTTACAATAATGGACTCCAGCTTCATCTATGTTGCTGCAAAGGGTGTGATTTCATTCTCTTTTGTGGCTGCATAGTATTCCATGGTGCATAAATACCACATTTTCTTTATCCAGTCTACCATTGGTGAGCACTTGTCTATGGCATTTTTGAATGAGAGTCAGGCTTTGGAATTAGGCAGAGTTGGAACTTGAAGTGAAGATTTATTGGAGTGGGGCCTTAGCTATGCCATTTTTGTGGAAACCCTGGCGAGTCTCTTACTGCAGTTATTTCATCTCCTCAGAAAATTGTATATAAAGATGGAATAGAATAATTGTGTAAGTAATTAGCACATGTTTAGTGCATTGTATGAGTTCTATTTTGGTGAGATATTTTCATATATTGTTGTTAAATGGATAGGGCAAATGCACCAAAATTGAATTCTTAAGATAATAGTATAATTAATCAATAATCTATTTTTTATTTCTTGCCAGAAAGCTAGATATTTAATATAACTTCAGTTTATGCCCTGAAAAAATGAAATATGAATAGGGTTGGTGGCTAATTTTCAGTAAGTTTATAATTGCTATTATATTTTATTTAATGTTTTACCCTGTGGCATCTCTGGGGTTGACATATTGGTATAATTTCCAGAGTTATCAGGTGATTTTCCTGAACTGTAGGCAGTGATTCTGAGGAGCAATTAGTGAAAATGTAGAAAGAGGCTTTCTGTCTTTTGTTACATCAAAATATTTGAGACTTATTTGAATAAAATCAACACTAACTGAATTATACACTCACTTTCATTAAATTCAGGTTGCTTGAAATGGATATTTGCTTTTTTTGAGGGGTCGAACAACCTCAGAAACCCCTTCTTATATTCCTGAAATTGGCTATATAATTGGTCCTTGTGAGAGACAGAGACTGTCATGCATAATAGAGGCAGAAAATGCTTGGTATTTGTTTTCCCGAGGTACTTCTCATCAAGGATGTGGGCACATGACTTTCTTTAAATAATTAGATGAAAACATTTTCTTCCAACTTTAAATAAAAATCTACTGATTCAAAGGTACTTGCCCTGGAGAAAATCCATTTTGGTGCTGAGTAGTGGCAGCAGAAGTGGCAGTAATACTGAGTTTCTCGAGACAGCTGTGGCTTTCAATGTTTAGTGCCAGAAGCAATGGCACAGCAACCCAAGATATCCAGTATTTAGTGGTGAAAGCAGTGGTGACTTCTCTGGATGGGTTTTGTGGGTTGGCCATTTTTTTTTGCCCTAATTTCCACCTGTTCTCCAATTCAGAGAACTGCGAGCAACCCCAGTAACTTCTTAATCATTTCTCTTTTTCCTAAAACCAGGTTGGTATCTTTTATTTGCAACTTTGAATCCTGATGTATGCTTCGTGCTCCATCTGTTCTACCTTATTTCTACGCTGGAGCCCTTCCCTGATCTTCTTTCCCTTGAGGGTCTCCCTGATGCTTTCCTTATCCTGATCCCTCCCATCCCTTCCCTCAATCCTCACTCCTAGTGGGAGATGGAAGACACTGTGATATGTCTTGTAATCCCACATCTCACATTGAGAACTAGCCCTGATGCCACCAGAAAGCAACTTTCTCACATACAGGTTATTGAATGACACATAAAGAAGACACCACTGGCCAGGCGCGGTGGCTCAAGCCTGTAATCCCAGCACTTTGGGAGGCCGAGGCGGGTCGATCACGAGGTCAAGAGATCGAGACCATCCTGGTCAACATGGTGAAACCCCGTCTCTACTAAAAATACAAAAATTAGCTGGGCATGGTGGCGTGTGCCTGTAATCCCGGCTACTCGGGAGGCTGAGTCAGGAGAATTGCCTGAACCCAGTAGGCGGAGGTTGTGGTGAGCCGAGATCGTGCCATTGCACTGAAGCCTGGGTAACAGCAGCGAAATTCCGTCTAAAAAAAAAAAAAAAAGAAGAAGACACCACTGTATCTGAACATATGAAACTCATCCACAGGTTTTGTGATGTTATATTTCACTTATATTCTTTTTTTATATTACATTAGCAATTACATTACTTGCTATGTCATCAAATGCCTGCATTTATTTTAAGGTAATTTCCTCGGTTGAACTGTTGCATGACACAGCTTCAATTGTTTAAAGACGTGAAATCCCAGAAGGTTTTAATTTTATTGTTATTAGCCCCTCCCTCCAGTCTCTGCGAGGTTAAAAATTGTTCATATAAGAGGGCTATTGAATTCCTGATGCTTTCCATTTTAGCACTTTTGCTGGTTTCTTCCAACCAAAATTCCAACTAATTTAGAATTTATGGAAAGGTTATTATGCTGACATTGAAACCTATTTGGTGGTAAATGTGACAAAGCTTTCTTTAAATACCACAAGGAGAAAAATTCTAACTAAAAATCATTTTATGGATTTTTAATTATTTTCTTAAAGCAATAATTTTTGAACACTAAAAACAACAAAAGGTTACACTAAAAATTGACTCCAGGTAATTAGTTTGAGCAGTGAATCTTCTAAAACCAGCAAAACAATTTTGAGTGCTTTAAAAAAATCCAGTTATTGACTTAGTACAATAAAGTATATTGTATCATCACACATACAAATCACTGACTTCTACATAAAATGAGATCCCTTGTAGTATCTATACAAATGAGCTTGAAAATGAAGTAGCAACTCAGAGAGGGACAACAGCTTCATCCAAATATTTTCTGTTTTTCAAAAAGAAAGTCATATTCTATAGACCATTAGAGTTGGCTCTTTAGTGATTCAGTGAAAAACATGGTAAGGAGGATGTATTTTTCTATTGCTGCTATAACAAATTATCACACACTTACTGGCTTAAAACACAAATGTATTATCTTACAGTTCTGAAAATTAGAAATCTGACATCAATCACACTGTGCTGAAATCAAGATGTCAGCAGGGCTACATTGTTATTTTTGGAGGGTCTAGGAGAAGATGAATTTATTCTTTCTTTTTCCAGCTTTGAGAAGCTCCTGGCCCCCATTCTCTATCTGTGAAGCCAGCAGTACTGTATCTTTGCCACCATTCCTCAAGAATCACATCTCTTTGTTACTCTGATTCCCTCTTCCACTTAAAAAAGTATTTTTGTTGGGTGTGTGAGGTGGCTCACGCCTGTTATCCCATCACTTTGGGAGGCCAAGGTGAGTGGATCACGAGGTCAGGAGTTTGAGATCAGCCTGGCCAAAATGGTGAAATCCTGTCTCTACTGAAAAATACAAAAATTCGCCAGGTGTGGTGGCGGGTGCCTGCAATCCCAGCTGCTTGGGAGGCTGAGGCAGGAGAATCACTTGCACCCGGGAGGTAGAGGTTGCAGTGAGCCGAGATTGCACCACTGCACTCTAGCCTGAGCGACAGAGCAAGACTCTGTCTCAAGAGAAAAATAAAAAGTATTCTTATGATTACATTGGACCCACCCAGATAATTCAGCATAATTTAGCTATTCATGATCAGTTAGTTAGAAACCTTAATTCCATCTGAAACTTAGTTTCCTTTTGCCATGTACTCTAATGTATTCATATGTTCCAGAGCTTAGGATATAGACACATTTGGGGCAGGGCATATTTATGCCTACAAGAGAATAAGGTAATAATATGGCGTTAGATAAAAGAGGTGGAAATGCTAGGGTTACAGGAAGAATGCTTCTTTGGGTATCCCTAGGGACACTCTGAGGATGTCCCAAGCCCTGCTACACAAAGTGTGGGCCATCTTTCAGAGCATGGGCCACAGGTACCCAGGAACTTATTAGTAAGGTAGAATGTTGGGTCCTACCACAGACCTACTGATGTGGGATCTGCAGTTTAAAAATCTTCAGGTGAGATTCTTATGGATACTGAAGTATGAAAAAGGGCTCTATTCACTTTCTTCAACCAGAGAAGAAATTACACACTTCAATTGTTTTCTGCTGCTGTTACTGGATTACCACTACGTTTTCATGTAAGGAAATTGTATGGTAACTGAAAGAAACTTAAAAACCTCAGCAGTGCAAGATGTAGCAGCAGCCTCCTCTCAGCCATTTTGCTCTTGCTGCAAGCCCATGTCTTCATTTGGTTTCAGTGACCTTCTTGTTCTAATAAAAAATTGTGATTTTCTTGTTACTTTTTGGGAAGAGAGGAAAAACGACACTACAGACAAATGAACTGTTAAACTTCTGGATGATGAAAAGAGGGGCCTTGGGAACAACAGACTTGAAAACATAATCTTAATCTCCAGCAAAATTGTAGAATAGAGTAATAAAAATACTTGAGCACTTAGAAGAACTTTGGAGAACTGTGACATCAAAAGGCTTCAAAATGAGTTCTCTGAGAACTAAGCATAATAAACTCTAAATCCTTTTATAATATTAATATGGTAAATCAGGAAAATATGCATATAATGTATCTTAACTTGAGCAAAGCAGTTGATATGCATAGTAAAGCACTGGATATGATTTGTGAATAAACTGATAAAATGTAGCGTGAATGATAGAACTGATCAATTCTGATCTGGTTAAAAACATTGTACCCAAGGCGTGTTGCATGATGAGTTACTAGAGAGGTGGAAAGCTCGCTATAGGTTCTTGTCCTTCACTCAGTGCTTCTTGTTTTTATAAAAGCAATTTTAAAAAGTAAAATAACATTTTTTCCCCCTAACTTTCAGACAAGTTTCAAGAGATAGCAAATGAAATAAAATATGGAAAGCAGAATTAAAAACTATCATGCTTAAATGTAATTAGGATTACTTTGTAATCTGTGATTAAGGTCATGGTGACTGTTACCAGTGGTGGAGGTAAATTTCTCTATGTATCAGTAGACAGAGGTAGTGATCTGCTTGTAGAAAAACAAATAAAGAAGAGATGAGGCTGGGCGTGGTGGCTCATGCCTATAATCCTAACAGTTTGGAAGGCTGAGGTGGGTGGATCACCTGGGGTCAGGAGTTTGAGACCAGCGTGGCCAACTTGGTGAAACCCCATCTCTACTAAAAATACAAAAATTAGCCAAATGTGGTGGCACATGCCTGCAGTCGCAGTTACTCAGGAGTCTGAGGCAGGAGAATCGCTTGAACCTAGGAGGTGGAGGTTGCAGTGAGCCAAGATTGTGCCGCTCCACTCCAGCCTGGGTGACAGACTGAGACTCTGTCTAAAAAAAAAAAAAAAAAGAGGAGCTGAAATTTTAACTGAGTGCATATTTTCCATGAGCTAATAGTGTAGTGTGGTTATATGAAGGCAAGAGATAAGACTTTCTTGATTTTGAATCCCTAAGGATCAGCCTAAAACCCAGAATTTAGTAAGTTCTTAGTAAATGTTTGCTGAATGAATAATGCTTGAATTGTGTAAAATATATAATTATGTCAGGTTGTAGTATTAAAAGTCTAAAGTTTAAGATGGTTTATACCCAAAATACTACATTTGCTTCTGGTTGTGATATTTTTAAAGTTACATTGACAAAATGCTATGTAGGAGAAAAGACTGAAAACTCTGTTAGAAAAAAACTGGAAACTATCTTCTGGGGAATGTTACAGTGAAATAAAGCAGTAAAAGGGAACATGTAAAATAGACATTGTTTTAAAACCTTTATGCAATCTTAAGGACAGGCTTGTTGTTCTAATAGACTGATACAGAGAAAATGTAGGAAAGCTACAAAGAGGTAAATTGTGTTTTAACATAAGCATTTTCTGACCAGCAGGAGTGTCTAATGATGAAATGGACTTCTCCTGGTGAGGATGCATTTCTATTATGAGAGGCTATAAGACCATTGGTCAGGGATGCTGGGGAAAGCAGTCTTTATGGCATAATGGAATTCCTTAAAGAAACTCAAGCGTGTTAGGGCCTAGGCAGGCAAATTTTTGTTTTTAATATGTTATATTATTTAGAAAGTATTTATTGTCTTGGCATTTCTTAAATTCTGTGGAGTTAATGCCACTTTAGTTTACTTTTGTCAAGTTGAATGAGACAAAGTGACAGAAGATGAAGGAACCAGCACAAGAGATACTGGAAAAAATAGGACTTTTCAAGACATTTAGAAGATTCAGAAATTTATAGTTAACTCCTAGTTGCTAACTTTCTATGCAATGCAATTATCTTATTGATTTCTCTTTTATAGTAAATAAGTAAAACAACCTTAAAGATGCTAATGAAGCAGAATTGTATTTGAATTTTCTTTAATTTTTAATAATTCCAGTAGATTATATTGTTGGAAAATATTTTGCTCAATCACTCACTCCTATGTTATTTTTAGAAACAGAAAAAGTTTGTGATCACAAATAAGACATGTCATCACAAATGTGGGGACACAGAACTTATAATAAAATTGATATTTTAAATCTACAAATAGGTGAATTATTGCCATTAGAGATGTTATACTGTTATTCAAAGACATAGCTTTACTTTTGATGTGATGTGGTAATGTAAACATTACCTCTTGAATAGGGTGATTTTCTAAGGGAGATGTGTGGATTCAGAAAAAGAGTCTGACAGATATGATAGTTTCACGTTTTAAGACATTCAAAGAGTGAAGAAAATGGATACTATAGCTTCGTGACAGACAACATCTCTTGAAAGGAAGTGGATTAAACAGGCTCCATGTGTCTTTTAGGAACATTGCAGTTTCTAAAGGCCTTCATGTTGAATCAAATTTTGTATCACAATTAAACGAAGTTCTGAAAAAGTTACCAAATTGCTGTAAAATGTAGCAAAACTAAACAAAAACACTTGAATTGATGTTTGTTATAACTCCCTCCACCCCCAATTGTCCCTAGTAAATTTGAGGACAAAGCCAGTGATCTGCTTAAACAAAGCGATTGTTCTGTGCATGACAATGTGAAATATTAGACTTTTCTATCTAATTTTTCCCATATGTTGGATGTACTAAGTTTATTGTTCAGAATACTTTGATGGGGAAAAAAAGGCAAGGCAGTAAAAACGAGTAAGGCTTCTTGTAAATTCATTATAATCCTTAATCAATCTCCCACTATTGTATGTTGCTCTTAATTATTAACACTGCTAGCTCTCTAAGGTAGGACCTCCAAACCGTGTATGTGTGTGTGTGTGTGTGTGTGTGTGTGTGTGTGTGTGTGTGTGTGTGTGTGTGTGTGTGTGTGTTGTGTATGTATTAAAACTGAATGTATATATTAAGTCCTCATTTTGGAGCACATGTGAAAGAGTCTCTCAAGCACATATATAATATCTGTAGGAGTCCTGCGTTATTGGATATGCACAAGTTCTGTTTTACCATGTAATGCCAGACTATTTTCCAAATTGTTCGAATTTCCCTTCTTCCTCATGTTATATAAGTGTTACAGTTGAACCTTATTCTCTCCAACATTTGATATTATTAGAATTCTTAATTTTTGCCATTTGAATTGTCATAAATATTTAATCATAAATGTGAACATTCATAGACTTTTTAAAAAATTTTTTATTGCATTTTAGGTTTTGGGGTACATGTGCAGAACGTGCAAGATAGTTGCATAGGTACACACATGGCAGTGTGTTTTGCTGCCATTTTTTAAACAAAAGGAGATGTTAATAAAATGACAATCAAGGAAAAATTGATGCTTATTAATCCAACAAATATTAATGCCTTCTGGGTGCCTATCATGTGGTATATAAATGTATGTATATAAAGAAAAGATAATAAAAAATGTTCCCATTCTAAGGAGATTACGATATACATTAAACTGAGGCATTCAAACAATAGTACCAGACAGTGATACCATTTTTCAGTTTTTCCTCTTTTCTCCCTCACAATCTTTGTTTCTATGTCTTAGGATATACCAAGAAAGAAACCTAAGTGCTTTCTACTTTCAAAATGACCTGAGACAGACAGAATCTGTCTATTCTGTTTTCTCCCAGCCATTTATTCTATCACTTTTCACCCAGACTGCCACCTTAATCTTCTGTTGCAGAATGACCCAGACATGAATGTGGGCAGAAACAGGAAAATGAGTGAGGCTTTTTTTTTTTTTTAAATGTGAGTGAAAAGATGTAGGAAAGTAGAAGACTGGGGAAGGCTTGGTTTGAACTATCCTGTTCAGGGCCTTAAGTGTCAGATTGGAAGAGTTTAAATTTCTATAGACAACAGAGAGCATCTAAAGGATTAAAAAATAATTCCGAGTAACTGGTTTACTCAGAGGGGACTTTACTTAGGAGATAATTTGTTGAAGTTAAATGTATAAAGAAAAAAATATAAGTTGATATTTGTTGAAGCTAAATGTAAAAATAAAAAAAAATAAGTCCCAAGAATACTTTAAAATTTTTTAAAATTTTAATTAATTAATATATTTATTCTGAGACAGAGTCTTACTCTGTGCCCTGGCTAGAATGCAGAGACACAATCATGGCCCACTGCACGTCTACCTCCATGGCTAAAGTGATCTTCCCAACTGAGCCTTCCTGAGTAACCGGGACTACAGGCACACACCAATATGCCCAGCAATTTTTTTTTCTTTTTTTTTTTTTTAGTTTTGTAGAGAAAAAGTCTCATTACGTTGCCCAGGCTGGTCTCAAACTCCTGGGCTCAAGCAATCCTCCTGTCTTGGCCTCCCAAAGTGCTGGGATTACAGGCATGAGCCACCACATCTGGCCAGGAATATATTTTAATGGAGAAAATAAGAGTAAATGAGCATGTGGTACCAAAAATCAGTGTCGAAGACAGTCTTTAAACTAGTATTTCCAATAAATACAGCAGATTAATCAGATTATACTGTCCTAGAAAAAGAATAATAAAATTAACATTCTTTACTTCTTACCTGGCATAAATTATTCTGGGGAAATTTAATGCCTACCCTAGAGCAGTGTTCTGTTTCCAAATAGTTGATTGCTGTGTTTTTAAACTTTTGTTTTGAGTTGTTTTCATGTCAAACATGATTATCTAGTTTCCTAATTTGTATATAGCACAAATTCCTAGCAAATCCTGTAGCTCAGTATTCACTGATTTGGACTTTTAGTTTACACAGCTAAACATGTTTTTGGAAAGAGTATGAAGATCAGCACGAAGACTCAGAGTCCAAATGAAGTGTGGGATGAATGAAAATCATGCAGTAGACTGAATGACATTCAACGTGTTCTATTTCTAGTTATTTATAGCATCATTTTTATGTGACTGCTTTCCTATGAGAATCCTTTCTAGTGAATTGTGAGAAAGAGTGTTATTAGTAAAGATAAAAAAGAATTGTAAATTCTGGAACACATATGTATATATATGTATATATACATATGTATGCATACATATATGTGTATACACACACGTATATATGTATAGATCTCTTTAAATTTAAACTATTCAAGGGTGTTTTAGGGATTATACATTTATCCTACCATTAAATGTGTAACTTTAAATATGTGATTGATTAACAAAACTGTCAGAGCCTTTTAGTACTTGCAAGATGCATATGATTAATTCTTCTGGAAGTAGGTGCCATTGTGTAGTACTTCCACTTAGGAATAAAGGAATAAAAAAAATACAGCTCTTTATCTTTAAATGGAATGATGTTAATTTCATTACTGTTTCTATTCAATTCATACAGCTCAAAATAACCCTCAGTATTCTGAAATAATTTCCATAGTGGATACGTCCTTCAACTGGAAGAACTAATGTATGCCAATTTAGTGTTGGTAGAACTTTAAAATTCTCTGGCAAATTTATATAGAAACAAATAATATTTTAGACCTATTTTTGGTTATTCTTTTGAAGTGACTCAACATTTCATTGAGCTGCATAAGGAGATCTGCTGTGGTTTAACATTAACAAGGGGAAGAAGGGGAATAAAATATCATGGCAGAAACCAGCCTGGAAACTCTTTCATGTTGTAAATGGAGTATGGCATTGTCTTTTGCTTTATTAAGTGAAGTTTTCAGGCTTAACTTTGAAAAGTAGATATTAACTTTTCAAAAGTAAATAATAAAACCAAAACATACACACAATTCTAACAACGTAATTTTGTTTGCCTCAATTAAACAAAAGCATATCTGCTGCTAATGATTGAAAGAAGCCATTTTATGACTTTATTAGAACAAGTTGTTTTCATATTTTATTTATTCATATTTTCTATTCCCTTTTTTTCCATTCCCTTCTCCCATCTCCACAGTCAATACTCCTTATGTATCTGATGTGTGACTTTTTCATTGTATGTCTAAAATATTTTATACAGTTGTTACTGTTAGATTTCTAAAATCAACTAAGCTAAATCTCTACTTTACTTTTTCAATAATATTCTTTATCTTCTAAAAGGTAGTGTGTTCTGGCCTTTCATCTTATATTTTTAAAATAGAAAAATGTCACATATACTAACAAGATAAAGCATCACAGAAAAATAAACGATACATAAGTCCACTGTGTAAAGATGGCTAATTAACATATTGCCTTACTTCCTTTCAACTTAAAAAAATGGCTTTTTAAAAATAAAATTTATTTCTTATTTTACAACCAATTTTGTGATTTTTTTTCTCCATGTACATTATAATATTAGCATTTCATTCAAGATCTTTTAACATAATACTTTTTTTTTTTTTTTTTTTAAGAAACAGAGTCACCCTCTATAACCCAGGCCGGAGGCAGTTGTGCCATCATGGCTCACCGCAGCCTTGAACTTCTGGGCTCAAGTGATGCATCCCCTTAGCCTCCTGAGTAGTTAGGACTGCAGGCATGCATCACCATGCCTGACTAATTTTTAAATATTTTATAGAGAGAAGGTCCCCCTGTGTTCACAAGACTGGTCTCAAACTCCTGGCCTGAAGTTGTCCTCCCACTTCAACTTCTTGAAGTGCTGGAATTACAGGCATGAGCCATGGCACCTGACCTTAAACATAATTGTATTGTCTGTATTATATTCCATTATACAGATGTATTTAATCATCTGGTTAATGTTAGATTTTGTTTCCCACATTTGTTGTCTTCTTATAATATTGTATTAAACATTTTGTACATAAATATTGGTATTTTATTTATTCCTTATGAATTTTTAGATGTAGAAACACTAGGTTTTGAAGTACATTGCCAAGGTCTTTTCAGAAAGGCTCTATCAGTTGACATTCTCACCAGCAGTGTGTGAGAGTGCTCATATTGTTAAGCTCTTGCAAATATTGACTATTATATTTGTTGCTTATTTGGTGAGTTAAAATAATGTAGCATCACATTTTTACTAATTTTGTATTTTTCTTAATACAGTTGAACATTTTTTTGAAATGTTTATGCAATTCTTCAAAAATTTTTAATTTATTCTTGTTTATCAATGTGGACTCAGTGTTTTTCTAAGTCTAGGCTTTTGTTGTATTTGCAGAGTATTTTAAAAATTTTGTTCAGATTTAGTTCAATTTTTACATTTTTATTTACTTAATGTTGCAAAGTTTAAAATTTTGAGTTATTAAAAATTTTCAAATTTTATTTAGATTATTTTAGAAAACTATTTTTCTTAAGAGATTAAATAAGTGTATATTCAGTTATTAAATATAATTCTTTGACCTATATATCATTTGTACCTATTAAGTATCTAAATTGTGTATTTTTCATAACCGAAGTATCTCAGTCTTCTCTCACCTTAGGGTATGATTTATGATGCCTTCTCCTGCAGCTGAGATCCATTTGGTTTTTTCTATTCCTTTAATCTGTCTATACCTTTCTCAGCAGTATACTTATTTAATTAAATTTTTGTATGTGTCAGTTACATCATATATATCTGATGGATCTTGCCCTGAAATTTTGAACTTTGGAAACTTTTCCCATAGATTTGCCCTCAGTTCTGGGGATTATTTGGCTTTAGGACACCTCGCTGCTTCTCTCTCAGCACTTTCATTGTGCACCATCCAAGGGCAACAGACTCTGATTAAATTACTTTAGGAGCTAGAGAATTCTTGGCTGTTAATAAGGAAAGAAAAATGGGAGTGAGAGAGAGGGGTGAGGGATGAGAATTTATCTAATGGGTACAATGCACACTATTCGGGTGATGGTTACACTAAAAGCCCAGACTTTACCACTGTGCAATATATCCATGTAACAAAACTGTACGTATAGCCCCTAAATCTATAAAAATAAAAATTAAAAAAAAATAAGAAAAGCGAGGAAAAGAATCATCAAAGCAGCTGCCAGTGACTACAGCACAAGAAGAGAAATCGTGGACAGGCCCAGAGAAAGGCCCAACTCTTACTTATAGGTGACTCTCTGATTTCCATGTGTGGAAGTGATGGGGAAAAAAAATCCCTTACAGAGCCACATATGGCCCAGGATCTGGTGAGGAAGCAAAGGGAACAATGCGGAAATATCCCCATAAACCGTGAGAGCATTCTGTGAGTAACTGTTATGAAAATTCAAGAGAATGATAGAACTGTCTTCACCGATTAAAACTTTCAGATAAACTTAAATAATCTAAACCTTTAATGCAATATAAACTCTATGAGAGTAGTTTAGTAAGTTATATGATTATTGTAGCCAACTAGATGTGAGATGAAAAATAAGATGATTTAATTTCCAAGGAGAAGTACATTTTGGAAAATAGTTTGGAATGAGACTTACATAAATGATTATGGCAGTGCACTCTTTCATGCATTGTGCTCCTAAAAAGGAGGCAAGGAGAAAGAGGGCTCAACATATTGCAGTCTCTTCACGTACAAACAAGAAGAAGTAGAAATTTAACTGGCACAAAGAAAATGTCTAAAGGTAGAAATTTCTTTGGAGGAGAATACCGATTACTGTTGGCCATCTATGTAGGGGCTTTACTTGAGGACAAGGGCTATGATTTCCCCAAAGTAGGGGCCAAGGGAAGCCCATGTTGTTAATGAGTAATTCTTGCTTACACCAGGGTGTTTCTCACCCAGAAGTCATCATACTGCCTATGAAGACTCTTTTATCTCTCTTTACCATCTCCTGTCTTTATCCTAAAACAGAGCCTATGGAAATAATACATATATCTATATGTATATCTATGTATATCTATATATACTAGATAGGTATATCTATATATATCTACTTCTCACCCCTCATAAAACCCAGCCAGCAGAATACTGAGCAAATAAACATAGCTGGAACTTTTAGAGTTCATTTAGTTTAATTTTTCTAGCACTCCTAATTATCTAGAAAAGGATTTTACCGTTACCTTGAAAATCATCTTAGTACTTCATATTTACCATAAGGCAGAATGTTAAAGAGAAGCACGTACACAGTCTCTTGATGCCACGAAGTATACAACCTCATGTTTTTCCTGCCAATAAAATAGAAATATTTTTTAATTTTGCTTTTATAGCCAGCAGTTATCCCACTACTTTAGACCAAAGGCTGTTGTTGGTTAGTGGTGATTTTATTTATATACATAATTAATTATGACTCGCTCTAGCAGATGGTTGTTTCAGATAATGGTTCATAGTAAACCTTTTTAACAATCATATTATTAGATTACAGAACTGGTGGCCAGTACCACCACAGGATGCTGGAAGTTAGTTTTAAACAACTGTTATCATTAACTAGAACAATATATTTGGGGCAATGGTTTTTTTAAACTACATTTTGAGGCTTAGATCTTTTTAATCATGGATAGTCTTGAGATATTCTGTCCAACAGTTCTCTCAGTAACAGAGGCCATTGTGCAATGACCTTATTGTGGTGTGTACCAAATGAGGGTGCTTCTTGCCACCCTCATTGCTATTGATTAGTGCATAACATCAATTATCATTGCATAATAAGTTGGCATAACCAGTGTTAGAGGTACATGACTCTGAAGTAAAAATACTAATATCTCAAGGTGTTTTCATATAATCTTCTTCTTTGTTTTTTAAAAAATATTTTCAACTTTTATTTTAGATTTTGAGGGGGTGCATGTGCAGGTTTGTTACATGGGTATATAGGGTGAAGCTGAGGTTTGGAGTATGAACAATCACATCACCCAGGTAGTGAGCATAGTACCCAATGGTTAGTTTTTCAACCCCTCCCTCCCTCCTGCATCTAGTAGTCCCCAATGTCTATTTTTGCCGTATTTATACCCGTGAGTACCTAATGTTTAGCTCCCACTTATAAGCTAAAACTTGGCACTTGGTTTTCTATTCCTGGATTAATTTGCTTAGGATGATGGCCTCCAGCTCCATCTACGTTGCTGCAAAGGACATGATTTTGTTTTTTTTATGGTTGTATAGTATTCCATGGTATATATGTACCACATTTTCTTAATCCAATCCACTGTTGATGGGTACCTAGGTTGACTCCATGTCTTTACTATGGTGAATAGTGCTGCAATCAACATATGAGTGCATGTGTTTTTTTGGTATAATGTTTTATTTTCCTTTGCGTATATACCCAGTAAGGGGATTGCTGGGTTGAATGGTAGTTTTTTTTAAATATTTTAATGGTAATCCTTTGAGAAATCCCCAAACTGCTTTTCACAGTAGCTGAATGAATTTACATTTCACCAGTAATGTATAAACATTTCCTTTTCTCTGCAGCCTTGCCAGCATCTGTTTTATAAACCCTTTTTAAAGAGCCAAAGACACTGTATCAATAGCAGTGCATTTCCTTGTGTTAGAATTAGTTCATTTAGTTCATCAAGCACTTCTTATTGGTTAGCCCAATACTGTCTCTGGTGATGGAGACCAAGAGAGGAATCCATAAAATGTGGGCCTTGTAATTCATTGATTCTCAAACTTTAGTGTGCATAAGAATCATCTGGGGGGCTTATTAAAAAATGTATATTTCTGGTCTTTGTCCCCATGGATACTAATTCACACAGTCTAAGAAGAGCCTTGTAGTCTACATTTTAATAAAATATTCAAGGTAATTCTGGTATAGACATTTCTCAGGCATCTTTTAATGAACGTTTAAGGAAGAACATAGACTTTGGGATCTAATTGATCAGGTACTGGCTTCCCATTTATTAACTGTGTGATCACATATAAGTTCCTAGTTCCTAAACTCACTTAATCTCATTTCCTTATTAGTAAAATTCCTAATGCAGAATTATTGAGAGTATTGGATGAGAAAGTGTATAAAAAGTACTTTGCAGAAGGTCTTGTCTGGAATAGAAACTCACTAAGTGGATGTCTTTGCTAGGATTAACAAGCAAATCTAGACCAGCTTTACTACTTTTGTGGAATCCAATTGGGAAATGTTCAAAGTAAGAATCTGGGGATAATTGAAGAATGCACGAGAAATTGACTTATGATGAAAGGCAGGAATAATTTAGCATTTGCAAATGCATAAAGTTAAAAGATTTGGAGTGGTCATGGAAAGAAACTTAGCTGAAGGGCATAAAGAAGGAACTGGTGACCAAAATGCAATAGAGGATTACATTTTCTGATGCCACTAGACAAAGAAAAAGGAAATTGCAACAGTCTTCCTAATAAAAAGCAGGAAAGATTACTGGTCACTAAGTGTGTTGGAAAGAACATTTTTAGAAATTTAAATTCATTTTAATAATACCATTTCAGTTAAGAGCAAAAAAATTATTCTCTTGCTCTTTGTTGATATACAAAACAGAGAGAGAGAAAAAAAGAAAAACACCCTGGGAACATTGTCTCCAAAGAGCAAAGAAACAAAAAAAATAAGGACTTGGTAAAGAATAGAGACCATCAAATAAGAGGTCCAGATCCTGAGATATAAATATTTTCAAAAGCCATGTATTTGTACTGAAAATGATGAACTATATCTATTTATCAAAACATTTTAGTGGATTTATGAAGTAAAAAATAATCAAATGTTACTTCACTGTACTATTTTTCATTTCACTTTATACTCAATGTTTTTATGTAATATGGGACAAATGAAGCAATAAAGGTAAATGCAAAATCAAGCGAATTTACTGGAAAATGTTTTATTTTTATAAATTGCTTATTCAAATATTGGACCCCAATGTCAAGGGCTAATGTTGAAACAGTAAAACTCATATGACCCTAACAAGTCTAGGGAGCTTTAAGTTATGCTCAAATAGCCAGTGAGCCAAAGACTATCAAAGCCAATTGAAAGCCTCCCCACAGGTCTTTCCCCAAACCCTGCCTCATACAATATTCTATCTTAACAGAACAGTCAGCAATCAAAGACTTTCTTAAGACTTCTTCTATTCACTCAACAAACCCCCTCTCCTTTCCAACCCTTTTTGGTATACCGGAACCAAAGTGACAGTAGCTGGCTTTCTTATCAGTGTAAGCTCTGCATAAATGGCCTTTGATTAATTCTGTATCAATTTTCATCCTTTTGACAATTTGAATAAGGCTTAATTTTAAATCACAACTTAGGGCCATACTGTGATAGCTTTTGCTTGAGGTCACAAAACCTGTGTGGCAGTAATATCCCTAGAGGCATGTATAAGCATGTCACAAAATGTGTATACATGTTCTTTCAGCAAGTGACCTCCCCTGTTAAAAACAGAATAAAAAAATTTTTCACTCTTTCAGAGAATAGAACTACAGAGAACATCTCCATTTGGGAGACTTGGTTTGTTTTGCAGAGCTGTATCAGAACTTCACGGAATCCTAGGTTGTTTCCAAGCTCACTGTAGCCTGAGTCTTGCCAACTCCTTCCCTCAGATTATGGTCCTTTTCCTCATAACTTTCATGTGAGCAAGTCTTACTATAAGAGGAATGGTATAGTTAAATGAAGAGTAAAGCAGAAATCAAATAACAATTTGTGAAGAAGTAGATTAATATTTTTCTGAGTCATTATAATGCTTTATAAATATTTATTTAAATAAACACTTTGGTTACTAATAAGGGTATACATCTTTTATGCTAAAATTAAGCTGATTTCTTCCAGCGATTACAACATGAAACAGGTCGGAGGTGAGATGGAGGGCACCTGCAGAGCCAACCTTACCTATGTTGGTCAATGAACTAACATGAGATATTTAATGCAGTTTGGTAGATTCCTAAAAGTCTACTCTCCCAGAATTTCTCCCACACTAAATGGCTAGGATGACTAAAACACTGGAGAAATTGACTTTTAGAGAATCCTGGTGAATAGATTGTATTTATTTTATGGCGTAATTAAAAAATGTCAATATGTTCTCAACGAGTATGAGATATTATTATGTTAGTACCTGTTAATCCTTAATATAAATTTATCAAATTAAGAGTTTGAAGATATGATTCTGGGGTGATGACAGTAGTTACTCAAAGAGACAGAGAGATTATAAAAGAGCTATAGGTGAGGGTGAAAGACAAAATTTACTCATGTCTAAATTTAGGGCAAGTTTAAAAGGTTTTCTCTACATTGTTTATTATATGTGGTTTTTTCTTTTTTTGAGAAATATTTGAAATCTATTCTTTCACTTTCTCTTTTCTTCCCTTGTCTTCTTTTTTTCCCTTTCATTTTCTCTTCCTCTTTACGTTTATTTAGAGTAGAACCTTACAATTAAACATCCTCTTAAGGCATAGAGTTGAATTTCCTATTGGCTGGATTCAGCATCTGTTGATCTGATAGACCAAAAGAGTTTGAAGAACTTTGGCAGACCTCACTGGGGAGAATGTAAGATGAGATCGTTGCCCAGCTCACCTCAGGAGAAAAGGTTTAGCATAAACACGACCTGAGAGGATGAGCCAGCCCCACCCATATCACAGCAAGCCTGGCTGCAGTTTATTACATGGCAAGCCAACTTGACTAGGACCTAAGGAATAAACCATTAAATGAGGTCAGCAGTTATGAAAAGAGGGACGCTTGCAAAGGAAAATATCTAAACCTTTCGGCATAGCATGGCAATTGCTGGGAATGAAAATAATGTAAGGGGAACCCTAAAAATGGATTTATTAATGATTGCTAACACTTATTACACACATAGTTTTACGTACTGTTTTAATAATCTACATGTCAGGAAAAATGACTAATGGGTACTAGGCTTAATACACAGGTGATGAAATAATCTGCACACCAAACCCCCATGATGCAAGTTTACAAACAAACCTGGATATGTACCCCTGAACTTAAAAGTTAAATTAAAAAAAGGTTTTATAAGGCATTTTGCCCACAATTTCAAATTTAGTAGCATGAAGTTGTTATTTTCTCCTCCTTTCTTTTTTTAAACCTGAAAATGAATTATCTGAATAAAGAAGTAAACTTTCTCCAAGTCTAAAATCCTTATTTCAGTAATCAATGTCTTTGTTCACTTAGTGAAAAGCTTTCTGCATGACAATTGTTACCTTAGAAAGAACTTGTTGGCATTCACCTCTGTCCTGAGTCTGCTCATAATTATTGTGATGAGTGCAGAAAAGCTAAAGACACACACACACTTTTTTTCTTGATGTAGAAACTTTGCCCTTGATTTTTTTGATATGAGAGCACTGGACATTGGAATATTATCTTCCAAGACCTTATTATAGGGGAGGGTACTAAAAATTTGGAATTGTCCAAGGCTATGAGTGATTGTCAGTGTTTAGAAAATAATACATTTTTAGAAAGGATAGGAAAACAAAAAGAAAGACATTGAAAGACTCATTTGTTAAATAATACAGATTATCCCTATGGGGTTATCTATACTAGTACAGTGATGGTAAGTGTGTGTGTGTGTGTGTGTGTGTGTGTGTGTGTGTGTGTGTGTGTGTAGAGCAAGAGTTTAGAGAAGAGATTATAATAGTTACCAGAGGCTCATTTATAGAAAGGTGGGTGTAAATTTTCTGCTGTGTCAGGGGGAAGAATAGTCCAATCTCTTTTCCTGGTGTTTCTGGGCATAATGTTCTTGTTAACAGATAAATAAAATTTCCTAGGATTTTGTGAGGAAGATTAATGTCTGTCTTCTTTGCATAACCCGGGAATATAAAGTACTCTGTTAGAGTAGAGGACCCTGGTATGGTAAGGGAGCTTTCAACCAAAATGCTTGCATCCCAAAGACTGGGATTAGTGTTTTTTATGTTCTTCTTTCTCATCTGTTTTATTTTTTCCTCTTTTGCTGACATAATTGGGGGACAGCTTATTTAATTATATGTACTATATTAAACTTCTAGTAGAACTCATTTTGAACATTTATTTAAATGATTTACTGTAATTTTTAAAATGAGGTTTCAATTCTTTTAAAGAAAAAATTTTAAAAGTTTCAAACGTCATTATGTGGAAACTACATAATTTTGAGGCCCAGTGGAAAAAATCCCTGGAGTAAGAATCATATCACTTGAGCCCAGATTCTTAATAAGAACCTTTCTACTTATGGGACTGTGGCAAGTAGTTTAATCTCCTGTGTCCCACCTCACCCAGTGGTTAAAAATAAGTGGGTGGGACTATGTGAAATTGAGCAGTTCTCATTTGGGTTACTAAAATAATTTATAGCCTTATTGTATGCATTCTTCTTCAATATATGTCAATGCAATAACTTGGAAGTAGTTGGAAAAGGAAAAGTTTATTCCTAAAATTAAAAGTCAAAATATTTTTGGAACAGCTAGTACAGTCTGTAATTTGTTAGCCCATAAGTTCTTCCATTGACTGACTTTTGTCTATCTCTCCTGTTACCTTCTTTTAGATAAAATAATACACATTATTTTATCTACTTTTAACGCTTGTCTTTATTTTATCTGTCTTGCAAGTCCTTAGTCTTTAACAACTCAAGCCTTCTCAGTCTCCCTCATGAGCAATGTTTGCTAGTTTATTTTATTATTATTTATTTCTATTGATGCATAATATTTGCATGTGCTAGTTTATTTTGTGTCATAAATATTACCCAGTATGTACTTCTATCACATACTTTATTGTGGACTTATTTATTAATTGTGGAAAAGGAGAGTGCAGATAAATTCTTAGCATAACATCTAGCATGTAAGTTGTACCTAATAAGTGCTGCCCATTAATATTAAGATTATTGTTCATTGGTCTTTTGAACTTCTTTAGGACAGCTATTAATGTGGTCTATTTTTACACTTCTAGTAACACACAGAAGCTGGCACATGGTAGATGCTCAAAAATTTCATTAAAATAATTATTTGAAAACTTTAAGAGCCAAAATTTCTTCTTTGCTTTATGAACTCTGTTCATTCATTTTAAATTATTGGCTTTTTAATTTCAAAATTTTAATTTGAAAGAAAATGATTAAGATTTATTTTTTATTTCTATATTCACAAACATGATTTCCACAGAAAGTGGCCAGATAAAATATATCTGTTACTCCATTTCAAATTAAGAGCATTCCCATGAAGGTGATTTCTGATGCCACTCTAAAAGAAGAAAAAGTCTTTGCAAGGGCTTTTTGTTTTTTTGAACATGGTATTAGTTTTCTATTTTTGTGCAGTAATTTGCTACAAATTTAGTGACTTAAAACAATGCTCATTTATTATTACACATTTATATATAAGTTAAAAATCCAGGTGGACTCAGCAGGGTACTCTTCCTAGGGTCTCAAAAGACTGAAATCAAGAGATCGACTAATCTGGGCTTTTATCTAGAGGTTGTGGGAAGCAATCCATTTCCAGCCTCCTTCAGGTTGTTAACAGAATTCATTTCCTGTGGTTGTAAGACTGAGGTCCCTTGCTGACAGTTGGCTGGAGGTTGTTCTCAGCATTAGAGGTTACCCACATTCCTTGGCTCATGCCCCCTCCATTTTCAAATGTAGCAATGGGACACTGATGCCTTCTCCGGACATCCCCTTCTGCCACAAGATAGAAAAGTTATCTCCTTTTGTGATTATGTTAGGGCTTCTGTGATTCAATTAGACCAAGCCACAAGACCTCCCTATCTTCAGCTCAACTGTGCTATACAATTGTGTAAACACAGGAGTGATATATTATCATACTCATATGTTCTGGGAATTAGGACAGGACATCTTTGAGGGACCATTTTTCTATTTACCACAGTCTACCCACTGGTCCCTGCAAAGATTCATGTCTCATGTCTGTTCCACATGTAAAATACATTCATCCCATTCCAATGTCCTCAAAAGTCTCATTCCATTATAGCATCAGCTTAAAATTCAAAATATCAACACTGAAATAATCTAAATAAGCATAAATGAGGTTCATGGGCACAATGGCATTCCATTTGTGGATCTGTAATATTAAATAAACATTTATCTATTCCTGTTACACAATTGTGGGACAGAAACAGAATAATAATTGTAAAAGTGGTTGTTCAAATAGGAAAAAATTGAAAATAAATGGGAGCCAAGTGTCCAAAGACATTTTGAAATCCCACTGGGCAGACTCTTAGGTTTAAAAGCCTGTGGTAAATACTTCTCTGTGGCTCTCAAAAATTCCCTCTGCGCTCTTGGTTCCACAATCTTGACATACTTTCTGCAAGTAGAATCATGGGGGTCCAATAACCTCCTTTCATTTTGTATCCTCTTTTTACCTTTAGTCCATACTGTAAGTATTTCTGCTAACATAGATATCTCAAATACCTGTGGGTCTCCCATGACACAGGGATTTACCCCATTAAACAGATCTCAAGACTGCAAATCATTTTGAGATATATTTTTTCTGTCTTTGACTTTTGGTGAAATGGCTGAGGTACAGCACCTTTAAGCTTCTTAGAAGCTGTTTGATTTGATTGAGAATATCTATAAAGCAAATTTTTAATCTCTTGTGACTTAATATTATTTTTGATCTTCCTAATATTTGAGTAAAGTGTTGCCATACACACAGATGGCCTTTACTTTATGCTAATTTTTCAAAAGCAATTTCTTAATTTTATAGCTTGTGCTGTCAGATTAGGCTAAAAATTTCCTGAAGCATCAAGTTCTGTTTGCTTTTTGTTTAACAGTTCTTCCATCAATTTATCTCTCTCCTCTCACATTTTATCATAAGCAACAAGTTGAAGCCAGGCAGTGCCTTTAATATCTTGCTTGGAAATCTCCTCAGCTAAATAAACAACTTTTATTATTTACAAGTTCTGCTTTCTACATACATTCAGGATAAAATTCTGCCAAGCTTTCAGCTGTTATATTATTATCATCCATTTTCCTTGGTTTTCAATAACATGCTCTTCACTTCATTGTAAACCTTCTCAAGCAGTATGTTTAACATCTGTAGTTTAAGAGTTCAACTAACTATAGGCTTCATCTGTCAGGATTCTTAAAATGTTATTCTCAAGCTTCTTTCGGTATCTAACACTGACTAATTCCAAAGATATGCCCACATTTTGTATATTAGTTATGGCAGTACCCCACTCCTAGTACCAAAATCTATATTAGTTTTTTATTGCTTTGTAACAAATTACCACAAATAAAATGGCTAAAAGAAACAAAAATTTATTAGCTTAAAATTCTGTAGATCAGGAGGTCAGCATGTAGGACTTTCTGCCTAGAATTCTCTATGACTGAAATAAAGATATTTGTTGTATGTGCTCTTATCTAGAGCATCTGGAAAGACTCTGTTTCCAAGGTCATTAAAGTTGTGGGTAGAATCAGTTCCCTGTGGTTGTAGGACTGAGGTTCTGGTTTCTTTGGTGACTGTTTGCTGGGGATTGCTCTCTGCTTTCAGAGGTTGCTTGCATTTTGTCTTATGTGTCCCTTTCATCTTTAGACTCGAAGTGATGTGGCGAGTCTTTCTCAGGCTTTGATTCTGTCTCACCCTATCTCCTGCCTTTTACTTCTGCTTTTAAAGGGCTTGTATGATTAGATTATCTTTTTCTCTTAAATAATCTTTGTATGTTGAAATGAACTGACTTAGGACTTTGATTACATCTGTAACCCCCCTTCAAAACAAAGCTTAGTTTAGTGTCTAAGTAAATAGAGGCTTAAAAACCTTTTTTTGAGGGATGGGTGATCTTTAGACCTCTTTCTGCTACAACTATTACTATTACAACTATTTATGTAAATCACAAACCAATTTATAAATAGAGGCTTAAAAACCTTTTTTTTTTTTTTTTTGAGGTGTGGGTGATCTTTAGACCTCTTCCTGCTACAATTATTACTATTACAACTATTTATGTAAATCATAAATCAATTTGAAGTCAATACACAACTTTTTACCCAATGCAAAGTTTTTGATTTATGTTAAATGTATCCATGATAAGCATCATTATTTAATACTTCTACAGTTTCATTAATTCCACACTTCTCTCTGAACATGTAATCAACACTCCTTAAAAACTCACAAAACAATTACTATCTTGCTAACATGTTTCCTTGAAATTGTCTCTTATGATATCTGAAAAGATTTCAAAATTTTAATCTAATTATAGAGCTTCGTTATCTTTGAATGTCACTGTGTTCTTCATATCTTAGTATAAGAAAACAGAGAATCAGATTTTCAAATCAGACTAAGACAAATTAAAAATTTTTGCTAGTATCATGCTTTAATAATTTTAAATAGCTTAGTTTTCATAACAGAAGTGTGTTATTTGCATTTTTAAGTATCAATCTGGGTCAAGTTTTTTTCTTTCACAGATAAAGGGAGAGAATATATTGCAGATCATTTACATTCCATAGTACATAAACATTTAAAAGATGAAATATCATTGGTATACTTTTCTGTAAAGAGATAAACTTCTCCAAAATTTATTTCTTTTTTATTTATTATACACTTTGTGTTACTGTGGACCAGAAGCTAACTCATTCACACATGCATGTTTGCATGTGCACATGCACACGAGTGGACAAACATACACACATACATTTCAAGCACATTTATCTTGTTAGGAGAGAATAATGGAGACAATGAGAGGGCTTAACAGCAGTGGCATGTAAAGAAACTGCATTTTGGGAAGAGATAATAAAAATGTAGGCATGATGTAGCCTACCAAACATTAATTTTTCTTTTGATACTCAGAAAATTCAGACTTTTGGGGTAGGGGAGAGCAGCAATGTATCCAATTCAAACAAAGTTCCAGCCCCTTTTGCAGATAACAATGGCCATGTAACCCAACAGTGGACAATGACTTATAAATAGAAGTGAGGCTTCTGGGAAAACTCCTTGCAAAGGGGTCAGATTCAGTGATTGTATGGTTTTGCCTTTCTTCTGGATTGGTTCCATATGTGGAGCTTCATCTTACGGCCACAAAGCCACTCTGAGAGAAGGGTCAAGAGGAATGAAGTGACTTTATCCCTGACATGTATGAGCTGCTGAACTACACCAGAAAGTACTTATCTCTGGACATCTCACAGTGTGAGAAAAAAGCACAACATATAATTTGTTTAGGCCACTGTTGGCAGGGGGAGTTGTGTTACTTGGCAGCAATTCTTCAGTCACATAGTAGTTCAGAGTAGTGCCTAAAAACTTGGTTACATCACCATAGTAGAGGAGTACATGAATCCTTTGACCTGCTGAAATACAGTAATCCTACCTTATTTGTGGCTGTGCTTCCAGGTCTCAGTTACACACAGTTAACTGCAGTCCAAAAATATTAAACACAAAATTACAGAAATAAATAATTCATAAGTTTTAAATTGTGTGTTATTCTGGATAGCGTGGCGAAATCACAAGCTGACTGCTATCTCACCAAGGATGTGAATCATGCCTTTGTACAGTGTATCCACATGTATACGCTTCCCACCTAATAGTCATTTAGTAGCTGACGTTGTTATTAGATTGACTACTGCCATATGTCAGTGCTTGTGGCCAAGGTCAACAGTAGCTTGATACCATATCACAATGCCTATGTCATTCACCTCACTTCATCTCACCCTGTGGCATTTTATTGTCTCACATCATCACGGGAAGAAAAAAGATGAATACAATACAATAAGATATTTTCAGAGACCATATCCACAGAACTTTTATTAAAACATATTGCTATAATTGTTCTATTTTATTATTAGTTGTTGTCAATCTCTGTGTGCAATTTATAAGTTAAACTTTATCATAGGTATGAATGTATAAGAAAAAAACATAGTATATATAAGGTTTGGTGTTATATGTAATTTCAAGCATCTATTGGAGGTCTTGGAACATGTTCCCTGAGGATAAGGTGGGGACTTGACTTATATGTCTAAAGGCATTTGTGGGTATCAGTTGTCTATATGAAAATATAATCTCCTGTATTTGTTTAAAAACTCCTCAAAGGATTTCAATCTTTGTTTCTACCACATTTTAACAGGATTCAAAACATACAATGGACGAATTCATCTAAGCTGTATGTTATGAGAACCAATTAAATCAATGAGGGCAAAGAAGCATTCACATTAGATTTTTGCAGCTTGCCATGTAAAGATTATTTTTATTAGGGGAGGGAAAATAAGGAATAGAAAAAGCTCTCTGATGAGGAAGAAAAGGGGAAAGGTCCTAAGGAATCCCAGTATGAATTTGCAGGCAGCACTTCGGAAGACTAAGTGCAACCATCCTCCCACTCAGCATCACAAAAGAGTGTATTCAGATAGGAGGAGTCATAACCCTGGAAAATAGAAAAGACTGGTATAGAATTATATGGACTGTGTCAAGAATCTTGGAGGAAATACAAAATGGGAATGTTTAAAAGTTGTTTTCTGGGTAAGATCTGTTTGATGTGTGTTGTAGTATGGTTTTCACAGATGACTGTGAGAAGGGAAATTTTGGATTTTTATTTTGTGTTGAGTAGCACAATTGTCAAACTGGAAAAAGGCAGCAGGACTTTTTCTTTGTGGGTGTTTCATTTCCATTTACTAACATTGATAAGAGAAGTCTGTAACTGAAACTTAGTAAATTCATAAGAGAGTTTCTAATTTTATAATTTTTTTCCTTTTGATTGTTACTACTTGAGTGGATAAAAAACATACCTGGATTCACTCATTCTTAGTTAATTATTAAATTCTTTCTATGAATTTATTGAGTCCCGGCCATGTGCCGGGCACTGTATTTGGGGCTGCCAATACAGCAATGAACAACCAGATCTGTTTTCTGCTCTCTGAAATTAATGTTTTTCATGAAAGATGGGGAAATATGAAAGTAACAGAAAGAGAGAGAGTACAGAAATTTAGATTAGGAAATTCTGGGTACACAGGAAAAGGATAAGAGAACATTTAGTCTAAATCTGGTAGAATGATGAGCTGTGCTCCTGAAGGGAGCCTCTTAGTCTTGTATTTAAAAACTGTTATCAAGGTTCAGGAATTTCCCTGTTTAGAAGATTTTTATGCTTCATGTTCTAAGCTAAAATACCAACTTTTAAATTGTAATATAATTTCATCTGGTATTCATGGTCTTATGAAATAATAAGAATCAAATCTATGCTAAATCATGAGAAAAAATAATCATAATTAGAACATATTTCCATGCTTCCTTAATTTCTCTTTCTTATTTGTTTAATAAAAAACAAAAAAACAATGAAACAAAGCAGAAAAAGCCAAACAATCAACCCAGTTTATTATAAAATAATTTGTTATGATGTGTCTTCTTGCTGTGAACATTGTACTTTTAAATTTCAAGCCGGGCGTGGTGGCTTATGCCTGTAATCCCAGCACTTTGGGAGGCCAAGGTGGGTGGGTCATGAGGTCAAGATATCGAGACCATCCTGGTCAACATGGTGAAACCCCATCTCTACTGAAAATACAAAAAATTAGCTGGGCATGGTGGCGCATGACTGTAATCCCAGCTACTCAGGAGGCTGAGGCAGGAGAATTGCCTGAACCCAGGAGGCGGAGGTTGCGGTGAGCCGAGATTGCACCATTGCACTCCAGCCTGGGTAACAAGCGAAACTCCGTCTCAAAAAAAAAAAAAAATAAATAAAAATAAAAAAATTTCAGAAGGACCAAGTTTTTACTTTATTCTATAAAAAATATCAGTTGACAATATTATTGCCAATTTAATAAAGTTATAATGTTGCATGTAATAAAGTATTTTTTTCTATTTCATGGCAAAATATCCTTTTTGTGCAAAATGTCTTCCATCAATATTGTTTTCCTCACAAGCTACCCAATGATTAGTATCAGTTATGCTTCATGGTACATTTAGCATCTTAAGCCATAGCCATGTTAATTGTGAAATGTTTAATTTCCAGGGGAAGTGTTGATTTCGAATATAATCTCATGCATATAAATTGTTAACCTGAAGCGTGAAGAGAAACATTTGTTCAGGGTGCTCCAAACACTGGAAAGGGTGGGAGAGGATGGAGAGGCAGGAAGAAGGAAGGAACATGAGGAAGAAATGATGTTTATTCACCAATGGCAATTATGGAGTTTTATTAAATGTCCCAACACAAATTATATAAAATGGCCTAGGGAAGTATGTCTCAATATTTAGCATCTGTACCATCTGAGGCCTTTTAAAAATGCAGATTCTGATTTCATAGTACAGGTCTGGGCCTGAGATGATACATTTCTAACCAACTTCCACAAACTGCTGGTCTGTGGAGTAGCCAGGGTCTAGAGGTGTGATTTGTACTGAACATTGGCTCACCACAAAAACACCTGCAGAATTGGAAAAGATCTTGACACTCAGGCCATACTTCTGAAAGAATAAGTTAGAATTTCTGGTGCTGAGACTCAGGCTTCAGTATTTCTTAAATATCTCCCAGTATATAACAATCTGCAGCTAGACTTAAGAAACCACTAGTCAGAAGACGATTGTCCCTTATCATTGGCAAGAGCTGGTGTGTTCACTCCAGTGGTGCTTTAGAATCACTTATAAGCTGAAAGTCAAATTACACCATTACATTTACCATGTACATTTCTCAACTGTACAATAGACTACAGTTGAGAAAACAAAACATGCACCACATTATTTAAATAAAAACATATCCAGTACACAAAGAATACTTTTGGCTTATAGATTCTCAGAAATGTTATGGTTTCTGTCCTTGCATAATTTTGCTATTGAGTTCCTGTGTATAAGTATATTTTGGGAATAGTGGTTAAAACAAGAAAATAAAGCATTAGATTTCTCACTGCATCAGTCTAGAGTTATTGGAAGGCTGATTTCTTCACACTGATTTATCTGATCTTCATAGGAATGGCAGGATTTCAGGGAACAAAACTTCAAATGCTTGTTCCAACTTCTCCTGGTTCATTCCATACAGAGTAAGTTTCTTCTGAGGATAGTCCTTCCGACAGCCAGGATTACCCCTACTTCCACATATACAGAAAAGTATCAATTTTAGATTTTTAACATAGCACTGACTTAAAATTGCTTTCCTTTGCTCAAACTAACTGCATTGGTGAATGTTTTTAACTGCAAGCAACTAAAAAGGAGTCTGGGTGAATTAAACAAAAAAGAATTTGTTTGAAAGGGTAACGGCACACTCACAGGACCACTCACCATCAAAAAAACTGAATCAAGGCTGAACTTCCAGGAAGAATGCCCAAACCACACTGTAGAACTGTTTGAAGGAGAAATTGCTGCTGCTGCTGCTACTACTGCTAGATGTTAGCATATTCCCTGCTACCATTTTGCACCAGAAACACAACATTGCAGCCACTTTGTGGATTGGCCTGGTGATTTGGTGGGAGATAAGGATTCTTACAACTGCTTAGAAGCAATCAATTCTGTCTGGGCTGTAGTAGCAAGAAAGTTTGCTTTCTCTTTCCTGGTATCTGAAGGAATACCACCTCAGATGCTATTCCTTCAGATACCAGGAAAGAGAAAGCAAACATTTTTTTCCACCTCATTCAGAAAAATAAGAGCAGCAGTGTTTTTGTCCATGTCCCAGTGGTAGCTGATTACCTCTCACATGATGCTCCCATTGAGGGGAGTGGCTTGCCCTGATCTCCTGCCTTCCCAGATCTTTCTTGTGAATACCTAGTAGAGGATCATGGAAACAAGTTTGTGAGTGAGTGTAGACTACCCTTCAGGGACGCCATGTTTGGGACCCCTTCCATGAACGCTCCCTTCGTGGAAGCTGTTTTTCTCTCTCCTGGATTTCCCCTCTGGAGTCCCCTTCCACACTTTCTCGTGGAAGCCTGTCTTCTCCTCCTAAACTCTATCTCTCTCTATTCCCTTCCATTCAGTGTGAAAGCTGCTTTCATCCTGGATTCTATCTTTCTGGATTCTCTCACTCAGTGTGAGAGTTAGCTGTTCTTTCTCACTCCTCCTGTTTCTCTCTCTCTTTAATCACTTTCTACAAACAAACAAACAAACAAAAACAACAACAAAAAAAAAACTACCCTTCTATTTGAGGCTCTAAGTTATTCCAGATTGTTTCATTAGCCCACACTTGGCCTTTAGGAATTTGTTAAAGTTATAGCTTACCTATTCCTGCTTACTTTATGGAAGCAACTGCTTCCTTCTATGCTCTGCTGAATGGTTCATGTGTCCACCCTCTCTTCAGAGCGTCTGGTCACACTTTGAAATTCAGTTAAGTTTGTTTTCTTATTATCTGAGGTCTCTAATGGGTTTGATAATTTTGTTTTTTGGTAGATTATCTGGCTTTTCTTGTTTTTAGGATGACAGTGATGTTCTTTCGCAGCATTGTACATTCTATGCTGAAGTAAAACCCGTTACCATTATTTTAAAAATTTTAAACATTATATTGTCTTTTTAAAAAATTAAGAAAATAATTGTCTTTTGTAATTGTCCACATATTTACCATTTTCAGTGCTTGTCATTTCTTTATGTTTAAATGATTTTCATCTGGTATCTTCATTTCTGTTCAGCTTAAGAACTCCTTTTAGCATTTTTTTTTATGTAAATCTGCTGGCAACTAATTTTGCCAAAAGTTGCATATCTAAACATGACCTTATTTTGCATTTAGTTTTATGAAAGACATTTTACCAGATATAGAATTCCATGTTGACAGTTTCCTTTTCATTTCAGGTCACTAAAGTATTGTTGCACTGTCTTTTGTATTGATTGATTGATTGATTGACTGTTTTGAGATGGAGTCTCACTCTATTGCCCAGGCTGGAGTGCAGTGGTGCAATCTTGGCTCACTGCAATTGCCGCCTCCTGGGTTCAAGAGATTCTCCTGTCTCAGCCTCCCAAGTAGCTGGGTTACTTGTTGGATGTGGACAGCAGCAGCCCCCTTCCCACAGCTCCACTAGGTAGTGTCCTAGAGGCAACTTTGAGTGGGGGCTTCAACCCCACATTTCCCTTTGGCACTGCCCTAGCAAAGCCTCTCTGTGAGGGCACCAACCCTAAAGAAGCCTTCTTCATGGGCACCCAGGTTTTTTCATACATCCTCTGAAATCTAGATGGGAGCTGCCAAGGCTTCTTCACTCTTACATGCTGTGCACTTACAAACTTAACACCACTTGGAGGCTGCCAAAGTTTACAATGGCTTGTACTCTCCAAAGTGGCAGCTGGAGCTCTACCTAGGGCCCATTGAGTAACTGGTGGAGCAAAGCAGCTGGGATGTGGGAAGCAGCCCCCTGAGGTGGCACAGATCAGTGGTGCTCTGGGCCTGGACTCAAAAACCAAAACATTCTTTCCTCCTAGGCCTCTGGGGCTGTTATGGGAGGTGCTGCCTCTAACATCCCTTTATGGCCTTTTCCCCATTGTCTTGGATGTTAGCACTTGGCTCCCTTTCAGTCATGCTAATATCTATAACAAGTAGTTGCTCTTCAGTCCACTTGATTTCCCTCCTGAAAATGCTTTTTTCTTTCTCTACCACATGGCCAGGGATGCAAGATTTCCAAACTTTTACACTCTGAATTCCTTTAAAATATGAGTTCAAACATTAAGTCATTCATTTGCTCTCATTTCTTATTGTAGGTTTTCAGAAGCAGCCAGGTTGTTTCTTGAATGCTTTGCTGTTTAGAAATTTCTTCCACCAGTTATCCTAAGTTATCACTCTTAAGTTCAGCCTTACACAAATCCCTAGCATATAAACACAATGCAGCCAAATTCTGTGCTAGAGCATAACAAGGGTAACCTTTGTTCTCATTCTCAATAAACTTCTGATTTCTGTCTGAGCACTCATTAGCCTGCCCTTCACTGTCCATATTTCTATTGGCATTTTAGTCACAGCCAATAACCTAGTCTCTTAAAAGCTCTAAACTTTTTCTCATCTTCCTATCTTCTTTTGAGTCCTCTAAACTCTTCCAACCTCTGTCCATTACTAAGCTTTAAGGGCACTTCTACATTTTCAGGTATCTTTATAGCAATGACCCACTCCTTGGTTGCAATTCTTTTTTCCCATTTTTGCCTTGCTACAAAAAATACCTGAAGCTGGGTAATTTATGGAGAAAAGAGGATTAATTGGCTTACAGTTCTATAGGCTGTACAGAAAGTATGGCACTGGCATCTGCTCAGCTTCTGCTGAGGCCTCTAGGAGATTTTACTCATGGCAGAAGGTGAAGGAGGAACCAGCATATCACATGGCAAGAAAAAGAGCAAGACAGAGAAGGGGGAGGTCCCAGATTCTTAAACAACCAGATCTTGTGTGAACTAACAGAATGAGAACTCACTCATCACCAAGAAGATGGCACTAAACCATTCATGAGGGATTCACCCCCATTTAAATTATATGACTGAGTTTATCAAGTCTGGGGGTTTCCTTTTTTTTTTAATAGTTGGAAAAAGTTGGCCATTATTTCTTCAAAATTTTTTTGCCCTCTTCTCCCTCTTATCTCTCTCTGGAACTCTAACTGCACTTATTTTGTACAGCTTAAAATTATCTTTCAATTCATTGAGTCAGTTATTATTTTTATTTTTATTTCTTTGTGCTTTTGACTTGTTTTTACATTTACTGTTGGTTCTGCAGAATGTAATCGGCTATTAATTCAATGTATTATTTAGTTTATATAATGTATTTTTCATCTCTTGGATTTTACCTATTTTGTTAGAGTTTTAAAATAGCTCTTGAAAGTCCTGTTATTACATTCATCTTCTCCTACAATTTTCTTAACATGTTTGTATTGTGTAGTTCTTATATAATAATTCTGACATTTAGATTATTTGTGGCTCTACTTCTGTTTATTCTTTATTTTGATTATGAACCAATTTTACCTGTTTCTTTGCGTGTCTAACGCTAAAGATTATTGATGATATGTTATTACAGTTGACTAAGTCCTCTTGCTCTGAAGTGTTGAATTTTGTTCTAACAGGCAGTTAAATCACTAGTGAAGCTACCTAGATCCCGTGGAAAATTTATTTAGGCCCTGTTAGGGTGATTTGTTTTTATTTTACTCTTAATCCACGGATATAGTGCTTAGTCTTAAGCTATAGTCATTATTGTAAGGCTGACAATCTCTCATAATTTGGTACAACTTGAACTCCAAACCCCACTTTTCCAGAAATAGACCACTGCTGAAATCACTTCTCAGCAATTGTGATCCTTTAGCTTGGTTCCTTGAAATCTCAAGGAATGGTTTACATTCTAAAATGTAGAACGTATCCAAAGATTTGACAAGTATTTGCAGGCAGAGTTTAGGGCTGATCCATTTGTGGCTTTCTCATGTTCAAGCAGTGTTGTTGTCTGGCTGTGAGATTCCTTGTCTCATGGCCACAGAAAACTAGGATGCGGACACAAAAAGTGAGGTTCGGTGCGGAAGTTTAATAGGTGAAAGAAAGAGAAGAGCTCTCTCTGCTTCAGAGAGGGGGGTCCCAGAGAAATGGGTGCTGCTTCTGTGGTGAAGTGCAAGAAATTTTGTTGATGATCTTGAGGAGGTGATGTCTGATTTACATAGGGCACAAAAGATTGCTTGGACCAAGTGTACCATTTTCATAGGGTGCAAAAAAGCTGACCACCCCTCCCCTGATCTTTTATTATGCAGATGGGTTCTCTACCTGACCAGTGCCATGTTGCCTGTTCCTTTATTGCACAAGTGGGTATTAAGAAAAGGTAACATAGCGCCTCCATGCTGAACATCCCTGGCACTCAGGTAGGCCATTTCTATTGGCACAGCTGCCAGCACTCCCCCCATGCAAGCTTGTTTATCTATGTCTGCAGCTTGACTTTTTAGGCTACTCTTTGTTAGAAAAGATAGGATTTTGGGGTTGCTTTTTATTAAAATGGAAATTCCACCAAGGACTCTGTTGCCCTCACTATCTGCCTAAATAACTTCTACCTCCTCTATCAATGTTTGGGATTTCCCTTTTTAATTTCTATCAAAGATCAACCCTGAACTTTGACCTACAACCCCTCAGCCAAATAAGAGAGCTGCTTACTGTTTGAGCTCAATAATTTATGCATAATACAAACTAGGAAGTATCATTAATGGAAAATCCAGTCAAATATAGATCTCTGTTATTTAACTTCTCTTCTTTCAGGGGCTATAGCCTCTCCAGTCTCTGCTTCCTTTTGTAGGAATGGCATTTTAAAAGTGGATCGTGAAGACAAAAATTAGCTAGGCCTGGTGGCGCATGCCTGTAATCCCAGCTACTTGGGTGGCTGAGGCAGGAAAATTGCTTGAACCTGGGAAATAGAGGTTGCAGTGAGCTGAGATTGCATCATTGTACTCCAGGCTGGGTAACAGAGTGAGATTCTGTCTCAAAAAATAAAAGTGGATTTTGAGGAAACAGTGCAGTTTTAAAATAGATGCAAAACACAACAATTTCTTTCCCAAATAAATAAAATAAGAGCACAGAGAGTTTTTCTTTGACATATTGTAGGCTATCAAACCCACTTCTATGCCTTTTTCCTTTAAGCGTCTATGGATTAGACATTTTACTAAGCCTGAACTTTAAAAGGATACAATGATCTTACCTTATGGGACTTTTGATACTATGCATAGTGTTGTTAACATGAAGTAATTGAACAGATCAGCATCCGGTTTAAAAGAGTTTAAGTAAAACCTGAAAATAGCCATTCAGGTAACAGAAACTTCAAAGGATTGGGGTCAATGCTCTGAAGTTAAAATTAGTTAAGATCTTGCTTATATAGGCAGAAAACAAAGAAATGTAGGAAGATTATAACATTTTCTATACAAGTCTGGTTTATAAGTTACAACAATTTAATTACAGCTTTCCTTCTTTTTTTCCAACTTCAAATTCTGTATTTAACATTCCATCCTAGATAATGTGATAGTCAGGCAGTCTTTCTATGGGAGAGGAAAGAGGGAAGTTCATCTACAGTCAAGATCAACAGATAAGAGGGAAAGGGCCTTCCCTGGTACCTTTCAGTCCTTTACAACATTTTAGAAAACAATGTAGGTAAGGAAAAAGGCTAATCTATAATCAGAGACAAAAAGTTACATGATTCAGGTCCCATAATCGTACTCTCTTAAGTCTCAAAATATTTAAATGTTCCAACCACTTAGATTTTGAATTACATGTCTTCACAGCATGCATTACAGTATTTATAGCTATTCACTTCTTTTTGTGCTTACTTTATTTCAGGCACTATGATAAGTACTCAATTTTATTATTTCCTTCAAACTTTATAAATTATATCCATTACCATTTAATATACGAGTAACTGAGGCCTAATGAGATCCAATACATGTTCCAGGGTCATAAAGAACGTGTTAGGACCAGGATGTAAATTCAGGTCCATCTAAGTCCAAAGCCTATGCCTATAACCTTTCAGCAATAAATGGAATTATTTGCTAATCATTTTATTGCACAATTTCTTATAGTATGAAGATTCCTTTTTCTGACTTAGAAGATTATATTTGCCTGGGAATTTACAAAATTACAGAAAATTAATCATTTTATTGGATTAGGCAGGATAGCTCATCTTATATTTGGTTTAATAGAACAATTTTTATTTTAAAACCTTTGTTTTGGTCTTGAAATTTGGCAGATAAATAAGGGCATTAAATGCATATGGGCTCCTTGAGAGGAGTATTATTTGATAGCATATGTCCAGATGATGACTGCTCAGCTGGAAGCAATTCAAATTATGAGGTGTCTTTATCTTTTAATAGTTACTATTACCTCACTGAATAATGATTAGGAGCTACATTTTATTTTCCTTACATAATGATATATTGCAACAAAATTATATCAGGCAGCAAAATTCCCCATTTTAAGTGGGAAAAACACTTTCAGGTTTTAATATAGCCTACAGAAACAACATTTAATGAGAAATCCAAAGACATTTGCAGTAGAAGATAACTCACAGTCATAAAACTCATAGTCATGATTTTCATTAGTTTTCAATGTTTTGGGTCATGAACTTCAATTACTGCTTCCATTAACTACACACTTTCTGTATTTTTTCCTCACTGTTCACCAATATAAAAGGTAAGGCATTTCTCCTTAAGAATACTGTCAGTGTTTGCCAAGGACCCATTCTCAATTCAGTGTTAATTTTCTGTTTCCCAAAGAGCCAACATGTTGTTTGTTGACTAAAATACCCATTGCTTCATTCCATCAGTAGTTGGTATTCAGTTGATGGTCAAAATGCTTTAGAATTTATCGAAATAAAAGCATGCTGTAAGAATACAATCAACAATTTTAGGGAGCTAACAAAATGTTTAAATTTTTGTCTTTCTGGTTTAGCCATGAATCAATAATGATATAAAGCAGGTAGATATTAAAGATAAGGGAAAATTAACATAAATTTAAATTGCATCAGAAAGTTTTTAAAATTTAAAACTTTCAAAAGGGCCTGGTTATATTGTTTTGTTGTAAATTTTGCTAAAGAAAATAGACACGATCAGATTCATGTAAGATATTTCTGTTTACTATCATGTATTTAATCTATCTGTAATCTAATATTAGTTACTAAGTTTTGGCCAGCACTTTTTCATGCATTTTATTAAATTTCTCTTAATTGTATTATTATCTTGAGAGATTTACAACTGTATTGTCATCTGTAATTTAAGTAATATGTACCATTAGCATATTAGAACTACATTAAAGAAAATATAAATCCATTTGTAATTCCTAAAGGTTAACATGTTTTATCTTTGCTTTTCCCCCTTGATTTAACTTACATGGATATAAATATTTTTACAGAATTATATACAGCTATAGTAAATATAGTCATGTTTACAAACAGATAACTTAATTTTTAATGAAACAACTCAATTGTATTTTTTTTTTTAAATTTTTATTGCATTATAGGTTTGGGGGTACATGTGCAGAACATGCAAGATAGTTGCATAGGTACACATATGGCAGTGTGCTTTGCTGCCTTCCTCCCCTTCACCCACACTTGGTAGTCATCCCCAGGTCATCCCCCCCAGCCCCCCGCTGCTGTCCCTCCCCCATTCCCCCCAACAGTCCCCAGTGTATAGTAGACTGCCTCTCTGTGTCCATGTGTTCTCATTTTTCTCACCCACCTATGAGTGAGTATATGCGGTATTTCTTTTTCTGTTCTTGTGTCAGTTTGCTGAGAATGATGTTCTCCAGATTCATCCATGTCCCTACAAAGGACACAAACTCATCATTTTTGATTGCTGCATAATATTCCATGGTGTATATGTGCCACATTTTCCCAGTCCAGTCTATCATCGTTGGGCATTTGGGTTGGTTCCATGTCCTTGCTATTGTAAACAGTGCTGCAATGAACATTCGTGTGCATGTGTCCTTATAGTAGAACGATTTATATTCCTTTGGATAGATACCCAGTAATGGGATTGCTGGGTCAAATGGAATTTCTATTTCTAGGTCCCTGAGGAATTGCCACACTGTCTTCCACAATGGTTGAACTAATTTACACTCCCACCAACAGTGTAAGAGTGTTCCTATTTCTCCACATCCTCTCCAGCATCTGCCGTCTCCAGATTTTTTAATGATCGCCATTCTAACTGGTGTGAGATGGTATCTCAATGTGGTTTTGATTTGCATCTCTCTAATGACCAATGATGATGAGCACTTTTTCATATGTTTGTTGGCCTCATGTATGTCTTCTTTTGTAAAGTTTCTGTTCATATCCTTTGCCCATTTTTGAATGGGCTTGTTTGTTTTTTTTCTGTAAATCTGTTTGAGTTCTTTGTAAATTCTGGATATCAGCCCTTTGTCAGATGTGTAAACTGCAAAGATTTTTTCCCATTCTGATGGTTGCCGATTCACTCTAGTGACTGTCTTTTTTGCCGTGCAGAAGCTGTGGAGTTTCATTAGGTCCCATTTGTCTATTTTGGCTTTTGTTGCCAATGCTTTTGGTGTTTTGGTCATGAAGTCCTTTCCTACTCCTATGTCCTGAATGGTTTTGCCCAGATTTTCTTCTAGGGTTTTTATGGTGTCAGATCTTATGTTTAAGTCTTTAATCCATCTGGAGTTAATTTTAGTGTAAGGTGTCAGGAACGAGTCCAGTTTCTGCTTTCTGCACATGGCTAGCCAGTTTTCCCAACACCATTTATTAAATAGGGAATCCTTTCCCCATTGCCTGTTTTTGTCTGGTTTATCAAAGATAATATGGTTGTAGATATTTTGTGTTGCCTCCGATGCTTCTGTTGTGTTCCATTGGTCTATATCTCTGTTTTGGTACCAGTACCATGCTGTTTTGATTACTGTAGCCTTGTAGTATAGTTTGAAGTCTGGTAGCGTGATGCCTCCCGCTGTGTTCTTTAGTGGTCTATTTTGTTGATCTTTTCGAAAAACCAGCTCTTAGATTTATTGATTTTTTGAAGGGTTTTTCTTGTCTCTATCTCCTTCAATTCTGCTCTGATCTTAGTTATTTCTTGTCTTCGGCTAGGTTTTGAGCTTTTTTGATCTTGCTCCTCTAGCTCTTTCAATTTTGACGATAGGGTGTCAATTTTGGATCTCTCCACTCTTCTCATGTGGGCACTTATTGCTATATATTTTCCTCTACAGACTGCTTTAAATGTGTCCCAGAGATTCTGGTACATTGTGTCTTCGTTCTCGTTGGTTCCAAAGAACTTCTTTATTTCTGCCTTCATTTCATTGTTTATCCAATCAACATTCAAGAGCCAGTTGTTCAGTTTCCATGAAGCTGTGCGGTTCTGAGTTATTTTCTGAATTCTGAGTTCCAACTTGATTGCACTATGGTCTGAGAGACTGTTTGTTATGATTTCAGTTGTTTTGCATTTGCTGAGGAGTGCTTTACTTCCAATTATGTGGTCAATTTTGGAGTAGGTGTGATGTGGTGCTGAGAAGAATGTATATTCTGTGGATTTGGGGTGGAGAGTTCTGTAAATGTCTATCAGGTTTGCTTGTTCCAGGTCTGAGTTCAAGTCCTGGATATCCTTGTTAATTTTCTGTCTGGTTGATCTGTCTGCTATTGACAGTGGAGTGTTAAAGTCTCCCACTATTATTGTGTGGGAGTCTAAGTCTCTTTGTAAATCATTAAGAACTTGCCTTATATATCTGGGTGCTCCTACATTGGGTCCATATATATTTAGAATCATTATCTCTTCCTGTTGTATTGATCCTTTTACCATTATGTAATGACCTTCTTTGTCCCTTTTGATCTTTGTTGCTTTAAAGTCTATTTTATCAGAGATGAGAATTGCAACTCCTGCTTTTTTTTGCTCTCCATTTGCTTGGTAAATCTTCCTCCATCCTTTTATTTTGAGCCTTTGTGTATCTTTGCATGTGAGGTGGGTTTCCTGGATACAGCACACCGATGGGTTTTGGTTTTTTATCCAACTTGCCAGTCTATGTCTTTTGATTGGTGCATTTAGCCCATTTACATTCAGGGTTAATATTGTTATGTGTGAATTTGATACTGCCATTTTGATGCTAGCTGGCTGTTTTGCCCATTGGTTCATGTACATTCTTCATTTTGTTGATGGTCTTTAGCATTTGGTATGCTTTTAGGGTGGCTGAAACTGGTTGTTTCTTTCTATGTGTAGTGCCTCTTTCAGGAGCTCTTGTAAAGCAGGCCTAGTGGTGACAAAATCTCTGAGTACTTGCTTGTTCATGAAGGATTTTATTTTTCCTTCACTTATGAAGCTCAGTTTGGCTGGATATGAAATTCTGGGTTGAAAGTTCTTTTCTTTAAGGATGTTGAATATTGGCCCCCACTCTCTTCTGGCTTGTAGAGTCTCTGCCGAGAGATCTGCTGTGAGTCTGATGGGCTTCCCTTTGTGGGTGACCCGACCTTTCTCTCTGGCTGCCCTTAGTATTTTCTCCTTCATTTCAACCCTGGTGAATCTGACGATTATGTGCCTTGGGGTTGCTCTTCTTGCAGAGTATCTTTGTGGTGTTCTCTGTATTTCCTGGAGTTGAGTATTGACCTGTCTTGCTAGGTTGGGGAAATTTTCCTGGATAATATCCTGAAGAGTGTTTTCCAGCTTGGATTCATTCTCTTCGTCACATTCTGGTATACCTATCAAACGTAGGTTGGGTCTCTTCACATAGTCCCACATTTCTTGGAGATTTTGTTCATTCCTTTTTGTGCTTTTTTCTTTAATCTTGGTTTCTCATTTTATTTCATTGAGTTGATCTTCGACTTCTGATATTCTTTCTTCAGCTTGGTCAATTTGGCTGTTGAAACTTGTGCATGCTTCGTGAAGTTCTTGTGTTGTGTTTTTCAGCTCCTTCGATTCATTCATATTCCTCTCTAAGTTGTCCATTCTTGTTATCAATTCCTCGAATCTTTTTTCAAATCTTTTTTCAAGGTTCTTAGTTTCTTTGCACTGGTTTAGAACATGTTCCTTTAGCTCACTGAAGTTTCTCATTATCCACTTTCTGAAGTCTGATTCCGTCATTTCGTCACATTCATTCTCCGTCCAGCTTTGTTCCCTTGCTGGTGAGGAGTTTTGGTCCTTTTTTGGAGGTGAGGTGTTTTGGTTTCGGGTGTTTTCCTCCTTTATGCGCTGGTTTCTTCCCATCTTTATGGATTTATCCGCCTGTCGTCTTAGTAGTTGCTGGTTTTTCAATTGGGTCTCTGTGTGGACACTGAGATTGTTGATGATGAAGTATTTCTGTTAATTAGTTTTCCCTCTAATGGTCTATCCTCTCTGCTGTATGATTGCTGAGGTCCACTCCAGGCCCTGTTTGTCTGGGGTATACCTGCAGCAGCTGCAGAACAGTGAGGGATGATACCAGTTTCTTTTTCTGCTGCCCTTGTTCCAGAATGATGCCAGCCAAATGTCAGTCTGATTAGTCCTTTTCTGGGGTGACTCCTTGGATATAAAGGGGTCAGGGAGCTGCTTGAGGAGACAGTCTGTGCTTTATAGGAGCTCCAGTGCTGAGCTGTGAGCTCCATTGTTCATTCAGTGTTGTTGGGAGGTTGTTTATGTCTGCTGCAATAGAACTCATAAAACACCACCCTTTTTTTTTTCCACCCTTAGATGCTCTGTCTCAGGGAGTTGGGGCTTTCTTTATGAGTATCTGTTGCACTGTCCTACTCCACTAGGTGGCAGTCTATTCACTATTTGCCTGCCGGGGCTCTGACCTGCTAGCGTGGTCTGCCCTGTTGCTGCCTGGCGGAGTCTCTCTGTTATGGCAGGTTGCCTCGGCAACGGCAGGCTGCTCTCAGACCTGGGTGGTACTTCAGTGGGGGTGCACTGCGTCAGAGATGGTGGACGCCCCTCCCTCACCGGGCTGCACTGTCCTAGATGCCGGCAGCAAAACTCTCAGCCCCAAGCGCCTCCAGTCGCTGCCCTGCTTGTCCCCGTGAGCGTGGGACCCACCGAGCCCGATCACCCAGCTCCCTGCCTCAGAGTCCATCCTCTCTCTCTCTCTCTTCCTCTCCCCAAGCTGAAAGGTCGACTCTCTCACTGGCCCCCCAGGAGCCTGCCGATAGGGCACTGGGATCCGTGCAATCTCCCATGCTGCTGCCCACTACCCCGGCTCAGATCACGCTTCCCAGGAAACTCCTGGTCTGGCTTATTGTCCAAGTCCCGTTCAATCAGATGGACATGCCAATCTGCCCTTCCAAATCTCAGATTGCCGGTTTAACAGGGCACCCAGACCAGTGAGTTCCGCGCCGGGTCCCGCTGCGGCGCCGGCTGAAGAGGCGGCGGGAGCCGGCTGCGTTAGCAGGCTGCACTAGGGTCCAGTGTCTCTCCCACACCTGGGACATTCAACACTCTGTGGGCATAAAAGGTCCATCCGAGAATGCGGCTAGGACTCACCCTCTGCACCTTCACTGAGAGCTGCAATCCTGAGTCGCCTCTATGACACCATCTTGCCTCCTCCCCCCTCAATTGTATTTTGGATTTTATGCATCTTTGCTGTTGTAGTGGAATGTGACTGGAAGTTAGGTAGACTCTCTCCTTCCTGGTGTTTCCTCCAACTCTCCAGCTTATGCCAGAGTCCCAGGCAGCTCCTTTAGTCCTGGCAGCTCTCTGATGCTTTGATGCCACGTTTAAGGCTAGGAGGTCATTCGAAAGGCTGTGTCTCTGCCTACACATACCGTAAATCTCTCTTTCTCAGTTTTGTTTCTTTACTAGGGTACTGTTACTTAGCAGGAATTTCATCTCTCTTCTCTAGGGACTCTGAAAAGAACTATTTCTTGATTTTCTCACCTTCGTTGGTTGGTGGGTAAGACTGTGGGAGGGAGGCTGAGTATCTTGTCTGTAAAATCAGCATTGGGTTGAAATACCTCATGATGGCAACTGAAGGTGATTGGTGGCTAATGATTTCCATCTCTCTCTTCTAAGTCACATACATTTCGACTAGTTTTTACTGTGGTTGACCACACCTTGGACCAGCCCTGTGGTTACATGAGAATGGACCAATTGTAAGTGACAGGATGCTCCTAAACAACAAAAGATAAAAGAGAAAGAAAAACAGATGGAAAAGGAGAGGAAGTTTTTAAATAATGAAATGGTCAGAGAAAGGGGGCATCTGTAGAAGGAGAGTTTTAGTGTACAATCAGGCAGGGTATGGGTTCTGTGGTGTCTTGTCTATTCAAAATGCATACACACATGCCTGATAGAAACTTATTAGAGCATGAATTTCAATGTGCTGTAGATACTCCTGAAAACAATGAAACTTCATATGTTGCAGCTGAGAGAGCAAGATCTCACTAACTACTCATGTGCTCCACATTTCTTGTTCTCTTTACAGTTAGATGAGACCATGTGTCTCATTCTGTCCAGTGGTCAGTGGGCAGAAATGGTACATGCTATATAGGTCTGGCCATGAATACTTCTTTAGGACATTCTAGCCACATTTTCTGTTGCCATAGCAGCCCTGGAAGTGATGAGTAAGAGATGAAGAGAAACTGAGTCCCTGAGTTACCACAAGAAAGAGAAATGCTTTGAAGTGCTCCTTAACTACCAGAAAGTGATACATACTAGAAAGTGTTACATAAATTTTGGTGCATTAAGCCACTGGTACTTGGAGATTTATTTGCTTTTGTTGCATTTCCACCCCATTCTAACCAGTACAGTTTAGAGGGTAAGATGACTATTCTTTTGAACTGCCATTCTGTTACCTGAATCTTTGTGTCATAAAAATATTCACTGAAAAGTCTCCCTTCTCTAAAAGTGCTATCAATTACTTCTTTTTGCTTTACCATTATAAATCACTTAGTACAAGACAGGTTCTTGACAAGGAAACTAAAAACCAAATTGTTAGTCATTTCTGCCAATTGAAGAATGACTTGGGATGAAGATAAAGCATGTTAATGGAGAAATATCCCATTGAAAAATAAAAAATTCATGAACAACATTTGATAGAATGTCTATTCTATAAAATGAGGTTTTCTCAAGATCTGGAGGTCATTCAGACAGAGGAAGTTTCTTGACATTAAAAATTGATTTAAATGTTTGCCATTATTTCAGCAAAGTTTAAAATCTATAGAAAATTCTTACATGAGAGGTTCATATTTTATTATGATAAATATAATATCATAATATTATATTGCCCCAGACCTGAAAGATTCAGGAGATTTAAATGTTTTTGGATACAGAAGGCCTTAGGTCCTTTAATTAGTTTATAAGTAACAAAAATTGGATTTAGAATGTTAACGTTTTCCTCTAAATAAGAGTTTTGATTCTCTGGTTCCCTTCCTTTCTTTTTTCTCTTCCTTTCCTTTCTCTTCCCTTCTTTCCCTTCCCTTCCCTCATATTTGCTTCATGTATATCTTTACCACAACCTCCTTTTCCCTAACTTGGATTTTTAGGTCAACTGCTTCTGTAACAGCCTTAGAGGGGCACTGATCAGATCTCCCTTTGAGAGAGAACCAGCCATAAAGAATGCAGATCATGGCTGTTGCCTCCAGGATTGGCCCCCAGAGCTGAGGTGAAACAGTTTTCTTGCAGCCCCAGCCAAAGACTAATCACAGAAAGGATAGTAGGACTTGACCTCTTTTGACCAGTGTGAAACTCCTCTGTGAATAGTCTTCGCATTGCAGTTCTTCATTGGGCTGATTGAGACTTTGTCAAAGCTGTATGGCAGTCTGAGGCTCTGTTCATAAAACCTTTCTTCCTGATACTTTTCCATAGGTTTCAGACTTGTGTTGCAGTTGGAAATGTTTCTCTCTCACTGCTCCTTCTCTTCTTACCTTTCACAGACATCACCTTCAATAAATCTCTTACAATACTAACTCCATCTTGGCATCTGTTTCTTGGAGGGCCTGAACTGACACACTTCTGAATTGTTCTCCTCTTACCACTTTTTCTCTTTTCCAAACTTCTTGAGGAAGCCAGAATATTTTTATGTCTCCCTGAGATTTCATGATTTGAATTTCTCAATGGATTCCGTCTGTCATAAGACGGTGACCAAAATCATTAACATGGTGTACGAAGCCCTGCCAATTCTGGCTCAGCCTCTCACTCTAACCTCATCTTGCCCCAAACTCCACAATGGAGTTTTTTTAGTTTCTTGAATGTTTCCTCCTTTTCCTCTGTCAGTCCGTTTGCCTGTACAATCTTCTCCATTCTTTAACTGTCCATTGATCACTCAGAGTGCAGTGTAAACATTTTTTAATCAGTTTTATCTGACATCAAGACAAGATATCATGTCTTCCTATATTATATTAACCTAATGATATATATATTTCTATCATACAACCCATCATAGCTGTGATTTAACATTTATTCTGATGCTTTGGTTGAAATCAGCTCCCTCAATAGACCCGGAGCTCCTTGATGACAGTGTCTATACTTTTGTTTATCGATGTCTCTAAAACAACTGAAACCATGAGTAACATGCAGTCACTACTAAGAACTTTTATCACATAAATAAATGAATGAAAAAATTTAGAAGGTTATTCTTTATTCAAAAATTACTTATTATAAAAGTTTATTTTAAACAGGTGTTTGGACTTTTAAACTTTTAATTTCTACTTTTATTTTCTAAATTAAAAGTGTTTTTCAACCTTCTCCTTGGGCAAGAACTAGATTAGTACAAGTGAAAAACTGAGGACATCTCCATTTCAAATGATCTTTCTCCTTTCACTTCATTGACTATTTAGAGAAAGAGTCTGGCCCAGTTATAGGGAACCCAGAGTCTGCATCTCTTGTAAAAGACATGTGGGTATAAAAAACAGGTGAGAAGTCACTATTTTATGCAAGAGCACCTGGAAATCAAGTTAGCTAGTTAGTTCCATAGGTTTGGTCTAGAGGGTGACCCTGAATAAGGTTTAGACTGACCTAGAAATAGGATGGATAAGGTAGACTTATTTTAAAAAATTGATTGGTAGTTATTTCTCCAGATCCTTTGGAAAACCTAGTTCAGGATGGAGGAAGATCTAATGCTACCTAGTGATTAAGAGCATAGACTCTGGATTCAGCATGCCTGTGGGCTGCAATTTTGGCTCTGTCATGTACCAGTTTTGTCACCATGGGAAAATTACTATCCTCTCTAAGCCCAGTCTCATCATCTGTAACATAGGGATATTCATAACCTACTTCATATGGTTTTATGAAGATTAAATGAGGAACTGTAGGTCTAGCTTTTAACATGATATCTGGCACACAGTAAGTGCTAAACATCCTCAACTATTATCAATATTGTTCTGTTTTCTTGCTATTTGTTCTTTGTATTTGGAATTTATGAAATAAGCATGTACCATTCTTTGATAGAAATATTTTTTCATTCCATTTGCTATTTTTCTACAATTGTTTCATATGATTGATGGGAAGCAGGAGGGTTGTAGTATGGTGAACAGTGTAGAGATAATGTAGTATCATCTACAGTTACACTGCACTCTGCCACTCACAAACCACCTCATGATCCTTAGCCTGTCCCTTAGCCTCTGGTGACTCATCTTCACCCATGAAATGGAGACAATAAATGTTCCTACTTCATAGGGATTTTGTGTATATTAACTAGGTCAATGAATGTAAAGGCTATAGAGTTTGCCAGGCATATAGTAATGTTTGCCATTAGCAAGTCTTGACTTCCCAGTAAGTTTAAAGCTCTTTGAAGGCAAAGACTTTGACAAAAAATTGTTTTTCACAAAGCACTTACATTTATGCTGGACACATACTAAATGTGTGATACATAAAGACTTGTTAATTGATTAGCTATTTTATATGCATAACAAAGCCTTGATTATAAATCTGAAACTGTCTGTATTTGAATACTCTTTTCACTGGACTTAGATTTGAGTCCTATTATATCTAATACTCAGCACAAAATTTGTAGCTTGTTTGGAATATGTTATGTGGTTTTAATGGAGGAATTTTTATATTCCTAAGTAGTAGACCAAATGTCCATAGCATATTCACAATCAGGTTGTGTTGTCCTTTCCTTAACTGACTGCTGGTCTAGAAATCAAATCTCAAATTAGTGGTATTTACTGCTGCCCAACTATATATATTACCCTTGAAGAAAATAATACACTTCAGATAAAGGACTGACATTTCTGGTCAGGCTTTAAACAAAACTGCAATCTATGTTTTTGGGAAGTCTCATCCAAAGATCAAAAAACATCTAATTAGGATATGGACTTCACTTTTCAGAAATAATCTTTAGTGACTGTTTTATTGAAGAATGTCTATTTGCAGAATACATAGCCATTGAAAATTATAATTTTCTTAATATTGGCTCCTTTGAACAAGTAGCGATTACTAACTTAGGTTCTAAAGCCCATACAGCTGTTCCTCACATTCTGTTTATGATTTTGAGCCAGCAGACCCCACTGTTCACTTCTCACAAATTTTGATGTGTTTGTGTATGTGTGTAGATTTAAGACACGCAGTTCAAATTTAAATTTATAATCTTAAAAGCATGCAGACACTGATAAAGTTTAGGGAAAAGAAGTCATTACACAAAATGTTTCCCAGCAGAAAATTTTAAAAATATCATGGCTGCTTAGATACAATATAAAAATGATATAGTGCAGAATCTTAGTACCTTAGTTTCCCTGAAAACTGATAAATTACTGTTTACTATTATTGCATGGAAGGCAGGATATACAGTTAAGACCTGGTGTTGTAGTGTTAAGCAAGTCTACGTTAAAATTCTAACTCCAGCACTTTCCACTTATAGGCTCTTGGGCAATTTATTTAATATCATTAAGATTCAGCTTTTATATTTGAAGATGGGTTTATACAGATAACACCTCATTTTATGATACTTTGCTTTACTTTGGCAACCTTGCCTTGAACGATTGTATTGGTGCCCTTTTTTCCAACAGCATGTGCTCACTTTGTCTCTGTGTCACATTTTGGTAAGTCTCACAATATTTCAAAGTTTTTCATTGTTTTATATTGCTATGGTGATCTGTGATCTTTGTTGCTACTATTGTAATTGTTTCAGGGTGCCACAAATGTGTCCATGAAAAATGGTGAAGCTAAATGTTGTATGTGTTCTGAGTGCTCCACTGGCTGGCCGTTCCTCCATTTCTCTCCCTCTCCCTGGGCCTTCCTATTCCCTGAGACACAACCGTACTGAAATTAGACCAGTTAATAACCCTACAATGTCCTCTAAGTGTTCAAGTGAGAGGCAAAGTCACAAGTCTCCCATTTTAAATAAAAAACTAGAAAAATATTAAGCTTAGTGTGGAACACATTGAAAGCTGAGATGGGCCAAAATCTAGGCCACTTGTGCCAAACAACCAAATTATGAAAGCAAAGTAAAAGTTACTGAAGGAAATTAAAAATGCAATTTCAGGAACATGTGAATAATAAGAAAGCAAAATAGCTAATTGCTAATATTTAGAAAGTTTCAGTGGTCTGGAGAGATCAAACTAGCCACAAATTCCCTTAAGCCAAAGCTTAATCCAGAGCAAGGCCCTAACCCTCTTTTAATTTTATGAAGGCTGAGGGAGGTAAGGAAGCTACTGAAGAAAGTTTAAAGCTCTCATAGGTTGGTTCATGAAGTTTAAGGAAAAACAAAACTGTCTGCACAACATTAAAATTTGTGATGAAGCAGCAAGTGCTATGCAGAAGCTGCAGCCAGTTATCCAGAAGATCTAGCTGAGAAAATTGGTAAAGGTGGCTACTCAAAACAATAGATTTCGGTAAAGACAAAACAGCCTTATGTTGGAAGAAGATCCCATCACTGACTTTCATAGCTAGAGAGAGGTTAATACCTGGTTTCAAATCTCAAAGGATGGGCAGATTCTCTTCTTAGAGGCTAATGCAGCTGTTGACTTTCAGTTGAAGCCAATGCTCATTTGCCATTGGAAAAGTCCTATAGTCCTTAAGAATTATGCTGAGTCTACTCTGCTTGTGCTCTGTAAAAGAACAAAGTCTGGATGACAGCACCTCTGCTGACAGCATGGTTTACCGAATATTTAAAGCTCACTGCTGAGACCTATTGCTTAGGGAAAAAAAAGTTTATTTTTTTATTTTTTGTTTTTGAATAGATCTTTGTCAGTCCTCTATTTATTTTACATTAAAAAATTATACTTTAGGTTCTGGGGTACATATGCAGATCAGGCAGGATTGCTGCATAGGTACACATGTGGCAATGTGGTTTGCTGCCTCCATCCCCCCGTCACCTACATCTGGCATTTCTCCCCATGTTATCCCTCCCTGACCTCCCCACCCCCCCACTGTCCCTCCCTTGGCCCCCACCAACAGACCCCAGTGTGTGATGCTCCCCTCCCTCCCTGTGTCCATGTGTTCTCATGTTCAACACCTGCCTATGAGTGAGAACATGTGGTGTTTGATTTTCTGTTCTTATGTCAGTTTGCTGAATGATGGTTTCCAGCTTCATCCATGTCCCTAGAAAGGACAAGAACTCATTGTTTTTTATTGCTGCATAGTATTCCATGGTGTATATGTGCCAAGTTTCTTCTAAAATATTATCGCTCATTGGCAATTTACCTAATCACCTGAGAGCTCTGATGGAGATGTAGAAGGAGATTAATGCTGCTTGGATGACACTAATACAACATCAATTCTGTAGCCCATGGATCAAGGAGTAAATCTGACTTTTAAGTCTTACTGCTTAAGAAATACATTTTATAAGGGTGTAGCTAACATAGATGGTAGATTCCTTTGATGGATCTGGGTGAGGTAAATTGAAAACCTTCTGGAAAGAATTTGCCACTTTATATGCCTTTAAGAGCATTAACGATTCTTGAGAGGAGGTCAAAATATCAACATTAACAGGATTTTAGAAGTTGATTTCACCCCTCTTGGATGACTTTTAGTGGTTCAAGACTTCTTAGAGGAAGTAACTGCATATGTGGTGGGAACAGCAAGAGAATTAGAATTCAAAGTGGAGCTTGAAAATATGACTCGATGCAATCTCATGATCAAACATTAATGGGTTAGGAGTTGCTTCTCATGAATATACAAAGAATTTCTTGAGATGAAACTTATTCCTGATAAAGATGCTGTGAACATTGGTGAAATTCCATCAAAGCATTTAGAAAATTTTTAAACTTTTCTGGTAAATCATCAGCAGAGTTTGAAAGGATTGATTCCAATTTGGAAGGAAGTTCTACTGTGGGTAAATGCTACCAAGGGGCATTACATGCTACAGAGAAATCTTTCATGAAAGGAAAAGTCAATTGATGTGGCAAACTCTGTTGTTGTCTAAAGAAATTGCCAGAGACCCAAAACTTCAGCAAGCACACCCTAATCAGTCAGCAGCCATCAAGACTGAGGAACAACCCTCTACCAGCAAAAAAGATTATAATTCACTAGAGATTCAGATGATCATTAGCATTTTTATAATAAAGTATTTTAAATTAATATATATGCATCGTGTTTTTAGGAATGATGCTATTGTACACTTAAAAGTCTATAGTATAGTATAAACATACATTTTATATGCACATGGAAACAAAAAAATTTGTCTATCTCACTTTCTTGTGATACTTTATTGTGGTAGTCCTGAACCAAACCTACAATATCTCCAACCTATGCCTGACTAGGATCTTCCTCAGAAACATTTTGAGTTTAAATGAGGCAATGTATGCAAAAATCTTAGTGCCTATAACATAGTATGCTTGTATTTAAAGTTATTATCAATATTTTGTTAAACTTCAGAAAAGAGAAATCCAAACTTTTCCTGGAGTAATAAGATTTATCAATGTGAATTCACAGAGTTCCTCTATTGTTGCTCTATATTCCTTTTTCCTTTTACATTTCATTAAATTATTTATGGAAACAGTATATAACAAGATGGATCAAATGGCTCAGAGACAATAGAAGTTGATTCTCTTCCATGTGATAGTCACGAGGTGGGTGGGTACTCTAAGGCAGTGTCAGCTCTGCTCTGTGAGGTCATTAGGGATCTGGTTTTGCTTCATTTTGTCATCCACTATTCCCTAGAAGAATGTTTCTTTTATGTAACTAAAGGTGGCTTACTAGCACATTGTCCACATTCTAGCCTTAGGTATTGGGAAGGGGAAAGTAGAGATCATGCAGCTTCTTTCTGAGAATTGACACAGGAGTGGCATATTTCAATTCTATGCACATCCCAGTTCAATTTTATTCAATCTCTCTACATTGATCAGAATGTACATGTATAGGGACATCTATCTGTAAGAGAGGATCCAAAAGATACTCCCTATTTGTGCCACACATTTCCAGGAGAAAATACAGGAGTTCTTTTACTAAAGTGAAGGTGACAGTTAGCAGCCTCTGCCCCAAATCACATGATGTAGTACAAAAACTCCTTAGGACCAGAGGACCAGAGGACCAGAGGCCAAGACAGCTGGGAATGTCTTGCATCCATTCAAAGTAGTCATGCGATCTTGAGATCACTGAGCTTCACAGGTGTTGGCCATCTCTAAATCTCAGTGCTTTACTTCTTCACTGCCTAGGGTACTCTTTAATCCTTTGTCACATGACATAAGAATAATGAACAATAATAATGGAACTCTTGCTGTGCGGTGCATGTTAATCTTATTATTTTACATGTCTTTTCTCACTGAATATGCTCAGCAACCTTGTGAGGTGGCACTTATTATCCTCATGTTATAGACAAGGTAACTGGAGCACAGAGAAAATAAGTAAGCTGTGCCATTGGAATTTTATCGCAGCCTCTCAACTCCAGAGCTCAAGTGTGTATATGAAGAGTAGCAACTCATTTTACCCTTTGACTGAAATGCTGTACTGGTTTCCTATATCTATGGTAGCAAACTACCACCACCTTAATAATTTAAAAACATCACACACTTATTATCTTACAGTTCTGGAGGTCAGAAATCTGAAATCGGTCTTATGATGTTAAAATCAAGATATTGGCAGGACTGGATCTTTTTGAAGGTTCCAGGTGAGAATCCTTCCTTTGCTTTTTCTATTTCTAGAGGCGAATTGCATACCTTTGCCCCCAGCCAGCAATCTCATCACTCTGAGCTTTGCTTCCAACATCAAATCTTTTTCTCTCCTGCCTTCCTCTTTCACTTGTAAGGACAGTGTGATTACATTTAGCACCCATCAAATAATCCAGGATAGTCTTCCCATCAAAAGCCTTAACTTAATCACATCTGCAAATTTCCTCTTGCCAGTAAGGTGATATATTCACAGGTTCCAAGGATTTAGGTTTGAACTTCTTTGGGGAACCATTATGCTGCCTACTACAAATACATATTAAAAGGATGTCAGTAATGTATTAATTAACACATTCTAGGGATTTCCTCAGGTTTCTCAACCTTTGAGCTACCTGTAACATTTGATATTGTCTACCACATATTTTCTCTCAAAACTCTCTACTTTTAATTTCTTATTTACCACTTGCCTGAATTTCTACTCTCTTTGATGATTTTTTTTTCAATTTCTTTGCTGCCTCTCAATGTAGATATTTACCAAAGACGTCAAAAATGTTTTATTCTTCTTACTCTTTATTATTTGAATTAATATCCTCTTGCACTTGATCTTATAACAGATCTGTAATCAATATGTAGATAGCACCCACCATTTGTATCCTCAAATCTGATTTTATGCTTGAATTTCAATGCAACATTTTAAAGATGTCTGCTAGACAGTCCCCTGACTATTCTGATCTTTCCAATTCAACATTTCCAGCTGAAATTGTGGTCTACTTTCCCATATCTGCTGTTCTCTTGGGCTTAATATTTTTGTTGATAGCCTTTCACCTCTCAGTCACCCTGTCTCATGAGCTCAGAATCCTCTTCATTCTTCTATCTAATTTGTTCCTCAAAATGTATAGATTCTAGTTGTATAATATGTTATTCTTATTCCTCTTATTTGCTCCATTTCCACTGCCATTCTTATAGTTCTCTTGTTAGGTCTATCTTATTAGCATACCAGTCTTTTATACATTGCTGCCATATTTACCTGTCCAAAGCTGAACTCTAGTCTTATTAAATCCTTCTACCTCAAATGTCTTTTACAGCATTGTCTATTTGTCAGAACGTCCTTCATCTGCTTCAACATTATTTATTTCAATGGGCAATTACATACTTTTTGCTTCTGACAACTTGAACTTTGTTTCCTGTTCATCTACTTTCCTATCTCTGGCCTCTTGCTAAGAATTTGCTTTTATTCAAAACATCTTTCTCAACTATTTACATTTATGTAAACTGAATGCATTTTGGGGATTTAGTTTAACACTACTTCTACCAGGAAACCTTCACTCATTTCTCCCTTATTGAATTATCAGATACTTTCCCATCTTTTATTAAATTTAATATCTTTTCTTCATTTATATAGCTACCTTTGAAAACATCATTGAAGAAAATAATGTATTAGGTTGGTGCAAACATAATACCTAATATAATATGTTTGAACCAACCTAAATATTTGGTTAATCACTCAGTATAGGTATTTAAGAAATACTCCTAAAGTCATGATTTCTGTTGTTTTTCATTTGCTGAGGAGTGATTTACTTCCAATTATATGGTCAATTTTAGAGTAGGTGTGATGTGGTGCTGAGAAGAATGTATATTCTGTGGATTTGGGGTGGAGAGTTCTGTAAATGTCTATCAGGTTTGCTTGTTCCAGGTCTGAGTTCAAACCCTGGATATCCTTGTTAATTTTCTGTCTGGTTGATCTGTCTAATATTGACAGTGGAGTGTTAAAGTCTCCCACTATTATTGTGTCAGAGTCTAAGTCTCTTTGTAAGTCATTAAGAACTTGCCTTATAGCTGGGCGTGGTGGCTCACGCCTGTAATCCCAGCACTTTGGGAGGATGAGGCAGGGGGATCACAAGGTCAAGAGATTGAGACAATCCTGGTCAACATGGTGAAACCCTGCCTCTACTAAAAATACAAAAAATTATCTGGGCATGGTGGCGCATGCCTATAGTCCCAGCTGCTTGGGAGGCTGAGGCAGGAGAATTGCCTGAACCCAGGAGGCCGAGGTTGTGATGAGCCGAGATTGTGCCATTGCACTCCAGCCTAGGTAACAAGAGCGGAACTCCGTCTCAAAAAAAAAAAAAAAAAAAAAAAAAAAGAACTTGCCCTATATATCTGGGTGCTCCTGTATTGGGTCCATATATATTTAGGATCATTAGCGCTTCTTGTTGTATCGATCCTTTTACCATTATGTAATGTCCTTCTTTGTCTCTTTTGATCTTTGTTGCTTTAAAGTCTATTTTATCAGAGACGAGAATTGCAACTCCTGCTTTTTTTTGCTCTCCATTTGCTTGGTAAATCTTCCTCCATCCCTCTATTTTGAGCCTTTGTGTATCTTTGCATGTGAGATGGGTTTCCTGGATACAGCACACCTATGGGTTTTGGTTTTTATCCAATTTGCCAGTCTGTGTCTTTTGATTGGTGCATTTAGCCCATTTACATTTAGGGTTAATATTGTTATGTGTGAATTTCATACTGCCATTTTGATGCTAGCTGGCTGTTTTGCCCGTTGGTTCATGTAGATTCTTCATTTTGTTGATGCTCTTTAGCATTTGGTATGCTTTTAGGATGGCTGGTACTGGATGTTTCTTTCTATGTGTAGTGCCTCTTTCAGGAGCTCTTGTAAAGCAGGGCTAGTGGTGACAAAATCTCTGAGTACTTGCTTGTTCGCAAAGGATTTTATTTTTCCTTCACTTATGAAGCTCAGTTTGGCTGGATATAAAATTCTGGGTTGAAAGTTCTTTTCTTTAAGGATGTTGAATATTGGCCCCCACTCTCTTCTGGCTTATAGAGTCTCTGCCGAGAGATCTGCTGTGAGTCTGATGGGCTTCCCTTTGTGGGTGACCCGACCTTTCTCTCTGGCTGCCCTTAGTATTTTCTCCTTCATTTCAACCCTGGTGAATCTGATGATTATGTGCCTTGGGGTTGCTCTTCTTGTGGAGTATCTTTGTGGTGTTCTCTGTATTTCCTGGAGTTGAATATTGGCCTGCCTTGCTAGGTTGGGAAAATATTCCTGGATAATATCTTGAAGAGTATTTTCCAGCTTGGCTTCATTCTCTTTGTCACATTCAGGTACACCAATCAAACGTAGATTAGGTTTCTTCACATAATCCCACATTTCTTGGAGACTTTGTTCATTTTTTTTGTGCTTTTTTCTCTAATCTTGCCTTCTCATTTTATTTCATTGAGTTGATCTTCGACCTCTGATATCCTCTCTTATGCTTGATCAGTTTCGCTGTTGAGACTTGTGTATGCTTCACGAAGTTCTCGTGTTGTGTTTTTTAGCTCCACCAATTCACTCATATTCCTCTCTAAGTTGTCCATTCTAGTTATCATTTCCTCAAATCTTTTTTCAAGGTCCTTAGTTTCTTTGCATTGAGTTAGAAGATGTTCTTTTAGTTCACGGAAGTTTCTCATTACCCACATTCTGAAGTCTGATTCTGTCATTTCATCACATTCATTCTCCATCCAGTTTTGTTCCCTTGCTGGGGAGGGATTGTGGTCCCTTGTAGGAGCTGAGGTGTTTCAGTTCTGGGTGTTTTCCTCCTTTTTGCACTGGTTTCTTCCCATCTTTGTGGATTTATCCACCTGTTGTCTGAGTAGTTACTGACTTTTTGATTGGGTCTCTGAGTGTACACCCAGATTGTTGATGATGAAGTATTTCTGTTTCTTAGTTTTTCTTCTAACAGTCTAGCCCCTCTGCTGTAGAACTGCTGAGGTCCACTCCAGGCCCTGCTTGCCTGGTGTATATCTGTAGCAGCCTTTGTGTTTTGACTGAGATCTGCAATCCTGAGTTGCTCCTTTGGCACCATATTCATGACCATAGTGCAATCAAGTTAGAACTCAGAATTCAGAAACTAACTCAGAATTGCACAGCTTTATGGAAACTGAACAACTGACTTTTGAATGTTAACTGGATAAACAATAAAATAAAGGCAGAAATAAAGAAGTGCTTCGAAACCAATGTGAACGATGACACAACATACCAGAATCTCTGGGACACATTTAAAGCAGTCTCTAGAGAAAAATGTATAGCAATAAGTGCCCACATGAGAAGAGTGGAGAGATCCAAAATTGATACTCTATTATCAAAATTGAAAGAGCTAGAGGAGCAAGATAAAAAAAACTCAAAACCTAGCAGATGAGAAGAAATAACTAAGATCAGAGCAGAACTGAAGGAGATAGACACGAAAAACCCTTCAAATAATCAATAAATCCAAGAGCTGTTTTTTTGAAAACATCAACAAAATAGACATATCACTAGCCAGATTGATAAAAAGAAAAGAGAGAAAAACCAAATAGATGCAATAAAAAATGATAAAGGGGAAATCACCACAGATTACACAGAAATTCAAACCATCATCAGAGAATATTACAAACAACTCTATAAACATAATCTAGCAAACCTCGAAGAAATGGATAAATTCCTGGACACTTGTGTCCTCCCAAGCCTAAACCAGGAAGAAGCCAAAACTATGAATAGACCAATAACAAGGTCTGAAGTTGAGGCAGCAATTAAGAGCCTACCACACAAAAAAAGTCCAGGTCCAGATGGGTTCACACTGAATTCTACCAGACACACAAAGAGGAGCTGGTACCATTCCTTCTGAAACTATTCCAAATAATTTAAAAAGAGGGAATCCTTCCCAATTCATTTTATGAGACCAATATCATCCTGATACCAAAACCTGACAGAGACTCAACAAGAAAAGAAAACTTCAGGCCAATATTCATGATGAACATGGATGCAAAAATATTCAATAAAATACTGGCAAACTGATTGCAACAGCACATCAAAAAGCTTATCCACCATGATCAAGTAAAATTCATCCTGGGGATGCAAGGCTGGTTCAACAAATGCAAATCTATAAATGTAATTCACCACATAAACAGAACCAAAACAGAAACCACATTATTATCTCAATTGATGCAGAGAAGGCATTTGACAAAATTCAACAGCCCTTTATGCTAAAAACCCTCAATAAACTCGGTATTGATGGAACATATCTCAAAATAATAAAAGCTATTTATGACAAATCAACAGCCAATATTATACTGAATGGGCAAAAACCAGAAGCATTCCCTTTGAAATCTGGCACTAGACAAGGATGCCCTCTCTCACCACTGGTATTCAGTATAGTACTGGAAGTCCTAGCCAGAGCAATCAGGCAAGAAAAAGAAATAAAGGATATTCAAATAGAAAAGGAGAAACTCAAATTGTCTCTATTTGCAGACCACATGATTGTATATCTAGAAGACCCCGTTGTCTCAGCCCAAAAACTCCTGAAACTGATAAGCAACTTTAGCAAAGTCTCAGAATACAAAATTAATGTGTAAATATCACAAGCATTCCTATACACCAATAACAGACTGAAAGAGAGCCAAATCAAGAACGAACTGCCATTCACAATTGCTACAAAGAGAATAAAATACCTAGGAATACAACTAACAGGGAACATAAAGGACCTCTTCAAGGAGAACTACAAACCACTGTTCAATGAAATAAGAGAGAACACAAACAGATGGAGAAACATTCCATGTTCATGGTTAGGAAGAATCAATGTTGTGAAAATGGCTATACTGCCCAAAGTAATTTACAGAATCAACGCTATCCCCATCAAGCTACCATTGACTTTCTTCACAGAACTGGAAAAAACCACCATGAACTTCATATGGAACCAAAAGAGAGCCAGCATAGCCAAGTCAATCCTAAGCAAAAAGAACACAGTGGGAGGCATCGCACTACCGGACTTCAAACTATACTACAAGGCTACAGTAATCAAAACAGCATGGTACTGATACCAAACAGAGATATGGACCAATGGAACAGAACAGAGGCATCAGAGGCAACACAGCATATCTACAACCATACAATCTTTGATAAACCTGACAAAAGCAAGCAATGTGGAAAGGACTCCCTGTTTAATAGATGGTGTTGGGAAAACTGGCTAGCCATGTGCAGAAAGCAGAAATGGGACCCCTTCCTGACACCTTACACTAAAATTAACTCCAGATGGATTAGAGACTTAAACATATGACCTGACACCGTCAAAACCCTAGAAGGAAATCTAGGCAAAACCATTCAGGACATAGGAGTAGGCAAGGACTTCATGACCAAAACACCGAAGGCATTGGCAACAAAAGCCAAAATAGACAAATGGGACCTAATCAAACTCCACAGCTTCCACATGGCAAAAGAAACACTCGTTAGGGTGAATCAGCAACCAACAGAATGGAAAAAAATGTTTGCAGTTTACCCATCTGACGAAGGAATGATATACAGAATTTACAAAGAACTCAAACAGATTTACAAGAAAAAAAAAACAAGCCCATTCAAAAATGGGCAAAGGATATGAACAGACACTTTACAAAAGAAGACATACATGAGGCCAACAAACATATGACAAAATGCTCATTATCACTGGTCATTAGAGAAATGCAAATCAAAACCACATTGAGATACCATCTCACCAGTTAGAATGGCGATCATTAAAAAATCTGGAGATAACAGATGCTGGAGAGGATGTGGAGAAATAGGAACACTTTTACGCTGTTGGTGGGAGTGCAAATTAGTTCAACCATTGTGAAAGACAGTGTGGCGATTCCTCAAGGACCTAGAAATAGAAATTCCATTTGACCCAGCAATCCCATTACTGGGTATATATCCAAAGGACTATAAATTGTTCTACTATAAGGACACATGCACACGAATGTTCATTGCAGCACTGTTTGCAATAGCAAGGACCCAGAACCAACCCAAATGCCCATCGATGATAGACTGGACTGGGAAAATGTGGCACATATACACTATGGAATATTATGCAGCAATCAAAAACGATGAATTCGTGTCCTTTGTAGGGACATGGATGAACCTGGAGAACATCATTCTCAGCAAACTGACACAAAAACAGAAAATGAAATATCGCATGTTCTCACTTATAGGCGGGTGATGAACAGTGAGAACACATTGACACAGGGAAGGGAGCACTACACACTGGGGTCTATTGGGGGGAATAGGGGAGGGACAGTGTGGGGGGAGCTGGGGAGGGATAGCAGGGGTAGAAAAGCCAGATGTGGGTGAAGGGGAGGAAGACAGCAAATCACACTACCATGTGTGTACCTATGCAACTACGTTGCATGTTCTGCACATGTACCCCAAAACTTAAAATGCAATAAAAAGAAAAAAAAAATACTCCTAAAGTCATGAATCTGTAAAATGGGAAAGTTGAAAATGAGAAATTATTTTCAATTTGGAGAATAAGACTGACATATAAGAGTTCTTGGGTTTGTTTAATTGCTTTAAAAGGTACATTAAATATTATAAAATATTTAGAAAAATTAAGAACCTATTATTAAAATTCAAATATTTATGAAGTGCACACTTTTTGTTATTATTTCTATATGTTCATAGCAAATTCCAGTGTGGGTTTTGAAGCCAGCTCCTCGGGTTTGAATCCTGGCCAGGCCAGGCTATAGCAAGTGAGTTACTCAACATTTTTGTTGTTTATATTTGTGTACTCAAAAGCTGAGATGTAACAATAGTTGTCTTGTAAGGTATCTCATAATACACACAGAATAGTACCTAGCACATGATAGGTTCCTAAAACATTTAGTTAATTATTAGCTATCATTTTTATTTCTCTAAAGAGGGTATAGGTTTAAAGGACTGAGTGCTGGAGTAGATGATGTTTACCATAACTGTGTCCCTAAAATTCTGTCAGTCTAAAAGTAGCATAACCCTTCATAACATGTACCAAATAATCAGGTATACTTTAATAACAAAATCTTATTGGTGTTGCTGCTGGTAAATAAAAATAAATGTAGTTTCTTTTTCAATTCTGAAATTTTTAAAGTCTTCTGACAACTGGAAAAATGTTTTTTTAAATAAATAAATGGTTTTGGCATAACATTGAAAAGGAATATATAAGGCATGGTGAAAGTTTATACAGTTGATGAATATCATGACAAATTTTCAATTCATGGCTACAGTTAATATATTTTTTAGTTTTATATTATATAGTAAAAACATGTTCATTGGCTCTCAACTTTGTTGACACATTAGAATCACTTGGGGAGCTTTCAAAAAACAGTTTATTAACATCATAATCATTGAAACTAAAGTCAGAGCATTCGTAATTTCTAGGAGCCCCTAAGGCGATTCCAATGATCAATCAAATTTAAGAATCACTGGTATACATATGTCAGTATGGGAATGTATCTAATACCTGCATACACACACACATGCATGCACACATGCATATAGAAACAAACTTACATACCGATGTTAAAATAAAATGCTATTCTTTAATTCTCCATGTCTGAATTTTGCTATGATAATAACATTGATTATTATAAGGATAACATTTAATGAGCTAAATATCAGTCACTGTTATCTTTACCCTGAGCACATTCCCTTATTTAAAACTAACAATACCCACAGGGAGTGTCTATTCTTTTTATATTAATAATGACAAAACTGAGGCACAGAGATGCCAAGTTACTTGTCCAGTGTTATACTACTAATAAGTTGTAGAGCCAGAACTAGAAGATGAGGCCTCTGAATTCAGATTCTGAGCTGCTAATTATTTTGCCATACTGCCTATAGTAGTAATATATAGGTTATCGATTAAGTGGTTAAAAATAGAAAAAATTTAGATAGAGGTAAATATTGCTATGAAAATATAAATGTTATCAGAGATACTTATTGCTGTTTATGCATTACTTTATTTCTTTCTTTACTTTTTTGAGATACAGTCTCGCTCTGTCACCCAGGCCGGACTGCATTGGCATGATCACAGCTCACTGCAGCTTTGATCTCCTGGTCTAAAGAGGTCCTCCCACCTCAGCTGCCCAAGTAGCTGGGACCACAGGTGCACCACCATGCCTGGTTAATTTTTAATTTTGTGTGTGTAGACAGGGCGTCTTGTATTGTTGCCCAGGCTGGTTTTGAACTCCTGGGCTCAAGTGATATTCCCATCTTGATCTCCCAAACTGATGGGATTACAGATGTGAACCACTGCACCTGGTCTATGCATTACTTCAGACAAGAAAGTTAATTTACTAAAACCATTCAATGTTTTAACATACTTTTAAAAATTAAATGCTTCCTGGTTTAAAAGATAAAGTCTGACTAATGTGCAGAAATCTCAGAGATTATCTGGAAGGTTCTAGTAAGCAAGGAGCTTTCTAACATTTTTGTTTTAGGGTAATATAGGCTGATACATCAAGTCTGTTTTCTGTAGGGATTCTTTGTTCTTTGAATTCAAAAAAATGTTTAAATAGTTAGGATAAAGTTCCAGGAAGCCTGTAGATGGCAGCAACTTTCTGTTACTGGGCATTTGCTCCTGAGAACTTTTGGCTGGAGAGCTGACTCAAATTAAATGTAGGACCACAATCTGTGGTAGCTATATACTAAGATACGCAAATAGAGGTGTATTTTCTATTCAGCTTTCCAAAAGCAATTTTCTATTATTGGTTTTGAAAGACTATCCCATGCCCTTTATTTGAATAAAGATTGAATTGCATTTGTCTGGATCTGAAAGGAAAAGCTGAGCTAAATTCTGGGCATTCTCAACAAAAGCAATATCAGGGGGCATTCTGCTATCATTCTTTGGCATTGCATCTAGGCAGTTACACACTTTTTAAAAATATAGTGACCTGCATGATTTATGTTGAATTCCAAAAGCAATGATCCAGTAAATTTACTAACAGTTCCAGTAAATTTGCTTCACAGATCCCGCATCTGATGATTGCCTTCTGCTCTTGGCATTTTCTGCCTAATGTACCATATAATATGGTTTAAGTCACGAGTTTTATTTTGTCAAATCATCCACTGGAGAGGCTAGCGAAGGCTTTTACTGTGTATTAGACAAACAGAGGCCACCGATGGTTCAAGTTACATTGCTTTTGAAGACTTTATTAGAGTTGACAAGAAAGAGTCATCCATACTCCTATTGCCTTTCAAATAAATTTACCTAAATATCTTGGATCTTCCTTATTTTCATGTTAAATTAGTTACACATGTTAAGATTGCTATGAGTAAGATAATTCTTTGTGATGAATATCATTCTTTGGATTGGATAACTGGCATTGATGAGAAAGGATTTTTCTGTTAATAAGTTTTAATAGAATAAGAACATTAGCTCTCCAGGCCCCAAATATTTGAAACTTTCCCAGCGCTGTTTGAAAACAGAAACAGAGAGAAATATTTTAAAGAAATATTGAGAAATATTTTGCAGATCTGACCCTCTGTGGGTTGCCCTCTGACTGCTAGTCAGATAGGTCTTGGCATAACTGTGTTATCCAGGCTGGTTTCTGACATCTCTGGTTTTTTTTTTTAATTGTCAGTGGGCCAGAATCCAAATAAATACTCTTGGAAGTAGGACACCTTGTTCAAAAGTTGACAAGTTCAAGTAAATATTCATGTTTACTAGGACCAAATGAGATAGAGACGAGTCAAAAACACTTATTTATGGAAACTCATTTTCTTTATATAATTGGTCCAAAAGGGAAGATGAAAGCTAATGAACTCCAGGGATTTTCCTCATAATTAGTTTTACACTGTCATGGATATAGTGAACATAAAGTAATACACAACTTATATAGTAGAATTCCTTTACAATTCTGACATGTGAGGACAAGAGAAGCATCTGCTTTCTGTTGACTTAGCGAAGGAGTTTATATAACCATCTCGAGGGACATGATTTGCACTGCAAAATTATTTTATGTAAAGATGCTTAATGAAATAACTTTATTTCATGACATAACTGTCATTCAAACACTTTAAAATTGTTTAAAATAAAAGAGACTATCAGGATAGTCAATTTCTCTCATTTATAAAAGTGCTCAATGAGCCAGAGAAAAGTATCCTCACTCTCTATCGTTAACTGGCATCACAGTCAATAACAGAACTGGAAATAGTAAGTATCAGCAGTCCAAATGAATTTGACTTTAATGCCAAGAATTCAACTTTCCACAGGCCATATCTTAGAGCTGTGAAACATTGTTCTCGATTTTTTAATTAGAAGTCAGAAACTTGGACTATTAGCTAATTCTTTTATACGATGAATATTCCAGTACCTACATTATGCAGACAATGCACTAGTGAACAAGAGAGATGTGATTCTTACACCCAAGGAATTTAGATGCTTTCAGGGGAGAGAGAGATAAAACAAATACTTTCAATGTAAATTTAAAAATATAAGCAAGTAATTACAAAGTAATTTAACAATTATAATGATGCTAATTATGGCAAACAAGAAGTAGGAGATGTCATGAAAATATTCAAAAGAGGAGTCTAACACAATTTGGGATTTTAAAAGAGTTCTTTAAAATTTGTTTGAAATTCTTTAAAATAAAATAAGATTTTTGACATGCACATAGCTTACCGGTTTCCATTGATGAATGGGAAGATGTAATTTTACATGGTATGGTTATAGAACAACTATAGAACAAAATATGCAGGAATTAGGAAAAGGAAGTGAGCATGCTCTGTTAACACAAATATGGATATATTGGTGCTGTGAGTTCTTAACAGCAAATCTGTCACACATGTGAGATGAACATACATCCATTTACGTGAACAAAGATATATTTGTGTTTTAGAAATAAATTTAACTATAATTTAAATGAATTAAATTTGCTTTTTATGTTACTGTGTAAGATGATCCACAAGACAGACCCATACAAGTAGATTAAGTTTTCCTGAAATGAACAGTTTAAAAAAACTGAGAACGTTTCCTAGGTAAAGCATGTTGGATTTGGGTGAGTATAAAAACCTGTAGAAAGCAAGTCAGGAAAATATGTAATGTTCAGCTCTGTGTGTAGGTTTGTCTACTCCTGTGAAAATTAGAGCAAACTTGTAAAACATCAACTTTCTATCTCAGAGTAATAGGGAGACAGTCATTTTTTAGATTGAATTCTTAAAATTTTTAATATATAAATGATTGGTTAATAGGAATAGAATTTAATTTTGTAAGTGAACAGTTTTTTGAAAGCTTAAAGGTTTGTGGACATATGATAGTGACATAGAGAGAGAGACAACAAATATACTGGAAAAAAATACACAGAAAAGAGAAATACAATAAAATGACAAGCAACCAAAATGACAACATTTAATCCCTGAAGATGTATAAGTGAATTGCCTTTTTGATGCCAGAAATCTTTCTTTCACTTTAAAAATGTATGCAAAAATGTTCTAGCTCTCCATGTTTTAGACATTCTAATTTTTAGTAAAAATTTTGTTTTTATCTTACACTTGATAGTTGACATACTCTCAATTTTCTTAGCTAAGTTAACAGATGTTTGCTAATTTCATCATCAGTCTTATCAAAGGTTCATTGATGATAAGTGTTATTTTCTTAGAACTTTGTGGTTTTGTTTTTATGAAATATAATTCTTTGTAATTTCTTCTGAAGTTTATATTATCCTATGTAAAGTAGTCTAAAACATTCAGTTCTCTTTTAAGTTAGATGTGAATTCAAAAATATGACAAACTCTATTCCAATGTTTTAATTTTTCTGCATAACTTATTCGTTATTTTAATTTCTCTGCAGAAGTTATCCTACTATTGCTTAATTAAGAATTTTCTCTTCTTCAAGTAAATCCCCAAAAAACATCATTTGCTACCCTGCTGAGATATAGTGTATGCCAATGGTTGCTCAAAATAGCCAAATTTGAGAATCTTTTGTGCATATTACTAATAATAGATGCATTTTCTTATTTTTAACACTTGTCTGCTATATTCAAATATAGTGCTACTGATGATGTTTAATGAACTAGACTTTATTGTGGTAAAGAAAATAATCATGAAAAGATTTACTAAGTCTTTGTACTCATAAAACATTATTATTATTATTATGCAAAGGAGAGTGACCATCTGTTCTTTATCTCCACTGAAGCCAAAACATGAGGAAATAAACTTAAACTTCAGTGTGAGGTAGTTATGTTAGAATAATTGAGGAATTTCCTGACAAGGTTGTTAAACACTGAAATGAAGCAGGAAGAGAGGTTGTGAAATCTTAGATTTTTTTTCCCTATTAAATAGAATGATATATCTTTGGTGTATGTTAGTTGCCCTCCATGCTGATAAAACTTCCTAAGGGTTTGGTTGTCTCTACCTATGATTTCATGAAGACGTTTTTTCAAATATTAATGTCAGAGGCAGAACCATGAAAAATTAACAATTATCAAATAATAGCCAAGATTTCTTGGGTTTGTATTATGTGGTAAACTTTGTGCAAAGAACTTTATTTTGCAGACGCTCTGGGCATGTTTTCATTTGAACACTGTAATGAATCAGGTAGTTGAGTCTATGCGGATTCTGTGTGCAGCTTCTGTGTACAGATGATGAATGGTTGACACACACCAAATAACAAGGTGCTAGCAGAAGATTTGTATAACAGTGATAATTCCCTTATTCTATAACAGTGATAACTCTTATATTGAGAAAGACAGAAATATAGCATAGGAGTTGACTTGGTCAGGTCACTATGGATATGTTAATACGACATAGAGAACCTGACTATGTGTTTAACGGAGTTGTATCGTGACATTCGTTTTCTAAGGCTTTATGTTGCCTCTTATGATAACATGATTATGGATGTTACTGGCTTCAGAGTTTGCCTTGAGTAATTCAGGTGGGTGAAGATAATATTTTCCTTCCAAAAGGCAGAATGCACTTCTGCAAAAGAATGAATCCTAGTGGCTGTCTGAAATTGTAATCTGGAAAAGAAACCTGTTTTTAACAGCTCCAGACCTTTGAAGCCCAGGTGCCTATATCTACCTCATTGCCATCTCTTCCTTTTCTGAAACATATCCTTCATTTTAGGTTTTCAAAATAATTAAGTTCGAGGTCTTCCCTGAGTTTGCCAGAACTGTGTGATGAGGCTTATTTTTGTATTTGTTCTGCATGTTTTTGATTGTAAACTCTAGCAACAGGGATGGGCTTTGATTTCACAACCTTGTAAGCATGCCTGGAGGTTTCACCAATGGGAGATGCAGTAAGTTCAACTGAAAAAAATAATGGCAAAAACACGAAAGTTGGCAGACAGTTTGCTAGAATCCCCCGAGTTGATGAAAGGAAAGAATATTTCTCTCTTTTGATAAGGCTCCCCAGATACACTCATTTTTTTTTAGCTTTTCTTGCACTACTGTTGCTGTTTCCACAAGTTCTAGTCTAAGTTTCAGGAAAATTAGAAGTCCCTAAGGGTAGAAGCAATGAACAAGAAGTCCAGAACTCTGAGTTATAATCAGGGCTTGCCATTTGAGTCACCAAGATTAAATGGACACAGACTGCAAAATTAAAACACATTTTCTTCATGGCTTTGAAGTCGTTTCAAACAGCTTTCTATTTTTTTCTAGAGGAGCTGCAATCGAAACCAACACAGAAGCTATCCATAAGGCCAGATATTGTCATGGCGTAGATAACTCATGAAATGTAAATTAAGCATCTTGAAAAATATTGGTAAATACTGACTTTTATTATTGTCTTCTTGACTGTGTTGAAACTCATTTTATTTTTTAAAAATTGCTGCTAGATCAGATTTCATCTATCCAAGAGAGATCAAATTAAAAAAAATGCTGCTAGAATTGTCATTCCCATCTATGTAGGTGAGTGGCTTTTGATAGTTTTTGGTTTCAAAGAGGACAGTATAACACAGTGGACATCTGTTTGGGCTTTACAGTTGATAGTGCTGACTATGAGCAGTGTGAATTTGGGCAAGCTGCACGCTGTTTTTTGCTTGACTGTAAAATGAGGATAACAACAGTACTTAGCTCATGTAATTATGAGGATTTGAGTTGCTAATTCAGATAAGACTCTTAACACCATTCTGTGTGCAGGCTGCACTCCATAAAAGTTATTTCTTGTATTCCTGCTCTTCCTCTTGCCCCTGCTCATTTTCTTCCTCCGAAGCTGTCTTTGAGTTCTAAAGCCTAATGAGAAGCTTTGACTCCAGATAATAAATATTAATATGAATATATTTGCCTATAATTTTATATGTTTCAGGTAGTTCACAGAACCTTGAAAATTATAATGATGAGGAACCACTTTAAGTGGGGTTAATTAGGAAGGACCATTCTAGAAGCACCATGACCACAAGCAAAGGTATAATTTCTATATAGCACTACAGAAGTTGCTTCTATCCAACCCAACCTCACCAGCTTTTCTAGAGCTGATGTTTGCTTGGCAAGGGATGTGGTTGTCCATGCTTGCTCTCATCCACTCCTCCCACTGTTCTACCAGTTTCTTGCACCAATCCAGTTTCGTAGTCTCTGGAAAAAAACTCTCCTTCTGTATAGATTTGTTGCCAGGTTCTGCTCCATTCCATGTGGTCACCTTACTATTTGGCCACAGAGAGTCCTAATTAGTGATTTCCACTTGTCTTTATGTATTCGTTATTCACATCTCCATTAACTGGCTTCTGTCTGCAGTGACTTGTCCTAAACTGCCACAGTCATCTGCTTGAATCTGCTACTTCTGTCATTGTTCCTAGTCTTGTTAGTGTGTCTCTAGGAATTCCCTCTCTCTCTCTCTCTCTGAGATGGAGTCTTGCTCTTTCGCCTAGGCTGGAGTGCAGTGGCCCAATCTTGGCTCACTGCAACTTCCACCTCATGGGTTCAAGAGATTCTCCTGCCTCAGCCTTCTCAGTAGCTGAGCTTCCTTGCTGGTCAAGACACCGTAAGACATCATATAAACAAAAAAAGTTTTTTAAAGTTGTCCAGGGATGGTAGCACATGCCTTTAGTTCTCACTACTGGGGAGGCTGAGGTAGGACAATTGCTTGAGCTCAGGAGTTTGAGGTTACAGCACACTATGATTGTGCCACCACTGCACTCCAGTGTGGGCAACAGGAGACTCTGTCTCTTAAAAAAAAAAAACAAAGAAAACACACACACACGCACACACACAGATATATACATGTTAAATGGTAATAAGTGAAAAAAATAAAAATGGGAAAATAAATGATGTGTATATAAAGCCATGGGATTAGCAGGAGAAACTGTCAATGATAAAAACATTAACATTTTATATGTGGTAATATAAGAAAGGAAGTAAAATAAGTGGTCTACCTTAGAGATTTTTTAATAGGTAGAGAAGAAAAGCAATAGATTAATCTATAATCTGCTTTATTTTATATCTCATTTACATTCTCTATATTTTTAAAATAGGACCTTTATGTGCTAGGCAATGCACAAACACATTCAATATATTCTTTTAGTTAATTCCTTTTTTTTTCTTTTTTTTTTTAATTTTTACTGCATTACAGGTTTTGGGGTACATGTGCAGAATGTGCAAGATAGTTGCATAGGTACGCACATGGCAGTGTGTTTTGCTGCCTTCCTCCCCTTCACCCACACTTGGCATTCATCCCCAGGCTATCCCTCCCCAGCCCCCCCACTGTTTCTCCCCCATTCCCCCCAATAGACCCCAGTGTATAGTAGACCGCCTCTCTGTGTCCATGTGTTCTCATTTTTCTCACCCACCTATGAGTGAGTATATGCGGTATTTCTTTTTCTGTTCTTGTGTCAGTTTGCTGAGAATGATGTTCTCCAGATTAATCCGTGTCCTTACAAAGGACACAAACATCATTTTTGATTGCTGCATAATATTCCATGGTGTACATGTGCCACATTTTCCCAGTCCAGTCTATCATCGTTGGGCATTTGGGTTGGTTCCAGTTCTTTGCCATTGTAAAAAGTGCTGCAATGAACATTCGTGTGCATGTGTCCTTATAGTAGAACGATTTATAGTCCTTTGGATATATACCCAGTAATGGAATTGCTGGGTCAAATGGAATTTCTATTTCGAGGTCCCTGAGGAATCGCCACACTGTCTTCCACAATGGTTGAACTAATTTCCACTCCCACCAACAGTGTAAGAGTATTCCTATTTCTCCACATCCTCTCCAGCATCTGCTGTCTCCGGATTTTTTAATGATCGCCATTCTAACTGGCATGAGATGGTATGTCAATGTGGTTTTGATTTGCATCTCTCTAATGACCAGTGATCATGAGCATTTTTTCATGTTTGTTGGCCTCATGTATGTCTTCTTTTGTAAAGTTTCTGTTCATATCCTTTGCCCATTTTTGAATGGGCTTGTTTGTTTTTTTTCCTGTAAATCTGTTTGAGTTCTTTGTAAATTCTGGATATCAGCCCTTTGTCAGATGTGTAAACTGCAAAGATTTTTTCCCATTCCGATGGTTGCCGATTCACTCTAGTGACTGTTTCTTTTGCCGTGCAGAAGCTGTGGAGTTTGATTAGGTCCCATTTGTCTATTTTGGCTTTTGTTGCCAATGCTTTTGGTGTTTTGTTCATGAAGTCCTTGCCTACTCCTATGTCCTGAATGGTTTTGCCTAGATTTTCTTCTAGGGTTTTTATGGTGTCAGGTCTTATGTTTAAGTCTTTAATCCATCTGGAGTTAATTTTAGTGTAAGGTGTCAGGAAGGGGTCCAGTTTCTGCTTTCTGCACGTGGCTAGCCAGTTTTCCCAACACCATTTATTAAATAGGGAATCATTTCCCCATTGCTTGTTTTTGTCTGGTTTATCAAAGATAATATGGTTGTAGATATGTTGTGTTGCCTCCGATGCCTCTATTCTGGTCCATTGGTCTATATCTCTGTTTTGGTACCAGTACCATGCTGTTTTGATTACTGTAGCCTTGTAGTATAGTTTGAAGTCTGGTCGTGTGATGCCTCCCGCTGTGTTCTTTTTGCTTAGAATTGACTTGGCTATGCGGGCTCTTTTTTGGTTCCATATGAAATTCATGGTGGTTTTTTCCAGTTCTGTGACGAAATTCAATGGTAGTTTGATGGGGATAGCATTGATTGTGTAAATAACTTTGGGCAGTATAGCCATTTTCACGATATTGATTCTTCCTAACCACGAACATGGAATGTTTCTCCATCTGTTTGTGTCCTCTCTTATTTTGTTGAGCAGTGGTTTGTAGTTTTCCTTAAAGAGGTCCCTTACATTCCTTGTGAGTTGTATTTCTAGGTATTTTATTTTCTTTGTAGCAATTGTGAATGGCAGTTCGTTCTTGATTTGGTTCTCTTTAAGTCTGTTATTGGTGTATAGGAATGCTTGTGATTTTTGAACATTGATTTTATATCCTGAGACTTTGCTGAAGTTGCTTATCAGTTGCAGGAGCTTTTGGGCTGAGGTGATGGGGTCTTCTAGGTATACTATCATATTGTCTGCAAATAGAGACAATTTGGCTTCCACCTTTCCTATTTGAATACCCTTTATTTCTTTTTCTTGCCTGATTGCTCTGGCTAGAACTTCCAGTATTCTGTTGAATAGGAGTGGTGAGAGAGGGCATCCTTGTCTAGTGCCGGATTTCAAAGGGAATGCTTCCAGTTTTTGCCCATTAAGTATGATATTGGCTGTTGGTTTGTCATAAATAGCTTTTATTACTTTGAGATATGTTCCATCAATACCAAGTTTATTGAGGGTTTTTAGCATAAAGGGCTGTTGAATTTTGTCAAATGCCTTCTCTGCATCAATTGAGATAATCATGTGGTTTTTGTTTTTGCTTCTGTTTATGTGGTGAATTACATTTATAGACTTGCGTATGTTGAACCAGCCTTGCATCCCCGGGATGAATCCTACTTGATCATGATGGATAAGTTTTTTAATGTGCTGTTGCAATCGGTTTGCCAGTATTTTATTGAAGATTTTTGCATCTATGGTCATCATGGATATTGGCCTGAAGTTTTCTTTTCTTGTTGAGTCTCTGTCAGGTTTTGGTATCAGGATGATGTTGGTCTCATAAAATGATTTGGGAAGGGTTCCCTCTTTTTGGATTCTTTGGAATAGTTTCAGAAGGAATGGTACCAGCTCCTCTTTGTGTGTGTGGTAGAATTCAGCTGTGAACCCATCTGGACCTGGGCTTTTTTTATGTGGTAGGCTCTTAATTGCTGCCTCAACTTCAGACCTTGTTATTGGTCTATTCATAGTTTTGGCTTCCTCCTGGTTTAGGCTTGGGAGGACACAGGTGTCCAGGAATTTATCCATTTCTTCCTGATTTACTAGTTTATGTGCGTAGAGTTGTTTGTAGTATTCTCTGATGATGGTTTGAATTTCTGTGAAATCTGTGGTGATTTCCCCATTATCGTTTTTTATTGCATCTATTTGGTTGTTCTCTTCTTTTTTATCAGTCTGGCTAGTGGTCTGTCTATTTTGTTGATCTTTTTGAAAAACCAGCTCTTAGATTTATTGATTTTTTGAAGGGTTTTTCTTGTCTCTATCTCCTTCAGTTCTGCTCTGATTTTAGTTATTTCTTGTCTTCTGCTAGGTTTTGAGCTTTTTTGATCTTGCTCCTCTAGCTCTTTCAATTTTGACGATAGGGTGTCCATTTTGGATCTCTCCACTCTTCTCATTTGGACACTTATTGCTATATATTTTCCTCTACAGACTGCTTTAAATGTGTGCCAGAGATTCTGGTACGTTGTGTCTTCATTGTCGTTGGTTTCAAAGAACTTCTTTATTTCTGCCTTCATTTTATTGTTTATCCAATCAACATTCAAGAGCCAGTTGTTCAGTTTCCATGAAGCGGTGTGGTTCTGAGTTATTTTCTGAATTCTGAGTTCCAACTTGATTGCACTGTGTTCTGAGAGACTGTTTGTTATGATTTCAGTTGTTTTGCATTTGCTGAGGAGTGCTTTACTTCCAATTATGTGGTCAATTTTGGAGTAGGTGTGATGTGGTGCTGAGAAGAATGTATATTCTGTGGATTTGGGGTGGAGAGTTCTGTAAATGTCTATCAGGTTTGCTTGTTCCAGGTCTGAGTTCAAGTCCTGGATATCCTTGTTAATTTTCTGTCTGTTTGATCTGTCTGATATTGATAGTGGAGTGTTAAAGTCTCCCACTATTATTGTGTGGGAGTCTAAGTCTCTTTGTAAGTCATTAAGAACTTGCCTTATATATCTGGGTGCTCCTACATTGGGTCCATATATATTCAGAATCATTAGCTTTTCTTGTTTTATTGATCCTTTTACCATTATGTAATGACCTTCTTTGTCCCTTTTGATCTTTGTTGCTTTAAAGTCTATTTTATCAGAGATGAGAATTGCAACTCCTGCTTTTTTTTGCTCTCCATTTGCTTGGTAAATCTTCCTCCATCCCTTTATTTTGAGCCTTTGTGTATCTTTGCATGTGAGGTGGGTTTCCTGGATACAGCACACTGATGGGTTTTGGTTTTTTATCCAATTTGCCAGTCTGTGTCTTTTGATTGGTGCATTTAGCCCATTTACATTTAGGGTTAATATTGTTATGTGTGAATTTGATACTGCCATTTTGATGCTAGCTGGCTGTTTTGCCTGTTGGTTCATGTAGATTCTTCATTTTGTTGATGGTCTTTAGCATTTGGTATGCTTTTAGGATGGCTGGTACTGGTTGTTTCTTTCTATGTGTAGTGCCTCTTTCAGGAGCTCTTGTAAAGCAGGCCTAGTGGTGACAAAATCTCTGAGTACTTGCTTGTTCATGAAGGATTTTATTTTTCCTTCACTTATGAAGCTCAGTTTGGCTGGATATGAAATTCTGGGTTGAAAGTTCTTTTCTTTAAGGATGTTGAATATTGGCCCCCACTCTCTTCTGGCTTATAGAGTCTCTGCCAAGAGATCTGCTGTGAGTCTGATGGGCTTCCCTTTGTGGGTGACCCGACCTTTCTCTCTGGCTGCCCTTAGTATTTTCTCCTTCATTTCAACCCTGGTGAATCTGATGATTATGTGGCTTGGGGTTGCTCTTCTTGTGGAGTATCCTTGTGGTGTTCTCTGTATTTCCTGGAGGTGAGTATTGACCTGTCTTGCTAGGTTGGGGAAATTTTCCTGGATAATATCCTGAAGAGTGTTTTCCAGCTTGGATTCATTCTCTTCATCACATTCTGGTACACCTATCAAACGTAGGTTGGGTCTCTTCACATAGTCCCACATTTCTTGGAGATTTTGTTCATTCCTTTTTGTGCTTTTTTCTTTAATCTTGGTTTCACATTTTATTTCATTGAGTTGATCTTCAGCTTCTGATATTCTTTCTTCTGCTTGGTCAATTCGGCTGTTGAAACTTGTGCATGCTTCACGAAGTTCTCGTGTTGTGTTTTTCAGCTCCTTCAATTCATTCATATTCCTCTCTAAGTTGTCCATTCTTGTTATCAATTCCTCAAATCTTTTTTCAAATCTTTTTTCAAGGTTCTTAGTTTCTTTGCACTGATTTAGAACATGTTCTTTTAGCTCAATGAAGTTTCTCATTATCCACTTTCTGAAGTCTGATTCTGTCATTTCATCACACTCATTCTCCATCCAGCTTGGTTTCCTTGCTGGTGAGGAGTTTTGGTCCTTTGTAGGAGGTGAGGTGTTTTGGTTTCGGGTGTTTCTCTCCTTTTTGTGCTGGTTTCTTCCCATCTTTATGGATTTATCTGCCTGTCATCTTAGTAGTTGCTGATTTTTCAATTGGGTCTCTGTGTGGATGCTGAGATTGTTGATGATGAAGTATTTCTGTTACTTAGTTTTCCTTCTAATGGTCTAGCCCCTCTGCTGTATGAGTGCTGAGGTCCACTCCAGCCCCTGCTTGTTTGGAGTATACCTGTAGCAGCTGTGGAACAGTGAGGGATGATACCAGTTTCTTCTACTTCTGTCTTTGTTCCAGTATGATGCCTGCCAAATGTCTGTCTGATTAGTCCTTTTTGGGGGGTGACTCTTTGGATATACAGGGGTCAGGGAGCTGCTTAAGGAGACGGTCTGTGCTTTATAGGAGCTCCAGTGCTGAGCTGTGAGCTCCGTTGTTCATTCAGCGTTGTTGGGAGGTTGTTTATGTCTGCTGCAATAGAGCTCATAAAACACCACCCTTTTTTTCCCCCCTTAGATGCTCTGTCTCAGGGAGTTGGGGCTTTCTTTATGAGTATCTGTTGCACTGTCCTGCCCCACTAGGCGGCAGTCTATTCACTATTTGCCTGCTGGGGCTCTGACCTGCTAGCGCGGGTTTGCCCTGTTGCTGCTGGGCTCCCTTCTGCTGTGGAGCGCTCCCCCCTCCTGGTGGAGTCTCTCTGTTATGGCAGGTTGCCTCGGCAACGGCAGGCTGCATCAGCCCTGGGCAGTACTTCAGTAGGGGCGGATTGCATCAGCAATGGTGGACGCCCCTCCCTCACCAGGCTGCACCATCCTAGATGCTGGCAGCAAAACTCTCAGCCCCAAGCACCTCCAGTCGCCGCCCTGCTTGTCCCAGTGAGGGTGGGACCTGCTGAGCCCAATCACCCAGCTCCCTGCCTCAGAGTCCGTCCTCTCTGTCTGTCTCTCCCTCTCCGCAAGCTGAAAGGTCGACTCTCTCACTGGTGCCCCAGTAGCCTGCTGATAGGGCACTGGGATCTGTGCGATCTCCCGTGCCACTGCCCACTGCACCAGCTCAGATCACGCTTCCCAGGAAACTCCTGGTCTGGCTCACTGTCCAAGTCCCATTCAATCAGATGGACATGCCAATCTGCCCTTCCAAATCTCAGATTGCCGGTTTAACAGGGCACCCAGACCAGTGAGTTCCATGCCGGGTCCCACTGTGGTGCCGGCCGAAGTGGCCGCATGAGCCAGCTGCGTTAGCTGGCTTTACTAGCGTCCCATGTCTCTCCCACACCTGGGACTTTCAACGCTCTGTGGGCAAAAAAGGTCCATCCGAGAATGCGGCTAGGACTCACCCTCTGTGCCTTCACTGAGAGCTGCAATCCTGAGTTGCTTCTACGATGCCATCTTGTGAGTCCCCCTAAACTCACTTTTTTATAATGAACCCCCTCTCGCCATATCAGCATTTCTTTTAGTTAATTCTTACATTAACTCTGAAATGTTGGTAGGATTAGCTTACCTCTGTTTTACAAATAAAAATACTGAAGCTTGAATACTTCAGGTAGCCTACCTAAGATCACACAGTTAATGGCAAAACAGGATTAGGACTCAGGACTGTATGACTCTGTAATGGCTGCCTGCTTTTTCATCTCTGTTACATTGCTATCTGTTAGCTCCTACCTTTATTCCTGTCTCCATATCCCCAGAGACTTGTAGTTCAATCATGTGATGGCTTCATTCTGAAGGATGATACTCACTTCTGCTCTTGGACTAATAGTAAAGTAGGTTGAATCAAAATACAAATAGTAATAGTTCATTGAGTATTTATACTTAATTAACTTGCAAAAGTTAAAATACAGTACCAGTACTGTAAATTACTATTTTTCAATATTTAAACATCTCTTTGGCAAATAGTTACTTTTATTTAGTGACATTTTATTTTAAAAACAAACCATAAGAATAGAAGTACAAGCTAAATGTTGCTCAAACAAATAGACAAGTCAAGCATGTAGGACAGTCTATAGGAAGATTGACCTTATTTCTGTAATAAGTTAAAGGCATGAACACACTCTGGATTAAAAGATATTTAAGAGTCATAACAATGTGATGTGTAGGTGTTGGCTGGATCCTGATTCAAACAAACATAATCTAAAAAGACAATATGAAGGATTGATTGACATTCCTGTTTGTTGTAATAATGTCATTGTGATTAGGAAAGGAAAAGTCTATATAATTTTTAATAGTGACTACTATTATGTGAAAGAAATGGTACAGTATCTGGGAATAAAAGATAGATGAGATGAATATGGTGAAGTTTCATAATTATTGAATCTGACTGATGGGTATTGTATTAGTCTATTCTCATAATGCTAATAAAGACATACCTGAGACTGGGTAATTTATAAAGGACATAGAATTAATTTACTCACAGTTCCAAATGGCTGAGGAGGTCTCACAATTGTGGTGGAAGGCAAATGAGGAGCAAAGTCATGTCTTACATGGTGGCAGGCAAGAGAGCATGTGCAGGGGAATGGACTCCCATTTATAAAATTATCAGGTCTTGTGAGATTTATTAGCTACCATGAGAACAGTATGGGAGAAACTGCCCCATGATTCAATTATCTCCACCTGGTCTCACACTTGACATGTGGGGATTCTTACCATTCAAGGTGAGATTTGGGTGGGACACAGCCGAACAATATAATTCTGTCCCTGGCCCCTCCCAAATCTTAAATTTCAAAACCAATTGTACCTTGCAAACAGTCCCCTAAAGTCTTAATTCTTTTCAGCATTAACTCAGATGTCCATAGTCCAAAGTCTCATCTGAGACAAGGCAAGTCCCTTCTGCCTATAAGCCTTTAAAATCAAAAGCAGGTTGGTTACTTCCTAGATACAATGGAGGTACAGTCATTAGGTAAATACACCTAATGGGAGAAATTTGCCAAAACAAAGGGGCTACAGGCCACATGCAATTCCAAAATCCAACCAGGCAGTCAAATCTTAAAGCTCTGAAATGATATCCTTTGACTCCATGGCTCACATCCAGGTTATGTCAGTACAAGAGGTGGAGTCCCATGACCTTGGGCAGCTCTGCCCCTGTGACTTTGTACAGCTCACCTCCTGGCTGCTTCCATGTGCTGGCATTGAGTGTCTGCAACTTCTGGTGCATGTTGCAGCTATCAGTGCATCTACCATTCTGGGGTCTAGAGGATAGTGACCCTCTTCTCACAGCTCCACTAAGGCAGTGCTCAAGTAGGGTCTCTGTGTGAGGGCTCCAACCCCACATTTCCCTTCTGCACTACTGTAGCAGAGGTTCTCCATGGGGGCTCTGCCCCTGCAGTAGACTTCTGCCTGGGCATCCAGGTGTTTCCATATATCCTCTGAAATCTAGGCCAAGGTTTCCAAATCTTAATTCTTGACTTCCATGCACCTCCAGACCCAATACCACATGGAAGCTGCCAAGGCTTGGGGATTGCACCCCTTGAAGCAACAGCCTGAGCTCTGCATTGACCCCTTTTAGCCACAGCTTGGATGCAGGGCACCAAGTCCTGAGACTGCAGAAAACATCAAGGCCCCAGACCCACAAAACATTTTTTCCTTCTATGCCTCTCAGCCTGTAATGAGAGGAGTTGCTATGAAGACCTCTGACATGCCCTGGAGACATTTTCCCCATTGTCTTGGCATTTAACATGTGGCTTCTTATCATTTATGCAAATTTATGTAGCCAGCTTGAATTTATTCTCATAAAATAGGTTTTTCTTTTCAACTGTATCATCAGGCTGCAAGTTTTCTAAACTTTTATGCTCTGCTTCCCTTTTAAACGTAAATTCCATTTCCAAACCATATCTTTTGAATATATAAAACTGAATGCTTTTAATGGCATCCAAGTAACCTCTTGAATACTTTTCCACTTAGAAATTTCTTCTGCCAAATGCCCCAAATCATCTCTCTCAAGTTCAAAATTTCACAAATCTCTAATGCGGAGGTAAAATGTCACCAATCTTTGCTAAAACACAGCAAGAGTCACCTTTATTCCAGTTCCCAACAAGTTCCTCATCTCCATCTGAGACCACTTCAATCTGCACTTCATTGTCCATATCACTATTAGTATTTTGTTCAAAGCCATTCAACAAGTCACTAGGAAGTTTCAACCTTTCCCACAATTTCCTGTTATCTTCTGAGCCCTCCATAATGTTCCAACCTCTGCCTGCCTGTCACCCAGTTCCAAAGTTGCTTCCACATTTTTGGGTATCTTATCATAGCACTCCATTCTGCTGGTATCAGTTTACTTTATTAGTCTGTTATTATGCTGCTGAATAAAGACATACCTGTGACTGGGTAATTTATAAAATAAAGATATTTAATTGACTCAGTTCCACATTGCTGAGGGGGCCTCACAATCAAGGTAGAAGTCAAATGAGGAGCAAAGTCATTTGCTCTCAAATGTCTTATGTGGTGGCTGGCAAGAGAGCATGTGCTGGGAAACTCCCATTTATAAAACCATCAGATCTCATGAGAGTTATTCACTACCATGAGAACAGTGTGGGGGAAATTGCCGCTTGATTCAATTATTTCTACCTGGCCCCATAATTGTCATGTGGTGGTTATGACAATTCAAGGTGATAATTGGGTGGGAACACAGCCAAATTATATCAAGTATGTAGGAGTTCGTTGAACTATTCTCTTTAGTTTATGAGGTAATACTTTCCTAATAAAAATTATAAACAAAAGCAAAAATTAAATTATGTGATTGTACATATTTCTCATTTAAGCAATATGTAGAGCAAAAAATGTTTAAGATGCTGTGTGCATTTTAGGTGCTCCTGATTTGTTAGCATTGATTATTTCCCCACCTGTCTCTTTAATGTTTTGCCTAGGACCTTTAAACTGAGCTTGATGTTGTTTTATCAAGCAAAATCTGAACGACATATTATTTGTGGATTACATTTGCAACATTTTAAGTTTGAAGTAACTGTCACTAAATCAACAAACAATTTCTGGTAAAATTCAGTAGAGTTGATAGGGGAAAATCCACAGTAAAAGCATGAAATGATTAAAAAAAAAAAAGCAAAAAGGAGAATTACTCCAAACAAATGAGGTAAGTCAGAAATGGTAGCACATATATCTTTAACATGTAGTTATTTATAATAACTATATATATATGTACATTCACACATAGACACACAGATTTACTTTTTCCCTCTATTTTCCCTAAGCAATAAGAATGGAGTACCCATTATATAAGTGAAGGTATGTTAGTATGTAGATAAATATTCACATGTACTTAGATGTATTTTTTTCTAGGAACACATCAATTGTGTTCAAAATACTCAATTTTGCATTCCACTTGTGCTAAAAATGGACATTGAAATCTGCAAATTCAATAGAAATTAGAGTCTATTTCTGAAGATAGTGACAAATGGGTGGGCACTCATATCAGAATTTGGCAAGTTTTTCTTGGGAACTTCTGCTATCAAAGCAGGAATCAAAGAGTTTAATCATCTTCATCAATGCACTCAATAAATATATATTGGGATTCTTTTATGTGCTAAGCACTGGATACACATGTTGCCAAACATGGTACAGACACAGTCTCTGGTGTCACAGAACTTGTGGTGTAGCAGGAAATGTAGAAAATTAGTAATTTTGTTTCTTAAGCATATCATGAATGGTGAGGTGCATATTGCATAGAATAGACCACAAAAATATGACATGGACCAGTAGTCATGGAAAGACTCCCTGAGAAGGTTGAGTTAAAACTGAGACTGGAGGTTGAGTGAGTCAATAAAGTGTCCAAGGGATGCTGGAAGATGGGGTAGGTGGGATAACTGAAAATATGTTGAGCTTAGTATTTCAGTGTTTTACAGGCAAGGGAGTACATGATAAGTATGGGGAATAGAAGATTAGAAAAATGAAAAGGTAGGCAGAACCCTCATCCTCTTATGTTTTATAGTCCTTGTGAAGGTTTTTCTTTCTCCCCCCGCCCCGCCGTCTTTTTTTTTCCTTATCTAAGGAAAATATGAAGTTAAGAAGATGTATTATGGGTAGAAGACATGGCATCATTATTAGGTTTTTAAAACTTCAATTGCAGAGGGAAAAGTGGATGGAATTAGAAGAGAGAGAATAAGTTAGGATGATATCCCAGAGATGAGTGAGAGATCCTGTTATCTTGGAGTAGGATTTTGTCAGTGATGATGGAGAGAAATGGAGAGAGAAGAGAAACGAGGCAGAATTGACATGATTTCATAGTAGTTTTGGTATCTATTATACTCAAAATAAATCTCTTTGGCCATGGACTGGGAAAGATCTTAAGAATCAAGGGAAGAACATTTCTGGATATTAAAGAGAAAGACATTTCTTAGGGAACAGGTCTCTGAGCACCCTTAGGGCAAGTAGGCAAATAATTCAACAGCTTTTGTCACAACTGTACTTACTTAAAGTGACTCCAAATGAACCCAAACAACTTTATAGATATTATCAAATTAACACCAGGGCATGATTTTGAACAAGATAGAGTGGCCAGTATGACTGTTTGATGCCTGCTAAAAACTATTTTTTCAACTTTTGGGAAGAAATTCTAGCCTCTGGACCAGCTTGGTACCATAAGAATTAAATAAGCCTTATAAAATAGGTAAGTCCTCAGCTGAATCCTAAATCCCCAATCCTGTAGACTGTGTGAGAAGGCAGGCACTTCATTGTGAGTTTTTGAAAAATGTTTTAACTTAGAAAAGTACCAAACTATCCAAAACAATTTGAAGAGTTTCTGAACAGTATGCCTGTTGCAATGTGTAAAATTAGACTTTCTGCTACACTTTTGCCACAGATTTGATTTGGACATCAATCTTTTGATTGATGGAACCTGACTACTCTATGAAGGGATTGGACAACTTCCTTTTTTGGTGATGCTGTACCTGTTTCTGCAGGAATGACTTGCAGAAAAGTAGGTATGGGTAATAACATTCTGATGAAAATAAGTTCACACAAATGGGCAGAGATGCAAATCTCATTAAAAATCCAGTGAAAATCAGGCTACAGGCCAAGAATGACTGAAGCATGACATTAAAATAAATGAAATAATTTTTGCTTTCCTTTCGTTTGCCTGGGGATCTGTTTTCCTATAGCTACAAGGTATATTCTCTTGGCCCAGTGATTTGCAAAGCAATGACAGAAGTTCAGAGATTGCCTCTGAAGGATCAAATGTTTTTGAGATATCAAGACAGAACACTGAAAATATTATGGTCTGAATACAATTTTTGCAAACCAAGTGAAATTAGGAAAGTGATTTGCAATATTATTCTATAGCAGAGAACTTGAGATTTCACAGACCATTAATTCCAAGTGTTTGTTTATTCTTATAGACTTTCTTAATTTGCCTCTGTTTACTTTCTCACACAGTCAGCAAACCTGTAAAGCATCCCACAGTTGTTTATCTTCTGCAGATATGTGGTTCAATGAGCTGGCAGCAGACCATTAAGCTCTTTAGTTAGAACAATGCACTTATTCCTTTTCTTTATACTTTTGGGGTGAATACACAGAAGGTTTTTTATCCCTATTATTCTGCTTGAGCTATTCTTATACATAAAATTAGTGATGGACAGGCAGTAGCTATATCTAGTGTACATAGAGGTAGACTGAGAGGTTCAGGCAGTAGTTTTTACAAATGTTAGAATGCAGTTGACCCAAAATGCTGCCCTTTTGCTGACTCCCATGCCTCCAGCCCCACTGACATATGTTTAGTTTGTAGTATTTAATAGTGTCCTGCAATAATCATCATATGATTAATAAGTTAGTGTGTTGTAATATCTCTTTACATTTATAAAAATGTTATGGTCTTTGAGAAGATGTTACATGTTAAATATCAGCCCATTAGCAATGATTAACTTACCTGACTCTTAAATTTCAGGGTAGATCATGAGAAAAAAATGTTAATTTTTGTTTGGCAGAAAGGAATAAGAATGTTAGAAACTAGAGTTGATCTCATAATGAGGGTGGTGGAGCTGGATGGTGGGAGAGCAGCATGCAACACTTGCAGGATGAAGTTCTAATAAAATGGGGCTTGGGCAAAAAACACGAAGGCAGGAGTGTTGTAGCATATCTAGTAAAGGCAGGATCTTCGGAATCTGACATATCTGGGATAACATCCTTGCTCTGTCACTTAGTAAACCTGTGGCCTTGGGAAAGTCATTTAATTTCTCTAAGCCTTGGTCTCATTTATATAACAATCATAATGATATCTAATCACTGCATTGTTGATGAGTATTTAAATGCTATTATTTTAAAATTGTTATTATCATTATTTGGAAGTTTGAGCAGTTTCCATTTAATGGTAGGGACTGGAAAAAAAACCCCAAATGATCAAAGAGCCTTTTCTAGGCATGGAGAATCCTCTGATAAGAAGAAAACCAGATATAGTTAATTTAGGTGTTTCAAGGAAAGAATCTAAGACTATCACTAGGTGTTAAAGGTAGGATACAAATAGTTAAGCACATATTTCTTTTAAAAGCATCATTTCTGTATCATACTCCCAGGCAAATATGAATACACTGATGGCATTTCCCATGATTTTTAGCTTCCTTAGAGAACTAAGGCCATTATTCAATTTTATTAGTAGGTGAAATCCAGTTCTGCTTGGGGTGGTAGAAATGAAAAAGACTTCATTTTGAATCCTTGTTCTTAGCCATTTTTTAGATTGATAATCTTTAGAAAATCATGTCAGCTTTTAAAGGAATCTATAAAGCAGTAATAATAATAATACCTATCTTATAGAATTGTTATGAGGCTAGAATGATATAAGATATGGAAATGTCCTTTGCAAGCTAAAAGGAAATATAAAAATGTAGTTTTAAAAATAATTTTGTAGGCAATGGACTACACTAAGAGAGTCAGTGATCTACAAAATATTGCAGTTTTTTCTAGCCATTGGCAAAATTGGAATGTGCTATACACCTCTTCACATACCACTTCTTCTAAGAGATCTGTCCATATTACAAGGGCATTTTCCCATTGTTGTCCCTTATGTACTAGTTCAGCTGATTTCAGTTGCCAGTAATACAAAACCTATCTCAAACTGGCTTTAGCAACACACCCACATAAATAAAAAGCCAAAGACAAGTGAAGATTGACCCAGTTTCTCCTGGCTCTACACTAGTGGTGTTACCTTTAAGATCCCTGAATGGATGCTGATAGCTCCCAAGACTCTATACGTTCTTGTTCATGTCTAACATGTAAAAGAGTCTATGTGCCAATATTCTGACTGCAGACATTGAGGCTTTGAGGTTTCATCACTTGCCCATCTATAGGCCAAACCTTATGGCCAAAGGAAAGGAATGCACTGAATTAGCTGATCTCAGGTCATATACTTCACTCTTAGATGTGAAGGTGGTGTCAGCTTCATCATAAATACATGACTCTGAAAATGTAAAGGAGGAACTATTTAAAAGGTAAGGGGAAGAATAAGCAATGGGATGGCAACCACGAATTTTCTAACTACACACTAGCTAAACAAAGCCAGAGGGAATGGCTCTCTAAGAAAAGAGTTTCTGAGATTGATGATGGGTGTTGTGGTGGGGTTGTTGGGAAGAGGTGAAGCAGGGATTTCCTGCTATTATAAGACCACCTAAGAGTATATTTTATGTATTCATGGGCTATCAGTATAGCAAGTCATAGAGAACTCTAGTCCAAATATCAATTTTAAGTTTGGATTCTGCTTCTAAGGCTTTCTAGCTGTGTAACTTTGAGTAAATTGCTTACAATCTGTAAGCTTCAATTTTCTTATCTGTAAATTGGAGGCAGTACTAATTATACATACAAACCAGCTTTGAATAATAAGTGAGATAATTGAAATAAAGTGTTTAGTATAGTTCCTGGGACAGATAGAAGTAGAGAATTAATACATTTTAACCTACTAGAATTATTTTCATGCGCTTTCACTAGAAGTTCGAGTAGGCTCTAAGCCTTTATCATTTATATGACAATTTATGAAAATGTTTAGCTGTAGTATTCAGAGAGTGACCTCCTCTCTTTTATCATATCATTAATTTGTCTCCCAGAGACAGAATCATGCCCTTTCTTGGAGTAATGTCCTTATGCTTGCTACCATTCTTGAGAACTATCAAAATCCATCATATTTAGGATAACCATTTAATTTGTCATTCAAGCTAGGACACCTTTGGTAGTGAGAGGAAGTATTTAAAACAATTAACATGTAATAATTGATCTAGAAGAGGCATAAACTAGAACTAATGCAATTAAACTATCTAATGATATTGAAAATCTTTATGTGAAATAGCTTTAGGGAAAAATTGCTTAGGGACCTAACAAAGGTAAAAAGTTATAAAAAGAAGAGATGTTTTCTCTTCTTTTTTATTCTGTACTTTCAGTGAGAACTATCCCACTATTAAGCACTTTTTATTTGTTATTTTATTGTATTTAAAATATTATTATAAGTGATTCATATATCCACACAAATATTATAGCAGATGTATGTTTCTCTTAATTTGAGTTCATCTGTAATAAGAAATTGAACCAACCAAAATACATGGGTATGGTTATATTTAAATATAACTACACTTTAAAAATAATAAAACTGATTAACTTTAACTTTCATTCTATTGTTGAACGAAGGATATGTTAGTCTGAACTTGGAGTCAGTAATAGTGCATTAATATCAAGTATCTGATTTTTTAAATCATTAGGATTGCTTTTATATGTTTTTATTTCTCTGTGAGTTAAATAGAACTTATACATCTGACAGCCAAGGCCTCCATAAACACATTTAAAACAATAAAGCTGATGAACTTCAATGTCTTTTGATTATTGACTTCATAGGGTTAAGAGAAAAATATCATCTTTCACAGTCTATACTAATACCCATATTATTTTCAGTGTCTTAAGTGGATAGCTAAAAATTCCAATGTTAGCATAATTTACTGGCTAATTACATTAGAATTTGTGTTGTTTCAAAATGATTTAAGAGATAGTGCAGGAATATCTATATTTAAAAGTATGAATGATTTAAAATAATTTAAAAGAAGCAAAAAGTAGGTAGAATTAAGGAGAAAAGATGGCCAATGGAATGTTAGAACATACAACCTATGTCATGAATTTAAACCCACTTGTTAGAAGAAGTACATAAATATATCCCTAAGGTTTAGCAGTCAAGAAAAAAGAGGAAAACATAATCAGTTTTTGCTGTACTGTCAGTGAAGACTGTCCCAGTATTAAGCATTTTTGATTTATTATTTTAATCTATTTAAAATATTATTATAAGTGATTCATATATCCACACAAATATTATAGCAGATGTATTTTTCTCTTAATTTGAGTTCATCTGTCATAAGAAATTGAACCAACCAAAATACATTGGTATAGTTAGTCCAACAGTCAGAAAGTCCATAAAATAAAAATAAAGCCAGTAGTCATTAACAGCACAATTCTTCCTACATGGAGAGTAGAGAAAACTTCCTGAGGAATACACATACTATGACTTCCTATTTCCCCAAGATATGTAATGTTATTTGCTTCATAATACCAGATAACAGTAACTTTCCTTATATTAGTGGTTCCAGTACTAAAATATTAACAATTTCCTTTATGTTTTAAAAACATTCATTTAAGTAGCTTAGGGTACTGTTCATGTAATACTTTCATGTTTTCATTGTATGCTTCCTATGTCATATAAAAATGGGTGCAGATCACAATATGAAGTAAATATTAACTTGCATCAGATTGTTTAACAAGAAAGCACATGTGAAAGGCAAAATGTTTTTAAATGCAGTCTTTAGTTCTTCCCACATAAGTATCTTTTACAAAAATTTATAGGCCATTATGGCCTTCTTTCCTATACTAGACACCATTTTTCTCATATCGATAGCCTTAAGATTTATAAATCTTAAGGTATGTTACACTATAAATGGTGGTCTGTGGGGACTAAAGGGAAGGGAACCTTGGCTTGTGGATCTGGCATCTGTGGGTGTGAAATAGATTGTCCTATTTGTGTGACCATGGTTGGCTTCTAATGTAAAAATACTTTGGTGAATTTGAGTATGGCATAAAGTGGACTTTTAACATGCATGCTAAAATCAAAATGAAATAGCTTTTATATTTATTTATGTACTTTATTATTATTATCAGGGAGAGGGTGATATGGTTTGGATATGTGTTCTCACTCAAATCTCATTTTGAATTGTAATCCCATGTTGAAGGTGGGGCCTGGTGGTAGGTGATTGGATCATGGGGGTGGTTTCTCATGGTTTAGCATCATCCCCCTTGGTACTGTTGCTGCAATAGTGAGTTCTCATGAGATCTGATTGTTTAAAAGTGGGTAACACCCCTGTCCTCTCTCTTGCTGCTGCTCTTGCCATGTGAGACATCTCACTCCCACTTTGCTTTCCACCATAATTGGAAGCTTCCTGAGGCCTCCCCAGAAACAGAAGCCACCATGCTTCTCATAGAGCCTACAGAACCCTGAGCCAAATAAAACCTCTTTTTCTATGAACTGCCAATCTCTGGTATTTCTTTATAGCAGTATGAGATGGACTAATACACAGAGTCTCAGCTTCCTCATTTATAAAATAGGTGCAGAGTGCCAGCATTATAAAGATACAAAGATGGTAAAATTAAATAAGATATTTAATTTTCTCTCTGTTAACTAGGTTAGAGTGTGATGGTGGTGCAATCATAACTCACTGTAATCTTGAACTACAGGGCTGAAGTGATCCTCTGGTGTAGCTGAGACTACAGACACACACCATCACACCCAGCTAATTTTTAATGTTTTTTGTAGAGAGAGGGTCTGTCTTGCTATTTTGCCCAGTTAGGTCTGGAACTCCTGGGCTCAAGTGATCCTTCCACCTTGGCCTTCTAGTGTTGGGATTACAGGCATGAGCCACCATGCCTGGCCTTTAAACAGCTTTTTAAAATTATAGTAGCACAAGGTGAATTGGAGAATGGGCAATCATCTGGTAAATTTGAAATAGAAATAAATGTTGGAATTTAGGGGCTCCAGTAAATATCCCTATCTTCCTCTGAGTTTGAAACTAACTGAAATATAGATCAGGTTCTGGGACATAAAGATTAAAAAAAATGAATTTGTGGGTACCATGTTCACTATTTGGGTGGTGGGTTTAATGGAAGTCCAAACCCCAGCATTAGTGCAATATACTCATATAACAACCCTGCAGATGCACTTCCTGAATTTAAAATCAAATAAAACAAAGAGAATGCACCTTGACCTGTGGGCACAATCAGGGCTCCAGAAATGTACCACTGTGAATTAAACTATGATCCTTCCCTGACTTTGATAAGCTTGCTATGGGATATATAGTATGCGTGCTGAGAAGTGGGTACTCCAAAAAAGGGAACCCCAAACAACTGAGAATATATCTAGCTTTATAAAGCAGAAAACTCTTAAGTAACAGAGGCTCAAACAAATAGAAGTTTTTATTGCTCTCATGTAGAAGAAATTTGGAGGCTGACTGAACCACAGCCAATATTGTGGTGCTGTGGTCACAGGGGAGTTGGGCTTCATTGCTTACAAGTTGTGTGACCCTAGAAAATTACTTCCTGTTATGAGTCTCAGCTTCCTCATTTATAAAATAGGTGCAGAGTGCCAGCATTATAAAGATACAAAGATGGTAAAATTAAATAAGATATATAAGGCAATCATGAAGGTAGATTATGTATATTATTTAACTTTCAGAGTTATAGACAAAAGTAGAAAGTAAAAAGGCTCAAATTTTTTTTTTTTTTTTTAAAAGCAAAGATGAAACTACAATGACAGAACACACAGCAGCAGTTGCCAGGGATTAGGGATGGGAAAGGACCCTAATCTTTTATAAAGGACCGTGGGGAAAACTTTTGAGAGAGCAAAATTGTTGTATATCTTGATTTTCTGGTGGTGATTATGCAACTGTATATATTTGTCAAAACTCACAGAACTGTACAATAAAAAGGGTACATTTACTATATGTAAATAAGTTTAATTTTAAAAATGAGAAAAATACAAAGTAGGATCATAAAATAAAAGTTTTAAGATTCTATTGATTAGTAGACATATGTTAATGCATGCATATTGTACACAGAGATATACCTCAACTAGCTACACATTTTATTTTTTGATATTGAATAAACATAATTTATCGGAAAGACAGAATCACAGATTTTTAGATCTGGAGAACACCTTGTAAATCATTTAGACTAACTGCATTAAAAGCTAAGAAACTTGAGGCCTATCAAGATGAGGTAGTGAGAAAAAAAAAAAAATTATAAGCTATTTCTTTGGTTGCAGAGTGGTATTTATAATCATGTTTCCTAATTTGCAGTCTTGTGCTTCCTGCCACATTGTAATTTTATTTTGTAATAAAAAAGGTACTTTCTATAAAATGAACAAACTAATACCAGTATTTCAATTGCTGGGCACAGAAACAGGATATTAAAGTATTTAGCACTATTCTAAAATATAAGCTAAATGGAAATTATAGAGATATTTGAAGTTGATGCTGAAGTTCCTATATTCACATAAGCACTAGCGTACCTTTGTCATTTGAACTCTGTGTGTGGTTGGGTCACCACACTATATTAAAGAATCTCTATAGCTTGGGTATTAAAATTCTGGACCAGATATGAAAGACCAGCATCTTATCTTAACTTTACCACCAGTCATCTCTCCAATCTTAGATAAATCTTACTCTCTTGAGCTTTTAATTCTTTCATCTGGTTTGGACCAGCTCAGTGCTTTGCAAACAGTTATTAAGAGATCCCTTTTACAAACAAAATTTCAAACTAAACCCTAACATAATAAAGATAAAATAAAACTTTTCCCTTTCAAGCAGGGAGGGGAGATTCTGGTCCTTCCCACTCAGCTTCTTCTCCCTATCCCACTGCAGGCATACCTCAAGCTGCTTCTTGAGTTGTAGGGTGCCAGAACATAGTTTTAAAACTCCTGGAAAAGATAATTCTTCTCTTTGTTTTCTCTCTGATTTGTGAGACCAGAAGTAAAAGTCATTTTTTTCCTTTAGCTGTAAGATTGGAAATCACAGATACTATTTAAGACATTTTTGATGTAATTATAATTTTCATTGAAATTTTACTCTTTAATTGAAAAAATAAACTTTAATTAAAAAAATAAAGAACAAAAGTGAAGAGTGACATATTTGCAATAAATCCAGATTGTAGAACATTTTCAAAAATCTTACATCAGTGATAGAAATGTATGCATGTTGGAGCCATGGTACCTTGGGCTAATGTTTCCAGTAATATTGCTACTGTAGTTTTAGTTTATCCAGCATTACTTCAATAGGACAGTTTTGGAGGACCTGTCAAATGTCAGGAAATTTGGTGAATATTAGTGAAATAATACTTTCTATTATCTGACTGCCCTTAGTCAAACATATGCAAAAAATGGATAATAAGGAAACACATAATATATGTTCTGTGGTGGTAATGAAAAGGGTAGAATAAAATTCAGTGCAATAACACAGGGAAGAGAAACTTCAAATAATGTTGATGGTATAATGAAATGATGAAAAACAAATGTCATGGACCTAAAGGGTAGCAGCCTGGATACTCCAAGGTTGTTTAGATGCAGTTGCTCAAGTCATTTACCACAAAATAACTTTTGTTTGTTCAAAAAGAGGAAAAACACTGACCCCATAATGGCCTTTTGCAACATACCTGGAAAAACTGTCATTGGCAACATGTTTCAATACATACCAATGTAGTAGGAAAGGGGTATAGGGAGTTCCAATTTAAATAAATGTCTGTACTTTTTGGTTACAGATAAAAGGCTGTGACAAAGATAATCCAAAACACAGTGGTTCAAGCAAAATAGATGTAAGAAACCTGGCGGAGGCTGCTGAGTCAATCAGGAGCCCATATTCTTTCTGCATTGTTGCTCTGCTATTCCTTAAACTTGTCCTAGATTGTCTGGTGGACAGTGGTTCAACACCAAGTTTATTTTCTAGACTGTGAGATGTGGGACAGAGAAGTAGAAGGCAAGTGATTTTCTTTTTTAAATAGGGGATGCTGAAGTTGCACGTGTAATTCCTATTAAAAGACCAAAAGAAACCAGTCTCCTGATCACACATAGCTGCAAGAAATACTGGGAAATGTAGTCTCTCATTGAATAGCTCCCTCTTCAAAAGGAAAAGAGTGATCCTTACAGAAAGGAAGAGAGAAAGCAGATGTGTAGATAAAAGTCTCTGCCACTTCATATAAACCCAACATGTAATGAAATTTCATTTTGCAATACAGGATGTATTTTCATGATAATTTAATGAAATAAATTGAGGGAAAATGAAGGAGACATTTGTGAGAGGGAGGTAGGATCACTTACTTACTTGGCAGGATGATTATTATAAATAGAAAGCAATGAAATCCTGATGCTGATGTCGTCTTAGTTTAGAATCCTTTTGAATCATGTTCAGGGAGCAGGATCCACTTCCACTCAAATTTGTCAGTTCTTGTAGTTCTTAGAGAGCAGCTGGTTAAGTCTTTGCAAAATCTGATGAGGATAAAGGAAATAAATTTGGTTTTATTTTCATCAGACTTCTTTGGCAAGATGATAATTATGCATCATCTGTAGAACCGTTTCTTACATTTTTCATTTTGTTCAGATTGCTACACATCAAATTCTAGCACTTTTTGAGATGACAGGATATAAATTCAATCTATCAGAAAAAGTCTGTGTGTTATCAATATTTGCCTATGGGGATACTCCCAGTACTATCAATTTTGGATTAGAAGCCTAGAAGTTGTATGTCCAACTTGGCACTACCATAAAGTGCCCCTGAACAACTTGCTCCAAGCTTTTGACGTTTCTTTTGTAGTATAGTTAATGATATTTTTTTAGTCTATGAGAAGTTTTGGTAAATTAAATGAACTTAGTATGTCAAAAGTCTTATCTGAGAGTTAAATACAGTAATTTTATGTGAGTTTTCATAACTTTTTTGGGTCAGATTTGAAAACAGTAATAAATGCCACAAACTTACCATTCTCACAAAGTCCTTTGCTCAAATTCCCGAGTTAGACTCCTACAGAGTTGCACTGTTTGCATTTGAAAGATCATATCCTGACTTTGCCTATAGAGATTTTGCTGAGAGTTTAGAACATTTTTGCAGCTGGGGTGAACCTATAGCTTGCTAGGGGAAATCAACATGAAGCAACTGATCACTCATCCAAAAATAAGAATTCTAACAGAAAGGGGTGGTAACTGCAAAAAGAACATGCTGGCATGAAATAATAAATGTGTAGGAACAATATTTCTGCTGATACAGAATGGTTTTAAAAATATTTTTTTGTGTGTGTTTGGCGCTCATTTTTCTTTACTTTCTTAGTAAACAGATTAATTTTGTTTTCCTGAATAAAAATAAATCATATTTCCAAAGGGCTGAAATCCTGCTGTTCATTCTCCATGTGAAATTATCATGTGGAGTAACATGGCATGCTGCTCTGGAAATTGCCTATGGGATTTCTTAGCTTAAGATCAAAGTTCTGCAACTGAAAGTTAGAAAAAGTAATTCTTTTTTGTTATTAATATTTTTGTTTTAATTTACTTTTAATTAACAAAAAATTGTAAATATGTTTTGGTATGCAACATGATGTTTTGAAGTATGTATATATTGTGGAATGGCAAAATCAAGCTGATTAACATATGCATTACTTTACATATGTATTCTATTTTTGTGGTGAAAGCACTTTAAAATCTACTCTCAACAATTTTCAAGTATACAATACATCATTATTAACTATAGTCACCATGACCTCTATTCCTATCCCCTAGAAATTACATTTATTGTCTGCTTCTGTGAGTTCAGGTTTTTAAATTTAATTAAATTTAATTTTTTTATTGCATTTTAGTTTGGGACAGTGGGGAGTTCAGGTTTTTTAGACTCTACATTTACATGAGATTATGCCATATTTGTCTCTTTGTGCATGATTTATTTCACTTAACATGATGTTCTTTCAAGTTCATCTATGTTGCAAAGGACAAAATTTTCTTTGTTTTTAATGTTGAATAGTATCCCACTGTCTGTCTGTATAAAACACATTTTCTTAAGCCATTAATCGATTGAAGGATATTTATGTTAATTCCATACTTTGGCTATTGTGAATAAAGTGTTGATGAACATAGAAGTACAGATATTTCTTCAACATATTGATTTCATTTATTTTGAATACATACCCAGTAGTGGAATTCATAGATCATATGTTAGATCTATTTTTAATTTTCTGAGGAATTACCATGCTGTTTTCCATAATGGCTGTACTAACTCCCATTCCCATCAGTGGTGTGCAAGGGTTTCCTTTTGTCCACATCCTCCTCAGTGCTTATTATCTCTCCCTCTCTCTTTTTTATAATAGTCATTCTAATAAGTGTGAAAAAATTATTCATTATGGTTTTAATGTGCATTTCCCTGGTGATTAGTGATGTTGAACATTTTTTCATATACCATTTGTATGTCTTCTTTTGAGAAGAAGACATACATCTATTTAGGTCCTTTTCCCATTTTTTAAAATTTGATTACTTTTTTTTGAATTGAGTTGTTTATTGTTTTGATTATTAACCCCTTGTCAGATGTATGGTTTGCAAATATTTTCTTTCATTTTGTAAGTTATCTCTTCAGACTCTTTGTTGTTTTGCTTTTTAGTCTGAAATAATCCTATTTAGCTATTTTTCTTGTGTTGCTTGTGATTTTGAGGTCAAATTAAAAAAAATCTGTGCCCATATCAATATCATGTAGCATGGAGATTTTTCCTTATGTTTTCCTCAGTAATTTTATAGTTTCAGGTCTTATGTTTAAATCCATAATCTATTTTGAGTTTACTTTTGTATATGGTACAAGATAGGGGTTGAATTTCACTCTCCTACATGTGGATATACAGATTTTCCAACTCTACCAAAGATTATTAGAACTAATTAATGAATTCAGGAGTGTTGCAAGACACAAAATCAACATACAAAAATTAGTAGTGTTTCTACATACTAAGAATAAACTATTCAAAAAAGAAATTAAGAAAACAATCCCATTAACAACACCTACAAAAAATACTTAGAAATAAGTTTAACCAAGGAAGTGAAATATTTGTATGTCAAAAACTATAAGACATAGATGAAAGTAATTGAAGAAGATGTAAATAATGGGAAGATATTCCATCTTCATGCATTGGAAGAATTAATATTATTAAAATGTTCATGCTACCCAAAATGATTTACAGATTCGATGAAATCTCTATCAAAATTCCAAGGACATTTTTTTTACAGAAATAGAAAAGACAACCTTCAAATTTATATGGAACCACAAAAAATCTGAATAAACAAGTTTTGAAGAAAAATAAAAAAGTTGAAGGTACCATACTACCTAGTTTGAAATCATACTATGAAGCTATAGTAATCAAAACAGCATTGTACTGGCATACAACAGACTCATAGACCTATGGAACAAAAGAGAATGCAGAAATAAATCTATGCTTTATGGTCAATAGATTTTCAACAAAGATGCCAAGAACACACTATATGGAAAGAACAGTCTCTTCTAGAAAGAATAATTCTTAATGATTGAACATTATTCAATCATTAAATATTCACAGAAAATTTTCTAGTCTTTGAACAAAAGAACAATTATAAGCCCAATCATTAATTTTTCTACAATTCAATAATTCTTAACTATTTGCTAAAATTTGATACCAATATTTAGACTAAATCTGCAAATCTATGTCCTTAGTTGGTATTTTCAAAGCAATAGATAGAAAGTAATTTAATAAACATTAAAAAATTGACCAAGTTTCGCTTTTCTGTTTTATTGTTTGGCATTGTGGGAACTCCTTCAAATGTAATAAAAATTATTTATTTTGTCAGTGTCTATTGAGTCATATCTATAAATTACTAGTTTTATTTGTACATTCTCTATCAGCAGAAAAAGCTGGGAATCACATATAGGGAAGTATAACTATTTTCTAGCAACCAGAGAGCAAGTTTGGTGACATAAAATAGGTGAAATTGACAGTTTTTGGAAAAAATATGAATTTTCTCTGTGTTTGAAAATAAATTTTTACCTTTTCAAAGAATTGATTCACCTCATTTTTGTTTTTACTATTTCTTAAGCACTGAAATTTGCCTTTTTCATAATCAAATCTGTTGCTCTTTTGATTTCTACCACTGAATTTAATCTTAGTGTCCATTCTACTCAAAGTTAGTAAAAAGTCACTTATATTTTCTTCTTTCTTCTTCTCCTTCTCCTTTCACTCCATCTCCTTCTTCTTCTACTTTTGAGACAAGTCTCACTCTCTCGCCCAGGCTGCAGTGCAGTGTCATGATCTCAGCTTACTGCAACCTGTGCCCTCCAGGCTCAAGTCATCCTCCCACCTCAGCCTCCCAGGTAGGTGGGACTACCTGCATACCCCACCATGCCTGGCTAATTTTTGCATTTTCTTTAGATATGATGTTTCACCATGTTTTTTAGGCTGGTCTCAAGCTCCCGAGCTCACACAATCCTCTGCCTTGGCTTCCCAAAGTGCTGGGATTACAGGTGTGAGCCACTGTGCCCGGAACTTGTATTTTCTTCTAATGTTTTAGTTTTACATAAATTTTTTATCACTTGCACTTTATTTTGGTATATGATATGAGATGACCTAAAATGATGTTTCTCCCAAGTAGCTAATTGTCTCACTTATTGAAAGTTATTTTTTAAAATTGAATTTACCACTTAGTAATATGGACTACTAAAATTGATATAATATAATTAAATATTTTTAGTATCTATTCTGTTTTATGGATATTTCTAATTTTACATCAACACCAAACTCTTCTAAGTGTTTTAATGTAGATTCGGGCCACTTTTATTACTTTTTTTTGAGATGGAGTCTCGTGCTGTCACCGAGGTTGGAGTGCCATGGTGTGATCTCAACTCACTGCAACCTGCGCCTCCCAGGTTCAAGTGATTCTCCTGCCTCAGCCTCCTGAGTGGCTGGGACTATAGGCACGTGCCACCATGCCTGGCTAATTTTTTGTATTTTTAGTAAAGACAGGGTTTCAACGTGTTAGCCAGGATGATCTTCATCTCCTGACCTCGTGATCTGCCTAACTTGGCTTCCCAAAGTGCGGGGATTACAGGCAGGAGCCACTGGGCCCAACTTTTATTACTGTTTAAAGATGAAATTTATGCAAAACTCCTAGAGGTACATGTAATAGACACACACACACACACACACACACACACACACACACACACACACCCCTGAGAAATTTTTCTAACATATTTCTGCTCAGGTCCCCAGCTTGAGGCATGCTATAATGGGTCATTGCCATTTTTTTTTTTTTTTGCCATTTCTTATTACCTTAGAGGATTCCAGAAAGTTCCACATTTGAACTGCTCCCTCATCTTACCTGTCCTTTATTTTATACTTTTCTTATTTTAAAAATAAAAACCAAATTATTTCCTGAGCCTCTTCTAGAACTCAAAACTTTATATGCCTTTGAATTTGCTGAGACACTTCTACTTCTCATCCTGAAGATGAACAAGTTCTACTTACTCCCAGGGCCTGAAGATGTAGTGAGGGTAGGGCAGAAGTTAAGTATCTATTCTAGATAAAAAGTGCTACCAAAGCCAGTACTGATGTTGTATTTTACTATGTTTATCAATTATTGCCCCATGTTTACATTTCCTCTGTTTTATGGAAATAACTACATGGTCTTCCCATGCTCATGGGTGTCTTGCACTATGCAAAGTTAACTATAAAGTTGGGCCATTCCTAGCTGCTATTCCCTCCTCTTTTAACCTCAGATTTTATTAGTTAGCACCCAAATGTGAAAATAACCAACACTACTCTATACTTTCATCACTGCCATTGCTGTTTTGGGGTACTTCAAATAAAATCTTGACTACTAAATTTTACTTAGGAAATAAAAATTGATTGCATGTCAACCTATGTTGAACTTTCTGTAGGGTATCAAATCATATTCTCTTTAAGAAGAAGGATATAACATTTATTTAAATTAGCATTCTGCCTGTGTAGTGTAAAAGAGAGACACAGAAAACAAAGGACTTGTAAACATTTTCTGTAATTTTAAAAGAAATAAAATACTTTATCAAGCCTAATTTGCAAAAGACAGTAACAACTGGACTTTTTAATGCACAAGACTGAAAACCAAAAACTATGTAAGATAATAAAAATATCCATTGCATATAATATTTAATAAATTCAAATGGTAATAATTATGCATATGAAGGGGCAATTTCCCACTTTTTTAATTTAAATGATTCAAAGCCTAAGTATGACATTTTACATGATCTTAAGCATTCAAGATTTATCAAGGACTTTCTTTATAGGCCTGAGAACAGGACATTTTTCATGACTTATCTTCAAAGATGATCTAATGTTTTGTCTTGTTCTAAATCAATGCACACAGAGAAAAAATTGGAAATCTCTCATAACAAACCCCATATGTAGTTGTCACTAAAACTCTTAAAATGAAGCATTCATATTTTTTATTCTGAAATTATAACATCCTATGATTAAAGAATTCAAAACAAATGTATATTTCTTTACATGACTTTTGATTTCATATTGCTTATTTCAGGGTGAAAATTAGCAGACTGCCAGGTTGACTAGTCATGATGAAAACATAACAGTGGCAGCTCAGCCTTTGATTCACTTCCAGTGGTCAGTATTATTCAGGCATGAGATGGATTACAAATCCATCTCTCCACATGTTACAATCAGTAAAAAAAATCACATGAAACTTAAATCGCTTTGCAAAAACTGAAGATGAAGAACCTATAGTTAAATAAATATGGTCTAAAACTAAACCTGGGGTTTTGAAGTTAAATAATCAAAAAGGTCCACTATAGAAATATTAATTACCAAAATATTCTGAAGCTTCATAGGCTAGTCTTCTGTGAGTTGTAAGACTGTTTTGGGTTCTTTCACAAAGTTTCCTCCTAATTTTCACTGATGTTACATTTTGAAAGCCAAAGATTTTTCTCAACATTTTAAAGGTGAAATAGAAAATATTGCATCAATTATATGAATGAACTCTGATGGATCACTGTAGCTATTAAGTTTAGAAAGCTGAAGGAGTCTGACTTATAAATGCCTCATTAGAGAGGATCAAGGGTTTAGATCTAATTGGTTCAGGAGGGCTTCTAGATTTTTGTCATCTAAATGGCATCAAGCTTTGTTAAAGCTTGATTAACTGCTCAATCATTAAAAAACATTTTGATTCTGAAATATTCTGGTATAAATTTAAAAGTGTTGAGGCAGAGTAAAACTGCATATTTTTTTAATTGCATTTTAGGTTTTGGGGTACATGTGAAGAACATGCAATATAGTTGCATAGGTACACACGTGACAGTGTGATTTGCTGCCTTCCTCCCGTTCACCTATATCTGGCATTTCTCCCCATGCTATCTCTCCCCAACTCCCCACCCTCCGCTGTGCCTCCCCTATTCCCCCTAATAGACCCCAGTGTGTAGTGCTCCCCTCCCTGTGTCCATGTGTTCTCATTGTTCAACACCCACCTATGAGTGAGAACATGTGGTATTTCATTTTCTGTTCTTGTATCAGTTTGCTGAGAATGATGTACTCCAGGTTCATCCATGTCCCTACAAAGGACACGAACTCATCATTTTTGATGGCTGAATAATATTTCATGGTGTATATGTGCCACATTTTCCCTGTCCAGTCTATCATCGATGGGCATTTGGGTTGATTCCAGGTCTTTGCTATTGTAAACAGTGCTGCAATGAACATTCGTGTGCATGTGTCCTTATAGTAGAATGATTTATTATAGCCCTTTGGATATATACCAAGTAATGGGATTGCTGGGTCAAATGGAATTCCTATTTCTAGGTCCTTGAGGAATCGCCACATTGTCTTCCACAATGATTGAACTAATTTACACTCCCACCAGCAGTGTAAAAGTGTTCCTATTTCTCCACATCCTCTACAGCATCTGTTGTCTTCAGATTTTTTAACGATCCTCATTCTAACTGGTGTGAGATGGTATCTCAATGTAGTTTTGATTTGCATTTCTCTAATGACCAGTGATGATGAGCCTTTTTTCATATGTTTGTTGGCCTCATGCATGTCTCCTTTTGTAAAGTGTCTGTTTATATCCTTTGCTCACTTTTGAATGGGCTTGTTTAATTTTTTCTTGTAAATCTGTTTTAGCTCTTTATAAATTCTGGATATCAGCCCTTTGTCAGATGGGTAGACTGCCACAACTTTTTCCCTTTCTGTTGGTTGCCAATTCACTCTAATAACTGTTTCTTTTGCCTTGCAGAAGCTGTGGAGTTTGATTAGGTCCCATTTGTCTATTTTGGCTTTTGTTGCCAATGCTTTTGGTGTTTTGGTCATGAAGTCCTTGCCTACTCCTATGTCCTGAATGGTTTTGCCTAGATTTTCTTCTAGGGTTTTTATGGTGCCAGGTCTTATGTTTAAGTCTTTAATCCATCTGGAGTTAATTTTAGTGTAAGGTGTCAGGAAGGGGTCCCGTTTCTGCTTTCTGCACATGGCTAGCCAGTTTTCCCAACACCATCTATTAAACAGGGAGTCCTTTCCACATTGCTTGTTTTTGTCAGGTTTATCCAAGATTGTATGGTTGTAGATATGCTGTGTTGCCTCCGATGCCTCTGTTCTGTTCCATTGGTCTGTATCTCTGTTTTGGTACCAGTACCATGCTGTTTTGATTACTGTAGCCTTGCAGTATAGTTTGAAGTTCGGTAGTGTGATGCCTCCCACTGTGTTCTTTTTACTTAGAACTGATTTGGCTATGCGGGCTCTCTTTTGGTTCCATATGAAGTTTAAGGTGGTTTTTTCCAGTTCTGTGAAGAAGGTCATTGGTAGCTTGATGGGGATAGCATTGAATCTGTAAATTACTTTGGGAACTATGGCCATTTTCACGATATTGATTCTTCCTAACCATGAACATGGAATATTTCTTCATCTGTTTGTGTCCTCTCTTATCTCGTTGAGCAGTGGTTTGTAGTTCTCCTTGAAGAGGTCCTCTACGTTCCTTGTTAGTTGTATTCCTAGGTATTTTATTCTCTTTGTAGCAATTATAAATGGCAGTTCATTCTTGATTTGGCTCTCTTTCAGTCTGTTATTGGTACATAGGAATGCTTGTGATTTTTTGCACATTGATTTTGTATCCTGAGACTTTGCTGAAGTGGCTTATCAGTTTCAGGAGATTTTGGGCTGATGATGAGATCTTCTAGATATACAACCATGTCATCTGCAAATAGAGACAATTTGACTTTCTCCTTTCCTATTTGAATATTCTTTATTTCTTTTTCTTGCCTGATTGCTCTGGCTAGAACTTCCAGTACTATGTTGAATAGGAGTGGTGAGAGAGGGCATTCTTGTCTAGTGCCAGATTTCAAAGGGAATGCTTCTGGTTTTTGCCCATTCAGTATGATATTGGCTGTAGGTTTGTCATACATAGCTTTCATTATTTTGAGATACGTTCCATCAATACCAAGATTATTGAGGGTTTTTAGCATAAAGGGCTATTGAATTTTGTCAAAGGCCTTCTCTGCATCAATTGAGATAATCGTGCTTTTTGTTTTTGGTTCTGTTTATGTGGTGAATTATGTTTATAGACTTGCATATGCTGAATCAACCTTGCATCCCTGGGATAAATCCTACTTGATCATGGTGGATAAACTTTTTGATGTGCTGTTACAATCAGCTTGCCAGTATTTTATTGAAGATTTTTGCATCTATGTTCATCATGGATATTGGCCTGAAGTTTCCTTTTCTTGCTGAGTCTCTGCTGGGTTTTGGTATCAGGATGATGTTGGTCTTATAAAATGATTTGGGGGCCAAGGCGGGTGTATCACGAGGTCAAAAGATCGAGACCACCCTGGTCAACATGGTGAAACCCTGTCTCTATTAAAAATACAAAAAATTAGCTGGTCGTGGTGGCACGTTCCTGTAATCCCAGCTACTCAGGAGGCTGAGGCAGGAGAATTGCCTGAACCCAGGAGGCGGAGGTTGTGGTGAGCCGAGATTGCACCATTGCACTTCAGCCTGGGTAACAAGAGCGAAAATTCGTTCCAAAAAAAAAAAATGATTTGGGAAGGATTCCCTCTTTTTGGATTATTTGAAATAGTTTCAGAAGGAATGGTACCAGGTCCTCTTTGTATGTCTGGTAGAATTTGGCTGTGAACCCATCAGGACATGGACTTTTTTGGGTGGTAGGCTTTTAATTGCTGCCTCAACTTCAGACCTTGTTATTGGTCTATTCAGGGTTTTAACTTCTTCCTTGTTTAGGCTTGGGAGGATGCATGTGTCCAGGAATTTATCCATTTCTTCCAGGTTTACTTGTTTATGTGCATAAATTTATTTGTAATAACCTCTGATGAAGGTTTGAATTTCTGTGGAATCCCTTTATTGTTTTTTATTGCATCTAGTTGATTATTCTCTCTCTCTCTTTTTTTTTTATTAATCTGGCTAGTGGTCTATTTTGTTGATCTTTTCGAAAAACCAGCCCCTGGACTTATTGCTTTTTTGAAGGGGTTTTTTTTTTTGTGTGTCTCTATCTCCTTCAGTTCTGCTCTGATCTTAGTTATTTCTTGTCTTCTGCTAGGTTTTGAGTTTTTTTTTATCTTGCTCCTTTAGCTCTTTCAATTTTGATGATAGGGTGTCAATTTTAGATTTCTCCTTGCTTCTCATGTGGGCATTTATTGCTATATATTTTCCTCTAGAGACTGCTTTAAATGTGTCCCAGAGATTCTGGTATGTTGTGTCTTCATTCTTGTTAGTTTCAAAGAACTTCTTTATTTCTGCCTTCATTTCATTATTTATCCAGTTTATAAAAAAAACCTTACATATTTATAATAGATTCTATTTAATTTTATGGAACCATGGTTATGCCTTGTCCTAGATATCAGATTGTAAGTCAAAGGCAAATGGAGGAACATTTTATTGATGTTTGTAGAGAACCATCATTCCAATAAGAAGTAATGCTTTAAGTTAATGACTGCAAAACTAAAAGGTCATTGAGAAACCACAGCCTTGATAATATGACACAAATGTACCAAGTCAATGAAATAACATAGCTGCACACATAAAGCCTGAACATTTGAGCAGGCATTATCACAGATGGTAAAATTGCCAGAGCTGAAATAATTAGAAAGGATTATGGGCAGTCCAGAGAAATAAAATTAAAACAAAAGGACTAGGAGGGAGGCAAGATGGCGTCATAGAGGTGACTCAGGATTGCAGCTCTCGGTGAAGGCGCAGAGGGTGAGTCCTAGCCGCATTCTCGGATGTTCCTTTTATGCCCACAGAGCGTTGAAAGTCCCAGGTGTGGGAGAGACACGGGACACTAGCAGCCACCTAACGCAGCGGGCTCCCGCCGCCTCTTCAGCCAGCGCCGCAGCGGGACCCGGCGCGGAACTCACTGGTCTGGGTGCCCTGTTAAACTGGCAATCTGAGATTTGGAAGGGCAGATTGGCATGTCCATCTGATTGAACGGGACTCGGACAATGTGCCAGACCAGGAGTTTCCTGCGAAGCATGATCTGAGCTGGGGTAGTGGGCAGCGGCACGGGAGATCGCATGGATCCCAGTGCCCTATCGGCAGGCTCCTGGGGCACCAGTGAGAGAGTCGACCTTTCAGCTTGGGGAGAGGAAGAGAGAGAGAGAGAGGATGGACTCTGAGGCAGGGAGCTGGGTGATCGGGCTCGGAGGGTCCCACGCTCATGGGGACAAGCAGGGTGGCGACTGGAGGCGCTTGGGGCTGAGAGTTTTGTTGCCGGCATTTAGGACGGTGCAGCCCGGTCAGGGAGGGGCATCCACCATTGCTAACGAAGTGCACCCCCACTTAAGTACCGCCCAGGACTGACGCAGCCCGCCGTTGCCAAGGCAACCTGCCATAACAGAGAGACTCTGCCAGGCAGCAATAGGGCGGACCCGCGCTAGCAGGTCAGAGCCCTGGCAGGCAAGTAGTGAATAGACTGCCACCTAGTGGGGCAGGACAGTGCAACAGATACTCATAAAGAAAGCCCCAACTCCCTGAGACAGAGCATCTAAGGGTGAAAAAAAAAAAAGTGGTGTTTTATGAGTTCTATTGCAGCAGACATAAACAACCTCCCAACAACCCTGAATGAACAACGGAGCTCACAGCTCAGCACCGGAGCTCCTATGAAGCACAGACTGTCTCCTCAAGCAGCTCCCTGACCCCTGTATATCCAAGGAGTCACCCCAGAAAAGGACTAATCAGACTGACATTTGGCTGGCATCATTCTGGAACAAGGGCAGCAGAAGAAGAAACTGGTATCATCCCTCACTGTTCTGCAGCTGCTGCAGGTATACCCCAGACAAGCAGGGCCTGGAGTGGACCTCAGCACTCATACAGCAGAGAGGATAGATCATTAGAGGGAAAACTAAGTAACAGAAATACTTCATCATCAACAATCTCAGTGTCCACACAGAGACCCAATTGAAAAATCAGTCACTACTAAGATGACAGGTGGATAAATCCATAAAGATGGGAAGAAACCAGCGCATAAAGGAGGAAAGCACCTGAAACCAAAACACCTCACCTCCAGAAAAGGACCAAAACTCCTCACCAGCAAGGGAACAAAGCTGGACGGAGAATGAATGTGACGAAATGACGGAATCAGACTTCAGAAAGTGGATAATGAGAAACTTCAGTGAGCTAAAGGAACATGTACTAAACCAGTGCAAAGAAACTAAGAACCTTGAAAAAAGATTTGAAAAAAGATTCGAGGAATTGATAATGAGAATGGACAACTTAGAGAGGAATATGAATGAATTGAAGGAGCTGAAAAACACAACACGAGAACTTTGTGAAGCATGCACAAGTTTCAACAGCCAAATTGACCAAGCAGAAGAAAGAATATCAGAAGTTGAAGATCAACTCAATGAAATAAAACGAGAAACCAAGATTAAAGAAAAAAGCACAAAAAGGAATGAACAAAATCTCCAAGAAATGTGGGACTATGTGAAGAGACCCAGCCTACGTTTGATAGGTGTACCAGAATGTGACAAAGAGAATGAATCCAAGCTGGAAAACACTCTTCAGGATATTATCCAGGAAAATTTCCCCAACCTAGCAAGACAGGTCAATACTCAACTCCAGGAAATACAGAGAACACCACAAAGATACTCTGCAAGAAGAGCAACCCCAAGGCACATAATTGTCAGATTCACCAGGGTTGAAACGAAGGAGAAAATACTAAGGGCAGCCAGAGAGAAAGGTCAGGTCACCCACAAAGGGAAGCCCATCAGACTCACAGCAGATCTCTCGGCAGAGACTCTACAAGCCAGAAAAGAGTGGGGGCCAATATTCAACATCCTTAAAGAAAAGAGCTTTCAACCCAGAATTTCATATCCAGCGAAACTGAGCTTCATAAGTGAAGGAAAAATAAAATGCTTCATGAACAAGCAAGTACTCAGAGATTTTGTCACCACTAGGCCTGCTTTACAAGAGCTCCTGAAAGAGGCACTACACATAGAAAGAAACAACCAGTTCCAGCCATCCTAAAAGCATACCAAATGCTAAAGAGCATCAACAAAATGAAGAATGTACATGAACCAATGGGCAAAACAGCCAGCTAGCATCAAAATGGCAGTATCAAATTCACACATAACAATATTAACCCTGAATGTAAATGGGCTAAATGCACCAATCAAAAGACAGAGACTGGCAAATTGGATAAAAAACCAAAACCCATCGGTGTGCTGTATCCAGGAAACCCACCTCACATGCAAAGATACACAAAAGCTCAAAATAAAGGGATGGAGGAAGATTTACCAAGCAAATGGAGAGCAAAAAAAAGCAGGAGTTGCAATTCTCATCTCTGATAAAATAGACTTTAAAGTAACAAAGATCAAAAGGGACAAAGAAGGTCATTACATAATGGTAAAAGGATCGATACAACAGGAAGAGATAATGATTCTAAATATATATGGACCCAATGTAGGAGCACCCAGATATATAAGGCAAGTTCTTAATGATTTACAAAGAGACTTAGACTCCCACACAATAATAGTGGGAGACTTTAACACTCCACTATCAATATCAGACAGATCAACCAGACAGAAAATTAACAAGGATATCCAGGACTTGAACTCAGACCTGGAACAAGCAAACCTGATAGACATTTACAGAACTCTCCACCCCAAATCCACAGAATATACATTCTTCTCAGCACCACATCACACCTACTCCAAAATTGACCACATAATTGGAAGTAAAGCACTCCTCAGCAAATGCAAAACAACTGAAATCATAACAAACAGTCTCTCAGACCATAGTGCAATCAAGTTGGAACTCAGAATTCAGAAAATAACTCAGAACCGCACAGCTTCATGGAAACTGAACAACTGGCTCTTGAATGTTGATTGGATAAACAATGAAATGAAGGCAGAAATAAAGAAGTTCTTTGGAACCAACGAGAACGAAGACACAACGTACCAGAATCTCTGGGACACATTTAAAGCAGTCTGTAGAGGAAAATATATAGCAATAAGTGCCCACATGAGAAGAGTGGAGAGATTCAAAATTGACACCCTATTGTCAAAATTGAAAGAGCTAGAGGAGCAAGTTCAAAAAAGCTCAAAACCTAGCCAAAGACAAGAAATAACTAAGATCAGAGCAGAACTGAAGGAGATAGAGACAAGAAAAACCCTTCAAAAAATCAATAAAACTAAGGGCTGGTTTTTCAAAAAGATAAACAAAATAGACCACTAGCCAGACTGATAAAAAAGAAGAGAGAGAACAACCAAATAGGTGCAATAAAAAACAATAAAGGGGAAATCACCACAGATTCCACAGAAATTCAAACCATCATCAGAGAATACTACAAACAACTCTATGCACATAAACTAGTAAATCAGGAAGAAATGGATAAATTCCTGGACGCCTGTGTCCTCCCAAGCCTAAACCAGGAGGAAGCCAAAACTATGAATAGACCAATAACAAGGTCTGAAGTTGAGGCAGCAATTAAGAGCCTACCACACAAAAAAAGCCCAGGTCCAGATGGGTTCACAGCTGAATTCTACCAGACACACAAAGAGGATCTGGTACCATTCCTTCTGAAACTATTCCAAAGAATCCAAAAAGAGGGAACCCTTCCCAAATCATTTTATGAGACCAACATCATCCTGATACCAAAACCTGGCAGAGACTCAACAAGAAAAGAAAACTTCAGGCCAATATCCATGATGAATATAGATGCAAAAATCTTCAATAAAATACTGGCAAACTGATTGCAACAGCACATTAAAAAACTTATCCATCATGATCAAGTAGGATTCATCCTGGGGATGCAAGGCTGGTTCAACATACACAAGTCTATAAATGTAATTCACCACATAAACAGAAGCAAAAACAAAAACCACATGATTATCTCAATTGATGCAGAGAAGGCATTTGACAAAATTCAACAGCCCTTTATGCTAAAAACCCTCAATAAACTTGGTATTGATGGAACATATCTCAAAGTAATAAAAGCTATTTACGACAAACCAACAGCCAATATCATACTTAATGGGCAAAAACTGGAAGCATTCCCTTTGAAATCCGGCACTAGACAAGGATGCCCTCTCTCACCACTTCTATTCAACATAGTACTGGAAGTTCTAGCTAGAGCAATCAGGCAAGAAAAAGAAATAAAGGGTATTCAAATAGGAAAGTTGGAAGCCAAATTGTCTCTATTTGCAGATGATATGATAGTATACCTAGAAGACCCCATCACCTCAGCCCAAAAGCTCCTGCAACTGATAAGCAACTTCAGCAAAGTCTCAGGATATAAAATCAATGTTCAAAAGTCACAAGCATTCCTATACACCAATAACAGGCTTAAAGAGAACCAAATCAAGAACGAACTGCCATTCACAATTGCTACAAAGAAAATAAAATACCTAGGAATACAACTCACTAGGAATGTAAGGGACCTCTTTAAGGAAAACTACAAACAACTGCTGAACGAAATAAGAGAGGACACAAACAGATGGAGAAACATTCCATGTTCATGGTTAGGAAGAATCAATATCGTGAAAATGGCTATACTGCCCAAAGTAATTTACACAATCAATGCTATCCCCATCAAACTACCATTGAATTTTGTCACAGAACTGGAAAAAACCACCATGAATTTCATATGGAACCAAAAAAGAGCCCGCATAGCCAAGTCAATTCTAAGCAAAAAGAACACAGCAGGAGGCATCACGCTACCAGACTTCAAACTATACTACAAGGCTACAGTAATCAAAACAGCATGGTACTGGTACCAAAACAGAGATATAGACCAATGGAACAGAACAGAGGCATCGGAGGCAACACAACACATCTACAACCATATTATCTTTGATAAACCAGACAAAAAGAGGCAATGGGGAAAGGATTCCCTATTTAATAAATGGTGTTGGGAAAACTGGGTAGACATGTGCAGAAAGCAGAAACTGGACCCCTTCCTGACACCTTACACTAAAATTAACTCCAGATGGATTAAAGACTTAAACGTAAGACCTGACACCATAAAAACCCTAGAAGAAAATCTAGGCAAAACCATTCAGGACATAGGAGTAGGCAAGGACTTCATGAACAAAACACCAAAAGCATTGGCAACAAAAGCTAAAATAGACAAATGGGACCTAATGAAACTCCACAGCTTCTGCACGGTAAAAGAAACAGTCACTAGAGTGAATCGACAACCATCAGAATGGGAGAAAATCTTTGCAGTTTACGCATCTGACAAAGGGCTGATATCCAGAATTTACAAAGAACTCAAACAGATTTACAGGAAAAAAACAAACAAGCCCATTCAAAAATGGGCAAAGGATATGAACAGAAACTTTGCAAAAGAAGACATACATGAGGACAACAAACATATGAAAAAGTGCTCATCGTCATTGGTCATTAGAGAGATGCAAATCAAAGCCACATTGAGATACCATCTCACACCAGTTAGAATGGCGATCATTAAAAAATCTGGAGACAGCAGATGCTGGAGAGGATGTGGAGAAATAGGAACACTCTTACACTGTTGGTGGGAGTGTAAATTAGTTCAACCATTGTGGAAGACAGTGTGGCGATTCCTCAAGGACCTAGAAATAGAAATTCCATTTGACCCAGCAATCCCATTACTGGGTATCTATCCAAAGGACTATAAATCGTTCTACTATAAGGACACATGCACACGAATGTTCATTGCAGCACTGTTTACAATAGCAAAGACCTGGAACCAACCCAAATGCCCAACGATGATAGACTGGACTGGGAAAATGTGGCACATATACACCATGGAATATTATGCAGCAATCAAAAATGATGAGTTTGTGTCCTTTGTAGGGACATGGATGAATCTGGAGAACATCATTCTCAGCAAACTGACATAAGAACAGAAAAAGAAATACCGCATATACTCACTCATAGGTGGGTGAGAAAAATGAGAACACATGGACACAGAGAGGCGGTCTACTATACACTCGGGACTGTTGGGGGGATTGGGGGAGGGACAGCAGGGGGGGCTGGGGGGGATAGCCTGGGGATGAATACCAAGTGTGGGTGAAGGGGAGGAAAGCAGCAAAACACACTGCCATGTGTGTACCTATGCAACTATCTTGCTCGTTCTGCACATGTACCCCCAAACCTATAATGCAATAAAAATTAAAAAAACAAAAAAAACCAAAAGGACTATAAAAATTACAATTTAATCCTGTGGTCCCAAGTATAAACCAAAACAGTAACCAGACAAAATTGTAAAATTATTGTGAGGAAAAATAATTTATCTAAAGTATGTTTTTTTTTTTTTTTTAGTACAAGCCCCAGAATAATAGGTATTTTTCTTCAGATGGAAACAGGCCTACCAATAGAAAATTGTCAACTTGAAAGAAGGATGCATATTGTGTAATGCATGAACACTATTTTTATGTAGTGATTGTTAACACTAGACAACATTTGAGTTGTGATTCAGGAAATTAGAAAGATGTTTATAATTTGTATTTCAAAAGAACAGCAGCAGGAAAAGAAGCAGAAGCCTGACCCACCTAATTCTGTTTAGTTAATTTTTAAAATATCTCTTTAATATTAAGAAACAAGATTTAAGTTTCTTTAAAACATTTAATTTGCAGCTGGATAGCTGTGATTGTAATAGAATTATATATCTTATTTTTGCTGGGTATTTTCATCCACGCCAAATTATAAAACCTGTTGTCAATAGCAAAGAGTTTCATTTGGAATTATTTTCCTCATTATATATTTGTACTTTCTCAAGTAAGGAAAAGATTCTAAAGTTAAGAAGCATTTTGTATGACAGGAAGCTTGGTGAGAGTAAACATTGCTAGGATTTTAGAGACCTGTGTTTGAATCTGATATCTGCCACTATCTGTGTGATCTTGATAAGTCTTTAGCCTTCTGTACATCAGTTTATTCATTTGAAAGTGCTTGATTGGATCTCTAAGGACTCTTTTGGTTTGAAAGTTCTTTAAATTTCTCATGATTTAGAACTGCTGACCTTTCAACATAAGCATGAAGGCATAAAAAGTTTTTTGGTAATTTTTAAACTATTAAGAAAATATCTTCAAATAGTTGGGTGTGTCTTGTAAATTAGAGAGATAAAAATGCTTCATTACTTTGCCTGTCTTTACTCTATGGTCCTTATTTGGACTTAATAGAAGCAAATAAGTTTCCCTATTATAAACTGGCTCATCTCCATTTTTTTCCTTGAGATAGATAAGAACTTAAGCCGTACATAATTTATTTTTATTTTTATTTTATTATCTTTTAAAATCCAAGTGTCCTTCACTCTCCAAAATGTCAGGATTATTTGGCCTTCTATCATTTGAAATCTCCCGATATATGTTGTTAGGAAGTTACAAAACTTTGTTTTACAAAACTGTATAAGAAAGGTTTGGGATTGTATTCAAGAATTGAAGATGTAGAGGCCAAATGAATCAGAAACTTAAATTCCAGTGAAATCAAGAACCCACAAAGGGTCCTTGTGTCCTTTTTTGGTTAAAAAATCATATTATCTTCAAGTCAAATGTTAGGTATAATAAATTAGTAGGATTTAAAAGACCAACTTTGTTTTGAATTGAATTGGGACTGAGGTAAAGGAAACTAGAAGGCCAAGTTTGATTTCTGTGGGAAACAGATCTGATTCTTAGAGTCAAATTGGACTCAATGAGAGAAATGAAAATATACATTTTTCTCCTGATTTATAGATTTCTGAAATTTAGACTAATGGTCAGTTGCTAGAAAATAAAATACTAAGCAAAGAAAAAATTCCAAGTTTCATATATTTTGAAACTGATATTCTAATGTATCAAATTTCTCAGTACATAAAATAAGCTATTTAGAGTAAAAATCGAGTGAATTCTTACAAAATAATGGGTAAACCATGGCCAAGAAACTGAGTGCTGTTGAGAATAAGGAATAAGACAAAAGCCCATTAAAATGTGAACCCTCAAAAGAAGGCAAGCCACATTAAAAAAAAAGAAAAAAATGTTTCCAAACCACAAATAGGATGTTCCAGAGGAAAGTCTCAGAAGTCCAGTGAGAGTGATGAGTCAAAATATGACTGGTAGATTTTTCTGCACATTTTTTACAGTTAATTATAAGACAGTGACCCATGTGGCTGTTGGAATATTTTTATAAGGAATTTTCCCAGTGTTCTTAAACTACCACCTTGACTTACAGCTAATAAAATTATAATTTAGAGAAAAGCTCACTTTTCAATAGTAAGAGTAAATAAATGCTTCAAAATAAAATACTATTGTTGCTTTTTTATTGCCTTGTCTTGAGTATATATTGTTGGCAGTATTCTACATGTATTAAAAAACAACTGGGCCTTTCAAGAATAATCTTTTCTTCCAAGAAGGTGAATACAAATACCTCTTGGAACACAAGTCATATGTGTTTTGCCCTTCGTACTATAGTATTGCCCCAAGTTACTTGAATCAGGGCAAAATGCATTTTGTGGGACTTGTGAGGAAAGTAAGCACTTAAAAGGAGAGACCTGTCTATGTCATCACACTATTCTGTCTGTCAGAATATGTAATCACCATCATGTAACCTATCTTAATATTCCAAAATGGAATGAATGATCAAAAACGGTTTTTAGCTGACTCTGGAAGTAAAGATATTTGTCAAACTCTCTTTCCTACTTGCTTCTCTGTATTCAGAAAATAGTAGCAGTCTGACTGTAGATTATAAGGAGTTTCATATGAAAAGAATATTAGCCTGTGTGATTGATAATTGACCTATTTTAAATCCACAGAAATCTTGGGTGAAATAAATACAAACATAGAACTATCTAAACTGATAAAAAAAATGTACATAAGACATATTTCTAATCTCTTCTATTTTTAGTTTGGTCTAGTTTTCCTTAAGTCATTTTGTTTTGTTTATTCTTTCTACCTCTTTTCTGTCTCTTTCAATTTCACTTTTTCTTTTATTAATGCTATTATCTTTTTGTATTTTGGCATATTATGTTATTTTTACTTTTCTCCTAAATATTTGTTATTTTTATTTGATAAAAAATTTATTTCAACTATGAATTTTTATCTGACCTCTGTGTCAGTGGTTGTGTGAGGTTTTAAATTACTTTCTGGATAGTTTGTAATTTCCATTTTTCTCTTTAAGTCAGAAATTTTTCAATTTATATGTTTTTTCATATAAAGTTTTACTAGGCTACAATTAAAAATAAGACCTATGAAATATCTCTATTTAAATTTTTTTTTAATTTTAAGATTGTGACCTGTTATAAAGATAATGGATTTTTTAAGTTCTACAAACATAATGTATGTTCTCTGCTTTTATTGCATTGTTATATATATAAACAAAATATATACATGAACCTATAAAATACAAATGCTCTATAACTTATGGTGGGGTTAAATCCCAATAAATCCATGGTAAATTGAAAATAATATTAAGTCAAAAATGCACTTAACATATGGAACATCATAGCTCTGTCTAGCCTATCTTAAACATGCTCAGAACATGATTAGCTTACAGTTGGGCAAAACTATCTAACAACAGAGTAACACAGTAGAATATCAGTTGTTTACCCTCATTATTGTGTCGCTGACTGGGAGCTGTGCCTCGAGCAGCTGCCCATCATCTTGAGAGAGTGTCATACTGCATATTTAGTCTAGGATATGATCAAAATTCAAAATTTCAGTCACTCTATCTAACGAACATGCATCATTTTTCACTATCGTAAAGCTGAAAAATCTCAAGTTCAGCCCCTGTAAGTTGGTGACTGTCGATATTTTCAGTCTGTTAAATTTTTAAATTACATTCTTAATAATGTTTTTGTGTAATAATGTTTCCCTATTTCTATACATTAGCATTAAATTTCACTTCGTCTAATATTAATTATTAATATCTAATATTGACCATATACTTGTTATTTTGTTTGCATTCTACCATTCCTTTATTTTCAATCTTTCTTTGTTACTGTTTAGGATATAGTGTTTAGAAACTACAAAAAGCTGCTTTAAGAAAAACTACTTACTTGGATTATCTGTTATTCTATTTATTGAAAGAACTAGAAATACTTGTATTTCTTCTGATCTCATTTTATTTTTGCCCTTTTTTGTCTTCTTACTTTAACTTTTTTCTGGTTTACGTTTTAACTGTTTTACTTTACTTCTTACATATTTGGAAGTTTTATGCTTTTCAATTTTGCTGGTGGTTTGTAATGCATTCACTCATTACCAAATTAAAGTCTGATAAATTGCCAACCATTGAGAATGTATAAGAAGAGAAATAGGGTGATTGCTGCCATGAAACTTATATTCTACTGGGAATAGATGAAAATCAACCAACTAACTAATAAGAAATAATTAAATAAGCAAGGTAACATTAGATAAGCTCTATGTAGAAAATTCAGATAGAAAGGTATGACAGCAAGTGACTGGAGACTTCTTAGAAGTGGCCTCTTTGTGTTGTCCTTTGTGCCCCAGTGGCTGACCCTTGAAGGAGAGGAAGGCAGCAACATGATGACTATCTTAGAACTCTCAGTGCTTTTTCCTTTACCTTTCTAAGTATGTTTAGACACACACACGTGCACACACACACACACACGCACACACACAACTTTTTAATTTCTTTCTCACTTTAACATAAGTACATACAGAACTTGCACTGGGACACCTGAAAACCTGTGTTTCAATAAGACTGAATTTTTTTCCCTTCAGTAAAATGAAATGTTTTTTTTTTTTATATTGACATTTCATTAATTTTGTTTTAAGGAAAGAAATGAGTTGATTAAAAGTGGAAAAAATGACAGTAGTAGCATTTTGTGGTAATACATTTATTTCATGTCAAATTAAGTCAATAAAATATATGAAGATTATTTTGAAATACTTTGATCATTTAGTTGTGATTTTTGAATACATCCTTAAAGAAAATTAACCACAAGATGAATTATACCATGGTTGCAGAAAGCTGATTATATCAATCAGCTTTCTATTATAATAAAATATTTTATAATTCTATTTTAATATTTAAATATATTAATATCAAAGTAGAAGTATTAATTTATGTTTAAATTTTGCCTATCAAGCCCTATAAATAATAACCTTGTACAATTAAACCTTCCATTTCATCATTAGTAAATCTTAAGTTTTATAATGTGTTTGCAACTGTATTAAACAATAATTTGTCTTTACTTAACCATTCATTTTCCAAATAGTTGTTATTAATAATTCTGTTTTTATGAAAAGGTGATTTTCTTAGTCCCTTTAAAAAGTAAGTGGAATGATTTTAAGAGTGACGCAACTTGAGTAATTATCTTCATTTTTTTTCTTTTACTTGGCCAGTGTAACTACAGACAAATTTTGGTGTGTCTGTGTAGCTTAACACAAAATCCAGATTTGACTTTACTTATTATATTACATGATAGTTGGTTTGATGTTATTTAAAACTGCCTGAGATACTAACTGCTTAGTGCGGTTTTGATTAGTATCTGGCAAACTTTTCAAAAGGCCTGAATATTTGGTTTGGAAAAAACTTGATTAGTTTGGATGGCTATTCTGATTTTCACAAAAATCTCTGAAGGCCATTTTCTAAGCCTTCCCATTCTGAATACTTTATTCTTCATCCATTTCCCAAGAAACCGAGTTTCGTGTTTCTAGGACTGTAGTTTCCAGCCAAATATTCTGGAAAATCGTCTTTATGAAGACTGATAGGTCATATAACCAATTTTTTGAAGGAACTTCATGTCCATTATCACTAGTTACAAAAATAACTTTTTCTATCATCAGAATCTTGAGATTTTGAACTATGTGGAATGCTTCAAGATTGTCTAGCTAATTCTAGTCGCACAGGTTGGGAAAACGAATTATTTAAACTCATAGTTATATAAGCTAAGTTTTTAAGTGGAGATACAAGTAGTTTCAATAAGACTGGAGTAAGGGATAAATCAGGTAATACACTAAAAATATCCAACCATTTTAGGCCACACACACACACACCCCTCTTCTTCTTTCATTTTTTCATACAGAATGAGTTAGTGGTAAGTGGATGAACGTAGCCTGGATTCTGCCTCATGAGTTCACTTTTGACCACAACTCATAAAACCATCTGCTTTCTTTCTTTCCTAATCTAGAACCATTTCTTTTTTTTTCTTTCCTGATGTTCATTTTCTCTTGGCCTGTTCAATATTTGCTATTCCAGTAATGTGAATTTTCCCCCACACACCCATAATTGTTATCTGGGATGAATAGGCAGAATTAGTTAATTAATTAATATGATATGCCACATTTCTAAATAATCAGTCACAAACAGATGAGCATCATGAATGCAAATCTATTCCTACTTTTATGTTCAAAGACGTTGCATATAGGAATTAAGTATGTTATAAGGATCATTGATAAGCAAATATTTTTCTTGGATTAGTTACTGGTTGTACAGGTCTTTCTATGTATCCAGCCACTGTATTAATCCCTTTGTACAATAATTTCTTTTAATCCTCATATATATCTAATAAAATGCATATTTCCTCTACCTGGAATATTATGCCTCTTGATCTTCAAAAGGAGGCATTTCCTCTTATTTATGTTTCATCTCAAAAATTTTCTCCTCAGGGAGGCCGTTTATAACATCTCATCTTGAAGAAGCTCCTAGGTTCTCTTTTACACATCATTCTCTTTCAGTTCTTACCACCCAGCTTATCAACATATAAAGTTTTCATTTTTAAAAAAAATTTTTTAAATTTTTATTGCATTATAGGTTTTGGGGTACCTGTGCAGAGTGTGCAAGATAGTTGCATAGGTACACACATGTCAGTGTGCTTTGCTGCCTTCCTCCCCTCCACCCACACTTGGCATTTATCCCCAGGCTATCCCTCCCTAGCCGCCCCCACTGTCCCTCCCCCTTCCCCCCAATAGACCCCAGTGTGTAGTACCCCCCTCCCTGTGTCCATGTGTTCTCATTTTTCTCACCCGCCTATGAGTGAGAATATGCGGTATTTGTTTTTCTGTTCTTGTGTCAGTTTGCTGAGAACGATGTTCTCCAAATTCATCCATGTCCTTAACAAAGGACACAAACTCATCATTTTTGATTGCTGCATAATATTCCATGGTGTATATGTGCCACATTTTCCCAGTCCAGTCTATCATCGATGGGCATTTGGGTTGGTTCCAGGTCTTTGCTATTGTAAACAGTGCTGCAATGAACATTTGTGTGCATGTGTCCTTATAGTAGAACGATTTATATTCCTTTGGATATATACCCAGTAATGGGATTGCTGGGTCAAATAGAATTTCTATTTCTAGGTCCTTGAGGAATCGCCACACTGTCTTCCACAATGGTTGAACTAATTTACACTCCCACCAACAGTGTAAGAGTGTTCCTATTTCTCCACATCCTCTCCAGCATCTGCTGTCTCCAGATTTTTTAATGATCGTCATTCTAACTGGCGTGAGATTGTATCTCAATGTGGTTTTGATTTGCATCTGTCTAATGACCAGTGATGATGAGCATTTTTTCATGTGTTTGTTGGCCTCATGTATGTCTTCTTTTGTAAAGTGTCTGTTCATATCCTTTGCCCACCTTTGAGTGGGCTTGTTTGTTTTTTTCCTGTAAATCTGTTTGAGTTCTTTGTAAATTCTGGATATCAGCCCTTTGTCAGATGCGTAAACTGCAAAGATTTTTTCCCATTCTGATGGTTTTCATTTTTAATTTGCTTACTTGTTATTATTTTCCTCCCCTGACAACTACAAGTAAAACCTCATGTCTGTTTTGTTTATTGCTGAATTGGCAGTTTAACCCATGTCTTCTCCATTTTAATATCCAAGACCTTCAATTGCTCTCAGACTATTTTTATATTTACCTAAAAAAGAAAAAAGAAAGCCATCTCACTCTTGTTTGTGTTAATTCAGAGTCACAGATATTCAAATGTTTTAGACAAAATTGTTATTATCTTTAAGATGGCCATGCACATTTTCCAGATTCTCAGATTCATTATAAATATAGCAATTTAAAAATTAGCCATTCAAGGGAAATAAGTAGGGGACATTTATTTCTTTGCCTAGTTTTTAGGAATCATCAATAAGACCTTTGTACACATTTTCATCTTATGGCAGCAGTAGCCTGTCTGGATCAGCTGCTGTGAGGATGCTAGCTGCAGGTGGGGAGGCGTGGCTGGGCTTCATGCTCTGCAGAGCCAGCAGGGGCCAGGAACAGGTGATCCCAGTGGGAGCCCTGCACCCTATCAAGTTGACCTGATGGGGTGGGAGTTTGTCCTCCTGAGTGCAGCTGCAGCTGCCCAGCCATGGCTCCATACCCAGGCATCCCTGTGCTCTTTGGGGCCTGGGAAGCCCCCTACCCCCACATGCTTGGGAGTATCTGTTCTTGCTTCCTGGCCCCTCCTTGATCACAGCACCTGCTCTGGTGCAGAGCAAAGTTGTGGCCGAGCTCAGGTGGAGTTGCAACCCAGTCATGTGTGCATGTGCTTGGGATGGCACTGATACACTGGCCACTTGCTGCCTTGGCCCCTTTCAGACTTTAGGCACCAATGAGCATAGGAGGGAGGCTGGAGAGGCTGAAGGTGGTTTGGTGTGGGCCTGCAGGCACCCCTTGATGCAGACAGCCTGGGTGCTGCAGATGACATGTTAATGGCAACAGGAGGCAGACATGTGCTTAGATGGGAAAAGGGGGTCCCCAGTGAAATGCCACCTTCAAGACAGGAATGGCCTAAAGACTGGGGGCTGTGCTGGGTTGCGATTTTCAGATGGAGTTTGCAACCTGGACTGAGAACTTCCTTGATGCCTTTCAGCCAATCAAATAGTGCTTTTTCCAGACCCACTGATGTCTGCCTATAGACCAGTCAGCACATACTTCCTTCTGAGCCCATTAAAAAACCCAGGCTCAGCCAGTCTTAAAGACTTGTCAGGATGACCTATTTGTGGATAGGGAATACCCTCTCTGCTGAGAGCTGTTCTGTTGCTCAAAAATGCCCCTCTCTACTTTGCTCACCTTCCAGTTGTCCACATAACCTCATTCTTCCTGGACATGAGACAAGAACTTAGGACACACCAAACAGCAGAAGTAAAAAGAGCTATAGCATGTTCCTGGTTGGCTTGCCAAGCTGTGGGCAATGACATGCCCCCAGATTGCAAGAGTGAAGAGTACTGTCCCTTCTGGAGGCCTAGACCTTGATATTCCTGGAGCCAGAACTTCTGTTAATACTATAACTGTCCCACCATCTTTTTGTGTCAGGGGGCTCCCCACTGTGACAACCCAGGAATCATAGGCCAGAGCAAGGTAGCAGGACTAAAATAACTGTAACACAAAGTAGATGAAACATGCCCTTCTGAAATACACCTCCCTGCCCTCCACTCACCATGCTGCAGGAAACAAGGAGAGAAGAGTTACTGTCTTTCTGGTAGCTGCCTCCCAGAAGGGCATCAGCTCTTCTCAGAGCCCAGACCTCCGGGGTCCTCATGCCAGTGCTGTGATACACTATAACACCCTCTTTGGGGCTCTGTGCTTCCTGGTGTCTCTAAGCTTTTGGGTGCCATCACATTCCTCTTGTCCAGACACTGGTGCCTGCAGTAGAAGCTGCTTGCAGTATGTCTGGTCCAGCTGCAAGCTCCCACAGAGCCAGTGCCTGTGCCAGCACCTAGAGCTGCCTGCCCCGCTGCAGCAGCCAGTGTGCCTGACTGTGTGCAGTGGCCAGACTCGACACTATCTCACTCATACACCCCTGTCCACTCCATGCCTGGCTTACCCTTGGCAGGTATGGGATCTGGGCCAGTAGCATGAACTGAGCACAGCCTACTGGGCTGAATGGGTGGAACAAGATGTTGATGGCCACAGAGGTTTCTGTCTGACAAAGCAACACCTGAAGGATCCCATAAAAATACTGTGATCTAAGAATATGACCAGTTTTCAAAACTCTCTATTTCTTATTTGTTCAGTATTCTATAGCCTAAAGAATATGGTACAGTAATTTATTGGTTCAAAAATTTTGCACATATTTTTATGGCATATATTATCAGCTCTGATTATGGCATTTGAATAATTTATAAAATACCTATGTAGTGTGGTTTTGCTCTGTGTCCCCACCCTAATATCATCTCAAATTGTAATCCCCATAATCCCAAATGTTGAGTGAGGGACGGGTGGGAAGTGATTGGATCCTGGGGGTGGTTTTTGCCATGCTGTTTTTGTGATAGTGAGTGAATTCTTATGAGATCTAATGATTTTTATAGGTTTTTGACAGTTCCTCCTTCACATGCTGTCTCTCACCTGCCACCATATAAGAGGTACCTACTTCCGCTTTCGCCATGATTGTAAATTTCCTGAGGTCTCCCCAGCCATGCAAAACTGTGAGTAAATTAAGCCTCGTTTATTTATAAATTGCTTAGTCTCAGGCAGTTCTTTATAGCTGTGTGAAAATGGACTAATACACTATGTTTCCAGTACATTTAAAATAATTCTTGATTTATTATGATGACAACCAGGGAGCTGGAATTTACTGGTATTATATTTTCAAAATCTCTAGTGCCACTATTATTTAAGGAATTAAGATGTATGTTTGTAAAGAAGAATAATATTGGTATTTTCCTGCACTGTGATTCATTCACAAATATTACATAATTATAAGAAGTAAGAAATTAGAAGTGTTGATAATTTTATCATAAACTGAAAAAAAGATACATCTGTTTTTTTAAAGGGAGTTTAAATAAATGCATTTGTTTGCATTTTGCTAAATTAAGTTTTCAATGGAGGTTATGTCAGAGAAGTAATTTATTTATTTTTATTTATTTTTTTTTTTATTTTATAGCATCATATAGTAAATTTTATTTTTAAAATACAGGCATCCCCCATTATTAAGTTTCCCTTTCTTCTTTTTCTTTCCTTCTTCTTTATTCCTGCCTTCCTTCCCTCTCTCCCTCACTCCCTCTCTCCTCCCCTCCTCCCTTCCTTCCCTTTTCTTTCTTCCCTTCCCTATCTTCTTCCTTTCCTTTTCCTTCCCTCCCTCCCTCCCTTCTTCTTTCCTTCCTTCCTCTCACCCTCTGTTCCTCCCTCCCTTCCTCCCTTTCCTCCCTTCTTCCCTTCTTCTATCCTTCCTCCCTCCTTCCCTCCCTCTCTTCCTTTCCTTTCTTTCTTCCCCCCTTCCCTCCTTCCTCCCTTTTTTTCCCTTCCCTCCCCTCTCTCCCTTACTTCCTTCTTTTTCCTTTCTCTCTCTCTCTCTTTTCTTTTAAATTTTTATTGCATTTTAGGATTTGGGGTACATGTGCAGAACGTGCAAGGTAGTTGCATAGGTACACACATGGCAGTGTGTCCTGCTGCCTTCCTCCCCTTAGTACACATTTGGCATTTCTCCCCAGGCTATCCCTCCCCAGCTCCCCCCCCACCGTCCCTCCCCTATTCCCCCCAATAGACCCCAGTGTGTAGTACCCCCCTCCCTGTGTTCATGTGTTCTCATTTTTCTCACCTGCCTATGAGTGAGAATATGTGGTATTTCCTTTTTCTGTTCTTGTGTCAGTTTGCTGAGAATGATGTTCTCCAGATTCATCCATGTCCTTACAAAGGACATAAACTCATCATTTTTGATTGCTGCATAATATTCCATGGTGTATACGTGCCACATTTTCCCCAGTCCAGTCTATCATCGATGGGCATTTGGGTTGGTTCCAGGTCTTTGCTATTGTAAACAGTGCTGCAATGAACATTCGTGTGCATGTGTCCTTATAGTAGAACGATTTATATTCCTTTGGATATATACCCAGTAATGGGATTGCTGGGTCAAATAGAATTTCTATTTCTAGGTCCTTGAGGAATCGCCACACTGTCTTCCACAATGGTTGAACTAATTTACACTCCCACCAACAGTGTAAGAGTGTTCCTATTTCTCCACATCCTCTACAGCATCTGTTGTCTCCAGATTTTTTAATGATCACCATTCTAACTGGCGTGAGATGATATCTCAATGTGGTTTTGATTTGCATCTCTCTAATGACCAGTGATGATGAGCATTTTTTCATGTGTTTGTTGGCCTCATGTATGTCTTCTTTTGTAAAGTGTCTGTTCATGTCCTTTGCCCATTTTTGAATGGGCTTGTTTGTTTTTTTCCTGTAAATCTGTTTGAGTTCTTTGTAAATTCTGGATATCAGCCATTTCTCAGTTGGGTAAACTGCAAAGATTTTTTCCCAATCTGTTGGTTGCTGATTCACTCTAGTGACTGTTTCTTTTGCCATGCAAAAGCTGTGGAGTTTGATTAGGTCCCATTTGTCTATTTTGGCTTTTGTGGCCAATGCTTTTGGTGTTTTGGTCATGAAGTCCTTGCCTACTCCTATGTCCTGAATGGTTTTGCCTAGATTTTCTTCTAGGGTTTTTATGGTGCCAGGTCTTATGTTTAAATCCTTAATCCATCTGGAGTTAATTTTAGTGTAAGGTGTCAGGAAGGGGTCCAGTTTCTGCTTTCTGCACATGGCTAACCAGTTTTCCCAACACCATTTGTTAAACAGGGAATCCTTTCCCCATTGCTTGTTTTTGTCTGGTTTATCAAAGATTGTATGGTTGTAGATATGTTGATTTGCCTCCGATGCCTCTGTTCTGTTCCATTGGTCTATATCTCTGTTTTGGTACCAGTACCATGCTGTTTTGATTACTGTAGCCTTGTAGTATAGTTTGAAGTCTGGTAGTGTGATGCCTCCTGCTGTGTTCTTTTTGCTTAGAATTGACTTGACTATGTGGGCTCTCTTTTGGTTCCATATGAAGTTCAAGGTGGTTTTTTCCAGTTTTGTGAGGAAATTCAATGATAGCTTGATGGGGATAGCATTGATTCTGTAAATTACTTTGGGCAGTATAGCCATTTTCATGATATTCATTCTTCCTAACCATGAACATGAAATGTTTCTCCATCTGTTTTTGTCCTCTCTTATTTCGTTGAGCAGTGGTTTGTAGTTTTCCTTGAAGAGGTCCCTTACATTTCTTATAAGTTGTATTCCTAGGTATTTTATTCTCTTTGTAGCAATTGTGAATGGCAGTTCATTCTTGATTTGGTTCTCGTTAAGTCTGTTATTGGTGTATAGGAATGCTTGTGATTTTTGAACATTGATTTTATATCCTGAGACTTTGCTGAAGTTGCTTATCAGTTTCAGGAGTTTTTGGGCTGAGGTGATGGGGTCTTCTAGGTATACTATCATGTCGTCTGCAAATAGAGACAATTTGGCTTCCTCCTTTCCTTTTTGAATACCCTTTATTTCTTTTTCTTGCCTGATTGCTCTGGCTAGAACTTCCAGTACTATGTTGAACAGGAGTGGTGAGAGAGGGCATCCTTGTCTCGTGCCGGATTTCAAAGGGAATGCTTCCAGTTTTTGCCCATTAAGAATGATATTGGCTGTTGGTTTGTCATAAATAGCTTTTATCACTTTGAGATATGTTCCATCAATACAGAGTTTATTGAGAGTTTTTAGCATAAAGGGCTGTTGAATTTTGTCAAATGACTTCTCTGCATCAATTGAGATAATCATGTGGTTTTTGTTTTTGGTTCTGTTAATGTGGTGAATGACGTTTATAGACTTGCATATGTTGAACCAGCCTTGCATGCCCAGGATGAATCCTACTTGGTCATGATGGATAAGTTTTTTAATGTGCTGTTGCAATCAGTTTGCCAGTATTTTATTGAAAATTTTTGCATCTATGTTCATCATGGATATTGGCCTGAAGTTTTCTTTTCTTGTTGAGTCTCTGCCTGGTTTTGGTATCAGGATGATGTTGGTCTCATAAAACGATTTGGGAAGGGTTCCCTCTTTTTGGATTATTTGAAATAGTTTCAGAAGAAATGGTACCAGCTCCTCTTTGTGTGTCTGGTAGAATTCGGCTGTGAACCCATCTGGACCAGGGCTTTTTTTGTGTGGTAGGCTCTTAATTGCTGCCTCGACTTCAGACCTTGTTATTGGTCTATTCATAGTTTCTGCTTCCTCACGGTTTAGGCTTGGGAGGACACAGGTGTCCAGGAATTTATCCATTTCTTCCTGGTTTACTCGTTTATGTGCATAGAGTTGTTTGTAGTATTCTCTGATGATGGTTTGAATTTCTGTGGAATCTGTGGTGATTTCCCCATTATCGTTTTTTATTGCATCTATTTGGTTGTTCTCTCTCTTCTTTTTTATCAGTCTGGCTAGTGGTCTGTCTATTTTGTTGATCTTTTCGAAAAACCAGCTCTTGGATTTATTGATTTTTTGAAGGGTTTTTCGTGTCTCTATCTCCTTCAGTTCTGCTCTGATCTTAGTTATTTCTTGTCTTCTGCTAGGTTTTGAGTTTTATTGATCTTGCTCCTCTAGCTCTCAATTTTGACGATAGGGTGTCAATTTTGGATCTCTCCATTCTTCTCATGTGGGCACTTATTGCTGTATATTTTCCTCTAGAGACTGCTTTAAATGTGTCCCAGAGATTCTGGTATGTTTTGTCTTCATTCTTGTTGGTTTTGAAGAACTTCTTTATTTCTTCCTTCATTTCATTGTTTATCCAATCAACATTCAAGAGCCAGTTGTTCAGTTTCCATGAAGCTGTGTGGTTCTGAGTTAGTTTCTGAATTCTGAGTTCTAACTTGATTGCACCATGGTCTGAGTTACTTTCATAGGTAACCAGAGAAGTTTATTAATGCTTAGAGATATAAAGAAATTAAGGATAACAATTAGAACATGTTTAATCTCTCTTATTCACTATATTGGCCTGAAGGAAATGCTAAATGTATGCAATTCTAGCTATTCAACTATATAAATATTTTCAACTGGGTAGGTAGGAAAAGTTGTAAAATATTATATAAAAATAAATACTGTAAAATTATCTATTTTTCTGAGAAGCTGATTCTGTATAAAAGTTATAAAAGAAAAACTTTTTGATATATTCTATTATGTCACTTTTATAAAACACTTTTGTAATATGTGAAGTTTATTGTGAGGTAATTTTATCACAATGAACCTGTTGTTTTTTTTAAATATTTATTTTATTTTATTTTAACATAATTTTACATATTTATGTGGTACAATATGATGTTTCCATACATGTATATGATATGCAACAATTTGTAACCATTAATCAACCTCTCCCAATTATTTCCTCTGTTTTCCTTTTCCTGGCCTCTGGTAAATAGTACTCTACTATAGCTCTATGAAAGCAACTTCTTTTTTAAAGATTCCATATATGAATGAGGTTGTACTATATTTGTCTTTCTGTGCCTGGCTTATTGCACTTAACATAATGTTCTTTAGGCTCATCTATGTATTACATTGTGTAAACAAACCACAGTGTCTTTATCCCTTCATCTGTTGCTAGACACTTCGATTGATTCATATCTTGGCATTTGTGGATAATGCTATAATAAATGTGGGTATGCAGATACTTCTTCTATACACTGATTTAAATTTCTTTGGATATATACCCAGTAGAGGGATTGCTGGATCATATGGTAAATCTATTTTTAATTTTTTGAAGAACCTCCATACTGTTTTCCTTAGTGGTTGTACTAATTTACATTCCCACCTACAGTGTAGGAGTGATCTCCTTTCTCCATATCCTTGCCAGCATTTGTTACTTTTTGGGCTATAGTGTTTTTCTGTTGTTGTGAACTTATCTGGTTTTGGCATCAGGAAAATGCTGGCCTTGTAGAATGAGTTTGGAAGAATTCCATCCATTTAAATTTTTTTGAAGAGTTTAAGAAGAATTGATATTAGTTCTTCTTTAAACATTTAGAAGAATTTAACAGTAAAACCATCAGGTCTTGGACTTTTCTTTGATGAGAAACTTTATTTCTGATTCAATCTTGTCACTCATTATTGGTCTTTTCAGGATATCTGTTTCTTGTGATCCAATCATGATTGTGTATATGCAGAAATTTTTTTATTTCTTCCAGGGTTTCCAATTTGTTAATGTATAGTTGTTCACGACAGCTTTTAATGATTCCTTGTATTTCTGTGGTATTAAATGTAACATCTCTTTTTATATTTCTGATTTTATCTATTTGAGAATTCTTTTTTTCTTAGTCTAAGTTTGTCAGTTTTGTTTATGTTCTCAATAAAGTAACTTTTTTTGTAATTTATTTTGTTTAAATTTTACTAATTTTCTTCTAATCTTTATTATTTCTTTCCTTCTATTAATTTGGGCTTAGGTTGTTCTTGTCTTTCTACTTCTTTGAAGTGCAAAGCTAGATTATTTGAACTCTTTTAATTTTTTGATACAGGCATTTATTGCTATAAAATTCCCTATTAGTACTGATTTTTGATACCCCATAAGTATGTTATTTTTCCATTTTCATCTGTCTGAACAAAATTAAAAAAATTTTAAATTAATTTCTTTACTCATTGGTTTCAAGAGCCTGTTGGTTAATTTCCATGTATTTGTAGAATTTCTACATTTTTTGTTATTAACTTCTAGTTTGCATCCATTGTGGTCAGAAGATATTTAATAGTATTTCAATTTTCTTTTTAAAAAATTAAAACTTGTTTTTGCTCTAACAAATAGTTTATCCTAGAGAATGTTCCATGTGCTACCAAGAAAAATGTGTATTCTGTAAATATTGGGTAGACTATTCTGAAAATGTCTCTTGGGTCCACTTGATGTAGGTTGCAGTTTAACTTCATTTTTGTTGTTGTTGTTATTGTTGATTTTCTACCTGGATAACCTGACCATTGCTGAAAATGGGATGCTGAAGTCTCCTACTATCACTATATTACAGTCAGTCTCTCCTTTTAGTTCTATTCATATTTGCTTTATATAGTTAGGTGCTCCAATGTTGGGTGCATATACATTTACAACTGTGGTATCTTCTTGTTTTGTTAATCACTTTATCATTATATAATGGATGTGTTTGTCTCTTTTTACAGTTTTTGACTTAACATCTGTTATCTGATATAAATATGGCTATTCCTGCCCTTTTCTGGTTTTCATTGGCATGGAATATCTTTTATTATTCCTTCACTGTCAGTCTCTGTGTGTACTTACAAGTGAAATAAATTTATTGTAGGCAGAATATAGTTGAATTTTCTTTCATTCAGCCACTTTATATATTTTAATTGGAGAATTTAATACATTTACACTAATTTAATCCACTCAAGATAATTAATAGGTAAAAACTTACAATTTTGTTACTTGTTTTTCAACTTTTTGTAGTTTTTTTTCCTTTTTACTTCTCACTGCCTTCCTTTGTAGTTAAGTAGTTTTCTCTAGTAATATGCTTTGATTTCCTATTTGTTGTTTTTAATGTGTCTATTATAGGTTTTTGCTTTGTGATTACCATGGAGATTACAAAAAATATCTTTTAATCATAACAAGTTATTTTGATTTTAATTCCATTCTTCTCATTTTGAATTTTTGATGCCACATTTAGATCTTTTATATGGCTTCTTAACAAATTAAGGTAGTTATTTTTAATAGTTCTTTATTTTTGTTTTAGCCTTCATACTAAAGATGTAAGGGGTTTACACACTGCAAGTATAGTATTAGAGTAAGTATTAAAGTAAGTATAGTTTGTCTGAATACCTACTTTTACCAGTGAATGTTACATCTTCAGAAGTTTTCATGCTAGACATTAGCATTGTCTTTTTTTTTTTTCACTTAGAAAAACCTCCTTTAACATATCTTTTAGGACAGGTTTTATAGTAATGAATTCCTTTAGCTTTTGTTTTTCTGGGAAAGTATTTATCTCCCCTTTGTTTCTGAAGGATAGCTTTGCTGGATACAGTATATTTGATTGGCAATTTTTTTTTCTTCAGCATTCTGAATATATTGTCTCATTTTCTCCTGGAGTACCAGATTTCTTCTGAGAAGTCTGCTGCCATGCATATTTGAACTCTCTTATATGTTATTTGCTTCTTTTCTCTTGTTGCTTTTATGATTCTTTCTTTGTCTTTGAACTTTGAGAGTTTGATTATGATATATCTGGAAGTAGTCTTATTTGAGTTGAATCTGATTGGTGACTTATCTTTCTGCATATTTAGAATGTTTTTTTCTTATTATTTATTTGAATAAGTTTTCTATCCTTTTGTTTTCCTTAACCCCCTGCTTGAACTTCAGTAACCCAAATATTTGCTGTTTTGATACTATCCCACAGATGCTGTAGGCTTTCTTCTTTCCTTCTTATTATTTTCATTTTTCTATCTTTATGTATTTCCAAATAGCCTGTTTTTGAGCTCACTGATTCTTTCTTCTGTTTGATCGATTCTTCTGTTGATGTTCTGTATTGCATATTTCATTTCCTTCACCATATTTTTTAGCTATAGAATTTCTCTTTGATGTTTAAAAATTATTTTAATTTCTCTGTTAAATTTCTCTGTTTAGTTTCTGAATTGTTTCTGTGCATTTTATTGAAGTTTGTTAAGCTTCCTTAAAATGACTGTTTGAATTCTATTTCTGAGAGATCATATATCACTTTAGGATCAGTCTGCAGCAGCTTATTTTGTCTGTTTTTGTTGGTTGTGAATGTGCAACATTGTTTGCTCATTGGGGACTTAAGTGTTTATACCAGTCTTTACAATATGGCCTTTATGTGTTCTTCCTTCTTAAGTGTGCCTTCCAGGGATTCTAAGCAGATTGACTCTTGTGTTTCCTGAGCCCATGACCACTCTAGCTATCTAAGCCCTAAAGGATGGTCTAATTGTCTAAGCCAAGGTTTGCTGTGAGGTATCTACAAGGGCTCTTAAGTTGGTATGGTTCTCTGGTCCAAATGAACCTGAGGAAGACCCAAGGACAGTATTCTAGCTGTGTGGGAAAGCTGATCAGTGACCTGAACCTGGTAGCCTATTCCAGCTGCCCAGAGAGGTACGCCTTCTAGATGTATATGCTTCAGAGATGCAATATTTTTCTGAATGCAGCAAAAAATACTGGTGCCAAGACTGTGCCTCCTCGGGATTTGCCTTCCAGGCACACATGTCCCTGCAGGTCCCTGCACAGGCAGGATAGGTGTTTGACTAAAATGGGAGGGGCCAGTGCTAAGACCAGGCCTCTTCAGGATATGCTGTGGGATGGAGGCTGTAACCTCATCGTGGGTGGTCAGATTTCTGAGCTGTGAGATGTAAGTGAACATCTCTCTGGGCTCTTGTAAGAGCAACTCTAAGCTGGGACTTCAGCTTAGGGGTATTGGCACCAAGCCATAGGTAAACTCTCAGGGTTACTGCTGAGACCCATGTCAGCTGGCAGACAAGACTTTCTGCTAAGGCACTAGGGTATACTGTTTCTCCTGGACCTCTTGACATATCGTTTTAGTTACAGGCTAAAAGCCAGATGGGGCTGTAACCAAGCTCTTTGGTTACAGCAACATGGATGCATCCAGAGGCCATTATCTTTGGAGAGTGAGACTGTTTTGGGGATTGAAACAAAAAACACAACTGGTGAGTCTGGTACCTGGATGCTAGTCTGCACTCTCAAAACTGTCTTCCTAGGTCTAAGGCCCCACTGTGGTTTCACAATTTCCTACCTGAATTATGATGCTTCTTCACAGCAAGAATTTTGTCTGTAGATAGGTGCAGTACTTGTGGTGTTGTGGAGGAAATAGGAGTGTGTTATCTCCATAATTTTCTCATTCTTCTGACCTATCTCAGGCCATTGTTTTTATACAATTTGTCATTACTATAGGCAGATTCTGTTGAAAAGGATGCAGATGAAGGGGTACCTACAGGAAATAAAGGGTCAGGAAATTAGCTTCTACTTTAATTATGAAGACACTTATAATTCTGGATATGTAGAGGATTCAGAAAAAGTTAAGGTACATTCATCTCTAATTGACATTGTGATTTTACTCAAAATATCATTTTAAAATATCCATACATTTTAAAAAATGTTTCTTTATTTTTGATTCAGTGGGTATATGTGTATGTTTGTTACATGAGTATACTGTAGGGATTGGGATTCTCGTGTACTCATTACCCAAATAGTAAACATTGTGTCTGATGGATAATTTTTCAACTCTTACCCCACTGTTCACAGTCTCTGCTTTTGGAGTCTCCAGTGTCTATTATTTCCAACTTTATGTCCATGTGTACACACTGTTTAGCTTCAGTTATAAGTAAGAACATGCAGTATATGATTTTCTATTTCTGAGTTAGTTCTCTTTGGATAATGGCCTCTGGATGCATCCATGTTGCTGGAAAGAACATTATTTTATTCTTTTTTATGGCTTTTTAAAAATGTGGTACATACATACCATGGAATGCTATGGTATAATCCATAGCATTCCATGGTATGTATGTACCACATTTTCTTTATCTAATCAACCACTGATGGATACTTCAGTTGGTTCCATGACTTTGCTATATGAGTATTGCTGTGATGAACATACACACACCAATATCTTTTTTCAAATAATGATTTCTTTTCATTTAGGTATATGCCCAGTAGTGGGATTCCTAGGTCAAATGATAGTTCTGTCTTTCGTTCTTTGAAAAATCATCATACTATTTTCCACAGAGGTTGAACTAATTTATATTCCTACAAATTGTACAAGTGTTTCCTTTTCTCCACATCCATGCCAATATCTATTGTTTTTGACTTGTTAATAGTAGTCATTCTGACTGATATAAGATGATATCTAATTGTGGTTTAATTTTAATTTGCATTTCTCTGATAATTAGCAATGTTTTAACTTTGTTGGATAAGACTAATAAAATTTTGTTGAACACTTCTTAAATAGTATTTAAAGTGAAACTTTTATGATGGAGTACACTAAAAATTTCTAGTCTTATATGGTTTCCTGAAATAATTTTTAAAATGTTAACATCATTTTTCTATGGAGATATTTTACTAAACCCCAAACCTTTGATTATCTAAAACATATTTAAGAGGGAAATATTGCATATAATTATATTTCAACATGGTAAGATTTGCCTCTCTGTGAGGTCAAGAGTAATTTTTTTATTACTTTTTATGACAATGTTATTTGACTATATTTTATTTGTTTTGTAAACTAGTAGCTTTTCTTTGTAATAAAACAGTTTTAATATATTGAAGTAAAAGTTGATATATGTTTGCCAGCATAAAAATAAAAAATGCAAAGCCAACCATTTGGGGCTTATTTCAATAGTCGTGTGTTCATAGTGGGTATAGAACACTTAATGCCAAGCAAAGTAACTTTTTCATTGGTTTTCTTGGATCATCTATATTTAAATAGTAGCCAAAACAACCTTGTTTATAGATGTCTTAAAAAAATATGCTGTGGCTCATGATGAGGCCAGTTCTTTCAAAGTACTTCAATAATAATGCAGCTAATAGACTATTTGATGTGCAATTCTTCAAGCTTCTCATCTTGACAACTACCCTCTTTAAGCTGAAGGGCATATCTCTGTACCTATGATTGTATGAAAATCATACCCTTTACACTTATACCTATAGATTCAATGTTAAATATATACATATTATGTTATTTTTCTATGATGTCAGCTATTTAGATATTATCTGTGGTTGTCTTTGGATGTTTTCTTTAATCATAAAGGTGTTTGCTAATGACACAGCAAATGAAGTCAATTTTAACCTAATGTTTAAGCACTTAATGTTCTGATCTATTAAATGTGGATTCATAATTTAATAGATCACATATATTACCACCTGGTTTTACATTGCCTTTTTCTTTCTTTCATGGGTGATCCAGATGTAACCATAATTTTATTTCATGAATTGTCATTAATCCATGATGTACTTAAGCAGACTGATGAATTTGAGGATTCTGGTGGCAAATCAAGGAAAAGACAGGACCATGTGATGGCAGTTATGTAACAACAAGCTTTATTGGGTGGCAGTTGGACAGGGTTGCCTGAGATGGGGGCCATCCCTCAGAACAGCAGAGACAGTAGTACAGGGCCACTATCTAGATGGGGAGGGGGGAAAGCAAATTCCTGGGAGAGAGGCTATGTGTTTAGAAGAAGGTGCTCAGTAGCACAGTAGAAAACAACACACAGGGGCCAGAATAAAAATGAAACAAACCAAACCAACTAATGAGATTTCATGGAAGATATACTTAACCCAACAATGGTGAAACAATACATTGACATTGGATTTCTTTCTATGAAGATAGTTTTGGCTTTCTGATTTTTTCCATGTCTCTCCTTTTTTACTATTTCTATTGGCATCCTCTGTCAGATGGTTGACACAGTTATACTAATAAGACAGGACTATTCTTCCAAACCATTTTACCTCCCCCTGTATTTGACAGTGACAATGCTTCTTAATGTACCCTCAGAAGATGTGTGGTTGCAGTAAAATTAAAAACTAAATCAAACACTGTAATTTCTTTTCTGACACTGTTTTCCAAAAATAGGTTAGAACACTGGAAAGAATGATATTTGGCTTGCCAACTGTGGGATTTGATTAAACATTTCATACTTTCCCTTCATTTTTGAGGATAATCAACAGTGGTTTATTTTTAATAATAAATAAGGTTTTTACAAATAATGCTTAAAATTTAAATTTTAACTGGTTAGACCCTCAATGAAGGCTGTATTCTTAACTGGTAAAATATTTGTACTTTCATATTTGATGTCCCACTGTTGTAATCTGAATAAGTTCCCTCCCAAACTTACGTGTTGAAAATGTAACCCCTAATGCAACAGTCGGGGGAGGTGGGGTCTTTCGGGAGATGTTTGGGCCATGAGGGACTTTGTCCTCATAACTTGATTAATGCCATTATAAAAAAGATTGTGAAGTGGGTTTCTTCTCTTCTGCTCTTCTACCAAGTGAGTTTATAGCATTCATTCCTTTTTTTGCCCTTCTGCCTTCCACCACATGTGGATACAGAAGGACCTACAACCAAAAACCAGATATTGTACTTCATCTTGGAATTTCCAGCCTCTAGAACTGTAAAAAACATATTTCAGGTTTTTTTCTTTTTTGAAATGGAGTCTTGCTCTGTTGCCAGGCTGGATCTCAGATCACTGCAACCTCTCCCAGGTTATAGCAGTTCTCCTGCCTCAGAACCTAAGTAGCCTGGAACTACAGATGCAGGCCACCATGCCAGCTAATTTTTGTATTTTTGGTAGAGACTAGGTTTCACCATGTTGACCAGGATGCTCTCAATCTCTCGACCTCGTGATCTACCCACCTCAGCCTCCCAAAGTTCTGGGATTACAGGCGTGAGCCAGTGTGCCTGGCCCAGGATTTTTTTTTTTTTTTTTAATAGATTACCAAGTTTCAGGTATGTTGTTACAGCAGCACAAATGGAATAAGATACCCACGATGGGTTTTTAGGTTTTTGACCTGCATCTTCAAATATGCCACAGAAATTATTTACTCATAGGGAGCTACAGTTTGCTTTATGAATTTATTCAGCAATTGGAACACAGAAGACAAAAAGGCCAGTTTTATTACTTACTGGTGTCTGATAGACAACAAACCTGAAAAAATAGCTTCTCTTAGCTTTAAATATTTTGAAAGTATTTAAAGATTATCAAAGATTATTAAAGATTGATTGATCAGTTCTACTTGCAAAACTCAAAAGGAGAATGTAAAAGTCAAAATAATAGGTCAGAAAAGGAGCATAAGTTCTTTTTTTAATTGGTCTTGTTTTATTTGTATATTTGACAAAATAATTTCATAACATGCTTTCTGCCAATCCATTACTTGACTCTGGCTTTGGTGATGGCTGGCACCTCCATAATCCCAGTGGACTTCATGGTGGAGAGTACTAATTCAAGCTTTTAAGGTAAAATCCAGATAAACTCAATAGGGATTTTGTTATGATATAGAGATTTAATTTTTTAATTAAAAACACAGCAGAGGAAAAGAAAATATATTTTGACATTCAACTTTTTTATGTGAAGATCTTATAAGTTTACTACCAATGACCTGTTAACTAATAATCATGGCCTCAAATATTCTGGAACAAATCCTTCAGATTAAAAAAAAAATTACTAACCCCTGTTTCTCAATCTTGGCAGTCAATAGCAAGACTTCGCAATTCTGGCCTTTATCTTTTTCAATTAAGACACTAATTTATTTACTAAATTTTCACTTGGCTCAAGAAATATCAGTAGAAAATACTATTGTATAATACTAAAGATCATTTAAGCATACTTAATTGATTGATTAATGCTGTAGGTGAATCATGTTTCCCCAAAATTCACATGTTGAAGCCTATCCCCCTGATGTAACTATATTTGGAGATATAGTTTTTAGGAGGTAACCAAGGTTAAAGTAGGTGGTAAGAGTAGGACCCTAATCTCATAGGCCTGTGGCTTTAAAAGAAAAGAAGTCACTCTATTTTTCTCTCTCCACCATGTCAGAACACAGTGAGAAGAAACTCTAAAAATCAGGAATAAACCTCCCACCCAAACAGAACCCTGTTGGACCATAATCTTGGACTCTCAAGTCTCCAGTACTGTGAAAAATTAAATTTCTGTTGTTTAAGTCATTAAGTCTATAGCATTTTGTTATGGTAGCCTAAATAGACTGAGAATATGAATCTGTATTAGATAACTATCTTAAATTTTATACAAGATGTATTAAAATGAATACCTTCCTGAAATACTTTAAAAGTCTGTCCCAAGGTTGGAACTAAGATGGCGTCATAGAGGTGACTCAGGATCGCAGCTCTCAGTGAAGGTGCAGAGGGTGAGTCCTAGCCGCATTCTCAGAAGGACATTTTTTGCCCACAGAACATTGAAAGTCCCAGGTGTGGGAGAGACACGGGACACTAGTGCAGCTGGCTCATGGGGCCGGTTCAGCCAGCGCCGCACTGCAGTGGCACCTAGAACAAAACTCACTGGTCTGGGTGCCCTGTTATACTGGCAATCTGAGATTTGGAAGGGCAGATTGGCATGTCCATATGATTGAATGGAACTTGGACAATGAGCCAGACCAGGGGATTCCTGGGAAATGTGATCTGAGCCAGTGCAGTGGGCAGTGGCACAGGAAATTGCATGGATTGCAGTGCCCTATCAGCAGGCTACTGGGGTGCCAGTGAGAGAGTCAACTGTTCAGCTTGGGGAGAGGAAGAGAGAGAGAGAGAGAGGATGGACTCTGAGGCAGGGAGCTGGGTGATTGGGCTCGGTGGGTCCTACCCTCACAGGGACAAGCAGGGCAGTGATTGGAGGTGCTCGGGAATGAGAGTTTTGCTGCCAGCATCTAGGACAGTGCAGCCTGGTGCGGAGGGGCATCCACCACTACGGATGCAATCCACCCCTACTGAAGTACCGCCCAGGGCTGATGCAGCCTGTGGTTGCCAAGGCAACCTACCATAACAGAGAGACTCCGCCAGCAGGGCAGAGCATGCCACAGCAGAACACAGCCCAGCAGCAACAGGGCGGACCCATGCTAGCAGGGTGGAGCCCCGGCAGGCAAATAGCAAATAGACTGCCTCCTAGCTGAGCAGGACAGTACAACAGATACTCATAAAGAAAGCCCCAACTCCCTGAGACAGAGCATCTAAGGGGGAAAAAAAGGGGGGGTTTTAAGACTTCTGTTGCAGCAGACATAAACACATCCTCCCAACAGCCCTGAATGAACAACGGAGCTCACAGCACAGCACTGGAGCTCCTATAAAGCACAGACTGTCTCCTCAAGCAGCTCCCTGACCCCTGTATATCCAAAGAGTCACCCCAAAAAAGGACTAATCAGACTGACATTTGGCGGGCATCATTCTGGAACAAAGATAGCAGAAGAAGAAACTGGTAGCATCCCTCACTGTTCTGCAGCTGCTACAGGTGTACCCCAGACAAGCAGGGCCTGGAGTGGACCTCAGCACTCATACAGCAGAGGGGCTATACCATTAGAAGGAAAACTAAGTAACAGAAATACCTCATCATCAACAACTGGGCATCCACACAGAGACCCAATTGAAAAATCAGCAACTACTAAGACGACAGGTGGATAAATCCATAAAGATGGGAAGAAATCAGCGCAAAAAGGAGGAAAACACCCAAAACCAAAACACTTCACCTCCTACAAAGGACCAAAACTCCTCACCAGCAAGGGAACAAAGCTGGATGGAGAATGAGTGTGATAAAATGACAGAATCAGACTTCAGAAAGTGGATAATGAGAAACTTCATTGAGCTAAAAGAACATGTTCTAAATCAGTGCAAAGAAACTAAGAACCATGAAAAAAGATTTGAAAAAAGATTTGAGGAAATGATAACAAGAATGGACAACTTAGAGAGGAATATGAATAATTGAAGGAGTTGAAAAACACAACAAGAGAACTTTGCAAAGCATGCACAAGTTTCAACAGCCAAATTGACCAAGCAGAAGAAAGAATATCAGAAGTCAAAGATCAACTCAATGAAATAAAATGAGAAACCAAGATTAAAGAAAAAAGCACAAAAAGGAATGAACAAAATTTCCAAGAAATGTGAGACTATGTGAAGAGACCCAACCTATGTTTGATAGGTGTACCACAAAGTGATGAAGAGAATGAATCCAAGCTGGAAAACACTCTTCAGGATATTATCCAGGAAAATTTCCCCAACCTAGCAAGACAGGTCAATACTCAACTCCCGGAAATACAGAGAACACCACAAAGATACTCTGCAAGAAGAGCAACCCCAAGGCACATAGTCGTCAGATTCACCAGAGTTGAAATAAAGGAGAAAATACTAAGGGAAGCCAGAGAGAAAGGTCGGGTCACCCACAAAGGGAAGCCCATCAGACTCACTGCAGATCTCTCGGCAGAGACTCTACAAGCCAGAAGAAAGTGGGGGCCAATATTCAACATCCTTAAAGAAAAGAACTTTCAACCCAGAATTTCATATCCAGCCAAACTGAGCTTCATAAGTGAAGGAAAAATAAAATCCTTCATGAACAAGCAAGTACTCAGAGATTTTGTCACCACTAGGCCTGCTTTACAAGAGCTCCTGAAAGAGGCACTACACATAGAAAGAAACAACCAGTACCAGCCATCCTAAAAGCATACCAAATGCTAAAGAGCATCAACAAAATGAAGAATCTACATGAACCAATGGGAAAAACAGCCAGCTAGCTTCAAAATGGCAGTATCAAATTCACACAGAACAATATTAACCCTAAATGTAAATGGGCTAAATTCACCAATCAAGAGACACAGGCTGCCAAATTGGATAAAAAACCAAAACCCATCATTGTGCTGTATCCAGGAAACCGACCTCACATGCAAGGATACACAAAGGCTCAAAATAAAGGGATGGAGGAAGATTTACCAAGCAAATGGAGAGCAGAAAAAAGCAGGAATTGCAATTCTCACCTCTGATAAAGTAGACTTTAAAGCAACAAAGATCAAAAGGGACAAGGAAGATCATTACATAATGGTAAAAAGATCAATACAACAAGAAGAGCTAAGGATTCTAAATATATATGGACCCAATGCAGGAGCACCCAGATATATAAGGCAAATTCTTAATGACTTACAAATAGACTTAGACTCCCACACAATAATAGTGGGAGACTTTAACACTCCACTGTCAATATCAGACAGATCAACCAAAGAGAAAATTAACAAGGATACCCAGGACTTGAACTCAGACCTGGAACAAGCAAACCTGATAGACATTTACAGAACTCTCCACCCCAAATCCACAGAATATACATTCTTCTCAGCACCACATCACACCTACTCCAAAATTGACCACATAATTGGAAGTAAAGCACTCCTCAGCAAATGCAAAACAACTGAAATTATAACAAACAGTCTCTCAGACCATAGTGAAATCAAGTTGGAACTCAGAATTCAGAAAATAACTCAGAACCACACAGCTTCATGGAAACTGAACAACTGGCTCTTGAATGTTGATTGGATAAACAATGAAATGAAGGCAGAAATAAAGACGTTCTTCACAACCAACGAGAACGAAGACGCAATGTACCAGAATCTCTGGGACACATTTACAGCAGTCTCTAGAGGAAAATACATAGCAGTAAGTGCCCACATGAGAAGAGTGGAGAGATCCAAAGTTGACACCCTATCATCAAAATTGAAAGAGCTAGAGGAGCAAGATCAAAAAAACTCAAAACCTAGCAGAAGACAAGAAATAACTAAGATCAGAGCAGAACTGAAGGAGATAGAGACAAGAAAAACCCTTCAAAACATCAATAAATCCAAGAGCTGGTTTTTTGAAAAGATCAACAAAATAGACAGACCACTAGTCAGACTGATAAAAAAGAAAAGAGAGAAGAACCAAATAGATGCAATAAAAAACGATAATGGGGAAATCACCACAGATTCCACAGAAATTCAAACCATCATCAGAGAATGCTACAAACAACTCTATGCACATAAACTAGTAAACCAGGAAGAAATGGATAAATTTCTGGATGCCTGTGTCCTCCCAAGCCTAAATCAGGAGGAAGCAGAAACTATGAATAGACCAATAACAAGGTCTGAAGTTGAGGTGGCAATTAAGAGCCTACCACACAAAAAAAGCCCAGGTCCAGATGGGTTCACAGTCGAATTCTACCAGACACACAAAGAGGTGTGTGGTACCATCCCTTCTGAAACTATTCCAAATAATCCAAAAAGAGGGAACCCTTCCCAAATCATTTTATGTGACCAACATCATCCTGATACCAAAACCCAGCAGAGACTCAACAAGAAAAGAAAACTTCAGGCCAAAGTCCATGATGAACATAGATGCAAAAGTCTTCAATAAAATACTGGCAAACTGATTACAACAGCACATTAAAAAACTTATCCATCATGATCAAGTAGGATTCATCCCAGGGATGCAAGGCCGGTTCAACATACACAAGTCTATAAATGTAATTCACCACATAGAAGCAAAAACAAAAACCACATGATTATCTCAATTGACGCGGAGAAGGCATTTGACAAAATTCAACAGCCCTTTATGCTAAAAACTCTCAATAAACTCTGTATTGATGGAACATATCTCAAAGTAATAAAAGCTATTTATGACAAACCAACAGCCAATATCATACTGAATGGGCAAAAACTGGAAGCATTCCCTTTGAAATCTGGCACGAGACAAGGATGCCCTCTCTCACCACTCCTATTCAACAGAATACTGGAAGTTCTAGCCAGAGCAATCAGGCAAGAAAAAGAAAGAAAGTGTATTGAAATAGGAAAGGTGGAAGCCAAATTGTCTCTATTTGCAGACGACATGATAGTATACTTAGAAGACCCCATCACCTCAGCCCAAAAGCTCCTGCAACTGATAAGCAACTTCAGGAAAGTCTCAGGATATAAAATCAATGTGCAAATATCACAAACATTCCTATACACCAATAACAGACTTAAAGAGAACCAAATCAAGAACGAACTGCCATTCACAATTGCTACAAAGAAAATAACATAACTAGGAATACAACTCACAAGGAATGTAAGGGACCTCTTTAAGGAAAACTACAAACCACTGCTCAATGAAATAAGAGAGGACACAAACAGATGGAGAAACATTCCATGTTCGTGGTTAGGAAGAATCAATATTGTGAAAATGCTATACTCCCCAAAGTAATTTACACAATCAACACTATCCCCATCAAATTACCATTGAATTTCTTCACAGAACTGGAAAAAACCACCATGAATTTTATATGGAACCAAAAGAGAGCCTGCATAGCCAAGTCAATTCTAAGCAAAAAGAACAAAGCAGGAGGCAACACACTACCAGACTTCAAACTATACTACAAGGCTACAGTAATCAAAACAGCATGGTACTGGTACCAAAACAGAGATATAGACCAATGGAACAGAACAGAGGCATCAGAGGCAACACAACATATCTACAACCATATAATCTTTGATAAACCAGACAAAAACAAGCAATGGGGAAAGGATTACCTGTTTAATAAATGGTGTTGGGAAAACTGGCTAGCCATGTGCAGAAAGCAGAAACTGGACCCCTTCCTGACACCTTACACTAAAATTAACTCCAGATGGATTAAAGACTTAAACATAAGACCTGACACCATAAAAACCCTAGAAGAAAATCTAGGCAAAACCATTTAGGACATAGGAGTAGGCAAGGACTTCATGACCAAAACACCAAAAGCATTGGCAACGAAAGCCAAAATAGACAAATGGGACCTAATCAAACTCCACAGCTTCTGCATGACAAAAGAAACAGTCACTAGAGTGAATTGGCAACCATCAGAATGGGAAAAAAATCTTTGCAGTTTACGCATCTGACAAAGGGCTGATATCCAGAATTTACAAAGAACTCGAACAGATTTACAGGAAAAAAACAAACAAGCCCATTCAAAAATGGGCAAAAGATATGAACAGACACTTTACAAAAGAAGACATACATGAGGCCAAGAAACACATGAAAAAATGCTCATCATCACTGGTCATTAGAGAGATGCAAATCAAAACCACATTGAGATACCATCTCACACCAGTTAGAATGGCGATCATTAAAAAATCTGGAGACAACAGATGCTGTAGAGGATGTGGAGAAAGAGGAACACTCTTACACTGTTGGTGGGAGTGTAAATTAGTTCAACCATTGTGGAAGACAGTGTGGTGATTCCTCAAGGACCTAGAAATAGAAATTCCATTTGACCCAGCAATCCCATTACTGGGTATATATCCAAAGGAATATAAATCGTTCTACTATAAGGACACATGCACACAAATGTTCATTGCAGCACTGTTTACAATAGCAAAGATGTGGAACCAACACAAATGCCCATCGATGATAGACTGGACTGGGAAAATGTGGCACATATACACCATGGAATATTATGCAGCAATCAAAAATGATGAGTTTGTGTCCTTTGTAAGGACATGGACGAATCTGGAGAACATCATTCTCAGCAAACTGACACAAGAACAGAAAAAGAAATACCACATATTCTCACTCATAGGTGGGTGAGAAAAATGAGAACACATGGACACAGGGAGGGGGTCTACTACACACTGGGGTCTATTGGGGGGAATGGGGGAGGGACAGTGTGGGGGGCACTGGGGAGGGATAGCCTGGAAATAAATATCAAGTGTGGGTGAAGGGGAGGAAGGCAGCAAAACCTACTGCCATGTGTGTACCTATGCAACTATCTTGCACACTCTGCACATGTACCCCAAAACCTATAATGCAATAAAAATTTAAAAAAAAGTCTGTCCCTCAAAGAAAAACAGAAATAGCAGAAAACAAAATAATAGCCTAAAGATGTTGATAATTGATACCACATTTGAATCACCTTTCAGAGTCTATTAATAACAAAAATTTCCATTGCCTCTTATAGGAAAATATGAGTATATTATCTTTCTTCTTCCAACAGACTAGAACATCTCAGCAAACATATTCTGCTATTTAAAGGATAAGGCTCTTCTTTTAAATTGTGTACTAAAGATATTTAATTAGATAAAAACTCAGTAGTATGCCTGGTAAGTCATACTTATGTTTGACTTACTAAGATTATGTTAAAATATAAGCTCATGACTACCCAAACGTTTCTTTCCTGTTTCTCACTGGCTTTCCCTCACGCAATGCCTTTCTTTGCTCTGATAAAGCTTCCAATAATTTTTTGATCTTTCTTCTGCTTGCATGTTTTGACTTCGTGATAACAAGTTTAACTTTCTATTTATATTTTGCCATTTTTTTGAACACTGAGAAACCTCAAAAAATTACCTGTGAAATCATAGTCTTCGGCCACAAGTTTGTTTCTATGCAGGAAAAAGTACATTAGGAGAGATGAAATTTAAAAGCATGAAAAGAAAATGGCATGCTACTGATTTAGGTATGTCAGGCCTCATTCTAATTCAATTTTAGTTTATAAAGATATCTACATGTGATCAAATAATTTTTATTTTAAAATTATTAGCTATGGAATTCATGAAGATGCTACATATTTCATGTTTAAATAAAAAATATAAAACACCAAATGGAATTTGTACAAAGGAATGTATGGAAGCTTTAGGTTGAAGCAAGAGTTAACTTGGGAACAAAGATATTTGGCACAGTGTAATAACTTTATCCTGGATGGTGAAAGGAGGAATAGTTCTCATACAAATACCTGTCAAACATGATCATATTCTATGTGCCAGAATAGAGTGATGGTGGGGTTCTGAGTAATCTTTCTCTCCTTTTTATGTTTACTCAGATTTCATTAAATGTTGACTGAACTTAAATAATTTTTATTAATGAGAAGAGCCTGGTGGTCAAAGTAAAATACTCAAAACTCCAAATAAATGCCTCCCTTCCATTTTTTGCCTTTGAATAGTGGCTTGGTGGAGAATAGTTATCTTTGGAGAATAGCACTGGCTAAGAATATTATATCTCAGTCCCGGACTCACATTCAGCTAGGTTATATCTATATATAGACATAGTGGTATGTATTTCAAGAAGAAATGGTAAGCTGTTTTGTTGATTACAGCTGAAAGTTCAAGCATGATGAAAACTGAAAATTTTCTACTGGGTTTAGCAATGTCGAGTATACTGATTACTTTACTGAACATTTGATCTAAAAGGGATGAAAGTGATTAGGAAAGGGAAGCAGGAAATGTCAACCCTGCTCTTGAGAAATTTTGCTGTGAAGAGAAGGTCAGTAGCCAGAGGGGGATTGAAGGGAGATTTTAAAGATGAGAGAATTGAGATTCTTTGTAATACTGGTGGAAAAATGGAGCAAGAGGAGAATACAAAAAGTAACTAAGAGAAAATGTTTTAGATACTGGTTTTGGATAAAAGAAGAGACACTTTTCTTATTTTATCAGTAGATGAAGAAGAAAGAATGGGCACAGAAAGAAGGTTTCTAGATTCTATATGGGGAGTTGGAGTACCTGTTTCATGGTTTGAACTTTCTTTGCTAGGTAGGTGGTAGCATCATGTGCTCATAATGAAATGGGAGATCTGGGATAGATTATGGGTGAAATTGGACATTTGAATACAGTAAGGAAAATTAGAAATGGTTCTGAATATTAATTGACTAGAAAAACATCTTGGCAGGCAAGGCCTAGTGAAGGCTGTTGGTTCATTCCTTATACACAATTCTGTCTTGCTTGCTAGGATATGGGAATTCACTTAGGGTAGTGGCAAAAATATTAAAGGAAAAATAGTAGAGAAAGTTATAGTATATAGTCTCAAACCATTTTAGAAAGACTAAAGGTTTTTTCATAGATTCTGTAGAAGTTTCAGCTGAAGGTATCCTAAATCCTCCTTGCATTTAGTTAATAAGTAAAGCAAATAGCTTAAGTATGTAGGGGAATTTACCTAACTAGCTTGTTTACTCATGTCATCTTAAGACTAACCTTTAAGCCAGATGACCCTCTCAAAAGGAGGTTGACCAAAGATATTATCCACTAATGGTGTTTTCTTTTAAGCATTAGAACGTATCCTTTAATCTTTCTCTACAAGTGTGTTGACTTAAAGCCTTTGTCAATTAAACTTTACTAAATAAATATGTCTCACTGGCTAAGGAAGGCCAGCAGTTGCAACTGTTTACAGCACTCTCCAAGGAGTCTGTAAGCTGCCCAGTCCCTCAGCCAAACTAGCAAAGTAAAATATTCATGTGTCAAATACTTTATTCATCCATCACTGAGTCAAGGTCTGCAAGACAGACCCCCTGCAAGTAGTAACTCCAACAGTAGTGCCCAAAGTGAGGCAACTCTGACACTAGGATGCTCAGGTTTGAAAGTTAAGACATAATGCTTTCCCACACTTATTCAGACACCATATAAACATTTTCTTTAAAGTATTCATAATACTCCCCTTATTTAATAAAACATAAGATCCTAGTTATAAAGATTACTGGTAAATTTTTCTAGTCTTATTTTTAAACTCTTGAAACTATGTCTTCTCTAATATTTTTTAAAAAAGCAATTTAAAATTGAAAGTGAGCTTTTAGCTTTCTGGAGAATGAGATAGGTTCATAATTGTCTTCAGAAACTTTAAGACAAAATAGGAGCAAACAGATTGCCAACAATATATTTTAACAGTAAAAGTAACTGAAATGATGCAAATTCTTCATTGTTTTTAAAATCCTTAAGATCCTTACTTTTAAGAATCAATAAGATTCTTATTGCACAAAAGTTTAAGTTTTTTTGGAAAGTTTTCCAAAATTACTGGAGCTTGAACCTTAATCCTTGAATTTCTTTTTATAAAGTGAAAAACTAAGTATTTTCATACCTAAATTGGGTATTAGTTCAATTAGTGAGATAAGTTTTGATGTTACTAGGTGTTTATATATGTGGGCTAAATACTAATAATTTCATTTATTTCCTGTAATAACAGAGGATACTTAAGGATTATCAGAATGAGGATTATTTTGAGAATCTTTTGTTTCACTCAGTTCAGATGGCACTTTCTATGTTTTATTTCCCAGGAAGTAGACACATTTTTTTTTTCTTGCTGTTAGCGGATTTAAAGACAATTGCAGATGTCTATTTAATGGGTTTTGGTTTGGCCTGCTGATTCCTTTCTTCCCTATTTCCATTTCATATTCAAGAAATGCAAGTCCAGTGGCTTATATAAAACATTATTATAAAATGATCATGTTTTTATTTCTCCTTTTTTAAAAAAATAAGTTCTGAGTATTCTTAAATTATCATACTCTCATTCTCCTATTACATTATCACTGGGCAAGATTTCTTTCAGGGTGAACTAAAATATCATAACAGTTATGCTGCTTAAATTCAAATTTATCTTTTCAAAAGATTTTTGCCACTTCTAAATGATCAATTCAAGAGTTAAAAATTCATTTGAATCTTTTTTTGAAAATTAGTCTTTATTTTAACCACCTTTGACTTAATTTCCAAAAAGAATCTGAGGTAATTTGACAATAGTGGCTCTTTTAGAGATGTGTGTTGTTTCTATCTGGTTGATTGAGCTTTCATTTAAAATTTCAAAGTGGGGAGGAGGATCCAAGATGCTCTAATAGGAACAGCTCCAGAGGGCAGTTCCCAGTGAGAACAGAGGACAGGGTGAGTGCTCACCACATTTTCAAATAAGTTTTCACTGCCCACAGACCAGGAGATTCCAGGGCTGAAAAGCCATGAGTTTTCAGCATGGCAATTTCAGCCAGGTTGGCCCACAGAAACTCAAGTCCAGGCAGCCATTTCGAGTGGCACCTGGAATGAGTGGGAGACAGAGCTGCCCATTCAACTAAAAGGGAGGGGGCGGAGCCAGGGAGCCAGGTAATCTGGCTTGGCAGGTACCACCCCCACAAAACAAGCAATCTGAAATACTCTGTATGGAGAGTTTCACAGCAAGCACAGCTGGACCCAGGAAAGTCAAACTCAGTGGGAAGAAGAGCATCCCCCAAACCAAGGCATTTCACTACTACCAAGTCAGTTCACCTGGCAGCTGAGCAGAGCCTGCAGCAGTTCAGCAAGACCTCTGCTGGCAGACTGTAACTAGACTACTCCATGCAGGGCAGGACATCAATGAAAAAAGGCAGCAGCATGACAGGAACTTATAAATAAAGCCAGACTTCCTAGGACAGAGCACCTTGGGAAAGAGGTGGTTATGAGTTCAGCTTCAGCAGATTTCAAGGTACCGGCCCAGCAGCCCTGTGTGGAACAATGGAGCTCCCAGTGCAGCACTAGAGCTCCTATAAGGGACAGACTATCTCCTCAAGCAACTCACCAACCCCCATATACCCAAAATGACACATCATAAAGAAGAGCTCAGGCTGACATCTGGCGGGTACTCCTCTGGGATGAGAATAGCAGAGGAAGAAACTGACAGCAACCCTTGCTGTTCTGCAGCCCCCATGGTTGATCCCCAGGCAAGCGAGGTCTGGTAAGAAACAGAAAGAAATAGCTTCAACATCAAGAAAAAGGATGTCCACTCAGAGACCACATCCAAAAGTCACCAACTACAAAGACCATAGGAAGATAAACTAACTAAGATGGAAAGAAACCAGTGCCAAAAGGATGAAAACACCAAAAATCAGAATGCCTCTACTCCTCCAAGGGATCACAACTCCTCACCAGCTAGGGATCAAAGATGGATGGAGAATGAATCTGATGAATTGACAGAAACAGGCTTCAGAAAGTGGGTAACAACAAACATGCCTGAGCTAAAAGAACATGTGCTAACCAATGCAAAGAAACTAAGAATCTAGAAAAAAGGTTAGATGAGATGCTAACTAGAATAGAGCTCCAGCTTAGAGAATAATATAAATGACTTGATGGAGCTAAAAAACACAGCACGAGAACATTGTGAAGCATACACAAATTTCCAAAGCTCAATCGACCAAGCAGAAGAAAGGATATCAGAGATTGAAGATCAACTCAATGAAATAAAATGAGAAGGCAAGAATAGAGAAAAAATAGTGAAAAGAAATGAACAAAGCCTCCAACAAATATGGGATTATGTGAAAAGACCTAATCTACATTTGATAGGTGTACCTGAATGTGATGGAGATAATGAATCCAAGCTGTTAAACACTCTTCAGCATATTATCCAGGAGAACTTCCCCAACCTAGCAAGGCAGGCCAACATTCAAGTCCAGGAAATACAGAGAACACCTCAAAGATATTCCTCAAGCAGAGCAACCCCAAGGCACATAATCGTCAGATTCACCAGGGTTGAAATGAAGGAAAAAATGCTAAGGGCAACAAGAGAGAAAGGTCAGGTTACCCACAAAGGGAAGCCCATCAGACTTAACAGCAGATGTCTTGGCAGAAACCCTACAAGCCAGAAGAGAGTGGGGGCCAATATTCAACATCCTTCAAGGAAAGAATTTTCAACCTAGAATTTCATATGCAGCCAAACTAAGCTTCATAAGTGAAGGAGAAAGAAAATCCTTTATGAACAAGCAATTACTGAGAGAATTCTTCACCACCAGACCTGCCTTACAAGAGCTCCTGAAAGAAGCACTAAAAAAGGAAAGAAACAACCAGTACCAGCTGCTCCAAAAACATACCGAATGGCAAAGACTATTGACACAATGAAGAAAATGTGTCAACTATTGGGCAAAACATCCAGCTAGCCTCTAAAGGGCAGGATCAAATTCACACATAACAATATTAACCTTAAATGTAAACGGACTAAATGCTTCAATCAAAAGACACAGACTGGCAAATTGGATAAAAAGTCAAAACTGATTGGTGTGCTGTATTCAGGAAACCTATCTCACATGCAAGGATACACATAGGCTCAAAATAAAGGGATGGAGAAAAATTTATCAAGCAAATGACGAGCAAAAAAAAAAAAGCAGGAGTTGCAATCCTAGTCTCTGATAAAATGAACTTTAAACGAACAAACATAAAAAGAGACAAGGAGGGCATTACATAATGGTAAAAGGATCAATGCATCAAGAAGAACCAATGATCCTAAATATATATGCACCCAATACAGGAGCACGCAGGTACATAAAACAAGTTCTTAATGACCTACAAAGAGACTTAGACTCCCACACAATAATAGTGGGAGACTTTAACACTCCACTGTCAATATTAGACAGATCAATGAGACAGAAAATTCACAAGGATATCCAGGACTTGGACTCAGATAGGTATCAAGCAGATCTAATAGACATCTACAGAAATCTCTACCCAAAATCTACAGAATATACATTCTCCTCAGCACCAGATGGCACCTACTCTAAAACTGACCACATAATTGGAAGTAAATCTCTCCTCAGCAAATGCAAAAGAATGGAAATCATAACAAACAGTCTCTCAGACCACAGTGCAATCAAATTAAAACTCAGAATTCAGAAACTAACTCAGAACCACACAGCTTCATAGAAACTGGCTCCTGAATGTTGACTGGATAAACAATGAAATGAAGGCAGAAAGAAAGATGTCCTTTGAAACCAATGAGAATGAAGACATAACACTTCAGAATCTCTGAGACACATTTAAAACAGTGTCTAGAGGGAAATTTATATCAATAAATGTCCACCAGAGATGCCAGGAAAGACCAAAAGGTGGCAGAAGACAAGAAATAACTAAGATCAGAGCAGAACTGAAGGAGGTAGAGACTCAAAAATTTCCAAACAATCAAATCCAGGAACTGTTTTTTTTTGAAAAGATCAACAAAACAGACAGATTGCTAGCCAGGTTAATAAAAAAAAATGGAGAAGAATCAAATAGATGCAATAAAAAATGATAAAGGGGATGTCACCACTGACTGAACAGAAATACAAACTACAATCAGAGATTATACTACAAACAATTCTATGCACATAAACCAGTAAACTTGGAAGAAATGGATAAATTCCTGGACACTTGCACCCTACCAAGCCTAAATCAGGAAGAAGTTGAAACCTTGAACAGATCGATAACAAGGGCTGAAGATGAGGCAGCAATTAATAGCCTGCTAACCAAAAAAAGTCCAGATCCAGACAAGTTCACAGATGAATTCTCCCAGACATACAAATAGGAGCTGATACCATTCCTTCTGAAACTATTCCAAACAATACAAAAAGAGGGAATCCTTCCCAAATTATTTTATGAGAACAACATCATCCTGATACCAAAACCTGGCAGACACTCAACAAGAAAAGAAAACTTCAGGCCAATATCCAGGATGAACGTATATGCAAAAATCTTCAATTAAAATACTGGCAAACTGATTGCCACAGCACATCAAAAAGCCTATCCACAATGATAAAGTATGCTTCATCCTGGGGATGCAAGGCTGGTTCAACATATGCAAGTCTATAAATGTCATCCACCACATAAACAGAACCAAAAACAAAAACCACATTATTATCTCAATAGATGCAGAGAAGGCCCTTTATGCTAAAAACTCTCAATAAACTAGGTATTGAGGGAACATAACTCAAAATAATAAAAGCTATTTACTACAAACCTACAGTCAATATCATACTAAATGGGCAAAAACTGGAAGCATTCCCTTTGAAATCCGGCAATAGACAAGGATGCCTTCTGTCACCACTCATATTGAATATAGTATTGGAAGTTCTAGGCAGAGCAGTTAGGCAAGAAAAAAAAATAAAGCGTATTCAATTAGGAAAGGAGGAAGTCAATTGTCTCTATTTGCAGACAACATGATTGTATATTTAGAAGATCCTATCATCTCAGCCCAAAATCTCCTGAAACTGATAAGCAACTTCAGTAAAGTCTCAGGATATAAAATCAATGTGCAGAAATCACAAGCATTTGTATACACCAATAACAGACTAACAGAGAGCTACATCATGAGTGAACTCCCATTCACAATTGCTACATAGAGAATAAAATACCTAGGAATACAACTAACAAAGGATGTAAAGGACATCTTCAAGGAGAACTACAAACCACTGCTCAAGGAAATTAGAGAGGACACAAACAAATGGAGAAACATTCCATGATCATGGTTAGGAAGAATCAATATCGTGAAAATGGCCATACTGCCCAAAGTAATTTATAGATTCAACACTCTCCCCATTAAACTACCAATGACCTTCTTCACAGAACTGGAAGAAAACCACCTTAAACTTCATATGGAATCAAAAGAGAGCCTCCATAGCCAGGACAATCCTAGGCAAACAGAACAAAGCCAGAGGCATCATGCTACCTGATTTCAAACTACACTACAAAGCTACAGTAATCAAAACAGCATAGTACTGGTACCAAAACAGAGATATAGATCAATGGAACAGAACAGAGGCCTTTGAGGCAACGCCACACATCTACAATCATTTGATCTTTTACAAACCTGACAAAAAAAAGCAATGGGGAAATGATTCCCTGTTTAATAAATGGTGTTGGGAAAACTGGCTAGCAGCATTTAGAAAGCTGAAACTGGACCCCTTTCTGACACCTTACCCTAAAATTAACTCCAGATGGATTAAAGACTTAAACATAAGACCGAACACCATAAAAACCCTGGAGGAAAACCTAGACAAAACCATTTGGGACACAGGCATAGGCAAGGATTTCATGACTAAAACACCAAAAGCATTGGCAACAAAAGCCAAAATAGACAAATGGGATCTAATTAAGCTCCAGAGCTTCTATATAGCAAAAGAAACAGTCATTAGAGTGAACCGGCAACCAACAGAGTGGGAAAAAAATTTTGCAACTACCCATCTGACAAAGGGCTAATATCCAGAATCTACAAAAACTAAAACAGATTTACAAGAAAAAAACAAACCCATGCAAAATTGGGAGAAGGATATGAGCAGATACTTTTCAGGAGAAGACATATATGAGGCCAAGAAACATATCAAAAATGTTTATCATCACTAATTATTAGAGAAATGTGAATCAAAAGAACATTAATATACCACCTCACACCAGTTAGAACAGTGATCATTAAAAAATCTGGAGACAACAGATGCAGGAGAGGATGTGGAGAAATAGGAACACTTTTATACTGTTTCTGGGAGTATAAACTAGTTCAAGCATTGTGGAAGACAGTGTAGCTCTTCCACAAGGACCTAGAAATAGAAATTCCATTTGACCCAGCAATCCCATTACTGGGTATATACCCAAAAGATTATAGAGAATTCTATGATAAAGACACATGCACATGAATGTTCATTGTGGCACTGTTTACAATAGCAAAGACCCAGAACCAACCCAAATGCCCATTGATGATAGACTGGACAAAAAAAATGTGGCACATATACTCCATAGAATATTATGCAGCAATAAAAAATGATGAGTTAGTGTCCTTTGTGGGGACATGGATGAATTTGGAAACCATCATTCTCAGCAAACCGACACAAGAAGAGATAATCAAACAACTCATGTTCTCACTTATAGGTGGGTGTTGAACAATTAGAACATGTGGACACAGGGAGGGGAGCATCACACACTGCAGTCAGTAGTGGGGGACTAAGGGAGCAACAGCAGGGGGGTTGCAGGGTCAGGGAGGGATAACATGGGGAGAAATGCCAGATGTAGGTGATGGGTGGATGGAGACAGCAAACCATACTGCCATGTATATACCTATGCAACAATCCTCATGATCTGCACATGTACCCCAGAACCTAAAGTACAATTTAAAAATTTTGTTTTCAACATGGTTTTCAAAGAATTTGGGGTTTTCACAAAACCCCAGTATGGCTTACATGTATCTTCCTTTTTGCTTTTATAAAAACCACTTGTATTATTAGAGAAATTGGATCTCTTAAAATGTTTACCCTGAAGTAATTTAATACAAACACATTTTGCTTCTTTAATTATTCACATTTTCAAAATCTTTCATTTGTTTTAGCTCATATAGTACATAGACTTGTCAAGGAATGTTATTTACAATGGAGGCAGAATATTGCGCTTCTGGAATCAGACAGGTAATTATCTCACTCTCTCATTCAGCAGTGTTAGATTTCTTTTCATTCTAGAGTAATTATAGATAGCTATTCATATTGTTTGTAATAAATTAGTTGCAGAATTCACAGGAAATACATGCACATGCACACATCCACACACTTGACAGCATTCTTGAAATCACCTGTCACATATTGAGTTTTGCTGTGTGGCATGGTATCCTTTAACACCTGCTAAGATTTTAGAGCTCCATTTTATTCTGTGGGTTTACATTCCTCTGAAAGCTGAAGAAATTAATCTTTTTATTTTTTCATTTGCAGATAAACTTTTAAAGTTATTAGCCTATTTCTCTATGCAAAATGAGCTTATTTTTATTCATGTTTGTTTAAATCCTTCATTTTTCCTCAAGTTGCTTGAGGCTCCATGAATTAAATTTAAAGAAACTTCAGAAAATCATTTTTATAGCAAGAGGCAGAATGTAATTTGTTACACTAAACAGAGCCCTTATGGTGATAAAAGATGTGTTTGAGTGTTTATCCTTTTTAATCTGATCTGGATCTGAGCAATAAAAATTCAACACCCTGGAAGTCATTAAGTGATATTTATACACTGATGAAATATAATATTAACTACAGAGTTTAGGGCAGACAACAGTGATTAAAAGACATGTACCATCATCACATATATTGAAAGCACAAACAGATTCAGCTCATCGGAGAAAAACTCTATGTAGTGACATAGAACTTGCCATTAAAAGACATCAGTTCCTCATAAGAACAGCCAAATAGTAACAGCATTTCCAATCTATAAAGTAATGCCTTTCTTAAATCAATGGAAAATTTTTATATGACATTTGATTTTTATTCTTAAATAATTCACTTAAATCCTACAAACTGATTTTATTATATGACTTTGCTGTATTACCTGATATTCTTCTCTAATTGTTTTGTACTTACTAGTCTCCTTAACTGTTTGGTTAGGTCCTTGAAGGCAGGAGCTCTATTTTATACATCTTTGTATTGTATAAAATATTTCAGAGAAGATTTGATAAAGTTAGCATTCAATAAATCAGTTTTTTAACAAGCAAAATAAATTGGTAATGAGGAACTACCTATAGTTAGTAGTTTTGCTGTCCCAAAGGCAAATTTTGCTTGTGATGCTATGTGTCTGTTGCATAACTTAGATAAAATCCCTGTGTTTTGAGCTGGATGGAAATATAAGCAATCAAGCAGTTAAGCAAAAACTGTTTTGATGTCACAAAGAACCTCAGAGGAATGCAGGTAGTCTCAGTTATCACGAGGAAATCTAACATTTCCATCTGAAAAGTGTTCGCTTATTTCCTGTCAAATGTTCCCCACTGGATACTCTTAATAAACAATGGTCTGTGTCTTATACTCACTGAAAATATGACTACATACTTGCATTTGTTTGTTGACTTATAGGGAGGAAAGAGAAATACATAATTTACCAACTTCTTGTATTCCCCATGATAGAGAAAGCCATTTAGGTATAAAAGGCAAACATCTTTGTAGTTTTACATTAAAAAAATTTTGTGTATCATCCTCTTGTTCATGTCTAGTATGTACATATTTGCAGCATGGTCCACATGTTTGCTTTCTTTAGTTGTGTACAATAAACATTCAACACAGAAAACAATTTAGGTAATTAATAATATTTATTTCAAAATTTAAACTTATAAATTAAGATTAAATGTTTAGAAATTAAGTGACATTCTTTTTATGTTTAATATCACTGTGAATACACTGCCACATAATACATATTTGAAAATATTTTATGACAATTCACATGCTAATTTGATACACTTCTGTCCCCTAAAATATGCAGAGGGAAGATTGAACTTAACCTTAAATGAGACTGTCAAAGTCCCTTAGGTTTAATTCATGGTCTTCTTTCTTATCCCTCTACCTGCTGCTTTCCCTAAGACCTCATTTCAGTGTTCAGGCTTTATGACCCTATTTTAATGATGGTACAATCTTGCTTGGCAGCAGTTTACAGACTGTCATTGAAAGGTGTATCTGCAGTCAGGAAAATTTAAACACCATCTTGATAGAAATGTGAATTTACATTATCAAAAGAAATAGTCAATAAGTTGAGAGACTATTTCAGTGGAGAAAAATTAGAAGTCATCTTAGAAACAAGTTCTTCAGAATAAAGAAATTGTCTTCAAGAAACAGCCAGCTTGGCATATATTCTCCCAAACCCCACCCACCCTTTGTAAAATTATAAAGATTCTTAAGACTCTTCTTATCAAAACCAAATAAAGTCATAAGCATTTTGTAAAAGACAGTAAAATGTTTTCATTTTTAGTAGTACATACTCTTTCTGAAATTTCAATATTTCATTTATTTGTAGAGTAAAAATTGGGAAAAGAAATGGATCAAGGGAGATATATTTAATAGAGTATGTGTAAATTTTAATTGACAAACTTTGGATTTCTAACAGAAAAGTTAGAAAACATCCTATAGTTTGAACATTAATTTTGTTATCAGACAATATGATCATTACATACCAGGATAGAAGATTACTCATTTCTGGAATAAAGAAAGAATGTGATGTGGATGATAATATAATTCACTCAATGCTTCTGGGGCAAACATTTTCAGAAGAAATAGAAATGGTTAATACCAGAAAGTAATTTAGTTGATTTTATGTGTTATTTGAAGTTCATAGTATACATAGTGACTGTTAAAGAGCTGTCTATTCCAAATATGGGTTGACTAAGCAACATACACTTTTGCTATCCCTACAAAGTCTCAAACCAGAAAGATCATATTAAGTATTCTGAAAAAGTAGTAAGTGAATGGTGATATTCATGGATATTTGTGGTCACTATCCTACTGTCAAAAAGAAGAGACCATATAGGTAATATCCCTTTAAAATCTTCACAAGAGGAACAAATATCAAGGATTTACTACTTAAAAGTGGGTATAGTTGAAGAAAACTGCCTCATCTACTTATTTTTAAAGTGATTTTTCATGTGTCAGAAGGTATGTCTGTTAGATTTGCTAATGGCTATTTTATTACAAAAGAAAAATACGAGAGACATAGCTGTTATATAAAATCTTCCTGCCAACTTAAAAAGTGATGAAATACTATTTTCCTCATTAAAATAGCAATAGTGATTACATTTATTAATGTTTATTATACCTTGTAATTCTGTATTCACCAATAGTAAGCATTATCAACTCTTATTCTCTAATTCTTAAATTATGAAATAGTTAATTGATAAATTTTCAAGAAAAAAACCTTCTCCTTGCTTAGGATCATCTTTTTCTGTTTTAAAGAATTCATAAGAAAAATTGTATTGCAAATAGCTTTATATACCCCCCACAAAAATAATATGAAGAGCTTAAGTGAGCTCTTTGTTTTTGCAGGGTGAGGAATTATTGATTGACAGTTCATTTTTTTTTCTTTTTTCTGTACTTTGGTGATGTTGTTCTGCTGTCTTCTGGCTTGCGTAGCTTGCAGTGATAATTCTGCTATCATTTCTTGTTTTGATTTTAAGCAGTTTGATGATGCCCTGATTTAGTGTAACTTTTTTGCATGGTTCTGATACTTGGATTTTGTTGTGCTTCTTGGATGTGAAGGGTAATCATTTTTCTCAAAGTTTTGAAAAAAGTCTACCTAATTTCTTTAAATATTTTTTCTGTCTACTCCCACCCTTCTCTCCTTCAAATGTATATTAAGGCTACAAGTTATTTCATAGCACACTAGTACTGCATTTATTATATTTTCAGCCTTTTTTTCTATCTGGGTATAATTTAAAATATTTTCTGGAGTTATATTTTCAAGTTTATTAATAATTTCTTTTGCAATTTTTAAACTGTTATTTATGCTATTGTGTATTTTTCACTTTTGACATGATTTTTAATCTTTCTAAGTTTATGTGGTATTTTTACATCTTCTATGTGCATATTATGATTAATCTTTCTTTTAGTTTTTTAAAACATGAAATACATTTAGAACTTTTATTGTCTTTATCTATTAATTTTATCAACTGGTGGTTTCTGGATTGGTTTTGATTCATTGATTTTCCTCTTCGTTATGTTTTATCATATTGTTTCTTTGCACACCTGCTCATTTTTTATTGGATGCCAGACATTCTACATCTTTTTCTTGCTGTGGTCTGAATATGTTCGTATTACCACAAGTGTTCCCAAATTTTTTTCTTGGATGCAGCTATGTTACTTAGAAATACTTTGATTCTTTTTTATTTTGTTTTTAAATTTTTGTTAGGCAGGATCAGAGCAGTGTTTAGTCTAGACTTAATTTTTTCCCACTCCAGGGGGCAGAACTCTTCTGTGGATTGTATCCAATTCCTTGTGAATTACGAGAATTTTCACAATGCTTGGTTTCCACTTCAAGGTTTTTCTTCTTTCACACTTTCTAATGGTTCTTTCTCTGACCTTAGGTAGTTTCGTAGTATGCATGTCCTGCTCGGTACTTAGTTCTTGTCAAGGGGGCCTTTCTGCAGGCCTCTGCAGTTCTCTTTCAGTGTAGCTTTCTTCCCTCCAGTACTTTTCCCTGTGGATTATGGTTTTCTAACCTTTCGTCAACTCCTAGATCCATCTCCTCAATTCAGAGACACTGTGGATCTTTCTTGTTCCACAACTGGAAACTTTCTTCAGGCAGTCAGCTGGATATTCATAAGGCTCACCTCATTTGTTTCCTATGTCTGAGCAATCACTGTCCTTTTTTGTTTGAGTCCAATGTCTTGGTAACTATTCTTTTGTATATTTTATCTATTTTGGGGATGCTATTCCATTTGGCATAAGTCGAGTCCTATTATTTTTATCTTTAATCTATTTGAATCTACTTATGTAAAACTTATTTATTGTGATAGTATATACCTAAGTCTTGGTTTTTTATTTACCCTGATAATTTGTGCCTTTTAATATGAGTGTTTATTTCTATGCTATCAGATACTGCAGTCATTGGCCACATGTAGCCAAAATATGGGGCGGATTTATTTTTATCTTTTAGAGATGAAGTCTTGCTATGTTGCCTAGCCTAGCTTCAAACCCCTGAGCTCAAGTGATGTTCCTGCCTCAGCTTTCTGAATAGCTGGAACTTTAGGGACATGTCACTATGCCGGGCCAGAGTGGTTCTTAATGTCTTACTACAAAAAAAATACATTTAATTCATAAGTTTTTCTATTGATTACACATTGAAATAGTTTGAGCATATTTAGTTTAATATTAATATATTATTAAAGTTAGATTCATCTATTTTTCATTTTTCACAATGTGGCTATTAGAACATTTGAAAATACATATGCAGGTTGCATTATATTTCTGTTGAGCAGCTCTGTATTAGATTCTCCAACTTGGATAGGTTCTAGTTTTTCTAATCTCTTCATCCTGGAGACCTACCAAAATTTATACTAGTTTATTTAGATCTCAAATCTCATCAGTGCAAAAGTATTAATAGCTTTGTTGCTCTGGTACTATGGTTTCATGACTTTTCTTACATTTTGGCCTGATATTTTCTTACTTTATCAGTTCTTTGATGCTTTTAAGAAGGTTTACACATATTATACCCAGGATTTTTAGTTGGTTGGTTTCTTTAGGGAAGGTTTTCCTGAATAAATTAGCCTGTGATTATCAGAAATGGAAATGTGGCAGAAGCAAGCAAGATACTACTTGTACTAGTTTGCTGGGCAGGCATTGGGTGGAGAGGTGGTGCAGGCTGTAACAGACTTTCATAGGCTAGGTGGTTTAGAAGAATAGAAATTTGTTGTCTCACAGTTCAGGATGCCAAACCTGAAATCAAGGTGCCATCACGGCCATGCTCCCTCTGAAGCATGCTCCTTCTAGAAAAGGCTCTGTCCCAGGCCTCTTTCCTAGCCTCTAAAAGCCTAGCTTTTAGATGGTTGTCTTCTAGCTGTGTTTTTTCACTTGAGTTTCTTTGTGACTGCTTCTGTGCCCAGTATTTTCTCCTTCTACAGGGACACCAGTCATACTGAATTAATGGATACGGCTGCTAATCTCTCATTTTAACTTTATTTACCTCTGTAAAAGCCTTATCTCCAAATAAGGATGCATTCTAAGATATTAAGAATTAGGACTTCAACATACTTTTTTTGGGGGGGCACCACAATTCAAACCACAATACTCATCAATCCATTTCCTCCTCTTCACAGGAATTCTGAAGATGTGACTTCCCCATCCCTCTTGAAGTTAGGTCAGGCCATTTGTCTGGTTCTGTATAAACGATTGTAGATGAAAGTGGTATATGTACCACTACTAAACCTGGCTATAAGACTTCTTACATAATACTCCTCATTTTTGCTCTTTGCCTTATTGGGTGACTAAATGCACGGGATCTAACAGAGGACACTGAGAAGTCCTTTAAAGACTACAGCAACACAAGATGGAGAAGCCAGGATCCCAAAGCACCAAGTGAAAGACTGGTTGGCAAAAAACCATTTGAATTGTGATGTGAGTGAAAAACATATGCTTGTTGAATTAAGTAATGATCAATGCTATGCTCTGTTTTTACTCATAACAGCTTCTGTTGTGACTTTTATTAATACTTCTGGCTTGTTTCCTTTTAATCTTAGGGCTAAAATATCCCATTTGGAAAACCACCTATTTTATTCAGTCTTCTGCTTTGTCAGGTTATAGCATAGCAAGTTTTTACAATAAATAAACCTGTATAGTAAAAATTAATTTTCCTTCTCAATTTTCCTGTTAATATTATAAAAATTATTTCATAATAAATATAGTTTCATTTACTTAATATAAACCATAAGGGCATTATTATGGTGTGATAGTGTTGATGCTTATTCACCAATGGGCAATATCATGAATAAATTAGACTTTGTTTTAAAAATAATTTTGAAAAATATTATACTTAATCAATGTATAACAAGCACTATGTCCTGATAATATGACAATTATAATTTTTAAAATTTAGATAAAATATTAGTATACACTAATACAACTATATATTTTGAGTTTTATCCCAATATATTAACTTCAAGATTTGCATTTGTGAAGTATACTGAGTTAATTCTAGATCACAGAATAAATACATTGGTTAAGTCTGTTGCCAAGTAATGAAAAGTGAATGAAAAATAAGGTCAAAATAAATAATAAAAATAAACAGAATCAGGACTTAATGATACTTTAAAAGATACTAGAGAATCTGGTTTTTAAGTATTTTTAAGTAGGTCACATTTTTCTTCATGTCATATAGTACAAAAACCAGTTGCCATTATTTAAAGATATAATTTTACTTTTAAAAATACTTTTGCTTCATATTTTCTTTTCTTTTCTTTTTTTTTTTTTTTTTGAGATGGAGTTTTGCTTTTGTTGTCCAGGCTGGAGTGCAGTGTTGCAATCTCAGCTCACTGCAACCTCTGCCTTCCAGGTTTAAGCAATTCTCCTGCCTCAGCCTCCCAAGTAGCTGGGATTACAAGCATGTGCCACCATGCCCAGCTAATTTTGTATTGTTAGTAGAGATGGGGTTTCACTATGTTGGACAGGATGGTCTTGAACTCCTGACCTCAGGTGATCCACCCACCTTGGCCTCCCAAAATGCTGGGATTACAGGCGTGAGCTGCCCTGTGCAGCCTGCTTCATATTTTCTATCTTCTTCTTACTCAGAATGAATGGATTCTTCTGGGCATGGTAATGAATTCTTCTCCAATAGCTAAAGTTATCTCACTACTCATGTATATAAAATATTATCTGTTGGGGATGGCATATATTTTTATTCCAAGATATAAAGTTCCATTACATAGTAATAGAAAAATTTCAACATGGGTATCTGAAGAATTGTATATGGTGTTAAAGATTAGAGGGAAATTAATCTTCCAAGAAGAGTAGTAAAAACATATTTCCTTGCAATATTTTCAAACCAAGCGATGCACAACATTACAAAATCAGTGTTAGAAGATTATCTGGCATGCTCAGGGATCTGGGATGTAAAACCTAAGATACTTATTTCAGCCTTCACCAAGCTTTACTGCTTAAGAAAAAGATGAAGAAAAATATTTCTTAAAATATTTTTTAATACGAAAGTTTGCCTCTTACAGTAAAGCTAGGTAGGGTATATAAAACCATTTTCTCATTGTATAGGGGTACATTTCTGATAATCATAAAAAAATATACTTATACAACACATTCACTGTATTAGGTATGTCATTTTAGACAACCATTTAAAAAACACACTGTATGAAAATCTTATCAGTGATTTGTCTCTGTTTAAACACAATAAATTACCCTAATACTTAGGCTTTTCTTAGTCAAATTAAAGCAATCTATAAATCCAGGCAATCAAACAGTAATGTCAAGGTCTTCCATTGCTTCAGACACTCTAAATGGCCAGGTTTTGGCAGTTGCTGTTAACTAGAATAAATTTTGTTTATTAACTTATAAACAAAAATTGAGGTAAATGATTATCTCAAAGAACTTGTTTGGCTGCAATTCTCAGAATGTGGGATTAGAAATGACTATTTGTCAGTTGTAATTGTGAATGATTATTTTTCACTGGAAGGTGTTACTTTCATCAGCCAAGTCCTGGCAGCAGGAAATTATTGTTTGTGGTTCGCACTGTCCAAGATCTACAATGATGGTTGATTCGACCAAACAGGGTTATTGTACTTTCTTTACTTTAGACTTTGTAGCCACTGAGTGCGATGTAAAATGCTGACATAAAACTCGTGTATTTGATAGAATTTCAAAAACAGTTAAAAAACTGACCACTGGTAATAAAATTCTGAAACACCAAAAAATTTGAATTAAAATAAATTTTACACTGTCTCTATTTGATTATTCTTTAGAAATAGAAATTCCATTTGACCCAGCAATCCCATTACTGGGTATATATCCAAAGGATTATAAATCGTTCTACTATAAGGACACATGCACACAAATGTTCATTGCAGCACTGTTCACAGTAGCAAAGACCTAGAACCAACCCAAATGCCCATCGAAGATAGACTGGACTGGAAAAATGTGGCATGTATACACCATGGAATATTATGCAGCCATCAAAAATGATGAGTTTGTGTCCTTTGTAGGGACATGGATGAACCTGGAGACCATCATTCTCAGCAAACTGACACACAAACAGAAAATCAAACACCACATGTTCTTGCTCATAGATGGGTGCTGAACAGTGAGAACACATGGACACAGTGAGGGGAGCATCACACTCTGGGGTCTGTTGGGGGGGAATTGGGGAGGTACAGCAGGGGGTGGGGAGTTGGGGAGAGATAACATGGGGAGAAATGCCAGATATAGGTGATGGGGAGGAAGGCAGCAAATCACACTGACATGTGTGTACCTATGCAACAATCTTGCATGTTCTTCACATGTACCCCAAAACCTAAAATGCAATAAAAGAAAGAAAGAAAGAAAAAACAATAAATTTTACATTTTTCAATCATCAATATTCAAGAGGGAACAAAGTTTCACTCTAAAGATTTTAGCTTATGAAAGCTGAAATAATCTTTTATGAACTCTTAGGGTTGTTAGAAGAATTAACTAAGCAACTGAGAAAAGCAGCACTGTCTCTCAATCTCCACAAAAACCTGGAAGCCATAGAGTAGCTGCTTATGAATTTGAGAATCTCTGTTCTGTGTTAAAACGTATTGAACCCTACCACTTGCGAAAATCTTAAATCCAAAGACCTACTCTCTTTAATACCTGGGATTCTTTTATATCTCTCAAGTTGTTCCTTTTCTCAATCTGCCGTTTTTCCTCTTGGCCTCGACTTATTCCTTCTCTTAGTTCAATAGTCCCTTCTTCATTCTGCATTTCCCTTCTACTTCTTGTGCTTTTTCCATCCTTACCCAAGCAGTTAATTCGCTACCATAATTGAAAGCAGCCACTGCCCATGTCTAATTCTGGTTCAAAAATTGCCTGGGGTTTGTGTGAAACATTGCTTTACTGTGCAGACTGGTGCTGCATAACAGTTACAGTTTTCATTCTAAGCTGAGCCCTCAGTACTTCTCCCTGTCACTTCTCCTTGCCCTTAGTAATCACCTTTCTTATTCTTTATTGAGGCAGTGTGCCAAAATAGAAAAGCATGGATATTGTTGACAGAATTGGATTCAAATCCCAACTTCAGCACTTAATATCTGGGTGATATTTAACAAATGATTAATTTAATCCTGTTTCCACATAGGTAAAATAGGAATAATAATTCCTATTCATTCATTCATTCATTCATTCATTCATTTCCTATTTATGGGAATTGTTATTCCTATTTTGTAGGATTTTCTGTAAGGACTTAATATACAAAAGGTGATTTTGTAAATAGGTCAATGTTAATGGTTACAGTGGTTCTTAAGCAGCTTTGCCTGGTGTCTAAAAGTTTACTAAGTTTCTTAAATTTTCCACCTTATCTCCAAATGCCTAATTATCAATAGACAATATGGTCTTTTATTTTTATGTGGAAAATACAAGTTATCAAGTGAGTACATTCTCAGTGTCTCATCCCCTCAACTTTTATACATACCTAGGAAGTTATTCATCAGTCCCTTCTCTGTTATTTTAGAATAATACATATTGCATTTTCTTTTCAAAGATCTCAGAGACAGTAGAACACAGTGACTAAGAGAACAGTCTTTGATGCCCAATTGTCTGGGACTTATTCTTTCCTCTACCTCTTAGGCCAGTTGGTCAACCTCCTTGCATCTCAATTTCTCTATATCTAAAACAGATACAATGAATACATGTACCTCATATGGTTCTGAAACAGATTAAGTGGAACATGAAAAACACAAAGAGCTTGATACACAGTATACACTTCTATTGCTTTAGCAATTATTGCTACTGTGAGCTATTACCACTTTCTGTCTCATCAGGGTGTCAGTTCACAAATTTTTCCGTCTGTCCTGAGTCTTTAGTCACTTCTCCACTGGTTCCTTCTTAGGTTACTTAAGCATTTGTCAGTGAAAACATTCCTTCACCTGACTTCGTTGCACTTTTGCCATATTTCCTTCCATAGCTAAACGTTGTGAAAGGTAGGCTCATTCCAATACTCTGATTGTACTTCTTTATTCTTCATTCTTCAGTTCAATACAATAAGACTTCTGTTCCCACTGCTTTACTGAAACTGCCTTCACTCAGGTCCACTATGACCTCCCAGTTGTGAAACCCAGTGGCATATTTCCAGGCAGCATCTCATGTAACCCATCTATGATATTTGACACTATTGCCCATGTAGAACTTCAGATCTTCTTTTCAGTGTCTATGATAGTGTTTATTGTTCATTTCATCTGGACATTACTCTTAAGTTTTTTCTATGTGAAAAGACCTAATTTACATTTGATAGCTGTACCTGAATACAACTAAGAGAATGAATCCAAGCTGGAAAATACTCTTCAGGATATTATTCAGGAAAACTTTCCCAACCTAGCAAGGCAGGACAATACTCAACTCCAGGTAATACAGAGAACACCACAAAGATATTCCTCAAGAAGAGCAACCCCAAGGGACATAATCGTTAGATTCACCAGGATTGAAATAAAGGAGAAAATACTGAGGGCAACCAGAGAGAAAGGTCAGGTTACCCACAAAGGGAAGCCTATCAGACTTACAGCAGATCTCTCCCCAGAAACCCTACAAGCCAGAAGAGAGTGGGGGCCAATATTCAACATCCTTAAAGAAAAGAACTTTCAACCTAGAATTTCATATCCAGCCCAACTAAGCTTCACAACTGAAGGAAAAATAACATCTTTTATGAACAAGCAAGTACTCAGAGATTTTATTACCACCAGGCCTGCTTTACAAGAGCATCTGAAAGAAGCATTATACATGGAAAGGAACAACCAGTATTAGCCTTTCTAAAATTATACCAAAAAATAAAGAGCATCAATATAATGAAGAATTTACATCAACGAATGGACAAAACAGCCAGTTAACATCAAATGGCAGTAATCCTAAATTTAAATTGACTAAATCCCCCAATCAAAAGATACAGCCAAAACCTAACGGTATGCTACATCCAGACCCATTTCACATGCAAGGATACACAAAGGGATGGAGAAAGATTTACCAACCAAATGGAGAGCAAAAATAAATAAATAAATAAATAAATAAATAAATAAATAAATAAGCAGGAGTTGCAATTCTCGCCTCTGATAAAATAGATTTTAAAGCAACAAAGATATAGTGGTAAAAGGATCAGTGCAACAAGAAGAGCTAACAGTCCTAACACCCAGGTACATAAGACCTATAAAGAGACTTAGACTCCCTAGACTCCCACACAATAATGGTGGGAGACTTCAACATCAATATTGGATGGATCAACGAGACAGAAGATGGATGTGGAGGTCCAGGACTTGAACTCAGATCCAGAACAAGTAAACCTGTTAGGCATTTATAGAGCTCTCCACTTTAAATACATAAGGTGTACTTTCTTGTCAGTGCCACATCGCACCTACTCATAGGTTTAAATGAAATATTGACCGGCCATTATTAAGCACAATTATTGGCATAAAAGGTTTTCAATACCCACTTTTAGAATAAAGCAGCATTCCCGTTCTCTCTTCCTCTCCTTTAGTCTTTCTTTCTTTCCTTCTCTCCTTTCTAAAAAAAAAAATAATAATAAAGAAAAAAAAGTTTTTTTCTGAATCTCCTTTTGTACATACTTTAAAGAAAGACTAACATTTGATTATGTAAATTTCTTTCACACCATATTCTGGCAAAATGTAGTTCCAAGTGTCTACTGTGTATGTATTCTTCTTTATACACTATAATGTCTGTGTCTCTGATATTATGAAAAAGTCATTTTATACAGTTGGCTTTGCCTTAATCTAGGCCATATCCATTTTCAATAAACTTTATTCTTCCAACTTCTTTTACAGGAGGCATCTAATTATTGGCCTTTAATCTTCTACTCCCTTAAATCCATGCTCCATTCCATTGCTGGATTTTTTTCTTCTCATCCTGAAACCTAAATCTAATAATGTCTCTTTTCTATGTGAAAACATCAGATTCCATTTATTATAGGGCAAAGCCTATGTGTCTTTCTACATTAATTAGGTTCTATTTAAATTGTTTGAGAAACCCTTACTCATACCCTAAAACTCTGCTCCAATTATATCCTCTGTTAAAATTACTTCAATTTCCTGAGATAATTAGCTGCTAGGTTATTTTCTGGGATAATTTTTTTTTTTTTTTTTTTTTTTTTTTTTTTTACTGTTCCCTTATATCCTTTTACGAACTTATGTAATTTATTTATTTACATATCTGTCTCTTCACTAAATCATCCTTTCAGGATTCTGGTAAACTAACACCTTTAAAATATAACATGTGTGTGGATATAGTTTTCTGAATAACTATTTTCTATCAAAGTAGATAGTGGTTTTGGATGTAGAGGATTTTAATTCTATTTTGCATTTGTATGTCTCCTATTTGTTTTTTTCTGTATAAAAAAAGAAATTTTATGTAGCTTAAAAATATTCTTTGACACAAAATAATATTTTTGCCATGTTCTATAATGTTATAAATCCCTCAAAACCCAAAAGTGAAATAAATAACTTGTGTGTACCGAGAACTGTTAGAAAATGGCCAGATTTATAAGATTTAGTGAATTTACTATCTTCTCAAAATTTTTTCAGTCTATAAACATGTCGTGTGGATTTAATCTGATTCACTGTGTAGATAACACTGATTTTAGTGACATGATTTACTATTGAGATGTTTTATTTCCATAGTAGCTACTGAAAAAAACTCACCATTTTCAAAGACCTACTAGTTATATATATATATTTGTGTGTGTGTGTATATATATATATATATATAAAACATTTAATTTTCAATTAATGATAAAATCTTAAGCTTAGTATATAAAATATTAAAACTGAGTCAAGGCAAATCAAGATCACCAACAGAAATTCTATTGAATTCTCATAAAAGAAACCACAGGTTTTACACAGTAAATTCTGAACAACACAGATCTCTGTATATGCAAACCTAAACTGTGAGCCCAAAGCGTTTAGAGCATTTCTGACATTGGCAAGGGAGCAGAGCGGTGGATTCCAGAAATTTAAACACTCCTAAGACATTATTTTTTATCATTAAGTTTCTCTCATTATTTTTCTTTACTCCTGTTTCCTAAGTGGACACATACTATTACATTAAATATTTTACTTCATTTGGATTAAGAGCTGTATGCCCATTGAAAGGTCTTTGTCAGTGACTGAAATGTACATTTCTAAGATATTATTTCTAAGATATTATTCCAGCAAGGATATTGGAGTTTTCCACTAATGTTTTAAATATGAAGACTTTAAAAATTTTTATGTTGCTATCAGGGAATTACTCTGTCCATAGCAAATTGTAATAACATGTCATTTGGCTGTATATAATAGTGAAGAATTAGAAAGAGATTTACAATGTTCACCAAATCTTTCCGCATTTCAAACTTCATTTAAAACGGAGACCCACATTAGTCAATATTAGTATGGATACTGCACCACTCTTGGTGTGACTAGAAATGGAATGTCACACATCCTAAACCATAAAGGTGCTATTGCTGAAAACAATTGTCCTTTGACATGAAGGTAGCAGTTTGTAAGCATGGTAACATTGGTTATCAGCAAACTGTTTTGTTAGGAGTAAAAATTATTATAACTACAAAGGTTATATACTTTTAAAGAAAAAGTTACAATTGCATTTTTTGAAAAGACATCTCTTTCAAATTAATGCTATCATTCAACATAATCTGAACCAAAAATCTTGGAACAATCCTGTTTAGATAAGAGCTATGAAATGAAATGTTTCGATGTACAAATAGAATGGATAAATGAATACATTTGATTGCCTTTCAAAGCTTTCTTCATATAGAAAGTACATAGTGCTCTTCACGGAATGCAATTAATTTATGTGTTAGCACAGTTAATAGAAAGCTTTGCAGTTAAACCTCTGCTCAAATTAATGTTGTGTTGTTGAGATGTGGTGCAGAGAAAGTTTTCTCGCTCCTAGGAAAATAGTTGGCAATTATAAGACACTTCATAAAAAGTAAGAATTATCAATAAAAATTCAAACTACTAATTGTTAGAAATTCAACTTATTTTTACATTGCAATTTAAAAAGGAAATTAAAAAGTTAACAATTGAAGTGCATTTGCATTTCTCCCAGAGTTTTTCTGTGCCAATAACATAAACCTATGATAACCTGAAAACAAAATTTAGTGACAAATGGAATGTTCCATTCACTGTATTCAACAAGGATAAAATGTTTGTTAGAATCGCACATATGTATGTTAAGGTAAGAAAGAAAAATGTCACAGTTAAGATGTTTAACTCTAGAATAAGTCTCATTGAGACTAAAATATAAAAAAGATTTCAAAATAGGGATTGGTCATTTGGCAAAATGAATTCAAGGTCTAATTTTTAAATAACTAGCTTTGTGAACCTGAACTACTTGGAGTATCTGTGCTGCACTTCTCTATTTCTCTAATAAGAGGAGTAGATTAGATCAAGAGGACTTCATCTTTTTTGGGGTTGAGGACGGAAAAAGGTTATTTTTCATTTTCCTGGAGTTTGGGTTGGTGATAATCACCTTGGAGACTGAACACTAAGGAGACAGAGAAATCCACTGATAATAAAATTCCATGTCTCTCAAAATGGAGCCAATGTTGGTCAAAATGGAGCCAATATGGACACATAAATTATTTTTTTGTCAACTGCATCCTCTTTACCTTGGAAATGAATGTGGATTAGCAGAGAAATTCTGTGTTAGGATAAGAGGCAAAATGGTGGATCAATTTCTATTGTAAGCTCAATGGCTGAGGACCATTAGATACAATGAAGATCAATTTTAAAATAAAGCTTATAACTGTCACGATCATAATTTATTTTAATATTTAAAATGCTTTTATTGAATGTTATAGTTATGTCTTAAAACAGTATCTTTATGGAAAGTATATTTAAAATATTTTTTAGAAAATTAGAATATACAATTAAAAACTGATGAAGAACATGTACCATAATTTTCTTAACTGTCTTTTAATTAATATCAAATTATTTAGTATTTTATTAGTATAAAATAGCAGTATTTAGTGAAAAATAATTTTGGGTAAAATTGAATTGATTAAATTAATTAACTTAGTAGTTAACAGGCTATATAACATACATTTGGAAAATCTTTGAATTCTCTTTATTGATGGTCAGTATGAGTCTCAATGCAAATAAAACATTTTCCTGTTTTATTTTGCTTATGCTTTATTATTTTCTTTCAAATTTATAAAAAATTAGAGTGCTAGGTACTATCATATTCGTTTTATTTTATTAGTATTATTTTTGAAATTAGAGATGGAGGACAGCCTCACTATGTTACCCAGGATGGTCTTGAACTCCTGAACTGAAGTGATCCTCCTATCTCAGCTGCCCAAGTAGCTGGAGCCACAGGCACACTACCCCTGCACCTGGCTTAAATTCATATTATAGTGAGGAAACTAGGGCTCAGAAAAAGGAATTGTTCAAGCTAATTTACTTAGTAAGAGGCGGAGGAAGGATTCACATACAAGTCTCTCTGATTCCAAAATCTGTGATGTTAATTATCATGGGAATTCACTCCTCACTTACAGAATGATTCTACAAATATTTGTTGAGTACTTAAAATGTGTGGAACAACTTTCTAGGCAGCGGGTCTACAGTAGTTCACAAAATACTCCAAAAAAACACTGCCCTCCTGAAGTTTACAAATGAGGTGAGAAAGAAATTAAACTAAATAAAATATATAGAATGTTAGATTTTGATGGGTGCCAAAGAGAAACCAGGGAAAGGGGATAGATGGTGTTGAGAGGAAGAATTGCAATTTTATAGAGTATATTCAGGGAAGACCACTCTGAGAAGGTAATACTTGTGTTAAACCTGAAGGAGTTGAAGGAAACCTGCCATGAGATACAGAGTAATGATTCAAGGAGAGGACAAAGCATGTGTGAGGCTGTGAGGTGGGAGAATGCCTGGCAAGTTCAAAGCACATCAAGAAGGATGGTATAACCAGAACAGAGTAAGTAAGTGGGATTTTAGAAGATGAGGTTAGAAAGGCAAAGGTAGGCAGATTGCAGAGGTCCTTCTAGCCATTGCTCTTAAATGGCCTTTTTGTCCGAGTGAGATGAGAGGCCATTTGGGAATAGTGTCATGATCTCACCTAATTTTATCAATATTGAGAAAAGATTAAAGGGGAGAAAGTGGAGGCAGAGAAGCCACTGAGGAGGTTATTGGCAATAATTAAGAAGCTTTGGGATACTAAGTATGGAGGAGGTAGTGGGAATTCACTGGGTTTGGGATACATTCTGAAGGTAGAGCTAATGGTATTCTCTGCAGATTCAATGTGAGTTAAGAGAAAAAATATTGAAAAGCATGGCAAGATATTTTGTAAACAACCAAAAGGATGGAATTGCCCTTATTTGAGATGGGTAAGAGGAGATTTGGAGGGAGGTTAAAGATGAGGAGTTTAGCTTTGAATATAAAAACCCAACATGTCTATTATACATCCAGGTGGAGATATGATGTGTAACTGGGCCTGGGGTTTAGGGGAGAGATTCAGACTACATTGGGAGACATCAGTGCATAGAAAAGACTGAATGAAGGGAAATGAGTAAGCATATAAAGGAGACAAAAGAATTAAACCATTGGGTATTTCAACATTCAGAAATTGTTGGGAAGATAAAGGGTAAATATCAAAGGAAAATAAAGTATGGCTAATAAGGGAGCTCAACCAGGACTGTGGTAAGCTGAAATCAAAGAATGTGTCTACAGGTGGAGGGCGTGATCAACTGTATAAAATGCCGCTGAGGAAGGAGTCAAGTAATATAAGAACTGAAAAATGATCATTGTGTTTACCAATTTGAGGGTCATTGGCAACCTCAAAAAGAATGGTTTCAGTGATGTGGTAGAAGAAAATCTCCAGTACCGTGGCTTCAAGAGGGAATATGAAGAGCCAATCTTTTGAGGAGTTTTACTTCTAGAGAAAAGAATGTACATGGAGTGTTTTCTAGAGACAGAACTGAGTTACTAAAGAGATATTTTTATATGGAAAAAATCAGTATTTGTGTGTATCAATGGAAAATCCAAAAGAGTTAGAAAAATTATAGATAATGTAGGAGAGAAAAGTGAGAAATGTTGAATCAATGTTCTTGTGTTGGAGAGAGTAGATGAGACTAGAATGCACGCGGAGAGGTCAGCCTTTCTGGGACCAAAGATAAATAGTTCATCTATTTTAAACAGAGGGAAGACAGAGTAGGTGGGACAAGACTCAAGTATATGGGGAATCTTGTGATGGTTGGTGAAGGTTTTCTTCTGATGTTCTCAATCATTGGCTAAGAATGAATGTTTTTGTATGATGCTACATTGAATTACAGTTATGTACCACTTAATTGATAGAGACAGGAAACAGATAGGGACAGGTCCCCTTTGAAACCCAGCCTTCAAGCCAAGGACAGTCTAAAGCCAGAAAACCAAATTGTCAGTCCCAGATAAAGTCCATGACCAAAATGAGAACTGCTATGCTCGTCTTACCCACTCGCTTTCAACTGGTTCCTTCTGAATGATGCCTTTTAACCAATCGAATGGTGCTTTTTCCAAGACCATTCATGGACCGATTAGCACTGACTCCCCCACTCTACTCCCATAAAAAACCCCAGACTCTGCCTCACAGGTGGCTACCCACATTAGTGTCGCCTCTCCATGCTGAGAGCTTACTTTCCGATGCTCAATAAAATTCTACTCTGCCTTACTCACTCTCCAGTGTCTGCGTACCTTATTCCTCTTGGTTGCAGGTCAAGAACCCAGAACTTGCCAAACTAGGAGTGAAAGAACTATAGGACTCTTGCTTGCCGAGCTGTGGGTGGCAGGAGGAAATGACCTCTAACACTCCCTCCTATTTGGTGAACTGTGGGAGAGATATAGCTACAACATAATGGCATTTTGGTCAGTGATGGACAGGTATAGGATGGCTGAAAAATTCCTATTGCCTAGGGATGTGGTAGTGCAAAGCATTCCATTCCTCATGTGTTTGTGGTGATGCTGGTATAAAGAAAACTACTGTGCTTCCAGTCATATAGCACAAACAACTAATAACTATGTTACTGGTTTATATTTACTATGCTACATATAATATGTTATTTAAGGGATATATATATATATATATATATATATATATATATATATATATATATATGTAATGCATTGGACTATAATATCCCTAGACAACAATTCTTCAGTTCTATTACAATCTTATGGGACCACCATCTTATAAATATATGGAATAACATCTCCATGCCTTTTATTGCCCCTGAAGACTTTCCAATGGGACAAGATGTGGAGGTGGAAGACAATATGGATGCTCCTGACCCTATGTAGTCCTAGGCATGTGTCTTAGTTTTTAACAAAACAGTTTTAAAAGTTTTATATATTGATATATATGCACACTTGTATATCTATCTATCTATATATATGTGTGTGTGTGTGCGTGTGTGTGTATGTGTATATATATATATGTGTGTGTGTGTGTATACAAAAGTATTTTCTTTTGTTATATATAACAGAAAAAAACTTACAGAATAAGAAATAAAGACAATACTTTTGTCTAGCTATACCATAAGTTTGTTTTAACCTAAGTGTTATAATAAGAGGCAAAAAACTAACAAAAAATTTTAAAGTAAAATAGTTAGTTAGCTAAAGTTAATTTGTTATTGAAGAAAGAAAATTTAAAAAATAAATCTAGTGTAGCCGAAGGGTACAGTGTTTACAAAGTCTATAGCAGGGTACGATAACATCCTAGGCCTTTAAATTCACTCACCACTCATCACAGACTCACCCAAAGCAGCTTTCAGTCCTGTAAGCTCCATTCATGACAAGGGCCCTATACAGGTGTACCATATTTTATCTTTTATACTATATTTTTACTGTATCTTTTCTATGTAGATATGTTTAAAGACACAAATCCTTACTATTGTATTTCAATTGCCAGCAGTATTCACTGCAGTAACATGCTATGCAGGTTTGTAGCCTAGAAGCAATAGGCTGAACCGTGTAGCCTAGTTTGTGGTAGGATCTACCCTCTAGGTTTGTGTAAGTATCCTCTATTTTGCATAATGATGAAATCAAATCACCTAATGATGCCTTTCTCAGAATATATCTTTATTGTGAAGTGTCACATAACTTTATATGATATCCAAATTAGGTAGGCAAACCTTAGGTATACTTAATTGGAAACTTCCTCATTTTAGCATTTTATTTTATTTTATTTTATTTATTTTTTTTTTTTTTTAGTTAAAAGATGTTTTATTGTATTTTCAATAGCTACCACTAACAATTTTTTAACTTTTCTTTTTTTTTTTTTTTTTTTTTTTTTAATTTTTATTGCATTATAGGTTTGGGGGTACATGTGCAGAACAAGCAAGATAGTTGCATAGGTACACACATGGCAGTGTGCTTTGCTGCTTTCCTCCCCTTCACCCACACTTGGTATTCATCCCCAGGCTATCCCCCCCAGCCCCCCCCTGCTGTCCCTCCCCCATTCCCCCCAACAGTCCCCAGTGTATAGTAGACCGCCTCTCTGTGTCCACGTGTTCTCATTTTTCTCACCCACCTATGAGTGAGTATATGCGGTATTTCTTTTTCTGTTCTTGTGTCAGTTTGCTGAGAATGATGTTCTCCAGATTCATCCATGTCCCTACAAAGGACACAAACTCATCATTTTTGATTGCTGCATAATATTCCATGGTGTATATGTGCCACATTTTCCCAGTCCAGTCTATCATTGTTGGGCATTTGGGTTGGTTCCAGGTCTTTGCTATTGTAAACAGTGCTGCAATGAACATTCGTGTGCATGTGTCCTTATAGTAGAACGATTTATAATCCTTTGGATAGATACCCAGTAATGGGATTGCTGGGTCAAATGGAATTTCTATTTCTAGGTCCCTGAGAAATCGCCACACTGTCTTCCACAATGGTTGAACTAATTTACACTCCCACCAACAGTGTAAGAGTGTTCCTATTTCTCCACATCCTCTCCAGCATCTGCTGTCTCCAGATTTTTTAATGATCGCCATTCTAACTGGTGTGAGATGGTATCTCAATGTGGTTTTGATTTGCATCTCTCTAATGACCAATGACGATGAGCACTTTTTCATATGTTTGCTGGCCTCATGTATGTCTGCTTTCGTAAAGTTTCTGTTCATATCCTTTGCCCATTTTTGAATGGGCTTGTTTGTTTTTTTCCTGTAAATCTGTTTGAGTTCTTTGTAAATTCTGGATATCAGCCCTTTGTCAGATGCGTAAACTGCAAAGATTTTTTCCCATTCTGATGGTTGCCGATTCACTCTAGTGACTGTTTGTTTTGCTGTGCAGAAGCTGTGGAGTTTGATTAGGTCCCATTTGTCTATTTTGGCTTTTGTTGCCAATGCTTTGGGAGTTTTGTTCATGAAGTCCTTGCCTACTCCTATGTCCTGAATGGTTTTGCCTAGATTTTCCTCTAGGGTTTTTATGGTGTCGGGTCTTACGTTTAAGTCTTTAATCCATCTGGAGTTAATTTTAGTGTAAGGTGTCAGGAAGGGGTCCAATTTCTGCTTTCTGCACATGGCTAGCCAGTTTTCCCAACACCATTTATTAAATAGGGAATCCTTTCCCCATTGCCTGTTTTTGTCTGGTTTATCAAAGATAATATGGTTGTAGATGTGTTGTGTTGCCTCTGATGCCTCTGTTCTGTTCCATTGGTCTATATCTCTGTTTTGGTACCAGTACCATGCTGTTTTGATTACTGTAGCCTTGTAGTATAGTTTGAAGTCTGGTAGTGTGATGCCTCCCGCTGTGTTCTTTTTGCTTAGAATTGACTTGGCTATGCGGGCTCTTTTTTGGTTCCATATGAAATTCATGGTGGTTTTTTCCAGTTCTGTGAAGAAATTCAATGGTAGTTTGATGGGGATAGCATTGATTGTGTAAATTACTTTGGGCAGTATAGCCATTTTCACGATATTGATTCTTCCTAACCACGAACATGGAATGTTTCTCCATCTGTTTGTGTCCTCTCTTATTTCATTGAGCAGTTGTTTGTAGTTTTCCTTAAAGAGGTCCCTTACATTCCTAGTGAGTTGTATTCCTAGGTATTTTATTTTCTTTGTAGCAATTGTGAATGGCAGTTCGTTCTTGATTTGGTTCTCTTTAAGTCTGTTATTGGTGTATAGGAATGCTTGTGATTTTTGCACATTGATTTTATATCCTGAGACTTTGCTGAAGTTGCTTATCAGTTGCAGGAGCTTTTGGGCTGAGGTGATGGGGTCTTCTAGGTATACTATCATGTCGTCTGCAAATAGAGACAATTTGGCTTCCACCTTTCCTATTTGAATACCCTTTATTTCTTTTTCTTGCCTGATTGCTCTGGCTAGAACTTCCAGTACTATGTTGAATAGGAGTGGTGAGAGAGGGCATCCTTGTCTAGTGCCGGATTTCAAAGGGAATGCTTCCAGTTTTTGCCCATTAAGTATGATATTGGCTGTTGGTTTGTCATAAATAGCTTTTATTACTTTGAGATATGTTCCATCAATACCAAGTTTATTGAGGGTTTTTAGCATAAAGGGCTGTTGAATTTTGTCAAATGCCTTCTCTGCATCAATTGAGATAATCATGTGGTTTTTGTTTTTGCTTCTGTTTATGTGGTGAATTACATTTATAGACTTGCGTATGTTGAACCAGCCTTGCATCCCCGGGATAAATCCTACTTGATCATGATGGATAAGTTTTTTAATGTGCTGTTGCAATCGGTTTGCCAGTATTTTATTGAAGATTTTTGCATCTATGTTCATCATGGATATTGGCCTGAAGTTTTCTTTTCTTGTTGAGTCTCTGCCAGGTTTTGGTATCAGGATGATGTTGGTCTCATAAAATGATTTGGGAAGGGTTCCCTCTTTTTGGATTATTTGGAATAGTTTCAGAAGGAATGGTACCAGATCCTCTTTGTGTGTCTGGTAGAATTCGGCTGTGAACCCATCTGGACCTGGGCTTTTTTTGTGTGGTAGGCTCTTAATTGCTGCCTCAACTTCAGACCTTGTTATTGGTCTATTCATAGTTTCGGCTTCCTCCTGGTTTAGGCTTGGGAGGACACAGGCATCCAGGAATTTATCCATTTCTTCCTGATTTACTGGTTTATGTGCATAGAGTTGTTTGTAGTATTCTCTGATGATGGTTTGAATTTCTGTGGAATCTGTGGTGATTTCCCCTTTATCGTTTTTTATTGCATCTATTTGGTTGTTCTCTCTCTTCTTTTTTATCAGTCTGGCTAGTGGTCTGTCTATTTTGTTGATCTTTTCGAAAAACCAGCTCTTAGATTTATTGATTTTTTGAAGGGTTTTTCTTGTCTCTATCTCCTTCAGTTCTGCTCTGATCTTAGTTATTTCTTGTCTTCGGCTAGGTTTTGAGCTTTTTTGATCTTGCTCCTCTAGCTCTTTCAATTTTGACGATAGGGTGTCAATTTTGGATCTCTCCATTCTTCTCATGTGGGCACTTATTGCTATATATTTTCCTCTACAGACTGCTTTAAATGTGTCCCAGAGATTCTGGTACGTTGTGTCTTCATTCTCATTGGTTTCAAAGAACTTCTTTATTTCTGCCTTCATTTCATTGTTTATCCAATCAACGTTCAAGAGCCAATTGTTCAGTTTCCATGAAGCTGTGCGGTTCTGAGTTATTTTCTGAATTCTGAGTTCCAACTTGATTGCACTATGGTCTGAGAGACTGTTTGTTATGATTTCAGTTGTTTTGCATTTGCTGAGGAGTGCTTTACTTCCAATTATGTGGTCAATTTTGGAGTAGGTGTGATGTGGTGCTGAGAAGAATGTATATTCTGTGGATTTGGGGTGGAGAGTTCTGTAAATGTCTATCAGGTTTGCTTGTTCCAGGTCTGAGTTCAAGTCCTGGATATCCTTGTTAATTTTCTGTCTGGTTGATCTGTCTGCTATTGACAGTGGAGTGTTAAAGTCTCCCACTATTATTGTGTGGGAGTCTAAGTCCCTTTGTAAGTCATTAAGAACTTGCCTTATATATTTGGGTGCTCCTACATTGGGTCCATATATATTTAGAATCGTTATCTCTTCTTGTTGTATCGATCCTTTTACCATTATGTAATGACCTTCTTTGTCCCTTTTGATCTTTGTTACTTTAAAGTCTATTTTATCAGAGATGAGAATTGCAACTCCTGCTTTTTTTTGCTCTCCATTTGCTTGGTAAATCTTCCTCCATCCCTTTATTTTGAGCCTTTGTGTATCTTTGCATGTGAGGTGGGTTTCCTGGATACAGCACACCGATGGGTTTTGGTTTTTTATCCAATTTGCCAGCCTGTGTCTTTTGATTGGTGCATTTAGCCCATTTACATTCAGGGTTAATATTGTTATGTGTGAATTTGATACTGCCATTTTGATGCTAGCTGGCTGTTTTGCTCGTTGGTTCATGTACATTCTTCATTTTGTTGATGGTCTTTAGCATTTGGTATGCTTTTAGGATGGCTGGAACTGGTTGTTTCTTTCTATGTGTAGTGCCTCTTTCAGGAGCTCTTGTAAAGCAGGCCTAGTGGTGACAAAATCTCTGAGTACTTGCTTGTTTGTGAAGGATTTTATTTTTCCTTCACTTATGAAGCTCAGTTTGGCTGGATATGAAATTCTGGGTTGAAAGCTCTTTTCTTTAAGGATGTTGAATATTGGCCCCCACTCTCTTCTGGCTTGTAGAGTCTCTGCTGAGAGATCTGCTGTGAGTCTGATGGGCTTCCCTTTGTGGGTGACCCGACCTTTCTCTCTGGCTGCCCTTAGTATTTTCTCCTTCGTTTCAACCCTGGTGAATCTGACGATTATGTGCCTTGGGGTTGCTCTTCTTGCAGAGTATCTTTGTGGTGTTCTCTGTATTTCCTGGAGTTGAGTATTGACCTGTCTTGCTAGGTTGGGGAAATTTTCCTGGATAATATCCTGAAGAGTGTTTTCCAGCTTGGATTCATTCTCTTCGTCACATTCTGGTACACCTATCAAACGTAGGTTGGGTCTCTTCACATAATCCCACATTTCTTGGAGATTTTGTTCATTCCTTTTTGTGCTTTTTTCTTTAATCTTGGTTTCTCATTTTATTTCATTGAGTTGATCTTCAACTTCTGATATTCTTTCTTCTGCTTGGTCAATTCGGCTGTTGAAACTTGTGCATGCTTCGCGAAGTTCTCGTGTTGAGTTTTTCAGCTCCTTCAATTCATTCATATTCCTCTCTAAGTTGTCCATTCTCGTTATCAATTCCTCGAATCTTTTTTCAAATCTTTTTTCAAGGTTCTTAGTTTCTTTGCACTGGTTTAGAACATGTTCCTTTAGCTCACTGAAGTTTCTCATTATCCACTTTCTGAAGTCTGATTCCGTCATTTCGTCACATTCATTCTCCGTCCAGCTTTGTTCCCTTGCTGGTGAGGAGTTTTGGTCCTTTTTTGGAGGTGAGGTGTTTTGGTTTCGGGTGCTTTCCTCCTTTTTGCGCTGGTTTCTTCCCATCTTTATGGATTTATCCGCCTGTTGTCTTAGTAGTGGCTGATTTTTCAATTGGGTCTCTGTGTGGACACTGAGATTGTTGATGATGAAGTATTTCTGTTACTTAGTTTTCCCTCTAATGATCTATCCTCTTTGCTGTATGAGTGCTGAGGTCCACTCCAGGCCCTGCTTGTCTGGGGTATACCTGCAGCAGCTGCAGAACAGTGAGGGATGATATCAGTTTCTTTTTCTGCTGCCCTTGTTCCAGAATGATGCCAGCCAAATGTTAGTCTGATTAGTCCTTTTCTGGGGTGACTCCTTGGATATACAGAGGTCAGGGAGCTGCTTGAGAAGACAGTCTGTGCTTTATAGGAGCTCCAGTGCTGAGCTGTGAGCTCCGTTGTTCATTCAGGGTTGTTGGGAGGTTATGTCTGCTGCAATAGAACTCATAAAACACCACTCTTTTTTTTTTTTTCACCCTTAGATGCTCTGTCTCATGGAGTTGGGGCTTTCTTTATGAGTATCTGTTGCACTGTCCTGCCCCACTAGGTGGCAGTCTATTCACTATTTGCTTGCCGGGGCTCTGACCTCCTAAGGCGGGTCCGCCCTGTTGCGGCCCGGCGGACTCTCTCTGTTATGGCAGGTTGCCTCGGCAACGGCAGGCTGCGTCAGTCCTGGGCGGTACTTAAGTGGGGGTGCACTTTGTCAGGAATGGTGGACGCCCCTCCCTGACCGGGCTGCACCGTCCTAAATGCCGGCAACAAAACTCTCAGCCCCAAGCGCCTCCAGTCGCCGCCCTGCTTGTCCCCGTGAGCGTGGGACCCGCCGAGCCCGATCACCCTGCTCCCTGCCTCAGAGTCCGTCCTCTCTCTCTCTCTCTTCCTCTCCCCAAGCTGAAAGGTCGACTCTCTCACTGGCGCCCCAGGAGCCTGCCGATAGGGCACTGGGATCCGTGCGATCTCCCGTGCCGCTGCCCACTACCCCGGCTCAGATCACGTTTCCCAGGAAACTCCTGGTCTGGCTCATTGTCCAAGTCCCGTTCAATCAGATGGACATGCCAATCTGCCCTTCCAAATCTCAGATTGCCGGTTTAACAGGGCACCCAGACCAGTGAGTTCCGCGCCGGGTCCCGCTGCGGCGCCGGCCGAAGAGGCGGCGGGAGCCGGTTGCGTTAGCCGGCTGCTAGCGTCCCGTGTCTCTCCCACACCTGGGACTTTCAACGCTCTGTGGGCATAAAAGGAACATCCGAGAATGCGGCTAGGACTCACCCTCTGCGCCTTCACCGAGAGCTGCAATCCTGAGTCACCTCTACGACGCCATCTTGCCCCATTTTAGCATTTTAAATTAAAAATAGAATATGTATAAACTGTGAACACAAGCTTTTGGAAATTGTAGTCAACTCACATCATGGCTGTTAAATGATTGCATTTTTGTTGCTGTAATAAAAACTTATATCTATTCATGGAAAGAGCTACTGTTTTCTAGATCTTTTTCCTTCAGAAACAAAGAGATGGTAATCATCACTATCAACCTTATCTTTGAAAGACAGAGACAGCAATAAATATTATATTTTTTATGTGAGGTTAAAAGTACTGTAAGATAAATGAGTACTTTCTATTTTATGAGAGAGTGACTTTTTTCAGTGACATGGGTCTGTAGGAGAAAGAATAAAATGTACATTAAATGTGCATTGAAATCCTATATTCCAACCATCGGATAATTATTGTCAAACTATTCTAACATCTCCTATTGCTTTCAGAAATTGTTAAATAAAATCTTAACAAAAATAAAGAAAATGAGCTTTTTTCTTTCTCTATACTTCGTGCCAGAAGACAAAGGTCTATATTTTGCTTTCCTGTTAGTAGGTACCTAAAGAATTTAGAATGTAGGCTCTATCCAAGAGGAATATTCCCAAAGATTGCTAAAAAAAGAAACTTAAAAATATTGTATATCTAAGCTGCATTTCGAATGTTCTTCAGCTTACAAGGATGTTTGGGGTTACGTTTTAAAAACAGTGGGATTTAGTGTAATAGGTCTGGCAACAAAATCAGTGCAAATTCATGCAACTGATGACTTGATGCAGACCCAGCTGACTAACATGTAGCATGTGTTTGCTTTGGCAGAGAATTTAAAAAAATAACTTAGAGGAAAGAATTATATTATTCAACAGATTTCACTTTTGTTGTTTTGTAGGATTAAAAAATTCTAATCAGACTCATAAAGGAAGAGTTTACAAAAATCTTCCCATTGATTGGAACCATGTTAGAAACTTCAATTAAAAGAACAATATAGAAGAGGATAATTTCACTTATTTCATGTTTCTCTTAATTACTGCTTTCTCATAAGTAGATTTATGACATCACTCTCAAATGATACCATGTTTATGAATTTATTCTGTCTAAAAGCAATATTATAAAATGCCCTTTTTCAACATTTCTAATATAATCATGGCACATAGAATCTGCTATTTAAACTTCGATGGCCAAAAACATGACAGCCATTTGTGGCAAGAGTGACATATGCTATTCTAAGACTTTGTTACTTATAATGTTAACTCACAGATTTGATGTTTAGTTCAGATATTATATTAAAGCTTTTTGTATATAAATTAATTATTTGAATATTGCTACAAGGTTTCAAAAGACTTTCTTAGTCTATTAAAATATTGGAGTTATCACGTTTACAGAAACCCAGACACATTAATGACATGATGGACCCAAGGCTAGAAATAGATCTGATTCCATTTTATGCAATTGAAATCTGCTTCCTATGCTATTCTGACCATTATAAATAAGACAGGTTGAATACACTCCTAAATTGCTGCAGGAGCTAGAAACTATTTTCTACTATGGATTATCTTGACTTTCTATGTCATGTTACTAAGCTATAAAATTCGGGAGATAATAGAATGTTTTCTTTAATGAAAAATAAAATGTTTTTAAATTTGAAGGGAGTTTAATACAACATATGTAAATGTGGTATGCTATTCCACAGGGAAGAGCTGCAGACTGATTGATGTATGTAATAACCAACTGACAATTTAAAGTAAGTACAACAATTATTTGAAGAGAACTCTGTCTCTATTTTTTGATGATTTTGGACAAGTTAACTACTACGAGACTCAGTTACATTTGTAAAGAAATGAGAATACTGATAAGTACCTAATTTGCAAAGATAAATGATAAAAATAACATTAATTATGTGCTATGTATTTTGCTTGGTACATGGGATCCTTCCTTTTCTCTCACTAGACTGCAATCTTGATTTAGAATATTGCAATTTTTTAAAAATAATTGATCCATATTATGTTCTTAATTATAAATGTTCAATGGACTGAACTCTCCACCATACTTATTATTAGCGAAATATATATAAAAAATTTATTTTCTAGTCAGTGCAAGGAAGAGTTATAATGTGAATCTCATCAGTTTTTCTTCTATTTCCTATCTGACTCTTAGAATATTGTTGGGTGTTAACAGTCCTTAAGATAGAGGAAAGAAGTAATAGCTAGTGACTGCCTGGACATGAAGGGTGTTGAGTGTGAGATGAAGATGGTGATGCAATCAACTCTACTTAAGAGATTGGTCATGGCTAAATGGAAAAGTTAAGTGCAGTTGTCAGCATATTCTCATAGGTGTTGAGGGAATATTTAGCAGAGAAACCACAGCTGCCAGACAACGGGAGAGGTATTAGGTTGGTGTAAAAGTAATTGCTGTTTTGGCTGTTACTTTTAATCTAATTTTACTGCTTTGGCCATTAGTTTTAATGGCCAAAACCGCAATTATCTTTGTACCAACCTAATGCATTATATCTAATCCATAAATGTGTTTATTTATTTCTCTTTTATTAATAAGAAAACAGAGCACCAGAGAGTTAAGCCAAAGACCATATAGCTGGTATGTGAAGAAGCTGGAATTCACATGAGGATGATCTGCTTTTTGAAAGGCATGCTTTTTTTTCTTTCTAGAGCTTTCTCATAGTAGTGGAAAAGGACAGCTAACTTCATTTTAAAATCATAAATACATATTATATATTTTCAAGAGACATTAATTAAATGTTTAGAATAATAGAACTGTAAAAGCATTATTTTTTCCATTTTATAAGGAAAGAAACTTAGACAAAGATTTGGCAACTTTCTTGAAGTCACACTGCTACTACTTTAGTTAACAGCGATTCAAACCCAGTTCTGTCCAGTTCCAAACTAGTGCCTTTTTCTAGTAAGCATGCTGCGTGGAGGTACGGGATCAGCAAGAGTGAGAGGTAAGCATTTAGGGATAAAGATTCGGGGAATGTGGTTGAAATGTATGCAGAGGAAGGGAGTGTAGAATCAGGACAGGAATCCAAGATTGGGCTTTTGCCATGTGGGATGCAGGAGCTTGACTTATGTTTCATCTTCTTTCACTTCTCTAGACTCTTACTGCATAACTACTTTCTCTTCTCTAAAATCTCCATGCTATTCCAAATGTTTGTACCTTTGAGCATGTATTTTCCTCTGTCTAGAATATTCATTTGCTCTTCCTTTCCTGGAAAATACATCTTTAACCTTCAAAATTTATTTCTTTTGTAAATCTTTTCCTAATCCAACCAATGTTGAATTTGACACTCTTTTTACTTTGAGAGTTTTAAATTTAATATTGCCTAAGATACTTGCTTTAGAAACATGATTAGGACTCTGCAAGAATAAAATGGGCCTGCTGAGAGCTCACAGTCCTGAAACTTTTCAAGTCTTATATCTAGTGTGAATTTGATAATCTCATAAGATTATTCTAAATGTATAAACTCTTTAAGTCTTAGGACAAGAAATAATTGAAAACTGTACACACACACACACACACACACACACACACACACACACACACACACACACACACACACTTGTTACCTTGAAAATATTTTAGGCTGGCCATGGTGGCTCACACCTGTAATCCCAGCACTTTGGGAAGCTGAAGCGGGCAGATCATGAGGTCAAGAGATGGAGACTATCCTGATCAACAAGGTGAAATCTCATCTCTACTAAAACTACAAAAATCAGGAGGCATGGTGGCACGCTCCTGTAACCAGCTATTTGGGAGGCTAAGGCAGGAGAATCGCTTGAACATGGGAGGTGGAGGTTGCTGTGAGCCAAGATGGCACCACTGCATTCAAACCTGGTGAAAGAGTGAAACTCTGTCAAAAAGAAAGAAAGAGAGAGAGGAAAAAGAAAGAGAGAGGAAAGAAGGAAGGAGGGAAGAAAGGAAGGAATGAAGGGAGGGAGGGAAGAAGAGAGGGAGGGAGAAAGGAAGAGAGAAAGGAAGGAGAAAGAAGAAGGGAGGGAGGGAGGAAAGAAGAAAGGAAGGAAAGAAGGAAGAAAGAAAGGAAATATTTTTAAAAATCTTTCAGGGAATCATATAAACCTTCCTCTCATCCCCTGCTTTCTTCCTCCTCACACACAAAGGCACATACACCCACAGGAGCTATTACCAACTGGAAACCTTGCAAATAGTTCTCAGAGATCTTCACCCCTGTCCCTATACTACATGATCTCTACCCTCAACATACCTTTTTAATGTCTTTTACCATGCTTTGTGCATAACAAGCACTATAATGAACAATTGAAATTCAGAGGAATGGACACAATTATATGGATTAAGGAGAAATATGATCAAGGTTAGAATAAACTAGCTATTTTTGGCGTGTGGGCCTTTGGTGGGCGATGGTGGTTCTGCCAGGTAGATTTTGAGGCCAACATCCTGTTTCCAATGCGTAGTTATCATCACCCTCACCATTATCTCTCATTAAAGCACTACTATTGTATTACATGTTTCCTTGTGGCTGTAAAATTTTGATTCAGCAGTAAAGTTAGATTTATTGACTGGGAAAGAAAGGACTGTTGACATTTCTCTCTGCTTCATGCCAATGCTATACTGTGTCATAGAGTGGGAGAGTAGATACTGTTTTTCAAATACTGTTATTTTTTCCATTCACTCATCCATTGAGAATCATGAATTTTACAAATAGATTTATCACTGGCACAAAATACAGTGATAAATTCATTAACAGTTGTTTTATCTTCTTGTCCATTCACTGAACTTTCTGTATGTACAATTGGGGTGATTAAAAAAAGAAGCAAGACTTACTAGGGTCAGCAAAGCAAAACATGAAATGTAGAGTTAGCAGTTAACTGGTAAATCTGGAGTATTCAGGCAAAAATAAGAGACTTGTTTGGCTGTGTTCATTGTACTCTCAGGTAATTGCCAGCTCTTTGCCTTACTTTGGTCTTTATCGATCAAGGGAAAAAGTGCGGCAAAGATCTACGGTTTGATTTAATGATTGAAAATAAAAACATTTGTCTTTGAAGTATAACTTGGGTCATGGTCTCAAAGTTTTGTGGGCTGCTGCTAATGCTGAGAATTCAAGACTATTGCTTTTATAATTCTTGGTCAGTCATCAACGGTTGGCTTGAACATTGAAGTTCTAAAAAATAGGCTCATTAAGTAATAAATATCTCTATGTTGGATGAAAAAATGGTTTTGAAATGTGTATTTGGTCTGGCATTTCTGTGTTATTCATTAAACTAAAAAAATGTAGATTTTCATTTCTAAGTTCTGCTCACTTACTTGGAGCTACTTTAGGATGTAGTTTTTCTTTTTGCTTCCACAGTGAGAATTGCAAGATCATTGTTGATACAACTTAGCCACTGCTTAGCAGAAGCAACATGTTGATATTCCTCTTCATATTACTTCACACCCACATTTATTATCCTTCAAGAAGTACTTAACAGTTTTCTCACCTAAGGATTTCCTTTTTCTTTTTTGGAAGAATAAGTCATGGGCTCAGTTAGGTTAATAATTTCTTACTTATGAGGCCGTAATGAATTTCCACTCAATAGCCTTTGAAGAATATTACTTAGTATTCAAAGCGGGAAAAATCAGGGTATAAGAAATCTTTTTTGGAAAGCTACATTTCCCAGATTCCTGCTGCTTAAAAAACTCATTTGGATACTTTTAAATAAACTTCCATGTAATACATTGAGGCCCTCTGCTTGAATCTACCTACTCTTTTAGGATTGAAAGGAACTGAAAATTCTATTCTGGCTAAATAAATAAATTTTAATAACCTGTCTAGGAGTTGAATTGAAGCATACTAGCTTGCCACTATATTGCCAAAACAAATGAAAATTAATTGCCTGCTATTGGAACCAACTTAGTAACATAACACTTCATTTTTTGTGCATCATCAGGGGAATGAATTATTCTGCTTAAGTGAGTTTTCCACATACAGGCTTTAGAGCTATCTTTTAACACAGAAATCAGGGCATGCTGGTCTCTTGCTGAAAACCTTTTGTGACTTACAATTGTCTAAAGAATAATGCATTGCTTTATATCCTTTCAATTCCCCTATCAGGTATGACCTATTTTAATCTGCTCACTATTATCTGGACCTATCATACTTTTTTAATTCTCCGAGTCCCAGATGCTATTCTATGTGGCACCAATGCCACGCTTTACTTTCTCTGCTTGATGAACTCTTAGTCATCTTCAAAGTTACTCACCTTCAAAGTTACCTTTTCTAATGTGTTATTTGGCTCCATATCATTTACTAACTCTGTTTTCATGGATCTAATGTATGTTTTTAATATATAGGCCATACTGTATTATACTTTTTATTTCTATATTAGTGTCCTTGAAAAAAATCGGGAGTTAATTGTGGTCAGGAAACATGCACTCATCCTCTCAGACTCACTATTTACAAAAATCTTACTGTCTTTTAGAGACTCACAAAGAGACTGTGTGTCAGGCAATTATGTGATATTTGCTATATATTATAGACAAAACGTATTCTATTTGTTTCCTGTGGTTGCTGAGATAAAGTGCCAAAAATTGGGTGCTTAAAACATTGGAAATTCATTCTCTCACAGTTCAGTAGCCAGAAATCTGAAACTAAAATGACATCAGGACACACTCCCTCCATAAACTCTGGCAGAGAATCTATTTCATGCCTCTTCTAACTTCTGGTTCTGCCATCAATCCTTGGCATTCCTTGGTTTGTAGCCACACCACTGCAGTCTCTGCCATCATCTTTACCCCACCGCCTTCTATGTGTGTCTGTCTCAAAACTCTATCCACCTTTTTCTTATAAGAATATATGTAATTGAAAAAAAGGAATGTATGTAATTATATTTAGGGCCTACCTTTATGATACAGGATAAGCTCTTCTCAATATCTTAACTGAATCACATTTTTTTTCTTGCTGTATAAACTAATATTCATAGGTTCCAGGCATCAGTAAATAGGATTATCCTTGGGAGCCATTATTGGTCAATCACAGAAACTTAACACATTTTTAAAAACTAAATTACCTATTTAAATATTAAAACTTTCAAAATATTAAGCCATATTTAAAGAAAATATTACTAAAATGTATCTCATACATTTGCTTCCTTAATCAGAGCACAGCATTTAGATTATAACTATATTTTGTGATACTAGTGTTTTCTGATCTACAACATTAAACTCTACTTTCAGTTCTGGATCAGTTTTAGACTCCTAGGGAGTTTAGAAAAGCTATTTTTACCCCAAGAGATTATGGACTAGTGTGAAAATAGACATGGACACCAAAATATACCAATAAAATTTTGTGCTAAAGAGTTATTAAAACCCTTCAATTTTCTATATAAAAGTTAACATTTTGTGAACTTTCTATCTTCATTTCCCTGAGAACCTGGTAAAAGTGACACATCAATTATATTTTTGACAATATTATGATAAAAATGACCACCCTTGATTGGCAAATTGCATCTAGACTTAGAGGTATAAATAAATGGTATTAAGGATAGATGAACTGTAAATAACTGATAAAAGATGGCAACAGTAGATACTGGGGACCACAAGAAAGGGCAACGGTTGAAAAACTACCTCGTGGGTACTATGTATGCTCAGTACTTGGGTGATGGGATCATTTGTACCCTGAACCTCACCACCACACAGTATACCTGAATACCAAACCTGCACATATACCTCCAGAATCTAAAATAAAAGCTGAAAACAAAACAAAACAAAAAAATTAACTATAGTTTATTTACATATTCATCATTTTAAAACATTTCTATTTGATTGCCACAAATTAAAATATTTCTTCTCATGTACCTAGCGTGTATCTATGAGCAAGTAAAGGTGGACTTCTAGATAAACAAACACACACACAGACACACACACCCCTAGATAAACACACATACACATGCGCGCACACACACACACACACTGATAGGGATGTCACAGCAGGATTGTCAGGCAGTTAAGTCTCTAGCTGATGTTGGAGATGACAGATATGAGCTATATGGTCATGCAATTTTTCTCTAGCAGTATCTGAACATCTAGAAGTAGGGACAGACAAGATGAATTGTAGCATTGTTCAAGGTTTGAATTTTGCCTGGTTAGTTTCACTGGAATGATTAGGGTACTAGGGACTTGGAGGTACTGCCTAGAGTAGCTTTGGTGATAAACCCTAGGCGATGACAAGTGAATAGAAAGGGATTAATAGGTTAGAATGGAATAAAAGCCTCAAGGACCTTTGTTTTTCTCAGTGGGAGAAGAGAAGATGCTGTCAGCAAGGATATGTGAAACTGAAGGGAAAGGAAATGGTGGTTGATGAGGAGGTAGGTGTTTGGATGGAAGAAACCAAACATGAAACAATTCTCTGTGGTGACAAGGATGTGCCCTGGGAGTGGATGACTTAAGCAGAGAGTATTTTGAAGGTGCCTGAATTTAAAAAGTTCAGAAATTATAATGCTACTGTGTGGGGTGGATCACCTGTCTAGATGTTGAGATCACTTAAGAGGACAAAAGGACTTGGGGTGAAGACAAGATCATGATCTGAGTTACAAATCCCCAAAGAACTGAAGGAGTTACTCAGAGGTCAGCAGATCACATGTCCAAGGGCAGATAAGAGACTCAAAAAACACTGAGCTGTTACTTAGAGGTGGCAGAAAACCAAACGGATAGGAGAAAGGTAATGCCCCCAGCAGGCTCTTAGGTGACTGATGGATGGGAGAGACACCCTCTCCCTGGCACTAGAGAGAGTGACTTGGTAAGAGAGAAAGTTTTGTGTATAAAGTAGAGAAGCCACTAAGCCACTTTCAGCTGAGAGCTTGTAAGAGAACAGGGATTCCAGAGGCCTTTGTGGCATGAATTGGGGTTGCCAGAGGAGACCAGCGAGAAGAGGGGCAATTAATTGTGCAAAAGTAGTGAAGACAGCACAAAGTAGTTAGGTGATGAGAGTAAAAAAGGGAAAGTCTAGGAAAAAGGCAATGATGAAGAATTAAAAGGGATAAAAAATGCACATTGGGATTTGAATGGCCTGAAATACTCCATTTTTGAGTTTAGTCACTTTAGTTTGGGGTCCTCGGAGGTAACTGGCTTGGTTTCAGTAAGGCAGATGAGAAACTTCACAAGGTGGTAAAGAACATAGCCTCAGATGGGAGAGGGTCGTGAGGATCTGATGCTGTAGTCACTTGCTATTGTCAGGGTAAGAGGGTATTTTCCTTTGTACATTATGTCACCTTCAAATCTGTTTTTTTTAAAAAATCTATTTAGAGACTTAAATTGGATTCAAAAATTTGCTAAAGTCAGAGGCCTTCTGTTCAGTAAAATTCTTTTAAAAATAGTACTTCCGACTAGTGGTGTTTTTGTTTTTTAACCTATGATTCAACAATATTGAGTAGTTGGAATATTTTCACAAAAATATTTTAAAAGGTAAAAATCTAGTTTCCTTTGTATATGCTGCATAATTTTCCCCCTCTATATTGAGAATAAAGGTTTTTCTTTTATTAAATTGGTGGGCAAATCTGTTTAATAATTTTTTTTAATGTTAAGCATTAGTGGTTGCAGGCTGGACACGGTGATTCACAGCTGTAATCCCAGCACTTTGGGAGACTGAGACAAGTGAATCACCTGAGGTCAGGAGTTTGAGACCAGCCTGACCAACATGGCGAAACCCTGTCTCTACTAAAAATACTAAAATTATCTGGGCATGGTGGTGTGTGCCTGTGGTCCCAGCTACTCAGGAGGCTGAGGCAGGAGAATTGCTTGACCTGGGAGGTGGTGGTTGCAATGAGCCAAGATTGTGCCATTGCACTCCAACCTGGTCAACAGAGACAGACTAGTTCTCAAAAAAGAAAAAAAATAATTAAATGTTAGTGGTTACCTGCTCAAGGCAAAGCTCTAGTGTGTGGAAGTAAGAAATCAAGAATTCATTAGTTTTATAGCTAAAATCTAACTATCCATGTTTTATAAATAATCTAACCTTGAGTCTGAGATTTTGCTGCTTATCTGCCACTTTTCTAATCTTTTGATCTGGGAAAAGTCAAGCCTAGGAATCACAGCTATGTGACTCTGTTCTAATGTTCTAGTGCAGAGACTCACAACACATATCCCTCCTTGAGTGCTTATATTCTTATAGTTTGGAAAAGCAGTCATAACCTCCTATTCCAACATTTCTAGCACTTTGAGATTTGATTGTTTGAAACATTTGGTTTAGACTTAAGAATCTTTCCACACTTGCTGAGAAATTCTCTTTCCCACAGATTCTTAAATATATTTTTCTTTGACCTGGGCTAATTTCCCCAGATAATCTTATTAAATTCTTAGCACTACAAATTCATAACTGCAGTTGTGCTAAATGGAAAGCTGTGGGGTATTAATATTTTCTGTAAGTCAACTTACCTTTGTCTTATGTGTTTCTAACATTGATTTTTTTCACTTTAGATGTTACAAATAAATACTAAATGCAATATTGAGATTTAAAAATACTTTTTAACCTACCAAGATTTTTCAAGAAATAGTCTTGAAGGCAAAGATCACATTTATTTTAGGGATTATGAAACTCCTATTACATAGTAATTAAAGTGAACCTTAATAGCTCATTAAAATTTTTCTTTGACCTTATACATTTAAAAGGTACAGAAGAAACTGTGACAATAGACCTTGAAATATCTTATAAAAATAATGTTTCATATATGACAAGTTTTAAAATGAATACATTGATGGTCGTTAAAGCTGGTAATATAAAAAGATTTTTAATTTGACTAAAAATTTGGAAACCATAAGTTTTAGATTTTTAAATACTGTATTATTGAATTTAATTAAAATGCCACTTTTTCTAAGGCATCAAGTCACGGCTGAGAAAATGGACCAGATTTCTTATCACTTTTTATATTCTTTCATATATATTTTCTATGCAAGCAGTATTATTAAATATAAGAAAGTTAAAGTTATTTGAATCAAAAATTATCTCTCCTCATTCCCTTTATCAATTCTTTGAGATAAAAATGAAAATTATTCTTTATTCCACAAACAGTTTGATGATAAGTGGTTATTGGTCTTGGTCCCTCAGCCCTGGAAAAAGTTCATCACTCTCAAAACTTGAAATTAAAATGAGAGAATACTGTGACTCATAAGTAGACAAAAAGCCTATCCTTTAGCTTGCTCTCAGTTATTTTTAGAAATTTATTGAAGATACATATGTATATACCTTCCTTTTAATAAGTGATATTGTCAGCAGTAAGTGTAACTCCAATTATGGAAATGACTACAATATATTACAGCAGATGATATTATGTTTTACAATAAATGATTGCAAGACTGGCATATAACAGACTCTAGAGAAAAAATTATGCAAAAAGATGATAATCTTCCCAATGACACAGTGCCTTTAAATGGCATTCCTAAGACCCTGCAAACATTTAGGTGCTAGTAACTAGGGAGTTAATGAGAAAAAAGTAGTACTTTGGATTTAATCTGGTTTAGGTCTCATTTAACTGAGTTCTTTAATAATGTTTTGTTTTAAATAGCTGGAAGGGAACGTTTTCTCTGCAAATTCTAATTCTTTGGATCTCTTTCAGGTAGGCTTTGCTGTTGAGCTGGCTTGACATTTCACTTCTAATTTCTGGGCAAAGATTGCAGCACTTTAGCTTGTACAGAAAGGTACAAGTTTGCTTTTGTTGCTGTTGACATTTTATTGGGTTATTTCCTATCTCTTTGGAAATAAATGACCTCCCAACTTTGTTCTTTATCTCTTTTTCCTGTCAATTTCTGCTTCCCCTAATTTCTATTCCCTGGAATAGTTGAAGCCTTTCATCAGCACATTCCTCCAAGCTTTCAAGTTAATTCTAATCTGAACAAGGAACATAGTAACAGCTTCTAAATCAAAGTCTGGAATTATTCTTGCTATTATAATCTGAGTATCTGGTGCTGCAAGGTTAACTGCACAACCTTTGCCCCACAGGAAGACATTATCTTTATTATCCTGGTCAGAAAACAAATCAGCCTATGCCCAGGAGTAAGAGCCTAACTTCCTGAGTATTCAGTAAATTAAATGGAGCTTGTCCTTACAGATTGGTTTAATTCATACAACTGGTTTTCTGCTTAAATTTTCCTGTCTAGGATGGATTTCTGCCCCGAGCATACTCTATTTGACTGAAGCCCTTGTATCTTACCAAGTTTTGCTTGTCTCCTTCACCAAGGTGCTAGTCTCATCTCTACTTTGTGTAATGGCTAATTATATAGAGCCCTGACCCCAATGATCTGAATCTGAATCCAATTTAGATATCAGTGTATGCAAACATGCACAAGGAAAACTCAGTCACATCTCTTTGGGGCTTTGTCAGATTGTCCAGTAATGTCACAGAGATCTGCTTTATTGACATGTTTCCTTAGGTAATGTTGTTATGGGACAATTCTCCATGATATTTCTATATGGTTATGAAGGGTTGTGTTCCAGGATAGCTTTTCAAGAACGTTTGCATATCAAACTGTCTTAACCACCTTGACAATTAGAGGTAAGGTATACCTGTGTTAGAGGCCAGATTTGTTCACTGATCAGGACAATAAAAAAAAATTCCTTTTGGACAACCATTTTAGCTAGCATTGCTCCTTATAAGACTGGGGGTTCCCTAAGCCAAGGGTTCATAAACTGTGACAAATCCACTATCTGCCTAGTATTTATGTGGGCCCCTCTACATTGCCTCATGGAACTTGGCAGAACAAGGGGGAACTGACTCAAACATGAAACTCATGCTGTTTGCTGTGTTATGTGCAAAAAGCCCTTTGTTTCTGATCCAAAAGTCTTGTCTTTTGCTAGTATGTATGAAACTGGTGGGCTGCAATCCCAGCCTCTTCAGAGTTCTTTGAACTATCCCATCACATTTTTGAGAAGTCGAAAGAATGCAGACTTTACAGTGACTTGAATCAGAATTCCAACTCAGTGTTTGTGATCTCAGAAAGTAATAACCCCATCTCAGTTTTCTCATTCATAATAAAGCTTAATATTGTTGTTGAGGATTAAAAAAATCTGTGTATGTAAACTGGCTTTGCATATTTCCTGAATCATAGTGATCAGGGCTAAAGCCACAACAGCAGGTCCTTAAAGCCATGCTCCCTTTTGTTTGTACTACATATATATGATAAGGAATATAAATCATTCTATTATAAAGACACATGCATGCATATGTTTGTTGCAGCACTATTCACAAAAGCAAAGATATGGAATCAACCTAAATACTCATCCGTGATAGACTGGATAAAAAAATGTTGTACATGTATACCATGGAATACTATGCAACTATAAAAAAATGAGATCATATTTTTTGCAGGGGCATGGATAAAGCTGGAGGCCATTTTCCTCAGCAAACTAATACAGAAACAAAACTAAATACAGCATTTTTCACTTATAAGTGGAAGCTAAATGATGAAAACACACAGACACATAGAGGAGACCAACACACACTGGGGCCTTTCAGAGGGTGGAGGGTGGGAGGAGAAAGAGAATCAGGAAAAATAATAATCAGTACTAGGCTTAACACCTGGATAATGAAATAATCTGTACAATGAACCCCATAACACAAGGTTACCTATGTTACAAACCTACACTTGTACCCCTGAATTTAAAAGTTTTAAAAAAGGAAATATCATTAATATATACACTAATGGAGAAAAGAAGATGGCGCGGTAGGAGCAAATCAGGATTGCAGCTCTCAGTGAAGACGCAAAGGGTGAGTGCAATCTGCATCTCCAGACAGATCTTTGTTGCCCACAGAACTGGGAAATTCCCAGGTGTAGGAGAGACACAGGACACCAGCGCAGCTGTTTCGGCTTGCACAGCTATTTTGGCTGGCTCTGCAGTGCAGCGGCACTCAGCACAAAATGCACTGGTCTGGGTGCCCTGTTAAACCAGCAATCTGAGATTTGGGAGGGCAGATTAGCATATCCATCTGACTAAAACAGGACTTGGACAGTGAGCCAGACCAGGAGATTCCTGGGAAAACACATTTGAGCCGGTGCAGTGGGTTGCTGCATGGGAAATCACACAGATCCCAGTGCCCTATCAGCAGGCGACTGAAACACCTGGGAGACAGTAAACCATTCAACTTAAAAAAAAAAAAAAAAGCTTTGAGGCAGGGAGCCAGGTGATCAGGCTCGGTGGGTCCCACCCCCACAGGGAAAAACAAAATGGCAATTTGAAATGCTCAGGGTTGAGAGTTTCACTGTGGGCACAGCTGAACCCAGGACAGTGCAGCTTGGTGGGGGAGGGGTGTCTGCCATTACTGAGGCATTCCGCCCCTACTGAGGTACACTCCCATTGCTGATGCAGCCTCCATTGTTGAGGCAACCTGCCATAACAGAGAGACTCCACCAACAGGACAGAGCCCATGACAGCAGGGCAGAGCCCATGGCAACAGGGCAGAGCCCACGATAGCAGGGTGGAGCCCACGGCAGCAGGGCAGAGTCCACGGCAATAGGGCAAACCCCACGGCAGCGGGACAGAGCCTTGGCAGGCAAATAGTGACTAGACTGCCTCCTACCTGGGCAGGACAGTGCAACAGATACTCATAAAGAAAGCCCTAACTCCCTGAGACAGAACGTCTGATGATAAAAAGGGGTTTTATGAGTTCTGCTGCAGCAGACTAAAATTTACTGGCCTAACAGCCCTAAATGATCAACGGAGATCACAGCTCAGCACTTGAGCTCCTATAAAGTAAAGACCGCCTCCTCAAGCAGCTCCCTGACCCCTGTATATCCAAAGAGTCACCTCAAAAAAGGACTAATCAGACTGACATTTGGTGGGCATCATTTTGGGTCAAAAATAGCAACAGAAGAAACTGGTAGCATTCCTCACTGTTCCGCAGCTGCTACTGGTGCACCCCAGACAAGCAGGGCCTGGAGTGGACCTCAGCAGTCGTACAACAGAGGGGCCAGACTGTTAGAAGAAAAACTAAGTAACAGAAATACTTCATCAGCAATAATCTGGGCGCCCAATCAGAGACCCAATCAAAAAGTCAGTAACTACTCAGATGACAGGTGGATAAACCCACAAAGATGGGAAGAAACCAGCGCAAAAAGGAGGAAAACACCCAAAATCAAAACACCTCACCTCCTACAAAGGACCAAAACTCCTCACCAGCAAGGGAACAAAGCTGGATGGAGAATGAGTGTGATGAAATGATGGAATCAGACTTCAGAAGGTGGATAATGAGAAACTTCCTTGAGCTAAAAGAACATGTTCTAAATCAATGCAAAGAAACTAAGAACCTTGAAAAAAGATTTGAAAAATGATTCGAGGAAACAATAACAAGAATGGACAACATAGAGAGGAATATTAATGAATTGAAGGAGCTGAAAAACACAACACGAGAACTTCGTGAAGCATGCACAAGTCTCAACAGCCGAATTGACCAAGCAGAAGAAAGAATATCAGAAGTCGAAGATCAACTCAATGAAATAAAATGAGAAAGATTTGAGAAAAAAGTGCAAAAAGGAATGAACAAAGTCTCCAAGAAATGTGGGACTATGTGAAGAGACCTAACCAACATTTGATAGGTGTACCAGAATGTGACAAAGAGAATGAATCCAAGCTGGAAAATACTCTTCAGGATATTATTCAGGAAAAATTCCCCAACCTAGCAAGGCAGGCCAATATTCAAGTCAAGGAAATACAGAGAACATCTCAAAGATATTCCACAAGAAGAGCAACCCCAAGGCACATAATCCTCAGATTCACCAGGGTTGAAATGAAGGAGAAAATACTAAGGGAAGCCAGAGAGAAAGGTTGGGTCACCCACAAAGGGAAGCCCATCAGATTTACAGCAGATCTCTCAGCAGAAACTCTACAAGCCAGAAGAGAGTGGGGGCCAATATTGAACATCCTTAAAGAAAAGAACTTTCAACCCAGAATTTCATATCCAGCCAAACTGAGCTTCATAAGTAAAGGAAAAATAAAATCCTTTGTGAACAAGCAAGTACTCAGAGATATTGTCACCACCAGGCCTGCTTTACAAGAGCTCCTGAAAGAGGCACTACACATAGAAAGGAACAAGAAGTACCAGCCATTCCAAAAACATACCACATGCTAAAGAGCATCAACAAAATGAAGAATCGGCATCACTAACGGGCAAAACAGTCAGCTAGCATCAAAATGGCAGTATCAAACTCACACATAACAATATTAACCCTAAATGTAAATGGGTTAAATGCACCAATCAAAAGACACAGACTAGCAAATTGGATAAAAAAATTAAAACCCATCGTTGTACTGTATCCAGGAAACCCATCTCACATGCAAGGATACAAAAAGGCTCAAAATAAAGGGATGGAGGAAGATTTACCAAGCAAATGGAGAGCAAAAAAAAAAAAGCAGGAGTTGCAATTCTCATCTCTGATAAAATAGACTTTAAAGCAACAAAGATCAAAAGAGACAAAGAAGGTCATTACATAATGGTAAAAGGATCGATAAAACAAGAAGAGTTAATGATCCTAAATATATATGGACCCAATACAGGAGCACCCAGATATATAAGGCAAATTCTTCAAGACTTACAAAGAGACTTAGACTCCCACACAATAATAGTGGGAGAATTTAACACTCCACTGTCAATATTAGACAGATCAACCAGACAGAAAATTAACAAGGATATCCAGAGCTTGAACTCAGACCTGGAACAAGCAAACCCGATAGACATTTACAGAACTCTCCACCCCAAATCCACAGAATATACATTCTTCTCAGCACCACATCACACCTACTCCAAAATTGACCACATAATTGAAAGTGAAGCACTCTTCAGCAAATGCAAAACAACTGACATGATAACTAACAGTCTCTCAGACCATAGTGCAATCAAGCTAGAACTCAGAATTCAGAAACTAACTCAGAACCACACAGCTTCATAAAAACTGAACAACTGGCTCTTGAATGTTGATTGGATAAACAATGAAATGAAGGCAGAAATAAAGAAGTTCTTCAAAACCAACGAGAATGAAGACACAACATACCAGAATCTCTAGGACACATTTAAAGCAGTCTCCAGAGGAAAATATATAGCAATAAGTGCCCATATAGGAAGAGTGGAGAGATCCAAAATTGACACCCTATCATCAAAATTGAAAGAGTTAGAGGAGCAAGATCAAAAAAACTCAAAACCTAGCCGAAGACAAAAACTAACTAAGATCAGAGCAGAACTGAAGGAGATAGAGACACGAAAAACCCTTGAAAAAATCAATAAATCCAAGAGCTGGTTTTTTGAAAAGATCAACAAAATAGACCACTAGCCAGACTGATAAAAAAGAAAAGAGAGAACAACCAAATATATGCAATAAAAACGATAAAGGGGAAATCACCACAGATTCCACAGAAATTCAAACCATCATCAGAGAATATTACAAACAACTCCATGCACATAAATTAGTAAACCAGGAAGAAATGGATAAATTCCTGGACATCTGTGTCCTCCCAAGCCTAAACCAGGAGGAAGCCAAAACTATAAATAGACCAATGAAAAGGTCTGAAGTCAAGGCGGCAATTAAGAGCCTACCACTCAAAAAAAGCCCAGGTCCAGATGGGTTCACAGCCGTATTTTACCAGACACACAAATAGGAGCTGTACTATTCCTTCTGAAACTATTTCAAATAATCCAAAAAGAGGGAATCCTTCCCAAATCATTTTATGAGACCAACATCATTCTGATACCAAAACCCAGTAGAGACTCAACAAGAAAAGAAAACTTCAGGCCAATATCCATGATGAACATAGATGCAAAAATCTTCAATAAAATACTGGCAAGCTGATTTCAACAGCACATCAAAAAACTTATCTATCATGATCAAGTAGGATTCATCCCAGGGATGCAAGGCTGGTTCAACATATGCAAGTCTATAAACGTCATTCACCACATAAACAGAACCAAAACCAAAAACCACATGATTATCTCAATTGACGCAGAAAAGTCATTTGACAAAATTCAACAGCCCTTTATGCTAAAACCTCTTAATATACTCGATATTGATGGACTGTATCTCAAAGTAATAAAAGCTATTTATGACAAACCAACAGCCAATATCATACTTAATGGGCAAAAACTGGAAGCATTCCCTTTGAAATCCGGCACTAGACAAAGATGCCCTCTCTCACCACTCCTATTCAACATAGTACTGGAAGTTCTAGCCAGAGCAATCAGGCAAGAAAAAGAAATAAAGGGTATTCAAATAGGAAAGGTGGAAGCCAAATTGTCTCTATTTGCAGATGACATGATAGTATACCTAGAAGACCCCATCGCCTCAGCCCAAAAACTCCTGAAACTGATAAGCAACGTCAACAAAGTCTCAGGATAAAAATCAATGTGCAAAAATCACAAGCATTCCCATACACCAATAACAGACTTAAAGAGAGCCAAATCAAGAACAAACTGCCATTCACAGTTGCTACAAAAAGAATAAAATACCTAGTAATACAACTTATAAGGAATGTAAGGGACCTCTTCAAGGAAAACTACAAACCACTGCTCAATGAAATAAGAGAGGACACAAACAGATGGAGAAACATTCCATGTTCATGGTTAGGAAGAATCAATATCGTGAAAATGGCCATAATGCCCAAAGTAATTTACGGAATCAACACTATCCCCCTCAAGCTACCACTGACTTTCTTCACAGAACTGGAAAAAACCACCATGAACTTCATATGAAACCAAAAGAAAGCCCTCATAGCCAAGTTAATTCTAAGCAAAAACAACACAGCAGGAGGCATCACACTACCAAACTTCAAACTATACTACAAGGCTACAGTAATCAAAACAGCATGGTACTGGTACCAAAACAGAGATGTAGACCAATGGAACAGAACAGAGGCATCAGAGGCAACACAACATATCTACAACTATACAATGTTTGATAAACCTGACAAAAATGAGCAATGGGGAAAGGATTCCCTGTTTAATAAATGGTGTTGGGAAAACTGGCTAGCCATGTGCAGAAAGCAGAAACTGGACCCCTTCCTGACACCTTACACTAAAATTAACTCCAGATGGATTAAAGACTTAAACATAAGACCTGGCACCATAAAAACCCTAGAAGAAAATCTAGGCAAAAACCATTCAGGACATAGGATTAGGCAAGGACTTCATGACCAAAACACCAAAAGCATTGGCAACACAAGCCAAAATAGACAAATGAGACCTAATCAAACTCCACAGCTTCTGCATGGCAAAAGAAACAGTCACTAGAGTGAATCGACAACCAACAGAATGGGAAAAAATTTTTGCTGTTTACCCATCTGACAAAGGGCTGATGTCCAGAATTTACAAAGAACTCAAACAGATTTACAGGAAAAAAAAAAACAAATAAGCCTATTCAAAAATGGGCAAAGGGTATGAACAGACACTTTACAAAAGAAGACATACATGAGGCCAACAAACACATGAAAAAATGCTCATCATCACTGGTCATTAGAGAGATGCAAATCAAAACCACATTGAGATACCATCTCACGCCAGTTAGAATGGCGATCATTAAAAAATCTGGAGACAACAGATTCTGGAGAGGATGCGGAGAAATAGGAACACTCTTACACTGTTGGTGGGAGTGTAAATTAGTTCAATCATTGTGGAAGACAGTGTGGCAATTCCTCAAGGCCTTAGAAAGAGAAATTCCATTTGACCCAGCAATCCCATTACTGGACTATAAATCGTTGTACTATAAGGACACATGCACACGAATGTTCATTGCAGCACTGTTTACAATAGCAAAGACCTGGAACCAACCCAAATGCCCATCGATGATAGACTGGACTGGGAAAATGTGGCACATATACACCATGGAATATTATGCAGCAATCAAAAATGACGAGTTTTTGTCCTTTGTAGGGACATGGATGAATCTGGAGAACATCATTCTCAGCAAACTGACACAAAAACAGAAAATGAAATACCGCATATTCTCACTCATAGGCGGGTGATGAAGAATGAGAAGACATGGGCACAGGGAAGGGAGTACTACACACTGGGGTCTATTGGGGGAATAGGGGAGGGACAGCGGAGGGTGGAGCTGGGGAGGGATAGCCTGGGGAGAAGTGCCAAATGTGGGTGAACAGGAGGAAGGCAGCAAAACACACTGCTATGTGTGTACCTATACAACTATCTTGCATGCTCTGCACATGTACCCCAAAACCTAAAATGCAATTAAAAAAAATATATATATATATATAGACTAACTTTTCTTTTTCTTATTACAGTAATTCCAGATGCAGTAACTATTATAAAGATACTTCAATATTTCTAGTTAATTTTTCACTAGATATCTTTGGAGAATGGAGGCATTTATATTAATCTGGGAGCATTGGCTGAACTGACAATGTTGCCTCCTGGACAGTATGACATTTTACATAAATTACACATTTCTCCTCAAAACTTAAAAAAATTCTACTACTTTAAAAACTTTATATCTTTTTTATTTTTGCATTATAACAGATATACACATGGATTCTGCCTTTAACTTTTACTGGCTAAAGCTCTTGAAGTAGGTACAGTATGATTCCAGCCAAAATGTTACCACTGTATAATCATTCAATTAGTCTTAAATCCTTCCCCAAATCTACAAAGAAAAGCAACTAGATACATCATGTAGCTAATTGACCCTCTTAAAACATGAGTAGTAATGTTTTCAGAAAAAAAATATCATGCACTTTCTATATATCATTTGTCAATATGTTTGCATATTGTTAGTATGATGCTAGTTTTAAAGATGTGGAAAAGGTTCATTGCATCATTTATTCTACTTTAAGACACACCATTTCTATGATGGAGAGGAAATTATAAAATGTTTATATCATCTATTTTATTTAACTTGGATCCCCTTTAAAGTCCTGTTCAGTTATTATCCTCCCTGCCTGTGACTCTTCTTTCTTAATAAAAGTCATGTAGGCAACACTTGTCTTCTCTTAAATTATTAAATCTTTTTCTTTATTCAAGGAATTTTTGAGGTCTCATTTCCTTGTATGATTATGATTTGGGAAGGTAAGTATGTTTTCTTGGATTTGACCCTGAGTAAATATGTAATTTAGATGACTTCTTTTACCACTCTACCATTTGCAGTTATAGGTAAAAAAAAAAAATGATATATTTATTTATCAATTCATTTCATGATTCTGGTTCAATAGTTTACATGATACTTAGTTACATTATGTTATCATTCTGTTTTACTTAATTTTTCCTAAGTAGCTGAAGTAATGTTCGTTTAATTTTACCTTTTCAGCTACTTATTTGCAAGCCACTTTACTTCAAAAAGAATTAATGTTATTTATAAAGATACACATGCTACAATTAAATATGAAATAAATAATGAATAAAGAAATTGAGGCAAAGAGAAAAGAGCCACATATTTGCCCATATGATTTCAAACCAACAAAGCAAAAGAAGTCATATTCAATTTAATGATTCATAGTGTCTGTGAGATAATAAAAAATATAATCTCCCCATTTCAAAGACAATTTTTTTCTTACTAAACATGAACTATGCAATGTAATTAATATTCTTGGCCAAATCCTTATGTCAACTCTAACAATATTTCATGGGGTTTTTTTCTTACAAAATTCTTCAGTGCAGGCCAACAGCACTATCTCAAGTAGAGTTGAATGAATGCTTATTCATTTACCTAATAGTTATATTCAGAGTTGGAAACAATGTAAATTTCTACCAATTGAATATTTATTGAAGAAATGATGATATTTTATATGCTAACTTTTATGTAAGTATTAAAAGTTTATCTTCAAAGTATCTTCAATGAGGTGGTTAAATATCATAAAATGAGTGTCAAGTGAATGAGTGAGGATACAAGTTCTGTCTCCCATCTCTTAATTGCACTAATATGTCCATAGAAAAAACACAAGAAGAAAAGATTAGCAATGACTGTCTCTAGGAATAGGAATTTAGAATGATTTTATTTTCTTCTTATACATTTTCTGACTCACATTTAACCATGAAAGAAATCCAGCTACTGGCAGAACATTTAAGTCTTCATAGCCTGTTTCTAATGCTCCTTTCTGGCTTTCCCTTCTCCTCATAAAGCCTATTCCCTTGCCAAACTGAAATTCTTGTTGTTAGCTCAATAGGTATTTATGCCTCTTTACCGCTGGGCTCATGCTACTAGCTCTGCCTCCACCAGAAACTACAGTTGTTAAATTCTATCTAGTGATGTGTTCTTAACACTCCAACTCAGTGAAACATTCTTTGCTTCCCTTGAACATCCTTCCTACAAATTCCAAAGTCACTTTGGCCGAGGAAATGACTGCTTTTTATGGCAATGATGACTGCTTAGGTGTACCTTACAAAGAAATATTATCCATATACATGAGAGGTTTTTTTCTCTTTCAGTAAATAGTTCCTTTAGATCCATCTTATCATACTCCCTTTGTATACTTCATGGTATCTAGCACGTGTCTCACTTATCTATTGCTGTATAACAAACCATCCAAAACATAGTGACTTCACACAACAACCATTTTACTGTGAATCAGCCAGGCAGTTCTTCTGTTTCCATGTGGTGCTGGCTGGGGTTACAATCATTTGAGGATTCAATTGGGTTAGCAGTATGAGTTGGTTTACTCAAACCTAGCCACTGGCCCTGACTGTTGGGTGGAAGCTCAGCTGGGCTGGTCTACCAGAGTAGTTTGGGCTTCCCACAGCATGGCAGCTGGATTGCAAGAAGGGGCATTTTAAAAATAAGGGTTCTCACAGTCAAGAAGTAAAATCTGCCAGTCTTCTTAAGGGCTAGGCCTGGAACTGTCACAGTGTCATTACTGCCACATTCCTTCCATTGGTCAAGGCAGTCAGAAATCCAGATTTAAAGTAAAGATAAAAAAGTTCCACTTCTCAATTAGGTGAGTGACAAAGAATTTGCAAGCATATTGAATAACCACAGCAGGTTCCTTTCTTCACCCCGTATTATGGAACACCTATTATGAGGATTATTTAGGCACTGGGGTTATAGCAACAAGAAAAAAATCAGACAGGCAGAACTCCCTGCTGATTGCGAAGCTTATATTTTACCAGGAAAAGAAAGAAAATGAAAAAAATATATATAAGTGTATTAAAAGGTGATAGGTGCCATGAGTATGGTGACCATGCCACCGTGTTTCTATTGCCTGTTCCACTGTAAATACGAATACATCCACTTTCACTCTTAAAAGTGGTCTAGATTGGATGAAAATGTATTTGGTCATCCTAATTATAGAGAGAGATGAAGCAGAGAAGTAGCATAGGGTGGTGCGAACTACATTTCTAAATAGGATGATCAGTAAAAGCATCACTAAAAAACACACTTGAGTAAAGAACTAAGAGGCAGGGAAGCATGCTGCGTGGATACATTTATGTACTTCAGACCAGTGAAAATGTAAAATTTACACATCAAAATGAAGAAAAGCATATTTCATTGGCGTATATTACTTTGTAGATCCAATTAACAGGTTTCTGCTTCTTCTAAACTAGTATGTTCTGCAACTAATTTGAACAATCCAGGATACCAAGCCCTGTATTTCTTACTTGTTTCCAGAAGTAGAATTTGCTTGTTACAAAAAACTCACTTTGGTAATAAAGTAGCTTTTGATATGAAAGAAAATTAATCTGAGCATATGCTTACTTAAAAAAAAAATTAATTAGAAGAGCTACTTTTAAAAGCCACATGAAGATTTTGGAGCACACCACCTGTTATCTTGAGAACACTGTAATATACATGTCATTCACCAGAGGGTGCTATAGTCATCTGAAATGGAGTGTACAGCATCACAGTCCAATTTTCAGGTACTCTTGAAAGCTTAAACTTTTGCTTTGGGAAACATAATTTTAAAACTGTACTCCCCTTGTTTTTCTCTTATCTTTTCCCTTTTTATAATCCTCCAGTAACTCTACTCAATGTATCACTTTAATGATGCTTTATGTCAACTAATATTAAAATCAGTTAGTATCACTTAAACCATAACTACTGATAGGGACCAGGGATCATGAACACGTAAATAATTCACAAAATGGTGCAAGCATACGTAAGCAAGTTTGACATGCTGAAATATGTTTCCTGCCTTAAAGTTGCTTCATGTTTTTTATCATGGAAAACACTAACATCTGGTTATCACGCAACATTCTCTGAATGAATAAATAGATGAATAATAAAGAGGATATTTTCTGCCTATGGGTTCAAAGTTTTTAATCAGGGCAAATTAAAAGATCTTGGCATCATGCATTATGATAAAGTTTGAACTAATATTACTTTTCCCCACAAGCCAGGATGACCTGGTTTTACTACCTGTAAGTATAAACAACATAGTACCTATCTCAAGGGATTGTTGTGGTACATTATATAAATAACCCATGGGACACTTTTAACATGGCACATAATTAGGTACATAACAGTAATTAGTAAATTATTTTTGTGAATTTCAAGTTGGGCTATTTAGATTCAAATTACGTCTAATCAGATGAACATTGGCTAAGTTATTTAATCATTCTGTGCCTGTTTTCTCCTATTTAAAATGGTGATAATCATAGCATCTACCTCCTGGGTTTATTTAGAGATTGCAGTGACATACACATAGAGCGTTTATCACAGGACTTTTCTTAGTAAGGATTCTATGATTCTTAGTTACCACATAGTTGTACCATTTGATCAACTACAGCTTTTTCCATCCTCTAGCATTCTCTTATTATTATCTTTTTTTTAAAACACCCAGCCATGTTCTATTTTACTTCCCTAATGCTCACTTTTCTTTCCAGGGGTCTACTGTGCCCTTTCTTTGCATGTTCACTATTGGGCTCCCTTTCCAAGCAAATGATACAATATCTCTATCTATAGGCACAGATGTCACCTCAGTATCTTTTGACAACTTACAAATGGTCTTTTCATGTGGTTCCTGAAATATACTTTAATGCTTTCTTTTCACTTTTCTAACTGTCAAAGTTATCACTTCCTTTAGAGAAAGATTTGGAAAGCTCACAGATGGGTAAGTAAATAGGAAAAAAGACCATTTATTAAGAGCAGAGACTTTACTTTGCCACTTGCTCACTAAGGGGACTTGTGTCACACACAACTTTGAAGCCTGGGGCACCTCTCCAAGCCTCATTGTTACTTTAAGTTCTAACTTACTGCCAAGCAAATTTTTATTTGAAGTTCTTCTTTACATCTTTCCAAACATTGACCTGTAAGTGAAATCAGCAGAGTTTTCCCAAAATACCCTTTTCTCACAAGAACCCGCTGCATGGAACAGCCTTCAAGTGGAGGTCTTAAAGGGCTAAACAGGGTTTACTTTGGCAAATGCAATCTAAAATTCAATTTTAGAAATTCTTATTCTTTAAAGTTCCCGGGTGATTTCCTCATGTTACTTGGCTATTTTTCCTATGCACTCTCCTCGCCTCTCTTCTTGATCCCATTTCTTCCAGAAGAGAAAAAAAAACAAACCTCTTCACTTCTCTGACAGAATAACTCAGCTTTTTTCAAGCATTGATTTATCTATTTCACAATACTTTTGTCATTTAACTATTTATGGATATTTTTCCATGTAAATGAAAATGCTGTGAACCATAATGGCTGCATATTATTCAATTTTATTAGAGTAAATAATTTTCTTTAAAATTGTTTGAATTTGTAAAAAGTATTTCTAGTTTTTGACTATTATAAATTTGATCTGAAATTCTCATTTCATTGTGAATATAGTTTTGCTCACATATCAGATTATTTTGAGAGTACTTATTCTAGTCTGGTGTTTGCTCAATAGCTTGATAAAAACAATTATGTTTTGCCAGGCCTGATGGCTCATGCCTGTAATCCCAGAACTTTGGGAAGCTGAGGCAGGCAGATCACCTGAAGTTGGGAGTTCAAGACCAACCTGACCAATATGGTGAAACCCCATCTCTACTACAAATACAAAGGTTAGCTGGGCTGTGGTGGCACGTGCCTATAATCTTAGCTACTCAGGAGGCTGAGGCAGACACGGGAGAATCACTTGAACCCAGGAGGTATACGTTGCAGTGAGCCAAGACTGCACCACTGCATTCCAGCCTAGGCAACAGAGGGAGACCCTCTCTCAAAACAAAACAAAACAAAACACATTTTATAGAAAAAAAAAACTGTCTTATTTATTCGTATAAGATACAATCATCATAAATTTGGAGGAATTTTAGAGCATTTAATTCAGTTTTTCCTCTCCCTTCATTTTCAAAATTAGTTCTTGTGTTGGCATTTCCTGAAAATGGGCTTAAGTTATGTCTCACCTATAGAAAGCTGCACTACCTGAGGTGGTAATAAACCAGAAGGTACAATTAGCATATATGAAACACTGCATTTGCATTATTTTTCTTCCCTCCTTGACTATATTTTCCTTCCTTCTCTGGGGTAAAACATGTTTCAACTCACGACCAGGTTAGTCCTCTCTCAAACATTTCTAATCCTCCAATGTTGTCTCTAGGCTGTGGATGGAGGAAAGGTTGAGGGGCCTATTAAATACTTGATAACACTATATTTTTGTTAATGTTCAAGGGGACTGAGGATTGTGGCAGAATTCTACTTGAAGTGACTGAAATGTTACTTATGCTAGTGTGCAAGAGTTAGGAGAAAGAATAATTTTGCACTTGCTTTGAAGAATGCATTTCCTTGGTTGGCAACAGACTGTGGCTTAGAAAAGTAATTTTTTCTGATTGTCACAGTTTAGAGTGAAAATGGCACTGAAATGGCAAAAAGTCAATTATACCAACTATTAAGGTATAAAGTGAAAGTATTTCTATCTGTTGGAAAATCACTCAGTACACTTCTATTACCCTTTCTTCCCACTCTGTACAGTGTATTAAAATAAATAAATGAGAAGGCAGTGAAAATAATTCTAATTTCTAATTTAAATGTAGTGTCATGAAAGGGCTGATTTGAATAAATGCTTTTATATCTTTAGAAATACAGAAAGGAAGAGTCAACCTACCTTGTACCCCATTTTATTCAAATGGTGCATAGTATGTTAAAAAGGACAAGGGATCCAGACTCCCAAAGACCTCAACCATTAAATTAAACATGTAATCTAAAATAGGTATCTGAGAAGAACAATATATATTTTTTCAGACCTCTCATAATATGTGTGAGATGGATGGTGTTCGATTTAGTAGGCAGTAATGCTGACTTCTCAACAGCTTCCCCAAGGGGCTCTTCTGTGTTTATCTCTTGCCATCTAGCAGATTCAGTGCTGTTGCTAGACAAAAAATTTTGATTCATTCAGTGTAGACTGATCACTCCTTATTATATGGGCAACGGAGTTCCTGGAAAGAAAATTTATTAAATTTAGATACTGATAATTGTTGAGAGCTGGAGTCTGATTTTTTGAATACTTTGTAGGTCTCAGCTTTAATGACTAACATGAGGAAGTACTCCTCAGGATCCTGATGTTTAGATGGCACAGGCATCAAAAAGGGATTCCCAAGTAAAATTAACCAAAACCACTTTCCTGTGTTCTGGGATTCATTCAGACAGTTTGGGAATGAGCAGACTTTTCTCTTGAATCAAACCCAGTATTCTTTTTTAGATTTGGAAAAAGTCTCCAAATTTCTCCTCCAGTACCTATGGGGCACGTTAGAAACATTAGTAACATTTATTAAGGGGAGCCTTTCCCACTAGTTAATGTGAGGGCTAGTGTTGACAGCCAATATTCAGCTAACCACAGGGGCTTGCTGGTGATGGTCAGAGGCTGTCTGCCCACCTGGCAGTGGCTGGACTTGTTATCTGCTGAATCGGGATTATATTTCCAACACTTGGCTGCTCTGTTTAGAGTAATAATAAAAGCAATGAAGATTCTCAAACAATGAGAACCCACTCAGTGCCAGGTAATGTGATAAGTTCTTTATATATATAATCTGAATCTTCAAGACATCCTGTAAGATAACCAATAATATTATTCCTATTATTTTATAAATCAAGAGAGTTTTAGGGAGGTTTAAAAATGTATATCGAGTTACTTATTAAGAAGCAGCGTGAGGATTCCATGTTAAGGCTCTGATTCCAAAGTGTATGCTTTTAGCATCTGGTTATATTACTTTTTAAAATGGCAATGGTTATAAGGTGAACTATCGTAGCTGAAAGACTGAAATTTTAAAAACTTCGTATTAGCTGTAATTTCAATGTTTGACACCAGGTGAATTTTCAAAACTTCTCAAAGACTCCCTTGAGTGTCAGCCTCTTTTGGCTTCACATGTTTCAATGTCCCTAGCCTGAGCAGTGGGAGGCAGCAGAATGCCAATGATCTTCAAATTGGATAATTAAGCCCCATTTCATGGATCTCCGGCTGTAGACTCAAGATATTAACATTAATGAAATTTGTTTTATGATGGAGTAAAATCATGTTTTTAATAAATTATAACTGACCAGGACATCTTCCCTAGGGTTCATACATTATATAAAAATAGCTGTTTTTAAATTATAAAATAATATCTGTTGCTTGGACAGGGTATTTTTTTCCTATTGTAATTAGTGCTTTTCTAGTCACAGAAAGTACATTGACATAGTGTCTATTGAGGACAGAGAGGCATGAAGAATTTTGTTTTTGGCACTGATGCCAATGTAACTAAGTCATTCCGAATATCCAGCCTATAAATGTGTAAATATAAACTGAAAGATCTATAATATAGTGTGAGAGTACATCTAACTTATTTTGCACTTGTCTTTGATGTAGCTAATTGACAGTATAATGCATAAGAGACTTAGTCCTAAGAGACTCTAAAGGATGTTCTTGAATTTCACTTTTAGTTACAGCAAGAATTTAGGAAAGGATTATTGAAAAGAAATGATGGACTCTTGTTGCACTGCATTATTTCTTGTTATTAGCACCATCTTAAACTTTAGCCACTCCCTTCTTTACCTCTTTCAGTGCAGGTATTGTATTATTGAGGTTAGCTAACAAATGTTTGGAAATGTAAACTTAGGACAAAGTAGTTCCTAAAATGTATGCAAGAAAAACTCTTTTTTACTCTCTTTTTTTAAAAAAAATCTACATTTATGTTTTCACTATTTAGGGGTTGCCATATATACTCTTAAGACACCACGCCAAATATTATCCTTCATATAGCAATGAAAATTCACAAATAAATATTGGAGCATTGATTTCGTAGCAGACATTTAGTTAGGTGCAATGTCTTTGTTGGCTCCTGTCTCCAAGCCCTCTATTGTTGGAATGAACAATCCTCTATAATGTCGGCCTCACCTCAGATTTATGTCTTGAAATAGGGAGAAATTAAGAGTTTTATTTTCTTTGTTTTCTCCTAACTTCATACTTCAGTTCTTTGTGTGTATTTACCTGTCCTGTTCTTAATTTCCTAGTGTTGACCTTCCTTCCCAGGAGTCCTCCCTTTTCTATGTGAGTTGCCCAGGGCTGGGTTCTCTCACTACTAGGAGCCTTGTATAGATTTATGTGGGTCCTGGTGAAAGGATCTCATATTCCTCCTGTTCTTCCTTCCCTGAGCTTTCCTCATGGATGTTAGAAGTACTTTCTGGGCATTCACTGCATGAAAACGTCCATATTTTGTAACAAGTCTTTAGTTGGCAGCACAGAATTCTCAGACTCTAGTTCAGTTGTCCAAAGTCTATATTTTAAGTCTCTAAACTCTTGCTATTTTACTAGGCATTTATAAAGACTTCTATTTTATTTAAAACAATCTGAACTAAATAATATAATTTGTCCTTCAGTTAGATTGTAAATGTTTGTTGGTAGGCTTCATTTCTTTAGTTAATGTTTGCTACTTTTTGATGTCAAATGCGACACTGTCTTTAAGCTCTGTATTTATATGTAATTATAATAAAATTCCTTGATTTTGGTTATAATTATTTTATAGCATTTTTCCTTAACACGAAGTAAAATAATGACTGTATGTTTCTAATTAGGACTTTAGGAAAGTTCTGTGCAAGAACCTAGGAATTATTTTGAATCTGTCTCATATGCTTTCTAACAAGCCTTTTTCTTAATCATACTACTATTTCTAAGTTATTTTCCTATTGCCCTGAATTTTCTGGAAAAACAAAATCAATTCTGTGAAAGAGTGCCTGTTTGATGAAAAGTTTATTCAAAGGATCTAATGATTAATTGTAGGTAACACTGACTACTTTCATCTAAGTGATAAAGAGAAAATGACTTCTGCTTTTATTGGGGATGCTGGTGGCAATGCAACTCCTTGAGAATAATAGACCATTTTACAGCTATGGAGATCTAAAAATCAATTAAAAATTTTTTAAATAACATATTAAGTGTATTCTGTACTTTGAAAAATCCAGCATTACATTAGATATGGGGCTAACCGTCAGATAAAGGCAAATAAACATGTTCTGTACTCTGACCTCTGACTCACATACATGACACTAAAGTCAGTTTTTATTCTTTATTTAAATGCACTGAAAATCATGCACTTAGGAGCAATCAGATAAAAATGACCGACCTCCCAATTAGCCTATGACAGTAGGGCAGGGATTTTATATGCATCACGAAACGGTGAAGCATGGATGATGAAGCATCCATGCTGAGCTCCATGGACTCCAGTCCCCTAGGCAGCAGGACCCAGGTTGGGGATACCATGTGCTGAACAACTCTTACTGTATGCCTGAGTGTGTGGTTCCCCACTTCCTGCATCATCTTGTCATCACTCAAAACAAGTCATGTGGTCAAGCCTGATGTGAATGATGTGGAAACAATATATACTCATTCACAGACAGGTACTGCAAGTTACATGGCCTCCTTATTTTTCATATGGTCAAGCCTGATGTGAATGATGTGGGAACAATACTCATTCACAGACAGGTACTGCAAGTTATGTAGCCTCCTTCTTTTTCATGGAGAGAAATCAATTCTTGAAAACTAATGTTTATGACTGGATAGTTCATAGACTTCAGTTCTATTATCTTTTAAAAGTTAGTCTATAATATGAAAAAAGAAAATATCTGCATTTAGTATTTTCTTTCCCTTCTCTTTCTCTTCCAATACAAATCTGTCTTAACTCCAAGTATTTTATAATAAGTCAGCATTTTCTAGTACAGTTTCCCCTACCTTATTTTTCAGAAGCGTTTTGGCTGAATTTTAAGTTGTGCTTATCCATATGAATTTTTATAGTCAGCTTGTGTATTTCTATAAAAAACTTTCTTAGAAATTCTATTGAAGCCACAGATTTTGTAAATTTTGACTTTTTTTTCCAGCCTGAGTATTCCTCTTCAGTAATAAAATATTAATAAACACAATGAGGAATCTTATGTTTAAGTTTCCATTAATGTTTTATAACTTTCTGTATAGAGATATTATACACTTTTTTGAGAAACATTTCTAAGTACTATATATTTTGTATGTATATATATATAATACATATATTTGTTGTATATGAAAATATATTTAGTATATAGTTTACATAATATATGAACATACATATTTTTTGTGTTACATATAAAAATTTTAAATCTGTCCTCCATTCATAATAGAATTAATATTTTTATATTGATTTTATATCTGCCCAGTTTGCTAAGTGGTTGTAATATTTCAAACAATTTGCAGGTAGATTACATTTTTTTTTTTAGAGATAACATAATCAAATCATGTCTGAATAATGGCAGTTTTATTTATTAATCTTAAATCTTTAAGTATCTTATCTTTTGTCTTTACTTAATAAGCTTACTAGGACCTCAAATCTAATGTTTAATGTTGTGTTATTGATTTCACTGAAAGTTATGCTGCTAATTACCATTAAAATATTTTCTGTTGGTTGTTAAAAAATTATATTGAGGTATAATTTACAAACCATAGAAGTCACATATTATTAATATACAATTCAGTGATTTTTAGATTTATATTGTTATGCAGCATTTCTGCAATCTAGTTTTAGAACATTTTCATCAACTCCAAATGTTCCCTACTCACATTTGCAGCTAATCTTCACTCTCATCTACAGTATGAGGCAATCACTAATCTGCTTGTAAATTAATAAATTTGCCTTTTTAAAGAATATCACATACATGGCCAGGCACAGTGGCTCACACCCATAATCCCAGAACTTTGGGAGGCTGAGGCAGGCGAATCATCTGAGGTCAGGAGTTGGAGACCAGTCTGGCCAACATGGTGAAACTCAGTCTCTACTAAATATGCAAAAATTAGCCAGGGCTGGTGGCATGTACCTGTAATCCCAGCTACTTGGGAGGCTGAGGCAGGAGAATCGCTTGAACCCAGGAAGCAGAGGTTGCAGTGAGCCAAGATTGCGCCACTGCACTCCAGCCTGAGTGATAGAGCAAGACTCCATCTCAAAAACAAACAAACAGAAAGCAAATAAAACACACACACATAAATGGAATCATACAATATGTAGTTATTTTGTATCTGTTTTTTTCACTTAATATAGTATTTTCAAAATTCATTTATGTTGTAGCATGTTTTATTACTGAATAGCATTATATTGTCTGAGTATACCACATTTAGTTTATCAATTCTCCATTTGATGGACATTGGGATTATTTCTGATCTTATGAATAATGCTGCTATAGATATTTGTATATATGTGGTTTTGTGGATATAACTGATCATTTCTTTTGAGTATATTCCTAGAAGAGGAATTGTTACCTCATATATGTTTATGTCTAACATTTTGAGAAACTGCCAAACCATTTTCCATTCATAAGCGATGTCTGAGGTTCTAGTTTGTTCACATCCTTGTCAAAACTTTGTATTGGCTCTCTTTTTTATTTTTTATTATTTTTTTATTTATTTATTTATTTATTTATTTATTTTTTTTTTAATTTATTTATTTATTTTTATTGCATTATAGGTTTGGGGGTACATGTGCAGAACGAGCAAGATAGTTGCATAGGTACACACATGGCAGTGTGCTTTGCTGTTTTCCTCCCCTTCACCCACACTTGGTATTCATCCCCAGGCTATCCCCCCCAGCCCCCCCCTGCTGTCCCTCCCCCATTCCCCCCAACAGTCCCCAGTGTATAGTAGACTGCCTCTCTGTGTCCACATGTTCTCATTTTTCTCACCCACCTATGAGCGAGTATATGCGGTATTTCTTTTTCTGTTCTTGTGTCAGTTTGCTGAGAATGATGTTCTCCAGATTCATCCATGTCCCTACAAAGGACACAAACTCATCATTTTTGATTGCTGCATAATATTCCATGGTGTATATGTGCCACATTTTCCCAGTCCAGTCTATCATCGTTGGGCATTTGGGTTGGTTCCAGGTCTTTGCTATTGTAAACAGTGCTGCAATGAACATTCGTGTGCATGTGTCCTTATAGTAGAACGATTTATAATCCTTTGGATAGATACCCAGTAATGGGATTGCTGGGTCAAATGGAATTTCTATTTCTAGGTCCCTGAGGAATCGCCACACTGTCTTCCACAATGGTTGAACTAATTTACACTCCCACCAACAGTGTAAGAGTGTTCCTATTTCTCCACATCCTCTCCAGCATCTGCTGTCTCCAGATTTTTTAATGATCGCCATTCTAACTGGTGTGAGATGGTATCTCAATGTGGTTTTGATTTGCATCTCTCTAATGACCAATGACGATGAGCACTTTTTCATATGTTTGCTGGCCTCATGTATGTCTGCTTTCGTAAAGTTTCTATTCATATCCTTTGCCCATTTTTGAATGGGCTTGTTTGTTTTTTTCCTGTAAATCTGTTTGAGTTCTTTGTAAATTCTGGATATCAGCCCTTTGTCGGATGCGTAAACTGCAAAGATTTTTTCCCATTCTGATGGTTGCCGATTCACTCTAGTGACTGTTTGTTTTGCTGTGCAGAAGCTGTGGAGTTTGATTAGGTCCCATTTGTCTATTTTGGCTTTTGTTGCCAATGCTTTGGGAGTTTTGTTCATGAAGTCCTTGCCTACTCCTATGTCCTGAATGGTTTTGCCTAGATTTTCTTCTAGGGTTTTTATGGTGTCGGGTCTTACGTTTAAGTCTTTAATCCATCTGGAGTTAATTTTAGTGTAAGGTGTCAGGAAGGGGTCCAATTTCTGCTTTCTGCACATGGCTAGCCAGTTTTCCCAACACCATTTATTAAATAGGGAATCCTTTCCCCATTGCCTGTTTTTGTCTGGTTTATCAAAGATAATATGGTTGTAGATGTGTTGTGTTGCCTCCGATGCCTCTGTTCTGTTCCATTGGTCTATATCTCTGTTTTGGTACCAGTACCATGCTGTTTTGATTACTGTAGCCTTGTAGTATAGTTTGAAGTCTGGTAGCGTGATGCCTCCCGCTGTGTTCTTTTTGCTTAGAATTGACTTGGCTATGCGGGCTCTTTTTTGGTTCCATATGAAATTCATGGTGGTTTTTTCCAGTTCTGTGAAGAAATTCAATGGTAGTTTGATGGGGATAGCATTGATTGTGTAAATTACTTTGGGCAGTATAGCCATTTTCACGATATTGATTCTTCCTAACCACGAACATGGAATGTTTCTCCATCTGTTTGTGTCCTCTCTTATTTCATTGAGCAGTTGTTTGTAGTTTTCCTTAAAGAGGTCCCTTACATTCCTAGTGAGTTGTATTCCTAGGTATTTTATTTTCTTTGTAGCAATTGTGAATGGCAGTTCGTTCTTGATTTGGTTCTCTTTAAGTCTGTTATTGGTGTATAGGAATGCTTGTGATTTTTGCACATTGATTTTATATCCTGAGACTTTGCTGAAGTTGCTTATCAGTTGCAGGAGCTTTTGGGCTGAGGTGATGGGGTCTTCTAGGTATACTATCATGTCGTCTGCAAATAGAGACAGTTTGGCTTCCACCTTTCCTATTTGAATACCCTTTATTTCTTTTTCTTGCCTGATTGCTCTGGCTAGAACTTCCAGTACTATGTTGAATAGAAGTGGTGAGAGAGGGCATCCTTGTCTAGTGCCAGATTTCAAAGGGAATGCTTCCAGTTTTTGCCCATTAAGTATGATATTGGCTGTTGGTTTGTCATAAATAGCTTTTATTACTTTGAGATATGTTCCATCAATACCAAGTTTATTGAGGGTTTTTAGCATAAAGGGCTGTTGAATTTTGTCAAATGCCTTCTCTGCATCAATTGAGATAATCATGTGGTTTTTGTTTTTGCTTCTGTTTATGTGGTGAATTACATTTATAGACTTGCGTATGTTGAACCAGCCTTGCATCCCCGGGATAAATCCTACTTGATCATGATGGATAAGTTTTTTAATGTGCTGTTGCAATCGGTTTGCCAGTATTTTATTGAAGATTTTTGCATCTATGTTCATCATGGATATTGGCCTGAAGTTTTCTTTTCTTGTTGAGTCTCTGCCAGGTTTTGGTATCAGGATGATGTTGGTCTCATAAAATGATTTGGGAAGGGTTCCCTCTTTTTGGATTATTTGGAATAGTTTCAGAAGGAATGGTACCAGATCCTCTTTGTGTGTCTGGTAGAATTCGGCTGTGAACCCATCTGGACCTGGGCTTTTTTTGTGTGGTAGGCTCTTAATTGCTGCCTCAACTTCAGACCTTGTTATTGGTCTATTCATAGTTTTGGCTTCCTCCTGGTTTAGGCTTGGGAGGACACAGGCATCCAGGAATTTATCCATTTCTTCCTGATTTACTGGTTTATGTGCATAGAGTTGTTTGTAGTATTCTCTGATGATGGTTTGAATTTCTGTGGAATCTGTGGTGATTTCCCCTTTATCGTTTTTTATTGCATCTATTTGGTTGTTCTCTCTCTTCTTTTTTATCAGTCTGGCTAGTGGTCTGTCTATTTTGTTGATCTTTTCGAAAAACCAGCTCTTAGATTTATTGATTTTTTGAAGGGTTTTTCTTGTCTCTATCTCCTTCAGTTCTGCTCTGATCTTAGTTATTTCTTGTCTTCGGCTAGGTTTTGAGCTTTTTTGATCTTGCTCCTCTAGCTCTTTCAATTTTGATGATAGGGTGTCAATTTTGGATCTCTCCACTCTTCTCATGTGGGCACTTATTGCTATATATTTTCCTCTACAGACTGCTTTAAATGTGTCCCAGAGATTCTGGTACGTTGTGTCTTCATTCTCATTGGTTTCAAAGAACTTCTTTATTTCTGCCTTCATTTCATTGTTTATCCAATCAACATTCAAGAGCCAATTGTTCAGTTTCCATGAAGCTGTGCGGTTCTGAGTTATTTTCTGAATTCTGAGTTCCAACTTGATTGCACTATGGTCTGAGAGACTGTTTGTTATGATTTCAGTTGTTTTGCATTTGCTGAGGAGTGCTTTACTTCCAATTATGTGGTCAATTTTGGAGTAGGTGTGATGTGGTGCTGAGAAGAATGTATATTCTGTGGATTTGGGGTGGAGAGTTCTGTAAATGTCTATCAGGTTTGCTTGTTCCAGGTCTGAGTTCAAGTCCTGGATATCCTTGTTAATTTTCTGTCTGGTTGATCTGTCTGCTATTGACAGTGGAGTGTTAAAGTCTCCCACTATTATTGTGTGGGAGTCTAAGTCCCTTTGTAAGTCATTAAGAACTTGCCTTATATATCTGGGTGCTCCTACATTGGGTCCATATATATTTAGAATCGTTATCTCTTCTTGTTGTATCGATCCTTTTACCATTATGTAATGACCTTCTTTGTCCCTTTTGATCTTTGTTACTTTAAAGTCTATTTTATCAGAGATGAGAATTGCAACTCCTGCTTTTTTTTGCTCTCCATTTGCTTGGTAAATCTTCCTCCATCCCTTTATTTTGAGCCTTTGTGTATCTTTGCATGTGAGATGGGTTTCCTGGATACAGCACACTGATGGGTTTTGGTTTTTTATCCAATTTGCCAGTCTGTGTCTTTTGATTGGTGCATTTAGCCCATTTACATTCAGGGTTAATATTGTTATGTGTGAATTTGATACTGCCATTTTGATGCTAGCTGGCTGTTTTGCCCGTTGGTTCATGTACATTCTTCATTTTGTTGATGGTCTTTAGCATTTGGTATGCTTTTAGAATGGCTGGAACTGGTTGTTTCTTTCTATGTGTAGTGCCTCTTTCAGGAGCTCTTGTAAAGCAGGCCTAGTGGTGACAAAATCTCTGAGTACTTGCTTGTTCGTGAAGGATTTTATTTTTCCTTCACTTATGAAGCTCAGTTTCGCTGGATATGAAATTCTGGGTTGAAAGCTCTTTTCTTTAAGGATGTTGAATATTGGCCCCCACTCTCTTCTGGCTTGTAGAGTCTCTGCTGAGAGATCTGCTGTGAGTCTGATGGGCTTCCCTTTGTGGGTGACCCGACCTTTCTCTCTGGCTGCCCTTAGTATTTTCTCCTTTGTTTCAACCCTGGTGAATCTGACGATTATGTGCCTTGGGGTTGCTCTTCTTGCAGAGTATCTTTGTGGTGTTCTCTGTATTTCCTGGAGTTGAGTATTGACCTGTCTTGCTAGGTTGGGGAAATTTTCCTGGATAATATCCTGAAGAGTGTTTTCCAGCTTGGATTCATTCTCTTCGTCACTTTCTGGTACACCTATCAAACGTAGGTTGGGTCTCTTCACATAGTCCCACATTTCTTGGAGATTTTGTTCATTCCTTTTTGTGCTTTTTTCTTTAATCTTGGTTTCTCGTTTTATTTCATTGAGTTGATCTTCAACTTCTGATATTCTTTCTTCTGCTTGGTCAATTCGGCTGTTGATACTTGTGCATGCTTCGCGAAGTTCTCGTGTTGAGTTTTTCAGCTCCTTCAATTCATTCATATTCCTCTCTAAGTTGTCCATTCTCGTTATCAATTCCTCGAATCTTTTTTCAAATCTTTTTTCAAGGTTCTTAGTTTCTTTGCACTGGTTTAGAACATGTTCCTTTAGCTCACTGAAGTTTCTCATTATCCACTTTCTGAAGTCTGATTCCGTCATTTCGTCACATTCATTCTCCGTCCAGCTTTGTTCCCTTGCTGGTGAGGAGTTTTGGTCCTTTTTTGGAGGTGAGGTGTTTTGGTTTCGGGTGTTTTCCTCCTTTTTGCGCTGGTTTCTTCCCATCTTTATGGATTTATCCGCCTGTTGTCTTAGTAGTGGCTGATTTTTCAATTGGGTCTCTGTGTGGACGCTGAGATTGTTGATGATGAAGTATTTCTGTTACTTAGTTTTCCCTCTAATGATCTATCCTCTCTGCTGTATGAGTGCTGAGGTCCACTCCAGGCCCTGCTTGTCTGGGGTATACCTGCAGCAGCTGCAGAACAGTGAGGGATGATATCAGTTTCTTTTTCTGCTGCCCTTGTTCCAGAATGATGCCAGCCAAATGTCAGTCTGATTAGTCCTTTTCTGGGGTGACTCCTTGGATATACAGAGGTCAGGGAGCTGCTTGAGGAGACAGTCTGTGCTTTATAGGAGCTCCAGTGCTGAGCTGTGAGCTCCGTTGTTCATTCAGGGTTGTTGGGAGGTTATGTCTGCTGCAATAGAACTCATAAAACACCACTCTTTTTTTTTTTTTTTTTTCACCCTTAGATGCTCTGTCTCCGGGAGTTGGGGCTTTCTTTATGAGTATCTGTTGCACTGTCCTGCCCCACTAGGTGGCAGTCTATTCACTATTTGCCTGCCGGGGCTCTGACCTCCTAAGGCGAGTCCGCCCTGTTGCGGCCCGGCGGACTCTCTCTGTTATGGCAGGTTGCCTCGGCAACGGCAGGCTGCGTCAGTCCTGGGCGGTACTTAAGTGGGGGTGCACTTTGTCAGGAATGGTGGACGCCCCTCCCTGACCGGGCTGCACCGTCCTAAATGCCGGCAACAAAACTCTCAGCCCCAAGCGCCTCCAGTCGCCGCCCTGCTTGTCCCCGTGAGCGTGGGACCCGCCGAGCCCGATCACCCTGCTCCCTGCCTCCGAGTCCGTCCTCTCTCTCTCTCTCTCTTCCTCTCCCCAAGCTGAAAGGTCGACTCTCTCACTGGCGCCCCAGGAGGCTCTCTTTTTTATTATAGACATTCTCTTGTGTGGAATAGTGATACTTCATAGTTGATTTGCATTTTTCTGATTGCATTAAACATCATCTTTCCTTATTTATTAGCATATTTGTCACCTGCATATTTTATTTGGGAATCTGTTTAAGTTTTTGCCTAAATTTATATTGGAGTGCATGTCCTCTTTGAGTTTTAAGAGTTCTTTATATGTTTTATATATAAACCTTCTATCACATATATATGGTTTACAAATATTTTCTTCTCGTCTATGGCTTAATTTTTCATTTTCATAATGATGTCCTTTGAGACAAAGGTTTTTCATATTATGAAGTCTAATTTACCAATGTTTGTTTTATGTTTTGCTTTTGGCATTGAATATAAAAAGTGAAAGTTTAAAAACATCACAAAGATTTTATCTTATTTTCTTCTAGAAATTTTAGAGTGTTAACTTTTACATTTATATCTATAACTGATTTTGAGTTAACGAAAGGCTGCACTCTTTTTTTTTGCATATGTACATCCAATTAGCATTACTTACTGAAAAAACTATCTTTTCCTTATTGAATTTTCTTTTCATCTTTCCCAGACATTAGTTGACTGCTCTCATCATTTCTATTTAATATTGTATGAGAGGTTCTAGCCAGGGTGATTAAGCAAGAAAAATAAAAGGCATCTCAATTTGAAAAGGAAAAGTTAAACTGTGTTTGAAATAACATAATCTTATACGGAGAAAATTCTTTAAAATCCCTCCAAATCATTAGAGCTAATTAATGAATTCAGCACTGTTACACATTACCATGTGAAATTTGTACTAGTAATGAACAACACAAAAATTAAAACTAAGAAAACAGTATCATTTACAATAGCATAAAAAATAGCAAGTACTTAGACAAAATTTAACAAAAGTTTAAGACTTGTGCACTGAAAACCACAGAACATTGTGATCTAAAAAATAGAAAGGTATTTAATATTTATGGAGTGGAAGTAAGTATTATTCAGATGACAATTCTCAACAAATTGATCTACAGATTTAACACCATCTCCATTAATATCTCAGCCACCTTTTCCTGAAAATTAACAAGCTGACCCTAAAATTCATAAGAAAATGTAAGGGACCCAGAGTAACTGAAACAATCCTGAAAAAGAAGAACATAGTTGGATAACCCACCCTTTTTAATTTCAAAACTTATTACTAAAAAAAACCCCACAGTAATTAAGGTTCCATGGTGTTGAAATAAAGATAAACATTTTTATCAATAGAATAGAGAACTATAAATAGTTATATTTATAGTCAATACATTTTTGGCTGAGACAGTTCAGTGGGGAAAACATAGTCTTCAACAAATGGTGCTGACACCACTGGATATCCACTTGCAAAAGAATGAGGTTGGATCTTTCACTATATACAAATATGGACTAAAATGGATTATATATCTATGTTAGAGCTAAAACTGTAAAACTCTTATTGGGAGCAAACATAATAATAAATGATCACAATTGTATGTTAGGCAATAATTTCTTAGGAGACTAAAACATAAAAGGCAAAATAAATAATAGACGAATTGGGCTTCATTGAAATTTTGAACATTTGAGTTTCAAAGTAAGGATAAAGAAATCAAAAGAAAAACAGAATGTGAGAACATATTTGGAAGTCATATATATTACAGGAAACATATTCAGAATATACAAAGATCTCTTACAACTCAAAATAAAAAGATAAATAACCCAACTATAAAGTGGGTAAAGTATTTGAATAGATAATCTGCAAAGGAGATATACAAATGGCCCAAAGGCACATAAAAAGATGTTTGATATCATTAACTAGTAGGAAATACAAATCAAAACCACAAGACACTTCTTCAAACCTACTAGGATAGCTATAATTAAGACGGATATATTATAACAAGTGTTGGAGAGGATTTGGAAAAATTAGGACCTTCATCCATTGCTTGTGGGGAGTTGAAATGGTGAAGTCACTTTGGAAAACAGTTTAGCGGCTCCTTAAAAAGTTAAACACAGACTTAATACCTAGCAATTTTAATCCTAAATATATGCATGAAAGAAATAAAGAGTTATATCCATACAAAAACTTGTATGTGAATATTGATAGCAGAATTATTCATAATAACTCAAAATGGAAAGTACCCAAATGTCTACCAACAGAATGGATAATACATGGCATATTCATATGATGGAATATTTTTCAGCAATAAAAAGAAATGAATTGCTGACACATGCTACAATATGGGTGAACCTTGAAAACATTATGCAATGTGAAAGATGCCAGTCACAAAAGACAACATACTGTGTGATATTGGGCATATGAAGTTTCCAGAAAAGGCAAATATATAGAGACCAAAGTAGAATAATGGTTTCCTAGGGCTATAGAGAATTGAACTCTACACTCTTAGAGAGTGTAGAGTTTCTTTGGGGCTGATAAAACTGTTCTAAAATTAGGTAATGCTAATGATTGCACAACCCTGAATATATTAAAAATCAGTGAATTTTACACTAAATTTAATGGTATGTGAATTTTGCATCAGTAAGGCTGTCATAAAAATTAATTGATTGTAAATAAATATAAGCATTTATCTGTACTATCATTTCTGATCCACTGAGCTACATACCTATTTTTGTGCCAATATCACATTTATACAACTACTGTGGCCTTATTAGCAGGTATGATAATTTTTAAAATCAAATAGTCTTCCAATTTTGTTCTTTTACAGAATTGTTTTAGATATTCTACTTTGTCTGAATTTTCAGGTGAGTTGTAGAATCAGATTTTCAATTTCTACCAAAAAACAAAAATGCTTGACATACTTTTGGTTAGGAGATGCCTTGAATTTATAGGTCAATTTGCAGATAATTAGCATATTGACAATATTGAGTTATCAAATTCAGGAACATGGAATGTTCATCTACTTATTTAGATCTTTAATTTATCTGAGCTATGTTATATGATTTTCAGTGTACAAATTTTATACCTCTTTTGACAAATCTATTCCTATGTATTTTATTATTTTGGATGGTATTGTAGATGATAATAATTCCTTATTTTCATTTTTATATTGTTTACTACTGGTGTAAAGAAATACAATTAACTTTTGTTTATTGATCTGGTATCTTGCTACCTTCCTCAACTTTTTTTTATTAGTTCTAATAGATTTTGTGTGTATGTGTATATTTTGAGATGTTTAACATACAAAATTGTATCATTTATAGGAGTTTGATACTTTTTCTTTTCCAAACTGGTTGCCTTTAATTGGTTAATATTATTGTTATTATTATTATCATCATATGGGTTTAGAACCTCAAGTACAATGTTGAATAGAAGCATCAAAATCAGACATGCTTGCTTGTCCCTGACCCAAGCATTCAGTCTTTTATCATTAATGCTTACACTAGCTGTGAGATTTTTGTGTGTGGCCTGTATCATGTGAGAAATTTTCCTTCTATACCAAATCTGATGAGAGGTTTTTTTTTTTTTTTTTAATTATAAATGGGTGTCTTGTTTTTCAAATACTTTTTCTGCATGTATTGTGATCATATGGGTTGGGTCTTTCATTCTATCGATAGAATGTATTACATTAAGGTATTCTCATATAACATTAAGGCATTTCTTGCATTACTAGGATGAATCCTCTTGGTCATGGTGTGCATTTTTAAATATTGCCACATTTATTTTCCCAATATTTTACTGAGGAGTGTCAATTCCACACACTCCTAATCCCACAGGATGACACAAAACCAAAGTCCAGATGAGAGACAACACAAGAAGTGGGTCACTCTGTCATGGAGAAGTAGCCTCTAAACTGTAGCCAAGCAGTTTTATACATTTCCACAGGAGTCTCCAGCTGTATCCAAGAAGACAGAAAGTTGGAAAGTCCTGCAGTCACTGAAAGTAGGAAGATAGAGGAGAAATTTCCTGTGGCAGTCCCCCACAAGACAGGACTGAGAAATTGCACTGCAGCAACTTTTAGGAAGTTTCTTTTCCTTGATCTAGGAAGAATGCCAGGTTATTTACCAAAACTTGGGTTAGACTGATGTCAACCTACCTCTGAGGCCTGCCGACATGGCTTATGTGGAGATGTACAAGGATACCAGGGTTCCTTGACAAAGCTATTCTCTTACAAAATTCATCTGGGTCTGGGCTTTTGTGGGAAGATTTTAATTACAAATTAATTTCTTTTCTTACTATAGATCTATTCGGATTTGTTACTTCTTCTTCTTTTAGTAAAAAAAAAAAAATCTTCAGTCAATTTTGGTAATTTACGTCTTCCTAGGAAGTTTTTCATTTCATTAGCCTATAATCTTTTTTATTTCTGTAAGGTTGGTAGTAATGTCCCCCTTCTGTTCCTGATACTGGTAATTTTTGTCTTCTTTTTCTCATTCAGTCCAGTAACAAATTTGTCAATTTTATTGATCTTTTCAATGAACCAACTTTTTATTTTATTGAATTTTAAACACTTCCTAGTTTTCTGTTTCAGTATTTTTTCCTAATCCTTGTTGTGTATATTGATGCATTTAACTCTATTTTTGCTGCTTTTATTTGATATCTGTAGGTAGAAGCTTACATTATTGATTTGAAAATTTTTCTTTACCAATAAAAGCATTTCAATCATTAAGCATGATTTTAGCTATATTCCATAAATTTTGATATATTTTCCTTTTTATTGAACCTTAATGATTTTCTCTAATAAATGGGGTCTGATATTGATAATTATTTTCAAGACCAGACTAAAGGCATCTGAAGATATATTTTATAGGGTTTAGATTAGTCAATCAAATGTCTTGGGTGGTGAGAATTTTGTTATTCCTGCTTGATTTTTACTCTATCTTGTTTTGCAGCCAGCACTCACAGAGTTTAATGTTTCTAAGTGCCAAGGGCAGAGAAGTACAAGGTTTCTGCAAGACTTGGCAAAGGTGATTAACTACTTGGTGAGAGATTTCTCTCACTCCAAACAATTGGATTGTATTAATTAGCCCTTTGGTGAAGCTGTCCTGAAAAGTCACCTTTCTTTTTCATTTTCTCTGACTGCCCCCATGCCTAAAGAGCACAGAGTGTTCCTAAGACTACAAATAATCATGTTACATGGTATTATAATTAATGCTTAGTTTTGAAAATCCTGCTTTTGTTAGTAAAATGATATAAGGCAATGATACACACTCATTAAAAGGAGTGTGGTTATATTTAATTCTCAACTTCCTTAACTTTTGAATAAGCAAACCTAGAAACAGTGCTATAGTTTTCTTTTTTCTTTCTTTCTTTTCTTTTCTTTTCTTTTTTTTTTTTTTTGAGACGGAGCTTTGCTCTTGTTACCCAGGCTGGAGTGCAATGGCGTGATCTCGGCTCACCGCAACCTCCACCTCCTGGGTTCTGGCAATTCTCCTGCCTCAGCCTCCTGAGTAGCTGGGATAACAGGCACGTGCCACCACGACCAGCTAATTTTTTGTATTTTTAATAGAGACAGGGTTTCACCATGTTGACCAGGGTGGTCTCGATCTCTTGACCTCGTCATCCACCCGCCTCGGCCTCTCAAAGTGCTGGGATTACAGGCGTGAGCCACCGCACCCTGCCCTATAGTTTTCTTTTACGACAAGTGTAGCCCTGTGAATGTCTTGGATCAGGCATGATACACCTTTGGGGGTGTTAAAGATACTACTTATGTCTTAGCACAGAAAACCCTAGGCTATAATCCTGGCTTCAACTAGTGGTGCCACTTTGCTGGAACTAAGAAGAAAAGAGAGAAATGAGCACAGGAAATAGATTCTGAATATGTAAAATATTTAACTGCATTATTAAAATAAGCGAGTATTGATTTAATTTATTGTAAGTTGATTTTCTCTTGATAATGGGAGAGTTTCAAGGCATCTAACAATAGGTTTTTTAATACTGTTGATATTCTCTTGGGGTGAGTTGATGAGTTGGAGCATGATGTGGTCCTACAGTGAGACTAAAAACAAACCACTACCATCTACTGAGCTCTCAGTATATGTCAGGGCTATCACAAGTGGTTCTTTCACCTCCTATTTCTACTGACCTCCCCAGTGCATGTTGTTTATATCTTTGTATTAGCACTTTTTATGTTGAAACTCATATATCAGTTATGTCTACGTATAGTGTTTTCCCCCATAATTTTAAATCTTTAAGGATAATGGCTGTGTTGCAGTCATATTTGATCTTTCTCCATGTTTAGAGAAATGGTTTGTATATAACAAGCACTTGGTTCATACCTGTTAAACTGAATTTAAGTGAACAAGATTATAAGCTCAACTGACACATTTCGAAGAGATATAAAGAGCAAAACATAAGAAAATGACATAATAGAATTGCCAACCAAATATGGGTATATCAGAACAAGTGAACAAATAAGTAAATGATTCCTTAAAATGTGTTCAGAAAATGATAGCTTTAACAGGATGAAACTCTGCTAGGTATAAATATTGTTTAAGTTAAAGCTTTGCAGACAATCACCACAGTGTCTGATGTACATTGAACTTGTGAATAAAATTTTTTAATTTCCAAAGATGATCTCTATTTTAAAAATTGGAGCTTCCTAGAAGATTGGTTAAACTACTATATTTTTGATAAGCAATTTCCACCTCCTAATCAAGGGAACATATAGTAACTTTACCATATTGGCTGCCTACATTTAAAATGCCTTGTGAATCAGTAGGATCAAATATTTTGATTTTTGTGTGTGTAATAATTCAGATTTTTATATACCATGCTATTTACATAAAATTGAATTTATAAAAATTTAAGGAGAAATTTTTGCTCAACTCTTTATGTGATGCAAAGATAACCTGGTTTGACATATTGACATTTTTTTTTTTTTTAAGAAAACAAGATTCAAGAGAATTAATGTTGTGTGGTATAGAAAGAGCAAAGGACTGAGAGAGGCTGTGAATTTGAATGCAAGTTCTGCCAACAGATTAATGTATTTTGGAAAATGATATATCCCTTCATCTACAGGATTTCAGTTTTATCATCTGTAAAATAAAAAGGATCATATTAGAGATCTTTCTAGTTTAATTTTTTTATTTCTAAGTAGATATTTGTTCTCATAATATAGTTCTACAAAAAAATGCTAATAAACCCTATGTAGTTGGCATACATTTATGTTAAAAGATAAATGTATTGGTCGAGCAGCATCAGTGTAAAAATGGAATGTTCTTTAGGTTTAAAATTGTAAGCTTGTAATTAAATTATTAACTAATTTGTATCTTCCACACTGGAAGATATCCTTAACATTAGAAAACAATAAACATTAGCAACCCATAAACTTTGAAGGAAGCAGACATGATTTTTTAAACTGTTCCTTTATTTCTGTAATAAAAACCATGATTTTTCCTGGTACCCTCAGGGTATTCTATGAGAAATAATTAAATATTCTGTGAAGAAAACTTTAAAGAGAAAAAGCATTAGAAAATGCAAAATTTTATTGTTATTCTTTGACTGTCAGCAATGCATTTCCCAAGTGCTTTTTTGGACTCAAACATATTTATTGTTCTTTAGTTGTCCAGTTATTTCTTTGAAAACTCATTATTTTTAGCTGGCTGACAGCTTTTTATTCCTTAGAATAAAATTTAGGTAAACAAAGGCTCAGCCAAAAAAACTGTGAAACAATCAAATGTTTCCAAGTATGTGACCTGTCATCATCTTAGCCATTAATTCTTCCAAATGTTTTAGAAAAATTATTTCACAGTTGATATAATAATGGATCATGAAAATTGTAGGCTAAATAGAAAACAACAAAGAAGAAAGCAAAATATCACCCCTAATTTTATAATCTAAAAATAATTAGCTAATCTAAATCATTAGCTTTAAATAAATATTATTCCAGATATTTCTATATCCTTCTATGCTAATAGAGAAATATATGTACACTCACCAACACACATTTACACACATGGTAATAGTTTTATAAATGTGATCATATAGTAATTGCTAGTTTAGCAGTATTAAATAAGCAGAAGGCCTTAAGCCTGAGGCTGTTTCAGTAGTTTGAGATCCCATATAACAAACTGTAACCTAACTTAGTATATAAACAAACCAAAACCTAACTTAGGAGTTTGCAAACACAGCTGAGTTTCAGCCAATCACAAGCAGCCATGTTTCCATTAATCATAGTCAGCCAACGCATCACTCCATGCATAAATAAGGCAGATGCTTAACCAGAGCCAATCAGGTGATTCCTCTGCTTTCCTTCTGTGTCCTGGTCTATAACAGCTCTCTGCTCACACTGCTGGCGGCAGCTCTCTGAGCCTTCACTAGTTAAGGGTGTGGTCTAATTTGTGAATTATTCTCTGCTCAAATAAATTTTGCTAAATTTAATTTGACTGATGGGTTTTTTTTTTAACAGCAGTATTAAAATTAACTAATGTTTTACACACACACACACACACACACACACACACACACACACACACACACTAGATTGTTGTACCTGGGATAAATAATCTTTTACCACAAGAGTTCATAAAGATACCTCCAAAGTCAAAAAAATTATAAAAGCATCAAGATGATGTCAAAAAGTCTAAACTTAATTTTTGTATAGTATTTTATGATTTCCTTCTTATGTGAAAATAAGAAAGTGAGTGCTCGTTTTGCCTCTAACCCCTCTTATTTGAACTTCAGTTTTTGAAGTTTCTATTATTTGTTTTTCTTTGTCAAAAATTGTAAAACGCTCTTTTTCTGTAACAAATATCACTGATGTTTACTTTTATTTTTTCTTTATTTAGTGGATTCAGTACTCATCAAACACCACAGTCCTTTTTAATTGCCATCGTTCTTTTGATTTATCTTTTGGTTGGTTGGACTTTGTACTTTTCTGGAAAGTCTCATAAGTGTTATATTCCTAAACTTCTTAAATGTTTCAGTTTACAATTTTATTTATTTTGCTGCTTTAGAAAATTTTTATATTCTGTCTTTCAACCTATCTTCTGTGCCATACGTTGAGTGCACCACACTACTTCCTATTTCCTTGGCCCAGATAATCTTTTCCTTCCATTCATATCACATTTTGTCTACTTTATTAAACTTTTAGCCCACTTCCTTCACATACAGATGGTAATCTCATGTCTTTTTGTATGTCTGTGGCTTGATGTTTACAATTTATTTACTGGTTCGCAAATAGCCTTTGGATTTTTTGTTTCCCTGCCTCTGGAGCTTCTCTTTCAATTTTATTTTGTTGTTTATCTTAGCTTTGAACTCTTACATTATTGAATGTATGTTTTTGTTAAATTAATTTATAACATATTTCTGGGAAATGATGTTTTTATTGAATTTGTTCGATTATTTTTCCCATAACAAATTCTTCATCAGTTTTTGCATGCTATAATCTCTTGCGATATTTTTGATTTCTTTCTTTCTTTCCTTTTTTTTTTTTTGGTGTAGTATGGGTGTGTAGTTACTTCATTTAGCTTATGCTGAAAAGGAGCAGCTCTAAACAGACCTTCCATTGGACCTTATTTAGAGAGCAGGTGGTTACAATTTGCCTTTAACTGCCATATCTGAGAACCATCCCTCCTTAGTAGTTGAATTTTAGAGCTGTAGCATGTGAGTTCTAGCTACTTTTTCAGAGTCTTCTGGTGGGAAGGGGCCAGGAAAGAGGTAATTTTGTTAATACCAGAATGCAGCCTATGTTAGATGATCTGGCCTCTATTTTCTGATCTGAGATTTTTGTCCTACATCTAGTTGGAGTTATCGCCTTAGTCCTGTGGCAGTATATTCTGGGGTTTCAGGTCTTTTTATTTTTTCAGGTTGAAGCCCTGTCAAACGGTGAGCCCCAAAGATTTTGCTGCATTTGCTGAGAGTCCAAGTCCTAATATCTAATAATTTGGGCATCTACTGCTTAAGATTTCATCACAACTTTTTCCTAGTTGCTTATGTTTCTACGCAGTATATGCTCTTAATGAGATTTGTCAGAATTCGATTTTCTTTCTCCCTCTAATACAACTTCCAAGGCCTGGCTCTGCCTACCGAGATCTTGTATCATTCTTTGGCAAATATTTTTCAAAATTTAAGAAATGAAGATGGATTTCTTGTTTTGTATGGTTGCTACTGGTAAATTTTAATTTTTTTTTTTTCTGTTGTTGGGCATGTCGTCAACTTTTGGCTAATGGCCAATCTGTAATCTAACTTCCATCCCTCATCTATACCTTAGCGTCTCCATTTTTAAAATGTTTTAATTACCATTTAGGTTTCTAAATGCAACCATAAAAGCAAATCACATTTTCCCCTATTTCTAGGCACAAAAGCTAGCTGCAGACCTTTATACAAGCTCCAGTGAGTCAACCATGTCTCCCCCAACCCTTATCTGCCCTGACAGAGTTTTTGTTTTCTGGGGTCTGCTGCTTCCTTATTTTTGAAATATAAAGTTTAGTCTTATAGTTTGGAAATAATGATATTAAATGCCAGATTACTATGTGTGATGGTTAAGTGTCAACTTGATTGGATTGAAGGATGCAGAGTATTGTTCCTGGGCGTGTCTGTAAGGGTGTCGCTAAAGGAAATGAACATTTTAGTCAGCGAACTGAGAAAGGCAGACCCACTCAATTTGGGTTGGGTGGGTCTGGCATCCAGTTGGGTGCCAGAGTAGCCAGAAAAAGTAGGCAGAAGGTGGAATGAGCTGAATTGCTGAGTTGTCTTTAGGCCTTCATCTTTCTCCTGTGCTGGATGCTTTCTGCCCTTTAACATCAGACTCCAAGTTCTTTGGCTTTTGGACTCTAGGACTTAAACCAATGGCTCTCAGGCCTTTGGCCATAGACTGAAGGCTGCAGTGTTGCCTTCCCTACTTTTGAGATTTTGGGACTCAGGCTGAGCCACTACTGGCTTCCTTGCTACTCAACTTTCAGATGGTCTATCATGGGAATTCTATCATGTGAATCAATTCTCCTTAATAAATTTCCTTTCAGGTATACATATATCCTATTAGTTCTGTCCCTCTAGAGAACCCTAATACATTATATATACTAATTGTTCATAAACAATTACCTGATTAATTGGTTAATATTTCAAATAATTTTAATAATCTAGAACTTTATTGGGCCATGCCCTTAGATATTTATATACTAGTCACACAAATAAGTTAATTCAGTGCCTGGTATGTGCCACTTGATTTTAAATTGAGTGACATTAATACCAAGCATTGAATTAACTTCTACATTTCAGATTTAAAATTGAGATTTTATTTGCTATTTTTAATTATCTTCATTTATATGTTATTAATTTGAATATTTTAGAATGATATTGTTTATATTTTTAACTTTTTAAGTGCTAATTTGAACAATGAAAAAAATATTCTTTTGTTAAATAATATTTGGTTTCCATGGTCTAGCAAATTTGAAAGAGGAGAATTTTTAGATAAAAAACAATTTTGATTCTATTTAGGAGTAGAAGGAATGGTCCACAGTTATTATTTAACTAACGAGTCTGGTTTGGGCTGAATCCACATTTTCACTTTTGAGATTCTATTACTTACACTAAGGTTCCAAAATAAATAGACTTATAACTCAAATATGTTTTGTGTTTTGTTTGTTTACCCATAGTACTAAGAATATCTAGGGCTTAGAGATCTCCACACATTGACATACATCCAAAGAAATAAATTCCAAAGTCAGATACAGGTTTGGATCCAGTTGGTTGTATGTTAGAGAAACTGAGATTTAAGACATGCTGTAATAAAATACTTTCCTGACTTCGGAGAGGAGCAAATGAGCATGTAATTTCTTCTCCCTTAAATGTCTACCTACAGAAAATGTTATGGATTATGAGGAAACAAATAACATGCATGATGTCTTTACATTTTAATGAACTGCATACTCCATTAAAGTGGGTACATAGTCCTCCTCTTTACTTCAACTATTGTAGTTTCTATGTGGATGGAACACAACAATCAAATTTCTGCCCAATTCTACCTACCCAATACTTTCACTCTTTAGCCGTTAACATCACTCTCCCTGCTATATTTGCCTCACTCATTTCTTGCAGGTGCTTCTTTCAGCTTTCTTTTTATAAGTAGCAATCACTCACACTCTACTTCCCACATTTTAAAATTACCCAATTTCCGCATTTGCTCACCTATTGTTTAAAAAACTCGTTTCCTCTTTCTGTTACTGTACATACCATTTTTTCCATCATCAGCATTTTTTCACTGTATTCTTTCAAGTTCAATTTTTAAAATGTTGAAAGTCACCACTTGCCCACTTATGATATCCTGTGTATAGTATGATAACTATTATTCCATAGTTAGTATATGATTATTGATATTTTATTTTCTTCCATGATATCTTTGAAAGCTCGAGCAAATAAAAATGTTCCTTCTTTCAGTTCTGTTAGATCAGAATTGGACTGATTAAATATTGGTGGTTAAAAACTTTGCAGTGAAACCACGGTTTTCTTTTTCTTAATTATTTTCAGTACCTAATAATTATATTTCAACAGTGAAGTCATTCACTGAATACTCTCTTTAACCTTCGTGTTTCTTAGCACTCTTATATAACAAGACAGGAAAGAAAATTGCAGCAGTTATGTTTTGAAAGCAAAGAAGAATCCTTATGCATGAAAAAAATTTAAGCAGTATATTAACTTCCATTCAGATTATACTGCTCAAAGCAATTTACAAATTCAATACCATCCTTATCAAAATACCAATGTCATTTTCACATAATTACAAAAATCTGTTTTAAAGTTTATGTGGAACCAAAACAAGAGCACAAAAAGCCAAAGCTATGGTAAGTAAACAGAACAAAGCCAGAGGCATCACATTACTCAACTTCAAACTATACTGTAAAACTACAGTAACCAGAAGAGCTTGATACTTGTACACAAACAGACACATAGACCAACTGAACAGAATAGAGAATCCAGAAATAAATCTACACTCCTGCAACCATCTGATCTTTAACAAAATTGATCCCCCCCAAAAGTGAATATAGGACTTTCTATTCAATAAATGATGCTAGGATAACTGGCTAGCCATATGCAGAAGAATGAAATTGGACCTCTACCTCTCAGCATATTCAAAAATTAACTCAAGATAGATTACAGATTTAAATGTAAGGCCTCAAACTATAAAAATTGTAGCAGAAAACCTGGGAAACACCCTTCTCAATATTGGCTTTGGCAAAGAATTTTTTGCTATGTCGACAAAGCAATTTCAATTAAAAAAAGGTTGACAAGCAGGATCTAATTAAACTAAAGAGCTCTGCACAGCAAAATAAATTACCAACAGAGTAATCAGACAACCTATAGAATGGGAGAAAATGTTCATAAATGATACATCTGACAAAGGTCTAATATCCAGAATCTACAAGGAACTTAAATCCAAAAGCAAGAAACAACCCAATTAAGATATGGGCAAATGACATGAACAGACATTTCTCAAAAGAAGATATACACATGGCCAACAAATGTGAAAAAATGCTGAACATCACTAATCATCAGAAAAATGCAAATGAAAATCACAATGAGATACTATCTCATAGCAGTCAAAGTGGAAATTATTAAAAAGTCAAAAATTAACAGATGCTTGTGAAACTCTGAAGAAAAAAGAATGCTTATGCACTGTTGGTAGGAGGGCAAACAAGTACAGCTACCGTGAAAAGCAATTTGGAGATGCAAACAAGTACAGCTACCATGAAAAGCAATTTGGAGATTTCTCAGATAACTTAAAACAGAACTACTGTTTAACCCAGCAATCTCACTACCTAAAAGAAAACAATTCATTCTGTCAAAAAGACACATGTATTTGCATGTTTATTGCAGTGCCAGTCAAATAGCAAAGACATGGAATCAAGCCGGGTGCCCATCAACGGTGAATTGGATTAAAAAAATGTGGTACATATATACATGGAATACCATGCAGCCATAAAAAAGAATGAAATCATGTCCTTTGCAGCAACATGGATGTAACTGGAGGCCATTGTGATAAGCAAATTAATTTAAGAACAAAAACCAAATACCGTATTTTCTCACTTGTAAGTAGAAGCTAAACATTCAATACACATAAACATAAAGATGAGAACAATAGACACTGGTGAGTACTAGATGAGAGAGGTAGGCAAGGAAACAAACTACCAGTTGGGTACCATGCTCACTACCTGGGTGATGAGACAATTTGTACCCCAAACCTCAGCATCACTCAATATACTCATGTAACAAATCTGCAAATGTACCCCTTAACCTATAATAAAAGTTAAAATTGTAAAAAAGGTAAGCAAAAATCAATACAATACACTTTTAAATATCCAATGTAAATAATGTTAGTTATTATCTCTCGAAGTTTAAAGAAGCGCTTTTTAATGCAAGGTGGCTCTAGTAATGATCTTATAGGTTGGCTTACACTTGCAACTGAGTATTAATTTTATACTTTGGCATTTCATATATATTAGCCTGTTGTTACTATGAGTAATAAAATTGTTACAGAGTTCTGAAGTACTTTATATTCTAGTCAAGAAACCTGGTCACTCTTAGGTAAAGATACAGTGGGAAGGAAATAGTGAATATTCCAGTGAAATTCTAAGTGACACCAGTGTTAATTACAAATAAAGTTGAGTAGCTGAATCCAGGATGTTTATTATAGTATCCTCCCTTTGTGTTCTACTTTTTCAGCTTTCTGGGAGAAGAAATTTATGTTATTAGCCAGAGGGATCCCATCGCTTGTGGTAGATGGAAAACAATGAGGCCTTGGTGCAATGTATACTGATGAAAAAATTAATCAGCTAATACATTCTATTAAGCATTTAGCAATATGGTAGAATTAGTAACTGTAATGACAAACGTGATTGATTTCCAGACAAAAATAAAATGGAGTGGAGAGCAATTACTTAATGATTAAAAGCCAATAAGAAAGCCCAACAAGCACCTTAGAAGTTTCTAAAGAGACAACCACCACCTCCAATGAGAAGGAAGTATAAACTTAGGACTAGGACTGGGGTTTAATTGTCAGAGTAGTTGAGTGCCAATGAATTTGAACTTCCAAGTAAAGCTGTGCCAAGATTTAAGCATTGCTTGGGACATAATGGGATCCTGACAAAGATGATGGGAGATCTGGGTTGATACTATCAAACATTTTGAAGGGCATGACTCCCCCAAACCCTCTGAATTTGCACAACCAGCCTCTCTGCTAGAAGATAGCACTCTCTTTGCTTGAAAATGAAGCAGAGGCTTCTCCTTTGCAATGGAGAAAGGGAATGCACTTCCACAGAGTTAGAGAACCTAGCCAATATATACTAATTCTGAGGGTGCTTGATCAGAATGGCTGAAAAATAATGTTGGATAAGGGAAAACTTATCAATTTGAGCTTCTCAGAACACAGAATTTAACACTCTGACAATACTCCTTTAGTAGGATGGTTTCTAGAAGCAAGGAACAAGCAATGGCCTCTGTGAGCAGTAAGGCAACTTTTGTTGCCAGGGATAAATAGTAAATATTTTAAGATTTGCAGGCCACATGGTCTTGATTGCCACTCATCAACTCTGGCATTGTAGTGGAAAAGCCGCCATAAATAACACATATATAAATGATGATGGCTGTGTGTGTTTCAATAAAACTTGATTTACAAACAGATAACAGGCTGGATTCAAGATGTGAGGCATTATTTGCTGACCTCTGGACCATATTAAGTGACGTTGAAATGCCAGAATATACACGGCACTCTGAAAGAATCAGAGCAGGGCTCATGATAGAGCAAATAAAAAACACAAGCTCAGGAGACCCAGTAAAGGACTATGTTCCATGGGAAGGCCCACAAAACACACTATTCACCCAAACCATCAGGAATATGCTTGGGAGAGGGGCACCTGGGTCACTTAGTAATTTAGTGGTGGCCTGCAGAGGCAGGCCAAGGCTGATGGTAGGAAATACCATTCCAGAACTAATAGCACTGTGGATGAGGAGCATACTGAAAAACGAATAACAGGTGGCAGGATGTATGAATTACGAGCCAAGTATATGTAATTATCACAGTAGTGGCAAGCTTGGAGGGGAAATCTGGTGGCCTGACTAGCAGAGAGCTATGGAGACCATCAAACATGGTATCTCTAGCAGTAGAATACATGGCTATCTTATGATTTGTTACTCGACCTGTACAAAAAATTTACAGGTAATTATTAGAAGGCTGAGGTATGTTACCCCAATTAAAAATCATGATTTTAGCTTTCATTTCTGGCCCTCAACCAGTTTCACACGTGGGTTTCACTGCCTATAGAGAAACTTAATCCTTAAGAGGAAATACCTTGCAATGTCATGACAGTGTCGACAGTAATGTGTTCTCAATGTTTTCCACAAAGGTTCTTTATGGACATTTACTCAGATGACTATAAAATGAGGAAAGGGGGAATGCCCAAACATTTTCAGAAATGCTTGATCCAGGGTCCAGGTTGCCATCTTGATGCTCTGTTAGAGTGGGGATGTATAGGAGCCAGGTAATAAAACATAGTGGGCTCAAGACCTACTCAATGGTCATCACCCCAGTCTTTGTACAAGTGAGTTAGCATGCTTAATGTTTAGCACATTCCCCACATTGACTTTTGGCCTTTGGAATAAGAGCTATTGTTGTAGAAAATATTAAATGAAAACATGTAATCCTGTGCAATTCCCTAATTCATCTCTTTCCACCCATTCTTTAACCAAATAGTAAATCAATCAGTATATTTAATCTGAAGAGCAATGGAAGCAATTAGAATCACCCTTAAAGACATGCAAAATGCAGAATGGTAATTTCCATTATATTTCTATTTGCTTTACCAGTCTGGCCCTTGCAATAAGCTGATGGATCCTGGACCACCACAAACTCGACCAAGTAAGAAACCCGATTTTAGCTGTTGTGCCAGATATGTTGTTGTTGCTAGAGGAGATTAACACAACTTTGGGTACATTGTTTATGACTATTGATTTGGGAAATTGAATTTTATCAGAAAAGAGAATCAGAAATTGTTTACATTTATGTGGAACAGATTACAGAATACTTTTACACTTTTATTCAAGAGTATGTAAAGTCTCCTACCTTCTGCTAACCATACAGCCTACTCAGCACTTCTCCATGCTCATTATCTATCTCCATGCCCTTTCAATCTATTCTCAATCTTTTGCCACCTTAACCTCTATTACTTATTAGTGCTGAGACCTTTCGTATGATAGATACATAATTTTTCTAGGCCTCATTTCTTTATGTATAAATATGTATAATAGTTATATGCTTCAGCATTAGCATGAGAATTAAATAAGTCTTGTGTTACAAGTTATTGTGTAACCATGGATAATATCAGGTACCTTAAACTTTGTTAAATGTAATCAGGGCTAACTAGGAAAATGGAAGAAATTTAATGCAGGGAACTGGTTACATAGGTGACGGTGGAGATGAGAGCCGAACAAGAAACAAAAGAGGATCCAGAAACTAAAAGCACATAAGTGTTCATTAACTAGACTTGAAAGCCAAAGGAACAAAATAAGCTGGTGTTATTGGAGTCTAGAAGCTAGTTTGACTCAGTGGAAACTGGAACCTTGGTAGGCTTGTCTGTTGCTAACTGAAGCCAAAGAGGAAATATAGCCTTTTTCAAAAAAGCTGACCAAAGCAATGGATGGAGAGAGAAATACCAGGGTTACTCCCTTCCCCTGGCCCTCCAATACCTTGCCTCTCATTGGCCAGAAGTCAATTGACATGGAGCCAGGGAAGCACCACCTGCAGAGGTCAGCCCAAAGCACAGGAAGGATCTGAAGCCAACCATGTTTTCATCTCTAAGAGTTCATGACATCAGCTCCCATCCTTGTGAACAGGGGTGGGGTTTTCACAATGGGAAAACATATTCTCACTGTCAGCTCTTCTGGAATTAGATTAATCCTGATTTAGGAAGTGAGGAACTGATGGAATACTAATCAGCAAAAAAAGGAACAAGCTATAGATAATTTCAACAACATGGATCAATTTCAAATGCACTATATTAAATGAAAGATGCCAGAAACAAAAGAATACAGACTGTATTATTTCATTTGTATAAAAATCTAGAAAAATAATAATAACGATAGAAAGCAAATCAGTGGTTTCTGGGAGCCAGGGTTGGGGGGAAGAAGATAAACTTTAAAATGTACAAGAAAACTTTTTAGGGTAATAGAAGTTTTCTATATTGTAACTGTAGTGGGTGTTATGTAACTACATACAGTTCTCAAAACCTATAGCACATTTAAAGGGGGTAAACTATATTTTAAACAAATATAACTCATAAAGCTAATCAAAATGAATCAAATTGTTATATATCTATTGTTTACTTTCTTTAAAGTGAGGTTTAATTCATTACTGAAAAATGACAAGTCTCCTGTTCTCCAAATTTGTTCCTTTTTCTGGTCTTAGAAACTCAGAAAATGGATTTCTGTCATGTGGAAGACTGATTTCCACAAGTTGAAGCCCAGATTTTTCTAAAATCACATTTAAAACTTTAGTTCTAACAATAGGCATGCATCTGAAATCTTCAGTATATTTTCCACTTTTCATTTAGCTTTTCACCAGGCAAGTACAGATCGAGTATATGATTCACAGGAGTGACACTTTTAGCACTGCTATCAGGTGCATTGATAATTATTTTCCTATAAGAACATCTAAACAGCAGCTAGGTTAGAAGGAAAATGATACTGTCAAGAACTCTGGATTCCACATGAAGGGATTGTTTTGGGAAATTATTTCCAGAAAAAAAAAACCTATATAACTCCACGACCTCATTGGCGGGAAAATTTTAAGCATTCTTGCCTAAAATAGCAAAGTTGGACTTTGAAGTTACGGGAAATGATAAACACATTGAAAATCTGGAATAAACTTCTCCAGAGATTAAAATAAACATCACAAAGTACAGTGTATAGAAGAGTGCTGATTTAACTCAATATCATTATGAAAAAGAGGGGTGGTACAATTTGAAAACTTAATGAAACTGACCGGAATTCCAGAAAACCCTGCTTCATGGAATTTTGGCGAGACTGATGGAGGAGTTGATTACAGTCTAATGTCATATGGAACTTACATTCAAATACTAGTACTATAGATAAGATTCATAATGCAGGATTAAAGACAAGTCGTCACTAGAAAAAGAAATCATTGTAGGGAGAGATTTGAACTGATATTCTTGATGTTGGATAGGCTGTCTTGTGAAAAGGAAAATCTTTGTCTCCTTGGAGCTAAGCCTGGAAATGCAGGCTAGGAAGGGAAGCTGCTTGAAAAACCAAAGAGGGCATAGTTATTGTTTCCTGTCTAATTGTCAGTAACACAAGCAGATCAATTTATCTCCTTTGACATACTGAAGTTACGCAAAGACTGCTGGGTAGGAGGCCTGCTGACATCACGCAGACCCTATTTTTGCCTCTGAAATAAATTCAAGGGAACTTTTCTGTCTCCTAGAATGGGGGAATTGGTATGAAAGAATGGGATAATCTTACATTACCTGCCTGGAAATGTCGTATCTTTTTGGAATCTTCATGCTTTTCATAAATTATCTCAGTCACAATGGGCAGAATTAGCCATTTGTGTAGATTTTTATCATTTGAAATATATCATTAAACGATATAATAAATAGGAAGACTGAGCAGTACGCACTACTAAGGCAAATTTGTACCCCTGAACTTAAAATGAAAGTAAAAAAGAAAATGTATTGTACCTGAGTTTCCAACATTATGCAAATAGTTTCCAATGTCACTTTGAGGTATTAAAGCTGTACTTAATTAAGAGAGTTGGAACTTTGACAATAGAGTTTATAGAACTTTGTTATAACGTCAGCTAGCAATACAGTGAAGAGCTAAAATGTCATTTCCCAAGCTGCAACACAGAAACTTGATAGTCATGAAATTTTATCATCCTAAAATATGTGTCTTTAGTAAATCATACTGTAACTTTAACCTACGTGCCATAATAATGGAATTTTAAATCAATAAGTTATTCATCACTTGCAAAAGATCTTATTGATTGGGAGAAACAAAGGAAATTTTTTTCACTGGATTCTTATTTCAAACCCTTTCTGTCATTGCATTGTGATTTTAAGTGCATTATGTTTTATGGCATCATATTCTGTGTAGTTCTATTTTCTTTGAATACAGAGAGGCTGTAGATGAGGCAGACTAAAAGATAATATTAATCTTGGGGGAAAACTTGCATTAGGAAGCTAAACAGATGTATGGAATACGCTTTAATTCCTCAAGGCGTTTCAGGTGTCAGTTGGCTTTTGTTTCTGGACACTATCTGTCAGATTACATTCAGCTATCTCATTTTTATATTCCTGGGGATTGATTTCATTAATGAAGAACATGCCAGAACTCAGGGTTATCTGCAGTGAAAGATAACTTCTTCAGGCCTCAGAAGCTGAAAGATGACTGGATGGCCATTTCTTCTTAAATGGAAGAAATTAAAGTTTGGGGTTGTAGTGTGAAAGCTCTTAACAACAAGCTGAAAACACACTTCAAAAATTGTTGGCAAGTGTTTACAATCAACTGAAACTATTTCAGGGCACTTTGAGGAGAACAAGGAGGCCTGGACTGCTGCTGTGAGAACTTGGTGCAGAGAGTTCTCATCTTACGGAAAGTTAATACCAAACATTTTCCCATCTATAGGGAGGATGATGTTGAGTTGGAATGAACACTTAGAATAAAAAATATGTGTTACAGAGGTAACAAATAAAAGACAAGACTAGGACGTAATGACACATATTTTAAACTGGCTTCAACATTTTACATTCATGTCTCTTACTGCTTCATGTGCTAAATGAAGGCAGTCAGACTGTAAATCCTTGTATTATATTAAAATTTAATTTCTAAATATGACATTCAAATACAAGCCATCATGTAGATTCAAAATGTGAATCATCACTTACTTATATAAGAACCCAAGTATTTAATTCATTTGTAATTATATTAAATCCTTGTAAATTCTTGTATTATATTAAAATTTAATTTCCAAGTATGTCACTCAAATACAAATCAAGATGTAGATAAAATGTGAATCACCACTTACTTATATAAAAACCTGAGTATTTAATTCATTTTCTGATGTCTAACTTTATCTAAAGCACAGCAATTTAACTCTGTAACTATTTATTAGGGTTGATTTTTTTTAATGCTTTAGCACTGGGGTGGGCTGTTTGTTGGAACAAACAACTTTGGTTAAGTGATCTTCTGTAGCTATGTATGCTGCAAGATAACCCTTACAGACACTCTAGGAATATTGACATGAAGAAAAATGCAGTTTTAAAATTCTTTTCTATAAATCATAAAGTATCAGCATGATAAAAGCCAGTATTTTGCTAATCTCATTAAGGAAGCATGGGTATTTCACTGAATCTGGAATAAACTACTGCTTGGCATTCCCTTGTAGGAAGAAAATTTATTTCAGTATAAGCTTTTGCTCTTTTCTATTTTCTCATGTAACTTAGGGATAACATGTCTGTTTACTGTAGACTCATAAGCTCTATTAAAGCTAGTTTCCTACTTTTTCTATAACATTTTTATCTAAGTTGGGCTTTAGACAGTCTGTTTTAAAAAAGCATTTTAGAACAAAATGTTCCTTCTCACCCCCCAGAAGCACCTAAGTTCAAATTCTATTGTATAATTTGGAGTTTACTGGCATTCTTATTTATAGAATGAATTTTATTCATTCTAGAGATAGCTATTCCCATTTTACAACTTCTGTTTGCTTGAATTTTTTTCCAAAAAAGCATCCAATATATTTTCTATTTATATATACAAAATCAGAACAGCTTTTATAATATGAAATATTTTACAAAATAGTCTACATACTTAAGACATTATGAATTTGGTTTATTGAAGTCTGATTGTGGTAAACCACCATGAAGCTTTCATTGGTTTCCCAACACTGCCTTCAACCATGTTGTTGATTCATTCAACCTCTTTTAAGATTATCTTGGTCAGATTCTATATCTTTATGGTCACTTTTGAGTATAAAAAGCTCTTTTTAAAAATTTCCATTTCATCTTTTTTATGTTCATCTCTCTCTCTCTTTTTTTTTAAACTTATCTCTAGAAGCTTTGTCAGAGGAAATTAAATTGAAGAAATGCTGTTATTTAGTACTTTCTTCTCTGCCTTTTTGTTAATAAAAAGAGGAGGTATGGCTTCTGTTTTATGGTTCTTCATGTAAGGAGTTTGGAAGTTTTCCCTCTATCTTAATGACAAGTAAAAAGCTGAACACACTGAAAAATCAACCACTTTTTTTTTGATCCATAAGAGATTGAGATCACAGAGCAAACTGTTTCCCCCAAGACAGGAGGGAAAAATAGATAATTACTGATAATCACAATTTACTGGAGCAGAAACTCACTAAGGAAAGCTACCTGAGAACCAGTGTCCACATAGGAAAAACAGAACCATAATTGATAAATTGCAAGAGGCTCAGTGTGGACAATTTTAAGAGTCAAAAACTCCAGGGAAACCCAGTCATGGTGTGGCCCCCACACTTTTGTGAGTTTTAATTCAGGACTGTCATCAGATTCTGACAGTGAATATTAGAGAAAAGTCACCTTGTGCTTCTTTGAGGAAGACAGGAAAAGGGATCATTTTGAAATAGACCAGAGTGCTCTGTTCCTAACTAGGCCTGCCTCAGGAGAAACTAGTTAACTGTACCCTACCTAACTTGTTGGAGGTATCAGAGCCTACCTGACCTAGAGGAATGAGAAATACCCAGTTCTATCCAGTTCTAGCCTTCCATGTTGGAGAAGGAAAATATCCAGCTCCAGGCCAATCTAAGCATCCTAACCCAACTAAGGTGAGAGGAGAGAAGAAAGAAAACCTGAGAAATACTCATAAAGTTCACAGAAAGAAGCATAGGCTCATTAAAAGACTCAGACTAAATCAGAGGAATAGGGAATGCTTCCCCTCCCCCAATACCTTATCAATACATTACAAAAGACCTAGTTACAACAGTTCCTTTGACCCAGCACATCACATCTGGCTATCCCCAACAACATCCTGCTTAAAAAAAAAAAAAATACAAAGCATACTAAAAGGAAAAAAAACACAATTTAAAGACAGGGCAAACAACAGAACCAGACATGGAAGGGATGTTAAAATTAGACTGGGAATTTAAAGCAACTATGATTAAGATACTAAGGGATCTAATAGATAAAGTAGCATGCAAGAACAGAAGGGCAATGTAAACAGAAGATGGAAATCCTAAGAAATAACCAAAACAAATGTTAGGAATAAAAAGCCCTATAACAGAATTAAGAATACCGTTGATGAGCTGATTCATAGACTGTACATGGCTGAGGAAAGAATCTCTGAGCTTGAGGACATATCAATGGAAGCCTTCAAAGGTGAAGGCAAAGAAAACAAAGACTTAAAAAATATTCAGGATATCAGCCGGGTGCGGTGGCTCACGCCTGTAATCCCAGCACTTTGGGAGGCCGAGGCGGGTGGATCACGAGGTCAAGAGATCGAGACCATCCTGGTCATCATGGTGAAACCTCGTTTCTACTAAAAATACAAAAAATTAGCTGGGCACGGTGTGTGCCTGTAATCCCAGATACTCAAGAGGCTGAGGCAGGAGAATTGCCTGAACCCAAGAGGCGGAGGTTGCGGTGAGCCGAGATCGTGCCATTGCACTCCAGCCTGGGTAACAAGAGTGAAACTCCATCTCAAAAAAAAAAAAAATCCAGGATATCAAAGAACTGTGGGTTAACTACAAAAGGTATAACATACACATAATAGGAATACCAGATGGAGACGAAAAAAAAAAAAAACAGTAGAAATATTTGAATAGTAATTGAAAATATTCTGAAATTAATATCAGACAATGAACCATAGATCCAAGAATCTCAGAGATCAAGCAGAATAAATGCCCCCCAAAACCCCCAAAATCAAAAATGAAAAAAGCAACACCTAGGCGTATCACATTCAAAATTCAGGAAAATCAAAGATAAAGAAAAAATCTAGGAAGAAGCTGGGGATAGGTGGGTAAAAAAAATACCTTATCTACAGAGGAGCAAAAATAAGAATTACACCTGACTTCTCAGAAACCATGCAAGCAAAAAAGAAAAGAAAAGAAAAGAGTGGAGTAAAATATTTAAAGTGTTTAAAGAGAAAAAGCTGTGTCAACCTAGAATTCTGTACCCTGTAAATTATCCTTCAGGAGAAAAATACTTTCTCAGACAAATAAAAATTGAGGGAATTAGGTATCAGTTGAACTGCCTTGCAAGGAAGTTTAAACATTCTTAGAAAGAAAATAATATTTTAAAAATCTCGGAAAAAATATATAAATAAAAGAACATTGAAGAAAGAATAAGTGAAAATAAAATAAAAACTTATCTTCTAACAGCTTATTTAAAATAATAATAGCAACAATGTATTTTATGGTATACTTAGGTATGCATTATAAGCATTATGTATGTTTATACGTAAGTGAAACAAATGACAGCAATGACACAAGAACGATAAGGAAAGATTAGGATTATTTTGTTATTATAAGGTACTTGCACCACTTACACAACTGTGAGATAATATAGTGTAATTTTTTTTTTTTTTTTTTTTTTTTTTTTGAGATGGAGTTTCGCTCTTGTTACCCAGGCTGGAGTGCAATGGCGTGATCTCGGCTCACCGCAACCTCCGCCTCCTGGGATCAGGCAATTCTCCTGCATCAGCCTCCTGAGTAGCTGGGATTACAGGCACGCGCCACCGTGCCCAGCTAAGTTTTTGTATCTTTAGTAGAGACGGGGTTTCACCATGTTGACCAGGATGGTCTCGATCTCTTGACCTCGTGATCCACCCGCCTCGGCCTCCCAAAGTGCTGGGATTACAGGCTTGAGCCACCGCGCCCGGCCCAATATAGTGTAATTTTAAGTGGATTTGGATTAGTTATAAATGTATATTGCCACCGCTCTAAGACAAACATGAAAAAATGTATGACTGAAATGCTAAAAAAGGGAAGAAAATCCCATGTTGTTAATGAGAAAATGATTTTGAATTTTTAAAGATTATCCGGGGCTTTCATTCTGGTTACCTAGATCAATGCCTTCTATACTATCTTTAAATTGTTCTTGTTTACTGTTTATTAACAGTAGACAGTAAACTTTAAATTGTCCTTGTTTGTTGTCTATTAATAGTATCTGCTCATTTGAAAAAATGGATAACCCTTCTTCTTCGTTGTCATGGTTTACCATTCTAGGATGATCCTTGTAAACTCAAGGTTCTGCAACACCCTGACTACAACTTGAATACAGATTACCTGTATTAGTCAGACTAATTTTATTTAAACGACTTTTGCAAGAGCTTTCATTTACTTTAGAACACTGTCATCTTATAATATTTACCTCAAAGATAAACTCTGTAACAACATTTTCAAGGTCTCAATGGTGGTGTCCTACCCTATTGATTCAAGCTTTTTAAAAAAATTTTATTGCATTTTAGGTTTGGGGGTAGATGTGAAGAACATGCAGGATTGTTGCATAGGTACATACATGGCAATGTGGTTTGCTGCCTTCCTCCCCATCAGCTATACCTGGCATTTCTCCCCATGTTATCACTCCCCAACTCCCCCCCATTGTCCCTCCCCTAGTTCCCCCCATAGACCTCAGTGTGTGATGCTCCCCTCCCTGTGTCCATGTGTTCCCATTGTTCAACACCTGCTTATGAGTGAGAATATGCAGTGTTTGATTACCCAAACTTTTTTTTTTTTTTTTCAGCACTAGAGAATGCTGCGCTTTGCTTTAGGCACATCTGTGTCTTCCTGTCTTCAATGTATTGGGAACACATGTCTGTGTGTTTTACTAAATACTTCCCCTCTCCAAAGCAGAACGACTCCTAACTTCACTCCCCTGCCCAAATATTGAGTTTTAAGTGGTACTATCTGCCATGAAATATTTCTGGAATGCTTCAGCTCATTTAGATGATTTCACAATTTTTAGGTAGAGTAAATAGAGTTCATATTTGTTGCTTTTCATTCAGTACGTATCCTGCTATGTTAGTTTCTCTTTGGATTCAGGTTACAATCACATTAGTATTTACCAAGGTTGATGATCATACCTTAAATTTGTTTGTCTGCCCTAAAACAGGTACCATAGTGTTTGACAGGTAGACAATAGTTTTTAAAAGTATGGTTTATGGGTAAATACATAATACAGTGCAGCAGAAGGAGCACTAGGCCAGGCATCAGAATAGTGATGTGGCCTTAAGAAATCTTAACTTCCTGATCCTCAGCTATCTGGTCTATGAAATAGAAAAGTGATGTTTTTTTCTGGATATTTTGAATAATTGTTAGGAGTTGCAAATAGGATGGAAATATCTTCTTAATTTGAAAATAATACTTTAGCTATTACTTTAGGTGAATTTATAAGGTCAATTTATTTGTTTTTTTTTTTTTTTTAAAGTTCAACATAAAGAAAACTACCAAAGTTGGATAGAAAGGGATTTTTGGTTATCCACACTCAGAAAACAAGTTGCTTACAAATTTCAGGGGGAAAAAATTCCTAATTTGTTTTGGGGAAATAAATTTATTCCATCTCACGAGGATGCTTACACACAGAAAAATTTTGTGTCTAAAACCAATGACAGCACTAGAAATACAACACAAATCTTTGAATTCTTGGGAATTTGAATATCTATGAAGTATTTTATACCCTTGTAAAATGAAGACAGCAACCAAAATTTGGAAATAAAACCTGAGTTTTTTAATGTGGGTTTTTATGCTTTATTAAATCTAAAAAGCATACGTTTTCTGAATTTAAAAACACATAATGTCCTTTATGGTTTTACTTACCATGATTTAAAGCCAAAAAGGGAATTGGTGAATAGTAAGAGAGGAATGTAGGCCATTCTGTCATGGGCTTTCCTTGTTGATTCTTCTTTGCCTGGTATTGTTCAAAGATGTTCCAAAGTTTACATTTGAGGAGATCAACTCCCGATATACTTTCTGGGTTTATGACTTTATGAAAATTGACTGAAACACTTGAGGGGAATTAAATATACTTTCTTCTTCTATGACTAATACTTCCACTTAAAATGTGGAGAGTAATGCACACTCAAAACTTCAACTACAAAACAAATCAAGTCGAATTTTTATTTTCTCAATGTTCTGCTTTGTTTTGTTGAGGTTTGTGATGCAATTCTCTACAGAGAAATAAACAAATGCCAGCAAATCTGTATGGCATCAAATCAAGCTGGAAAAGAATTTGTCTTGTTTTGTAACCTCTCCGTGATGGCAGAGGAACACTGTGACCAGGATGAAGAAATGCTGACTCAGTGTTTTTACGTCCTGGAATTTTAACAGCCATGTATGTCATCAACCTTCCTACCAGTAAAATTACATTTATTTGACCTAAGTAATTTAAGTATATCTTTTTACTAAATTTCTATTTACCTCTAGATTTTTGAACATTTTACCACAAACACTTTGCTTTCTCTGGCTTAAATAATTAGGGACTAATTCTGTGGCTTTCACTTAGAAAATATAGTCCCGGAAGTCAATTCTAGGTTATAAATTTACTCAAATTCCTTCATTTTTTCCAAATTTGAATGCTGTTCTCAGACCATATTAATAAGGTGGGGTTGTTGGAAGTGTACTGGAGGTAATTATTGTTTTTGTTTCTGAAATAAGATTTGTAATTTAGTTCCTTAACATAATTTCTAATTTTCTTATTTTTTTAAATATATATTTCATTGCATTTTCGGTTTTGGGATACAGTGAAGAACATGCAAGATTGTTGCATAGGTACATACATGGCAATGTGGTTCACTGCCTTTCTCCCCACCTATATCTGGCATTTCTTCCCATGTTTTCCCTCCCCAACTCCCCACCCTCCACTGTACCACCCCTAGTTCCCCTGTACAGACCCCAGTGTGTGATGCTCCCCTCCATGTGTCCATATGTTCTCATTGTTCAAAATCTGCCTATGAGTGAGAACATGCGGTGTTTTATTTTCTGTTCTTGTGTCAGTTTGCTGAGAATGATGGCTTCCAGGTTCATCCATGTCCCTGCAAAGGACACGACTCATCGTTTTTTTTTTAATGACTGCATAGTATTTCATGGTATTCTAATTTTCTAAATAATCTCAATGCCTTTTTAAACAGAAAAGAAAACTTGACAGTAGCTAATTTATGTCACATATATATATTAAGGTATATATACAAAGATTATATATATATACACATATATATGCTGAGTGAAAAATTGGTAGATAACTTTCTGAATAAATAAATAATTTATTTTTCTGCTCTTAAACTGAATACTATTTTTTTTGAAAAAGGCCAGCTAAATCTATTACAAAGTTAGTTTAAACACTTTGAAAAACATCAAAGATTCATCAGTTCTATAGTTGAATAGATGTTCTTCATGTTTCAGTTTTTTTCTCCCATTTGTTTCCAAGAAATTTCCATATCCTATATCTTACTGCTTTCTCTTGTATTCCCATCATTCTTTCATTCTCCTCAGTCATGGCCCTAATTGAAATTTTTATTGTTTTTGTCATGTTGAATTTTGTTAGTTGCTGGACTAATATTCTTATCTATAGTCTCATTTTCTTTTAAGACATCGGTAGTAGATATCTGTGCTTCTCATCGATGTTTTCTATTCTCCTCCTTCCAACAACTGGTAAAGCTGCACTGTTCTGTTTCCATGTGGGATCTGAGATGTGATGTGGTGCTTCCTGGTGGAAGCTTATCTGGGCAGAGTTCAAGTCACCATGCCCCTACCTCTGCTGCTGTTTCAGATAGCAGGAGCCCTGAATAAATATGAAATGGAAGAGCACCCTCTCCCTCATCCTAAACCCAAGATAGATCAGAAAATAGTTTATTTTAAGCCACTGAGAATTTTAGAGTTGTTTTTGACTACAATATAACATAGGCTTTCTTAACTAATAACATGACTCTATTCACAAAGTAGGTCTTTTTAAGCAATAAAGTAACATAAATTTAAGAAGAGCGAATCTGGAATCAGAGAAACAGTCTAGGAAGCTACTTCAAGAGTTCCCTAAGACTTAGCTTCTAGCCAAGATAGAATTACAAAGAGTAAATTTACCATCATGCCTGATTCAAACAAATAATGAGCAAAATATATGAAACAATGGTTTTAAAGACACTGTACATTAGCCAATGCAGGGCAGTGATTCCTGAGCAATTGAAAACAAATGAAGTGAGGCCTGTGTATTTCTAATTTCCTTAATAGTGAGTTTAAGCTCTTGGGTAGGAAAGCTTTCAGGTAGAGCCCAGTAGAACTCTGAAGTTGAGGACATGGAGCTAGCCATCTGGGGAGATCAAGGCAATTACAGTTCATGGGGCAGAATATGGGATAGAAGAAAGAAGCACAGAGAGAACTTCTGACATATGCAGAAGATCACCCTTTAGTATTCAACTGAGTAGTGGTGAGCTCATGCATGTGAAGAAACTATCTGATCAATCTAAAAAGACTAGAAAGAGTAGTGTCTAAGATCCATACAGGAGCCAGCAAAGTACCTCTTCTCACCAGATAGACTGGAAAACCTCATGATACATGAGGCTTTAGAAAGAGTACTTAGAAGAGGCCAGGTGTGGTGGCTCACACCTGTAATAGCAGCACATTGGGAGGCCAAGACGGGCAGATCATGAGTTCAAGAGATCGAGGCCATCCTGGCCAACATGGTGAAACCCTGTCTCTACTAAATATACAAAAATTAGCTGGGCATGTTGGCGTACACCTGTAGTACCAGCTACTTGGGAAGCTGAGGCAGGAGAATTGCTTGAACCTGGGAGGCAGAGGTTGCAGCGAGCCATCATCATGCCATTACACTTCAACCTGGTAACAGAGTGAGACTCTGTCTCAAAAACAAACAAACAAACAAAAAGTACCTAGAAGGCTCTTGGTTCATTAGTGAGTAATAATTAATCCTAGACAAAGGCTACTCTGGTCCTGTGGAAGTGTTTCCAAAATACTGCATCCAAGAAAAAAGTTTAAAAATATTTATAGCAATACAAAAATATCTAGCACCCAACAAGATAAAATTCATCATGTCTGGAATCCAATTTAAAAGTTGTGAGAAATACAGAGAAGATGAAAACATGACCCATAATAAGTAGGAAAATAATTAAAATGTACACAGAAATCATAGAGATGTTAGAATTAGCAGTCAAAGGCCAGGCATGCTGATACGTGCCTATAATCCTAGCACTTTGGGAGGCTGACGTGGGTGGAATATCTGAAGTCAGGAGTTTGAGACCAGCCTGGCCAACAGGGTAAAACCCCATCTCTCCACTAAAAATACAAAAAAATTAGCCAGGCATTGTGTTAGGTGCCTGTAATCCCAGCCACTTGAGAAACTGAGGCAGGAGAATTGCTTAAACCCAGGAGGCAGAGGTTGCAGTGAACTGAGATCGCACCATTGCACTCCAGCATGGGCAACAAGAGCAAAACTCCATCTCAATAAATAAATAAATAAATGATAAATAAATAAATAAAACCAGACAAAAGCATTAAAAGTTGTAACTGTATTCCATGTAAAACATGTTACGTAAAGACATAAAAGTTTTTAAGAGACCTAAATCAAACTTCTATAATAAAAACTACAATGTCTGAGATGAAAAATATAGTAGATAGAATTAATAACCAATTAGATATTATAGTAGGGAAGATTTAGAAGAGACTGAATGTGAAAAGATACTGTTATAAAGTATCTGGAGAGGAAAAAAAGGAAAAAGACACTGGACAGAACAGCAGTGATTTATGGGACAACTTCAAGTGATCCACTGTACATGTAATTGAGGTCCCTAAAGGAAAAAAGAGCAGGGAGCAGAAAAAAAAAAACACATTTGAAAAAAATAAAGGCTGAAGAATTTCAAAATTTTAAGGGTCTGTTGGGGGGAATAGGGTAGGGACAGCAAGGGGTGGGGAGTTGGGGAGAGATAGCATGGGGAGAAATGCCAGATATAGGTGAAGGAGGAAAGACAGCAAATCACACTGCCACATGTGTACCTATGCAACTATCTTGCATGTTCTTCACATGTACCCCAAAACCTAAATAAAAATAGAGAAGTAAAAAAAAAGAAAAAGAAATTTAAAAAAAATAAAAAGAAGGTTAAAACTTAAAAACAACAACAACAACAACAAAAACTCTAAATCCACAGATCCAAGAAGGCTAACAAATCCCAACCATAAGAACCATGAAGCCAAGTATAGCGAGGCATGTTCACCTTTAAATTATAGCCAGGCCTCTGTATCTGCAGGTTGGGCAGCTATAAATTCAATCAACCACAAATTTAAAATATTTGAAAAAAAAAAATAGGTGGCTGCATCTGTACTGAACATGTACAGACTTTTTCCTTGTCAATTATTCCATAAACAGTGCAGTGTAACAACTACCTACATAGCATTTTCATAGTGTTAGGTATTGTAAGTAGTCTAGAGGCAGCTTTAAGTATATGAGAGGATGTACATAGATTATATGCAAATCCTACACCATTTTATATAAGGGTCTTGAACATCTATGGATTTTGGTATTTGTAGGGAGTCCTGGAAGCAATCCCTCATGGATGCCAAAAAACAGCTGTATTAAAAAATCACTGAATTCACTGAAAAGAATTCAATGAAAAATGATATTTTATGTAGAGAGGAATAAATTTAAGAATGATGAGTTCTTCAAAAAATATTTGAGAAGATAGTAGTATATCTTTAAAGTATATATAAAAAAAACAAAACTTATCAAACCAGAATTCTATACCAAGAGAAAATATCTTTCAAAAAAGAAAGTTAAATACTGATTTATACGTACAACAGCAGGAAAAATTCAACCAGCAGACCCCCACTAAAATTAATATTTTAAAAATTATTTAGGCAGGGCCAGGCACGTTGGCTCACTCCTGTAATTTCAGCACTTTGGGAGGCCAAAGCAGATGGATCACTTGAGGCCAGGAGTTCAAGACCAAGCTGGCCAACATGGTGAATGAAACCCCATCTCTACCAAAAGTAGAAAAATTAGCTGGGCGTGGTGATGGGCTCCTGTAGTCCCAGCTACTCGGGAGGCTGAAGCAGGAGAATTGCTTGAACCCCTGAGGCAGTGGTTGCAGTAAGCCGAAATTCCACCACTGCACAACAGTCTGGATGACAGAGCCAGACTCTATAAAAAAAAATTTAGCCAGAAGAAAATTATCTCTATTTATTTAAGTATTCTTTGATTTATTTAATCAGTGTTCTGCAGTTTCAGCCTATACATATTTCATATATCTTATTATATTTATAAATGAGTATTCATATTTTGCTGCTATGATGAATTACAGCTTTTAAAATTTTTAATTTCTAATTTTTACTGCAAGTATATTGAAATAAAATTGATTTTGTATATTGATGTATCCTCTAGTCTCACAGTAGTCTGTGGATATAGTGAGCTACATTAACTGATTTTCAAATAGAACTAGAGTTTTCAAAGCATTTTTGGTTTATATATTTTGAAGTTTTGCCCTCAAATAATAACAGGGCAAAGAGTCTACTAAGTCTGATCGAGCAGTCTCAGCAGAGATTGCTTATATATTTTTAATAGAATTAAGAAATAAACTATGCAAAAGATAGACTAGATTTCAGGGACAATGACAGAATGAGGGAATATACAGTACTGCCCTACACAATCAATCGTACCAAAGGAAGCATGTCCTCAGTTTAGCGGTCCTAGCACCCAGTGTGGATTGAGGATCTGTAACTGTAAGTGGGGTCCCTGCATTTGTTCCTTTTTGTCTTAGGAGTTGTCCAAATAAATACTGTTTCAGTCCACTGCATGTCATCTGCTCCTAATATCTACATCTGAGTTATGTTTCTTGCTGCAACACAGTTTCATAGCGAAATTTATTCTTTTTATACCTTCTTGCTGCACCACTAAGGTTTCAATGCAGGCTAAATCCTGGCTTGTCATAATAAGTTGAATGCCTATTATGTGCAAAAATACTCTCTACTAATCACGCAAAGAGGAGCTAAACAGTATTTAAGAAACATATACTTTCTTAAGAGATGAAAGAAGTACATAATCACAATTTTTTAAAGTATGATATGCAAAGAAAATGATATAAGCAAAGGAGAGGTTAATAAAAAACTGGAGAATAAAGTCATAACAATGGTCTTTAAATATTTAGAGGATTGCTGCATAGGAGAGAGAATAAGCTAATATTACATTTGAACTAGCGGAACTAATATTAGTGGGCAGAACTATAACAAAAGGCAGATGTTAAAATGTCGATGTAAGGAAGAACTTCAGAGCAATTAAAGTTGTTCAAAACTCAGATGATACCATTTGCTATGTAATAAATTCCCTCTCATTGTTTGTATTAGAAGTAGAAGGGACAGATGTCAGGGGTGCTTTCAGTGAAATTTCTGAAGTGGTAGAGGTCTGTGAAACAGAGATTGCTAAGTTTTTTTGGTTTTGTTTTTCTTTTTCCCTAAGAGTCCAGTTGAAGTAGGTCACCAAAAATATTTCCAGCAGGGGGAAAACACTACCTTGGAAACAGAAATCTTTAAATCTCTCTCAGACTAAAAAGACATGAGGACTTTATATCCAAATAAGCATTCTGGAAAATATCAGCCCTACCCATGAAGTAAAATTTCCATAGAACCCTATGTAATGAGAATATTGGGATAAAACTGTTTTGTTTCTTTGAGAATAATAGGGATGCACTCCCTCTTCTTGTCCCTTCATAGTATTCCAGAGTATTTGTTCAAAGAATAGCTGTTTACTAAAATTAGCATATTGCTTTTCTGTCCCTTGCAAATTAGCATCCCTAAGTGGCTAAAAGATTTTCTATGCTTCCAAGGGCCTCTATAGTATTCATCAGAGTAACTCAAGCTGAATACATTTTTTTTTTTGCTTACACAAATTTGTTGCTAAGCAGAAAATTTGGTACATCTAATTATGTAATGCTACTTATCCTTCTCCCTGGGAAACGCCCCAATTTTCACAATGTTGTAGAGCCCCAAACGCAGCCAGAGCATGCTTTGTGTTTCTTCCTTGAAACTGGGCAACAGGGTAGTCTATGAGATGAAGAAAAGATTCTCTACTCCTGTCATTAGAACAACTGAGCCTAAATAAAAGTCCTCTAAAAAGAAAAAAAGTCTATCATGAAGGTTAATGGTGCCAGCTTAAATAAGTCTTTATTTTAAAGAACATGAATTGCATTCTCCACCAATTTAGAATGCTGATATCTTTTTGTGATGATGTGATCTTTCTTTCTGTCCAACAGGTTAAACTTTAATCAACCAATTGGATAAGAAAGCTCTTTTTGTATTTATTATTGATCATAACCTAACTTATGATCAAAGAGTTATATGTTAGCTTAAGAGTCATATGATGATAACTTACAATCAATGAGAACTTATTTTTTTATCTCCAATGTTGCATTATTGTAGAATGCTTTGAGTGAGTTTTCTGGGAGACACCTGGAATCGTTTGCTTTGTGTTGCTCAGCTTCTTGAACCATGTGTTAAACATCTTCCTTTGTCATAGATTATTCTAATACTGTCATATTAGCCTATAATTTTCTCATTGGCATATTTTTTTATTGTACCTTAGGTTCTGGGATACATGTGCAGATCATACAAGATTGTTGCATAGATACACACATGGCAATGTGGTTTGCTGCCTCCATCCACCCGTCACCTACATCTGGCATTTCTCCCCATGATATCCCTCCTGACCTCCCCACTCCCCCATTGTCCTGCTCTTCGCTCCCCGCAACAGACCCCAGTGTGTGATGCTCCCCTCCCTGTGTCCATATGTTCTCATTGTTCAACACCCGCCTATGAGTGAGAACATGCAGTGTTGGATTTTCTGTTTTTGTGTCAGTTTGCTGAGAATGATGGTTTCCAGATTCATCCATGTCCCTACAAAGGACACAAACTCATCATTTTTTTTATGGCTGCACAGTATTCTATTGTGTATATGTGCCACATTTTCCTTGTCCAGTCTATTGTTGATGGGCATTTGGGTTGTTCCAGGTCTTTGCTATTGTAAACAGTGCTGCTATGAACATATATAGAATGTCTTTATAATAGAATGATTTATAATTTTTTGGGTTTATATCCAGTAATGGGATTGCTGGATCAAATGGAATTTCTGTTTCTAGGTTCTTGAGGAAACTGTCTTCCACAATGATTGAACTACTTTACAGTACCACCAACAGTGTAAAATTGTTCCTGTTTCTCCATATCCTCTCCAGCATCTGTTGTCTCCAGATTTTTTAATGATCGCCATTCTAACTGGTATGAGGTGGTATCTCAGTGTGGTTTTGATTTGCATTTCTCTAGTAATCAGTGATGATGAACATTTTTTCATATGTTTATTAGCCTCATGTATGTCTTCTTTTGAAAAGTATCTGTTCATATCTTTCTCCCACTTTTGGATGGGTTTGTTTGTTTCTTGTAAATCTGTTTCAGTTCTTTGTAGATTCTGGATATTAGCCCTTTGTCAGATGGGTAGATTGCAAAATTTTTTTCCCATTCTGTTGGTTGCCCGTTCACTCTAATGATTGTTTCTTTTGCTATACAGAAGCTCTGGAGTTTAATTAGGTCCCATTTGTCTATTTTGGCTTTTGTTGCCAATGCTTTTGGTGTTTTAGTCATGAAGTCCTTGCCTATGCCTATGTCCTGAATAGTTTTGACTTGTTTTTCTTCCAGGGTTTTTATGGTGTTAGGTCTTATGTTTAAGTCTTAATTTTAGTGTGAGGTGTAAGGAAGGGGTCCAGTTTCCACTTTCTGCATGCTGCTAGCCAGTTTTCCCAACACCATTTATTAAACAGAGAATCCTTTTCCCATTGCTTGTTTTTGTCAGGTGTGTCAAAGATCAGATTGTTGCAGATGTGTGGCGTTGCCTCCAGGGCCTCTGTTCTCTTCCATTTGTCTATATCTCTGTTTTGGTACCAGTACCATGCTGTTTTGATTACTATAGCTTTGTAGTATAGTTTGAAATCAAATAGCAAGATGCATCTGGCTTTGTTCTTTTTGATTAGGTGTTTTGGCTATGTGGGCTCTCTTTGGTTCCATATAAATTTTAAGGTGTTTTTTTTTTCCAGTTCTGTGAAGAAGGTCATTGTTAGCTTGATGGGGATAGCGTTGAATCTGTAAATTACTTTGGGCAGTATGGTCATTTTCATGATACTGATTCTTCCTAACCATGAGCATGGAATGTTTCCCCATTTGTTTGTGTCCTCTCTAATTTCCTTGAGCAGTGGTTTGTAGTTCTCCTTGAAGAGGTCCTTTGCATCTTTTGTTAGTTGTATTCCTAGGTATTTTATTCTCTTTGTAGCAATTGTGAATGGCAGTTCACTCATGATTTGGCTCTCTGTTAGTCTGTTATTGGTGTATAGAAATGCTTGTGACTTCTGCACATTGATTTTCTATCCTGACTTTGCTGAAGTTGCTTATCAGTTTAAGGAGACTTTGGGCTGAGACAATGGGATATTCTAGATATCCAATCATGTCATCTGCAAATAGAGACAATTTGACTTCCTCTTTTCCTTATTGAATACCTTTTTTTTTTTTTTTTTTTTGCCTAATTGCTCTGGCTAGAACTTCTAGTACTATATAGAATAGGAGTGGTGAGAGAGGACATCCTTGTCTAATGCTGGATTTCAAAGGGAATGCTTCCAGTTTTTGCCCATTCAGTATGATGTTGGCTGTAGGTTTGTCATAAATAGTTTTCATTATTTTGAGACATGTTTCTTCTATACCTAGTTTATTGAGGGTTTTTAGAATAAAGTGCTGTTGAATTTTATCAAAGGCCTTCTCTGCATCTATTGAAATAATCATGTGGTTTTTGTCTCTGTTTCTGTTTATGTGGTGGATTACATATATAGAATTGTGTATGCTGAGCCAGCCTTGCAACCCAGCAATGAAGCCTAGTTGATCGTGATGGATAAGCTTTTTGATGTGCGGTTAAAATCAGTTTCCCAGTGTTTTATTGAAGACTTTTGCATCTATGTTTATCATGGGTATTGGCCTGAAGTTTTCTTTTCCTGTTGGGTCTCTGCCAGGTTTTGGTATCAGGATGATGTTTGTCTCATAAAATGATTTGGGAAGGATTCCCTCATTTTGCATTGTTTGGTATAGTTTCAGAAGGAATGGTACCAGCTCCTCTTTGTACATCGTGTAGAATTCAGCTGTGAATCCGTCTGGACCTGCACATTTTTTGGTGGGTAGGCTATTAATTGCTGCCTCAACTTCAGCCCTTGTTATTGGTCCATTCAAGGTTTCAACTTCTTCCTGGTTTAGGGTTGGGAGGGTGCAAGTGTTCAGGAATTTATCCATTTCTTTCAGGTTTACTGGTTTATGTGCATAGAATTGTTTGTAGTAATCTCTGATTATAGTTTATATTTCTGTGGAATCAGTGGTGATATCCCGTTTATCGTTTTTTATCGCATCTATTTGATTCTTCTCCATTTTCTTTTTTATTAACCTGGCTAACAGTCTGTCTATTTTATTGATCTTTCAGAAAACCAGCTCCTAAATTTATTGATCTTTTGAAGGGTTTTTCGTGTCTCTGTCTCCTTCAGTTCTTCTCTGATTGTAGTTATTTCTTGTCTTCTTCTAGGTTTTGAGGTTTTTGGATCTTACTCCTGTAGCTCTTTCAATTTTGATGATAGGGTGTCAATTTTAGATCTTTCCTCACTTCTTGGGTGGGCATTTATTGCTATCAATTTTCCTCTCAACACTGCTTTAAGTGTGTCCCAGAGATTGTGCTACATTGTGTCATCATTCTCGTTGGTTTCAAAGAAAATCTTTATTTCTGCCTTCATTTCATTGTTTATTCAGTTGACATTCAGGAGCCAGTTATTCAGTTTCCATAAAGTTGTGTGGTTCTGAGTTAGTTTCTTAATTCTGAGTTTTAATTTGATAGCATTGTGGTCTGAGAGACTGTTATGATTTTCATTCTTTTGCATTTGCTGAGGAGTGATTTACTTCCAATTATGTGGTCAATTTTAGAGTAGGTGCCATGTGGTGCTGAGAAGAATGTATATTCTGTGGATTTGGTGTGGAGAATTATGTAGATATCTGTTAGGTCTACTTAGTCCAGATCTGAGTTCAAGTCCTGGATATCCTTGTGAATTTTCTGTCTTGTTGATCTGTCTAATATTGACAGTGGACTGTTAAAGTCTCCCACTATTATTGTGTGGGAGTCTAAGTCTCTTTGTAGGTCATTAAGAACTTGCTTTATATACCTGGGTGCTGCCGTATTGGGTGCATATGTATTGAGGATCATTAGCTCTTCTTGATGCATTGATCCTTTTATCGTTATGTAATGCCCTTCTGTGTCTCTTTTGATCTCTGTTGGTTTAAAATCCATTTTATCAGAGACTAGGATTGCAACTCTTGCTTTTTTTTTTTTTTTTTTTTTTTTTTTGCTCCGCATTGCTTGATAAATCTTAATCCCTTTATTTTAAGCCTATGTGTGTCCTTGCATGTGAGATGGGTTTCCTGAATACAGCACACCGATTGGTTTTGACTTTTTATCTAATTCGCCAGTCTGTGTCTTTTGATTGAAGCATTTAGTCCATTTGCATTTAAGGTTAATATTGTTATGTGTGAATTTGATCCTGTCCTTTTGATGCTAGCTGGAGCCTGCCCTTTTAATGCCCATTAGTTGACACATTTTCTTCATTGTGTCGATGGTCTTTAGCATTTGGTATGTTTTTGGAGTGGCTGATATTGGTTTTTCCTTTCTTTGTTTAGTGCTTCTTTCAGGAGCTCTTGTAAGGCAGGCCTGGTGGTGATGAAATCTCTCAGCAATTGCTTGTCCATGAAGGATTTTCTTTCTCCTTCGCTTATGAAGCTTAGTTTGGCTGGGTATAAAATTCTATGTTGAAAGAATTTCAACCTAGAATCTTTTCTTGAAAGATGTTGAATATTGGCCCCTACTCTTTTCTGGCTTGTAGGCTTTCTGCCAAGAGACCCACTGTGAATCTGATGGGCTTCCCTTTGTGGATAACCCCACCTTTCTCTCTGGTTACCCTTAGCATCTTTTCCTTCATTTCAACCTGGGTGAATCTAAAGATTATGTGCCTTGCGGTTGCTCTTCTTGAGGAATATCTTTGTGGTGTTCTCTGTATTTCCTGGACTTGAATGTTGGCCTGCCTTGCTAGGTTGGGGAAGTTCTCCTGGATAATATCCTGAAGAGCTTTTTTCCAGCTTGGATTCGTTATCTACATCACATTCAGGTACACCTATTAAATGTAGATTAGGTCTTTTCACATAATCCCATATTTCTTGGAGGCTTTGTTCATTTCTTTTCACTCTTTTTCTCTATTCTTGCCTTGTTGTTTTATTTCATTGAGTTGATCTTCAATCTCTGATATCCTTTCTTCTGCTTGGTTTATTCAGCTATTGAAACTTGTGTATGCTTCACAAAGTTCTCATGCTGTCTTTTTCAGCTCCATCAAGTCATTTATATTCTTCTCTAAGCTGTTTATTCTAGTTAGCATCTCATTTAACCTTTTTTCTAAGTTCTTAGTTTCTTTGCATTGGATTAGCACATGTTCTTTTAGCTCTGAGAAGTTTGTTATTATCCACCTTCTGAAGACTCTTTCTGTCAATTCATCAGATTCCTTCTCCATCCATCTTTGATCCCTAGCTGGTGAGGAGTTGTGATCCCTTGGAGGAGGAGAGGTGTTCTGGTTTTGGTGTTTTCTTCTTTTTTGCACTGTTTGTTTTTTTCCCCATCTTAGTGGTTTATCTACCTGTGGTCTTTGTAGTTGGTGACTTTTGGATGAGGTCTCTGAGTGGATGTCATTTTTGTTGATGTTGAAGCTATTTCTTTCTGCTTCTTAGTTTTCCTTCTAACAGGCCCCTCTGCTGCAGGACCACTGGAGTACCACTCCAGACCCCGCTTGCCTGGGGATCACCCATGGGGGCTATGGAACAGCAAGGGTGCCACAAGTTTCTTCCTCTTCTATCCTCCCAGTAGGGTACCCACCAGATGTCGGCCTGAGCTCTCCTTTATGAAGTATATCTTTGGGTATATGGGATCAGGGAGTTGCTTGAGGAGGCAGTCTGTCCCTTATAGGAGCTCAAGTGCTGTGCTGGGGGCTCCATTGTTCCACGCAGAGGTGCTGGGCAGATACCTTTAAGTCTGCTACAGCTGAACTCATAAGTGCCTCTTTTCCCAGGTGCCCTCTCCTAGGAAGGTCAGCTTTATTTATAGGTTCCTGTTGTGCTGCTGCATTTTTTCATAGATGCCCTGCCCCACATGGTGTCGTCTAGTCACAGTCTGCCAGCAGAGGTGTTGATGAGCTGCCGCAGGCTCTGGCCAGCTGCTGTGTGAACTGCCTTGGTAGTGGGGGACGCCCTTGCCCTCACTGAGCTGGACCATCCTGGGTCCAGCTGCACTTGCTGTGAAACTCTCAATTCAGAGCCTTTCAGAATGCTTGTTTTGTGGGGGTGGTACCTGCCAAGCCAGATTGCCTGGCTCCGTGTCTCAGCCTTCTCCTGTTCAGTTGAATAGGTGGCTCCATTCTCCCAGGTGTTCCAGGTGCCAGTCAAAATGGCTGCCCAGACTTGTGCAAATTTCTATACACCGACCTGGCACCGGTGAAACCTCTGAAAACTTGTGGCACTTTTCAGCCCAAGAATCTCCTGGTCTGTGGGCAGTGAAAACTTGTTTGGAAATGTGGTGAGCACTCACCCTCTGCACTGTTCTCACTGGGAACTGCACTCCAGAGCTGTTCTTATTCTGCCACCTTGGAACCTCTGGCATACATTTTAAGAATGCCATTAGCATTAGGGTCAAAACTAAATTAATTTGTATGTATGCAAGCTCAAGTTTGTCCAACAAGTTTTTATCTATGATTATTGCCTTTATTCATTCACAAACTTGAATAGACATCAGAATGGTTAAATAAATAATGTATTTGTATGTTTTAAGGAGTGTGAGGAGATTGAGGTTATTTGTATAATCATAGCAACAGTTACATTACCATCAGCTCCAACATCAGAGAACATTAGGTAATGTGTCATCCAAGAGCAGTAAATCCTGGATATTTTCAGATGTATAGTTACACAAGCCAGACAGAAACTTCTGTATCATAAGAAACAGCTTAGAAGGAATTAGGCTATAGTTAAACTTCTTGATATTAAAAAAAAAGTTTAGGGGAGTTTCTGAATTTGGAGGATAAAGTTAGTATCACCAAGAGGTAAATGTCATCAGACCTATGTCTTTTCTCTCTGGCCACCTTCAAAGACCTTCTTAATAGTGGCTAGAATGAATGGGTGTGTATACATCCATCCCTTCACCTCACAGGACATTTTCCATTGGTGCTAAGAAAAATATGTACATATAAACCAATCCTTCATGATAGAAGTCAGTCTATACTGGATTGACTGTTGGGAAGAAAAGACTAATTTACAGGCAAGATGTACAATCTGCATGAAGGTAAATGAAAGACTGGTCTTTTTATTTTTTTCTTTCTTGAAGATCTTCTGGTGCCTGAGTTTGAACTTGGCCAACAGATGTTTGATTTTTGATTTGTCAAATTATTCTCCACCAAAGTGGGCCTTTGATTTGATCTCAAAGATTCGATTTTGAATGGAGAGTTGGTGATATTTTAAAAATATCTACCAAAGATCAAACCAATACTTTACCAATATTCTTTATACCAGTACATTCAGTCATAAGAAATAGCAGGAAGTGTAAGTAGGCTGTTTCCGAATTCAAGGTCTTATTAAATAGAAGATCATTTTCTTTTCTTTGTAAATAAAGACCAATTTGGCATAAATAATAAATAACAAGGAGGCATTATTCAATATTTAAAATAGAATAAATAATACCTAATTTAAAATGTAGGAAATTAGAATTGATTTTCACTGTCTGTTTTCAACTCTCCCAGTGTTTAATAGTCATATAACGAAAGATTTTTAGGCTTTCCTTTCTTTATCCACATTTGGATAAATGATACTGATTCAGTTTCCAATTTTCTATCTCTGAATTTTCCTATATACAAATCCAATGTCTTAGTAATAAGAAATTAAATTTTAAGTGGAAACTCAATTGAAGACTATTCTGTCTTGTTCCATTATAGCAAAACCACAAAATACCACACTTAGTGAAATTTGACTTTCCATATAATTTTCTAACCAATGATATAATTTATTTATGATTTCTTTATTCTCTGAGTGTTTCTTTATTAGCAAAATGTCCATTTGACAATAATAAATTTGTTCCTTTAAAAACATGGAAAAAAATCATCTGCATGTCAATTATCAGTGGCTTTAGTACATAATGTATGGCAAATGGCTGATGAATCTGAAGTTTTTGTCTTTATTTGACTCACCTACTGTTTGTTCAACCAACAGACTTTAGCAGATGTGGGGAAGTTTGGTAGGTGTTGAAGGACACACAGACAGAAAAAGGAAAAAATATCAAAATCCTGGACAATAGGTGAAAATCACATAAATTCCTCATGATGATGATTTACTACATCCGGAAACACAGGCTCTTCAATTTTTCCTTTCTTTGTGAAAACCATTAAGAGGGAACAGGACATAATATGCCCAAAGTATATGGAGAGAAAAATGAATTGAAAACAGAAAATAATGAGACAAAGTCATTTCATTTTCTGTGTGGAACAGCAATGTGTGTGTGTGTGTCTGTGTGTGTGTGCATGCACACGTGTGTGTTTTCTCATCTTGTCCAAATGCCATTTTTCATTATTTCCTTTTGGAAGTTTTTTAAGGAAATCTGAATTTCTTTGTCCTAAACTTCTTTGTATTTATAAGGGCTACTGTTAAAATTTTCAATAATTATTGAGAATTATCAATATCAGCAAGATTTGAGGACTGGAAATAAGCAGCACATAATGAACTGATATGAAAAAAATTTGAAAAGTATAACCTTTGTACAAATGTAAATTATTGTATCTTAAGTCTGTTACTGATAATAATAACTACATCTTTTAATTTAGTTGAATAATATAATTTATTTTTATTATCTTCACGGGTTTTTCTGTTTGTTTGTTTTTTGAGATGGAGTTTCGTTGTCACCCAGAGTGGAGTACAGTGGCCCAGTCTCGGTTCACTGCAACCTCCACCACTCAGGTTCAAATGATTCTCCTGCCTCAGCCTCCCGAGTAGCTAGGACTACAGGCATGAGCAACCATGCCTGGCTAATTTTTGTTTTTTAGTACAGATGGGGTTTTACCATGTTGGCCAGCCTGGTCCTGAACTCCTGACCTCAAGTGATTCCCCTGCCTCAGTTTCCCAAAGTGCTCATGTTACAGGTGTGAGCCATTGTGCCTGGACTCTATCTTCATGTTTTCAAGGTTTTACATTTAAAGGAATTTCTAAAGTGTTCAATCTTTCTTAAATCTCACTAAATGTTAAAATTGCATTATCTTGAAAGTAACTGTACTCCTTTAATTGGTTTTATACTGTCTTTAAACATACAAAATATTTTTCTGGCATTTGATAAACATTTTTAACAGGTATTTGGCTTACCTATTCTCAAAGAAAATCATAGTTTTCAAATATTTCAAATATTTGAATACTTGAGATTAGGTTACATATGAATAAAAACAATAATAGTAAAAAATACAGGGGAGCAATGAAACAGGCAGGACAGACATAATTTATATTTGGCTTTGGACTTTTTTGTGTGCTTAGAGTTGAACAATGTTGTAATTGATGTTCTAAGAACCAAAGTACTTCCAACAAAATGAGTGAGTGAGAGAAGATCTGTCCTAAGAGCTGTTAGAAAGGAGCATAATTTCTGATATATCATTTACCATTTTATGATGAATGCTTAAGTGCATTGCATTTGTCACCTTAATCTAAAGCATTAGCTATTTGCTGTATCTGATCTTAATATTATATGTATCAGGGGCTGGGAATTAAATAAGTTAGATATTTGCAATTTTTAAAATTTGTAGCTTAGTAACTGAATTGCTGGCTAAATTAGAACAAGTAAACAGAGATGATGAAAATGTCAATAAGAACCATTACAAAGAAAAGAGATGATCTTCTAGCAGGAAAAACTTAGAATATGTAGTTAAGGGACCTGGATATTATCTATTTCTTCCTTTTATAATTGCCCTTTCTGAGTCTCAGTTTTTTATCTACAAAATGTGGCTGAGAACATCTATAACTTCAAATGTTTGTAGAAGGAGATGGGTCATAAACTATAATACAACAGCCACAATAGCAAAATAATCTTTTCCATAGGTAGTTTACTGGGTTGTTGTATTAATCAAATTTAGTAATATAGACCATTGTAAACTACAAAGCACTATACAAATGCTATTTTAAACGACAGATAAATGGGAAATTCTGCAAATGTTCTTCCCAGATTTGGGGGTAAAAAGAGAACGTCAGACTTTGAGGTTTGGAGTGTAAGCTCAGACTTAGAGATTATTCAAAATTACTGAATAATCAAGAGAATTGTTACTTCAAAGCTTGCTGAGGCACTATGAAGAGGGTATGACAAGAGGATGGGGGACCTGTTCACACTGTATGGGGTTCCATGTAACTGAATATCACTTTTCAGAGTTAGTCTTCAATTTATGATGTTATAGGCTTCCTTGTGCCTGCTTGAAGCCTCCCATTCTGTGTCTATCTGGACATATACTTCCCACTGAAGTCCCACTTAGTTAAATTGCCTGAGCACGAAGCAGGAAGGAACAACTCCAGCAACAACTTCAGCAGAGAAAAAGACTCCCCAACAAAGTTCATAATGATGAGAGGCATGGGTAGTTCTTGTATAGTGGTGAAGGCACTGGTTTTAACAGATTTGATCCTCAGAAACTGATGGGGTACAGCTACCCTCTGGAGTACTATTTGGTAGAGTTCAAGTGTTGATGTGTTTGAGGAACCTTTAGGTGTGTCCTGTTCTCATATAGGATCTAATTGCAGCAACTACACAAACTCACCACTCTGATAAGTTGACCTAGAAGGCATCCAGTCTCTGCCGATTACCTGCCTAATGCTGACTTTTGGGAAGGGCATGTTAAAAAGAAAAATAATAATAACCTCAAAAGTGAGGGGTTTTGGGTATAGTACAGCCAGGAGGTTATTCATTTTTCTTGAATCACCATATCCTGAGCCACTTATTTAATATACTAATCAATGAACATTCTTGGGATCAGTGTAGTCTGGTGAATTAGTGAATTTTATGTTTCTTCCTGCTAGGAAGGACAGAAGGCATTTATTTCAACTCAGTTAGCAAACGATCCAAGGAAAAATGGGTTCTGAATTCAACGGGATTGGAAACTCAGGGATAACATTTGATATTTATTCTTAGTTTCCCAAACTCAAATCATACCAAGATAATCATGTACCTTAAAAACGGCAAACTCCTTGCAAAAACATGACTTAATCTTATTTGTCTTATCTTTTCAAGGTGGATATGTCATAATCCCAATGATGATGAAGGAACTGAGTTACCTAGTGGTTATTGCCTTAGCCAAGGCCACAAAGCTTACAAAAGTAAGGATCAGTATCAGAACCTTGAATTCTTAACTTCTAAGGTACTGTGGTTTTCACCACAGTGTCAGTGATGGTTTGGATATGAGACGATAAAGTAATGAATATGGCTAAAAATTTAAAACCTCAGAGCTAAATTTTTCTTTTTTGAATTCATTTTCTGCCAGGAGAGCATTGAAGCCAGGAAACTGCTCTCTCAGTGGGAATTAGAGGAGAAACCACTTGAATCACATCTCAAACATTCAGCTCAATCAAAGCAAACTTCAAGAGCTGACATGTAACCACAGCTTTGAAAGTTGATGGCAAGTAAGCCAATAATTCATATTTATTAAATGCCCTGCTAAAATGACATTAAGAATTATTCTTTTACTATACCATTCTGTTGCTAAATTTTATGATGGTAAAGATGGTAACAAATAGATAAATATTCAGTACTTATAGGAAAGACAGGAAATGAGAATAGATTATTCTTTTCCTAAAAAAAAAAATTGTGCCCTATGTATAGTTAAATTCTATTAGAAAAATGTTACACAGAAAATTATTGAATAATCATAGAGATTTTTTAGGGTTTGAGAGGATACTTAATAATATTTTAGGAAATACTTAATGACATAAAATCATGGCTTAACAGAAAGATAGACACCTTTATAAAGTGTTGTATTAAGATTTTACCTGCATATTTTAAAATGTGTGTTTCAAGGCTTAGATTTATTTTTACATTTTCCTTTCTTATGTTTTCCATAAGTAGACAGTCTTTGAACATTTATTGGCCGTGGTTCAGTAACTCTGCATATATCAACTTATCACACTGAAAGTTTGTTTGATAATCTTTTATATAAAATAGTAAATCACTTATCTAGTCTAGAAAATAATTGTACTTGAATGAATTTTCAAAATAAATGATTGCATCTAGAAGATGATCCAAATGCAATGCAGGCTCTGCTTCTGACATTAGTGTTTTGTAAATAGTAAAATCTCAATAAAAATTGCTTGAATGATTGAATAAATGGATGGAGATTAACTCTGGACCTTAGTTTCCTCATATAGAGAAGAAATATAAAAATACCTGTTGTAGTGTTTGTTGTTTTTGATGAGGACATTTAGATATAGTTCCTATTGTAGTGGCTAGAACAGAGTAGCTGCTTAATATAGTAGGTATTAAATGTAAACTTCCTCTTTCATATCCTGTTTTTCTTTTTGATTCATTTTTAGATGAAAATCTTTCTAAAATGCTGTCTATATGTTTCTATTTTCTTAAATTGAAAGTGTCTAAAGTGATTTTGGTATAGAAGACTAAGCACATGTAGTAATAACTAACATTTATTGAGTCTTAGTATGTTTGAAGAATGATAGGCATTATGGTATTATTATTTTTTAAATATGGAGAAGCCAAAATCCAGACATTAAAAAAAAAAAAAGCAACATCCACAAAGTTGTGTAGTCACTAGGTAGAGAAGCCAGGGTTTGAATCTAGGCATTTAGACCCCAGAATTTCTGTGCTTAGTCCCAATACCATACTTCTATGGTTATGAATATCAAGCCTCATGTTGTGACTGATTAGTTGGACATCCTTAGAAATAACTAAAACTTGTTTGCCCCAAACGGAATATTGTGAATAGGCTAATACTGTTGTGTTTTTAAAGGTTCCGGATGTGTTACTTGATTGTTTTTGGTCTTATACCAATTGACTGATTCCTTAAGTCATCTTTTCCTTCATAACGCAGGGAGGAAAGATTGATTTCATTGTACTTCTGTAGGCTGATAAATCATATATCGTGTATTTATAAGAATTCTGCGTAAAAGAAAAGTAAATATGCGGAGCCGTTAGAAGATTTTTTTTAAAAAAATGTTAGGACCTGGGCTTCTGAGGCAAATTTGTTACTAATCCAACAATCACTTATTGAGCCTTGGGCATAGGCGGCACATGAGATGGGGGAAGGCTTATCCCTTATTCCAGAGACCCTTACAGTCATATCATACAAATCACAATACTATAAACAGATTAAAAGAGACAAGATGAGTTGTGTATTTAGGTTAGAGAATACACATTTTGAGTGGGAAGGAGACAATATAAAAAATATTGTGAGCAAATTCCTTTTCAAAAAATATAAGTGCAAGTTTAATAGCAAAGGGAAACACCTGGCTATTTATTAATTCTTAAAATTATGACCAGCCTATTTATTAATTCTTAAAAATAAGAGACATCTAGAGATCATTTTGAAAAAAAAATCCCAAATTACAGCCATCATGTAGGCACAAGTATAATACTTCAGCTTGGCCAAGCTCAGGCCCATGAAGAAGTGGCTGAATTACGTCACAGCATTGAACAAGCTAGGTTTGTCACATTTAAAAAGCCAAAACAGATTATTAAAATTATTTATAAAATTAATAGGGAGGGATGGTATAGACTTACAGTAGAATTATAGCCAGGCACATTTTAATGAATAGGAAAGTGAATGCAATGCTTCCCTGACAGTGCATTTCTCTTCTCATTATACCCCAAAATTGCTGAGAAAAACAGTTGTAAAGAGGATAAAGGCAATGATCTCATAATGTATGATGCCCAAATGCATTATTAATGGATAATAAAAACTGTCATTGAGTTTGTATGAGAAGCCAAGCATTGTGACGAATGCTTGACATACATTATTTCACTTAATTCTCCCAAATAACCCTTTGATATCATCCTTATTTGGCAGATGATACCTGCTTTTGGGGATGCCAAATAATTTAACAAAGTCATCAATTTAGCAGGTGTCAGGGGCAAGTCTTCTAATTCAGAGTGAGATGTTGCAAAGGTCAAAATCACAAGGCAATGGGAATTCCATGCAATTTAAAAGAGTGAGAATACAATCTTTACTAAAATATTTGTTCCATCTAATCAAAATAATCTATATTAAGTTGAAAACACAACGTCCATCATGGTTCCATGAATAAAATGGCAAATTGTGTGCTAAAGGCACAAAAACAAAGATGGAAGTCAATAGATTTGATAGTAAATTTTTAAAGAAAGTTCAAGTGTTTTAATACATTCGTCTAATAGCACAAAGATTTCTTTTAATCAGACAAGTAAAGAATGCCTTTGCTGAATAAGATAATTGTTATGAAAATAAGATTTAATGCCATTACTGAATTCTTTTTTGCATTTTGTGCTAGCTTGTGTTTAGATTATTGACTAACATCCTTAAATAAATTACTTGTCTGTTCAGAATAGGATTTCCTGGAGAGACCCTATGAAGAAGTAACATTTGTGTATGAAATCCTAAACTTCAAAGACTATCTAAAGCAACTAAATTTCTAATAGTGACAGGCAGTACTATTTTTAATGAGTACCTTATAGGAAAAGCAAAAAAATGTTCTATGTTTTTTAAAGTTATTTTTGCGATTTAATATAATTTGAACCATTCCACTAAAAGTTAAGTCAGCTTCTCAAGACTCAGGTTGTTTCTGGCTGTTGATTATATATGGAAATAACGTTGAATATTTAGATACCTTTTACCATGTTCCCCAATGATGCTTCTAGGTATCTAACATGACTATTTAACGTGCCCAATCTCATAACAAGTAGCTTGTTGGCATTTTCAATATATTGTGCGTCATTTATTTTTATAACATCTAGTTTGATGATATGCTACCTATACCTATAATTGAAGGGGCATATAAATGTATTATCATCAAACATTCCTTATGAAACATACATCTGTGCATACACACCCTTCTTAACAATCACTCACACAGCCTGGAAGTTGGTAAATTAGAAATTTACTTCCTTGGATAAAGAAATGCTGAATACGTAAAGATGTTTTCAGTGAGTCTTGAGAACAAAAACTTCTATAATGTGTGCAAGCAACATGAACTATGGTTGGAAATAATAATAATGTCAGCCATGCCTGCATCAGGGTTTTACGGTGATCACAAAAGACGATATTTCCTTAAAAATATTTGAGTGGAAAATAAAAAAAGTTATTGTTATTTATATTTATGCTATGAGATTAATTGAGCAAATAACTTTCCTCTATGACTGCTAAGAGCTTAGTATTAATGGGTTCAACCTTTCCTGTGTAGTATTTACAGTTATGTGCCACATTTTAAGAGGAAAACTGGATGAGTTTGGAAGAATTGGGGATGATTAGTACGTAGAAGGAAAGACTAAAAGAAGAAATAATAGTAAATTTTAAATAATATGAGGATCATGAAGAGGAGCTTATTGTATGCTACTGGATAATATAAAATTAGTGTCATGAGGTTAACATTAAAGAGAAAAGAAGGTTTTGGTTCAATATAAGGAGGGATTTCCTATCAATCAGTTTTGACCAAAAGCAGGATATAATTATTTATTAAAGAGTAAGTTTTATCTTAACAAACGTCCAAGAAGAGGCTGACTAATAATTTCTCAAAGATGCTCTAGAAGGAATTTTTACCTACAGAAATCTGGTTGTATTACATGACTATTAACCCTGCTGTTGTCCTGGAAGAAGAAGCATAAAAGGGCATTATGCAAGGAAGACTTAAACAGTGTGGATAAACTCTTGTCTCCCAGCCAAGGGGGGAGAACACACCCATTTTCCAGGGAAATTATTTCTGATAGGGAACTATTTGATAATCAAATTCATAAAAATAACAGGAATAGCTAAAGGCTGACTTTTAATTCATTCTATTCATCTATTTACTAATTCATCAATTTATCAATATAATTGTATTTTTTGAGTGCTCATTATGAGAAAACTGTGATGAAGACAAGCTTGGGAGGATTCCAAATGTAGTTTGAGTTCTCATGGTATCTAGACAATAGAAAGAAGAACAATATTGTATTGGGTAGGAGACGGATGAGAGGAATTGATTTAAGAATGAGCTGATAACAGAGAAATGTCACCAAAAACATTAGCAAATGTATCTTCCTCCCCTCCCCTTCCCCTTCCCCTTCCCTTTCCTCTTCACCTTTCCTTCCATCTTTCATTCTTTCATTCCTTTCTTTTTGTCCGAGGTAAGTCCATCTGGGACAATAATAATTTCCATCAGTTTCTTCTTCTGTAACAGCTGGCATGGACTCTATTTTCCATGAGGCTCATCTGAGAATTTGCCAACCACTCTAAGAGTAAGTAGCCTGGCAGTTCAACTATAATAGTACCTTTTCCCCCAACTTACCAAAGACATTTATACTAATATATTCTCAGAATAGTAATTATTAAAATTCACTGTTCTCTTACAAAAAAAACCCTCCACAGTAGTAGGTTTACACAGATAGATACTAAATATTTTTGGATATATTAATAAATAAACTAAAGAATATAAAAGATTTATCATACATTTTTTATAATACTTTGCACTAGCATCTTACCTAAAGCCATTACCAATCTTGTGAATTATCTTTATATCATTTTATACTTAATATTTGTATAATTCAATTTTTCTCTTTTAAATAGAATTTTGAACAAAAATAATTTTTTGCTTAATATACTTACATAGGTATGATTAAAATGTGTACACAATTGTGAGTTGGGAACAGTTTAGCTCAAGGCTTAAATACTGCATTGATGAACTTTGTGGCAGACCAGAAATTATTGAGTACCTTTTACAATTGAGCCAAGTGGGGCTTAGAAAGAATTTTACCCTACATCTAACAGCTTGTAACTTTTGGGAATCCAACTCTTCTAATCTCAGAATCACTTATTTTTTCATAACAAACTATCTTAATATCTATCTTTTTGTTGACATCTTTGCTAATTGAGATATCTGAAGAGGTGAGACATCTTTCTTTTGCCAGGGAAATAGTTCACTGGCTTTTATGTATTAAAGAGAGCTAGGAGTCTTCAATTGTCAGTCAAACTCAGACATTCTGTAATCTTGACAGAAGTAAAATAATAAAAAGTTTTAAAGAAACTTAAAGGTTTTATTGAATGCTAATAAAATATTCTTTTGAAATACCGATTCTTTAGATCTTCTGGGTTCATTTTTCTTATTTGGAAAAGGAAGACAATTGGATTATATGATCTTCAAAGTCCTGCCAAGAGCAATATTATTTTCAGTATTATGAAAAAACGCTTCCAATTTTTCCAGGTTTTAGTAGCTTCTTTCCTTTCTTGTTTTTGTCACTCTAGCTCCAGAAAATTTTTACAGCATAAAATGTTAATATAGCCATGGTTGATGGCTTCCAATATGCTTATAAATTTACACAGCTTCCTGTTTAATGGCATCAGTTTCGGTCAATATTGTTAGAAATATGGGGGAGGAGGTTGTAGGAACATGGATGAATCTGGAAACCATCATTCTCAGCAAACTGACACAAGAACAGAAAATCAAACACTGCACACTCATAGACGGATGTTAAACAATGAGAACACATGGACCCAGGGAGGGGAGCATCACACACTGGGGTATGCTGGGGGAGGGCTAAGGGAGGAACAGTGGGGAGTGGGGAGGGTGGGGAGGGATAACATGGGGAGAAATGCCAGAGATAGGTGACAGGGTGATAGAGGCATACATACCATATATATACCTAGGCAACAATACTGCATGATCTGCACATGTACCCCAGAACCTAAAGTACAATAAAAAAAAGTGTCATTAGCTATTCTAAAGTCTGCTTCATATTAGTATGTGATTTTTTAGGTGTTCATGCTTATCTCTTTCTGAAGTGGATGGAAATTATATTCTCTTATTTGTATCTACAAAACATATCACCTCACAGCAAAATACATGTTATTGATATCTTGCTGACAGGAAGAATGGTCTGTGTGGGTGATAACAGCCACGTTCCTGTGCCCTGACCCAACCATTTATCCTTTGGGTGCCACCTCTCATGACTTCCATAGGCTTGCTGGGCACGTGGCCCTTCTGTCAACCTTTTTATGTGGTGAGGACATCCAGACTGCAACACTTGCCAAATACAGAAAATGGCAATTGCAAGAGCACAAAAGTCACCTCTGTTCTGACTCAGCTGTAGCCAATGACATAAACTAAAGCATGTGAGAAAACTGCTGCTTGTCTTGGGAAGATACACACATTCTAAAGAAAGAAAACTATTTTGGAAATTCTGGATGTGATGACCTTTCTTGTTCACACTCAGTAAACACATTAGTTGAATTCTTTTGATTGTCAATTAGCAATGATTTTGCCAGGAATACTGGTATTGATGCTGTTTTTAGCATTAAAACATCCTGTGTGTGAAATGAAGAATTTAACACGATAGGTGTCTGACAGTATCCTTGGAACCATTATAATTAATTAACTTTTCAATCAGAAAGGCAAACTATTTTGCTGTTATGCTTCCAGAGGAGGGATTTTTTGGTAAAAAACAGTAAAATAATAAAGGCTTAGATTGCTTCTGCTTCCTGAGGCAAATCACATCTCACATTGTTGAACACTTGGACTGAAGAGTTTATAGGGCAAGCGAGGCCAAGGTCAGGAGTCTTCAGACATCTTGGGCCAAGTGCCATTCTAGAATAAATGATTTTGTTCCTCAGTCACCATCTATGCCCCTAGCTTTAACTCACTCTTTTCCCAAGAAGACATGTTCATTCCTGACACAAGGGGGACCAGAAAAGAGATCATGAATGACAATGAAAACCTTCATGATACTAACATAGAGCAGTTGGAATGAATATGAGTTGGTAGCTTTTCTTTTATATTTGTATAAGTTGAGTCATACAAAATTGTCATTTTTTATAATTCAAAAGGTTAAAACAAAAGCAAGTTCATATGATTCAAATGTACGTTTTTTTCCGACTATAAGAAAGAGGATTTAAAGAATTGTATTAGGTTAACTAATCTGATTTCTTTTCATAGAAATACAGCTTCCTCGAGCTAAATGATCAGATCTATAATATTTTAAATATAGAACAATCTAAAGTAAAATGTTAATAGAAACAAGATGACAATATCTAATAAATAAACCATTTATTATTTAAGCCTAATAAATTATAGGGGTGATGTGTGGTTATTATCAGCTCCTGGAGCCAGAGTGCAAGGGTTCACATTGCAGCTCCGATATTTTTCCTTCACCTTAAATAGGTTACTTACTCTGTGACTCAATTTTCTCATTATTAAATTGGAAGTAATAATTGTGTCCATTACCTAAACTTGTTGTGAGGATTACATGAGTTAACCACATCAAATGATTAGGATGGTGCTGAATAAATATTAGCCACTGTAAATACGGTTACTTATAATTGACAATCATTGAATGATGCCATGGAAGAAAATTAATTAGATGTGCAGACACCTGTCTTTTGAAATAGATTTTCAATCAGAGAAACTGATCTTAGAGCCCAGTACTATATTTTTAGGTGTCTGTGTTAAGCAGAGCTCATGTGAATGTTAGGTGATAACATTGTCAAAGACAACCGAAGCATTTCACATGATGAACTTCAGGAGAAGAGCCAAGAACTTCAGTGAGTTCTAAAGATAGATCATCAGCCTGCACAGAATTCATCTTGTGCTGGTTTATAGGTCAGGAGTGTAATAACACCACAGCAAGCCTTTTAAAGGACAAGTAAGATTGGATGAGGACAACATTATTTACTTTCTTGGTCATAATGTCCTAGCTCCTATCAAATATTTTGTGTCTGAAATTTTGTCACACTGATTCCTGCCACCAGAAGTTGATCAGGGTCAACTCTCTCTTGTACTCTGCAGTGAGGAACAGGAATTCTGTAAGGCTCAAGACGTGTGTATCAACCAAGTTTTCACTTGAGCAGGGTGAGAGATAAGTTCTCAATATCCCACTAAGGGATGAAATACATGAGATAGTGTTTATGGTCAGATGGCTACCAAAAATACAAGAAGGCAGAATCCCAAATCAAGGAGAATTATCAGGGCACTGGGCCACTACCATTCCTTTGAATTATGGATTCCGTGAAAACTATGGAGGTCACAGACAAATGGCCGCAATCTCTAGAAAAATAGACCTCTTTCATACAACATTTAGCAGCGGACCTGAAGCAAAATGTAATTGCTCTACACTGATGATATGAGGGAAAATGGGTCATTGTGCAAAAATTCTTAACCTCCCTGGTTCTCTCTTACTCTGTCAAATTTGTTTGTTCTGATTATTCTATGACCTTGTTTAACTATCCAGTTACTTCTGGTTAATCAAAGTAATTGAACATTACTAGAAAAGAAATACACAACTCAGCTAACTAGCTTCACGTTAATTTCCCAGTATTTCTTAAATGAATACTCAACACTGCCTACAATCCTGACATTTTCCTGGAGGATTCCCTTCTCCCCTCTCCAACATGAAAATGTGATGCCTCTCTCTGGCTCTCCTCCTTTCTTCCATTCATCAGTTGACTTGCCTTTGTGTTTCACAAAGAACACTGAGGCCCTCTGATAGGAGTATTTTCCTCCCACCAGCAAACCAGAAACCTGTGTCTGTTCCCATACACTCTGCCCTCCCTGCAACTCCCTTGCTCATTCTGCTTGTCTTCTCAAGGGCTTAGCTCACACAGTTCAGCTCCATTCTCCAATATCACCAATGTATTCCTCTCTATTGATTTTTTGCCACCAAAATTACAAAACAAAACAAAACAAAAAACCCTCTCTTGACCCTCACATCTACAATCTACTAATACGTTTCTTTCCATTAATTAACAGCAAAGCCTATTGAAAAATTTGTTTCTGTTCTCTGTTTTTGCTTTTTTTCTTCAACTCACTCCAAGAAGACTCACTTCTTCAACTCTTTTCTAAAACTGCACTTGTAAAGGTCAAAAATGATGTCATATAGCCAAAGTCAATGGTACATGCCCAGTTAGTTACATTTAATAGGAAAGACCACTGTTTTCATCTCCACACATTCTCTTTGTTATTTGGTGATAATAAAACTCTTCTCCATCCATATTCATTCTCCAGGTAATACTAGTCATGGCTTTATATGCTGGTAAATCCCATATTTATAGCCCTCGCCCTCCACTGCTCCTCAGATCTCTGGACTCATATGTCCAATTGCAGACTTGGCATGCACACTTGGCATGTCAAAGTTTAAATGTCCTAAACGTTGCTATTAATATATCTTTTCTCCTTGCTACACATCTGTTCCTCCCCCATCCTCGTAGGTGCCTCAAATTCATCCAGTTTGTACAGGCCAAAATTATATATTAGTGTTGATTTCTTTTTTTTTTCTCTCAGTTCTCAAATATAATTCACCAGCAAATACAGTAAAGTATGTCCTTTCCTTCTTTATTTTCTGAAGGAATTTGCAAAAGATTAGTGATATTTCTTCCTAAATGTTTTATAGACTTTACCAATGAAACTATTTGGATTTTTCTTTGTGGAAGGGTTTTGGTAACAATTTCAATTTACTTTAGAGAGTCATTTAAAATTTCTGTTTTATCTCTCATCAGTCTTAGCAAGGGGCTTTCAAGAGGTTTGCCCATTTAAGTTGTCAAATTTGTCAGCATAAAGTTGTTTATAATATTTCTTTATTATCCTTTTATAGTCTGGAGAATCTTTGCTAAATCCCTTTCATTCTTGATTTTGGTAATTTGTGTTTTCTTTCCTTTTTTGTTGATCAATCTAGGAAGGGCTTATCAATTTTGTTGACTTCGGGAAATAACTATATTTTTACCTTATTAAATTTCTCTATGGTTTGTTTTCCTTTGTTTATGATATTTAACAAGGTAAAAATATAGTTCATTGTTGGGAAATCAACTAGGAATGTGATGCATATGAGATGTTTGATGTCTGAAAATTGTAGTGGTCTTGAGCAAAAAGAAAAGTGACATATTTTACTGCCTTGTGAAGATTTCTGGTAGCTTAATTATTATTTTCTTTCTTATTATTTTTCCCCATTATTTTTTAAAGTATTTTCCTTTCCTCTTCTCCCTTCCTGAGACAGATAACTACAGAAGTCCCCCGTCTTAGAAACAATTCTTCATTCCTCATGCCACAAGGCATCACTGACTGAGGAGATCCTGAAGATGATGGTGTAAATTGTTCCAAATATTTTTCATCAAGAAGGCATTTGGTCTCAGGACCTATTTTCACTTTGGAAAATATGGAGAGCCCCAAGGATTTTTTTGTTTTGTGGATTATATCTATGACTATGATTAGATGCTATACAAAAATGAAAACAAACTTTGTAAATATTTATTTATTTTAAAGTAATAACAATCTATTATGCATAACAAAGTTATGTGTTTTATATGAAATAATGATTTTATTAAAATATTAAAAATATTATAACTATTATTGAGAAGTTTCATTGCTTTACATTTCTGTATATTTCTTATTATCTGGCTTAACAGAAGACAAGTAAATTCTCGTTTCTGCTTTTACATTCAGTCTGTTGAAATATATTTTTTAATTGGGGTATATTAAGAAAATGCAGCCTCATATAAATGTAGTTCGAGGCTGATTGTGATAGTTCATGGCTGTAATCTCAGTACTTTGGGAGGCCCAAGTGGGAGGATCACTTGAGGCCAGGAGTTTGAGACTAGACTGGGCAACATAGTAAGACCTTGTCTCTACAAATACTTTTTAAAATTAGCTGGGCATGGTGATGCTTTCCTATAATCTCAGCTACTAAGAACACTGAGGTTAGAAGATTATTGGAGCCCAGGAGTTTGAGTCTGCAATAAGGTATAATTACACCACTTCACTCCAGCCTGGATGACAGACTGAGACCCTGTCTCTAAAAAACAGAAACAAACAAAAACAAAAACAAAAACCCAACAAATATGCAGTTGGAAAAGGTAGGATTTATTATGATAGCTTCTTTAGATCATTGTGGATATTCTCCTTTGATACTACACTAAAACTCAATGAGTGGTGGTTTTTAAAGATTAATTGCAATGTTGAATCTGAAATCATGTGTATAAACATTTCATATACTCTTACATTAAAATCCACTGTTCTACCTTGAAATCTGACTAAATATTTTATCAAGTTTTTTGTTTTTTTGGTAAGATCATGCCTTGGTCATCTGAAGACTGTCAGTCCCCCGAGTTACACGGATCATCCAAAGATTGACACATTATACAATATTTAAAAGACACATTTGTTAATATTATAACTAATATTGATAGATAAGTGTTTAAATATTTGGTATTTGGAATTATCAAGTTGATAGTAGCAGACAAGTTTTTTTCAAAATTCTAAATTTCACTTGAAAGCTCAAATTCTTTATTATTGGCAACGAAATGTTTGTTTTCCTTGAAGCGACAACCTGACTTCATTCATTTTCAATAAAATGTCTTCCAAACAACCAAGTCTGAATAATCATTCTTTGTCTATCAGCCATTATTTAAAGTAAAAATAATCCTATGAAAAACATGGCTAGTTCAGTTCAAAATTCTAACAAGCAGATGAGTGCTTTTCCTCAAGACTGCCATTCTACCTTATACTTTGTTATGAAGCTGTGAAGTGCCTGGGCAGAACATGTAATTTGAGGAAAAAGAAAAAAAAAAAAGCTGAAGTACTTTATGTGTAATCCCATTTTGTCATGCAAAATAGTACAAAATATGTGGACCCCAGGGTTTAGATTTAATGAAATGAATATGTTCTGCTTTACCATTGATATTCTTCAGTGAAAGTATCACTTTCTTTCTTACTGAGAGTGTATGATGCTGAATTACAATGACTACTGGTACACTGCCTTGACTTGTGCTAAGGCTCCAGCAGTTTCACCCATGACTGCTTTTCTACCATCAATGCAAATGCCAACAAAGTGAACCTAGGCAAGTTATAGCTTAGTATTTTTATGGAAATGACTTTTTCAAAGCGTCTTGGGCGATCCCCAGATTTCTATGGACCACCCTTTAAGAACCTCTGGCCTAGATCAATGAGAACAGGTGTATGTGTGTGTATAATGTATAGATATGTATATATATTTATAATGCTTTTCCTACTAAAAATTTATTTTTTAATATATAGTATGTTATTTTATTTATTGGATATAAACATAGAGGATATAATATGGACAAGAATAAGGCAATGCAAATATGTGGAGAGAATTTAAGAATCTTTTCTTATGATCTAAATGGCTTAATCACTGTGAAACCAATCTTCTTGTCTATGATTGATTTACATATGTAATTTTTACATATTTACATATGTAATTTCCCCAAAGGTAAGCTTTCAATGAGCTGTTTCACTTACTAAAATAATGGTAGCTGACCTATGTGGAGCCATGAGTGTATGTCTGGCACTCTGCTAAGTATTTAATATTCATTAATTCATTTGATCCTCACAGCAATGTTGTCATGTATTGACAGGGAAGTATTATTCCTGTCAAACAGATGCATGCCTGATAACTACTTAACAAAACTGTGTTGAATATATGAAGTCACTTTATCTAAGTTTCCTTCTACCTCCAATCACCTCCCCCAGCAACCAGTAGGTGGTAGAACCAAGACTCAAAATCGGCCAGCTTTAAAGCCTAGATGTGTTACGAAATGGTGTTAACCATCCCAGTAGAACAAACACATTACATTTGGCTCCTTAACTCAGCTAAGTGATTCAGGACATTACTTTTCTGGCTTTCTGGAATCAGAGAATGTTAACTGAGTAGTTGCCATCTGAAAAACCCCTTCCTCTGCAAGGCCCATGGTTAGTGCAACCCAATAGTATATCTGTGGCATCATAACCCAAGGTAGAAAGAAAACTTTTTCAATAACTACACCAGCTCACCCTCTAACTTACTTCTATAATCATCCCAACTGTTGATATAGCTTAAATAGTGACTTACAGTGAGTGCAGCTTGATTATATAGCTTAATCAGCTCAGATGATTATAGAAGTAAGTTAGAAGGTGAGGTGGTGGAGTAAAATAAAGAATTTTTAAGGCTATGTTTCTGTAGCCAGAAGTACCTTACAAGTACTTTTTATTAATTTTTCCCTTCTAATGGCTTATTCATACTCTGCATTGGGCATTTTGACACAGATAGTGAATACAACTGAAAAACTTTTAAAACAAACATTAAAACACATTTTTTTTCCAAGGGCCTAAACACACTTGCCAGTGTTGGAGAAAATTGCCAATGAAATTGCTTTGATCTCTAAGGTGCTTTAGTGTTCAAAGAGAGAATTTCTCAAAGTATGCAAATAAGAATAATATTCTATCCTAAAATAACTGAAAACCCTTTAGTAATAAAGTATATTACACTTACTTTCTCTTAAACTATCTTATGTGGAAAAAAAACACTAATAAATATCTTTTCTTCTTCTTTCCTTTGATAAAAGTCCAAGTCAGTTGCAAAAAAAAAGTCCAAGTCACATTTCTTTCCTGCTAAATGAATAGCAGAACACTGAAAGAGAACATAAAACTTAATTTCCTTATGTCTTCCAAGAGACTGCAATTCATTCGTAACATAATATGATAATGTGACTGAAATTTCAACTTACTAAAACTAGTGATACTCTAATATTCCAAAATGTCTCATTTAGCATTTGGCTGGTTGGTGCCTATGAACTCACCATTTCAATCAGAACAAACTAGCTCAATTTCCTTGTCTGAGGCTTCATAAGAACTTATGGTTTACGAGTGTTTTCCACACATCTTAGCCATGATATTTAACAAGGTAAAAATATAGTTCATTGTTGGGAAATTGACTAAGAATATGGCACATAAAAGATGTTTAAAGTCTGAAAACTATAGTGCTCTTGAGCAAAAAGAGGAAAAGTGACATATTTTGCCGCCTCAAGAATATCTCTGGTAACTTAAGTCTCTCTCTCTCTCTCTCTCTCTCTCTCTCTTTTTAGGAGATGGGGTCTTGTTCTGTCACCCCGGCTGGAGTGCAGTGGTGCAATCTTGGCTCACTGCAACCTCCACCTCCCGGGTTCAAGTGATTCTCCTCTCTCCTGAGTAGCTGGGACTACAGGCACATGCCACCGCATCCGGCTAATAGTTTGTATTTTAGTAGAGATGGGGTTTCACCATGTTGCCCAGGCTGGTCTCAAACTCCTGAGCTCAGACAGTTCGCACGACTCGGCCTCCCAATGTGCTAGGATTACAGGTGTGAGCCACCTCACCCAGCCTTTCCCTATTTTATTTAGGGCATTTCCCCTTCCTCTTCTCCCTTTCTGACACAGATAACTATAGATGTCCCCCCGTTTCAGAAACAGTTCTTCAATCCTCATGCCACAGGGCATTACTGACTAAGGAGATCCTGAAGGTGATGGCATAACTTGTTCCAATTATTTTTTACCAAGAAGGTGTTTAATTTTTAGCCCTTTGAATACAAGGAATTTTCTTTCCTTCCTTGTGATTGATCACATTCCTATGTGCCACTGGAAAGGTATATTGTTTTCATTTATCAGCCAAAAAAAAAAAATTCTGATCTTCATGAGATTTATCTTATAGTTGTCATTCTGTTGGAAAATGTAAAGCCTATAAGTAAAATTAATGTGAACATAAATTTAACCAAAGCTTTATAAGTATATTTTTCTTTGGGAGTATTAGTTTTAAAATAATGTTGGTTTAATGATGAATTAAAACAACTTCAACTTACAGATTTTGAATTTGTCAAAATCTCTCAGCATAATCCTGCACTCACTGTAAGTCACTGTTTATGCTCTCCTAAGCTCATCAGGTGGGTCCTTGTGGGAGACACTTTCTTTAATCAGAAGAACCCACTATCTTGGCTGTTTACATTTCTACAGGGCCTGTTTTCTCAAAAGATTTGAAATATTTGACATACAGACTTCCTGGAATTTCATAGTTGTGTGATCATGTCTTCCCCATACATTTCTATTATTTAAAAAAATCAGGTTAAATTCCATAGCCAAAAATAAGAAGCTTATAATCATTTAATTGACCCTATCTTACTCAGCTTTTCCTACTGTGTAAGGAAAGCAAATGTTCTCATTCTGTATTCTATTTTGATAATTAGGCATAGGAGGTCAGTGTTGGCTCATCTATGAAGGCAAGAAAATGTAAAATAAATGACAAAAATTTTAGTTATTCTAGAGAATATTTAGCTAACAACATTCACTGAGACAATTAGCATGGCTAAATTGAAGTATAGCTGAAGTTATTTTAATAGCTCTTTTTGGTCTGAAGATAAACACTCAGCAGGACACACATAGTCCTCTGATCTCTCGACAAGAGTCTAGTGAATTAAAATCATCAAGGTACAGAGCTTTTCCTTGTCTCAAGAGAAGGCATCGAAAATTTCAGTTTCACAAGATAGGAAGAACTCTGGATTTTACCATAAAGATTGCATGCATTCCTATTCCAAACAGAAATTAACACAAAATGAAATAAACATGCTACTTGTGTGTGTGTGTGTGTGTGTGTGTGTGTGTGTGTATGTGTGTGTGTGTGACAGAGTCTCACTGTGTCACCAGGCTGGAGTGCAGTGGTGAGATCTCAGCTCACCACAACCTCCACCTTCCAGGTTCAAGCGATTCTCCTGCCTCAGCCTCCCGAGCAGCTGGGACTACAGACAGGTGCCACCACACTGAGCTAATTTTTGCATTTTTAGTAGAGGCGGAGTTTACTATTTTGGTCAGGATGATCTCTATCTCTTGACCTTATGATCTGCCCGCCTCAGCCTCCCAAAGTGCTAGGATTACAGACATGAGCCACTGCACCCGGCCAAACATCCTACTTTTTAAAAGTTACATGGGGACTAAATAGATGCATAGAAAAACACAATAGAAGAGTGATTAGATTATCTAGAGTTCTCTGTTTAACCTGTCACCAGTAAAACTATTTTATAAAAAAGATAATGTGAATCTAGGATTTTATAAATAAAATTGGTCATGTGTTAGAGTACAGACTAATCTGATATAACAAATATACCTACAATATACTGGCTTAGATAAGAAAGAGGTTTATGTCTTATAGAGATAGATGGACACTTCAAAGTAGATGGTGGATCTGCTCCAATAGGTCTTTCAGGAACCCAGGCTTTTTATAATCTTGTTTGCTGTAATGTTTTCTGGGATGTTGACCTTATCCATATTCTGGATTTTGGCTCATGGCTAAGTGTATTCTAGACAGAGTGTGTGGTTTAAGAGAATACTTGGAGGTAAGAATGGAATAGTGAAGGAGTGAATAGAAGTTATATATGAGTATGTAAATGGATGGATAGATACATAAGTGATATATACATATATTAGTGTGTGTAAATATACAAAAGTGTGTAGGAACAAAGGATTGTAAAGAAAAGAAGAGAAATGGAAATGAGGGATTCTGAGCATTTTAGGGAAAAGGTTTAAAGCAAAACTCTGAAACTAGAGTGATACTACTAAATCACGGGCAAGAAATACATTAATACTAGTTATCCTGAGAACTGACTCAAGATAATATAGTCTGGAAGGTGGGAAGTCTAGAGAGGAAAAAAGTGCTATTTTCTTAGTAGTTTTATACATCACAAGTTGATAACTCGATATCAAGGATGAGCAATGAAAGTAGGATGAGTGGCCACTTTACTCAGATATCATGTAGATTCCTAACAGGAAGAAATAAACAGAGTGACTGTGCATATACTTACACATCTTATCTTAATTCAATTCCTGAGAAGCATGGTATCTCACAAGGATCTTCAAGAATACAGATTTGAGTAAAACAATACTCTCTCATGATTAGTAAGCTCAAATTGACAATGATACTCTAAAACAGGGGTCACAAAGCATTTTTGTAAAGGGTCAGATAGTGACTATTTTAGGATACTTTGTACCGTACAGCCTCTGTCATAACTTCTCACTTCTGTCATTGAGAGGCAAAAGTAACCATAGGCAATATACAAATAACTGAGTGTAGCCATGTTCCAATAAAACTTTATTTATAAATAAGAGGTGCAGGAATAGGTTTGGCCCACATATTATACTTTTGGCTTCTATTCATTCTAAGGTGATGAAATGAGAATTAGGTAAACTAAGCAAATTTCTTTTGAGTTGTAAGTTTATAAACATTTATAAATAAATTGAACTCTATATAAAATATTATAAATATGAAGAAAGGGAAAAATGCAGAATAAGCAGTATACCTTAGGTAATAAAGAAAATGTTGATGACATCAGAAGGTACAGATGCTTTGAAATAGAAGATAATAAATGTTATTTTAATTATATATAAATATTACTTCCTTTGTAAATGTCTGGATTCTAAGACAATATTGACAAGACCAGCATAACTTGTATGCAGAAAACTCCAAAGCATTAAAAGTGTATTTAAAATTATTTACAATAATTATGGACAAATTAATAATGATTAAATTGTTCATTTTAAGGGTTTGTTTTCTTTCTTTCTTTTCTTTCCTTCTTTCCTTCCTTCCCTGTATCCCTCCCTTCCTTCTTCCCTCCCTTTCTCTTTCTCTCTGTTGCTTCCCTCTCTTCTTTCTTCCTTTTTTCCCTCTATGATTAGCCTATCTTTCAAAAAGGATTTATCTGGTATAGATATAATAATTCTAAATCTCATTTTAGTCTTTCAAAATAGCTTCATAATATAAAAAGTTATATCAGGGGAAACTACAGCATTCCAGACAGCATAACCATTGAAAGTTATTACTGTCTCCAAGTAATTTTAAACACTAAATATTTTAATTTTTATACAACACTGTAGAGCTTATAAAATAAAAATATTATTTTAAAATATTACATTAGAAAAATGTTTTTTTATGTAACAATGTTTGAGACCCAAATAAAATTTTTTAATAAGATGTATCACCACATATTTTTCTCTAAGGTAACACAAGTCATCAGAAATAATTGCCTTAACTACTTTAAAAAGTCAAGTGAAAAATAGCAATTATCTCAACATCTCACTCTAGGCTGAAAAGGATAAACATATTCATTTATGAATGTGTCTGTTTGCATCAAGTCTTGTCCCTGGTATGTTAGCCATCCAGATTTTTTTATCTATCTATCTATCTATCTATCTATCTATCTATCTATCTATCTATCTATCTATCTATCTATCATCTATCTGTCTATCATCTAGCTATCATCTTCTCTTATTTTTAGAGAAAGCCTCTTGCTGTGTCACCCAGGCTGAAGTGCAGTCGTGGGATCATGGCTCAATGTGGCTTCAAACTCCTGGCTCAAGCCATCCTCCCACCTCTGCCTCATAGGTAGCTGGGACTAGAGATGGATGCCAGCATGCCTGGCTATTTACTTTTAAGTTTTTGTAGAGGTGGAGTCTTGCTGTGTTGCCCAAGCTTGTCTCAATCTCCAGGCCTTAATCAATCCTCCTGCCTCCCAAAACACTGGCACTATAGGTGTAAGCCACCACTATAACACTCTCAGCCTGTTTTAGTTTTTGGCAGTCCTAAGCAGGAGAACACTTTGGAACAAATTTCCTGCTTCTAATCAGTGGTAAGCATTTTTCTGTACCAATGTTATTATTTCTCACCAGTGAATACCCAATTTGGAAATCTTCAAAAAGTTGAGTGGCATTCTGAGATAATAATGGCCTATACTCAAAGTGTTTAACAGTCTATAAAAAATGTTTTCATCTAAACGACTGAGTTTCAGACTTCCTACCACCGATGAGAGTAAGCAGGTCAAAAGATGTGATTCTTACTTTCTAAAGGAGCAAATAAACTCTAATAAGTGAAGTAAACTGCAGCCCATAGCCAGTAAGAAAGATCTGAAAAAAAGTACAAGATCCCATTTTCTGAGAATACTTATCTAGTTCACTTCTGTTTCAGGTCTGTCAATTTTCCCACTTTAATATGTGCAGAGTCCATGCTCTCCTTCCATGCCATCTGAGAACTTTGAGGTGAACTTTGCCATAGTTATTGGGAAAAGAATATTAAGGATAACAACTAAACATATAAAAAAGTGAAAAAGTGACTATGTAAAGGCTCCCATTGCAAACACCTGACTATGAGCCAAAAAACTGGAGTTCTTGGCCCTCTTACTCCACATATTAATTGTGTGTCCTTGAACAAATCAAACAACCTGTCTGGCACTCAACTTCCTTATCTAAAAAATGAAAGGGCTTATAAGGTCTCTCCTACACTTAACATTCTAAATATTAGTAAAGGAATCCATATTTTTAAAAAAAAAAATCCTTGTTATGTTGCTCCTTCTTAGAATTGTTGGAATGAGCTACAGACTGCAGTGTTGCAGCTGCCAATTCTTTAACAATTTGGACTGTGTAGCACTAACTTAAATCCACCTGTGGGAATACAGTTGGAGGCAATACACTGTCTCAGCTTGCTCTGTTTGCATTTTCAAAACCACTAAGGGAAGTTGGGTTGAAACTGGTTTTGGAAAAATATGGAAACCCTATATTAAACTTGACAAGAAAGATAACTCTTTGACATATTAATGACTTTTGATTGTATTGGTAATCTCCTATTGCATTGTTTTCAGATTTGGTTATGTTGGCACAAAATAAAAAACAATATGGTTGCAATTTAATTTAATCTATTAAGACTCCCTAACATAGGGCACAGGTGCATGCTGTTTGAATGTATTTAGCTAGGACAGTCTAAATTTTACATTGATCAACTGCAGGCTTGATTAGACTGACAACAGTGGGAGGCCTGATCTGTATTTTCTGAATCTCTCCTTGGAGCCATCTTGCCTCTCTTATCTTCATTAATCACCAAGCCTCAATCTTAACTTGAAGAATTTCCAAGATAAAATGGTGAGCTTCACAATCGGCAGCGTCTGCTCTATGGTCTTATTTCCTTTTTCCCCTTTCAGTTTCTGACCCTTCAACAGATGATTGCAAAAAAAGACACGTACTCCTCAACGGTGCCCACACTGCTGCCCACACATGTATCTTTGGATCTAGCAGACAGTCCTGTGGTTAGTGCCTTTTTTGCTAGTCCTTTATAAGGCAAGGTCATCCAGTTCAGTTCAGAGGATATATGCTGAGCAGCTACTTCTCTGATTCCAGAAAGTCACTTACTGTCCAAACACGTAATTAAAGAGGGCAGCAACATGTATTCCAGAATGGTGATGAAATATTTCGGGGAAGAATCTGCTGGTGTAATCAGTAGCACACCCACCTAGCCATGACCATATTTGGCTAACAGGAGGCTATTTTTCTTACTTTGTGGACATTTAAGGTCAAATCTATTAATTGTTTCTATAAATATAATTTAAATGCAGTATTTATTCGTACTAAAATTAATCACACATAGTCTAATGATTACAAGGCTGTGTAGAATGAATGCTGGAGGACTTGTGTCAGTTTCTATGGTGTGAAGAATTTTCCAATTACCTTTATCAGGTTATGAAGTCTCTCTTTGCTTTATCATTTTGGATTTTAATCTGAAAAAATATAATTCATGTCTCTTCACAGGAATCAAAATAAAAAATGTCTTTAATGAATCTTAAGCCTATTAGGAAAAAGATATCTGTAATCTTTTAAATCTAACATTTAAATTAAATCTTTAGAAATCTGTTTCTAAAGTACCTTATTTAAATAAATGTCTTACCTATTCCCACCGCCAACCACTTTTCTTCTTAAAGCATATCTGTTGAACTTACAGAACAATAGATTGTTAACCAAAAACTACGAAGAAACTTTGGCTTTCTCTGTGTCTGAATAGGAAATACATCATACCTAAGCATAATTTCATTTATTGTGAAAACAAAAAATAACTTTTACAGGGGAACTTTTTGAAATTAATTACTAAAACACAGAGGAAACATTGTCCACCACCTTTATTTATCCCCCCACCCCAAACACCATGTCTGTTTTCAAAAAAGTGCAGCATAAATGGGGAAAATGGAAATATAGCTGCTTTCATGTACTTTCTAATTACAGGGTTACATTAGTATTACTAAGAAACTCTGTTTACAATTATGATTCCAAAGGAAAGCAAAACCCAGGAGCAGATGAGTAACATTTTAGGTCCAATTGGGAAACTTTTGTATATTTTGCTTTTTAAGACATTCCAAAACATTTTTCTGTACTAATCCTTCTGATAGAGGAGAACCAGAGAAGAAGACAAGAATGTGATATGTTGCTCTTTCACTCCGTCTGTAGCTGTAAACTTCCCTGGCCCATAGAGAATATAATTCTGGCAAGAGTATTTTGAATCATAACCCTTCTTTCCTTGTCTGCATTGCTTCAAAAAGTTAAAGTACTTTTAAAAGATCTTTGGAAAATGGAGATTGTCTAAACTTATTTTTCTAGACTTTTCTACACATCTACCAAGATGAACTCCCAGAGATGAGTCTTTTCTGAAAAGAATAGAAGGTGTCATCTGGGGACAGAAGATCAAAAGCAGGCTTTCAAACCCTTTCTTTGAGTCTAGATAAAGAAATTATAGTGGATAATTTATAAAATTCACAATTTACATGATTCTGTTGAAGCCTTGTTGGAAGCCATAAAAATAAATTTAGAGTATTTCTGCATAAAAATCACTCAGACATGTCACTGAAATAAAAGAGGTGATTAGAAAGAAAAGTGAGGAGACAGAATTGCATGACTGAGATACCATTTCAGAGAGATCAGATTCCCAAATGAGTATCTTAACTTTCTACTTTTTTGTAAGTACAGACTCAGAAAATTTGCCTTTCTCCTCTTTTCCCTCTCTAGAAAAAAATTCTCATTTTACTTTAGCTGATTTCTCAATGTAGCAATTTGAGATTTGCTATCTGAAAATTCACTTTACATTCAATTCACTCAACTTATTATTTTAATCCTATTTGGTCCGAAATTTTATTTCAGTAAATGTAAAATAAACCATATTAAGATTCAACAGAAATGAACACGGTAGTGTAGATATTTCTTTGACATACCCATTTCAGTTCCTTTGGATATGTACCCAGAAGTGGGATTGCTGGATCATATGGTAGTTCTATTTTTAGTTTTTTGAGGAACTTCTCTACTATTTGCTGTAATGGCTGTACTGTATTTATTTACATTCTCACCAAAAATGAACAAGCATTTCATTTTCTCCACTTTTTCCATAGCTAATATGTTGAAGCAACCAAAATGTCCATCAAGAGATGAATGTGAAAGAAAATGTGGTATGCCATATATACAATGGAATACTATTCAACATTTAAAAAGAAGAACATTCTGTCATTTGCTACAACATGGATGAAACTGAAGGACATTGTGCTAAGTGAAATAAGACAGTCACTGAAAGACAAATACCACATGATGTCACCTGTAGAAAGAATCTTAGAAAGTCATAATCATAGATATAGAGAGTAGAATGGTGGTTGCCAGAGGCTGTCTGGGGCAGCGAGGAATGGAGAAAAGGGGTGTTGATCAAAAGGTACAAAGTTTCAGCTAGACAGCAGGAGTAAGTTTTAGTGATCTATTGTACAAAATGGTGACTATAATAATAATGCATTGTATATTTAAATTGCTTAGATACTAGATTTTGAATGTTCTCACTACCAAAAATTAATATGTGAGGTGATGGTTATATTAATTCACTTGTTTTAATTATTTCACAATATAAACATATATCAAAACATTACATTAAACACCATAAATATCTATAATTATTATAATTTGCCAATTACAAAGAAAATAAAAACTTAAAATATAAATTTTAACGAAAATTCAAGAACAGGTATAATGGAGGGGAGCAACTTTTCAATATTTAACCATCTTCCAAAATTGAGAACTTTGTAAAAGCATTCCTTTCGTTACCTTCATCTGGCATGTTTCTTTTTGTTAAAATCAAAGATTTGACAGAGATGAAAGATCCACAACTTTACACAGAAATATACATCAACTAGGAAGAACTTCTTAAGTAGAAACATTCCTGTAATAACCTTCTTTATTCCATCTCTTTATCTAATAAAATTTGTCAGACAACTTAAAAATAAAATGGAAGAAAATTTTCTTTTTAGACAGTCCACATTATGACTGCATTCAACAAGTAGATTTGAAAAATAGAATTAACATGGTTATTTCTTTAAAAGTCACAAGTTTGTGTCATGTAGACCAATAATTCACTGGGAAAATACTCCATTTTTATTTACTTTTATTTTTTTTATTTTAGTAGATTTTGCTAGAAATATATTTTTTATTGTACCTTAGGTTCTGGGGTACATGTGCAGATCATGCAGGATTGTTGCATAGGTACATAAATGGCAATGTGGTTTGCTGCCTCCATCCCCCTGTCACCTATCTTTGGCATTTCTCCCCATGTTATCCCTCCCCAACCTCCCCTTCCCCGCTGTCCCTTCCTTAGCACCCACAACAAACCCCAGTATGTGATGGTCCCCTCCCTGTGCTCATGTGTTTTCATTGTTCAATGCCCACCTATAAGCGAGAACATGCAGTATTTGGTTTTCGGTTCTTGTTTCAGTTGGCTGAAAATGATGGTTTCTAGAATCTAGACATCTAGAATCCATTTTTATTAAGATATTTGATACCATATTGAAATAATTGGCACCTCATTTTTAGTTCATACAACCTGGTTTAAAGGTAAAATTGAAAGCCACTTCAGCATCCTTTAAAAGTCCCAATGACTCTTCTACCATAGGGGACAAGCCATGTACATATTTCCAACTTTAAATAGAAATGTAATTTTTTTCTCAGATGTGGGTAATTCCAAGTTACATAGAGTAGAATGTGTTGCATATTGTGGGTATCTTAATCACAAAGAACACATACAAAGTCACTTCTGACTTGCCTTTCTTATCATAAAATATTTGTTTTCACTGTAAAAAAGTATAGAAATATAAAAATAAATTAAAAATTACTTATAACCTTTGTCCTCCACCACCCAGAGATATTCACTCACCATTTCTCCAGAGAGGTGGAAAATACTAGTGCTGACTTTGGGTTTCATTGCCTTGGGAAGACTGAAGATAGATCCTTGAATGTCCAAGAGAAGGGAGATTTTATTTATTTTCATTTTTTTAAATTGCATCTTAGGTTTTGTGGTACATGTGAAGAACATGTAAGATAGTTGCATAGGTACACATGTGGCAGTGTGATTTGCTGCCTTCCTCCCCTTCACCTATATCTGACATTTCTCCCCATGCTATCTCTCCCCGACTCCCCTCCCCCCACTGTCCCTCCCCTATTCTCCACAACAGACCCCAGTGTGTAGTGTTCCCCTCCAATGTGTTCTCATTGTTCAACACCCACCTATGAGTGAGAACATGCGGTATTTCATTTTCTGTTCTTGTGTCAGTTTGCTGAGAATGATGTTCTCCAGGTTCATCCATGTCCCTGCAAAGGACATGAACTCATCATTTTTGATGGCTGCATAATATTCCATGGTGTATATGTGCCACATTTTGAGAAGGGAGATTTTAATAGAAATCTGTTAAAGTCTAGATCCTCAAAAGAGTTTATGCTAATGGTAAAATCTTAAAAAAGAAACTGCACAGGAAACTTGTATGTTTTTGTCTGGGTTCTGGATAAGGAGCCTCCTCTGATGGTAATAAAAATCCTGGCCTGTATGTTCCATCAGGGAGGATTTGGGATGGTTTGGGATCCCCCAAGAAGAGAAATCAACTACAGAAATTAAATATTTGTTTGGGCCATTTGCAAACTGAATGTGCCACCCATTGTAAAAGGACTCGCCCATGGGAGGGTGAGAACATCAACAAATTTCAATATTAGGAAAACAGTCTGAAAGATACTATGAAGCTGTATGTTTAGAATGACTGAGGATCAGAATAAAGAATCAAAACATAAAGAGAATAGCAAACTATGAAGAAAGAATAGGCTCATCTGAAAAAGAGGCAAATAGAAATTCTAAAAATGTTTTCTTCCTCTCCCAGAGACCTCCTAATATTGGACACCCTTAGGGCTTAGCTCCCTTTGCTTCCTTTCATGACTTAATGACCTCATCTCCCTAAACCTCGGACTCCTCCAAGACCTTCACTTGAATATCTAAAAGACCTCTCAAGTTTAATACATCCACAACTGAACCAGATCTCACCTTCACATCTGCTTTACTGTAATTATCCCCATCTCAGTTAGGGACACTACTCTTGCTCTGTTTCATCACATGCACATCATCTGTTGTTAAATACAGTGAGTTCTTCTCTCAGGATAGACTAGAATTGTATGCTGTCCTCTGCCTCTGTTTCTCACACCCTGTTCTGAGCACTCATCATCATGCCTTTCCTGGAGTATTGGTCTCTTGGCTTCCATTCTGGATCCCTACAGTCTGTTCTAAACAGGAAGCCAATCACTGATACACTGAGTATTGCCAAGAAGGCTTTAATCAGCTGCTGCAGCCAAGGAGATTAGAGATAGTCTCAATCCCTAACTGACTAATGTTAGGGGATTATATACCAGGGAAGAAATGTAACTATGTGAGGAAAATCAGGAACTAGGAAGGGGTCAGGAAGCAATCATGAGGAGTGGGGGTCTGGCATCTCATTGTCTAGATGTGGTGATCTGGTCAGGTTTAGTTCTTTGATACTCTTTGAGAGGTCTGAGGGTTGTTTCCTGCAGAAGGAACTCAGATAGGACAAATGTAAATTTCAAGTTTTAATACTAGAAGGATCAATATCTATGTTTATCAAAAAAAAACAAAAACAAAAACAAAAACCTCTCTATGGGTCAGCTTCAATAGCAATCAGAAGCAAATCAGAGCTTGTTATTCTTTGCTCAGAATTTTCTAGTGGCTTCCCACTTAACTCAGAGGAAAAGCCAAAGTTCTGAAAATGTTCCACAATGCTCAACAAGTTCTGGCCCCTTTTATCTCTAAGAGCACTCGCACTGGTCTCTCTTTGCTTCCCCTGCTCCAGCGACACTGGCTTCCTTCTGTTCCTCAAAACTCTAGGTCTTTGCACTTGTTCCTTTTACCTAAAATCTCCTCCTCTTGGACTTCTTTCTTTCTCTTTTTCAGATCTTAGCTGACCTATCAACCCTCAGTGAGTTCTTTTCTGTTTAAAATTGAACAACCTTTCCAACACTTAGTATCTCCTGTCTTTCTTCTTTTCTTTTTAGAGGCTATTCCCTCTCGTATAGTATAATGTATTGTTTATTGTCTCCCTAAATAGAATATAAGCTCCCTGTCACTGGGACTTTTGTATGTTTTGTTGACTGCTAATGGGATTTGAAAAAAAGAAACACACACACACACACCTTTGATGAAGGCCAAGCACAGTGGCTCATGCCTATAATTTCAGCTGTTTGGGAGGCTGAAATGGGAGGATCACTTGAGCACAGAAGTTTGAGATCAGCCCTGGCAACAAAGTGAAATCTCAGCTCTGCAAAATAAGTGTGTGCCTGTGGTTCCGGCTACTTAGGATGCTAAGTTGGGAGGATTACTTGAGCCTGAGAGGTTGAGGCTGCAGTGAGCTGTGGTCATGCCACTGCATTACAGCCTGAGTGACAAGACCGTATCTCAAAACAAAAACAAAACCTTGAAGGGCTTGCCCCATCAGTCTTAATAACATAGATTCCTGGGATCGATGACAAAAGAATACAGTATCTTAAATAATGAATGTTTCTTATGCACAGTTGCACTGCAAAAATAATATATTTTCAAAAAACAGTATTTGGTTAGACAAAGCTTGATGAGAAAAAAAGACAAAGAAAGTAAAAATGTTTTAGGGTTTTAAACAAGAGAATTGGAGAAGAGGGCTTTATTGACAAATCTGAGAATACTGGAGAAAGTTGTCACCTTGAGTTAGAAGATGGCAAATATGTTCTTTGTTTTTGAAAAGTTGTTTTTTGGGCATTTAAAACAAAATGTTTTATAAGCAGTTTGGTCTTAGAGATACAGTTTGGTCTTAGACCAAAATGTCTCTCTTTTGGTTTTTCTCAGGTTTGTTATAAAATATTCTCAAGTTTAAAGGTAGGATTTTAAAAACATTATATTTTTATAAAAGCATTTGAACACCAGAGACCTTAGGAAAAATGATTCTCCCAAGTCCGTGAAAAATACATTTTAAACAATTTCAATTTTACTTTTCCCTGTTATTAACTGTATTTATTACATGATAAGGTAATAAAAATTCAATAGATTTTTAGCTGAAGTAACACTGTCGATCTTAAAAATATTAAATTTATTTAGAAGGAATTTTTAGGATGGGCATTTAAAATTTTAAAGCCTTAATTAGACTGGACAAAGAAAATGTGGTACATATACACCATGGAATACTATGCAGCCATAAAAAATGATGAGTTAATGTCCTTTGTAGGGACTTGGATGAATCTGGAAGCCATCATTCTCAGCCAACTGACACAAGAACGGAAAACCAAACACCACATGTTCTCACTCATAGGTGGGTGTTGAACGATGAGAACACATGGACTCAGGGAGAGGAGCATCACACACTGGGGGCAGTTGGAGGGGTTAGGGGAGGGACAGCATGGGGTGGGGTGGGTGAGAGGGGTGGAGAGGGATAACATGGGGAGAAATACTGGATATAGTATACGCCTAAATTAAAATAAAAATAAATAAAAACTAAAAAAAAATTGTTATCCTGTTAATCTTGTTCATTTCAAAATGTGGTCTTTGATTTTGTGCCAGAAGACTTCTATTTTTGCTTTACTAAGAAGTTGCCTGACAGACGAGGATATTGTCCATACTCTGGCTTGTGATCCTTCTCAAAATTGTCCTGGTAAATTTTATACAAATATAATTTTTAAAAGGTTTATTTTGTTTCTTACCATCCCATGGGAACTTGGACTTGGCAACCTTCTATTAGTGATTATAATATCCAGCTAGAGTTGAATCCAGACACAGTCTGTGATGTATTCTATTTAATTTCTAGGGCATTAGCAGAAGGTTTAATGAGAGTATTGTAATACTGTTTAATGAAAGTTGGGAATTTTCTAACCCTTTGGCAGTGTGAATAAATATAGTTTGATTAGATTTCAAGAAGTAGTTTAAGGTGCATTATTTTCTTACATATTTGAACAGGCTACCAATATTTTAGTATTAGAAAAAGTCAGAGGTGTTAACTTTTGAAAACAAGTTAGATATATATTTTAATAGGTTATATCTGCATTGTGATACATCTGCATTGAAAAAATTTATACCTTAATGGCTTAATGGGTCACAGGAGTTCATTACACATCATTCATTCATTCATTGATTCATTGATTCATTCATTCCTGGCTTGTCCCCATCCTCCTTTCTTCTAAATACCAAGGTGGCTCAAAGCTCAGTCCTTTGTCCTCTTATCAAGCTACTCACTTCCTTTTGCTCTGATCCAGTTTCATCCCAAGCCTTTAATTCCAACAATGTGCTGATGACACTAAAATTTGTATCTCTTGTCAGAAACTCTCTCCTGAATTCAGAACCGTAAATTCCATGATTTATATCTAATCTCTCTGCAATAAACTGAAGTCTCTGTCCTCCCAGATTCATATGTTAAAACCCTGACACCCAATGTGATAGTATTACAAGGTGAGACCTTTGGGAGTCTCCACCCTTGTGAATGGGATTAGTACCCTTATGAAAGGGACCCCAGGGAGCTCTCTCCTACTCTATTTCCGCCATGTGATGATAAAATGAGAAGATGGTAGTCTTCAACTTGGATACAATGAGAAGATGGTAGGCTCCAACCCTCATCAAAACCTGACCATGCTGGCACTCTGATTTCAGATTTCTAGCCCCCAGAAAGTTGAGAAATACATTTGTGTTGTTTATTAGTTACATAATCTATGGTGTACTTCGTTATAGGTGCCAGAACTAACTTTTTAACTTTGTTATAACTTTGCTCTAACTTTGTTATAGGTGCCAGAACTAACTTAAGGCCCTTTCCTTAAGTTATCTCATAGGTCTATTAATATATACAAAACTTAGTTTCTGGTATCCAACATTTCACTGCCAGTTCAGTTCTTGCTACAGTCTTTCCACCTCATTAAATGTACCCTAGTTTTACCTGTTTTATCAACATAATTATTAATTGTATCCTTTTTAAGTACCCTTAACAGTATAATAGTATCTGTTAAGTATCCTTAAAAAGTACCCTTTTAAAGTTTCAAAAGTCATAATCCACTATATGCTCACATTAGATAATGAAAATTCAAATTTTCAGTTGCTTAGGTTTTAAAATAATATCTATACTGCCTTTCTTTCTCCCACATTCCATATCTAGTTTACTAGTAAATACGATGGGGCTTACTGCAAATTGTATATAGAACTCACCACGTTGTTTCAAGCCAGCATCATCTGTTGTCTGAGTGATTGCATAGACTCCTACATGGCCTTCCTGACATCTAAAATTCCCTATTAAAATGTATGTCAGATGATGTTACTCCTCTGAGTCACAACCTCAGTTAGGTGACTAAATTTTGTTCCCTTTTAATAAACTGCTTAAATTTCCAACACTATGGTTTCTCTTACCTGTTGGAACAGCTGCCACCTTTATCTTGCTCACTTGCCTTACTGGCAGGCTATTACTGATTCCTGGCCACCAAGGTTGCCAGATTGGACTTTGGCTCCAGTAATTTGTGTGTATAGCTATATCTGCTTTCTTACTTTTCTCTTTTGTCACTCAGCGATGCTGGGTAAGTCCTGAACAACCCTAGTAATTCCCAGTATACTCCATCTTGCTTTCAATAACCGGGCCAGACCAATTTGGTTGCTTAATGAACACCACCACCATCTTAAGTGAAGGAGAAAGCCAAGTTTGTTAGAAGAGTGGACTAGTTGGATACCAATGGTAGAAGTGTCTGTGATATTTTGCACAGATATAGCCACCATCAAATTATTTGTTCTTTGCATTGGTTTGAAGAGGATATCTAGATGTGCATTAGAATTCACAGTATAATGTTGATTTTCAAACAACGGGCTACCTTTTAGGTATGTATTTCTGGAATAGTGACTTTTCACAAAGATTTTAAAGAAATTTAAAAAGTGAACTTGGAAAGAAATACACATATATTTCACCAGAATAATCAACCCAAGAGAAATACAAAATGGTAATAGGTAGTTTATTAGCACCTGAAATTTTTATGCAAGCTCCTTTTCTAATAAAATAGTTATAAAGGCTTTTGCAAGAGATGATGTGATTATACCTCTCTTTCCAAGCATGTCAAATCCTTATTCTCATATTCAAAATGAAACAGGTGGAAAATTTTGGTCTGCATTTGATTTCTGAACAGTTACTTACTAGAGAGCAAGTGCCTTAGTGCTTGAGATATTTTGGTCTTTCTTTTTTTTTTTTTTTTTTTTTAAATTTTTATTGCATTATAGGTTTTGGGGTACATGTGCAGAACGTGCAATTTATTTGCATAGGTACACACATGGCAGTGTGCCCTTCTAAATAAGTTTAGCTTAATTGTGTATAATCCATTTAAAATTCATCTTGATGTATTATTCATACTTAACGTTTCTAAACATGAATCAGTGAAGAAATCTGAATAATTTTTTTTTTCAAAATTACAATGCCAAAAGTATTTTTACTCTCTTTTTGGGAGTATTAAAATTTATATTTAGTGGTGTCCTATAAATTAACATACATGGAAATACGAAGTTTAACTGAATGACATAATATTAAACTTAAATAATAATTATCTTAACCCTTTGGTAAAGTGATCAATTTGTAAAGGTTTAAAAATATACCTAGAAAATTTTATAATGAACACTGACGTCTGATTTTAATACTTGGGTTGTGGGATATTTTATAATAGAATTAGATGAAGGACTGCCTTCAATCAATAATGATGAAGTAATGATTTATCTAATTGTATGTTTTGAGCCAGTCAATAAAACTTGAATCTTGAAATTTTAACAACCATTTTCTTCATCATTAAAAAAAAGTTTTATTTATGGTATCAAATAATCCATCTCATGTATCTCAAACCGATATTCTAATCATATAGTAAGAACATCCATTACCCATGTTCAAATCCTTGAAGTGCTATTTTAAAACTTTGATTTTTGCTACTCTTAAAAATTAGCTAAAACCTCTGGTGATTGGGAAATCTGCTTCCTGTGATCCAGAGACCTGGTGAGAGGCATCACAGAAGGCTATTGCAATAACTTTTTATTCTTACAGAGGTAAAACATCTAACTTCAGTGTCAAATTTTGTAAACCACTACTTTATGATTACCATGAATTTCCCATTTTTTTCTTAGGAAGTAGATGTGAAGGTGGTCCAGGATTATGAATCTTGAAGAGTTTGAAATAGGTTTATTGCCATCTTGACTGATACCTTTACATATTATTCTGGTTAAATAATGTCTTGGTTATTCCTTTTTTTTTTTTTTTTTACCTTCACAACAATTATTGACTTCTCAAATGATGCCTATAGACTACATTCCCCGGATGCCCTTTCTAGAAGGCTGGACATTTGAGGAGAATGGAAAGAGAAAGAGAATACAAGCTGATATCTTTGGTTGTAACTGCATCTCTGCAGGACTGTAGCTCTGCTGGGTGATCCCTCTCCAAGATTAAGCCTCAATGTGCTCTCTTTCTCCTCTGTCCCTTCAAGCCCAGGGGTGGGTAACTGATTCTTTATTGTTGCTAGTTTCTAGATGACTCTAAATCATTTATAAGTTTCTTTAACTCTCCCTTAACTTTGTAATTATTTTTCTAATTAAATTCTCTTTATTTAAACCATCTGTCAATTTTAATGTTGACTAATATAAATAAATCTCAAGCAGATTAAAATTTTTAGTTTCTGTATTTAATAACATCAAGGAGGGAATTTTTCAGCCATATTTAGTGACAGGTCATAACCATCATTCTTGTGTTAATTGTTAATAAAATCTGAGTTTCTTATGTATCTGTGTAAATATAGAATCTGCTCTCAGAAAAATTGCACACTTACTAAGTGTTCCTTACTTAATCAGGATCTCTTGTTTCAGCCCAGGTGGCTCAGTTCATTTTATCCTTTCCCTTTTTGATGTATTTTTCAGTTTTAAAATTCTATCTTTGTTTCACTTTTGGTTGAGATATTCCTCCCATTCTTTCCTGTCACCAATAGCAGCTCTTTCTGAACTGGACTAGAGAAATACATTCTCTATTATATATCTATTTCCATCATTAGATGATTCCTTTTTAATCTGCAAGGTTTTGTGGTTATCACTTTATCAGGTTTTCATTTTTATTTATTTGCAAATAAACTCTTTTTTAAAAAAAAACTCTAGTCATTCTTCTCCATTTATTAGTCACAGTATCTACATTGATAGAACACAAATCTATTACATAGTATTGTCTGTAGCTTATTAGAAGTTTATTATTCATTCTTGGATAAGAAAACATGTTATCATAAAGCACTAGATGGTATACATTTAAGATTTTGTGGGCCATATAGTCTCTCTTGCAATTACACAGGCAGGCCATTCTACTGTGAAAGCACTAATAAGGAATATGTTAATAAGTGAGCATGACTGTGTAAATATAATACCTTATTTAAAAAAAGAAAAAAAGAAGCAAAGCAGATTCCGCTCACGAATTATAGTTTTCTACTGCTTACTCTGCTAGATTGCCCAGGAAGTGCTCATGAAAACACTATTCCCTCAGCTTTCACATCTTATAACAATTTGTCTGTGGTCATTATGCTTGATAGTCAGTTTAGTTGGACATACAATCTATGGCTCCCATTTTTTGCTTTAATTTCTTTAAATGTTTTATAAGATCTCCTTTGGCTATAAAGCATTACACTGATGTTTTCTGATAATTCATTTTTTTTCCTTTTCTATTTCTTTTTTTTTGTAATTGCATTTTAGGTTTTGGGGTACATGTGCTGAACGTGCAAGATAGTTGCATAGGTACACACATGGCAGTGTGTTTTGCTGCCTTCCTCCCCTTCACCCACATTTGGCATTTCTCCCCAGGCTATCCCTCCCCAGCTCCCCCGCCCCGCTGTCCCTCTCCTGTTTCCCCCAATAGACCCCAGTGTGTAGTACCCCCCTCCCTGTGTCCATGTGTTCTCATTTTTCCTCACCCGCCTATGAGTGAGAATATGTGGTATTTCCTTTCTGTTCTTGTGTCAGTTTGCTGAGAATGATGTTCTCCAGATTCATCCATGTCCTTACAAAGAACACAAACTCATCATTTTGGATTGCTGCATAATATTTCATGGTGTATGTGTTCCACATTTTTCCAGTCCAGTCTATCATCGATGGGCATTTGGGTTGGTTCCAGGTCTTTGCTATTGTAAACAGTGCTGCAATGAACATTTGTGTGCATGTGTCCTTATAGCAGAACGATTTATAGTCCTTTGGATATATACCCAGTAATGGGATTGCTGGGTCAAATGGAATTTCTATTTCTTGGTCCTTGAGGAATCACCACACTGTCTTCCACAATGGTTGAACTAATTTATACTCCCACCAACAGTGTAAGAGTGTTCCTATTTCTCTGCATCCTCTCCAGCATCTGTTGTCTCCAGATTTTTTAATGATCGCCATTCTAACTGGCATGAGATGGTATCTCAATGTGGTTTTGATTTGCATCTCTCTAATGACCAGTGATGATGAGCATTTTTTCATGTGTTTGTTGGCCTCACGTATGTCTTCTTTTGTAAAGTGTCTGTTCATATCCTTTGCCCATTTTTGAATGGGGTTGTTTTTTTCTTGTAAATCTGTTTGAGTTCTTTGTAAATTCTGGATATCAGCTCTTTGTCAGATAAGTAAACTGCAAAGATTTTTTTCCCATTCTGTTGGTTGCTGATTCACTCTAGTGACTGTTTCTTTTGCTGGGCAAAAGCTGTGGAGTTTGATTAGGTCCCATTTGTCTATTTTGGCTTTTGTTGCCAATGCTTTTGGTGTTTTGTTCATGAAGTCCTTGCTTACTCCTATGTCCTGAATGGTTTTGCCTAGATTTTCTTCTAGGGTTTTTATGGTGCCAGGTCTTATGTTTAAGTCTTTAATCCATCTGGAGTTAATTTTAGTGTAAGGTGCCAGGAAGGGGTCCAGTTTCTGCTTTCTGCACATGGCTAGCCAGTTTTCCCAACAGCATTTATTAAACAGGGAATCCTTTCCTCATTGCTTCTTTTTGTCTGGCTTATCAAAGATTATATGGTTGTTGATATGTTGTGTTGCCTCTGATGCCTCTGTTCTGTTCCATTGGTCTATATCTCTGTTTTGGTACCAGTACCATGCTGTTTTGATTACTGTAGCCTTGTAGTATAGTTTGAAGTCTGGTAGTGCAGTGCCTCCTGCTGTGTTCTTTTTGCTTAGAATTGACTTGGCTATGCGGGCTCTCTTTTGGTTCCATATGAAGCTCATGGTGGGTTTTTCCAGTTCTGTGAATAAATTCAATGGTAGCTTGATGGGGATAGCATTGATTGTGTAAATTACTTTGGGCAGTATAGCCATTTTCACGATATTGATTCCTCCTAACCATGAACATGGAATGTTTCTCCATCTGTTTGTGTCCTCTCTTATTTCATTGAGCAGTGGTTTGTAGTTTTCCTTGAAGAGGTCCCTTATGTTCCTTGTAAGTTGTATTCCTAGGTATTTTATTTTCTTTGTAGCAATTCTGAATGGCAGTTAGTTCTTGATTTGATTGTCTTTAAGTCTGTTATTGGTGTATAGGAATGCTTGTAATTTTTGCACATTGATTTTATATCCTGAGACTTTGCTGAAGTTGCTTATCAGTTTCAGGAGTTTTTGGGCTGAGGTGATGGGGTCTTCTAGGTATACTATCATGTCGTCTGCAAATAGAGACAATTTGGCTTTCTTCTTTCCTATTTGAATACCCTTTATTTCTTTTTCTTGCCTGATTGCTCTGGCTAGAACTTCCAGTACTATGTTGAATAGGAGTGGTGAGAGAGGGCATCCTTGTCTAGTGCCGGATTTCAAAGGGAATGCTTCCAGTTTTTGCCCATTAAGTATGATATTGGCTGTTGGTTTGTTGTAAATAGCTTTTATTACTTTGAGATATGTTCCATCAATACTGAGTTTATTGAGGGTTTGTAGCCTAAAGGGCTGTTGAATTTTGTCAAATGCCTTCTTTGCGTCAAATGAGATAATCATGTGGTTTTTGTTTTTGCTTCTGTTTATGTGGTGAATTACATTTATAGACTTGCGTATGTTGAACCAGACTTGTATCCCCGGGATGAATCCTACTGGATCATGATGGATAAGTTTTTTAATGTGCTTTTGCAATAGGTTTCCCAGTATTTTATTGAAGATTTTTGCATCTATGTTCATCATGGATATTGGCCTGAAGTTTTCTTTTCTTGTTGAGTCTCTCCTGGGTTTTGGTATCAGGATGATGTTGGTCTCACAAAATGATTTGGGGAGGGTTCCCTCTTTTTGGATTATTTGGAATAGTTTCAAAAGGAACGGTATTAGCTCCTCTTTGTGTGTGTGGTAGAATTCAGATGTGAACCCATCTGGACCTGGGCTTTTTTGGTGTGGTAGGCTCTTAATTGCTGCGTCAACTTCAGACCTTGTTATTGGTCTATTCATAGTTTCAGCTTCCTCCTGGTTTAGGCTTGGGAGGACACAGGTGTCCAGGAATTTATCCATTTCTTCCTGGTTTACTAGTTTATGTGCATAGAGTTATTTGTAGTATTCTCTGATGATGGTTTGAATTTCTGTGGAATCTGTGGTGATTTCCCCTTTATCGTTTTTTATTGCATCTATTTGGTTGTTCTCTCTCTCTTTTTTTTTTTTTTTATCAGTCTGGCTAGTGGTCTGTCTATTTTGTTGATCTTTTCGAAAAAACAGCTCTTGGATTTATTGATTTTTTGAAGGGGTTTTCATGTCTCTATCTCTTTCAGTTCTGCTCTGATCTTAGTTATTTCTTGTCTTCTGCTATGTTTTGAGTTTTTTTTATTGTGCTCCTCTAGCTCTTTCAATTTTGATGATAGGGTGTCAATTTTGGATCTCTCCACTCTTCTCATGTGGGCACTTATTGCTATATATTTTCCTCTACGGACTGCTTTAAATGTGTCCCAGAGATTCTGGTACGTTGTGTCTTCGTTCTCATTGGGTTTGAAGAACTTCTTTATTTCTGCCTTCATTTCATTGTTTATCCAATCAACATTCAAGAGCCAGTTGTTCAGTTTCCATGAAGCTGTGCGGTTCTGAGTTAGTTTCTGAATTCTGAGTTCTAACTTGATTGCACTGTGGTCTGAGAGACTGTTATGATTTCAGTTGTTTTGCATTTGCTGAGGATTGCTTTACTTCCAATTATGTGGTCAATTCTGGAGTAGGTGTGATGTGGTGCTGAGAAGAATGTATATTCTGTGGATTTGGGCTGGATAGTTCTATAAATGTCTATCAGGTTTGCTTGTTCCAGGTCTGAGTTCAAGCCCTGGATATCCTTGTGAATTTTCTGTCTGGTTGATCTGTCTAATATTGACAGTGGAGTGTTAAAGTCTCCCACTATTATTGTGTGGGAGTCTAAGTCTCTTTGTAAGTCGTTAAGAACTTGCCTTATATATCTGGGTGCTCCTGTATTGGGTCCATATATATTTAGGATCGTTAGCTCTTCTTGTTGTGTCGATCCTTTTACCATTATGTAATGACCTTCTTTGTCTCTTTTGGTCTTTGTTGCTTTAAAGTCTATTTTATCAGAGATGCAAATTGCAACTCCTGCTTTTTTTTTTTTTTTTTTTTGCTTTTCATTTTCTTGGTAAATCTTCCTCCATTTCTTTATTTTGAGCCTTTGTGTATCCTTGCATGTGAGATGGTTTCCTGGATACAGCACACTGATGGGTTTTGGGTTTTTATCCAATTTGCCAGTCTGTGTCTTTTTATTGGTGCATTTAGCCCATTTACATTTAGGGTTAATATTGTTATGTGTGAATTTGATACTGCCATTTTGATGCTAGCTGGCTGTTTTGCCCATTAGTTGATGCAGATTCTTCATTTTGTTGATGCTCTTTAGCATTTGGTATGCTTTTAGGATGGCTGGTACTGGTTGTTTCTTTCTATGTGTAGTGCCTCTTTCAGGAGCTCTTGTAAAGCAGGCCTGGTGGTGACAAAATCTCTGAGTACTTGCTTGTTGTCAAATGATTTTATTCTTCCTTCACTTATGAAGCTCAGTTTGGCTGGATATGAAATTCTGGGTTGAAAGTTCTTTTCTTTAAGGATGTTGAATATTGGCCCCCACTCTCTTCTGGCTTGTAGAGTTTCTGCCGAGAGATCTGCTGTGAGTCTGATGGGCTTCCCTTTGTGGGTGACCCGACCTTTCTCTCTGGCTGCCCTTAGTATTTTCTCCTTCATTTCAACCCTGGTGAATCTGATGATTATGTGCCTTGGGGTTGCTCTTCTTGTGGAATATCTTTGTGGTGTTCTCTGTATTTCCTGGACTTGACTATTGGCCTGCCTTGCTAGGTTGGGGAAATTTTCCTGAATAATGTCCTGAAGAGTATTTTCCAGCTTGGATTCATTCTCTTCTTCACATTCTGGTACACCTATCAAACGTAGGTTAGGTCTCTTCACATAGTCCCACATTTCTTAGAGATTCTGTTCATTCCTTTTTGTGCTTTTTTCTCTAATCTTGGTTTCTCATTTTATTTCATTGAGTTGATCTTCGACTTCTGATATTCTTTTTTCTGCTTGGTCAATTTGGCTATTGAAACTTGTGCATGCTTCGCGAAGTTCTCATGTTGTGTTTTTCAGCTCCTTTAATTCATTCATCTTCCTCTCTAAGTTGTCCATTCTTGTTGTCATTTCCTCGAATCTTTTTTCAAATCTTTTTTCAAGGTTCTTAGTTTCTTTGCATTGATTTAGAACATGTTCTTTTAGCTCACTGAAGTTTCTCATTATCCACCTTCTGAAGTCTAATTTCATCACACTCATTCTCCATCCAGCTTTGTTCCCTTGCTGGTGAGGAGTTTTGGTCCTTTGTAGGAGGTGAGGTGTTTTGGTTTCGGGTGTTTTCCTTCTTTTTGCGCTGGTTTCTTCCCATCTTTGTGGATTTATCCACCTGTCATCTTAGTAGTTGCTGACTTTTTGATTGGGTCTCTGAGTGAACCCCAGATTGTTGATGATGAAGTATTTCTGCTACTTAGTTTTCCTTCTATCGGTCTAGCCCCTCTGCTGTATGACTGCTGAGATCCACTCCAGGCCCTGCTTGTCTGGGGTACACCAGTAGCAGCTGCGGAACAGTGAGGGATGCTACCAGTTTCTTCTGCTATCTTTGTCCCAGAATGATGCCTGCCAAATGTCAGTCTGATTAGTCCTTTTTTTGAGGTGACTCTTTGGATATACAGGGGTCAGGGGGCTGCTTGAGGAGATGGTCTGTTCTTTATAGGAGCTCAAGTGCTGAGCTGTCAGCTGCATTGTTCATTCAGGGTTGTTGGGTGGGTGTGTTTAGGTCTGCTGCAGCAGAACTTATAAAACTCCCCTTTTTTCCCCTCAGATGCTCTGTCTCAGGGAGTTAGGGCTTTCTTTATGAGTATCTGTTGCACTGTCCTGCCCAGCTAGGAGGCAGTCTAGTCACTATTTGCCTGCCGAGGCTTCACCCTGCTACTGCAGGGTTTGCCCTGCTGCCGTGGGGCTCTGCCCTACTGTCATGGGCTTCACCCTGTTGGCGGAGTCTCTCTGTTATGGCGGGTTGCCTTGGCAATGGCAGGCTGCTTCAGCAATGGGCGTGTACCTCAGTAGGGGTGGAGTGCATCTGTAATGGTGGACGCCCCTCCCCCACTGAGCTGCACCATCCTGGATTCAGCTGAGCCCACAGTGAAACTCTCAACCCCGAGCGTTTCAAATCACTGTTTTGTTTGTCCCTGTGAAGGTGGGACCTGCCGAGCCTGATCACCTGGCTTTCTGCCTCAGAGTCCTTTATCTCTCTCTCTCTCTCTCTCTCTCTCTCTGTCTCTCATTTTTCTTAAGTTGAATGGTTGACTCTCTCACAGGTGTTTCAGTCGCCTGCTGATAGGGCACTGGGATCTGTTTGATTTCCCGTGCCGTGATCCACTGTACTGGCTCAAATCATGCTTCCCAGGAATCTCCTGGTCTGGCTCACTGTCCAAGTCCCATTTAATCAGATGGATATGTTAACCTGCCTTCCCAAATCTCAGATTGCTGGTTTAACAGGGCACCCAGACCGGTGAGTTTTGTGCGGGGTGCCACTGCGCTGCAGCACCAGCCAAAATGGCCACGCAAGCTGAAAGGGCTGTGCTGGTGTCCTGTGTCTCTCCTACACCTGGGAATTTCCCCGTTCTGAGGGCAACAAAGGTCCGTCTGAAAATGCGGCTAGAACTCACCCTCTGCGCCTTCACTGAGAGCTGCAATTCTTAGTTGTTCCTACCATGCCATCTTTGAAATCCCTCTTGCAAATAAACTCTTTAGACTTTTCCCCACACGATCTATGGACCCCAAAGAGTCTACATATTACTTCTGATAATGTCACGTTAGGGTTTTCATTTTTCAACATTGTGCATATTTATGTTTGCACAGGCACATTTCAGATCATTTGGATAAACAAGGCAGTTATAGCCAGGTACTGCCACAGATTTCAGCACTTACTTTGTTGTTGGATAAGTACAGTAACCCTAAAGATATAATCCTTAATTTCATGTTTGTATATAATAAAATATCATCATAGAAACATTTTAAGTCGATGTTGAAAGTCCAAGAGAAACTGCATTTTCAATGTTCTATACAATTGTAAGTGTCATGGGAAGGATAATGCCCTCAAAATTCTTAGTTAATATCTAATAAGACTCCACTGAATAAACAAATGAAGTATTGAACAGGTACAAGCATGAATGGCATTTTTATATTGTTTCTTATGAATTAAAATAATTCAAAAAATAATTTTAAATTTCTCTGATCCAATTGTTGTTTTGAAGATTAATTGATACTTGATTTTACTGACTTTAACTGGTGTCCCTTCTAGTATACTGTTTACTTCAATCTTTAAATATCTTTACTTAAAAATTCTTTTTGTGTGAGATAATAATAGATTCACATGCAGTTGTAGAAAATAATACACAGGAATTCCATGTACTCTTTATTTACTTCCCCATAATGATAATATTTTGGAAAACTAGAGTATAATATCACAAACAAGATATTGACATTGATACAGTCAAGATACGAAACAGGTTGAGTGCAGTGGCTTATGCCTGTAATTTTAAAATTTGGGAGGCTGAGACAAGAGAATGGTATGAGCCTGGGTTGAGGCTGCAGTGAGCCATGATGGATCATACTACTGCACTCCAGACTGGGTGACAGGGCAAAACCCTGTCTCAAAAATAAAAATAAAGAAAGAAAAGAAAAGAAAAAAGATACAAAACATTGCTTTCACCAAAAAGATCCTTAATTCTTGATGACCTCTAATCTTTTCTCCAACTCTATAATTTTGTAATCTCAAGAATGCTACATAAAGGGACTTTTATGGTATGTAATTTTTGGAATTCAATTTTCCCATGGCATAATTCTCTGAAGATTCATTCAGGTTCTTGGCTGTATCAAAAGTTTATTTTTTTATTATTGAGTACTATTCCATGGTATCAAGTATCATGGTTGATTAATCATTTATCCATTGAAAGACTTTGGGGCCATTTCTAGTTGTTAGCTATTACAAATAAAACTGCCAGGGACATGTGTATATAGATTTTTTATGGAAATTTTTATTTTTCTGAGATAAATGACCAGAAATATAATTGCTGGGTTGGTGAGTAGTTGCATATTTAGTTCTTAAAATCTTTCTAAAGAAATGGACAAACTGTTTATCAGTGTGGCTGTACCACTTTACATTTCTAGTAGCAATGGGTAAGTGATCTAGTTTCTCCACATACTCACCAGCATTTTGTGTTGTTACTACCTCTAAATTTTTGCCATTTTGCTAGGTATACAATGCTATCTCATCGTGACTTCAATTTGCATTTCCCTAATGGATAATCAAATGTAATATCTTTTAAAACATGTTTTAATTTTTAGTTTTTGTGAATACATAATAGTTATATTTACATGGGGTACATGTGGTATTTTGATATGAATGTACACTGTGTTGATCAAATCAGGTTAACTGGAATAGTCATCATCTTAAACATTTATCTTTTCTTTGTTTTAGGAACATTCTAATTCCACTCTTCTAGTTATTTTGAAATATTAAGTAAGTTATTTAAGATCTTTTTATGTGCTTGTTTGCCATTTGTGAATCTTTTTTGGTGAAGACTCTGTTCATGTCTTTTGTAAATTTTCTAATTAAACTGTTTGCTTTTTAGCTGTTGAGTTTTGAGGTTTTTTTTTTTTAACATATTCTCAATAGTAGCCTTTTTTGTAAATGTGTGGTTTGCAAATATTTTCTCCCACTCTGTAGCTTAGCTTTTCTTTCTTTTTAAGTGCACAGTTTATTTTATTTTTGATTTTACTTTAAGTTCTGGCATACATGTGCAGATCATGCATGTTTTCTGCATAGCTATACACGTATCATGGTGGTTTGCTGCATCCATTCCCCCCATCATCTACACCAGATATTTCTCCTACTGTTATCCCTCCCCAATCCTCTCACCCCCTGCTATCCTTCTCCTCCCCACCACCCCCCTACAGGCCCTGGTGTGTGATGTTACCCTCCCTGTGTCCATGTGTTCTCACTGTTCAATATCCACGTATGAGTGAGAACATACGGTGTGTAGTTCCCTGTTCTTGTGTCAGTTCGCTGAGAATGATGGTTTCCAGATTAATCCATGTCCCTGCAAAGCATATGAACTCATCCATTTTTATGGCTACATAGAATTCCATGGTGTATATGAGCCACATTTTTGTCACCCAGTCTATCATTGTTGGGCATTTGGGTTGTTTCCAAGTCTTTGCTATTGTAAACAGTGCTGCAATAAACATACGTGTACATGTGTCTTTATTATAATCCTTTGGGTATATATTCAATAATGGGATTTCTGGGTCAAATGATATTTCTAGTTCTAGATTCTTGAGGAATCACCATACTGTCTTCCACAATGGTTGAACTAATTTATACTCCCACCAACAGTGTAAAAGTGTTTCTATTTCTCCACATCCTCTCCATCATCTGTTATCTCCTTATTTTTTTAATGATCGCCATTCTAACTGGCATGAGATGATATCTAATGGTGATTTTGATATGAATTTCTCTAATGACCAGTGATAATGAGCTTTTTTCATGTGTTTTTTGGCTGCATAAATGTCTTCTTTTGAGAATTGTCTGTTCATATCCCTCACCCACTTTTTTATGGGGTTATTTCTTGTAGATTTGTTTATTTGTAGATTCTGGTTATTAGCCCTTTGTCAAACGGGTAGTTTGCAAATTTTTTTTCCCCATTCTGTTGGTGATTTTTTGACTCTTACGATAGTTTATTTTGCTGTGTAGAAGCTCTTAAGTTTAATTAGATCCCATTTGTCTATTTTGGCTTTTGTTACCATTGCTATTGGTGTTTTAATCATGAAGTACTTGCCCATGCCTATGTTCTGAATGATATCACCTAGGTTTTCTTCTGGGGTTTTTATGGTGTTAAGTTTTATATTTAAATCTGTAATCCATCTTAAGTTAACTTTTATATAAGGTATAAGGAAGGGATCCAGTTTTAACTTTCTGCATATGGCTAGCCAGTTTTCCCAACACCATTTATTAAACAGGAAATCCTTTCCCCATTGCTTATTTTTTGTTGAGTTTGTCAAAGATCAGATGGTTGTAGATGTGTGGCATTAATTCTGAGGCCTGTGTTCTGTTCCATTGGTCTATATCTCTGTTTTGGTACCAGTACTATGCTGTTTTGATTACTGTAACCTTGTGGTATAGTTTAAAGTCAGGTAGTGTGATGCTTTCCACTGTTGTTTTTTGTTTTGTTTTGTTATGCTTAGAATTGTCTTGGCTATGCAGGTTCTCTTTTGGTTCTATATGAAGTTTAAGGTGTTTTTTTTTTTTTTCCCAATTCTGTGAAGAAAGTCAAGGTAGCTTGGTGGGGATAACATTGAATCTATAAATTACTTTGGGCAGTATAGCCATTTTCATGATATTGTTCCTTCCTAACCATGAGCAGGGAATGTTTTTCCATCTGTTTGTGTCCTCTCTTATTTCCTTGAGCAGTGGTTTGTAGTTCTCCTTGAAGAGGTCCTTCACATCCCTTGTTAGTTGTATTTCTATGTATTTTATTCTCTTTGTAGTAACTGTGAATGAGAGTTCAATCATGATTTGGCTCTCTGTTTGTCTGTTATTGATGTATAGGAATGCTTGTGATTTCTGCACATTGATTTTGTATCCTGAGACTTTGCTGAAGTTGCTTATCAGCTTAAGGAGATTTTGGGCTGAGGAAATGGGGTTTTCTAAACATACAATCATGTCATAGGCAAATAGAGAAAATTTGAGTTCCTATTTTCCTAATTGAATAGCTTTATTTCTTTTTCTTGCCTGCCCTGGACAGAACTTCCAATACTATGTTAAATAGGAGTGGTAAGAGAGGGCATCCTTGTCTTGTGCCAATTTTCCAAGGGAATGTTGCCAGATTTTGCCCATTCAGTATGATATTGGCTGTGGATTTTTCATAAATAGCTTTTATTATTTTGAGATATGTTCCATAGATACCTAGTTTATTTGGAGTTTTTAACATAAAGAGCTGTTGAATTTCCCATTTAAGCTGTTCATAACATTTCATAGAACAAACGTTTTACAGTTCAACAAAGGCCAGTTTATCCATTTTTTCTTTCATGACTTGTGATTTTTCTGTCAAGTCTAGCTTTCAGTCTCAAATATTTTTGCCTATTTTTTTCTAAAATATTTATAATTTCTAGATTTCACATATATGTCCATGATCCATTTTGAGTTAATTTGTGTACTGTTAAGGTATGACACTTCGTTTGGCCTTCCTCTCTCCCTCACTTTACTCCCTCCCTCCCTCTCTTCCTCCCTCACTTTTTCTTTCCTCCCTCCCTCCTCTCTCCCTCCTTTCTTTCTCTCTCTCTCTCCCCTTCTTTCCTTCTTTCCTTTTTTCTTTCTTTCCTTTCTTTACTTCCTTTATTCTCTCTCTCTTTCTCTCTTTTCTTTCTTTCTCTCCTTCTTCCTTCCCTCCCTACCTCCCTCTCTTTCTTCCCTTTCTTTCTTTTTCTGTGTTTCTTTCTCTCTCCCTCCCTCCCTCTCTCCTTCCTTCCTTGCTTCCTCCCCTCCTTTCTCTCTCTCCTTTTTTCTTTTTTCCTTCTTTCTTCTCCTTCCTTCCTCCTTCCTTCACCTCCCTCCCTCCCTTCCTCCCTCCCTCTCCCTTTGTTACTCTTTCTTTCTCTTTCCATCCCTCCTTCCTTCCTTCATTTCTCTTTCTCACTCTCCTTTCTTCCTCCCTCTTTCTTTTCTTTTTTTCTTTTTCTTTCTTTCTCTTTTTCTTTCTTTCTCTCCCTCTCTCTCTTTGTCTTTTCTTTTCATTTATTCTTGCCTTTGGATGTCCAGTTGTTTCAGCATATTTACTGAAAAGATTATCCTTTCTCCATTTAATTACTCTCACATCTTTGACAAAAAGCATTTCAGCATGTGTGTAGGCAGATACATATGGGTTTGCCACTCTATTCCTGTAATGTGTGTGTCTATTCCTCTGCCAATACTACAGTCTTGATTACTATAGCTATATAATCAGTCCTAAAATTGGGTTAATTGATTTCTTTATTCTTCTTGAAATTGGTTTTAGCTATTCTATTCCTTTAGTCTTTAAATATATATACCTAAAATAAACCTTGGTTGGATTTTTTTTTTTTTTTGAAACAGAGTCTCACTCTATTGCCCAGGCAATAATACAGTCATGTGATCTCAGCTCACTGAAACCTCTGCCTCCTGGGTTCAAGTAATTCACCTGCCTTGACTCCCCCAAAGTGCTGGGATTACAGGCATGAACCACCTGTCTGGCCCTTGCTGGGATTTTGATAGAAATTGCATTAATCCTTTTTATCAATTTGGGGAGAACAGAAACATTTGCTTTGTTGAGTCTACCAAATCATGAACATGTTGGTCTTTGCATTTGTTTAGATCATCTTTTATTTATTTGTTTATTTTGACATTGGTTTTTAGTTTTTGGCATACAGGTCCTGAATGTGTTTTGTTAAATTTATACATAAGTATTTATTTTTTTGAATGATTATATATAGCATTGCATTTTAAATTTTAGTGTCCATGTGTTTATCACTAGTATATAGAAATATAATATTTTTTCTAGGTTTATCTTGAATCCTGAAACCTTGCTGAATTCCTTTATTAATTCTAAATGGTCTTTTGTGAGTCCCTTGAAGTCTTCTTCTACATTGATCACTATTATATCATCAGCAAATAGGGACTTTTATTTCTTCTTTTCCAAGTTATTTACTTTGATTTCCTTTTTCTTGCATTATTGAGTGTCTAGAATTTTCCTGCAGTGTGCCGAATAAGAGTGGTGAGGGCAGACATTCTTTATTAAATTTCATTCTGTTTCTCTTTTTAGTTTATTGAGTTCAATCTTCACATTTTCTTTAATTTGTAAGAATGCTAGCCAGTGCTCTCTATTTTTCTTGTGTGTAAATTTGCACGCAAGGCTGCAGATGGCAAAATGAACAAGTATGCCTTTCATTCTTATCTTCAAGTTTCTAAAGACCATATTAAACATTGATACAAAAACATGTCTTGAAGAACACCAGTTGCAAGTCCCCTTGCCTTGGCACAGACAATGCTAAGTCCTTTCTGTATAAGATCAGTTCTGTAGGGGTAATAAAATCGTTGAAGAAAAAACTTCCAGAGGAGCCACAAATGATTATTTTTACTTCAACTGCTTCTATAAGGTGAGGCAGGGTAAGAAAATAGGAGTAAATTTGATAGTATGAAGCCAAGAATAACCACAGAGTAAAGGGCTTATTTCTAATGACAGGCATGTTTTTTAGGTTCCATGCAGTCTAGATATTGTAAAATAAACAGGCTGGGGCTCAGAGATTATTCCCATTTTGGCTCCATCAACAACCTGGATATTACCTGGGCAAGGATCTTTACCTCCTGAAGTCTAGCTTGATATCTTTAGTTTTAACTTAAAGATAAAAATACTCGCCTCAGAGAGTTATTCTACTTACTAAATGAGAAAAAGTATGGTCTATGTATGATGTGACTAGTCTGCCACATAAGTATTCAGTAACAATTTTGTTTTCCTTCCATTATTCTGCTAACCTAAAGTGCTTGATAAAATCCATGGTAGAACTAAGGAACAGAAAGGGTAGCGTTTTTTAGAAGGTGTGTGGCTTCTTGTGAAGTGAAGAGAGGGATGCTACACAATGCTTCTCTAACAACCATTTGTTCAATAGAAGGTACAACCCACACAGCTACTGAGGTAAACATATTTGTTTGAGAAATTGTATTATATTGTAAATATGTGTAATGAACATTTTCAGAGACAGTATTTCTTGCATGGTGCATAGCAGCTCTTCTCTATGGAAAGAAATAATCTGACATGGAGAATGAGAAGCCACAGAACAAGAAAAGGACCAACCTGTAACCAAATGAGCACAGACAGAAGACATCCAGTTAGAACCACAACAGGGTATTTTCTAATGACTCTAAGACTTACTCTAATGAAGAAAGATTATAGTTTACTCTAGAACTGCACTAAAATTATACTTAAATAAAACCTATAGCTGACTGTTTATTGTGAGTATAATTTTATCCTTCCTAGATCTTGATAAATGACAGATACTGATTAAGAAGAATTTTGTTTGCTTCGTTTTATTTTATTTTTTTCATTTAACTTTGAAAGTTCTTATGAATCATTCTCTCTCTCTGAAGAGAGCTTGTACCTTTTTGGGTGTGCCACTGGTTAAACAATTGTTTATGAGTTGGATTTATTACACCAATTTCACACAGGAAAGACTCAAAATTATTGCAAATGTCAAAGAAGATTATAGTTGGGTTTACCCCTGAGCAGTGGCAGCCTTTATAAAAAAGTATTCATATTTTCTGACTGAAATTATTGCTCCCAAAACAAGGCTGACAGGAGAAAAAGAAAATACATTTTTTTCTGGGAGGCTTAAAAGCTGATCTTTGACTCTTATCTCTTTCAAATTTAATAACATATTTTTGAACATTCTTGATAAAGAACGATGTGGCAAATCAAGATGATCCACCTGGCTGTTGCCCTTTTAGTTGGCAGGGGCTGATGAGCTGTGTAATTATATAAGTGTTCTCAGCAATACCAGGGGTGCAGTAATGTTTTTCATCTTTTCCATTATTGTCCACTTAACTATGAAGCATACACTCATTTGGCATTCTAAGCACTTTTGATTGATTTACACTGTCAGTAAAATTTACAGATTATGCATTCCAAAAGATAAGAGGGAATCGTGTCTTAGGAAAAGTTTTTAGCATAGCTCTTCTTGCCAACATTAATTTTTTTTAGCATTAGTGTGTCTAAGTGTACAGAAGGAAGTAAACATGGGAGAATGTAATCCAAATTAAATTGCTGAGGATATTATTTTCCATTTGGTTTGCTCTGGGCTTATAAGTAATAGTTCTTGATGTATACTTTGAAGTATGTCCTGACTTTTATTAGGGATGTCAAAATAATGTTCAGAAGGCTGCATCACATGCTGTTGCATATTCTCTTTGGACATATGACTTTCTTTTGTTGTTCTCCAGCAACACATATAGAATTAAGCCAAGTGAAAAGCAATAAAATGGTTGAAAAAAATATATACGAAATTTGAAGACCGAATATCAGGATTATCAATTCCTCTGACTTGGAAAATTTTATGTGGTCTAATAAAAAATAATTTGAGATTACTCATAATCTAGTTTAGCTTTACTTACAAATTAGATGTACTTTATGATGAAGGATATTCAAACAATTGAGAAAGTGTAGGTCTAAAATCAAATCGACTGGAAAATTTGTTATTATAAAATATCTCTTACTCCTATTTAACTCACAATATGTACATATCAAGAGAGAAAATAAATATCATTTATACTGAATAGATTTTATATTGAAACTGAAAAAAAAATTTAAAGTTTGGGTTTAAAGAAGCTCAGCAGGACTTTGCATTACAAAATAATCAAATTCAGCTTTTGGATCGCATGTAACTTTCATTCATGATTTATAAAAGATGGCTCTGCTATTTTATGAGTTAGATGAGCTTTTTAAATAAATATTTAGAATCTCAGAAAGACATGTTTAGCTATCTGAAAGCAAATCAGATTTTTAGACAACAAAAGAACATACTTATTATCAGGTCCTGAATAGTTTTTTATTCAGCTTCATTTTGAGTAAATGCAGAATAGAGTTGCTTCATGAAAATTTAGTGAAGTGATGGGTATCAGCATCAGGTGCAGAGGTGTTTCTGATGCAGAGATGTGTATTCTGATCATACATAAGTCAGTTTCTGAAGACAATAAATACCCATATAAAATTAGAACACAGGCATTCTAACTAAGGGGTCACTGAGCACAGATTATTAGGTAGAACACCACAGTTATGCTAAACTATAACCAAATGTGATTTTTCTCTTTGGGGACTAGATGGGTATTTATTTAACACTTGAGAAGTTTCTTGTACTGGATGAGCAAAGAATTGTTTTGATTTTATTTGTTACTCTCATGTTCACCTATTTTGAATGGAAATGTATCTTTTTTAGGCTACCATATGGCTTTTGAGTTTAGAATCTTGAGATATAATCACTCATATTTTTCCTTCACAAAAGTCCAAAGATAAAAGCCATTAAAGCATTGTTTGATTAAGGAACCACAAAGATGTTGACTTACAAGGAACTGTTCGGGTATACTACGTCGGTGTCTAAGTGTTCTGATATACCTCTGGGGATTCATGGGGCTTCTCCAAAGACCCTTGTGAAAAAGAGGTACTGGATTAGGGGGATAACAGAGTGGGCAGTCGTGTTGTGGATTCCCTGATGCAGTCAGGACAATATCACTTTTATTTCTTATAATAATCATCTTCTGTGTAGAGCTTTCATGTGGAAAATAAAGATGAAATAAGGTTTCAGTACAGTACTACTGGCCATATTCTAAAATTTTCATGCTTTTAAACAAGATATTAACTAGAATTTAATTCAGTGCAATTCATCAACAAATCTATTAATTTATAGTGTCTTTTTGTGGTTTCCCACTTTTCTATGTATTTCAAATTATTCAAAGAATGAGAAACATACAATATCTTCTACAGTTTAACAAGTATTTAAAAAAATGAAACAAGAAAAATAAATGACAGTCGAGTGGTTCACTGAATTCTCCTCAAGTAGAAAAAAACTCTTTCTTTAGAAACAAACTCAAAGGGATAAGCATAAATAATAATAGGTTGTTATTGATTCTTTTTTCTTGACTGATATGAGACAAAGAAAAAAACTGAATTACAAAATTAAAACTCAGAAATAAAAAGGGATTTAGGGTTGAGTGAGTAGTTAGAGTAGAAGTTTGGAGAAGTAGTCAAGGTTAACTCTAGCAAAAGAAAATACAAATTTAAGAGAGAAAAAGTTGTGGGATATAAGAAACAGTGGTGGGCAAAAGAGCTAGTGGATTGCATTAAGTTAAACATTGATTTATAATTTTTAAAACTATGATCTGAATTTTAAGAAATAATTAATATAATGTTTGATGTCACAGGGTGGGGACGGGAGGACAAGTCTGGAGAAACAAGTTCTCTTTATGAAAAAAGACATGATCTTAGATTGGGTTAAAAAATATCCAGTAAAAGCAGACTAAGTAAACTTAAAAAGAAAGAAATTATATAGATTCAATATACTGTGTGTGTGTGTGTGTGTGTGTGTGTGTGTGTGTGTACATACAATAAACAACAAATACAAGTTTCTCAAAGACATTTGGAATGGTCTTTGAAAGTATCAGACTGAAGAGAAAAGAAAAGAAAGATTCTTGAAGGAGAAAAAAAATAAAAGATTTTATATAAATCACATTCTCTGACGACAATGCAATATAAAATGATAAAAATAATGTTTAATCCTGCCTCTAGCTATCTAAAACTTAAAAGTACTAATTACAAACAGAAAATAAAGAAAAGAAACAAGTAATAAAGGAAAAGTAAAAATAAATAATAATACGTATGGCCAAATGGTTCTCTGACATTTTATAGTTCTAAATGCTCAAAGGGAAAGAATTTAACAAACTAGAACAATTAAATATACTTAAAGATAAATCAAAAGTGCACTATTCATTAAAAAAATTATGTATATTCATTAATAAATTAGAAAATCAAAGAAAATTAGGCTTGCTGAATAATACCTAAAATTTGTGCTTTCAGAAAGATTAATAAGCCAGAAAAATAAAAGGAATCATGTTTTGAAGTCCAATCAAACAAGACTGTGCAAATTCATAAAGATATCATACTAACAGAAGGAATATTAAAATGTCATCTGATTTTTTTCTGCTTGTAATAAAATCCTATAGGAAAGACAAGATAGGGCCAAAAAAAATTAATGTAAAGATACCAAGACTTGTACATTTAAAAATAAGTAAATGAATAAAACTTTTTTTCTCAGCCTCTTCAGATAGCAAATGTTTCTAAAGTTAAAAAATGGCTCTAGATAAAGATAAAATTCAAGGTACTGAAAGGAAAACTTGGTCTAAAACTTAAGCCCTTGTTAAGACTACAGAAGGATTTGAGATGGCATCTCACAGATCCCTCCAAACAGACAAAAGACTCTGTAAGGATCTTAAGGGAATGTTTTGCACAACCTCTCTGTTGTGCAATAGGACTTCCGAGAATCTTAAAGATGTGTTCCTCCTTCAGGCTCACAAAGGTCCCAGGAAATGAAATAACAGTGTCTTTCATAGAGATTTGTGAGTGGATTACAACTGGCACACAAAATCTCTGAAAGGTGTGTGTGTGTGTGTGTGTGTGTGTGTGTGTGTGTGTGTGAGAGAGAGAGAGAGAGAGAGAGGGGGAGAGAGAGAGAGAGAGAGAGAGAGAGAGAGAGAGAGAGAGAGAGAGAGAGAGAGAGAGAGAGAGAGAGACGGAGTCTCGCTCTCCTGCCAGGCTGGAGTGCAGCAGCTTGATCGCAGGTTACTGCAATCTGCGCCTCCCGGGTTCGAGCGAGTCCCCTGCCTCAGCCTCACGAGTAGCTGGGATTACAGACGCACATCACCACGCCCAGCTAATTTTTTGTATTTTAGTAGATACGAGGTTTCACCATGTTGGGCGAGATGGTGTCGATTTCCTAACCTCGTGATCCACCCACCTCAACCTCCCAAAGTGCCGGGATTACAGGTGTGAGCCACTGTGTCCAGCTTGAAAGTTTTTAAAAGAGTAATACCAGCTTGAACTGAAAGAAACAGGGAGGGAAAAGACAAAAAGAAAAGAGGTTTGGGCTTCCTAACTTTTATGAGTAGGATGCAGGCGTAAAAATGTATTCTACTGAGTTCCCGCACTGCCGCACCCACCTCCTGCAGCCTACCTCAAGCATTAGAACTACAAACAAACCCCGATGCGACCTCGCCACATTGTCCCAAGTCGGTTGATTTCCCATCTGTATTGTGGCCTGAAGCCTTCAGCCTCCACACGAAACCGTATTTGCCTGAAAAATGGCTCGGCCAAGTTCAAGTATGGCAGATTTTCCGAAGTGTTTTGCGAAATCAAAGCACATAGTCATCATCTCAGGGGCTGGTGTTAGTGCGGAAAGTGGTGTTCCGACTTTCAGAGGAGCTGGAGGTTATTGGAGAAAGTGGCAAGCCCAGGACCTGGCGACTCCCCTGACCTTTTCCCACAACCCGTTCCAGGTGTGGGAGTTCTACCACTACCGGCGGGAGGTCATGGTGAGCACGGAGCTCAACACTGGGCACCGTGCCATAGCAGAGTGTGAGGCCCGGCTGGGCAAGCAGGGCCGGCGAGTCATGGTCATCACCTAGAACATCGATGAACTGCACCGCAAGGCTGGCACCAAAAACCTTCTGGAGATCCATGGTAGCTTATTTAAAACTCGATATATCTCTTGTGGAATTGTGGCTGAGAATTACAGAAGTCCAATTTGTCCAGCGTTATCAGGAAGAGGTGCTCCAGAACCTGGAACTCAAGATGCCAACATCCCAGTTTAGAAACTTCCCCGGTGTGAAGAGGCAGGCTGCGGGGGCTTGCTGCAACCTGTCGTGTGGTTTGGAGAAAACCTGGATCCTGCCATTCTGGAGAAGGTTGACAGAGAGCTTGCCCACTGTGACTTATGTCTAGTGGTGGGCACTTCCTCTGTGGTGTACCCAGCAGCCATGTTTGCCCCCCAGGTGGCTGTGAGGGTTGTGCCAGTGGCTGAATTTAACATGGAGACCACCCCAGCTACAAACAGATTCAGGTTTAATTTCCAGGGACCCTGTGGAACGACTCTTCCTGAAGCCCTTGCCCCTCATGAAAATGAAACTATTTCTTAAGTATCCTGGGGAAGAAGGAAATTATATCTAAGAACTAGGCCACACGCAGAGAAGAAATGGTCTTATGGGTGGTGAGCTGAATATTGAACAAACTAAAAATATCCTCTTATTCCCTAGCTGGAATCCAACCTGTTGATAAGTAAGTGATGGGGTTTGGATAAGTTACAGGACTATAAAGTTAATGCATATTATTTGAACTGAAAAGTAAGATATCTTTGATGTGTGTCGTTGATTATTGAGGGAAAAATTTAGTAAATTAGATTGTCTTAAAAAAATGTATTCTACTGCAAATATGGGCTGAATTTTATGAAAATGAAAAGGTAACCCAGAGGTGAACCCGAAAGCCTTTATGGTTGGGCCAGGACCCACACGGAACAACTCTCAGGCAATAATAGGATAAGCCCTGATCAGGGAACTAACATTATGTGCCTCTGGATTTCAGAATTGGTAAGGACTATTGATTCTTGGGAGCCCGGTTGACTCTTGTGGGCTGCACATTTTACTCTTTAAAAGTTTTTTTTTTTTTTTTTTTTTTTTTTTTTTTTAATAGCTTTTGAAGTAGAGTAGTTTTTGGTTACTAGGATGAATGATATAGTGGTGAATTCTGAGATTTTAGTGCACTCATCACCCAAGTAACGTATGTTGTACTGAATATGCAGTTTGTTATCTCACAGCCTCCCACCTCCCTTCTGAGGCTCCAGTGTCCATTATACCACTCTGTGTGACTTTGTGTATTCATAGCTTAGCTCTCACTTATAAGTGAGAACATAGGGTGTTTGGGTTTCCATTCATCAGTTACTTTACTTGGAATAATGGCCTCCAGCTCCATCTAAGTTGCTGCAAAAAGACATGATTTCATTCCTTTTTTTGGCTTAATAACATTTCATGGTATATATATTCAACTTCTTTAGCCACTTACTCGTGGATGGGTCCTTAGGTTGGTTCCCCATCTTTACAATTCTGAGTTGGGCTGCAATAAACATATGTACTTTCACCCTTTTTGAATGGGTGTGTTCGAAGTGGTTGTCCTACACCTATCTCACCATTGTGTATTGAATATGAGGATAGAGTAGATAATTTGTTTTTCTTTATTTTAAAAATCTTTAATTGATAGGAACTGTACTCATTGAGCTGAACCTAAGGAACTATATCTGAGCCTTACCCACACTTCAACCTGATTAATTAACAAGATCCTAGATTTTGAGCTGATTATAATGTGATGGTATGGTCTTATGGTTCTTGAGAGAAGAAATGAGTATATTTCCCAAGCGGAAGGGATATAAATTGTGGCCAGAAGACAAACTGTGGCAGATTGTATTTTCCTAAAATTGCTTCATATTTATATTTAGTTATTTATTATACTATATTAATCACACATGAACTTCTTACAGAGTGACACTGATATTCTTCCCATCAAGAGTGGGGAGATTGGGTCTTTATTATTTCCCTTTAAATCTGGATGGGAACTGTGGTTGAACTGGCACTATTTGACCTCTATGGCCATGTCTTAAAGGCTGCTCTGCATCTCCTTGAAATGCTTACTCTTACAACAAAGCCACCATGCTGCGAGGAAGCCTAGACCACACGGAGGTAAGAGAGAAAGAATGTCCCAGTGACTAAAATATGAGGGAAAATAAGGGATTACATTTTTGTGGAGAAATTTTACAAAGTAGACCAGGTGTAGAATATTTAGGGAACAATGTTATAAAGAAAGAACTTATCATATTATATGCTTAATTGTTTGGAAATATGTTAACATTATATAAACAGTTATTTGATTTTAATATTTCAAATAGGAAAAATAAGTCAGTATATACACATGTGAATTTAATTGTACAATAGTCATTTCAACCACATAGCCCCAGAAACTGAGGCTCATAGTGGTTTTCAACCAAAACCACGGAACAGAATCATTTTCTTCCCCTCTTAACAGAGGCCCTTACTTGAATCACCTTAGCACCTTTCCTTCTCCCAGCCTATACCCTCTGTTTTCTTAGTCTAACACAGCTCCCCATTAAGCATGTGATACAATGGGGTTCTGTGTTCCCACCCAAATCTCAAGTCAAATTGTAATCCCTTGTATTGGAGGAGGGGCCTGGTGTGAAGTGACTGAATAATAAGGGCAGACTTACCCCTTGCTGTTGTGATAGTGAATGAATTCTCACAAGATCTGATGGAGTAAAAATTTTCCCTCTCCCTCTCCACCTCTCTCTCTCTCTCTCTCTCTCTCTCTCTCTCTCTCTCTCTCTCTCTCTCTCTCCTGCTACTGTGCAAAGAAATCTCATTTCTACAGAAAGGTGCTGAGAATTGTGTACATAAGTTTTTTGTTTTTGGGGTTTTATTTTTTTGAGAAAGAGTCTCGCTCTGTCACTCAGGCTGGAGTGCAATGGCATGGCCTGAGCTCACTGCAACCTCCTCCTCCTGGGTTCAAGCAGTTCTCCTTCCTCAGCCTCTCGAGTAGCTGGGATTACAGGTGCCCACCACCACACCCTGGAAACCTTTCTGCTCAGCCCATCAATATTGTTAGTGACTCTGCCTACTCTGTTTATTTATTGCAGAACTTTGAGATAGCCATCATTAAGTCTACTCTCGAGCCCACCCTGTGTGCCTTTTCTTCAACTTCAGCATTTGCTAGATCTATCAACATATCCTATTTTTATCACACATATTCGAGCCCACAGCTCACTGCCTGGCCCACTGGCTTATGGGAATGATAAAGTAGACCTGCAGGTTACAATGTCACTGCTTGACCAAGATACCCAATCACATCAATTTTTCCACCAAAATTGGAGAAAATCAACTAAACAATTTCAACTTGCCCAAAGACTAGCTAAACAACTTATCCTGCAATGCCCAGATTGCCGGCTACAGGCATGTCCCCACCTTCTACAGGTGTTACCCCTAGAGGACTAGAACCTTATCAGTTATGAAAAATAGATGTTCCACACTTACCATGCTCAGTGAACATTAGCACATTTACACCTTTTTAAAGAGTCTCTGAATGAGTCATATTATCTAAACTCTTTTCTGCTTACTTGGTCACTATTCTAGCTCTTTTTTGTTTATTTGTCTTTTAAACCCGTCTAAAGCATCTCTCTTCCTGAAATGTCCCGAGTTCTTCACAGGCTAGAACTAGTGTAGTGAATGAGCACAGTCAGGTTGGGATCGAATACCATCTCGTAACATGAAACCTTAGTTTTCTCATCTGTGTATAGTCATACATCATTTAGTGACTGGGACATGTTTGGAGAAATTCACTGTCAGGTAATTTTGTTCTGGAGTGAACATCATAGAGTGTCCTTACACAAACTTTCATGGTATATCCTAGGCTATACACACCTAGGATACAGGGTATAGCCTATTTCTCCTACAAACCTGTGCAGCATGTTGTTGCACTGAATACTGTAGACAATTGTAACACAATGGTAAGTACTTGTGTATCTAAACATAGAAAATGTACAGTAAAAATGCAGTATTTTTTTTTGAGACAGTTTTTTGCTGTTGTTACCCAGACTGGAATGCAATGGCACATTCGGCTCACCTCAACCTCTGCCTTCTAGGTTCAAGCAATTCTCCTGCCTCAGCCTCCTGAGTATCTGGGAGTACAGGAGCATACCACCATGCCCATGCTAATTTTTGTATTTTTAGTAGAGACGGGGTTTCACCTTGTTGACCAGGATGGTCTCGATCTCTTGACCTTGTGATCCACCCACCTTGGCCTCCCAAAGTGCTGGGATTATCGGCGTGAGCCACTGCGCCCAGCCCAAAAATGCAATATTATAGTATATGGGATATCATTGTATATATGGTCCATTGTTGATTGAAATCTCATTATGTGGTGCATGACTGTACCTAGTTGTACCATATAGGTCATAAGAACCTTAGACAAAGCACACTATTTGGTAAATATTAGGTATTCTAGCAATTAATATGTAAATTAAGAATTTTGGGTATAAATTTTAAGATTTCTGAGTTGTTATTTGGCATTTAATTCATTGTTTCCCTTCAATGTTTGTGAAAAACTGTAGGCTCCCAAGAAAGGAATTAACAGTGTGATCTAGGAAACAAGCCCTCTTTGCTCATATGGAAACTATCTCCTTCTGACCTCTTTATTTACTGAAACCTAATAGGGCTACATCACATCTGAGGCTGCTCTTTGTAAACTGGCTGATTTTAATCCATTTGGCTTCAGAGTATGACCTAAAGTGTTTTTATAGCTCACATTGAGAATGTTTTTACTGAATTCTTGTACAACATGAGCTATATAAGCCCTGTGAGTTCATTGAAAGGTTACCACTACCTTCATGCCATTATTTTCTTTCTTCTTTTTTTTTTTTTGAGGTGCATATTGTGGGTGAGTTCTATACCTAAACTATAATTCTTTACATCTGCATATTTTAAAAAATAATGCTTAGAGTAGTAGTGTTTGGGCTCTAGATTCAGACTGCATAGGTTCAAATTCAGCTCTGCCACTTTTTGATATTGTACCAGTCACTTTTATTTTCCAAGAATCTATTTTCCATATATAAACCAGTAATACTAGCAGGATAGTTAGGAGGATTAAAAATATGATTTAGGCTGGATGTGGTGGTTCATGTCTGTAATTCCAGCACTTTAGGAGGCCAAGGCGGGCAGATTCCGAAGTCAGGAGTTCGAGACCAGCCTAGCCAACATAGTTAAACCCCATCTCTACTTAAAATACAAACATTAGCTGGGTGTGGTGGCACATACTGTAGCTTCAGATACTCTGGAGGCTGAAGCAGGAAAATTGCTTGAACCAGGAGGCAGAGGTTGCAGTGAGCCGAGACCAAGCCATTGCACTCCAGCCTGGATGACAGAGTGAGACTCCGTCTCAAGAAAAAATGATTTATACTAAATATTTATGTCAGTGCAAGGGGGTATCCCAGTGCCAGAGGAACCAACCAAGTGATTAGAGAGTTGGAGCTTTCAGCTCTGCTCCCTGACCTCCAATGAGGGTAGAGAGAGTGGAAGTTGAGACTTGAGGGATCTGACTTTATTGTCAGATAATATTACTTTGAGCTATGTTCATGAAACCAGGAACTGTATCCTATTTCTTTTGCATCCCACACACCAATACATTTCTAATGAAGTAGTCTATGTAGTTTGTCTGACTTTCCACTTAATCCTTGCACAACCAGAATTTAGTATCTGTTCTCATCATCTTACTGAAATGAAAATACTTTACTGATCTCCAGTTCTTGGAGAACAGAACTGATTAATCAAGTACTGAGTACTTGATTAAGTGATCAGCAATTAATATTAAATTAATATTTCATTATTAAAAATGAAAATTAACTGCCCACTTTACTTACCTTTATATACTTAACTAATGTACATCACTAAAGTGAGAACTCAGTAATAAACTTATCTCCAATTCTTCTTGAGATCTAGACATCACCATCAAGACATTAATGACTGTTGAACAGTATAGTACTTTCAAACTTAAAAACTATTCACCTTCACTTAAATACACATTTAATTATCATTTTTCATTTATTCCAGATGCAAGCATACATAGTTAGGGAGAACAACTCTCTCTCTAGTTAGGGAGAACAACTAGACCAGGACCAGTTTTGGTGGATTTCCTAAAGAATGTCTCCGGAAGAAAGAATACAATAACGTCTGGACATCTGGTAAAACTCTAAGTCTAAAAACACATAATTTAAACATTTTTTTTCTACAGGGAACTATAAAATTGCCACAAAACCTTAATCCTTCCATTTATCATGCATAATATGTTGGTAACTTTCTTGAAATCTATTTCATTAAGAACAGAGTAAGTGAATAATAGCACATAATATACTTTAAAAAAGAACAGGATTTTCTTTTTCCTTAGTAACACTAAGGAATAGAATAGTGTTATTCTATTCCTTGAATAGAGTCACCCTTTTTTTTCCCAGTCCATCTTCTTTTTTGAAAAATTCCTGACATTACAGAACTAAACTGAAATGTATTAATATTCCACTCTTACATTTCCATGACAAACAGAAAAATTCATGAGCCAAAAAAAAAACAAAAACAAAAACCAGGGAGAAGCTTATAAAACTAAATATGGATCTCAGCATCAACAGCTGAACAGAGAAAGGAATTAAAACGCTTTAATTAAAAAATCACGAGTGGATGATAAAGTGTGTAGAAACTGAAAATTTACAAACTATTTAAAACCTGGAATCGCTGACTGTTCAGAAACTACACAGATGGATCATGGGTGGTGGTGAACAGCAGAAAGGGATTATGGATGAATCTGCATTGTTCTAGCTGCTCCCCATGCCATCCGTCTCCGAGGAAAGCCTGACATTGATTAGATATTGAGCCAGGCTAATGCTGGCAGCAGATCCAGTGATGGTAACCTGCCTATCAGTAGATCCTTCCACTGGGTTCGCAATTTTGATCTGCACCCCAGACATCTGACTGATCTCATTGATTTTGGCGCCCTGACTCCAGATTATGCAGCCAATCAAATCATTTGGAATGGTGAGTTCATGAGAAGTAGTCTGAGCAGATGCATCCAAACCTGCACTGAATCCGGTGTTGCCTTGCGTCATGGGAAAATGAGACTGTTGCATTGCCAACTGGTGCAGCTTGGTCAAATCTGGCTGTGGAATGGCATACTGTCCTTGAATGCTATAGGCCTCTAGAGGTGGTCCCTCCAGGACAGGGTTGAGGCACATGGACGGGGTGGTGTGGGGAAAGCTCACACTGTCGCTGCCTGTGCTGTACCTGTCCTGACCACCTGCAAAGATGACGGGAGAGCTGGATGGCTTGGGCCGGTACGGGTTGGTCACGCCCTTCGGGGGGGACTCCAACATAAACACGCAGATCTGTATGACACACTCGATGGATTGCAGAATGCCAGCAATAGTGATGGCCCACTCAGTTGAGTTGGTTAACATATCCCCTGCCACCTGGACCTGAGCCCCTGTACTCTCTCATATTTCCTTGATCTTGCAACCACCTTTTCCAATGAGAGAGCCACACTGACTAGCAGGAACCACCAGCCTCAGGGTGACCGGGGGTCTACTGGCAGCTGTGCTATTGGTCATAGAGCTGCTTATGTCCTCTTCCAGCTTGCCCGTGATCATAGCAAAGGCTTTGAAGATGGCATTAGTGGGTCCAGCCAAAGTGATAATTCTCTCAGGACAATTCCCTTCTGAGATGTTGATTCGTGCACCACTCTCTTCCCGCATCTTCTTAACTGGTTTTCCTTTCTTTCCGATGATACTGCCAACTTCCTTTCCATGCATAAGTAGCCGGTTGGTGAGAGTGACATTTAATCCACCTTCAATCACACCGGTGTCCATGTCGAGCTGTGTTCTGTGGAGCTGGACTCTGGGGAGCGGTCAAGTCTTTTGGTCACTGGTGGGGGAGTGAAAGCCAAAAACTGCAGGCGCGAGGCGACTGAGGGGAAAAGGGGAGCGGGCGGGAAGGGGCAAGTCACCCTTTTTACCTCTAGAAAATTATGAAGACATAGGTTTAAGATTTGACTTAAATCTTGTGTCATTGGCTCTAGTTGGACAAGAAAACATAAAAGGAATGGTGAGTGAGGAATAGGTAACTTGTAAAGAAATGCTTCTGCAAGAGGATCCCAACCCCCAACAAAGTATTGCAACCTGCAAGACCCTGGTTTGTAGATAGCACTGAATAGAAACGCAGTGGGAAATGCTGGTGCTGAGGTAGTGGCAGATGGAACTTTCTCAAGGCGTTTTCACACCTAAACTTTTTTTGATTGGCATCACTTCAAATGGAAAAATCTGACTTGCGCCTAGCTTTGGTAAATTATTTAACCACAATGACCTTAAATTTTAGTCTGTTCTAAATAAGCAGTTCACAAACATTAATCATAATCACTGGGGGATGGGGGAGTAATGCTTTAAAAATTATGTTCTAGGGCCAGACCCCTGGAACTCCTAATTCAGTAAATAAGGGGTTGGCTTGAGTATATACTCATGTTTCACAGTTTCATAGGTATATACTCAACCCCTCATTCAACTATTATTTAGTCCGTATACTTCAACTTCCTCTTTTTTTCTTGCCATAAAGCAAACATCATATTTGTTTGAATTCTAAATAAAATTCATATAAAGGGGTTTGTCAAAAATTTAGCGCTTTGATTGTCTTGCTTTCATCACTTGTTTATGTTAAGCATCACAGTTTCATTTTTAAACTCAGTGCTCTGCCGATGATGATGTTGCTGATGGATCAGACATAAGGATGTAGGAGCAAGATGCCTCTCTATTGAAAGACGATATTAGCTGTGCCTTGATATCAGGAATCCAGACCCAGTAATCAAAATCGACTTTTCCTGACTCACTCTTCTTACCTCCCTTTCTTACCTGACTTCCAACTGTGCTGTAATATCATGCTTTCCAACCACCTTTGGGACCTGCACATCATTGGTCTGCATTTTGCCTCTGTAATGTTGATTCTCTATCTTAGGTACCAGTTCCCCATGCTAGGTCTATAAATGTCTTAGCATCTCTTACATCCCTTCACTCTGCTTTCTGATCAACCACCCTCTTCATTCTCTTCCACTTTGATTTAAACTTCTTGATGAAGTAGGCTATATACTTTGTTCCACTTCCCACTTACTCCTTATACAACCAGAATTTAGTATCTCTTCTCATGTTCCTACTGAAATTGTCCTCTCAGAAATCAGCAAAATATCCAAAATACAATGAGTATTGTTCTCTCAGAAATCAGTAAAATATCCAAAATACAATGAGTGATTAACTCATTATTAAGTAGTTAGTGGATATATCCATCTGTGGCCAAATTTTGAGCTATATTCATGAAACCAGAAACTGTGTCTTATTTATTTTTGCATCCAACACACCAAGAACAGTGTCTAGTATATAATAATCACTCAATAAATATTTACTAAATACATTATGTGAACTTCTTGTTAAATAAAAATTTCTGACATTTAATGGGGGAAAAAAGCAAAACTGAAATGCTAGTTTTAAATCTTCAAAAATCCTGTGGAATAAGTACCCTTATCTGTATTAGATAATAAAGAAACTTACTAAAAGTACATTAATATGTCTCAAGTACATTTGTCCAGACACTGCACCATGAGATTCATACACATTATCTCACTTATCCTCTCAGCAATCCTGGGTATCCAGCATTAGGACTATTATGTTTACAGATTAGAAACCTGAGACTTAAGTCATATGCTCAGAATCACATGAGTTGGGAACAGTAGTCGTAGGAGTAGAACCCATATCCCACCGATTCTAAAGCTGGTGTTCTTTCCACTCCGCTTTTCAAATATATTTGATATGGCCTCAGGAGCCTTGAAATTTGAGCACTGGTAATCTTGGGGATGCCCAGAGACTTTCCAAGGTGTTCACTGGTATGTTTTCAAGACCCATTTCTGGTCAAGGGTGTGATGTGGATTCTACTTGTTGCATCCACTTTCACACCTACTCAAGAGACAGGAAAAAAAAAAGTGTCTTTTCTACTCTCACCCACCACTCAACTCAGCACTTCTGACATGTTTTTTTTCCCCCTAGCTACCAAGCAAGTCTCCAGCAGACACTAATGGGTGTGCTATAACTTAACTAGATTTTGACACTATCTACCTAGAAATAAAGTCAGATCCCTCAGGTTGAGGGCTCAGTCTCACAGGACTGCCCCCACTTTAGATGCCAGTTGCAAGCCCCATGTTGTGACCTGTGCTTCTGACTGACCAGCTGTAAATCAGGGTACCCATGACCCTCTCCTCAGATTCAATTAATTTGCTACAGCAGCTCACAGAACTCAGAGAAACAGTTTAGTAATTGTATCCCAGTTTTAATAAATGATATTAGAAAGGATATAGATGAACAGCCAGATGGAAGAGACACATAGTGCAAGGTAGAGGGGGAGGAGGCAGGGAGTTCCCAGGCCCTCTCTGGGCTGGCCACCCTCCAGAAAACTCTACATGTTCAGCAACCCAGAAGCTCTCTAAACCTTGTTATTACTATTTTTTTAATGTAGGCATCATCACATAGGCCTGATTGATGACAATATTGGCTACTAGTGATCAATTTAACTTCTACTCTCTCTACCCTCCTTAGAAGTCCAGGAGCAGAGTTGAAAGCTCTAACCCTCTAATCAGATGGTTGGTTCCCCTGGCAACCACCCTCCTTCTTGAAACCAGGCAGGAACCCCCTAACCACCACTCATCTTACTAGTATACAAAAGACACTCATCACTCTGGAGAGTCAAAGGGTTTTAGGAGCTGCATGCCAGGAGCCAGGGGCAGAGACCACGCATATATTCCTTATTATATCACAATATATAATATCATATCTACCATCTTCTATTTTAAAAAGGAAGAGGTCCTAATCTTTCATCTTGCCATGGAGCATTGTCCTGGAGAATATACATATATGTTCAAGCAACATAATGGTGACAAAGAGAGTTTTCAAAATATTCGTTTCTGGAAAGAATCATTTAATCAAGGTGCCCGTTTGTGTCTCATATATTTTTCATGAAAGAGAAACTAAAAACTTTCACATTAGATTCTGATGAATTCATGTTAAGCCTGTAAGTATGAGAAAAAGTAATTAATCTAATTGAATAATCTTTAAAAGCTAATATTTATAGTGTAAAATAATGTACATATTTTCTTCAACGGTTTTTACTGATTGTGGAATAAACTATTAACCATATTTTTCTTAACATGGGCAACAGTCTTCTGCTCACAGTGAGTCATCACTACTTTTCTCCTTATTTATTAATATAACATAACAATGATGACTGTTATACCTTTGGTAAATTACTCTCTGAAGCGGTCACTTTCTCCTTTTTTGCTATTCATTTTTATGCAGTCCTGACTCATTTTAGCAAGTACTACTTATTTTTGAGTGCATTAACCAGTTGGAAAAATGCTCTATCTATACTATTTAATAATGTTTCCTCATAAAATTATACTTTTATATATAATAAATATCAACATTTTGGTTATACTTATATTGTTTTAGTCAGTTGTGTACAAATGATATTTAAAATAATAACTTAAATCTGAAGAAATTATTTTAACTCTTAGAGCCTGAAGGCACAGAAAATTAAACGTAAAACATTAAAAAGTATATAAATGTTTTTATTGTAGCACACTATGGTATAGTTATTTGAAGCCCAAAGATATATTACAGTAGGATACAATTTTGTGGGGAAAAGTGGAATGGAACTAGGAGTTCAAGGGAAGAAAGGGAAGAGGTTAAATAGTAACTTAATAATTATTCATGTATTTTTAAAATGAATAATCATTGGTATTAAAACACTACAGTATATAAGTTCCACTGGATAAATTAAAAGTAATGAAAGAGTTTTATTTTAAAATGTCTATATTTAAACTAGACCAGATATTACAGAATTTGTAACTATTTAAACTTTGGAAAAACACAGTTGTTAACTTATAAATGTGCCAGTGAGTAGAAGCTTTTTCAGAATTCTTTTAGGAGATATATGAGCCAAAATTGTAAAGACAAGTTTGTAAAAGTGTTGGGATGTGGTGGGAAGTGCCCTAAATATAACACAGAAAACTTCACAGTTTCTGCCAGCTCCTACCCTCCTTGAGGACTCATTAATCCTGTGACTTTGGGCAAGTTACCTAACTTCTTCAGGTCTCTCCTCATCTACAAAGTAGGAGTAACAACACCCATGTTGGAAGAAGCAGGCAATTAATCTGTGTAATGCAATTAGCCTGTCTTGGCCCACAGAAACCTCCCAATAAATAACCACTGCTAGTCTAGGATTTTTATTTTTAATATTGTTATTGTTCTGTTTTACTGACCAGTCTCTGATGGCCCTAATTGGAATTTACCAGCATTTTGGAAGGGCAGATTTGTGTCCATTCTCAGCATCAAAATTTCCTTCACTTAATGGGCACAAATTTTCTCATTTTGCTTGATATGAGTTGTGTGAATGTGTTCCCTGTTTAAAAATTTTCTGGCCTTTCCTGCTGAGTGCCTCTCCAGTGCCTTTTCTTCCTCTCTCCAAACATTGGCCCTCAGCCACTTCGATTTCTCTCCTTACTTTTATCCAGAACTGCTGGTCTCAGCATGAACTCCTCTACCTTTTGCTGTCTCTGAAGTGCATACTTCCTTCAACTTTTCCCACCCCCAATCCTTCCCTCCAGTGCAATTTAGCCTTCTTCCAACCTTGCTCCTGGGGCCAGTCAAGCCCCTATCCCATCTTGAGCAAACTCCTAACTCTTATGAAAAAACTCTACACAAATTATTTTGAAATGAGATGCAGTTTCTCAACAAAATGCATTATGTCAGTAAAACAGCAGGAAACCAAAGAAGCTATTGTGCACTAAATTAACTTAAGATGCTTTATTTCAGACCCAAACCTTATACTCTGTCATGTAGTAACACAAATATGTCCAGAAATATGTTAATGAATTAGTTCAGGAGTTGAATTTCTGAGATCAAAAAGAAAACACAACAACATGCCTGTTTTAAAGTTTTATTAATACTTTGCTAAGATAAATTTATACCATTTTATTGTCTACAAGAATAGTTCCAAAATGATAGAAAAGCAGAGGAAATGGTTATACCAGAAACATGGGATAAGAGTATTTTCCATAAAACATAAATTTAGAGGCATCTTCCTTCCAGTTAGTAATTTAATGCACCAAGCCTTCCTCTCCAGCTCTAACCCATTTCAAAAATATTTTTAAATTTTTGACATACAAACAAATATACATGTCCTACATGTAAGTTATAAAGCATAATAGTAATAATAATAAAACACTGGTGAATCCACCTCCCAACCTTTCCTCCTTTCCACCTCATTACCTGCCACTCGCCATCTGTTTGAGTCACAAATGATTTGTGCAGCATCATTCAAATGCTTCTACTCACTCTATTTTTGGTGGGGGGGCTGTCTTCTATTTCTTGTTCTTTATCCATTTAAGTTTATCACATTCATCAAGGGCCACGTCAAATTCTAGCTTTTCCATTACAACTGCCTTCCATACCAGACTTGCTCATAGCAGTCCATCCCTCTGCTTGGCAAAGATAATACGTCTGTACCGTTTACCAACCACTGTCCTTTCTAAAGGAATAACTCATCTTAGGTCATTGTCAAGTGCTTTCTCTTCATTTGTTCAGTGACTCACAGAGTGCCCACCAGGTGTTGATGACACTAGTCTAGGCAGTGGGGCAAGAGCTGGACCCTGCTCCCTATAGCCATCATCTCAAATACTTTCCACAGTTAACCTTGTGTGCTAACATTACTATTATCCCTAGTTTACAACTGAAAACACTGTGGCTTGGAGAGGCTAAACGATTTGTTTAACGTCACCTGGTATAACTAAATGGAGAAGCTGAGACTGGCTTCAGAGCCCCAGTACTCTCAATGCTGCTGTCCCACTGTCAGACTCTTCCCCGGCACAGGGACCACATTGGCTGAATAGAGAGCCATACGTAGTGCACACAACATTCCCTTGCTTTGGAGATTACTCCTCAGCCTCCTGTTCTTGATCACAGTTATTTTAAATCCTTCCTTTCTCTGTCCAGGCAACACTTTTCTTTCCATTTTGCTAATTTCAGTATTTTGTTGACCGACACTGTTTCAAAACTCTCACATTTTATTTTATTTCTCTGGTCTAAATGGCTACACTTTATAGACTCAGAGGCATTCAGTGTATTTTGATGAAAAAGAGAATGACTTTTTAATCCCCATTAAATTATTTTCCAAATTATTTACAGATTATTTACAATTATTTTCCAAATTATTTACAGATTCCAGTTACTAACTGAAATACAGACCCTTTGTTCAAATATGAATAAATAATTGCTGTATTATTGATTCAATCATTTTGTTTTTTTTAGCTTGGCTCTTTCTAATTCTTAGCAGTTCAATGTCCTTTCTCTTACGTCCAGGTAACATACCCTTACCAGTCTTGGAAGAATGTCTATCCCAAGAGGAAAAGTCAAGTCTCCACAGACATTTGCTTAAATGCCTTCACATTCACAGGCATTTACTTCATCTACTCTAAGCTCTATTCCCAAGAATACTCCCTTTTCCATGCTCAAATGATGGTATGTACTGGAGGGTTTATGAATTTTCTCTTTGAGAAATACCTGTGTATTTAAAAATATTTGTTAAATTAGTAGTCTAGTCTATAAACAGATTAGACTATTAATTTAACAAATATTCTTACACATCAATCCAGAAAAGTTTGAAAATTTTGGAAGTACGATTTTCTTCCTTCTTATCTTTTTTGTTTATTTTTACACAATTGTACTCATATTGTTTACATAGTATTGAACTTGAATATTTTCTACTTGACACATTTAGTGAGAGTGTCAAAAGGGTATGAAAGGAGAAATCTGTAGGAAAACAGTTAAGTGTGGCCATGTACAATTCAAAATCTTCAAATGGTAAAAACGTGATCAAGACATAAAAGAGAGTAAACATGAGAAAACTTCTTAATCTATGATAGACAAAGGAGCTGTAACCCAAATATACAAAGAGTTCCCACGAAGAAAGTGAATAACTTAATTAAAAATCAGCCAAGAATATGAGCAATCAACTCATAATAAAATACATCTTAACAACATTGGATATTTTCAATCTTTCAAATCTTAAAAAATATGTTATTATTTAATGTGTAATTCTTTAATTATGGTGCTAGAGAATTTAATATAGCCTTTACAGAGAGTTGCAATAATAATTGTAATTTCAGAATAAATGCAAAGAAACTATTTGTTGGTGATAACCTTTCAACTATACCACAGAAGCAGCTAACTGGTCTGTAAGTTTCTTGATATCAGAGGCCATTTTTAAAAATGTCTTTATGTCTTCAGTGTCTGATTTATAGCTTGGAGATACTGTATGTCTTGTTGATTTTTTGGAAAGATCATGCAGAAAACTGGCTTTTAAATCTGTTTTTATTAGAATCATCCTGGCTTTTAGAATCTCTTTTCATTAGCATTATATACACTAAATAATGCATTTTATAAAACTAATTTGTAGTGATGTTACCATGGAAATAGTTTGTTTTATTCTTTGCTCAAAGGAATTTTATATTTCAGCTTTAGCACAGGAGGCATGGGGGTGTGGTCAGCAAACTGTGGAAGTAGTGCATGATGTTGCTTAAGGTTTATCCCATGAGATTTGTTGTTAACTCATTATGAGTGACCCTTAAGAAGACACTCGGGAATAGGGCAGTTATGAAATAAGGCAGAATAAGGAACTAAGAATGGAAAGAGAAAGAAAGGCCAAAAATCAATTCAAAACTGGGGGAAAACTTAGCAAAGTAAGCAAAAAGCAGGAACTACAGGTGAGGAAGAATAACTAATGAATTGTACCATCTTGCCATCTTTTCTGCTTTATACACTCATTCAGCAGGTTCATGCCTCTGTGGACCCCAGAACCTGGGATCACAGCTGTTGTTAGAAGCTTTGTGGTTGGGAGCTGGGAAAGTACCCAAAACATGACAACATTGGCTGACATGTTGTTATCTCTATGTCAAAGGTGATGGCTAGCAGTAAGATGCTATCTCTGTGTTGCTGTGATGTTCCTGGGAAATTTGTCATTAGATTTTATGATGATTTGGAAAATGGAGTATAACTCCCACTTTGTACAGTATGAGCTGAGGCTGGGTGTGGTGGCTTATGACTGTACTTCCAGTATTTTGAGAGGCTGAGGTGGGTGGATCATTTGAGGCTAAGAGCTCAGGACCAGCCTGGCCAACATGGCAGAAACCTGGTCTCCACTAAAAACACAAAAATTAGTCAGACATGGTGGCAGGCACCTGTAATCCCAGCTACTCCAGAGGCTGAGGCATGAGAATAACTTCAACCCTGGACGAGGAGGTTGCAGTGAGCTGAGATCATACCACTGCACTCCGGCATGGGCAATAGAATGAGACTCTGTCTCAAAAAAGAAGAAAAAAAGTATGAGCTGAACATAGTGACTTCCTTTTAAAACAGTATAAAAGGAGAGACAAAGAGTATGTGTACACTGCAGACATTTGTCAGACTCTACCTCAAGCTTAATGTCAATAGTGGTAAGTCATGTTGATAGTATATACCCTTGATATGATGTAATGAAAGTGTCATTTTACCTCTGTGTTCTTCCTCCTAAAAATTCATGATCTTGGCTGGGCGCGGTGGCTCACGCCTATAATCCCAGCACTTTGGGAGGCCAAGGCGGGTGGATCACAAGGTCAAGAGATCGAGACCATCCTGTCAACAAGGTGAAACCCCGTCTCTACTAAAAATACAAAAATTAGCTGGGCATGGTGGTACGCGCCTGTATTCCAGCTACTCGGGAGGCTGAGGCAGGAGAATTGCTTGAACCCAGAAGGCGGAGGTTGAGGTGAGCCGAGATCGCGCCATTGCACTCCAGTCTGGATAACAACAGCGAAACTCCATCTAAAAAAAAAAATTCATGATCTCAGTCTAGCCATAGGAAAAACATCAAACAAATCTTAATTGAAAGGACTATTACAGAATACCTGACCAGTATTCCTCAAAACTGTCAAGGTCATCAAAAACTAAGATAGTCTAAAAAAATGTCACAGCTAAGAGGATTCTGGGGAGATAGGATGACTAAATTTAATGTCCCGACTTGGATGAGATCCTGGAACAGAAAAGAAGACATTAGGTTAAAAACTAAGAAAATATGAATAAAGCATTGTCTTCAGTTAATAATAATATTTATTTTTATTTATTTATTTTTTGAGATGGGAGTCTTGCTCTGTCACCCAGGCTGGAGCGCAATCACAGGATCTCAGCTCATTGCAACCTCTGCCTCCTGGATTCAAGCGATTCTCCTCTCAGCCTCCCTAGTAACTGTGATTACAGGCATGTGCACCACGCCTGGCTAATTTTTGTATTTTTAGTAGAGACGGGATTTCACCATGTTGGCCAGGCTGGTCTTGACTTCAGGTGATCTGCCTGCCTTGGCTTCCCACAGTGCTGGCATTACAGGCATGAGTCACCATGCCTGGCTAATAATGATATTTAATAATAATAATAACAAAGAAGGGAAAGGCATAAGGATTATGTAAAAAGTGAGAGAAGTTTTGTGGTAGAAAGAGAGAATGGAAATGGAGTTCTTGTTGAACGGGCTGTCTGTCTCATATGTCTTGCATTGCATTTTTTTTTTTTTTTTTTTTTTCCACAGAAAACATTTCTGCTACCTGGAAACAGGAACAAAAGAAGCAGACAGTAGGTGTCCCACCGCTGGGAATTGACAGCCTGGTTGCTGCAAACAGGGACTAATTGGAACACAGGGTCAAAAATCAAATTTTGAAAAAAAATGTAAAAAAAATTGTTAAACAAAATATTGAACTTGGGCTCTGTAAAAAGAGAAGTGCTAGCAGTTGCAAAGATGTGTTTACATTTTCTGTTATTTAACATTTTCTGATTCTAATTTCTTTACTTCTCAGGAGAAAGGTCTTTACATTTCATAAATGTTGTCTTTCAGTTATAGTCTTGATTTTTCTAGAAAAATGGGAATTTCTAGTACAGAATTCTAAAAGATAACACAAATTTTTCCTAAACTAGTAATTTTTTAAATAAATAAAGTACAATAGGAGTCTATTTCTCTCAGGGTAAGTTTCCTATTAATAAATATTAGTCCAAGTTTAATCAACTTTTTTTTTTAAAATAAACTTCTTACACATATTCTTTTTCACACTGTGCCTCTAGGTGTACTGAAACCATTCCCTCATGAAAACTTGCAAAGCTTTCTTTTTCATACAACAGTGTTATGTGGAGGAACCATTAATCAGACCACTGTTGATTTAGTTGCAAGCCCTGGGATGCAGTGTAATTCATCACTGCAAGCCTGTGCTGTGGTCCCCTTTCCTGTTGTTTCCTGGATGTTTCCTTGCCTGTGACAGCACAGTGATTGATTTTTACTTTCTCTAATATAAAAAAAGTAGACACATGTTATTGTTGCATATGCTTTTGTATTTTACAGATAATATTGAAAATGAACATAAAGCTAACAAAAATTTGGGACATATTGCTTTGTTAAAAATGTTAAGACGATGGAATAATAATTTGTGATCCAAATCATGAATATATTCTATAATAGGTTTTGAAATGTAAGTGATTAATTAGAAAGCAAAATCACCATTTCTATACTTTGAGTATATATGTATGTTTAACATAGAGTAACACAGGATCCAGACTTTTCCTGTTGCTGTACTAACTGATAATCCAGTACCATATATACCTGTGGTTAATTTTATGTTATGGTTTTTATATTTTAAAATGAAGATTCTGAAGCTCAAATTTAAATTTGGTAAGATCTCTTATTGGGACTAAAGATAAAATAATATAATTTGGTCAAATTACTCAAAATATGTAATAATTAATTTTTAAAATTTGAATTAAAATAATGACAAAAGCAGTTAAAAATACTTTTTAATGTAATTATATAACGTAATAAGTTATAAAATACATAGTGGTATTTTATAGACAATAGAAAGAACAAATATGAAGCTAACAAAATACAGAAATAATTGTTTGTTCACCACGTTAAATAATCAGCATATTAATATGCCACGGAAACACAGACCTCTATATCTCTAGGACTAGAAGGGAACCCTGAGCACAGCCACTGCCTCAGCTCATGGGCTTGAGATACAGCATCCAATCTTTGCTGGAACTCCTCAAAAAGAGTTGAAAAGGTTGGTCAGGTGTTTACCAACAGTTTTTTCATCTTAAGATAATATGATAGGTAGAAATATATTTATTATGTTGAATCAAAATCTATCTTCTTGCAATTCTCATTTTTTTCTGGTTCTACCTAAAGTGGCTAAATCCCACAGGCACAAGACAGTTCTTTGAGGATCACATGGACTAATCCTTAAATTGCTGGGTATTAGTTTCTGTTTTCTTTCTTGAAAGACAGATTCGATGACCTCATTCACCAATTCAAACATTTCCAGTGACTGTCCCATTACCTACAGAATGAAGTCCAACTCCTTTGATTTCTACAACAGCTGATAGTGATCAATATCTACCTAAAACATCTATATGAGTTTTTAATGCTATCTTTCCTGAGGCACTTATCTCTTTCTCCCTTGTATTTTATTTACATATACGTCAGTTTCTTCTCATTCTTCTGTGAAACCTTTGAGAGCAGAATCTCTGCCTGATACAGTTTTGTACTCCTGCATTTCAATCTTACATGATACATTGCCACTATTTAATAATTAAAGAATAAATCGTGGCCTCAAAAATGGACATACTGCAGATGGCTTTAATAAGAACAGAGCACAATAGAACCACCCCTTCTCTTGTCCTTGACACTAGACTTCTATTAATGCAGCCAAAAATCATCTTTACTTTAGCAGCTAAGTCATGCTGCAAGTTCATTCTGACCTTGCAGTCAACTCTAACTGCTAAGCCCTTTCACATGAGTTACTGTTAATCCTGTACGTGTGAGGTTAATTTTTTTTTTTAACAGAAATGTAGAACTTCACATTTCTAGCTCTCGAGTTTCCTCTTGTTTGTTCTGGCCCATGCTTTTGGCCTGTTGAGAATATTTTGGGTCCTGATTTCAACATCTCTTTTATTAGCTCTCCTTTCTATTCTTGTGTTATCTAAAACTTCCTGTCTTCTCTGACTTTATCCAAATATTAACTAAATGCTGAACACTTGCCTAGCCAAGGGTAGAGGCATGGAGATGACAGCAGAGAGAGACATTCTTCCAGATAGCAGAATCCAGTAATCAATATTTGTTTGGTACAGTCAATCAGATATGACAACACCTAATTATTACCACCAGGTTCAGTCATTTTTCATTCTTTCCCCAAATATCAGGAGAGATTTCATTAAATGTCTTGGAGATGTCACAGTGCACTACAAAATAAATTATAGGCAGGGTGCAGTGGCTCACACCTGTAATCCCAACACTTTGGGTGGCCAAGGCTGGATCACATGAGGTCAGCAGTTTGAGACCAGCCTGGCCAACATGGTGATGGGTGCCTGTTAATTCCAGCTGTTTGGGAGGCTGAAACAGGAGAATTGCTTGAACCCAGGAGGCGGAAGTTGCAGTGAGCCAAGATAACACCATTGCACTCCAGCCTGGGTGACAAGAGTGAAATTCTGTCTAAAAATAATTAACTAATTAATTAATATTTTGAATACCTATTTGTTAAATATTTTGAAATATTGATTCAATACCTGTTGAATTCCAAGCACTCTATTATATATAGCATAGAAATTTCCTTTTGTAATACTACCAATTCTAATTATTATTATCCTGATATAGGATAATAATGTGAAAACAGTCTTGAAGTGGTAAAATATTGTCTGAGATTTCACAGCAAGCATCAGGACTAGGCTTCCAGCATAAGATCCAGCTAATGTAAGGCCAAATCTATCCTCCACTCTTCTCTTTATCCATTTCCCACATCCAATCCATAGCCAGTCCTGCCAAATCCACTTCCAGCATCTATATCCTAAATCCAACCTCTCATTCCATCTCCACATTAGTATTGTAGTCCTGGGGGCCATCATCTCTTCCCTGGACCCTGCAATAGCTTCCCAGTTATTCTTTCTGTGTCCATGTATGGCCCTTTATGGTCAATTATCTAAGAACAACCAAAATAATCTTAAAATCATTTAAATCTTTAAAAAATCTTAAATCAGATTATAATATTCCTCCACTTTAACACTCTCCAATGACCTCCTATTGTAGTAGCATAAATTTTAAACACATTTTTATGGACTATATTTTCATAAATAAATCTGTCCTGTATTTATCCCAGCAACTCATCTCCTATCTTACTTTCCCTTTCTCATGTGGTTTTTCTGGAAGTTCCTCAGATATCAGCAAGCTTGCTTCATTTTCCTGGACAATTGTAGTGTATCATTGTGCAGGCAACTGAGTCTATGTTATATTATGGTCTCAATTCAAATCATCCTTCTTCAGAGAAGCTTTCTCTCATTTTCCAGTCTAATACTGCCTTCCCCCAGTTGCTCTTTTCACTTTGATCTGTCTTATTTTATTCACATCTCATGTATTTACTTAAAGTTATTATATTTATTAATACTTTTTTTCATAAAAACCTTTATTATTTTGAATGCCCCTTAAAGGCAAAGAATTCTACTGTTGTTTTCATTGCTGTATTGACAAAACCAAGGCTCTTGAAAGATACTAATTAAATCAATGAAATAATTGATTTCATAACAAACAAAATTAAGTATTTCTTGTAACACATTAAGCATTCCCTTAAATCCCAGCCATGTATATGGTAGCTTAGATAAAAAAAAAATGGAGGAAAATGGGCAGAGTAGAAGTTTTTTGTAAAAGAAGAAGAGCACATTTTATATCAACGGCTCAGAAGTACAAATGAAAATAAAACCATATTAAGAAGGAGTGTACTTTCACACATTCTAACAATATTTTTCAATTTCAAAATGTATCATTTCTAGCACACAAATTAGAGGAAACAAATGCAGTTGGCAGTCATGAGGAGGAATGGAATGTAGGCAGAAGAGTTGGGGGATGTTGCATTATTACTCATAAGCCAACATTTAAAATGTCTCTTCAATAAACTATGAAAACTGACCTACAAAGCTGAGGTTGCATAACTTAATTAATATTGGTGACAACAACTCTCAAGTGATTTTACATTATTCTAATTTAACAGAATAACAAAATCATATTCTCCAACTCTAAAAATTAAGGAGCAAATTATTTTTATTATACATGTAACAGGCTTAAATATATGTTAATATGCATAAATCTTAGACATAAATATAAATATAGAAATAAATATAACAAAAGTATTTGTTACACTCCCATATGTTACTCAACATATTTACATCTAATAATTTATTTGATAACATCATTTTATTTTATTAGAATAATTTTAGTGGAAAATATGAACTTTTTTAAAACACATATTTTATTGTTTAACATATCCATATACTGTATATGTTTGTCTTCCAACATTCATTCAGGTTATTTTTTTCTGTAGTATCCTTTCCCTTTTGGCTAAATAGTATGAATACCCCAAGGTCCATTTCAAATGTCTCTTTCTCTGTGATTTCTCTTCTTCCCCTCCCAGCATGTACATGGTATCAGAATTAGTTGTTTCCTCTGATAGTTCCAAAGTCCTTTTCTGTACCTCTATACTTATACTTCATTTCCATTCTATGAGAAGGAAATGGGAAACTCTCCCTTGTTTCACTTACGTTGTGAAACATACTCTCCAGGACCTCCAGCAGTCTCTGGAACATAGAAGATTTTCAAAATCCACTCCTTCCTTTCTCTTTTCCTCCCCTCCTACTTGCCTTCCTTTATTTCTTCCTTCCTTCAAATATTTATTCAACAAAAAATTATCAATTGCCTATTGTTTACCAGGCAATATTTTTAAAAACACAGTTGTGATTAAGACAAGCCCTCCTACATTCTAGTGAGGGGGAGAATTGAAATGTAAAAATAAGTTAACATCTATAAATGCTGAGCATATATACACATATATATATTTACACACACACATATATATGTAAATAAAACACTTTAAAGGAAGCAAAATAGAATGAGAGGGAATCTTTTGTTTTAGGGTTATGAGAAGACTCTCTTGGGAGGTATCATCTAAGCACAGGCCTGAATGGCAAAAGAAAACCAATTATGATACCCTCCTGGGGAAAACTATGTCAGCCAGAGGACTAGTGAGTGAAAGGCCCTAATGGAAAAAGAAACCTGACTTGTTTCAGGGACAAAAGAAAAAACAAAAAGAAAGCTGGAGGATTTTGTTGATGTCAGTCAATGTCAATTTTTTGAGCAATGAGTATCTCCAGAAAGATGGAAACCGAGTGGTTTGTCTGGGACCCAGACAACAAAGTATCTTTTTTCTTTAGTGAATAGAACTGAAAAATGAAGCTTAATTTCATTTCCTATTAGAAGTAGATAAAGATTAACTATTAATAAAATAGAAGCTTTTGCTTTCTGCATCATAAATAATTGAGACCAAAACAAAACAGAAACCTACGTGCCCCTTGAAATAGACATGTTGTAAATATGATGGTAATTCCTTTAATCTCTCACCTTGGATACCTAAGCCAAGATTTGATTGGAGGCACCTGCAAAGTCCATTGATAGTATTCCATCAATGCTATTTTTAAAAACTCTCCTGCATCCAGTTAGGGGTAAGCTATTTTGCTATGCCTGTTCTGAAAGCATGCCTGAATATCTATGAGATGTTTTTCTGTGTCTCTGCAGTCCAGAAGTTGTGTTCTTCAAAGATATAAAGGAATTCCTAATGTAAATACTAGTCCATAACTCCTAACATATGGAATAAAAAACAGCCACATTTATTTAGCATGAAGAGGTTATAGGAATTTTCAGAACAAAGTCTTTTTCAAAGATTATGAAAGCAAAGTTCAGAGATACTAACTTTATCCAGATAAACTTTTCTCAATCTCAACACTATTGCCATTTGGGGCAGAATAATTCTTTGTTGCAGAGCTTGTCCTGTGTATTGTAGGATGTTTAGCTCCTTTCCTGCCCTGTAACCATGAGATACACATTACACATCATTTGCTACTTTTGACAAACAAAAATGTGCCAGTCATTGCCAAATATCTTGGTGGGGTTGGGGAGTGGCTAAATTGCACCCTATTGAGAAGCGCTGGTCTAGTAACTGATAGAGCTACAGCCAAAATGATCTTTTAGCTATTTTATTAAGTAGGAACAAAAATATTTCCTCATCATGAAAGCAAATAAATTTTATGCACTTAAACATACACATACAGAGACTAGATTCTAATTTCTTAGAGACACTCCAGTGATGCAGGTCTCTAATAATATCATTTGGCATCATATAATAGCCCAAAGGCTAATACACAATAGCTTCGCTGGAGTCCTGGATCCTTGTGTATGTTGACTAAATACATAATAGAATGGCATCTTTAAAATAATTTTTAAGATGTTGTACACTCAATTCAGTGACAAGTTTGATTTATCCCCAAGAGCTAAAAAAATATATATTTTCTGTCTGTAGTGAAGTAGAAAATTAAAGAATCGTCCTTTCTGCCTGTGGATGCCACCGAAGCAGCATCATTAAAGTCTCTCTTCTCCTTGTGATCATGTCTAAGTCAGAGTCTCCTAAAGAGCCGGAACAGCTGAGGAAGCTCTTCATTGGAGGGTTGAGCTTTGAAACAACCGATGAGAGCCTGAGGAGCCATTTTGAGCAATGGGGAACACTCACAGACTGTGTGGTAATGAGAGATCCAAACACCAAGCGCTCCAGGGGCTTTGGGTTCGTCACGTATGCAACTGTAGAGGAGGTGGATGTAGCCATGAATGCAAGGCCACACAAAGTGGATGGAAGAGTTGTGGAACCAAAGAGAGCTGTCTCAAGAGAAGATTCTCAAAGATCAGGTGCCCACTTAACTGTGAAAAAAATATTCGTTGGTGGCATTGAAGAAGACACTGAAGAACATCACCTAAGAGATTATTTTGAACAGTATGGAAAAATTGAAGTGATTGAAATCATGACTGACAGAGGCAGTGGCAAGAAAAGGGGCTTTGCCTTTGTAACCTTTGATGACCATGACTCCGTGGATAAGATTGTCATTCAGAAATACCATACTGTAAATGGACACAACTGTGAAGTTAGGAAAGCCCTGTCAAAGCAAGAGATGGCTAGTGCTTCATCCAGCCAAAGAGGTCGAAGTGGTTCTGGAAACTTTGGTGGTGGTTGTGGAGGTGGTTTCAGTGGAAATGACAACTTTGGTCATGTAGGAAACTTCAGTGGTTGTGGTGGCTTTGGTGGCAGCCGTGGTGGTGGTGGATATGGTGGCAGTGGGGATGGCTATAATGGATTTGGTAATAATGGAGGCAATTTTGGAGGTGGTGAAAGCTACAATGATTTTGGCAGTTACAACAATCAGTCTTCAAATTTTGGACCCATGAAGGGAGGAAACTTTGGAGGCAGAAGCTCTGGCCCCTATGGTGATGGCGGCCAATACTTTGCCAAACCATGAAACCAAGGTGGCTATGGCGGTTCCAGTAGCAGCAGTAGCTATGGCAGTGGCAGAAGATTTTAATTAGGAAACAAAGCTTAGCAGGAGAGGAGAGCCAGAGAAGTGACAGGGAAGCTACAGGTTACAACAGATTTGTGAACTCAGCCAAGCACAGTGGTGGCAGGGCCTAGCTGCTACAAAGAAGACATGATTTAGACAAATACTCATGTGTATGGGCAAAAAACTCGAGGACTGTATTTGTGACTAATTGTAAAACAGGTTATTTTAGTTCTGTGGAAAGTGTAAGGCATTCCAACAAAGGGTTTTAATGTAGATTTTTTTTTTTTTTGCACCCATGCTATTGATTGCTAAATGTAATAGTCTGATTGTGACACTGAATAAATGTCTTTTTTTTTTAATGTGCTGTGTAAAGTTAGTCTACTCTGAAGCCATCTTGGTAAATTTCCCCAACAGTGTGAAGTTAGAATTTCTTCAGGGTGATGCCAGGTTCTATTTGGAATGCTTGGGTAGAGAAGCCAATGTCTTCAGAAACCTTGGTGTAGTTGAACTAATAGTTACTGTTGTGACCTGAAGTTCACGATTAAAAGGGATTACCCAAGCAAAATCATGGAATTATTGGTCATAAAGATGATTGTTGGCACATCCTATGCAATATATCTAAATTGAATAATGGTACCAGATAAAATTATAGATGGGAATGAAGCTTGTGTATCATCCATTATCATGTGTAATCAATAAATGATTTAATTCTCTTGGGAAAAAAAAAAAAAGAAAAGAAAATGAAAGAATCACCAGGGAAGATGCAATGACCAGACCATTCAGCCCAGCCCAAATAAACACTTTTATTTCCTTTCTTTTTCTAAAGCAAACACAACTCAACCCAAAGTTTATCTTTTCTTCATTTGGAATTCTATTGTGGTACTCACATCATACAGAGAAAGTGAAATGTTAGTGAACAAGCATGCCTCAGTAGGGGAAACATAAGGCATTTATTACAAATGAATTCCAAATAATTAGTGGAGGAGATCATGAAATGTTCAGAGAGAAATAAAGGGCTGAATTTCAAACAGAAGGGGGTCTGAGCCATTAATGGGTAATCTGCACAACTTTTGTTAATCCCCTGGGGCTCCTGTTACAGGTGGTTCATATTTCTAAGCAGTGAAGTATGCAAGATGAATGGAAAATTTCTCCTTAACATTTTCCACTACCCAGCCTTAGCATGAAAAGCTCTATGCCAGATCAGGCAGCTGGTTTATTACAACTTCGAATTCAGAGACATATCACCATTCAGTTATTCCCAGCCCTTGCTACTCACCCAAGATTTTCCTTTCTTCATTTCCCCAGTGTAGAATTTCCTCTAGAGAAAGTGTGGAGCTATTTTTTAACATAGACTAGGAAGTGTTCTTTAGGTTTAAAAATGCTGGAGGACATGAATCAATGTTTACATTATTAGGTCTGAGACAGAGATTTCATATTTTATGATAAAAAAATTATGTATATTTTATGTGTGAATGGCTCTAATCTCTGCCAATTGTTACAGTAGAGATGAGTTAGAAAAATACTAATTACTTTTCCTATAAATATCATCTGAGTAGAAAGTACCAGTGTGCAATAAAATACCTTTAACTTATTCAAATAAATATTATAAAATAATAATTAAATGAGGTTTATTGACAAATGTACTAAAATACAACAAAGCCAAAACAAATCAAAATGTAAGTGTTGTTTCACATGCCCCTGAATGAGAGAAAAAAATTATACACAGGCATTTTTTTCTTTCATAGTTAAATTATGCTCATATGTATTCTAGGTTTTGATTCTAGTAAAGCTGGTCATCTTATTTCATTAAAATGCTAGGTATTTTTTCTTTCCCTGTGTCTTCTTCTGGTTCCTCCTTTCCAGAAGGCACATCATTCTCTTTTCAGTAAAATTTGTCTTAAACACCTCTCCTGGTGTTAATTAATCAAAAGCTATTTGTCAGTTTTGAAATATATTTAGATCTACAACTCTCCTTAGTTCTCTGGAGATTTGAATGAAGCATAGCCCTGGCCCTAGGCCTGGAATCCTTAGAGGAGACCTCAAGGAGATGTGATGTAAATAGAGCTTTAGAGATACGTGAAGTATTTTACAGAAAAGGAATAATAAAAATGGCATTAATGTGTTTGTTTCTTATGTTGCTTGCCTTTTGCTTATACAATAATGGTATTACATCACCCCTCTGCCTTATAGACTTCAGCTGGCTCTCCTTTGCCTGAAGAATAAAGTCCAAACTCCTTATCATTGCAAGTAATTAAGCTTCTTCATTATCTGACCTGTACTTATCCTCTAGCCTCATTTTCTGCAAATCTACAGCTTTCTCTGTACCTAAGGGCCCAAATACTTATAGTTCTGAAATGTGTCCTGATGTTTCACATGGCTATAGCAGTACTAATGCTGTTCTAAGTACTTTAGGTAGATGAATTCATGTAAACCCCAAGATACTATTTGAAGTAAATATTATTATCCTTATTTTTCAGAAAGGAGGAATCTAACTTCCAGATCATTTAGATAACAGGTGTCAGGTAGAGACTGGAATTTAAATCCAGACCCTGTTACCAGAGTTAGTTCTTTTCTTCTTTCTTCCACCTAGGTCTGTCTGATACAGTTGAAGTCATTCCTCAAGATCTAGCTTAGGTGTCCTTAAATTTTACTTTCACTGCTTCAGACTGAGTTAGTTACCAAGTCATCTGGGCCACTTTGCTGGTTTAAATATTTCTCAATGATTACAATTGCAACACTACAGTGTATATATTAACTATTTACACTTCTCTTAATTCAGAGGAAGTTCCAAGTCTCATCTGTCTTTTTAACTCAGTCAGTAGCACTGTTTTAGTTAATAAATGAGTAAATAAGGAGCTAAATGAATGTCTCTTCATTTGGTTAGTGGTAGATTTAGCCTTTTGCTTAATTCAAAGCCATTATAAACCTTGTACAAAATCTGGATGGTAATGAAGTAGGAGGCAGGACTCAGGCTCTACACCAGATTCAAGACTAGCTCAAACAGGGTGGAAGCGAAAGCACCTCACCGTAAGATATGCCTACTAGGGCTATGTCAGTTTACCATTGCTGTGGCAACACCCAGAAGTTGCCATCCCTTTCTATGGCAACAACCTGAGGGCCCAGAAGTTACCACCCTATTTCTAGAAACTTCTGTGTAACCTGTCCCAAGTGAGAAAAAATATGACTGCAGAACTGCCTCTGAGCCATTACTCTGGGTACACTGTTTATGGGGTAGCTCTGCTCTGCAAGGAACAGCACCTCTACTACCATTTTAATAAAAGTTGCTGTCTAGCCCCACCAGCTCAACCTTGAATTCTTTCCTTGAGTGAAGCCAAGAACCCTCTTGGGCTAAGCCCCAATTTGGAGGTTTACTTGTCCTGCATCAGTAGAATGATGGGTGATTTTAATTATTTTTGTTCTTTTGGCTTATTTACATTTAATCACTTTTCCTTTTTTAAAAAACTAGTATGGATTATTTAGTTTTTTAAATTTTGAGGATCTACATTAATAGTAATAAATCTTTATGCATATAAAACATTATCTGAAATTAAAATGTTCTATGTAAAAGTTATATACTTTAGTCGAGATATGTAAGATATTAAAATGTAAATTAAATAAACCAAAGTATTTTACTTTAGTTAGTCATAGTACATGAGCTATTATGCTATGTGAAAGTTATACTTTGGGCAGGGCGTGGTAGCTCAAGCCTGTAATCCCAGCACTTTGGGAGGCCGAGGCGGGTGGATCACGAGGTCAAGAGATCGAGACCATCCTGGTCAATTTGGTAAAACCCCATCTCTACTAAAAACACAAAAAATTAGCTGGGCATGGTGGCATGTGCCTGTAATCCCAGCTACTCAGGAGGCTGAGGCAGGAGAATTGCCCGAATCCAGGAGGCAGAGGTTGCAGTGAGCCGAGATCGCGCCATTGCACTCCAGCCTGGGTAACAATGATGAGCGAAAACTCATCTGAGTTTCACTCTCCGATGAGTGAAACTCTGTCTCAAAAAAAAAAAAAAAAAAGAAAGAAAGAAAGAAAGAAAGTTATACTTTTAGCTCCTACATTAGGCTATACAGTTAAGAGGTTCGTAAAAGTGCAGTTGAATTTCTCAGGTAATGGCAACTTGGTGGACATTACTGAGAAAGCTACTAAGTTTGAATTATGATCCTGGCAGCTTCAACAATGGTTCCCTGTTTCATCTTGCCCACTATGGGTGATTTTAGGATAAATAGTTTCTGGCCTAAAATGTACACAGCTTCATAGATCAAAGTCAACCCTTTGAACTGCATCCAGAAACACCCTGGTAGCCAGTGCAAGCCGTAGTGCACAGGAGTTAATATGATCCATCTGCCAGAGACACTTAAGCAAGCTGCCTCTGCATTTTGGAATAAGTGAAATGATCTAGTGGTTTTCACAACAACCCCCATTATATCACACTGTTTTAATGCTCTGGAAAGCACAAAAATTATGGATGAAGCAATTCTGAATCAAAAGGGAAGTTGTGAAATGTATATAAATAGTTAAAGGAGGTATTCTGGGTGTTTGCTAACACATTGATATGCAAGTACTGCAGGATTTAACATTAAGTATATTAGGTATGTGTCTATGCACCAAAAGTTGGTTCATACTCCAGGAAATTGCATTTCATTCTTGACCAAAATTTTTGACACTTAGTAGGATAGGTAAACAATATCTTCCACAAATAGTTGATATTCACCACAGTTATTTAGCTGTGGAGTTTCAATATTATGACATTTTAAGTTAATAAAAGATAAATTATTACTCTTTTAGTAAATATTGCCAGCATGGCACATGAGTATTCAGAAGTCAATTAAATGTAAAATGCAGCCTATTTAAAGATTCCAAAACCATCCTCAAAAGAAAATTTGAGATTGCCTAATGTATTATTTTCATCCAAAAAGTTGTATACAGTTTTTCTTCACTAACCAGAATATTTTTTAATGGAGAAGGCAAAATATAAGTTAACACTTTTAAAAAATATACCCATCATTTGTTTTAGAATTTCCTCAAATAAAATTTTTCCTCTTTCTTCTCACCATGTTACTTTAGAGGATTATCAAACTTGGTCTGATGGAGAAGAAGAAGACATTAATCCTGTTCAAAAAAATCTTTAATAAGTGAGTATATAAATCAATGGTCACAAAAAATTAAGAAAAAGGCAATGCATTTTTACTAGTTTGCAAAAAGGCAGAAAAAAAGAAAATCTTTTAAAATGTTTGTTTCTTAGAAGTTACCATATATAAAAATAATCATTAGAGAATAATGGACCCTAGCACAAAGGTTTTGCTCAATTAGTTAAGGCAGCGTGGGTAGGTAGAATCCAGGGAAATTTTTATTTCCGGTCAGAATTTTCTGAAACTCTCTGTGCCTTCACTTTGCTCATGACCATCCCCCCATTACTTAATGCAATGTTAACAATTGGGGTTCGCCTGGGAAACTCGACCAGGGTCTTGATCACCCAAAGGCAAGAAGCAGAGATGTCAAAGGAGAGTTTCTGTTATTGGATGTGCCTGGGGACTTGAGTACAGATACCCTCTCTAAATTTTATTCCAATGCTTCTTTTGACTGATCCTTTCTCCTCATTCAAATTCAAATTCAGATTCAAGTCCTGGGTCTGAAAGAGAGAAATTGTTAAGTCCCTAACACCATATGCATACAAAGTTCTCAGATGAGTAGATGTTTCTTAGCTCAATAAGGACTAAGTTTACTGGAAAGGAGCCTTTCTCTCTTGCTGTCTAGAATGCCATTCCCTTTCTCTGCCTCCTAGAGAATTTCTGTTTATTCTTTGAATTCTCATCTAAATGTAGCCTCTTTGTGAAACTTTCTTTAAAGCTTCACCTAAATGTAGCCTCTTTTTGAAACTTTCCTGCATTTTCCCAGACTTAGGTAACCACTCTCTTCAGTGGACTTGTATTCAGTATAGTAACTCTAATACTCCAATACAGTTGTACAGATGTTTATCCACCCTCCTTTAACGTGAGCAATTTGAAAACAGTTTTCTTTTATCTAAGCATCTTCAGCTCCTGTCAGGATCAGAACAGAAGCTGACTTGATAAGTTTTAGATTATATTTATCTGTATGGAATAAATGTGCTGACCCACCGTGCTTACCTTTGTTTATGTAAAAATTCTCTTGGATTTTTCACTGTTAGAAACTCTCAAGGAAGAATGAGCATTTGTACTATTAGCAGTATGTTTCACTATATGATGCTCAGTTGATAAACTTGACCTCAGGACTATGTTGTGTCATTTTTTGGGTACATATATTTCACAGTAAATATGGTTCATATAGAGTGTACATGGCATTATATCAATGTTAAGAAAATTTGTCATTAAAAAATATTCCAAGACAGTACCTTAACCACATAGCACAGGTAATGTCAAGTGACATTTGTCCCAGTGAACTTCAAAGATAGTTTTATGGGATCTTGCTTTTTTAGGAATTCCTTAGTTTGAGAGCTCTAGAAAATTTGTGAGCAAAGTATCAGATACCTCATCAGCCCCACCTGAGATTCTCTTGGTCTCACATCTTTGAGGTCCTTGTCCACTTGTTCAGCCCCAGTTGACAGTGGTCCAATCAACTTCCTGTTTACCTGTTGCCATTGGGTAGAGGGGCTGCAGGCATACTGAGGGCTTGGGCATACGCAACTTGGAAGTGCAGGGGAGCTATGTATGTGGCAAACCTTTGCCAAATGAGAGACAGGAGATATTTTTTAAAATCATCTTCTTTCTTTTCCCTGGAAGGGCTGTCCTGAGATGTGTTATCCACATGTTCTCTCTGAAGACAATTCCATAAGATCAAACAATTAGTGATTCTTGATATCAAGCAGTGGCCAGCTAGGTCATGCACCCTTTTATTTATTCTTTCCCCTTCCCTTCCTCTCTCCCCTTTATCTGTGTTCCTGCTTCCCTGAGAATGCACTCCCCAATGAAGTACTAACACATAATATTATGCCCCAGGCTCTTTTTTTTTCTTGGGCATTTGGACAAAGATTATGTATGTATATTTATTAAACACTACTGGAGACTAGTGCTAGGTGCTTTAAAGGGCATATGATGAATAAGGCACAATCTCTGCTCTTAAAGAAAAGATGAGCAAATGATGGAGGTGCATAGCCTGAAATGGACACATACAAAACAATAATATCACAGTCGCAATGGCCGAAAAGGTTCCAAGGAGGAAGAATATTATTAAGAGAAATCCCTGTCCACTCAGTGGAATCTGTCCTAATATAGAATCCGTAAAATCCCTAAGTCTTCATTTATTTTCCTCCTCTTCTCAGAGCTGAGCATTTTGAGCCAGCTGCCTAAAAGTAGAATGGAATTTTTCTTTTCTAAACCCAAAACTAAATAATAATAATAATTAAAGGATGATTTACAAAGAGTGTGCAAAAAACCTGGCTCCTAGTTTTAGAATTGTTGTTTTTCTAGAAAATTTGTTAAGAATTCCTTAAAATCAGAAGTCTCACTATAGACTCCATGTGTTAAACAGAAAAAGGTCCAGCTGGACATGTGAGTTTCTCTGTTTCTTCCTAAATCTTAATAATGTCCTCACTTCATTATCTTGGTTAATAGTATTGCTTAAACCCTAGCTTCTTTCAGAAATTTCAGAAGTCTCACCCATAGGGAAATTCAAGATGTTTATTTCAAGACTTTTCCTGGTTTTCTAGGAGTCTGTCTCCTGGACTGCCTCTTACTTTTTTACATTTTACAAAGCAGTCTTGCCATTGTTTGGCCAGCTGAGAATTGGATTCCCTCTAATAAACCTAAACTTTCCTCTCTGTCCGCACCCAGCAAAGACACCCAGTAGAAATGACAACCTGCACATGCTTGGAATTGATTCTAATGTATGTGTGGCCTGAAAATTACATTAGCATCCTATTTTTTTCCCTTGGCAAATACTGATTTACTACCAAAGCATCACCGCCAAACTAGGGCAGTTGTGGGATTACACCCAGAGTAACAGAGTCCACTCGCTATTGTAGCCCCAGGTTGGTGGTGGTTTTAATATTTCTTGAACTGGCATTGATGAGGGAAGCCAGTTTGTCATCAGCTAGAGAGAGAAAAAAAAAGAATAGAGAAGCAAATACAAATATTATTGAATATTTTTCACAGCTGTGAAGCTGTGTAAGAACAGAGGGAAATTAAAAGATGAGTGTCTTTGTTCTATTCTCAAATGGCATTTAGTTTACTTTCCAAACACCACAGTCTTAGAAATTCATTCTTGTCTTGTTACTGTTGTTGTTTGCTGCAGACTGCTTTCCTGTCATGAGCCCAAACTGTCCTTTTTGAGTAGTGTGTTTTACAATTGTTTCTCCCTCCTCTTGTTACTGAAAAAGGCACAAGGCTTCTAACTCAGAGAAAAGTAGTGATGATGCAGGCAGGTGTTCCTCAGATGCTATTAGGTTAGTACCATCTTCCCTGAACAGTAAAATCAGACAGGTTCAGAGAACTGGGAAGTGAATAAGGTGGGGGGCAGGGTGGGCACCAGTGTAGGTAGGGGAATAAACTATTATTTCTTCCAGTCTATCCAAAATGTCATGCGGTAAAACTTAAAGGAAACAGTGAAAACCGAAAGAATTTCAATCTAAGGCTTTTATTTATCAAATATGAAAGAGACAAAATGTTCTGTTTAAAGACAAAGGTCTTTGCTTGATAGTCAACACAAACATGTAGCCTAAATATGGGAAAATTGCCCTTTTGTTTTGTGGTAGTATCTCGATGGCATAGTCCTGGCCCTCTCCTGTCTATCTTGCTCCCAGCACACTCCATTGACTGCTGCATCCTGGCATGTTGGAGGGTCAGAGATGTAAGTGGCAGTGAGAGCTTATTCCTCTTGGCCACAATACGGTGAAAGAGATGACATGTTGCAATAACAGCCCATAACCCACTTTTTAGGAGGCTGGACCTGTTCTTAAATATTCAAACATTGCTATTTAGAACACAGAACCTTTTATGAATGATTAATAGCAACATCTAGTCCCCTGAATCTGTCTCCAGAAAGAAGCAGAACTGGCTTTTTTGACTGTCACTGATAAATCACTCTGTGTCTCCCCAGTGGGAGATGCAAACACTGCATCACAGGTCCCCACATTCGATGCAGACCTCAGAAAGAGTGCCCAGAACTAGTTCTGCCTGGAGGAGGAATTGGCATGACTCACCATCAACTTCATGAAAGAGGGGGATTGCTAATGTCTTTGTAGCACTGGGCCAGAAGGAATTGGTCCTTAACTAGAAGATAAGCTGGTCAATTAAGGCTTGGTCAGGAAAGAATTAGGAGGAAGATGAAATGGTGGGGGAAGATTCTGAAAATCAGTGCTATGCAACAGGACCCACTCTGTTCTTCTGACATTCCCTCCTCTCCATCCTGTGCCTGAAGAGCTAAACATCTAAAAGCTGTGCTCTGCTAGAAGCCAAGCAATGTAGAATAGCATAAAGGCTCAACCTTGGACCCTGGAGCCTCTCCAAATCTCCCGCCATCACATCCTGACCAATTAATTGCAGCAAATCCCTTCATGTTCTGAACCTTAGTTCTTTGACCCACAAAATGGGATAAACTGACAGATTTTTTTAAATTGTACTTTAGATTCTGGGGTACATGTACAGATCATGCAAGATTGTTGCATAGGTTGCCACATTTATGGCAAAGTGGATTGTTGCCACCATCCCCCCATCACCTATATCTGACATTTCTCCCCATGTTATCCCTCCCCCACCCACCCTCCCACTATCCCTTCCATAGCCCCCCAAAACGGACCCCAGTGTGTGATGCTCTCCTCTTTGTGCCCAAGTGTTCTCATTGTTCAACACCGCCTATGAGTCAGAACATGCAGTATTTGATTTTCTGTTCTTGTGTCAGTTTGCTGAAAATGATGGTTTCCAGATTCAACCATGTCCCTACAAAGGACACAAACTTATTTTTTATGGCTACATAGTATTCCATGGTATATATGTGTCACATTTTCTTTGTCCAGTCTATCATTGATGGGCATTTGAGTTGGTTCCAGGTCTTTGCTATTGTAAAGAGTGTCGTGATGAACATGTGTTCATGTGTCTTTATAATAGAATGCTTTATAGTCCTTTGGGTATATACTCAGTAATGCGATTGCTGGGGCAAATGGAGTTTCTATTTCTAGATCCTTGAGGGATCACCACACTGTCTTCCACAATGGTTGAACTAATTTACACTCCCACCAACAGTGTAAAAGTGTCCATGTTTCTCCACATCCTCTCCAGCATCTGTTGTCTCCAGATTTTTTAATGATTGCCATTCTAACTGGCATGAGGTGGTATCTCAATTTGGTTTTGATTTGCATTTCTCTAATGACCAGTGATGATGAGCATTTTTTCATATGTTTTTGGCTTCATATATGTCTTCTTTTGAAAAGTGTCTGTTTATATACTTCTCCCACTTTTGGATGGGTTTGTTTGTTTTTTTTCTTGTAAATCTGTTTCAGTTCTTTGTAGATTCTGGATATTAGCCCTTTGCCAGAGGGGTAGATTGAAAAAATATTTTCCCATTCTGTTGGTTGTTGGTTCACTCTAAATGATTGTTTCTTTTGCTGTACAGAAGCTCTGAAGTTTAATTAGATCCCATTTGTCTATTTTGGCTTTTGTTGCCATTGCTTTTGGTGTTTTAGTCATGAAGTCCTTGCCTATGCCTATGTCCTGAATGGTTTTACCTAGGTTTTCTTCTAGGGTTTTTATGGTGTTAGGTCTTATGTTTAAATCCTTAATCCATCTGGAGTTAATTTTAGTATAAGTTGTCAGGAAGGGGTCCAGTTTCTGCCTTCTGCACATCGCTAGCCAATTTTCCCAACATCATTTATTAAACAGGGAATCCTTTCCCCATTGCTTGTTTTTGTCCAGTTAGTCAAGGATCAGATAGTTGTAAGTGTGTGGTGTTGCTCCAGAGGCCTCTGTTCTGTTCCATTGGTTTATGTCTCTGTTTTGATAACAGTACCATGCTGTTTTGATTACTATTGCCTTGTAGTATAGCTTGAAGTCCAGCAGCATGATTCCTACGGCTTTGTTCTTTTTGCTTAGGATTGTCTTGGATATGTGGCTCTTTTATCATTCCATATGAAGTTTAAAATGTTTTTTTTCCAGTTCTGTGAAGGTCATTGGTAGTTTGATGAGATAGTGTTAAGTCTATAAATTACACTGGGCAGTATGGCCATTTTCAGAATATTGATTCTTTCTAACCATGAGCATGGAAAGTTTTTCCATCTGTTTGTGTCTTCTCTGATTTCTGTGAGCAGTGGTTTGTAGTTTTCCTTGAAGAGGTCCATTACCTTCTTTGTTAGTTATATTCCTAGGTGTTTAATTCTTCTTGCAGCAATTGTGAATGGGAGTTCACTCTTGATTTGGCTTTCTGTTTGTCTGTTATTGGTGTATAGGAATGCTTGTGATTTCTGCACATTGATTTTCTATCCTGAAACTGCTGAAGTTGCTTATTAGCTTAAGGAGATTTTGGGCTGAGACAATGGGGTCTTCTAAAGATACAATCATGTCATCTGCAAATAGAGACAATGTGACTTCCTCCTTTCCTAATTGAATACCCTTTATTTCTTTTTCTCGCCTGATTGCTCTGGCTAAAACTTCCTATACTATATTGAATAAGAGTGGAGAGAGATGGCATCCTTGAACTTGACAGAATTTTTGAGATAATCTAATGATACGTTACTTACAAAAATGATTCATAATCCAAATATATAACTATACTATTAATATTAATATTTTAGGATTCACACTGGTTATAAATTCACATTCACTACATTGACAAAATACTTTGAGGAGTTATCTGCTGAGTCCCCAGAAGAATGCTACCACATTGCCTGTCTGTGATTTGTGACCTGGGAAATCTGGGGACATTACACAAGATAAAGAATAATTCTCAGGACTCCATGTTTGGGTCCCCTTCCACAAACACTCCCTTCATGGAAGCCATCTTTCTCTCTCCTGGATTTCCCCTCTGGAGTCCCCTTCCACACTCTCTCATGGAAGCCTGTCTCCCCCTCCTAAATTCCATCTCTCTCTATTCCCTTCCATTCAGTGTGGAAACTGCTTTCCTCTCCTGGATTCCATCTTTCTAGATTCTCTTACTCAGTGTGAGCATTAGCTGTTTCTGTTTCTCCCCTTCTCCTGTTTCTCTCTCTCTTCAAATAAATCACTTTCTAAAAATAAACTACAAAAAAAAAAAAAAAAAGAATAATTCTCTTTTCTACCTGATTGGGCCCATAGGGTATAAATATAAAGGCACTTCCCTTAAATTGTAGCTGATAGGTACTGGACAGAGAGGTTCATTTTATTTTAGATTTATATAGTGCAATAACAATATGACAACTAAAGTACCAAAAGTTTTGAACATGAAATGTTTACACTTTTGAAATGCTTAATGATCTTTCCTGCACAAGATGGAAAGGCTATCGACTTAGAGGAAAATAACAAAATGTCCAAAAAGGAATGTGTGAAATATCTTTTGCAGGTGCACAGTTCAGGATGCTTTCTGTCATTCATCCAAATATTTTTATCACTGAGAAATACTGAAGAAAAATAAATGACAGTGAGATTCACAGTCATGGTTTCCTCACATCACCTTGACTTGGGATGAACTTTTGTCTGTTAAAGTTAAAAACTAACAAAGTGGTACAGGAGGTTTTCTAAAGGTAAAACTGACTCTCCTTTCTTGCAAGGACTTCTTGAACAGGCCCCATACTCAGAGACACAGTCCTACAGCCCAAAGTCTTATCATTGTGTTGACTCAAATGGTTTTAGTATTTTGGAGGGTCTGATATTATCAATGCCCTCGTTTCCTATACATTATACGTTTCTGAAGATGCCCTGGAAACATTAGCTAAGCTCTTTTTTTCAGTGTTTTCTTTTGTCCTGAAAAAAATGAATCTGACTCACTCAAGGTTGATCCGTCAACCGGTTCCCCTCTATGGCTTGTGGGGCGGGGCGACACTTTGAACCCGGAAGCTTGTCCAGGTGAATTCAGCTGTCGGAGCAAGCAAACCACCTTTGTCCTTGTCTCTGTGCCTCTCCCCTCTGTCTTTGCAGAGTGTTTCTCCCACATCTTCCAAACCTTATAGCCCCTATTACTCTGGCTACCCACTCCTCCTGCCCCAAGCCCCACCTTTGGACTGGCATTCTCCTCCCATCAAACAGGCTCTCTTCAACCCCCCAGGCTCTCCCACTCTTTAGATTGAAAAGCCAATCATTCCATAAGCTTTTTGCTCTTGGCCAAGGGAAATGTGAGGTAAAAATGCCCTAATGTGTAGGAGTAAGTGGCACTTTAAAGAATTTTGGGCAGCCCTATTGAAGGGTGAGGAAGGTGGTCATCTGAGTCCTTGGAATGCCACTGCTTTGGTCACTGTGGAAGTCAGATGGTCCTGTAGAGCAGGGAATGGGAGGTAGGTGGTGCACTTTGGTTGTTGAATTGTGTATGTTGTGTCCTCTACCTCCCAGGCCAATTTTAAAAGGAACTTTTCCCAGTGTAAACTCTAAAAATGAAGGGAAAAAAAAATCAGATTGTATTCTAAAGGTAAGCTTTTATTTCTAGTCTTAGCTCACATATGATGCAAACAGTAGTGGCTCACATCACATCCCAGTGGTTCACCCCTACACAGAGGCTGAGCCTCCAGAAGGTTGGCAAAATTGGCAGTTTCAAAAGGCGGTCTCCTAAGCAGCAGCATCAGTTTCACCTGTAGACTTGGGAGAGGTACGAACTCTTGGCCCTCCTTCTGGATCTCCTGAATCGGAACCTCTGGGGATGGGGCTTGGTAATCTGTCTTAACAAGGCCTCCAGGTTGATCTGAGGCACACTCAAGTTGGGAACCACTGTGCAAAAGGTACAGCTCCGCTCTTGCTTAAGAAGATTCAATTAAAATCACAGCTGCAATACCATTTACACCTCAGATTTTTTCAGAAAGATTTTAAGGGAGCTGTTTTTCAACTCCCTGTGTGACTGTAAGCACTTCACATAAACAATTTTCATCTCTTCACGTAGCTATAAAATGGAAATTGTGACATTGCATTCAAAGTTGCTAGGAAATATGAAGTAGTATGCCTGAAAAGTAGAGGAAATAGAAGTAATGCATATAAAATAATATTTAAAATTATAAAGTAGTATGAAAATATCAGAGACATAATTATCTTCTCTCTCTCTTTTCTTCCTTTTATCCTTCCCTCCTCCTTTTCTTTTCTCTCTCTATCCTTTCACCCCAGTTTTTCTTCCTCCCCTTGTTCCTTACTTCAGTGTGACATGTGTTATCTCTAGTTCCTGGGTTTTAAATTAACCCTAAGTTCTTTAATATTGAAGAAGTTTACACCCCTCTCTATTAAACATTGCATGTGTTTAAAATATCCAAATGCTTTGTTCAGTCCTTGAGATACTTTTATTCAGGACTGCCCTACCAAAAAAAAAAAAAAAAAAAAAAAAAAAAAAATTTATAAGCCTGAGTATAAATGAATCAGAAATATTTGAATTAAATTTCTCTATCATCTTTTACACAAAGCATGGTTTTAAATTAAGGGAAAAATTTCTTGGTAAAATGAATTTCAGATTTGGGGAAAATATATTAGATGTTTCAATCCCAAACACTGCTGAGCTTTTATTCCTGTTGATGTGAAATATTTGGTGCCTTACCAATTTCAGGATAAATATGATCTGAGTGAATTGAATGTCTGTTAACTGATTTCTTTTGTTTATGAAATAGGCAATGCCTGTTTAAGACCTTAAAATTTCACTATTTCTATTCTAAAAGGATAAACAAAACACCAATGATAAATGAATTCCAAAATAGTTTTTTTGTTTATATCTAAACAAAACACTGCAATTTGGTATGTGAGGTCTTGCTCATACATTCTTTTCTTTCAGAAAGACTTTGTAATATAGTGGAAATAATCCATAGCTTGAAATTTAATAGGCCTGGTATTTAAATAACGGCCATGCCATTTGCTAGGTTGAGGGTAAATTATTTTACCTGGATGATCACTGTTTCTTCATAAATAATAGTGGAAATATGATAGTATAAAACTGTAGAAAATATAAAATCAAAAGATATGATAACATTTACTTCTTCTCTTGAGTAAACAAAATAGACATAGGTTCAGATATAATCTCAACACATTTCAGCAGAGGAATCAATGAAATACCATTCCTATTATTTATGGATTATTTTTGATTCCTAATAACATCAAAAATACTAGTAGATAAATGAAAATGATGAGAAATTGGAATTTGGGGTCTACAAAGTTTCCGGAAAGGTATCACTTTGAATAAACAAGTTATTTGGTGAAGTACAGATACCACTCATGTTCATTTCACGAATAAACAAAAATGGCCTGTTGGAATATTATTTCCCCAATTAGTTTATTACATATATAAAAAGAATATGTTCCATTTTTGAATATATAAAGCAATAAAAACCAAGTAATATTATCAAATTATATTGACACTGAATGCTTTATTAAACTGAGTTAAGGAGCTGTATCCAGTCATAAGAAAGAGATTTTTATTTTTAATTGTTAACAAGTGCTTCTTACTATGGCAAGGCAATCTTGCTTATGGTTAAATTGACTCAAGTCTTGCTTAAGAAATGAAGGTAGAACACATTGCTAATCCTATTGCTTATCCCCAGCCTACCACTAAGGTCTTCCTCCCTACCTCCTTTTCCTGGATTTTCTGGACTCTCAACTTCTCCACTGTCTTCACCCACTTGAAATTCTTTGTATTATTAAAAGAGTCCTCCAAGAAATTCTTATTACCTCTTTCCCCCTTAAATTGGTGCAGAATCTCTGTAGTCTTTGAATCCCATGAACTTTATAAATTATGTTTTACTCTGTTTTATTTTGTAACTACTTGTGCCTGTTGCCCTGTGAGCCCTCTGGGTATGTCTTATCTCGGCACCTGCAGTGTCTACAACACAGCCTAGCACGGTATCTGCCGCAGTTAAGTGCACAGAGTGAAGTTGTCCTAGCAGAGTTGGCAGGTATAGTGGGCAGCACAGCAGAGGTTGAGATAATTTTTAGAGCAGAAGTCAGGTTCAGCTCACATGCTTGACTGAGTAAGCCACTTGGCTATAAAGAGAAAGCCACACTTGCAAGCAATTTGCTTCATCACAGAGCTGTTTCATTTGTCCCATGTATATTCATGCAAAATCTATGCACTTCTTCTTATTTAAAAAAAAAAAATAGGACCAACTATACACTGGCAAAAGAAATATACCTTTAGTGTGATTTTTTGTGGAATGAGCATACTGACACTGATAAAGTATAAAAATGGTGATTGTAAGATACAAACGATGACACACAGCATCTTTTAAATGGTGAACTAGAACAACACCACTTTCAAAATGTGTAAATTGATTTCTATTTTAGGGATTTTTTGGACTCTTACACTTGTGAGACAATCTGAGAATTCAATATTTAATTAATTTATGAATCTAACTTTTTAAAACAATATACCTAAAAAATCACAAAGAAGATGAATAGTAAATTATGTTCAACTACGAAATGAATAACACCTTGCTGTTATTTCAATATAACACAGACATGAAATGTCTTTTGAAGAATAATGTTCTTCACAAAACAAGTAGTTGATTCCAACTGATTTCAATTTATTATCGAAATAACTAACTTTTAGTTGTTTTTAACCATAAAAGTATAAATAAAATTCTTAACTGATGGCGGTAAATTCCTCAAAAAAGTCATAAGTGGAATTTTCTCAAATTGTGCAAGTATGTAGTTCAGTATTATTTATTAACCACTGATAAAGGTAACCAAATTAAAAAAGAAAGAAAAACATTTTAAAAGTTCCTGTTTCATATGTAAATCATAATTTAGTTTCATATATCTATTTGACTCAAAAGTAAAAGAACTAGTGTACACCCACATTGAAAACAGTCCTTGCCCTGTGCTCCTCGCTCTGTGGTCCTCGCTCAGGAGTGCTGGATTTGCTCTGTGGGTGCTGCCGCCAGTGTTTCCAGAGGCTGCTGCAGTTAGCATTAGGAGGTTATGTGATGACTTGCTCCTTTTGAGAGGAAGGAAAGGAGCTGAGTTGCTCAAAGGGCAATGGGGAAGAAACAAAAGTAATAGAAATTATTTTTCAGTAAAACATACATATTGAATTCTTTTTATTATTTGTATAATATACCTTACAGGATTTTTGGTTTTGTTTGGCTTTTCTTCGAGATTATCAGAAAAATATTGCAGTAGTCTTCAAATGTATTTAATCAGCTCTGCAAAGAAAAATTCCAATTCATTGGAGGAAAAGAAGTGAAAAGAATTAGTTAATCTTTCATACAGTCTCAGAAAATCACAAAGAAGATGAACAGGAAATTATTTTCAAGTATGAATTAAGTTTAGAAAATGAAACTCCCAGGAAATCATCTTACATCTTTTTTTCTTTTCCTTTTTAAATTTTTTGTCTTATTTCCTATTTTTACTTGTCCCAAAGATGAAAACATTACAACAAATAACTCTAGGAAGATACTCATATTGTGGGTTTCAGTTGAGATACTCTTTTAGAAAGGTCTAGCAGAGAGAAAATTCTTTGTACAGTAAAAGGGAAAGTTGTGATCCTGTTTTTTTTTTTTTTATGTTACTGAAATATGATTTGTTTCTGAGAGATTTATGAGAGTGAATAAGAGATCAAAGATTTCTGAAAGTTTGAGGTTCAGTAAACACAAGACTACTACTTTCCAAACAAATTTCTATTTTTAAAATGTCCTGAAGATTATAGAGTGAAATTTAATCTCTTTCAATTATTGTCTTCTATATCAACAAAACATAACAAAGTTAGATCATGTCCTTGAAGCAATTTAAGTTGCATTATGGGGAAAGGAGGAAAGATGGAAGGGACGGCTTAACACTTAAATTTTAAAAATAACATGCAATTTCCCTTTAACAAATGAAAGCAAAAAATAATTTGGTACATTTATTAATGTAATCCCTTTAGTAAAGAAATACAAATAATATTAATGATATTTCACACTACTTTATTTTATAAAGCATAAATGTATTAGGTGAAAATATTTATATTCTCTCGCTCTACTGAAAATTGAAGATAATACTCTAAATATTAAGAATGATGGCCTGGTGCGGTGGCTCATGCCTGTAATCCCAGCACTTTGGGAGGCCGAGATGGGCGGATCACAAGGTCAGGAGTTCAAGACCAGTCTGGCTAATATAGTGAAACCCTGTCTCTACTGAAAATACAAAAATTAGCCAGGCATGGTGATGGGCTCCTGTAATCACAACTACTCGGGAGGCTGAGGCAGAGAACTGCTTGAACCTGGGAGGTGGAGGCTGCAGTGAGCCAAGATCACACCACTGCACTCCAACCTGGGTGACAGAGCGAGACTGTCTCAAAAAAAAAATGACATAAGGAATTAATTTTAATGGGTTCCTCAAATACTGTTTTGAATCACTGACAGTGTCATCTTGAATTGCGGTAATGCACTTTAATTTTGGCATATTTGAGATACATTGATGGCTACTTTTCTTTCACTTTTCATCCTTATCTGCCACGAGAACAGTAATGTCTATGCATCTAACAACTTCAGGAATGTGATATTGGAATAGCAACATTTATGGTTGCGTTTTTATAATGCCTCCAAAGTCAATAATTCACGATTCAATTTTTCAAAGTCATAATTTTCTCTATTCAATTTTTCCTAAACTTTACTGAAACTGTATAAGACACCATAATTAAAAGCACTCAGACTAATTAATGAACCAGTACTTTCGTTAAATTGAGACTAGTGTTGGACATTGTCGTATACCCTGCTCTAGCTTACAACTGCTCTCATTGAGTATGGTAAGCCACATATATTGCACATCTCCATTCCCATACACACCTGGAGCAGAATTTTTTCATACTGAGCAAAGACTTCTCTTAAGCTTCTTTTATTGACAGGAAGACTGGAAAGTTCTTTCAGAATAGTTGCTTTTTTAAGATGTTGCTATTTTGGAAATATGGTGCTCAAAGTAAATATAAACATTTTATTCATTTGGAATCTTCATATGTTAATGCCTTATTTCTCAAAATGTTACCAGGTTTACTATATAATTTGATTTACTCTGTAGGTGAAAAGCTTAGAATGATTAATTGTTCATTTTCAAGGACCCCAGTGAGAGTCAAACTGGGATTAGACTATGGCAGTAGAATTATGGCATTTCTTGGTTCCAGATCTAAACTTAAGACCACATTATCTCACAAATATAGTAATGGAAACAAAAAAGAGAAGTTTTAGGAGAGGTCAGACTGAAACCAACGAAAACAAGTAAATGCCAATCACATCAGTGGGTAATGTGTACATGTGTCACATAACATGTCTTTTTTAGAAGACACTTTCCGTAGGATGAGTTGCAGATTTCATTTAAAGTCTCAGACTTTGCCTAAAACCCTGTTCTGAAAATAATGATTTCAACTTAATACATATATATTAGAAATGAAAAGAGCTGAAGGTCTCAGGTTAGAATAAGTAACCTGATTTGTAATATTATATTCTGCTAATTCAGGGTTCATGTGCAATGAAAAAGGTAGCAGCTCACAACAGGGAGGAAATAAATCCTTGCAACAGGGAGGTTTTCTCCGTCTACGTGAGAGCTTGTTAATAATACTGACATCTCAGTATGAGGAATAGTAACTGCCATTTACTGAGCACCTTTCTTTTTACATGCATTTTATTTTCTCTAATCCTCACATAAGCACAGTGAGGTGGTTACTATTAATCCCACTTTATAGCTGAGTAAACTGAGAACTAAAGAGGTTAAATCATTTGCTCAAGACCAAATACCTATTGAGTGGAGATAAAGCTTTGAATCCAGGTATGTTTAAGCCAGAGAATGATTTTGCCACCACATGGTTTATAAACACAAATTTTAGAGCCAGACTGACTTGGTCATGTAGTTATTGAGCTAATTAACCTCTGTGAGCTTTTTATCTTGAAAACCGGAAGTGTTGATCATGCCTACTTCACTGATTATTAACCCATTTCACATTTGGAATCAAATGAAGAGCTTTTAAACAACAGTAATGCTTGGAGCTTACCCCCTTATTTGCCATTATTAAAATGCTCCTCAGATAATTCTAAAGTTTAAAAAGGATTGGGAACTCCTGTCATGCCTCACTGGATTGTTGAGACTATTAAATAAGATTTATATCTGCAAAACACTTATAATAGTGTCTGGCACATAGAAGTTACTCAATAGGAGCTTACTATTGATTTTTATGGTGTGTTTGTTGAGTTCCTTGGGTTGTAAACCTGACATCTCAGATTGCTAACATTTCAAATTAAATTTTTCTCTCTTCCTTCCTTCCTTCCTTCCTACCTCTTCCCAGCTTCCTTTTTCTTCTGCACATTTTTTTTTTTCCTGAAGCAGAGTCTCCCTCTGTCACCCAGGCTGGAGCACAGTGGTGCTATCTCAGTTCACTGCAACCTCCACCTCCTGGGTTCAAGTAATCCTCCTGCCTCAGCCTCCCGAGTAACTGAGACTACAGGCACAACCCACCATGCCTGGCTAATGTTTGTACTTTTTGTAGAGATGGGGTTTCACCATGATGCCCAGGCTGGTGTCAAGCATCCCCCCACCCATACCGCCTTGGCCTCTCAAAGTGCTGGGATTACAGGCCTGAGCCACTGCACCCCACCACATTTTTTGTTATCATGATAGAAAACACGAACCTCATGTCCCAAATTATAATAGACCCATCTTGTTTTGGTCTTCTGGGTATGCCTTCTTTTGGGTGCATGTCTGACCTTCTCCCATTACCACTGTTGCTGGAATGGTAGTCATAGGACTATTCCTCCCTCCTCAACCCTCAACCCGCCTCAAAGTTGATATGTGATTTACACTAGGTCAATCACAATTTCCATGTGGAACTTTCCATCTCAAGAGAAGACAAATGAAAAAGGAAAGTAATTAGATCTGAGCATTTCAATTGCAGCACTCTAAGGAGATAGTCCCATTCTTGAGACCTTGATACTAAATTCAAAGAGTCAGGTTCTTCTGTTTCCCTAAGTTTATTTGTATATTCTTATGATTCTATTATGTTCTCTGTATCCTAATAATACATACTTTTTTAGGGCGGGTTAATGGAACTATTCTGTTGTTTACAAAGATCTCTTGATGATATATAAATTTTGTATTTCATGGTCCAGAAACCAAAAGAAGATTCTTTTTTTTTTTTTTTTGAGATGGAGTTTCGCTCTTGTTACCCAGGCTGGAGTGCAATGGCGAGATCTCGGCTTACCACAACCTCTGCCTCCTGGATTCAAGCAATTCTCCTGCCTCAGCCTCCTGAGTAGCTGGGATTACAGGCACGCGCCACCATGCCCAGCTAATTTTTTTGTATTTTTAGTAGAGATGGAGTTTCACCATGTTGACCAGGATGGTCTCGATCTCTTGACCTTGTGTTCCACCCACCTTGGCCTCCCAAAATGCTGGGATTACAGGCGTGAGCCACCGCGCCCGGCCTAAGAATATTCTTTATTTCTTCTTCATTCCTATCCAAAACTTCGACCTCATTCAAAACTTCATCCCCATTAGCATAAGAACTCAGTCCATCTCAGAGCAGGATAAAATGACCGGACCTCTCAACTGGGACTAAGGAATGGGGTTATATTGTAGTCATGTGGAGGAGGAAAGAATTTACAGAGCAGGAGCACATTGACATATAAAGAAAGTTATTACCTCTACCAAGGCTCCCAGCACCTGCTCTAGTCCACCCACAACCCCTCCTTTTTCCCAACCTCTGCCACAGGCACAGGTTCCCACTGTTCCCAGCAAAAACTATTTGGTGTGTGCCTCATGCTCTTTTTTCACTTCTGACTGGCATATCCATTTCTTTTCCATTTATCAAATTCACTTTAACTTTGTGCCCTACATGCCTATAAAGTTCATCTTAACTCTTTTTTTTTTTTTTTTTTTTGCCAATCAATGAGAGCTTGTAAGGTTGCTGAGGTTGGTTGGCCTTGAACTCTTGGTCTCGCCATCACAAGTGCCATGACATCCGGCCGAAGCCACTTTGGGCCCCCATCTTAACTCTTTAGGCAATACAGTGTCCTCTCATTTCTTTGTACTATCTTGTTAGCATCTTACCTAACATAGAAGAGCAAAGGCAAAAAAAAAAAAAAAAAAAAAAAAAAAGGCTGGATTTAGGACTTAGAGGTAGAGGCAAAGGTAAAAAAAGGAAGGCATACGTGGAAAACAAGAGAAATAAAAATCTGGGACTTCTGAGACCCCATTTTACTGTTTCTTTGCTAAAGGCTCTGAGCTTTTAGTTTAATTTGAGTGACTTGCAAGGCTCTTTTGGTCCCTGTCATTCATTTCTTGGCTATGGATGGATAAAGAATGTTTTTTCAATTCTATATTCTTCTTTCTTGTAGAAAAGCAAAGATAGTATATCAAATGACAGCAGCTAGCAGGCTATTTGTAAGACACCTGCTGAAGAATTTGCTGCCTTTATGTAGACCCTGACTATTCTCCAGCTCTTATCAGGGCCCTTGAGGGTGTATCAGACAAGTTTATTCATTTCTCAAAGGATGATCAGTTTTCTGTCTTTCCCTTTATGAAAGAGAGATGAGAGGGCATAGTATTACAGTGCACTGTTCACCTACTTTCAGGGAGGAGAAGAACATATGTGGTTTGTAAGAAATCATTCTCTGGTTTTTAATTTCTGTTCAACCCTGTGCAACACTTCCCTTCATTTTCTATACTTTCCCTTCTCTCTGGCTGAATGAGAGTAATTCTAAACTTCTGTTGGCATTGGTGTAAATTCTGAGGCCCCAAGCAAAGCTTGAGAAGGAGTCACCATTGCTCCTAGAACCATCCTTCTGAGGACTGTCAGGACACATTGAGCGTGCAGTTGTGAACTCAGATGCTGCAGAAGTTGCTCCGACTGAGGTTGGCTTAAGTTTGCTCTTGATTGTGCTTCAGTGAGTTTTGGAGACAAGGTGTCTGATGCTGCAGTTCAGTGAATTAGCTTCCTCTGGACTTTGAGAATACCTGATCCCACCCCCATATTCTGTCCTTCCTTCTCTTGATGGATACCAGTTCAAGATTTTAACTTTGATCGTGTTTGCCTGTCTCCTTTGTGATGCATAATGACTTACATATGTTTCAGTAGAATATTTATGATAAAACCACCTGGTTTCTCTAAAGAGTACTAGGAGAAATGACTCATTTTCCCCACTGATTAGAGTGCAGAGCCTTGCCTTTTTGGTTTTAGTTTTGTCTAGCAGTACTTCTGCTATTGTGACAAACGTTATGGAGCACTGTGCCCCAAGACAGACGTTGTGTCCATCTCAAATCACCAACATTAACAATATAAAGGAAAAGCAATTAAAAATAAAACCTCTCAGGAGAACAAATCCTCCAAGGAAAGGAAAATGGGGTGTAGCATATTAATTCTGCAAGCAGATGCGTCTAAAGCCTCTCTCAGGAGAGTGGAAAACAGAGCAAACATCTGGGAGATTTCAGCTGTGGAATAAAATTGCAATCATTGATTACAAAGACTTTTCTTGCCCCTTGCTTGTAAACAGTCAAATAAGTCCATGGAAAAGTATATAAATAGGAGGAATCATGAAATCTCAAACTAAATATCCCTAGTCAGGATAAAAGAGTAAATTTTGGGCAGAAATTCAGGAAACTACTGGGAAAAAAATCTAGGTTTTGAAATCTGAACTTTAGAATACAACTCATAAATCAGATTTCAATTACCTCACTGGCCTCATGGCCTGCAAACCCTCCCCCATTGGCTTCCTCTTGCTGCTTGAATATACCAGGGTTTCTCACTCACTGGTGCTACTACTGCCTAGTACGCTCTGTGGAAGCATGGCTTTCTCCTGTACTTCCTTCAGATGTCAGCTAACATATCACTTCCTTGCTTTAATCCTGAAGGAGTTTTCCTCATAACACTTACTATTTCTTGACTAATTACACATGAGTGTATGCTTGGCTATGGTTTATCTTCCCTTTCTAGAATGTTAGCTCCTTGAGGGCCAGGACTTTGTTTTGTTCAGTGTCAACATTTCCAGGATATGAGATGGTGCTTCGCTCTTGGAAAATATACCCTGATGTTTGTTGAATGAATAAGCAAAAAGTATAAAAGAATGGAAAATATAGAATGTGTGGTGATGTGATGCCCCACCCAGATCCCTCTGTAAGGAAGGAGGACTTGTTGCCCGACAGCCATCAGCTGTCAGCCGTTTCAGATCACCTTGCCATGAGCTGCCAAGGTTACATCCTTTTGTGGGTGGGCCACAGGCAATGACTGATTGAGGTGAACGTGTAAAGGAAAGGCCATGTGGTTTCAACGCGGGAAATCTCTGAAGTTGAGCCATTTTAACTCCGTGATGGCCAAGGCTGCTGCTCCGAACCATAGATGGGTTCCTCCCTTGATCAAGCACACATTTCACTTCTCCTTCCACAGGTATTGATCCAAGGGATGCTCCCTAGTAAACATCTCAAAACCAAAGTTCACTTTCTAGAAAACCCAAAATGCAACAAGATAGAAAAACATCTCTTCTTTATATCTACTGCCTTATTTCATAACACTATGTCTTCATCCAAAAATAAATTCCTTCATTTGGCAGATATTTGTGGGTAAACTATTCTGTTTCCGGCACTGTTCTAGGCACTGATGTGATGCAACTTAAAACACCAACAAGTCTCATGAGCTCTGTGAACTTTATAACCTAGTAGGTTAAAAAGAATAAGGAATCAAATAAAAGAAAGTTTGTAGGCGTGATAAGAGATATGAGAAAAATAAGCAGTGAACGGAGAGTGGTGAGCAGTGATCAACTGTTTTTAACTAGATGGCAATGAAGGGGCTTCAAAGATTTTAAAGTTAAGGTTAAACTGGAGAAGCCAGGCATGCCTATCTTGGGGAGGAGTGGTCCACATTGGTTTATCACCTGCCAAATACACGCAGGCACTGGAGTGGATACAAGGGTTGCAGCATCGGTACAAAATAGTCTTTACCTCTAAGACAGCCATTTTCTAATTCATAGTCATAAATAATTGGAACATCTTAATGTAAGAGAATCTGAATATTTTATTTCCCTCATGGTTTGAATAGTTAAAAAATATTAATTCTCTTGGTGTATAATAAGCACTCAATTTACTATTTTTATTACTCCTGCTTTTAAAATAATCAGATACAGGCAGTCATAGCTTGAAGCATCTTTCCTTTGGCAATAGATTAACTGGCCTTCTTCTAAATAATTTTTACATTCTAACAGAAACAGAAAATGAGGCAGGTGTTATTATTATATTAATATTTAACAGTTAAATAAAACAATACATAGAGTAGGTAATTTCCCAAAATTATAGTTAGCAATTAGGAGAAGCAGAAATTAAACCCCAATAGTCTGATGCCAGATCTGGCAGTCTTAATTCTTTGCATTATGCTGAAACATCTCCTTACCATGCTAATAGATGTTCTTTCTCCCATGGAGTTTAGAAGGAGTACATGTTTTTAAAAATAGGTAATCTCTTCATTTTGTAACAATAATTATTTCTATATTCCAATAGTTTAACTATTTTGCAAAATGAAAAGTAACATATTCTTCATTAAAATAATTTATAACCTGATGGCGTCATTGTATCTTTTACACATTGTTTCTCTTAGTAATCTCAGAAAACTTGAAAGCACCATTATCAGTTATTCCTGAGGATACACTGGAGATTTTCCTAGATTTTCTTCCAACACAAAAACTTGGGAAAGAAGCAAAAAGTTAGCCAGTACTTGCTGAGATAAAACCAAAGCATAATAAAAGGTAAAATAAAATATTTTAAAATGTAAAGTAGATCAGGAGACACAACAAATGATGAAAAATTTTATGTACAAATGTTCACTTAATCCACAGAGAATTGAAATGTTTTCATGTCCCTGATTCATGATTCCCAAATGTCAGAATAACGGGCATAATTTTCCATTGGATGAGATACTTTATCATTTGCAACTTAACGAGTGCCTTTTAGATTTTCATCTTCACTCATCACTAATGGAGTCACATGGCAGCTTGACACTAAAGTTTCAGTCTCATTAGGAGACATTTGTGCTCACTTTACTATGTTTGCCTGAAATCTATTGCCAAAGGAAAGATGCTTCAAGCTATAACTGCCTGTATCTGATTTTTTAAAAAGCAGGAGTAATAAAAATAGTAAACTGAGTGCTTATTATACACCAAAAGAATTTCTGTTTATTATACCACTTAAAAGCACATATTATTTTAGAGATTCTGAGACTGAGACCTATAGAAGTGAAGAACATTAAATTGGGTCACTCAGCTTTTAAATTACAGAGGATTCAAGCCCAAGCTTATTTTAAATTCCCTCACATTCATAACCACTATTCTAAGTTGAGGAAATGTTAAGTTCATATGTGAGTACAGGTTAAAAGTTATTATATTGTTCAATCACAATTTCTACTTCTTGGCTTAATGAGCAGATCTTCTGTCAGGAATAAATCCAGAAGGATCCGCCCAGCTATGAGAATTCACCTTCACAGCTCTGCAACTTATCTTTTTATCATTACTCAACTAGAAATTTAACCTCCTAGGATTTGGGTTTTCTCTTTTCATGTGGTACTTTTAGAAATCACTCCTTACTGAGTTATATGCTTCAGGATTTAACTAACAATTGGTTTGACTGCTAATATGCTTCTATTTTAATTTTAGGTATATTTGTGCCAATCTCTTACTTATGAATGAATGTGTTCTTTGCCTATGATTTTGCAAGAAAAATATATCCTAACTACTTTTTTAAAAAACAGTTTTATTGAGATAAAACTCACATAGTATATAATTCACCCATTTAAAGTGTACAGATCACTGGCTTTTAGTATATTGACAATCGAGCATCCATCATCACAATCAATTTTAGAACATTTTTATTACCCCACAAAAACCTTGCACTCTTTAGCTGTCATTTTCTAACCTCCTCATCCTTTCAGTCCTAGGAAACCACAAATCTATTTTCTGTCTCCATGGATTTTCCTATTCTGGACATTTCATACAAATGAAATCATGTAATACGTGGTGTTTTTTGTGACTAGCTTTTTTCATTTAGCATAATGTTTTCCAGATTCATCCATGTTGTAACACATACCAGTACTTCATTTCTATTTATTCTGAATAATATTCCCTTGAATGCATATATTCATTTATTGGTTGATATATATTTTTCTATACATTTAGTTGATCTAATTTAGTAGTTATTTATTTACCCATTTATTAGTTTATAAACTTTTTTCTGCTTTTTGGCTCTTACAAATAATGATGCTCTGAATGTTTTTGTATGTACATTCATAGCACCATTATTTGTAAGAGTTTTTGTGTGTACATTTGGTTTCATTTCTCTTGGTTCTATACCTAAGAGTGAAATTGCTGGGTCACATTGTAACTCTATGCTTAACTTTTTGAGAAACTGCCAAACTATTTTGCTAAGTGGCTGCATCATTTTACATTTTCATCAGTAGGATATGATGGTTCTGATTTCTCCACATCATTGACAACACATGTTATTATCATTTTTATTTTAGCTATCTTAAAGGGCATAAAGTGGTGCAATACTGTGGTTTTTGACTTACATTTCTTTTTTAACACAGCTTTCTAAGCATAGCAAAAGGTGCTTATCAAAAGCAGTTAAAAATATCTACAAAGGTTATACAGCAACTAACCACTAGAAACTGAAGGAAAAAAAAATCACACAATGGAAAATGCGTCTATGTTTTCAAAACCCACATTTTAAAACTAGAATAAAAATATTATAGAGTAGAAAATTTATATTTGAAATACACTCAAGTGAAAAGAAAAAATCCCACATGTTAAACTGTGCATAGTAATGATGATGATTCTCTGAATAGTATTCTAATCATTCATTAGTTTGTATAAGACATTTAACTAGTGAGAATACTAAGGATATTTTCAAATAAATTATAATAAGTAGTTCTAAGGAAACTTTAGGCAATTCATTTCTGAAGAACCTGGTCAATGTCTTGAACATCCATATTTATCTGACAAACCAGCAATATTACTTGATTGTTCATTCATTCCTATTACTATCTCATCGTACCGTTTTTAAGACCATATGTGTCTTAAAACAAACAAACACACACACACACACACACACACACACACACACACACACACACAATCTACTTGTGCTAAATGTAAGATGGGTAAATTGCAAAGGTGGGAGTTGGATAGAGCAGATGATTCCATTGCCAGGGAATATTTGAAGTGAGAGACAAAAGTTAATGATAAGGGAATGGGCTTTGAATGATGGGAAAGTGTTCACCAAACAGCACTGGACTCAACTACAGTCTTCAGTTCTTTCCTAAAACCCTAGAGCCCTTGTAGTTTCCATATATTTGTATTTGTTCAGGCTGTCCTGGTTTATACCTGTTTTTCTGGTGTCATTATTAATACCTTTCTCTTTCATTCTCAAAAGTCATCTGCAAATATATTTAATTATATTTTCATCTTGTTTATAAATACCTCCAGTATAATGATTAAAATGTAAAGAAGACGCAGCCCCTGAGGAAGGGAAAATGTCAGCAATTAGACAACTCTTCAAGGCAGGGTTCTGCTTTAGATGAGAAAACTAAGGAACTAAGGAGAAAACACCTAAGTTGATGCCTCGCCCTGAACGGCATCGAAGAGATTTCCCCTGCATGGGCTTCCCTAGTGTGTCTCTGACTCTCTTTGGAAACATAGGTGTATCCACCTGAAGGTATCATGGGAATGGCACATTGGAGCACAACAATCCTAACTGGGCCACTGGATTCTGTAGATTGAAATTTAACTTAACCTTGAAGCTCTACTTGACAGAATTGAAGAGGCTGTTAATATCTGCCTATTTCTATCAAGATATGCTCCAAATTATGGATAGACCTGGATATACAAATAGTTCCATGAATTGGGCTCTGAGGGATTGAAGAGTCTGAAGCAGATGACTTTGTTCTGCCCCATCACACCGCTTTAGAAAGATGATTAATTAGGAAGGAGTGTTTGTGAGCAGGACATGGATTTGCTTTTTCCAAATCGGTGGGAATTAAAACTAATCCAAAATCCACAGGCCTGCTTTTTGATCACTGCTAGTGGTAGGATTTTGGTTGTAATTTTTAATAACTTTCAAGTTTAACTTTAAACAGTGGTAATTGAGAGACACGAATCAAGTAGACAGTTTATTTTTTAGATCTTTACTGTCTTCTCTGAACTAATTGGCTAGATCCTACTAGATGTCACACCTTTAGTTACTTAATATTTAAGTAGTAAATAATTGTTGTACATATTTTAACTTCACTTTGAATTACCTTCATGAATTGCATTTGATATTAGAATTTGAGGCATGACTCTGGATGACAGAGAATTTGTCTGGTGAGGAAGTTAAACCATAAGAAAAAAACAAGTACATTTAGAATCCCATGTGTCACTCTCAGAGAATTTTCACACATGTGAAGTTAAACTCCTCAATGGATTCATCTTTTAGGAATAATAAATATGAGATGGGGAAAATGTATGACTTTTCTTTCTAAGTCAATTGATTTTAAAACCGTGAGCAATTGTGACCTACATGAAACTGAGTTTGTGTTGCTACTCTTTCTAGAATGACACAGGAACACGCTTCAACAAGAGTTTTACTGAAGGGCCAGGATTTTTCAAACATTTGCTATGTTTTCATTTGCTATTTAAAAAAAGACTTTGAGCTTTAGTGGATGGGAGAACTCTTTTGCCTATGTATGAGGAGGCTGTTATCTGAATTTGAAAATAGCATCTACGGAAAATTGGAGGATTAAATAGAGCCTTGCTGTTTCTCTTTGTCTGTGGTGCATTCTGTGTTTTAAAATTTCTTGGCCAGACATGGTGGCTCACATCTGTAATTCCAGCATTTTGGGAGGCTGAGGCAGGCAGATCACTTGAGTTGAGAGGTTCAAGACCAGCCTGGCCAACATGATAAAAACCCTGTCTCTACTAAAACTACAAAAATTAGTTGGGCATGGTGGTATGTGCCTGTCATTCCAGCTACTTGGGAAGCTGAGGCAGAAGAATGGGAGGCGGAGGTTGCAAATCCTAGCTACTCTGGAGGCTGAGGCAGGAGAATGGTTTGAACCCGGGAGGTGGAGGTTGCAATGAGCCAAGATCGTAACACTGAACTCCAGCCTGGATGACAGAGTGAGACACCTTTTCTAAATAAATAAATAAGTAAAATGAAATAAAATAAATTTTCTTTACAACCTATTTGTACTTAAAATTTTTTAATGGGTAATAGGTTGGGCTTCTCAAAGTGAATATTCTTTACTTGTTGTCAGTGTTGTCTCTATAGATGTGTGTATGCTTTATCTTCTCTCTTTTCACACACGCATACACATACAATTTATTAACTGCAAAGTTTATATGAAGCAGTTTATAAGTGGCCCACAGATATTGGTAATTATGTAGTAGATGTGTATTAGTCTGTTTTCATGCTGTTGATAAAGACACACACGAGACTGGGAAGAAAAAGAGGTTTAATTGGACTTACAGTTCCACATGGCTGTCGAGGACTCAGAATCATGGTGGGAGGTGAGAGGCATTCCTTACATGGCAGCAGCAAGAGAAAATGAGGAAGAAGCAAAAGCAGAAACCCCCAATAAACCCATCAGATCTCATGAGACTTATTCACTATCTCGAGAATTTTATGGAAAGACCAACCTCCATGATTCAATTACCTCCCCCGGGCCCTCCCACAAGGTGTAGAAATTCTGGGAGATAAAACTAAAGTTAAGATTTGAGTGGGGACACAGCCAAACCATATCAAGATGTATTTCAGTTTTGAGTATCTGAGGATTTAACATAATAGAAACAAAGAAAACAGGAAGAAGAGAGAACATGTTTATGCTGTATTATCATCATTTTACCAGTCACCTGCAAATAAATATCATCTAAATGGGTCTAAAATTTATGCTAACATGAAGTTAAAAAAAAAAGGCACAGAACATAAATACAACAGCATAAATGGCAAATGGAGCATGTAAATTAATTCTGAGATGAAGAGGAAAATGAAGTTAAGTCATGTTTTCCAAGTCTTCTGATCAAATAATTGAAAGAGAAGGGATCATCAAATAAGATCCTGGAAACAGAAGATGCTGAGTGTGAACTATTTTGAAATCCTATCCAAACCCCAATATACATGTGTGGAGAGCAAGTATCTGTGTGTTCTGTCGAATGGTCATGTGGTTTTGGGATTTGCTTCAGTTGCTGCAGTCAGCGTTTCTGGGCTTTGTCCTGATCCTGTGCCAAGAGGACATCTTCGTAGAGACTTGCAATATACCCTCAGTGTGGGTCCCTGCCTTTAATTGCAAAACCACTTTCAAAGCCATGTGTATCCTGCAGAGCAGTGCAACTCTTATGAAAGCACATTTCTCCCGTGCTTTTGCTATGCTATTACCTTTGGTATCTTAGTTCTGGAGGATTCTGGCTCCTTAGATAACTCTAGTTTAACTCATGGAAAGGTGTTGGGAGTATAGTTAGCAGAGAAGGAAAGCCATGTTCTGAAACCTTCTATCCTCACATGGTCCCAAATTACGGTCAAACCTGTTTTCAGTACTTTTGTTTACCTCTAAGTTTGAAAGGTAGAAAATATAAAATTTGAGTATTGTACTGAGATATATTTTCTAATATGATTTACTTGGCTACTGATTAACCTCAAATTTCTTAATTTGCTGTAGATTTTCTAATGTTCTCATTTATATAAACTTGCTTGTATATTTTCTAATATTCTCACATGCTTAATGCATAAACTTTTATGAGCCTAAAAACGTTAACAACAAAATACTTTAGCCTATTACAGTAATCAACTTGACAACTTACCACCTTAAATGAGAAGGTAGATTATCCCTCCATCAGTATTCCATTTCACAAATATACATTAAGCCCCTTACATCAACAAGGCCCTGTACTAAAAGTTTGTGAATGATGTAACTATGAAATTATCTGAATATAGTGTTTAGATGTGGCTTAATATTTAGAGAAATAAATATTAAGTGTGTGTCTCGGGCACAAATAGAAACCAAAAATGGCTTAATTCTTGATAATAAAAAAAAGAAGCCTTTTCACCGAGTTGACTCTATTTTACTCAGCCTAATTACCATAAATTTAAAGATTATATAATATAGCTATATTTCTTTTAGTTCAAGCTATAAATTGATATTGACAAGATGCATCTTAAAATATAATGGGTTCATTTTGTGTATTATATTTTGTGATGACAAATCAGGCTTCTAAAACAATCATCAAACAGTTGCAACCCTCTGTTGTTAAGAACAGAGGAGCAGAGTACTTCATTTCCTCTTTCAATTTTTTTTGTAAGCCCGCACGTGAGCATGTCCTTCTCCCCAAACTTTACATCAGCAGTTTGCCAACTTGCTTTGCTATATTGATTTCATACTTGTTTCATTAATCATATCTGTCAGACTCTTTTTCCAGATGGATAGACAACTTTGAAGACTGATAGCTAGCTCCAAATGTTAAATTTCCTACAATCGCAAGATTCAGTTCACAGTGGTCCTCAACGAAAAATACCATATCAAAATTTTGAGCCAATTGATCTTTTTGGATCTCAATCTCCTCTTCTCTTAGAAATCCAAAAAGATCAAAACAAATGATATCTGCATTCCCTGCAGGTTTTAGTATCAATGACATGTGACTGCTGTAAACATATGACAAACATTACAGTAGGATTTCCAATCGCATGAATATTTACTACTACTGAGAGGTATTCAATGACATAAGTTAGTCAGTAGATGGCACTGTTTGTTATGGTATGTCCATTAAGGAAGCAACTTAAAATGTCACTTTGCCTCACCTGATCAGGGTAGGGAGAGAAGGGGAAGAGGCTCTGTTCTTAGAGAACACATAGATTTATCAGTGGTCAGAGTGACCTAGAAAAGGAATCCAGTTCGTCTTATTAGATCTTGAAAAGGGAAATTCTATTCTAGGTATTTTTTAGAGATGGATATTTTAAACACACTTCGTTTACCACTTTCAAAATTGAAACACTTAAGAAATCTATTTAGATCACATCTTTTATTCGTGTACTTGTATTTGGTCCTGAGTGAAATTCAGAAAATTTCATTCCGTTTCCTTCCTTTAAAAGCCCTTTGAGCTCTGTAGGGAAGCACTCTTTACACAAGCATTTTTTCTTTCTTAGGATCTTCAGTCTGAGAAACACATAAAATTTATGGAAAATGGCTACCCACCATGCCTTCTTGAATTCTAATATGCCATTCATATCAGACCCACATATACAATGAAGTATTTAGATTTGCATTTAGTTACTAAATAACCGAAATATATGTATGTTTGCAGGACACAACAGATATACATAATATTTCCATTAGCCAGAAACAACTATAATCTTCTGGGGAATTAATAGAGCAAAATGAATAAAATATTATTCATAACTGTTAGGTATAGAATGTTGCTTTCAGCTATCATTTCTTTTCATCTTTCTCTTTCTGCTGTTTTTTTTATGAATTTAAAAACAGTTGATAAATGAAAATAAATAGGAAACAAAGTACTATGTAAATGAATACTATCAAGTAAATATTTAGAATGGTTTTGTAATAAGTTCAGAAAGTTAACCATCCTGGACCATCGGATATCATTCTATTTCTTTAAAGATTGTAAGGAAACATTAATGTACAATTCTGTCTCCTGTATTATATGTTAAATCTCTGAAAAGCATGGAATATGTTTCATGTGCCCATGGATCCCAGAGTTTTGCATAGTATCTAATTAATAAAGACATATACTATGGGTACTTAATAAATACTGCCTACATGAATTAATGAATAATTTAACCTAAATTAATTGAATCATTCAAGAGAATTATCGGCTGCTTTCAAAATATAGTTTCAATGACTATCATGTCAGCATTTGGTTTCCCTGTGATAAGTCTACTTATTGTATTGCGTGTGGAGTCAGTAGCTTTCCTTGTGTTACTAATAAGAAATGAAAACAAGGATAAAGGAAACACACTTGAACAACTAATTCCATGTAGAAATGTGATTAGATAAAATGTTCTTTTCTCACCTTCTGATTGTTATGAGTATATTCATTACATTAACTTAATCTGTACAAAATGTTTTTCTCTAGACAAAACATTATCATCAGCCTTTCCTTTGTATTGTCTTACAATTACAACCTTACTTATGGTTTTAAAATTATGTGGAAAACATTGAGGATTTAGCTTTTTATTTCACTTGGTTTATTTTGGAGCATTTGCTACTTTTTTTTTTTTACTGTTTAAAAATGTTTCTTAAACTTAACTAACATTCCTTAATTATAGATGGTTTATCCATTGTAATTTTATTGCATATAATTCCTGGGGTTATGTAACCAAGGACCCTTTACAGAAAAACCAATATATTTGATTAACAAATATACTTATTACTTAAAGAAATCACTTGATATTCTGAGAGATCAATTTGCATCCTATGAATATATTTAAAATAGATATAACCTATTTGAAGAGAATATACAGAGGACAATAAGTACATGAAAAGATGTTCAAAATCATTAGCATTAAGGACATGCAACTTGAGACCATAATGAGGTGTCTTCAAACACCTATTAGAACAGTCAGAGTAAAAATAGTGACAATACCAGATGCTAGTGAGGATGCAGAAAACCTTGATCACTCACACATTCTGGGGAGAATGTAAAATGTTACTGCCATTCTGGAAAACAGTTTGGCAGTTTCTTAAAAATTCAACATATACTTATTATATGACCCAGCATTGACACTGCTGGACATTTATTCCAATGAAAAGAAATGAACTGTTCATATATGCAACCACTTGGATGAATCTCAAGGGCACCACACTGTGTGAAGAAAAGCCAGTTTCTAAAGGCCACATGCTGTATGATTCCATTTATACAGCATACTGGAAATGACAAAATTACAGAGATAGAGTACAAATTAATGGTTGCCAGAGGTTATGGATGGTGACAGGAGAGTGCTATAAAAGGATAGGGAGAAAAAAGAGTAACTTTGTGGTGACAGCATAGTTCTGTGTCTTGATGTGATGCTCATTGCACAAATCTACACACATGATAAAATATTAATATTGTAGCAATATTGATTTTTCTCGTTTTGATAATTGTCTTACAGTTGTGTAGCAGGCAACCACTGGGAGAAAGTGAGTGGAGGGTAATACTACTTTTTTTCCATTTTCAACTTCCTGTGAATCTTTAATTTTTAAAAACAAAACACATTTTTTTTATTGCATTTTAGGTTTTGGGGTACATGTGAAGAACATGCAAGATAGTTGCATAGGTACACATGTGGTAGTGTGATTTGCTGCCTTCCTCCCCTTCACCAATATCTGGCATTTCTCCCCATGCTATCTCTCCCCAACTCCCCACCCCCCGCTGTCCCTCCCCTATTCCCCCCAATAGACCCCAGTGTGTGATGCTCCCCACCCTGTGTCCATGTGTTCTCATTGTTCAACACCTGCCTATGAGTGAGAACATGAGGTATTTCATTTTCTGTTCTTGTGTCAGTTTGCTGAGAATGATGTTCTCCAGGTTCAACCATGTCCCTACAAAGGACATGAACTCATCGTTTTTGATGGCTGCATAATATTCCATGGTGTATATGTGCCACATTTTCCCAGTCCATTCCATCATCGATGGGCATTTGGGTTGGTTCCAGGTCTTTGCTATTGTAAACAGTGCTGCAATGAACATTCGTGTGCATGTGTCCTTATAGTAGAACAATTTATAATCCTTTGGTTATATACCTAGTAATGGGATTGCTAGGTCAAATGGAATTTCTATTTCTATGTCCTTGAGGAATCGCCACACTGTCTTCCACAATGGTTGAACTAATTTACACTCCCACCAGCAGTGTAAAAGTGCTCCTATTTCTCCACATCCTCTCCAGCATCTGTTGTCTCCAGATTTTTTAATGATCGCCATTCTAACTGGAGTGAGATGGTATCTCAATGTAGTTTTGATTTGCATTTCTCTGATGACCAATGATGATGAGCATTTTTTCATGTTTGTTGGCCTCATGTATGCCATCTTTTGTAAAGTGTCTGTTCATATCCTTTGCCCACTTTTGAATGGGCTTGTTTGTTTTTTTCTTGTAAATCTGTTTGAGTCCTTTGTAAATTCTGGATATCAGCCCTTTGTCAGATGGGTAAACTGCAAAAATTTTTTCCCATTCTGTTGGTTGCCGATTCACTCTAATGACTGTTTCTTTTGCCGTGCAGAAGCTGTGGAGTTTGATTAGGTCCCGTTTGTCTATTTTGGTTTTTGTACACAAAACACATTTTTAAGTCATTTCTTGCCATCTTAGCTGGAATTATAAAACAGACTATATAATATTTTTCCTTTCTTTCCTCAATACATGTTTTCATTTTTTATACTCTACAATTACTCTTAATTGGTAAGTTTGTTCCAACACTCAGTAAATGAAGCAATTTAAGCCATCTTTACTGCTTTTGAATGTAGTAAAGATAAGGATATGCAGAAGAAATTTTGCAATGCCTCTACCGAACAGCAAGGATAGCTAATAACAAAGTATGTTGAGGTTCATTGGGAGAGAGACATGCTCAGGTAGAAGGAGTGTTTGAGATATGTATTTAAAATGTTTTTTCTACTGTCTGACAGAGAGACAACTGTCTTTTTTGGAAATACAGAAAGTTACTTTTGGCAATTGTAATTGAGACATTATCAAACTAGAACTTCCTTCCACATTTCGTATTATATATTTAGATGTGAACAGAGAAACTGTTAGAAACAAATTCTCCATTTATTAATTGGAAATCAAATGATATACTATATAATGAAATACTTTGCATTTTCATTTTCTGACTTGAAATTTGGGACACCTAGCCACAAATTATTTTCTGTTGCTTAGTGTGATGCAAGGACATGAATTTTAACTACTTATTTTATTGCTAAAGGATCCTTGAAAACAATAATCTGGAAATATATTTTGTGAATTTTTGAAATAAAAAAATGAGATTTTCATCTGTCACAGATACATAGCTTAGGCCATAAATTTGGAAAACACTATCAATTGTATGCCATAAAACCAATAATAATTTGTGACTAAAATAGTCACAAATTACAACCCTCCTTTAACCACCCCACTTGTCAAAATTTTCCTAGTAGTTGCTCACAAAAGCTAAAATAACATCCACATCTCTAGCCAATTTCTAATAGAGCACTTGATTTATTAAATATTTTTATCCATAAACATTTGGCCCACATATATTTTTGTATTTCTCTATAAATATGTGTCATATGACTTTATGACATAAAATATACAAATTATATCTTTAAGGATTTTGGCAAAACCTATTTATAACCTTTCTATTTGTTGAAGCAATCCTTCATCTGTCTACTTTTATCACAATAATGTGTTTTAGCAAAAATATTTCAACAAATACTTCTCATTCCATCCTTTGGTCTATTACATACATTCCTAAGGCCAAGGTGCCATATTGTACTTGCACCTGTCTATGTCTCGGTCATTGTTTTCCACTATGTTCTACGTTCCTTAATGAGCTCCATGGGGACAAAGCTTAGGAATGCTGTCTATAACCCTGAGTATAAAGTGAGCTGCAAGGTGGGTACTCAAGATGAATTTAGTAGTTATAAATTTGCACTAGAAACATCAATTAAATTATTTTAGAAGCATTAATTCAGGACATGAAAGGAGTAGCAGTGTGATATCATGTAATGACTGCTGACCAAGATGACCTAGTATACAAGGTCAAGAGGCCAGTATGGCTCAGCCTTCCTCATTGTAGTTTAGCTTTTCAGCCTTTTTCACTGCAACTCGCAGCTGCCTGTGCCATAAATGACAAATATGTGTGCTCTGCCTCCACTCATCCTTGTGGATTGGAAAACAGACATACTTAGCCCTAACGCTACAAAAAATAGGAATATACATCTCTCAACTTTTTAGCCCAGGTTTCCTTTCAATGAGTATAGCAAATCTCATCCCTTTCTGAGGTTAATAAAATAGCCAAATGAGTATGATCACACACATACACACACACACACACACACACACACACACACACCCCTAAAATAATTAAACTGCTGAATACGACATTTAAAACATATTCAACACCACTACTCTGATTCTTATATAGGCACATTGCTGTAAAAGGCTCTTAGCACACACCTTCTTAAAATCAGTGCTAGCTAGCATCAGAGATTAGAGGTATGTGTTGGGTTGGGATGGTGCTTTAAAATTCTGTTCAACAAGATTTCCTGCTTTGATGTTTTCTAGAATATCCTAAAATGTCAGTGGTGAATAGATATTTAAATAAATGCCCTCAGGCTCAAAAAAGGAGACAAAATGTGTCAAGAAATTGACTCATGAGTATGAAAGTGCCATAAATCCTGCCAGTTGGTCTTTGAGTCCCAACAGTCTAACTAGTTTTGCAGGTTGTCAGCTTTGCTCTGTCCTTGGCTAGCGCTTGAAGCCCACAAAGTTTGTCAATACCTGTGGAGGAAAGAAATGCAATAAACCACTCCTTTACCTTGTTGGTGAAAGGAGCGTCACCAGGATGCTCCTCTTTCCTTCCCATGGCACACCTTTTTATCCACTGGCACTCCAAAATTCCACACCCTCTTCACTTTGATATTTGTTTACTCATCTTATTCTGTTTGTGATTTAGAACTTGATTTTGGTGTGTATACTTATGAGTGACTTGGAATTTCCCAGCATTGCCGACTGTGAAATAAGCCAGAAGGCGTCTCATCTCTGAATCTCACCTAGGTCCCTAGAACAACACCACAATTGAATCTCTTCCTCTTGCATACATGGGAAAGAAGGAGACATCCTCATTTCCAGTTACCCAACTAAATTAAGTAATTCTCCACATTGTTGCCATAGTTGTTTTAGCTTAGTTAATAGGCTGCATAAACAAAATTACAAATTCTAAACAAAATCCTGCTGAAAATAAAGTAGGTCAGTAGGTCAAAAATGGACTAAAGTATACTGTTATTTTTAGCACATAAATTACAATAAGAGATTTGCACTTTTGAGATTGGAGCCTATTTTTTTTTTTTTTTTTTTGAGACGGAGTTTCGCTCTTGTTACCCAGGCTGGAGTACAATGGCGCGATCTCGGCTCACCGCAACCTCCGCCTCCTGGGTTCAGGCAATTCTCCTGCCTCAGTCTCCTGAGTAGCTGGGATTACAGGCACACGCCACCATGCTCAGCTAATTTTTTGTATTTTTAGTAGAGATGGGGTTTCACCATGTTGACCAGGAGGGTCTCGATCTCTTGACCTCGTGATCCACCTGCCTCGGCCTCCAAAAGTGCTGGGATTACAGGCTTGAGCCACCGCGTCTGGCCTTTTAAAATTTTTATAGATCTGAAGATATATATGTATGCACACATACCCTTGTGCACACATGCACCCTTAGGAGAGTCATTTGGTATATGATGAGTTAGTGTTTAAACTCAAGATAAAATTTACTATGAAATTGAACTACTGGTGGTTGGACATAATAATTGTATGGTCAATCTCAATTACTTGGGTTTTTAAAAAAAGTCCACAAGATTAAAAAATACATGTTTTCATAAGAAGAAGACAAAAACTAGGGAAGGATAAATTATAAAAGATAAACATAAACTATCTTAAAATCTTCTTCCTGGAGCTTTAGGCCACTTTACAATTATAGAAATCACCTATAATAGTCCCTGAGGAGGAAAAAAAAAACGAGGAAGAAAATTTCGGATGATAATTTTTGGATGGCAGGGATCACACAAGGGCTCATTCATATAGCACCACTCCTATCTTTTTCTTCTTGCGTGTTATTTGGGTTAACTGCTGCCAAGTTTGGTCAGTTTGATAGGTTTTGATCTTCACATGTTTTGCCTCTTCTAATGAAAGTTTAATAAATAGACAACCAGCAGCAAGGCTGTGACACCCTGCTCACTTCTGTTCTGTCTGGTGTGTCTTACTTAAACATGTCATCTTCATTTTCTCCTCTGAAACTGAAGGAAGTAAAGGTGTGAAAGAAAACTCTACTTCTGATATTATCTGATGCCCCCTCTATTTCCATACATTGCTAAGTATTGGTGAAAAAGTATATTGAATAATATTTCATCTGTACTCTTAAAAAGTATTATGACTTTAATGGGAGATCAAATAAAACCAATGTTAGACATTACCAGCATATCTCAAATAAAGTTTTAATGAGAATAGAAAATTTTGAGAATTTCTAAACTTTAATAAAAAAATCTAAGAGACAATGCAACTGAAAGTAGAATTTTTCTAGGAGCTGTTTTGTTTACAATACACAAGATTTGTATAAGAATGCCAGGAGTACGAAATCTTCTAAGATCATCTTGATGTTTTTCTACATTAAACTCCTTGCCTTGAAAAATATCCTGTGTCTCTGTTAATCTATAGAATTTTCTGAGTGTTTGTGTAACATGTTCTTCTCAAGAATGCAAAGAGGTTGTTGTTTCCAAAAGCTCTTAAATTCTGAAATATAAGAAGTGTACTTCCCAGCATTGAAACCCAAAGGCCAATTCTACAATGTGGTGAGTAGAATATATCTCTTATGACAAATCTGAAATATGTATTTCTCAACGATAGTCTGTTGGGAGAAGATTTCAAGAGATCTGGCAACTTAAAGCAAAATGTATGCTTTGATACTGTACTCTTCCTCTTAGGGTTAAGTTATGCCACATTGCAGAAAGGTAAATTTTAGTGCTGCTTTTCTAATTACTGTTGAAAAACTCACAATTTGAATGAAGAGACCTTCCAAACAGGCTTTGTGTGAGCAACATGGCTGTTTATTCACCTGGGTGCAGGTGGGCTAAGGCCAAAAAGGGCATTAACAATGGGCAGTGGGATAGGAGTTGGTTTTATAGGTTTGGGTAGTTTTTTGGGGGTTAGGGGTGTTGCAGAGTAAGATCAGTTACAGTGGTGGGGGGTAGGAGTCAAGAAATATACATGACCACAAGTTCAGTTACAATGGCAGGGTTGGGTGAGAGGTATTTACATTATCATAAGAACAGTTAAGATGGCAGGGTTGGGTGAGGGGCTTGTCCAGGGAACCTCCACTGAGTGATCAGGGACAATGGCGAATGCAGGCAGTGGGTAGGAGACTTCAGCTGAGGCAAGCAGGACTTCAGACTTTCAGGCTCCAGTCTTGCATAGGAGACCTGACAGTTACATCCCTAAAATGTTATTCCATGCATATCATGCAAAAATGTAAATGTACTCTGAAAAGAAAAAACAGTTCCTACTTAAGAAGGCTGGGTAACATTTACACGTTCATGCATTTGACGACATCACCTATCTGATTTTTTTCCTTCCTCCAATTTAGAGCATGGGCTTTCATTATCTATCCATTTTTGGTTTAATATTTTATTACTTAATAATCCAGTAAATACACTTGTAACATGAAATTTATCTAATGACTCATATCTAAAGGATGCTTACAAAATAAAAGTAAGTGTGCATTTTGTACCATCTGAGTGTTTCAGATTTACTTAGACTGCTATAAACTTTGAAATAAAGCAGAAGGCAGAAGTCTGTGGTTTGTGACCCCTTCAAAGTATGTAAGAGGTTTTTAGTCATTCAATATGAATAACTAATGACATATCATTGCAATTTTTTGTAACCAAAATTCTGAATGAGCTCCAACACAGAATTGAAAGTTCATTTTTCTATAATATAGAAAGAAAAGAGTTTCAAAGGCCCAAGTGGATATAACTTCTGATTGTGTATCACAGTGTTTAAGAGATTCTTGACTTGTAAAAGTGGATTGAAATGTCACCCTCTGCCATAGGAACTTGTTTTTTGTAATATTTGTTTTTTGTGCCATGGGGATTTTGATTGAAAAGTTTGCCATCACAGTTCCTCAATTCTAAGACACTGAAATAGTTTGATACCTAACAAACCTGAAATTGATATATATCTTACAGTGGTAAAATCTTAGCATTTTGTCATAATGTAATGAGCAGTGCTTGTTTTCATGTCTTACAACTGATAGTATCTTAATTTTGGTGAAATATTGTAGTGATTAAGATGGCAGAATGGATCTGACTTATTAATTCATCTACATCTATGTTTCTGGTAACCTTCTGTCACATTCTGTCCTGTATCTCTCCTTGTCCCAGCCTATGAGATCTTACCCCTGAGCTGAAGTTTTTCTGCCTGTAAAACAATAATAATTACAAAAAGATGGATCAAGGTTTCCAATATCCTCCTCAATCTTCAATATGTTCTGATCTAGTAATACTTCTTTCCTGTCTGGCTGCCTTTTCCACTGCTGAAGAGGAAATCCCCCAAAGGCACCCCATTTCCTTAAATGAATATAATTTGTACTACGGTAGAAATTTTAATGGCGTAGGAGGGAATGTTGAAGGAGTTGCCTCCCACTTCAGGAAAATAAAGATTATGTCAAGAAGCTAAAATATAGTCACCTACATTTCAGTTAGATAGCTCTGAATGGTGTTCCTTTTACGTGACCCAGAATTCTGGGAAGACCTGTGAAACATTGTGAAGGAAGAAAAAGCTATTCTCATCCTTTTTTGGTCAAAGGAGAAAATATCAAAGAGCTGATGGTTTTCTTGTGCTCTTTGGTCTCTTTGATGACAGGATCTGAGAGCCACCACATGCTCTGTGGATGAAGAAGGTGAGGATTAATGTGAATGTCATCTTACACCACACTTCTGGGTAACACAGAGCTCTTCATTGGGACTGTTGCCAATTTATGTTGCTCAAGCCAGAAACCTTTATTTCCCCCTCTTTCTTCATTACTCTTCACATAAAATCAATAAAAATCCCACTGAGTCTAATTCATAAATATCTCCTATGTCTCCCTACTTCTCTCCCTTACCACTGACACTACCCTGCTTCAGACTACATCATCTCTCACCTGGATTATTGCAACAAGCTCTATGTATCTGGTCTTGTCTTGTCTTGTTCATTATGATGAGGCACTTAAAGCTGAAAGCTTTTAAAATCTGAAACATCTCTAAGCTCTACCTGGCACAAAATCTCAAAGCCATCTAGGTATAATGTGGCAAGCAGAATTACATTAAAATCTTTCATGTCCTTTTGGTTTTACAGAGTTCAATTATTCTCTATCGTCTTTAGAAAAAGAGTCCATTTTTTTTTTCTCTACAACAGGACTTTTAATCTTTTTCACATTATGATACATAGAAACTAATAAAATTTATGTGGCTTGTAGGAGTACACTGGGGTGGAAGGTTTTAGCATCTACATAGATCCTGGTTTTTAAAAAAATTATTGCCTTTCATTTGGGTCATATAATTACAATAAAAAATATATTATAAAGCTTTAGGAAAGAAACAAATAATTTAATTTTTTTTTTTTTTTTTTTTGAGGCAGAGTTTCACTCTTGTTACCCAGGCTGGAGTGCACTGGCGCGATCTCAGCTCACCGCAACCTCCGCCTCCTGGATTCAGGCAATTCTCCTGCCTCAGCCTCCTGAGTAGCTGGGATTACAGGCACGCGCCACCATACCCAGCTAATTTTTTGTATTTTTACTAGAGATGGGATTTCACCGTGTTGACCAGGATGGTCTCGATCTCTTGACCCCGTGATCCACCTGCCTCGGCCTCCCAAAGTGCTGGGATTATAGGCGTGAGCCACCTAGCCCAGCCGACAAATAATTTTTTATAAAATGTTGAAAGAAAAATTTTAAAAATTTCTTAGTAGGAAATTATAGTTTATAAATATAAATACAGCTTTTATACCAAGATTTATGCTTTAAGTGACTTCAACAAATTTCTAATCAATACTTTTAAATGATGACCTCTCTGAAATCCTAATAGTCATCAATCTACAGGAAACTTCAGTCTTACAAAATGGTAGTAGCAAATGGCAGAGATATATTAATCACTCTTTCTACATTGATGCAAACTTCTTTCTCAACATTAACCAGAATTTAGGTAACTTAAACCAAGTAAATGGTCTTTAATAATTGAAACCCTTAAACCTAATAGCTCTTTCTGATCCTTCATTGAACATGATCATCTCAAAATACATGCTGGTCATCCTAATCTAACTAATTGGAATTATTCATTTCAAAATTTCAAAAGAGTGATGAAACTTTTCCTCAAGTATGGATCGATGCTGCTCTAACAGTCTGTACTGCTTAAGACTCTCCAGAGAAAAAGCCAACAAGACGTATACGTGTATACAGTCAACCCTCTGTATCTGCGAGTTTCACACCCACTGATTCAACCAACTATGAATCTAACATATTCAGAAAAGTACTGAACATGTACAGATTTTTTGGTCCTTAGTCCTTAAACAATAGGGTAAACAACTGTTTACATAGCATATATATTGCACTAGTCCTTTTAAGTAATGTAGATATGATTTAAAGTATATGGAAAGATGTGCATAGGCTACATGCAAATACTATGCCATTTTATATCAGGACTTAAGCATCCATCCATGGATTTTGGTATTTTAGCGAGGTCTTGTAACCAATTCCCCATGGATACTGAGGGACAACTAAACACACACACACACACACACACACACACACACACACACACACATTTTAAGGAATTAGCTCATATGATTTTGGAGGCTTGGTGAGCCCAAGTATGAAGGGGAGACCTGCAGGCTGGAGACTCTGGAAAGAACTGCAGTTCAGGCCGGGCGCGGTGGCTCATGCCTGTAATCCCAGCACTTTGGGAGGCAGAGGTGGGTGGATCACGAGGTCAAGAGATCGAGACCATCCTGGCCATGGTGAAACCCGGTCTCTACTAAAAATACAAAAATTGGCCGGGCGTGGTGGCACGCGCCTGTGGTCCCAGCTACTCGGGAGGCTGAGGCGGAAGAATCACTTGAACCCAGGTGGAGGTTGCAGTGAGCTGAGATTGCGCCACTGCACTCCAGCCCAGCGACAGAGTAAGACTCCGTCTCAAAAAAAAAAAAAAAAAAACAAACTGCATTTCAAGTACAAAGGCAGCGAGTGTGCTGAGGAACCAGGAAGAGCTGATGCTGCAGAAGTCCAAAAGCAGTCTGTTGAGAATTCCTTCTTGCTCGAGGAAGGTTGATCTTTTGTTGTCTCTAGGCCTTCAACCGATAGGTTAAGGCCTAGCAATAGCATAGAGGGTAGTCTCCTCTACTAAGTCCACTGACTTAAATGAAATCTTATCCAAAAACACATCACAGAAACAATCAGCATAATGGGCATCATGGCCCACGCAAGTTGACACATAAAATTAATCACAACACAGTCTTAAGAATTCCTCCTAGAATTCTAATTATGGTACTGATTAAAATCACTAATGAATGATCTTTATCCTTTCCAAAAGTAAATGTTTGCTTTGACTCTGTAAACTTTTGTGAGGACGTGTTAATATATTGTTCATGTGGCCCTCATGCTTTTGACTGTTTATTTAAATGCTCAAAAATTTCAATTAAAAAAAAAAACTTTATTTTGAGCTAAGAACTTGCAATTCATTTGTTGCTGCTCATGAGTACTAAATATAAGCCAAGTCTGAACAGTACAAAGTAAAATAGAGTTAATAAATTCTTTAATATGGACTAAAATATCCTAAATTTAAATACCATCCACAGAGTCCAGTATCAGAAGGCAATATGGCTAAACTCTGCTTTCCAATGTGTCTGACATTCAGAGGAGTTAATTAAGAGGCAGAATTGTAGAGCTAGATGGGAAAACCACAAGGATAAAGAAAATAGTCTTTACAATCACATAATTGAGACCCAAACTTTTCTGAAGCTAAATTTTCTTCATCTGCACGATGCAAATAATATCTTCCTCACAAGACTGATAGGAAGAATAAATGAGAAAATAAATGGATAGTTCTCAGCATAGCTGCTGATGCAGAGTAAGCGTTCAACAAATAGAAGCTGTTATTACTTCTGTCCATATTTGTTGTTTTGTTTTAGGTTATTTATAATTATCTTTGTTTTACCCTAAAGAGTTGGGATTTAACCCCAGGACTCTTTTCTCTAAAGGTCATTTTCAGTAACCTATTTTCCATGAGCTTGACTTTCTATAAAACTAGTCAGACTAAATACCCATGGGGGAAAAAAAAAGAGAATGGAGAAAATTTCTGCTAAAACAACCCTCCGAGGTCCATATCAGTCATTGCATAGAAGCCTCTCACCATCAAGAACCAGTAGAGAACACCTTCCCAAATTGTTTTTAAAACATAATCTAGGTTACATTTGTATTATGTCCGGAAAAGGGAGGCCATCTCCCTCTTCTATTCTTTGCTTTATTCATCACCAAATCTGTGGGGAAAAAAAATAGACCTGTGTTAGTGAATCCCCTCTTAAGAAGCCAAAGTGAATATTTAAGCCCCTCTCAGCAACAGTTGTGGCTCATATCCCCCGCACTCTGGTATCCCGTCTTCAGTCCTGTCTGCTGGTGAAGACATCAACAGCACCAAATGAACCTTTGACCATTTCTTTTATTGGCTCTGTCTTGATTTTTCTTTATAACAAATGCTGAGCCTTTTTGAGTGTAAGACCTACCATATTTTGCTCAAAACTGATGGTGGTTACAGTGGTTGTTGCTCCTGCTGCTGAAATTGCATTTTTGATAACTCAAATTAGGCCTTTGGGCATGGCTCATTCTAACCACAGCTAGCTGTCATTTCATATTTCTATCTGTGAGATAGAACTATCTGCTTCCTTTAGAACCAACATAAATAAAATTTATTCTTTTCCCTTATATTTAGGTATTTTTGGAATGTTACTGGGAACTGTGGAGAAAAATGAAACATGAAACATAGAACAAAACCTTTGCTCTCAAAGGTCTTTACTCTACAGCACATAGTGATAACAAGTACATGGAACCCAAGAAAAACAAATATATCCTTGCATTCATCAAACAGATATTAATTACTTACAACACGCAAGGCATTGTGGTGAGTCCTGTGAACAACGAAAAGCTATGTTATATATGTTTCCTGCTGCCTACTCTTAAAAAGTGAATAGAATTACTCAATGGAGACCATAGTACTTACACAGAGACTTGAATTATAGCTTTAATATCAATCAGTGGTAACAGTAGAGGGGAAAATCTCATATGGAAGAAAACAGTGAGAAAGAACAAGGCAGAAGCAGAGAACGCTTAATAATGTAGCTTTCTTGAAACATGGTTGAAGAATTAAAATTATGATTGCCAATCTATAAATATAAGTTGATAGATACTATAGAAAGCCTTGAGTTTGTATTTGAGAAACTTCTTAAAAGATTGGTATAATCGAATAAATGCTCCATATACATATATAGGAAGATTAATGTAGTAGTAGTGACAACAAACTGATGGAAACATAGATTTGGAATGAGAAGTTTTGAGTCTATGATAAATGATCCAGCATTGAGTGCTTTAACAGTCTTGAAAAAGTAAGGTGATAATGAGAATTTAAAAGATAATGTGAACGTGATAGACATGGTGAAGGTAGATCCTCCAGTACTTAGTGACTTTTACAGGTGACAACAAAGGGTGAAAATTAGCTTTGATATTTACAGCAGGATCAAAATAAACCACCAGTGCCATACGTAGATAAGTTAGAAGACTTACACATAAGTTGGGGGTAGTCATAAGTGGGCTGGGGTAGGAAAAAGACAAATTGAGGTCAACCTGTTGGTTACTCTGTGGGCGGGTAAGAAGAGAGGAGTAAATCTGAGGAGAAAAGTTATTAGAAGACAAATATTTAAGCCTTGTCTATGTGGAAGTGATTATTAAGGTCATCAGTACTGATGACATCACTGAGATAAGTAGGGCATAAGAGAAGAAAGGGAACTTAAATTTTTTGATCTCTTATTATATATCAGACACTGGGTTTAATGATTCATTTATGATATCTCATTTATCTATTAGGAAAATTCTTGAAGTATGTCTAAGAAAGGGCATGAAAAATAAAGAAAAAAATGTATTAAAGAACAAAGAAGACTGGGAGGAAAAATGAAGAAAGTGAAAAGTCAATACACTGTTATGTTATTTAAAGCAAATGGAAAGGGGAGAGAGACAGAGGTTGGTCTACATTGTCACATACTGTGTGAGGGATGAAACCTGAAAATGGGTTAATTATTAGTGACCTTTGTGATTCATTACATAAAGCATGGGGAGTCAAAACAAGATTTGAAGACTATAAAAATGAGTTTGTAAAATATCCAAGAAAGTATGTGACACAAGATGAGTGTCTATTATATCCCGTTTGCACTACAAAAAAAAAAAAAAAAGAAAAAAAGCCTAATTTCCCTGTACTTTATCCTTTGCACTCTCCTTCCCAGTAGTATTTTGTCTAATTGTTTTCCATTCATCTCTCTGATAAAAAGATGAACATCAGACTGCTCATTAAACAAATACAAACAAATAATTATAGAATCCTGTTTATATACCTAATACTGGAAATATCCAGTGAATTTTCTTCTTGATGACTTTGAGCATTTTTTCTATATCAGGTACTATTGCTTTGTGTGTATAATCAACCTTATTCTCAAAATGACCTTGTTGGGTTATTGGCTTTTTTTTTCAATTTTGTTTCGTACTTTGGTACACTGCTACTGACTGAAGGTTATTGCTATTTTTATTGTTATTAGCCAGTGAAGCAAACAGAGACACAGATAGATTAAATAACTTTACTGTAGTCATATAAGTAGAACTCACAGGCAATTTTGTATGCACTGGTTGTGCCTCCTTTGCATAAGTGATATAGATGGAAAAGTAATATGGCTCCAGACCCATGATCTTAATTGTCATTTTGCACTTATCTTTGTTTCCAACAAATCCAATAAACACTTTTCATGTATGTACCACATAGAGGAGATATAGTGGCCTTTGCTTTGCTGGAAAAGAACATCTTTAAAAGTGGATAAAAATTTAAAAAGTAAATAAATGTTCAAAATCAGTAATATTAGAAAATGCAAATTATTTTAATTCAATATTAGCAAAATTACTGTTTAATAAAATTAATAATTCTTATTTTGTAAGCTTTTTGTCAGTGTGTATCATTGGAGTAACTGAGGTATTATTGTTGGATTGCACATGACACTTTTTTTTTTTTACGTGACACTCTTTCAAAGGTTTCGTATTCAGTTTCTCTTTTTATTCATTAATTTCTTGGGTTTATTATTTAACATTTTCTTATGTAGTTATATTTCGTGTTGCTATATTATGTATTGCTCAAGTTTTTCTTTCTGAATTTTTATAATCTAGGAAGTTCTAGGTTTTTATATCTTTTCTTTATTGCTTTTATTGCAAAACTACTTAGTTTAAAAACTGGCTAAATAAAAATAATGTTATAATAAGGGTGGGGTGAACCTATTGTTTTTGTAAAAATCTTTCCAAGTTGATTTTTTTTTTCATTTTTGTTTTAATACTCAGCCACAGAAACTAAAACAAAACCCCTCTAGGGATGAGAGGAACATAAACACATGCAATGTTCATCTTCTTGGGAGACATATTTACATTATTAGGCAGGTGAAGAAAAGTCTTAAAGACAAATATTGATTTTCCTATTTCTGTCTTAGAGTCAGGCAAATATAGCTCTTGGTTTATTTTTATGATGCCCAAATATTTCATTAGTTCAGTCACATATTTAATCAATCATCCAGATGTCTGATCAATTATCCAGATGTTTTAGTCAAATTTATGTGGAAGAATTGAATGGCTCAAACTGACTTGAGTTGTTGCCTTAATGCACAGAAGAATTAGAGTTAATATTAAATGGAGCTCATCTACACAGCCTTAATAAAGAAATAAACAGCAGTTCTCACATATCCCCATCAATTCTTATGATCATGCTTATTTACTTTGGTAAATTAAACTCAATACAATTCATTAGAGAAGTCCACAGAAACTAACAACTTAGTGCAAAGTGGTATCTTTCAATATGTCTTCAGTTGTATAAATAATTTATAAAAATCTATATTGGTAGTAGATTTTTGTATTTGTCTCAGTTTAGATAAATTTCAAAGCTGAAAACATAGTTTTGGTTTTTATAGAATAAATTGCCTTCAAAATAAAATCAGTAATATTTCTTAGATCATCAGATACTGCATAATGGTGGATAGGATAGTTGTATAAAGAAAGGAAAAGCTTTGGAAACAAACATATCTGGATTTGAATCCCAGTTCTGCTATTATAAATAGCTTGACCTTGTGTAAGTTACCTGATTTCCCTAATCTTCAACTTATCTGTGAACTTCAGTGTTAATGTAAAAATTACCTATGATAAATATAAAATGTCTTGCACTAGTAGCTATTATGATTTTCCTAAATGCTCAGACTAGATGTATCTCCTTAAAATTTATGTGTCATCTCTATATGAAATTTTAGCCTGATATTAGTTCTTGTGATCTTCCTAAACCCTACCCAAAGTGTGCAAACTATTTGCGGCTGGTATTTATTCATTTAACAGATGCTCTTTTAATACCTACCATATTTCCAGTACTGTCTTGGCAATAAGAATACATGGAAGAACAAATAGACATAGTCCCTGACCAATCTGGATTTGAAACTAATCTGGAAGAAATAATAAATTAGTGAATAATTAGTTAGGCATATAATTGTAAAATATGCTCAACTGAAAAAAAAGTACAGGTACTGCAAGAAAGTAGAATTGAAAGGCCTGCATATGCAGAAGATTGAAACTGGACCCTTTCCTTATATCATATACAAAAATCAACTCAAGAAGAGTTAAAGACTTAAATGTAAAACCTAAAGCTATGAAAACATTGGAAGATAGCCTATGAAGCATCATTCTGGACATAGGACTAGCAAAGATTTTATGATGAAGACACTGAAAGCAATTGCAACAAAAATAAGAGTTGACAAATGGGACCTAATTAAACTAAAGACCTTCTGCATGGCAAAAGAAACTGTCAACGGAGTAAAAAGACAACCCACATAATGGGAGAAGATTTTTGCAAACTGTGCATCCAGAAGAGTCTAATATCCAGAATCTATGAGAAATGTAAACAAACGTACAAGAAACAAAAAACCCCATTAAAATGTGGGTAAAGGACATGAGCAGATACTTTGCAGAAGAAGATATACACATGGTAAACAAGCATATGAAAAAATGCTCCAAATCACTAATCATTAGAGAAATGCAAACCAAAACTACAGTGAGATACCACCTCACACCAGTCAGAGCGGCTATCATTTAAAACTCCAGAAAAAAAAAAAAAAAAAAAAAAAAAAAAAGATGCTGGTAAGGTTGTGAATAAAAAGACATGTTTATATACTTCAGGGGAAATGTAAATTAGTTCAGCCATCATGGAAGGAAGTTTGGCAATTTCCCAAAGAACTTAAAGCAAAAGTACCATTTGACCTAGCAATCCCACTGTTGGGTGTTATATCCAAAGAAATATAAATTGTGCTACCATAAAGACACATGCACATGTATGTTTATTGAAGCTGTATTTATAATAGCAAAGACATGGAATCAACCTAAATGCCCATCCATGGTAGACTGGATGAAGAAAATGTGATACATAAACACCATGGAATACTATGAAGCGATGGAAAGCATGAGATGATGTCTTTTGCAGCAACATAGATGGAGGTGGAAGACATTTTCCTAAGCAAATTAATGCAGAACAGAAAACTAAATACCACATATTCTCACTTACAAGTGGATCTACACATTGAGTACACACAGAAGGGAACAGATAACCTTACCTGGGTGATGAAATAATCTGTATATTGAATGGTATGTTTAGGTTTTGTGTGCCCATCCAAGTCTCATCTTGAATTGTAATCCCAGGTGTTGAGGGATGGACCTGGTGGGAGGTGACTGGATCATGGGGGCAGTTTCCCCATGCTGTTTTCATAATAGTTAGGGAGTTCTCACGAGATCTATTGGTTTTATAAATGCCAGGTTTCTCTTGGGCTTCTCTCTAACTCGCCTGCCACCTTGTGAAGAAGGTGCCTGCTTCTCCTCCTGCCATGATTGTAAGTCTTCCTGAAGCCTCTCCAGCCATGCAGAACAGTGAGTCAATTAAACTTCTTATGTTTATCAATTACCAAGTCTTGGGTATTTATTTACAGCAGTGTGAAAATGCAGAAAACTCCTGCGACATGCAATTTACCTATATAACAAACCTGCACATATACCCTTGAACCTAAAGTAAAAGTTAAAAAAAAAAAATACTGAACGGCCTGGTTTATATTAGATTGCCGAAGAGGAATATGAGTAAGTGAATTTTATCTCATTTTCCGAAGGATAAATATAGTTATCAGGTCCATCATGGGGAAAGTGGCAATTCCAGGAAGAGAAGTCTGATATGTAAAAGTCTTGTGTCAGGAAAGATCTTTCTGCATTGAGAAACTGAAACAAGATTGGGGGGTTGTGATATACTTTGCCCCCTGCAAATCTCATGTTGAAATTTGATCCTCAATGTTAGAGGTGTAGGCTAGAGTCAGAGGTTTTTGGGTCACAGGGTAAATCCTTCATGATGGCTTAGTGCCTTTCTTGAGGTTATGAGGGAGTTCTCACTGTGTTACTTCATGGGGGAATTGACTGTTAAAAATAGCTTGGTATGGCCGGGCGCGGTGGCTCAAGCCTGTAATCCCAGCACTTTGGGAGGCCGAGGAGGGTGGATCACGAGGTCAAGAGATCAAGACCATCCTGGTCAACATGGTGAAACCCCGTCTCTACTAAAAATACAAAAAATTAGCTGGGCATGGTGGCGCGTGCCTGTAATCCCAGCTACTCAGGAGGCTGAGGCAGAAGAATTGCCTAAACCCAGGAGGCGGAGGTTGCGGTGAGCCAAGATCGTGCCATTGCACTCCAGCCTGGGTAACAAGAGTGAAATTCCGTCTCAGAAAAAAAAAAAAAATTGCTTGGTACCCTCTTCCTCTCTCATCTGAGCCTCCTCCCCTTACCTCTCCATCATGACTGGGAACCTCCTGAAGCCCACAACAGAAGCAGATGTCAGAGACATGCTTCATATACAGTCTGTAGAATTGCGAACTAAATAAACTCCCTTTCCTTATAAATTACCCAACCCGAGATAGTTCCTTTCTAACAATGCAAAAGGGGCAAACACAGGTTGGAAAGTCAGGACAAGAGGTGGTACTATAAAAGGAGGGTCTGGAGAGTGGAAGAGAAAGACCATTAAAGGTGTGTTAGAATAACTCGAGTTTAATCTTGAAATGCTTGAAATGAGCATATGCTTTAGCCTCTCCTCCCACCTCTTCTATCAAATTCATATAGAATTTACAATAGACTATTTAAACATTTTAAATGTTCAATGTTCAAAAACAAGAAGGAGAATTCTCAGAGGACTGAACATTAAAAGAAATCCTAAAAACAGAGGTCAAATTAAAAAGAGAACAAAGGATACAAAATGTGCAAGAGAAAGTTTTGTTGTGGAAGCTAAGAAGTAACTATAGACTTCTTCACGACCTCAGTAGTAGACACCAGGGAACACAGAGCCCAGTGAAACTGACAAGATGATTAACTGGGGTACCACACGGGGGAATGTATAAAGCAGATACTGATAGCCCTACAGAGCAAAATGGACAAATTCTTAATCACAGCAAGAGCCTGAGCAGCCCTCTCTAAAACCAACCAAGAAACCACCAACTAATAAGGAGGGATATGGAGGGAGTTGTGTAATGCACTTAGCAAGCCTGACTGAGTAACTATATAAAAATGTCTACCATACACTTAAGACTACGTATCATTTTCAAACACACAGATTACAGCCACAAAAATTTACCATGTGCTAGACCACATTGGAAATGTCAGCAAATTCCATAAAGGTGATGGTATACAGGCAGCAATTACTTATTTGTCAACAATTACAGGACATTTCACGAAAAAAAATACAAAGAAATTGAACACACACACACACACACACACACACACACACACACACACACACATGCATGAACTCACACATTCCAAATAATTACTAGGTTAAAGAAAAAATCACAATGAAACTTGTAAACTATTTGGAGCTGAATAACAAAATAAAATGCTGTAACAAAACTTGAAGGTATGGGTGAAGCAAGGCTGAGAAAAAAAATGCATGAACTTAGATATATCTATTTGAAAAGAAGAATAAAAAAAATAAGTGGTCTATGCTTTTAACACAGGAGCCTAGGAAAATAAAATAAACAAAAGAAAAAAAAAAGGAAAATATAAATAAAAGCATAAACCAACTAACCATGAAATAAAAGGTAAAAGACTGATGAATAAAAGCAAAAACCAGTATTTTGAAAGATTAAGAAGACACTTTAGCAAGTATATTCAAGATAAAAAAAAGTACAAATAACTGTTAGAAATGAAATGGGAAATAACAAGATTGAAAAATTATAGGGAAATAATAAACTTCAAATTTGTAAATCTAGATTAAGAATTTCAAAAATAAATTTCATATGTACATACTTTTCTGAAGTATATTATAATTCAAAAATATTGTAAATTTAATAATAATTTAAAAATATAGTCTCTAGGAGCACTAGGAAAAGGAGAAAAAGGGAATACAGCTAAGATGTTCAAGGTGAGTAAAGGCAGTGGCACAAAAAACTGTTTCCTATGAGGGCACCTTAGTGACCTGTAGTATTTTGTGCCAAACAAGGGTTTGGGAAGCAAAGACAGGAGGCAGGACCCCTGCCAGAGAAGATCCAGGAGAAGGAGTAATGGTCAGAGAGAAAAGGGGCACTTAATATGGAAAAAAGATAAGTAATTTAATATTATTAATATTTGTCGTCTCTGAAGTCTCTAAATCCCAAACAGTCATTCTGCATTTTCAGGCCTGAATCTCAGAATCTAGGTTATGCAAATTTTTAATTTAAAATTCTATTAGACCTGCAAAGGTTAATATAAAACGATAATAGTTCTTGTTTTCCCTATGAGTTCTCGTAATTTAAAAATAATTCTAAAAATAGCTTATGTAATTTCTGATACTATATACTCTTTCCAAAAGATTAATTTTTCTAGCCTGAGCTGCACATATATCTAGTATTAATGTTTCAGAAAAGTGCATAGAGTCCAAGTGTGGTATCTCCCTCCTGTAATCCCAGCACTTTGGGAGGCTGAGGTGGGTGGATCACTTGAGGTCAGAAGTTCAAGATCAGCTTGGCTAACATGGTGAAACCCCATCTCTTTTTAAAATAGAAAAATTAGCCAGTTGTGGTGGTGGATGCCTATAATTTCAACTACTCTGGGGGCTGAAGCAGGAGAATTGCTTGAACCCAAGTAGCAGAGGTTGCAGTGAGCTGAGATTTTACCTTGGGTGACAGAGCAAGACTCCATCTCAAAAAAAAAAAGTGCATACAACCTCAAATATTGTATAAATTGTCATGTAGAATTAACAGTTGGAAAAGAGCAAGAGACATTGGATCTTTTCTCTTGTTATATAAAGCTCCATTTTGATGATGTGAATTTTATCTATTTGTTGTTTAAACTTCAGAAATGACAAATATATTTTTGTTACTACTATCAGGTCTGTAAATGTAAACCTGGAATCCAAGTCCAAAGGTGATAGAAGAATGGGTTAAAGTCCCTGGATATGTGGGTGGCTTATCTTGGGGTTTTCCCCCTTTCTGTTTTGATTTTTAGAGATTGTGTCCTTTTTACAGAGAATAATTTAAAAACACAAAATTAATAAATAAAATATAAGTAAATACAAAAACTATGTGAAAAAACTACACAATTGGGTAGATTCATTTGTTAGGGCTGCCATAAAAATGTACACAGACTGGCACATAGAAATTTCTTTTCTCTCAGTTTGGGACCCTACAAGTTCCAGATAAAAGTGTGTGCAGGGTTGATCGTTTCTGAGGCCTTTCACCTTGGCTTGTAGATGTGCATTTTCTCCTTGTGTTTTCACGTGGTCTTCACCCTGTACTCATTTGTGTCCAAATTTTCCCTTCTTGTAAGGACAGCAGTCATAATGGGTTAAAACTCACTCTGACTTACTCATTATAAGTTAATCACCTCTGTAAAGACCCCATCTCCAAATATAGTCACATTCTGATACTAGGGGTTAAGACTTCAATATGTGAGTTTGGAGGAGACACTATTCAGCCTATACTACAGAATCAAACGTGAGAGAGGAATGAAAACTATACCATAAAGGTAGCTGATAAAACCAGTGTGTGAGGCAAGGAAAGACAAATGATCCAGAGCCTTTAAAAGCCAAACTTGACTTTTTTTTGAAGGCTCTCAAGTAGTTGAAAGTAAATGTGAATTCCCTAACATAACTTTCACAGCTGATTACATTAACTGAGTTAATTGTGTGAAAGCTTTTTTAAAATGCCTCGTATACAACAAGGATTTAGTATTAGCTGCTGACCCTGCCATGATTGATTGTCATTGTCATATCAGTGTCAAAGTCATCATGATTGTTCTCTCATCCTGGCCCTCACCACAGAGCCTACTGTAGTAAAATGGTATAGTCTTATCTGTCTCCCTCAACAACCATGGGTTCCTAAAGGCACACTCACTTCATTGTCTTCACATTAGGATACCTTGTGCACCATGCTTGACACCTAGAATGTGCTAAACTGATGTTGATCTTAATGAGAAAATGGAAACAAAGCAAGATTCCCTATTTCTTAACATATTTTTCCTTAAAAGCTTGGACTATGTGTATGTTCTAATAAATGCTAAATGAAATACAGACAATATTTGTCTAAATAGAGAACTAAAACATTTTGGAAACAAGTAACAAAAGAAAAACCATTTACTGAGGTATTTTAGAAGCTCATGAGAAAAGCATGATTGGTCTAATTATAACCCACTAAAGAATTTCAATTTGGTAGTGTTTGTAAAATGCTTTGAAGATACAGAGTGATGCATGTGCATTTTTTTGAACTTGGCAAAAAGGAAAAGGATACAGAATATATAAAACCAGATGGAGTGTGAAAAACATGAAAAAATGTGAAAACTAAATCAGCAAAACAGTTTTTAAAAATAACATTTTTGTTGTCATCTGGAATGACTAAAGCTTCAAAATAAGAGAAAACACAATCTTTAAAGTGACCAGCTTGTAAATATATTTTTATTTTGAAAGAAGTTAATTAGAAAGACATAGATAGTTTGATCGTTACACTTTTTCCTAGAAAGTAAAAATGGCATGTATTTGTAAACATGGGCAGAACAGAAGAGGTCAGCTTGGCCTGAACTCCTCATATTCTTAAGTGTTTGGGATTTGTATTTTGGTGTCATCTATGGGTACTGTACATAGTTTCTTCATCTGATTTTTTTTCTCTTGGTAGTAGTGATTCATTTTCTACTTTATGGAACTCTATTATAAAATACCTAACTGTGTTGGTCTAATTTCATAATCACACTGGTACTGCTGTTCTATCACTTTATACTAATATTGAATTTTTTTTTTTTTTTTGAGATGGAGTCTCACTCTGTCACCCAGGCTGGAGATCTCAGCTCACTGCAATGTTCGCTTCTTGGGTTCAAGCAATTCCCCTGCCTCAGCCTCCTGAATAGCTGAGATTACAGGCTCACACCACCACGTCTGGCTAATTTTTGTATTTTTAGAAGAGACGGGGTTTCACCATGTTGACCAGGCTGGTCTCATAGTGATCCATCTGCCTCAGCCTCCAAAATTGCTGGAATTACAGGTATGAGCCACCGCACCTGGCCCACATGGTAATTTTTAAAGTAATTCAAAAGTATCTAATTTAGAAGGAGGCTGTGATTGTTTGAAGAGCTCTAAATTAAGACTTGGGAGGCCAACAAACATAAAAAAATGCTCATCATCACTGGTCATTAGAGAAACGCAAATCAAAACCACACTGAGATATCATCTTACGCCAGTTAGAATGGCGATTATTAAAAAATCTGGAGACAACAGATGTTGAAGAGGATGTGGAGAAATAGGATCACTCTTACACAGTTGGTGGGAGTGTAAATTAGTTCAACCATTGTGAAGACAGTGTGGCAATTTCTCAAGGATCTAGAAATAGAAATTCCATTTGACCCAGCAATCCCATTACTGGGTATATACCCAAAGAACTATAAATTGTTCTACTATAAAGCCACAAGCACATGTATGTTCATTGTAGCCCTGTGTACAATAGTAAAGACCTGGAACCAATCCAAATGCCCATCAATGATAGACTGGACAAAGAAAATGTGGTACATATACACCATGGAATACTATGCAGCCACAGAAAACAATTGGTTTGTGTCCTTTGTAGGGACTTGGATGAATCTGGAAACCATCATTCTCAGCAAACTGACACAAGAACAGAAAGCCAAACACCTCATATTCTCACTCATAGGTGGGTGTTAAACAGCGAGATCACATGGACTCAGGGAGAGGAACATCACACACTAGGGGGCAGTTGGTGGGGGGTAAGGGAGAGACAGTGGGGGGAAGGGAAGGAAGGGAGGGTGGGGAGGGATAACATGGGGAGAAATGCCAGATATAGTATGCACCTAAAGTAAAATAATAAATTTAAAAAAAAAGGCTGGCATTAACATTCTGCTCAGCTAGGCATTAAATGTTGAAAAATAAGTAACATGTAATTTCTCTAATCTCTTATTTGAAAGACAAGGGAAGTCCTATCTATTCTTGCTATGTAATGTAGTTGTAATGAGGACCATAGCTATAATGAGAATCATGAAAAAATGTACATAAAATTCTTATTAAATGAAGTATGACTTACCTTTTTTTGTTTGTTTAACATAATTTATAATTTTTACACAAGTGACTAGTTTCCACCCTTTAGGTCTTGTCAGTAACAAGAGATATCTGCTCTCTACATACATTACTCAAATTGTAGCAAGCAGCTTCTATTCTTGTGAAGTTTGGTTGTATTATGATAAGACATAACCAAAATTTAGAGTTAGAAAATCCCTCAAAATATCTAATCAGGCTTCTTTATGAATTTGTAAATAAAGAGAATGAAGCCCTGAGATGGTTAATAATCTGCTTATGATCAGTGTACTCTCATAATTAATTTAATGCTTACTATGCTCATGTATGATGCTATTGGCACTATGGCTGAACTGCACTTTTCTGGACTGTAGGGCTTTATCTCAATATTTCAGATCAGGGTCAGCAAACTACAGTTCATGGACAAAACCTAGCCTATTACCTGTCTCTGTAAATACAACTTTTTTGGAACATAGCCACACCCATTTGTTTAGGTATCATCCATGGCTGTCTTAGCCCTACAGTGGCAGAGTTCAGCAGTTGCAGCAGAGACCATGTGGCCCACAAAGCCTAAAATATTTACCGTCTGCCTCTTTACAAAAAAAAAAGTTTGCTGACCTCTGTTTTAAAATGATTATTTTTTATAAAATTCTTTGGAATATCTTTGAATAGTGATATATATGTTTTAGGACAGAATTCAAATTTTCAGAAGTATACAAAGTAAAATGTAAAAGAGAAAACTTTTATTCATCTTAGGTGACATTTCTGTCACCGGTGGAACCTAGCAGAACTACCTGGCACAGAGTAAAGGGTCGTCTGTAAATTTTTGTCAAGGGAAGGAAGGAGGGAGCAAGAGAGAGATGTTGGGAGGGAAAGGCAGGAACAAGACTAGGTGACAGAAAGAAAGGTCAAATTCAAAGTCTTAAAGTCATGAAAATAAGAAAAAGCAGATTTTTTTTCTGCCATGCTCTGTGAGTATTCTGAACAAGGTAATAGATTTTCTCTCTCATTTTTCTCACTTTTTGCTTTTATTTTAAAATTGGAAACATGTAACATCAGAAGAAAATTTGGTTGAGATGTGTAGTTCTGAGCTACTGCTTATAAATAAAATAAATACAATGAGCCCTCTTATCCACGGGGCATATGTTTCAAATACCCCAGGTGATATCTAAAACTGAGGATAGTACCTAACCCAATATCTACTATATTTTTTCTCATATATATGTATCTATAATAAAGTTTAATTTATAAATTAGGCACAGTAAAAGATTAACAACAATAACTAGTAATGAAATAGAATAATTATAATGATATGTCGACATCACTGCTCTTGCACTTTGAGGCCATTATTAAATCAAATAAGGGTTGTTTGAACATAAGCACAGTAATACCACAACAGTCAATCTGATAACTTGGACAGCTACTAAGTGACCTAGCCAGTGCAGTAGTGTCTCCAGTGTGGAAATACTGGACAAAGGGATAATTCGAGGCACATTTGGGAAGGTGCAAGATTTCATTTCATTTCAGAATAGTGCACACTTTACAATTTAGGAATTGTTTATTTCTGGAATTCCCCATTTAATATTTTCGGGGCCTGTCACAGTGGTTCACACCTGTAATCCTAGCACTTAAGGAGGTAGCGAAGGGAAGACTGCTTGAGTTCAGGAGTTTGAGACCAGCCTGGGCAATATGGGAAAACCCTGTCTCTACAAAAATACAAAAATTAGCCACCTGTAGTTCCAGCTACTCAGGAGGCTGAGGTAGGAGGCTGGCTTGAACCTGGGAGATAGAGGTTGCAGCGACTAGAAATAGCACCACTGCACACCAGCCTGGGTGACGGAGTCAGACCCTGTCTTAAAAAGAAAAAAAAAATCTCTCTCTCTCTCTCTCCCTATAGATATATCCATATATATCCATATATACTTTTTCTGGGTATATATATTTATGCCTACTATATATATATATATGTATATTTTAGAGTGTGGTTCACCACTGGTAACTGAAACTGTGAAAAGCAAAATTGTGGATAAGTGGGGACAACTGTACCATAAAGGCTAACTTTGGCAGAAGTTAAAGATATTGTTTTGCAGAGCAAGAAAAAGTGAACCACATGAATTAGCCTCCTGGGAAGAAAGAACAAAAAAGATTTAAAAACATATTTTTTCATAAGAAACAAGAAAGCAATGGATCCTCTGGAATACTCTCAATCCTTGTTTCCTAGGGGATCATAGATCAGGGGTTGCCTTGGCAGGGACTTAACCACACCATTTAACCAAAAGGCTGCTCTCAGTTCATTACACATGAACTGCATCTGCTTCTCTCACGCCGTTTCTAAAGCAGGTTATTGTAAAACAGTGCTAACCCATGAATTCTCAAGAGAAAAGTGTCATGAGAAAGAAACCATAGGAAATGTGCCTATTTCCTTATTATATTCCTATTTGTTCACCTGACTTTTGCCTGGTGAGGTCATGCCATTTAGAACCTTCAGCTTATTGTTTTAAGAAGAGTTCATCTAGTTCACTTTGGTTCCTGGGTGGTGAACTGCTCAAAGACCTCCCACAGGTAGCAAACCTTTGCATTGTTATCTCATTACACAACAGTGAAGGCCTGTGGAATGAATTCTTTATTTTTATGTTTTTCCTTCACTGCAGTTTGTCTCTGCTACATAACAATGTGATACAGAATGAAGCTGGCTCAAGTCTCTGTATATGATATTAACTTGGAACTGCTTCTTGGCTGTCATCATTGACCATGTCAGCACTTTGTCACCTGACTCCTAGATTTTGTCAACTGGAGCTGGGCGTCTGAGATCACTTTCATCCCTGTGGAATGTGCCTGCGGTGTTTGCATGAGGGCCAGTCCACTCAGACTTCCCACACAGGCTATTGCTGCTAATGGAATTGTTTTACTTGCCATCCCCGTATTTGTGAGATTAACATAAAGCCCTCCTGTGGGGAGGAGGAGGAGGATTTTAAGACTGTCAAAGGAGGAAGCATTTCCTCTAGCCATTTGATTGCCAGGATTTTGTGAAACAAAATAGGTGTGACCCTTTTACTTAACAGCTTTTTTTTTTATCTCACCCAATACTGTGGCTGGGCTTCCCTCATCCGGGTTTTTTTTTTTTTTCATTCAAAAAAGGAAAAAACGGTTATCAAATCCCAGAACTCACTCCCCTATCATCTGTTTACACTTCATTGGGTATGCGTGAAAAGAAAATTGCAGAAACAACAAATAAAGAATGAACCCATTCGTAAACTCTTGCGGATATTCAGTTTCTCCCCTCTTTCATTCTCCTCTTCCTCAATTTCCACCCAAACAACTTCACTCTGTGTGTGTGGAAGTTTGCTATTTGGTGCTCATGGTTAATTTTAATACTCAAATGATTTAGGTGTTAGTTCTTCAGCAACCTGTCTGTTTCCCTCTGTGCTTCTGGTGACTGTAAATCATTTTACTTTACACTCACAGTGAAAAATCCTTTCATTTGCTTCAGAGGAGTAGCTCTCAAAAACTGAAACTATTTTAAAATATTTTACTGTTTGGTTAAAACTTTTCTAGCAGATCACAAAACATGACTGGACAAAGAAATATGAAAAGGAGGTGTGGAGGAAGAAAGGATTCAAAGTTCTGATGGAGTCCCAGCGAAACATAATAACGATGATCATTTTAATATCTTATACATTTTCATTTCTATTTCAAAGAAAATCTCAATAAGCATGTTCGCCTGTAACATTGTTTTAGGCTTCTAGCTCTGTTCCTGTTTAACTACATTCAGTCCTGTCTGTAAAACCCCCACTGGGAGAGGAAAAACATTCCCTTTGCTGGCAGGTGGTCTTTTTGTAAGCACTTTCCAATTGAAAACATATGTGTCTGGGTGTGAGGAGGCTTCTGGTAAGTTAAGGGGGGGAGCTCGTGCCAGAGAATGATTAAATTCTATACGCAAATGCAGGGTAAACATGCATAGCCCTCTCTTTCTTTCAAAATGAAGGCAGAGGCTTTTGGTATCACATAGAAGTTCTCCATCCTACCCACCTTCACCTTCAAGTCGGAACTCAGCCTTAACTGTCATACAACATAATTCAACATTTTTAATCTTTTCTTATCAGTGTAAACCTAAGACCCCCCTTGTTTCTCTCCCTTCTTCTGGCCTTTTCCACCAAGACGGGTTAAACTACCAGCAACTGGGGGTTGATCTTAAGGGATCAAACCTTTTTCTTAGACCTCAGAATTCTTCACAGTTAATTGAAGAGAAAAGTGCCCAAGTAAATATCTTTTCAATTAAGAACCAAAAGATCTTTTTTCTATTCAAAGAAGGGGGAAAAGGCTTTTGGCAAAAAGCTTTTTAAAATGAGAAATATGATGCAGGAAGAGCAGTATGTAAATGACCATTTGAAAAGAAGTTAATTCAAAAAGTGAAAGAAAATAATTATAATGAAATAGATATTAATAATAAAGTTTTTGCTAAACTTCAGACTTCTATTAGTTGCCTTTCCCCATCCAAACACATCTCTATAAAAAGGCTCAAGGTGGCTAATGCCCTTATAACTTTCTGTTACATTTCCTGGAAAGAAGAATGAGTCAGCTTCATGTAAATTAGAATTTAATTTTCAAAGTAACTAAAACTGTAAAGACATTTTCCCCCATATCCCAAATTCTAAAAATAATTGAAGATTGCACAGAGGCAGTGAATTCTGAATAATATGGGAAAATCTACTTTAAGCCCAAAAGTACTTTTTATAAACAACTCTACCTCACAAATACCAGTGAAAGAAGAGGTTAGATTGATCCTCTTTAAGTAATTGGTCATTTAATTAACATTTACTGTATCAACACCATAAATCTTCCCAAAACACCAAGTTCTATAATGAAATCTCTTTTGCTTGAAACTTCAAAGATTTCTTTATTGGTTCAGAGAAATTGATAGCACATTTTCCTACTGTTTTAATAAATGACTTTTGAACATTTACTGCAGAAAGTGAATATAACCAAATCAAGGGGAAAGTCATATTGCTTAGCTTGGAAAGTATTGAAAATGAGGCGGATTTCTCTGATTTCCCTTTTAACAGAATATCTTGCACCCTACTTGTGTACCATTGTTTATGCATGAAGCAGCTTGCAATATATAGAGTGTTACATGTGCACATTAGAATTCCTAGGAGCTGCTTGAGTAACCCAGAAAAAATGGGACAAGAATTGTTATACTGTCCTTCAGTTATTACAGACTAATTAGAAACTGGAAAACAAGTTAATTCCACCCCCCTCCACACACAAATCATGGTACTTTGTTGTTATATACTGCATTTCAGACATGACTTCATTATTTATCAGAACATTCTTCTGAGTGTAGGGAGCAAGGGTTTTCTCCAGTTTACAGAACCATGAACTTGGGCGTAAAAATACTGACTTCTGTTGGGAGGAGAAAATCTCTACTGAAAGGAGGGAGAGACCAACTTTCTCCAAGGACTCCAGAACCTGCTGTTTCTCCAGGATATAGAAACTACATCATCAGTAACCTTGGTAACATGTTCTTAAAGTTTTTGACACAACACTGACATTAATCATCTTCTTAATATTGACATAAGAAGGTTTGGGGGTTTTGTTCATTTATTGCTTTATACTAACATACTACACTCACATAGAATATACTTACTGTTTGGTTAAACAGCATGTTGCATATACCGTAACAAATGAAAGATGAAAATCAGTAAATGATGCTTAAATCTTACTTCCAGAGTGCATGAGGGATACAGTTAATGTATTATCAGTTAATGTATTATCATTACTTACTCCTAGAAAGTACTATTTAGGGACAGAAAATTACACTATTGTGCTTACTTCGGCAACATAGATACAAAAATTAGAAAATTACGTAATTAGAGAAACGTCAGAAGTCTATGATTTCATGAAAAATTGATAACATAATATAATACCCTTATAAAAATATCTTTAGGAGATTTCTTTACTTACGTAGTTTTTCCTGTTTGAATGTACCATCTCCACTTTCTCTAATCTCTCTGCAATTCACGCAATCATTACTTCATGTATTTGATAAATATTTATTCACTACCTATGTTTTGCCCGGAAACTTTGGTGAATATTGGGGATCTTAGTATTGGGGCAGTAAGATAGGCAAGATCCTTATTCCCAAGAAATTTATAATGGTAAACAAATATGATAAAGAAGGAAAAACATGTTCTATCAGAGAGACAACACAAAGTGGAAATCATGGAAAACTGGAAATTACATGCCCCTTGTAAACAGTATTGTGTCACAAAGGGGGACCAAAGTGCATGCAGATTATGGATTTTTCAAGAGGGCTCAAGCCTTTATTTTTTGATGGTGGTTGTTTGCTTTATTAGTTGTGAAATTATTTATAATTAAAGCAAAAAATATTTTTAAAATATGTCTATAGTGTTGTGTTCTCTCATGTTGTTTGAATTAAGAGCAGAGTTTCTGGCCTCAAATAGTGATTTTGCTACTTCCAGGATGTATGACCCTGGATACATTATTGTACTTCTCTGTGCTTTTGTTTCCTTAACTGTAAAACAAGGCATACCTCATCAGGTGTTGTGGGCAATGAGTGAATTTATGTATCACACTTAGAATCTGGCATGCAGTGATCACTCAGTTAATCTCTACTATTACTATAGTCTTGTGGGGAAGATGTGATTAAGGAAGTAACTACAGCAATGTGTCATAAGTACTCCATCAGGGGAGTTTTGGAATGCGGTGGAAATGCAATGCAAGAGCATTTGACTTCAATCTGTGGAGTGTTTATATGGTAGAAGGTTGTAACATGGAAGTCAGGGTAACTTTCCTGAGAAAATTATACAGGAAGGAGTAGTAAAATTCAGCCTAGGATATCATGGATTCTAAAAGTAGCTCAATTGGGTGCACTCACAACAGGTAAGGGAAAGGGTGGTAAGAGTTGCTGCTGAAGAAACAGGCAGGAGACAGGTCACAAATGGCCTCCCAAGACAATTATATTAAGAGGTTTAATTTTTTAAAGAGCAATAGAAAATCAATGAAGCAGAGATGCAACACCATTTGCAATTTTTAAAGTTGCATTTTGGTTGTTTGGAGAACATGGAGGTCTATGGGAGGGAAGACAATATAATTAGAAGGTTTTGGTGAATATCCAGGTAAAAAATAACGGTGGTATTAATTGGAGCAGTGTTAGGGGTCATGGAAAAGAGTGGGAAGGCATACAAATACTTACTTGCTAAAATTGATGTTTGCTTATTTTTGGTGATTGAGGGAAAAGAAGGACATAAAGATGTTTTCCAAGTTTCTGGGTTTTTTTTTTTTTTTTTAATTAAGTGGATGCTAGTTTCATTCAGTGAGATTAGTATCAGCACAGGATCACAGACTTGGTCTAGCAAAGATGAAGTGTCAGCTATTGACATGAGAGTTTAAGAGGCCTGGAAGAAATCCAGGTAGAAGTAGGGGCACCTGGATGTGTGGTTGTGTCATCCAGCCTCAATGTTTATCCTCCGTGAAATTTTCCATGATCACCCCAATGGAAACCAAGTCTAAACTCTGGATGCTCCCTCGTTTCCAAAAATTTGAAGAACTTATCTTACAGCATAATGATTTACAGTTAAAAAACAAAATCCTATGTAATTTTTAAGTTGCTTACATTCTAAAAGCTCAAATGTCTAAAGTAAATTTATAAGCAATGATCTTCTCTGAATATGTAAGGTACTTTCCTTAATTCCACTTCAGCCAGATAGTATAGTCATTTGCTGAGACACTAAGACTTTTTGAGTTCAACATTTCCTGGGTATTATAAAATAAGACTTTTGTTTTTAAGTCTGTCAGGTGTTTGATTTAGGAGATGATTCCTATGCTTTTAAGCCTAGACCTCTAATGAATACTCTTAGGTTTCCAGATATGTATTTACAACCTGTCATTCATTCATTCATTTAGCAGGCATTGTTCTAGGAGTTGGAGATTTGGCAATGAATCTCAAATAAATGTCTCTCTTCTTTGAGAGATTACAATTGATGAAGACAGACAGTAAAGGAAAGATGGTATAACATATAGCGTATCAGATGGTTATGAATTATTAGAAGAAAACTCGAAGATTAAAAAAAAAGAAACATTTGGAGAGGAATGTTTTCAATTTTCATTGTGGAAAGCTTCATTATGAAGATGAGATTTGAGAATTTACCTGGCAGAGGTGAGGGAGGAGGCCAAGCAACTATCTCATCACTCCATGTGATGAGCATGGAGAAAGTAAGGGGGAAAGTTGGAGTAGACCAAGCTGGAAAGGGAAGGAGGTAGAGGTCTGGGATGGTGTGGGCCTTCTAGGCCATCAAAGGAAGGAATTCATGGAGGGTTTTATGTAGAGGAGTGTCATGTTCTGACTAGTTATCTCAAAGGATCGCTCTGGTTATGTTAAAAATAGGCTATCAGGTGTAAAAATGGAAGTCGGGAAACATGCAAGAATTCAGGAGAGAACTGATAGAGTTGTGCTGTGTCAGTTAACTCTAGCAGGCCTGGAATTGGCCTGAGCAGTTTTGCTAAAAGTAGGAGATGTATCTGGATGACACTGATCTCCTAGTCAAGTCATGAAATATACAGAATAATAGTGTTACTTTGTAACCTCGAGTCCAAGGCAAGTTTCAGGGTGGTTATTACCAGGTTTTCAGCATTATTTTGTTTATCACTAACAGTGAGATTGATGATTTGTACATGGTTTCAGTGAGACCTCCACAGGGCTCTGATGTTGAGGCTAGATAATTGACTTAAAGGGGACGAAGGAGGAGGCCAAGCAACTGCATAAAGGAAGAGTGTTACATCGCAGAGAACATGCCCAAATGTCCAGCAAGGAATTAAAAAACCCAGTCAGAGGCCAGGTGCGGTGCCACAAGCCTGTAATCCCAGCACTTTGGGAGGCCGAGGCGGGTGGATCATGAGGTCAAGAGATTGAGACCATCCTGGTCAACATGGTAAAACCCCGTCTCTACTAAAAATACAAAAAATTAGCTGGGCATAGTGGTGCGTGCCTGTAATCCCAGCTACTCAGGAGGCTGAGGCAGGAGAATTGCCTGAACCCAGGAGGTGGAGGTTGCAGTGAGCCGAGATCGTGCCATTGCACTCCAGCCTGGGTAACAAGAGCGGAACTCCGTCTCAAAAAAAAAAAAAAAAAAAAAAAAAAAAAAACCCAGTCAGAAATCCACCTCGGTGTTTCTTGGACATATTGGAGGTCCCTGATCTTTCAGAGAAAACAATAGAGTCCTACAAATAGGAGATGATTGGCACCTATATGCAGACTTTCTAGACCTCTTGCTAAGAGGCCTTTGACCAGAAAGCACTCTTACTTTAATCTTGTGCTTTTCCAGCAATAAACATTACATTTGGATTCATTTTATTTTGGATCCTTTGAGTCTGGCAACATTAGTGCTAGGAGTTAGACCAAGGTAGTAGCTGTACAAGTGGTGAGTCAGTCTGTTGCATCCTGGATAACATTTACAGGAAGAATTGATATGATTTGCTGATGGATTTGATGTGGGGTGTGCAAGACACAACAGGGTCTAGGATGACTCCCAAATTCTTCACCCTGGGCAATTGGCAGGATACAGTTAGGAATAATGATTGAGATGAAGCCTAATTGACATTCACTTAGTTAAAAAGAGGAATGAAAGAAATTGAAGACATTGAGTATGGACAACTCATTTGGGGAGAACTAATATAAACAGAAGCAGTGAAAAGGGAAATTTGTTTGAGAACCACAAAACTACAGAGACTTAAGAGAGCTGGTAATCTAGGCATGAAAGAGAATTATTTTTGGCCGGGTGCGGTGGCTCAAGCCTGTAATCCCAGCACTTTGGGAGGCTGAGGTGGGTGGAACACGAGGTCAAGAGATCGAGACCATCCTGGTCAACATGGTGAAACCCCATCTCTACTAAAAATACAAAAAATTAGCTGAACATGGTGGCGCGTGCCTGTAATACCAGCTACTCAGGAGGCTGAGGCAGGAGAATTGCCTGAACCCAGGAGGCAGAGGTTGCGGTGAGCCGAGATCGCGCCATTGCACTCCAGCCTGGGTAACAAGAGCAAAACTCCGTCTCAAAAAAAAAAAAAAAAAAAAAGAATTATTTTAATGTTTTGAAAACTTCTGTAGATAAATTATTTCCTTTTTCCACACTGGCTATTTAAATTTTAGTTAGCACAAGCAAATAACATGCAGTAAATATCAGTGCTATATTTAATTAGATTATGGGACTTGTCCCACAAACTATGTCATTCTATCTCTCAGATATTTTTCATTCCAAAGTGATATTCCATTTAACAACTAAAATAAAAGGTGATTGCCATACTATAGCACAATAAAATCACAAGCTAGAGCCTAGAGAAAATGTAAAATATTGACTCAGTTTCCTATGTGGAACACTATATTTCAGCAAAATATTATTCCTTATGATTCTGGACCCAGTATTAATCCTAGAATTATGTGGATATTATATATCCCAAAATAATCCAATTTCTAAGCTAAAATGAATTAAACTTCCCATTAAGGTTGCTATTTGCCTTTAATATTTATTTTATTCTGTATTTACATTTCATCTGGAAGTCTTTTTTGAGAAAATCTGGGATGATTTTTACTTAGTTTGAAGCTAAGAAACTTTGGAAACACCCTTAACTGATGCATTGTAGGTGTAGAATAAATTTTTGCTAAATGAATGAATGCACACTATTAATGGATATATGACTAAGTGGAGAGTTGCATGAATGGTTGATAAATTAATATGTGAATTTATTGTGGCATATATAATGCAAAAGACATTGCACATAAGCAGAGAGGAAGTCATGAATCCTTTATGAATCCCTTTATATGTGAACAGGAACAATATTAAAAAATAGTAGCAAAATTCAGGAAGCAAAAATGGAGCATTATCATTGATCATCTTAGAACAAACCAGGTGGATGGAATACAAGGCAGAATGAGGAGAAAGTGCAAATCTAACGCAGGTGATTTCACTAAACAATTACTGTGTGTTTAGGTGGCATCTTTGACTCTTACAATGGAGATTGAAGTTAGAGTTACAGTCAAAAGAAGCAGCCCCAAAACAATGTATCACTCTTGGTATAGAATTGACTTACCTGAGAAAAGGATGGAGTTTACTTCCTTCCTCCTCTGAGTCAGGAATTTATGACCTCCCTCCTCTTTCTGCGCGCGCGCACACACACACAAACACACACCCCCAAGGCATTGGTGAAGTGAAAGATTTATATAGGCCCTCCTAAAGGATGTGATTGTTCTCATGAGTTTCTCTACCCATTCTTCTCTCAAGGTGATTCCTTAACCAGATAGGAAATTGAGATATGGAATTGAAACAAATACTGAAAAGACATTTTAGGGAGGTTAACCTCAGGATGATTTAGGAAAGAGAAAAAGTAATTCTCAATTTCTATATCCTTACATGCATGTACTTATAGATAGACAGATAGAGCTCACCTTCATAGAAAAGGCTCCTGACATTATCGCCTTCTTACTTTTAAGCTATTTTATTATTTATTTATTTTGAGACGGAGTTTCGCTCTTTACCCAGGCTGGAGTGCAATGGCATGATCTCGGCTCACCGCAACCTCTGCCTCCTGGGTTCAAGCAATTCTCCTGTCTCAGCCTCCTGAGTAGCTGGGATTACAGGCACGCACCACCATGCCCAGCGAATTTTTTGTATTTTTACTAGAGACGGGGTTTCACCATGTTGACCAGGATGGTCTCAATCTCTTGACCTCATGATCCACCCGCCTCGGCCTCCCAAAGTGCTGGGATTACAGGCTTGAGCCACCGCGCCCCGCCACTTTTAAGCTATTTAAAAAATGTCATTCTGCTTCCTCTTTTTGCAGTTTAGTAAAGATGAGCCAATTCTCATAGGATTAAATTAAAAAAAAAAAAAAAAAGATAAATTACCTATAGTAGCACAATTTGATAGATATTAATCAAATAAATGCAATGCAGCTCTTCTAATGCCAAGCTGCCACACTGCCCAGTAAGCCCACAAACGGGGATTTCCATTCAAATAGTTGCAAAATATCCTTTTTTTTTTTTTTGAGACGGAGTTTCGCTCTTATCACCCAGGCTGGAGTGCAATGGCGCGATCTCGGCTCACCGCAACCTCCGCCTCCTGGGTTCAGGCAATTCTCCTGCCTCAGCCTCCTCAGTAGCTGGGATTACAGGCACGTGCCACCATGCCCAGCTAATTTTTTGTATCTTTAGTAGAGACGGGGTTTCACCATGTTGACCAGGATGGTCTCGATCTCTTGACCTCGTGATCCACCCGCCTCTGCCTCCCAAAGTGCTGGGATTACAGGCTTGAGCCACCGCGCCCGGCCGCAAAATATTCTTTATAATACTGCAGACTCTCTATTGATGGTAAGATTGTTTCTTCAGTGAAACAGAACGATCCTGCCCTCTGTAATGAAAATTAAATAAATTAAATGTTAAAAGAAGGCAGTTTGTTGTTTGTCTTTAGACAATAGACACCAAACACCAGGAGGGCAATAAAATAAATGCAAAGAGAAAAGATGTAGGTCAGAATTTCCGAAGTTTTTCCCATGGATCTCTAGTCCAGATGCTTCGAGAAAAGTGTGCTCCATGCTGAAACAGTTCTGCAGCACTCCATATGCTGTCCTCTCCAGGGGACGCACAGCGTTCATTAGAATAGTAAAGGCCCCAAAATCCTGAACTAAAAAATCTCATTGTGTCTCCTTTAACCTAGTGTTTCCAAAGTTTATGAGTCCACGCAGTCTTTTAAAACATAATACACATCAACATCCTGCAGAGTTAGTGATATGGAATATGCCTGGGGTGTTCCTATACAGACAATGCAAACACATCCAAGTGTACACAGAGCCAGGCCCCAGGGAAATGAAATCACTTAGTGGTAATCAAAGCCTTTGGTAGAAAAACATAACCTCTTGATGCTTAGAGCATGAAAAAAATTATTTAGGTTGGGCACAATGTACCATGCCACTCAGGGATAGTTGGAATTAGAAAAAAATTTGAAAGAAGACAAGAAACTGGAAAAAAATCTTAATAATGAAATCCACTAGACTGTATTTTTAACTAATCTTTCTGGTAGTACTGGACATAACTTTTCTAGGATAAAGGATATTAATATTATGATATTATTCACTATACTAGTGCCTTCTAAACTCTGAGATACATTTGTCTTTGGAAAACCCCACTTCCCAGGGGTTCCAATGGGGAGAACAAAAAGACTCACAAGGCATCTTGGACATGAAATTCCTCTTACAAAACAATAATTGTTGAATTAAGTGCTAATGACACAGATGGATTACATTTCCCTCACAATGTGCACAAATTAAAAAATTAAAGAGAAAAAGCACTTGGTAAAACCAGCTATGTATTTTGCTGATTCTGAAACATTTAGGAAAATGGTTTGAGATGTTTGGCCATAGCCCAGTGCCACCAGGCCTGCCTGGATCCAGACCTAGCCTCATTGACTGTAATATTCTATTAAGCAAACAGATGGGTGAGTGGCTTGTTACTGACTTCTCCGTAAAAGTGAAACATGAAATGTAATATTCCCAGAAGGATAAAGGCCTTGTGCTTCATACTTTTACAAAGCTGCACTGAGATCCATCTCCAAAACACTTCAGAATAACAGAAGCTCAGGGCATTTATTTTTTAAAGAGATTAATTGTATCGGTCTGAGATAATTGAGAAAGGGAAAAATAAGTACCTAAAGCAAACAAAGTAAAAAATTTGGAAACATAGATTTTGTGAATAGTTTGAATTTCTGCAACTACGAATGCAGTTATTGAAATACTTCTTAGAATAAAATACCAGATAGCATAGTATTTTAAAAAGAAGAAGAAAAATTGAGAAAACTATAAAGAAAATGGAGAAATCATAGAGATTTTAACGTGCCTCATGAATGATGGAACAAACAGAGAAAATACAGCAAAAATATTTAAGATTTGATTTATTTAATTTTTATTTAAATAACACTGCACTAAACAATTGCATTTTTTACATCTTTTTTAAAGTGGGCATGGGATATTTCCCAAAATATAGGCCCATAAAGCAGATCTCAACAATTTCAGAGGATTTAAATAAAAGAATATATTGAATCACAGTGACGTTAAACTAAAAAATTAATAATTAAAATATAACTAGAAATTCTGCAAAGGTATGCAAACCAAGTGACATACTTTTAAATAAACATGGGTCAAACAAGAAATCACAATGGAAATAAAAAATATTTTGAACTGAAAGCCAATAAAATCAGGACATGTGGATACATGATATCCAGAGAAAGCAATGCTCACTATGAAGTTTATAGATCTAAATTTACATAAAAATAAGAAATGTTGCAGATCAGTGATATAAGCTTATATCCTAAAAAGCTAGCGAGAGAATTTCAAAGTAATAAAAAAAATAGAAGAAAGAAAATAATAAATAAAAGAATAAATGCCAATAAAATAGAAAACTAATAGATAGTAAAGATAATTACCAAATCCAAAGGTGGGTTTTTAAAAAGATTAATTAATAAACTCAATTAAAATGATTTAGAATATAAAAGAGAAAAGACAAACTATCAATATAAGGAATGAACTTTAGGAGATTACTAAAGACTTTAAACATGAAAAGTCCTTCAAAAAATTAATGAATTCAGGATCTGGTTTTTCATAAAAATTAACAAAGTACATAGACTACTATCTAGACTAATAAAGAAGAAAAGAGAGAGGAATCAAATAGTCAAAATAAAACATGATAATAGGTATATCACCACTGACCCCACAAAAATACAAACTACCATCAGGGAATGCTATAAATACATCTATACAAATAACCTAGAATACGTAGAAGAAAATAGATAAATTCCTAGACACATACACCCTCCCAAGACTAAACCCGGGAGAGGTTGAATCTGAATAGATCAATAACAAGTTCTCAAAATGAGGTACTAATTAATAGCCTACCAGTGAAAAAAAGCCCAGGACCAGATGGATTCATAGCCGAATTCTACCAGAGGTACTCAGAGGTACAAAGAGGAGCTGGTCCCACTCCTTTTGAAACTACTCCAATCAAAAAGGAGGGATTTCTCCCTCTCATTTTATCAGGCCAGCACCATCCTGATACCAAATCCTGGCAGAGACACAACAAAAAAAGGAAATTTCAGGCCAATACCTCTAATGAACAGCCATGCAAAAATCCTCAAAAAAATACTGGCAAACTGAATTCAGCAGCACATCCAAAAACTTATTCACCACAATTAAGTCAACTACATCCCTAGGATGCAAGGCTGTTTCAACATACAAAAATCAATAAATGTAATCCATTACATAAACAGAACCAATGACAAAAAAAAATACGATTATCTCAATAGATGTAGAAAGGCCGTTAATAAAATTTAACACCTCTTCATGTTAAAAACTCTCAACATACACAAATCAATAAATGTAATCCATTACATAAACAGAACTAATGATAAAAAATATGATTATCTCAATAGATGTAGAAAAGGACGTCAATAGAATTTAACACCTCTTCATGTTAAAAACTCTCAATAAATTAGCTACTGATGGAACATATCTCAAAATAATAACTGTTTATAAAAAATCTCACAGCCAATATCACACTAAATGGGCAAAAGCTGGAAGCATTCCCTTTGAAAACCAGCACAAGACGATGATGCCCTCTCTCACCACTCCTGTTCAACACCATAAAACACCATAAAAACTTTAGAAGAAAAACTAGGCAGCATCATTCAAGACATAGGCATGGACAAATACTTCATGATGAAAGTGCCAAAAGCAATTGCAACAAAAGATAACACTGACAAATTGTATCTAATTAAACTGAGGAGCTTCTGCACAGCAAAAGAAACTATCATCAGAGTGAACAGGCAGCCCACAGAAATGGGAAAAGTATTTTTGCACTCTATCTTCTGGCAAAGGTCTAATATTTAGAATCTACAAGGAATTTAAACAATTTACAAGAAAAAAAAAAACCATCAAAACACAAGCAAAGGATATGAACAGCCACTTCTCAAAAGAAGACATTTATGCAACCAACAAACATATGAAAAAAACTCAACATCACTGATCATTAGCGAAATGAAAATCAAAACCACAATGAGGTACCATCTCACACCAGTCAGAATGGTGATTATTAAGAAGTCAAGAAACAATAGATGCTGGCAAGGCTGTGAAGAAATAGAAATACTTTTACACTGTTGGTGGGAATGTAAATCAGTTCAACCATTGTGGAAGACAGTGTGGAGATTCCTCAAGGATCTAGAACCAGAAATACCATTTGATCCAACAATCCCATTACTGGGTTTATACCCAAAGGAATATAAATCTTACTACTATAAAGACATATGCACACATATGTTTATTCCAACACTATTTACAATAGCAAAGATGTGGAACCAACCCAAATGCCCATTGATGATAGACTGGATGAAGAAAATGTGGTACATATACACCATGGAACATTATGCAGCCACAAACAGGAATGAGATCATGTCCTTTTCAAGGACATGGATGAAGCTGAAAGCCACTATCCTCAGCAAACTAACCCAGTAACAGAAAAGTGAACAACATATGTTATCAATCAAGTTGGAGTTGACAAATGAGAACACATGGAAACAGGGAGGGGAACAACATTCTGTGGGTAGGGAGCAAGGGAAAAGAGAGCCTTAGGACAAATAGCTAATGCACATGGGGCTTAAAACCTAGACAACGGTTGATAGGTGCAGCAAACCACCATGGTACACGTATACCCATGTAACAAACCTACATGTTCTGCACTTGTATCCCAGAACTTAAAAGTGAAAAAAAAAAAAAAAGAATATCAAAGAGGACATCCTTGTGTCATGAATATATTGCTAGGATTAAAATGAGTTAAATGTATGAATGGTGAAAAAGTCTGAGAGCCTTCTTTTTGGAAAAGTACTCAGGATTTTTTTCTTAAAAAACCATGAAGAAATTTATATATGTTCTGTAAGCTGTTATGCTATATTACTGTAAACATCTTTCTAGTCAATACACACACCCCCAACATACAAAACTAACAGTATTTTAAATTGATACTTACATGCCCTAGGTATTGTAAAGCCTAATCAATTTGGTTTAATAAATTTTGGGAAATTAATGTTTTTCAATTTTTCATATTTCCAATTTGTTAAATTATGAATCATATTGTAATTAATGTGTTTAGAATGAAACATTTTATTTAATTCATGATGATTTTAGAACAAATTACTAGAGTTTGGGTTATGTACACTTTAATAAGCCATTTAAACATATTTTGGCTAAATGAGATAATTATACTGTAACCAACAGAGGGCATTAAACTTCAGTGAGAGGGAGACAAAGGATAAAATCTTCCTCTTTTTTCCTTTATAATTTATGTTTCTCTTTTTCTTTTCCGGTTAAAGCTCATTTATTTAAATTGATGCTTTTTTGTTTTTTAATTGTATTTTGGGCTCTAGGGTACATGTGCACATCCTGCATCCTGTAGGATTGTTACATAGGTACATACATGCCATGGTGGTTTGCTGTCTCCATCCCCACCATCACCTACATCAGACATTTCCTCTGGTGTTATCCCTCTCCATCATTACCAGCCCCCACTCTGCTGTCCCTCCCCTCCTCTCCCCTCCAACTCCCCCACCTACCCCAGTGACTGTTGTTCCCTTCTCTTTGCCCAAGTGTTCTTATTGTTCGTCATCCACCTATGAGTGAAAACATGTGGTGTTTGGTTTTCTGTTCTTGTGTCAGTTTGCTGAGAATGATGATTTCTAGATTCATCCATGTCTCTACAAAGGACAGAAACTGTCATTTTTCATGGCTGCATAGTATTCCACGATGTATATGTGCCACATTTTCCTTGTCCATTCTATCACTGATGGGCATTTGGGTTGGTTCCAGGTCTTTGCTATTGTAAACAGTGTCGCAATGAACATACATGTGCATGTGTCTTTATAACAGAATGATTTATAATCCCTTGGGTATATACACAGTAATGGGATTGCTGGGTCAAATGGAATTTCTATTTCTAGGTCCTTGAGGAATTGCCACACTATCTTCCATAATGCTTGAACTAATTTACACTCCCATCAGCAGTATAAAAGTGTTCCTATTTCTCCACATCCTCTCCAGCATCTGTTGTCTCCAGATTTTTTTAATGATCACCATTCTAACTGGCATGAGATGGTATCTCAACATGGTTTTGATTTTCATTTCTCTAATGACCAGTGATGATGAGCATTTCTTCATGTTTGTTGGACTCATATATGTCTTCTTCTGAAAAGTGTCTGTTCATGTCTTTTGCCCACTTTTGAGTGTTTTTTTTTTTCTTATAAATCTGTTTTAATTCTTTGTAGATTCTGGATATTAGCCCTTTGTCAGATGGGTAGTGTAAGATTTATTGCCAAGGTAAAATGAGGAAACTGAGGCAAGTATAAAAAAGTGAAAAGCTAATATATTCAGCTCCCAGGTGACCTTCAGTGGTCCAAGATGGTGCCAGAGAAGTCACGCTCGGCTGTTCAGGGCGTGGGGCTTTATGGGGAGTGCAGGCAATTGATTGGTTACTGGGGAAACAAAGAGAAGGCATCTCAATTGGCTGTTGAGGAGTAGGAAGTACATGGAGTTAAAGTAGGAAGTACATGAAGCTAGCTGCCATTGGTAGGTAGGCGGGACCTTGGGTAAGTGGGCCTTGATTGACTACTGGGGAAACAAAGAGAAGGCATTTCTATTGGCTGTTGAGGAGCAGGAAGTACATGGAGTTAAAGTAGAAAGTACATGAAACTAGTTGCCATTGGTAGGTGGGCGGGACCTTGGGTACAGGGGCCTGCTGTGGGCATACAGGGCAGGCTATTGCTGCAGTATGGTGGGGCTTCTTTAAAAACATTTTCTGCAGGGTTTTTTAACAGAGGGCTGGAGGTTGGATGCATCATTTAGTGCTGAGTGTGGGCTTGGGCATGGTATGCAGAGGCGGGTGCAGGGAAGCTTTGTGGGGAAGCCAGATAATGAGCTCGGGTGATAACACAGTTATCAGGCATGGAGAGTGATGAATGTGTCCGTTTGATTCCCGGCAAGGCAACTGGCCTTACAGGTAGATTGCAAAATTTTTTTCCCATTCTGTTGGTTGCCAGTTCACTCTAATGATTGTTTCTTTTGCTGTGCAGAAGCTGTGGAGTTTTATTCGATCCCATTTGTCTATTTTAGCTTTTATTTTCATTGCTTTTTGTGTTTTGGTCATGAAGTCCTTGCCTGTGTCTATGTCCTGAATGGTGTTGCCTAGGTTTTCTTCTAGGGTTTTTATGGTGTTAGTTCTTATGTTTAAATATTTAATCCATCTGGAGTTAATTTTTGTATAAGGTGTAAGGAAGAGGTCCAGTTTCACCTTCCTGCATATGGCTAGCCAGTTCTTCCAACACCATTTGTTAAATAGAGAATCCTTTCCCCATTGCTTGTTTTAGTCTGGTTTGTCAAAGATCAGATGCTTGTAGATGTGTGGTGCTGCTTCCAAGGCCTCTGTTCTGTTCCATGAGTCTATATCTCTGTTTTGGTACCAGTACCATGCTGTTTTGATTACTGTAGCCTTGTATAGTTTGAAGTCAGGTAACATGATGCTTCCAGCTTTGCTCTTTTTGCTTAGGATTGTCTTGGCTATGCAGGCTCTCTTTTGGTTCCATATGAAGTTTAAAGTTGCTTTTTCCAGTTCTGTGAAGAAGGTCAACAGTAGCTTGAAGGGGATAGCATTCAGTATATAAATTATTTTAGGCAGTGTTGCCATTTTCACAATATTGATTCTTCCTAACCATGAGCATGGAATGTTTTTCCATCTGTTTGTGTCCTCTCTTATTTACTTGAGCAGTGGTTTCAAGTGGTTCTCTTGAAGAGAACTTTTACATCCTTTGTTACTTGTATTCCTAGGTATTTTATTATCTTTGTAGCAATTGTAAATAAGAGTTGCTCATGATTTGGCTCTCTGTTTGTCTGTTATTGGTGTATAGGAATGCTTGTGATTTCTGCACATTGATTTTGTATTCTGAGATTTTGCTGAAGTTGATTATCATCTTAAGGATGTTTTGGGCTGAGACAATGGGGTCTTCTAAAAATAGAGACAATTTGATTTCTTCTTTTCCTAATTGAATGCCCTTTATTTCTTTTTCTTGCCTAATTGCTCTGGCTAGAACTTCTAATACTATATTGAATAGGAGTGGTGAGAGAGGGCATCCTTGTCTAATGCCAGTTTTTAAAGGGAATGCTTCTAGTTTAGCCTGTTCAGTATGATATTGGCTGTGGGTCTGTCATATATAGCTTTTATTATTTTGAGATATGTTCCATCAATACCTAGTTTATTGAGAGTTTTTAGTATAAAGAGCTTTTTAATTTTGTTGGAGGCCTTCTCTACATCTATTGAGAAAATCATGTGGTTTTTGTCTTTGGTTATGTTTATGTGGTGGATTATGTTTATAGACTTGTGTGTGTTGAACCAGCCTTGCATCCCTGGGATGAAGCCTACTTGATCATGGTGGGTAAGCTTTTTGATGTGCTGTTGGATTCAGTTTCCAGTATTTTATTGTAGAGTTTTGCATCAATGTTCATCATGGATATTGGCCTGTAGTTTTCTTTTTTAGTTGTGTCTCTGCCAGGTTTTGGTATCAGGATGATGTTGGTCTCATAGAAAGAGTTAGGGAGGATTCCCTCTCTTTGTATTGTTTGGAATAGTTTCAGAAGGAATGGTTCCAGCTCCTCCTTGTACATTTGATAGAATTCGGCTGTGAACCCCTCTGGACCTGGACTGTTTTTGGTTGGTAGGCTATTAATTGCTGGCTCATCTTCAGACCTTGTTATTGGTCTATTCAGGGTTTCAACTTCTTCCTGGTTTAGGCTTGGGAGTGTGCAAGTGTCCAGGAATTTATCCATTTCTTCCAGATTTACTGGTTTATGGGCATAGAGATGTTTATAGTAATCTCTGATGGTACTTTATATTTCTGAGGAATTGGTGGTGATCTCCTCTTTATCATTTTTTATTGCATCTATTCGATTTGTCTCTCTTTTCTTTTTTATTAGTCTAGCTTGATCTTTTCAAAAAACCAACTCCTGGATTTATTGATTTTTTGAAGAGTTTTTTTATGTCTCTGTCTCCTTCAGTTCTGCTCTGATCTTAGTTATTTCTTGTCTTCTGCTTGCTTTTGAGTTTTTTTGATCTTGCTCCTCTAGCTCTTTCAAGGTTGATGATATGGTGTTGATTTTAGGTCTTTCTTTGTTTCCCATGTGGGCATTTATTCCTGTAAGTTTCCCTCTAGAAATTGCTTTAAATGTATCCCCTAGATTCTGGTACATTATGTCTTCATTCTCATTGGTTTTAAAGAACATTTTTATTTCTGTCTTCATTTCATTGTTTATCCATTCATCATTCAGGAGCAAGTTGTTCAGTTTCCATGTGATTGTGTTCTTTTGAGTGCTTTTCTTAATCCTGAGTTCTAATTTGATTGTGCTGTGGTCTGAGAGGCTGTTAGAATTTTCACTCTTTTGCATTTGCTGAGGAGTGATTTACTTCCAATTATGTGGTCAATTTTAGAGTAAGTGCTATGTGTTGCTGAGAAGAATGTATATTCTGTGGATTTGGGGTGGAGAGTTCTGTAGATGTCTATTAGGTCTGCTTGGTCCAGATCTGTGTTCAAGTCTTGGATATCCTTGTTGACTTTCTGTCTTGTTGATCTGTCCAATATTGCCCAGTGGAGTTTTAAAGTTTTCCACTATTTTTGTGCAGAAGTCTAAGTCTCTTTTTAGGTGGTTAAGAAGCTTGCTTTATGTATCTGGGTGCTCCTGAATTGGGTGTGTATATATTTAGAATAGTTAGCTCTTCTTGTTGCATTGATCCTTTAACCATTATGTAATGCCCTTCTTTGTCTCTCTTGATCTTTGTTGGTTTAAAGTCCATTTTATCAGAGACTAGGATTGCTACCTCTGCTTTTTTTTCTCTCCATTTGCTTGGTAAATCTTCCTCCATCCCTTTATTTTGAGTCTGTGTGAATCTCTGCATGTGAGATGGGCCTCCTGAATACAGGACACTGAGAGGTCTTAACTTTTTATCCAGTTTACCAGTGGGTGTCTTTTGATTGGGGCATTTAGGCGATTTACATTCAACATTAATATTGTTGTGTTTGAATTTGATCCTGCCATTTTGTTACTGGCTGGTTGTTTTGTATGTTAGTTGATACAATTTCTTCATTGAGTTGTTGGTCTTTACTATTTGGCATGTTTTTGCAGTGGCTGGTACTGGTTGTTCCTTTCCATATTTGGTGCTTCCTTTAGGAGCTCTTGTAAGGCAGGTCTGGTCACAGTGAAATCTCTCAGCAATTGCTTGTCCAAAAAGGTTTTTATTTCTCCTTCACTTATCACAAGCTTAGTTTGACCAGATATGAAATTCTGGGTTGAAAGTTCTTTCTTTAAGAATGTTGAATAATGGCCCGCACTCCCTTCTAGATTGTAGGGTTTCAGTTGAGTGATCTGCTTTGAGTCTGATGGTCTTTCCTTTGTGGGTGACTCGACCTTTCTCTCTGGCTCCCCTTAGGAGTTTTCCCCTCATTTCAACCCTGGTGAATCTGACGATTATGTGCCTTGGGGTTGTTCTTCCTGAGGAGTATCTTTGTGGTGTTTTCTGTATTTCTTGGATTTGAATGTAGGTCTGCCTTCTTAGGCTGGGGAATTTCTCCTGGATGATATCCTGAAGAGTGTTTTCCATCTTGGATTCATTCTCCCTGTCACATTCAGGTACACTGATCAAATGTAGATTAGGTCTTTTTACATAGTCCCATAGTTCTTGGAAGATTTGTTCATTTCTTTGCACTCTGTTTTCTCTAATCTTGCCTTCTCATTTTATTTCATTGATTTGATCTTCAATTTCTGATATCCTTTCTTCTATTTGATTGATTCAGCTGTTGAAACTTGTGCATGCCTCACGAAGTTCTCATGCTGTGTTTTTCAGCTCCATCAAGTCATTTATGTTCTTCTCTAAGCTGGTTATTCTAGTTAGCATTTCATCTAATCTTTTCTCAAGGTTCTTAGTTTCTTTGCATTAGGTTAAAACATGGTCTTTTTAACTCAGAGAAGTTTGTTATTACTCACCTTCTGAAGCCTGCTTCTGTCAATTCATCAAACTCATTCTGTGTCTTATTTCCTCACCTTGGTGGTGAGGAGTTGTGGTGCCTGGGAGGAGAAGAGGTGTTCTGGTTTTTGACAGTTTCATCCTTTCTGCACTGGTTTCTTCCCATCTTCATGGATTTATCTTCCTTTGATCTTTGAAATTGGTGATTTTGGGAGGAATCTCCACGTGGACATCCTTTCTGTTGAGGCTGGAGCTGTATCTCCTGTATGAGGTTTTTTTTTTTGTTTGTTTATTTTAGTTTGTTTTTCCTGTAGAGGCACTGCTGGCTGCCTTGGAGTTTCTTTATGCAGGTGAAATTAGCCCCGCCTTCCCAATGGTGGCCGTCTTTCCTTCCCTGAGCTTGATATTCCCAGTCAGGGTCAAATTGTTGTATTCCCTGTGAAACTCTCTAGTGTGGGAACTTCAGTTTGTTGGGTTTTTGGGTTTGGGACCTGTCAGCCTGTATGGCCTGTTTTCCTGCTTTTAACTCTGCCTCTTTCTGTGGGACAGGTAGTTCCATCCCACTGGCATTAGTCCAAATTTCTACCCAGGTCTGTGCTAACAACTTGCGGTGCCAGGTGGCAGGAGCCATTGCTCAGATTTGCATCGACAACCTACAATGCCCCTCTGCCTGGCAGGGTTCTTGTGGACCATGGGTTTCAGGAAGTATGAGAGAAGCACAGGATCTGATTTGGAGCACTGAGGGGGTGAAGTCCCTGATCCTCTGAGCCAGCTGAACTTTCCAGGTGGGGATGCACCCTGCCCTGTCTCTGTTTGCCCTCCATGGGCTGCCCTTGCTTTGCTTCATCTCAACTACCCAGGGTTATTTTCACTGTCCTACCAGTCCCACCAAAAGGAACCCAGCACATTGCTTGGAATCGTGGAGTCCTCTAGCCCTCCATGTCACTTGCTGGGAGCTGCACTCTGGAGTTGCCTCTTCTTGGCCATTTTTGTGCACTCTCTTTTTTTTTTTTTTTTTTTTTTTTTTGAGACAGGGTCTCATCATTGCAACGTTAGGCTCCTGAGCTCATGTTTCCCAGGTAGCCTCTCTCTCCTTAGCCTCTCAACTAAATGCCTGGTTAGTTTTTTTTGTTTTGTTTTGTTTCATTTTGTTTTTTATTGAGATGGAGTTTCACTGTTGTTACCCAGACTGGAGTGCAATGGCACGATCTCGGCTCACTGCAACCTCCCCCTTCTGGGTTCAAGCAATTCTCCTGCCTCAGCCTCCCGAGTAGCTTGGACTACAGGCGCGCACCACCATGCCCAGCTAATTTTTGTATTGTCAGTAGAGACAGGGTTTCACCTTGATGACCAGGATGGTCTCGATCTCTTGACCTCGTGATCCACCCGTCTCAGCCTCCCAAAGTGCTGGGATTATAGGCGTGAGCCACCGTGCCTGGCCAGTTTTTGTTTGTTTGTTTGTTTGTTTGTTTTTTGTAGAGAAGGAGTCTTTTTATATTGTCCAGGCTGGTCTCAAACTCTTGACTTCAAGGGATCCTCCCTCCCTATTCTCTTAAAGTTCTGGAATTACAGGCATGAGTCACTGCACCTGGCCATAATTTCTGTTCTTAATAGTATGCTTAAAGAAGTTTTTCTAACTATAATATGCATATTCACTGGGATAGTTAATTTTAGGTGTCAACTTGACTGGATTACAGGATACCTTGATAGCTAATAAAGCATTATATTTTGGTTTGACTGTAAGGAGCTTGACATGTGAGTCATTGAACTGAGTGAGAAAGACCTTCCCTCAGTGTGGTTGGGAACCATCCAATTGGCTGGAGAATTGGGTAGGGTAGAAAAAAATCAGGAAAGACACATTTGTTCTTTCCTTACTGGAGCTGAGACACCTTTTTTCTCTTGCCCTCAGACATTAGAAATTCAAGTTTTCCAGCCTTTGACTCTGGGACCTGCACCAGTGGTACAACTCCATCACCACCCACTCCCTGTTCCTGAGTTCTCAGGCCCTGGGGCTCAGAGTTACAACATCAGTTTCCATGGTTCTCAGGCTTTCAAACTGGGACAGCCATGCTACTGGCTTCCCTGGTTCTTCAACTTGCCCCCACAAGACGTATCATGGGTCCTCTCAGCTTTCATAATCACATGAACTAGTTCCCCTACTAAAAAACAAAAAAAACAAACAAAAAAAAACTCTCATATATCATTATCTATTTATCTGTCTAGTTACCTTATTTGTTCTGTAACTCTGGAGAATCCTAACTAATGCATTCACTTAAATTTTACTCTGATACTTTACGGTATTATTTCTGAAAAACCACATTTAAGAACATGGTGTGTATACATATGTTCATGTGTTAAATTTTTTGGCTCTCAGTAAGGATTTGTATATAGGTGACACTTTCTTGGTGGGTATATTATATTGTCATCTATGTTTTTATTGGTTTTATGAATAGATTATTTTTATTATAGTTTCTTAATTATTTATGATGTCTTTTTGTATATTTTTCTTTTTTTCTGTTGACTATTACAAAATTTTTTCACAGTTTTAGCTGTTTCTTAGTTGATTTTCCTGGGATTCTCTTGGATTTCCTCATTGAAGAATCATCATTGCATTAGACACATAGGTCAAACCTGATGTATAAAATACATACTAGATCTTGTGCACCATCCTAAGTGACCAAAATACCATAAATGCAGTAATGGTGCACAGCATAAGAACACTAAATATCACTCAGCAGAAAACAATCAAATGCCATTTTCAAAGTAGCAAATTAATAGACATACACCCACATAACATATGAGGCAAAGGAGTTGAAAAGTACTGAGAGAAATGATGTAAGGTATCTCTGGCAGGCACAGATCAGACAAGAGTAATTACAGAATGTTTATAAAGAAGATAAAGTTTGGGTCAGAGTCATAGATTAACAAGGACATCAAGTAAGGCCAGAGAGACTCTGGCAAGATGGCAGCATCAAATTTTTAAAACTTCTGCATCCTTATATTAAAATAGAACAACTGCATACAAATTGAAAACCTATGGATAACATTAACAGCAACACTAATATACGTGACATCCCTATATACCACAAAATACAAAGTAAAGAGGATAAATTCTATAGCTAAAAAACCAGGATTTTATCAGCATCTACATAAAAAAAAAACAGAGAGGTAACAAAACATTCAATGAACATAAATTTAAGAAACTCCAGGCTGGGTGCGGTGGCTCACGCCTATAATCCCAGCACTTTGGGAGGATCACGGGTTCAAGAGATCAAGACCATCCTGGTAAACAAGGTGAAACCCCGTCTCTACTAAAAATACAAAATTAGCTGGGCATGGTGGTATGCACCTGTAGTCCCAGCTACTCGGGAGGCTGAGGCAGGAGAATTGCTTGAACCCAGAGTGGGAGGTTGCAGTGAGCCGAGATCGTGCCATTGCACTCCAGTCTGGGTAACAACAGTGAAACTCCATCTAAAAAAAAAAAAAAAAATGAAAAAGAAACTCCAGAGAGCTAGTAGTATTCATTTTAGAGGAAAATGAGCCAACTTGAGAATAGCAGCTTTGATAAGTATCTGAATACAAAAGCTCTGTGTAAGTTTTCTATTGCTGCTATAATTTATCACAAACTTAGTGGCTTCAAAAATGTAAATTTATTATCTTACAGTCCTGTAGGTAAGAACTCCTATAGGTTTGGCCGGTTGCTCCAGGCCCCACAAGACTGAAATCAAGGTGTCAGCTGGGCTGGATTCCTTTCTGGAAGCTCTGAGGATGAATTTATTTATAAACTCATTCAGTTTATCAGCAGAATTTCATGTGGTTGTTAAATGAGGTCCCCATTTCCTCATTGGCTACTGGCCCATAATCATTCTCAGCTTCTAGAAGCTGCTGACATCCTTGATTTGTGTCTCTCCTTCTCCATTTTCAAAGACAGCAGTGTTAGGTCAAGTTCCTCTTACAATTCAAATAGATCTGAATTTATTTCTGTGGATCTTTTGGCTCAACTTTGAGACATTTATTTATTTAGAGCTATGAATTTAGATTTTGGCTTACTTTGATTATCCAGGACCATCTCCCTACTTTAAGGTCAGCTAATTAGTAACCTTAATGACATCTGTAAAGTCCCTTTACAAAAGTACTTAGATTAGTGCCCAGTTGAATAACCAGACAACAGAAATCTTGTGGGTCTTTAGAATTCTACCTATCACAGGATAGTCAATAATTTTTAAAGAGCTAGACCAGTGGGGACCACATAAACTTTGAAAACCAATCAGCTGAAGTTCTTTTCCAGGAAAGGCCCACACTGAGGAGAAACTGCTGGGATGGAATCAAAGTTGAGTAGAATATAAGCAAAATAGATGAATAAAAGATAAATTATAGATAAAACAAAGGAAGGATAAAGACACAGCAAATATTAGAAAGCAAGTCACCATATGTTTGTGCATTTCACAAAAAATAATAGAAGAGTTACGTTAAATATCTCCTAGTGAAGCAATAAGCAACAGAAAGATGTTAAGATTAAACAGTACACCAATTCTTAAAAGAAAAAAAGATGATAAGTAAAATAGTATTCCTTCAGGCAGAGGAATTGTGGCAGAAAGATGTGGCCACAAAACAATTTGTACATAAATTAACTATACACATTAGAAATAGTTATAAGGAATATATTTTTAAAAATTAGAATAACTAGAAATGAGATAAAAGAGTTTATAAATGAAATATAAAATAGAAATGAGGAATAAATTAGAGAAAATGCAAAAGCAAAGCATACTAGATAATATTTCAAGAGAAATAGAAAGTGACAGCAAATAATTTTTAAAAAATTGGAAATAAATCAAGAGATAAAAAGGTATTCAAAACAATGACAAATAGTGGAGACTGATAAAGAAGATCCAACATAAGGATAAAAGGGGAGTTAGGGAAGGAGAAACAAGGGAACAAAACAAATGTACAACAAAAGGTACTCCCTGAAAAAAAAAAATGTGACTACACATTGAAAGATACACATTGTTTTCATACACCTGAGGTTATCTGATAATATTGGCCCAGAATAATCAATATCAATGCATAGTTTAGTAAACTACTGGACTTTAAAGAAAAGAAAAAAGTAGGGGTTATCTAGGCAAAAATAACTGATGGTTTATAAAGAAAAAATAGATTTTCATCAGACTTTTGACAGCAATACTTTATGTACTAAGAAAATAGAATAATATATTTAATGATAACATAAGAAAGAAAATGTACATTTGAATAAATATTTATTTGGAGAACTAAAATTAAATGAGAGTTTAATTTAAAAGGGAGAGAGTATTTTAATAGCCACATGCTCTGCCAATGTAAATATATTAAAACTATTCTAAATAACATAGAAGATGACTGGAGAAACAATGTGGAAAACTGTGACCTAGTCCAATAATCATAAGAAAAACTTATTTTGAGAATGTCATGTGTATAATGTGAAATAAAACTATTTGATTTTATAAAATATTTTAATTGTACCATCCTCTGTTTCTTTGAGGAAAAAGGACACTTGTGGAAGAATGAAGAACTAGGTACACTTCAGATGAAGTTAAATAAAATCTCCGTCCTGAAGTTGAATTGTATCAGAATAAAGTAATGAGATATTTTTATAAACATATATTTAAAAATTCCAGCTCTTTACACTGAAAAAGCCAAAAAGAAAATCGCAAGTTCTTAGCATGAAGAGGACGAATCTACAATTATCAAAGAACACTAAGGTTATGTGTATAAGATTTAGAAATTTCCTTGGTATAACTTGAGTTTCAAAAGGATAAAATAGTAAGTCATTATTTTAAAAATAGGTGCATAAAAGGAAAATAATCAATTAATTATTTTGACTTACCTATATAAAGTATATCACTGAGTGAACAAACAGCATATGAAGATAACTATCTCTACCAAATTCCACTAATACATGAACAAGAAAGGACAGAACTGTAAAAGTACTGTCTTGTAGTCTCTTATGAATTAATAGATCTAGGCATTGAGCATCAATAGCCAATAACATCCAGAAAGAGAGACAACCAGACACTGATGAATAAACCCCAAATTAATCACAGTTTTGCCGAAATGATAAACATTCTGATCAAGCATCTGGATTCAGCCAACAATTTGCAGGGAACACAGAGGATAGAAGAACTATGCTGACTTTACTATGAACATCAATATCAATACAGTTCAGATTGCGAAAAACTTCCAATGTGAATTATTGGTATTTTCTTAAGAGAACTGGAAGAAAAAAAGGAATAGAGAAGGGAACTAGTAGACTAATAGCAGCTTAAAAGACATTTTTTTTGAAAAAAAATGGGTAAGACTCAACTATTGCTTCTAGGGATGCCTATGTGATAAAACTATAAAGAAACGCAAAGGAGTAATAACTATAAAAATTAGAGGAATCAAAGGGAGTTATTGAATGACGCATATACAGAAGCTTCTGGGTGGCTGGCAAGTTCTATTTATTCATCTGGATGGTGTTCAAAGGATGTTGATTTTATAACAATGCATTAAATTTTACATTTATTTCATGAGGTTTTCTTTGTGCTTTATTTTATAATTTCAAAAAGAAAGAATGGTAGAGCATTGAAGGCATTTGCTTTTTGAGTGCCATACACAAAGCTTGTATAACAATGCTTCACATTTTATGATACTTTGCAGTTTAATTATCACTTGAATTATCTCATGATTTTCATAATAATCCAGTGACATTTAGAGATAAATTGTTATTGTCCTCTTGTAAACATGAGGAAACAAACTGAAGGGTCTAGATCAGAGAACAAGTGAGAGTGGGCTTGAGGTTTAAACCCAAGCTTAGAAGCAATTTACCTACACGCCTGTAGCTACGTACAACCACATCACACACATAAATGTGCACACTTACAAGTGGTATTAATATTTACAGGCAGATAGAAGATTTAGCAACCATACCCACTCCACCACCCAACACAGAGGTTGTATTGATAGTAAAAGAAATGGCATCTGTTTGTTTTTTTCTACACTAAAGACATTACAAGTTAACCAGTATACATTTGTCACTGTTTCTAAAAGACATTTTCACAGGATCTCTCATGACACCAAGTTATGTGCTTCATTGTTATGCATGTCATTGTACTTCCTATGATCCTTGTTGCTCAGACTTTTACAAGTTAGCTTCATTTTAAATGGTCTGAGATAAAGATAGTTAATATTCATTTAGCCTCTATTCTCTGCTCTATTTTATACCTGAGGAAAGTGTGGCTAAGCAAACTTACGAGATTTGTCCGCATAGCAAAATATTTCAGAACTGGATTTTAACCAGGAAGTGTACGATGACAAATCCTCAGCTTTCATCCTGCTGACTCCTCTGGGGCCTTTAATACTTGACAAACAATAGAGAAGAAAATGTAGTGTGGTGAATGCTGAGTATGTGAGAATGCTATTACCATCATTCTAGAGTATTGCAAAAAGTTGACATTCATCAAAAATACAATTTCAGGAAGAAAGAAACATCCAAAGAATTAATGTGAATAATTTTCCAGGTATTCCAAATGTAAGTCTTGCATGAACCTGGACAACGAAATTTGTTTAGTAGGTACAAGCTGTGGGAGGAAGCACAGAACTCTCGGGAGTCATGCAATAGTCGTTTAGTAGCTGATTTCAGCAAGCCCACATTATAGGACATATCTCCAATGGCATCGCAAAATCAAGCAGTGAAGATCACTTTCACATGCAAGCTTCCATGACGACACAAAATACCAGAAGAAGCAGGGCCATTGCAAAGGCTACCTTGTAATTAAACCTAAATAAGCAGACATAAGATCTAAGCAAATATTCATTATCCTCTGTACATTGGAAACCACTTTTCTAGACAGTTGTCAAATAAGTTACAAACCACAATCTCTTTAAGGTACCATGTATATTAAGGAAGTGTTTATTTTCCTCAAGACAATGAATGATCTCTGACACAATCCTTTCAAAGAAAATGTCTTATTTAAATCAAACACTACTTTGCTGATTTTTAAATTACAGAGAATTTGACCTTAGAAACTTAAATATGTACCTTTTTTTTTTTTTTTTTTTTGAGACCGAGTTTCGCTCTTGTTACCCAGGCTGGAGTGCAATGGCACAATCTTGGCTCACTGCAACCTCCGCCTTCTGGGTTCAAGCAATTCTCCTGCCTCAGCGTCCGGAGTAACTGGGACTACAGGCGCGCACCCCCATGCCCAGCTAATTTTTGTATTTTTAGTAGAGATGGGGTTTCACCTTGTTGACTAGGATGGTCTCGATCTCTTGACCTCGTGATCCACCCGCCTCGGCCTCCCAAAGTGCTGGTATTATAGTCCTGAGCCACCGCGCCCGGCCATGATGTACCATCTTACATGCAACATTATTAATCTTCTTTAAATTCTACATGTAAACAAAGTAAAACAAAGACATTGGGAATTTTGCAAGACTACCTGGTATTATTGCTGGAGATGAAAATCTTTATATTCTCTCAGTAAAACTATATTTATAGGAGGCAAGGATTTTTCAACCATACTTTATTATTTGGCTCCAAATAGCTTTCATATTCCCCTTTGAGACTTGTCTAGGCAAACAAGGAGGTAAAACAAGTAGGCCAAATACTACATTATGAAACTCTCAAAAGTAAAACATACTTGGAATTGTAAAGGACAATGCTTACGATATTTGGTATTTCATCGTGACACCAATAAATTTAGAAGAGAATTCTTACTTTCCATTATTGCCTTAGTTTTTAAGTCCCAAATTATAACATAACTTATCTTAGTTGAAAAATTCATGATAATCTTGTATTTTAAAACTTAGAGGATAGTATATAGATAGGCTTAAATGCACATAGCGTCACACATAGAATCACAAATAATTATAAAAGAAAGTGAACCTATTCTTTCTGAAATAATTCCTGTGCAATTTTTTTACTGTTCACATATATTTAAAATCATAAATCAAATCCTAGTAGCATTAATTCACCATTGATACATAAAATCTTTACTAGGATTAAAAATATTACAAGGCCATTGCGTCATTAAAAACAAAAGCTAAGGCTGGGTGCGGTGGCTCACGCCTGTAATCTCAGCACTTTGGGAGGCTGAGGCAAGGAGATCACCTGAGGTCAGGAGTTTGAGAACAGCCTGGCCAATATGGTAAAACCCTGTCTCTACTAAAAATGCAAAAATTAGCTGGGTGTGGTGGCAAGTACCTGTAATCCCAGCTACTCTGGAGGGTGAGGCAGGAGAATCGCTTGAACTCAAAAGGCAGAGGTTGCAGTGAGCCGAGATCCTGCCATTGGACTCCAGCCTGGGTGACAAGAACAAAAACTCCATTTCAAAGAAAAAAAAAAGAAAAGCCAAATGGTTATAAGTATATTTAACAATACCAAATTTGCTCTGAAAGAATAAAGGATACTGTGTCACATAATCTTATTTCCTTTGATTATTGGTCTGTAATTTTTCTGAAAATAACAGAGAAACAATAAAAAACGAGTTTTGACATTCAAAGTCTGATTTGGGTATTTCAGCAAAGAGCATATACTATGATTCAATGACTTTGAGAAGCATTCTTTTTGAATAATAATTTTGAAAATTCTCATAAATCCAAAAAAGTAAAATGCTTTTAATCTAATTTGAAATTCTGTTAAAATATAACTCCTATATATCCAATACATTGCTTGTGATAGTTAAAAAAAAACAACAACAACAACCAGAAACTCAAAAACTATTTAAAGAAACCAATAAAATAATACTTACTGGTATTATCTACAGTACTCCTAGTGTTCTGAAGAAGTCTAGTAAAAGCATTGGGGAATATTACTGCTGCCTTTTTAGTCCATCATTTGAGAAAAGAATGAGCTGGAAAAGCATAGTAAAAGTTGTGTCATATAGACTTATCAGGATGCCAGGCAAAACTAAGATGAAGCCAATGTCATATGAGTCACAAGAAAAGTCTCTGCTCACATTCAGCCACTCACACTGCATACAGCATCTGACTGGATTACCAGAAGTGATGCTCCGTACCGTGGTAACCAGGCAAGGAAGGCAGAGATCACTGTGAGTAGGAAATTTTATTTCTAGAACTTGTCATAGTCTGAACCATTAAATTGTGAAATGGCTACTTACTTTCATTTCTCATTTCTATTGAAATCTAAGAATGTCACCATAGGCAACAAACAAAAAAAAAGGGTTATATTTATTGATAATATTGCTTTTGCCAAGATAACTTCCTAGCTTTAATTTTTTAATTTTTATTTTAATTTTATTTTTTATTGAGACAGAGTTTCGTTCTTGTTGCCCAGACTGGAGTGCAATGATGCAGTCTCAGCTCACTACAACCTCTGCCTCCCAGGTTCAAGGGATTCTCCTGCCTCAGCCCCCTACTGGGACTACAGGCATGCACCACCAGGCCTGGCTAATTTTTTTTGTATTTTAGTAGAGATGGAGTTTCACCATGTTGGTCAGTCTGGTCTCGAACTCTTGACCTCAGGTGATTCACCGCCCTGCCTCAGCCTCCCAAAGTGCTGAGATTACAGGTGTGAGCCACCACACCTGGCATTCTATCTTTTATTAAAATAACTGTGCATGTTTCCATCCGAATGATACATATTTAATGTGACTTAGAAAGAAAAGACTGGAAACTACTGGGAACTGCAATGAACTATAACATAATCTGCAATCCTTTACTCAAAATAAGATCAAATGTATAAAGAAATTTGCCATTTACCAAAAAAGCTTCTGATTTCATAAAGTAGAAACTCAGTTGTTTAGATAGCACTTCATTATGGCTAGACATAGACTCTTGTGACTCCTAGCACAAATGTTTGTTAAAATACACTTTATAAAATATTTAAAAAATAGTCTAACAATGCACAATTGGAATATAGTTTCACAAAGCTAGATACTATTTCTCTCCTTGCTTTCCTTTCTAAAAGTAAAAAAAATCTCACATTCTCTGTAAACGAAAGTTAAAATATGGTGCACATGGTAGAGTTCTTAAAAGAAAATTCTAAATTTTTTTGGACATAGAGAGATATGGAAGCCTTATCACAATTCTCCTAACCACTTAAACTCTCCTCTTCTAACTTTTTGTGTGCTATATTTTACTTAGTGGAAAATAATCTTCTTTCTGTACTATTCTTCCAGCTGCTGAGTTGTACACAAATTTATAAACTTGAAATATAACATTTGAAAAAGAGAAAAGATTAGTTTAATATAAAATAAATGACTGAGAAATCAGCATAAGTGGAACCATTTAAAGTGATCCAATTTAAGTAGTAAATAGGAATAGTACTAATAAAAACAACCTTATTTTTGCATAATATTGGCAATTTTTCACAGTGTCTCAAACAAAAAAATGCCACTGGATACTATTTTTAATACTTTGAATTGACATTTGACATTTGTACTCGCTAAGGAAAAGCAAAACAAAACCAAAACCGAAAACTAGAAAATAATAAGCACTTTTTGATAAACAGTACAAAAGTAAACTTAAAATATTCCTTGAAATATATGAATTATTCTCCAAACATTTTTTGGAACAATATACCACTTAACAGCATTATGAGGATTTTGTTTCTAAATTCTTATGACCAAGAAATAAGTGCTGAAAAATAGTTAAAATTTTTTTCATGATACCTGATTCTTAATAAAATATAAAATATATAAATACAGAAAAATAAAGTAACAAATGGCAGGACTTCAATTTTTACAAATGCATATATAATAAAAGTTTGGCTAAAAAGATGCAGAGGGCTGAGTAACAAATCAGTCAATAAAGAGTTCAGGGTATCTGAATTTAATGTTTTGATGGCAGTTACTGCTTTCTGAAGGCATGCTGATGTCTCAGTCAGGAATGGTATCTTCGTCTGTGGTACACAGATTTCAGCATTGAAATCACTGCGCTTTGTTCTTTACCATTTGTATTTAATTAAATGATATTCAAAACACTTTTATTTCATGAAATAAACCTAGTTTTATTTATTTTTAAAAATTTCAAACATAGAAATTTCTGCCTGCACTCTGGGTGGCATATTTAGACACACCTCATCTAATGGCAGACATAACAGCGAAAACTGAAGTTTAGCATTAGCTTTCATAGGAAAAGTAATTTTCAGTAATTTACCTCTTACCCTGTTACATGTGTGGTTTAACATATTCTAATCATTTTTGGAGTTTTATAATGGATATAAGTAATACCTCTATATAAGCTACCTATTTTATTGAATTTTAATAAGATATGACAATACATGCCAAATAGAAGAAATTTGGATTAGCCGTATCCCCAAATTCACTGATGATGTCCAGATATCCTTCCACATATTTACACAAACCAACTCAAATGTAAACTGACAATGAAAGACCCTTCCAAATTCACTTCCATAAAGATTTAGGGAGAACTACTAAACCAGTTAATATGAGACAAAGAATACTATTTTATGTTCAATTACATTTTTCTAAATTATTTTTTTGCAAAAACATTATTGCTAAATATCAAATGTGTCTTGTTGACTCTTGACAGACTCAGAAGAAAACAGGACATTTCAGATTTTGACATTTTCATTCATTTTTGAATTGTCTAGTAATAACAGAGATCCAATTGTAGAGGTAATCATTCTGTTTATAGACTGTCCAAAATGAGTGTACTATTTCACTTAATCAACTTTTAAAAGATTCTTCTTAGACTGATAGAATTGATACAACAGGAACATAGAAATTAAAACAAGAAAATCTTTATTGCGTTTTCTCATGAGAGAAAAGAGGTGGTAAAAGATTAAATGTCCATATTTCCTAGGTTCTTTGAGTGTCAGTAAGGACAAGTATTTAAGTCTGTACATGATGCTTAAGTTACATGCTATCAATACATAGTTAATAATCTTTTCAAAAGACATTACTGATTTTTTTATATTGGATATTGCTTTTGGTGTTAATCAATCCTAAGATTATGAAATGTAGCCATTGAGAAAATAATAGGTAAATAATAGTTATTTAAATAAAGTTTCTATTTTTTTTTTTTACTACGGTGAAAACTTCTGAAACCATTTTGGATATCTTAATTTTTATCAAGACTGATTCATCTGTTTTATTTATTTCAAAAATATTATTATGCTGTTGAAAGAAGAGTTTGTTATTTACAGTCATGATTCCAATTCACATTTTGAAAAAGCATAAAGTTGGAGGACTTATGTGATTTCAAATTTTAAAGAAAGTTACATTAATCAACATAGTATGACATCAATGCAATAGTAGATATGCAGATCAATAGAATAGAATAAAGAGCCCAGTAACAAACCCAGACATTTACAATAAACTGATTTTTAACAAAGATGCCTAGGCAATCTAAGGAGAAAACAATAATCTTTACCAAAAGTGGTGTTAGAACAGATGGATGGCTATATGCAAAACCAAACCAATACAAAAACCGTAGATACTTACTTTACACCATCTACAAATTTAAATAAACATGGATCCCAGACATAAGTAGAAAAATTAAAACTATCCAAATTTTAAGAAAACATCCAATAAACAATGTGTGTCCTTAGGCAAGAATTTCTTAGACATGATTCTGAAAGCCTGATTCACAAAATAAAAATTGGCGAATTTGACTTTATCGAAATTGAAAACTGATGGTATTCAAAAGATACCATTTCGAAAATGGAGAAACAAACCACAAAGTGAGAAATATGTTTGCAATTCATACATATAACAAACATTTGTATCCAGAATATGATTGTTATTATTGCTGAATTACTCTAATACTTAGCATCTCAAAACAACAAGCCATATAGTTTTGAGGGGCAGTAATCTGGAAGTGGCTTAGCTGAGTGGTGCTGGCTCAGGGTGTCTCAAGACAGGCTGTCGGCCAAAGCCACAGTCATCAGGAGGTAGAAATTGTGCTTCCATTCTCACTCACATGGTTGTTGGCAGACCTTGGTTGCTTATTGACTGTTGGAAAAATACCTCAGTTCCTAGTCCCAGAGCCCCTTTATAGGCTATCTGACTGTTCTCACGACAGGGCAGCTGGATTCACCACAGTGAATGATGCAAAGGGGTTTGGCAGGGGAGAGAAAAACACTGAGATGGAAAACAGAGTCTCTTATAACCTAACCTTGGAAGTGATATACCATCATTTCTGCCATGTTGTTTGGCTCTGTTGGTCAGACCAATTCTGGAGCAGTGAGGCAGGCACTGCTCAAGGGTGTGAAGGCTAGAAGACAAGGCCATCTGGCTATTGAACGGAATACATAAAGAACATTTGAAACTCAATAATAAGGTGACAAATAACTCAACAAGAAAATGGGCAAAATATTTCAATGGGCACTTCACTAAAGAAGATCTATGTATGGCTAAAAAAATAAAAAAAATAAAAACACCAAATGAAGACATGCTCAACATCATCAGTCATTAGTGCAAATTAAAATCACGATGAAATATTATATACCTACTAGAATGACTATAATCAAAAAGACTGATCATACCAAGTGCTGGTAAATATTTTGAGAAACTGGAAGCTTTATACATTATTGTTGGGATGTACAATGGCACAACCATTTTGAAGAACAGTTTGGGAGGTTTTAAAAATTAAGCATCCACTTACCATATGACTCAGCAATTCTAATCTCAGGTATTTATCCAAGAGAAATAAAATCATATATTCACATATCCACATAAAGATTTGTACATAAGTGTTTATAAAAGCCTCACTTATGATAGCCTAAAACTGGAAATGACCAAATGTCCATCAACAGGTGACTAGAAAAACAAACTGTGCTGTCAGTACAGTGGAATGATACTCAGCAATCAAAAGGAATGATCCATACTACAAAATGAATGCATCTAAAAATCATACTAAGTGAAAGAAGCCATTTTAAGAGTTTTCTATTGCTATCATAATAATTCCTACAAACTTAATGACATAAAACAACACAAATGTATTATATTATTGTTTTAGAGGCCATAAGCCTGACATGGGTCTCACTAAACTAAATTGACAGGGCTGTGTTTCTTTCTGGAGTCTCTAGAGGGTAATCTATTTCTCTGTTTCTTCTAAAGGTCCCCTCCATTTCTTGCTTCATGGCTCCCTTCCCCCATCTTCAAAACCATCAATGGCACACAGAGTCTTTCTTGCATTGCATCTCTCTGATTTTCCTTCCATTATTGTATCTCTTTTACCCAGCTGAGAAAGGTTCTGTGATTTTAGGGGCTGAAGTGACAGATTGGGCCTACCCAGATATTCCTGTATAATCTCCCCAGTTGTAAGTCTTATTTACATTGGCAAAGTCCCCTTTTCAATGTGGTATAACATATTCACAAGTATAGGGGATTTCATTTTGTATACCACACCTTTTATATGAAATTTCTAGAGAAAGCAAAAAATAAGTAGACGAAAATTACATCAGTGTTTGCTGGGACTGGCGGTGGGAGCAGATTTCACTGAAAAGGGACATTGAAGATCTTTTAAGAATGACAGAAGTTATCTAAAATGGAATATCATATTTGCATAATTCTAAATTTTACTAAAAATCATCAAGTTGCATATTTTCAATGGGTGAATTTTATAATATGTAAAATATAGTTCAATAAAACCATTAAATATTTTTAAGTGAATAGAGCAAAGCAAAGGAAAATAATTTACTGAAGTAGTTAATACTATTAAAATAAGCCCTGAAAACATGGACCTCTTATTTGGGATTTTGACTCTCAGTGTATTTCTGTTTTCTCCCAGTCAATTAAATGAGTGTTTGGCTTTCATCATGAGCACATTATATTTACATTCAATATGTCATCTGATGATCTTAAACACAGTCTTATCATTACATCACCTGACAGAAGTGAAAGATACTGTGCATAAGTGTGAGACTTCTGAATTCAAAGAAGGACCCCCAAAAAGCCTTTCTTTTGATATTTCCATTGGATAAATAAAGAACACATAGACAGAAATGCTAGAATCAAATCTCGAATGCTTCATACTACTATATGAGTAAAATTCTAATTCATTATTATTAAGAATCATAACAAAGCACATTCATCAATTAATTTTTTTTACATAAATATGTGGCAAAATGTTTATTTACAGTTTTCTTTGCCTGGCAAGTGGTGAATCAGAATACTGAAAACTTTATGTCAGCTCCGAGTACATAAATTATTATATATAGACTTAGTGACAAAAAAAAAAGAGCACTTCATATACATTTCCTCCAGAAGTATTCAGAAGGATCCTGTTACCTTAGTGAAGAAGTGCATCTTTAATAGTGATGAATCATTAATTTATTCTGATTAACCTTCAGGTTATGAATGAGTCAGCTAGTTGAACTGTGTGAAATGGTGGGTGGTACAGCAAGAAATTTGATGCTGACATATTTAACTGTAGATGTTAATGTCTTGCTGTGTATATTCCCATGATGAAATTCATTCTGCTTTTACTTTGTGCCTCAAGGCCTCCTATAATTAAAGGTGTAATGTCTATGGGTTGCTCTGAAATGCAGAGTTATCCAAAGAGAAGGTATTACCATATCACAGAGCCATCTGCTTAAAGCTTGCCAAAACAATGTGGACAAGAATGAGGGCCCAAATAGTCCATGCCAACATGATCTCATCTTGAAGTATGAGAATGTAAGAATCAGCACCTACTTCTAAATAGTTCCTCCAAATAAGGAGAGCCTAATTGTTTAGCTAATTTATTTTATTTTATTATTTCTTCACTAAAAATTTTCCTACTCTAATTTTACTACTGTGGACTTTTCAAAATCCCTTAACATTGATGGCCATATATTAGCATGTAATTGAAAAAGCTTCAGTTTCTTTCCCATGAATTGATTATGTTAACAAAAGAATTGGGAGCTAAATAGAAATAGCCTGGGAAATGCAATTTTAGAGGCACTTATCAATGTCTATATTTCATTAATTATTTATAAAGTAGGTTTTTCAGGCAGAAACAATTTTTTCATTATATCTGTAACCATAAAAGATTAAAGATGCATTCATTTATTTTCTTCAACTTTAAAGTTCCAGGGAACGTATTCATTTTTAAAGAGAAGTAGTACTTGAGCCATGAATAAAGATACAGATTCATTTGACCAGGACTTGTTGGTCTGATTCATTAATAGTTTTTTTAAATGTTACAGTTCTTACGAAGCAATTTTTATTTCTTAAAAAAAAAAAAAACTCTGAGATTAATAACAGGTTAGAGTAGTTACTGTTACCAAAATGACTTTAGAATTCCACATAATTAGAATAATATAAAATATATGTCCTGCAACTAAATTCAAGGATGCTATTTTTAAAAACCATGACAACACCAGGAGTTAACTTCTGACCTGTTTCTCAGATCATTTTCTTTGATCCACAATCCAGTATTACAAAAAAAGAAAATCCCACAAGGAAGCACTGGACTTCAGAAGAGACAAGCCCAGTTAAAGAATTATCTTTCTTAAGAAGTGACTGGGATCAAGAGACACTGAGAGACCTCTTGTTTTCTTTCTCTCATTGCCTTGATTTGTTAGGGATTATAGCTCCTTAATAGAATTCACCCTCAGAGGTCCAATGTTTTATTTTGCTGGTTATTAGCAGAACTATTTATTTAAAACTCCAGGATTATTTATTCAAATATTACATGTTAAAAGCCAGAATAAGAAGATGTGGCAGAAAGAACACTGACAGGAGTCAGAAAACCTCGATTTCCATTCGATTTCCACAGAAACATATTGTGCAATCCAGAAACAGTGTCACATCCTTAGCATAAATGAATGGAATTGACTATATAAACTTTTATGAAAGTGAGCTCTAAAATCCTATTCTAGAACTCAGAAAGTTAATACTGAGTTTACAAACAAATGCGTTGAAAAGTCACCTTTGAAGTTTAGAAGCTGGATCTCAAATTCTAGGCCTATAAATGAAACCACAGGTTTACTGGAGCAGGTAAGAAAAACCTTGCGAAAATTTCTCAAAAGTAAAACTCATCAGAAATGTGCTTAATTCTTGCATTTTCCACATCTAAGCTTCTGGTCAATTAGAAAGACTATGGTCAAAAGGTACACGTTGCTTAGATGCTGGCATTCATTTAATTAAAAGGAAAAACGGAAGAAAATGAATTCTAAGAATGGGGAAAATGTTAATGTCTCAATTTGTTTTGTGCTGTGAGTCTGGGCAATTTATAAAGAACAGAGATTTATTTCTTACCATTCTGGAGTAATACACAGCAATTTTTGTAGCCTGCTTCTCTAAATTCTTCCATACTCTACCCATGACCCAGTTCCAGAGTGGCTTCCATTTTTAGATATTTGTTATAACAATGGTGCTACTCCTTGGTACCAGTTTTCTGTCTTAGTCCATTTTGTGCTGCTATAACAGGATACCTGAGTCTGGGTAATTTATAAAGAACAGAGATTTATTTCCTATAGTTCGGGAGGCTGAGGAGTCCAACATTAAGGTGCTGGTATCCGATGACGGCTTTTGTGTTGCATCTTCCCGTGGCAGAAGGTGAAAGGGTAAGAAAGCATGAGAAAGCAAGAGTGAGTTGAAATCACTTTTATCAGGAACCTGCTCCCATGATAATTATTCTCTTCCTGTGATAACAGCATTAATCCAGGGCAAAGCCCTCATGATCTAATCACCTCCTAAAATTTCCAGCTCTCCACACTGCTGCACTGAGAACCAACACGTGAACTTTGGGGGACACATTCAAACCATAGCAGCTAAGTAGCTCTCATTTTCCCCTTGTTTCCACATCCCCAGTCAAGCTACATGGAACATTTTTATTCCAATTAGAAGTAAATAGTTGTAGCTACTTCAGTTTAGTGAAATGTCACTGACTAGCATTTCATGAGACAAATTCAGTAAATAAACCTAAAGGTTCTTGCTAACACTTTTCTCCTACGAGTCTTAATATTTTCTTAATTTCATTTTAATTATCTTAGTTTAAAAGCCAGATTCTAAATGGGTTATGTAGAGTGACCAGTGGACAAAAACTACAGGAGTTATTTTAGGCTGAAGGCTTATTTATTTATTTTTTATTATGTATTTTTTGAGAGGGAGTCTTGCTCTGACACCCAGGCTGCAGTGTAGTGGCCCGATCTCAGCTCACTGCAACCTCCAACTCCCATGTTCAAGCTATTCTCCTTCCTCAGGCAATTCTCCTGTCTCAGCCTCCTGAGTATCTAGGATTACAAGCATGTGCCACCATGCCCAGCTAATTTTCATAATTTTAATTGTGATGGGATTTCGCCATGTTGGCTGAAGGCTTTTAAATGAGTATTTGCTCCTATTAGAGGCTGCCATGGTAGCCATTGCCAGATATGTACCTGGTACATAGGAGAGAGTTATTAAATGTTGGATTAATGAACAGACACACCTCAAACAGGCTTTGTCAGCCTATCCCAAGAGAGGGGTCACTTGTATGAGTGGCAAACAGGGGTTATGGGAAGAGTATATTTTACCTGTTACTGTATCTCTCTCTCCAAGCTCTCTACCGGCTCTCATGAAAATGTTGCTCTCTGTACCTTCCCTGACCATATATTTCCAGAAATGCCACATCACAAATATTACACAGGAAATAAAACATCTAAAATAATAAACTCTCTTACCAGAATGTCTTTCATCTGAACTACAACTTGTGCTAAATATTCAAACCTCAAAGCCCATGGAATTTCAAAATTTGGGGTTTCTGGTGCTGAATATTTTGTGATTTGCTTCTCTTGTGGCTTACAAATTTCTAGGTACTGGTACAAGTAAATATAGAGGTAAAAAATAAATAGCATTTATTGGGCAAGTGACTTTGAGAGCACACTGTAATGTGTTTGAGGAGAGATTTTATAACAAAATTGAGTTGGTCCAACAAAGGCTAATGTTTTGTAGCTCATTCAAACTTGTCTGTGTCATCAAATTGACACTTTTTACTTCATGCTATATCAGATAAAGTTTAATGAGTTTATCTCTAGGAGAAAGAGCTTCTTGTCAAACATGAAAATAAGAGAGAAAGGCGGTTTCCTCACTGAAATCAGTCAGTAACACACTGTGTCCATTATGAACCCTCACATTCAGTAAAGTGGAGAATGCCAGGATACTGCAGCAAATGGAGTTTGCTGAAGATCAAAGCAACTTAAGCTGCTATAACAGACTTTATGTTCTGTCTTTTCATTTCCTGTAGGTGGTGAGCTCCTGAATTGTGGTAATTACCAGTCCTTGATTGAAGGCAATTCGTTTCCTTCCTGACACTGAAAATATCAAAAAGCAAGCTGCCTCCCGATGGCTTAATTTATAGTTCATTTGTAATTATTCTAGCTAGTTGTAAGTAGGAGGCAAGAATTAAAATATGTTTTGTTTAAGAGATTCTTTGAAGTTCCTTGCTGGAGCTTATTTTTAAATACCCTCGGTAGTTTGTTTTATATTCACAACAAAGTAATTTGATCGCTTCAAATTCTTACTTACCAATTTTTAATTAGTTAGTTGTCAGTTAATAAAAAATTATACCTTATCCAATTACATTTTTATAAACATTTTTATCTTAAAATTCTATGACCTAATTAAATCGCAAAATTGAAATTGTGCATAAACTTTTTAGTTTGAAAGGTTTATAAAGAAGAAAGCATGTATAAAAATACACTCTAGCTTTCATTTTCAGATAGTGTTACCATATATATACATAATTTTTACTTTAGGTAGCTCCAAAAATAAAATTCTTACGATTGATAGGGAGCTGAGAAGAAATTTTACATAGTAGATATAACTTGTAATCATTTAAGATTAAGTTACATTTTCAGCAGATGTCCTAATAAATACAATAGTAGTAATTAGTATTACTATTAGGATAGTGCCTGAAATAAAGGGTGTAAACATTACATACAGCTTGGATAAAAAGCTGTAGGCTGGGAATCAAAAAACTTTAGACTGGAAACATACATGAAAAAACCTTCCAGTCAACTCCTGAGTTTTAAAATTAAAATTCAATTTCAGACAAATAATCTATCTTCAGTTAACTTGTCATTAGTGGCTCAATTGAGGCAATAATTTGTCTTCTACTTCTAATTTACTTATTCTGCTTTATTTAGATATACTGAGAAACAAACATGACTATGTGTGTTGAACCATTCTTATAATTATTAAATAGTCACAAGTTAAGCTTTTAACTGCAGAATAATACATAAACATATTTTATATAGTGCTATACATCTTGCAGATTACATTCCATTTTTTATTTCTTATTCTATATTTATTTCTTTTGTACCAGCATAATTATGCTAGTGCAGAAAAGTTTTAAAAAAGGGCAAATATACACAATTTTCACCATCATATATTATTTTCAGTTTTTACTTCTTAAATTTATCCATGCTTACATATCTTCTGAAGTTGTAATGATAAGGAAATATAATTTTTGTTCTGTCTTATTCAATTAACATTATATTATGACACATTCATAATTACTACTTTGGCAATTACTTAATATTTCATTGACTTAATTTGATAATTATCCAGTCATTTCTGCCTTGTGAGTGATTAGGTTATTTCTAACATTACTATTAAAAATACTGTTGTGAATTTATTTGTGTACATTGCTTTTCTATATTGTCTTTTGAATTATTTTTTGTTGATAAATCATATTACACTTATATGGATACATTATGTTATATAGGCTTGTGTGTTTAAACAGCACAGTCCCCCTTTTACCTGAAGAGGAAGGTGAAACAGCAGAGAAGCTGGTCCTCTGTGCAGAAGGGTACCCAGAAGTCTGAAAAGATAATTTATAGGACATCTCCCCAAATCAGTCCCAGCAGTCTTTCCTAAAATTTTCAACAATACAATTTCTCAGCACCTTTTTAAGATGTAGGTTTTTAATAAAGTTAAGGCATTTCTAGACTAAACCAAGGTAAAGCATTAGCTAACACATGTGTAGGGGCTAGTTTATATGATTAATTCCCATTACCAATCATAAATTCTTAAGCAGCATAGACTCAATTCTTCAAATAAGCATTAAGAAGAACAATATTGGATGTTCTGATGTCTCTTAAGTGAAAGGAAATAGAGAATTGAATTTCAGTCTCTCATACATCAGAAACATGTTTCCTACACAAAACACATATGAGTCAATGAAAAGGCCCTTCTTTTTCACAAATTCTCTAGGATTTGGGCTCAGGATTTACAAGATTGTTGTGATTTACTTACTCATTATTGTTTAGCATTTACTGTCCTGGAATATACAGCTATACAGCTCCCATTTATTGCAAAACTGCAGTGTCTCAGCCACTTTTTTTCTTGATTTCATTTAGTTCTTATAATAACTCTATGTGGTATCAATTCTCTCATTTTACATATGTGAACACCAAGGCCCAGAATGTTGAAGTATTTTGCATAAAATCACAAGTTCTGAGTTATAAAGTGGCATAGGCAAAATTCTCCTTTCTCTGAATGATGATTCTATAAGTACCCCTTAAAGAGCAGGGATTTCTACCATAATATGTTAATAGCTTTTTGGGGCTATCTGGATTCTCTTGTGATTTTTCTATTCATAAAACTTACAAAAGCTCTTAGTTAATTATTTTTCCCAGAATGTCAGTTATGCTGGACATTTACTCTACCGTTAAACACTTAACTAGAGAAATACAAGTGGGACCACATTCGTGACCCAAAATGAACTTTTCAAAATTTTATAAAATGTTATAATATTTAACCTTCATGACTAAAGTGTACTAAAGTCACAACAGATATTCCAAATCCGCAGTTGTGTTGCCAATGGAATCTCAACTATATTAATTTAGATTTAACAACCACTCTGATTCATTTATTTAGATTCAAATCCCCCCAAAAAAACATAAGATGAAGTCTCTTGATTTTTACTAAAATGTCTCTAAATATAAGCCCTAAAAAGCAATTAACTCTGATAAGGTGTTTGGATCTGAAAAATTTTGGAGAAGAAAAAGAATGTTAAAAATGTACCTGCGCCATTAGCATAGCAACTTCAGATTTAATGGCTTTTTTTGTTAAATTTTGTTCAGTAACCAAGCTGATCTCTCAGAAAATTATTTAAAATTACTCACAAGAATGTAAATATGTAGTGTTGAAATAATCTTGGTACAGAATTAAAAAAAAAAAAATCATTTTTTTCACTGCTTCAAAAATTTCACCCAAGAAAGGATTGAACGAATTCTAAGTTTTTGAAGTTCAAGAATTCTACCACAAATTTAACTTCAAGAAGAAAATACTTTAAGTTATAATTAATGTATTATTGATAAATGTTTAGGATTAAAAAGTTTCATGCTAGAAATACACACACACACATGCACACACACACAAAAAAAAAACAAAAACAAAAAAAAACACAGTTTTGTATCCATAATAAGTAGAAAGATAGTGTTTGATATGGTTTGGCTCTGTGTACCACCCAAATCTCATCTTGAATTATATTCTCATAATTCCTATAACGGAAGAAACTGGTGGGAGATAATTTGAATCACGGGGGCAGTTTCCCCCATACTGTTCATGGTAGTGAACAAGTCTCACGAGATCTGATGGTTTCATCAGGGGTTTCCACATTTGCATCTTCCTCATTTACTATTGCTGCCCCCATGTAAGAAGTGCCTTTCACCTCCCGCCATGTTTCTGAGGCCTCCTCAGCCATGTGAAACTGTAAGTCTAATTAAACCTCTTTTTCTTCCCAGTCTTGGGTATATCTTTAACAGCAGCATGAAAACAGACTAATACAGTAAATTGGTACCAGTAGAGTGGGGTGTTGCTGAAAAGATACCCAAAAATTTGGAAGCGACTTTGAAACTGTGTAACAGGCAGAGGTTAGTACAGTCTGGAGGGCTCAGAAGATAGGGAAATGTGGAAAAGTTTGGAACTTCCTAGAGACTTATTGAATGGCTTTGACCTAAAGCCTGAGAGAACTTGAACTTGAGAGATGATTTAGGGTGTCTGGTGGGAGAAATTTCTAAGCAGCAAAGCATTCAAAATGTGACTTGGGGCCAGGAACAGTGGCTCATGCCTGTAATTTCAGCACTTTGGGAGGCTAAGTCAGGTGAATCACTTGAGGTCAGGAGTTCGGGACCAGCCTGGCCAACATGGTGAAACCCTGTCTCTATTAAAAATACAAAAAGGAACCAGGTGTGGTGGCACATGCCTGTATTCCCAGCTACTTGGGAGGCTGAGGCAGGAGAATCTTATACTAGGAGGCAGAGGTTTTAATGAACCAAGATCATACCACTGTACTACAGACTGGACACTACAGTGAGATTCTGTCTCAAAAAAAAAAAAAAAAGTGACTTAGGTGCTGTTAAAAGCATTCCATTTTTTTGGCCGGGCATGGTGGCTCAAGCCTGTAATCCCAGCACTTTGGGAGGCCGAGGCGGGTAGATCACGAGGTCAAGAGATCAAGACCATCCTGGTCAACATGGTGAAACACCGTCTCTACTAAAAACACAAAAAATTAGCTGGGCATGGTGGTGCGTGCCTGTAATCTCAGCTACTCAGGAGGCTGAGGGGGGAGAATTGCCTGAACCCAGGAGGTGGAGGTTACGGTGAGCCGAGATCGTGCCATTGCACTCCAGCCTGGGTAATGAGAGTGAAACTCCATCTCAAAAAAAAAAAGCATTCCATTTTAAAAGAGAAACAGAGCATAAAAGTTAGAAAATTTGCAGCCTGAAGATGCAGTAGAAAAGAAAAACTCTTTTTTGTTTTTTGAGGAGAAATTCAAGAAATTTGTATAAGTAACAAGGAGCCAAATGTTAATCCCAAGATAATGGGGCAAATGCCTCCAGGGCATGTTATAAGTCTTCATGGCAGCCCCTCCCATCACAAACCCAGAAGCCTAGGAGGAAAAAATGGTTTCATGGGCCAGGCCTAGGGTCCTCATGCTGTGTGCAGTCTAGGGACTTGGGGCCCTGCATCCTAGCTGTTCCAGCCATTGCTAAAAGGGGCCAAGGTATAGCTTGGCCCATGGTTTCAGAGGGTGCAAGCTCCAAACCTTGGCAGCTTCCATGTAGTGTTGGACTTGAAGGTGCACAGAAGTCAAGAATTGAGGTTTGGGAACATCTGCCTTGATTTCAGAAGATGTATGGAAACGCCTGGATGCCCAGGCAAAAGTTTGCTGCAGGGGCAGGGCTTTCATGGAGCACCTTTGCTAAGGCAGTGTGGAAGGGAAATGTGGGGTTGGAGCCCCACAGAGAGTCCCTATTCAGGGCACCACCTAGTTGAGCTGTGAGAAGAGGGCCATTGTCCTCCAGACCCCAGAATGGTAGATCTACTGACAGCTTGCACGATGTGCCTGGGAAAGCTGCAGACACTCAACACCACCCTGTAAAAGCCACAGGGCCAGAGCTACCCAAGACTATGGGAACCCACCTCTTATATCAGCATGACCTGAAAGTGAGACAAGAGGTTAAAGGAGATTATTTTGGAGCTTTAGATTTTGACTGCCTCACTGGATTTCAGACTTGCAGAGGTCCTGTAACCACTTTGTTTTGGCCAATTTCTCCCATTTGGAATGGCTGTATTTTATCCAATACCTGTATTCCCATTGTGTCTAAGCAAGTAACTAGCTTGCTTTTGATTTTACAAGCTGATAGGTGGAAAGGACTTGACTTGTCTCAGATGAGACTTTGGACTGTGGACTTTTGGGTTAATGCTGAAATAAGACTTTGGGAGACTGTTAGGAAGGCATGATTGGTTTTGAAATGTGAGGACAGGAGATTTAGAGGGGTCAGGGTGAAATGATATGGTTTTGTTCTGTGTACCCACCCAAATCTCATCTTGAATTGTATTCTCATAATTCCTATGTGTTTCGGGGGGGACCCAGTGGGAGAAAATTTGAATTATGTGGTTGGTTTCCCCATACTGTTCTTGTGGTAGTGAATAAGTCTCATGAGATCTCATGGTTTTATCAGGGGTTTTTGCCTTTGCATCTTCCTCATTTTCTCTTGCCACCACCATTTAAGAAGTGTCTTTCACCTCCTGCCATGATTCTGAGGCCTCCCTGGCCATGTGAAACTATAAGTCCAATGTAACCTCTTTTTCTTCCCAATGTCGGATATGTCTTTATCAGCAGTATGAAAGTGGACTAATATGGTGGCCATAAATAGATCTTGAACTTTTAACTATGAAGAAAGAAATTTTGCTACATATTCAGCCTACCTTTACACAGTTAGCTAAGCTCTATATAATTACATCATTACAAATATAGTATATGATGTGTTAAGTCCTATGAAAAGGAAAGAACATGATTCCATGTAGGTGCACACAGGTCTCAAAATTTGCTTGTAAACAGTTTGGTATTTAACACATAATTTCTGATAGAAAATATTTTAAAATTATAGCCTCTCCCCACCTGAAACCTATTGAATGTGTAATTAAGTTGAATTGTGGTTGTGGTGCTTGAGACAGAACACTGAGATCAGAAAGGAAGGAGGCAGAGAACACTTATTTACTTCTAAACACTCATTTACTTCTCCTTTCTGGCTATGGGGCTGGCTTTGGATAAAATTTGGCACAGGCATATACAAGGGAATTTTATTACTTCTTTATATTTATTCCTCTTTCACTTGAATATTGCTGTTAGCTGGGTAGATTATGTTCACTTCCTAACTTAAATCATGCTTATTAGCACACTTCCTGGCAGCAGTCTACCCCTCAGACTACTCTGTGTCTCAAAATCACCTCCTCTCTTCTTGTTCCTACTACAGTGCCTTGCACATAGAAAGCACACAATAATTATACATTAAAAGAATGAATGAAATAAGAAACATAGAAAGTATTAGAGAAAGCACCAAACTAATAGAAAGAAAAGATGTGGCTTTAACTGATTCTTTGCCTCTTTACTTCCTCTACATTTACATTCTCAGCTATTCTTCAAGTTTTATATGGTTGTTGTTTTGTACAATGATTTCTTGAAGGCAAAAGATTGAACTTCAGCAAGGTTGGGTGGGAGGGCATCAGTGCAGATGTTTTATTCACATTTTTAGAATTGGCATTGCCAAAGGTCTCATTTTTAAATGATGTAAAAAATGAGGCTGTATAGCCTGATTCATAATGCTTAAAACACCATCATGAATCATTATGAAACAAAGTAAAAACATATTTGTCGTATGATATAGCAGTTCTAGACTTGCCTCACGTGTGTTTCAAATGGTGATGGTTCCTTAAGAAGTCACATCTCTGTGCTATCTAACACATAAAGAGGCACGATAAAACAGTACAGCTACTGTGCTCCTCCTCTATGAATGTAGTTCATGGCCGACAGTGCTCAATGCTGAGTGTGGCACCCGTGGTAATTCATGGGCGAGGTGCCTCCTTAGGCCTTTCCTGTGTTGCATACCTATCTCATTGCTAAGCTGCATCTGGTTAGAAAGCCCATGCACATGCTCTTGTATGGTCAAAAAGGAGAGACTGCCTCTATACAGAACTCACTCAATGCCCGGCATGGGCACATGGCAGGCTGACAGCCAAAATGTGCCCACTAAGCCCCTAACAAATGAATCATGAATTTGGGTGACTGGAGAGACAAATGTTTACCATGGAATGGTAACAAAAAAGTCTGGGCTTTTTGCCATTTAGGAAAAGAAAAAAAAAAAAGAAGAAGCATGTGAACCTTCTTATCCTTTCCTGGATAGAGCTCTGAGAAGGTGTAGTACAATCAACTCAGTCTTTGCAGGGGCATATTGACAACAAAATTAGACTTTGTATAATTTCACAATTTTATATGTGTGTGTCTGTGTGTGTGTGTGTGTGTCTGTGTGTGTGTAGTGAATTTCTCTCTTGTGGTAACTGATTTGCTTTACTATAAAACAAAGTAGGATTATACTATTATAATTTATCCTTTCCTATCACATCCTTTTTAAATTTAAGACTGGAGCAAATAAACTGGTTATTACTTATTAGACACCAAGAATAAAGAGAGAATAATATAAGGTTTTTGAACATGGGCCTTTTCTCTGCTTAGTATCAATTCTAGCTCTGCCACTATCTGGCTGTGGGAAGTTTGGCAAGTTAGTTAACATCTTCCTCTATAATGTGGTCATTGAGACTAGACAATATGTGTATATGTATTAAGTGCCTGGAACAGGTTACTAATAAATACCAGTTGAAAATTATTTATTTGCAGAGGATGATAGTGGATAAGAGGCAGGACTAGCTTGTAGCTCCCACCCAGATGCACAGAGCAGCATGTGGAAACTCACATAGAGAACTTTTGCTCCAAGAACTATCACAGAAACATACCAGGAAAGTTGAAATAATCTACAGACCCTTTGAAGGAATGGAATCACTGCTGCAGGCTCTCTGAGATGTCAAAAAATCATGAGTTGAGTTGTTTTCTCAGCAGGGAGGCTGGTGGTCTGGGACATATTGTCTGCCTGTCACCAGCTGCCCGGAAATAGACTCAGTGCTGCTGAAGGGACATGGTAGGAGTAAGACCAGCCTTCAAGACTGCAGGCTGTGTGGGAGCAGAGTGAGGCCAGTGACTGCCAGCTTTTCCCCACTTCTCTGGCGACCTGTATGATGCAGCAGAGGCAGTGATAATCCCCCTGGGAATATAACTTCATTAGACGGGGAACCACACCCCCAACCATACAGCAGCCACAATAAGCCCCACACAAGGAGAGGCTGGAGTCAGACACACCCATCTCTGTCCTCACCTGGTGGTCTTTCTTTATTCACCCTGGTAGCCGAAGACAATGGTCATAATCTTTTGGGAGCCCTATGGTCTGGTCCATCTTCTGTGAAACCTGAATACTTAACCAGGTATCCCTAGGACAAGTTTTCATCCTTCCTATAGGATCACAGCTGATGCGCTCTTGAAAGCGTCACCTTCTGGCTAGAGGCCAACTGACACAAAACCAGTGCACTAAAAACAAACCTAACCAAAAACCCTCACAGAGTCTATTTCACTCCCCTGCTACTTGCACCAGAGCAGGTGCTGGTTCCACAGCTGCAAGACCTAAAGACAGACTATATTGCAGTACTCTTTGCAGACACTCCTTAATACCAACTTGGAGCCCAGTAGCTCTGCTGGGTGGCTAGACCCAGAGGAGCAAAAGCAATCACTACTGTTTCGTCTCAGTGAGCCCCATTCTTAGGGGAAGGGGGAGAACAGCATATCAAGGGAACACCCTTGGGATGGAAGAATCTGAAAAGCAGCCCTTGAGTCCCAGATTTTCCCTCTGACATAGTCCACCCAAACAAAAATGAATGAGAAAAACAATTCTGGTAATAAGATTAAACAAACTATTTAACACTCCCAAAAGATCATACCAGCTTATCAGCAATGGATCCAAACCCAAACAAAATCTCTAAATTACCAGAAAAAGAATTCAGAAGGCTGATTATTAAGCTAATCAAGGAGGCACCAGAGAAATGTGAAGTCCAACTTAAATAAATAAAAAAACATGATATAGGATACAAAACGAAAATTCTTCAGTGAAACAGAAAGCATAAATAAAGAACAATCACAGCTTCTGGAAATCAAGGGCACACTTAGAGAAATTCAAAATTTGCTGGAAAGTCTCAGCAATATAGTGAAACAAGCAGAAGAAAGAACTTCAGAGTATCGACAAGGCTTTCAAATTAACCCCATCCATTAAAGAAAAAGAAAAAGGAATTTTTAAAAAATGAGCAAAGCCTCCAAGAAGTTTGGGACTATGTTAAACATCAAGGAAGAAGAGTAATCTAAAAGTTTAGAAAACATATTTGAGAGAATAATCTAGACATCCAAATGCAAAAAGCTCAAAGAACACCTGGAAAATTCATCACAAAAATATCAGTGCCTAGGCACATAGTCATCAGGTTATCTGAAGTCTAGATGAAAGAAAGAATCTTTAGAGCTGTGATGCAAAAGCATCAGATAACCTCTAAAGGAAAATCTATCAGATTAACCACAGGTTTCTCAGCAGAAAGCTACGAAATGGAGTGGGGTCCTATTTTTAGCCTCATTAAACAAAACAATTATCAGTCAAAAATTTTGTATCCAGCAAAACTAAGCTTTATAAACGAAGGAAAGATACAAAGTTTTCCAGACAAACAAATGCTGCAAGAATTCACCACTACCAGGCCAGCACTACAAGAACTGCTTAAAGGAGCTCTAAACCATGAAACAAATCCTCAAAATACACCAAAACAGAACCTCTTTAAAACATAAACGTTACAAGATCTATAAAACAATAACACAATGAAAAACAACAACAAGGTATTCAGGCAACAAGGTATTTCACAAAGCACAATGAATGAAATAGTACCTTATATCTCAATGTTAACATTGAATGTAAATGGCCTAAGTGCTCCACTTAAAAGGTGCAGAATGGCAGAATGGGTAAGAATTCACCAGCCAAGTTTCTGCTGTCTTCATGAGACTCACCTAACACATAAGGACTCACATGAATTTAAGGTAAAGGGTTGGAAAAAGACATTCCATGGAAATACACACCAAAAGTAAGCAGAAGTAGCTATTCTTACATCAGACAAAACAAATTTTAAAGCAAGAGCAGTTTAAAAGGACAAAGAAGGACATTAAATAATAATAAAATAATTAGTCCAACAGGAAAATATCACAATTCTAAATATACATGCACCTAACACTGGAACTCTCAGATTTATAAAACAGTTACTTCTAGACCTAAGAAATGAGACAGACAGCAACACAATAATAGTGGGAAATTTTAATACTCCACTGACTGCACTAGATAGTACATCAGGACAGAAAGTCAAGAAACAATGGACTTAAATTATACCCTACAACAAATAAACTTAATAGATATTTACAGAATATTCTACCCAACAACTGCAGAATATACATTCTATTCACCAGCACATGAAACATTCTCCAAGACAGACCATATGATAGGCCACAAAATAAGTCTCAGTAAAGTTAAGAACACTGAAATTATATCAATTACTCTCGCAGAATACAAAGGAGTAAAATTGGAAATCACCTCCAAAAGGAACCCTTAAGCTATGCAAATATATGGAAATTAAATAACCTGCCCTGAATTCTCATTAGGTAAACAGTGAAATCAAGATAGAAATTAAAAAATTCTTTCAACTGAGTAATAATAGTGATACAACCTATCAAAATATCTGGGATACAGCAAAAGCAGTGATAAGAGGAAAGTCCATAGCATTACCTGCCTATCTCAAAAGTCTGAAAGAGCACAAATAGGCGATCTCAGGTCACACCTCATAGAACTGGAGAAACAAGAACAATACAGACCCAAACCCAGCAGAACAAAAGAAATAACCAAAATCAGAGTGTAACTAAATTAAATTGAAATGAAAAAGTACAAAAGATAAATGAAACAAAAAGCTGTTTTTTTTAGAAATATAAATAAAATAGACCATTAGTGAGATTAACCAAGAGAAGAAGTGAGAAGATCCAAGTAAGCTCAATTAGAAATGAAATAGGAGCTGTTACAACTGATACCACAGAAATACAAAAGATTATTCAAGGCTGCTATGAACACCTTTATCTGCATAAACTAGTAGACCTAGAAGAGATGGATACATTCTTGGAAATATGCAACCTTTCTAGATTAAACCAGGAAGATATAGAATCTCTCAACAGACCAATAACAAGCAGCAAGATTGAGATAGTAATAAAAAAATTGCCAACAGAAAAAGTCCAGAACCAGATGGATTCACAGGTGAATTCTATAAGACATTCGAAGAATTGATAGCAATTTTATTGAACTATTACAAAAGATATAGAAAGAGGGAACCCTCCCTGAGTCATTCTATGAAGCCAGAATCATCCTAATAGCAAAACCAGGGAAGAACATAACAAAAAAAGAAAATCACAGACCAATATCCCTGATGAAATAGATGCAAATGTTCTCAACAAAATCCTAACGAATCATACCCAACAGCATATCAAAAAGATAATCCACCATGATTAAGTGCGTTTCCTACCAGGTATAGAGGGATGGTTTAACACATGTAAGTCAATAAATGTGATACACCACATAAACAGAATTAAAAGCAAAAATCACATGATCATTTCAATAGACACAGAAAAAGCATTTGACAAAATCCAACATCTTTTTATGATTGTAATACTATAATGGCAGTACATAAATCAATGCCAATTCTGGGATGGATGTTAAAAGACAAAAGTATTAGAATAACTATAAATACACAAAACAAAAAGATGTAATTTGTGGAGTCATTAACATAAAGTCTGTGTGGAACAACAAAAGAGTAGAGGTTTTCTTTATGCAGTTGAAGTTAAATCATCATTAGTTCAAAATATACCGTTACAAATAATAAATGTTGTATGTAAGTCCTAGGGTAAGTACAAAGAAAACACCTATAGAAAGATACACAAAAGAAATGAGAAAGAAATCAAAGCATGTTATTACAAAAAAAAAAAAAAAATCAGTGAAACAAAAGAAGAGAGGAAAAGAAGTGCAAGAAATTATAAGAGAGAAGACAATTTGCAAGATAATAATGGTAAGACCTCCCCTATCAATCATTACTTTAAATTTAAAGAGATTAAACTCCCAAATCAAAAGAAACAGAGTGTCTATCATGAGATACCATTTCACACCAGTTACAGTGGCTATTATCAATAAGTCTAAAAATAATAGATGCTGGAAAGTTTGCAGAGTAAATGGAATGCTCATACGCTGCTGGTGAAAATATAAATTAATTCAGCCATTGTGGAAAGCAGTTTAGCAATTTCTCAAAGAACTTAATACAAAATTACAGTTCAACCCAGCAATGCCATTATTGGGTATATACACAAAGGAATATAAATTATTCTACCATAAAGACATATGCATCCATATATTCATTGCAGCACTATTCATAATAGAAAAGACACGGAATCAACCTAAATGCCCATCAATGGTAGACTGGACCAAGAAAACATGGTACATATATACCATGGAGTACTACACAAACCATAAAGAAAAAGACAAGACCATGTCCTCTGTAGCAACATAGATAAAGCTGGAGACCATTATCCTAAGCAAACTAACACAAGAACAGAAAAGCAAATACACATGTAGTCGCATGTAAGTGAGCACTAAACATTGAGTACCTATGGACACAAAGAGAGAACAATAGACACCAGAATATACCTGAAGGCAGATGGGGGCAGGTGAGTGAGGATTTCAAAACTATTTATCAGATACAATGCCTATTATCTGGGTGATAAAATAATCTGTACAACAAACTCGCATGACATGAAATTTAACTATATATATAATGAACTTGCACATGTAACTCTGAACCTACAATAAAAGTTAAACAAAAACTAGAAAGTGGTTTACAAATATAAACTATGATTTAGTTTTTTCACCTGAAAAGAAAATGCTATTTAGTTAGCTCCTAAAGAAAATCCAAGAAGTGGTAAGTGTGTAATGACTTAGTAGCACAATAAGAACCATAGGTAGAACATATAGCTGTTGACCTCACCACGAGTCATCCAACATTTCCCAGGCAGTGGGAACTTATCCCATGACTTATTCGTCAGAAATACCAAAATAATTCTGAAAGTTAGGAATGCTTTTTAGGTGACACTAGCAGTGAGAAATGTGATATAGGAGGGAATAAAGAAAGCAATTTATTCTATATTAACTAATTCAGTGTCTTGGTTCCATTCAGCGTCATACTGATTAAATTTAATACAATTATTTATTAACACAGCTTATAATTCAAGTAAAAAACAGTTAAAAAAAAAATCAAATGAAGAGAATTATTCACACCACTCGGACTGCTGCTATCAATGCATGTCTCCCAGCATAGTGTCTTATGGGGATTTTAAAAATTAAGTCTGTGCTTAAAAGTGGTTAAAATTATCAGGGAAGCTATATTGTCTGAGAGAACAATGGTTTTCTTTCTGATGACAAACACTGATACAGCAGTGGTGGGAAACTGAGGTTTTGAGTTTCATATGGCAGCCCATGTTGACCAATTTCAATTAATATGAATAGATGAAATGTGCTTTTATTGTGGTGCAAGATACATGATTAAAAGTTATCTGTAAGGTCAAAACTAGAGTAATTTGACGAAAAACAAATTTCTCCAAGAAAAATAACAGCCACAATATCATTAAGTGTAGCCTGTGTTAAGTATGGTTCTAGTGCAAGGGTCAGCAAACTGTAGCCTTTGGGCCAAATCCAGCCCACACCTGTTGTTTTTGTTCTTAATTGTGCTAAAAATAACATATGAACTACCCTAGAATTCATTTTAAACCGTACAATATAGTATTGTTAACTGTATGTGAATGGTTATATAACAGGTTTCTAGGAGTTTTTTATTTTTCATGGTTAAAATTTATACCTGTTTCCTATTTCCACCTCCTCCTAGCCCCAGGCAACTATCATTTTACTTTCCGCTTCTATGAATTTGATTATTTTTGACATCTCGTGCAAGTAGAATCATACAGTATTTTCCTTCTGTGACTGGCTTATTTCATTCATCATAATGTTCTTAAGGTTTCTCCATGCTATAGCACATAACAGGATTTTCTTCTTCTTTAGCTGATCAATATTTCATTGTATGTATATACCACATTTTCTCTTTCATTATTGTTATACTTTAAGTTCTGGGATACATGTGCAGAATGTGAAGGTTTGTTACATAAGTATACACATGCCATGGTGGTTTGTTGCACCTGTCAACCTGTCATCTACTTTAGGTATTTCTCATAATGCTGTCCCTCCTCTATTTCCCTGGCCCCCAACAGGCCCTGGTGTGTGATGTTCTCCTCCTAGTGTCCATGTGTTCTCATTGTTCAACTCCCACTTATGAGTGAGAACAAGCAGTCTTTGGTTTTCTGTTTTTGTGTTAGTTTGCTGAGAATGATATTTCCAGCTTCATCCATGTCCCTGCAAAAGTACATGAACTCATCCTTTTTTATGGCTGCATAGTATTCCATGACATATATGTGCCACATTTTCTTTATTCAGTCTATCACTGATGGGCATTTGAGTTGGTTTCAAGTCTTTGCTATTGTGAACGGTGCTGCAATAAACATATGTGTTCATGCATCTTTAGAGTTGAAAGATTTATATTCCTTTGGGTGTATACCCAGTAATGGGATTGCTGGATCAAATGGTATTTCTAGTTCTAGATCCTTGAGGAATCTCCACACTGTCTTTCACAATGATTGAACTAATTTACATTCCCACCAACAATGTAAAAGTGTTCCTGCTTTTCCACATCCTCTCCAACATCTGTTGTTTCCTGACTTTTTAATGATCACCATTCTAACTGGTGTGAGATGGTATCTCATTGTGGTTTTGATTTGCATTTCTCTAGTGACCAGTGATGATGAGCTTTTTTCATATGTTTCTTGGCCACATAAATTTTTTTTGAGTAGTGTCTGTTCATATCTTTCACCTATTTTTGATGAGGTTGTTTGTTTTTTTCTTGTAAATTTGTTTAAGTTACTTATAGATTCTGGATATTAGCCCTTTATCAGATGGATAAATTGAAAACAATTTCTCCCATTTTGTAGGTTGCCTGTTCACTCTAATGATAGCTTTTTTGCTGTGCAGAAGCTCTTTAGTTTAATTAGATCCCATTTGTCAATTTTGGCTTTTGTTTCCATTGCTTTTGCTGTTGTTTGTTTGTTTTTAAAATAAAGATGGGGTTTCACCATTTTGGTCAGGCTGGTCTTGAACTCCAGACCTCAGGTGATTCACCCACCTTGGCCTCCACAGTGTTTGGATTACAGGCATGAGCCACAATGCCCAGCCTGCTTTTGGTGTTCAAGTTATGAAGTCTTTGCCCATGACTATGTCCTGAATGATATTGCTTAGGTTTTCTTCCAGGGTTCTTATGGTTTTAGGTGTTATATTTAAGTCTTTAATCCATGCTGAGTTAATTTTTGTATAAAGTGTAAGGAAGGGGTTCAGTTTTAGTCTTCTGCATATGGTTAGCCAGTTTCTCAACACCACTTATTGAATAGGGAATCCTTTTCTGATTGCTGACTTTTGTCAGGTTTATCAAAGATCAGATAGTTGTAGATATGGGGCATTATTTCTGAAGACTCTGTTTCATTCCATTGATCTATATATCTGTTTTTATATAAGTACTATGCTATTTTTGTTACTGTAGCCTTGTAGTATAATTTGAAGTCAGGTAGTGTGATGCCTATAGCTCTGTTCTTTTTGCTTAGGATTTTCTTGGCTATATGGGCTCTTTTTTGGTTCTATATGAAATTTAAAGTAGTTTTTTTCTAATTCTGTAAAGTCAATGGTAGCTTGATGGGGATAGCATTGAATCTATAAATTATTTGGGCAGTATGGCCCTTTTCATGATATTGATTTTCCTATCCATGAGCATGGAATATTTTTTCCATTTGTTTGTGTCCTCTTTTATTTCCTTGAGCAGTAATTTGTAGTTCCCCTTGAAGAAATCCTTCACATCCCTTCTAAGTTGTACTCCTAGGTATTTTATTCTCTTTGTAGAAATTGTGAATGGCAGTTCACTCATGATTTGGCTCTCTGTCTATTATTGGTGTACAGGAATGCTTGTGATTTTTGCACATTGATTTTGTATCCTGAGACTTTGCTGAAGTTGCTTATCAGCTTTAGGAGATTTGGGGCTGAGAAGATGGAGTTTTCTAAATATGCAATCACATCATCTGCAAACAGAAACAATTTGACCTCCTCTCCTCCTATTTGAATACCCTTTATTTTTTCTTTTGTCTGACTGCCTTGGCCAGAACTTCCAATACTATGTTGAATAGGAGTAGAGAGAGAGGGCATCCTTGTCCTGTGCCAGTTTTCAAAGCGAATGTTTCTAGCTTTTGCCCAGTCAGTATGATATTGGCTGTGGGTTTGTCATGAATAGCTCTTATTATTTTGAGATACATTCCACAAATACCTAGTTTATTGAGTTTTTAGCATGAAGAGGTATTGAATTTTATTTATTTATTTACTTATTTTTCAATTGAGAGCAGATACTGTTAATTGATCAGCTTAGAAAAATAATCATGGGAGACACCTTAGTTCATTCTTCTAATAAGCCTGTTGATCTGATCCTCCCTGTTGCCTGCATCTCCACCTTCTACAAAATGGGGGGTCTTTTTCTTCATTCCGCCCCGTGGAGAAGATAACTTAAAGGGCCACAGGAAGTTATTTGCTTCTTTGAAGTGTTTTCCAACAGTATAGATCTCATGAATCAGATCCTCCATGTAGATGATGCCATATTTTCCAAGAGATCGAGCAATCAGAGCGTTATCTGTCAAAGCAATTAGCTTCTTTTTGATCTTGCCATAACCACGTTTGTAGATTAGTTCATTTACTGACTTCAGATTTGGATACCCCCATGCAATATATGGCTCTACAATCCTCAGCATGTTAATTGAAGCCTTGTTGAGCTTCACAAAGGTTCCATTGAAGATTTGATGAAGGTGAAGAAGCTGCAACACCTTTCGGACCTTTGGGCTCACACCATTGATACCTCTGATCCTGATGACAAACGCCAGTTTATGTTCTGCAGGTACATAGAAGTTGCCAGCTTTCCTTACCATCCTCGCCATTCGAATTTCAGTTCTGTCTATCTTCCTATATTCCTTGTGATAATGATTCACTTTTTCATAGATAAGCTTCCTCCTCACCTTTCGAAGCATCTTTTGGGCAAACTTCTTTCTCAGGCGCTTGATCTTCAGCTCTGCGAAATTCCTTCACTTTTTCTTAAGGGTTTCCAGCACAGCAGCAACCTTCTTCTTCTTTTCTTCTACACCCTCCATAGTTCCAGCCGGAAAGAGAGGCAGTGTTGAATTTTATTAAAGGCCTTTTTTTTATCTATTGAGATAATCATGTGGTTTTTGTCATTGGTTCTCTTTATGTGATAGATTATGTTAATGATTTGCATATGTTCAACCAGCTTTGCATCCCAGGGATGAAGCCAACTCCAACTTAATCAAGGTGGATAAGCTCTTTGATGTGCTGCTAGATTCGGTTCGCCTGTATTTTATTGAAGATTTTTGCATCGATGTTCATCAGGGATATTGGCCTGAAATTTAAAGTAATTTATAGATTCAATGCTATACCCGTCAAGCTACCGTTGACGTTCTTCACAGAATTAGAAAAGAACTACTTTAAAGTTTGTATAGAACCAAGAAAGAGCCCACATAGCCAAGACAATCCTAAGCAAAAATAATGAAGTAGGGGGCCCAAAGTGGCTCCGGCCGGATGTTGTGGCGCTTGCGAAGGCGAGGCCAAGAGTTCAAGGCCAACCAACCTCAGCAACCTTACAAGCTCTCATTGATTGGCAAAAATAATAATAATAATAATGAAGCTGTAGGCATCACCCTACCTAACTTCAAAGTATACTACAAGGCTACAGTAACCAAAATAGCATGGTACTGGTACCAAAACATATATATTGGCCAATGGAATACAACTGAAGCCTCATAAATAACGCCACACATTACAACCATCTGATCTTTGACCTAACTGACAAAAACAAGCAATGGGGAAAGAATTTCCTATTTAATAAATGGTGTTGGGAAAACTGACTAGCAATATGCAGAAAACTGAAACTGGACTACTTCCTCACACTTTAGGCAAAAATTAATGCAAGATGCATTAAAGACTTAAATGTAACACCTAAAACTGTAAAAACTCTGGGAAAACACCTAAGCAATATCATTCAGGACATAGGCATGGGCAAAGACTTCATGACTTAAACACCAAAAGCAATGGAAACAAAAGCCAAAATGGACAAATGGGATCTAATTAAACGAAAGAGGTTCTGTACAGCAAAAGAAACTATCATTAGAGTGAACAGGCAACCTACAGAATGAGAGAAAATTTTTGCAATCTATCCATCTGACAAAGGGCTGATATCTAGAATCTGCAAGGAACTTAAATTTACAAGAATAAAACAACTCCATCAAAAAGTAGGTGAAAAATATGAACAGATACTTTTCAAAAGAAGACATTTATGTGGCCAAAAAATATGAAAAAAGCTCACCATTACTGGTCATTAGAGAAATGCACATCAAAATCACAATGAGATACCATCTCATGTCCATTAGAATGGTGATCACTAAAAAGTCAGGAAACAACAGAAGTTGGAGAGGATGTGGAGAAATAGGAACACTTTTGCACTGTTGATCGGTATGTAAATTAGTTCAACCATTGTGGAAGACAGTGTGGAGATTACTCAAGGATCTAGAACTAGAAATACCATTTGACCCAGCAATCTCATTACTGGGTATACACCCAAAGGATTATAAATCATACTCCTATAAAGACACATGCACACATATGTTTATTGCAGCACTGTTCATAATAGCAAAGACTTGAAGCCAACCCAAATGCCCAACAATGATAGACTGAATAAAGAAAATGTGGCACATATACACCATGGAATACTAGGCAGCCATGAAAAAGGATGAGTTCATGTCCTTTGCAGAGACATGGATGAAGCTAGAAACCATCATTCTCAACAAACTAACCCAGGAACAGAAAACCAAACACTGCATGTTCTCACTCATAAGTGGGAGTTGAACAATGAGAACACATAGACACAGGGAAGGGAACATCACACACCAGGGCCTGTCAGAGGGTGGGAGTCTAGAGGAGGGATAGCATTAGGAGAAATACCTAATGTAGATGATGGGTTGATGGGTGCAGCAAACCACCTTGTCACACATAAACCTATGTAACAAACCTTCACATTCTGTGCTTGTATCCCAGAACTTAAAGTATAATCATATTTTTTAAAAAGCTTTTATATGAAAAAAAGAGTGTACAGCATATTCGTGACCCTGTGCATAGTTGATTAATACTATATATATATGTTTTAGGAACCAGATGGAAAGAGCTGAGGCTGGACATTTCACAGGAAATTCTCAGATTAAGGGCTTTCTTTGTAAGCCATGCTAATGTGGACTTAATTCTGATTCTTATGATAAGACACTGTATAATTTTAAGCAAGAATGTGAAGACTTCTTTCTACTCAGACTTCAAAGCTCAAAGTTTTAACATCTTTTTCTCCTCCCAACTGGGCATTAATAGCCTATCTCCCATCCCTTAAATTGGATATCTGTATGCATAGCTCCTGTGGTTTACATGGTCTCAGCTGCTCCCACAGCCTGATCTGGCTTTGAGTTCTCTTTTTATATTGGCCAACCTAGAATTTTCCTTTCACTTGAAATCAGTTTATATATATTTTAAAATTTTATTACGTATTATCTTAAACTTTTTGCTATCTGTAGTGTCAGAGCAGAGCCCTTTTCAAAGAAGCTTAATTGCCATATTATCATAAAAGTCAATAAAATACAGATATTACTCCTACATCTGTTGTATTATTCTAAAAAATTAAAAATGAAATTATGTGATATTTAATTCCTTCAACAGAGCATAGCATAATGTGACTAATAATACTGCATTGTATTTTTAAAATATCATATTTCCCCAATATTAAAGGGTTCAGAGACACTACAGAAGAGAGTGAAGAAACTACAGTGATGAGAGACTTAATAAATGAGCAAGGATAAATCATTATAGTGTTGCTAAAATACTACGAAGTCTTCAGAGGGCTTCACATTATAGATGCTCAACTTATGATGGGGTCACGTCCTCATAAACCCACCCTGAAGTCAAAACATCATAAACCGAACTATTTTAAGTTAGGGACCCTCTGTACTTAATATAATTCTGTATGCCTATGTAGATTCTAATTGACTCCACAAAGATCTTTAAACCTTATTATTTAACTACACGTTTTGCTGTTTATGAAAAAAGTACAAAAATAATATCTATTTATAAAAATGCAAGCAATAGACAGAATAAAATGTGAAAATTGCCCTTTACTCACCAGTTCCCAGAGATAACTATTTGATGTATAAGTATTTGATATGTGCTTTTTCAGACTTTTCTAATTACATATAAACATATATGCATATGCATGTATATGTATATATACAAATACACACATACACATGTCTATCTATATAGGAGGTTAAAATACTAGAAGTAGCATTGCTGCATTAAACAGTAATCTTACATTTTGAAAGCATTATTGAATCTTTCTAAATATCTCTAGACAAAAACATTTTTATTAGAAGGAGGTATTTTTCCAAGGAGTAAATTTTACTAGTGACAGAGAGAGACTTTTTTAGATTACCTTGAAATTGAATGTCGTAGATGGTTATTTAATAACTGTCCATATTTGAATAAAACATTTCCTTACATTAGCACATGAGTGCTGTCATTTAGGGTTTTTTCTCTGATACTATTTAACGGGCACATCCTTGAGGCCAAGCACAGTACTAGGCACTTGATATATATCATCCCACTTCATTCAACAAAACCATGTGAAGAAGATGTCATTATTCTCATTTTACGGAAGAAAATATGAAATTCAGCTATGGTAAGCACCTTGAAAAAAATTACAAACCTTTTAAAGAAGTGAATTACTAAGAAATAAAGTTCTGATGAATAACTGTAAAACAGCTATCATAATGTATATTTCTACCTCAAATATTTGAGGTTAGAATATGTCACAATTAGTATCCATTGGATTGATTTTATTTTGATCAAAAGTCATAGCTTTAGCTCAAAACAGAATAAACAGAGCTAGCTAGTTATTTTGGGTATTTTCAGGAAAGGAAAAGTTTAGAGAAACAATATTTGAAAAATCATGAATTAATTCTAATGGCTACATCCCAGAAATTTTGCATGCAATATAGCTATTCTTGCAATAGAATAGAAGAAAATGATTTTATCCCCATTTAGAGATAAAGAGATTGAAATGTAGGGAGGTTAGGTTAATCATCCAAAGTCAACTGTCTGGTATATTGTAAGGCAGGAATCCAAGGCCACTTCTGTCTACAGAGAGAGATTACAAGTCCAAATATTTGCAAAACTGGAGATAAAATACATCGTCGAATCAAATAGATGTAATCCAAAAGATAGTAACAGGGTTTACGGATTAATGCCTCATGTCTGAGTAGGCATGTGTGATCTACTCATTTGTATCCCTGGTTTAGACATTTTAAAAGAATAAGCGAAAGAATGAATGGCAACCAAGTGACCTCCAGTTGAAGATGGCATATTGAACATATAGATTTTCCTTCACTCATTTAAATTTCTTTAAAATAACAAGATTGAGCTTACTAAATAAAACCTAGGTCAAAGGGAACTAGAAATGATATCAGATCAAGAAAATGTAGAAATCTCAAAAACGAGTGATAACTGACATTGTAAGATAGAAAACAATCTTAAGATGATAGTTGAGAAAACTAAGAAGAAACCATAATGTCCCAAACAGCTTGGCAAACGGTATCAGGTATCTGTGAAAGTACATTAAAGGTGAGGCCGAAAAGAGAATTGTTTGAAAATTTAAGAAACAGTTATACCTTCTAGAGCCTCTCCATCACCCTGCATAACTGCCCTTCTCCCACTTTATCTTAATACAGGATATTTTTCCTCTGCAGAAGATAAAGTAGACATGCTCTGGGGGCACTAGGAAAAGATGAGATTTGGGGATTTTTACAGAAAAGAGGAGAACTCAAGGAAGTTTTAATATTCAGTGTTGAGGTCCCAGTTTTCTTCCGCTGCTTGGTTCCCAGAATACTGGCAATGGAGTACTGCCTCCCAAGCAGAAGATTGTAGAATTCGTATCTGGGGAATTTGATCAGCTCAAGAGAAAAGCCCCATTAATGATACCCAGGCTTCCCCCAGTGAAATACCTCAGGCAGAACACATGAAGAGTGAAGCATACAGGGAGAACTAAGTTTTGAATCAGTTGATTTGTGTCATGATCTTTACTATTTAAGAGCAGTTGATGATTGTCAACATTTGAAGAAATCTGCTAGCACAAAACTCTTAAATATTGCAAAAGAGACAAAATAAAAACAAATTGGAGATCCAGAGTCTATAGAGGGACTTTAGAATTTAAAATAAGAGAATCATTACTCTCAGTAGCAATATGAGAAAATGTAGCATGTATGAAACAAGAATAGGGCCATATCAAACAGAACATGGATTAATAGATGTTTTCTACCTTAAAATAATCCAAAAAGTAAAATAAATAAATTTTCTGAAACTAAAATATATTTAATATTGTAAATTGTAACCTTGTACTGGTTACAATTTAAACTCCAGTACAAGGGATGAAAAATAAGGATGGGGGTGGGAGACTCCAGGAAGTAGAAAGGTAAAAGAAATAGATTTTTAAAAAGAATAATAATTGACAATTACAATATTGATTCAGGAATTTCAACATTTGAAAACAAAATATCAGGAAAGACAGAACAGAGAACTGAGTAGAAGAAGTTACATAATAATAATCCAAGAAATATCACCAAACTGAAAGGGCCCAACAAGTGCTCAACACAGTCCTGATAGTGAACTCCACCAAAGCACACCTTTGTGAAATTCAGAACAAAAGGGATAAAAATAAGATTCTGTATGCATCCAGAAAGAAAACAAAATAAATTACTTAAGAAGGATCCAGGATCAGATCAGCTTGAGACTTCTCAGCAGCAACACCAGAAACTAGATGCCAATGGAGGAAATTTGTCAAAATTCTGAGTGACGAAAATACCAACCTGGAATTCTAAACTCAACCAAATTATCGATTCATTAAATGTGATAATATGAAGATGTTTTCAAACTTGAAAGATCTAAAATGTCACTCACATATACCTTCTCAACAAATGATTGAGAGGTTGTCTTCCATCAAAATAAGGGAATAAATACATATAAAGGAAAGAGAATCTAGAAAACAGTAGATCCACTCAAGAGGGAAGCAAACGGAATTCTCAGTGTAATGGTCAAGGGAAAGACTGTGATGATGGCTATGAAGCAGGCCTTGAGAGAAACCAGTCCAGATTAGAGCAGATCAAAAAGCTGTAGAAGACTATGTACATGTAGAACATATCAATTTGAAGACAAAGAAGTTAGCATGCAAGAAAAGCTTCAGAAGAAATACAGCCACAAGAAATAACTGATAAAACACTTGATGTTTAAACATTTAAAAAGGAGATACAGATAACTTGCGAGAGTTTAGAAATGAATTCATGATAAATATATAGAAAACTAAATGAATGGGAAAAAAGTAGAAAAATGTATAATTCTAGAAAAAATAAAATGCTATGTAAATGGTGGAGAATAATCATTATCCTATATAGCTAATCAGTAAATAGTATTATACATTTATATACTATTTTTATTTATTTATTTATTTTGAGACGGAGTTTTGCTCTTATTGCTGAGGGTAGAGTGCAATGGCGTGATCTCCGCTCACCACAACCTCCGCTCCCAGGTTCAAGTGATTCTCCTTCCTCAGCCTCCCAAGTAGCTGGGATTATAGGCACGCACCACCATGCCTGGCTCATTTTGTATTTTTAGTAGAGATGGGTTTTCTCCCTGTTGGTCAGGCTGGCATCGAACTCCTGACCTCAGGTGATCTGCCTGCCTCAGCCTCCCAAAGTTCTGGGATTACAGGCATGAGCCACCGCTCCGGGCCTACATGCTATTTTTAATAATGTGAATAATTATCACTTATTTAACCAAAATCATGATATAATTATATTGAGAGGTTAGGGAAACAGAAAATGAATGAGAAAGAGGTGGAGTAATAACAAAAGTTAAATGTTAATTTTTCATAGTAGAAAGTCAATATGTATTGCTTAAAAAAAAAGTAACTAACACTAAGCATATTATTTAAAGAAACAGAGGTAAGTAATAAAGGAAATAGCCAAAAGACAATAAAGTAGTTGCTTCCAGGAAAGCAAACTGGGGTGGGGAGAGGTAGGCATTTTATTGCTATTCCGTAAAAATAACACAAACTCATTTAACTATTTGCCTGTGTTACTTTGATGTAGAAAAAAGAAAAATAAATTGTAGTAAAAATAACAGGGCACTCATGATATTGAAAAACGAATTGCATTAATAGATATTTTCCATCCTAATATGATAAAATATTTGTGGACAGCAGTGTCAAGCTTTGGCCCAGTTGAAAAAAAAAAAAGAAATTAACTAAATAAGATGAAACTTCCTAACAAAGAAAATAAAGATGTTTCTTTATCTTCTACTAGAACAGTGGTTTATTCAGATTTTTTTTTAGTAACACAACTTTCCAGGCTGAGGACTGCCTTTCCTGTAGAAGGAAAAGTTATGCTAAACTGAGCGCTAAAGTCAAAGAGCTGCAGAGCCACTCCTGCTGTTTTCAATTAGCGTGCCAGTCTCAATGGCATGTCCGGCAGACAGTGTTTCATTAAGGGTTGGTCATCTCCTCCTCAAAGCCACGTGAACAGCCTGTGGTTCTACATGCTTCCCTTGACCTTCCAGTCCCTCTGGAGTTGTGTGACCGCTGGAAGCTGAAGCCACAGCTGTCTGCCACTTGACTCCCAGAGCTCAGTGTGATCTGCAATCTTCCCTTGGGACAGAGAAAGAAAGCAAGTTGATGGAAAGAAATTTCTCTTCCCGAAATTAAAAGAGTTTCTTTTCCTTGAGCATGTTTGAGAACTTAAATGAAGGTAATGAGCATGCAGAGATGTGGAAGGTGATCATGTGAAAGCTCAGCAGGAATCAGGTGGGAAGTTCCGCTCCTCTCAGCTAAGGGACTGGTTCTGGGCTAAAGGAGAGTGGCTCTTTACGAATTAGGAGGGTGATCATACTGAAAAGGTTGGTACATTTGACTCTGGAGAAGAGTGAGCAGACCTGGAATTTAGCCTAAAGAAGAGAAGGTTGAGGGTGATTTAAAAAGGAACTCTGGAGCAGGAAATGTCATTATATTAGGAATGAGGACCAGATGTTCTCAATCTCGTCAGAGCACAAAGTCAAGACAAAGAATGACTTTATAGAATAAGGCAGAACTTCATGACAGTTGTTAAACACTGGAATGGCGTGTTCATGGAGGCTGTGGAATTTTCCATAAACGTAATTCCTTTGTCTCATATGAGCATTTATGTGTAGGTTTGCCTTAAACATAAAAGATTAATGAAACAGTCTAGGGGGTCCCTCTGTAAGTGTTCTTTGTATCACAATAGTCTTTCAGATAAATAAGGAAAAAGGTGGCTTGGAAGTTCTACTGATGGTAATCCCTGGATCCCACAGCTACAGGGGCCTGAAAGAACAGTACAAACAAATTTTTTTTTCTATTCTCTTTCCTGTTTCCCATACATGTTTATGAACACATTGATTACACTGATCAGAGTAAAAGAGGGACAACAATCCCTCAATTGCACCCTTTCGCTGGTGGCTTTGTTCATTACTATGTTGGAGACAGAAAAGTTTATTACTTAAGACAAATATATCTTAAAGCCTTAGTCCTTCTTTGCAATTAATTGAGGTTTTGTTTTGACACTTTTAAGATATTCAGTGAGATGACAGGAGTAATTTACAGGTTTGAATAAAAACTTTTATTTTTCTTAAATGGAAGGGCAATAACATATAAAGGTATTGTTAATTCTTCCATTTGATCTAACACTTTCTTGACATGGAATTTTACTTTAAGTCTTGCAAAATATCCATTCGCCTTTAAGATGGGAATATCCACAAGACCCACAGACTTGGATATGCCATCTCACAGAAATTTTAACAAACCAGTAATATGTTGGTGATTGTAATTTACTGTAATCTGTAGTTAGAATAAGTAGTTTTCAATTTATATTTCCTATGCTTCAAATCAAAGCTAACATTTTAATTAGTAAAATGACCATACAAAGATGCTGATAATAGCAAATTACTACTGACACTGTTAGCTGATTAATGAGTTCAGTTAGTAAGGAAGCCATGAATTTTGATTAAACTCATCTGTGTATCTTTTAATGAACTACTCTATTTATTAATCTGCTGTAATTTTGGTGAAATTTTTTATATTATTTAACAAAGAAATGGTATTCAAAGAAAAGCAAAAACTACAAGTATATAAACTAAATAAATATATATATATATAAGTAATATAGAGCTATCTCCCCTTTGCATAATGACTGAAGTTAATACAATGACATTTTTCTTGTACTCATAAGGAAAATCACTGCACTTACTTAACACATAATTTTTTAAGAAATAAATAAGCAGGGTCGGGCCTGGTTAGTACTTGGATGAAAGACCACCTGGGAATATCGGGTGCTGTCGGCTTAAAAAAAGAAAGAAAGAAGCAATACTTCTAGGAGCAACAATGTCTTGAAATCTTTATTTTATCCATCCCTCCACTTCTAGACAAGGTTGAATTTAAAGCTGTCTCATAAGATGGCTGGCTCTTAAACCAACTAGCGAGCAGGAAGAGGAATGAGAAGTTAAAGGAAGGAGTGTGAACAGACAATATCACCATATTTGTGTCACAGTAACACCAGGGTTAAAGAATCGTAGGTGCCAATAACTTGTTACTCAGAGTATCAGAAGCTGTGCTGCCGCCAAAGTACATAAGCAGTCTCAGAAGCCAGAACAAGTGACAGCACCTTAAGAGTTCTTTTAAGGAACACAAAAAGTCTAAGTGTTTGCTGTAGAAGGGGTTCAAGTATTTTATGTTTGTTAATTGATAATTTTGTACCCCTAAATCTAAAAGAAATAGTGTTCTATTTTTATCAGGCTGCTAGTAATCCATAGTTAAGAATGTTATTTTGGCCCCAGGCAGCTAGGTCTACCTTCAAACTTTTATCAACCTAGAGTAATCAGACCAAACTTTCTGTAACTCACTACAGTAACCCAGAACGATCTCCTTGCTATTGGAATTAATATTTGTACCATAAATGGTCTTTTTGTCCATCCTACTCTAGAAGATATGGTATAACAGAGTACTGTGTCATAGGAGAAAAAACTTTACTACAAAAACCTTGGTGGTTTGATGACAAATAAGGTGTAGTGAGAAAAATGAATGTAAGGGAGGAAAGGTGGCGAAAAAAGCATGACTGCAAAGTTCCTGGCTTGAGAGGCAGATAGGCGCAGTGTCCCAGCTGCTGCCCAACCTTGGAATGGAATTGCAAACACAGTCTGAAGGAGAAAAAATAAGTTTTGTTTAAAACTGTTGAATTTTAGTCACTTACAAGGCTTCTTAAAAAAAAAAAAAAAACTTCTCCGAGGAAGTACAAAATTAGGATTGAACCACAAGTGACAGGAGAACATCTAGGTTCAAAATGTAGTGTGTGAAAGCATTGGAGTAGAAGCTTTCTGAGACAAGGCACATTGGGAGGTTGGCAAATAGTCATAAGCAGATTGTTGGAAAAATGAGGTGAAAGAAATCGGAAAGATAAGGAAGCATAGTAATGTAGAAGCTTTATTTCTGTAACATTCTCTGTATTTTTATATTTATGTGATTCTCCACAAAACTTTAAAATTATTTGTAAAAGAAGATTGCACAGAATTATATGCTATTTGATAATATAATACTACAAATTGATAAGAACATATAAAAACTTAAGAGGTTATTATGCCCTCATTATGCAAGTATCATAGAAAAACATTTCAAGGAAGAGGTGGTATAAACCATTAAGAAATATCTGTTTGTAATTAACCCATACAAAATCAGAAGTAATTCGTAGTAGATGAACTCAGTAAAAAGTTCTACTGACTTGGCTTCAATTCAAGAAGAAAACAATTCCATTGCAAACTTAATTCTCTAAATATAATATTTTGGCCTGGGTTATTTACCTTTTTTGTTTTCCCCTTTTAAACCATTCCTATTCAGTTTCTAAGTTTCCCAGATAGGTACAACTTTGTAATTATTTCATTAAATTTAGATAATTTCATTTGTGTGACAACTTTCAATCTTTCTCAGTATTTGAAATATGCTTTAGCTGTTTTTAAATAAATGGAAACAGAAAAAACTTTGGGAGGCCGAGGCAGGTGGATCACTAGGTCAAGAGATCGAGACCATCTTGGTCAACATAGTGAAACCCCGTCTCTACTAAAAATACAAAAAATTAGCTGGGCCTGGTGGCGCGCACCTGTAATCCCAGCTACTCAGGAGGCTGAGACAGAATTGCCTGAACCCAGGAGGTGGAGGTTGAAGTGAGCTGAGATCACGCCATCGCACTCCAGCCTGGGTAACAAGAGCAAAATTCTGTCTCAAAAAAAAAAAAAAAAAAAAAATTTTGATTATAAAAAATAAAATAGGATAAAACTTTTCTTTGAGTATAATTTAATAAATTTGACCATGTTCTTGGTGGCTTTTAAACCACTTGACAGTTCAAGGGTGAATTTTTGGCTGACCAGACTGTTATATTCTAATGGGAACCATGTGCTGCTTGGTAGTTTCTAAGACTTTTTATCCCAAAATCAGTTAAAGTTGGATCTTTGTGGGGTTCTGTTTTTCTTGGGACTAAAATACAAATCCATATTTAGATTTTTTTGTTTTTGTTTCTGAGACAGACTCTCACTCTGTTCCCCAGGGTAGAGGGCAGTGGTGCTAGCTCCTTTCATTGTAGCCTTGAATTCCCGGGCTCAAGGATCCTTTCACCTCAACTCCTTAGTAGCTGGAACTACAGACGAACACTACCACACCCAGCTATTTTATTATTATTATTATTATTACTTTTTGGAAAGATAAGTTTCCACTGTGTCATCCAGTCTTGATCTTGAAGTCCTGGGCTCAACTAATCCTCCTGCTTTGGCCTCCCAAGGTGCTGGGATTACAGGCGTGAGCTACCACACTTGGCCCTATTTGACTGTTTTGAAGATATTCCTCGGTGTGTTTTGTGGTATTAAAATACTATTATGTACAGATTTAACACAAAAGCTTCCTATAGCCTACAGTATTTCACAAATCCTCGGACAGACTTAAAATACTGTTATCATTGAATTTTTCTCATGGTTCATGTGTAATTCTATTAGTGGCCTCATTCGGTGACACCTCCATAATGGTGTGCTCAGAATTTGTCTTTGAACTTGAGGGACTATTTTGGAAGTTTGAGTCAATTTCTTTATCTGGGGGCTGACTAATGCTAACTTGTGGAGACAAACAGTGAGACAACACATTTGGGAACTTTTAAAATTTTTCCTATTTACTCAAAAGTCAACCAAAAAAAAATTGTAGAGATTTAATGCCTGAAACTAACAATAACCAAAGGACACTATTTTGTGTAACAAAGTGCACCTGCTCTCACCTATTGTCTCTGTAACAGGGCTCCCTGTTGGAGTTGCCTTCTATATGGAGAAATCCCACCAATGTGATATTCTTAGCCTCTCTCTACTCCTTTGTTTATTTCTCTTCAGAAAGATGCGAGATTCAATCTGATGGGTAAATCTGAAAGAAACTAGATACATATAAACCAGTCCCTTTCTATCACCATCTCTTTTTTGGGAGAAGGCATCAGGTAGTCCAGTACATTTTGTACTTGGCTAGGTAATTTGATCAATTCTGAGGATCAGTATTGGAAGTCTACTTGCCCACACATATAAACCATATTCTATTTCATTAGCTTCATTGGGAATTATTCTGTTTTCGATCTGATTTATTCTTTTGTCCTACTTCTCAGTTAGTTCATAAGCCAAACAGAATAGAGAGGCATTGTTTACTGAGCCCCTTAAACATCAACACTTCTCTGCTGGCTAACAGTCTCTTATTCATGCTTTCGTACAACAAATATTGCTGAAGCCTTTGCTACGCAGTGGATCCTGCACTCGGTGCTGTAGGTGGTGAGAAGGTGAATTCAGTCCCAGCTCTAATTTAATCCTGGCTTAGGTCTGCCTTCTGAGAGTGAATTATAGGGTCAGCCGTCAACCCAGACAAAGCCACTATATTGAGTGTGAAACTGGAGGAATTAAGGGAGGAAAGGAAGGGAGCATGAGCTCTAAATCTGCCTTGCACAGCTCCTATTCCATTAATTTATTAAACACAAACAGGTCAGACTAACAGAAAATCGTACTGTTCATTATTTTTGACAACTTATTTGAAATTTAAAATCTTTGTGAACTAAATTTATATTATTTTTACACTTTTGGATGACTGCAAAGCTCCTGGCTTGAGAGGCAGAGAACACAGTGCCCCAGCTGCTGCCCAACCTTGGAATGGAAAGGCAGTCTGAGGGAGAAGTATCTACGTAATAGTACTTTTGCATACAGAACAGTACTTTTGTTCCCAAATGTTGAAAATTGCCTAATAAATGTTTTGATCAAATCCATTTGACTATTTTTGCTTTAATTGTGATTTGGGTTGTCTAGGAAATCCTTTCTCTTCCATCTCGTTTCCATTATCCCAGTGACAGAAAGTTGACAGTTTCCTACTTGTTTCTTAGTCTACTCACTGTGTAATTAATAACTGACCAGATTATGAATCCATACCTCCTTTAGGACTCCGTCTCCTAAATGTGTTGTTTCTCTCTCTTCACTGGGTTTTCCTGAACAGCCTTAAAAAATTCAGGGAAGAAAAATAAAGAGAAAATGGATGGATCTTGGTACTCTCTTAACAGTAGGCCTAGAATAGTACAGAAATAACATCTTTGCAGAATGTGCTGTTAAACAGCTGGGAAAAAGGGATGGAGGCATTTCCAAAACCCAAACAAAGTTTCTTCCACCTGGAATCCACACCATTATTTTGCCTGAGAGACCAACCTGCTCCAAATTCCTCTTTCATTCTAATCTATTGCCAGGCCAAGGTCTACCCAAACCTGTCACTCATAATGAGCTGGATAATGTCAGTTTACTCGGATAAATTTTTACTTTCTCAAAGATACTCTGTTCCAAGAAATACAAGGCCGTTTTATTAATATGTGAACAGTAAATGTATGTACTGTTTATAGAGCATGCCAAAATAGTTTAAAAATGACACTATGGAAAATTATTAACCGAGCACTTTGCAACTTTTCAAGACAGAATTTAAATGCAGTTTCAAGCACTCTCATTTAAAATTTTTTGTATCAGTTTCTAACTGTGACTGGTTTTGACTCTTAGGAAAATCTCAGGATGGAAATTTCCTGAGCTGACAGCAGGTCATGCTGAATTAGAAGCATCATTCTTGTAGGGGGAGGGGTAGCAGTTAAAGAATGTACTGAATTTATTTCTCATTAGTTATATATTCATAAAAGCATTGAAGAGTAACTTTTTAATTTCCCAGTTTTAAAAACAATGGATCCATTTTTACATTCAGCTTCTCCTAATGTAATGGGAGTGAAGAGACACTCAAAGAAAGCTTCAACTCAGGTCATGTTTCAGAACTTTTCCCCAAGAATGTTCTTTTTCTTTTCTTTTTTTTTTCCCCCAAGTCCTATTATCTTTTCCATGACACATGATTGTGATGTCAAAAGCAGATATACTGTACTCCATAAGTGGATCTCTAACATTTAAACCTAATTGAGAGGCACACAGAATTTTAACTGGAAATTGTGATTCAGGCAGGCTGAACTAAACAGCCCATCTGTGCCTACCCTTCATCTCCCAGTGTATTCTCATTTAAGAAAATTAGACTATTCCTTTGCTACTAGATATTTTTATTCACTACTCACATTAGTGGGCAATCTAAAAACTGAAATTCTGATATGGGGATAACAGTGCTTGAGAGGAGGCCAGGTATTGAAGGCAAAAGGAACTTTGATTCTTTTAATGACTTTCATTCCTCTCTTAGCTTTTAAAAGGAGAAGTTCTCTCTTGTGATCCTTTCCTGACATCATCTTTAACTTCGTTTGCTCTTATCCTTTCTTTTGAAAATTTCCCCCAAATTCAATGTAACTGTATTAATCAGCTATGGCTACTATAATACTACATAACAAACCACTCAAAAGTTCAGTTCACTGGCGACACAAGTGTTTATTTCCTCTCTTACAGGTCTGTGGTTTGTTTGGGATAGTTTTGCTTCAGGCTTTGAGTTGACTGTGCTTCATCCCTGGCTTCAGGTTAACTGCAAGTGGGCTTTATATATCTCCACATACCCCTAGAACCAGGAGCTACCCAAGTCAGGTTCTCTTCACAGTGGTTCACAGAAGGCCAAGGAGGCAAGCAAAAACCTAGGATGTCTCTTAAGAGCTTGGTTCAGAATTCCATATTCATTGACCAAAAACTTCATGTGGCCAAACCCAACATCAATGGAATAGAGAAATCTCCACTTATCGTCATGCACTGCCAGACACATGGTAAGAGGGAGAATTGAGAAAAATATCATTGAATCTATAGTGACCAATGGGAAGTAAAATATTCCACTGTTTCTTGACTCTGCCTCAGACTGTACATTAAACATTATGTGATTTGCCACTCGTGTTATATGATATAATAAATTCCCTTAAAAATAAAGACCCTTGCATTTAAGACCCTGTTATATTTCAGAAAGTGATTTGTACACATTTTACCAACCTCGTAATAATGCCAGTTACAAATGAACACATAGGATATCATAGCCATTCTTAGAAATAGTCAAACATTCTCAGAAACCTTTGCCTTTCTCTTGCATTCACCAAACATAATTATACTTCTCACAAACCCTGGTACAGCCTTGGATGTTGCAGTAATTTTTCTTTATTCTCTCTACCTCTTATTTCATGTTTTAGGTTAAAGCATGGAGTAAGGAAAGTTATACAAAAATATAGCTAAAAAAATAAGAAATTAGAAAAGAAAAACATAAGAAAAAGTGGGTGCTAGGTAAACGGGATGAAACAGCTCTACCAATACACACTGTGAGTCCACACAGATTGAATACACTAGAATCTCAGGTCCCTATTCAGTGCCAAGTGATCCTTAAAATACATGACAAGAAAATGAATGAATTCATCACAATGAATTTCCACTATCATCTTAAACCTGGAATTTAAGATGTGTCACTAAAACTGGTAATGATAAAGTCTCACTAGTCAGGAGCCAACTCTAGTGACTGCAACAGTAATCTGATATGTATTGTGTGCCTGGTAAATAAGTAAGTGCTCATTATTATTCATTTTATTAGTGTATATGAGTTACTGTGCTATGTATTACAGATAAAGTGGTGGGTAAAACACATATGGTTGTACTTCTGCAAATTGTTCAGGGATTAAACTCAAAATTTGGTTTTAAGACTATCAGGCAGACCTATACACAATGAATTTAAGAGTAGTTCTAATAAAAAATAATACTTTTAGTTCCCTGCATATTCAATTTTAATTAACAACAGAATATAGCTCAATGGAAAATTGTTTTTACTGATAGGTTAATTAATAGGGATATATTTACCAAAAAAAAAGGAAGGCAATCACATACTTTGCTCTTGACAAGTCAGTCAACATACGGAAAACTATATTAAATTTATGTTATCAAGTATTAACATTTTCAGAAATTTAATGAAAAATTGAACTGTGCACAGAAGAAGGTACCCAAAACGGTAATTTATCTGAAAATGTTTGTATAAGGAAAAGATGAAGGAACACGTGGCTTTTATCTTAAATAAGAGAAATAATTTTATATACATTCTTAATAAGTGTTTAAAAGGTTACTGTGGTCAATATGTTATCTTTGTTATTATAGAAGTTAAAACTTGGAGTAAAAAGAGAACTGATTGCCTTTAGTACAGGTGTAACTATGATTGTTATCCTAACCCACTCATTTATTCATTCATTTAGTTTTTAATTCAACAAATATTCCTTGAAAAATCTACTAAATGTTGTGCAAATGATCTGGGCACCAGGAATATGGCAATAAAGAAGAAAAACAAAATCATTGCCCTCATGATCCCTACATTCAAGTAAGTAAAAAACTTGTAAATAAATAATCTCAGGTTATAATAAATTCTATTGAGAAAATGTATTTAAAGTTATTTGTTTCAAAGATGTCAAAAACGCGTGTTTTGTGTGTGCCCTCTCTTCATCCCAAGTCTATCACTCAATATCTTTTCATTTTTATGCTCAGATCTAAATGTTTAAGTTCTGATATGGTGTGGCAGAGGAAGAACTGTAATATGCACTAGACAGATATGGTTTCATCCTTGGCATGGCTATTTACTAACTATGGGATCTTAAGCAACTTACTTGACCACTTTGACCCTCACTTTCCTTATTTATAAAATGTGGGGAAATGGTGACAGCATTTGTGCAAGGATAAAATGAGATGACACATGAGATAGTTACCTCTTTTGATAGTTCTTTACTGGCAGCTCCCACCGTCACCACTCTTCTCTACAGATCCATGTGTTCTCTTCCCCTGACTTACTCGTGGCCAGGAGGCTGATCTTCAAGGACTGCATCTCCTGGTTTCCTTTGTTGATAGGTTTCCAGTTCAGTTCAGTGACTGGAAGCACTGGCAGGAGATTGGAGAATATAAAAAAGAGAGGTAAGAGTATTTTTTCCCTGATGTTTCCATGCGTTGGCAGGTATATTTAGCACTAGCTGCATCCCTCTAAGACCAATGCTTCAACAAGGTGGCCCATTTTTTAAAATAATCCTAGCTTCCTCTGTGCTTGAGTAACTTCATTTCATCCCTGACCTTTTTATCCTGGGAGTGACATGCTTTCGTACTGATGTTAGTCCATGGATGCCTCTCACTGTCCCTTCACCCCATACACACATCCGTAAGTAGTCCTTCATTAAAGTCTCTGCATTTGAACCATCTGGAGAACTAATACAGTACTTACTACCAGGAATAGCCACATAAAGTAGCTTCTCAATAGAGTATTCAGGAACTGGTTTGTTAAATGTTGGATGAAGGCATTATCTTCCTGAAGGAAAATGGGAGACAGGTAATGGCTTGCTGTGGCATTATAATGACTTAGATTATTGCCAGTGAAGGCATAGGATGGAGGAGCAGGTATCCTATGCCTGTTGCATTTTGTTTCTATGACAATAATGATAATTATAAAGAGTATGGGGCTGGCTAGCTACCTACGACTATTCCAGAAGCTCACAAAGAAACAAAAAAAAATGTACAGAAACTTAAATTTCAAACACAAAGTACTAGTGGAGAACTAGAAAGCTCCTGTAATGAACCTTAAAAGAATCCCTTATATCTAGTAACTATAGTGCAGACATGCCTGAAGATTGGGCTCAAATGTATAATTGTGTAGGTAGTAGAATTGCTGCATTTTATAAATGCACAGCGTTACCAAAGCACTTAAAACAAGGTTAGGGCATTGGTTGAGAAGTTGTACTGTGAGACTTGGGATGAGGATATTTGGATAGGATAGACCCATTTAAAGGTGTAAACTTGGATTTTCCAAATCACCTCAAGATTATTTTGCATAAAGAAGGAGCCTTTTTTCCCCAGTATTAGAAAAATAATCTTTCTGTACAGAAAGACCTCTCAGTGGCCTAATCTGCACTTTTGACTCACAAAGGGATGCCAGTTCTTCTCAAAACTCACCCCCTACTATCACTCATTGCCTTTATATCCTAACTAGAGCTATATCTAAGCAGCCCTCATGTATAGAATTGATAACCCTATTTCAAAAAGAGACAGTATACATCACAAAACTTAAAACATCTTTTAAAACTGGATCATCAGGAACCTTATAATCTGTGTAGGGATAGTTTCTAAGAATGTTATACTGAAGAAGACAAAATATAAGAGTGAATTGAGCCACTTCATCAATAGATAAGAGGTGCACTTTCAGTATTTTGAATTAATGTGCCAGCCAAGGCAATGTTAAGCACTTCTAGCAGTTTCCTTTGTTGGCTAGTGGAGTCTGGATTCAATTTAAAATAACATTTCATGATATTAATCTGCCAGAACTTCCTTGACCTAATTTAGAGCAAAAATAAATAAATAAATACATAAATACAGACAGACAGATAGACTTTAGCAAATTAAGGTCTTGATGTTATTTATTTATTTATTTATTTTGAGACAGAGTTTTGCTCTTGCTACCCAGGCTGGAGTGCAATGGCATGATCTCAGCTCACCACAACCTCTGCCTCCTGGGTTCAGGCAATTCTCCTGCCTCAGCCTCCTGAGTAGCTGGGATTACAGGTACACACCACCATGCCCAGCTAATTTTTTGTATTTTTAGTAGAGACAGGGTTTCGCCATGTTGACCAGAATGGTCTCAATCTCTTGACCTCGTGATCCACCTGCCTTGGCCTCCCAAAGTGCTGGGATTACAGGCTTGAGCCACCTGTAATCAAATATATATATATATATTTGAGACAGAGTTTTACTCTCATTGCCCAGGCTGGCCCCACAACTTCCAATTCCTGGGTTGAAAAGATTCTCCTGCCCTAGCCTCTCGAGTAGCTGTGGTTATAGGAATGAGCCACCACACCCAGCTAATTTTAATTTTGTATTTTTAGTATAGATGGGGTTTCTCCATGTTGGTCAGGCTGGTCTTGAACTCTCAACCTCAGGTGATCCGCCTGCCTCAGCCTCCCCAAGTGCTGGGATTACAGGGGTGAGCCACCGCAGCTAGTGAGGTTGATTTATTATATGCAACGTACACACCTTCCTTCTCTGTCCATCAGGAGATGCCAGAGAACAGTGTGCCTTTTTCTGTGAAGGCATTCAAAAAATTAACACTCTTTCCATTAAGGCAAGTAAGAAAATTCACCAAGAAAAAAGTAGCATCTTCAGAAAGCTTGGAAGTGGCTCTTTGGCAAACTGAAAATAAAGGTGGGGAATGCCGCCATTGTATTAGGATCTCTCATTTCTTGAAATCTCTCATTTCAACAAGAATAATGCAATCCTGGGGTAGGAAAGGCCATGTGGTAGTGCTTAACCCTCAGAGAAAAGGTGGTTGCAATTACCATAATTGGCCACAGAGATGGGGTGGCAATCAGTATTGTGACCTGCAGGAATCTGTGGTTGTGGCTAATGACAATGTTCCCTGTAATGAAGTGGATGGGCAGTTGATGAGGTATTAGTTGATCTATCTAACTGAAAAAAAGTATATGCCTTTTGAACAGAAATCTGGCTTGAGTCGCCAAAAAGGGGATTTATAACTTCTTATAGGCTCCACTCAGTTTCTAGACCTAGGAAGTTTTTGAGGACCCTGCAAGTCAGCCCCAGGGAAGATAGTTAGATGGACCTTGGAGAATGACTGTGAATTGCAACAATTTTATCTGATTTTAGCTGTTATTCTAAAAGTTATATCTAGACTGGTGAAAATCAACATAGCCACAGCTTAACAGGATAGTAACTATTCACCTGGCAAACATTTTTTTCTTCATCCCTAGGGACACTATATGAAGCGTCTGGCACATACAGGGCATATTCATAGAATTTTGGAGCAAAGCAACAATTCATCCATTTGAGAAACAGCTGTCAGGAGCATCAGTTCCACTGTAGAAAGTTGCAAAAATCTAGTGTTTGGGGTTTTGAATGCACAAATGTCTAGCTAGAAACCACATCTCAACCTCCCTTGTAGCTAGGTATCCCATTCTTACGGGTTGTGTAGATATGCAGCAACCCAGCTTTTACCATACAGAACAGGATCATATCCTAGGGGTAGCAAGTGCTATAAACCCGAGTTTCTGAATAACCACCTGCAGCAGAGCACCCCCACCAGCCTACACTGGCCAGACATTTCATGAGACAGAGAGAGAAACTTACATACTATTCGGGCCACTGTATTTTGAGGTCTTTCTATTTCCCCAGCTAAGGTGAAATTGACTTATGTAAAGCTATCATCACTAAACCTAATCTACTTCTAACCTATTAAATTATGACATTTCTATGATCCCTTATGCAATTTGTCTGTTTGTAATAAAAACTGCAGCATCTGACCGTTTTTTATTATTCCATACTTTGTAAAACTCTCTTTCTTATTAGCTTCTGAGGTATAGCTCTTTCATGATATTTTTCATACCTGTCTCCCCATAATTCTTAACTTCATTAAATGCTGTTTTCTTGTATAACTGAAAAAGGAATCATGGATAGGGGGCAGGGGGAAAGGGTGGAGAAGCAAAAGAAAGGCAGTTTATGTAAAAAGACCCGAGAGTGACTAAAAAAAAAAGCTGAGAAGGGCCAGGTGTGGTGGCTCACACCTGTAATCCCAGCACTTTGGGAGGTGAGGTGGGTGGATCATGAGATCAAGAGATTGAGACCATCCTGGCCAACTTGGCAAAACCCCATCTCTATTAAAAATACAAACATTAGCCAGGTGTGGTGGCTTGCTCATGTAGTCCCCTAATCAGGAGGCTAAGGCAGAAGAATTGCTTGAATCCAGAAGGTGTAGGTTGCAGTGAGCCAAGATCATGCCACTGTACTCCAGCCTGGGCAACAGACAGAGACTCCATCTCAAAAATAAATAAATAAATAAATAGCTGGGAGGGTTATGTCAAAGATTATATTCTGAATTTATCATAATTATTACTTTAAGATGTGAGAGACTTGAACATCTTTATATCCATAAAGGTAAACTGCAGCAGAGAAAAAAAAAATGAAAGAGAGGGAGAAAATAAGTAGAACAAAATTGTTGAACAGGCAACAGGGAATGGAAATAGCATGGTGCAAACAGAGTCTTAACAATAGGAAAATTATTTCTTATAGTGAGAAATAACAAAAATGAAAAGTATGGGGAAGTATCATAAAAGGATCTGAAAGAAGACCTTACTAGATTGTGTCAAACTTCTCAAAGTAGAACTTATATTTCTATGCTGGGAGCTGTGGCCAGAGTTCTACCCTCAGCCTGGAACATTCTCCTCTCAGGCCTTTAAGAAGCTAATTGTCTTAAATGTCATTTCCCATTACTGTTTCCCTCTCACTTTACTTTACGGTGTTTTCATCATATTTATCATTCACTACCTGATGCTACATATGTTTGGTTTTACCCATAAGTAGAAAAAAAAATGTCTAGTTTAATCACTGCTATTTTTATGCCACACTTTGAATGGTGCCTCACACATTATAATTTCTCAAGAAATATTTCATAAATGAATACATACAGTTTTCATAAAATAGATAAAAATCCGGACTATTCACAAACTAGACGAGAGTGTGACAACAGGCACACTATTGCCCAGCAGTGCTGTGAGTCCAGTTAAGTTACAGCCATTAGAACCAGACTAATTTGAGTGTTAATAGTTAAAACATGATTTAATTGCCACTGGAATAGCTAGTCAGATTATGAAATGAATAAATTCAGAAAAAATATCCCAAGAATATTGATAAAAATTAATTTAAAATAAGAAGTAAAAATAAACATTTTCAAAGATAAGAAGTTGTTTATTTCAATGATGTGGAGAAAAGATTATATGATGCTTGGTGAACTGCTAAACATTTAAGAATTCTTTCTCATGCTATATCAATTCTAGAAATTATAAAAAAATTATATAAGGGCATATAGCTGAGTCATAATATCCTATAAAAATAGTCATTTTTAAATGTTAGAGCAGGAAAAACCCAACATCAAAGGATAAAATAAGGCTCACACCTATAATCCCAGCATTTTGGAGGCCAAAATGGGAGAATTGCTTGAGGACTCAAGTTGAAGATCACCTTGGGCAACACAGCAAGATCCTCATCTCTACAAAAAATTTAAGATAAAATTTAGCCAGGTATGGTGGCACACACCTGTAGTCCTATTTACTCGGGAGGCCAAAGCAGGAGAATTCTTTGAGTCCAGGAGTTTGAGGCAGCAGTGAACTATGATCACACCAGTGTACTCCACCCTGGGAAACAGAGTGAGATGCCATCTCTAAAAAATAAATTCTTTAAAAGGAATGAAATAATAAAATAATTTTAAATATAGATGTACTTATATATACATTTAAAAATCTGGAAAGACCAGAGCAATTAAGGAAGAGAAAGAAATAAAAAGGATACAGGCCAGGTGTGGTGGCTCACACTTGTAATTCTGGTACTTTGGGAGGCCGAAACATTTGAGGACAGGACCATCCTGTCCAACACAGTGAAACTCTGTCTCTAACAAAACATATAAAAATTAGCCTGGTGTGGTGGCAGGTTCCTGTAGTCTCAGCTAGTAGGGAGGCAGAGGCGGGAGAATCACTTGAACCTGGGAGGTGGAGGTTGCAGTAAGCAGAGATTCTACCAGTGAACTCCAGCCTGTATGACAGAGCAAGACTCTGTCACACACACACACACACACACAAAAAAAAAAAAAAAAAGAAAGAAAGAAAGAAAGAAAGAAAGAAAGGGCAGCCAAATTGGAAAGAAAGATGCAAATTAGCTGTATTGACAGATGACATGATCTTATGTTTAGAAAAACCTAAATACTCCACACACAAAAAAAAAATGTTAAAACTGAAAAATAAATGCACTAAAGTTGCAGGATACAAAATTGACATACAAAATTAGTAATATGCATCAATAGTGAACAATCTGAAAAAGAAATCAAGAAAGCAATTCCATTCATAATAAGTACAAAAAATTAAAATACCTAGGAAACAATCTAACTAAAGAAGTGAAATGTTGGGCATGGTGGCTCCTGTGTGTAATTCCAGCATTTTGGGAGGCCGAGGTGGGCAGATCACCTGAGGTTGGGAGTTCCAGACCAGCCTGACCAACATGGAGAAACCCCATCTCTACTAAAGGTACAAAATTAGCTTGGCATGGTGGAGCATGCCTGTAATCCCAGCTGCTCAGGAGGCTGAGACAGGAGAATCGCTTAAACCTGGGAGACAAAGGTTGCAGTGAGCCAAGGTTGTGCCATTGCACTTCAGCCTAGGCAACAAGAGTGAAACACTATCTCAATAATAATAATAATAATAATAATAATAAATAAAAGAAGTGAAACATCTATAAAGGAGCAAAACTTGGATGAAAGAAATGGAAGATCCTGGTCAACATGGTGAAACCCCGTCTCTACTAAAAATACAAAAATTAGCTGGGCATGGTGGCACATGCCTGTAGTCCCAGCTACTCAAGAGGCTGAGGCAGGAGAATTGCTTGAACCCAGGAGGCGAGGTTGTGGTGAGCCGAGATTGAGCCATTGCACTTCAGCCTGGGTAACAAGAGCGAAACTCCGTCTCAAAAAAAAAAAAAAAAAAAAAGAAAAGAAATAGAAGATGACACACATGAAAAATGGAAAGATATTTCATGCTCATTGATTGGAAGATTTAATATTGTTAAAATGTCAATACTATCCAAAGCAATTATAGATTCAATGCAATCCTTATCAAAATATCTATGGTATTTTTCACAGAAACAGAAAAAAAAAATCCTAAAATTTCTAAGGAATCATAAAAGATCCTGAATAGCTAACACAATCTTCAGCAAAAAGAACAAAGGTGGAGGCATCACACTACCTTATGTCAAAATTTATTACAAAGCTATAGTCACCTCAAGAGTATGATACTGGCATAGAAACAAACACATGGACCAATGGAATGAATATACAGAATGAAGATAAAAATCCACACATATACAAGCAACTCATCTTTGACAAAACTTCCAATGGGAAAAGGAGAGTCTTCTCAATAAAGAATGCTAGGAAAACTGGATAACTAACTACATGCAGAAGCATACAACTAGACTCTTACCTTTCACCATATACAAACATCAAATCAAAATGTATTAAAGACTTGAATCTAAGACCTGAAACTATAAAATTATGAGAAGAAAACTTTTGGGAAACACTTCAGTACATTGGTCTGGGCAAAGATTTCTTGTGTAAAATCTCAAAATCATAGTCAACTAAAGAAAAAAAATAGAAAAATGGGATTATATCAAAATAAAAAACTCCTTCATAGCAACGGAAACAACAAAGTGAAGAGACAATTCACAGAATGGGAGAGAATATTTGCAAACTAACCATCTGACAAGGAATTAGGAATCAGAATATACAAGGAGCTCAAATAACTCAATAATAAAAAAATTAATAACACAATTTAAAAATGGGCAAAAGATTTGAATAGACATTTTTCAAAATAAGACATACAAATGGTTAATAAATATTTTTAAAAAGTTCAGCATTACTAATAATAAGAGAAATGCAAATCAAAATCACAATGTGGTATAATCTCGCCCTAATTAAAATGGCTCGTATCGGGCTGGGTACAGTGGCTAATGCCTATAATTTCAGCACTTTGGGAGGCCGACGTGGGTGGATCACGAGGTCAAGAGATCGAGACCATCGTGGTCAAAAAGGTAAAACCCCGTCTGTACTAAAAATGCAAAAATTAGCTGGGCATGGTGGTGCGTGCCTGTAGTCCCAGCTACTAGGGAGGCTGAGGCAGGAGTATTGCTTGAACCCAGAAGGCGGAGGTTGTGGTGAGCTGAGATCGTGCCATTGCACTCCAATCTGGGTAACAACAGTGAAACTCCATCTCAAAAAAATAAATTAAATAAAATAAAATGGCTTGTATCAAAATAACAAAAAATAACTGAAGTAAAGATGCAGAGAAAAGTGGACCTCCCATACACTGTTGGTGGGAATGTAAGTTAGTACAACCACTATGAAGAACAGTATGGAGGTTCCTCAAAAAGCTAAAAATAGAACTTGCATTTGGTCGAGTAACTTCACTACTGGATGTATATCCAAAAGAAAGGAAGCTAATATGTCAAAAAATATCTACACTCTAATGTCTATTGTAGCACTATACACAGTAACCAAAATTTGAAATCAACCTAAGTATCTATCAATAGATAGATGGATAAAGAAAATGTGGCATGTACATACAATGGAATATTATTCAGCCATAAAAAATAATAAAATTCTGTCATTTGCAGCAACAGGGATGAAACAAGAGGCCATTTTATAAAGTGAATAATCCAAGGACAGACAGACAAATGTTACATGTTCTCACTCATATATGGGAGCTAAAAAAAGTGGATTTCATGAAGATTGGTGGGTGGGGGGGTTGTGGGGGGAAAAGAATATAAACATATTTTTACCATTGAACTGTACACTTAAAAATTGTAAAGATGGCAAAGTTTATATGTATATTTTACTTTAATAAAAATTTTTAAAATAAATCTTGAAATAAGCCCACCAATTTTCTTACATATGTACAAAGTGGGGCAATATTTTTAACAGATATACCTAACAAAATTTCTTAATATAAAAGTATTGCTGATTTGCCTTTTTAAACTATAAGTTGCTTGAGAAAAAGGACTTGCATAATCTGTCACTGAAAAAATACCTCTTGGGGTCATAAATTAGTTAACATATGTCAGAAAATTAACATAGGCAAATATTAAAATATTTTGAAAGGTTTCTCTGGCTGAAGAGTTTTTTTTTTTTTATTTCAACTGCAAACTATTGGCAAATGCAGTTATTTTTTACCTAAGATTGGGTACATCTTCAGTGATAGACACATGAAAAATTTTGTAATGATACAAACATTTAACAGTGTCATAAAAATAACTGTGGATTTGGGCTTTGGTGGCTTCTTGTTTTATTATTTTCCTAAACTAGATTTCTTGCAATTAAATATGTATATTGAAATAAAGTGTCATGAATGGGCATGCCATCTTATGAAAGCAAGTAATTTTCTTTTTTCTTGAGAAAGAGTTTTGCTCTTGTTACCAAGCTGCAATGGCACGATCTCGGCTCACTGCAACCTCCGCCTTCTGGGTTCAAGCAATTCTCCTGCCTCAGCCTCCCGAGTAGCTAGGACTCCAGGCGTGCACCACCATGCCCAGCTAATTTTTGTATTTTTAGTAGAGACAGGGTTTTACCATGTTGACCAGGATGGTCTGGATCTCTTGACCTCGTGATCCACCCACCTCGGCCTCCCAAAGTGCTGGGATTATAGGCGTGAGCCACCGCGCCCGGCCCGCAAGTAATTTTCATATGCTGAATATTTTAAATGTTTTCTTAATTTCATTATATAGTGCTTTGAGATCGAGTATAAGAAGCAAGTCATAAAAGCAGTGCCAATAATAATTCTTTGTTGGAACACCATCTTCTCATCTATTTCATCAATCATTCTTCTGTATTGTGTTTTGAGCTTAGTTTCTTATCCTTGCAAATGCAAACCCACTTGTTGCCTTGATAATAGATTGTATTAAAGATGACACCAACTCTAATTTGGCATGTAACTTTGGGCAAAAGACTCAATCTTTTTCCATGTCATTGTTTGCCACTCATAAGAGTGCAATTTTAATATTTTGATTACATCTAAAACTGTTGATCTAGTCACAGGGTTTTAGTCAATGAAACAACATCGAAAGAGGCCAGCAGATAATTTTCTTTAAGTTATAGCCATTTATCCTGCAAAAAATGTATTGTCACTCACCAAAAGAACGTATTTTCAACTGGCTCAACTATCTTCACTAACAACTCAAAGATATAAAAAGTACTTACCCATAGGGAATTTAAATGTTAAAATTTTTATCATAAACCCTGCTCTCTGGTGTTAAGAAAGTAAATAGAAAAGAGTGACATCAGCAACACGGCCGACTGGAATTACTTAATGCTTGTCCCTCCAAAAATAAAAGGCAACAAAACAATAAACAAACAACTATATTAAAAATGGATTGATTGAAGAAGTAAGCTGGAGAGCACCCAGGTAGTGGTAAAATCCTTACGGAGCACAGAAACTCAGCATAGCATTATAGAGAGGTAAGCAAATTACCTATCTCTGCCACATTGTCCTCACTGGAATTGGTTCAGAGCTAGGAGGAACTTCTTATAGGGAAAAAGCTGGCAACTCCTAGCACTCCCCATTATCACCACAAACAAACACCTGCAGTCCTTGCTACAGAATAGTCTTACAAGCCCTATATTCAGTTTTGAGAGTTGCCTAGAGAACACACAGCTACCTTGCAAAGTAGGAGCCTACATTGTGTACTACTCACCTGTTTCCTAGGCTGCTAGGCACAGCACCACCTTAACTCCAGACTCACTACTAGAGTACATCATGCCCTGGAGACCAGTAGCCACTGCCTGTCTCCATCCTTTAGGCCCTGCCATTATTCTACCATATTCACATGAGTGGCTATATTACCTTGACCTTGGCTCCCTAGAGTATAGGCCCAGCAAAGCAGCTGAGACTGCAGTGTTTGAAACCATGCAACATTCAACTACCCTGGGAATAAGCAATCCTCCACAGAGAGGAAGTTGTAACAGAGCCAGCTGGCCTGCTGCACCTGTGCATGTCTACACCCACCTCTATAGCCAGTACAGCAGTGGTCCTACCACCTGGAGAGCATGCCACACAGACATTCAGGCTACTTTACGTACACAGGCACATGCTCAACCCAATATCCAGTCTGGAGGTGGCCCTGCCCCCCTATAGAGCCACTGCACATTCTGCTGGTCTGCTCTGCCCATGTGCACATGGCCTTACAGACAGCATAGTGGTAGCCTTTCTTCCTGGACAGCATGTAGCACAGCTGACCAGCCTGCCACTCCCACAGTACCCAGTCCAATAGACAGCCCAGTGATGCCATCCCCAGAAAAACTGCACCACTGCTGCCACAAACTTTCATAGCCTAGGTCACCAGTGCAATGGAAAACATCACTGATGAAGATTACAACTGAAGAAACTGCACAAACACCTTGCTTCTGAGTCTACTTAGAACCAAAGCCAACATACTATACCCAAATGACACCCTAGAATCCATCTACAGAAAAATGTCTCTTCCTATGAAATGCTCCTTTGTAAAACTGAAAAAGGTAACTGTTCCATTATATGTGCAAATACCAATATAAGGATACAGGAAACATGAAAAAGCAAGAAGAAATATGTCACACCCAAAGGGGCACAGTAATTCTCCAATAATGAAAGAAAATTAATTAAATGCCAGAAAAGAAATTCAAAATTATGATCTTAAGGAAATTCAGTGAGATGTAAGAGAATACAGACAAATAATTTAATGCAATCAGGAAAACAACTGATTATCTAGATTAGAAATTTAACCAAGAATAGATACCATAAAAGAGAGTCAAACTGAAATCTTGGAGCTAAGCAATTAAATGAATAAATTTAAAAATACAATTCAGAACTTCAACAACAAACTATATCAAGCAAAAGAAAGAGTTTCTGAACTTGGAGACAGATCATTTAAAATAACCCAGTCATGAGGGAAAAAAAGAAATATGAAGTAAAAATTATAAAAATAACAAAAAAGAGAATATGGGATATCATTAAGCAAGCAAATATTCACATTATTGAAATGTTAGAGAGAGAAGAGATGGAAAAAGTCAGAGAAAACCTATTAACAAAATAATAGCTGAAAACTTTCCAAGTCTTGAAAGAAATATAGACATCCAGATTCAGGGAGCTCAAAGTTTCTCAGTTAGATTCAACCCTAAAATGTCTTTTATGTGTGTGGCACATTACTCTTAAAACTATCAAAACAGAATTTTTAAGTTATCAAGGGAAAAGCTTCAATTTACATATAAAGAAATTCCTGTTAGACTATAAACAGACTTCTTAGTAGAAAACTTGCCTACCAGAAGGCAATAATTACCAATGAGATGAGAGATTGGAAGTGCTGGGAAAAAATACCTTTCAAACTTCCCTGAAAAGCAAAATTGAGTGAATTATCACTGCCAGACCAGCTTTACAAGAAATGCTTAAGGGAGTGCTACAACTGGAAGCAGAAGGAAGATAATTACTATCATGAAAACATGTGAAAGCACAAAATTCAGAAGTAGAGATAAGTATTCAAACAGGGAATTTCTCAGTGTTGTAATGGGGAAATGTAAATCTTTCAATCCTCTAGAGAGGCATGAAGGTTCATAGTCAAAATAGTTAAAAACATCAACAGACACAATTAGTGGCTAACACACAATAAATGAAGATTTAAGTTAAAGTAAATAAAATATAAATCGCACAGGAGATCGAAAAAGTCTAAAGTATTTTTTATAAGATGCATGTTAAGTTGTTATTAGGTTAAAGTCGTCTATTATAACTATAAGACTCTAAGTTAGCCCCATGGTAATCACAAAGAAAAAAATTATATCAGATACACAAACGTGGAAAAAAAGAAAAGCTTATCATCACAGAAACCCTTCAAACCACAGAGGTAAACTACAAGAGAGAAAGATACACAGAATCTAGAAAACAACTAAAAATGGTAAGAGTAAACCCATATCTATCAATAATAATTTTGAATGTAAATGGATTAAATTCTTCAATTAAAAGATATAGAATGGCTAAGTATTTTTGTTTTACAAAAAGACCCAAATGCTGCTAAAAGAGACTTACCTCACCATTGAAGACAGACTGAGAGTGAAGAAATGGGAAAAGAAATTTCATACAAATGGAAATTAGAAGCAAGCAAGAGTAGCCATACTTACATTAGATCAAATAAACTTCAAGCAAAACTGTAAAAAGAAACAAAGAATGCCATTATATAATGATAAAGGAATCAATTCAACAATATAATATAACAAATATAAATATATATGCATCTAACACCAGAGTATCCAGCTGTAAAAAGTAAATATTATTAGATCTAAAAGGAGAGATAGACTGCTAGAAAATAATAGTGGGGGCTTCAACATTCCATTTTGAAAAATGAACAGATTATCTACATACAAAATGAACAAAGTAACATTGGACTTAAACTGCACGATAGACCAGTGGACCTAGCAGTCATTTACAGAACACTCTATTTAACAGCTACAGAATACACATTCTTCTCAACTGCAGTTGGAACATTCTCCAAAATAGATCATGTTAGGATACAAACAAGTCTTAACAAATCTAAGAGACAGAGCATATAAAGTATATATTCTAACCATGATGGTATAAAATTAGAAATCAAAAGCAAACAAAAACTTTACAAACACATGGAAATTAAACTTTACAAACACATGGAAATTATACAAACTGTTCCCAAATAACCATTGGGTCAATGAAGAAATTAAATGATAAAATTTCTTGAGACAAATGTGAATAGAAACATCATTCCAAAGCCTCTGGGACACAACAAAAACAGTTGTGAGAGGGAAGTTAATAGCAATATCCTTCTACATCACAAAAGAAGAAATATTTCTAATAAACAACTTGACAATGAAATTGAAAAACAAGAAGAAACTAAATCCAAGATTAGTATAAGGAATGCAGTAAAGTAATGAGGCCCAGAGAAGAAATAACTAAAACAGAGATTGCAAACAATTCAAAAGATTGATGACTGAAAAGTTGTTTTCATGGAAAGAAAAACAAAACCAACAAACCATTATCTATAAAAAATTTTAAATAATGAGAGAAGACTCAAAATCAGAAATGAAAAAAGAGACATAAAACTGACACAACAGAAATAAAAAATAGAACTATTATAGACAACTATACGTCAACAGATTTGATAACCTAGATAAAATAAATTATAAAGAAATAGAAAATCTGAACAAATTATGAGTGTAGAAACTGAATCAGTAATAATAATCTTCCATCAGAAAAAAGCCTAGGATCTGATGGCTTTACAGATGAATTTGAAGAAGAACTAGTGCCATTTTATCTCAAACTGTTCCAGAAAATTAAAGAGGTAGGAACACTTCCAAATTCACTTTGTAAAGACAGCATTACTCTGATACAAAAACTGGATCAGGATACACACAAAAAACAAAATTACATACCAATATCCCTGATGAATACAGATGCAGAAATTCACAATGAAATACTAGCAAACCAAATTCAACGGTGCATTAATAAGATTATTCACTATGATTAAGTGTGATTAATCCAAGGCATGCAAGGATGGTTCAGTATATGTAAATCAATAAATGTGATACAACACATTAACAGAAAGAAAGCCCAAAACCATATTGTTATTTCAATAGATGCAGAAAAAAAGCATTTTGTAAAATTCAAAAGCCCTACATGATAAAAACTCTCAACAAATTAAATATAGAAGGTATGTACCTCAACACAGCAAGAAAACAATTAAATTGAAAATGGGCAAAAGACCCAAATAGATATTTCTCAAAACAAGATGTACAAATGGCTAAGAGGTATATGAAAATATGCTCAACATCACTAATCATCAAGGAAATACAAACCAACACTGCAATGATATACCACCGTATTCCAGTTAGAATGGCTATTACAGAAAAAAAACAAAAGAAAGTAAATATTGATGGGATTGTAGAGAATAGGGAAGACTTATGTACTGTTGGTGGCAAGGTACATTAGTACATACACATGGAAAACTCTATGGAGGTTCTTCAAAAGTTAACAGGAGAACTATCATATGATCTAGCAATCCCACTTCTGGGTATATATTCAAAAAAGTGAAATCAGTATGTCAAACAGATATCTGCACTCCCATGTTTATTGCAGCACTATTCAAAATACCCAAGATATATAATCAACCTAAGTGGTCATTAGTGGATGAATACCATACATAAAGAAAATATTGTACACACACACACACACACACACACACACACACAGAGAGAGAGAGAGAGAGAGAGAGAGAGAGAGAGAGAGAGAGAGAGAGAGAGAGAGAGAGAGAGAGAATACTATTCAGACATAAAAGAATAAATTCTGTCATTTGCAACAACATAGATGAAACTGGAGAACATCCACATTAAGTGAAATAAGGCAGATATTTACAGAAAAACACCGCATAGTCTCACTCATGTGGAATGTAGAAAAACTTTATCTTATAGAAGTAGACAGTAGAAGAGTAGTTTTCAGAGACTGAGAAGGAGATAGGAAAGGAGAAAATGGAGAGAGGTTGGTCAATGGGTGCAAGGTTACAATTAGGGGGAATAAGTTCTGGTGTCGTATTGCACAGTAGGGTAACTATGGTCCAGAATAAGGTATTGTTACAAAATAGCTAAAAGAGTGAGTTTTGAATGTTCTCACCAAAAGAATAAAAAGTGTGTAAGGTGATGAATAAATATGCTAACTACCCTGATTTGATAATTAGACAGCATATACATGTATCCAAGTTTCAGATCATGTTCCCTAAACACGTACAATTACAATGTGTCAATTTATAAATTTTTTAAGAAAAATTAAAGAAAGCAAATGAAGAAGTAGAAATATACATTCAATTCCATTTGTGCCCACAGGCTTTGTTAAACGTTCTTCAAAAAATGTTCATTTCTTCTAGCTTCAGCTGCTCCAGAAAATTCCTCTAACATCCATCCCATTTGGCAGAACCATAATTAGGCTTTTCATTTTGGACACAGTGCCTGCTCTCCTCTATTTTCATGGACTTAAACGTTTCAGAGTTTGTAATTCCTAAGACTGCTTTGTCTAGGACATAAATTTGGATTTCCTTTGTCCCATTCCTGCAGTCAAGGGCCAATCTTATAGTCTTTGGTATATGGCTTCAATGATACTGAGATGGGCATCCATATACGTATGTGCACACACACACACACACACACGAAATTTAAACTCAGAAAAATCTACAATCACCACAATGACAAATGGCAGTAATGTTCCCTTATTTCCTTTCACCTTACCATCTCCGATTTCACTCCTGGGGGAGTCATGCAGTAAGCGGATCCAATGTGTTGATTCCATTGAAACTAAGTACATTTCTTTGTATGATCACAAGGTGAGAGACCAGAAGGTGAAAATCAAAAAGATACTTGAAAGAGGATACTGAGTCAAGCCAGAAGAGGTTGTCATTGTCTAAAACGGATTATCGAGAAAAAGGGCAGACTGTAAATACTAACAGTAACAAAGGCAGACTAGTAAAGGAGCCATTTTATCTTCCTATTCTTACCCCTTCCTATCCAAACTCTGCACCTCAGCCTGAGTTAGCTATTTAAAATACAAATCTGAATCAGTAGTTCTTATCTTCAAAAGTCTTTGAAAATGCCTTCTTCTTGGTCCTGGAATAAAGTCCAAAATCATTAAAAAGCCTAACTATAATTCCTCCTATCAAAAAATAATCTCTTCTCTGTCTGCATTATTATAACATTTTACCATGGCATATTACCTCTTTTTTCTTTGGGTTGTAGACAGGAATGTCACTGTCTCATTTCACCTTCTTTCCTTAGCACTCCTTTAGATGCAAACAAGGAGCTACATCAGATTTATCACTTGTTTCAAAACACCCAGCACAGTATCAGGATTCTTAGCTGGAACTTTCTCAATGAATGTTTATGCAATAAATGACTGTCTACAACCATCAGAGATTAATCTCTTTAAGAATCTACAAAACCAAACTACTACTGACTTTTTTTGTCTACTGTTGGCTAACTGGAAAGTGCCAAACAGTCCTAGAATAAATGAATTACATTTCTAAAGATGAAGAAGCACGAAACAAAGAAAACAAGAGGGAGATGATCATGCCGTGGCCTGATTGTTTTGCCCAGAAGGCTTCAAGGCCTTTAATTAAACAGTTTAACCATGGGAGGCAAAGGATGGAATGTGTTTCTAATTAATGCTTTAAACTCATTATGCCTCCAAGTCAGAAAATATAATAACTGCATAAGAATTTGAAAATTATTTCCACCAAGATGGTGGTAGGTTTTTGGGGTTTTGGTTTATTTTTGATAAATCTCAATTACTGAGCTTCAAAGAAGTCTGTGCTATTTATTAGTTGAGCTGGTATCATAAATCAAATGGGGCAGGACTCGAAGATGGCAGTTTGATTTAGATATAGTTAGATGAACTATATCACTACACTAAAATCTCTTCTTTTCCCTGTCTTAGTATTTCATAAAAATGTTGCAGAGTCCAGTTGGGATATTTTCAGTGATTAGGTTCTAAATACATTTATAGAGGATGGATTGCTTAAGTCAGAATTAACTATGAAAGTTCATAAACATGTATGAATTACAATAAACATGGTTTGAATATAATTCTGTTTCTCAAAAAGTTCAGCAAATTATTTTTCTGTGGAGTAGGGGTAGATTATTGTTTTTTTTTTTTTTTTTTTTTTTTTTTTTTTCCGGTTGAGCATCATAGGAAGTCATTTGCTTGTGTTTAAAGGTCTTTGCTTTGTGAAAACCAGTTTCTTTTTCTCCCCCTTAATTCATAAAGTTGAATTTATAAGGTTAAATATATATTAAATGAAATATGACTATTATATTTTTAATTCTCTTGATCTCAATTCACATGCTATTAGTAATTTCAGTACTCTTCCACATAATGATACTCAACAAATATTTTTTTTTTTGCATGGGTATTGTATGAAGACACTAATTTGAGCTCTACAGGGAGCATAAAGATAATCAGTGTATTATTCCTGAGCTCAGGTTTTTACACCCTTTAGGAGAGCTGTGGTAGCTATGTTTCAAGATAGTAATCAATGAGTCTTATCTGCTGGTATTCCCAATTGTGTATAGTCCATTTCTATACTGAATCAGGGCTGGCCAATAGAACATTATAGAAATTATGATATGTAACATTCTAGGCTAATTCAAAAAGTCATCTCATCTTCTGTGTTGGTCATTGGTCATTCAATCACTCACTCTAGGGGAAGCCAGTCCCCTATCAAGAACCAGGAAATATCTAAGATTTTATCTTACTTGCAAACAAACAAGTTACCTTGCCACAGTGTTGTGGATGTTAACAGAAGATAGATACAAGACCCCTGAGTCAATGTCAACTGATTACTCAAAACAATGAAAGTAAACAAAGTTTAAGCATGTTCAGTTCTTTAAATCCCAAATTCCAAAGGCCAATGCAAAGTGGAACAAGGGATGCCTATACAGGTACTGTGTTGTGTTAAAGAACATACACACCCAAACTTAGGAAACTCTATTTTTCATAATTTGCTGTAAAGTTGCCTGACCCTTAGCTTAAGGAGATAGTATTAAATAGGAGACCAATGAAAAATCCTTGCCCTTTGCTCTGGAGGGGGACTATCTTTATCAATCAAGGCAGTTTACTATGTAAACAGCTGTAAAAAGAGAATTCAGAATAAGGGAAATTTTAAGTTCTTCTCACAAGATGTGAGAGACGTATGGAGAGTCATCTCCTAACACTGTAAAGCCATGAGATGCTAAAGCGTCCCTGGAGAAGGATCTATGCAGTAACAAACTGAGGTAACTTCCAGCAACCAGCACCAGCCACAAGCCAGGTGACCAAATCACCTTGAAAGTGGATCCACCAGTCCCAGTAACCTTCAGATGGCTGCTTTCCTAGGTGAAATCTGGAGGACCTCAAGCTGGAGACAGCCAGAAAGCTATTCTCAAACTCCTAATCCACAGAGAGTATGAGGGATAATAATATTGCTGTTTTGTACCACTGAGTTATGAGGTGATTTGTTACACAATAATAGATAACCAATACAAATTTTTGTCCTTGGAAGTAGGGTGTTATTGCAGCCAAAGTTTCAAAATATATCAGCGGCTTTGGGAATGATGTAGTAGAAAGAAGCTTGGGAGGCCTATGGAGTATGTTAATTAAAGCACTGGAGGTCTTGAAGAGATTTTTAGGAAAACTCTCAAAGTCTCATCAAAATCTTTGAGGAGGCTGCTGGGAGGTCTTTAAGGTGGGGAAGGAATGTTACTGGATCCTAGAAAAAAGGAATCTTTGTTACATACTTGCAGAAACTTAGCAACACTGTTGCCTGCACTAACGGGTAGAAAGTAGAAAAAGTACCTAATGAACTGGATGATGTAGCTAGAGATTTCCAAGTTGAGTGTTGAATATTTCATCTGCCTTCTCTGTGCTGCTTGCAGTAAAATGAGATAGATAGCACTCTTGAGCATTCTTAAATATGATGTTTTATAGGCAACATACATCTAGTACATAATTTGCAGTTCATGCATATTGCATTTTTGGTAGGTAAATCACATTTTTAAAATATAAAACAGAGTTCTCTATTTTAACATTATGAACAAACACCATATTTTAAGAAAAAATAAGTTAGTAATAGAGAAAGGGCAAGTAAGAACCTTTGTTTTAGCTGCTTTGAGGTGGCTTTGAAGGTAAACATCAAAGAACAATATGATTGGAAATAGTACTATCAGTATTAGCTTCCCGGGGAGTCAAATTACCGTATCCTGTAGAGCTAAAGGTCATCTATTATGAGCCAAAGTAAAATGAAGGAATTTACCAGGAAAATGAGTGTTGAGGAATAGCTGCAAAGTCACTAGGATACAAGAGAAATATGAGGTATTAAAACAGAACCCTATTCTTAGAGAGACAATGTTAAAGCATATTTTCAGGGGCAAGTACTTTCCTACCTTAAATAATTATTCTGTCTTTGAAAAATTCTAAACAACAAGAAAACACTTGGTCCAAAGATTCAATAAGCTTTTAAGTTGCCAACTTTAATTTGGCAGTGATACTAAGCTGGTCTGTGAAAGCTGAACACATTGGACAGATTCGAATGATGAATTATTTAGAGGCCCATGCAAAATAGTTTCTGAACCCTTTCTTAATCACCTCCTGCTATAGTCAACAATTATTAACCTTCCAAAATCTGTTACTTGTGCTTTCCTTTAAATTTTGTAATTTCATTTTTAACAAATAAAATCAAACCAGTCATACGGTGACTTCAGTTCAGGACATAACAATTATATTTGGGATACTTTACTTAATGAACACTTCCAAAAATTTGTTCAAAAGAGAAAAACTACAACAGCAGTTTTTATTTTGATTTTGTAAGAATATTTGTCTTTGGAAAGTTAATGTCGAATTCTAGCAGAAACTCATCGAAATGATGAAATACTGGGGAAATATTTTTATTTCTTTCTTAGAAATTGAGTTTCTCAATCCACTCAAAAGAAAGTAGAATATTCTTTTCACTGTACATTTATTGAAAGTGAGCAGTCAGGTGTTCCTGGACACATTGAGAAGCACTGCCTCTATTTCCTAAGAAAATGTGGTTTGACATTCAGTTTGGTATATTCAACCTAAACACAGGTACCTCACTCTGAATTCTAGATTCCAGAGACACTAATATGGAATGAAGACAAGCTTATCACCTAGTACCTGCCTGAAATGTGCTATAAGAGAATGTGCATAGGGTTTGGGGGTTAGGAAAACTGAGTCTTAACCAAGTTTTGCCCACAACTTGCTGTGCAGTCACTTGATACCTTTAAGCCTAAGCTTCCTCATCCATGAAGTAATATCCAGGCATACCTTGGAGATACTGTGGGTTCATTACAGAATACTGCATAAAAGCAAATACAGCAATAAATCAAGTAACACAGATATTGTTTCCCCAGAGCATATAAAAGTTATGTTTATACTATACTGTAGTCTATTAAGTATGCAATAGCATTGTGTCTAAAAGTAATATACCTACCTTAACTAAAAACTACTTTATTGCTAAAAATTTCTGACAATTATCTGAGCCTTTAGTGAATTGGAATCTTATTGCTTGTGGAGGGTGTTGCCTTGATGTTGATGGCTGCTGATTGATCAGAGCAGTCATTGCTGAAGGTTGGTGTAGTGGAGGCAATCTCTCAAAATAAGACCACAATGAATTTGCCACATTGATTGACTCTTTCTTTCATGAAAAGTTTCTCTGTAGCATGCTGTTTGACAGAATTTTACTGACAACAGAACTTCTTTCAAAACTGGAGTCAATCCTCTCAAACCCCATCACTGCTTTATCAACTAATTTTCAACAATATTCTAAATCCTTGGTTGTCATTTCCACAATGTTCAGAGCATATTTATCAGGGGTAGATTCAACTTCAGGAATCATTTTCTTTAACTATCCATAAGAAACAACTCCTCATCCCTTAAGATGTTATTATAAGATTGCAGCAATTCAGTTACATATTCAGGCTTCACCTCTAATTCTACTTCTCTTGCTATTTCCACTGCATTTGCAGTTACTTCCTCCACCGAAGTCCTGAGCTCTTCAAAGACATCCATTAGGGTTGGAATCAGCTTCTTTAAAACTTGTTAATGTTGATGTTATAACCTCCTCCAATGAATCAAGAATTTTCTTAATGGCATCTAGAATGGTAAATCCTTTCCAGAAGGTTTTCAATTTCTTTCACTCCGATCCACCAGATGAATCACTATCTATGGCAGCTATGGCCTTTAAAAATGCATTTCTTAAATAGTAAGACTTGAAAGTCAAAATTGCTCCTTCATCCATGGGTTGAAGAATCAATGCTTTGTTAGCAGGCATGAAAACATTAATTTTGTACATCTCCATCAGAGCTCTTGAGTGACCAGGTACACCATCAATGAGCAGTAGTAATTTGAAGGAAATCTTTTTTCTGAGAGTTCCTTCCTTAAACCTCATGAATCAACTTCTCCTAACTGCAGACATTTTCCTGCAGCTTTCTCACCTTTATCAACCTTTATAGAATTGAAAAGCGTTAGGACATTGGTCTGGAGTAGGCTTTGGCTTAGGAGAATGTTGTGGCTGCTTTGGTCTTCTATCTAGGCCACTCAAACTCTCTCTGTATCAGCAGTAAGGCTGATTCACTGGAGTAGCACTTTAAATTTCCTTTCATAAATGTTTCTTTACATTGACAACTCAGTTAACTGGTGCAAGAGGCCTAGCTTTTAGACTCTCAGGTTTCAAACATATCCTCCTCACTCAAGCTTAATCATTTATAGGTTTTGATCTAAAGTGAGATATGTACAACTCTCCATTTCTCTTGAATGCTTAGAGGCCATTGTAGGGTTATTAATAGGCCTAATTTCAATATTTTTGTGACTCAAGGAATAGGAAGGCTGGGGGGCGAGGAAGGGGTGGAGAAGAGAGAGAGAGACCACAAAGAGAGACACAGAGAGATAGAGATAGAGAGACAGAGAGACAGGGGACGAGCCGGCTGGTGGAGCAGTCAGAACACATAGATTATTTATCAATTAATGCTTCTGGGCACAGTTCCTGATGCTCCAGAACAATTACAATAGTAACATCAAAGATACCATCTCAGATATAAAAGTAATGAAAAAGTTTGAAATATCGTGAAAATTACCAAAACATAACAAAGAGACATGAAGTAAGCGCATGCTGTTGGAAAAATGGTACTGATAGACTTGCTTCACACAAGGTTGTCACAATTTTAATTTGTGAAAAAAAAAATGCATTTATCTGTGAAATGCAGTAAAACAAGGTATAACTATAGTTGTACTGTGAAGTAAGTTTCCTTCCAGCTCAATTAGTCTATAATTCTGAAAGTCCCTACTTTTCAGATGACTATAACCTGATATAAAATAATGAAGTCCACCTTCGCTGAGGAGTATCATCTGTAGGTATCTTTTTCCTCATAATATATTTTCCCTTGAGGTTAATGCTCAATTATCACGAAAGCTAAAACTTTTTTCAACTTGGTCACCCTAATTTAATGACAACGTCTGAGAATTGTAAAAACTAAGAACTTGCTATTGTTGGAAAGGTCATGGTTATGTTACTTTACATGTGTGATGAATTGTTTGACAACCTTGTCACAAAAACATAAGCTTCTATAACTTTCTCTAGAAGTAATCTTCATGGAAGGTGATTTCTGTCACTGGACATTGTTCTTTTACCAAATAATCTCCTTTGACTAATTGCTCCAATCACAAGTCACGACTGAGGTGTCACAACAAAGAGTATCTGTTCCATATTCAGGAAAACATTGATTTGAATAAAAACAATATGATTTGTCATTTGTATCAGATTGTTTTCTCTGAACAGCAAAGAAGTGAGCCATGAGGTTGGCTTCCGGCTTTGTACTAAATCCATACGCATTCACTCAGTAGATAATGTCACAACACAGCTTGTTCACAGTAAACTTTTACAATACACTAGAATAAAATGAGGTTAGTTTCCAACCTTGAAGTGCATATATCAAATTATGGAGAGGGAAAATTACTGTATATGAATATAAAAGGATTTTGATATTGGAGAAGATTTTCTGTTCTTAAAAAGACAAATTTCTTTTCAAAATACCAGATTACCAATCTTTTCCAAAAGTCAGAACACTGTAGATACTTGTGTTGGTTTTCTGGCTATTTAAATAACTGTGTGTGTGTGTGTGTGTGTGTGTGTGTGTGTGTGTGTGTGTGTGTGTGTGTTTCTCCAAAAGAAAACAAATGAGCAAATTTTCTGAAGTGGAATATTTGAACAGTTGTTCGCCCATACTTCTTTTAAGTCTTCTGTTTTTTATTCTCAACTTACAGAAGAATCATACTTTTAAAAACACTCCCAAGTGAACAAAATTAGTAAGAAATCTAAAATATCTGAACAGGAGCCAAAAATGTAGGTAAATTCATCTTAAATCATTGGATTCACATATGTTCCTCTCCGACAAGAAGAGACAAGCCAAACAGCATCCAGCAGTATTCCTCCGTTTTCCCTTTTGTTGTTTGCCAGTTAATTTCTATTCACTGGAAATGCCAAATTTCCACATGCTATTCAATGTGGTGTGCTTGTTTGAAAAGAAGCAAAGAAAAAGCACTAAAGATGCTAAGGACTTAACTCATTCCTCCCTTCTCTCCTCTCCTCCTCCCTAACAAGTCCCCTTTCTTACAGGCTTAGTGAGAAACAAAAGCAGACTCATTCAACCTCAAAACTTGAACACATGCCAGGTGAAATATTTGAGTGAGGCTTATCCTCAACTCGGTCATACTGCATAGGTGGGCCTAGTTAAATGGTTTTTGTTGGCTGTTCTGCTTATTATGTCTTTGCAGTCACACCCTCTGTGTCAAAGTGCAACTCAGCCAAGTGAGTGTGTGGTGGGAGCTGGGTATATGTGAGCTTTGTTTTAGAATGTACAGCTAACACATATATGTTATGCAACATATATAACATATTTGATATAAATATCATATATGTTAGCTCTACATTCGAAAACACACCTCTTGCATCAGTGTATACATATATATACACACACACGTACATATCATTTTAGAAACTGAGGAAACATTGTTTCAGTAAAAATTTTATCTACAATGAACTAATTTGATCTTTACTATATATACACCTGAGTATCAGCAGCTTTCATATATCCTTATGATTGTTTCATAATTAAATAAGCTGGAAAAAAGTGCTGGTTCACCTGCTCTAGCACAGGTTTAAAAGTCAGGATATAAAACAGGAGTACAAAATAAAACTTTCAGTTTGAATTATTTTACCTGTGTCAACGAACAGGTCTCTTGGCCTCTGGAGGAACATGGAGAAGTCATGCAAATAGCAGGATCTAATCAATTCTTACATAAGTGCACCTCTGCAGTCATTTATAAAGCAGAGGATTCCTTGCTCAGAGTTGGCAGCAATTAGGAGCAGTTATCAGTATACATTAAATAAATATAACTTGGCATGTTTGCTAATTAAAAGAGCCTAAAGAAAACTGTAGAATCCAAACCTTCTTGCAGATTGTGGGTAATTAGCAGCAAAGGAAATCCAAATATATTAGTATATAAACATGTTCCACACATTCCCAGTGTGTTATGTTAATAGGGATGACTAAGGATTGGTTATTGCTACTATAAACTTTGTAAAATTTTAGGAGTAGAGATCAGCTTCAGGATCAGCTAGTTTAATCCTTTCATTTTTTAGATGAAAAAAACTGAGGTCAGTATGTGATTCATTAAATATCACGGGGCTAGTTCACAGCAAGAGGGGGATTTTGATGTGTGTGTGTGTGTGTGTGTGTGTGTGTGTGTGTGTTTTTTCTGACAGCTAGTTCAATTCACCAAACTTTTGGTTCTACTTTTTACATGAAAGAAAAGTTTCCTACTGATGCAAGAGGTGTGATGATATACCACAGTCCCTACCTTTAAGAAGAAAGTCTCTACCTTTAATAAAGAAATAAGACAAATCTTGTATAATACAAAGCAAATGAAGATATAAATTTCTATGGGGTTCAAAGGATGGAGAGAAGTTTTCCACATTTACTCTTTACTCTATATAGTAACAATTCATTTTTTATGACTATGATAGAAGAGACACCTGAAAAATACCTCAGAAAATCCATCAACTTCATCATGTGCCTCTCCAAATTAAGGGTGAGCAACTCATGCCCTAAGATGTAGAACTCTTCAGAGTATGAGGTTTACTCATTGAAGAAAAAAAGGTAAAACTGATATAATACTACAATGAAACAGACTCTCTTTTAAATAAATGCCTATTTTGTTAAAAGCTCTGAATGACAGAAATGTAAAGAAATACTTTTACTTTCAAACAACCAAAAGTAATGGGAAAACATATTGCATAATGTAGCCCTTTGCTGATTCTGTACTCTATCATTAAATTGGTCACCTTTGGATAAAATCTTATGACTTATGCCCTTAGAAATTCTTTACATACTTGAATATATAAACTCCATTAGATTTTCACAGATTAATGTTTCCAAATTATTAAAGCATATCTTAATAATTTAAAAAATTAAGTTTACATTTAATCAAGTTTTTGCTACCCCTGTAAATTTAGAATTATACAACAAATTTTATAAGTAAATTCTTAACTCTGTAATTCAAGTAATCAACAGAGATGGTGAATAAACATCATGAACATCATTAGTGAATCCCACATTACTTTATACTGATAGTTCATCTTTAGACAGGACATTTGATTTAATCATTTATCTAAGCAAAGGACTATGATTAAGAGCACTTTTTCTCACTAATTTTAAGAGCATGTCCTATCAGCTATATATTGAATATTCATGAAGATATAGCCCTCCAAGCACTAGAAAGTATGTAGAATGATTGAGAAGGAAAATGTTAATGCTACCATTAAGAAATTTTTCATCCAATGAAAAGATACAATTAATGTAATATCAATGTGAGTCATCTAATGAAGAGATACAACTAATGTAATATCAATGTAAGTCAATCGAAAGTTGACCCAAACACTGTTAGAAATGAGACAGTACCTGAGAAGAGACTAATCAGTCCTGTCCAGATGCAGAACAACATTAATGAAAAATCAAAGCAAAAAGAAACCAGCTTGAAAGGGAAGGGAACGTCTACTATATTCATGCAAATGAAAAATGAACTTTAACAAATATGAATATAAACATTCACAAAATTAATTAGTTGCTAGAGGTATAGCTTAGACAATATTGTACATAAAATAATGCTCTACAAGGGCATTATCTTTTTGAGTTTAATATTCATTTTCATAAATTGTCAAGGCACTGTGATGAGCTCAAATGCCTATGAATAAATAACTTCTCACGAAAGGGGCTTAAATGCATTTATCACATTTGAGATGAGAACAACCAGATTACCCCAGAGATAAGGAGAACATTGAGATGAACAAACAAATTACCCCGGAGACAATGTAGCAGCCAACGAGAAAGTGTGGACTAGGCGAGGCAACATTGTGCAAAACACATTAGAGGAATGGATAAGTACTACAAAAACTTCTAAGAAAAGAAACGTCAAAGATGACATCCTTAAAGACTGCTTGTGGAAGAAATACCTAGGCAAGAACCAAGGATCTCACAGGAAATGCCTGAAATGGGGCCTGTGCGGTGGCTCACGCCTGTAATCCCAGCACTTTGGGAAGCCGAGGAGGACAGATCACGAGGTCAGGAGTTGAGACTAGCCTGGCCAGTGCGGTGAAATCCCGCCTCTACTAAAAAAAATACAAAAATCAGCCAGGTGTGCTGTGCGCACCTGTAGTCCCAGCTACTCCGGAGGCTGAGGCAGGAGAATGGCTGGAACTCGGGAGGCGGAGGTTGCAGTGAGCTGAGATCCCGCCACTGCACTCCAGCCTGGCGACAGAGGGAGAAACCGTCTAAAAAAAAAAAAAAAAAAAAAAAAAAGCCTGAAATAAAATGTGAACATCTCTGCCTGGACTGGTAAATAATGTATTACCCACACTGAAGGAGCATATGAGACTGATAATGTTCTACTGTACTGTTTATATTGGATACAATTCTCACCTGTTCTTTAGAAAAGGGGAACGGGCAATGGAGTGCAGTCCCTCATGCCTGTAATCCCAGCACTTTGAGACGCCCTGGTGGGTGGATCACGAAGTCAGGATTTCGAAACCAGCCTCCCCAAGATGGTGAAACCCCATCTCTACTAAAAATACAAAAGTTAACCAGGCGCAGTGGCAGCGCCTGTAATCCCAGCTACTCAGGAGGCTGAGGCAGGAGAATCGCTGGAACCTGGGAGGTGGCGGTTGCAGTGAGCCGAGATTGTGCCACTGCACTCTAGCCTGGGTGACAGAGCAAGACTCTGTCTCAAAAAATAAAGGGTCGGGGGAGGGGAACGGGCATTGAAATTCTGATGACTTCGATGCATAATTAAGTTTGTTGCACATAATGTTATGAAATCCTGCTTACTTTTCTCATTATAGAATGTGGTTGAATATTTCTCAGCACATCTCTTTAATAATTTTATTATTATTGTTATAATATGGATGCCTGAACTGGTACATGATAATGTGTTTTAGATATTCAGAGTCACTGCCAAAATTATTTGAATAAGCAATTTATAAAATAACTAAATATGGATAAGTGCCATAAAAATGTACAATTCTCATCAGATTCAAATAATGTAAATTAACATGTCAGTTTTCACCTTACAAAATGGCAAATATGTTTTCAAATAAGAGCAAATTTGTCAAGATTATATGAAATGCTGATGCATATGTGAATATACACAACCATCCTAATATTTTAAGACTAAATAATATATTTAAGGAATTTTTTTTATTATTTCTCATTGTAATCTATTATGTAGCCTGATTTGTGTTGAAAGAAATATTTAAATGATTGTTATTCAGTCATTTCTCCTTTGAACAAATATTTACTAAGCACCTATTACAAACTTTATGCTAGATGTGCAATGAACAGAATATGTCCTCATGCAGTTTATATTTGAAATTAAATCTGATTAATATTAAAAGACGTTTTGAGGTATTAAGCTATAAGAACATATTATAAACCTTATAGTGTGAACTCATATATATATATATATATATATATATATATATATATAGAGAGAGAGAGAGAGAGAGAGAGAGAGAGCATATATATGAGTGAAAAATATTCTTAAAAAGTATGTTTAGGTTTTAATGCCGATAATGTATAACTGGTGAAATTAAGGATACTTGAATTTGTTTTCCTATGTGTTTATTAGTATTTCCTAATTTTCTGAAATAAGTATTTAAAAAATAAATTGTATTTTCCGGTAAGACAAGAAGGCATCATTTACAAAGGCCTTTTAAAGCTTACTTCTATCTGAGTTGAATATAAAACATAAAGTCAGAGATTTATTTTGTTAAATCATATTCCTAGAATCTTCATTTAAAAGCAAGATAGTGGAAAATAAATTATTTTCACCTGTTGAGTTAGCTACATAGGATAAAAATTTGAAAATATAATACTATTTAGATTTATTTTCTTTTTACCATTACATAACACTTTCTAATGAAATTATTTGATTCTAACAATCTTGTGATGTGTTCTGGTCACAGATAATTGTCTGTATTTTACAAGTGAGAGAAACTAAGACTTTGGAGAGTTTGAGTCTTTGGCTCACAGGCCCAAAGGAAGTAAGTAATGAGGTAGGAATTAGAATTCAGATCTTGCAAAAGCACACTTTCTACTTATGTATGGTATGTACAAAGGTTTTTAACACATGGAAAACCTGCTGTTAACATTTGGTTCAATAAAAGAATACTAACATAATAAAATTCCATTGGTTTCTAATGTGTTCTACTAAGTTCTTTTCCCAACCTCTTATGGTAGAGAGAAATGAAGCATCTCTTTAAGAGAGCATTAGTTGAGCTACTTAATAAAATGCAAAGTGTTTAGAAAGTGGGAGTGAGAGTATTTCCATTACTTGTGAAATACTTAAGTCTTGAGAACTTGACATGTGTCTCATGGTTTATCTTTCCCACAGTACTTATCCTATCATTTCATGATTGCTTCTTCTCAATCGGACTAGAAACTCTTCAAAAGGAATTCTCATGTATTATTTGGCTTTGCCTTTTTTTTTTTTTTTTTTTTTGAGACGGAGTTTTGCTCTTGTTACCTAGGCTGGAGTGCAATGGCGCAATCTCGGCTCACCGCAACCTCCGCCTCCTGGGTTCAAGCAATTCTCCTGCCTCAGCCTCCTGAGTAGCTGGGATTACAGGCACGCGCCACCATGCCCAGCTAACTTTTTTTTTTTGTATTTTTAGAAGAGACGGGGTTTGACCATGTTGACCAGGATGGTCTCAATCTCTTGACCTCGTGATCCACCCACCTCAGCCTCCCAAAGTGCTGGGATTACAGGCTTGAGCCGCTGTGCCTGGCCCCACCTTTTTTTTTTTTTTTTAAATCATCACTACCTAAACTAACAGTTGGTGTTGAAATGTTGGCAGAATTAATAAATGTGTCAGGTAAAATCACCACCTCAAAACAAACAAACAAACAACAACAACAAAAAAAAACTAATTCCGGCAGAAGACAATGTTATTCTTATTTTTGTTTGGTTTAGTTTTGTTTGTTTTGGGTTTTTCTGTAGGAGCCAGCAAACCTAATGGATTTTAATTACTAGGAATGTGTTTCCACAGTTTGGTAGAGTTTATTAACTCAATCCATTAGTAAATTGGTAACCAGATAGAAAATGTAGTTACTGATGAGTTGCCTTCTCTGATAACCTGTCATTAGTCACCAGACAAAATAAGCAAGAAAGATCCAATGGATAGGTAAAAATCCACTATCAAAACTTGAAAAATCTCAAAGTACATGATTTACACAATAAAGTCATGCTTATTTAGACTGAGTATATAAATGAAAAGGGGGAATTTAAAGAATTATCATGGAAGTTTTCTATTAAATAAAAAAAAATTATTTAAATCTTTTTCAAAAAGAGATCGCCTTTGCTAAATGGGGTTGCAGAGGGCCGAGGGTTGGAGGATTGTTAGATATACTGGAAGCAAAGCAGTTTAGGACATTGTCTCTTTCTCCAAAGTGTTGCCCTGGATCCCAGTTTTTCTATGACGGGGACAATTAGCATGCTTCATGGATAATGTCAGCAGTAGCTCAGCATCATTTCAGAAATAGCTGGATGGGTTCTCTTAGATGACCCAGTGATATCTTTTCCATTAAAGATACACAATAGAGGAAAATTCTTAGTGACCTTTTTTTCTCTTTAACAGTGAAACTTGCCAAGTTTGCTTCTCCTTATTCTAAAGTTGGTTTTGGCATGTTTGTTATCAGATATCTAAGTGTCATTCAGAGACCTTCCTCACAGGAAACAGATGGCCCATTCACATCAGAGTAACTTAAGAAGGATTTGTTTACAAAGGGACTAATGACCAAGATGTGAATATAGTTTAAGAAACAGCTCAGATCATGCAGAGATGCAGCAGGCTAGCATCAATAGAATTCTCCCTCTCCTCTGTCATCCCAAGTCTAGAGGGGTGAGAGGAGGAACTTGTCAGAAAAAGGTGAGAACAGAAAGCCACCTGGAGAGGAGCAGGAATTTCCCATTGAGGGCACAGCCAGCCCGAATAAGTCCCCAGAGTCACTCTCTCCCCTACTTCCTTTCTCATGCTAGGCTCTTCCTTGACTGACGTCAGAAGAATGGGAGGCTTTTTGCTGTACTACAAGACAGTCTTTTCTGCTCAACAATGTTTTTGCCTGGATGGAAAGCCTGTGCCTGCAACCAGAGAAAAAGTAAAGTCTCATCAACTGTCATATCATTATGGGATAATATCAATTCAATCATATTGATATTATCTGTCAGTTGATATGACAATATCAACTGTCATATCATTATGGGATAATATCAATTCAATCATATTCCCTCCTGAAGCCTAAAAAGTTAACTCTTCTAATTCTTCTTCTTCTTCCTCTTTTTTTTTTTTTGAGATGGAGTTTCGCTCTTGTTACCCAGGCTGGAGTGCAATGGCGCGATCTCGGCTCACCGCAACCTCTGCCTCCTGGGTTCAGGCAATTCTCCTGCCTCAGCCTCCTGAGCAGCTGGGATTACAGGCACGCACCACCATGCCCAGCTAATTTTTTTTTGTATTTTTAGTAGAGACGGGGTTTGACCATGTTGACCAGGATGGTCTCGATCTCTTGACCTTGTGATCCACCCGCCTTGGCCTTTTTTTTTTCTTTAAGAGTCAAAGTCAACTCCTGCTTATCACCCAGGCAGGAGTGCAATGGCACGAATATGGCTCATTGCAAACTTGATCTCCAGGGCTCAAAAGATCCTACTGCCTTGGTCTCCTGAGGAGCTAGGACTACAGATGCATGCCACTATGTCCAGCTAAGTTATTATTATTATTTTTTGTAGATATATGATCTTGCTATGTTGCACAGATTGATCTTGGATACCTGGCCTTAAGCTATCCTCCCAACTTTGCCTCCCAAAGTGCTATTACAGGCATGAACCAGTAGGCTTGGCCTGCTGTACAAGGGAAAGAAAGAAAAAAATAATAGAGTATCATTAAAATATAACTTCTAAATACTCCCTCCTATAGCTGTCCACTAGCATAATCTGATGATCATTACTGCCTGCCTCCAGCATCCAATTCTAAGCTCTCTTAGTATCTGCAAGTACTTCTGCTGGATGAGAGGTTTTTACCTAGTGGGATGACTTGAATATTCATTCTTCCTTTTGTGAATAGTCTTTGTACTCTCAGTCCAGTCTATGCTAGGCTCCAACTTTTATTTTAGACCTACTAGTGAAGTGGGTCTGAAACAAGAGTCAATATTTGCTTGTGAGGCAAGGAAAATTTATGGGAATTTGAGAGTCATAGTTCTTAGCTTCATCTATATCTATCAAAATGTCCCCACCCAGTGAGGCAGAGTTTCATTGCTTCTCAACAATTGCTTTTTCCTTTGCATAAGAGAACTGGCAGTTCAAATTTATAATTAGTGCTAAGACTCTGCAACTCTTGCAATCATACCCTGAGCTTGGTTGTCAGCTGCATCTGCCCTGTGACTATGGGAGTGAAGTGCCTCTCTCAAGTTATTCAGGAAACCTTCTGGCTCTCTTTATACATTCTTCATTACATGTTTATAGTTACAACTCTTTTTTTCCTATGTGTATTTTGTAGAACTGTAAGAAGAAATTAAGTGACTCAATAACCTTAATTGTTATAACAGTGAAGTGCCCCAACCTTGATCTTTGATAGCACATTATCCCATCCAACCACCAGAGATAACTTGAATATTTATGATGCTATTATATGCCCATATACCCCATCTGACACCTCCCATCCCCAGCAAAGAAGTTCTCTCTGTACTTCTCAAAGATATGATGTACCAATCCTAGGATCTCCTTTCAAGAGGTCTGTTTCCTGGGGCCACTTCTGGTACCAATTAATGTATCAGCCAAGTTCCCAGCAGAATAGAAATAATTAGATGAGTATTTACTTACAAAGTAACAGATTATGAATGTTTGAGTGGAGAGGAAGTGAATTACCTCTCGCGAATAGATCACAAATGGTGGCCAGCAGCAGTATACTGTTACCACTATTAATCCAAAAGTGATGATGAAAGGGAGAAGCGAACACAACCTCAAAGGAAACGTTACAGAGCCAGAGGACATGGGGGCCTGTGGATGTGACCAATACAGGTCCATTTTTGAGGCCAAGAACAGATGGAGAAGAAGGAAGAGTGGCTCGAGGGTCACACAGAGGTAAATGACACAATGGTATTTGTTTGTTTCCTCTCTGCTAAATCACTTTCCTATTACCCTGGCTGAGAGTACAAAGACTATTCACAATCTTGGCCAACTACAACCTTCACCTCCCAGGTTCAAGGGATTCTCATTCCTCAGCCTCTCTCCCAAGTAGCTGAGACTGCAGGTGTGCACCCCCATGCCTGACTAATTTTTGTATTTTTAATAGAGATGGGGTTTCGCCATATTGGCCAGACTGGTCTTAAACTACTGACCTAAAGAGATCCAACTGCCTCAGCCTATCAAAGTGCTGGGATTACAGGTGTAAATCACCACACCTGGCCTTATCCTTCTTCTAAATTATGCAGTATGGTCTGTTCTTGAACTAGCTGGTTTAATTAATCTATAGACTTTAGTTTTTTGTTTATATGTACATTTCTGTAACAGTAGTAAAATGTACCCTTTTTCTTATGTCCTTAACATACACCCTGCTATTACATATTCATTCTCATACTTTTATGTATGCAGAAATATACACATTAACTTTTCCCCCCCAATTTGAATGTAACCAGTGACCACGTCTTTTGTGTCGTTAGATCATGCCACAGGTATATACAAATATTAATGCCTTCTTGAGTTTAAAAGGTGAGAATTGACAACTGTATTTGGAATTAAGTATAATCCTAAGATTTGTCTCTTTCCTTTTCCTTTCCCTTCCAGCATGAGAATTCTTTCTTTGATTGAAAACATTTAGTTTCCAATTTATTTCATCATCTGGAGGAAGTGTTGGCTTTGAAAATGTAATTGAAAGTATGACTTTCAAAAGTGGCAAGAGAGGTCTTTAGTCTTGTGAGGAGTCCATGAGATTTTTTCTTTATCTCATGTCAGTAATGATTCCTGATTTTCTTAACAGGGATTAGAGTTGCTTTTATAAAAATCTCATTTAATTACTTCAAACTATTATTTGAAACAGAGAATGGGTTTATGTGAATGATTTTCCAAAGAGATATCATAACAGAGCATAACCAATGTAGATGAAAATTGAGGAATGCATGTTGACTGTCTTGTTGTCCAGTTTCAGAAAACTTCAGCTCTGACCATTTTTTTGTGTGTGTATATAAGAACAAAAAGCTACAAGGTAACTACCCTAAAAAGCCATTTTGAAACATCCGTTTTTATCTGTAAAATGTTACTGATTATGTCATGGGGAATAAATTCATAGAAACAGTGTTCTAAATCCATTCTCATTTATAACAACTTAAAACTCAGATGACAAAGATATTATGGTTTCCTGACTCAAATTACCATAGGCCTCTCCACTATCATTTACTTGTTTTCCAAGTATCTCACACTGATCCATTGACAGACAATGATTATTTGGGACATAAAGTATCCATATCATTTCACAATATGAAAAATAAAATACATTCTTGAAACTGAGACAATTCAATTAAAGTTAAACTTAATGTCTATGAGAAAGAAAGAAATAGAAACTTAGAAACTGAGAGGGTTGATTGTCTACTATAGCTATTTAGGCTCCCCACAATTCTGTTTTATACTTTAAAGGGTTACCTTTTTGATCATTTTAGTAGAAGACCATACTCAATCCTGTTTGTTGGCTTGGCAGTTATAGCAGACTTGCCCTTTGTGTGCTAATTATGTTATATGGAGCATGATTTTTAAAATGCTCGTTCCAAATATACATGTGTGTATAGAATGACAAATTTCTGCCAATCTATAGATGCCAAGGTAAAAATCAAGGACTATGTAAAAACTTAAGTTTATTCCTTTTTTCAGTTTTAAGAAACAGAGAGCAGATGGGCAGAATGAGTTTATTTTCCCTGATTAAAGGAAAAGAAAAATCTTATCGCTAGCATGTTATAACCTAAATAATCTATGTGAAATCCACCAATACCTTTAGAACCAAATATTTCTGGCCCAGAAAGGGCCAAAGCCATCATTAGTATATGCTCCTGCATATACAAAAATGATTGTCAAACTCTCCATGTAAAAGCGTGGCTTAAGATAATTCTAAATCGTAAGAACTTATCTGATTTAAAAATAGCATTAGATGTGAGTTGGAATTTACTAACTATAAAGGCCATTTTAATGACGAATCTGGACAGGAAATGGTCATTTAAAATGTAATCATATGCTTCTAATTGTGATGTAATAGCACACTCAATGCTGAAAGGCAACATGACCAATGAAATAAGAGCAATAAAGGAATAGAAAAAGAATTAATAGCAGATAGGACAGTTTCAAATCTCTTTGAAGACTTTTCAGTGAAAACATCTTTTGTACTCTTAACCTGGAGCACACTGATAGAAATACAGTGAAGTAAGAATGCCACAGAAATGGTTCCAGAAGAGTTGGGAAAGAGCAGGATATGAGGCAATGGCTTTGCCTGCCATGCTGGCCCAAAGGTAGGTCCAGAAAAGAAATGAGGCCTCACATTCCAAAGATCCTCCCTTGACTCACACTTATTGTACCATGTGTGTCCAGTAAGTGTTGCCTAAGAAAACATTGGCTAAAAGGCCAATTTGGATTAAAAATGAGTTTGTCTGAAGCTAGAATTCAGTTTTTACCAAGTCACTCTCCTGTTCAAAAATCCTTCAGTGGCCTTCCTTTCAAATGTTAACAAAGTGCATCATTATCTTGGCATCCCATTGAGCCTCTCTCAGCCTTGCCAGTTTCATCTCTCACTGCTTCCCTACAGGAGGGTTCTGCCACATTTGAATCAGTCCATTGCTCAGCCTTTGTGCTCTTCCACCACTCTATATATTTGATCTGGCTGTTCCTCCCATCTGGAACACGCCCTCTGCCCTCCATTTATTTCCATCCTACCCAATACTTAACACAAGGGTCAGAAACCCGCCTCTTTTGTATGTGTTTCCTGAAGAGCTCAGTCAGTCCCTGGTTCTCCTTTCCTTCCCTAGATTACACTCTAGAGGACACCTAGAGCACACTCTCAAGATCACTTCTAGGGACTGCAGAGGAGAAGATAGTGCTGTAGGACCAACTCAGGATTGCAGCTCCCAGTGAATCCGCAAATGGTGAGTGGACACCACATTTCCAGATGGATCTTAATTACCCACAGACCAGGAGATTCCCAGGTGTAGGAGCTGCACGGGCCACCAGCACAGCTGTTTGGGCTGGCATGGCTGTTTGGGCCAGGCCGCAGCGCAGCAGCACTCTGTAAAAAATACACTGGTTTGGTTGCCCTGTTAAACCGGCAATTGGAGATTTTGGAAGGCAGATTAGCACATTCATCAGATTAAATGGGACTTAAACAGAAAGCCAGGCCAGGAGATTCCTGAGCAGCAACGCAGCCGGCGCAGTGGGTTGCTGCACGGGAAATCACACAGATCCCGGCGCCCTTTCAGCAGGCGACTGGAACACCTGGGATAGAGTCAACCATTCAACTTAAAAAAAGGGGGGGGCTCTGAGGCAGGGAGCCAGGTGATCAGGCTCGGCGGGTCCCACCCCCACAAAAACAAACAAAACAGCAATTGGAAATGCTCTGGGTTGAGAGTTTCACGGCAAGCACAGCAGAACCCAGGATGGTGCAGCTTAGAGCGGGAGGGGCATCCACCATTACCGAGGCACTCGACCCCTATGGAGCTACACTGCCATTGCTGACACAGTCTGCCATTGCCGAGGCAACCTGCCGTTGCTGGGGCAACCCGCCATAACAGAGAGAGTCCGCCACTACAGAGGTGGGCCATCATCACCACGGCAGCTCTAACCACACCCATATAAACAGGACTACAGGGAATTACACACAGCAGCAGGGCAGAGCCCACAGCAACAGGGCGGAGCCCATGGCAGCAGGGCACGGCAGCTCAGCATAGCCACTACAGGCAAGCAGTGATTAGACTGCCTCCCTGCTGGGCAGGACAGTGCAATGGATACTCATAAATGGAGCCCTAACTCCCCGGGACAGAGCTCCTGAGAAATAAAAAAGGAGCTTTATGAGTTCTGCTACGGCAGACTTAAACGTACCTGCCTAGCAGCCCTGAATGAAAAATGGAGCTCACAGCTCAGCACTTGAGCTCCTACAAAATACAGACTGTCTCCTCAAGTATAAAGTACAGACAGTCTCCTCAAGCAGCTCCCTGACCCCCGTATATCCAAAGAGTCTCCTCACAAAGGACTGATCAGACTGACATTTGGCGGGCATTATTCAGGGACAAAGATAGCAGAAGAATCTGGTAGCAACCCTCACAGTTCTGCAGCTGCTACAGAAGTTCCCCAGGCAAGCAGGGCCTGGAGTGGACCTCAGCAGTCCTACAGCAGTGGGGCCAGACTGTTAGAAGGAAAACTAAGAAACAGAAATACTTCATCATCAACAATCTGGACATCCATTCAGAGACCCAATCGGAAAATCAGCAACCACTCAGAAGACAGGTGGATAAATCCACAAAGATGGGAAGAAACCAGCACAAAAAGGAGGAAAACACCCAAAACTAGAACACCTCGCCTTCTACAAAGGACTAAAACTCATCACCAGCAAGGGAACAAAGCTGGATGGAGAATGAGTGTGATGAAATGATGGAATCAGACTTCAGAAGGTGGGTAATGAGAAACTTCCGTGAGCTAAAAGAACATGTTCTAAATCAATGCAAAGAAACTAAGAACCTTGAAAAAAGATTTGAGGAAATAATAACAAGAATGGACAACTTAAAGAGGAATATGAGTGAATTGAAGGAGCTGAAAAACACAACATGAGAACTTTGCGAAACATGCACAAGTTTCAATAGCTGAATTGACCAAGCAGAAGAAAGGATATCAGAAGTCAAAGAGCAACTCAATGAAATAAAATGAGAAGCCAAGATTAGAGAAAAAAGGACAAAAACGAATGAGCAAAGTCTTAAGAAATGTGGGATTATGTGAAGAGACCTAATCTACGTTTGATAGGTGTACCTGAATGTGATGAAGAGAAAGAATCCAAGCTGGAAAATACTATTCAGGATATTATCCAGGAAAATTTCCCCAACCTAGCAAGGCAGGCCAATATCCAAGGCCAGGAAATACAAAGAACACCACAAAGATATTCTGCAAGAAGAGCAACCCTAAGGCACATAATCATCAGATTCACCAGAGTTGAAATGAAGGAGAAAATGCTAAGGACAGCCAGAGAGAAAGGTCGGGTCACCCACAAAGGGAAGCCCATCAGACTCCTGTCAGCAGATCTCTCGGCAGAAACCCTACAAGCCAGAAGAGAGTGGGGGCCAATATTCAACATCCTTAAAGAAAAGAACTTTCAACCCAGAATTTCCTATCCAGCCAAACTGAGCTTCATAAGTGAAGGAAAAATAAAATCCTATGTGAACAACCAACTACTCAGAGATTTTGTCACCACCAGGCCTGCTTTACAAGAGCTTCTGAAAGAGGCACTACACATAGAAAGGAACAACCAGTACAAGCTATTCCAAAAGCATACCAAAGTCTAAAGAGTATCAACAAAATGAAGAATCTGCATCAACTAATTGGCAAAACAGTCAGCTAGCATCAAAATGGCAGTATCAAATTCACATATAACAAAATTAACCGTAAATGTAAATGTGCCAAATGCACCAATCAAAAGACACAGACTGGCAAATTGGATAAAAAGCCAAAACCCATAGGTGTGCTGTATCCAGGAAACCCATCTCACATGCAAGGATACACAAAGGCTCAAAATAAAAAAATGAAGGAAGATTTACCAAGCAAATGGAGAGCAAAAAAAAGCAGGAGTTGCAATTCTCGTCTCTGATAAAATAGACTTTAAAGCAACAAAGATCAAAAGAGAAAAAGAAGGACATTACATAATGGTCAAAGGATAGATACAACAAGAAGAGCTAACGATCCTAAATATATATGGACCCAATATAGGAGCACCCAGATATATAAGGCAAGTTCTTAATGACTTACAAAGAGACTTAGACTCCCACACAATAATAGTGGGAGACTTTAACACTCCACTGTCAATATTAGACAGATCAACCAGACAGAAAATTAACAAGGATATCCAGAGCTTGAACTCAGACCTGGAACAAGCAAACCTGATAGACATTTACAGAACTCTCCACCCCAAATCCACAGAATATACATTCTTCTCAGCACCATATCACACCTACTCTAAAATTGACCACATAATTGGAAGTAAAGCACTCCTCAGCAAATGCAAAACAACTGAAATCATAACAAACAGTCTCTCAGACCATTGTGCAATCAAGTTAGAACTCAGAATTCAGAAACTAACTCAGAACTGCACAGCTTCATGGAAACTGAACAACTGGCTCTTGAATGTTGACTGGATAAACAATGAAATGAAGGTAGAAATAAAAAAGTTCTTCAAAACCAATGAGAATGAAGACACAATATACCAGACTCTCCAGGACACATTTAAAGCAGTCTGTAGGGGAAAATATATAGCTATAAGTGCCCACATGAGAAGAGTGGAGAGATCCAAAATTGACACCCTAACATCAAAATTGAAAGAGCTGAAGAAGCAAGATCAAAAAAAAACTCAAAACCTAGCAGAAGACAAGAAATAACTAAGATCAGAGCAGAACTGAAGGAGATAGAGACACGAAAAACCCTTCAAAAAAATCAATAAATCCAAGAGCTGGTTTTTTGAAAAGATCAACAAAATACACAGACCACTAGCCAAATTGATAAAAAAGAAAAGAGAGAATAACCAAATAGATGCAATAAAAAATGATAAAGGGGAAGTCACCACAGATTCCAAAGAAATTCAAACCATCATCAGAGAATATTACAAACAACTCTATGCACATAAACTAGTAAACCTGGAAGAAATGGATAAATTCCTGGACACCTGTGTCCTCCCAAGCCTAAACCAGGAGGAAGCCAAAACTATGAATAGACCAATAACAAGGTATGAAGTCGAGGGAGCAATTAAGAGCTTACCACACAAAAAAAGCCCAGGTCTGGATGGGTTCACAGCTGAATTCTACCAGACACACAAAGAGGAGCTGGTACCATTCCTTCTGAAACTATTCCAAATAATCCAAAAAGAGGGAATCCTTCCCAATTCATTTTATGACACCAACATCATTCTGATACCAAAACCCGGCAGAGACTCAACAAGAAAAGAAAACTTCAGGCCAATATCCATGATGAACATAGATGCAAAAATCTTCAATAAAATATTGGCAAGCCGATTGCAACACAACATCAAAAAGCTTATCCATCATGATCAAGTAGGATTCATCCCGGAGATGCAAGGTTGATTCAACATACACAAGTCTATAAACGTAATTCACCACATAAACAGAACCAAAAACAAAAACCACATGATTATCTCAATTGACGCAGAGAAGGCCTTTGACAAAATTCAAGAGCCCTTTATGCTAAAAACCCTCAATAAACTCGGTATTGATGGAATGTATCTCAAAATAATAAAAGCTATTCATGACAAACCAACAGCCAATGTCATACTGAATGGGCAAAAACTGGAAGCATTCTCTTTGAAATCTGGCACTAGACAAGGATGCCCTCTCTCACCACTTCAATTCAATATAGTACTGGAAGTTCTAACCAGAGCAATCAGGCAAGAGAAAGAAATAAAGGGTATTCGAATAGGAAAGGAGGAAGCCAAATTGTCTCTTTTTGCAGATGACATGATAGTATATCTAGAAGACTCCATCACCTCAGCCCAAAAACTCCTGAAACTGATAAGCAACCTCAGCAAAGTCTCAGGATATAAAATCAATGTGCAAAAATCACAAGCATTCCTATACACCAATAAGAGACTTAAAAAGAGCCAAATCAAGAACGAACTGCCATTCGTTCAACTTTTTGAACAGTTGCTACAAAAAGAATAAAATACCTAGGAATACAACTAACAAGGACGTAAGGGACCTCTTCAAGGAGAACTACAAACCACTGCTCAACGAAATAAGAGAGAACACAAACAGATGGAGAAACATTCTATGTTCATGGTTAGGAAGAATCAATATTATGAAAATGGCCATACTGCCCAAAGTAATTTACAGACTCAATGCTATCCCCATCAAGCTACCATTGACTTTCTTCACAGAACTGGAAAAAACCACCTTGAACTTCATATGGAACCAAAAGAAAGTCCGCATAGCCAAGTCAATTCTAAGCAAAAAGAACACAGCAGGAGGCATCATACTACCAGACTTCAAACTATACTACAAGGCTACAGTAATCAAAACAGCATGGTACTGGTACCAAAACATAGATATAGACCAATGGAACAGAACAGAGGCATCGGAGGCAACACACCATATCTACAACCATATAATCTTTGATAAACCTGACAAAAACAAGCAATGGGGAAAGGATTTTCTGTTTAATAAATGGTGGGAAAACTGGTTAGCCATGTGCAGAAAGCAGAAACTGGACCCCTTCCTGACACCTTATGCTAAAATTAACTCCAGATGGATTAAAGACTTAAACATAAGACCTGGCACCATAAAAACCCTAGAAGAAAATCTAGGCAAAACCATTCAGGACCTAGGAGTAGGCAAGGACTTCATGACCAAAACACCAAAAGCATTGGCAAAGCCAAAATAGACAAATGGGACCTAATTAAACTCCACAGCTTCTGCATGGCAAAAGAAAAATTCACTAGAGTGAATCGGCAACCAACAGAATGGGAAAAAATCTTTGCAGTTTACCCATCTGACAAAGGGCTGATATCCAGAATTTACAAAAAACTCAAACAGATTTACAAGAATAAAACAAACAAGCCCATTCAAAAATGGGCAAAGGATATGAACAGACACTTTACAAAAGAAGACATACATGAGGCCAACAAACATATGAAAAAATGCTCATCATCACTGGTCATCAGAGAGATGCAAATCAAAACCACATTGAGATACCATCTCACGCCAGTTAGAATGGTGATCATTAAAAAATCTGGAGACAACAGATGCTGGAGAGGATGTGGAGAAATAGGAGCACTTTTACACTGCTGGTGGGAGTGTAAATTATTTCAACCATTGTGGAAGACAGTGTGGCTATTCCTCAAGGACCTAGAAATAGAAATTCCATTTAACCCAGCAATCCCATTATTGGATATATATCCAAAGGAATATAAATCCTTCTACTATAAGGACACATGCACACAAATGTTCATTGCAGCACTGTTTACAATAGCAAAGACCTGGAACCAACCCAAATGCCCATCAATGATAGACTGGACTGGAAAAATGTGGCACATATACACCATGAAATATTATGCAGCCATCAAAAACGATGAGTTCGTGTCCTTTGTAGGGACATGGATGAATCTGGAGAACATCATTGTCAGCAAACTGACACAAGAACAGAAAATGAAATACCACATATTCTCACTCATAGGTGGGTGATGAACAATGAGAACACATGGACACAGGGAGGGGAGCACTACACACTGGGGTCTATTGGGGGGAATAGGGGAGGGACAGTTGGTGGGGAGCTGGGGAGGGATGGCATGGGGAGAAATGCCAGATGTGGGTGAGGGGGAGGAAGACAGCAAATCACACTGCCATGTGTGTACCTATGCATCTATCTTGCATGTTCTGCATGTGTACCTCAAAACCTAAAATGCAATAAAAAAAAAAGTTAAAAAAAAAAAAAAAGATCACTTCTTGGGCTGTTATCAGATTCTACTTAGAGTTGCAAACTCCCTTTCCTGGAAAGCTGCTACCATATTGCAAAACCCAAGATCATAGCACAGTTCCTCCATTAGAGGGATTAAATAAATAAACTCCCATACAATGTCACGTGCACTTTTGCAGTCTATAGTTTACAGAGGCTTTTGCCTATCTCAGTTTAAACAAACAAGCTTTCATGCTCTCAATCTATAGAATACACAGAAGGGTTTTACATTTGATATCTTGTTTCACAATATCCTTGGAGAAATGCCTGATGTATAATAATTTTCATTTTACAGACAAGAAAGCTGAACCAGGGAATCATGAGTGATCTGCCCAAAGTCACATACCAACTAAGGGGCAGTATGAAGGTGCAGAGGCTTCTTTTCTAATTCTCTAATGCTCACTTGGCTTAATTATATTTTCTGTGCTAATTGTTTTAATTTTGTAGTTTTAAACACTGTGATATAATACTCGATAAAATATTAAAAAGACAAAAAAATAACTTGATAGTATCGGATCATAGAGATACAAAGCTAATAAACAGAATAAAGATATATGATCAGTATTTTAAATGACTTGGGCAACTGATGCAAAGGAGAAAAGAGTATGAGAGAGCTCTTTATGTTGAATCAAATCATGAAGACTTAAGCACGTCTGGTATAAAGAAAAATGAGATGAACGCCTACAAACAACATTTTTTAATTATGTATGTCTAGAGCTCTTTTCTAGAATTTTAAGTCATACACTGAAAGATGAAAAGCAATTCTACACTATACAAAATCCATTAGAAAGAAAGAAAAAAATATATGCTCAAGGTAAGGGTTCCATTAAGTGATCTGTTCTACTGATGAACTGCTAGCATTTCTTAAATGCAAACTCTGAGTCAGGCACAGTCCTGAGTATTTTACATGGATTATGCCTGTCTCTCACAATGGTGCTCAGAGGTATTATTATTCCAACTTTTCAGGGAAAGAAAGGCAAAGAACAGGTGTTGAGACAGGTGTAATTTTCAACACATGCCACCTAACTCCTGAGCTCAAGCTAAACTGTGTATGATCAACCGTGTCATCAGGAAAATCTGAATCCAATGATTCTAGTTCATTTTAAGTCCAAGTAAGTATATTTGGGCTTTATTCTGTTTCTTAATAATTGTCCACATTTTTTTAACTACTAAAACTCCTTGAGGTCTTGCTAGAACTGCATACAATGCCAATGACTTAATATTTTTCCAGAGGACTTGAATGTCAAGATTGGGACAAAATAGTCTTCAGGACAAGCTCCTTTGTGCTTTGCAGTATATGCACATCTGTTTGCTTCTGCCCATGGAAGAAACGACCACATGTGACTCTGTTAGGTTGCCAAATATCTCTGACTATGAAAGGCAACATTTGCTTTAGGAGGAGATTTAGGTCTTAGTGGTCTCTAGCCTTGCTGAATATAACCATAGATGCACATATTAACATTTTTCAAGGAATGCAACTCAGTCCTTTTGCCCTTAAAAAAGTGGTTGTTATTGTTGGGGATGATCCATTCTCAAGAATTTTTGTGTTTGACACATTCCTTACACTATTGGCAATACAAAGCAAGAGCTAACAGATGGTTATTGAACCCAGACAGACATGGATGTGAATCTCGATTCTTCCTTTACTAACTTCGTGGTAAGGGGCTTTCACTGAACTTATATGAACTTCGGTTTTCTTAACTATAAAAAATAATAACTAATTAATAGGATATAGATGATGATAAGATAAAGTAATAAGTAGAAAATCTAGGGATTATAGGTAACAAATGCTCCATAGGTATTAACAATATAACTACAGAGAACGCAGAACACATATATAGAAAATGGATTTTGCTAGACAGACAAGTATAAATATGTCAATATAGTAGAATGAGAATATAAGATTATGGATTTTTTTAAATTCTAATTTTCTATATCATCTAGAATTTTTATTAATAAGAAAAATAGAATTTTGGTTAAGGAAAGACATCATCTTACTGGCAATAGCAAGAAATCTCAGCATGCAGAGGTTGACATTGTTATCCATCTCAGTTCACTTGCAAGAAATCAGATGTAGTCTCTCTCGAGGTTTTATATTAAATTCATTACAGCAACCAGTTTTTTCTCATTTGATTAGTTATATGAACACATTTCCAATGATGAAGCAACTCACAATCCCATAAAACTCATTTTTAAGTGAAAAGAGGTGAGTTTTTCAGTTAAAAAAAAAAAAAATGAGAAGCCAAGAGGATTCCTTACTTATCACACAGTACGAACTTAAGAGGTTAAAGCTGGCACACTGAAAACACTGAGCTTGGAAAAGCTGCCTCTAGTGCAGTCCAAGGAAACTCTGAGGCTGTACTTTTCAACAGGCAGTCTACAACCTTTGGTAAACAGTGGTTTGGGATGAAGAAGAATATTTCACCTGGCAATACCCATTTTAGGACTTGTCAATCTAGCTAGCAGCACTTGCTTTTCTTGAAATTGGCAACTTCCTTTTAGGAATATATGACTCTTCAGCAGGAAATCCACTTGCAACACCTGTTATAGCACCCTGTGAATACTGGCTATTCCTGGAACGAATTCATTGTAATATAATGAAAATGACCTTTACATAAATGGATCTTTTTTGAATGGAGGTACTCATTGTGAGGTAATGAGCTGGAGAAAATGAACATGAATATAGTTCCCAGCCAGGGAACCCTTCAGGGAAAAATTATGAAATGAATACTCTGAGCCATGTTTAGGCATTTCCTTGTGCAATTAACCCAGAGCAATTTACTAATCTTAAAAATTCTTCAATGATGGAGTCATTGATTCTGGTAGAACCCAGGTTTATGTGGGTTAAGCCAGTCTTTTCCCCCAAACCTCAGAGAGGTGACAATGGAAGTTATAAATGTGTAAAACTGAGGCACAAAGCGATGTGGATTAACAACTTTGCCAAACTTGTAGTGAGACCACAAAAAAGTGCATGCTAGATTGCTCTAAATTGAGTGGTACACTATGAGTCATCTGCTTTTTCTACACTTTTCTCTTTGTCCTTTCAGTTCCAAATTTGCCACTTTAAAACTTTGCAACACAGTAAAGTGCTAGGAACTGTGCGTTGGGGTTTATGCTTTCAAAAGCAATTCCTCGTAGCAAAAGATGCAATTCAAGGCAGGTCTCCTGCTGTCTCTGATACTTCCCTCTGTACTCAACTCAGTGGATTCTTGCCAGGCATCAGCTCCTGTGACAGTCATCTCCCAGTAGAGCTCTCCAGAAATGTGTTAGCTTCTAAAATCTTCAGCTTGACCCTGGGTCTCTTTAAGAGTGGAATGCTCAGTGTGACTATCACTATGGAGCACTTTATAACATTTATTATATTCTCAATTCATTGGACATCACAACGTTATACACACTGTGGATGCATAGTGAATACTACAGATGAAATCTCTGTGACAAGGACATACAATGGGGTAAGGAGAAGCACTTTCACTGGAACTCCTCCAAACAAACACTGTGTTTAGAGCTCCCCTTAGTAGCATTGGGAATTTGACCTATGTAATAACACATGGTCTGATGTTTTCTTCAGTGCCTTTCATGGCTGGAAGCAGATTATGCTGCTTCGGACTCTACTTTCCCTTTGGGTGAGCTCTCATGACTGTTGTTGATGCCAGGATGCTCAAGCTTGGAGTGTTTCATTGTAGAGTCATTCATTCTCTCTTAGGCAGGTACAAACTCAGTTCACCAGAGGAGATGGTAATTCTTTATCTGCCTCATGTATACATGATCCATATAGGAAATAAAAGCTGATATAACTTTGGTTTTCTTTTAGTTTCCCAATATGATCATGTCAAAGGAACTAAGTCATCCTAGAATGCATGAGAAAAAGACCTTCCGGAAATGATAAGCACTTAGCCTGTGTTTCAACTTTTTCCACAAGTTCTGTCCATTGCAACCAAAAATTCTAAAAAATGGGAAAAGGGTAATTTACTAATTTTCTTCTCTGTTGTCTGAGACTTTACATTTTGAGTAGAGAGAAGCAAACAAAATAGAGGGAATGTCATCTATCTTTCTTTTATTTAATTATATTACAATCAGTTTTTTAAGGAGTCTATCACTTAAACATGGATTACTTGGGTCAAAGTGATGTTATTGTCAATTGTCTCCATATAAACAAAATTAACACATTATGATTGTGTTGTCATGTTTCTTGTCTTCTTCTAAACATTTCATAATTTATAGAAGTAATTTGTCTATATAGAAGCAAGTCCATAAATCCAAATATGTCATATATTAAAATAATTTTTCATTGAGTACCAGTATAGTATCCTTCATCATATACTATAAATCACTGCTTATCATCACTTGTTGCATCTGTGTGCAATATATAACTCTTCTTTTACATACATAGCTTATTTAGGAAGAACTAGATAGATAGGTGGGTAGAATTATTGGCATATACATAAAGCTACATTCTGCAGAACATTATTATGCATCGCTTTCTAAAGTAATAACTCTAAGAAAGACATCCAGACTAAGTATGAAACCCTACATTAGGCTGACATCAAAAAGCAACAAAATAAAACTTTCCAAAGCTTCTAGCTTTGGAACTCTACATGTGGTCAACTTAAAATGATTTTCTGTTTCCAAAAAGGTCTTTTGTTGTTCCCCTCCTCACTCCACAACAAGAAAATCCTCTCTCTGGAAATATCAGATGTCCTTACGGTTATTTGATATTACTGCCCAGGAGACTCTGTGAGAAAAAAAGAACAGAAAGAAAGTGAAAAATGGCCAACAGAGCACAGGAAACCCGTCTTGGAATTTCAAAGTCTATAAAATGTGGAATAACTTAGTTATGCTAAGACATTTTATATAGAAAGTCTGAAGAAGTGAGTAAAGGAAAAACACGTGTATAGAGAAACATATAGACATTATACGTGTAGTTTCATATTACATAAATTGAACTGAACAAGAAAAGAGAAAACCATTAAAATCTTTTAAAAGAGACATTAAGAAAATCTTTTTTACAAATAAATGAATGAATAATTTGACAGGGAACTGTAGAGTAGCCACTCAAATGTTTCTAAAATGGTACAGCTGTTACTATTGCTGCTTTTCTTCATTTGTTCATGCCTAAGGCAGTTAATTGTTATTTGTTAATATGTATCATCCTTTATGCAAAAAATTAACGTGATTATAGAGAATGAAATCTTTTATGACATTGCCAATTTCTGTTGTCTCTTATCAAGCCATTCTTCATTGCTGTTACAAAGGAATAGGTGAGAAAACTTCCAAGACAAGTTTCTACATAATCCTGACAATCTAATTGCCCAAAATGGAACAGAGAAAATTGTGGTGCTTTGTTTTTGAACAATAATTGTTATAATTAGCACAGCAGATAGCAATCTTGCTGAAAATGAAAAAATATACTAGAACTCTTGTTCTTTTCAAACTGATAATTAATTATAAAAAATAGTGGCTTATGATTTGGGAAAAACTAAATATAGATAAATTTTGAAATGTTAATACTTTTTGGATATCTGGTATTCCATGAAAGTCTAAAACATGAGTTGAGATGCTAAGAAAAATGAGTTATACCAAAACCAACATATATGTTAATCAAAAGCACTTTTTAAAGCTTTAAAAAGTACCTATGTGCACATAGCGGTTGCTCATTATGGGTTTTGGGGTTTTAGTAGACTGAATTTCAACTCCATCTAAAGACTATTCAATGCTTTGCTAACAGCTTACACATAATTCATAAATTTACTTGCAGTTTTTGAACATATTTACTTTCTTTCTGAGGAATGGTTTTTCTGGGAAAGAAATGGGAGAAAGAATAGTGAGGATTTCCTTGCTGTACTATACATTAAAATACCTTATACAATCTCAATAATTTTTAAAGTTTATTACTTGTATTAGCATAGAGGAAAATTAATGTAACACACTAGAAGATCCAGAAACAACTAAGTATATGAAAGACTCTAATATATGATAGAGATGTTATTTTAAATGATGGAGAAAGTAGATTATTTAGTAAATGAGCTGGTTGATGGCTTGAATAAAAAAAGTTAGATCCCTACCTCATGCCATGTAGCAGGGTAAGTTCCAAATGTATTGAAAATTAATAGTAGAAAATTGAAACACTGAAATACTAGAAGAAATATGATGACTATATAATCTTGAGGTTGCAAACAGTTCTTTATATGATAATTTAAGTAATATATTTATGAAAATTGGTCATATTTTCTAAAGCAAACATAAATGTAGTGAGAAGGGTGGCATTGTTTTACATTTTTGCAAGTCTCCTTAATGTCTGGCTTGATAGAAAACATCTGGGACCTCATATTTGCCTTGGCAATCATCTGTGGTGATAACATAAGTCATGTAGCTGGACAACTCCACTGTAAACTTGTGAAAGAGTAAAAGTGAAGAAGGCAGATATATCATAGTATTATTATGTAAGTAGTTTTGACCCTTTAGGCCTCTAGAATGGATCTCTGGGTCACGTGTGGACTCTGAATCACACTTTGAGACTATAAAATATAATATAAACTTTTAAATTGGTTGTATTTCTAAAGGACCAATTTCATTTGCATAGTTATGGAAAAGATTCATCTGAATTACTTGTAATTTCCTATAAGTGATCAGTTTCCTACCTTTACAGAGTTGCAAAATAGCTTAGTACACTCTTAAATTGGATTATCCCCCAAAGGTCTAAAACCGCCCCAAACTCCACTGAAAGTATACCCTATCATCTCTTCTGTCCATTTCTCAGTCTATCATCCTAACCTCCACCACCTTTGATTACCAGCCTTCACCACGTTAAACATGTTGATTTGCAAAGGTCAGAAGGAGATGGGCAAATTTCTAGGTGGTCATACAATGAGAAAGAAGAAAATTGGAACTGTTTGCAATGTAGTTAATGCAGTTACTTCTTTATATTTTCACACTTAGGTCCTCACAAAATTTCCTCCTTCCCAACTTCCCTCTTTCATTTGAAAAATCACATTTTCCTAAAGAAGTCATTTTTCACTTTTCTTATCTCAGTCCTCTCCAACCTTTTCCAAGGAAATCTTGTCACTTTCCTCAGCAGGTAGAAGTTTCTCTTTTTGGTCTATTCCATGTCTAGCAACTCAAATGGCACCTCTGACTCAATTCAAATGTTTATAAGGATCTCATTTGTTCAGGAAGATGGGATGAATTCTAATTACATGATTATAAGTAAATATGAGTTTCAGTGCAGGTTCAGTATGTATTCCATAGGAAAACTTGTGTTTTTTTTCCGCTAGGTCATCTGATAGGTAATCTTCATCAAAGTGGTCACTAAGATTATAAAAGCAAATCTCACATTCAAAGCACATGCATATATATATATATATATGGAGAGAGAGAGAGAGAGAGAGAGAGGGAGAGAGAGAGAGAGAGACATGTCTCACAACAGATATATATATATATATATATATATATATATATATATATATCCCATATATATATATATCCCATATATATATATCCCATATATATATATATATCCCATATATATATATATGGGTGTATGTGTGATATGTGTGTGTGTGCCCAGGTAAAATGAAAGGCTATGGTTATTTAACTTTACTTTGTTGTATCTTTTTTAGAACAATAGATTCCACCATTATTCTTCTAACAGGCTTTTTTTCTCCCTTTTATCCTCCACTGAGTGTGGCGTCATTGTAAAAGACATCATACTAAGTATAAATTGCTTAGCCTTAATTTCCCTTCCTGTAAAATAGTATTTCCAATCAAATTCCATATAATTTCTACTTCTTAAGGTATGTGTTTGAGAGCAGAGGTGTAGATGAAGAGAGCTCCAGTTTATATATATCACATGCACAAGAATGTGTACCCACAATGTGGACATGGATAAGAATGAGCAGCTCAGACATTTGAAAATTTATGAACATCTCACTGCTTTATTTTATGGTTTATATTGAGGTATGGTAAACCAATCAGTAGGTATCGTATGACCAATAATCCTAAAACATTGTTTATTTGAGATCTGACTTTGCAACTATAGAAGTGAGTTATTTTGTATTCTCAGTATAAAACTAGAATAATAATGGGCTCAAGTGTGATTCTACAGATAGAAAGTGAACTAACTTTGACCACAAGGATCAGGCTTTAGTGAGTGGTACATAAATACCTAATCTTCCCCCTACTCCTTCCTCCCCTCTATCTCTCCTCGCCACAACATGGACAGGAGTAAGATTAACTAGCTCAGATATTTGAAAATTATCCTTTTTCTCCTCTTCCTCTTTTCCCTTCTCTTTTCTCCTCCTTCTTTTTAATGAATGAAAGTAGAAATGGCAGCAATGTGAAACTTGTCTAAATAGGATTCCCAACTCAGACCCATGGATTAAACCTGGCCCTTTGCCTCTCTCTGTACATCCATGAGCTAAAAATGATTTTTAACTTTTTTTTTTTTGAGATAAAGTTTTGCTCTGTCACCCAGGCTGGAGTGCAGTGGTACAATCTTGGCTCACTGCAACCTCTGCCTCCCGAGTTCAAGAGATTCTTCTGCCTCAGCCTCCCAAGTAGCTGTGACTACAGGTGTCTGCCACCACACCGGCTAATTTTTGTATTTTTCATAGAGACAGAGTTTTACCATATTGGCCAGACTGGTCTCAAACTCCTGAACTTGTGATCTGCTCGCCTCAGCCTTTCAAAGTTCTGGGATGCCAGGCATGAGCCAATATGCCCAGCAGGTTTTTAATATTTCTAAGTGGTTGAAATGAACTCAAAAGGATAACACCTGGTGACACTTGAAAATTATATGAAATTCAAGTTTCATTATCTCTAGATAAAATAATATTGGAACACAGCCACACTCATTTGTTTAGGTACTATATACCATTGCTTTTGTGCTATGCTGGCAAAGTTAAGTAATGACAACAGAAACCATGTGTGACACTCTCATGACTTCACACTCCTGCTCAGTGTAATATAGATCACAGTGATGTAATTGTAACTCAACAGTATTTCAAATGTCATGCATATTGCTCCACTACAACATAATTTTTATAAATTACCAATGGGTATTTATTATGTTAAAAGAAGAAAAGAAGAGAAAATGGGGCTTTGAAAGTTGTACCTTTGAAGCACAATGAAATGTGGGTTATTTTATTATTGAATTCAATTGTGAAGGGTTGTATTTATTATGCAATGACCCTACAGCTGTGATAAAATACAATATACATCAGCATCACCAAAAACTAAGCATGTACTACAGTATTTTTCCAAATCAAAAAAAAAAAAAAAAAAAGGCAATAATCAAAAAATTTAACTTGGACTATTTTGTCACAGCAGAATTTCTTCACAAAACTAAAAAATGGAAATCAGGCTGTGACCGAAGTACATGTCCACATTGCTCATTTGTTATTCAAGCAAGGAAATTCATTTACAAATGGTGAACTAATTAAATCACATTTGATTGCAGCTATAGTTAATATTTGCCTACAGAAAACTCTGCTTAAGATTATTAGCTTTTTGATGAGAATAACAGTTCAAAGAGTTGAGAACATTGGGAACAATGTCAAGTCAATTAAAAAATAAAGGAAATTACATGTAGTGGTTTTCTTTGACTCTTGATAAGTTAACAGGGATTACCAATACTGCTGAGTTGTTTTTCACTTGAGGAATTAATGCCGAGTTTGAGATAGCTGAAGAATTAGTGTGTATGAACAGTTCATATGGAATAATTATAGGAGAGAATATTTTCCAAAAAAATTGAGAAAGAAACAATTTAGTAAAATCTGAAGTGGCATCTGCTAAGATGTGTTATAACTAATGATGAAAAAAAAGTACACAGCAGAAAATGACTTATTTGGACAAATTTACTAAGCTTTTGACATTGCCTTGAACAAGAATAATTGCCCCAAATCAGTATTACTGAATACTGAACAGCTTTGGAAATTTGCTTTTACTGCAGACTTGATTACTTAATTAATTCAATCTAAAATTACAAGGAAACTTTAAGTTTATAGGTGAATGATACTGCAATAATGTCATTTGGCAACTAATGTTTTCTCAAATGACAATTTTGAACCACATGCTGGAAAAAGTTAAAGGCGGAGTCAAGATTTTTATCCTCACGTGAATATTTAACGGATATGTTCTCTGAACTCAAACTGTAATTTCAGCAGAACTCTTTAGACCTCTATGCAAGTGAAAAGGAAATATCATATTTCAAAATCTATTTAACTAAGAAATTGAGAAACATTCACCTAATTTTCAATTAGAACTTATTTATCCAAAATGTAGCGACACACTAAAAGCCAAATATCAAAAGAATCTAATAAGGTTGTGTTAATGTATTTCAGATTTTGAGTATGATTAAAATTATATGTTAGTGGACTGATAACAGTATTTGGCAGTGCCATCTGTGCAAAAAGATGTTTTGGAAGATAAAAACATAAAATTTCATTACAGGTAGCATTAACAGACGATATTTATAACTGACTTTGATAAGAAAAAAACACAATGAATTTTAGTCAGTAAAATGTTACCTGCATCCCCCAAAAGGGAGAATTCCATTCTTCTCATTAGTAGACATGTATTAAAATTATTTCAGCTCATTTGGATAAAAAGCATATCTATCTATGTATCTATCTATAACTGTAGTTCTCATAATAACTTGAATGCTGTAGTACTCAATTATAATTATTATATTTGAATTTCATCAGTTTCAAAGTATGTGGAAATTTGTTTTCTCTTTGACTATGTAACATCTATGCAATTTCCACGATTTTGCCTCTTTGCACACAAAGCTTAAAATATTCATTATCTGGACTTTTACAGAAAAAGTTTGCTGACCTTTGATCTAAATAAAATATATCTGAATTCTGTTTCCACTTATGGAATGCCGAGGAAACTGTCAGCAAAAAGAAGGTGCTGGAGGCCAGAGCTTGGTGAAATGGGGTTGGTGGTTATCCTGAGACTTACAGTGAAAGACACTGGCTGCAAAGATCTATCTGAGATGTTCGTCTCTCAAAAGAGGGCATCAGGTTCTCAATAAAATTAGTCATACTAGGCATCCAACAGTGGGGCCAGGATAATAAGGCCATCATACTCCAGTATACTGAGCACTATTATTTTTCCTTCCATTGACTTTCTGTTTCTTTCCATAGTTACATGTTTATAGGGAAACTGTATGTTTGCCCTACATAGGTGTTTGAGTTTGTTCATCCTTTTGACATAGAGGACAGAGAAATTTTGGATAATCTCAGTGTTAGGAGGTGGCATTGGCCAATGTAGGTATCATTAAAACAGACTGTAGATGCCTAATTAATTGCATGTGAATTTACTTTTTCTGAAACTAAGATCAACTCTTTATGTCTTCTTATTAGCTTTCAGTGATTTCAGAAATAAATAAAGAAGATTTAGAGAAAATTAGAACAAGTACTGTTAAAATGGTTTTTCACTTCATTTCCCAACATCTTAGAAAAAAAGATCTAGGCTTTGTATAGGCCAGTATAAAACGATTATGCCTTGTCTGGACATAACTAAGTCAAGAAAATGAACACTTTCCCCTTAGTATTGGGTTGTCAATTCATAATCAAAAGGTAAGATTTATCATTTCTAACTTCTTCAGAGATACAGGGGATGAAAAAAGACTTATAATAACCTCTTCAGAATTGATTTTTATGTGAAGGAAGTGCAGAATCACCAGGGCTTTCCTTTTGCCAGCATACCTCTGGGAGTTACATTGGGATTAAGTCTCCTCTAATCACCAATTTTTAGCTGACAAGGTGGGCTTTGAACTAGTGAGTTCAAACATGGGGTTCTCTCATGTATGAAAAAAGAAAAAGACCATGTCAAAGCTGGTCTTTATCACTTGTCTGGCAATCAATCACATACTTTCCATGGAAAGCTGTTTTACATACAAAGTATTTATCTTAAATACTTTATAGAAATAAAAGATGTGTACTGAGAATAACTTTTAAAAAGTAGCTCACATTTTTGAAAAGTGTAATTTCTTCATTGCATTTTTTTTTCCATTATTGATGTGAAGAAATGCCTTGATGTCTAGGCAGAGGTGTGCGGCAGGGGCAAAGCCCTCATTGAGAACCTCTACTAGGGCACTGCAGAAGGGAAATGTGTGATGCTAGCCACTACACAGAGTCCCCACTGGAACACTCCCTAGTGGAGCTGTAAGAAAAGGGCCACCATTCTCCAGACCTCAGAATGGTAGATCTACTGACAGCTTGCCTTGTGCACCTGGAAAAGCTGCAGACATTAAATGCCAGCCCATGAAATCAGCCAGGAGGAGGGCTGTGCCCTGCTAACCTACAGGATTGGAGCTGCCCAAGACCATGGGAACCCACCTCGTGCATCAGTGTGACCTGGATGTGAGACATGGAGTCAAAGGAGATCATTTTGGAGCTTTAAGATTTGACTGTCCTGCTGGATTTCAGACTTGCATAGGGCCTGTAGCCCCTCTGTTTTGGTCATTTTTTTCCCATTTGGAATGGTTATATTTACCCAATGCTTATACCCCCATTGTATCTATGAAATAGTTAACTTGCTTTTCATTTTACAGGCTCGTAGGTGGAGGGACTTGCCTTGTCTCAGTTGAGACTTTGGTCTTGGACTTTTGGGTTAATGTTGCAATGAGTTATAGCTTTGGGGCCTGTTGGAAGGCATGATTGACTTTGAAATGTGAGGACATGAGATTTGGGAGGGGCCAGGAGCAGAAAGATACAGTTTATCTGTGTCCTCACCCAAATCTCACCTTGAATTGTAATAATCCCCACGTATCATGGGAGGGACCCAGTGCAATGTAATTAGATCATGGGGGCAGGTTTTTCTCATGCTGTTCTCATGATGGTGAATAAGTCTCATGAGATCTGATGGTTTTATAATGGAGAGTTCCCCTGCACATACCTTCTTGTCTGCTGCCATGTAAGATGTCCCTTTGTTCTACCTTTGTCTTCTGCCATGATTGTAAGGCCTACCCAGCCCTGCTGGACTGTGAGTCCATTAAACTCCCTTTTTAATATATTTCCCAGTCTTGGGTATGTCTGTATTTGCAGCATTAGAACAGACTAATAAATTATTCTCCAAATTAAGTTTTTCCTTTCTGTTATAAGGGTAACATGATAAAAATCACACAATAGCCACAGAAAGGAAGTTTTCTGGAAAATAAGAAATATATACCAAATTCTATTTGCTGATTAAATATTTTGCTATGCTTTATAAATACCTAAAGATATTTAGCTTATCCAGTAACTATTGTTTTTAAGGAAAGCTTTTGGAATATGGAGTTTAATTGCCATTTATACTAAATAGTAAAGACAAGATTATGCAATTCACATAGGTTTAACTTCTAATATGAAATTATCATTCTGAAGTTTTAAGTCAAATTGAGAATAGAAGCAGCTTCCCCGAGCAGCATAAAAGAAGTGCCTGGAGAGGAGGGAGAATAGTAGGCTGTGGACAGAGGGATTCCTTTGCTAGGGTGTATCATGGAATCAAGAAGGAGAGGGGTACAAAATTGAGGGATGTAATCTGAATCCCTGGTAGCAGACCTTGTTTGGCAAAGTCTGGATTTTATCAAAACTAGAATTGATAAAGTATTCTCTATTTATTTCCACCTATATCCAATCAGGTAACTAATAATCAAGTTACTAATTGTTAGTGATTCTACTTTTAAAGTTTCTATTGGATATACTGGATAAATATATAAATGTATTAATTAATACATGGATGAATGAATGAGTAAATGGATGAATGAATAAATAAGGGACAACAGTGAAAGGTCCTTTGACTTATTATTTCTCAGGTGATAGTGAGATGCTGCATCCTGATTTCTGGGCAATCTGTCCAATCACAACAGAGCACCAGGCAGTGGATGGGGCACAGCAATTGAGATGCAGTGCTCAGGAAAGGAAGATGATTTGAATCAGACTTGGTATTTTAAATAAGTCAGATATCCAGGAAAATTAGAACAGAAGGGAATGTTAAAAATCCTTCACTGGTTAATAGCGCTTAATCCAGGGACACTAAACATTATGTCTTCTGGGTGAAATTACTTCATTTTAAGTGCTACTCAGTGGTGGACTGAGCCTCCCCTGGTCTACTCCCTAGCCTACCGTGATCTTCTGGGTCAGCCTGTATGTAACCATTAGGGGATAGAGTGGCAGGCAGGAGGATGGAGGAGAAAACAGACAGGGAACATGTGGCAGAAACCAACCAAAGTAATCTAGTTTCAGCCACTCTTTAAACTTTTATAGTCTTTTGGTTTACATTCACCACTATGCCTTTTGTAATTCTTGTATTTTATAGTTTGTTAAGCTGCTATGGGACTTATGTTGATTTACAAAAGTCTTTTTTCTTCTTCTTTTCCTTTCTTTTTTGAAACACAACTAATTTGTTGCTTATTTAATCACACAAAAACTGCCAAGTGTCTGCATGTGGAGACGTGTGATGAGTAAGGTTATAGGCAACAACTGGGCAGTATCATTCATTGCAAATTCATGGGTACATGTTAGAAATTTTCCGAGAACTTAACTTAATCGATTTAAGCCTAACTTAACTTAATTGATTTAAGCTTCACATATTTAGCAAGTTACATTATGTTGATTTATTATTTTTTTTCCAGGAATGGGCTAGACCAGGTTTACTTGAGAGGCAGTGTATATGCAGGAGGCAGTAGCAAAGTAAGTATTTAACGTGAGTTATTGCAACTCTGTGTCTATTATATGCCATTAACTTGAAGAGAAAAGAAAACTATCTTACAAAGCATGCTTTTTCTAAAAAAAAAAAAAAAATTAACCTTGAGGAGCAATGTTACTAAATTCAAAGTGATTTTCCCATATTTCATTATCTTCAGTTAATATACAATAATGGAATATTGTATAATCCTAATAATTTGCACATTAAAACTTTGTGTTTATTACTACTATAAATATTCCAATGACAACTATTTTTAAATTCTAGCGTCTTTTGTTCCTGTAATAGATAATAGGTCAGTTATTTGTGTTAACTAATTCATTGGCTTGATTCCCTCATTAAAGTAATCACAAATTTCAGTTTAATTGAAGAAACTTAATCCTTCATATTTAGTGTTATGTGGTAATTATCTTTGCCTTTCAAGCCATCAACATTTCTTTTTCCAGAATTGACTAGAATAAAAATATATTAAATGCTGTGCTTTCGACTATTCTTTTTAGCCTCTTCAATGAAATGCAAAGTTAACAGAATTTTTAAAGAAGCTCTTTGACCAACAAATGCTGGAAGCAAAGATGCCAAAAAGCCATCTGTTTTTAAAAAGCCCTTGAAATACCTTCTACTTAGATATACCTGAAAATAAGAAGAAATAGAGAATCTTCTGAAACTTTCATAATACTCTCATAGGAATTTGAAACTCAGATGTACTCCAAAATGTGCAGGTGCTTTTCAAATTTAAGCCCTATTTAAAGTTTGTTTGTTTGTTTAGCTTTTACGGTATTAATTAAGGAATCTGTTCAATGTCTGGGCAAGGCTTAAATATCTTTCATATTTCTATCAGCTGGAAATGACAAAAAGAAACATATTCCATATGAAACACATTTTTTCTAAAAGACAAGCATGCAGAAATAGTTTCTCTAACAGTATCTATTTTGTAGGGAGAATATCAAGAGAAGTAAGGCAAGTTTTTTTTGTGAGGGGGAGGGGTGGGGAGATACCTAGATGGCAGGCATGATAATATTCCTTCTGGTTTATTTCACAGTTCTGTTCTTTGCTAAAGCAGTGTTTACCTTGATTTGGGATTTCTCATGTTGTCATTCTCTTCCTGGCTTGGCTTTAGCTTTCAAACTAAAAATCAAGATAAATGAAGGCAGACAAGAATTTTTACTAGCAAGTGTTGCATGAGAAATAACTAGTCTCATAAAGTTTTATCTTTTCTGACTTCTTGCAATTTGAAATGTAGTAAAAACATAAGGCAGGGCTTCATATCATATTCCTAAAGCTAATTATAGTACTTTTCTACTTACCTTCTTTAATAGAACTTACATATTTTTAAATTTTAGTAAGCTAAGATTTTAAAAATCTTAAACTGCTATTGTCTGCTAGGATTCCCTTTACAAGTTTTACAGAGAGAAAGAGACTGCACACAGGAAACTTGGCACAACTACTAATGTCACCAAATTAGATAGTATGTAACAGAATGTCCAACTTTTGAACAAATACCATTTCAACAAATACCAGATTTGAAGATAACCCAACTGAAATCTGAAATAAAGTATTTCAAATCAGATAGAAGATTGTACAAAAATATAGTCTTGAGTTAAAAAATCTGTAACATTTTAGTTTCAAATGCACTTTATAAGCTAAGATTTAAACATACTTTGGGCAGTTAACATCAAATTTTGGAATAATAGTATGGGAGGTTTCAATTTTTCCAAGTCAACGTGTACATTGTAAATATGAGCTGAACTACCATAAATATGTTCTGTTTCCTTGAAATGCATTAGGTTTAAATAAAATAACACTCTATTCCTCGCAGTGGGAGAAAAAATTTATAATCAATTTATGTGGGTAATATTAAGACAATCATATTAGAAATCTTTTTTTTACTATGCCAAGCTAATGTTTAGTAACTTTCTGAAAAATCTGCGAAGTGTCTACTTTCCACAAATTTAGGTAAATATAATAATTTTGAAATCAATCAAAAAGTCTTGTATACTTTTTATACTCTCTCCCTTGTATACTAGGGAGAAATTAAATGGTCTATGAAACTTGTTAAGTCTTTTAAAATTTGCAATTTCTTGCCTAAAATGCAATATGCCACTTGAGGTCATTCCTTCCAACTGAGTCACTGACTTAGGGCAGAGCATGGTGCTTAAATGTCAATGGAAACAAGCCCTCTGACTGTGATTCTTATTGCTATGATACAATCTCATGTTCTGAATACTCTCCAATTCTTATAAAAAGCAACTCACATTTATTATGTAGAAGAGAAAACATAATTTGTTTTCTTTCCTTTTTAGGCTCTTTGTTGAGAGAGTTTCTTAAAAACAAACATCAGATTAACAAAAAAAGACAATGGACATTTATTAATGTATGCTGTACGCATCATGCAGGAGAGGCCTCAGTTCAAAAGTATTTCTCTCAAGGCAGTGGCTTAGGGGACTTGCTTAAATAGTATTTCAACAAAGAGCCTCAATCCAATATAGTAGAAAGACAAAGGAGAGAAAAGTTTCAGTCTTTCAAAAGGTAGGAAATGTAGGAAGATGTGTCTGCAAATTTTTCTAGTGCCTGTTGGTAACTTCTCTGGGCTGATAAGCAAGTTCTGTCTCAAGAAAGGATTGATGGCCTGCCATCAGGCAAGAAGAGGCTGAGATAGAGTGTTCTCCCATGTTTTCAGTTTGTAATTCAACAATACTCACTATTTTGGAGAGAAATATTTTGGTTTCCTTCAATCAAACTCTGAGAATTCCTAATGTACAAACACTGCTTCTAATTCACTTTTTCATCTTCCCAAGAATCTCCATATAGCAGGGAGCTAATTTAGTGTTTGTTGAATTGAATTTATTCAAGGTATGCTTTCTTCTCTTCTTATAATCTCACATTGTGACTTTTACTGTTTTCTTTGTCATGTTTCTGCATTAGACCACCACTTACTGATTTTTGCACTAATTAATAGGAGCAGAACAGTACTACAATTGCTTATTCGGCTCTGAACCTGAATCAAATAAACAGTAACATTTTAGAAAGCTCCAGGAAAGGGTAGGAAGCAGAAGGAATGTGCTGTCAGGGATTTTTCTTTCTACTGGGGGATTGGTACAGTAGAAAAGAGCACAGGTGGAAGAGTAAGAAGGGCTGGTTTTCAAACTTCTGCCATTTCCTAGGAAGAGTTTGTTATCTTAAATGGGAAGAACAAGGCTTACCCTTAGGAATGTTGGAAAGATAAAATGTTACACATAAAGCATCCAGGAGAATGCCAAACACACAAATGGTAGCTATTAAAATTTGAACCAGAAATATTATGGTATTACAAAATAAGAGATTTCTTTTTAGGTCACATTGCTTGCTTAGAAATGACTCACCCTGTCAAAAGAGGTTTAAAGTGTCCCCTTTCACTTCAGTGATATGAGAAGAAAGCTGATCCCTTCCAGAGAACTCAACCACTGTGAAGAAGACAGCTGAGGATTCCACCATGACACAGAGCAACTCCCTGCCACTCTTAGGGTTGGTAAGCTATGCCAGAGCCTACATTGCTGATTAACATGATGTGAGAAGCAAGTAGCATCCCTTAGAAATCAATCAATAAAGATAAAATCTGGAGAAATTCCTCTGATAAAAGACAAAGAGATACACATTGGCTCGTAAAATAGAATTCAACTGTAAAAGTAGCATACAAAACAAGATACAGATTAAAGAAAATTTTTAAAAGGCAGATAAAAATTCACAAGTCAAGTGCAAATGAAGGAACTCTCAAAATACAATTAACTGTGACAGACATCTCCCTTCTAGGAGGTGAAACTTAATCATTCCTACCTCAAATTTTAAAATATGGATTGTTTTTAATTATTTGCTGCTGAAGAATCAGATATGAAGAAAGAGAAAAAGAGGGGAGAGAGGAAGGGGAAGAAACTTTACAGTGGAGAAAACTGTCCAAACTATCTTGCCCATGTATGAAGGATAACATCACGAGTAATAAGTCTCCAGTCTAACCATGAGAAGAACATCAGACAAACTCAAACTGAGGAACACTCTACTAAATAACTTATCACTGTTCCTTAAAACTTTCAAGATCTCTCTCTCTCTCTCTCTCTCTCTCTCTCTCTCTCTCACACACACACACACACACACACACACACACATTCACACACAGAAAAGATTAAAACATTGTCACAGATCAGAAGAGATTAAAGAGACACAACAAGTACATGTGATGTGGTATTACTAGATGGGATTCTAGAATAGAGAATGGATACCGGGGGAAAAAATAAAAAGAAAGGAAAACCTTGCAAAATCTGAATAAAGTCTGAGGTTTAGTTAGTAGTAATGTACCAATATTGTTTTCTTAGTGTGACAAATGTATTATGCTATATAAGATATAGTAATAGGGAAAATTGGGGAAAAGGTATTATCTTAGTAACTTTTCTAAAAATCTAAAACTATTCTAAAATAAAAAGATGATTTTTGGCCCATTGTGGAAAGCAATGTGGTGATTCTTCAAAGACCTAAAAACAGAACTACCATTGAACACAGAAATCCCATTACTGAGTATATACTCAAAGAAATATAAATCATTCTATTGTATCATAGACACGTGCATGTATATGTTCATTACCACACTATTCACAATAGCAAAGACATGGAATCAACCTAAATGTCCATCAGTGGCAGACTGAATAAAGGAAAATGTACATATACATATACACCATGGAATACTATGCAGATATAAAAAAGAATGAGATCATGTCCTTTGCAGGGACATGGTTGGAGCTGGAGGCCATTACCTTTAACAAACTAATGCAGAAACAGAAAACCAAATACTGCATGTTCTCACTTACAAGTGGAAGCTAAATGATGAGAGGGAAACAGCAGACACTGGGGCCCACCAGAGGGTGAAGGGTGGGAGGAGGGAGAGGATCAGGAAAAATAACTAATGAGTACTTGGCTTAATACCTGGATGATGAAATAATCTACATAACAACCCTCCATGACACAGGTTTACCTATATAACAAACCTGCACATGTACCCCTAAACTTAAAATAAAAGTTGAATGTTTTAAAACAGACAGTTTCAAAAAGGTAAAAGAATTTATTAATCAAGAATATTTTCATATATCAAATAATATACAATTCACAATAATGTTATGAGTCATGACAAACATGGGCATATAGGATCATATCATAAAAAGCCAAAACTTACAAATACAGGTAAGTAGGGAAAAACACAACTGTAATGTAAAACTTTCACACTCTTTAGAGTTTTGTGGGAGTAGGAGTGGGGAATAAGAGGTGGGAAATATCAAATTTTTATGTTTAAGAAAATCAATCATCTGGCTTCAGTGTGGAGAATGACAAATCAATTAGGAAGCTACTGTAATAATCCAGGAAGAGAGTTGTAGTTTGAATGAAACGTGTAGAGAAAATTGAATGGAAGCAAGAGAAACTTGAACTGTGAAATTGACAGGACTTTTCAATAGATTGGAAAACTGAGATCCTGTTTGGTTTTAGTCTTGTTGATCATGAAGGGGACTCTGCTATTGCCACGTAACAAATGACTCTAAAATGTGAGTGATATAAAACTACCTCTTATTTTGTTCATAGATTTTGTGTGTCAATAATTCATATAAGACATAGCAGGGAATGGGTTTTTATTACTCTGCAATGCCTGGGTCCCCTCTGCTTGGAAGACTCTACAGCTGGGGGTGACTTAGCAGTTGGAGACCAGAATCTGCTAGAGGTGTCTTCATTCACTGTATCAGATGGTTTTGCTGTCAGCAGAGACCTCAGTTGAGACTTTCTGTGAGAATAATTACAGGCTGAGTCTCCCTAATTTGAAAATCTGAAAGGCTCCAAAATTAAAAATGTTTTGAGTGGCAACATGATGCTCAAAGGATCAATAGAGCATTTCAGATTTTGTTTTCTCAGATTTGGAATGCTCAAACAGAGAGTATAATGCAAATATTCCAAAATATTTTAAAAATATGAAATTCAAAACACTTCTGGTCCCAAACATTTCAGATAAGAGATACTCAACCTGTATGTATTGGGCTTATCAAATGGTTAAGCTTCTTCACAGTATTCCTCAGGAAAGTCAGTCTTCTCATATTATACAGAGTTCAAAGAGAGAATCATTTTTTTAAGGACACAAGATAGAAATGTCACCATTTTTTATGATTTAGACTTGAAAGTTATGCAGGATCATCTCTGCAACTTCCCACTGGTTACAAGCAAATCACAAGTCTATCCAAGTTCAAGGGGAAGAGTCATAAATCTACCACATACTGAAAAGAATGTAAAATAACGGGTTACCATATTTACCTGTTTCTCCCATACAAAATACATTCGTCCAACAAATAACTAATATACAGAATCTACAAGGAACTCTAATCAGCAAGAAAAAATAATAATAATTCTATAAAAAAGTAGGCCATGAATAGAAACAATTCTCAAAAGAAGATATACAAATATACAGATGGCTAACAGACTTAAGAAAAAATTCTCAACATCACTAATTCAGGTAAGTGCAAATCAAAACCACCATGCAATACCACCTTATTCCTGCAAAAATGTCTACAATTTTAAAAATCAAAAAGTAATAGATTTTGCTATTCCTTTTCAAAAATGAAAAAGGAACACTTTTACTCTGCTGGTGGGAATGCAAACTAGCATAACCACTATGGAAAACAGTGTGGAGATTCCTTTAAGAACTAAAAATAGAACCACCATTTGATCCAGCAATCCCAGTACTGGATATATATTCAAAGGAAAAGAAGTCATTATATGAAAAAGACGCTTACACATGCATGTTTATAGCAGCACAATTTACAATCGCAAAAATACGGAAACAGCCTAAATGCTCGTCAATCAATGGAGCAAATGAAGCAGATAAAGTGTAGTGTATATATACCATGGAATATTACTCAACAAGAACAAGGAATAAAATAATAATATTCACAGCAACCTTGATGGAATTAAAGACCATTATTCTAAGTGAAGTAACTCAGAAATGGAAATCCAAACATCCAGCATCATATGTTCTCACTTATAAATGGGATCTAAACTATGAGGATGCAAAGGCATAAGAATGACATAATAGACTCTGAGGACTTGGAAAGAAGGGTGGGAAGGCATGAGGTGTAAAAGACTACCCATTGGGTGCAGTGTACACTGCTTGGGTAATGGGTGTAACAAAATCTCAGAAATCGCACCTAAAGAAGCTATCCATGTAACCAAACACCACTGTTCCCCAAAAACTATTGAAATCACAATAATAATAAAAACAAAATACATTCAGCCTCTGCCAGGACCCCTGAAAAGCCTTTTCTTATTGAGCATCAGGCTTTGGCTCAAAGTGTAAGTCCTCTAAATCAGGTCTATATGCAGATGAGGGTCCCTGAGTGTAGTTCCTTTGGTATAGGTTCTCTAGTATAGTTCCTCTCAATTGAAGATGTATGAAGTAAAGATGCAACATTTTTATCCTCTGTATTAGGCCGGTCTTTGCAGAGAAATGGAACCAATAGGGTGTGTGTGTGTGTCTGTGTGTGTGTGTGTGTGTGTGTGTGTGTGTACAGAGAGAGAGAAACTAGAAGAAATTGGCTCATGAGATTGGTACCAAGATCTGCAGCCAGCAAACTGAAGACTCAGGGGAGCTAACAATTAGCGTAGTTCTAGTCTGAATCCAAAGGCCTGAGAATCAGGGAACCACTGGTATAGTTCAGTTTGAAGGCCAGCAGGCTTTAGACTTAGGAAAAGTCGATATTTTAGTTCAAGTCTAAAAGCATAAAAACAAACCAACTAACTAACTAACTAACAAAAAAGATGTCCCAACTCAAGGATATTCAGGCAAAAGAAACTCCCTCTTATTCTGGGAATAGTCAGCTTATTGTTCTATTCAGACCTTCAACTGACTGGGTGAGGCCCACCCACATTCAGGAGGGTAGCCTTCTTTTTTTAAAAAATTTTTTAAAATTTTTATTGCATTATAGTTTTGGGGTACATGTGCAGAACGTGCAAGATAGTTGCATAGGTACACACACGTCAGTATGCTTTGCTGCCTTCCTCCCCTTCACCCACACTTGGCATTTATCACCAGGCTATCCCTCCCCAGCCCCCCCACTGTCCCTCCCCCCTTCCCCCCAATAGACCCTAGTGTGTAGTAGACCCCCTCCCTGTGTCCATGTGTTCTCATTTTTCTCACCCGCCTATGAGTGAGAATATGCAGTATTTGTTTTTCTGTTCTTGTGTCAGTTTGCTGAGAATAATGTTCTCCAGATTCATCCATGTCCTTACAAAGGACACAAACTCATTATTTTTGATTGCTGCATAATATTCCATGGTGTATATATGCCACATTTTCCCAGTCCAGTCTATCATCGATGGGCATTTGGGTTGGTTCCAGGTCTTTGCTATTGTAAACAGTGCTGCAATGAACATTCGTGTGCATGTGTCCTTATAGTAGAATGATTTATAGTCCTTTGGATATATACCCAGTAATGGGATTGCTGGGTCAAATGGAATTTCTATTTCTAGGTCCTTGAGGAATCGCCACACTGTCTTCCACAATGGTTGAACTAATTTACACTCCCACCAACAGTGTAAGAGTGTTCCTATTTCTCCACATCCTCTCCAGCATCTGCTGTCTCCAGATTTTTTAATGATCGCCATTCTAACTGGCGTGAGATGGTATCTCAATGTGGTTTTGATTTGCATCTCACTAATGACCAGTGATGATGAGCATTTTTTCATATGTTTGTTGGCCTCATGTATGTCTTCTTTTGTAAAGTGTCTGTTCATATCCTTTGCCCATTTTTGAATGGGCTTGTTTGTTTTTTTCCTGTAAATCTGTTTGAGTTCTTTGTAAATTCTGGATATCAGCCCTTTGTCCGATGCGTAAACTGCAAAGATTTTTTCCCATTCTGATGGTTGCTGATTCACTCTAGTGACTGTTTCTTTTGCCGTGCAGAAGCTGTGGAGTTTGATTAGGTCCCATTTGTCTATTTTGGCTTTTGTTGCCAATGCTTTTGGTGTTTTATTCATGAAGTCCTTGCCTACTCCTATGTCCTGAATGGTTTTGCCTAGATTTTCTTCTAGGGTTTTTATGGTGTCAGGTCTTATGTTTAAGTCTTTAATCCATCTGGAGGAGGGTAGCCTTCTTTACTCAGTCTATGAATTTAAATATTAGACTTATCAAATAACACCCTCACAGAAACACTCAAAAAAATCTTTGACCAAATATCTGGAAAGCCCACAGCCCAGTAAAACTCACGTAAAATTAACCATCACATCCCTAGCACACCCAACATACAATGATAAGGTAAGTATAGGATACCTGCGATAGACATTTCCATTCAAAAGAGGTGAAAACAGTCATTGGTCCATAGTAATTCTGAAAGACATCTAGAGACGTGTTTCCATTCCCTTGATGAAGGCTCAATCCTATTACCTAGGAATACTCCATGACTCTTGACTACATTCTGGACTTTTGGCTTATCCCTCTGAGTGATACTTTTCTTTAAAAATGTTTCATGTTCACAGTTATCTTTGCTAACTTCCTTTTGCCTGTAGTAGTTCAGGAGTTTCAAAGGCCTCTCTTAACTTTTTACTGTCTTTGTTTCTTATAGTTAAAGCTGATACGATTTCTTATAAAACCTTATGGGCTTTATTTTTTATCAATTTAATCAGAGTACTTTCTATTCTGTTAGATAAAAGCCTTCAACATATATCTTGAAGATAGTCCCTCCTCTATCTTGGGCTCTGGGCTAGAGATGTAAGTTTGTGTATCTTCAGTGTAATAGAAGCTGTATGGGAATGAAGCTGCCGGAAGTGACAGAATAGTACAGTGCTTATAACCAAACCTATGTCTCAACTCCTTCAAAAAAACAATAAAATTAAAAATTTAAGACAAACTGGGTCATTTTCATTTACAATGAATATGATAGATCAAGATTTATGTTTTATTCTTAAAACACAAAATGTCCTTATAAATAAAATTGAAATTGTTGATATTTGTGAGGAAAAATTACCATAAGAATGCTATATACTGAATGTCAAAATTCATATGTTGGAATCCTAACTCCCTATGTGACAGTATTAGGAGGTTAGACTCTTGGGAGGTGAGTAAGTCATAAGAGTGGAGCCCTCATGGGATTAGTGAGATAAAAGGGACCTCAGAGAGCTCTCTCACTGTCTTTCTGCCGTGTAAAGAGATAATGAGAAGTTGACAGTCTGGGATATGGTTTGGCTCTTTGTCCCCACACAAATCTTATGTTGAATTGTAATTCCCAATGTTGGTGGAGGAATGTGGTGGGAAGTAACCGGATCATGGGGCAGATTTCCCCCTTGCTGTTCTTGTGATAGTGAGTGAGTTCTCATGAAATCTGATGGTTTAAGAGTGTATGGCACTTCCCTCTTGTCTCTCTCAGTCTTTCCTCGCCACGTGAATACACTTACCCTTTACCTTGCCCCATGATTGTTAAGTTTCCTGAGGCCCTTGCTGTATGCTTCACATACAGCTTGCAAAACTGTGAACCAATTAAACCTCTTCATAAATTACCAGTCTCAGGTAGTTCTTTATAGCAGTGTGAAAATGGACTAACCCAGAAAATTGGTACCAGAGAAATGAGACATCGCTGTAAATATAACTGATAATGTGAAAACACCTTCGGACCTGGGTAACAGGCGGAGGTTGGAACAGTTTGGAGAGCTCAGAAGAAGACAGGAAGAGGAGGAAATGTTTGGTGCTTCCTAGAGATTTGATGACTAGTTTTAACCAAAATGTTGATAGTGATATAGATAATGAAGTCCAGGCTGAGGTGGTTTCATATGGAGATAAGGAACTTCTTGGGAACTAACTGGAGCAAAGGTCCCTTTTGCTGGCTTTAGCAAAGAGACTGGTGAGATTGTGTCCTTCTCTAGAGATCTGTGAAGCTTTGAACTTGAGAGAGATGATTCAGGGTATTTATTGGAAGAAATGTCTAGGTAGCAAAGCATTCAAGATGTGATCTACAGCACTACATTTAAACCTATGGATGGGAAGTTTCCCCATTCTTTGTTATGCTATAGTGCAAAACAATTCTTGGCTTTCTCTGTTGCACAACTGACTTGTGCCATTCTTCTGTTGCTGTATGGAGTTAAGGAATATGACTGTATTTGATTTTTGGAAAAAAAAAGATAAAAAATTTAAAAATAAATAATATGTGCTTTGGCTGCTTCTAACAGGATATGCCCATATGCATGAACAAAAAGATTATCTGAAACTGGAATTTATATTTAAAAGGGAAACAGAGCATAAAAGTTTGAAAAATTTGCAGTTTGACCATGTGGTAAAAAAGAAAAACCCATTTTCTGGGGAGCTGGCTGCAGAAATTTGCGTAAGTAAAGAGAGTGTGTTATGATTTGACTCCTCACCTAAATCTCATGTTGAATCAGAATTCCCAATGTTGCGGGAGGGACCTTGTGGGAGGTGACTGGATCATAGGGGCAGATTTTCTCCTTCCTGTTCTCATGATGGTGAGTTCTCACGAGACCTGATGGTTTAAAAGTGCATGGCACTTCCCACTTTGCTCTCTCTATCCTGTCTCGCCACAGTAACGTGCTTGCTTCCCCTTTGCCTTCTGCCATGATTTTAAGTTTCCTGAGGCCTCCCCAGCCATGCTTCATAAACAGCCCACCAAACTGTAAGAGGTTAATCACTGGGTATTTTATGAAAAGGTTAACTAAACCTCTTCATAAATTATCCAGTCTCGGGTAGTTCTTTATAGCAGTGTGAGAACAAACTAATACAGTCAGCAACTGTGAAGAGGGCCCTCACCAGAACCCAACCATGCTAGCAGCCTGATCTTGGAATTTCAGCCTCTAAAACTGTGAGAAATAAATTTCTGTTGCTTATAAGCCACCCAGTCTATGGTAGTTTGTTACAGCAATCAAAGGAACTGTGTTACAGCACACAGGAATGTGTTTGTGTGTGTTTATGTATACATATATGTATATATAGAGAAATCCCAGAATATGTATATAGAGAGAGAAATCCAAGAAAATAAAATATAATGTTTCAGAACAAGCTATAATGACCTGCAAATAAAAAACAAATTGCCTTTTTTAACAGTCAAAGTTGAAAAGATTCTTTTGAAGACTTGAACTCAAAGTCAGAAAGAGTGAGGTTAAATTGATATTCACATACACTATTGGAGCTGCATTTAATATTGAAGGGCAATGTTTGGCAGTATATACAGTAACTATTTGTAAAGTTTATTTACTTAGTCATTTCATTCCTGGAAAATACATTTAGAGAAGTAGTTAAATATTTATGTACAAGATGTTCATTGAAGCAGCACTCTTTTGGTACAAAAAGGCTAGCTGTAGCATCATTTTTAATAAAGAAAAAATTACAAACAGTTGACATTTCCACCAATAGAGGAATGGTTAAATTATGAGACATACATAGGATTGAAATTTTAAAAGTTAATAATAATTATGCTTTAATTAAATAGACACAAGATGACATTAATAAAAACTACATAAAAGATTATTCAAATTTAATTTAAAATTTATATGAACTATAATTCAGGAGGAAATATATCAAAATGTTAACATTTTTATCTCTGTATGATGCAATTATGGATGATTTTTATGTTCTTTTTTTCTATTTAGTTTTTTCCCTCACAGGTGGTGAACACCTGTAAGAATATTACTTAAATAAACGGAAACCAAACAAAAATAAATAAATAAAAATGAGCTTAAAAGATGTGGCACTGAAAGGCTTTTCTTTGAACAGTTGCACAACCAAAGACAGTACTTAGGAGTAAAGCCTCTAGGGGAAAAGTGGACATCTCAGCACAGACAGCAGGATAAAAATGTAATATGGGGAGCACAAAAAATATGCAGACTGAATCAAAACAGAGACAATTCCCTTAGGTAGGTGGGTTTTTAAAAATTGGGCACAGAAACCATTTATCCAACCAGATCTTGCCCAGAAGCATTGAAAGAAAAACAATGAAAAACAATGACGGGGTTTGGGGAAGAGAAGAATGAGAAGCCGATGCTCTGCTGCCTGCCACCCTTTATGCACACCTGCCTCTCTCCCCTGTGAGTGCTCCCAACAGCAGGCTCTGCAGATGCATTAGGTCCAAGCAACATAATTTGAAAAATCAACAAAATCATCTTAGGTTAGATCTACTATCAATCACTCCCAGTAAAGATGAGCTGGAAGTTATCAGAATCCACAGTATAATCTTTGTGGTTTATTACATATGAAAATTTAAGAAAACATGCTATTCTCATGACACTAAACCTTGGTTTTTAAATTCTCCACAAATTTATTCGTTGTGTCTGTTAAAACCTTATTTAAAAAAATATTTTCAGGGCTGGGCCTGGTGGTTCACACCTGTAATCCCAGCACTTTGGGATGCCAAGGTGTGTGAATCACGAAGTCAAGAGATCGCGAACATCCTGGCCAACATGGTGAAACCCCATCTCTACTAAAAATATAAAATAATAATAATAATAATAAGCTGAGTGTGGTGTTGCACACCTGTAGTCGCAGCTACTCAGGAGGCTGAAGCAGGAGAATTTCTTGAACCTGAGAGGCAGAGGTTGCAGTGAGCCGAGATTGTGCCACTGCACTCCAGCCTGGTGACAGAGTGAGACTCTGTCTCAAAAAAAAAAAAAGAAAAAAAATATATATTTATATATATGTATGTGTATATATGTGTGTCTCTATATATATACATACACACACACACACACACACACACACACACACATATATACGTATATATATTATTCAATCAGGCATTGTGGGGAGGCTCACACCTATATTCCCAACACTTTAGGAGTTCAAGGCAGAAGGATTATTTGAGTCCAGGAGTTTAAAAACAGCCTGGGAAACATAATCTCTACAAAAAATTAAAAAAATTAGTCAGACATGGTGGTGCTCACCTGTGGTCCCTGCTACTCAGGAGACTGAGGTGGTAGGGAGGATTGCTGGAATCCAGGAATCTGAGGCTGCAGTGGGCTATAATCATACTACCGAATGCCAGCCTGGGTAACAGTGAGACCCTGTCTCAAAAAAAGATTTTAAAAATACATATGTGTATTATTCTAGATATTAGCATTTATAGGTACTTGGCCTAGAAGGATGCTTCTTGATCGTTAAGAGTTATCCGGAGTAAGAAAAACAGAAAGAATACATGTGAGTGAATCTTAAAAAAGCTGTGGCACTGAGATGTTAAGTCAGTTTCAGTTCGAGCACACTTGGCTATACTTGACATGAAAGGGAAAAGAGTCCTTCCTGTTTCTGGCCACAGTGAGCCTGGACAAGGTTGTATAATGATGGCTGCAATAAGAGCAGCAGCATGAACCCAGTCACACTGTATCAAAGTTGAGCTGAATCCAGCAACTGCAGCTGGAGTGAGCAGAGGCTTGGAGAGAACTGAAGCACTTGGATAGATCTTACTGAATCTATTAAAACTTTTCAGAGATTTCAACAGCTGGCCTTCCCTCATTATGGTGCCAATGGTTGCAGTAGAAATAAATGTGGACATCTCTTCCAGTTATATGGGAAAAAATAGCACAGAAGCATATTCTAGAACCACACCGCCTAATATGTAACCATCAGCCATACCTTGCAATTAAGCTCTTAAATTTTGGCTAGTTTGAATTGAAGTGTAAAGCACACAACAGATTGCAAAGACTTAGTATAGGAAAAAATGTTAAGTATCTCAATGTTCATGTTAATTACATGTTGAAGTGATTTTTTTTCATATTTTAAGCTAAATAAAATATATTGGAACAATACAGTTAGGATAGCTAAAGTTGAGCCCAAGAAACCAAAGGGCAAGATGTCTGCCTATGCCCTCTTTGTGCAGATGTGCAGAGAAGAACATAAAAAGAAAAATATAGAGTTCCCTATCAATTTTACAGAATTTTCCAAGAATTGCTCCAGGAGGTGAAAGACAATGTTTGGGAAAGAGAAGTCTAAATCTGATGAAATGGCAAAAGTAGATAAAGTACTCTATGATTGGGAAATGAAGATTATGAACTAGTTAAGGGAGGCCAGAAGAACCCTAATGCCTTCAAAAGGCCTCCATCTGAATTCTTCTGTTCTGTGGAAAATTCTGCCACAAGATCAAATCCACAAACCCTGGCATCTCCATGAAGTGTCAGAAAAGCTGGGTGAGATGTGGAATAACTGATGGGACAGTGAAAAGCAGCCTTACATCAGTAAGGTGGTGCAGCTAAAGAAATATGAGAAGGACGTTGCTGACTAGAAGCCTAAAGGAAAGTGTGATGGCCCAAAGAGTTCCACTAAAGTTGCCTGGAAAAAGGTGGAAGAGGACAACAAAGAAGACAAGGAAGAAGAAAAAAACGGAGGAGGAAGAGAAGTACAAATTTAAAAATGATTTATCTGTCTCCTTGTGAACTTAGAGCAGCAGTCCCCAAACTTTTTGGCACCAGGGACCAGTTTTGTGGAAAACAATTTCTCCATGGATGGTGGAGGGATGGGTTTCTGGGGTGATTCACGCACATTACATTTATTGTGCACTTTATTTTTATTATTATTACATTGTAATATATAATGAAATGATTATACAACTCACCATAATGTAGAATCAGCGGGAACCTGGAGTTTGTTTTCCTCCAACTGGACGGTCCCTCTGAGGTGATGGGAGACAGTGACATCATCAGGCATTAGTTAGATTCTCATAAGGAGCTGACAACCTAGATCCCTCACATGCACAGTTCACAATAGGGTTTGCACTCCTATGAGAATCTAATGCTGCTGCCAATCTGACAAGAGGTGGAGCTCAGATGGTAATTTGAACCATGGGGAACGGTTGTAAATACAGATGAAGCTTTGCTCACTTGCTGCTCACCTCCTGCTCTGCAGCCTAGTTCCTAACAGGCCATTGGGTGGTATCTATCCATGGCCCAAGGTTTGGGGACCTCTGCCTTAAAGTGGTGGAGAGCTGTAATTGACACATCTTTTATTTGAGAAGTATCTGTTGCCCTCATTAGGTTTAATCACAAAATTTGATTATGATCATATTGTTGTTTCTTATAGTGCTCTAAAACTATCAAAGGTTTACATGAGGTAGTCATGCATGTCCAGAGCACCCTGAAACTGTGTCAAAGTTGTACATATTCCCAAATATTTTTAAAATGAAAGGTACCCTCATGCCCTCCTTACTGTGTGTACTTCGCTGTTAGTGTGATAAGGCATTTAAAGGTGCTTCTGGCATTTTTTTTTTTTTGTAAGATAGTGTTAACTACATGATTACTGGCTAGAAATCTTGAGTTATCAACTGTATATATCTATAGTTTGTAAAAGAACAAAATAACCAAGACAAACTCTTGATGCTCTTTGCTTGATGTTGAGGCTGTGATAGAAGATGCCTTTGAAAGGGGTCATAGCTCAGGGTATGCACTATGAGGCTGGGCCTGTTGACTGCAGTGGGCATCCATTTAGCTTCAGGTTTTCTTGCTTCTGTATCTAGTGACGTAGCATTCTGTTACCATTCCTAGCTGTGAACAAAAGGTGGTCAGTTGGCTTGGGAAGTGTTTACTTTTCGTTTTTGCATTTTTTTTTTTTCGGTTAAGTGTGGTAGTTTTAAAACCATTTGTTTTTAAACAAACTGTAAAACTTTTCATTGTCAACAAAGCAAAGAGCCACTGCATCAATAAAAGTTTTCTGTACTTAAACATGATTTCTAATATTCTGTTGCTTTTTTGTATGTTCAGAATGCTGAAATATTTTTGAAATTAAATAACATTACATTTTAATAATACATTACTAAAATTTTCAAAGTTTCTCTTACCTTTTTTTAATGTGGATACTAGAAAATTTTTAATTACACATGTGGCTTATATTTAAGGCTGGCATTAAGTTTCTACTGGACAGCACTGCTACAAAGCAAACAGAATTGGGACTGCTGTTGTTAGGCCCTCAGGTCTTATTTGGGATTTTTGTGGAGGGAGGATTCCTTGTTTTATGAATGGAGAGAATACAGCCCCATCCTTTTGAGCTCTTGATATTTCAACTGGGGTTTGAGTTCCTTTGTGAAAGCAGGAAATACCAGTTACATTCCACAATAAATGATAGAGATGTGGACTAACCCAAAAATGAACCCAGAATGAGCCTTATGTTGGCTTGTGCAATGGTTAGAAACTGCATCGAGTCTTTTGATCAAACCGATTCTGTTTTGTTGCCAATGTGAAAAGGAGAAAATTATCTAAACAGATTTCAAAAAAGGAATGTGGATATTGACCATCAGAATGAGCTTAGAAATGCACCATATCATGAGAGCCAGCCTGAACTTTTATCCAGGGGTATGTCCTCTTTTATTTAGGTCTAAATTTCTATGCAGAATACTTTTCTCTGAAATTGAAGATTAATCTTCCGAAGTTTATGAATTCTAACATAGCATTAAATTATATATTTCTTCAAGAGTACCTTCATTCATCATTTACATATATTTTGAGTCTAAGTAACGTAACAGTAGATTCTAAGACGGAGTTTACATTACACAGTCCCATACTTCAAGGGCCTTAGCATTTTCATTCGTTTATTCAACAGATATTTATTGAGCTCTTACTATGTGACAGGCACTCTGCCAGGCATTAGGGGTGCAATAGGAATAAAACATAGAACAAGATCACTGATCTCCTATAAATTACGGCCTACCGTGGGAGGTAGACATTTATCAAATAATCACATGTGAGAGATCTCAGAAGCAGGGAGCAGGGAGAATTCAAAGCTCAAGTGGAAGGATGTTGTAGACAAGATGAAGTATGGCTCCTCCAAATGTAACAGGAGAAGTGATTCCTTGAATCTAGTTGGCTGCAAAACAAGTCAATGTGCTTGATACAAAGTGTGTGAGAAGAGAGTAAAAATAGCTGGAATGCTTAGTATATTAATTTATAACTCATCATCCAGGCACGGCTAGTTACTCAAGGTTAAGATTTAATTTAAGATAATGTCCACTATTTAGAAATAGACTCATCTGTTAGTGAATTGCAGGGTGGTGGCAGGCAGGACACATCAATAATAGTAGAAGGAGATACTTGGCAGTAGAGACAGGCTTGTCATCACCATCTAGGAAATCTATGATGTACAAAGACTGGGCTTCTGTACTGGCAGAAAGTCTTCAGCAGGTCTAATCAGCAAGGCAAGATACCATTGCAAAAACTCAAAACGTAGGTCAAGATAGAATTCTAGTAATTGAGCATACAGAATGTGAGAATGTGGGGAGTTGGGGAAGAGAGAGATAATGACACTAAAGATAAAAACTCAGGTTTAGGATTATTGTTATCAGGAATATTCAGGAAAAAACATGTTTATTTGGAGAATACTGTGGCAGCCCAGTGGCCAGGACTGGCTATGACCCGAAATAGATTAGCCAGTATAATCAATGCTGCAGTATATGACCAGGAGCAAGCTTACTCCCAAGTTCCCCAAGGATGTGGTACTTTAAATAGATTTTAAAGGAGAATCATGATTTGAAAAGTTGGAGGTTGGTAAGAATGGTCAATACCATAAAACATACAATATAGGGTTTATACTTTCAATATATAAATCAAGACTGTAAAATATATACTTTGCATTTTCTAAACACATATTTTCTAAAACATATGTGTGTGTGTGTATATATATATGTATAAATATATGTGTGTGTATATATATACATATATACACACACATAACTTAATAAATATATATATATTCACACACACATAGCTTAATAAATATTCAAATTTGGAGTAAAAATTATGCATTAAGGTATTTTAAAAATTTCAAAATTATTCACCATCATTAGGGTAATTTTTGATAACAAAGCTATCACTAGTTTAATGACACATCTTTCTTAGCTATGATTTTACATACAAAATTCTTCCAAAGACTTCTCCAATAAAGTGAAGTTCTTTAGGTAACTGGGGATGCTGTGAGACACCCAAGAGTAGAGATTCATCCTGCTGCCGCATCCCATTTTCAACTCTCCTACTGCTCTCCACCCACCAGGCATTATCAAAGTACACTGGACCTTTGTCATAAGCCTCTTCACAGGAGCATGAAAGCCAGCGGGAGGGAGAAAGAGGACAAGAGGGAGAAGGGTATATTAACCACGTTGCCAGCTTCTCTAAGTTAGATGCTTTATTTATACTACCTGCATATGCCAGACACATCATATTCTGGACAACTTGATAATATGCGGGAGGCATCTTGCCTTAGCCTCCAGGCGCATTTGACCCCCCTCTTCTCACTGGGGTTTCTCCTCCCCAGGGGCACACTGTTAAAATACAAATGAACCGGCTGGGCATGGTGGCTCACACCTGTAATCTCAGCACTTTGGGAGGCTGAGGTGGGCAGATCACGAGGTCAGGTGATCGAGACCATCCTGGCCAACACGGTTAAACCCAAAAAATACAAAAATTAGTCAGGTGTGGTGGCGGGCACCTGTAGTTCCAGCTACTTGAAAGGCTGAGGCGGGAGAATGGCTGGAACCCAGGAGGCGGAGGTTGCAGTGAGCCAAGATCGCACCACTGCACTACAGCCTGGCAACAGAATGAGACTGCCTTAAAAAAAAAAAAAAAAGAAAGAAAAGAACCAATTCAGAGTCTAACACCTCCCTTATCTCACACTCCAAGCCACTATACACCTGCTCTAATCACCCCAGGGCTAGATGCCAGACAACTAGGGACAACTGCCATGCCCCAACACTTGCCGGGATTTTCAAGCTCACCAATTCTAAACCCAATTACCCTGCCTTGCCCATTTTTCCCACAGAAACCATGGTGAAGGCTTGTGGGCACCAGTTTTCCCCTCCCCCTCTGCTTTGGGACCAACCCTGGCACTTCCCTGTGTGGCCTCTGTGGCATGACCTATACTTCTTCCCTTGAGATCTGAGAGTATAATAAATTACCTTTTCGATGGCAGTTTTCTCCTGCTCTGTTGGTTTTACTATGCCTTAATAGTAATAAAACCATTGAAAACAAAAGAAGATAGGAAGAGGGACAAGGGGCATGGTTAATGGCTGATTCTAGTTACTGGAGTTGATAATCTGCATGTTTTTTCTGCTTTGTGGCACCTGAGCAGAGCAAGAGGGTTGTCTCCCCTTGAAGGCACAAAACAGCAGATCCAAGGACTTCAGAGAACACCAACCAGGAGGAGCATAAAAAAAATTACACTTCGGTACATCATAGTCAAGATGCAGGAAAATAAAGACATAAAACAAAATCTTGAAATACATGGAAGTGAAGGATTAGGAAAAATTGTCAGGCCTCTGCTGTGGGTGGCACCTTTGAGACAGATAAAACAGGTGAGAAACCCTTCCATCCTGAATTCAGCCCTTTATTCTTTCTTGTTTCTCTGTAACCTTCTCCACAGAATCTGCCAATACCCAGATCAAGACTTCATTTTAGACCTGGATTCCTGCATCAGTGTTTTCCTTAAATCTGAGGAATTCATTTTTTCATTTTCTTCTTCTTATATAGCTTGAGTACTGCTCCGTAATACTTTTTAATATAGTACTAGCTGGGCACCGTGGCTCACATCTTTAATCCCAGCATTTTGGAAGGGTGAGGTGGGAGGACCCCTTGAGCTCAGGAGTTCAAGACCAGCCTGGACAACATAGGGAGACTCCATCTCTACAATAATAATAATAATAATAATAATAATAAATTAAAAATTAGCTAGGCATGGCGATATGTTCCTGTAGTCCCAGGAACTCAGGAGGCTGAGGTGGGAGGATCGTTTGAGTGCGGGAGTTCAAGGCTGCAGTGAGCTATGATCAAGCCACTGCACTCTAGCCTGGGTGACAGTGAGAACCCATCTCAAAAAAAAAAAAAAAAAAAAAAGGAGAGAGAGAGATAAAAATAACGTCACTTCTAGGTTTTCTTTTTTCCTTTGTCACTGATTTTTTACTCCTTTGGGTACGTAAACACTTTTTAATAATAAGATAATGTGGTTTTCTTGTAGAAGACTAAGAAAGTTGGCCAGGTGCGGTGGCTCAAGCTTGTAATCCCAGCACTTTGGGAGGCAGAGGCAGGTGGATCACGAGGTCAAGAGATTGAGACCATCCTGGTCAACATGGTGAAACCCCGTCTCTACTAAAAAATACAAAAAAGAAAAAAAAAATTAGCCGGGCATGGTGGCACGTGCCTGTAATCCCAGCTACGCTGAGGCAGGAGAATTGCCTGAACCCAGGAGGCGGAGGTTGCGGTGAGCCGAGATTGCGCCATTGCACTCCAGCCTGGGTAACAAGAGCGAAACTCCATCTCAAAAAAAAAAAAAAAAAAAAAGACTAAGAAAATTGAAACAAAATCATCTATGATGCTATAGTCCAAAGTTAACTGCTGTTAGAAAGTGATGTTGCTCAGTGTATTTCTCTGTCTAGACATAACCATATCTCTTCTGTCTCGAGGTGTAACGTGCTATTTTACATCTCTGAAATACTCTTTCCTCCCATTTTCTGTGCTTTCAGCAGCGATAGCTGAGCATGGTGATATGAACCAAAAAGAGCTATCACCTTGGCACATAATATAGGATACCCCTATGGCATGGCATGTATATATAACAGCAGGAATTCCTCAACGATCGTGCACACCCACCGTCCATCAATCTCCAAGCTCAGGCCCCAGCATCAACATTGTGTGCCAGGGAATAACAATGGCATAAGGAGTCTAATCAGGCAGATAGTTCATTTCTGCTTAGTGTTGGAATCAGGACAAGTCTTACACTTCCTAGGGTTCTTGGATTTTCTTCTTCTTTTATTTTCTTTTTTTGCCAAGCAGGGAAAGTGAAGTTGGGTCTTAAAGAAAGATACCATTTTGTTTTGTTTTCTAAAAAGAAGTGCAGGAGCACAAGTGATTGATTGGTGGAGGTAGGGTGGAGATGACTATATTATAACCATATTTGTGTCCTTAACTGTGAAACAAGTCATGCCGGTTCCTAATCTGTGCATGCTCTTGGATCTGTAGGATGCCTTATTAAAAGCCAAATGATTATCCCATCAAAACCTAAGCCAAGTGCAATTTCATCTGATTTTGCCTTTAAAAACAAAAGCAGAGTTTTCAATACTTTCCAATTCAAGCACTAGCTTAATAAACTAACAAAAATTAGGAAACTTCTGTTCTTTTTTCAAATGCTTCTTAACTTCATTTATTCATCTGGGCTATATTTTTCTGTGACTTTTAGAATTACAAAAGAAAACACATAACCCTTCATTAAACAGACTCACCAAATAACACTTCAATTAAGAACAAAGCCAGTATTATGCCAAACAAGCCATGATATATAATATGCCTAATTAACTTCAGTAGATGTAATTACAAAAGATCTCTTTCACAACACTGGTTGACAAATATTTAAAGCTATTTACCTGCCTTGCAAATGGACAGTTTTCTATTCAAAGGCTACAAAAAAAAGAAATTTAAAAAATTTTAATAACTGTCATTGTGGAAGGAAAAGCCACAAGACATTAGAACTCTTCAATAGACTCTATTGTTTCCTATTGAATTTTAACAACTGTATAGCCTTTTTTTGTATGCTGTCATATTATAACTTATTTCACCCCTGAGGCTATCAAAGTCAAAAGGATACTTTTTTCTCGTGAAAAAGTACCACAAAGTTAAGATTTTCATGGTGTACCTAGTTGTACATTACAAAAAAAAATCATGTTCTTTATTATCTACAATTCTAGGAAGAAAAGCAACTACTGTGATTACTCAGGGAACAGAAAAGGCTCTCTGTGTTCTTTCTAAACAACATTGCATAAGATATAAAGAAGAAAACATCTATTTTATTTTGAAATAAGCATCAAGAGAGCTTGCCTGATGGAATTATAAAAGAGTTCAGTTGGGCTGAGAGTTGCTTAAGCTGAAAGTGCCACACTGCAAGGGAGGGAACAGAAAGAACACCAGTTCTTTCAGGGGATTACAGGGCAGTGCTGTGAGCCTGAGAGGCTGCATTCAGCTACTGGCTGAGACAAAGGCAGAGCCAGAGCCACACTCTTAAGTGGATGGAGAGTGAATAAAGAAAATGCCTGGCATTCAAAAGCTGCCTCTCAACTGGGATTCAGGATTGTCCTTTTTGGGTTCTAGGCATCAAGATATCTATAAATATTTGAAAAATATGTATATTTTTTAGGTGAGCTGAATATGGCTGGGTCTTCTGCTTATCTGGTCTTCAATTTCCAATCTCCTCAGTTAGAAGAGGAAAAAATAAAACAGAATGAAAAAGATTGCCACGAGAGAAGTTTTCACCTAAAAAAAAAATACAAATTGTAATAGAGGTCAAAACTGAGCTTGAACCTCAAAAGTATAGGGATAAGGCTGTGCACTGTGGTTCACTCCTATAATCCCAGCACTTAGGAAGGCAAAGGAAGGCGGATTCCTTGAGACCAGGGTATCAAGACCAGCCTAGACAATAAGTGAGACCTCATTTCTACAGAAAATTTAAAAATTATTGAGGTGTGGCTGCACTGGCCTGTAGTTCCAGCTACTGAGGAGGCTAAGGCAGAATAATCTTTGAGCCCAGGAAGGTGATGCTGCAGTGAGCTAGGATTGCACCATGACACTCCAGCCTGGGGTGACAGAGTAAGACTTTGTCTAAAAACAAAAAAGGAAACAAAGAAAGAAACAACGGTAGAAAACTTTCCTAACATGGAAAACCTAAACAAAATGCCAGATAAGATTTATGGGTTAAAATAATGGCCAAAAACTACATATAGGAACTGACATTTTTGGCTTAAGTGTGTGTGTGTGTGTGTGTGTGTGTGTGTGTGTGTGTGTGTGTGTGTTTAAAATAATTTGAATAACTTTGGAACAAGCATAAATTTACCATTCTGCCACAGCTCTTAACAGTTCCTTCATCTAATACCTGCCTCGCTTCACAATTTTTCTTCTTACCTTTTTGGTCCCTATAGACATTTGAATGTACAATTATTGTTTAAATTTGTAAAAGTATGTATTTCCAGGTTACAGTCTCTAAACCTTCATGGTTTGGAGACTAACCTGGAAATTGCACCATTGCACTCCAGCCTGGGGGTGACAGAGTAAGACTTTGTCTTTAAAAAAAAAAGAAGAAAAGAAAAGAAACAAAGAAACAATAGGTAGAAAGAAACAATGCTACTGTTGCTCAATAACAATCCCTTGTTTGAAGTTTTGCCCATGTCTATCTCAGACATCTCAGCTCAAAATGATCTAGAGTCATAGCACTTATTACTACTATTGCACATATGGCACCAAATACTTATGGCCTTGAATTTTCATTAGGATATATTGGATTTGAATTGACTTTGAAACATTCTAGGGAAGAATTTCAGCAGAAAATTGTGAGCATAAGTCTGTCACTCAGGACGGGTGCAGTCTAGAGATATAGAGATATAAAGGTGAAAATCTTCAGAAAATAGGTGGTAACTGAAATCAGAAGAAAGAACAGGAGTACCTAAATAAAGGTATGTAAAATGAGGAAAGAAAGTTTGAAAAGAATTCTTAAGAACATCATTACTTAAGAAGTACGTAGTAGAAAAATTAGTAAAAGACAATTGAAGGGTGTCAGAAAGAATGGTTAAGATGACAGAAAGAATGGTTGCTTTATGTGGGTTTTTAGTTTCCCCAAAGAGAGAGGTACTGCATTGGTGATTTCTGTATTTCCCAGAACACCCATCATAATTTTATGCACGTAGTATGCCCTTGATATTTACTGAACAAGACACGAGGAATAAATATACATAAATATTGTTCTTAGTTCTCTTTTGATTGTTATTTTCATAGCATCAGCACCACCAGTACCACTCCTATTCCAGCGAATTTATCTCACCTTTCAGAAGATACTGAGCAACAGCTGGGGGCCTGTTAATGGAGGACTCTGACCTCTAGGGGGAGCTCAAGGAGAGGAGTACTGAATGAGAGTCCAGACTCAGTTCTCCTTGGGTCATTGTAGTAGCGGATTGAGCTTTTGTTGAATTAGGAAGGGTTAAGAAGGTCCTGCTTCCATATGGCTCGGTCTTTAGTTCTTTTAAAATCATACCTCTCTTGAAATGTCACATGACAGTAAGCAGATCTATTTTTAAGTCACACGTGGAAAAACTTTCCTAACGTGGAAAACTTAAACAAAATGCCAGATAAGATTTATGGGTTAAAATAATGGCCAAAAAAACTACATATAGCCACTGACATGTTTGGCTTAAAAAGTGTGTGTGTGTGTGTGTGTGTGTGTGTGTGTGTGTGTGTGTGTGTGTGTGTCTGTGTGTGTGTGTGTTTTCAATAATTTGAATAACTTTGGAACAAGTATAAATCTACCATTCTGCCACAGCCCCTAACATTTCTTTCATCTAATACCTGCCCCAATTCACAATTTTTTTCTTACCTTTTTGGTTCCTATAGGCATTTGAATGTATAACTATTGTTTAAATTTGTAAAAGCATATTTTTCCAGGTTACATTCTCCAAACCTTCATGGTTAAGATGTAAGTGTTCAATGTCTCCTAAATTCTTGCATTCCTCACAAAAAAAAACAACAAATTGAATTCCTTTCTCTAAAAACTTGTTTGATTCCACATAGGGGAGCTTGGCAGAACAGGCAGATAATTGTTGCACAGGCCACATAAATTGCTACAGTCTGTCCTAACTTTTTGCTTTGGGGTTCTATCATTTCCCTTATTGTATCTACCTTAGGGGAGTTGAAATTATGGGAGTATCCCTTTTGAAGAGAATAAAGCTGAATCCTTCTTTTGGTTGTGAATTATTAATGTCACCAAAAATTCAACAGAAAAGACAAATAAGAGCTGAAAACAAAGTATCCAGGACTACCTGTGGGTCCAACCTTGTTTTTCTTACACTTGAAAATAAAGTGTACTGAAGTGAAAGCCCTTCTCCATAGTTCTACGATCACATCCAAGGCAGGAGACTTCACATCTCGACACAAATGAGCGCTCCAAAGCAGGACGGATTAAACAACCACCACGAAGCCGGCACACTGCCACTGAAACGGATTTCCCAGGGTAGAAAAAAAATGCTCTTCTGCTGTCCTAAAAGCACAACTATTTCAAGTCTCACCATGGGGAGCCAAGAAAATAGAACAGAAAAGAGTCTTCCAAACAGTAAACTATGTATTTGTTTGATGCATATTTTACAAGCTCATGAAATCCACTGTTTATCTTATCAATACAATCAGAAAAAAAAAATTCATTAAATGTCTACCCTATGTTGGGCTCTGCACCTGCACAGAGGTATAGGACAAGGTTCCTACCTTCAAAAGAGGATAGTCTTTAACATTGTGGGCAAGTGTGGGTGGATTTCCTGTCTCCAGCCTGATCTACAGTAATATTTTGTTTTTAAATCCATTTACTTGAGAGCCTTATGAACCAATTCATTGGTAATAAGCTCTATAGTAAGAATAATACCTAATATTAGTTCCCAGGTATGAGACATTCCAGACATATTTTATACGGGTGATTTTCAGGGTCCCATGGCAAAGATTTTAAATGGATTTGATCAAAAGTCAAAAGGAGCTCTTTCACATGCTCTTGCTGAGGAACTTGGCATTGCGACTGTACCTAATTGAAAGGCTTTGTTGGCTAAAGTGTGCTGGCTTCACGCCCAATCACAGGACCCCTTGGAACAATTAGTAAGGCCATTAGTTTGCATGCCTAATCCAAAGTGACCTTGTATGAGTCTCCCTCTTTCTTGGGATTTGCAGGTCCCATGGTTCAGTCCCATGGGAGAGTGAGACGTTAATCCTGCTTTTTTGTCTCTCTCATCCTTACAGATTGCCACAGACCAGTAACTGTCCTATAAATGGAGATTGAGTCTTTTTTTAACCCCTTGATAGTAAAGCCTACATCAGAACACGTTAAAATTATAGGTGTTATTAACTTTGAACCTCAGTCTCACTATAATTTTTACTTTTGGCCTTGATAATAACTCCTCCTCCCTTTTTATTTACTTTTTATTTTAATATTTTGAGTCAGAACCTTATTATGTTGCCCAGGCTGGAGTTCAGTAGCTCAAACACAGCTCACTGCAGCCTCAACCTCCCAGGGTCAAGTGATCCTTGTTCCTCACTCTCCTGTGTAGCTAGAACCACAGGTGCATGCCACCATGCACAGCTAATTTTTTTTGTTTTGTTTTGTAGAGAAAGAATCTCACTCTGTTGCCCAGGCTAGTCTCAGACTCTTGAGTTCAAGTGATCCTCCTGCCTTGGACTCCCATAGTGCTGGGATTACCACAGTGTTGGGATTACAGTCGTGAACTATCGTGCCCAGCCCTCTTCCCTTTTTAAAAGGAGTTTTATTGGGATATACTCCAGCTATAGCTGGTCTAAATGCTATGTTAATTTTAATTTTTTGTTAATTATTTTTTCTTATTAAAGTCTTATTACATATTAGATTTGTACTTTTAGTGGCTATAGAGTGACTAACCAAATACAGTAACTAGTTTTCGTAAATACACCTAGTGTATTACTTAGTCCCTCAGAAAGTAGCTTTATATGTTTGTGTTTAAAAAAGCAAGGGCAGGCTGGATGCGGTGGCTCACGCGTGTAATCCCAGTACTTTGGGAGCCCAAGGCAGGTGGATAGCTTGAGCTCAGGAGTCTGAGACCCGCCTGGGCAACATGGCAAAATTCAGTCTCTACTAAAAATACATAAATTAGCTGAGCATGATGGCACACATCTATAATTCTAGCCACAAGAGAACTGAGGTACTGGAATCACTTGAACCCTAGAGGTGGTGGTTGTAGTGAGCTGAGATCACACCACTGTATAAAGTTTGGGTGACAGAGGGAGACTCTGTCTCAAAATAAATAAATAAACAAACAAACAGAAAGCAAAATAGAGAAACAAACAAATTGGCCCAATACAGTAAGTCTTTAAAAGCAATTTTTAAAAAAGTTTTCTATAAGTAAAAGTAAATCCTGGGCCAATATGAATAATCTAAACCTCATTCCTCTATTATTATGGATTGGCTTTGAGAAACTCATTAATTGCATATTGAATGTTAACTTGGAAGCAGCAGAGGAAACAGTTTTCCAAATAAAATTAATGGGTATGATTGTATAAGATAATTAGCAGATGCAATGTAGCAAAATTATAGGTTCAAAGTGATGGGAGCTGACTTTCAAACAGGCTTCTCAAGGATCTTCTTGATGAGAAAGTTCTCTCACCCTGAAGCCTGATGGGGGTTAGGAAGTTTGACTCACCATTGTCCTTCTGGGAACTGAATAAGGCCATGTGATAGTGATCACTGGCATAGAGATTCACCACTGTAAACTTCAGATATGGCTATGAACTGTCATGAATCAGACCTGTTCAAAACTTGGGAGGAAGGAGTCCCAGTTTAAGATCAACTGAGAAGTCTGGGTTTGTTTGAGAAGAAAACAAAGTGAAAATTATGTCGTGATTTTCCAAGTAGAACAAAAATTATTAGTTTCAATGAACACATCTTTCTTAAAATATATTTAAACATTTATTTAACATGAAACAAATGCAGAAATGGCAGGTACTTATTTTCCTGTAATAAATAACCAGTTTTGGGGCCCAAAGTGGCTCCGGCCGGATGTCGTGGCGCTTGCGAAGGCGAGGCCAAGAGTTCAAGGCCAACCAACCTCAGCAACCTTACAAGCTCTCAATGATTGGCAAAAAAAAAAAAAATAAATAAATTTAAATAAATAAATAAATAAATAAATAACCAGTTTTTCCTGCGTTATTCAAAACTCTACCCGCAGAAGCTGGCAGACTCACTTCACTCTCACATCCAGCCCCCAACCTGCTAACATAACCCAATTTGTTCCCCACTTTCTGTCTCACCTTCCCCCACCTGTAAAGGGCTAAGTTTGGACCAAATATAGGTCACAAAGACCTATACATCATTAGAGAGACTTTATAATACTAGCTCCAAAAGCCTAGCCTTGCAGCCAAGTTTTTATGGTCTACATGCATCAATCTCTGTTATTTGTAATAAAAATTAAGTATTGTTGTTGTTATTCTTATTTTAGGGCCAAATTTTAAAAGATATCTAAGTTAGGTAGAAAAAAATCAAATCAAAATCAATAAAGAAAATCTAGCTTCTTTACTGAAAGGGACATAGGAGAAACTCATTAACTGCTTATTGAATGTTAAAAAACAAAAATACTAAATAATACTATATATGTTTTGTCCTTTTGGGTAATATAATCAGGAAGAATAACATAAAAGACTATATAAAAGAAAAACATTTGCTGATACTTGTTGTATATTACATGATGAGATGCTTGCAGATATAGTGAAAACTAGAACATTGTTCACATAGCCAATTAAATTAATACGCAAAAGGATTTTCTGCTTTTAGTGTAATATTTTACACTTCTTTTTTAAAAATTGTATAAACTATCTTTCCAAGAGTTGAAACATTACATCAGAAAAAAATATATAAATTAAACTCTGGTGTATTACTTATTAACAAATAGATAACCTAATAATGAAAATTTTCCTTATAAAGATTGGGTGTTGAGCTTTTTCACAGAAAGTCTAATATGTCTTTAGTCACAGATATGTGTTCCCTATGGACAAAAAGCAGGCAACATGTGTCTGAGCACCTTTTATCAGCGCTGACACAACATTGCTCGTGCTTCTTCAGACACATCAGAGGATGTGAATGAATGTGCTCTACCTCACTATAATTAGTGTCCTTATCTAATAAAGGTGCTGGGTTTCTCTATCTGGGCTTACAGCACATTTATTGAAGGGAAGGGTGGGATACTGTCATCGAGTTGCTTTAGAGATCACGGCCACCCTGTACTATTTTAGAGATTTCAGTTCACTGATATTCAAGGTGACAAAAATGAAAACCACTGCTTTGGATATTTAGTAACAACACATGGAAAGTGCTGTTAAATATATAATAAACTATAAGAACCTCTGAAATGGTCAGTTGTTTTCATGAGGCTATGAAAAGTAAACCAGAAAAACAAACAAACAAACAAATACACTCAGCTTTTGCAGAGCCTAAATATATAAACATTTTTAAATATTTTATTTTCTTTTGAGACAGGGTCTTGCTCTGTCCCCCAAGTTGGAGTGTAGTGGCACAATTACAGCTCCAGAGCCTTGAAGTCCCAGGGTCAAGTAATCCTCCCACATCGTCCTCCCAAGTATCTGGGGCTACAGGCATGCACCACCATGCCTGGAGAATCTTTTAAAACATGTGTTGTAGGACAAGGATCTCGCTATGTTTCCCAGGCTGGTCTTGAACTCTGGGCTTCAAGCAAGCCTCCTGCTTTATTGTCTCAATGTGCTAGGATTATAGGCATGAACCACCATGACCAGTCACATACATTTTTTGATAACCTACCTGAAGTAGGTCTATTTTCTTGTACCACAGTCATACAACTTTTATTCGGGACTTCCCGTTTCTGCCTCGTGGTTATTATTGCTATTCTTCACCATGAAATTTCCTCCTAACTCTTACTTTTGTCACTGCTTTCAACTTTTCTGACTCATTTCAAATTACATCCACAGGCAGTGAACTAGACTGTTCCTAAAGCCCTCAAACGTGAACTTATGAATGCTTGCTCTTATCCCCAATGACAGGCACACAGTGTTAAACAGATCCCCCTTCACCGGACCCAAGCTTCTTCTCTGTAGAAGAAGATTAGGAGATTTTATACGAATACAGCAGTCACTAGCTGCATGAGATTATGGAGCCCTAATCTGCATTATGGTGTGCTATACTATCTATTGTACATATGTGCAGTATATGTGACTACTCTATATTGAGAATTTGGCTTAATTATGCATATATTGAGTATAGTACTGTGTGCTGTAAGTTGTAGAATTACTATAGTTAACAGTAATATAGTATGTAATTTCTAATAGCTAGGAGGAGGATATTGAATGCTCTCAACACGAAGAAATGAAAAAAGTTTGAGATTTATATATTAATTATCCTGATCTGATTACTATATATTACATATATTAAAACATCACTATGTAACCCAGAAATATGTACAATTATTACATGTCAATTTTTTAAAATGACTTTTTTAGAGTGACACAGCTGTTCTGTCTCCTTCTTTTATGGATGATTACATGAATCTATATATGTGTTAAATTTATGAAACTATATGCCAGGCTGGTCATGGTGGCTCATGCCTGTAACCCTAGCCCTTTGGGAGGCTGAGGTGGGAGGATTGCTTGAGCCCAGTTCAAGACCAGCCTTGGCAACATGGTGAAACACTGTCTCTACAAAAAATAAAAGTTAGGTAGGTGTAGTGGCACATGCCTATAGCCCCAGCCACTTGGGAGGCTGAGGTGGGAGGATTACTGAGCTTAGAGAGGTCAAGGCTTCAGTGAGCCTTGATCACACCACTGCACTCCAGCCTGGGTGACACAGTGAGACCCTGTCTCAAAAATAAATAAATAAATAAATAATAAAATAAAATAAATAATAACTGTACAAGCAAAAAATACATAATTTTACTATTTCAACTTAATAAAAAGTTATTTTATTAGTCGTTGATTAAAAAATAAAACTTTAAAAAGTAATATCGTATAAATTATACACCTGTACTAGATTTTAAGTAGTTGGTATTTAAAAAGTAATATATCTCAATCATTTTAATATTAACTTTTAAATGCTAATCACATGTTGAAATGAAAAGTATTTTGGATATATTGGCTATATTAACTATATTAATAAAGCTTTTTTTATCTATTCATTTTCACCTTTTAAAATGTGGCTACTAAGAAGTTTAAAATTGGCTATGTGACTCACATTGTATTTCTATTGGACAGCACTGGACTAGAATATGAATCCCTGGATACTACATCCCTATAGTTTCAAATATCCCTTCCCGATTCGGAATCCTTTTGATATTTGTGGCTCATTTTTCACTTGAACTTCTCATGTCTACACAGTGAGCTACTTCACATGTCCACATTGTATGCTCTGGAGGCCTTTTTAAACTTGTATTTTTGTATTCAATAAGCATATACTGAATTACTCTTTGGTTGCAGGGAGTCTATCAGAAACTGTAGGTAGATTGGAGGCTGGAATATATTCTGGAAACTGCAGGTGCCTCCCTGTAACTAGAGATGAAGATGCAAGAAGGAAGGTGATAAGATACAAGGAAGCCAAGGTAGAGGAACCCCATCAGGAAATGGCTTGTGTGAAACTATGGAGTTCAGTTTTATCCTGAAGGCAGTAGATGGTCTATAAATGAGAGTGACATATTCAGGTTTGCTCTTTTAGAAAAATCAGATTATAGCAGAGCAAGAAAAGTTAAATAGCAATAAAAAGATTAAAAGCGCGAACTTAAACAGTGGCAATAAGGATATCTAAATTTGGATTTAAAGGATGTACAAGGCATAAAATATACAGAACATGTTAACTCCTTAGACATGAAAAGTAAGAGAATGGAATAGGTCAAGGATAAGAACCTGCCTAAAAAATCTGGTTTAGTGGAGAGCGGTACCAGTTACCAAAACTCAGAATGTGCAGATTACAGAAACATACATTTCAAGTATAATACATTAAATTGGGCTTCTGAGAGGGCACATACATGGAATTACAGGTAGTCAAAGGATACAAAAGTAGGATAAGCAGAAGTAAACTATGGATCATAGGTGTAAGTGGTATCAAAATTTAGGAGTTGAGAAAAATCAACTTTGGATAGAGTGAAAACTGACAAAACAAACTCTGGAGAACATTATTTGCGAAATACTAAAAATAAAATATTTAAGGTTCTAGATCTAAGTACATTTGTACAAGAAAAAGTCCAGAGGCCTATATGTTAAAATGTTAGCAATAGTTGCTTCTGAGTGTAGGGTTATGAATAAATTTTCTTTTAATTTTGGCTTGGTATTATCTTCTAAATTGTCTATAAGGAACATGTATTAGTTACGGTACTTTCCATGTTCGAAGCCATGTGTCTTCAAATAACACAGAATGCATACACCAAAATAAATAAATAAATAAATAAATAAATAAATAACATTTCCCTTCAACCTCTTCCAATCCTACAACCAGGACGGAATCAGTGTTCCAAGTTTAGCTTGTATCTTCCGTGCATTTCTCCACTGTATTGACAGAAAACAGATGAAGAAACATTTTGTTTTGGTTTTGCTGCATCCTATATAGATCCGAGCACTCTCCTGTTCTTTATCTACATTCTCCAAATCGATGATTGCTTACGATCCTGTAACCAGGTTGCGGGACAGGATGTGCCCTCAGGTTCTTGGCCTCCCTTGCTCCAAGAATGAGTTAGGGGCCTGGCAGCCCCATGAGCTTACAGTTCAAGTAAATATTGGACCCAAAGGGTTTAGCAGAAAGCGATTTATTAGGCAGAGGGGTGTGTGTGTGGGGGGAGGGGTGTGTGTGTGTGTGTGTGTGAGAGAGAGAGAGAGAGAGAGAGAGAGAGAGAGAGAGAGAGAGAGAGAGAGAGAAACTCCCATGCTGCCATGGGAGGGGAATCCAAAGGGGATATGGCACAGGTAGAGAGGGAAAAACAGCTACAAGGTTGTTGTGAGAGGGGATCCCAGAGAGGGAAGTCTGTACAGGTAAGGAGCAGTGGTGTTTTAACTTTGAAGTTATTCCTGCCCCATTCATGTTCTTGTCCAATGAGAGGAGTTCTTTTCAATTTCCTCTGGAGTGATTGATCTTTGACTCTGATGCCGGATTGGCTGACTGGCCCAGAACAGAGGCGCTTCCTCGCAGAGCTTTTGTGGGCTTTTTAAACAAAGGAGCACACCTGAAATTTTATCTAGCCCACATCTGGGGAAGTTAGACAAAGAACTCTAGGTTCCAGGATGGGGAGGTGGATGGAGGCCTGGTGCTGGGACGTTCTTGCCTTTGAAACCACGCCCCTTGTGGACTTAGGAAGAGAAGTTAACATAGTCTTTCAGTCACATGTTGCCAAATCTCTCTATACAGATAGTGACACCTACATTTAGATGTTAAAACCATGAATTTTACTGAGACCTCTATACTTATTCATAATCCTTGCTTACTTGGTATTTGTACTTGGCTATGTATTAAGTACCTTAAATTAAATATATTCTAAACAGAATATTTGATGCCTATTCGGTCTTGTGGCCACAAAACCCCGGAACCGTACTTTACCTCAGTAAGGGGTATCTATTTTTGTCCACCAATGCCAAGGCCAAAACTCAAGAAGTTGTCCTTAATTTCTCAACAGTACAAACTATTGTCTCTATTACTCAAATATATTCTGTATCTATCCACTTTCTCCCCTATCCACTGCTATCACCCTAGTTCAAATCATGTTCACTTCTCTGGATTACCTACAGTGGATAGTCTACAGCTCTTCCCCTAATGTCCCTTTGGAATCCATATTCCATACATATAAATGATTTGCAAAAATGTACATCTGTCACTTTACTACAGTTTCTCATTACTTTTAGAATAAAACCTAGACTCCTTACCACAGCCAGTAAATACCTCCATAGTATGTGCCTCTATCTCCATCATTCTGGGCACATTGGCTTTCCCTCTGTTCCTAAAGCATAGCAATTCACCGTGGCCAACAGACCTTTGCATTGCCATTCCATCTAAGCTCTTCCTCCAAATATAAGTCAGTGTGGCTCCTCCTCAAATTCAAGTCTAAGCTCCAAAGTTCCATCTCAGGGAGTTCTTCCCTGGCTCGATTGTTCCTGCTTTGACTCTTCATTATACATGACTTTATTTCACTTGAAGTTTTGTTATAGATCATTACTATCAGAAAATGGTTATTCATTTACTTGGGTCCACGACCAGGCTTTTACCTACACAACAATTTATTAAAGGCAAAGAAAATGAAGTCTTTATGAAGTAGATTTCACTTTAAAACTTAATTTAATCCAAGGGTTTAAATTTTTAGATTTGTTTGATATAATTATTTCATCTTTTATATGTATCTTCTGAACTTCTTTCCTCAAGTCGGAGAAGGAAGTATTTATGTGTCATCACAGCAATATGGAAAGGAAATTTCATGGCCTCATGCTGGTTCTTGGATAACTCAACCATGTTTAGTGAAAGATTATTATAATCCCAGAATTGTTCTAAGTTGATTACATGCACTGCTTAATTTAATCATCACAAGAACTCTGTGAGGTAAACACAGACAGTTCCTGTCCTCCCATAATTTCTCTTAAAACTTCCTGACTTGGCCAGGCACAGTGGCTCACACCTGTAATGCCAGCACTTTAGGAGGCTGAGGTGGATGGATCATGAGATCAGGAGATAGAAACCATCCTGGCCAACGTGGTGAAACCTCATCTCTACTAAGAATACAAAAAGTAGCTGAGCATGGTGGGGCATGCCTGTGGTCCCAGCTACTCGGGAGGCTAAGGCAGGAGAATCACTGGAACCCAGGAGGTGGAGGTTGCGGTGAACCAAGATCACACTGCTGCACTCTAGCCTGGAGATAGAGTGAGACTCTGTCTCAAAAGAAAAACAAACAAACAAAGTCTTGACTTTATGATGATATAAATGCAATACACATTCAGTAGAAATCCTACTTTGAGTACCCATAAAACCAGTCAGTTTTTCACTTTTACTACAGTATTCAATAAATTAAATGGGATATTCAACACATTATAAAATAGGCTTTGTGTTAGATGAGTTTGCCCAACTATAGGCTATTGTCAGTGTTCTGAGCACATTTAATTAAGGTAGTCTGGGCTAAGCTATAATGTTCAGTAATGTATTAAATGCACTTTCTTTTTTTTGAAATGGAGTTTTTCTCTGTTGCCCAGGCTGGATTGCAGTGGTACGATCTTGGATCATTGCAACCTCCCCCTCCAAGGTTCAAGTGATTCTCCCACTTGAACCTCCTGGGTAGCTGGGACTACAAGCGTGCACCACCATGCCTGCCTAATTTTTGTTTTTAGTAGAGATGGGGTTTCACCATGTTGGCCAGGCTGGTCTCAAACTCCTAACTTCAAGTAATTGCCAAACCCAGCCTCCCAAAGTGCTGGGATTACAGGCATGGGCCAATGTGCCCAGCTTATTAAAGGTACTTTTAACTTATGATATTTTCAATTTACTATGCGTTTATTGGACATATTTCATCATAAGTCAAAGAGCATCTATAACTTTAGCAATCTGATTTTCAGTTGGGGACACTGAGGCAGAGAGAGGCAATATTTTTTATGCAAATTACTAGAGAGACAAGAATTGTACCCAGGCAGACTGCTCCATGACCCAGGTGCTGCCTTGTTTGTGTACTTGGCTGGTATCCAGTGAGCTGTGGTTGGCTCAGTCCCACCCTTGGGCTTTCTGCTAGTGTCTGCTGCTGACATCTATATCTCATGAGCTTGCGGTTGAGTGTACTTGGCTTGGCCAGGGACCGAGCTGTCAACTCAGCATTCACATTACACCATACCTAAGGGAGTTTCAGGAGGAAAAACAGAACTCTGACTCAGTGTGTGTATGCCAATCCACCTCTTACCTGATGTGGGCCATTTCATTTTATGTGGCCACTCTGTTCATGGGCTCCCATGAGACCTAATGGGTGGCTGGGCCAAAACACTTGTTCCCTTGGTTTTCCTTAAATGCCTGCTTTGTGACAGACTTTCACTATGTCTGTGTCTTCCTTCTTCCTAAAGAAGCATTTGTCAATACATCCTTTTGATGCTCAACCCCAAGAGAATCACTGTGATGAAACATGGTTGATTGGGGAGGGGGATACAAACACAGTAATTTAACATCTGTCAAATATTATCCATCACTCTCTTCCCCATTATGTCTTCCCACTCAGAGCATAGGATTAATACAGCAAAGACTTTGACTGACTTTGTCTATAGACCAACTTGCTGACTTCTAAATCTTAGCTGTTTACTTTTTGAAAACATATAGTCTATTCATCATGGATATGACCCGAAGAAAGGCCTATGCAATGCTTAGAAAAATAAAATACATTATAAGGTGTTGCATTCATCGGATGTCTATCCTACTGCCAGGCCAGGCAAAACAATAATTTTATTTACATGTATCAGCAAAGAGCAGGAGTAATAGGTAAAACTACTTTAAGTAATGAGCTTACTCACAACTTTTTTTTTTGACAAAAACAGGCTAGAAAAACTGAAGGCATAAAGAACAATAAAGAATGAGGCATGTAGGAAAGATTGCCATAGAATCATTCTATCTATTTAAATACTTAAAGGGCAAAGTCAGCATGACTACACTTACACACATGTGCCTACCCACATTCAATTACAGAAAAGAACTCTACTTACAGATAAAATAAAGGAAAGAATTAATGAGTAACCTTGATGTGTACACTTATTTAAAAGAAGACAATTCAAAGTATGTTACTTCATTATAACTTGCCCACTGTATTAATATCCTGTAGTTGCTGTAAAAAAAAATTACTATAATCTTGGTGGCTAAAAACAACAGAAAAGTATTCTGTTACAGTCCTGGAAGCCAGACATCCCAAATCAGGTGTGGGCAAGGCCACTTTCTGTATAGAGGTTCTAAAGAAAAATCCATTCCTTGCATCTTCCAGCTGCTGGTGGCTGCTAGCATTCTTTGGCATTCCATGGCTTGTGTCTGCATCCCTTCAATCTCCACTTCTGTTTTTACATCCTCTTTCATATGTGTCAAATCTCCCTCTACCTCTCTCTCTCTTTGTTTTTTCTTTGAGAGAGTCTCATTCTGTCTGTCACATAGGCTGGAGTGCAGTGGCACGATCTTAGCTCACCATAACATCTGCCTCCTGGGTTCAAGAGATTCTCCTGCCTTAGCCTCCCGAGTAGCTGGGATTACAGGCATGCATCACCATTCCCAGCTAATTTTTGTATTTTTAAAAGAGTTAAGGTTTCACCATGTTGGCCAGGCTGGTCTTAAACTCCTAACCTTAAGTGATCTACCTGCCTCAGCCTCCCAAAGTGCTAGGATTACAGGTATGAACCACCATACCCGGCCACACCTCTGGTTTATAACAAACATTTGACGGTATTAACAGCCCATCCATATAATCCAAGATAATCTCTCAGGCCAAGGAAGGAGAGGACACAGATAGGGAGAAGAGAAATATCTAATTCCCTGGCAATATATTCACCAAGCTCAAATGGATTGACCTTTAGAACTCTCTCTATTTCCAGGACCAAGGAAATCCCTGGCCTTCAATGTCTCAGCTCTCTCATAAATGTGCTTACTCCTATCTTTTCCCTAAATTTCTCAAATTAAGTTCACTTTTTATCATTTTTGTGTCCATTTGAAATTCAACTCTAGATGGTTTGGGCCACTACAAGTTAGTATTTAACAAAAACATGCAATAATATAAGTATCTACCATTTCAATTCAAAGGAGCCAAAAGTACATATTAAAAGAGTATAAAATGTGATTATCTCATTTTTGTCTGTCCACCAATGGTGCCCTACTTCCAGTCCATATTTCACTATACCCCTCAAGCAAATTGAGGTGGGGGATGAAAATAAAAATAACTGTGTATACAGTTATTTTTTGTATGACTTTGCTTTTGCAGATTTTAGAGGAAGTTTGGAATTGCTTTTGAAAAAGTAAAAAAAATCACAAAACTCTCCAAATGAACACACGTTTTAATAATAAAGTCGAATTAATTATGTTGGCTTATTTGGATACCTTTTGTATTTATTTAATTTATAGTAGTTATGATACTGGTTTGATGATGGGATAAAGAAGGTCTCCAAATCTAAAACAAGTCATTTGGCTTGTATAATAGTTCCACAAGCCTCAGGGATAAAGCCTTCATCAATATCAGTGCTCCAACCTTCACAACATGTGGCTTCCATCTTGCAATTGATGCCCAGACCTGACCTTCCCATAACTGGGGAAGGAAAAGGAGGCAAGGGAAGGATATCCTTTTGAGAGAAAAACCTAGAAGCACATAGTATTTTTGTTCTAAAAGCCAGAATCAAGTCATATAAACGTAATCAACCAGCTGCAAAAAGCTAGAAATGTACTTTTTATTTTGGATGGCCATGTAAAAGATAAAATTCCATTACCATGGATAAGAAGAGAATTATCTTTCCCGCAATTCATTCTTTTGCTTACCTAAGTATCGTATAAGGAATATATTAAAGCCCCTCTAAGTCCCATTTAGCACTTGGAAACCCATGAAATGAAAGACAAGTATGTTCCCACCCCCTGCCCCTGCCCCACCAATACATATACACTAAGTTTACAATGGTGGATTAAGACTAGGAGAACTGTCATAACATCTGTTTTAAATAGGGAAAAATGAGAAATGTCAGTCATCTGTTCATAGTGATTATCAAGGGCTGTTGGGTATGAACTGTAATGATTCCTTACCTTAGACTAAGTTTCTTATAGAACCAGTGTCATTGTCCCTGATTTTTAACTCTGTGAGGAGCTCTCCAGCACCCTGTCCTCCATAACCTCATAGCTTTGGCCTCTTGGAAATTCCTTTCAAATCTATCTTTCATTCTCTCTGGACATGTTGAAAGCAGTATGTATGTTGCCTTTAATTCCAGCACTTTGGAAGGCTGAGGCAGGCAGATCACCTGAGGTCAGGAGTTTGAGTCCAGGCTGACCAACATGGAGAAACCCCATCTCTACAAAAAATACAAAATTAGCTGCACATTGTGGTGCATGCCCGTGAGTCCAGCTACACTAGAAGCTGAGGCAGGAGAATTACTTGAACCCAGAAGGAGGAGGTTGTGATAAGCTGAGATCATGCCATCGCACTCCAGCCTGGGTAACAAGGGCAAAACTCCATCTAAAAGAACGAATGAATGAAAGAACAAAAGAAAGAAAAAGAAAGAAAGAGAGAGGGAGAAAGAAAAAAAGAAAGAAGAAAGAAAGAAAGTATATTTGATGGCTGCCCAGCTTTGCAATCTAGTTTACAGAATTATCTGATTTAGGACTTGAATAATAGTTAAGTCTTTGTAAGCATAATATGTGGATTCTTTGACAATACAATGTCTTCAAAAGCTTAATAGGCTTCCATGTTTTTGTTCTTACTCAATTCTACCTGGCAGTAACCACAGCCAAAGTTTTGGACACAATTTTAAACCTGAAATCACTCCTTCTTTTTTTTTTGAGATGATGTTTCGCTCTTGTTACCCAGGCTGGAGTGCAATGGCATGATCTCAGCTCACCGCAACCTCTGCCTCCTGGATTCAGGCAATTCTCCTGCCTCAGCCTCTTGAATAGCTGGGATTACAGGCACGTGCCACCATGCCCAGCTAATTTTTTGTATTTTTAGTAGAGACGGGGTTTCACCATGTTGACCAGGATGGTCTCGATCTCTTGACCTTGTGATCCACCCGCCTCAGCCTCCCAAAGTGCTGGGATTACAGGCTTGAGCCACCGCACCTGGCCACTCCTTCTTTTTATTTACTATCTTCTCTCTTCTATACACCTCACCACCCACCCCTGCCACAACCCCCTCAACTTACCACCCTAGACTTTCTCCACATAATGGATGCTACCTGTTTAAAATATTTGCCTTGAATGTAGAAGCACTGCCCTTAATTTAACCTTTGCCACTTGGCTATTTTCCAATTTTCTAGAAAAATATAGAAGCTTGCGGCTACAGCCTTATTGCCTGCTTATTACCACCCATTCAGTGCCACTCTGTATCATTGCTTCAGTTTTAGGTGCAGAAGCAGTTGTTTCAATCATGAGGCCCAAACCACTGGAGGAAATCCTACCCCTCCAGGTGACAGTCTGAAGGGCAGTCAGGAAGGCATTGTGAAGGAGTTGATACACTGATGAGTGAGCAAAAGTTAGATGAAGATACGAGGGAAGGATGATTCAGTCAGAGGAAACAGCAGGAACAAGGGGATGAAGGTAAGAGAAATAAAGTGCAAAAGGAAGCACTGGCAACAAACTGGGATGAGGAGTAGGACTGAAATGTAGAGGTGTCTAATTAATAGAAAATTTATGCCGGGCAAGGTGGCTCACGCCTGTAATCCCAGCACTTTGGGAGGCCAAGGCGGGTGTATCACCAGGTCAAGAGAATAAGACCATCCTGGTCAACATGGTGAAACCCCATCTCTACTAAAAACACAAAAAATTAGCTGGGTGCAGTGGCGCGTGCCTGTAATCCCAGGTACTCAGGAGGCTGAGGCAGGAGAATTGCCTGAACCCAGGAGGCGGAGGTTGTGGTGAGCAGAGATCGCGCCATTGCACTTCAGTCTGGGTAACAAGAGTGAAACTCCGTCTCAAAAAAATAATAATAAAAATAAAAAATAAAGTCCTTTAAAAAAAGAGAGAAAATTTATATACTAAGTCAAGTAGAGCAATTTTATGGTTTGAATAGGATGGTACTAAAATGGATTTTTGATGGTCCACTCTGATAGTGATGTGAAGCATGACCTTAAGAAATGAATATTTTTAAACAGGGAGACCAACTAGAAGGTTATCATAGTAATCCAGGCAAGAAATGATGAGAGAAGCATGTTAGGTCCAGCTTTCCCGTTGGCCCTCAGAAGTTTCCCTAGAAAACAATCAGCTTGTTAAAGGCAGATTAATAGGAGAAAAGGCACACAACTTATTTAACATGTACACAGGGGAGCCTTTAGAATGAAGACCTAACTTTCCAAATGTGGTACATGAGCTTATATACCATCTGGAGGTTACAGAAAGAAGGGAGCTTGGATCCCACCTGGTAAGACAGGTTATGGGAAGGGGAAGAAGAGAAATTTTATTGAGGAACATGAAATAATTACTGGGGAAGAAGATTGGGTGGAGAACAGAAATTAACTTGTAAAACTAGTTCTTTGTCATTTAATTTGGAATTAAAATGTTCCTAGAAGAAAGTCATTATCTTGAAAAAGCGGCTGTCCAAGTGTAGTCACATTTTGTTGATCTTCTTTTTTATAATGGATAAATAATAAGATAAAATGGGGAGGGGAACAAGAGGAAATGTTCTCCTTGGTGGGTCCTATCTTTATGTAGATGGGGGAAAAAGTCTCTTTCAAAGCCTGTTGATCTCTAAGGGTTTTTAATTTAAAACACTCATTACCCAACAAAGCTATATTCTGGGAGGAGATCTTTTGATTTTCTTTGGGTGATATTAGGATCAAGGAATCTTTTTAAAAGAACATCTGTATGATTTGGTAAATGTTCAGTAGTGAATGATGTAAGAGAAAGGGGTGTATAGAAGGTCATAGAAGAAGGAGGAGGGAAGGGAGGCTGATTGAGGAGGTTGAGATGAAAGAGACTGAATATCAGGCATAGATATTCAAAAGAGATAAATATGGCTTTTTTTCCCCCCAAAAGAAGTCTATACTGGAAAAATACATTGGAGAAGTCTTTAACAGGCCATAGATAAAACCCTGAAATACAATGACATCTTTCAGATAAAGTATGTGCTATTAAAAAAAAAAACATCGAAAGTTTAGAAGACAGAAAAAAAAAGAAGCCCCTCATGAAACCAAGAAGAGAAGTCAGAGAGGTAGGATGAGAATGGAGTGGTATAAGAGAATTACTCTGAGGGGAAGGGAAAGAGCCCAGATTGTAGTAGATTAAACAGTGAATTTAACAATAGGCTTGACCACCAACACAAAGTTTAGGTTAATCCCAACATTGTAGATTTCAAACAAAAAAATAGTGAATATCCTAAGAGAAGGTAGGAACGTGAGAGAGTGAGTGAGACACAAACTTAGAAGTTACTTCCGGAAGGCCTTGCTGTGGGTTTGGTGGGCATTTATATTTCTGGGGGTGCTCCTTGGAGAATGTAAAACCCAAGGCTGCTACTTTCTTTCCCTCCCCTGGCATCCGCCTTCACCTCCTGCTCTTACAGAGTGATGTTCCCTGAGTTTCCATTCAATATACAAGACCAAAATACTCAGTTCGGACAACCTAGAAATAGTTATTTTTTGAGAATCATAATATGAATCAATAAAATGTGAAAAATTTTGTGTTAAAATTTTTAAAAACCCTTCCTTGAGAGTTGATTAGATAAGCAGCATGTTTGTTTGAACCAGCATTACTAACAACCATTCCATAAGTACAATGTTTAAACCATTTTCTCACACTAGGTCGTTCTAAACTTAGTCAAGTATAAGCTATTAGTAATACAATTTTAAGGCCAGATATAACAGGGAAGAGAGAGAGAGAGAGAGAGAGAGAGAGAGAGAGAGAGAGAGAGAGAGAGAGAGAGAGAGAGAGAGAGAGAGAGAGAGAAAGAGAAAGAGAGAGAGAGAGAGAGAGAGAGAGAGAGAGACTGAAAAAGGAGATAATGGGAATGTTATGAAAATAAAAATTAATATTTGAACTAAATTTGTAGCATCAGGAATATTCACCTGGGGAAAAAAGACTCCAAGTAGCTCTCTACAATTGTTTATGTGGGCAGAAGTTTTAAAGTTCATGCCAAGACTTTTGAAATCCATACCTAAATTTGCTCTTCTTCCTTACTCTCCTCTTAAAATTGCTTCATAAAAAACCTTTTAAAATTTATGACCCAGGGCAGGTGGTTCACACCTATAATTCCAGCGCTTTGGTAGGTTGAGGTGGGAGAATTAATTGCTTGAGGCCAGAAGTTTGAGACCAGCCTGGAAAACATACAGAGACCCTACCAAAAAAAATTTTATGATTATCCAGGTGCAGTGGTGAACCGGAGTGGTGTAGCTACTCAAAGGCTGAGGCAGGAGGATCCCTTGAGCTCAAGAGTTAAGAGACTTCAGTGAACCAAGTTCATGCCTCTGCACTCCAGGATGGACAAAAGTGTGAGACCCTGTCTCAAAAAAAAAAAAAAAAAAAAAAAAAAAATCCTATGATGAGAGGAAGAGCAAATCAAAAGTTTTTAGTATATTATCGCACACAAGCAGTTTGTAAAAATGAATATGAAAACACCACAGAATTTCATTTCTTATTAGAACACCTGTAGCTATATCACACTTGGAGATTCTGACTAATTAAAGCTACAGTGGTGAGCTATTATCATAGCTACCTAAAGAAATCGTAGTATCTATATTTTAAAGCAAAACCTATACTCTTAAGTTTAGTACTTTTTCTGATTATCTGTAGTCCATTTACATTCCTCCCCTTGGGAAAATTTCTCAAGATACTATAAATAAATGCAGTACTTACATAATTTTACATAGAGTGAAATATGTCACTGCTCCCTTTTATCAGTCTGTTCACATTAATCTTTTTAAATTCTGATCATTAGTATAACATCAGTTCAAGCTTCAGATCAATATAGAGAAATCCAGTTTCATCATTCTCTCCTTTTTGTCTCTGTTCTCTTTGCTAAGTGATAACTTCTGTTCTACCTAAAGGCAGAAAAAGCACATAGCCACATTGATGTGGTTTGGCTGTGTCCCCACCCAAATCTGATCTTGAATTGTAGTTCCCATAATCCCCATGGGTTGTGGGAGGGACCTGGTTGGAGGGAACTGAATCATGGGGGCAGTTACCCTCATGCTGTTCTCATGATAGTGAGTGAGTTCTCAGGAGATCTGATGAATGTACAAGGGGCTTTTCCCCTTTTGCTCAGCACTTCTTGCTGTTGCCATGTGGAGATGTATTTGCTTCCCCTTCTACCATGATTGTGAGATCTCCCAGTCATATGGAAACATGAGTCAATTAAACCTCTTTTCTTTATGAATTACCCAGTGTCAGGTATGCTGTTATTAGCAGCATGAGAATGGACCAGTATACAAATATATAAGTAGCCTTATGCATACACATACAAATGCACACACACAATCTCCTCCCTATCCCTCTTTCCATACACAAACACAAACAGCAGACACCTACAGAAGGAAGAAAAGCTTGAGACAAGTAAACTTCTGTGACAGATTTTCCAAACTGAACCCAAAATAGCCCTTCCACACACAAAAAAAGACCAATTTGATGCAAAAAAAAAAAAAAAAAAAAAAAACCCTTAGCATCTGGTTATTGTCAGGTCTGCAAGCGCATAAAAGAAGACTCTGTTTTTATACTTTGATTTATTTTTCTTTCACCAAATATGCCGTATTTTCCCCCATTGTGTGTACTGTGTCTAGAAAACACATATTTGATCTTCTTTGTCTAGATAGTCTTAGCAGAACTGTATCAAACCACCTTCATCAGTTTGTACCTCTCACCCACCATCCGCCAACACAAATATAATAAGCACCATTCACTCTTTAAAGTGATAGAGTCACAAATTCTGACAAAGTGCAATTCTGAAATCATCTTTCATGCTGCTTTATGTAAATTAAGGCCATAATGACTTTACCTAGCTTTAGCATATATTCTCACACAAAGCTTTGATATCAGAAAAACTGAACCAACAACTCCAGAGAGGAGTGAAATCTTCAATAACACCCAGAATTTGTCCCCAGTGGCCTTGTTTGAAGACATTCACGATGTAAATCCTGGTCTACACTGCCAGGTTTTCCAGCTTTCAGTGTGAAGGCCTTGCTGAGAGCTTCCTTCACACACAAGCCCAGCACAGCTGCTTTTATTTCCCTAATAATGAAAATAGCAGAAACACATCTGTTTTCATGCTTCACTGTTGACAGCTCACCAAAAAATGTGCATCAAATAGTTTTTATCCAAATAGACAGACATGATGGGTCCAAAACACAGAGAGGTTATATGATGTTTTGGTTTTAAGTTTGTGCAAGCAATTCAATTTTTAAATTTTATGGTCATGCCTGAAACAAATCCCTCTCAACTTCTGACAATATTTTTAGAGAGGTTCCAAAGTGTTTCCTGGAGTGTCACCAAAGTGTGTTGAAGCTTATATTTTGAGATAGTTATTTACCAAGAATGATTTATGCAAAATATTTTAAATTTCAAAGCAGGGAAGGGTAAAGTAGAACAAGTGCATGTATAATGTTCACATGATGTAACAGACAGATGTAAGCAAAAGTATTTGCTTGTTTCTTGTTACTCAGCATATCTATATTTAATTTTTTTAGCTTGAAAAATGTGTTACTTCTCTTTGATAAAAACCCATATCTGAAAAATATTCAGCTTAATACATGAATATTTTTCCGGTCCTGAAATGACCAAAACATTCATTGTGATTTTAACACTCATTAAACAGAAAGAAACAGAGAGAGAGAGCAAAGAGTTACACAGCATGTGAAAATTTGGACTGTTCAAAGAAGATATTTTCAAACATATCTTTTCAGGACTCTGAAAAGTAACTGTAGGTGAGTTTCAGGTAAGTAGCTGTGAACAATTGGGGAGGAGAACATAGAAATGGGCAGTTATTAGCTTTCATCTTAGAGTTTGTTTCAACCGCATCAAAGAGAGTTAAAATAAATAGCCCCATACCACTTAATAATAATGTTATTATCATCAATATTTTCAACAATAGTTAAATAGTCCCATGCTACTTAATAATGCTATTATCATTAATATTTTAAACTATTATTATAAAGACACATCTAATTTTCTACCTATACTAATAAATCTTCTGAGTAATCTCTTTTTTTGCATTATTGATCTGAAGTTCTTTTATCTAACCATAGCAGTTAACTGATTGCCAAGGTGAGGAAGGATCATGGTTTTCGGTTTCAGATGGAAAAACTAAAAACATAAGAGAATCTCACAATTATCCATACATATCCCAAAAGTTCATACTACAGAAGAATCTACATACACTTAAACGGACTATTGAGAAAAGTCAAGTTGTTTTTCTATATGAACCCAATAATGCATTTTCAAGACACTGGATTACTTTAAAGTAAGAGTCTTACACCTTTACTGCAGAAGGGCCAGTTAATACAAAAATATCTATTGCCCTTATTTGTAGAATTATTCAACCAAATTTCCGGCTAATACTTTTTTTTTAAGAATAATTTCACAAGAGGTTTTATTTTGGGCACATGCTTTGGTCTATACTTTTTTAAAAAATCAAGTCAGCCATGGCTTATGATCAATGTAAGTTCTCTAGCCCACTTGAACAGGCACCCATGTGAACATGTGAGACTCACCTTCCGATAGGATGCCTCTATTCTTTGAATAGGTACTTATTAGGTAATGAACAAATGATAAATAATAACTGTCCTTTTATAATTTCTTACTTAAAATAAAAAAGCTGAATCACCTAGCCAGGTAAAATGCTTGTCAAGTATTCACACAATGTATTGTAACATTTACCAAATACCTAAATGATACTGTTTCTGCCCTCCAGAGGCAGATTTTTAAAAATCTAAGTGGTACACACACACACACACACACACACACACACACACACACACACACACACACATATGCACACACACACAAATCTACAGTAACCCTATATGTTTCAAATGAAAAGAAGTACTATAAAAATAAATAGTCTAGGAACCAACTTCCTAGTTGTAAAATAGGTGTGTGAGAGGCCAGTAGTTTAATTTTTTTCTCAATCTTAGAAAAATGAGCATTTTCCAGGAAAGGGAAAGACTAGAAATGAAAATAGCAAAGAAAACCTTAAACAATATTCTTTTTTAATTTTCTGGTGAGTTTTTCCAGTTTGCTTCTTTCTCCCCATTTTGTCTTCAAGCATTCCCTGCTATGCAGAAAGCTGTTTTCGGCAGCTTCTCTCTTAGTCTTACTCACACCAAGTAAGACTCCAAAAATGTTGTCTGTTAAATATTATTCTCTGTGATGGTTCATCATTAACAGAGAAAAAAGGGTGTGTCCACAGGGAATCTGGACTAAGAAACGAAGGACCTGAATTCTCATCCTAATTCCTCCATTAATTAGGAGTTCCTTTTGGCCAAGTCCACTAAACTACATCATGACTCATCTTAGCTCATTGATAAAATGAGGACAATAATGTTCACATTACCTTACAAAAAAATGTTGAAAATAGAAAGCATTTTGAACATTACATGTGTTCTATATTATTACTGTGAGTAAACCTGCCAAAAATTAATTCTAAATTTACAACTAAAAGCCACAAATGAATTTTTTATTTACTCGGTCATATGGAATCTTGAAGCACAAGTAAAAGATCTCCAAGTGGCCCTAGGAAATAAGAAGTGTTAAAACAAATCAGCTCTGCCAAATACTGGAAGTTCTGAGAACTTCACTCTGTCCCCAGCCATGCTGGTTGTCTTCCAGTTTCCACTCAGAGCTTTTTATCTAATAAATGAATGTACTGATTTAAATACAGGGTTAGGAACAAAATCCTAAGTAGCTATTTTATGGTTCTTGCTTTGCTTTGCAACCGTATTCTAGCATATTCCCCTCTCTTATTATGCTGCAGTTATCCTTGACTACTGTTCATTCCAATTCCTTGTCCTGGTGTCAGGACTTTCCCCTTTCAACTGTTCACTTCAGCCTCAGATTTTCAATGACCAACCAGTTCCTTCTCATGCCGCAGATCTCTCTTCAAATGCAACCTTCACAAAAATCCTTCTGTGGCCACACTGTCTCCAGGTGGAATAATCTCTCTCCCAACACCCCCTATCACATCATCCTCAGAGTTCTTACCACTTCTATTATTACCTCATTTTTTCGTTTGTCTATTTTAGGCTCAAGTGAAATAGAATCATCCTGGATTCCTCTCTTTTCTCCCTGTGCTTAGCCTATCAGTCAGTCACCTCTGTCTCCAAAATTATTCCATAAACGTTCATTGATTTCCATCTCTAATGTTATTACGCCATTTTGTCACCAACATCTCTAACTAGGCTACTGCAGTATTCCTCTGACAGGAGCACCTGCTTCCACATGCATCCTTGAATATCTGATTTTTTCATTGTATCCATGATAACCTTTTTCCAAAATTTGTCAGATTTAGTCTGTACCTACTTAAAATCCTCCAGTAGTTTCCCAATGCTTAGAGAGTCAAACTTTTCCTATGACCTATAATGGCTGCCTACTAGCTCACCATTTACCCCTCTCCTCATTCTGCCCAACCGTACACCTGTCATCTGTTTTCCTGATCCCCTCAGGACATTCACTTGTCACCTGTGCTTGAGTACATTTCCCTATGGCCTTTACATGGTAGGCTTGTTCTCATCAATCAAGCCTCATCTCAAATGTCACCTGCTTAGTCATTTCTTTCTTGACCATCCTCTATCCCTTTGATTTCCCATCACATGACTGTTTGTTATTTTCTACATAGCATTTTTGCATTACATTAGCATTACCTAGCATTTTTACATTATGGCCAGGCACGGTGGCTCATACCTGTAATTTCAGCATTTTGGGAGGACTAGCTGTGTGGATCATGAGGTCAGGAGTTCAAGACAAGCCTGACCAACATGGTGAAACTCCATCTCTACTAAAAATATAGAAATTAGCCGGGTGTGGTGGCATGTGCCTGTAATTCCAGCTACTCAGCAGGCTAAAGCAGGAGAATGGCTTAAACCTGGGAGGCAGAGGTTACAGTGAATTGAGATCTTGCCACTGCTCTCCAGCCTGGGCGACAGAGTGAGACTCTGTCTAAAAACAAACAAACAAACAAACATACCAACTGATTGTTGTTTTCTCCATAGTACTTATCACTATTTGAAGGGCTTGTATTCTTTTATTTGGTCATTTATGTTTTCTATCTCTCCCACTAATATGTTGGATCTTTGAGAGTAAAGACACTCTGTCTTATTCATTGTGATGTATCTAGAATTTAGAGAAGGATCTATCAAATAGAAGAGGCTTAATAAAGATATTAACTAAATGAATTAATAGTGGTTCATTGCTTGCTTTTCTCATAAAAATATAATTTCCATGAATGAAGGACCTTGTCTTGTCTCTGCATCTTGGTGCAACATATACTATTTCCCCATCACCCAACCCAGTGCTTAATGACTACATATCAGTTATTTTAGGAATATTTGTTGAATGCAAGATAAATAAATGACTGAATCTGAAGAAGGTTTAAATATTTCTAGACTCTAAATCAATATTTATTTGTAATGGATAATGTGGTTGCAGAAGTTAGACACTCTTCCTAATATTTTTGGGTAGTGTACTGAAAGGCAGACAGCCAAGAACTTACCTTGAAAGATGTCCTTGGGTCAGTAAGCATGGGTTCTTATTCCAGATGAAAATGGTGTTACCTTAGCTGGTAAGATCATTGCCCACTGATGACTCACAACTGAGTCTCTTTCTAGGCATTGTGCTCCACCCAAGGGAACTGCCTGGCCCAAAATGATGTTGCTGACTTCCAGTGATTATTAGATACTGAACAATAAAGGCACAAATTACCTTACCTCATTTCAGGTTGTCTGGGAATTTCTGTAGAAACCGCATCATATGTTGGGTATCCCTCTTGCTTCCCTCTTTCCTTTGAAAGTATTGCTCTTGTCTATCAGAGCCTATGCTCTGGGAGCCATGCCTCCTTTAAGGGTCAAGGCAGTCGTTCCCACATCTGTTGGTAGTGTAGCCCGTTGATGGCTCTCAGCTGAGTCCTCCTCAAGAGCACGCCTTCTTCCAAGGAAAGCCTGCATCCAATAACTACCTAAGGCAGGAGTGCAAAGGCCCAGTCCTCCTGCCTCAATTTGGAGCTTCTCTGAAATGCAATCTCCCTTTCAGAGCTCTCGTGGGATTGGCTGAAACCTCATGACAACTGCATTCAATTTAACTACTCCGTGTGCTCAAACGGCTTCTCTCACTCTTCAAAGTGCCGTTACAAAGAGAACTCACCAGTAAACCACCCACAGGTAAATTTTCATCTCAGAATCTGTTTTCAAGGAAACATGATCTATCTATGTCATTATTAACTAAGGTTGAATTTTAAAATATAGTATGCCTCGGAGTTATCATTATTTTCACTGCTTTTTTTGTGGGAATACCATTGAGTTAAATGTTGATGTCATGCAGGAATAAGAAAAAAAAAAATGGAAGGACCTTACTAGGGAGTTGGTCCTCTTTCATTTTATGGGAGAAATAATATAGTGCAATATAGCTGTAGACTATGGTTGTAGACTATGGTTAAACAGAAGATACATAAGACAATAGACAATAAAACAGATACATAGGCACTAAATTTACATTCTGTGCAGTACCACATAGTGCTTCATATCAAGGGTGTTCTCAAGTGGGAGAATCTGAAAATAAGTAATAAGCTCTGTAAGAAGACACACAAAATGTCATAAAATCAAATACTCAAATCATAAACTATATTTGCAGAGAAACCTACCAGTGTTCAAAGCTCTTTCCGTGTTTGAACCTTAATTCTAATAGTCTTGATTTTCTGGGTGGGGCTAGCTGTGTATCACAAGCTATAAAATAATTGTATGTGCACAGACATGGTACTGTTAAAATAATAGAAATGAATGAGACATAAATACTGAAAAGAGAGAGAAAGCCATAGAAATTGTGGGCAAATCAGTAGTCAGTAAGATGGGCTCTAAAGATGGGAAGTCCGTGTTCAGGTCTGACTCTTCTACCTTCTTGTTTATGCAAATTATTTCACCTGGTCTCCTTATTAAAAAGCTGGGTAACTGTGATAGGCAGAATCATGAACCCCAAAGATCTCATTAGATAATGCTTGCAAAATAGTACAGTTTCTAGTACATAGGATATTCCTTATAGTAGCATAGTATAGTAATATAAAGTTATTTAGTAGAGGAAGAAACCACACTGCTCACCTCAGTGAAGCCCGGAGTCATTTGGAGTTTATAGGCATGATGTTAGTTACAAAAAAAAAAAAAAAAAAAGTAAAGTTTGCAGTTTTTTTTGTTTTGTTTTTAATTTTTTATTTTTTATTGCGTGCACATTGTTTTTTTTAAGATGGCAAAGAAGTGTAATCTTTTTTCCTCTAAAAGTTCTTCATTTCAAAAAAGTGTTAAAACTAAATTTTATTTGCATGTAACATGGTTTTAGAAAAGGAATGTAATTTCTCCAGAAATCAGATAGATTTTTGAAATATAGCTCTATACGGGAAACAAATTATGGCATTCTCCAATGTCTGACACAACATTTACAGAAGAGGATCTCATCTGTCCTTCTTGAAGTCTGTTTCTTAAATTTTATACACTCAATAATGACATGATAAAGGTCTCATGCAGTAGATAACTACTATCACCTAGCACATATAAAATTACATAAAGAAGCGACTTATTATAAACCTGTAGGTTTAACTGTAGAAATATAAATATGCCCTCAACATAGAAATTTAGGTAAGTAAGAGTGTCTGTAGCAGAAAATGGATTGAAAATCAATGAATACAATAGACAAAGAAGTAATCAGTTAATGATGAAATTCAAGGATTATAATAACCAATATAGCATTTCAGGCTATGAATGAGAAGGGGAGTAAATCGTAGAGATCATTTTCACCTGTTATTTCAACACACTGCTGGAGGATAAGTACTTGGCTTTTATTATTTTTTTACAAGTCTGTAGAAAAATAAGATAAATGAGGACAATGTAGTTGTTTTTTAAATCTACTTATTTAAAAGACTGGTATTCTGAGATTACATTGTTCTACTTTTGAGTATGCAAAATCCTTCTTAATAAAATAAGAATAATAGTGGTAGAAGTTTGCATTTTAAAATGCTCTTATTTGGCAAAATTTACAAAGGTGGTCAGTCCTATGTTAGCCTCACTTCTCCATTTTGCAGAGAATGAAATTGAGACCCAGATAAGTAAATATATTCTTTAAATATCTTCAGTGGCAGCACCCAGCCTAGGACCTTTTCACGGATCATTTATCAATTGTCATTAATATAACATTTTTGAAGACTATAAGTAAACATCTCTCATCCAGAATGTTGAACTTATTTTTTTCTAAAATAATTATTAAAGAATTTTCAATGTTTATTGGCTTTCCAAAACTGTACAACACATATCTGAACTTATTTAAATTTAAGTACAGAATCTAATGCAAAAATATTGCCTTTTCACTTGTGTTACTTAAGTATTGAGTCACCCTTTCAGAACATCAGGCCATAATAAATGATAGAAGCTAAGTGACATCACATCTGTTAGGCAGGTGACAAGCATTCATATCCCAGGAGGACAAGTGCTTGGAATTCTCAGCTGGATTTTCAGTGGTTCAGAAATGTCAGCAGAAGGTAGAAATTCCTTCTAGTATCTTTTGGCAGTCTATTGGAAGGACAAGTAACCAAGAATTTACTTTGAAAGATGCAATTAAGTCAGCCCTTATGAGTGATTCTTTTTAAGAGAGCTAAGAGTAAAGATAAGCAGCATTTGTTTGGAGGTTGTGTAAATATACCTGCTCTGAGATAAATAATTTGCATATCTCGAGAAAAGACAAAGTCAGCCTCCCCGGGGCACCTGACACTGGCTTTTCCAGGCCTTCAGAAATAAGAGTTGTTTCCTTAGCTGCTGGGAAGGATTATCTTAGGTAAACAGATTCTTAAATAGAACAAAAGGATGTCATTTGAAACCCTAGGCATCCTATACCTATATTATTTAACTCTTTTCTGAAAAATGAACATTTTTATAATTGTGTACATAATGTCTTTGAACCCCAGCCTCTGCCTGAAACAACTGATTAGGATTAAAATTAAACCAAAGCTTTCTACGGTGAAGATTCCACAGCAGATAAAAAGAGAAAATCATGGGTGCTATTGGAACTATGCAACTTTTAACTTTCTTCTCACTCAGACTGTGTGCAAGAGACACTTGCTCATTTTATTTCCAGAAATAGAAGGAGTTTAGTGTCAAAATCTGGAAATTTTCTGAGAATACAAGATTTCTTTTCAGATATGGTGCTAACACTTACACCAGTTCACTAATTAAATGTTTTTTTCAGTTACTTAACAATGAAAGTATCAATGTGTGGTTGACTTCTTCGAATGGTTTTAGAAGCATTTATTATGCTAATCTCATTTTGGGAATTTATAAAGGTATTTGTTAATATCATAAACTCATACACAGACACAAAACACATTCTTTGAAAGTTTCTCTGTACCATATTGAGACATAGCTTCTCAATATGTCAAATAAACTAAAAATTTGTGCATCTGCTTATTGAGTTAAAAATCAGGTTACCAACAGACCGCCAACACTAACAATTTAAATTGTCGAATTTGCCTGATCCTGATTTAATCATGCTGAGCAACCTCTCCATTATAGTTTGACACTCTTTCTATTTGCTGTTCAGTAAACATATTCTGTCCTATTGATAGTTTTTTTCATTATATGTTAGTCACTGGACATTCTTTATAAACCCACTTCTAGTAGGTTTATCGTATGTCATTTCATAAGAATTGATTCACCATCTTAAAGTATATTGAAAAAAAAAAAAAAAACATGTAAGGATCTCAAAAACTGGAGGACCAATTTCTGGAATGTAATGACCACTTTAAAGCTTCTTCCTTTGCCAAAATTCCATCTGAGTGACCACTGACCTCCCAAGACCTAATGATAACAAGGTCTAATTATTTTCTCTTTATACTTTAACTAAAATAAAGACTATATCTAGTAAGGATCAAAGTTGCAGAAGGAAGAAAACAAACTTTCATTAGAGAAGATAAAAAACCTTTTCTCTTCCACTGGAAAAACTTGATGTTATATTTTCTTTAAGGATCTGTTAAGTATTATCTAAGTTTTTGTATTTTGCCTGGCATATCAGGAAGAATGAGATAAAGAATGATGAGACATGAATTCAAGTTCTTACTCTGAGACTATGTGGCATTAGAATATTGCCTCAGTGTTTTACAGCTCAGATTCTTCTACTTTAAGAACTGGTGCTTTGGTTAGATTATCTCTAAAATTTCTTTTGCTAAGAAACTCCTTGATGTTTCTTCAGATGACTAACCAAATTCTTCTGGAAAATAAGATAGTGTTAAATTAGTCCAGTAAAAACAAAGGAGGACAAAACATAGCAATAAGATATTACTTCCATGAGAAATAATAAAAATTTTAGCTATTTCAAATTAATATACATTAAAGCATTCCATAATTATTATCAAGCCTCCTAATTTATGCCATCCATACAGAGATTACAGAAAATAACAGAACCAAATTGAGGCCAGAATCCCAATAGCTAAAATGTAGGCCAAGAGTCTGAAATGCTGCTAGATTGTCCTGGCACACTACAGGGAAATGAGCCAGTTATCTTGAGATTTCAAAGTACACCTTGCCCATCTCTGTTAATGGATTCAAAACTCAAGGGTAACTCCTGGACATTTGTACAGACCAAAAGGCTCCTGCAAAGTCTGGGTCACTGTAATCCTGTAAAAAGTCACTATGTGCTTTTTTCTTATCTGAAAAATCTTAGCTATGCTTTCAAGATGGTTTTCTGGTAGGTTTTAGACCTCGTCTCGCCCTCCCCTGCCTAGTTCATGGGCCTATGTATGTGATAAACATCAAGCATTTTGAAATCCTCTGAGGTCTTTATAAACAAAGTTGCTGGCCTCAGACCCCAGATAACAATGTGTGTTTTTCATTTGTGAACAATCACTAAATGGCTTTTGAATATTGGGAAATGTGCAGAAAAAGCTTTCCTCAGTTTTAAAATACACCTCTTTTGGGAAAAATAATTGTTTGACTATGTAATTCCTTCGATTTTGGTAATTAAAATTACATTTTCCTTTCACAAATATTTTTATCCTCTCGAAATAGAGCTTAAATTGCTGTGTTTTATAAAAAACACATGATGCTTGATCTTTCCTTGAATCAGAAGCATTTCTCAAATATATTTTGGTTCCGTAAAAGGCAGCTTGGAGAACAGAGGAAGAAGATAAAGCCCTTTTAATTATTAGAAGTATTGGCTTCCTGTACAAACTTCTTGTCAAGTTTCTATCAGCATTTCTATCAAAGAACTGACTGAGCTTCTAGCCTTAAACCATTTATCTATCTATCTATCTATCTATCTATCTATCTATCTATCTATCTATCTATCTATCTATCGCAATCATTTCCAAATTTATGTTTGGCATATTATGGTAACAGAAGTTGTACCTATAAAAATGTGTACAGTAGAAACTAAAATGAGAAAAATTTTCTACCAGAAGATAATAGAATGACATTGTCCAAAGTTACTGTTTCAACAGCAGCCCGTAAAAAAACAACAAAAGAAACCTCCAGAAAACAAATATGCCGTAACCTTTAGAAGAAAAAGCATTGAGCTCAGATTTGGGCTCCCAGTTTTTCACACTCCTCGCCTGAAGAAGTCTTGGTCTTTTGTTCCCTCAGCTTTAAAATGAACAATTAGAATCAAATTTCCTTTCAGGCTTAAAAAACTAGGAATATATATCATTTCATCGTGTATGTTATGAGCAGAATTATGTGCCCTCTGAAATGTATACGTGGAAACTCTAACCCCCAGTACCCTAGAATGTGACTTTATTTGGACACAGGCCTTTAAAGATGTGACTAAGTAAAATGAGGTCATTTGTGTGGGCTCCAATCCAATCTGACTGGTGTCCTTGGACAAACAGATGTCAAGGATGTGAACACAGAAAAAAACGTGTGAATACACAGCAAGAACCCATCTGCAAAGAAAGAGAGGCCTCCAAAGACGCCAATCCTGCTGATGTCTTCATCTTGGACTGTGTCTTAGTTTGGGTGCTATAACAGAATACCAAAGGCTGGGGTGGTTTAAACAACATTTATTTCTTACAGTTCTGGAGTGTGGAAGTTCAAGATCAGGGAGGCAGCACAATCGGGTTCTTAGTGAGGGCCTCCCTCTTCCCAGTTATGCCCTCACATGATCATCCTTGGTGTATGCATGGAGAGACCCCATGTCTCCTCCTCACCTTATAAATGCACTAATCCTGTCATAAGGGCCCTACTTTCCTTACCTAACATAACCCTAAATACCCGTCAGAGGCCCCATCTCCAAATACATTAGGGAATTACATTTTAACATATGAATTTTGGGGGAACATATTCAGTCCCCCTAGTCTGGAAGCTAGCAGATTCTAGCCTCCAGAATAATGAAAAAATGTTTCTCTTGTTTAGGCCACTTCAGTCTGGTTATGGCAGCCCTCATACACTAATACAATGTAGGGCAGTATTAACCATTAGTTTTCTTTTGTTGTTTTTAAACAGATAAAAGAGAAGACTAACTTGCCAGTTTAGATATACAATTCAAAATTAGAAAAAAATGTTCATGTATGAGCTGAAGTTTACATTTATGAAGCAAAAATATTATACATCATTATTCACATCCTGTTCTGGTGTTCTAACCTTTAAACACAAATGAAAACTCCAAGTTGCGACATAGAACTGGGGTTGGTAAATGTTTTTCATGAAGGACCAGACAAGGATATCCATTATCTGAAATGTTTTGGGCCAGAGCATTTTAGATCTTGAATATTTTTGGATTTTTGGAATATTTGCCACCTATACTGGTCCAGCATTCCTAATATAAAAATATGAAATTCAAAATGGTCCAATGGGCATTTCCTTTGAGTATCACATCAGCACTTAAAAAGTTTTGAATTTTGGAGCACTTCAGATTTTGGATTTTCAAATTAGGGATACTCAACCTGTAATATTTTGCCTTTGTGGGCCATAGGATCCCTTGTAAATACTTGATTTTGCTGTTGTAGCAATGCATGAACAAATGGCTAATGTTCTAATACAACTTTATTTAGACTCTAACATTTGAATTTTACATAATTTCACATATTATGAAATACTTTTTGAATTTCATTCAAATATCAAAAAATGTAAACATCACTCTTAGCATGCCAGTTATAGCCCATAGATCATAGTTTGTTTACCCAGAATAGTATAATAAAATAAAACAATCCACCTTCTGATTCTTCCTTAACTGTTACATCATAGTTGTCAATGTTTATTTTATTATTTTTAAATTTTTTTGAGACAGGGTTTGTCTCTGTTGCCCAAGCTGGAGTGCAGTGGCATAATCACAGCTCACTATAGGCTGGACTCCAGGGCTCAAGCAATCCTCCCACCTTAGCCTCCTGAGTATCTGGGACCACAGGTGTGCCCACCAAGCCCAGCTAATTTTTTTAAATTTTTTGGAGAGACGATGTTCTCCCTATGCTGCCCAGACTGGTCTCAAGTGATCCTCCTGCCTCAACTTCTCAAAGTACTGGGATTTCAGGTATAAGCCACTGTACCTGGCCCACTATTTGTTTTAAATCTATGCTTAAATCTAAAAATACACAGTACCACAGGTATTTGAGACAGGAACCAGGCAGAAGCAAGTTTAAACAATTTTTTACTGTTAAGAATTTACAGTTGGGCATGGTGGCTCACGCCTGTAATCCCAGCACTTTAGGAGGCCAAGGCAGACGGATCACAAGGTCAAGAGATCAAGACCATCCTGGCCAACATGGTGAAACCCCTTCTCTACTAAAAATACAAAAATTAGTTGGCCATGGTGGCATGCGCCTATAGTCCCAGCTACTTGGGAGGCTGAAGCAGGAGAATTGCTTGAACCTGAGAGGTGAGGTTGCAGTGAGCTAAGATGGCGCCACTGCACTCCAGCCTGGTGACAGAGCGAGACTCCATCTCAAAAAAAAAAAAAAAAACAAATTTACTCTAGAAATTAAACCATGTAGCAAAGTCTGCATGTTTCAGGGCCACTGAATAGTTGGGAGTTCTTTGAATTAATGTGCATGTAGAATATAGTGTTTATTAAAAGATAAGTAATACAATATGTAATTGTAAGTTTATGTCCACTATTAAAACTTATCACTAACCACAATAATTATTTAAAATTTAAGCCAGAGTTCCACAAACTACAGCCCACAAGCTAAATCCAGTCTGCTGCCCATGGCTACTATCTATCCCTTTACAGAAAAAGAAATTGCTTTTAACTTAAATTAAAAGATTTTTTCAGGGAAGGATATTTTAACCCCAATATTGTGCAGAATTGCTGGTGTAGAGGGATAACAAAGAATACAACTATAGAGAATATGCACACTTACTGCCTGTACCCAGGGTAAAACCATCCCCACTTCCCTGTCCTTGGTGTGCCAATGGTGTGTAGTAATCCTTTGACAGTAGAAATTCAGGGTTTAGACTCTAAATATTTGGAATTGTACAAGACCCCATGCAACATATTGATAGGGTCTTAGAGTCTACCTGATTGCTCCTACATAACTATTTGAATATATAAGTACAAATAGTGGTAGAAGAGCCTTCTTGGATAAAAGGATTTAGAAGGCCCCATGCCTTCTCTTTGAGGTTCAAAATGACTAAAACAAATGTACACTATTTCTGCTTTGTCTACCATTGATCAGGCAGTGCCTTACTTAAGTGGAGAAACATTTGCATTCTATATATATTTACAGTGATACTAGGGAAGCTCTAATCAAGGAGAGATGTAAGTAAAGGGTAATGTCGGTTCTGGTCAATTTAGGGATAGGTATTAATTCCCCACCCAACTCGGCCATCTTGGAATCATGGATGGCCTTGTGGGGAAGTGGCTATGTGAGTGAATCTAAAGGCCCACACCACTAGATTTGTAAACCTTGGGGCCCAAGTGTGTGTGTGTGTGTGTGTGTGTGTGCACGTGCATGTGCATGCATGCCATAGCCTGGCATATTTTGCATCTGGAAATTAATGCAAATGTTTACTGGTGTCCAGTACCAAAGATGAATGACGTAAGTTCAACACCATCAGTGAAAGGAATCTTTCTTACTAATACATTACCTTAATGGCTATGTGTGTTTTGTTAATGATACTGTCAATAGAACACATATATCATTCATCTTCTATGGTTTACTTTTGGTTATATTCTTGTCTAATAGTTGGCTTGCTTTTAAAATTTGCCACAATAGGCTATAGGCCTAAAGAGTCAAACTTTTTAGTTTTTTTGGTTTGTTTACCTTGTAGGTTTCTTTCTGACCTTGCTTTAACCTGATTGAAATGTTATAATTATTGAACTGTATCAACATCTTTTGATAAAGATTGTTTTTTATCTTAGATTTGAGATAATAGTTTCATAGATCTGCTTGGATGGGATTTTTCAGTGATCACTGAACACTGCCACGTGATAAAGAATTACTGGTTAAGATAAACTAATTTGTGGGGCTTCTGCCTTTTCGAAAATACACAAATGCTTCCCAATAAAGGTAGAGCTAAAGTAGAAAAATCTCAATTTTTAAAAAACTGAGATGTTTTTAATCTACTATTAGTAATAATAGCTAACATCCGTGCAATGTGTTGTTTTTAAATCTCACAACAACCCAAGGAGGCATGTGAGTATTATCCCCATTTACAACTGAGGGCATTAATGTTCAGAGACGTTAAGCGACTTACCTAAAGTGACAATAATGTGTGGCCACACATCATTAACAGAGGATTCCTTTAAATGTCAGTTTCCTCTAGGATAAGTGAACTACTTTTCTAGCACCATGAGTCAGAAGTGCACCTTGGAAAAAGTATGCTTCAAAAATGTACACAAAGATAGCAAAGAGAGAAGTGTAGAAATAAAAAAAAAGGTATTGGAGAGACTTCAGGAATCTTCTGGAACTGAAAGTAGAGGCCACTTCAAAGGGACTGGAATAGAAGAAATAGGAGAGCTGGCTAGAACCAGGGTGACATGTCACTCTACCCTCGCTCTGAGGCTTTTCATTTCTGTTTGACTACGTGAGTCTAGCTGATCTTCCCCTTAGTCTGCAGCCTGGCTGCTTTCTTGGCTTCTCCTTGTGCACTGCCCACCCTCACTTGCCCCTACGGGGACTTCTATTTAAAGTGCCATTGGGGACTTTGGAGACTGGCCCTGACTTTAAATGCCCACAGGAAAAAAACTGAGGTAGAAGAGGGAGGAAAGCCAGAAAAAGAAATTGTGGAAGGAAAAATTAGGCATTTGGAAAAAACAAAAAAAAACACAAAAAACGACCAGGTCATAATATGGAAAGCAAGGAAAAGGTCTTCAACAGTGACAAATACTTTCAGATAGTGTTTCTCACTCAAAATTAAGATAAAATGACTAATTTTTTGATAGGGTATAATTGAAAGAACTATATGTTGTTTATTTGCTTTTCATCTCTATAAGAAAAGTTTAAATTCTGCTTGAATTTATTGATACTAGAAGATTCTTTCATAGTCTTGTCCCCTTTCTTTTCTCGCTTCTTTTAACAGTTCTTGCTCAACACAGTTGGAAAATTAGAGCGAGTTGTCTCCTTTATCAAGAATAAATATTTCTAAGCAAACTTGTAAATTAGAACGTGAACTCTATTTAGCACAGTTTTATTATATGCTCTATTATCTTTATTGGTTTTACCTTTCCAATTCTGAGACTAAAAAGTACAAACCGAACAGCTGCTTATTTTAGTAATAAAAATGTGCAGCATTCCTGTTCATACATCAAAGTACTAAACGTCACATTAATCTCAGGGAGATCTTCTACCATATAGTATCTTGAATGTGCTGCTGTATATTTCAGTTCTTCTCTGCCTCAGGTAGGGAATCTTCAGTTTGCTCCTGCTGTTGTTTTCGTGTTACTTTTCTGTTTTGTTTTACACGCTAAGGTTTTATTTGAAAAACAAAATCAAAACTTTGTTCATGATACATATCTTTTTGAACCTTTTAAAAATTCTTTAAACCTTTTTATAACCTTTAAAAAGTTGCTTAAGATTATTAGCATTCCATAGGCACAATAAAGAAGTGAGTGGTGCGATGAAAATAGGCCTAAGGTTATGATATAAGAAACTGGATTAAAAAACAAAAAACAAAAAAAACAAAGCTGAACTCAAGCCTTCAATCGCTCTAATTTAATTTCCTGTGGAGTAAATCCATTCTTAGGCACCCATGGATAAGTTTGTTATTTAGCACTTCACTGAGTCTCTTTTTGAACTTTACAAAGAAACAGACTAAAGGTCACAGGGTCCCAAGGCTTTGCCTTGTTCTCAGCGGGAGTGTGGACCATCCCCTGACACACTGCTGTGACCCTTTAATACATGGTCATTGGATTTCATCCTTGATCACTGACTAGGAATTAACCATGCGCAGAGAGCTGCTTTTGTTAATTTCAGTCATACCGTACATTCCTCGTAAAAAACTAAAGAAGGATTACTAGAGGGAAGATGAAAAAGAAACTGAATTAGCACTTTTTAAAAATTCTGTGTTTCTCCCTGAGGTATATATTTTGTCTCTCAAATACCACATCAATTTGTTTTCTTTTCAGAATGTCTACCTTTCTAACCATTATTAAAGTTTAATGATTTTTTTTCTCTTAGAAACAGTGATACATACTCATGCTAGTAAAAAACATTTTTTTTCAAAGTAACTGCAGCTGGAATGTAGTAAGGTGACCAGAAAAATGTCCTGCGTCCATTCTCCCAATCTCTAACTCCTGGATGATGCATGTGGAGAAACTAGAGATGTAATACTCTTCCAGAGCCATGTAGTTAGTTAATAGCGATGCTGAGACTTGAATTGAAATCTCTGGATTCACAGGGAACTTTTTCAAGACAATCTGCAACCTCTAGGTAGAGTGAATGATGCATCCTTTTCTGTCTGGGACTTCTCAGTGCTTGCTATAATGCACCTCAGACTTTTACAGCTAGGGATATCATTGATGAAAATGTGGAGATAGTTTCATAGTCAGTGCTCCCTGTTTGGAATATTCTGAACCACTGACTGTTGGCTGGTTGGCAGCAGAAATCTGGAATGCGCCTTGGGTTTTCATGACAGGTCTGCTGGGTGACCTCCGAGTTGCACAACAGAGGATTATCATGTTGGCTAAATGTGCTTTCCTAAGTCCAGAAGCTTTTGATTTTCTCTCTAATGAAGCAAATTCTCACTTCAAAATGGTCCTTTATTTAGAAAAAGTTACTGTAGAATAGTAATAGTAGGAGATTTTACTCTGTAGAGCATCTTCCAAATTACATTTTTACATATTATGATAGTGCCTAAAATATTTATTCTGAATGTTTTCTTTCTATTGAAAAAAGCACATAATAGATATACTTTCTAATGGTAGGCTAGGTCAACATTCCAGTATAAATTCTGGTAAATTTAGTCGACCTTGACATTTGCAAAATGTCAATAGTTTTTCTAAATTTTTCAAAGTATACAGAAAACTTCCTAATCTCAAATTCTATTTTTCTGCTCAATTATGATCAGAAAAGAAACTGTCTAAAAATTTAGATGTCATGCAATTTCATTTCACTTCAGTTCTTTTTTTTTTAATAGTCATATATATACGTATATGTATATATATACACACACACATACTTTAAATTGTGGGATCCATGTGTAGAATGTGCAGGTTTGTTACATAGGTATGCATGTGCCATGGTTGTTTGCTGTACCAATGGTTGTTTACTGAACCCATTAGATATATAAGGCACATGTATGTTTATTGCATAGGTATATATGTGGCATGGTGGTTTGCTGCACCATCAACCTGTCACCTACATTAGGTATTTCTCCTAATGCTCTCCCTCCCCTAGTCCCCTGCTCTCCAAGAGGCCCTGGTGTATGATGTTCCCCTACCTGTGTCCATGTGTTCTCATTGTTCAACTTCCACTTATTAGTGAGAACATGCTTGGTTTTCTGTTTCTGTGTTAGTTTGCTGAGAATGATAGTTTCCAGTTTCATTCATGTCTCTGCAAAGGATATGAACTCATCCTTTTTTTATGGCTACATAGTAGTTCATGGTGTATATCTGCCACATTTTCTTTATCCAGTCTATCACTGATGGGAGTTTGGGTTGGTTCCAACTCTTTGCTATTGTGAACAGTGCTGCAATAAACATACAAGTGCTTGTGTCTTTATAGTAGAATGATTTCTAATCCTGTGGGAATATACCCAGTAATGGGATTGCTGGGTCAAATGATATTTCTAGTTCTAGATCCTTGAGGAATCACCACACTGTCTTTCACAATGAACTAATTTACACTCCCACCAATGGTGTAATAGCATTCCTATTGTTCCACACCTTCTCCAGCATCTGTTGTTTTCTGACTTTTTGATGAGCACCGTTCTAACTGGGGAGAGATGGTATCTAATTGTGATTTTTATTTGCATTTCTCTAATGACCAGTGATGATGAGATTTTTTGCATGTTTGTTGGCTGCATAAATGTCTTCTTTAGAGAAGTGTCTGTTCATATCCTTTGCTCACTTTTTGATGGGGTTGCTTGTTTTTTTCTTGTAAATTTAAGTTCCTTGTAGATTCTGGATATTAGCCCTTTGTCAGATGGGTAGTTTGCAAAAATTTTCTCTTATCCTATACGTTGCCTGTTCATGCTGATGATAGTTTCTTTTGCTGTAAAGAAGTTCTTTAGTTTAATTAGGTCCCATTTGTCAATTTTGGTTTTGTTGCCATTGCTTTTGGTGTTTTAGTCGTGAAGTCTTTGCCCATGCCTATGTCCTGAATGGTATTGCCTAGGTTTTCTTCTAGTGTTTTTATGGTGTTAGGTCTTACATTTAAGTCTTTAATCTATCTTGAGTTAATTTTTCTATAAGGTGTAAGTAAGGGATCCAGTTTCAGTTTTCTGCATATGGCTAGCCAGTTTTCCCAACACCATTTATTAAATAGGGAATTCTTTTCCCATTGGTTGTTTTTGTCAGGTTTATCAAAGATCAGATGGTAGTAGATGTGTGACTTTATTTCTGAGGCCTCTGTTCAGTTCATTGGTCTATATATCTGTTTTGGTACCAGTACCAAGCTGTTTTGGTTACTATAGCCTTGTAGTATAGTTTGAAATCAGGTAGCAGTAGCATAATGTCTCTCTCTAGCTTTGTTCTCTTTGCTCAGGATTATCTTGACTGTACAGGATCTTTTGGGGTTTTATACAAAATTTACAGTAGATTTTTCTAATTCTGTGAAGAAACTCAATGGTAGCTTAATGGAGTTAGTATTGAATCTATAAATTACTTTTGGCAGTATGGGCATTTTCACGATACTGATTCTTTCTAACGATGAGCATGGAATGTTTTTCCATTTGTTTATGTCCTCTCTTCTTTCTTTGAGCAGTGGTTTATATTTCTCCTTGAAGAGGTCCTTCACATCCATGGTTAGTTGTCTTCCTTGGTATTTTATTCTCTTTGTAGCAATTGTGAATGAGAGTTCACTCATGATTTGGCTGTTTGTCTATTATTGGTTTATAGGAATGCTTGTGATTTTTGCACATTGATTTTGCATCCTGAGATCTTGCTGAAGTTGCTTATCAGCTTAGGAAGATTTTGGGCTGAGACGATGGAGTTTTCTAAATATGCAATCATGTTGTCAGTAAACAGAGACAATTTGACTTCCTCTCTTCCTTGATTACCCTTTATTTCTTTCTCTTGCCTTATTGCCCTGGCCAGAACTTCCAGTAGTATGTTGAATAGGAGTGGTGAGAGAGGGCATCCTTGTCTTGTGCCAGTTTTCAAAAAGAATGCTTCTAGCTTTTGCCCATTCAGTATGATATTGGCTGTGGGCTTGTCATAAATAAATTACTATTTTGAGATATGTTCCATTAATACCTAGTTTATTGAGAGTTTTTAGAATGAAGGGGTGCTGAATTTTAACAAATGCCTTTTCCACATCTATTGAAATAATCACGTGGTTTTTGTCATTGGTTCTGTTTATGTAATGAGTTACATTTATTGATTTATGTATGTTGAACCAGCCTTGCATCCCAGAGATGAATCTGACTTGATTGTGGTGGATAAGCTTTCTGATGTGCTGCTGGATTTGGTTTGCCAGTATTTTATTGAGGATTTTCACATCAATGTTCATCAGGGATATTGGCCTGAAATTTTCTTTTTCCACGGTGTCTCTGCCAGGTTTTAGTATTAGGATAATGCTGACCTCATAAAATGAGTTAAGGAGGAGTCCCTCTTTTTCTATTGTCTGGAATAGTTTCGGAAGGAATGGTACGAGCTCCTCTTTGTAACTCTGGTAGAATTGAACTGTGAATCTCTCTGGTCCTGGGCTTTTTTTGGTTGGTAGGCTATTAATTACTGCCTCAATTTCAGAACTTGTTATTGGTCTATTCAGGGATTCAACTTCTTGCTGGTTTAGTATTGGGAGGGTGTAAGGGTCCTGAATTTATCCATCTCTTCTATATTTTCTGGTTTATTCGCAGAGGTGTTTGCAGTATTCTCTGATGTCAGTTTGTATTTCTGTGGCATCAGTGGTGATATCATTTTATTGTGTATATTTGATTCTGCTCTCTTTTCTTATTAGTCTAGCTAGTGGTCTACCTATATTGTTAATCATTTTTTTTAATAACCAGCTCCTGGATTCATTGATTTTTTTTTTTTTTTTTTTTGAAATGTTTTTCATGTCTCTAGCTCCTTCAGTTCAGCTCTGATTTAGTTATTTCTTGTGGTCTGCTAACTTTTGAATTTGTTTGCTCTTGCTTCTCTAGTTCTTTTAATTGTGATGTTAGGGTGTTGATTTTATATCTTTCCTACTTTCACCTGTGTGCATTTAGTGCTATATATTTCCCTCTAAACACTGCTTTAGCTGGTACGTGTGTCTTCATTCTCATTGGTTTCAAAAAACTTCTTTATTTCTGCCTTAATTTCGTTATTTACCCAGTAGTCATTCAGGAGCAGGTTGTTCAGTTTTCATGTAGTTGTGTGGTACTGAGTGAGTTTCTTAATGCTGAGTTCTAATTTGATTGTACTGTGGTTTGAGAGACTGTTTGTTATGATTTCTGTTATTTTGCCATTGCTGAGGACTCTTTTACTTCCAATAATGTGGTCAATTTTAGAATAAGTGTAATGTGGTTGTTAGAAGAATGTGTATTCTGTTGATTTGGAGTGGACAGTTCTGAAGATGCCTGTTAGGTCCACTTGGTCCAGAGCTGAGTTCAAGTCCTGAATAGTCTTGTTAATTTTTTGTCTTGTTGATCTATTATTGACAGTGGGGTATTAAAGTCCCCCACTGTTATTGTGTGGGAGCTTAAGTCTCTTTGTAGGTCTCAAAGAACTGGGTTTATGAAACTGGGTGCTCCTGTATTGGTGCATATATATTTAGAATAGTTACCTCTTCTTGTTGTATTGATCCCTTTACTATTATATAATGCCCTTTGTCTTTTTTGATCTTTGTTAGTTTAAAATCTGTTTTATCAGAGACTAGGATTGCAACCCCTGCTTTTTCTTTGCTTTCCATTTGTTTGGTAAATATTTCTTCATCCCTCTAGTTTGAGCTTATGTGTATTTTTGCATGTGAGATCACCGGAATACAGCACAATAATGGGTCTTGACTCTTTATCCAATTAGCTAGTCTATGTCTTTTAATTGGGGTATTTAGCCCATTTACATTTAAGGTTAATATTGTTATGTGTGAATTTGATCTTGTCATTCAGGTGCTAGCTGGTTATTTTGTCCATTAATTGATGCAGTTTCTCCATAGCATCAATGGTCTTTACAATTTGGTATGTTTTTGCAGTGACTGGTACTGGTTTTTCTTTTCCATGTTTAGTGCTTCCTTCAGAAGCTCTTGTAAGGCAGGCCTGGTGGTGACAAAAATCTCTCAGCATTTGCTTGTCTGTAAAGGATTTTATTTCTCCTTTGCTTATAAAGCTGAGTTTGGCTGCATATGAAATTCTGGGTTGAAAATTCTTTAAGAATATTGAATATCGGCCCCCACTTTCTTCTGGCTTATAGGTTTTCTGCAGGGAGATCAGCTGTTAGTCTAATAGGCTTCCCTTTGTGGGTAACCCAACCTTTCTCTTTTGCTGCCCTTAACATTTTTTCCTTCATTTCAACCTTGGTGAATCTGAAGATGATGTGTTTTGGGGTTGCTCTTCTTGAGGAGTATCTTTGTGGTGGTCTCTTTATTACCTGAATTTGAATGTCAGCCTGTCTTGCTAGATTGGGGAAGTTCTCCTGGATAATATCCTGAAGAGTGTTTTCCAACTTGATTGGATTTTCCCTGTCACTTTCAAGTACACCAATTGAATGTGGGTTTAGTCTTTTCATGTAGTCCCATATTTCTTGGGGGCTTTGTTTGTTCCTTTTCATTTTTTTTCTATAATCTTGTCTTCACACTTTATTTTATTAAGTTGATCTTCAATCTCTGATATCCTTTCTTCTGCTTGATCAATTGGCTATTGATACTTGTGTATGCCTCACAAAGTTCTTGTGCAGTGTTACTCAGCTCTATCAGGTCATTTATGTTCTTCTCTAAAATGGTTATTCTAGTTACCAGTTCCTCTAACCTTTTCTCAAGGTTCTTAGCTTCCTTACATTGGGTTAGAACATGCTCCTTTAGCTCAGAAGAGTTTGTTATTACCCATCTTCTGAAGCCTACTTCTGTCAATTCATCAGGCTCATTTTCCATCTAGTTTTGTTCCCTTGTTGGCAAGGAGTTGTGATCCTTTGGAGGAGAAAAGGCATTCTGGTTTTTGGAGTTTTCAGCCTTTTTGCAGTGGTTTTCTCATGTTCATGGACTTATCTACCTTTGGTCTTTGATGTTGGTGATCTTTGGGTGGAGTTTTTGTGTGGACATCCTTTTTGTTGATGTTAATACTATTTCTTTCTGTTTGTTAGTTTTCCTTCTAACAGTCAGGCCCCTCTGCGGCAGGTCTGCTGGAGTTTGTTTGAGATTGACTCCAAAGCCTGTTTGCCTGGGTGTTACCAGTGGAGACTACAGAACAGTTATGATTGCTGCCTGTTTCTTCCTCTGGAAGCTTCATCCCAGAGGGGCACCTGCCAGATGCCAGCCAGCGCTCTCCTATATGAGGTGTCTGTCAACCCCTGCTGGGAGATCTCTCCCCATGAGGAAGCATGGAGGTTGAGGACCCACTTGAGACAGTCTCTCCCTTAGCAATCCTCTGCTCACCTCAGAGCTGGCAGGCAGAAACCTTTAAGTCTGCTGAAGATGCATCCACAACCACCCCTTTCCCCAGGTGCTCTTTCCCAGAGAGATGGGAGTTTTATCTGTAAGCCCCCTGACTGGGGCTGCTGCCATTCTTTCAGAGATTCCTTGCCCAGAGGGGAGGAATCTAGAGAGGCAGTCTGACTACAGTGGCTTTGGTGAGCTGCAGTGGGCTCCACCCAGTTTGAACTTCCTTGTGGCTTTTTGACACTGTGAGGGGAAAACCACCTACTGAAGCCTCAGTAATGGCAGATGCCTCTCCCACCATCAGGCTTTAACATCCCAGATTGACTTCAGAGTGCGGTGCTGGCAGCGAGAATTTCAAGCCAGTGGTTCTTAAGTTGCTGGGTTCCATGCAGGTGGGATCTGCTGAGCTAGACCACTTGGCTCCTAGGCTTCAGCCCCCTTTTCTGGGGAGTCAATAGTTCTGTGTCACTGGCATTCCAGGTGCCACTGGGGTATGAAATAAATCTCCTGCAGCTAGCTCTGTGTCTGCCCAAATGGGCATCCAGTTTTGTGCTTGAAACCCAGGGCCCTGGCATTGTAGGCACCTGAAGGAATCTTCTGGTCTGTGGGTTGTGAAGACTGTGGGAAAGGCATTTGGGCTGGAATGCACTATTCCTCATGACACAGTCCCTCATGGCTTTCCTTGGCTAGGAGAGGGAGTTCCCTGACCCCTTGCACTTCTGGGGTGAGGCGATACCCCACCCTACTTTGACACGCCTTTTGTGTGCTGCATCCACCGTGTAACCAGTCCCAATGAGTTGTGCTGGGTATCTCAGTTTAAAATGCAGAAATCACCCAACTCCTTCATTGATCTTGCTGGGAGCTGCAGACTGGAGCTGTTTCTATTTGGCCATCTTTCCAACCGCACCACTTTATTTCTTAATATTAAGCTTGGTGATACCTAAGGGGAGATATAAAATAATTTTAAACATCTGAATGCATTTAAATCCTTCTTAAGCATATTATGAGACTAATTACCACTGAAAGATAAAATTATTTCAATTCTTTAACTAAATAGTGGCATATAATTCCAAAGGTTTTATTACCAATATGTATTTATAAAGTTTTATCAATATTAGCATCTATTACATTTCACTAAAGGAAAACTTTGATAAAAATTTACTTAAATTTTGTATCAATACATTTATAGCCCAATGTACAGTGAGTTATTTGGTTATATAAACCAGTCAAAAACATTTCAGGGTGAATAACTGAAATACTTCGACTTTTAAAATATTCATTAATCATATTTTTCTTCTCAACTCTGAGTTCTCTGTAATCCAGGATATAGTTAGTAAAATTCTTCTTAATAGTCTTTAGACTACATTAAATTTCTGAAATGTAGAAATACCTGTTTCTGAAAATCTGTGCTTTTCATGTTTTTTATTTGATGAGGATAATATTTCTTCACAGGAAGGTAGCATTACATCAGGAGGAGACTTATCAGAGACCTTTTAACAACTGAACTTTTCCTTTGTTTTCACTCTTATTACTATTAAAAATGCATTGTGCTGATGACAGGATTTACAGATTCAAGCAAAGGGAAGAGGATGTTTTTTCCTAGTAAGTTGTCTAACTATGAGTGGCTGATTCTTGGCCAGGGCACCTACGTAAGCCCATATCCTGAAAGGGACTGTGTCCAGCAGTAAGGCAGGGGCTAATGGGACCAGAAAACACACTTGACTCCCAGCCTTCATAGGCACCTCCTGATATCCTGAGTCAGTGGATGGAGTTTAAAAGACCAGCATGAGCAAAGGAAGAAGGAAAGGCACTAGACAAAATGGCCAAAGAGGAACAGTTACACTCTTTCAGTGTTGCAGTCAGCTCCCATGTACTTACTTTTCTCCTCTGCAACTTTCTCTTGTGGTAACTCTTTTACTGAGACAGTCAGGAGGGAGCGGGCGGTCCCCAGAAAAACTCCCAGAGGAGATGGGGATGTGTACCATGGTAGATTGGGGAGGAGCCCAGCTCCTTTTCTTCTGTGTGGAAGCTGGGATGCAAGCTGTGAAAAGGAAGCACTCTAGCAGGGAATCTGGCCTTGCCAGAGTCCTGTTTCCCCTTTTCTTCCTTTTTACCCAGTAAAACCCTGTCTTACTCACCATTCAAACTGTCTGTGAGCCTGAATTTTCGTGGCCATGGGACAAAGAACCCCATCTTTAGCTGAAAAAAGAAAAAGTACTGTGACATTATTGCCTTCTTTTTAAAGCAGGTAACTAACTAAGTTATTCACCGATATCAATATTTAGTGTTAAATTAATATCTCATGTTATCTATTCCTTGATGCAAAATTCACTTAAATTTCACTTTCTGGATTCCCTCCATCAAATACAAGTACATACATACCCAAGTTAGAAGGAGAGTATTTAGGATTGGACAACTACTCTCTGCTCTACGCATTACATTATGTGGGAAGTGACACTTAATCTTGGTGTATAGCCTACTCAGAAAGCCTTTCTTCTCTATTGCCATACAACCCATGACTGATTCATTGGGTTCTTTCTTTTTCTTTAATGAAATCATAGTAAAAGTTGTATGTTCATATAGTAATAATCATTTTCTTGAGGTTAAAGTTTTCACAGATATATTTTACCTTATAAATGTGTTTTATGTTTTAAAAATAAAGGTCAGCCTAGAGTTTCTGATTTTTTGTAGGCATTAACATATTTTGAAAGCTAGAAAATAACAAAAATAGAAAAATTGTTGTTTGTTTCATTTAAACATGGACTCACTCTGTCCACTCTGTTGCCCAGGCTGGAGTGCAGTGGTACAATCACAGCTCACTGCAGCCTCAACCTCCTTGTTTCAAATGATCTTCCCACTTCGGCCTCCCAAGTAGCTGCAACTACAGGTGCCTGCCATCATGTCTGGCTAATCTTTTTATTTTAAGTTTCCTTTAATATAAGTGGGACACAAATTTTCATCACAGTTTTTCAGTCAACTACAATGCATTCCTAGAATAGCAACAGAAAATGTTTTAAAAGCAATTATCTTTTAAAAAATATAAATACATCTATAAACTAAATCTAGTGTAAGAGTTATCAAATGTTTTGGTTTCAGAATTCTTTCATTCAAAACTTGAGAATGCCCAAGAGCTTTTGCTTGTGTGGTTTATTTTTATTGTTGTTTATTACATTAGAAATTAAAACAGATTTTTAAAATATGTATTCATTAATACATTAAAAACAATAAAATCACATGTGATTTTACAGATGTGATTTTCAGTTAATATAAAAGGGAATTTTATCACAAATAACTATTTTTCAAAAAATAGTGAAAAAGTTTAATTTACTTTTTTATTGTGAAATGTTTTGTAAAGTCTGGCTTCACATAATAAGACTCTCATTGGTTCTTGCATTGTTATCTACTGCAGTATTGCGATGTTTTAGTTGAAGTAAATGAAGAAAATCTAGCTTCACACAGATATGAAGTTGGAAAGGGGAAGAGTAGTCTTTAGGATGATTGTAAATATTCTTCTTTGATACTACACTCAAATGCAACAACCTATAGGTTCTTAAATATTACTTCAGTGTAGGATCTGAAATCTTTTCAGTGAATTTTTGACATTCTGTTATAATCTATTTTTCTGTTTCACTTTGAGTGAATTATTTGCCTATGCATGGTTTTGTAAGACTGTTCAGTAGTCTTATGGAAAATACTGAGTCCCTGAGTAATGCAGATTTAAACGCTAACCCATTTTATGATACAATGTCAAAAAAAAAAAAAAACAAAAAACCATTCATTAATATCAACACTGATCACATTAAAAAAAAATCTTGTAGTATCAGGAAGTTCCTAGTGTTGGTTACAAGCTTTCTAAATTCATTTTCTTTTTTTGTTTAAAAGCTTAAATTTTTTTATTTACAGCAAGAGCTGTCAGATATTTTTCTTGAAGTAAAGTTTTGCTTTGTTCCCTTTTGAAAAAATTTCTGCCAACACCCAAGTCCCAATGACCATAGTTTTGCTGCTGCCCCTTTTCAAGGAAAAACGCCTTGCATAAAACATAAGGAGCTAATTCAGCTTGTAAATCAAGCAACTGCATAAGTGCTTTTCCTCAAGATAACCATTATTCTCAGTTATGCAGCAGAGGTGCTTTATGCATACTTCTAATTCTTCACATAGGATATTAAAAGGGGTGTACTCAAGGGTTGAGATTTAATAAAATCCATAATTTTTATTGCTTCATCAAGCATATATTTAAATGAAGCTGGCCATTTTTTTCCCTCTGTGTGCATGTGACTATAAAAAAATGCAATGGCTGCTAGGAGTTAAGAGCCACTGCCTTGATTTGTACTAAAAAGCCAATCATTTTTGGAGTAAATGTTGACCAGGTAAAAATGCAAATAATGTTTTATTAGGAGAATATTTTTGACTTTGAAAGGCTGTTGAGAACTCCCAAGAATCACTCCGTTCACACTTTGAGAACAACTAATCTAGTGTAATGACTTTGTAAATCAGGAGACAAAAAAATGGCATTCTTTGGACCAAACACCGCCTGTGGGTCTGTTCTGCTTGGCCTCTTCAACATACTGTTAGGTCTTTAGACAGGGAGTGCATTCCCCAGTTTACAACAAGTTGTCACCATTTTCTTCCTTTTGACTGAGCTCTTACTTCAATTATTGATGTTAATTGGCCTTGATAGAGATTTGAGTCTGTTACTCTTGTCAATTCAATTACAAAAGTAAAATCTGAAGCATAAGTTTTGGAAAGTGTTTGAAGGTAGTATGATTTTTCATTGTAAAACCTAAGAAATTCACTGGAAAACTAGTAAAAGTAGTAAGAGGTGGTAAACACTCCCAGTTATCACTTTTAAAAATCAACACATACAACCCACAATATCAATTAGAAAGTATAAAATACCTAAATTTAAATCTAATAGGTAATATATAAGACCTATCCATATATATTAAGAAAATTATAAAATAGTAATGAAAAACAGAGAAGGCTAATTGATTAATAATAATTATAGTAATAATAAAAACAATATTATTTACTAGCACTTACTTAATTTCAGGTAGTGTGCCGCAGTTTTTCCTTATGTTATCTCATTTCATCCTCATTTCATAGCAATCCTTTGAGGTCAATACCGTTACTATTCCCATTTCATAGATGAGGAAACTAATGTGCAGATAAATTAAATTATTTGCCCTAAATCACATAGTTAGAGACATTATGCCATGTTTCTAAATGGGAAAACTCAGTTTCATAAATAAATCAGTACTCCTCAACTCACTCCATAATTCATGGAATTTTAATTAAAACCTTACTTTGATTATTTAAAATAAAACTTGACAAACTAATTCTAAATTTCACATGAAAAGAGAAATCTTTAATACTAAAAATGTTTTTAAAAAGAATAAAAGAAAACTTCAAGATTCTATAAAGTTAAAGTAATTAAAACGTTGGTTTTGGTGCAGATTAAAAAAAAAAAAAAGAGATAAATGTAATAGAATAGGGTATGGAAATTCACCTAAAACTTGCAGTATCTCAAATCAGTAAGGGAAAGATAAGCGCAAATCGGTAAGGGAACGATAAGGGCAATATAATCTATAGTTTGTGACAATGGTTTATTCATTTAGAGAACTGTTAAATTAGACCCATCCATATCAAATAATATACAAATAAACACTCAAAAAAAGAGAGAAAAAGCAAAAACAAAAGTTAAATACAAAAATGTTAAGCTACAAGACATAAATAAAATATAGGAGATTTTTGTAACTTGAGATATTTTAAGCCTTTCTAAGTTAGATTTTAAAATTCCAGAAAGTAGAAGAAATAAACTAACATATCTGACCTTGTGTTAAAAAATATATTAAAAATTTTTTTATAATATGTTATTCAAATGTAAAAACTCAACTGATGCTTGGGAAAAACATCTATAACTCCTCTAACAAATTAATATCAGACTATGTAAGGAGTCCTTAAAAATATACTAACAATTGGTAAGTGATCAGATTTTTTAATGGGCAAAATTTTTAAAAATACAATTTCAAAAGAAATATAAATGCCAAAAAAAACTTTCGAAATTAGATTCAATCTCACTAATTATTAGGAAAATAAAAGGCTTTAATGACATAATATTATCTATCAAAATGGCACAATTCAAAGATTGTTGATATTAAGCAGTGCTTGGAATTCATTGAAAAGAACATTTTTACACTTTTAAGTACAGTCTAAATTAGTAAAACCTCTTTGGAAAGAAAATTTTAGCCTTTACTTGTATTTTAAATGTACATCTCCTTGTGAAAATAGCTACATAAATATTGTTAAGTGAAAAAAGAATGTTATAATTTCAGTAGGTTTAGTAAAATACCAGTTAAGAAGAAAGAAAGATGTGTGCACATGTATTTGCAGGTAAATAAATTTATAAATTACCCAGTCTTGGGTATGTCCTTGGAGCAGCATGAGAATGAACTAATATAGATCTTATATTAATGCTTTATTTGTTGAAAACAAAATACATTTCTTCTAGGAAGTTAATAAAGTATGACTGTTTTCAACAAATAAAGCAGTAATATAAGATCTGTATTAGTTCATACTCATGCTGCTCCAAGGACATACCCAAGACTGGGTAATTTATAAAAGAAAGAGGTTTAATTCACTCACAGTTCTGCAGGGCTGAGGAGGCCTCAGAAAACTTACAATCATGGCAAAAGGGGAAACAAACATGTCCTTCTTCACAAGGTGGCAGGAGAGTGAAGAATGAGAGCCAAGTGAAGGAGGAAGCACTGTATTAAACCACTAGATCATGTGAAAACTTACTATCCTAAGAATAGCATTGGAAAAACTGCCTTCGTGGTTCAATTACTTCCCACCAGTTCCTTCCAGCATGTGGAGATCATGGGAACTACAATGTAAGATGTGATTTTGTTGGGGACACAGCCAAACCATATCCTTCCACCCCGGCCCCTCCCAAATCTCATGTCCTCACATTTCAAAACACAATCAAGCCTTTCCAACAGTCCCCCAAAATCTTAACTAATTCTAGCATTAACTCAAAAGTTCAAATCCAAAGTCTCATCTGAGACAAGACAAGTCCCTTCCACCTGTTGGCCTGTAAAATCAAAAGCTTGTTACTTTCTAGATGCGATGTAGGAAAGGTATTGGGTAAATATATCCATTCCAAATGGAAGAAATTGGCCAAAACAAAGGGGCTATAAGACCTATGCAAGTCTGAAGTCCAATAGGGCAGGCATTAGACCTTAATGTTCCAAAATGATCTCCTTTGACTCCATGTCTCACATCCAGGTCACACTGTTGCAAGAGGTGGACTCCCACAGCCTTGGGCAGCTCCATGTTTGTTGATTTGCAGGATACAGTACCCCTCCCAGCTGCTTTCATAGGCTGGCATTGAGTTTCTGTGGCTTTTCCAGGTGCATGGTGCAAGTTGGTGGTGGATCTGCTATTCTGGAGTCTGGAGGATGGTGGCCCTTTTCTCACAGCTACATCAGGCAGTACCCCAGTGGGGACTCTGTGGGGACTAGCACCCAAAAATTTTCCTTCGGCACTGCTCTAGCAGAGGTTCTCCATGAGGGCTCTACCCCTGCATCAATCTTCTGCCTGGATATGAGACATTTTCATACATCCTCTGAAATCCAGACAGAGGTTCCCAAACTTCAGTCCTGGACTTTTGTGTACCAACAGGCCCAACACCATGTGTAAGCCATGAAGGCTTGGGGCTTGCATATTCTGAAGCAATAACCTGAGCCTTACATTTGTCCTCTTTTAGCCATGACTGGAACTAAAGCAGCTGGAGTACACAATGTCCCAAGGCTTCAGAGAGCAGGGGAGACATGAGCCCAACCAATGAACGATTTTCCCCTCCTAGACCTCCAGGCCTGTGATGGAAGGGGCTGCCATGAAGTTCTCTGACATGCCCTGAAGACATTTTTCCCATTGTTTTGATGGTTAACAGTTGGTTTCTTGTTACTTAGGTGAATTTTTACAGTGAGCTTGAAATTCTCACCAGAAAATGGTTTTTTCTTTTCTATCACATTATCAGGCTACGAATTTTCCAAACTTTTATGTTCTGCTTCCTCTTGAATGCTTTGTCACTTCAAATTTCTTTCACCAAGTACCCTAAATCATCTCTTTCAAGTTCAAAATTCCATAATCTCTTGGGCAGGGGCGAAATGCTGCCAGTATCTTTACGTAGCATAGAGTAATTTTTACTTCAGTTTCTAACAATTTCCTTATCTCCATCTAAGACAACCTCTGTCCATGTCACTGTTAGAATTTTGGTCCAAGCCATTCAACAAGTATCTCGGAGGTTCCAAACTTTCCCATATCTTTTTGTCTTCTAAGCCCTTCAAGTCTCTAGGAAGTTCCAAACTTTGAAACATTTTCCTATCTTTTTCTGAGCCCTCAAAACTTTTCTAACCTCTACTTGTTACCCAATTCCAAAGTCAATTCCACATTTTCAGGTATCTTTATAGCAGCACTCCACTCCTGGTATCAATTTACTGTATTAGTCCATTCTCACACTGCTCTAAGGACACATCCAAGATTTGACAATTTATAAAAGAAAGACGTTTAATTGACTCACATTTCTGCAGGACTTGGGAGGCCTCAGAAAACTTACATTTATGGCAGAAGGGGAAGCAAACATTCACAAGGCAAAAAGAGAGAGAAGAATGAGAGCCAAGTGAAGGGATAAGCCCCTTGTAAAACCATTAGATCTTGTGAGAACTTACTATCACAAGAATATCATGGGGAAACCTGCCCTCATGACTAAATTACCTCCCACCAGGTCCCTCCCATGACACATAGGGATTATGGGAACTACAATTTAAGAGGAGATTTGGGTGGGAACAAAGCCAAAGCATATCAAGACATTATAAAGAGTCATAGATAGGAGACACCTTGTGCTGAATGAAAGGATGGGTACCTCCTTCCACTTCCATCCATTTGTTCATCAATAATATGTATCCACTTTTCCTTGGCAACACATTCTATGCTTGGCTTCCTTCATTGTACATTTCTAAACCACTCACATATTCAAAAACTGGATCACACATATATTCACTTTAACAATACAGTCTTCTGGGAAAAGAAAAGTAGGCTTCCGAGATTGTATGTTAAATTTATATGATAAACTTCTGGAACCCTGTACCATAGCACTAGTAAAAGAGATGAGTCAATCACTGGCCCTGCGTGGACAATCTGGCCCTTTGAAGTTAGGAAAACTTCTTAAATTAGTTTGTTAGTGCTGCTATAATAAAATACCACCAACTGGATGACTTAAAGAAGGAAAATCTATTTCTCACGGTTCTGGAGGGTATTGTCAGGGTTGCTTTCTTCTGAGGCCTCTCTCTTTGACTTGCAGATGGCTGTCTTCTCATGATGTCTTCATATGGTCTGTGTGTGTGGATGCCACTGCTACCTGTCAATATGTGTCTCAGTTTCCTTTTATTTTTACTTTTTATCTGTTTGTTTTTGAGACAAGGTCTCAATTTTTCTCCCAGGCTAGAATGCATTGGCATGATCATAGTTCACTGTTACCTTCAGTTCCTGGGCTTAAGGGATCCTCCCACCTCAGCCTCTCAAGTAGCTGGAACTATAGGCATGTGCCACCATAACTGGCTAATAAAAAAAAAATTTTGTAACAACAGTCTCATCATCTTTTCCAGGCTGTCAATTTCCTCTTCTTATAAGGAGATCAGTAATACTGAATTTTGGCCTATCCTAAGTGCCTCATTTAAATATAATTGCCTCTTGAAAGGTCCTATCTCTAAATATAGTCATGTTATAAAGTATTGTTGATTAGTGCTTCAACATATGAATTTGGAAGGAATGCAATTAAGCCCATAACATCTCTGGGTTGTTTTTTAATCTTTTTTTTTTTTTTTTTTTGAGGGATGAGTGATTCTACCCACACGTAAAGAAATCAAAGTCAGTGTTAGGTCTAGTAAATTCTCTTCATTGAGTCAGAAGTGGCTACATGTATTCAAGTGTTATATCAAGAAGGAAGAAAGGTACCAAACATATACCAGGCTTTTTGGTGGGCAGGTTACATACATTTTTTTAAAATTGGATCTTCACCAAAAAATTGAAGAATATGGTATAATGATTAGACACTTTTTTTTTTTTTTTTTTTAGACAGGATCTCACTCTGTCACCCAGCCTGCAATGCAGTGGCATGAACATAGCTCACTGTAGCCTCGACCTCCTGGACTCAAGGGATCCTCCTCAGCCTCTTGAGTAATTGGGACCACAGGCACACATCACCATGCCCAGCTTATGTTTATTTTTATTATTTTTTTTTTTTTTGTAGAGACAGGATTTTGCCATGTTGCCCAGGCTCATCTAAAATTTCTGACTCAAGCAATGCTCCTCCCTTAACCTCTCAAAGTGTTGGGATTACAGGTGTGAGCCACCATGCCCATTTTATAAAGAACTAACATTTAGAGGCAGGCCTATATTCAATATATAGACAAAGAAACTAAGGTTTGGAGGCAGGCCACTACTGAGACCCTGCTCTCTGACTTCCATCAAAGTTCCTGTTTTCGGTGTAATTGCCTGATAGGTTCTTTCTGCCTCTGCACAGACAAAACCAATTTACTGAGATCTTACTACTACAGTAAAGAAAGAGTTTAATTAACGCTAGGCTAGCCATGCTGATAGATGAATTATTACTCAAATCGACCTCCCCAGAGACTCAGAGGTTAGGGCTTTTCAAGTGCAGTTTGATCGGCAAGAGTCTAGAGAATGGGTTCTGCTGATTCGTCGGAGATGCAATCACGGGGGCGGGGTGGGGGGGCAATGGTCCTTGTGTGCTGAGTCCACTGCCATGTTGCAGGGTGGTGGCCACAGACTAGATAGGTTGAGTAGTAAGTCACGAGTGTGGGTGGGGTGAGTTAGTTGTCAGAATGCAAAAATCTGAAAAACATCTCAAAAACACAGTCCTAAGTTCTACAATAGTGATGTTATCTACAGGAGCAATAGGGAACTCACAAATTTTGTGACCTCTGGTCACGTGACTCCTGCACAGTAAGAGATTATCGAAACCATACCTATATGTTAACCGCATTCAGGCCCTCCCCCATATTCCTAATCCTGTGGCCTTTTATTAGTCTTACAAAGGTGGTCTCAGCCCAGGAAAAAGGAGGGGATTCATTATAGAGAGAGACTATTATCATCCTTGCTTCCAAGTTAAACTATAAACTAAATTCCTCTCATTAGCTTGTCCTACGCCCAAGAATGAGCAAAGACAGACAGCCTGTGAGGCTACCCATGGAAACAAAATCACCCATGTTAGATTTCTCTCACTGTCATCAGCTTTGCAAAGGTGGTTTTATTCCCACGACACTAGACTGCACAGGGTGTGGACAGCACCTAACACTGAATGTGCTACATAACAAGCACAATTAAATGTTAGACATCACCACTGTCCTAGTCAGGGTTCTCTACAGAAACAAAAGCAGTAGGATACACACAGATATCTAGAAAGAGACTTATTATGAGGTTTGGGTTCAGGTGATTATGAGGGTTGAGAAGTCCCATTATCTGACCTCTGCAATCTAGAGACCCAGGAAAACCAGTGGTGTAGTTTCAGTCCAAATTTGAGTACCTGTGTACCAGGAGGGCTAATGGTGTAGATTTCAGACCAGGTCCAAAGGCCTGAGAACTGGTGGGGGGAGCCAATGATGTTAAGTCCCGGTCCTGAAGGGACAAGAACCAAGAGTGCTGATGTCCAAGACAGGAAACAATGAATGCCCCAGCTCAAGCAGAGAGAACAAATTCACCCTTCCTCTGCCTTTTTGTTCTACTCAGGCCCTCAAAGGATTAACTAACGCCCACATGCATTGGTGAAGGTGGTCTTTATTCGGTCTACTGATTCCAATGCTAATCTCTGCTGGAAGCACCCTCAGAGACACACCCAGAGATAACCTTTACTAACTATCTGGCATCCCTTAGCCCAGTTCAGTCGACACACAAAATTAATCATCACAACCACCACCATCATCAATCATTACTATCATTGTCATCACCACCATCACCCACCTCAATCATCATTATCATAATTGAGTTCTTCTAAGGGATAAACATTATTTCTACTTTATTCATAGAATAACTGAAATCCAAACAGGAAAAATATATGTCCTTGGGATTGACAGTTTTTCTAACTACCAATCTCTTTTCACCAGAGAGTGTTGCCTCTCATAGAATTGGTTTTGTAATTTGACGACTTCATTTCTCACAGTTTTTATTCATGTGTTCTTTCCTCAAAAACAAGAATCAGGGGGATGCAAACTCAGGTGGTAATTAAAAGCTGGGAACTGTGAACCAGGACTTCTGGCCTCAGTTCTGTCCACGTATATGGGTTTTCATGTAGTATCTCGTTATCTAGTATCCATTAGTCACAGAAATTTTATTTGAATGAAACACCAAGGGGAGGCATTCTCCTTTTCAGTATAAATTCTTCCATTTTTAGATATTTGTCTTTTTCTAGTCTCATAAACCTACTTTTCAGAAAAGCATCATGCCCCTTATAAATCAGTTTTAAAGCCTGAATTATAATTTATCATAAAAAACAGATACATATATTCCTGCCCACAGAAGGACTACAGTTCTCTAATTATCAGGTTTCTACTTGAAAGTTATGTGTACTTTTTAATTGTACTCTCAGTTATTTGTCCTTGATCATGAATAAATTGGATTCTGAATATCTCCTGTGAGGTTTAACAGTATACTATGGCCATAGTTCATGTAATTGAGTATTTTAGTCCTATTTAGTTTTGCCATAGCCATATACATAGTCAGATTTTCAAAAGTCTATAACATTCACATTCCTATGAATGAATGGATCATGACTTTTTATTTCTGACCAACAATAAACCACATATTTCATTACCCACAAATGCAGCTTATTTTCAGTGTGTAAAGCAAACAATTCTTATGCTTTCAAATAACTTTCGCTTTTTTAAAAAATTAAGCACTAATATCTACAGCTAAAGTATGCTTACTATAATAATTCTAAAAATATATAATGTTTATAAAAAAAGTTTTAATAATAGTATCATTTTTCAGTAAAAAGTATAAGAAAAAGATAGGTATGCACTTTTATGATCATCTCATGGGCAAGCAGAATTCAATCTATCCATGGTCACATAAAATAAGAAATGTAAGCTCCATGGGAGTAAGGATTCTGCTTACCCAGCCCAGTGCCTAACACACTAAATAAATATACGTTGAATGAATAACCAACTAGCTGAATCAATACAATTGGCCTTGGTATACGAACGTACCATTCCTTTTAGCAAGTAAACATCTCACTTCGTTTATAACAAAAAAGCATTTATAATACAGTTGGAAAATGCTGTTGTCTCTTGAGTTGTTAGTAGTGAGGAACACAGAATTTTGTTTTTGGAAAAATGTGGCATATGTATGGGTATTTCAAGGGCTTTTGGATTTTTATACAATCTATGTGATGTAAATAAAATTTCTAAATATTCTTTCTCTTGCCTACTGTTTTAGTATACTTTGTTTTATTTATAGTCTCCTCTTAAGAAAAATGGAAATACCACAGAACACATGTCAATATCTATAGAATTCCATCTGTTTTGATTAAAGACAGTTATGGTTTCTTTAAATCAGTTGACCTCAGACTGACTGGGCACAGCAGCAGAGGACTGTGGCTGAGCGCTCACCACCTAGAATGCAGTGAGTCAGCCTTTTGGGTTTTCATTCCGAGCAAAGTTACTGACTCATGGAATGACCTTAGCCAATCCTCTTGTGACTCAGTTTCTCCAAGGAAAATAGCTCTGACATAATGGAGGGGGTTAGTATTATGAGCCTCAGCTGATGGGAGTAGGGATTTTAAAATCTTAGATGGAGAATCATAACTTATTTTTAAATTTTCATTTCTCTTTATTTACAAGTGAACAATTGTTATGTCATATTTGTATTCATTTTTCTCAATTATTTTATATATGATATATTCTAATATATAATATATTCATGTGTGTACATATATATATATATATATAGAATGTTTTTTGTTAAGAAAAAGAACAGTTTGTATGGGCTATACCAAGAACAGCTACGAATATGCCTGCAATGCCCTTAGACCTGAAGGCTGAAGCCTCTCTTTGTATAAATTATATGTATTTGGAAGATAAAACTGTTAATTTCAATCTAAGTGAACATTTCTTAAACCTTATGGATAAAATCATTTTTAATATAGTAAGTGACAGGAAGATGACTTTACAAAATCTCCCTCATAACTCTTTTTATACCTTTTTAAAATATCTTTTAAATTTTATTATAAATGATAAAGTATCTCCAAGTTCTGAAAGCAGTGAACTTCTATGCCTATAATTCTTTCATTCATTTGTTTATTCACATATTCACTCACCTTATAAATGTTGTTAGTGTCACTATGTGCTAGGTGCTACAGATGTAGTGAGTAATGAGCAGGACAGTGCGTAAAGTCATCTTCCTGTCACTTACTATATTAAAAATGATTTTATCCATAAGGTTTAAGAAATGTTCACTTAGATTGAAATTAACAGTTTTATCTTCCAAATACATATAATTTATACAAAGAGAGGCTTCAGCCTTCAGGTCTAAGGGCATTGCAGGCATATTCGTAGCTGTTCTTGGTATAGCCCATACAAACTGTTCTTTTTCTTAACAAAAAACATTCTATATATATATATATATATGTACACACATGAATATATTATATATTAGAATATATCATATATAAAATAATTGAGAAAAATGAATACAAATATGACATAACAATTGTTCACTTGTAAATAAAGAGAAATGAAAATTTAAAAATAAGTTATGATTCTCCATCTAAGATTTTAAAATCCCTACTCCCATCAGCTGAGGCTCATAATACTAACCCCCTCCATTATGTCAGAGCTATTTTCCTTGGAGAAACTGAGTCACAAGAGGATTGGCTAAGGTCATTCCATGAGTCAGGATCTTCCCTACTGGATTTTACTGGCTGGTAGAGGACAGATGGTATGTGAAGAGGCAAATAAAAGAACTGCAGGTAACCTGGGCCCTCTTCCCTTAGTCTTATCATAGCTCCTTCTTTGATTCTTTGTTCACACAATGTCACGCCTGTAATCCCAGCACTTTGAGAGGCTAAGGTGGGTGGATCACCTGAGGTCAGGGGTTTGAGATGAGTCTGGGAAACATGGTGAAACCCCATCTGTACTAAAAATACAAAAATTAGCCATGTGTCATGGTGTACCTCTGTAATCTCAGCTGCTCGGGAGCCTGAGGCGCGAGAATCACTCGAACCCAGAAGGCAGAGGTTGCAGTGAGCTGAAGTTGCATCACTGCACTCCAGACTGGGTGACAGAGTGAGACTCTGTCTCAAAAAAACATAAGGGAAGAAGATCTCATTGTACAGATGAACAGGGATTATTTTCCTAAGAAGCGACAATTCAGTAAGCCCTGAGAAGGAGAAAGTGGCCTTCCATCAAGAGGTAACTGAATGAACAGTTTCTGAGCTATAAAAATTTATGATGTGTCCCAGGCACTGAGGTAGAGCCATTAGGGCCAAAGTATAATGACTGATAGACAGTCCCTTGGTTGTACTGGGGCCCTGTAGGCCTAGGGAAGTTACTGGAATTCCGTTTTAAATGCAGTAAGATGTTTTCATAAATGTTTACCATATGATTTCTCATTTTCTGACATTTTTATTTCTTTTTTCAAAGGCCTTCAGTTGTTATTCTCATTTCATGGCAAATCAGTCTAGGCAAGGCCCCTCTCCATTTAATATATTCCTTTTTTTCTCAACCCTTACTCCCACTTACCACTCATTCCTAACCTGTCAGTCATCTTGTCTCATGTGCTTGATTTAAACACATGAGTATATAGCATTGCTTTTTATGCTCATGTGTTTTTGCACAAATTATACTAAAATCTTATTTTATCTTCTCACTCAACACTGTGCATTCAGCCTACCCATGTGGTCGTTTAGACACCTGGTTGAGTGCCTCTAATCCTGCATGTAAATCTACAAAATGCATCCATTTATTGTATCAACTCCCTTAGCTAGTAAAGGACTCCAAGGAGGACCTCTGTTTCCTAATAATACAAAAAAACTGCCGTATGAGCTCCCTCCTGTGCATCCACTTATGGACCTGAGTGATAAATTATTTAAAAAGTATACTCAGGGGTTGCATTGCTGAATCTTAAAACATATGGATACTTATCTATCTGCTTAACTTGCCTATGTTGCTTTTTATACTGGTTGCATTAATGACACTCTCATCAACAATACTCAACAAAGTATTCATCTCCCTATATCTGCACCAATATTTTGTTTTATGAATCTTTATAATTTTGGTATTTTGATGTCTAAACAGTGGTATCTGATACTTTAATTTTGTTTTCTCATTACTAGTAAGTTTGAGTTTCTCCATTTATTTGTTGGTTGTTTAGGCTTTTCCCTTACACCAGTTATCCCTAAAGCCGGAACCATAACTCGATAGTGATCCATGGCCTGTTAGGAACCTGGCTGCACAGCAGGAGGTGAATCTGCACATGTGAGGATCTAGGTTGTGTGCTCCTTATGAAAATCTAACTAATGCCTGATGATCTGAGGTGGAATAGTTTCATGCCCAAACCATCCTCCCATCCCAGTCCGTGGAAAAATATTGTCTTCCATAAAACCAGTTCCTGGTGCCAAAAAGGTTGGGGACCACTGCTTTACACACATATTTTCTATTGGCTTTCTTCTCTTCCACTCTAGTGTTGTAGAATAAATAATGATCCCTTATTGGTATCTAATAATTCCAATTACCTTGTCTGTTGACATTTTTGCTCTTTTTTAATAGACAGCCTTAATTTTAGTATAGCAAGCCTATCAATTTTGTACTTTTGGATTTTAGCTTCTAAAACTTTCTTAAGGAACGTTTTTCTACTCCTAGGATACAAAAGACACCCTAAATTTTTCTATTAATTTACCTTTAACATTTAAGTATATAATCTTTCTGGAGTCCTTTTGTTTATGGTATGAGGTAGGAGCAGAATTTTATTTTTTTCCACATAATAGGCCAATATTTTTCAATGTCATCATTTTAGAAAAAATTTACCATTTATACTTTGCTTTTTGTTGAAATTTCATCATAAGTTAGGTCCTATAAAAATCTTATGATCTCTGTAATAGTCTATTAGTTAATTTTTCTGTTCCTGCCAAGACCATATTATATATTTTTTTCTTTTAAATAATATGACCTGTGCTATCTCCTAATACCTGCAAAGTTACACATTCTTCATGGCTCTTCTTTAAGAGCATAAAAAAAAGTATTTAAATCCATCAACATTACTCACCTCATAGAAAGGAAAAAAAAAAAAGAATTAAGAAATAAAAAGAAACTCAGAGAAACTCTAATATTTTAATTGTCAAATAATGTAATTGTCTTAACCATTGACTTAGTTACTGGACAAACATGCTAATTCAAGTGAGGCTTATATCTATGAAATGTAGATATATGCATATACATATAATGCACTCATATATATGTATATAATTATGCCTGTAAGATGTGAAGGGATTTGAATTAAAAACTCAACAGTGGATTACCGCCATTTTATTGATGATGACTGAAATCCAGCTATTCAAAATTTATTCTTCTAAGAAAAATTATTTAGACTAATGCCTCATGGGAGGAGATGTATCAATAGTGGATGTGATAGTCAAATCAATCTATCATTTTCATTTGGTTAATGATAGGCATCCCAACTTGACTACTAAGAATAGTTTTAAAGTATAGAGAAGAAGGAAGCCTAAGATTAGAGAATAAAAAAGGGCCCTTCCTCTGTTTCTCTGACCCACCATTCTCCTAGGCTTTGTCTTTGGGTGGCCAGTATCCTCATGCAGATGTTAACTGTCACAGTCTCGGCCACAAGTTTATATCCCAATAATACTGTTTTATTTCTGTGGGAAGAAGCCCCACCTTTTGCTATTTCAGATGCAGAAATTATTTCTTTTTTATTTATCATCAGAATTAAAATACCTAAAACTAATTCCTATTTCATAGTCTTTTTATTTTTTAATTTTTTTTTTTACATTTCTTGCCCAATATCTTTGTTTAAAAAAAACAATTATCTAACTCTTGGTTTTCTTGCTGTGGTGATTGCCCAAGAGCCCTTCCACTGGCATTCAGCCTTAGATGTTCTCTGATCCCTGTGGAAGTCTGATCTAATTAAAGTCTTAGATGTCAATGCTGTGGTATACGTGCAACTATTGCCATTCCTTCTGGCCCACTGCTCTCCTCATTTTGCAGTGTCATGGAATTCCATGAAGCAATAATTATTTTTCATGTGAAAACTACAAATGGGAAAAGAGAAAAAATGGACCCAAAGAGAGGGAGAACAAAAGAAGAAAAATATGCAAAGACTATAAAAGAGAACTAGGACATGTTGCTACTGTTATTCTTTACTAGAAGACATTCTATAAAGTAGCATGTCCTGCTTCTATTTGATGTCCTTGGTGAAGGAAGGTTGGCTAAAGGTAACCTGACCCTTGTTACTTTTGTTGGGTTCCCTAATTTCTTCAGTTGTAAAACAAACAATCTATTATTCACACAATCATAACAGGTATGTTGAGAATAAACAAAATAACTAGCTGAGAGAAAACTCCATAAAGAAAAAATGTTCTGCAATTCAGGGTTTCATTTTTACTACTATCACTACTATTAACAATTTCGGTATTTTTAAATAAAACACAGATAAATCAAGTGTTAATTTTTTGGTGGGCTTTGTCAACAAGTTGCTTTTTTCCCCCTCAACTCCAGATTACTGTATCCTGGAGATATCAATTATTCAAGTTAAATGTTATACTGTTGAGATGATTAAACTATAAGCAATCTTAAATATTGGTGTGCTAAATTTTATTCTAATTTTTCTTATATTTTCACGGGGAAAATAGAATATAGACCACTTTTCTGTTTTCAGAGAAGATGTTACATATAGTGGATTTCATGTTAATATCCAGCTTACCTCATTTTCTCTAGGGTCTTGATTCATGCAAAGTCAATGCATCAGCAGTGGCTTGAGCTTTAGAGTTGGTAGATTAGTTTTAACATAATCTAAATGACAGTGAGAGATTTCTTCTTTCCATTCAAATATTTAAAATGTTACCACACTTACAGAGATATCTTTGGGTATTTTCCTTAGGCTTTGGGTGTTTCACTACCTCATCTCCTCACCTAGGTATAATTCGTTTGTTTTCACTTTGTAAACTGTCAAAGAAAATCAGGGCAGAAATGGAAGATACTGCCGGAGCTTTGTGAAGATTGTAGATTCTTCACAGCTACTTGTTTCTTCTTCATATTCCTCCAATATTATTCCTATGAAGACATAGGTACCCATATACCTGAGTGAGTTTAGTCCTGTTCAACCACCACTGACCCTGAGTTGTATTCCCGTATCTACTGACTGACTGGTGCAGGGTAACATGGTAACCACAAAAAAACAATGTCCACTGGATACGTAAGCCATCCCAATCACACAGTTTCATAATCTTTCACGTATATTCAGCTTCTCCCCAGTGTAGAGGATGCAAATTTGAATTAAGAACCACAGAATTTTACACTCAGATAAGACTTTTGGCCTTCTTGGCATCCCACACATCACAGATATTCCCAAAATAGTTGTTGATTGAATGACCCACTGAAACTATCCTAAAATAGTAATATCAATAAAAATACTAATACTTGTCTCTCTGACAAGACTTTAGTAAATTTAACTTTCTTAAATGCCTTCTTCAAACTGTCATGGAAGCAAATATATATTCGGCCTAATTCTAGAGTCAGATCTTAACTCTGTTTCTAATCTCTTCAACAACAGAAAGCAATGCCATTTACAACAAAATTATACTGCAATTATCCATAAGTGCAGAAACATATTGGTAAAAGATTATTTGTTGTTGAGATTTATTCATGTGAGCTCATTTTGGATTCATGAGCATTATTTTCATTTTTTAATGTTTCTAATTTATGGTTTATGCATACAACCCTCCCTCCTTTTCTTTGGGAACTTGTTTTACAGTATTTATTCATTTATCATACCTATTTCATCATAAATTTTCACAAACTGAATTGTTACCAACAGTGTTGATAAAATTCAATCTATGATTTTGTTATCTTGAAATGAAATTCAGCTAGGTTTGGTGACCTAAGTCATATAAGGCAGTCATGACTTCTCTTTCTCTAAAGCACAGTCACATAGTGGTTATTGCATCAGGCTCTAGAGTCAGCCTGCCTAGATTAGGTTGCTGGCTGTGTGATCCTGAGACATGTAACTTTTTTATGTTTCAGTGTCCTCTCTGGAAAATGTAAGGACAAAACAAATATAAAACCAATAACATTATTACCTTGAAATGTCATAGGATTAAATGCAATAGTATATGTAAAATGTTCAAAGTAGCCGACACTTGGTGATTAAGCAAGGTGGGACCTGGCCTGAAACACTCAGAAAATTCCGACCCCAAAAATCCCCACCAGGTTACTAAGACCTTTGTGGGCCTGCAACACTGTTCATCTTCCTTGCCCAGTTCTGCTTTTTTTTTCCTTCCTTTTTCAAGCGTTGATCCTTTCAAACAGTTTGAAATGCAAATACCATCTCCGCGTCTAAAGATATCAAACATTCAAACAGAATACAGAGTGTAACATCAGCTCATCAGGAAATTTGCAGAAGTTTCCTATAGGTGATTCCCTTTATATTCTTCACTGATGCAGTCTATCCTTGAAGTCAGAGTTTGATTTTTATACTCTCCCAATATAATTTTAAGTGAAATTAATATTTTAGTCTAAGTTTATTGAATTACATCATCTTCTATTTCAAATTTTTACCTATAGTTTAGTTATTTAAGAAACAATATCAGATTTCCCATTTATAAGCTAATATATGTGGGTAGATAACTTGGAAATTTTTTAAAAAGAGTACAGAAAAACATTAAAATAACCAATATAATCATCACAACATTGGAATCAAGCTACAGGTCTTATTTATAAGTCATTGTTCTCATTTAACATAATGGGAACATTGTCCTATGTTATACATTTGTATAAAATAATTTATTTGATATGTGTTTATGATTAATAATAATTTCAAACATATTCCAAGTGTTTATGTGCCAGGTACTATTCTAAGCTCTTTTTTAAACACATTTTTTTGTTGTTTTTTTGGAGACAAGGTCTCCCGCTCTGTCATCAGGCTGGTCTCAAACTCTTAAGTTCAAGTAATTCTCCCATCTCAATCTTCCAAAGTTCTGAGATTATAGGTTTGAGCCATCGTACCTGGCCTTAAGTTCTTTTTTGTGTCTGTCCCATTTTGTATACCTAATCAGCTTATGAGATAATAATTATTTCCCCATTTTAGAGAGGAGCAAAACGATGTCCTAAAAACTTAAGCAATTTGCCCACAGTCACACAGTATGTGAATGGCAAAGCTGGGATTCAAACCCAGACATGAGGCTTAAAGCTCATCTTGAGCCTAAAAACTACTGCCTTTTTTTTTTTTTTCAAAAAAAAAATATATATATTTATTATACTTTAAGTTCTGGGGTACATGTTCAGAGTGTGTAGGTTCATTACATAAGTATACACATGCCATGTGGTTTGCTACATCCATCACCCGGTTATCTACATTAGGTATTTCTCCTAATACTACCCCTTCCCAATCCCCCCACTCCCTATTATCCCTCCCCTTGCCCCTCAACCCTCGACAGGCCCAGGTATGTGATGCTCCCCTCTCTGTGAACATGTGTTCTCATTGTTCAACACCCACTTATGAGTGAGAACATATGGGGTTTGGTTTTCTGTTCTTGGATCAGTTTGCTGACAATGATGGTTTCCAGCTTCATCCATGTCCCTGCAAAGGATGTGAACTCATCCTTTTTTATAGCTGCATAGTATTCCATGGTATATATGTGCCACATTTTCTTTATCCACTCTATCATTGATGAGCATTTGAGTTGGTCCCAACTCTTTGGTATTGTAAACAGTGCCAAAATAAACATACGTTTGCATAGGTCTTTAAAATAGAATGATTTATAATCCTTTGGGATTGCTAGATTTATTTCTAGATCCTTGAGGAATTGCCACACTGTATTCCACAATGGTCAAACTAATTGACAATCCCACAAACAGTGTAAAAGCGTTCCTATTTCTCCACATCCTCTCCAGTATCTACTGTCTCCTGCTTTTTAATGATCACCATTCTAATGGGCATGAGGTGGTATCTCAATGTGGTTTTGATTTTCATTTCTCTAATGACCAGTAATGATGAGCTTTTTTTCATGTTTGCTGGCTGCATAAATGTCTCCTTTTGAAAAGTGTCTGTTTATATCCTTTGCCCACTTTTTGATAGGATTTTTTTTCTTGTAAATTTGTGAAAGTTCTTTGTAGATTCTGGTTATTAGCCCTTTGTCAGATGGGTAGATTGCAAAAATTTTTCCCATTCTGTTGGTTACCGGTTCACTCTAATGATAGTTTCTTTTGCTGTGCAGAAGCTCTTAAGTTTAATTAAATCCCATTTGTCTATTTTGGCTTTTGTTATCATTGCTTTTGGTGTTTTAGTCATGAAGTCCTTGCCCATGCCTGTGTCCTGAATGGTATTGCCTAGGTATTCTTCTAGGGTTTGTATGGTATTAGGTCTTATGTTTAAATCTTTAATCCATCTGCAGTTAATTTTTGTATAAGGTGTAAGGAAGGGAACCAGTGTCAGCTTTCTGCATATGGCTAGCCAGTTTTCCCAAAACCATTTATTTGACAGGAAATCCTTTCCCCATTGCTTGTTTTGTCAGGTTTGTCAAAGGTCAGATGGTTATAAATGTTTGGTATTACTTCTGAGGCCTCTGTTCTGTTCCATTGGTCTATATATCTGTTTTGGTACCAGTACCAAGCTGTTTTGGTTACAGTAGCCTTATAGGATAGTTTGAAGTCAGGTAATGTGATGCCTCCATTATTATTATTATTATTTGCTTAGGATTGTCTAAGCTATATGGGCTCTTTTCTGGTTCCTTATGAAATTTAAAGTGTTTTTTTCCAATTCTGTGAAGAAAGTCAATGGTAGCTTGATGAGGATAGCATTGAATTTATAAATTACTTTGGGCACTATGGCCATTTTTATGATATTGATTCTTCCTAATTACGAGCATGGAATGTTTTTCCATTTGTTTCTGTCCTCTCTTATTTCCTTGAGCAATGGTCTGTAGTTCTCCTTGAAAAGTTGCTTCACATCCATGGTTAGCTGTATTCCTAGGTATTTTATTCTCTTTGTAGCAATTGTGAATGGGAGTTCACTCATGATTGGCTCTCTGTTTGTCTGTTATAGGTATATAGGAATGCTTGTGATTTTGACATATTGATTTTGTATCATGAGACTTTGCTGAAGTTGCTTTGTCATATTAAGATTTTGGGCTGAGATGATGGGGTCTTCTAAATACACAATCATGTTGTCTGCAAATAGAGACAATTTGACTTCTTCTTTTTGTAATTGAATACCCTTTACTTCTTTCTCTTGTCTAATTGTCCTGGCCAGAACTTCCAGTACTATGTTGAATAGGAATGGTGAGAGAGGGCATCCTTGTCTTGTGCCAGTTTTCAAAGGGAATGCTTTCAGTATTTGCCCATTCATTATAATATTGGTTGTGGGTTTCATAAATAGCTCTTACTATTTTGAGATATGTTCCATTGATACCTAGTTCATTGAGAATTTTTAGCATAGAGTGCTGTTAAAATTTTGTCAAAGGGTAATCTATTGAGATAATCATGTGGTTTTTGTCTTTGGTTCTGTTTATTTGATGGATTACTTTTATAGATTTGCATATGTTGAACCAGCCTTGCATCCTAGGCCAGGGATGAAGGCGACTTGATTGTGATGGATAAGCTTTTTGAGGAACTGTTGGATTTGTTTTGCCAGTTTTTTATTGAGGATTTTCACGTCAATGTTCATCATGGATATTGGCCTGAAATTTCTTTTTTAGTTGTGTCTCTGTCAGGTTTTGGTATCAGGATGATGTTGGTCTCAAAATGAGTTAGGGAAGATTCCCTCTTTTTGTATTGTTTGGAATAGTTTCAGAAAAATGTTAACAGCTTCGCTTTGTACTTCTGGTAGAATTTGGCTGTGAACCCGTTTGGTCTGGGACTTTTTTTGGTTGGTAGGATATTAACTGCTGCCTCAATTTCAGACCTTGTTATTGTTCTATTCAGGGATTCAACTTCTTCCTGGTTTAGTCTTGGGAGGGTGTAAGTGTCCAGGAATTTATTCAGTTCTTCTAGATTTTCAGATTTATTTGCATAGAAGTGTTTATACTATTCTTTGCTGGCAGTTTGTATTTCTGTGGGATCAGTGATGATATTCCCTTTATCATTTTTTATTGCATCTATTTGATTCTCCTCTTTTCTTTTTTATTAGTCTGGCTAGCGGTCTATTTTGTTGATCTTTTCAAAAAATTGGCTCCTGGATTCATTAATTTTTTTGAAAGGTTTTTTGTGTGTCTGTCTCCTTTAATTCTGCTCTGATCTTAGTTATTTCTTGTCTCCTGCTAGCTTTTCAATTTGTTTGATCTTGCTTCTCTAGTTCTTTTAATTGTGACATTTGGGTGTACATTTTAGATCGTTCCTTGCTTCTCTTGTGGGCATTTAGTGCTATCTATAGACACTGATTTAAATGTGTCCCAGAGATTCTGATTTTTTTCTTTTTTCTTTTTTTTTTTTTTGTTTTAGGGATGAAAGGAGGAAGGGAGGGAGGAAGGCGGGGAGGGATGAAGGAAGGGAGGGAGGGAGAGAAAAGAAGGAAGGAAATCATGCAATGAGAGAGACATTGCCGACCTGGATCTAGAGGTCTACAAGTTGATTTCTTTTTTCTTTTTTTGAGAGAAGGAAAGAAAAAAAAAAGGAGTGAAGGAGAGGAAGAAAGAGGAAAAATACAGAGGAAGAGAGAATGGAAATATTGCTTTATTCTAAAAGAAATGGGTATTAATAATGGCCAATCAATATTTCATTTAAACCTATGAGTAGGTGTGATGTGGTGTTGACAAGAATGTATATTTTGTGTGTTTAAAGTGGAGAGCTCTATAAATATTTATTAAATTTACTTGTTCCAGATCTAAGTTTGAGTCCTTGATATCCTTACTGATTTTCTGTCTCATTGAGTCTAAGTCTCTATGTATCTGGGTGTTAGGATCGTTAGCTATTATTGCTGTATTGATCCTTTTACCACTATATCTTTGTTGCTTTAAAATCTATTTCATCAGATTCGAGAATTGCAACTCCTGTTATTTATTTATTTATTTATTTTTGCTTTCCATTTGGTTGGTAAATCTTTCTCCATCCCTTTGTTTTGAGTCTTTGTGTATCCTTGCATGTGAAATGGATCTGGATGTAGCATACCATTGGGTTTTGGCTGTATCTTTTGATTTGGGAATTTAGTCGATTTAAATTTAGGATTACTGCCATTTGATGTTAACTGGCTGTTTTATCCATTCGTTGATGTAAATTCTTCTTTATGTTGATGCTCTTTACTTTTTGGTATATTTTTAGAAAGGCTAATACTGGTTGTTCCTTTCTATGTGTAATGCTTCTTTCAGAAGCTCTTGTAAAGCAGGCCTGGTGGTAATAAAATCTCTGAGTACTTGTTTGTTCATAAAAAATTTTATTTTTCCTTCAGTTATGAAGCTTAGTTTGGCAGGATATGAAATTCTGGGCTGAAAGTTCTGTTCTTTAAGGATGTTGAATATTGGCCCCCAGTCTCTTCTGGCTTGTAGAGTTTCTGCTGAGCGATCTGCTGTAAGTCTGATAGGCTTCCCTTTGTGGGTAACCTGACCTTTCTCTCTGGCTGCCCTTAGCATTTTCTCCTTCATTTCAACCCTGGTGAATCTAACGATGATGTGCCTTGGGGTTGCTCTTCTTGAGGAATATCTTTGTGGTGTTCTCTGTATTACCTGGGGTTGAATGTTGTCCTGCTTTGCTAGTTTAGGAAAAGTTTCCTGAATAATATCCTGAAGAATATTTTCCAGCTTGGATTCATTCTCTTCGTCACATTCAGGTACACCTATCAAATGTAAATTTGGTCTTTTCCCATAGTCCCACATTTCTTGGAGACTTTGCTCATTCCTTTTTATCCTTTTTTCTCTATTCTTGTCTTCTCGTTTTATTTCATTAAGTTGGACTTCGACCTCTGATATCCTTTCTTCTGCTTGAACAATTCGAGTGTTTAAACCTGTGCATACTTCTCGGAGTTCCTGTATTGTATTCTTCAGTTCCATTAATTTACTTATATTCCTCTCTAAACTGTCTATTCTCGTTAGGATTTCATCAAACCTGTTTTCAAAGTTCTTAGTTCCTTTACATTGGGCTACAACATGTTCTTTTAACTTACTGAAGTTTCTTATTATACATACTCTGAAGCCTGATTCTGTTATTGGGATGCGCTTGTTCTCCATCAAGCCTTGTTCCCTTGTTGATGAGGGACTGTGATCCTCTTCAGAGGGAGAGGCATTCTGATTTTGAGTATTCTCAGCCTTTTTACGCTGGTTTCTTCCCATCATTGTAGGTTTATCCACCTGTCGTCTTTGTAATTACCACCCTTCAAATTAGGTCTCTGAGTAGAGGTCCAAGTTGTTAGTTCCCAGGGCCGAACTATGAGCAACCCACTGCGCCGGCCAAAACAGCGGCGTTAAGACTGATGGTGCTTTTCTGCCCGGGAATCTCCAGTCTGACTTCCTTCTTGAGTCTGTATAGGTGACTCTGCCTTCCCGGAGCTCCAAATCTCGGTCAGAAGGGGAACCAGTCCCGTTTACTCTGCACCAAGAGCTGCCACACCAAGGTGCCAGCAAAACCGCTGCTTCAGCCACAAGAGTCGCACTGGTGACCCGTGCTACTCCTCCAAACCTTGGTCAGAAGGGGAACCAGTCCTGTTTACTCTGCTCCAAGAGCTGCCGTGCCGAGGTGTCAGAAAAACCACTGCACCGGCCACAAGAGTAGCGCTGGCGACCCATGCAGCTCCTCCACTGGGAATCTTCTGCTCCGTGTGCAACCAAAATTTGTCTGAAAGTGTGGCATCCTTTTGTTCTCTGCGTTTTCACTGGGAGCTACAATCTTGAGATGTTAGCAGTCAGCCATCTTGGATTGTTCAGTCAATTCTGATATGTTGTGTCTTCCTTCTCATTGGTTGTAAAGAACATCTTTATTTCTGCCTTCATTTCAGTATGTATCCAGTAGTCATTCAAAAGCAGATTGTTCAGTTTCCATGTAGTTGTGCGGTTTTGAATAAGTTTCATAATCCTGAGTCCTAATTTGATTGCACTGTTGTTGAGAGACTGTTATGATTTCCGTTCTTTTGCATTTTCTGAGGAGTGTTTTCCAATTTTGTGGTCAGTTTTAGAATAAGTGCAATGTGGTGCTGAGAAGAATGTATATTTTGTGAATTTGGGGTGGAGAGTTCTGTAGGTGTCTATGAGGTCCGCTTGGTTCAGATCTGAGTTCAAGTCCTGGATATCCTTGTTAATTTTCTCTCATTGATTTGTCTAATATTGACAGTGAAGTGTTAAAGTCTCCCACTATTATTGTGTGGGAATCTGAGCCTCTTTGTAGATCATTAAGAACTTGCTTTATGTATCTGGGTGCTCCTGTATTGGGTGCATATATATTTAGAATAGATAGCTCTTCTTGTTGCATTGATCCCTTTGCCATTATGTAATGCCCTTCTTTGTCTCTTTCGATCTTTGCTGGCTTAAAGTCTATTTTATCTGAGACTAGGATTGCAACTCCTGCTTTTTTTTTTTGCTCTCCATTTGCTTGGTAAATCTTTCTCCATCTCTTTATTTTGAGCCGCTGTGTATCTTTGCATTTAAGATGGGTTTCCTGAATAGAGCACATGGATGGGTCTTGACTCTTTATCCAATTAGCCAGTCTGTGCCTTTTGATTAAGGCATTTAGCCAATTTACATTTAAGGTTGATATTGTTATGTGTGAATTTGATTCTGCCATTTTGATGCTAGCTGGTTGTTTTACCCATTAGTTGATGCAATTTCTTCACTGTGTCAGTGGTCTTTACAATTTGGTATGTTTTTGGAGTGGCTGGTACTGGTTGTTCCTTCCCATATTTAGTGCTTCCTTCAGGAGCTCTTGTAAGGCAGGCCTGGTGGTGACACAATCTCTTAGCAGTTGCTTGTCTGTAAATGATTTTATTTCTCCTTTGCTTATTAAGCTTAGTTTGGCTGCATATGAAATTCTGGGTTGAAAATTCTTTGCTTTAAGGATGTTGAATATTGGCCCTTACTCTCTTCTGGCTTCTAGGGTGTCTGCAGAGAGATCCACTGTAAGTCTGATGGGCTTCCCTTTGTGAGTAACCTGACTTTCTGTCTGATTTACCTTAGCATTTTTTCCTTCATTTCAACCCTGGTGAATCTGAGGATTATGTGCCTTGGGGTTGCTCTTCTTGAGGAATATCTTTGTGGTGTTCTCTGTATTTCCTGAATTTAATGTTGGCCTGCCTCGCTATGTTGGGGAAATTCTCCTGGATAATATCCTGAAGAGTGTTTTCTAACTTGGTTTCATTTTCCCTGTCACTTTCAGGTACATCAGTCAAATGTAGATTGGTCTTTTCACATAATCCCATATTTCTTGGAGGCTTTGTTCATTTCTTTTCACTCTTTTTTCTCTAATCTTGCCTTCTTGCTTTATTTTATTGAGTTGATCTTCAATCTCTGATATCCTTTCTTCTGCTTGATTGATTCAGCTATTAAAACAGGTATGCTTCATGAATTTCTCATGTTCTGTTTTCCAGCTCCATCAAGTCATTTATGTTCTTCTCTATGTTGATTATTGTAGTTAGCATTTCATCTAATCTTTTGTCAAAGTCCTTAGTTTCCTTGCATTGGTTTAAAACATGCTCCTTTACCTTGAAGAAGTTTATTACCCACCTTCTGAAGCCTGCTTTTGTGAATTCATCAAACTTATTCTCCACCCAGTTCTGTTCCCTTGCTGGTGAGGAGTTGTGATCCCTTGGAGGAGAAGAGGCATTCTGACTTTTGGCAATTTCAACCTTTTTGCACTGATTTCTTCCCATCTTCATGGATTTATCTACCTTTGGTCTTTGAAGTTGGTGACTTTTGGATGGGGTCTCTGAGTGGATGTCCTTTCTCTTGATGTTAAAGCTACTTCTTTCTGTTTGTTAGTTTTCCTTCTAACAGGCCCCTCTGCTGCAGGTCTGCTGGAGTTTGCTGGAGGTCCACTCCAGACCCTGCTTTGTTGGGAATCACCCATGGGGGCTGCAGAACAGCAAAGATTGCTGCCTGTTCCTTCCTCTGGTAGCTTCATCCTAGAAGGGTTCCTGCCAGATGTCAGCCAGAGCTCTCCTGTATAATGTGTCTCCCAGCCAGGATACATGGAGATCAGGGAATCACTTGAGGAGGCAGTCTGTCCCTTATCAGAGCCCAAGCGCTGTGCTGGGAGATCCGTTGCTCCCTTTAGAGCTGCTAGGCAAGGATGTTTAAATCTGCTGAAGCAGAACCCATGACTGCCCCTTTTCCCAGATCTGTTGTCCCAGGATGGTAGGGGCTTTATTTAGAAGTCCCTGACCAGGTGCTTCCCTTTTTCAGAGATCCTATGCCCAGCAATAAGGTAGTCCAGTTTACAGTCTGCCTGGCTGCTGAGTTGCCGTGGGTTCTGCCCAGTTGCTGTGTAAACTTCCTGGCAACTTTTACACAGGTGATGTTAAAACTGCCTACCTTAGGCTCAGCAATGGCAGCCGCCCCTCCCCACACTGAGCTCAAACATCTCAGATCAAATTGAGACTGTGCTGGCTGCAAAAATTTCAAGCCAGTGGATCTTAGCTTGCTGGTCTTTGTAGGGGTGGGACCCAGCAAGCCAAATCACTTGGCTCCTTGGCTTCAGCCCCCTTTTTCAGGGAAATGAGTGGTTCTGTCTCGCTGGCATTTTAGGTACCACTGGCATATGAGAATAAAAAAACTGCTGCGGCTAGAACAGCCACCCAGTTTTGTGCTAGAAAGCCAAGGCACTGGTGTTGTAGGCACAAGAGGGAATCTCCTGGTTTGCAGGTTGTGAAAACCATGGGAAAAGCGCAGTATCTCAGCCAGAGTGCCATAGTGTTGGGAATGTCTCTAATGGCTTCCCTTGGCTAATATTTTACATTTTTTGTACAAATGGAGTTTGTATAAAATTCCTTGGGCTTAAGCAATTCTCCCACCTCGGACTCCCAAAGTGTTGGAATTACAGGTGTGAGCCTCTGTTCTTGGCCTGTTTTACATTTTTCAATCATTATTCTGTCTGTTATATGATAGTTGCATTAAAGAGAGATATAAGTAGAATCAGGAAACCAGTGAGAAGGGTTTTATAAGTGTGAAGGTAGATAGGAAGATATCTGGAACCATGCTGTGCATGTGAAGAAGATGGGCAAAGACAAGTGGCTATATGAGAGAGATTTTAGAAGTATAACTAAGAATAGTTGCTATTTTTTTTTTTTTTTGGGTGGGGGAGACAAGCTCTTACTCTGTCACGCAGGCTGGAATGCAGTGGCATGATCTGACTCACCACAACCTCTGCCTCCCAGATTTCCTGCCTCAGCCTCCCCAGTAGCTGGGATCACAGGCACGTGCCACCACACCCAAGTAATTTTTGTATTTTTAGTAGAGACAGGGTTTTGCCATATTGGCCAGGCTGGTTTCAAACTCCTGATCTGAAATGATCCACTTGTCTTGGCCTCCCAAAGTTTTGGGATTATGGGTGTGAGCCACTGTGCTTGGCCAAGAGTTGCTCTTGAATTGCGGATTGAATATAAAACACAGGATTCAAAAATGTTCTTCAGGCTGGATGCATGGCTCATACTTGTAATTCCAGTGCCTTGGGAGGCTAAGGCAGGAGGATCAATTGAGGGCAGGAGTTTGAGACCAGCCTGGGAAACATAGGGAGGACATTTTCTCTATAAAAAGTACAAATAAAAAAATTACCTGGGCATGGTGGTATGTGCCTGTAATCCCCAACTACTTGGGAGGCTGAGGTAGGAGGACTGCTTGAGCCTAGCAGGTCGAGGCTACAGTGAGCTGTGATCACGCTACTGTACTCCAGCCTGGGCCACAGGGCAAAACCCTGCCTCAAACAAACAAAAAAACAAAATGTATATACAGAAAGCAGGTAGAAATCAAAGTGTCCATAAGTTTTTATGTAATTACCTCTAAAGTAGAGACCGAATTGGTCCTAGGGCCAAAAGTAGTTTGCAATACTTCCAGCAAAATCCCACCTAAAGACAATTCATCCGAGAGAGAGACTAATTTGGCCAGCTGACTGCTATCCATACATCTCTATGGGGAAATTTTACTGTTTGTCCTTACTGAGCTCCAGGAGTGGGGACAGCGTGTGATGGGTCTCCTGCTCTGCCTCTAGAATGTGCGCTAATAAGCATAGATACACTTCCATATGACAGCATTGAAGCAGGAAGAGAGCAGACCGCATCTTGCCTAGTAAAATAAACTCTATCCAAGGCTCTGTTTGTTCATGATCAGATAAAACACTTCCCATTTTATAGGAAAGAATGAGCAAGAAGGTAGGCTACAAATGTCATTCTCATGGCCATTTCCTAATGGAAACATGAAAGTGTATTTGAGATGGAGTCTCCTTCCGTTGCCCCAGCTGGAGTGCAATGGTGCGATCCTGGTTCACTGCAGTCTCTGCCTCCTGGGTTCAAGCGATTCTCCTCCCTCCGCCTCCAGAGTAGCTGAGATTACAGGCATGTTCTAGCATGCCTGGCTAATTTTTGTATTTTTAGTAGATACAGGGTTTCACCATATTGGCCAGGCTGGTCTCGAACTCCTGACCTCAGGTGATCCATCACCTCAGACTCCCAAAATGCTGGAATTATAGGTGTGAGCCACCTCTCCCGGCAGTATATTCTTACTGAGTTCACTTCAATATTATTTCTAGCTGGCTGTCACTGGGTTGATGGGCAATGAGACTGGTTACATTGTGGACTCAGGGTTCTCATCCTAAGCCCACAAAGTTTTGGCCTGGGTTGCAAAGATTAATATCGCACATTAATGGCTTTCCTTTAATTTAAACTTGAAGAAAGACAGCATCCTAAATATTTCTGAGAACTGGTAGTTGGCTGTTGGCTCAGAACTTGACTCCTGATGAAACTTTGTCACTACTTTTTCTTTCTAGTCTTTGTCTTTTAAACAAAGCTTCTTTCAAGACAGAATTCTCTGCTCTGAAAGTTCAGGGGCAATTGGCATTGCCCTCTTTTAATTAGAGCACTGTGGTACATTTTTTTCTACACCAAAAAAAAAAAAAAATCACCCACAAGGCTGAAAGCTTAAAAATACCTTTTAAATACATCAGTAAAATTTTATTTGGCCACTAAAATTAAAAAAAAAAATTTAAATACAGAAAGAAACACTTGCTGTAAAGCAGTTGGTTTCCTTTCCTGGTAAGAGAGCATATTTTTCGAGGAGCAGTTTGCCCAGCGATTAGGAGCCCAGACACTGAGCCAAATTGTTCTTCAGTAGGAAGTCTGGCTCCACCGGCTTCTCATTCCTAACTCTAAGCAAGACGTTTGATCCCTCTGAGCCTCAGTTTCCCCGTTTATAAGAAAAACCTATCTCCTAGCATATGGTTGGATTAAATACTAAGTACTTTAAAGAGTAATTGGAAATAGTAAGGTTAGGTAAGGGATCAGTAGAAAGTAGTCACTATCTAAGCAATAGCTAGTACTAATATTCTTAACTAGAAAATGTGATTGATCTAAAACTCTGGTTTTAAAGCATAGGTTTAAAAATCACACTTAAATGTATCCATAAGACCCATTTTGAACTGCTCGTTTTTTCTATGATTAAAATGAAAAAGAGATTTAACACAATTTAACAAAGGGAAAATGTACTCGTATGCAACTGGTTCTTGTCTCTGCTCCTGTTGGGGAATTTGCTGGGTAGTTAATAGTATCTTGCTTTGTTTTCAATTATTTGCTGAAAGTTTCCTGCTGTCAGATTCAGGACATAAGAACTACCTTAAAAGTCTTAAGAATCAATGAATAGTCATATTTATGTGTTCAAATGAGATAGTTCAGCCATTTTAAATTTAGTAAGGGAAAAAGTGCAGCTAATATGTCCTGAGGGATTATCCTCATTTTCAACTACAGTCAGAAATAATCACTCTGTCTAAATGACTTACCATACTGTTCCTAAATTTTCTCCTTTTTCCTTCTATATCATGACCCCATGGAGCCTTGCACAGCATAGAACATAAGGAAAAAGATTGAAAAGTGGTCTTTGCTTTCTCACCAACCCTTGAAATCCCCCCAACCAGGTTTGTGTTGTCATTACACAAGCAAACCGCTCTTGTCGAAGTCCCAGCAACCTCCATGTCACAACACCCAGTCACCAGTTCACGGTCTGTACCTTGCTTGACCTGTCTGAGTCATCCGTGGATCCGACAAAACTGTCGCCTTCGTGAAGCGTTTTTCATCTCTTGGCTTTTAGAACACCACATTGTTCTGGTTTTCCCCCTGCTTCAGTGGCTTCCCCTTCTGAGTTTTCTTTTCTGGTTCCTCTAACTCTGAGAAGCTACATGTCAGTGATCTTCTAAGGTGTAGTCCTTGGCCTTCTTTCTCTTCTGGTTTTACTCTGTCCCAAAGCAATTTCATCTCTTCTAATGGGTATAAACGTCAGCAATATGCCAGTGATTTCCAAATCTATATTTTTTTAGCTGTAATAGTTTTAAAACAAGTCCACAAATGTTTTGACACACCTCCTCCCTTTGAATAGGGGCCAGCCTTAGTGAATGATTTACTTCTAAGCAGAAAGAAGCAAAAGTGATTCTGTGGGACTTCTGAGACTAGATTGGGAAAGATAATGCAGGTTCACCCTGCCTCTGTCTCTTTTGGGATGTGCAACCTTGGAACACAACTACTTATGAGGAAACCAGGCAGCCACATGGACAGGCCATGTGTGGGAGTGCTGGCCCAGCCCCAGCAGATGGCTGATGGCCATCCCCAACCACCAGACAAGTGAGTAAGACAGGCTGCAGATCATTTCAGCTTCCAGCCTTCAAGTTGTCTCAGCTGATGCCAAATGAAGCAGAAACACGTCCCCATTAAGCCCTACTCAAATTACAGGATTGCAGGCAAAATTAATGTTGCTGTTGTTTTAAGCCACTAAGCTTTATTGAAGGGGGGAGTGTTAATGTGGCAGCAGGTAATCAGAGCACTATCTGGAAACTTCCTCTGTACTCCAGAACCTGCTCACCTCACATCCTCATTCAATCTATTATAGGAAATTCAACTTTATATGGCAAAAAAAAAAGCACTTATAATTTCCCCACAAAACCGACACCTCCCCATCTTCCCTAGCTTGTCTCAGTCACCACTTCATTGCTCAGGCAAAAACCTGGAAATCATCCCTGAATAAAGCCTTCTCCTTACTGCACATCAAATCTATTAGCAGCTATTGCAGTAACTACCATCAAAATATACCCCTAAGATGGCCATTTCTAAGTACCTCCCCATCGCCTCTTGTAATCATCATCACCATCACCTCTTGTAATGTCTGAACTGACATGATAGCCTGCTAAAGTACTTACCCTGTTCACACTGCTACAGTCTATTCACTGGTCAAGCATATCCTGTACACACGTGAATGGCTTCCCATAACACTTACGGTAATGTGCAGGTCTTACCATGGCCAACAAAGTCTCAGATGGACAGTCCTTTGCCTTCTCCTCCAGTTTTGTCTCCTACCCCTTGCTCATTTGGTTCATTTGATTCTGTCACGTGAGGTTTTTACATTTTCAGGAGCAGATTTTGCTCATTCCTGTCCCTGACTTGCTGGGTTTTGTCTGTCTGGAAAACTTTCCCTCAAATATTACTCATCTGAGACACTCAGGTCTCTGCTCACACATCATCTCTCATAGAGCCCTTCCTGTATATGTTAAGTCCTCTATCAGCTCCTATTACTCTATAGCCCATTGTGATATTTTGCATCCTTAAAGCACTTTTTAGGATCTGAAATCATATTTATTTGCTTACTGTTCGCTCTCTCCCAGATGAGATGATAGGTTCCCCCTGAAGGAACTTTCTCAGTCCTTTATGTTTCTGTAGTCCACAGTTGCCAGAGGCATGCACCACAGCTGTCAGCAGTCTTCTACATGTATCTGATAAATAGACTTTATTCAATAAAGGAATTGTTTAATCAATTAGTACCTACTGCTTCATTGAATCAGTTTGCGTTAAAAATCTGTGAAGCATTTTATTGATATTCAAGCTATTTCCATGGTTAAGAAGTTGCCCTCCTTACAATGAGGTCTTCTTGAATAAATTGGTATGACTCTGGACTATTTTGACATAATTAACGACTGTAATGTTACATGAAAGCCTTGGATATAATAAGTATAGGAACACTAAAATCTGTAATACAGTTCTAATACTACACTTTAGCCTAGGGGTTATTTATAAATTTGCATATGAATTTATATTTTCATACATAGTTTTCTTGTTTATTTTATATTTTTTGTTTGTTTTGTGATTTAGATGTTGTCAAGAACTGTAAACGTCTGAGACTTTACCCTACTTTCAAGCTACAAATTGGCTTGCCATAGATTTAGATGTGCTGACAAAAGCTGTGAGACCTGAGTGAGAGAAAAGAGAGTTTGTTGCTCACAGCAATAGTAGCAGTCAAGGTATCAGCTTTTAATTTCACTAACTCCTTTACTCCTAATTCCCAGAGTGAGAAAGCAAAGGCCGTAACACCTGCACATGCAGTGGATTGTATTACAGAAGAGAAATCCCAAATTTAGGAAACCTCAATCCTTTATAATGGATTGCAAGCAAATCTGCTCAGTCTTCTCTCAGAGACATTATCCATACTAAACTGCACAAAAAAACAAAACAGCCCTTTTCTCCAAAGGCAGACATTATCGGTCTTCCAAAGCTGTTTGCTTTAGCAACACCTTTGAAAGGACACTTAGAAAAATGCTATCAGTGGCACTGCTTATAAAAACATGCAAAAATGCAAAAGACTCAAGAAAAATTGTCCCTTATTGTGAACTGAAAATGTCCTCTCAAAATTCATGTTGAAGCCTTAACCCCCAATATGGAGGTATTTGAAGAATGCAGCCCTGGGAGGTAATTCGATTTTAATGAGGTTATGAGGTTGGGCCCCTCATAATGGTTAGTGCCCTTATGAGGAGAAAGTGAACATCTGTCACTGTCTTCCCAACTGTGTACAAAGAGCTTATGTGAGCACCCTACAAGATGGCAGTTGCCTAAGGCTAAGAGAAGCAGCCTCAGAATGAAACCTATCCTACTGTTTTGACCTTGGACTCCCCAGACCCCAGAACTGATAAACAAATCTCTGTTGTTTAAGCTACCCATTCCGTGATACTTTGTTATGGCAGACCAAGCTGACTAAAACATCTCCCAACTGACATTCCCCTTGCATTGTCTTTTATTTTTTAAGAAGGAATTTTTGGCCAGGTGCAGCAACTCACACCTGTAATCCCAGAATTTTGGGAAGCCGAGGCAGGAGGATCACTTGAGCCCAAGGGTTTGAGACCAGTCTGTGCAGCATAGTGAGACCCTGTCTTTACCAAAAAAAAAAAAAAAAAAAAAAATTAGCTAAGCATGGTGACATGCTCCTATGATCTCAGCTACTTTGAAGCTGAGATGGAAAGATCACTGGCACGCAGGAGGTCAAGATTGCAGTGGGCTATGATTCCACCACCACACTGCAGCCTGGGAAACAGAGTGAGACCCTGTTTCTATAATAAAAATAAAGGAGGATGTTTAAAATATACATAGCTAGCTAATAAAACTATTTCGGCAGAGAATTATTAGAATAAAAAGTGCCATTACTGCAGAAATATTAAAGCAAGACATCAAATGAAGTGAGATCTCAATTTTAATTGATTATTGGCTACTTAGCATTTTATTTACTTTTAAATAAATTGATTTTTGTTAAATATCAAATCTGGAATTCGTATAGATCTGGTACAGTGACTTATCGATGCATCAGAAACACACTCCTGTTGTTTTTCTGCTCTGCCTACCTTAGTGTTTTGGTAACATATGGTTAAAAGCAATGATCCTGCCATAGAGTTTGGTGTTGGACAATAGAATGGAATCATGAGTTAAAATGTTGATGCCACTATTTAATGCTAATGTCAATTTCGCCAAGCCATCTTGTCTCTTTGAGCGTCCAAACGCTGAGCTATAAAATGGCAATAATGGTAATATTCACGAGTTGTCATGAGAACTACAAAGATGAATGTGAGTGTTGGCAAACAGTGGATTTAAATATTGAGCAGAATTGATTTATTCACAGCATATTTATCATCTAAATTATAAAAGAACACACAATTTAAAAATATTGCAAGGTGGTGATTGTTATGTGACCAAGAAGAAACAACACATCTACTGAGTGCATAACTGTAACTTACATATTCTCACTTTTCAGGTGTGTGCACTGAAGCCACATTAAAGTATTCACTACTTCAGAGAAGTGCCTTTAGGTTTGAACTTCTAGGACTTTACACACACTGCTTCTCCTATTGACAATTACTCCTTCGATCTACACTTGCTAATCATTCTTCAAAGCCAAGTAACGTATTGTCTCTGGAATCTCTTTCTCAGACTTCTTGGGTCAACCGAGCTTTTCCATTGTGGTTATTGTTGTAATGTCTCATTTACCTTGCAGTTGAATCTATTTATCCTACTGAGCAGTGAACGCTTTCATGATTAGGGATACTATTTGATTTACCTTAGTCTCAATATGTAGAATTTTCTGATGTTTATACTTGCTGAAAGAAAGGGTAGAGTTGAGGGATAGGAAGATAAGGGGAAGAAAGAAGGAAGGGGAATTATTCAAAATTTAAACCCCGTTTTGAGATGTTTCTTATACCATTATGAATGAGAGCACGGACTCTGAAGCTATAGTACTGAGCTGATTTCCAGCTTTGTTCCCTATTAGTTGTAAGCTCTGAACATATTACTTATCTTTACTATGCTCCATATTCTTCATCTGTAAAATAAATATAATATTACCAGCTATTTCCTAGTTTTTGTGAGGATTAAATAATCAATATCTACAAACAACCTAGAATTTTGCATATACTGCAGTGACCACTCAACAAGCATTAGCCATTGCTATTAATATTGATGCACTTCCCTCTAACATCACTACCAAATAATATGTGATGACTAATCATAATCTCAGAGATTAATTATGTGTCAGTTGACATCTTTGAGGTATTTCTTGTTAATGGTCATTTTGACCAGGTGGTGTGCCAGTTGTCAATAAGGGAAGCTTGTAAAGAATATGACCTCCCAAAGATGGTGAAACCCCGTCTCTACTAAAGAATACAAAAATTAGCTGGGCGTGGTGGTGCGCACCTGTAGTCCCAGCTACTCAGGAGGCTGAGGCAGGAGAATTGCTTGAACCCAGGAGGTGGAGATTGCAGTGAGCTGAGATTGCACTGCTGCACTCCAGCCTGGTGCCTGGCGACAGAGCAAGACTCTATGGTCCTAAAAGAATAGGACCATACATTTTGGGAAATTTGTCCTCTGTTTGTAATTTAATTGTGACCATTATTACAGATGATTTTCCAAGTTTATTTTTATTTTTGCTATGTGTTATAATACTTTTCTTGGAAAATACAACCTGCTGAGTTTGAGAAAACTAAAACTCCTTATTCTTTACTGAGCTTTCCTGGAAATCACTATAATTTTGAAACTAATGCAAAACTCTTGGTCAGATGTTTGTTTTGACCCAAATCCCTCTGGTAGGAAACAAGATTTAGTGATATTTCCAGGACTTTACTAAATCCACAAGAATAGAGCTTATATCATCCAGTATATCCTTTCTTTACAGATGCAGAAGGCCTGTGCAGAGGCACAAAGTCTAAGACCATTTTGCCTTTTACGAAGACCAGTTCTGTAATGTAGGTTTTTCAATTCCCAGGTGCTCTCAATTCACAGTGTTAAATGAAAATGTCAGTTATGGATACTACATTTTATATTGCCACTTTATTATTAAACATTTTCTCTTTCTGCTTCAGGCAAAATATTTTGTACCCTAAATAAAAAGTCAAATTTTTAATGTTATATAAGATGAAAACATGGTAGGAAATTTAAAAAATAGACATTACACTGAATGATTTTATTATTTTGATTCTTGTCTAGTTTTTTCTAAGCATAGATGATTGAAAAAAATACAAATATTTATCAACTAGACTGTTTAAGATTATAGACTAATGCTTTATAATACCTAAGTACTGTTTTAAGCAATCACGCTACTTACTCACACCTGCAGCCTTGATTTCATATATGGAACCTGTATCATTTTATTTTAAATAGATCCCAATGTTCATCTTCTACTTGGTCTGGCATTGACCTGTGATGTTGTCATAAGTCTGTCATCCCCTGATAGCTATCCCAGGCTGTTCCCATTCCACATGGGGAACCTACGGGGACAGTAAAACATGCTCCATGACACTGTGACATTGTCTGGAGAAGGATGTTAATTCTTTATGAACATTCCCATGAAGAAATCTGACCTCTGTTCATCACAAACAGGAACTTTTTTCCTTTTTTTTTTTTTTTAACCGGAAGGTAGAGTGAGAGAGGAAACATTCTTGATGGGAGAAGTGGTATTGGAAATTCAGTTTGCTGGCTCTTGGAACAATTATGGGAAGCCCCACAGAGCATGTCCTTTTTACTAGAATAATAGAAAGCACTTCCACTTCTGTGTGGAAACAGCAGTTCAAAGACAGGACACAGAGTCCCTAAGTTCTGGCAGCTTTTAAATAGTGTGTCTGTATTTTTTATTTTTTTCCTTTTCCCTCACTGGTAAACTGAAAGAGGACTCACCATGTAGGCAAATTGTGCATTATGGATTTCATTTATAACCCACCATGATAGTTGCTTTTGGAAATTTAAAAAACTGGACTATCTGGTCCCATTTGTGTATTCAATAAATAGGCATTAATCACTTTCTCCACAATGCAGGCATCATATTACAACAAGTAAGACAAATTTGCCTTCCCTCAAGAAATGTATAGTCTAGACAAACATGAATTGAAAAGCACATTATTCTGGAGGGCAAATAGGAAATATGTAATCAAATTGCAATGAGTGAGCAACCTGTCTTCTGGTATTTATGTAAGGGGAATTCTCACTAAGCTCTTCAGGGCCCATACACCAGATCTTCAGCTCAGCCCTTTTGAAGTCAGCAATAAGTTGGAGGCAATATAGGTCCCATTGCAAAAGCACACTGTAGGATGCTTTGCCACAGTTAGAAGCAAAGAACCAGATGTAACAAAATAATACAAATATACCTTAAAAACACATAGTGCTGAGTAAGTCTGAAAGGAAAAAACAAAATAATCTCTAACAATACCATACATGTAAATTAAAATACATGCACACAAAGCAACAATGCCCATTTACCACACAAATTAAAAGATACACGGAAACACGTTAAAATGACAGCCTATGATGTGGAGGGGCATGGGAGTACAGACCGTTGATGAAGAGAGAGAGAGAGAGAGAGAGAGAGAGAGAGAGAGAGAATGAGACGGATCTTTGCAGACCACTAATGATTATGTAGCGCAAACTAAGTGTGAATAACTCAATCTCCAACTAAAGTCCTAAAATGGATAAGAAGAGCAAAAGCTAATTATGGTGCAGAGCAGTAAGTTTGCCTAGATTGTAGTATGTACAGAGAGTTCATAAAATCAGCCATGGGGGATTCAGCCAAATGTCCTAGAGGAGTTGACATCAGACAGTCTTAAACACTCAATCTAATCACTGTAGCTATTTTTCCCACCACTTCTGTGCCGATCCTTGCCTTTGAATTAATTTAACTTTATTCCTAGTAAATTAATCCCTAGTAATTTAAGAAGCCCTTTCTTTCAGTAATATTGATAACTCATTTTATTCATTACAAAGGAAGTGGGATGGGTACTATTGCAAATTGAGAAACAAAAGTTCAAAGAATAGCTGTCTTTATCTGTTTATCTGGATTTATGGTATTGAGATCGAGCACACCATTCTTAGACACCAATCTCCTTGATCACGGCAGTCTCTGTCTCACTCAGGGGTTCTGAGGTATAAACTCATGCTACGTGCTGATCATCCTACTGTGAATTTGTGCCTAGGGTCAGTTCCTTGGCTCTTGCACTATTTTGTTTTTGTTTGTTTGCTTGTAAGACACAACCTTGCCTTTCCCTTCCAACAATCAGGTCCCTGGCTTACTCCACCGTGGTCCAGTCAAGTGAGACCCACCACTTGATTCCTTTTTATCTCTGGGAGTGTGTACTCTCTGCTTTTACCCAGAGTTTTTAGAAAGCAGAAGCATGCCCTGTGCGGAGCCAAGCAGCAAAGCTTACTACCTGATGCTGACAGTTTATCATGAAAAGATTTGCCTTTTCTGCCTTGCTAGACCTCTCTCTTCCCCTCTCACCTTTCAACATTGGTCTGTGGACACCTTCTTCCTTTTTAGTCTCCTTGTGCCTGTTCTGTCTGCCAGTCTGGCCTTTTCCCTGTACTGTAATTCCAGGATGCCCCCAGAATGTATCTGATGCAGGCTTCTGGGAGAGGCTAAGTGTAAGTGATTATGCTATGGGCCCTGAAGCTAGGCTCCCTAGGTTCAAATTCAGATGTTCAACTAACTCATTGCAGAGAAACAAACAAGTTATTTAACTTCAGTGCCCATGGGATGGCAAGAGGAATATAATATATTAAGGTTCAAGGTTTGTATACACATTAAAATAATTAAAGTATGCAAAGTCCTTATACCAATATCTGCTATGAAACAAGTACTCTGGAAATGTTATCCATTCTGTTATTACCTACTAGTTTCATTCTCCCTGAGATGCCTATCTCATTGTTAACAGTTCTGGGCCTGGGAACCAACAACAAAAAAATTTGATGACATCTCTTTTGTTTTAACTAAAAAGAATTGTTTTGGGCAGAATGAAATGTAGTATAGTGGGAAGAGCCCAGAATATGATTCCAAATGACCTAAGTCAAAGTCACAGCTGTCCCTTCCTCACTGTGTGATGCTGAGGAAGTTTATCTGTCTTGGCCCATTTCCCTGTTTATGGAATGGAAATAATAATGACCTCTGCCTCCCAGGATAATTGTGTGGATTCAGCAAGGTAAAGGTTGCAAAAGCCCTTTCATAAATGGTATTATTCTAGCATCTGTTACTGTTGTCATTGTTATCTTTCATTTGTTTCATGCCTCTAGAAACTGTCATAATGCTTCCTGCAGAGTCAATGAATGATAACAAACTTGATCTATTATGATGGATAACTTTCACAATTTGAATTAACTGGTCCAATTCATTGTGAGGAAAAAAATCAGTGTGTAAAGCTAAGTCCATCACTGATACATTATTTTTTAAACGTAAAAAACAGGTACCACATACCCTACAAACACAAATTTATTTTTGTCTTCCCATTTCTCACTTTCATTTTTTTCTTCATCAGTTACTAGAATCAAGGGTAGAGAGAAATTAAGAAAAGCCAAGATGTTCTTAGAATATATGTTGGCCATATCCTTTAATGATCATAATTATCTTGGGAAGCAGGAGACATAGTGTTATATCTTTTTGTAGATAAGAACCAGGAGAGTAGGGAATTTCCATCAAGATCATCTGGCTAATTGGTTGAATTGAAGGCTATAATATAGGTGGCTGGGCTCTTAGCCTATACTAAGAAGCAGCTCAAGATTTCTTTTTTCATAAATATTAAGGAGAATGTATATGTATTATCCCAGATCTTTGCAATGCGATAAACAGAACACAGTAAGTGAATGTGTTTGTGTTATTTGCAGGGAAGGGGATAACATTTTAGAGGAGGGAAAATTTTATGTAAATACCTGAACAGATAGTCTTCATCACCCTGTAATGGAATATATTGCAATGCATTCAAGCTTTATTTCAAGTTCACTAAAATTTCAAGTTCTCCAGCTAGATCTATGCCTGGAATGAATACCTTTGTCCTCTTATACCCTGAGTCTTTCTCAGATTAGCCTATGAAACTTAATCAATATGGTGTAGCGGAAATGAGAATCATGACAGTTCTTTAATATGAGTCACCCATGAATGAACCGTAGTATAATGGGAACAGCCCAGAATCGGATTCCAAATGACCTAGGTTAAAGTCATCAGTACTGTGTTCATTCATCTGTTTAATGCCCTTTTAGTATGAGTTTCATGTATTTCCTGAGATGCTCCCAGTAGAGTCTGATGAGAGAGAGGCTTTCAAACAGCAGGACTATTTGGAACAGCCGGCAAAAGCATCCTGAATAAAATAAGACTATTTAAGAACCCAAGTATAGATGGCAGCTTTCAAGAGCCCATAAGAGCTGAAAGGAAAGAGTATAGTGATTATTATGGCCCTTTTTATTTCCTGACACAACCCACCAAAGACGTACTCCCTTTACCTTCCTCCTGCCATTAAATCCTCAAAGTCTAAGTGGACTATTTCATGGGGGGAGAAAAGATACTTCAACAATTGCAGATTTTATTTCGAAATAAATTACTTTTTTCTTTTATTTTTTAAGCATTTTTTATTGTATTTTAGATTCTGGGGCACATGTGCAGATCCTGGAAAGGTGTTTTGCTGCCTCCATCCCCCTATCACCTATACCTGACATTTCTCTCCACTGTATCCCTTCCCACCCTCCCTCCCACTATCCTCCCCTAGCCCCTGACAATGGACCCTGATATGTGATGCTCTCCTCTCTGTGTCCATGTGTTCTCATTGATCAACACCTGCCTTAAGTGAGAACATGCAATGTTTGAATTATTTTTAATATCAAAATGTTACTAACTTGTCTTTATCAAACCCAAGTGTTTTTATGCTTGTGGTAAGCTTTAATTTCCAAATGCTAAATCATACCTATAAGTTCTCTGCCTGCTCTCATTTGTTTTATAGAAAGGAAATAAAAAATTGTACATATATGTAAATATTCTTTTGTCAAAGTCTATGACATATTGAGTCATCAAAGACCCATAACTGCATTACAAATTCAATTATCAGATTATATTTCTCTTACCAATTTACTGAATAATGTATCTATCCAACACATTTTTGTTCAAAGTTTTGTCTAGCTACATTAGTTTCCATTTTATACACAGAGTTTTCAAACAACTAAAGTATTAAAGGCTGATTAGCTCCTTACCTGAATATTAATATATAAGAGCAATGGCAAATGTTAGTTTCTTACATTTAAAAAAAAAAAAAAAAAAAAAAAAAAAAAAACTTATCAAGGACTCTGGAACCAGGCCATTTGGATTCAAAGTCAGGCTCTGACATTTACTAACTATGACACTTTGGTTAAGCTTCTGAAACTGTGCCTCAGTTTCTATAATTATAAACTGGGATAATAATAATACCTCTCTTATAGTACTATTATACAGAAAAAATATGCCAATATTTGTAAACCACTTTGAACAATTTTTGACACATTCCAAGTTTTATAAGTCCTAAATAATATACATAAATAAATTATATATACATGTATGAATATATATAACTTATTTATATGTATGTATGCAAATATATGAATAAAGAATACATCAAATTTCTCAAAATGTCTCTCTGAAGTTCAAACATTATAAACCTATACATGTGTAATTCTTAGTCTCTTGAAATTTGATCTTTCAAAAACTAAAAATTCCATTTTGTTTGTATTTATTGTTAAATACTGAAATTTAAATTTAATTTTTACTACTAAAATGTAAAAGGGGTGTAAATATTATCCTTAAGAAAACTTGTATTAGACAAAATCTATATCAAAGAAGATAACCTTTAGCTAATTAAAAAAAATTTTAATGTGGATAATATGAATTATTATTGTTAATGTGGATAATATGAATAAATATTTAAGACAAACTCTTTGTCTTAAACTAAAGATGGAAAATAAATTGCAAGGAGCTATAAATGTCCCTGATAAGACTCAGTGAAGTTTCCATTAGATTTTCCAAGATAGGATTGTTAAGATAGGATTCATAACAACAACTACAAGGTCAATGTGGATAAATATTGAAATGAGTTCCTGCATATGTCATACCTTTTTTATGGCACCTGTTAATCCAATGTAAAGATAATTTCAAGTTTTCTCTCACCTTCTAAATCTGTTCATTCACTGACACTTACTGATCTTGCATCTGAAAGGTTTGAAACAACCACTTGTCCTTTAGTTCTTCTGACACTGTCTTAGTTGAGATTCTGCTCATTTCTCACATAAACTATTTCTATAAGTTATTCCCTCTAATCTGTGCTCTGTATGCTCACAGTTTATCTTTTTGATACACTGATCATTGTCATCTTAAAAATTCCGACGCCTCTAAAGTATAAAGTTTGAAAGCTGCGGCAAAGTAAACAAGGTCACCCGAAAGTCAGTTCTAACTTACCTTTTCCTCATTGCTGTATGCTACTTTCTTCTCCTCCATGTTCCTCTATAGCCTGTTAGTAGGCGAAACTCATGACTATTCCTTGAACAAGCTATGAAGCTTTTAATATCTCTATATCTTTCATTCAAGTTATTTCCTCTGTTTCTGATGCCCACAATTTCTGATGTCTTCTTACTCTCAGTTTAGAAGATTCTTGGTTGAACTAAGTCTTTAGAGATAACTGTTCTCTAAAGACTTCCCTTAAATCACTTCTCAATTCCCATACCACTTGGCAGATGTATTTCTTATAAAAATCCATATGATATAATTGATTGTTTATATATATGTAAAGATATAGGTATACATCTTCCCCACTCCTTGTAAGTTTGCAGAGCCAGGCATATTATAAAAATATTGTAACCCTAGGGTCCATTCCGGCCAGGGTTGTGGTAGAAGTTTAGTCAGGATGTATGTGTGTGTGCTTTTGTCTCTGTGTGTTTTAATAAAGAAAATGTCATTTTCAGCTTTGAAGCTAATTGGCTGAATCTCTCTAGATGGCTCTATTAGTTTCTCTGTATTCTTTAAAATGAGATTATGTAAGAGATCCTTCTCTGACTCAAGAATTTTATAGTTTTATAAAAGTAAAACAAAAAATAATTGCAAGTATACTCAAAATAAACATACTCTATCAGGTTTAAAGGTGCAAATGTCCTTAGATACAGACAGACAAATATTAACATGTTTGTAGCCACTTACCTAATCAAGCTAATACTAAGTGGAGATCTCTCCTTCATTATACTTAAAAAAGTTTTTGAAGCCCTTTCATGAACTTATTAATCAATGTGATAAAAGGAAGGAAAAGGACTATCCTGGAAAGAGGAGAAACTGAGAGCATAGAGATCAACTCTAGCACTACTTTAAATTTTCAGTTGTAGGATGACTGGAGTTTTATTAGGGTACAAGTTGCACTTTGAAGGGGAGTTCTAGGGATATTAGGCTTTACAGTTTTACAGAATGCAAACATTAAATGGGATATCAGGAAAACTGATTACGGAAACACCTAGGCTTTGCAACTATCTTCTTTTTAAAGAGGCTACAGTTAAAAAAAAAAATTCCTAACTTTTTGTTTGTCTTAAACTAAAGATGGAAAATAAATTGCAAGGAGTTATAAATGTCCCTGATAAGACTGAGTGAAGTTTCCATCAGATTTTCCAAGACAGGATTGTTAAGATAGGATTCATAACAACAACAACAAAAAAGATTTTTTGCCAACCACAATGACATTTTAGATGCAGAAATTTTTTAAAATCTTATTTTGTGATCAGATCCAAAAAATTTTAAATGATAGTTCAATTTGATACGGTATTGTTAGTTATTATTGTTATCCTCAACCAAATACAACATAACCTAGTGCAGCAAAACAAAGCTAAGTTAAAGGGCATTTTTTATATACTCTTTTCTTATCTTCAAAGCATTACACTGATTACACTGAAGAATATGAAAGAGCTGGAGACAAGGTCTTTGATGTTCTAAGGAAGACAGGAGTAACACACAGACAACCTATAGGCAACATACGCAAGGCCAAAATAACATACCTCCGTAAACGCCAAGGAATACAAAGCTGAGAGCTGATCTCATAGAAGAGAAGTTGGTTTGGGAAGGCATCTAGGAGCCTCTAGCAAGGTCTTAGAGGAAGGAAAGCTCGGGTCAAGCAGCTGAGGAATGAGAGCCTTCCAGGCAGAGCAGCAACCTTAGCAAAACATATCCCAAAGTAGTGTTGGACCAGATGTGTGCCAAAGCTGGGAGTAGCTTGACTCAAGTGAAGAGATTCTGAGATCTGACTTGGAAAGAGAGAACGGGTGGAGATTCATTTAGAAACATCCTTGGATAACATTCACATTTAGCCCTAGCAGTGAAGGAGAGCCAGAGTTGACATTAAACTTCTCATCTCTGCACTCCTGTAATCAGCAATGTATTATGAGTTCCCTAGCATATATTACTGCAAATTTCAATTCAGTTTAGTCTTCAGAGTTCTCTAGGAGTCTGAACACTTGCTCTTGCATTTAAAACCCTTCACAAATTACTGTTCCAGTCCAGTGCCCTACTTCTCTCCCATATAAAATTCCTACACAGCCATACTGAACTTGGATATAGGTAAGGACATTTCTTTGGTTTTATTTTGGATAGGGGGAGGTTCAGGGCTTTTGCGTGGGGAGGTTTGCACAAAAGAGAATGATTTTAAGTATTTCCACCATTGCTACTATTTTCACTTCTGCCTCAAATATCTTTCTCACTCCTATCACTTTGTACCCTCTCCATCCTTCATAGTCCTGCTGTAGTCCTGCACTTTTCATGAAGCCTTTCCAACATCCCAACTACCCATGGTAGTTTCTCCTCTGCACACTTTTTAATGTTGTGCATATTACTTGTAACACCTATTTAGTACCGAAATGCTTATTGTTGTTATCTTTATGTATACAGTTTATGAGTATAGTTGTATATATACTCATAAATAGGTAATAAGCAACTGGAGGAGAGAGATTTCTTGTGTATTTTTTTATTTCCTACAATGCCTTGTAGATTTTAAGTGTTCAGTGAAAATTAATATATTGACTTTTCAGAACGTATGAAAATGGGACTTTGCCTTTTAATGTTTTGTCTCAGTATCTTGTTAAGCTCCTAATATATTTTTATTCCACATAAATAAGTTGAATAAACAAAGGCTAACAATGAAGTGGAAGAAGCACAGTCTTTGTAATCATACAGACCTAGGTTCAAGTCAAGCCTTTCCCACTACAAATTTTGTGATGACCTTGGGGACATTCTCAACCTCTCTAAGCTGTATTTTCCTCCACTACCAATGAAGTAATAAATACATAAATTGCAAAATTGTTGCAAGAGAGCGCACAGAAATCCTAGGTATTCCGTGAATGTTCTCTAAAGTTTTTCCATTCTACTGCTAAAACAAGTTAAAATGGAGACCAGGTCTTAAAGAGTTCCTGCAAAGAAAAAGCCAGTAAGGCCTCATAGGTAATTCAAACCTTGGAAGACTTGCAAGCATAGGCAAACTTAACTTGAGCTATTAACATTTCTTATAAATGCCTACATTAGAGAAGAAACAAAACTTAAGTGCAAGCAATCAGAAACAGCTAACAAACTTATAACTAGGGACTTTCCGAAAAGGTAGACCAAATAAGGCAACTGTGTAACTGTAATCAATCTTCATTTTATTTTCTTTTATTTTTTTACTTCTGTGTTTGTTCTATAAAAGCCTCCTTCTTGCATTTCCTCAGTGGAGCTCCAGAACCACTTCTGATTTGGAGCTGCCCAATTTATGAATCAATGTTTGCTCAAATAAACTGTTTATATTTGTGTGTGTGTCTCAATTTCTTTTTAATACTACTTATATGCAGGCCATTTTCCCTTATTTGCTTAAAACATGAGCACCTGGCTACTTTTCTTCCTCGCCACTACCATTACTATTATCATTTTGGGAATTCAACATCTGGGCATATCAGGTCTGTTACTGACCTACACGAGTATAAACCATTCACTCATCTAGGTCGGAAACAGACCTGGTATACCCACCTCTCAATTCTTCAATCTCCTCCCTTCCAAAGCCTTCTTTCTTTCACTGCTTGTCCATTGACTCCCTTGGTTATACATTAGACCTTAGCACATACTATCTCCAAAACACTGATTCCAAACAACTTACTCTGACCACGCCACCACTTCTTAAAATTCCAACCGAACTATTTTAGATTTTCCACTGCAACACTTATTTACTTCACTTGCATTCCAAACTTTTGACTCCACCAACCACCCCTTTTTGCCCTCCTCACTTTTCCCCTAACCCAACACAGATTTCAGATTTCATCCCTGAGATTACTCATTTGCATATACCCTTAATTCTCTTACCCTTCTAGCCTTCTATTGTACCCTTTTGCAAAACCCCAATTCAAACTACATCTTACTCATCACCTACCAGAGCAGTTGAATATGGCTAAAGAATATTATACAAACATGCTGAAGTTTCACTTTAATTAGACAGCCCAAAATTTCCTGGAAATTCTATACTTCCCTGGCAAATGTGCTTTTCTACCATACAAAATAAAAATCCATTCACTCTCTGGGTCAGTCATCTAATACCTTCCTTTGCTTTTTATTGCCTGCCAAAATAAAAGGAATTCTTAAAAGTCTATCAAATTTGATCACGGTATAGCATCTGCCTCCATAAACTTTGCATTTACTTCTTTTATACTGGGAGTTATTAGGCAGGCAAATTCCCTCTCTTGTGCACTGCATCTCATTCCTCTTACCTAAGCAAGGATTTTATTTCTTCTATAATTACCTTTCTGCTTCCTGTCAATTGCTTATTTTATGTCCCATATGTAAGTCATATTCCTAAATATATTTGTATATGTAGTTAATATTCATATACTCAAATTTCTTTTCAGTTCCTATCCCATTCCTGTGCTCTCTTTTGCGCAAAAGCTCTTCAAAATAATTTTTACATATTCTCTTCAATTTCTCTCTTCCTAATTCTCTTTGATTCACTCTGTCTTTAGCCCCTGTCGGAGTCATCAATGAATTTTATCTTGCTAAATTTAGTGATCAATATTCTGTTCTCCTTGATCTTTCTGCAGATCCCAGTATGATTGACCTCTTCTTTATTCCTAAATCTTTTCTTTCACTTCATTCTAAGACACTGTCCTCTTTCAGTGTCGTTGCTGCTCCTCCTTCCTTTCTTTTGCTGGCCCCCTTCTTCCGACCCCTGATTGTTGTAGTGCCTCAGGGAGCAGTTGGCTTTCTAACTGCCTGCACAATTGACAGAGATATCAACTACCCTCTCAAACTGACATGAACCTTTTAAATCCTCAAACTCATTCCTAGTCTTATCCAGTCAAGTTAACGGTATCATTATTCAGCCAGTTGCTTAAACTTATCATTCTCGAGTTCTCTTTTCCACTCAGTCTACATTCAATCCACCTGCAAGTTTTGGTGGTGGTTCTATCTTCAAAAAAAAAAAAAAAAAAACTGATATTTTTTGTTTTCACTTTTGACATACCATAGTCTCTTTTATAAAGCAGTCAGAATGATATGCTTAAAACATAAACGAGATCATACTATTCACTTTTTTAAAGCCCATTACCATCTTTGCTGTTTTACTTAGACAAAAGAGAAAATCAAACTATTATTTATACTTGGGACCTCTATCTGGAATTCTCTTCCCCAGGGTTTTGCACACATCAGTCTTTTTCATCTTCCAGTTCTCTGCTCAAATGTCATCTCCTCTGTGAGTCTCCTCCAAACACCTTTTCAAAAATACTCTCTTCCTCTATTTAGAATTGTCCACCTTCTTACCTACTTTATTTTCTTCATACCCTTTAGTAACACGTAAAATTATATGTTTAATTATCTGTTTCACTACATTCTAAGCTCCATGAATGCAAGAACTTAAATTCTCGTGTTTATCACTGAGTCATCAGTACCTAAAAGAGGAACTTAGCACATGCTATGTACTGTCAAATCACTGTTGAATGAAAATATTTAAATACCAAATTCTATGGCTCTTCTTTCTCAGTCTTGCTAGTTCACCTAATGGTATTCATTTCTATTGCCAACATTCCAATTCAGGCCTGGCATTATCTTGCTCCTGCTCACCTATGTCTCTCATGTTCTGTCTTCCTTCAATTCATTTTACATGCTGACTTCCATTAATTTTTTTCATTTAACAGAATTTAACGGAATAGTGAATGATTCTCAGATTGGGCAGTCCCCAGAATCAGAATAGGTTCAGAGTGACTCTGGGGCTGTCATGTGTTTGTGTAACATTTATGAACAGAAAAAGGAAGTGGCCTGTGATGTACAGAAACAGCTAGATTGGTTACAGATGTTTCTGTATTTGCCGTATTTGGGTATTTGCCTTATCTGAACCTGGTTTGAAGAGCTGGTGGCCTGTAATTGGCTGAGACTTGACTACTACTGTTTTTCTTTGTTTTTCAAATTTTTATTTTAGGTTCGGGGGTATATGTGCAGGTTTCTTACATAAGTAAATTGTGTTTTTTTTCGAGGTTTGGTGTCCAATTGATTTTATCACCCAGGTAGTGAGCATAGTACCCAACAGGTACTTTTCAACCCTCATTTCCCTCCTCCATCCCCACTCAAGTTAGGCCCTGGGTTTATTGTTCTCACCTTTGTGTCTATGTGTACTCAATGTTTAGTTCCCACTTATAAGTGTGAACATTCAGTGTTTTGGTTTTCTGTTCCTGCATCCTTGAGGTTTTGCCACACTGTCTTCCACAATGGTTGAACTGGCGTGAGATGGTATCTCATTGGGGTTTTAATCTGTACTTCCCTATGTATGTGAATATGTATATGCATACAATTACATATTCACAGTAGCCACAGTTCAAATTAAACTCCTTAAATTTAATCCCTTGAGAGTACTCAACTCTAAGCAAAAAGATGAAATAATTTTTTTTTTATTATTAAGCTTTAAGTTCTGGTATACATAGGCTGAACATGCAGGTTTGTTACATAGGTATACATGTGCCATGGTGGTTTCTTGCACCCATCAACCCATCATCTACATTAGCTATTTCTCCTAATGCTATCCCTCCCCAAGCACCCAACCCCTGACAGGCTCTGGTGTGTGATGTTTTCCTTCCCGTGTCCATGTGTTCTCATTGTTCAACATCCACTTATGAGAACATGTGGCTTTCGGTTTTCTGTCCTTGTGTTACTTTGCAGTGAATGATGGTTTCCAGCTTCATCCATGTCCCTGCAAAGGACATGAACTCATCCTTTTAATGGCTACATAGTATTCCATGGTACACATGTGCCATATTTCTTTATCTAGTCTATCATTGATGGGCATTTGGATTGGTTCCAAATCTTTGCTATTGTGAAAAGTGCAGCAGTAAACATACGTGTGCATGTGTCTTTATAGTTGAATGATTTTTAGTCCTTTGGGTATATACCCAATAATGGGATTGCTGGGTCAAATGGTGTTTCTGGTTCTAGATGCTTGAGGAATTGCCACACTGTCTTCCACAATGGTGAACTAATTTACACTCCACCAACAGTGTAAAAGCATTCCTATTTCTCTACATTCTCTCCAGCATCTGTTGTTTCCTGACTTTTTAATGATCACCATTCAAACTGGCATGAGATGGTATCTCATTGTGGTTTTAATCTGCGTTTCTCTAATAAACAGTGATGATGAGCTGTTTTTCACATGTTTGTAGACCACATAAATATCTTCTTTTGAGAAGTGTGTGTTCCCGTCCTTCACCTACTTTTGGATGAGATTGCTATATTTTTTTCTTGTAAATTTGTTTAAGTTCCTTGTAGCTTCTGGATATTAGCCCTTTGTGGGTTAATGGAAAAACTGCAAAATTTTTCTCCCATCCTGTAGGTTGCCTTTTCACTCTGATGATAGTTTCTTTGCAGTGCAGAAGCTATTTAGTTTAATCAGATCCCATTTGTCAATTCTGGCTTTTGTTGCCATTACTTTTAGTGTTTTAGTTATGAAGTCTTTGCCCATGTCTATTTCCTGAATGGCACTGCATAAGTTTTCTTCTAGGGTTTTTTATGTTTTAGGTCTTTTGTTTAAGTCTTTAATCCATCTTGAGTTAAGTTTTGTATAAAGTATAAGGAAGGAGTTCAGTTTCAGTTTTTTGCATATGACTAGCCAATTTTCCCAATACCATTTATTAAATAGGGAATCCTTTCCCCATTGCTTATGTCAGGTTTGTCAGAGGTCAGATGATTGTAGATGTGTGGCGTTATTTCTGAGGCCTCTGTTCTGTTCCATTGGTCTATATCTCTGTTTTGGTACCAGTACCATGCTGTTTTGATTACTGTAAGCTTGTAGTATAGTTTAAAGTCAGGTAACATGATGCTGCCAGCTTTCTTTTTTTTTTTTTTTTTTTGCTTAGATTTGTCTTGGCTATGAGGGTTCTTTTTTGGTTCCATATGAGATTTAAAGTAGTTTTTTGTAATTCTATGAAGAAAGTCAGTGGTACCTTGATGGGGATAGCACTGACTCTACAAATTACTTTGGACATTATGACCATTTTCATAATATTGATTCTTCCTAACCATGAGCACGGAATGTTTTACTATTTGTGTCCTCTCTTACTTCCTTGAGCAGGGGGTTGTCGTTCTCCTTGAAGAGGTTCTTCACATCCCTTGTAAGTTGTTTTCCTAGGTATTTTATTCTCTTTGTAGCAGTTGTGAATGGGAGTTCACTTGTAATTTGGCTCTCTGTTTGTCAATTATTGGTGTATGGGAATGCTTGTGATTTTAGCACATTGATTCTGTGTCTTGAGACTGCTGAAGTTGCTTATCAGCTTAAGGAGGTTTTGGGCTGAGACAATGAGGTCTTCTAAATATACAATCATGTCATCTGCAAACAGAGACAATTTGACTTCCTCTCTTTCTATTTGATTACCCTTTATTTCTTTCTCTTGCCTGGCCAGAACTTCTGATACTATGTTGAATAGGAGTGGTGAGAGGGGACATCCTTGCCTTGTGCTTGTTTTCAAAGGGAGTGCTTCTAGCTTTTGTCCATTCAGTATGATATTGGCTTTGGGTTTGCCATAAATAGCTCTTAGTATACCTAAATATGTTCCATCAATACCTACTTTATTGAGAATTTTTAGCATGAAGGGGTGTTGAATCTTATTAAATGCCCATTCTGCATCAGCATTTATATCTGAATATTTCTGCATATTCAGAAGATTACGTCATTTTTGTCATTGGTTCTGTTTATGTGATGGATTACATTTATTAATGTGCATATGTTGAACCAGCCTTGCATCTGAGGGATGAAGGTGACTTGATCATGGTGGGTAAGCTTTTTGATGTGCTGCAAGATTCAGTTTGCCAGTCTTTTATTGAGGATTTTTGCATCAATGTTCATCAGGGATATTGGCCTGATATTTTCTTTTTTTATTGTGTTTCTGCCAGGTTTTGGTATCAGGATAATGCTGGCTCACAAAATGAGTTAGTGGGGAGTCCCTCTTTTCCTGTTGTTTGGAATAGTTTCAGAAGGAATGGTACCAGCTCCCCTTTGTATCTCTAGAAGAATTTGGCTGTGAATCTGTCTGGTCCTGGGCTTTTTTTTTTTTTTTTTTTTTTTTGGTTGGTAGGCTATAATTACTGCCTTAATTTCAGAACTTGTTATTGGTCTATTTAGGCATTCGACTTCTTCCTGGTTTAGTCTTTGGAGGGTGCTTGTGTCCAGGAATTTATCCATTTCTTTTAGATTTTTGAGTTTATTTGGATAGAGGTGTTTATAGTATTCTCTGTTGGTAGTTTGTGTTTCTGTGGGATCAGTGGTGATACCCTTTATCATTTTTTATTGCACCTATTTGATTCTTCTCTCTTTTTTTCTTTATTAGTCTGGCTAGTGGTCTATCTATTTTGTTAAACTTTCCAAAAACCAGCTCCTGATCTATTAATTTTTTTAAAGGGTTTGTAGTAGCTCTCTCTCCTTCAGTTCTGCTCTGATCTTAGTTATTTTCTATCTTCTGCTAGCTTCTGATTTTGTTTGCTTCTGCTTCTCTATTTTTTTTTATTTGTGACATTAGATTGTCCATTTTAGATCTTTCCTGCTTTCTCTTGTAGGCATTTAGTGCCATAAATTTCCATCTAAACACCGCCTTAGCTGTGTCTCAGAGATTTTGGTATGTTGTGTCTTTGTTCTCATTGGTTTCAAAGAACTTCTTTATTTCTGCCATAATTTTGTCATTTACCCAGTAGTCATTCAGGAACAGATTGTTCAGTTTCCATGTAGTTGTGCAGTTTTGAGTGAGTTTCTTAATGCTGAGTTCTGATTTGATAGCACTGTGGCCTGAGAGACTGTTATGATTTCCATTGTTTTGCATTTGCTGAGGACTGTTTTCCTTTTAATTATGTGGTCAATTTTAGAACAAGCGTGATGTGATGCTGAGAAGAATGTATGTCCTGTTGATTTGGGGTGGAGAGTTCTGTAGATATTTATTAGGTCCACTTGGTCAAGAGGTGAATTCAAGTCCTGAATATCCTTCTTAATTTTCTGTCTGATTTGTCTGTCTAATATTGACAGTGGGGTGATACAGTCTCCCACTGCTATCATGTGGGAATTTAAGTCTCTTTGTACATCTCTAAGAATGTGCTTTATGAAGCTGGGTTCTCCTGTATTGGGTGCATATATATTAGGATAGTTAGCTCTTCTTGTTGCATTGATCCCTTTACCATTATACAGTATTCTTCTTTGTCTTTTTTGATTTTTGTTGGTTTAAAGTCTGTTTTATTGGAGATTAGGATTGCAACCCCTGCTTTTCTTTGCTTTCCATTTCCTTGGTAAATCTTCCTCTATTCCTTTATTTTGAGCCTATGTGTGTCTGCACGTGAGATGGATCTCCTGAATACAGCACGCTGATGGATCTTGATTCTTTATCCAATTTGTTAGTCTGTGCCTTTTGATTGGGGCATTTAACCCATTTAAATTTGAGGTGAATATAGTTATATGTGAATTTGATTCTGCCATTACAATGCTAGCTGGTTATTTTGCCCAATAATTGATGTACTTTCTTCATAGTGTTGATGTTCATTACAATTTGGTGTGTGTTTTTAGTGGCTGGTACTGGTTTTTCCTTTCCATATTTAGTGCTTCCTTCAGGAACTCTTGTAAGGCACACCTGGTGGTGACAGAATCCCTCAGCATTTGCTTGTCTGTAAAGGATTTTATTTCTCCTTTGCTTATGAAGCTTAGTTTGGCTGGATATGAAATTCCTGATTGAAAATTCTTTTCTTTAAGAATGTTAAATATTGGTCCTCACTCTCTTCTGGCTTATAGGGTTTCTGCCAAGAGATCTGCAATGAGTCTGATTGACTTCCCTTTGTGGGTAACTCAACCTTTCTCTCTGGCTTCCCTTAACAATTTTTCCTTCATTTTAACCTTGGTGAATCTGACAATTATGTGTCTTGGGGTTGCTTTTCTGAAGGAGTATCTTTGTGGTGTTCTCTGTGTTTTCTAAGTTTGCATGTTGGCCTGTCTTGCTAGGTTGGGGAAGTTCTCCTGGATAATATCCTGAAAGTGTTTTCCAACATGGTTCCATTTGCCTGTCACTTTCAGGTACACCAATCAAACATAGGTTTGGTCTTTTCGCATAGTCCCATATTTCTTGGAGGCTTTGTTTGTTTATTTTCATTGTATTTTCTGTAGTCTTGTCTTCATGCTTTATTTCATTAAGTTGATCTTTAATCTCTGATATCCTTCTTCTGTTGATTGATTCAGCTATTGATACTTGTGTATGCTTCACAGAGTTCTTGTGCTGTGCTTTTCAGCTTCATCAGGTCATTTATTTTCTTGTCTAAACTGGTTATTCTAGTTAGCAATTCTTCTAACTTTCTTTCAAGATTCTTAGCTTCCTTGCATTGGGTAAGAACATGCTCCTTTAGCTCAGTGGAGTTTGTTATTAACTATCTTCTGAAGCTTACTTCTGTCAATTCATCAAACTTATTCTCCATCCAGTTTTGTTCCCTTGCTGGTGAGGTGTTGTGATCCTTTGGAGAAGAGGCATTCTGGTTTTTGGAATTTTCAGCCTTTTTGCACAGGATTTTCCTCATGATCATGGATTTATCTGTTTTTAGTCTTTGATGTTTGTTACCTTCGGAAAGAGTTTTTGTGTGGATGTCCTTTTTGTTGATGTTGATGCTATTGCTTTCTGTTTGTTAGTTTTTCTTCTAAGAGGCCCCTCTGCTGTAGATCTGCTGGAGTTTGCTGGAGGTCCACCTCACACCCTGTTTGCCTGGGAATCAGCAGCAGAGGCTGCAGAACAAAAAAGATTTCTGCCTGTTCCTTCCTCTGGAAACTTTGTCCCAAAGGGTCACCTGCCAGATGCCAGCCAGAGCCTGTAATGAGGTGTCTGTTGACCCCAGCTGAGAGGTGTCTCCTCATCAGAAGGAATGGGGTCAGGGACCCACTTGAAGAGACAGTCTGTCCCTTAGCAGATCTTGAGGGCTGAGCTTGGAGATCTGCTGCTCTCTTCAGAGCCAGGAGGCAGAAACATTTAAGTCTGTTGAAGCTGTGCCCACAGCTGCCCCTTTCCCTGGTGTTCTGTCCCAGTGAGATGGGAGTTCTATCTGTAAGCCTCTGACTGGGGCTGCTGCCTTTCTTTCAGAGATGCCCTGCTCAGAGAGGAGAGATCTAGAGAGACAGTCTGGCTACAGCAGTTTTGGCAAGCTGTGGTGGGCTCTGTCCTGTTCGAACTTCCCTACGCTTTGTTTACACTGTGAGAAAAACTGCCTACTCAAGCCTCAGTAACGGTGGATGCCCCTCCCCACAGCAAGCTCGAGCATCCCAGGTCAACTTCAGACTGCTGTGCTGGCAGAGGGAATTTCAAGACAGTGGATATCAGCTTGCTAGGCTCTCTGCAAGTGGGAATCGCTGAGCTAGACCACTTGGCTCCCTGGTTTCAGCCCCCTTTTCAGGGGAGTGAACATTTCTGTCTCACTGGTATTCCAGGTGCCATTGGGCTATGGAAAAAAAAAACTCCTGAAGCTCGGTGTCTGCACAAATGGCTGGTCAGTTTTGTGCTTGTAACCCAGTCCCTGGTGGTGAAGGCACCTGAAGGAATCTTCTGGTCTGTGGGTTGTGAAGACTGTAGGAAAAGCATAGTATCTGGGCTGGAATGCACTGTTCGTCATGTCACAGTCCCTCACAGCTTCCCTTGGCTAGGGGAGGGAGTTCCCTAACCCCTTTCACTTCCCCTGTGAGGCAACACCCTACCCTGCTTCTGTTCACCCTCTGTGGGCTACACACACTGTTTAACTAGTCCCAACGAGACGAGCTGAGTACCTCAGTTGGAAATGCAAAAATCACTTGTCTTCTGCATTGATCTCACTGGGAGCTGCAGACCAGAGCTGTCCCTATTCAGCCATCTTGTCAGCCACTGAGATTATACACACACACACACACACACACACACACTCACACACACACACACACACACACACACTCTTGATATGGAATCTTGCTCTGTCACCCAAGATGAACTGCAGTGCTGCAATCTCAGCTCACTGCAACTTCTGCCTCTCTGGTTCAAGCAATTCTCCTGCCTCAGCCTCTTGAGTAGCTGGGATTACAGGTCTGCTTTACCATGCCCAGCTAATTTTTGTATTTTTAGTATAGATGGGGTTTCACCATGTTGGCCAGGCTGGTCACAACCTCTTGACCTAGTAATCTGCCACCTCAGCCTCCCAAAGTTCTGGGATTACAGGTGTGAGCCACTGTGCCCAGCCTAATGTTAACATTTCTTAATGGTGATTTAGAGACTTGACACAAAGGTTCAACTTCTTCCCCAGGAAACAAATTAATGGATAAATATCTAAGGATTAAAATCAATTAACACCAAAAAACAAATGGCTGGAACATTTGATCATCCTACTCCATCAGGTTTTAAATGTCTTCAGAAGTTTTGTCAGGAATCCCAAGGCAAAGACCACCACTCCATTAAGGTTTAACATAAGAAAACCATATGTGGTTTTTTGTTTTTTTTTTACCATTAAAAGAATTTTAAATTTTTGTTTTTGTTTTAATAGTAATAAATTATTAAATAAAACTCACATAACTAGATGCTTTACAATAATTGCTCCCAGTTTAGATTTTTAGGTCACCTTTATGGAATTAATACCAATAAGCTATATGGGTATGTTCCTTTCACAGAACTACTGTGTCAAAACTGAGAAAATTTACTGTTTTTCCTTCTGATTCTAGAGTAATACTAAACTATCTGCTTTTGTTAATGTGTCCCTCAGTCAACCAGAAGAGAGAATATTTCCGCCTCCTACATTGAGGTTATATAGCCTCTAAGTGAGGGGCATGGTTAGACTGACCTCAAACTAAACAAAGCTATAACAGGTTTTAGGAGAAAAAGGAAGTGGAATATGCTGTGTACCATTTCAGCCTAGAAACAAAAATAAGGAAGTGGGATGGCCCAGTAAAGAAATTCCCAAACACATTTTGGCAATGCAACATCTTTTTGTTATTTGGTTATGTGATAAGTTTTCTCCTATTTCTACCAGCTCCTTTCTTATGTCCTAGGGAAATACACACACACACACACACATATATATGTATATGTATATATATATATATATGTATGTATATATATATATATGTATGTATATATGTGTGTATATATATATGTGTGTGTATATATGTGTGTGTATATATGTGTGTGTGTGTGTGTATATATATATATATACACATGTGTATATAGATAGATAGATAGATATAGTAAAATATATAATAAATTTGACTTTTAGATTCAACCAAAACTGTTTTGGTCTGAAAAAACAGTATGAATTTTGAATAGTAGTTGAAAATGCCTTGGGATGTTGTGAAACTAAGACTAGAAATCAATATTCAATCATCATAGATTAATGGTGAAAATGTTTTTGAGCTGGTGTTTACTTCACTGAAAAAAAGTGAAATTGTATCTCCCTGTTTTTCTACATGTTCTTTCCTTCCCAATTCTTAATATAAATACCAATTCCTTCTTCAAATAAAAGACCAGGCCACAGTCACATAAGAATCTCCTAGTGGCTCATGTTTGAGTAAGTGCTGGTTAAGATTAAGGCCATAGCACTTTTAGGGGCTGTATTAGTCCATTCTCACACAGCTATAAAGGAATACCTAAAATTGGGTAATTTATAAAGAAAGAAGTTTAATTGGCTCACAATTCCCAAGGCTGTACAGGAAATATGGCTCTGGAGGCCTCAGGAAACTTTCAGTCATCGTAGAAGATGAAAGGGACACAAGCATGTCTTAGGTTGCTGGAGCAGAAGAAAGAGAGAGAAGGGGGAGGTGCTACACACTTGTAAACAGCCAGATCTCATGAGAACTCACTCACCATGATGAGAACAGTAAGGGAGAAATCTGTCCCCATGATCCATATCCTCCCACCAGACCCCTTCTCCATCATTGGGGATTATAATTGGACATAAAATTTGGGTGGGGACATAAATCCAAATCCTGTCAGGGCTGATGGGATTAGTAAAGCACTTGGTAAATAGACACAGTAGCTCAACCTCTATACTGTCCTTTAAATAACAGAAGTACATACATGGCACATCCATATTCCTTTATAAAGATTAAGCCATATAATCTCACAATTGTGAAGACAGTGTAAAATTTATTCTGAAGTGTCCTGATGTCTTTTTTTGACCACACATGAGGTCATTTATGCCCTAGAAGATTTCATAGTCACTGTGCTTAGGAAGAAAGAAAATATTCATAAGAAGAGAAATAGCAACACAAAGTGAGATAGGATACTGACTCCTAGCAGCGTGTGATGCGGGAGTTAGAGCGAGCACCAACAGCTGGGTTGTAATATTTACATATGATATGTTCATGTCCCTCTGTGTGTGTGTATGTGTGAGCGTGTGCGTATAAAATATATATATTTGTTATATGTATGAGTTAAATATATGTATAATATATATAATATATTTTATGTCCATTCCAATTAGCAAGCTTTTATTAAGTGGCTAAGTTGAATGCTGCATGTACTTCTGAGGCACCAAAGGAAGGCAGGATGGGGCTATGGCCCCTGGTTCATCTCTCCCAGTACCTTCTGGATTCACACTAAAGAAACACACAATCGAAGTATAAAAACAGTGTGTTTGGCTGTGCTATTATCGCCTGAATAGAAATTCATTTTTAGGCAGGTCTTGGACTTCAACCACTTGTAGAAACTCTGTAGTTTGTATGCCTGGGCCTGAGGTACATGAAGATGAAGATATGATCTTCCTTCAAGGAATTTGTTTCAAATTTGCCTGTCAACACAAACATGGGGATTTAGTTTATTGCTCATAGGGAAAACATCAAGTCAGGGGACAGTCTCTAAGAATTGTCTACAATTTCTGTAAAGAGAAGACATCATTGAGACAAAAAAAAAAAAATAGCACAGTGGGTCTCTTGAACACATGCATGTTGTCTTAGGAGCTCAGTGGTACATAAACTGCATGAAGACAATAAGCCTCACCTTTATCATGCCGTGGCTCTCAGAACCAAAGTGATCTTGATTTCAAGGTCACTCTTCTATTCATTCAGCAGCATTGCACTTTAGAATAATTAATAATTAGATGGGATTGTCTCAATTTCTTGCTATCAATAGGTACTGAAGTTGTTTGAATCATCCATTATTTGGCATTTAAGCTTCCTTATGTAAATCCACACAGCAAAATGAAGTTTGTTTATTTCATGTAATCAATTGTCTGTGTCATCCCCAGAAATGAACAATTAATATTGTTGAGCTCTCAGGCCCAGCTTCATGTATTCTTAACTGTATGCATGTGTCATATTCTCTAGTAAATATGCTTTCAAAAATATGACCAGTCTGTCAAGAGTCTACTCAAAAAGATCACTGAGCATCACTCCGATGCTCCTTAAGACCCACTTTATCCTAGACCAGGCCAAGCAGAGCCGTCACTCAATACCCCTGCTCACTCCATCCCCAGAAAACTCATTCAACTTGCAAATTCAAAGTAAATACTTGCAATATTAGGCGACCTAGATAGATGCTGTTATTGGCTTCAAAAAAGATTATTACATTTTTAACAATCCAAAGTCTTTTTATACACCTGCTTAGTATTCTCCCTTAAAATCTCTTTTAAAACTTAAAGGGCCTAATTCTTCCCTCAGATCTAACTAAAGGCAGCACAGCACAAATTCCAGTTGCCATTGAAGAGGATTTAAATGGAGATGGCCCTTTACTCAGTCTTTCTTTGTGGATTATACCACAAAAATCTTCCAGGGCCAAATGAAAAACACATTTGTTTTACACTCTGCCAACTTGGGTATTATTTTGCAATTCGAATGCTTTTTTTAAATTTCTCTTTAGAAGTGTTTTTCTGTCTTCACTCTGCTCCTCAAAGCCCTTTTGCTTCTTTCTGTCTCTAATACCTATTTTCAGCAAAGACAGTGAAAAAGATTAGGAAATTCAAAGTGGCTCTACTCTTATTTGAAAGTATTACAGTTATTTCTATAAAAACTAGTCAAAAGCTTCCAACATTATTACCATGTTACTCCATTGTTATGGGCACAATAATATTGTTTATGGAATTATTAAAACTATCCTAAGATGTGAATCATGCAGTAGTTGATGGGTAGAAGCATGTACCCCGATATGCAGCAATTTTAATAACTTTGCACTTGCTAACCTGGCACTACCCAAAATGTCATAAAGACAACATAGCCCTCCTTTGAAGTTACATCATTTCTTCTCAAAGGGTTAATAGTACTTCCATATTTTTTTGTTTATTGAATTCTTTATCTTAGGAGATCAGCAAATGCAAATTGCTCTTAAATGTAAAGGTTACTCCTTATATCCTGGCCTGGTGAATATTGAAGCAGAGTCAAATGATTTGTGCTCCTGAACCAGAAGTGGAGGCTGCCCATGTGCTAGCAGCCTGAAAGTCCAAACTCTGTCAGCATGGTAAAATTTATTTCTCATCAAACCTCAATTCTCAGTCCTGGTCTAACTGAAGTCTATCAGATAGCACATTAGATGTCTAGTGGCCCATTCCTGAAATGAAGGGCTACCCAACAGTTTCATTTATAAAGCCTCTTTAGGAATTCTATCAAAAGACACCTGATAGCTCTCATTAAGCTATGCTTAAAATTTTCAGAGGAACACCATTTCCTACCTGTACTTTAAATTAAAACCTTTAGGAACTCTGTGATAATGACCTCATATTGGGTGCTAATAGTGGTCCAGAACCATACTGAGAACTTCACATGCACTGTTTCACTGGATCATGTCAACTGCTGTGAGGTTGATACTATTTTCTCTGTATCATGGGTTTAGAAGCCTTATAGAAAGACTTAGTAACTTGCTTATTTTCATATACAACATCATGCTCACAAAGAGTTCATAAACTTTTCCTGGGAGTTTCCTCACTTGCATCATGGGAACAATAATACCTCATAAAACTTAAAATCTTGTTCTCAGTCAGGAAACAATCCAGACTGACACACAGTGAACTAGAAGACAAACAGAATGGGAAAAAATTTTGCAGTTTACCCATCTGACAAAGGGCTGATATCCAGAATTTACAAAGAACTAAAACAGATTACAAGAAAAAAACAAGCCCATTCAAAAGTGGGCAAAGGATATGAACAGACACTTTACAAAAGAAGACATGCATGAGGCCAACAAACATATGAAAAAATGCTCATCATCACTGGTCATTAGAGAAATGCAAATCAAAACTACATTGAGATACCATCTCACTCCAATTAGAATGGTGATCATTAAAAAATCTGGAGACAACAGATGCTGGAGAAGATGTGGAGAAATAGAAACACTTTTACACTGCTGGTGGGAGTGTAAATTAGTTCAACCATTGTTGAAGACAGTGTGGCGATTCCTCAAGGACCTAGAAATAGAAATTCCATTTGACCCAGCAATCCTATTACTGGATATATATCCAAAGGATTATAAATCGTTCTACTATAAGGACACATGCACATGAATGTTCATTGCAGCACTATTTACAATAACAAAGACCTGGAATCAACCCAAATGCCCATCGATGATAGACTGGACAGGGAAAATGTGGCACATATACACCATGGAATATTATGCAGCAATCAAAAACGATGAGTTCGTGTCCTTTGTAGGGACATAGATGAACCTGGAGAACATCATTCTCAGCAAACTGACATAAGAACAGAAAATGAAATACCACATGTTCTCACTCATAGGTGGGTGTTGAACAATGAGAACACATGGACACAGGGAGGGGAGCACTACACACTGGGGTCTGTTGCGGGGAATAGGGAGGGACAGTGGGAGGTGGGGAGTTGGGGAGAGATAGAATGGGGAGAAATGCCAGATATAGGTGAAGGGGAGGAAGGCAGCAAATCACACTGCCATGTGTGTACCTATGCAACTATCTTGCATGTTCTTCACATGTACTCCAAAACCTAAAATGCAATAAATAAATAAATAAAAAGCAAATGTGAAGAAATATTTTTGTTCTAATGGGTTTATGGAAATTTATTTCAGTATATCAGCTTCCACCTTCAGCCACAGGTTTTAAAAAGACATGTGGTCCAAACTGCTCTTTAAGAACTAGCCTTAAAAATCACCTTCCGGATCATCTTATGATAGCCTTTAGTGTACATCAGAGTCCCACTTAAAATATATTATCTCTGTTTGGTTTGAACTTGCACAGCTGATAGTACCATGTCTCAAAGGTTTATGCCATGTAACATGTGCAAAGGCAAAAGCACAAAAAGTAGAACAAAAGAAATCACTGCCTGAAAAGAATGAACATCATGAGCAATGGGCTCTATGCCCTTCCTCATCATGGCCTCATTTGTAACCAAAGGCAAGTCACTCCAACCTACATGGGTCTCAGTTTTATGAGAAAGTGATTGACTAGAGGATGCTTTGTTAGGTGATTGAAAGAAGAGAGTAGCCAGGCCATGGTGGAGGGGCAGCAGTCAGCCTGAAGGGTGAATCTTTTCAGTGTATAAGTAAAGCACATATCCCAGAAGACAAGTCCACATGAGTTTAAAGACTTGGCGTAGTACCGCTAAGTGATTGGGAGGAATGCATTTTGTTTTTTTTTCAGTTCTATTTATATACTTAAGTAGTAACATCTTTAAGGGTAACACTTCAGAATTCTTATGAAGAATACATAAAAGACTATTTGTGATTTTGAAGACAATATTTGAAGAAAATGTATATTGTTGTCAGATTGTTTTAAATCAATATTTAACTGTATCTTTGGAAAAGGGAAAATTGTGAATAACATGGTATGCAGCTGTGTATGGAAAAACTAAAAATGGAACTGTAATTGGGTCTTAAATTGGAAACACATCTGAGTTTTGTTAACAATCTGAGAGTGATATTAACTTGTTTTATTCACTCCTTAATTGTGTATATATGCGTCAGAGAATTCTGCAGGGAGATGGAGAAGGAAAGAAAGAGAAGGACAGAGAGAAAGACGAAAGTAGGAAGGGGAATTAAAGACAGGAGGGAGAGAGAAAATGTATGACAACTAAATATAGATACCATAATTTTTATGTGGACCTCTTTCTGTTTACAGTTAAGCTGTTTCCTAGAAAGAGCAAAATCACTGAAGTCCTTTCAAATTCAACTAAAATAGCAACACCTTAAGAGAAACCTATGACTTCTTAACTATATAAATAATCTAATATTTATCTAATGCATTAGTCCTACCACTGCTTTTAATAATGGGCACACAAATACAAAATCAATGAGAAGCATTAGTCCTGTGAGATAAACGACTATGAAAACTACATCAGACTATACAGTCTAAGTACGTAGAACAGGTTTATTCTTATTACCTGAGTTCAGTAATAATTACTGAGTGGCCGTAAATGTTTCCATGTAGACTATACCCAAGTGTAAACAGGCCAGCTTTCCATGCCGATCCGCAGGGATCGTCATAACTAGAGCTTCAACACAAATCAATTTCATGGTACTAATCTAAATAATAGAACACATTCTCTAGGAAAAGTTTATTTCATGCCAAACAAAATCTGAGTATTGGTACTTATGTGTGCCCTTTAAGTCACATAAATTCAGAAAGAAATTAAGGAATGCATTGACTTTTGTCACAATTTTGGATATTATCACATTGGTCCCTAAATGTCTTTCCAAGTCCTAAGGATTCAAGTTGACCCTTTTTTTATCTCATTTGCAAATTACTGAATTAATTTGCATAACAATGCAGGAGCTTGTAAATAAGGTCAGCTCCTTAAACCTACCCAAATGATTCTGATTCAGTAGTTGTGGGTTTGCACTCAGGAATATACAGTTTTAATAAGTGCGTACTCTAAGACCTGGATTTTATAGACTGTACCCCTAGAAACATTGAATGCTTCATTTCTAAGGTCCTTTCCAACTGTAAAATGTTTAGGCCTTGCAGAGAGAGAGGACAGACACACAAAAATAAGTGAAGGACTCATTAATTCATCAATACATACTGCCAAAATGCCAAGCACAGTACACATAATGGGCAAAAAAAGATAAACAAGGGCTCCCACTTTGCTTGAGATGACAGCTTATAAGCAAATAATTTTGAGAGTAATTTAAATGTGATAACGAAGACATGTTTTCACAGAAGAGGAGAGCTGAAAACTCATCAGCTCTGACAGAGAGGAAAAAATGTTGAATCTAGATTAAAAGGGATCTAGATTAAGAGGAGGAAATAGAAAAAGGAATCAGAGCAACCCATACCACAGAAAGTGAAAGAAGGAAAGGAAAGTAATAAGCCAGGCCATGAACTAGATAGAATCCCATGAGAAAGTGACAAATACTAAATTTTGCGCTAGGTCTATCAATTCAATATACCTACCAGGCTTAAAACTCTTTTTCCCTTTTTCTCCCAATCTCATCTATCAAAATTTATATGCTACTAAGTTCTTTGGAAAATTAAGTCTATATTTTATTTCGTTAAAGAAGCTAAATTACTAGTGTGTCTAGGTAGCTAAATCATAATGTTTTTTTTTTTTTTTCTCTAGTAACTGGCTTCTAAATATTGAGGTATACTATTCAATTTGAATTATTTGGAATCTGATAACTATTTTCATTTGTTGTTTTCCCTTTGGATGCTCCAAAACAGAATGTTTTGACAGTTTTTAAACACTTGACAATCACTTCACCAAATTCCATTCTTATCTTGCAAACTAAACTTATAGCAAAACTGGGCCCTAATATATAGTAGAGGGGCCAGGGGGCATGGTGTTGTACGCATGGTATATTGTACATTTGAAAAGACAATTTTATTGTTACATCTGTGCATGGAAACAGTTTAACATTCTAAAGTTATAAATGACATAAACAAAAATGTTATTCCATAGACCAATGGAACTGAATAGAGAACTCAGAAATAAGACCACATACCTACAACCATCTGATCTTTGATAAATCTGACAAAAACAAGCAATGGGGAAAGGATCCCCTATTTAATAAATGGTGCTGGGAGAACCAGCTGGCCATATGCAGAAAATTAAAACTAGATTCCTTCCTTATACAAAAATTAACACTTTGGGATGCCAAGGCAGGCAGATCACCTGAGATCAGGAGTTCAAGACCAGCCTGGACAACATGGTGAAACTCCATCTCTACTAAAACTACAAAATTTAGCCAGGTGTGGTGGTGGGTGCCTATAATCCCAGCTACTTGGGAGGCTGAGGGAGGAGAATTACTTGAACCCAGGAGGCAGAGGTTGCAGTGAGCTGAGATCACACCTCTATACTCTAGCCTGAACAACAGAGCAAGACTCTGTCTCAAAAACATTTTTAAAATTAAAATGGATTTAAGACTTAAATGTAAAATCCAAAACTATAAAAACCTGAAAAGAAAATCTAGGCAGTATCATTCAGGATATAGTCATGGGCAAAGATTTCATAATGAAAATGCCAAAAACAATTGCAACAAAAGGAAAAATTGATAAATGGGATTTAATTAAACTACAGAGCTTCTGCACAGAAAAAGAAACTATCATCAAAGTGAAAAGGTAACCTATAGAATGGGAGAAAAATCTTGCAATCTATCCATCTGACAAAAGGCTAATATCTGGAATATACAAGGAACTTGAATTTACAAGGAAAAAAACAAGCAACCCCATAAAAAGTGGGCAAAGGACAGGAACAGACACTCTCAAAAAAAGACATTCATGCAGCCAACAAACATATTTTAAAAATCAATATCATGGAGAAACATTCCATGCTCATGATTAGGAAGAATCAATATCATGAAAATGGCCAAACTGCCCAAAGTAATTTACAGATTCAACGCTATCCCCATCAAGCTACCATTGACTTTCTTCACAGAATTGGAAAAACCTACTTTAAATTTCATATGGAACCAAAAAAGAGCCCACATGGCTAAGACAATCCTAAGCAAAAAGAACAACCTGGAGGCATCACGCTACCTGACTTCAAACTATACTACAAGGCTACAGTAATTAAAACAACATGATACTGGTACTGAAACAGAGATATAGACCAATGGAACAGAACAGAAGCCTCAGAGGCAATGCCACACATCTATAACCATCTGATCTTTGACAAACCTGACAAAAACAAGCAATGGGGAAAGGATTCCCTGTTTAATAAATAGTGTTGGGAGAACTGGCTAGCCATGTGCAGAAAGCAGAAACTGGACCCCTTCCTGACACCTTATACTAAAATTAACTCCAGATGGATTAAAGACTTAAACATAAGACCTAACACTATAAAAACCCTAGAAGAAAATCTAGGCAAAACCATTCAGGACATAGGCAGAGGCAAGGACTTCATGACTAAAACACCAAAAGCATTGGCCACAAAAGCCAGAATAGACAAATGGGACCTAATCAAACTCCACAGTTTCTGCACAGCAAAAGAAACAGTCATGAGAGTGAATCGACGACCAATAGAATGGGAAAAAATTTTACCCATCTGACAAAGGGCTAATAACTAGAATCTACAAAGAACTAAAACAGGTTTACAAGAAAAAAACAAGCCCATTCGAAAGTGGGCAAAGGATATGAACAGACACTTTACAAAAGAAGACATACATGAGGCCAACAAATATATGAAAAAATGCTCATCATCACTGGTCATTAGAGAAATGCAAATCAAAACTACATTGAGATACCGTCTCACACCAGTTAGAATGGCAATCATTAAAAAATCAGGAGACAGAGATGCTGGAGAGGATGTGGCAAAATAGGAACACTCTTAAACTGTTAGTGGGAGTGTAAACTAGTTCAACCATTGTGGAAGACAGTGTGGCGATTCCTCAAAGACCTAGAAATAGAAATTCCATTTGACCCAGCAATGCCATTACTGGATATATATCCAAAGGATTATAAATCGTTCTACTATAAGGACACATGCACATGAATGTTCATTGCAGCACTGTTTACAATAACAAAGACTTGGAACCAACCCAAATGCCCATCGATGATAGAATGGACAGGGAAAATGTGGCACATATACACCATGGAATACTATGCAGCCATCAAAAACGATGAGTTTGTATCCTTTATAGGGACATGGATGAACCTGGAAACCATCATTCTCAGCAAACTGACACAAGAACAGAAAATCAAACACCACATGCTCTCACTCATAGGTGGGTGTTGAACAATGAGAACACATGGACACAGGGAGGGGAGTATCACACACTGGGGTCTGTTGGGGGGAAATAGGGGAGGGACAGCAGGGGGCAGGGAGTTGGGGAGAAATAACATGGGGAGAAATGCCAGATATAGGTGATGGGGAGCAAGGCAGCAAACCACACTGCCATGTGTGTACCTATGCAACTATCTTACGTGTTCTTCACATGTATCCCAAAACCTAAAATGCAATTTAAAAAAATCAATGTCACTGATCATTAGAGAAATACAAATCAAAACCACAATGAAATACCATCTCATACCAGTCAGAATAGTTATTATTAAAAAGTTAAGAAGCAACAGATGGCAAGGTTGTGAAGGAAAAAAGATACTTTCACACTGTTGATGGAAATGTAAATTAGTTCAACCATTGGGTAGGGCAATGTGGCAATTCTTCAAAGATCTAGAAGCAGAAATACTATTTTACCCAGTAATCCTATTACTGGGTATATACCCAAAGGAATATAAATCATTCAATTATAAAGATACATGTATACATATGTTAATTGCAGCACTATTCATAATAGGTAAGACATGGAATCAACCCAAATGCCCATTAGTGATAGACTGGATGAAGAAAGTGTGGCACATATACACCATGGGATACTATGCATCCATAAAAAGGAACAAGATTATGTATTTTACAGGGACATGGATGGAGCTGAAAGCTATTATCCTTTGCATACTAACAGTGGAACAGAAAACCAGAGACCGCATGTACTCACTTATAAGTGGGAGTTGAATCATGAGAACATATGGACACATTGAGGGGAACAACAGGTGCTGGGGCCTGTCAGGGGAGCAGGGGGAGGAATAGCATCAGGAAGAATAGCTAATGGATGCTGAGCTTAATACCTAGGTGATGGGTTGATATGTGCAGTAAACCACCATGGCACACATTTTCCTATGTAACAAACTAGCTCACTGTGCATATGTATCCTGGAACTTAAAAGGTGAAAGTAAATTAAAAAATAAAAATACTGTTCATTTGCTAAAGTTTTTGCTTTTGGCACTATTGATTTTATAATTTTTTTAAAACACTTCAGTTCTATTAACCAAATTTACAAAGTATCTTATAAGAAAAGCAAAAAAAAAAAAAAAAAAAGAAGTCTTTTTTAATTTGTAACATAGTTTTTATTTAATTTCTTCACATATAATTCATATAAGCCTAGTGTCTTTGTCCATGTTTTCTCCATAGCCATGTAGTATTTTGTAGACACATAACTACACTCAAGGACAAACACACACATATATCTGAAGCGGTTATTTTTTTTTTTGAAAAAAATGTGAAAACAACGATAGTGCCAAACGCAAAAACTTTAGCATTTTTCTCTTCCTTATTATACTAACCATTCCATTACCACCCTTCATGGTAACCTGTATCAAAGCCTGCTGTCTTTGTCCATGTTTTCTCATAGCCATATCATATTTTATGCACACATAACTACACTCATAGACAAACACATACGTATATCTGATTTTTAAAATTGTTTATCATAATTGTGGTGGACAGACTTTAATGTGGCCCCCACAATTCCCACCTTCTGATATTCTCACCCTTGTATAATTCCCTCACCTTGAGTGGGAGGGGGATCAATTTGTTTCTAATAAATCAAGTATAGGAAAGATGACTGAGTATACATGGTTACACGTATGGGATTATGTCACATAAGATTACAGCATCTGTCTTGAGGAATGGCTTTCTCCCTCTTACTGCTTTGAGGATGCCAGTGGAAACATTAAGAAAGCTTGCATGGCCGGGAGCTGGGTGCAGCTTGTACCTGTCAGCCTGCAAGAAACTCACTCTCTCAGTCCAAAACCTACAGGAACTGAGTGCTGCCAACACTCATGTGAATTGGGAAGGGGATCCTTCCCCAGACAAGCCACAGCTAACGCCTTGATTGCACAGTCTTGTGAGACCCTGAGGAGGGATTTCAGTTAAGCCATGCCCTCGCTTCTGACTCACAGAAACTGTGAAATAATAAAATTGTGATGCTTTTAGCTGCTAAATTTGTGATAAAGTTGTTATTATGCAGCAATAGACGACAAATGTGCATATAAAGTGGGATGATATCAAAAACATTCAAAGGTAACTCTGCCTCAATTTTGCTAGAAGCACGATGACTTGGTCATATAGACAGTGTATACAAAATAGAAGATTGGAAAGCAAATTTCAGACCATCTTCCAAGCAGGGTACAAAACGGTGAAAGTTGAAAAGGCAGAGTTGAAGACTAAAGATCTCACTGGGAAGAGCTACCAATTAGCTGAGAATGCCAACCGCTGCTCCTGTGGGAGACTGGATGGAAGGGCTTATCTCTTGCCTCAAGCCTAATGAGATTTCAGAGAAACCAGTGGCAGAGCTTGATATGTGAGCCCAGTGCTGATAGGGATAGAAGGCTAGAGAAATGCTGAAGAAGATTGGTTCAGCATAACAGAGAGCTCTAATTGGAAATAAACTGTGGTCTGTCAACAAAGTGCAGGGGATGTATCTTTCCCATTAACAAGATATGAATTACAGAAGAGAGGGTTGGTGTGGCGCTGTTGTAGATGTCGCCCAAGAAGGCTATTGGGAGAGGTGAAGAGGCCTCAGCAGAGGGACGCTGAAGTGCTCACCCAGATGCCCAGGGGACTAGAAAGAAATTGGAAAATACCAACCAAAGAATTGTATCAGCTCAAGTCAAGTGAACTAAAAGGGGACATATTCAGTGATAGGAAGTTCTCTAAAGAACCCACAAACCATTCATCAGAAATAGAGTCAGCTTTAAATATTTGCCAAGCCTGGAAAGTACCAACTCAGGACAACTTAGTCACACAGGACCTTTCCTAATCCATTACATGTCTCCTCCTCTCTTCTTGTACTAGCAGTCCTTGATGCTGGAGGAATTAGAAACCAAACCTAAGCAGTCAGGGTCAAGGGAGAGGAAACATAGCCAGACAGATAGCCTTTCCTTTAGCACCAGACCAGAGCTGGGGAGACTAAATGCTTTCAAAGGCTTTAATTAACTGGACATATTAATTACTAAACAATCTGTTGTAAGCTAAAATGACTTAAAGACATTTCATTTTCTAACAGCAAGCAGAAATTGCAAGATTTTGCCCAGTAGCAGAACTTCTAGAGCTCTACTAAATCCGTAAGAGCAGTTGTGGGTAGAAAATGCTGTTTATAATCGCAACCTATAAATTCTGCATTGTCAATATTATTCTGCTCCTTTTTTAATTATTATTTTTGAGACAGAGTCTCACTCTGTCACCAGGCTGGAGTGCAATGGCGCGATCTTGGCTCGCCTCCCAGGTTCAAGCAATTCTCCTGCCTCAGCCTCCCGAGTAGCTGGAACTACAGGTGCGTACCACCACACCTGGCTAATTTTTTGTATTTTTTAGTAGAGACGGGGTTTTACCATGTTGGCCTGGATGGTCTTGATCTCTTGACCTTGTAATCTACTTGCCTTGGCTTCCCAAAGTGCTGGGATTATAGGCGTGAGCCACTGCGCCCAGCCTCTGCTCCTTTTACTCAACTAAACTTCACAGAAGTTCTCACAAGTCATTTCATATAACTCCAATCCATTTATTCATATCATAATGGTTTAAGTACATAATAAATTGATTTGACCTGTTGATAAGCACACTCTTTTCCTCCATCCAGTTTCATTTGCTACTTTACTGCTATGAAGAATAATTTTTATATTAAACATGCAGCAATTAATACTCATGTATATATATTTTTAAATACTGATGCTTTTTATTTCTATGAGATATTTCTAGTAATAAAATTTGATGATTGAATATCTATACATACATATGTCCATAAAGGCAGAAATACTTCACATTTCTTCCAGTAGTGAACCAGAGTGATTTTTTACCATGTCTCAACCAGCAGTGTAGGTTAAAGATATTTTCTGTTTTTGCCAGACTAATGGGTATAAAATCATTATCACTAATATACTGATTTCTATTTATTTGAAAAGCAACGAACTTTAAAATTTCATTTTATATAACACCAACTCTTAGATTAAGAGTGTTTTTTAAAAGGTATATTAAAACATTTACCAGGACTTAATAAATCTTAGAATAAAAGAAGTTTAATTGACTTACCAGGGTCACACAGTTCCTTACTGGTGAACTAAAATAACATCGCAACTGTGGTCTTTTGTCTTTCAAGGCAATTCTCCTGGAATCACAAAGCCACTGTTTTGCAGGAAAACATTTGATTAATGAATAAATAAGAGGCATAATTAATAATTACAGTGAGTTCCAAGAAGGCAGAGAAAGAGCAGAAATAAGTAGAGAATAGAGAGAGTAAATATTTGGAAGGAGTTAAAAAAAAAAGTTATTTGAGGGATAATAAGTCAATGACTGTGATGTGAAGTTTCTCTGATGGAAATGGCAAACGGCAAGATCGTGAAGATAGGTTTAAAATAGATTTTCTTTTCAATTCAGGTTAAGATATTTTTACTTTGTTTTAAACAAAGATGAAGCATTTTCAATAGGAGCATAGAAAAATTAGCAGCATTTTAGAAAAAGTGATATGGAACATGTATATAGAACAATTTTTAAATTACAAATTTAAACAAGGTATTTTTTCTTTATAAAACATTATTTTTTAGTTTCTGGTATTTAAGTGTCATACACAAATACATATGCTCTACATCTTTCAAAAGAATTATTTGACTACATTATTTTCCCATAAAGATGCTGGATATTTTACCTCTTAAAAGGTTAATCAAGACTTTTTTGTAATTATAGTTTTTTTTCTAACATTGTTCTCAAGATATGATACAGAACATAGATAATTCTATATTACCTAGATTTAAAACCTTCCTAAAATAGTGAAAGAAAAGTAAAATAAACAAGAACTTAGACATAAAATCTAAAAGCTGAGAAGTCTATAAGACTGTGTTAGGAAGCATGGAGTGAGCTGGCTGTAGAAAGGTATCTGAGGGTATTTGAACGAGGAAATAAAAATGAGAAAGCTCTGCTTCAATGGAGTGTACTCAGCATAAGGTATGTTGATCCCTTGGAGATACTTGTAAAACCAATCTCAGAAAGTGATTAGAATTCACACATAAGAAATGTATAATTTAATTGCAAATTCACACCTAATATGTGCCAAAGATTTTGGTATATGCTAGATAATCAAGTTTATGAAACATGATCTCTTATTCAATTTCTGCTGCTGTAACACAATAACAGATATTGGGTAATATATTTAAAAATGAGATATACTGACTCATGGTTCTGGAGGCTGAGAAGTCTAAGATCAAGAAGTCAACCCTGGTGAGGTCAAAACATGGTAGAAGTTCTTACATAGAGAGCACACATGCCAGAAAGAAAATTAGGCTGAAGTCATTTTTCACCAGGGGCCTACTCCTAAGATAATGGTATTAATCCACTCATGAGGGCTCTACCCTTGTGAACTAATCACCTTTTAAAGGTCCCATCTCTTAATACTATAGCAATGGCAATTAAATTTCAACAGGAGTTTTGGGGGAGACATTTAAACCATAGTACATGATCTTCACTTTTAGATGTCTTAAAATTTATAAGATAAATAGATGTTTGAGTACGTTGCTTATTAGCAGCACTTGCTGTTAAAACATCACCTTTGTTACTGTCAAAGATAAAATATTGAATGGATGAGAGTCTCTCAAAATAATTATTTTTGTGCTATTGTATTAGACTGAGCAATGTCAATGTCAATGTTTTTCCCATTATGACATTTTTAAAATGTAATTTGTGTTTTCAAAAAAAAACATGCTTTTTTCCTTTCTTCTGTAAGTTTAATGATAGTTATTATCTATACTACTTAATGCTTATTACCTGATGCCTTTCATTCAGTCATTTAACAAATATTTGGACCACTTATTATGGCCCAGGCACTGTGCTGAGTACCTTTTTATGTTTCTGGTTATATTTTTATGACTGCAAATTGATAGTAACATCCAACCCTTAACTAAATTTTAAGCTTTGCCAGATGAAAGAAAAAAAAATATGTGTATTATGCACTTGTATTATGATTTCATGTATCTAACACCTGCATATATATGCTGTTTAAGTGTAATGTAACATATGGAATCAAGCTGCTGTGGTTCAAATTCTGGGTACACAACTCAGTAGCTGTGTGATTAGAGCAAGTTATTTGACCTAAGCCTAATTTTGTAATGTGTCAAATTAGAATAATAAAGTATATCTCTCATAGGTTTATAATGACTGATGATACATGGCATAGTGTTTAGTACACAATTGGTGTTCAATAAATATCAGGTATAGGTAGTAAAGTAGGAAGACATTTTAAAAGTTTTTAACCTAACATAGACCTTTAAATTCAGAATATAAAATAGTAATGAAGGTATCCTTGATAAATTCAGTGATCGACAGAAATGTTAGGAAAAAATAGGCAGGTGGTTCGGCCTTTTTGGAACTTATTTTCTTATTTGTAAAGATTTTTAAAGTAGATGAAATTTTTTCTTAAATCCATATAAATATTACTTTCTAAACGTTTTTTACTGAAGCAGAGTACCCACTGAGTACTGCAGCCTCTAGTCATGAAACATAGCATCAATCTGACACGCACAGTGTGAAAGTTATGTGATGATAAACTCTTAATTCTTTAAGTGCCTATTTCCTTTGAGCATCCACTACCCATCTCATTAAGGTGACAGGACATGGTTAAATAAAACTTATGAAAGAATGAGATACACCAAAAGTAAGCTATCATTTATTACTGAAGGCAAAATATTAAATTACCGTAAAAGAGATAGGTACCCATCTCACAAACAATGAGATGCTATTCATTTAAGACACACCTGTTCACCCAATGGTTTCATCATAGTGATTTGGGAAGAAGTAACTGCCAAACATTTTCTCAAATGCTTTAAGAAAATAAAAATAAACTCTTTGGAGGGCAGATGTTGGCTGTCTTGTGCCTGTTCTTCTCTTTTTTCCCTTCATGTCTAGCCATAAATCACATATAGCACAATCTTTAACTTTACAAGCGTTTGTCTTTTAACATTTTACTATGAAAAAAATCTAATTTCTTTAACCTCTATAGTCTGTAGGAATCTTTTTTTCTAATAAAATGCATTTGAGTCATTTGGGCAAAATAAATCTCAGTAACCTCACAAATAGTAAAGGACAATAACAATGTTATCTGAATCTCATTTCAACGTCTCTGCTTAGCTTAATTGCAACAAATTCCATTATCCTTTCCAATTTGATTGTCTCTATCAAATATTTTTGAATCTAAATCTGTGCCTTGGAGGAAAACCTTGCTTCTTGGCCTCAATATAATTAGCAGCAGCCATTCACGAAGCACAGCATGTATTGTACAAATATTTGGACTGATCATCTATTGTGCCAGGAACTTTAAAAATGATCTTGCTTCACATATGATTTGCTCTCTAAAAATATCTACAGACACTGTTAACTTGACAAGAGAGGAAAAGGAAAAAAAAAATAATTAGATGCGGATGGGTAGAAGGGAGTGGCACTCAGTGCTCCAAAGGGAATTTTGGATCATCACTATTTACAGGAAAATAGGAAGGGTCGGAAGAAATGGAAATCTCATAATTCAACATTCAAAGAAATACAGAAACAGGACAGAAAAGTGTTGCGATGATTCCTGTCCTCTGGACATTTTTGCTTCCCTTTCATCAAAGCTTACTGAGAGTAAAAGAAGTAATTTCAGTGTGAATAAATGAAATGAAGCATGTTAGTTCAACTTTTCTATTGGCAGTCCATGAAAAAGACACAGATTAGGAGTCAGACCTTAAATGAGCTATTTCACCTCCTTCGCTTCAGTTTTCTTAACTGCAGAATGAGTGTATTGACTAGACAGTGTTCATTACTATGCCAGCTCTAATTTCTATGATTTGTATATGCATGGCTGATTTGGCTGTCATGAGAATTTAGTCATCCAAATGACAGATTAAATTAGCTATAGCAATTTCTAAATCAGTGAAGCAATTATGTTGACTTTTTTCTTAGATTTACTTGGCTTTTCTATTAGTTGAAGAGAATGTACACGTAAAGAAGTGGAAACTTGTGCAGCTTCAGAGACCTGGGTTAAAAAAAATCCGCAAAAGAACCAATCAATAATAAATGATATGAATACACAATGAAGGAGTGGTGTTCAGTGTTTGAAATACAACTATGAAGACATCAGTGTTTGCATGAAAGAGAATTTATCATAAGCAAAAGGAGATACATGATTATAAAATTCAAATTTTTAACAAAACAAATTTCAAAGAGCGTCAACCGAAACTCTATATCTGAGAGTGCAAGGGAAGAAACTAGGGGAATTAATCAGAAAATTAGAACATATAAGTTCAAAAATATGAATATTAGGTTTATCTACTATTATGAGGAAATAGGTTTGTGATGCTGAGGTGGGAGGATCACTTCAAGACCAGTCTGAGTAAGATGACGAGATACTGTCTCTACAAAAAATGAAAATATTAGCCAGGTGTGGTAACACATGCCTGTAGTCTCAGCTACTTGAGATGCTGAGGCAGGAGGATCCCTTGAGCCCAGGAATTGGAGGAAGCAGTAAGCTATGGTAGCACCACTGCATTCCAGCCTGGGCAGCAAAGCAAGACCCTGCCTCAGTTGGAAAAGAAAAAGAAAAAAAAAAGACAGAGAAAATGGGAAAAAAAAAAGAAAGAGTAAGAAAGAAAAAATAAAAGAAAGAAAAAGAAGGAGAGGAAAGGGGAAGAAAGAAAGGAAGGGAAGGGAAGAGGAAGGGATAGAGTTTTGTTCTCAGCCTGAGCATGTCCCTATGCAAAAATAAAATTCTTGGAGTTATCATAGATATTTCTTCATTTGTAGTGCTTCCCCACTCTCATGACTCATCAGCAATCAATAAATCAATAAGATATACATTTTTCATTTCTAATACCCACTGCTACCTCTCCTCCAATGAATACCTCTTTCAGGAAACTCCATTCCCTCAGCCTCAGACTGCTTGTCTTCTTCTCTATGAGGAAATGTATACACACCTTCAATCCCAAAACCCCTGGAAAAACTGAACAAGTGGAAATGGTTGACTTAAAGTCATGCTTATTGACTTTTTACAATTCAAACATGGAATGGGGTTGTAGATGAGACAAGTATCAAAATTTGATTTGGTTTGATTGAATTGTGGTTTATCCACCGACAAACAAGAGGCAGACCCTGACCAAGGAGCTCAAGTTTATGATATTTATAGAGACACGTTATAAATGTATACAAAGTTTAAAAAGAATAGTCATAAATGGATACTTAATAACTACACACACACACATTTATTTCATTGTTTGTGTTATTAGGAACTATTGCCATCATATAACAAGCTGGAAAAAATAGTTTTCACAAATATGACACAAAAATCGTATGTTACATAAAAAATTCAAACAAATCAAGAGAAACCGTTCCTCACTTTTAGCTTATAATGGCACTACAAATTTATGATGCTCTTTTCTTTTTAATACTATATTTCTAATGCTAACATCCCTGGATTTTTCCGTATATTCCTGCACATTAAGCTCTTTTCTTTTTGTATGGCCTATTATCATTGCAAGATTCCATATTAGGCTGGACTTCCAATCTACACTAACACAAAGATATCATTTCATAATGTCAATTAAATTAAGTGCACAATATGTCAACTTTTGCTTATAATCCCTACAAAGGCTTGATTTTTGTTAATTGGGAACATGCTTTTCAACAATAAAATATATCATTATATTACATCAATTATAAAATATATCATTATATTAATATATTAAAAGAATCTAAAGTCAAAATGAAGAAGGAAATTGTCACCCGTGTATATTCCACACAGCTATTTTTAGCTCTTTAAAAAAATCCTTAAATTATAGTTTCTGACACTATATTTTATAATGTAATTATTCCCAGGATAAAAGCTTCTCTAAGTCTAATAAGCTTATTCTAGGGCTACCCTAACGTTTATCAATTAAGAATTAAATGTAGCTTGTGTAGGTAAGTAATATGGTTTTCTTATAACAGAAGAAGTGATATGATTTTGCCTCATAATTCCTGTCTCATAATGAACAGTAATTTAGCCATAGTGACAGCCGAAATAATGTTTTTAGATTCTTCATCATCTCTTCAATGGAATGGTAAATAAATACACTGAAAAGAAAAGAGTTGTTTGACATTGTTGACAATTTTAATTTTGTATCTATCTATCTATATATTTTTACAAAGGGAATAAAATACCTAGGAATACAACTCACAAGGGATGTGAAGAACCTCAAGGAGAACTCTAACCACTGCTCAAGGAAATAAGAGAGGACAAAAACACATGGAAAAACATTTCATGCTCATGGATAGAAAGAATCAATATCATAAAAATGGCCACACTGCCCAAAGTAATTTCTAGATTCAATGCTATCCCCATCAAGCTACCATTGACTTTCTTCACAGAATTAGAGAAAACTACTTTAAATTTCATATGGAAGAAAAAAAAAGCCATATAGCCAAGCAATCCTAAGTAAAAAGAACAAACCTGGAGGCATCAAGCTACCTGCCTTCAAACTATACTGTAAGGCTACAGTAACCAAATGGCATGGTACCAAAACAGATAAAATGATGCCTCAGAAATAAAGCCACACATCTACAACCATCTGATCTTTGACAAATATGGCAAAAACAAAAAAATGGGGAAAGGATTTCCTATTTAGTAAATGGTGTTGGGAAAACTGGCTAGCCATATGCAAAAAAACTGAAACTGGACTCCTCCCTTACACCTATACAAATTAACTCAAGATGAATTAAAGACTTAAATATAAGACATAAAACTATAAAAACCCTGGAAGAAAACCTAGGCAATATCATTCAGGAAAATGTGAATTTTTAATTAAAAGTCTCACAAAGAAAACTAAGGCAAAATTATTTTACTGATGAATTCTAAATTGTTTTATTTAAAAAAGAACAGTCTACACAAATTTTACAGAAAACAGAGTAGGAATTGACATTTTCTGCCTTGTTTTATGATGCCAGGATAACCTTGATAGTAAAACCTATTATAAAAATAAACCAAAGAAAATTAAATATATATATCCATCAATAATATGTCACAAAATAATATAAAGGGCTAGCAGATTAAATTCAGAAATATATGAAAAGAATATACACATGCCTATAATGGATTAGTACTACTAATGCAAGATTTATTTAACATTTAAAATTTAATCAATATAAAAATTTAGCACATCAACACATGATCAACTCAACAGATGGAGAAAAAGTATTTGCCAAACTTCAACCTCCATTCATGATGAATGTTGTTCCCAATAAACTAGGGATAGAAGGTAATTCTCTCAGCCTGAAAAAGGGCAGTAATTTTCTAATATGACTACATTATACTTAGTGGTGATTTATTAAGTTATTTTCTCTTATAATTGGCAAAAAGGCAAGACTATCCATTCTAAATACTTCTATTAAACACTGGGAGAGAGGGGCTAAGATGGCCAAATAGAAACAGCTTCAACCTGCAACTCCCAGCGAGACCAACATAAAGGTTTCTGCATTTCCAACTGAGGTACCCAGTTCATCTCACTGGGACTGACTAGACAGTTGGTGTGACCCATGGTCAGCAAGAAAAAGCAGGGTGGGGTGACAGTTCACCTTGGAGATGCACAAGGCAAAGGGACCTCCTTCCGCCGGCCAAGGGACGTGGTGTGGGACTATGCTGCCCACCCAGAGTACTATGCTTTTCCCAAGGATTTTTGCAATCCATGGATCAGGAGATTCCCTTGTAAGCCTATATCACCAGGACCTTAGGTCTCAATCACAAAACTGAACAGATGCATGGCAGCTGCTCCTGTCAACAGCTGTTCAGGGAGGTATTGAGTTGCATGAATTTTTACATATTCTAGCGGTGCCTGAAACTCCAGTGAAGGCAGGAAAACTGTCCCCTCCCATGGAAAAGGGATTGAAGCCAGGGAGCCAAATAGCCTTGCTCAGTTGATCTCACTCCCATGGAACCCCGTCAGCTAAGACCCATTGGCTTGGAATCTCTTTTGGCCCCACAGTAGGCTGGAGTCTGCCGAGGATGACCAAGTTCCTGGCAGGGGAGGGTGACCACCATTACTGTGGCTCTAGTCAGTGGTTTTCCTGAGCCACCACAGTGGTTTTCCTGAGCTAGGAAGACTGGGAGGTTTGGACTGAGTGGTACTCCCTGCAGCACAGCACAGCACAACACAGCAACTGTGGCTGATGGCAGCCAGACTGTTGCTTTAGGTGGGACCCAGATTCATCCCTCCTCACTGAGCAGGGCCTCCCTGCAGGACCTACAGCAACTCCAACCAGGGGCTTACAGACATAACTCTCATCTCCCTGGGACAGAACACCTAGGGGTAGGGGCGGCCATGGTCTCAGGTTCAGTGGACTTAATCTTTCCTGCCTGCTGGCTCTGAAGAGTCCAGCTGATCCAGATGAGAGGGATTTCCCTACCACAGTGCACTAGCTCCACTAAGGGACAGTAAGACTGCTTCCTTAAGCAAGTCCCTGATCCTGTGCCTCCAGACTGGGTAAGACCTTCCAAGAGGAATCCCCAGACACCTCACACAGGAGAGTTCCAGCTGGCATCAGGTCAGTGTCCCTCTGAGACAGCTTCCAGAGGAAAGAGCAGGCAACGATCTTTGCTGTTCTGTGGCCTCCACTGGCAATGCCCAGGAAAACAGGGTCTGGAGTTGACCCCCAGCTAACTGCAACAGACTTCCAGAAAAGGGGCTGACTGTTAGAAGATTACAAAACAAAAAAAACAAAACAAAACAAAAAAACACAGACACAAAACAGAAAGCAACAACCACAACTCAACAAAAAAGACCCCACAAAAATCCCATCCAAAGAAATACAGCCTAAAAGATCAAAAGTAGACAAATCCATAAGGATGAAGAAAAAACAATGCAAAACATTGAAAATTGCAAAAACGAGAATGCCTCTTCTCCTCCAAATGATCACGACACTTTTCCAGCAAGGGTACAGAATGGGACTGAAGCTGATATGGAGTAACTGACAGAAGTAGGCTTCAGAAAGTGGGTAATAACAAACTTCACTGAGCTAAAGGATTATGTTCTAACCTAATGCAAAGAAGCTAAGAAGTATGTTAAAAAAATTACAGGAGCTGTTAACTAGAGTAACCCATTTGGAGAGAAAAATAAATGATCTGATGGAGCTGAAAAACACAGCACAAGAACTGCATGATGCAAACACAAGTACCACTAGCCAAATCAATCAAGTGGAAGAGAGAATAACAGAGTTTAAAGACTGTCTTGCTTAAATAAGGCAGGCAGACAAGATTAGAGAAAAAAGAATGAAAAAGTATTAACAAAACCTTTGGGAACTATGGGACTATGTAAAAAGACTGAACCTACAATAGATTGTAGTACCTGAAAGAGATGGGGAAAATGGAACCACGGAAAACACACTTCAGGATATCATCCAGGGGAACTTCCCCAACCTAGCAAGACAGGCGAATATTCAAATTGAGGAAATACAGCAAACACCACTAAGATACTCCATGAGAAAATGAACCCCAAGACACATGATCATCAGATACTCTAAGTTTGAAATGAAGAAAAACATGTTAAGGGCAGCCGGAGAAACAAAGGGAAGCTCATCAGACTAACAGCAGATCTCTCAGTGGAAACCCACAATTGGGGGCCAATAATCAACACTCTTAAAGAAAAGAATTACCAATGCAGAATTTCATTTCTGGCCAAACTAAGCTTCATAGGCAAAGGAGAAATAAAATTCTTTTCAGGCAAGCAAATGCTGAAGGATTTTATCACCAACAGGCCTGCCTTGCAAGAGCTCCTGAAGGAAGCACTAAATATAAAAAGGAAAAACCATTACCAGCCATTACAAAAACACACCAAAGTACACAGACCAATGACACTATGAAGCAACTACCTTAACAAGTTTGTACAATTAACCAGCCAGCATCATAATAACAGGATCAAATTTACACATAACAATATTAACCTTAAAAGTAAGTGGGCTAAATGCTCCAATTAAAAGACAGAATGGCAAGCTGTATAAAAGGACAAGACCCATCAGTGTGCTGTATTCAAGAGACACATCCCACATGCAAAGACACATAGGCTCAAAATAAAGGGATGGAGAAAAATTTACCAAGCAAGTGGAAAACACAAAGAAGCAGATGTTGCAATCCTAGTTTCTGTCAAAATAGACTTTAACCCAACAAAGGTCAAAAAAGACAAGGGCATTACATAAGGGTAAATGGTTCAATTCAACAATAAGAGCTAACTATTCTAAATATATGTGCACCCAATACAGGAGAACCCAGATTGATAATACAAGTTCTTAAAGACCTGCAAAGAGACTTAGACCCCACATAATAATAGTGGGAGACTTTAATATCCTACTAGGCAATACCATTCAGGACACAGGCATGGGCAAAGATTTTATGATGAATTTGCCTAAAGCAATTGCAACAAAAGCAAAAATTCACAAATGGGATCTAATTAAAGAGCTTCAGCACAGCCAAAAAACAAAACAAAACAAAACCTACTAGAGTAAACAGACAAACTACAGTTGGGAGAAAATTTTTGCAATCTATCCATCTGATAAAAGTCTAATTTCCAGAATCTACAAGGAACTTAAGCAAATTTACAAGAAAAAAACAACCCTATTACAAAGTAGGCAAAGAACAGGAACAGACACTTCTCAGAAAAAGACATATATGCAGCCAACAAACATGAAAAAAAAGGTCAACATCACTGATCATTGGAGAAATGCAAATTAAAACCACGATGAGATACCATCTCGCACTAGTCAGAATGGCGATTAAAAAGTCAAAAAAACAGATGCTGGTGAGGTAGTGGAGAAATAGGAATGCTTTTACACTGTTGGTGGAAATATAAATCAGTTTAATCATTGTGGAAGACAGTGTGGTGATTTCTCAAAGATTTAGAACCAGAAATACCATTTGACCCAGCAATCCCATTATTGGGTATATGCCCAAAGGAATATAAATCATTCTGTTATCAAGATACATGCATATGTTCATTGCAGCACTGTTCACAATAGCAAAGACATGGAATCAGCCCAAATGTCCATCATTGATAGACTGGATAAAGAAAATGTGCTACATATATATAGCATGGAATACTATGCAGCAATAAAAAAGGAACAAGATTATGTCCTTTTTAAGGACATGGATAAAGCTGGAAGCCATTATCCTCAGCAAACTAACACAGGAACAGAAAACCAACAATTTTTGTTTTCTTTATCCAGTCTATCAATGATGGGCATTTGGGCTGATTCCATGTCTTTACTATTGTAAATAGTGCTGCACTTGTCCAATCATTTCAATCAGTGATGCAAAACAACTGGATAAATATGTGAAGAAAAACACCTTTGTCTGAACATTGAAACTTCCATATTGAGATATAAGCAATGATCTGAGCTGCTCTTGGCTCTAAAGAACAGTAGGAAAGCTGAGCTCCTGAACTCACTACTGCCTCCCTGCTACTCCCTTTCAGTGTTATTTCCTTGCATTCACAGAACATTAAAAGTTACCACCATCAACAACAAAAAATATCAATATCTGCTCTGTTATAGAATAAATATTCTGGTTTATATTTGTAGGAAAAAAAGTGAATTTTTAAATGTCTCATAGGAAAGGGACTGATCATAATATTTGGAGAAAAAGAATACAAACACCATATTAGAGCAAATTAGAGTGTATTTATTGGCTAAAAATGATGGACTTCTAATATTTGGTCGATTAACAAATTTTAGAGCAGCTCATAGGTTATAATCAAGGATCTGACTAAAATCTTTCAAGCCACATTCATCCCTCATTAAGGGAAAAAGTTTGAAATGTTTGCTATAAAATATTGACTTAACTGCTATAAATATCAGAAATATTAGTATTTAAATTCTCATAAACTTGGGCTGAAAGCATTATCAAAATTATATCTGAGCAAATTGTAATCATTAACATCGACTAGTTTTTTTGGTGTGTGTATTTTGTTTTAATTTATTAATTTTTTTTTGAGATTGAGTTGCTCTGTCACCCAGGCTGGAGTGCAGTGTCACGATCTCGGCTCACTGCAGCCTCTCTGCCTCTCAGGTTCCGGCGAGTCTCCTGCCTCAGCCTTCTGGGTAGCTGGGATTTCAGACGCATACCACTACACCCAGCTAATGTTTGTGTTTTTAGTAGAGACAGGATTTTACCATGTTGGCCAGGCTGGTCTTGAACTCCTGACCTCAGGTGATCTGCCCGCCTCAGCCTCCCAAAGTGCTGAGATTATAGGTGTGAGCCACCACACCTGGCTAACATAGACAAGTTTTTAAGACTGCAAAAATAAAATAGGGATGTTCTCCTCACAATGAATACTAGAAGTTCTTGTCACTAGAAATCTAATACTTATAAATAACAATGATGATTAAACTTGATAGGCAGTAGAGTTCCTGCAATAGAGTTTGGCCTAAATTAGACACTCACTATGTGTTGATGAATACATATGTAAATAAATGAACTTAACAAAAGAACACTATTCAGAAATCTCAGTTCTACTGAAAATCCATATGATCTCTTGGAGATTTTATTTCTTCACGTATAAAATAAGAATTATTATACTTGCTTATCTCCCAAGGTTGCTATAAAAATTAGAAAAAAATATTAGATGAGAAGTCAATTTAGAACTAAGAGGAAATATAAGTGAATCCTTTTGAGGCTAGTAGAAAAAAGCTGTGTTTCTGACCACTCACAAAGAGCCAAGGGTAACTTCATTTAGTTGGAAAGTCGAGAAGTCCAGATAAAATTGGTGCTTGTAGAATTGAATGAATACACCTCTGGAATGTAAGCTTCACACTGATCCTTATTATAAACTGGACTAAGCGGTGACAACAGCTTCTTTATTTCTAAGGTTTATTGCACTAACATAAACAGGATTGTTTCCTCAATCTGGGAAAGGAAGAAATTCTGCAAGAAATACATTTTGACCAAATGGTGGAATGATCCTTGGTGTTTTCATCCAAACAAACAAAAAACCCAAAGCAATTGTGAAAGGAAACCAAAGAAAACAGCTCCTTTATTATCTTTATTTTAGGTCAAGCTATTTAGAAGCAAGTTTCTGCATTTTGGCTCAGGCCTAATGGTTTCACCCACTGAGTTTACCAGAATGGGAAATGCTAAGGTTTGCATTCTAAATATCCACTTTGCTTTTCCTTTATATGAACAATGAATGATCCTGACCTAGACCATAATTGTATAGTAAAAGGGATGGACATGAGCCTGGTTAATAAAATAGGTTAATATCAGTACAGGGACTAATACAAGTACATTTATGTTAACTTTAACAAATGTTAGAGATTCTTAAGGGAAAACTTTCAGTATCTGCTATTTTATATTAATAATTTTTTCTGGAACAAACAGAATGGAAGTATTAATAAGCTGTCTATAGGGAAGCATCCCCAAGTACAAGGAACTCAGATTTTTTCTGTAGAGTTCTATGTATCCTTTGATTTGGCAGAAGTAATTGAACCCAAGCCCTGACTCACCAATTCCTGTATCAACCGTATTACCAATAAACTCTGTTTTTTCTGAGATCCCCACAAATTCAGGACTGATCACATTTATAGTCATGCAATACCTGCAGCTCTCTTCACTATACTATCTGTAATTAGAACAGCACCTGAAAGGCATATGCACAATAATAGCAATTATTATTGAATGAGTAAATTAGTTTAAAAAATCTTAAATATTCTAAAATATTAGAATTAACCTAACTTTGTTACTTTTGTGGATTCTCTTTCTCGGACGACTTATCTTCATGTATCTTGCGTCTTGGTTTTGGAAGCACACTTAACACAGACGGTTCTGTCATTCTTGTTTCTGTCTTTGCATTTCTCTTCGTTTATGTCTATCAACAGTTTTAAAAGTATTCTTCCAAAGCTCAGAAAAGCTTTTATTGTATTTATAAATATACCTTAAATTACTTTCTTCTTTTCTAGTTTACTATTGCTAATACATAAGGAACTAAATGATTTTCATATATGGGTATTATATCCGATCACAGCATTGAAACTTAAGTTTTAAAAGTTTAGTGATGAAAATCTTAGGTTTATTCATGTGAACTTTCATATTTCAATAGTTTATCTCTTCTAATTTTTATTCACATTTTTGTAATTATTATATCACCGAATCTCTCCAATACAGTCTAATGTTGAACAGTAAAAATGTTTTGTCTTCCTAACGTTAACGGGAATGTTGCAGTAACGTATTCTGTTTGCTGTCCTGTTATTGATAAAGACTCTTAATCAGGTTTAGGATTTTCCTTTATGTGCTTAGGTTGCTGGCTAATTTTTTTAATGACTGAGTTCTGAATTTTATGAAATATGTCTACATCTATCTGGATAATATTCTTTTTAAATTTAGTAAGTGTTCCAATACATTGCATTGGTAGTTTTTTCTTAACTTTTGAAAACCTATTTCCTTATGAAGTATTACTACGGTTACTGTTGTTGTTTAATACACAACTTATTTCTTTAAGATTTTACATCTACATTCATAACTGAACTGCATCTACAATTTTAATTTCCCAGATTCTTTCTTACAAGTTTTACTATCAGAGTTAAAAGAGTGTTAGTGAAACAATTAGAAAGCTTTCCCTTTTCTCCTCTATTCTCTGAAACTCACCCTGGCTAGAGTGCAGTGGCACAATGAAGGCTCACTATAGCCTGGACCTCTCAGGCTCACCTGATCCTCCCACCTCAATCTCCCAAGTAGCTGGGACCACAGGTATGCACTACCATAACTGGCTAATTTTTCTATTTTTTGTAGAGACAAGCTTTCACCATGTTGCCCAGGCTGGGAGTCTCTATCCTTTACAGGTCCTTGAGTTATTGATGTATAGTTAATTTGTTGCCAAGTTTTCTTTGTATATACTTTTAAATTTTTCTTATATTTTGCTCATACAAAGTTATGATGAGAAATTTGTTTTATCGTAGCTTTGGGCATATTTTTCTACCTTCATCATTCCCTAATCAATTAGCATGGATTTCTCTTTCTCTGTAGAATAACTACTTGCAGATTGTCAATAAAGGTTTCCAATAGCCTCAGGAATATTGCATGCCTATAAATTCTGTGTTTAATGAATACCACTTTTTGCACTCCCATAAGAATTTGTGTAGGTAGTCTTACTACGTTACCTCAAACTTCTGGGCTCAAGTGGTTTGCCTCTGCTGGCCTCAGCCTTCTACAGTGCTGGAATTACAGGTGTGAGCCACTGAATCCAGCATATTCTTTGTTAAATCTTTTGAAACCAACTGCCAGCCTCACACTGTAACAATGAAACACTGTAACACAACATTAAATACTAAAATGTCTCAACATAACAGGCGAAGCAAGATAGCCCTACTACTGTTTTGGTAACCATTACATTCCTTAAAACTTCAATCAAAAAAATCAAAATATCAGAAATATATTTGAAGAAAACTGAATACCTCTTCTATGGTATATAAAAGACATACATAAATGGGAAATATTTTTCTGTCTCTTGAAAGAAAAGCTTAATGTAGTTTAATACATTTATATAATAATATACGAATATATGAATTAATGTTTAATATATTAATCTATTGTATATTTAATATATTTATATATAACAATATATTTTATATTACTATATAATACACATAACATATATATAACATATTATGTATTATAGTGTATATAACATATAGATAATATATAAATATATTTTTATTTAATATAAATATATATGAACATAAAATATAAAATATGTAAATATATATTAATAAATTTTATGTATTATACTTACATATTAATATATCATATATTTATATATTTAAAATATAAAATATCTATAAACATAATATAAAATATATTTGTATATATTTAATATATATTAATTCTAAAATATATTTAACATACATATATAAATACATAAATATATTTAAATATTTATATAATATAAATATATGTAACATAAATATATTTTATTCTATAACATAGATTACATCTTTTAATGTAACATAATATATGAAAATATATATTTAATATATTTATATATAACATTATTTTATACATTTATATATTAATATATTCATTTCACCACCAAATTGATCCAAATATAAAGATAATTCCATTTAAAATTCTAATATATTTTTTATAAACATGATCAAATATTTCTAAATGGACCTTCTTCCTCTATATGTTATTAGAATCATTTATTTATTCATTTATTCATTAAATATTTGTTGAGGCTCTACTATGCATCAAGCACTGTGCTAGGCAGAGGAATTACTGATGAAGACTATACTATGTAAGTTTATTCCTTTTCTTTTGAGATGGGGTCTCACTCAAAAGGGGGCTGGAGTGCAGTGGAGTGCAGGCTGGAGATTGGCTCACTCAAACGATTCCTCCCACCTCAGCCTCCCAAGCAACTTGGACTACTATTTGCCACCATGCCCAGCTAATTGTTTTTTTTATATATATATTTTGGTAGAGATGTATTTTGGTAGAGATGGGGTTCACCAGTGTTGCCCAGGCTGGTCTCCAACCCCTAGACTGAAGTAATCCACCCACTTTGGCCTCCCAAAGTGCTGGGATTACAGTGTGAGCCACCATGCTGAGCTCAACATGTATATTTAGATCTCATCTTTATTAAACATATATTGATACACAAATAGTAGATACACTAAATTGTTAGAAGTAGTTATCTCAGGGTCCTAGGAATTTTGGTAACACTTTTCTCGGTTTTGCTTATCTTTGTTTTTATTTGTTATCCTGAGAAAAATTACTTATGTAATTTTTGTTAACAAAGAAAATAATCACTTTTTTGTATATAAAAAAGATAAATTATTTTAGAAATTCTAGAGATAAGAAAGTTATAAAAAATCAATTTGCATTTACATATTTGCATTGTCCACAAGGTTTAAGGCAAAATATTTCTAAATTTCTGCTACAAATATGCTCTTAGATATGAGGGCACAGGCCGGGCATGTTGGCTCACGCCTGTTATCCCAGCACTTTGAGAGGCCAAGGCGGGCGGATTACCTGAGGTTGGGAGTTTGAGACCAGCCTGACCAACATGGAGAAACCCCGTCTCTGCTAAAAATACAAAAATTAGTCAGGCATGGTAGCACGTGCCTGTAATCCCAGCTACTCCGGAGGCTGAGGCAGGAGAATTGCTTGAACCTGGCAGGCGAAGGTTGGGGTGAGCTGAGATCATGCCATTGTACTCCAGTATGGGCAACCACAGTGAAACGCCAACTCAAAAAATAAAAGAAAAAAAGAAAAGAGAACACAAATGCTCATGCTTAATAAGTGTAATGCAAAATGTAGCTCCCATCTCTAGTACCTCTACCATCTGTTCATTTGCACTAGATTTTTTTCTGACTTGTCAATCAATATATTAAGAAAATGAATATGTATTTATTGTGTGTGTGTGTGTGTGTGCATAAAATGGATCAAATATAGGTTTTATTTCTTAGACTTGTAATAGATATATATTAAATTGTAAAAACCTCTAGTAGTTTTTGAAAAAATGTAATTAATCTCTCTCAGACACAGTAATGTATTGTTCTCTCCTAGCTTACTTTCTGATGCTTGATTCCATTAAGGCTTTACTTCTATTAATTCTGTCCCCAATAAATGTAATTTAGGCCAAGTATTTGTGTTGTTCTCTTTTACCAGATAAGAAAACTTCATTCAACTTTCCCAAGACTACAAAACCGTAAGTGTTAGAGATGAGATTTGAACTAAAACATTCTGATTTTAGAATTAATTTTCTTAACCACTACTTACTTTTTTATGTTCCTGCACCATAATAGATATAGAGTATATTAATTGCTAACTGGTTATGCTTGTCACATTACACAAAAGGGAAAGCTATTTCCCATATGGTCTGCAGTCATATTCAGGATGACCCAGAGACTCAAAATAAATATTTTAAGTAATTCAAGTTAGAAAAAAAGGGAAGGAAGAAAGACATAAAGTGAGAAGGTCAATCAGATTAATACCGGAAAGGTTACTGGTTAAAGGGGAAAGAATGTCATTTGGAGAAACAGTGACTCATGAGGTGGATGGGAAACTGACTTGGAAACAAATCACAGTTCTGAAATGATCATTCTTTGAGATTACTATGAAGTTTTCTCTACTTAAACTCTATATTTCCTATGTAAAATACTTGTATTTATAAATCAAAACTTATTTTGTGAGTTAAAGCCATTCTATTGAAAAAATTATTGGCCATCCAAAAGTAAAAGAGAATTTAATAGTGAATTCTAGGCTCTTCGACTGTTATTTCTATTTCTTTCCTATTTTGATTCAATTGTGATGCCATGCTTCTTATTAAGTTTTTGTTGTTCTTGTTATTTTGCTTAATTCAATGAGGTCCTTCCCTCTAATTATATGTGTAGGTTTTTTTAAAAATTAATTTTTAAATCACATAGCAGGTCAAGTATTAGATGTAATTTCTATTTGAATTTAGTTGAATATAATCTGGGATATTTTTGATAGTTGATTTGCTAGTTGGTTTATTATTTAGATAGTTTTGATGAATAAAATACAAACTAACTTTATTCTGAAAAAAAATCAATGATGAAAATGTTTTAGTGGTGTATTAAATAATTATGATCTAAAAAAGAGAAATGGTGTATTAAACAGCATTTGGAGGCAAGAGAAATTAAAAGAAATTTACTTAGAGAAAATGATTCAACATGTTTTGCTATGTGTACTTCCCTTCATCTAATTTGTATAATATTCCATTCTCTGTAGTCAGTCAGTAGTTAAGACTCACTGTGAGGTATTAATTGAAAAAGCAACCGTGATTAAGTGTTTATGCAGACCTCGTTAGCATTAAATCTTGAGCAGACTTGATGTGCAATGGAAAAGTTCCCTACTCAGCTTTTCGCAATGCATTTTGTTTTTCAAATTCCTGCCTTGCTTTCAAACAGGTTACACAGAGGCACATGATTTTTCTGTGTAGTGTTTTTTACTTCATAACTTTTGAAATATGTAAAACTTTCAGCTTTAGATGATTATCAAGACTTCTTTTTCAGAAGTCAGATTTTTTTCTTTCTTTGTGTGTGTGTGAATTATTTCTTCTTCTTCTTCTTCCTCCTCTCCTTCTCCTCCTCCTCCTCCTCCTCCTCCTCCTCCTCCTCCTCCTCCTCCTCCTCCTCCTCCTCCTCCTCCTCCTCCTCCTTCTCCTTCTCCTTTTCCTTCTTCTTCGAGATGGGGTTTCACCATGTTGGCCAGGCTGGTCTCGAACTCCTGACCTCAAAGGGTCCACCCACCTTGGTCACCCAAAGTGCTGGGATTACAGGTGTGAGCCACCACGCCTGGCCAGTGTGTGAATTTCTTAATAATCTACATGAATTTTTAATTATGGAAGATTGAATTTTAGTTACTTGTAGGAAGCTAGAAGGTATAAAATATAGAACTCAATATCCTTAATTTTAATTTATTAATCATTTGAGTTATTTTAAATACAACATGGATAAATGCTTTTCTCCTCAGAAATCAAGATTTTATTTAATTGATATTTATTTAGTTTCATGATCCATGTCTGTAAATCCTACAGATATCTGCTATAAATTCTGACATTTTGAAGGGTTTTTGGTTTTTGTGGGGTTTATTTGGAAGTAGGCAAGCAATTACAAAGATGGAAACTCTATTCACAAAAATCTTGAAAATATATTTTTTTCTTTCTTATCATCCATCTGGCTCAGAACTTGAAAGGGTTTTTAAAAGATGTTTTCCTGCCCATGAGTTGATGTTCTAGTCTGATAATAATACTCTTGTTTCATTATGGAGGCTTGTTTTTCCAATGGACCCTCTTAGAAGAAACTTACTCTTTTTGGTCATATTTGTGAAAGAGGGAAATATGCATAGTATCACCAAGTCCTCAAAATATCTTTCTATTGGATCTGAAAACAGAAGATGGTTTCTTAGTTCCTTGAAAGATGATACAAAAATGTTTGGTTCTCAGTGACAGGTAAACTGTGTCTAGCTCTTATCAGCGAAGGACATTGAATAAGAAATATTGTATACCTGTGCTAGTCACAAACAGACATAAGTTTTGTATGAGGTAGCCACTTGCTCTGAAAAATACCTAGTAATTGTATTTCACCATGTGTTTCCAGATGCCAAGCAACTGTTGCTTATTTTATTATAGATTCAATCCCTGCCAGTTTATTGTGTTTCAAACAATAGATGATGCAGACCATGGGAACTTCAGTTAAAATGTATTCCCTAACCATGTCCGGATGTCACACATAGATTTTTGGTGGGAAAACAAGGTAGATAAAGCAGTGTCATTGACCATGACAAATAATATTTAAAGGTGTTGAATTAGTATGAGGAAGTTTATGCTAAATTAAGATGTTTGGTTAGGGTAGGAAATGCTATGTATTTTAACATGGAAAGAACAAATAATTTCTTCTCTCTGGAGATTTAATGGAGAAAATGTTCAGGTTTGCCAGGTGTTTGTCAGAGTTAAATTGGTTTTTCATTAAGTTTGCATCCTTCTATTCTAATCATGTTCATTTTTTTTTGTTTCATTCTAAGGAGTACAACTTTTATTTTTTTTAGTGCCCAGATCTTTTTTGTATTATAAGAGGTGATAGTTAAATGTATGTTTCCACCAGACTATTTTTCAAAGGAGCACCAAAGTAAATAAAAAGCAGCACCTTATCAAATCATAAAAAAGGAGGATCTTTTTAAAGAAGGATTGTCATTTAATAATTTATTAAGAGTAGAAGAATATTATGTAGTTTAATTTCTTTATTGTGACAGAAAGAACACACGTCAGGTATATGTAGCTAACGTTAATACAAAAAATTAAAATTCTTCCTTACGTCTGAGAAAAAGTAAATGATTTATGTCAGATTAAAAGAATGTTTCTGCATTAAAGGTGATTAAAATAAATATTTCAGAATTTATCTATGTAAGTAAAACTTTCAGGAGATAACATTTAGCTTTAAGAGTATGTAGTGCTGCTTAAAATGACCTCTCCTTATTTTTTATATTGCTTGCTGCCTCAAATTTTTATGTAATATAAAATCATACCCACTTTTCATTAATTACTCTATATCAGTATACTTACTCTCCATACTCAAAATAAATGCAAGCCAGCTGGGCTAATTAATATGCTCACTTCACTGAATGTCAGGAAAACAGCTACCAAATCCACTGGGATTTAGTTCATATTCAAAGGAAGATAACAACTTCCCTAGTCTGACTGAATCTGCCACAGCACAACCAATTTCTATAAGGCATTGAGAAATATTACACTTCTATTTAGCTTGCCAATGGCTAGATATTGTAGGTCATATTTGAGCCAAATAACATTTCTCATGTGACCCAATGTATACATTTAAGTATATATAACTAGAATGCATTTCAATTACATGGTCAGTTTAAACAAGTGGACTACCTTTAAAACTTACTGTATTTTAATAGATAAAAGGCATCTAGTGTCTATTTGGTTTAAGAAATTCTTGTAATTTTTTAAAAAGAAAAAGGCTTAAAATGCTAAAACATATATTTTAAATGTTATAATATTAGGATATGGGGATACACGGATGAGTGGAGGGATAAATTAATGGATGGAGTCGATGGTGTATTTATAAAAGAAATCTTACCTTTTGCAGTGATTCTTTTTTGGTCTCAGTAGTTTGACCAATTTAAACTTCTTAACTATATATGATGCAAACAGAAGATTTTAAGCTGAAGAATTAAAATTCACTGTTCTATTAAAGAACTTCAAAAAAAAAAATCTCCAATAATTATAATGTAATCAATATAATTATGGCTTACTTGTCTAAAAAGTCAAGTTTTATTTGAATTTTCAGGAACCTAGATATAAATAAGCCCATGAGAAATACAAGATACCTATCTGAAGAGGAAGCACCTGCTTTTATTTAATATCCAACTGTTATTTATAAAGTGAAAATGGGCAGGTGATATGAACTATTGGAAAGTTCTTATAATGGGCTAGGGAGTTTATTAATACAATTTTATTTTATCTACCCCCAAAATTTATGAGATGCAATTATTACCTCCATTTTATGGTTTTGGAAATCTCAAATTGCTATGACTTTATGATATAACAAGGAAATAAGGAGCTTTCTCATGCCATGCAGCATTCTTTTTGTTACTATTATTGTCAAGCTGATAGAAACTTTCCCAATATGATTGTTTGAATCAATGGTTTCTGAACATTCAGTTTTTATAGCTCTGTGGAAATAATTCAAACAAGTAATCAAAAAATATTTTGGAAACTGGCTTAATTTTTTATTGGCAAAGTTAAGCCATTTTAGAAATTGCAAGGACTTCATGAATAAAACACCAAAAGCATTGGCAACAAAAGCCAAAATAGACAAATGGGACCTAATCAAACTCCACAGCTTCTGCACGGCAAAAGAAACAGTCACTAGAGTGAATCGGCAACCATCAGAATGGGAAAAAATCTTTGCAGATTTGACAAAGGGCTGATATCCAGAATTTACAAAAATCTTTGACAAAGGGCTGATATCCAGAATTTACAAAGAACTCAAACAGATTTACAGGAAAAAAACAAACAAGCCCATTCAAAAATGGGCAAAGGATATGAACAGACACTTTACAAAAGAAGACATACATGAGGCCAACAAACATGAAAAAATGCTCATCATCACTGGTCATTAGAGAGATGCAAATCAAAACCACATTGAGATACCATCTCATGCTAGTTAGAATGGCAATCATTAAAAAATCTGGAGACAGCAGATGCTGGAGAGGATGTGGAGAAATAGGAACACTCTTACACTGTTGGTGGGAGTGTAAATTAGTTCAACCATTGTGGAAGACAGTGTGGCGATTCCTCAAGGACCTAGAAATAGAAATTCCATTTGACCCAGCAATCCCATTACTGGGTATATATCCAAAGGACTATAAATCGTTCTACTATAAGGACACATGCACACGAATGTTCATTGCAGCACTGTTTACAATAGCAAAGACCTGGAACCAACCCAAATGCCCAACGATGATAGACTGGACTGGGAAAATGTGGCACATATACACCATGGAATATTATGCAGCAATCAAAAATGATGATTTTGTGTCCTTTGTAAGGACATGGATGAATCTGGAGAACATCATACTCAGCAAACTGACACAAGAACAGAAAAAGAAATACCGCATATACTCACTCATAGGTGGGTGAGAAAAATGAGAACACATGGACACAGAGAGGCAGTCTACTATTCACTGGGGTCTATTGGGGGGAATGGGGGAGGGACAGCAGAGGGGGCTGGGGAGGGATAGCCTGGGGATGAATGCCAAGTGTGGGTGAAGGGGAGGAAGGCAGCAAAGCACACTGCCATGTGTGTACCTATGCAACTATCTTGCACGTTCTGCACATGTACCCCAAAACCTATAATGCAATAAAAATTAAAAAAAAAAAAAAAAAGAAATTGTAATCTATCACAATTCTATTTTAAAATGTGAAAAAAGGTAAAAGACTAGAACCTCAGAATAAAAGACAGACTGTAAACTAATAAATGTAGTTTAAAAAAAATCAACTACATTACATTGTCTGATGCAGTCTGATTTCAGCTGGACTGATAAAATCCTGTTCTGGTCCTCAAACTGGCATCAGAAAAAAACACTGGCTTGGACTATACGTTAGGAAAAAAAAAATTCTAACATCTGACATTCTAATCATTGCATTTAATAAGGAAAAAAGACCAAGTTATTCTACATATCCCAAACTGATTTTAATAATCTTAACCTTGAACTGCTTAAAAGCAGTGTTTCAACATTCACGAAGAAAATAAAAGCTCTTCCTGGACTGAGTAAGGGGCTAGAAAGAGTCAAAGAAAATGTAGGGTGCGTGCTAACCAGTTTTGCAAAAACAGAGGCCTGGAAGAACCACCCACAAATATTTGAGTTAAATAACAAATGGCACCGAGTGAGGAGATCATCTCAGAGACACAGACACTGATGCCCAACACCCAAGCTCAGGTGCAATAGCCACTCCTTGTACAAAGACTAACCTAGACCAGTAGATGGCACAAAGACCAGAGCCCTCTCTCAATACCAGCATTTTATATTCATGACCATGGATATTGGATAACCCAAGGAGAAGAGCAGGAACTGATATTTCATGATATTTTATCCCTAGAACTATCTTAGATACTTAGAGGAACAGAGGAGAACAAATGATTTCCCAAAGGCAAACTGTTCAATTATAGAAATATGAAGTTATAATTTAGTATATCTAAGGTGGGGCCAACATTTTAAAACCACCCACAAATATTTGAGTTAAATCGATTATTAGAAAGAAGAATTGGAACTTGACATCTTGCTTTTCCTATTCTGAAGAAATGTTTATGGTGAGATCAGTAAATAGCATAACAGTTTGGCTGGAAGTTAAAAGAGACTCAAAGAGAATTAGCTAATTATTCAGATCACTTATTTTAGTTCCTTACAAACATCAACCAATCGTAGCAGCGAATTTTTAGTATCTTTTCACTGTCTTGAGAAAATTTTGGAAGAAAAATGGTAGTTTCAATTTCTTATAGGTTCTATTCAGAGAAGGGCATTAAAAACCTTAACCTGTTTCTCACCAGAAGGAGAAAGGAAAGAAGAAAATTAAGTGCTGTTTGTTCATCTTTTGTAGTTCAGAATAAAGTATCAGTTACTTTTAAAATTCTACTTGTTATTTCTCTTGCCTGATTATTCTCCTGCCTGGGACAAAGGAGGCTCTTTAAAAAGATGTCATTATCTGAGAAAAATCTGGGTTTAGGTAAATTGAATGTTGATCCTTAGTTTAGTTTTTGAATTGGCAAGTTTTATAAACAGAGTAATTTCAAGCAAAAAGAAATGTTTCTAAAGGGCAAAATTTTTTCTTCATGATAAAAGGGGCTTGAATGCTGTATTAGTTTGTTTTCAAGCTGCTAATAAGATATAACCAAGACTGAGCAATTTACGAAAGAGAGAGGTTTAATGGGCTCACAGTTCCCCGCAGCTGGGGAGGTCTCAGAAACATGGTGGAAGGTGAAAGGCATATCTCAGAAGGCAGCCGACAAAAGAAGAGAACTTACGCAGGGAAACTCCCCTTTATAAAACCATCAGGACTTCTTATCATGAGACCAGCACAAGAAAGACCTGCCCATGATTCAATTACCTTCCAGTGGGTCCTTCCCACAACATGTGGGAATCGTGGGAGCCACAATTCAAGATGAGATGTGAGCCAAACCATATCAAATGTTTAGTCTCTAACTTCTCCTTTCCCTCTTCTGAAATGCTATACTTACTTCAAGGCAAGCACTGATAGATTGTACTACATGGTTGTGTAAGAAAAAGAGCGTGGGCTCTCAAGGCACAGAATCCTAAGGTAAAATCATTTCTCTATTGGCTGAGCATAGCAGATAAAATAACTTAGTCTTCCAGACCTGATTTTAAACATTATTCTCAACATTATCATAGACGACCCTTCGTTGTGCCCCAGAGTTCCCACCAACAAGATGGAAAAGACAAAAACAAACGCAGTCCACAGTGTTTACAACTCTTGGCCAACAAATTCGGTGTATTAGTTAGATACTGCTGTATAACAAATCATTTCAAAACTTACTGGCTTAAAACAGTAACCCTTTATTATAGTTCACAAATCTTGGGAAAGCTGGGTGGTCCTTTAGGTCTTTGCTGGGCTCCCTTGTGTCTGTCATCAGCGAAGTATTGACTGTGTCAGCTTTGCTGATCTTGTATGCTCTATCCAATGTGCTTCTGTATCTGATGTGTTTATACCTTTGCTTAGGACAATGGAGGTGGCTTGGCTCTGATCCACCCACTCTCTCATTCTCCATTAGGTTATCCTGGGCTTGTTTATATGGAAGAGGCAGAGATTCCAAGAGACAAGAGGATAGTGACATTTATGTTACATTCTATTAGTTCAAGCAAGTCACAGGGCCAGCTGGGGAGAAGCTGTAAAGTTACATTTCAAAAGACATGGCTATAAGAAAGGGTAGAGAATTGTAATCATTTTTATCATCAACTACAGCATGTGTTTAATATTTGGTAGAGAGGAGCAAGACAATACTCGTGCTGATACTATAAGCCATTGTGCAATGGATATTTATTATATACCAGGTATATGTGATTATGCTTCAAAAATTCTATGAAGTAAGTTTTATTACTCTTATTTTACTAATAGGGAAATTAAGGCAATACAAGATGATATTTGTGTTGGACAAAAAAATAACCTTGGACTATTATGAGTCCTAAGAATCAATTGTTAGAAAAAATAGAAAGAGTTATCTCCCCACTTTGACTCTAATACTCAAAATAGAAATGCTATCACCTATTTCTGGCTCTCAAATAACTGTCTTTGTTTTAATAGACTATTACGCTATTGAGCAGTGATATTCATACCTAGGTGTGTTCTTATCTGCATAAGTGCTACAGCAAATTTCTGCCCAATTCATAGATTTTGCCAGAACTTTTTGAGTGAGATTGAACAATGGTACCATTTGCCAGCACGTATTTTTGTTTTTGTGCAAAGTATATTTGCAACAATTATATATTTTTAATTGTTCTTATACTGATTGACTCACTTAGCTGCAATCAGTTCATATGCCAGAGGAATGAGAGAAGAAAGGAGAAGGCACAAAGTTACTGAAAGTTGAGTGGATGATATATTAAGATAAGAATGCTGTAAACTCTCTTAATCATAAAATATACACAGTACCATGAAAAGAATTTATCACTGTGTTATTTAGTAAGAACAAGATTAATTTTTTAGTAGGTCACCTAGTTTGTCTTAAAATTCCATTGTTTGGCACACATGATTAATTTTACCCTAAGGTTCATGGACACTAAGAATTAGAGATTGAGTGAAAATATCTTTAATTAGAAGTCAGAAGATGATTCTGAACCTGATTCTCCATTCCAAGCCATGTGATTTTTTTTATAACAAGCTAATTAATCTTTGAGAGTCTCAGTTTTCTCATTTATAATATTGAAATAATGCTTCCTGCCCTCCCATCCTAACTGCATTTTTGCAAAATTGAAAGTTGAGAATGTGGGGATAGGGCTTTGTAAACTGAAAAGCACTGAACAGATATAAGGCGTGGCTGCTGTAACAATGTGACATACATAAAGTTACCCCTGCTGCACTTGCCTCCATTATGAAAGTTTAGGAGGATGCCTTCTTCAATGTGCACGCAGCCTTGTTACTAATTTAGACAGTGTTCTATCATATTCATGGTAATAATATAGAGGAACAGATCAAAACATCTGTATCATTAGACGTTAATAAACGTAGAGCCTCCCTTTTGTACAGGTCTGTGCTATAGAAATGAAACAGTTATGAATCACAGATTTTATATATATACATGTATACACACACATATGTATGTATATATGTATATGTATATATATCTGCAAATTTTTGTCTTCCTTTTCAACAGTTTGATGAAGGGGCATCATGGCAGAATTTATGACCTTTTAAGCAAGGTAGAATATAAGCAATATGATAAAAGCAGAAAATACAGCACGTGATAAATCTAAGAGGGGCAGTTTTGCCCAGAGACTCATCTAAAGTTTCAGGGTCTTGCTTGGTAGAAGGGAATATAAGTTTCAGCTAAGAAAAAGTAATCCATCATTAATGATAATATCAACACTAGCTGTTGTGTATGAAGCGTGTCCTCTGTATTATCTCTTTATATGTACTCTCCTGTTTTTTTCTTAACAATATCAGTCTGGAGTATTATTCTCCCTTTACAAATAAAAAAACAAACTTATAGAGTTTATATATTCTGACCAATGCCATGTAGTTATTCAGCGATAGGACTTCACCTGTCATTGAATAGTCACGTGGGATTAGTCAGAATATGTAACCTCTATAAGTCTATTACGGTCTGAGATAGTAACTCCTCTCTACACAAAGATTCAAGGCATATTGAGAAAATATCTATCTTATATTTCCTTTACCAATTCATTCTGATATTATAATACATAGAGTTATTACATGCCTTATATCTGTATAGTGCTTTTCAGCTACATAGTTTAGTGAAAAGAAAATTCTTCCTCCCATCTGGAGAAGTTTGCCTATAAAGAAAATTAAATGTTTTCAAGTGCAAGTGTTGAAGACTGTTCCCTACCCCAATTGAGTTTGCACATAATCAGTAATAATGTTTAAGATGTTCTAGGGCCACTATTCAGTGCCTTCACTGGCACTATAGAGAAAAGAAAAGGAATCATATTAATTACTCATTTTTGAGGAAGTATGGCTTTCTTGGTAAGAACTCACACAAATTATACCAATGCAAGGCGATGTTTACTAAAAGTCAAAAAGAGAAAGGAAATTTCTAATGAGAGGTCAGAGAAAAGAATCAAGTAGGGAAAGAATGGATTCTGAAGGCTTGACTGTTTCGACAGCATTACAGCTGACATTTCATGGATGAAGATGGAGGGAAATTATTCCTGGCAAAAAGAGGTACTTGGATTATAGAGACAATAAATAGTGGAGATCCTCATTTTTCAGGTGGAGGAGTAGCAAGCAGTAAAGTTGAAGAGATAGTAGAGGTTCTTAAAGGCTGTGATAAGAAATTTCAGTTGTATTGGTGTACAATGATAGAGTCTGAATGATAATCTAGAAAGAATAGAACTACACTTTAAAAGAACTCACCTGTTGGTATGCATGAAGGATGAAAGACTGATATGAGAGGCCTAAGAAATAAGCTTTTTGAGGGATCAAACAGGAATTGAATATTTGGGATTTGCTTCTGACTAACATGGATTTGGAAGTTACACACGGGACCATCTGCAAAGCTGTCTGTGAAGAGGGCTGCCGATACGGTGGAACATGTGTGGCTCCTAACAAATGTGTCTGTCCATCTGGATTCACAGGAAGCCACTGCGAGAAAGGTTTTGGGGTACATGTGAAGAACATGCAAGACTGTGCATAGGAAATTTGATGATGGTGTGCCTTTGTGAGCATCTACTATTAAATCAACGGGCTGGATACTTTGAAGAAACTTTCAATTTAAAAATCACTGGTTTCATTTCTGGAATTAAAAAAAAATGTCTTTCTTGACTCCCTTAAAAAAAAAGTTACATTTTTTGAAGTCTTGGAAGAAAATAATGAAGAAAATAGAAAGGAAATGAAGATGAAAGAGGAAACTGTTTGAAATGCTTACATATGGATGTGAGAAGAAAGAGTAGAGGCCATGAAGGAAAAAAGAAGAACAGCTTTTAAAATTCAAAGCACAGGATTCTACATTCTAAGGGCTAAAGTAAAGACTGTATTAATTGTTGTAAAGTGCAGCAGAAGTGCCGTACAAATCAGACTAGAAACTGGATTCTATCTTTAGGACTGGTAGTCTTTGAGGGGATATTTACAGTGCAGCATCAGAGCCAATTTTACTTATTAAAGGATGTACAGAGAGAAGAAAAGAAGGACTTTATATGTAAAGAGAGACAATCCAGCTAATTTGATTTACTAATTAGACATTTTTGGAAGGCTGAAAGATTGAGCACAAGTTATACTTTGCTAAAATCAAATAAATGACTTCCAAGACTTCTTTCCTTTAAGCCATGTACATGTAGCCGAAGAGTTCAAGCCTGACTCAGAATCAGATTTGAATTAATAAAAATGCTTATCCAGTGAAACATTAGACATAAACTTGTGGTCTTTCAACATAGGAACAAAAGAATAAAGAAACCAATCAAGTTCCAAAACTTGCCCTTTTTAATGCTGTTCCACAGAAAGGAAACAAAGAGTAAGGCAGTTTTCCAAAGTAGAAAGGTGGAAGGACTTGCCCTAGGATGGATGTCGCAGGAAGTCCAACATAAATATGGTAGAAGTTATTGAAGGGAAACATAAAGACTGTAACTTAGTGTTTATTACAGATCATAAGTATAACATTTATTTTTTAAAAAACAGAAAACATTTGTAAGGAATTCATCTTTGCGCATTTGAAGTGCAAAGCCCATAGGAAATTACACAAAATTGGGGAAATTGCAGGCAGCTGCCATTTGTGGTCTTTAACTGACACTGTTGACCCTCTATAAAGGAATACGCAAATGTAAACGAAGAGAAGCAGCTTGCCAATGTTTCTTGTCCTTTTAAAGACAGTAGAGGGAGGCTGCGTGCACTATGGCTTAAGTCCCTAAAATAGACTTGCAAATTATCCAAGAAATTCACAATGTAAAACAGTTAAGTGAAGCATCAAAACAAAAGCACCAACGTGGTGTTCCTTCCATGGCATAAAGATTGGAACCAAGCATCTGCCTGTTACGAGTGTCATACCCTACCTACATGTGACTCTTCACCTGTTTATGCTTCTCAGTTACATGAAATCACAAAATCACACCACTGATTGAAAACACACACACACACACACACACACACACACACACACAGTTTCTTTGATGATCAAATTGATTATGTGAATAAAGAAAGAAAGTTATTTTTAGCAAATGAGCATTCATTTCTCTGCCAACTAAGTCATATTTCTTTGTGTTGTAAGTATGTGATAGAACACCCAAATCACACTGACTTAAGTATAAATCAAATCTATTCATTAGTAGTTTAAAAATTCAGGTACACATATTTAATTCCATGTGAGATTTTATCCAGTGGCTCAAATGGTAGGCCCCATTCTTTTCCATCTCTCTCCTCTGCCTTTTGTGGTAATGATTTTTATCTTTATGCTTCAAAATCAGTCTCACTAGCAGTTTTAGGTTCTCTTCGTAGAGAAGGTAGCATCACTTCTGCAGGTCCTGACTTCACCTGCTCATATATGCCTCTCAGGGGAAGAAATGGAGCTGTTTTCTACTGACCGACCTCACCAAATGTCCTCATATATCATCAACTCTGATGGACCTATTTGTCAATCCAAGGTTTGGATATGCCAATAGCTTAACTAGGATCACCAGAATAGAGAATGGAGTAGATAGTGAAATCAATTTCACCACCATCACTTATGAAAATAGAAAAGAGTGATTCCCCAGAGAACCACTGTAGTGTTATATTACTTCTTTTTCTTTCAAACAAAAAACAAAAAATGAAAAAGAGGGCATGAAATAGTAGTAAGTGACAAAAATACCATGTGTTTGCTACAATCTCTCTTAGATTATTTAGTTGAGGGATGGTCAACGTAAGAGTTTATCCCTGACCAGAGACAATTAGTTACTTAATCATATTATATAAAGTAGAGATCACAGCAAATTTCACGCTCACTTAATCTGTCACTCAGATAGTAATAGTGAATCAAGGAAAGAAGAGAGGGAGTATTGTTTTCTTGGCATTCACCTAAAAAGAAAGTTCCTACCAGCCAAAATAATGCTCTAGTAGGTTTATCTCCCAAGCCAGATACATTTTGTTCTGTTTCTGTGTGCTTTTCAATACATCCCCATCAGGTTACAGTATTTAGTATATCAGTATGCCTTTCAGACTGAGTTTAATTTTTATATCTGAGCTAGATGTCCCAAGCAAGGAAATATTTTTTATAGCATTGGCTATTAATTAGTTGTCTGGAAAAAGTCAGTATCTGGAAAAAGTGACTGGCCTAGGTTTTTACCTGGCCTACTCAACCCTCTACAATCAATAAACAAACAAAGTATTACTGAATACTTGCTATCACTTGGCTGCCCATCTGATTTTAAGATCTGTATTGCTGAGAGGCTGGCCTATGTGAAACACAAATGAAAGAAAAGACATGAAGCCTTTTCTGACTTTTAACCTGTATGCAGCACTTCTATAAGAAATGTTCTACCTCTACAGTAAGAAGTATGCTGAAAATTTTAGGAAATAGAGGAGCTTATATTTCTAACCCAAACTTTCTCAGACACTTATGGATTCAGGAAAGATTCATGAGGAGGAGGAAGGGATATTTGATAAGTGATGGTAATGCCTCCAAAGTAAAATTAATCTTTAAATTTTGATTTTCATTTCAAATAATGCTGTAGGGAAATTGGGGAGGACAACTAATCTCTCTACCATTATAATAACCTGAGCAGAACACTCATTTTGAAAACTCAGTCTCATAAATATTGATTCTTATAAATCATGGGTTCTAGGTTTCCCGGAGGAGTATAGAGTTATTTTATGTCTTTGGTGGTTGAAAAAAATTAGTCCTAATTTGAATACCTGTTACCGTCCCTTGATGATGATACAGTAATGGAAATAGCTTTCTGATACATGTACAAAGTTTAACTACATGTAATTCAAATGAGTAATATTTAATGGTAAAAATAGAACAGCACTAATATTCCAAGGTGATTCTTAAAAAGCTTAAACAAAGTTAAAATTTAAGCACTTATTGTTTTCAACTTAATATTTAATTTGATACTAGTGGGAGACAAGAGAGGCTCGGCTATATTTTGATGAGGCCTTTGCAGAGAAGACCTAAAAATATTTTTTTTCTATTATAATAAAAAATAAAGGTTTGTATGTAACTGGCAAGATCTCCATGTCTTAAAAACAGTGTTTTGTTTTTTTCCTTATTACTTGTCAACCGTGGTGGCCTTTGTATTTAACTCTGCTTATGTCATATCTTTCCAGGACATGCTTCACTTTTCAGTTAGTTTTAGCATCATTTTCTACTTGCACATGCATGTTTATAGCAGCATAATTTTCAACTACAGAAATATGAAACCAGACCAAATGCCTATCAATCAATGAGTAGATAAAGAAAATGTGATATATTTATACCACGGAAATACTCCTCAGCCATAAAAAGGAACAAAATAATGGCATTTGCAGCAACCTGAATGGATTTGGAGACCATTATTCTTTTATTATTATTATTGTATTTAAGTTCTGGGGTACATGTGCCCCAGAACGTGCTGGTTTGTTACATAGGTTTACACATGCCATGGTAGTTTGCTGCATCCATAACCCCATCATCTACATTAGGTATTTCTCCTAACACTGTTCTTATCCTATACCCCCATCCCCACACCCCCTGCTATCCCTCCCCTAGTCCCCACCCCCTGACAGACCCCAGTGTGTGATGGTCCCCTCCCTGTGTCATGCGTTCTCATTGTTCAGCACCCACTTATGAATGAGAACATGTGGTGTTTGATTTTCTGTTCTTGTATCAGTTTGCTGAGAATGATGGTTTCTAGCTTTATCCATGTCTCTGCAAAGGACATGAACTCATCCCTTTTTATGGCTGCATAGTATTCCATGGTATATAAGTCCCACATTTTCTTTATCCATTCTATCATTAATGGACATTTGGGTTGGTTCCAAGTCTTTGGTATTGTGAACAGTGCAGTAGTAAACATACGTGTACATGTGTCTATATAATAGAATGATTTATAGTCGTTTGGGTATATACCCAGTAATGGGATTGCTGGGTCAAATGGTATTTCTAGTTCTAGATCCTTGGGGAATCGCCACACTGTATTCCGAAATGGTTGAACGAATTTACACTCCCACCAACAGTGCAAAAGCATTCCTATTTCTCCACAACCTCTCTAGGATCTGTTGTCTCCTGATTTTTTTTAATGATCGCCATTCTGACTGGCATGAGATGGTATCTCAGTGTGATTTTGATTTGCATTTCTCTACTGACCAGTGATGATGAGCTTTTTTTCGTATGTTTCTTGGCTGCATAAATGTCTTATTCTAAGTGAAGTAACTCAGGAATGGAAAACTAAACATTATATGTTCTCACTCATATGTGGGAGCTAAGCTATGAGGACACAAAATAATACATTGGACTTTGGGGCCGCAGGGGAAAGAATGTGGGTTGGTAAGGGGTAAAAGACTGCACATTGGGTACAGTGTACACTGCTCAGGTAATGAGTGTACCAAACTCTCAGAAATCACCACTACACTTGTTCGTGTAACCAAATACCACCAGTAGGTGGTATTTCAATAGGTTTTCCAAAAACCTACTGAAATACAATTAACTAAAATTAAGCATCATACTCAATTTATATCCTTATTTTCCCCAGATTTTATAAATAATGATTTCATATGGAATCTCTTTCATACAATTTTCCTGGTTCCCATCATCAAATTTTTGGTTCCTCCACAATTAAATTTTATTCCAGTTATGCCTGGCAAATCCTCTTTAATCTGAAGATTTAATTAAAAAATTGGGAATAAAATTGAGATTATAGTAGTAATTTTATATACCTATATCTTATCATATTTATATCGATATATAGGTATGTATGTATATATATATACATATATATATAGAGAGAGAGAAAAATAGAGATTTTATTTTCATAATTAAAAGGCATAATGAGCTTTTGTAATTAAATGCTAACATGAAATGAGCAATTAGTTTAAAGTAAGGACACACTTATTTAAAAACTCAACATTCTCAAAAGAAAAGAATAGTCTATGGCACACTCCCCAACCTCTCTCCAGAGAAAGAGTCTTGCTTTTTCTCTCTCACTCAGGCAAGAGGCAGTGGTATGATCCAGGCTCACTACAACCTCCACCTCACAGGCTTAAGTGATATTTATGCCTCAGCCTCCTAAGTAGTCGGGATTACGGGTATATGCCACTATGCCTGGCTAATTTTTGTACTTTTAGTAAAGATAGGGTATCATCATGTTGGCCAGGCTGGTCTCGAAATCCTAACTGAACTGACCTGCCTGCCTAGGCTTCCCAACTAAAAAAAAATTCATAAAAAACAATATTCTATCACAAGATCTCCCAAGATTTTTCTAATTTGTATCCCCTGATGAAAGATCTGTGTTTTCCTAATGAGTAATTATGTTGAATATCTTTTCATCCTTATATGTTTTGGGGAGGTAATGTCAGTTCAAAGTTTTTCTCAATTGTTAATTGGGTTATCTTTTTATTATTATGTAAATTCTTTGTATATTCTGGATACCAGTCTCTTACCAGATATATGGTTTACCGATAATTGTTTCCCATTCTGTGTGTTGTCTTTTTATTTTTGTTTTAACAGCAAACTGTAGATAGAATTTTTTTTGGTTGCACTATTCATACATCCAAAAATCTGAATAGTGCAATTAACTATAAATAACTTCAATCTTCTCATTCAAGGAGTTGCACATAAAGTTTAAATAGAAACTTTAAATTGCTCTGGGTTTACATTTTTAAAGACACTCTGATTTATTGAGAGAGCATATCAAAAACCAGATCTAAAAGGTTAAGGTATAAATTTTAATTATTGGATCTACTCTTTTGCCCCTTGAAAGCCAGTTCTGCATGACAGGATAGCTCATTTCACTCCAACCTACAGCTAAATAATGAAGTAAAACAGATACACACTAAATCTTGTGTTAAGTACTGAAACAAGCATTACAATAATTTAGGGTGAAAAACTTATCTGTGTCAATATCCTACATAATTCCACTCCTTCCTTTGAGAGAAGCAATTCAATGGCTTAGCTCTTTACCCAAGGTTTAAAATGCATGGCAGTCCACCGCTATTCCTGCAAGTCCTTCTTCCAGGAAAATGTAAAACTAATTATTTTCATGATGGCCTCTGGCTAGGTGCAGGAGATCTATGGCTGTCCCTGGGCCCCAGGAACCAGGGACAAAGAGGATTTCCAGCCAAAGTCCTCTGTAACACTGAGCCTGGGAAAACAAAGAGGATTTCCAGCCAAAGTCCTCTGTAACACCTCCACTACTATCATTTTCTTGATAGTATCGTTTGCAGCATGCAAGTTCTTAATCTTGATGTAATCCAATTTATCTATTAGGTTTTTTTTGTCACTTGTACCTTAATTTCATATCTAAGAAAGCATTGCCTAACCCAAGTAAATTAAAATGTACTCCTACATTTTCTTCTAAGAATCACATAGTTTTATCTTTTATATTTTGGTCTGTGATTGATTTTGAATTTTCTGGTGTGTTGTTTAAGGGAAGAGTCCAACTTCATTCTTTGACATGTGAATATTCAGTTGTTTCCAGCATCATTTGTTAATAAGACTATTCTTCCCCTTGTGAATTATCAAAAATGAATTGATTCTAAATATAAGAGCTTGTTTCTGGACTCTCAATTATACTCCATTGACCTATAAGTATATTTGTATACTAGTATATATTGCCTTGATAACTGCAACTGTGTACAGTAATAAGTTTTGAAATCAAGAAGTGTCAGTTCTCCAATCTCGTTCTTTTTCAAGAATGTGTGTGTGTGTGTGTGCGTGTGTGTGTGTGTGTGTGTGTGTGTGTGTGTGTGGCTATTCTGGGTCCTTTGCATTTCAATGTTAACTTTATCTTGTCAATTTCCGCAAAAAAAAGTCAGTAGGTCTTTTGATAGAAATTGCATTTTATTATTTCTTCAACAATATTGTGCAGTTTTCAGTGTACACATCTTGAACTCAGTTTGTTAAATTTATTCAGAGAAGTTGTACATTTTTGATGCTAATGTTAGTGGAATTGTATTCTTAATTTCATTTGCAGATTGTCATTGCTAGCGGATAAAAATACAACTGGTTTTTGTATATTTATCTTGTATCCTGCAACCTTGATGAACTCACTTATTAGCTCTAACAGTTTTTAAGTGAATTTCTTAAGGTTTTCTGTAGACAAGATCATGCCTACTATGAATGAAGATAGTTTTACTCCTTCCTTTCCAATTTGGAAACATTTGATTTCTTTTATTTGCCCAATTGTCTTAATTGGTACAATGCTGACTGAAAATGATGAGAAGATATTTTTGCTTTGTTTCTTAAAGGGAAAGAATTTGATCTTTGTATCCTTAATTATGATGTTAGCTGTGGGTTGTTTTTTAGACATTTATTAACAGGTTAGGAAAGTTTTCTTGTAATTTTAGTTTGTTGAGTGTGTTTTATCATGAAAGTGGGTTGAATTTATCGAAATTTTTTTTCTGCATCTATTGAGATTATCATGTGGTTTTTCCCTTTATTCCATTAATATAACATATCAGATTGATTGATTTCCATATGCTAATTCAACCTTGTATTCATGGGATAAATCCTATTTGGCCATGTTGTACAATCCCTTTTTTCTGCTGCTAGATCCAACTCTCTAGAATTTTGTTAATGATTTTTTATCTATATTCATAAAGCATATTGGTCTATAATTTTACTTTGATGTCTTTGCCTGCTTGTAGTGTCAGAGTAATGAGTAACTCCTGAAATAAATTTGGAAGTGTTCCCTTTTCTTTTTTTGTTTCAAAGAGTTTGTGAAGGCTTGGCATTAATTCTATATATATTTGGCAGTTTTCACTAGTTGAACATGTAGATTAATTTTTTCATCAAATTTAAGTTATCAGCCATTATTTCTTTAAAATTTTTCTGTCTTTCTCTCTCTTTTCTTCATCTGATACTTGTATTATGCCTTTGTTGATGTGCTTAATGGTATCAAATATTTGCTTGCCGAACTGTTCATTTTTCTTCATTCCTTTTTATCTTTGTTCTTTCAAATTGCATAATATCTAATACTAGAATTAGATATTAATTATTTCCTGTATTTCTTTCTTCTGCCAGCTCAAATCTATTGTTGAGCACCTCTTGTCCATTTTTTATTTGGTTGTTTTACTTTTTAGGTCCAGAATTTCCATTTGGGCTTTTTAAAGTGCACAATTTTTATCTTTTTACTTCTATTTTGTAACATTGTCATTACAACTTTCTTTAATAACTTATGCATGGTCTCCTCTTGTTTTTTGTATATGTTTATAATGGCTATTTTCAAGTCATTACATATTAAATTTCACATTTAGACCCCTTTAGAAGGCTGCCTGCTTTTCTTCTGGTGTATGTGTTACCTTTTTTTTTTTTTTTTGCATGTCTAATGACTTTTGGCTGAAAAGTTTAAGTGATATATTATAGCAGCTTCTGGATACTGATTCCCACCACACACACAGTACCACCACCATAGGTTGATTTTGCTGCCATTTGCTTAATGCTTTATTGATTTGTTTAATAAGTTGGCTGAACTGATCCTGTGAACATCTATATTCCCTCCATGTACAGCATCTGATGTCCCTATCAGATATTCTTTCTAAGTCTGTCTTCTAGCCTGGCTGCCTAGAGGTTGCCTCTGGGACCATATAAGCTATTTATTATTAAAAACTGTGCTTAGGTTCCTTTGGCCAGTTAGATTTTTACACTTTAGCATTGCATAAATGTGGCCTGGAGGCCACTATCATAGTTTAAGTTTATGTCTCTGCCCCATGTTCAACCAGGGATTAGTAGCTTTGATTTTACCCCTCTGATAATTCCTGAGAAGGCACAGTTTGGGGCATGCAAATAGTGTACACTGCAAAGAATGAGTGTTATTTTATTGTTAAAATTGGCTTCTTAGGAGTTACCCCTAGGTAAGTGTTTCTTATAATTCAATCAGTGGTTGATCAGGTTGTACCTAAGCCCTACTGAGGCTCTGCTCTTCATTGATTGATCTGTATGCTGCTTGAGAATCATTTCCAAGTCTGCTTCACTCCCTGCTATATTGCTTTTAAATATGTGATGTCTAGAGTTTTCACGCAGCACTTTTTACTGCAGGATTCACTGTAATCCTGAAGAGCTCTTCTTGGATGTCTCTTTTTCTGGTTTTCTGTGTTAAACTTCTGATTTCTCTGTCATTTTCCATTTTCTAATTGAATCATGGAGCTAGGAGAACCCTTTTAATTGCTTTGCAGCAAAATCTCCGTGAATTTAGACACCACCTTTTAAAACATGAAATTTTTCATATATTTGTCCGCATAAATTCATTCTCCTCAGGTAGAGCTATAGAGCTCTTTGTCCTTAAGACCTGTCTCTCCCTCTGAATAGAATCTCTGTGCTACTGCTTAAAAGCTGGAGCAGAGACAGTGGCCTGCCCCTACAGTGTGACATTTCTGGTGTGCAAGTGAAATGTGACGCATTTACTGAGGGCATGATATAATGGTCCCTAGTCATCTTGACTTGCCACTCCCGGGTGAATTCTCTACCTTAGAAGTGAGCTGGAGCAAGAGCTATTGGAGCTCTTGTTGTTGTGTGATTGGCCTGGCATGTTTGAATACAGCTTCTATCCTATGAATGAGGCTGGAGAAGGGGAATGGAGGCCTGGTCCTGTCAGCCACACTTGCCTAGAATAAAGTTTCTATATCATAGGGCTAAGGAAGATGAGAACAACTGGTAGCCTACTCCTCACAAGGCCAAAAGATGATGGGAGCTCTCTATCCTCACAGGTCCCAGATTTAGGGCTCCTGGGGGCAGTTTTCATAAGATGGAGAGGGTGAGAAGAGGAAGGGAGTATGTTGTGGTTCAAATGTCACAGACTCTATGGCCCTTACCAAGATTTGATAGACTTTTTTGAATGAATATTTATCCATTTTCTGACTGCCCATAGGATAATATCCAAATATTTCATGTGATTGTTTTTATTATTTTCCTCAGTTAAATTATTGTTTTTTGGGGAGAGAATATGCCTTGCCACTCACTCCTCCATTTCAGACTGAGCTTACAAAATACTTTCGATGTTGAAAGTTGAGAACATAAATATTCTAGTAAAAATGTTTTAAAAGAACATTGGGGAGCCTGTTTGGAAAAAAAATGATTTATTACAGGTCATAAACCAGAGTTTTCTCTGGCTGTCTGAGTAGAGTTATGCTTTGTTTTAGAACAACACGTAGAATGCCTCTAAAGTATGTTTTTGGTCACTGAAAGTCAGAGGGAAGAGGGACTGGGCAGACTTCACTCTTTCTAACGTTAATCCTATGTTCAGCACCATGATATTGAAGGCAAGGGAGCAATATAACATCCATTTTATCCTTAAGGAAGGGTCTTATCTAGACTTGATAAGGCTAAACACAGACTGTCAAATAACAGGGACCACTGTGTGTGAAACTGCTTAAGCATCCTGAATGAGTTCTGCCCATGCTCTGCAATTTCATTCCAATAACTGGTAACCTTATGACATCTGATTATCTCGAAAATTTGCTGCTATTTCAATACTAGAAATCAAACTATTGGGGGTGGGGCTTCATTTTATTGCCCAAGCTGAGTGCAGTGGCATGATCACAGTTCACTATAGCCTCAATCTCCTAGGTTCAAGCGATCTCCACTTCAGTATCCTGAGTAGCTGGGACTACAGGCACAAAGCAAAATGCCTAGCTAATTTTTTAATTTTTTGTGGAGAAAGGATCTTGATATGTTGGCTAGTCTCATCGTGAACTGCTGGATGCAAGCAATCCTCTTGCCTTGACTTTCCAATGTGCTGGGATCACAGGCATGAGCCATCACGCCTGGCCAGGAATCAAACTATTGAGGTGATAATCTCTACCTAAGGCCTGGCTGCGAAGAACAATCAGTGTCATATGCATTCAATAGTTCAGAGCCCAGTAGAATTTTGGGGGAATGCTAACAGAATGCCATGAATTATGGCAAACTTGAGACCCACTTACCTCCCTGGAACCTGTCTCATTCCTTCATGACAAGTCGGGCTTAAGACATTATCTCATAGATTCACAGGACAGAAAAACTAAAAATTAGTTGAAATGATGTAGTAGACACACAAATAGTCCCCAAAAATGTCCATATCTCAATCCCCAGAAACTATAAATATGTTATGTTACATAGCAAAGAGGAATTAAATCTGCAAGTGGATTTAATGTGCTAATTAGCTGGCCTTAATATTATGAGATATCTCCTTTAAAGGAGAAAAAGGAGGCAGAAGAGTTTCTAAGTGATATAACATGAAATAGACTTGACAAAGGGTGCAAAATTTCAGTTAAACAGGAGGAATTCAAGATCTCTACTGATATCATGATGATTATACTTAATAACAATATTGTATACTTGAAAATTGCTAAGAGAGTAGATTTCAAGTGTTCCCACCACAAAAGAAAATGATATGTGAGGTAATACATGTGATTAGGCATTCCACAATATATACATGTTTCAGAACATCATGTGTTCTGGAAACAATTTTTACTTGTCAATTTAAAAACAAAATATACTTTAAAAAAGAAAATAAAAGACTGGCTTTGAAGATAGAGAGAAACCATAATACAAAGAATGAAGTAGGTTTTAGAAATTGGAAAAGATGTGAAAAGCAATTTCTGGTCAAGGGCTCCAGAAAGAATGTAGCCCTGCTGAGCTTGGTTTTAGCCAACTGAGACTCATGTTGGACTTCTGACTTTTAGACCATAAGATAATAAATTTATGTTGTTTTAAGCCACAAAGTTTGTGGTAATGTGTTATAACAGCAATAGAAAACAAAAATAAAGTCACTGAATTCTAAACTCTGATTTTACAAGCAAGGATACAGAAGAGGGAAGAGACTGGCTAAAAATCCCACAGGTAGTGGGATTTGCCCAACACAAATAAGTTTATACACTCCATATGCTGTAATTATCTATGTATTTTCTTCATTTCTCCACAGACCAGTGAAAACTTCTTCAAGGGCTGGCACCACTGTTGTAATTTGTATAATTATGTCCAACATCCTAGATATATATTTGTTTATCCATTCAAATATGAATTAAGCAGTTCGATAACACATTTTATGTTTTCTCCATTCTCAGGGATATGATATATCAAGGAGGGAGAACTTGAAACACTTCAAGGACATCATGTCTATAAATTTCTTCACCCATATTGTGTTTTAGTTTCCGTTTTTCAACATCTACTTTACCTTTAATCCAAAAGCCTTCTTCATTGACAGTGAAGATACAAGAAAAATAGTACCATATGGCCTCATCTGTATACATCACATACATGTCTGTAAAACACATAGGCCCTAGGTCACTTTAATTTACTAAATTATTATAGATGAGAGGGACCTGTTAATCTACTAAACAAAGGTACTACTCTGGATTAAAAGATGAAACCTACGATTTCTACACTTTAGTATTTATAGGCTGCATTGGCACACTGTAACACTTAGAAATTAAGAGATTTCACATTGGCAGCTCATTTTGAGAATGCGGAGGATCCTTCATTACCAGGACTCAGATTCTGTAAGGTAATACTGATGTTGAGTGACTGCCCCACCTTCTGATGGGACAGGCTCTCTCCAGTTTGTCTCAGTCCCTGATGTTCCTGAGGGTGGTCTAGATAGTGAGGCTATGTCAGTTGCCTCCCACACACAATAGATCTACAGCACTACCAGAAACTGAGAATGGTAATATTGACTGACTTTCTTAAAACTGGCCTCCTTTCACTCACTTATGTTACTGGTATAGATCAGCAGCATACTACATACAGGAGGTGTACCCATCGCAAAGAGCCACAACTTTCAGTTTAGTTCAGTGTAGCTGTGTTTACAAGTCCCAGAGATGCTGTGAATTCTATTAAATAAGTTGCCTGGTAAACTGGTTTCTGGCCATGGCTGCAATGCCAGCTAAACTGTAGTCTTTTCCTAGCACAACCTCAGTGAAACAAGGCTGTGCTTTGTCCCTCCCAGGGACTGAATATTTTAAGGGTCATGGATTTGCTTCTCACAGGTGCTAGTTTCAGTCTTCTTGGTGCATGTCATATTCTGGAGGGAGGTTCTGAATGAAAGTTTTCAAGGCTGAAAATATAGCCTAGGAAAACATGAAAACAATGTGCCCTTGTAGATTTGGATTTATTCTTCTGGAAAGGATTCTAACATTTCTACCACATTCCCAGCAGGAAAGACTTCTTTTCTTCTTCTTTTTTTTCTGCTTACTAACATGGAATGTCAAGCATTCCAGGGAACTGCCAATTTCAGAATCATGATAATTTGTAGTTTCCTTGGTTGGTGAGGTGGGATTGACTAGGATGCCAAAAGAGAAAATAATTCCCTTTGGACTTTGCATTTTTCTCACATGCTTTAAGGAAACACAGGTGCAAAGATTTTGCAGTCAGAAAAAAATACCATTTATATATGTCTGAAGCCAAGACCACCTTCTTTGAAGTAAGGTTACATTGTCTGAGGTAGGAACTAACTTACATGTGGATAGAACAAAACTGAGACCCTTGCATTTTTTGTGAGTCATAGCTAACAGTCAAAAGTTTTCTCTCAGTCACAACCCTTGCCTAAGGCCTCTGCAGATGACAGAAATGTTAGCTACTTAGAGCACGTTTATTAAACACATGCCCATCAACTAAGCAGAGGAGGGGCTCTCTCTCCTTTCTGCAGCTCCTCGTTTGGTAAGTTTAGATCTTTTATCCAACTGCAACTAACAACTGAATAAGATGAAACAGGCATGTGTGAAGATTGTGTGAACAACCCTAGACTTTCTCCCTAAGTTTCAGTTTCAGCCCAGTGTCCTTTCTGTTTCCCTTCAGGTTCTAGCTCTTAAAATAGTCACACACCAATTCTGATTAACTCATTCAAATGTAAGCTATCCTAGCCTATAGTCAGAGGTTATGTTATAGTCTTTCATGGGCATCCTCACTTGAAAAATATTGTAGACTTTCTAGGAGATTATCTTGTTTTCATCACAATGTTTGTTGCGCTTACTTTTTCTTAAGACACGTAGACCTTCCGATCCAGCATGATCTTCACTCTGTGCCTCACACCTAACCACTAATCATTGTCCTCAAGTCAGAAACAACTTATACTTTATGGTCTTCAATATCTGGTGCTGGCTTTCTTGGTTTTCCCTTTGGAAAACTCAAAATAGTTTGTAAATTTATAAAGTCTTCCAAGTTTTCATATTTAGCAATTCTTTATCCCTTTCCCATTAACAAACACACCTTAATTAGTAAGTTTAATAAAACTAAGAACTCATTTGCAGAAATTCTTCCAGCATATTAGATAGAGCCTTGCATAAGGAGAATTACATAAAATTACACAAAAGATTAATCTCGTCTTACCTAATCTTCTCTTCTCTTTTCTTCTTCTTCTTCTTCTTCTTTTTTTTTTTTTTTTTTTTTTTTTTTGTGACAGTCTCACTCTATAGCCTAGGCTGACATATCACTATACCCAGCTAATTTTTGTATTTTTTGTAAATACACAATTTTGCCATGTTGAGAAGGCTGGACTTGAACTTCTAGGCTCAAGTAATCTGCCTGCCTCAGTCTCCCAAAGTGCTGGGATTACAGGTGTGAGCCACCTCTCCTGGCCTCTTCTTACTAATTTTCTGAATGATGATATTATGATACTTTGTCATGTGCCTTCAAACCCAGTTGACTGTTAATAATTTCAAATTATGCAAGATCTTTAGGTGTGACTGCTGAACCAAGTACCTGGAGAGATAGAAGAAATAATTGTGGTAATGGGACTGAATTTTTAACTAAAACATTGGTTATCATAAGCTTGTGAGATAATATAATTATATATATTGTTTTTATGGAAACTACATTTTTAGTTTTGGAATATTATACCTGAGAGAAGATATTTGCAGACAGAGCAAACAGAAGTGTAATTATCATTCTTGCCCAATGGGTATATAATAAGTTATACGTATACATTGGTAGGATATAAGGCTATAAAGATAAGGAAGAAAAATTCCTGCCATGAAAAAGCAATTGAAAGGAGATGCAGAATATCAAGATGTATAGAAATATGTCTTGCACCTTCTTTATGCAAAGGATTGTCCCAGTTACGTGATACCTACCGTAAAGTTGAAAAGCTCAATAAAAAATTTGTATCAAGCGAAATTAGAAAAGAATAGGATTTCGTATTCTTTGTGCTTTTGAAAAACTGGAGCAAACAGTTATAATGATGAAACATAACAACTGTTCTTTGATTGAAGAATCATGTAACTTAAGTAAACAATTTGTTCTACCCCTCTTACCTACTCATCTCCAATACAAACACACACACATCATTTCCAACTATGTGTGGAATGGATATTTGGAGTTATTTGCCTCAAAACCTTACGCAATCTCGGGGTTTAGGTCTTAAAAATACCAAAAGTTGTTTTCTCTCTCTCTCTCTCTTTTTTTCCCTCCTATGCTGGCATTTGACTCTTTGCAGCTTATCTTAAGAATTCTAAGACCTTGGTAAAATTTCAAATAAAAAAACGGTGGTTGCCTAGGAAATGTCCATGAGCTACATAGGTATCTCATTTCAGCTAATTTGATATCAGAATAAACAGCAAGGAATGCAGATGTATTATTTGTTCTATTTTCATTGTCTTGCCTTTGTGATAATGGCAGTCAGTTTATGTATGTACATGGAGCAGCATTTTTCTTTTCCCCTTGTTTTCCTTTTAACAAAGACAGTGAGATACTAAAGTAATTCTCAAAATGTACAGTCCAAGTGATTGTTGAAGTTCTCTTGATACATAACCAAGTTTTGAACATTAGCTGGCATAAAGAGTAACACAATATTATGTGTGTGGGCATTGTAAGGCAAGTATAGTGACAGAACTATTTACTTTGCCTTTGATAGATCATTGCAACAATCAGAATGAAATGCTTGGAAAATGTATTAACTTTTCTCTGTGGGGTCATCCATGCTCAAGTTTTTAACCTTCAATGGCAGAGTGGAAAATGTAACGCTCTCTTATGCTACAAAACATAATATCTGCTTGTTTACTGCTTGCATATTCTAATCTAAATTTGAAATCATCCTTCCTGGACTATATTTCCACAGCTGTTAGTATACAGAAAGGCATAAATGCCAAGTCCGAAGGCCTTTTGTGATGATGATAATGTCTCTGAAGCTGTGTGTATTATACTTCCTTTCTCATCACGGCTCAGATGCCCACAATCATTTACTCTAGCTATTTGCACTGAAATGAAGATAGCCTATGGAATGTGAAATATTATTCTTCCCAAATCTGGACATTCCCACCTCAATTTCTGAAAGCTGAGTCATTACTTTAACCCTGAGACAGTGATTATTTTTCATCATCAGAGGATATGCCAAAATCACAAGTATAATTTAGTTGATTCACTCTTATTTATCTTGTCAGGTTAAGGCTCCTTATCAGCCTTGGATGAACACACCACTCTGATATCATAACTCTACTCATGTAACCATGAGTCCCTTCTGAAAACACCTGATGTAAAAGTCTTCATTCTTTCTGGTACCTGTTTTCCTGTTGGTCAGTACTAAAATGTCCAGAGCCATTTTCTATCTATAGTTTGTGGTTTCCATCAATCATTAGAAAATAATTTTAAAATTTGATTCAAGGTGGTTTATGTTTCTCTTTAAGACATTTAAATAACTCTAAGTTACCATATAGGTAATCAAGTAGAATATCTTAATTTGTTCCTGTCCACAGAGGGTTTGTAGTTATCAACCATAATATACTGACACCTTTCACTGTTAGAAAACAGAGAACAAGAAATATAAGACATGGTCACCGCCTTGGTGAAACACAAGATCTAGTTTGAGCATATACAAATTTTTATAAGGTAAACAAAGCATATATAGATTTTAGTATCTATATTACACAAGTTAGTCATATATTGACAATATGATTCTCTGCCAAAAGATTGACATTAAAGTATAAGTCACAAGAATCAGAAAATAAAAGGAAGGAGAAAAGGAAGAGGCAACAAGAGCTGGAATGGACCAGTGACATTTAATGGAAGATGCAGAACTCATGGCTGACAGTAAAAAGTGGGTTGGGCTTAGATGTGTCAAGTGGGGTGTTAAAGGCATATACCTTAAACATGACAACATAAGTTAAATAGCTTGTAGAAGACTAGACTATTATTTTCAGTATATTTTTCAGTCAAGCATAGTTTACAATGATAATTGCTGGAAAATGTATATGTGTATGTTAAATGTTATCTTTATGACAGACTGTAGCAAAATATGATACTAAGTGCTAAAAGAGAAAAAATACACAGTGTTACCATGCAGGACATTTACAATTTGTGTGAGCTTATAGCCAACAGCATAAAAAAAAAATGGGCAAACTAATAGCATTACCCTGGACAAAAATAAAACACACAAATTTAAAACTATTTTTGATTATATGAGGCATCTCTAGCCACTTTGTGGTCAGAAAACAGAAAATGCAGAGAGAAAGCAAGCAGAAATGCACCATCCTTTCCCTGTTCGCCACTTTAGCCAATGTATGTGTTTAGAAGTAGAAAAAGGGAGCTGAGGAAGGGAAAGTGATGGGACAGGTAAGGAGAGAACAGAACTAAAGGACTCTGGGGCCATGGTAACAGGATAGGCAGCAGCACCAGAAAATTTCACACCAAGATCAAGATAGGTTGTTTCTGTGACAGCCTGAAGATTTTTTAATTTTATACTCAATTTTGGTTGATTTCCAAAGAGCCCCTATATAATTTTATTCCAGTTTTTTAAAATTAGTTCTTCTTAGGTACATTTAATCAAAAAAATATATATCCATAAATATCTAAGTTCAAAAGTTATTAAGCAATTTGTCCAAAAAAATAATAAATCAAGGGCATAACAAGAAATATATTTCTTATAGACAAATGAATTTCCTAAAACTTACAAGAAGCATTAATTTTCACCATATTTTAGGTGAAAGCAAGAAGTGTTTTCAGAAGAAAAATGAGTCCAGCAGAAATGCATTAAAGGTTTTAATCAATAATCTAAATCTATGGAGAAGTAATATAGTCTTCTTAGATAAAATGTGAACTTGCACATAGATTTTTTTAAAACACAATAATTTCATTTTTCCCAGTATATTGTAAATCTTGTAAATGTTCATCGGTCAAATTAAAACAAAACAAAACCAAGAAAAAAGTGCAAATGTGCTTTGAAATATCATCAAAGAGTGAAGGAAAAAAATCCTTTCTCTTTGGGTGTTTGTGCACCTCCCCCACACATTTTCATCTGTCATATTGAAATAAATAAGAGAGCAATAGTTTCTTTCTCCTCCAGTACTGTTGTGGTTAAGGAAACAATAAAGGATATTGTTACAAATAGGTGGGCAATATAATGAGAAAAAGAAGTGGCCTGTGGTCATAGTTGCAGCTGTGCAGGCAAGACATAAAGTTTTTAAGGGTGTAAGAAAGCAGCTAGAAATACCCGTTAAAGAATAAAGAGGTTTTTTGACTGCTGTACGATGAGATTATTTGGAACATATTAGCTACCTCTAAGCTTAAAGTTCTGGTTCTAGTCTTTAAAGTTAATGAGAAATTTTTTGATTTACTTTTTTCTGGAGAGTTTTTGCTTTAGTGTTTTTCTTCTCTGCACCTTTTCAATTTTTCTTCAGAAACTGTGTATTTTTTATGGACAGCTTAATGGGGAAAGCATGAATGCATGATATTTGCACAGTATGACTCACACAGAGGGTAGTGGGACATGTACCAGTACAGGGAGACAGGACAGTGGCCTTCACAACACCCAAATGACAGCAGAATTCAACATTTCAGTCTTGGATTAAGTAATTTCACACATCATCATGACAATCAATTAAAATGGACTCAACTTAGAATTTGTAGCCATGGTAGTGGTTGATTGTGTGACATTCTGAAATCAAGAATCAGCAGCATCTAGCCTAGGTTTCATAGAGAAACCTAGTTTTCATAGCATTGCAACGAAAATGGTCAATGATTGGCTATATGACTAGAGTCTCAGAAGACAGAATGATTTACTGAGCTGTGATTACATCTGCTTCACGAATGACTTCTTGATCACTTGTGTCTGGAGATAAAGGAATGCATATTATTTTAAAAGTGTACAACCTAGCAGGGGTCCCAATTCCCAGGCTGTAGAACAATACTGCCTGTGGCCTGTTAGGCACTGGGTCACACAGCAGTAGATGAGTGCCAGGTGGGCTAACATTACCACCTAAGCTCTGGCTCCTGTCAAATCAGTGGCAACGTTAGATTCTCATAGGAGTGCAAACCCTATTGTGAACTTCATATGGGAGGGATCTAGGTTACACATTCTTTATGAGGATCTAACTAATGCCTGATGATCTGAGGTAGAACAGTTTCATCCCAAAACCATCCCTGCAACCTCTGTCCCTCCCATCCATGGAAAAACTATCTCCCATGAAACCAGTCCCTGGTGACAAAAATGTTAAGGACCACTGCAACCTAGAATAAGATGCCGGTATCTTGGAATGGATGGCAGCTGCTGACCCTGGAGGAATAACTTAACCCTGTACTTTGAATTCTTAATTGTAAAAGGAGCCAACAATGCTACTTGTATCATAGGCTTGTTTTAAGGATTAAATAAATGAATAATTTTTGGCAGGGCGGGTGGGGGATGGAGTCTCGCTCTGTCGCCAGGCTGGAGTGCAGTGGTGTGATCTTGGCATTTAATCTTCTTTCTTCAGCCCAGGTTGGTCTCCATTCCCTATAGTCATCAAAAGAAATATGATCAAAGAAGTGTTTAGTTTTGATCATATTTGTACTCTCTTACAAATGGTAATGTAACAGAGTAATGATAGGGGAAACTGGGTTAGACGTATATGAGAACTTTCAGATGTGTACATCTCAATGTACATAAGAAATGACTTGACCTTAGTTTTAACACATTTGTCAAAACTAAGAAACCAACAGTGATATAATTGCAATTAACCAAACTCCAGATTTCATTCAAATTTTGTCTATTTTTCCACTAATACTCCTTTTCCATTTCAAGGTTCCATCAAGGATTCTACATTGCACTTATGAAATGCATATTTTATTTTTTGAGACATTTAGAATTGTGTCTGGCATACAGTAAGCACCTGTGAAATGTCATTTTATCCTGTTAGATGATTTTCATGCAAATGAGATGGAATATTTCTAACAATGTCATATATTAATGAGAATTTATTCCCAATTACTTAAACTGAATCTGTTGCAAAGAAATGAATTAATGTAAAATAAGGGGTCATTTATCTTTGTAATAAAATCAACTATAGGCTAATTGCTCTCAAAAAAGGGAGTTCATCTCTAGGATATCTTCTAAAGGTAAGAAAAACATATCATGTCTTAACCATTTAACTCCATTAACTGACTTCCTCATCCAACAAATTTTTTTGAGTGCCTGCAGTACACCAGTCAGTGTGTCATGGGCTGAGGTACAGGGATGAACAAATGAGTCATAGTCCTTTTTTCATGTGAAATTTATATATTTTTCATAATCTTAATTAAGCAATTGATGTAGAATCCAAGTCACCCCACCATGAAGCATAAAAGCTTTGAATCCCTCACTAAACACAACCTCAAATGTTCACTCAGAAGCAATGATTGAAGTTAGCTGAAAGAGGGAGATATCCACAGTTCACTTTGGCTACTATTGCTCACATGTACATGATCCAAGGTCTTAGATGAAGGTAAGGGTTCAAGGAAAACCTGCACATGGCTGCAGACACGTCCATCCCAATCGCTCTCGGGTGTCTTCCTTGCTGATGACTCTTAATGATCTTATGCTAGGCATTGTGTTCATAGCCTCACATATATTAATTCAAGGAAATCTCACAGCCACCACATGAAGTAGATAATATTATTTTCCAATTTGCAGATGAGAAGATGATGCAAAGTGATCTGATGCAAAAAAAATAGGAAGACACAAAAAAATCCTTTTGTATTTTCACAACATTCTGAATACCAAGGCAGACATTGCCCTGAGCATAGACAATAAAACCAGCATTTCTGTTCTTGCTGTTTCTGTTTTCTTTTGCCAACTTTAAAATAATTATTCTTTAAAAATTTGGTCGCTTTTTATGTGGCTATACAAAGTTTCTACTGTTTCTTTGGCAATGGAATTTTACAACCATATAAAAAAGTTACCTTTGCCTCAGAAACAGTATTTACTGTGTGTACCTAGTTGGCTGAAAATTCTCTGCCATCTGGCACCCTAATTGATGAAATAAGCCACCTCATATTGTAGGATTCCCCAAAAGAAAGGAGAAAGATGCACACAGGCACACACGCACAACTTTCTGTGGCCCCAATCGCAGTCTCACAGCCCTATCTGCAGGCAACTTGCAATTGCCAAATATGATTTAGTGATTAAAAAATATATACTTTCAGTGATGAAAAAAATACTTGTAAGTCCCACTGAAGTACTGCTTTAGTTTGACTGTAATAAGAAATGACTTAACCTTCTGCTATTCTGAATGTATTTATGTTCATTACTTAAGATTAGTCTTTCTCCCCAACAAAAAGTAACTGCATTTATCTTTAAAATTAAGCAGAAAACAAACAAACAAAAAAAAAAACCCAGTAATGATGACAAATGTACATCAAATTCATTTCCCCACACTTTGCAAAAACTGAAATTGATTTTCAGAACTATGAAGAGCTGAAAATTCACCTATTTTCAAAGACTTGTTTGTGGACTATGCAGCAACTTTGTTGTCTTTCCTGTATTTGAAATCTGAAAACTCCCTTACCCCCATGACCTCCTCTGAATCCACTGAAAAAGCCTCGAGGGATGGTGAAAGTACCACGTCTGCCACCACAGAAGCCACGGATTCCATATATATATATATATATATATATATATATATACTTGAGAATGTATACTTGGCATGTGCCACCACGCCCGGCTGATTTTGTATTTTTAGTAGAGACACGGTGTCTCCATGTTGGTCACACTGGTCTTGAACTCCCAACCCCAAGTGATCCACCCACCTCAGCCTCCCAAAGTGCTGGGATTATAGGCATGAGCCACCTCGCCTGGCCAAGTTTATCTTCTTTTATTATGAAACTCTCTTTCAATCTCTTCCTTGTTGAATTGTGCATTTGCACTTTCAAAGTCAAAATCTCTCTCAAATTTCATTGGCCCATCTTGCAGATTACTAAATCTTCCCCTGCTACCCCACTAAACCCCACACCCTATCCTTGGAGCTTAAGGAGCATGTGGAGATACTTGTCTCTTGCTATCATTTCTGAGTTGTTCATTTACTGGTCTTCAAACATTGTGTACTTCAGCTCACCTGTGCTCTTAATTCTCTGTTGCTTTTTAGCTGGTAGATGGCAAAGGCCTGGTTGATACAGGTCTCCTTCTCCCAACAGGTGCTGGAGCAGGTAAATGGGCCAAGACAGTCTTCACTGCTTGTTCCATGGTTGGGCTTTTCTCAAAGGGCCTAACTGAGGGCTTGAGTGGCCTTGAGATAACTGTGTTTTTAGAGATCTTGTATCCTGTACAAAGCACACTACTTCGGGGTAAGGTACCACTGTTAGATGTTTCTGTTCCGAAGGATGTCAAAGATCTTCCAGCAACACCAACAGCACCAAACCAAACTGCTGCCCAACTGAGGAACTTAGACTGAACTGACCATGTGTGGGAATCCTGCCCAAAGGCCCACGAGAACCCACACGCTGGAATGAAGTTTGATGAGCCTAGTGAAGACTGCAGGATAGCTGGATCTTGAGGCAAAGAACACTGTGGTCTTGATGGCTCACAAACGGTGAGGTCTTTTAATGTTGCTCCTATGGAATACAATGTATTCCAGTACTTCATCTCGAGGTGGTATTGGATGATGTATCTCTGTACCGGAAGATAGAACTTTGGCAAGGGCTACCGTGGGGTTCTCGGTGTCGATGGTGCAGAGGATGCCCTTGTAGCAGATCTCTGCCTTGGAGATGCAGCTGATCTTGCTGTGGAGGGAAGCTGCTCATTTTTTATAAATCAGCTGCAAGCCCCAGGTGCTCGCAGAGAGGTGGATTCCGCAGATCCCACGAGGCTGTGAAGCGATCCGCAGGCTCTGTCTTGCTACGGCAGCCGCCTTAGACCTAACATGATGGCTCCACTGTATCAGCTTTATTTTCATTTTATTAAAAAAAAAATTGAAAACTTCAAAGAATCATCTTGACTTCTAAAATCTGAAAAACGATATCTCTTAGGACTTAAATCTTGGATTGTTTTCTAAGATGCCTTAAACAACTGCTGAGCAAACTTAGATCTAAATGTACATATACTAAATAGTATTACCGTCTCCACAACTTGGCAAAACCAATAGTAATTAAAGCATCTATTACTGCTTAGGCCCCTGAGGTGGGCTACATCAAAGACAAATATGAATAAGCCAGTCCTTCCCTCAGAGACCTTACACTGTGTAATAGGTACATTTCATTTTATTTTACATATGAGTAACTAAAAAATGTATTGAAATGTATTGAATTAAAATAAGCACATCCTCAAATAGCTAAAGTGCAAAATGGAACAAGGTTGGTACCACTAGAAACTTACAAGCACAATGCTATGGAGAGATAAAGATAAAAGAAACAGAAGGAATTGTACCTGGCTAGAAATTGAAGGAAGACTTCATGTGTAAGGTAGCATTTGAAAATTAAGTAGTAAGTTAACAAGTTGAAGCAGATGATAGGGTAGGAAAGTTCTCATAAAAGAAAAAGCATTGATGAAGACAAAAAGTTACAAAATCACAACGTTAGTCCTAGGAATACCAACCACACCAGTTTGGCTGAGATTCACATTACTGCAGGAGGATGAAAGCATGGTAGACCCATATTTGGATGGTCTTGTGTGCCAGGATGAGAATATTGTACTTTATGCAGCAGAAAATGGCAAACTCATAAGGAATTTTGGAAGAGAATTGACATAGCTAATCCTGTATTTTGGGAAGACTGATGTGTAGGTGTTACCATGGAATTCAGTGTGGGAGAGAGAAGAGGTAGGAACGTCAATTACATTTCATTATATTATCCAAGGGAAAAATGACTGCTTGAAACAATGGTAAGAAAGAAGAAATAGAAGAGAGAAGATGGATGCAATGATGGGGTGATTGACCTATGAACTAGAAGAAAATAAGAGACATCTGAGATGCTTAAGGAGACAGTATGACTGAGGAAATGGTTCTATTTATTACTAACAGAATCTGGAAACTTGTGGGAAAAAAAGCAGAATGCTTTTGAGGAAGATGTGAGGAGTTTGTTTTTCAACACATCAGGAAGAAATACAAAGGGCCATGGCTTAGAAGAGAGGCTGAGCCTGGGCACATGGCAGTAAAGTATGAAAGATTGAAAACGAAGACCCAACCCTGAGAGGAACACTTACGTTTAGAAATTAGGAAGAGGATGAGGACAAAATAGATCAAACCAACAAACAAAAAGGTGAAGTCCAGAGAGGAAGCAGGAGAACCAAGAACAATGTTGTATTGTGAAAAATATGATAGCTAGAATTTCAAGAAAGCAAAATTAATCCATTGTATAAGAAGTTTCAGAAGTATGAAAGCCAGTTGCCTTATTTAAAATGTCAACTTGTTTTGTTCCTCTATGGTTTGTGGAATACTGATTCATTTAAGCAATTTCCCAGGCAAAATTAAAGAAAAAAATCATTTTGAAAATCTAAAAATAAATTCATTAAAAAAACTTTCAGCTGATCTGTGAAACTATTAAGCAATGATTTGATAAAGGTAAACATCACATATGTATTTGAAAGCTTCCAGTTATTGATAAAATATTTTGTTGGAAAAATCATTTATTCTCTTAGGGATCTGGAGAAAGTATGCTTGCAATTATTCCATTAAAGGCCTAACTGCAATTTTTCTTCTTCCTGGGGGCTGGAAAGAATAATTTTTGAATTAGAACTTATTTTGATTTCAGCATGGTTCTTTGGTGGCCTTCTATTTCTCTCATGTTAAACTTTTAAAATGCAAGGGGTTGACAAATTAAGCCTTCCTGCCACCAGAAACTTAATAGTCAAAAGAAAATTTAAATTACTCTGAGGGATGAAGTTTCTTCAGACATGAAGCAACTAGCATTTCTTTGAAAGACTCACAATCTAAGCACAAACAACATAGGTTTTAAAAAAATGAATTAATTAGAAGGAAGAATGAGACAGCGCTACCAATTTAAAGCTTTCTCTATTGTGCTACAGTTTACTTCCAAATGCCAGTCCATTCCAATTTAGAATACCTAAGTAGCCACTTATCTAGCAATTTACTTTTTGTTATACAAATAGAGATGGCAAACAGACACAGATGGGAATTTCTTCATCTTCAATGCTACCACACCCAACCTCTTGAACTGTTGATATGACCAGGAGTAAGAGAACAAAAAAAGACATGTTCCTATATCTTGAGTTGAAACGAGAAGTGCATTTTTTATAAATTAGCTGTAGATTTAAAAAAAGCATTATAAATATTCCTTTTCATAGGCACTTTGGATTTAAAAAGTACTAAGTAACATTGAGAGTCAAACAGGCTATAAAATTTTATATAAAACTATATCTTGAATTCAAACTGATAGAACTGCAAGGAACTTCCTAAAATATAATATAGCTGTCCTTTCATATCTTTGGGGAATTGGTTTCGGGACATCCCTGCCAATGCCAAAATCCATAGACTCAAGTTCGTAATATAAAATGGTATACTTTATGCATATAACCTACACGATCCTTCTACATACTTTAAATCATCTCTAGATTACTTATAATACCTAATACAAAATAGTTGGTGTACTGTATTGCTTAGAAAATAATGACATGAAAATCTCTGTGACCATCCATTGTTTTTCCAAACATTTTCAACCTGCAGTTGTTTGAATGCAGAACCCACAGATATGGACAGCAGACTGTATGTTCTTGAATTAAAGAATATGAACTGAATACTTATAGACATGTAGAGGTTTGTATATGCATATATGGAAAATTGATCATTGTTTTTATATTAGAAAGTAGCATATTTTATTTATTTATTTTTTGGAGACAGAGTCTTGCTCTGTTGCCCAGGCTAGAGTGCGGTGGCATGATCTTGGCTCAACTTCCATCTCCTGACTTCAAGCAATTCTCCTGCCTCAGCTTCCTGAGTAGCTGGCACTACAAGCTCATGCCACCACACCTGGCTAATTTTTGTATTTTTAGTAGAGATGGGATGTTACCAAGTTGGCCAGGCTGGTCTTGAACTCCGACCTTGAGAGATCCACCTGCCTTGTCCTCCCAAAGTGCTGTGATTACAGGCATGAGCCCCTGTGCCTGGCCAGAAAATAGCATATTTTCTTATATCTTTTCTTACGTCACTGTGAAAATTAGTACTTAGAAGTATATTTTATGAAATTGATACAATAGGATAAATTTCCTGGAGACTAATACATAATATGAAAATCTTTGGAAAAATTAGGAATATTGTATCTCAGAAGATTATAAATCTTGGGAAACAATGAATTGATTGTAGCAACCAAGGCAAATCTGGTATATGTCCTTTTGCTTTATAGTCATTGAAACCAAAGAAGAGAGGACTAATTTAGTTTTAATTTGTAGCTTTAAAAAGATAAAGAGAAACTTTTTCTACTACTTGAAATCTTTTGTATTCTGAAACTCATTCGTCAGTGACCTCCAACTCTATTTGACTCATGCTTTTGTCTCATTATGACATTGATTTCTTTGGAGCGCTGTCAACCCTTATTACTAAGACATTCCTCTGCTTACTCATAGTACTGATAAGTATCGTAAGAGAAGATTCAAGAAATGAGAACCGGGTTCTTCTAGCATCCCTTCTTGACACTCTAGATTGTTCTTTGAGGTAAGATACTTTCTCACAGAACGTGAGATATGGCATTTAGTTAAGCAAGTCTTATCAAGCTATTAAAAGTGTATTAGAGAAACGATTCTTTCCATTCAACAGAACCAAAAAACCTCTTGTGTGACAAGTCGAGACTTAACTATAAACACTTATTTTAATGGCTTCTTGTTATTATATACTATGCCGCTAAGACAAGCAGCAGAGTGGTACTGATCATAGACTACTAATAGAATACAGCTTAAGCTGGTAGCTGCCACAATCACTGTATTTCCTTGAGAGGGTGGGATGGAATTCATTTGTAAGGATTTTTCCAAATCACATAAATCATACTTCCTTAAACCGCATATCCTTAGAAACACACACACACACACACACACACACAGGATTTTATTAACAGTGGTCTGTTTAAAATGAACTATAATTTAAAGCTGCATTATGTAATCTCTACATTTATTTCACATGTACAGACCATGCCCCCACTGGTGTGTGATCCAAAGCAGGAGGGTGGTTGATGACTATGGAATCCATTAGCCTTTCTGATTCCGCGTGCTTACGTTGCAGATTAGCTATGGTTCTGAAACTTCCAGTTTTAATGGAAACCTCTGGAGGGTGTGTGTGTGTGTGTGTGTGTGTGTGTGTGTGTGTGTGTGTGTGTGTGTATACAGGGGAACAGAGCAGGATATTTCAGAGAAAATTTCATCAGCTCTTGTTGGAACTGACTAAAAACAGTGGGACTTTCCAACTGTTCTTTGTCTTTCAAGTGGCTTCTCTTCTTATTACAAGCTAATTTTAATAAAAAGGAAGTTTATAACTAATAACCATTAAGCAGAGTTTCTAAGAGTCACCTTTATTTCTCTAAATTATGTGTGTTTCCTAATTAAAAGGAAAATATGTTGGCCCATGGTACCTCTTTTCATAGGCACTGATTCAAAACAGTTCTAAAGTTGATTCAAGGAACTTTCAAGGATAAGCGTGTAGTAAATTTAGAAGCAATATACTACAATCTGTCTTATACTCCAAGTTCTCATCTTCACAGTGATTTGTGAGAGGGCTTAATAGCACACATTCCAGAGCAGACTTTTCCTGAGATGATGTTCTGATCACCAAAGATTTAAGCCCAATTTTACAGTCATTAATTTGTAAACTTTTGCAATGAATCCATAGTAAATCTAACAAATCTCTTGTTTTGAAACCTTTCCATGGTATCTTCCACAAGTTAAACACATCCATCTTCATTTAAAAGAAAGAAAAAGAATCAAGGAATATCTTCTCTTTTTACACCCATTTTTCCTCCCAGAAATGGAAGTTTCACTCTGACATTTGTGCATTTTGCTCTGGATCTTATCCTTCACGTGGAGAAGAGTAGTCCTTTCCCCTCCATCACAGCCACGTGGCTTGATCATAAAGCAAGATTTGGTCAGAAGAGTGGGAAGACAGATGAGACTAGAAAGTAACTGGTAAAATGTAAGTGTTCACTTCAAGGGGAAAAATTAACTACAGAGGAAAGCTAACAAAAAATCAGAAAATAGTTCGAAAAAATGAAAGCCAACACTACACTCTGTAATTTCATGCATTTACCATAAAATCTGTAAAATAGAAGCAGGGCCTTTGTTATTTCCTTGTTGAAGAGGAAACTATCATAGGTAAGGCTTATATAGGGATGGGGCAAAAGGGGAAATTAAACTTTCAAAACTGAGCTAAAACTGAAATATAAATATGTGAAATCAATGGTGTAAATTGTTAAAATTATGTTATGGTTTTTGTTTGTTCCACGAGTGTAAACCTCACAAATTTTCAAGTGGGTTTTCAAACATTTAAACCCTATACCTTTTTTTCTCACAAAAACATTTTACTCAGAATTATAAAAGTTAGAACCAATTGCAGATAGGACTACCGTAGCACCTCCAAACCATGATTCAAAATAAAATCAGAGCAAGCCCTGGAATATTGCTTTAGCAAAGCATGACATATCAGTTGCACTACCTGGGGAGAAACTTATGTGGTCATATACATGAAATCTGTTCTCTCGGTTTCAGTTGAACTTCCACAACTAACTTCATCCCAATATTTTAACCACACTAAGACTATGGGAACAAGCATTCAGAAATGCAGGGTGGTTAGCCAGTTTGCATAATATTAATTCAGTAGGGTTAAAATTATACATTTAACATTTATTTAGAGAAGAAGCTGTGAGTCTCATTGGGGCAGGGTAGGGAATGTTAAAGCCAGGGATGGGGCCTCAGCTTTGCTCTGCACAACCTACTTAACAAATTAAAGCTCCTCTTTTAAGTTGAACCCACCCTCTGAGGGAGGCAGTTTAATGACCATCTGTTTTTATTCAAAATACTCCTTGTGGGAAGGAGGCAACTCACCTCACACTCCACGCGGCTTATCAAAGTATTTCCTTCCAACCAAAGACAAACATGTTCCCTGAGAAGAGAGCTGGTAGATATTTTCTTTCTTCATTTTTTCACATGTCCTGGAATGGTTCAGCAACCAAATAGTTTTATCAGTCCTCACGAACACTTCTCTCACATCTTGGCCTTGATTAAGATTTACGAGAAGACGCGCTAAATACAGTACTCTCTGCTTAATGTTCCTGCAAAATCTAACTTGGTTAATCTCAATTTGCTAGTCTGCAAAATAGGAGCCATTAACCCTTTTTATAGATGGGGAGACTGAGTTTCAGAAGTCCAGATACTAAAGTTTAGGTAATATAATTCATAAATTACACAGCCTAGATTCAAAATCATGGTTTGAAACAGCACCATTTGCCCATGACCTTTCCCCTATATGCTGCAAAAATAAATAAATAAATAAATAAAAACTATACTAGACAATACTGTCCCCAATTCTAATATGAAAGAAACAAAGCCAGCTTAAGGATGTAGAGCAAAGAGATTTGGATTGTATGGACAGAGGGATTATGAAGATGTTTTGCTTTATTTTGTTTCTTGTTTGTGTTTTGCTTTTCCCAACTGGAATGAGGCGTATAGTGTGGAGAGATTAAAGAAGGAGGGAAATGAGAAGACTTAGGTTCATTTTTGAAAAACTGAAATACTAAACACTTATTTTGCTATTGTTATCTAACATGTATTCAGCATTTACTTACACAACCTTGATCTGGTACCATTTTAATCACCATTTCTAAGGCTTCTGGAACCACATGGCAACTGGAACTACGCATCAAGTATTCCTCATCTGAGTCCTTAGATGTGACAGGATGAGCTCCCAGAGGTCCATAAACATAGAAATTGGAGGCTGAGTTTTACCTGTGAGTGCCTTTCTCTGGGAAGAGGTTCAATAGTTCTTTCAGATCATGAAGAGGATCCATGAGATAAAAGTAGTTAAGGAAAGCAAAACTTTTATAGCTTCATATTGCAGTCCTAAGGAATCTTGCCCTTTCTCATGACTTGTATAACCTCAAGCCTGCACTCTCTTTAGGACTTACACATAAAATTTAATCTCCTAATGAACATCAAACTTAAGAGGTCCTATAGCATTGCAAACTCAACATATGAAAATGTGTGCATGTGCATGCACTGCATACACATTCTCCTCTTCATCTCATATCTCATGTGGTGACAATACCGTCCTCTTCTCATCCATCCAGGAAACCTGGTACTCATCTCATTATTCCCTCTCTGCTTCCTTCAATCAAACACCAAACACTGCCAATTATATACCTCATAAGAAAAGAAAGAAAGAAAGAAACTGTTGAATCCATTCTCTCTTTTGTAGTTCTATGTTGGCTTTTACAACCTCCTTCCTCTGTGATCTCTTTCAATCATCTACTCCACTTACTTTAAGTGGCTCTTCAAAGATGTTGATCTTTCTCATGGCACACAATGTCTACAACAATTTTTCATCTTTCCCAGTATTTTGCCTATACACTTAATATTCCCTTTGCATAATAAGATCTTCTGTAGAACAAATTCCCTCTATATTTTTACTTAAACGCTTGCTCTTTATATTGCACTCATTCTGATTGTAACCGGGTCACGAGATACAAGGCAGAGCAAAGAGATGTCCCAAAGTTGCTCCCAATTCCCTCATCCGGAAGGGGATGCACTCAGCTCCATCCCCATCTGATTTCCCTGCCCCCCCGCCCCACCACCACCACCCCGCCGCCCTCGCCGCCCCATATGTCCGAGGTTCTTGGGCTCCCTGGCCCCAGGAATGAGGAAGAGGCCCTGGCGGGGGTCAGCTTATCAGTCAAGTAAATGTTGGACCCAAAGAATTTTGCAGACAGTGATTTATTAGGCAGGGAGAGAAGTAGAGAGAGCTCCCACACTGCCATAAGAGAGGAATCTGAAGGGAATATCTGCACAGGCAGAGGGAAAGACAGCTCCCACGTAGTTGTGAGAGTGGAATCCAAGAGAAGAAAATCCCCACAGGTAAGATGCAGTGGAATTTTACCTTTGAAGTTATTCCCGCTCCCATTCATGTTTTTGTCCAATGAGAGGACATCTTTCAAACTTACTCTGGAGTGATTGATCTTTGACTCTAATCCCAGATTGGTTACTTGAGCCCACAACAAAGCCCTTCCTTCCAGGGCTTTTGGCGGGCTTTCTGAACAAAGGAAACTCACTTGGAATTTTACCTAGCTGGCAGGAGGAAAAGTTAGGCAAAGAACTCTAGGTTCCCAGATGGGGAGGTGGATGGAGGCATGACACTGGGAACTTCTTACCTTTGAAACCACGCCCCTTGTGGAACCGGGAGGAGTAGTTAACATAGTCCATCACAATCTTCCTCTCATCCTCCACAATTTTTTATCAAAATTAATGACTCTTTTTTGAAGCCTCCCTGACTGCCCAAGGATGAATTAAATGCCCCTTTTCTGTGCTTCTGTTTAGAGCAGTGGTTCTCAAACTTTAGTTGCAACAGAATCACCTAGAGGACTTGTTAAAACATAAATTGCTGATTCAAGTTCTGATTCAGCAGGTCTTGAGATTGAGCCTGAACAGCTGATCAGGTCAAACGGCTATCATCGAGGACTTAGCTCCACACCCACTGTCCCGAGTCATTCTGGTTCAAACAAATCTCCAGCCAAGATGATGGCTCAACAGGTTACTAAGTAGCAATCTCTGAATAAGGTTTGTTCCGTACCATCAGCCACTCTTCTCAGAAGGGGTTCTAGAACTTGGACAACATGTAGGGTTATGAATCCCTGCCTACCAAGCACCCCTGCCCCAGAGGTGTTGATTCATACTACTTTTTTTTACTGAAGTACTGGCATCTCATCGCCTGCAGCAAAATTCACTACTCAAAGAAATACTTTTACTGACTTGATCTCCAAATTTTTCAATTGACTGACGTTTAGGAGAGAATTATCAAAGCTATTAGAGTTGTAACATCTCTGAACTAAAATGACCTGGACATTTTTATTTTCTAGCTTTCAGAAGCAGCAACAAACTGAACAATTATTTGATTCTGCAAATAATTATGAGTGACAGCGAAGAAAAAAATAGTTTTACAGTTATTTGGAAAACTAATTCATATTTGCAAAGATAAAACCATCCTTTCAAACTGTTGAGAAATATGTCTGTATAAAAAGAAATGATTCAAGATTTTCTTTTTCCATTATTGAATAAATGTATCTAAGAACAGTCAGGCAATTTACCTATTTGAAAAACAAATGTGCTAGCAGATTTCTTAAGAAGGACCTCTTCTGTGGTGCTGACTTTACTAGGGTCATGATGCACTTTACATTACATAGTTGGAAACAAACAGCAGTAGAACTCATTGTATCTTAATACCTGATCCTCTGTTTTGAAATTCTTTGAAGGTCATTTTTCTATTTCAGTTTAAGAAGTCAGAGAAAAAGTTTATGTTGCATACCTTTAAAAGATAACTTTTCCATGACCCTAGAGAAATATAGGAACACAAAGGAAGGTATGTCTTCTTCCTCTACCCCTCCCCCATTTGAAGATACTCCTTTTTGTTAGCATTTATTAAATCAAATATTCTTTCAAAAACTGTCTTCAACATGTTTTAAATTATGTAGCATGTTTAAGACATTACCTACTTCATTCACATGAATAAATAGGCATCTCTTACATGATCTGTTCAGTATCTAGTAACTAATGAATGTTAAACATCCTGGACTCTGCATTTCCCCTTTGAGTCAAAGGAGGTGCTTGTCATTTGCCCTCTCAAACATGGATTCGAAAAAGAGCCTCGACAGCCCCTTTTCTAGCAGTCAGTTTCTGCCAGATCTCTTTTAATCTAAACCAGAGTTTGTAACTGGCAGTCTCACTGGATGCCTAAAGGTCCTTCTAACTCTATGGGGTATAGTAACTTCTTTCCTGAATCCCCTCATACTTTAGGCAAACCGGAACCAGCAGGCTTCCGTGGACTTCCTAGATGTAACAATGCCTTTATCAAAATCACCTATAATTATGCCCTTGAAGCAGGACATTTCTGCTTAGTTTTCTTTGTATAGTGCCACACACAGATGTTTACTCAATGCTTTCTAGTGATCCAAATCAGCCTGGTAATTACATTTTTTCAAACTATATTGATGCCAGCATAGATGGTTTTAATTCATGTTTACCTATTGGGGGAATGACCCAAGATTCTCAATAGTGCATCTTTTAAATTGAATTCTTATCCCCAACCTCCCAACCTCTCCTCTACATAGAAAGCTAGTACTCAGTGCCTCATTGCAACAGTCAGGGAAAGGAGAAATATCAGAAGATAAAGTCTATTATTACCTGGGTAGGATATATCTTTGGTTTCCACCCAACTTTATACTGTGATTTTCATCATCAGAAGACTTCTGGCAGTTATGTGACAGAAAAAAAAAATCTTACTGCTTTACATACTGACAATCTATTTCTTCCCTACAGATACTCATTATACTTCTGTAAGTCAGGGTTTAAAATGATCTGTGGCTGGGCGCGGTGGCTCACGCCTGTAATCCCAGCACTTTGGGAGGCCGAGGCAGGTGGATCACGAGGTCAAGAGATCAAGACTATCCTCGTCAACATGGTGAAACCCCGTCTCTACTAAAAATACAAAAAATTAGCTGGGCATGGTGGCATGTGCCTGTAATCCCAGCTACTCAGGAGGCCGAGGCAGGAGAATTGCCTGAACCCAGGAAAGAAGGCAGAGGTTGTGGTGAGCTGAGATCGCACCATTGCACTCCAGCCTGGGTAACAAGAGCGAAACTCAGTATCAAAAAAAAAAAAAAAAAAAAAAAAAAAAAGATCTGCATTTACTCTTAAATTTACTTCATAAATAAAATCTCTTATTTTGTTTTTCATGTTTATATCTCCTAGTCATGATTTCTTTTCAACATTCTTTGTTCTAGTTTTTTTAAGACTTCAAAATTGAAAGCAGGATTATATCTCTCAAAGCAGTAAAGAAATGTATCTTACAGAAGGCTGTTAAGGAAATGTAACTATTTGACTTTATCATCATGAAGATAAAATATTAAGTGTTTTCACTGAATTATATTCTTGACAGTCTACTGAATTAGAATCAAGAAAAGTTAAGGGAACTTTAGGCTATTAATCTCATTTTCTAACACTTATGGACATGCAAAACCATGTCCAATATTTTTATAATTACTATTTAATTTCATATCCCCAATAACACTGTTAGATAGGTATTATTATTTGTAACTTTCAGAAAAGAAACTAATGCTCGGAGATGGTACGTGCTTATCCAAGGTTTTACAGTAATGTTGCAAATAGGAGTATAGATTACGTAGGAATCAATGTCATAATAGTGGTGATACTGTTAATGCAATATATTCTAGGAAATAAGTTATGTCATAATAATATATTATGTCAAATAAGTTGTCAAATAATATATTATGTCAAAATAAGTTATGACATAATAATATATTATGTCAAAGAATATAAAACCTGAAAGTAGGTCATTTTCATAGTTAATAAATTTCTTAATTTCTTCCTATTTCTGCCTTTATTAAATTTAAGGTCATCCTCCAAGGACTCATACACTAGACTCAAAAGTTTGATGTCTAACACAAAGGAGTCAATTTTTCTAAGTATGAATTTCCCATTGATACGTGTGCATAAGAAGAAAAGAACACTGTCAGCATTTAAGAGATGTTTTTGAAAAGAAAAAAAAATTATTCTTCACAGAATAGAGCACAGCAGACATAGTGTTACTGACCATCATAAATTACCTCCTAGCAAGGAAGCACTTGTTCTTCCTTTGCTCTTTTTTTTTCCTGTAGTAAAGTCAAGTCAGAGTATGTTGAGTCATTTCATAGTGTTCTTTTTATCTGGGTATTGCTCACCTTACAAGTAATAACTTCTCCCAGCTGCCTTGTTGACTATTTTCTATGTGCTTGCTGTCATATAAGGTGCTCCTGTCTTCACAAAAATTTCATAAGGTCAGTATTATTATCCACCCATTAGCAACAACTAATGAAGCAGCAGAAATATAAAAGGATCCCCAATAAGGAAGAATCCTAGGATTTGAACCCAATCTTCTAAGGTTTACGATTTCAAGTCTGAAAAATTCAAGCAACCTTCTGTAGCTGACCAAATAGAAGAATTTAATACCATTATTTTACATGCTGAGAATTCCAAAGGAAAGAAATACCTTGTAAATTGTATCAAGGACAAATAGATTAGAAGTAATAGCCATTAGTTGGAAATTGTCCCCCAAGCAGAAGGTAGCTGTATATAAATAATGCTGCACTGCTTATACCAACCCAGATTTCATGCACCCATCCTTCTTGCCCACCATGCTTTCACTCTCTTCCTATTTCTAATCCCCTCATTAGCTTATATTTTCATGTATCACCTATGCATTTTCCTCTAGATATTAATTATCTTTATCTTATTTCTCTAGTCACAAAATAAACTTATATATCATATAGGTTTTTTGAACCCCTAATATCTGAGACAGGTCTCAGTTAATTTAGAAAGTTTGTTTTGCTGAGGTTGAGGATGTGCACCCATGACACAACCTCAGGAGGTTCTGATAACCTGTGCCCAAAGTGGTTGGGGCACAGCTTGGTTTCATACTTTACAGTGAGACATGGGACATCAATCAATACATGTAAGATGTACATTGGTTTCATTCAGAAAGGCCAGACAACTAGAAGCAGGGAGGGAACTTTCAGGTCACAGGGAGGTGAGAGGCAAATGGTTGCATTCTTTTGTGTTCTTGATTAGCCTTTCCAAAGGGGGCAATCAGATATGCATTTATCTCAGTTAGCAGAAGAATGACTTTGAATAGAATAAGTCAGCAGTCAAAAGCTATTGGTCCTGTTTCAGTCAAGGAAACTTCTTTTGAGCTACTGACAGCTTTTAACAATTAAAATACACTCCTGTGAACAATATTTGGAGGATATTTGTTTCTCTCTACCTGATTTCTCCAGAATTTGGAAACAATTGTGAGCATTCTTAATTTATGGCAATATAGTTATTTGCATAAGAGTCTGTTTCCATTTGAACAAAATTTGGTTCACAGGAGTGTACTTTACTTAATTGCTAAAGCTGTTAATAGCTTAAAAGAAAAGTTTTCTTGACCCTAAGCAGTTCCCAACTTGACTTTTCCCTTTAGCTTAGAGATTTGGGGGCCCCAATATTCATTTTTCTTTCACATTTCCCCCCTTTTGTTTTTAAAATCTTTTGAAGAAATCATTTTAATAGAAAATGACTTTCTTGTCTCAGTCTTTGTCTGATCTCTCATGGCTAGGATGGTTTATTTCTAGACAGGTAGGTTCTGAGCTACTAGGAAAGCTCATTTTTAGCAGGTTGTGAACTCTCATATCCTATGAAAACAAAATAGAGGAAGGAAAGGAGAAAAACAAAAAACAAAAGAACAATCCTGGAAAATTAATATAGACCACATTACTCTGAAGTCTATACATCAGTAGGCAGGTATGAAAATGGCTTATGTATGTAAATAGATTGCTGTTATTTTCTTCTAAAGTTTAAGTTGTCTAGCTTCAGTTCAAAGGGCATTAAGAAAGCACAGCTTAATTTTTAGTGATTTTAAGTTAGAAAAAAATGGAGGAAACAAAGGAAAAGAAAGAAGAAAATAATTGAAAACATTATTTTGAAGATATGTAGCCAGGAAAAATTAGAATTTAGTCCAAACTATAGAAAATAATAAAATTTGAAAAACATTAGACAAGACTAGAATCTAACAACAGGTGTGCTATAATGTTTGAAACATATTTTTTCTGCCTCCAGTTTCCCATTTTTGCTAAAGACAAATTATGTTAGGACCAATTTGCTTTTTTATACTTGGTCAGATTATTTGTATAAGGTGCAGCAAGAATAATTATTTTTCACATAGGGGTTTTTACTTGGCTTTGATGCAACTTGTTTCATAGAAGGAATCTCAGATAAGACTTTTTTAAAGTGGAGCCCAGCCATGGATTTGTACCATAAAACACCTATGAGTTGGGTGAATTTTGCTCCTCTTGAGGCCCCAAGATAACTTGGGGCTTCTACATCTATTAGAAAGTGACATTCTTTACTTGCCATAGTTCAGGAACTCTGTACAGGAACTATGTAGACAAGATATAAGGCCAATTTTCTCACAGGGCTTTAATTGGCTGTATAAGTCGAGTTTGATTTCTTAAAGGAAAACACATTATTTCATGCAAAGCCTTGGTAAAATATGCAGTTTCTCCAGTCGTGTCTTGTTACAAATGAAAAAAGACTCATTGCATTTATGAACCTAACTACATTGCCATAAATTAAGACTAATCACAAATTGTTTCTAAGTTCTAGAGAAATCATGTAGACAGAAACAAATATGCTCCAACTTTTGTTCACAGAAGTCTACTTTACTTAATTGTCAAAAGCTGTAAATAGGACAAAAGAAAAGTTTCCTTGACTCTGAAAAACAAAATAAAGAACCAGAAGCATTTTAAGTAAAAGGTCAAAAAGATTACTTTAGTCTTCTATTACTTCTGTACATGCAGTTAATTCATGTTTTGCTTGATGTTTATGAACATGTCAGCTATCCATAAGTCCTGAAAGTTTTTTCTCTATTCTGATGTTACAATCTCCAAAGTTGTCAGAAACATACATTTAAGAGCACCTGTTAGAGTTTTATAGCTGTTTATAAAACCACCTTCTAAAGAGGACCAAAACAAGACAACAATTATGTATGGATGACAAAAAGGTTTAGGGCAGCCACAGTCAATGACACTATTGCTGAGGAAATTTGTTACCTCTGTGGAACACAATAATTTAATATTATAATTATAATTATTACTGATATCATCCAGTAAGTCATATCAGAATTATAGGAATTTCCCATTATTTTGGAACACATACCAATAACATATTTATACAAACACAGCTCAAAGAAAGCCAAATAACATTTCATATTTGACAATGCTTCCTATATAATTTGTATAACAGATTAACTAAATGTATCATTTTTAAACCTTAGGGAATTTAAAATCATAAAGAATTAATAAGGTCAAAAAGGATATAATTTATAATTTGATTTTGGAAAGTCTGTCAGCTATCAAAGGTTTAAAACACTTGCAACTCCACAGCTTCTGCACGGCAAAAGAAACAGTCATGAGAGTGAATTGGCAACCGACAGAATGGGAAAAAAATTTTGCATTCTACCCATCTGACAAAGGACTAACATCCAGAATCTACAAAGAACTAAAACAGATTTACAAGAAAAAAACAAGCCCATTCAAAAATGGGTGAAGAATATGAACAGACACTTTACAAAAGAAGACATACATGAGGCCAACAAACATATAAAAAAATGCTCATCATCACTGGTCATTAGAGAAATGCAAATCAAAACTACGTTGAGATACCATCTCACGCCAGTTAGAATTGTGATCATTAAAAAATCTAGAGACAACAGATGCTGGAGAGGATGTGGAGAAATAGGAACACTCTTACACTGTTGGTGGGAGTGTAAATTAGTTCAGTCATTATGAAAGACAGTGTGGTGATTCCTCAAGGACCTAGAAATAGAAATTCCATTTGACCCAGCAATCCCATTTCTGGGTATATATCCAAAGGATTATAAATTGTTCTACTATAAGGACACATCCACATGAATGTTCATTGCAGCACTGTTCACAATAGCAAAGACCTGGAACCAACCTAAATGCCCATCAATGATTGGACAGGGAAAGTGTGGCACATATACACCATGGAAAACTATGCAGACATAAAAAACGATGAGTTCATGTCCTTTATAGGGACATGGATGAACCTGGAAACCATCATTCTCAGCAAACTGACACAAGAACAGAAAATCAAACACCACATGTTCTGACCATAGGTGGGTGTTGAACAATGAGAATACATGGACACAGGGAGGGGAGCATCACACACTGGGGTCTGTCGGGGGAAATAGGGGAGGGACAGTGGGGGTAGGGAGTTGGGGAGAGATAGCATGGGGAGAAATGCCAGATATAGGTGATGGGGAGGATGGCAGCAAATCACACTGCCATGTGTGTGCCTATGCAACAATCTTGCATGTTCTTCACATGTACCCCAAAACCTAAAATGCAATAAATAAATAAAAATAAAACACTTGCTATCACAAAATAGGATCAGAGGTCATTGTCAAATAAGTCATCCATTTAACCAAACTGGTTACTCAAGGATTTCAAAAAAAAAAAAAAAAAAAAAAAAAAGAAACAAAAGCCTTTATTCTTTGAGCTAGGAGACTTAATTTTCCAAAAAATAAACCCTAATAAAAAGCAGCATGAAGCCAATTAAATTTGTTTTTCAAAATTTTATATAAATAATATATAAAATTTTAATCTTGACCGTAAGATATAACTTCCATAAGCCCTTTATAACCTTTATATGCTTTATTAATGTGTTGGTTAATGCTTCATAAAACCTTATTAATCTGACACAAGGCCCATAAGTTGGTCTTACATCAGTGTGCCTTTGACATTAATGGTTAAATTTGTAGAGAAACTGAACTTATTTTATCTCTCAAAATCAGCCTTTACAATCTCATCTGCCTGCTTCTTCTGTGATACTTCCTGGGCCTTGAGGAGTTGAATAGCTTTAATTTCAAGCCCTATATCTCAGGATCACAGTCTATTTTTATTGGTATCTTCTACTGGGCCTGAAGATGAGGCTTTAATTGCTGTCAGTGTTTAAGATTTAGCAAGATTTAATGTCCTTTTTAGACCCAGGAGTCAAAGCCCTATAACTCAATGTCACAGGATGTTAAAAGCACATTAAGAAAAATATATGGATGTAATAACCTTAATTTTAGAAAGAAAAATAATTATCTCAGTTTTTCTCTAAGCAAACCAAATTTGATCCATTCTGTAGACACAATTCAGGCTCTTTCACCAGCCACACCTGTCATCACCCAATGAGCCTATGAACAAAGTGGCCTTGGTGGCAGGGGTGAAGGTTACACATGAGGTCAGCAACATGAGCTTCCACTTACCAGGGCTTACCTGACTATGGCCGTGACTGAGTGCCCAGTTAGCCAGCAGCAGAAACCAATACCAAGCCCTTGATATGGCACTATTCCTGAGGGGATCAGCCGGCTACCTGGTGGCAGGTTCATTATATTCAACCGCTTCCATCTTGGAAAGGGCGGAGGTTTGTTCTCACTGTAATAGACACTTACTCTAGATATGGGTTTGCCTATCCTGCACGCAGTTATTCTGTGAAGACTACCATCTGTGGACTCATGAAATACCTTATCCACCATCATGGTATTCCTCACAGCATTGCCTCTGAGCAAGACACTTACTTTACAGGTAAAGAAGTGCAGCAGTGGGTTCATGGTCATGGACTTCACTGATCTTATGTTTCCCATGATCCTGAAGCAGCTGGATTGATAGAATGGTGGAATGGCCCTGTGAAGTCACAATTACAATGCCAACTAGGTGGCAATACTTTGCAGGTCTGGGGAAAAGTTCTCCAAAAGGCCATGTGTGCTCTAAATCACTGTCCAATATATGGTACTGTTTTTCTCAAAGTCAGGATTCACAGGTCCAGAAATCAAAGGGTGTAAGTGGAGTGGAACCTCTCACCATCACCCCTAGTGATCTTCTAGCAAAATTTTTGTATCTTGTTCCCATGACATTACATTCTGCTGGCCTAAAGGTCTTAGTTCCAGAGGAAAGAATACTCCTACCCTGAGACACAACAACAATCCCATTAAAGTAGAAGTTTAGATTGCCACCTGGACACTTTGGGTTCCTCCTACCTTTAAGTCAACAGGCTAAGAAGGGAGTTACAATGTTTGCTGGAGTGATTGACCCAGACTGTCAAGATGAAATCATTCTACTACTCCATAGCAGAGGTAAGGAAGAGTGTGCATGGAATACAAGGGATCTGTTAGGGTGTCTCTTAGTATTACCATGCCCTGTGATTAAGGTCAATGGGGAAACTAAGTTTGGGTCACTCCACCAGGAAAAAAACAAAAAGTTACCTGCTGAGGTACTTGCTAAAGGCAAAGGGAATACAGAATGAGTAGTGGAAGAAGGTAATCATCAATACCAGCTGCGTGACCAGCTGACAAAATAAGGACTGCAGTTGTCATTAGTTTTCTCTCCTTCTTTTGTTAAAAACATGTTTGTACATTGTACAAAGAAATATCTTTTTGTACTAAGAAAATATGTTAATTTTGTTAACTTTTCCTTCAACATGTGACACAAGATTTATTGACTTCATATCAGCATTTAAGTATTGTTAACTTTATGTGATAGTATTTGGGTTGGGGATTGGTGCATTCCAGTTGTATGAAGGATAGTTGTATTGTGTTAGGTGTAATCATGACCTTATTATTGTCTTTATTTGAATTATATATGATCTTGGGAGATGTGTATAGATACAAGTTGACAAGGGGTGGACTTGTGATGGCTAATACTGAGTGTCAACTTGATTGAATTGAAGGATACAGTATCGATCCTGTATGTGTCTGTGAGGGTGTTGACAAAGGAGATTAACATTTAAGTCAGTGCTCTGGGGAAGGCAGACCCACCCTTAATTGAGTGGGCACCATCTAATCAGCCTCCAGCCAATATAAAGCAGGCAGAAAAATGTGAAAGGACAAGATGGGCCTAGCCTCCCAGCCTACATCTTTCTCTTGTGCTGGATGGTCTCTGTCCTTGAACATCAGAATCCAAGTTCTTCAGTTTTGGTACTCAAGACTGGCTTTCCTTGCAGTAAGCTAGAGACTCAGGAGAGTTGAGTTGGAACTCTCAATTTTACTTCTAGGAACACTGTGATTAATTAGACAATGCCAGAGTGCTGCACGAGTCAGACTATTCTGATTGCCGCTTCACCACTGCTGTCCATTACAAGAGCTATGCTCACCTTGCCTTTGATGGTTGAATGCCATCACTTGGCCCCTGTCACCTCTGGATTCAATTATTCCTATTGTATTTAAATTTTGTAGTTGAGTGACTGCAGTTGCCATCATTAGATCTGACATACAGAGATGAGCAAGTACAGGGTTCTTCAACGATGCAGGTGCTGCCCTCACAAATTTATTTCAGAAGGCATTGGTCAAGGTTGTATCTTCTGGACCCTCCCAGCTGGAATGGTAGGTCTAAAGTGACTAATCAACTCCACCATCCCAATCTCACTATGTCTTTGAATCCCTTCCTCTACATTAAACCAAGAGAGATCAGGCATTTCCAGCTTGCTCACAGTTGGCCATCTTTTAATCTATATTTTAGCTAACCAAGCAAATAAACTATTAGAAACTTTTTTAATTCCCTGAGCTGCAATATTAAATGCAGAGTCCCTACTTAGTGGGCCCAAATCAGTAAATTCAGCCTGATCCAACTCTGTGTTTCTTCCACCATTATCCCATACCTTTAATACCTATTCCCGTGCTTGTTCTCCAGATTGCTGTTTATATAAATTACAGAACTCAAACAGTTCTTTTTGAGTGTAGCACTTCTCCTCATGCATCAGATTCTCAATTTCACCTTTAGGGGCCCACCAGGACTTTCACATAGTTATAGGTTTAGAAGCAAACAGAGAAAAAAAAAACAGACAAACAAAAAAGAAGCAAACAGAGGTGTTGGGGGTGGCTTCTGAGGAGAATCAACATTATCTCGCCTGGCAACTGCCTCAGGGGAGGCCATCACTGTTGCTTTAGGCAGAGCAGGGTTTATCTCCTCAGGTAAAGGTGGAAAGGCTGATGGCAGCACGGGTCTGGGAGGGGATGTTGCCACTACTGGGGTTGGGGAAGCCATTAATTCTAGTTAAAAAAAAAAAAAGTCCATTAGAGTTTACAAACTCAGGTTCCCCAGCTTCATCAGGGTCTTCCCACATGTCCCCATTCCAAGTTGCAGGGCCTCATTCTTTTCCAGTCAATGCCCTCACTTTAATAGTACACTGGCAAGGCTGTGCATGAATGTTTTGTTGCAGGTCAGCCACTCACATGATAAGAGCTCTGTCTGTTTTCCACAATTTTAGCTCTTTCTCTACAGTAGATAAGACTCTCACTCAGGGCAATCTTAGCAGGTTTGAGGCTCAGTATCTGCTTTTGAAGCTGGGAGACAGTATCCCTGAGTTCCTCATTTTCTTTCATCAGTTTGTCCACCGAACTTAGGAACAACCAACCAGCTTCATTATGTTTCTTGGTTCTCCATATATGATCAAAGGTATTATGTATAGAGTCACTAAATTCCTTGCCTCTTATGAGCAGTGAATCAGGAGTGTCAAATGCATCTATTTTGCCTAACTCCTTAAACACTTCATGCCAAAGACTATCAGTGTTCTCCATATGAGGTAGTCTTTAGCACTCTTGGGTCTAACCATATTAAGCAGCCAACTCCTGAAACTCCAAAACCAATGAAAGAATTCCATCCTTAATATTCTGGTCCTCTAGAGCCACTCTTGGTACCAAAATCTGTATGGGTCAGGGTTCTCTTAGAGGGACAGAATTAATAGGATATATACATAGCCTATTAAGTTAATAACTAATGTGCTCCCATATATATATGGGTGTGTGGCATACATATAAGTAGCATTGCTTTATTTTTATATAATTTTTTAAATATTTATTTATATTTTAGAGATGAGGTCTCACTTTATTATTGCCCAGGATGGTCTCAAACTTTGGGCTTCAACTTATCTCCCTGTCGTGGCTTCCAAAAGTGCTGGTATTACAGGCATGGGCCACCATGCCAGGCCCAGCATCTATTCTTCTTTTTCTTCCTTTCTTTTTTGTCTTTTTAAAATTTTTTTCTCACATATAGTCATTTCCAACCAGCATGCACTCTTAACAGAACAAGAAATCATGTCAGTTTGTAAAGTCAAAGAGAGACTTCTAAAACAAGAACGTTGTTATTGAGGCAGATGACTGGAGGAAATATTTTAAAAAGCCAACCAGCAGAATGCCTTGGTATCCCTGGGTGACTAAATTCCTGGTACCTTAACAGCTTCTGATATTTATTTTCACTGAAAATAAAAATGTAAATGAGAGTATCACCTAAAATAAAAGAAAGGCCCCACTAAATTCCTTGTACCTTAACAGTTTCTCATGTTTATTTTCACCTAAAATAAAAATGTAAATGAGAATCTTACCTTAAAGAAAAGGCCCCAAAATAGGCTGTCTGCAAGCTGAGGAGCAAGGAGAGCCAGTCTGAGTCCCAAAACTGAATAACTTGGAGTCCCATGTTCAAAGGCAGGAAGCAGCCAGCATGGGAGAAAGATGTAAGCTGGGAGGCTAGGCCCCTCTTCGTTGCTTTAAATTTTTCTGCCCGCTACATATCGGCTTGCAGCTGTGATTAGATGGTGCCCACCTGATTAAAGGTAGGTCTGCCCTTCCTATCCCACTGAATCAAATGTTAGTTTCCTTTGGCAACACCCTCATAGGTCAAGACCATCCTGGGCAATAATTAACACCCTCACAGACCCACCCAGGATCAATATTACATCCTTCAATTCAATCAAGTTGACAGCCAGTATTAACCATGGAAACAGGATTAATATATATAGCAATCCTTATGTGAAGTGCTTGGAAGAAGAAATGTTGAATATTTTGGCTTTTTTCAGGTTTTGGAATATTTGCATATTCATAGTGAGATATTTTGGAAATGGAACCCAAGTCTAAACATAAAATTTATTTATGTTTTATATGTACTTATACACAAAGCTTAAAGGTAATTTTCCACAATATTTTAAATAATTTCACACATGAAACAAAATTTGTGAACACTAAACCTGTTTAGCACCAGTGTCACTATCTCAGTCACTCATAGACAATCTGTGGTTCTTTGGCATCACCATCATTCCCGATGCTGAATTTATATGCTACTGATAAGAAATTATTTTCTAATATTTATTCACACATAATTAGTTAACTGTGAAAAATATGACATACTGTTAACACAGTGAAAAAATAATGTGTTCAGTGAAACTAAGCAGCACAGAGGCATCAGCAGAATACCTGTATCAGCTATTAAGCAGCAACAGCCAACAAAGGCAGGCCTTCAGTGTCCATCCACAATGCTGTGTTATTATTAAAAGGTTACTGCATTTAAGGTTAATATTGTTATGTGTGAATTTGATCCTGCCATTGTGATACTAGCTGGTTATTTTGCATGTTAGTTGATGCAGTTTCTTTATAGCATTGATAGTCTTTACAATTTGACACGTTTTTGCAGTGGCTGACACCAATTCTTTTCCATGTTTAGTGCTTCCTTCAAGAGCTCTTGAAAGGCAGGCCTGGTGGTGACAAAATCTCTTAGCATTTGCTTGTCTGTAAAGGATTTTATTTCTCCTTCACTTATAAAACTTAGTTTGGCTGGATATGAAATTCTGGGCTGAAAATTCTTTTCTTTAAGAATGTCGAATGTTGGCCCCTACTCTCCTCTGGCTTGTAAGGTTTCAGCCAAAAGATCTGCCAAGAGATGGGCTTCCCTTTGTGGGTAATCTGACCTTTCCCTGGCTGCTCCTAGCATTTTTTCCTTCATTTCAACCTTGGTAAAGCTGACAATTACGTGTCCAGCAGTTGCTCTTCTGAAGGAGTATTGTTAATGGGCTAAATGCCCCAATTAAAAGACACAGACTGGCAAACTGGATAAAGAGTCAAAAATCCATTGGTGTGCTGTATTCAACAGACTCATATCACATGCAGAGACACACATAGGCTCAAAATAAAAAGCTAAAAAAATATTTACCAAGCAAATGGAAAGAAAAAAAAAGCATGGGTTGCAATCCTAGTCTCTGAGAAAAACAGACTTCAAACCAACAAAGATCAAAAGATACAAAGAAAGGCATTACATAATGGTAAAGGAATCAATGCAACAAGAAGAGCTAGCTATCTTAAATATATGCACACAATACAGGAGCACCCAGATTCATAAATCAAGTTCTTACAGACAAAGAAACTTGGACTCCCACACAATAATAGTGGGAGACTTTAACACCCACTATAAATATTAGATCAATAAGACAGAAACTTAACCAGAATATTGAGGACTTGAACTCAGCTATGGACCAAGCAGATCCAAGAGACATCTACAGAACTCTCCACCCCAAAACCACAGAATATACATTCTTCTCAGAACCACATCTCACTAATTCTAAAATTGACCACATAATTGGAAGTAAAACACTCCTCAACAAATGCAAAAGAAGGAAAATCATAACCAACAGTCTCTAAGACCATAATGCAACCAAATTAGAACTCAGGATTAAAAAACTCACTCAAAACTGTGCAGCTACATGGAAACTGAACAATCTGCTCCTGAAATACTACAGGATAAACAACAAAATAAAGGCAGAAATAAAAATGTTCTTTGAAATCAATGAGAACAAAGACACAACATACCAGAATTTCTGGGACACATTTAAAGCAGTGTCTAGAGAAAATTTATAGCACTAAATGCCCACAAAAGAAAGCCAGAAAAATGCAAAATCAGCACTCTAACATCGCAAATAAGAGAACTAGAGAAGCAAGAGCAAACAAAATCAAAGCTAGCAGAGACAAAAAATAACTAAGATAAGAGCAGAACTGAAGGAGATAGAGACACAAAAATCCTTCAAAAAAATCAATGAATCCAGGAGCTGCTTTTTGAAAAGATCAACAAAATAGATAGACCTCTAGACAGACAAATAAAGAAGAAAAGAGAGAGGAATAAAATAGACACAATAAAAAATAATAAAGGGGATATAATCACTGATCCCACAGAAATACAAACTACAATCAGAAAATACTACAAATACCTCTACACAAATAAATCAGAAAATATAAAAGAGATGGACAAATTCAGGACACTTACACCCTCCCAAGACTAAACCAGGAAGAAATTGAATTCCTGAATAGACCAGCGACATGTTCTAAAATTGGGCAGCAATTAATAGCCTACCAATCAAAAAAGTCCAGGACCAGATGGTTTCACAGATGAATTCTACCAGAGGTAGAAAGAGAAGCTAGTACCATTCCTTCTGAAAGTATTCCAAACACTGGAAAAAGAGGCAATCCTCCTTAAATCATTTTATGAGGCCAACATCATTCTGATACAAAAACCTGGCAGAAACACACACACAAAAAAAGAAAAAATACTGGCAAATCAAATCTTGCAGCACATCAAAAAGCTTATATACCACAATCAAGTCAGCTTCATCCCTGGGATGCAAGGCTGGTTCAATATATGCAAATCAATAAACATAATCCATCATGTAAACATATCCAAAGATAAAAACTACATGATTATCTCAATAGATGCAGAGAAGACCTTCAACAAAATTCAACAGCACTTTATGCTAATAACTCTCAATAAACTAGGTATTGATGGAACATATCTCAAAATAGTAAGAGCTATTTATGACAAACCCACAGCCAGTATCATACTGAATTAACAAAAACTGTAAGCATTCTTTTTGAAAACCAGCACAAGACCAAGATGCCCTCTCTCACCACTCCTATATAACATAGTATTGAAAGTTCTGGTCGGGGCAATCAGGCAAGAGAAAGAAATAAAGGGTGATCAAATAGGAAGAGAGGAAGTCAAATTGTCTCTGTTGCAGATGACATGATTGTATATTGAGGTGACCCAATATTCTCAGCCCCAAATCTCCTTACTCTGATAAGCAACTTCAGCAAAGTCTCAGGATACAAAATTAATGTGCAAAAACTACAAGCATTCCTATACACCAATACCAGACAAACAGAAAGCCAAATCATGAGTGAACTTTTATGCACAATTGCTAAAAAGAGAATGAAATGCCTAGGAATATAACTTACAAGGGACATGAGGAACCTCTTCAACCACTATAAACCACTAAACCACTGCTCAAGAAAATAAGAACACAAACAAATGGAAAAACATTCCATGCTCATAGTTAGGAGGTATCAATATCGTGAAGATGGTCATACTGCCATCTTCATAAATTAAAAGTAATTTATAGATTCAATGCTAACCCCATCAAGCTACCATTGACTTTCTTCACAGAATTGGAAAAACCTACTTTAAATTTCATATGGAACCAAAAAAGAGCCCACATACCTAAGACAATCCTAAGCAAAAAGAACAACCTGGAGGCATCACACAACTTGATTTCAAACTAGACTACAAGGCTACAGAAATCAAAACAGCATGGTATTGTACCAAAACAGATACATAGACCAATGGAACAGAATAGGGCCCTCAGAAATAATGCCACACCTCTAAAATTATCTGATCTTTGACAAACCTGACAAAAACAAGCAATAGGGAAGGGATTTCCTATTTAATACATGATGTTGGAAAAACTGGCTTAGCCCTATGCAGAACACTGAAACTGGATCCCTTCCTTAAACCTTACGCAAAAATTAATGCAAGATGGGTTAAAGACTTAAACAAAAGACCTAAAACCATAAAAACCCTAGAAGAAAACCTAGGCAATACCATTCAGGACATAGGCATGGGCAAAGATTTTATTACTAAAACACCAAAAGCAATGGCAACAAAAGACAAAATAGACAAATGAGACCTAATTAAACTAAAGAGCATCTGCACAGCAAAAGAAACTGTCATCAGAGTAAACAGGCAATCAATAGAATGGGGAAAAAATTTTGTAATCTACCCATCTAACAAAGGGCCAATATTCACAGTCTACAAAGAACTTAAACAATTTACAAGAAAAAAAAACAACCTCATCAAAAAGTGGACAAAGGATATGAACTGAAACTTCTCAAAAGGAGACATTCATGCAGCCAAGAAACTTGAGAAAAAAAGTTCATCATCACTGGTCATTAGAGAAATGCAAGTCAAAACTACTGTGAGATACCATCTCACCCCAGTTTGAGTGGTGATATTCAAGAGTCAGGAGACAACAGATGCTGGAGAGGATGTGGAGAAATAGGAGTGGTTTTACACTGTTGATGGGAATGTAAATTAGTTCAACCATTGTGGAAGACAGTGTGGCAATTCCTCAAGGATGTAGAACTAGAAATACCATTTGACCCAGCAATCCCATTACTGAGTATATGCCCAAAGGATTATAAATCATTCTACTATAAAGACACATGCACACATATGTTTATTGCAGTACTGTTCACAATAGCAAAGACTTGGAATCAGTGCCAATCATTAATAGACTAGATAAAGAAAATGTGGCACATATAGACCATGGAATACTATGCAGCCATAAAAAAGGTTGAGTTCATGTCCTTTGCAGGGGCATGGGTGAAGCTGGAAACCATCACTCTTAGCAAACTAACACAAGAACAGAAAACCAAACACCTCATGTTTTCACTCATAAGTGGGAATTGAACAATGAGAACACATGGACACAGCTAGGGGAACATCCACACTGGGGCCTGTCAGGGAGTGGGGGCTTAAGGGAGGGATAGCATTAGGAGAAATACCTAATGTAGATGGCAGAGTGATGGATGCAGCAAACTACTATGGCACATGTGTACCCGTGTAACAAACCTGCACATTCTGCCCATGTATCCCAGAACTCAAAATATAATAATTTTAAAAAGGCTAAAAAAATGTTACTGCACACTGGCTTTTATTTTTTAGGTGAAAATAAACATCAGAAGCTGTTAAAGTACCAGGAATGTAGTCACCTAGGGATACCAAGGCATTCTGCTGGTTGGCTTTTTAAAATGTTTCTCCAGTCATCTGCCTCAATAACAATGTTCTTGTTTTAGAAGTCTCTCTTTGACTTTATAAACTGGCATGATGATTTCTTGTTCTGTTAAGAATGCATACTGGTTGGGAATGACTATATGTGGGAAAAAATTTTGAAAAGACAAAAAAAGGAAGAAAAAGCAGAATGCATGCTAGGCCTGGTGTGGTGGCCCATGCCTGAAATACCAGCAATTTAAGAAGCCACAACAGGGGGATCACTGAAGGCCCAAAGTGTGAAACCAGCCTGGGCAATAATAAAGCAAGACCTCATCTCTACAAATATAAATATAAATAAAATAAAATAATAAAAAAGAAGGCACATGCTCTAGTCTTTCAATAAGCCCATAACACATTCCCCACGTCACCTACAGGCACTTTTTCTACAGTGTTAACACCATCCTCGTCATCACTATTATCACAATCACGTTGATTCAGAAACGTTAGGCTATTTCACCACCACTCAGTGAATGAACAACTGAAGCTTCATTTCCGATGTTAAAAACTTCAATATTCACTTCTTCCAGCTTACTGATGAACTCTGAAGGTTTATTTTTTTTCTATATGTAAAGAGGTCAGACATTATTTCCTTCTCACTTGACATATGGAATCCTTCAAAGTCATCACCTTGTTCATCATCATCCCTGAACGTGAGTTGCAGGCCAGAGATTGTGCCAGGCATGCACAACGGTGTCTTTGGTCACTGTGAGGCAAGAACTGGCCGTAGAATATAAGGTATCCTTTATGTTAAATTATTTTTTCTAAATCTTCCACATCCATGCCACTGTTCACTGCCACTCACATACTGTTCAATAAACTGGTTTTATATTTACTCTTCATAAATCTAAGGATACCTTAATTACATGGCTAAATTAATGAAGTCATAGTTGAGGAGAAGTACATGGTGTAAACATTATTTTTTGTCAGAATTTTAGCTGTAGGATGAGCAGAATGGTTGTTAAAAAATAACAAAATCTTACAGTCATCATCCAGTTCAGCTTTCCTGTAGTAAGCACAGTTGCTGGAACAAATTGTTTGTAAAACTAATCGTAAAAGATGTCCCTGTTGATTCATGCTTTCAACCATTGTGGAAGACAGTGTGATGATAATAAATTCCCTCTTTGAAAACAATGAGGCAGTAAGTTTTGCCTGTTGTAGAAAATTTATACTTATGTGTGCCTACTGCATTAGTGCATCTCAGCACCCTTTTTCTGTCCTTGGCATCCTTAGTTCTGTAGGGGCTCTCATCAGCTGTAGTTAGTGCCTTTCTGGGGGCAATAATACTAGAATAATGATTTTTTTTCTTAATTTGTTAATTGTTTATCAAGAGAAACTATTTCTTAACCCACATATTTGTTTTATGGTTCAGGAACACAGGTCAGTGACAAACTTCTAGGGAATTCAACCTGAAGAATTACCCTTCTGAGAAATTCAGCACCCCCACTTTTTTTTGAGACAGGGTTTCATTCTGTTGCCCAGGCTGGAGTGCAGTAGTACAATCACAGCACATTATAGACTTGTCTTCCCAGACTCAAGCAATCCTCCCAGCTTACGTCACAAGTCATTGGGATCACAGGTACACACCTCTATGCCTGGCTAATTTTTAAAATTTTTTTAGGGGCAGAGTCTCCTTATGTTACCCAGGCTGGTCTTTTTCTCCTGGACTAAAGTGATCCTCCTGCTTTGGCCTCCCAAACTCTAGGGATTACAGGTGTGAGCCATTGTGCCTGGTCTGTACATACATATTTTAGTTTTTTGTGGAGATGTGGTGTCACTATGCTGCCCAGGCTTATCTCAAATTCTTGAGCTCAAGCAATCCTCCCACTTCAGCCTTACAAAATGTTGGGATTACAGGTGTGAGCTACCACAACCAGCAAGAAATTCTTTATATTCCAATATCACTTTGTACTCTGAAAAATACCAGCCTTTCTCATCTCCTCAAAATCTTTCATGGAATCATTATTTCTGTGGAAATCTGCACTTGTCTTCTTTCTTGGTTCAGCCACAGCTGCAAGCCTAAGGGTTACAACAAATGCTCCAACAATATGAAGTCACAGATGCTTGGCCAGAATACCACGCATCTGAAGTTTTGTCAAAGCACTGAAAGCTGTGGTGGTTACTGTCCTTCATAGATATGTTAACTCAACACAAACATCCTTCCAGGCTCACGGAGAAATGAACCAGAACAGTCATTTATCATCAGCATTATAAACTTACCCTGGCATCAGACTTTTACCAGTGATGACAGTGGCAAATTTGTCATTGAATTCATCCACTACTTCATGATCAATAGATGCTTTCTCACCACAAATCTTTAAACATTTAATGTCACATCTTTTGTTAAATTTCTGCAGCCAGCCTGTTGAATATTCATAGTTCCCCTCAATTTTCAGTTCATCATGGTAAATCTGCTTGTTGTATGATCCGTATACCACTAAGTGGCATGTTCATTGCAATGCTGATGCATGCATACTTTCAATGCACAATTGAGATAATCATTTTTAGCTTTAATGCAGTGTTTTTCTACTTTTTCACTACTATTCATCATTGTTACCACAGAATTTCAAAAGTCTCTCCTTCTGTTTCTTCAGGTCACATATGGTGATCCTTTCCACTCCACGCTCTTCTGTAAGACATTTCACACTTATGCCACTGTCCAGTTTCGCCAACAACTTAACTTTCTATGTTACAGATGAACATAAATGCTTGCTTCCTTGTTTCTTACCACTGTTACTCATAGGGGTGTCTGCAGGCCTTTTTGACATTTATCAAAATAATTTTATACTGCCGAGCAGAGAATAAGCCAAAAACAAACAAACAAAAACCCACAGTGAGTAATGCATGTAAGTCTTGGCCCCAAACGGAGCATTGTGGAGAACCTGCCTTTGGTGCATCCAGTCTGCACATGTAGCATTTTATCACCCTTCGCGTGTGTGCTTACATAGAGGAATTTGGGCATGTGTAGAAAAAACATGGCAGCCAAAGGGGACTGGGAGGGTCTTTTTTCCCTTGAGGATGCTGAATCAACTGTGTATTGAACACCATGCATTTTGACTATGATCCATCACGTGATGTCAAGTGTGAATTTTCCACTTGTAGCATTGTCAGAGATAAAAAAGTTTCAGATTTTGGAACATTTCAAATTTCAGCTTTTCAGATTAAGAATGTTCGACCTAAATATATATAGATTATATAGACATTAAACAGATGTTTTTAAAAATTCCATGATTTTATTATGTCAGTAAGACTTCAGAGGAGATATATATACATACATACATACATACATATACACAAACACGCACATGTGCGCACACACACTCACACACACACACACACCCCTCCTCTGAAGAAACCTAACACAGTATTATATACCTAATTACTATTTAGTGAACAGAGTTGATATTTCAAAACGGAAAGGCTTTTTAATAACACTTATCAATTTTGTCTTTGCCCTGCTGCCTTTGAAGCACAAAAGATTTTTGACATTGAATATGTCCCCAAATAAGTCACACCAGATCCTATTGTCAAATAGATTTAAATGAGCAAAACATCTTTTCAATTCTTTAAGAGTTATTTAAGAGAGACAATTCTTGATGGATTTTGAACATTCACCTTAGAATAGGTTTAGAGTTTCAAATTGAACTTCTGTCTTTGATCCTCAAATCAGTTTCTGATGGCAAAATGCAGCTCCGGTTTTGACTGGAGTAAGTTAAAATATCAAAATGAATTTTCGGACATTTAACAGCTGTTCTTTAAAATTCTGTGATTTTTATTATAAGTCAGTAAGACACATGTGGATTAAATTTTCTCATAATACACAAAGTTTGAATAATTAAGGGAACCTGGTTTGGGTTTGATTAACTGAAAAACATTCGCAACCCAATGCCTATCTTCTTTCTACACATCTTTTCCTGAAAGTTTTCTTGAAAACTGCTTTACCCTCATGAACTCAGCATATTGAAGAGTGATGCTGCGAATATGAAAGAGGTTGAAATCAGCCCTAGGAGAACTTGTTTCTGAATTTAATGAACCTTGAACTAATCACTATGCACAATTTCTGAAAGTCTCCTCTCTGAGAATTTCATACGACCAAAAAATATTAGACTGTTTTTGAATTACTTTAAAAGGCTATAGTAACCAAAACAGCATGGCACTGGTGCCAAAACAGATATATTGCCAATAGAAAAGAACAGAGGCCTCAGAAATAATACCACATATCTACAACCATATGATCTTTGACAAACCTGATAAAAATAAGCAATAGGGGAAAGGATTCCCTATTTAATAAATGGTGTTGTGAAAACTGGCTAGCCATATGCAGAAAACTGATACTGGACCCCTTCCTTACACCTTATACAAAAATTAACTCAAAGTGGATGAAAGATTTAAATATAAGACCTAAAACCACAAAAACCCTAGAAGAAAACATAGGCAATACCATTCAGGACATAGGCATGGACAAAGACTTCATGATTAAAACACCAAAAGCAATGGCAACAAAAGCCAAAATAGACAAATGGGATCTAATTAAACTTAAGAGCTTCTGCACAACAAAAGAAACTATCATCAGAGTGAGCAGACAACCCACAGAATGGGAGCAAATTTTGGCACTCTGTCCATCTGACAAAAGGCTAATATCCAAATTTACAAGAAAAAAAACAACCTCATCAAAAAGTGGGCAAAGGATATGAACAGACATTCTCAAAAGAAGTCTTTTATGCAGCCAACAAATAAATGAAAAAAGCTCATCATCTCTGGTCATTAGAGAAATGCAAGTCAAAACCACTGTGAGATACCATTTCACACCAGTTAGAATGGTGATCCTTAAAAAGTCAGGAAACAACAGATACTGGAGAGAATGTGGAGAAATAGGAACACTTTTACAATGTTGGTGGGAGTGTAAATTAGTTCAACCATTGTGGAAGACAGTGTAGTGATTCCTCAAGAATCTAGAACCAGAAATACCACTTGACCTAGCAATTCCATTAAATTATTCTACTATAAAGACACATGCACACATATGTTTATTGCAGCACTATTCACAATAGCAAAGATTTGGAACCAACTCAAATGCCCATCAATAATAGACTGGATAAGTAAAATGTGGCACATACATACCATAGAATACTATGCAGCCTAAAAATGGATGAGTTCTTGTCCTTTGCAGGGACGTGGATAAGTGGGAAAACATCATTCTCAGTAAACTAACACCAGAACCAAAAACCAAATGCCGTATGTTCTCACTCATAAGTGGGAGTTGAACAATAAGAACACATGGACACAGGGAGGGGAACATCACACAGCTGAGCCTGTCAGAGGGTGGGAAACTAGCGGAGGGATAGCATTAGGAGAAATACCTAATGTAGATGATGGGTTGATGGGTGTAGCAAACGACTGTGGCACATGAATACCTATGTAACAAACCTGCACATTCTGTACATGTATCTCAGAACTTATAATAAAAAATAATAATTTTTTAAATGCAAAAGGAAAAAAATGCTTTCTGAAATGAAGGTTGGATCTTTATTTCTAAATGTAATATTATTCCTAGATTTATAAACCATTTGATCATTTATTTTGAGGGCATTTTACTCCACGAGAAAGAACCTCTACAGTTTCTTTCAAGCATAAGTTACTTTCTAGGAGAGAAAAAAAGTACTGTTGTTGAATCCCAGTAAATATAGCAAATGTAAATTTGAATGTCTTTCTCTGAGATAGTTACATTACCATGAGCATCGTGAACTCTGATTTCGGAAAACAGAGTCCATCAGGTCTTGACTTTGGAGACAAGATTCACACTATAAACATTTAATGTATGCTTTTTCTCATTTTTATTTACATAAATGATACATCTCTATGAAACTAAATTGTTAAATACGAGGGTTTTTGGTTGGGGGGTGTATGTTATCTACTACATTTCTTTTAAGGGCCTAGAAATTAGTAAAAGTGAAGACATAATTTCACCCATGATCAAGTCAGCAATGAATTGGTGAAAGGTCACATAGGGTAACTGGGAGATTCAGAGGGTCCAGGGTACACATGACTATGCAAGCTCACCACCAGACCACTGTGGCCTGCTTGTTGCAGAAACATCCTGTGGTTAGCTGAGTCAATAATTGAAGTTCCCAAAACATTTTCCCCAACAAAAATAATGAGCTTTAATAAAATTGTACTTACTGTTATGTAAAGAATGAAACAGAAAAAGAGAATCAGTGGAAAGGAATGCATTGTTAGACTTACCACTGCACTGCCATCAACATCAAAAAATTAGAGTACCTACTATGTGAAGGGTCCTTTGGATACAGAGGATATGGTGTAACTCATACCTGTACAACTTCACTTTTGTCTATGAGATGATGATATGTTTTTTTCTGTTCCTCTCTCTTTTTTTGTCATTCTCTCTTGCTTTTCTCTTCTTTTTTTAACTTTTCTTTCTTTCTTTTTAATATGGAGTCTCCCTCTGTAGCCCAGGCTGGAGTGCAGTGGCACGATATTGGCTCACTGCAAACTCCACCTCCCGGGTCCCAGTTCAAGCTCCTACCTCAGCCTCCCAAGTAGCTGGGATTACAGGCACGAGCCACCATGCCCAGCTGATTTTTATATTTTTTAATAGAGATGGGGTTTCACCATGTTGGCCAGTCTGGTCTTTAACTCCTGACCTCAAGATCTGCCCACCTCAGCCTCCCAAAGTGCTGGGATTACAGACATGAGCCACCGAGCCCGGCCTCTCTCTCTTTTCTGCGTATATATGTATAGCGAGACATATACACAAATATACATGTGTACATATAAAAAATACACACATTGAAAACCTGACAATTTAAAGCAGCTTATAAGAAGTACTCTAAAGTTGTATAAACAATAACCATTCCATAATTTTAGAGAAGGGTCTGTACCTGTTGTTGTTGTTTTCAGAATAGATCTAGAAGAGAAACAAAAGACATGAGGACAAGAGAAAAAAAAGGAAGAAAGTCCCCAGGATCATGTTTTTCAGACGTCAGTGGTATAGGTGATTAGGGTGTAAACTAAGATATATAACTGTGAGAATAAGCACAGAAGGGCATGAATTTTTGAGATATTTCGGAAATACAAAACTACAGTTTCCACGCTTTTATTGTTCCTTTCCTAGAGCACTTTTCCAGCCTCCCATCTAGAGAATTGCTTCTCAGTTGACAAGGACTAGATTAATTTTTTACCCAATTCATCATGGGCTAATAGTTTTATAAAATACAATAAAAGTAAATTAGTAGAAACATCAAATAAAAATACTTTCAAAATGAAGCCCTGATTTTTTATTGTCAAGTTCATCAAGCATAAGGTTATCTTTTCAGTAAATATGAGAACAAGTCTAACCTGGGTTAAAAAAATAATAAAAATTTTAAAAAATGGTAAATGTTGTTCATGAAATGTGTGCATATAAGCAATAAATATGGAAAGTTGCTACTCATAACTTTTTTGATTTGCTATCATGATTAAAAATTATTAGTGTAATGGTGACTCCCAATGATAAAAGCCTTGACACACACTTTAAACAAACATAATGTGTATTGATACTTAAAGTTTTTAGCATGACACATGAGCTGCTTTTTGCCTGTTAGTTGATAATCTAGGTTGAATTAATGACAACTCTGCTTGCCGAAGATAATATGTATTTGAACTGCTTCTGTGTTTTATTGGAATTACATTAGCAGTAGAGATAGCATCTTAAAGGTATGCTAATATAAATGAAAAAAGTCCTTCAGTGCATATAGAAATTTTCATTTTTAACAGATCCAAAATGAAACAAGGGACATTGTATTTTTAAAATTCATAATTGCTTTTTCATTAGTAACCAGTTTCAGTAATTTTTCCTGTAGAGTTACGGTTAAATTTGAATTAGCTTTTAATGAAAGAAATGAATTTTGGATTTTATACACATTTGGCTTACAGTTGACTAATCAAAATATCCCAGGTTGGAACGTGGTTCTATTGTGCATAGGACTTGTAAGTAGCTCACACCACCAGCGACAGGACTGTGATGATCTCTGCTCTTTCCACCTACTTAACTAACACACACATGACAATGATTACGGCCAAGCCAAACTGCTATAAGCGTTTCTAACACCTAATCTCAATGTCTGCATTTTTCCTTTTGTAGACAGGGAATAAACAGCATTTAGACGGCAGCTAGACAGATCACAATCCTCAGCCGAGATCCTAGCTTCTGTTGGTCTCTGATTCAGCTTCCTAAGTAATTTCTTCATAATCCTATCTTCTTTTTTCTTGTAATAATCATTTATTTGTTAATCTTTGCATATTACTTTTCTCCATTAACATATACCTCCATTAGGCTGGGCACAGTGGCTCATGCCTATAATTCCAGCACTTTGAGAGGCCAAGGTGGGAATGTTTCCAGGTTTTGGGGTGCAGAGGAGCACCTAGCTCCCCTGAGAGGATGTTTCTCTAGGCTCTTGGTCTCTCAGTCACCCAAGAATGGGAGACGGGACAACAGCATGGTGTGATCATAGAGTAAATATTAGACCCCAAAGACATTTTGCAAAGAGTGATTTATTTAGACAGGAAGAGGGAAAAAGGAGGGAGAAAAAGGTGAGAGAGAAAGCTTCCATGAAGAGTTGGAAGGGGACTCAAGTATGGAATCTGAAGGGATGTGGAAAAAGGAGACTTTAAACCTGGGAGGAATTCTCACCTTCTCCAAGCCTCCTGGCCAATGAGTAGAGTTCCTTTAAACTTCCACTGGAGTGATTGATTTTTTTGGTTCTTTCCCGCACTTGTGAAAGTTTAAACAAAGACTGTAAAGTCTCCCAGATGAAGAGAGGTGAAGGGGGCTTTGAAAGTTCTTGCCCTTGAAACTACACCCGCTTACAGACCCAGGAAGAGAATACTTTACCTCAGGAGTATTGCTGGGGCTCAGGAGGTTGAGACTGTTAGGAGCCATGATTGCACCACTGCACTCTAGGCTGGTCAACAGAGTGAGACTCTGTCTCAAATTATTATTACGTTTTTTAAGTACCTTCATTAGAGCAAAGGCAATGCCTATTTTGTCACAATTTTGTTTCTAGCATTTTGCATAGGTGCATTTCAAGCACATGGAGGATGAATTGAATGCTGAAAGAATGAATTAGGAATCAGTTTAAAGCCACAAACTCAGTCAACAAAGGATGGCAACGTGTGGAAGAAGGGGTAAAGGGTGAAAACTAACATATATGAAGACTACCATATGCCAAGCCTCACTTTCCTTTATCTTGTTACATCCCTATCCTAAACCTGGGAAACAGATGTTATCATCCCTGTTTTACACATAAGGAAATTACGCTTCAGAGAGGTTAAGGAACTTTCATGAGAGCACATAGTAAATGACAGAGTTGGAATTTGAAGCATTTGGCTTCAACCACTGACAGCATTTGATATATGTGTATAATCTTGGAGTCTGAGAAAAGGGGTAATGAATCACACACTAAAAAAAAGTAGAAAACATGAAGGAGGAACATTTTCAAATTAGGAAAGGAGAAAATATGAGTTCAGTTTTGGCAGGTTGACTTTTTGATGAAACAATTTGCATAGAAACCTGGAATTGGAGTGAAGCTTCCAAGATAAAGACCTAGGAATGGAGTTGCTATGATATTTACAATTGATTTTAAAACACTCCACATACACGGTGTGATATTTATGTAGAATTAGATTCAGCTATAAGCTAGATGCTGCCCATTTCTAATCAAGCATGCACAGTCCAAGAGGAAACTCTCACTCAAATACCCTTTACTCCAGAGGTACTCCTATTAGTATAAGCAATTTTGTTGTCTGGATCTCCATCAAAACCAATTCTTTGCTGATTCTTATAGTAATTCTTAGAAACAAGTATTTATTGGTGTAGTGAGTGATTTTTAAAGTATTGCTATGAAATGTGCTTCCAATGAAAGTTAAGCTATGACAATGTGTTAGAAACACTCCCTTTCTATCCCTTTGAGTGCTCGAACAGAGGATAAGAAACTGGCAAGACCAATAGCCTATACTCTTAGGGATGATGCCACCAATGAGTGTCAGCTATGACACTGGGAGGACTGATTGTCAGATGCCAATGATAGAGGTGACAGAACCACTACCTCTAGAATCTTGGTATTTCCTCAGACGTGCAGAACAGGTTGCATAAATTGTTTCTTTTGTGATTATATTCTAATAAATATTTAGATAATAAATGTTTTATACATGTAGCAGTATTAATTACCAGGTAATAATAGAGTGTAGCTAATTCCTACTTTCCTCAAAGCTTCTGTACCTATAGTAATCTACTAAAAAGAACCTATGAGTTGAGTTTAGGTCCACTTGCAACAGGAGTTGTCCACATACAGTTCATAGATGAAATAATTCAGAAAGAGTATGAAGAATGAGAAGACCAGGTGTGTGCAGTGGCCCACACCTGTAATCCTAGCACTTTGGGAGGCCTAGGTAGGCAGATCAGGGGCTCAAGACCAGCCTGACCAACATAGTGAAACCCCATCTCTACTAAAAATTAAAAAAAAAAAAAAAACACTTTGGGAGGCCGAGGCAGGTGGATCATGAGGTCAAGAGACCGAGACCATCCTGGCTAACATGGTGAAACCCTGTCTACTAAAAACACAAAAATTAGCTTGGGTGGTGGTGCACACCTGTAGTCCCAGCTTCGTGGGAGGCTGAGGCAAGAGAATTACTTGAACCTGGGAGGCAGAAGTTGCAGTGAGCCGAGATCACGCCACTGCACTCCAGCCTGGTGACAGAGTGAGACTCCATCTCAAACAACAACAACAACAACAAACAATTAGCCAGATATGGTGGCAGGCACCTGTAATCCCAGCTGCTCAGGAGGCTGAGACAGGAGAATCGCTTGAACTTGAGAAGCAGAAGTTGCAGTGAGCCGAGATTGTGCCATTGCACTCCAGCCTGGATGGCAGAGCAAGACTCCATCTCAAAAAAAAAAAAAAAAAAAAAAAAAAAAGAATGAGAAGACCACAGGACAGATACCTAAAGACAGTCAGTATTTAGAAATCTGGGAGAAAGGAGAGTCTATAAAAAGACTGAAAAGTAATCTGGAGAAAAGGAGGAGGGGAAAGTCAAGAGTAAGCTGTTGTCAAACTAAAGGACTTAAAAACTTCAAGGGATCAGTAATGAGCAGTTTCAAATGCTTCGGAAAAGTCTAGTAACACCCAGACTGAAACTTTTTAAATGCAGAATTTTAGCTATTTGTACTTGTGTGATGACCTCAGTGATAGCTGAACCAAGGTAAAGGGCAGATGGAAGCACTGAAGCCAGGTTTCAGGACATTGCATACTGAACAGGCAGTAAGGAGATGAAAACAATGAGTGGTACTTGAGTAAGTAATGGAGGAGAAAGAAGTAAGGCAAAACAGAGCATACATATAGAAGGGGCTGAAAATAGAACATAAATATAGAAGGGGCTGCTACTTGCATTTTCTTTTAAGATAAGAGAATCTTATATATAAGTTGAAGATGCATCTAAAAGAAAATCCTATACATGGAGCAAGAACTGAAAGCAGGATGAAGATGGGCCAAGAAGACAAGTGGGGGAATCAACAGAGAATATGAATGGAGATATAGGTAAGACTGAGCTGGAGTGGAGTTACGAGTTCATCCTTACAGCTTTCAGTTTCATTGCAAGGAGGCAGGGCAGAGGGAGGTTTACTGTGCTAAAATGTAGAGACAAGAAAAGAAACGGCCTCTCGCTCGCCGAGCTCCAGCCGAAAGAGAAGCGGGGTAAGTAAGGAGGTCTCTATACCATGGCTCGTACAAAGCAGACTGCCTGCAAATCTACTGGTGGTAAAGCACCCAGGAAGCAACTGGCTACAAAAGCTGCTCGCAAGAGTGCGCCCTCTACTGGAGGGGTGAAGAAACCTCATTGTTACAGGCCTGGTACTGTGGCACTCCGTGAAATGAACTTCTGATTCGCAAACTTCCCTTCCAGCGTCTGGTGCGAGAAATTGCTCAGGACTTTAAAACAGTTCTGTGCTTCCAGAGCGCAGCTATCGGTGCTTTGCAGGAGGCAAGTGAGGCCTATCTGGTTGGCCTTTTTGAAGACACCAACCTTTGTGCTATCCATGCCAAACGTGTAACAATTATGCCAAAAGACATCCAGCTAGCACGCCGCATACATGGAGAGCGTGCTTAAGAATCCACTATGGGCCGGGCGCGGTGGCTCAAGCCTGTAATCCCAGCACTTTGGGAGGCTGAGGTGGGTGGATCATGAGGTCAAAATATCGAGACCATTCTGGTCAACATGGTGAAACCCCGTCTCTACTAAAGATACAAAAAAATTAGCTGGGCACAGTGGCACGTGCCTATAATCCCAGCTACTCAGGAGGCTGAGGCAGGAGAATTGCCTGAACCCAGGAGGCGGAGGTTGCGGTGAGCTGAGATCGCACCATTGCACTCCAGCCTGGGTAACGAGAGCGAAACTCCGTCTAAATAAATAAATAAATAAATAAATAAATAAATAAATAAATAAATCCACTATGATGGGAAACGTTTCATTCTAAAAAAAAAAAAAAAAAAAAAAAAAAAATTCTCTTCTTCCTATTATTGGTAGTTCTGAACGTTAGACAATTTTTTTTTTCCATGGGGTCAAAAGGTACCTAAGTATATGATTGCAAATGGAAAAATAGGGAACAGAAATCAGGTATTGGCAGTTTTTCCATTTTCATTTGTGTGTGAATTTTTAATATAAATGTGGAGACGTAAAGCATTAATGCAAGTTAAAATGTTTCAGTGAACAAGTTTCAGCGGTTCAACTTTATAATAATTATAAATAAACCTGTTAAAATTTTCTAGACAATGCCAGCATTTGGAATTTTTTGAAAACAAGTAAATTTCTTATTGACAGCAACTAAATGGTGTTTGTAGCATTTTTATCATACAGTAGATTCCATCCATTCACTATACTTTTCTAACTGAGTTGTCCTACATGCAAGTACATGTTTTTAATGTCATCTGTCTTCTGTGCTGTTCCTGTAAGTTTGCTATTAAAATACATTAAACTATAAAAAAGAAAGAAAGAAAAGAAACACAAAATAGTAATAAGATTTGGGGTAATGGAGATGAGAAAGCATTTCTTTGAAAAGTTGGATTCCTTAATACCCTCATTGATTCATCATACTGATTCTGCCCTTTAAAAGAATGCAGAAACCACAGTTGATTTTTTTATTATTGTTAACTTTGAAAAACAGAGTTTCACTCTGGAGTGCAGTTGTGCAATCTTGGGTCCCTGTGGCCTCAAACTCCCAGACTCAAGCAATCCTTGCCTCTTAGCCTCCCAAGTAGCTGGGATTACAGGCACATGCCACCATGAGTGGCTAATTTGTTATTATTTATTATTAATAAGGACTTCATAGGGACAACTAATAAAGAACATGTTTACTGCCAGAACGGTCTTGTTTTGGATTTCCTGAGTATCCAGCTCCCAACCAAAAGCAATTATTAATGTGCTATTTAGTTTGTATCTTTCTAAAAGTCATAAAAATCTCAATCATTTTAAAATCAATGATTATAGCAATATAAACCTACTAAATCATAAATATTTATACCTTGTCATAATAATATTTATTTAATAAATTTATATATATTATCTAATATATATGTCTATTTTTATTTATATGTATCTAATTTATATATTTACATATTTATATTTAATAAATAGATATATATAATTTATATCTAATTATATATTTATATTTAATTATATATTTATATAATTATAATTACATATTATCTAAAATAATATTTATATCTATCTAATTTATATATATCTATATTTATTTATCTATATCTAATCTATATATATCTAATAGATAAATAGATATATGTAGATATATATCTCTTAGATAAATATATATAAAAATTTATTCCAATAAATTATATTTATAAAGATGGGATTTTGCTTAATTGCCCAGATTGGTCTCAAACTCCTGGTGTCACATGATCCTCTCACCTCAGCCTCCTGAGTAGCTTGGACTACAGGCACACAACACCATGCCTGGCTAATTTTTGTGTTGTTTTGGTAGAGTTGGAGGTCTTACTATATTGCCCAGGGTGGTCTTGAACTCCTGGCCACAAGAAGTCCTCCCACCTTGGCCTCCCAAAATGCTGGGATTATAGACGTAAGTCAATGCACCCAGCCTATTCCTGTAAAATTAGCATACAGAAAAAAAAACTTTGTATTTAAGTTAGTGAAAAGTTATTTCTTTTTTTATTTCTTTTCTTTTTTTTTTTTTTTTTGATACAGTCTTCCTCGGCCACCCAGGCTAAAGTGCAGTGGCACAATCTCGGCTCACTGCACCCGCCACCTCCCAGATTCAAGCAATTCTCCTGCCTCAGCCCCTGAGTAGCTGAGATTACAGTGGCATACCATGACACCTGGCTTATTTTTGTATTTTTAGTAGAGACAGGTTTTTACCATGTTGGCCAGGCTGGTCTCTAACACCTGACCTTGTGATCCACCAGCCTCAGCCCTTCAAAGGGCTGGGATTACAGGCATGAGCCTCAGCACCCGGCCAAATTACTTCTATATACAGCATAGAATTATAAATTCTATCTTTGATCTGAAGGGAATTCAGAAATAACCAGGCCAAATGTCACTTTGTTTATTTTTTGTCATCCTAAAATAAAGCACTTCTTGGAAAATACTAATATGTGTATTGTGCTTGAAATATTTGAAGGATATTATAGAGTTGTATTAAAGTGTGTTGCCTATACCAGAATTTTACATTTGGGACATATTTAGAACATATATACCATCTTTGGAAAAGCATCTGAATATGTTTCTTAGGTTTACTCAGGCAGAATACTGCCATAATACCTTCAGATCTTTCCTCTCTCTTGGAGAGGCACTGTGTCCTTAGCTGCTACTTAGCATCCTGTTTATAGCTGACATCCTTATAAACCTGGAGGTATTGTGCTTCCCACATCACAGCGGGAGACACGTGTACAAGCCCTAACATCCTGTATGAAAAGCATTTGACTTTCGAACATCACAACACCGTGTTCTGCAAATCTGTGGGAGAATTCTCTCACAGGAGTTCAAACAAATAGCCATCACACCTTTTTGAAGTTCATAAAAATCTTTTTAATTTTCAAAGACTTTCCCAATAAAGAAACAAAAGAGGCTAGAATTTTCACACAAGCATTTGACCAGACTTTGTTAGATGTAAACAAACACAATAGCTGTTTTGCCATAAAGTAACATTTACATCTTTATGTAAATGTTACTTTATGGCAAAACAGCTATTAAAGAGTTGAAAAGAAGGCAAAAACAACAATAACAGAGGGACACTGATCTAATTTTATTGTTTTTCATTTCCTTCAAGCCAAGTAGAAACCCCTATGTGCATTTAGGGGGATGAAAACAAAGATGAATGTAAATGTCCTGGAAATGTTTTTCTAATACAAATTACAGAAATATCATCAACAACTACTATGCTATATCCACACACTTGCACAGATTTCCTGCACTGACTCCGTTACAAGGATGAGTTGTTTCTAAACCGTACCTTTGACATACAAAAAAAGTAGTTAACTCCTTCAGTAAATTATAACTTATTTCGGGCTCTTAAAACCAAGAAACTAAATGAGATCGTGACTCTGATAATACTTCTTTACTAAAGCATTGTTCTTCAGTCTGTACAAAGTCCAGTTGCAACTTCTTCCCTCCCACTCTGGGGTCCTAGAAACGTGAAGCCACAGATCTGCAATGAGAGGAAATAAGTCATCGTTACTCTAAAATTAAAGTACCTATTCCTGCTTTACAGTTTATCAGATGTTTTGTCCGGATGCTGATTGTTTTAAAACTTTGTCTAAACATAGTGTATTTCCTAAAGGAATATTAGCAAACCAATTGCTCGCTTCTAGTGACAACATCCTTAATTCTGTTAACATAGCAAAGATAAATGAGTAAACAGACACAGTGCTACTCAGTACGAGTATTTCCCCAAAAAGCTAAAGTCATAAAAGAATATAACTTATGCTTTTAACTGTACCTTATTAATTATCTATCAGTCATAACCAAGACCTACCTAGTGCTAAGTTCTTGCAAGTGAGGAACACTACCCTTCCAATAGGAAGCATAAATTGACCTTTTTCTCTTAGTTTCTGATAAGGTTATTTATGTATCAGTGAACAAAATCTTATGAACTTGATCAAATAAATTTCAGAATGTTCACTAGTGTTCATCCTTCTCTCAGTACTCTGTCTCCCTGTCAGTTCTTACACATACTTGTGGTTTGATTTTCTTAGTGGGGAACAATTTCTAGCGATGGAAAGTTGTCTAAGCCACGATGTTTATTTTCTCAAGGTTGTTTTTTTGCTGTAAATTGAAAAGGAATCCACTTTTCTGGATTGAAGTTTTTGCCTTTGGGGATTACAACAGCTTTGCTCTATTTTCCCCCCTTGATTTTTAAGTTCCCCATACTTTCAGCCTCTTCCTGAATAAAGAATAATTATTTGACTGAAATTTACTTTGAGTGCACGACCAAAAACAAAAATCTTTGAAGAAGCTCAAAACAACACAGGAAATACTGAAGGACTAGTAGCTCAGACTCCTACAATTATTTAGATTTACAGAAGAAAATAAAATGGATCAGTGTGTGTAATAAGGGCTCTTAAGATATTTTTAATGAAATAGAAATTAGTCGATCCATCAGGTAAACATGGCAGTCTGGACCGTATTTAGGTAAATTGGAGATGGTGATTTCAATAACATAGGTCAGCAAAGTACCATTAGTATTTTGGAGTTGTCTTGAGGAAACGGGTCTTTCAAAGCACTGATTGTGCAATGGCAGCTGAGTCACGTAGGAAATTATGAGCCTGAATACTGTGAGATGCCATCAGGCCCAATAAATATTATGCTTTTCTTCTTCCATGTCTTTCAACACATCTGCATAATCTTGGTTTGAAGGTCATCCAGCTGCACTATGGGTAACCTTTGTTAATCTTTCCTATGAATAATTTTAGTCTTCCTCTTTTTAATTCATAATCCATGCAGAATTTTGGTCTTTTGTTTACTCTGGTTTACTGCATGATCTGATGAGGCAATGGATACACACTTACAATTCAAGAGTTTTAATTAAAAAAAAAAAAAAAAGAGAGAGAGAGTGTTGCCATTCATTCAATTAGCCTGGCTGCTAAAATAAGCTCTGAGTAGCTATAAGTCATTGCAGTCAGGAAAATGTCTTTTTCTTACAGGGGTATGAAATGGTTTATAGTATGATTTGTGAAGTATTCATAGTTGATAAGATTCATAAAGATGGTATGATACACAGAAGGCAAATGTTTTAAATATTTTTCAAGTGATTAGGACTAATGCTGTAGTGTGAGACAAACAGCCTGAAGTGTTAGGCACAAAGGAGTAAAATGTCTGCAGAATTGTTAACTCATAGTTCTCAGACTACTCGGAACATGCCTGACTTTAAGAAGTAGTTTATGATCAAATAGCCTTTTTCTTTTCTTTTTTTTTTTTAACTTAACTAGATTTTAGGTTGAGTTCTAATACTGAATAAAACAAGACAAAAAAATCAGTTTGTAGTATTTCTTGTTTTATTTGATACATTAATTGTAATACTGGCCTTTGATACCAGGCTTTAAGCCCTTCATCCAGACACTGGTGATACTGCTAACAGGCAAATGGTAGATACTTACACTGGTCATCCGGTCAGCAACCTGCAAAGCAATTACCTAATACCTGTTGTGTATACTGCATTAATGCCTTGAAATTTGTGTATAAAGGAAGTAAAAGAAACTGTCCTATCTTTGAGAAATTGCTAAACTCTTTGGCATAAAAGAATGAGTGGCTTTATTGCCTCTTCTTTCTCCAACCAGCTCTTAAATACCGTGCATATTTACTTCTTCTTTGCCAGCATCTTCTGTGAGCATTTGTATCATTTCCCACCAAGATCAGTGGCCTGGGCTCCAACTGCCACACATGAGTTAGTGTATCCAAAATTTCTGTTTCTGGTCTCAGATTCTTGCTCAAACGTCAGAGTTGCTTTCTGTTTTCTGGATAAATCTGTGCACATCTACTAAAAGCTCTTCAGAAACTTCAAATTGATTTATATTCTCTATCTCATCCACTCCTTATCTTCTGCTTTTTTTTTTTTTTTTTAACCAGAGGGAGTCTTGCTCTGTCACCCAGGCTGGAGTGCAGTGGCTGATCTGGGCTCACTGCAACCTCCGCCTCATGGGTTCAAGCAATTCTCCTGTCTCAGCCTCCTGAGTAGCTGCGACTATAAGCGCACGCCACCATGCCTGGCTAATTTTTGTATTTTTAGTAGAGACAGGGTTTCACCATGTTGGTGAGGCTGTTCTCAAACTCCTGACCTCAAGTTGTCCGCCCGCTTTGGCTTCCCAAAGTGCTGGGATTACAGGCGTGAGCCACCATGCCCAGCCATCTTCTGCTTTTTTAAAAGTCTGTTAGTGGCTCACAAAATCAGGGAATTTGGAATTTTCCTTCTTACTCACATCTTCATTAAGATCTGCCCTTTATCCCTCTAAACATCTCTCTATTAAAAGTCCCAGAGCAGTTAAGTTTATGTTAACAGCTATGGTAGCCTTACTTAACTGGTCTCTCTTGTTCTAGTATCTCCCCTCTTCCATTCACCCATCTGTATTATTTTTCTAACATTCATATGTGAGCACTCATGTAACTCCCACGGCAAAAAAAAAAAAAAAAAAAAAAAAAAAAAAAAACCTTTAACGGTTCCCACATGCCTACAGAAAACATCCCCAAATCTTTATCATGTTATAAAGTCTCTTTTCTGCCTAGCAACCCTCTCTATTTCCAACCAGTTTTCCTAGTCTCTCTTTTCCCAGGGGCTTTTCCTGCTTCCACACTACAGAGTCTCAATTTTTGGAGCACATTAGAATTATGTGGGGTTTTATAAAAATATAGATTCCAAGACTCTAGAACCACAATCTTTTTAGTAGAGCATGGGAACTACTCATTTCTACTACTAACCTGCACTAGAATTCCCTCTCAGAGCTCATCCCCCACCCTCCACCCACCTTCTACTTAAAGGATAAGTAGAAATCCAGCAAATTTCTACTTATCCTCTAAGATCTTGCTCAAATATTGTCTTCTCAGCATTCTTTTTCTACGTAACTCACACAGTAGAAATCACTCTCAGTCATTGTGCTAATGGAACTTTAAATATTCAAATATAGAAATTTAGAAATTATTTTAGTTAAAACCACACCTCTAATGTCCCCTTTTCTTTTATGTTTTCCCATAGTATTTACTGCCATCTGACATGTTATATATTTTACATATTTATTTTCTTATGTTTGTCTCCTACCGCCAGAATATACACTCCAGTGAATAATTTTCAACTCTTTATTCAATGACAAATGTCAAACATACAAAAAAGTTTAAAGATTTGCACAATGAACCATCTTATGAACCCTCATCATGGAAAGTTAGTAATTGCCACGCAGAGTCAATAATTGCTAACGTGTTGTTGTCACTATTTGCTTCATCTGTCTACCCCGAAATAGATATCGCTGAAAACTTCCACATTTTGTAAAATAAGTACAGATAATATCTTTCCAATTATGTGCAATTTTTTCACAAATACAACCATTTGTTCACAAAGGAGAACTCAAAAAGGATGTGTTAAGAGTGAATTTGGGAGGTTTTTTGTTTGCTTTTAAAATAGAGTCCAGGGTGGTCTTGAACTCTTTGCCTCAATCCAGGGTGGTCTCGAACTCTTGACCTCACGCAATACTCCTGCCTTACCCTCCCAAAGTACTGGTAATACAGACATGAGCCACCAGACCTGACCAAAGGGTTAATTTGAATGTGTTTCTCCTGTTGAAGAAGACTATACTAGTTAAAAAAAAAAAACTATTTTCTGAATCATTTGACAGTCAATTGTATACTTCTTGAGAGTTCTCTCCTAAGTACTTCACCATGTATCTCTTAAGAATAGCGGTTTTTACATAAGCACATAATTTTGACACCCTAGAAAATCAAAATAATCCCTTCATGTCAGCTAATAGCTTTCCAATATCTGATTTTCAGCAGTTAACACTTCTGTACGTTTTATTCACTGCTGTATCCCCAGCAGCCTGATCAGTCACTGGCTCATAGCAAGTCTTAAATAAAAAAATTTTTAATTGGTAGATCTGTATCTCTGATTAAACTGAGTTTCTTTAAGGCAGAAACTATAACCTTTTTGTTCCAAGTCCCTAGCATAGCACCTGGAATATGATAGGAACTTTATTAAGTGTTTATATAATTTAACTGAAAAGAAGGACACATTGTATTAATTATAGTTATAAAAGTTGGGGTGACATAGAATTAAGGCAAAATCAGAGAGGAAATAATTCAGGAAGAGAAAAGAAAGCTGATGTGTCTGAGAAGAGTTTGGATCCAAGTCTTAAAGGAAATGGTGTCATCCAGCATGGCACAGAGGAAATCTCTGTTCTACAGATACAGATAATCTTTTTCTGACTTCTTACAAATAAAAGACCTTTGTGACAAAGGAGAACCTGTTAGACAGAAAGAAAGCTCAGTTTCTGTCACTGCTGTTGAAGACAGCTACTCAAGACCATGAAATAAGTAACATTGTCATGAACAAAAGATGGCAACATTTTCAGAAGATACTGTATCAAACCACACAGCATAACCTAATATTAAAATATGCTACTGATTTTAGTTGTCTTTCCTTAATTAATTTCTTTATAATATCCAATTACATGAGGGTTTTTTTTTGTTTTTTTTTTTTTTAATATATTTTGTGGACCCCACCCTGAACTAGGAGGCAGAAAATCTAGGATGTAACTCTGGTCCTGCCTAGGGAAAGGTGAGTAGCTTTCTGTCACCATTGCTCCGGGCCTTGGTTTCTTCTTCTTCTTTTCTTTTCTTTTCTTTTCTTCTTTTTTTTTTTTTTGAGACGGAGTTTCGCTCTTGTTACCCACGCTGGAGTGCAATGGCGCGATCATCTGGGCTCACCGCAACCTCTGCCTCTTGGGTTCAGGCAATTCTCCTGCCTCAGCGTCCTGACTAGCTGGGATTACAGGCACGCACCACCATGCCCAACTAATTTTTTGTAATTTTAGTAGAGACGGGGTTTCACCACGTTGACCAGGATGGTCTCCATCTCTTGACCTCGTGATCCACCCACCTCGTCCTCCCAAAGTCCTGGGATTACAGGCATGAGCCACAGCGCCCGGCCTCTTCTTTTTTTTTAAATAAAGAAGCTGAATTAGAATCAATAGTTCATAAATTGTGCTACTAATAAAATCGTTTTTACGATGCAACTTTTTGTGGGTCATGTTGTCAAAATTAAAAACGCAAAACAAGACACATCAGAAATATTGCCCCTAATCTTGAACCTCAAAAATCTAGTCCCATACCTTAAATACACTAAAACTCTCAGATTTTTTGGTGTAACTTCTGAGGGACATTGTAAGTATAAATAGAAAATGTATTTATAAAATGTACATGCATATTTTCTTTTTTAATGAAAATAAGGGGTAGGTTATTTATATCGTTCTATGCTCTGCTTTCTACATTTCATGATGTATCTTGGAAATTGTCAGTATGTAGATAACCCATCTTCTTTAAAAGTTGCATAATACTCTATCCACAACTATTTATGTTACCAGTTCCCTATGATTGGACACATTGTTTCAATCTTTTGTACTTTTGTAATTATGAATGATAATTCAATGAATAAATGTGTAAATAAATGGTTTACAGAATTATATTTGTAGAATAGAGCCCCAGAACTGGAACTGATAGAATAAAGAATATGTGCATTTATAATTTTTATTCCTGATAAATAGAGGTTCTTTCAACTTCTAGTCTCAGTAGGAATGTAAAAAAATATAGAAAAGCTCATGTTTCCCCACACTTATACCCATATGGTAGGTACACAATGAAACATTTTTATATGACAAGTAAAACATAAAATGTTCTATTTTAATTTTCATTTCACTAATAATGAGTTGAGTTCCTGTATACAGTTGCATATATACATATACATTTCTATTGAATTATTTTTTATTTGAATCATACTAAATTTATAGACTATGCCTCAGTGACAAGATATTCAATGTTAAGTTTTACCTAAGTATGCAATATATTTTTCTATTAATTAATGTATTTTTTAACTCTCCCAATAGTGATTTAAAGTTTTTTTCATATTAATCTTACACATATCATGTACAGTTTATTCCTAGGTATTTCATCTGTTTTCATGGCATTGAAATAGGGTCTCCTCTAAAATATATCTCTAACTGTTGTCTAAACAACACGTACACTCACACAGAGTACTGTTTTTCAGGTTTTTGTAAATCATGTGTTCCTATCCTTTAAAGATTTGTATGTCAGAATGTTGTTAGTTTTAAATTATTTTAAATACTCTTTATATGTTGAAAAATTTAACCATTTTTTTGATTTCCCAATATTTTTCTCCAGTTGGTTATTTTCTTTAGACTTTGTATATAGTGGAGTCTGTCTTAATTAATTAAATTACTCTAATTTATTATTTTATTCTTTAATATCTTTTTTTGATATTTTAAAAAAAAAAAAGCAACCCGAAACATACCACGATATCCCCACCATGAAATAAATGGGATATCAAAATGGGGAAGAAAGATCTTCCACATTTCAAGACTATTTTTTAAACTATCTTTAATATCTTTTTAATATTAAAAAAAAAAAAGCCACAACATACCACAATATCCCCACCATGAAATAAATGGGATATCAAAATGGGGAAGAAAAATCTTCCCCATTTTAAGACTATTTTTAAAACTCCTTCCTGACTTCTTCTGTAGTAAAGTTCCACAACACATCATGTGAAAATACTATCTTCAACATAACACAATTGACAGTGGGTTACCATCTTCACACAGCCTCATTTTCAAATATAGATTGACTGAATATCTTATTCCAAGTTAACGTTGGTTGAAGCACAAAGAAGATAATAAAGCTGGAGAAGAGAACAGCAAGCAGCTCTGGCTGTGGAAATCTTCTCTGCTTCCAGTCTTCCCAGGGGATGCCGACAAAATGGTTCAACTATCCTCCAGCATCCTGGAATTGCTGCTGCCAAACACAAACCAGGAATCTTCCCCGTTGATGTTTAGGAGGATGTGAACAGCTGTCATGAGGGAATAACAAACTGTAGTCAGGTCTGGGTTTGGACAGTAAGGCTGAAATCCCAGAACTAAAATGTAGCCAACTAGTTACTCAAGCTTAATGCTGTTTTGGTCATTTAACTAATCACACAGTAATGCACATTTAAAGCAAATTAAACAATTGAATTTAAACAACTGAATTTTGATATCCCATTTAATTCATGGTGGGGATATTATGGTATGTTGTGGGGGTTTTTTTATTTCAACTTTTCAAACTATAAAACATCAGGAATGTATTTATATAAAGTATGAAGTCTGCAAACACTTGACCTTTTTCAGATGGATACCAAATGTTCCTAATATTATTTACACCTAGGAATAATGTTCCCTATTGATACAAAATGCCACTACTATCATTTGCTATACAAAGTATATAATAAATATATACAGTTTTTTCCTGGACTTCCTATTTTATCCATTGATATGTCCAGTCGCATGACTGTCACATTGTTTTATTCCTTGTAACTTTATAAGCATTCTAACATCTTGTGAGCTATTAACAATCCCCACTACCAATTCTATTTTTCCTGTTACTTTTTATTTGTATGTATTTTTTAGAAAACTTGAAAACCACCTTGACCAGTTTCAATTCCTATTTCTTATGTGAGTTATACTGAATGTATGAATTATACCTTAATTAAAAAAAGTGATGTGAATTATACCGTGATGAAAAGTGTGTACTTTTATTATCTAAGTACACAATATATTTTGTTAATGTTTTTTGCAGGTGCTTCCACAGAGATTTAAAGTTTTCTTCATATCCATCTTATACATAGCATATACTGTACTGTTAGATATTTAATCTTTTCTAATAGTGTTAGTGTCTTCTAACATGTTTCTGATTGTTGTCTGAATGCCAAATAATTTTATTCCGGAAAACTTACTGATTTTCTTTATTGCTTTTATAGATTTTTGTTTTGTGTTTTAGCAATTTTCCTGAACTTTCCAGAAAGGCTAAAATTATGTACAATTGGTAGCTTTATCTCCTCCTTTCTAATATTTATAACTCTAATTTCTTCCTTCTGTCTAATAGTCAGGCTAGGACACTCAGTTCGATATTAAATAATGATGGTTAGAGTGAATATTCTTGACTTTAATGCAACTTGTGCTAGTGTTTCACCATTAGACATAATCCTAGTATTGGTGCTGAAGCAGGTATATTTTATTATGTCATAAAAATATCCATCTATTTCGATTTTGAATTTTTTATCAAAAATGAAATTTGAGTGTTATAAAATACTTTTTTTCTTCTGGGTTGGGTTTTTGTTTTGTTTCTTTTATTTCAAATACTGAAAAAGTTCTTTGGGCCCTGTGGGGTTCCCACGCTCACGGCTCCTTTCTCCCACACTCACTTCCTTTCTCCCCACAGCAAATCTATTTCAAGGACAGAACTTTTTTAAATTATTAACGTTGAGTCTCAACTGGCTCTGCAGAACCAGAGGACCTGTTTGCATCTTTTGTGTGGACGCAGTTTCTTTTATCTGACACCAGGTCTCCGGCAACACAGAAACAAAGCATTTATCTACAGAGCTCAGCTAGAACCCCTTATCTTCAGTCTACTCCACTTCCTTTCCCTCACGCCTACCCCACACAGCCACATGGTTAAGGAGGAGGATAGTTCAGGAATGTTTTTACCAACTCCAAGCCCTATTTCCTATTCCTCCATATCTTTCCCACCCCATCCTCTCAACCCTACCCCAACCCCCAGGATTTCACTGAGATTTCTCCCAACTGTTATTTGGAGAAAAGGTAAAACATAAAGGTTCAAGGTTTTGATGCTCAGCCCAAGGGGCCCCATGTGCTGGGACACCAACGGGCAGGGGCTTCTGTCTCTCCAGCCCGCACCCGAGCCACCTCGTGACCCCTGGCTGCAAAAGCTCGGGTGTGGGCTGGCAAGGAGGGGGCAGCGTCCCTGGACCTGGCAGAGCCCCGGGCAGCATCATTCAACCTGGCCACCGGCAAGCTTGCTGGGAGGAGCGAGGACTTTCTCTGGGGCAGATCCTGCGGGGTGGGGATGTGGTCACCAGTCACCAGGTTCTTGTCTGGTTCTGCACTTGGCAGCTGCTTGTTCTTCACGTTGGCTTTGACCATGTCGTAGTCTCCTAAGTCAAAGTACTTTTGCCCTTCCTGGAGTCTCTTTATGAGGAAGTTCGAGCCTCCAGGCTTTTGTCCTAGGCTTGGGTATTTGGCCTTTAGCTTTTCCTTTTCAGCTCTCTCCGGGAGAATACCTTCTTTCTCCTGCGTGTCCTGCTTCTCGCCGGTCTCCTCCGCAGGGTTCCCTTCTCCTTGTTTCTGGGACATGGCGGGACTGGGGCTGTGGAGTGTAGGGGCCTGAAAAGGCAACCGGCAACCGGAGAAGGGAAGGGAGAGGGGAACGGGGACAACCTGCGCCGCTGCTCTGGCTCCTGTCACTAGGGTTGCTCCATAAAATCTTCTGTATTATCTTTGAAGATACTAAAAATGCTTTCTCACTCTTTTAGAATTAGGTTTGGTAAATTATATCTTCCCCCTAAATTGTCACTTTAATTTAGATTTTCAAATTTATTTGAATGGGATTGAGAATTGAACAAAGTAATCTCATAAGATTACTTGCATGTCCTTTTTGTGTGTGATTATTTTCTAGTAATTTCTTATTTAGACTATATGTGCTTTTTTCCCTTCTTGATTGAATTAGATACAAGTCTATCTACTTTTCCCCCCAAATAACGAACAAATCATTTTATTTATCAGCTCTACCATCTTCTGATTCCTAATTACAAACCCACCCCTCACCCTCCACTTTTTTTTTTTTTTGCATTAATGCCTTTCCTGTGCTTAATGTGGGTTAATTTGCTGCTTTCCTAGGTCTATAATGTCTTCCTTCCCTTGTCCCTGCTAGCATTCTACTCATATTTCTGCAACTCAGTTCAGAAAATAACTTCTCTGACACCTTCATCAGAGGCAGTCATGCCTTATCTTTGTTTACATAGCATCTGTGCACATTTAATCTGCACTATCTTTTATATTTTATCTTAATTTTCTCTGTAGCTATCTTCTCTAACATACTGCTTATAATATAATAGGACTCAAGAAATATTTGATAATGAATCAATAATATAATAATCTCAATGGGCATGTATAATGCTTACCTTTCTTATTCATTATTTTGGTCTATAGCTAGGATCTATATAGCTGAAAATTCAGTGAAATTAAATAGAAACAATGGACCATGAAGATCATTCTTCTCGGAGAAGTTTCTCATGTTATGCATCAGTGACTTCCTAATATAGCTTCCTACTTTTGAAGAAATTGAACTGAATTTATGCTAGTTTATAACAACAGAAAATATGTCAAACTGTGGATCTGCTTATTCAAAGTAGACTGAATTTTATCAGGCTATTTCTCAACAAATAAAGTATTTATACTTATGAATTCTCTTTGGACCAATTTACTTTAAAATAATATATATATATATTATAAATATATATATATTTGAGACTGAGTCTTGCTCTGTCACCAGGCTGGAGTGCAGTGGCACAACATTGGCTCACTGCAAACTCCACCTCCTGGGTTCAAGCGATTCTTCTGCCTCAGCCTCCTGAGACTACAGGTGCATGCCACCACACCTGGCTAACTTTTGTATTTTTAGTAGAGACGGGATTTTGCCATGTTGGCCAGGATGATCTTGATCTCTTGACTTCATGATTTGCCTGCCTTGGCCTCCCAAAGTGCTGGGATTACAGGCATGAGCCACTGTGCCCGGCCTCTTTAAATATATTTTTATATTTAAGGCCATTCTTTGCTGCAAGAGAATCAGACTCCACCACTGTTCTGATCTAATATACTTCATAAAAACTTCTCTGTCCTTAGTCTACCTTTTCAAATTCAGCTCATTGAAGGCCCCAAATGTAGTTTGAGATAAATTCCTTTGACTAAAGATTACTTTTATCTCTCAAAATGGAAAGCTTTTAGAAAACAACACACACTATCAAATAATCAAAAAATAAATATACAAATTCTGTGATGATTAAATTTATTTGACTCTTTTCATAAAGTCTCTTGTTAACTAGGTCTTAAGAAAGGAAAATAAAGCAGTATATTGAGCAAAAGACATTGGAAAAGGAAAGGCTGAGGGAATAAAAGTTTTCTTGCCCTACAGATTTGCCCATTGCTATCATTTTTAGCCCTATAGACCAAGCATTGCATTAATGTAAAGACCAGGACATCCAGCACATGTTGCTTAATACTCAAAAATCAATACAGCATCTATTTATTCAAATTAACAAAGATTTATTAAATGGCTACTGTGTGTCAGGCACTGTTCTAGGTGCTTGGGATACATCTGTGAACCAAACGTATTTTTATTCATGTCCTGTTGGAGCTCATATTCTACTGGGAGAAGACAACTAATAAATAGTAATGATAATAAATAAACAATTTATAGGCTGATTGTGGTGGCCGATAACCCCAAGAGTTTGAGGCCGCAGCCTAGGTGACAGAGACAGATCCTGTCTCTTAAAAATAAATAAATGAGAGAGAGAGAGAAAGAGAAACAGAGAGAAAGGGAGAGACTGGGCTTGGTGGCTCATGCCTGTAATCCCAGTACTTTGGGAGGCTGAGGCCAGGAATCTAAGGTGGCAGTGAGCTATGATCCTAGGCAACAGAGTGAGATCCTGTCTCAAAACAAAACAAAACAAAACAAATTATAAATAGTGTTTTTGGAGGGTGGTGAGTGCTATGGAAAAATGGAGCCATTTAATAGGGAGAATCACACAATTTAAGGGGAGAATCAAGGGTACCAGAGGTGGGACAAGTTGCCATTTTAAATGAGATTGTCATAGTAAGCCTCACTAAGTAGGTACATTTGAGCAAAATGTTTAAGTGTTAAGGCAGTTGACAATGTGACTATCCAGAGGATATAGTATTTTTAGTGAAAAGGCATAAGAGGGGGACATGCTTGGCATGTTCAAGAAGCACAGGGAGACCAGTGTGGTCAGAAATAAGTAAGGGAGGTAAAGAGTAGAGAAAGGAGATGAGATCAGAGAGATACTGGGGTGAGGGGTAGAGAGATGGACTTGTAGGCATTGGCTTTTACCTTGAGTGTGATATGAAATCACTGGAAAGCTTTAAGCAGAGAACTGATGTAATCTGACTTATGCTTACTCTGGCTCTCTACAAAGAGTAAACTGCAGTAAGGCAAGAGTAAATCAGGTAAGAAATTGCTGCAATAATCTCAGTAAAAATGATGGCTTCTGAACTGGAATAGGACCACAGGGAGTAGTAAGTGACCCGGTATATTTCTAAGGTAGGGGTAACAGGATTAGGTTGAGGGCAGAGGAGTTAGGGGTGTGATATAAGAGAAAGAGAAGAAAAAAGTTAACTCCAGAAATTTGGCCTGGAATCATTATTTAATGACAAGTTGAAGACTGAAAGTAGAAAACTTTAGGCGGAGAAAACTGGAAGTCCCATTTGGGAAGTGTTAGGTGTGAGGTATCGGTTAGCCATTCAAATGGAGATTTTTCAGTTAAGAATTTAGCATATAAGTCTGAAGTTCAAGAAAAAAGTCTGGGCTAGAGACCAAAATTTGAGTATCTATGACATAAAGATGGAATTTAACTTCACAAGGCTGGTTGAGATGGTAAGGAAGGGAATGCAGATGAGAAGAGAAAGAACTCAACTCTGAAGAACTTCAACATTGAGCATTCGGAGAGAAGAGGACACCCAAAGAGCAGCAACCAGCGGCGTGGGAGGAAAACCAAGAGAGTACAGTGTCCTTGAAACCAAGAGAAAAAGTGTATCCAGAACAAGCTTGTCCAACTCGTGGCCCATGGTTTGCATGTTGCCCAAGACAGCTTTGAATGCGGCTGACATAAATTCATAAATGTTCTTAAAACATCATGAGGTTTTTTGTTTGTTTGTTTGGTTGGTTTTTTTTGCCATTTAGCTCATCAGCTATTGTTAATGTCAGTGGATTTATGTGTGGCCAAGGGAAGCCAAAACATTGGATACCGCTGGATCTAGAAGGAAGAAGACCTTAACTGTGTCAGATGCAGCTGGTATGTCAAATAAGATGAGTCCTGAGAATGGAGCATGGCATTCAGCAGCATGATGTCATTGGTAACCACAGCAACAGTGGATGCATGAAAGGACCAAAATCCTGATGGGAGGGGGTTTAGTAGATCGAGGAAGACACTGAGTATAGACTACTATTTCATAGAAGTAGCTACAATTACTATGTCTGCTTTAGGAGTCCCAGAGAGATTTTGTACCCACCCAAATTCATATAATAGTAGCCAGCAGAGCTGAGTTTTTTTGAATCCCGAATCTGCTCTTTGTGCCACTATCCCATACTACCTGTAATCTGCCCTCCTCGCAGACATAATAATTCAGTGAAAGAAGAAGCATAGACTAGAAGTTTCCATTTATTTCTTGTTTTCTGTGTTTTCCCACCAAAAATTCAGACAAGTGTCCCTACGACCTTCCACAGAATAAGTTTTCTCACTTTCCACTTTCATCTTTCCTGGGCTGCCTTCTTACTTCGATTATGGAACCATTTATCATTTATTCTATCACATCTGCTACTCTTCTCTTTAGGAGAAAAAAAAAAAAAAAACTCCTGGCTAGGTGTGGTGGCTCACTCCTGTATTCCCAGAATTTTGGGAAGCCAAGACAAGAGGATTGCTTGAGCCCAGGAGTTCAAGACCAGACTGGGCAACATCGGGAGACACTATCTCCACAAAAAATTTAAAAAATTAAAAAAACAAAATCCCTTTATTACTTCTATTCCAAGTTACCATATTCACAGTTTCCACTTCACTGAATCCCAATTTCATTTCCCACTGACCTAAGAATCAGTGTCCTTCAGTCTATTTCCACCATCCAATAGACTTTGTCTACAAAAACCTATAGCAAGTCCACCACTGATTCTGCTTGGGAGGTAACACAGCTCATGTAGTTGGAAGATAGAGTGAAGAAGCTTTGTGTGCATGTATGTGGGTGGAGGGTAAAGGGAGTGGCAGGCAAGCCAAAAACCAAGAGGGAAATCAACATCCCAGAGAGTGTTAGGTTTACTGTGACCTCCCTAGCACGGTTGGCAGAAAATGGGTCCAAGGGTGGGAACAAACAATATGGTCCCTAGTGTGACAAAGACATGTAGTGGAAAATAGAGTTTCACACCAAAAGACTTGCAAGTTTGCAATGCAGGGTTGGGGAGTGAGTTGGATAATCACAGACTTCGGCCAATTACATGGCAAGGAATGTCGCAAGAATGTGCCCACAAGCACAGATGACTTGGTACAAAATGCTCTGCTTTTATTTCTTGCCTTGTATCATGACTTCAAGTAATTAGGGCCCAGTTGTTTGATAAAACACTCCCCAAACCTTTCTTTCTAACTGGAAATTCCTTGTCACAGTGACAAGCTCAAAATAAATTGAACTTCTATTCTACAAGGTACTCTGTTTTGCATCACTTGAAATGCTGATTTCTTCACAGGAATCATTATCCTTTATGGACATGATGGTCCTAGTCATAGTATACAACTCAGAAATTCATTACTGATTTGTGAATTTTTCAGCCTGTTTCTGCATATGCTGACCTCTTCCCTCGTATATTGCCTGCCCTAGCTTCGTGAAAGCCCATGACTCATGAACTTCTGAGTCATGCTCTGAAGTTATGTGAATTAGTCTTAATTTAGTACTTTCCAGTTATCAGTGTAAGCCCTGCCTGCTGAGAGCTTTGTTTCGCCTTCCTTCCTAGCACTTGGAGTTCTCTTAATTGGTAGTTGATAACTTCCACAGTGAGTATTTTACATGAGGCAGTAAAGTTGGCCCGATGGAAGACAAAAAGAACAAATTAAATTGGCACTGAGAGGAAATTGTACTGTGTAAGACACTAATACCCAGAAAAGTCAAGATTTTCTAGATAAAACGTTTCTTGTTTACATCGTTATAAAGTAATTAAGGTTACCTTCTAACAGCAGATTACAAATGAAGATGACAACTCTAGAGAATTTAATAAATAAGAGTGGGGAGACAGGATAATTTATTCTCTTACATCAAAGTAACAGGAGAAACTTTGTTCATTCACAGCTATGTGTGTCAATGAGATTAAATTATTGCACCAGAGAGGAAGCATTAGATTAAATAAGTGGATAACATGCATGTACCAAGTGTTCCTATGGTTGGGGCCCAGGTGGAATATAATCTGAGATTATAACATCATTTTATGTCTTCACACGGTATAATGTTTAAAAGCCTTTAGGAACTAACAGCATCTGAGAACCAGAGAAACATGCCAATGAATGAATGATCGGGTTTAGGAAACACGTAGACAATGATCCACGGAATTCACTTCTGTGTTAGAACAGACAGCAACTCATTTCATTGTTAAGGAGTTTAGAAGAAGGATCTTGAAAGAGCGCCTATCATTTCCTTTTTTTCTTTATTTGTAAAATAAATAAAGGCCTCACTTGTTGCCCAGGTGGGTGTCAAACACCTGACTTCAAGTGATCCTCCCATCTTGGGCTCCTAATGTGCTGGGATTACAGGATGGACCACGGTGCCCAGCATTTTCTTTTTTTCTTCACTGTTCTAGATGTATTTAACTTTCACAGGTTTTCTGTGGGCATGGTTTTTTTTGAGACAGAGTCTCACTCTGACATCCAGGACTAAGTGCAGTGGCATGATCACAGCTCACTGCAGTCTTGACCTCACAGGCTAGAGCACTCCTCCCACCTCAGTGTCCTGAGTAGCTAGGACCACAGGCATGTGCCACCACCCCCAGCTAATTTTTTATTTTTTGTAGAGATGGTTCTTACTATGTGTCTGGGCTTGTCTCAAATGCTTAGCCTCAAGCAATCCTCTCACCTCAGCTTCCCAAATGGCTGAGATTACAGGTATGAGCCACCACACCTTGCCAGTGGTCATTTTTTTAGAAAAGAAAGTTTGATTTTCAATGTTTCACACATTTTTAAGTTTTGCAAGTAAAAAAGTCTTTAAATCCTGGGAATTCTACAATCTCTTACTCATTCATGATAGTTTTTTTTCCCCTTTAGAGACAGGATCTGGCTCTGTTTCCCAGACTAGAGTATCAGCGGCACAATCATAGCTTGCCACAACCTGAAACTCCTAGGGTCAAGGTATCCTTCTGCCCCAGCCTCCTGAGTAAGCATACATCATTACACCCGGCTAATTGGTTTTGCTTTGTTTTGGTAGAGATGATCTCACTATGTCACTGTCTAGTCTCAGACTCTTGGCCTCAAGTGATCCTTCCACCTTGGCCTTCCAAAGTGCTAGCATTAGAGCAGGAGCCACCAAAGACAACCTATTCATAATAGTTTTATACAAAGTTAATACTTTATTATTCACTCCCAATGGATAATCCAGACTGAATTTTTATTTGATCTTGTAATATATCATGCTTCTCCTTCAGAAAATTCATTTACTTTTGGACTATATTAAGATGTTAATAAAAGAAGGCCAAAAGTTTCTTAGCATCTGGGATTAAGTGTGTATGTGGTTCTGTCTTTATATATTACAGATGTGACTATAAATCAGAAGTAGATTGCTGTCCAATAGGTATGCATTGCATTACATTAGAGTTTAACAAAAGGTATCTATTTCTCTTTCCTTTCTTCTTCCTTCCCTTTACTTTTTTCTTTAAAAATATTCATGAAGTCACCATGATTGTCTATGCACTGTGTGAGATGTCATAAATAAAGTACTAAGCAAGAAAAACAAACATATCCCTTGCTCTCCTGGACCTTAGCATCTAGAGAGATAGCTGATTATTGTTTTCCTGAGGCAGGTCTTGCTGTGTTGCATAAGCTGGATTTCAGTGGCGCAATCAAGGCTCACTGCAGCCTTGATCTCTTGGGAGATATAGCTGAGTATTGAAGAAATCTCTATATAATCCCAATTGTCACTGTCATGATAGCAAATATAAAGAGATATGTATATTAATTTACGAGTCAGGCTTCCCTGAGAGAAGAGCATAGCTAGACCTGAAGTATAAGGAGAATTTGAGGGTGGAGATTTGGGGGTGGATACATTCCAAGCTGAAGTTAATACAGTGGTCAGGATTGTGAACAAGCATGGGAGGCTCTGTCCTTCCCTTGAACCCAAACCTGGAGATGCCACAAAGTTAGAAAGGAATTTGATGGATCCTGGAACTCAAATCAAAGACTGTAAAAAGCCCATGGAGAACCAGAAGGTAAGTCAAACCCCACAGAACCTAGAGGAAAGCTTCGTAGTTCTGTGCTTCTCTTGCTTCACATTTACTGGCCAACTCACTTGCACTGCTTACTCTGCCATACTTATTCAAGGGGTAGGCAGGAAACAGAAGCTCCAGATCGGCACCAGTCAGGGAAGTCAGTTCATCTAGGGACCATGGGACTCTAAGTGAGTAGGAAGTATAGAATAACCACCTAATGCAGGACTTAATGTCTTCTTATCACCATCGCTTGGTCCCTACTGAGTAGCTACGAGAGAAAGAAGCAGCCCCCAGAAAAGAGCAGGTTGGGGAGAAATAAAGGCAGGTTACAGAATACAAAATCAGAGGCTCTCTCCCCTATGGTAGCCACCCTCTAACACACATGTACACCTTCATCAAGAGGAGTGTCAGCGAGGATCCAAGCCATCATCCCTCCCTTCAGGTAAATATCACCAGTCAAGGAAGATGGTGATTCCACAGATATGAACACACAGGAAAACACTAATATCTGAGGAGTACAAATGCAAGCTCTGTGAAGAAAAGACTCAACCTGTCCATGAGAAAGCAAAACTAATGGATCCGATTTAATAAGATTAAATAAGACTTAATGGTTCTCAAGATTCGTAAGATTAAAATACTCATAATGACATCTTTATCAAGGAGAGAGAGAATGCTGAAAACATCAAGCAGTTAAGAAGATCTAAGTAGAGATATTAGCATGAAAAATATAATGTTGAAATAAAGGATTTAGCTGGGCATGGTGGCTCATGCCTGTAATCCCAGCACTTTGGGAGGCTGATGTGGGAGGATTACTTGAGCACAGCCTGGACAACATAGTGAGACTCCATCCCTACTTGGGAGGCTGAGGTGGGAGGATCGTTTGAGTCCATAAGGTAGAGGCTGCACTGAGCCATGATTGCAGCACTGCACATCAACGTGGGTGACAGTGAGGCCCCATTTCAAAAAGAAAAAATAAAATAAATGAATAAATGAAGGACTTAATATCTTAGGGAGATTGAGAAAATAAAGTATCAGAAATTATTTCAGCCAAAGTTTGCAAGTGACTCATCTGGTTAATACTGAGAGTCCTATACAAACAGATTTTTTCTATTCAGTCATTTAATTGATTTTAGATAAGGTATTTAAGAAATCCTCAAACCTTTCTCTGTGGCTCAGTTTTTAGTGGAAAAAAATCAGGTAATTTTATATAAAAAGGATTTTTTTGTAAATAACACAAATAGTATGTAAATATATGATTACTGTATAAACTTCAACAAAGAAGTCTATAGAAGGAAAATAAAATTTTCACCTCAACATCATTCTCAACACACAGTTTGCTTTTCCTTGTCTTTAACATGAATAGGGCAACATCATGGTATTCTTTTGCTTTTTTCATTAAAAATTATGTATTTTAAATACATCTCTCATATATATATATATATTTCTGTGTATTTATATCTCATCTTTTCTTTTTTTAAATTAGCTTTTTCTTGTGTCTTTTTATTTTATAATTTTGAAAGTATTCATGATTATGTGCTTATGAAAAAATCAAACAAAGTGTGTGTAGAGCAAAGTCAAAATTCCCTTTCATCTGTCTCTTTATCCATTTATCCATTTACACACACACACACATGAATATATGTATATGTGCATGCATGTAGGTATATATTTTCACTGCTGTGAATTTGGGGATTAGGAAGATAAAAGGTAAGCCTCCACACCAGATAGGTGCAGTAGAAAGACGCTGGTTTCCATTTCATGCAGTTATATAAATTTAATCTCTTATAGCTTGAATATAAACAGAATCAGATGATATATATGACCCCATAATTTACTGGTTGACTGAGTAGTATTTCTTGGCAACCATCTCAGGTGGGCATATGGAACTAACTTATATTACTAATGAATGAAAATTCTCAGGTTTACCATTCCAACAAAGATAGCCTCTAGGTATTTTACCAGAGCTATATGGAACTGTATTAGCTTGATCTTTATTCTAAAGATAACCACTTGTTTGCTGGAAATTTTTTTCCTGAATAAACAGTAATAATACTGTATCTGGAACAAACAGTAGCAAACCATATACAGTACTGGAGTATTTCTTTCCTTGGAATTTATGGAATTTATTAATAGTACATTCCATCCTCGGGCAACTCTTGACCTCTCCAAATATTGTAGTTTAAAAACTAAAATGAAATATGCTGGAATTTCAAGTAATTATTAGAGAATTTTCTACCAAAGAAAATTAAAGAACATACAGGGGATTTTACAAACACAGAAAAACACATAGTTATGATAACCATTTGATTTTAATAGTCACTACAATTCAGAAGCAGTCTTCCTTTTTATTCCTATTATTTTTTATTGAAATAATGTGGCTTTTCTGTTGAATATGTCTCTGGTTTAGTTTAATAATTTAGTTAATTAATAATGACCTACTGGTTTGTTTTTCCAGAATTTTTACTAGTATAGTCAGGAAGTTTTCTAGGATCACTGAAAAATTCAGAAGATACAATGTTATTTCAGTTTGGTTCTTCAAATATAGGTTTTCATTCTTTTTAATACTGGGCATTAAACAAGCCAAAGTTTGTTACACTTAATAAATCTCATCCTATTCAAAAAAATTCAAAAATTTTACAGAGAACTTTTTTCAATTACTATTTTCCCATTACTTTATCTTCTAAGATTCAATGACAAGGGGAAAAAAGAAGAAACAAAACTATAAAATGGAGTCAGGCACAGTAGCTCATGCCTATATTCCCAGCACTTTGAGAGGCAGAGGCAGGAGGATCACTTGAGCTCAGGAGTTTGAGACCAGCCTGGGCAACATAGTGAGACCTCATCTTTAATAAAAATTAAAAAATAATAATAATGGGCATGGTAGCACACACCTGTAGTTCTCGCTACCTGGGGGCTGAGGTGAGCATATGGCTTGAGCCCAGGAAGTCAAGGCTGCAGTGATCCCTGATCATGTCACTACACGCCAGCCTAGGTGACAGAGCAAGGCCCTGTCTCAAAAACAAACAAACAAAAAGCAAACCAACAAAAAACTATAAAATGTAAAGATAGGGAAATGGAGAGTTTCATGTGCAGTTCAGTGTGAATAATATCTAATAAAGGACAGAAAATACTGCTACTAACAAATGATGAAGCAAAAGTTAAATTAATCCCATGTTCATATTGCCTTTATTCAAAAGAAAATAATTTTCCTCCTCTCTTTTCTCCAGATGCATATTCCACTCTAGTTACCTTTGTGTTGTCATTGCTACTAGATCTGGGTCCTTATGAAGAGGGTAAACTCTTTATCTCATCACAATGGGACACGCAGAGCACCTAGCACTCAACACATTATTAGTTGAGTTAATGAAGTAGAAAATGTATATTTTTTCTTAGTATCATCTTCAAGTTGGGACAAGAAAATAAACATGATTTTATTTTGCAACATATTTCTCCTGGGTAGTAAAAGGATCTGTGGTTCTTCTAATTGTTTGTGCATATAATGCCCCAGTTGACATAAATTCATTTCTATTCTGCCACTGGGGACACCAAATGTCTCTATTTTGAGATCTTAAGAAAAATAATACTATTTACCTTTGACTCGTATATGTCTAGCTTGTCCTTGGAATATTGTGTAATTACAGGAATAAACTACGAAGACATTGTCTTACATTTATATGAGGCTCTATGGTTTATAAAGCATTTTTACATATATTATTTTATTTCATCTTCATAACAGCCTTGTGATGTAGATAAAGCAGGGATTACTATTATCCTCTCTTTGATTTGGTTTCTTGTCTCTGAATGTCCTTACAAAATAAACCTACATTTTTTTACTTTGTGTTATGGAAAGAATTAATGCCTTTAAACACCAAGTTAAATGGTCCAGATTGGGCAGATGATTTGTTTAAAATCTCACAGATGGACTTTACGCAGCAGATTGCAAACCCCAAAATACACACCTTTTGACTCATAGTCATTTAGTTCCCTACGTCCTCAACCAATTTCCCTTCGTCCCACCTTCGTTCCCCCTACTCCCTTCACTTAAATATATGCATATTCTAGAGCAATTAAGTGAAAAATTCCTTGTGATTTGCCCATATCGTTTTCTTCCAGCCCATTAAACTATATATAATCTTCCCTAGAAATCGAATTAAGCTTCTTTAAGTGATAGAAGCAATTCCATGTTAACGCAGCGATAAACAGTAATAACACAGTCTGTAATGCACTGAGCACTGTTCTGTGTACTTTAACAAATTTACTAATTTAATTCTCACCACAACCTAATAAGGTAGACACTGTTATTATCCCCATTTTATAGGTGGGGACACTGTACAATCAGAAAGATTGAGTCATTTGCCCAAATTTATCCAATTATTAAGTGACAGAGCCAAGATTTAAACACTGACAATGGAGTTCTTATGAGCTATTAGCCATTATGCTATAATGCCTTTCTATGGTTATAAAAACTTGATTACACAAATTCCACATTTCTTTTTTTTTTTTGAGACGGAGTTTCGCTCTTGTTACCCAGGCTGGAGTTGAATGTTGTGATCTCGGCTCACCACAACCTCCACCTCCTGGGTTCAGGCAATTCTCCTGCCTCAGCCTCCTGAGTAGCTGGGATTACTGGCACGCGCCACCATGCCCAGCTAATTTTTTGTATCTTTAGCAGAGACGGGGTTTCACCATGTTGACCAGGATGGTCTCGATCTCTTGACCTCGTGATCCACCTGCCTCGGCCTCCCAAAGTGCTGGGATTACAGGCTTGAGCCCCCGCGCCCAGCCAAATTTCACATATTTACCCTATGCTAATGCAACACTTACGAGAAAAGCAATAGTGAACTTCCATATACCTTTTATCAGGGCCTCTACCAGCCATGCTATCAGCAGTGACCAGGTTTCTCGGCACAATGAACAGCATTATTGCTGTTCAGGAAAAAAATATGAAAAACTTGGAAATAAGGTAGAAGGTGGATTACATGACCTTTCAATGTCACATTGGAGCAATGTTTAATAGGGTCACCTAAGAATTACTAAAATCTAATGCAATGGCCCTTTCCTTGATATAACCTTTATTACTAATTAGAGCCTAAACTCTATGATATTACAGGTTACCTTGTAAATATTATCTGGTAGAGATGCAGATAATTTCTATCTGGTCGAAATTATAACCACAAAGGATACAGTTTCATTGCCCTTTAGAATATTAACATGTTTGTATCTAACCCAGAAATCCAGCAGTCTTTTTGTTCAGTGCATATCATTACTTAGTTCCTCAAATGTTCTTTGAGCCAACTTACCATCCTGTTCCCTAATTAATGAGTTAAATAGGTCTTTGATATATGCTTATTCTTTATTTGGATAATATTCATGTTTTTTAGTGTTTTTAAAAATTATACTTGGAAATCACCATGCTTTCTTTTCCGTCAGCTTTTATGAGTCAATTATGAGGAAACACAGAAAAGCCTTTTATATACAAAATAAAAGCATTTAATGATCTATTAAATCAGTGTGTCCTAGTTATTAATTCTTGAAGGATAACTACTCACAAGTCACAGAGTTCTGCAAAACCTCAAAGTAAAACTCTTCAGCATTTTGCTGAGTATGGACAAAAGTATAAATAGTATCAGACTGTAATAGAGGAAAGGGGGGTACTGGAAGAACAAATACTACCAGCCACAGAGAGCCGTCATTTCATCTTTTCTCCCCAAGTTTAAAATGAAACATATATAACACGTGGGCACTTCAAGAAAAAGACAAAGAAATAACTGCCCACTTATGAAACACAGACATAAACAATGTCTTTGAATAGTCACCAAATCAAGACAAAACCCAACTTTGGTGAGAACAAGGTCAATTCTAGCAGTACTTTTCCTGTGTTTTTGGCTGTTGTCTTTCTCACTAAGTAGAGAACATTTCTCATAAGCAAGTTTCAGGGCTCTTTACCCTAGTTTTAGAATGATTTAGAGCCATATAGAAAGAAAAGATGCCAGGCATAGTGGGTCATGCCTGTAACTGCAACACTTTGAGAGACCAAGGTGGAAGGATCGCTTGAGCCCAGAGTTCAAAACCAACCTGGGCAGCATAGTGAGAACTCATACAAAAGCTAAAATTTTAGCAGGGGGTGGTGGTGCATGCCTGTAGTCCTAGCTACTCAGGAGACTGAAGTGGGAGGATTGCTTGAGCCTGGGAGGTTGAGCCCACAGTGAGCCAAGATCATGCCACTATGCTCCAACCTAGGCAACAGAGCAAAACCCTGTCTCAAATTTAAAGAAAAAGAAAAAAAAACCTCTCAAGTAACTAGCATCAAACTTCCATTTCCCCTGAGATAGGAGGGTTCAATATTTTTAACTAGTAAAGCCAGGACTGAGCCAAGCTTTAGATAACAGAAGAATGTTTCCTGTTAACTTAAAACCTGATGCTAAAGAAAGCCAAAAAATAAATGAGATAAAATTTAAGGCTCTTACATTGCCCGGAATGTAGAAAATGTTTAGATTATTTTTGACTTCTGTAAATCAAGAAAACCATAAAAAGAGTAGTGAAGTGGTTAACGTAGTATCATGGGGAGAGACCAGGAATTGCCAAGAATTAAGAAGTGTCCATACTGTGTTGCTGTCCTTTTATCTGTTCATTAATTTTTAGCTGTTATTTAGCATATAGACTATTATAAAGGAAATCTTCTGATGTTTAAAAGCCCTATTTAATAAAAGTCACTTATCATTATCAAAACTACTGGTGACTAAAAAATTAGTATCTAATGCTGATAAAGTGAAACTCTAAAGCTAAGGAATATTTTAAGTCCTTCGTAACAGAATTCTGTGACAAAACATTTAACTTTCCAGTAAGTCACCACATCTGGCTAACTTTTTTTAATTTTTGTAGAGACAGAGTCTCACCATGTTGCCTAAGTGGTCTCGAATTCCTGGGCTCAAGCTGTCTTCCTGCCTTGGCTGCCCAAATTGCGGGAATTACAGGTGTCAGCCACCATACCTGGCTTAACTCTTTTTTACTTAACTGGTTTGTGCTGGAATTATTGTCTCATGTAACAAAAAAATCCTAACTGGTATAGATCACATACAGGATAAAGAATTATTCTCTTTTCTCCCATCTAAAGCTGCATATATATGTCCTACATGTCATGCTACCCAGAGGAAAGGCATGGCTCAGTTAAGAAAGAGGCAGAATACAGCCACATGTAATAAATCAATTATATTCTTCTGCATGGGGCACTGTTCTTTTCTTGGTAAATCTGCCAGAATCAGAATTACCTAGAAACTCTGATAAAGTGCAAGTTACTAGGCCTCACACCCTGGCTTTTTATTAAGCAAGTGTGATGCTTTATTTTATGTGCCAACTTGGGTGAACCATGGGGGTACTCAAACATTGTTTCTGGGTGTGTTTGGGGGGATGTTTCTGGATGAAATTAGCATTTGAGTCAGTGGACTCAGTAAAGTAGACTGTCCTCCTCGGTGTGGTTGGGCATCATCCAAACCATGCAGGGCCTGAATAGAACAAAAGACTGAGGAAGGAGGAATTTCCGCTTTGTTCCTGCCTAACTTGTTGAGCTTGGGTATATCATTTCATCTTCTCCTGTCCTCAGGTTCGGTTATATGTCATTGGCTTCCCAGTGGCCTTCAGACTCAGACTGAATTACACCACTGTCTTTTCTGGATCTCCAGTGTGCAGATGGCAGGCAGATTGTGGAGCTTCTTGGCCTCCATAATCATGTGAGCCAATTCCTATAACAAATCTTCAGATTTATAGATATAGATATAGATATAGATATAGATATAGATATAGATATAGATATAGATATAAATGTTCTGTTCTTCTGGAGAATGCTGACTAATACAGCAAGTCTGAGATGGTGCTCACAAATATGCATTTCTAACAAGTTCCTAGGTGATACTGATGCTGCTGGTCACTAGGCCACATGGAAAGATAGATGCCTGTCTCCCCTCACATTCTAAGTAAATCAGAGTAACCCTCTGAAAAGGAAAGGATGAGCTGAATTAGTACCTGATCATCATGTATCAAATTTGCTTTCTTAGTATTTGTTAAATCATCTTTTCTAGTCCTTCCTATTCAATTTATTTTTCCCTAAAGCAAATATACAATTTAAAAAATTTTATTTCTCCCTAAAGCAAATATACAATTTTAAAAATCAGTACAGCAGTGCATCTGCTCTTACAGTCCATTGAGTAAGTAGAGGTCATGAAAGCTGCTAAGGTAGAGTAGAAAAATGATTGGATAAAACAAAATATATACTTGTATGCAACTGCCCAGGAACAAAGCCAAAATTGGTCTGTATCCATATCTGTATCTATCTAGATCGACATCTATATCTATCTAAAAAGTGGAAAAAAGCAGACGTGGAAGAAAAGGTAGAAGAAAGATATTAACTATTTTGAATTAAGTTTTATTTTATGACTTTTGCGAGTGATATTTATTTCCTCACTGATTACTGCATAAGTGTTATTTGTAAAAGTCAATGAAGTTATTGAGACATTTTACAAAATTGCTGAGAGAAGATTTCTCTTTTTTTTTTTTGAGACGAAGTTTCGCTCTTGTTACCCAGGCTGGAGTGCAATGGCTCGATCTCAGCTCACCGCAACCTCCGCCTCCTGGGTTCAGGCAATTCTCCTGCTTCAACCTCCTGAGTAGCTGGGATTACAGGCACATGCCGCCATGCCCAGCTAATTTTTTGTATTTTTAGTAGAGACGGGGTTTCACCATATTGACCAGGATGGTCTCGATCTCTGGACCTTGTGATCCGCCTGCCTCAGCCTCCCAAAGTGCTGGGATTACAGGCATGAGCCACTGTGCTCAGCCCCGAGAGAAGATTTCTTAAAAAACAACAACAACAACAAAAAAAAAAAAACTCAAAAAAAATGATCAGTGACTCATAAGTCATGGAAAAATATACATTAAGTATTCTAAATACATGAATTTGAGATATCTTTTTACTTGACTATCCACATTTTTAAAAACATTTTCTTTAAAATATGCAATTTGGAAATCTAATGATTCATTGTAAAATTTTCAAAATAGCCAAAAGTACCAGTTTATATCGGTCACACTAAATTAATAAATATCTTCTAATGATCTTGTCCAAGAATATTTAAGTAGGAATTCTTTTCTATTTTACTTATTTATTTTGGATACAAAGAACTATTGAAACTAAACCAATGGCTTTTGTTATCTTTTGTTTGTTCTTTCTGGGGATTTTTAAAACTTAAGGATATACCGGCAAATTTTTTTACCTTAGTTTTTATTTTTATTTTTCCTGGCTGGAAGATTTTGAGTTTATAGCAAACCATATTGTACATACTTGGAGACCAGAGTTTTTTTTTTTTTTTTTTTTTCTTTTTAAAAGAGGGAAAAAAAATATTGCATGGCAAAACCTCACAGACTATGTTTTATCCCCACAGAAAATGTTAATGGGTTAGTAAAACTATCCCAAATTTACAGGTTTATTTAAGTATGAAATAAGACTAAATGTAGTAGTGCAAAAATGAACCATTATGACAAATAACAGAAAATTTATCTTGATATTCTGCCCAATACTCATTCAGAGGCATAAAAACAAAATAGGGTGAAAGGAGAGATATTTGAATAAATAGACAAGTAGAAAACAAAAGATTAGCCTCTTCTCATAATTCTCATTATCATACATTGGTTTACGCTATCCCTATGTGGGTAGTGAGAATGTAATACTTTATAGGAGTTTTTTCTTTCTTTTTTTTTTTTTTTAACTGAAACTTCAATAAGAGTTTAAGCTATATGAAAAAGAAATTCAGGGTTTGGGGGAGAATTGGTTTATTTCAATGTATTCATTTTACACATATATTACAAAAAAAATTACCTAAGTAATGTTCAGAAATAATTACCTAGTTACAAATTGTCTGAAATAAACCCCAACACTTTGTCATATTCTTGTAAAAACCTATTAGAAACCTGAAGTGAAATAAAATCAGATCTATTTACAAGCGATCCAAAACAATGTACCACACAACAGAAGATGAGGTTGCAGGGATGGGCAGGGTCCAGAACATGTGGAACCTACCTCCAGGCCCTGGGAAGCCATGCAAGACCTTGTGCTTAAAACAGGGGCAGAGACATGGTTTATATTCTGGTAGACTCTCCTTTGGCTGCTGTACACAGAATGATTTGTAGGGGAAAGAATGGTTTGGAAGTTAAAAGTAGTACAGGTGAGTGGAAACAGGGAATTGGATTGGTGTGTGTTTGCAAAGCACTTAGTTCAGGTGCTTGTGCAGAGTAAGCACTATCTGAAATTATCAATCAAAATAACCCCGAATTTACATATTTTACAATTTTCCTCTCCTATCATGTTAAATCCAGACTTAAGAAGATATTTAAAGCCTTCTGTTATTCAAGTTCATTTTATTTTTTCCAATTACTCCCCCCAAAATTATTGAATCCAGCACTTTGTTATTAAACAGAGAAAGTAGATTTAACATCAAGTCATGAATTCTTCAGCTTCCAAATACCAAATCTTCAAATCTCTCCTAAATCTGCACTAATTCTTTTCTCCTAGTACATGACTAGGAGGCATTTCTCCTGCCTAAGGCTAAGCTTTACCTCAACTCTGGATTACAGCCCCTCTAGTCTTTTTGAACTCACATTCTATCCTTTGAATGATCACTTCTCTCACTGGTATCCTCAACCACTTTTTAATCTACCAGCTTCTTCCTATAGCACTTTCTTTTCTATTTGAAAAGAATCTACAACTTTCTCCTTTTCACTTAAAAATTTTCTAAGGTTTGAAAGTTTATGGTCTTCATTTCTTTACATCTTCTTCCTTCTTCAGCCTCATACAACTTAATTTCCACCTACACTTCTCATGGTATCTGTTCTTTCCAAGGTCACCAGAGAAATGAGTTCTCAGTCTTTCTCTTATTTGCCTTCTTGTAAGCATTTGACACTATTCAGTAATCTTCCATTCTTGAAATGTTCTTTTCTTTGCTTCATTGAAATTTCCCTTTTTATTTCCTTAAGAAAATTTTTGCTGTTCTCGCATACTAAGTTGGGTCCTATATTTTATATATATTCTTCTGGAAGAAGATGTAAAATAGAAGTTTTAGGTGAATTTCTAACATGGCATTAAGATGAGGTACCAAACCAAGATGGAAACTTTTAGAGAAAAATATCAAGTCCAATTCATGACTCCTAAACCCCTCATTTATTTGGAGAGCAAAGATTTTTCAAGATGATTGATTGGGAATGGCTGAGCTGCGAGACCAATACTTATCACTGGGAGGATCTCGCCATTCTCTCTTCACACCTGAAACCTAGTGAAAGTGGCTTGAAGGAGAGTTTTCAAAGAGTTTGCTATTCATCTTCTACAGTTAAGAGAATATAGGGGACTGGCATCTGACATGCTGTCCAGAAAATCCAAAAGGAATATGAGATGGTTGACATACTAAGAGATGAGCTGAAGAAGATGAGTTGCTTTGGAATCTGCCTGCACTCCCGTTATCAACAGGGCAAATGCTGCATGAAGGTCCCCAAGAGCAGGTGTGGGCCATGCACAATAGAAGGAAGTTGTGGAGTTGATTTAGGTTTTATCAAGACCATCTCGGGGTAGGGGAAGGGGGTAAGGCCGCAGTGGAGAGAAGCTAAAAGTATCCCTTGATTCTTAGGACATGTGAGGAAGGTGTATGTGACCCACAAGAGAAGAAAACACCTTGGACAAAGAAAATACAGGGGAGAGACTCTACTAAGAACATCCAAAAGCACCCTCAAAAGACTCAGTTTTAGACAAGGGCTAGGCCCAGGACCAAGAAATCAATTTAGAGTATTCCTAGTCCAATAAGAAATGTTCTCTTCCTCTTCCCTATTTTCTTCCCCACACCTTCAGCCCTTCCCCAGAAGAGTCAGAAATAGCAACTAGTAAAAAAGAAATGAGAAAGAAAGAAGGAGGCAACCACACCTCTATCCCTAAGAGAACATAGCATTTACATTGAATGGAGCTGAAAACTTGACTATTAGAAAGGGCAAGCAGTTCAATTTCTGGCTAAGAATGTATTTGTAATCTAAAGTGACCATAAATGTCAAATGGCATTGTCCAAGTCCTCATGGGAGCAGAAAATCACCTCTCCAAATTTTAAAGGGACAATGAGAAGCAACATAAAGGTACATTGTCTGCACACCCATTTGTCCAATGTGTTCAGTGTGCCAGCTATACTCCCATACACCTGCTATACAACTTCAGCTTTGTAAATGTCATCACAGTTACAACTACTTACTTGAGCTCTGCTTATCCCATGAAAGCTGTCATATAGCTTTATCCCTGGACCTAACAATTCTTTATTTATTCTTCAATTAGTCCTCATTTCATGCTATTTTTCTGAATATGTCGTGTCCAATAGTGTTGCTCAGCTTTTGTTCCTGCTGTTGTTTCCATCTGTGATCTTTACCTCTAAGCTAAGCAACATAAATTCTACTCAGCTTTGTAGTGCATCTCAAATCTTTCTTTCTCCCGGAATTGTTTCTCATAGCTCCATGCCCTGCTGGCCACTGCCTTCTCTGAACTTCATACCCTCATTTCAACACATTACATTTTTATGTGTTGACATCTTCCCAACAATATTATCAGATCTTTTGAGCACAGAACAAGTATTTTCACAATCTATTGCAGTTAAAAACATTATTCATTTCCTCAAGAAATATGACTTATTTTAGTCCAGGCACAGTGACTCATGTCTGTAATCCCAGCATTTTGGAAGCTCAAAGCAGGAGGATTTCTTGAGGCCAGGAATTCAGGATCAGCCTGGGGAACACAGTGAGACCCTGTCTTAACAAACAAACAAACAATAAGTAAATAAATATATAAAATATTATTTTAGAGCCTATTTTGGGTCAGGTACTATGTGTGGACTAATAAATATTCATGGTTTTGAAATAACATAATCTGCCTAACGTCTCGTATATAGGTGGAATCAGTCAATGGAGTTTCAAATGTGCATTTTACGCTGAGCATGGTGGCTCATGCCTGTAATCCCAGCACTCTGGGAGGCTGAGGCAGGCAGATCACTTGAGCTCAGGAGTTTGAGACTAGCCTGGGCAACATGGTGAGACTCCCATCTCCCGGACTCAATCAATCCTACCACCTTAGCCTCCTGAACAGCTGGGACTACAGGAGCATGCCACCACACCCCACTGATTTTTAGCTTTTTTATAGAGACGGGGGTCTCACTGTGTTGCCCAGGCTGTATCAAACTCATAGGCTGAAGTGATCCTCCCACCTCAGGCTCCTAAAGTTTTAGGTGACCAAAGTGCTGGGATTACAAGCATGAGCCACTGCACCTGGCTTGTCATAGTTAAAAGATTGTTATGTATAACCAAAAACAGAGGTCTAACATAAATAATATTAACAATAAATGTATCGAAAATTGGTTTAAATAAAATATGGTAAAACAGTAACAATGGTTGCATGGATATAAAATGCAACTAGGAGCGTTTTTTTTCTTTTTGGTTTATTTTTGATAAATGTTCATTAATGAGCATATATTGCATGTATAATAAAGATAACCTTTAGGGTGTGTGTGTGAAGTGTATACTGTCTCTTCCTTTTATAGGCTTTAAACCTAAATAAACCACACCGTTCTTTTCATTCTACTATTACTGAAAGTACACATAAGTGTGCCAAAGGAGATCTGGGAAACATTAATTTAGGGAAGATACATAGTTCACTATATTCATGACATTTAAAAACATTATAAAAATGTCCAGTAATGCTTTATCCTTTGATGAACAAAACACCAAGCTAAGCCAAACTATTTTTCAGTCAAGCTTGTTCAGGAGACAACCTGCCCATGGTGCTGATAACATCAAAACTAAATATTCCTGTTGCTTAAATGAATGCAGTTTAAATCCATTTGGACATCTCAATAGGTATTTCCATCAGTGAAAATACAAAGCCATTTTATCTAGGCCATGTTCAAAGTTGTTTATTTTGACTGTGGTGCATTGTATTATGTTTTCATCTTAATTTAAAAATTCAGGTAAGTATCACATTCCACATACTATAAAAGTAACATAAAGGAGTATTCCTTGAGAAAATCACAAATCATTAGCTGCTCCTAATGACTGATTACCTGCTGCTCCTTTCCAATTATTATAAAGTTAAATTATTTTTAGCCCATTTCTTGTTTAGAAAAAATACTGCCCATGCAGTATTCTACATGGGGCAAACTGCAAACGGGTAACTGACTTTCAGAGTGTTCTTAAAAAGCTTCTAAAGACTAACACCACGTTTTTGGGCAAGGCTCTTACCTCTGAGCCATCTCACTCTGTTTTGTTTTTTGGTCTTGTTTGATTTGGTTTTGTTGTCTGGGCTAAATGTTTATCTCTTTGAAGTCATTACCTACTTTGAAGGTTAGCCTGGGAAAGCATTTTGTTTTGGAAGCCAAGAAGTAATCTGGAAGTGTTAATTATAATTATATACGATAATGTGAAAGGTTCTTCATTCTAACATAAATATTTCATGCATATAAATCTTATCACTCAGTTATTGTTATCCCAGTCTGAAGATCTATATTGTAATGCCGGTCTCTTTTCTCTCATGAAGTTCCACCCAGTGAGGAGAATATAGGCAGTATATAGAAATGATTAAAATGCTCTTCAGTTAAGAGCTGAAAAGCAAAGTCATTAAAGTGTAAAACAACTTAAGCTAAAACAACTGCAAAGTGTAAGAAAGTATTAATTAAATTATTCAAAGGTATTATTTGAAACATTTGAGTAATCGTCTGTTGACTTATTACAGTAAAAGAATCAAAAGATTATTAGTACTGGGATACATTTATAATTTTTAGTTTTTTTTTCTTTTTTCAAGAGCTTCATTTTTTTTTAATTTTAAATTTTTATTGCATTTTAGGTTTTGGGGTACATGTGCAGAACGTACAAGATAGTTGCATAGGTACACACATGGCAGTGTGTTTTGCTGCCTTCCTCCCCTTCACCCACATTTGGCATTTCTCCCCAGGCTATCCCTCCCCAGCTTCCCCCCCACTGTCCCTCCCCCATTCCCCCCAATAGACCCATGTGTGTAGTAGACCCCCTCCCTGTGTCCATGTGTTCTCATTTTTCTCACCTGCCTATGAGTGAGTATATGCAGTATTTCCTTTTCTGTTCTTGTGTCAGTTTGCTGAGAATGATGTTCTCCAGATTCATCCATGTCCTTACAAAGGACAAAAACTCATCATTTTTGATTGCTGCATAATATTCCATGGTGTATATGTGCCACATTTTCCCAGTCCAGTCTATCATCGTTGGGCATTTGGGTTGGTTCCAGGTCTTTGCTATTGTAAACAGTGCTGCAATGAACATTCGTGTGCATGTGTTCTTATAGTAGAATGATTTATAGTCCTTTGAATATATACTCAGTAATAGGATTGCTGGGTCAAATGGAATTTCTATTTCTAAGGCCTTGAGGAATTGCCACACTGTCTTCCACAATGATTGAACTAATTTACACTCCCACCAACAGTGTAAGAGTGTTCCTATTTCTCTGCATCCTCTCCAGCATCTGTTGTCTCTAGATTTTTTAATGATCGCCATTCTAACTGGCGTGAGTTGGTATCTCAAGGGTTTTGATTTGCATCTCTCTAATAACCAGTGATGATGAGCATTTATTCATGTGTTTGTTGGCCTCATGTATGTCTTCTTTTGTAAAGTGTCTGTTCATATCCTTTGCCCATTTTTGAATGGGCTTGTTTGTTTTTTTCCTGTAAATCTGTTTGAGTTCTTTGTAAATTCTGGATATCAGCCCTTTGTCAGATGGGTAAACTGCAAAGATTTTTCCCCATTCTGATGGTTGCCGGTTCACTATAGTGACTATTTCTTTTGCCGTGCAGAAGCTGTGGAGTTTGATTAGGTCCCATTTGTCTATTTTGGCTTTTGTTGCCAATGCTTTTGGTGTTTTGGTCATGAAGTCCTTGCCTACTCCTATGTCCTGAATGGTTTTGCCTAGATTTTCTTCTAGGGTTTTTATGGTGCCAGGTCTTATGTTTAAGTCTTTAATCCATCTGGAGTTAATTTTAGTGTAAGGTGTCAGGAAGGGGTCCAGTTTCTGCTTTCTGCACATGGCTAGCCAGTTTTCCCAACACCATTTATTAAACAGGGAATCCTTTCCCCATTGCTTGTTTTTGTCTGGTTTATCAAAGATTATATGGTTGTAGATATGTTTTTATAATTTCCTACAATATTCTAAACAGTAACAGTAAGTCTAATAAACTAAAGTGTTTTACTGTCCTATACTAACAAAACTTGTTCATTTTAACATTCATTAAAGCAACAAATACTTCTCAAGTGCCTCTTACATTTGAGGTAATTGAGCTAAGTGTTGGGGATATAGTAAGGAACAAAAAGCAGTCCCTATTCGTGGTGAAATTTTAAAAAGGCAACTGAGCCACTAACTGTAATATAATATGGTAAGTGCTACAGTGGAATTAAGGCAGCATATGGGAATGGAATCTGTCCTAGTTTTAAAGGTTTGGAAAAAGCCTTCAAAAGAAGGTAGCAGTCAAGCTGAGACCACATCTCTGTGAAGAAACCATTTACTTAGCCATGGAAAATAATTCTAGGTTAAGATAATATTTATTTATTCAGCAATAGGTGAAATAATTTAAAATTAGTGTAACATTTAAAAAAGAAAAGACTAACAAACACGAAAAGGGAAGAGAAAAACAAAGATGAAGAAAAAAAGAAAATATCATAGAATGATTAAGTAAACTCTTCTTATTTCTAAAAATCACCATTCAGCTGGGCGTGGTGGCTCATGCCTGTAATCCCAGCACATTGGGAGGCTGAGGTGGGTGGATCACAAGGTCAGGAGTTCAAGACCAGCCTGGCCAAGATATTGAAACCTCGTCTTTTAAAAAAATTTAAAAATTAAAAATTAAAAAAGAAAATCACCATCCAAAATCAAAGAGAACAAGTAGTGGGCGGCAGGAGAAGAGGGGACCAGGTGGGTGGTGTGGAGGCTGCTCTGGGACCTTAGTCTCCCATCCCTTCCCCTGCACTAAAGCAAATACCAAACAAACAAAAAAATCCAAGAGAGCAAGAAATTGAAGCACAGATACCTTGTTTAATGAAACCAGAAGACACTTGTAACCCCATCCACAATAGACGATAAACCTAGCAGATGAAAAAATGACATGTTGCTTAGGAGAAGCAACAGAGTTTAAATCTATGTGCTTAAGACAAAAAAAAAAAAAAAAAAAAAAAATCCTGATTCAAAATAATCTAGTTTGTTGTTCAGTTCCCCTGAAAGTTTCAGAAACTAGAAGTATCAGGTATCTCTGAAGGTGGGCATGTAAGTGGTTTCAAAACAGCAGTAATGTTTGCAAATCTTTATTTAAAAGGAGCAGTAAGACCCTCAGTTTGTCCTATCTCTGTGCTGTTAGGTAACTAGGTACACTGCAAGAATTGTTTTTTTTTTTTTTTAAGAAGTTTAACCTGAATTGTTTCAGAGTTGGAAAACAAGACCCAAAGCAATTCTGTAGTAAGATATTAGACTTAATTTCTGGGTGGTAATAGGAAAAGTGAGATGGATTTAGTAAAAACCTACATGTTGAACTGTGAAGTAAAGAGCTCCCAGAACTACTCAGCCTGCAAATGCCAGCTGCCAGACATAATCTCAAAGCAGGAATCTGGAGGATCATCCTCTAGGAACACTAACCAACCCTTAAGAAATCATATACGTCCACCAGTCGATGGACAACCTGCCCCAATACAAAGATCTGCCAAGCCCTTTATTGACTCTCTTTTAATGACAAAAATGAAAATATTAATGGCCGCCACAGTGACTCACGCCTGTAATCCCAGCACTTCAGGAGGCCGAGGATGGTGGAATGCTTGTGCTCAGGAGTTCAAGAGCAGCCTGGGCAACACAGAGAGACCCCCATTTCTTTAAAAAAAAAAAAAAAAAAAAGGTGGGGGGGAATTCGCCAGGCATGGTGGCATGTGCCTGTAGTCCCAGCCACTAGGGGTCTGGAAAGGGGCTGGGCTGTGGGGGAATGGGAGGATGGTGCTGAGGTGGAAGGATCACTTGAGCTGTGGAGGCAGAGGTTGCAGTGAGCCAAAATGATGCCACTGTACCCCAGCCTGGGCAAAAGAGCAAGACCCTGTCTAAAGAAAGAAAGAAAGAAGGAAAGAAGGCCGGGCGCAGTGGCTCAAGCCTGTAATCCCAGCACTTTGGGAGGCCAGGCGGGTGGATCACGAGGTCAAGATATCGAGACCATCCTGGTCAACATGGTGAAACCCCGTCTCTACTAAAGATACAAAAAAATTAGCTGGGCACGGTGGCGCGTGCCTGTAATCCCAGCTACTCAGGAGGCTGAGTCAGGAGAATTGCCTGAACCCAGGAGGTGGAGGTTGCGGTGAGCCGAGATCGCGCCATTGCACTCCAGCCTGGGTAACAAGAGCGAAACTCCATCTCAAAAAAAAAAAAAAAGAAAAGAAAGAAGGAAAGAAAGAGAGAGAGAGAGAGAGAGAGAGAGAGAGAGAGAGAAAGAGGGAGGGAGGAAGGAAAGAAAGGAGGAAGGGAAGAAGGGAGAAAGGGAAGAAAGGAAGGAAGGAGGGAAGGAAAAAGAGAAAATAGAAGAAAACTAATCATAAAAAGTGTTCTTGGCCGGGCGCGGTGGCTCACGCCTGTAATCCCAGCACTTTGGGAGGCTGAGGCGGGTGGATCACGAGGTCAAGAGATCGAGACCATCCTGGTCAACATGGTGAAACCCCGTTTCTACTAAAAATACAAAAAATTAGCTGGGCATGGTGGCGCGTGCCTGTAATCCCAGCTACTCAGGAGGCTGAGGCAGGAGAATTGCTTGAACCCAGGAGGCGGAGGTTGCGGTGAGCTGAGATCGCGCCATTGCACTCCAGCCTGGGTAACAAGAGCGAAACTCCATCTCAAAAAAAAAAAAAAAAAAAAAAAAAGCGTTCTTGAAAACTCAAAATTATGCCTCCAAATAAAATATTCAATAAATGGGTTACAACCTAAAGTCTATTTTTTTACAAAATAAAAGCTCCAAAATGATAAGTAGTAGAAAAGCAAAAGAAAAAAATGGAGAACTGATCCAAAATGTCCCACATTCCACAAATATCGATCCCAAAATGAGTCAATTAAAAAAAAATGAGTGGGAAGAAAACTATCATAAAAAAAAAAAAAAAAAAAAAAAAAAAAAAGCAGAAAGGAATATTTTTCAGAATGGAGAAAAAGAGTATGTAGTAAAATAAATGGGATGCAGTAGGACTCACGACTGTATTTTATTATGAAATCTTAAAAATTTAAGTTTGAAAAGAAGATCTTAACAACTTTCAAACTTATAAAATTACATAAAAAGGACTAAGAATGAGCTTCTCAATTGTAACATTAAATGCTAGAAGACAAAGACTATGCCTTTAAAATGCTTAGTGAAAATGATTTTTAATCCTAAATTCTATAGCCAACCAAATACTAATCAAATGTAAGATAAAACACTTTTTAAAAGATTCAAAAACTCAAAAAAATTACTTTTTCATTATATTTTTTGAAGAAGCTCTCAGAGAAAGTTCTCTACTAAAATGTGATTAAACGAAAAGGGAAGAAAGCACGAATTTTAAGAAATTGAGGTCAAACATGAGAAAAGACATGAAGGAAATTCCAAAGTTGAAGGCATGCCGAGAGAGCCATTGGTCCATACTGGAGTGGGAGGATACGTGGATTCAAGAGAAATGTCTTCTAAAAAAAAAATTAAGTGAAAGATTATTTTGGCAAGATTAAATTGTACAAATCTATGAGAAGGGGTAGAAAACTTAGCTCCTGGTTCAAAGAAATGAAATAAATTTTAAAAAATATGAACCAATAATTTACTTTAGAAATATTCAAAAGAATACAAATCAAGGCCATACTTATACTATTTAGCGCCACAATTTAAAAACAATTATATAACCATAACAACTCCTCTAACTAAGGAGTTTTTTAATTACGTTCTAAGTATTGGGCAAATGTGGGATAGATAAGGGGAATGTAAAAGAACTAAAATCTCTACCTTCTTTTAAAGAGGTGAGTATAAAGTTTGTAAGTTGAATGAACCAAGAACTATCAATACTTGCACAATATTTAGAAATGCATAAACAGGCCAGGGAGAGTGGATCACACCAATAATCCCAGCACTTTGAGAGGCTAAAGCAGGAGGATTGCTTGAGGCCAGGAGTTCAGGGATCACCCTAATCAACATAGATAGACCCTGTCTCTACAATTAGAAAAATTAGTAGATTATTATTTTTAAAAAAGCAAGAGAAATATGTAAATAAACACTATAAAATTATTTTAAAAGTTGAAAATAGTTGCCTTTATGCAACAGTAATAGGGGCAAGGGAGCTATGCAGAGAAAGAACCTCTGGTTTTATGTATTAAGCTTTTTTAAAAGTATGTGCATGTGTTGCCTTGATCAAATAAAAATTCTTAATATAATAAAACATTTAAAGGATATTTAATAGTTTGACCATACAGCTATATACAAAAAATAGTAGAAAACGACGTAGCTAAGACTTTATTTTCTATCTATTCTTTGACACTGCTGGCCTTTAAACCAGCACATTATCTGTTAGTGAATCACCAACAATTGAGTAAACACATTTTCTCTTAGAGTCTGCAATCTTAACACAAGCATAAGTGCAAATTGTTTGGGAAGTTCAATCCTGTAAATGTTGGCAGAAGTCAGGTTATTTCCTTAAGAGATTTATAAGTAAAATGAAGAAGAGACAAATAGACCTTTCTTTTGAGGGTATTACAAAACATGTCTTCCTGAGTATATTTGGAAACAATGAATAGTCTACGAGAATGATCGTTTTTCTTTTTAAAGATAATTTTACATAGCCAAAGATCCTCTGAACCATGTACCAGACAATATTGCAAATAGTTTGCATTGATTTCCAGTAAGTTTACATTTAAAAGTTAGTATGTGCCAGAAACCACAGTAGGTCAGTTACACACATTGTTTTCTACAATCTCCATATGCTTGTGAGACAAGCATTACACTGAAAGCAGGAGCTCAAAGAGGTTATATGACCATCCCATAGTCACACAGTTGGCATGGAACTCAGACTGGGTCTCCTGCCTCTTGCTATGAAGAAAGCAGATTTTTTGTTTTTTTTTCTAATTAGTATTTAATGTTATAGGATTTCCAAATCTTTGCTGAGTAATCTAGATCTCTGCTTTCATGTCAACAGAGATTAAATGTTCCTTTTACTCAGAAAATGTATTAAACCCAATTTGATACATTTAGTCTGTTTATGCCTCTCTACACCAACACAATCAAATCTGAAGAAGAAGGACCCTGGCTAATGGGATTTTCAATTTTTAATAGAGTCCAAAGCTAAAGTGTCTACATGCTTAAGTATCTAGAGAAATGTATAATGATGCCTGCAACTTACCTGAAATGCATTTTTAAAAAAAGATGTATTGTTGGATGAACAGAAAAATGGAAAGATGGTTAGATAAATGATAAAACAAGCATAAAATGTTGATTGCAAAATATGTAGGTGCTCACCATAAAACTGTTTCAATTTATTTGAAAACTTGCTTTTTCTAATTTTATTTATTTATTTATTTATTTTTCTTCAATGGCGTTTCACTCTGTTGTCCACACTGGAGTGCAGTGATGTGATCTCAGCTCACTGCCATCTTTGCCTCACAGTTCAAGTAATTCTGCCTCAGCCTCCGGAGTAACTGGGATTACAGGCACCTGCCACCACATCCAGCTAATTTTTGTATTTTTAATAGAGACAGGGTTTCACCGTGTTGGCCAAGCTGGTCTTGAACTCCTGACCTCAGGTGATCTGCCCACCTTGGCCTCCCAAATTGCAGGGATTACAGGTGTGAGTCACCACGGCCAGCTATTTGAAAACTTTCATAAGAAAACATTGGGACAAAAAAACCAAAGCATCTAGCTGTTTCAGTGTATGGGAGAGTGAATTAGTGAGTTTGGTAAAAGAGAAAGAAAGAAAGAGAGAGAGAGAGAGAGAGAGAGGGCAAGAAAGAAGGGAAAACAAAGAGAAAACACAAAAGCATCTAGGCTTCAGTGTCTAATAGAAATACAAGAGCCATGAATTCAAGTCACATATATAATTTTAAGTTTTCTAATAACAACATAAAGAAACAGGTCAAATTAATGTTAATAATTATTTAACCCAATATGTCATTTTCAAGATACAATCAATAAAAAACTAATGAGATATTTTATATTCCTTTTTTTCTTAGTAAGTCTTCAAAATCTAGGATGTATTCTCCACTTATATCTCAATTCAGACTAACCACATTTCATGTGTGCTAAACAGCTACATGTGAGCCAGACTTAGTGGTGTGTTCCTGAAGTCCCAGCTACTCAGCAGGCTAAGGCAGGAGAATCACTTAAGTCCAAGAATTTCAGTACAACTTGGGAAACACAGCAATAACCTGTCTCAAAAAGAAAAAAAGAATGAATCATTGGAGAAATGTAAATCAAAACCACAATGATGAAATACAATATCACACTAGTCAGAATGGCTATTACTAAAAAGCCAAGAAAACAACAGATGCCGGTGAGGCTGCAAAGAAAAGGGAACACTTACACACTGTTGGTGAGAATATAAATTAGCTCAGCCACTGTGGAAAGCAGTTTGAAGGCTTCTCAAAGAATTTAAAACAGAACTAACTACTATTCGACCCAGCAATCTTATTACTAAGCATATATGCAAAAGAAACGAAATCATTTTACCAAAAAGACACCTTCACTCATACATTCATTGTATCACTATTCACAATAACAAAGACATGGAATCAACCTAAGTGCCCATCAATAGTGGATTGGATACAGAAAATGTGAAACACATACACACATGGCTGTGCAGCACACACACACACACACACACACCATGGAATACTGCACAGCTGTAAAAAGACAATGAAGTCATGTCCTTTGCAGCAACGTGGATGGAGCTGGAGGCCATTATCCTAAGTGATTTAATGTGGGAACAGACAACCAAATACCACATGTTCTCACTTATAAGTGGGCACTAAACATCATGTACTTGTGGACATAAAGATGGCAAAAATAGACACTGGATACTGCTAGAGACAGGAGGGAAGGAAGGGGACAAGGGTTTGAAAAACAACCTTTTAGGTACTATGCTCACTACCTGGATGGCAGGACCATTTGTATCCCAAACCTCAGCATCACGCAATATACCTATGTAACACACATGCACATGTAATCAAATCTAAAATAAAAATTTAAATTAAGAAAAAACATAACTACATGTGATAGTTGGCTCCCTTACTGACAGTGCAGATCTTGATATAAATTGACTGGCTACCATGTTCATAGACTCCTTTAAGCATTTGCATAAAGCAAATACAGTAAAAGAGAAAAATAGTTTCCTAGGAGAACTACGATGTAATAAATTGTGACCATTTCACAGTAAATCTCTCAGCCAAACATTACCTACAATTTTATATATTTCAAAATACTGGACCTGTTGCAGTGGCTCATACCTATAATCCCAACACTTTGGGAGGCTGAGGTGGGCAGATCACTTGAAGTCAGGAGTTTGAGACTCGCCTGGCCAACATGGTGAAACCCCATCTCAACTGAAAATGCAAAAATTTGCTGGGCATGGCAGCGGGTGCCTGTAATGCAGGCTACTCAGAAGGCTGAGACCTGAGAATCGCTTGAACCTGGGTGGTGGAGGTTGCAGTCAGCTGAGATCAGGCCACTGCACTCTGGCCTGGGCGACACAGTGAGAGTCTGTCTTGGGGGAAAAGAAACTATTTAAATAAGGTTTTTCTTCTGCTTCTTCTTGAGAGTAGAAAATAATTTATTTGACATGAATATGGAATATGAATTGCACTTTTAAAAAGCTATTTCTTTGGCCTTCTCCTACTCTTCTTTATATTTCCATAGTTACATACAAAATAACAAATGTAAAAAAAAATTCCAAATCTTGAGAAATATTTTACAAGACCTGCGGCATTTTTCTCTTGTAAACATTTGCTATGATAATATAATTCTCATTACTAATATCCCAGCACACCTGAGAAATAAAAGCAGAAAGACAAATAATGACATCATGTGTAGATGACAATTTCTCAGTTGTCTTGAGTTGGAATTTCTAGGATTAGAAATAACTTATCGATCAGTCTTTCCTTATAGGATGAAACTATTTATCTGAAAACTTAATGCTCATAAAATAAAAATTATCTTTTGCAACATATGTAATGGTAAAATTTTAATGAGAATTTTTATCTCATAATTCCTTAGTGACTTAAAGCAAATATAATTATAGCTCCCAAATCTCTCACCAAATGGGAAGAAAAAAAATCAAACTTGAAGTAAATTAGATTGATCTAGTGTATTAAGATTAATATGATTTAATCTATTAAATGTGCTTTACAGATAGTAACTATCAGGAAATAAATTATAATCTTATTAAAGTTGAAGCTAAGGTAGCCTGTATGCAATGACTAGATGCTACAATACATAGGCTTCGCCACCTTGTCTTAATTCAGAACAACTTTGAAGAGCAGTCTCAGATCTCCAGCTCCCTAAAACTTCACCTATGGCCTCTGTTGAAAGTACAGCACTATCCAATCTCTCCCTCTTTCCAAACCCGCTTCCTTCATTCCCTTACAGGTGTTTCTGAGAGCACTTTCTAATACACTTAATGCATCCAAATGTTCATCTCCGTCTGTTTCCAGGCAGCCTGAGTCAAGAAAAGCATAATCAATTTCTTTGCCTTCATGGGCACAGGGAGAATTATAATTCCTAGCTCCCTTATAATTAGATGAAGCTATGTGACTAATTTTGGTCAGTGGTCTGTGAACTTATGTGATCTGTGTCATTTCCAGTCCTAGACATTTAATTGTGGATGCAAGTTCTGTCTTCCCCTTCTGCAGATACCTCCAATATCACTTACTCCGGATGTGTCTATGCTGTAGTTAGAATGTATTTAAATTTACTCATAGGTGGGTGTTGAACAATGGGAACACATGGACACAGGGAGGGGAGCATCACACACTGGAGTCTGTCGGGGGGAAATAGGGGAAAGACAGCGGTGGGTGGGGAGTTGGGGAGAGATAGCATGGGGAGAAATGCCAGATATAGGTGATGGGGAGGAAGGCAGAAAATCACACTGCCATGTGTGTACCTATGCAACAATCTTGCATGTTCTTCACATGTACCCCAAAACCTAAAATGCAATAAAAATAATTTATATATTGGAAACTCAGACCCAATGTGATAGTACTAGGAGGTTAGGACCTTTGGGAGGCAATTAAGACATGAATGTAAAACCCTCATAAATGGGATTACTATACTGTAAAAGGCTCTAACTGGACCCTTTTCTGGCCATTTCACTCTTCTATTATGTGAAGACACAGCAAGATGGCTTTTACTAGACACCAAATGCTGGCTCCTTAATCTTGGACTTCCTGACCTCCAGAATCATAAGAAATACATTTCTATTCATTATAAATTATCCAATCTCGGATACTTTGTTATAGCAACACAAACAGACTAGACAAGCTACACATGGTGAGGCCTCATCAGCTGAGATGACTAGTCACAGAGGGACTACATGGAACAGACCTGTTTCATTCCTTCCTCCTATTGACCTGCAATCAAGCTGCAGAAGTGAGAGACAAACCAACCTTTAGGTTAAGCCATTGATTTTAGGATTAACTGGTTCTTGCTGCAATGCCTAGACTCTCCTGGCTACTATGTACCCATAAACACACCTTTCCCTTTGTATAACCTATTTTATTTAGAATGAATAAAAATCAATCAATTTCCTGGGTTGGATTTCCTTATACAAAATGGACCCAGAAATTCTGTGATACTCATTTTGATGACTAAGAAAACATTATTTCCCCTCCATATATTTTCTTCCTTACTTTTGTTTTTTCAAAATGTTATAGTAGAAAAAGTCTGGAGTTTTTTTTATGTAACTTTTGGAATGACAAATTTTATTTCCTTCAGCAAAAAATGGAGATAATCCAACCTAATAGAGTTATTATAATAATCAAATGAGATAATACATTCAAACCACCTTAGCATGTTTTAGCCAATAAATGTTAGTTTTCTTTTCATCTTCCTGTCCTGAAATCAAAAAACTCAAGTAAATACATTGCCCCTTTAGTTTTAAATCATTTGATTGGGTGTTTCCACATGGATAATCTCAAAAGAGGTATCCTTTGAAATTCAAAGTAAATAAAGTAATTAGTCCTGGGCATCATGCACATGGTTTATTTCACAAGTGAATCCACAATGTCTACAAGATTCTGCTATTTATAAACAGGAGTTCAGACTGAGATTTGCAAATAAAACTATTCATAATTGTAAATTATTTTCTCTCTTTCCTTTATTATAAAATAACTCAGGTCATTTATGTTTTACCCTGTTGTAGGATACTTCAGCATTAGAAAAATATATTGATGATTTAGAATTAATGTAGACCAAAGTTTGCAAACTAAAATACTAAAGAGGGCACACTACCACCTATAAAATATTATTTCTAAAAACTTTAAGCCAATTTACAGGAAATGCAGATGACAGAGGACCACACTAAATTACACCATGGGGAGGCAATCAGTAAATCTTGGACTGTAAAAAATTCCACAAAACAACCAGCCTGGTTTATTTATAGCTGCTGGGGATTGGGATAGAGAAACAGTGAGAGGCTATAGATTAGAAGAGATTTAAAAGATGTATCAACCAATTGCCTGGTATAGACTTTATTTTAATCCTGATTTAAACTGTGAATATATATATATATATATATATATATATATATATATGTAAATACTGATTTAAACAAACTGTAATACATATACACATATAAAACAACTGAAAATTTGATCACCATGAGTACTGGAAAATATTCAATACTTAATGTTTAGGTTTGATAATGAATGGCTGTGCAGTTATGTTTTATAAAACAGTCCCTATCTTTCTTGTTACATGCTCAGGTATTTATAGATGAAATGATAGGATGCCCATAATTTGCTTTAAAAATATGTTGGAAGGAAGTAGAGAGGAGTTATAGAAAAGCAAGACTGGACTTGAGTAATGAAAGTTAAAGCTATGAAATGGGAAAGTGAGGGTTAATTTAACTATTATATCTACTTTTCTACATGTTTGAAATATCTTCTAATAAAAGACTTTAAAACTGTTCATGAAGATTGGGCATGGTAACTCACACCTGTAATCTCAGCACTTTGGGCAGCCAAGGTGGGAAGATGGCTTAAGGCCAGCATTCAAGACCAGACTGGGCAACACAGCAAGATGCCATATCTACAAATTAATCAAAATTAAAAGTTTTTAAATCTGATTTTTAAAAAACAGAATATGTTGTCATGAGTGGGAGTTAAAAAGAAAAAAAAATTTAAACACAGAACAGATTTTAAAAGTGTCTCAGATTTGTCTAAATTCTGCTGCAAGCAAAACAACAAAATGCATATGATGGTAAAAGGCAACTGCCTCCCACCTGTTGGTCTGAACAGTGTGGATTGGTGGGGACTGGTTGACAGGAGAGCGCATGCCCATTGCAAGAGGCAGGAGCAGTTCAGCACAAGGTTATGGATACTCTGCATGCCAGCAGAGTTGGTAATGCTAAATCTTCTAATATTTTCAGGAAACGTGTAAATCAAGATACACAGACAAAATATCTTCATGATAAATGTTGGCAATTAATGCAAATGTCTTTTAAATTACTTTTTGGAGAAGTAATATATGGATCAAACAAATGGGTCAAATATGCAAAGCAGTATTTTGCAACCTCTGGCTTACAACAAACCACCTTGACACCTTGACAACTAGCTTCCTCATCACCTACAGTGTAGTCAGAGGTTATAAAACACCAGAATCTAAATCTCACAGAATATTTCCAGAAACCCTTTTGTTGAGTCTACATGCCTTTGATTAAATCATTGCCTCATGTCTAATTTCTCTTTCTGTGCCCAGTCTCTCCAAATTGACCCTTTGGCAGGAATGATGACTTGGTCTTTGAATTCCAGATTCCCTCTTGAATACTGTTAATCAGAATTTAAGAACCTCAGGTTCCAGTCCAGCCACAATTTTGGCAGAAATCTCCACAAACCCCCATCTCTATCCAGTAATGCAAACTCCCTGCTTATCCAGGAGAACTGGTTGATAAAAAAATTAATTTGTAGTTATTCTAAATATTAATGTGACTTTGCTAAATATAAAACACATGTTTTCCTCATTCTCATTCAAGGCTAGCTTTCTCCTGGCCTTCATAAAATACTCCACCCCATTAGAGAGTTATTTGCTATTTGTTTATAATCCATACCAAGTTGGAAAATCACTATCTGGCTGAGTATAAACACATCTAACATTTGACCATCAAAATGTCCCAGCCATTTCCTCTGCGCCCACATGTATGTGTAGTGATGTAATAAGCTCTCACATACTGTCTCATTAGGACTTCCAACTTGTTTGCTATTGTTGAAACTGAACATGGTAATATAAATGTTGATTTTAGTTAGGTTTAATTTGTCTAAATGTTCCTCTTTGTAATAAAACTCAGTGTACAGATGTTAGACGCTTAAAATGTCACTTAAAAAATAGAGACATAAATTTGCAGTGGTAAATATATTTACTATCAGGGTTTTCTGAAATATATCCTGGTTTGCTAATGCAACATTTAATAGAATTATCTTCCTACAGCTGTTTCAGCTGTTTCTCTACCATCCCCACCTCTCACCCTTGACACATGTAGATCAAACACAGATTCACATGTTTATGTATTGGAGTATTTGGGACAAAAAATGGGATAATGAGTTTGATTCACATCTCTAGCACTTTAAATATACTTAAAAATAAATGAATTTGAACCTTGTATATAAAATGTCTTCTGCTTATATGGGCAGTTAAGTTACTAAAATCTATTATTGCCTAAACAGGTATTAAGAAAAAACATTTAGGCTGGGCGTGGTGCCTCATGCCTGTAATCCAAGCACTTTGGAGGCCAAGGCGGGCAGATCACCTGAGGTCGAGAGTTCAAGACCAGCCTGACCAACATGGTGAAACTCCATCTTAAAAAATAAAAAAAGAAAAGAAAAAACATTTAAAATTTGCATAAATTATAAAGCCTTCATTCATTCTTTGTTTCTATGCCTTTCCCACTACCTTCCATAGATATGTATATAATTAGTTGTCTTCTTCTAACATGATCTGGTGGTTATTCCCAGGAGTCTAGTTATGAGGCCTCAGGGCTCCCACGTTGCCTGTGTTGAAACAGGCATGGCAGCTTCCGGTATGCCCTAATCAAGAGAAAGTCTTCATTTATATTTTGTTTTGAGTTGGTTTTCATACGGTAGTTTTCTCTCCTTTATTTTAAACACTGTAAAACAAACAAGCAAAAAACGGATGTCCTTGTATAAGAGATATTCTCCAAACATATCTGTAGGACAGGATCAGTGAAAGGTCCCATTAACAAAAGATAGATTTGGATGTGTGGTGGTGGAGGTGGTGGTAGTGTGTGTATGTATGTGTCTGTGTGTTCTGGTACAATTATCCTTGTAAATTATGTTCATTTTCCTATTTTTGAAAGAATTTAACTTTTCTTATTTTGTTACATAAAACTAGAAAATGAAAATCCCTAAAACAGTAGCAATACAAATATATTTACATTTAAATTAAACTATTTATCAGATTTGGTACTTAAAATTAGGCAAAAGAAAAAGAAACTATAGCACAAAATAAGACTGGGTGCAGTGACTCACGCCAGTAATCCCAGCACATTGGGAGGCCAAGGCAGGTGGATCACCTGAGGTCAGGAGTGCTAGACTAGCCTGGCCAACATGGTGAAACCCCGTCTCTACTAAAAATACAAAACTTAGATGGGCATGCTGGTACGCACCTGTAATCCCAGCTATTCGGGAGGCTGAGGCAGGAGAATCACTTGAATGCGGGAGGCAGAGGTTGCAGTGAGCCAAGTTCACACCACTGCACTCTAGCCTGGGTGACAAGAGTGAAACTTGGTCTCAAAAAACAAAGGGGGGTATAGTTTAGGGTAGTAAAGTTTCTTCCTTTGGCAAGAATCATATATTTATTGTGAGAACATTGTTTATCTTATGCTGACTTAAAGTTACTAATATCTTTATTTTTAAAAAGATGAAATAAGTTATTTTATTTAAAATATTCAATTTAATCAGTTGACAAAGCTTTTAGAGACTTTGGGTTTGGTAGTCAAAATGTTAAGCATCTTGGATATAGCCTGAGATATTTCTTTCTTCTTTTCATTTTATAGGCGAAAACTATGCTTGGGAGGCTTAGTGTCTGATCTAAGATAACACAGATTTTTGTTTCTTGTAGCCAAACTGATATTAAAACCAACTTTTATAAATTATACTACAGAATACACAATCTGTCTTCTCTCCCCCAAACCTCAGTGAATTACAACAGCAAAGGTTTATTTCTTGCCCACCTTACCTATTGCCAACTCTAGGTTGCCTGCTATTCTATTCCATGTGCCTCCTTATTCTGAGACTAAGGCTGAAAACGCCTTCCTTTCAAACACGCCATTTATATGGCAGAGTGAAAAGAGAGGTTTTATGCAGCAATACAATACCTCATAAAACATCTGCTTAGACACTCTGTAAGTTGCTTCCACTCATATTCTATTACCCAAAGCAACTTATATAACAAACCCTAACTCAATGGGGTAGAGGCATAGAATCTTCTTACACGGAGCTTGACAAAGAAATGAATCCGTCATCCCACGAAAGATCCCTGACTCCTAGGGACTGCACACTCTCTCAGCAAGTTTGGGCCTCTCCATTTCTTGGGGTCACGAGGAATTCAGTGGCTATCTTGCCAGTTCTAACTTCTAATTTGGTGGACAGACTGAAGATGTTATTGAGATCATTAGGATTTGAATATCATTGCTCCTGCAGACTAGAAAACTTAATGACCAAATAGAAGTAAATTAACACTGAGCAAGTTCCTTTCTTAGATAAACTCATAGGTGAAAAGTTGCTTTTTTCAATGAAGATTCTTCCTAGATTAAAAGTTCAGTTATTCCTTTCTACAAGATGGCCCCAAAAGCGAAGAAGGAAGCCCCTGCCCCTCCTAAAGCCAAAGCCAAAGCCAAAGCGATGGCTTTCAAGAAGGCAGTGTTGAAAGGTGTCCACAGCCACACACACACAAAAAGAGATCTGCACATCACCCACCTTCTGGTGATCCAAAATAGTGTGACTCCGGAGGCAGCCCAAATATCCTCGGAAGAGATCCCCCGAAAGAAAATAGCTTGACCACTGTACTATCATCAAGTTTCAACTGACCTCTGAGTCTGCTATGAAGAAGATAGACTACAACAACACACTTGTGTTCATTGTGTTCATTGTGGATGTTAGAGCCAGCAAGCACCAGATCAAACAGGCTGTGAAGAAGCTCTTTGACATCGATGCGGCCAAGGTCAACACCCTGATTCAACCTGATGGAGAGAAGAAGACGTGTATTCCACTGGCTCCTGATTATGATGTTTTGGATATCGCCAACCAAATTGGGATCATGTAAACAGAGTCCAGCTGGCTAATTCTAAATATAGGTATATCTTTTCACCCTAAAAAAAAATTCACTTTTTTAGATTTCTATAATCTGATTCAAAAAAGACATTTTTAGTAAATATTGTATTGACTCCCCTATATCCATTTCAACTTGCTCCCAATGAGTAGTAGTCATACAATTCAGGGACTTATTCTTAATTCAAGGTATAGGCCTGATTCAGCTAAGGAAAATCTCATTTCCCTTGTTGGTGACGGAGTCAGAATGGTCTGATTCTGGCCGTTCAGTTGTGAGAAGAAGGTTGCCCAATACCTCTGGGAAAGATCCCTCTTACTCCTAAGGAGCAGTGATGGAAAACTATTTTCTCTGCCTCCCACAGAATGTGAACTGGAAGCACATTTCCCCAGAAGCTATTGTCAGCCATCATGAGAGTATGAAGCATGACAACCTGCGGATGATGTGACACCGATGGTTCAAAGTTGAGAGAAAAGAGAAATATTGCTAGACCCCTGATTAAAGTGTGACTAAATCTCATAGCATTTACATTTATGTGAGTGAATAAAATACATTATTGTTTAGGCAGATTAAATTTATATTCAGATGCTTCCAACCAAAAGCATCCTAACGGATAAAACATTCGTTCTTCTCTCCCTGTTTAAACTCTCCACACCAAACCAAGAACCAAAGGTGTAAAATTTGTGTCAGTTCTCTAAGAGGTATAAGCAAAAATCTATTTTGTCTCTTGAGTTCCACAATGAAAACTGCTATTTTTTTTTACGTTAAAATGTCTTACATATTAGTATATACCTAAGTACAAGGCATGAGACAGCTTTTGTAATAATATTTACTTAAATAAAAATTTTATGCAAATGATAATATATACCCCACTAGAAAGGAAAAGACAAATAAAGATGATCAAGTCACTCCTTTAAAAATACATATAAAAAGATATAATTCTCAGTATATTACTCATTGCATATTGTCTTAGTGGTGAGCATTTCCACCAAAAAATAAATAAATAAATATTCAGATGAGGCAAAGAGCTGTTGAATAAACAGAAGCATGAGGATTTTTTTTTCATCTAACGCCTTGGAAGTCATAAACATTGTATTTGTGGGGTTTGTAGAGACAAAGTCTCATTCTGTTACTGAGGCTGGAGTGCAATGGTGTGATCATAGCTCAATGCAACCTCTAACTCCTGGGCTTAAGTGATTTTCCCATCTCAACATTCCAAGTAGCTGGGACTACATATGTGCCCTACCTGGGACTACAGATGTGCCCTACCATGCCTGGCTAGTTTTTTATTTTTATTTTTGTAGAGACAGTGTCTTGCTATGTTGCCCAGGCTGTTCTCAAGCTCCTGGCCTCAAGTTATCCTTTCACCTCAGCCTCCCAAAGTGCTTGGATTACAGGCATGAGCCAACACATCTGACCTATGAGGTTCTTGCTAGTAGTTTTCAATGTGGCATTAAAACAACTAAGATGGAAGGCTGGGCGTGTTGGCTCATGCCTGTAATCCCAGAGTTTTGGGAGGACAAGGCAGGCCCCATCTGCCCTATATGTTTATAAAACATATAAAAATTAGTCTGGCATGGTGGCAGGTGCCTATGATCCCAGCTACTCAGGAGGCTGAGAGGCATGAGGATTGCTTAAGCTCCAGGAGGCTGAGGCTGCAATGAGCTGAGATTGTGCTGCAGGACTTTTCCTTAGTTCAGCTAAAGATAGGGCCCTTGTTACATGGCCACAAAAGATTAGGATGGCAGACAATTTGAAAGGTGAGAATAATGGGATTTATTGGGCAAAAAGGAAAAAAAACACAGGGACTCCAGAGAGCAAGAGGCCTTCTAGCATATGCTTCCTGCTCCACAGATTGAATCCCAGGTTCCACCCAAGAAGAGAAGGGGCCGGGCTCCTCCCTGCTGCAAATGGGGCAACTTCCATGACTCCACCCTGTGTGCACTCCTCCCAGTGCACAGGCTGGTTGGAGTTTCTCCGAGGACCCCTGTCCCACTCAGTTGTACCACTGCACTCTAGTCTGTGTGACAGAGTGAGGCCCTGTCTCAAAAAGAAAAACAAACTAGGTGGTACTAAAATCATTGTATGTCTCTATTTCCCTTATTTTAACTGCTATATTCTCTTCTGTCTATGCAAATATTAGCTATAATATCATTCCTTACTGCTCTTTATGTCTTTCTCCTACAGTGTGTCCATTCACAGGTAAACTTTGATGAGTTCTTCATACAAATTTAATCCAACACTCCCTACTCCTGCCCAACAAACATCAATTTCTTGGTCCCAGCTTGTAGCCTTTAAAATGCTTGGTTGCAAGTATCTTGAGGTGGGGTGGGGTGGCAGAGCTGAGAGAACACAGTAATAAATTCAAGTCTTGACAAGTTGCAAATTTTCATGTATGTTCTGAGCCAGCAAAATAAAATTTCAATATCAAGGGCTTGTCAAAATGTATTATCTATGCTGAAAACAGGATAAAAAGCATTAGAAAAGTCATAAGCAAAGGCTTCTAACTTTTTTTGGATATCAGAAACACTCCAAAAAGTAATGTAATAATACTCATACATTAAGAATAAATAGAAGATGGAGTTTCTGCAAGAATATCAAATGTTCAAATTTCAGAGAAAAAACTCAGAAAAAGAAAATGTCAGGGTGTGTTTGGCACCTCAGAGACACAAACACATCGTGTGATGGCATGAGGTGCAAAGCCTGGAAAAGTATATAGGATGGGACTGAGGATTCCCAAAGAAAATGCAATGGCAGCAGGTAGCATGGAGAAATATGGAAACTAGAGAGGGGCCTGTGAAACAAGAAATGCTTGAGTATGAAATTTGCTATGAACAAGGAGTGGCAATTTGCTCAACAGAGAGTGTGGCAATCATGCCACTAAACAGCTCAATTCAGGGATGCTGAAAATACAAGATTCCAAAACGAGACCAAAAAAAAAAAAAAACCAACATTTTTAAACATGCAAAATGGGGCAAAATAAGCTTAGATAAGAACCTGTTGAATCAGGATGCCACCTGGTCTCCTATGCATGTCTCCCTTTTCTCACTTACATTCCAAAAAAAAAAAAAAAGGCAGATGAATTAGGGGATTATTTCCCCAAAATATAATAAATCTAATGCCATAATTAACATCTTTATAAAAGTCTCCCTGTTGAATTTTAAGTAACAGGTTGAGTATTTTGAACAACTGGCATAGACCAACCAGCATGCTTCTGAGAGTGAAGCTAAGAAGATTTTCCAAGTCTGAAAGATCTGTTTCCATTTAGAAAATAGTGTCCACTGGGGTCCCTGGGGATGAGAATAACATGAATCTTTATTTTACCATTTATTGGATACTACAGAATTGTTCATGTTTATGAGTGTGGGGCAGGGGCTGTAATAGCCTTAAGAGTTCTGTTAACTTTTCAGACTGTCTACAATAAGAACACATAGGAAGCATGAGATTGAATTAATGCAATTGATTTCAGCTAATGCACTGTTAGAGGATTCAGTTGCAGAAGGACTCCCACATGCACAGGCATCTGACCGAGACCCCTCTGGCTGACACAGAACAGAAAATAACCATAATCTTTCATTTCTACAAGTTTAACTGTGATTAAAGTACTTAATTTGGGTCTTTAGTTTGTCCCTGAAAATACAATGATTAGGAGGAGGAGTTTTGTTGTTCAAATTTAAAGTTGATTTTGATTTCGAGCATTGGCTTACTTATATCAATTTTATTCTATTGTTTAGTCTGATTGCTTAGTATCAAATAAGTTGATTAGAGTAAATGAAAGGTCATTCTATACTATAAAACAGAGGTTCTCCACCAGCAGGGTGGAGGAGTGGATTTGATATACTGGGGGATATTTGGCAATATTGGAGACCCTTTTGGTTGTCACAAATGGACAAGGGGCAGTGCCATTTGTATCTAGTGAATAGATACAAATGCAAAACATCGTGCAATGCACAGGCTAACCCCCCACAAAGGAATGATTGAGTCTGAGCATGAGTGTGTAGGGTTCCACGTAGCATGCTCTCTACTTTCATGTAAGTTTGGAATTTTCTTTCTTTTTTTCTTTCTTTCTTCTCTTACTTTTCTTTCTTTTTTTTTCTTTTTTTCTCTCTCTTCCTCCCTCCTTCCCTCCCTTCCTCCCTTTTCCCCTTCCTCTCTTTCTCTTTCTTTTTCTTTTTTTAGACAGAGTCTCACTTTGTCACCCAGGTTGGAGTGCAGTGGCATAATCTCAGCTCACTGCAACCTCCACCTCCCGGGTTCAAGCAATTCTCGTACCTCGGTCTCTCGAGTAGCTGGGAATACAGGCATGCCCACCACGCCCAGCTAATTTTTGTATTTTGAGTAGAGACAGGGTTTCACCATGTTGGCCAGGCTGGTCTCAAACTCCTGACCTCAAGTGATCCACCACCTCAGCCTTACAAAGTGCTGGGATTATCCATTCCCCAGCAAGTTTGGAATTTTCTATAATAAAAGATTTAAAAGAATCTCAGGAGTAGGATCCAAGGAACGTGCATTTTTAACAGACTCTTTCTCATATGATACTCATGGACTAAGTTTTTTGAGAACCTTTCTTCTGGAGCCTCTAAATCTTATGGTTCTGTAGAGTGTGAGGTTTCCAAGTGGCTTTGCTTGTTCAGTTTCTCCTCGATCCTCCTTATAATCTTCTGCTCACCAACTTCTCATCACAAGTTCTGGCCACATTCCTAGAACCCTTTCCTTTCTGATTTCCACCTTGGGTTTTTGTTGCATGCTATATGGGAGCTCTTTATCCCTTTTTAATAAGCTTGATAGTTTTTCTCAAACTCTTTTACCAGTGCCATCTGCCAGGAAATCAGCTGACTTTCTGCTCTCATAATTACAGAGAGCCTTGGGCAATAAGATAAACATAGAACATATCCTTCAGGTCCTAGGAACATTCCTTCCATGCTTACAGTTCCGAGTTTACAGATGATCTACAGATCTACAGCTTTTGAGCCTCCTCCTGAAAATTACTCCTTAAATTGTCACAGTAAAAGGCCCATTTGCTCTGGCATTTTTCTCTTGAATTTGCTGACACTTAGGAAATTAGAAACCCCTAGGAACAAAGAGGGCTATTATTGGCTGTTGCTCATAGCGGACAGCTGTTAGTCTACTAAAGTGTTGGTAATTAACAACAATTTGTACCAGCGAAGTGTCAGGCAGACCTCCTCAGCAGGCACCATAAACACGCAGAGGCTCTGGAGCCAATTATTCCAAACACTGGCAAACACTGCACTGGCACTTCTCCTTGCCAGATGGGCTTTTCTTTTGCCTTTTTTTTTTTTTTTTAAGTAGTGGGGCAGTAAGAAACGTGGTGGGCTGGGAGTTCGAGACATCTCTAGCAATATCCAGCTGAATAATGCTTGATAAATTCTTTTAAGCCTCAATCTGTAATATGAGGAGGTTTGAATACATGAGTCTCAAGCTTTGCTACCCAACATGTGGTTCACAATCTAGCAGCAGTGTTGCATGTTGGAGCTTGTTAGAAACACCAATTCCTAGGACCCACCCCAGACCTACTGAATCAGGATCGGCATTTTCAGTAGACCTCCAGGTGATTCCTACTCACATTCTATTAATTTCCTAGAGCCACTGTGACAAATCACCACAAATTTAGTGATTTAAAGCAAAACAAATGTATTATGTTGCAGGTCTATGAGTCAGATGTGCAACACAAATTTCACTGAGTTAAAATTAAGTGTCCAGGGTTACGTTTCTTTCCCCTACAGACCTCTCCCGACCCTGAACTCAGCCCAGAAAGCTTCTCTGCTTTAAAAAACCAATGTTAATAGATTGAGCTCATTCAGATTATCCAGGATAATCCTGTCATTTCAAAATCTTTACCTTTCACATCTAAAAGTTCTTTTCACCATATGAGGCAAAATATTCAGAGGTTCCAGGTATTAAGATGTGGCTATCTTTCAGGGCCGTTGTTCTGCCAACCATAACAAACTAAAGTTTTAAGACATTCTACTCTCACAACATATTTGTCTATATAAGAAAATAAAGAAATGGAATTCTGGGTTGAGTGCAGTGGCTCACATCTGTAATCCAAACCCCCCAGGAGGCCGAGGCAGGTGAATCACATGAGGCCAGGAGTTTGAGAGACAACATAGCAAAACCCTGACTCTACTAAAAATGCAAAAATTAGCCAGACATGATGGTACATCCCTGTAATCTCAGCTACTCAGGAAGCTGAGGCACAAAAATCGCTTGAACCCCAGGAGGAGAAGGTCTCAGTGAGCCAAGATTGCACCACTGCACTCCAGCCTGCACAACAGAAACCCCTTCTCAAAAGTAAAAAAAAATTGCTAAGTGTGGTGTCACGCAGCTGTAGTCCCAGCTACTCAGGAGGCTGGGGTGGGAGAATATGTTGAGCCTGGGAATTTGAGCCTGCAGTGAGCCACAGTCCCACCACTGCACTCCAGCCTAGGTAACGGAGCAAGACACTGTCAAAATAGAAAGAGAGAGAGAGGGAGGGAGGGAGGGAAAAGAAAAGGAATTCTTTTGTGTTATTAACTGCATTCTTACTTTTATGGCTGAATTGTGTCCCCCAGGAAAATTAATGTGTTAAAGTCCTAACCCCTACTACCTCAGAATGTTTGAACATAGGGCCTTTAAAGAGGTAAATAAAGCGAAGTGAGATAATCTGAGCAAGTCTTAATTCAATAGGACTGGTGCCTTTGTAAGAAAAGATTATGACACACACCCAGAGCAAAAGGACCATGTAAAGATAAGGAGAGGAAAACCATGATCAACGTTTCCAACACCTTGATCTCGAAGCTCTAGATTCCAGAATTGTTAGAAAATAAACTCCTGTTGTTGAAGCCGCCCAGGCTGCTGCGCTGTTGTTAAGAGCAGCCCTATCACACTAATAAACTCCCCAATGCTAGTTCAACATATTTGGAAGCAACCATGACTACAATCCCAACATTACTGCTTCATTATCAAGCTACTGAAGCTCTCCTGACCCAATTTTAATCACTTTGTTTCTCTCTCCCTGGTAACAGCCTAGTTTCGACCTGAACGTGACACAGAATCTTAACCCATCCACCTGCATTTCCCTGATTACTCAATCTGTGGAAAAGACGTTCATCTTCACGCCCTCTGTTCAGTTCTTTATCCAGTCCCTGCTGCTTTTTCCAAGATTATACATCTTTAATTATTCCCTCTTTCTCTAACATCATCAGTCTTCCTACTAGTGAATCTTTCTACGCAAACTACAAAATCATTTGATTCCACCTACTTGGTCTCACTGCTACTAGCCCATAGTTTTCTTAAATCACTAAACTCTGGACAAAGTAATCTGCACTCAACCTTTACACCCTCATCATCACTTTACTCCTTCACACCTCCCATTCTGACTTTTTCCCCAAACATTTGGCTAAAACTGCTACTTCTGATGTCACTGGTGACCTTGTTTATGACTGCCAAATCACTTCTCATTCTCCTTGATCTGCCTGAAGTTTTTGACAGCGTAGACTGCACTCTTTCTCAATGCTATCCCATTGTTTATTTTTTTCTCTTCTCAAAGTTTTCCTTCTTTTCTTGTTTCACAGACTCTCTTCTAAAAGTATTTATTGAACCCCTACCATGCTTCAGAAAAAGGCTTATTCCAATGCTTAAATAATGTTTTCTTTCTCTTCTCTACTTAAAGTGAGCTGTCTCATGTTTAAACATAATTGTTTCTCAAAGATCAATCCTTGATGTCCCCCTTTTTAAATGAATTTTGTCATAACATGAATTTACTAGTAACAATTTCAACTAGGGTTTCAATGCAAATAAAACCCAAAACTTAATTTTTCTCCCATCAGTCTCATTACATTTTTCTATCAGCATGTTACTCTAACATTTACATTTAACATATCTAAACTCAACTTTCTATAAATTAGCAGAGCATGCTTACCAAACTTGTGCATTGAAAAAGGCAGAACATACAATATTAAATATCATGGCAGACAATCGTTAGGTTGATACTAATTATATAAATTTTAATATGGATAAATGCAAAGCCCTGCAAATATCTATCATACAGATATAAACATGAGTGACCTGTTCTTAAAAAGGAATCTACAAAGGAGAGACAGAAGACTGCATTCGAAAGTCAGTAAATCATAGACTACATTAAGATAGCATAATATCTAAAACAAGACGGAAAAGTATTCTGCTGTTCTCTGAGCAGAAGATACTAGATTCAAACTTTTTGTTGAAAAAAGGTCTTATTCTGTCACCCAGGCTGGAGCACATTGGTACAGTCACAGCTCCTGCAGCCTCTGCTTCTCCTGGGCTTAAACAATTCTCCCACATCAGCCTCTCAGGTAGCTAGGACCACAGGTATGCACCACCGTGCCCCATTAATTTTTTTATTTGTTGTAGACAGGGTCTCCCTATGTTGCCCAGGCTGGTCTTGAACTCCTGGGTTCCTCTGGCCTTAGCCTCCTAAAGGGCTAGGATTATAGGTGTGAGCCACCGGGCCCAGCCTAGAATCAAACTTTTAAAATAGTTGCTGGAACATACCACCAAACAGCTAGCCAGAGCTAAGTAAAAGCAATCTAGAGGGAAGGAATCTGAAAATTGTTTCTTTTTTCTTTTTAATTTAAGAACTGTTTTGTGTAAAATAGCTGTGAAGAACTAGCATACTGAAATGTAGCTACAGAGGGCAAAAACACATGATAAAGTCCATCTCAAAAAATGGGAGACCTTTCTAAGAAAGATGTTAAATATATAGATATCTCTATAGACAGTTGCCATATAGTGGCCTCTGTATCACCAAAAATATCTAAGCATTTAAAAGCTGCATTAAAGGGAAGCCATCTAATTTAATAAACAATGAACTTGATTCAAATAGTATTGAATTTCAATACAGACTCAACAACAAACATCTTGGAAAAGTTACTTCTCTGAGCCTCATCTTCTCATATATAAAATTGTGTAATATTATCCTGGGTTGTTATAAAGATTATATATAATACATGTGAAGCACTTGACTCTTATTACTACGTTTTTTAACAATATTAGTTAGAAATTTTGACAACATTACCTCTAAGTTTCTTTACAACACTAACACTTTTCATTCCAGATTTGCTGAGAGCCTGTCAAAATATATAACATTGTTTAAATGCAATTGTTTTTCTATATCACGAAAGAGTTCATTATGTATTAGTCAGGGTTCTCCAGAGAAATAAGACCAATAATAGGATGTGTGTTAATATATATGATACAGAGACAGAGAGAGAGAGAGAGCAAGATGGATTTGTTTTAAGGAATTGGCTCATGCAATTGTGAAGTATAGCAAATCTGAAATCTGCAGGGCAGGCCAGCAGGCTGGAAACCCAGAGAAGAGTTGATGTTATAGTCTCAAATCTGAAGGCTGTCTGGAGGCAGAATCCTTTCTTTCTCAGGTAACCTTAGTCTTTTTTTTTTTTTTTCGGAAGTGTTTCAATTGATTGAATAAGGCCCATCCACATTACAGGGGATAATCCACTTAATACCTTCACAGCAACATCTAGCCTGGTGTTTGATCAAACATCTAGGTATCATAACCCAGCCCAGTTGACACACTAAATTAACCATTAGGCTGAGTGCAGTGGTAAGCACCAGCAACTCCCAGCTACCCAGGAGGCTGAAATTGGAAGATTGTTTGAGCTCGGGAGTTTGAGTTCAACCTGGGAAACATAGCAAGACCTTAGCTCTTAAAACAACAAACAAAAAACAGTTCTAAACCAAACTACTTCTATATTCTCACACAAAGGAAGATATGGAGAAAAATACATGTTTGCTTGACAGAGCAAGCAAAGGAAAAAAATTAAGGCCAGGTATAGTGACTCACCACCAGTAATATTAGCACTTTGGGAGGCCAAGGCAGGAGGATCACATGAGCCCAGGAATCTGTGATAAGATGGTGCAACATAGAGAGACCACGTCTCTACAAAAATAAAAATTAAAAAAATAGCCAGGTGTGGTGGTGCATGCCTGTGGTCCCAGCTACTTGGGAGACTGAGGTGGGAGGATCACTTGGGTCTGGAAAGTTGAAGCTGCAGTGAGCCATGATTACACCACTGGACTCTAGCCTGGGCAGCAGAGAGAGAGAGACCCTGTCTCAAAAAAAAAAAAAAAAAAAAAAAATTAGCCATGTCAGAAAATTTTTATCTTCCCAGTGGTATTATATAATATCTCTGCCAGCATTTTGCTACTTTAAATTTTTTCTTTCTATGCTCATGTGGTAGCTCAGGCCTAGTTCAAGGAAAGTGGTTCATATCTATAATCCTAGCACTTTGGGAAACCAATGTCAAAGAATCACTTGAGTCCGCAAGTTTGAGACTAGCCTGGGAACATAGTGAGACCATGTCTGTACATACAAAAAAAAAAAAACTTAGCTGGTCATTGTGGTGCCCACCAGTAGTCCCAGCCTGGGTGACAGAGTGAGACCCTATCTCAATAAAATAAAATAAAGACTTTGTTAGAGTTTGCTGACAAAAGTGACTTCTTTCATCATTCACCACAATCTCCTGAGCTTTATTTCCCAATGTTGTATGCTGCATTAATGCTTCCAAATAAGTGTTAATGGTCAATATGCTGATCTCACGAAAGCCGAAATATACAAATTCTATCATTTAACTCTGCAACAATTGCATTCTTATATCCATAAAAAAGACTGAAAAGTTGAAAAGAAACCAGCTGTTTTACTGGAGTGACTGGTTTATTTGTCTGTGCAATTGGACTAAGCCTCTAGAAAGAACTGAGAGGACTGGATTATTTCAGGTTCAATCACGGCACACTTTCTCTACATCAAATGAAATAGCTAAAGAGAAGACACTTTAAATATTTTCAGTTGGATTATTTTCAAAATTTTCAGTGTGACAGTGGTTATTTTTTAATGAGTCTTTATATTTTGGACATGCATATTGAAATATTTACTGAGAAAATTGAGGAAAATGGTTAAAGCTAGGTGATGAATACATGAGATTCCTTATATTATCCTCTACTTTGTATAGGTTTGACAGTCTTATAATTTCTGTTTGGCATACTGATATTTTACTAGTATTTTAAAAATAAGTAAATATGTTTAGCTGTCTACCTGTTCCTTACAGCCATAAAAAGTCTGTCAGTTCATTTTTCAAGAACTATAAAATTGGGCTGGGCACGGTGGCTCACGCCTATAATCCCAGCACTTTGAGGGCCAAGGTGGGCGGGTCACTTGAGGTCAGGAGTTTGAGACCACCCTAGCCAACATGGTGAAACCCCATCTCTATTAAAACCATAAAAATTAGCTGTGTGTGGTGGTGCTTGCCTGTAATGCCAGCTACTCGGGAGGCTGAGGCACAAGAATCATTTGAAACCAGGAGGCAGATGTTGCAGTGAGCCGGGAGGGTGCCACTGCACTCCAGCCTGGGTGACAAAGCAAGACTCAGTCTCAAAAAACAAACAAGAATTATAAAATTATAGTCATTAATCTTGCAAATGTCTCTAGACTGGTGTCTATCTCTATCAGTCCCCAAGCTATTCCCTTTAGGGAATAGGGCAGACATTTTCAGTAGGAGCAGAAATTCTTGGCCTTTGGGACTCAACAAGTGAACAAAGAGAAAAATTTAATGAACCATTTAATATAAATAATATTCAACACTACTTAAAGGTTTACTATGAGGATCAATGAAATGTAGTAACTTATGGGAGATACTCTGAGATTCGGGAAAGATTGCTGCTTACTAAGGCTACCATTATGTTAGTAGCTGTTTTTGCCTTCTTCATCACCGACTCAGCCCAGTTCTTCCCTGTGGTCTCAGGGAAGCTTATGAACATACAAAAGGGGGAAAAAAATGTCCTTATCTTTTCTCTCCATAGCTAAAGTATAAGGTCAAGGAAGGATGAACTTCCATTAAGGACTCCCTCTAAGAGCAACGACCTACAGGAAAGGGTGGGGAGGGAGTTACAAGAAACCTTGTCTAGATAAGTCTGCAAAAAGACTGACTTCTAAGAAAGATTTGTCAACATAAAGCCTGCTTTTTCAGAGCAAGTCATTATCATCACAGGTCATTCTTACTGCATTATTGTCTTTGACGTAAATGACAGATAATACATCTACTGTATCACTGCAGAAAAATGTCCACAGGTATACCATTAAAATGTTTCAAATAACATTTTTTTAATATTCAGTTTTCTTCTTAAATAAACTAGATTTTTAATATCATCTGTAGTACGCATGCAACTTCAAATTTGCTCTCTTCTCTTCCAAATACACAGTTCCTGCTGAGCTAATGGTTTTCTATTTTCATCTGCTCTTTATAATTTACTGATGTTTCTTACCAAGAATCTTTGGTTTAATCCACAAAACTCAAAGGAACCATCTGAACCTATTGCCAGTGTTGAAGTATTACTGTTTTAATGTCATTATTTAATCATAAAATTATTTTCTGTGTGCACATTTGTTTTTAAATTATGTATAAATAAACTCTACAATGCTTTCAGATTGCAGCCCATAATCATTTTTTTGGGTACGTTGTTTATTTATTTACATTTGAGAGAGGGTCTTGTTCTGTCACCCAGGCTGGAGTATAGTGGCGCTATCATAGCTCACTGTAACCTTAGCTCCTAGAGGTTCAAACAATCCTTTCACCTCAGCCTCCCAAGTAACTGGGACTACATGTGTACACCACTGTGCCTGGCTAATTTTTTAAAGTTTTCGTAGAGACTAGGTCTTGCTATGTTACCCAGGCTGGTGTCAAACCCCTGGCATCAAGTGATTCTCTCACCTTGGCCTTCCAAAGTGCTGGGATTACAGGCACGAGCCACCACACCTGTCCTTGTGTGTGTTTTTAAATAGTCTTGACATATTTCCAAAGAAGTGCATGTACATTTAATAAAAATTATTCTTAGCCTCTTTTTCAGTGAGTTTAAAAAGGATAATTTGGAAATTTATTACATTTGTTTTCCCCTTTTACTATGTCATCAACACTGGCTGTACATTCTTTGAATTACAGTAAAGAATTTGGCTGTCTAGACACAACAAAATAAGAACACAAGACTTGTTTCGAGTAAATCACTAACTTGTGTTAGCCAACAATGAGCAAAAACATTTTTCCTAACACTTTTGCTCTGTTTCAGTGAAGATATCTAGGATCTAAGAACCATATTTGTTTCATATTTTATCTCCTACCTTTTCCGCTCTATAAATAACATACTTAGAAAGAAAAACTACCAAAAACTACAAAGCTTGACCGGAACTGTCTTATGTCGATATATTTTCATTGGATAAATTTATATAAATATATAATGGCCAAGTATGGTGGCTCACTTCTGTAATCCCAGCACTTTGGGAGCTATGGCAGTAGGATTTCTTGAGCCCAGGAGTTTAAGACCAGCCTGGGCAATATCATGAGACCCCCTAATCTACAAATGATGATAATAATAATTTTTAAATTGCCTGGGTGTGATGGCGTGTGTCTGTAGTCCTAGCTATTTGAGAAGCTGAGATGGGAGGATCGCTTGAGCCCAGGAGGTGGAGGCTGCCATGAGGTAGAATCTGGGCCATAGAGCAAGATCCTGTCTCTAAATAAATAAGTAGGTCAGGAATGGTGGTTCACACCTGTAATCTTAATACTTTAGGAGCTGAGGCGGGGGGATCACTTGGACTCAGAAGTTCAAGCCTGGACAACAGAGTGAGACCTTGTCTCTGTTTAAAACATAATAATAATAATGAAAACAAACAAATATATATTATACATACACACATACACACACACACACACACACACACACACACACACACACACACACATCTCCAATGTAAACTTTACTGAACAAATCGAAACACAAGAGATATCACTTGTTAATCTGATCTGCATTTGGAAAGCCTCCATTTAGACCTTTCTTTATTACAATAGTATCACAGCTTATTTAAGAAAGACTGGAGATAGTGCATGGCCTCCTTTTTTAAAGGATACCAAAAACCAAGGACCAAGTCAAAGCAGAAATTTTTCAGTATTCAACTAGTCAGTATTCTCTGGATTCTCCTGAATCCTCACAGATTTCCTCCTTAAAAAAAAAAAAAAAAAAAACTGAATAAACCTAAAGTACCTCTGTGCCAAAATTGAAAAGGCAGCTAAATTCACGCTTAGTTAATTTTATATGAAAGAAAAATAATTCTTTTTAATATGTGTAAATCTAAATCATTTTCAGAGTAGGGACTCATTAAAAAACAAAACCCTCAAAATTCAGGTCTGCGTCTGCTTCTTTTGGTAAAAGTTATGGAACACAAGCAATCTCTGTTGTGGTTACCCATGACAGAAAAACACAGAAGTGCTCCTTGTAATTTCTCTAAAAGAATTTTTAAATCCTCAGGGACATTCCTTAAACAGAATTACTAATGCTGATTTTTTGATGCTTTGTTGGTTTTACTTATATATTAATATGATAACATTCAAATCCTATTGTTTTAAATCTGGACATACCAAGAGAGATTTCTAGCTTCATGTGGGACAGATTACTCCCATATTCTCATTACAAGCAACTAATAAGTAGGGCAGTGAGGCATTTGGCTTCGTGATGGCTGCTGAGAAGGATGACTCAAGAAATTTCTTCTTCCTTTATTAAAATGGTTATATCTTGAGACCAGAAAGCCATTTAGTGCTATCTGTGGTGTGTTAAACTCTGAAGAGATTTCATAATTTCCTTAATGTTATTTTTTAGGACAAAACTCAAAAATCCTTTCTGTAGAATCTTCATGGAAAACAACACACACACACACACACACACACACACACACACACACACACACCCCACCTACCTACCTACCTACCTACCTACAGTGCTTTCAGACTTAACATCTGAAGTTCAGTATCCCAAAACAGAAGAGAGAAAGGTATATCCCCAGGGATATATGGATTTAGCAGAGACTGTCCCGTCTCACCGTAAAATATTTTTGAAGTTTCATGCCTTGAAATCTTATACTTTATTTTTTAAATTACCCCAAATTTTGCTTTAGCTGCATATGTTTCTGTTTTAATATAAATATTATGTCTCAAACAACTAAAAAGTGGCCCAAACCGATATTACATAAGATATGTGTCCTGTGTTATCACACACACAGTACCACAGGTCATGGGCACCCAGTATGAGAGTCTGAAAGTCCAAAATGAACATGTTAGCAAAACTGAGCTGAGAGATAGTAGAAACTGTGTAGATAGTAGAATAGGCAATCCTACTTCCAGCAAGCATCCAGATAATTTAGACTAAACATACGTGGGACCTGGAGATGAGATGCACAGGCAGTCTTCCAAAAGGCAGGGAGGAGGTGGAGTTCAGGGTGGCTGAATAATAGGGGAGTCATTTAATTGTTCAGTTATTTACTCCCTTGTGAGCTCTGGGCACTGAAACAAGTTACTAACTGGAAATACAAAGATGGATAATTACAGCTCCTAACCAAGGAAGATCACAAACCAGCAGAATAAAACAGACACCTAAGCTGGAACTTGCAAATTGAAGTGAAAAGTGGAAAGGTAGAGAGACATCAAAAGCATCAGAGGATTGAGGAAGTGGCAGCAACTAAGGCAGTGGCACTGCCTCTTCCATGGTCTTAAGAGATTTAAGAATTGTTTTAAATTTCTGTAGCAGTGCTCAAAGGCTTAGGAAGAAATGTGAAGCATGCAGGTCTATTACTTTCTTCAAACTCTAACTTAAATGCGAAGAGGTAATATCTGGCTTATTTCAACACAATCAGTTCTAAACTCACTCTCTTGAATAACTGAGTCGTTCTAAAGGGTAAGAAATGTTTTGTTGTTTTTAAAGACTCATCTCAATTTAATCAGGTTGCTGCTGTCTGAAGGGTGTATCAGGTCACAGGAAACTTGTTTGAAGACATTTTGTTTCAGCTACCAAACTGAGTGAAGGGACACAACCTGAGGTTTAGACTCCCAGCCCCATAAACACACACACACATACACACCCTCAAGTTAACATAATGGAGGCTAGAGATAAATAGTAGTAAAGAAAGACATTATATTTTGCTGACTTAAGCAAGTCAGATATTAAATAGAAAAACACATAGGTTAAGGAGCAGATAATTTTGTGGGGATTCAGAAGAGAACTTAATAAATACAGGTTTGGACAAGTTGAAGTTGAGATTCCTTGTGAGCCAGCAAACTGGTTGTATAAATCTTTCTATTACATTTATATAACTGGAGATCAGGAGAGAGATTTGAACTACAAAGTTTTATTTGAGAGGTTTTACAATATAAATAATCTCTTCATGGCCTTTGGCTAAGATCAAGTGTGGTATCTGTTCTTATCAGCTTAAAATCTGATATGTCCTCTATTCAAGGACAATATATTGAATATATTTTTGAGCAAGGAGATGGAATAGGAGCTTGCTCCAACCATTCCATACATCCTGGTACTGCAGTACCTCCAGGAATGGTGCACTCCACCCACACCCACATACACCCCCAATAGATAATACAGAAGCTGTGAGAGGAAATAAATATTACTTAGTTTACATAGTTTCTTATAAAAAGTGTTCCATGTTATCCAAGTAATTCAAACTGTAAGCTTCACTGGTTTTGTTCTTTGTTTTCTTGTTTTTTGGTGATAGGGTCTTGCTCTGTTGCCCAGGCTGGAACACAGTGGCATGATCACAGCTCACTGCAGCCTTGACCTCCCAGACTGAAGCAATTCTCCCACCTCAGGCTCCCAAATAGCTGGGACCACAGGTACACACCAGAATACCTCACTAATTTTTTTTTTTTTTTTTTTTTTATAGTGAGAGTTTTACAATGTTGCCCAGACTGGTCTCAAACTCTTGGGCTCAGCAATCTACCTACCTCAGCCCCCCAAAGTGCTGTGATTGCAGGTGTGAACCACCTAGCCCCAACAGCTTCACTCTTAATTGTTGTACGAAAATTTTACTATCATACAATAATCTCGTATAAATAAAACTAATAGATTGCCTTAGGAAATTACATAATTAGTGTGAAAAAAAAGATTATTTGGGGACAACGGGATAGAATATGAAATTGAAGAAGGCCAAAACCACAGCCCTGATGAAAAATAGCCTTTCAGTGGATGGATAGAAAAGGAGAAGTCAACAAAAAATACTGAAGCAGGCTGAGAATTAAGAGGAAGATCAGAATAGTGCATTTGCTTAGGAATCGATGACACAGGATGTTTTTTAGAAGGGAGGAGTGATCAAAGGTGAAAAAAATCTTTCCAGGGATCATGTACGTAATTCAGGGGCTTATCTAAGAGCATGAATGTCATTTCTGATCTTCATGAAAGCAGTTTTAGGGCAGTAGTTGAGAAAGAAGCAGAGGGTGGGACTTTATTTTATTTATTTATTTATTTATTTATTTAAAGACGAATTCTCACTCTTGTTGCCCAGGCTGGAGTGCAGTGGCACCATCTTGGCTCACTGCAACCTCCACCTCCCGGGTTCAAGCGATTCTCCTGCCGTAGCCTCCCAAGTAGCTGGGGTTAGGGGCACCTGACACCATGCCCAGCTAATTTTTGTATTTTTAGTAGAAATGGAGTCTTACCATCTTGGTCAGGCTGGTCTCAAACTCCTGACCTCAGATGATCCACTCACCTCAATCTCCCAAAGTGCTGGGATTACAGGTGTGAGCCACTGTGCTTGGCCAAGATGGTGGGACTTTAAGAAAGGTTAAGAAGCAAAGACAAAAATAATCAGTAACTTGTTCAAGCATTTGGGCTTTATAAGCAAAAGAGAGGTCAGTAGCTAAAAAGAGACATGAGACCCAGAGAAAATCATTTGTCTGGTATCTTGTTTTTTTGTTTTAATATTGTGCACTTGAATTCAATGAGTGAGAACAACTAAGTAAAACAGGAAAGATTGGAAACTAAAAAAAAGGGAGTATAATTCTCAGGTCCAGTGCAGAGATAGGGGAAGTAACCTCAGAGAGTAGGAGGAAGACCTTTTCCATTAAAACAAGAGGAAAGGCAGAAAGGAAGGTAGTATTGCATAGCAGTGAGCAAATTTGGTGCTGGGATATTGAGGAAGTTTCTACCTGAGGGCTTCTCTTTCTCTGTAAGGATCCATTGAAGAAAAGGATATGAGAAGCAGAGGAAATGTGGCTAAAGTCAGATATTTGAGGGAAACTAATTAGTCTTGAAATCACCACAATGAAGAGCAGAAGGATAAATTTGCTTGGGAAAAAGTAAGTGTTGTCCAGCACTGTTCGTGGTCCAAATGAAGTGGCTGACTATAAATTTAACAAGTAGTAGTTATCCTGGAGTTTTTTTGTTTTGTTTTCATTTTCTAGAACAGTACTCAGAAGTCAGAAACACATGTGAAGAATAGAGGTTCATTATATTCTCCAACCTAAGACCTAGATGTGAAGAGTTAATGTCTGGTTTACTTACATTAGACCAATTCTAAAACCATCCTCATGAGTAATTGATTACTCCAAAAGGCAAATACATTCTGTTACTTTTGATGATTTATCTCAGTTTAATCAAGTTGCTTCTCCCTAAGGCAGGGTCAGGTCATGGAGGTCTTACCACAAGATGTGTGGTCTCAGATGCCAAATGGGTTGAAGGGACAAGACATGAATAACCAAGCTAAACTCCTCACTCTCAATTTTAGGGGAACTGAGACACAACAGCATACATAGAGAGTTCACCAACAGTTATTGGAGAATAAGAGGAACCAGTTCTTCAAAGTAATGTGATAACAAGAATAGTTATATATTTCATCTGTAAAACAAAGTCAGAGAACAAGGATCTAAGCTCACTTAATATGACATTATTGCCAAGTTCTTCAAATTCAGACAACTTAAGGGTGATTGGTCTGAGAGGTTGAGTTGAATTTACAGATAGGAATGAAATGTCCTCAACTGTGTGGATTGAAGGGTTGCAGAGTCAGGCAGATTACAAAATGTGGCTTTGAAATCTTAGAAGAGCTTCCTCCACCCTCTATTCCCTAATCACATACTCAGAGCATTTGTGCGGTATCACCAAAATGATGGGTGCTGTAAATACTATATGGGAATTAAAAGGAAATACTATGATCATGAGTGGGTAAATTATGATGAAATGAAGAAAGAGGAACACAGAAGAATGACAACAGAACCAGAGTGAAAGAAATGTCAAAAGTTCAAGAAATTTTCAAAAGAAAATTTCATATGTGAATAAAAACAAACTAAAAGGACAGAAAAATGTAGAAATACTAGTGGCTCTTCTTCCCTTTCCTCAAATATTAATATACTAATGATATTGACAAAGACTCTCTCCTTTGACCAAAACTTTAGGGAGGCTCTCCAGTCCTTTCTGACTAGAACCAAAACTTCAGGGTCCCTCTCCATCCTTGTAGAACTGTTAGATCAAAAATCCTGCCAGCCAGTTTACCAAAAATTCCCCACCCCAACATTGGTCTCTGACTACTGTTAATATCTGATCTCACCACTTGCCTTCAGCAATAAAACTATTAAGTCAGTACAGCCAGAAATCCCCAAATCCTTGATGTTTCCTCCTAGTGATTTCCCATCCACTCATCTCCAGAATGCTCCTTGGTTATAAATCTCCACTTGTATACTTTTCATGGGGAGCATGTAAAAAGAAAAACAAATCCTCACTTTATCTTGTTGGAATCAAACTGGAGTTCACTCTCTCTCTCTCTCTCTCTCACTATAAGACCCTATTGCAGTCGCTATACCTATCATCATGGCCTACCTTGAATAAAGTCTGCCTCACCATCTTTAACAAGTGAAATGATACAATTTTTCTTAAACATTTTGTATAATATAGTGTAGAAATGTAGGGGAAAGGAACACATCTGGAATAGATGATGAAAAGAAAATAAGTTAAATGGTAGGACTCAAGCATAACATTCAACTGAAAGCAATCACAGAACATAGGGGGAGTGCACTGAAGTAGAGCAACATCAGCCTCTGAGAAACCAGTGGGAGTCTATTAGAGGTAAAGGTGAGCAATAAGAAGTTGGAATCTAGAACTTTGATTCTTAAATTCTGTATGCTCTTCTATTGCTCTCAAAATGTATTTCTGGCTGGGCACAGTGCCTCACACCTATAATCCCAGAATTTTGGGAGGCCGAGGCAGGCAGATCACCTGAGGTCAGGAGTTTGAGACCAGCCTGGCCAACACAGTGAAACCCCGTCTCTACCAAAAATACAAAAATTAGCTGGGTGTGGTAGCCTGTAGTCCTAGCTACTCAAGAGGCTGAGGCACAAGAATCACTTGAACCTGAGAGACAGAGGTTGCAGTGAGCCAAGATCACACCTCTGGACTCCAGCCTGGGCAACAGAGCGAGACTCCATGTTGGAAAAAAACAAAAAAATATGTTCTTGCACCTTAACAAAAATTGCTTAAACTAAGATTATCACAACTATCTAGTAAAAGAAAAAGAATCATATGTAACTTAAGAACAAGAAAAAATATGTACTTTTTAATAAATTACTCATGCTCATTGAACAAACAAAATCAATCCACTGAGACCACATTCTTACCATTGCAGTAAGAAATCGGCACAAAGCTGGCCCATGCAAGAGAATGGGAGTTATCATGCAAATCAGTCTCTGCAAAAGCTCAGAGATTAGAGGCTTTTCTGGACAATTTGGTGGGCAGGAGGCTGGGGAATGGGTGTTGCTGATTGGTTAGAGATGAAATCATAGGGTTATAGAATGCGGTCCTCCATTCTCATGCACTGAGTCTGCCTCTGGTTGGAAACACAGGACCAGTTGAGCCATAAGTCACAAGTCCAGATAGAGTCAGTCTAAAAAAATCTCAAAAACATTATCTTAGATTCTACAATAGTGATGTTACTGATAAGCATAATTGGGAAAGTCACAAGTCTTGTGACCTCTGGCCATATGACTCCCAAACAGTAAGGGACTATAGAAGCTATGCCTATATTTTATCAGAGTTCACACCACTCCCACAAACCTATTCTTGTGGCCTTTCATTAGCTTTACAAAGGTGACTTTCAGTCCCTGAGCAAGGAAGGAGTTAGTTTTGGTTCTTTTACTGTTGTTTGTTTGGGGGGTTTTGGTTGTTTTTATGAGATGGGGTCTCACTCTGTCACCCAGGTTGGGGTGCAGTGGTGCCATCTCAGCTCAATGCAACCTCCACCTTCCTGAGCTCAAGCATCTTCCCACCTTAGCTTTCCAAGTAGCTGGAACCACAGGGGCATGCCACTACACCCAGCTAATTTTTTGCATTTTTGATAGAGACAGGGTTTCACCACATTGCCCAGGCTAGTCTCAAATTCCTGAGTTAAAGCCATCTGCCTGCCTCGGCCTCTCAAAGTGCTGGCATGAGCCACCACACTAGGCTGAGGAGGTTAATTTTAAGGAGGGACTATTATCATCCTTCTTTTCAAATTAAACTATAAACTAATTCCTCCCAAAGTTAGCTTGGCCTATGCCCAGTAATGACCAAGGAAGCAAAGTGGAGTCAACTATGTCAGATTTCTCTTACTCTCAAAATTATGTAACGGCAATTTCATTACTGGCACAATGACTATTCTACTGTATTTTTAATTTAATAATATTTACGGAACTCAAAGCTTTGAATGCACATGTCATCATATACATGTATATGCCTTTTGAACTTTTGATAAAAACACCATCTGACACAAAAATATGACTTCATTTCCTACACTGTCTTAAACAGCTTGGGAAGAAGTCTTGTTTGTGCAATTTTTAAAAACTTTCAAACTTCATTATCTCAAATTATATTTGAATTAATCCAGGAGTCAGCAAACATGTCTTGGAAAGATCTCGATAGTAAATATTTAAGATTTTGTGGGCCAGAGGTATATATTACAACTTTTCAACTCCACTGTTACAGCTTAAAAAAAGCTGTAGACAGTATGTAAATACATAGATATGTGTCTGCATTCCAATAAAACTTTAAAAAAACAGGTGGCAGTTCCGATTTGACCCAATGGCTGAACCATAGGCTACAATTTGCAGACCCCCTAATTGATATGTGAATTCATAAATTCATTAGATAATTTTAATCTAAATACTATAGTTTTACAATCCAGGTTGATTAATTTTTAAAAACTTGGCTCAATCTGTAAGTATTTTATTTAGGTATTTATCTAATAATTTATTGACACAAAAACTTTTGAGAACAAAAATTTTGCTTTGTTCAACATGGTACCTCTAGCAGCTGGAAAGGTCTCCGGCATATTATAGGATATATTTCCTATAATATGTAGGTGCTATTATATATATTTCCAGGTGCTATTATATATAATATATGTAATATGATAAATAATATATAACATATATTTATTTAATATAAAATATAACAAAATATAAATATATAATATATTTAATATAAACATATTTATTAAACATATAATTAATAATAAATATATTTATTAAATATATATTTAATATAACATATAAGACATAATTATATATTTTATATTAATATATATTATAACTATATAATATATTAAATATATTTAATTTGTACATAAATATATAATATATTTAATAAATATAATAAATTTGTTAAATATATTTTAATATATAATATTTATATTATATATTCATATACATCATATGTTATATAATAGTATATAATGTATTAAATATTATATAATTGATAAATATATCAATTATATATTTATATATTATATATTATATGATATATGATTATATAATTATATAATATATAATGTATGATACATAAATATATATTTATATTTTTATTATATGCTATATTTTATATTTTATAAATTTTCTATTTAATAAATAAATTTATATTTAATTTATAAATATATACAAGTTATATAATTATTAACTAAATATATATTTTGGTGGACGTTGACAGGGAACACATGCAAGCCAGTGTCTGTGGAATTGTGGGGCATGAACCCTACATCTACATGGCCTTGTTTTGGGTTTTCTTGGTGTTTAAACTAAGATTAAACTAAGATTTATTATAACTATCCAGTAAAAGAAAAAGAATCATATGTAACTTAAGAACAAGAAAAATTCTATTTAATAAATAAATAAATTTACTTTGTAATTCACCTGTTCCTTCACAAAGTGAAAGTTAATGAAACTTCTTTTCCAGGGAGTATACATTTGAAATATAGTTTTCTTTATAAAGTCTCTCAAAGTTGCTATGTTCTTCCCGCCTACATATCTAAATAAATATCCTGCTATTTATGCTGTAAATATGCTATAAATATATCTGCTATTCATCCTAGGCAAAGGATAAGTTATCTAGATTTCAAATCCCTAATTAAGAAACTAATTTTCTTGCTCAACAAAGTAACATTTTTTATGTATTATTTTTTAGTTTATTATTCTTTTTAAATTTCTTCTTTTTCAGTAGTCTGGAACATCACCCTCCTCCACCTCCCACAAGAATACTGCCTCCTTCTCATTGCATTCCTAATGTAAAAATACTAATTCTTCTTGAGGCAACAGGAATGATTCTGCCTATCAGAGAACAGGTCAAAACAAAAAGAAAAATATTTATATTTTCATATTCATTTTTAAATATTGCATATTCATTTTTATATACATTTTAAAAATAAATACTTGGCCACCAGCAAGCCAACTCTACCTAATGTTATAACAATGAGGCTGTTTGCTCCACTGTCCTGTCTCTTCTGAGTAGGAAGCCAGGACCCTTTCTCTTCAAATATTCAGTGCCCCAACTTGACCCCCTCTTTCTGTTTGCATGCAGCAAAGTCTCAGGGCACACATGAATGTTCTTCTGCTGGATAATCCCCCAGGGAGTAGGCAGCGTAGATGTAGGATTCATGCCCTACAGTTCCACAGACACTGGCTAGCACCAAAAAGCTCAACCTTGCTGCCTCTCCTGCAGACTTCCACTTCTCCATAAGCACATGCCCCCTCTACACCTCCACCTCAACTTCCCCTCCACACAAAACTTCAGTCACTCCCAACCACCCTCTGCTTCTTCCTAAACCCTTCAGCCCCTCCTGAGGTGGGGCAGTGGTCTTCAGTCTCTACCTCTATTTTCTCTCTAGTGCTGTTAATAGCATAAACAGTGTTTTACTCCCCTCAGAAGCTTTCCTTTTGATACTCATGAGCCTGCTTGAAAGTGAAAGAAACAAAACCATGCTTAATATTGACTTTCTTTCTTTGAGCATTCCTGTTTTGTTAGTAGCTTGGAACATCCTTCTTCCCCACTCCCGGCTGCCAAAAAAAAAAGTACTATTTTCTTCTCCCTTCTCATGCCTATTGTAACAATACATATTTTTGTTGAGACTACATGAATGATTCTGCTATCTGCATAAATGTCAAAAAGAAAAGGAAACATTAAATGTGCATAATAAAACCCAAGTCCTTGCCGTGACCTGAAGGCCCCTCCATAATCTGTTTTTTCTTATCTCTCTGACCTCATATCCTATGACTCTGCCCTTCTGCTCACTAGTCATACTGCCTTCTTCCTTTGTCTCAAACTTCCCAAACACGTTATCTCAGGTCTTTTGCACTTGCTGTGACCTCTATTTAGGGTTCTTCTTCCACAGACATATGCTAGCTCTTTCACTCTTTTACATACTTATTCTAAAGTCATTTTCTCAACAAAAGTTTTTCTTGCCACTTTGTGAAAATACAAATTCTCCTAACATTATATATCCTTCTTCCCGTTTTGTTTTGTTTCTTTCCAACTTATTAACATATTTGTATTGGTCTGTTCTCATATTGCTACAAAAAGATACCTGAGACTGGGTAATTTATGTATTTTATTTTATTTTTAAGATGGGGGTCTCACTCTGTTGCCTAGGCTGGAGTGCTGTGGTAGCTCGGCTCACTGCAACTCTGCCTCCCAGGTTCAAGCTCACCACCATGCCTGGCTAATTTTTGTATTTTTAGTAGAGATGGGGTTTCATCATGTTGGCCAGGCTGGTCCCAAACTCCTGACCTCAGGTGATCCGCCCTCCTTGGCCTTCCAAAGTGCTGAGATTACAGGCATGAGCCACCATGCCTGGCTGAGACTGGGTAATTTATAAAGAAAAGAAGTTTAATTGCTTATAATTCTGCAAGCTGTACAGGAGGTATGATGATGACACCTGTTTGGCTGCTAGGGAGGCCTCAGGAAACTTACAATCACAGCAGAAGGCAAAGGGGAAGTGAGATGTCTCACATGGCTAAAGCAGGAAAAAGAGAGTGAGATATGGAAGGTGCTATCACTTTTAAACAACCAGATCACATGAGAACTCACTCAGTTACTAGAACAGCACCAACAGGGAAATCTGCCCCCATGATCCAATCACCTCCCACCAGACCCTACATCCAACACTGGGGGTTACAATTTGACATGAGATTTGGACAGGAAAACAGATCTAAACCATATCATTTTGTACCTGACCCTTCCCAAACCTCATGTCCTTCTTACATTGCAAAATACAGTTATGCTTCCTGAACAGTCCCCTGAAGTCTTAACTCATTCCAGCATGAATTCAAAGGTCCAAAGTCTCATCTGAGATAAGGCTAGTCCCTTCTGCCTGTCAGCCTGCAAAATCAAAAACAAGTTTGTTACCTCCAGGATACAATAGGCATACAAGCTTGGGTAAATACTCCTGTTCCAAAAGGGAGAAATCAGCCAAAAGAAAGGGGTTACAAACTCATGCAAGTCTGAAACCCAACAGGGCAGTAATTACATCTCGAAACTCCAAAATAATCTCCTTTGACTCCATGTCCCACATCCAGGGCACACTGGTGCAAGGGGTGGGCTCCCAAGTCCTTGGGCAGCTCTGCCTCTGTGGCTCTGCTGGGTATAGCCCCCATGGCTGCTTTCATGGGCTGGCAGTGAGTGCCTGTGGGTTTTCCAGGGGCACAGTGCAAGCAGCAGTGGATCTAACATTCTGGGATCTGGAGGACAGTGGTCATCTTCTCAGAGCTCCACTAGGCAGTGCCCAGTGGGGACTCTGTGTGGAGCCTCCAACCACACATTTTCCCTCTGCACGGCTGTAGCAGAGGTTCCATATGAGGGTCCCACTCCTGCAGCAGGATTCTGCCTGGATATCCAGGCTTTTTCATACATCATCTGAAATCTAGGTAGAGGCTCCTAAGCCTCAACTCTTACACTCTGTACAGTGGCAGGCTTGACACCACATGGAAGTCACCGAGGCTTATGGCTTACAGCCTCTGAAGCAGCAACCTGATCTGAATCTGGGTCCCTTTGAGCCACAGCTGGAGCTGGAGCTGGAGTGGCCAGTATGCAGGGAGTGACGTCCTGAAGCCGGGCTGGGTGGCAGGGTCCTGGGCCTAGCCCACAGAATTATTCTTCCCTGCTAGGCCTCTAGGCCTGCGATGAAATAGACTGCAACAAAGGTATCTGAAATGCCTTCTAGGTTTCTCCCTTTTCTTGGTTATAAATATTCTGCTCCTCTTTATTTATGCAAATTTTTGCAGCCAGCTTGAATTCCTCCCCATAAAATGGGTTTTTCTTTTCTGCCACAAGGCTGGGCTCACAAATTTTTGAAACTTTTATGTTTTGCTTTCCTTTTAAATATAAGTTCCAGTTTCAGGTTATTTCTTTGCTCAGGTATATGAGCAAAGGTTGTTAGAAGTACCCAAGCCAGCTGAGCGTAATCCGAGCACTTTGGGAGGCCAAGGCAGGTGGATCATGAGGTCAAGAGATCAAGACCTTCCTGGCCAACATGGTGAAACCCCATCTCTACTAAAAACACAAAAATTAGCTGGGTGTGGTGGTGCACGCCTGTAGTCCCAGCTACTCATGAGGCTGAGACAGGAGAATCGCTTGAACCCAGGAGGCAGAAATTGCAGTGAGCCAAGATTGCACCACTGCACTCCAGCCAGATAACAGAGCAAGACTCGGTCTCAAAAAAAAAAAAAAAAAAGAAGCACCCACCAGGCCATATTTTGACACTTTGCTACTTAGAATTTCTTCTGCTGGATACCCTAAATCATCACTCTCAAGTTCAAAGTTCCAGAGATTTCTCAAGCAGGAGCACAGTGCTGCCAACCTCTTTGCTAATGCAAAACAAAAGTGACCTTTGCTCCAATTTCTAATAAGTTACTCATTTTTATCTGAGACCTCCTCAGATTTGGTCATTTGATCAGCTTCTGGGAAGGCCTCAGGAAGCTTTCGATCATGAAGGAGTGAGATGTCTCACATGGCCAGAAAAGGAGAAAGAGAGCAAGTAAAGGAGTGGGAGGGAGCTTCAGATATTTAAACAACCAGATCTCATGAGAACTCACTCACTAGCATAAGAACAGCACCAATGGGGAAATGTGTTCCCATGATCCAACACCTCCCACCAGGTTCCACCCCCAACACTGCGGATTACAATTTGACATGAGATTCGGGCAGAGACAAAGATCCAAACCATATCAATACTCTTTATCTTTTTATTATTTTATTCTGAGTCAGGTTTCCACCATCTCACTTGATTCAAACTCCTGGGTACACAGGATCTTCCTACCTCAGTGTATTAGTTCATTTTCACACTGCTGATAAAGACAAACCTGAGACTGGACAATTTACAAAAGAAAGAGATTTATGGGACCTACAGTTTCACATGGCTGGGAAGGCCTCACAATCTTTGTGGAAGGTGAAAGTCATATCTCACGTGAAGGCAGCAAGAGAGAGAAATGAGAGCCAAGCAAAATGGGTTTCCCCTTATCAAACCATCAGAGCTTGGGAGACAGTCACTACCACAAGAACAATATGGGGGAAACTGCCTCCATGATTCAGTTACCCCCACCAGGTCCCTATCACAACACATGGAAATTATGAGAGTAAAATTCAAGATGAAATTTGGGTGGGGACATGGAGAAAACCATATCATTCTGCCCCTGGCCCCTTCCAAATCTCATGTCCTTACATCTCAAAACCAATCATGCCTTCCCAACAGTCCCCCAAGTCTTATTTCAGCATTCACTCAAAATTCTACAGTCCAAAGTCTCATCTGAGACAAGGCAAGTCCTTTCTACCTATGAGCCTGTAAAATCAAAAGCAAGTTGGTTGTTTCCTGATATGATGGAAGCACAGGCATTGGGTAAATAGTCATTGCAAATGGGAGTAATTGGCCAAAACAAAGGGACTACAGTCCCCATCCATGTCGGAAATCTAGCAGGGCAGTCAAATCTTAAAGCTCCAAAATGATCTCCCTGACTCTATGTCTTATATCCAGATATGCTGATGCAAGAGGTGGTTCCCATTGTTTTGGGAAGCTCCACCCCTGTGGCTTTGCAGGACACAGTCTCCCTCACTGCTGCTTTCATGGGCTGGGATTGAGTGTCTGTGGCATTTCCAGGTGCACAATGCAAGCTGTCGGTAGATCTACCATTCTGTGGTCTGGAGGATTGTGGCCCTCTTCTCGCAGCTCCACTAGGCAGTGCCCCAGTAGAGACTCTATGTGGAAGCCTCGACCCCACATTTCCCTTCTGCACTGCCCTAGCAAAGGTTCTATGAGCCCCAGCAGCAAACTTTTGCCTGGGCATCCAAGTGTTTCCATACAACCTCGGAAATCCAGGCCGATTCCCAAACCCCAATTCTCTCCTTCTGTGCACTTGCAGGATAAACACCATGTGGAGGCTGCCAAGGCTTGGGACTTGCATCCTCCGAAGCCACAGCCAAGCTCTACATTGGCCCCTTTCAGTCACAGCTGTAGCAGCTGGAATGTATGGCACCAAGTCCCTAGGCTGCACACAGCACAGGGACCCTACCATTTTCTCCTAGGCCTCCAGGCCTGTGATGAGAGGGGCTGCTAGGAAGACCTCCGACATGCCCTGGAGACATGTTCCCCATTGATTTTGGGATTAACATTTGGCTCCTCAATACTTATGCAAATTTCTGCCGCTGGCTTGAATTTCTCCTCAGAAAATGGGTTTTTCTTTTCTATTACATTGTCAAGCTGCACATTTTCCAAACTTTTATGCACTGCCTCCCTTATAAAACTGAATGCCTTTAAGAGCACCCAAGAAACCTTCTTTTGAATGCTTTGATGCTTAGAAATTTCTTTGGTCAGATACTCTAAATCATCTAAGTTCCACAAATCTCTAGGTCAGGGGCAAAATGCCACCAGTCTCTTTGCTAATATGTAACAAGAGTCATCTCTGCTCCAGTTCCCAACAAGTTTCTCATTTCCATCTGAGACCACCTCAGCCTGGACTTTATTGCCCATATCATAATCAGCATTTTGGACAAAGCCATTCAACAAGTCTTTAGGAAGTTCCAAACTTTCCCACATTTTCCTGTCTTCTTCTGAGCACTCCAAACTGTTCTAAACTCTTTCTGTTACCCAAAGTTGCTTCCACATTTTTAAGTATCTTTTCAGTAACACCCACTTCTGGTGCCAATTTACTGTATTAGTCTATTTTCATGCTGATGATAAAGACATAGATGAGACTGGGTAATTTATAAAAGTATGAAGTTTATTGGACTTACAGTTCCACGTGGTTGGGGAGGCCTCACAGCCTTGGTGGAAAGTGAAAGTCATGTCTCACATGGCAGCAGCAAGAGAGAGAGAAATGAGAGCCAAGTGAAACGGTTTTCCCTTATCAAACCATCAGATCTCGTGAGACTTAGTCACTATCACAAGAACAGTATGGGAGAAACCGGCCCCCAAGATTCAATTATCTATCACTGGGTTCCTCCCACAACACTTGGGAATTATGGGAGTACAATTCAAGATGAGATCTGGGTAGGGACACAGAACAAAACCATATCATTCAGCTTCCCAAGTAGCTGGGACTACAGGCACACATTACTGCTGCCAGCCTTTCTGCCTTATTTATTTTGTATTGCCTATAGTCTCTTCTGCCAGAAAGTAGTTTACATGAGGGCCAAATTTTCTCTGTTTTATTATTGCATCCCTGGGACCTAGAACAGTGCCTGACATGCTGAAGGCACTTCATAAATAGTTTAATATTTATTGAATGAATATCGTCAAGGAAAATATAGACAATATGATCAATATCACAATTCTCTAAAAGCAAGAAAGAGGCAATGGTTTAACACATGCTTTCAGATGACCTTACTGTGTTCACTGAAATAGACAAAACACTCTTCTGTTTTATATAGACAGTTTTATAATGGCAAGTGTATGATGTTGTAACGACAGTGGTCGGAAACATAATGTTTTTTTTTTATACAGCCACAGAATCCTGATTATTTTCTAGTATAGTGGGAGTCCCAGAAATACAAATAAGTTCATAACCACACATGGCAGGCATCATATTACACTCTGAGATAAAACTGACAAGATTATACAGATAGTATGTTGCTGTGTTTCATTTATCAACAATTCCTCCATGACTACTGTCTCCTTTACCTGCTCCACCAAAACTAAATTCTGACTTATAGTCACCATTGCTAATTGATATGTTGTGTAGAATAGCCATTTTAAAAGATAAACACTTACATATTTTATAATTTGTATACGGATATTATGACTCATCTCATGACATCTAGAAAAGGACAAATCATTTAACAGAGCTCTGATAAAGCTTCTTTTATGAATAATTTTTGGTATTCTACTGCATGGAGTCTCACTAGTTATCTAGCAACTACGTTAGACTTTTAACACAGATATTTAGAATGTACTAGAATGTTTTGTAATAGCAACTTCTCCAGGGATACAGACTCAAATGTCTTTAGGTTTTGCTATAATTAAATTGTGCCTCAACTTGTCAAGGTCATGTCCAGCTGCACCATAGCTTCAAAGGATTGAGATGAGCACTTGGAAATAATTGCACAGAATACAATGTGATTGTTGGATTTTGGTCATCTCTGTCCTCATAGCGGAACTGAAACAACATAGGTGCCCTTCAGTATGAGGTGTTTTAAACCCGGCACCAAAAAATAAATTAATTAAAAATAAAAGCAAATTCTGCTGTGTGGAAATGAACTAGAAACAATACAGTAACACTTGAAGACAAGCCAAACACTCAGAGCCATGGAGCTGCCATATTATCACCTGCATAAGCATCTGACACATCAGCAAATACACTCACTGCTCTGTCCCAATCACAAATTGATAATAGACCACTCCTCATTGTTTACCTCACTGTACACAAGTTTTCAGGTGCATACAACTTGCTAAGGTGTATAACTCTCCAATGGTTATGTTGAGTTCTTTTCTTTCCCTTCCCTTTCTTTTATTTTCCTTTTTTTTTTTTTTTTTGAAATGAAGTCTCACTCTGTCACCCTGGTTGGAGTGCAGTAATGTAATTTCAGCTCACTGCAACCTTCGCTTTGTGGGTTCAAGCAATTCTCCTGCCTCAGCCTCCCCAGTAGCTGGGATTACAGGCACCTGCCACCACGCCCAGATAATTATTGTATTTTCAGTAGAGACAGAGTTTCACCCTGTTGACCAGGCTGATCTGGAACTCCTGACCTTACGTGATCCACCTGCCCCAGCCTCCCAAAGTGCTGGGATTACAGGCGTGAGCCACCAAGGAATTTTTGTTTTGTTTTGAGACAGAGTCTCCCTCTGTGGCCCAGTCTGGAGTGCAGTGGCATGATCTTGATTCACTGCAACCTATGCCTCCCAGGTTTAAGTGATTCTTGTGCCTCAGCCTCCCACGTAGCTGAAAATATAGGCATGGGCCACCACACCTGGCTAATTTTTGTATTTTTAAGTGAGATGGATTTCATCATGTTGGCCAGACTGGTCTCAAACTCCTGGACTCAAATGATTGGCCCACCTCAGCCTCCCAGACTGCTGGGATTACAGACGTGAGCCGCCACGCCCAGCCCCCAGTGGTCATATTGAATGCTAAAATAATTAACACCAACATATTATGCAATGTGAGTTGACCAAGTTGACCAGGTGGCTGTGGTGCTTTGGTGAATTACAACCTGGTGAGCTTACTCTCTATCTTTAAGTGGTACTGTAGCAATTCAATCATGTTTTCAGTATTTTGCTTCTAAACAAATCTTGATTTCTGATATTCTTGTAAAAGAATTTTACTCCCACGAGGGAAGAGATTACATCCCCAGATAAGAGTCCTATATTCATTAACTAATGTATCAAATATAAACACACCTATAATACATCTACCATGGTCCTGAAATGTGGGTGCTATAAAGAAGGGGTACATAGAAATAAAAGACATAGACTCTGTCCTAGATAGAAAATGGAAAAAGCAGAATTTCCAAAGGGCATTTTAAATTTGTGATTATGACATTTTGGGTTGAATGATTGAAAAAATAAAAATAAGAATAATATGTAATTAATAACAAATGCTAATTTAATAAATACAGGTGAAGTTCAAAAAGTGAAGCAATTTTCCTGAGTAGATATTCAACAAAGGTTTTATATGTAATACTGCTCTTATTTGTAATGCTGTTGAAGGTTTTCTCAAGTAAGAATTTGGGAACAAATGTGCTTTATCTGATGGAAGAAAATGTTTCAATTACTGCTAGTTGTATTATTTTTAAATAATGAGATTTTTTTTTAATTTTGGTGATATCTATTATTATGTCAGGCTTCTCCACATCAAGTCATAAAGAGATTCTATAGTTCAATTGAATAAGTATGCAAAGTGACATAACAGTAAAATAATTTACATAAAGGACATTTTCTTTCAGATTTCATTTTTATATAACATTATTATAACTCACATTTTTTGGGGTTATGGCATTTTGTATATATCATCTCTAACACTTTCATCAGCAACTAGACAGGATTCTTACCTCCTTTCTCTTCAAACGAATGAATTTAAGCTCGGTGATAGCAAATGGCCTCTCCAATGCAACACAGCTAGTAACTAGTCAAGTCAGATTTGTTCCAAGTCCAGTTGGAACTTAGGGAGGACTGAGGTGGAGTCTGTGAAAACTCTGTGACTGGAGACAGAATATTTCTATTGAAAAATTAGGAATCATACTTCTATTTGGTAGAATTATTTTTAAATTGAGCTTTAATAAAGAGCAGCTATTATTATTTAATTCTATTGACTCTATAATACATGCAGTTCTGTAGGAGAACCAGGCAATTGTCAAAAAGCATTGACTGGCATCTAAAACAACTTATAAAATAATTCAAGGATCCCAGTACTTTGAGAGGCCAAGAGGCATGAGGACTGCTTGAGCTCAACCTGGGCAATGTGGTAAAAACCCATGCATACAAAAAAATACAAAAAAAAAAAAATTATCCAGGCATGGCAGTGAATGTGGGAGGTGGAAGCAGGTGGATCATCTGAGCCCAGAAGTTTGAGGCTGTAGTATGAATGAAAGAAAGAAAAGAAAAAGAGTGTAATTCAATATATTTGTTTTAATTTCCTAAACACCATGAAAAGGGCACATAATTTTCTTTAGAATAATTCCCACATTATATTCTCTCTTTATTTTTATTTTTATTTTTTGCCCATTCACCTCCTGACATTTTCTTCAGTATCTCTCTTTTCCAAAATGATAGGGAAAATCTCTTTCACTAGTCTTAAATCTTCATTTCATTGTTCTTCTCTTCTTCCTAGCTCCTCTTGATCTCGGACCTGAAAAACAGTTCCACCACACCTGACTGGTAATAATAACAAAACCTTCTTGAGTTTGAGGCAGTGTTTCTTGACCTTATTTTACCACTTCTTCCCTAAAACATGTTTAGTCATTTTTTTTTCTGTAATTGTCCCTGTTATAAAATTTTAATACCAGTTACACTATGTATCTGTTTTTACACTGTCACCTCTTGAAGTGTGACAAAAAATTATAGTTAAAATGCTCCCCCTACCACCATCCAACTGAAGAACCAGTTTTTGCCTCCTTGGGGAGATTATCACCTTTGTTGAGAATGCAGTTGAAAGTAGTTTTTTAACCTCAGCATTATTCACATTTTGGGTCAGACAATTATAATTTTATATGTATATATTATTATACTTTAAGTTCTGGGTTACATGTACAGAATGTGCAAGTTTGTTACACAGGCATACATGTAGGCATGGTGGTTTGTTGCACCCATCAACCTGTCATCTACATTAATGCTCTCTCCTGCAGTCCTCCACCCCTGAACAGGAGATGTATGTTGTTCCCCTTCCTGTGTCCATGTGTTCTCATTGTTCAACTCCCACTTATGAGTGAGAACATGCAGTATATGTTTTTCATTCTTGTGGTAGTTTGCTGAGAATGATGGTTTCCAGCTTCATCCATGTCTCTGCAAAGGACATAAATTCATCCTATTTTTATGGCTGCATAGTATTCCATGATGTGTATGTGCTACCTTTTCTTTATCCAGTCTAACACTGATGGGCATTTGGGTTGGTTCCAAGTCTTTGCTATTGTGAACAGTGCTGAAATAAACATATGTGTGCATGTGTCTTTATAGTAGAATAATTTATAATCCTTTGGGCATATACCCAGTAATGGGATTGCTGGGTCAAATAGTATTTTTGGTTCTAGATCCTTGAGAAATTGCCATACTGTCTTCCACAATAATTTAACTAATTTACATTCCCACCAACAGTGTAAAAGTCTTCCTATTTCTCCACATCCTCTCCAGCATCTGTTGTCTCCAGATTTTTTAATGATCGCCATTCTAACTGGCGTGAGATGGTATCTCACTGTGGTTTTGATTTGCATTTCTCTAATGACCAGTAGAATGAGCATTTTTTTATACATTTATTAGCCACATTCATGTCTTCTTTTGAAAAGTATCTGTTCATATCCTTCACCTACTTTTTATGCAATTTTTTTTCTTGTATATTTGGTTAAGTTCTTTGCAGATTCTAGATATTAGCCCACTGTCGGATATATTGCAAAAATTTTCACCCATCCTTTGGGTTTCCTGTTCACGCTAATGACATTTTCTTTTTTTTCTTTTGTTTTGCTGTGCAGAAGCTCCTTAGTTTAATTAGGTCCCATTTCTCAATTTTGGCTTTTGTTGCCATTGCTTTTGGTATTTTAATCATGAAGTATTTGCCCATACCTATGTCCTGAATGGTATGGCCTAGGTTTTCTTCTAGAGTTTTTATGGTTTTGGGTCTTATGTTTAAGTCTTCAACCCATCTTGAGTTAATTTTTGTAGGTGTAAGGAAGGGATCAAGTTTCAGCTTTCTGCATATGGCTAGCCAGTTTTCCCAATACCATTTATTAAAAAGGGAATCCTTTCCCCATGGCTTGTTTTGTCAGGTTTGTCAAATATCACATGGTTGTAGATGTATGGTGTTATTTCTCAGGCCTCTGTTCATTCCATTGGTCTATATATCTGCTTTGATGGTACTTGTGTACCAGGCTGTTTTGGTTACTGTAGCCTTGTAGTATAGTTTGAAGTCATGTACCATAATACCTCAAGTTTTGTTCTTTTTGCTTAGGATTGTCTTGACTATGTGGGCTCTTTTTTGATTCCATATGAAATCTAAAGTAGTTTTTTTCTAATTCTGTGAAGAAAATTAACGGTAGCTCAGTGGGAATAGCATTGAATCTGTAAATTACTTTGGGCAATATAGCCATTTTCATGATACTGATTCTTCCCAACCATGAGCATGGAATGTTTCTCCATTTGTTCGTGTCCTCTCTTATTTCCTTGAGCAGTGGTTTGTAGTTCTCCTTGAAAAGTTCCTTCACATCCCTTGTAAGTTGTATTCCTAGGTAATTTATTCTCTTTGTAGCAACTGTGAATAAAAGTTCACTCATGATTTGCCTCCCTGTTTGTCTATTACTGGTGTATAAAAATGCTTGTGATTTTTGCACATTGATTTTGTATCCTGAGCCTTTGCTGGAGTTGCTTATCAGTTATGGAGATTTTGGGCTGAGACAATGGGATTTTCTAAATATACAATCATGTCATCTGCAAAAAGAGACAATTTGACTTCCTCTATTTGAATAACTTTTACTTCTTTCTCTTTTCTGATTGCCCTGGCCAGAATACTATGTTGAATATGAGTGGTGAGAGAGGGCATCTTTGTCTTGTGCCAGTTTTTAAAGGGAATGCTTCCAACTTTTGCCCATTCAGTATGATATTGGCTGTGGGTTTGTCATAAATAACTCTTATTATTTTGAGATATGTTCCATCAATACCTAGTTTATTGAGAATTTTTAGCATGAATGGGTATTGAATTTTATCAAAGGCTTTTTCTGCATCTATTGAGACAATCATGTGGTTTTTGTCATTGGTTCGGTTTATGTGATGGATTACATTTATTGATTTGCATATGTTGAACCAGCCTTGCATCCCATGGATGAAGCTGGCTTGATTGTGGTGGATAAGCTTTTAATGTGCTGCTGGATTTGGTTTGCCAGTATTCTATTGAGGATTTTTACATCAATGTTCATCAAGGATACTGGCCTTAAATATTCTTTTTTTGTTGTGTCTCTGCCAGGTTTTGGCATCAGGAAGATACCGGCTTCATAAAGTGAGTCAGGGAGGAGTCCCTCTTTTTCTAATGTTTGGAATGATTTCAGAAGGAATGGTATCATCTCCTCTTTGTATCTCTGGTAAAATTCGGCTATGAATCCATCTGGTCCTGGGGTTTTTTTGGTTGGTAGGCTATTAATTACTGCCTCAATTTCAGAGCTTGTTATTGTCTCTTCAGGGATTCAACTTCTTCCTAGTTTAGTATTGGGAGGGTGAATGTATCCAGGAATTTATCCATTTCTTCTAGATTTTCTAGTTTATTTACATAAAGGTGTTTATAGTATTTTCAGATGGTAGTTTATATTTCTGTGGGATCAGTGGTAATATCCCCTTTATCATTTTTTATTGTGTCTCTTTGATTTTCTCTCTTTTATTCTTTATTAGTATGGCTGGCAGTCTATCTATTTTGTTGATCTTTTCAAAAAACCAGCTTCTGAATTCACTAATTTTTTGAAAAGTCTATCCTTTCTCTCTGGTTGCCATTAACATTTATTCCTTCATTTCAACCTTGGTGAATCTGACAATTATGTGTGTTGGGGTTGCTCTTCTCAAGGAGTGTCTTTGGTTTCTCCGTATGTCCTGAATTTGAATGTTGGCCTGTCTTGCTAGGTTGGGGAAGTTCTCCTGGATAATATGCTAAAGTGTGTTTTCCAACTTGGTTCCATTCTCCCCATCCCTTTCAGGTACACAAATCAAACATAGGTTTGGTCTTCTCACATAGTCCCATGTTTCTTGGAGGCTTTGTTCATTTCTTTTCATTTTTTTTTTCTTTAATCTTGTCTTTATGCTTTATTTCATTAAGTTGATCTTCAACCACTGATATACTTTCTTCTGCTTGATCAATTTGGCTATTGATACTTGCATCTGCTTCACGAAGTTCTCATGCTGTTTTTTTCAGCTCCATTGGGTCATTTATATTCTCTAAACTGGTTAATCTAGTTAGCAATTTCTCTAACATTTTGTCAAGGTTCTTAGCTTCCTTGCATTGGGTTAGAACATGTTTCTTTAGCTCGAAGGAGTTTGTTATTATCCACCTTCTGAAGCCCACTTCTGTTAATTTGTCAAACTCATTTTCCATCCAGTTTTGTACCCTTGCTGGTGAGGAGGTGCATTCTTTTGGAGGAGAAGAAGCGTTCTGGTTTTTGGAATTTTCAAACTTTTTGCATTGGCTTTTCCTCATCTTTGTGTATTTATCTACTCTTGGTCTTTAATGTTGGTGAGCTTCAGATGGAGTATCTTTGTGGGCATCATTTTGGTTGGTGTTGATGGTGTTCCTTTCTGTTTCTAGTTTTCTTTCTAACAGTCAGTCCCTCTGATTCAGGTCTGCTGGAGTTTGCTGGAGGTCTACTCCAGACCCTGTTTTCCTGGGTGTCACCAGCAGAGGCTGCATAACAGCAAAGATTGCTGACTGTTTCTTCCTCTGGAAGCTTCATCTCAGAGGGCATCCACCAGATGCCAGTTGGAGCTCCTCTGTATGAGGTGTCTGTTGATCCCTGATGGGAGATGTCTTTCCATCAGGAGCCATGGGGGTCAGGGACCCACTTAAGAAGGCACCAGCAGAGCTCCAGCACTGTGCTGGGAGATTGGCTGCTCTCTTCAAAGCCAGCAGGCAGGAACATTTAAGTCTGCTGAACTGTGCCCACAGCTTCTCATTTCTCCAGATGGTCTGTTCCAGGAAGATGGGAATTTGATTTATAAGCCCCTGACTGAGGCTGCTGCCTTTCTTTTCCAGATGCCCTGCCCAAAGAAAAGGAATCTAGACAGGCAGTCTGGCCACAGTGGCTTTTCCAAGCTGTAGTGGCTCCACCCAGTTCGAACTTCCCAGCAGCTTTCTTCATACTGTTAGGGAAAAGCCACCTACTCTAGCCTCAGTAATGGCAGACGCCCCTCCCACCACCAAGCTCTAGCATCCCAGGTCGACTTAAGACTGCTGTGCTGGCAGCGAGAATTTCAAGCCAGTGGATCTCAGTTTGCTGGGCTCTGTTGGGGAGGGATCTACTGAGCTAGACCACTTGGCTTCTGGGCTTCAGCCCCCTTTCCAGGGGAGTGAACGGTTCTGTCTCGCTGGTGCTCCAGGTGCCAGGGGTATGAAAAGAAAAAATAACTGCAGTTAGATCAGTGTCTGCCATATGGCTGCCTAGTTTTGTGATTGAAACCCCGGGACCTGGTGACATAAACACCGGTGGGACTCCCCTGGTGTGCGAGTTGTGAATATTGTGGGAAAGGCATAGTATCTGGGCCAGAGTGCACAGTTCCTCAGGCCACAGTCCCTCACAGCTTTCCTTGGCTAGGGGAGGGAGTTCCCCAACCCCTTGTGCTTCCCGGGTGAGGTGATACCCCACACTGCTTCGGCTCACCCTCCGTGGGCTTCACCCACCCACTATCTAATCAGTCCCAATGAGATGAGCTGGGTACCTCAGGCAGAAATGCAGAAATCACCTGCCATCTGCATTGGTCTCCCTGGGAGCTGCAGACCATAACTGTTCCTAATCAGTCATCTTTCTCTCTCTGGGTCAGACAATTTTTAGCCATAGGATTCTATCTTGTGAAGTTTGGCATATTTTACAGAATGCCTAGTCTATATCCAATAGATTCCAGTAGTAGCTCCCAATTTTGACCAAAAAAAGTACCCAAAATGTTCCCAGATATCACCAAATGTACCCTAGAGCATACAATTACCCTTGGATAGAACCACTAATGAAGATGGAAAGAAAGGTGAATGAATATGCAAATGATCAAAAGTAAAGAGAAAAAAACCTGAACATTTATATAATAAAAATTTTTATTTTATCCTCTTTTAGTGTGAAGTGCAATATGCAGTATAATTTACTGAGAATACAAAAATACAAATTTCTAACAAGGCCCAGAATTTTCTTTAGGAGGATTTTCAAAGAAGAGACAGAAATCACTTTACTTCAAGAAAGTGAGATCTTATAATGGCAACAGAAAGTATTATGCATTAATGGATTTACAATACATCTTAAAAATTGAGAGCCACCATTTGGGTGGGAGTTTAGTGAAGCTATATCTAATTTTTCTCACACCTGAGCCACCATTAAAACTATGATGAAAGGCCCAGGGTCGGTGTCTGATGCCTGCAATCCCAGTACTTTGGGAGGCCAAGGAGAATGAATCACTTGAGGCCAGGAGTTCAAGACCAGCCTGGCCAGCATGGTGAAACCCCATTTCTACTAACAATATGAAAATTAGCCAGGTGTGGTGGTGCATGCCATGGTCCCAGCTACTTAGAGGGCTGAGGCAGAAGAATTGCTTGAACCCAAGAGGCGGAGGTTGCAGTGAGCTGAGATCACACCACTGTACTCTAGCCTGGGTGACAGAGCAAGACCCAAATCTCAAAAAACAAAACAATAAACAAGCAAACAAAAACTATGATAAAAGGATTTTTTTTTTTTTTAGACATAACCTCACAATGTAGGGAAAAAATGAGAATTTCCATTTAGAAAGCAGATGGAAGAGTAGTTACTGATTTAACAGATCTGAGATACTGAAATTTAGGCCAATAAGAGGAAAACACAGGACTAACGCAAGTTGCATGACAGAACCTTTAAATGCTCAGGAATTAGAGCTTATCTCTGGAAAGGGAGTAAAGGGGACAAAACTACAAGGCAAAATATGTGAAAGCAGTTTGAAAAGCAACTAGATCTCAAGATCTCTTTCTGTATCGCCTGTTTCTTGGGGGCTAGTCCTCTCATTCTCTAACAGGAGATTGAAGGTTTATTCTCAAGAGAGGCTAAAACAGAAGCTACTTCAACCGTGGTAAGAAAGCCCGGCTGAAGGCAAGGGTACTGTTCAAACAAAAATGGGAGGATAAGACTCATAAGCCTGCGAAGTGATGAATGCTGACATACCACCACCGCCGCCGCCACCAGATATTCCAACAGATTTTGGAAGAGGAAAAACTTAAAGACTCGAAAAATTACTCTATTAAGTAATCCTGTCTGTGAATCTCCAAGTTAAGACCCACCTATGATCTCAGGGCCACCATACAGCTTTTTAGTCTCCATTCTCAATCGAAAGCAGCCCACCAGGGCTTGCGAGGCATCTGAGAAATGCAGAGAAGAGGGAAGGCAAGAGAAACAACTTGCAAGAGAGACAAATTAGGAAATAGAATAATTCAGAGATAAACTATAGAGGCTAAATCAAGTCCACCTTGAGAGCTAATCTACCATGTTGATGTCTGATTAAGCCCAGCTCTGAGAATGCCTCTAAGAATTCTGCTTTAGTTACTGTTAATGTTGTTGGTCATGACAAAAAAAGAAAAAGAAAAATAGGGAAAAAAAAGACTTACTGTTAATGTGTACCTTACCTTTCGGTGGAATTTTACATCAATTCCTGCATGAGGAAAAACTCTCCGTGTTCTTCCTGTGCTCTCACATCACCACAATAATCATCAACACAGAAAAGATTGTGACCAAAGGTGTGGAGGTTTCCCCCAATACACCAAGCCACTGACGCCAGCCAGTGTCCCCCAATTCAATTCCCACACCATCAACCTGGAGATTGTGTCAGATGCCACAGGTTAAGGCCACAGTCCCAAGATTGTCCTCCTCACTCCGACACCAGTCACAAGTCTAGGCTTCTGGTGCTTCTGACCTACCCACTTCAAGTTGAAGCTTCCATCATCAAACTCTGTCTTCAATTCATTTGCTGAAGCAGCTCAGAGAACTCAGGAAGACACATTTAGAGGTTTGTTATAAAGAATATGTCAAAGGATATAGATGAAGAGATGTGTACAATGAGGGATGCAGAAAGGAGCACAGGGCTTCCATGCCTTCCCTGGATCTGCCACCCTCCAGAAACCTCCAAAAGCTCTCCAAACCCTGGGTTTTTATAGAAGCTTCAAGATGTCAGCATTTCTTCTCGAAGTGAATAGGGTGGGACCCTCTCTGCAGAGGTTCTTAAGACCCACAATCAGAAAGGTGTGGAAGATTAAAGTCCTGACTTAGGGTAGGACAAAGGAAGGGAGGAGAGAAAATCTGTTTTCTGAGGCCTGCCTCTGAGACTTTACTGTGGAACACAAGTGAAAAAGTCTGTCAGTCATCTCTTATGAGAAAAAGAATGAGAAAAGGAACAGAGTGTTATAGGAAAGAATTTCAGAAGACAGAAAAAGAGGTTTGGGGAATAAGAACAAAATAGGAGGGGAAAAAAGCTCAGTAGGATTGGAAAATAGAGTTCGTGAAATTTTCCAGAGTAGAATAAGAAGAAAGATAGTTATTAGAAGAAAAAAGGCAGTAAAACTGCAGGGCAGTCTAGAAGCACTAACATGAATGACAGAAATTTCACAGAGAAAAGACAATATAAGGAGAAATTATCAATAAACAACTCATAAAAACTCCCTGAATTAAAGTTCATGAATATACAGATCAAAGAACCATTCAAAACTTACTCAATGAATAAAAATATACCCATATCAAAGCAGAGTTTGTGAATTTTTTGAACACTAATGGCAAAGAGAAGATTCTATAAAGTTTAAGAAAAAGACAACTTTAAAAACCTCATTGTGAAATCAGAAGTGTAAGCATAGCATCAGATTTCTCAATAGCAACACTAGGAGCTGCGAGATTGCAGCAATTCCCCCAATATTGTAGAAAGAAATTATTTCCAACTTACAATTATATACCTAGCCAAACTATTGAGTATAAGGAAATAAGGAAGACATAAAAATTTAGGAAACTAAATTAAATATTTAATCTTCTTTATACCATTATTGAAGAAGTTGGCAGAAGATGTGATCCACCTAAATTAGAAAGTAAATAAAGAGTGGATGCAGCTGGGTGCAGTAGCTCGTGCCTATAGTCCTAGCACTTTAGGAGGTTAAGGCATGCAGATCACCTGAACCCAGGATTTTGACACCAGCATGGACAACCTGGCAAAATCCTGTCTACAAAAAATAAATAATTAGCTCGGTGTAGTGGTGCATGCCTGTGGTCCCAGCTACTTGGGAGACTGAGGCAGAAGAATCACTGGAGCCCATGAGTTCGAGGCTACAATGAGGCAGGATTATACCACTCCAGTCTGGGCAATAGAGTGAGACTCAATGAAAGAAAAAGCAAGCAAGAGAGAGAGAAGGAAGGAAGGAAGGAAGGAAGGAAGGAAGGAAGGAAGGAAGGAAGGAAGGAAGGAAGGAAGGAAGGAAGGAAGGAAGGAAGGAAGGAAGGAAGGAAGGAAGGAAGGAAGGAAGGAAGGAGAGAAAGAAAGAGCAAGAAAGCAAGAAGGGAGGGAGGGAGGAGGTGGGAGAAAGAGAGAAAGAAGAAAGAGAGAGAGGGAGGGAGGGAGAATCAAAGAAAGGAAGGAAGGGAAGAAGGGAAAGAAGGAAGGAGAGAAAGAAGAAGACTGGATGCAAGAAATAAGAGATCTGATCCAGAATTGAGAAAGGAATTTCCAAATGAATGGTGATGGGATATCCCAGATCTATAGCTGTGCACCAGATATATAGGGGAGCTAATGACAATCAGAGGAGCCAAAAGGCCTTCAGGCGGGAGGTCTCCAAGATGAGGGCAAGGAGTGACCTCATGAATCTGAACACATTTGACAACTGAGAGACTCTTGGCTTTAATTTGGCCAGGCACAGTGGCTCATACCTGTAATCCCAGCATTTTGAGAGGTTGAAGCTGGAGGATTGCTTGAGTCTAGGAATTCAAAACCAGCCTGGCAACATAGTGAAACCCTGTCTCTATCCATGTATACACACACACACACACACACACACACACACATTTATATTTACATGTATAAATATAAATATATAAATACATTTATATGTAAAGAAAAATAAGTGAATATATATATATATAAAGAAAAATAAATAAATACAAATAAAATTTAAAAGAATCAGCGTAAATTGATAAGGAAACAGAAAACCAACGAACAAATGCCAAGGCTATTATTAACTCTGTGAAAGAAGTTATGAGTAACATTTAAATTGTCATAAGATGAAGTTTGGATTCCTAGAAAAAGAAATTGTCATAACAGTGTAGATAGTGATCTAACAAGATATTTTCACTGAAGCAAAAGTATTATATAACTAAACAGGGAGGTGAGGAAATAGGAAAAGTGCAAATATGAGACTTGGGATGAGGAAGGCCGCCAGGTGATCAAAAAACAGCGAAATGTCTGAAAGTCAGGAAACAATGCCTAAAAACAAAATAATAGGAAGGAGCCACATAAAAATGTAATTTAGAGATATGGAGGTCAATAGACAAAGAATCAGCTGTTATAAGAACTAAAAATTACTTTTTCTGGAATCAAGGAAATGGAGATTAGAGACAGAAGTAGACTAGTGTTTATATAGCTTTATGCAACTATGAATTTTCAAATAATTTGCATGTATATGAGGAAAGATGTACTTTTTTTCTGTCCTTTATGAACAAAGGAAAAAGATGCTTTCAAAAAAATCAATGTGGCCAGGCACGGTGGCTCACACAGGTAATCTGAGCACTTTGGGAGGCCAAGGCAGGGGAATCACCTAAGGTCAAGAATTCAAGACCAACCTGACCAACATGAAGAAACCCCGTTGCTACTAAAAATACAAAAATTGGCCAGGCACGTACCTGTAATCCCAGCTACTCAGGAGGCTGAGGCAGGAGAATTGCTTGAACCCAGGAGGCAGAGGTTGCAGTGAGCCAAGATCGTACCACTGCACTCCAGCCTGGGTGACAAGAGTAAGACTCAGTCTCAAAAAAAAAAAGAATCCCAAATACAATACGATTTTATTAGCTATAGTCCTCATGTCGTGCATGAGATCTCTAGTCTTGTTCATCCTACATACCTGCTAGTAATTTGTGTTCCCTGACCTTCATCTCCCATTTCCTCCCCTCCACTGCCCCCGAGCCAACCTGATAACCATTGTTTAACTTTTTATTTCTGTATAAATGATTTTTTTAGATTGTACATATAAATGAGATCATTCAATATTTGCAATATTTTTCTTTTCTTTTCTTTTCTTTTTTTTTTTTTTTTTTAGATGGAGTCTCACACTGTTGACCAGGCTGGAGTGCAGTGGTATGATCTTGGCTCACTGCAAACACCACCTCCCAGGTTCAAGCAATTCTCCTGCCTCAGCCTCCGAAGTAGCTGAGACTGCAGGCACCCACCACAACACCCAGCTAATTTTTTGTATTTTCTTTTTCTTTTTCTTTTTTTAAGAGATGGGGTTTGACCTTGTTGGTCAGGGTGGTTTCGAACTCCTGACCTCAGGTGATCCACCCACCTTGGCCTCCCAAAGTGCTGAGATTACAGGCGTGAGCCACCATGCCCAGCCTAATTTTTAATATTTTTTTAGTAGACACAGTGTTTCACTATGTTGACCAGGATGATCTCAAACTCCTGACCTTGTGATCTACCTGCTTTGCCCTCCTAAAGTGCTAGGATTAAAGACATGAGCCACACAGTATTTTTATTTTTGTGTCTGGCTTATTTCACTTAGCATGATGTTCTCCAGGTTCATCCATGTTGTCCAAATAGCAAGGTCTCCTTATATTTGATTTTGTTATTTTATTTTATTATAGTTTACTTTTTTGAGACAGTTTCTCACTGTCACTCAGGCTGGAATGTAGTGGCCTGATTTCGGCTCACTGCAACTTCAGCCCCCCAGGCTCAAGCAATCCTCCCTCCTTAGCCTTTCAAGGATCTGGAACTACAGACACATGACCCCATGCCCAACTAATTTTTTTTTTTGGTGGGGAGGGGGAGACAAGATTCCACCATTGTGCCCAACCTGGTCTCCAGTTCCTGGACTCAAGCCATCCACCCATCTCGGCCTCCCAATATGCTGGGATTACACGCATGAGCCACTATGCCCAGCAAGAGTCTCCTTTTTTAAAGATGAATAATATTCCATAAATATACTTTCTTTGTCTATTCATTCATCAACAGACACTTGAGGTTTTTCTGTATCTTAGCTATTGTGAACAATGCTGCAATGAATGTAGGAGCACAGATATCTTTACAAGGTAGTGATTTGATTTCCATTAGGTATATGCCCAGAAGGATTGCTGTGTCATATAGTATTTTATTTTTAATTTCTTTAGAAACCTCCGTACTGTTTTCCATAATGGCTGTAGCAGTCTACATTTCCATCAGCATTGTGCAAGGGCTTCCTTTTCTCCACAGCCTCATCAACATTTACCTTCTGAATTTTAATATTAGTCGGACTTACAGGTATGAGATGCTATCTCAAGTGGTTTTGATTTGTTATTCCCAGATAATTAATGCTGTTTAGCACCTTTTCACATACTTGTTGCCCATTTTTATGTATCCTTTATAGAAATGTCTATTCAGGTAAAAAGGAAAATTTGCATTTAAAAATAATAAGGGAGGGAAGAAAGAGCAGATTTTCCTATCAAGTGCAACAATAGTCAGGGATTATATGACCACTTAAATTCCCAAACCCAAATTTTAAGTATATTTTAAATATTTCAAGTTATCAACTACTCTTTCATTGTTTGTTTTAGTTCATTATTGTGGTTTTTTCTTTTGCTTGTTTGATTTTTTAGAGACAAGTTCTCACTATGCTGCCCAGGCTGAAGTGCAGTGGCTATTCACAAGTGCAGTAGTAGTACACCGCAGCCTTGAATTCCTGGCCTCAAACCACCCTCCTGCTTCAGCCTCCCAAGTAGCTGGGACTACAGACATGCACCACCACACCCAGTACAGTTATTAACTATTCTTAACTCAGCACCTTTTTTCAAAAAATATTAAACACACTTGTTTCAATTCAGGAAAGTATCCAGGGTAGAAAGTGATATTATTCAATGATTAAATGATACATGGAGATGTATGTTAGCTAAATGGAAAGCATCATAGTGCAAACTGGAACTGTTTACAGTCAAGTTTAGGCACAAGGAATTTTTGGACATTGATGGTGATGTTTGATGATATAATTTTGTAATGTTCCCGAATTCCCTCTCTCAAAAACAGACAGGGCAATTATATAGCAAAACCCAAACCAACAGACAATGTTTAATATAAAACATTGTGAAAAGATTTCTCACAAATTCCAGAATAAGAAGGTTGGGAACAAAATACCAACAGCTTCTGTGAGGGAGAAAGAAAATAACCAAAACAGCCAATAGGTATTCATTTGAAAATGTGATGTGCCCATGTGTGACCAGCAGTTAAACTTGGAATTTTGCTCCATCTGGTAGCAAGGGAGTGCAAGAGGTCCATATAGAGTCCTGAAGAGGGTGAAGCAGGCTACCTCCATGAACTCTCAACACTGAATAGCCAGGGCTTTGTTCTGGGACAGAGACCCCAAAATCAAAACTAAACAGAATATACCAGGAAGGGAAGATCGAAATTAAAAAGTAGGGCCACAGAGTCGGGAAATCTCAGAAGTCAAGTTGCCATACTTTTGAACACATACACAAAATAGAAGCAAGAGCTCTGTGAAGTTTGAAAGGCAACCTGAGAGCTGGGGGCAGTGGCTCACTCCTGTAATCTCAACACATTGGAAGGTCAAAGCAGGAGGATCGCCATGATTGTGCCACTGCACTCCACCGTGGGTGACAGAGTGAGATCCTGTCTCTAAAAGAAAAAGAAAACCCACCTGAACCAAGTCTCCTGATCTTCTAGGAAAATGAATTTTGCATGAAAAGGGACAACAGAAAAGGACTGCATTAACTTCCTAGGGCTTCTGTGAGATGGTACCACAAAACTTGATGGCTCACAGTTTAGGAGACCAGAAATCCAAAATCAAATGTCAGCAGGGTCAGTTCCTTCTTATAAGCTCTGAGACAGAAACCATCTAATGCCTTTCTCCGAGCTTTAGGTGGTTGTGGGCAATCATTACTGTTCATTGCTTAGTGGAAGACACATCACTCCAGTCTCTGCCTCTATCTTTGCATTGCTTTCTGCTCTTTGTGTTTTCCTCTTTTTCTTCTCTCCTTCTTATAAGGATACCAATCACTGGATTTAGAACCTACCCTAAACCCAGGATAATTTATTTATTTATTTATTTATTTATTTATTTATTTATTTATTTATTTATTTTGAAAAAAAGAAAAAGAGAAAGGGGTAGAGAGAACAGGAGTCTTGCTCTATTGCCCAGGCTGGAATACAATCTAAAAATAGGTAATAAAAACCTCTTTTATGCCAATAATTGTGCTTAACAGCAGAGACAGGAAGAAATAAGGGAAGAAAATAAACAAACAGCCAACCAATATTTCATTTAAGTCTGTGAAATGCTATGCAAATGCTGAAGAGCGATTTATTTCCAATTATGTGGTCACTTTCAAAATAGGTGTAATGTGATACTGAGGAAAATGTATGTTCTGTGGACCTGGGGTGAAGAATTCTATAAATATTCACAGAGTTTACTTGTTCCAGCTCTGTGTTCTAATCATAGATGTCCCTGTCAATTTTCTATCTCGTTGATCGGTTGAGTATTAACAATGTGGTGTCAAAGTCTCCTGCTATTATTATGCGGGAGTCCAAGTCTCTTTATAAGTCATTAAGAACTTATCTTATGTATCTGGGTGCTCCTATATTGAGTGCACATATATTTACAATCATTGACTCCTGTTGTTACATTGATCCTTTTACCATTATGTAATGTCCTTCTTTGTTTCTTTTAGTCTTTGTTACTATTAAAGTCTATTTAGTCAGAGACGAAAATTACAACTCCTGGGTTTTGTTTTGTTTTGTTTTGTTTTTGTTTGTTTGTTTTTTGTTTTTGTTTTTTTTGCTCACCATTTGATTGGTGAGTCTTCCTCCAATCCTTTGTTTTGAGTCTTTGTGTGTCCTTGCTTATGAGATGGATCTGGATACAGCATACCGATGGGCTTTGACTTTTTATTCAATTTGCCTGTCTGTGTCTTTGATTGGGGCATTTAATCCATTTAAATTTAGGATTAATATTGATATTTGTGAGTTTAATATTGTCATTTAATGCTATCTGGCTATTTTGCCCATTAGTTGATATAGATTCTTCATTATGGAGATACTCTTTACCTTTTGGTAAGTTTTTGGGATGACTGATACTGGTTGTTCCTTTCTGTGTGTAATGCTTCTTTCAGAAGCTCTTGTAAAGAGCTGGTGGTGATGAAATCTCTGAGTGCTTGCTTGTTTGTGAAAAATTTTATTTTTCCATCATTTATGAAGCTTAGTTTGGCTGGATATGAGATTCTGGGTTGAAAATTCTTTTCTTTGAGGATATTGAATGTTGACCCCCAACCTTTTCTAGTTTGTAGGGTTTCTGCTGAGAGATCTGCTATGAGTCTGATAGGCTTCCCTTTATGGGTAACCTGACCTTTCTCTCTAGCTGCCCTTAGAATTTTCTCCTTTATTTCAACCCTGCTGAATCTAACAATTATGTGTCTTGGGGTTGCTCTACTTGAAAATATCTTTGTGGTGTTCTCTGTTTTACCTGGAGTTGAGTATTGTCCTGCCTTACTAGGTTAGGAAAGTTTTCCTGAATAATATCCTGAAGAATATTTTCCAGTGGGCCGGGCGCAGTGGCTCAAGCCTGTAATCCCAGCGCTTTGGGAGGCCGAGGTGGGTGGATCACGAGATCAAGAGATCGAGACCATCCTGGTCAACATGGTGAAACCCCGTCTCTACTAAAAATACAAAAAAATTAGCTGGGCATGGTGGCACACGCCTGTAATCCCAGCTACTCAGGAGGCTGAGGCAGGAGAATTGCCTGAACCCAGGAGGCGGAGGTTGCGGTGAGCTGAGATCGTGCCATTTCACTCCAGCCTGGGTAACGAGTGAAACTCTGTCTCCAAAAAAAAAAAAGAATATTTTCCAGCTTGGATTCATTCTCTTCATGACATTCAGGTACACCTATTAAACATAAATTAGGTCATTTTACATAGTCCCATATTTCTTGGAGACTTTACTCATTCCTTTTTATTCTTTCTTCTCTAGTCTTGTCTTCTCGTTTCATTTCACTAAGTTGGTCTTTGACTTCTGATATCCTTTCTTCTGCTTGATCAGTTCGACTGTAAAAACCTGTACATACTTTGTGGCGTTCTCATATTGTATTCTTCAGTTCCATTAATTTACTTATATTCCTCTCTAAATTGTCTATTCTCATTAGGATTTCATCAAACCTTTTTTCAACGTTCTTAGTTTCTTTACGTTGGGCTAGAACATGTTCTTACACACAGAAATTTCTTATTATCCACTTTCTGAAGCCTAATTCTGTTAATGGAATGCACTAGTTCTCCATCAGGCCTTGTTCCCCTGTTGATGAGGAACTGTGATCCCCTGTAGAGGGAGAGGCATTCTGATTTTGGGTATTCTCAGCCTTTTCACGCTGGTTTCTTCCCATCATTGTAAATTTATCCATCTGTTGTCTTTGTAATTACCGACTTTCAAATTAGGTCTCTGAGTAGGCATCAAACTTATTGATTCCCAGCACTGGAATCGGAGCAACCCACTGCACTGGCTAAAACAGTGGCATTAAGTTTCATGGTGCTTTTCTGCCCCAGGAATCTTCGGTCTGGCTTCCTTCTTGAGTCAATTTTTTAATCAGCTGAATGGGCGACTCTGTCTTCCTAGCGCTCCAAACGTCAACCAAAAGGGGACCCAATACTGTTTACTCTGCACTGAGAACTGCCACACCAAGGCGCCGGCAAAACCACGCCAACCACAAGAGTAGTGCTGGTGACCCATGGGGCTCCTCCGCTGGGAATCTCCTGGTCCATGAGCGACAAAAATTCGTCTGAAAGTGTGGCGTCCTCTCATTCTCTGTGCTTTCACTGGGAGCTACAATACCAAGCTACTAGTAATCAGCCATCTTGGATCTCTCTTCTGACCCAGGATAATTTCATCTTGAGGTCTTTAACTAATTACAACATAGTTAAATCTGCAAACTTAGAAACTTATTTATAATCTTATTTCCAAGGTTCTAAAGAGATATGAATTTGGGGGAGACACCATTTAACCCACTACAGCAATCAAGGTGAAATTCCCTAAAAAACTAACCAAAAGAATAAGGAGAAGTTGGGAGGCCAAGGCGGGTGGATCACGAGGTCAAGAGATCGAGACCATCCTGGTCAACATGGTGAAACCCCGTCTCTACTAAAGATACAAAAAGTTAGCTGGGCATGGTGGCACACGCCTGTAATCCCAGCTACTCAGGAGGCTGAGGCAGGAGAATTGCCTGAACCCAGGAGGTGGAGGTTGTGGTGAGCCGAGATCACGCCATTGCACTCCAGCCTGGGTAACAAGAGTGAAGCTCCCTTTCAAAAATAAAAAATAAAAAAATAAAATAAGGAGAAGAAGAAGCAGAATAATATGTCTACAAAAAAATGAAAGCACCCAAAGAAAATGTCCACAAAATAGATCAAAACTCTAACTTCCTATTTAAAAACAACCTAAAGACATTAAGAAAATAATATAACTTGAAATAACAAAATTCTTACTTAAATTAGAAAAAACAAAAATAACTTGACAGAATTTAGGAAAGAATTCGAAATTTAAATATATTTTCAGAAATAATTGTTGCTAGTTGTAATGCCTTAAAAATTATTTTTTTGAAATCAAGGCTAAATTAAAACAGCACAAAAGCAAGTGAATACAACAGATAATAGCTTAAGAAAAACAGAAGTTTAAAAGGGAGTAAAGTATTAAAAATTAAAAATAAATGAAAGAAAATAGACTGAGGAGACATTGAAGATAAAGAAAGAAGATGTGTTAAAAAATCTGGAGACAGCAGATGCTGGAGAGGATGTGGAGAAATAGGAACACTCTTACACTGTTGGCGGGAGTGTAAATTAGTTCAACCATTGTGGAAGACAGTGTGGTGATTCCTCAGGGACCTAGAAATAGAAATTCCATTTGACCCAGCAATCCCTTTACTGGGTATATATCCAAAGGACTATAAATCGTTCTACTATAAGGACACATGCACACGAATGTTCATGCAGCACTGTTTACAATAGCAAAGAACTGGAACCAACCCAAATGCCCAACGATGATAGACTGGACTGGGAAAATGTGGCACATATACACCATGGAATATTATGCAGCAATCAAAAATGATGAGTTTGTGTCCTTTGTAAGGACATGGATGAATGTGGAGAACATCATTCTCAGCAAACTGACACAAGAACAGAAAAAGAAATACCGCATATACTCACTCATAGGTGGGTGAGAAAAATGAGAACACATGGACACAGAGAGGCGGTCTACTATACACTGGGGTCTATTGGGGGGAATGGGGGAGGGACAGCAGAGGGGGCTGGGGAGGGATAGCCTGGGGATGAATGCCAAGTGTGGGTGAAGGGGAGGAAGGCAGCAAAGCACACTGCCATGTGTGTACCTATGCAACTATCTTGCATGTTCTGCACATGTACCCCAAAACCTATAATGCAATAAAAATTAAAAAAAAAAAAAGAAAAAATTTAAATTCCCCCATAGAGATTCTACTCATGTATATAAATTGATATGAGAATACAAAAATGTATTCAATTAACAAAAAAAAAAAAAAAAAGAAAGAAGATGTGACATGTAAGTCAATAGGAGTCTCTAGAAAAACAAAAAAACAAAGCGAGAGAAGGAAGAAATAGAAATAATAATAAAAATACTTTCCATTTGGGGGAAAAAACTGAATTTAAATAGTGTGTTTTATATCTAAGAATATCTATGTAGATTAGAATAATCAATACTAAGACATATTCTAGTAAAATTACTGAACTTGAAAAACCTTTGGGTATCTAGGCAAAAGTAACAAGTAACTTATAAGGGAACATAATTTAGACTAAACAGACTTCTCAGCAGATTTTAATGCTGGAAATAAATAGAATAAGTATTTAAGTTTTCACAGGGCCAGGTGTGGTGGCTCACATCTGTAATTGCAGTACTTTGGGAGGCCTAGGAACGAAAATCACTTGAGGCCTGGAGTTTAAGACCAGCATGGGTAGTATAGTGACCCCATTTCTTAAAAAAAAAAAAATACACACACACACACACACACACAAAATATATATATTTATGAATATAAATATATTTATATTTATGAATATAAATATATTTATATTTATGAATATAAATATATTTATATTTTTATATATAAATATAAAAACCTCTGCTTCCCATGTTCAAGCAATTCTTCTGTCTCATCTTCCTGAGTAGCTGGGATTATAGGCATGCTCCACCCCACCCAGCTAATTTTGTATTTTTAGTAGAGATGGGGTTTCTCTATGTTGGTCAGTCTTGTCTCGAACTTCCGACCTCAGGTGATCTGCCTGCCTTGGCCTCCCAAGTGGGGGATTACAGATGTGAGCCACCATGCCCAGCCAAATATATATATGTGTGTGGTGTGTGTGTGTGTGTGTGTGTGTGTGTGTGTGTGTGTGTATATATACACATACATACATATATATGGCCTACAAAACTGACTTCTATGTGTGACAAATGCCTACAGGCTGTTACCAGCATGCAAGAAGTAGGAGAATGGTGTTCCCATGGGCTGTTTTTGAAGTATTTATTAGCAAATGAGTTTTAAAAACAACTAAAAGGACATCAATACTCTAATGAATAAAAAGGAGAAAATACAATTAGTAACGGCTTCTATATCCGAAAAATGTAGACATATTTTTAAATATATTTTTACACATCTATTTTTAAAAACATGGTGAAGGTAGGAGAATGGAGAAGAAAATGCAAAAATAATTGAACTATGTCAATAATCATTGAGGTAATAGAAATTAAACAAATCTTTGGTTTGGATTTCCCCTGATTGCTTTTCATTTAGTGTATTAGTCCATTCTCATACTGCTGTAAAAAATACTACCCAAGACTGAGTAATTTATAAAGGAAAAAAAAAAATTTTTTTTATAATACAGAGTTTTGCTCTTGTTGCCCAGGCTGGAGTGCAATGGTGCGATCTTAGCTCACTGCAACCTCTGCTTCCCACATTCAAGCAATTCTCCTGTCTCATCTTCCCGAGTAGCTGGGATTGTAGGCAGGCTCCACCCCACCCAGCTAATTTTGTATTTTTAGTAGAGATGTGGTTTCTCTATGTTGGTCAGTCTTGTCTTGAACTTCCAACCTCAGGTGATCCGCCTGCCTTGGCCTCCCGAGTGCAAGGATTACAGATGTGAGCCACCATGCTCAGCCAAAAAAGATATTTAATTGACTCACAGTTTCATATGGTTTGGGAGGCCTCAGGAAACTCACAAGCGTGGTGGAAGGAGAAGCAACTACATTTTTCATAACATGGCAGGAAAGAAAAGTATGAGAAAGAGCAGGGTAAACTGCTTTATAAAACCATCAGATTGTCTGAGAACTCACTAGCATGAGTACAGCACGAGGGAGTCCACTCCCATGATCCAATCACCTCCCACTTGGTTTCTCCCTCAAGACTTGGGGACTATGGGGACTACAATTAAAGATGAGATTTGGGTAGGAATGAAGAATGAAACCATATCATTTAGGATAGCACAAATATAGAATTGTTTTATTTTTTGAGACAGGGTCTTGCTCTGTCTGTTACCCAGACTGAAGTGCAGTGGTGTGATCATGACTCACTATAGCCTCAACCTCCCAGGCTCAAGTGATCCTCCCACCTTCACCTTCCAAGTAGCTGGGACTGCAGGCAAGCATCACCTTGCCTGGCTAATTTTTTAATTTTTTATAGAGACAGGATCTTGCTATGCTGCCTAAACTGGTCTCAAACTCCTGGGCTCAAGCAATCCTCCTGCCTCAGCTTCCAAAAAGTTGAAGTTACAGGCATGACCCTTGGTGCCTGGCCAAAAATATTTTTAATTCTTAATGAAAATAAACAGAGTTAGAGTTTATCAGACATGTGGAATGTCACTATTCTTTTTTTATTTTCCTTGAGAGTCTCACTCTGTCACCCAGGCTGAAGTGCAGTGCTGTGATCATGGCCCACTCCAGCCTAGACCTCCCAAGCTCAAGTGATCCTTCCACCTTAGCTTCCAAAGTAGCAGGGAGTACAGGCACATGCCACCATACCTGGCTAATTTTTAGTTTGATTTTATTTTTTGTAGAGATGGTGTTTTGCCATGTTGCCTAGGCTGGTCTTGAACTCCTGTGCTAAAGCAATCTGCCTGCCTACGCCTCCCAAAGTGTTGGGGATTAGAGGCATGAGCCACTGCACCTGGCCCAAATGCCACAAATTCATCTATACATGAAATTCCCCAAAACATATCATATTTGTTTCCTAAGCAATCTAACATGACTTCCTGAGGGAAGCTGACCCATGAGGACTTTAGTGGCAACGTGTGCATTAAGACACGTTCATAGCCTAGTGGGGTTACTCAGAGAAAATGAATCACACAGTATTTAAGTACTTGGCTCTTTCCTGTTGGGCTTGTTTTCCGTGGAGTCCAAATTTTCCCTCCCACATAGATATTAAATAGGTAGGAGGTAGAGCTTTGCTCAGTGCAGCATTTTATTGACACAAATATGTACGTTGTTCTGACTTCCAAAATCAACTATTTTAGCTAACTTTTTATTTCCTCACATCCAAATCTGACATTCATCTCCAACTATTTTTCAAATGGCCTCAAGGGACAAACATGTATTTCACCAATACTAATCTGTCTTTAGAGCTCTGCTCCCTACATAAGGGGAAGGCCCCTTATAAAGAATGTGTTCTCCCCCTGGCTACCTCTTGTTTGAAGGATTTTAAAAATTACATGTAGAGATTTTTTTTTTTAGTCTGACTATTACTGCCAAGAATTCTTAGGGAGTGTGAAAAGTGGTATTCATTAAAGACAGAATTTATGGGGACATAATTTTCCTGAGACCATTGGAAAGCCTTATTAACAATCTGCAAATAGTTGTTCTACAGAGAAAGAAGAATCCATTCTAATTGGTTAGGCAATGAAGAAGAGCCCAAGACTATGATAAAACAAATTTCTCATCACAACCTTGTATAACCAAAATATAAGAAATGAAAAAAAGTATATAAAAAGAAGACTTGGTAAGAAATTAACTATATATCAATAACTTAAGGACATGTAAAGAATAGAGAGATTCCAGCCTGGGCAATATGGTGAAACCTTGCCTCTACAAAACAAATAAACAAACAGAAAAATTACCTGGGTATAGTGGTGCATGCATGTGGTCCAAACTACTTGGGAGTCTGAAGTGAGAGGATCACTTGAGCCCAGAAGGTTGAAGCTGAAATAAGCTTTGATCATGCCACTGCACTCCAGCCTGGGTGACAGAGTGAAATCCTGTCTCAAACAAACAAAAAAAAGAAACAGAGAAACTCTTTTTTGAGAAAGCTAAAAACTGAAACAGATGATAAATAATATAAAAAAGAAATGTTGAATGACAAATGATGCGAAATGAGAAAAAAAAGCACCATCTTTTTAATTCATTTAAAAATATATAAAAACAGATCCTTATAGGCTAAATATAACATATTTATTCTGGCAAAGTACGACGTTAGCTAACAACATAGCAATTAAACTTGCTCCTCTCTCCTTAAATGTTACAATTTTCTGTAGTTAAGCTTTCCTATTTTTAGTGTTAGTGTTCCACATAAAAATATTTTCTGTGTTTTAGAGAAGAATGTGGACTTGATATTGCAGTCACCTGCAAATTCAAAGTTTTGAGAAACATGGAAAAATATTTCTCTAAGCTAAAGGGAAAGAGAGCTGAGTATCTGCAATATGTTACTCCAGAATTTCTGTCAAATTCTTGTGAAATGAAAGCATGATCGTGGCAGATTTAGTATTTACTACAAATGTTGCATCTCACTGAGAATATGATGGTTTGTGTAAAATTTGCAATATGCCATCCCTTTTACAATTTTAGAAACTGTTACAAAATCAGACTTCATGTGAACATATTATAAGTGTTTTGCCATTTTGTGAGGGCCAGATTTTAAGGGGAAACAATGAGGTTATTATCTCCCTTGTGACACATTTGAATGGCCACTCCCAAGTAACTGTAGCTTTCAAAAACTGTAGAATTTCCAGCCACAGACAGCAAATGGATTTTGTCCACTGAGGTTATTCACAGCTATAACGGTCAAAAAAATTTTTGACCATCAGTTATATTTACTGACAGCAGTAAATATAACTAACGTGGCTGTATTTTGCCAGGATCTTAAAAAAAGAGATTACATAGTTCTTTCAAACAGCACATTAGTGAAGAGAATCAGCATGCACATTTAAAGAATCTCTTATAATTGTCTTTATTTAAATTTTTTCTATCTTAGAGACAGGGTCTCAGCATGTTGCCCAGGCTGCTGTTGAACTTCCGGGCTCAAGCAATCCTCCCACCTTAGCCTCCCAAAGTTCTAGGATCACAGGTGTGAGCCACTGCACTCAGCTTCATTTTGGTCTTATATATAAGAAAAACTTTCACGAAAGTTGAATTTCCTGGTTCAATTTTTTTATGAGGAATTTTTTAATTGACAAATTAAAATTATATATATTTACTATGTACTGCATGTTGTCTTTAAATACATTGTGTAATAGCTAGTTTGAGCTTATAAACATATACGTTACTTGACATACTGTTCTTTTTTTGTGGTGAGAACACTTTAAATCTATTATCAGCTTGCAAGGATATATTGTTATTAACGGCATTCTGCTGATTCAAATTAAATGAAAATTTAATTTTGTCTGTGTAAATGTTTAAAACAAGTGATACGGAAGGGAGGTGCTGGGAAGGGAAGGGAAGGAAAGGTCCCTTTAAATAATAGGAAGCGGGGAAGTGCTGGGTAGAGGGGGGTGTGGTTCCTAGCTAGGGTTCCACCCCCACAGACCTAGGTGAGGACAGGCATTTCCAGCCCAAACGTTTCATTTCCCAAGACCACCCTGCCCTGCCATGCCCCCATCCTGTGCCTATAAAAACCCAAGACTCTAGCAAGGCAGAGACAGAAGCTGCTGGTTGAGAGGAGCATGTGGGTGGAAGAGCACTCACAGGAGTAGGAACACACAGGTGCCTGGATGCGGAGAAGAATGCACCGACAGGCACCGGCAGGCAGGCCACTGACCAGCAGAACAGTGTGGAGTTTGGCTGGGGCAGCAAGAGGAGAGTCCGGACCACCCGACCCCAGGGGAAAACCATCTCCCTCTGGCTCCCTCATCTGCTGAGAGCAAATTCCGCTCAGTAAAACCTTGCACTCATTCTAAAAGCCCATGTGTGATCAAATTCTTCGGCAAGAACCTTGGGATACAGAAAGCCCTCTGTCCTGGCAATAAGGCAGCGGTCTAATTGAGCTGACTAACACAAGCTGCCTACAGACGGCTAAACTAAAAGAACACCCTGTAACACACGCTCACTGTGGCTTCAGCTGTAAGCATTCACCCTAGACACAGCCGTGGGGTCGGAGACCCACAGCCTGCCCATCTTTATGCTCCCCTAGAGGTTTGAGCAGCAGGGCACTGAAGAAGCGAGGCACACCTGCTTTGCATGCCCTGCTAGGGAGCAAGAGAACCTTTCTCGTTTCACAAGGGCATCAAAAAATTCCATAATTTTAAAATAAATATTAATTTCAAAATAGACATTTGTTATTAATGAAATCCTATCTCATCTATATCTCTCCGTAGGGGCCCCAGCCTCAAATTTCTCCCTATCTTATCCATATGCCCATAACTGTCTTATCTTAAAGAAAACTCTGATCCTTTTCCTAAAATATGCTGCAGAAGAGAGATTGTAGTAGCGACATTCCATAGTCATGTACTTTTAAAAAACAGCATGTTCATATCAACAGGTTTATTTATTGCAGTTTTTCTGAGCCTTTAATCTGTTAATGAGCCTAGTGAATCCCTAAGAAGGAAATGGAGAATGCAGCATTCCTTACATTTATTTAATCACAAGTCCCAACTTGTGGGATTAGTCTTCTGAATCTAGAAGCAATTTTCAAATTGCTATTTCAAAATTAAAGAAATAAAACGTCCAGCCAGAAGTGGCTCTTTTTGATTCTGTCGTTCAGCCATTGAAATCTCACAGTACTTTTATCCCCTTGTCATCCTTGATACCGTCCCTCTCCACCTTACCTACATATTTCATAGCACCTTGTTCTCCCGTAGAATTTAGCAAAGGCTGTTACCACAGAACTGACAAATTTCTCTCCCTCATTTGGATTGTGAGGGTCCCTGGGAGCAGGCCAAGCTTTTATTTATATTTGGACCACCAAAGTATAGTGCGGATTTGATGGTGGAAATTCAATCTCAAATGGATAGAACTATTAGACCATAAGTAACTTTTGGTACTTTTTAAAAATTCAAGCAGGCCAGATGTGGTGGCTCACATCCGTAATCCCAGCACTTTGAGAGGCCTAGGTGTGAAGATTGCTTGACCCCAGGAGTTAGAGACCAGCCTAGTGTACATGGCAAAACCCCATCTCTACAAAAAATTTAAAAATTAGCTAGGCACAGTGGCTCATGCATATAGTCCCAGCTATTGGGGAGACTGAGGTGAGAGGACCTCTAGAGCCTGGAAGGCAGACGTTGCAGTGAGCCAAGATCAAGCCATTGCACTCCAGCTTGGGCAACAGAGTGAAACCCTGTTGCAAAGAAAATTTAAACCAAACACCAATTAAGATTCTTTAATTGCTAAACTTATCATAAGTACCATCAGAAACAAATGTAAATTACAGAGGAAATATTGCCAATAAAGTCTTAATCAATAAAAGGTTCGTGGGTTAGTTAATTCTTCAAATACATTTATGGTTTAAGAGTATTAATCTGGCATGCTATAATCCAGGGGAAGAAATTGCAATTAGCCTTTTTTTAAAACTGCTTAGAAAAAGAACACCCTCTAAAATGAGGTTGCCATATATATCCAGAAGCACTGCTTCTCCCTGAGAGGTTACATCATCTGCTGGCCTCCCACCCCTAGGTACCGCTGAGAATAGCGTAATAACATACCAGGCTAATGAGAATATTCTTATTATACTCTCCTAAGTATGAAAACTTACACTGATAAAAATAACTAGTGCCGTCATTACTTAACCACAAATTTTGTTTGTTTTTCTTTGTACATTAATCATTATTTAATACGCCACAGATGTGTCAAATAGCAATTTTCTAAACACTGACTTAATTTTTTTTAATTGGCGAAGTCAGTTGAAAGTGCCAGTGTGTTGAAAGAAAATTCTGGGTGCTAAAATGAATTAATTTTCTGTACCCAAATTCTGCACAGAACTTGATTTAGGGCCTCATTATCTTGTTCTTAGAAAGGGAAATTTCACATGGTTGATTTGTAGGCAAAATAATATAACAACAGTCTTTTCTAAATATGCTACATCTGACCTGACCTAAAAGTCAAAGAATCAGATGTAAGATGTACTGAATCAAAACTTCCTTAGAAATAATGGCCAAAATACAAAGTTGTTCATTTCTCCTGGAATCTCTTTTTAATTTTTTAAACTCAATTGACTAGAGTTGCACAGAAAATAATTTTTAGAAAAGTTGTGATTTGGTGGGCATGGTGGCTCACACCTGTAATCCCAGCACTTTGGGAGGCTGAGGCATGTATCACTTGAGATCAAGAGTTCGAGATTAGCTTGGTCAACATGGTGAGACCCTGTCTCTACTAAAAATACAAAAATGAGCCAGGCATGGTGGTGGGTGCCTGTTATCCCAGCTACTCAGGAGGCTAAGGCAGGAGAATCACTTGAGCTGGAGGCAGAGGCTGCAGTTAGCAGAGTTCACACCACTGCACTCCAGTCTGTGTGACAGAGGGAGAGTCTGTCTGAAAAAAAAGAAAGAAAGAGAAAAAGAGAGAGAGAAAGAAATGTTGAGATTTGTCTCACAGATATTCTTGTTAAAACTGTCAGAGTATATCTTAGTGAGAGAAGAAAAAGAAAAAAATAAGATTGAAAGATTAGCCAGGGTGTAAGTAAACTTAGGATATGACATTACATAGTAGTGAAAAGCCATGAGCAAAGACACATTTTCCTCAACATAGAAAGAAGATATGTAATTTTAAAAGCAAGGAGCTATTAAAAGAAGGAAAGCTGCCTACTGTTCATATGTGTGAGTCTGCAAGTATGAAAATCCTATCATAGGTCCGTATTTCTTTTCTATGTCAGTGAATTCATGTATTTGGCAGAATCTATAAATGATTTTCTTGCTTATGGATATTATTTCTATTACAGTGAGTATGACTCATTATTGAAGATAGCCACAGGGGAAAATGGCCAGAGAAGCTACTGAAACATGAAATACTACCAGTGCATGAAGACGAGGTTGCATACATTTTAAATTCATTCATTCAATGCCTTTAAATTTCATGTCAAGTCATAAGAATGAAACAGTGAACTCTGGGAACTCAGAGGAAAAGGTGGGAGGGGGCAAAGCATAAAAGCTGTACCCTGCTTGAAATGTTAAAATGTTTTAAAAGTAAAAATAGGTCTCTGTGAACTTGCTTTGTGAATCTGGGTGCTCCTGTGTTGGGTGCATATATATTTAGGATCATTAGCTCTTCTTGTTGCATTGATCCCTTTACCATTATGTAATGCCCTTCTTTGTCTCTTTTGATCTTTGTTGGTTTGAAGTCTGTTTTACCAGAGACTAGGATTGCAACCCCTTTTATTTCTTTTGCTTTCCATTTGCTTGGTAAATCTTCCTTTCTCCCTTTATTTTGAGCCTATGTGTGTCTTTGCACCTGAGATGGGTCTCCTGAATACAGCATACTGATGGGTCTTGACTCTTTATCCAATTTGCCAGTCTGTCTTTTAATTGGTGGCATTTAGCCCATTTACATTTAAAGTTAATATTGTTATGCATGAATTTGATTCTGTCATTATGATGCTAGCTGGTTTATTTGCTCATTAGTTGATACAGTTTCCTCATAGCATCAATGGTCTTTACAATTTGGTATGTTTTTGCAATGGCAGGCACTGGTTGTTCCTTTCTATGTTTAGTACTTTATTCAGGAGCTCTTATAAGGCCGGCCTGGTGGTGACAAAAATCTCTCAGCATTTGCTTGTCTGTAAAGAATTTTATTTCTCCTTCACTTATGAAGCTTAGTTTGGCTGGCTATGAAATTCTTGGTTGAAAATTCTTTTCTTTAAGAATGTTGAATATTGGTGCCCACTCTCTTCTGGCTTGTAGGGTTTCTGCCAAAAAATCCAGTTAGTCTGATGGGCTTCCCTTTGTGGCACCCAACCTTTCTCTCTGGCTGCCCTTAACATTTTTTCCTTCATTTCAATCTTGGTGAACCTGATGATTGTGTGTCTTGGGGTTACTTTTTTGAGGAGTATCTTTGTGGTGTTCTCTGTATTTCCTGAATTTAAATGTTGGCCTTCCTTGCTAGGTTGGGGAAGTTCTCTTGGATAATATCCTGAAGAGTGTTTTCCAGCTTGGTTCCATTCTCCCCAACACTTTCAGGTACACCAATCAAACATAGATTTGGTTTTTTCACATAGTCTCATATTTCTTGGAGGCTTTGTTTGTTTCTTTTCACTCTTTTTTTTTTCTAATTTTGTCTTCTCCCTTTATTTCATTGAGCTGATCTTCAATCTCTGATATCCTTTCTTCCACTTGATTGATTTTGCTATTGATACTTGTGTATGCTTCACGAAGTCCTTGTGCTGTGTTTTTCAGCTCCATCAGGTCATTTATGTTCTTCTCAAACTTGTTACTCTAGTTAGCAATTCATCTAACTTTTTTCAAGGTTCTTAGCTTCCTTGCTTTGGGTTAGAACATGCTCCTTTAGCTCAGAGGGGTCTGTTATTACCCACCTTCTGAAGCCTACTTCTGTAAATTGGTCAAACTCATTCTCTGTCCAGTTTTGTTCCCTTGCTGGCGAGGAGTTGTGTTCCTTTAAAGAAGAGGTGTTCTGGTTTTTGGAATTTTCATCCTTTTTGCCCTGGTTTTTCCTCATCTTTGTGAATTTATCTACCTTTGGTCTTTGATGTTGGTAACCTATGAATGTGGTTTTTGCATGGACATCTTTTGTGTTGATATTGATGCTATTCCTTTCTGTTTGTTAGTTTCATTTCTTAACAGTCAGGCCCCTCTGCTGCAGGTCTGCTAGAGTTTGCTGGAGGTCCACTCCAGACCCTGTTTTCCTGGGTATCACCAGCAGAAGCTGCAGAACAGCAAAGAATGCTTCCTTTTCCTTCCTCTGGAAGCTTTCTCCCAGAGGGGCATCCACCAGATGCCAGCTGGAGCTCTCCTGTATGAGGTATCTGTTGATACCTCCTGGGAGGTGTCTCCCAGTCAGGAGGCACAGGGGTCAGGGAGCCACTTGAGGAGGCAGAGCTTGAGCACTATGCTGGGAGATCCAGTGCACTCCAGACTGGGTGACGCAATGAGAACCCTGTCTCAAAAAAAAAAAAAAAAAATCCACAATGAACATAGAGTCCAAAGACATGTTTTTTTTTCTTGATTACTTATAAGTACTAAATAATCTATAAGATATCTTCTGATTCTAAAATCCTATGCTGCAGTTATTGTTGCATGTGTATTCTGTTATTTAAACTCTAAATAACAAAAGAATTTGGATTGTCCAGCACCTAATAAAATCTGGTACAGTGAATCCATGAATAAGTAACATAGCCAGGATTTAAGATTTTTCTTTTTTTTTTCCTTTCTTTCTTTCTTTTTCTTTTTCAAAAACAGGGTATTTTGCCCATGCTGGAATACAGAGGTGCAATCACAACTCACTGCAGCCTCGACCTCCAGGGCTCAAGCTGCACTCTCACTTCAGCCTCCAGAGTAGCTGGGCCTACCAGCACATGTCATTATGCCAAGCTAATTTCATTAAATTTTTTGCAGAGATGGGGGTTTCCCATGTTGCCCAGGCTGTTCTCAAACTCCTGAACTCAAGCAATAGGCCTGCCTCAGCCCCCCAAAGTGATGGGATTATAGGCATGAGGCACCATGCCAAACTTTTATTTCTGCTTCAAATTTATGAAACTACAAGCACTTTCTAACAGTCTTTAGTAGGTATATCCCAAATTTCCTCAATACTGTAACATTTTAAATTTTCAGTAAATGAAACATTACATAGGACAATATCCTACAATATTCCAAATAAACTAAAATTATGCAAAGAAAAATAGAAATAGGTTTTTTTTTCTCACACTATCACTCAACTCCTCTTCCAAAATACAATCACTTTTTACCATATTTTTATTTATATATATATATACTTTTTTCATTTTTGAGATGGGGTTTTGCTGGAGTACAGTGGCGTGATCTTGGCTCACTGCAACCTCTGCCTCCTGGGTTCAAGCAATTCTCTTGCCTCTGTCTCTAGAGTAGCTGAGACTACAGGTGCTAACCACCACGCCCAGCTAATTTTTGTATTTTTAGTAGAGATGGGGGTTTCACCATATTGATCAGGCTGGTCTCGAACTCCTGACCTCAGGTGATCTACATGCCTCAGCCTCCCAAAGTGCTGGGATTATAGGCATGAGCCACTGTGCCCAGCCTATATTCTTTTTGTTTGTTTGTTTTCTTCCCCGCCGCACTTTTCTTTTAAAAATAATCTACATATTTAAAAGTAGATATATACACAAATACTATGGAGATATATAATTTGCAAAGTAAAGAGTGTGGTGCTGAAAATGCAACATTTGCCCTTCTGAAGCAACAAACATACATGCACACAAATGTAAGTAAAGACATAGGTAAAAAGTGACATAAAAAACTTGGTAATTCGTGATGTAGTCATAATAGAAAATAAAAAGATAAAGACAGCAATGGTGTTATTATGCAAGCAAAGCAAAAGCCTTGGGAGAAAATTCCTTTGACTTTGCAGTGTGGTGGAGTGAAAATCATACTGACTTTGTTGTCAGATCCAGATTTAAATCCTATGATTGCCATTTATTAGCTACATGGCCTTGGGCAAAATAACTAGTTCTCTGGCCCATTTTCAACTTCAAAAGTATAATGACAGGTAACAGATCATAATGTAGTCCTGAGGATTGGATGAGAGAGTGTTTGTATGAGATTTTGCATATAAAATTCTATTTTTCACTGCTTCAAAGATCATAGACTTAAACATCTTTCATAGCTCCCTTCTTATTTGTTTGTCTGTTTTTTAGAAACAGGATCTTGCTCTGTTGCTTAGGCAATGGTGTGATCTCGGAGCACTACAACCTCAACTCCTGGGCTCAAGAGATCCTCCCAGCTTAGCCTCCCGAGTGGCTGGGAATACAGGCACATACCACCACATGCAGGCTATTTTCTTTCTTTTTCTTTTCTTCCTTTTTTTTTATTTTTGTAAAGTCGAGGTCTCACTATGTTGCCCAGGCTGGTCTCAAACTCCTGGCTCAAGTGATCCTCCCACTTTGGCCTCCCAAAGTGTTGGGATTACAGGTCTGACCCACCATGCCCAGCCTCATGGCTCTTTCTAAAAAGAAAAATAAACAACAGCAACAATAACAGCAATCAAGTAGGTGGAGTAAAACTGCATGACCTCACCACAGTAATGCAAAATCCATTGTAAAGTGCAATTAGGAATCCTCTCCTAGGCTCCTGAACCTCCCAGCCAGCCAGCTGCACAGGCTCATCTTTCATTTTATTATCTCTGCAATAATCTGAGTCTTTCCTTTTCTTACTGACTTTTTTTAACCTCACTTATAGCAATATAATGGGGTTCTCCTATACAAAAAACTAATATAATTTCCACTATGAATACAGTAGTAATTGCATAGCTTAAATAAAAAGCTAAATTACCTTCAATGTACTGTTTTTGATCCTGAAACTAAAATTAAATATATATGCACACACACACACACACACACACACACACACACACACACACTCCATTTACCAAAGCAGATGCAAATAAAATACATTTTAGAACTATGACCTTTTGCAAAAAAACTTTCCAATGGCTAACTTGGAAATATTCAGAAGAATTTGTTATCTAGGATAATAGAATACCCATTTTACCAGATAACTGCAGATTTATTGTACGTATAAGAAAGTCCAACTGGAAAATTATCCTGTTTGTGGACTTGTACATCAAGTTAGCTTTGCGTCAGTTTTTTGACCTAGAGGCCTTTGGACTTGCCTAGAACCCACACCCTCATTTGTAATCTACCCCAATAATGTAATGTCATTGAAATGTATTGCATCATTCCCTTGATACTGATTTTACATGGATATTTTATTTTCTCAACATAAAGTTATTAAATTTTAAAAATAAACAAATACAGAAAGCCTATGTTGTCAGGAGTAACAAGAATTTATTGAAAGTATTTTTCTCCCCCTCACTTGCACTACCAGAAAAAATGCAGGGAGGAAATCAGTGACAAGCTCAGGCCTTGGATTAGTCTGCACAAATTCTCCCAGCTAGCCTTGAAATAAGAATAAATATGAGTGATTCTGACAGGAACCCCATGAACACATCAGTTAGCTAATTTTTTCATAAATTCCACGTATCTGTGGCAGTGACTACATTAATATAGAAACAAGGGCAAAGAAAGTTACCATTTTTTATGAAACTCTTCACAATAAGTATTATAAACAAATATTATAAACAAGGTCATGCTTAATCAGAAATGTACACACATATCTGGTTCAGGGTCAAAAGCACAAACATTCTGGAAAACATGATTGGTTAATTTCATGAATTTGTTAATTGCTAGAACTACACTTTCGAACAACAGTATTTACCTACTAAGAAATTGTTATTTTCTTTTTTAAAATTTTTTTGTTTTGTATATAACACTACACACCTGTTAGAGCCTACTTATAAATTACAAGGAAATGATCTAGGAAACTACTGTAGAGGAAAGAATTTTTTTTACTTTTTTTTTTTATCTTGTAGAGGAAAGACTTTTAAAACACATTTTAAAATATGGAGTAACTACTGCCTTTCAAAAATGGTACACATTTGTAATAGAATATATCTAAATTAGTTTATATGATGTTTAATAATTTTTAGAATAATTTATATAAGCACAGAGACCTACAATAAAGATTAATATCAAAGATAGCGATCATAAAATTAATCATCAGTGATATAAAAACAAACAAAATTATTTATATTAGGTTCCTTCCCATTCCTGCCTCTTTTTACTCTCCTTTAAACCTCCCTCTAATTCCAACAAACGTTTGAATACAAGTTTAAGAACACTCAGTAATTTCCACTGATATTAAATATCTCAGTTACTTTAAATAATCAGGATCTTAGTTTTGTGTGTGTCTGTGGTGTGTGTGTGTGCATATGTGTGTGTTTTGAGACAGAGTCTCACTCTGTTGCCCAGACTGGAGTGTGTAGTGGTGCAATCTCCGTTCACTACAACCTCTGCCTCCTAGATTCAAGTGATTCTCGTGCCTCAACCACCCGAGTAGCTAGGATTACAGACATGAACCAGCACACCCAGCTAATTTTTCTATTTTTTTAAATAGAGACAGGGTTTCGCCATATTGACCATGTTGACCAGGTCTCAAACTTTTGACCTCAAGTTTTCTGCCTGCCTCACCTTCCCAAAGTGCTGGGATTGCAAGCGTGAGCAAACGTACCCAGCCAAGATTCTTAGTATCTGCCGTTAATAATAGCATCTAAAATGTATTGCATATCTGTAAATCAATACATATATACTTCATTTAATCTTCATAATAACATTATGAGCTAACTACTAGGATTCTTTATGTAATAGATAAAGAAAGTAGGGTTAGGAGAAGCTGTGAAGCTTGCCAAAAGTTTCTCAACTCATGGGTGACGAAGATCAAAACTCTGGTCTAGTCAACTCATTCTTCTTCAATCAATAATCACTGTCTTGTGAGCATTGACCAAATATAAAATCTGAAAAAAAAAAAAAATACCATGATAATTTTCTGTAAAGGGCTTTACAATGTCATTATTCAAAAAAATGCAAGAATTTTTTTTGAATTAAAAAATTTGGACTTCATAATCATTTGTTAAAGTATCCTATATTTAACAGGTAGTAAGAATTATTACCTGTGTATCACCTAAATCTTTACAATGTTTTGTGAGTTACTTGGACTTTTTGAAAAAAATACACTAAGTTTCTTGTGTGATGTAAACCCCCCACTTAGGTTTCTGAGAGTTCAGCTTAAAATGGGACCAAAAGATTAAGAGCCATTCTATCCAGCTCTTTAAATAGCATTCATAGTGTTACATATATAGTTACATTCTAATTTTTAACAATAATAGGTTAAATTAATGATAGCTATTATTATAATGTGAAAATAAAATTAGACTAAATTTAATTAAAATATTTTAACTGGAATTATTAAGGAAGAAATTGTTTTCAAGTACTTTTTTTTAATGTTTTTTTCTGAGACAAGGCCTCACTCTGCTACCTAGGCTGAAGTGCAGTGATAAGGTCATAGGTCACTGCATCCTTGACCTTCCAGGCACAAGAGATCTTCCTGCCTCAGTCTCCCAGGTAGCTGGGACTGCAGGTGTAAGCCACCATACCCAGCCAATTTTTTAATTTTTGTAGAGATGAGGTCTCACTATGTTGCCCAGGCTGGTCTCAAACTCCTGAGTTCAAGTGATTCTCTTGCCTCAGCCTGGCAAGTGCTGAAATTACAGATATGAGCCACTGTGCCTGGCCTTATACAAGTATGTTTTATAAAATGTTTAGAGTAGCTGTTTTATTTAATCCCTCTTATGCTGGACAAAGATCCTGAATACTGTTCCTTGGAAGCCATTTGCTGCCTGACTTCTGCCTGTTTTCTTATTTATTTATTTATTTTTATGAGACAAGTTCTTGCGCTGTTGCCCAGGCTGGAGTGCAGAGATCATGCTCACTGAAGCCTCGAATTTCTGAGCTCAAGTGGTTCTCCTACCTCAACCTATTAATAGCTGAGACTATAGGAATGTGCTATCATGCCTGGCTTTTTTTCTTTTTCTATAGAGACATTTCCATAGTCTCTTTTGTAGGGTCTTACTGTTTTCCTGAGGCTGGTCTTGAATTCCTGAGCTCAAGCCATCCTCCTGCCTCGACCTCTCGAAATGAGGATTATAAGTCTGTATTACCTCACCCCACCCTCTCTCTATTTATTTTTTGTTTGTTTGTTTGTATTTTGTTTCTTTGAGATAGAGTCTTATTATGTTGCCCAGGCTGGAGTTCAGTGGCATGATCTCGGCTCACTGCAATCTCTGCCTCCAGGTTAAAGTGATTCTTCTGCCTCAGCCTCCTGAAAGCTGGGACTACAGGCATATGCCAACACAACTGGCTAATTTTTATGTTTTTTAGTAGAAACGGGGTTTCACCATCTTGGACAAGCTGATCTTAAACTCCTGACCTCGTGATCTGCCTGCCTTGGCCTCCCAAAGTGCTGGGATTACAAGTTTGAGCCACTGCGCCCAGCCCCTTGTTTTGTGTGTGAGTGTGTGTGTGTGTGTGTGTGTGTGTGTGTGTGTGTGGTGTTTTGTTTTTCTTTTTTAGGGACAGGGTTCCACCATGTTATCCTGGCTGCTCTTGAACTCCTGGACTCAAGTGATCCAGCTGTCTTGCTCTCCCAAAGTACTGAGAGTGCCGACGAGACAATGCATGTCCGGTCTCTGCCTGTTTTAATGGGTAAGAACGAGGGTTCCAATGCTAGTTTTTTTAGAAGCATTCAGTTGAAGCCCAATAGACGTACATATTCCTAGCCAGAGAAAAGCTGCTTTTTTCCCCCTTTTTGGTCACAGCAGCTCTTCTCCGTTGACAGGTGTGGCTTATTCATCACCATTGTTTGCTTCTTCTGGACACTAACCTCTGCTTGTTATCTCCATCACATGGCTTTTCTGCTTTGGCTTATTGTCTTTTTCTTTTGCTCTTCTGTCTTTGACTGTTCCTCCCACTCTTCTTGGTAGTATTTCGCAGACTTCACCAGCCCATCACAGTAAGTCTTTTTTTTATTGATGAAGCACATGGTAAGAAATCCTTGTTTGAGCTTTCTACTCTTGACAGGCATGTTTATTGTTTCAGGAATTCCTGGGATGTTTTTTGCTCTGTAAGGTTTTTGTCATGTCTACGTCTGGGATCGAACTATTCTGATGTGATAAGTCCAATTTGTATCAACTTTGCTAAACTGGAACTACATTTCCCAGATTTCTTCCATATTCTTATTGAGCATGATCCATAGGAAGCATCTTGTAAAGGAAGCCTGAAGTAAAAGATTGATCATATTGCTTTACACTCAGGCTAGCACAGGATCTGATGCATCTTATGCACATCTGTGCTTTTCTGCCAGCTTACAGATTGGCAAGGGAAGGAGCTAGGCCAAAAGCATCTCCAGCTCCTGTTGGGCCTCCTGCTTCAGCTTCTTTAAAGCCTGAGCCAGGTGCATATTGAAGGGATCCAGATTCTCCTGCAGGATGCCTCCTTAACGGAAGCTGGAAGCTCAGCGGTAGTGATGAGATCAGCTATATACCATCACTTTCCTAACTCAGGACTATATCACTTTTTCAGCTTTGTGTGAGGAATCTTGATCACTTCCCATTTCACTCTAGTTTATTACATTTGATGCTATCATGCCAATTGGATCTAGTGAGCAGGAAGTAGCAATGATGCCAGGGATAATGGTGGGACAATTGTGTGCCAGAAGGTGAGAAATGCATCCTACAGAAATTCAGTGAGATTTCCAGGGTGAGTTGTCTGGGATATATCTCTTCCAAAATGAATTACAAGTTGCTGTGTCTGGATCCTTCTACTATTAAAAAAGAGTCACAATGTCACTGGACCACTTTAGATTTGAAGGCAACATACACATCATTTGGGAGTACATCTACAACCCATTTACAGAGCAACCTGCAAAGCTGCCAGTGTTTAGGGAGGCCCAGAACAGAAGAAGGCTTTGCAACAGGCCCAGGCTGTCATGCAAGCTGCAATACACTTGGACTGTATGACCTTTACAGATCTAAAGGTACATAAAGCATCAGTGATGGACAAGGATGTTGTATGGATAGAGCCTTTGGCAGTCTCTCATAGGTGGATTACAGCACAAACCACTAGAATTTGGTAGCAAAGCTATGCCATCTTTACTAGAAGACTACTGCTCTTCCTCTTTTTACAAAACTAAATTCTGACTTGCTACTAAAACTTAGTAGAGGCTGAACCCTTTCAAATGGGCCACTAACTTACAATGTGGCCTGCATGCACATCATGTTCTTTATGGCCTACTAAGCCATAGGTTGGATATGCATAGCAGTACTACATAATCAGATAAAAGAGGTATACACAATATCTGCCTTAATGAGGTCCTGAAGACACAAGGAGGTTACATGAGCAAGTGGCACAAATACTCATAACCCACACTTCTGAAGCATAGCCCTCTTTCTCTCAAACTGTACCTATGTCCTTAAGGGGAGTTTTCTATGACCAGCTAATTGGGGAAGAAAAGATGGGGACCTGCGTTACAGATGATTCTGCATGACCAACTAACTGGCTTTACCTGAAAGTGAACAACTGCAGCTCCAATCAGAGGAGCCCCCTTGGTAACTAAGACGTGTAGACCAACAGAGCTGAGAGTGCAAGTACTTAACCAATGGGATCATCCAAAAGTACTTATAACAATAGGGATGGAGACTATGCATGTGCTTAGCAACATGGAATGCCTCTCACTAAGAAAATCCAGCTAAAGTCACTGATGAATGCTCAATTTCACAGCAGCAGCAACCAACACTGAATCCCCAATATGGCACCACTCCCTGGGGGGGATCAGTCAGCCACCTGGTAGCAGATTGATTACACAGAACCTCTTTTATCATAGAAGGGGCACTGGCATGAACACACACTGGTAATGAATTGCTTTCCTTCCCCACAATGCTTCTACAAAACCCACCATCTTTTGATATATGAAAATGTGCTATTAGGATGAAAGGTGAACTATACACAGCCACAAGAGGTCAGCTAGAAAAGCAAAGAATTGGGCCAGGTGCAGTGACTCACACCTGTAATTCCAGCAGTTTGGGAGGCTGAGGTGGGTAAATCACAAGGTCAGGAGATCAAGACCATGCTGGCTAACATGGTGAAAACCTGTCTCTACTAAAAATACAAAAAATTAGCAGGGCATGGTGGTGTGCGCCTGTAGTCCCAGCTACTCGGGAGGCTGAGGCAGGGGAATCACTTGAACCCAGAGAGCAGAGATGGTGCCACTGCACTCTAGCCTGGTGAAAGTGGGAGACTCTGTCTCAAAAAACAAAAAGGCCAGGGGGTGGAGAGGGGGAAGAAAAAGAAAAACAAAGTAATTTATGCCTCTGGATAGTTCTATTCACATGGTATCATTTGATTTTGTAGTATCTTGTTTTGTTTGTTCGTCTATAAAACCCAAGTAATACTTGAATGTTCTCAAAATGCAAGAATTAACTTGGTGACAGTAATAAATGTGTTAATACATGCAACTAAAGGGTAATGAAAGAAAGAATTAGAGGAGAAAACTCAAAACTCATGAATATTATTTTCTATCCCTGAGAATTTGTTACCCGTATTTCAATTAAGAGCAGTTATTCAAACAGAGAAATAATAACACTGACTTTCAAAACTGGCAGCAGTTATAATAAGTCAGCATGTTTAATAATAAATAGGTCACACTGTCTATAAAACTCTCAATTCGAGTGGGAATCCTACAACGGGAGCTGCCTTGACCTGCCTGGCTCAAGCAAGTCTCTGTCCTGATGGTTAGATAATTAGTAAGAACATTGCAACTGTGAGAGAACTGTGTGAGAACTCCAGTTTCACCAGCTGATCTTAGCAGAGGAAAACATGTATCATTACCTTTCTTTTAATAGTGGCTGTGATTAACCATAATAAAATATATGACTAGTAATTTCAGCATCACATGAATCCCTGAAATTATTTCTAGCTGAGACTAAAAAAATTTCAGATTAAGAGCTCTTCGTTTAAACTTGTAATTTGGGTTTAAACTATTCATTATGAAAAATCAAGCCAAAGCTGACAGAAATTATCCAGGGTCTAGAGAAAACAGATCCTTTCATGATGAAATATTTTTTTTTTCTCAAGTGAGAAACCACTCATATCCTACTCCTTCCCTTTTTATTTTCTACTCTTAGATCTATTAAAACAAACACCTCTGTCTTTCCCCTAACAGTACTTTTGAAAAGCAGCTGTATTTTGTCAGATACATATTGAATGGCCAGAAAGAACTTTTTGCAGTTGAAAAGTTCCTTTTGAAAAAGCAGTTATTTTTCTGTTTTGTTTTGTTTCTGTTTGCCACTATATTAAATTGTGAAGAATCAAATTACCCTTTAAAGAATTTGTGTTATCTGAAGTCTACCTAGGTTTTTTTGTTTTTGTTTTTGTTTTTTTTTGAGGTGAAGTCTCACTCTGTCACCTGTCGTCCAGGCTGGAGTACAGTGGCGCAATCTCAGCTCACTTCAACCTCTGTCTCCCGGATTCAAGCAATTCTCCCTGCCTCAGCCTCCCAAGTAGCTGAGATTACAGGTGCCCACCACCAAGCCCAGCTAATTTTTGTATTTTTAGTATATACAGGGTTTCGCTATGTTGATCTGGTTGGTCTTGAACTCCTGACCTCAGGTGATCCACCCGTCTCTACCTTCCAAAGTGCTGGGATTACACCTAGGGTTCTTTTTACCCAGCACTAAGGATCTAAGCCAGTAAATCAATTCTTTATAGAACAAGTCCTCTGGTTTACAGTCACCTCCAGAAGTCCAGTTGCTGCCGTGGAAATCACTGGAGTCAAGCCTTTGTTCTTCACTTCTGCTAGTCTGCTGCATTAACTTGCTACCTGAAGAACAGACATCCGTTATTCCAGCAGTTTATGTGAGGAGAAACTGGTGCTTGCTAGTAGAATCTTCAGGTGCAAAGGAGTTGGGAAGGGCAACTTCTCAGAAGCAAGTCACTTCAGTTATTTCTCTTCTTCAGAAAAATGAGAGACAGTAACAGGATACCAATAGATAATCTTTGGAAAAGATAAGATCTTAGCTCCCATAGCCCATTTTCTTTTTCAGCGTTGATTTATGGAATATACGGTAGTCAATGTGCTTCGTTGCAAACCCTATTTCATGGTAGCATCATAAACATTTCTAGAACAAAAAAAAAAAAGCTGCAGTGAATATAAATGGACCTGTCAGAGACTCAGGTTTTCACAAAAGCACATGAACCACCTTGAAGATCTCATGCATCAAGAAAACCCTGTTTGTTGAGTATTTCAAACAATGGCTTTGACAAACTAAGCTCTGATATGCTGCTGCTTTTTGACAGCAGCCATGAATCACTGATAGAAAAGCATGAGAACAGAGTCAGCAGACTTAATTATATATCATTACCCAAAATAATGGTTGCATTTTAGGATTGAATTAAACCTTTAGTGGTAGAGACTTGCATCATTTGAGAATGCTGGTCAATCTAATGATTTTAAGAATCCATAGACAGAATACTCAAGGTTTATTGTTCACTTAGGAGAAGTTGCAAAGTTTCTTTGTATTTATTTTTCAAGGCCCTGGGAAGAAAAAGAGTAATTCTTTTATAAAAGCAGAAGGGAAGCTTTTACAAAAAGCTTTTATTCTCTCTTTTGAAAGCTTTTAAAAGCTTCTCTTTTGAAGATGGAGGATAATATTCATAGTGAGAGAGAATAAACACATCACCAAAAATGGCTCAGAACCATGCAATCAGCCTAGAATGAGACTCCAGAACCATTTAATCTGACCTCCTGACTGCAATCGAAGCTTTCTGAACTGTTTTCTTTCTTTCTTTCTTTCCTTCCTTCCTTCCTTCCTTCCTTCCTTCCTTCCTTTCTTTTTCTTCCTTCCTTTCTTTCTTTCTCTTCCTTCCTTCCTTCCTTCCCTCCCTCCCTCCCTCCTTCCTTCCTTCTTTCTTTCCTTCTTTCTTTAAGATAGAGTCTCATTTTTTCACCCAGACTAGAATGCAGTGGCACAATCTCTGCTCACTGCAACCTCTGCCTCCCAAATTTGAGCGATTCTCATGCCTCAGCCTCCCAAGTAGCTGGGACTATAGACATGTGCCACCACTCCTGGCTAATTTTTGTATTCTTTATAAAGACAGTGTTTTGCTATGTTGCACAGGCTGGTCTCAAACTCCTGAACTCAAACAACCCACCCACCTCGGCCTCCCAAAGTGCTGGAATTACAAGCATGAACCACTGTGCCCAGACTTATCTGGGCATTTTTCTAAGGTAGGACCCAATTTATTCCCTGGCATTATGACTCCAGTTGCTCACCCTCCTCACAAGATTTCTGCTCTGATGCCAGATCATGGTGCAAGTGTGAAGGAAAACCAGCTCTGGCCCATGAAACCTGACACCAAACTTCTCTTTTCTTTATGCCCAGCAGTTTAATATGTGTGAGAGAGAGAGAGAAAAAAAAAAAGGCTGGTGCTGATGATGTGTCAAGATATAGAAAACTTTAGAAGAGTCATTCATTGATCACAGAAATAGATCTGGCTGCAAGGTCCTATGAGGGGCCATGTACTCAAGCCTCCTCCTTTGAAATAGAAACAAGTCTAAACTAGGAATCACAAATGGGTAACCTTGCAAACCTTACTTGACCCTCGCAAACATCTTTAGTTTGATCCATATTGTATTTTTAATCTGAATTTTTAAGTCATATTTTAAACAAAAATTCTAATTTCCAAGTTTCAGGTTCCAGCTTTCAAAGATCAGGCAGCCCTGGACCTGGGAACCCCAAGCCCAGGTGCAGAGTGCTGTCCACCCATCCCTTAAGATAGGGCAGGGGCTCTGTAGTAGCCTGATGTCTTAGACCCAGCCCTATTTAGAGCATTGGGGTTACTCAGCAAGCTCCAGTAATTTATAAAGGATTGAGTGTATGAGGACCCATTTAAACCATTTAAGTAGATTTTTATTTTATTCTAAGTATTAATGTTTCTTGAAAAATAGATTTTACAACATCTCTTATAAATTTATTCCCATTTTCTCACAATCCTTACTTACAGAGAGTTCTCACTTGAGGTTAACATACTTTCTTCTATAGACTTGGTATATATTCTGCCTCTCAGTGTGTGACAAATGAATGCTCATTTCCAAAATACCTCATTTTTTTGTTTAATCCATTTTTATTAACATTTATTGAGTCAATTTTAAGTAAGAACCTTCCTCTTTCAAATCCTACTTTTTTCCCAACCTAAGTCAGGCTTTTCTCTCGTTGTTTGGAAAAAGACCAGTGAGGAATAGAAAGCACTAAGTAATGAGATCAACCCACTCTCCTGATCAGCCATGGCAAGACCTCCCTGTTCCTGCCCCATCCCTCCCAGGTCCAGTGTAAACAGAGAAGCAATACGGACAGAGCTATAGCTTCATCATCACTGAGACATGTTGAATCTCTCATTAAAGCTCAAATGAAACTGCTCACTTCACCCCTAACTCCCACATTTCTACCATTAGGAAAATTATGGAACTTGGAACCCTTAATTCCTGTTTGTCTAAATGGGATCAGTGTAAAATTGCTTCGTTATCATGTATATCACTGCAATGTTGTAATTAGCAGGGAGGAGAAGACAGGGCACAGATGAGTTGTCCTCTGGTCTTTCTAGTCATGTGAACCAAAGTATAGCGTTCTCTCCTCCAGGTGAAACAGCATTGTCATTTTAGCCTTTTCTCCCAGGATTATTTCTCAACTCTAATTATTCTTAACTGTGTTTCTCCAGTCATTCCCAGCTCTTACTCTCAGAATATTTTTTCTAATTATTAGCATAAACTTCTGCATCCATCTAAACTCTCCAAATTTTCTTTTCTCTCTTCCAAATACATTAAGGAAAATGAATTGGTATTTTCTTTTCTTTTTTTTTTTTTTGAGATAGAGTCTCGCTCTGTCTCCCAAGCTGGAGTGCAGTGGTGCAATCTCAGCTCACTGCAACCTCCACCTCCAGGGTTCAAGCAATTTTCCTGCCTCAGCCTCCTGAATAGCTGTGACCATAGGCACGTGCCACCATGCCTGGCTAATTTTTGTATTTTAGTAGAGATGAGATTTCACCATGTTGGTCAGGCTGGTCTCCAACTCCTGACCTCGTGATTCACCCACCTTGGCCTCCCAAAATGCTGGGATTACAGGCACGAGCCACTGCACCCGGCCCTAATTGGTATTTTCTACAATACATGTTTTCATATATTTCATATATTTTTAGTGGCAGACTTTTTCCTTATTTAAAAGTATCTGTATTTGTTTTCTCTTTGTATCCCATTCAAGTTGTCTACATCTCACTTAAGTTGTGAGACCCAAAACTGGACAAAACATTATAACAATTAATAAAAAAGGCTTACCAAGTTTATCACATGAAAGGACTAACTCATGGTTTCTAATTGTTCCATTTATATTCCTGAATCATAATTCTTTTTACCATGATTCTGTATTGGTAGCTCATGCGTGATGTATGACTGTGGATTTTGAATTCTCATAATACACACATCCCCTTCCTCGACCTTGACAATGTAATATTGATTATGTATCAACTAGTTGTACAACTATAGGTTGTCAATTTGCCTTATATCTCCAACAACTTTGATCAGTGTATGCGTGTATATGTCTTCAACGTTGCAGTTTAGTTATTTCTTTATATTTGTAGTTTTTGTCATCACCCCTACTTCCACCTCCCATTAGATCAGTCTCTACAATTGCAAAGTTTATATCGTATTGATTTGGTAACTCCAAACACCAACATAAAACTTGGCAAGAAAAAATGTAACATAGATGCCTTTCAATTGAGTAAATGGCAAATTACATCTTCTTGGGCTAAGACTTTAGAATTTAACAAAAATTACATCAGGTTTAAAAATATTTTTGCTAAAAAATACATAACAATAAACTGACTTTTTTGAAATAATAGTGAATATATATATATATATATATATATACACACACATACACACACATTTATATAGACATATATGTAGTATAAATAATATAAATTTTGCAGGCACAAAAAAATAATCAACTGACATCTAGATTTTATTGAATCTACCATTATTAGTCTAGTTCATTAGTTTCTGAGAATTGCTTTCATTCTTACATACTACCTATGTCCTATATTAATATTTATCTACAAGAAGAAAAACACAGATGTATTATGAAGAAAATTGAGATGGAGGCAAGGAGAAAAGATGGAAATCATGGTAATAATGAAGCTGACAATTCCACAAAGGTTGGAAAGTGTTTCATGAGATGCCACAGAAAGGCAAATATGTTTGTAACTTTATATGGGGGAAGGCTATGCAAACAAAAACTTTCAGTAGACTAAAGCAATGTTGAACCAAGATTTTGCTTTTACTATTCCACTTTACATATTCCTCTAGCTTTCCCAGCTTATTGATAACTGTGCCTTGAAAAACTAATTGCAGATCCCCACGAAAGTGTTTCTTGCCGGGCACAGTGGCTCACGCCTGTAATCCCAGCACTTTGGGAGGCCGAGATGGGTGGATCACGATGTCAGGAGTTCAAGACCAGCCTAGCCAACATGGTAAAACCCCATCTCTAAAAAAGAAAAAAGAAAAGTGTTTCTTTTTCTATATCTTTTATTAAAAATCAATTAATTTGTCCTGAGAAGTTGTGTTACTGCAAACGTATAGCACTTACTGATTATTGCTCTGTTTTACGTGATTGCAAATTAGTAAAATTTTATACTAAAACTTTAGCCTGCTTTGCTCAAATAGTCTTAGGTAACAGATATCTTGAAAGGTGATTCTTTACAAGAGGATTGACCATATTATTCCTTCAAATAGAGAGCTCTTTAGAAATATTTAAATCATGATTCTTATTTACAAAAGGAAAGATTCATAGCACAGTTTTCAGAAATATATATATGTACAGAAGCTTGGCATTTTTATCTCTTTATTTCATCACAAATGAAGGGGCTTTGTGCTTTCTAATAAATTCTGAAAGACTGACCTTTATTGTATGGCAGGCTTGCAGAAAGCACCAAAATTGATTGTACTTCTAAAACTTATTTATTTTGATATGCTATAATTCCTTTAAGTGAAAATATTCACTTTCCAGATTGTAACTGAGAAGAATTCTAACCTACTCATTTTTGAAAAGATGTTTAGGTCTGGCATGGTGGCTCACATCTGTAATCCCAGCACTTTGGGAGGCTTAAGTGTGTAGATCACGAGGTCAGGAAATCAAGACCATCCTGGCCAACATTGGTGAAACCCTGTCTCTACTAAAAATACAAAAATTAGCTGGGTGTGGTGGTGGGTGCCTGTAATCTCAGCTACTCAGGAGGCTGAGGCAAGAGAATCGCTTGAACTCAGGAAATGGAGATTGCAGCAAGCTGAAGTCATGCCACTGTACTCCAGCCTGGCAACAGAGCGAGACTCTGTCTTGAAAAAAAAAGACATTTAGTCAGGTGGAGACAACTTAAATCAGATGTACGTTAAAGTGCAAAATACATGAGGTGGCCTTGGAAACAGACCATTCACATTGCTTCCTCATAAAATAGTTCTTATATACCCAGAGACATTCAATCATTTTTAGAAGAAAGACATGTAAAGTGATTGCTCTTTTGTGTTAGGGCTCTATTGTATTAATTTCCAGATTTATGTAGCAACTGTTAGGTATAAATGCCCAATGAAGCTAACAATAAAATAACATTTGAATAAATAACTAAGTCTTAGTAGACACTTGGCACTTCACTGCATCTCCCCAAACATACCTTTATGAAATCTCTCATTCATAAGCATCGAGGTGTTAATTACAAGCCATTAAAAACAATATTACAGGTTTCAGGTTGGCCAGTAAAGAGAGGACTTTCTACAGATTAGGTTCGGCTCTGACTCTGAGGTTTTAGAAATACTTGCCAAAGATGGAATAAACTTAAATATTCTTTAGGTTGGTCCTTTCCAGGGTCAACTAAATATTGATGTTTTTTTAACTTAGGAATTACAATGTAGTAACAGTACCCTGACCCAAAAAGTTTACTTCTCATCTAAACCTGATGAATATGACCAATCAAGAAAATAAAAAAAAAAATAAAATAAAAAAAACCTGATGAATATGACCAATCAAGAAAAATTTAAATGACCTTAAAATGAATAATGTAAAGGAAATTTAGATATACTACAGAAATTGCATGTGAGGTCTTGCCCATTACAAGCCTTGCCTTATAAAATATTCCCTCATATCTGCCAAAGCTTAGAATAATAACCCTTGTAAAAATCATAAATATGGTGTAGATAAACAGTGGCAGTCTTACATAATGAAAAGTCCTTGCCAAATGGGAGTAAAAGAAGACAAGAAGCCTACCTCCCACTAAACAACATGTTCCAGGCCTAGCCAGACTGAAGCACCATCATTCATGGAGTGGTCTGGCTCCTGGCAAAAAGTAAGGTTTGCTGTGGGCTACCAGGGAGGAAGGAGTCTTGCAAAGCCTTTCACTGCAGGGGGACACACCGTATCTTGTTTTCTCATGGTAGTCTCTATTAACATGTGCTAGCCGTGTGGGTAAAGATTCTCTTAACACTACCATGTGTAGCACAGTGCATCACATCTGACACGTGCTTGATAAATGTCTGTTGAATTGAATTATTTTTTAATCTCCAGATGAATTTTTTAAGAAGTTACTTGTTCTATGAGCAGAATGGACACTACATAGTGAAAGTTACACAAAAACAGCCCTTCTCAGAGGTGTCAGTTTGATGCAATTGAAATATTATCAACAATGGACAAAGAAAAGAGCAATTGGAATAAAAGTTACAGTTTTCTTTTCTTTTTCTTTTTTTTTTTTTTTTTTTTTGGTTTTTGTTTCTCGTTCTAAGAGAGTGTCTGTCTGTCACCCAGGCTGGAGTGCAGTGACACCATCTGGGTTCACTGCAACCGCCACCTCCCAGCTTCATGTGATCCTCCCACCTCAGCCTCCTGAGTAGCTGAGGCCACAGGCGTGCACCATCACGCCCAGCTAATTTTTGTGATTTTTGTACAGACTGGGTTTCACCTTGCTGCCCAGGCTGGTCTCAAACCTCTGGGCTCAGGCGATCTACCCACCTCAGCCTCCCAAAGTGCTGAGATTACAGGCATGAGCTACTGTACCCGTCCTCAAAGTTAACAAAGTACAAATGACAAATGTACTTTTGTGAGCTAGTGAAAAGGGCATGTGTTTAAGCAAAAAGAATTCATGCTGACCAGGAATGATGAGTTAGAGAAAACATCGGCTTCTGTTAAGCATATTTATTTGGAGATGAGGCTTCATAGGATAACACACAATTACTCTGAACGCTAACAAGACCTCATTTTCCATCTCCATCTCTTATTATTAATAGAGTGGTAATCTTGGGTAAATTATATAATTTCTCTATTCCTTAATTTTTTCTAAAATTGAGGCCATAATACTACCTATTTTGTACGGTTGTTATAAATAGGAAATAAGTTAATTTTGTGATGTGCTTAGAAGACTGTGTGGCACTCACAGAAGCACTGTGTAAGTGTTTGTTAAATAACTAAGTGAAGTCAATGGAGCCCTAACCTCTAGAACAGAGCAGTAGCATATGATAGCAGAAAAAAATGGGAAATGGAGCTGGAACCACAAAGACAAGAGATATCCACTCCAATTTTTCACAGCTATTTATTTTAAAAAAAAAAAAAAAAAAAAAAACCTGTTTTGCATTAACATTAACAATATTTAATTATGATTATAGTAGTCATACTCAGTATGTTGTATTTTATATTATCTTTTTCCATCTACTTTGCAAAAGTAAAAATTATTAAGGTAGCCAATAGAAGCTTTTCAGAAAACAAAATTAGAAAAAAAAAATAGGAAAATTAAAAACTATTAATTAACATTCTTCTTGACCATCTTTTCTTTCTACTTAATTTGGCACAAACAGGAAAAGATCAAGTACCTGATATAGAATTAAATGTGTGTATTTGTACTTGGTTTTAGGGCAGATCAGCACATTTCCTCCCACCAGCAGGTATTATTAAGAACAGTTCTCTCAGGTTGGTATTTAGATCTCTCATATGGATCATTCTGACAGAAATGTGCAGTGAAATTTTTGTTTAGCACACTTATAGTTCTGGACTATAAAATATGGCTTAACATATTAGCCTCCATGTTTCCAAATTAATGAAAACATGAAAAATTATACTTTCTTTCAATGTAATGTTTTCTGTTTTTTTTAACTTTTATTTTTTGAGGCAAAGTTTTGCTCTTGTTACTCAGGCTGGAGTGCAATGGCCTGATCTCAGCTCACTGCAACCTCTGCCTCCCGGGTTCAAGCAATTCTCCTGCCTCAGCCTCCAGAGTAGCTGGGATTACAGGCGCCAGCCACCACTCCTGGCTAATTTTTGCATTTTGAGTAGAGATAGGGTTTCACCATATTGCCCAAGCTGGTCTCAAACTCCTGACCTCAGGTGATCCGCCCACCCCGGCCTTTCAACGTGCTGGGATTACAGGTGTGAGCCACCATGCCAGGCGGTACAGTGTTTCCTATACAAATTGTTTAGGCTATCATTGAAGTGAGTAAAAACCTGGTCTAGAAAATGGGTAGCTCCATCCCTTGTAAACTGTTAAAAGCTTGCCACCTCTACTACGACCAGACATAACAAGCCCTGAGAACAGTCAGAGAACTGATCCTGAGAATGGTTTCTCTTAGCTGTTCTTCTCCCACCTCTCTGTCATTCTGGCAGCGTTTTTGTTCCCTCCTTGCTGGGCCCCGTTTTCCATTGTCATACAAAATCCCCCAAGAGGTGCTTTCTCCTGAAGCCCACAGCTATTTGTATTCTAGTTTCTGACCATGACAAGCCAAAATGCTGTCAAGAAACACTGAAATATCTGATTTGGAATTAGTGTGGAAAATATTTGGTCAGCGCGTGCTTTCTGGCATCCTTCGATTAGCACCGGCTGACATTTCACGAGATTGGTCATCCGTGGAAGCACGAGTTCCCATTCCTGCTGGTTTCTATTTCCCTCTTTCTTTCTTACAATTTCACTAGTCACCAAGACACAGGATATAAACGCAGTGTGGTTTGCATCCTACAGAGCGGCATGGCCTGCAACAGGGCAATAGCAGCTTGTTCTACAGTCTCCAGTGCATTCACTGTTTGCCACCCTTGCACAAATCAGGCTTCCTCAGCCAGGCCTTCCTCTAGGGGAACCCCTCCTCTGACTCTAGTCAGTGTCTCTAAACAGAAAGACAGGAGCACAAGACTCACAGCAAAATGTTGGCTAGCAAAGAAAAAAAAGAAACCATTCTTATGAGGAGGAATATTTTTCAGTTGTTCCGTACGTATTTTCCCCTCTTTCCTTATCTACTTCACTGAGTAATAACTGAAAGGGGAGCTTAACAACTCTTTGGGAGAAGGTGCTCTGACCCTGGGTGTGAACCTCACGAGGGAAAATCATGATGCCTAAGCCTATAGCAGAATGATATTGGCCCGGACCTGCTTGCTCCTGACCTTTCTGGTTGTTAATTTAGAAAAAATTACAGATTTTAAGGGAACATTCCTTTTCCCTTCTACAGTAACCGCAGCCATCTTTCTTCCTGCAACCAGAGATTTATAAAAAAAAGGCATTGTTAGATATTGTAGCACAGGAAATGTTAACAGTGTCAGCGATTTACTTAATGGATAATTTTACTCTCTGCAGTCAGAGTAAATGACATTTATGTGAGATCTGGTCTATGTTGCTTTGGAAATACCTTATTCAAAAGGAAGCCAAGCTAAATGATCAACTTTTTCAGACTCTGGAGAAAATCTTCCCTCTGTCTCTGAATGAAACGTAATTCATTTTGCATCCCTGTATAGACTGAGGGGCTGAGAGAGGAGGTGAGGCAGAGTGGTTACACTTGGCTCAGACCACGTGGCCCCATGCCTTCATATGTCCACAGTGGCAGAAATTTTCACAGCCACAAAAATGTCTGTGGGGCTAAGCAGCTACAAACTGTCTAGTCTGTCTGAGAAAAATCCATGGCTTTTTCAAACAGAGTTTTTCTTAAACTTAAAATGCGTATGAAGCTCCCAAGGCCGTCGCATTACCATGTTGCAAATTAGCAGCAAAACATAAAGGAAAAACCAAATGCTGAAATACCTCAAGTCAGAAAGTTGCCTCAGAAAGTAGTCTTCGTAAAACTCCGTATATTTTTCAGAAGTAACAGCTTTCCTCAGGAAGGAGAGTTCAGCAGAAAAAGCTTGTAATTCCTGAGCAGCGCCCCAAGAGATAAACTTTCCTTTTATTACTTTGTTTTGAATTGTTCTGGGTGGCACTGCAAATGTTTTCAGCATCTTTTGGTTCCCATCAGGGTTTTAGTCATTTCCTTCTGCCTTATTCAGAGACAAGGCAGCTGAATTTCAGCTGGACTGTGCATTACCCAGATTGAACCAACACCCCTTGGACTCCAAGAACATCCAGGCTCACTTGTTGTCATATGGCATCCAGATTACCAGCCCTCTTGGTGATTCATCTGTACCCATGTGAAGGATCCAGGGAGAGAAGTATCCTGGTGAAGACAGGGCAGAGAGCTCTTTTTTAAATCCCAACTTTGTCAAAGTTCAACTGCTGCCTTGCAAAGGCCATTAAACTTTGTCATCAGTTTCATCATCAGCAAAATAAGAATCACCCTAGTATTACAATAGTTGATTTTGTTTTTTTTTAACAAAGGGTTTTGAAGATGAGCAGTTGTATTTATTTTGCTTAGCAATTTAAATTAATGGAGTCAGAAATATGATTATGACACATCCTGTGTTTCGTGGCACTTTCTTGTGTTTCTTGCTTTGCTTATCTTACTGTTTACACGTTCAAATTCATCCCACCTTCTCATTGTTAGCTATCTTCAGTTGACTTTACTTTTGGTATTTGAACTCAAAAATTTTATTATTGAAAAAACAAGATAGACTTTAAGAAGTTTGTTCTAGTCATCTGCCTCTAGACAGATTATTATTTCAATCATCCAGGAAAACTGATTGCATATTTTATAATTCCATCCAACTAATCAGAAATCAGTTAAGCCGGGCATGGTGGCAAATGCCTGTAGCCCTAGCTACTGAGAAGACTGAGGTGGGAGGATCACTTGAGCCCAGGAGACAGAGGCTGCAGTAAGCCATGATTGTGCCATTGCATTCGTTGCTCTGGGTAACAGAGCAACATCCTGTCCCAAAAAAAAAAAAAAAAAAAAAAAAAATGTTCATTAAATTTGAAAACCTGAGAATCAAATAGCAAAGCAAGCTATTTGGTTGCTTGGTAATTTTATAATTTTATCTGTCAACCTGACTAGGCTATTATACCCAGACATTTAGTCAAGCACAGACTAGATGTTGCTGTGAAGGTATTTTTGAGAGATAATTAATATTTAAATCAGTAGACTTTAAGAAAAATGGATTACCCTCTGTAATGTGTGTGGGCTTCATCTAATTAGTCAAAGACCTTAAAAGAAAAAACTGAGGTCCCCTAGGAAAGAAGGAATTCTGCCTCCAGGCAGCCTCTAGACCCACAACTGCCACATCAACTCTTCTGTAGGTTTTCAGTCGGCTAGTGTGCCCTGCAGATTCTAGAACATGCCAGCACACGCAGTGACATGAGCCAGTTTTTTAAAACAAAGCCCTCATTTTCTCTGTCTCTATACAGCTTATTAATTTTGTTTTTCTGGAGAACACTGATCTACCTGCCTTTTTCTCTTTTAATTTTAACTTGAGTTTCTTCCTTGGCCTTTGCTTCATGGATCCCTCTACACGCCTTCCTGGGATAGGCTGACTGAATCCATCAGTAGTCAAGGAATGCAGACACAAGAGAATGAGAGTGAATAGCAAAACAAAGAGTTGAGGAAATGAAGTGGAATTGTGCTCATGCCCTGGCTATGTTTATACAAGGGCATTCCATGCATTGCCATCCAAAAAGGAAAGGAAAAAGTGAATTTGACATACTCAGGCGGTGAGGTCTGTGCAGTTAAGAACAAAGTTGAGTTGAATGCTGAGAAGAAACCATTGAAACTCATGGAATCGTTTGCGTTTCTTCTTGTTGTTGCTAGTCATAGATTTTCTTAAAGTTACAATGCGATCTTGAATCACAAACATCATTTATTTCCTGATTAGCCAATGCTAAATCAACTTTGAGCCTCCCTGCAAGGAGGCCGATACACCAGTAGTCTCCCTCACTGGCAGTGTAGCTCTATCAGCTTAACATAGGCCAATTCCTCTTGCACAACAACTCTTCTCTCTGGCTAATTGATTTAAAAAGTGTCACACTAAGAAGCCCATAAGTATCAAGAGGACAGAAACTCACTGCTGACCTCACTGCTGTGCTGTCCAGGGAAACAGTACCTATGGCATAAACATTCTTTCATGGTTACTCTGGATGATGATGCTGAGACTTAATTTCACAGAAAGCCAGGACCAGAACTGAACTGGAGGCTGAGGATCAAAGACCTAAAAATGTGCAGCTCTTGAAATCTCCAGGGTAGCCCAGAGAGTATTGAATGAGCATTGTGTCTGGACATTGCAAAAACTTCCTCCATTATCCAGTTGATTTGAATCTTGCACAGCAGGTCAAATAAGGGGCAGCCAATGCCATTAAACTGAGTAGTGAAGTTTGTCAGTTAACACTTTTGTATTCATATACATATTTGTGTAAACTAATGCTAAAGCCACTCTGCTTCTTGGCATAAGAGGGGTCTAGTATTTAACCTAAGCTTGAAGTTGATTGCTAGAGAAAGGGTCAGTTGGTCAAGTGCTATGGCTCCCGCCTGTAATCCCAGCATTTTGGGAGGCCAAGGTGAGTGGATTGCCTGAGGTCAGGAGTTCAAGACCAGTCTGGCCAACATGGTGAAACCCCATCTCTACTTAAAATACAGGTGTGCACCTTTAATATCCCAGCTACCCAGGAGGCTGAGGCAGGGGAATTGCTTGAACCAGGGAGGTGGAGGTTGCGGTGAGCCAAGATTACACCACTGCACTCTAGCCTGGGTGACAGAACAAGACTCCCTCTCAAAAAATAAAAGAAAGGGTCACTTATACTTCTCCCAACTATTCTCAAAGTTCATTTTTGAACACCACAGAAAAGAGTGTTTAACTAACACTTCCTATTTCTCACCCCTCTAAGAGGAAAGAAAAAGATAGTAATTACTATTTTGAGCATATATTATGTACCAGATATGTTTATAACCTCTATTCTCACAGCTTTTTGTTAAATTGGTGTTATCTGCATTTTATGGATGACCAACTTGAAGGCCCAGGAGTGTTAGTAATTTGTCTACTCCACATAATATGCAGGCCGGCCTAGTCAAAAAGCTGCTCCTTTTTTGTTTGTTTGTTTTCTTCAATCCAAAAAGAAATAAAAAAGATGAAGTAATTTTTGTTTTCATCCTTGACTTATTGATGAATGATTTATATGTCATTTATATATCACATTCTGTCTCGAAATAGGCAAAATATGTTGACTTCAATTGAATATTTTTTCTAGCAAAAATAGAATATATTCTCACATGTGAATAAAATTGAAATAAGCATGACAGTTTTGGGTATGGATAAAATGTAACATATTTTCTAAAGAGTACACGTTTGTTCCAAATGTTTTCTGAGAACTGTTGTACTGTGAACTGATGCACATGATGACAGGAGCCCCATTTGGAGGAAATGATTTATTAGCACACTCTAGTCATATGTATGTATGAACATTCTGTCTGTCAGATTCTAAGCCACTGCCAGCAACATGAGAGCTCTGAGCCGTTTCTCCAGAAACAAAGATGTGATTACCTTTAATCAATTAAACTTTCACTTCGTTCTTATTGTGATCAGTAGAAAATATTTCAAATATACCTGATAGGATTAAATGTATCTAACCAAAACTAATGAGTCACTATAGGGATTGCCTATTTCTCATATCATATACAATATTCATAATAATGATGATGATGAGCCAGGCAAGGTGACTCATGCCTGTAATCCCAGCACTTTGGGAGGCCAAGGCAGGTGGATCACGAGGTGAAGAGATCGAGACTATTCTGACCAACATGGTGAAACCCCGTCTCTACTAAAAATACAAAAATTAGCTGGGTGTGGTGGTGTGCGCCTGTAGTCCCACCTACTCCAGAGGCTGAGGCAGGATAATCGCTTGAACCCATGACCCAGTGAGCTGAGGTCATGCCACTGCACTCCAGACTGTCAACAGAGCCAGCCCCTGTCTCAAAATCATCATCGTCATCATCATCATCATCCTACTTAGCAAAGATTATGCAGCTGGTTAAATGGTAGAAAGTAAATTCTAGCTTGGCACAGTGGCTCACGTCTATAATCCCAACATTTTTTGAGGCCGAGGTGGGAGGATTGCTTGAGGCCAGGAGTTTGATAGCAGCTGGAGCAACATAGCAAGACTTTGTCTCTACAAAAGATGGAAAGATGATCTGGACATGGTGGCACACACCTGTAGTCTCAGCTACTCAGGAAGCTGAGATGGGAGGATTGCTTAAGCCTGGGAAGTTGGGATGCAGTGAACCGTGGTATCACCTCTGCACTCCAGCCTGGGTGACAGAGTAAGACCCTGTCTAAAAAAAAAAAAAGAAAAGAATAAAAGTAAATTCCAACTAAGGTCTGCCATACCAGAACTTGGGCGATTGACTGCCAATAAACTACTCTCAAATACATCTTTTTAAAATTGAATATGCAGTCAAATTGCATACTAAGAACCATGCCTTTTTCTAACAGTAAAGTCTGAATATGATACATATACATGTCAAATGAGGTTGACAATAAACTTTACCATATTCCATCGATTATAATAAAGCACATTTTTTCAAATGTCAACATCTCTGAAGTTGGGGTGCATCTGAGCTTTGGGTTCTAATCTAACTGGCAATGTTTTGTTTTCCTTTATAGAGGTAATTAAAATAATCATATGACTTACAATTTATGGCATCTTAGATTTCATTAAATGTAGTAAACTAAGATTCAATTACCTTTTTTTTTAGTTTTTTGCTCTGTCATCCAGGTTGGAGTGCAGGGCACCATCGTTGCTCACTGAAACCTTGAACTTCTGGGCTCCCTTCTGCTTTGGCCTCCAAGAGCTGGGACTACAGGCATGTGCCACCACTTCCAGCTCTTTTTGTTTGTTTGTTTGTTTGTTTGTTTGTTTTGGTGCCGAGACTCGGATTCCAGCTCATTTTTAAAATTTTTTATAGAGGCAAGGTCTTGCCAAGTTTGTTCAAGCTGGTCTCAAACTCCTGGGATCAAGTAAAATCTTCCAAAGTGCTGGGATTACAGGTGTGAGCCACTGCTCTCAGCCTAAGACTAACATATTTAATACATTTTATCACTCAAAAATGTTAATTATAACATGATAATGTATATTTTCAGGTAATGAACATATAATATCAGGTACATTGTCATATATATCCTCATAAAAATATCCTGTGATCTATATAATGCTGGCATTAGTATTACCGCATTTCACAAATAAAGAGGCTAAAACTCAGAAAGACTGTGATTTGCCCAAAGTTTTATAATTAGTAGCTATGGCACCGCATGTTCTCACTCCTAAGTGGGTGTTGAACAATGATAACACACGGACACAGGGAGAAGGACATCACACACCGGGGCCTGGGGGGAGGGGGCTAGGGAAGGAATAGCACCGGGTGTGGGGATTGGGGAAGGATAGCATTAGGAGAAATACCTAATGTAGATGACAGGGCAATGAATGCAGCAAACCACCACCATGGCACATGTATACCTGTGTAACAAACCTGCACAATCTGCACACGTACCCCAGAACTTAAAGTATAATAAATAAATTTAAAATAATAATAATAATTAGTAGTTATTGACTGGGCGTGGTGGCTCACACCTGTAATGCCAGCATTTTGGGAGGCTGAGGTGGGCAGATCACCTGAGGTCAGGAGTTTGAGACCAGTCTGGCCAACATGGTGAAATCCTGTCTCTACTAAAAATACAAAAATTAGCCAGATGTGGTGGCTCACACCTGTAGTTCCAGCTACTCAGAAGGCCAGGGCAGGAGAATCACTTGGACCTGGGAGGTCAAGGTTGCAGTGAGCCGAGATCATGCCATTGTACTCCAGCCTGGGCAAAAAGAGCAAAACTTAGTCTCAAAAAAATAAAAATAAAGTAATTATGGGAATATGTAGGAACAAAAATCAATCTTTGAGCTCAGTGGTGCCTTTCTCAAGTGACTCATTGTGCATTTATAATCGAATAAAATATTTCTATCTCACAAATTTGTAATGTTTTTTAAAGTACTTGATAGAGCTTACATATTAAACTCAAAACGCTACCAGTGCCATCATTATGCTCTTGAAGAGAAGTACACTGGCCTTGGGCCGGTTAGGAGCTGTTCTGATAGTTACTACCAGGAAGCAGGTAGTGTCATTCTGTATTTTTTGTTGTTGTTGTTGTTTTGTTTTTGTTTTTGTTTTTTGAGACAGAGTCTCACTCTGTCACCAGGCGCCAGGCTGTAGTGCAGTGGCACGACCTCGGCTCACTGCAACCTCCGCCTCCCGGGTCCAAGCAATTTTCCTGCCTCAACCTCCCAAGTAGCTGGCACTACAGGCACGGGCCACCACACCCAGCTAATTTTTTTTGTATTTTTAGTAGAGACTGGGTTTCACCACATTGGCCAGGATGGTCTCGATCTCTTGACCTCGTGATCCACCTGCCTCGGCCTCCCAAAGTGCTGGGATTACAGGCGTGAGCCACCACGCCCCACCATTATATTTTTAAAATGCAAACCAAAGGAAAAGAACCTTGTGTAAAGAAATTTTCCTAAATTTGGTGATTAATCCTGGCACTGTGATTTTAAAATTAGGAAAAGAAGTTGTGAAAGCTGATTGAGAGAGTCCTGGATTCTTACCTTGAGTTTGTGGCCACTCAGTTTTCAACTTAAGATTCAGAAGCATTTTCTTCATTTGTATTTGTAAACATGAAAGAAATTACATGAATTCATACCTGCTTTCTCCCAGTCAAATAGATTTTGAAGGGAAATGAGATTATGTATGTCAAGTGCTTTTAGCTACTCAGGATGTCATAAAAATAAATTAATTATCCAAACCTCTTCACTTTTTTTTTTTTTTTTTTTACATGATCTCAATCTGTCCCCCAGGCTGGAGAGCAATAGCATGATCTTGGCTCACTGCAACTTCCACCTCCTGTGTTCAAGGGATTCTTCTGCCTCAGCATCTTGGGTAGCTGGGATACAGGCATGTGCAACCACACCCAGATAATTTTTGCATTTTGTGTAGAGATGGGGTTTCCCCATGTTGCCCAGGCTAGTCTCAAAATCCTGAGCTCAAGCAATCCTCCCGCCTTGGCCTCTCAAGGTGCTAAGATTAAGGCATGAGCCACCATGCCCAGCCAGGAATCATTCTTACAGCAAAGTACTTAAACCTCAAAAAATATCTAAGTGCCCATCACTGTTTGGAAAACTGAGTATTTGAATTAATCAGTTTTTGTTTGTGTTTGATTTCAGTTATTGCTTGACTTCCATCACCTAAAGGAGTCAGAACACAGCCAACCCTGCATGCATGCTCATAAACTGAGATGTAGTGAGATAGGCCGAGCGGTGGCTCACGCCTGCAATCCCAGCACTTTGGGAGGCTGAGAGGGACAGATCACCTGAGGTCAGGCGTTCCAAACCAGTCTGGCCAATATGGCAAAAACCCATCTCTACTGAAAAAAATACAAAAACACAAAAATTAGCCAGGCGTGCTATCAGACACCTGTATTCCCAGCTACTCAAAGGCTGAGGCAGGAGAATCTCTTGAACCTGGGAGGTGGAGGTTGCACTGAGCCAAGATCATGCCACTGCACTCCAGTCTGAGTGACACAGTGAGACTCTGTCTCAAAAAAAAAGATGTAGTAGTGAAAGGTTCAGAGTCTCCATTCCATAGATGTGCCCAATTCCAAGTCACCCTGTATTTATGCATATGTAGCAGAAGATGCCTAAAACCATACCTGCTGTCTACAATCCTTTCCCTAGAGATCCTGCTGCAGTTCTACTCAGTGTGTATGAAGTAGTCATTTCATGTGTTGCCTAAGCCACAAAGAATCTTTTTTTAAATCAAAGCAAGTATGCAAAGTTAAGAACAATGGATGCTTTTATGTATATGATACCACCAAAGATCAATGTAATTTCTCTGTTGTAAGCTTTTATGCTATCCTGTTGAATTTTTTTCCCCAAGGAAAGTGATGAAACCTCTTAAGTCATTAAAATCTTGACTAGACAAAACAAACTGAATCACATGGTAATGAACAGGAAGTTTTAGTAGCTCCTATCTTTATTTTCTCCAAACTGCACAACTAAGGAAATCACCAGGAAGAGAACAATGGAGCAGCCTTCATCCTGACCAAGTCTAGAGTAAGGGTGTAGTATATTCTTAGATTCATGAGCTCACAAAGTACTTTTCTACATTGCTTAAGGTAATTTACATATTTATTTCCTCCATACAATGATGACTAAAAAAAAACTTGTGAAAATACTGAAACTGGGTGCTTATTATGGAGTTGCACTCTATGGTAGCAATAAAATATTTCATTAATAGACTCTTGTGGAAAACCTTTCCCAGTTTTTCCACAACTTCTCCGACAATCAGGCACACCTATTTCCCAGCCCCCTCCCAAATAACTGAGACGGCTGTTGTTCCCTAACACCTCCCTATTCAGAAAGGTCAGACCGTTTAAAGCAAACCTTTAAAACAATTTCACCACTTTTCTTCCTCATGTTTTACAGCTGCCATTGTTATTGAGCAATTTTAAGTAATTGTTAACTCTGAATAAATGAATAGTTTTATTAACCACGTAGTAGGTGCCAGGTACCAAGCAGATCCTTTCTGTTTACATCCAACAGAGAAAAAAAAAAAATCTTACATTCAGAAAAGGAAACTGATTATCAGAGAAGCAAAATATCTTAACCAATGAATGATATGAACAGATTTTAACTCAGTTCTCATTATATCCCTCCTCCATATTCTTTCTGCTCTTCCTGTAATCCCAGCACTTTTGGAAGCCGAGGTGGGTGGATCATTTGAGGTCAGGAGACCAGCCAACATGGTGAAAGCCTGTCTCTACCAAAAATACAAAAATTAGCCAGGTGTGGTGGCACAGGCCTGTAATCCTAGCTACTCACGAGGCTGAGGCTAGAGAATCTTTCGAACCCGAGAAGCAGAGGTTGCAGTGAGCTGAGATCATGCCACTACACTCCAGCCTGGGCAATAGAACCGGACTCAAAAAAAAAACTTAGCCGGGTGTGGTGGCACACGCCTGTAGTCTAAGCTACTCAGGTGGCTGAGGCACGAGAATCGCTTGAACCTGGGAGGCAGAGGCTGCAGTGAACCAAGTTTGTACCACTGCACTCCAGCCTAGGCAACAGAGGGAGATTCTGTCTCATTAAAAAAAAAAAAAAGTATTAACTGATCTAGAACAGAGAGAGGATCAAAATCATAGAAGACAAATGAGAAAGAATTTCTGTGGAAATCAGGAAGTTTCACAGAGAAACTCCTGAGTCCCACTATCACTCCCCGAAGTTCAGGCAGCAGCCTGGAGTCACCCGAACTCCCTTGGTCTGCTCTCCTCTCCCCTGCACTGTCCTGCAGGGCTCCTCTGTCTCTGATCAAGGTTGTGGAAGGGAACCATACTGTTGATTGACACTTCAGGTCTCCGTAGGGATGGCTGCCCTTTTATTAATGGTTATGGGAAAACTGAAGCAAGATTTGACTGTTGGCAAGATTGAAAGTTTGTAAACATAGATTCACATAAGATGGCAATTGGTTTTATTTATTTATTTATTTATTTTGAGATGATGTCTCACTCTTTGTCCAGGCTGGAGTGCAGTGGCGCCATCTAAGCTCACTGCAACCTCCACCTCACAGGTTCAAGCAATTCTCCTGCCTCAGCCTCCCAAGTAGCTGGGACTACAGCTGTGTGCCACCACACCCAGCTAAGTACTAATTTTTGTATTTTTAGTAGAGACCAGTGAGCCACCCACCTCAGCCTCCCAGAGTGTTGGGATTACAGGCGTGAGTCACCACACCCAGCCCCATTTTATTTTTTAAGATGGCTCTCCCTTATCACTTCCTGCCATTAAGAATTCCCTGCCAAGGAATTAAAGTATTAAAAATATTTTTAAGATTTGAAATATATTTCATAAAAGTCCTTTATTCAAAATCATATTCCACAGATATTCCCTTTCAAAGGGAAAACATTGGGGGTTCTAAACAGTTACAAAAGTGTAAGTGATTTTTACATGATGCCAGAATAACACTTGTATTTGATCAGCTTAGACAGATACCAGACTAATTTTGCATTTAAGAAATTGTTCTGATTATTTATGTCAACTCATTAGAATTCAGTAAAAAGTAATAGTCTTTTGTCACAGAGAATCTGAAAGTGGCAGCAAACACAGAGGGCTTATGATAGGTTTTTGTTTTTGCTTTGCTTTTGTTTTTGAAAGAGTAAAACTACTGATGCTCTGATACTGAATGTTTAGCTTCTTGTTACTACAAATAAAGCAAAAACTAAAACAGTCCACTTTACCATTTCCATATTCTCCATAGATTGAAGAAATTTATACCACATATTGCATATGACCATCTTTCCATTAAATCAATGTAGAGATAATGTAAACTGAAAAAAAAATCTGCAAGAGAATGTAACTGAATGTTTTGAAAAAACAGAACTTGTCACTTTATATAAAAGAATAGTATGCTCTATTTTCTGAATGGATGTGGCAATGAAAACTAGCGCACCTGCACTTTGAATTCTTGCTTTTTTACATTGTTAGGATTTGCTTTTCACAGATGTTGGACAATTTTTTTCTTCTAATGTTAAATTCATAATCATGGTCTCATTTCCTTTGCTTCTTCCAAATACTCCTTTCAACACATTCCTTTATTTTATTATACATTGTCTCCTTGTTTTCGCTATTGCTGCTGTTGTTTTTTATTCTGTTTACAGGATGATTTTTAAATTGTCAAATGAAGTAGTGCTAACCTCAAATAGGCTAAATGTGAACAAATAAAATACATCAAATACTCTGATATGGAAAAAAAAAAAAAAAAAAAAAAAGAATTCCCTGCCAATGTTTTTCCTGTGGAATGAAAGGATAAATTAGAATTGAAAATGTCATTAGGGCAAGTCAGTTGGCAACTGATTCTAGTTCCAGGTAAACAAATTATATCTTTAAGAAACTTCAACTGAATTATATTTGGAAGGCCTGTGCCCTGCCTAGCAATCAACCTCTATGGGCATTTCCTCCCAATTCGATAAAGCAGAAAAAGTTCTACAACAAACTGTAGAAAATAAGTTTACTTCTACTCAACAGACAGCAAATACTTTTTGCATTCAGAAAAACAAATAATTTTTTCATGCATTTAAAGTGATCCCAGTTCTCCCTTAGAAAGCCACTTTTTTTTTTTTTTTGAGATGGAGTCACTTAGGCTGGAGTGCAGTGGCCTGCTCTCTGCTCACTGGAATCTCTGCCTCCTGAGTTCAGGTGATTCTCCTGCCTCAGCCTACCAAGTAGCTGAGGACTACAGGTGCATGCCACCACTTCCGGCTAATTTTTGTATTTTTAGTAGAGAGAGGGTTTAACCATATTAGTCAAGCTGGTCTTGAACTCCTGACCTCAGGTGATCCACCCACCTCAGCCTCCCAGAGTTCTGGGATTACAGACATGACCCACCACACCCGGTGGGAAAACCAGCCAGAAAATTTCTTAACACAAATTGTGAAAAAATGCAAAAGACACTCCAATATAAAATATATAAACCTTTTTGCCTACAACAATAAAGTCAAAGTTTACTTGGTTTATGTTTACAAATTATAACTATTAACTAGCAAAAAATTCAAGACTACACTGTTTTATCTATCATTATCTTTATAAAAGGTTAACCACAGATTATATCTTGACTTTCACTGGTAGTGATTTTCAGCCACTTCATGGTAAGACTCTCAGTGAATCTATGAGAACAAACTCTATCAACGATAAATAACTATAGTTCCTTTCCATGGTTTAGCCCTTAGAGGTTTCCCACATTGCTCATTTAATTACACTGTTGCCCATCATCTTTATCAAGTTTCAAAGTCCTCTAGAATATAGTAAAAGAGAATGCCAAAAAGAGTGTAGAAAAGTATAGTAGAGTATATAACAATGTAAAACTGTAAAATAAGTTCTTAAAAGTTAAATAATAGGTGACACAATCATTTTAGGAGGTTGTATTCCTCCGTTCTCATGCTGCCAATGAAGAAATATCCGAGACTGGATAATTTATAAAGAAAACAGGTTTAATTGACTCACAGTTTCTGATGGTGGTGGCGGAGGGGGGACTTAGGAAACTTAACAATCTTGGTGAAAACATCTCTTCATAGGATGGCAAGAGAGAGAATGAGCCGAACAAAGGGAGAAAAGCCCCTTATAAAACCATCACCCCCATGATTCATTGCCTTTCACCAGGTCTCACCCACAGCACGTGGGGATTATGAGAACTACAATTCAAGATGAGACTTGGGTCGGGGCACAGCCAAATCATATCATTTTCAAAGTATAAAATAGTTCTCAATGTTGTCAACTATAAAAATACAGGGTTGGGGGCTGGGCACGGTGGCTCATGCCTGTAATCCCAGCACTTTGGGAGGCCGAGGCAGGTGGATCATGAGGTCAAGAGATCAAGACCATTCTGGTCAACATGGTGAAACCCCATCTCTACTAAAAATACAAAAAATTAGCTGGGCATGGTGGCATGTGCCTGTAATCCCAGCTACTCAGGAGGCAGGAGAATTGCCTGAACCCAGGAGGAGGAGGTTGCAGTGAGCCAAGATCGCGTCATTGCACTCCAGCCTGGGTAAGAAGAGCGAAACTCCGTCTCAAAAAAAAAAAAAAACAGGTTTGGGTTAGATGATCAACAATGTCCCATGTTTTATAGTGATAAACAATGTCCCGTGTTTGATTTGATTGTGATATGATTCCATTTTTTGATTTAGGGCTTGATGTGAATAAAAGCTACCGCTTTGCTAGATCAGATTTTGTTTCTACTGAAACACAGGATTGAAGCAGTCACTATTTTTGACCCAAATTTTGGCTTTGGAAAAAAAAAATTATTTGGTAACTTAAATTATCCAAGTTGTTTCTCTTTATTGATCGTACTGTTTTTCTTGTGGTCACATACTCATGGTTTCTAGGGCAGGGCTTTACTACCAGTTACGCCAATAAGTTATCTATTAGATTATCACTAAATTATCTATTAATTCCTTTCCAACCCAGATAGTTTTCATATTTTAAATCCTGCCTCAAGTTAAAGTTAGTAATAGATCACTAAGAACATTTATTTCGTTGATGTCATTGAAGTCACTCTCCGTAAATATCTACATAGCAAGTCACCAGTGTATCAATCAATGCTTGCAACAGTACTGAGGCTCTGATTAAATTATGTGATTCAAAGCTTTCTGGATCTCTCTTCAGGAAAATTTTACCTGCTCTCTAGTTAGCTGCTGAGCTGTACTATCCTACCTGGAAAATATGAAGCTGCAAGGTTTCTACAGTGAAATTAGAACCAACTACCTGCTGAGCCAGTGGCTCAGGCCTATAATCCCAGCCATCTGGGAGTCCAAGGCAGGTGGATTGTTTGAGTCTAGGAGTTCAAGACCAGCTTGAAATCCTGTTTCTGCAAAAATTACAAAAAATTAGCCAGCCGGGCATGGTGGTGCTCACCTGTAGTCCCACCTACTCAGGAGGCTGAGGTAGGAGATCACTTGAGCCCGTGAGGCAGAGGGTATGGTAACTGTGGTCATGCCACTGAACTCCAGCCTGAGCTACAGAGCAAAACTATCTCAAACAAACTCACTACTGAGATACATTCAAATAGAATCACTTTTACATATAAAATCAACTGCTATTATTTGCCTTTTCAGACTTGTTAGGAAGATCAGTTTTCTCTTTTAGCAACTGATGTTTCAATTTCCCCTTGCTTGTGTCACCTACCTGTAAAAAGTCCCACTTCACAAAGGAGAAAGCCAGACTATTTAACGTTGCTTGTAAATGATTAACTTTAAAATAAGATTATAAATCTGACAATGATTCTTTCTTCTTATATCCATTGTTTTGCTGCCAACACAACTTGGTCTTAAAGAGCAGTTAGCATGGGCAGTGGACCCAGCAAGTTAACTTCTCATTCTTGTTATTCACTGACACACTAACTGTGAGGGCTTAACTTCTGGTATCAAACAACATGTATGATTGCATCACTTTTCAATGTATTCAACTCTCAACTTTGCAATTACTGAAGGGTTAGTAATTTTATACTTCCGGTCTAATCCAATGTCTTACCTGTGTTTCCGTCACCAAAAGCCTCCTGTACGGACTTGAGCAAACAGAAAGCTGCTCTCTCTCCACCATCTTAGAGCAGCCAAAAGCTACTCCAGACACATTTTTTTCTCTCTCTGTCATTTGTTCTTTTGAATTCTAAAAGTCTTGTGCCCCAAGAAGTCAAATGGCTGAATGCTTGAGATTATATCTTTTTAAACCTCCTTCGCCTTCATTTCTGTCAACTTGCCAATGGCCATTTCAGAAACACTCATTGCCTTGTTTCAATGGTTGTAGTTTTTTTCTAGTGTGGAAGTACGCATAGTCTGCAGGGTTAACCTTATTGTTCACTGGTTCTAAGTGGCTGCTTCCAGGTGAAGTCACTGAAGAAAAGGAGCCCTGGAATTAGGAAAGACATATTTGATCATATAAGGTCAAAAGTTCCCTAGTCTTTAAAACTATCACAACATTTTAAAGATTATTTACGTCGAGTGCGGTGGCTCATGCCTGCTCTTTGAGAAGCCGAGGCGGGCAAATCACGAGGTCAGGGGTACGAGACCAACCTGACCAACGTGGTAAAATCCTGTTCTCTACTAAAATTACAAACATTAGCCTGGCATGGTGGCACAAGCCTGTAATCCCAGCTACTTGGGAGGCTGAGGCAGGAGAATCACTTGAACCCAGAAGGCAGAGGTTGCAGTGAGCTGAGATTGTGCCACTGCTCTCCAGCCTGGGTGAAGTACACTATTGATCTCACTGTTTCTCTTGTGGTCACATAATCATAGTTTCTAGGGCAGAGCTTTACTACCAGTTGCGTCAATAAGTTATCTATTAGATTATCACTAAATTATTAATTCCTTTCCAACCCAGATAGTTTTAGTATTTTAAATCCTGCCTCAAGTTAAACTTAGTAATAAACACACAGGAAAGACCTAAATAATTATCCTTTTTTTTTTTGAGATGGAGTCTCGCACTCCAACAAATCTTCATTGCAAAAAGCATCTTCATTTTTCAGAAGGTAAAACTGAGATTCAGAGAGATTACATAATTTTTCCAAGCAACACAGGAAAAAAACTGACAAAACTAAGATTCAAATTCAAGTTTGCCTGTCTTCAAAGGTTCTTCTCTTTTCTTATGCTATTGAAGGCAAGCAGAGATTTGGAAAGATCCATGTAGTTTCCACTCCTGCAATACATTTTGAAGAAATATTGAGGAAGAAAAATAAAACTCAGTCACTTTAAGGATTAAAAAAAAAAGAATCACATGGATACACTATTTGCAATGGATTCAAAGTCTCATGAGACCAACATGTAATGAGAAACTGGACTCTGGAGAAAAAGAAGTCTTCTACAACTTATTTTAGGTAAAACATCATGATTTATTATTAGATTACTTTGTTAAAAACTATGAGGGAACAGAAATGAAGCTTATTTTTAAAAACTCATTATCATGCATGAACTGATTTAGCATATTACTATAAGTAGGTATATAGATTTCATAAGAAGCTTTCTCTGACAGCTCCAGAATAAGGTTATTTCTGTAAAAAGTCAAGGGTAAGGGAAATACTTTGTAGAGGAGTTAGTGGAGAAACTTATTTGTCACTGATTTGTGAGGTACTGAGTAAATTTCAGCTTCAAGCTATTATTCTTTCTACAGTAGTCTGGTCTTTATCAGTGAAATGAGACTTCCCAGATACAAAACACACTAGTTTTGCAAGTAACTGCACTTTCTTCTATCCTGTTATTTGAGTGTTCTGATACTAAGGCAGTATATACATAAAAATAATTTTTAAAATACATCAATTTATATTTATTTGTGTGTTAATTTGGGTCTTTCAGAGTTTAAACTTTATGCATCCAAAGTAATTGGAAGACAGTGCTACAAAAATTATTGAGATTGTAAATGTACAACAATAAATGAAACATAGCACTCAAGCTAATTAGTTTTCTTAAGACTGACCAGATTCCATTATTTTAGACCATTGGGAAAAAAGCAGAACTAAAAGCAGGAAAGTTTGAGATTGATATTTGCAAAAGTATCTGGTATTATCCATCTAATCTTGCCTATAGGCATTTCACTTCTAGTCTTCAGAAAAGTAAGGTGTATTTATTTAGAGTCACTAACTCCTTCAGTCAACATATAAATAATGAATGCCGACGATATGTCAGCAACACCAACTTCATAGAGATGAAATCTGCACAGGGCCTGTCTTCAGAAGGGATCTGCATTTGTTTTGAAGCTCTGCTGTTGCTGTCTTAAAATTCTAATAAGTTTTGAGGTGGGGGGCATGTTTTAATTTTGCACAAAAATTAAGTGCCAGCTATTGAGGACATAGCAGGGAACTACAATAACATAATTCCCTCCCTAATATCATTCATAGAGAGAATAAAGGCATTATATGCATTTAATAAAATTTTATTAGTTGTTATTGTGAAGACTGATAGCACTCAGGAGATCTTTTATGCCGTTCAGAAAATAAGTGAAATAAAATCTACTATCAAAATGATAAAAGAGCCTTGGTGCAGTGGCTCACATTTGTAATCCCAGCACTTTGGGAGGCCGGGGGGTGTGGCTCACCTGAGGTCAGGAGTTTGAGACCAGCCTGGCCAACACAGTGAAACCCATCTTTACTTAAAAAAATGAAAAAACAAAAATTAGCCAGGCATGGTGGTTCATGCCTCTAATCCCAGATGCTGGGAAGGCTGAGGCAGGAGAATCACTTGAACCCAGGAGGCGAAGGTTGCTATGAGTTGAGATTGAGTGACTGAATTCCAGCCTGGGTGACAGCGTAAGACTCTGTCTCAAAAAAAAAAAAAAAGATAATAGATAACTACTTCTTATTTGTTTCTGTGGCTTCAATCTTGCCATGATAAGAGTTGAAATCCAATAATTCTGTGGTTTATCTCTCCAATTCTGCTGACCTTTATCTTGAAATGGTTAATTTACTTGAGGGAAATCTAGGACATCACAAACCAGAATCATTCTGTGGCTTTTTCTGTCCTTGCCTCTGCAGTTCTTATTCACAGTGCTTGGACTTGTGGTAAAATAAGGTTGTAATCTGGGGTTACAGCTCTGGCAATGTTCAAAAGATGAGTCAAGAAAGAGCACTATCATTAGCCCTTGTCATGTGAAGTTAAAAAGTACCTTGTCCTGCCATAGCTCAGGGGAAAGTCTGAGCGTATCTGCATTCATCACTTTAAGCAGTTAGACATTTAATAGTGTGTTGGGTCTTTTCAGGTTGTTAAGGAAATAGAAATACTCTCAAGTTGACATTGGCCATGAGTGTTTGCTGTAGGAATAAACAAGAAATGGAGCACAGGAAATCTCAAACTTCTTGGCCTCCTGGAGTCCTGGGATAGCACAGTACTCTGTGTAAAGAAAGCTGATCTTGTGATTCAACTCCTTGCTACATGGCTTTCTAAAGCAACTCAACTGCACTTATGGTTCCCACCAATTGCCAGCTGCAGATGACATTCTTTGTTTCAGTGCCACTCAGCTCTGTGAGGATTTCTGATGTTCAGACTTACCAGAATAGAACAAATCTGATTAGAATAGATTCACCAGGATAGCAAAGAATAGAAAATATCCTTTGCTCATTTCCTCACTATCTAGTGTAAGCACAATTTCTGTAAGAAATTCTACACCAGGCTGGGCGTGGTGGCTCACATCTGTAATCCCAGTACTTTGGGAGGCTGAGGCGGGTGGATCACCTGAGGACAGGCGTTTGAGACCAGCCTGACCAACATGGTGAAACACCATCTCTACTAAAAATACAAAAATTAGCTGGACATGGTGGCTCGCATCTGTAATCGCAGCTACTCAGGAGGCTGAGGCAGGAGAATTGCTTGAATCCAGGAGGTAGAGGTTGCAGTGAGCCAAGATTGTGCCACTGCACTCCAGACTGGACAAGAGAGTGAGATTCCATCTCAAAAAAATAATTAAAAAGAGAAATTGCACACCAGACCATTTCCTACTGGCCAGCACACAGCTGCCCTTGATGCAGATCCCAATCTTGGGTCCAAGCTAGAGTTTCAGGATCAATTGGTCAAAATGTGACAACTTCTACATTTAGTTCAAAAAAGTTGGAGTGAAACAAATATCATTGGTGTCATAAAAAAAGAAAGAAATAGCTTGATTATTCTGAGTTATGTTATATAGGAGTGTGAATCGGATGTGGGGAGTTGGGGAAGGAGGCTTGAGAACATGAACAGCATGGAAAGGAAAATCTAAACATCTCAAATCTGCAGACTTTCATAACATCTTTCATTTTTTCTATATATATTTAAATCTTCTTATCTCCTGATTTGAGTAAAAAGCTGCTTACATTAAAACATGCATTTCCAAGTTTCAAATTAAAAAGATCAGTATCAGAAGAGAAATTACCTGAAGAAATACCAAAGGTCAGTGATGAGCTGTTGCTCTTATGAGGAGCAGGGTTGCAAGCCACCTGATGGACAGTTACGGCCCAGCTGCATCCGGGCTATTTCTGCCTGTGTTACTCCATTAAGTTGGGTTGAATAAAGGAAACTTTTTAAGTGCTTCTCATTATTGAAGGTTTGGAGGGCAGGAGGTAATTGAAATTTCCAGTCAAGTATAGATTTTTAAGATCAAAGGAAGTCAGATGTAAGATATTTAACTATCTATGGCCATTCCTCCATAGATGTCTCACAGCCTTGACTTCTCAATGTGCTCACCACAGCTGCTTCCCAATATGCTCTATTAAACTAACACTGCCTTAGGTGCAGAGCCTTCAGCCCCACCACGACTCAGATACCAGGTTGTAACCTGATGAAGGTAGGAGTGATCAGTGGTTGCCCGGCGTGGTGATACATATGATTCCCTTTCTAAACCAGCTTTGAAGCATATGTCTGCAGCCCAGGAGCATCTGCAGTGTCAGCTTAGTGAGCATGATAGGAAAGGAGGCGGGGGGTAGAAGGAGGGATCTTGATTTTTAAGGCCAGAGGAGCCATAAAATAAAGACAGCTTTCTGGATCTACAGTTTGTTGAAAAACAGCAAATTCACTGAGAATCAAGACATGCTAAAAAGGGAATTTAGAGATTACCTATGAGATCATTAGAAATTTGCTCTCTGTCTTAAAAGATAGCTCTAAATCTACATCATTAAACCTTGCAAAAAAAAAATTGCAAGCCGTTGAGTATATAGGCACAGAACATAGGATTTAAGCTAAAACTTTGAACTTCTACAATGACATAAGTATTTTGCCTAAGTTTTTATTTCTTCATCCATAAAATTTTTTAATTATTATTATTGAGATAGGATCTCACTCTGTCATCCATGCTGGAGTACGGTGGTGTGATATTGGCTTACTGTAACCTCCACCTCCCAGGCTCAAGCGATCCTCCCACCTCAACTTCCTGAATAGCTCGGACTACAAGCACATCCAGTTAATTTTTGTATTTTTGTAGAAACTGAATTTTGCCATGTTGCCCAGGCTGGTCTTGAACTCCTGAGGTCAAGTGATCTGCCCACTTCAGCCTCTCAAAGTGCTGGCATTACAGGTATGAGCCAGGGCACCTGATCCATCTATCACATTTTTAAACCAGATTGTAAAAGTTTCTTTTAGCTCTATGATTCTATATCTCACTATAAACACAACCTAGAAATGTCTTAATTCTGACAGTTTACTTGCAAACAGGATTCACTGACAACATTTCTAGGAGCCAACTTTACTTTCCTAACTATCTTTCTAAGATTTTATAACTTCCGGTGGGGGAACTCCAGTTTTCTTCCCAGAGGTAGAGTCAGCAAATGCCTCAGATTCTTCAGACAAGATGAAGTAGGAAGGGTAAGGAAAACAAATACTAGAAATTGGCACCTGAACTCCACAAGGTTATCTGCTGAGACGTGACCTAAACCATTGTGTTTGCCTGTCCTCTTAAGCAACACTGACATCACTTCCTCATCCTTCTCTACCACACTTTGTGAATCATTTTCAAGAATCGTTTCTGTATTCGGTAAGTAAATATTCTTAGCTGTTTCTGGAAGTAGATTTTTTCACAGAGAAGAGACACAGAGAAATTGAATGATTTGTGCCAAGAGCCTTCAAAAAATCTAAAGCATATAAATTTAAAAAGCACATGTTAATTCAAGGGAAGTAAAATGAAATATCATTTACATACTTCTTCATAAAAACTAAGGATATGTTGTTATAAAGGTGGACCCATAAACCGGGCCTGGTGGCTCACACCTGTAATCCCAGCACTGTGAGAGGCCGAGACAGGCGGATCACGAGGTCAGGAATTCAAGACCAGCCTGATCAACATGGTGATATCCTGTCTCTACTAGAAACACAAGAAATTAGCAGGGCACAGTAGCAAGTGCCTCTAATCCCAGGTACTCAGGAGGCTGAGGTAGAAGAATCACTTGAACCCAGGAGGTAGAGATTGCAGTGAGCTGAGATCAGGCCACCACACTCCTGCCTGGGCAACAGAGTGAGACTCTGTCTCAAAAAAAAAAAAAAGTAGATCCATATTGTATAAGGTAGGAAGATGAGGCAATAAACTGAGTCACTCAGTTCACCAAATACTTTTCTCTCAAAGCCCATTGATTTTAAACAGTACATTTCATTGTTTTTGGACTATCCTGAGCCTTAGTTCTCTCCCTACCTCACTTGTTGCGTGTAACCTTCACTCCTGGTTCTCTCAGAGCCTGTCTTACTTCTTCCAAACAACAGCATCATCCAGGTTTAAAAAGCAAACGTCCTGGCACACTGCCTGAAGTTTTCAACCACACTGAGAGCATTTCCACCCTAGCCATAAATTTATCAACTAAATTAAAATATAGTGACAATTCTATCTAAATCAATGTTTCAGAGTTTTGTCTCAAATGTCAACAAATCCAGCATCAAGTTAGAATGATATCCTGTCATCAGATTTAGTCTCTATTAGATAAACTATGACTCTTCAACTTATTCATGGGATGGGATTTAAACAGGCAATTGACACAGAAGAAATGCAGCATAAGTGGAAGAGCGTATTTTGCATTCAGCCTGATCCTCTAGGCTTTGGGGAAAGCCATGTACCACCCATGCTTTTTCCCTACTGTCTACTTGTTCCCCCATTGCCAGAATCACTCCCATATTAACTCCTCTGTGTCTGTCCCAAGGATGTATGCAACCCTAGGGTGGGATACAGCATTGTGCAGACATATGAAGTGGATCTCCTATAAGAGTGTGGGTTCATGATTAGAAGCAGACAAAATGCCTAATCTCCTGCTACACATATCCAGATACAGCTGCAGATTCTGGATGTTCTTAATTGACAGTTTCCTGTATGAAACCGAATACCCTTAGGAGCCATTGTTAGCTCATAAAGATGGAGGCTGCTAATGGTGAATCAGAAACTTCCACTTGATCTGGGTATAATTTTGGCCTGGATCAAATTCTAGACATGACGTGAAATATGAAGGAGTTTTTTCTACCTTTACAATTACACAAATTTCATTGTTTTGCCTTATCAACTCCTAAAGGAGAATCAGATGAAGCACTCTAGAATCAAACACACAGGATAAGTACTTTTCAAGAGTTAGAGAAAATGTTAATGTCAAGATTAATGTATTAATGGTTCTATATCCTACTCTAACATTTTTCCCCACTGCTAAATATGACTGGCTTCTTAAAAAATATAAGTTTTAAGGTTTGTGTGGGGTTTTCTTTGTTGATTTATTTTATTTTATGAGATAGAGTCTCATTCTGTCACCCAGGCTGGAGTGCAGTATCACTATTATAGCTCACTGAAGCCTCAACCTCCTAGGCTCAAAGGATCCTCCTGCCTCAGCCTCCTGAGTGGCTGGGACTACAGGTGCATGCCACTGTGCCTAGCTAATTTTTTAATTTTTTGTGTGAAGACAGAGTCTCACTATGTTGCCCATTCACAGTCTCACTATATTGCCCAGTCTGATCTTGAACCCTAGATTCAAGTGATCCTCTGGCCTTGGCCTCCCAAACTGTTGGGATTACTTGATCTGGGTGTGAGCCACTGCACCAGGCCCTCGGGTCTGTGTTTTAAATGATAATATTTGTGTTAAATTATTATTATAAACCAATGACGTACTTTACAGCAAGTAAAGTTTATTTTAATGATCTATACGCTTACATTTCTAAAGCTAAAGCATTCCCATGATTTGAAATTCAGCAAGACAAGAAGATAAAAGTGAGGCCTTCCTCCGACACTTATTATTGTTATTATTATTATTAAGAAAAAGTTTTGCTCTTATTGCCCAGGCTGCAGTGCAATGGCATGGTCTTGGCTCACTGCAATCTCCACTTCCCAGGTTCAAGTAATTCTCCTGCCTCAGCCTCCCAAGTAGCTGGGACTACAGGTGCCGGCCACCACTCCAGCTAATTTTGTATCTTTGGTAGACATGGGGTTTCATCATATTGGCCAGGCTGGTCTTGAACTCCTGACCTCAGGTGATCTGCCCACCTCAGTCTCCCAAAGTGCTGGGATTACAGGCATGAGCCACCGCACCCAGCCCCACACTTATATTCTATCCACCCACTTCTCTACCTTCCCACGCACCCACTCCTCCAACTAACAACAACCACAGCTGTCACATTCATGTCTATCCTTCCCTAGGTCTTTTATGCAAATCCATTCATACATTATTTTCTTCTTCCTCTTTGAACAAATAGCACAAGTAGCACCTTCTATAAACTATTCTGTCCTCCCCACTCCCCCACACACTTAATATAACTGAAAGATCTTTTTATATCAGTTTATAGTAATCTTTACATTCCTTTCTATGGCTGCACTGCATTTCATTGTAGGGAAATATCATAATGTATTTAATCAATTCTCTATTTTGAACATTTAGACTATTTCCAATCTTTGGCTACTATGTTTAGTCATAGGAAATATTTCCATGTAAATGTTATGATTTTTCCAGACAGATGTCCAAGTATCTCTGTAGGATAAATTAGAAGTTGAATTGTTAGGACAAGGCGTATTTATATTTGCAGTTTTTATAGATTTTGGCAATTGATATATCAAATAGCCTAGCCAACTATGTCCTCAATTTAGTTTGTCTTTGTAAGTCTAATAGGAAAAAGATTGTATCTCTGTATAATTTTATCCACTTCTTATAAGTGAATTTGGGCATCTTTTTTTTTTTGAGACAGGGTCTCACTGTGTTGCCTAGAGTGCAGTGGCTATTCACAGGCACAATCCCGCTACTGATCAGCATGGGAGTTTTGACCTACTCTGTTTCCAACCTGGGCCAGTTCACCCTTCCTTAGGCAACTTGGTGGTTCCCCCGCTCCTGAGAGTTCACCATATTGATGCCGAACTTAGTTCAGACACCTGATCAGCATAGCGCATTACAGCCTAGAACTCCTAGACTCAAGCCATCCTCCCACCTCAGCCTCCCGAGTAGCTGGGACTACAGGCATGTGCCACCACATTGTGCATCTCACCTTATGCATAACACATTTTTATTTTTTATTTTTTCTGTTCATAGTATGACTGTTTTTTGGGGGAGAGGTTTTTTTTTGTTGTTGTTGTTCTTTTTTCTGTTACTATAATAAGTATGAATGTTTTTAGAGTACTTGAAATTTGGAATAGCTTTAGATTCTCTAAACAAATGAGATTTCTTATAAAACGTTCATCAACACATAAAATGTTTAATTTAATTATGTATTCCTGGCCGGGTGTAGTGGCTCACGCCACTACACGCCACTACTGACCTCCTTGAGGTCAGGAGTTCAAGACCAGCCTGGCCAATATGATGAAATCCCATCTCTACTAAAAATAAAAAAATTAGCTGATCATGGTGGTGCATGCCTATAGTCCCAGCTACTCAGGAGACTGAAACAGGAAATTGCTTGAACCTGGGAGGTGAAGGTTGTAGTGAGCCAAGATTGCACAACTCTACTCCAGCCTGGGCAACAAAATGCATCTCCACCTCAAGAAAAAGAAAAAAAAAGCGTACCAAATAGTCAACTACCTCGAGAAAACTTGGCATTAAAATTTTCCTTTAAGTAGTTAAAGTAAGCCTCAAGTAATGGTCATTTTCTCTGTCATGTCATGTTTTTTGTCATATATGATAAAAATTAATAAATTACACAAGTCTACATGATTTTCTCTAATCAATCCTAAATTCTATGACATTGAAAATGTTTCTTTAATTTTCTCTTTTTAATTTTTACTACTAAATAGTAATGCTAAATGCCAGTTGCCACTTCGTGTTTTATTTATTCATTTTCTTTTTTTTTAAAAGATAGGGTTTCACCATGATGGCCAGGCTGGTCTTGAACTCCTGACCTCAGGTGATCCACCCACCTCGGCCTCCCAAAGTGCTAGGATTATAGGCGTGAGCCACTGCGCCTGGCCATTTTATTTATTTGTTAGAAATACTGCATTTAGTAGTCCAGTTTCTCTCAAAACTATCAGGAATTACATTTTTCTCCATTATTTTTTTCTGAGTGCTTTTTAGCCCCAAATTATAATCAATTCAGGGAATGCCATGAACTATTAAGACCTGAAGCAAAAATCATTATTCCATGATGTGGATGAAAAAGAGAGCTGTGCATAAGGGCTCATGTCTGTAATCCCAACATTTTGGGAACCTGAGGTTGAAGAATTGCTTGAGGCCAGGAGTTTGACACCAACCTGGACAACATAGTGAAACCCCATAGCTACAAAAAATTTAATAATTAGCTGGGTGTGGTGGTGCATGACTGCAACCCCTCTACTGTAGGGGGGCTTAGGTGAGAGAATCTCTTCACCCCAGGAGCTAGATAGAGCCTGCAGTGAGCCATGATCCTGCCGCTGCACTCCTGCCTGAGCAATAAAGTGAGACTGTCTCAAAAAAAAAAAAGAAAGTAAAGAAAAGAAAAAGAAATTTTCAAGGTTCTAAGAGGATTATTCAGACACTGTGGCTCACCTCTAAGAGGATTATTCAGACACTGTGGCTTTTCTGATAGTGAAGTTGCAGTTCTTCTAAAAAATATGTAGGAGACTGTGGGGCTGGGGATTTACAGGAAAAGGTACCTGGAAAAATGAATCCAAAGACAAGGAATGAGGAAAAAAATTGGGGTGGTTTTCTTCACACATTCATGACATGTTCATGTAACATCTGTGATAAAATAAATACTCATAAATTTAAACATATTAGCTGGATGTGATGGCTTGTGCCTGTAGTCCCAGCAACTTGGCAGGCTGATGCAGGAGGATCTCTTGAGCTCAGGAGTTTAAGGCTACAGTGAGCTATTATCACAGCACTGTACTCCACCTTGGGTGACAGAGCAAGACCCTGTCTCTATAATATAAAACAGTAATAATAATAATTAATTAATTTAAACTGAATGATGAAAGTTACTGAGTGTATTTAATTTTGCCATTCCTTTAGTTCCAAAAGAAATCATCAGTGTGCTTATTTATAAACTGATTGGTAAAGTTAGTCAAATTATAAACAAATATTTGTTGAGTGATTATTATGACAGACTAGACTCTGCAGAGACAGCATTGAATTAAAAAGAGAAATTTCCAGGTGGATCACTTGAGGTCAGGAGTTTGAGACCAATCTGGCCAACATGGTGAAACTCCACCTCTACTAAAACTACAAAAATTAGCCAGGTGTAGTGGCACACACCTATCTTCCCAGCTACTCAGGTGGATGAGGTGGGAGGATTGCTTAAACCCAGGAAATGGAGGTTGCAGTAAGCCCTGGTTGCGCCACTGCACTCCAGCATGGGCAACAGAGCAAAACCCTGTCTCAAAAAAAAAGAGAGAGAGAGAGAGAAAATTCCCACTTTCAAGAAACTTACATTCTTTTGAGACCAGACAGAAAATAATAATGAAAATAAACAAAAGAAAAACCCTCAGAAATATAAAAGAAATGGATACCGAAAAAAAGGTGGGTTTTATAATTAATAATTGACAAAATAAAGCACTCTACATTTACTCCTGTGTTCCTAAGGCTTACTAATTTTCAAAACAACCTTTCAAGTGTCCCAAATGAGTCATTAATTATGATGTTAGTAAAGCGCTCAAGTGGAAACCGCCTACAAATTACAACCACTGAATTTTTGATCCTTTGTGGGATATTTGGTCCTTTGTCACATGCCTGCTACAATTCTATCCATACATGTATTTGTAAGAATATAATGAACAATGCGTTGTCAAGAAATGGGTTAGGTTATCTGGTGTAACATGGCTTACTAGTTGAACAACGGGCCAAACTGGATTCACAGGGGAATAGAACTATAAAATAGAAACTTCAGAATGTACAAAAATAAAATTTAAATAATTATGAGGGCAGGAGGGAAAAGGGGGAAAGGCTTAGAAAAACTTTCAAGGGCATAAATTTGGCAATGCTTTAATTGTAAAATATGATTAATGAATATGACAGAATTTGGAGAACTTAAAAGTACAAATTGTTTACAGTCCCAGTCAAGGCATAACTGCTGGCTAAATCTGTAGCTGTTGAAAATTTCTCTACTGTTTTCTTACTTAATCTTCAGCCAAGTATCCATTTCCTTTTGCTCTTAAAGCCAGATTAATGACATTTTAATTTTTACATTATCTTTTTTTCCTCTTACCTCCAGTTTTAGGAGCAAGTTCATGTAGCCAATAAATTAAAATTGAAAACGGTCCAAGGAAAAAGAGCAATAAACCGAGGCAAAAGGTTTTTAATGTTACTTCAGATGGTATAGTGTAAGAATCTGAAATAGGACGGATGCGGGGCTCACGCCTGTAATCCCAACACTTTGGGAGGCTAAGCGGGGTGGATCAGGAGTAAGGAGATCGAGACCAGCCTGACTATCATGGAGAAACCACATCTCTACTAAAAATACAAAATTAGCTGGGCATGGTGGCTCACACCTGTAGTCCCAACTACCTGGGAGACTGAGGCAGGAGAATCGCTGGAACCCAGGAGGTGGAGGTTGCAGTGAGCTGAGATCACACCACTGCACTCCAGCCTGGGCGACAGAGAGAGACTGTCTCAGAAAAAAAAAAAAAAAAAAAAAAAAAAATCTAATCTTGCTCATCAACATGTCTATTTGATAATTCTTTTTCTCCCACAGTATAATGTACGCTGATGAGAGTAGTGTCTTTGTCTACTTTGCTCAACAGCGTATGCGCCAGTACGTTTCAGGGTGCCAGGTATACAGCTAAGTTCTTATTAAATCTTTGTTCAGCCCGGGTGTGGTGGGTCCAAATCCAGCACTTTGGGAGGCCAAGCGTGAGGATCACTTGAGGTCAGGAGTTTGAGACTAGCCTGAGCAACATGGCAAAACCCCGTCTCTACTAAAAGTACAAAAATTAGCTAGGCGTGGTGGTGCATGCCGGTAGTCCCAGCTACTTGGGAGGCTGAGACACGAGAATCACTTGATCCCAGCAGGCACAGGTTGCAGTGAGCTGAGATCGTGCCACTACACTCCAGCCTGGGCGACAGAGCAAGACTCTTTCTCAAAAAGAAAAAAGAAATGTGTTAAATGACCAAATCAAAAGATGAGCTATATTTAAACGGTACACCTAAATTCTAACTTAAAATCCTTCTCTTGTACAGCTTAAAATTATATTTTCTTTTCTAGCCTCAATTTGAAAAACATTAGTTTAACATAAACACATTTGTCTATTTAACTATTTGATATTAATATATAGTATCTACTGTTTATCAAATTAAACATTTAATATCAATATCAAAATAATTTATTAATATTTTGATAATGAACTTAAAATCCACTTTAAAGAAATAGATGGGTAAATGCTGGTTTTAGCTAACTGCTATTAACTCAATTAGAGATCCTTGAAGATCAAATGCTTTGAAGAACATTCTGGGTCACAATGGATAGAGAAGGATCCTTATTTGTTGTTTTCTTTTTTCTTTTTTCTTTTTTTTTTTTTTTTTTTTGGAGACAAAGTCTCACTCTGTCGCCCAGGCTGGAGTGCAATGGTGCAATCTTGGCTCACTGCAACTTCTGCCTCCCACATTCAAGTGATTCTCCTGCCTCAGCCTCCTGAGCAGCTGGGATTACAGGTGCCTGCCGCCAGGCCCAAAAAATTTTTGTATTTTTAGTAGAGTTGGGGTTTCACCAGGTTAGCCAGGCTGGTCTCGAGCTCTTCACCTCAGGTGATCCACCTGCCTCGGCCTCCCAAAGTGCTGGGATTACACACATGAGCCACTGTGCCCAGCCCTGTTTTGTTTTCTATTTATTTCCACTCCCTCATGTTTTGAAAGAATTTAAGGCAGCTTTATTGACCCACTGGCATGCTCCTTATTATAGTTATTAAATTCTCAAATTACCTAACCTATTTTTAGGCACATAAAAGATTCTTAATACATCAATAAGATAAGATTTACATTTACTCAGAAAACGAGCCTATCTAATTAGTGAGATGCAGAAAATAATAAAAACAACTCCTGGCCGGGGGTGGTGGCTCATGTCTGTAATCCCAGCACTTTGGGAGGCCGAGGTGGGTGGATCACCTGAGGTTAGGAGTTTGAGACCAGCCTGGCCAACATGGAGAAACTCCATCTCTTATAAAAATAAAAAATAAAAACAACTACTGGGGTTTAGCTTTTCTCTTATAATATTTAAGTTAGCTTTATACTTTCCAAACTCCCACATACATACATGTCATTCATCGATCATCATTTACTTTTTATGGTTCTAGCCTACACATTGCTTAAGTCTAGGTTAATATCAGGTACTAAAGAAGGTAAAATCATCCTTCTAAAATGTTGCATTATTTCTAAAATTCTGAAAGAGAGATTACATTTTGTGAAGCACAGAATGTCCAACTAGGGAGTGAGTTGGTCGTTTGAGCTAACCGAGTATCTCATATCTATGATTTGAGGTTACATTGTTTGTAAAAACAAAACTTCAAGGAGCTTTCATAAATGTTCTGTTGTCAATGCTGCAATTTTTTCTGGCCTCTGTTATGCTCAGAGCTTACACATTTATAATGATGCTACCAGAAAAGCAACATGACTTTTAGATATACGGATCAATCTTCAGGTGAAAATCTGAGAAAATTATGATGATAGGGAACATTACAGTGAGGAATAACTCTAAAATGGAATGCTCATGTGGCAGTCATAAAAAGAAACTTTTTCTACTCAGAACCTGTATTTTAAAGATGTCCACAGTCAGGGTATCAAAACAAACCACATGTGTTATGTCTCCTGTGTCTATTCAAAATGAGTTCAAGGAAATTCACTAGATATTTTAAATAAGCACTGCTGGTTAATGTTCTTACCCCCAGAACAAGGAAAAGCATCTGTTCCTAGCAGGTTAAAAAAAAACTTATTGTATCCAAAAATATAAACTCTCTTAAATAAATTATAAATTTTCTCATTAAATAGCTGAGTTAACAAAAGAGAAGCCCTCAAAATGTACAAATATGAGTGGTCATTTAAAAGACAAAAAAGGCCAGCCTGGTGGCTCACACCTGTAATTTCAACACTTTGGGAAACATAGGTGGGTGGATTCCTTGAGCTCAGGAGTTTGAGATCAGCCTGGCAAAGGGCGAAACCCCGTCTCTACCAAAAATACAAAAATTAGCCAAGAGACTGAGGTGGAAGGATCACTGGAACCCAGGAAGTCAAGGCTGCCGTGAGCCATGATCGTGCCATTGCCATCTCCAGCCTGGGTTACAGAGTAAGACTCTGTCTCAAAATAAATAAATAAATACAAAGAAAATTGTTTATTTGTGCCAAGACACTGTGTTATATAATGCTCTAAAGGTAAAACGAGATCTTAAAAGTATGAAGCCCCAGTGTACCATGCCCCTAGCTCTGCTCTAGAATGCAAATAGGAGGATGTCTTTGATGAAAGTATCATGTCCTTACTGAATGCTGTCAACAAATGAGTCAAACTCTGTAAAATATTTGAAGAGATTTATTCTGAGCCAAATATGAGTGACCATGGCCCGTGACACAGTCCTCAGGAGGTCCTGAGACATGTGCCCAGAGTGATCAGGGCGCAACTTGGTTTTATGCATTTTAGAAATGAATGAGACATCAATCAAATACATTTAAGAACATACGTTGCTTTGGTCCATAAAGGTGGGAGGGACAAATTCAAAGAATGGGAGCGCTTCTAGGATGCAGGTAAATTTAAACATTTTTCTAATTTTCTGGTTGACAATAGATTGAGTTTGTCTAAAGACCTGGGATTGATAGAAAAGAAATGTTGGAAATGTTCAGGTAAACATAAAAGATTATGGAGACAGGCTGGCCACGGTGGCTCACGCCTGTAATCCCAGCACTTTGGGAGGGCAAGGTGGGCAGATCACCTGAGGTCAAGAATTAGAGACCAGCCTAGCTAATATGGTGAAACCTGTTTCTACTAAAACTACAAAAAATTAGCCGGGCATGATGGCATGCTCCTGTAACCACAGCTACTCGGGAGGCTGAGGCAGGAAATCACTTGAACCCGGGAGGTGGAGCTTGCAGTGAGCTGAGATCGTGCCATTACACTCCAGCTTGGGCATCAAGAGTGAAACTCCGTCTTAAAAAAAAATAAGTGCTAGACTCTTAATCTTTTAAGGATTGGTAGTGACTGGAAGAAAAAGACCTAGCTTTTAATAGAAATTCTTCACAGATGCAGATTTTCTCCCACAAAAGACACCTTTACAGAGCCATTTCAATATATTGCAAAGCAACATGTTTTAGGGTAAAATATTTGACTTTCTTCTTTGTCAGGTAATGTTTTGCCAGAGTAAGATTGTAAGTCACGATACGTAGGGTGAAATAAAACCCATCTGATTAGAATTCACATTGCTGCAGGCTGTTGTTTCTGTTGGAATGCTTGGATCCATGGATCAAGTTAATCCCAACCTCAAGCACTTTAGTGAAGTCCCTGCAGAATAATCTTCTGCTAGCATTGTCTGTGAAACCTGGAACAAACCCCATCAACTTCTATATTATCAGGTTTCTGCCACTACCTAGAATGTCAGCCTATACCAGGCCGAATGAAATCTGATGGACCCCACCATTCTGCTTTTCCCTGTTACTATGAGTCACAAAATTCTGACCAAATGAAACTATTTCTTGCCTGCTAACCTTACTGCTAAGGCCCATTCCACGAATCTCACATTCATATATCCCTCTGGTCACCATCCTATTGAGGGACTATGTTAACTTCTCTTCCAGGGTCCACAAGGAGTGTGGTTTCAAAGGCAGTAACTTTCCAGTGCCATGCCTCCATCCAACTCCACATCCAGGAGCCTGGATTTCTTTGTCTAACTTTCCACTGGGTAGGAAGATAGACAGCCCAGGTGAGCTTCCTTTGTTTAGAAAGCCCGCCAAAAGCCTTGGAAGAAGGGGCTCTATTGCAAAGCCAGACAGCCAATCCAACATCAGAGTCAAAAATCAATCACTCCAGAGGAAGTTTGGAAAAGCTCCTCTCACTGGATGAGAACTTGAATGGGGCAGGAGTAACTCTGGGGTTAAATTCCCTCTACTCCCTTACCTATAGGAATATCCCTCCCTGGGATCCCCTCCCATGGCAGCAGCATGGAGCCTTCTCTCTCTCTCTCTCTCTCTCTCTCTCTCTCTCTCTCTCTCTCTCTCTCTCTCTCTCTCTCTCTGTTTACCTGTGGTGGGGACTCTATCTCTGTATTCACTCCCACAACAGTATGGGAGCTTGCCCTCTCTCTCTATTTTCCTTTTTCTCTCTCTGCCTAATAAATCACTTTCTACAAAACTCTTTGGATCCGATGTTTACTTGAACAATAGTACTGCGCCTCCAGTGTCTCCTCCCCTTTCTTGGGTGAGTGAAAGGCCAAGGACCTGGAAAAAAACACTCTGCTCTGGGAAGCAGAGTTTGCAGTGAACCGAGCTTGTACCACTGGACTCCAGCCTAGGCGACAGAACAAGACTCCATCTCAAAAAATAATAATTAAAGTGAGCATCTTTGGGACACCCCTGCAACCTGGTTACACTATCTTCACTGAAATGCTTTTCCTCTGATGACCTCTCTTCCACCACAGGCTACTTGGGGCGGAGGCAGCTCATTCTACCACATCACTTTTTCTGTAAAGATCATATCAACCTTCTCTTAACTTCGATACCCTTTGAGGTTCATGTTATCTGACTCATGAATATTTTCCTCCTCAAATGCCTCTTAACCAATGAATGTCTTTATTCATATGAATCATTCATTTATTTATCCATTCAATAAAATTTATTGAATTTTTATTATACAGGTGCAGGAAATAAAAGCATAATGATAAGCTAGTTAAGAGAAATAGTAAATTGTTATATTGCAAACTATTGTTGTAATAACACAGTATCTTAAGGAAATGATTACATCTGTGCATTCAACTAGCACCTTAGAATTTCAGATCTTATGTCCAGGTCAGAAATCTCCTCTGACTTTGTGACAGGAATTGCTAATGCTTATCAAACATCTAAAACCAAAGATTTTAATATTTTCTCCTAAGCTCCTTCTTCTATCTTCCATATACCTCATCATCATCAGCTATGCAAATTCCTTAATTATAAGCCATAACACAAGGATAGTAAACTCAAATGGTTACAAAGGAGAAAAAGAATTCGGGAGTGAAGCAGAGTAGTGGTAAACAACAGGGAATCATGAAAACCGTGGTCAACTGAAAATCATAGTCTCATTTTTAGAAGACAATCACTGCTGGATTCCCACCAGTTACTGCAACTCAGGAACACAGACTCAGTGTTGTCCATATCTTTCCATTTTTACAAGAACTTAAGAGTCCAGATGTTTGCAAACCATCTTTTTTTTTTTTTTTTTTTTTTTTTTTTTTGAGATGGGAGTCTCGCTCTGTTACCCAGGCTGGAATATAGTGATGCAATCTCAGCTTATTGCAACCTCCGCCTCCTGGGTACAAATGATTCTCCTGGCTCAGCCTCCCAAGTAGATGGGATTACAGGCATACACCACCACATCCAGCTAATTTTTAACTTTTAATTTAATTTAATTTTAGTAGAGACAGGGTTTCAACATATTGGCCAGGCTGGTCTCAAACTCCTGATCTCAGGTGATCTGGTCACCCCTGACTCCGCCTCCCAAAGTGTTGGGATTACACGCATGAGCCGCCATGCCCAAATTTCCTAATTTTTTTTTCTAAGAGACGGGGTCTATGTTTCCCAGGCTGGAGTGCAGTGGCTATTCACAAGTGCGATGCCACTACTGATCAGCACAGGAGTTTCGACCTGCTCAGTTTTCAACCTGGGCCAGTTCACCCCTCCTTAGGCAACCTGGTGGTCCCCAGCTCCTGGGCCAAATTTCCTAATTTTTAAAACATTGTACAGCCAGTTAATAATCACCAGCAGAGGTCAGGCGTGGTGTTTCCCATCTGTAATCCCAGTACTTTGGAAGGCTGAGGTGGATGGACCACCTGAGGTCAGGGTTCTAGACCAGCCTGGCAAAACCCCATCTCTATTAAAAATACAAAAATTAGCCAAGCGTGGTGGTGCACACCTGTAATCCCAATTACCTGGGAGGCTGAGAGACAAGAATCTCTTGAACCTGGGAAGCAGAGTTTGCAGTGAACCAAGCTTGTACCACTGGACTCCAGCCTAGGCGACAGAACAAGACTCCATCTCAAAAAATAATAATTAAAAAGAATGACCAATGGATGTAAAGCACTGGCTGAAAAGTCGTGAGGTACTATGGACATCACATTTTAATGTATTGCCCCATGAATTACTTATTCATTACAAAAGGGAAAAGACACCTTTACAATGGAGAAGCCTGGTATATACAACCTTAAGCAAGTGATCAAACTTAACATCACTAGTAACAGTAACCGAACAAACTTATATTATGTGACCCTGCTACAAATCAGTGGTGCATGCACTAGAGTTTCCGAAAGGTTTAACCGGAATAGAATCATGAGGAAACCAATCAAACACATCAAAATTAAGGGACAAGCTACGAAACAACCGACCTGAACTCATCATGAATGCCACAGATGGCACATGTTTGTATGTACAGGAAAAAAACATAGCACATACTGAGTTCAGTAAAATCTTTGGTTTCAGGCATTCACTGGGGGTCCTGGAATGTAATGGGGTCCCATACTGTGGTCCCTATTGTGTCCCTGTATGTCCCTTCAATTTGTGTACTTCTTGAGAGCAGGAACTTTACCCAGTATGGTGCCTAGTGCTTGGAAAAAAGTAAACATTTGATAAATTGACTAATTTTTTAAAACGACTTTATTTTGCCTGTTTCTGTTTTACTACTTTCTCTGAAAAAGCTAAACTATAAAGAAAAAGCCAATGAGATGGGTAGCCTATGCAAGGTAACTAAGCATTAGAAGGAAGGTAATTGAAATCAAATTGACAAAGTTCTGTAAAGAATTACCAGCTTCAAAAGCAAAATTCAGTTTCTAGACCAGTCCCAGGTAAGGAGAAAATAAATCGCAAAGCCAAGGCCTTCAAAGCATGATAGAAGAGTTTTATTGCTGTGAGGTGTTAAAGGCTTAACTTCTCTGCTTCCAAATGTCTGTGCTCTAAAGATCTTCTGTTTCTTGGGAAATTCTAAACATATTACCAGGGCATTTTCAATGCAGGGGTCTGTTTCCTGTAACTCTGGGCCTCCTTTCAATTAAGATCAAACAGAATTTAGCATTAAGCGGAGCTAGGACTCTTTCTCAAGTTAATGTTAATTATAACTTTGATGGATGTGTTGCAGCTTGTTCTTGATCTATCTGATTTTATGAACAGACAGGAGCAAAGCTTCAAGGAGACTGAGCATTCTAACTCTATTATTATGTTTGCCTGTAATAATACATAGGAATTTTTTTCTTCCCAGGAAAGTTTCATATAAATATTCATTTCACTGAAAACATTACCCTTTACTAGAAGCTAGCAATAAAATTCCCTATTCAATTTTCATATATTCTTTAGGTAACTAAAAGGAACTCATATAGTTTGTTCCTATATATGAATGTAAAATCTGCCTTCTCAAAAATAGAATTAATTTACTGTTGTGTAAAAGGAGGGCAGTTACTTCTAAAGCTAAGTGAAGGTCATTGGCAAGCCTCAGAGGTAGAGACAGAGACACCACAAGAGTCAACCTACCTTCTGTTTGCTTAGAGTCTGGAAACAGATGGATGACTGTAGTCAGCTTTATTAGGTAAAATACAGATAAACAAATTAACATTTAACTGGAAATTGCGTATTTTTATTTGCTGGGTCTGGCAACCCACTTGTAGGCTGATTTTAACTAGCACACAGACTGTTTTCAAAAAGAACCGAGATACCAATTTATTTATTTTTTAATAGAAAGATCTGGCAAGATTGGACTCACACTCTTGCATTATATCAGCTGGAGCTGAGTATGTACTGTCCCTTTGCTAGACAATGATTTGCTCTCCAAGTCAATTCAGTTACTACCTGGCCCTTTTCTGATTCCTGGATCCCGTAGGCTAGAGTTTTTCCATTCTGGTCCTAACCACTCTTTTTGTTTACAAACTTTTTATTTGCAGACACCCAGCAGCTGTGGCATCTGTACCCTGACCATGTCTAATTCTAGTTGAGAAGCAGGTAGTTTTATTAGAATAGCACATCTGTATTGACTATACATTGTTGGATTTCATATTTACTTACTTATTTATTTTGAAACAGACTCTTGCTCTGTCACGCAGGCTGGAGTGCAGTGGCACAATCTGAGCTCATTGCAACCTCTACCTCCCAAGTTCAAGCAATTCTCTTACCTCAGCCTCCCAAGTGGCTGGGATTACAGGCACACACCACAATATTATATATTTTTTCGTTTTGTTTGTTTGTTAGTTTGTTAGTTTGTTTGTTTGTATTTTTAGTAGAGCTAGAGTTTCACCATGTTGGCCAGGCTGGCCTTGAACTCCTGACTTTAAGTGATCCACCTGCCTCGGCTTCCCAAAGTGCTGAGTTTACAGGTGTGAGTCACTGCACCCGCCAGATTCCATTTTATATGCCTTAAAAACACTGGCTGCATATGGTGGCTCACACCAGTAATCCCAGCACTTTGAGAGGCTGAGGTGGGCAGATCGGTTGAGGTCAGGAGTTTGATACCAGCCTGGCCAATGGCAAAAGCACATCTCTACTAAAAATACAAATGTTAGCTGGGTGTGGTGGCACATGCCTGTGATCCCAGGTACTCGGGAGACTGAGGCACGAGAATTGTTTGAACCTGAGAGGCAGAGGTTGCAGTGAGCTAAGATCATGTCACTGCTCTCCAGCCTGCGCAACACAGTAAGACTCCATCTCAAACAAACAAACAAACATTATTTCTCGGGTACTCTGTAGTTCTGATTTTCTTCACCGTATCATCTAAGTCAGCCTCAGCCCTACACATTTCAGGTGAAATAATATGCCATGGTGAAAAAAGCAGTGATGTTTAAATGAGAATGGTGAAGCTGGGCACAGTGACACAAGCCTACAGTCCCAGCTACTTGAAAGGCTGAGGCAGGCAGATCACTTAAGCCCAGGAGTTCAAGGTCAGCTTGGCAACATAGCAAAACTATGTCTCTGAAAAATAAATAAATAAATACATACACACCCATAAATACATAAACAAGAATGGCAGAAAATGAATAAATACATAAATAAGCATCTGTTTTCTTGTCTGAAAAATATAAGGTTGGACAAAATAACTATGGCTTTAAATCTCTGTTGCTGTTAATAACTGATAATTCTATGAAGTTAGTTTGTAGTCAAGAGTTTCTGAAACTCCAGAACGAGAGTATCAACTTCTGAGGCAAACAGTTAAGTAACCTTCCTGTATTACTGTAAAGTTTTATGACATCGGAAAACATTTATCCGACAGATAAATGTCAGAATTGCATAGCATCACTGCAGATTGCTAGGAGACAGTAAATGTTTTTATAAGCAAAAAGTCTTCACTTTTTCCTACTGCTATCTACTGCAAAAAAAGTTCACCCAGCTACTGGTTCAAAACATACTCATTTTCTTGACCCAGAGCAATGGACAGACTTTTTAAAGACCTAAACTGAAGAAAAATAAAAGGCTGTTTATCATCATTTAATCACCTCAGAGGCTCTAGGAGGAGTTGTGTAGACAAAGCTTACAACACAAGAATGTAATTGAAGAGTTATCACAAGTAATGCTCTGATTGACTCACATCTACCAAACACAGTGTGCTTTGAAAAGCAAGGAGATAGCCAGGTGCAGTGGCTCACACCTGTAATCCCAGCACCTGGGAAGGCCGAGGGTGGCAGATCACGAGGTCAGGAGTTAGAGACCAGCCTGAACAACATAGTGAAACCCCATTTCTCCTAAAAATATGAAAATTAGCTGGGTGTGGTGGCACTCGCCTATAATCCCAGCTACTCAGGAGGCTGACGCAGGAGAATCGCTTGAACCCAGGAGGTGAAGGTTGCAGTGAGCTGAGATCAGCCACTGCACTCCAGCCAGGGTGACAGAGCGAGACTGTCTAAAATTAAAAAAGCAAGGAGATAAAACTCTCTTCCATGTTTTGAGACAAGGACAAGACCACACCTGACTAACCGGACTGCACCCACTCTCTCTAACAAGATTAAGCACCTACCTCATTATAAAAACCTTCCTTTATGAAAACTAACTAGATTGCCTCAATGTTAATTAACATAATTAACACTTTCTCAATAGATGCACTTATCTTCCTCCCACCCCACCCGCCCCTGGCACCTCCGATTTTGGCTAGTTTCTTCTAATCATAGACCATTGATTCTCAAAAAGGCCAACATCAATCCTCTCCTCATTCCCACAACTAGCTTCCAAACAGAAACTACTTCATTGTAAAAACTAGAGAATGAGCCAGGATTTTATTCTGGAGAGAAAACTGGTTAGCCAAGGAACTACGAAAATTCTTCTGAAATGTATTAAATTGCTGTCTTACAAAATATATATGTATCTATAATGATCTATTATTATAATTAGTAATCATGTAGAATTAAAATGAACCTAAGCAACTGAAGTGAAATGGGAGAGCAGAATAGAAGATGTGATAATAATTTACTAAAATATTCTAGATTTTGCAATGACTACTTATTCTGCCTATTTTTAGTTGTTTTAAAGTAGTAAAAAAAACCCACAAAATATTCCTGTTTTAGGTTCTTAAAAGAGATTATATATGCAATATTATATATTTTCCATATCTCTAGAAAACTGGGTAGATAAATAAAAACTAGTTATGATACTACTTTAGAACTAACAGAATATGTGCACTAATAAAGGTAAGCTACTGTGAACAGCATAAAATTATTCAGAAACAAAAAATAATTAAACTTAATTTCTTTTTCTTTTCTTTTTTTCTTTCTTTCTTTTTTTTTTTTTTTTTTTTTTTTTTTTTTGAGACGGAGTTTTGCTCTTGTTACCCAGGCTGGAGTGCAATGGCACAATCTTGGCTCACCACAACCTCCGCCTCCTGGGTTCAAACAATTCTCCTGCCTCAGCCTCCCGAGTAGCTGGGACTACAGGTGCACACCACCATGCCCAGCTAATTTTTGTATTTTTAGTAGAGACGGGGTTTCACCTTGTTGACCAGGATGGTCTCAATCTCTTGACCTTGTGATCCACCCACCTCGGCCTCCCAAAGTGCTGGGATTATAGGTGTGAACCACCGCACCTGGCCTTAAACTTAATTTCAATCTACCTCATCTCTATCCTAATAAGTGTTTGACCACTCAGTGAGAAATTATAGTAAGCAAATAAAGCATCTCTGTTTTCTCAATAGAATAAAGATGCCATGTCAGTGCACTGCCATTTCATGGCTAGTGAATAAGCATGTCAGTGAATGTTAACAGTATTTTACGTTGTATTTTTATATCTGGTAGTAGCCCCAGAAATGACTTAAAATGATAGCAAAAGTCCTAATAAATAAGGTTTAGATGGCCAGGCACGGTGGCTCATGCCTGTAATCCTAGTATTTTGGGAGGCCAAGGCAGGCAGATCATCTGAGATCAGAAGGCTGAGAACAGGCTGATCAACATGGTGAAACCACCATCTCTACTTAAAATACAAAGAAAAAAAATTAGCTGGGCATGGTGGTCGGCGCCTGTAATCCCAGCTACTTGGGAGGCTGAGGCACGAGAGTCACCTGAACCCAGGAGTTGGAGATTGCTGTGAGCTAAGACTGAGCTATTGCATTCCATCCTGGGCAACAGAGTGAGACTTTGCCTCAAAAAAAAAGGACAAATCAAAAAAGAATGTTAGAGCAGGTAAGAGCAACCAAATTAGGAGGACAATTTAACAAGGATGCTAGAAGCCCTATACACTATCTGTGCTATAGAAGCATAGAGCCTCTAACATACAAAGACAGTAATGAAAAAATGGCTTTGTCACCACATGCTCTCACTCATAAGTGGGAATTGAACAATGAGAACACACGGACACAGGGAGGGGAACATCTCACACCGGGGCTTGTTGGGGGATAAAGGGCTGGGGGAGGGATAGCATTAGGAGCAATATCTAATGTAGATGACAGGTTGATGGGTGTAGCAAACCACCATGGCACGTGTATACCTATGTAACAAACCTGCACATTCTGCCCATGTGTCCCAGAACTTAAAGTATAAATAATAATAATGTACTGCATCACATTTTTTAAAAACTAAAAAAAAAAAAAATGGCTTTGTATGATGTTCAACAAAGAAAATGTCTGTCCCTTTTTTTTTCTGAAAAATATGAGAATAAGGATTGTGGTTGTTTTGAGATTAAATATATAAAATTATGTATATATACACACCCACTCTTAGAACAGCTCTTGGCACAGAACAAAAAATCCAAATATATTACCAGTAGCTATTACAATTTTGGTCTATGGGAAGACATGGCAGGAGGTAAAAGGCAGATGAGACTATTCCTTTTTCAAGTATCTTTCTTATGAAATCACACACACAAAATCCTACATTATATGGTAATAATCCTATATTATATGGTAATAATTATATGGTCCCTTGGATTACCTAAATACTGATCCAAATTCTGGCCTTTTTAAAAGCATAATGGAGAATATAGGAGATGAGCTATTGCTAGAGAAGACAAGGATGAATGCACAAACCACAAGAAATACAAACAGCCCAACATATTCAGTCTTTGTTTTTGTTTTTTTTGAGATGGAGTTTTGCTCTTATTGCCCAGGCTGGAGTGAAATGGCACAATCTCAGCTCACCACAACCTCTGCCTCTAGGGTTCAAGCAATTCTTCTGTTTCAGCCTCCTGAGCGTCTAGGATTACAAACATGTACCACGACACCTGGCTAATTTTATATTTTTAGTAGAGACAGGGTTTCTTCTTGTTGGTCAGGCTGGTCTCGAACTCCTGACCTCAAGTGATCCACCCACCTCAAGTGATCCATTCTCCCAAAGTACTGGGATTACAGTTGTGGGCCACCATGCCCAGCTAACATTTTCAGTCTTTAAAGGGGTTTCATAGGTCTTATCTTCCTGAGACTACCTACATACACCCATACTGTTTTTTAATTATTAAATGTAAACAAAAATAAAGATATATTTTGTTGTGGCTCATTATTATATGATTGATATTTACCATTGGGTCCCAGTTTGTTTTAAAGTATTGGGCACTGGAAACTTAAAAAACAAACTGCTTAAGGTTGGTCATGGTGGCTCCCAGCACTTTGGGAGGCTAAGGCAGGCACATCACCTGACGTTGGGAGTCTGAGACAAGCCTGACCAATATGGAGAAATCCCATCTCTACTAAAAGTACAAAATTAGCCAGACGTGGTGGCACATGCCTATAATCCCAGCTACTCAGGAGGGTGAGGCAGGAGAATCACTTGAACCTGGGAGGCAGAGGTTGTGGTGAGCCGAGATCACGCCATTGCACTCTAGCCTGGGCAACAAGAGCCAAACTCCATCTAAAAAAAATAAAATTAAAACCAGATTGCTTGTCCTCAATTTAGTCTATTAACTTACAGAAAACAAAACTGTCTTTATGTGTCAAAGAACAAATCAGAAACTGCATCTTCAGCAACCAGGATAATATTCTTCATGTTGAATATTAGAAGTGACTTAGAAGAAAAGGCAAAAAGAAATTTGGGAAAAAAATTAATTGGTACTGCATACATCACTAGAAGAGGGAAAATAATTTAAAAAAAGAAATTCAAACTGACAGATATGTTGACAGTTGAGAATACAAAAAGTAAGAATGAGGTCAGCACAGTAGCTCATGCCTGTAATCCCAGTACTTTGGGAGGCTGAGAAGGCAGGTAGATCTCTTGAGGTCAGGAGTTCGAGAGTAGGCTGGCCAACATGGTGAAACCCCATGTCCACTAAAAACATAAAAATTAGCTGGGCATGGTGGCAGGCACCTGTAATCCCAGACACTCGGGAGGCTGAGGCAGAGCTGCTTGAGCCTGGGAGGTGGAGGTTGCAGTGAGCCCAGATTGCACCATTGTATTCCAGCCTGACTCACAGAGTGAGATTCTGTCTCAAAAAAATTTAAAAAATTAATAAATAAAAAAATAGAATGATTTTGGTTATGGCTTTGATAGTTGTGATTATTAAAGGTTCATATATTTAAGAAGACAAATTTAAATCTCTTTCCCAATTTTGAAAAATTAATAATGAAAAATATAAGATGAAATGTTGAAAAGAGTCAAGAGACTCCAATCAGATGGAAAGATGTGTTCGAAATGCATGTTTGGGCTTCATTCTCATCCTGAAATTCATGTTGAATGTTAGAATGGAATGAGATCATTTTGGTAAAGCACAATGGTGGGGCGGGATGAATTGGCATAGTTACCAGATGAGTAATAAAGGCTAAGAGCATAAAAATAGTTACTATCCTGATATAGTGAGAGTATTTTAAGTTTTAATACTAATAGAAGTTAAACAGGAAAAGTGCTGCTCTTATAGAAATGGCAAAGAAAAAGTCAATTTAGTAATATATAGTTGCAAATATTTATTTCCAGAGTTGCCAGCAAAACACTGGTTGAAAGTTGATCAATGACACAAAAATGTAAGGATTTCTCAAGTAAAAGAGGTCTCTCTACAAAGGAGTAGCATTACATTAACAGACCTTCATATTCTAGAGTTCAATCCTAGAAGTGATAGATGAACTGGATATTCAGAAGTCATAGATGACTATATTTAGGTTGAGGTAACTCAAAGAGACTGAGCTATAACTTGAAGGCCAGTGTATTGGTGAATTTATTTATATTTTGGAAATAGTATGTTCACATGGCTTAGCTACACGCTTCATGTAGGCTAATGCCAATGGAAATTCAATGTATGAGTAGACTGTAGAACATAAGTGGGAAGTCAATTATATGAAAAATATTTAATGACACGAGGTTCCAAGAATCTGAGGCCTACATTTGCACCAAAGGGATGAAACACCTACCTCAAGTTTTTCACAGATATACGTGTCAATACCTGACTCACTGCAATTTTGTTTTTTGTGTTCTAGCTAAATATCTCTTTTCAGTTTGACCCCGTCCCTATATTTTACAGTCAGTTAGGTTTGGATTTACTACAAGTTTCAGCGAGATACTCAGAATGCTTTGTTAGAGTTTTGGGTGTTTCCAACTTCCTTGGTGTAAGGTCTTTTAGGCTGACTGACTGTGCCATGGACGCCATGTTAACCTCTGTAACCTGCATGGTCACTCCAGATGAGTTTCTGGAAAATCTAAAGTAACTGGAAGACTGAAGAAATGATCAATCCCTGTGGCACCTACTTTACTTTCAGACATTCCCTATTCTTCCCTATTCCCACCCTAACTGATAAGGTCATTGGACTTTGTAACCTCGAGACTCCATACCCTACCACCACCTCCCAGCTTGCAAATCTATGACCCCCTCCCAGCTTGCAAAAAAACATTCTAAAGTAACTTCTGTAACTTTCCACTGCCCACCCCAAACCTGTAATACTAACTCCTATCCTACTGCCCTCCGCTGAAGCCCTTTGTGGCCTCAGCCCACCTGCACCCAGGTGAATAAGCAGCCATGTTGCTCACAGAAAGCCTGTTTGAGGGGTCTCTCCATTCAGAGGTTTAACACTTAGAAATTTAAGCTGTGTTTGGGTTACTCCCACAAACAATGAATCTCATTCATTATTGTGGATTTTACTAGTTTTTCTCTCAGGGTCCATCTTATTCTCTAATTTTCATATGTTTGGAGAAGCATAAATTTTTTCCAGGTACCACTTACAAACTTTATTTTTGGCCATACGTTAACCTTTAGAGTAGAATTTGATTATTAAAAAAAAGTATAGTGGCCAGGCAAGGTGGCTCATGCCTGTAATCCCAGAACTTTGGGAGGCTGAGGCTGGCAGATCACAAGGTCAGGAGTCCAAGACCAACCTGACCAAACATGGTGAAACCCCATCTCTACTAAAAATACGAAAATTAACCAGACGTGATTGCCAATGCTTGTAATCCCAGCTACTCAGGAGGCTGAGGCAGGAGAATCGCTTGAACCCAGGAGGCAGAGGTTGCAGTGAGCCAAGATGACGTTACTACACTCCAGCCCAAATGACAGAGTGAGACTCTGTCTCAAAAATAAAGAAAAGAAAAAATATATATATAAATTTTGTCCCATTTAATTAATAAAAATATGCCATTTTCTACATTCTACTCCACAAAATATCTTTGCATTTTCAAAATCATACATCTACATGTGTGAAGTAATGACAATGCAAACATTAATGACTGAAATTGTACTCACTCATTAAGTAGATAGTGGTGCTATTTCTGCAGGACCCCTGCTAAGAAGCAGATTTGGAGAGAGTATGGTTAGTTGTATGCTGAACATGTTGTGTTTCCCATTCCTGTGAGATATTCAAGTATTTTCCAGGAGACAGTTCTGATTCCAAAGGGAAGGAACTGCTTATAGGACACATGCTTCCCAAGGATCAGGCAAGGACAGAAACCACCCCTCAGTTTCGTTTTGTTTTTGTTTTTTTGAGACAAGGTCTCACTCTGTCACCCAGACTGGAGTGCAGTGGCACAATCTCCGCTCCCTGCTACCTCCGCCTCCAGGGTTCAAGCTTCTGGAGTAACTGGATTACAGGTGTGTGCCACCACACCCGGCTAATTTTTGTATTTATAGTAAAGACGGGATTTTGTCTTTACTAAAAATACAAAAATTAGTGATCTGCCCACCTTGGTCTCCTAAAGTGTTGGATGACAGGTGTGAGCCACTGCACTGGGCCTGTCCCGAAATTTTGACAATTCATGTGTCTCTGATGACCACAGTGAGAATAGTTTCTCTTGAACACGCAGCAGAAACACAATTTCGGTGTGTGGAAGAGTAGGTTGGACTTGTTTAAACACAGTATAGATGAGAATCTTTCAAGTAGCTTAGCCGTGAACCGGAGGGAAAGAATAGGCGGAGTGTTGCTGAACAGAGGCTGAGGTGAGAGAAGGTCCTTTTAGTTTGGTGGTGTTTTGTTTTGTTTTTTATTTTGTTTGGTTTGGTTTTTTTGAGATGGAGTCTTACTCTGTCGCCAGGCTTGAGTGCAGTGGCATGATCTCGGCTCACTGTAACCTCTGCCTCCCAGGTTCAAGCGATTCTCCACTTCAGCCTCCCGAATAGCTGGGATTACAGGCATGTGCCTCCATGCCCAGCTAATTTTTTCTATCTTTAGTAGAGATATGGGTTTCCAGTGTTAGCCAAGATGGTCTCGATCTCCTGGCCTCGAGATCTGCCTGCTTCGGACTCCCAAAGTGCTGGGATTACAGGCGTAAGCCAATGCGCCCAGCTGATGATAAGATTTTTATGATAATGAAATCTGGAGAAGAATTGAAGTTGGGCAAAATGATCATATGCATTGCAGACTGAAACATCAAACAAACAATAGCACTGCGGAGTGTTAAAATATCCGATTGAGTTGTGTTCATAATGAATAGACTCAAGAAACAATTAGATCTCCACATCCAAGGCAGTAGTAAAATTTGGAAGAATAAAGTTGGTAAACATTTTATATTTAATTATTCAATTCACTTTACTTTCACCCATGTACTTAAGCCAATATAATACATTTTATATCAATATCTTGCTTGGGAAAACCCAAATATAACACATGCTGAATTTATTTCACCTTTAGGAACTAGTAAGGATCAAAATAATCCATGCAGATATAATAGTAAATCATTTCAGCTTCTGAAAAAGATAAATTAGACTGTGCACTTTTTTCTTTAGATGGAGTCTTTGCTCTGTCACCAGGCTGGAGTGCAGTGGCACGATCTCGGCTCACTGCAACCTTCACCTCCTGAGCTCAAGCATTTCTCCTGCCTCAGCCTCCTCAGGCACATGCCACCACACCCAGCTAATTTTTGTATTTTTAGTAGAGATGGGGTTTTACCATGTTGGTCAGGCTAGTCTCAAACGCCCGACCTCATGATTCCCCCCAAAGTGCTGGGATTACAGGCATGAGCCATTGCACTAGGGAAAACTTTTTTTAATATTGGGTGACTTATGGAAAAATTATTCTTTCTTTACATTATGGAGAATTCAGAAGTCATAGACAACTATATTCAGGTTAAGGTAATTCAACCTTATGGATAAGTCTGCTTTTCAAAATTGTCACAAATTATAGAAGCCTGAGTGTTCTGTGATACAATTTTGTGTTCTTTATAAGCAGGCAGAAGGCATCTAGATTCTAATTTCTAGGTATAATTTATATTCAGAATTGATGACTACACAAATAATTGGTTATAGCAGAGACTGAGAGATTTATAAGATTTTTCCATATATGTTTTTTCCAAAAGTAAAAGATTTAAAACATATATGAAAAACTTATGTATATGGGATATTTCTTTAATTAGAGACAAAATTTCACTCTGTCACCCAGGCCGGAGTGCAGCCTCCCAAGTAGCTGGGACTACAGGTGTGCTCCACTGTACACTACTAAAACTTTTTGTTTATGTTTTGTAGAGATGAGGTTCACTATGTTGCCCAGGCTGGTCTCAAACTCCTGTGCTCAAACAATCTGCCTGCCTCAACCTCCCAAAGTGCTGGGATTACAGGCATGAGCCATCATGCCTGGCTCATTTTTTCTTATTATAGAGTCAACATATTTTTATTGCAAAATATTTTTTGAGAAAGAAAATCCAATTTTTTTTTTTTAGCAACAAAGGTCTTGCTCTGCTGCCCTGGCTAGAAGTGCAGTGGCATGATCATGGTTCACTGCAACCTTGAATTCCTGGGCTCAAGTAATCCTCCCACCTCTGCCTCCCAAGTAGCTAGGACAACAGATGCATACTACCACACTTGGCTAATTTTTATTTATTATTTTTTTTTTGTAGACATGGGACCTAGCTGTTTTGGTCAGGCAAGTCTTGGGCTTCTGGATTCAAGCAGTATTCCTTCTTTGGCCTCCCAAAGTGCTGGGATTTTAGGTGCCAGCCACCATGCCCAACTGTTAGTGTTATTTGAAGATGGATTTAGGTTAGTTGTAAATGTATATTGCAAACTCTAGGGGAACCACTAAACAGTTTTTAAGAAGTATAATTGATAGCTAAGAGAAGAGAGAAAATTATATAAAATGCTCAATTAAAGCCAAGATGACAGAAAAAGTGGGAAAAAAAAGAACAAGGGCAATGATAGAAAATAGGTACAGTACGGTTGATGTCTGTTTCCCACGTGCTCAGAAACATAAGACATCTATTACTATGGTGGTGGTAACAGTTTTCTTTTTTCTTTCTTTCTTTTTTTTTTTTTTAGAGACAGGGTTTCACCATATTAGTCAGACTGGTCTTGAACTCCTGACCTCAGGTGATCCACCTGCCTCGGCCTCCCAAAGTGCTGGGATTACCAGCACTTTGGCATGAGCCACCGCGCCCGTCCTACAGTTTTCGTTTCTTCTGGTTGGATCATTCTGGTCACCTGTTACCAAGGATTTTTAATACTTGGAAATTGTTCCTTCTGTTCCTGATTATCAGAAGAATGGAAAGAACATGCACATTTGGTTATAGATATACATTCAGTAATGTATATCTTAAAGCAGAGCTGCCTTGAGCTTCTAACCTCTTTTAGGAGTTTCAGTTAGATACCCCTTTCCTATTCCCCAAAACTTCTCTCCAGGATAAAGGTATAAATCCATAGAAACTGGGCCAAAGGATCGCCAAAGGATCGTATGACAGACACGTCATTGTAGTCTGAATCACTGCCCCTTTCTTTTCTTGCTGAGATAATGTCCTTAAATCAAACTCTGTTCCTTTGCTCTGAGAAGATATTGCATGCTCTGTGCATGGTGGGAGGTACTGCTGACCAGTAGTGACTATAACTCAGTTCCTGCCCTCAAGAAGTATACTTTCTAATAGTGAAGGTAGAGAACAGAAAGAACTAATTAGTCCAGACATGGTGGTTCATGCCTGTAATCCCAGCACTTTGGGAGGCTGAGGTGGGCGGATCACCTGAGGTTGCGAGTTCGAGACCAGCCTGATCAATATGGTGAAACCCCTTCTCTACTGAAAATACGAAAAAAAAAAAAATTAGCTGGCCTGTGGTGGCAGGCACCTGTAATCCCAGCTACTCAGGAGGCTGAGGCAGGTGAATCACTTGAACCCGGGAGGTGCAGGTTGCAGTGAACCAACATTGCACCACTGCACTCCAGCCTGGACCACAGAGAGAGACCCTGTCTCAGAAACAAACAAAACAATTAAAATATAGTATAATAAATGCTATGGCAGACAGAATTACAGATTATTATAGAAACATAGGGTAGATGGCAGGAACAATCTAGAAAAGGTGTATAACTAAGTGAGTCTTGAAAGACGAGAAAGGGTTACCTACCTGAAGAGATGTTTTTGTAGACAGTGTGGGCAACGTATGCAAACACATGGAGTTGACAGAGCCTGACATTTTCAGGGCTATGCTAGCACCCTTAGAAAAATTTATTTCCCAGAAGTCTCCTTTGTTCTTTTGACATTGTGACCCCTGTCTGGACCAGCACCTCAGTCTATCAAATGTACAGGGGCAATTCTTAAATAGAGGGTTAATAAACTGCAAAGTGGAATTATGTCTGAAAAAAAATCAATAGCATTGTTAAAAAGAGAATACAAAAAGTAAAATTAGGAGGAAGAAAAGAGTTGAAAGAAAAGAGACAGCACCTAACCAGGTCCACCACTTCCCACCAAGATGTCAGGAGGTCCCATCCTCCAGATCTTTGGTTCTGGGACAATGGGTGGCCTGAGAAGATGGTGTGTAATCAGACATTCCATGCAGAAGATATTTGTATCTGCACATTTGTGAACTGAGAGCTGTCAATACTTTTATAAAGTATGAGAAAACACAAGCCTTTATCAGCAACTGAACAAAATGATGGTGCTAGTTTTTCTAATATATCCATCAAGTTCTCTCTCTATGCTGCAAAGACAACTCCAACCAAGCATGGTGGTGCACGCCTGCAATCCCAGCACTTTGGGAGGCCACGGAGGATGGCTTGAGGCCAGAAGTTTGAGACCAACTGGACAACGTAGTGATACTCCCTCTCTACAAAAAATTATTATTTTTCTTTTTTTCCTCTCTCTTATTATTTCTTTGTGTTAGGAAAAAAATTATTTTTCAATAATAATAAAAATAAAAAACAAATTAGAAAAATAACTCCAGAATGTATCTAATGATCTGATGTCCTATGTTAGTCTTCGTCATTCAGTTGACCTAACATGCAAGATGTTTTCCAGTAGAAGATTGTTAGTTGTGTTTTTTGAGGCCTATACCTTGTACTCCCATATTTCAGTAACCCCAGAAAATCCATCTAATTTGTCTTTAATTTCCTTTTCATCTTGATACACAGTGTTCTACTCTGAGTTGAGAAATCAGACACTTATCTGAGATGTCAAAACCTCTCATACCTCTTACTGTAAACATGCAACTTGTAAAAGCTAGAGATTTCATCCACACAGTACGAACAAATTGCAATGAATCATGAACTTAGCATGTCAAAGTGGAGCATTAAAGTAAAATAATTGGCCGTCTCAAGTTCTTTCTGCAATGGGGCTGGATCTCAAGTTTTTCATGGTATGAATGAAAATGCATAAGCCTAACTCCTCACCTTTCCTTCCTATTCTGTTCTTTCTTGATCAAGATTTCTAAATTAATAAAATGTTTTTGAACTCTTACCTTGATTTCATGAGCATTTTTATCTCTAGCTTCACATCTTCTGACTTTTCCCCTGGATTCGATTCAAAAGCCAGCAGAGGAAAGTGTTCTCATCTGTTGCTCAAATCACAGAAGTGCAATTCTCCTTCACAGCATTTATTTTATTTTGCATTATGTCCCAGTGGTTTACTATAATTTCTTTCCTTGAATTAACTTTTGACCTAAATGAAAGTATTGAGTAGATTTGGTGTCTACATTTGTTTTTAGAAATGTTGATGTGGAGAAGGCAGGAAAATAATACATTACTCAAGAAATAACTGATTTGCCTAATTCTTTTATGTTTGATGAGAGCCTGTGACCCCAAAATTTGGATTTAGAAACATTATTTTTCTTCTTAGAAAGTGAAAAGAACCTAAGGTAGCATCTAGAAGAAACAAATAAGAACATTTTTAAAAACTGATGTTAAAATGGTAGATTGATGCCTTTCTAGATAACAAACCTATCTAGATAATAAATATTGAAATCTCCTCTTCCCTTCTAAATAATAAAACCTACTCTGAAATTAAAATAACTTATTTTTTGAGATGGAGTCTTGCTTTGTCTCCCCTGCCCCTACTAAAAATAAAATCACTTTTATGAGGCCATTATAACATAATACTAGACACAACTCAATGGATCAGATTTGATGGATCAGAACTGACTCTATTATATGTAAATGATAATATAGGAAGTATCACAAATCAATGAGAGAGAGACGAACAACTCAAAAAACTATGTTGGTTAAAAAAAATCAATGTCATAGAAAGGGTTGGAGGAGACTAATGAAGAGACTAAAAGACACAACAAAATGCAGCATATAGACTTTGGTCTCAGAGACAAACAAATCCATTATAAAAAGATACTTCTGAGCTATCAGAAAAATCTGAATATGGACTTAGGTGATATTAAGAAATTCTTGTTTGTTTTTGTTTTTGCTTAAAAACAAAGCAAACAAACAAAACATTTTTAAAAACAAAAACAAACTTCACTGCCCAGGCTGGAGTACAGTGAGCTACAGCTCACTGCAGCCTCAACCTCCCAGGCTAAGCGATCCTCCCACCTTAGCCTCCTGAGGAGCTGGGACCGTAGGTACTCATCACCATGGCCAGCTAATTTTTTAACATTTTGGAGAGACAGAGTCTCGCTATGTTGCCAAGGCTGATCTTGAATTCCTGGGCTTAAGCAATTCTCCCATCTTGACCTGCCAATGTACTGGGATTACAGGCATGAGCCACCATGCCTGGGCTAGGAATTATTATTAATAATAATTATTATTGTACATTTTGTTAAGTGAGATAAAGGCATGAAAATTTTATTTTTAGAAACAAGATGTTTTTCTCAGGCAAAGAAACATACTAGATTATTTACAAGTGAAATGACTAGATGTCTGGGATTTGCTTTAAAATATTCCACATTAAATAGAAAAAACAGGCAGACAGCCCCTTCTCTGCTGTGCTGCCCATCTATTGTAAATATAAAAAATCCTTAGGTGAAAATAAAATAAAATAATAAAATAATAATAGAGGGAGAGAGATGAAATAAAAAAGGCAAAATTAGCATTTGTGAAGGATGATAATTTATTATTCTTGCTACTTTCATTTACTTAAAAATGTCTGCAATAAATACGTTATTACAAAAACACTGAAATCATTTTTTCAAATAAAATCTCATGTTGAAACAGAAAGAAAAAGCAGTTATATTTCTGCTGGAAAGAGAGGAGAGGGCTATAACCCTCTTCCAGCTCTTCACGCTTTCCCAGGAAAGCCCCTAAAATGTCTCCACAGAACTTGGTTTGAAAACTGCTGCATCTGGCTGGACTCTCAACTGACAGCTGAGCTGGCTCCAAGCACTATACCTTCGAAGTTGACCGTTCCCATCCCACAGCTGACCACTTTGTGAGCACATGCTGTACTCACCTCCCTACACAATCCCCTCTTCACCTTCCCAGGTGGGGATCTGCCTCATGTACAACACACTGACTTCACCCTTCCCTTGCTCTTGGAGCCTGACAGCTTGGTACATATGTTACTCATCATTGGATTGGTATCCTTTGTAGGCAGAATATTTCACCATAGGACTAACCAGGATAGTTTTCATCTTAATGAAGAACTATTGTTGAAAAGAAAAGAGTAGGCCTAGCTCGGTGGCTCATGCCTGTAATCCCAGCGCTTTGAGAGGCCGAGGCGGGCAGATCACTTGAGGTCAGGAGGTTGAGAGCAGCCTGGCTAAATGGGGAAACCCCGTTTCTACTAAAAATCCAAAAATTAATCATGTGTGGTCGCGTGCGCCTATAATCCCAGCTACTTGGGAGGCTGAGACAGGAGAATCGCTTGAACATGGGAGGCAGAGGTTGCAGTGAGCCGAGATCGCGGCACTGCACTCCAGCCTGGGCTGCAAGAGGGAAACTCCATCTCAAAAAAAAAAAAAAAAAAAGAAAAAGAAAAAGAAAAGACTTTTGAGGCAATTGGTCAACTACACTGTACTCCGAATACACAAAGGTAACAAAAAGTCAAATGTGAAATAAAAACAAAAGCATATAATGAACAGCTAAAATATTGTGATTAAATATCAAATCCCTGGGTGAAAGAAAGATGAGACCCTGTAATTTTGAAAGTAAAGATCAAGAATTTTGGCTACACAAATTTGAGAAATTTCGTATCAGAAACACAAATGTTTTAAAATTTAAAATCATATAATAAGCTAGAAGAAGAGTCATAGCAAAAACCAAAGGTAACCTTTTTATTATAAAAAAAAAGAAAAAAAAAAAAAAAGAGCTCAGCCGGGCATGGTGGCTCACACCTGTAATCCAAGCACTTTGGAGGCCAAGGCAGGCGGATCACCTGATGTCAGGAGTTCAAGATCAGCCTGACCAACATGGTGAAACCCTGTCTTTATAAAAAAATAAAAAATTTAAAATTTTTTAAAAAACGAGCTCATAAAATTACCAACACCACAAAAGAATAAGAGGCGCCGGGCGCGGTGGCTCAAGCCTGTAATCCCAGCACTTTGGGAGGCCGAGGCGGGTGGATCACGAGGTCAAGAGATAGAGACCATCCTGGTCAACATGGTGAGACCCCATCTCTACTAAAAATACAAAAAATTAGCTGGGCACGGTGGCGCGTGCCTGTAATCCCAGCTACTCAGGAGGCTGAGGCGGGAGAATTGCCTGAACCCAGGAGGCGGAGGTTGCGGTGAGCCGAGATCATGCCATTGCACTCCAGCCTGGGTAACAAGTGCGAAACTCCGTCTCAAAAAAAAAAAAAAAAAAGAATAAGAGGCAGTGGTCATAGTCATTTTAAGTGAGAAAAATAGCACATATGTTTTTATATATATTATTAATATAACTATTAAAGAAATATAAATGTAAATATGAAAGTTTTCACATACAAAACAAAATTTTTTTAAGTACCAAATGTAATTCCTGTTAGGTTCAAAGAGTCTTTAAACTGTTCAAAACTTTAATTCTAATTCTTAGAATTTATCCTAAAAAAATTAAATTAAAAAAAAATGAACAAAGTTGTTCATCAAGTGTTACCTATAATAGCAAAAAATTCAAAGCAAACTAAATGTTCAACAATAGAATGATTGGATAAATAATAGCATAGATGCCCAAAGACATTTTTACTTATTTATTTTCTTGAGACAGGGATCTTATTCTGTCACCCTGGCTGGAGTACAATGGCATGTTCTAAGCTCATTGCAACCTTGAACTCCTGGGCTCAAGGGATCCTCCCACAGCCTCCTAAGTAGCTGGTACTACAGGCATGCCACTGCACCTGACTAATTTTTCTTTTTTTCTGTAGAGTCAGGATCTTGCTTAGTTGCTCCAGCTGCCTAATGACATTTTAAAAAGTGTTTATTTTGGCCGTGCACGGTGTATCACGCCTGTAATCCCAGAACTTTGGGAGGTCAATGTGGGCAAATTACTTGAGGTCAGAAGTTTGAGACCAGCCTGGCAAACATGGAGAAATCCTGTCTCTACTCAAATACAAAAATTTGCTGGGCATAGTAGCATACACCTGTAATCCCAGCTACTCGGGAGGCTGAGGAAGGAGAATCACTGGGACCCGGGAGGCAAAGTTTGCAGTGAGCCGAGACTGTGCCACTGCACTCCAGCCTGGGCAATACAGCAAGACTCTGTCTCAATAAATAAATAAATAAATAAATAAATAAATAAATAACTTATGTTAATGCGAAAGTGCTTATGTTATTAAAGTTAAGTCTAAAGAAAAGAAGGATGTTGATTTTCATATAAAAACTTGTCACTAATATTTTTAATTTAAAGGCAAAACAATTCATAGATTCAAGAATATTGAAACAAAAACTGTATAGTCATTCTTTCCTTTGGATGTTGAAATTAAACGAGTGTTTTTTCTTTTTGTCTTTTGTTAACATTTAAGTTTCTTTGAAATTTTCTATAATAAATATTTATTACTTAAAACTTATATGCTGGGCTGGGCGTGGTGGCTCACGTCTGTAATCCAAGCACTTTGGAGGCCAAGGCGGTCGAATCACCTGAAGTCAGGAGTTCAAGACCAGCCTGACCAACATGGTGAAACCCCATCTTAATTAAAAAAAAAAAAAAAAAAGTTATATGCTGATGTAATTCCTCCCTCCTGACCTTCCCTACTCCCACCCATCCCCAGAAAAGAATTTAATTTTTTTATTTTTATTCACCAACCCAGTGTCTTTTGACTTCAAAAGAATTTTTAAAAAGAAAAAGTATATGCTGGCTGGGCATTATATTATAACTCACACCTGTAATTTCAGCACTATGGGAGGCTGAGGTGGGACGATCACGTAAACCAGGGGTTTGAAACCAGCCCGGCTAATATAGTGAGACCCTGTTTCTAAAAAAGACCTTAAAAATTGGCTAGGTGGGCCAGGCGCTGTGGCTCACGCCTATAATCCCAGCACTTTGGGAGGCCGAGGCGGGTGGATCATGAGGTCAAGAGATCGAGACCATCCTGGTCAACAAGGTGAAACCCCGTCTCTACTAAAAATACAAAAATCAGCTGGGTATGGTGGTGCGCGCCTGGAGTCCCAGCTACTCGGGAGGCTGAGGCAGGAGAATTGCTTGAACCCAGAAGGCAGAAGTTGCGGTGAGCCGAGATCATGCCATTGCACTCCAGTCTGGGTAACAACAGCGAAGCTCCGTCTCAAAAAAAAAAAAAAAAAAATTGGCTAGGTGAAGTGGTGTACACCCGTAGTCCCAGCTTCTTGGGGGCTCAAGTGGGAGGATTGCTCAAGCCCAGGAGGTTGAGGCTTCAGAGAACCGAGATCACGCCACTATACTTCTGTTTGGGCAATAGAGTGAGACCCTTATCAAAAAAAAAAAAGACAAAGAACATATATATATTATACACTATACTCACAAATTGAATGATTGTATATATTAGGGAAGAATAAAATAGAAGTCAGGCTACCCAAGCTATTTCTTGATGTTCATGCTAATACGATTTGTCATATTAAAATTTATCTAGTCCTTAAATGACAGCCCTTTGTATCAAGCAGGTAGTTAGGAAGAAAGTGAATAGGAATTGCTGAGTGTAGGTGAAGTAGAGGTCCCTGACTGAACTCTTAATTTTCTCTTAATAAAATTCTTAGAAATCATGAAAGACAAAATTTCATATTATTCTGAACAAATAACTGCCATCATATTCATGACTTTTTCTATCATAAGCCAAACATAATGTCAATATATTAAATAGCCACATGCTGTTTACGGGGTGCAGTGACATATATAAGTTTAGTACAGAATAATCACCCTGTGGCATATTATGCAACCATTAAAAATGAGGTATTTCCAGTCGGGCACGGTGGTTCACACATGTAATCCCAGCACTTTGGAAGGCCAAGGCAGGTGGATCACAAAGTCAGGAGTTCGAGATCAACCTGACCAACATGGTGAAACCCCTTCTCTACTAAAAATACAAAAATTAGCTTGGTGTGGTGGCACATGCCTGTAATCTCAGCTACTCAAAAGGCTGAGGCAGGAGAATTGCTTGAACCTGGGAGGTGGAGATTGCAGTGAGCTGGGATCTCACCACCGCACTCCAGTCTGGGCAACAGAGTAAGACTCTGTCTAAAAAAAAAAAAAATTAGGTAGTTCTTATTTATTTATTTATTTGAGATGGAGTCTCGCTTTATTGCCCAGGCTGAAGTGTAGTGGCTCGATCTTGGCTCATTGCAATATTGGCCTCCCAGGTTCAAGCAATTCTCCTGCCTCAGCCTCCTGAGTAGCTGGGACTACAGGCTCATGCCACCACATCCGCTAATTTTTGTATGTTTAGTAGAGATGGGGTTTCATCATATTGGTCAGGCTGGTCTTGAACTCCGGACCTTGTGGTCTGCCCACCTCAGCCTCCCAAAGTGCTGGGATAACAGGCATGAGCCACCACACCCTGCCATATATTTTTATTTTTCATTAATTTATTTTTTAAATTTATAGAAACAGTATCTCACTATGTTGCCCAGGCTGGTCTCAAACTCCTGGGCTCAAGCAATCCTCCCACCTCAGTCTCCCAAAGTGCTGGGATTACAAATGGAATCCCATTTTTAAGGCCCATATATTTTAACATGAAGGATTATTATAATATAAATAAAATAATTTACAAACTATAGGTATATCTATGTATAATCTGGTTATGTTTAGGGAGAGGTTTGAAAGGGATCTTTGCTTTTTACATACGTCTACTTTTGTTTGCATTCTTTTTACACAGAGTCTTGCTCTGTCTTACTCTGGAGTGCAATTGCACAATCTTGGCTCACTGCAATCTCCACCTCCCAGGTTCAAGTGATTCTCCTGCCTCAGCCTTCTGAATAACTGGGACTACAGACGCATGCCACCAGGCCCAGCTAATTTTTTGTATTTTTAGTAGAGATGGGGTTTTACTATGTTAGCCAAGATGGTCTGGATCTCCTGACCTCATGATCCGCCCACCTCGGCCTCCCAAAATCCTCTGGATTACAGGCCTGAGCCACCGCACCCAGCTTTTGTTTGCATTTTTGTGATTAGAGGATTTACTTTTACAAGTAAGGGAGGAGGTGGAATAGAAAAGAAAGAGGAAGAGTGGGAAGGAGAGCAATAAGGGAAAGAAGAAAAAAAAAGAGGGGAGGAAGAAAAACAGGAAAGAGAATTTGCAGCCACTGTCACCAATTAGATACAGGGAAATTCCTTAGAGTTTACCTTGCCTGTCCAAACAGGGTGTAACGCCCGAGCATTACCTTAGTAAAAATCACTGCTGACCAGGGTATGGGTCCAAACTTTGCAGGTGAAACGTCGGCTTACCAAGAAAAGGCCTATTTCTGGAAGGCACACCTTATGTTGTCTCCAAATATGAATCAGATATGAAAACTAAGAAACCACTGCATACATTTATACTTAGAAATAGATGTGAGTACTGAACCAGAGCCTCACCACATTCTTTTTTTTTTTCTTTTGCCTGGAGACAGTCTCGCTCTGTCACCCAGGCTGGAGTGCAATGGCGCGATTTTGGCTCACTGTAACCCTGGCCTCCCAGATTCAAGCGATTTTCCTTCCTCAGCCTCCTAAGTAGCTGGGATTACAGGTACAGGCTACCACGACCAGCTAATTTTTGTATTTTTAGTAGAGATGGGTTTTCCCCATGTTAGTCAGGCTGTTATCAAACTCCTGACCTTTGCCTGCCTCGGCCTCCCAAAGTGCTGGGATTACAGGCGTGAGCCACCACGCCCGGCCGAGCCTCACATTCTTTAATCGCCCTAGTCCCTACTATTATAAGGTCATTTGGAAGAGTGGAGTAGTTAAGAGTATGCAGACCTTGACTGGATCACTTTGGGTAAGTTACTTACCCTCAGTTTACTCATCAGGGAAAGATATCAGTAATTATGTCTCAGGGCTATTTTACAGAAAAGCAAAACTGAGGTCGGGTGGCTCACGCCTGTAATCCCAGCATTTTGGGAGGCCGAGGTGAGCTTATCACCTGAGGTCAGGAGTTCAAGACCAGCCTGACCAACATTGAGAAACCCCATCTCTACTACAAATACTAAATTAGCTGAGCATGGTGGCACATGCCTGTAATCCCAGCTACTCGGGAGGCTGAGGCAGGAGAATCACTTGAACCCGGAAGGTGGAGGTTGCAGTGAGCCGAGATTGCGCCATTGCACTCCAGCCTGGGTGACAAGAGCAAAACTGCATCTCAAAAAAAGAAAAGCAAACACTAACATACTAATGAGGTAGTTTGGGAAGCACAGAAAAAGAGGGAAGAATTTTGATGATGTGAATGGCTAATTTCAACCCATTTATTTCCTTAGTAGGGATATATCTGACAAAAAAAACAAAGAGTTTTTACCTACTTCGACTGCATTTATTAATTAGTAGGCGACAATTGCTAGGTATTGTTAGTACTACACTGCACAAACAGACTCTGGACACACAGCAGAGAGTAAGACAGAAATGGCTTCCGTTTTCATTGTGAGTATAATGTACTAGGTAAATAAAATACACTGAAGAATTTAGTCCACACAGCAATAGAAAGAGACCAAGATGCCATGGCAGCGTCACATGGGTAGCCCAGGAATCCGAGAAAGGATCCAGGAGGAAGCAAGATTTAACTGGGAATTGAAGGAGTTAGTTAGATGAACAGGGAGGAATGTGATTTGGCAAGTGTGCAAGGACCACAGGTAGGAAGAAACTCAGCTTTTCAGATACTGGGAAACCTCTACAACAGCTAAAGCTCAGAGAGCTGTGAATGATGATGGATGAGACTGCAAAAAAAGCCCGGATCCAGCGAATGTAACATCTTCGAGGCCTGCTGAAGGATTGCAGTCATCATTTCATAAAGACAAAGGGAGTCGTTAGAGATTTCTAATGAAATTAATTTTGTTTCCCTTCTCTATTCTTTTCCTTGATATGTTAATAATATTTCTTCTAGCCGGATCCAGTGGCATACACCTGTAGACTCAGCTACTCAAGAGGCTAAGGCAGGAGAACAGCTTGAGCCCCACAAGTTCAAAGCTGCAGAGCACTGTGATCACATCTGTGAATAGACACTGCTACACTCCAGCATAGCAAGACCCTGTCTCTAAATAACAATGGGAATAATAATACTTCTAGCTACTTTATGTTGCAGACACATTCTAACCTTTTTCATAGGTTGATTTTTTACTCATCAAATTCTCAGAATTCTGAAGGTGACTTACTATACATGCCTTTCTATTGTAGGAACTAAATTTATTTGAAGTTCTTCTTGGCTGCGCATGGTAGCTGGTGCCTATAATCCTAGAACTTTGAGAGGCCTTCTTGAGAGAATCTCTTGAGGCCAGGAGTTTGAGAGCAGCCTGGGAAACATAGCGAGATTCCGTCTCTATAAAAAAAGATTTAAAAAATTAGCCAGTTGTGTGCACCTGTAGTCTTAGCTACTCAAGAGGCAGGAGGATGGCTTGAGCCCAGGAGTTCAAACTGTGATTGTGCCTTGAGCCACTGAACTCCAGCCTGGGTGACAGTATGAGACTCTGTTTCTGAAAAAAAAAAAAAAAAAAAAAAAAAAAAGGAAACTTCTCACCCAGCTGGGTGCCCTGGTTCATGCCTGTAATTCCAGAACTTTGGGAGTCTGAGACGGGCAGGTCATTAGGTCAGGAGTTCAAGATCAGCCTGATCAACATAGTGAAACCCCATCTCTACCAAAAATACAAAAATTATCCAGGTATGGTGGTGCATGCCTGTAATCCCAGCTACTCAGGAGGCTGAGGCAGAACAATCACTTGAACCCAGGAGGCGGAGGTTGCAGTGAGCTGAGATAGCGCCACTGCACTCCAGCCTGGGAGACAGCAAGACTCTGTCTCAAAAAAAAGAAAAATTTCTTCTCACCTTTATATACTTACACTGTAAATTTCTAGTCCTCACATACTACTTTTAACATAGTGTAAGACACTAAGACTTGTTTTCCAGTGGCCTCGTGATTACACAAATTGACATATCCTTGTTTTCCTTATTAACTCTTTGTAGAAGTAGAAAATACCGAGGTAACGTTTTGACATTCAGAACTTGACTATGTACTGGATTGTTTTTCTTTCCTGGCACCACTACTTTTCCCTTTGTTCATTTCCTTTGAGAGAAATTGTAACCATTAGCTAATGCCTCTCATTTATCAAGGACTTACCACACGTCCTATGTGCTTTACTCATACCTCATTAAATCATCACAACAACTTTGCAGGAATGAATTTTTATTTTTGTTTATAGTTTGGAGATTGAACATCAAAAGTTATGCATCTTATTCAAGATCATATAGTAAATAAATAACGAACATTTTCTCGAGTGCTTACCTGTGCTTTTGCCAGCCTCAAAAATTCCTAGAACCATAAATTTGAAATTAAAAACTGTGTACATTAGGCTGGGCGCAGTGGCTCATGCCTGTAATCCCAGCATTTTGGGAGGCCAAGACAAGCAGATCACCTAAGGTCAGGAGATCGAGACCAGCCTGATCAAAATGGAGAAGCTTTGTCTGCACTAAAAATACAAAATTAGCCAGGCATGGTGGCGCATGCATATAATCCCAGTTACTCAGGAGGCGGAGGCAGGAGAATTGCTTGAGCCCGGCAGGCAGAGGTTTTGGTGAGCTAAGATCTAGACATTGCACTCCAGCCTGGGCAACAAGAGCAAAACTCATTTAAAAAAAAAAAAAAAAAAAGCCGGGCGCGGTGGCTCAAGCCTGTAATCCCAGCACTTTGGGAGGCCGATGCGGGTGGATCACAAGGTCAAGAGATCGAGACCATCCTGGTCAACATGGTGAAACCCCGTCTCTACTAAAAATACAAAAAATTAGCTGGGCATGGTGGTGCGTGCCTGTAATCCCAGCTACTCAGGAGGCTGAGGCAGGAGAATTGCCTGAACCCAGGAGGCGGAGGTTGTGGTGAGCCGAGATCGCGCCATTGCACTCCAGCCTGGGTAACAAAAGTGAAACTCCGTCTCAAAAAAAAAAAAAAAAAAAAAAAAACATGAAAGGAAAAGTATTCTATTCTTTAAATCTCTAGCCCACAAGCAACTAAAAATATACAAAATTTGATCATTAATGAAAAATGCATATTGCTTGCTGTAAATAGAAATGAATGGTAAAAATAAAAGTAAGAACACGATGTCCAAACCCTCTATACAACTTTTCCCTGACATATGTTTGTATTTATGGTTTTGGGGGGATACTAAAATAAACAAGAAAGGACTCAAGACTTGTTTAAAGTACCATCTTTTAAACTGTTTAGTGTATAAGGATGAATATCAGGCCAAATCTTATTTAACATGGCAAGAATTTTTTTTAGATACACTTTTCTTGCAAATATCTCATCTAATTCTACTTACCTCATTTTTGCTTGAAATATCTTTTCACTATAGAGCATATTTTTATTGATTATCCAAATTTTGGGAGGCAACAGACTTTATGTCCTACAAATGTTGGAAATTCCCCAGAAGTCCTGAGATTTTTGGAAAATCTTAAGACTTTTTTTATGTTTCTAATTCTTGAAAACATTTGTAGCATAATATACTGTGACTTTTAAAAACAGTGCCTATTTTTGAAAGATCATCTTGTATTTAGTCACAAATTGGGAGAGTTGATCAAAATATATTTTAAATGAAAAATGAAATGCTGACTGCAACCTGAAGTGATCATCACATAATCTTTGTGACCACAAACTACGTGCTTAGCACTGTGTTAGGCTGATTCATGACAAATGGAAAGAGTGATATTTTTTCTTTTAATAATTCATTTCCAAAGCAAACATGAAGTTGGCAAACAAACAAGAAGCATAAATTCCTCTGATTTGTTAATTATTTATTCTTTTGTATTAGAAAGAGTTTTTCCTTCTTACAAGTTGACAATACTTTTATATAAAGATTCCTGCAGTAAAATTTTTCTCTAATCAGGTATAACTTGTAATACATTCTTTAGCTCCTTTTCTCTCACTCATAATAGCTAATTATCATGTAGAATCATCAGTATAAAGGCAGAGCTTTGTTATAACGCTGACTAAAAATCACTGGTCAGATGCCAAGTGGCACCCTCATGCCCACATTTGTCATGTTTGGTGTTTTAGATAACAATCACCTACAGTTCTTGTACCCTTTAATTATAAAATACTGCAAGTCCTTCAGACAAGTGAGGACCAGAATGAAGATGAAAATTAAACAGAAATTTTAATGATTTCCAATGACACTCTTTAATTACAAAGGTTAAACGTCTGCTACATTATTCCAGAATTACTGTTGAAATATTTAACTTGGCACTTGTTTGTTAAAAGGAGAGCAAGGTATAAGGTGTCAAGGTATAGATGACAAAGAAAAGTGTTTGATACCACACATTAGCAACAAAATCTGACAAACTGTTCTAAATGTAAGAGAAAGGATGGAAGGAATTTGATGGAAGCTTTATACCATTTAATCTGTTTTGACTCCAACTGTAGATAAAGGGTGAGAAAAAATGACAGAGTCGAAACTTTAGTTTTGAACAAAACATGGGAGGAAAGAATATTTTTAATGTGTCATGAATTAGAAAATACTAGTGAAAAATCAGATTGAAGAAACTAAGGATATGAATATGGAGAAGAAATATAGGATTAAAAGCTCTAAAGAGGGGCCCGGTGCAGTGGCTCACTCCTGTAATCCCAGCACTTTGGGAAGCCCAGGCAGGCAAATCATCTGAAGTTGGGAGTTTGAGACCAGCCTGACCAACATGGAGAGACCTGGTCTCTACTAAAAATACAAAAAATTAGCCGGGCATGGTGGCACATGCCTGTAGTCCCAGCTACTCAGGAGGCTGAAGCAAGAGAATCACTTGAACCTGGGAGGCAGAGGTTGCAGTGAGCCAATATCATGCCATCCATTGTACCCCAGCCTGGGCAACAAGAGCATAGAAACTCTGTCTCCAAAAAAAAAAAAAAAAACCTCTAAACTGAAAGAAATAACATCAATCATTTTATAATTCCTTATATCTGCAGTCATTTTTTAAATTATGAATTATAAAATTACAAATCATAAGATATTTCAAATATACAGAACATAATGTAACAGGCAAAAATCTCTGTTGGAGTTTTAACTTACATTTAATTATAGATGACAGGATGCTGAATGTAGTTACTTTTAACTTCCAGATTGCTTCAGTCTCACTGAAATTTGAAATTCATGAATGTAAGGTAGTTTTCCTCAAAGATTTTTAAATTACCTTCCCCCTAAAAGGCCGTCATTGACAAGCTTTACAAAAATATAGAAAATTTTCACAGAAAAAATATTGTCTTTAATTAGGTGTCTAGTAGTGTCTCTCTTTGAATAGGTCCTATCGTGAGTAGCTTGGATGACTACCATTTAATATGCTAGAGAATTATTAAGTCAATTTCATTCCAGTTGCTCTAAATTGAGGAAAACTTGAAACTGAGCCACAGCTACATCAAAGTCTTCCAAGGTTTAGATTCTGAGACTCTGGTGAGAATGAAAGCCTTAAGTCCCATGTTAACAAATCTCAGTATTTTACCCTTACCCTCTAGAGTTCTTTGAGTTAGCCTCAACTACAGCCATTTTCCGACAATTTGAGCTGAAGGCTAATTCTTTTCTTTTTTTACTATTATTTCTTTAAGACAGGGTTTCACCATGTTGGTCAGGCTGGTCTTGAACTCCCGACCTCAGGTGATCCACCCGCCTCAGCCTCCCAGAGTGCTGGGATTACAGGCATGAGCCACTGTGCCCAGCAACTCTGAGTTTTTCAAAGCAGAAACCAGTGTCACACTTCTATTTTTTACTATTAAAATGAAATATCCAAGCTTTGCACAGTGGCATGATCATAGTCAATGAGGTTTATACAGGGCGTGAGTATTGCTAATTGAAAACCTTTCCCAATACTTCACCATGAAGACTAGAAATATAGTTGGCCTTGACAGTTTTTTGAGTCTCTGCAAGGCTGAACAAAAAAATAAATGAAAAATAAAAATAGCCAGGTGTGGTAGCTCACACCTGTAATCCCAGCAATTTGGGAGGCTGAGGCAGGTGGATCACCTGAGGTCGGGAGTTCAAGACCAGCCTGACCAACATGGTGAAACCCCGTCTCTACTAAAAATACAAAAATTAGCCGGGGATGGTGGCACACACCTGTAATCCCAGCTACTCGAGAGGCTGAGGCAGAGAACTGCTTAAACCCAGGAGGCAGAAGTTGCAGTAAGCCAAGATCGTGCCACTGCACTCCAGCCTCGGTGACAGAGTGAGGCTCCAACTCAAAAAAACAAAGAAAAAGAAAATTGGACCAATAGGATCACTCACACTTGTAATCCCAGCACATTGGAATGTCAAGGTGGGAGATCACTGAAGGCAAGAGTTGGAGACCAATCTGGGAAACCAAGAAAGACTCAGTCTCTACAAAAAAGAAAATTAAAAATTAGCGGGACTTGGTGGCAGGCACCTTTAATCCCACCTACTCAGGAGGTTGACACGGGATGATTCCTTGAGCTCAGGTGTTCAAGGCTGTAGTGACCTGTGACTGCACCTCAGCTGTGATTGCGCACTAGCCTGAGTGACAATGAGAGACCTAGTCTCTAAATAAAAAAAAAAAAATTAAAAAACCATAAAACTTATGGTTTCTGTTAATGTAGCAACTAAAAACTATTTTACTGTCTCTACTAATTCTGTTAAACGGTTTTGTAAAGAGTAACTGACAAGACTACAACATGAAAGCCAGATCAGGCTTCATTTGGCTCCATATGCATAGGGACAGATGACACATTGCATTCACTAAGACAGGCATAAGGTTTACCTTCTAAAGTGGGTGGCTCTTGAGACTGTTTTTATATTCAACAGGAAAATGTGTGGGCATTGAAATTACATTATATGTCACAGCCCAAATAAGCATTTAGTCATTGCAAACAAACATCCGGAGACCAGAAGAAATAATAGGAATTAAAATTTCAACACTTTTGAAGACCAGGAAACAAATGCAAATTTCCCTCTTTAATGTTAAAAGAAATTAGCATTCTTCTCTACACGATAGTCTTCTTTTTTCTAGTCTTCGTGAAGCAGTGTTTCTGTGGTGTTTCTTCCACATCTCCACTTTAGTTCTGAAAATTGCCAGCTGCAAATTCTGACATGCCAAGGGCTAAGCTATATTTGCCCAACAAAGAAAAGGTAAAAACAGATTCTTGGAGCCAGTAAAGATTATAAACATGTTTCTACACTGGTGTGCTGTTTATAAAAAGAACTCACTTTAAGACTTTAGTAAGTCCCCAAACTTAATTATTTTGCTCTCCCTCCAAGTACAAAGCACAGATGTTTTGGCATGTTGGAATCTGAAGTTTGGAATTTTTAGAAGAGGCCATGTGTGGGCAGGGAACTAGCACCCTAGGCAAATTGAGAGGTTCAGCCATTTTCATAAAATAAGTTAAAAAAAAAAAAGCTCTTGGCCTGGAAGGTTTTTTTGGGGTTTTTGTTGTTGTTTTTTGAGGCAGTCTCACTCTGTCACCCAGGCTGGAGTTTAGCGGTGTGTTCTCAGCTCACTGCAACCTCTGCTTCCAAGGTTTAAGTGATTCTCCTTTCTCAGCTTCCCAAGTAGCTGGGCTTACAGGCATGTGCCACCATGCCAGGCTAATTTCTGTATTTTTAGTAGAGCTGGGGTTTTGTCATGTTGGCCAGGCTGGTCTTGAACTCTGGACCTCATTATCCACCGGCCTCAGCCTCCTAAAGTACTGGAATTAAAAGGCATGAATCACTGCAACCGGCTCTAATTTTTTAAACTTAAAATTTTATGCAAAAACTGCATGTCAAATAAATATTCTCAGAACAAAACTGCATACCTTTGTAATAATTTTTTATTTTTATTTTTTAAAGATGGGGGTTTCACCATGTTAGCCAGGATGGTTCCTGCCTCAGCCTCCCAAACTGCTGGGATTACAGACGTGAGCCACTGCGCCTGGCCTTTCTAATAATTTTTAAACACAGTTCAATGTAATTTTTGGTAGGTAAAACCAGGCAGGCAGCCAATTAAGATAAAATGAAGAATGGGCAATTTCTTTTGAAATTGGAAGGATTCATGTTGTAAGGTTCATAGAAGCAAAAGCTGTGGTCATTCAATGAATCCCTACTGCTTAACAAAGTGCCTGATACCTAGTTAATGTCTGAAATGTTTAACAGTGATTTCTGCTGAGAATTAGGACTTTTCTGGTGTGTATGTTGAGGTATGGAAAGAGGTGAGAGGTGGCCAGGCACCTAACTCTGCAATTAAGACTGTAGTTCCTTAAGCTGTCTACATATATAATATGTACTCTGTCTCTCTCTCTCTCTGTGTATATATATATATATACATATACATATATATATATATATATATATATATATATATATATATGATGTACAGAAAACATTTTAAAGTGGTAAAAAGTCTTTTTTGCTACATTGGTTCTCCTTAGTTACACTTTTTGGAGGGCAGATTGCTTTAACATGCTTTTTTTTTTTTTTAATTGCATTTTAGGTTTTGGGGAACATGTGAAGAACATGCAAGAGTTGCATAGATACACAAAGGGCAGTGTGATTTGCTGCCTTCCTCCCCTTCACCTATATCTGGCATTTCTCCCCATGCTACCTCTCCCCAACTCCCCATCCCCCTTTAAGTCTTTAAAGTCTTTTAAGACTTTAAAGTGGTAAAAAGTCTTAAAGTTGGAAAATGTTTAGGATGACCTATATAACTATTTCTGAAAGATGAACTTGCTTTCCCCCCTCCATACACAGGTATCGGAAATGTATAATTTCCCCTTACCGCTTCCTCATTGCCTGATCATTTGTCCATCCACACCTTACCATATATGAATACACATACAACCAAATCATGTCTATTCCCCATACTGAATGCAAAGATGCACAACGCATAGTGGGAGGCAAGTGCAGAGAATTTGTCTCTTCTGCGCAATTCTCAACCACTCAAATAGTGCTTGAAGACTTTAGACAAATGACACAACCTTTTTTCATCCAAAAATAAACTGAACTGGACTAGATTACTTCTAAACTACTGATATTTTTATGCTCCAGTAACTCACCAGTTTGTTTTGTGGTAGGTAATAAATGTTCATGTAAATAATTTTAATAAGTTATAGTAGAAAACATCCTTATAGTGTGACTTGTGTTAATATTTTATATTTAAAACTACAACATCATCAGTTGCCCAGAATTGTCCTACTCTTTGACTGGTTGATTTTGAGTTATTATGAATTTTTAAAATCTTGTTTTCTGTATTTTTACGATATTGTATACCGAAACAATCAAGATGAATTTCATTCTTTTGCTGCTGCATGTATATGCTCAAACTCACCCCTTATTGTTTTTCCAGGAGGCTTTCCAGCTTTAAAATTTCATCCTCATTAAGATTTTGTGCTTGCGTCACATCTACTAAATTACTCAATATTACCCTTTTTTTTTTTTTTTGGAGACAAGAGTTCACTCTTGCTACACAAGCTGGAGTGCATGATCTTGGCTCACGGCAACATCTGCCTCCCGGGTTCAAGCGATTCTCCTGCCTCAGCCTCCTGAGTTGCTGGGATTATAGACATGTACCACCATGCCAGGCTAATTTTGTATTTTTCATAGACAGGTTTTCTCCATGTTGGGCAGGCTGGTCTCAAACTCCTTACTTCAGGTGATCTGCCTGCCTCAGCCTCCCAAAGTGCTGGCATTACAGTTTTAATATTTCCTTATTTGAAACTCTATCACACACCCATTAAAGATATATTTCAAATTCAATACTTTCTCTTTCAGTTCAATAAAAATTCAAAATGTTTACAATTAATGTTGCACTGAACAGAGCTAATCATAAATATTGTCCCTGAAAACATGGCTCTTATTTGCTCAAGTTCTGATAACCAATAGGAATGTGCTTAAATAATCTCAAATAGATGCTATGAATGAGTTTTAAAAATAGGCCCGGTGTGGTGGCCCACACCACAAAAATCCATGAGAAAGGTTCAAATGCCTGTAATCCCCAGCACTTTGGGAGGCCAAAGTTAAGATCACAAGGTCAGGAGTTCAAGATTAGCCTGGCCAACATGGTGAAACCCTGTCTCTACTAAAAATACAAAAATTATTCAGTCGCGGTGGCAGGCACCTGCAGTCCCAGCTACTCAGGAGGCTCAGGCAGGAGAATTGCTTGAACCCAGGAGGTGGAGGTTGCTGTCAGTGGAGATCACACCACTGCACTCCAGCCTGGATTACAGAGCAAGACTCCATCTTGGAAAAAGGAAGGAAGGGAGGAAGGGAAGGAGGGAGGGAGGAAGAAAGGAGGGAAGGACAAAAAACAAAAATCACACAGGATAGAGGCTATCTTTATACTAAATTAAAACTTTATTGAATAAAGAACACTCTCCAGAACACACAATTTGATGATGGTCTAGGTCTACATGACATGCAATGAAGCTGAACATGACAGTAGTTTAACATCGAATGTCAAACAAATTAGTATTTTTCACTGTACAAAACTGTTTATGTAGCTGACATGCAAGATGAAAAGTGTCATACTCAGCATTTTCACTAATCGTCTCTGATGAATTTTAAAAAAGGCATTTGGAGAAACTGGTAGACGTCTTCAGCATATAGTTCAAATAAATTAGTTATATGCATACTACTGAATCCTCTTTAAACCTCTCTTGCATTCCCAGTAAAATCTTAGTGCAAATATCAAATTTGCTGGTCATGCCAAAAGACTGTCAAACTCATAATAGAATACAAGTTCTGAATTACTGTGTATTAAGAAGGGCAAACCCAAGAATACCAGTTACTGCAAAATTCATTTAGGCACACTTAATAGGCCACTCTAAGCATTTTTTCTAAGTCTCTCACATTAATGACTAAAGCCTGTTTACAGTACTAAAATTCTATCATTCAAGCATCAATGATTACATTTCAGAAAAAGAAAATCATTCATTTCAGTAATAGCATTATTGCTATATCCAAAAAAAAAAAAAAAAAAAGAGAGAGAGAGAAAGAATCATAATTAACAAAACCAGTATCCATAATAGGATACATGGGGAAAAACATTTTGGGGAAAAAAAAAAGTGTGCTTTACTTGCCACAGCAGGAATTATATAATGTAAACACCATATTGGCCCACACCACAAAAATCCATGAGAAAAGTTCAAATTTGAACACTGTATGTGCATTATTTTCAAATCTGTGTTTGTGAGTTTATACTGTATCTGCTTGTACCAATACATGACAACAAAACACACTCTTCCACACGCATACACATACAAGTGATTGCTAAACATTAAGCATGGCTTGATTCCCTGACTCTAGCTCAAAAAAGAAAAAGAAAAAAATGTTACATTACATCGCAACTGTCTTAAAAATGTTTACAGAAACCATTAAATGAATGTGAGTAGTAGCAGAGGAATGATGAAAAAGTGATGGTAATGATACGGTGCAAGTGGATGGAAAAAGAATGTAGGTATAATGCTGAAATTTGCAAATGCATGGTAAGTCTTATTCTGTGGGCCTTATCTGAATTTTAAACTGATACCAAGAATTAAAAAAATATATAGTAGCACAAGTCCATTGACACCTGGAGGGTCAGGCCTAGAAAGCTTACCTTCAAAGTGCAAATTTTAACAATGGAATGTTTTAGCAGGGACTTAAGGACAATCCTCTGTCTTTTTCTTGTTGAAAAGACCAAAGGTGTTCAGGAAGTATTTATTCCTGGGTAAAATTATTTCAGTTTCTCAGTAAAACAAAAATATTTAGTCACAATTACCACCCACTCATTCACATACACAGAACCATTCTTAGGGGTGTTTGCCGGGAGAAAAAGCCCTTATCTATGTAACACCTAATGGAACTCTTATTTATAATCTAAGTTCTTTGAATCCACTACTTTAAATACCAACATGCACCTGTCCTATCCCTTCCCTCTCCACCCATCTACCCCAAACACCCCCAATGAACCTAGGTATTCTAATGTCTTTGTGTTTTCTCAGCCTCATGAGTAAGGCTGTTGAGTACCACCTCCACTGGATCAAAATTAACACCTGGTGCACTTTCTACAGCACCTTTTTTCTTCTCCACAGTTGAGTGGAATCTTGATGCTTTCAAGCCTGTATCTAAATCTCCAGGTCATCAGGCCGAGGTCTGCTGCTGGCACGACTGCTGGCTCTGCTTGAAGGTCGCTGGTCCACAATGGCTAGTGGCTGTAGTTCATGTCCAGCAGCTAGTTTTTTAGAATTCTGGTTATCATCAGGGAAATCAAAAGGCTGTGCATGGGAGTTAGAGATGGTGCTTCCCGCTTGCCCCATTCGATTTTGTTCTGCACTGTAATTAGCCCAGTTTTGCTCGCTTGCTTGCTTGTTGTAATTGCGGCAAGAAGAATTGTTTCTGTCGCCAGTAACCAGCTTGTACCCAGGAGGTGACATGGGTGAGAGGGGAGCGGTTGGTGAGGAGCAGCCATTGAAATAAGCATATTTTGGAGACCCACAGTCTTTGGAGGGGCTCAGCGGGCCAGTGGTGGCATGGTAAGGGTCGCTCTTTCCCTTAACTCGATCCTTAACGCCCTTGAAGAAAACATAGAAGAGTTCAATGATATTTAAGGCAAGAGACACCAAGGACACCACCAGCATGAAGATGATGAAGATGGTTTTCTCTGTGGGGCGAGAGAGGAAGCAGTCCACCTGATGTGGGCAGGGATCTCTTTTGCAAGTGTAAACAGCACTCAAGCTGAACCCATAGATGTACCACTGGATCAGCAGGAAGGCCACCTCGAAGACAGACTTGAAGAGGATACTGATGATGTAGGTTCGCAGCAACCCTCCTCGCATCTTCACCTTGCCATGCTCTTCAATACCATACTTGAACTTCTTGATCTCAATCTGCTTCAAGTGCATCTCCACATTGACACCATCAGTTTGGGCAACCTTGAGTTCCTCCTCTTTCTTGTTCAGTTTCTCTTCCTTTCGCATCACATAGAAGACATGAGCCAGGTACAAGAGTGTGGGTACAGACACGAATATGATCTGCAAGACCCAGAAGCGCACATGAGAGATTGGGAAAGACTTATCATAGCAGACGTTTTCACAACCAGGTTGTTGAGTGTTACAACGAAAAGCCGACTGCTCATCTCCCCAGGCTGACTCAACCGCGGTTCCCAGTAGCAGGATTCGGAAAATGAAAAGTACTGATAGCCACACCTTCCCTCCAGCGGTGGAGTAGGCTTGAACCTTGTCAAGGAGTTTGCCTAAGGCACTCCAGTCACCCATGTTGCCTGGGCACCACCTGAAAAGAAACGAAAAGACAAACAATCACAGATTTGCAAATTACTAGTTTAACATTTAGTCCCTTTCAGCAGATAGTTAAAATACTACAAAAGATTTCATATATATTTCCAACATTCTTTCACAAAAAAACAAGTGCAAACTCTTCCTGTCCCATTTTCCCCAAATGGAAAGTTCTTTTTTTTTTTTTTTGAGACGGAGTTTCGCTCTTGTTACCCAGACTGGAGTGCAATGGCACGATCTCGGCTCCCCGCAACCTCCGCCTTCTGGGTTCAGGCAATTCTCCTGCCTCAGCCTCCTGAGTAGCTGGGATTACAGGCACGCGCCACCGTGCCCAGCTAATTTTTTGTGTTTTTAGTAGAGACGGGGTTTCACCATGTTGACCAGGATGGTCTCGATCCCTTGACCTCGCGATCCACCCGCCTCGGCCTCCCAAAGTGCTGGGATTATGGGCGTGAGCCACCGCGCCCAGCCTGGAAAGTTCTAACATGAGTTTTGCTTTTGAGCTAAAGTTAAGTCTTAGAAGGAACACAGAGTGAGTTGCAATCATAACCTGGAAAGATGTATTGCTTGCTGCCTTGCCGTGTGACTTGAGAAGCCATCTGCGCTAAGCCTCTGCTTATTTTATTTGTCTGATAAATAGGACAGTTCTTGCCTGGTAGGTCTGTGTTTGCATGGGTAACTAAGCAAAATGTCGATGTGTATTATTCAAAGCATAGGCATCTAAGAATCCAGGTAAGAACACCTACAAACCCCCACACGTAACCTTTTTTTCAAAACTTTAATATGATTATATATGATTTTATTACTAATTTTGCCCTGAAAGATTCTTCAATGGTATCTCAAGTGTAACTTGTGATACTCTATGTTATTGTCATTTATTCTTTTTTTAGAGACAGGCTTTCACTACGTTGCCCAGGCTCCTGGGCTCAGGCAATCCTCCTGCTTCAGCCTCCCAAATAATGAGTACTATTTTTATCTTAAGCAGTGACTTGTATATAGCTCAAGTCTGTCTTCTGTCCAGAGAAAAAGCAGGCTGTATGTAAATACACTATTTTGCTACAATGTATTATATGTAGTAACCTACTTTCAAAAACAAAGACTAAATACACATCACACTTTAAGTAAAAAAGCAAACAAACAAAACCTACTTCTGTGTTTTCTCCAGCTAGAAATGATTGGTTTTCATCTTTTGATTGTTATATACTTTAAAGTTCCCTTACTGGGCTTTGGGCATTTAGGCTATACATCCAATTTAACTTCTTACCAATACCTAGCTATCTAAAGCCTATGGCTTTTCCATTACTGAGGATAAGAAAAAGATCTGAGTCAGTAGAAACTGACAAGAATCCCCAAAGTTGTCTAGTTCAAGTATGCTTCTAATTGCAGATTATTTAGCCGATAAAAATTGAGGTTATCAGGGTATAGGAAATATTTAGCTATAGATAGAGCCAGACGAAGATTCACAGCCCCCTGGCCAAGGCTTTTCAATGCCTGACATTGGTTTTACAAGTATAGTAAAGCTGTCTGGGCTTGGTGGCTCATGCCTGTAATCCCAGCACTTTGGGAGGCTGAGGTGGGCAGATTACAAGGTCAGGAGTTCCGAGACCAGCCTGGCCAATATGGTGAAGCCTGCCCTGGCCCGGCTCTACCAAAAATATAAAAATTAGCTAGGCGTGGTGGCAGGCACCTGTAGTCCCAGCTACTCAGGAGGCTAAGGCAAAAGAATCACTTAACCCTGGGAGGCAGAGTTTGCACTGAGCTGAGATTGAGCCATTGCACTCCTGCCTGGGAGACAGAGTGAGACTCCGTCTCCAAAAAAAGAGGATAGTAAAGCTGCACTAAAAGCTAGAAATGCTTCCATGCTTTTATATATACAATCTTAGCAAGGGCTGAAAGCTGCGAAGAAATGAGTAATGACGTGGCAGACATAGGGAATATAGCTAATTTCGGCAGACAGTAGTAATTGGAGGGTTTAGAAAAGAATGAATTAGTCAAAGATTATTTAATAATTAAAAACAAGCAAAGCTAAAACTTTATTAATGAATTCTAAATAGTGTAACTGAAGGTAGGATTATTTAGGCTTCTTAAAAATGTTCACTATCTGAATATAAAGGAATTTCTCATCTGATATTGAACTATGAGCTGTATTCTCCTAGTAAGAAGTAAATGAAATCAAGGGGCGTCTTCTTCCCTAGGAAGCAACATTACATTTCTGTCCAATGACTGTGTCTGCCATAGAGAACAAGAAAAAATGAAATGGACATCTGACTTGGGATTTCCTGGACCGATCAAAGAAGAGATGGTTGAGCCATAAAGCTTAAATTAGATGCCATGGGTATCTTTGATGACAGCCCAGGGACTGGTGCCAAAGAATGCTGGAATAAGAGTGAAAGGTGGGTGGGAAGGCCACAGAAATAATGCTCCCCCAGTGGTCATAAAAAAGGGAGCCTCCCTTCTACTTTTAAGAAGGATCATTTTAGATTCTGAAGTGACAAGTTAGAAAGTGAAATTGATGTATGAAAACAGCAGTCAAATAAGAACAAAGGCTTGAAGGGCTGACAAAGACAGTTAAAGGGAAGGCTTGAAGTAAGGGTGTAATTTAGTCTTGATGGTGAGTTTGATGGTGAGAGAATGTGAAGGAGAAAAAAAAAAACCCTATAATTTAGCAGAAAATACTAGACTGGAAATGAAGAAGTACAGTCCATGAGGGTCAGACAAACAGTAAAATTTTTAAAGTTGTAAATAGACAGTTTCTATGTGTTGATGTATAAAATTGGCCCTAATTCTGTTTGTAAAAAACGACAATATTTTGTCATCTGCTTTTGCTCAGATATTTCCATTGTTGGGGAGAAAATAATAGAAACAATTGAGTATAAAAAGATAAACTGTATACATCGCATCACATTTATGCAGTGATAGAGCTGAAGACAAACCTAGCATGTTTAAAAGAAACACAAGGCACAACAAATTATTTTAGCTAGTGTTTCATCATTACTCAAAGTAATATATGATTGTGTAGATGCTTATAGTAATTCATCACTAAGTTTCTTTACATTTTATAAGAAATAACGTTTTGCATAATACATAATTTTAATATAATTTTGAGATTCCACAAAAAATACTCCACAGTTCTATAGTATGTGGACTAGGTCATCAGGCAGCTCTCTAAGTAGCATAGGTAGTAGTTTTTTTTTAAATACACTAGCAACTTAATTGCAAAGTTGTCTTTTCTTCAGGCACCCATGCAGTTTCATTTGCATTAATGAGTTATACTCTTTCATCTTAATAAGATATGAATTATCCAATTGGACACTACCCTGTGACATGTAGGTATCTGTCGATTGCCACTATTATAGGGAATATCAAATAACGTTTAATGTGACAGCTGCCCAAAAAGAAGTCACAAAATTTGTTCCCTTTTTTTGGTAGTTGCTCACTTTGCCATGAATCAAGTTTTGGTGACTGATTGTTCCTCCCTGCTGAACCCCTCCCAACCTGGCTTAATATCTTCATTGTTTCAGGTCATGTAGGATAAATTAATATCCTTTATAATAAAAGGGCATAATTATAGGTTTACAGAATCCCTGGCATTGCTCTAGACTATACACTGCATTTTTATTCAGCAGGAGACAGACATATTTCTTATTCAACACATGAGAAGACCAAGGCAGCTGGACATATCACATATATTCAGGCCTTCACCTCTAGGATCCTGAGTTGGTGCTTTATATGTAGGCCAAGGTCTAAGAGAGGAGTTGCACAAAGTTCTCATTAAGAGCAGAGTCCTAGCAGCTGGACCATGCTTCCTGCCCTCTATGCACCGTGTTAGATTACATTTCCATTGCTCTTCATGGCCCCGTAGACTGGATACCCAAAGCTACAGGCACTAAGTGCGACCAGCCTGAGGCCCCTCTAGTCCCTTTCCTGAACTGCATCAGTCAGTCACTTGGCAGCATTTGTTAAAAACATACACCCCTCGGCCGGGCACGGTGGCTCATGCCTGTAATCCCAGCACTTTGGGAGGCCAAGGTGGGTGGATCATGAGGTCAAGAGATCGAGACCATCCTGGCCAACATGGTGAAACTCCGTCTCTACTAAAAAATACAAAAAAAAAAAAATAGCTGGGAGTGGTAGCACATAGTCTCAGCTACTTGGGAGGCTGAGGCAGGAGAATTGCTTGAACCTGGGGGACGGAGGTTGCAGTGAGCTAAGATTGCGCCATTACACTCCAGCCTGGTGACAGAGCGAGACTCCATCTCAAAAAAAAAGAGAAAAAACACACACCCCTGGTCTTCAGCAGTCTGGATGAATCTGAATTTCTAGAGGTGGGGCCTAGGAGTAAGTTTTTTTTGTTTTTTTTTGTTTGTTTTTTGGTTACTTTGTAAATAAACGTCCCAGGTGATTCTGAAGGTTTTGGGCCAGGAGGCAAACAGGTTTCTTGACATTTCTGCTGCTTTCTTGTTCAAAATATTTAGTGGTGGGAAAACTGTCAGGAAAGTGGAAGAGACAGAGTCTAAAAAAATCCAAGGGGCTGAGTCTGTGGAGTAGCAGCTCTCTGGGCACCGGCACTGAGCCCATCCCTGGCTCCACGTTCCCGGTCACTCCTTGAATCTCCATCTGTACCTCCCTTAGAGCAGAAAGACTTAAACTCTTCAATTCAAATGGAATCTCTTAAAAATAAAGCTTCAATTTTAAAATTACATTTGACTGTGACTTTTGCCTTAAAAACAAATCACTGAGCCGAAGTCGCAGTCAAGTCTGTCCATGACATTAATATCCTAATAGTTATTAGAATTACGAATATTTTACTTTCAACTTTATTTTTCTCAAGAAGAGACAAATGTAATGAGTTGAGAGTGGAGACTTAAATAAAGGTAAATAGGATTATTTAAAACTAAGGTGAAATTAGATATCCATCATCTTTTTATGATTGGGAGAACAGAGAAGGTGAAGGTTATTAATATCTGAAAGAATAAAATCAGGCTCTAAATATAAAGAAGAAAATGTCTATGGAAGCTACCAATAAAATAATATAATGGATTTTTTAGGAGGAAAGGGAAATCGCGTGTGTGTTGTGCTAACACCAAAATATATTTACGCCCCAGAACTCAAATGCAAACCCTTCTAATGTTTTCTTTCACTTTATAATAACCTCTGCCCCTCCAGTAAATGCCATTGAGGGAACTCAGTTATCTATTCCTCTGCACTTACAACAGTCACGTGTTCTTTGTGGTAATATTTTTTTCTTTTTTTGAGACAGTATCTCTTGTCGCCCAGGCTGGAATGCTGCAGTGGGCACGATCTCAGCTCACTGCAACCTCCGCCTCCTGGGTTCAAGTGAGTCTCCTGCCTCAGCCTCCTGAGTAGCTGGGACTACAGGTGCATGCTGTCACGCCTGGCTAACTTCTGTATTTTTGGCAGAGACAGGGTTTCACCATATTTGCCAGGCTGGTCTCGAAATCCTGACCTCGTGATCTGCCCACCTCAGCCTCCCAAAGTGCTGGGATTACAGGCGTGAGCCACCGTGCCTTGCTTGGCTAGTAATATTCATATGTACAAATAATTAACATAACCCACATTCACTCCATCAGCAAGTACTATAGGCACTATCTTCAAAATATAACCAGGCAATGACCAATTCTTACCACCCTTAGCCTGATCTCAGCCACCATCAGTTTGCTAGGTTTCATGTCATTAGCCTGGTCACCCTGAGTAATCAGTCAATCTTGAGAAAACAAACCAACAATCAGCTAGGTCTAATGAGCTCTGCTCCATCCGCACAGCTCACATCATCACTTGTTTCAGGTCTCACCTCATCAGCCAACTTTCCTGACCATCAAGTATGAAATGGCAGCATCCTTTCTCCAGTCCTGTCATTTCCTATTCCCTTTGCCCTGGTTTTAAACAATTATTTTAATAGACTTTATCTCTACTTGATATAATAAATATTTACCTGGTTATTGTGTACATCCTACCATGAGATAGATTTATTATTTGCCTTCCTCAACAGGAATGTGAGCTATACAAGGGAGTTTGCTTTGTTCACTGCTATATCCCAGTGCTTAAAAGAGTAAGAGATGTGCCCAGGGAATGATGGCTCACACCTGCAATCTCAGCACTTTGGGAGGCAGAGGCAGGTGGATCACTGGAGGTCAGGAGTTTGTGATCAGCCTGGTCAACATAGAGAAACTCCGTCTCTACTAAAAATACAAAAAAAAAAAGTAGCCAGGCATGGTGGTGGGTGCCTGTAATCCCAGCTACTTGGGAGGCTGAGGCAGGAGAATCGCTTGAATCTGGGAGGTGGAGGCTGCAGTGGAGCCAAGATTGCACCACTGCACTCCAGCCTGGGTGACAGAGACTCCATCTCAAAAAAAAAAAAAAAAAATGCTGCATAGCTACCTGCTAATGAATTAAATGGGGCTCACACACACACACACACACACACACACACACACACACACAAAACAGATACTGTGCAAAAACAACAACAACAAAAAAAGCACCAGTTTCTTTGTTTTCGTCTCTTTGGGATTCTTTTAATTGTAGTTATATATCTCAAATTTCTAAAGTTTCAAATTAATTTAAAAAGGGACTGTACAGTAAAAAAGTATTGTCATCTCATTCTCATACTGTTAAATTTTCAAGTGACAATTGCTGAAACAGAGAACTGTTTGTTGAAACAACATGCTTCAAATGATTCCTGGGCAGGCAATAGAGCTGAATTAAGAAAAAAAGGCTCTTTACAACCCCCCACTGCTAAATTTGACTGGCTTAAAAAAAAAAAAGAAAAGAAAAGAAAGAACAAGGAAAAAGGCTCTTTAACAAAGAGCTTCCTGAATTTGTTAGATGAGATCCTAATGAGGGTTAGATTCTTGCAGCACTGCATCAGTTATCACTGTTAGGTTGTTGTAGGTTAAGATTTAAAACACAGAACCAAAAAAGAAAAAGAAAAAAACACAGCTGTGTGGTTGTCCCCCAGTTCTGTGATATTCTAACTCTGATTGCACCACACAGTTTTATTGTAGCCAAGGACACCATTTCAAGAAGAAATAGCCTGTTCAAAGTCGTGTAGATTTGAAGAATGATAAATATCGGGGAAGGCTGGGGCTCTGAAAGGTAAGAACAGCGGCTCATACTAACCCTGGTTAATATAACATCTTTGCAGTCTGAGTCTACGCAGACAGTAAAGTGACTAGATTCAAGTACCATGGAAAAGATGCCCAGTTCATCAGATAATACCGAACCTTTACTTCCTTATTTATACCTAGATGGCCTAACTGTAGTGTATCAAACTTACTGTATGTAAACATCTATTTAAAATGCTGTCTCATGGTTCTGATTAACCTCAGATTCCTTTATAAAGAATTGCACATTTGTGTAGGTATGTGATGCTGTGAACTGCTTATTTTGGGGGCATAGAGCAGGACAACAAAAAAACTCCAAGCCTTTTCTCTCCCCGGCTCTTACCCCTCCTTATCACATACACAACTTACATTAGCATCCACAAAAAGAGATGGGATGGGGATTGAGGTGTGAGGAACTCCATCCAAAAAGAGGATGGTGCATCCCATAAAAGACAATCCCCTCCCTTGTTCAACAGCTATTACTCAACTCTCCCCCTACACAGGTTTCTCAAGATCAATTTAAGACTACTAGAGGAAAAACCCTAAGTCAGAAGCTGCAGGCTAAAAGCCTTGTTCTTCAATCCCGGTGTAACTTAATACATTTTCTATCAGCCGTTGGTGTTTCCTCTGACCCTACTCTTACTTCCACCTCCAAATTGACTCTATTTTTTGAATAGCCTTGCTATTTTATAATCATATAAAGACACCCTTAGGGTCCTCACAAGTGTACTGTTTAAGACAGTCTTTTTTTTTTTTTTCAATGATCATTGAATAAGTTAACTGATGCATGTGAAGCTCTTAGTAAGAGCTCAGTAAAGTTTGGCATTCTTTAAAAGACCTTTAGATATAGCTCATTTGTTTTTAAATTTTTCATCTTTTCTTTAGCAAAACAGAAACTAAAAAATAATTGACCAATATACATTTTCTTTGAAGAAAAAAAAATTTTTAAAGATGAAATCTCGCTATGTTGCCCAGGCTGGTTTTCAACTGCTGGCCTCAAGCGATCCTCTCACCCCACCCTCTCCCTTTGATTACAGGCAAGAGCCATCATACCCAGCTGATGACAAACATACATTTTTCTTAAAATACTTTTAAAAGCATAGGGAAACCGAAATGTGAAATTTATGAAATTGTATAAGCCACTGATACATTAAAAAAAAAAAAAAAGAGCTAACCACAGTTTGAATTTTGGTAAAAGACAATCTGTACACACATAGTTAAGTGGTGACTTTAAGATGGAGAATTTAGGCAGTTATGCTAAAAATTCAAAAAAATATATATTAATCTCTCATGAAAGAGATGCTCTGGGGATTTTTAAAAATTTGAATTATTCATATTGAATATTATATTCGTAATAAACACTAGATAATTACTTATTCTCCCCAGAGCTGAACTGAGGTGTGTGGATAAGCTTCCACATATCTCTTCAAATAACTGAGAATCTTGAAGATAAAGTTAGAACAACCGGAAAGGTGGAGTAAAAGATACTAATCACTGGTGACTGTCCTAACATTCCCTTCCCTGCGGGCATCGTATACAAAGGCTCAAACCAAGTTACACCCCTGGAATTAGAGAAAAGAAAAGAAAGAATGCACCCAGTGTTTTCCCTCCTTGATGCAGGAATTTGAACCATCTAAGTAACAAAGCAACCTTCAGTTATCTGCAAGCACAGCCTTTTATCTACCTCCTGGGGAGCATCTTTGGAACCACGTTTCCCAAGCAGGGTGAGAGCACTGTAGGTATCAGAATCCCCAAGGGTGAAGGAACTCAGTGGCTAGGGTGAGAGCCCTCAGAAGGCATTAGAAAAATGTGGAGCATGTTTAAACAGTGAAGAAAGTAGGAGCAAAGCACTAGCACTGCATTTTCCCAGCAGAGGACAGGTAACCAGTCTACGCTGACTTTGGGAAGTACAAAGCACCCCCACACTGGGGGAACATTTGCTAATAATATAGAATCAACACATCGCCAGGACGGAATGTACTGCCTCTGCGTGGTATAATTTCCAGTCAATTCGGCCTACCTAGAACTAATTACTCTTTTTTCCAAAGGTGTTTTCTAACTGGCTTATTTATTGTGTGTGTGGGGGGCGGGGGACGGTTAATGAAATCTCTGCATTACTAGACGCTTCAATTTCCAGCGACCCTGGCATAAAAGTAAACATTGGGCTTCCTCACAGGGACACTTTTCACCGAGGTCAAATGCGCCCGATTTTCGGAGGGCGAGATTCAGTATTCATCTCGTCATTACTAACTGGGTCCGGGAAGCAAAAGAAATTAAACTCACCTCCAAATTCTTTCTACAACACCGTGTACTTCTCCCCTTCCCACCCCCACTTTGTGCCCGGAGAGAAAGAAAAGCACGCCTTTTAGGCGCAAGGAGAGCTTACTGATGAGCGTTATCAGAAACGCCCAGCCAATGTCGCCCGGGTCACGAAAGGGGCAGGGTGGGTGCTGCGCAGCTCCGAGCGGGAGGCGCGCGTCTAGGAAACGGGCTGACTCGTCCCGGACGCGTCATCAACTCCCCGAGGGTCTCTCCTCCCCGCCCTTTCCCCCCGCGCCGCCCCGCCTCGTTCTCGGGAAGTTTCAGGAACTTCCAGGACCAGGAGAGTTGCAAGTGCCATTTAAGCACGATAATTCCCAAGGTATTCAGGTTTTACCAACGCGGAGATAGTGGGATTCAGCAAGTTTCAGAGAAAAAAAAAGCCACTGGGGTGAGAGGGATGGGAAATTAGATTGACAACTTTAATTAAATCAACCATTTGCTCTTCTACCATTTGGCACCCAGCCCATCTCTCCTCCCATCCCTCCCACCCCGCGCCCCGGGTTCCTTCGCAGTGACGGAACTCGGACCTGCGCTCCGTTTGACTAGAGAGGATTGGAGGGAAACGTCCCCAAACCGCGCTGGTTCGGGCAGGAAGGCGCGGGAGGGAGCCCGGCCGACGCTAAGATGGCAGGAGGCGCCCCGCGCCCGTCCGGCCCACGGCCTCGGGCCTCCGCAAAGCTTTCATTTTTATTTGCTTTTCAGCATTCACGGGTACAGACACTTCCACTGCAGGGTCACATCAAGAATCTAAACTAATTATTTCAGTCTGTAGATTTACACAGAACAAAAAATCCTTACCGGGCACAAAAAATGCATGGCTGCATTTCTGCTGAACAAAATGTGTGTTACCAATAAAAGTATTTTAAATATTGAACCCTTTAAAGCAACACATTCGCGTTATCTTTGCCCTAGGAGCTCCAACTCCAAAGAACTGCCCCGGAGTTCTGAACTGTGTTGCAGGTTCGGGCAGAGGGAAGGTGCGGGGCGGCGGGGGCTGGGGGTGGGTAGATCCCTCTAAAGCGCGGTTTAAGAAAGTTTTTTTCCTGCTCTTTCTAGGAGCTCCCGTTTTAGGGGACGGTTTTGGAAAAGCACCCTAGCGTACACTCTTGTAAACGTCTGATCTCCTCTAATGCTCTGTAACTAACCACCACCCATTGAAGAGATTTCATCTCCTAAACTGCCAGCGTGGTCGAGTAAAAGCAGTGTCTCCTGAGGGTCTCGAATCTTTCCATAGCGGTGGCTAACACAAAGTTTACAATTTACTATTGATTTTCAAAAGTAGTATAATACTCTTGAATTTGATACCTTTTTGTTGAATGGAAAAAATTATAGGAAGGAACCACGTGGAAGTCAAGTAACCATGATGTTTTAACAAAGCACTTTGTCACAAAAGAAGTTGGCTCTGCAAAGCTATAGAACATCAATCAAGATTTCCATATGAAAAATGCACTTTATGAAGTGTAGAATGCTATAGGAAGCACGCTAAGCAAATTTGCACTTGGATTTTTGCAATGTAATCAGTCAAATCCCCCAACCCAGGCTTCTAACCGCCCCCCCACACACCCCCCAACAAATGATAGCACCTAGACTATTACGGATTATAAAAAAAAAAATTATTCTCTAAAACGAGAACCAAACATCCAGTAAACTAGTCCTTTATTCTAATCTTAAAGGTTTGAACCTTTTACCTGTTGCAATATTAATAGATACTTTTGTAACAGTCAAAATATACATTCCGTCCAACAAATTTTAACTTTAAAACTATAGAAACACCTTCAAATTCATCAATCCATTTACAGTATCATAATTCAAAGCTACATTTAATACATTTTAAAACTTTAGAAAAGTTTTACTTGTAGAAAAAGAAACTACTAGGTAAAGTGTTCTCATTTTTTTAAAAAAACTTACTCTTTTGCTTAAAAGAAGTGAAGTCACGCCAAGTGATTGAACTCCTTGGAGGATGAAGTAAAAGGAAAAGGCCAGTTCAGGCACTGAGACCTGTCTATTTAAAGTTTAAAACTCTGCTGCTGTTTGGTACTTTCCTCACGCCTTCCCCTAATGAAAGAAAAGTGCTGATACCTCGTAAAAGCTTTTTTGTAACTTGGAGCACAGAGCTTTTAAAAGTTTCAAGCCACTGACTCAACTGGGAGGAGGGGCTAGAAGAAAGGGGAGGGCAAAGGGAAAGGCGGGGAGGAGGTGGGGAGGAGGCTGGTGAATGTGAAAGGGTGGGGGGAGAAGAGGCAAAGAGCAGGAGCGCGATCAGGATAAAGTCGTAGTTTAAATTTGCTGATGAGAAAAAGTAAAATAGTATTAGGGACCTGAATACCTCCACTTGGAGTTGCTCCTCACACATAAGAATCATTGATTATTGTGCTTGCTTCATCAAAAGACCAGGGATGATGGGGGAAACTAGTGTATATTTTTATTATAACATTGTCTAAAATTTTTAAAGTAGTTTACAATATAAATAAAAATGGCGGGGAAGCATATAACCAGTTCCAGCTTGTTTCACACTGAACAAGGTGTGTGAAGTTACAGGTAGGTGTGAGTGACCTGTTTGATGATCTAATTCCCTTCCTTTAAATTTAAATAAGGACAATTAACAAAGGAAATGGTGGGGAAGGGAGAGAGACATTTCAAAAATCGAGGTAGATGAAGAAAAGTCCATGCCCAATCCATCTTTCCGCCCCTTCATTTCTTTGAATTTTTACTCTTTCTTTCAGTTTAGCAAAAGGCTGTGTGTAAGTATGTGTGTGTGTGTTTTACATACATAGCATGTTTTGTTTGCCTATAAAATCTTGATATCTGACCTCCAGAAAACTCAGATTTTATATTTCAGCCCTCTTTATTCCAAAACACTAAAACCCAAATCTGTAGTGAAACGTCAGGATTTTAAAAGCACAGACTATGGTTGCCTTAAGTAGGTTCCCAAACTCTTCAGCCCTCCTTAAGATCACTTCCCCCTCTCAAGCCCACTAGAGTTTTCTGCCCAGTGACAGCAGAGTGGGCAGATCATCTTTTTGTGCTTCCCTACCCCTTTCAATGCTCTCCCTCTTCAGGGCTCTGCTTTAGGGTTTATAGTGACCTGAGTCATGTGGCCTCGTTCTTAAGGCAGGCAGCTGCTTTGAGGGCTTCCCAGATGCCATAGCAGAGTGTTGTGGTAGGACAATTCCTCATAAACAGGCTTCAGTGATGCTCCTGAGGTTGGGCAGGAAATCTCTTGGCCATATTCTCTGGAAGGAAAGCAAACTCATCTGGCCTTCATATTCCTAACACTCTTCTCACTAGTGGAAATACCAGAAAAAAGAAGGATAGCAAATATATTTTGGTAGACACCGTTCCCTAATTAAGCTTTCACTGAAATGACTAATACAACATCTTTTGAAATGTTGCAGTTTTAAGGAACAATTTTGCTTTCACTTGTTAGCTATCCTGTTTCCAAGAGTATATTTTTCTTTAAGGAAGGGCAAAAACAATCTTCTGGAAGTAGAAATTATAATCTGGATTTTGAGTCTTCAGGTTCAGCAACCTATAACTATTGTTTTGGTCTTGTATTTATGAATCTATTGTTTTATCTTAACTAAAAATTATTTCATTGGACTTAGAACACATTCATGAAAATGATTTATTCTTTTTATCATAAAAATACATTTCTTCTTTATAAAAATCTCTATGCTTCATTTCATTTACATAAGTTTATTTTTGTAAAATTATTTTTAAGTACAATTATAAAAAAATTACCATGATGCTAATTCAGATTAAGTTTCGTGAAAGAAAAGTTGTCATTGACTATTTTATAATAGGGATTTTAGAACAAAACAATATTGTGTTTATTTTTTTTTACGTTTGGTTAGGTCTTATAGATGGATATTGAAGTTCAAGTATTCTACCTTTTCTTTTTAAATTATTACCTATATGACCAACTGGAAATATAACTAAAGAACTTCTTTTTAGCAAGTTAAATTATTCATGGATATCACTTGAACCATTTTCTGAACCAAAGGGATTACTAATAGGATAAGCCAAGCCACTGATTAGTTACTTCTCTCAATATATGAACATATTATGTCTTTTCTTTCTAAAATTATTTTTCTGTAATTACTCATACAAGATCTCAACATGATTTCATCAAAAATATAATTGATAAGCCATTCTGTGGAACCTTCTCTTCTTTTGGGATAATGGCACTGAAATGCAATGCTATGAGTAATCACGAGTAAGGGAAACTAGGTTTGTGAAAGATCCCATAGTTTTCTCTGCTGGACAACTAACAGGGTCTCTAAATGACAAGTAGCAACCCCTTTTATTACTCATACTTTAGCAGTGTCAGTGAGTTATATTTTTGTCAATAATACAGTTGTACAAAAGTATCTCACTTACCTGACCTTGAAGCTTGTCGCCATTGGAATGTTTTGCGAAAATTGTGGAATAGTTTTTTTTTTAATGTGTTTTTCTCATAGTCTCAGAAATGTCAATGCCATGTCTTTAATATAAACACTGACTTCCCAGAACTGTATCTTCTCTGATTGTCAGACCTTGTCTATGTAGAAGAAATGGATGCAGCATAATTTGGTAGTCAGACAACACTGCTCTTTGAAGAAGTAGAAACAGTTAACTACAGTTTCTGTCTTCTGCAGGGATTCTTTAAGCCAAATCACCTGCCATGCCTTTGATTCTGTTTTATCCATGTACCTATATACTCTGAAAAATGCACATTATTGTCACAATGGAGGGTAAGTTATTTTTTAGAATTGTGAGAAATATTTCTTAATATGAGAACCAATTCCTTTTTGGATTTTTACCATTGTTTCAAAATAGGAATTTCTGAAATTTTAAGAAATGAATCGAGTGATTTTTAAAGTCTTTAAATGCCTATCTCACACAAACTCTGATGGATTACTTTCACCTCATTCAATAGCATAAACATTCAAAAATAATCGGTGGCTCCGGATTAGAGACCTGTAAGAAGAGTATTTGTAATGGGAGAGCAGTGAGCTATAGGAACTTGAAATGCAATACTAACAGTAAGAAAGGAAGGTAGAATTATCAGAACTTGATGACAGATGAATGGGAGAAGGGAGAGAAGGCTGTGGAAACTGATTTTTAGAGTTTTGATTGGGAAAATATTACCTACACACAAAAAACGGAAACTGGGGGAGGTACTGAGCTGCTGAAAGAGACACAATGATTTGTTTGAAATATTTTGGTATGAAGAACTAAAAAATCTAGACAAAGACAGCTGACTGACAATTTAAAACAGGAGCTGTAGAGTTCACTTTAAAATTGTTATGGCTGAGCGCAGTGACTCACGCCTGTAATCCCAGCACTTTGGATGGCCAAGGCGGGCGGATCACCTGAGGTCAGGCGTCCAAGACCAGCCTGGGCAATGTGGTGAAACCCCATCTCTACTAAAAATACAAAAATTAGTTGGGTGTGGTAGCTTCCTGAGTATAGGCCTCATGAAACTAGAGTTTGAAGGTATTTTCTGCAAGTAGGTGAGGTTATCAGCTGGCTGAGATGAGTGAGTGAAGAAGAATGGGAAAATTTGCAATACATCAGGGGCAATTCAAGGCATTTGTAGAAGAATGGAAAGACTATCTGAAACTAAGAGGATCTAGCTAGATTTTGTAATGAGACAAGATGGCATTAATTTACAGATTTCCTTTCCTTAGCATCAGAATAATCCTTTCAATGCACCAAATTTCCATTTTCACGAATACTTACTGAAAACAAGAAAGAAGTAAAAGTTAATTTGGGCTGGGTGTGGTGGCTCACGCCTGTAATCCAAGCACTTCGGAGGCCAAGGCGGGCGGATCACTGAGGTTGGGAGTTCAAGACCAGCCTGACCAACATGGTGAAAACCCGTCTTTATTAAAAAACATTAAAAAAAATTTTTTTAAGAAAAAAAATGTTAATTTGGAGCTCATTAGTTTATAAGTTTAGAAGTGCTCTACTCAAATTGGTAAAATTAGCCAGAAAATCCGTTCTTAATGTGGCTGTTGGTCAATTACATTTCTTTCAGACCAGTAAAGATATCCCATCATATTACCAACTTGTGCTGATATCCTTTTTCAAAAGATAAGTTTCTGGGGTCTGTCAATTTGCTTCATAATCCCGAAGTATTCAACTTCACTGAAAACTTCGTTCCCATTTACTTAGCATTCTATCATCTTGAAAGATGTTTAAGAATCAAAGATTGATTTGAGCTGTGTAAAATGTCAACTCGTATTTGTAGCCCACATTTATCTCCAAGTGAATCTTACTGTAAACCAAACTACACAAAAAAATATTTGTAAAGGGAAGAATTTGTTTTGCTTTGTTTTGTTGAATGGGAAAGAATTCCAGCCAGTGGATAAATATGTCTTTGGCTCCACCTTCTGTGCAGAGTGAAAATGAACATTGCAAGAAGAAACTGATAAATCATTAATTTCATGTTTGTTTAATTTTACCTTTTCATTGAAGCTTGGTTAATTTTTTATGATCACTCGTGAATTCATTCATTCAGTAAATATTTACCTCTCAGGGATTATGGTAGACATTAGTATTTTTTAGTTATGCAGTCAGTCAAAACCAATATCAAAGTTGAACTTCGTTCAGCTTTAGTCTTTTGAGTTTTCTTTAAGGGAATTTTGAAAAAGCAAGCAAACAAAGGTAGGAAAAAAGGAATACTAGTTAGGTTCCTCAAAAAAGAAACATGCTCTTTTTCTCTGTGCGTCCACAGGGGGGTGCTATTTTAAGAAGGCTATCAATAGTATATCCACTTACAAAAATGATCAGAAGACACCTGGATGTGGTGGTTCACGCCTGTAATCGCAGCACTTTGGGAGGCTGAGGCAGGCAGATCAACTGAGGTCAGCAGTTCAAGACCAGCCTGGACAACATGGCAAAACCCCCTCTCTACTAAGAAATACAAAAATTAGCCGGGCCTGGTGGTGGGCGCCTGTAATCTCAGCTACTCTGGAGGCTGAGGCAGGGAGAACTGCTTGAACCCAGGACGCGGAGGTTGCAATAAGCCGAGATCGTGTCACTGCACTCCAGCCTGGGCAACACAGTGAGACTCCATCTAAAAAAAAAAAAAAAAAAAAAAAAAAAAAAAAAAAAATCAGAAGCAAATCTAGGGGTTTGGAATCTGCAGCTCTTCATTTTGCAAGTGTATTAGTTTTGTTTATAGAAAGAGAAACAAGTCATTTGTACTGATTGACAATATTAATAATTTTTTTTTTTTTTTTGAGATGGAGTTTCGCTCTTGTTACCCAGGTTGGAGTGCAATGGCATGATCTTGGTTCATCGCAACCTCTGCCTCCTGGGTTCAAGCAATTCTCCTGCCTCAGCCTCCCGAGTAGCTGGGACTACAGGCACGCGCCACCATGCCCAGCTAATTTTTGTATTTTTAGTAGAGACGGTGTTTCACCTTGTTGACCAGGATGGTCTCGATCTCTTGACCTCGTGATTCACCCGTCTCGGCCTCCCAAAGTGCTGGGATTATAGGCATGAGCCACTGCACCCGGCCAATAAATTTTTTTATGCTAATAAATTTTTTCTTTTTTTTTTTTTTTTTGAGACAGAATTTTCCTCTTGTTTCAATCTCAGCTCACTGCAACCTCTGCCTCCCAGGTTCAAGTGATAGTGATGCCTCAGCCTCTCCAGTAGCTGGCAGTAGCTGGGATTACAGGTGCATGCCACCAAACCCAGCTAATATTTGTATTTTTTTTTTTTTAAGATGGGGTTTCACCATGTTGGCCAGGCTGGTCTTGAACTCCTGACCTCAGGTAATCCACCCACCTCGGCCTCCCAAAGCGCTAGGATTACAGGCGTGAGCCACCGCATCCAGCAATATTTGTATTTTTAGTAGAGGCGGGGTTTCATCATGTTGACCGGGCTAGTCTTGAACTCCTGACCTCAGACCTTGGCCTCCCAAAGTGCTGTGATTACAAGCGTGAGCCACTGTGCACGGGACGGACTTATGCTAAGAATTTAAATCTTTTGAAGATCACATAACAAATAAAATATTTCAATATGTTAATTTTAGCACAGATAATATGAATATTATTATCTAAAAATGACTTAGCCACGTACTAATCTCCTGAGGATGATCACTTGTCATTATTTTATGTTTAGTATTGTACTAGATGCAGTGGAAACTTGAAAATTATAGAGAACATTAAGTGGAGGTGATTCCTTACGTGCAAATTTTTAATGCAGGCTTTATCAAGAATATGAACAAATGTTTAGTTAAAATAACAAATGCATGAACAAATTACGTACTTGTTGAACTGATGCCGAAGAAAAAGAAAAAACTTAGCATTGCTTCAAAAGTCAGCTGAGATAAAAATTCCCGAATGAAATATTTACAATACTTGGTTATAGAACCACTTACCAAAGTCGTTAAAATGCCTCTCTGTTGTATGTCTAAGTCTGCTTTGGTGCACAGGATGAGGTACCTATGGACAGCTTTATACAGTACATATACTTTATAGACACCAACAAATTTATAACATTTCATTTAGTATGGCATAAACAACACAATTATCTCTAAGAAATCATACATCATGGCAATTATAAGTTCTATGTATATTAGAAATATTTCAGCCCACATAGCTCTAAAAATGGCAAAATTTAAGAACCCTGTTAGATTTCTAAGACAGCTTTTTGTTTGCTTGTTATTAATAACTGGAAATGAGTAGTACTTTAGTGTCAGATGGTTATGATTTAAAAGCGAGGTTCAAAGGTAGTAGACTTGACATGTTTGGAAGGTTCTAGTAACTTTTCACTCTCTTAGATATTCATGTGGCTATGTACAACAAATTACTTGAAGCCATGGTCAGGCTGATGTAAAGGCAGAACATCATCATCATAAGGGTATTTAAGGGGCCGGGTGTGGTGGCTCACGCCTATAATCCCAGCACTTTGGGAGGCTGAGGTGGGTGGATCACTTGAGGTCAGGAGTTCAAAACCAGCCTGCCAAATATGGTGAAACCCTATCTCCAAAATAAATTAATTAATTAATTAATTAAATAAAATAAAAAATTTTAAAGGGTATTTAAAGACTTCAGAAACATCTTAAGACCAAAACCATCCTCCCTACTGCTCCCTTATGGAAGCCAGATTTTCCAATATGTATTAGAGTTCCACCTTTGGATAAAAACATTGGAATCTTTTTTTTTTTTTTCTTTTTGAGACGGAGTCTCACTCTGTCGCCCAGGCTGGGGTGCAATGGTGCGATCTTGGCTCACAGCAACCTCTGCCTCCTGGGTTCAAGCAATTCTCCTACCTCAGCCTTCCGAGTAGCTGGGATTACAGGCACTTACCACCACATCTGGCTAATTTTTGTATTTTTAGCAGAGATGGGGGTTTCCTCATCTTGGGCAGGCTGCTCTCGAACTCCTGACCTCAGATGTTTTGCCCACCTTGGCCTTCCAAAATACTGGGATTACAAGCATGAGCCACCATGCCCGGCCAACGTTGAAATCATTAAGGTCCAAAAGGGGCTGGGCAAAGTGGCACATGCTGTAATCCCAGCACTTTGGGAGGCTGAGGTGGGTAGATCACAAGGTCAAGAGGTCGAGACCATCCTGGTCAACATGGTGAAACCCGGTCTCTATAAATAATAATAATAATAATAAGGTCCAAAAGGAAATGCAAGTATATTTTGCAAGTATATTTTTGGAAAGGTAAAAACATAAATTTTTTTTTTTTTTGAGACGGAGTTTCACTCTTGTTACCCAGGCTGGAGTGCAATGGCGCGATCTCGGCTCACCGCAACCCCTGCCTCCTGGGTTCAGGCAATTTTCCTGCCTCAGCCTCCTGAGTAGCTGGGATTACAGGCACGTGCCACCATGCCCAGCTAATTTTTTGTATTTTTAGTAGAGACGGGTTTTCACCTTGTTGACCGGGATGGTCTCTACCTCTTGACCTTGTGATCCACCCACCTCGGCCTCCCAAAGTGCTGGGATTACAGGCTTGAGCCACTGCAAAACAAAATATTAACAAAAATCATCATTGTGACTGTCCGACCCACTCTCCACGGAGAGACAGAGTTCGCTCGAATAAACCGGATTGCAGGCTGGAAGAAAGTCCTTAAGTTCAGGCTTTATTGAGAAGAAAGAGCCTCCGGGCGGACCAGAAGGGAAAGCAGGAAGATGGCCTAGAGGGTTAGAGCTTTTTATAGGGGCGGGAACAGGAGGGCTTGGGGGGGGATGCTGACTCGGCGGGTGGTGGTTGGTCAGGCCGGCTGTTGGGCAGGAAGTCTTCCAGGGGAAGAGCTTGTTGGGCAGGAAGTCATTAGAGAGCTGATAGGGCAGATGGTGATTGGTTCAGCCGGTTGCTAGGTGGGAGGTGGCTGTAGCTAGGCGAAGGCCAGAATGGTATGTAGAGGGCGAACTTCCTCATCGGGAAGTTAAGTGGGGGGAGGGCGAACTTCCTCATCAGGAAGTTAAGGGGGGAGGGCAAACTTCCTCATCGGGAAGTTAGATTTTTTCCATGCAGCCAGGGTGGCTGGTTGTCTGGGTCGGCTTTCTAACAGGGGCAGATCTTTTCCAAACAGTGACTTAAGGAGGAGGCTTTAAAAGATGGGATATAAATTTTAATGAGAGTTTCATCAGTAAGTTGAGGAATCTATGAAATGACCTAAACCAATTTGGTGTTCACAACTTATATGTCCTTTTTGGCATGTACTAGTGGCCACCACAAAAGATTGACTTGTATGAAGATTACTCCCTCATGACATTAGTGTCAGCATACAAAAAAAATAATTCTTAGATCAAGTTCTGATTTTGATACTCTATTAGTCAAAGTACCCCAGAGTTCCCATGACTGCCCTCTGCAAGCTGGATTGCCTGGAAAGCTGGTGGTTATTCTGTCCAAAGGCCTGAGAACTCATGGAGCCAAGGGTTTAAACTCTAGCCCAAGGCCCAGAGAAGATGATAAGGTATCCCAATTATTAGGTAGGCAGGAAGGAAAACAGAAGAATTTCTCTATCTTCTGCCTTTTGTTTTATTGAGGCCTTCCATAGATCAGAGGATGCCTAGTCATTTTGTGGAGGGCATCTCTCTGGGTCCACCAATTCAAATGGTAATCTCATCCAGAAACATCTTCTCAGATACACCCAGAAGTAATGTTTAATCTGGGCACCTTGTGGTCAGTCAAGTTGATACATAAAATAAATCAACACAGCTGCTTGCCTATTTATTTATTTGTTTATTTATTTTGAGAGGGAGTTACAGTCTTGTTGCACAGGCTGGAGTGCAACGGTGCAACCTTGGCTCACTGCAATTCTGCCTCCTGGGTTCAAGCGATTCTCCTGCCTCAGCCTCCTGAGTAGCTGGATTAGTAGCTGGCATATGCCACCAAGCCTGGCTAATTTTGTATTTTTAGTAGAGACAAGGTTTCTCCATGCTGGTTAAGCTGATCTCGAACTACCAACCTCAGGTGATCCACCCCTCAGACTCCCAAAGTGCTGGGATTACAGGTGTGAGCCACTACACCAAGCCTAGTTACTTATTTAATAAGTATTTATTAGCAAGCAGGCACGTAACCATTTTATACAACTTATTTTGAATTCTCTATGAAACCCTGATTATTCATTTTAGATGAGACTATCATCTTACATAAAAAGTTCTTTTTTCTCCCCAAAGGAGTTATTTTATTTTATTGGTTTTTTTTGTTTGTTTGTTTGTTTTTTTTTGAGACAGAGTTTCGCTGTTGTTACCCAGACTGGAGTGCAATGACACGATCTCGGCTCACCGCAACCTCCACCTCCTGGGTTCAAGCAATTCTCCTGCCTCAGCCTCCCGAGTAGCTGGGACTACAGGCACGCACCACCATGCCCAGATAATTATTTTATTTTATTTATTTTGAGATGGAGTCTTGCTTCTGTCATGCAGGCTGGAGTGTAGTGGCATGATCTTGGCTCACTGCAACCTCCACCTCCCAGGTTCAAATGATTCTCTTTCCTCAGCCTCCCAAGTAGTTGGGATTGCAGGTGTGTGCCACCATGCCTGGCTAATTTTTGTATTTTTAGTAGAGATGGGGTTTCGCCATGTTGGCCAGGCTAGTCTCAAACTCCTGACCTCAGGTGATCCCCCCAGCTCGACCTCCCAAAGTGTTAACATTGTGGGAGTGAGCCACCATGCCCAGCCAGGAGTTATTTAAAAAAAAAAAATCATATACTATAGTTGTACGTATTTTGGAGGTACATTTGATATTTTGTTACATGTATAAAATGTGTAATGGTCAAATCAGTGTAACTGAGATATCCATCACTTCAAATAATTATCTTTTCTTTGTGTTGGGAACATTACAATTCTTCTGTTTTGAAATATACCATAAATTGCTATTAACTGTGATTTCCCTACTGTACTACCAAATAACTTATTCCTTCTAACTGTATTTTATTTATTTATTTATTTATTTATTTATTTATTTATTTATTTATTCTGAGATGACCCAGGCTGGAGTGCAGTGGTGCGATCTCGAATCACTGCAACTTCTGCCTCCCAGGTTCAAGCAATTCATCTGCCTTAGACTCCTGAGTAGCCGGGACTACAGGTGCATGCCACCACAGCCAGCTAATTTTTTGTATTCTAGTAGAGACAGGGTTTCCTTGTGTTGCCCAGGCTGGTCTCAAACTCCTGAGCTCAGGCAAACCACCTGCCTCGGCCTCCCAACGTGCTGGGATCACAGGCATTAGTCACTGAGCCCAGCTATTTATTTATTTTTCTCCATAGAACTTCCAAGTCTAATCTAACTGTATTTTAATACCCATTAACCAGCTTCTCTTTATCTCTCCCCTCCCTCTTTCCCTCCCAAGTCTCTAGTGATGGCCATTCTACTCTCATGAAATCCATTTTTTTTGGCTGCAACATGTGAGTGAGAACATTTATCTTTTTTTTTGATACGGAGTTTCGCTCTTGTTACCCAGGCTGGAGTGCAATAGCGCGATCGCCGCAACCTCCACCTCCTGGGTTTAAGCAATTTTCCTGCCTCAGCCTCCTGAGTAGCTGGGACTACAGGCATGCGCCACCATGCCCACCTAATTTTTGTATTTTTTTTTTTTTTTTTTTTTTTTTAGTAGAGACGGGGTTTCACCATGTTGACCAGGATGATCTCAATCTCTTGACCTCATGATCCACCCGCCTCGGCCTCCCAAAGTGCTGGGATTATAGGCGTGAGCCACCACTCCTGGCCATCTTTAAGATAATATTTATCTTTCTTTCTTTTTTTTTTTTTTTTTTGAGATGGAGTTTCGCTGCTGTTACCCAGACTGGAGTGCAATGGCGCGATCTCAGCTCACCGCAACCTCCGCCTCCTGGGTTCAGGCAATTCTCCTGCCTCAGCCTCCCGAGTAGCCAGGATTATAGGCACGCGCCACCATGCCCAGCTAATTTTTGTATTTTTAGTAGAGACCAGGTTTCACCATGTTGACCAGGATGGTCTCGATCTCTTGACCTCGTGATCCACCCGCCTCGGCCTCCCAAAGTGCTGGGATTACAGGCTTGAGCCACCGCGCCCAGCCTAATATTTATCTTTCTGTGCCTGGCTTATTTCACTTAACATAATGACCTCAAGTTCCATCCCATTGCCACACTTAACAGGATTTCATTATTTTTTATGGGTGAATCACGTTCCATTGGGAATATATACACCATGTTTTTTTTTTTAATTCATTCATCTGTTGATGGACACTTAAATTTATTCCACTATCATGGGAGTGTGGAGATTTCTTTAATATACTGGTTTCCTTCTTTTTTTTTTTTTTTTTTGAGACAGAGTTTCGCTCTTGTTACTCAGTCTGGAGTGCAATGGTGCGATCTCGGCTCACCGCAATCTCCGCCTCCTGGGTTCAAGCAATTCTCCTGCCTCAGCCTCCTGAGTAGCCGGATTACAGGCACACACCACCATGCCCAGCTAATTTTTTGTATTTTTAGTAGAGATGGGGTTTCACCATGTTGACCAGGATGGTCTTGATCTCTTGACCTCGTGATTCACCAGCCTCGGCCTCCCAAAGTGGTGGGATTACAGGCAAGAGCCACCGTGCCTGGCCTGGTTTCCTTCTTTTATCTTTTTTTTTTTTTTTTTTTTTGGTAGAGATGGAGCCTCCTTATTGCTTAAGGCCAGGAGTTTGGGTTCAGGCTGGTCTCAAACTCCTGGCCTCAAGCAGTCCTCCTGCCTCAGTCTCCCACAGTTGCTCAGACAATCCTCCTGCCTCAAGCAATCCTGGCCTCAAGCAATCCTCCTGCCTCAGTCTCCCAAAGTGCTGGGATTACAGGTATGAGTCACCTTGCCTGGCCTTCCTTTCTTTTGGCTATATACCCAGCAGTGAGATTGCTGGATCATATGATAGTTTTCCTTTTCATTTTTTGGGGAATCTCCATACTGTTTTCTATAGTGGCTGTATAAATCTATGTTCCCACTGATGGAATATAAGCAATTCACCTTTCTGCACATCCTTGCCAGCAATTTCTTTCTCTCTCTCTCTCTCTCTCTTTCTTTTCCTTCCTTCCTTCCTTCCTTCCTTCCTTCCTTCCTTCCTTCCTTCCTTCCTTCCTTCCTTCTTTCTTCTTTTTGGATGATAGTCATTCCCACTGGAGAGATGTTATCTCATTGTGGTTTTGATTTACATTTCCCTGCTGATTAGTGATGCTGAACATTTTTTTATATATATATCTGTTGGCTATTTGTGTATCTTATTTTGAGAAATGTCTATTCAGGTTTTTTGTCTGTTTGGTTTTGCTTTTTGAGACGGAGTTACTCTATTGCTCAGGCTGGAGTGCAGTGGCATTCTTGGCTCACTACAACCTCCATCTCATGAGTTCAAGCAGTTCTTCTGCCTCAGCCTCCTAGTAGCTGGGATTACAGGCATGCGCGACCATATCCAGCTAATTTGATTTTGTATTTTTAGCAGAGACAGGGCTTTACCATGTTGCCCAGGATGGTCTCAAACTCTTGACCTCAAATGATCCACCCTCCTCGGCCTCCCAAAGTGCTGAGATTACAGGTATGAGTCACCATGCCCCAGACTTTGCCCCCCCCTTTTTTTTTTAAAGATGGGGTTTCACCATGATGGCCAGGCTGGTTTTGAACTCCTGACCTCAGGTGATCCACCCACCCAGGCCTCCCAAAGTGTTAGGATTATAGGCGTGAGCCACCATGCCCGGCGACTTTGCCCATTTTTAAGTTAAATTATTTAGTCTGTGGAGTTGTTTGAGTTCCTTATATATTCTGATTATGAATAGCTTTTTAGAAGGACAGTTTGCAAATATTTTCTCCCCTTCTGCAGGTTGTCTCTTTACTGTGTTTGTTTCCTTTGTTGGTCAGAAGCTTTTTAGCTTGATGCAATCTCATGTCTATTTTTGCCTTTGCTACCTGTGTTTTTTAGGTCTTATACACACAAAAATCCTTGCCCAGACCAATGTCCTGTAGCACTCCCCAATGTTTTCTTCTAGTACTTTCACAGTCGCAGGTTTTACATTTAACTTTTTACTCAATTTTGAGTTGATTTTTTTTTTTTTTAGACTGAGTTTCGCTCTTGTTACTCAGGCTGAAGTGCAATGGCGCGATCTCGGCTCACCGCAACCTCCGCCTCCTGGGTTCAGGCAATTCTCCTGCCTCAGCCTCCTGAGTAGCTGGAATTACAGGCACGTACCACCGTGCCCAGCTAATTTTTTGTATCTTTAGTAGAGACGGGGTTTCACCATGTTGACCAGGATGGTCTCGATATCTTGACCTCGTGATCCACCCGCCTCAGCCTCCCAAAGTGCTGGGATTACAGGCTTGAGCCACCACGCCCGGCCGAGTTGATTGTTATATATGGTGAAAGAGATGTAGTTTCAGTTTTTTTCATAAAGATACCCAGTTTTCCCAGCACCATTTATTAAAAAGGCTGTCCTTCCTTAATGTATTGTTTTTGGCAACTTCATTGAAAATGAATTGGCTGTATGTGGATTTATTTCTATAATCTCTATTCTGTTCCTTTGGTCTATGTGCCTGTTTTTATGCTAGGACCATACTGTTTTTATTACTATAGATTTATAGTAAATTTGAAATCAGGTAGTATGGTGTCTCCAGCTTTGATCTTTTTGCTCAGGACTTTCTTAGCTATTTCGGGTCTTTTGCAGTACCCATAGAAATTTTAGAATTGGTTTTTCTAGTTTTGTGAAGAATGTCATGGTTTTTTGATAGAGATTACATTGAATTGGCAAATCACTTTGGGTAGTGGCATGAAAAGCTCTTTGGAGGCATAAGTAACATTATTTCAATAACAACACTCGTAACTGACAGCCTCAGCTACCAGATATCCTTGGAACCAATGGCTGAATATAGGATCAGTTGAGAATCTAAGTCCTTGGTTTCTTAAATACTGTTCATGTAAAGGTCTCTTTAGCCATTTTACAGATGTTGAATACCACTACAGTACCAAGGAGAGCCTCCTTTTAAAAATTTTCTTTATGGCTATTTATTTATTTATTTAAGAGACGGGGTTTCACCATGTTGGTCAGGCTGGTCTCCAATTCCTGATGTCGTGATTCACCCGCCTCAGCCTCCCAAAGTGCTAGGATTACTGGCATGAGCCACCGCGCCTGGCCTCATTATGGTTATTAAAAAAAACACTAAGTTCACCAGTGAAAATCTGTATTTGACATTCATTTAATAAAATGTCTGGGGTGTTTCAGAAACATGAATATAGAATTATTTGTAAGCTTCTCTGAGGAGACCTTCCTGATACATATTTGCTATTCACCCCTAGGCCATGAATTCTTGACTGAAGTACTCAGCTACCCTACATGTAGCTTAAAGTAACCAACACACACATTTATAGTACTATATCTTTGCAGAAGTATTTTAAAGTAAATTGCAGACATAACACAGAGAAACTGAACACTGTTTATGCAAGTGCAATTCAGTACATTAAAAAGTAGGTTACCAGCTCTTTGGTTTTTGATGGTAACTGGTTAAAGTAAGAGCTGTGAACTGAAATGAGATATCAGAATTGGAAGCATTGAATAACATGTAGGAATTACTTAACAATTTTACATTTGGATGATCCTCATCTCAAGAAGTTATGTATGTATTCCTAAAAAAGAATGGATGTTGGCTGGGCTCAGTGGCTCACACCTGTAATCCCAGCACTTTGGGAGCCTGAGGTAGGTGGATCACGAGGTTAAGAGATCGAAACCATCCTGGCCAACATGGTGAAACCCTGTCTCTACTAAAAACACAAAAATTAGCTGGGCATGGTGGCACACGTCTGTAGTCCCAGCTACTCCGGAGGCTGAGGCAGGAGAATTGCTTGAACCAGGAGGCAGAGGTTGCAGTGAGTCCAGATCAGGCCACTGCACTCCAGCCTGGCACCCGGCAATGGAGCAAGACTCTGTCTCAAAAAAAAAGGAAAAAAAGAATGAATGTTATTTGAACTGGGTGTAGTGGCTCATGCCTGTAATCCCAGCACTTTGAGAGACTGTGGTGGGAGGATCACTTGAGGCCAGGAGTTAGAGACCAGTCTGGACAACATAGTGAGGCCCAATCTCTAATATTAAATATATATTTTAAATGGATGTTTAAATGCTTTTAAGGTTAATATGTATTCAATCTTAATACTTCAGAAATAACTTGACTCCAACATAGTTTAATGTTCAGATTTATTCATATTCAAAATGTTTTCCTTATGTTTCACACTTGACACCCTTCCCCTCCTCAAACCCATCATTTTCCTGGCCCTGAATGGTGAGATACTGGTAGGCAGGTTGTTCTCACTAAACTTCTAATCCACATTGAAAACAGTAGACACAGTTGGTATTCAATATTTACCATTTTATGAAATTCCCAATCAAAATAGCAGGCCCGATATGTTTGGAAGTTTCAGGTGACTTTTTGATCTCTTAGAGACTCATGTGATATTGAGTGGGATTCATTCCAGTAACCAATTTCCCTGCAGTAATTTTAGTAGTTCTTTTATGTACATTCTTGAAGTACTAGTGGATTTTAAATATTGAAATTTGCAATATTAAAAAAAGTGAAAGAAAGCAAGTTATGATTACTGTAGATGATAGAATATTGCAGAAATTTCTAATGCATTAATAGAGGCAGTGAGAGCAGCTCTGAGATGTGATTCTTGGCTTTCAGTAACTTAGCCTTTTATAAAACAGTTTACCAAGTGAGGAAAAGACTGTAGGTTTTTGAATCAGAACTTTTGATTACACCCATCCATAAAAAGGCAGCATATTGTGTGTTTAGACTGATTCTAAAATGTAGCCAGCTTTAAGAGACATTTTAATGAATTGACCAGTAAACCAGCTAGGACATAAAATCAATCTTCATTTTAGACCTTAATTAGGCAATGAAAACTGCAATTTTAGATTCAGATTTAAGAAATGGTTATGGAAAGCCTATTATTTGTTTTAGTATTTCTGCGGTTTTGTGCACAGTCAATCCTGATAAACTTGGCCTCTCAGAGGTTAAGTCAGAGTCAGTTCTATTGACCCAGGAAAGCGGGGCCTGTGGGCAGGTGGTATTCCAATATGCTTAAAAATAAAGACATGCCAAAGCCAGATGTAAAAATACATGGAGTACTTTAATACTTACATTAACTAGTAAACAATTTTAATTTAAAAGCCCCACTGAAATGGTTAGGCTTTGTGCCCCCACCTAAATCTCATCTTGAATTATAATCCCTATGATCTCTGTAATCCCCACCTATCGAGGAGAGACCAGGTGGAGGTGGTTGAATGATGGGGCAGTTTCCCCCATGCTGTTCTCGTGATAGTGAATGAGTTCTCACAAGATCTGATGGTTTTATATGGGGCTCTTCCTCTTTTGCTTGGCACGTCACCTTCTTGCTGCCTTATGATGAAGGTGCCTTTCTTCCTCTTCACCTTCCGCCATGATTGTTTCCTGAGGCCTCCACAGCCATTCTGAACTGTGAGTCAATTAACACTCTTTCCTTTCAATTCTATTGTTGAAGCAAACAAACAAAAACTCTTTCCTTCTCAGGCAGTTCTTTATAGCAGTATGAAAATGAACCAATACACCCAGGCAGCTATATTATTTTACTACTTATATGAAAATAAGATTTATTTTAAAAATATAAAATTACCTGATAGTTCATTGTAAGTTGCCTTAGATACATTTAGTATTTAAAGTTTTATTTTATTTTATTATTTAATTTTTTTGAGATGGAGTCTCGCTCTGTCACCAGGCTGGAGTGCAGTGGCATGATCTGGGCTCACTGCAACCTCCACCTCCCAGGTTCAAGCAATTCTTCTTCTTCAGCCTCCTGAGTAGCTGGGACTACCAGTGCCGCCTGGCTACTTTTTGTATTTTTATTAGAGACAGGGTTTCACCATGTTGGCCAGGATGATCTCGATCTCCTGACCTTGTAATCCACCCACCTTGGCCTCCCAAAGTTCTGGGATTACAGGTGTGAGCCACCACGCCTGGCCTTTTTTTTTTTTTTTTTGACTTGGAGGCTTGCTGTGTAACCTAGGCTACAGTGCAGTGGCACAATCTCGGCTCACTGCAACCTCCGCTTCCTGAGTTCAAGCAATTCTCCTGCCTCAGCCTCCCAAGTAGCTGGGATTACAGGTACCCACCACTGTGCTCAGCTAATTTTTGTATTTTTAGTAGAGATGGTTTGACCATTTTGGCCAGGCTGGTATCGAACTCCTGACCTCAAGAACCACCCACCTTGGCCTTCCAAAGTGCTGGGATTACAGGCATTAGCCACTGTGCCTGGCCCTATTTAAAGTTTTTGGATGAACATATTCTTTTCAAATTGTCAGTTTATCTCCTAACTATATGTATACATTTATTTGGAAATGACATCAAAACTTCGCATTTGAGACATTTCCTAAACAGGTGGCCCAGTCCCAATGGCCTTTCTGATAATGGGCTTTCCCTCCCACCTCACCCTGTGAGGTGGCTTTCCCTCTGGGAGGGAAAAAGCCAGATTCTAAGCAAGAAGCTGGAGTTTTTCTTTGGCTACTGACTTGCTACTCACTTTTGCTTTGAAAAATTCCATCTCCCTCTTTTCTTTTATTCTAATTTTCTGACGTGTAACATACCTACAGGAGAAGAAACAGCTTCTAAGTTTGTAGTTTGAGGGGTTTTTGCAAATTGAATATACCTGTTTAACCAGCTTACATATCAAGAAACAGAACGTGACATCAACATCCCTGTAGTCCTCTGTGAGCCCTCTTCTTTCCATTACTTCCCCTGTAAGGATAATTATTATACTATCCTAGTTTTCCTGGAGTTTTTTCACCCTTAAATTAAATTAAATCTTTAAAAATATACTTTTTAAAGATTGAAAGAAGTGTGTCTGACTTCTTTCATTTTCATCCATATTGTTTCAGGCAGTCCTAGATGATTTATTATGTGAGTAGACTGACTTATTTATCTTTTTTACTGGTAATAGACTTTTGAGTAATGTCCAGTTTCGGAATATTATGAATAATAATCTTCTGAACATTCTAGAATGGGTCTTTTGAGTTGTCTATCTTTAAAAAAAATAATAATTTGTAAGAGTTTTTTGTTTGTTTGTTTGTTTGAGATGGAGCCTTGCTCTGTTGCCCAGGATGGAGTGCAATGGTGCAATCTCAGTTCACTGCAACCTCCACCTCCTGGATTCAAGTGATTCTCTTTCTTCAGCTTCCTGAGTAGCTGGGATTACAGGTGCCTGCCACTACACCCAGCTAATTTTTGTATTTTTAATAGAGACAGGCTTTCACCATGTTAGCCAGGTTGGTCTTGAACTCCTGACCTCAGGCGATCCACCCACCTTGGCCTCCCAAAGTACTCACAGGCATGAGCCACTGAGCCTGTCCAAGAGTGTTTTGTCAGTTATGTATGTAGGAAATAACTTTTCTTCTTCTGGTTTGCTTTTTAATTCTCTTCTTTCTTGTGATAAATGGAAGTATATGCATTTAATATAATCTAGATTATCAGTGGCTTTTTTTTTTTTTGAGACAGAATCTTGCTTGTTGCCCAGGGTGGAGTGGAATGGAGTGGTGCAATCCTGACTCATTGCAACCTCCGCCTCCTGACTTCAAGCAATTCTTCTGCTTCAGCCCCCCAAGTAGCTGGGATTACAGGCATGCACCACCACACCCAGCTATTTTTTTATTATTATTATTTTTAGTAGAGATGGGGTTTCACCATATTGGCCAGGCTGGTCTCAAACTCCTGACCTTGTGATCTGCCTGCCTCGGCCTTGCAAAGTGCTGGGATTACAGGAGTGAGCCACCACACCCGGCCAATGTTTTTTCTTTATAGTTCATTTTCATAATTTTTAAAATAAATCTTTGCCTAATCCAAAATCAAGAAAATTTTCCCTATGTTCTCTTCTAAAAGGTTTTGTTTTATCTTTTAAATTTATATCTACAATTTTATATAATTGATTTTGTGTATGGTATAAAGTAGAGACCAAGTTACCTGCTTCTCCATATGAAAATTAAGTTGGTCCAGCATAATTTATTAAAAAGACCTTCTTGTTCCCATTGTACTGCAGTGTCATATTTGTGATAAATTAGGTGACAGCATATGTGGGTGTATTTCTGAACCATCTACTCTGTTCCATTGGTCAGTTCATCTATCATTGCCAGTGACATGCTTTTCTAATTACTATATCTTCATACTAAGTCTTTTTTCCCTCAAATTCCTTTTGACCATATGTCTTGAAATATGGCAGCGTAAGTCCTCCAGTTTTGTTATTGCTATTCTTCTAGATTGTCCTTTGACCATATATTTCACATTTAAAAAATCAATTTCTCAGTTTTCACACACACACACACACACACACACACACACACACACACTTATTATACATCTGTTGGGGTTTTGATTAGGATGACATTGAATTATAGATTTGAGGAGAACCTACATCTTTATTGGTCTTTCAACCATGAATATGATATATTTGTCTATTTATTTAGGTTTTATTTTATTTTATTTATTTTTGAGATGAAGTCTTGCTCTGTTGCGAGACTGGTGTGCAGTGCCATGATCTCTGCTCACTGCAACCTCTGCCTCCCAGGTGTAAGCAATTCTCCTGCCTTAGCCTCTGGAGTAGCTTGGATTACAGTTATGTGCCACCTCGCCCGGCTAAGTTTTTTGTATTTTTAGTAGAGACGGGGTTTCACTGTATTAGTCAAACTTGTCTCAAACTCCAGACCTTGTGATCCATCCACCTCAGCCTCTCAAAGTGCTGGGATTACGGGCTAGAGCCACTGTGCCCAACCTCATGCCCTCATGCCTGCTATGTCTCAACTTTTACTTCCTCCTTCTTAGAGACAAGAGACAAAAAAGAGGGGTTTCTTTTCTCATTTCCTCCCTTTGAGAACCTCACTTACTTACTAGAAAGAGTGGGGATTCTCATTCTTAACTTCACTATTTGGGTCATTCTGTGAGATCGATCGGTAGTGATTTATTTATTTATTTATTTTTTGAGACGGAGTTTAGCTCTTGTTACCCAGGCTGGAGTGCAATGGCGCAATCTCGGCTCACCGCAACCTCCGCCTCCTGGGTTCAGGCAATTCTCCCACCTCAGCCTCCTGAGTAGCTGGGATTACAGGCATGCGCCACCATGCCCAGCTAATTTTTTGTGTTTTTAGTAGAGACAGGGTTTCACCATGTTGACCAGGATGGTCTCGATCTCTTGACCTCGTGATCCACCCGCCTTGGCCTCCCAAAGTGCTGGGATTACAGGCATGAGCCACCACGCCCGGCCGATAGTGATTTATATAATATACTTTCGATGAAGTTTTCTGATGACCCACAGTGGTAACCAACCTTCTAATTACAAGTACCTATTACCAATAGTATACCTATGATGAGGGTTTTAAATGCTCCCAAGGATAAGGACCAACCTCCAAATAAAGGTTCAGGGTTAAATCCATGCCAAACTTGCACGGGCACATGTGCCAATTTTGTCATGTCTTTTGCAATGTTTCTTACCCACACAATATGGGTACACATAGGACATTCATCCAAAGCTTCCCCCCTTTCTAAGTTTGCCATGAGGGAGGGCTATCATGATTAAAATAAGAAGCAACATTTTATGCCAGGCATGGTCAAGGAATGTCCTTCAAGGAATAGCAACAAAGGCAGCGTAACAGCAGAACAGTGAATATTACTAGAATAGCACCACGTAATAAGATTTCAGTCCAAATTTACTTATCTGACGAGCACTCCTCAGGCTTAGGCTGTGCATTGACTAGTAAACTTCCAGTTGTATGACTAGAGCAGGGCTCGACCAGTCCTCAGGATTCATCACATTTGAGACAGAACTGGGTTGGTCTTGGTCCTTGTCCTTGTTGACGATGCACCTCAATGTCAGCCTGGTAGGGTGCTCTGGATCTGGTCGGCTAGTCCACTTGTCTTGGGCAGCTGCTGACTTTAGTTGGCTGTGATGGATCCGGGGCACTTCAGCAATGTCTTTTTTTTTTAAAGACAGGGTTTCACCATGTTGGCCAGGCTGGTCTTGAACTCCTGACCTCATGTGATCTGCCCACCTCGGCCTCCCAAAGTGCTGAGATTACAGGCATGAGCCACCACACTCTGCCTTTTTTTTTTTTTTCTTTGACTTCAGCAATCTTAGCAGTAGGAGTAAACAGGATTACAATAATGGGCCCGTCCCACATAGGTCCAAGTGTGGTGGGGTTCCATTTTTTCTTTTTTCTTCTTGAGAACATCTCGTCTACTACATCTTTACAGTAATGTGATGAGAATTCTTTTGATTCCCCTATAAACAACAAAGCAACTGGATTTAGGGTCTTCACTGTCTCTACAGTTATATTCACATAACAGTCCTTGAAATTTAGCCATGCTTGGATTAGACAGCCTGTGTGCTCTTTCTGGTCCAGCAGGGTTATTACAATCTGTGGCACTCAAATAGTTAACTCCTGTCCTAGCGTTAATTTGCCAGCTTCTTGGGCCAGCAAAGTAGTTGCGCTACTGCTCTAAAGCAGAGTGGCCAGGCCAATGCCACTGTGTTTAGTTGTTTAGATAAACAGGCCGCAGGTTTATGCAGCGATTCTAGCATTTCTGTTAAAACTCATACTGCTGTCCCTTTTTTTTCTGTGTACGTACAAGAAGAAAGGGTGAGTCTGATCTGGGAGGCCTAAAGCTGGGGCTTGTGTTAATTAAGGGCTTTTGCTCTCTCCCAGAGGAGGGACTCTTTCTTACCCCGGTTTGTAGCTTAGCTAACAGTGAGAAATTCGGGATCCAAATGCAGCAAATAGGAGTTGCATCATTAGAAGCAGTGAAGAGGTTAGTTTAAGTAACAGGGCAGAAAAATGTAGATTAGAAGATGAGAAAACATAAAGAAATCCTAAGTAGGATTCTCTTAGCCTTTTGTGTTGTTCTCTTCGGTGTTCCCCAGGTGACGTCTGGGACTTGTGTTCTAAGCTGGCTTGAGTTTTTCTCTCCTTTCAATCCTTTGACGAGGACGAAGTCTCTTGGCTTGTACTAGTGTACTGGGAATTCCAGGGTTGTGCCTGTGCTAAGAGACTTTTATAATATTTGTAAAAGACCAGGTTAGTGCTTTAGGAAAAACTTGTTTTAACTAGATGGTACTTTTAAACTTTTAACTAATACGTTTACATACGCAATTTTTTTCAATATGTATTAAAATTTGCTTAGACCTTTAACAAAAAATTTATACAAACTGCTTGCATAAATATCCTTCTACAACATTTTTACAACTTTCACTGACAACTCAGACATGTGTAAACTTTCTGTTTTGTAATCTTCCTTACTAAGGGTGCAGTCTTGTAACTGTCCGACCCACTGTCCACGGAGAGACAGAGTTCGCTCAAATAAACCGGATGGCAGGCTGGAAGAAAGTCCTTAAGTTCAGGTTTTATTGAGAATAAAGAGCCTCCGGGCGAACCAGAGGGGAAAGCAGAAAGATGGCCGTGCCGAGCCTAGAGGGTTAGAGCTTTTTATAGGGGCGGGAACAGGAGGGCTTGGGGGGCGGGTGCTGACTCGGCGGGCGGTGGTTGGTCAGGCTGGCTGTCCGGCAGGAAGTCTTCCGGGGTGCGGGGGGAAGAGCTTGTTGGGCAGGAAGTCATTAGAGAGCTGATAGGGCAGATGGTGATTGGTTCAGCCGGCCGCTAGGCAGGAGGTGGCTGTAGCCAGGCGGGAAGGCCAGAACGGTATGTAGAGGGCGAACTTCCTCAATGGGAAGTTAAGGGGGGAGGGCGAACTTCCTCATCGGGAAGTTAGATTTTTTCCATGTGGCCAGGGTGGCTGGTTGTCTGGGCCGGCTTTCTAACAGGGGCAGATCTTTTCCAAACATTCCCGACTCCTTAAAGAAAAGAAAAAGAGGGGATCAGGGGCATTGGTTTTCTTTCTCTGGCTACTTTCTGCTGACAAGGGTTGTCATAAGGTTGGAGTAGTATCTGGTGGATGGTGACTCGGGTTAATTCTTGAAAGCGCTGTTGTAGGAACTGCAAGAGAAAAGAAGCGATAAGCAAGATTAAACAAACTGCTATTAGGGGCCTGAGCAGTGGGGACAAGAGGGTATACATGGAGGAAGACCACCACGCTGTGGCTTCAGCTGAGAATTTTTGATTCTGCAGGTTAGCTTTGATCTTCTGGAGGCTTTCGATTCGGGTCTCCACTAGGCCGGATTCATTGATGTAGTAGCAGCACTCTTCTTGTAGAAAGATACAGGTCCCTCCCTGTTCAGCAGTTAGCAGGTCTAGGGCTCTTCGATTCTGCAAGGCAACTTGGGCAACTGAGGTGATCTGTCGTTGGAGTGATGCTAAAGACTCAGTAGAGTCATTAATAGCAGCTTGAAATTGAGGTCAGTCGGGCTATACCCAGGTTTGAGTGAGTTAGTGCCCCTCCTCCTAATCCTACTGCAAGTGCTGAGCTAGCAAGGGAGATTCCAACGGCAATGGGTAGGAAGGCAGCTCGTTGGACTTGGTGACGGGGAATTTGCAACATCTGGAATTCGGCTGGGGAATACATAGTGAGCTGAGGGACTAGGGTTACTGGGAGGCATAAAAGAGATGAGGATAGGCCAGTGTAGAGAGTTTTTGTTAAGGTCCTAGTGCACCAAAAGAATGTTCCCCGTGGGGCTGTTATATTAGTGGTTACTAGTATGGTTTTGTTACAGCTAGGATAGTTTTGACCTAGGGAATAGCATATTGGTAGCTGCGTAAAGTCAGGTGGAGTATAGAGATGTAAGGAGTGGGATTGCTAGGCCTTAGTAAATTTGATAGATGGAGGCCCAGTAGGAGCAGCTTTCCAGCAGAAGGGGGATCCATGGGGGGCCTTTTTTACCCAGGACAGGTGAATCTAAGACGGGACTTCAGCAATTCTTATAGCTGATGGAGTGGTAAGGAGGACTGTGTATGGTCCTTCCCACTTGGGGGCAAGGGGCTTTGGGGAGAGGGATCTGATAAGAACTGAGTCTCTGGGGGAGACCTTCTGTGTACTTTCGGATGTCTGGGTAGGTTGGGGAAGAGAAGTGTTGGCATGCTCCCGGAGGAGGCTTCAAAGGAGAGTGAAGTAAGGAAGGTAACTATCTAGTGGTGTGGTTTCTGGCGGTGGGGGAGTTGAGAGTAGGAAAGGGCGACCATATAGCAGCTTAAACAGACTCAGCTGCGATGGGCCCTGAGGGCTTGCTCTTAGCCTGGTGAGGGCGATGGGGAGCAAGGTGACCTAAGATTGGTGGAGCTCAAGCATAAGTTTGGTTAGATGTTCTTTGATGAGGCCATTGGCCTGTTCCACCTTACCAGAGGACTGAGGATGGTAGGCAGCATGTAGCTTCCACCGAATCCCTAGAGAGGTAGAAACAGCATTAGTAACTTTGGAGATGAAAGCTGGGCCGTTGTCTGACTGTATGGTGGCCGGGAGTCTAAAGCGTGGTATGATGTCTTGAATGAGATGAGTGGCTACTGTCCCTGCAGACTCAGAGGCTGTGGGGTAAGCTTCGATCCAGCCTGAAAAAGTGTCAACAATAGTTAACAGATATCGGTATTGTTTATGCTTTGGCATGTGAGTGAAATCGATTTGCCAGTCCTGACCTGGTAGGAACCCGTGTAGTTGATGGAGCTGCTTGCGGGGATGACAAGATCCCTGAGGATTAGCTTTGGTACAGATTAGGTAATTGGCGTGGACCTTGTGGATGGTGCGGGTGAGGTTGTGTGGGTGAAACAGTGGACTGAGAAACTGGAATAGGGCTATCCCGGAAGCCTTGAGGTAGGACTGTCCAAGTGAGTTGCTGAGAAAGATTGGAAGTGGGGTCTTCTTAGGTAAAAGCAAAAAGGAAGTAGGAATCTGGGTGCAGAGGAATAGTGAAGAAGGCATCTTTGAGGTCTAGAACTGAGAAATGGGTGGTTGTAGGGGGAATGTGGGAGAGGATTGTATAGGGGTTGGGCACTGCTGGATGAATGGGAGTGACTGCTGCATTGATGAGGCGGAGGTCTTGAACTAGGCGGTACTGACCTGAGGGTTTCTTTACAGGCAGAATGGGAGTGTTGCAGGGGAAGTTTGTAGGAATGAGTAGTCCTTGAGCTTTCAGCTTATTTATGATAGGGAGGAGGCTGAGGCGGTGAACTTTGGAGATAGGAAACTGAGGGCCAGAAGGGAAGGTTGTGGGGTCTTTTAGGCGTATGAGTATGGGTTGGTGATGTGAGGCTACAGTGGGGGTATCGGTGTCCCACACTTTGGGATCTATGTCGGGGAGGAGTTTGGCCAGAGGAGGGGGGAAAGGTGGGTTGGCGATGAGGGGTAACAGGAAGGTTTCTGTGTGTGGAAAGGTAATAGTAGCTTGCAGTTTCTCTAGGATATCTTGCCCTAGGAGAGGTACAGGGCAAGAGGGAATGACTAGAAAGGAGTGGGTAAAAATGGAAGGGCTAAACAGACAGGTTAAGAATGGAGTTTGGTGAGGAGTAGAGGGAGACCCATCGATGCCCATAACAGAGACTTGGGAAGGAGTGGTTTTGCCTGAATATGAGGGAAGTACAGAGTAGGTAGCCTCCATGTCTAATAAGAAGGAGACACTCTTACCCGCTACCTGAAGTGTGGCCCTTGGCTCGGTGAGGGTAATCGGAGTCGGCAAGCCAGGGCCCCGCTAGTTGTCCATAAACCCTAGTAGCTCTGGGAATGGGTTTTCCTGAGCACCTGACTTCTGACCAGTATGGGCAGGAGTCTGGTTTTCAGAAACATGTCCTTGCTGCTCTCCAGTGTGTCGGTTTGGAGAAACCGAGGCCCTGGGGAAGCTCGGACAATCAGACTTCCAGTGTCCCATGAGCTGACAAATAGGGCAGGGCTTGGTAGGAGGCCGTGGCTGGGGGCAGGCTTTTGACCAGTGCCCTTCCTTTCCACATTTGAAACACGCCCCGGAGGGGTGTGTGTGTTTGCTTTACCCTTGTTAGTTTCTGCCGACCGAAGGGCTGCTACCAAGGCTTGGGTCTGTAGAGTGACTTTTTGTTTCATACGCGCTTGGCGGGCTGCCTCAGCTGCGTCTTCCCTGGCATTACAGACTTTAAAAGCCATTTTTACCAAGTCCTGTATGGGGGTTTCAGGGCCATCCTCTACTTTTAGTTTTTTCCGGATGTCAGGGGCTGATTGAGAGACGAAGTGTGATGCTAGGACAGTGGCTCTGTTTTGGGAGGCTGGATCTAGCCGGGTGTAGCAGACTAATGCTTCTTGCAAGTGAGTTAGAAAGGGGGCAGGGTTTTCATCTGGTAATTGGGTAATTTCTCTTAGTTTGTCATAGTCTACAACTTTGTTAGATACGGCATTTATTCCCCTGAGGAGGTATCTAATCATGCAGTCCCTTTTGGGTATATCTGACTCTCGATTAGCCTGATAGTCTTATTGGGGGTCTTCATTAGGGATTACTTCGGGGCCAAGGGGGATCTGGTTATCTATAGCATAATCTTTATCTGCCTGGTGTCTGGCTGCAGTGAGGATATGCTCATGCTCTTCTGCAGTGAGGGTGGAAGGGCAGATAACTCGAATATCATGCCAAGTAAGGCTGTATGCCTGAGTGAGGTATTGAAATTCTTTAATATAGGTGAACGGGTCAGCTGAGAAGGATCCTAAACGTTTCTCAATTTGGGACAGGTCTTGGAGTGAAAAAGGAACATGAACTCTGACTAAGCCTTCAGTGCCTGCTACTTCTCGGAGAGGGGCTAGGATAGTTGTTTGGTGAGAGCGGGTGTGGGCTGCTACCAGCGAGGTAAGAGGAAGTGCGGCCTCTGAGGAAGGAGGCCCGGAGGGGGTGGGGGAGGAAGGGCGAGTGGTTGATGGAGGCTGGTTGCCAAGGTTGGTGGGAGGGGATAGATGTTCAGGCAGATCCTCCGGTGAAGAGTAGGGAGGGGGAGAAGTAATGGAGAAAGATTTACGAGGGGCTCGAGCTAAGAGGATTTGGTGGGTGGAGCAGGTAGAACAAAGATCAGGGTGGGTACGGAGGTCTCAAAAAGCCTGAACGTAAGGAATTTCATTGTCCTTGCCCGTGGGGCGACAGAAATTGTCGAGGTTTTGGAGGGTATTGAAATCGAAAGTACCAGTCGGGGGCCAATGTGACTGGTTATCGAGTTCGTATTGGGGCCAAGCCACCTGGGACAGAAAGACAAGTTTTTTCTTTCTGAGGGTTTGAGAATATCCCAATCTGGCAAAATTTCGCAGTAAGCACCCAAGGGGGGTGTTAGTTGGAATTTTGGACTCCGAATTCCCCATGACGGGTGTAGCTACAGACCCTCCGGCGCGGTCGGGTAGATGCAAAGAAAAGGCGTCCCCCTTCGTTGCAAATTCCCGGGAGTACGGTTAGGTACGGTTAGGGAGGCGGTCAGAGGGGCGTCCCCCGTCTGGCAGCAACCCTTCGGAAGGCTCCTGGAGCCGGAACGGAGGACTACCTCGGCTCAGCCTAGTCTAGGCGAGGAGTCCATGACGGAGGGGAGTCGCTGCACCCGTGCCGTGGGGGGGGTGGTGAAGGTAAAGCAAAAAAAAGTTTGGCTTACCTTAATCGGAGTGTAGAGGTGGCAGGGCCTGTGCTAGGTAGGTCGGGGGAGGGGGCCATGGCCGGCGGCCCACGCTCCTGGTGGGTCGGCGGGGGGAGGGGGCTGTGGCCTGGCCAGCGGCCCACGCTCCCGGGTTTCGGCACCACTTGTCCGACCCACTGTCCGACCCACCCTCTATGGAGAGACAGAGTTCGCTGGAATAAACCGGATTGCAGGCTGGAAGAAAGTCCTTAAGTTCAGGCTTTATTGAGAAGAAAGAGCCTCCGGGTGGGCCAGTAGGAAAGCAGAAAGATGGCCGTGCGGAGCCTAGAGGGTTAGAGCTTTTTATAGGGGTGGGAACAGGAGGGCTGGGCGGGGGGGGGGGGGGGTGCTGACTCGGCAGGTGGTGGTTGGTCAGGCCGGCTGTCGGGCAGGAAGTCTTCCGGGGGGGAAGAGCTTGTTGGGCAGGAAGTCATTAGAGAGCTGATAGGGCAGATGGTGATTGGTTCAGCCGGCCGCTAGGCAGGAGGTGGCTGTAGCCAGGCGGGAAGGCCAGAACGGTATGTAGAGGGCGAACTTCCTCATCGGGAAGTTAAGGGGGGAGGGCGAACTTCCTCATCGGGAAGTTAAGGGGGGAGGGCGAACTTCCTCATCGGGAAGTTAGATTTTTTCCATGCGGCCAGGGTGGCTGGTTGTCTGGGCCGGCTTTCTAACAGGGGCAGATCTTTTCCAAACAGTAACTTTCTTAATATTTCTTTCCTTCTTCCTTTATCTTTCTCTCTTCATCTTTCTGTGACTCTCTTTCTCTTTGCCTTCCTTACATCTCTCTCTCTCACTAATTTTGTCTGTCTAGGTCAAACAGTTCATTGCCATAAGCCAAGGGGCTATGCGGTGAGCCGTGGGCTCAAGATTAGACTTAATTAGGGCTATTTTAAGATTTTATATCAAATAAACTGAGTAAGCCAAGTTACTTAATTATGTGTTCCTTACTAGACTGCAATCTTTCCTTGTTTACCTGACATATCAGTAAACAGTGTTAAAGCATTAGGCCCGGAGAATCTCTCTTTGCCTTCCTTAAAGGAATTTTGATGATGTAAGGATTAACTTAGCAACTGACTACATTAATCATTAAGATGGCAAGTTGAAATTGGTAACATGAAGTTTAAAAGGAAATCTGGAAATATCTCTGGAAGCAGAGACTTAAATAATATACTTTAATTATGTGTTTAAAGCCACAGGTAGGATAGCTTAAATCTTGCAATTGAGTTTTTAGCTTGATCAAGTTTATGGACTTTAAACTGGCAAACTGCTCTGAAAACAATGACATACTAGCAGAGTAAAGACTATTCTAAATTTGTCTCTAGTGCCTATGGTTTTACTACACTTACATACAAAATTTTACTGAGAATGGGCTTAACATTTTTACCTTTTAACTGATATCACTTAATTTGGTTTAAAGTTCTCCTTTTCATTTATTTATTTATTTAGAAACGGAGTTTCACTCTTGTTACCTAGGCTGGAGTGCAATGGCACGATCTCGGCTCACCACAACCTCCGCCTCCTGGGTTCAAGCAATTCTCCTGCCTCAGCCTCCCGAGTAGCTGGGATTACAGGCGTGCACCACCATGCCCAGCTAATTTTTTTGCATTCTTAGTAGAGACGGGGTTTCACCTGGTTGACCAGGATGGTCTCGATCTCTTGACCTCGTGATCCACCCGCCTCGGCCTCCCTAAGTGGCGTGAGCCACTGCGCCCAGCTAAAGTTCTCCTTTAAAGGGTGTGGTTTTACATGCTTAGCTTTTTTTTTTTTTTTTAAACATAAGTTTGCTTTTCCGGTCCTCTCCCTCAACCATGCAATTTTTATGTTTCTTTCTGAAAATGTCACAGAATTGCTTTATATTAAAGCTTCCAAAATAGTCATCTAGTTCCAAAACTGATATAGTTCTATATCAGTTCTATGGCATTGATGAACATATGCAAGAAATATATGGGTTAGATATATTTCCATATTCTGTGGTTATGTTTCTTATCCAGACTTTCCTGCTTAGCTTTTAATAGCTTTTTAAAAACTAATTCGTGAGCCTTTTTTATAGCTGATTGAAATTTATTATCTAAATTTGCAAAATTAGGGGTAAATGAGGCTTGTACTAGTAGTGTTGCCTTTTAAGATGGAAAACAGGGTTTTGCAACTTATTAATTGGGAAATTCCTTTCCACTGAGGAAAGCTGTATGGCTGGCTTTTAATTGCTCCTTACTAATTTATGGGCTTTTAGTAACTTTTCTCCCTTCAGAAGTTACTGTTAGACTTAAATTGGGTTTTTTTTAAAGAGTTTGGCCGGCGCAGTGGCTCATGCCTATAATCCAAGCACTTTGGAGGCCAACGCAGGCAGATCACCTGAGGTTGGGAGTTCAAGACCAGCCTGACCAACATGGCGAGACCCTGTCTTTAAAATAAATAAATAAATAAATAAATAAATAAATAAATAAATAAATAAAATAAAATAAAGAGTTATGTTAAAGGTAGAGTTGGAATCACTACACTAGCTCATAGTAGAGAAAGAGGTTTTATGAATCCTTAGATTTAACTTAAATCTTAGCAGAGAATTACAGTTTGGGAGTTGCTTGTATAGAAAGAACACAGAAAATTTTCACTGTGGGACGTTTGCGGAGAGCAAAGCCCAGCTGCTCGAGCCCTAGACCGCAGCCATCCCAGCCCCGCCCAGGTTCAGTTGCTGCCTCTCCCTCCACCTGTACCGCCTGGGCAATAGCCTTGGGCGGAGCCTGTCAGCTTGAGCTCTGAGAGCCTTCTATGCAGGTGAGCTTGCTTTGCTTCTTCCTCCAGCCTGGGGCCACGGCCCCACGCCTGGGTGGTGCCTCCCTGCAGTAGCCGTTTCTTCTTTTTTTTTTTTTCCTAAATACACCTCACAAACTAGCCTGGAATGCAAGATAAACTTGTAGCTTCATTAGGGAGAGGTTACCGAAGTTCCTTCACCGAAATGGCCTCTACTTAAAGTTTAACCACTACCTGCGTTATACTTATTATTTAAACTTTACTTTGTTCCATTTATTTTATTTTATTTTCCTTCCACATGTGTCCTCTTTAAAGGCTTTCTTTTAAAATAAAACTATTAGCCGGTGCGGTGGCACATGCCTGTAGTCCCAGCTACTGGGGTGGCTGAGGTGGGAGGATGGCTTGAGTCCAGGAGTTCTGGGCTGTAGTGCGCTATGCCGATCGGGTGCCCACACTAAGTTTGGCATCAATATGGTGACCTCCCGGGAGCGGGGGACCACCAGGTTGCCTAAGGAGGGGTGAACCGGCCCAGGTCGGAAAATGAGCAGGTCAAAACTCCCATGCTGATCAGTAGTGGGATAGAGCCTATGAATAGCCACTGCACTCCAGCCTGGGCAACATAGCGAGACCCCATCTCTAAAAACAAAAACAAAAACTATTATCAGAAAGCTTTTACTTTCTTTTTAATGTACAGAGTGCAAGAACAATAGGACAGAGTCTAAGTCTCCTCACAGGCAACTTACTTGCTTGCCTGGGAAGTTACTTTGCTGTAATCTGCTCCTAGCACTGCTTGTTTTCTGTGGGAGAGCATACTGGCTCTTGGCTTGACCTTTGCCTCTGTTGGCCTCCCCTCGGCTGTGACTGTCTTAGGTCGCTCTCATCTTTCAGGGAGTCTTATCCATCATTGACTAATCAGCCATCCACTTGGGGGGCACAACCTTAGCTTTCTTTCGGAGGGAAGCACGAGTAAGCCAGCTAGGAGTTAAACTCGGAATTCCTTCTTGCACCATTCGCTTGTGCCTAGGTAGGAGTTAGATTACACCCTAGTAAGTTATTTTACAAGGGATGTTTAAGGCTTAGCCTCTGTACTTTATCCTCATACATCTGTGTTTGTAAGCTACATAGAAGGTGAGAAAAGAGAGACATGGGAAAGGAAAATAGCCTAAAAAAGACCTATGTCAATTTTGTAGCCTTCTGCCTTTTCATGTGATGAGCGTTCTTCTGTGGGTAATGGCTGTTACCCATTTAGTGCCATTATCAGGGAAGTGGTGTGTTTTGTCACCACTGCCTTTATGGTGGACTATATACTCCCAGAGAGCAGTGGCAATAAGCAAGGGAGTATTAGACGCCAGATTTAAGTACTATGCTCCGTGAGAGTCTTGAATCCGCCAAAAGATGAAAACCATCCACCAAAAATGTCTAGAGTTCAACCTTTTCCAGGTTTGGACTGGAACATGGGTATAACTTTTTCATCTGGCTGCATGTCCATTGTCATTAATTTTTAAACAACAGTTAAGTTAAATTTACTGCAGACTCCTCCTCCTGAGGGTAGCAGATAATCTAATGCTAGTCTGTTTTGATAGATTGCTTTTCTCTTTTGTGTAGACTATACAGCTAGCAAATCTAAATAAAGCTTTCTTTCATTAGTCATAATTTCTAATACTGCTTGTAATCAGATGAGAAGATTAATTATATACATGGGAGTACAATATCCCCACATCTCATCTTGTGCCCAAGTAGCTATACTGTGATAGTTCATTATTCTCTCCGAAGGCCAATCTACTTCAAATGCTGGCCACTCTATTTTACACCAAGTTCTAAGTTTCCCTGGTGTGATGGTGATGCCATCATCTCCACTAAATCCTTTCTTGAAAAAAAAAATCTTTTTTAACATGGCCCCTAATGGAGTGGGTTCACTCCGCATCTTACCCATCTCCCTCTATTAGGATAAAAGTCGCACTCACAAAAGGTAAAGGGGTTGTTCACTGGCTTTGCCCATTACTGCAGCTTGGGACTCAGCACTTTACCCCCAGTTTTCTGCCTGTTACGGTGCAGCACACCTCCTCTCTCCAGTTGGACCCTGCGACACTCACTCACAATTACACACCTTGTACCAACCAAGTCAAGAACAGAGGCAAGATTGCTACTACCCACATAGAGACCGAAACAAGTTCAGGGTACTGAAACCAGTTAGAGAGAAACAAAATCAAATCCAGAGTGCTGACACTGGCACACCGTGGGTGATCAGGCCATGCTTCCATCCAGGCGGAGTGGGCAAGTTTCCCAGGGTCAATCCTATGGTGTTTCTGCTGTCCAGACCTTCCAAGTACCCATTCCTTCATGGTGTTCAGCCACTGTGGATCCACACTGTGGGGGCTTTCCTGCTCTGATCTGGTGAGACTTTCCACTGGGCCAATACCTGACCTGGAACACTCAGGAATTTCGTCACCCCCTACAAGGATGCTCCGACAGGCTAGGCAAACCACCAGAAAGGCTGTGCCGGCTGTCAACCAAAACTTGCTTCCTGGTCAGGAAACCAAATGAAGCAGTTGTGGCTGCAAGAAACAGACCTCTGGAACACCAAACTGGGAAGGAAGGGCTGATTTATTCTGCCGAGAGCAAGGTGGCATCGTTGCCTAACAGCCAAGTTCCTCTAACAAAGGAAACCTCTGCGTTTGTATAGGCTTAGGACTCTAGACATTACATGTGAAAGGGTCTTGGGTTTACAGTTTTAGAAAGTCCGAGGAGGTCATATTGATGAAGTAAGCATGGGGGTTTGAACAAGAGCAAGATTGAATGGGAACAATAGAGGGTGTTCCTCCGTATCACCCCCCACCCCACCCCTCCCTCACCCCCTTAAGATACCCTAAGACCTTAAGGGTGTGGGGGGGTGGGGGGGGTGGAGGAGGGGGGGGGTTAATCTTTAACCTCCAGGCCACTGACCTCATGCCTGCTAAGTCTCAACTTTTACTTCCTCCTTCTTTGAGATAAGAGACAGGAAAAGAGGGTTTCTTTCCTCAATGGCTGGTTTGTTTATGAATGAATGACACCTGGAGTGACCAGTTAAACTTTCTGGTCTTACCCTTTATATTCAAGAGGGCACTAGAAACAATGGCTGGAAACTTTTAGGCAGCTTTCCTGAAACCAAGATTTATTATACAGCTCTTGCAACACAATCCTGAGATGAAGCATATGTTCATTGAGAGGATTTCAGACCCACGAAGCTGTGCCTGGAAGTCTCCCCGATGCTCAATGATGGCTGCTACTCTTCTGTACCTTTACCTTTAATAAAATCCTACATGAATGTGCTCTTTGGAGCTTTACAAGTCCTTTTAGTGATCTAATCAGTTGTAATCCTTGCAAAATTGAACTCTGAACTCTGGTTGTCGGGTGGCAGCTTTATTTCCCTTTTTTTTTTTTTTTTTTGTCTTTTTGTTTTTTCTTTTTTTCCTTTTTGTTAAGAACGAGGTCTCACTATATTGCCCAGGCAGATCTTGAACACCTGGGCTCAAGCTATCTTCCTGCCTCTGCCTTCCTAAGAGCTGGGATTAAAGGTGTGAGCCACAGCGCCCGGCCCCCTTTCTTTTTTTAGACAGTGTCACCCACACCAGAGTACAGCGGCATGATCTCAGCTCACTGCAGGCTCAACCTCCTGGGCTCAAGCAATCCTCCCACCTCAGCCTCCCAAGTGGTGGGGACCACAGGTAACTGCCACCATGCACAAATAATTTTTTTTTTTTTTTTTTTTTTGAGATGGAGTTTTGCTCTTGTTACCCAGGCTGGAGTGCAATGGTGCAATCTCAGCGCACCGCAACCTCCGCCTCCTGGGTTCAGGCAATTCTCCTGTCTCAGCCTCCTGAGTGGCTGGGATTACAGGCACGTGCCATCATGCCCAGCTAATTTTTTGTATTTTTAGTAGAGACAGGGTTTCACCATGTTGACCAGGATGGTCAATCTCTTGACCTTGTGATCCACCCACCTCGGCCTCCCAAAGTGCTGGGATTACAGGCGTGAGCCACCACACCCGGCCATAATTTTTGTACTTTTGTAAAAATGGGGTTTCACTAAGTTGCCCAGGCTTCTCTTAACTCCTGGGCTCAAGCAATCCACCCGCCTCAGCCTCCCAAATTGTTGGGATTGCAGGTGTGAGCAATCATGCGCAGTCTCACTTTCAGATCTATTACTTCTGGCAGAGATGCTTTGTATCCATTCCACACATGTGTGGTTAAGGACAGACAGAATTTGGATACTCCCTTTCTGACTCTTTCCTTCCAACATTCTCCTACTCTGTTCACTAGCAAACATTTCCTGAACTTCAGTTTTCTGGTTCCCCAGGCCATTTTCCACGAAGCTTTTCTAGGCCCCGCTGCTTCTGGCATCATCTGCACTTGGTCTCAGGCTGAAAGTTCCAAAAAGTGAGAACTCACTTTGTAGAACTCCCCTCTTCCAAACAAGTACACTCCCACAGAGTCTCTTTTCTGCTTAATCTCCAGCGATTTGGTTACTGCTATTGGTTTTAGGTTCAGTGTTTATGGTTCTTTTCTTTCTTGCTTGCTAGCTTGCTTTCTCTTTCTTTCTTTCTTTCTCTCTTTCTTTCTTTTCCTTCCTTCCTTTCTCTCTCTTTCTTTCTTTTTCTTTCTTTCTCTCTTCTCTGCCTCCCTCCCTCCCTCCCTCCCTCCCTCCCTCCTTCGTTCCTTCCTTCCTTCCTTCCTTCCTTCCTTCCTTCCTTCCTTCCTTCCTCCCTTCCTTCCTTTGACAGAGTCTCACACTGTCACTCAGGCTGGAGTGCCATGGTACCATCTTGGCTCACTGCAACCTCCACCTTCTGGGTTCAAATGATTCTCCTGCTTCAGCCTCCCAAGTAGCAGCTGGGATTACAGGCATGCACCGCCACATCCGGCAAATTCTTTTGTATTTAATGGGGTTTCATTATGTTGGCCAGGCTGGTCTCCCCTCGTGATCTGCCAGACTCAGCCTCCCAAAGTGCTGGAATTACAGGCATGAGCCACCATGCCTGGCCTGGTTTATGGTTATTTTCTATGGAGAATTCCGTCTGGTTTGATCTTACTTTATCACCAATGGAAGTGGGACTTCTGATGAGATTTTTAAAATATTGCCTTTTCCATGAAAGTTGTTTTAAAATGAAAAAAAAAAAAGTTAAATTTTAGTTTAATTTTCAGCAGAGAAAATCTATTGCCAACTGTGAGTTAGCAGAGTGTCTTAGAAGGACAACATTTAAAGGAGAACCCTGTTTCATCCTAAAAATAATCATGAATTTATTTTTTTAAGATAAGAATTGGTCAGAAAAAATATTTTTACCAAAAAAAGTTGATCAGTTATCTGCTTATTGTACCTCAGTGTTATAATGAAGTACTTGATATACTACAGTCTTGACGTTATTAGATGATGACAAGCAGTTGCCAGTGACAACTAGAAAGAAAGATTGCTCTACATGCTACATGCATATTTAATCTTCGTTTCTTTTTCACAATGTTAATCTACTGTCTTCTTTAATTCTCATAATAATCTACTGAGATAAGTTTATCCATTTAGTAGATGAATAAACAGACATTATAAGGAGGGAAGAGGAGTAACGCCTGGCCTGTTTGAATCCTAAGCCAGGCTGTTAACTACATGTACTACATGGTTAATTACTATGAGTTAGTTGACATTTATAAGTTTATATGTGGATGTGGGTCTGTGGATGTGTGTAAGTATGCTTCTTGGATATTTTTAGTAAGTGATACTCCCAACAGAGGAAAAAAAGATTAAAGAAAAAGGTACTGCCAGATCTTAACTCTGTGAAGGTTTCTTGTGTACACTGGTATTAAGTTTATCAAGAGGCTGGCGTGGTGGCTCAAGTCTGTAATCCCAGCACTTTGGGAGGCCGAGGAGGTGGATCATGAGGTCCAGAGATCGAGACCATCCTGGTCAACATGGTAAAACCCCGTCTCTACTAAAAAGACAAAAAATTAGCTGGGCATGGTGGCATGTGCCTGTAATCCCAGCTACTCGGGAGGCTGAGGCAGGAGAATTGCCTGAACCCAGGAGGCGGAGGTTGCGGTGAGCTGAGATTGCGCCATTGCACTCCAGCCTGGGTAACAAGAGCGAAACTCTGTCTCAAAAAAAAAAAAAAGTTTATCAATAAATGAATGTTTTGTATAAGAAATATAAACACATATTTTATACCAAATTTATTTAATTTTCTTTAGAATATTTAAAATAATTATGTCCTAGTACCTCTGAAAACCCAATAGTGTATTTCACAATGGCAGAGTTTTCAGCCTGAAAAGCAGCAGTTGGCAAAATATAATTTGCAGGTCAAATCCAGCTGGATACATATTGCTATAAATTCTCTTTTTTTTTTTTTTGAGATGGAGTTTCGCTGTTGTTACCCAGGCTGGAGTGCAATGGTGCGATCTCGGCTCACCGCAACCTCCGCCTCCTGGGTTCAGGCGATTCTCCTGCCTCAGCCTCCTGAGTAGCTGGGATTACAGGCACAAGCCACCATGCCCAGCTGATTTTTTGTATTTTTAGTAGAGATGGGGTTTCACCATGTTGACCAGGATGGTCTCGATCTCTTGACCTCGTGATCCACCCGCCTCGGCCTCCCAAAGTGCTGGCAAATTTTTTTTTTTAATGGATGAGAGTTTCTTACGTTGCCCAGGCTGGCCATGAACTCGTAGCCTCTCCTCCTTATGCATCAGTACAACAGGTCTGAGCCACCACAGCTCCCTCTGACCCTTTCAGAGGAGGTTTGCTGACTCCTATCCTAGGAAACTTAAGATTCTCTAATTTTTTTCTCTTGCCTACCTTTCATTTTCCTATTTTATTAATAGGATACTTTAGATCCAGAGAGGCCTTACTGAATTACATAAATGAAATATCTATCCAGGACTAGAACCCAGGTCTCTTATTTCTCACTTTAGTACTTTGAATTGTCATCTTTGTCTTTTTTTTTTTTTTTTAAGGCTTACGTTACAGAAAGAGAGGGACTCAGTGCTCGCTTCGGCAGCACATATACTAAAATTGGAACAATACAGAGAAGATTAGCATGGCCCCTGCACAAGGATGACATACAAATTTATGAAGGGTTCCATATTAAAAAAATAAAATAAAAGAGAGAGGTCCTCTTTGTGGATTTTTTCCCCCTATTTTTTTAAGTGATTGTCCACATGATAAATTAGGTTCATGATCTAGAAAAGTTTTTCTTTCAGGTTCACAAACACAGAATTATATCACAATGCAATCTGTTTTAAAAGGCTACATTTCTACCCAGGTAACACTCAATTTGGTAGGCTATCATTTTGAAAACCAATACCAGTGAATAGAAAACAGTTTTTTTCATTCTATGCCTGCTTTTCTCAAGTAACCTAACCTTCCTATTTACTGAAATTTTCCAGAATGTAATTGACCTTTTTAAAGGTGGTTGCTGGTGTTATTGTGCTAATTTTCAAAGCTTTAATACTGACAGTAAACATTTCAGAAAGTTAGCAGTTGTATATTAAAGAAGAAAAATATGTCCACAGTAAGCATCATTCTAATGTGATGTGTGCATCAATTTACTCTTTATGTTTCCAAGATATGAGGTCTTATTCTCAACCTTGATTTCCTCTAAAAACCAAATGAGATAAAAATTAAAGACTTCAAGCCTACAGTTTTACTCATGTATATATGCCAAGTCTTCCATGGGTTGGCACAGACCATGATGATGGGACAGCAGCCTCTGCTGCACAATAAAACACATTGTTACCATTAAAATCTTGGTCTAAACATTTTTTTTTTTACAGTCTTTTACTTGCATTGTGTCATTGGAATCCCTCTCACATTTTTTTTTTTTTTCTGAGACGGAGTCTCTGTCACCCAGGCTAGAGTGCAGTGGTGAAGTCTCAGCTCACTCCAACCTCTGCCTCCCACGTTCAAGCAATTCTCCTGCCTCAGCCTCCTAAGTAGCTAGAATTACAGTCATGCACCAACACATCCAGCAAATTTTTGTATTTTTAGTAGAGACAGCGTTTCACCATGTTGGCCAAGCTGGTCTCGAACTCCTGACCTCTTGATCTGCCCACCTCGGCCTCCCAAAGTGCTGAGATTACCGGCCACTGTGCCCAGCCTCTTCTCACATTTTAATAGGCCATTTATTCTGGAATAGTGGTCCAAAAATTGGCAGAATATGATATTTAGTTGGTAAATTTATTTTAAATGCCAATGACTGGAATCTACCAGAGATATACTGAAGGTGGATTGTGGGATGGGTGCAGTCAGGAATCTGTATTTTTTATAAAGCTCTGCAGGTGATTTTGAAGCACACCAAAGTTTCTCTGGTATTGAGGAAATTTTTCACATGACAATCTGGGAAACTAGGTTTCCTCAAACTAATCCTGGCTGCCTTGTTAAATTGCAATGTGGCCTTGAACAAGTCGCTTTGATAATCAGCCAAAAAGGAGGAAGGGGTCTCCTATGGAAGGTCTCTGTTTTGTTTCATAGTTGTTGAATTTCTTTAGTTTTCTCATCTGTAAAAAGGAGATGATAGTATCTACCTTGGGTTTGCTGTAAAGAAATTGCTTGTCATGTAATAAAAGTCAAAAGTTAACTTATTAGATTTTATTATTATAATTATTGTTAACACTGATGCCAAAATAATACAGAGCTATAATTCAGCATAATAGACATACAGTTTTTCCAAGAACGAGCTGGCCTCATTCATTCATTTAGATAAGTAATTGTTGCTACTCACCAGGGTCCAGGTACTACACTGCACTCAGGACACAGGATTAGATACTATGGGGTCACTGACCTTAAGTTATGTCCTAGTGGCCAGGTGCAGTGGCTCAAGCCTGTAATCCCAGCACTTTCAGAGGCCAGAGAATCTCTTGAACTCAGGAGGCAGATGTTGTAGTGAGCTGAGATGGCACTACTGCGCTCCAGACTGGGAGACAGAGTAAGACTCTGTGTCAAAAAGAAAGAAAGAAAAAGAATTGTATCCTCCTTGTCAAAAGTTACATATAACTAAATATTGAAGCTGCTACTCTTTCTAAAGAAAGCCACAAGTATTAGCTCAAAAGCCATTTCACCCACTTCTACAAAGATGATAATAACTTCTATTAAATAGTTCCATCTCTCTTCTTGAGTAGTGTGGCATACACATATTAACGAGACTGCATTTTTGGAGAACTCATTGCTGTATGAGTAGCTCAGATAAAAGGAGCTAAGAGGGTTCAATTAAGTTCTCCTCATTCTGATGACACTCACTGTCTTTGACTTTTATAAAGGTTTATAATCCTTGTTGCTATAATTTTAAAGACTTAATAATAATAGTGCTAATAGCCTTTTCATCATTTAAATGGTCTTCCCTTGAGAATTCCATTATTGCTTCTGATAAATTCCTTCTAGAAAGCATATGAGGAATGGGAAATGGTTAGATTATCATGAACATGTACAATATCAATGCTTCTTTTGTTAAAAATAGCACTGAGAATATTCAGAGATGTCAAGCTCATTGTTCTATAAACTAAAACTTATCTTTTCTACTAAGTTAAATAAGAATATAGATTGAATATACTTCCTTTTCTTATTACATCTCTCCTCCTCAAAGGTGAATTGAAGAAATTTCCCTGGGGGAGAAAAAAACAGATCTTACCTACACAGAAGTCAAATAATAAATTTACAAAAATATTTGTAACACATATGAAAAATAAAATATACTTCATAGAAAATAAAAAATACCTCATAGAAAACTAATTTGGATTTCATGAAAGATTAATAACAATAACAGAAAATGAACAAAATATTTGAACAAAATCAAAATGGCTAGCAGACTGAAAAAATTATTACCACTAGTTATTTAAGAAACACAAATCAAGGTGAAATCACATTTTTCTATAAAATTAGTAAAAGTTTTTTCTTTTTTATAATCCATAGGTTCATAGAGATAAGTAAAGATTTTTAAATAGCAATATGAACACTGATAAGGGTGTGATGATACCCTTATTCAATGCAGCTGCATTTATAAATGACAATTTTTTGAACATAATGTAGCAATAAAGCATCAGTCTTATGTATGTATGTATGTACGTATGTATGTATGTATGTATGTATGTTTTTGAGACAGGGTCTTGCTGTGATGCCCAGGCTGGTCTTGAACTCCTAGACTCAAATGGTCCTCTTGCCTCAGCCTCCCAAAGTGCTTAGATTACAGACTGTGTAATCTAAGCCAAACATTCATCTTTTTTTTTTTTAAAGATGGGGTTTCACCATGATGGCCAGGCTGGTCTTGAACTCCTGACCTCAGGTGATCCACCCACCTCAGCCTCCCAAAGTGCTAGGGTTACAGGCGTGAGCCACCACACCCGGCCCAAACATCAGTCTTAAACCTACATGCACTCCTTTTATCAGTGTAGTCTCTGAAGGATGCACATGATAGAAACCTCCACTTCATACCAACTTAGGCTAAAAAGGGAATTATTTCTTGTGGATTATATCAGGATAGATTCTGTTACTGAAGTAATGTTATTAGGAATCTTCCCCTTTTCATCTCTTGCTTCCACCTGTCCCTCTGTGCTAGCTTCTACCAAGGCAAGCTCTCTCAGTGATTGCTGGAAAGTTGGGCTTGTGAACCCAAAATATCTGAGACAGATCTCAACCAATGTAGAAAGTTTATTTTGCCAAGGTTAAGGAGGTCCTGAGGATTATGTTCTCAAGGTCCGGGGGAGTCTTCCAGGTCACAGGTGGATAAGAGACAAAAGGTTGCATTCTTTTGAGTTCTTGATAAGCCTTTCACTGAATACACAATTTATTCTGGCTCAGTGAATCTGAAGTTATACAAAAGCAATATGGTAGAGGAAGCAATCAGATATGCATTTGTCTCAGGTGAGCAGAGGGAGGACTTTCTGTCCTGCACTTGTGAAGATACATGGTGGGGATTGTGGGGGGTGGGGTAGGGAGCAAAATTCAACACAACTGATTTAGGGTAAAGATTTTGAGGGCACAGGAAATTTCCCTGTGGGCAAATTGTGAGGGAGGCATATAGCTCTTTTATATTTTTAGCTATCTTATTTAGGAATTAAAATGGGAGGCAAGTTTGCCTGATTGTAGTTCCCAGCTTGACTTTTCCCTGGATTTAGTGATTTTGGGGTCTCAAGATTTATTTTCCTTTCACAGGCTTATATCAGGTAGTCATCCCTAACTAAAAAAAAATGGCTTTTCCACAGTAGTTTCTAGAAAAGCCCAAGAGTGAGCCCCGTTGCCTGAATTAGATCTCATATTCAGTTCCCAACCAGCCACAGCAGCCAGGAGGGTAGAATGCCCTGCTTGCCCACACTGGGGTCCTGCACAAACCTTGAAGCCAGGGATGGAGTCAGCTTTATCCAAGCTCCTTGGGATACAGTGTGATTCTCCAAAGTAAGGGGAAATGGAGGAGAGTCAGGAAAACGCAACAGATATTCGCTGCACAATTTCATCCTTTAATAACACTCCTGCAAATCAATGTTAAGAAATAATAAATGCAGGGCCGGGCGCAGTGGCTCACACCTATAATCCCAGCACTTTGGGAGGCCGAGGCGGGTGGATCACGAGGTCAAGAGATCAAGACCATCCTGGTCAACATGGTGAAACCCCGTCTCTACTAAAAATACAAAAATTAGCTGGGCATGGTGGCGCGTGCCTGTAATCCCAGCTACTCAGGAGGCTGAGGCAGGAGAATTGCCTGAACCCAGGAGGCGAGGTTGCGGTGAGCCAAGATCACACTATTGCACTCCAGCCTGGGTAACAACAGCGAAACTCTGTCTCAAAAAAAAAAAAAAGAAATAATAAATGCAAAGATTTACATCCGAATGCTTAATATAGCTTTGGTTATAATAAAAAAAAAAAAAAAAAAGAAAACCCAAAACCTTGAATAATACTGTTGTTTGACAATAGGTAAATTGTAAATTAAGAAGTACAAAATGTATTAGGAAGGCATAAAATTATGTTTCAAATAGTTTTTAGTGCTTATGAGGAAAGTACACTTTATGATATAAAGTCAAAAAGGCACAATATAATACATACAGTAAGAGCTCAACTATCTAAAAAATGTGCAGAAAACGAATCTAGGAAAATCTATTAAAATAATAATTAGTTCTAAGAGCTGCTGAAATTTACTTATTCATAAAACAGGTTTTTTGGAGTGTTTTTTTATGGCAAAAATTTTAATTCTGAATATTATCTCTTTATAATTTTCATATTTTTACATATTTTACAATAAGAAACAGAAGTGCCTTGCATTTAAATAGAAATTCTAATAACTTTACTTAAATTATTATGACATTCCAAGCATCATTTTAAGGTGCTTTTGGTTACCCTGTCTCATTTAATGTGTCTCTTACGTAGTCGGTTGTCAGTTTGATTTGCTCCACGAGGGTATTGCTCTTCTATAGGAACCATAAATAAAATCTGTTGATTGACAGAGTGATTCATTTGTTCATTCATCCAACTACCTATGAATTGTTGGAGGGATTAAACAATAACCCCTAAAGGAATTTCCTAAAATTAGGAAGGTAAGAAAGCTTTTAAATTATCTTGGGTCAGTGAACAGGTTTTTGCAGTGATTAGAATATGTTAATTATTCTTTGTTTTAAGTAAATGAAGAGCTAAATGAATGTCAGTAATTCTGTCAAAGTCACTGTGTGTAAAGAGGTTATGCTCGTGATAGCAGCTTTCTATTGCAATCATAAAAATTATTTACAAGAGTGGTTCTTCTGTAAAATTTCAGTAATGTATCTTATGGTAATTTTTAAATATATTATGAATGTCAAATATAATACTTATATACTAAATATATTCAGAGTTAATTAATTTTCTATACATTCACTTATAAATAATTTTTATTCCACCTGCTGGTTGAGGTGGAATTTCTGGTCGAAGGATATCTGTGACTGCTACTTCCAGAACCTTCAGCTTCATAAGAGGCAGTAGTGCCTCCAAGCCTCAGGGGAGACTACTGTGCCAACTTCCACAACCAAAGAAGGACAGCAGAGATTTCCTGGTCAAGATTATATGAGGAGAGAATGTGGAATGATTCTTAAGACCAGCTGGGGGCAGTGATCTGGGCTATGTAAGGCTAACTGGATCAGGGATGGTTACAGGAGCCAGCAGGAATACACATAAGAAATTTTCTTTCCTTTTATCATGACCTAGAATTTTTATTATATATTTACTGAAATTTGGCCTAACAAAGTAGGTCATGCCTGTCTGTAACCCCAGCACTTTGGGAGGCTAAGGTGGGAGGATCATTTGAGGCCGAGAGTTCAAGACCAGCTTGAGGAAAATAGCAAGATTAAAAAAAAAGTTAGCTGGGCATGGTGGCACACTCCTGTATTACAGCTACTCAGGATGCTGAGGCTGGAGGATCACTTGAGGCCAGGAATTTGAGGCTGCAGTGAGCTATGATCATGCTGTTGCACTCCAACTTGGGTGACAGAGCAAGTCTGTCTCTAAACAGAATAAAATAATAAATAAGTAAATAAATAAAATAATTTTTATGGCTGTAAATACTAATTTTTGTTATATATCACTCCTGGGCACATACGAAAAGAAAAATATGAGCAAAATACATAGATTAAAATATTACTTAAAACTTTCTCACATTTGAATTCTAATTCTTTTGAGAGACTCTGAGTTTTTCATACCCCAGCTTTTCCTTATAATAATATAATCCTGGGCTGGGTGAGGTGGCTCATTTCTGTAATCTCAGCACTTTGAGAGGCTAAGGCGGGTGGATCAGGAGGTCAGGAGTTCAAGACCAGCACAACCAAGATAGTGAAACCCCCTCTCTACTAAAAATACAAAAATTAGCCAGGCGTGGTGGCACATGCCTGTTATGTATATATAATACATATATGTTGTATATATATATATAATCCTTTGTGTAATGAAGAGTATTAGTGATGTAGTGTATTTTCAACTCAATTGTGAAATATAATATACATATAAAATAATATAACATATCAGTACAGTTGAACAAATAGTCAAATTTGAACCCCTGTATCAGGAGAATATTATGAGCACCGCAAAGCCCATGTTGTACTTCCTTTTGTTTTTTTTGGTGATAGAGTCTCCCTCTGCCTAGGCTGGAGTCTGGAGTGCAGTGGCACAATCTCTGCTCACTGCAACCTTCGCCTTCCGAGTTCAAGCAATTTTCCTGCCTCAGCCTTCTGAGTAGCTGGGATTACAGGCATGCAGCACCATTAATGCCTAATTTTTGTATTTTTAGTAGATACGGGGTTTCACTATGTTGTCCAGGCTAGTCTTGAACTCCTGACCTCAAGTGATCCACCCACCTCCCAAAAGGCTTCCCAAAGTGCTGGGATTACAGGCATGAGCCACCACGCCCAGCCCCATGATGTTTTCTCTTTTCTGTTTATAGTAACTACAGTCTATTTTTATGATAATTATTTCTTTGTTTTTTTCCTATAGTTTTATCAACTACATTTGCATCTAAAAACAAAGATTTCTCTCTGTTCCCTACCTTTCTCTTTCTGTGTCACAATGGGCTCTGAATTAGACAAGTACCTGGGCCTCATCCTATTGACAGGTAGATTGTATTGAATATGATCATGAAGTCAAGCTCATTCCTACCAGGAATGACCCCTACCATCAATGACTCCTATCAGGTCACTGATGGGTTTTTTTCCCAGACTTGAAACCAGGAGCTAGTCAGTCCATTCAATCTCCTGGTTAGTTCAGTACTATAAAGGGGTGTAGGCTACTAATCTGACCTCTGATGGAGTTATCAATAGTAATCACTGAACTCTTTTTTTTTTTTTTTTAAATAGACACAGGCAGTTTTGTGCTGCAATGACTTAGCATAGTTTTTGAGCAGGCCAGAGGAGACGCAATGCCAGCTTCTTCTTTTCCCCACCTAAAGCAAAGCAAGGTGACAGATGCTACATGTCTATAGGACCAGAGCTTAGTGTGTCCAGATAACTTAATACTCATGATATGTGCTACTTATTGAATTCCAAACCAGTGTTCTTAATGATTCATGAACAACAGTTCACTTAGCTCCTTACTAAACCCCAAGGCGTTACAGTTATACAGATTTATATATATTTTAACAAATGAGGAGCTGAGGCTTTCAGAATCACTCACCCACAATTGCACGGCTAGTAAATGTGCTTGAATTTATGCTAATTTATACCCCCAAAGTGGCTTCTAAAATTCTGAAGATACACAGACAAATAGGTTTTCATTTCTGTCTTTATGAAAAATGCATTATTTTATACTGTACCTGAAGAAATAAAGTTTCTTTCAAGCTGATCTCATGTATTTTCTTTTTTAAAAAGTTCTATTGCGTAGGCCGGGTACAGTGGCTCACATCTGTAATACTAGTATACAAAAATTAGCTGGGCAGGGTGGCACATGCCTGTAATCCCAGCTACTCAGAAGGCTGAGGCAGGAGAATCGCTTGAACCCAGGAGGTAGAGGTTGCAGTGAGCCGAGATTGCACCATTGCACTCCAGCCTGGGCAACAAGAGTGAGATTCCATCTCAAAAAAAAAAAAAAAGTTCTATTGTGTTTACAACAGATTTTTGTTCTTTTTTTTTTTTTTTTTTTGAGACGGAGTTTTGCTGCTGTTACCCAGGCTGGAGTGCGATGGCTCGAACTCGGCTCACCACAACCTCCGCCTCCTGGGTTCAGGCAATTCTCCTGCCTCAGCCTCCCGAGTAGCCAGGATTACAGGCACGCGCCACCATGCCCAGCTAATTTTTGTATTTTTAGTAGAGACGGGGTTTCACCATGTTGACCAGGATGGTCTCGATCTCTTGACCTCATGATCCACCTGCCTCGGCCTCCCAAAGTGCTGGGATTACAGGCTTGAGCCACCGCGCCCGGCCCAGATTTTTGTTCTTGATGAGGAGATAGAAGAGCCTGTTGAAAACAGTACTCCAATTCCTGTGCCACCCTCCATATATTTACAGCAGGGATTGAGGAATTCTGCCCTTTAAGCTGCATTTACAGTGCTTACTAATAGAGGGGGAGATCAGACCGTGGAGAGAAGCAGCAAGACCAGGCTAAGAATGCCTTGGTTACTTCATGCAGCTGGAAGTAGACTGAGCATGAACCTTGTGAACCCTTTGTTAATGAAAGCAGATGTCTTCTCGTTATCTGGAAGAGAGGAATTTGCAATCCCAGTGAGAGGAAGTGCTAGTTTATGGGGCCTTGAAGTGAAAAAAATCTAACTTGCTTAGTATCCTAAAAAAGTTTCTCTTTTTTGTTTTTGTGTTTTTGAGACAGGACCGCAGTCCGTTGCCCAGGCTGAAGTGTAGTGGGATGATGACAGCTTACTGCAGTCTCAACATCCTGGGATCAAATGATCCTCCCACTTCAGCCTCCTGAGTAGCTAGGACCACAGGCCTGTGCCACCTCACCCAGATGCTTTTAAAATTTTTTGTAGACAGGGTTTCCCTATGTTGCCCATGCTGGTCTTGAACTCCTAGGCTTAAGCAATACTTCCACTTTGGCCTCCCAAAGTTCTGAGATTATCGGTGTGAACTGCAGTGCCTGGCTGAGCTGGTTTTCTCAACTTCATCACTATTGGCTTTTTAGACCAAATAATGCCTTGTCTCGGGGATCTTCCTGTGCATTGTAAGGTAAACGTTTAGCAATATCCCTAGCCTTCCCAAACTAGACACCAGTAATACCCTCTTCACTGCCCCAGCTGTGACCAGGCATTGCTAAATGTCCCCAGGGGAGCAAAATTGCCACTGTTTGAAAACCACTGTCTGAGATCTCCTGAAGACCTGAGGCCTTAAAAGATAAGTAAAGATCTTCTATTCCTGGGACTAGGGAATCTAGGGCTCTTTTTGTTCTGGTATTCCACAATTCATAGGTATGCATGCAATGAATAGAGTTAGGCACCTCCACAAATGAAGTATGGACAAAGGGCAACCAGTATCTTAACACCAGGCAGAGTGATAAAAGAAGTAAGAAGCAGCTAAAAACTTTACAAATGGGGAGAAAAGAATGGAAACTGTATCCAAAGGGAGGAAGGAGGGCCGGGGGAGGTGGCTCATGCCTGTAATCCCAGAACTTTAGGAGGCGGAGGTGGGAGGATCTCCTGACGTCGGGAGTGCCAGACCAGCCTGGCCAACATGGACAAACCCAATCTCTAGCAAAAATACAAAATTAGCCGGTCGGGGTGTCACATGCCTGTAGTCCCAGCTACTTGGGAGGCTGAGGCAGGAGAATCTCTTGAACCTGGAAGGCAGAGTTTGCGGTGAGCCAAGATCAAGCCATTGCACTCCAGCCTGGGCAACAAGAATGAAACTCCATCCCCAAAAAAAGGAACGAGAGGTGATTTCTGACAAGATGGAGTGATCAGGCTCAAGAAGCGAGGCCCCCTCCAAGGGAAGAACTCTATGGACGGGAAGGAGCTGTGAAATTATTTTAGCTGATTCAAACACTTCTCTTTCAACTTTCATCTTCCAGTATTTTCTGTCTCATTTACTAGTTCTGTTGCCCCTTAGTCACTCATTTCAGAAACTTTGGTGTCATTTTTTTGCAGTGACTGTCTTCAGGAAGGAAGGGATTTAAATATGAATTTTCTTATCTAATGGAAACATCAGTGCCCACAGTGGGACCAAAGTTACTCTGAGTGTTGAAAGGAACACTTTTCGTTGCATGTTCCGGCAGGCTGGCAACAATTTCTTTCCTTACAGGCACGCTTGCTACCACAACCTAAAATAGGTTTCATCAAGAGGGAAGACTCAAATTAATACCAGATAAGAGGGGGAAAAAACTGATAATATACAACTCAGCTGGGCGCTGTGGCCTACACCTGTAATCCCAGGACTTTGGGAGGCTGAGGTGGGGGGATCCAGAGGTCAGGAGTTCGAGACCAGCCTGACCAACATGGTGAAACCCCATCTCTACTAAAAATACAAAAATTAGCCAGGTGTAGTGGCATGTACCTGTAATCCCAGCTACTCAGGATACTGAGGCAGGAGAATCACTTGAACCGTGGAGGCAAAGGTTGCAGTGAGCCAAGATCACATCACTGCACTCAAGCCTGGGTGACAGAGTGAGACTCCATCTAAGAAAATAACAACAACAAAAAAAAGTCTGGGCTCAGTGGCTCATGCCTGTAGTCCCAGCAGTTTGGGAGGCTGAGGCAGGTGGATAACGAGGTCAGAAGTTCAAGACCAGCCTGACCAACATGATGAAACCTTGTCTCTACTAAAAATACAAAAATTATCTGGGTGTAGTGGCACATGCCTGTAATTCCAGCTCCTCAGGAGGCTGAGGCAGGAGAATCACTTGAACCTGGGAGGTGGAGTTTGCAGTGAGCCGAGATCGTGCTACTGCACTCTAGCCTGAGCGGCAAGAGGGAAACTCAGGCTCAAGGAAAAAAAAATACACACACACAATTCATAAAGCACATGAGTTCAAAGACCCACATATTCTATAATGCCATGTAGAGGCTCTTTACTGCTGGGAACTCTGTATTTGGCAAAGGTAATAGTCATGGGTCCAGGGTCTTAACACCAACAGGTAGGTTACTGGTTAGTGCTCCTGATAGTCTCAGATCCACTCTTTAGTACAGCTGGGACTCAGTCTAAGTTATCCATTTACATTACCAGAGGCCTTTTGCAGAAAGGATAGTGTATGGATCCATCTCACCTGTGATGGTTAATAATGAGCATCAACTTGTTTGGATTAAAGGATGCAAAGTATTGTTCCTAGGCATGTCTGTGAGGGTATTGCCAAAGGAGATTGACATTTGAGTCAGTGGACTGGGAAAGGCAGACCCACTCTCTATCTGGGTAGGCACCATCTAATTAGCTGCCAGCATAGGCAGAATAAAAGCCGGCAGAAAAACGTGGAGAGACTAGACTGGTTTAGTCTTCTGGCCTACATCTTTCTCCCATGCTGGCTGCTTCTTGCCCTCCAATATCAAACTCCAAGTTCTTCAGCGTTGGAATTTGGACTAGCTTCCTTGCCCTTCAGCTTGCAGATGGCCTATTGTGGGACCTCACCTTGTCACCCTTTATATATACATCTATTCTATCAGTTCTATCCCTCTAGAGAATCCTAATACACCACCCAATAACCAACTCTTTTATTAAAGCATGGCTTCTAATACTAAATCACTAAAAACCATGATACTGTCACATTCAAAGGCATCTGGCTTAAACACTGTTGCATTGTTTACTGGAGTGGGTCATAGTAAGCAGGACTCAATAAATGTTAATTAATTGAGTGCGTGAGTAATTAAATGAGTAAATGCATGGCTACACTCAGAGCTTAGAATAGTCTAGTATTAACATTTGTCCTCAAACATGGAAACACTTCTACTTTTACTGAGCATTTGCTCCAGGATCAAAGAAAATTTTAATTAGAGGATGGTATTGGTCTTCTGCTGATACTCTTTTTATCAACTAAAGCACCCATTCTGCAAAAACTCTTGAGTGTTAGCTAGTATCAACTCAAAGCTTTCCCTTTCTCTTTACAGAGAGTTTCCCTAGGTTAAATGGCAGCCGGGAACTACCTCCTCTACCTTGAAAGCTACACTGCTTTAACATTGGCCAGTGACTGACTGGTGTGGGAATCCAAAAGTCCTCTACTTTGCCTCAAGGTGACTCAAATCTTTGTTACAATTCATGTACCAGATCTTCCAGTGAAACAAACTAAAGCTGCTGCTTGGCTGACACCACACTCTTTCTAAGCTTTATTTTCTCCTGCTTTATTCCTCTTCCTTCACTCCTCTTCTGAAAACACCCCTCCAATGAAACTTTTGAACAAGACTGTGCTTACATGAGGGAATCTTACAAGTTGGGTGCTATGCAGGCAAGTTAAAAAAATGCCTTAAGCTCTCAATATCCATGAAATATCATTTTACATAAATTTTAAGAATAATGTGATTGTTAAGGAGAATTATTGTCAAGATCTCTATACTTTACAAAATCTGCTCTATATAAATGTACTAAACTAACTACTGGGTACTATGCTCAGTACCTGGGTGACAGGATCATTCACACCCCAAACCTCAGCATCACACAATATATCCAGGTAACAAATCTGCATGTGTACCCTCTAAGTCTAAAATAAAAGTTCAAAAAAATGCACTGGGTTTTCTCACTGGGGTTAAGTAAGTTAATAAGACAAGATCGCTTCTTGGTCAGTCATGGTGACTCACGCCTCGAATCCCAGCATTTTGGGAGGCCGAGGCAGGTGGATCGATTGGGGTCAGGAGTTCAAGATCAGCCTGGTCAACATGGTGTAACCCCATCTCTACTAAAAATACAAAAATTAGCCGGACATGGTGGTGCATGCCTGTAATCCCAACTACTCAGCAGACTGAGGCAGGAGAATCACTTGAACCTGGAAGGCAGAGGTTGCAGTGAGCCAAGATCATGCTACTGTACTCTAGGCTGGGTGACACAATGAGACTCTGTCTCAAAAAAAAAATCCCTTCTTTGAAAAGGTTAGCAGGGGAGATAGGCAAGTAAACAATGGGGCTTCTTTAGTATGGTAACCAAGCTGTGGAGCCAGAGAGAAGCAGTTATTAATCTCATCTGATGGAATGGGGGAATATTCCCAGGAGTGGTCACATTTCAGATGGTTCTTGAAGGGTGAGTAGAATTCTGAGAGGTGGAAAAGGGGGAAAGGAAAATTTGGGGTATAGAAAGCCTTCTCATGTGGCTAAAGTACGTGCTTCTCTGGAATAGAGGCCAGAAGCTTGAGCATTTGGATAGGATTACTGTGAAGGACCTGGGATGCCATATACAACTTTGTTTTTGTTTTGTTTTTCTGAGATGCAGTCTCACTCTGGTGCCCAGGCTGGAGTGCAGTGGCATGATCGTAGCTCACTGCAGCCTTCCAGGCTCAAGAAAACCTCTAACCTTAGCCTCCTGAGTAGCTGGGACTATAGACATGTGCCACCAAGCCAGACTAATTTTTTTATTTATTTTTATTATTTTTTTATTTTTATTTTTATTTTTATTTTTATTTTTTGAGATGGAGTTTCGCTCGTTACCCAGGCTGGAGTGCAATGGCGCGATCTCGGCTCACTGCAACCTCCGCCTCCTGGGTTCAGGCAATTCTCCTGCCTCAGCCTCCTGAGTAGCTGGGATTACAGGCACGCACCACCATGCCCAGCTAATTTTTTGTATCTTTAGTAGAGACGGGGTTTCACCATGTCGACCAGGATGGTCTCGATCTCTTGACCTCGTGATCCACCCGCCTCGGCCTCCCAAAGTGCTGGGATTACAGGTGTGAGCCACCGCGCCCGGCCAATTTTTTTATTTTTATATAGAGTATAAAAATATTTTATATAGAGTATAAAAGTATTTTATTTTTTATATAGAGTATATTGATTTTACTCTACGTAAAATCAATCAACATAGTGAAATCTCACCATGTTGCCCAGGCTAGTTTTGAACTCTTGGGCTCAAGCAAACTCCTACCTCAGCCTCCCAAAGTGCTAGGATAACATGTGTGAACCACCACACCTGGCCCATAAATGATTTTTTTTTGATCTCATAATTATAATGCCTCTCCATCCCTCCCACTGATTTTCACTTCTCTATACATTGCTTTATTTTTCTTTCATTCTCATGAACTAATTTCAGTTCATGTTACAAAGCATTCAGCATGGTGCTATACACTACCATGCTGAAACGCTTTGTAATACAAACAAAATTAGAGAAGGGAGGCCGGGTGCGGTGGCTCACGCCTATAATCCCAGCACTTTGGGAGGCCGAGGCGGGTGGATCACGAGGTCAGGAAATCGAGACCAACCTGGTCAATGTGGTGAAAACCCGTCTCTACTAAAAATACAAAAATTAGCTGGGCATGGTGGCACACGCCTGTAGACCCAGCTACTCAGGAGGCTGAGGCAGGAGAATTGCTTGAACCCAGGAGGCGGAGGTTGCAGTGAGCCAAGATTGCACCATTGCACTCCAGCCTGGGTAACAAGAGAGAGAAAGAGAGAAAAAAAAAGAAAATTAGAGAAGGGCAAGAGGAGAAGAAACCTGCAATTTTCACCTTTGTCTCCTTTCTTGGGCATTAATGGAGAGAATAAGAAACAAAATTGGTAGAAAAACTGTAGTTTCTATAAAAAGTTGAAACTCAACTAGAGAGAAAAGAAACTCACATACTGAGCATTGAGTTCTACTACTAAATATGTGAAGCACTTTTGAATCAACTCATTTAATACTCACTCATTACTTCATGGGATGTGTAACTGTGATTATCTCAAGTATGAAGATAAGTAAACTGAAGCACAGCAATTTAGTCCAGGGCCGAGGCCACACAGCTACTGTGAGGTGGCATGCTGTGTCTCCAGACTTTGCCTCTGTGCTGCAGGTTCCCCGAAGCACTAATAGTGCATGCCAGGGGCCAGAGCACAGAATCTAAGAATTAGGCCCTGAAATCCTGGGGTAAAGCAAAATAGAAAGAGGATTATTTAACCTGAGAAAGATGACTGAAAAAAGGGAAAGAGTATTAGTGATAGGAGAGAAATGTTAAAAAGAAAAATATGCTTTAAATACATTAGATTGGTTATAAATTATTATTCTCTCTAATAAGATACAAGTGTTAATTTTCTCAGTATTTAATGAAAAAACAGGAAAACATTTGGTAGTTTTAAGTATATATATGCGTGTGTGTATATATATATATATATATATACACATATATATATATTCAAGTAGATATATACATACACATATATACATATACCTATATTTCTTCTTCTTTTTTTGAGACAAAATTTCACTCTGTCACCCAAGCTGGAGTGCAGTGGCGCAATATTGGCTCACTGCAACCTCTGCTTCCCAGGCTTAAGCGATTCTTGCGCCTCAGCCTCTAGAGTAGCTGGGACTACAAGCACGTGCCACCACGCCCAGCCATTTTTTTTTTTTTTGTATTTTAGTAGGGACAAAGTTTCACCATGTTGCCCAGGGTGGTCTTGAACTCCTGAGCTTAGGCAATCCACCTGCCTCAGCCTCCCAAAGTGCTGGGATTAGAGGCATGAACCCCGTTCCTGGCCCATGTCATCTTTTTGTTGTTTTCATATATAGGTATATATACCTAATATAGGTATATATATATATATACACACACATACACACACATACACATATACTTGAAACTACCAAATGTTTTCTGTTTCTTCTATTACAAAATACACACACACGTGTGTGTGTGTGTGTGTGTGTGTGTGTGTGTGTGTGTGTGTGTGTGTGTTTTAAGATGGTAAGGCAGACTTTATTCAAGGAGCCCATGGTGCTAGGTATGGGAACCGCTGCAACTCGGTCTTGCAGTGGGAGGTAGAGAATGGACACAATTCCCTGTATATTTTGATCTTTGTTTTACTTAGGCTTAAATTATGAAGCAGAACTCAAGAAAAAGAATACTTTAAAAGGAATGGTTATAATCTTTTGTAACAATGTAAATGACTTTAAGTATTCGCCATCTAAAATGCTTTAAAAGTATTCCCAATAAAGTATTATTTACATTTCAACTCTATTAAAATTCCTTATTTTTCTTAAAGTAATATATTGAATTATTTTGAAATGTTTTCATCCATATATGATTTATTTCCTAAAATACAATATTATTTTCCCTGTGGATTAGCATTGCTAGGTTAGACTTGGCTCTAGAATGCAATGGGAAGTATTAGATTTCAGACAATCAGGGGGATTTTCTGCCCATGCACAGTAGATAAACACACATTATACTATTAACATATATTGTATTTCTTCTCTCTTCCACTTGGGAAAACAAAGCCTATAAATCCTGTTTATACTGTTAGCAATGGGGTCTTTGTTTAGTGAACCTTATAGAGTATCAGGTGTTTTTTCTTCTTGGGTCCTTAAACTGAAACTTAATTGTCCCATGTCACATCTGTTCACATCAATCAGGTTACATTATTTTCCCTACAACGTGTTCTTTGAGTTGATATGATTGATGTGACTAAATATGATGGATCAAAAAGGTCTGTCAGGCACCACAGAAAATTTCAGAATCTCAGGTCTGCAGGCCAAAGAATCTCTTTCTATGCATAATTTGAAATAGAGTTAAATTTAGAAGAGCAATACGGTTCACCTGATTAAGAATTTTTTGACACTGATTCTTGACAAACTCCTTTTTGATGATAAAGAGAAAGTATGAGTAATTTCCTATGAGTAGTTGAAGTTTGGGAGTCATTGCCGTGCTGTAAATCAGATATATTCAGGAAGGAATTAGAGTGGAAAGGGATTTACAGTTGCAAGACTGGGTTTGGAATCCCAGTTCTTCATGTTCCAGTAATGGGGCCTTACAGAAATTTCTTTAATTCTTGGAACCACAGTTTCTCATCTGTATCATCTATCATTTGAAATATTGTGAGAATACCAGGAAAGAATATAACTAAAGGAAAGGTATAAATTACAAAATATTATGACAAGACTCCACAGGTTTCTTGAGAGCTTAGACTGAATAGGAAACTAATTATTTTAAAACACACAGAAAGGGTAATGATTAAGATAATTAGGTCTTTGATACCCAGAAGCACCACAAATTGTGATAGGAGGTCAAGAGATAGGTGGTGTAGAATGCCTCCCACTCTGCATCCTTTCACATCTTGAATAGCTACCTTTCTATTTTAACCATCATAGATTCTAACGTCAAAAATCTGAGTGTTCATTCTTGTTGAAAATATTCTCTTGTCAGCTGATATATTCTAGACTTGTATTTTCACCAGTTTTACTGTAATTATAAAATTAAAAATGGGGAAGCTGCATCAGTGTTCTCAGAATTGTCCAAGTGGCATTATAGTTTGGAATTTTCTCCTTTCTAAATTCTATTCTTGCCAAAGACATCTGTTCAGAGTCTACAAGTGACTGTGAATCCCTTCATTGATTTGCTTTTATAGATGGCCTGATGTAAAGTAACTTAGAAGTTTTTGTATCTGTAACTTTAGGCTAATTGTATCTATAATAAACATCAGACACATGGTCATGAGCAGAATGAAGAGCTGTATCATTAACTAGAAGTTGGGGTAGGAAAAGAAAGGTAGTGGCTGGAGAGTGAGGGTGCAGGGAGAAGAACCTTTGCTGAGGGATCAAGGTGCTCATATTTGGCAAAGAGGGCCTGCTTTCTATTAAGGTCAATTGTAGTTGGAATTATCATTCTATTTTCACTTTAACCTTGCAAAGACATTTAAGCCCTCTGTGCTTCAGTCTTCTCATGAATAAAATGGTCACTTCTGTAGTTAAATGACTGTTTTTTTGTGAGGTTACCAATTGACTGCAACAACTCAAATGTGCTTCTTTGTGTCTCTAGGTAGTCAGAAAAAATATATAAACCAATTACAGCCTAAGTCGGCATCAAGCAGTAGGATCCAAATATTCAATTTTTCTCTTTAGATAACTTTGTTTATCTTGTATTACTCATATTCTTTTGGGATTCTGCTTCCCCTCTGGGTTCCTCCCAAAGTAGCATCTTTTGGAAGAATAGTGGGGTTACTGGACCACTAGTAGCATCTTTTGCGGTGTGTTGAAGTTATTAGTTGGGGTTACTAAGAGAATTAAGGGAAATAGGTCTCTTTTGCCCCAGGCTGGTCCTTGTGGATGGAGGAGTACACTGGCTGGTTTATTTCATTTCTGAGCTGTGTCCATTGATGGTATTTATTGCTGACAATGATGGCAATGAACATGTGTTCTCTTTATTCTCAGCTCAGTGAGGACTTTGTGTTCTCTTTCCATTGATTTGGTTCCACCTTGGCACCCCTTAGTATGGTCTGAACTCCTTAACTCCAGTTAGAATGTTCTGCTCTTCAAACCCCAGCTCTAAGAACTCTTATCTTAATTACAGAAGCTACTTCTGACAAGCTCTCAGATAGAACTCAGAGTTGCTATCAAATTTTCTTGGCATGCTTCTGTCTCCAGTTTTAAGAGGTAGTTTCTTTTTTCTTTTTTTTGAGACGGAGTTTCTCTCTCGTTACCCAGGCTGGAGTGCAATGGCGCGATCTCGGCTCACCGCAACCTCCACCTCCTGGGTTCAGGCAATTCTCCTGCCTCAGCCTCCTGAGTAGCTGGTATTACAGGCACGCGCCACCATGCCCAGCTAATTTTTTGTATTTTTAGTAGAGATGGAGTTTCACCATGTTAACCAGGATGGTCTCAATCTCTTGACCTCATGATCCACCCGCCTTGGCCTCCCAAAGTGCTGGGATTACAGGCTTGAGCCACCGCGCCTGGCCAAGAGGTAGTCTCTTTCCAAAGTCCCAGAGATAGAGTAGGGCCAGATCTTCTGCATTTGGAGTTTACCCAATATACCTGTGTTCTTTGGAAAGAAGTCTGAGGAAGGTATAGCAGGATCCACGTGTTATACTTCCCACACTTCCTTTCTCCCTTTTCTTTCTTCTATCTTCCTCCCTCTACCCCTCCCACTAGAAAGGAAGAACTTTTATTTCCTGTACATTGTATTCTCCTTTTCTCAATAGAGCTAAAAGACTTACCCTACCTATTATAAATAGGAGTATCATTTTGCTCTACAGGAGAAATCCTATGATCTGGTCTATCATATTGTAGGGTTTGGGTTATTAAAAGTGAGTCTAATCTTTGTTAAATCAAGTATTAATTATTTATATTACTTTGATCATTTAAATAAAAATAAGAGCTAAACCATATAGTAAAATATTAAAACCTTCTTTTTTCTTTTCTTTTTTCTTTTCCCCAAGATGGAATCTTGCTCAGTCGCCCAGGCTGGAGTGTAATGGCACAATCTCAGCTCACTGCAAGTGAGCTCCCAAGTAGCTGGGATTGCAGGCATACACCATCATGCCCTGCCAACTTTTTTTTTTTTTGTGTGTGTGTATATATATATATATATATATATATATATATATATATATATATATAAAATATATATACACAAAGAATATATATATATATATAATATATACACAAAGAATATATATATATATAAAATATATATACACAAAGAATATATATATATATATTGAGATGGAATCTCACTCTGTCACCCATGCTAGAGTGCAGTGGCATGATCTCGGCTCAATGCAACCTCCACCTGCTGGGTTCAAGCAGTTCTTCTGCCTCAGCCTCCCGAGTAGCTGGGACTACAGGTGTGTGCCATCGTGCCCTGCTAATTTATTGTATATTTAGTAGAGACAGGGTTTCACCATGCTGGCTAGGCTGGATCTTGTGATCCTTCCACCTCGGCCTCCCAAACTGCTGGGATTACAGGCGTGAGCCACCATGTCCAGCATTTTTTTGTATTTTAGAGTAACCTAGTTTGAATATCTGCTAACTTGGCTTACATTGTTTATCCCGGATCACTCTTCACCTGAGGATTCCCTTTGTCTTTCTCATGGCTTGTATTTTCCATTTCCCATATCCTATATCTTTGTTTTTCTAGGTTTATCTATTCAGTTGTTGAAACATATTTTCTAGTAATTTTCTGAGAAATTGTACCAGGAAGTATATTTTCAGGCCATTTTTCCTAAAAATTTCTAATTATCTAATGCCTAGTTATATAACTATATATGGAATTCTTGGTTGTAATCATTTTTTTTTTTTTAGATTCTTAAAGGCATTATTTCAGGGTCTTCTATCTTCCATTGGCCATTGAGAAGTCTAAAGTTATTCCTTCTTTTTGGGGGGAGGAGAATATTTTATTAATTGTATATAGGTAATATATGCACAGCACCAAATTTAGAAGCAAAAAAAAATGGTAACTAAGAAGAGAAAAGTTGGTCTCACATTGCTTTCCCCCAGTCACATTGTTTCCTATCCTCAGGATTGCAAGAACGATTACCAGCTTTTTGTAATATCTAACTTTTGAGGATATTCTATGTATATCTATGTATCAATGATTGTATCAACCTAAATTCTGTCATTTGCACAAATTTTTGTGTGGTGTAGTATGTGTGTGTGTTTTATGCATTATACTCTGCAGGAATCAGAAGGCTTTGGCTAAGATACTGCTTAAAAGAGAGGCACTAGGCTTTGATATAACCATTCATGTCATGTCTTCATGAATGTATCATTCAATCTCTGCTATACGTCATCAATATTATGGATCTCTCAAAAAAAGCAATGCTTTTATTATTTTTAAAATATTATCTGTGTATTATAGAAAGAAGAGTATGCCCTTCATATATATAGTCACATACCATACACACACATGCATACATATATATTCCAGTTCTTCTGAATGAGTAGTATTTCATTTTACTATTAGATTTTTCTTTTCTTTTTTTTTTTCTAAGATGGGGTTTCTCCATGATGGCCAGGCTGGTCTTGAACTCCTGACCTCAGGTGGTCCACCCACCTCGGCCTCACAAAGTGCTAGGATTACAATCGTGAGCCACCACACCCGGCCTTACTATTAGATTTTTAATTCCTAAGAGCTTTCTCTGTTGTCTGAATATTTGTTTATAATAAAATCCAGTCTTTTATTGTGTGTCTGTAATATTGTTTCTTTTCTCTCAAAGGAGATTTATGACAGTAGCTTTGTCAAGGCAATTAAAATACATGTGGGAATTTTAAAACAAACTTAGCACCTGAATGTGGCTTGTGAATACTGTTAGTCAGTGTCCAATAGGGAAGCAGAACTTCTAGAAATATTAAGGTATTTGCCACAGGGATTATACCTAAATATTTGTGGGAGGAGCTAGGGAAGTGAAGGACTAGCAGATCAGATAAAACATCATTGGTGGCAGTATCATAGCCAAGGAGGTTTATCCGAGGCACGATTATTGCTAATTGAAAACTTTTCCCAAAGCCCAACCATGAGTACTTGAAATACAGTCAGCACTGGCAATTTTTAGGAGTCTCTACGGAGACTGAATAAAAATAAAATAAATTAAATTAAAACCAAAAAAGTATCACTAGCAGATCCTCTTCAGGAACTGAAGTGGGTGGAAAAATCAGGGTCTCTAGAGAAATCTAAGAAGCCTGGCATGCCCAGTCACCAGAGCAGGACTACAAACAAGAGGTCAAGGAGAGGACTGTGGGAAACGGTTTCCTCTGTACTATCACTGTAGGTTTGCCGCCAGGCATCTGGTGATGGGCCTAGGAATGCTGTTTGTTACCAGGGCCTATAGATGGAAAGAGAACATGACATGGAGTTGAGGATATGGAAAGATAAGCTGGAATCTACTAGGCATCTCTGTACTTTTCTGGGATTCTATTTAACTGTGGAATTATTTTTATTTATTTATTTATTTATAAAAATAGAGATGGGGTGTCACCATGTTGGCCAGGCTAGTCTTGAACTCCTGACCTCAGGTGATGCACCCATCTCGGCCTCCCAAGGTGCTGGAATTATAGGTGTGAGCCACCGTGCCTGGCCAACTGTGGAATTCTTAAGAGAGTAATGACCATTGCTTAGTCTCACACCCAAATTTCATGTAAGTTTTTTTTCTCATGACTAGTTCCCACTCAGAACCAAAAAGAAGTAACTTCCAACCTACCCAAGTCAGCAGTAGAACAGTATAGCATACAGACTGTGAATGTAATTTTAGGGTGATCTGTTTGGGATGCTTAATTTTTCTTTTTGGACCAGTCGAGTTCTCAGAGAAGACTCTCTCTGCTGCACAGAGAGTAAAGATCTTGGGGACTGTGGCTAGTTACAAAAGAGAGAGGAAGATAGAGGGGTGGCCTCAGCTGTGATTATGCAGATACTATACTTTTCCTACTCCAACTCTTCAGAGACTATATCTTCAGTTTCTTTTTTCAAGATATAGCTGAATCATCCATTTCTACAAGTATCTGTGGTAGCCAGTTTCTGAGCATTTGGGCAATTCTGTGACTTAAACCACTTTAGCTACTGGCTTCTTCCTCTGCTATTTTAAAATTAGTTTTTCTCAGTCTTGCTGAGTCATTTCTCTTTATTTTTCTATTTTTATTATTTTTTTCTTTTTTTCTTTTTTTCACTTGGTTACTGACCTTTTGATTTGGTGAGTCATTTCCTCTTAAGCATTTGATTGCTAGTTTATGAAATGTTATAACTATAATCTCTGTATCTATTCTCCTTCCTTTTATGAATTTATATCCTCAAAAACTTCTCTTGTCATTTTAGGATGATTTAAAGAGCAAGTAAAAATAGATACATGTGGCTGGGCACGGTGGCTCATGCCTGTAATCCTAGCACTCTGGGAGGCCAAGGCGGGTGGATCACCTGAGATCGGGAGTTCAAGACCAGCCTGACCAACATGGTGAAACCCCGTCTTTAAAAAAAAAAAAAAAAAGATACATGTGTTCAATATGCCATCTTTGGCTAGGAGTGCACATGAACTTATTTTATCCCCTTGGAAATAAAAAAAAGATTAGATTTAAAAAAAAATATTCACATGGCCCATGATGGGAACATTGAGACATAAAGTAGCTCGAGCACATATCCTGGCTTTTCTCTTGTTCCTTATTCTGTCTACACATGGAATAATAAAACAGCCAGATTTCCAAATCAAGATGATGCATGTGAGTCCACAATTTGTGCAAGAATGTCATTTATTTCTTCACTCAACAGTTATATTTTGAGCAACCATAACATTTCTGGTACTGTTTTAGGTGATGGAGATACATCAGTCACAAACAGAAAATCTCCCATTCTTTAAATTCTAATGAAGGACACAGACAAGAAAAATAAGGTGTTGGCTTCAAAGAAAAATAAAGAGTGCTCGCTTCTGCAGCACATATACCAAAATTGGAATGATACAGAGAAAATTAGCATGGCCAAACAAAAAAAGAAAGTTAAGAGGACAGAAGGATGTGGTTCTGCTATTTTATGTAGAATGGAGAGGGAAAGTCTCTCTGGAAGACCACTTTTAATCAGAGACCTGAAGAAAGAGGGGGAAAAGCCTTCCAGGCAGGAGAATCAGGGCTGTAGGGCGTGAGATTAGATTAGTCCAAATAATCTCTGAGGTAAATTACATTGGTGAGGCTGTGACTGTTGGTGGATTTGATACAGTTCTTAATAGGACTACTGGCTACCCTGCTGGTCCTTTCTTCAGTTACATCTATTCTGTTGGAAGAGCAAATTTGTCCAGAGCAGGAGAGCTCAGGTAAAAGAATTCATTCTCCCTAGTGCCAGGCAATAGCTGAGGGAGCAGCAGGAGATGAGGCAGGCTGTGTATTCACAAGCTTTGGCACAAAGCCTAATATTCCATGAAGCAGCTCAACCATATCTTTGAATTCCTCTAAGGAGGGCTGTACTTTTCAATGACCTATGGCCTTAGAAGGAGACACGCCTAACCCAGTAATGTTGAAAATAAACCACTGGACTGATTCATGTGTGGTCCCTGTGATTGAAAAAATGGCTATTTTTTGTATCTGGTGCAGCTAGAAAGAAAAGATGCCCTTTACTTTTGCATTAGCAGAGATGTAATATAAGAAAAGACTGGCACACTGTAAAAATGAACTAACAAGTCAACTTTTGTACTCTCTACCACTTGCTAGTTTGTCTCTGAAAGAGCCTAACAGATTGAGCAAATAGCTGAAGGAGATCAGATATGAGTGAGCAAAGGGAACGTGCTGATGACTTAAACAGGTTTAGTTACTAGAAAGATGAAGAGCAGCTAAAACCTGATGGATGTCGTTGAAGTAAAATTTTGGAGAGGGAGAATAAATCTTTTTTTTCCCCATGAGGCATTTTATTTGTAAATATGGATTACACCTCTAGAAAAAGATTCCCAGGATCTTCCCTCCTTTGTGTTTTCATCTTGATTCTTTGTGGTCGATGATGCCAGCTTAGGTTATCAGTACAATGAACCTAAACTAGCAGGATGGAAGCAAATTATTCTGCCATTTTTCTAGATCTTTGAGTTGCATATCAAATCTGGGGCTGATCACTCCACACTTTTTTAGCCTTCCTGTGAGGTTCACAACAATTATTCCTGCTCTGTGATCATCAATGACTTTAAATTTGTCAATGTAACCAAATGTAACCATGTTTCATCATCACAGTTAGAAACTGGACAATAATTTTGGAACATGGCCTAATAAGAAGAACCTAGCATTTGCGTCTCTCTTCAGCATTGTCATTAGCCAGGACATTATGCACACCATTGTGGCAATGCAGAAAGATGGCGGAAAGAGTACAGGACAGGAGAGGGCACAGAATAATCCAGAACAAACCTTTACAAAATCCAATGAGGGCTTTTCGTGACAAACTTACAGTATACACACATACATAAAAAGACTTCCTGGAATTATGACACATGATTTTTATAAATAAAATCATTAGACTAAATAAAAAAGAGAATGGTCTTTGCTGAAAACTAAATTGATAGTCTGGGAGATTACGTAAAAGAAAAAGAAAACCCAAAAGAGCAAAACAAAACAAAACACAAAAAGAAATCATGAGATAAAGAGAAGAAATTTGGAGGACATTTCAAGAGTAAGAACATAATAAAAATTAGAATTCCAGAAATAATTTTGTTACTCTTCCCAGTCAGATATAATTACAGAGCTCAGCCAGCAACTCTACCTGATAGGAGAGTCCAGCTAGGACTGTCCATGGAGTCTTTTTACTAGTGTTTTCACTAATCCGTGGAGCACAGCCATCAATACTGTTCAATCTAAGAGCACAGAAAGTGCCCAGAGCCTAACTATAAAACCTGTCACCAAGGTCTGACAGTTTGGGGTTGGAACCAGCTGGCCAATCCAGAAGCTCAGGCTAGATGAAATAATACAGATCAATCACCACCAAAGAACACCTGAAATGGCCAGATGTAGCCAGGGTTGTCATTTCCTCAAATGCATAGCAATCAGTGTAAGGAAACAAGGATTATGAAAAATCTGGGAAATGTGATAGCACCAAAAGAAATTAAGAAAGCTACAAACATAGACACAGAAGAAATGGAGATCTATGAAATGACTGACAAATAATTCAGAATACTCCTCTTTTAAAAGTACAGGGAACTTCAAGAAAATACAAGTAGAAAATTAAATGAAACTTGGAAAATAATTAATGAACAAAGAAGTTTGGCCCTCCAAAACAGAAAACAAATAAAAACCCTAGAGATTAAAAAAAAAATACACTAACTAAATTGAAAAATTCAATAGAAACCTTCAACAGCAAACTTGATGAAGCAAAATAAAGAATTAGTGAGCACAAAGATAGGACATGTAAAATTATCCAATTAGAGGAGCAAAAAGAAAAAAGAATAAAGAAAGTCTAATAATAAGAAAATTATGGAACACCATTAAGTGAAACAACCTTCACCAAATAGGAGTTTCTGATGGAGAAGAGAGAGAAAGGGGCCTACAAATTATATTGAGGGAAATAATGGATGAAATTTTTCCAAATCTGGGGAAAAAAGACAACATCCAAGTAAAGAAGGCACAGAGGTCACCAATCACATTCAAACCAAAGAGGAGTTCACCAAGACACACCATAATAAAAATATTTTTTAAAAAATGGAAGAAGACTGAAGGCAGCAAGAGATAGAAATATACTACATTCGAGGGAATTCCAATATGGCTTTCAGCAGATTTCTCAGTAGAAAGCCTGGAGGCCAGGAGAGAGTAGGACAATATATTCAAAATGCTGAAGGAAAACAAGCAAACAAATAACCAATAATATTTTACCTGGCAAAGCTGTCATTCAGAAATGAGTAAGAAATAAAAACCTTCCCAGATAAGCAAAAGCTGAGGGAGCTCATTAGCACTAGGCGTGCTATACGGAAATTACTAAAGGAAATTCTTTAAGCTCAAATTAAAGGATGCTAATTACAACAAAACAATTATGAAAGTAGAAACTCAATGTTCAAATGAATACATGGTCACACTTAGAATTCTCTAATACTATAAATGTTTGTAAAGCAATGTTATCATTGTTAGAACAGTTAGAAAACAAAACAATTGAAAACAATGAGCTATAATAAAAGGTTAAGGGATACAAATTGCAAAAATAAGCGTAAATTTTGACATCAAAATTATAAAAAGTGTGGGGCATGATTAAAAGTATAGAGTTTTTGTATGTGGTTACAGGCAAATTGGCATCAGCTTAATGTAGAATGTTATAAGATGTTTTAAACCCTGCAGTAACCACAAAGCAAAAATCTATTAGAAGTTGTGCAAAATAGAAAAAGAAGGGATTCGAAGCATACCACCACAGAAAGCCATTAAGCACAAAAGGAGATGGCAAGAGAAGAAAAAAGAAACAAAGGACCTACTAAAAAATCAGATTAAAAAATTATAATAGCAAGTCCTTAATAATTACCTTGCATGCAAATTGATTCAATTCTTCAATAAAATGACAAAGAGTGTCTGAATGTATTTAAAACAAAAGACACCAAGATTTCACTGTATCCTTCCTACGAGAGGCTCAGTTTACTAGTAAGGACACAGATGGACTGAAAATAAAGGTATAAGAAAAGGTATTTCATGGAAACGGAAACTAAAAAAGACCAGGAGAAGCTATACTTATATCAGACAAAATAGAATTTAAATAAAAAAACTATAAAAGAGTCAAAGAAGGTCATTACATAATGCTACAGAAGTCAATTTACCAAAAAGACATAACAATTATAAATATATATTCACCCAACATCAGAGCACTTAAATACCTAAAACATTTATTAAATGATCTAAAGGGAGAGGCAGATTGCAATACTATAATAGTAGTGGAACTCCATAGTGGACAGATTATCAAGTGAGAAAATCAATAAGAAAATATTGGACCAGAATTACACTTTAAACCAAATGGACCAATGTAACGTTATGTATATGACTTGGTCATATACAGCAGGAGAATATGCATTCTTATCAAATGCACATGGAACATTCTGCAGGATAGATCATATGATAGGCCACAAAAAATCTTAACAAATTTAAAAGGATTGACAGCATTTCAAGTGTCTTTTTAGAACACAATGGCATGAAATTAGAACTCAATAACAGGTCCAGGTACAATGGTTCATGCCTGTAATCCCAGCACTTTGGGAGGCCAAGACAGGAGAATTGCTTCAGCCCCGAATTTGAGACCAGCCTGAGCAATGAAGTGAGACCCCCTCTCAATAAAATAAATAAACGGAAAAAAAAAAGACTCGAGGAAAATGCACAAATATATAGAAATTAAACAACATGTTCCTATACCAATGGATCATAAAAGATACAGAAAAGGAAATTTTAAAATACCTTGAGACAAACAAAAATGGAAAAGACAACATACTGAACTTATGGATGCAGCAAAAGCAGTCCTAAGAAAAAAATTTATAGTGATAAATGCCTAAATCAAAAAAGAAGAAAGATCACAAATAAACAATTTTACATTACATCTCAAAAAATTAGAAAAAGAACAAACTAAGCCCAAAGTTAGCAGAAGGAAAGAAATAACAAAAATCAGAGCAGAAATAAATAAAAAGAGACTTACAAAACAGAAAAAATCAGTCGGGCACAGTGGCTCATGCCTGTAATCCCAACATTTTGGGAGGCCAAGGAGGGCAGATCACCTGAGGTCAGGAGTTCAAGATTAGCCTGACCAACATGGAGAAATCTCTTCTCTACTAAAAATATAAAATTCGTCGGGTGTGGTGGCGCATGCCTGTAATCCCAGCTACTAAGGAGGCTGAGGCAGGAGAATCACTTGAACCTGGGAGGTGGAGTGCATCATATCATTGCACTCCAATCTGGGCAACAAGAGTGAAACTGACTCAAAAAATAAAGAAATCAACAAAACTAAGAAAAGATAAAATTGACGAACTCTTAGTTAGACTTGGAACTAAGAGACATGACTCAATTAAATAAAATCAAGAATGAAAGACAATAAAACTGATACCACTGAAATACAAAGGATTATATGAAACCACTGCGAATAATTATATACTAACAAATTGGATAATGCAGAAGCAATGAAAAGTTCCTAGACACATACAACCTACAAAGGCTGAATTATGAAGACATAGAGTATCTGAACAGTCTGCTAATGAGTAAGGAGATTAAATTAGCAATAAAAAGTCTTCCACCAAAGAGAAGCCTGACACTGTGAATGCCTTCACTGCTAAATTCTATAAATCATTTAAAAAAGAATATTAATTACTTTCAAACTCTTTTAAAAAAAAAAAGTGAAGAGAAGACCTCTAAACTTCTTTTACAAGGCTAGCATTATCCCGATACCAAAGCCAGACAAGGACACTACACGAAAAGAAAATAACAGGCTACTATCCCCAATGAACATACATGCATACATTCCCAACTAAATATAAGCAAACAGAATTAAAGTCCCATTAAAATAATTATTTACCATGATTAAGTGTAATTTAGCCCCAGGATGCATGTGTAGCTCAACATGCACAAATCAATAAATGTGTTGCAACACAGTAACAAAATGAAGGACAAAAATAATATAATGATCTTTTTTATTTTATTTTTTTACTTTTTAATAGTAACATAAATCTTATATGATTATCTTAATAGATTTAGAAAAAGCATTTGACAAAACTCAACATTATTTCATCATAGAAACTCTAACAGATTAGGTATAGAGAGAAGATACCTCAACCCAACAAAGGCCATATATGACACATTCATAGCTGATATTATTCTCAATGGTGAAAAGTTGAAAGCTTTCCTTCTAAGATCAGGGACAAGATAAAGATGGCGCCTCTCATTCCTTCTTCTCAGCATGGTACTGGAAGTCCTAACCAGAGTAATTAGATAAGAGAAAGACAAAAAGCATGCTAATAAGAAAGGAAAAAGTGAAATTGTCTCTCTTTGTTCACATTATTGTCTTATAGAAAACCCTGAAAACTCCACACAAAACTGTTAGAACTGATAAATTAAGTAAATTTTGTATATCAATTTAAAATTGATATATAAAAATCAGTACATTTGTATATACTAATAACAAACTATTCTAGATGAAAATTAAGAAAACCATCCTATTTATGATAGAATCAAAAATAATTACTTAGGCGTGAATTTAACCAAGGAGGTTAAAGACTTATATACTGAAAACTATAAGATACTGGTGAAAGAAATGAAAGAAAACACAAATAAATTTTAAAAATCCCATGTTCATAAATCAGAAGAATTAATAATGTGAAAATGCCCATAGTGCCCAAAGCAATCTACAGATTCAATGCAATTTCCAATGTCATTTTTCATATGAATAGAAAAAAAAATCTTTATATTCATATGGAACAACAAAGACCCTAAATAGAAAAAACTGTTTTGAGCAAAAAGAACAAAGTGGAGACATCATTTTTTTTATTTCAAAACATATTACAAAGTGATTATAATCAGAAGAGGATGGTCCTGGCAAAAAAAGCAGACACGTCAACCAAGAAACAGTATAGAAAAATCGGAAATAAACCTTTGCATTTACAGTCAATTGATTTTTGACAAACATCCCAAGTACACACAACAGGGAAACATCAGTTCTTCAATGGATGGTTTTGGGAAAACTAGATATCCACATGCAGAATAATGAACTTAGACTCATCTTACACCATATACAAAAATCAACTAAAAATGAATTAAAGACTTAAATACATATAAGACCTAAAATTGAAAAAGAGTGAAAAAACATAGTGAAAAATTTCCATGACACATTTGCCTGAGCAATAGTGTGCCTGTGTGTGTGTTTTCCAATAAGGCTTTACTAATGGACACTGACATTTGAATTTCCTATAATTTTTATGTGTCACAAAAGAGTTTTCTTCTTTTGTTTTGTTTTTTTTTTTTTTCATTAACCATATAAAAAGGTAAAAACCATTCTTAGTGTGAGAGTCACATAAAATCTGGAGGCAGGCTGGATTTGGCCTGCAGGTCACAGTTTGGGAAATAACTTTATGGATATGATTCTTAAAAAAAAAGGCAACAACTGCAAAAACAGGGCCCGGTGGGGTGGCTCACACCTGTAATCCCAGCTCTTGGGAGGCCAAAGCAGGAGGATCGTTTGAGACCAGGAGTTTGAGACCAGCCTGGGCAACATAGTGAGGTCCCATGTCTACAAAAAGTGTTTAAAAATTAGCTAGGCATGGTGGCATACATCTGTAGTCCCAGCTTCTTGGGAAGCTGAAATGGAAGGATCACTTGAGCCCAGGAGTTCATGGCTACAGTGAGTGATGATTATGCCACTGCACTCTAACCTGGATGATAGATTGAAACCCTGCCTCTAAAAAAGTAAATAAATAAAATAATATAAAATAAAATAGACAAATGGTATGGCATCAAACTAAGAAACCTCTGCCCAGCAAAGGAAACAATTAACATAGTGAAGAGACAACCTACAGAATGGAAGAAAATATTTTTAACCATACATCTAATAAGGAGCTAATATCCAAAATATATACATAAATTAAAAAAAAATAAAAGACTCAGTAGACAGAAAACAAAGAACCTGATTAAAAATAGGCAAAGGACCTGAATATACATTTCTCAAAAGAAGATATACAAATGGCCAATAGGTACATGAAAAAAATGCTCAGTATCAGTAATCATCAGAGAAACGTGAATTATAATAAAACCACAATGAGATATCATCTCACACTCATTAGAAATGGCTTTTATCAAAATAATGAAAGAAAAGTATTGAAGATGATGTGGAGAACACAAAACTCTTACATATTGTTGGCAGGAATGTAAATTAGTCCAGCCATTATGGAAAATGGTATGGAGGGTCCTCAAAAAACTAAAAATTGAGTACATACAGTACAGTAATTACACTGTTGGGTGTACAGTCAAATAAATTGAAATGAATATGTTGAAAAAGACCGATCTGAATGCAATGGTGTTCAGAAAACTAAGAGGTGGAGCCAGGCGCGGTGGCTCACGCCTGTAATCCCAGCACTTTGAGGGGCCGAGGCGGGTGGATCACGAGGTCAAGAGATGGAGACCAGGTCAAGAGATCCTGGTCAACATGGCGAAACCCCGTCTCTACTAAAAAAAAAAAAAAAAAAAAAAAAAAAAAAAAAAAAAAAAAATTAGCTGGGCTGGGCATGGTGGCACATGCCTGTAATCTCAGCTACTCAAGAGCGAAACTCCGTCACACACACACACACACACACACACACACAAAAACAACAAAAAAAACGAAGAGGTGGAATCAAGTGTTCATCAATGGATGAATGCATAGAAAATGTAACATATATACACAATGAGATACTATTAAGCCTAAAACAACGGCGAAATTTTGTCATTTATGACAAGATAGATGAATGTGAAAGATATTATGCTAAGTAAAATAATCCTAATACCAAAAAAAAAAAATGCAGAAAAAAATGCTGCATGATCTCACTTACATGTAGAATCTAATAAAGTTGAACTCACAGAAGCAGAGAGTAGAATGACGGCTACCAGAGATGGGAAAGGAGGGACAGTAGGAAAGGAAGGAATAGGGGGTTGTTGATCCAAGGGTACAAAGTTTCAGATAGAGAGGAGGAATAGGTTTGAGATCTATTATGTATAATGTACTTTATACAGAATAATGTATAGTGTATTTCAAAATAAAACTGTGCATTTAGAATATCTCATCATTGAAAAAGATAGGTTTAGCTAGGCATGCTGACATGTGCCTGTAGTCCAAGCTATTCAGGAGGCTGAGGCAAGAGGATTGCTTGAGCCTGGGAGGTTGAGACTGCAGTGAGCCAAGATCAAACCATTGAACTCAAGGCTGGGCAATGAGTGAGACCCTGTCTCAAATACATATATATGGTAAGGGAGGTGATGGATGTGTTCATGAACCTGATTTAATCATTTCACATTGTACCCTATAAACATATGCAATTATGACCAATCAATCTAAAATAACACTAATGATAATAAATATAAAATTATTTTTTATTTGTTATTATTATACTTTTAGTTCTGGGGTAGATGTGCAGAATGTGCAGGTTTGTTTGTTACACAGGTATACAAATGCCATGGTGGTTTGCTACATCCATCACCACGTCATCTACATTACATATTTCTCCTAATGCTATTTCTCTCCTAGACTCCACCCCCCTGCTATCCCTCCACTAGCTCCCCACTCCCCAAAAATATTCCTCTCCCTGTGTCCATTCATTCTCATTGTTCAACACCCACTTATGAGTGAGAACATGCAGTTTTTGGTTTTCTGTTCTTGTGTCAGTTTGCTGAGATTTATGCTTTCCAGCTTCATCCATGTCCCTGCAAAGGACACAAACTCATCTTTTTTATGGCTGCATAGTATCACATGGTATATATGTGCCAAATTTTCTTATCCAGTCTATCACAGATGGGCATTTGGTTTGATTCCAAGTCTTTGCTTTTGTGAACAGTGCCACAATAAACATGCATGTGCATGTGTCTTTATAATAGAACGATTTATAACCCTTTGGATATATACCCAGTAATGGGATTGCTGGGTCAAATGGTATTTCTGGTTCTAGATCCTTGAGGAATCACCACACTGTCTTCCACAACAGTTAAACTAATTTACACTCCCACCAACAGTGTAAAAGTTTTCCTATTTCTCCACATCCTCTCTAGCATCTGTTGTCTCCTGATTTTTTAATGATCGCCATTCTAACTGGCATGAGATGGTATTTCAATGTGGTTTTGATTTGTATTTCTCTAATGACCAGTGATGATAAGCTTTTTTTCATGATTGTTGGTTGCATAAATGCTTCCTTTAGAGAGGTGTCTGTTTATATCCTTCACCCAGTGGAGTTGCTTGCTTTTTCTTATAAATTTGATTAAGTTCTTTGCAGATTGTGAATATTAGCCCTTTGTCAGATGGGCAGATTGCAAAAATTTTTTCCATTCTGTTGGTTGCCCATTCACTCTAATGATAGTTTGTTTTGCTGTGCAGAAGTCCTTTAGTTTAATTAGATCCCATTTGTCTATTTTTGGCTTTTGTTGCCATTTGCTTTTGGTGTTTTTGTCATGAAGTCCCTGCCCATGTCTATGTCCTGAATGGTATTGCCTAGATTTTCTTTTAGAGTTTTTATGGTATTAGTTCTTATGTTTAAATCTTTAATCCACCTGGAGTTAATTTTTGTATAAGGTGTAAGGAAGGGATCCAGTTTCAGCTTCCTGCATATGGCTAGGCAGTGTTCCCAACACCATTTATTAAATAGGTAATCCTTTTCCTGTTGCTTGTTTTGTCAGGTTTGTAAAAAATCAGATGGTTGTAAATGTGTGGTGTTATTGCTGAGGCCTCTATTCTGTTCCATTTGTCTATATCTCTATTTTGGTACCAGTACCATGCTGTTTTTATTATTGTAGCCTGGTAGTATAATTTGAAATCAGGTAGTGTAATGCCTCTAGCTTTGTTCTTTTTGCTTAGGATTATCTTGACTATACAAGCTCTTTTTTGGTTCCATATAAGATTTAAAGTAGTTTTTTCTAATTCTGTTAAGAAAGTCAATGATGAGAATAGCATTGAATCTATGAATTTCTTTGGGTGGTATGGCCATTTTCGTGATAATGATTCTTCCTATCCATGAGCATGGAATGTTTTTCCATTTGTTTGTGTCCTCTTTTATTTCCTTGATTAGTGGTTTGTAGTCCTCCTTGAAGAGGTCCTTCACATACCTTGTAAGTTATATTCCTAGGTATTTTATTCTCTTTGTACCAATTGTGAATGGGAGTTCACTCATGATTTGGCTCTCTGTCTATTATTGGTGTATAGGAGTGCTTGTGATTTCTGCACTGATTTTGTATCCTGAGACTTTGCTGAAGTTGCTCGTCAGCTTGAGGAGAGTTTGAGCTGAGACAATGGGGTTTTCTAAATATACAATCATGTCATCTTCAAACAGAGATAGTTTGACATCCTCTCTTCCTATTTGAATACACTTTATTTCTTTGTCTTGCCTAATTGCCCTGGCCAGAACTTCTAATACTATGTTGAATAGGAGGGGTGAGAGAAGGCATCCTTGTCTTATGACGGTTTTCAAAGGAATGCTTCTAGTGTTTGCCCTTTCATTATGATATTGGCTGTGGGTATGTAATAAGCAGCTCTTACTATTTTGAGATACATTCCATCAATATCTAGTTTATTGAGAGTTTTAACATGAGGTGGTTTTGAATTTTATTGAAGGCTTTTTCTGCATCTATTGAGATAATCATGTAGTTTTTGTCTTGGCTCTGTTTACATTATGGATTACGTTTATTGATTTGCATATGCTGAACCAGGCTTGCATCCCAGGGATGAAGACTTGATCGTGATGGATAAGCTTTTTGATTTGCTGCTGGATTCTATCTGCCAGTATTTTATTGAGGATTTTTGCATTGATGTTCATCAGGGATTTTGGTTTGAAATTTTCTTTTTGTGTGTGTGTCTCTGCCAGGTTTTGGATCAGGATGATGCTGGCCTCATAAAATTAGTTAGGGAGGAGTTACTCTTTTCTTTTGTTTGGAGTAGTTTTAGAAGGAATGATGCCAACTCCTCTTAGTACCTTTAGTAGAATTTGGCCTTGAATCTGTCTGGTCCTGGTCTTTTTTTGGTTGGTAGGCTGTTACTTACTGCCTCAATCTTAGAACTTGTTATTGGTCTATTCAGGGATTTGACTTCTTCCTGGTATAGTCTTTGGAGGGTGTATGTGTCCAGGAATTTATCCATTTCTTCTATAATTTCTAGTTTATTTGCACAGAGGTATTTATAGTATTCTCTGATGTTAGTTTGTATTTCTGTGGGATCAGTGGTGATATCCTCTTTATCATTTTTTGTGTCTATTTGATTCTCTCTTGTCTTCTTTATTAGTATGGCTCGCAGTCTATCTCTTTTTTTAATCTTTAAAAAAACAGCTGCTGGATTCATCGATTTTTTTGAAGGGATTTTCATGTATCTATCTCCTTCAGTTCTGCTCTGATGTTAGTTATTTCTTGTCTTCTGCTAGCTTTTGAATTTGTTTGTTCTTGCTTCTCTAGTTCTTTCAATTGTGATGTTAAGGGGGTCAAATTTAGATCTTTTTTGCTTTCTCCTGTTGGCACTTAGTGCTATAAATTACCCTCTAAACACTGCTTTGGCTGTGTCCTAAAGATTCTGGTACGTTGTGTCTTTGTTGTCATTGATTTCAAATAACTTACTTATTTCTACCTTAATTTTTTAATTTACTCAGAAGTTATTCAAGAGCAGGTTGTTCAGTTTTCATGTAGTTATGTGTTTTTAGTGAGTTTCTTAATCCTGAGTTCTAATTTGATTGCACTGTGTTCTGAGAGACTGTGATAACTTCCATTCTTTTGCATTTGCTGAGGAGTGTTTTACTTCCAATTATGTGGTTAATTTTAGAATAAGTGTGATGTGGTGCTGAGAAAAATGTATATTCTGCTGATTTGGGGTGGAGAGTTCTTACATGTCTATCGTCTCTATGGTCCATAGCTGTGTTGAAGTCCTGAATGTCCTTGTTAATTTTCTGTGTTGTCGATCGTCTAATATTGACAGCAGGGTGTTAAAGTCTTCACTATTATTGTGTGAAAGTCTAAGTTTCTTTGTAAACCTCTAAGAACTTGCTTTATGAATCTGGGTGCTCCTGTATTGGGTACATATGTATTTAGGATAGTTAGCTCTTCTTGTTGCTTGATCCCTTTATCATTATGTAATGTCCTTTTCTGTCTTTTTTGATCTTTGTTGTTTTAAAATCTGTTTTTTCAGAGACTAGGATTGCAACCCCTGCTTTCTTTTGTGTTCTGTTTGCTTGGTAAATGTTCCTCCATCCATTTATTTTGAGCCTATGTGTGTCTTTGCATGTGAGATGGGTCTCCTGAATACAGCATACTGATGGATCTTGATGCTTTATCCAATTTGCCAGTCTGTGTCTTTTGATTGGGGCATTTAGCCCACTTACCTTTAAGATTAATATTGTTATGTGTGAATTTGATCTTGTCGTTATGATGCTAACTGGTTACTTTGACTATTAGTTGATGCAGTTTCTTTATAATGTTGATGATCTTTACAATCTGGTATGTGTTTGCAGGGGCTGGTACCAGTTTTTCCTTTCCATATTTAGTGCTTCCTTTAGGAGCTCTTGTAATGGAGGCCTGGTGGACAAAATTTGTCAGTATTTGCTTGTTTGTAAAGGATTTTATTTCTCCTTTGCTTATGAAGCTTGGTTTGGCTGGACATGAAATTCTGGGTTGAGAATTCTTTAAGAATGTTGAATATTGGCCTCCATTCTCTTCTGGCATGTAGGGTTTCTGCAGAGAGATATGCTGCTAGTCTCATGGGCTTCCCTCTGTTGGTAACCTGATCTTTCTCTCTAGCTTTTTTCCTTTATTTCAATCTTGGTGAATTTGATGATTATGTGTCTTGGGTTGCTCTTATTGAGGAGTATCTTTATGGTGTTTTTTGTATGTCCTGAATTTGAATGTTGACCTGTCTTGCTAGGTTGGGAAATTTCTTCTGGATAATATCCTGAAGTGTGTTTTTCAACTTGGTTTTGTTCTCCCCATCACTTTCAGGTACACCAATCCAAAGTAAGTTTGGTCTTTTCACATAGTCCCATATTTCTTGAAGGCTTTGTTTATTCCTTTTCATTCTTTTTTTTTCCTAATCTTGTTGTCACACATTATTTCATTAAGTTGATCTTCAATCTCTGATATCCTTTCTTCTGCTTGATCAATTTGGCTATTGTTGCTTGTGTATGCTTCACAAAGTTATTGTGCTGTGTTTTTCAGCTCCAGTAGGTCATTTATGTCCTTCTCTAAACTGGTTATTCTAGTTAGCAATTCCTCTAACCTTTTTTCAAGTTTCTTAGCTTCCTTGTAGTGGTAGAATATGCTCCTTTAGCTCAGAGGAGTTTGTTGTTACTCGTGTTTTGAAGCCTACTTCTGTCAATTCATCAAACTCATTCTCCATCCAGTTTTGTTCCCTTGCTGTGAGGAGTTGTGATCCACTGGTGGAAAAGAGGCATTCTGGTGTTTGGAATTTTTAGCCTTTTTGCACTTTTTTTTTCCTCATCTTTGTGGATTTATCTACCTTTGGTCTTTGATATTGGTGACCTTCAGATGGGGTTTCTCTGTGGACATCTTTTTTGTTGATGATGATGCTATTCCTTCTGTTAGTTAGTTTTCCTTCTAACAGTCAGGCCCCTTTGCTGCAGATCTGCTAATGTTTTCTGGAGGTCCAGTCCAGACCCTGTTTGCCTGGGTATTACCAGTGAAGGCTCCAGAACATCAATGATTGCTGCTTGTTCCTTCCTCTGGAAACTGTCCCAGAGGGGCACCTGCCAGATATCAGCTGGAGCTCTCCTGTCTGAAGTGTTTGTTGATCCCTGCTGGGAGATGTCTCCCAGTCAGGAGACACAGGGTTTGGGGACCCACTTGAGGAGGCAGTCTGTCCCTTAGCAGAGATTGAGTACTGTGTTGGGAGGTCCACTGCTCTCTTCAGAGCTGGCAGGCAGAAACACTTAAGTCTTGTCTCATTCAGTTTCTCACATCAAAGTTTTACAGTTTTTATTGTAGATATGTTTCACTTCCCTACTTTATTTCTAGATATTTAGCTTTATTTTTAGTTAGTATAAATGGTATTACTTTCTAAATTTCTTTTTCAGATTGTTCACTATTGGTATATTGAAATGCCACTGATTTTTGAATGTGGATTTTGTATCCTGCAACTTTAGCAATTTGTTGATCAGTTCTGATATTATTTGGTGGAGTCTTTAGGTTTTTACAAATATAAGATTATATCATCTGCAAACAATGGTAATTTAACTTCTTCTTTCTAATATATATGCCCTGTAATTCCTTCTCTTGTGTTATTGCCCTAGACCTCCAAAACTGTGCTGAAAAACAGTGAGGAAAGTGGACATCCTTGTTGTATTCCAGATAGAGGCAAGGCCTTTAGTTTTCCCCATTTGGGATTATACTAGCTGTAGGTCCGTCATATATTGCTTTTATCATGTTGAGATATGTTCCTTTTATACCCAGTATTTGGAGGTTTTTTATTATGAAAGGATGTTGAATTTTGTCAAATGCTTTTTCAGCATCAATTGAAATGGTGATATGGTTTTTGTCCTTTATTCTGTAGATTACAATCAATGATATATCACATTGATTGATTGTGTATGTTGAAACATGTTTACATCTTAGGGAGAAATCCCACTTTGTTGTGATGAATGATCTTTTTAATGTATTGTTGAATTAGGTTTACTAGTATTTTATTAAGGATTTTTGCATTAATTTTCATCAGAGATGTTGGCCTGTAGTGTTTGTGTTTGTGTGTGTGTGTGTGTGTGTGTGTATGTGTGTGTGTGTCTTTGTCTGGTTTTGGTATTAGTGTAATACTGGTATCATAGAATGAGTTTGGAAATATTCCTTCTTCTACTTTTCTGAATAGTTTCAGTATAATTGATTTTACTTCTTGACTTTCAGTGTTTAGTGGAATTCAGCAGTCAAACCATCTGGTCCCAGGCTTTTCTTTGCTGGAAGACTTTTTATTACAGCTTCAATGTTATTACTTGTTATTGATCTATTTAGATTTTGGATTTCTTCATAGTTCAATCACATATAGACAGATAGGTTATATGTGTCTGAGAATTTATCTATTTTCCATTTATTCTAGGTTTCTAATGGTCCTCTGAATTTCTGCAGTATCAGTTGTAATGTGTCCTTTTTCATGTCTAATTTTATTTGAGTCTTCTCTGTTTTTTTTTTGTTGTTGTTGTTTTGTTTTTGTTTTTTGTTGTTGTTATTAGTCTGGTTAAGCTTTTTCCATTTGCTTACTTGATTAAAAGAAAAAACACAACTGTTCATTTTGTTTATCTTTTTTTTTTTTTCCTTTCTGAGACAGGTTCTCACTTTATCTCCCAGGCCAGAGTGCAATTTAGTTTATTTATTTTATTTATGTATTTTTTTCTGAGACAGAGCCTCACTTTGTCTCCCAGGCTGGAGTACAGTGGTGACATCTTGGCTCACTGCAGCTTTGACCTCTTGGGCTCAAGCGATCTTCTCACCACAGCCTCCTGAGTAGCTATGACTACAGGCTAATTTTTTATTTGTTTTTCATAGAGGCAGGCTTTCACCATGGTGCCTAGGCTGCTGTCAAACACCTAGGTCAAGTGATCTACCCACCTTGGTCTCCAAATGTGATGGGACTACAGGCACAAGCCACTTCACCTGCTTCATTCATTTTTTATATTGTTTTCTTTGTATCCATTTCATTTATTCCTTCTCTGTTCTTTTTTTTTTTTTTTTTTTTTTAGAGAGATAGGGGCTCCTTCTATCACCCAGACCGGAGTACAGTGATGTGATAATGGCTAACTGCAGCCTTGACTGCCTGGGTTCAAGTGATCTTCCCTCAGCCACCTGAAGTTCTGGGATTACAGATATGAGCCACCATTCCTGGCCCCAAGTACCTGGGACCACAGGCATGTGCCACTGCACCCAGCAAAAAATTTTTGCAGACATGATGTTTCATCATGTTGCTCAGGCTGGTCCCAAACTCCTGAGCTCAAGCAATCCACCCACCTCAGCCTCCCAAAGTTATACAATTACAGATATGACCCACCATGCCCAGCCCTTTTCTGATCCTTATTATTTATTTTCTTCTACTAATTTTGGGTTGGTTTGCTCTTGCTTTTCTCATTTTTTTAAGGTGCATTGTTAGGTTATTTATTTAATGTTTTTCTCCTTTAATGATGTATGCACTTATAGTTACAAATTTCCCTTTTAATACTGCTTTCACTATATTAGTATGATGTGTTTCCATTATTATTTATTTCAAGAAAATTTTCAATTTCTTTCTTAAGTTCTTCATTGACCCACTCATCATTCAGGAGTTTATTGTTTAATTTCCATGTGTTTGTACAGCCTCCAAAATTCTTATTATTGATATCTAGTTTTATTCTGTTGTGGTTAGAGAAGATACTTGATATTATTTCAAGTATTTTAATCCTTTAAGATTTGTTTTGTGGCCTAACATATGGTTTATCCTTGAGAAGATCCATGTGTTGAGGAGAATATGTATTCTGCGGTTGTTGGATAAAATGTTCCATAAATCTTTATTAGTTTGATTTGGTCTATAGTACAGATTAAGTCCAATGTTCATTTGTTGATTTTCTGTCTTGAATGATTTGTCCAATGCTGCAAGTGGGGTGTTGAAGTTTCTAGCTATTATTGTAGTCTCTCTTTCTCTCTCTTTAGTTCTAACAACATTTGCTTTATATATCTATGTGTTCTTCCCTGTCCTTTTCTCAAGAAGAATGGTTATCTTCTTCTGAAGCCAATACATCTCTCTGCTGGCTTCAGAAGATACCCCTTCACACCTGAAGTCAGAACATGTCTGAGTCTCATCCAAGGCCTACGGCAAGTACTACCTGGCTAAGACTGCTGATTGCTCAGGGCCTGAGGGATATTGCACCAGCAGATGATGAATCCGGCCAGGACTGGTTCTTTGCCTACAAGACAGAGGTTTTTTTTTGGTTGGTTTGTTTGTTTTTTTTTTTTACCAGATTGTGACTAGAAATATCATTCAGGAGCTAGGGCCTGGAATGGGGTCCTCAGGACTCTGCCTGGTGTCCCATTCTACAGTAGATGAGCTGATATCTAAGTTGCAAAACGAAGTCCTCTTTACTCTTCTCTCTTCCTCTCCTCCGGGTGGAGAAAAGTTCTTTCTCCTGGAGCTGTGAGCTGAGCTGCCTGGGTTTTGGAGAGGAGTGGTGCAAGCACTCTCGTGGCCACCCTGGCTGGTCTCTTACTAACTTGCATGCTCCTCAAGTCCATTGGCTCTGAGCCCAGCACAACATCAGCACTTGCCTGTGAATTGCAGTCTTTGTGGCTTAGAAGGCCTTGTGAGTTTATTTAGAACCCCAGAGCCCTTTAGCCTTAAATGACAGGACTTGCAAAACTCAGGTTCTGACTGCTAAAATGAGCAGCTCCTCTATGGCTGAAGCTGGTCTGAATGTACCCTCTATGGACACAGGCAGAGTTCTGCCCAGTGTTGCTTTCTGCTGTGATACAGCAGCACCGAGTTCCAGTGCAAAGTCCCACACTTGCTGTGCTCTCTCCACTGCAAGTACAGATTCTCCCTCCATGCTGTGCAGTCACTGCTGGGGGATGGGAGAGGGATGGTGGCGGCAATCCAAGACTATCTTTCCTACCCTCTTCAGTGCCTCTTTCAGTGATATGAAGTTAAAACCAGGTACTGCAATCACTCACCTGATTTTTTGTTTTTATAAAGGTGTGTGTGTGTGTGTGTGTGTGTGTGTGTGTGTGTGTGTGTGTGTGTGTGTAGCTGTTAAATTTGGTGTTCTTACCAAAATAACAATCAGTGGAGGCTTCTATTGCTTGCTCTACTTCCTCTATATCACATTTAGTTGTCACACCTCCTTAAGTTCTTCTTGACTGTAACAGTTTCTCAGACTTGCTTTTGATGAATGACAGTTTTGAAGAATATTGGGTAGGTATTTTGTAGAATTGCTTCATCAATTATGATTTTTCTGACCTTTTTCTCATAATTAGACTGGCATTTTGGGTTTGGGGAGAAAGATCACAGATAAAGTGCTATCTTTATCATGTTGTACCAGGATTACTATCACCATAATGTAAACAGTTGATGTTGACCTTGATCACCTGGCTAGGTAGTGTTCGTCAATTGCTTTTTTTACTATAAAGTTACTTTTTTCTTTCTCTTTTACCATATTGTAGTTTTTTGAACAATCACTATGCAAAGCTCACACTTAAAGAGTGAGAGTTAGGTTCCCTTCCCTGAGAACAGAGCATGTACATACATGATTTGATATTATTCTTTATGAGAAATTTGTCTCTCCTCCCCTATTTATTTATTCAATCATTTATTTAGTTTAATATGGATGCTTAGATATTTATTTTATACTGGCTAATAAACTAATGCTACTTTATTTTGTTGCTAAAATTGTGAAAGTTTGGGCCAATGGGAGGGCTTGCACTTGGCTTCTGTGTCCCTTTGACGTATCTCCATCATTGTGGGTTTTTGATTTATTTTGAGCACTTACTTTTCTAACACTATAAGATGATGCAATTTATATTATATATTACCTTCACTAGTATCCAGTGACCCATTGTTCCTTTTATTAGAGTATAATCTTAGAAATCAGATCTGAGTACTGGGCATGTTCTTTGCTTCTAGGGTGTTGTTGCTTCTAAGTCATCTCAACTGGTAGAACAAGAATATATTTGTGTATATTAACTAATGTGAGTATATATATATATATTTCTAATTAATCATTTGTATCTATATTAAACTAATCATGAGTTCATACAGATGTCTCCAATTCTATTCCATTACCACATGGATCATTCTAGCCTCTCCTATTGGCTTATTTGTAAACTCCCACTCTAACAGTGAGGCATCTGGCTTCTACCATCTGCCATCCTTTTACTTAATTTTTCAATTCCAGCATACATGGATATCAATATATCAGTATTAGAACTGTTAAACTCTACTACTATGGGGAAAATGTCTTATCAACTAGAATACATTACTTATGTACATTTTCTTTTGCTTTTGGTCTTACAGCACCACATACTTCCAAAGTTACTTAAATCAGCCTACCTTTCCCCTACTCTCTACATTTGTTTTATAATTTGTTAATTTTTTGGAAAAATCATTATATTAATTTAGATGTACATTTACATGGGGTAAATATTTGGAGAATTTCAGTCAAATGTTGGGTGGGTTCTGTATTGTTGTAGGTCTTATAAAAATTAGAGATGTTTTCCTATTTTAAGTTAGTTTGCTCATTTAAACTGTCATATCAGAAAGAGAAAAATAAGTCCTCAAGATATAGAAACCAGCCAAAATGTTTTGTTGTCTCTTTATTCTGTTTCAAACACAGTGACAAGCAATATCCAGATATTATCTGCACTTTCCTGCCCTCTGCTTGAAGGTGAGATTCTTTAATTTTCCAAATGGTCTGGAGTCCCAGAGGTGAGGGTGAATGACAAAGGTTTTGCTCAACAGCTAGAGCAGAGCCTCTACCAGCAGGGCTGGGTTAATGTCAGAAGGGGCAAAAATGTCCCAATTCTTTTTATTGCTTTTTTTCAGGCAAGAAATTGTGGGCTCATGGCGAGACTCACTCATAATCCTATGATCTCATTAGGGCACTGAGGGCAAGTTTCTTCTTATACTTCGTAGAAAAAACAAGGCTGGTGTCTAGAAAAAACACACGGGCACTGTGAGCTGAGGATTTACACACTGCTGGCTTACACATGGCTGGTGGTAGATATTTCAGGTTTCCCCAAATGAGATTTTTCTCAAGGTCTACAATAAGACATTCATCTTTCTACACTGAGAGAACTGCATGGAAACAAAACACAAATGTCAAACGTTTGGAGTCAAATGAATGGTTTTGTGGATGAACATATCCACATACTGAAAAGTTCTTGGGTATTAAATTCCACATCTAGAAAGTCCCATTGAAGTACACAATAGAATGATTTGAAAATCAGCCTCATTTAGGTGATTCTGAGAATACCCTTTTAGGATGTTGGCAATGCTGTTATCCTTCTTAAAACAGTCCTTAAGAACTCTATTTTGAAGTAAGCTCTTAGGTTATTGTTCCATGATAAAGTCATTTTCTAGGCAATTCCCTATGGAAGTGGCAATTTAATTTCAGCAACTACAGAGGTGATCCTGATAAAACCTCAGCACAGATCACTGGCAGCATAATTCTTTTTTGAGATAAAGGAAAGGTTACTCCATGGCTATTTCATCAGGATTGCTTACCGTAGTGATCATTGACTACATTTGTTTACAGACTGGTCCCTTAGTGCCCTGCTCGGACCATTTCCACGTTTGTGTTACCTGCATTACTCCCTATGAATTTTAACTGCTATTGTGTCCCTAGAATTCATACTCATTGACCCTATTTTGCTCCAGGAGCAATAGTAAAGAAATTCAATATAACTTTCTCACAAAACAACCCAGGCTCAATGGTATGATTTGTATCTATTAGTTTTATCAAATATATACAAATATGTTAAATTATATATAATATATAATTTCTTTCTCACTCTCTTTCTCTCTCTCTCTCTCCACTCTCTGCAGATAGCTTATGTCCATCTGTACCATACATGGCCAAACGTCAGGTGTTTCTAGAAGCTCTTGATCTTATTTTACCTTGATAAGTCTGGAACACCTGGCATACTGCTTATTTCCATCCTTATTTAGGAAAACATGCAAAAAATGTGACTTTTTTGTCCTCAGACAAGTCACAGCATTGATACCAATGGCAACTCTAGCTAGAAAGCAAGGTGAGCACATGAATTGGGGTAGAGTATAAGCATAATCCCATTGAGGGCACATTATTTGTATTATTGAGAATAAGATTGTTTTAAAATTTATATTGTGAAAATTGATTTCTTTTGTTATTAATAATGAAATATCTTTAGATTCTAATTTTTTCTATTTGGGCAAGTGTTATTAATATAATATTTTAGTTTAAACATATGATTTATGGTTTAAAATGCTGTTTTAAAGAAACAGTGTAATATAGAGGTTAAGAAGGTAGGCTCTGGAACCATACTGCCTGGTTTTCAATCCAACTGCCCTACTTACCAACTGGTATTATGTGACCTTAAGCATGTTACTTATCTTTTTGGTACTTCAGTTTCCAGCAAAAACTAGTTCTACATTATACAATTATAGTGGGCATAACAAAAGAATTAATAGATGTCAGGTTTTTAGAAAAAATATCTTGATACAGATTAAATATTTACTGAATGTCAGTTATTCATTATTGCACACCTATCATACCACAGTCTATTTAAATTTGTTTGGTAATATACTTTGCTTTTAAATAGTTACTCATAAACTATGTGGTGCTTGTAACCAAACAGAAGTTGTAGAGTATATCAAATTCCTAATAGTCTGGTTTATTATTATCATTATTATTATTTTAGATAGAGTCTCACTCTGTCACCAGGCTGGAGTGTCATGGCACAATCTTGGCTCACTGCAACCTCCACCTCCTGGGTTCAAGTGATTTTCCTGCCTCAGGCTCCCGAGTAGCTAGGACTACAGGTGCACGCCACCACGCTCAGCTAATTTTTGTATTTTTAGTAGAGATGCGGTTTCACCATATTGGCCAGGATGGTCTCAATCTCCTGGCCTTGTGATTCACCCGCCTTGACCTCCCAAAGTGCTGGGATAACAGGTGTGAGCCACTGCGCCCAGCCTGGCTTATTATGTTATAGCCCACAGCAAAACTTCGAAGAAATTGAAAAATAGGACTATTTTTTTTTAAAATTACAGTTTAAATATCTATCACCTATTGGAGTAATAATCCATAATCTATATTGCAATCCATATAAAGCTGAACCTTCTGCTCTCACTCTGATGTCAACCTGAGCATAATATGTAACTGGAGAACAAACATACAAACAAAAGCATAACATCCCTAAAAATTCAGAAAGCAATTTAGTTTACTAATGTTTCTGAAAACTCCCAAAAAAGAGTTTTGGTCTTAATACACAACAAAATGTATTTAAATCCTTTTTCTACCTATCTCCTTTTTTTTTTTTTTTTTTTTTTTTTTTTTTTAAGATGAAGTCTTGCTCTTGTTCCCCAGACTGGAGTGCAATGGCGTGATCTCTGCTCACTGCAGCCTCCACCTCCAAGGTTCATGCGATTCTCCTGCCTCAGCCTCCCAAGTAGCTGGGATTACAGGGATTTGCCACCACATCCAGCTAATTTTTGTATTTTTAGTAGAGTTGGGGTTTACCATGTTGGCCAGGCTGGCCTCAAATTGCTAACCTCAGGTGATTTGCCCCCTTTGGCCTCCCAAAGTGCTGGGATTACAGGCATGAGCCACTGCACCTGGGCCCAATTATCTTCTTTCTTTTTCTTTTTTGAGACAGAGTTTCACTCTTGTTGCCCAGGGTGATGGAGTGATCACTGCAATCTCTGCCTTTTGGGTTTAAGGGATTCTCCTGCCTCAGCCTCCTGAGTAGCTGGGATTACAGGCATGCACCACTACACCTGGCTAATTTCGTATTTTTATTAGAGACGGGGTTTCACCATGCTGGCCAGGCTGGCCTTGAACTCCTGACATCAGGTGATCCACACCCCCCTCAGCCTCCCAAAGTGTTGGGATTACAGGCGTGAGCTCCTGTGCCTGGACCCACTGATCTTCTTTAAGTCCTGTACCACGTGTTAGAGCAGCTCACTCTATATTCATCCTCAGAATTTCTTAAAATGTTCCCTAAGGACAGCCTGGATTAGTCCTTTCTTGCCCTCCTTTCCTTTAGGATCTATATTTTTCTTCTGCAAGCAACTCTTTGTCATTTCCAGTATAAAGCAATCTAGGCAAAACCCCTTTCCATTATTTCTTTATTTGGTACTCTGATCTGCACAACAAAATCTAGACATTTAAGACTCAGAAAAAAGTTATTCATGTGATCAGGCCAAGAAAGAGGATATGAAGGTTTATATGTTGGCTTACACTTGTAAACCCAGCACTTCAGGATGCCGAGGCAGGAGGATCGCTTGAGTTTAGGAGTTCGAGATCAGCCTAGACAACATTGTGAGATACTATCTCTACAAAAAATAAAAAGTATAGCTGGGTATGGTGTCACATACCTGTAGTTGCTGCTACTTGAGTGGCTGAGGTGGGAGAAGTGCTTGAGCCCAGGAGATCGAGGCTTCAGTGAACCATGATTGTGCCACTGCACTCCGGCCTGGGAAACAGAGCAAGACCCTGACTCAATAAATAAATAAAAAAATATTTTTGAATAAATAAAATTTAATATTTTCTACAACAAATGAAGTTATAGAAAAAATAGACTATATAATGAATAAAGACACATACTCAGTATGTATTTTTCAGCCCATGCTTATGCTTACTAGTCAACTGACAAAACAAACATGGAAAAATGGCTATAATGATAAATTCTGGTTTCTTGAGACATGGGAAGTCTAATTTTAGAAAGAACTGATCAACTGATTCTGGTCAAAAGTGCTAATTAGTTACATCTCGAAGTGGTTACATATCAACAGTAGCACAGTTAAGCATGTGTTTTGGATAGTGTCCTTGTTTCTAAATATTGTAAAAAATAATGTCAAAATCTTGCTTTCTCAGAATATTTTGTTTAACAGTTCTTTTAGAGTCTGAATTCTTGTCTGGAATCACTACTCATTTTATTACTTAGTTTGTTTTTTTTGAAAAAATGAGAGAGAAATTAAAATGTTCTATTGGAACATTAGAGAGTGAGACCAGCAATACTGCACAGTATCTATTTTATTGTTAATGCGTCCTTTCATAATTAGATAGTAGAATAAGATGTAGGTAATTTGATATGACACTTAGCTGTTAGCAAGTGGTAAAATGTTGATTGGTTTATACTGTTGCCTAACCACACCCCCAAACAAGTTTTCAGGTTAGGAATATTTTTTTTTTTTTTTTTGTAGTTATTGGGGGGAACTGGCGAGGGATAGCCTGGGGAGAAATGGCAAGTGTGGGTGAAGGGTAGGAAGGCAGTAAAACACACTGCCACGTGTGTACCTATGTAACTATCTTGCACGTTCTGCACATGTACCCCCAAACCTAAAATGCAATAAAAATTTAAAAAAAAAGGAATAATTTTTGAAATAGGTTACAGATGGTATAATCATAAGATAAATGTTTAGAGTTAAAGTGAAGATAAATCAATAGCTGAAAATATTCTTGGCGTAAATAATAAAAAGTATTCTAGGAATGAAACTGATACTTTCTTTTGGCTCATGAGCATTTATTTAGATATTTAGAAGAAAATTCTGAGCTGTGTTTTATTCTTTATCATAGAAATGCATTTTTTTCTGAAATACCTGGATCCTTTGAAGTAAAAATATACACAATCAACAGCAACAGTTTTTGTACCTCAGGTTATTTATCTGACTTTGTGAAGCAGATATATTTTCTGGTATGCAAAGCCTTAACAGCTAGGTATCAAAGATGATTATTTGTCTTGATTTTTTGCCTTAGGAAATGGTTTGAAGTAGATCTAATGATTAAACCTTTAGGAAAAAATAAATCATTCATATCCTCACTGTGTGATTTGTTGCTTTTATCACAACTGTATATTAACAATATTTCCCAGGCACTATAGGTAGTGCTTTATGTTTAACTGTGAGAGAAGTTTGTCTAGAAAATAAAGTAATGTTGTTTCACTGGTTCATCAGGAGGATAAGCCCTTTTAAGAACCACTATATAATGTCAGTGATTCAGAGAAAGTCCTCTTACCCTTTTACCTAGAGAGTAGTTGTCAGTTAATGTTAATTCTTATCCCAAAGAGTCATCCTTAATTCCTGTTAGTAAAATTTAGTAAATTCTGAAGATATATGCAAAATGTAAAGTTGTGTCATAAATTATGGTCATTAAAGAGTTACTGTACACAGAATACATGTTAATGACATCATGTTTAGCTTCTCTTCTGTTAAATACTTTTTGTACTCATATGAAATTATTGTCTTATGATACTTAAAGCAAAGGAAAGCAAAGAGTTCAACACAAAGTAGAGAGAGGACAATAGTAAGCTCTCAACTGCCGAGATTAGTAATGTGCGTTGGGTCTGCAGAAAATCAAACAGTAAGGTACTGACTTAACAGGGGACAGAATCCTGTTTGTGATTCACTGTTTACCCACAGTTTAAACACATTTTACTGTTAATTAACATCTTCAGTCTTTATACAGTTTACTTTGTACAAGTAAGAATAGTACTGTAGACTTCTTACTAGACTTTTCAGAGACCCACAGATCTCTGAAATTGTCTGCTCTTGTTATGAAATGTGTAACAAAGTAGCTCATAGTATTTTTTCCACTAAGATTCTGATCCTTACTTTAGGTCTATCTAGTGCTATTGAAAAAGTAATTAGTAGTCTTAAAATTTTGCCCTAAGAAAGCTCTGTCTTGACATAAAAAAGTAGGACCAGACATCTTGTAGACATAAGCTACTAGGAAGTGACAGAAGAATGTATGTAATACGCTTTACTTATTTGCTTTATTGAAGGATATATTTTCTGAGTTTCATGTCTATCACTTTGTCTTGACTACCTTATTTTAGCAGAACTCATCTTCCAGTGACTTTCTAAGAAAACGTTTATGGACTTGCTTATATGAAAATGCCATTTTTTTTTTTTTTTTTTTTGGTGAGTCAGGGTCTTGCTCCGTCACTCAGCACACTTGGTATGATTTTTTTTCAGTCATTGTTCTGGCCATTTGGCAGGCCTTTTTCATGTGGAAATGTATATTTTTTCATTCTGAAATTTTTACTTAAATTGTATCTTTAATAATTGTATGTCATGCATTTTCTCTTTTCTGTTTCTGAAAATTCTGTTGGTCAAACAGAGATCTCTTGGTTTTGGTCATTTATTTGTTTTCTTCAGTGGTGAAATTTTTCGTAATTCTATTAAATTAGTAAGAAATAGTCTCGACATGAACATTTAGAAGTTCTGTTTAGTATATTTTTTCACAACTGTATTTCTAATTTCTGAGAATACTTTCTTGTTCTCTGAATATTACTTTATTTTTCATTCCTAGCCAACACACTGTTTTGCAGCTTTGTGAGTGACCTTCAGGCAGAGATACCTAGCTTAGTTATATCTGGATCTTGACCCAAAAAAACTATGAGATGATAAGTGTTGTTTTAAATGCTAGGTTTTGGAATAATGTTTTATGCAGCAATAGATAACAAGCAAATACAACAAGACTTTTTGATTTTCTTAAAAATACGTATTTTTTTCCATGAAAAAAGACAAGCAACACAGCTGAATATAGCAGTATTCTGTTATCACAGGGCAAAAAGAATATTTTATATACATTTATTATTAGCATTTTTGGCATTTTACATAGATCAAATTATAAAGAATGAATATGAATGTATTTTTTCATTTCTATCATTCATGAATTGCTGACTCTCTTATGATATTAATGGCTATTAATGAATGTCCTACATTCTCAATTTGTTAAATTTCAAATTACTTTCCATCTTGCCAGTCTGTATATTTTTATTTTGTTCTGAATTTTAAGATAAACTTTTAACCCACAAAATTTCAAATGAGCAGTGTATTAAAAGCCCCCCACTGGCCAGCTGTGGTGGCTCATGCCTGTAATCCCAGCACTTTGGGAAGCCGGGCAGGAGGATCACTTGAGCTCAGGAGTTCAAGGCCAGCCTGGGGTAGCACAGTGAGATTCCATTTCTACAAAAAATAGGATGGTGTATGCCTGTGGTCCTAGCTATTTGGGAGGCTGAGGTGGGAGGATCGCTTGAGCCTGGGAGTCAAGGCTGCAGTGAGCCATGATCATACCATTGCATTGGAACCTGGCCAACAGAGTGAGACCCTGTTTCAAAAAAGATAAAAAGCCCCCCACCCCAATACTGTCATTACCAATGACCATTAAGGTGATAAAGAATGTAATTATGACTGGGATCAGCATGAATTCCATTTATCTTCAAATGCATGTTCACTGAAGATGCCATGATCAGTGACAAAATCATTGAATAAAATGGGAGTCCTGTATACCCCTGTTCCTTATTTATTTATTTTTATTTTTCTGTTCCTTCTTTTTATTGATTTTTATTACTTTTTAAAAATCTACTTAAAATGAAACTCCTTCACAAACTTGCATGACTTCCTTGTTCAAGAGCCATGCTAATCTTTTCTGTATCATTCCAATTTTAGTATATTTGCTGCTGAAGTGAGCACTAAAATATATTTTACCACTTGGCTAGAAACTAAGAAGATCTGATGGACTATAAAAGAAGTGCTGTCATAAAGAAGAAAAGTCACCATAATATAAATCAGATATAGGCAACATATTCAATGTCAGTAGTAAAAGAGGTAATTTTAAAATCATGTTTAAAAAAGTGAGGAGGAGTGGAGCAAAATAGCTGTTATTGAATAACCATTCTTTGCCAGGCACTGTGCTAACTCCTTAAGTGCCATCTCATTTAATCCCCACAACAACCCCGTGAGTTAGGCATCTCACCCTTCTTTTGCAGATTAGGAATCTGATGCTCAGTTGTTAGTGCCAGGAAGTTAATAAGCAACGTTGTTGAAATACAACCCTAGATATGTGGGACCCCAAAGCCTTTCTTCTCTCTGTGATTCCCTTTCTAATACAAATGAGGAATTCCATTTCAGAGCTGATATGGTTTGGCTGTGTCCCCACACAAATCTCGTTTTGAATTGTGATACCCACAATCCTCACACGTCAAGGAAGGGACCCAGGGGGAGGTGATTCTATCATGGTGCCGTTTTCCCCATGCTGTTCTCGTGATAGTGAGTGAATTCTCATGAGATCTGATGGTTTTATAGGCATCTGGCATTTTTCCTGCTTGCTCTTCTTTCTACTGCAGCCATATGACAAGGTCCAAGCTTGCTTCCCCTTCAACTTCCATCATGACTGTAAGTTTCATGAGGTCTCCCCAGCCATGTGGAAATGTGAGTCAATTCAACCTCTTTCCTTTTTAAATTACTCAGTCTCAGACAATTCTTTAGCAGTGCGAAAACCTGCTATCTTAATATCCCTCAATACTGTTAGTCATTTCATAAATATTTAGCTTCTCCCATATGCCACAGTTAGTTCTAGGTGCTATGGATGAACAAAAAAGAGTTTTACTTCTGAAAGCTGACAGATATTGTTGATTTTCAAACAACAAGTTATTTTTCCACAATTTATTTTACAGTTAAAAATATCACCGATGCTACTTATTTTAGTGACTGCTTTTCTCCTGTGAATGTGAGTCAAGTCTGATAACTTTAGTTGCAATCTATGCAATAAAGTGGGAAAATGACAAAATTCCTGTCATTTTGTTCAGCAAATGTTGAATTAAATAGCAACACAAATAAATAATGAAGGGCCACAGCCACAGAATAAACAAATTAAATCAGACATAAAATTTAATGAATGCCCTTTCTTTGTTCTAAAAAAATAGCAAATATTTTAAAGATTAACATCGTTTATCTGAGTAATCTTAACTCTGTTTATTTGGCACTCATTCTGAAGACATCATTGGTTTCTGATGTGGCATGCTGGAGAAGTAACTCAAATGGACTGTAAAAGAATAATGTGATCTCTGAGGAATGCTGAAACATTACTGTGTTATTTTTAAGAAGTGTCAACCAATTGTGAAGAACTTCATGTAGGTGTTTTGTTCAAAACTTGATGTGTAACTCACTGGTTTAATGTGTGTGGCATGGAGATAATTTTTCTGGAATGATATGATTTCTCTAAAAAAAAATGACCCCAGGGTGCAATCAATGCACTGTTTCTTTTCTTCCCACATTTTCACAGCCTGTTGTAGAATACATAGTATAAGGCAAACGACAAAACAAAACAACAAAAAAACCTTAGAGTTGTCATTGAAAAAGGATTCAAAATTGTTTAGAAAACTGGCCTTACTTCAAGGAGCACATGTAAACTAGTTATTGCAACTTCTATGGAGAATCAGAAACTTAGTCTGTTTTTTTGTTTGTTTGTTTTTTTTAGTTCTGAAATTCATCTGGCTGTTTCTGATCACATAGCGGGCTAGGTGCCTACATTAATTCTCCAATAAAAACAGAGAACATTTCTGATAAAATATATTTAATAAAATTTTCTTAAGTATATCAATGAACTGACAGTAAACTAGGAAAATCTCAGGTCTGTTATCTAAGTGAAGTTAGGAACTCAGAAAGGTAAGTGGAGAAATGGAACTGGCTTCCTTCCTAACCACATTTCTTGATGGCCTCACAGGGACAAGAAACAAATTCAAGGCACATATCTCAGATGAGAAGTCTAATAAGAGGACATTCCTCTCCCATAAAAGTATGATGTCAGTTGGTTCTGTAAAGGTGAGCCAAAATCAAACCTTCCCTCCTCACCTTACTCCCCAAGGAAACAAGGATAATCAACATTGTTGGACATAATTGCTGTCCTGGGAAGAGAGAAAGCACATAGCTAACAGCTGAGAATATGAATTACAATCCAACGCTCAGGCTCAATCTGTACTAGAGGTTCAGTGCCGTAAGACAGGAAAAGAAAGGACTGGGGAAAAAAACATTGTCATTATTTGCAGAAGATATAAATATACATATAATAGTAAAAAGTTTATAAATTACTAGAATTAAGGAAAAAATTAATAATGTTACTAGATTTAAAATGAATCCATTTTAAAGAAGCAATTCCAATCCTATATAATCTAGTAGTTTTGTTTGTAATGGCAAAAGAAGTGTAAACAATTCATGTCAACCAAAAGTGAAGTGAACAAAAATTTTGGTATAGGCAAATATTTGAATAAAGTGCAGTGGCAAAACAGAAGTAATAGCAGCTATACATTGTCATGGATGAATCTCACAAATGTATCCATGTATATGAGCAAATGGAGCAGGTCATAGAAGACCCTAATTTGTATAAATAGGGATTCACTTATACAACATCAAAAACAGGCAACACTAAACAACTTATTGGTTAGGAATACAATCTTTGATGGTACAAATATAAAGAAAAGTAAAAGGATTCTTATAAAAGAAAAGACACTAAATAAAACTTTGACAGAAGAAATTTTGAACTCTATCTGGCATTGAATTTCACTGAAAGTGCTTTGAGGGTTTCCTCTTTGATACACACGTTGGGAAGATTCTGGTCCAACAGAGGATCTGAATTTTACCTGTTAACCTTTTTACATCCTTACTTGTTGTCATTTCATAATACAAAAGTGTATTTAAATATGATTTTATTTTTAAAAGTAATATATGCCTACAGTCTAAAAAAGCAAATAGTACAAGGTTTCTAATCAACAAGCCCTAATCCTCGGTCTTAGCTCTCCCCATCCATGAGATGTGATTTTAATTAGAGACAAGCAATTTCAATTCTTAGCTTTTTTTCTCCTTTCATTTACCTCTGTATTTTTATTTAAAAAATTATATGTATGTTTATATATATATATAATTTAAAAATATGCATTGGTAAACACTGGGGTCTCATTATATTGCCCAGGCTGACTCCTGGACTCTACCTATCCTCCTGCCTCAGCCTCCCAGTGTATCGGGATTACAGGCATGAGCCACATGCTTGGCCCCCTCTGTATTTTTTAGTTCTACATGGTATACTGGTATTTCTTGATTTTTTTCAATTTCAAGCATATATTGAGTTTCTAATTTAGAAGATAAAAATGTAATACTGTAACACATATGTTCTGTCTTCATTCTGCTTGTATAGTTATATCATGATTTTTAATAAGCTAGATTTATTGCTTTTATTTTTGTGATAGGGAAATACTGTTCACTGGTGAGCCACATAGTATGCTATGATTTTAGTTACTTTTCTGTACAATGTTTGCTTTTCTAGGAACAACATTTGCCTTGTTGTATTGTTGTTGGCTTTGTTTTTCTGTAATCCTATCACTACGTCTCTCTAAACTCTCCAAGATAATTGCAAGCAAGTCATCACAATATGGCCAAATGTTTCAGTTGATCTACCATTTCCCTTTTATTTTGTAGAAAGAATTCCAGAACTATTTTGGCTTCTATTCTATTATGACTACTTTCTGGGTCTGCTATTAAAATCTTTCCCTTTACTGTCATCCAGACAATTCCTTAATTTCTATTCTGTTTTCATTCATTCAACAAATACCCTTGAAAGCTACCAGGCAGTATTATGGATGCTGGCGATAAACTGATGAAAAATAATTATCTACTTTGATGGAGCTAATATCTAATGGGAAAAGCATAACATTAAAAAATATGGTAAGATGTTAAACTGGAAGTTTCCAATAAGGCATGGAGGTACCAAAGTGAAGTAAAAAACCAGTATTAACATTTTCACAAGAGAGAGTTGAGTTCTTGCTCGATCCTTTAACTGCTCAAAAAATAATCAGATTACAGAAAACTTTGTGACGAAGGATCAAGAAAGGATGTTTTGCTTATTTATTTTTTAATATTAGGTGATCAGTAAAGATCTCTCTTTACATTACTGATATTTGGGCAGAAATCTAAAGGAAATCAGTAAACAAGCCATATGAGTATCTAAAGGGAAGAGCATTCCAGTCAGAGGAAATCAAAATTTCAAAGGCTTTGAGGTAAGAAAATGCTTAATGTGATTAGTAATAGCAAGGTCTCTATGGATCAGAAGGGCTTGGCCAAGGGAGGAGAAAGAGTAGATGGAGATTAAATCAGAGAGTGAGATGGTGGCTTGACCGGAATGTGGATCACTGAATGTGATAAGATATGGACGGATTCTGAATATGCTTGTCAGTGGAACTGGCAGGATTTCCTGATAGCTTGGGTGTGATACATGACTGAAAGAGAGAAGTCAAGAATGATTTCAGTGTTTTAGCCTGAGCAACTGGAAATGGCGGTATTTACTGAGATGGGGAAGACTCCAGAGGGAAGAGGAGATAGCATATATTCCAAAGCTTGATTTGGAAATGTTAAACTATAAAAGTCTTGTTATCTATGCTGATGGAACTATCCAGTAGGTAGTTTCATATAGGATAGTACAGTGCAGGTGCAATGTTAGGGACTGGAAATAAAAGTATGGGAGTCACTATGGTAGGCCTGGTATTTTGAAGTCACAGAGCACTAAGTTCTTTTAGGGTATAAGCTGCCTATGTTTGGTGAGCTATGTCTTCCAATTCATTTTTCTCTTCTCAAACAAATAACATTTATCTTTCAGATTAGTTTGCCTTGACATTTCATTAAGCCTATTGCCTATATTCCTTACCAATTGCTTTTCATTTAAGTATATCTGCCTATGTCTGATAAGGCCTGACTTCAGGATATATCCTTACCCATATTCAAAGGATGCATAATCTCTTTTGGTTGTTTCTTGGTGTAGAAAAGAAGCCTGCCTACATTCAGAATACACATAAGGCCTCCACCCAACTCTGTCTTCTTGTTTGTTATGGCTTGACTTAAGGCAAATTCTTACCTACATGAACTATAAGTATTCTTCCTAAAATGTGCTTCCTTGAATAGGATGAGGTGAGATATCAAGCTAAATCTTTGTCACAACTTTCAAAACTTCTTCCCAGATTCATCAGCTTGTGTCTGAGTTGGTAAACCCTAACCTACAGTCTCCACACTTGAACAAACCAAATACTCTGTGATTTTTAACATTCTCTTTGTCCTTGTGAGTTTGTCTTTTGTATTTCTTTATCATTTTAGTGGTGTTTCTGCAAGAAGCAGAAATAAATGCATTTGTTCAAGCTGTCATCTTTAACGGGCCAAATCATTTTTATATCATAAGAATCCAGTAAAATGTTTCTTACAGGGTGTTTCCAGTTATAACAAATGTGTACTATATGGGTAATCTTGCTTAATGGCAAATAATCTTCTTGAAATGATAAAAGAAGGTTTTAAAAATTACACAGTGCTTATTGATGGTAGTCTAACAATACTTTCGATGTTTTACTATAATTTTGCAATCTACTAGAATGTTATGAACATTATTGGGTTATAGTAGTATTGTTTTTATATCTGTATTGGAAAAAAGATTACTTAGCTTTTACAGATAGAAAAACTCAAGTCACCAAATTCTATTACATAGATTACTTCTTCCAATTCAACATCATTTTTAGTGCTCTGCTGTCTTTAAAATGGGTTATTCTAATATTTGTGGTTAGTATCTACAGGAAAAGTATCTGGGAAATGAAAGAATATATCAATTTTATTGTTGAGAGAAATATATGAATAAATTTGAAAACTGCCACTAAAATATTAAATATTACAAAACACAAAGGGTATTTTAAATCCATGGAAAAACTGGCCTGGAAAACAGATTTTGAAAGTAGTAAAGGGCTAAATATAGAGCAGCTGAATAATTTAAATGAGACTATTACAGCTTCACTTAGATGATGTTAAGTATTATATGCCAAGATTAATGGAAATCAACAAAACTACTATCTTTATGTGAACAACTGAGGAACTGAAAAATCTTACAAAACAACTAGTCTTAAAACTTAAAATTGTATGCAGAATGTTGTTGAATTATTTGTATATATGTCTCCTTTACGTGTTAACATGTCTCCCTTACCAGACTGTGAGTTCGTAGGGACAGAAGTCTTACTTATTTTAATTGTTCATTGGGCTTACCATAGCATATAGCAAAGTACCTACACACAACAGATGTATTTTACTGTATATGTTGGAGTAATAGATGGTTAATGATTTTATACAGACGATCAGTGACTCTGGAAGAAGAAACAATGTGTTTGCTTCAATTTTGTTTTCTTTTTGAGTTTTAAATCTAGCCTATGTATAGAAAGCATGGATTCTGTTCCACTCTCTGCCTGCCTCTTTATGTGTGGTCTGCTATTTTACAGCTGTACAAGTGACTAGGTGGGTAAAGGGTAAGTAGTGGTGAAATATTAGCAAGATTGTCATGCCATATACCTAAGTCACTTCCTTCAATTAAACTTTTAATAAAGTTGATACTTTATCTCCAGCTATCTGATTCCTATATCTATCTCTCAGTTTTCAACCTTGGGTGGGAAAGGGTAATGTTTTTTATGGGTTTCTTTTAGCAACTTTTAAAAGATCATTCTTTTTTTATAAAATAAAAGTACAAATGTACATTAATAAAATAGTGTGTTGGGTTTGTAGCAACAGCAAGTGCCTCTGCTTCATTGCCTCTCTTGCTGCGGTTGCCTGGGAGTTTCAGCTTCGTACAGGCAACCGTTATTCAAATGTTTCATTTTTAATCGTCTCGGTAGTTTTCTTATTAATTAATTATAATACAACTATGCCATTATTGATCAACCTATCTACTTTAGATACAATCTGTTGCCCTTCTTTATAATGCATGAGGATTTAATGCACTTATATGATCCCTGTACTAAGGTTTTGTTGGATCCAGCATTGTCTATACTAATATCACAATTGTGGGCAAAGAAATTTCTACTTATAATTATGATACAGACACACACACACACACACACACACATACACACGTGTGTATTGTTTGGTATGCAATGCATTATACATAATTGTATAATGTAAAAAAATGCACAGTATAGACAGTCAATAAATATATATTGAATGAATGTGTATAATTTTGAGTTCAAGTCTTTTCACTTACAATGTCGTGAATACTTTCCCTGTTATTAAACATTCATAGGAAACATTTTTTTAAGTGGTTGACATTAACAGCATATGGCCGAACCATAATTAATTTAACCTTCAACCTATTATGAAATACGTAGAAGGTTTCCGATTTTTGTTTGTTTGTTTTTGAGACGGAGTCTCACTCTGTCCCCCAGGCTGGAGTGCAGTGGTGCCACCTTGGCTCACTGCAACCTCGGCCTCCCAGGTTCAACTGATTTTCCTGCATTAGCCTCCTGAGTAGCTGGGACTACAGGCATGTGCCACCACATCTGGCTAATTTTTTGTAGTTTAGTAGAGATGGGTTTCACCATGTTGGTCAGGCTGGCCTTGAACTCCTAACCTCATGATCCGCCTGCCTTGGCCTACCAAAGTGCTGGGTGTATAGCCACTGTGCCTGGCCAAAAGTTTCCAATTTTTTAGTGTTACAAATAATCTGTCTGCAAACATCTTTATAATTAATTATCAACTGCATAATCTCATTCTTGAAGCAGATTCCTAGAAAGAGAATTACTGAATCAAAACTTCCTGATCCATATTGCCAGTTCCTTTCCAGGAAGATTTTGCTTCTTTGCATTTCTGACAGCACTGTAAAAGAGTAATTATTTTATTCCATATTATTTATCCTTAAACACATGTATGCTCTAAAACTGCTAGTTTTGTAGCTCTCACTTGAGATTTTTGATTACCAGTATTGCTGAAGATTTATTCATATGTCCATTATTTATTATTGTATAAAATTTAATTTTTTTTTCAGTTTAATATTTGGGTCTATAACTAATTTGAATTTTTAACATTTCAGAGAAGTTTTTATGAGTTAGTTTATTTCTCTATTTTATCATTATTGGCAATTTTTTACATTTAAAAATATCCTTTAAAAAGGCAATTTTAAGGATTAAAAATCTTATTAGAACTTCACAGTGAATTAAAAATTAGCTGCATGGCTACTTGTATTTATTTTGCCTTTTAATATATTATGTAAGCAACAGAATTTTAATAACATCTTTTATGTATCAGTAAGAATTCTCCTCAGAAATAGTGCTATAAAACTAGCTTAGGAAAATAAAAAATTGTAGGTACTGAAATTTATATAATTTTCTTTCTTTGTGTTTTTGTTTTTGATTTTTTGAGATGGAGTCTTTCTCTGTAGCCCAGGCTGGAGTGCAGTGGTGCAATCTCGGCTTACTGCAACCTCTGCCTCCCAGGTTCAAGCAATCTGCCTCAGCCTTCTGAGTAGCTGAGACCATAGGTGAATGCCACCATGCCGGAATAATTTTTGTATTTTTGGTAGAGAAGGGTTTCACCATGTCGGTCAGCTAGTCTCGAACTCCTGACCTTGTGATATACCACCTTGGCCTCCCAAAGTGCTGTGATTACAGGCATGAGCCACCATGCCTGGCCAAAATTTGTATGATCTTAAGGAGGGATGGTTTTTATAAATTAGAAGGGCAGTGGCAATGTTTATCATACTTACGTGTTAAATGATTGATAATCATCATGTTAATCTCATACTTTATTTCCCATTGTCTGTTCCACTTAGTTTTGCCATTGGACTGGGTGATGTGTGAGTACTTTGTGGTTAAAAGAAAAATGCTTATAGTAACATATGATCAGGAACAGTAAGAAGGAAAGATAGCAAGGTTTTTCCATTACTGCAGTGAGATAATAAGCCTTTGGATTATTAACAAAGTTCCATGTGGTAGCAGTTGATTGACTCAGGCTGTATCACCTGCCTGTATCTGCTGGCCTCGGATTGGCAGAAGGAGAATCTTCCTAATGTGGCTTCAGAAATGAAAGGCATAATCGGATATCCCAAAACTTGTGATGGGGTAGGATCCTGGACAGTAAAAAGGATTATTAACTACATTGACTTTGCTAGCTAAAAAATTTTCATTGGCGCCACAGTCTGCATGATAAATTTTTATTCTTCTGATATAATGTATAATCCTAGTCTCTAGAAATCTAGATAACCATTTGCTTTTGAGCATTAACTACACAAAGATTCCTTAAACCCATTTCTCAACTGAACACTAATACTTGTGCTAGTCAGATAAGGTATGAATCTAGAAATTTATTACTAGTGTCAAGTTGGGCATGAATTGATACTATTTTATAAATATTCTGGTTTAAACTTTTAGTTATACTCTATAAACACACTAATTAAATGTTATTTAAAGTAATTCAGTATTTAGTATACCATTTTTAGAGTTAAATTTGATTTTAAATTAAAATTGTTTAAATTAAATTAAGTATTTAGTATACCAAAAATTGTCTCAGAAAAAATAATAGTTTTAATAGCCAAATGTGTAAACAACCCAAATATTCATTAAAAGTGAATGGATGAATAGTTTGTGGCATGTCAATACGATAGAATACTACTAAACTGTATATAAGAAAGAACTATTGATATACACACAACGTGGATGAATCTCAAAATAATTATGCTGAATGAAAGAAGCAAGACAAATAATACATATTATACGTTCCACTTACATCTAATACTAGAAAATGCAAACTAATCTATAGTGACACAAAGCAGATGAGTGGCTGACAGGCGACAGTGAAGGAAGAGTGGGGAGGAATGGGAAGTTCAGATTACAGTAGGGTTCCAGGAAACTTTTGGGGTGATGGGTATATTCATTATCTTCATTGAGCATTAGTTTCACATGCATATACATATGTCAAAACTTATCAAATGATACACTTTAAATATGCAAAAAAGCAAAGAAATATGTGATAATTCTTCATTGTTACTGGCAATATAAAACTATAAATAGTGCTGTGTACTAATTTATGTATGCATTTTTTTTGGTTTTGAATTTTATTTCTTTCTCATAGGATTATATGTTTATTTAAATAAATGCTTTTATTGAAAGTATTGTATATTTACAGAACTCGCTGGCCTTATTTTTATTTCATGAGTTTAACATTTCTTGGTTATAAACATGTCTATCAATATGACTTCACCACCATACAATTCATCTATGTAACCAAAAACCACTTGTACCACGAAAGCTATTTAAAAGTTAACATGGCTATCAATGTGAAATTATACACTGGCCACTAGAACTAAATAAAAACAAAGAAATATTATAAAGAATCTATGAATGATATAATTTACTATTTGTTTAGCATATCCTCATATACATATAATATAGTATTATATACATATATTATAAACAGTGGCAGTAAGATTAGAAGACAGATACAGATTGGAGAGAAATTCAGGAAGCAGAATCAATAGCACTTGGTGATAGACTGGATTTGGGAGTTGAAGTAGAATAAACAATGAAAAATGACTTTAGAGCTGCTTTTACTTTGGGAACTGGTAGATAAAGTGTGGATAGTGGGAAGAGGTTTAGGAATAGTGGAGACAACTTTGATTTTAGAAATGATCACCAGTAGCTGGTGAGTTTGGCTTGTGGATTTAAAATATTTTTTTGAAATGGGTAGTTATGGGTATGTGAATTGATAAGAGATCAATGTCAAAGGTGAAAAATTAGGACTCATAAGCAGAATCTGGCAAGTTGAATGAGTAAAATAAAATTCAGCCAGTCATCTGTCTGTGAGAGTTTTAATTGAGATCTGACTTAGCTGTGTCCATAGGCGATCAACTTCTTTTCCAGAATATATGTTGCTATTTACCATGGGAATGGTAGATTGGCTATCTCATCTTCAAAACCACCCTCCATCTCCTGTGTTGTTCTCCTGTTCTGTAAAGGCTGCGGCACTATCCATGACATTTTCAGACTCACTTGAAGCTAGTGTTCTGCATGTGGATTTGATCCTGCAAATTAAGCATATTTACACAATTTAGAAGGCAGAAGTTTTATGCCTTTTCTTGGTTGTGTATATGCTGGAAAACACAGTCATGGAAATGTGACTGTGTTTTCTGTAGCAGCCTTTCATACGGTTATCTCCAGCTTCCTATGTTTTGGGAAGTAATTTCAGTAGAGATGGTGGCCATATTTCAGTACTTGATAAGCAGCTCTATGGGCTATGATGGGGATTTGTACTGATCACAGAGGCTTCCAGACCCAGGCCTCCTATCCCTGAATTTGGCTATTGCCCTTTATTCATAAATTTTATATTTCTGCAGTAGCATAGTATTGCTACTAGAGGGTCAGTTTTGTAGTGCTCTGGCAGTAATTTCTTGAGGCTCAGTTTAGAGCCTTCTTCTTTGGTCTTTCTAGCAATTTCATAAACTGAATTCCTGTACTGCTTAAAATACTTAGACTGGTTTTTGTTTCCTGAACTGAATAATATCTGATCTAGCCAGTAAATAATAATGTGTACAATTTGGGGAAAGCCAGGATATTACCATAGGCATATATGGCAGAGACTGCTGGCTATCTACCAATATCCATTCTGCCTTTCTTCTCTGAGTCACTGAAGATCCTAGTTTTATTATTCAAGCAAAGACTCTACTTTTTAGCCTCTGCACTTACATGTGTTCATATAAGTATGCTTGGCCGTCACTTTTTTGGTGGGGCCTTTGCCTGTTTATCTTTTCCACTGGGTAAGAAGCAGATGTACTGGTGAAAGCTGGAGAAGCCATCCTGGATCCAAAGATGAAACATCATTGTTGATGGCAAAGCCGTTCTACCAGAATGGGACCGACCAGATCTGGATCCATACATAAGGGATACATAAACTGCTATCTTTCTGAAGCTACTATATTTTTCGGTCCCCCCAACTCCCTGCCTGTTTTTTCTAGCCACTTAGACTGTAATCTAAACTAAGATATAAGTGAGCTACAAAATTTGAGCCCAAGTCTGAAAATGTATGTTACTCTATTAACAACTGTTAATTAGTTTAATGAGGTAGCACACATAATATGTTTATGGGAATTAGACTCGAAATAGCTCAGGCCGGGCACAGTGGCTCATGCTTGTGATCCCAGCACTTTGGGAGACTGAGGCAGGCAGATCACTAGAGGTCAGGAGTTTAAGACCTGCCTGGCCAACATGGTAAAACCCCATCTCTATGAAAAATACAAAAAACCCCATCTCTATGAAAATTAGCCAGGTGTGGTGCCATGTGCCTGTAATCCCAGCTATTTAAGAGGCTGAGGCAGGAGAATCGCTTGACCTGGGAGGTAGAGGTTGCAGTGAGCCAAGATGGTGCCACTGCACTCCAGCCTGGGCGACAGAGCAGGACTCCATCTCAAACCAAACCAAAACAGAAAGACTTGGAATAGCTCATCTGTAATTCTTTTTTTTTTTTTTTTTTTTTTTGAGACGGAGTTTCGCTTTTGTTACCCAGGCTGGAGTGCAATGGCACGATCTCGGCTCACTGCAACCTCCGCCTCCTGGGTTCAAGCAATTCTCCTGCCTCAGCCTCCTGAGTAGCTGGAATTACAGGCACGCACCACCATGCCCAGCTAATTTTTTTTTGTATTTTTAGTAGAGATGGGGTTTCACCATTTTGACCAGGATGGTCTCGATCTCTTGACCTCGTGATCCACCCGCCTCAGCCTCCCAATTATACAAAAAGACTTGTGGCTGTAGGCTGATAACATGCCCTCAAGTCACAGTCAGGTAAACAGAAATTAAAAATTTTGTTAAGACAAGTCTCCTCTCATAAACCTGACCTCTTTTTCAGGCAACATCTCAGGTAAAGACACTCCATCTACCCATTTTCCCAAACCAGAAGGCCAGAACCCAGTTTCCCTGCCTCTCCTTCACATCCACATTTATCCTAGCCTTATGCAGACCTTCAGTGCCTTGTAGATAAAAATCTTGCTTTCATTCTCTCTTCTTTATCACCACCATCCATCACTAACCCAGTCCACATCTCATCCTCTCTCTCCAGGATGACTGTGAGACCCCTGTCTCCATTTACTCACTAATTCCCAGGCACTTAGAAGTCTTCCCCATGCACAGATTGTGCTGAGCACAGGAAGCCCAGGAGACAAAGGAGCAGGCTGACTGATCTGCGTTCCTGGTCTGCTGAGACCCAGAGACAAAGAGATGGACAATGACCACAAGCGTGTGAGTGAGGAGGCGAGCCTGGGTTCTGTGCAGGTACATGTAGGGATTTGTCCCACACTCAGACATTCTGGAGCAGGGCTGGAGACTTCATTTGTGCAGGGGCATGAGGAGGCATTGAAAAATGAAAATGTGGAGTCCCTTGTTCACAAAATAGGGAAAACTAAATGGTACTGAAATAAAAAACCTTTTCTTTCCCTTTGTTCTAATAATTTACCATTGCTATTTGCTATTTAAGGTCATTCTGAGTAAAGAAAATTTTAATTTTAAATTTTTAGCTGAATTCTATTCATCTTCATATTGTGCAGTGCCAATTTTAAATACAAATATGAGTATTATATTTCTATGGAGAAACACTGAAATTACACAATTCATATTTTGCAGCTCATAGCATGCATATACATTTAGTTCTTATCAGAACAGTAGAAATGCTGTGTAAAACTAAATCAAGGATTTTTATTTCACTTCTTAATAGTGGCAAGGATACTGCCTTCAGCTTACTGGTGAATAAGGAAGAAGTGAAAGAAAGGAATTATGGCTTTTCCTGTCTTTCCCTATCTTTCCATGCCATTATTTTTGGCGTAAAGCTTGATTAATATAGGAAAATAAAATGAGTAAGAAAAGGTATGACTAGGGTCATTAGTCTCTGGTGTTATTCACAAGGTCACTGCCTTCTTTCTGCATTTGAAGCAGACCTCACATGTTAAGTGTGGTCTCCTGCAGACTCAGTTATAGATATACATGATGATCTGTTATGGCCTGGAGTTCCACTGACCTGTGCATCCTAGGGGCACTGGAATATTATGTGTACAGCATCATCAACTTCTCTCCTGTGCTTGTGTTCCTGTTGTGCAATCCTTCCAAAACACAAGTTCAAAGATATATAGTATTAAGATTCAAGGCAGACCTAGCAAAGCATTAAGCTTGGCACAGAGTCCTTCTGAGTGCCGGGCCCCCCATGACTGCACAGATTATACCTCTATGAAGCAGTCCTCTAGTCTTAACTGCAATCCACTGGAAATTCAAGGTTAAACGACACCACAAGGACACAGTCCACAAATCCAGGGCACAGGGCGCTGAAGAATCAATGACCTGACTGCTCCAACCAGCCAGTGGGGAAACAGGCGGGAGGAAAGGCTGAAACAGACTCAATCAAATGAAATGCAAACTTGTTTGGCTCCTGACTGAAATAAACCAACTGTGAAAACACATTTCTGGACAGTTAGTGAAATTTGGATGTGAACTGGTATTCGATGCTATAAAGGAAGTCCTTTGAATTTAGTTAATAGTGAAGAAAAATCATATATATAGTGGTTATGTGGATAATAGACCTGATCTATGAAAGATGCAGGCCAAGGTATTTATAGATCAAATGATAAGATGTTTGAGGTTTAATGAATTTCAGAAAAAAGGGGGGAATAGTTGACATAAAATTGGCAAAATATTGAAATATTTTGAATCTGAGAGGTTCATGATTTTATTCTTTATACTTTTGTAAAGTTTTAAAAATGTTTTGTAATGGAAAGAAGGAAATGTGTGTGTGTGTGTATAAAATTGTCATTGTATATTTGTTAAACAATTATTTTCTTTGTTTATAGCAAATTCTGTTTTCTACACCAAATTATTACTTCTCTCTGCAACAAATTATTAAACAGTTAACAAAAACATTTGAATTCTATGATTTATGCATGAGAACGTTGGCATGAAAATAATTTTCTGCAACTTTGTGTTCTTTTCATTTCTTAGAGCAATATGGAAAATTTCCCAGCACATAAGATATTTTAATGTTTTTCCTAAAGATGTAACTATATATGGGTAAGTGGCTAATTATTCAAGTGTTTGTTTAGTAACAAATTCAAGAGAAATCCTATTTTTATTGAAAATTCTATCAATAAAATTATTTGTGATAAATTAATTTCTCCTATAACTCTTTTAAGGAACATGTATGTTTTTCATATATTTTTTCTTACAGTGAAAGAAGAAATTAACATGCACACACAATGCACATGTAATTTAGAGACCTGTTTAGACATTGAAGTAGATTAAATTTGACTGAACATGGCCTCAAATTAATAAAATTGAAGGAAGGGGAAACTGTATTAAAATCAAGTCTTAAGAAGCAAGGTTCAGTTACACCTGATGTACAGTACTTTCTAGACCACACAAAAAATATCTTCATAGTCAGATTGAATGCTGTAAACATGAGAGTGAATATATTTTAGCCTTGCTTTCAGAGCAGTGAGATTCTTGTCTTGCTGGCATCATACTAAAAGCAGGATTAGGATAGGACATTAGCTCAAGAGGCTTATTTGGAAAATTGCTTAGGCCAACAATTTAGGAGGGATCAGTAAGTGAGCTCTGTAATAAGGAAACATAGTTATCTATACCAATTCAGATTCTTTTTCCAGACATGCAAGAAAACTTTCAAAGCCAAGAACTATATTTTCGGTAATGTCCAAACTCTGACTTTTCAAGAAATTTTTCATCAGTAAGTGTTTGGTTTTCCAATCAAATACCTTCCTGGGAAAAAGCAAAAGTCATTTTAAAATAGGAGATCCCCCAAAATAAAAAGTCTTTAAGTAGAGATGTTAGAGGTTTTATAGCTCCCTAATTTCATTCCAATTTGTTGCCTAGAGAAGAAAAAGCCAATTTCAAAACTTGGAAGATTTGAAATACTTTACTCTCTTATTAGTTTATAAAAGTTGCATCTTGCTAAGTTCTATGAAAACACCCATTCAAAATTGTAGAAATGGGCAAGATGATAAATAATAATATCCAATAGCTGTTGAACACTTTTCCAAAATTCAAGGTCTTTGCTAGGATTTTACATATGTTATCTCACCACAAATCCATGAGTACAAAGTACTTACTATGCTCACAGTCTTTTTTAAAAAAGTAAACATATAAAAAAAAAATTTAGATCATTGACACTGCTACTGTGGCCATATGTCTTTGGGACAAAATTAATTCTTTGACAAGAGTCCAGTGTGTACAGAACAGACATAAGGAAGACCTAGCAGTCTATGACGTGACCAGAAATGCATGTTATTATTGTAAGAACACCATGTGTCAGATAATGGGATAATATCTAATTGATGGAATCAGATTCCACAGCCAATAGTATTCCCTCAGAAATAGACTCCAAAGCAGAGATTCACATGCAGTAGGTTTACTGTGATGTACTCTTGGGAACCATGTCTGGGAAGAGTGTGGGAGAAAGAATTAGGTATGAAGAGAAGTTCAGCTGTAATGCTCTTGCAAAAAAGTCTCCAGACGGTCATAGAGGACTCTGAAGCTGAGATGGTGCTTCAGTGTTGTCCAATGGTTAGATTAGGAATTCAACTTCCTAAATTGAGGGCATCTTATTTAAGGATATGAAAGAACATGTGCAGAAATATTCTCTGGAAAATATTAAAAATATTAAAAACTTTTGAAGAGTTTAAGAACTTTGTTTACTTATTCAAAATTCTCAAAATATTCTAAGTTCAACATTTTTGTGTTTTCCTGTTGAATTAAACTACTTTAAAAAATTATATGACACTCTGTATCCCTAACATCTATTTGAGCTTATTTTTGCTAATATGAGTATAGCATCAACAGCTTTATTTTGGATAATATTCACGTGTTTTATCTTTTTTCCATCTTTTCAATTCTTACTTTTCTAGGTTGTTAGGATTCTAATAAATAGCATAGAGTTGGTCATTTAAAAATCCAGTCTGGCAGTTTTGGCTTTTAAGTGGAGTGTTGAGTTCATTTAAATTTATCAGTGTTTTGGGCCTTTTCTATAATGTTTCTTAGTACATTTTTATTTTTCTTTTCTAATGCTTCCTTTTTCTTTCTTTTTTAAATGTATTGATTGTTTTCTCTGCTTATTTAATTTTTGTCTCCATTTTTTAAATTAAAATTTTCTATTTCTAATTTTCAAGTGGTTACATTTTAAATTTTATCATGTTCATTTAGTCAAGTGTAACATCTTAAACTCTCTTTAGAAAAATACAAGATGCTGAGTGCAGTGGCACATATCTGCAGTCCTAGCTACTTGGGAGTCTACAGGGGGATCATCTGAGCCCAGGAATTTGAGTTTAGGCTAGGTAACATAGTGAGACCCCCGTCTCTAAAAAAAGAAAAAACCCACAAAAATACAAAGATTACAAAACATTTCAACTTATTCTATTTCCTACCTTCTAATAATTGTTTTTAGTATTTTAATACTATGTATTTTTAATCTTCACAAATAGGAATATTTTATAATCATTATTTTATGGCCGAGTGCGGTGGCTCACGCCTGTAATCCCAGCACTTTGGGAGGCCGAGGCGGGTGGATCACGAGGTCAAGAGATCGAGACCATCCTGGTTAACATGGTGAAACCCCGTCTCTACTAAAAATACAAAAAATTAGCGGGGCACCGTGGCACGTGCCTGTAATCCCAGCTACTCAGGAGGCTGATACAGGAGAATTGCCTGAATCCAGGAGGCGGAGGTTGCGGTGAGCAGAGATGGCGCCATTGCACTCCAGCCTGGGAAACAAGAGGGAAACTCCGTCTCAAAAAAAAAAAAAAAAATCATTATTTTATGTAGACAATATTTATTGAATTTTACCTTAAAGCATCCCTCCTCTGTTTTTGCCCTCTTTCCTTCTTGTATCTCAGGTATTCTAAGTGTATTTTCCTTCTTCCTAAAGTTTAATGTTTAGAATAGTAGTTCTTAATCTGTGTAGTTCTATTCTCCCTTAGAAGGCTTTTTGAAATATGTGGGGACATTTTGTCATCACAGTGGCTTGAGGGCACTTACTGGCTTCTGTAGTATGAGACAGGGACACTTAAACACTTTGAAATACACCCAGGACTATCACATACACAAAAGGATTGTTCTGGTTCTTACATGACTCTCAGGGGTTTCAATGGTTCTTTTGGATATTTCATGTAGAAAAAATGCTCTTGATAAGTATCTGAGTCTAGGATCGAACTCCATGTATATAAATAGATACAATGTTTATAAATACGACCTAATTCCATGTATATAAACAAATACAATACTTATAAACATGGAATTAGAAATATAAATATATAAATGGAATATTTGGCACAGTTTTAACACACTGAATTTTTCAGGAATGCAAAACCCATGTAAACAAGGAATTTTGTTCTGAATTTTACCAATAATAGTTTATTTACTATTTCAGAAAATCACATCACTAATGGCTATCTTAGTCTTCATGTCTGAGTTGTCAATACAACTGTCTGTGTTAATTTTAATATGCAGCTGTCACATTGCTGGTAACTCTGTGTACACACAGACATGCAGATATACATATTTGGTTTTAACCATCACCCACAAGTAAAGTTGCAAATATGCCTACTCTGCTAATATTTTTCCCCCTATGCAGTAGACAATCAAGATTTAGCATACATTTCATGAAGTTACATGCTGCTAGAACTGGCAAAGATGTATCATACTTTTGCTTCTGAAAGTAATAGCGTAAACATCAAAGAGGACATGAATCCTGGCTAATATGTGATGTGTACCTGATACTAGGGAAGTAAAATATAAGACTGGATAAAGGAGAATTCATTGACATTGAACCACTCATCAGTGGGACGGCTCCTTACAGCCTGGACATAACCATGGTCTGCTGGATTGATCTAGACTGGTAACTGGATGAGGGACCATGAATATCCACTGCAGCTTCCTGCAGAATAATCTTTGTATATGATATCACATGGTGTTTCTCTGGAATTCAATTGCATCCTACTACTTGCAGGAAAATCTCGAATCCCTTAACGTGCCAAAAGATTAGACCCTTCCAGATGTCACCAATTTACTTCTTTAGCTTCCTCACCTCCTCTTTCTAACCCTATTACCTCAACTGCCTACACTTGAGGCTCCAGTTCTTTGCATGTCCTGTTTGCTCTCTTTGCTTCTTTCCTCAATTCCTCTATTGGATTGAAATGTAATTCTGGGTCTCCACAGCACCTACTAGGCACATTTTTTTTTTCTTCCTAGCGTGACATTTCATTGCACTGTATCGTATTCGTTAATTTCTTTTTCTGTTATTCCGTGAGGGAGGCTTCCTAACTCCTAGCGATTTGCTCCGTGAGGAAAGTGGGAAGGCGTAGGAACTCAATAGGTGTTAGCTGTTAGAGGAAAACAACACTGCAACTTTTCAATACTCTTCACTTTTCACTTGAGGCTCGTCAGGCTACTTTCAGTTTCACTTCTACTATCTTTCTTTTACTGATCACTTTCTCTTCGGACTTTCTTCCCTCCCATCTACAACGCGGCAGCGAGGGAGAGTGACTGTTCCGAACATTTTCTGGGCGCCCCCAGGTCACCTGGTGGCACGTCCTCCCACCGAGGAAGACTCATCAACGAGCTGACGTCACGCGCATCGCTGACGTTGCGTCGTCGGGTCCTCCCATCAGATCATTCCTGATGTCTCTTGTGTTGTTAGTCGGGAGAGCCTGAGGTCTGTTGGTACTGAAGGCTAGCAACGACGAGTACCAGAGGCGAGACCTCGCGGACCCCTGGTTCCGCAAAGTAAGGCGACTCGTTTTCCGAAGTGACGCGCGGGCAGGTGAGGGCCCACCCACAAGCGCTCGCCGCGGTTTCCCTGGGAACGACGGCGCGTGTAGCCTGGGCTGGGTGGGGGTGCGCGTGCGCAGTGCGCGGGTTTTTGCTCGGACCCGAAGTAACGAGAGTGGGCGTTTGATTCCCACAGGGATGGCCCCTTTCTCCAGCGAGGACCAAGCGATGGTTCAGGCTATGCTGAGGCAGCTGTTCCAGAGCGTGAAGGAGAAAATCACGGGTGCCCCCTCCCTGGAGTGTGCCGAGGAGATTCTTTTACATCTGGAGGAAACTGATGAAAATTTTCACAAGTAAAATTGCTTTTGATGTCTTAAGCCTACAATATCATTGGTCAAGAGAAGGGTCGATAATATTAATTTGATTATTGTTGTTAAAATAGTGCCCGACTTGGAGGTTTATGTTTTATTTGCCAAAACGTCGAATTTATTTAACATTTATTCTTATTTCCTAAAGCTTCTGCCGCCTCTCTCTGTCTCTATTTTTTTGAGGGGGAGTCTCGCTCTGTCGCCCCTGCTGGAGTGCAATGGGACGACCTGGGCTCACTGCAGCCTTCGCCTTCCGGGTTCAAGTGATTCTCCAGCCTTAGCCTCCCGAGTAGCTGGGATTACAAGTGCCCGCCACTGGACCCGGCCAATTTGTGTATATTTAGTAGAGACGAGTTTCACCGTGTTGGCCAGGCTGGTCTTGAACTCTTGACCTCAAGTGATCTGCCGGTCTCGGCCTCCCAAAGTGCTGAGATTACAGGTGTGAGCCACCGCGGCTGGCCGCCGCCCTCATATTTTTACTGCTACAACCAGCATATCCTAATAATCCATTCCCCGAGGCTCACCTGGGCAGCGCAGTAATCTGTTTGAAAGAATACTCACCATTTCAAGGGATTCCTGTACTTTATTAAAAGCGATTAGTTCCAGCGATCTTAGCTCCTTTGCTTACATTTTTCAGTGGCTGCACAAATTATTCACACCGAGCACTGCAAAGGGAATATGGAAGTGAGATCATTAGTTTCCTCTGGAATAGTTTTTTAAGTTTCTCTAAAGGGGTAAGCCACATAACTAAATGTCTGTGATACATGTCAGAAATATAAGTGACAGAGAAGGGGGACAGAATGCTCTGCTCATGGGAGCAGTAGGGAAAAGACGTTTAATGAGTGAGGTGCCATTTGAAGTAGAGCTTGAAAATCTTTGGAGACCTATGTTTTTCTTTTAATTTGGTTCATATAAAGTCTACCTCCAGGTGCCTCCATTCATTACTATTAGTAGTATTTTTAATCTAGTGTTTGCATTTCATTTTGATCTGACAGAGACGACACTGGAAATTTTTTCTAGTTACACTACCTTTACCGACTCTTGAATATTCTTGGGTACCCTGAAGTTCTACTTATCTGGAATACCTACCAATATTATATGTGCATCAGGGTATTTTTGAGTTCTTTAAAATTCTATGCACACGTTTGTGTTTATTTGCAGTTTTATAGGGGAGTATTTACAGTTTTTACTACTTTCTCAATTGAGTTTTAAAACGTGGAAGGAATCTTCATTAATAAAAGGTTTCTAATTTCTCTAGTATTTCTGATTATATGTATGATTTTTTTTTTTTTGAATTTCCATGATTTTCTTCTTTATTTTCTCATTAAATTTGCTATTAATACCTGTTATTAGATGATAAGGTTATTTATTCTGGAGCTACAGATTTATTGGTTAGCTACAGATTTATTAAAGAGTGGATTACAGAAAAATTAGAACTTTTTCAAATATAGATTGGGTGATTAATGTTTTGTAAGCTCATGCAATGATAATTTACCTCACACATCCACGTCGAGCGTTGTTTGGGATTTCATTTCTGGTTTTTATTTTACATGAGGTTGTTTAAATAATCTGTAAATTACTGAGTAAGTTTTTGCTATGACCATATTCTGGGAATTTGGCCATTTCATCTAGATTTTCAAACTTATTTTTATAAAGGTTTTCATGAATATCCTGTTATCTTTTGAGTATTTCCAGTATCTGTAGTCATGTTCCTTTTCATTTTTTATTTGTCTTCCCACTTTTGCTCTTCATCTGTTATGCTAGAAGTTTATTTTATTAGCCTTTTCAAAGAACCAACTTTTGGCCTTTTCTCCTCCCTTCTGTTATGTAGACACATATATTATTTTTTGTTTTATTAATTTCTGCTCTTTTTTTATGTGGGAAATCTTTAACCTTATTGTACTGGATTCTAGCTTATTAATTTGAAACTCTTTTCTTTTTTAGTAGAAGCCTTTAAAGCTACACCTTTGTCTATAATTATTGCTTTAGCTGTATCCATTTAAAAATGTTTTTTCAAGTTAAAATTGGATCATTGTAGTTCCTCTCAGAAGTCTAATGACTCTTGTAATACTGTATTTACTCTTCAGTAGTTAATTCGGTAGATTAAATAAATGCTTGTTGAATGACATGCACAATTAATAGTTACTATTTACTAAAGCCATTTACTTGTGGCCTGCCTAAAAAAACAATACAGACACACTCAAATTATAGCTAGTTTAAAAGTAAGACTTGGCTTAGAATCCTAAAAGTCATTTTTAGTCTTAAAAATAGGATAAATTCAAAATATCTTAGCTGTGCTAGCCTGAGATCTGTGTCTTAGGAGGAGGGAACTCTTATGTGCGGAAGGAAAAGAGGAGCTGCTTAACTGGCATTTTCATGAATTTACAATTTCAGAGTTGGAAGGGATTTTAAAGGTCAGTTATTTCAGGTGCTCATATTTTCATTTGTCTTTCTTTCAGTGACCTAACTCTCCTTCAACACTTAATGTTCTAGAGTCACTTAGGTGTGTTTTCCTTTCCAAAGTGTTTATTTCAGAATTATTCATTTTTCCATCTGTACTATTAGAACATTGATTTCTTAAATCCAAGTGATGTTGGACTGTAATTATCAACAAAAATAATCTCATTAAAAAACTTATAGGGGAGACTGGGTGTGGTGGCTCATGCCTGTAATCCCAGAACACTGAGAGGCCAAGGCAGATGGATCACTTGAGGTAAGGAGTTCAAGACTAGCCTGGCCAACATGGTGAAACCCTGTCTCTACTGAAAATACACAAAAAAAATTAGCCGGACATGGTGGTGGACTCTGATAATTCCAGCTTCTTGGGAGGCTGAGGCAGGAGAATCCCAGCACTTGAAAGTTGCAGTGAGCTGAGATCGTGCCACTGTACTCCAATCTGGGTGACAGAGGGAGAGACACTGTCTCAAAAAAAAAAAAAAAAAAGGCTTACGGGGAAACTGTTACTGGACTGTTAACATTTTTGTAAGAAGATGGTTTTAAGACAGTTGATGTAATTTCAAGCAGTATAATAAAGCGAGGGAAAATATCAGTTGGGGAGAAACTAAAGTGTAGGCAATACAGCCATATCTAGGCATTCATTCTATGGGACAGCTAACATACTGTCTCTGCTTTTCATAGGCACTTTTCTTTTTCTGTTGTAAACTGTACATACTCTCTAAGAGATCAAAGCTCTTATATTTTTCTCTAAGAATGGCAGCAATGATTTGAGGCCTGGTGGGAGAGAAGAGAGAGGAGGACATTGGTTTCATTATGTGTGTTTGTGTTGTGTAAATTTTTAAGTGCAGACTGGCTCCCTATAAAGCAGCATTGCTTTTCAACCTTTGCTGCACTGGAATCATCTGGGGGCTATTTAGAAAAATACTGATGCTTGGTCCTCACCACAGATGAATCAAATTTCCTGGGGGTTCTGGACGAGGAGAAGTGGTAGAGGCTGGGCCTTGGTTTTAAATCAAAGTTTTCTGTGTAAGTCTAACATGCAGTTAGAGTTGAGACCTTAGAATTAGAGCATAGTTACTGGCATTTCAATGAGAAATGGTGTTTTATTGTTTTTTAAAGTACCTACTAATTCTAATAATTTTAACAGTCTCTAATGCAGAGGCTCACCTTTGTAGCCTTCTCACTTGATAAGTTTTTGATACAGAAGGACCACAGTAATACTGATTGAATTGGGTATTACTCTTTGTTTTACAGAAGAATTTACCAGGGACTTTTTAATCAGGAAACTCTAGTATGTTTAAGTGGTAACTTCAGGAAAATATTCCTTCTGGGCTGGGCTCAGTGGCTCACGCCTGTAATCCCAGCACTTTGGAAGATCTGGGTGGGCAGATCACTTAACACCAGGAATTCAAGACCAGCTTGGACAACATGACAAAACCCTGTCTCTACAAAAAATATAAAAATTAGTTGAGTACAGTGGCACGAGCCTGTAGTCCCAGCTACTTAACAAGGCTGGGGCGGGAGGATTTCTTGAGCCCAGCATGTTAAGGCTGCAGTGAGCCTAGGCAACAGAGCAAGACTCTATCTTAAAATAAAATAAAGTAAGAAAATATTCTTTCTGTAAGGTGATACACCTGTATGGAGAAATTACCAAGAATCATGTGTGCTTCTAGAATTAATGAAAGAATTCCTTGTAACTGTTTATCATGAGCCAAAAGCTTATTTTTTTGGCCTGAAAAGTTGTAGGAGATGTAAAATACTCATTCTTTATACTCCATGGCCTTTTATACACTAATGTGATATATAAGCTTAAGTTTGTCATGTAACAAATTCTGTGATTCTGAAATATAACCTATTTTAAGAATTCCTCATGTCAGCATTATAACCACTAATTATAATTCATAACCACTAATAAAATACTTTTAAAAAACATTAGTGATAATTATTTCCATATATGATTGAATATTTCTTTTATAAATAGCTGAAAGGATGACTTTTTTGAAACAAACTTGTACCAATTAGGTTTTTTAATATCCTTACGTTGTAAGGGTAACTTCTGTACCTCTCCATATTTTTTATAAACATTCTGAACGTGTTAGAAGTTTATCATAGAAAACATTGCATTTTCTTGGAAAATATAGGTAAGAAGTCTGGAGAAAAAAAATGGAAAAAGTGAATGTTCTTTTACTCTACTTGGTAATTTTTCTATGTAAATGTGAAGAATTTCAAATCATCAGCTACTAGTGATGAATGATCAGATACATTGCTGTGTATTTTAATTGAGCTGCTTCTGAAATGTGGTGAGCTCCACTCCACATGTCTTTTTTTTATTAACAAATAGCTGTCCTCTTAGGTTTTAGTGTCCCTCTTTGAAGAATATTTTGTAAAAGATATTTTGCATTCATTTAATAATAGTGTCATTGGAACCACATTTTTATTTTTTTCTCATTAAATTCTAAAGTAACAAGGTTAGTCAAATGTATGTATAGTATCTTCAGTGAGAAAAATGTCAAAGTATATGAAAACACTATTATATAATAAAACATTTTAATTTTAGGATTATCCTCACCATTAAGTAGTGGACACCTGAAATTTAGTAAGGTCAGGTGTTTTGCCTAAGGTTGCAAGATTGGTCAATTTAAACTTCAGAATTTAAACATGAAGCAAACCTGCTTCATAGATTATTAAAAGAAGTATAACAATTATAAACTTGTTTATTCATTGTACAGACTATATCTTTTTAAAAACTGTAGCGATTGCTCATGCCCGTAACCCCAGCACTTTGGGAGCTGGAGGTGGGCGGATCGCCTGAGGTCGGGAGTTCAAGACCAGCTTGATCAACATGGAGAAATCCCAAAATACAAAATTAGCCAGGCATGGTGGCACATACCTGTAATCCCAGCTACTTGGGAGGCTGAGGCAGGAGAATTGCTTGAACCTGGAATGCTGAGGTTGTGGTGAGCCAAGATCTTGTCATTGCACTCCAACCTGGGCAAGAAGAGCAAAACTCTGTCTCAAAAAACAAACAAAACAAAATAAAAAACTGTAGTAAAAGCAGTTATTAGAAAATTTTAAAATGAATAATGAATACTAGTAGACTTTAATTAAAATAGAAATAGGTGGAAGTTGTATTTATTGTAACCCATGTCAGTCAAAACTATATTATTCCTATTGCAGTCTTGATATTTTAAGCACAATTGGAATATGTGAAATCTGAAAATGTTAACAGCCTGCTTAAAGATCTGAAAGGATAGGACCTAAATTGTAGCAGAATTGATTTAAATTCGACGTAGTAAGGATATTTTTAAATAGGTTATTAAGCATGGTATAGATTTTTCAGAGAGATTTTATATTTCTTGAATAGAAATTTTAAACATACAGAACATTCACCAGTATCTTTACTGACTAGAATTTTGTAATTCTCGGAGACAGAGGGTATAGAAAGGTCAAAGTAGCATCCTGCAGGCCATATTTGGTCTGTGGACACGTTTACTTTGACTACATTAAAAAAGAAGAAGGAAAGCATCATTTCAAAATTGAGCGATAACGTTTAAAAGTCAGTTTTCTTTTTTTTTTTTTTTGAGACGGAGTTTCGCTTTTGTTACCCAGGCTGGAGTACAATGGCGCAATCTCGGCTCACTGCAACCTCCGCCTTCTGGGTTCAGGCAATTCTCCTGCCTCAGCCTCCTGAGTAGCTGGGATTACAGGCACACGCCACCATGTCCAGCTAATTTTTTGTATCTTTAGTAGAGATGGGGTTTCACCATGTTGACCAGGATGGTCTCGATCTCTTGACCTCATGATCCACCCGTCTCGGCCTCCGAAAGTGCTGGGATTACAGGCTTGAGCCACCGCGCCCGGCCTTAAAAGTCAGTTTTCTAGCTTTCCTTAAAACATTAACAGGTTAACACCAGGCTCATATTTCTTAGAGACAAGTTGCTGGAACTGTGTGGAAGCCTCGCTTTAGTTGGGGCATGTCTTCATCTCACCACAGCCTCTATCCATTATCTCTCATATATGGCTAGCTTCCCTCTGTAGCATCTGACTTTGAAACCCCTGGGATAAGTATAGGGACCTTTTGAAAGTCTTCTTGAGGTGTCCAGGGCTTTTATGCAAAGTAACTAGAATATGTTATACCTCCAGATTATTTTCTAAAAATGATGCATTGGTAATATTTGATTTAAAAATCGGTAGTTACTGTCAATCTTTGGGATGAGATACAGATTTCATCAGAGCTAGTACATAGCACCAGTGCTATCAGGATTACAATGTGGGAAACACAGTACTTAATTTTGTAGAACTGTGTTTTTCCCTGCTCCATTGCAATAATAGTTTTATTTTTTTCGATTCAGGGAATACATGCCTAGGTTTGTTACATGGGTATATTGCATGATGCTGAGGTTTGGGCTTCTATTGATCGTGTTGCCTAAATAGTGCCTTGATAGGTAGTTTTTTAAATTCTTGCTTCCTCCCTGTCTCCTATCTTTTAGAGTCCCAGTGTCTGTTCCCATTGTTGTAACAGTATTTTCTATCCTGGGACGCCATTAGCCACTTTATTTAGTATTTTATGGAGTACTGCCATGAATTCCGATGGTAAAAGAAACAACACAAAATTAATTGTTGGATGAGAATTTGAAGTCTTGGGTACTCTTACCTAAAGAGTAGAAGGCTCACTTGAAGAAATGACTATATTCATTATTTGGGATTGGAGGCCCTCAAAGTTTCTCAGTGGTCCCTGAGTCAGCAGAACACCCTGAGGGTGTAGAGGCAGCCTGGCAGTACTTTCATGGTAAAAGGCCTTTCCACCCCTAAAGACTTTTTTTCTAGAAGATTCTTTTGAAAAGAGCAATAACCTCTTAAAACAAGATTTAACCTTGGGTTCATTTAATTTAGAACTTAGATGAAAACCTAGAAGCATTTTGAATGAGTCTTCTGGAGATATTACTGTGGTTACGGGTAAAAATTATGTCACTAGAAAAAAGCATGAGGTTATTCAAATATCCACAGAGTAGATTTAAAAGTTTTTCAGGATATTTGCTGTTTACAGCTGTTGCTAAATAGTGGAGATTTTTTTTAAAAATTGAATTTTACTTTTAAAATGACAAACAATAATTGAACATATTTGTGAAGTACATAGTGATGTTTCCATTCACGGAGAGTGATCAAATCACGGTAATTAGCATATTCATCATCTGAGACATTTATCATTTCTTTTAATTCAGCATCTTTCTTGTAGGTGTTTGAAACTATATAATGCATTATTGTTACTATAGTCATAGTCATCCTACAGTGGAATAGAACATGAACTTATTCCTCCTGTCTAGCTATAATTTTTTGTATCCTTTAAGAATCTCTCTCTATCCCTTTCTTCTCTGTAGGGATTTTTTTTGATGTGTCTTTTATCTTAGAATTGTGTTTTCTTAGCTTTATTGACTACATTTTGTTAATGTGCTTGTGTTAAATTTCCTTATGGTCTCAATTACAGATATATCCTTTGTGTTGCTTACAGATTGGGCTTTATAACAAAGCATACCCAAGAGTTATACTTCTCAGTTAAATATTCATTTCTTCTAATTGGCTGATAAAAACTAAGAAAGAAGGATAATTTATAATCTTTCCATAGTAGGTATTGGTGGTGAGATGTAAAATTCAACTTCAGAGAGGTGCTTCCTTCAATTTCAGAGAAAAAACTTGGACTATCCCCATCTTCCGTTTGCTGCTAAATATTTCAAGGGTGTGGAGGAAAACACTGGTGTGTCTGACTAATTAACTTTGAACAGGATTGTGAAGGAAGTAGAGTTTTAAGGACCCCTCCGGTCTCCTCTCTCTGTACTTCCTATCACATTCGTTTTTCTCTTTCTTTGCCTGGTAGTAAAAGGCTGGATGTGAGGTCAGAATGGTTTGGTTGAAAGGATGATCCATTCTAGGATTTTTTTTTTTTTTTTTCATTTTTAAAGATGTTTCAAACAAAGCAGTGATACTTTTATGGAATTGAAATATCAGATGTTCTGATTCTTGATTCATTGGGTTCCTGGTTGTGAAGGCATGGTTTTGGTGGAGAACTAAGAGCCTATTTTGACTTATTATGATCATGCACATCTGCCAACTCTGTCTCAGAGCTGACTGTGTGTAGAAGCAGTATGGGGATTGTCAGATATGACACAACTGAGAACATCTTTAGGGTTCTCTTGAAACCTTAATTTTTGAATTCTTTTTCTTACCTGTGTGATTTCACTGTTTTGTATAGAATGTGCAAATATTTGGTTTACAATTGGACATACACAAATGAAATAATAAGTTAATATTTAGTGTAGATAGGAAGTTTCCATGTATATGGGAAGATCTTCAAATAATGTAAGGCAGTGATGAATTACCAAAAGCACAAACTATTTAGATGATGATTAGAGGCTGTTTTCTATGATATTTGATTCAGTGAGCTTTGGATTTTGTTTTTCTTGGACTGTATTTCTGAAAATTAATGTTTGCTATTTCAATCTAATATTGTAGGACATTAGATTTACAAAATAGCTTCATCTTCCTCTTCTGCTCTTCTTAATACTTACTCCCTTATTGCATATAATTTACTAGCTAATCATCGAGTATAAATATTGAACATTTTAAAGTAAATTCAATCAATAATTTAAATATTTAAGTAAATTATACTTTTAAATTTAATATGCCAGTTATAATTTTTGGAGAATAAAATGTTAATTTTTCTCTCAAAATGAAAGAAATTGAAATAATATACAAATTGGTAAAGATCTGAGTATTACATTTATTTCCCTTTTCACTCAATTTACAACTACAAAATACAATATCATTGATATTTTTACATCTTTGGGACAGTGTAGGATTATAGGATTAATGGGAGTAACATGGGCTTTGGAGTAAAGTGACCGAATTGATAGCTTATGAATTTAACAAGGTTTTTTCATGTTTTGAATCTGTGTCTTCATCTATTTTGCTTAACATATGGTAAATAAAAGATTAATAAAGTGCTTAGCACAGAGTTTAGCATGGTAGTCACTTCAAGTTAGTTTATTCCTTTTTTTTTTTTTGAGATGGCGTCTCACTCTGTCACCAGGCTGGAGTACAGTGACGCGATCTCGGCTCACTGAAACCTCTGCCTCCCGGGTTTAAGCAATTCTTCAGCTTCAGCCTCCTGGGTAGCTGGGACTACAGGCGCATGCCACCACACCCAGCTAATTTTTGTATTTTTGGTAGAGACGGGGTTTCATCATGTTGGCCAGGATGGTCTTGATCTCCTGATCTCATGATCTGCCTGCCTCAGCCTCTCAAAGTGCTGGGATTTCAGGTGTGAGCCACTGTGCCTGACCAGTTTATCACTTTCTTATAAGAAGAGCAACATGGTTGGAGGTTTGTTGGGAATATTGAATGCAGCCTCATTTTAGTAGAGATACTCTTCTGAAGAGATTTGATTGATTAGATATTTAAAGTCCAGGCCAAGGAAGCTGTATTTGACCATGAAAGATAATAGGCAGCCGATAATTTCGTTTTAATTCAGCAAATATTTATTGAGGCATTATGTGTATGCATGATATGGTATGAGGTATTGGTATGAGTAAAATGGCTCTAGCTGTGACCAAAATAATAACATCAGTTATCTTGGGAGGCTAATATGACTACAGTGTTTGGGATGAACATGAGCGGGAAGAGAAGAGAGAGAAGTGAGAAGACAAGAAGGCCGCTGCAGTAATCTCTGTGTGAAGTGATATGGCTTTGAACTGATTGATAGAGAAAAAAGGGAGGCAGTGATGAAAGTCAGGGATGTACAGGAAACATTGACATGTATTGGTGTCTGAATGGATATGATTGAGTTGATGGGCAAGGGGTACAGAAGATGCAGACATGAATAAGCATTCCATGTTTTCAGGTTTGAAAGTCTTAAAAAACAATGCTGTTAGTGCCAAAATTGTGCATAGGTAGAAAGAGGAGAGTGCTTTTTGCTGTATACTTTCTTTTTTCTTTTCATGCCTCTTCTCTTTTTCTTATACGAGATTATAGGAAGGATACGAAGCCATATATGGGGGTAATTATAGCATGATGTCATCAGAAATGTGTTAATAGACATTAAATGAATGAGGAATTAACAATGAAAACAAACATTTAGAAAAGATAAGTTCAAATTCACAGCCACTGATGTAGAAAATGGAGAGATAAACCTTTCCCCAGTGCTGTATTTCAATCTAACAAGTGTTTATAAAGTGTCTACTATGTACAGAGTATTTCAGATGATAGACAAGTGGATTTGTTCTGTTGTTACGTCTATAAGCAATGTAGACATCTGGGCTTAGAGGTGGTCAGGAACCAAGTAGACGATAAAGCAGGTCATATAACCGCATCCAAGAAAGTGCTTTGAATGCCGATAGAGAAGGACAGAGTACTTTTGAGTCTTAGGTGAGAAAGGATGTCAGTTGTTGAGAAACAAGGAGAGCTTTTATCAGAAGGTAGCGTTTTAGGCTGTAGAAGATAATCTGTAGGAGTGGTGGGAAAACACTCTTAAGTAGGTGAAACAATGTTTTCAAAGGTACTGAGAATAAAAATCACATGGAGAGTTAGGCATGTTTAGGTAATAACGGGACATAGATCTGGTGTGATAAATTGGAATCTGAGGGCTTTAATACCAAGACAAAATGTGCCTTGAATTTAATAATAGTGATAATCTTAGTAAGGTAAGAACTGTTTAGGTGGAAGTTACATTAGTTACTACTTTCAAAATGTACACAAAACTCTTGTGATGATGGAAGCTAACTTTTTCTAATTTCCTATTTAATGGTTACTATATTCTAGATGATTTTCCTCGTCATCTTGAGTAACTGAAAATCCTTAACAACTGCTTTCCTTACTCTTCACTGTCACATGTTAAAGATAGGAGCATAAAAAAGAAATGTGAAGAGACTTCTAACCCGCTGAATTTTGGGCTGCTTCTGAAATTCGCTTTTCCCTACTCTGGTGATCTTTAAATGATGATTTTTGCCCAGTGTCCCTGAAAAAAAAAAAAGCCAAAAATTTGTAGATTAGCTTGATGGTTTGTGAGGAATGACCAATTAAATCCTAGTTAAGGTAAGAAATCTTAATGTTTCCTTTCTGTGTTGACCTTTGCTCCTGAATATGCTTATGATATTTACTGCATTTATTTTCTAAATATTTGTTTCAGATATGAATTTGTGAAATACCTTAGACAGCATATATGCACCACTTTGGGTTCTATGATTGAAGAAGAAATGGAAAAATGCACATCTGATGAGAATCAGGGTGAAGAATGTGGCTATGACACAGTTGTACAGCACGTTAGTAAAAGAACTCAGGAATCCAAAGAGTGAGTATGCCCATAATAATATTTTCAAATAACTTATCCTTCAACAAGACCCCTTCCTTCCCTCTTCCCTCTCTCCCTCCCTCCCTCTCTTCCTTTTTTCCTTCCTTCCCTCTTCCATCTCTCCCTCCCTCCCTCTCTTCCTTTTTTCCTTCCTTCCTTCTTTCCTCCCTCCCTCCCTCCCATCCTTCCTTCCTTCTTCCCCCCTCCCTCCCATCCTTCCTTTCTTCCTTTCCTCCCTCCCTCCCTTCCTTCCTTCCTTCTTTCCCCTCCTTCCCTTCCTTCCTTCCTTCCTTCCTTCCTTCCTTCCTTCCTTCCTCACCTCCCTCCCTTCCTTCCTTCTTTCCTCCCTCCCTCCCTCCCATCCTTCCTTCCTTCTTTTCCTCTCTTTCTCCCTCCCCTCCCCCCCTCTCTCCTCCCTCCCTCCCTCCCTCCCTCCCTTCCTTACCCACCTCCCTCCCTCCCTCCCATCCTTTCTTCCTTCTTTTTTCCCTCCCTTCCTCCCTCCCTCCCTCTTTCCTTCCTTCTTTCCCTACCTCCTTCCCTCCCTCCCTCCCTCCCTCCCTCCTTCCTTCCTTCTTTCCCCACCTCCTTCCCTCCTTCCCTCCCTCCCTCCTTCCCTCCTTCCTTCCTTCTTTTCTCACCTCCCTCCCTCCCTCCCTCCCTCCCTTCCTTTCTTCCTTCCTTTCCCACCTACCTACCTCCCTTCCTTCCCCACCTCCCTCCCTTCCTTCCTTCCTTCTTTTCCCACCTCCCTCCCTCCCTCCCTCCCTCCCTCCCTCCCTCCCTTCCTTTCTTCCTTCCTTTCCCACCTACCTACCTCCCTTCCTTCCCCACCTCCCTCCCTTCCTTCCTTCCTTCCTTCTTTCCTTCCTTCCTTCCCCACCTCCCTCCCTCCCTTCCTTCCTTCTCCACCTCCCTGCCTCCCTGCCTTCCTTCTTTCCTTCCTTCCTTCCCCACCTCCCTCCCTCCCTCCCTCCCTTCCTTCCTTTCTTCCTTCCCCACCTCCCTCCCTCCCTCCTTCCTTCCTTCTTTCCCCGCCTCCCTCCCTCCCTCCCTCCCTCCTTCCTACCTTCTTTCCCCACCTCCTTCCCTCCCTCCCTCCCTCCCTCCCTCCCTTTCTTCCAGCACCCCATCCCTGTCCCTCACAGTCTGTTTCCCTTGTAGCAGCCAGAATGATTCTTTAAAACAGTGAGTCAGATCATGACACCTTTTCATCCAAACTCTCCAGAGGCTTCCTATCTCCTTCTGAGCAAAACCTGGAATTATTTTTGTAGCCAACAAGGCCTACCATGGACCTTCTGCTCCGTCTCCTGCCCCATTTCTTACCATATTCTCCCTTATACTGCTGTAGCCACCGTGGTCTTGCCTGTTTTTTCTCAAAAAGCCAAGTAAGTCCCTCCCTGAGGGATTTGCAGTCATATTGCTCCTGATACCTAGAATGTTCTTTTCCTAAATATTTGCATGACTTGCTCCTTCACTTTTTTGGGGTCTAGGTTAATTGATATAAACAAGAGTTAAGTTCCTACAGCATATTTCTGGTCAAAGAAACATCACCAAACCTCTAAATAAAGATGAAAACACTTCTAATATTAATCATTGAAATAAATGTGAGCTATATATACATTTAAGGAATATTAAAAAGAACAAGATAATTATTTAACTGGAATAATTATTCTACTTCAGGGTTGCTGGTAGCCTATCCTTCTTGGTATCTCAGGGTACAAGGTGGGAACTAGCCCTAGGCAAGAAGCCATCATTAATTTTTTTTTTTTCTCATCAAAGTTATAGTGAAAAGATGTTGAATTATATGATGCCATTTGAAGACCTGCTATGGTTCATATTTCCAGTATCAGAGACATTTGAATATATACCTGAGCTTATATTACTGACCATATTTTAAAGTATTAAATCTAATTTACTTTTAATTAAATTTTAAAAAAATTATTTTATACAAGAGCTCTTCCTTTTTGGGGCAATTGATTGTATTATTATTATTATTATTATTCTTGGAGATGCTAATGAGAAACTTTACTAGATAAGCATTTAAAAGAAACTAGTGCCAATTTTTAAATATAGGCTATTTTTACACAAAATAAAACTACTGTAATCCAAGTTTAGAAGCAAAGAATAGCCTTACATTGCTGAATTAAATATATATATGCACACACACACACACACACACACACACAGACACACATTTAGCAGAATATGGTAAGAATCTCTTATAAAAAACAAATATTTGGGGAATAAATTATATACTTTAGATATAGGCTAACAGAAGCTGTTTAAAATTTTATAATTCCTTTTTGCCTGCCTGCATACTAATCATCTAATTTAATTCAGGCACAACATATAAATTCTGGTATATTGCCCTAAATGTGTGAATCTAAAATTACAGACAAATTTGAAGTAGAAAATAAAAAGTAAAAATTCATATGGACAGTGACATTAATAAGACAAGAAAGTTAAGGGTGCCCTATTTGCTTATCTTCTGACACCAAGAAAATCTGTCACCGATTCCTGACAAAAATCCCTTTATGAGAGAACCAGGCATCGTGGTTCACACCTGTAATAATAGCTACATGGTACATTAAAGTTGGAGAATTGCTTCTGGTCAAAACACTTAAGACCTGCCCGGGTTATGTAGCAAGACCCCATCACAAAAATAAGTGCCTTTTTTTTTTTGACAGACTCTCGCTCTGTTGCCCAGGCTAGAGTGCAGTGGCATGATCTCGGCTCACTACAACCTTCACCTCCCAGGTTCAAGCAATTCTCCTGCCTCAGCCTCCCGAGTAGCTGAGATTACAGGCAGGCACCACCATGTCCGGCTATTTTGTATTTTTTTAGATTAGTTTATTTACTTTAGGTGCATACTATATCTGGGATTTCTCCCCATGTTATCCCTCCCCACCCTCAACTTCCTCCCCACCCCTGGCTGTCTCTCCCTGTCCCCCTTAACTGCCCCAAGTGTGTGATGCTCCTCTCCCTGAGTCCTGAGTTCACATGTTCTTGTTGTTCAACACCCACCTATGAGTGAGAACATACGGTGTTTGGCTTTCTGTTCTTGTGTTAGTTTGCTGAGAATGATGGTTTCCAGATTCATCCAAGTCCCTACAAAGGACACAAACTCGTTTTTTATGCTGCGTAGTATTCCATGGTGTATATGTACCACATTTTCTTTGTCCAGTCTATCATTGATGGGCATTTGGGTTGATTCTATGGAAGTCTAGTATTTGTTTTTTTTTGAGACAGTTTCCAGTCGACACTCAGAAACAGGTTGTTCAGTTTCCAAGTGGTTGTGCAGGTTTGTGTGTGTTTCTTGATCCTGAGTCCTAGTCTGACTGCACTATGGTCTGATAGACTGTTTGTTATGATTTCTGTTCTCTTGCATTTGCTGAGGAGTGATTTGCTTCCAATGATGTGGTCAATTTTAGAGTATGTGCAATGTAGTGCTGTGAAAAATGTATATTCTGTGGATTTGGGGTGGGATGTTCTGTATATGTGTATTAGGTTTACTTGGTCCAGCTCTGCATTCAAGTCCTGGATCCTTGTTAATTTTCTGTCTCATTGATCTATCTAATATTGACAGTGGAGTGTTGAAGTCTCCCACTATTATTGTGTGGGAGTCTAAATCTCATTTTAGGTCATTAAGAACTTGCTTTATGTATCTGGGTGCTCCTGTGTTGGGGGCGTATGTATTTAGGATACTTAGCTCTTCCTGTTGGATTGATCCTTTTACCTTTATGTAGTGTCCTTCTTTGTCTCTTTTGATCTTTGTTGAAGTCCATTTTATCAGAGACTAGGATTGCAATCCCTACTTTTTTTTGTTCTCCCTTTGCTTGGTAAATCTTCTTCTGTCCGTTTATTTTGAGTCTATGTGTGCCTTTGTATGTGAGATGGGTTTCCTGAATACAGCACACCGATGGGTTCTGACTTTTTACCCAGTTTGCCAGTCCGTGTCTTTTGATTGGGGTGTTTAGGCCATTTACATTCAATGTTAATATTGTTATGTGTAGATTTGATTCTCCTATTTTGTTACTGACTGGTTTTCTTTCCCATTAGTTGACTCATTTTCTTCATTGCATTTTTGGTTTTTGCCAACTGGTTTGCTTTTGCAGTGACTGGTACTTGTTGTTTTCCATGCTTAGTGTTTCTTTCAGGCTCTCTTGTAGGGCAGGTCTGGTGGTGACAAAATCTCTCAATAATTGCTTGTCCGTAAAGGATTTTATTTCTCCTTCACTTTTGAAGCTTAGTTTGTCTGGATATGAGATTCTGTGTTGAAAGTTCTTTTCTTTAAGGATGTTGAATATTGGCCCCCACTCTCTTCTGGCTTGTAGGGTTTCTGCAGAGAGATCTGCTGTGAGTCTGATTGGCTTCCCTCTTTGGGTGACCTGGCCTTTCTCCCTGGCTGCCCTTAGCATTTTTTCCTTCATTTCAACCCTGGTGAATCTGACGATTATGTGCCTTGGGGTTTTTCTTCTTGAGGAATATCTTTGGGGAGTTCTCTGTATTTCTTGAATTTGAAATTTGGACTGCCTTGCTAGGCTTGGGAAGTTCTCCTGGATAATATCCTGGAACATGTTTTCCAGCTTGGATTCATTCTCCCCATCGTATTCAGGTACACCAATCAAGTGTAGATTAGGTCTTTTCACATAATCCCATATTTCTTGGCGGCTTTATTCATTTCTTTTCACCCTTTTTTCTCTTGTCTTGCCTTCTCTTTTTATTTCATTGAGTTGGTCTTCAATCTCTGATATCCTTTCTTTTCCTTGATTGATCTGGCTATTAAAACTTGTGTTTGCTTCACGTAGTTCTTGTGCTGTGTTTTTCAACTCCATCAAGTCGTTTATGTTCTTCTTTAAGCTGGTTGTTAATTAGCATTTTGTCTAACTTTTTTTCAAGGTTTTTGGTTTTTTTGCATTGAGTTAGAACATATTCCTTTAGCTCAGAAATGTTCGTTATTAGCCACCTTCTGAAGTCTGTTTCTGTCAATTTGTCGCACTCCTCGGTCAAGTTGTGATCCTGTGTTATTGAGGAGTTGTGATGCCTTGAAGGAGAAGAAGTGTTCTGGTCTTTGATGGTTTCACCTTTTTTTGGGCTGTTTTTTTCCCATCTTTGTGGATTTACCTGGCTGTGGTGTCAGGGAGCTGCTTGATGAGATTGCTTGTCTGCTCAGGAAGGCCAGGTTTCTGTAGTTCCCTAACATCACATTCCTATATAAATTCTGCTGTGCAGTGTCCAGGCATTACCACTCCTCCAGAAAGAATTCTATGGCCACATTCCTATATGTCAATGGTTCCATTTCTAGGCTTCCAGGGGTTCCTGGCATCTTAGCTGTGGATCTCCAATACCTGCAGGTCACAGGGTCACACAAGCTAGGCATCTAGGAGAACAGGACACAGAAGTGAAGATGAGACCTGGAGCTGTGGCTACAGGGAAAGACAAAGGCCTGATTGTATTATTTAAATTAATATGTTATTCATTGACAAAGTGACATCATATAGCTGTTTTAGTAAATTTAGCAAGTTCAAAGCACTAATCTATATCAAACATAAGTAATAGAGATTAAGATTTCTTATTTCTTGATTTGGGGACAATGAAAAATAAAATCATCTGCATCTTTGGATAATATAATTCTTCATAAGTCTGTTTCTAGCTATATCATTAAACATAATTCTACAAGGAATACTAAAATACTTTATTGGTCAGTTAATGAAAGTATTTTCATGGTAAGAGTAGAATTTTATATGGTACTTCTAGGAAATTACTTTTTATCTCTAGGTAAGCTATTTGATTTTCCTGTGTTTTAGTTCATCCATGTGTTAAAATTAATACAGTAATAATTACCTCACAAAGGTTTTAAATGACTCAGTAAACGTTTATTTTCCACTTTATGAACCATGGATGAAAGATTTTACATTGTACAGAATATTTTTTTTTCAGTCTCTTTTTTTTTTGTGATTCTTTAGAAATCACTTAGGGCTAATGTATCAACACTACATCTGTAAATGGCATTTCAATTGTCATAATTATAAAGTGTTTTTGTAATTAAACATTTTGATATTTTTTTAAGCAGGTGTTTGCACACAGAAGAATTTATTTGTAGGATCTATATAATATTACAGTATTACTCATAATGGGTGGAAGTACTTACTCTGTAGATTTTCACTGTTAATTGATGTGATTTTTATTCACTACTTCTTAGAGCCTTTTTGTTTCTATAGTCTTTAAAACTTGCAAAGCATGAAGGAATCTACTCAGTGGTGTTTATATTCTATTTTATATCTGTTTTTTCTTAGTCTTTTCAAAACTGCAATGGCTGCTATTGAGTTTTAGTTCATTTAACTCTTGATACTGATGGTGTGACACTACTTTTTAATTCACTTTTTAAAATTATTTGCTACCGCCTGTGGCCATTTTGTATTTCTTACAGAATAATTTATATTGGTCTTTTCCAAAAGGTTTGTTGTAAACATTTATGTTCAAAGCAAAACTTGTAGATTTTCTATGGATTTTAAGTACCATTATCCTTATCCTGTGTATCATTAAGAATCACTTTTATACCTTTTTATTAAATCAACAGATTGTAAGTTTTAAGGGGATGGGGACTTTATGTTGTTGACATGGCCTTACCTAGCTGCAAAGGAGGCTGGGCAGTATAGTTTAGTCCTGTCCCCAGCTGTAATTCAATCACTGTGAAAGGAGAGAAAAGCTTTTGGTGGATGTATATTGACTGCTGCCAGGGAATTATTTTGCTTCCCTGTTTTTTGCTGGCCGGAATCTATAGAGGCGGAAGCTGGGCCTTCGGGCTCAGTTATCCTTATGCATACTTTGCAAATCAGTGGGTGTGTCTCAGGATTTCTTTTTGGTTTTAATGTTCCTTTACATCAAACTGGGATATTCCTGGACTCTTTGTTACCTCTATTGAGTTATCGTCTGTATGTTTCTTCCCCTAGTTATTCCTAATTTATTTCCATCTGCTTCCAGTATTTTTGTGTTTTCTCATAATTTCTGATAGTTAAAGAAATATGTTAAATACATGTATTATAAAAGTTAATGTGTAGTTCCACATGTTATAAATATTTAATATTACATATTAAATATATTAATGTATTTTCAATAGTGTATAGAAATTATTGCTATTTAACAATAAAAGTTTAAAGTATATTTTATACTTTTTATTTAAAATCTCAGTCTATGATTTTCATTCAAATTCCCCAGCAGGTTCAATTTCTCTTATGAGAGATAAAGTACTTTTTTTTTTTTTTGATTTATAGAATTACAATGACCAGTTATCCAGAATTATACAGAAAAGGACATTTCTGTGCTTATTTTCCTAGTATATTTCTCTTATTTTAATGATAATAAATACGTGTATATACATATATAAACCTACACACAGTACACATGTATTTATTATTTTAGGTAAATGTGTATGTGTGTGTGTGTATATATATATATATATATATATACACACACCAACATACATATGTATTTATTTTTTGCCACAGTCATATGAAATAGCTTAACTAAATTGTATTTTTTATCTCTTTTTATAGTTGAGGAAATCGAAACATTTATGATGACAGAGCTGGAGTCCTATAAAATAGGATTCCAATTCAAGTTTTCTGATTTCAAATTTTATAATTTGTTTACTATTTTTATTTACATCTTTATGCCTTTTTTGTTTTAGATGTGGAAATTTCAGTGGTCCAGGTCACATGTCCCTCGTTTATAAAATAAAGAGCTAGACTATATTTATGGTTCTTTCCAGCTCTAAAATTCTGTTCTTAGTGCTTTTGAGTATTTCAGTCTCATCTTAATATGGATGCTTGAGAGTTTGAACTTACAAAGTGGAGAAATTAGTTATGAGTTCTTTTTGAGATTTTTAGATCTACCAAAAGAGATTTTAAATATTATCCAATTCACACTCTTATTAATTCCAGGGATCCCTTTTCTAACATCCTGATAGTGGGTTCCCCAGCCTCTGTTTGAAAGGACACATTGATAACTTAACTCTTACATAGGTCTTGGGAGTATATAAGAGCTCTCAGTCGTGGCTATGGGTGTCTTTAAAGTATGGGCCAGGGAGAAGAGAAGAAAATAGAGAATGGGAGGGGTGGAGAAAGAGATAAATATAAGACAGAGGATGAAGGTGTTGTGTAAAATGGCCTGGGTTTTGGTGGTATGATATTAATAGTTGACTTTGTTGCTAGCAATTGGAATCCATGCCATTGAAACCTCTTGCCTTAGGTTCTTTTATTACTACCTTGATCCATGTAACCATCAAAAATCCCCAGGAAATCACATACTTTTTGAATTCCCTATTAATTTTTGTTGCTGTTTTGTGAATTCTGTTCTACTTCTTCTTTAAGAAAAAATAAGTTTGATTTTTCTCTTTAGCCTTGTGTTCTTAAAGGGACTTCCCTTTTTATAGAAAAAAAATTAGTTAATTTAACTAGTTGACTGTTTTACTTTCTGACTACCTTTCTCTTATTAAGACTGCCTTGAATTTAAAGGTACAAAGAAATGCTGCATCACCTGAAGAACATTATGATAGCTGTGGTCGAGTCTATGATTAACAAGTTCGAAGAAGATGAGATACAAAGTCAAGAGAGGCAGAAAAAAATTCAAAAGGAAAAAAGCCGCAGTTACTGCGCAGACAATTGCTCTGATAGTGATTCGTCATTCAATCAGGTATGTTGTTGAGTTTTTCATTTATGTCTTGAAATGGTATTTAATAATAATTAGCTTCAATAAATTATTTCTTAGCCATATTTTTCTTATTTTAAGATTCAGAAGAAAAATAAAAAATAAAATTAAATAACCTGGCTAGGCGCAGTGGCTCACGCTTGTAATCCCAGCACTTTGGGAGGCCGAGACTGTCAGATCACCTGAGGTCAGGAGTTCAAGACCGCCAGCTTGACCAACGTGGAGAAACCCAATCTCCATTAAAAATAGAAAATTAGCTGGGCGTGGTGGCACATACCTGTAACATCAGCTCCTTGGGAGGCTGAGGCAGGAGAATTGCTTGAACCCAGGAGGTTAGGCAGAGGTTGCAGTGAGCCGAGATCACACCTTTACACTCCAGTCTGGGCAACGAGTGAAACTCCGTCTTAAAAAAAAAAAAAGAAATTAAATAATCTAATATTAAAGATTTAGTCCTGAATTAGGGATTAGGTATAGAGATGAAACATTTCCCTTATACATTCTCTGGAGGTGAAAGTTGTTGTGAATTGTTAGTTTTAAAACATTGAACTCTTTTTTAAATGTCAAGGGATTTGAGGTCTTAATTTTCTACTACCAGGTTATAGGAACCCTTGCCATTTGGCTGCAGCAAAACTAAGAAAGATGCGCCAGTGGCTGGATCGGCCCTAATAGAAGACAAGGAAAATTAGCTAGACTATAGCCTATACATGTGCCATGAACTCGTACACACAGACTGTCAGGCCAAAAGGAGCCTGTCTCACCTTAGTGTTCATCTCACCTGATATTTTTAGTTAAACAGTTTTCACCTAATTAGCTTTACCATAGGGACATAACTATAAAATAGATCCTAACCATATAGCAAAAAGGGATTTAAGAGGTTTGCGAGAAAACATGAAAAAAATATTTATGTGGGTCATGGTTGGGACTACATGACTGAAGAAAAAATGGTTTTGGAAATATTAAAAGCATAATTTAAAGGTTGCTGTGCTTTCTCACCATTGCATCATTTAGCAGGAGAAATTATACTGAATAGTGAACTTTACAAGTTAGATTGATTACCTGATGTGATGGAGAACACGACAAAGATCGTGAATTTTTTTTCATGCTGTAACCCCTAATCATTTCTTGTCAAGGAACTGTGTGGAAAAAGGGTATAGAGATTTTAGTTTAATACCGTTAGATGGCTTGTTCAGTAAGTTTACTGAGTTGCTTCTTCAAATCAAGGACTTTCTGGACTTGAAAGGTACAGAAAACCCAATTTTATGACTCTGGGGGCTCACAAGATTATACGCTCTTACTTACTTGCTGAACCACCTGAATACATTGAAATTGAAACATAAGAAAAAAATGGAGCATTTGTTATAAGAAGTACAGTTATTCAGACCTAAATAGGACTGATTTAGTAGCTGGCAGTTAAGACCTTGCCAAATCCCAAATGCTGAACTATTTCCAGTCATTAAAATGATAGATTTTTGAAAAATGCAAAGCTTTGGTCGAAATGGGATCATGATTTTAGAAGATGTTCTTGTTTTTTTTTTTAAATCTTGTTGTGTTTCAATTCTTGAGAAGGAATCATGCTTTAAGTTTCCCTGGCTTTCTTTGAAATGTCCACCGGGTATATATAAATTTTCAAGTGTCTGCCCTATAAATACGACTTCATTTTAGAAGGAACTAATTAGGTTGAAAGTGAACTCTGCCTATCAAGAAAGCATAGTATCCCTGGAGTTTTGGGAAGAGGCATATGAATGGCAAAACTGTTCTTTCAGTATGGGCAAGTTCTAGGAAGTATTGCGATACTTCTCCCCATAGCGAAAAGAGACTCTCTTTCATATAGCTGACCGAAGAGAGGCTAAATTAATGTGTTCAGAATTGAAAAGATCGCTAAAAATATATCAGTCATCCATTCCAGTAAATACTGGCAATCTTATTCATGACTTCAAAATTGTTGTTTCTTGCTGTGGGGTGAAAAAAAGGTCTGAAATTTTCTATGAATAACATTGTAAACAGTGTTGATGTTAGTTTGGTATTACTGAAATACTTGTATTTTGTGAATAGAATGGGCTTTAATTCATTGTGCTTATTTAAAAAAAATGTAACCTGGTTTTATTTGGATTTTTTGATACACTATTGAAAAATAGGAGACTGTTAGTGTGAGGATACTGAAGAACAAAGGGGAGATAGTAGTTATTACCATAGTTGTGAACATTGCTATGAAAAGATTTGATATTATGATTAAACCTGGAACAAGTCTCTGCAAAATAATGCCAGAAAGACAGAAATAATAATACCAGCTATATGTTATTGAGATTCCTGCCATAGACTGGTCCCTGTACTTAGCTTTATGTTCACTATAGGTATTACTAGTCCATTCTACAGAAAAAATTGAGGCTTATAGTAATAGTTATTTACCCAAACTTGAATAGCTAGTTAAGGGTGGACTTTGAAGTTAAACCTGGCCTCTCTTCCTACAAAGTCAGTTCTGTTTATTCTTTTTTCAACTACCTGGAGACTGCTTGGGTGTAAACTATGGTTCCACTATTTACTAGCTGTGTGGCCTTCGACAAATTTCCTAACTTCTTCATGCTGTAGTGTTCCCCATTTGTAAATGGGGATGAAAATACTACTTACTGTATAGGGTTGTTGAGAAGATTAACTGAGTTAATGTATGTCATGTGCTTAGAACAGGGCCTGACACACAGTCACTGCTTTATACAGATTAGCTTTTATTGTTGATATCTCTTAAAGGGAATGCTAAAATGGATACCATTCAAAGACACACTCAAATAGAAAATTTCTCCACTGTGGTCCTACATGATTTCAAACTGAATACCTCTGGGCCATTTTCAACTGCTTGGGAAATTAGAGGATTATCTCTGATATACATTAAGCTTTCAGAATTCGTATCATTTCCTCTTGCAGTTTTTCTGCCTTTTTCTTCCTCCACAGTAATGAGTATAGTACAGCACAGATATTGTGCTGTTATATAGCGTGCAAGCTATTTTGTTACCTTCCAAGGGAACTTCACCTCAGGGTTTATACCTTATGCTGAAGCTGAGTTTAGGATAATAGTCACCTATTACTCTTGCCTGACAGGAACATGTTTAAAGTGTTCACTCTTCCTTTGTTTTCCAAGCAACTTCTCCTTGAAACCCATCCTTGGGAACCTGTGGTACACAGAATAATGATCCTCTCAAAGATGTCATGTTCTAATCCTCAGAACTTGTGAACATATTACGTGACATGGCAAAAGGGACTTTGCAGATGTGATTAAGTTAAGGATCTTCAGATTGCGGGATGATCCCGAGTTTTCGAGGTGAGACCCATCTCATCACAAGGGTCTATGTGAGAGAAACACAGGAGAGTCAGTCAGAGAGGGTATTGTGAAGGCTGACGTAGAGGTTGTAGTGATGGGACTGCTGTTTTTGAAGATGGAAGTAGGCCATGAACCAAGGAATGATAGCGGCCGCTAGAAGCTGGAAAAGGCAAAGAAACAGATTCTCTCTTTCCTGGGAACAACCTGAGCTCTATTTTGTTGCTAGACTGGATTCTTCCAGGAAGGATTTTCTTGAGTAGGCTTTTTCCTTACTGGGTACATGGCCTTTCTCCTGTCGTTCAGAATATGTCCTTTCAGTTATCCGAATTTATTTTGTGCTATAACTCTTCAAATCTTAATCAGAATATCTCAAGTTCAACAACTGTTTTCTGACCTCTACTAAAATCTTCAAAGCTCTACAGTGCTCTCTTTGGTGAAGAATTTTGGCTTTGAGGATTATATACTACTGCTGAGAAATGGCAGGACACTTGCCTCTTTTTTGGCAGCATCATTCAGAGCAATAGGATTAGCTACATCCCAATCTGTACTTCAGAAGTTCCTCCATGTCTGGCTACCATCTCTTGATAAGATTTTAATTATTATTTGTTTTGTAAGCACAAAAAGATGGTATCATAAAATCCTAAAAATCTCTGCAGAATTTCAGAGAAGTGAAAGGGAAAGATAGCTAGGATTTTTAAAAGATGAACATAGTAGGAATAATTCTGCTGCTGCCCAGAGTTAGGTCTGGGACAGGTGGATTGTTTGGAAGAGGAATGTGGAGGGGCAGATATGAACTTAATTTTGCTTGGTGGCTTATTTGTTTTAATAGTAATCCATTGAGAAAACAATTTGATACCAAAACACTACTAATTTCTTTAATTAACAGTGTTCATATTTTTTATGAATACTTAATGTTTCTTCATACTTTAAAATATTAAGGTCAGACATGATAGTTTATCTCTGTAATCCCAGCACTTTGGGAGAGCAAGGCGGGTGGATTGCTTGAGACGAGTCTGGGCAACATAATGAGACCTTGTCTCTACATACACATACACATACACATACATACACACACTCACCCCACCCTTACCACCCCCCCACACACACATACACCCCCACACACACCACACCACACACCACACAACATACCACCTTAGCTTGGCATGGTATTATATGCCTGTAGTCCCAGCAATAGGGGTTGAGGCAGGAGGATTGCCTTGTTACCGGAAAAGTGATCTTGACCCAGAACCCAAGAGAGTGTTTTTGGATTTTGTGCAGGAAAGAATTCAAGGCAAGTTGCAGAGTGCAGTGAGAAGAGATAGTTTATTGAAAGCTATTCAGTTACAGAGTATGGAGTCTTCAGAAAGTAAGTAGGTATCTTTTTTTTTTTTTTTTTTGAGACAGAGTTTTGCTCTCGTTACCCAGGCTGGAGTGTGATGGCACGATCTTGGCTCACCGCAACCTCTGCCTCCTGGGCTCCTCCACCTCCAGGCAGTTCTCCTGCCTCAGCCTCCCAAGTAGCTGGGACTACAGCCACACGCCAGCACTATCTTTTTTATAAGGTTTTCTTATACCGTCTATGTAAAGACTAAACTAAGCTGTGCCTACATGCAAGTAGGCTGACAGCATGACACAATTTATCATTCTCTTGATTTAAAGAAAACCATCCTTGACATTTCAGTGCATAAGAACATCAAAGCATAACTATAATTATCTTGAAAGGATATATTGCTATATGTACTGAGACCTCTGGACTTTCCGTTGCAGGAATTTGTTCTTGTAGGAATTACCAAGCTGGTTCCTTAGCTGTAAACATCTTAGGATCATGGATTGCGACTGGCAAGGAATGTGCCTTGTTCGTCTAAAGCTGGAGTTGACTTTAAAATGGGGTCACTGTGGCTCTCCTTGCCTCCTGCTTCCCTAATAACATGAGCCCAGGAGTTTGAGGCCACACTGAGCTATGATTTTATACTACTGGTGTCCAGCCTGGATAGCAGCAAGATACCATCTTAACAAAGATTTTGTAATTCTTTTTTTTTTTTGAGATGGAGTTTTGCTCTTGTTACCCAGGCTGGAGTGCAATGGCGTGATCTTGGCTCACTGCAACCTCCATCTCCTGGGTTCAGGCAATTCCCCCGCCTCAGCCTCTTGAGTAGCTGGGACTACAGGCATGCGCCACCATGCCCAGGTAATTTTTTGTATTTTTAGTAGAGATGGTGTTTCACCATGTTGACCAGGATGGTCTCAATCTCTTGACCTTGTGATCCACCCGCCTCGGCCTCCCACAGTGCTGGGGTTATAGGCGTGTGCCACCGCACCCGGCCCAACTTTTGTAATTCTTAATGTAGCACTTAAAAAAATTACTTTATGTTCTGGGATACACGTGCAGATCGTGCAGGTTTGTTACAAAGGTATACATGTGCCACGGTGGTTTGCTGCACCCATCAACACGTTATCGAGGTTTTAAGCCCTGCATGCATTAGGTATTTTTCCTAATGCTCTCTCTCCCATTACACACCCTGACAGGCCCTGGTGTGTGATGTTCATCTCTCTGTGTCCACGTGTTCTCATTGTTCAACTCCCACTTATGAGTGAGAACATGCAGTGATTGGCTTTCTCTTCCTGTGTTAGTTTGCTAAGAAAGATGATTTCCACCTTCATCCATGTCCCTGCAAAGGACATGAACTCATTCTTTTTTATGGCTGCATAGTATTCCATGGTGTATATGTGCCACATTTTCTTTATCCAGTCTGTCATTGATGGGCATTTGAGTTGGTTCCAAGTCTTTGCTATTGTGAACAGTGCTGCAACAAACATGCATGTGCATGTATCTCTTTGGGTCTATACCCAGCAATGGGATTTTGGGGTCAAATGATATTTCTGGTTCTAGATCCTTGGGGAATTGCACACTGTCTTGAATTGCCTTTAATTCCTTTAGACACTTGCCTCTAGATCCCTGAGGAATCATTCACACAATGGTTTAATTAATTTACTCTTCCATCAACAGTGTAAAAGCATTCCTATTTCTCCACAGCCTTGCCAGCATCTGTTGTTTCCTGACTTTTAAAAATTTTTTTATCTTTTTGAGACGGAGTCTCGCTGTCACCTGGGCTGGAGTGCAGTGGTGCTATCTCAGCTCACTGAAACCTCTGCCTCCCAGGTTCAAGTGATTCTCCTGCCTCAGCCTCCCAAGTAGCTAGAATGGGGTACACACCATAACCACCTAATTTTTGTATTTTTAGTAGAGATGGGGTTTCACCACGTTGGTCAGGCTGGTCTTGAACTTCTGACCTCATGATCTGCCCGCTTTGGCCTCCCAAAGTGCTGGGATTACAGGTGTGAGCCACCATGCCTGACTGTTTTCTGATTTTTTAATAATCACCATTCTAACTGACATGAGATGGTATCTCATTGTGGTTTTGATTTGTATTTCTCTAATGACCAGAGATGATAAGCTTTTTTTCATGTTTGTTGGCCACATAAATGTCTTCTTTTGAGAAGTGTCTGTTCATATCCTTCACCCACTTTTTAATGGGATTTTTTTTTCTTGTAAATTTGTAGATTCTGGATATTAGAACTTTGTGACATGGGGAGCTTGCAAAAATTTTCTCCCATTCTGTAGGTTGCCTGTTCACTCTGATGATAGTTTCTTTTGCTGTGCAGAAGTTCTTTAGTTTAATTAGATCCCATTTGTCAATTTTGGCTTTTGTTGACATTGCTTTTGGTGTTTTAGTCATGAAGTCTTTGCCCATGCCTATGTCCTGAATGGTATGGCCTAGGTTTTCTTCTAGGTTTTTGGTTTTACATTTAAATCTTTAATTCATTTGTCTGAAGTTAATTTTTGTATGAGGTGTAAGGAAGGGCTTCAGTTTGAGTGTTCTGCATATGGCTAGCCAGTTTTCCCAGCACCGTTTCTTAAATAGGAGATCCTTTCTACATTGCTTGTTTTTGTCAGGTTTGTCAAAGAACAGATGGTTTTAGGTGTGTGGTGTATTTCTGAGGGCTCTCTTCTGTTGCATTGGTTTATATATCTGGTTTGATACCTGTACCACAATGTTTCAGTTACTGTAGCCTTGTAGTATAGTTTGAAGTCAGGTAGCATGATGCCTCCAGCTTTGTTCTTTTTGCTTAGGATTGTCTTGAGTAATTGAGTGTATCTCTTTAAAAAATTACATAATATGTGCTATCTGTAGTCTTTAGATGACATACATTTGGCAAACATATATCTAAATCTTATTTTAGCATATAAAGGCCTCTAATTTGAATCTGTATGATTGTATAGGAGGACTAAATACATCTTAGACTATCAACCTATTCTATTTCTTTCTTCTTCCCTTTTATAGTTTGCCCAGATATTGTTTGCCAAGTTTACACATTAACAAATGTCAACAAGTTTTTTAAAAACCTTTCTTTTGGAATTATCTATATTAATATCACTTCTATTATGAACACATCTGTATCTCTAAATTTACAAATCAAGTGAGCAGACACTGTTCCTATCCTTAGGAATTTTCAATCTAAGAAATATTCAGAACAACTGAAAATCTAGCAAATATATGCTGTTATTAAAACATTGCAGTCAGTTGCTATAGCAATTTCTGTCCACTCACTGATAAGTAACAATATTAAAAGGAACTTCAGCATAGACAACCTTTAGGGCGTGTATTAGGCTCATTTGGAATTATAGTGCAATAAAAATTATTTCATTGCTTCGATAACATTTTTAAAGAGAAATTTATGCTGTATTTAGGAAGATAATTAAAAGTATCTTATAGGGTGGTGAATAAGAGATTGAGGCTTTTCCAATCAGATAGCTATTAAAGGTTATGCTTTTCTAATATGCATTATAAATTGGAAGGAAAGACAAATATAGAATTGAGGGATGTCAACTCTGGATGTACACTCACCTGGTAGATAGATGTTAGGCCTCTGCCATGTGCAGTCTCTTATTTTAGACACTGCAGAAGTACAAAGATTGATCAGATATGCATTATTTCTTCAAATAGCTTACTTAAGACAGTAAAGAAGATAGGATAGGCACATAAATAAATAACAGAGTTGTGAGATAGAAATGATGTTTCATGGGAATTCTCGAGAGTAGCCTTTACAACTGTGAGTATCAAAGTGCTACAGAGGAAGGTATTTCAGATGAGGGAATGAGCCAAAGCTCTGAATCAATAAAGAATATGGAATATATGGGAACCTACGGGTAGTTTATGTGAATGGTTGAAACAGAGTTTGTGGGGATACATTGGAAGGGCAGATCAGGATAAGATTATGGAGTGAAGGCAAGAATTATGTTTTAATTATTATTTATAGCTGCTAGCTATAAAATCATTCTGCCAGGTACATAGTAGGTATACTCTCAAAGCATTGGGATTATAGGTGTAACCCACCACGCCTGCCACTTTTTTAAGACATATGAATTTGAGATGCCAATAAGGTATGTCACTGATATAAGTAGTCAAAAATGCAGGATTCACTTGGTAAAAAGGTTAATGTTGGGGATAAGACAGTATGAGTTATTTGTGTGTATGTGTTACTGAAGCCACCTACATAGATGCAGCCTTAGGAAAGCCATTTCCAGAGGGTCAGTAGAGACAAAAGGATGAGTCAGAAGAGAAGGTACCAAACTGTATTGCACTGGGTATAGCTTAAGAGGGGATGAGTTTCAAGGCAGGAGGGATGGTGAATTAGCTGTGTTGTATGATAGAAGGAAGTCAAAGAAGATGAGGACTCAGGAAAGATCGGTGCGTTTGGTGACCAGATCTACCACAGTTCTACCACAGAATAGTACTGAGGGGAAGAGGAGGGGGATGTTGAAGAATCACTGTGTTGACTATCCCTGATAATTTTTGCAAAGTAAAAGGTAAAGATGTTTTCAGAGAGTAAGGATTATTTGCCTGAGTCATTATGTACAAGGAGACTAGAAAATGGAGCCTTGGCTTGGGGAATGTTTAAGGAAATGAATTCTGTTAAGATGTAAGGATTACCTTTTTATGTTGGCTGCTATTTAGCTTAATACTGGATGTCTCACCAAATATGAACTCCCTGTAACTGACAGAGTTCAGTGGCTGAATCGCTGTTTGTTGGGGCTGTTATTGAACATACCTCTGTATTGGGAAAAAGACTGGATTAGAATGGAAATCTGGGGAAATCAACTGATTATATTTTTAGATTGCCTGATCTTGAATATGCAGTTGGCAGGTGGAAAATCAATTATTTTATGTTTTCTCAGAAAATTTTCTGAGAGACATGAGACTTACTTCAAATTTTAAAATTTTAATAGTGATAAAACAAAAGACTATATTAATTATTCCACTGAATTCTTAACAGTGATGCTGGGATGTAGATGTGAAAACTGAGAATGCAGTTAAATGTGACTCCAGAGTCACTTAGCTGGTTAAAAGAGGGAACGGGGAACTTAGTCTGTTTGATTAAAAACTCATGTCCTTGAGGTTTTGCTGTTTTTTAATGAGTTGATTGACATTTATACATAGATAATGATCTGGTAAAAATCCATATGGTGGGAGTAGAAGGACCAGAAGAAATGGGGTTTACAAAAGAGGGGCGGAAGGGCCAGGCTAAAGAGAAATATCTTAAAAAGTGAAAGAGCTTGTCTAGCAAACACACACACACACACACACACACACAAATTATATACTCTTGTATAAATGTATACTTATATACATATACGTGTATACATAGATGTGTATGCATGTGTGTATATATAAATGTATGCATATATAAAGGTGTGTGTTCATGTGTTCTAAGATACCTATTTTTTTTTTTTTTTTTTTTTTTTTGAGACGGAGTTTCGCTCTTGTTACCCAGGCTGGAGTGCAATGGCGCGATCTCGGCTCACCGCAACCTCCGCCTCCTGGGTTCAGACAATTCTCCTGCTTCAGCCTCCTGAGTAGCTGGGATTACAGGCACGCGCCACCATGCCCAGCTAATTTTTGTATTTTTAGTAGAGACGGGGTTTCACCCTGCTGACCAGGATGGTCTTGATCTCTCGACCTCGTGATCCACCCGCCTCGGCCTCCCAAAGTGCTGGGATTACAGGCTTGAGCCACCGCGCCCGGCCTAAGATACCTATTTTATATAATTTATATCTCTTTATTTCTGTTAAGCAACATGCCTTATCCATATACACTTATATTTACTTTGTAGTTATCATTAATAAATTTTAATATTTTAATGCAACACAATGAAAATTCAAAATTAGAGCTGTATTTAATATGCAGTACTTTTTGTTTTTAAGGGAATATCTGGTTTACCAGACCCTTTTATTTTGATCTCAACGTCATAAAAGACAGAACCTTCCATGTTCTAACGGGCACCAGGTTAGCTCCAAGTGATAGACTCTTTCACAGTTAAGAAAATGACTTGCTTTGATGAATGCTTATATACAATTTGTATAATTTCAGAGAGAAATAAAATCAATGTAGCTGTAGAAATACAAACTATTTGATTTCAATGAAAACAAAGCCCTCTAATCTATAGCTATTTTAATCACCAGGCATTCAACAGATAGTTTTTTTTTTTTAATATGCTTTAAGTTCTGGGATACATGTGCAGAACATGCAGGTTTGTTACATAGTTATCCACGTGCGTGCGTGTGGTGGTTTGCTGTATCCATCACCCAGTCATCTACGTTAATTTCTCCTAGTAGTATGCAATACTTTCAATGAAAAAAAGAGTGTCTACACTTTCCGCAAACTATATGCTTTTATAAAAGGGTAAACTCAGGACATTTTTAAGGCTTTTTAAGAAAATTTATGTTGGACAATATGAAGTATGAGGCTGTTTTGGATTTATTAATTATGGAGTGGCTCTGTGTACCCTCTGATTGTTTTCTTAGGGAAAGACGATGTAGCATGTTAGGAAGACTGGCTTTAGAATTATTCTTGTTTTAAACAAATATATATTGAATGCCTCACTCAGGCCCTGTTTCAGGTATTGGGAACATTATAAGGGAAAAGACCAAGTTCTAGAGGGGAGTGTAGTCAGGCAAAACTTTGGTTTCTCCTGTTTTCCCCTCACGCACACTATAGCCTGTAGACTGTCCATTAGTAACATAGATGATGAAGGAAACAGGACAGTGGCGTAGTGGTTAATGAGGGTTGGAGAGAGGACTTTAGGGTGATCAGGGAAGTTAGTTTTGAGGAGACGTGTTAGGCCTTTTTTGCCTTGGAAACCTGAGACTGGGTGATTTATAATGAAAAGAGGTTTAATTGTCTTACAGTTCTGCAGGCTGTTCAAGTATGGCACCAGCATCTGCTTGGCTTCTGGTGAGAGTCTCAGGAAGCTTAGCATCATGGTTGAAGGTGAAGCGGGAATAGGCCCATGATATGGCCCAAGCTGGAGCAAAAGTGGGAGAAGGGGGTGGTCTCAGATTTTATAAACAACCAGATCTCCTGTGAACTAACTAAGCAGGAACTCACTAAACACCCAGGGGCTCTTGCTAAGCTATTGATGAGGGATCTGCCTCCACGATCCAGTCACCTCCAACCAGGCTCTGCCTCCAACATGGGAATCACATTTTAACATGAGATTTGGCGGGCACAGATATCCAAACTATATCAGGAGACTTTTGAGCTGAACTGAGTTTTTTTTTTTTTTTTTTTTTTTTTTTTTTTTTTTTAGAGGGAGTCTCGCTCTGTACCCAGGTTGGAGTGCAATGCAGTGGTACAATCTCGGCTCACTGAAACCGCTGCCACCTGGGTTCAAGCGATTTTCTTGCCTCAGCCTCCCGAGTAGCTAGGACTACAGGCATGCACCGCCATGCCTGGCTAAGTTTCCTATTTTCCTTAGAGATGGGGTTTCACCATGTTTGCCATGCTGGTCTCTATCTCCTGACCTTGTGATCCACCTGTCTCTGCCTCTCAAAGTGCTGGAATTATAGGCATGAACCACTGCCCCCGACCTGAGCTGAGTTTTAAGTGATAGAGGGCAGCCACACAAAGCTCTGGAGTAAGAGTGCTGCCAGCCTGGAGGAAAGGCAGTGGCAAAGATTCTTAGCCAGAATGAGCATGACATCTTCCAGGGATGGAAAGAAGGCAGTGTGACTAGAGCCTGGATGGGAGATGATATATGAGAGAGAGATACAGGGAGAAACTAGGTATAGTGGGAAGTCTTGTGAGGGGTTTAAGTAAGGGAGTGAAGTGATTTGATTTATAACTTTAGAAACTTTGTTGATAGAGAATGGATGGTAGGGTAGGATGACATAAGCGAAGAAGCTGGGAGACCAGTTAAGATGAATTGAGGTAGTCTAGATTAGAGACGATAGTGCCTTGGACTAGGGTTTTAGCAGGGAAGTGGTGATGGGGAGTTGGATTTAAGATATGTGAAGCTTAAAAGTTGTCTTGCAGGATTTAATGATGGATTAAATGTAAGAAATGAAAGAAACTGAGGAGTCAAGATTGACTCATGTTTTTATCTAAGTCAAATTCTGGATTGACTGTAGTGGTATTTATAGTCTAAGGGCTGAGCAGATTGGCATAAAAAAATTAGAATTCTATTTTGGATGTGTTAAGTTTGAGATGCCCCTTAGACATCCAAATGGAAATAATTGAGAAGGTAATTAGATGTGTATAACAACTCTGGAGATAGATAGAACTGACTGATAGATATTTATGAGTCATCATGATATACTTACAGTCAAAAACTTGAGTGAGAACACCTCAAGAGAGAGGATAGTGAAGAGAAGTGAGTCTCTGGTATGGGCAGGAATGTGAGTTCTGATAGCTGTGTGACTTGGAGCAGTTATTTCACCTCTTTTCTTTTCATCTTTCTCATATTTCACAGTTGTAAGTTGAGATAGGGCTTGTTACATAATGTTTACTCATAAGTGGTAGCTACTATTATAATTTTTATTTTCAGATGATATTTATTATGCATGTTTAAATTGCCTTTGATGGAAAAAAGACTCTTTCTTTCTCCAAAATATCTTACAATCTACTATAAACTTTTTTAAACAGATAGAAATTTTTCCTTCAGGATTTTTTTCACCGAAGAACTATGGAGAAAGGCTAAGGAAAAGTATAGGAAAGAAAGAGATCAACACAATCCAAACAGCACTGTAGCTATGCCGAGGGTACTATTGGTAGCTTTTTTGTTTGTTTGTTTGTTTGTTTGTTTTATCTGTATCTTTCATTCATCTCACATTTCTGAGTACGCAACATTTTGGGTTTTTGTCTTATGCGTCTTACAATGTTCTGTACAGGAAGGTACACTGTCCTGCTGGGACTTTCAGTTCCCATGTAAAAGCCTTTGGAAGAAAAGTTCTGAGTTGCTGCCAGGTCAAAATAGATCATCTCCTTCTCTTGTCCAGATTGCATTTTGTGCTTGGAATTATATTGAAATTATAATTTATAGCAATATTTCTAAAAGCCTTTTAAATAAATGAATGTTCTGTCAATTGTGTTACAGAGTTACAGATTTTGTCAAGGAAAATTACAATTGATTTTAGACCAGTTGGATCCTGGGCAACCTAAAGAGGTAAGTTTCAAGGATAGTTGTCAGTTCATGCAGATAACATATATTTACAGTGTATGAGATTACAATCAGTAGCAGCCAGGTTGTTTCTCTTGAGGCTAAGCCTTTATGATTATGGGGAATTCTAGACTGATATCCCTGGTAAACTTTCAAGCCCAAATGAAAAGTCACAGAGTAAGGGAAGCTTTCCTTAGAGAATTGTCCTGGTTTGTAAGAGGAAATTTTTATCTTTAGCATCAATTTCAAAGGGATAAAGTTATGGGCAGTTGTCCCCCAAACTGTCCCTTCACTATTGTTTTATATGTAACATTGTAGATAGTCATTTCTTAAGAAAAAAGATTTTTAATTCTTTTTCTTCTTTTAGAAAATGTGAACAGCTTTTAAAAATAATCATTTTTAATGGTCAAATAAAAATTGTGTATATTCGTCTTGTACAACATGTTTTATAATATGTATGCACTGGGGAATGGCTAAGTTGAGCTAATCTAACATACATTGCCTCTAACTTTTTTTTTTTTTAGGATGATAACATTTAAAATCTACTCTTAGCAATAAAATATTGTTATTAACATAGTCATGTTATACAGTAGATACCTTGAATTTACTCCTTGTAACTGAAATTTTGTATCTTTGACTAGCATCTACCCATGCCTCCCCTAACCATCTGAGTAACTTTGACCCATTTGGTTATTTATTAGAAACATGATTTTTTTTTTTTGAAAGATAAGGTCTTGTTCTGTCACCCAGGCTAAAGCACAGTGGCATGAACACCAATCACTGCAGCCTCTACCTCCCCAGGCTCAGGTGATTCTCCCACCTCAGCCTTCTAAGTAGCTGTGACTATGGATGCATGCCACCGCACCTGGCAGAATTGTGTATTTTTTGTAGAGATGGGGTTTTACCATGTTGCTTAGGAAGATCTCAAAATACTGTGCTTAAGTGATCCACCTGCCTTCAGACGTGAGCCACTGTGCCTGGCCAGAAAAAATGATTTTTTTCTCGTTCTCTTTTTTTTTTTTTTTCCTGCATGCTCTCTCTCTCCTGCTGCCGGTGTGAGACATGTCTTGTTTCCCCTTCACCTTCCACCATGATTGTATATTTCCTGAGACTTCTCCAGCCATGGGGAACAATTAAGCCTCTTTTGTTTATAAATTAACCAGTCTCAGGTAGTATCTTTATAGCAGTATGAAAATGAACTACAGTGTGGAAAATGAATACAATATCCTTGACAATTTTCTGTCTACTTGACCTATGTTATTGAGAGAGGGACATTCCTACTGTAATTGTAGATTTCTCTATTTCTCTTCCAGTTCTAATGAATTATGTTTGTTTGTATTTTAAGAGACTGTGCAAATCACTCTTTATGAAGATTTATTTCATTTGAAAGTCAGAATGAAATGGAAAATATGATAGGATTTTTGTTTTTTTACCTAAGCGTTTTATGTATTCATATGTCTATCTTGCCATTAAAAATTTTTTTTTCAAACTTTTAAATTTAAACTAAATGAATAGTTGTGATTTACTCCTACTGAAATTTTCTAAAAAATCATAGAGAGGAATAATTTTTTTCTTTTCAGCATTTTGCATTATGATTCATTTTCTAGGTTCATATTAAATGACATCTTTCAAAAAATATTAGAAATGAGTTTTGAATTTTATATGATAAAAATCCTGTTGGCTTTAATTTAAATGGATGATTTGGAAATCTATACTTGTTTAGAAACCTGCATTTTGCTTCTGCAAGTAGTAAATTCTTAATGGGATTTTTCCTAAAACTTTACTGAAATAAAAAAATTACTTAACGTTATAAATAAATTTCTAATTTTTAAAATTCTCTCAATATTTCCCTTACCGCCTATCACAAATAAAGTTGTATTTAGGAGTTCTTTCATATGAATATATAGACAGTTGCAAATATATGTATATACTATGCTTTTTTGTCTAAAAGTTGGGTCCTGGTTCAGAGTGTCAGATTTGCTGAGGTTTTGGCCACTGTGTCTGAGGCCTCACCATTTTTAATGACTAGGCTTTAGTTGTTTCAGTTGGGAAATGATCAGATTTTGAGTATGAGGTTGGAATTAGTGTGTTATTATTCACTACTTGGATATTGAGTGGGAGAAAATCTTTGTTCCGTTCATCATTGGAGTAGAACTGTTCTCTACTACTTTCCCTTGAGTCATACTGTTTTGAGTAAATTCTGATTGCATTTTGAGAAGACTGATTAAGAAGTAAGCTTTCTATGAAAATACAGAAATTCAGTTTTGCATCCCACTGCTGAATGTCTTTTTTTTTTATCTACCTAAGTAGTCAGAAGGCCAGGAAATACAGCATAGCAGAAAAACAAGTTCAAACTCGTTGTTTTGTGAGAATTGTTCGTGTATCCTAGAATGGGAATGCTTTGCCAAGGGTGTATTTGGGCAGCGTTTTGAAATTAAAGCCCTCAATCTGTAGGAATGGCCCAGAATGGGGAACACCTATAGGACAAGGCCACTGGGAAATGTTGCATTGGTGATACTGATTCAACTACCATTCTTCCTCCCACTGACTTATACATGATACCTAAAATCTCCTGCTACATTTAGTATTTTAATTTTTGCTTTACACAAACAGCAACTGTTTTTTTCTCTGCTTAAGACTTAGTTTAAGAAATGATTTCTTAAGAGCTTTTTAATATAAAGGCATCTGATAAATCACTCTTTATAAATTATTCAGACTTTGCCTTTTAGTAGTTTGTTAAATATTGTTTTGTGATATTTTAGTGACTGTGTGTTAATAAAAATCTTTTTAAAAAATTGTAGGTGAGATATGAAGCCTTGCAGACATTATGTTCAGCTCCTCTGTCTGATGTCCTGAACTGTGAAAATTGGACTACTCTCTGCGAAAAACTGACAGTGTGTCTTTCAGATCCTGATCCTGCGTTTAGTGTAAGAAAATGGTTATAGAAATATTAAAAATAATTTGTTTTCCCACCATTCTGGAGATCAGTAGAATATGACAGTTATGACAGTTTTTCTTTTTCTTTTTTTTTTGAGATGGAGTTTTGCTCTTTTTGCCCAGGCTGGAGTGCAGTGGACTGGCCTCGGTTCAAGTGATTCTCCTGCCTCAGCCTCCTGAGTAGCTGGGATTACAGGTGCGCACCACCAGGCCCAGCTAATCTTTGTATTTTTAGTAGAGACAGGTTTTGACCATGTTGGCCAAGCTGGTCTCGAACTTCTGGCCTCAGGTGATCTGTCCACCTCAGCCTCCCAAAGTGCTGAGATTATAGTCTTGAGTCACTGTGCCTTTCTGATAGTTTTCTTTAATAGTAGCTCACATGTTTATGGAACTTCAGTTTTGAATTGTCAAAACTTTCCTTAAGGAAATTTTATGATTCGACTCAAAATATGATCAATATACTTCATTCATTGTCAAATAATACACTTACCTTGTGCATTTTATCTTGTAAAGTAATATTCTAATATGTTATTTTTGTTTTATTTTGTTTTGTTTTTTGAGACAGGGTCTTGCTCTGTGACTCAGGCTAGAGTGCAGTGGCATGATTATGGCTCACTTCAGTCTCAACCTCCCAAACTCAAATGACATTCCTACGTCAACCTCCCAAGTAGCTGGGCACTACAGTCATGCCTGGCTCATTTTTGTATTTTTTTTTTTTTTTTGTAGAGATAGGACCTTACCACATTGCCCAGGCTGGTCTTGAAATCCTGGACTCAAGCGATCCTCCTGCCTCAGCCTCCCAAAGTGCTGGGATTACAGGCTTGAGCCGCCACACCTGACTGTATAATTGCTTTTAAATAATGCTGTTTTATGATACTCTCAAATAAAAAAAAATTTTTTTTAAAGAATTCACGGTACATGAAAATTTGAACTAAACTGATGAATTATGGTTTACTCAAAAGGGCTTATAAGCATTTTCCTCATGTATTTAGGTGTTTATTTAGAGATTGCTTAACTGCTTAAAAAGAGAAGCTAGTAAACTAAGGCTGAGATTTTAGAAAATAACTTGAGGTGAATCATAAAGCAAATATAGAAAATTTCTAAAATTATAAAATTAGGAAGTCAATGGATATGATTTTCTATACAAATTGATTTGCATATGACTTTTTAGGAACAGCTATATGATGATGAAAAATAAGCTTACATTAACAAGTGCAGTCATTCTACAGATAGTGTCTATGATGGGAATGAAACAACGCTGATTATCCAAGAATTATATTTTAAACACAAATTGGATTTCCTTACAAAGGATCTTTTCTTCCTAATTGATATGTCAGTGAAGACAGTTTTGTCTTTAAAATCGATGTGATGATTGGCATAGAGTTTAAGGCATTAGCAGAAGAGTTACGTTTTCTCTTTGTTCAACAACTATGTATTGAATATCTGCAGTGTGTATCATTCTAGTTTAGACACTGGGAACACATCGTGGACCAGATACAAAGTCTTCACCCTCAGGAAACTTAGATTTCAGTAGATAACACAGATAATAAATAAATAGTTGGCCGGGCGCGGTGGCTCAAGCCTGTAATCCCAGCACTTTGGGAGGCCTAGGCGGGTGAATCACGAGGTCAAGAGATTGAGACCATCCTGGTCAAAATGGTGAAACCCCATCTCTACTAAAGATACAAAAAATTAGCTGGGCATGGTGGCGCGTGCCTGTAATCCCAGCTACTCAGGAGGCTGAGACAGGAGAATTGCCTGAACCCAGGAGGCGGAGGTTGCGGTGAGCCGAGATCGTGCCATTGCACTTCAGCCTGGGTAACAAAAGCAAAACTCCGTCTCAAAAAAAAAAAAAAATAAATAAATAGTTATAGAAAAATATAAGGTATCCCAATATGTCTATTTAAAATAGGTCTATCTTTAATGAAGATATGATACTGGTATACAGAAGTGGTTTGGAATCACTGTAATTCTTGTAAGGGGAAGAAGGTATTTACCTAATACTTGGATGCAGTTCAACCTTGTTAACACCAGAGGGTATTGTAGACTTCAGGAACAATTCAATTATCCAAGAACTTCAAGGTGAAAAATATGTCTCAGGATTATCTTTAACATTTCAAGCTCTCTAATGAGAGATGCAGTTGTAAATTTCCCTGTTTTTTTTTTTTTTATTTTTTTATTTTTTACTTAACAAATACAGGATAGTAGCTGGATAGGTTTCCTCTATTTTATAAATTATGTAATAACTTTATAAGATAGCAAATTGTAGCCATTTTAAATTGTTGTGCAGCAATGTTCAGTTTTATTACTTATGCTAATAAAATTGGAAGCAATTATTATAGAGGAGAGATTGTAACAAAATTAGTCATTTCAAAGTATAAAACAAGGCAAGTTTTTTTTCATTTTAAATTTGTGCTTGATGCAAATTCTTCTTGAGTTCAATTCTGTTTCTTCATCTCCTCTTCTAAAGGACTCTTACATGCAACTGAGTGCAGCCTGTAGGGTTGTGACAAATACCTGCCAGTACCTGCAGCTGTAAAAATAGACTTCCCAAAGTATTTAAAATCCATTGTTTCGTAGGAGTTTCTTGGGGCTATTAGAAGATATCTTTAGTCACTTGGGGAACCGTTTCTTGTAATCAGATTATCTAAAAGGATATCAACAGAGTTACTATTTTTTTTTCCCCCAAGTTAGAATATTTAAGGCAATTTTATGTTTTTATTTTATGGAAAGTTGAACTTCACTATTAGGATTAATCTCATCACATTAAAGTAAGTATAATTAAAAGGATAATAATACCTACTATTTTAAAGTACCTCTTAGTGCCAGGCATTGTGCAACTATATCTGTTAACAAATTTAACTTATTTGCCTTCTAATATTTCTATTGTGAGTTTGAATAATGTGAAATTTTAAACAGGGTTCTTTTTTTGGGAATAGGCAAAATTATTAGGAATAATTCTAAATCTCTAATTACTGAAGCTACCCATGTAAGCAACTAAAAATGGTGAATATTGGATTTTGGATTTTGAAATATGGGGTGTTAAAAAAATTAGTGCTGCCTACTCTGTTCCTTTGTTTGATACCTTTACATTGTCTCTATGAAACCTCACCTTACCCCCTCCTCACCATGTCCGTATCTACTATGATCAGATTGTACAGTATTATCTTTCTGTTATTAGATTCACATATTAGTTTTGGTTGATTTCAATTTTGCTGACACAAGAGTGTGCCATTTTTAAATAAGTACATTCCAATTCTTGTTTCTGAATGGTTTATTTGTATTTATTTTATTTTCTGAGTTTTTACTGTGTGAAAAATGTTTCATCTCTGTCCTATTCTTGTAAAATCTTAGATGAAAATCTTCTGTCTCATTTCCACAGGACCGGATTTTAAAATTCTATGCACAGACATTTTCGTTTTCTCCATTACATATGACCAAGGAAATTTATACACGCTTAGGTATGTTTATGAAACCTTTAAAAATGTTCTTTGTCATTCGCATGTCCTTAAGAAGAATGGATAGGAAATAACTTTTTCAGAAAGCACTGTAAATGATATAATTCTATGTTTTTTCTTTTTTTTTCAGCTAAGTATTTGGAGTTATACTTTCTTTCTCGGGAAAATCGTATTCCTACACTTTCAGGTGGTGTAGATACAACTAATCCTAATATGACTTGCTTACTTAAAAAGGTATTCATTTACTAGAATATGCTTTTATGTTTATTTATTTAGTTTTATATTTGAGGATTCTAATTTTTTGAGAACTATTGTGCACTGCTTTATAGGTTCGTCTTCTAAATGAATATCAGAAAGAGGCTCCATCTTTCTGGATTCGTCATCCAGAGAAGTAAGTCCCCTCCCAACATATGCCAGCATAAAACCTAGCAGTGTTACCACCTCATATACATTTCAGATAGAAAAAGTAAAGGCAGTCTTAATAGTCTTACTTGATTGGGAAGGGATTAATGAAGTTTTTATTTTGTTTTTTCTTAAGCTTGTCATTTTTTTATGCTTAGCTATATGAATCACTCTATAAAAGTACTATTTTACATCATTTATTATAAGATTAAAAGATAACCTAGCATTAGGTTGTTTTATGTTTTATGTGTCACTGATTTGAAGGTCTGTTCTTTGCCATTATATTTTGGACAAGTTCCCTAAATATTCTTTAAACTTTTTCCTTTCATCTCTAAAATTTATACTAAGTTGTAAGAGTATCTATGAATCTTAAAAGGAACGTTAAATTTGCAGACCCAGTGTTGAAGTATAAAGAGTCTGTTTTTAAAACAGGAACATTGAGTGTGAATCTACCTATGTAATTTATTGAAATAGAAAAAATGTTTCTGAAGATTATATGCTATTTTATCGTTCCATAAATATAAAGTATACCACCAGTACTGTATATGTAATTGCATTTCTTTTTTCCCAAACCTTAAGGTATATGGAAGAAATTGTGGAGAGTACTTTGTCCTTGTTAACAGTTAAACATGATCAAAGCCATGTTGTGTCACAGATTTTGGATCCGATCTACTTTTTTGCATTAGTTGATATCAAGGCTGTGTGGTTCAAAAAATGGATGGTAAGGAAAAATAGAATATTTTATACCTTTTAGTGCATTGCTATATCATTTTAATAAATAGCTTATTTTTGAATATTTACTATGTGCTAAGAGTTCTAATCACTTTTACATGTGTTAACTCATTTAGTTCTTAAACAAAATTATGAGGTAGGTCGTATTAATACCCCATTTTACAGATGCAGTAACTAAGATATGGAGAAGTTAGCTTGCCCAAGACTGTTTATCTATTAAGTGGTAGAGCCAGAATAGGATTTTAAGTGTATTTTATTTGAATCTATGTAAGTTGAATGCCTATTCAAAATCTATTTTTTCTCCTGTTTAAAAGCTTCAAAAATTTTAAGCTGATGTGGTAGAACATGAAGATTCAATATGTATTTTTTTCTGGCTTAGGAGATATTTCTGAAAGTATTCCTTCATTTATCTCCCTCCTGAATCTAAAGTTTGGTCAATGTGTTTAATGCCTGATTCTGCCAATTTCTTAGGAAGCTGGAACTGAAACTAATATTAAGAGTAGAGAGATCTTTATACTGTTACCTCCCTCAACCTCTGTTGAATAGGAGAGGTTGGTTTGTCAATAGTAGCAACACGACTGGCTTTTGTGCTCATATTGTTTTCTCTCTCAATCTGTACTGGGCATCTAGGTACTATAATTGCTGGACTGGGGAAGGGAGGAGCTGGGCATTCATTTACTGTTTAGCACAGTAATTTTGGCTTTGTGGACTGTACAGTCACTATTGCAGCTATTCAGCCCAACTGTTGTAGCTCCAGAGCATCTGTATATAAAAGGTAAATGAATGGACTTGATTGTTCCAGTGAATTTTTTTTGCAAAGTTGGGTCTAGGCAGAATTTGATCTGAGGGCTGTAGTTTGCTGACCCTGGTCTAAGAGATACACTATGAGGATTTCTTTTCTGAAAATGGTCAGTATTAAAAATAATTTAATACTATATCAACTTATTTCTTTTAATAAGTTGAAAAAATGATAATAGGTTTTTGAAAACATTTTAAGCTACAAGAGTTAAAACACAGAGTTTTGATTAACTTTCAGTTAACCAAAACACCATTTAATCAATGTTTAATTAAAAACTCTATTTCTTGGTCCAGCGCGGTGGCTCACGCCTGTAATCCCAACACTTTGTGAGGCCAAGGAGGGCAGATCACTTGAGGTCAGGAGTTTGAGACCAGCTTGACCAACATAACAGAACCTAGTCTTTATTTAAAAAAAAAGAAGAGAAAGAAAAATACAAAAATTCTCTATTCCCTAGAATTCTGAAAAAGTTTTGACTTGTCTTATTTTGTTTAATATTTTTATTCTTTTTTTTTTTTTGAGATGGAGTCTTGTTCTGTCACCCATGCTGGAGTGCAGTGGTGCAATCTTGGCTCACTGTAACCTCTGCCTCCTGGATTCAAGTGATTCTTCTGCCTCAGCCTCCTGAGTAGCTGGGACTACAGGTGTGCACCACCATGCTTGGCTAATTTTTGTATTTTTAGTAGAGACAGGGTTTCAACATATTGACCGGGCTGGTCTTGACCTCCTGACCTTGTGATCTGCCCGACTCAGCCTCCTGAAGTGCTGGGATTACAGGTGTGAGCCACTGTGCCTGGCCAGTATTTTTATTCTTAAGTGAAATGAAGAAACTATGTTTTGAACACTAATGATATCTTATATAATCTAGCTAAACAATATTTATAGTTTTCCCTGGCTTTGTACAATGCTATGCATTTACATGTTTCAGTTCCATCTATAATTTGCTCCAAGGAGAGAATTAAATCTCTTTTGACACTTTGAATCATTTTTAAATATGGTTGGCAGAAAATGATTAGAGTACTGTCCCTTTGGAGCATTTCAGTGTTGTCAAATTTCTGCACAGGTAGACCGTACAGTATCCTATTCAGCATGAGAGTTGTGCTTATTTATTTATTTATTTATTTATTTTAATTTTTTGCTACATGTATCTTTTCTTTGGATTCTGTCACAGGCTGATAGATATACTTTTTTGGTGGTGCTTTTAAAATATTTTAGCTTGAAATTGGACACGATGGATAGAATGTTTTTCTACTTATCGGTCACTAAATGATCTGCAAGGTTTTGATGTGATTTGCGTTCTTGTGATTGCTATGCTCGTAATCCAGTGCACACAGAAACACCTGTCTGTCATTGACTATAATGATTTAATCCTAAGTTATTGTGTGATTTATGATGTTTTTATTGGAAATGATGCAGGAAAAATAGATTTTGAGTGGCACAGCTTGAGTATTAAATATTATTTTCTTTTAATTTTAGCATGCACATTATAGCAGAACTACTGTATTAAGACTTCTTGAAAAGAAATATAAGTCTCTGGTAAGTCTGTAATTCTATTTTTATGTTGAGAAATAGTACCACCAAAATATATATGATGTAATAACTTGAATATGCAAAGTTGAATGCTGATGATTCATATTGGATAATGAGGCAATTTGCCTTTTATGTGACCTAGACTACCATCCTGTGAAACATAAAAGGATAAAAATAAAGACTTAAAATGCAGTCAAGATAACAATTAGAAAATATGTTTTATGTATATAGTAAATTGGCTTCTATAAATAACAAGCTAGTTTGAGAGAAGCCTTATTTTTAAGCAGTAGCATGTAGTTTGATTCAGATCAAGTATTAGTAACACCATTGTTTCTATAATACAGACCCATGTTTTTCAGTGAAAATTACAAGGCAGAACTCCGAATGATAAATACTTTTGCATTTGTAATTATTGGTTTGTGTTATACCAAATGTAGACTTAATACTCTAAAATATGTTACCAAAATCATCTACATTTGTTACTATTAGTAGAATAATGTGTAAGGACACTGAAAGGAATTAAAAAAAATCAGCATGTGTAATAAATAATTGACAAAATGGAAAACATAAAATTTATTAAGATATTCAAATGTTATACTGATGTAAATTTGGGTCAATAAACATGGTTTACGTAGTTAGGCAGAACCTTGAGTTTAGAAGTCAGGTGAAGAAAAGACTCCAGTGCGATTTTTGGTTGAGTGCAGTAGAGCATAAAATGAAGGAAGGAGAACAATAATTGTTTTGTGTTTGAGAATCAAGAGAATTGAGCAGCAGAATAAGAGAGGGATATTGAATAATGGGATAAGGGTTTATCTGTAAAGGTAAAGTATACTTAGCAATTTTTAGAGAAATTGAATTTAAATAACTCTTTCCAGATATTGTTTTTCTCTCATTCCCATTTTTAAAATTTGTTGTTGCTTTATGAACATAGACCAATCTTGCTAGAATAGAGAAAGGAAAAATAAAGAATAGGATGATTTTTTTTCTCAGTGGTTTATAAACAGATAACTAATTTTTGCTATCACAGAGGCCCTTAGTGAAAGTATTTCATAAGGTTTTTTTATAGATTAATTCTTAAAATTGTTTTCTTATTTGAAAAGTTAACTATACCTTAACTTTTAACCTGCAAATGGAATCACATCATTGTAAATCATCTTACTATTTTATCAACTTAGTCAAATATTTCATTTTATATATCTAGTGAGTCAAACTTGTTTGAGATTTCAACTTAAACCTCATTTGCTCTAAAAAGCTTTCCTAAATTTAAAAAATATCAAAAGATTATGCATATTATATTTATTTTTTAAAGGTAAACTTGGCCCCACTTTTGAAAATAAACATTGGGGAAAATCTATGCAAGATCTGTTTATTCCCATTGTGTTTTCAGAATCAAGGGTCAAATTTTGTATATCTGTGATGGAAATTGCAGACTACTCAATCAATTTGTGTTTCTGTTCTGTAAGAGATTCTTGTGTAAGAACTTTACTTATAGCAGCCTGTTTAGCATGATGACCTGCTGATATATTTCCTCTAGCTTCTCATCAGTGCTCGCTCTCTGATGTTGTTTTCTGTAGTGATGAAATATCTGCATTGTAAAATACGGTAACCACGAGACACATGTGACTGCTGAAACTTGAAATGTGACTATAAACGGGAAACTGTATTTTTAATTTTATTTAGTTTTTATTAATATAAATCTAAATAGCCACGTGATTGGTGGCTACTGTGTTTGTGCGGTTCTATACTGTCTTATGTTTATGACATTTTCAGTAGGTAGCATTAAGTTATGAATTTTTGTATGTGCTGTTGGTTTTTTTATAGAGATCCCTGAAAAAGTTAAGATAATCTTTGTTATCATAGCATCTCAAAGTCATGAACTGGTTAAAAGTTTTGGCTGTCAGCATAAATATTTAACCTTTAATTTTTAACAATTTGAATCTTTATTCAGTCTACCTCTAAAGGAATGGTTTCAGAAATGGCTTTATGTAGTGCCATTTCTACTGCTCTTTGAAAGTCATTTTAAAAAATGACTTGACAGCTTGGTTATTTAAATTCTCCCTTGGCTTTTCCTGTCTTATTGTATTTAACCTTTTTTTTTTTAAATTTCTGTCTTAGGGGTTAACAATTAAATGAACTGACTGGTATATATTTGATAGTATAGGGCAATAAGTGTCAAATACAATCCTGAATTTTATAGCAAATTTTGCTGTCTATTTTCACAGGGGTTAGAAAAATCATTCATTATACTCTCAACTTGACTCTTTAGGCTAGTGTTTAAATTCACTTTACTATAGATCTGCTTTCTGTTCCTGTGGTTTAAAGGGATGTCATATAATGTGATTGTTCCTGTCCTGAGATTGTTCCTTTTTTTTCTTGTGATTGCTAGCTTTTCTCAAATAAAGATAGCAAGTTTAAGAAAATATAAGGGAAAAAGGAAAAGGAAAAGAAGGGAGTGTAAGTGGATGGTGAAGATAAAGCTGGGTAGAAATGGATGCAAGGAGGGTGGATTTCTAAAGGTTTGAAGGAACTAAGAGTCCTTGAGAGAGATTCTTTTGGAGACAGTGTTTTGAGTTTTCAGTTAAAGAAATGGACTATTGTTTGTTCTTTTGTCTTCTAACTCTTTAGAGCTTTTCTTAAGTGTATTATTTTTTAATTTTTTTCATGTCAAAAGTTCCCCAAAGTGTCAGTTGTTATTGTAATTCATTTCTGTTTTGTTTTGTTTTCTGTTGGAAAATGGATTGAAGGTTCTAGGTTGAGATAGAGGAGAAGTATTGAAGCAAAAAGATGTTTAATACACTGTAGTAATCCAAGCAAAAGACGATGGAACCATGGAAGAAGGATAAGAGAGAATTGGGATAAGTGGATGGACTCAGAAATACTGTATTTCGAACATAGGATATAGAGGTCTTTTGAATGAGGGTGGTTGAGATTGAGGCCTCAGACAATTGATGATTCATGTTGTTCATTGAGATAAATAAACCAGTAGGAGGAAAACATTTGCTAGAAAAGATAATGATTTGTAGATTTAGTAGATTTAGTCATATTTGAAATGCAGATTTCTAGGAGGCCTGGGTGTGGATCTTTGATGTCTGATTTAGATAAGACATGCAGATATGGGAGGGGCAGGGGTTCCCCAAGACAAACTCCAGGTTTGATGATTTGCTAGGAGGATTCATAGGATTCAGCATATAGTTATGCTTTCAGCTATTTTTTATAACAGTGAAAGGATACAAAAAAAAAATCAGCAAAGAGGAAAAAGTTCATTGGGTGAGTGGAAGATACAAGCTTCTGAAGAGTCTTTTTCCCACTAGAATCACACAAGACATGCTTAGTTCTTTCAGCACTGAATTGTGGCAGTGTTTTTTTTTAATGATATTTTAAGTTCTGGGGTACATGCGCAGATTGTGCAGGTTTGTTACGTAGGTATTCACGTGCTGCCATCGTGGTTTGCTGCACCCATTGACCCGTCATTTACATTAGGTATTTCTTCTAATGCTGTCCCTCCCCTAGCCCCTCATCCCCCCCATAGGCCGTGGTGTGTGATATTCCCCTCCCTGTGTCCATGTGTTCTCATTGTTCAACTCCCACTCATGTGGCAACTTATGTGAAATGGTATATACCAGGGAAGCTCATTAAAAACTCAGTGCCTGTTTTTTGTTTTTGAGGAGGGGGTGCTGATCACATAGAAACCCTCTTCCTTGTACATACCAGGGTCCAAGACTTCTTGAAGGAAGGCAAGTATTCATCATAAACCACATTATTTGTGCAAACATTGTCAGCCATTCCCAGTTCTCAGAATGATGAGAGCCCTCCTGAAATCTAAGTTCCTAGATGTTATAAAATCCCACCTTGTAAGGAGGCCTTTCTGAAGGTAGAAGTCCTGCCATGTTACCTCTTTTCTGCATACAACTGAGGCCGTAAGAATGAATGACAGGGAAAAATCCACTGGTTCCTTGATGCTGCAATTATGAACTTCTCTTCAAACCTTCATTTTTTTTTGCATCTAAAGCTTAATCCTTCATTCCAGTTGGATTCCATCTGCTTCTTCCTCTTGAGTATTTTTTTCTATCACCTATCCCCTTTCTCTCCTTTATAGTCAAACTCTTCCGCTCTGTTGGCTTCCCCCAGTAACATTTAAGCATAACCATGTTCTTCTAACCTGAAGAAGAGTTTAATATTGACTCTAAGATACAGTGGTTGGTCTATTTTTAAAATTTACCTCAGCTGTCTTTCCTGAAAATAAAAATTATACTAACTGCCTTTACTTTTTCACTTCCTATTCCTTTATTTGGTATAGTCTGGCTTTATTCACCAAACTCCTATGAAACTGATCTTTTCAAGGCCATCAACAACTGCCTTGTTACCAAACTTAACAATTATCACACTGTATCTCACTGGTGGCTTTTATTTTGTTTGGGAATTAGGATAGGAGGCCATCGATGGGTAGGTAGGTGCTGAGCAAAAGGGAGGTTTGAAGGCTCTACTTGTGGAGAATGAGAGGTTAGAATGGAGACTAATAGGAGAATCACTGGTAGAGTAGGGGTGGGAGATGGTTTTTTTATTGTGACTCCTTTCTTTGAATTATTGAATTAGGAGATTTTTCTTTATCAGTTTTTAGCAATTCTGGTATTGGATATAGAAATAAAGGCTTGATCCACTTGATATTTTGCTGGCTGGGTAGGAGGAAGAGATTTTAAGGCAAGGGAACTGGATGAGATAGTTTATAAAGTTACGACCATGGCCCCAGAGGATTTTTTGCATCTTTCACTATAAAATAAAAAGTACATATTTATTTCTGTCCAATGACACCAACATTATAACATTATTATGCTTGTTGGTCCACAAATATTTTCACAGTGTTCACCAGAGTGGTGCCATAGTTAAAACATAATTGGTAAGGTTGAGCTTTAAGGGCTGGAAAGGTACCGTTCTAAATATTTTTCTTAAATATTTCTCCAAAGCATTTTTACAGCTTTGACTGATTTCTTTTAATTCTTGGACTTGAGGACTGCAAACTTCTGGAATTAATAACTTATTATTTCATCAGATAACTACAGCTGTTCAACAGTGTATTCAGTACTTGGAACTGTGTAAGACTATGAAAGCTGATGAAACTTTGAGACATTCAAAGCATTGCAGTAAGTATTATTTCCTCTATTACATACTTTTAAAAATGGTAAATTTTCTTGGTAAATAGAGTTTAGTAGTAACTTTTGTTTTTTAATGATAATATGATAAATTAGGTCACTTTTACTAACGATGTTGTAAAATATATTTTACACATTTCTAAGATACACTATAGTCATTACTTTTTATAACAGATCTGCATGTGAAATTAATGTACAACCATACTGATTCTTACTAGATACACTTCTTCAATTTATACTAGGGTATATGTCCTCATCTGTTATACAGCAATAATATACTGCAGTAATCTTTCCCATTCAGTAATGTATTGGTCATCTAATCAGAGACATATGCACTTTAGTGGGAGAAAAACTTCCATAAAATGTTTTTATTTTTGGACACCCCATGTCATCCTGTGATCCTTCTCTGCTTATTCTCAGTCTGAGCTAAAATGTCCTGGATGTTTCATAATCTGGCCCCAATTTCTATATGATCTGTTCTCTAGTTATTGACTGAAGTGAGTCTTCTCTTAGTCTTTTTTGCATACCAGTGCCTATACAACATTATTTTTACTCTTACTGCCCCGTCCATAATTCCCTGTACTAACAGATACCTTACTTATCATGAAAGAAGAAACTGCATTTTAGATTTCAAGGCTTCCCTGCCTATTCTGAATTTTTCTTGCTCTTGCTTATATCACACAATTTGCCATGTGAACTTGACAAGTTTTATTGTTCTGTTGTTTTTATGTTGTTTCCTTAAGCGTATAGTAAGCTCTATGGAGAGTATGAAGATATCTTATATATTCTTCATTCTTGGGTGAATTTCTTTAACTCAAAGCAAGGGAGATGGTGATAGACCAACCATGGGTTTCAAAAGCTAGTGTTTTGTAGGGGAGGAGAAAATGTAGAAGTTACAATTTATTCTTCAAGAGAAGGAAAAGGATATATAAGTTCATATTGTTATCTCATTTACAAACTTACAGATTTTTCTAATGTCTTGATATTAAAATATAATATTTAGCTCTTTCCCCCCCATTACTCCCTCAGCCCTTCATCGTTTTGCTCTCTTCCCTGTCTAAAGACCTCAGGGTGCTTCGCTGCATTATTATTCTTTCTGGCATGTTTTAAAAAAAAATTCTTACTCATTTTTCTTTCAGAGTTCTCTGCCTGCAGTTGCCCAACTTTAAGCCAGTTCAATTCTCCATCTTTTCTGGTACTTAGGAAATTGAGCAGAGAGTATATGACATAGTTTGATAGTAAATATGTATTTTCTAACTTCAGCTGCTCTCTCTGTGTTGCTTTGAAATTCTCTTAGATGTTCTTTCTTCAGGATTCCATAACAGCTATTACAAGCCCTTGTCAGTCTCTTTGAGCCTTCTGCTTTGCTCTTGCCCGATTCCCTCTCAGGAGGAGCCCTTGCTTACTCTTTCATTAAGAAAAATGGAACTTTCCAGATAGGAGTTCTCTAAATGTATTGCTTCTTTGTGTGCAAATACATATTTATATGCCCTAATCAATATTTCCTGTTTAGTTTTAGGTTGGTGTTTTGATTCTGTTATCTTGTGTGTGTGTGTGTGTGTGTGTGTGTGTGTGTGTGTGTGTGTGTCTGTGTGTCTGTGTCTGTGTGTGTTTGAAGAACCAGAAAATTGCTTCGCTTATTACTGTCTCACTTTCTATTGGCACTTTCCCCTGCATCCTGTAAGCTTCTCATGTGTCTTCCATATTAAAAAATTGAGCAAGTCATGTGCTTCATTATGTGCCTTATCTCTCTGCTTCCCATGAGAGGAGAGCTCTTCTATTCTAAGTAGTCTCTATACTCCCAGGCCCCGTTCTTTACCTTATATTCATTTTGCAGCCATGGAAATGAGGTTTTTATTTCTTCTTCCCCATAACCTTCCCATGTGTCAGCTGCTTCTCTTTCTTGTCCTAATTTTGCAGGATTTGCTTTTCTTGATCTTTTCACTCTTTTTCATGGTAACATTCTTGCTTAGAGTTCCTCATTCTCCTCTAGTAAGTTTTTCTTGGTCACTTGAAAATCTCTTTCTTTTTCTCCATATGTTTGTACTCGTAAAGGTTTTGCCCTTGGCACTTTTCTCACCTTAGTCTACCTGCTCTCTTGGGAGGAACCTATTTACTTTCATGGTTTCAAATATTATATATTGATATATAAATGATGACTGGAATATTTGAGAACACATCTCTTTCCTGAATTTCACACACATGCGCTTACCTTACTTACTGTCTCTAGGGATGTTACATGGGCACTTTGAAATTACAATATTAAAGATTGAAATCACAATTTTTTCTTCTCTTTTAGACTTTTTTTTTTGCTTTTAGAATTACTTAAATAGAAGAAAAATTTACGCTGAGCACAGACACTGAATTATTAGGACCTTGAGTTTTCTTATCTTTTCTCATTCTTTCACTGTCCATGTGTAATCCTTGCTAAGATACATTGATTTCATTTTCTTAAACTTTTATTTTTACCACTCTCCTCTTTTGTATTCTTTTTACTAGTGTTCTGTTCATGATTTTCTTGATTGGTCTTCTTACTTCAAATTTTGGCTTTCTTCTATTTACTTTTTATACTGCTATCAGAGTCTGTTCTTCACAGTTTATATTTATTACTTTCCTGCTTAAAACTCTTTGATGCCTTCCCCGTTGCCTCTGTAATTAAGTCCAGATTCCTTATGAAGCTAAGTCCTCCATGATGTGCCCCTTCTAGTCCCTTCTCTTCCACTTGTTCTCCTCATGCTCTGGTCATATCAGATTATTTGCCATACTCTAGATTGGAAGCCCAGTTTCCTGCTTCTTAATGGTTTTTGACACTAGTGTTCAGGATCTTGTGTAAAATAGGTACTCAGTAGACTTTGAACGTGCGGGTGAATGAGTGAATGGCAAATACGTATTGGAAAATGTCTGTTGTTTTAGAGATTCTAATTTCACTTAGATTCTTGCTTGTTAATATGATCTGTTGTAATACTGGCTTTTAATTGGTGGAATTAAATAGTAACTAACATTTTCTACTAACTTCCTTCTGCCCTTAACTTACTTTTGAAGTTCTTCTTCAGTGACAGATAACTCTGGCAAGCTTATGGTACTTATTATTTATTTTAGAATGGACACTATATGTTTACTGTACTTTTCTGAGGCTGCTTTTTAAGATGATTGCTTTTCTTTGGGAATTTATTGTAAAGGATCTTAGGAAGCAATAAGGAAAATAAATAATTAAAACATTTTACACCAACAGTGTCTTCATTCTAGCCTGTAGCCTTGTTTAATGTCTAACAGGGAATGAAGATAGGTACTGTAAAATGTAATAACAGTAAATAAATGTTCTTGTTTGCTTCTCTTTTAAGGAAATAAGCAGAAACCTTTCCACTACTTAGGACAAGAATTACAATATATTTATTTCATTCACTCACTGTGCCTTTTAGGAAGATTATTGATCTATACACAAGGCAGAAAACTATTTCCTATTAAGTTAAAGAATAAAAAAGGTAAGTACAATTAGGAGAAATAAATTTGTTGAGATATGCTAAGATTTATATGTGATGGAGCATTCAAACTTGGAAATTGGCATGTTTCTTTCTATGGTACTTAGCTACATACCTTTTAGTCTATTGATAGCTTATATACCTCAAAGTATTTGTTTTCTTTTACTTTTCCGTATGTACTTTTTCCTACATGTATTTTGTTGTTGTTGTTGTTGTTGTTTTCTTCTTGTTATTATTCCTTCAGCCTTTAGTGATCCAGATCTGGATTTAGAGCTAGTAGACCTTGTTTAAGTTCTCATTCCATTCTAAACTAGCTGTGCTCTTTTGAGACAATTACTTAACCTTGGTTGTTTCGGTTTCTTTACCTATAAAAATGGACTAGTGAAATCAGTAATATTTGACTTACAGAATTTTTGTCATCACAGAGAAATGAAGTTTACAAATACTGTTTTATAAACTGCAAAGCCCTGTGTCATTTTATATATTACCGTATTATTTTCATCCTAAGTCTCATTTACTTTTTCCCCATCAAACTTCAGCACATGCTGTTAGTATGTACTTAAAACTCTTATGGGAAGTAAAAATGATAACTGAGAATATAGTATGTATAGCAGGGATCAGCAAACTTTTTTTGTAAAGCACCACAGAGTAAATATTTTGGGCTTTTTTGGCTACATACTGTTATTGTACATTCTCTCTGGATGTGTACAACAAAGAGTTAATGTAGCAGGCCTGAAACAGTTATCCTTAGAAAGGCCTGCTTGCAAGGCTGGCCCTTGGCTGTGACCTAGGAACTTGGATTTCTTATTACTCCTAGAACTGGTGAGTGCCTGAGCTATACAGTGATCACCGCCTAAACTGTACAATAGATTTATGTGGAGTGCTTGGTTTTCTTTTGGGAGTTTACAATTTTGGCATGTGCTAGGTAGAGTGTGCTTACATGCTTAGGCCCCCAAAAACCTAGGGCACCAGGTCTCTAATGAGTTTCCTTGGTAAATGACATTCTACATGTGTTGTCATAACTTGCTGCTGAAATACTTCGGTGTATTCTGTGTGACTCAACCAGTAGAGGACACTTAGAAGTTTTTACTGGTTAGCTTTGGACTTCACCCCATGCACTTTTGCCCTTTTATTTTGTTTTGTATCCTTTCGTTATAGTAAATCATAGCTGTGAATACAATTATATATTGAATTCTCTGGGTCTTCTTAGTGAATCATTGAATCTGGGCATGGTTTTGTGGACCTCTGACACATTAAAAAAATGTGAAATCCATTCTTAGCTTGTAAGCCTTATAAAGTGAATCCACAATGTCTGTAGTTTGCTGACCCCTGTTATAGAGTATATTTATTTTGAATATTCTTTTATACTGTTTTGCAGTTTTTTTTTATTTCCTGAAATCTTTTCTTCTCAGTTGATTGTGAGCTCCTTGAGAAAAGACATTGCCTTATATACATCTCTTGTAGTTCCCATCGTAGAGCCACGTAATTCTCTGCATAATGAGCACTTAGATAATTGACTTTTAATGAAAGAGCTATCATTTTAGAGGATACTGTTGAACTTTACAGAAATAGACTAATGTATACTTGTGATGTTAGTGCAGTGTTCAGCTTACATTTATATGTTGATCATCTGTAATTTATTTATCATTTGATATTGACTTTTAACATCTACATTTTGACCTACCAGATATTATAGACCACCTCAAGATTGAGTTCCTAGAGGTTTATTCTACTACACTAGCATAGGGCAACAGTCACCTTTAAGTTTCACATGTGATTTTATCAGACTCTTTTAATGTAAGCCTCTACAGCAAGAGTTGGTAAATTTTGCCTGTGGGCTAGATTCAGTCCACTGTTCTTGTTTGTATATTTGTGAGTTTGAGCTAAGAATCGTTTTTATATTTTTAAATTGTTGAAAAAAATTAGGGTGTTTTGTGATATGTGAGAAATACACATTAATTTTAGTGCACACCAAGTTTTATTGGAGAATAGCCATACCCATTAATTTGCATATCATCTGCATGTACTTAGTGCCACCGTGGCAGACTTGAGTATTTGTGACAGAGACCATTTGGCCACAAAATCTAAAATATTTACTCTCTAGTCCATTAAAGAGAAGTTTTGCTAAACCCTGTTCTACAGTTCTGTGTAGATAAGTTGGCTGGACCAACTTGGTAAGCTGAATTTTACTACTCCTAATTGAATAAACTCAAACACCCTTGATCAGATTCATACATCTTCCTGTCATAGGTTTATCTTAAGTGACTGGTTTGAAATAAATGGTAACTGTACCTTTACATAGCAACTACAGCACTGCTTGCCTTGCTGTGTTTTAATTTGTATGTAATTTGTTCTGAAGTCTTCTATCTGAGATTATAGCTCCCTTCTGCCTGATTGCCCTGTAGTCTCTACAAAAACTCATTTATATAGATGGATGAAAGCTCAGTTAAATTTCTCTAAATTGAAAGAATATGCTAGAAATTAATTTTCTCTTTATTTTCTTTTTAAAGGTTTGGTATCCCTCATAGATCTGATTGTTCTATTTATTCAACTTATCTGTTACTCACCAAGTTGTCCAAAGATGACATCAGCTGCACATCCAGGTAATTCTGCTTCTCTTTTAAATAGAGAAATCAAAAACATCTGGCTGGGTGCGACGGCTCACACCTATAATCCCAGCACTTTGGGAGGCCGAGGTGGGTGGATCACGAGGTCAAGAGATTGAGACAATCCTGGTCAACATGGTGAAACCCCGTCTCTACTAAAAATACAAAAAATTAGCTGGGCATGGTGGCGCATGCCTGTGGTCCCAGCTACTTGGGAGGCTGAGGCAGGAGAATTGCTTGAACCCAGGAGGCGGAGGTTGCGGTGAGCTGAGATGACGCCATTGTACTCCAGCCTGGGTAACAAGAGTGAAACTCCATCTCAGAAAAAAAAAAAAAAAAAAGAAATAGAAAACATCTAAAAATATTTAAGTATTCTGTTGTCTAGATGTTTTGAGTGCCTGACCTAGTTTGGTAAGTAGGTTTCTTTAAGATACAGTTTTATAAGAAATTACATTTATCCTGAAGTAAGCCATGAAATTTAATTTTGTTCATTGATGTTTTAAGATGTTTCTACTCTACTACTTTTTAAATTTAGAATCTGTATCACTGAGAATTTTAATGATGTTTTTATATTAAGATCAAAATATTTTCAAGACATGATACTGAGGGACATTTGATTGATAGGTCATAACGTGATTTCTTTTTCCGTTATTTTTCATTCTTTATACTTTCTAAAATGTTTTGATCAGCTCACTTGTTTTGGCTTACATCCAAAACTTCAATCTTTTTCAGGGTCATCTTTTATTGAAGAATAAAGAAAAAATCCTTCATGTTTTTTTTTTTTTTTTTTTTTTCCAGAAAAATACCTTTTATGTTTTTGGCTGTTGACTAGCTTTTAAAAATGTTCTAAAATATTAACATTTAAAAGATAACATATTTTTCCTTTGAGTATCAAGAATAGTTTCCAAATTAAAACACTTAATAAAACACAACAATAATGCATAGACATACAGTATTCTAAAACTAAGAAATAACCCTAGAATTGCTGTCACAAATTCTGAGGCAAACTCAAGTGATTCAAAGAAAAAAATGGTTTGGGTAGCTATATTTTAGTTCTATAACATAACTATCAACTGGTAGGTTAATATTCAGTCCGGTGTTCACTGTTTGGGTGATGGGTACACCAGAAGCCCAAATCGCAACATTATGCAATATATCCATGTAACAAGCTGACACATGTACCTTCTGAATCTATTAAAAAAATGAAATTAATAGATTTTATCTAAGCAATTATATTAGCCTATTGATCTTCACAGTGGTTCTCAGAACTTTTTTCTGCCTTTACAGCATTTACATGTATAAAGAACTAGCTTAGGTCCTCTGACTATATATTCCTACAACATGCTAGGCATCTTTTATGTTTCTAATTGCTTGTTAATATCTTGGTTTACCATGATGTGGACTGTTTTTGTCTTAGCTTACTTTTCTGTTTATAGTTAGTTCCTCGTACAGTGTCTAGTATGTATTAGGCACTTAATAAATAGAAGATGATTTGATGCGTAAAAAAATGACTATATGCTCACCAATAGTATCTGTCCTTGCAAACAGGGTTTTTCTCTTGGAATTGGTTGAAAAATCACTGAATTTTCCTTTTCCATTTTTTTTATTGTCAGATATTGACCTGAAGTCAACATGTTTATTGAATATGGAATATTGTAACATAAATTAAGAACTTTCATCTTAGAGTAGTTTCCAAAGTAAGACACTTAATAATGAAACACACCAATAATTTATAGACATACAGTGTCTAAATATCGAAGTATTGTATCTTAGTAGGACAATCTTACATTAAAAACTATTGTTGTAAGAATATTAGATTATACATATCTGAAAATATGTCAATTTATGAAACTGAAAATTATTTAATTCGTGACAATTCTAACCATGTTACACTTACTTGTATTGTGTTTTCCTGTATATACTGTATTTTGAAAGAAAATCTAAAAAAAGATCTTTGTTTTCACTGGTTTTATGGTAATACAAGAAGTATACTAGTGTCCATAAAAGTTTATGAAAGTTTCCATTCTGTTTTGCCTTCTTTTTTGCCCATTTTTTTGTCTGAATGTAAGTTTTTAGTAGGCTCAATACTTAATCTGTTATTTAAGAAAAAGAACAAATATGAGTACAGTAAAGTGTGTTCTAGGAGGAAAAATGTGTTTTCTAGGAGGAAAAATGTGTTTTCTAGGAGGAAAAAAGCTGTGCATTTGCTTCAGACGACATCTTCAATATTAAGCAGTAATTTAATGTCAGGCAGTAAATGCTGTTTTATTCTTGTCTTTTGGCATTCATGTTTGTTATCATTTGCTTACTTTTTATGTTAAGCTAATTGAGATTCCCTTAAGTCAAGTTAAAATTTGGCAAATACATCATCCTTTGGATATTGAGTTGTATGACTTTTGAAGTATTGAGTTAACTTTGATGTTGAACTTTTTGGAACAACAACAGCTAACACATAAAATCGTTATAAGTATTTAATGTTTTGGTTTTTAAAAATATTCATTGTTTATTAGAGAATTACTCTCCTGCAAGTATGGTGACTGAAATTCTGTGGATGCTCTGTGATCAAAAAGAATGTGCAGTCAAATGCTTGTATAACAACATTGTAATAGAGACACTTCTTCGGCCTATTCACAATTTAATGAAAGGAACTGAGGTTGGTATTATTTACTAAAGAGAAAAAGGGTTTCTTACATTCCATATATGAATGTATTTTGTGTTGATATATATTTTTATTTATTATTAAATTGTGGCTTATACAGTTGATTGATTTATTATGATATGCACAGGGAAAGTACATAGAATGTCTTAAGCTTTTTTTTTTTTTCTTATCAGGACTAGATCTGCTGATACAAGTAACTTAGAAAAGTTATTCTATTAAGAAATTATTTGTCTTACAGATCTAATCAATCTTGTAAATGTTTGGGGATTTTTATAGCTTTTGGAAATATGATTATTTTCCTGAGTAACCCACTCTGTTTCATATTAAGAAGAACTAGTATTATTTTAGAGAAAACACTTATATAGTATTCCAGTTTGAACTTATATGTGTGTCTCTGTACAGTTTGCACAGTATATTCCCTTACATTGTATAATTTAATAATCACAACTGAGGCTGAAATAAGTGACTTGCCCTAGGTCAGACATTTAACAAGTGGCAGAGTTGCTGCTGCCACTAGTTTGGCTGTCTGTTCAGCACATCCCTGTACTTGTATGACTTAAGCTTCTGGTCAGTGACTTTTAAAGCTTATCGATAGGTTAAAAGTTTTTACCTTTTCATATCTGTTTTAAGGTGTTTTTACTGTTTTCATCTTCCTCTTCTGTTCACCCATCAATGGGCTGTCACATACTTTTCTGCTTGTTGCTTCCTAGATAAACTTGGCAAATGCAAAGTTTTCTGTCCCCTAACTACTTTCTTTCTCACGTATTCCAGTTACAGTAGACAATTTGCACTTTCTAAATAATGTGATTGTATTTCCTGTGTTTGCATGCCGTTCTTTCACCCTAGAACATTTTAAACTCGGTCCACATGAAAAATTCCTCTCTAGTGTATCTTTGAAATTTCCTCCTAATTCTCCTTTGCAAAGTTAGGTGGGTTTTTTTCTCTGTGTTCCCATGTTATGTACTCCTGTAGTTTTACTTATGCTATGCTTGAATTATTTATTCTTGACAGTAGCCCTCTGGCCCGTAAGTGAACATTCAGTATGTAATTTAAGACATCCAGCGTCACCCATTGAGCCTCTACTATACCATTAGCTTTCTACTGGGTACAGCAAATATAGAAGTGAATAATAGGTGTTTATTGCCTTTAAGAAGCCTACTCTAATAGGCAAGGCAGACCTTTAAACAAAAAATATTTAAAATGAGGAATAGACAGTTTTAAAACTGTGTTTTTATGTATATAGACATGAGAGAATATATATACTCTCCTATATGTGAGATAAAGAATGTATTCTAAGGAGAGAAGTTGTTTTAAGAAGTATATTTAATATGAAAAATGGTATACTTTTTGTGCTAAGTAGTATTAATGGTGCTATTCATACTAAACTGTGATTAGTAATAATTAGGACTTCTTCTTTAGGTGAATATACCTGACTAATCATTAGTTAGGCTAACCCCCTAAGGTTATTAGAATATATTGATTGCAACATTTGCATTTTCAAATGTATTATAGATAATATGTCTGTTGGCATCCATGCAGGTTCAGGTAAATAAGCAGACCCCACAAAGAACAGGAATTATGATACTATAGATACGCTCTAGCATTAACATGGCTCTCTGGTTTTCAGTATGTGCTGTGTGCTGCTTTGGTATATATTGGCAAAGGTATTTTAGTACTTGCATTTGAAATCAAAAGTGAGCAAATATTGTTGGTTCAGTCTTTTGTTTTCTTATTAGGTGACATTATTGGCTATTGGCCAGCCTGTGAATTGGCTATTCTTAGTTGGATATATACTCATGACCCAAACAGGTGTATAAGAAAATGACACCCTTAGAAAGGATGGCAATGTGTTAGCTCCCATATGTAGTGTAATTATATTGGATACTCAGGAACCCGGTGGCTGAGAAATAAAGGACAAAGTGGAAATAGTAAAGCTACTACCTTTGTCAGCCAGAATTATATATAACACTGTAAGAGGAACTGCAATTCTCAGTAACTGGTTTGGGTGAAAAAAATCTGTATTTATTTGCTAATCAGTTGGGCTGTAAAAGAATATAATCAAATAACACATTTTATTGAGACATACTATCTCACAGCTAAACAAATCATTAAGCTTTTTTTTTGTTGTGATAATATAACTTTATGAGCCTACATACCATCCTCGAATTTTAGTCTGTGATATGTTAGCATGTCAGAAAATTACATGATTTGTCTTCTTTTCTTTTTAATACAGGCATCTCCAAATTGCTCTGAGACAGCTTTAATTCATGTAGCTGATATTTTGGCAAGAATTGCATCTGTAGAAGAAGGACTTATTTTACTTCTTTATGGAGAAAATATGAACTCTTCTGAAGAAAGGTATGTGTTGTTTTAAAACTGGATAATTATTCCAGGTGTAGTTTGGTTTTCTAAACAGCTAGTTTAGAAATATATATTAAATGATTTTAAAAAGTTGGAGTAACCAGGATTATCGACTGTGTAGGCAGAATAGACCTTGATGTCTGTAATTTCAAGATAAGAATAGGAGAATTTGCTGTTGATGGGATTCCTTCCCCTGCCCCATTATCTACTCCCTTGTATTTTTACTTACAGACTTCAGTCACACATGATTGATTTAAGTCAAACCAAACAACGGTGTGCAAAGAAGCTAGCTATTTTTTCTTCCTCCTCTAGTTCCTATTTGCTCACTTAACCTATGGTAATATTTTAATATTTACACTTCTGGACTTTCTCTGTGCTTATAATTATGCAGTGCATCAGACAAATCTGCATACAGTCATATTTTTATCTTCTCTTTACAAAAATGGTATTATATTTTATATATTACCCTACAGTTTGATTTATTTTATAACTATGGGAATTTTCTTAGGTGAATACAGAATGAAAGATGATTTTTAATGGCTGCATTATACTTTTATGTATAGCTTTACCACAATTTATTCAAATATTTTCCCTCTTAGTGAACATCAAATTATCTAGGATTTTCCCTCCATAAATAACACTGCAATAAATGTGCTTTTTCTTATTTAGCTTCTTGATATTGCATTAATCGATATTCAAATGTTGAGCCAGTTTTTCATACCTGAAATAAATCCCACTTGGTCATGGTGTATAAATCATTCTTATACTTTGCTGGCTTTGATTTGCTAATATTTATTGAGGATTTTTGCTTCTATGTTTATGAGGTACATCAGTCTGTAGATTTTGTAATGTCTTTCTGGTTTTGGTATTATTGGAATGGTAACCTCATAATAAATGGGAAGTTACTCTGTTTTGGTATTCTGGAGGGTATGACACAGAATTGGTTCAATTTCTTCATGAATTATTTTATAGGATTCACCAGTGAACCAATTTTAGCCTGGAGTTTTCTATTTTGGAAGATTATTAGTTATTGATTCAATTACTTTAATAAAGGCCTATTAAGATTGTCTACTTGCTTTTATGTGAATGTTGGCAGAATATGTCTTTCAAGGAATTGGTCAGTTTATCTAAATTATCAAGTTTGTGGACACAGAATTGTTCCTAATATTTCCTTATCCTTTTAATGTCCTTGAAATGAGCAGTGATGGCCCCTCTTTCACTTCTGATATTAGCAATTTGTGTCTTCTCTTTTCTTCTTAGTTAACCTGACTAGAGGCTTATACATTTTACTGTTCTTTTTAAAAAAACTAACTTTTGGTTTTGTTGATTTTTCTCTATTGATTTCATGTTTTTAATTTTATTGATTTCTCTTCTAATTTTTATTTCTTTGCTTCTTACTTTGGATTTAATTTGATCTTTTTAGTTTTCTGTGGTGGAAGCTTAGATGATTAGTTTTAGGTCTTTCTTCTTTTATAATATTGGTACTTTTATATTTGTATTTAATGCTACAAATTTCCATCTAAACCACATTTTTTCTACATGTCATAGTTTTGATAAGTTATATCTTCATTTTTCACTTAGTTCAAAGTATTTTCATTGTCTCTTGAGACTTCTATGACCCTTGTGGGTGTTTTTTTTTTTTTTTTTGAGATGGAGTCTTGCTCTGTCACCCAGGCTGGAGTGCAGTAGCATGATCTTGGCTCACTACAAACTCTGCCTCCTGGGTTCAAGCAATTCTAGTGCCTCAGCCTCCCAAGTAGCTGGGACTACAGGTGTATGCCACCATTCCTGGCTAATTTTTGTAAATTTTTTATTCTAATAAGCCTATTGGAGATGGGCTTTCACCATGTTGGCCAGGCCGGTTTGGAACTCCTGACCTCAAGTGATTCACCTGCCTTGGCTTCTCAAAGTGCTGAGCCATATAGCAGTTTGGATTATACAGGCATGAGCCACTGCTCCCAACCCTTGTGTTTTTGCAGATATGACAGCACACTTGATATAATTTCTGGTTTTTAAAGTTTATTGTATATTTTATTGCCCAGAAAGTGGCCTCTTGGTAAATTATCTGTGTAAGCTTATATAATATATATCCTACTATTGTTGCATGTCAGTTACATTCAGTTGATCCATGGTACTGTTTGGTTCAACTTTGTCCTTACTGACATCCTGCTGAATCTGTCAATTACTGTTAGAGGTATGTTGAAATCTCCACCTATATTAGTGAATCCATCTATTTCTTCCTTCAGTTCTATCAGTTTTTGATTGAAGTATTTTGGTGCTTCATTGTTAGGTGCATACACATTAAGAATTGTTATGTCTTCTTGGATAATTGACTGCTTTATAATTATGTAATGTACCCTTGATAATTTTCTTTGAAGTCTGCTTTGTCTGAAACTAATATAGGTACTCCAGCTTTCTTTTGATTATTGTTAGCATGGTCTATCTTTCCTTCATCCTTTTACTTTTAATTTATCTTTGTCTTTATGTTTAAAGTGGGATTTTTATAGACAACATATAGTTGGGTCTTGCCTTTTAATCTAGTTTGATAGTCTTTAATAATACACTTAGAACCTTAACAGTTAATTATTGATATACTTAGATTAATATTAACCATATTTTTTTCCCTTTTTTTGTCTTCTCTTTCTGCCTTTTCTGGGTTTGATTGAGCATTCTGTGATTTCATTTTATCTCCTCTCTTAGTATGCCAGTTATACTTTGTCACTTTTTTTAGCGGTTGCTACTAAGTTTGTAATATACATTTATAACAGAATTAGTTGTAATTGCTAATTATATTGTATTAGTTGTATTTAGTCCTCTTTCAAATAATCTGTATCACTTAACACCTATGGCATTGACCTTATAAAAGGTCATTTCCTACCTTCTGTCACTTATATCATTTCCTCAATTATTTACTTTTTCATAAACTATAATCACCAAATACTTTTTTTGCAATAATTACTTTGAATAAACTTATCCATTCGATTTTTTTTTTTTTTTTGAGACAAGGTCTCACTCTGTTGCCCAGACTGTAGTGCAGTGATGTGATCTCAGCTCACTGCAATGTCTGCCTCCCAGGCTCAAGTGATTCCTGTGCCTCAGTCTCCCACAAAGCTGGAGCCATAGGGTTCACCACCATGCCTGGCTATTTTTTTTTTTTTTTTTTTTTTTTTTTTTTATTTTTAGCAGAGACAAGGTTTCACCATGTATCCCAGACTGGTCTTGAACTCCTGGGGTCAGGCAGTTGCCCACCTTGGCCTCCCCAAGTGCTGGAATTACAGATGTGAGCCACTGTGCCCAGCCTCATTAGATTAATTAACAAGAAAAATAAAAGATTTTATGGGTTATCAAATGCTTTACATTGCTAGCCTTTTTAATTTTAGTAAGATTGTCCTGATAGTGATATTGCTGGCTTAGAGGGCCTGTACATTTTATATCTTATAGATCCTGCCAGATTACTTTTCAAAATATTTTTGAATTTTACCTTCTGGCCAGCAGCCTATGGGAAGTATGAGGTATACCCTCTTTTTTATATTCTTGTCAGGACTGCATAATCAGTGTGTATGTGTTTTGGCAACCTGTTGAGAGAAAGATGTTGTTTTGATTTATCTTTACTTATTTGTTTTATGTTTACTTATTTGATTCATATTTCATGTATTATCTCTCTGAGTTTGAGCATCTCATGCTCCTGTGGCAATAGAGTTATTGACTATTTCCATTTTCTTGATAGTAGTGTTCCTTTTCATATCATTTGTCCATTTAAAATTTGATTTATTGAGGGAATGATCCAAGATGGCTGACTGCTAACATCTCACGATTATAGCTCCCAGTGAAAACGCAGAGAATGAGAGGACACCACACTTTTGGACAAATGTTGGTCACTCACGGAGCAGAAGATTCCCAGTGGAGGAGCTGCACAGGTCGCCAGCATGACTTTTGTGGCCGGCGCAGCGGTTTTGCTGGCACCTCAGTGCGGCAGCTCTTGGAGCAGAGTAAACAGGACTGGTTCTCCTTCTGACCGAGGTTTGGAGCTCCAGGAAGGCAGAGTCGCCTATATGGACTCAAGAAGGAAGTCAGACTGGAGATTCCCAGGCAGAAAAGCACCATCAGTTTTAATGCCTCTGTTTTGGCTGGCGCAGTGGGTTGCTCATATTTTGGCCCTGGGAATTAACAACTTGGACCTCTACTCAGAGACCTAATTTGAAAGGTGGTAATTACAAAGATGGCAGGTGGATAAACTTACAATGATGGGAAGAAACCAGCGTAAAAAGGCTGAGAATACTCAAAATCAGAATGCCTCTCCCTCTAAAGAGGATCACAGTTCTTCATCAACAAGGGAACAAGTCTTGATGGAGAACGAGCGCATCCTAATAACAGAATCAGGCTTCAGAACATGGATAGTAAGAAACTTCTGTGAGTTAAAAGAACATGTTGTAGCCCAACGTAAAGAAACTAAGAACTTTGAAAAAAGGTTTGACGAAATCCTAAGGAGAATAGACAATTTAGAGAGGAATATAAGTGAATTAATGGAACTGAAGAATACAATGCGGGAACTCTGAGAAGTATGCACAGGTTTAAACACTCGAATTGTTCAAGCAGAAGAAAGGATATCAGAAGTCGAAGTCCAACTTAATGAAATAAAACGAGAAGACAAGAATAGAGAAGAAAGGATAAAAAGGAATGAGCAAAGTCTCCAAGAAATGTGGGACTATGTGAAAAGACCAAATTTACGTTTGATAGGTGTACCTGAATGCGACGGAGAGAATGAATCCAAGCTGGAAAATATTCTTCAGGATGTTATTCTGGAAAATTTTCCTAAACTAGCAAAGCAGGACAACATTCAACCCCAGATAATACAGAGGACACCACAAAGATATTCCTCAAGAAGAGCAACCCCAAGGCACATCATCGTTAGATTCACCAGGGTTGAAATGAAGGAGAAAATACTAAGGGTAGCCAGAGAGAAAGATCAGGATACCCACAAAGGGAAGCCTATCAGACTTACAGCAGATCTCTCAGCAGAAACTCTACAAGCCAGAGGAGACTGGGGGCCAATATTCAACATCCTTAAAGAACAGAACTTTCAGCCCATAATTTCATATCCTGCCAAACTAAGCTTCACAACTGAAGGAAAAATAAAATTTTTTATGAACAAGCAAGTACTCAGAGATTTTATTACCACCAGGCCTGCCTTACAAGAGCTTCTGAAAGAAGCATTACACATAGAAAGGAACAACCAGTATTAGCCTTTCTAAAAAATATACCAAAAAGTAAAGAGCATCAACATAAAGAAGAATTTACATCAACGAATGGATAAAATAGCCAGTTAACATCACATGGCAGTAATCCTAAATTTAAATCGACTAAATCCCCCCATCAAGAGATACAGCCAAACCCCAACGGTATGCTACATCCAGATCCATTTCACATGCAAGGATACACAAAGACTCAAAACAAAGGGATGGAGAAAGATTTACCAACCAAATGGAAAGCAAAAATAAATAAATAAATGAAAAACAGGAGTTGCAATTCTCATATCTGATAAAATAGATTTTAAAGCAATAAAGATATAGTGGTAAAAGGATCAATGCAGCAATAAGAGCTAACAATCCTAACTCCCAGATACATAGAGACTTAGACTTAATGAGACAGAAAATTAATAAGGATATCAAGGACTCGAACTCAGATCCGGAACAAGTAAATTTAATACATATTTATAGAGCTCTCCACTTTAAACACACAAAATATACATTCTTGTCAGTACCACATCACATCTACCCATAGGTTTAAATGAAATATTGATTGGCCATTATTAATACCCATTTCTTTTAGAATAAAGCAACATTTCCATTCTCTCTCCCTTTTTCTTCCTCTTTCTTCCTCTCCTTCACTCCTTTTTTTTTCTTGCCTTCTCTCAAAAAAAAAAAAAATTGATTTATTGTTCATTGAGTTATATATGCATAGAGTAAACACAAAGGTTTATTATAAAAAGTAGCAATTCCTTTCTTGATCTCTAGAGGCAACTGCTTTCAGCTGATTTTGATGTTTTCTTTAGTGCTTATATTATCAAATAATGTGCATATAATTTATTTTAGCTTAAGGCTAAATTGTCAGTTGTTCCTTGACTTACATTACAACGATTTATTTCTCTTCCCTGCTTCCCCCACCAAACACACAAATACATATGGGTACCTAGTCCCATCATTCTCCATTGGTACAATACTGTTGTGTGATCGACTTATTTAATGTTATACTCTATTCACATTACTGTGAACACTTCTCACAGCTGAGCCATGTGGTATTCTTTTATTATTTTCTGTTCTTTCACAATTTTTGCTTTCTCTGGAGTTAATAATATTTTGTTTGTTGCTATAATTTTCAGTGTACTTAGCTTTCACTACATTGCTAACTTATTTACATGTTTTTTTCTAGTTGACTAAATCCTCTCTCAGTATGTTAAAATACCAAAGTCCATGAGTTTAATTAAAAACATCTGTTTTTGAACCTTCCCACCAACTTTATTCAGAATGTGTTTCTGCCTTAGTTTTATGCATAACTTTTACTCTGGAAACATATTTTATCATCATTATAGAGTAGCCTTATTTTTTCATTTTCCTTTTTCTGATAGTATTTTTGGTGTTTAATGATCTGAAATGTTATGATGTTTCTTGATGAAGTTCTACTTTTATGTACTTGATGAATGTCTTTTTAAATTGACACATAATAATTGAACATATATTGATGGACATTGTAAATTTGAAAATTCATGTCTTTTAGGGAAAATAGTTGGATTTCTTCTTTTTTGTGGTTTCTGAAATTTTATTATTTGAAGTTAGACATTCTTATCTGTTCTTTTTTTTCTATTCCTTTAAATATTTTGTTTTTTCTGGGATTTTTTTTTCTGCTTTAATTTTCTAGCCTTTCTGTTGAAATTAAAATTTTCATGTAACATTTTCTTTTTTTTTTAGAAGAGCACATTGTTATTCTAGCTGCTGCTGCTGCTGCGTCGTCGTCGTCTTTAAATTTTATTTTAAGTTCTGGGATACATATGCAAAACTTGCAGGCTTGTTACTTAGGTAAATGTGTGCTATTGTGGTTTGCTGCACCTATCAACCTGTCACTTAGATATTAAGACCTGTATGCATTAGGTATTTGTCCTGACACTCTCCCTCCCCTGACCCTTCCCCACCAAGAGGCCCCAGTGTGTGTTGTTTCCCTCTCTTTGTCCATGTGTTCCTATTTGTCAGCTCTCACTTATGAGTGAGAACATGTGGTGTTTGGTTTTCTGTTCCTGTGTTAGTTTGCTGAGGATGGTGGTTTCTAGCTTGATCCGTGTCCCTGCAAAGGACATGAACTCATTCTTTTTTATGGCTTCATAGTATTCCATGGTGTATATGTGCCACATTTTCTTATCCAGTCTGTCACTGATAGGCATTTGGGTTAGTTCCACATCTTTGCTATTGTGAATAGTGTTGCAGTAAACATACATGCGCATGTATCTTTATAAATAGAGTGATTTATATTCTTTTGGGTATATACTCAGTGGGATTGCTGGCTCAAATAGTATTTCTGCTTCTAGATCCTTGAGGAATCACCACACTGTCCACAATGGTTGAACTAATTTACATTACCACGAACAGTGTAAAAGTATCCATCTGTTTGTTGTTTCTTGACTTTTTAATAATCACCATTCTGACTGACATGAGATAGTATCTTATTGTGGTTTTGATTTGCATTTCTCTACTGATCAGTAATATTGAGCTTTATTTTTTTGTATGTTTGTTGACCACATGCATGTCTTCTTTTTAGAAGTGTCCAGTAATGTCCTTAGCCATTTTTTTGATGGGATTGTTTGTTTTTTCTTGTAAATTTGTTTAAGTTCTTATAAATTCTGGGTATTAGATGTTTGTCAGATGTATACATTGTAAAATTTTTCTCCCATTCTACAGGTCACCTATTCACGCATATAATAGTTCCTTTTGCTGTGCAGAATCTCTTTAGTTTAATTAGATCTTATTTGTCAGTTTTAGCTTTTGTTGCAGTTGCTTTTCACGATTTCATCATAAAATCTTTGTCCATGCCTATATCATGAATGATATTGTCTAGATTTTCTTCTATGGTTTTTATGGTTTTGGGTTTCACATTTAAGTCTTTAGTCCATTTTGAGTTAATTTTTGTATAAGGTGTTAGGAAGGCATCCATTTTCAGTTTTCTGCATATGGTTAGTCAGTTTTCCCAGAATGTTTATTAAATAGGGATTCCTTTTCCCATTGCTTGTTTTTGTCAGGTTTGTTGACCATCAGATGGTTGTAGATGTATGGTCTTATTTCTGAGGTCTCTCTTCTTTTCCATTGGTTTAGATGTCTGTTTTTGTACCAGTATCATGCTGTTTTGGTTACTGTAGCCTTGTAATATAGTTTGAAGTCAGGTAGCATGATGCCTCCAGATTTGTTCTTTTTGTTTAGGATTGACTTGGCTATATGGGCTCTTTTTTGGTTCCATCTGGATATTTTGTAAGTAGTTTTTTTCTAATTCTGTGAAGAATGTCAATGGTAGTTTGATGGGAATAACATTTAATCTATAAATTATTTTGGGCTCTATGACCATTTTCATGATATTGATTCTTCCTATGCATGAGGATAGAATGTTTTTTCATTTATGTCCTCTCTTATTTCCTTGAGCAGTGGTTTGTAGTTCACCCTGAGGAGTCCCTTCATGTCCCTTGCTAGCTGTATTCCTAGGTATTTTATTCTTTTTGTAGCATTTCTGAATGGGAGTTTATTCATGATTTGGCTCTCTGCCTGTCTATTGTTGATATGTAGTAATGCTTCTGATTTTTGCACATGGATTTTGTATACTGAGACTTTGCTGAAGTTGCTTGTCAGCTGAAGAAGCTTTTGGGCTGATATGATGGGGTTTTCTAAATATAGGATCATGTTATCTGCAAACAGACAATTTGACTTCCTCTTTTCCTATTTGAATACCCTTTATTTCTTTCTATTGCCTGATTTCCCTCGCCAGAACTTTTAATACTATTTAGGAGTGGAGAGAGAGGGCATCTTCATCTTTTGCTGGTTTTCAAAGGGATTGCTTCTAGCTTTTTCCCATTCCCTGTGATACTGGCTGTAGGTCTGTCATAAACAGCTCTTATAATTTTGAGGTATGTTTCATCTGTACCTAGTTTATTGAGAGTTTTTAACATGAAGGGATGTTGAATTTTACCAAAGGCCTTTTCTGCATCTATTGAGATAATCCATTGGTTCTGATTATGTGATGGATTATGTTTACAGATTTGTGTATGTTGACCCAGCTTTGTATCCCAGGGATGAAGCCAACTTGATTATGGTAGATAAGCTTTTTGATGTGCTGCTGAATTTGGTTTGTCAGTATTTTGTTGAGTATTTTCACATTGATGTTCTGCAGGGATGTTGGCCTGAAATTTTCTTTTTTTGTTTTGTCTCTGCCAGATTTTGGTTTCAGAATTATGCTGGCCTTATAAAATGAGTTAGGGAAAAGTCCATTCTTTTTAATTGTTTGGAATAGTTTCAGAAGGAATGATACCAGCTCCTCTTTGTACCTGTGGTATAATTTGACTGTGATTTGTTTTGTCCTGGGCTTTTTTTTGATTACTAGACTATTTATTACTTCCTCAATTTCAGAACTTGTTATTGGTGTATTCAGGGATTCCACTTCTTCTTGGGAGGGTGTATGTGTCCAGGAATTTATCCATTTCTCTAGATTTTCTAGCTTATTTATGTAGAGGTGTTTGTAGTATTCTCTGATGATAGTTTGTATTTCTGTGGGCTCAGTGGTAATATCCCTTTTTGTTACTGTTATTGTGTCTATTAGATTTTTCTCTCTCTTTTTTTCTTTATTAGTCTAACTAGTGGTCTGTTTTATTTTTTCAAGAAAACAGCTCCTGGATTCATTGATTATTTTGAAGGGTTTTCATGTCTGTGTCTCCTTCCATTCCCCTCTGTTCTTTGTTATTTCTTGTCTTCTGCTAGCTTTTGTATTCATTTGTTCTTCTTCTCTAGTTCTTTTAGTTGTGTTGTTAGGGTATTGATTTGAGATCTTTCTAACTTTCTGATGTGGCATAAATTTCCCTCTTAACACTGCTTTAGTTGCAGCCCAGAGATTTTGGTACATTGTCTCTTTGTTCTCATTGGCTTCAAAGAACTTCTTGATTTCTGTCTTACTTTCATTATTTACCTAGGAGTCATTCAGGAGCAGGTTGTTAAATTTTGATGTAGTTGTGTGGTTTTGGGCGAGTTTCTTAATCCTCAGTTCTATTCGATTGTACTGTGGTTTGAGAGACTGTTTTTTTTTTATGATTTCAGTTCTTTTGCATTTGCTGAGGAATGTTTCAATTCCAATTATGTTGTTGATTTTAGAGTAAATGCCATGTGGCACTGAGAAGAATGTATATTCCATTGTTTTGGGTTAGAGAGTTCTGTAGAAATCTGTTAGGTTCTCTTGATCCAGAGCTGAGTCCAAGTCCTGAATATCCTTGTTAATTTTTGTCTCTTTGATCTGTCTAATATTGACAGTGCATTGTTAAAAATCTCCCACTATTATTGTGTGGGAGTCTAACTCTCTTTGTAGGTGTCTAAGAACTTGTCTTATGAATCTGGGTGCTCCTGTATTGGGTGCATATATATTTAGGATAGTTAGCTCTTCTTATTGCATTGATGTTTTTTACCATTACATAGTGCCCTTATCTTTATGATCTTTGTTGGTTTAAAGTCTGTTTTGTCAGAAACTAGTATTGTAGCACCTGCTTTTTTTCTGCCTTCTACTTGCTAGGTAAATTTACCTGCATCACTTTATTTTGAGCCTCTGTGTGTCTTTACAAATGAGATGGATCTCTTGAATACAGCACACTGTTTGGTCTTGACTTTATCCAGTTTGCCAGTCTGTGACTTTTAATTGGAGTATTTAGCCTATTTACATTTTAGGTTAATATTGTTAGGTGTGAATTTGATCCTGTGGTTATGATGCTAGCTGGTTATTTTGCACACTAGTTATTGCAGTTTCTTCACAATGTCATTTGTCCTTGTAGTTTGGTGTGTTTTTTTCTGTGATTGCTACTAACTTTCCTTTTCCCTATTTAAGTGCTTTCTTCAGGAGCTCTCGCAAGGCAGGCCTGGTGGTGATGAACTTCTTCAGCATTTGCTTGTCTGTGAAGGATTTTACTTCTCCTTCACTTATGAAGCTTAATTTGGTCGGGTATGAAATTCTGGGTTGAAAATTTTTTTCTTTAAGAATGTCGAATGGCTGTGTGCAATGTCTCATGCCTGTAATCCCAGCACTTTGGGAGGCTGAGGTGGGTGGATCACCTGAGGTCAGGAGTTTGAGACCAGCCTTGCTAACATGACAAAACACCATCTCTACTAAAAATAGAAAAATTAGCCAGGCATGGTGGTGCATACCTGTAGTCCCAGCTACTCAGAAGGCTAAGGAAGGAGAATTGCTTGAACCTGGAAGGAGGAGGTTGCAGTGAGCCAAGATCACATCACCACACTCCAGCCTGGGTGACAAAGCAAGACTGCATCTCAAAAAAAAAAAAAGTATTTAATATTGGCCCCTCACTCTCTTTTGGGTTTTAGGTTCTTTGTTGAGATATCTGCTATTAGTCTGATGGGGTTCCCTTTGTAGGTGACATGGCTTTTCTTTCTGTCTGCGCGTAACTCTCATTTCAACCTTGGAGACTCTAATGATTATATGTCTTGTGGTTGGTCTTCTTATGGAGTATCTTAGTGGGATTCTTTGTATGTTCTCAATTTGAATGTTAACCTGTCCTGCTAGGTTGGGGCAGTTCTCCTGGATGGTACCCTGAAGTGTGTTTTCCAACTTGGTTCCATGCTTCCCATCTCTTTTAGGTAGGTACTCTGTTCTGTCATAGGTTTGGTCTTTTTACATAGGCCCATAATTCTTGTAGGTTTTGTACATCACATTTTATTCTTTTTCCCCTAAGCTTACCTTATTTCAGCAAGATAGTCTTCAAATTCTGATATTCTTTCTTCTGCTTGATTGATTTGGCAATTGATACTTGTGTATGATTCACGGAGTTCTCAGCTCCACCAGGTCATTTATGTTCCTCCGTAAACTGGTTATTCCAGTCAGCATCTCCTGTAACCTGTTATCATGGTCCTAAGCTTCTTTGCATTGGATCAGAACATGCTTCTTTACCTCAGTGAAGTTGGTTATTACCTACCTTCTGTAGTCTACTCTGTCAATTCATCCATCTCATCCTCTGTCCAGTTCTATACCCTTGCTGGTGAGGCGTTGCTATCGTTTGGAGGAGAAAAGACAATCTGGCCTTTTTGTTTTCAGTGTTTTTTTTTTGTTGATTATTTCTCATCTTCATGAGTTTGCCTGCTTGGGATCTTTGAGGTGCTGACCCTTGGGTGAGGTTTCTGAGAGGATTTTTTTTGTTGATGCCGTTGTTGTTGCTTTCTCTTTGTTTTTCTTTCAATAGTTGGGTCCCTCTTCTGTAGGCCTGTTGCAGTTTGCTGAGGGTTCACTTCAGGCCCTATTCATCTGGTTTGCTCCCACGTCTGGAGATGTCACCTGAGGGGGATAGAGAACACCAAAGATGGGAGCCTGCTTTTCCTCTGTGATCTATGACCTCCAGAGGCACCAACCTGATGCCAGTAGGAACACTCTTATATAGAGTGTCTGGTTACCCCCTTTTGGGATGTCTCACCCAGTTGGGGGGTCATGGGAACCAGGACCCACTTAATGAAGCACTTTGGCTGTTCCTTGGCAGAGGGGGTGTGCTTCCCTGGGAGAAACCCAGTCGTCTGGGCTGCCCAGATTCTTCAGAGCTAGCATGAAGAAAGACTAAGTCTGTCGTTTTGTGGAGACTGTGGTCACCCCTTCTAGGGGCTCAGGCCCAGGGAGATCAGAATTCTGTCCCTGAGCGGCTGGCTAAAGTTGTTGGAGTTCCTGGAGGGAGGCCCCACCCAGCGAGGAGGGTTAGTTCAGTGTCGGGTCTGAAGAGGCAGTCTGGTCGCAGTCTGCCACAGCTGGTGTGCTGCACTGTGGGGAGTACCTCTTAGGACCAAGCCATTCAACCTCTCTGGGTCTAGCAGGGAAAAAGCATGTCCTGGCCTGGAGCAACAGTGATAACTGCAGCCCTTCACCCTTGGGAGGTTAGTGTCTTAGGTAGCTAGCTGCCTCTCCCCCAGGGAGCTCAGATGGCTTAGACAGCAGGCAGCAGCAGTAGTGGCTGCCACCCCTGCCCCAGGGAGCTCAGACAGCTTAGACAACAATCAACAGCAGCAATGGTGATGGTTACCCCTCCCTCCAGAAACTCGCCAGGCTTAGGACTATTGCAGCTGAGTGGCTGATGAGAATCTGCATTGTTCCCTGGTTGGGACTGAAGACCTCAGTGGCGTGGGCTCACCAGTGGGATCTTCTGAACCAAGGGTAGCACAGTTCCATGGAAAAAGCACGGCTTCCCAGGCTGGGTAGCATGCTCACTCACCACCCCACTTGGCTGTGGGGAGGGGGCTCCCCTGCCCCATGTAGCTCAAAGGGGGGGCCGTCGCATCACCCTGCTCTTCCTGTCTGTGGGTCACACCAGCCACCTAGTCATTCCCAGTGACAAAACCTGGATACCTGGGTTGCCAGTGCAGGATTTGCATGCTGTTTTGGTTCTTTTCAGTGGGAGCTTCTGATGGCTGCTGTTTCTACTAGGCCATTTGCCCCCCGGCCCCTTTTTTTTTGAGTATATATATATATTTTTTACCTACATAAAGATAATTAAGTTTTAATCTGTTGTATTTTCTTTTTTCCTTCTAAATTGCCTTCTGTATTTCTTATCATGGTCCCTATCTTTTAAATTAGAGGTTTATTCAAATATTTGAAAGCCAGTAAAAAGATGCTTGGAAAGGATACAAGAAAGTGGGACTTGTAATTTGTGGCCTTTGATTTAGTGGGCCCTTTCCATGGCATTTTGTTCAAGAACCCCCAATGTCAGTATCTCCGGGTTTTCCTTTGTTCTTGTGAGATTCCATAGAGAAACCTCTTACTGTTAGCTGCCTGAGGAATATAAGCCAAGTAGAGAAGAGGGCTGGGTAAAAATGGTGATGGATCTAAAGGGTTACTATATAAACTTTGATGGACTCCTGTGATACCCTCTGTTGCCTTTTATATCTTGAGCTCTGCCACCTTCCAAGAAGCACATTGGGTTAGCTGCATGAAATGTGGAAGGGAATCTGGAGGTCAGACTCCTTAAACTGGCTTTCAGGCAGCTCTTCTGTTTTCAGTCTCACTTTTACTCCCCAATTTAGAGATATTTGGTACCACCAATTCCTGAGTTTTTTGAGAGGTTGTATAAAATGAATCAGGTTTATTCTATTTTTCACATTGTGGCTGATAATTGAGGTTTTCTATGTCCTGAATTACTGCTTGTTATTTTGATTTCCAGGTCCAAAATTGTACTGCCATATCCTTTCCATTCTCCTTGCCTTGGGGAGTTTTATTGCCTACTGAAAAATCCTTTTACTTTTGAATTTTAGTATTTATGGAGGGAGCAGTGAATGTATATGTTTAGTCTGCCATATTTAACTAGAGATCTATCCAATGGGATAGTGTCAAAAGTACCTCAGAGCCAAGCAGAAGGGGCATCCTGCCGGCTTAAGATGGAGAATTTCAGAATCAGAAAAATAATCACTGCAATGTATTGATGTACATAAAGTATATAAAAAATACATGAGTTTGAAAAGACACTAAAATAGAACACAAGCAAAATATAAACGTTATCAGTTACCTGCTGAAGTTGCTAGGACAGCAACTAATGACTATGCAAATTGATAAAAAGAAAATTTAAGCATTTTTTCCAGCCTTTTCTGTACCAACTGTATTTTCGTGTAACTAAGACATTACTGAGGAAAAGTTCTTCACTAAAGAATCCTAGCTAATAAATGCAAAATAAATGATACTATCAGAAAAATCACAGTTTGGTAATCCTTAATGAAATAGTGGATATAGGAAATGATCATTAATGGATGCTAAAATCATTAGGTGAAAGGTTGATGGGGAGGGCTACCTACTAGAGAGGTCGGGGTGATACCATCTGACCAATGATCTTTAGCACCACTAAAACTGGGACATCAAGATAGTGCCTCATGCAATAGGAGGTAGACAGTGACAACAAACCATGAAGTTATTTTACCAAGGAAAGAAAAGCAAAGGAAACAAAAGAAATTGAACTTAAATCTAAATAAGCCTCTAGGTCTAATGATCACTTTATAGGATATATGGAGAACTAGAGAAACAAGGTAAATGACACCATGGAGAAACAATTATCCAAATAAACATGACAGTTTTCCAACAAATCAGTGGCATGAGGAAGAATATTAGGACCTGTAACCACAACATTGTAACGCACACCATTGAACTTGTGTAAATTCTGAGCATTTATTAAGTACTTATCTATTATTACTTTTAAAAGTATCTCAGCTGGCCGGGTGCAGTGGCTCACACCTGTAATCCCAGCACTTTGGGAGGCCGAGGTGGGTGGATCACCTGAGGTCAGGAGTTCAAGACCAGCCTGGCCAACATGTGAAATGCTGTCTTTACTAAAAAAAATGCAAAAATTAGCTGGGCGTGGCGGTGCACACCTATATTCCCAGCTACTTAGGAGACTGAGGCAGGAGAATCGCTTGAACCCTGAAGGCAGAGGCTGCAGTGAGCCGAGATGGCGACGTTGCACTCCAGCTTGGGTGACAGAGCAAGACTCTGTCTCAAAAAAAAAAAAAAAAAGTATCTCAGTCCTTTGATATAGGGGAACTAAGTCTTGTTAATGGGTTGGGGAATGTGTCAATAAGTTTTAGGAATGGAGCATTTAGGATTATGTTTTCACTGTAGAATTGGCATACTTATCTATGTGGCCATGGTCCCATTATATCTATAATCTTTTAAGTGTATGGTTTTGCTGCTTTTTTCCTGTCTCTCTATTTTTTTTCCTTCCATCCGACTGAAACTGTTCTCATTACTAGACATCTGTACCTGGGTGGGAACATGAATATTGACATGTCTGAGAAAAGTTAGAGGAGGACTAAAAGGGAATCAAGCAAATGAAGAGTTTTTGTGACAAAACTAGCCTTTTTGGTAGAGCTTTATGAAGTCAAAATTAATACAACCTTGGAATCACTATCATATATCATCTTTTAGTTCTACAGGTGCTCATATAATTGCCCAGTTTTCTAAAAAACTTCTCGATGAAGATATTTCTGTATTTTCTGGATCAGAAATGTTGCCTCTGGTTAAAGGAGCTTTTATGTCTGTGTGTCGTCAGATATATAGTACATGCGGAGGCTTGCAGGTGCTAATCACTTATAATTTGCATGAATCTTTAGCAAAGGCCTGGAAAAAGGTAATTATTTTCAAGCTTCGTTTTTCCTCCCTGCAAATCTTTATTTCAGTTGTAGGCACCATTGTAGTGTTGTACTCTGGATGAAATATTTAACTGGGGCAAATATGACTTTTTTAGCATCACAGTGCTTTCGGGGACAGACGGCTTCTTAATTGCTACAGGATGACTACAGTATCTCCTTTCCCAGTGGGACAAAGTTCTAAGACTTAACTGGGTACTACAGACTCTTTTCTTCTGCTAGATGAGGCTTTACACTAATTTTCCTTACACAGACTGACACCCTTTGGGAGTTATTTTAAAGCAATATTTAGAGACAGCTAGATTTTTGTTGTGGATACTAGAGATTGTAATGTAGCAATAGCCATGTATGTATGGTGTATACCAAAAAAGACAACTAAGTCTTTCCCTCCCATTGAATATCGCTTGTTTGTAAAATATGTTACACAATATTTAACTAACAACCAAATAATTTAAATTTTGAAGATAATTTTGATTGTAATTTCATTAAGGATTAAACAAAAATATAGTATAAGAGATCTTATGGGTAGTGCTATCAATAAGAAAAATAATATCAATAATTCTGCTACTTTTTAGACAAGTTTGCTATCAGAAAGAATTCCTACTCCAGTAGAGGGTTCTGATTCTGTTTCTTCAGTAAGCCAGGAATCCCAAAACATGTAAGTACAATTAATGAAACTCATTTCTTTATTATATTTGCTCAAATAAATTTAAAATTATTAAAATGTAATAGAATACTATAGCAAAAATGTTTTACAGGATGGTAAATATATACATACAGGTTCAAGGAAAATTAGTTTAGAAGAACTTTAGAGTAATACTGATAACCTTTTTAAAGTCTAACAATATTTATTATACTTGTTTCATTCTGTTTTTACATTTTAGATTAGGGAACATGACATACTACTGTGTTTCCAGAAAATTTGGAGAATTTCCAAGTACTAAAGTTGGAATGTTAACTGGAGAGTTCAGTAGAAATAATATGTTCTCAAAATGCCAATGAAGTCTGTTTATATTTAAAATACGATATTTCAAAATATGGTGGAAGTCCATTTTAATTAGGTTTTGGCTTTGGAAAATTATTTTAATCAATATTTATATCAAATTTTAAAGTAGATGTCTCCATTTTTATTTACAGATATCAGTAGGATATAGAGTCAGATTAGCAGGGAAATAGATTTTTTAAACTAATCTCTGGCAACATGTTTCTGGGTTCTGTCCTTATTTTATATTTTAGTGTTGGCGTAGTCTCAAACGATAATAATTAGGGAGAACTTGAAGTGCTCTTCTTTGTTAAAGAGATGTTGAAGCGGAATTTGAATTATTATTTTTTTTTAAGGTAGGTATAGATTAACTTACAAAACAATCAAACAAAAAGCCTTCTGCATTTCCTTAACAGTGTAATGGTTCAACAAATAGTTAATTGTCTAAATATGTACTATAATTTATTTTCTAATACAATGTTACATGATGATCTGCTTTGTTTTTTTACATTAAAAGATGAGAGAAAATAATTTCTGTAGTTTAATTTGGAGGTAATTTTTAGATTTCATTTTTTGATAATTAATTTTTATTTTTAGTTGTAATAGTTACTTCAGTAGTTTTTGGGAGTACAGGTGCTTTTGGTTACATGGATATGTTCTTCAGTGGTAATTTCTGAGATTTGTGTGAGCCCATCAAAACAGCCATCACCGTGTACATCAAGCAGTGTGCACTGTGCACAATATGTAATTTTTTATCCCTTACCCCCTCTTCTAACTCCTCCTCCGGTACCCCCAGGGTCGATTATATTATTCTTATGCCTTTACATTCTCATAGCTTAGCTCTCACTTATAAGTGAGAACATATGATATTGGGTTTTTTATTTGAGTTATTTAACTTAGAAAATGGCCTTCAGCTCCATCCAAGTTGCTGCAGAAGACTTTATTTCATTCTTTTTTTTGAGTGAAAAATTTTCCATGGCATATATGTACCACATTTGATTTATCCGCTTATGGTTGACGGGCACTTAGATAATGGTTTCATATCTTTGCAACTGTGAGTTGTGCTCTTATAAACATGCTTGTGCATGTGTCTTTTTCATATGACTTCTTTTCCTTTGGGTAGATACCCAGTAGTGGGATTGCTGGATCAAATAGTAGTTCTAATTTTAGTTCTTTTTTTTTTTTTGAGATGGAAGTTTCAGTCTTGTTGTCCAGGCTGGAGTGCAATGGTACAGTCTTGGCTCACTGCAACCTCCACCTCCCAGGTTCAAGTAATTCTCTTGCCTCAGCCTCCTGAGTAGCTGGGATTATAGGCACCCACCACCACACCCAGCTAATTTTGTATTTTTAGTAGAGATGAGGTTTCACCATTTTCATCAGGCTGGTCTTAAACTCCAATGTCATCTTTTATAATTTTTATGATTTTAAGTCTTAGATTTAAGTCTTTGATCCATCATGAGTTGATTTTTGTATAAGGTGAGAGATGAAGATCTGGTTCATTCTTCCACATGTGGCTTGCCACTTTTCCCAGGACCATTTATTAAATAGTGTCCTTTCTCCAGTTACTGGTTTTTTTGTATGCTTTGTTGAAGATCAGTTGGCTGTATTTCTGGGTTCTCTATTCTGTTCCATTGGTCTACATGCCTTTTTGTTTATTTTTTATTTGTTATACCTTAAGTTCTGGGATACATGTGCAGAACATGCAGGTTTGTTACATTGGTATACATGTGCCTTGGTGGTTTGCTCCACCCATCAACCCATCTTCTAGGTTTTAAGCCCTGCATGCATTAGGTATTTGTCCTAATGCTATCTCTCCCTGGCCCCCCAATGCACCGACAGGCCCAGGTGTGTGATGTTCCCTCCCTGTGTTTATGTGTTCTTGTCGTTTGACTCCTACTTATGAGTAAGAACATGTGGTGTTTGGTTTTCTGTTCCTGTGTTAGTTTGCTGAGAATGATGGTTTCCAGCTTCATCCATGTCCCTGCAAAGAACATTAACTCATTCTTTTTTATGGATGCATACTATTCCATGGTGTATATGTGCTACACTTTCTTTATCTAGTCTATCATTGATGGGTGTTTGGGTTGGTTCCAAGTCTTTGCTATTGTAAATAGTGCTGCAGGAAACATACGTGTGTCTTTGCATGTGTCTTTACAGTAGAATGATTTATAATCCTTTTGGTGTACACCCAGGAATGGGATTACTGGGTCACATGATATTTCTGGTTCTTGATTCTTGAGGAGTTGCCCAATGATTGAACTAATTTACAGTCCCATCAACACTGTAAAAACATTCCTATTTCTCCACATCCTCTCCAGCATGTGTTGTTTCCTGACTTTTAGATGGTTGCATATTCTAACTGGTGTGAGATGGTATATCATTGTGGTTTTGATTTGCATTTCTCTAATGACCAGTGATGATGAGCTTTTTTTCATATGTTTGTTGGCCACGTAAATATGTTTCATATATTTGTTGGCCATCTTCTTTTGATAAGTGTCTGTTCATGTCGTTTGCCTATTTTTTGATGGGTTTTTTTTTTTTTGTAGATTTTCTTAAGTTCCTTGTAGATTCTGGATATTGGCCCTTTGTCAGATGGATAGATTGCAAAAATTTTCTCCCATTCTGTAGGTTGCCTGTTCACTCCGATGCTAGTTTCTTTTGCTGTGCAGAGTCTCTGTAGCTTAATTAGATCCCATTTGTCAATTTTGGCTTTTGTTGCATTTGCTTTTGGTGTTTTAGTCATAAAGTTTTTGCCTATGCCTGTGTCCTGAATGGTATTGCCTAGGTTTTCTTCTAGGGTTTTTTATGGCTTTAGGTTTTACATTTAAGTTTTTAATCCATCTTGAGTTAAGTTTTGTATACAGTGTAAGGAAAGGGTCCAGTTTCAATTTTCTGTATATGGCTACCAGTGTTCCCAGTACCATTTATTAAATAGGGAATCATTTCCCCATTGCTTGTTTTTGTCAGGTTTGTCGAAGATCAGATGGTTGTAGATATGTGGCATGATTTCTATTCTGTCCCTGTTTTGGTTACTGTAGCCTTGTAGTATAGTTTAAAGTCAGGGAGTGTGATGCTTCTAGCTTTGTTTCTTTTCTTAGGATTGTCTTGGTGATACTGGCCGTTTTTTGGTTCCATATGAAATTTAGAGTAGTTTTTTCTAATTCTGTGAAGAATGTCAGTGATAGCTTGATGGGAATAGCACTGAATCTATAAATTACTTTGGGCAGTATGGCCATTTTCAGAATATTGATTCTTCCTATCCTTGAACATGGAATTTTTTTCCCATTTGTTTGTGTCTTCTCTTATTTCCTTGACTAGTGGTTTGTAGTTCTCCTTGAAGAAGTCCTTCATATCCCTTGTAAGTTGTAATCCTGGGTATTTTATTTTCTTTGAAGCAGTTGTGAATGGGGATTCACTCCTGATTTGGCTCTCTGTTTGTCTATTATTGGTATATGGGAATGTTGATTTTTGCATATTGATTTTGTATCCTGAGACTTTGCTGAAGTTGTTTATTAGCTTAAGGAGTTTTTAGGCTGAGAGGATGGGGTTTTCTAAATATACAATTATATCATCTGCAGAGACAAGACTTCCTCTCTTCCTATTTGAATATGCTTTATTTCGTTCTCTTGCCCACTTACCCTGGCCAGAACTTTCAATACTATGTTGAATAGGAGTGGTGAGAGAGGGCATCCTTGTCTTGTGCTGGTTTTCAAAGGGAATGCTTCCAGTTTCTGTCCATTCAGTATGATACTGGCTATGGGTTTGTCATAAATAGCTCTTATTATTTTGAGATATGTCCCATCGATACCTAGTTTATTGAGAGTTTTTAGCATGAAGAGCTGTTGAATTTTATTGAAGGCCTTTTCTGCATCTATTGAGATAATCATGTGGTTTTTGACATTGGTTCTGTTTATGTGATGGCTAATGTTCATTCATTTGCATATGTTGAATCAGTTTTGCATCCCAGGGATGAAGCCACTTTAATCATGGTGGATAAGCCTTTTGATGTGCTATTGGATTCGATTTGCCAGTGTTTTATTGAAGATTTTCACATAGATGTTCATCAGGTCTATTGGTCTGAAATTTTCTTTTTTTTATTGTGTCTCTACCAGGTTTTGGTATCAGGATGATGCTGGGCTCATAAAATGAGGATTCCTCTCTTTCTGTTGTTTGTAATGGTTTCAGAAGGAATGGTACCCACTACTCCTTGTACCTCTGGTAGAATTTGTACTTGCTTATTTTTATACCAGTACTATGCTGTTTTGATAACTGTAGCCTTGTGGAATAATTTGAAGCTGGGTAATGTGATGTTCTTTTTACTTAGTTTTGCTTTGGCTATGTGGGCTTTTTGTTGGCTCTGTATGAATTTTAGGATTTTTTTTTCTAGTTTTGTGAAGAACAATCATAGTAATTTGATGGGAATTGTGTTGAATCTGTAGATTGCTTTTGGCAGTATAGTCATTTTCACAATATTGATTCTACCTATCTGTGAGCATGGGATGTGCTTTCATCTATATGTGTCATCTGTGATTTCTTTCAGTGGTGTTTTGTAGTATTTTTTAGAGATCTTTACTTCCTTGGTTAAGTATATTTCTAAGGTGTTGTTGTTTTCCTTTTTTTTTAAACTGTTGTAAAAGGGATTGAGGTTTTTATTTGATTCTCAGCTTGGTTGTTGTTGGTGTGTAGCAGTGCTATTGATTTGTATACATTGATTTTATATCCTAAAAAACTTGACTGAATTTATTTATCAGATCTAGGAGCTTTTTTGATGAGTCTTTAGGGTTTTTAAGGTATACGAACATCAGCAGAAAGTGAAAGTTTGACTTCCTCTTTTCCAATTTGGATGCCCTTTATTTTTTTCTCCTGTGTGATTGCGATGGCTGGAAATTCCAGTGCTATGTCAAATAGAAGTGATGAAAGTGAGTATCATTGTCTTTTTTCAGCTCTCAGGGGGAATGCTTTCAACTTTTTTCTATTCACTATGATGTTGGCTGTGGTTTTGTCCTATATGGTTTTATGACTTTTATTACTTCTATGACTATTTTATTGAGGGTTTTAATCATAAAGGGGTGCTAGACTTTATCACATGCTTGTTCTGTTTTTATTGAGATGATCATAGAGATTTTGTTTTTAATTTTGTTTATGTGATATATCATATTTACTGACTTGTGTGTATATTAAATCATTCCTGCATCTCTGGTATGAAACCAGCTTTATTATGATGTATACTATTTGATATGCTGTTAGATTTGGTTAGCAAGTATTGTGTTGAGGAGTTTTGCATCTGTGTTAATCAGCGATATTGGTGTGTAGTTTTCTTTTTATGTTATGTCCTTTTGTGGTTTTGTATTAGGGTGATACTAGCTTCATAGATAGATTTAGAAAGGATTCTCTCTTTTTCTATATTTTGGAATAGGAATTTCAGTAGGATTGGTTCTATTTCTTTTCTGGATGTCTGATAGGATTCAGCTGTGAATTTATCTAGTCCTGACTTTTTTATTCTTGGTGATACTAACTTCATAGATTTAGAAAGGATTCTTTTTCTATCTTTTGGAATCGTTTCGGTAGGAGTGGTACTGTTTCTTTTTTGAATGTCTGATAGAATTCAGATGTGAATTTATCTGCTCCTGGACTTTCTTTTGTTGGCAATTTTTTTTTTAATTGCTGATTTAATCTTGCTGCTTGTTATTGGTGTGTTCAGGGTTTCTGTTTCTTCCTAATCTAGGATGGTTGTCTATTTCCACAAATTTATTTATCTCCTCTCAGTTTTCTAGTTTGTGTACATAAAGGTTTTCATAGTAGCCTTGAATGACCTTTTACATTTCTGTGATATTGGTTGTAATAACTCCAGTTTTATTTCTAATTGAACTTATGTGGATCTGCTCTCTTCTCTTCTTGGTTAATCTTGCTGATGGTTATCAATTTCATCTTTTCAGAGAACTAGTCTTTGCTTAATTTATCTTTTGTATTTTTTTTTTAATTTCATTTAGTTCTGTTCTGATCTTTATTATTTCTTTTCTTCTACTGGGTTTGGGTTTAGTTTGTTCTTATTTCTCTGATTCCTTGAGTTGTCACATTAGGTTGTCTATTTGTGCTCTTTCAGACTTTTTGATGTAGGCATTTAATGCTATGAATTTTCTTCTTAGCATGGCTTTTGCTGTATTCCAGGTGTTTTGCTAAGTTGTGTCACTATTATCATTGATTTCAAAGAAGTTTGAAATTTTTATGTTGATTTTATTGTTAAACCATAAATCATTCAAGAAAAGATTGTTTTATTTCCATGTATTTGTATTGTTTTGAAGGTTCCTTTTGGAGTTGATTTCCAATTTATTCCACTGTAGTCTGAGAGAGTACTTGGTATAATTTTGATTTTCTTAACTTTGGTGAGTCTTGTTTTGTGGCCTATTATATGGTCTGTCCTGGAGAATGTTTCAAGTGCTGATGAATAGAATGTATATTCTGCAGTTGTTAGGTAGAATGTTCTGTTAATATCTGTTAAGTCCATTTGTAGTAAGGTATAGTTTAAGTTCATTGTTTCTTTGTTGACTTTCTCTCTTGATGATGTGGCTAGTGCTGTCAGTGAAGTATTAAAGTCTCCCACTATTACTGTGTTGTTGTCGTTCTCATTTCCTAGGTCTAGTAGTAATTGTTTTATAAATGTGAAAGCTCCAGTTTAAATTTAGGATTTTAATATCTTCCTGTTGGACTAATTCATATTGTTTAATGTCCTTTTTTGTCTTTTTTTTTTTTTCTGCTTTAAAGCCTGTTTTATCTGGTAAAAGCATAGATATTCCTGCTTGCTTTTGGTTTCTATAGGCATGGAATGTCTTTTTCTACCCCGTTACCTTAAGTTTATGTGAGTCATGTGTTAAGGGTTCAATAAGTCTCTTGAAGACAGCAGACATTTTACTGGTGGTTTATACATTCTCCTATTTTGTTTCTTTGAAGTGGGACATTGAGTCCATTTACTTTCAACATTAAGATGTGAGGTACTCTTTTTTAATCATTACATTGTTGCCTTTATACTTTTTTTTCATTGTGTTATTGTTTTATAAGCCCTATGAGATTTATGCCTTAAGGAGGTTCTATTTTGGTGTATATCAAGCTTTATTTCAAGATTTATAACTCCTTTTAGCATTTCTTTTAGTGCTTATTTGGTGATAGCAAATTTAGGTAGGATTTGTTTTTCTGAAAAAGATTTTATGTGTCTTTCATTTATGAAGCTGTTTTGCAATATATAAAATTCTTGGCTATTTTGTTTAAGAAGGCTACAGATAGGACCCTAATTCCTTCTGGCTTGTAAAGTTTCTTTTATTTTTTTCTATTGTGCCTTTTAAAGTTTCTACTGAGAAATCTGCTATTAGTCTGATAGGTTTTCTTTTATAGGTTACCTGATGCTTTTGTTTCAGAGCTCTTAAGATTCTGTCCTCTATCTTAACTTTAGATAACCTTATGACTATGTTCCTTGGTGGTGATCTTTTCCCAATGAATTTTCCGGGTGTTCCTTGAGCTTCTTCTATTCGTACGTGTAGATCTATAGCTAGACCTTCCCTCAGATTAGTTTTCCAAACTTTTAGACTTGTCTTCTTCCCCAGGAACACCAGTTATTCATAGGTTTGGCCAATTTACACAATCCCATATTTCTTGGAGAGTTTTTCTTTGTCTTTGTCTGAAGGTGTTAGTTTGAAAGCCTTTTCTTTGAGCTCTCATATTCTTTCTTCTACTTGTTCTAGTCTATTCTTGAAACTTTCCACTACATTTTCTATGTCCCAGTGTGTCTTTCATTTCCAGAAGTTGTGATTTTTTTTTTTCTTTAGGATGTCTATTACTCTGTAAAAATTTTCATTCATATCCTGGATTGTTTTTTAAAAATTTTTAATTTGTTTTTTGCCTTTTTCCATTATCTCTTTGAGTAGCTTAATAATCAACCTTCTGAATTATTTACCTGGCATTGCAGAGATTTCTTCTTGGTTTGGATTCATTGCTGGAGCCTAATATGATTTTTTTGGCGGTGTTACAGAACCCTTTTATGTCATATTACCAAAATTACTTTTCTCATTTAGGTAGACTGTTTTTTCAACTTATTCTTGAATTAGGTTTCATTGGAATTTTTTTTTAATTTTTTTTTCCCCCTTAAGGATCTGACTTTAATGTTTATAGTTCATTTTTTAAAATTTTTTTCTTTTTTTTTTTTGCCATTCTGATCTGAAATTTTAGCATAATTTAATTCTTCATGCTTTTAGGTTGAAGAGTCAGTATGATTTCCTTAGTTATAGAGAATCTTTGTGCACTGGCTTTCCAGTGCTGGCTGTAGTAGTTATATACTTCGTATGTGGGCAATTTCACTGTCTCCTGTAGGATTGGAATGGCAGAGATCTCTTGAGACTTATCTCATTCTCTTGTAGTGCCCACTTTATTTATTTATTTATTTATTTGTTTGTTTGTTTTCTCTTCAGTATTTTATTTACTATTCAGGTCAATGGGGAGGCATCCCTGGGTATTCAGCAGTTGTAGCTAAGGCAGGTGGGTAGATATAATATCCAATGATGGGCAGAGGTCCCAGCTCTGATGGAGGTAGCTAAGGCAGATCTCAGCAAGATATACTGAGGATGAGGGCAAAGGCTGGGAGCTACCTCATCTTCTCTCCCAGGCCAGCAAGAAAGCAATCCACCTCATAGCCTCGCAGCTGTTCCAGTGTTTAGCTGTTCATACTAGACAGGCACCTCTTTTCATCTGTGGGAATGTTGACATTTTGTGACTCTGACTCTTACGCAGGCCTGAATCTTGCTGGGGGGTGGGGTACTCCTCCTGTGGGGTAGAAGTCATCCTGAATTGTTGTAGGAAGGTTGTCTATAGATGCATCCATGCTCCGTTCCCATGAAAGAACCCCCAGCTGTGTCTGCAGTGATGTACCAGGGGGGACCAAAAATCCCTTCTCCAAGACCATTTTCACAGAGGCTGTCTGCCTCTTGGATAGAGGGGTAGACTTTCCTTACTATGCCCAGCACTGCAATTAATGTCTCTGATGTAAGAAATTTCCCACCAGCAGAAAGATCTGGGATTCAAGGCCTGTCATTCAGATGCTTTTGTCCCACAGGGTGTTCCCTTGATACAGTGCTCTCCTCTTTACTCTAAAAATGGGACTTCCTGAGAACTGGAATGCAGTGATTGTTATTGCCCTTCTGGGTATAGCCACCCAGTAGGGCTGCTGGGCTCCAGGCTGGTGCAGGGAATTTCTGCAAAGCATCCAGTGATGTGACCTGTGTTCAAGTCTCCCAGCAGTGGATACCGACACCTGCTCTGGTAGATATAGACCCTCTGATTCCTTGGTTGAAGATAGACTTAGTGTGTTGGCTTTCTTGAAGGTGGGTTACAATTGTAGTGAATTTGTCATGTGGATAGACTCAGGACTTCTGGCTAGCCAGGGTGGTAGGCAGTGGTGTTAGCTGAGGTCCACGGCCATTTTCTCATTCCTAGGCACAGTGTTATTCTGCAGCGAAGTGCTATAATGAATTGGTTAACCTCCAGCCAGGAGGTGCCACTTGCAGGAGAGTCCCAGCTGCAGTAGTAGCAGTGAGTTTTAAGCTTCCTCTAAGTAGTCTAGGGCAAGTGTTCTGATTTCTTAGGTGATGGGCAGGGCCATAAATCTCCCAAAAGTTTATGTCCTTTGTGTTAAGGTATATATCCTTCATAATTTATTGGACAGTAACTTCTAGAAAGACATCTCCCACAAGTTGGCTCCCCGTGGACCCTACATGACCCATATCATATAAATTTAGTGTACAATATTGCCATGCCATATTTACTTATTTGTATTCTTTACTACGTAATGTGTTCGTATGTGTATCTTCAGAACTCAGCAGAGCACTTATCCCAAAAAGTAATTTAATAAGTGAGTAGAAAATAAGTGCATGAATAAAAATTAAAAAGGGACAAATCATAATAGAGGATTTCAAACTAAAAAGAAATCTAGCATGACAGAGGCAGTTTTACTCCCTCTGGAACTTTTACCTCAGTGGCCTGAAAATTACCTCCACAGCAGGTCCCGTCCAAGGAGAGTCTGACCTCAGACACTGCCCCCACCTGGTAGTATTTCTCTACCTGTCCTGGTAGCTTAACTCAAAGGGTATAATGTATATTCTTTTGCATCATATAATGATACAACTTGCAAGTATTTTGCTTCTGTTTTCTTTGGGAGGAGTCCTGTAGACTTTGTATTGATTTATTTTCTTTAATGGGTAATGTCTCATTCAGATTTTCTGTTTCTGCTTGAATGACTTTTGATTATATTTTCTAAAAAAAACCACTACTTTTTGTATATATATTTATTATATAATTTTTTTCAAAATATTTGTGTGTGATTTAAAAATAATTGTTTTCCTGCTGTAATTATTTCCCTTTTTTGGATTCTTACTATTTTGGGCCTTTTCTTCGCTTCTCGACCAATTTATTGTATTAGTTTATGCAGATGAGGTTTGGGCTTGTTAATGTTCGCTTTTCTCCCTTTCTCTCTCCCTCCTTTGTTTTTATAGTAGAGGACAGTAAGTGAAAGCGGATTGAGAATGGATGTTGAGAGAAGCAATCTATATTAATCACAGCAATGAATAAAATTGGATATGTGATACTTTCGTTATTAAGCTGTTCAAAATAGTTTTGTAATTTCTATTTACATTTTACCCCTTAATCTATTAAATACTGGGAGTATGTGTTTGTGTGTTTTGGTTTTTAAACAGTTGTTTTCACTATTTTATTTTGTTGACTTATAGATATATTATTTTTAGAGAACATGGATTTCATAATACGTATGTTTTTAGGTTGGTTGAATTTACCTTGTGATCCATTACAGGATCAATTGAAAAAAAAATCTATCGGCTTGAAAAGACGATATATTCTTCATTGGAAGTTGATGTGTGTGTGTGTGTGTGTGTGTGTGTGTGTGTGTGTGTGTGTGTGTGTTACAAAAACTTTTAATATCTCTATTAATATTTTGACTGCTTGATATATGATCTCCCACTGTAGAGTGGATTTGTCATGATCCACAAGTCATGATGCCTTGTCTTTTATTTAAGAAAGGAATATTTTCTCATTAGCTTTTTTGTGCACATCCCATTGGACTTGTCATATGGCCACTAATGACCAGATGGTGATTGGTGAAAAAGTGGCTGTAGATGGGGTTTGGGTTAGTCAGTCAATATTATCTGTTATATATAGATAACAGATAATGTTGTTATCCTTTTTACTTTCTACTGTTTTGAGTAACAAATTTTGTATTTTTACCTAGCCTCTAAATTTCTCTCTATTTTTTATTAGGTGAGTTTAGGTATTTTTTTTATTTTTTATATTTGAGATATTTATATGTTTGGCCTATTTTCTTATTCTGTGTTTTGTATGTATATTATGTTTTCTGTGCTTTTCTTCTCTATTGTTTTGTGTTAGATGGATAAAATTTTCTTTATTCCTACTTTTTTTTTTTCTGCTGGTTTTGAATTTGTAAGTTTATTTCCATTTTTTAAAAAGTGCTTGTTCCTAACATGTTAATGTGTATATATATTTTCAAAGAAAGTAAAAAGTAATTAGGTATTCATATCAATGTTTTGAAATGCAATATGGATTTTAGCACACTTTGACTAAACGTTGATTCTCTTAACATTTCATAATTTGCAATCTTATAGTTATCTACAATTTTGGTTTTGTAAATATATGTTAGTCTTCCTTACAGAAGTGTTCTGAGAAAAAATATCATTCCCCAAAAGTAAAATAAATGAACAATCTATGAAGATAAAAAGAGGTGATATATATCATGTGCTTTTGAAAGCAGAAGACAGATAATTTAAAATGAAAAGAAAGTACAGAAATAATGGGGAGTTGAAGCTTGGGGAATTCATGCATAGCAGAATTTCAATAGGAAAATAGAATGAAATTAGTGTGTGGATGAGAGAACCTAGGTATAATAAAAGTGTTGACATATGCATTTAATATTTTATTCATTCAGTGAAGAGAAATTATAGGTATAGAAAATGTAAGAATAATAGAATTCACTACCAAATAAACCAAGTTTCTATTTGAATTTAAATCTTTATTGATTAATTTGCAATGAATTAAAGCTACTCTGTAGCTTTGATTGTAAACAGGGTTAAGCTCAGCTAAGACATAGCCTTTCTTTTCAGGTTTTAGTATCTTAAAGAAAGCTCTACCTTTCTTTTACCTATTTCAGTATGGCTTGGGAAGATAATTTGTTAGATGATTTACTACATTTTGCTGCCACCCCCAAAGGATTACTACTTCTTCAAAGAACAGTTGCTGTCAATGAATGTGTGACATTTATGTTCAACCGACATGCAAAAAAATTACAGGTATGAATTACCATCTGCCACAGGCAAAGGGAGGTTTTGTAGTTGTAAAAGCCATTAAGAACATCATTCTGTTTTCTGTGTATGAAGAAGTTATTAAGCCTCAATTAAAAAACCATATAGCATTGTAATAGTCAACTTGTTTTTTTTTTTTTAAGGAAAACATTAGAGAGTTGGTATTAGTGTCTGTGGCTGTTTTTACAGAATTGCAAACAACCAGATGGAATTGAAGAATGCAGTTAATTATCATATGTTTTATAATTATGATATCAAACATCTGGATCTAGTGAAACTGAGTGGATTTTCTGGAGAAAGAAACCTATTGAATCTAAATGTGTATGTCAGTGAAGTGATGGTTTAGTTCTCACATTTTAAAGGATACAAAAATATCTGTAGAGGCATTCTATTATTCTACTATTTAATACATTTACAATATAATTTAGTCTTTACTCAAAACAGTCAAAGGCCAAAGGCCACTGAGTTGTAATCAGTTTTTTTCTCTCATACTAAATATCCCTAAACTTTTGGCTTTTTAAGATCTAAGATATGTTTTTAAGATATTTTTCAGAGTTTGTTTCTGCAGTTCTTGCCATCTTGAAGGAATGTGTAATTAGCATGTCGTGTTTTCTTGCTTCTCACTGTGTTTCTTATTTTTGTTGTTAGGACAGCAGACATAAAAAGTTTGACTATCAAGTTTTGGTTACACAAGTGGCGTCAACAGCAGCAGGTGCCATTGCACTAAAAAAGTCAGGTAAATTTTTTCTTTTCATTAGAATTATAATTATTTAAAAAATAAAATGAGCAAGCCAACTGAAAATTTAACTGACACAGTGAAATATCAGGACATTTACACTAAAGTTCTTTTTACCAAGTTAGACCTTATGTAAAAGAAAGTTACAGGATTTTCTTTTTGTCTTTCTTCTTCCATGAAATTCCACTAGGATTTTGATTTTCTGTGAAATATATACAACCTTGTTCTCTTGCCTTAGACCGATGGCAAATAATGAACTCAGGTGAAACATACTCAATGCTTTAAGAATCTCTCTTCATCTTATAAATCAGAAGAATATCACTTTCTCTCAGTACAGTCCCATCTGATAGGATTATCTAATGTTCATTGTCAGTGGCTTATATATGCTTCAAAATTTACACTCATAATAGTTATCACACATATATCACATATCCTAATTCTCTTTCTTTCTCTTCCCTTCTTGAAAGCATTTGTCTCACCACTTAGCTTTCACATTTTCTTTGAAGTCGGAAGTAAGTATATATTCTTCACTGTCCATTTGATTTGTAAGAAGTTAAAACATTGGAAATTTAATGTCTCTTTTTTTTGAGAGGGAGTTTTGCTCTTGCCACCCAGGCTGGAGTGCAATGGCACAGTCTTGGCTCACTGCAACCTCCACCTCTCAGGTTCAAGCAATTCTTCTGCCTCAGCCTCCCAAGTACCTGAGATTACAGGCACCTGCCACTACACCTGGCTAATTTTTGTATTTTTGGTGGAGATGGGGTATCACCATATTGGTCAGGCTGGTCTTGAACTCTGACCTCAGGTGATCTGCCTGCCTTGGAGTCTGAAAGTGCTGGGGTTACAGGCGTGAGTCACTGCATCTGGCCAGTATGTCTTAAATATTAAAATTATCTGAGCTCTGAAAAAGATATAATTCCTGATAGAGATGCTGTAATAATATTTTTTCAGGGCTTTGAGTTGAATTATAACATGAATGATCAATATTGATTCTCTCTTTAAATACAAATATTTTTCTTCCTATGACATATTTTAAATTTATTTTTTGGGTGAACTGATTTGGACTACTTGTATTATGAAACATGTTTCTTGGTTAAAAAAAAGTTGTCCTAAGGTCAACTACTAATTTTTTTCTTCTACTTAGAATGAAATTCATGTAGCGTAGTATTCAGTGCACATTAATGGAAGCATTTGGAGACTAGATTTAATATCAGATCTCTCCCTTGGTAAAATTATTAAGCTTCTGAGCATCGTAGTATCAAACTTTTCATGGGAGGGTTAAGTGTAGTTTTCAAAGGACAGAAGTAGGAAGACAACTGTTTCTTGAGCTTCTCTGATGTCTTAGGTACTAAATTAGGAACTTCACATGTGTCATTGCCCTGTTGATACTTCATGGCAACCCTGTAATGTGGCATCCTTATTTCAGTTTTCAAATGGGGTAAGTGGGGCTCTAAGAAATCAAGGAATTTGTTTAAGGATGAACTGTTATTTGGAATTTGAACTCGAATATTCTTGATTTTAGAGCCCATATTTTTTCTCTTATACAAGAAGACCTTGTCTGATCTAATGTTGTTGTTATGAACTTATTTTATGATTAAATGTTATGTTTTACACTTTTTCACGTGATTTTTCTACTTGATTTTTTTATAGACTAATTTGATAATCAGATTTTATACTCATTTTTATTTAGTTGTTTAGTAGGACTCATAAGAATTTAAAGACTGGTTTGAAATAAAAGTTGAGATAGAGATCCAAGATGGCTGATCGCTAACAGCTCGGGATTGTAGCTCCCAGTGAAAGCCCAGAAAACGAGAGGACACCACACTTTCAGATGAATTTTCATCGCTCACGGACCAGAAGATTTACAGTGGAGGAGCCCTGTGGGTCACCAGCGTGACTCTTGTGGCCAGCGCAGCGGTTTTGCTGTTGCCTCGGCACGGCAGCTCTTTGTGCAGAGTAAATGGGACTGGTTCCCCTACTGACTGGTGTTTGGAGCTCTGGGAAGGCAGAGCCGCTTGTTGCGGACTCAAGAAGGAAGCCAGACCGGAGATTCCCAGGCAGAAGAGCACCATCAGTCTTATCGCTGCTGTTTTGGCCGGCGCAGTGGGTTGCTCGGATTCTAGCACTGGGAATCAATAAATTCAACGTCCACTCAGAAACCTAATTAGAAAGGTGGTAATTGTAAAGACAACAGATGGATAAATTCATAATAAAGGGAAAAAACCAGCCTAAAAAGGCCGAGAATACCCAAAATCAGAACCCCTCTCCCTCTACAGGGGATTGCAATTCCTCATCAGCAACGGAACAAGCCCTGATGGAAAAGGACTGTCTTCCATTATCTGAAGTAGGCTTCAGAAGGTGGATGATAAGAAACTTTTGGGAGTTGAAAGAACTTGTTCTAACCCAATGTTAAGAAACTAAGAACTTTGAAAAAAGGTTTGATGAAATGCTAAAAAGAATGGACAATATAGAGAGGAATATAAATGAACTAATGGAGTTGAAAAATACAACGAGAACTTAGTGAAATATGCACAAGTTTGAATAGCCAAATTGATCAAGCAGAAGAAAGGATATCAGAGGTCGAAGACCAACTTAATGAAATAAAACGAGAAGACAAGAATAGAGAAAAAAGGATAAAAAGGAGTGAGCAAAGTCTCCAAGAAATATGGGACTATGTGAAAATACCTAATCTACGTTTGATAGGTGTACCTGAATGTGATGGAGTGAATGAATCCAAGCTGGAAAGTACTCTTCAGGATATTATCCAGGAGAATTTTCCCAATCTAGCAAAGCAGGACACTATTCAACCCCAGGTAATACAGAGAACACCACAAAGACATTCCTCAAGAAGAGCAACCCCAAAGCACATAATCGTTAGATTCACCAGGGTTGAAACGAAGGAGAAAATACTAAGGGCAGCCAGAGAGAAAGGTCAGGTTACCCACAAAGGGAAGCCTATTAGACTTATAGCAGATCTCTCAGCAGAAACCCTACAAGCCAGAAGAGAGTGGGGGCCGATATTCAACATCCTTAAAAAACAGAACTTTCAGCCCAGAATTTCATATCCTGCCAAACTAAGCTTCACAACTGAAGGAAAAATAAAATCTTTTATGAACAAGCAAGTACTCAGAGATTTTATTACGACCAGGCCTGCTTTACAAAATCTTCTGAAAGAAGCATTACCACAGAAGGGAACAACCAGTATTAGCCTTTCTAAAAACATACCAAAAAGTAAAGAGCATCAACACAAAGAAGAAGTTACATCAACGAATGGATAAAATAGCCAGTTAACATCAAATGGCAGTAACCCCAAATTTAAATCAACTAAATCTCCCAATCAAAAGATACAGCCAAAACCTAACAGTATACTACATCCAGACCCATTTTATATCCAAAGATACACAAAGACTTAAAACAAAGGGTTGGAGAAAGATTTACCAACCAAATGGAGAGCAAAAATAAATAAATAAACAAAAAGCAGGAGTTGCAATTCTCGCATTTGATAAAACAGATTTCAAAGCAACAAAGATACAGTGGTAAAAGGATCAATGCAATAATAAGAGCTAAGGATCCTAACACCCAGAAACATAAGACCCATAAAGAGATTTAGACTCAACGAGAAAGAAAATTAATAAGGATATCCAGAACTAGAACTCAGATCCGGAACAAGTGAACTTAATAAGTATTTATAGAGCTCTCCACTTTAAATATACAAAATATACATTCTCCACTTTAAATACACAAAATATTGATCAGCCATTATTAATACCCATTCATAGAATAAAGCAATATTCCTGTTCTCTCTCCCTCTTTTTCTTCCTCTTTCTTCCTCTCCTCTCCTTTTTATATATATATAAAAAAAAGAAATAAAAGTATGAAATGCAGAATTGTTCTTAGTGTATGGGATTATGAAAAAATAGTTTTATTGGAATAAAGGAGCATACACTCTTTGGATGCCTACTCTGCCTACTGATACCTCTTTCTCTCCAACTTTGACCTCTGAAACACACAACCTGATTTCAGAGTGCCTTACTTTGCTGGCTGATTTGCAGAGCAAAGTATTAACCTTACTATGTTTCAGAAAACATGCTCAGAGAAGTTACTGGCCAAAGTGAAGAAGCTGGGACTCAAAATTCAGCAGTCCTCCAGGGAAATAGTATCTCAGAATTGAGTTATTACAGAGTTTTATGATAATGAAGTATCATAAAAGTATATTAGCAATAGCAGATATAATTTCTACCAAGAATAGAGATTATTTCTTATATAAGATGCAAGTTATGTGTCTTCTGTCACAGTAGACCAGATTCATCGGAGGGATCATCACATCTTTCCTTCATAATTCAAAGAAATATTTTGCTATAAATGACTTGAAGTAATAATTCTTTTTAGGGTTTATTAATGCACTTACAACTGAATTATGGTCTAATCTGGAATATGGAAGAGATGATGTTAGGGTAACCCATCCCAGAACTACTCCAGTGGATCCTATTGACAGAAGCTGTCAAAAGGTAAGAAGTTATTTGACTAATACTATGCAGATTTGAAAAATGTTTCACAGAAATGAATTCATTCATACTTTATCCATATTCAGTTACAACCAGCAGACTTTTAAATGTATTTATTTCTCCTTTTTAATTTTCCAATTATAATTTTTTATTTTCAAAATAAATTTATCAAATAATAGAAATCTCAGTATTTTGTGAGAATAATATTTTGCAAGGATGATTTTTTTAACCTTATTTTTATTAGAGTTTTTCTCCCTTAATGGAGAGAAAGAATGTACCAGACATGTTAAAAAAAAAAAAAATTCCTGGAACAAAAACCAACCAACCAACTAATCAATATAAAAATCTAAGAAATTTTTGCCCTATAGCTTGAATTTAATAGAAAATTGTTAGGAATATTTGAAGGAAGTACAAACAGAGAGAAGATGCTATCAGTTAGAGTAATGTCACAAAATTTAAAAAAGTCAGTCACCCAATGTTCTATTATAATTCAATGACTTTTTACATTTAATGTATTCTCCAAAGTTCACTAAAATGAAATGATGGTTCCTACTTTTGACTTTATAGTAACTTAGACAATTTTTATTCAAAACATGTCATAATATTGTTTAAAAAGCAGAAACATTGTTTAAAAGGCAATATTTATGAAGTTCCTCTTTCTGGACTAGTTCATCCCTACAGAAAACATAAATTCTGGAAAAAAAAAAATTTAAAAATTGTGTTCCGAAAAACATTGGAATGATCAAAAATAGGCAGCAAATAGAGGGAAGTTAATGTACAGATGATTAGAGTGGTATTTCTTGAGAATCTGGATTTAACAGATTTTTGTGTAGGGGCAAAAATTTGTCCTCCAGTGATAGAAACCATAATCTAAAATGCTTGAAGAACCAGAATGGAAAGCTTAGGACTACACAGCATGTGGAAAATTAAAGGGATTCCCTGGAAAATAAATAGATCAACAGAGGGAACACTCCAAACTCTGTGTATATACTTTGCCCAGAAATGTAACTAATGGCTCAACTTTCATGTGAACTATACAGAAATATCAGGTGCTTATAGGTGTTAGAGAGTTTAGTTGGAATCTGGCCAATGTAACTGCTAATTTTTTTTTTAAATGGAATCTTTGTCAGGGAGTATAATAGAATCCAGGGTCTCTGTGACATATCTCAAAATGTATGGGATACAATCCAAAGTCACTAGACAGATGAAGGAAAAACGGTGATATGATTCATGCTTGAGAAGAAGGCACTAATACAGATTGTGAAATGAAGAATTTAGTATTTTAAGGCAGTTACTATAAATAGAATATAAAGGAAAATATCCTTATAATGAATAAACAAATTAGAAATTACAGCAGAGAAATAATAAAACTATGTAAAAGAACCAGATAGACATTCTAGAATTAAAAAAAAAAAAAACCTTATATATAAAAATTTCTAAATGGCTTTCATAGATTTAAACATCATAAAGAAGTAGTGAACTTAAGACAGAGCAAAGGAAATGTTACACAGTCTGAAGAGCAGAGAATGAAATAAAAGAAAAACTTCAATGATTTGTGAGACCATGTCAGAATGTTTAGCATGTCTGTAATTGGAATATCAGAAATACATTTGACTAAATAATAGTGGGAAATCTCCAAATTTACTGAAAAGTAGAAATCTATAGATAAACTTGGTGAATCTCAAAGAGAATTTATGTAGAGAATGAAAAAAAAAATACTAAGGCTTATCATAGACAAACTACTAAAAACCAAAGATAAAGAGAAAATCTTGAAAGAAGCTTATGAAAATCACACATTACATATAAGAGATTAGCAGAAAAGTTGTTTTCATATCTCTTTACAATAGTGGAAGCCAGGAGGCAATAGAATGTCTTAAATGTGCTGAATGGAAAAGTAACAGAAGCAGTCAATTTGGAATTCTACATATAGAGAAAATATACTTCAATAATGAAAGGGAAAAAAAATTTAAAAATAAACAAAGGTTAAGAAAATATTTGTCAGCAGACCTACCTTTCAAATAAAGTTCTTAGAAATGTTCAAAGAAAAAAGTGTTCAAAGAATGTTAAAGAAAATTCTTCATGTTGAAAGACAGGCTACTCGGTGGCTATTTGAATTTTCAGGACGGAAACAGGAAATTGCAAATAGGTAAGTGAGTATAGAAACCTATTATTTTTCCTTTTAACTTGTTTTAAATACATATGATTGATTTTTTTAAAACAAAATTCTGACATATAGTGGGGTTTATTTTGTACTTAGAAGTAATACATAGGATAGCTGTAGCATAAAGGACAGGGGAATTGTATAATGGTAAATCAATCTATATGGTTCAAGTTTCTTACATTTTATATAAAGTGGCACAGTATTCCTAAACCCTTGGAAATATTTATAATTCAAATAGAGGGTTACATGGGTTTTATTCAATTTGTTTGACTTTGCAACAGAAATGTCAGTATAAACTAAGGATTATTTAAAAAAATATTTTGTGTTCTGTTAATCTATATACTGAAAGACCTAGAAATAATGACAACTCATTGTAGTAAGCAGTCCTAGGGTCCGGCTTCTAGTCTCTAAGTCTTATTCCCTGAGGATTCTTTTTTCATTTGTAATCTAATTTGGTCTTTTAAGTTTTGGAAAACAGGTCATTTCAATATTTAACTAGGTACCTTCAGAAATTTACTTTCATTTCAGTCCCTGTCCTTGACCTTTTCCCTCTAGCTTCCTCTATCGCTGTGCTGGTAAATATAGTAGACAGTTGCCCTATGCAGCTATGTAAACTTGTATTAATTATAATTAAAAATTTAGTTCTTTAATTATATTAGTCATATCTTAAGTGCTCAAGTAGCACATGTAGCTAGTGGTTGCCATATTGTAAAATTCAGATTACAGAATATTTCTATCATTACAGGAAGTTCTATTGCACAGTACTTCCTTAGGAAAGCACTAAAACTTAGTGCAAAGATGTATAGCTAATAAATTTAAAATGTTGAAAAAAAAAAAACAGAATAAGGTGGGGAGGAAAGAATAAAGAAAGAGAAAATGGATGGGAAAAAAAGAAGATGAAAAGGAAAACTGTAGCTCTAAATGCACCCAATATCAATAATTGCACTAAATGCAAGTGAACTAGATATTCTAATTAAAATACAGATTTTCAGAGTGAATAAAAAAGGAAGATAGAACTCCTATATGCTGTCTTTAAGAAATTAGCTTTAGGATGAAGATGGTGGGTGGGGATAGGACTAGCTTGCAGCTGCCACTCTGACAGACAGAATAATATGTGGAGACTTATACATCATGAACTTTTGCTCCAAGAACTACCGCGGCAGCATACTAGGAAAGCCAAGAGAATCCACAGACCCTTTGAAGGAACTAGATTGCTGCTGCAGGCTCCCTGAGACATGGAAAAACTCTTAGTCCGCTTGCTCTCTCAACAGAGAGGCTCGTGGTTCAGGGCGAGTTCTCAGCCCTGGTTACCTGCGGCCTGGAGATAGACTTGTTGCTTTTGAGGGGCAAGGTAGGAGTGAGACCGGCCTTTAGGACCGCCAGCTGCATGAGGATGTGGTGAGGCTGGTGACTGCCAGCTTTCTTTCACTTCCCTGGTGATTTGTATGACTCGGGAGAGACAGCCATAATATCCCTGGGACTGTAGCTCTATTGGACTGGGAACCAGATGCCCATCCCCCATAGCAGCTGCAGCAAGTCCTGCCCAAGGAGAGGCTGAGCTCAGACACACCTCTCCCTGCCCGCTCCTGTTGGTCTTTTATTAACTGCCTGGTAGCTCAAGACAAAGGTCATAAGCTCTCTGGAACTCTGTGGTCCTGCCCACTGCCTGAATACTTAACCAGGTGTCCCTAGGGCAAGTTTGCATCCTCCCTGTAGGATCACAGCTGATGCCCTCTTGAAAATGCCACCTGCTGGCAGGAGGCTAACCAACACAAAACCAACACACTAAACAAAAATACAACCAAGGACCCTCACAGAGTTAACTTCACTCTCCTGCCACCTTGACCAGAGCAGGTGCTGGTGTCCACAGCTGCAAGACCTGAAGACGGAGCACATTACAGGACTCTCTGCAGACACTTCTCACTACCAGTCCAGAGCCTGGTAGCTCTGCTGGGTGGCTAGACCCAGAAGAGCAAAAACGATTACTATAATTCAGCTTTCAGGAAGCCCCATTCCTAGGGGAAGGAGGAGAGCACCACATCAAGGGAGCACCCCATGGTACAAAAGAATCTGAACAGCAGCCTTTGAATCCCATATCTTCCCTCTGATATAGTCTACCCAAATGAGAAGAAACCAGAAACCATTTCTGGTAATGAGACAAAACAAGTTTCTTTCATACCCCTAAAAGACCATACCAGCTCATCAGCAATAGATACAAACCAAGACAAAATCTCTGAATTGCCAGAAAAAATAATTCAGAAGGTTGTAAGCTAATCAAGGAGGCACCAGAGAAAGATGAAGTCCAACTTAAAGAAATAAAAAACATGATACAGGATATGAAGGGAAAATTCTTCAGTGAAATAGCAAACATTAAAGACAGTCACAACTTCTGGAAATCAAGGATACACTTGGAGAAATGCAAAATGCACTGGAAAGTCTCAGTGATAGAATTGAACAAGCAGAAGAAAGAACTTCAGAGCTCAGAGACAAGGCTTTCACATTAACAACTCATCAAAGATAATGAGAAAAGAATTTTTAATAAATGAACAAAGCCTCCAAGAGTTTGGGACTAAGCTACATATTCAAGCCTAAGAATAATTAGTGTTCCTGTAGAAGAAGAGACATTTGAAAGTCTGGAAAACATATTTGAGGGAATAATCAAGGAAAACTAGAGATCTAGACATCTAAATACAACAAACTCAAAGATCACCTGGGAAATTCATCACAAAAAGATCATCACCTAGGCACATTGTCATCAGTTTGTTATGTAAAGTTAAGACGAGGGAAAGACTTTTAAGAACTGTGAGCCAAAAGCATCTGGTAACTTGTAAAGGAAAACCTATCAGATTAAAAGCATATTTCTCAGTAGAAACCCTACAAGCTAGAAGGGACTGGGGTTCTGTCTTTAGCCACCTTAAATAAAACAGTATCAGCCAAGAATTTTGTATTCATAAATGAAAGTTACAGTCTTTTTCAGACAAACAACTACGAGAGAATTCACCACTAGCAAGCCAGCACTATAAGAACTGCTAAAAGGAGCTCTCAATCTTGAAATAAATTCTTGAAATACACCAAAATAGAACATTCTTAAAGATTAAATCTCACAGGCCTTGTATAACAAAAGCACAATGACAAAAAAAAAAAACAAGGTATTCAGGCAACAAATAGCATGATGAATAGAATAGTGCCTCACATCTCAATACTAACATTGAATGTAAATAGCCTAAATGCTCCACTTAAAAGATACAGAATGCCAGAATGGATAAAAATTTACCAACCAAGGTACTGCTGTCTTCAGAAGACTTATCTAACACATAAAGACTCACATAAACTTAAAGGGGTAAAAAAGATATTCCACGCCGAGGACAAAGTGAGCAGCAGTAGCTATTCTTAGACAAAACAAACTTTAAAGCAACAGCAGTTAAAGAGACAAAGAGGATATAATATAACAATGAAAAGACTAGTCCTGTAGGAAAATATTGCAATCCTAAAATATATGTACCTAACACTGGAGTTCCCAAATTTATAAACAATTACTACTAGACCTAAGAAATGAGATAGACGGCAACACAATAGTAATGGGGAATTTTGATACTCCACTGACAACTATAGACACGTCATCAAGACAAAGAGTCAAAAAGAAACAGTGGACTTAAACTATACCCTAGAACAAATGGACTTAACAGAAATTTATAGAACGTTTTACCCAACTACTGCAGAATATACATTCTTTCATCAACATATAGAGCATTCTCCAAGAGAAGACCATATGAGAGGCCACAAACCTCAGTAAATTTAAGAAAATCAAAATCTTATCAAGTACTCTCTCAGACCACAGTTAAGTAAAATTGGATGTTAACTTCAAAAGGAACCCTCAAAAACCATGCAAATACATGGAAATTAAATAACTTGCTCCTGAGTGATCATTGGGTCACAATAATATCAAGATGGAAATTTAAAAATTCTTTGAACAAAATGTTAATAGTGACACAGCCTATCAAAACCTCTGGGATACAGCAAAAACAGGGCTAAGAGGAAAGTTCATAGCATTAAATGCCTACATCAAAAAGTCCGAAAGAGCACAAATATACTATCAAATGTCACACCTCATAGAACTTGAGAAACAAGAATAATCCAAAACCAAACCCAGCAGAAAAAAAGAAGTAATGAAGACCAAGTTGAGAATCAAATAAAGAATTCAACCTGTTCTACAATAGCTGCAAATAAAATAAAAGGAATATACCTAACCAAAGACATAAAAGACCTCTACAGGGAAAACTACAAAACACTGCTGAAAGAAATTATAGACAACATAAACAAATGGAAAGACATTTCATGCTCCTAGATGGGTAGAATCAATATTGTGAAAGTGACGGTAATGCCAAAAGCAATCTACAGATTCAATGCAGTTCCCATCAAAATACCACCATCATTCAGAATTAGGACAAACAATTCTAAAATGTATATGGAGCCATCAAAGAGTCCACCTAGCCAAAGCAAGACTAAGCCAAAAGAACAAATGTGAAGGCATCACATTGCCCAACTTCAAATTATTCTACAAGGCTGCAGTTACTCAAGCAGCATGGTACTTGTATAAAAATAGGCACAAAGACCAGTGTAACAGAAATGGAGAACTCAGAAATAAAGCAAAATAGAGCCAACTGATCTTTGAGAATGCAAACAAAAACATAAGGTGGAGAAAGTATACCTTAGTCAAAAAATGGTGCTGGGATAATTAGCCACATGTAGAAGAATGAAACTGGATCTTCATCTCTCACCTTATACAAAAATCAACTCTAGCAACATGCAGCAACCTGGATGGAATTGGAGACTATTATTCTAAGTGAAGTATTTAGGAATAGAAACCAAACATTGTATATTCTCACACATATGTGTGAGCTAAGCTATGAGGACACAAAGGCATAAGAATGATGCATCAGTCTTTGGGGACTCAGGTGAAAGCGTTGGGGGTGAGGAGGGATAAAAGACTACATACTAGTGTACAGGATACACTACTCAGGTGATGGGTGCACCAAAATCTCTGAAATCACCACTAAGAGATCTTATTCATGTGACCAGACACTGTCTGTTCCTCAAAAACTTACTGAAATAAAAATAAATTTAAAAACTAAAAACACCACACAAGTGGTAGATATATATACACATGCATGTGTGTGAGTGTATATATAGATGTGTGTGTGTATATATTTATCAACACATATCAGATTTCAGTAATATTTACCAATAAAAAAAGAAATTAACTGTTTTTCCTCAGTAAAACAGTAAAACAAATATGTTCTGATTCACTTTAATTACAGGTGACTCTATCACTTACGTTGCAGGTTGTTGATAACTATCTCTATTGAACTATAATTAGAAACAAAATAAAATGAAATTACATTTTAGATGCTAGGCAAATATAGTTTACCAATATTAAAGATGTTGATAATATATTTATCAATAACTTTTAGCATATGGAACTGTGATAATGTATAAAAGTATATGGCAAAATGCTTGGCATACAGTAGGCACTCAATAAATGGTATTATCACTGTCACTGTGTTTAATTAGTCATGATGTGTAGTGTGGATATGAAAGCAAAACTATTAAATAATATTTTTAAAAATTGGTTACATTCAGAGGATAATCAAGAATCAATTCATTATCTTGAAACTTGTTTACTAAAATAACAGCATTTATTCTGCCTTTCCTATATGAACTTGTTTTAGTCCCTTGTCACAATGCCGTGAAGAATTAACTACCTGAGACTGGGTAATTTATAAAGAAAAGAGGTTTAATTGACTCATTGTTTCACAAGTCTGGGGAGGCCTCAGGAAACTTACATTTAGGGAGGAAGGCGAAGGAAAAGCAAGGCACACGTCTTACATGGCTGCTGGAGAGAGAGCGGGGGGCACTGCCAAACACATTTAAGCCATCAGATTCCGGGAGAACTCACTGTTATGGGAACAGCATGTGGGGACTGCACCATGATTCAATTACCTCCTACCACGTCCTTCCTTTGGCATGTAGGGATTACAATTTGAGATGAGCTTTGGGTGGGGACAAAGCCAAATCATATCAGAAGTCTACCTCTGGGTAACCAAATAGTAGGTGAAGGTAGTGCCTCTTTTTCATGAATTACTACCCCAACTAATAATTTTTTTTGAAATGATGGAATTAGAATGTCATTTGCAATCTTCAAGAATTAGTTGAGTCACCTTACCATCGCTAAAACAGAAATGGCTAAACATTATTAATGTTCCCTGTAATAAAAGAATATACCACCATCTCCAGTCTTACCAAGGTATCTAACTTTTTTTGTTGTTGTTGCCAGACTTTTTTTTTTTGGTGAATAGATTTATTTATGTCCAAACGACATACATTGATTTAAGTAGAAACATAAAGAGCCAATAATTACAGATTTCCCTCCAAAAAGACGTATTTATAAACTGTTTTATGTTACCTGATTTCCAGTTCCATGTCATCTCAACATTTAATTATCCAGTCAAAGCTCTGACCCTTAAAAGTCTTTGTTCTTTCTTTTTTTAAAAACAAAAATTAACGTTTTGTATTTTCTTACAGAGCACATTTGGTCTCTCTCTTCAGTTTCTGAGGCCCTTAGCTAAGTACCTATATGGCAAAGGTCAATCTCTCTACTCTAGATTCTAGTTAGAGTATTTTCCTAATAAAAACATAAAGATTTTTAATTAAATTGTTTGAAGATGCTACTTTTCACCTGGAATTGGACTTTGTTTATTCTCTAGTTGAGATGGGCACTATGAACACTGAATTGTGCTGCCCAAATATCCTCCCCTTTTTCAGGATGGAATCATTAGTTCCTCCAACTCTGCTTAGAGTGGGACAACTGAAGCTAACAGCTGAAAGCAACTTCTTCATTGCCATGGATGGTAACAGTATACATAAGAGAGACGCCTTATCCAAATTTGTCACATCTCTTTCTAGTCATTGGTGCAGGCTGCACACAAATCTTTGCCTCAGAGTTTTATTCCTGGTAAGCTTAACTTGCAAATATTGGCAAAATAGAAATGAGGATTTGATGATGTTAATGAGGTGGATTTTAGATACCTTGGAGTATGTGTACTTTTAGACGTTTAGTGTAAATTGTGCACTAGGCAGCTGAGAAAATAAATACAAGAAATGACCCCGTTGAAGATAGACAAGGTTTCTAACTTGATCAAGCCTTTGGATTCAGCTGCCAGTTTGCAGAATATGGAAACTACATATATCCAAAGGATGGAAGAATAGGTTGAACTGCACCCTAAGTGGGCAATTCCTAAAATCCAGACTGGTGGGAATGTTATAGGTCAAATGTCCTGAGCCTGTCAACAAAGTGAAAAGAAAGGAAAGGGAGAAGATGAATGCCTGTAGATTAAGAAAAAAAACTTTGAATGACATATCAAGTCTCGACAATGGGAAATACAAAATTATAGTGTCCAGGTATGTACACCCGAGAAATCAAACCACAGGAAAATCTAAGAAAGTGATTATTGTGAAGGTCAGGATACTGGCTGTTATGGAGGGAGGGCAGGGGAGATAATTGTGGTAGGCACATAGAAGGCTCTCGGGGGCGGGTGGCAGAGTTCTAGGACAAATTCACTTTAAAGATACAGATAACTTGGATGGAAAAAAATAAACAGACAGGAAATATACATTAAAAACTGACATGGCCATATTTAGTGTCAGAGATAAAAGGAAAAACTATCAGATTAAGAGACACATTTTATAATGATAATATAAATATGGTCAATATACCAGAAAGATATAATCATAAATCAGTATGATCCTAATAAAATATTTAAAATATATGAAGTATTAAAATAGAATTTAAGGAAGAAATAGGCAAATCTGCAATCCGAGTTGAAGATTTTTTTTTTTTTTTTTTTATAAAGGTAAAGGCATTTGGGCTTGGAAGAGAAGGATTGGAAAAATGCAGTGATTTGGGGAGTGGAGGAGGGAAAGCAATGGAAGGTGCTGGAGGGCTGGGGTGTAAGTTGGGGACAGATTATGAGATGACCACACACTTTTTTTTTTGAAAAGGAGAGAAGGAGAGGAAGAAAGAGGAAGAAAAAGAGGGAGAGAGAACAGGAATATTGCTTTATTCTATGAATGGATATTAATAATGGCCGATCAATATTTTGTGTATTTAAAGTGGAGAATGTATATTTTGTATATTTAAAGTGGAGAGCTCTATAAATACTTATTAAGTTTACTTGTTCCGGATCTGAGTTCTAGTTCTGGATATCCTTATTAATTTTCTGTCTCGTTGAGTCTAAATCTCTTTATGGGTCTTATGTATCTGGGTGTTAGGATCCTTAGCTCTTATTATTGCATTGATCCTTTTACCACTGTATCTTTGTCGCTTTGAAATCTGTTTTATCAAATGCGTGAATTGCAACTCCTGCTTTTTGTTTATTTATTTTTGCTCTCCATTTGGTTGGTAAATCTTTCTCCAACCCTTTGTTTTGAGTCTTTGTGTATCTTTGGATATAAAATGGGTCTGGATGTAGTATACCGTTAGGTTTTGGCTGTATCTTTTAATTGGGGGATTTAGTCAATTTAAATTTAGGGTTACTACCATTTGATGTTAACTGGCTATTTTATCCATTTGTTGATGTAAATTCTTCTTTATGTTGATGCTCTTTACTTTTTGGTATATTTTTAGAAAGGCTAATACTGGTTGTTGCTTTCTGTGTGTAATGCTTCTTTGAGAAGTTTTTGTAAAGCAGGCCTGGTGGTACCGAGTTGAAGATTTTAACATTTCTCTTAGCAATCAATAGAACAGATCAAGAGCTCTCTGTTAAGAATTGCGTGATCTGAATACCACTATTGATCACTTGATATTTATAGAACATTATACTCAGTGGAGATAGCATGGGGAGAAATGCCAGATATAGGTGAAGGGGAGGAAGGCAGCAAATCGTGTTGCAACAATCTTGCATAGGTACATGTTCTTCACATGTACCCCAAAACCTAAATGGTGGGACGTGGTGGCTCTCACCTGTAATCCCACCACTTTGGGAGGCCAAGGTGGATGGATCACCTGAGGTCAGGGGTTTGAGACCAGGCTGGCCAACATGGTGAAACTCCATCGCTACTAAAAATACAAAACAAAAACCCTGGGTGTGGTGGCGTGCACCTTTAATCCCAGCTACTGGGGAGGCTGAGGCAGGAGAATTGCCTGAGCCTGGGAGGCAGAGGTTGTATTGAGCTGAGATCTCACCGTTGCACTCCAACCTGGGCAACAGAGTGAGACTCTGTCTCAAAAAAACAAACCAAAAAAAGCCAGGCACGGTGACTCACACCTATAATCCCAGCACTTTGGGAGGCCCAGGCGGGCAGACCACGAGTTTGATACCAGCCTGTCTAACATGATGAAACTTCAGCTATACTAAAAACACAAAAATTAGTTGGACATGGTGGTGCACGCCTGTAATCCGAGCTACTCAGGAGGCTGAAGCAAGAGAATCACTGGAACCGGGGAGGCGAATATTGCAGTGAACCGAGATTGCACTACTGCACTCCAGCCTGGGCAATAAGAGCGAAACTCCATCTCAGAAATAAATAAATAAATGAAACAAACTTACTTTTAAAAAAAAAAGAATATTATACTCAGTGAATATAGACTATTCATTATTTTCAAGAACACATGTCATGTTCACAAAGACCATGCTGGGCTAAATGCAAGTCTAAATAAATGTAAGATAATTGGAATAATATGAAGTATATTCTTATAACCACAATGAAATTAATTAAAAATCAAGAACTAGAAACTAGAAAAAAAGATATTTGGAAATTAAGTGACATACTTACAAATAACTTGTAGCTCAAAGAAGTCACAGGGGAAATTAGGAAATATTTCAAACTGGATGAAAATAAAAATACATCAGAATTTGTGGTTATAGTTGAAGCAGTGTTAAGAGGGATATTTTTAACTTTAGTATTTATATTAGAAAATAAGAAAGATCTAAAATTATTGACTCGTTTCCATTCAAAGGGAGTAGAAAAAAAGAGCAAATTACACCCAAAACCAATGCAATAAGGAAAATAATAAACATTAGGGCAGAAATCAGTGAAATAGAACAAACTAGAGAGAAGTGACAAATCCAAATGTGATTTTTGGAAATGATTATTAAAAGTGATAAACCTCTCACTAGAATGACGGCAAAAATAAGAGGGATCCAAAATTACCAGTATCAAGAATGAAAGGGTTAAGACTAATGATCCCACTGATATTAAAGAATAATAAATGAATATTATGATTTGCTTTAGGTCATCAGTTCAACAACTAAGATCTAATTGGCAAATTTTCTTTAAAAATGGGGGTACCAAAACTGAATTTAAAAAAAGCATGCATTTGTTAAAGAAATTGAATTTGTCATTAAGAGCTTTCTCACACAGAGAAAAACAGAAGATTTCACCAGCTGATTCTATGAAACATTTGTAGGAGAAAGAACACCAGTCTCACATTAGCTTTTTTAGAAAACAGAGGTAGAGGAAACACTTTCTACTTTATGAGGCCAGCGTAACACTGATATAGAAAATCACCAAAAAAGAAAATTTTAGATCTATATCCTGATGAATATAGACAAAATGTTTTTTAAGATACTATATTATCAATTGGAATTCAGCAGTATATAAAGGGACCATTTATTATGATCAAGTGGGGTTTATTCCAGGAACACAAAGTTGGTTATACATTTCAGTGTGAAAATACAACTTACCATATTAAAGAATACAAAGGAAACTCTTATGTTTATTTCAGCAGAAGTGGAAATGTTTGACTAAGTTTCATACACATTTATGATAAAAACTGAAAAGACTTAATGCATAATCTGATAAATGGTGTGTTTGGAAAACATACAGTTTGCATCATATTTAATGGTGACATATTGACTCTAAATTTGGTTGATTCTTGCCACTTTTATTTAACATTATATTATGTAAGTATAATAAGGCAAGGAAAAAAGAGAAGGCATACAGTTTGGAAAAAAAGATGTAACACTATTTGAAGATGGCTTGCTTCTTTCATCAAAAAACAAGTAACACCCCTCTCACTCCACCAACCCAAACAAAAGATTCTCTCCCTGAATCTAAGAGCCTTCCTGGTGTCTTCTGGTGGTTTACATCATAGCAGAGACTTCAGAGCAAGATTGTTGAACCTGAGGCCCATGGGCTGCATGCGGCCCAGGACAGCTTTGAATGTGGCCCAGCACAAATTCATAAACTTTCTTAAAACATTCTGGTGTGTGCTGTCTCCCGCACTGCACATGGGTTCAAAGACCTAAGAGGGAACAGCGGGGATAAAGAAAGACATACAGACAGATACAGATATAGCTGGGCCAGGCTGTCCGAAAAGCTGATGGTGTCAGCCTCTTTGGCCCCATCCTGCCTCAGAGTACTTTATTTTCTATGTTCCTTTACTCCTACGACATGTATTCTACGAACACTATCCTTTTGAGTAATTATCTGATTATTCTGTCTATGACATGTTTTTAATACATCTCTGTTCTGATAGGTATAATGTATCTCTGTCAGTCTTACAACTTCCAAATTTTAATTTGTTTCTTTTTTTTTTTTTGAGACAGAGTCTCACTCTGTCACCAGGCGCCAGGCTGGAGTGCAGTGGCGCGACCTCAGCTCACTGCAACCTCCGCCTCCCAGGTTCAAGCAATTCTCCTGCCTCAGCCTCCCAAGTAGCTGGGACTACAGGTGTGTGCCACCACGCCCAGCTAATTTTTTGTATTTTTAGTGGAGACGGGGTTTCACCATGTTGGCCAGGATGGTCTCGATCTCTCGATCCACCCACCTCAGCCTCCCAAAGTGCTGGGATTACAGGCGTGAGCCACTGCACCCGGCCTTTGTTTCTTTATTCCCTTATATTGTCTACCCTGAAAACCAGTTTTCTTTAGAGCATTCTATTTAAAATGTAAAATTTGATTTCCACTACTTTTCTCAAAACACTGTGCCCTTTTCTTTCCCTAGAGGCTAAAGATAGAACTCATAACGTAGCACATCTCTGCCTGACTGCCCACCTGCTACGTATGCAGACTTATCTCTCACCCCTCCCTACATTGCTGAAGAGTGTCCTCTTGCTTATATACTCTGCATTGCCCTCCATGTTGTATTAACATCAGAACATTTAGGCACTATTTTAAGTGATTTAATGGTGTGTTTGTCCTGCCCTACACTATGGGTCCTTGAGGGCAGGGACTATGCCTTTATTTATATTTTTATTGTTAGCATTTGGCACAATTATGGATAAGCAGTTGGCACTAATATATTTTTAGTGAATAATCAGTGAATAGAAGATCATTGTCAACCTGATTTCAATTTGTAAGAAAACTTTTTGACTTGGGGAATTAATTTATGCTTTAGTCTTAAAAATATATCAAACTTTGATTTTTCATTAGTTGCCTTATCATTATTGCATAAAATTTCATTCTTCTATTCAGAACATTAATGACATAGATTTATGTTTTATGCTACTATAAATTTTAGAGTAATTAATGTCTGATATTAGCGACATCTTATAATGTAGTTTTGTGGGAACCAATAATTACATTGTATATATTTTTGTTCCCAAAATGCTTAATACATCACAATTTTGCAGTGAGCTAACATCTTTTAAGATGCCCAATGTGAATTTATTTCATTTCAGAAACAAGCTGCTGAAATTTTTTCAATCTTCTTTAAAATTCTGTTCAGGTTGTTTTAGTTTAAATACAGTTGTTGAATTATTTTTTACCTAAATTTATACTTGATTTGCTTGGAGTAGCATATCATATCTTGTCTTGATTATATGTGGTCCACATCATTTTATTTCTTAGGTGGAGAGAGGTTTCATAATCAGTTGAATTATTCATGTATAAGTAATCCAAAAATGCACAATATACTATTGACATGTGATTTATAAAGATTATATATATATATTTTCTACCAAAATAGACATTTATTAAAGGCTGTTTTTTGTAATCTTTCATGATTGTGGCAGAAAAGATTCTTTAAATATAAAAATATGAAAGGATTTATTTATGTTAGTATCCAAATATTGCTGGATTAATATTAAGGACATTAAAATATGTTTGGATATTTGAAGTATAACGCATTTTTAGCTTGTATGTTTTGGTTCATCGGTATTCTCAGGATAAACTAAATTGGATTAAAAATAGAGCTATAATGAAATCTGTTTTATTAATCATCTTTCTAGTTAATACCTGGTGATTAGAGAAGTTTATACAGTATTTTCCTGGGTGACTATGCATCCTCCAGCTTTTCTGCAGTTCATTTTATATGTAATTAATAGACATATGCCTCAAACATTCCTTCCTTGGCAGGTTTTTTTCGTCCTTTTCTATAGTGCTACTTCTCATGCAGTGTTCTCTTTACATAGGCATTCATTAAATGGCAACTGATTTATTATGTTAATTATTCTTTATGATAACTTTATTACTATTCAAATAGTTATTAGCTTTTAATCATGGATTATTTTCTTCTTGAATTGATTAGAAATTCATTCATCAATTCATGGAATATTGTATTATAGGGAAAAAGATGATTTTAAAAAGTTTAATGTGAATTCATGTTTTATACAGAAATAGTCTTTATTAAAATCCACTGTATATTAAATATATTCATTATGTAGCTACTGTTATTTGTTAAATAACATTGCATTTTGGTGTAATAAGGGAGGAGATATAAAATGGACTTGACTTTCCAGGTCTTGAAAGAAGGATGTGGAACAAGGGGGTCGGTGTCAAATAGCGTCTGAAGATTATATTATAATTTTTAATGAGTAACTTGAGTCTGGAAATAAGAAAATACAGATTATTTCTGCCACCACCTTTCTGAGTATGTGTCTTTGGCCAAGCTACCTCACTGACCTCATTTTTTTTCATTTATTACATAAGATTGAATTAAGTGTTCTTTTTAGTTTTCTCAATTTTCAAATTTCTGGTTCTAGTGAAATATCTCAGTATATCTGGTTCTTGAAGTTTCTGAGTCTATTGAAAATGTTTAGAAAATGTCAAGCAGAAAACTTTACAGTTGCAAGTAAGTACAGGTAATATAATGCAAGCAAAAGATATAAGTATTGACAGAATATAGGCCTTCTAAATGTGGATGGAGGTAATTGGAAAGTCTTTGGAAAAGATGTGACATATTTTAAAAGTGTATCAAGTGGGATAATGAGTAAGTGAAGGGTAGGAGAAGCGTGTTAGGATTTTTAAAAGTACGTATAGGTGGCAGTCTGTTGAAGGAGACCACAGCCAGATTTGATTGACTGAAGTGGCGACTTCATGCTGAGGAATACTAGGAAATGAGGCTTTTGAGACTGTGAAGAGAAGAATCATGTCAATTAGTGAAGTGCCTTGAAAGTCATGCTAAGGAGTTTCAATTCTGATGTTTAGTCATGGGCAACCACAGCTTGCTTTTGAGCTGGGGAGCCAAAGAATGAATGTGCCTGAGAAAAATATTCTAGTGGCGTTTAGTAAGATGCAATGAGAGTGAAGAGCTTAAAAATTTCATGGAGAGATTGGCAAAATTGCACCAGAAAAAATGAGCTAGCTTTGATAGGAAAAGCCATGGCTTTTAAAAATCAGCTATCATATTTAGATTAGCGGGATTTTCAGCGAAAGTCATTAAAAGATAGCCTTGTGGTCGGAAGGCAAAAATACATAGAATTTATTATTTTGCCCCAGAGCCCGTAAGTATTATTCTTGTGCATTTTCTTACATATTGGATATGACAGTGCAAAGAATGAAAAAGGTGGATTATTGAATTTTTAGTCAGAACCAGACTTTTAAGAGACATGATATTTTAAAGCATTTTTCAAATTAATGTATGTGTGTAATGCTTGTTACATCATTCATTGTCAGCTTATAGATTTTCACTGTGCATGTTAACTGTTTTGTACTTATCATATATGTACATATTTCAAATTTATGGGAATTACGTATATTTAAAAATTAGCCCTCAAAGTTTTACAGATATAAATGTATATTAATGACTCTCGTGGATGTGGTTGACAAAAATGAATCATTTGAATGATTTTTTTCTTTCCCTCTAGTCTTTTTTAGCACTGGTGAGCTTGTTAACCTATCCTGCTATTTATGAGCTGGTAAGCAATCAAGAGCTTCCTAATAAAGCCGAATATTCTCTTCGTGAAGTCCCAACATGTGTTATTGTAAGTCATTTTCCTTAAATCTTTTTGTGTTATAAATGCTACTATTTGAGATTGGTAGTAAAAATGCAATTTGACCAAAAGGAAAAAAAAGAATCATTATGTAATGGCATTTAAGGGCCGATTGGATTAATCATGCATGAATTACGTCCACTTTTGAGTTTTCTGTGCATGGAATCTTTGATCCAGATCACCTAGCACTCCCAACACCTGTCAGAATATGAGGCTAACTCCAATCAGGAAAGAGGCTTAACAGAAATAGAAGTATATGTATGGGTGATTTTTAGATGACTCATTACATTATTAGTCAAACCAGTGATGCTCCTTCATTGGCTAGGATAATTAGGAATAAATTGTATCCAAGGAGTCCAGTATATTTTCTCCTTGTATTTTAATGAACTACATATTATTGCCCCATGAGGGCAGTATATACAAATTTATTTCATTTGAGACCTATGTTGTACTAATACTCACAGATGAGTAACTTGTTTTAAGCATTTAGGGCTATTTAGTTCCTTGTCTTTGGGTACATTTATGAATTAAACACACATAAACATATGTATTTATGCATTTAAGGATTAGTAAAGACCTACTTGATATTTGATATTTCATTATTAATAATTTTTTTTCATTTTCTGTTCACTTTGTTCTATGTGATATTGTTTTTATAACATAGTTTTGCTCTTATGAATACCTTTAAAACTGTTAACCCTAAATACTTGGATTTTAAAAAATTTTGTCTATTTTGGGAACATTTTAATAACTTATATAACATGAAATACAAAGATAGGTACTTCTATCATTTAACATTAACTTAGATTATCTTTTCTTTTCAATTGTATTTGAAAAGAATGTGATTTTTTTCAGTTGTATTTTGTGATTCCTTGTATGTTGGCACTTCTTAAGTACAGATATACCTCAGAATTATTGCAGGATCCATTCTATACCATCACAATAAAATGAATATTGCAATAAAGGAAGTCACATAAATTTTTTGTTTTCCCATGTAAAATTTATGTTTATACTATACTGTAGTCTAAAGTGTTCAATAGCATTATGTCTAAAAAAAGTTTATTACTTAATTAAACATACATTATCGCTAAAAAATGCTAATGATCATCTGAGCCTTCAGTGAGTTGTAATCTATTTTGTTGGTGGAGAATCTTGCTTCATTGTTGATGGCAACTGACTGATCAGTGTGTTGGTTGTTGAGGACTGGGGCGGCTCTGGCAATTGCTATAGTAAGTAAACAGTGAAGTTCACTGCATCACTTGACTCCTTTCATTAAAGATTTCTCTGAAGTATTTGATGCTTTTTGATAGCATTTTACCCACAGTGGAACTTCTTTCAGAAATGAAGTCAATCCTCTCAACCCAATCACTGCCTTATCAACTAAGTTTATATAATATTTTAAATCCTTTGTTGTTACTTCAAAAGTGTTCACAGCATCTTCACCAGGAGTGGATTACATCTTTGCTCATCTGTAAGAAACTACTCGACTCCTCATCTGTTTGAGTTTGATCTTAAGATTGCAGCAATTCAGTCATATCTTCAGGCTCCACCTTTAATTCTAGTTTTTCTTACTGTTTCCACCACATCTGTAGTTGCTTGTTCTCCTGAAGTACTGAAATTCTTTAAGTCATCCATTAGCATTGGAATCAGCTTCTTCCAAACTCCTGTTAATGTTATCTTTTGACCTCTTCTCATGAATCACAGATGTGGCATCTTAATGGTGAATCTTTTCCAGAAGTTTTTCAGTTTACTTTGCCCAGTTCTGTCAGCAGAATTACTCTTTATTGCAGCTATAGCCTTTCAAAATATACTTCTTAAATATTTGAAAGTCAAAATTACTGCTTCATTAATGGGCTACAGAATGGATGTTATGTTAGCAGGCACAAAAACCATATTTATCTCCTTGAACATCTCCATCAGAGCTTTGGGTGACCTGTTTCATTGTCAATCGTCAGTAGTATTTTGAAAGGAATCTTTTTTTTTTTTGAGACGGAGTCTTGCTCTGTTGCCAGGCTGGGGTGCAGTAGCACACTCTTGGCTCACTGCAACCTCTGCCTCTTAGGTTCAAGCAATTTTTCCGCCTCAGCTTCCCGAGTAGCTGGGACCACAGGCACGTGCCACCACGCCCGGCCAATTTTTGCATTTTTAGTAGAGACGGGGTTTCACCATGTTGGCCAGGATGGTCTCGATTTCTTGACCTCATGATCAGCCCACCTCAGCCTCCCAAAATGCTGGGATTACAGGCGTGAGCCACTGTGCCTGGCTTGAAAGGAATCTTTTTATTGAGGAGTAGTTCTCAATGGTAGGCTTAAAATATGCAGTAAACCCATGCAGTGACAGATGATGTACTGTCATTTAGTGTATTTTTCCATTTGTATAGCACAGACAGAGTAGGTTTAGCATAAGTTTTCAGTGCTCCAGGATTTTTGGAATGGTAAATGAGCATTGGCTTTTGCTTAAAGTCACCATCTGCGTTAGCTCTTAACAAGAGCGTTAGCTTATCTTTTGAAGCTTTGTATCCAGGCATTGACTTCTCCTTCCTAGCTATGAAAATCCTAGATGATATCTTCTTCCAATATAAACTGTTTTGTTTGCATTGAAAATCTCTTGGCCAAACGTCATGGTTCACACTTGTAATCCCAGCACTTTGGGAGGCCAAGACGGGTGGATCACCTGAGGTCAGGAGTTTGAGAGCAGCCTAGGCAACATGGTGAAACCCTGTCTTTACTAAAAATACAAAAATTAGCTGGACGTGGTGGCGTGTGCCTGCAATCCCAGCTACACGGGAGGCCGAGGCAGGGGAATCACTCGAACTTGGGAGGTGGAGATTGCAGTGAGCCAAGATGATGCCGCTGCATTCCCACCTGGGTTATAGAGTAAGACTCAATCTCAAAAAAAAAAAAAAAAGAAGAAAAAAAAGAAAGAAAACCTCTTTAATGTAGCTAACTTCATCAGTTATCTTAGCTCGATCTTCTGGATAACTTGCAGCTTCTACATTAGCACTTACCACTTCACCTTGTACTTTCATGTTGTTGAAACAGCTTCTCTCTTTGAATCTCATGAACCAACCTCTGTTAACTTCAAACTTTTCTTCTGTAGCTTCCTCATTTCTCTCAGCCTTCATAAAAGTAAAGAGAGTTAGAGCCTTCTTTGGCTTAGGGTTTGGCTTAAGGGAATACTGTAATTGGTTTGATTTTTTTCTTCAGATCACTCAAGCGTTCTTAATATCAGCAATAAGGTTGTTTCATTTTGTTATCATTCATGTGTTTCCTGGAGTAACACTTTTAATTTCCTTAAATAACTTTTTCTGTGCTTTTACAACTTGGCTGATTGTTACCAGGGGCCCAGCTTTTGACATACCTTCCTCACTAAGCTTAGTCACTTTTAGCTTTTGATGTAGTGAGAGACATTCAACTTTTCCTTTTACTTGACCACTTAGAGGTTTTGTAAATTTACTAATTATCCTAATCTTAATATTGTTGTGGCTCAGGTAATGAGGCCCAAGGAGAAAGAGAAAGCTAGGTGAATGACCAATTGATGGAACAATCAGAACAATATTTACCCATTAAGTTTGTTGTCTTATATGGGTACAGTTCATGGTGCCACAAAATAATTATAATAGTAACATCAAAGATTACTAATCACAGATTAGCATAACAGAACAATTACGAAAAGTTTGTAATATTGTGAGCATTACCAAAATGTGATCCAGAGACACAAAGTGAACACATGCTGTTAGAAAAATAACACCAGTAGACTTGTTACACGTCTTAAAATTTGCAAAAAACGTATTATCTGCAAAGTACAATAAGTGACATGCAATAAAACAGGGTATACCTGTAGTTTTACAGTCATTTATGTGCCTGTATTTTCCACCACAATGGGAGTACCTTAGAGAAAGTAAGCTTAGACATATATCAATTTAGCAGATTGTTTGTGTCCAGTGAAAATAATTATCCTAATATGATTGGTTTTATTGAGGTTGGTTATGGGAAACAAGCACAAGTTAGTTTTATGATATAGTCCAAAATGATAGCTTAGATGTTGGTTCTCTTAAGTTTTCATGTGTCTCTGCATGGCATGTTCAAATATATCTTTCCACTTATGGAAAAATTGGTTTTCTATTTAGTCTTAAGATACTTAACAGCAGTTATATTACTGTGTTCCTCCCAAAGGCAGTCTATTTTAACCCTGTAGAAAGATCACTGCTTTCTGTCATGATTTAAACATGTAGCAGCTGATTAGATTGTGCCTACCCAGATTAAGGCTTCATCTGTCTCTCCCAGCCCAGTGACTCCAATGTTAATCTCCTTTGGCAACACCCTCACAGACACACCCAGGATCAAAACTTTGCATTCTTCAATCCAATCAAGTTGACACTCAGTATTAACCATCACATGTGGGGATTATGGGAACTACAATTCAAGGTGAGATTTGGGTGGGAACACAACCAAATCGTATCACACCCCCACCTCCTTTAACTTAATTTACCACTTTGGATTATTTGACATGGTTTGTCCACTCCTTATTGTAATTCCTTGTTTTTATGGCTGCAGGATTACTTACTTCTTGTTCTCTTCCTTCTTTTCTGGTCTCTCCTGCTGAGCTGTCTTTGTAGACTTCTCTGCCTTTGTTTGTCTTGTGGTCTCCAGAATGATCTCATCCAATTCAGTGGCTTCAGTTACACACTGGCAACTCTTTGACCTATATGACTTGACTGCCAGTTTTATATTTAGAATCCTACCAGACAATGGGCATCTGGAACAGTCACAGGCATCTTAGTCTTACTGTGTCTACAGCTGAATGTAATGTTTTCTCTTTCCCAAATCAGTTCTGTTTCTTGTTTTTCTCAGTGTATGGTACTATTACCACACAACTTAATGAACCAGAAACCTGGAAATCATTATTGATTTTTCCCTGTCTACAGGCAATAAATTACCATCTGCTAGATTTTGCTTCCCTAACACTTTGATCTTGTTTTCTTTTTGTACTTTTTTTTAATAACTCTTATTTTAGCTTCAGTAGTACAAGTGTAAGATTGTTACATAGGTAAACTCATGTTATAGGGATTTGTTGTACAGATATTAGTCACCCAGGTACTAAGCCTACTACCTAATAGTTACCTTTTCTACTCCTCTCCCTCCTCCATCCCCTACCCTCTAGTAGGCCTCAGTGTCTGTTGTTCCTCTCTTTGCGTTCATGACTTCTCATCATTTAGCTCTCACTTATGTGTGAGAAGATGTGGTGTTTGATTTTCTGTTTGTGCATTAGATTGTCTCCAGCTCCATCCATGTTCCCATGGAAAGACATGATCGTGTTCTTTTTTAATGCTGCATAGTACTCCATGGTATGTATGTTCCACATTTTCTTTATTCAATCTGTCATTGATGGGCATTTAGGTTGATTCCATGTCTTTGCTGTTGTGAATAGTGCTGCACCAAACATTTATATGCATGTGTCTTTTTGGTTAAATGATTTATATTCCTTTCATTATATACCTAGTGTATTAGGGTTCCCTAGAGGGATAGAACTAATAGGATAGGTATATATATAAAAAGAGGAATTTATTAAGTATTAACTTACACAATCACAAGTTCCCACAGTAGGCTTTCTGCAAGCTTGAGGAGCAAGTAAAGTCAGTTCAAGTCTCAAACTCAAGAACTTGGATTCTGTTGTTTGAGGGCAGGAAGCATCCAGCCTGGATGAAAGATGTAGGCGGGAGGCTAAGCAAGTCTTGCTTTTTCATGTTTTTCCGCCTGCTTTATATTCAAGGGTAGCTGATTAGATTGTGTCTACCAGATTAAGGGTGGGTCTGCCTTCTCCAGCTCACTGATTCAAATGTTAATTTCCTTTGGTGGCACCCTCACAGAAACACCTAGAAGGACACTTTGCATCCTTCAATTCAGTCAAGACACTCACTATTAACTATCACAAGTCCACCTCTTGTCAACTTGAACCCATAGTTATACATTCAGTTTCCACTAAAGCCCAGTAACAGGCCAAGAGCTGAGCCTCAAAAGTAGAGTAGTTATCTGCAGAAGATGGTAGGGCCTTGCTCCAAAATCTAGAGGCCTCTGCTGTGATTCACCTATGGGGGTCTGCCAAAGGCTCCAAATGGCATCCCTATCTGCCACTGACACCTCAAGCGCCATTGGATCTGCTGGGTCATATGGCCCAAATGGCAGAGCAGCTTGCATAGCAGCCTGGACCTGTTGCAGAGCCTTCCCCTGTTCTAGACCAGACTCAAAACTGGCAGCCTTTTGGGTCACTCGATAAATGGGCTGGAGTAACACATCCAAATGAGGAATGTGTTGCCTCCAAAATCCAAATAGGCCCCTGGGTGTTGTGCCTCTTTCTTGGTTGTAGGAGGGGCCAAATGCAGCAAGTTATTCTTCACCTTAGAAGGAATATCTCAACAGTTCCTGCACCACTGGAACCCTAGAAATTTTACTGGGGTAGAAGATCTCTGAGTTTTAGTTGGATTTATTTCCCATCCTCTGGCACACAAATGTCTCAACAATAAGTCCAGTGTGTTTGCTACTTCTTGCTCACTGGCTTCAGTGAGCATAATGTCATCAATGTAATGGACTAGTGTGATACCTTCCAAAAGCAGAAAGGGATCACGTTCTCTCTGGATAAGATCATGACACAAAACCAGAGTGTTGATATGCCCCTGAGGTAGGACAGTAAAGGTATATTGCTGGCCTTGCCAGCTGAAGGCAAATTGCTTCTGGTGGGCCTCATGGACAGGAATGGAATAAAGGCATTTGCCAAGTCAGTGGCTGCATACCGGGTACCAGGATATGTGTTAATTTACTGAAGCAGTGAAACCATATCTGGTATAGTAGCTGCAATTGGAATCACCACTTGGTTAAGCTTAGGATAATCTAGTAGCATTCTTTAAGATCCACAGGCCAAATGGGATTGTTGAATGGGGATGTGTTAGGAATCACCACCCTGCATCTTTTAAGTCCTTGATGGTGGTTTCTTTGTGGTTTCTCCAGGGATGCAATAATATTTTGTGGTTTCTCCAGGGATGCAATATTATTTTGATTTAGTATTTTTCTAGGTAGAGGCAGCTCTGATGACTTCTATTTGGTTTTTCTCACCATAATGGCCCTCACCCTAACACTCAGGGAGCCAATGTGGGGGTTCTGATAGCTACTAAGTATGTTTATGCCAACTGTGCATTCTGGCCTTGGGGAAATGACCACAGGATGAGTCTGGGAGTCTACTGTATACACAGTAAGTCAGACCTGAGCTAAAACTCCATTAATTACCTTAAGGCCATAAGCCGCTACTTTAACTGGAGGACCACAATGACATTTTGGGTCCCCTGGAATCAAAATCAGCTTAGAGCCAGTGTCTAGTAGTCCCTCAGTTGTCTTATCATTTCCCTTTCCCCATTGCACAGTTGCCCTGGGTAAACGGCTGGAGAGCTCCTTGGGGAAGGATAGGAGAAAGATTCACAGCATAAACTGTTAGTAATGTAGTGAGATACTTTCTCAAAGGGACGTGGTCTCCCCTTCACTCAAGGAATTCTGGGTCTGTAAACTGGCTGAAGTGTGGAAATTGATTGAAGGGCTGTGATTCTCTGTTTTTATAATTCAAATTAGTCTTTTATCTGTTCAAACAAGAAGTCTTCTGCTTATATTAATGAAGTAGGAATGCAGTAGGCTTCCTATCAGTTTCACTTCTAGGAACACTATGATTAGTTAGTCAATGCCAGAGCGCAACAGGAGTTGGACTATTCTGATTGCTGCTTTTTCTCTGGGTGTCCATTACAGTAGAGAGTAGAGAATGGAATGGTGGTGGCTAGAGGTGGGAAAGGGGGAAACAGGCAAGTGTTAGTCAAAGGGTATGAAGTTTTATTTATACAAGATGAATAAATCCTAAAGATCTACTATACAACATAGAACCTATAGTTAGCAATACTGAATTATATACTTAAAAACTTGCTAAGGAGGCAGATCTCATGCTAAATGTTTTTCTTTCACACAGACACAAAATAATAAATAAGGCAGGAGGAAACTTTGAGAGGTGATGGATGGGCTTATGGCATAGATTGTGGTTATGATTTCACAGGTGTATGTATCTTCAAACTCATCAAGTTTATATGTTATTGGTACAGCTTATTGACATGAATTTTATCTCAATGAAGTGGGTTTTTTTTTTTTTTTAAGAAGAGCAGTAATATTTCTATCTCAGGGTTGTTGTGAAGACTAGATGCATTTAGATCACTACCTTGCAGGTAGTAAGTGATATATAAATGTTTCCTATAATTATTTTCTTCTTCTCTAAATGGTATTCTGTATAGCAGAGGACTCCATAGTCCTCCATTCCATAGGAGGGCCGTCTGTCATTCTATAGTGATATCTTTACCCTCTCCCCTTTTATTAGTTTCCTAAGGCTGTCATTACATATTACCACAAACTGGGTAGCTTTAAAGTGCAAAAATTTATTCTTTCCCAATTCTGAAGGCCAAAAGTTTGAAAACAGGGTGCCATCAGGGCCATGCTTCCTCTCAAGGCTCCAGGGAAGAATCCTTTGGTTCTTTAGTTTCTGTTTTTTTCCAGGTATTTCATGTCTTGTTGCTGCATAAATCCAATTTCTGCCTCTGTCTTACGTAGCTAAATCTTAAATCTTAATCTTAAATCTCCCTCTATTTTTCTCTTATAAGAACACTTGTCTTGGATTAAGGGTCTACTTTGGTAATCCAGGATGATGTGGTTTGATTGTGTTTTCACTGAAATCTCATCTTGAATTATAGTTTCTGTAATCCCCATGTGTCATGGGAGGGCCTTGACAGGAGGTAACTGAATCATGGGGGTGATTTCCCCCATGCTGTTCTCATGATAGTGAGTGAGTTCTCATGAGATCTGATGGTTTTATAAGGAGCCTTTTCCCACTTTGCTCTGCACTTCTCCTTCTTGCTGTCATGTGAAGAATGATGTTTTTGCTTCCCCTTATGCTATGATTGTACGTTTCCTGAGGCCTTCCCAGCCATGTTGAACTGTGAATTAATTAAATCTCTTTTTTTTTTTTTTAATAAATTACCCAGTATCAGGTATGTCTATGAACTCATCCATACTTCAAGACTCTTAACCTCTGCAGTGGTGCTTTCTGAATAGGGTGACATTTACAGGTTCTGGGGATTAGGACCTGGACATATCTTTTTTTTTTTTTTGGTGTGTGTCTGAGGGGTCACCCTTTAACTTTCTATAACCCCAAATAGGAGAGCGGCCTTTTCCTCTACTTTTCCATGTTGAAAAATCCCAAGGAACGAGTTTGATCTGCTTAGTTTTATTAATATGATAAGCTACTTTAGAAGTAGAAGTGCAGGACATTACAGTTGACTTATCCTCACCCTTAACTTGCCTATTTCTTCAATAAAAGGAGTCAGTTTCATAGCCTGAACATGGTTTTAGGGACCGTTGTAAACAGTAGGCACTCAACACATCTTTATAGAGAATTGATGCTCCTTTTTGTTTTTCCAGTATGGCCTCAGTCTGACCTAGTAGGTTATTGAAAATATTCTCAAGCTGGATAATATCTTTTCAAAAGATACAGAATTTCTGTCTACTTTTTGTAAGTCCCAGGTCTTCTTGCACTAGTTTGTTGCTGGGAAGCTGCTTCTTGATTTAGGAAGTTGATTCCCTAATTGACACGTGTTATGGTGCTTAGAAATTGAAGCTCTCCATAAGGCTTCCCAGGAGTTTTGTTTTCTTCCTTAAGTGGTGATACATCAGTGTAATCTTCTTCTTTGGAAAAATTATTTACTAAAGCATTTGTTCTTTGAAAATGCGTTCTCATTGATAGATTACTGTAATCTACTCTTCCATTAGCTTGTTGATAGTACAGTCTATCATTTTTATTCTAACAGTACTTAGTACTTGATTCGGAACTAGAATCTCAGTTACAGGATGTCACTGGCTCTCAAATAGTTTGAGCTCTGCCTTGTATTCAGATAGCTGTACAAATTTCAGTCACCTATATGAATTCTCTACTAAGGAAGAAATATTTATTGTAATACTTAGAAACTGCTATCCATAGAGCTAATTGACAACCTCTCTCCCCTCAGGTACAGGTAGGTTAATGATACCTAACCAATTCTAGATTGTTCTGTGAAGATTAAATGTGGTTAACAGTAGTGATAATAGGTTATTTCTTTAAAATTACAATACTTATTAAGTAATAAAACATTTACCTATTTGTAGAACAGGTAGATAGTAAACAAGTATGTCCAGGGCAAAGACTATTTATTTAATAGTATTCAGATGCTTGAAAAAGTCATGGCAAGCTGTGTGGCTCTGTCATGTAGCTAATTCAGGAAGAAGTGGCGAGGTTAGAGAAGATGGGAAGAGTCGTGGTGCAATTAATGAGAGTGACTGTGTAGCTGGGAATGTAAAATATGGGTTGTTGAGCTCACATTCTATTGTAATGTTTGAAACAAAGAGTGCCCAGCAAAGCAGTAGATAACAGCAACAGATCATTTAAAAATAATAGTCTTTTTATTAATCATTGCTGGGTAGTTTATTAATATTTGCCAATTTAAATCCTCTTGCTAGTATTATTTACACATTTCTACAAAATAATCCACAGAATGGTAATGCATTCTTATATGTTGGGTACAAATTTTTACTAGGTAGCTTTACCCACAGTCCAGTTGTTGTATTAGTATCGATCAGTATTTGATTAGTATTTTTCAAATGTGATTTTGAAATATCCATTATTTCCTTTGTTTTGCAAATTCATTCCCTTGCCTCTTTTTTTTTGTTTTATGAAATAGTCTTTGTATCATAAGACACAGATTCCTCAATAAATATGTTTTACACCTTAGCAAAACTTTTCTTCTTTTGCCCTATTGGTAATAGAAATATTCTGAATTTAAACTCACTGGAGAGAAGAAAGTTTCTTGGTCAGAAAAATGAGGATGAGAGACATAAATGTTTGTCTATGAATAAATTTCTTAGGCCTGAACCCAAATATACATGTCAAAGCAGGGCAGTATAGAAAGAAAGCCTTTTTGTTTGCTTGTTTTTTCAAGATGGAGTCTTGCTCTGTCACCCAGGCTGGATGACAGTGGTGCAGCGGTGCAATCTTGGCTCACTGCAACCTCCGCCTCCTGGTTCAAGCAATTCTCCTGCCTCAGCCTCCTGAGTAGCTGGGATTACAGGCGCCCACCACGTAGAGACGGGGTTTCACCATGTTGGACAGGCTGGTCTTGAACTGCTGACCTCGCGATCCGCCTGCCTCAGCCTCCCAAAGTGCTAGGATTATGGGTGTGAGCCACCGCACCCAGCCAAGAGAGCCTTTTAAATATTTTCAAAATTGTGTGGTTGGCTGAAATAGGACAACTGCTGCCACCTCAGTCATCAGGTTCTGTGTGTATTTGCATCAGTGGTTTTGAAGGCTTGGCCACACACTGGAACATCATAGTGAGCTTTTTAAAAGAGTATTAATGCCAGAATCCCACCCCTAGACATAATGGTTTAGTTGGCCTGGGGTGGAGCCTGGGCATGTGTGTATCTTTTTAAGTTCCCTAGGTGATTCTAATGTTCAGCCAGGGTTGGAAACCACTGATTTACACGAGCCAGATAATGTCTATTAAGAAAATCTCAAATAGTTACTAGATAAAATATTTGGATCCACTGTTCATTCTTCTAATTTGTGGATTTTATATTTGTTTCTCAAAGTAGTTTACATTTTTGGCAATTTTATTTAACTAATGGTATAAGGTACTCACCAGTAAAGTAGGGTCAAAAATTAGTGTTTTCGACTTTTTCTGAACACTAGATTCAGTTTGGAAACTTTTACAGTCCTAATGTAAATCTAGGCCACACTCAGAACAGTTAATTCAGAACCTTTGAGGGTTAGGACCCAGGCATCATCATTAATATTATTATTATTATTTTTATAGTTTCCCAGGTGATTTCCTTGTAAAGCCAAATTTGAGAGCCACAAATCTAAATAAATGTTGGTTGACATAATTTTCTTTAAATAATTTCAGCTATGTACAGTCTCACTTTGTCTCTTTTTTTTCAGGATATTATTGATAGACTTATAATTTTGAATTCTGAAGCTAAGATTCATTCTTTATTCAACTATGAACAATCACATATCTTTGGTTTAAGGTAAAGTGCTACATTTTACTTTTGATATTACATTTTATATTCCACAAAAAGTAAGCCTTTGTCCTATATACTTTTAAAAAGTATTTAAAATTGCTAATATTTGAAAGCATGTTTAAAGGTAATTTGTCTTCCCTTAACATTATAGACTAAGTAAATTATGGCAATTAGATTTTTGTGCCATGCACTTTGTCTGAATTTGGATTCTGTATTACTATAGTGTCTCCCATTCCTTACTTTAATAGAGGCATTTTAGGGACTATTTTATTTGGTTTACTCAGGAGTCAACTTGACCTTCCCTGGGTTGGTATTTGGTTAGATTCTTGTCATAACATACCCTTAAAAGAGGCCTAGAAATGGGTGATTTATCCTGAGACCCAAGTTTTGCTCTTTGTTGTTAATCGTCGCTTTTCAACTTTACTTTGCCTGAAGTTTAAATCTCTCCACTCGAGTTCATATTCCTTGACATTTTATAAGGATTAGTTGGTAGGACTACAGGGACTCGTGAATTTTGCAGTCTTTTGGTCATATGTAAACATATAATTTGCTTCCCTACCTATAAATCGCTACCTTTAAAAGCAGCTGAATTAAGGCAATTTTTCATTTTCGTGGTTTCATGATATTTCTTTTTTTTTTCTATTAGCCAAGTAACTTCCTTAGACTTGAGGGAGGTCAATGATAATTCACTACCTAGGAAAGAAAGCAATTATTTTTCTAAAGTTAGAATTCTCTGATGGTAGTATATTTTTAATTTTTTAAAAACTGTATATTAATAGATGAGCTTTGTGTTTGGACTTTATCATTCAAATAAGGTATAACAAAGGTGCTGCCATTATAGTTCTTTGGGTAGTGTGCCCTTTATCTCAAAATGTGTTTTCACATTAAATTTTAATTTTTAGTTTATAGTTTCAGATACAACAGATAGCAAGATTGACATGGGAAACTAGGGAAAACTGCATTCAGTAGAATTTTCTTCTGCATAGCAAATTTGTTTCTGAGTTTTGCAGTTATAGAACATTGATTTTGGCCTCTTGTTGTTGATATACTGAGTAAATTTCTTTTTTTTTCTGTATGTTTTCTTTCTTTTATGGAATAATATTTTCTGTAGTGTTCTTTGGAAGAAGATTTAACAATAGGCCTTTATAAAGTTATATAAAAAGCAATTCAAGAAGTGAAATGCTCCTGGGAATACCATACATTAATTTTCATAGTGTGTGCTTTCTTGTAATATCCAAATGTTATCATTCTATCCTTCTGTAAAGAATTTACTGTCCCACAGTTGGTAGATGTAATAGATTATAGTGCATTATGGTGGTTAGCAATATGAACCTTGTGATCAGACTGCCTGCTGTTTACTGGTTGTGTGAGATGGGGTCTCAGTGACTCACCTGTTAAGTGAAGGATAATTGCATTATTTTCCTTATAGCGTAACTGTCATAATTGGTATGAAAAATTAAAAGGTTTTACAATCGTGCCTGGTACATAGAAAGCACTGTGAAAATAGTAGCATTAATAGTTCTAATACTAATTCTTCATGTCTTTCTTTATATCTACTTGACCTATACTGCTTTTGTGTTTTACTATGAAATAATTTTTGTCTTTATTTTTTCAGTATCTCAGTAGTCGTAAACATGCTAGTTAGTAATTGGCTTGTTTTGTATCAACATTCAAAAAGAGAAAATGACAAAATCACTTTTCGAGGAAAAGTTTGTATTTTAACTTAGGTACTTTTAAACAAGTTTTTCTTTCACAAATTTATTTTATGTTTTGAGATTCCTATTCATAATAATCTTTAATTAAGGTATATTTGTAAGTCATACATCTTAAGCTAGTAATTTACTTTCATTTTGCTAGTAATTTCTATCTGTTATTGGTCATTGATGTCTAATGGTGATAAATCTAGATCATAGCTTTGCATTATTTATAAATCTTGTGTTTCTGTGTGTTTGGGATTTTTGCCCATGTGTTTCTCTTTTATTCCCACAGTATTTTTGCTTGTTTCTAGTTAAGCCTTCCTTGTACCTTCTCTTCAGTAGATCATCCCTTAATGTGTCTGAATCTATGTTTAGCATTGCTTGTTTCATATACTTTATATTTTCTTCTGCCTCAAAGTGTAGGAGTAGCTTTAAGGGTAATGCTTGATACAACTTATTTATCACAACACTCAGATGAAGCTAATATGAGGCTTAGTGAAATGGGGCATAAACAGCATCACATTCCATTTAAAGTTCTGAATTTTAATTTGCCAAGATCTTACAAATCTTTCATTGTAAATCACTAATATTCAAGAAGGGTGCTCGTTTGATTAGCCTCCCTCCTTCACCCCTTCCCTTTTTCTCCCTGTTTCAACCTGTTCTTTTTTGCTGGATCATTCCTATTAGTGTGAAGACATGCCTTCATATGTCCTGTCTTACAGTGAAATAGAACAAACTATTCAAACAAATACCCTTGACCTTACATCTCCTTGCAGCCACTGACCAAACAGCAAAATATGTCTGTACAAACTGCCCTCTGTTGCTCACCTGTATTTACTCCTCCACTCACATTGATCTGACATTGACTTTATAATTCTGTCAGAACTATTCATCCTGCTCATTGCTAGATCACTTGTAACTTCCATGCTAATGAATCTAGCGCATTCTTCTCTTTTCTCATCTTACTGTAACTGTCAGTAGCGTTTGATATAGTGGACCATTTTTTTTTCCTGTGTGAAAAATTCTCTCCATTTCTGTGCTATCACACACTGCTATTGCTGCAGTTTCTCTCTCTTTCGTTTTTTTTTAAAATTTATTTTATTTTATTTTTTTATTCTTTAGGCAACCTTTGAATGTGGGAATACTTAGGATTTAGTCCTGGGCCCAGGACCAAGGACCCTAGCTTTCTGTATGCTCTACCCCTAACTTATTCCACTTAAACATTTGCCTTTAAATATCATTTATATGCCAGTGGATGCCCTCATTTCTATCTCTAGCCCAAACCTCTCTTTTCAGCTACTAGACCTATATACACACCTGCCTTCTGGCATCTCAATGTATACATTTCTCATTTAAACATGTTTAAAATTGAACTTTTGGATCTTTCAAACCCCCTTCTACAAAAAGAAACCAAATAAATCTTTCATTTCTATCTCATTATGTGATCCAGCCATCTCTTTAACTGCTTAATCTTGAAAGTCACCATAACTTTCTCTGTTTTTTAAACAATAATTTATCTTTATTATAAATAAATCAATGCAGAAAATTAAATATAATGAAATGAAATTTCTTACAAGTCTAAAAGTATCATTATTAGTACTGAGGAAAATTATTCTAGACATCTTTCTATACACATACAGAGAGAAGGAAATACAGATAAGTAAAAATAAATTCTTTTTAAAAAATAGAATTATAGTACAGTTACCACTTTAAATTCAAATGGAATTCTTTAGGGGAAAAAAAAGAAAGAAACCCCAGTGTAAGACTGAAGGAATTGCTGAATTTCGAATAACTGTTTTTTCGCTCCAGGGGTCATTATTTTCTGAGAGATTCCTCTAAGGTAAAGAGAAAAGATTAGGTAAAACATTTCCAGAGGTTTGAGCATGATATTTCACTTTTGGACAGTATTGATCAACTCTACTATGATAGATGAAGACATTCATACTCTTGTCAGCTGCCCACTTCCCCTGTGCTAAAAAGTAGTTCCTTTGCCCATTTCCTAACCTACCTTCGTGAGTCAGAGACCCTGTCTTCCTTCCTACCCAGGAGGGAGATTAAGCAATAAGCTAATCTGCATTTTTCAGTGTAGTAACCTAATACATGAAGTACCTTTTATGTATGACTATGGAGTAAGATTTACAAGTTAAACATTTCCTCTTCTTTATTTACTCAACCAGTATTTATTGAACTTGAATTCTGAGCTATGCCCTGTGCTGTGTATGGGGGATGCAATGATGAGTGAATCAGATGTGGTGCTAATTCTCTTTAACCTTTTTATCTGTGAGGAGTAAGATATTAAGATAATCAAAGAGTGTAAGGTAATTAAGGCAGAAAAGAAACACGTTCTTAAAAAGCCCTCACCCGTCTTTTATCATTTTAAGTTACTGGCAATTCTGGACACCATTGTGTGGCTTACCTTCGTATATCTCTACCTTTCCCGTGTTCAATATTTCCTACCCTTCCTTAGCCTGAGCTAATGCTCCAGGGAGGTTAGACTCCTTATCTCCCTCAAGGACAAAACAGCATTTATTACTGCCTGTCTCCTTGTTGTTTATGTCTTGACTACTGTCTTCACTTTTGTCTACTTATACAAACTCAGCCCATCCTTCAACACAAAGCTTGCTCTGTGAATTACTTATAGCCCATTCTGATCTTGTCTTCTCTTTGCATGTCTCTTGCCTTTATAGCTGTTCCTACAGATTTAATATTTAATTTATTTCTTCTTTCTGACTAAACTTCAGTTTCTGAAGGAAGTATCATTTTCTTCTACTTCCATGTCTACCACATTGCCTACTTTTCTTCTACTTTCATGTCTACCAGATTAACATTTATTTGTTAAATCTGCTGCTTGATTAAAACAGTTGTCTGGAAACTCTGATACTACCCAAGGCTTAGCAGTTTCAAGTTTTCTTAACCATTTTTAGTAGGTTTAGAGGCATGTTATATTCCTTCTGGGACATTTTATTTCAATACAAAAGCTGTATATCTTGTGGGGAAACACTGTATCATCATTTAATATTAATTGTTTTCTTTATATCAAACTAACCACATTAGGTTTTATTATAGGCTGTAGAATTGCAGCTCTTTTTTTTTTTTTTAACTTTGGTCTTCAGTGCTAAAGATGTACTTAGTTTTAACAACTTAAATCTTATATAGTAACTCTTAGTTAAATATATATAAAAATTTAACATGGTTTAAATATGCTAATATAGTTCTCCTGAAACCTATTCCTTCTTTGCTTATTTGAAACTATGATGTGGTTCATTTATTGTTAGTTTTCTTCAAAACAAAACTCAGGAGTCTATACTTACAGACCAGCCTTTAAAATTAATCATTTGCTGTTTGTTATTATTTTACATTTACCCACCAACAGTGGATTCTATATATAGTACAATGAAGAGTTTTATGCATCATTAGCTTCTTTGTAAAAATGTGACCTTTGAGATGACATGTTTTAAAAAGTTAAAAATTTTGTATTTCTTTTAAAAATTAGTGTAATTAAAAAGTTTGGTTATTTAACAAGTAATAAACAGCCAAATGTTAATATTTCATCACAACAAATCGCCAAATTATTTATTTCTAGTGACCTAGTTGCTAACTTGGCTTAAATGTGATTAACCTTAGTAATAAGAAATAATCTCACAATTACTTCTTGCAGTATTTAATATCAGAAATTAGAATATATAATGACAAAGCCATCCACATTTTGGATTTTATATACACATATATAGATAGATACATGTACACACATATCCAGAATTCACTAAATTAGTGAAAAGTTAATTTCACTAAATTAGTGAATTAGTTAATAAAGAATAAAAATAATCAGATGATCTGTTACTAATTGAAGACATCAGCAACTAATTCAGAATTATAATTTAATCAATTCTTCTTTACATAGAAAAATTCAAGAATGCTAAAAACAAAAGGAGAAAACAACTCATTACCCTACCTCTTTATGGTAACTACTGTTAACCCTATTATGCTCATATTTTGACCTTTAGCTACAGATATTTTTTATTGGGAGTGTTATTGTTTTGAGACTTCCTTTTTTTATTTAAGTATTAAAAATTATCAGCCAGGCATGGTGGCTTACACTTGTAATCCCAGCACTTTGTGAGGTCAAGGTGGTTGGATCACCTGAGGTCAACAGTTTGAGAACAGCTTGCCCAGCATACTGAAACCCCATCTCTACTAAAAATGCAAAAATTAGCCAGGGTTGGTGGTGGGCACCTGTAATCCCAGCTACTTGGGAGGCTGAGGCAGGAAAATCTCTTCAGCCATGGAGGCAGAGGTTGCAGTGAGCTGAGACTGGGCCACTTCACTCCAGCCTGGGTGACAGAGGGAGACTCCATCTCAAAAAAAAAAAATTATCTGTTTACACCTATAAATATTAATCTGTGTTATAATTATAAAGGATTAAATAATGTTCCAATACATGATTTAATCCCAATTTTCTGTTTTTACACATGTAGGATTTTTTATTATAAATATCTATGGATCAATATCTTGATGTTTATAATTGTTGCTCTACAACAAATCCATTGAAGTACACTTGCTAAGTCCAAGGATAGGCACATTTTTAAACCTTGTGTATTTTTATCTACCCTCTTATTATGATTTAGTTTTCTTGATCTCTCTTTAGCATTTTGTATTCTGCCTAATTATTGAAATGTATTCCTTTCATTCCCTCGTTCATTCATTTGGAAAGTCTTTACTGAGTCTTTGCTAAGTCCCGGACTTTATTAGATAGTCTTTTCGGCAGCATCAGTGACTTTATTCTTTTTTGTTTTTGGATTCCTTTTTGTCTTTCATTTTTGCTAAATCTTTCTTCTCCTTTATTATTTTTTTTCCATTTTTTTCTGCCATCTTTTTTTTTTAAATTTTTAAAATTTTTATTGCATTATAGGTTTTGGGGTACATGTGCAGAATGTGCAAGATAGTTGCATAGGTACACACATGGCAATGTGTTTTGCTGCCTTCCTCCCCTTCACCCACATTTGGCATTTCTCCCCAGGCTATCCCTCCCCAGTTTCCCCCCACTGTCCCTCCCCCATTCCCCCCAATAGACCCCAGGTGTAGTAGACCCCCTCCCTGTGTCCATATGTTCTCATTTTTCTCACCTGCCTATGAGTGAGAATATGCGGTATTTCTTTTTCTGTTCTTGTGTCAGTTTGCTTAGAATGATGTTCTCCAGATTCATCCATGTCCTTACAAAGGACACAAACTCATCATTTTTGATTGCTGCATAATATTCCATGGTGTATATGTGCCACATTTTCCCAGTTCAGTCTATCATTGATGGGCATTTGGGTTGGTTCCAGGTCTTTGCTATTGTAAACAGTGCTACTATGAACATTCATGTGCATGTGTCCTTATAGTAGAACGATTTATAGTCCTTTGGATATATACCCAGTAATGGGATTGCCGGGTCAAATGGAATTTCTATTTCTAGGTCCTTGAGGAATCGCCACACTGTCTTCCACAATGGTTGAACTAATTTACACTCCCACCAACAGTGTAAGAGTGTTCCTATTTCTCCACATCCTCTCCAGCATCTGCTGTCTCCAGATTTTTTAATGATCGCCATTCTAACTGGCATGAGATGGTATCTCAATGTGGTTTTGATTTGCATCTCTCTAATGACCAGTGATGATGAGCATTTTTTCATGTGTTTGTTGGCCTCATGTATGTCTTCTTTTGTAAAGTGTCTGTTCATATCCTTTGCCCATTTTTGAATGGGCTTGTTTGTTTTTTTCCTGTAAATCTGTTTGAGTTCTTTGTAAATTCTGGATATCAGCCCTTTGTCAGATGCGTAAACTGCAAAGATTTTTTTCCCATTCTCATGGTTGCCGATTTACTCTAGTGACTGTTTCTTCTGCCATGCAGAAGCTGTGGAGTTTGATTAGGTCCCATTTGTCTATTTTGACTTTTGTTGCCGATGCTTTTGGTGTTTTGGTCATGAAGTCCTTGCCTACTCCTATGTCCTGAATGGTTTTGCCTAGATTTTCCTCTAGGGTTTTTATGGTGTCAGGTCTTATGTTTAAGTCTTTAATCCATCTGGAGTTAATTTTAGTGTAAGGTGTCAGGAAGGGGTCCAGTTTCTGCTTTCTGTACATGGCTAGCCAGTTTTCCCAACACCATTTATTAAACAGGGAATCCTTTCCCCATTGCTTGTTTTTGTCTGGTTTATCAAAGATAATATGGTTGTAGATATGTTGTGTTGCCTCTGATGCCTCTGTTCTGTTCCATTGGTCTATATCTCTGTTTTGGTACCAGTACCATGCTGTTTTGATTACTGTAGCCTTGTAGTATAGTTTGAAGTCTGGTAGTGTGATGCCTCCCGCTGTGTTCTTTTTGCTTAGAATTGACTTGGCTATGCGGGTTCTCTTTTGGTTCCATATGAAGTTCATGGTGGTTTTTTCCAGTTCTGTGAAGAAATTCAATGGTAGTTTGATGGGGATAGCATTGATTGTGTAAATTACTTTGGGCAGTATAGCCATTTTCACGATATTGATTCTTCCTAATCATGAACATGAAATGTTTCTCCATCTGTTTGTGTCCTCTCTTATTTCGTTGAGCAGTGGTTTGTAGTTTTCCTTAAAGAGGTCCCTTACGTTCCTTGTGAGTTGTATTCCTAGGTATTTTATTTTCTTTGTAGCAATTGTGAATGGCAGTTTGTTCTTGATTTGGTTCTCTTTAAGTCTGTTATTGGTGTATAGGAATGCTTGTGATTTTTGCACATTGATTTTGAAGCATGCTGGGCCCATAACCCAGAGGTCGATGGATCGAAATCTTCTCCTTTATTTAACGTTTGATTAGAATTGTCTTCTAGAGTTACGTCTTCAGTTTAACCTCCATTTTATCTACAGTGGGCTTCAATGATTACTTTTTTACTGACCACTGCTGTATCTGTCTAGCCCTAAGCCTGTCCTGAGCATATTTGCCAATTTTATGTGGCATTTGGATCTGTGCATCATGCAGGCTCCAAAAGGGGAGTTAATTAAGTATTAATTTTCATGATCACAAGGTCTTACAATAGGCTTCTGCAAACTTGAGGAGTGAGGAGAGGCAGTCCAAGTCTCAAAACCGAAGAGCTTAGAGTTTGATGTTTGAGGGCAGGAAGTATCCAGCCCAGGAGAAAGACGTAGGCTGGGAGGCTGGGCCAGTCATCCCTTTTCTTTCTTTCTTTCTTTTTTTTTTTGAGATAGGGTTTCACCGTGTCGGCTAGAGTCGTCTCAAACTCCTGACCTCAGGTGATCTGCCCACCTTGGCCTCCCAAAGTGCTAGGATTACAGGCCTGAGCCACCACACCCAGCCCAGTCTTGCCCTTTCGTGTTTTTCTGCCCACTTTATATTCACTGGCAGCTGATTAGATGGTGCCCATCAGATTAAGGGTGGGTCTACCTTCTCCAGCCTACTGACTCAAATGTTAATCTCCACTGGCAACACCCTTACAGGCACACCCAGGATCGATACTTGTACCCCACACTTAAATCAAGTTGACACTCAGTATTAGCCATCATAAGTCCACCCCTTGTCAACTTGAACCCATATACATCTCCTGAGATCATACATAATCTTCAAATAAAGGCAATAATAAGGTCATAATTACACCTAACATAATACAGCTATCCTTCCTACACCTGGAAATGCATCAATCCCCAAGCCAAATACTATTACATAAAGTTAACAATACTTAAATGCGGCAGTAAATCTTATGAAGATAATTTCTTAATACAGAATATACAAGTACAAACATGTTTTTAACAAAAGAAGGAGGAAATACTCATGACAGTTACAGTCCTCGTTTCTGCAGCTGGTCACATGATTGTAACTGGTATTGATGAATACCTTCTCCTACTACACATTCTGTATTCACTTTGCCTTTGGTACCTCTGGAAGTTGTGTTTTTTTTCTTCCTTGTGAAGTGACCCAACCTTCAGTCCTGAGGGGTCTGGACCATTTGTAGTTCTGCCTGGATTAGGTTGTTGTAGTTTCCCATTGACCTTACTCACAGGGCATGGTAATACTAAGAGACACCCTAATGGATCTCCTGTATTCCATGCATCCTCTTTCTTACCTCCGTTATGCAGTAGTAGACTGATTTCATCTTGATAGTCCAGGTCAGTCACCCCAGCCAATATTGTAACTCCCTTCTTATCCTGTTGACTTAAAGGAATGAGGAACCCAAAGTGTCCAGGTGGCAATCTTGACTACCAGTTTAATGGAATAATTGTTGCATTTCCTGGTGGCAGCATTCCTCCCTCTGGAACTATGACCTCGAGGCCAAGAGATCATAATGTTGTGGGAACAGGAAACAACCATTTTGCTAGTGGATCACTTGGGGTGATGGTGAGTGGTGCCACATCCACTTCCACCGCTTGATTCCTGGAACCTTGAATCCTGGCTATGGCAGAAACAGTACCATATATTGGACACCAATTCAGAGCATACACGGCCTTCTGTAGAATTTGCCCCAGCCCTGAAATGTGTTGTCACCTAGTTGGCATTGTAACTGTGACTTTAAAAGACCATTTCACTGTTTTATCAATCCACCTGCTTCAGTATGATGGGGAGCATTGTAAGACCCATGAATTCCATGAGCATAGGCTACTGCTGGCTTCTTTAGCCATAAAGTGGGTGCCTTGGTTAGAGACATTGCTGTGCGGAGTACCATGTTCGTGATAGTCTTGGCAGAAGCATTGCATGCAGAATAGGCAAACCCGTATCTGGAGTAAGCGTTTATTCCACTGAGGACAAACCTCTGCACTTTCCATAATGGAAGAGGTCCAGTGTAATCAACTTGCCTCCAGGTAGCTGGCTGATCACCCCAAGGAATGGTGCCATATCAAGGGCTAAGTGTTGGTCTCTGCTGCTGGCAAATTGGGCACTCAGCAGTGGTCATAGCCAGGTCAGCCTTGATGGGTGGAAGTCCATGTTCGTGAGCTCATGAGTAACCTCCATCCCTGCCACCATGGCCACTTTGTTCATAGGCCTGTTGAGTGATGACAATGGTGGCTGGCAAAAGAGGCTTAATGGTGTTTACAGAACAGGTCATCCTATCCACTTGATTATTAAAATCCTTCTCTGCTGAGGTCACCTGTTGGTGAGCACTCACATGGGATACAGATATCTTCACGTGACCACTCAGAGAGGTCCTTCCTCATACCTCTTTTCCAAATTTCTTTGTCACCAGTTTTCCAATCATTCTTCTTCCAAGTCCCTGACCATCCAGCCAAATCATTGTCTACAGCCCATGAATCAGTATATAATCGCACAATTGGCCATTTCTCCTTCCATGCAAAGTGCACAACCAGGTGCACTGCTTGAAGTTCTGCCTACTGGGAAGATTTCCCTTCACTGCTATCCTTCAGATATGTCCTAGGAAGGGGCTATAGACTGTAGTGCTGCAACTGTCTATTTTCAGGTGGTGCCTGCATATCATACAGAACCATCTGTGAACCAGACCCTAGTCTTCTATTCCTCTGTCATCTGATCACAGGGAACTGCCCATAAGGCCATGGGTGTAGGCTGCGGGAGAAAAGTCAGGGTGGCAGGAGTGGAGACTAAGGGCATTTGAGCTACTTCCTCATGTAACTTACTTGTGCCTTCAGCACCTGCTTGAGCTTGATTACATATATACCACTTCCACTTGATGACAGAATGCTGCTGTGCATGACCCACTTTATGGCTAGAGGGGTCAGAAAGCACCCAGTTTATGATAGGCAGTTCAGGTCACATGGTATCTTGATGATCCATAGTCAAACATTCAGTTTCTGTCAAAGCCCAGTAACAGGCTAAGAGCTGTCTCTCAAAAGAGAGACAGCCTCAGAAGATGGCAGGGCCTTGCTCCAAAATCCTAGAGGCCTCCACTGTGATTCCCTTTTCGAGACCTGCCAAAGGCTCCAAGCAGCATCCCTGTCTGCCGCTGACACCTCAAGCACCATTGAATCTGCTGGGTCATATGGCCCAAGTGGCAAAGCAGCTTGCACAGCAGCCTGGACCTGTTGCAGAGCCTTCTCCTGTTCTAGACCCCACTCAAAACTGGCAGCCTTTTGGATCAGTCGATAAATGGGCTGGAGTAACACACCCCAATCCAGAATGTGTTACCTCTAAAATCTAAATAGGCCCACTGGGTGTTGTGCCTCTTTTTTGGTTGTGGGAGGGGCCAAATGCAGCAACATATTCTTCACCTTAGAAGGAATATCTCAACAGGCCCCACACCACTAAACCCCCTAGAAATTTTACTGAGGTAGATGGTAGGTCCCTGAATTTTAGTCAGGTTTATTTTCCATCCTCTGGCATACAAATATCTCAGCAATAAGTCCAGTGTCTTTGCTACTTCTTGCTCACTGGATCCAATGAGCATAATGTCATCAGTGTAATGAACCAGTGTGATATCCTATGGAAGCAAAAAGCAATCAAGTTCTCTCTGGATAAGATTATGATACAAAGCTGGAGAGTTGATATGTCCCTGAAGGTGGATATTAAAGGTATATTGCTGACCTTGCCAGCTGAAGACAGATTGCTTCTGGTGGGCCTTATGGACAGGAATGGAGAAAAAGGCGTTTGCCAAATCAAAGGCTGCATACCAGACACCAGGAAATGTGGTTAATTTGCTCAAGTGATGAAACCACATCTGGTATAGCAGCTACAGTTGGAGTCACCACTTGGTTAAGCTTATGATAATCCACTGTCATTCTCCAAGATCCATCTGTCTTCTGCATAGGCCAAATGGAAGAGTTGAATGGGGATGTGATGGGAATCACCACCCGTGAATCCTTCAAGTCCTTGATGGTGGCACTAGTCTCCGCAGTCCCTCCAGGGATGCAATCTTGTTTTGATTTAGTATTTTTCTAGGTAGAGTCATCTCTGATGGCTTCCATTTGGCCTTTCCTACCATAATAGCTCTCACCCTTCCAGTCAGAGAGCCAATATAGGGGTTCTGCCAGCAGCTAAGTATATCTATGCCAATTATGCATTCTGGCACTGGGGAAGTGACCACAGATGAGTCTGGGGACCCACTGGACATGCTATAAGTCAATATAAGCTAAAACTCCATTAATTACCTGACCTCCGCAAGCCACTACTTTAATTGAAGGACCACAGTAACATTTTGTGTCCCCCAGAATCAATGTCAGCTCAGAATCAGTGTCCGGTAGTCCACATAATGTCTGATCATGCACAGTTACCCTGGTAAAAGGCCTTCTTAGGGAAGGATGGGAGACACATTCACAGCATAAATTGTTGGTACTACAGTGGAGTCCTTCCTCCTGGGGACCTGGTCTCCTCTTCACTTAAGGGGTTCTGGGTCTGTAAACTGGCTAAAGTCTGGAAATTGATTGATGGACTGTGATTCTCTGTTTTTATAATTCAAATTAGTCTTTTGTCCATTTGACCTGGAAGTTTTCTGCTAATATAAATTAAGCAAGAATGCATTAGGCTTCCTATCAATTTCACTTCTAGGAACACTGTGATTAATTAGCCAGTGCCAGAGCTCTGCATGAGTCAGGCTGTTCTGATTGCTTCTTTGTCTCTGTTGTCCATTACAGTAGCTAGGCCCACCTTGCCTTTGGTGGTTGCATGCCACCACTTGGCCCTTGCCACCTTGGGATCAAATTGTTCTTATTGCATTTAAATTTTATAGTTGAATGACCTCAGTTCCCACTGTTAGATCTCAAATGCAGAGCAGAGCAATTACAGGGGTCTTCAGAGATGCAGGTACGGCTCTCACAAATTTGTTTCACAAGGCATTTGGTCAAGGGTATATCTTCTGGAACCTCCCAGATGCGATGAGTAGGTCTAAAGTGACTAAACCACTCCACCATCTCAGTGTCTCTTAGACTTTCGATTTCTTCCTCTACATTAAACCAAGGGAGATCAGACATATCCAGCTTGCTCACAGTGGGCCATCTTTAATCCATATTTCAGCTTATCAAGCAAATAGACTATTAGAATCTTTTTAACTCCTCAAGCTGAAACATTAAATGCAGAGTCCCTACTTAGTGGACCTAAATCAACAAATGCAGCCTGATCCAACAGTGTTCCTCCCACTATTATCCCATACCCTTAATATGCATTCTTATGCCTGTTCTCCAGATTTCTGTGTCTGTAAGTTATATAAACAGAACTCAAGCAGTTCTTTTCAAGTGTAGCACACCTCCTCTTGGGTCACAGTCACAACCCCACCTCTAGGGTGGGGCCCACCGGGACTTTAGTCTAGTTATAGGTCTGGAAACAAACAGGGGTTTTGGGGGTGGCTTCTGAGGAGAATCAACATTATCTTGACTGGAAATTGCCTCAGGGGAGGCCATCACTGTTGCCTCAGGTAGCACAGAGTTTATCTCCTCAGACAAAGGTAGAAAGGCTGATGGCAGCATGGGTCCTGGAGGGGATGTTGCCACTACTGGGGATGGGAAAGCTGTTTCTTGTGGCAGAAAAGGTTCATCAGAGTTTACAAACTCAGGGTCCTCAGCTTCATCAGAGTCCTTCCACACGTCCTCATTCCAGGTTGCAGGGTCCCATTCTTTTCCAATCAATACCCTCACTTTAAAGGTAAACACCTGGCAAGGCTGTGCATACACCTTTGTTACAGGTCAGCCACTCGCATGATAAGAGGTTGTGTCTGTTTTTCTACAATTTCAGCTCTTTTTCAGCTCAGGAGTTAAGCTTCTTACTCAGGGCAATCTTAGCAGGTTTGAGGCTCAGTATCTGCTTCTGAGGCCAGGAGACATAATCCCTGAGTTCATCATTTTCTTTCATCCGTTTGTCCACTGAACTTAGGAGCAACCAACCAGCTTCATTATGTTCCTTGGTTCTCCACATATGGTCAAAGATATTATGTATAGAGTCACTAAACTCCTTGCCTCTCACAAGCAGTGAATAACGAGTGTCAAGTGCATTTATTTCGCATAACCCTCTAAACAGTTTGTGCCAAGGAATATCAGTGTTCTCTGTACTATTACAAGTAGAGTCCTTAGCATTTTTGGTTCTAATCATATTAAGTAGCCAACTTCAGAAACCCCAAAACCAGTGAAAGAATTCCATCCTTAATATTCTGTTCCTTTAGAACCACTCTTGGTACCAAAATCTGTATTAGGGTTCCCTAGAGGGATAGAACTAATATGATATATATAGTTCTATCATATATATATATATATATATATATATATATATATATGAATATAGTATATCATATTAGTTCTTACATGATCGGAAGTCCCACAATAGGCTGTCTGTAAGCTTGAAGAGCAAGAAGAACCAGTTTGAGTCTGAGAAGTGAAGAACTTGGAGTCTAATGTTTGAGAGCAGGAGGCATCCAGCATAGAAGAAAGATGTAGGCTGGGAGGGTAGGCCAATCTTGCCTTTTCACATTTACCTGCCTGCTTTACATTCTATGGCAATTGATTAGATAGTGCCTGCCAGATTAAGGGTGGGTCTGCCTTCTCCAGCCCACTGACTCAAATTTAATCTCCATTGGCAACACCCTCACAGACATACCAGTATCAATACTTTGCAACATTCAATCCAATCAAGTTGACAGTCAGTATTAATCATTACATGCCCCCAAACCATACTCTGTGTATTTACAAAAGCTCCAACTAATATCCAGTTGCAAGGGAACCAGATCATTTCTAAAACACAGATCTGAATTTGGTACATAGAGTAAGTGAGCAGGCCTCCTATAGTCTCTGCTCATTCTTTGCAGCACTTACAGAATTTTATTGGCAAACCGACTTTGCTCTCCATTTCTCTTCTCTACATAAGGTTGTATGTGTATTAAAATTTAAATGCTTCAGATTTGTGGGTGTGGTTACTGTGTATATAATTTATGTAGTTTTCTTGATTTTGATAGCAGATAGAAAGGGAATTGAGATTTACATTTCTGCTACTTTTGCGTGTGCCGATCAGAAGGAAAATTTTATGTTGGGAAAATGAAGTGTGTTTGGTTAAGTATGATACATATATGTGCACATGGGTGTGCATGCGTATATATAACAAAAATTCCCATATGTGTATATATACATGCATGTGAATGTATATTACATATACATACATGCATATGTATCTTAACCAAACACATATACATATATGTGCATGTATATACGCATATACACATTGTATTTGCTTAGAGTTTGTAAAAGTATGATTTGTGGCGATGTATACATGGATTTATTTAGATTGTTAATAGAAATGTTTTTCATCCCTGAATATACTGAATTAGTACTAGGAGAAAGTGATAGGAAAAAGAGAAGGAAGGGGCTTATGACTGTAATTGTGAGATAAACCAAGAACATGTTTGGAATTCTTTCAAGTGGGAATGACAGACAACTAAGACTAAACTTTACTGAATCATTCCAGTTATCCCAGACAAATGCCAGCCTCCACACATGAATGGTGTGGTAATATTTTAACAGCAACGTAGAAAGTTTATAGTAATTAAGAACAGAGAGTTATTATGTTTCTGGTGAGATTTGATTTGGGTTTTAGGTAAACTCCTAGGGGATTCACCATATCCAAAGTACATCTCAAAACAAATGAAAAGGCTGGTCCCTCATCTTACAGATTATTTAATTTCTTCAGATAGTTCAAATAAACATTACACGTAAAGGAGACACTGATTTTCATTTCCAGAAATAAAATTAGAGGAGGGGAGGAGGAAAATGAGGAAGGGAGGGAGAATAGGTGGGTGTGGGGTGAGGGTAGAGAGTGGGTGTGTGTGGCGGGGGTAGAGAGGGTGGATGTGATAGGGAGAGTATAGATGTGTGGGGGAAAGGGGTGTGTGTGTGGCATAGAGGTGTGGAGGAAGACACAGGGAAGAATGGTGGGGTGGGCAGGGAGGGGAAGGAGGTGGGAGCATGGGAGAGCAGGAAGAAAGGATGAGGTAGAGGGGGAAGGAGGGAGGTTGGAACTGGTGGGGAGGCAAGGAAGGAGATCAGGTGAGTAAAAGAGTGCGAGGCTTGAGGGGAGGGTGATGGGGCAGGAGAGAGGTATATGTGTGTGGGTGTGTGTGTATTGGGCTCAGAGAAAGAAAGAAATTATGTAGTGTGTGGTATTTTAAAATCTAGCTCTTATTTTTTTCTTCTTTTTTTTAATATCCATAGGTTTTTGGGGAACAGGTAGTATTTGGTTACATAAGTTTTTTTTTATTGTACTTTAGGTTCTGGGGTACATGTGCAGATTATGCAGGATTGTTGCATAGGTACATGCATGGCAAGGAGGTTTGCTACCTCCATTCCCCTGTCACCTGTATCTGGCATTGCAGTGATGCTAAATGCTCATTTTCACACTAAATTGGAAAGCTCCCTTTGCATCTGAAGCAAAACAGTATATCTTGTCCATAATTGGACATGAGGATCAAGTGCCAAATTCTTAGTGTCCTGGCTTACTTAGGGCATATGTTCTGGGCATAGCGGTCTCTACAGGACTGGTGGGAAACCCGTGGGAGAGCTCACAGTATGGTTAGTATGAGCTGGTATGCATATCCTGCCCTTAGACTGCTCTTTTGATTATAACTAGCTTATGCTAGTTGTGCTTCTTGGTGCATATTCAAAGATATATTGATGTCTCCTGGGTAGTGCTGACATGCTATGCAGCTGTGTATAGTGTTATAATGATAAATTCGATGTCTGTAAACTACTTGGGGCTATACAGTCAAACATATTGCAAGCATTTTTTTCTAATGCATAAGAAGCCCAGCCAGGCGCAGTGCCTCATACCTGTAATCCTAGCACGTTGGGAGGCCAAGACAGGCAGATCACCTGAGGTCAGGAGTTCGAGACCAGCAGGACCAACATAGAGAAACGCTGTCTCTACTAAAGATAAAAAATTAGCCAGATGTGGTGGTGCATGCCTGTAATCCAAGCTACTCTGGAAGCTGGGGCAGAAGAATCACTTGAACCTGGGTTGGGGAAGAGGTCTCGGTGAGCCAAGACAGGCCACTGCACTCCAGCCTGGGCAAGAAGAGCAAAACGCCATCTCAAAAATAAAAAAAAAAACAACCCTAATTGGTATATTTACATTTTATAATATATAGGAATAACATATAAACATATAAATGCTTATAAGGTCAATAAAATGAATATTAATATTATAGTCTTAATATTAGGTAACAATGTATTATCTGCTGGAAATGCTCAGTTGGAGTCACTCAGTCTTTTCTTTTTCTTTTTTTTTTTTGAGATGGTCTCTTGCTCTGTCTCCCAGGCTGGAGTGTAGTGGCACGAACTCGGCTTACTGCAACCTCCACCTCCCAGGTTCAAGCAATTCTCTTGCCACAGCCTCCCGAGTAGCTGGGATAATGTTTGGCATGTGGAAATTCTTTGAGTCTCAGGACTCTGGACTGACCCTCATTATAATTCTTTGCTCTGAAGTTCTGACCCAGTAGTCTGTGATTTCGTCCTGAGTACATTTCCATTTTGGGATGTCAAAAATGCCAGTTTCCTGTGGTTAAACTGAAATCTTTTAGCCAAAAATCTTTTACCTGAAAAGATTTTTTCAGGTAAAAAATCTTTTACCTGAAATCTTTTATTTCAGGTTTTTAATGTAAACAAGATAAAACTCCTTTGGGATGTGAAATTGGCATTTGTTTCTTTTATTTTTTTTGTAAATAATAACTTCTTTAACTCAAATATTTTCCTTTATGACAATTAAATAATATTAATTCAGTTTTATTACATTAGAGATAAAATTTAATAAGGTGAAAATAACTTCATTAAAAAAGACAATTTAGAGCTTAGAAAACAAATATGTTTGTTTTGGTTTTATCTATTGGAGCAAAAGCAAAGACTCAGTAAAGGTCCAAATTCTGTGTGGCTTAAGTTTAGTTTCCACTTCCAGCCCAGAGCCTATGTTTGTCTTTTGGCAGAGCAGCTAGAGATGATAATAGTTCATGGTTTGTGTGACATCTACTAACTACCATTTTTTATTTATTTTCATTAAAGTAATAAGTGTACATAGTTTAAAAAGTCAAAAAGTATGAGAAAGTTTTTAAGAATGAAGAGTAACCCTCTACCCATGCTACTTCACTCCCAAGTCCCACTCCTCAGGGCTGCCACATTTCATTCCTTGATTTGTTTTTTTTGTTTTTTTTTTTTTTTTTGTCTCTCTCTCTCTCTCTCTCTCTCTCTCTCTCTCTCTGTGTGTGTGTGTGTGTGTGTGTGTGTGTGTGTGTGTGTGGCGGGGATCACCATGTTATTGTTATTATTGTATTTGGTGATTTTTCTTCTTTGTTACTTTAGTTCTAGTCATATCTTCATATCCTTTAACCTGTAGACTAAATTACAAAATCAACACACTCTACAAAGCAGGGTAGAGCTGGAGAAAAAGGAAGTTGGTTAATATATAAATGCTTACGTAACAGAGCAAAGTTCAAAATATGGTTAGTACAATCCTTGTCTCTGTAAGTGGACATGTGGCTTTAGTGGGTGTTTATAACTTTTCCCCTTCTACCCATTCTGTTTTCTCTTGTAATTCAAACAACCCCAGCTGGTTAGGATGCTATATTTGATCTATATCTAAGTTTTGGTTTTCTATATCTAAAGCTTTATTCTTGAGGTTCTTGAGCCCTTTGTCATCGTGTCTGTTTTGGTTTGCATTAGTCTTCCATTAATTTTTACCACTCTGCAGCACTTACTAGTACCACTATGGGAGTACTAGTAAGTGCTGCAGAGGATCCCTAGGGCACCAGACTTTATATACTTCTGCCTCCATTGCAGAGCAGCAGTCTTCTTTTCATTGATAATCGTGATCAATTCTCCTAGCTAACACAGTTAACTTGTTCTGCTGTTGATTCAGAGATATGAGAAGCCTCGTTAGAGCAGTTTAAATTCTCAGTTCTGGTAGCAGTACTCTAGTTTGGAATAAGATCTCAAAACCATCAACTTCCTGGCCACACTTCACAAAGTTTAAGGGTTAGAAAACCAAAGAAAATCATTTTCCCTTCCACTCTTTAGTTCATAGACTCATATATTATAGTTATAAGAGAAATAACTTCATATATTGGTTTCTGGTTCAGAGCATTTTGTGGGACAGCACCTCAGTTTTCTAAGGTATTGTGTCCTACATGATAGCATACTGAGTTTTTTTTTTTTTTTTTTTTTTTTTTTTTTTTGCCAATCAATGAGAGCTTGTAAGGTTGCTGAGGTTGGTTGGCCTTGAATTCTTGGCCTCGCCTTCGCAAGCGCCACGACATCCGGCCGGAGCCACTTTGGGCCCCGATAGCATACTGAGTTTTCAACATGCCATTCCTCCAGTATCTATGATCATCTGCTTCTGGGAGAAGCATACATCATAAGACCAGTGAATATTTGCTCAGTGCCTTATGTTATTTTGTTGTTAAACTAGTTTCTTGGTGAGAAACTGTGTTTTATGGTTGCCATCATCCCTAAAGAGTCCATAGTAAGATAGTGTTTGATAAAAAAGCATAGTAGCCAAGGATACCAAGTTTGGTATGTGGAGTAACAAGGCATTTAATGTAATCACCCTGCCACGATAGCTTGTTGGTCTCCCCAGCGTTACTTACTATATCCTGAATCCAGGGTTGGTTTCTGTCTATGGCAATCTAGATGTTCAGTAATAGGTGTAGTCAGATCATCTGTGATGAGGGAATTCATACTGTTCAACTCACAGATATTTCTTATACAAATTTGGCAACCAGTCTGGCATTGTGCATTATATGACTTTCTCAAATATAGTTTATATATGCACAGTAGCACTCCCCCAAGTGAAAGTGGCATATATAAGATAAGTTTAAACTAGCCCTGGCAACAAGTAAATTGTATGAGTATGTGACTCACATTCATAACGTATACCTCTGGCTCATGGGAAATTTTCTCTAACTAGGCAACCTGGGAAGAAAAACAGTTACTAAATCTGATTTACAGATTGTATCATGTGATATATTAGCACCTGTTAGAATTGGACTACTTTTCAAAGAGGGAAAATTTTGAAATAGCATATCTACTCATTCACTTTCGAGGCAGATGAGACTTTAGCTACTGATGTGCATAGATTTATGGACCATTGCTGCTGGTAGGGCTAGATGGTCAGGGGCTCAGAACAGTATGAGAAAATTGGTAGAAGAAAGTAGATGGTCCTCCGAGAGTACATACAGGTTGAGAGAATAATCTTGACTTGCGAATGTTCTTTAAGGGCTTCCTCTTTCTGCAAAGGAGGGAAAATAATCCCTTTCATGGATACGTCTGCCTCTTTCCTCAGCTGCCCTAGTGCTTGCTCAAATGGGATTATGAGCAAAGTGGCCACAATGATGGGAGCTCGAAATTATGTTTATCAAATTGAGGATCACAAAATAAAAATAGTTATTTACCAGAGGGAACATGGATTCACTCCAAAATTCTAGACATTTGTGTGTGATCTCATACTGCACTGTGTCAGAAGTTCCTGTACTATCCAATCTGTCATTGAAACCATGACCAGCATTGAACCTGCTGGAGTAAAGGCCCACATGATAGACTCTCTGAACTTGGAGATTGCATGAATTTTTTTTTAGATTTATTTTTGCTGTATGTCATACTTAAAGTTGATAGAATCATTGATGATGTCATAAGTAGTTCTGAGAAGGACACCCAAATATTATAGATGTTGTTTCCAAAATTGGAAGAGGCTAAAATAGAGCATTGTGCCATTTTCTTGGTGATAATTAATGTGAGATTTGGCAGTTTGTCATGCATTTTACCGGTGATTCTAGATTGCTAGAACTTAGAAACTTTACTGAGAAGGCAAGCCTCTCAAACTTTATGGATTAGTTACCTTCTGGAATTCTTGTTTTACTAAAGCACATAGAGTACCAGCTACTTCCTGCCCTCCTAAGTCCAGTTGATATTATATCATCAATGGAGTAGTTTTTTATGATGACCTTTGATTTGGTAGGACAATTGAATTTTGATAAAATAATAAAGGTATGTTGCTGTCCATACCAGGTAAAAGTACTGTTTCTGACATTACACATTTGGCCAAGTCAGCAGTATCTTCCCAGCCATGGAGACTCTGTTAATTCACTCTTGTGATGTTTGCTTTTATCTTGATGATGTCTTTTGTTACATGTAATGAACAGATACGCTGTTGTAAAGCTTAAGGAAACCTAAGAACATTGGGCAGATTGAGCAATACTTCCAGCTTCTCTGGTGTATATGGGAAGTTTGTTCCCTGAAGCAAATAGTGTGTATTGTTTGTGTTTAGTATTTCAGAGGGTTTTGATAGCAGCCATGAAAACATATAGGTAGTTTTCTATTGCTGTGAGAAGGCTGTTGGAGAAATTCTGAAACTCTCCATTGACATCTTGTACTATGTTTTTTTCTTTCTAATGGGTATACATACAGTTCATAAATTGTGACCATTTTATTTATATATTTTAGGGCTTTTTGTATTTCTTCACAGAAGGTTTAATTCATTTATTACAAGGGACGAGAGATGTAATGATGATAGGTTTCTGTGAAAATTATTTGTCTAGGACCATACTTATGTGTAGCACGAAATGCCTGATAGAAATGAAGACTTGGCCTTTGGTGCCTGGAGTGAGGTGAGAAAGTCAATAAACCTGACTCAAGGGAGGCAAGCCATTTGACTGAATATCACCTCAGGTGTACAAATGCTTTCCTAGACTTTCTCAGAGAGCCCAGATCCCTCCCACCTTTAGCTACCTGCTGTGCCTCTAAAGCTTTGCTGTAAGCACACAAACTGTTATGTCTATAGTCTTCAAAGACGTCTTCTATCGTCTATCCTGTATCCTCAAGGTACTAGACTTTTGGAGCCTCTGAGAGACTTAAAATCATAATAGTGGGATAATATTTGTACATTGCTTATCATTATATGAAATAGGGAATAAAGGAACAGCCAGGAACTTTACTGTCTTTCCTTTGGTGTACAGAAAAGTCTCTATCCTGATAAAAGTAACTTAATAAGGCCTACCCTAAGAGGATTGGTGTCTGGGATAGATAGAATCAGTCTATTTCGAACTGTATCCTAAGAGAGACACATACACAGAGGCGCTCTGGTGTATTTAAACTCTCTCTCTCTCTCTCTCTCTCTCACACACACACACACACACACACACACACACACACGCCACTCACACACTGTCTCTCCCTTTCTCTCGCTTTTCCGAAATTTCCATTTTAATATACTATTGATATCTTTATATAAATTTATTTTAAATGATTTTCAATACTTTATCTTTTTCATTAAAAAAATCTAAAAATATGCCATTAAAACTTGTAGCCATTTAGCTGTTAATTTGTATTTAATACAGATAATTGTTGACTTTTTTTCAGCCTGCTTTATATGTGAAATATATACCTGATTTTTTTTTTGGTAACTGGGAAATTTGGATTGGGGCCAACAAAAATAAAATCTGACAATTTGTTGCTTATAACTCTAATAATATGAATGTTTTCAGACATGTTTTTCTGGCTATTTTGCTAGATTGGTAGAAATAAAACTTCTATTCACTTTGTAAGCCTAGCCTTAATATTATGGTTAGGCAAAAAAATAAATTCTGTTACTCAAGTGCTGTTTCCTTCTATGTTTAGTCTAACTGCTGGCTTATACAAATATGCTGGTATAATTAATAAGCCATTAGTTCTGTTTATTAGATGATTACATAATTGAGTACCAATAGCATTAGCTGATATCAAGTCTTGCAGGAATCTTTATACATAATCATGAAAGTGTGCATTCTTTTATTAGTATTTTGAATTTGTTTATTTGTTGCATAACTATTTAGACTTTTTATCAATATAATATATACTTTTTCTCATTACCTACCCTAGCATAACACTTCAGCTTTTAATGAAATATTGCAAATATAAATATTAGATAAAATATAAACATACAGCTTACCAAATTGTTGTGAAATAAATACTCATGAAATCTCAATCAGGTAAACAGAGAATCTGCAAGTACTATTTGTATTTGTTGGTTATGACTCCTTTCCTTCCCTCTAATGGTAACTATTATTTTGACTTTCATGATGTTTGCTTTTTTGGTTTACTTACATATTTTTACTACCTAGTCATGTATTCCTAGATAGTGTATATATTTTTTGATCTTTACATTTGTATGTCATTGTTGTACACATTTTGGGGGTACATTTGATATTTTGATCTGTGTATACAATGTGTAGTAATCAAATCAGAGTAATTGTGAGCCACCATTTTACTCTCTGCTTCCATGAAATCTAATATTTAAACTCCCACATGTGAGTAAGAACATGTGATGTTTGTCTTTTTGTGCCTGGTTTTTTCACTTAACATAATGATGTCCAGTTTCATCCATGTTGTTGCAAAGGATAGGATTGCATTCTTTTTTATGGCTGAATGATATTCCATTTTGCATATGTATCAAATTTTCTTTACTTATTTGTTGATGGACACTTAGGCTGATTCCATATCTTGGCTACTGTGAATAGTACTGAAGTAAACATGGAAGTGCAGATATTGCTTTGATATACTGATTTCCTCTTCTTTGGTTATATACCCAGCAGTGGGATTGCTGAATCATATGTTTATTAGTCTGTTCTCACACTGCTTCAAAGAAATACCTGAGACTGGGTAATTCATAAAGAAAAGAGATTTAATTGGCTTAAGGTTCTGTAGGCTGTACAGAAAGCATGGTTGAGGAGGCCTCAGGAAATTTACAATCGTGGTGGAAGTCAAAGGGGGAAGCAGCCCATCTTAAATGGCTGGAGTAGGGGGAGGAGAGAGAGAGAGAGAAAGGTGAGGTGCCACACTCTTTTAAACAACTAGATTTCAGGAAAACTCACTATGACAGGAATAGCAGAGGGAGGAATCTGCCCCTGTGATCCAATCACCTCCCACCAGGCTCTCCTCCAAAAATGAGGATTACAATTTGACATGAGATTTGGGTGGGGACACAGATTCAAACCATATCAATATGGTAGTTACATTTTTAGTTTTTTGAGGAACCTCTATACTCTTCTCCCTAATGGCTGTACTACTTTGCATTCCCACCAACAGTGTATGAATGCTTCCCTTTCTCTGCATCCTCACGAGCATTTGTTATATTTTGTCTTTTTGATAATACACATTCTGACTGGAGTGAAATGTTATCTTGTTTGGGTTTTGATGTGTATTTCCCTGGTGATTGTTGATGTTAAGCATTTTTTTTCATATACTTCCTGGCTATTTGCATGTCTTTTTTTGAGAAATATCTGTTTATATCCTTTGTCCATTTTTATATTGGATTATTATTATTATCCTTATTTGTTACTGAGTTTTTTGAGTTCCTTGTATAGTCTGCTTATTAAACTTCTGTTGGATGGATAGTTTACAAATATTTTCTCACATTCTATAGGTTGTCTCTTTGTTCATTGTTTCCTTTGCTGTACAGAAGCTTTTCAGCTTAATGTAATTTCATTTTTCTATGATAGCTTAGTCACCTTTGCTTTTGAGGGCTGATCCAAAAATATCTTTCCATGGACCAATGTCCCGTGTGTTTCCCCTGTGTTTTCTTTTTGTAGTTTTATAGTTTCAGGTCTTACATTTAGGTCTTTAATCTGTTTTGAGTTTATTTTTGCATATGGAGAAAGATCTAGTTTCATTCTTCTGCATATGAATATTCAGTTTTCCCAGGACCATTTATTAAAGAGAGTGTTTCTTCATCACTGTATGTTCTTGGAAACTTTGTCAAAAGGAGTTGGCTTTTAATTTTGTTACTTTTTGAGATTCATTATAATTACCTTAGCTTTGTAATAAGTTAAAATAACTGATAGAGCAATTCTTCTTGCTTTAGTCTTTTCAAAAATATTTTAGCTGTTTTTAGTTCCTTTCTTTCCATATAAATTCCAGAACCAGCTTGTCACATAAACTAACTCACTGAGATTTTAATTATCATTACATTGAGTCTATAGAGCAATGGTGGATGCATTGACATCTGCATAATACTGTTTTCCAGCCTGTAAACATGGCATATATCTCTGTTTAATTAGATGTTCTTTAATTACTCTTATTAAAATTTTATGGTTTTCTATGTAGAGGTCTCATATATCTTTTGTGGATTCAATTTTTTTTAGCTTGATAGTATGTTCCTCAGTATATACTGCATCGTGTGACAGTATCAGTGAGCAGTTAAGAGCATGGACACTGGAACCACATTGCAAGATAGATGTTAGGAAAGGTCCTTAACCTCTCTGTGCCTCTGTTTCTTTTATATATGGACACAAGAACTATGTTTCTTACCAAGTTATCATGAGACTAAATACGTTACAACTCTCCCAAATTCACAACATGGTAAGCACCTGATAAGTAGTGATAAGTATCTATTAGATTCTTGTAGATTATTAGTAGAGGTATTTTATTAAATTCTATACAAATATTTTATATTTTGATTAAATTATAACATTTATTTAAATTTATAAATGAGTCAGGGGAGAATGCACATCTTTAAAATATTTAACATTCTCATCCTGGTAAGTACTGTATCTCTATTTATTGAGCTCTTCACATTTTTCAGTCATACATTGTAGCTTTCTTCATATAGGTCCTGTCCTTTGTTAATTATCTATTATGTTATATCACCTGTTATTATCATCTGTTATATTTTTCGCTGTTGCTAATGGGATCTCTTTTTCCACAATAATGTTTTATTGGTTATTGCTGGTATGTTATAAGTAAGTTTATTAGGGTTTTATTTTTGGTACTTTTTTTTTTTTATAGGCCACCTATGTAATTTTCAACACACATACGTGTGTGTGTGTGTATTTATGTATGCATGTGTATATATCCACTCTGTCATTACTAGTTGTTTTTTCTTTTTCAACCAACTAGAAGCATTATACTTTTAATTGCTTAGTTGTTAAATTTGGAGTTTATATTATTTTTTATAGCTGTATTAAAAAATTACTATAAACTTTGTGACTTAAAGCAACACACATTTACTATCTCAGTTTTTGTCTAGACACACCTTCCCTGGTTCCTCTGTTCACAGTCTCACAAGGCTGAAATCAAGATGTTGGCTGTGGCCGTGGTCTCACGTGAAACTCAAGAAAGATCTGCTTCCTAACTCATACAGACTATTGACCGAGTTTAGTTCTTTACAGGTTTAGGACATAGGGCCTTGTTTTCTTGCTCACTAAAGGCTGGAGGTCCTTTCTTACAGCTCTCTGTTGAAGATTGCCCTCAACTAGCACAGGAGACACCCCAACAAGAAGGGCACTACAGTCTTATGGAATGTAATCTTATAATCACATACATATAGACACCTCCATGGTACCACCTTTACTATACTCCATAGGTTAGAGACATATCATAGGACCTGCCTACACTCAAGAGACGGGGATCACAGAAGAACATGAGCACCAGGAGGTGAGGATCTTGGGGCTACCCTAAGAATCTGGACAATGCAGAGCCATTCTTTCGGTCCAGAAATCCTGACAATACCCTGTTTTAAGCTACTATCTTATCTAAATTATTACTATAGCTTTTTAACTGGTTTCTCTTTGTCTACTCCTGCCTAATTTTAGCATAGCAGCTGGAGTGATCCCATTAAAATACAAATCAGGTAATCTCAGTCCTGTACTCACAGTTTTTCATATCATTAGTATGAAACCATCCCAAGTGATTTCTCATGTCACCATAAAAAAATCCGAGTCATCACAGTGGATGACTATGTGATCTGGACCCCTACTGATGTGGTTTTGCTCTGTGTCCCCACCCAAATCTCATGTCAAGTGTGGGGCTAGGCAGAGATAATTGAATCATGGCATACTGTTCTCAAGTTAGTGAGTTCTCATGAAATCTGATTTCTTGTTTGTTTGTTTTGTTTTGTTATTTTGAGTTGGAGTCTTGCTCTGTCACTCAGGCTAGAGTGCAGTGGCACGATCTCAGCTCACTGCAATCTCAGCCTCCCAGGTTCAAGGAATTCTGCTGTAGCCTCCCGAGTAGCTGGGACTACAGGCATGTGCCATCACACCCGGCTAATTAGTTTTGTGATTTTTTTTTTTTTTTTTTTTTTTTGGAAACACAGGGTTTCACCATATTGGCCAGGCTGCTCTTGAACTCCTGACCTTGTGATTTTTCCATCTCAGCCTCCCAAAGTGCTGAGATTACAGGCATGAGCCACCATGCCTGGCTGAGATCTGAAGGTTTTATAAGCATCTGGCATTTCCCCTGCTGGCACTTCTTCCCTTGCCTTCTGCTATTTAGGATGTTCCTTCCACCTTCTGCCATGATTTTGAGGGCTCCCAAAGCAGGTGGACTGAGTCCATTAAATCTCTTTCCTTTATAAATTACCCAGTCTTGGGTATGTCTTTACCAGCAGTGTGAAAATGGGCTAATACACCTACCTAGTATTATTTTGACCTCATCTCCTCAATACAAATTTATTATCCCTTATCTGAAATGCTTGGGATCAGAAGTGTTTCAGATTTCATATTTTGAAATACTTGCACATACATAGTTTGATATCTTGGGGCTAGAGCCCAAGTCTAAACATGAAATACATTTACGTTTCATATAAACCTTATACATAAAGCCTGAAGGTAATTTTATATCTTAAAATTATTTTGTACATGAAACAAAGTTTGTGTACATTGACTATTAGAGAGCAAATGTATCAATATCTCAGCCACCAGTGTGGACAGTCTGTGGTTGTCTGCTGTCACCATCTTCCCTAACTCTAAATTTGTATGCTACTGTATTAGTCCATTCTCACATTACTCTAAAGAAATACCTGAGATTGGGTAATTTATAAAGAAAAGTGGTTTAATTGGTTTATGGTTCTGAAGACTATACAAGAACCATAGCAGCTTCTGCTTCTGGAGAGGCCTCAAGAAGCATCCAGTCATGGTGGAAGGCCAAGGGCAAGCAGGAGTCTTACATGGCAGGAGCAGGAGCAAGAGAAAGAGCAAGAGGGGAAGTGCTACACACCTTTCAACAACCAGATTTCATGAGAACTCATGCACTATCACAAGAACTCACTATCACGAGAACAGCACCAAGGGGATGGTGCTAACCCATTTATGAGAAATTCAACCCCATGATCCACCCTCATCAGGCCGCACCTCCAACATTGTGGATCACAATTTAACATGAGATATGGACAGGGACACATATCCAAACTGTATCAGCTACTTAGAAGCAATCATTTCCTTACACTGATTCACACATAGTGTTTAACACTAAAAAATGTGACATACCACTTATACAGTAAAAAAAATGACACATTCACGGTAACTGGCAGCACAGTAGCATCACCAGAACATCTGCATTAGCTGTAAATCATAAAGCTGCAGGCTTTTGGCCAGGCACGGTGGTTCACACCTGTGATCCCAGCAGTTTGGGAGGCCGAGGCGGGTGGATCACAAGGTCAGGAGATCGAGATCATCCTGGCCAACATGGTGAAACCCTGTCTCTACTAAAAATACAAAAATTAGCCAGGTGTGGTGGCATGCATCTGTAGTCCCAGCTACTCAGGAGGCTGAGGCAGGAGAATCACTTGAACCTGGAATACGGAGGTTTCAATGAGCCGAGATTGTGCCACTGCACTCCAGTCTTGTGACAAGAGCGAGACTCCGTCTCAAAAACAAAACTAGACAAAACAAAAATACCAAATAAACAAAGAAAAGTGCAGGCTTTCAGTATCTATCTATGATGCTATGTTTTGATTAAAAGGTTAGTATACACTGAACAGTAGGGATGCCAAGTAAATTGTGTGTTGTGTATTTTGACTGTGTTGTCTGTGACCCATCACTTGGTGTGGAATTGTCCACTTGTGGCATCATGGTGCTCAAAACATTTTGGATTTTGGAGCATTTTGGATTTTGCATTTTGAGATGTTCAGCCTGTACTTCTCCCTTTCTTATTCCACTTCAGCTATTGGCCCCCTTACTGTTTAAACATGTTAGAATTCTCTCACCTTAGATATTTGGCTGAAGCTATTTGCTCTACCTGGAAAACCTTTCCCCAGATAGCTTTATGGCTTGATTCCTCATTACTTTTAGGAATGAGGGAGTTTATTAAGGAGATATCTTTCCTAAGGTGTCACCTTCTTAGTGAGCTCTTTCCTAACCACCTTATTTAAAACTACATATAGTGATATATTTTTTTCACTCCCTTTTTAAAGCTCATTTTTCACTTTCTTGTTTTAGTTGTAACCATTATGTTTTAATTTTCAATTTTGTTCATTGTCTGCTCCCTTCCTCTAGTATTTAGAGTTCCATAAGGACTGGGATTTTTGTGTGTATGTGTGTTTACTGGTGAATTTCCAACATTTAAAACAATAGTAGGCACTTAGTAGGTATTCAACTAATGTTTTTCTGAGTAAATAGAAATTTGTCATTAGGATATGGATTCACAAATACTTTTATTGTCCTCTAACAACGAACATTCTATCTCCTTTTCCATAGCATGCCTCTTTATTTTATTCTTGTCTTTTTGTATTATCTTTAATTTCTAGAACGATGTTAAAAAAAAATACTAGGCAGTTTTGTCTTCCTGGTGAACTTAAATGGAATGCTTTTTCTGTTTATGCTTTTAGCTCTTGTATTGAGATAGATTTGTTCTTTTTTAAAAAAATCAAATTAAAGATGTAACCTTTCTTTAATTTATTCAGAATTTTTTGGAAAACAAGGAATAGAGAGTAGAGGTCGAATCTTAAATCAAATAGTTTTTAAACATCTGGTTCAATGACTATGAGGCTCTCTTCTGTTAAATATTGATGTCCTGAATTACATCAGGAGATACTTTGGGAGTTCTATGTATTCCATTTTCACTGTTGAAAACAGAGGATTAGACATTGCATCTTGGCTTATGCTCCTTATTTTTAAGAAATTTATGTTGCTTTTATTTTTTCTGTTCGAGTTACTCTAGAGAGACAGAAGCAATAGGACACATGCATATATAAAAGGGAGTTTATTAAGGAGTATTGACTCACACAGTCACAAGGTGAGGTCTCACAATAGGTCATCAGCAAGCGAGGAAGCCAGTTGGAGTCACAAAGCTGAAGAACTTGGCGTCCAATGTTGGAGGGTAGGAAGCAACCAGCATGGGCAAAAGATGTAGGTCAGGAGACTAAACCAGTCTAGTCTTTATATGTTCTTCTGCTGGCTTTTATTCTGGCTGTGCTGGCAGCTGATTAGATTATGCCCACCCAGATTGAGGGTGGGTCTGCCTTTCCCAGTCCACTGACTCAAATTTTAATCTTTTTTTGGCAGCACCCTCACAGACACACTCAGGAACAATACTTTGCATCCTTCAATACAGTCAAGTTGACACTTAATATTAACCATCACAAGTCTACCCTTTGTCAATGTGAACCCATAAACATCTCCTGAAATCGTACATATCTTCAAATAAAGACAATACTAAGGTTATAATTACACCTAACAATACAATTATCCTTCATACAACAGGAAACACACCCCAACCCAAATGCTATTATGTAAAGTTAAAAACACTTAAATGTTGATTTGAAGTCAGTAACTCTATGTCACATGATAAAGGTGAAAGGAAATAAAATAAAGATATTTTCTTAGTACAAGTGTATACCTGCACAAACATGTTTTTAATAAAATAAGGAGGAAATACTTATGACAATCATAGTCCTCATTTCTGTGGCTGATCACATGATCATAGCTGGTATTGATTACTACCTTCTTCTACTATCCATTCTGTATTCCCTTTGCCTTCAGCAAGCACCTCAGCAGGTCATGGTTTTTTACCTGGCAGTGTGACCCAAACCTTCATTCCTGAAGGGTCTAGGCCATTAGTAGTCCTGCCTAGATTTGGCTATAGTTTCCCATTGACCTTAATCACAGGGCTTGGTAGTATTAAGGGATACCCTAATGGATCTCCTGTATTCCACATGTACTCTTCCTTACCCCCATTATGAAGTAGTAGACTGATTTCATCTTGGTAGTCCAGGTCAGTCACCCTAGCCAACAGTTTATCTCTCTTCTTAGCCTGTTGACTTAAAGATAGGAAGAGCCTAAAATTTGCTGTATTAGTCTATTTTCACATTGCTGATAAAGAGATACCCGAGACTGGGTAGTTTATAGAGAAAAAGAGGTGTAATGGACTCACAGTTCCACGTGGGTGGGGAGGCCTCACAATCATGGTGGAAAGTGAAAGGCACATCTTACATGGTGGCAGACAAGAGAGAATGAGAACCAAGTAAAGGGGTTTCCCCTTATAAAATCATCAGCTCTCATGAGACTTATTCACTACCAAAAGAACAGTATGGGGGAATTTGCCCCCATGATTTAGTTATCTCCCAGCAGGGCCCTCCCATAACACGTGGAAATTATGGGAGCTTCAATTTGGGATGAGATTTGAATGAGGACACAGCCAAATCATATCAACTTTCTTTTTGAGAAATTTTTCCTTTTTTTTTTTTTGTTAACATTATGAACAGCCATAATATCCTGTCTCATTCTTTCCCTTCCCCAGCACCATTTGTCCTATTTTTACTTCCTTTGGCTGCCCTTCAATTCATTTTGTGGTTAAAAATTTTTGTTATGTGCTGTTTTTCTCCCTCCTCCATGCTTTTCAGTTACTTCTAAGATAAGAAAGGGAAATGACAGCATACACCATCATCTTCTCATTAGAAGTCTAAGATGTCTTTCATTTTGCTTTCATCTATATTTTATCTAACAAAAATATTTTTATTTCTGTAAACTCTATGTATTATAGTTTTCTTTCTGTGAAAGATTAGAGAATACCTCTCTAAAGTAATGATAGTGGGTCTTTACTTAGTTTTATATGCATTTGAATATTTTGTCCGCATTCTAGAGAGTGACATTGAATTGCTATCTTTGACTCTTAAAGGCATCTACCAAACTTTTTTCTCTATGTGTACTTTTGTACAAGTAAAACATGCAGTTGTACCAAAACTCAAAGATTAACATAAAAATATACAGTAAGAGGGGAGGGACAGCAGAGGGGTGGGGACTTGGGGATAGATAGCATGGGGAGAAATGCCAGATATAGGCGATGGGGAGGAAGGCAGCAAATCACGCTGCCATGTGTGTACCTATGAAACAGTCTTGCATGTTCTTCACATGTACCCCAAAACCTAAAATGCAATAAAAAAATTATGCAGTAAGAAGTAAATTCTCTGGTTGTCAGACCACCACTGCAGAGATAATAGGTCTTCCTTTCTTTTCTCTTCTGTGATAGATATTTTATGTAAAAACAAGTATACATTTATGTGTATATTCTTGTTTTTCTATTTTTCATTCAAATGCTACTACTAGACATGCTATTTTGTGCCTCTCCTTTTTCAATTAATATACCTTAGAGATAGCTCTTTATTAAAACCATAAGCTATGGTGTCCTAATATTTGCAAAGTATACCACTTAAAAAATACGCCGGGCATTTAAACATTTTCTATGAATGGAGAGTGATTGATTGACTCATTGATTGCTATGTGGCCACTCTCCAATAAATATCCTTGTGTGTAAGCCATAGTGTTCATACGTCACTCTAAGATAAATCAGTAGGTGTTATTGGAAGGTTGGTTTCCTTTTGGATCTCCTGTTTCCTCAAATGTCACCTTTCAGAGAGACCTTACCTAACCACCCCACTCTACCATAGCCCCCCAACGTTGTCATTACATCATCTTTGTTTGAACACTTTTTAATCATAGAATTTTTAAACATATAAAATAGTAGCAAATAGTATAATCTTTCATATGCCCGTCATTCATCTTTATTATTTGTCATTATTTCGCTAGTCTTGTTTCCTCTCTCTCCCTCCACATATATTTTTTTCTTAAGTACTTTAAGGGAAATTTTAGATATGCTGTTTTATATAAAACATTCAGTGTATATCTCTAATAAATAAGGACATGTTTAAAAACAAAACAAGAAAAAAACCCTTCACCACTTTTGCCACTGTTACAGCTAACAAAATTAACAGTATTTCCCTGATCTCGTCTCATACCACTCCCATATTTTCCTATGTGATTTAAAAATGTCCTTTTAAAGTTTGCTTGAATTAAGATTAAAGCAAAATCTTGACATTTGGTCCTTTTTTTTTTTTTTTTTAACTTGTAAGAGTTTCTTTTCCCTCTGTTTTTTATGACTTTTTGTTTTCTGAACAAATAATATATGTTATACTGTGTAGGATTCTCAAAAACTCTGAATTTGGTTGGCTGTTTTCACCTTACAATTTAAAAAAAATATACGTTTCTATAATGCTTGTGTTTCCTGTAAACTGATAATAAGTTGTGTAGAATTGATTAGATTGAGGTTTAGTTTCCTGGGCAAGAATACTTCATAGACAGTGCAGCATGTGTCCTCTTGCATTATAATAGGAAACACATGATTTCTGCTTGTAGCTTTTAATAATGTTAAGATAGATAAGTGGGCTTAGGTGTTCTCAGCTTGATCTGACAATTATAAAATAGGCCATTGAAATTTTATCTAATGAACATTTTCTGGATTGGCAGCAAAATGATGATTCTATCATAACTTTGGTAATTAACTGCTGGATAAAAAATTACGGCAATTTGGAGATTTTCTGAATTTGCTAATGTTCTCTGATGAATTTTTAAATTAAGTGGCAGTTGAGAAGAAAATTTACTATTTATGTAGATTTAGATACATTTTTAAAAATCTAGACTAGAAATTACCCATGGTCTTATACAAATACTCACTAAGAACAACTTTTGAAGAGGAGATTACCATTATAATTGATTAAAAATATATCTGAAATAGCTAAATGAACTAAATGACACTTTCTGTGGAATTTATATTTTGATGTACAGGTATTACTTTGAGACATCAAGGGTGCAGTTATGCTTTGGGGACATATTTTACACAATCTACTTTTCTTTTTCTTTTTTTATATAGATTGTTAAGTGTGTTATGCTGTGATCTGGACACTCTTCTCTTATTAGAGGCTCAGTATCAAGTATCTGAAATGTTATTAAATGCTCAAGAAGAAAATATCTTAGAGACTTCTGAGAACCACAGGTAAAAATGAGTGATTAAAACACAACAACATCAGTTTTCTTTAGAGATATTTTGTTAAGTAATTTTTGGTATAGTTTGTTTAATGTTTTTCTGTTCTATAAATTCAATAGATTTTAATAACAACAGAGTATGAAGCAACTAAAGTGTAAATGTTACAGAAAGGTTATGATAGAAGTGTTTGGAGAGTGCTTGCAGAGTCCTGCTTTCAAAGTCTGCGCTTTTGTTGCATGTGGTGTGTGTTGGGGGATGTATATAGGTAATACATAAAATGTTAGTTGAGACCTAACTTTATTAATGGTTCCATGAAACTGTATCACCTTTTAATATAGCTGCTAGTTTAAGATGACCCATTGAACAAAATTTTTTATTTTGTGCCCTTTGCAGAGGCACTCTTTACTCCATCCTCTTAATTACATTAGTTCATAGTCATAAATTCTGATTATTTCCAAAATGAGATTATGGTAATATTCTGATAATTTTTTTCATCAATAATTCACACTTGACATTACCTCAATTTGGCTGACTGTTGTCAAATACACATTCAATAGCTGGCATTGCCTTTATGTCTAATTAATTTTAAAAAAAGAGTATGTCTGCATCCTAGCCAGGTCTTGGAAAATTATTATAGAGTATATTACTTAGTACTCTAGATTTTGTGTAGAAGGAAAATATTAACAGCTGCAGAGTATGGAGGCTGCTCATAAGCAACATTTAGATTTTAAATTTCAGGTACCAGGTCTAAAACTTAAGAAAACCTTGACTGAAAATACGATTGTTGAATTCACCATAGAAATAATGCCTGTCAGAATCGCTATTATTTAAAAGTCAAAAAACAACAGATACTGGTGTGGTTGTGGAGAAAAAGGAATGTTTTTACACTGCTGGTGGGAGTGTAAATTAGTTCAACCATTGTGGAGAACAGTGTGGTGATTCCTCAAAGACCTAAACACAGAAATAGCATTTGAGCCAGCAATCCCATTACTGGGTATGTACCAAAGGAATGTAAATCATTCTCTTATAAAGATACAGGCATGCTTAATTTCATTGCAGCACTATTCATAATAGCAAAGACATGGAATCTACCCAAATGCCCATCAATGATAGAAAATGTGATACATACATACCGTGGAATACTATGCAGCCATAGAAAGGAAGGAGATCATATCCTTTGCAGGGACATGAATGGAGCTGGAGGCCATTATCCTTAGAAAACTAACACAGGATTAGAAAACCAAACATTCCATGTTCTCACTTATAAGTAGGAGCTGAATGATGAGAACATATAGACACATGGTAGGGAACAATACACACTGGGGCCTGTTAGTGGGTGAAGCTGGAGAGGAAGGAGAGCATCAGAAAGAACAGCTCATGCATGCTTTTACCTAGGTGATGGGATGATCTGTGCAGCAAACCACCATGGCACATGTTTACCTATTTAACAAACCTCAACATCTGGCACATATATCCCAAACTTAAAAATATATATAAATGTTAAATGCAGTAAAGAAAAAGAAAAACATTCATGAATATTTCTACTTTTTTTCTTTACAATCCAGAGACTTGATTTAAAAATTAACACATATTCAATCAAAGGGATGATAAAGGTGATACATTTATGTTTTTCAGGGACTTTATAATTGATGGCTTATCAGTAGAGAGAAATCATGTTCTTGTTAGAATAAATCTTGTTGGTGGGCCATTAGAACGGATTTTGCCTCCAAGAACGCTAGAACAGGTGAGTGTGCGGCAAAGAGAAGTGGGATTTGTTTTTCTGACATATTTTTAAGCAAGATAGCCAACTCAAAGTGACCCTAAACTTTACCTCTTAAATGTCTGTATCACAGAGTCGAACTTATTACTTGAGAATATTTAGGATGCAAATAAATACTTTCAAACTAAAATAATATTTTTGATGTCCAGACATCATAAATGCTAAAGTAGGGTAGGTATTGTTTGCATGTGTAGTGAAGTAGGTATTGCTTTATTGAAAAGTTGTCATTTTTCTTGTGTGTCTTTGATTATTTTACTTTCAATGTCTTTCTCTTTCATTTTATTTAACTTTTATTATTAAATGACTTATTTTTTAATTATATTGGCAATATTGAGTACCTCTCCTTCCATCAATATTCAAGTATGGTTTCTCATGGAGGTTTGTCATTTGTTTTCATTGTTGTTAAGAACATTCTTGCTTTGACTGTCACTCTTAGAAGGATACGATGGAAATGATTGACAGCACAAGAAAAAATTTTGTAGAAAAAAATCACAGGTATATTTTGAAGACTATCGTTTTCCTTTTATGAAAAAAAAAAAGCAATTCTGCTTGCAACAAGTTACTGTATGTTTGTCTGCATTTCTGATTTAATATTGTTTCTGTTATAGCTTGTTTTAATTATTACCCATTGGAATATTGAAGTATAACCAAATAGCTATTGATTAGTTGGGCAATAACTATAGAATTTATGAGCAAGAAAGGCCAGTTTAAATTAATGATATTTCAGTTAGCTTTAAAATTCGATATTATTTTAAACCGCCTCCTAAAGTCATCTGTCTTACTTCTTTTTTAGAATGATAATCCATATCCTTGGCCAATGTTTTCATCATATCCTTTGCCAAACTGCTATCTGTCAGACATTTCAAGAAATGCTGATATAGAACAAGGTAAACTATTTACCATCAAATGTCTTATTATTTTTAATAAGAAAATATTATAATTTCAAATATAGAAAATGTAATTATTTGTTATAATTTCGAAAAAAGAAAATATTAAGGAAGATGAATATTGACTACACTTAGCATGTATATATGTATGCATTTATGCCTATTTCTTTGTATTTTTTTTTCCTTCATGTATCTTACTAACTTGTACAGTCATGTGCTCCATGATGACATTTGGTTAATGATGGATCAGGTATCCAATTTTGTCTTATAAGATTATCATACTATTATTATTTTTGCTGTACTTTTAAAAATCTTTAAGTATGTTTAGATACACAAATGCCACTGTGCTACAATTGCCTACAATATTCAGTACAGTAGCATGCTGTATAGGTTTCTAGTCTAGGAGCAATAAACTAGGATTGTGTAAGAGCACTGTACAGTGTTAACAGGGTGACAAAATTGCTTGAGGATACAATTCTCAAAATATATTCTCACTGTTAATCAGTGCATGACTATTTGTATGAGGCTAAATAATTCTTATTTCTTGTAGCTAAGATGTAGCTGATCTGTCCAGTAGCAACGGCTGTTTGATTAAAAAAAGTAATGATTTTTGATTTGTTGAATTAATTCTAGGTATAACTGCTGTGTGCTATACACAAGCCTTGTATACTCAAAAACTGAAATTAGTGAAGATTATGATTCCTACCTCTGTGGAGTCATGAACTCTTACAGAATACATTTAAGTAATTAGATAATTGTATAGTAGTATGATGTGATGGGAACTAAATAGAAAAATGTATACCCTGCTAGGATAGTACATAAACAGGATACCCTTCCAAAGAAGGTTATGTATATAATGAGGCATGTAGTTTAAATATGTATTTTCTGGATACTAGAAGAGCTTTTTTTTTGGTGGAGAAAACAGCAGAGGGGCTGGAAAAAGCAAGTTATATTCAGAGAACTGTGGGTAGTTGAATGATGTCTGAGATCTGGAATGTGACAGTAAGAGTGACAGGAAGTAAGACTGAACATGTATGCCCAGCCGTAAGACCAGTAGAACTCAAACTCAGGTGTTTAGACATTATCTTATGAGCAGCTAAAATTCAGAGTTTTTAGGCTAGAGAATTATAGACAAAAGATGAATTTATATGGCCTATCTGCAGGCCACCACTCTTAAACTCTACCTACTGAGTAGAAGCCCAGATTACAAAACCAAAAATATTTTGCCAGTATGCAGTGCCTGTGAAGTTTTGTAAGGCAAAATTTCAGTCACAAATGAAGATTCTGTATGGAGTCATAGCACTCTGAAAGCACGCAGAAACAAAGCCAACTGACTGTAATCAACTTACCTCACAGGTAAAGGACCACCAGACCTCCACATGGTAATTCAAAAAGCCAGAGTGTCCTTTAACCTCCTAACCCAAATGCACTAATCCCCCAGCAATGATTCTTAACAAGACTGAAAGGACTGAACCGGTAACCAAATAGAATGGGAAAAAACTTTTGCAATCTACCCATCTGACAAAGGGCTAATATCCAGAATCTACAAAGAACTAAAACAGATTTACAAGAAAAAAACAAACTCATTCAAAAGTGGGTGAAGGACATGAACAGACACCTTTCAAAAAAGACATCTATGAGGCCAACAGACATATGAAAAAATGCTCATCATCACTGGTCATTAGAGAGATGCAAATCAAAACCACATTGAGATACCATCTCACGCCAGTCAGAATGGTGATCATTAAAAAATCTGGAGACAACAGATGCTGGAGAGGATGTGGAGAAATAGAAACACTTTTACACGTTGGTGGGAGTGTAAATTAGTTCAACCATTGTGGAAGACAGTGTGGTAATTTCTCAAGGACCTAGAAATAGAAATTCCATTTGACCCAGCAATCCCATTACTGGGTATATATCCAAAGGATTATAAATCGTTCTACTATAAGGACACATGCAAATGTATGTTTATTATGGTACTGTTTACAATAGCAAAGACCTGGAACCAACCCAAATGCCCATTGATGATAGACTGGACAAGGAAAATGTGGCACATATACACCATGGAATACTATGCAGCCATAAAAAATGATGAGTTCTTTTCCTTTGTAGGGAGATGAATGAATCTGGAAACCATCATTTTCAGCAACTGACAGAAGAATAGAAAATCAAACACCGCATGTTCTCACTCATGGGTGGGTGTTGAACAGTGAGAACACATGGACACAGGGAGGGAAGCATTATACACTGGGGTGTGTTGTGGGGGCCTAGGGGAGGGACAGCAGTGGGTAGGGAGTTGGGGAGGGATAACATGGGGAGAAATGCCAGATATAGGTGACAGGGGGATGGAGACAGCAAACTACATTGCCATGTATGTACCTATGCAACAATCCTGCATGTTCTTCACATGTACCCCAGAACCTAAAGTGCAGTTAAAAAAAAATCGAAAGGACTGAAATGACAGACCTAGGATTCAGAATTTGGCTGGTAAGGAAACTTTCAGATCCAGGAGAAAGTTGAAACTCAATCCCAGAAATCCAAGGAATCCAGTGCAGTGATCAAGGAGCTAAAAGAAAAAATAACCATTTCAAGTAAGAACTAAACGGAACCTCTGGAATTGAATAAAATTAGTCATAAAGCATAGTCAGAAGTATTAACAGCAGAATAGACCAAGCTGAGGAAAGAATCTCAAATCTTGAACACTGGTTCTTGAATCAACTAAGTCAGACACAAAGAAAAAAGGATTTAAAAAAATGACAAAACTTCCAAGAAATACAGGATTATGTAGAGACAAAATCTATGATTCATTGGCATTCTTGAGAGAGAAGGAGAAAATGTAAGTAACTTGGAAAACATTTGAAGTCCATGAAAATTTCCCCAATCTTGCTAGACACGTAGATATAAGAATTCAAGAAATATGGAGATCACTTGCAAGCTACTGTATGAGACAACCATCCCCGGGCACATAGTCATCAGATTTACCAAGTTACTGCAAAAGAAAAAACTTAAAGGCAGCCAGGGAGAAAGGTCGGTTCACCTATAAAGGGAAACTCATCATTCTACCAAGAGATTTTTCAGCAGAAACTTTAAAGCCAGAAGAGATTGGAGGCCCCTTTTCATCATTTTTAAGGTAAAGAAATTTCAAACAAGAATTTCATATGCCATCAAACTTGGCTTCAGGGTAAAAGAGAAATAAAATCCTTCTCAGATAAGCAACTACTAAGGGTATTCATTTTTTTGATGAGTGGAAATAAATGGAATGGAATAAAAATAAATATGGAATAATATTGGAATAAAATAAATAGAAATGGAAATTAATACCAAGATCTCTCAAATCTACACACAAAACATGGAAATTAAACAACTAACTCTTTATAAGCCTTGAGTGAACAATGAAATTAAGACAGAAATGAAAACTTTCTTTGAAAAAGAATTAATGAAAATAGAGATACAACTTACATCTTTTGGTTGCAGCTAAATCTGTGTTAAGAGAAAGGTTTATAGTCCTAAGGCTTTCATCAAGAGATTAGAAAAATCTTAAATTAATGATCTAATATCTCTAGAGTAAATAGAAAAAAAACCAACCCCATCTGACTCCAGAGTTAGCAGAAGAAAATACATAATTAAAATCAAAGAAAAACTGAAATTGTGACAAAAACATCCATAAAAAAGATAAATGAAACTAGTAATTGATTTTCCAAAAGGAAAAACAAGATCGATAGAGTGCTACCTAGATTATCAAAGAAAAAAAAAGATCCAAATGAGCACAATCCAAAATGATAATAAAGATGACATTACAGCTGATCCTACAGAAATACAGAAGATCAAAATACAAAAGAGACTATTATAAACACCTCAATGCACACAAATTAGAAAGTCTAGAGGATATTGATAAGTTCCTGGATCCTGGAAACACAACGTCCCAAGATTGAACCAAGAAGAAAGTAAAATCTTGAACATACCAATAACAAGTTTCAGAAGTGAATCGGTAATACAAGGCCTCCCAACCGAAAAAAGCCTGGGACCAGATGGATTCATACAGAATTCTACTAGATATATAAAGAACTGATATCAATCCTACTGAAACTGTTCCAAAAAGTTGAAGAGGAGGGGCTTCTTTGTAACTTATTTTACAAAGCCAATAACATCCTGATACCAAAATCTGACAGACAACGAAAAAAGAAAACTTTAGGCCAAATATTCTTGACGAACATAAGCAAAAAAAAATTTGACAAAATACTAGCAAACCAAATCCAGCAGCATAAGTTAATTCACCACAAGTTAGACTTTATTCCTGAGATGCAAGTTGGTTCATCATATGCAACTCAATGAATGTGATTCACCATATAAGCAGAATGAAAAACAAAAATGACATTACCATTTCAATAGACACAGAAAAAGCCCTCAGTAAAATCTGACATCTCTTCATGATAAAAACCCTGAAGAGACTAGGCATGAAGGAACATACCTTAATATAATAAGGCCATCTATGACAAATCCACAGCTAACATCACAGCATTATACTGAATTGGCAAAAACGAATCATTCCTTTTGAGAATTGAAACAAGACAACTATGCCTACTCTCACTACTCTTGTTCAATATAGTATTCAAAATGCTTGCTAGAACAATTAGGCAAGAGAAAGAAAAGGCATCCAAGTAGGAAAAGAAGAAGTTAAATTGTTTCTCTTTGCTGATGATACAATTCTGTACATAGAAAACCCTAAGGACTTAGACAGAAGGTGCCTAGAAATGATAAATGATTTCAGTAAAATTTTAAGATACAAAATCAGTGAACAAAAGTCAGCTCTTCTATACAACAGTATAGATTGAAAGCCAAATCAAGAACAGAATCCCATTTGCAATAGACACACACACATGCCTAGGAATATATTTAAGGTGTGGGCAAAGACTTCATGACTAAAACATCAAAAGCAATTGCAACAAAAGCTAAAATTGACAAATGGAATCTAATTAAACTAAAGAGCTTCTGCACAGCAAAAGAAACTATTAGAGTGAACAGGAAGCCTACAGAATGGGAGAAAAGTTTTGCAATCTGTTTATCTGACAAAGGGCTAATATCCAGAATCTACAAGGAACTTAAACAAATTTATAAGAAAAAAAAACAACCCCATCAAAAAGTGGGCAAACAATATGAACAGATACTTCTCAAAAGAAGACCTTTATGTAGCTAACAAACATATAAAAAAAGTTCATCATTAGTAGTCATTAAAGAAATGCAAATCAAAACCACAATGAGAGACCATCTCATGCCAGTTAGAGTGGCAATCATTAAAAAGTCAGTAAACAATGGATGCTGGAGAGGATGTGAAGAAATCCCACTTTTGGTGGGAGTGTAAATTAGTTGAACCATTGCGGAAGACAGTGTGATAATTCCTCAATAATCTAGAACTAGAAATGCCATTTGACCCAGCAAATGAATCATTACTGGGTATATACCAGAGCTTCTGTGTGTTTCTGAGGCATATCAACTCACTTAACTACATCTGTGTCAATTTAGGTTTTCTATGAACTGCCAATGCAACTTGTGAAAACCAATTTCTCCATTCGTGCACTACATTCCATCTGGTTTCTTCTCAAAGATTTTGCTAATAACAGTTCTCCCTTTTTCTTTTCTCTTTTTTTTTCTTCCTGGATCTTCAGACTGCTGGCCAACGCTGTAGATGTTGGACTCTCCAGCCTCAATAATCACATGAGCCAGTGACTTATAATAAATCTCCTTCTATATATGTACATATTGTATTGGTTTTGTTTCTTGGAGAACCCTGACTAATACAGGTGGTTTTTCGCATCTATAGGATAGCCTGATGGAAGGCATTCATCCTTCATATCAGTCTTCAACTATCATTGCCTCACTTGGGATCTTGCCTACCGAGCTTTGTTTACTTTCAAAGCGTTAAACTGTTTTCTCTCTCCAGCTAGAGCCTCCACACCTATCTGTTCTATTTGTCCTATGTCTACTCTTTAGCTTCACTAGATCACACAGTCATTTAATAGCACTTTTCATCCAACTTTATACAGAACATAACCAATTAACCCTTTTCTGGTTGTTATTGAATGCTACTCACTTAGATCTCCTTGACCAGGGACTTCTATATTATCGCTGACCTCCTGAGTAAGCCTAATTTTTACCTCTGCAATTTAAAAAATTAATTTATTTTCTAATTGACAAATAAACATTCAATATATTTATCATGCACAGCGTGTTTTGAAATATGTATACATTGTGGAATGGCTAAATTGAGCCAATTAACATATGCATAATCTCATGGTTTTTTTTTGATGATAACATTTAAAATTACTTTCTTGGCAATTTTTTTTTTCTTTTTCTTTTTCTTTTCTTTTTTTTTTTTGAGACAAAGTCTCACTTTGCTCAGGCTGGAGTGCAGTGCCGTGATCTTGGCTCACTGCAACCTCTACCTCCCGGGTTCAAGTGATGCTCCTGCCTCAGCCTCCCAAGTAGCTGGGACTACAGGCACCCGCCACCATGGCTGGTTTTTTTTTTTTTTTTGTATTCAAAAGATTTTTTGTGTTTTCAAAAGAGATGGGATTTCACTATGTTGGCCAGGCTGGTCTTGAACTCCTGACCTCGTGACCTGCTTGCCTCGGCCTCCCAAAGTGCTGGGATTACAGGCGTGAGCCACCTTGCCTGGCCGGCAATTTTTATTTAAAATATCTTCTCTTGGACACACTTTTCCATGACTAAAATCTCATTTCTGGCCTTCCTTTTGCTTCACAGTTCCTTGAAGGAGTTATCTGAGTATTCCCGTTACTCTCTTCTCTCTTGGCCACACTTGCAAGCTAATCAGGCTATCCCCCTAATACTCCACGGGCATTCAGTCCACTGGTCAGATCAATCCTCATCACCTAACAGTATCACTGAAACCTGCCCTCTTTTTTGAAAGAATTTCTTCACTTGGCTTTCAGAAAATACTCTTGTTTGGTTATTCTCCTGCATCTCTGATGAATTCTTCTTTTGTCTCATTTGTTGGATCTTTCACTTTTCTCTAATGTTTAAACTTTGGAGTGCCCAGAGCTCAGTTATTAGTTGTCTTCTTTTTTCCTAGCTGTATTATGGTTGTGAGGATCTTATGACTGAAATACTATCCAATATGCTGATAGGTCTCAGATTTCTGTCTCTACTACCTGTCTTTTCCTTGAACTCATGTCTTATATAAACCTGTCTACTTGACATTCTGCTGGTAAGTTGAGTAAATATATCAAACTTAACATGTTTCAGATAAATTTTTAATACTCCCCCAAAATTTGTTCCTTTGGCATTTTTTTCCCCTTTCAGAAATGTCAGCTGTTTGCTTCCAGTTCTTCAGGCAATAAACCTAAAGGCATTCATGCACTCTTCTCTGTCTTCATACCCATTTAATCTGTCAGCAAATCTTGATTCTACATATCTAAAATAAAACCACACTCCCTCATCTACTACCATTCTTATCTCTTACCTCTTGCAGTTTCCTGCCAAACGTTTAGTCTATTCTCAACACAACAGCCAGAGGGATGCAGCTGAACCATGGGTTAGATTATATTACTCTTCTAATTGAAATCCGTCAGTGACTTTCCTGTAGCTTACAAGGCCTGACACATTTGTGGCATCCTTTCTGGCATATGCTGTGTTTTAGGGGGTGTAGTATACTTTTAAGCCTTATTTAATTGCTTATTTTCCCATCATACTGGACAGGAACTCTTATTTTCTGTTTGTTTCTAAAGTACAAGTGTTTGAATAAGACATTATTCCCAATTTAAAACTAGTACCTGATACTTCTTCCTAATAAGAGTGATCCTGATATTTTTGTGTTTTTTCTTAAGGAGGAGCAAATGATCTAGGCAGCAATAGGTAGCATAGGAAGAGATTTTTACAGAGATTTAGTCAATTCACAATGACCATATCTTATTCTGTATTGCTGATATCTGTCCCTGAACATATACTCATAGCAGAAAATGGGAAAGTCAGAAGCATGTCCAGCTTCACTTTGTACCATATAGTGATGCCTTCTCTGTGAACTCAATGAAAAAAAAAATAGAGCTAAATATGTTTCTAACAGGTATGTGTTTGGTTGAATACAGTTAAATAAAGCTAAACATTAATAGTGTACTTCAAAAAATACTATGCTTAAGGTAGTAATATTTAAGACAAAAAAGTTATTTTGCAAGCAAGAGTTATCTACTTTCCATTCTGCTTTTTTGATTCAGATATAATGATTCACAGATTTTGTAAGGTGTTAGGTTAGTCATCATTTGCACTGCACAGCTTTAGGAGATCATTTCATTGTTGTGGGGGAAAAACAAATCACTTCAGTTGTGTGCACATGGTAACATCCTCTTCATTTGTCTCCCAGCTTCTAAATTTATCCTGTTTGCTACAGTTATCATCTCCTCATCTGTTAAATCTATTCTTGTTAGCTCAGTGACATCAGTGTTTACTGTTAGATGATTCATCTTCATCTATAAATAAGAATTTTAAGACATCATCTGGTTCAATTATTTTTCTTTATGAACATTTTTAGGGTCACCATATTAAAATGTAAGTGGCCATTTAAAAGCTATTGATCTATATTTTCTCTGTGTGTTTATATATATATACACACATACACACACACATATATATGTATACAGTCGTGTATACGTACACTTGAATATTGCATGTGAGTATATGTATAGATGATCATACATAAAAACATTTACTTCCATGTGGTAGAAATAATTTCTACTTAGAATACCATTTCTCTGTTACCTGAGAGTGTAGATAAGTAGTATAATATGTACTAGTGTTACAGTACTAGGTATAACACTAGTACTATAGGTTATAACAGTAGTTATGTGTGTTATAACTGGTATAACTAACAAGTTCTGAAATTGAGGCAGCAATTAATAGCATACCAGCCAAAAAAAAGTCCAGGACAAGACAGTTTTACAGCAGAATGCTACCAGAGGTACAAAGAGGAGCTGGTACCATTCTTCTGAAACTATTCCAAGCAATAGAAAAAGAGGGAATCTTCCCTAACTCATTTTATGAGGCCAACATTATCCTGATACCAAAACCTGGCAGAGATACAACTAAAAAAGAAAATTGTAGGCCAGTATCCCTGATGAAGAGTGATGTAAAAATCCTCAATAAAATACTTGGGACACCAAATCCAATAGCACGTCAAAAAACTTATCAATCATGATCAAGTCAGCTTCATCCTGGGATGCAAGGCTGGTTCAACATATGCAAATCAAAAACATAATCCATCACATCGACAGAACCAAAGACGAAAACCACATGATTATCTCAATAGATGCAAAGAAGGCCTTCAACAAAATTCAACAGCTCTTCATGCTAAAAACTCTCAATAAACTAGGTATTGATGGAACGTGTCTCAAAATAATAAGAGCTATTTATGACAAACCCACAGCCAATATCATACTGAATGGGCAGAAACTGGAAGCATTCCCTTTTAAAACCAGCACAAGACAAGGACGCCCTCTCTCACCACTCCTATTCAACATCATATTGAAAGTTCTAGCCAGGGCAATAATGCAAGAGAAAGAAATAAAGTGTATTCAATTAGGAAAAAAGGAAGTCAAATTGTCTGTATTTGCAGATGACATGATTGTATATTTAGAAGACACCATCGTCTCAGCCCAAAATCATTTTAAGCTGACAAGCAACTTCGGCAAAGTCACAGGATACAAAATCAATGTGCAAAAATCACAAGCGTTCCTATACACCAATAACAGACAAAGAGCCAAATAATGAGTGAACTCCCATTCACAATTCCTACAGAGAGAATAAAATACCTAGGAATACAACTTACAAGGAATGTGAAAGACATCTTCAAGGAGGACTACAAACCACAGCTCAAGTAAATAAGAGAGGACCCAAACAAATTGAAAAACATTCCATGCTCATTGTTAGGAAGAATCAATATCATGAAAATGGCCATACTGTCCAAAGGAATTTATAGATTCAGTGCTATCCCCATCAAGCTACCATTAATTTCCTTCACAGAATTGGAAAAAAACTACTTTAAATTTCATATAGAACCAAAAAAGAGCCCACATAGCCAAGACGATCCCAAGCAAAAAGAATAAAGCTGGAGGTATCACCCCACCTGACTTCAAACTATACCACAAGGCTACAGTAATCAAAACAGCTTTGTACTTGTACCAAAACAGGTTGATAGACCAATATATCTGTTGGTCTATATATCTGTTGGAACAGAACAGAGGCCTCAGAAATAACAACTGTCTGATCTTTGACAAACCTGACAAAAACAAGTAATGAGGAAAGAATTCCTTATTTAATAATTGGTGTTGGAAAACTGGCTAGCTGTATACAGAAAATTGAAACTGGATCCCTTCCTTACACCTCATACCAAAATTAACTAACTCAAGATGGATTAAAGACTTAAACAAAAGACTTTTATTTATTTATTTATTTATTTATTTATTTATTTATTTTTATTGCATTATAGGTTTGGGACTTAAAACCGTAAAAACCCTAGAAGAAAACCTAGGCAATACCATTCAGCACATAGGCATGGGCAAAGACTTCATGACTAAAACACCAAAAGCAATGGCAACAAAAGCCAAAACAAACAGGATCAAATTAAACTAAAGAGCTTCTGCACAGCAAAAGAAACTGTCATCAGAGTGAAAAGGCAACTTACAGAACAGGAGAAAACTTTTGCGATCTATCCATCTGACAGAGGGCTAATATCCAGAATCTACAAAGAACTTAAACAAATTTACAAGAAAAAAGCAACCCCATCAAAAAGTGGGCAAAGGATATGAACAGACATTTCTCAAAAGGAGACATTTATGCAGCCAACAAACATGAAAAGAAGCTCATCATCACCGGTCGTTAGAGAAATGCAAATCAAAACCGTAATGAGATACCATCTTACGCCAGTTAGAAAGGAGATCATTAAAAAGTCAGGAGACAGCAAATGCTGGAGAGGATATGGAGAAATAGGAATGCTTTTACACTGTTGGTGGGAATGTAAATTAGTTCAACCATTGTGGAAGACAGTGTGTTGATTCCTCAAAGATCTAGAACTAGAAATACCATTTGACCCAGCAATCCAATTACTGGGTATATACCCGAAGGAGTATAAATCATTCTGTTATAAAGACACATGCGCACGTATGTTTATTGCGGCACGGTTCACGATAGTGAAGACCTGGAATCAACCCAAATGCCCAACAATGATAGACTGGATAAAGAAAATGTACTGTGCGGCCATAAAACAGGATGAGTTCATGTCTTTTGCCTGGACATGTTTGAAGCTGGAAACTTTCATTCTCAGCAAACTAGCACAAGAGCAGAAAACCAAACACTGCATGTTCTTACTCATAAGTGGGAGTTGAACAGTGAGAACACATGGACACAGGGAGGGGAACATCACACACCTGCACCTGTTAGGGAACAGGGGACTAGGAAAGGGATAGCATTGGGAGAAATACCTAATGTAAATGATGAGGTAATGGATGCAGCAAACTGCTCTGACATGTATACCTATGTAACAAACCTGCATGTGCTGCACATGTACCCTAGAACTTAAAGTATGATTAAAAAAACTTTCATAATGTTTATTCAGGATGACCTGTGAAATAATCAGCAATCTAAATTACGTCTATCTGCTGTATATCTTACTACTGGGGAATTTCTATCTTTATTAGGAAACCTTTTTGATGTATATTTATTCAGTTGAGGCTGCTGTCTTTAAAGAGGAGAGTAATTTTTTTGTTCATTTCTTAAATATGTTTCTAGTGCTACTAATAAAACCAGTAAGAGCAGGTGAAGTGTGGGGCTGACTTAAAATTACTGGCAGTCATTACACTTAGCATTAGATTGCCTTTCTCTGATCTTATGCATGAACATTCATGCATAAGTTTCTGTGTGAACATGCATTTCATTTCTCTTTCATATACCTAGGAGTGGAATTGCTGGATTGTATGATACTCTATGTTTAATCATTTGAGCAGCTGACACAAATTGTTTTCTATAGCTCTTGATATGACCTTTTGATCTAACTATTCCAATGGCTATGAAGTGGTATCTCATTGTGATTTTGATTTGTATTTTGCTGATGACTTTTCATGTGCTTATTGGCCATTGGTGTGTTTTGAGAAGTGACTATTCCATTGCTTTGTTCATTTTAATTGAGTTATTTGACTTTTAATAATTGAATTGTCATAGTGCTTTACGTATTCTAGACACAAGTTTGTTATAAATGCTTTGCAAACGTCACTCCTTAAAAGACATTAGGCTTATGCCTCTAATCCTTTGCTCTTGATACTCCCCTTTCCTGGAATATTAATTTTTACTCTTCCTGTGGATAGTCCTGTTTAAACCTTGTGAGCTTAGTCTAAATGTCACTTCTTCAGGAAAGTTATTTCCATCTTATTTAAAATACATTGCTTCTCTTGCTTATCTCTCTCTCTGGACCTTTGTGCATTTCTCTAAGAACATTTATACTTTACAGTGAGCTAATGTGTTTATTTCTTGTCTGCTACCCTAAAATGTAATTTCTTTGAGGCAAAGATGCTGTTTACCTTAGGTAGCAAGCAGTACATAACTGTTTATTGAATGAGAGAGTAAATCAATGCTGGATTTCTTCCCCCTTTGTTTTTCCCATTATCAAGCTCTTCAACTTTGTCACTGGACCTTAAAACTTTTGCCCAGGCTAATCTAAATTTAAGAATTTTTACTCATACTTGGAATAACCTCTGATTTGACTCATTTTCTATAGTATGCAACGGTTTGCAGTTAGAAAGCTTCTTGAGTTAGACTTCTATATATATATTATTCGTGAAGTAGACACCTTTATTATAGTTATTTCATCATTTAACAAGTGGTATTTTACATTTTTATGGCACATAAAAGGTGTGCATTGTTAACATGACACCCTATTTTTTCACAATTGAAAAAAGTAACTGAAAAATGTACAGCCTTTTATTCTGTGATTACTTCAAATTTAGTCTTTTGTAGCTTAGTATCTTACTTGACTGCTTCCACCATCATGTTTCTGCTTATCTGATAAGAAATTGATTTTCTGCCTGGTAAAACATTTTCTTTCAATTGCTATATAAAAGAGTAAGTTCTATGGTTATAATAATTCCTTTTAATGTAATATACCAAATAATATTAAAATCTTTATAGTCAGATCATTCCAATACTTTTGGCCAGATAGTTTCAGATGATATTATTCCTATATGAGAAAAGAGATCATTTTAAAGTTAATAATATGTAAGAGATAAATATGTGCCTTTATAGTATCTTTTTCTTTTCACAACCTGAAGTAGTTTTTTTTTTTTTTTTTAAACTACAAATTAAATGAAATCAGGGTGAGGGGTGTATGTTATATAAAACAGAAGCAAATTCTAGTTAGAACTTGTTTTTCATCATTTGTAAATTTTCAGTCTGAATGAATTCTGTATAAAATGTCTTGAATCATTAGGTTCTATGTATTTGTTAAATGTCTTTGAGAACCATATTATGCTCTTAGGTAAAGACCCTGACTCTGAGCCACTATATTGCATCTATATTATTTGCATAGTTTTGGCACTCTATAAAAGTAGACAAGTGAAGATACAAACCCCTAGTTCGTTAACGTTGATACATATCAATGTTAATGTATTAATATTTTGAGGAATGGAAAATATTTTCCTTTTGTAGATATTAGTGTATATAAAATTTATTTTTAATATTTTATAGCTGCAAAGTTCTATTTATAGAATAGTTAGAAAGTTATTGCAGTGTGTTTTGGTTAATAACAAAAGTAATGATAGATAACATTTCTAAATTAGAGATGTGGCCAAAGAGCAAGAATACCATATTCTGTGTCTCTGGAGCTATGCAACGTTCAGAGAGTTAGTAAAAAAGTTCATGGGTTTTATAGTTATAATCTTAGGCTGCCTACATATTTTAACATCTAATGCTGATATTGTTTATTTTTTTGCATTAAAAGTTGTTGAAATTTAGCCTTTTTACCTACAAATATTTATTCTTTTACTAGAACCATATCCTTAATTTAGCAGGATAGTTTTTGTTAATCTGTACTGATTTTGTTTAACAATTTTTCTTGTTCTTACTGGATACATCTCCTATTTCACTGGTGTTGATTCTTGCTGATACTTTCTGCCTTTTCAGAAATTAAGTCTCTGATCATGTCCCTGATGAATTATTGCCATTTGATTTACAAATTGATGACAACCTATTCTCCATTTCTAATAGTAAAGATTTAAAATTGGAATGTTACCTACACAGTGTATGGAAATAAACTTTTTAAGAGAGAAAAGGGGAGAATGAGATGGATTGTAATTGCAATTGCATTTTGATAAAATAATGAAAATTGCCTATTTAACGAATGACTAGACTGGATTGCCTTCGCAAGTGTGATGAACGATGTAAAATTTAGGATTACTAACTCTCCCGCAATCAACTAAAAATGGAATCTTTTCAGCATAAGTAAAAATTCTCTGAAAAAATAATATGGTCCTATATAATCTGTAATATAACATGATCATGGATATTGTTTGTTCTGATTTTAAAAGCCTTTTGTATTCTGTCTTACATATATAGTTAGTCTATAAATATTTTTTGTTGACTTAGTCTCCCTTTTATCAAATATTTGTCTAGGCCTTTATGTCAAGTCAGATATTTTCTCATGCTTTTTTCTTTTCTTATTGTTTCTAACCTTGGAATTAAGGTTGGAAATTAGTATTTAAATTAATTATTTTATGCAGATAAAGACTTTTATTTGACATCAACCTGTCAACTGAGGAAATGTAGTATGGCTGAGATTATGGTTTCCCCCTGTGTAGTAAATCTTGAGCTGCAGCTCTTAAGATGACCAGAAAATCAGAATAAGTATTTTCTTTTAATAAGTAAACTTAGTTTTCACATATTTTTACTGTCATATTTGACACCTGTCTATAGCAGAGAAAATAGGTCATCTACTAGTGTAGGTGCAGTTGGATGAAAGGGGAAGACTAATTCTTCATTTGCTTCATTCCACTGATTTCTCCTATAGTAAATGCTTAGTTATCAACTATTAAAGAAAAGCAAAATTGGGATGGTAAATCCAAAATAAGAAATAATCTATATAAAATGTAGCTGACATACCTTAATCCACAGTTGTTCAAGCAAAATAGAGACTTACAAGAATTTGGATACTCCCAAATTTATAGATGGAACAATGCCTAAATTCCCTGTGTTAGTTTTCTGTAGAATTTCTTCTCAGAGACCACTCTAAGGTTTTTTTCTTGCTTATTATGATAAGTATAAAGTGAAGTGATGACTGCATTAACCTAAACAGAGGAAGAGAAGGTAAGTACAAACAGAATGAACTTCAGGATAATACAACTGTGGCTATCTAAATTAAGCCTAGAAATCTCTTGCTAGTTTATGAAGTGTTTGGTTTTTTTTTTCCCCTCCCTTTTGAAACATCTGTTGTAGTATTATATAAAAAGTAGACACTCAAAATTACTGACTGACCTCCTAGAAATTATTAAATGTTTTCTCTGTAAATTGCAGGTTTTTCTTTATATTTATATTGACCTTACAGTTTTCTCCCCTTGAAATGAAAGAACTATATGGAAGTTCTTTATATATAGTCTCTCTTTCTACTTTATCTATAATGATTATTACATTTTCAATATAGTCTTTATTCCTATATGACCTTCTGAGAAAAAATTATATAATATCCCCAAATATGAAAAGATTATAATGCTTACCATAACCAAGATTTTCAGAGTTTTGAAATATTTTCAATTATCATCAGTCAATTTTTTAAACATGAAACTTGATGTTTTCCGTTTTGTTTTCCTTTTCCTCAGTGGTGGGAAGGACATAGACTAAAGTAGATTCTTTTTTTACTTTCTTTCAATTTTTCATAGCTGTCTATAAATTATAGTGGTCTTAAAAAATATAGAGAAGACTTTGTCTTTCTCTGCCTTAGTCATTAGATACATTAAGCCTTTCTTGGGGAAGCAAACTGGTAGTTTTCCGTGGTGACTTTATCATAACTGGATATAGAATGGATATACTGAGACATCATTTATTATAGTCTGTCTCTAGAAATAATACTGCACTCTTAGAGGAATGTAGACATGGTTGCTATAAAAAGAAAGCATTGTGAGTTTAAAAAGGGATTACTATATTTAATCATCTAGAAAATATAAATTATTTTTTTGTTTAGTCCTAAGAAGGGAATGTTCATTTCATTACAGGAGCCTGTATTTTACTCAGAAAGCAGTTAGAACCTCATTTCAGGACATATTCATGAGGATTTTTAAAATGTATACTTTAAAACACTTTACCATAATACAATCATTAGAGTTCTTGCATATACTTTTAATTAAAGTTCAGTAGGTTCTGATACAGACTTTATAACAAATTATGAACTATAGCTGTTTATATTTTCGTGACATACTAGTATGCTTAATTTCAATCACTTAAATAACTTTTTAATTATACACATACATGTTTACAAACACATATATATAATAAAATTTCTGTATACAGCAGAATGCATCTGTTTTAAGACAGGAGTTTGAATTTTTAGAAATATGTATACAAAGATAACCACCATCTTAATCAAATATAGAACATTTTCTCATGATCCCACATTAATTCCTTTTGTCTTTTGCAGTCAACTTCTCTCCATCCACTTGCATGCTACCGTTGATATTTGTCATTACTGTAAGTCAGGGCTTCTCAATCTTAGCACTATTAATGTTTTGTGTAATTGACTTTCCTTTGCCAGGGGAGGATTGTCCTGTTCATTGCAGGATTTTTAGCAACATCCCTTGCTCCAATCAACTTGATACCAATAAAACTCTCCCTCTCTTTTCTCGGTTGTGATAATCAGAAATGTCTATAGACATTGCCAAGTGTTCCCTGGGGAGCAAAACCATGTCCACTTGAGAACCACTGCTATAAGACTAGTTTCTCCTGTTCTAGCATTTCAGATCAATAGAATTACATAGGATACATTATTTGTACCTGTTTTTCTCTTAGCATAATTGTTTTGAGATTGACCTGGGTTATTGCATGTACCATTTACTTGTCTCTTTTTACTGAGACAAGTCAATGTCTTTTGTGTCTTTGCTAATTTCAATCTTTTGTGAATCTGATTCTATTAATTGATGTATCTGCAAGTTATGAGTCACATTTTTTCTTTTTTTTCATGTTAGTGGGGTTTGTTGGGATATTAGACATTATTAATTTTACATTGAGTGCTAGATTTTGTTTTCTGTCTTTAAGGAGTAGTGGACATTCTTTTGGCTGGCAGTTAAGTTACTTGTGGATCAGCTTTACTTTGAGGGCTTCCATTGTTTTGTTAGGGTAGGGTGGATGTATAAATGCCTTACTTTATAACTAATTTTACCTGTTGCCCAGGTGTGACCCGGCACTTGTATGGAAAACTTAGGCAATTAACTAGTACTCTTCACTCTGTTTGGAACTTGGACATCTTGTAACTGTAGGTGTGCTCTGGGAATTGTTCATTTTATAGCCCCCAGCTGTTGTTTGCTCAGCCTTGTGAAATTTCACCCTTAGTCTGCACAGCTGATTAGTCAGCAACCAACTTGACAAATAGTTAAGCAGTGTGCTAGAGTTCTTTCTCTTCAGTACAATCTACAAATTTTAGCCTCTTTAATTTCTCTGAAATCTTACATCTATCTTCTTAATTCAGCAAAACCTCCTTGGCATCTTCCTTTCTGCATGGTGAACTTGAAACTGCCTCCAAGAGGAAAATGGGCAATCATAAAGCTCACCTCATTGGTTTCCCTTTTCTCAGACATTATGGTCCTGCACTGCCCATTGGCTAATGTCTGAAAACAGTTGTTTGATATAGTTTACAGCAAAAGGCAAGTCTATTTCTAGTTCCTCCATCATGGCCAGAAGCAAAACTGTTTTTTAATATTCTTTCTTTTTCCTGATTATAAATGTAGAAATGCTCCATGTATAAATTTTGGTAAATACAGAATTCTGTTGTATTATTCTTATTACACTCACAGTCATGAATTTAGAATTGTCATATACCTAAGATATCTATCATGGAGGAACTTTCATTTTCCCTTACCTCATGTCTCCATGTCAGAGGGACTTTGCTGGAGTAATGTCATTGGCCTCTCTCTGGACTTCCTTACTCATTCTGGGTAAGTTAAGAGGAATGGTTGATAGGTGAATTTTCAAGAAGGAATAGAAGGTTGTGGGCTAGCCTACTTGTAGGCTGCACTTTTAAGTTAGCCAATCTTTAGGTTATTTTTGTACTTTTTCTAAGACTAACAGTCAGAAAGAGCCATTGATTGTCTCTGTCTATGTCTGGATAGAATTAAAGTATTCAGTTCAGAGAAGACATTTAGAAGGGCAGGTGGCAGAAGAGGCAAGCAATAATGCTTAATTTAGCTGTTTGTGTACTGACACTGATAACTTCAAATTCTGTTTATCTACACTTACTGGCTTCTCAGTTGGTCCTAAATTTGGAGAAGAAGATAAAGGAATTATTTATTGTTCCCCTCAACTCAATAATATCACTAATATACATGTTTTTCAGTTAATAACATATCACATCACTTAATATTTTTAACTTTGTGGAATGCAAATTGTAAAGCATGTGCTCTCAATGATGACTGGGGGAAGAGTAGCCAGAGAAGTTTAATGAAAGGTACAAAGCTGTCTCTCTAAGAGTCTTTTAGTCAGACTGTTTCAGCTCAGCATTTCTTGATTGCCTCAAATCTAATTTCCAGCTATCTAAACTGGGTCCTTCAGGCTCTCTACCAACTGGTAGATTGAGGCTCATATCACATCTGCTGCCTTGGTGCTGTTTACAATTATAATGCCTTGTGTTCTTTTCCTTAGAATGAGATGATGAGAAAGCAAAACAGAGTAGCAAGTGTGAAAGGAGAGAGAAAGGAGAGCAAGAGGAGGGAGGAGTAAAAAGAAAACAGATTTATAAATAACAGACACCCTATGAAAGGGCTATGTGAATGTCCTCTGTTTGAAGAAGGTGGTAACATCCTTTTAAGGTGGAGTTACACTTGAGTAGAAGAAAATAGAGGCGGAAACAAAGATGAAAACACTGCATTGTCTTTGTGATCATATGTCATTAGTGTTTCTTATTAGGCTCTAGGTATTTTATTCTTGGGAAAATGTAATGTAGATACTTGAAATGAAAACAATAAAAATTCAATCTTAATAATGTTGAATTAAGTCTTTAATTCCTGTCAAGATATGTTTAATATTAAAACTTTTTTGTTAGCAATAATATAATTTTCAATAAACTTACTACCTGTGTTGAAGTTTTATGAGTTAATAGTTTTAAGTGTTTCTATTAAAAAGAATTATTTTCTCTTTTGATGTAATGCTTGATAACTTTTCTCTAGTCATTGCTTCTGACTGAGGCTATTTGTGAAATGTATCATAGTAGTTTTGGTATTCAAAGAGAATAGATTAGTACTGAATATCAGAATTACATATTCTTTCAACAAAGCAACTTTTTGGTTTATGTGTGTATTTTTATGAGTCTGCATGTGTTTGGTGTATGCATCTGTATAGTCACGTGTTTATATGAGAGAATATTTGTGTAGCTTTGCTATAAAAGGGCTTTTTCTGACCTAAATGCCAAATAGGGAAATATTTACATAAACCACGATTTTATATATGATAACCATGAGGACCATGAGTAATACATAGCAGCTTTCTTAGGGCTAAATAACACTGAAATTTTAGATCTCAGCAGTGATAAGTCTTGATTACAATATTATTATCTCTGTTTGTTTATATGTATATACATACATGTACATGCATATGATTTATGTCACATGTGCATTTCATGAGGGCAGTGATATTGTCTTTATTATAGCCACATAGGAAGACTTCCATGTGATAAATGGAATTGTATAAAACTTGGGCTGAAAAGTTAAATTTAAATAGTTGTATTATGCTGGAAAGCTTATTTGATTTTTAAAATCTGAAAGAATAAAGACTTGCTGTCTTCATTATAATTTTCTTTATTTTAAGATAAAAGGAAAACATGGTTAGCTGAAACCCTCTCAAGTATCAGGTTGACCACTGGTATCTTCCTTGTGGGGTTAATTAACCTAAAATAGAGCTTAGGTGGATGATTTTGTAGTTTTAATGTTTCCAGACCATAATTTAAGGAATAAACAATTAAGTCTTTAACCCTGTAATTTCACAAGATTCTTATTCTTTTTTAATCCCCAAAATCTCTTTCAAGAGAAGTGATAAAGAAAAAGATACGAATTCATTTGGCTACTGATTCTCCCATTTTCTTCTAGAAAATAAGAGAACATCTTTGCTTCTTTTGTCTCCTTTGAATTTTTATGTACATATATGTCTATAAGAACACATATGTGTATATCTTTTTTTTTAATAACACCTAGGTGTTCATTTAATATATTATTCATTCATTTTTTAGAAGTAAAATGTCATGGGTATAAGTACCTTTAAAACTACATAATTAAATGCAATCTGCTGTGTATTCATGAGTTCACTCAGAAAGAAGAAAAGTTATATTTTAGTTATAAATACTTTCTTTAGCTCTTTTCATTGTCTTCAGTTTGTGGGAAGAAAACCTCTACCTCCATCCTCTTTGGGTCCCAGCAGGAGCTAAGAATTAAATAGAAATAACAGATTAGCAGAGAAAAACATAATACAAGTTTTATGTGGCATGAGAGTCCTTATAGAGAAAAAAATGAAGACTCAAAGAAGTAGTTACCTATATACTGAGTTGAACAAATAATAAGAAATTATGAAAATGTGACTAAATTATGTGGGGAGGCTTAAAAAGTAAGAGTTATTTTAATAAGGTTTGTAAAGTATTCTCTGGTCTCAACTTCTCATCCTTGAAGGTAAATATGTTGTCTTTTCTTCTACTATAGAGAATGTTTTTCACATGAGAATTTCATTTCTGCTCTAAAGAAACAACACAAAGTTCAAAGTGATCTTGCACTTGTTGTTTTTCTGGTGTCTTTAATTTAAATAATCAATATGCCGGAAGAGAATATTTAACCCCTTCATCGGCATGTTTTTTCCAAGATGAATAACTAAATGATTGACTGAAGATTTTTTTATACTTATGCTTTCTTTTTGATTTTAAAGAAGTGAATAAAATTGTATCTGAAAGTATATGAGGAATGAGTATAGTGTTCCTGTCAGTCTACTTAATGCAATTTTAAGGTTTATGCTGTCAATTAAAACAGATACTTAAGTCAATTCTAAGCAAAAAGAACAAAGCTGAAGGCATCACACTACCTGACTTCAAACTATACTGCAAGGCTACAGTAATCAAAACCGCATGGTAATGGTACCAAAACATATATATAGACCAATGGAACAGAACAGAGGCCTCAGAGGCAACGCCAGACATCTACAACCTTGACAAAGGTTGATCTCGATCTTTGACAAACCTGATAAAAACAAGAAATGTGGAAAGGATTTCCTGTTTAATAAATGGTATTGGAAAACTGACTAGTCATGTGAAGAAAGCAGAAACTGGACCCCTTCCTGACACCTTACACTAAAATTAACTACAGATGGATTAAAGACTTAAACATAAGACCTAACACCATAAAAACCCTAGAAGAAAACCTAGGCAAAACCATTCGGGACATAGGCATAGGCAAGGACTTCATGACCAAAACACCAAAAGCATTGGCAGCAAAAGCCAAAATAGACAAATGGGACCTAATTAAACTCCAGAGCTTTTGCACAGCTAAAGAAACAATTGTTAGAGTGAACTGGCAACCATCAGAATGGGAAAAATTTTTTGCAATCTACCCATCTGACGAAGGGCTAATATCCAGAATCTACGAAGAACTAAAACAGATTTACAAGAAAAAAACAAACAAACCCATTCAAAAGTGGGCAAAGGACATGAACAGGCACTTTTCAAAAGCAGACATATTTGAAGCCAACAAACATACGAAAAAATGCTCGTCATCACTGGTCATTAGAGAAATGCAAATCAAAACTACATTGAGATACCACATCACACCAGTTAGAGTGGCAATCATTAAAAAATCACTGGAGAGGATATGGAGAAATAGGAACATTTTACACTGTTGGTGGGAGTGTAAATTAGTTTAACTGGTGTGAAAGACAGTGTGGTGCTTCCTTGAGGGCTTAGAAATAGAAATTTCATTTAACTCAGCACGCCATTACTGGGTATATATCCGGATTATAAATCATTCTATTATGAAGACACATGCACATGTATGTTCACTGTGGCACTGTTTACAATAGCAGAGACCTGGAATCAACCCAAATACCCATCAGTGATAGACTGGACAAGGAAAATGTGGCACATATGCACCATGGAATACTGTGCAGCCATAAAAGACGATGAGTTCATGTCCTTTGTAGGGAGATGGATGAATCTGGAAACCATAGTTCTCAGCAAACTGACACAAGAACAGAAAATCAAACACCACATGTTCTCACTCATGGGCGGGTATTGAACAGTGAGAACACATGGACACAGTGAAGGGAGCATCACACACTGGGGTCTGTTGTGGGGGACTAGGGGAGGGTCAGTAGGGGTAGGGTGTTGGGAGGGATAACACGGGGAGAAATGCCAAGTATAGGTCACAGGGGGATGGAAATAGCAGGAGAATCACCTAAACTCAGGAGGTGGAGGTTGCAGTGAGCCAAGATCACACCATGGCACTCCAGCCTGGCTGACAGCCTGAGACTGTCACAAAAACAAAACAAAACAAATAAATGAATAACTGAGATTAAGACTTGTGGAATGTGCCCCGAGAAGAATATCTGTTTCTTTTGAAAGCCATATATATTGCATATGGAACTTTCAACTGTTTACATAGTTAACATTAATGATTTTCAGTGTATCAATCATGTCTTATTGTAGTAACATAAAATGTTATCTTTCTGGTTAGACAGTGATCTTGGCAAGCTTTTATTATGCCTCAAAATACCTGATAAACAAACTGGATGGATAGAAAACTGCCGAAGACAGTTTTGCAAAATGATGAAAGCCAAACCTGATATAATCAGTGGAGAGGGTAAGTACATTGTTTCCATAGTGGGTTTTTGTAATCTATGAAAATTGTATTGATAGAATCTGTGACTCCTAAAGATTAGTATTGGCACATTTAGGAAACATAATGCTAATTCCAGAGGTTGGCTGATTTCTGAGAAACTTGGGATCCTGAGAGAACACAAATTAAAATCTGAGACACTAGTGAGCGTTGTTTTTTTTTTTTTTTTAACTGTCTAAACAGTCTTGGTGAGCAAAACTAGAACACTAACTCCACCCTAGGTAGCAATTTGCTTGGTTTTACCAGTTTTTACCTGTATATAACATATTGCTATATTTTTAGAAATTTTATTGATTTTCTAATCAACATTGTTATTTTGAATCACTTTCATATTCCTCCAAGAAAATATATTGTCTCCTAAAGAAATTTTGTTTTAAGGGAACAGTTATGTTTTCTAAATTAGCAAACATGTTTATTTGTATTCAGTTATCTACTTGTACATTTGTTTTCTGAAATCATCATTTTTAAAATTAAAATTATTTATTTTGAATATAGTAAAAAGAAGTGCTAAGGAAAAAGCTCTAATGTCAATTTAAGCTAGATTTTCTGAAAACTGTAACTTAAAAGTATTGTTCACTTTATCAGCACTGCTTTATAGTTTTCATATTTGTGTCATTTGTTCTAAAATTTAAAATGGAAAATAGCGAAAAGTTTTTATATTGTTAGTTGTTGGAGAAATATTTTCAGAGAATAATGATATGTATTTATGGCTAAGAAACTAAACATTGTTCTCCAAAATTTGAGTATAAACTGAGCAGTTAAACTATGTTTTATCCCCCCAGATATTTTTAAAGTATCTATTCTAGGTATATATTTACCATTGATTGAATAATAGGGAATATTTAATATAAACTGTATTAGTGGACTCTACATACCAGTAAGAATTAAGAAAGTAGCAGATTGGAATGATGTTCAGTTTAAACACAATAACTAAATGTGTATGTATGTTCTGAGTTTATCTCTGTCTAATAAGCATAGTAAGACAAGAGAGATATATCAGCTGTTTAATCCTTATTCATTCCTCTGAAACAGAACAAACATGTAAAACATTACGATTAAAATTGTGTTCTCTTTGGGAATCCTGGTATCTCTGGGCACTTTCCACAAGTCTTAACCTCAGTTATTCATTTATTTGTTTTGTTTTGTTTTTGAGACAGTCTCAGGCTGTCAGCCAGGCTGGAGTGCCATGGTGTGATCTTGGCTCACTGCAACCTCCACCTCCTGAGTTTAGTTGATTCTCCTGCCTCAGCCTCCCAAGTATCTGGGATTACAGGCACATGTCACAATGCCTGATTAATTTTCGTATTTTTAGTAGATATGTGGTTTTACCATGTTGGTCAGTCTGGTCTCAAACTCCTGACCTCAGGTGATCCACCTGCCTCAGCCTCCCAAAGTGCTGGGATTACAGGCATGAGCCACCACACCCTGCCTATTTCTTACTTTGATACTCTTAAAAAATAGAGCCTAAGGGCTTCTTTTTTATGGAAACTAGTTCTGGGGCAAAATCTCTAACAATAAGCATCAGGTAATTCTGCATAATTACTCAATACAAAAATCATGATAAAAGAGTCTTCTTTTTAAAAAAGGCACATGATTTTGTGATTTCTAATTTACCTTTGTCTAAATTTAAGTTTCTTTTTATTTTGCTCTGGTAATTTAATCCTATTGTCCCCTTTGTTTAAATTTTAGTGCTCCCAATTTTTAGGTTTTTCCTGTGTGAGATACCATGGAGAATATAAAATGAAGTGTGCTCTTTCTGTTGCTTTCCCTTTCTCATTACCAGTAGTATCTATTGGAAGGAGAAATTGATTTTCCTTGACTTCTTCCTTTTATCCCCTGAATGATTCCTATCTTCCTAGTCACCAAGTCTTGGAGAATTTATTCCTAAGTATATCTCTGATTTCTTCTTTCTCGTTCCTATTCTCTGCAACTACTTTAAATAGTCATTATTTAGCAACTGGACAATTATCTAATAATACGTGTTTATTTTATGAAAATCAGCATTTATAATTTAGCAAAATAAAGAGATAAAACTTACCTATAATTTAATCCTTCATATATTTACTTTTTATATTTAATCAAGATCAGTTATTATGAACCATACTATTTTATTCACTCAATACAGTATTATACAGATGCCCTTCAACTTACAATGAGGCTACCTCCAATAAACACATCATAAGTTGAAAATGCATTTAACAGACCTAACTTACTGAATGTCTTAGCTTAACCTAGCCAAGCTTAAATGTGCTCAGAATACTTAAGTTAACCTATAGATAGTCAAAATCAGCACAAAACTGTTTTATAATAAAGTGTAGTTTATTGAACACTGTACTGAAAGTGAAAAACAGAATGATTGTATGGGTGCTCAAAGCATGGAGCTCTCCTAGTTTTTAATCAGTTATTCTTGTGATGATATCTTAGTCTCTTCAGGCTGCCAAAGGAAAATACTTGAGGCTGATCAAAGGAAAATACTTGATTTATAATCATTAGAAAATTACTTCTTATATTTCTGGAAGGAGGGAACACCAAGATCAAGGCACCAGCAGATTTATTGTCTTGTAAAGAATTGCTCTCTACTTCAAAGATGGTACTTCTTATTACATCCTCAAGTGGTGAAATAGAGGGCAGGACAGCTCCCTTCAACCTCTTTTATAAGGGCACTCATTCTTTTCATGAGGACAGAGTCCTCATGACTTACTCACTTCCTAAAGGCAAAACTTCTGAGTACTATCACTTTGGGTATGTATGGATTCTAACATAAGAAATTTTCAGGGATACTGACATTCAGACCATAGCAGATGGCAAGGCCAAAGGCGAAAGCAGAATCAACATCCAAGTATCTTTGAACAGTCTGCCTTTAGTTTTCCTTCAGCAGAAAACCCACATGTTCTTCTTAGTATATAAATATTATAAATTTTGGTTTTACCATCTGTTTGTGTCATATTCCTATCCCAGGGAATAGATATGATTAAAGGGAGAAGGCCCATAATTTAAAACCCTCTATAGAAATTTTAGAGCTGTCATTTAAAATTTAGAAATTCACTTTAGAGGAAACAATATTCTGTAGTTTACTTTCTGGGTATTAACAGCCTAGAGTTAATTTATTTTAAAGTTAAAGATTGTTGTGTGACATGAATTAATTTCCTTGAGTTAATGGAATTTTCAATGGGTTGACAGTGAGGCTGTTGGTCATACTGAGATAAATAGCCATTCTAGTAATTATGTAGTTCAGCTACACTTACAGTTGGTTAGAAAGATGTACTAATGAGATTAGAGTCATAGGTTCAATTACCATATATGGATCAATCTTTAGCATTGTTACATGAATATAGCCTGTCCCTCAAAATATCTGAAAATACATGTTGCTGTTCAGAAGGGTTGCTGGACAAAATGAATAAATAGACATCAGTAGAAATCTAGAACCTTTTTGGAGTACTTTAGTAATGCCATTTTACCTATGCAATATAGAATTAGTTTATCTGTAAGCCTCTAATATGCTGATCTAATAACATTATTTTTGAATGTCAGTACTTGCCAGAAAATAGTGTGGCTTGCTATGTATGCAGTTAGTCATGTGACTTTTAAATTTCAAATTAAGTTGTGTATAGTTCCCTCACAGATATAATGAATTTTCTATATTTCTGACCTGATCTCAGGCAAAGGTTTCCAAGAATTGCTTAGCAGTATTCTGTGTCTTTTCCCATTAACTCAAGCACTTTACTTAAATACATAGTGTGTAGCAAACATGGTTGTGCTAAAGTAAAAATAATTACCTAATGTTTAGAGGAATAAAAGTGTCTTTCTGTACTTTGTTACTAATGTATATTTTGCATCTTAGATTATTATTAAACTAAGAATGATTATATCTGAACTTCATCAAGATGTTGTTCTTTCTGCAAAATTTATAATCTCAAGAGAGAGTATTAAGTGATTTATAAAGAAAGAAGTTCATACACATATAATTTGAGTGCTCTCACCTGAGGGCTGTTTTATTTGTTAATTCATAGAAGAAAGACCTTTGAAAGATTTTTATAAATATGGTAAAATTTGTGTCTATGCATGAAGATGGTACCAGTCTAAGCAGCTATAAACATAAATAGCTTTCAATACTGATATCCTTTCTGACCTTCAGCTATTGGATTCTTAAACTTTTAATACTCATTTCACTTTGAAATCATAATATGAATAGATGTCAGTGAATAAAATTATTTCATTTTTGTCCTAAGCCACTATAATATTATGAGATAGAGTTTGTCAGCTCTTTGATTTTGGACTTTCCACCCACTGAACACTAATTTCAAGAATTATATGCTTAAAATGTACTTGTATGTGAAATAGGATTGAGTTAATATCCTGGATGTAATTAAGGGACAATTTTGCATAATGAGTAAAGTGTACTTACTATGTAAGATCATAACAGTGACTCTACAAATTTATTTCTTTTCAGCAAAAAAAAAAAAAACAAAAAAAACCCTCAAACCCACAACAAACTCTGGGTTGCGTACTAATTATATTATACAACATAATTATTATTGTACCTGCTTATGTCCATTTCAGGGGTATTAGATGCAAGCATAGAGGCATTATCAAACCAGCACAGAGAATAACCATTTTATCACTTCCAAGCCAGATAGGGCAAGCCTTCTTTTGCTGTTGGTTGCCTTGAATAGACACCATCAGTTGCAAAGCATATAAAACATATAGTATGTCCTGATTTTGAATGAGCTGTGCATTGATCCTAGCCTTAGAGCCAACTAATTTTTTTTTTCTGTTATGCATGAAGAATGAAGGTAAGGTATTGTGGCATAATTAGTGATACTTTTCTTTCAGTTTTGAAATCATTTAGCAAATTCTGAAATAATTCTTAGAGTATCTAATGATAACAGATGATTTCTTTTCAATTTTATATTGAATAGATTCTCAGCTAAGCTATTAAAGTTTAATTTGCATCAGAAACAGTGTTATGAATACTAAAACAGTATGCGTTTGAATTGAACTCCCTTACAGTGTATCTGTGAAGAAATTCAGGTGACTTTTATCTACTAGTTTTGTGATTTAAGAATGCATTGTCACATATTATCTTGACCTTTAGTATCCTAATTATTCTCTTGTTTATTACAGCCTTAGTAGAATTACTTGAAAAATTTGTGCTTCATCTCACTGAAAGCCAGTCTGAATGCTACTTCCCTTCAGTGGAGTATACAGGTACATTTTAAACATTTTGAAGATTGAAAAATACCCAGTATATAAAGAGATAATTAGTGGAATTCTTTCTTGAGCTCCTTTTTTTCTCTCTCTATCCACCAGAAGTTGTTTTGCCTTAAGCAATGTCTTCTACTCTTCTGATTCTATCTATTATTCCCTAGTAGTCTTTTCTGCTTATACTATTTTACCTATCTCTCATATGTTGATGATTTCAAAATTTACATCTTTCACTCAAAGATCTGCTATAGGCTTCGTTCTTATATTTCCAGATGCCTATTAAGTAAACATCAACTGGATAAACCACATAATCCCTCAAACACAGTATGTCTAAGAAAAGATACATTTGTCTGGGTCAGTGTGATATGCATGCTAGCCTGTGTCCCAGAGCAGATACTGAGAGGGGCCAGCCTCAGCCCTGGCTTCCTCTGTGGCAGTCTTAACTGTGCAGGGACATACTGGATGACATTTACCCCTCTGAACTGAGACATGTGTTTCCAGCTTCTATCTCATGGCATATCCCTAGGGTCCTAGCATCAGCTCTGGTCTCTTCTACAGCAGTTGGAGAGCTGTCTTATTTTTGCAAAGACCTCCTAGGAGATGTGTGCCCATCTGAGCCAGCATGATAGGCACATGAGGCTGCATCTTATGGTTGATCCTGAAAAGCCCTAGTATCAGCTCTGGTCCCTCCTGTTGCAACTGAGGAACTACCCCAACTTGTGCAAAGACCTGCTGGCTTACACATGCCTGTCTGAGCCAATGAGACAGCCTATCAGCCTCCTTCCCACAGGAGATTCTGTGGGGCCGAGTCTCAACTCCAGTCTTCCTTATACAGAGAACTACTGGGAAACATACCCATCTGGAGGTTATAGTCATCTGGACTCTGATTCCTGGCCAGAGTTTCTGCATAGCCCCAGTGCTCTCTTTAGATCTTCCCTATGCCTTTCTAGGCTGGAATGCTGTGTCAACCTCATTTCTTGCAAGACATGCAGCAAGCCTGGGCTTAGAGTGTTCTCTAGATGGGTACAATAGTCATAAGCTCAGGGAACTCTACGGAGAGTCTGTTTAGATTCCCTGGAAAGCCCTCTAGAAGGATAGGCACAAATAAAGCTAGACTGCAAAGACTGAAATAAATACATAATTCGGCAATGTGTAGGTATCATTGCATGTCCTCAAGTATTAAAAACATTCATAGAAGTATGACCTGACCAGATGGACAAAATGAGATGCCAAAGACTATAAAATGATGGATATGTGTGATCACACAAAGATTTCTAAATTGTTGTTTTAAAGAAGTTCAACATATTTTAAGAAAACACTGAGATCAATTCAGAAACCTATCAGAGAAATTTAATAGGGAGATTGAAATCATTCTTAAAAATTAAGCAGAAATCCTGGAACTGAAAAATACAATGATTGAAATGAAAGATATAATAAAGAGCATCAACAGCAGAATTGATTAAACAGAAGAAAAAAATCAGTGAGCTTGAAGACAATTTGAAAATACATAGTCTGAGGAGAAAAAAGAATTAAAAGGAATAAAGAAGGCTTATAGGATCTATAACAACATCAAAAGAACAAATATTTGAGTTATTGTAATTAAAGAGGAAGCTGAAAAAGACAAGGGCTAGAAAGTTTATTCCAGGAAACAATAATGGAAATCTCTCCAAATCCAGAAAAATGTACAAATGACTAGATACAGGAAGATCAAAGGTCAACAATTAAGATTCCATTCAAATAAGAATATCCTAGTACATATTAGAGTCAAACTCTCAAAAGTAAAAGACAAAGAGAGGGTCCTGAAAACAGTGAGAGAGAGTAAGCAAATGATATATTAAGGAGCTCCAATATGCCTGACAGCAGATATGATACTTTACAGGACAAGAATGAGTAGAACAATATACTCAAAGTGTTAGGAAAAAAAATTTAAATAAAAAGAACATGTAAACCAAGAATATCATATCCAGTAAAGCTATCCTTAAGACATGAGGGAGAATAAAAGACTTTCCCAAACAAACAAAAGTTGAGGGAATTTAAAACTGACAGATCCACATACAAGAAGTGTTAAAGGGTGTTCTTAAAATGGAAAGAAAAGGATGCTAACATTATGTTAACATGATTATTTAGTTGTGGTATGTAAACCACTTATATCTTTACTAAGAAGACTAAAAGACAAACTATTAAAAATAGTAACTCCAACTATTTGTTAAGTGATAGGCAATATAAATAATATAAATTGTGACATCAAAATTCAAAATGGGTGTAGAAAGGAATTAATGTGTATAGTTTTTGTTTGCTTTTGCAATCAAGTTATTATCTGTTTTAGATAACTCATTATAACTATAGGAAGGTTTTGTAAGCCTCATGGTAAACACAAACCGAAAAACCTATAATAGATGCCCTAAAAAATACCAGTAGAAAAAAAAAATGCAAAATAAGAAAGTAAGAAAGGATAAAGGAAGAGAGGAATCACACAATAATTAGTAAACAAGTAATAAACTAGCTAATATTTATAATAACATTGAATATAAACAGACTGAATTTTTCTATTGAAAGATACAAAGTCACTGAATATCAAAACAGACCTAACTATGTACTTCCTACAAGAAACTCACTGAACTTATCAAGACTCACATAGATTGAAAGTGAAATAATAGAAAAAGGTATTTTATACCAACTGCAGCCAGAAAAGGAGTAACTGTGCTTGTATCAGATGAAATAGAAGACTATAAAAAGAGACCAAAAAAGTCATTGTATAATGATAAAGGGATCAATTTAGTGAGAGGATATAACAGTAATAAATATATATGCACCTAACACTGGAGCACTCAGAGTCATAAAACAAATATTAGTAGACTGTATGCAAGAGATTAACTGCAATACAATTCTAGAGGACTTCACACTACTTTTGGCCATGCATAGATCATCCAGGCAAAACTATATAATCATTTCAATAGATACTGAAAAAGCATTTGATAAAATTCAGCATTATCTATGATTAAAAAAAAAAAACAACTCTCAACAAATTGAGTATAGAAGAAACATACCTTAACACAGTAAAGACCATATGTGATAAACTCATAGCCAACATCATACTGAGTGGGGAAAAATAAAAAGCTTTTCCATTAAGATCTGAAACAAGAGAAGTTGTCATCATAACCTTTTTAGTTGGTATCTCTACTTGGAGTCTGGTTTTTTTTCAAAGTTGCTGTTTGAAAAAGATCACTGCTTTCAGAGTGATCTTTCAAATGTAAATCCAACCCACTCATTCCTCTACCATTTCTTACCACTGACCACAGCATAAAGTCTCAGCTTATTACCATGGTACCCATGATCTTACGTTATCCTGCCCCTTGCTTTTTTATAGCATCATACTTTCTTTCCATGCAGAATATTAAACTCTTCACATCAATCCCAACTACTGTCTGTCCCAGACATTCATGTGTTCATCATTCAATAAATTATACTAAATTAGGTACTGGCACTCTGACAGACAAAGTCTTGCCCTCTTGGAGTTTACTTTCTAGTGGGAAGAGAGAAAATAAGTAAAATACTCAGGAAGTTAAAAGGTATAATGATAAATGAGGAAATACACAGCAGAAAAAGGAGCTAGGAAGTTTTAGTTGAGAGTGAAGATTACAGTATTAAATAGTTTACATATAAAGTTTTATTGATGATGTGGTTTATTTTTACCACAGTCCAGTAGGGGAAGTGCAGGCAAGATATATGGGTATTTTTGGGCCAAGAGAGTGCTAACAAATGTTCATGAAGGGACTAATATGGCCAGAGAGGAGTAAGGGAGAGGAATTGGTTGTGTTAAAGTCAGATAGGAGAGCATGAGCATGATACAGGGTCTTGAATGTCATTGCAGGGTTTTGAACATAGGCATGACATGCTAATTTACATTTTATAAGAGCAAAGTGGCTGTGTTGTTGAGAAAAGACTGAAGTAGAACAAAAGACTGATGCAGGGAAATGAGTTAAGAGGCTACTGAAAAACCATAATGGCTCAATGAGGATGTCAGTAATGGAGATGGTGAGAAGTGTTTGGATTCTGGATATATTTTAAAGGTGGGGCCAACAGAATTGGGTAACAGCTTGAATGTGGGGCATAAGAGAAAGAAAGGAGTCAAGGAGGACTCTAAGCTATTTTTCTGAGTTACTAGGAGAATGGAATGATTGGACACTGAGAGGAAGAGGAATAGGTGAGGAAAGGGAGATTAGAAGCTGGTTGTTTTGTTGTTTTAGATACTTGTTGGACATTCAAATAAATATGTTTTGTACATGTTGGGTATGTGAATCAAGTTTAGAGGAAAAGAATAGGCTAGAAATACAGGTTACTAATCCATCAGCTTGGTATATAAAGCCAATACATCTCATTGTAATTTCTTTCTCATATTCTGACTTAGTATCTGATTCTTCCCATTCCTGCACATTTCTTTAGGGTTGTTTTTGTGTTTTACCTATCATTTTATTCTCTGCACCCAGAATAACAATGTAAATAAGTTCTTGTCAAATAAAGAAAAAAAAAGGATGAAAGAATGACAGAGAAGGCTTTATAAAGTATGTCAACGAGTATCTTAATTTAATAAGCAATAGAGTAAACCATTCAGTATTTCTGAGCAGAAGCTTTACTTGATTGATCTGTACCTTACAAAGATTATTTTATAGTAGTAACTGTGTAGAGGAAGAAATGGAGTACAGAAATGAAGTTTTCCAAGGATGAATATTCCAATACTTAAGGGACAGTAAATAGACAGTGAAGAAAGTAGAGAGTTAGCATATACTACTGATAATAGATTATCTTTCCTGAAAGGGTGATATGACTTCTTTTGCTGAAGAAACCATCATTCAAATATGTACTATTTATTCAAGTTAAACAAAGTATTTTTTTATAAAAAGAAAAAGTTTTTAAATGTATACGCTTCCAGTTTGGCCCACTCTCTTTCCAGCCTTATTACCGTTAACTGCCCAAACACATTCTGTGCATTTGCCTCACTAAATCTTTGCTCCTGTTGTTCCTTCTGGCTGGATGTTTCCCTCTCCATGACATCCACATGATAATGCCTAACTCACCTGTAAAGTTTCGGCTAGAATGTTACCTCTCCTCTTATTCTAAACAGAATTCTCTCCTCTCTGTTCCTACTGCATTTACTTTAAACTACCATTTTGATAGTTTTATTATATTTTATATGGCTAAATTAAATTGTTACGCTAGATATCAAAATCCTTTGTGTCTTCAACATGACATTTATATATACACACATGCTATATTTGCTTCCATATTCAAAGAAATGTATTATAGTTCTGTAGAAGTTCTAAATATGTTGGTGTATGTGAATATGTAGACGACCCTATGCTTATTTACATGTAACAACATCTAATACAAATTTGGAAAAGGGGTAAAAGAGATCTAAGAGAATGAAAACCAAGACATGAGAAGAAAATACAAGATACTATTAGAACAAAAATTAAGGTAGGTGAAGGGAATGGATATCTACTGATCCTCTCTTTTAAATTGGATACTATGTTGAGGCCATCGTATTATTCAACCCTATAACTGCTCTCTGAACTAGATATGATCATCATATTTAAAATTAGGAAATAGAGGCATAGAAAGCAGAAATTGTGAAGAGATTTTAAAGGAAAGCATTTGTGAAGAAAATTACAGACTTATGAATGAACATAAATTTATGTGAAAAACATACAGGTATTAATATTTAAGTTGGGGAGTAATAGGAAATGAGTAAGAAGTGTTGATAATCATGGAAATTTGCATGACCAACCTGGGCATTTCTTTAGACTTGAGCATAATAATCTCCAATTTCTACAGCTCTCTTTTGCACATTGTTTTATGGGACCATATTTTCTGTAGAAAATCTAAAATTAAAATTATATTGTATATATTATCTAAATATTCAACAAAACTGATTGCTCAGTATGCATGCATTACTGCCCTCTGTTATATTTCTAAATTATGCTGAGTGAGCTCTCAAATGTCGGCTCTGTTGAATGTGTTATCTAGGCAGATAAACCCTGAAGGGTTTAAATTCCTTAAGGGTTCCAGCTGAACAGCTATTCACCAGTCTTATGGTAAAGCCAAAAAATGAAGTGACTTTCTGTTGGCTGATTAATATTCATTATTATGCTATAGTGAGCTTGTTTCTAGTACATTGTTTTCTTCCCAAAGCTTTAGATATGCTTATCCTTTATCATGTATTTTTTGGCTGGTGGAACAATGATTTTTTAATTATAAAATTTCTCTCTATTTGCTTTAAATTAAAAATTGTTTTGACATCAAATGTTTTAAAACAAATACTGGGTAAATATATTCAATGTTTTTCAGGTTTCTGGAAATGAGAAATTGATTATCTTTTAAAAAATGACAGCCTTCTAAACCCTAAGGTAGTTGAAATTAGAATAACACAATCATCCATCTGTTGTTAGCTCCCTCGGGATTTTAATCCATTATAAAATTTGCAAATCTGGAAAAATCAAATTAGTTTGGCTGTTTATCCCTTTAAAGAAAAAGGAAAGAACAAACAGATAAAGTTCTGCACATTTGCAGTTTGTAAATCCATACAGGTATCTTTCCATATCTTAACGGGCATTTCCTTTTTGTTGGTTCAATTTCCTGGAACAAGTTGGGAATTTTTTTCCAGTGTAATTGCTTCTTTGAAATGATAAATTAAGTGTCCCTTTCAGGGTTGTATGTATTTTTATTTATTTTCTCTTCATGATGCTAGTTAATCAAAAGGTTAGAAAAAATATCAACATTTTGCTTGTTTCACTTTTTGATTATTAAAATAGTTTTAAATTTAATTAAATACACTTAAACACCTTTTATACTTTCTTTGAAATGTTAAGCAAAGATGCTCTCTTCTATCTTATGTTTATGAAACGTTTATGAGTAAAGCATAGTGCATGATAATTGCAAAGAGAAATAATATGAACTTTTCCTCAGGAAGGAAAAATAGGGCATATACCTATAATTAGGAATTAAACAAATTGCAGCATATAGTAAGGTAGAAAATGAAAGAAACTGATAGTTTTTCAGCTGGCTACTGGGTTTCAGGCAATGTGCTTTTTAAATTGCTATTTGAATTTGGTTATTGTCAATGAGCGATTGTATTTTAAGGGCCACAGGTGTCCTGCAGACAAGGACTTCAGTGTCAAATTACTGCCATCATGGAAGATAAGAGGAGTAAGCATTAATAGAGAGCAGGAGTGTTATTTGTGCTGCCTCCTGGGTTATTAGAACGGAAAGAAACAAGAGAAGAGGGGGAAAGTCTTCTAGGCAAGGGTAATTGCATAATCAAGGCATGGAAATGCTTCCCTCCCCACCCCAGCCAAATAACCTTGACTATACCAATTCAGAGGCTAAGATGAGTACAGTAGCCTGGTCACAAGGTACTGAATTCTGTGGTAGTAAGAATTGAATAAAATGCATGGTTACAACCACCTATTAGAAAAGAAGCAACAGCGGGGCCCAAAGTGGCTCCGGCCGGATGTCGTGGCGCTTGCGAAGGCGAGGCCAAGAGTTCAAGGCCAACCAACCTCAGCAACCTTACAAGCTCTCATTGATTGGCAAAAGAAAAAAAAAAAAAAGAAGAAGCAACAGAACTTACAGACTGACTTTGGGAAAGGAAGGAGGGAGGAAGAAATACAGTCCACTGATTTCTTTGGATAGTACGAGTTTTCTGATGTTTGGACAGATGCGGCAGTGCATTAGGAAAGTCGGTAAGCAACCAAGCAGGAACTGCCTCTCTATCCATGGATTTGTCTTCCAGTGGAGAAATTCTTTACTCTTCTGAAATTTTTTTTTTTTCCACACTATTAGCCAAGTGCCAGGCAGAATAGATTTAATTTCTTCTACTGCTGCTATATGTGCTAGCTTTGCAAACCAAAAATAGAACAGAATGCATTACCACACTGAGTGATCTCAGTTCATGTTACATAAATTTTGTCAACTCATTTTATTTTGAAACTATTGCATATATAATTAAAATTATTAGTTATTTTGAATAATAATTAACTCTCTTAGAATAACTCTCTTAGAGAGTTAATTATTATTCAAAAGATAGTCTGAATTAAGCATTGTTAGTAAGTGGGTATGATGCTATACATGTCATTGGTTGATTGACTCTTCAATTTATTTCATTATGCTTTTCACAGTGACTTTAGGGAATGGGAGCTATCTCTTCTATGTGTTACTTGATTTCAGTATACAGAAAATATTTTTATGTCGATGTCTATTTTCTTCTCCACCTTGCTTCCAGTTTGATATTTAAAGTACAGTTTCTTTTTTGGCTATTCACTGGATGTTGGTTTATTCATTCATTCATTGCTTCTTAAGTATGTATTATGTATCCCACACAGTTTTACCTATATCAGTAAATCACTGGTTACCAGCCAAGCATATACATCAGAATTCTCTGAAGACATCCATTTTTAATTATTTAATTTTACTTATTCATTTTTCCCCATCAATTTTGTTTTAGTTTTGAGATTTCAATTCCTGCCTTGTAAGTTACATGTAGTCCAGAGTTGTATATAATAAAAGTTTATTTCACCTAACTTTTGTTGTCTAAGATGTCTTTGGATTACAAAATTTGCTTGCTGTCATTGTATATCAGTTATATACATTGATATACTGATATTGATATTGTATATCAAATGTAATACAAATTTAAAATGGAAACCCCTTTTTTTTTCTTTTGAGATGGACTCTCACTCTGTCACGCAGGCTGGAGTTCAGTGGCATGATCTCGGCTCACTGCAACCTCTGCCTTCCAGGTTTGAGTGAATCTCCTGCCTCAGCCTCCCGAGTAGCTGTACAGGCATGTGCCACCACAGCCTGCTAGTTTTTGCATTTTTAGTAGAGATGAGGTTTCACTGTGTTAGTCAGTATGGTCTCCAACTCCTGACCTCAGATAATCTGTCCCCCTCTGCTTCCCAAAGTGCTGGGAGCCACCACACTAGGCCTGAAGCTCCTTTAAATATGTGGCCCTAAATCATTTTCTGATGTCTTTATTCCTGCATTGAGAAAGTTTTTATTTCTTCCATATTTTTATCTGTGTAGTTTTATTCATACTAAAATTATTTAGATCTCTTTCACATCAGTGATTTTTTTAAAATGAATATTTGATGTTTGTTTTGGTATGCCAAAATTTAAAAGCCTTTTTGAGAATTGCTACACTTCATTAGAGTGAAATTTGGATAGTGGTGTATAACTGTCCAATTGTAACTATGTCTAAATTTAACTATTATTGTTTTAAATGTAAATCTCAACTTTACTATATAAGAAATAAGCTGTAGATGTCTTTAAAAATACAAATGACTGGACATTCACTCTTGGCAACCTTATTTAGTAGTCTAGAGTCAAGTCTATTTATCTTTACCTTTAAAAAGTTCCTCAGAAGATGCACCGTCATAATTGATAACGATTATCTGTTGAAGTGTGCTGAGTTAATTTTTTATTCTGAAGATACGGTGTCATAAACTTTTAGAGAGGGTCTAGACCTTGGAAAGTATTTGTAGAACTCTAGAAAAGCTAAGGGACTCATCTCAGGCCTCACAACTAGACCACTACATAAGAACTCTTTTCTTTCACAGGGAAGAACTAAAAGAACCTGCTCCTTATTTAACACGTTCAGTTCCTTTGGACAACTCTTACCTTGCTCCATAACTTCATTACATTCTTCACTGATGTGTTAGGTCAGTGCTTCCTGATAGAAGCCACTGTGATCTGTGGAACACATGATGATGGGAATGCCCATTCTTAGCACCTTTTTCTACCCACTGCACACTCATCCTTTACCATTACGATAGCTGTCTATTACTGTGCTTTCCAGAAGGCAAAAAATATTAGTGTTTCTATAAGCATGTAGATCAATATATGTTAAGGTTCAGCTTAAGTGGCACTTCTTTCTCACCAACTAGACATAATCTCTTCATCTTCTGAATTCATGTAACACTTTATCTGTATCATTCCTATTTCATATTGGGCTTTAAAGTATCTTTATCAGAGTTATCTATATACACATTTGACCTCTGATACTACACGGAAAGTTTTTTAGGAAATGAGATATGATTTATCTTTTATACCTCATAGCTTCTGGCATGGTGTTTCACACTTACTATATCAGAGACGATTTATTAAGGGGACGAATGACCCTAGAAGTGAAATAGATTATATTGATAGTATGAGATACACCAATGTGTAATGAAGCAAAACTTATGGTATTCTGAAAACTTAGATTTTAGTCTTCTCTACAACTAGATAACTTGTGATGAGTCTCTTAATCGTGTGCATGCATTCTGTGTGCATGTGTTTGTGTGTATGTATCCATGGTATAGTTTTTCAGCCAGAAATTGAAAGTTTCACCTAGACCCTGAATGCTGTTTAGTTGTGCCTTTGAGGGTTCACTGTTAATTTTGTCTTCTAGTGCTCTCAAAAACTAATCCAGACTTTCAGCCTTTTCTTCAGTCCTCTGTACTATACTATTTCTATTCTGAAATGGACTTTGTAGATAATATGGGCAAGCTAGTCACTATCTTATTTGTAAGAAATAAATGAAAAGTGATTTCTTATGAAATGTTTGGGTATATTACAGTATAAAATATAACTAACCCCTTCACTTTTGGTTTGATGATTCACACCTACTACTTCACAAAGAAAACTTGGCCTGCAGGAGGAAACTCATTCACTCTACCTTTATACTTTGTCATACATTAAAAGTAGAACACTGATTACTTAAAGATTTAAGCATTAGTGTCAGGAAGGAAATAACCATACTTTATATTTGTAATTCAGAGTTTTATGTATGCATTGCATGATAAAAGTAGTATTTCTAGATCACTTTTTGGGTCAATGGCTTTTTTTGTTCTGACAGCCAAATAAAATAGATTGTTTTAAAACTACTATTGTGTTGTATTTCCTTTCCAATGCTTTTTATAGGAAAAAAGTTATTTGTAAAAAGTTTTCTGTTAATTCTTTTGAAAATGTAGCTGACAGTTCCTAAAAAAAATGAATTCATCAGTGTTTTCAAAATTCACATTAAAATATGTAAAAATATTGCTTTCATCAATTTTCAATTAAAATGTGATTATTATGCAAACTTTTATATACTTTTATAACTCAGTGTTCTATTGTTTTTAGCTACTGATGCAAATGTGAAGAATGAAAGTCTTTCATCTGTGCAGCAGCTTGGCATTAAAATGACTGTCAGGTATATTATAGGGAAATGTCTCTCTTGTATGTTTCTAGAATTTGTTTTATCTGCCTGATATGTGCTCAGTAGTGTTTAACTTAATAGCCAACTATTTTGTATACTTATAAATGCAGAGTTTATCATTCAGAAAATGACTTTGTTTTTGAGGATATTGGCACATGATTAAATTACCTCTATAGGTAAAGCAGTTACAGTTCATTGTTATTCCAGAGGCCAATTACAGTATTTTAAGCCCTCATGACTGTTTTTTTATAAAAATAACATTGTAAAAATCAGCACATGTATAGCACAATCATACTATTTTCTAGAATATGATTAATTCTGTGGTGATGAGTACCTGAAGGACAGATATGGAAGTTAAAATAAACTTATAGCAGTTTCAGTTTTTAATACTCATGTTGTAATTTTGAAAAGAAATGGATAAGCTAAGCAGTGGACTGAGAGTTAAAATGATACCTTGAAACTTCTCTTTTTTGCTTATTAAATGGAAACCTTAACATTCCCATTTTACTTATAGGGTCATCTTCAGAATCAAGTTTTAAAAAGATACATGTAAGACTTGTTTAAACAGCTGAGTAGTTTTATAGATTCACATAATGATGAAAATGACATTATTTAATAATTTGAACTTACGCGCCTGCATCACATAGGGCATATGACTCTCTTAATTATGTTTTGTGATCCTGTGCCTGCTTTTTATGCAAATATTCTATAATACCTTATTGGTAGTCTTAAACAGATGTCATAGATAATATAAGCAGCCTAGTCACATATTTTTAACTCAATATAATATCTTACTTGTAAGAAATGAACAGAAAGTGATTTATTATGAAATGTTTGAATATATTACACCATAAGATACAGCTGGCATCCAAATGTAAAATCATTGTGACTCTGGCAGCTACAAATACAGACTGATTTTTGTTTTTGTGCCTCACATACCACAGTGTGGCCATGGGTAACAAGACTTTTTAGAAAATGGTGAACAAGTATTAGTAAAGTTTCAAAAATACGAAAGTACAAAAGAAAAGATAGTACAAAAGCACTGTCTTTGAGTTGCATTGTCTGTATACTAAAAAATACAGAAGTTTTTATAAAAACAGAATAGTTTCAGATAATTATAAACAACTATTTCACCCAGTAACAAATAGGACATTTGCATGTTATTCTTCAGGACTGTCCCATGTCTAATCATCTTGCCTTCATTGTACCAGTAGTGATCCCTAGTCACTGTAACAATCAAAAATTATCCCACAAATTTCCAAAGTGGCCCCTGAGGGAAGTACCACCTCCATTTAGGACCATTAGACTATATGAACACTAAAGGTACTTCCAGACTCAACATTCGGTAAAACTATCCTGTCAACATTCCATGTTTTAGATCAAGTTCAGGAAAAATGCTTATATTCTACTTTTCATCTACAGGATATCGTTTTGTTCTCTCATCACTGTTTCATCTTCCTTTAAAGTTACCAGTATTTGCCAGATGAATATTGTGAATCCAAATATATCATAATCATCAGAAATATATATTGACAACTAATCTTTTATATGTGCTCTATATAACATAATTATGCCAAAGAAGAAATTTTAAAACATTCAATGCAAGACCTGATTTTTTTTATGTTTTGTGGACTTTTGATATAGGTATGGCAAATTCCTCAATCTCTTAAAAGATGGGGCAGAAAGTGATCTTGCCTGGGTTTTAAAGCATTGTGAGAGATTCCTGAAACAGCAGCAAACTTCCGTAAAATCTTCTCTTCATATCCTTTTTGAGTAGATCCACAATAGCTTAATTTTTTTCATGTATTTTCATGATTCTTTGATGGTATACCTTGACACATTTATAGTAAAATAGTACTTATAGCTACATTAGTGGTGTGTTATAATATATTCTTACAGTATTTTATTCCATATTTTAAATATGAATTTTATTAAATTGAGTTGTAATTATTATATTTAGTCTTATTCATTGAATCTTAAACTGAGTAAAGTCATATGTATTATGCTTGGTTATGATGGTAATTTAACAGATAACCTCAACTACGGAAAAAATGGTACTGTTGTGTTAATTATATGAACAAGTGAATTTTCACAAGAGTACTTTTTATTTGCTGTTGCCATTGACCTCCATTGTAAAAGTAGCCAAATAGTAAATTAAAATAATAATTACCTAAATGATTTATTTTCATTAAGAAAGCTTAGTTTTACTTTCCTAGCTTGTAAGTTTTAGCTACTGATGCAAATGTAAAGAATAAAAGTTTTTCATCTGTGCAGCAGCTTGGCATTAAAATGATTATGAGGTATATTATAGGGAAATATATCCTTTGTGCATTTCTAGAATTTGTCTGCCTTATGTTTGCTTAATAGTATTTAATTTAATAACCAACGATTTTGTATACATTAAATGCAGAGTTTATTATTCAAAGAATAACTTTCTTTTTGACCTCCGCTGGCCATGTAGGCAAGTAGTATATTAAAATAGTAATTATGTAAGTGATTTAATTTTCATTAACAAAGCTTAATTTTACTTTTGTGACTCGTATGTTGATTGAAGAGATGATAATGACTAAGTATTAGTAGTATCTCTTTCCTGATAAAGATCCTGAAAATGAATATTTACACAATTTTCATATTTTATCTTACAAAATATTGTAAAGTTTTCTTAACTATGTTTTTCAGTCTCCCTGCAAGGGAATTATGCTGGCCATGACTGGTTTGTATCTTCTCTGTTCATGATATTGTTGGGAGACAAAGAAAAAACATTCCAATTTCTTCATCAATTCTCCAGGCTTCTGACTTCTGCCTTCCTTTGGTTGCCGAGACTACATATTTCTGTAAGACTTCAGTCTGTTTTAAAGGAGGGTTTGAAATTTTAAGGAACATTATTCTTAAATTCACTGGGATATTATTTTATTTCTGAAGGGCTTTGTAATAAATTATATTCATTTTTCTACTTGACTGTTTTTTGACTGGATTCTCTTTGTATAGATTTGACATTTTCTCAAATACTTGGTGTCTTACCTAATAGTAACTGAATGTAAGATTTATATTAGAGACATTTTCATGAAGTAGAAACATGATAAAGAAATAAAAATTATAGTTATATTAGTTAAATTCTGCATGTAAAATGAGAACAATTTAATTGGTGTGTTGTATTGTTGCTTGGTTAGAAAGAATCTCGGGCTTATTACAGTATAAGAAAATCATTTAATAGGAAGATACTGTAACTATTTTCTACAGAAGAAGAGAATCACTCATTTTATATACATTTTGGGAATCTATACTGAGTATTTATTTAAGTATTGTATTTTAAAAGATTTTACTGTCTTATGCAATCTCATAGGTTACTTTAGAGGTAAGTACATCTCTCAGTCAGTTTATGTTTATGTTTATTTTATTTATTTGTTTATTGCCTGTTGTTAAGATCTCCAACTAGGGGAAACTGCCAGAAATATCAGCTATGCTAATATTTCTCAAACATTTTCCATGACCTGTTGCATTTTTTGACAGTCAAATTACATGGCAGTCAAGGATAAACTTGAGGGACTGGCATGTATCTATGTGGTGATGAAAATAATCTTTAGGTGTTTTTTATAATATATATTTGTGATAAAATAAAATCAGTTCATCATGGAATACATTAAATATTAAAATGTTATAATGTTATGCTCAAAATAGCTATATGCAATTACTTAACAAGATCATCTAATTCTTGTTCTTCACATAATGAGAAATTTTCCTTCCATGAACAGAGGGAAACAAATGGCAAAAAAAACATGTATACTGGTTTTCTCCAGTCAATGGAACTCTTTTCCTGCTGTTAACCAGAATTTGAGTAATCCTATTCCTTTAAACTGTACTTAAAGATTAAAAAAAAAAAAACAGCATTTTCACTCTTATTTTCAAATGTAATGTTGAAAATCTTGTCATAATGGGTACGGATTTTATGTCCGATCATTCATTCTTCTGTCAGATATTTTAAAAAGTAATATCTACATTCTAATAGTCTTAACAGTTCTGCCTTTAGTGATCATATTATGACACCATCTAAACATCACCAGTGAATCATGTTGACCCATAATTTTCTAAACTTGCATTTCTACTTTGAGCCTATAAAACTTTAAATAGTACATTATTTTTTCATAACATTGATAATCTTGTGTTGTGTTAGCATTTCTTTTTTTAGAACTGGAAACAAGCAGGACTCTAGCAATTTGAATCTTATTTGACTTGCCGTTTTGATAGCTTCACTGAATATGAAATATATGAGTGGAAGGGAGTGACACATTATTGGCCCAGGGTTTTCAGAATGATCTCTTGATGTAAAGCTTGATACCTTTCTACTGATGCAGCTATACTGTCAGGGAAGACTTATGCAGTACCTTCCATAGCATCATTTTTCTTTTCAAATACAAATATATCAACGTTAATGTGTTATTACCAGTAGTTTGTTTTGATGCTTCTTTTTAAAACAAATGGCATGCTGTTAAGATTCCTCAGCAGGAATCCATCTGGAACTGTTAGCTAAGTGCTGCTTCTAATATTTTACATTTATACGGCACTATACATGTTTTTGAGTAACAGTCTTTTGAATTGATATTTTCCCTATGTCACTTGACTTGATAGTGCATTCAGTAAGTCTTAATATATTATTTAAAAGTGATACCTTTTCTATTTTATTTGTTCCATTGCCTAAACATTGTGGTGATATTTTCTATGCAACTTAATAAAATGAGCAAATCTGCAACATGGTGACAGACACTTTGGCTTTAGCTGTTGATAGTACAAACTTGTCTGCCTTCTTTAGCTAACCTCACATTATTGTAATCAACCTAAAAAAAACCTAAAAAAAAAAACCTGTTTCCTCAATCTCACGTACCCCAACCTCATTACCTTGTTCTATTTTTCACCTTTTTTATAGCCTATATTAAATTCTGATATTTATTTATTTATCTATACACTTCATGTAAGTTCTTTGAGGACAGAGTTTTCTGTTTTGTTCATAGGTGTGTCCCAAACTACATGGCTTATAGTAATCACTCAGTAAATGTGCATTGAATGTGTAAGTTAATATTTTAATAGAAATATATAATGACCTGGAAGCTTTTATTACTTGAGAAAATGTCTTTGAAAGATACTAGATCCCCTGCCTTCATAAGAATATTGTAAACAAAAGACTTTAAAAAGGTTTTTAAAAAATACGGCTTAGGATAAGCAAAATAGGAAGTAATGAAACATTAATTTGAAGTTCTTAAAATTTTATAAACTGTGACTATATTACTCATATGAGATAAAAATAGTCTGAAAAATTATCCTGTGATGTCATTTACACCAGAAGAACCCTTTAGTGTATTGATTTAATTAAATTATCTTCAATTATTTTTTGCTACTAAGAAAAAACTTTCTAAATGATAAATAGTTACTCTTTATGGAGTTTCATCAAGAATCAAAGTTTGGCCAGTTAATATTGAAGCCATTAATAAAATGATATATTATGAAAAATCAGGAAGTTATTTTCATAGTAGAAATACCTAATTTCAAAGAATAAATAGAAGTAATGATGATAAATTTTCTCTATGTAGAAACATATGAAAAAGGAAAACTAATTAAACCGAAATAAACCAGAGTATTTTACATGTACATACAAACAAAACTCCACTGGTGATAAATTAGGCTAAAGTAATACTCAAATGAAGTAGTATAGTTCAGCCAGGTCATGGGTTAGTTATAATATAGGGTCACCACTACAGAAGCCCTCCCGTTCTCTTCTTGAAATAACAGTTACCTAGTTCAGAAAGTTTATGGAGTTAATTCAAATATGAATTTACATTTAAATTTTACAATCATTAGAATGGCATGACAGACTTGTAACCTATTTGTAGGGCATCAACAAAAGTAAGTCACGTGACCATTTGTAGGAAAGAGGTCTAGTGTCAAACCCCTTCCCTTTCTTATATGTGAATATTTGACTATGAGTCTTAATCATATTTGCAGATTCGGTTTTCCCATTTTTTTTTTCTGAGAAGAGAGATTGATGTTATATAGAATTATAGAATCAAAGTTTTGAAAAATCTTCAAAATTTTCTGTTTACCCCTGTGCATGATGCACAAGTTAACTACAACATTGCTGTAAAGCATGGCCCATCTTTTACCCATAGAGTCTCAAAGATGGAGAACTAGACAGGACCATTAAAAAAAGACCATTTTTAAAATGGGGTCTTTCTATTTAATTTTCATAGCAATATAGAACTAGTTTTTTTTTTCTTGTATCAGGAATAAAATGACTCATCCAAACACCTATAATGGAAGAAAAAAAAAACTAAGACTGCTATGTTTTATTTTTAAGCATAAATTTTTTTATTATTAATCACTAAAGTAACATACAGTATTCTAAATAGTGTTATATTGTAAAGTCCTTGCTTCATGTTATATCACTTTCTAGGCTGTCCAAAGCCAATGTTGTTGTAGACATTTTTTTGCACGTTGTCTTATCATAGTTTATATATTAGATTATTAATTAGATGATGCTAAATGCTGTTGTCCTGCATAGGTTCCATTAATCCTATATTCTGAATGATAAAGAGTTACTGTTCCTTCAGAAAGTGGTGACTAAACAAATTACATCAAAATACTATAAGTGTAATAAACAATTTATCATTTGATGATTCAGAAGACCTCATGTTATATTCTTTTGACTCAGAGCTGTCACTATTGATCCGATTTTATGAACAATGTTTATTGTAAAGTAGAGGCATGAAATGGTAATTAATAGACCAACTAATAAAACTTTATATAAGTGAGCTTACTGTAAGACAAAAAGAAAAGACACTAATGATTGCATACTGTGCAATCTGTGTGTGCCATCATTAGCCTCTTTTCCTTTTTGTCATTGAGGCAATAATATGTTGAGCAACTATTCTTTGCTAGGCTTGGTATCAGGAGCTGTGTTACCACAAAGTATAGCAAAATTTCTTCCAACAGAGTCTAATTTATCAGAGTAGAAGAACTCTTACCTCAAGTTAGGGAGTCCCTTATGTAACAATGACTTATGTTCTTTGAAAATGTAATTAATAAATCTATTGTCTTTATCTCTTAATGGACCTACTCTAAAGGTATTTCCAATGCAGCCTAGAAATGATACTCTAGATGAATCATTTCTATACATAGAACTCTTGTACTACTATTAGACATGTATTCAGAAAGTTATTATCTAAGTTTGCGTGGAAAAGCTAAAATACATTTATGAGTTGATTTTTTGTTTTCATATATGCTTATTAGATTTACTAATTATGCACATGGCCATTAGTGAAACATTGCAATAGTGAAATATTACAATATTTATTAGTTAATATATTAGTGAAATATTGCAATATTTCACAAAGAAGATAAATCAATGGATACTAATTCAGTCCATATTGTTATTTTAATGATTCATTAAAAAGTTTTCTTTTTGTCCCACATATCAATATAAAGTTGGCTACAAGATGTCCATTTACTGTATATGTCTTCATTCATTAATGAACAAAAATAATATTTTTTCAAGTACTGTTAGCTATCTCCTGGAGAACCCTTCATAAATGTACATTTACATAAATATATATATTTCTACAAATATATGTTTCTGTATTGTGCAATAATAAATTATTTATGATGATGAATGATAAAACAGAAAACTCACTGTAAATTAACTTGCTGATTTCAGAAAGTTTAGTGTATAACTCAAACCTAAATTCTTAAAAGCACCTAGCATCAGCAATAAGGCTTTAAAGAAATCTTCCATATTTTAACCCATATAATTGCTATGAGTTTGTTTTAATTTAAAATATTAATTTTATTTTATTTAAAAAGTTTGAAAATAAGATTTGACCAATAAAAGCAAGAAGATAAGATGCCTTTTTGGCAGTCTTTTAATTAATTAAATCTTCAGATCTAATTTGATTAACAATTTTTATTGATATAATTGCTAGCTGAACAGTTTTTTTTACACAAAATTTTATCTTCCAGTTTATTATTCTTTGTTAAAAAACAATTATGGGTATATTTCGAGTTAATAATAATACCTAGTACAACATTATTGATCATTTGCAATGATAAATTGTGCTTAACCAAATTGAAAAATAAGCAATATGTTTATAAATATTTATGTGTATATATTTACATATATATGTACTATATATAAATGTAAGTATCAATATAAAATAATATAAAAATAAACATAAATTTTGTAGAAAATAATTATCTTGATAGGAATGCCTTGTGCACTTCTTTCCTAGTTTTAGAGACCAGTTTCTTCCATCATTCCCAATTTGGATTATTATTAATTCAGAATCAGATTTAGATTAATATCAACATAGTAAAAGGGACAATGCAAATATCTTCAGGAGCTGACAAAGCTAAAATCTTTTGACATTATAGAATCATTGGCCAAAGCCGAGAATGTTAAGTATATTCTAATATACTTAGTATTAAAATGTAAAGTATTACTCATGTACTCATACCTGTATTTATTCTTTCAGCCTTCCTCATCTTTTCACAAGGATTTAAGTTGCCCAAATTACAAAGTATTAATTTTATTCCTCATTCTTGGAAGGTATATAAAACTGCCTTTATCAAAACAACTTCTTTTTGGGGCCCACAGTGGCTCCGGCCTGATGTCGTGGCACTTGCGAAGGCGAGGCCATGAGTTCAAGGCCAACCTGAGCAACCTTACAAGCTCTCATTGATTGGCAAAAAACAAAACAAAACAACAACAACAAAAAACTTCTTCTTTTTAACACTGTTTAGCATTCTGAATTTTAAATTTACATGATTACAATATTTACAGTAATTTGTATGACACCACATTAATTTTGAAGCAGGAATTTACAGCAAAAGGAAAATATTTAGGTATGTTGTATTACTTTAAATTATCTGTATATTTATTATTTAATGTTTCTCTTTTATGCAGAGTTACCTTCCTACTGACACTGTCAAATCTGGCATTCATCCAGTGTATTTTTGCTGCACCCATTATGTTGAAATGCTACTGAAGACTGAGTTGCCTCTTGTGTTTTCAGCTTTTCACATGTCTGGTTTTGCACCATCACAGGTAATCCATAAGGGAGTAGCATTTCTTCAACTCCTATATCTCAGTGTCTTCAAATAAAACTGTGTTCTTATCAAATAATGAACTACACTTAAATGAATAAAAGTGTTTATTTAAATCCTCAAACTGGCTTTCCTCCCCTCCCCAGGCCTGTTACAATATAAGTTTGCTTTATAATGCTTTCATGCATTCACAGAATGTCAGCTATTCAGGGTATCGACTTTCTGAAAATCTGTATGATATGCAGGCTTTTTAATGGAGATGGTAATACTTACTTCATAATACCAGTGATTAACGGAGGTAACAGAGGACGAGAATTCTTAACAGTATTGTCTTATATATGAGGTACTGTGGATACTGTGTCTTATGTAACAAAAAATCCCAGCGATTAACCTGTGTGCCTCAGCCTTAGTTTCTACTTTTGAGATCCAGGAAGACTTAATTTTTTTTTCCTAGGGCCTCAAGTTACACAGTGTACAACCTCTGTGGTCATATGTAGTAGTAGCTACAGGTGCCTCCCTTCTGTGCATAGCCAGTCCTTCGTGGGGGGAGATGTTGTTCATTGTTGCTTCACTATGTTATAATCAGGCTAAAATTAATATTTTAGGGTTTAAACCTTCATCTATCTGTCTTTAGAATTAAATCTTTAGGTCAAAGTTTGAGACAGCAGAAATACTTAAAGTTATAACTATTAACAGTTTTAAGGCCCATTACTCATATTATCAAATGAATTTGATTTATTCACCTAACAGAAATAAAGACTGTCTATTCTTCATGTTTGGGTATTTGGCTTTTTCTAAACTAATCACTAATTTAATAGGTGAAAATGGTTACCCTCTTTAAAATTTTGTGTTTCTTTGAACATTAGTAAGTTTTGATGATATGTCCATAATTTTGTAAACTAATTGAATCTCATTAATTCCCCACCTATCTTAGAGTGTTTCTTATTGATTCGTAGATATTTTAAAATAGCATAAACTTTCCAAATCTCTTCAATTTCTAAATTATATTTTACTTATTGTAACTTTGTATTATGTCTTAATGTTGAGTAAAAATAAGCCTGTCATTTACTTTCCACCTTCCCTCTAAAAAGTTAATTAACTTATTTCTGTGTGTACTACATATACTTTAAAATGACTTTGCTCAATTTAAACTGGGCATTTAAATTTGGATCAGACTTAGATTGCTATTATGTTAAATGAGAAAAATTACGTTATTATACTCAGCCTATCTAGGAAGATAGTAAGTTTTTCCATTCATTTGCTCTGTATCATGTTTAGTAAAACCGTATTTTTTTCCACATGGATATGGAACATTTCTCATTACAGATATTGCTAGTGAGTATAGCTTGAGATCTCTGTTTCAATTTTATTTTCTCTTTGGTAATAGTTAATAATTAGTAAATATATATCTTTTTATATTCATAGTCATATTTTTTCTAGACTTGTGTTGATTTACTTATGTTCTCTATCTTTGTAATATTAATGGACTTTGTGTTTATTTATATTAAATTATTTAGTTCTTCAAAATAATTCTATGTAATAATTGTTTATATGTTTTAGACTTGAATTATTGAGAAATTATCCAGCATCTTATCGTTAAGTAACGTCTATTAGAGATAATTATTCTACATCAATGCTATAGAAGCATTTTTCTAGTCTTGGTTTCTAAAATATTGAATTTGGTTTCATTTCTTTTACTTAAATTATAATGTTGAATTTCATCAATATCTTTTATGATTAAGCTTATCTTGACTGTGGGACTTGTTTGATATTTTTATGTGGTACAGTAATAGATTTCTTAATGGTAAACTATCCTTGCATTCCTTTAGATTTATCCTACTGAGTTTTTTCCCTCTTAATTAGACAGTAGTTTTTCTTGACATAACTGTATGGGCTTTTATATTTATTTTGAAGAGATGTTATATCATTTACTAAATTTACTTGCATGAGGTTATTCTTCCTATTTTTAACCTTTAAGGTTAATAAGAAATTTAAATATAGCAAGGAATTGCTTGTAGTGGAAAGGAATGGTCTTCCTTGTTCAATTTTTGCTGTTGCTATATGTACCTAAAACACTTTTTAGAACTTTGAGTCACAAATTTTTTTAAAGTCTTGTTGGAGGCAGTTGCTTAAATATTTTCTATATGGTCAATGATCAATTGTTTCTATTCTAAAAAGCTCAACTGGGAGCAGTATGTTCCTGAGAGTTTCTTTTTGCTTCTGTAATCTACATAAGTGTGATGTGTATTTTTTTAAATCTACATTAGTGTATGTGTAAAGCATCCAATAATTTATAAATCTCTAGCATATACTCTTTAATCTACGTTAGCATAATATGTATTTTTTAATCTACAATAATGTATGTGTAAAGCATCCACTAATTTATAAATCTCTAACATGTACTCTAATTTAAAACTGGACCGACAAAGACCATAGGAAAACTTTGCAATACCTCAAGGCCTGCTTTATCACTTCAGTGATTAAAACGAGAATATTCATCTAGTAATAGGATATATCTTTATCAGTTATATGTATTTTTTGTTAATTTGAAAGTGCATACAAATAGCAGATTTATTTAATAACAACCACTACATTATTTTGAAACAGTAATGCTATTCTTTCTCTTTCTGTACAAATGTCCTTTTAATGGCTCCCCACGTGAGCTAATCTGCCTTTAGAAGCCGTATCATTGATCTGTTGATATTATTTACCATTTTATTGCTAATTATAAAATATGAAAACAGTTTTTAAGTAACTAAATAGGTATATGTGATTAAGTAATTATTTGGATACAAATTTCATATTTCATAGCTTGTTCATTTTGATCTAATTAGGAGCAGTGCTTTTTGAAGTTGTGTATTTTTAGGCACTAAGGGATTGGTTGATTAGTGAAGGGTTTTTGGACAGATTGCTAAATGAAATACACAGATCTCTAAAGTAAAAATAAGCTCAACTAGAGTACAAAAAATTAAATGTAGTAAGCAATCCATATTTGTTGTAGAGTTTCCTTTAGTAGTAACTGAGTTTGGGAAGAAAATAGAAGATTGAATATATATTCTTTTTAAATGAGTAACGGAAAATCACGTATTCTAATTAACTTTTTGACCATTTTTATCTTCTGTTAAAAAAAGTTTTTACTGTATTTTGTTCATTTTCCTGGCTTAAGAAGTACCATGTGTCATTAATGAGTCATCTCTTATAATTCCTTAGAGTCGCTATCCTGCATATCATTGATTATTGTCAACAATTAGGTTAACACAGACAATCCTCTGGATATAAAGGCTAAAAACGTGCTGGGTTTTTCTCATTTGCTGTTTTTCCCCCCTATTATGAAAGCAGGATAATAAAAAACTTTTCCATTTTTTTTTGTGACACAGTGCTTTTTGAAAATGTAAAATTATACAAATGCAAGTCAGGACCTGAAGGCTGGGAAGGGCCTTTGTTCAGAGTCAGATGTGTAAATGTGTCTTTACAAATGTGTAGGCCTTCTCTCTCCTCATATTGTGGACGTTGTTCCTTGAAAAGAAACCTTCTCCCTTTCTGTGAGTTATTTTTGCTTGTCGGTACTTATTATTTAATATGTGTCCAAATAGAAGCATCCTGGGTCTTCTACAAGTAGATGATTCTGCTTTGTGTTTGTATACTGCTTCTGTACCCCTCTTTTAGTAGAAACACATGTCTTACTTTGTGGAATCATTATTTGTATTTTTTACCTTGCTCTTATTAGTTGAAGATCTTTGACGGTATGGATGTATGTGACTCACTTCAGGTCCCTTGAGTTTCTGACACAATGTTTTGCCTGGAAAGGAAACAAAAACAGTCTTAGGTTTATCATGTTGCTTCATAATATAAAGAGTGGTTCCTTTTTTGTTTAAAATTTTAACCTTTATTGTGTAACAGATGGAGAAATTCAGGATCAATGAAGTGAATTGACTTATGGAGGTCATTCAGATAGTGTAAGGACTTGAAACCACTTTTATTCCAAAGTCAGTTTTCTTCCTGACTCTTTATTGATACTCTTTCTATGATGAAAGCAAATGAAGCCAGAGGACTTGTTAAAAATAGTGTATTTGAATCAGAAAATTTTATCATTTAGAAATCATACCTATTTTGGCTTAATCGAGTGTCTGTAGGTAATTTTTTCAACCAAACTTTTTTGACTTAATGTTCTAATGAGAGTTTGAAGATTGTTTTTTAATTCTATTTACAAGGGGGAAAAATTCACCTCACATAAAATAATGTGCTTTTCAGTGTGACATCTTAATGTCCTTTGGCATAATCTTAAGTATGGTTCAAGAACAAAATTGCCTAGGAAAGCTGTGGTAGATTTTAATGCATATTGTGCAAGTGATCTTCCTTTCTAACAAGCCTAAAAAGCAATTCAGATGTCTTTTAAAGTGTAATTAATTCTACACTATGCATGGAATGGTGGTTTACCACAAAACAAAATTAGCTTTTTTTCACTTTCTATAAGCGCATTTTATAACTATTGTTGATAACTTTTTTTTCCAGTGAATAAAAAGACTCAACTGATGGGTTTTGAAAATATAATAATGTATTTTTGAGACTTATATAAGGTAATTTGTCATTTTCTGGCAGAATTACATGTCCATTTACCCTTTAACCCAGCAATCTCTTTTGTAGAGCTCTATCTGAGGAATACACTGGAAAAAATTTGAAAATACATATGCACAAATATGTTTTAGTGGTACTGTTTATAATATCAAAAAACTAGAAACAGTGCAAATGTCCATGAATAGGGTCTTGGTTGAATAAATTGTGGTTTGCCTACAATGGAATACATGCAGTTGGAGGAAACATCTTTCATAGGAAAAAGGGACAGAGGAAAGGGGGGGGCACTTATGGGGGAAGGTAACTTACGAGACTTATCAGTCAATCAAAATTTGCAATTGTCTAGTTCATGTGCTATTCTACCTTCCTTTATATTTTGAAAAAATTTCAGAATAATTTTTAAAAAACTACATCATGTCTGTTTGGAAACATAATATTTCCTTCTTCTTATTAGAATTCTAGATTATCAGTTGATAATCAGACCATTATAAAAATATACAAGTGGGCCAGGCACGGTGGTTCACGCCAGTAATCCTAGCATTTCGGGAGGCTGAGTTAGGAGGATCATGAGAGATCAAGACCATCCTGGTCAACATGGTGAAACCTCGTCTCTACTAAAAATACTAAAATTAGCTGTGTGTGGTGGTGCGCACCTGTAGTCCCAGCTACTCAAGAAGCTGAGGCATGAGAATCACCTGAACCCAGGAGGCAGAGGTTGCTGTGAGCTGAGATTGCACTACTACACTCCAGTCTGAGTAATGAAGTGAGACTCTGTCTCAAAAAAAAAAAAAAAAAATACCGAAGTTACTTGCTCAGAAATTAAAATCTATGACTCAGCATTTTTCCAGGGATATGGTGTTTTGGAATTCTGAAGTACTTGCAAATAGAGTAACAGCCAGTATAATTTCTACCAAGCCAAGAGGGTCATATGTTTAAAAAGGATGTCTCCCCTTTAAGTGTAAACTCTGTGAAACAGTCTTTTTTTTATGTAAAAATAATAATATTTCCTTGTACGTATTAGGTACTCAATAAATATTTATTAAATAGTAACATCTGTACCTTTGTTATAACATTTATGTAGCACTTTTATAAGTACTTTCAGTTACAGTCTCACATTTTTCCTCCTCAATACTTCCCATGTGATGGAAAAAAATACATATTATATCAATTTAATGGAAGAAAAATACAGTGTACAGAAACAATGCTTGAATGTAATGTATATAAATGCCAAAAAATTACAACTGCATTAGAAACTATGTATAATAGTGGACAGAAGCTGAGACCCCACATCTTTATCAACTTGCCATTCACTCCTGAAACTAGCAATTGAATGGGAACTGCTTTCTCTAGCTTTGAGGATCATTTGTATTTATTTTCATTCTTGAATTGTTTCTCCTTCATCTATCCAGAGACTCTAGGTTTTCATTAACACAGCATGGCTTTAAGTTGATTGGCATTGATAGCTGTAGCAAAGAACAAAGAGAATCTTGGCAGAACGGCAACAGGCAATTAGAGAATTGCTTCTAGTCAAAGTACTACTGACTTCTTCAGTCTCACTAGTCAAGAGGGAACAGGAGATATTTCTTCCTCGTCCACTAGAGCCATATTGCAGGGATTTGTTGGGATGAGTGGCAGTGGAGATTTGGTAATGTACTCTGCATGCCAGCCTACATTCTATGTTGAAATTTGGGAGATGCATCCTATTAATGCAAAGTGAACCATAAAGGTAGGACCAATGAGTATTTAATATATAATGCCTGTTGACAAATGTTGGGCATTCATAGATATGTTCTGTTTTGAGTTAAAACTTACGGGCTCTGTGGAAAGATTTTGGAACACAACAGGAGGGGAACATTATAATTGTAAAGGAAAATCTTACACCTCAGAACAGAATTAGTAGCCTTATTAAAGGTAAATAATTGATATGAGTAATAATGTCTGGAAAACAAAAATTCAGTAATACCCTCTTGTACAGGCTAAATTGTGTCTCCCCAAAACTCACCTGTTGAAGGCCTAACCCCAGTACTTCAGAAAGTGACTATATTTGATTAAGGCCTTTAAAGAAGTAATTAAGTTAAAATGAGTTCATTAACTTGGACCTAATCCAATATGGCGGGTGTCATTATTAAACAGGAAATTCGGACGCAGCCATGTACTAAGGGAAGCCCATGTGAAGACATAGGGAAAAGACAACCATCTCTGAGCCTCAGAGAGGCATCAGAAGAAACCAGCGCTGCCAACGGCTTGATATTGGATTTGTCCAGAATAGTGAAAAACAATTTTTTATTATTTTAGGTCTTCCACCTGTGGTTCTTTGTTATATCAGCCCTACCAAACTAATGCATGTTAGTTTGTTCAAGTCAGTTAAAAGCAAGATCAGCATGCCAAAAAGTTGAATCAAGGATTAAAAAAACAACTGTTAGAACCTATTCAAGAATATATTTTTAGAATAACAAAATGATGGAACACAAAAGGAAAATTTATATTTCTGTATTCTCTTTACCTATGAGAAATTGAGATAAGCCATTAAATCTCTTTCCTTTTCTTCCCCACATCCCCCCAAAAAACATAAAACTAAAGGAGAAGAGATGTTTACTAAGGGGAATCTTTATTTGAAAGTAAAGTAATTTGTAAATCATAAATGAAAATATTGGAAAGTAATTGTGTTAGTTTCTTATGACTATAGTAACAAAGTACCATGAACTTGGTGGTTAAAAGAACAGAAATTTATTTTCTCACCGTTCTGGAAGCCAAAGGCCATAATCAAAGTATTAACAAGACTATGTTCACTCCGTAGGTAAAGAAAGAAGTGTTACTTACCTCTCTCCTGGTTTCTAGTAGCCTTTAGAATCTTGGCTTGCAGATACATATTGCTACTTCACATGATGTTCTCCGTTTGTGTCTTTTCATTGCCTTCTTTTTGTGTGCCTGTCTTTGTGACTGTATTTCCCTTTCCTTTAAAGACACCAGTCATATTGGATTAGGGCTCACCATAATGACCTCATTTTAACCTGATTATGTCTGTAAAGACCCTGTTTTCAAATAAAGTCAGATTCTGAGATTGTAGGGATTAGGGCTCTGATATATCTTTTGAGGGGGACTCAACTTTACCCATTATGGGTAATATTCATTGATGTATCAAAATGTTACCAATATTTATAATCTCTCTGTTAATTGTTATTGTTTTTTCCTTAAACTTTTCAGTTTTCCACCGTGGGCATACATTGCTTTTATAATTTGAACAAATGTTATTCAAAAAATTAAGAGGAAAAAATTATTTTTGTAAAAGTCTGATTTTTGAAATATTCTCTGCATTAGCTCCCAGTTTTTATGTTACGTAATTCTGTTTGGTTTAAATTGTTTTCTGATTCAGGAAGAGTCCATTTGCATTAATGTAACATTTTGCAATCTGTCATCTGCATAATTATACATCTGTGATTGTAGGTAGGATAGAAAAAAACTCCCATGTCTGAATTAAAATAGTCTCTTAGCATTTGTTATCTGTAGAGAGCAGATTGGTATTTTGGGTAAGAGGAGGACAATGTGAATAAAGAAGGCATTCAGTGATAGGTACATGAGCAATATGAACATTATCAGTTACCCTTAAGGCCTGAATTCCAAGACCATGAAAGGTTTTTTTGCAACTGAAGCAAATAGGTGAAGCATCCTTGTTAGTCATGTATGAAGAATGTGTTTGTATTTCAATTAAATGCTAAGCTTTTCATTATTTTTGTATGAGTTATTGGTTAATGTTTTTTAAAAGTCAAATGTGGTTTTAGAAGTTTTTAAATGAACTTACTTTTTTTTTTTTTTCCAAAGATTTGCCTGCAATGGATAACCCAGTGTTTTTGGAATTATTTAGATTGGATAGAAATATGCCATTATATTGCTACTTGTGTTTTCCTTGGTCCTGATTATCAAGTGTATATCTGTATAGCTATATTCAAACATTTACAAGAAGACATTCTACAGCACACTCAGACTCAGGATCTGCAAGTTTTCTTAAAAGTAAGTATGTTTATATAGAGAAAAATGTTGAGTTAATAGCTAACTTTGGTTGCTTAATATTAGATACTTTTCTAGGCACTCATCCAATCCTAAAAACCAGTGCTTTAAGATAGGTACTATTATCCCCATTTTAGAGATGAGTAAATTGAGGCATAGAGTTATGTTGCCCCAAATGGTGTAGCTAAAGTGGAACTGGGATACGAAATAAGCTGTCTGGATCCAACACTTTACTTCTAACCCATGTGCTGTGCCAAAAAAGAAATATTTAAAAAATATTCCTATGGGTTATTTGGTCAATAAAAGTTTAATTTATTGTGTGAGTACAGAGGTTGGATACTTTGTAAACATATTTAATATATTAAGAATTTCCTATGCTTTTATATTTTTATAATATTTTTCTAAACATCTATGTTTATAAAAGATTTTTATGAAAGGCTATTTTATCATAGCACTCGTTTTAAAACGTTAACACCAAATACGTTACTATTTTTAAACAAGATAGAGTTACTTTGTCAATTACAATAATGTGACTTTGGAAGCTGGGGACTTTAGAAAGTCCATGAGATATAAATACATCCCAGTGTGCATTTCTTGGTGGAAATCTGGCTATTTGTTTAAAGTTAAAAATCTTCGAACTTAAAATGTTTTCTTATCTTTACTACCTTTGCCATCCCACAGGAATACATATGAAAACAACATTCATCATTTGCTAGGCTTTCTCTAGGTCAACAGACAGTTTCTATGTAAATTAAATTACCATTAAGTACTTGCCACGGTTATTTTCCATTTAACAATGTTTTTCTTTAAATAAATGCCATTGATTATTTAAGATTAACAAATTATTAAGAATTTTTATTTCATAAATTCTGAATTCAAAAGGTTTTAAACTTTCAATATATATCACTAAAAGTATAATCTTAGAAACATTCTTAATGAAAAAGTATGGTGAGACAAATGATTACATATTGTAGAAGAAAAGTTAAGATAGAAAAATAAAAGATGCTCTCTAAGAGGTAATTTGGAATACAGGAAGTATTAAGCAAATTGAAATTATGTTGAATATAAAATTTAGGTTTATTTTCAGTAAGAAACATTTTCATCATCTATAATGGTCAGTTATAGGAATTTCAGAGTCTGAAATTTTCCTGTACTCATATCTGTCTGAATATCCCCCTAACCTGTAATTCTCCAACAGATCTTATCCCACTTTAGTTTATCTTACAATTTTCATTACCATCTGAAATTATTTTATATGTGTTTTTGTCTGTCTTCCCTGGTAAAATGTGTAAGCTCTATAAGGACTGTGACTTGGCCTATTTTGTTTACTGATGTATTTTCAACAATATGTCAGACAGTACCTGGCACGTAGTAGGTATTTAATACATATTTGTTGATAGTGTAAGGAAATAATGTAAATAAATTAAAGGGAAAGAGAATAAACTTCATTTTATTCACATCAAATAACAAACATTACTAAATTCTTTAAAAGCTTACCACTTATTTTTCTTCCTATCAAAAGAGTGTCTTTATATTTCATCGTCTTTACATTTGATTAGTGCTGATTTATAGTTTCTCTCTCTTTTGACTATTTGCAGGAAAAATTATAACAGAGTTTGTAAATGATAACCTCTTTAAATGTGTCCCAAACCGTTCTCCATTGTGTTTTCGGCATAATACCATCTATTTAAAACTAGAGGATTTTAAATGGGGGGAGGAGATTATGACCTAAGTCTCTGTTAAATTACTAAAATTTGAACGGTGTTGGTTTAAAGCTAAACTAAAAACATGTAGGCAAGGAATTAATTTTAGCATGTGTCCTAGAACTAACCTTACTTTTTACCCTTGTTGTTTTCATTTATCTGAGAGATTAAGAAAAATGTTTTTTCGATTGATACCATGACTTTACTTTTTTTGTTGTTTTATTTTCAGTGGGTAGGTGTCAAAATTCACTGTTCTCTTTTAATGGGCATTCATTTATCCTGTGAGATAAACTCTGCTATAGTTTATTTAAATATATATTTACACATCTTTTTAATTACTTCATTTGGCCCTGAAATAGTCTGTTTTCTACAATGTGTATATATATATACTTTGTACATGTACAGTATTTTTCACTTATTCATGTAATACTAATAATGAAGTATTGATTAATGAATTGATTTTATTTTGCCTACCCTAGAAACATGCCCTGTCAAAAATAGGCACATGATTTAGGAATTCCTCATTCAACTGTAGCTATAGAGATTGAACCTTGGAAATTATGTTTTACACTTTTTTATTCAAAATCTCAGATTTGTACAAAGGGAGAAAAGACTTATCAGTAATTCTTCATATAGGCAGGGTGCAGTGGCTCACACCTGTAATCCCAGCATCTTGGGAGGCCAAAGTGAGTGGAGAGCTTGAACCCAGGAGTTTGAGATCGGCCTGGCAACATGGCAAAATCCCATCTCTACCAAAAAAAAAAGTGCAAAAATTAGCTGGGTGTTGTGGCATGCACCTGTAGGCCCAGCTGCTGAGGAGGCTGAAGTGGGAGGATCAACTGAACCCAGGAGGTCGAGGCAATAGTGAGCCATGATCATACCACTGCAATCCAGCCTGGGCGGCAGAACAAAACCCTGTCTTGCATGCCATAATAAGATTATTGTATAGATCATTTAATCACATTATTCCCTGGCTCTACATATTTCATAATGATTGCTTCCAAGAAGAATGAAGATAAAGTAGAACAAGAGACTTTTACTTTTCATTGTATATATTTATGGGGGGGAATAATCTCATACTTCTTTTAACATAAAACTATTTTTAAGATGAAATCGAATAATTATATAAAAATAAATAGATCAATACTCTGACTGTTATAAATGAGGTCAAATAATTGGGCCTAATTAAATTCATTTTCAAAATATTGAAAACCACAAATATGTTATGCTTTCAGTTATTATCAGTTATCTTGAGAAACTGAAGATAAGCAATTCTTTTCCTGATTTAAGTTTCATATATTGAGAGAAAGTAACGTGATAAAAGCATTATTTTAGAAATAAAAATCTTTGTGCAGTTTTAAATATTGAGAAAATATCAGCCCATTTGTAGTCATTTTGGTTTAGATTCAAGATTTTTAAATCTGGCAATTAAGAGTATAGACTCATTGCCTACAATTCTAATAGCTCACTAAAGAGTTCTTCATGATTCTAAATCAATATATTAAAAAGATGAGTTAGAATTACTTAGATCAGAAGATAGTATGAACACTAACAGGCAGAACAGGCTTATGGGGGAAAGAAAAACTTGTTTTTGCTCTTTAGATTGAACTACTGAAATATTAGATTAGATGAATGCCATGGGTTTAAGTTGATATCAGCAAAATACTGTCTGATTGTTGCACAGTATCCCTGTAGACACACAAGAATGTAGGCTGGATATTAGAGCAGTTAAGTGCATCATTTTCACACTGTGGTGATTAATGGACTAGTACTGAGCTAGAAGGCAGCCTCTGAAGATCACTGAACAAACAGCTCAGTCCTTGAACCCAGAATTCTGAACATTTTTATCTGTGACGGATGATGGTTCAGAAAGTCTAGATATTATAATTCCAAGGAGAAAAACATCCAACAAAGTAAATTTTCTGTAATATCTCAGCAAGCTAGAGAGTCTTAACTTCATTCTTTCTTCCTTCTTTCGACTCATCTGTAGCGCACGTGCACACACACACACGCAGGTTTAGTGACAGTTTAGTTTAATAATAGTTCGTATGTAGATGTCCTAGTGTTTTAGCTAACTGTATTGTATTTCTCTCTAACATGCTAATAGGCTGTCAGCAATCTTGGCTTTAGTTTGTGAATTCAACGTGAGGACAAACTTCACTGAAATACCAACCTAGAAAAAGATTGCCTTTCTGTAAAAATCAGGCTCTGAAGTTTCCAAATACTTAATTAAAATGCTTCAACTAAATCTTGCGTATTATGACAAAATGAATTTATAATTATGAAAAAAATCAGATTAATTTCAACCCAATCAGTAAATTGTCAGGAGGGATTTTTTGTTGGTGCCATTGCAGATGCTATTACCAGAGGATGTTGACAGAGTAAGGAATGAAGATCAGACTGAGAAAATCTGATTGAATACTAAGATTTTATAAGATAAACGTATATATAATAGTAAAAACAGTTCACCATCTGAGCAAGTATGTTAAAGGTATTTAGCACAGTGTCAACTGTGTTTTGCAGATATGTTTTCTGCATTGTCCTTGTATCACTTGCTTCTACCTGGTTGCAAATTCTAACTTTGTCACTCACTGTGTGAGCTCGGGTGCATTGCTTAAACTTTTGTGCTGACCTCTTCATCACATATGGTTGTTGAAGACTTAAATGAGATGGTATTTGTGAAATACTTTTAGACTATTATCTGGCATATAGTAAGTGCTTAAAAAAACTTAGCAATTATTAAGTTTCTGCATCCCTCTGCTATCCCTCTTTTCTTTATATTTCTTTGTTAACAGAAGAAAACATGTAGAGAATACAAGCAAAGGAAACAGGAAATTTTCTAAGTGCATAGCTAGACTATGGTGTAGCTACCATTTTTCTTCAGCTCCTGAGACTTCTTAATGTATCATATCATAGTAATAGCTGTCAATGACATTACCTTCACACCTTGGTCAGAAATATCCTCTTATACTGTTTCTGATCAGGACCTATTTCCTCATTAACCTGGCCAAGAATAAGTCATGTCTCTAGTACAATCACATATGTCCAAGTACCCTTCAGATGAGTTCAAATCTTCAAGAACCACATACTCTGTCCTGAATCTGTAAGAGCTTCACATTCTATCCAGAACCACAAACACTATCTAAACTCTCTAATCTTAAGGATCACTTAGGGTACTTATGAAAATTAATGTATTGAGACTCCTTCCCAGATCTGTTAAATCAGAATTTATGTGGCAGAGGCATGAGTTGTTAGATTGTAGTCGAAAATCTCAAGTAGCTTGAAAGCCTTTAGAATACATAAAACTGTGATGTTTTGAACTTAGTAAATCGGAATCCAGAATGCCAGTGCCAAGGATTTGAAAATTTTAGGGATTGCATTCAGGAGTTTCTAATTTTATGGACCACACCAGAAGGAAGACATTGGAAGAAATATTGCTTAAAGGTTGTTTCTGTTTCTATCACTTTGATCAAGAAGATTTTATATATATATATATATATATATATATATATATATGTGTGTGTGTGTGTGTGTGTGTGTGTGTGTGTGTGTGTGTGTGTGTGTATATACACACACACATATATATGTGTTTAAACACATATATATGTGTATATGATAGGTAAGACATGACACACAAAAAGATAATCTCCAGTAAGGGTAGAGACAACTATATTCATAAATCCTCCTTCTCTCAAGAGCTTTCTATATGAGATTTGACATTAATGCAAATCTTTAAGTAACTTATTAAGTATATGTTAAGTTCAACACCTTTTGTGGTAATTTTTTATTCTATATGCCTCATAATGTTATTAATAAAGGTCAACTCTTCCAGTTTAACCTACACAAAGTAACTTACCTTACCCTTTTTTTCTCCGTAATTTATAAAGAGCTGTTAGATTTAAAAAATCATCATTTTGCAAGGGCATTAATAATTAAATATTTGGGAAAGAATAAACCAGGGTATACTGTGTTAGCCTACTTGATCTTTTTGTGCCTTTTATCTGTTTACTACTATAAAAGGCCTTATCTTCCGTTCATATTTTAAGCCCACAGTGTTTGCAGTAGTTCTAAAAAAAAATTTTGCTAAAAATTAATATCTACAGTATTTTTGCAAACATCAGCTGATACAAATAACTTTTGAAGATATTGGTATAGCTTTCTTTCCAAAATAGGCATTTGTGAAGTTGTGAGAAAAGTCAGTAACATCCTACTATTTTAAATAAATGGTTTCTTTATATTCCTGGCAAGGGGTTGATGTGCAGAGACTGGAGTCAGTAATCCTTGATAGACTCACCCATGCCTCATATCATATGTCTGTAGTGTGATCAAGAAACTATAGCAGAGCAATTTCAAAGACCATCAGTAACAAAAACATGTTCTCGTTATCTGTGACCACTATTAATATCTTCAGTGCCTATTGTATGCCACACACTGGGCAAAGGGCTTTACAGGTATTGCTCATTTACTCATTGACTTATTCAGCTATTTATTGTGCAACAGCTGTGAGCCAAGTACATTTTTTGTCACAGGCCAGGATGTCTCTGCCCACATTGACCTTAAATTCTCCTGGAAGGCAAATAAATGAATAAATACATAGTATCTTAAGTAGTATAGACCTTATTTTATTTGTAATAAGAAAACCAAACGTGGTGGAGGAGTCTAAGGTGCCAGTTAGATAAGGAGGCCAGGAAAGACCACCCTTGATAGGGTAAAGAGATGCTTGAATGATGCAAAGGAAAAAGTCATACAAAGACTTCCTAGGCAAAAGCCTGCTTAAGTGGGAATAAAGGCAAGTGCAAGATCACAGAGCTACGAATGAGCTCGCTTACTTAGAGAGTGTCAAGAAGACCACTGTGGCCAGAACAAGGTGAAAGAATAAGAAAGGTAAGAGATGAGACAGGGACCAAATCATATAAGGTACTCTAAGCTGTGGTAAGGAGTTCAGATTTCAGAATATTTAATCCAGAGAGCAACCATGTGATGTTATTGTTCATGAAAAAATTGAGGCTTAGAGTCAATAAACCTACCCAAATTCATACATTTAGTAACGAACATAGGAGAATTGAAACCCTTTCTTTTGTTCTGAATCCAAATCCAGTGTTCCTTTTACTATGTCAAGTTGTTTTTCATTGACTAGTCTGTTATTTTAATAAATATCCTAGATTCAGTTGTTCCAATCAAGTGCTCTCAAAAGTTAAAACAGACAGATGCATATTTGAAATTTGAAACTGGACTTCTATACACAAAGGAGAGAGGGAAACTACATATATTCTATGTTATATAATATTGAATACATCCAACATTATAGTTTAGAATGTGAATTTTTAATACTTTTGGATGATTCAACGTTTGAAACTCAGAATTAATGAAGAGAGAAAATCATTAAAAACATACCAGGTGAATAGCATTAAACACAACAAAAAATGCAATAAGCTCAAAATGAACTTCCTAACCAAAACTTAAATCACTCTAGTAATAATCTATTAAAAATTTTATTGAGCAAATAATACACTGTTAATGTAAAGCAGAATAGTGTTGTTACCTTATGTAATTAATGTGTCTGCTATTTAAATATTTGGGGCATTCATATTTTTATGTAGAGTTTGATACACTTTGGTCTATAAATGAAATAATGAGTATTCTTAGGAAGTAGTCTGTTATAACTTGAATAAGATGGCAGTCTAAATGGTCATAATTACAAGTAAAAGTTATCCACTAAAAAGGCCATTAGAGAACATTTAGGATAAGATGAAAATGTTCTACTTTGAAGACCAAATGTAAAATATAGATATTTTGGAATTTCATTCAGAGCTAAAATTGCCCACAAATTTTCAGTAATGAACTATTATCATTTGAAAACATTCCTTTTTAAATGTACATTAAAATTTTTCTCTTATGAAATAGTACCTTAATAGCCTTATGTGTCATTTTTATTAGTATCTCTTTGGCGTAGTTATCAGGGCATTTACAATTAATGTTTAAAATGGAAACCGTGATTTCAAAAAATACATTCTTAGGAAAAATATATTTAAGTTGAGTTATAACTGTGGCTGCTCCTAAGTGATTTTCATTAAAATGAAACAATAATTAAAAGATGTTAAATAGATGTTGCTTGTTTTTTGCCAAGAAAAGAATTATTAGAGCTATTGTTGAAGTACTGTCATCTCCTGTTATAATTCATATTTAATGAACAATAAATATTCCTTTGAAAATAATGTATATGTCCTGAAACAGTTCTTCTGCCATTAGATCTTTATTCTCTGGTTAGAATAACACATATTACTATAATTTCTCCCTATCTTAGGTAGTTTTACTGAAGACATAGTTAAAGCCAAGTCACATAGACTTGAATGAAATGAATGGATAAATTCATAATTGTTCCGTGACTATAACAATAACTGTTATTAAAATGAGTTATTGAATAGTAGGATTGTTCTTACTTTGATCCTATTTTTGCTCCAAAGAAAAAAGTGAAATATTTTTGGTAGGACAGGAACTTACAAAGACTCAGTATTTCTGCTATTCATAAGATAAAAATATTCCCTTTGATTCAGTTACTTATACATAAAATCAGAGACATGATATACACCTCACCTGTCAACATTTTAGTGCAGGGCTCTTCTTACTCATCTTTGTGTCTTCAGTGCTAATTAAGAATCTTACGTATAACAAGAGAATGAATGAGTGAATGAAAAAGTAAAAGAAGGGATGAAATAATTTCTTAATTATAGTGAGTAGAGCTCAGATATTTATGTTGGAAGGTATTTGCTCTATCCTTAATGGTATTAAGTATGTAACAACACCATTTCATTTCTTCAGCTATAATACCAGCCTTGTAAATCAGTCATGAATAATTTTTTAGAATGTCCTGACTAACCTTTCCCTCAAACTATGTAGATTTTTGGTAATGATGGCAAAATAAGAATAAAGTTACCCCACGTTTATGCAAGCTGTAAATGATTACCACCTGTAAGTGACAAGGGATATCTGAAGCCTTTAAAAACATCTGTTGTTATTGAGAATTGTGTAATGCTTTCCTAGCTATTTCTATATTGAGGTTTCTTTTCTATAAACTGCCTCTAGCAAAGTAGCTGGTATATAATATACATTGTCTTTTATTCTTTTTGGGTTGCTTTTGTTTTTTTTCTTGTTACAGTCATTCTTGCTATAAAAAGAAAAAAAAGTATAAACTCCTGAAAGGCATGAATTTTCTAAAGTTTTTTGTAACCTCCAATACTCCTAACATTATAAATATTAATTACACTGGATCAAAGATGACTTTTCTGCATATTTTGTTTTGCCTTGAGTGTAGGAACTACAGAGAGAGTATTTGGATGTACTAAGAGGAATAGTCATAAAATTCCCTAAAAGACTCTAAAATGTTAAACGGGTGTTCTTACTGTTTATTCCTGAGTGCCTCATTTGGATCACTAAACATTACGTTTTAAATTAGTGTAGATGTATGCAGTAACAACATTAGGAATTGCAGATTCCTGGAGCCCTTATGAACAGTAGCTTATGCAATGATATTTCTTGCACTATTATAGTGTCCTTTGGTAGGTAAACTTTAGAGTCTTTTACAAATTTGAGTAACCACTGTATAACATGATACTGTTTTAAAAATTAGGCAGATTTTCTTATCTAAGTCTTTTTGTTTTTTTGGTAGCTGTAAAACATTCTTGATTTTGAAAATAGAAAACCTTATTTGATGGGGACATATAGTTTCTTCCTGTCATATACATACAAAGCCCACTAAATAAAAAATTACACATTTACTAGCAACATAAACAGCCTGCCCCATCTATAGCTGAAAATAAATGGTGTATCAATGATCTAAAATTGATTAACTTGGAATTGTGTGTCTTAGCCAAGTAAATGATTTTCCGTTTATAATTTTTGGCAGGAAGAAGCACTGCATGGGTTTCGAGTGAGTGATTATTTTGAATACATGGAAAATCTGGAACAAAACTACCGAACTGTGCTGCTGAGAGACATGCGGGACATTAGAGTGCAGAGCACATAGACCATGAGACACAGTTTCAATTTATGTTTTATTTATCTTTAAAGGCAATGGGGGTTGGGGGGAGCTTGATTGTTTTCTGATGTGTCTGTAACAACATATACTTTGTGAATATACACATTGTAAATACTGAGAGGTTTTGAATATAATGGTATATTTAGGTAGGTATGAACTCAATTTGTGAATTCATTGTTGTAAGTTTGTTGTTTTGTAAGGTTATTATAGAATCAGATAACTTATAGTTCTTATTCATGTTTAAGAGTTAGTGCTGGCTGGGCGTGGCGTTTCACGCCTGTAATCCCAGTACTTTGGGAGGCTGAGGCAGGTGGATCATGAGATCAAGAGATAGATACTATCCGGGCCAACATGGTGAAACCCCATCTTTACTAAAATACAAAAATTAGCTCGGCATGGTGGTGCATGCCTGTAGTCCCAGTTACTCAGGAGGCTGAGGCAGGAGAGTTGCTTGAACCCAGGAGGCGGAGGTTGCAGTGAGCTGAGATTGCACCACTGCACTCCAGCCTGGCAACAGTGAGACTCTGTCTAAAAAAAAAAAAAAAAAAGAAAGTCCTAATGTACATCTCCTTCTTTATTCAGATGATTAAAGTATTTTTTCCAGTGAGTTTGGAAAGGAGAAGCGATAGTGTAAATAATATTTTGACTAGCTGTAGAAAGTCTGTAAGACAAGGAAAAGACAGTTATTACTTGCATTCTTTATATCTGTACATATAAAGGAAAATAGACAAAACCACGACTGCTCCTTTTACATGTGGAAGAACAATGATATTTATCATGGCAAGTGGTAGAAAAATTGTTGTCCTTGGATGTAATTGTTTTTCTAGGAGTTGCTTTTGATACCTATATCAATATATAATTCTTTATTTGAAATGAAGTCTTTACATGGTTGATTTAAGAGCTAGATTGATTATTTTATACTGATAAGCATTCTACTCTTATTTGTTATGCATTTTCCTTAGTGATAGATTTTACTTGTACTGAACTTGAAATATAAAGGAGAATACATTTCAAAATTATTTTAAATGGCTAACACTATGATTTGTTTTATTTAAATAGAAGTCTTTGCATCAGTAAGATTAATACAGTATGTGAATGTCTATTTTTATATCATAACTCACACTGAATATACGAAAGATTATACATGAATATATTAAATTGTTCATTTTTTATCCATGAGTTTATCTCAACAAGTTTTTTTAGTTGTAGATAGTTTTTATTCTTTTCTTATATCTAAATAGGAATCAACCAATAAAATCATTCTAACTCTAATCCTGCTTTTTTTTTTCCTTTTCATCTAAAAGTGGGTCATCCACAAACTAAGTTTTTCATTTAGCATGATCAAAAAACTGGTACTGTACAGTTTTCAATTTAGTAATACTTAGGCTGTTGCGATATTAGCCTTCCAAAAATCAAGTTTTGTGCTGTAAATGCCAACAGTAGCTTCTCAGTAATAGTGTTCCTAAAGGGCATTGTAAAGTTGAGAAAAATAATTTGAGCAAGTTAATTTGACATTTTGGGCACTTTCACTTCGGCTGATGTGAGTTAAGTAAGAGAGTTATAGATGACTCAATACCAAGCTTTGTCTACTTTCAAACTTAATTTTGAAAAGCTGTTCCATGGAAGCTGTGATACATGTTTATGATTCCATTTCTTCCTGTTCTTTTTCTGAGTTATTGTTATGGATCCTAAGAATTGTGCAGCTTTATTTCTTTTTATAATTGCATACACAGTAGTTGGAAATACAAATGGAGAAGAATGAACTATAATTTTATAATGTCCACTAGTGGATGGAGATTCTAACAATTACATTTTGGAAAAAAAAAAAAAAAAAAACTTCAGCTAGAGCTAGAAGGCTTTCATCCTCATTTGACATGGAAGTGTCTTATGAACAATGTCCTAGCAATTTGTTTGATGAAAGAAAATTTAAAATATAGCTGGTTTTGTAGCTATCATTATGAGTTATATTTGTACTTTAGAACAATCATACCCTGTCACACCTGTTGGTTTTATTTTTGATTATTTAAAATATAAGTCCTTAGGCTTTATTTCTAATTTGTGGAGGGGCAACTCATGCAGTTTATAGGATTCAATTACAATAAAATATATGTTGGAGTATAATGTATAAAGGTTTGTGAAAAAATTCATATATGTAAATATTTGAATATCTACTTTCAAAATTTCATATTTGAAGTTCTGTCTCCACATAATACTCTCCTAATGTATCTCTGGAGGTAAACTAAGCCTCAGAAATCATCTGAACTTTCAAACAGGTTCTACATAAATTTGTGGTTAGTAAATAATGATGTGCTCTTGTTTGAATTTCCAATTTTCAGATGTTAAATTTTGCTGTTTATTCATTAAGCAGATATGTTTTAAGGGTTGCATATATATAATGAAATGTTTCAAATATTCAAGATGGCAAAATAAATGACATACAGTATCTCAAAGAGTTCACAGTCAGCATGGGGAGATGAATAATTTTAAAACCATGGAAAAATAGAGATCAAGATGACAAATGAGAATTGACCTCCAGATGTGATAAACTTGATAAGAGCAGTTCTGATTAAGTAAGTGAGGACAAAAGTTTGATTGGATTGGGTTTAAATGATGCTGAGGAGAGATTTTAGAAACTGCTCTCTCCAGGAGTATTGCTGTAATGGCTAGTATAGGAATGGCAGCTAATGCAGACTGGGACCAAAAGATGCTTTTTGTTTTTGTGCATGTGTTTTGTTTTTCAAATGCAAAATGGAAACATGTTCATATTTGGATGGAAATGATGCAGTAGAGAAGGAACAATTGATGGTAGAGAGAAAGAGCTAGAGTAAATGTCATGAATAGACATAATGGGGAATGGGATTTAGTGAATAAGTGGTGGAATTTGCCTTTGCTAGGAGCATGAATGCTGCATTTAAAGTAACAAGAGGAAACAATAAATGGGCACAGACATAGGGTGGCCATTTGTGGAAGTTTTTGTTTTTTTGTTTGTTTTTAATCAGTGATGTAGGAAACAAGGTCATCTGCTAAAAATTTGAATATTAAAAACTGTGTTGGTTTTCAGGAGATGAGAGTATGTGAAATAATTGTCCAAGAGTGAATGGAATAGGAAAATACAGTGAAATTGTGATTTGCTGGTCATGAGATGAGTCAGCAAAGTTTTATGTTTTTCTCCAGCTGCCTTACACTGTGCATGGGTTGGCAAGGAGTAAGTGGTAAGTTGGGTTTAACCAAGGTTTTGCTTTAGCTAAGAGAATATATTAAGCAAGGAAGGGCACAAGGAGTTTCTGTTATATGCAAGTTAATTTCTATAATATAGTGACTGCAGTGTTTAAACTGGATCAAAAGGGAAGTGGGGACAAGAGGGTGGATATGTATGATACAATGAAAAGTCGATAGGATCAATTGATTGTAGGTTTTTGGGTATTGAAAGATTATTTGATTTGGAATCCTCCATAGAGGAAGGTGAAATGATTAGACCTAACAATTGTTAAGTAAAATGCTTAAAATTGAGATTGACCATGAGAATGAGTAACTAGAGGAAAGAAGATGGATGAGATTATGTGAAGAAAGGAAATCAAAGAGCTGAGGTTTCAGTTTTGGAAGAATTATCTTTTTGGATACTGGAGTTACCAAAATTTTGACAAGGAATTATCTTGAATAGCTTGAAAATAAGGCAATAACTAAAATTTTCAAGGATCAATTTAGAAAGAAAAAAATAAGAGGACATCTGAAATGCAAAAGTAAATAGAAACCAAAGGCAATGGTGCATAATTATTATTTCAATGTAGTATCTAATCTGTTAATAAAACATACCTAATTTCTTTGAGGCCTTTGATTAGTCTGGCATTTTTTACACATAAAGTATGAGCCATAAAAGAAAAAAATGTTACATTTTTTCTACTTCTTCAAAATAAAAAAGTCCTCAAAATAATGCTCTCAAATAAATGAAAAAAAAAAAAACATAAGAGAATAGATTTGCAGAACATATCTAGTAAAGAACCTCGTATTCAGAATATGTAAAATTTCTAACCACTCAAAAGTAAGAGAATGAACAAACAACAAAATAGAAAATATCTGAACAGACACTTCACCAAAGAAAATATACACAGTTGACAAGCACACAAAAAGATACTTATCACCATTAGTTTTAGAGAAATGCAAATTAAATCCACAAGGAGATAACCACTACACACTCACTAAAATGTCTAAAACTAAAACAAAAACCTAATCTCAGTGTTGGTAAGAGGTGGAACAATTGGAACACTGTCTCTTGTAGGAATGGAAAGTACAATAGCCATTTTGGAAGCTGAGTTGTTTTGTTTTGTTTTTTTATGTTAAACACTTAACTCAGTATATTGACTCAGAAAGGACTTGGTAATAACCCTTCTAGGTATTTACCCAAAAGAAAATATATCTCCATGTAAAGATTTAAATGTGATTAATAATTACAGTTTTTTTATAATAGCCCACACTGGAAATCAACCTAAGTTTCTTTCAGCTGTCGAATGGATAAAGAAATTATAGTTCAGTCATGAAATGGACAACAATTGAGCAATAAATACAACCAGCTAGCTACGGATGCACACAAAATCACTGATACATCTGAAAAGCATTCTGGTGAGTGAAATAAGCCAGACACAAAAGAGTACATGCTATATCATTTTATGTATATGAAATCCTAGAAAAGCAAAATTTAGAAATTCTAGAAAAAGGAGAATATTCATGGTTGCCAGGAGCCAACAGATGAGGAAAGATGATTAACTTCATAGAAGAAAATACTTTTATATCATAATTGTAGTGATGACTACATGACTGTATACATTTTAAAAAACACTTTGACATGTATGCTTAAAAATGGGTGAATTTTATTATATGTAAATTCCACCTCAGTAAAGCTGACTTTATCAAAAAAGGATTAATACTACAAATAAAAACTGACAAGTTTATCCTAATGAGTTTTAACATTAGCAATTATGTTAGCTGTAGGTTTCCCAAGGATGCCATAACCAGGTAGAGGAAGATCCCGTCTATTCCTATTTTCATGTGAGATTTTTTTTAAATCAAGAATGCATTTTGTATTGGGAAGTGATTTATCAAATACTTTATGTAAAAATGATCATTTTTTTCTTTCTTTCTATCAATATATTGTCTTATGTTGATTTTTGAATGCTCAGTCAACCTTGCTTTCCTAAGATTACCTGATCATGATTTTGTCATTTTTAAAATATTGTCAGAATTGATTTGTTGAAATTTTGTTCAGAATTTTTATACCTATGTTCATGAAGGATTTTTTTAAACTTTTAAGTTCTCGTAGGTAACTGACAGTTTATCCTAATGAGTTTGCTTATACAGATTATTTCATCATCCAGGTATTAAGCCTGGTACCCATTATTTTTCCTGATCCTCTCCCTCTTCTGACCCCCACCCTCTAAAAGACCCCATCTGTGTTGTTCCTCTCTGTGGCCATGTGTTCTCATTATAAAGAATATTTATCTGTAGTTTTCTTGTCTTGGTTTTGGTAGCAGGGTAATGCTGGCTTTATAAAATGAATTTTGAAGTGCTCTCATGTATTTTCTGGAAGAGTTTGTGCATAAAATTGTATTTTTTTTCTAAATGTTTGATGGAATTTCCTAATGAAGTCTTGTGATAAGCTTAACTAAAAATTCAATTTATTTCATAGCTATCTGTCTATTCACATGGTTTCTTCTTAAGAGAGTTTTGGTAGTTTGTTTCATTTAAGGAATTTGTCCATTTCTTCTAAATTGTCAAATTATTGACATCGAATTACTCATAATAGTTCCTTATCCTTTTTAATAAGTGTTTAGTACTAAAATTTCCCTGTAAGTACTGCTTTAGTTACATCTCCAGATTTTAATATGTTATTTTTTCATTTAGTTGAAAACACTTTCTAATTTACCTTTATTATATTCTCTGAACCATGAGTTACTTAGAATTCTGTGATTTATTTTCCAAATAATTTGGAATTTTCCAGGTAAACTTCTGTTTTTAATTTCTACTGTGATATCATTGTGGTTGGAACATTTTTTATATTATTTTAATTTTTAACATTTGTTTAAACTTCTTTTAGAATATTATCTATTTTGGTAAGTGTTTCATGTGCACTTAAACTGCTTCTATATTATGATTTTCATTAAGTGTTTTGTAAATCTCAATTAGATTAAATTGGTTTATATTATTGCTTAAATTGTATCTTTCCTGATATTTCTGGCTACTTGTTTTATCAATTATCATGAGAATAATGTTGAAATTAACTTTGTGGATTTGTCTGTTTCTTTTTTCAGTTCTATCAGTTTTGCTTCTTGTATTTGAAGCTCAATAATTAGACATATAACCTTTATGATTGTCTATCTTCTTGATGAATTGACTGTTTTGTCCTTGGGATATGATTGCCTTTGTTCCTAGTGCTATTCTTTGCTCTGAAGTCTACTTCATTTAATATTACTATAACCACTCCAAGTTTTTGGTTTTGTTGTTAGGGTTTTTTATTGTTGTTTGTTTTTGTCTTTTTTGGTGTTATTATTAAGGATTTGCATGGTCTTTTTCCATTGACTTACAAAATATACTTTTAATCCCTATGTATCTTTTTATTTAAAGTGGCTTTATTGTAGGCAGTATAGAATTGGGTCTAACGACACCCTCCTTTCCCAGTCTGGCATATCATGCCTTTTAATTGTTTAGACCATTTACATTTTGCATAATTATTGATGTGTGGGAGTTTGCGTTTACATTTATCTTTCCATTTGTATTACATATTTCCTATTTTTGTTCTTTTCAGTTATCACAGTCAAGTAATATCACACCACTTCAAGTTTAGTAAAGGAATCTTGCAACTATGAAATTCCAAAACGTTGCTGGTACTCTAATCCATGGGATTCTCTTCTTCCAAGTTATATAAGGTTTCTTAACCCTCAACTGCTAAATATTATATAGTCATATATAACATTCTTATTATTTTGAATTGCTTTTTAAGCTATTATTGTGATTTAATGCCAGCATTATTATTCAACATATGTATCATTAGTAAATATTTTTTCTTTGGGAATGTTGTATATCAAAATTAAGTAAAAACGGCTAAGGAAAGAGGCAAAATCATTTAATTCATATTCCCCAGAAATTCTGTTCGAGTGCTAGGCATAAAGCAGATTGGTTACTGAATGAAATGTCAAAGTTGTTTTAAATTATATAGATAGAGTTATAACAGAGATTGAGACATTAGACAAGATTTTCCCCTCAGCCCCCTTAAGGAGGGAATTACCTATGTTCTTGGTACAAATATGTTTTCTGCAGATTGTAGTTCTTTTAAAAATGATAAAAGTTTACTACATTTTATTTAGCAAATGTAACTAAAATGTGTATGTGTAAGATTTTCTGTGGAAATGTATGTGTATGAGTGTGTGTGTATGTATGAGAGTGTGTGTGTGTATTATTGCACATATGAACTATCCTGGTAGCCTAATCATGATTTGGATACCAGACTGTAGCTCTTTGAAATACAGCAACGAATGCAAATGTCCGCTTATCTTGAACCTATAAAAACTGACAGGGATTAATTTGGTATTTGAGTCTATATAGTCTTTCTTCCTAGAAACCAAGAGCTAGATAGATGTTATATGTCCCAAATAATGTAATTGGGAAGGCAGAAAGCCCTGATGTGTCAAGATCTCTTCTATCACAATGATGTTTAATATTCCTAAATTCGTTCTTGCTAAAGCTAGCCTAATCATTCCATTATTACATATGATAGTTTGGACATACATCAACATACTACAGCCTGCAAGTCAAATCCAGCCCACTGCCTGTTTTTGTAGATAAAGGTTTTATTTGAAACATAATACCCATTTGATCTCCATGGCTATTTTCCTACTACAATGGCATGGCAGAGTTTTGGGAGAGACTGCATGGCTGTAAAGCATAAAATACTTATTACATGGTCGTTTACAGGAAGTTTGCCAGCATCTGCTTTAGAATCCTAATTATGCATATAAATCCAAATCCACTTTAGGTGGAATCAACTTTTTAGAAGTGCAGGGGATTTTAGAGGATATGTAATTCAAAACCTTTATTTCACCAATGATGAAGATATGAATCAGAATGTGAACAGGTGACCCAAGGTCATACAGAGGGGAAATATAATGCATTAGGTAGATAGAGAGCCCATCTCTGCCATCAGCAAGTTATTTCCTCTGTGACTCAATTTACTTCTTGGTAAAATGAGCATAAGAGTATACCAGTCTCATAGGCTTATGATGTAATGGCTATGTTTATGATAACTATTTTAAGCACTCGATAAATTATAACTATTATAATTATATACTATTATAGCTATTATAAATTATATCTATTTTTGATATTATGAGGAATCTTCAAACTGTTCTACATTGTGTTTGTGCTAATTTACATTCCCGCCAGCACAAGGGCGCAAGGGTCCCTTTTCTCCACATCCTCACCAGCTTTTTTATTGCTTGTCTTTTGGATAAAAGCCATCTTAACTGGGGTGAGATGGTATCTCACTGTAGTTTTGATTTACATTTCCTTGATGATCAGTGATGTGGAGCACCTTTTCATATACCTGTTGGCCATTTGTATGCCTTCTTTTGAGAAATGTCTTTTCAGATAGTTTGCCTATTTTTAAATTGGATTATCACACTTTCTCCTATTGAGTTGTTTGAGTTCCTTACATATTCTGGTTAAGGGGTAATCCCTCATCAGATAGATAATTTGCAAATGTTTTCTTCCATTCTGTAGGATGTCTTTTCACTTTGTTATTTATTTCCTATGCTGTGCAGAAGTTTTTAACTTGATGTGATCTGATTTGTCCATTTTTCTATTGGTTGCCTGAGCTTGTGGGGTATTTCTCAAATTTTTGCCCAGTTCTGTGTCCCAGAGAGTTTACCCAATGTTTTATTTTAGTAGTTTCATAGTTGGAGGTCATTAAGTCTTTAATCTATTTGATTTGGTTTCTGTATATGGCAAGAGATAACAGTCTAGTTTTATTCTCCTGCACTTGGATATCTGGTTTTCTCAGCAGCAATTTTATGGAAGAGACTGTCTTTTCCCCAATGTGCATTCTTGGCACCTTTGTTGAAAATGAGTTCACTGGAAGTGTGTGAATTTGTTCATGGGTTCTCTGTCTGTTCCATTGGTATTTGTATCTGTCTTTATGCCAGTACCGTGCTGTTTTGGTTACTACAGCTCTGTAGTAAAATTTGACCTCAAGTAATTTGATTCCTCCAGTTTTGTTCTTATGCTCAGGATAGTTTTGGCTATTCCTGGTCTTTGTAGGTCCAAATAAATTTTACAATTATTTTCTCTATTTCTATGAAGAATTTCATTGGTATTTTGATAGAGATTGCATTTGATCTGTAGATTGCCTTGGGATAGTATGGACATTTTAGCAATATTGATTCTTCAAATCCATGCATATGGAATATCTTACCAATTTTGTGTTTTCTTCTGTTTCTTTCATTAATGTTTCATAGTTTTCATTCTAGAGGTTGTTTTACTTCTTTGGTTACGTGAACTCCGAGGTATTTTATTTTATTTTTAACTATTGTAAATAAGATTACTCTATTTCTTTTTCAGATTGTTCCCTATTGGCATATAGAAATGCTACTGATTTTCGTATGTAGATTTTGTATGCTGCAACTTTAATGAATTTGTTTATAAGTTCTAATAGTTTTGTGATGAAGTCTTTAGGTTTTTACTGGAAGGCAAAGGAGGAGCAAATGCATGTCTTAACATGGCAGCATGCAAGAGAGCATGTGCAGGAAAATTCCCATTTATAAAACCATTAGATCACATGAGACTTATTCACTACTATGAGAACAGCCTGGGAAAAACCCACCCCAATGATTCAGTTACCTCCCACTGGTCTCTCCCACAATATGTGAGATTATGGAAGCTACAGTTCAAAATGCAATTTGGGTGGGGACACAATGCATATTATTCTATCCCGGGCCCTCCCAAATATCATGTACACAACATTTCAAAACATAATCATGCAGTCTCCCAAAGTCTTAACTATTTTCAAAGTCTTAACTCATTAACCCAAAAATCCAAGTCCAGTATTATCTGAGACAAGGCAAGTCCCTTCCACCTATGAGCCTGTAAAATTAAAAGCATGTTAGTTACTTCCTAGGTATAATGGGGATACTGGTATTAGGTAAATACACTCATTCCAAATTGGAGAAATTGGCCAAAATGAAGGGGCTACAGGCCCATGTAAGTCTGAAATCCAGTGAGGCAGTCAAATTTTAAAGCTCCAAAATGATCTTTGATTCCATGTCTCAAATCCAAATCATATTGATGTCAAAGGTGGGTTCCCATGGCCTTGGACAGTTCCACCCCTGTGGCTTTGTAGAGTATAGCCACACTCATCGCTGCTTTTATAGCCTGGCATTGAGTGTCTTTCTGTGGCTTTTCCAGGTAGATGATGCAAGCTGTCAGTGGATCTACCATTCTGGGATTTGGAGGCCAGTGGCCCTCTTCTTACAGCTCCATTAGACAGTATCCTAATGGGGACGCTGTGTGGGGGCTCCCACCCCACATTTCCCTTCTGCACTGTCCTAGCAGAAGTTCTCCATGAGGTCTCCACCCTTGCAGCACACCTCTGTGTGGACATGCAGGTATTTTCATACATCCTCTGTAATCTACACAGAGGTTCCCAAACCTCAGTTTTTGACTTCTGTGCCCCTATAGGCTCAACACCACATGGAAGCTGCCAAGGCTTGAGGTTTGCACCCTCTGAAGCCATGGCCTCAGATGTATCTTGATGTCTTTTAGCCCTGGTTGGAGCAGCTGAAATGCAGGTTTACAAGTCCCAAGGCTGCACATGGAAGGAGGACCCTGGACCCAGCCCAGGAAAGCATTTTTTCCTCCTAGGCCTTCGGGCCTGTGATGGGAGGGGCTGCTGTGAAGGTCTCTGACATAAACTGGAGACATTTTCCCCATTTTCTGGGTAATTAACATTCTTCTCCTTGTTACTTATGCAAATTTCTGCAGCTGGCTTGAATTTCTCCCTAGAAAATGGGTTTTTCTTTTCTATTGCACCATCAGTCTGCAAATTGTTCAAACTTTCATACTCTGCTTTCTCTTGAATGCTTTGCCACTTAGAAATTTCTTTTGCCAGATACCCTAAATCATCTGTTTTAAGTTCACAGTTCCACAGATCTCTACAGAAGGAGCGAAATGCCACCAGTCTCTTTGCTAAAGCATAATGAGTCATTTTTGCTTACCTTTACTCTAGTTCCCAAGTTCCTCATCTCCATCTGAAACCACCTCAGCCTGGACTTTTGGGTAAAAACCATTCCACAAATCTCTAGGAAGCTCCAAACTTTCCCACATCTTCCTGACTTCTGAGCCCTCCAAGTCTCTAGGAAGTTCCAAGCTTACCTACATTTTCCCTTCTTCTAAGCCCTCCATATGATTCCAAGGTCTGCTTGTTTCCCAGTTCCAAAGTCACTACTCTTTTCAGCAGCCCCCTACTTCCAGTCCCAATTTACTGTATTAGTCCATTTTCATACTGCTATGATGGAATGCCAGAGACTGCATAATTTATAAAGATAATGAGATTTAATGGAGTCACAGTTCCACATGGCTGCAGAGGCCTCACAACAATGGCAGAAGCTGAAGGAGAAGCAAAGGCATGTCTTACATGACAGCAAGCAAGACAGCATGTGTGGAAGAACTTGCCTTTATAAAACCATCAGATCTCATGGCCTATTCACTATTATGAGAACAGCATGGGAAAAATCCACCCTCGTGCTTCAGTTACCTCCCAATGGGTCCCTCCCACCACAACTGGGGAATACAGGAGCTACAATCTAAGATGAGATTTGGGTGGGAATACAGCCAAATCATATCAAGCATCAATTGAAATGAAAGGCTATTTTTTTCCTCTAGGTTTATTGATGTAGACCAGGTCAATGTATAATGTATTTGCAATGTATTTTGAATTATTTTCTGTTCTCCAGTGATAAGTAAAACAAATGTTTGATTTTATATGACATAAAGTTTTACTAACATGTTTTTTGTAGCAAAATTGGCTTACCTGCTTTTTTGCATAATATAAAGTGAAAGAGTTATTACTTAAGTAGGTGCCAATATATTTACTTATCTGGTGAGTTTAAGCAGGGTCAGGGGAATTAGCCTTAAATAAACCCTGAATTTTCAATGCTAGCAATATTTTAGCTTTTAAAATCAGTTAACTTCTTTGGCATGTTTCCCACCCTATATTCTACTATTGGCAATAGTCCACCATGAAATGCTAAGTGCCATGGAAATACTTGGACTGTCATGTTTGCTAATAGAGTGCATTTGAGATACATTGGGGGACACAGTCATTAAAATGCTGGCTGTTTAAGTTTGATTATCTAGTGCAGAATTTAAGCATTGATGTACTATCAGAATATGGGTTAGCCATTCTTTTTTAAATAACACATTTATATTTAGCCCTGTCCTAAAATGCCAAAGTTCCTCTTTATTTTTAAAAGCATCTTTAAGTCCATTTTCTTAGAACATCTAATATAATCAACTACAGTTTTAATGGAAATACCCAGATAAAGAAAACACATTTTTGGTCAAATTTTTGGTCAAATTATCTTCATCACTGTCTACATTTTTATTTTAGTTTTTCTCAGAGTATTTTTATTTTTATTTTTTTGCAATGGGATCTCACTGTCACCCAGATTCTTACTACCATGATTGTGTGTGTGCGTGTGTGTGTGTGTGTGTGTGTGTGTGTGTGTGTGTGTGTGATGGGCTCTCACTCTATTGCCCAGACTGCAGTGTAGTGGCATGATCACAGCTCACTGTAACCTCGACTACTCAGGCTCAAGCAATCCCCCTGCCTCAATATCCTGAGTATTTGGGATCACAGGCACCTGCCACAACACCTGGGTAATTATTTTTCTTTTATTTGTAGAGATGGGACCTTGTTCTGTTGCCCAGGCTGGTCTCAAAGTGCTGGGATTACATGCATGAGCCTCTGTACTCAGACAGCCATGAAATAATTTTTAGTTAAAAAAATTATTGATTAAAATAAGTGATGGGTATGGCAGAGACTGACTAATCAACAATCAGTTTCCTCTTCCTAGGCAAAGTATATTACATGGCCTCTAATCAGCTTAACCACTGTAAAGTGAGCAGTCCAAAGCATAAAGGCCAGGGTTGGCTTCTCTATGAGCTCTTTCTTTCTTTTCTTGGTGCCTTTGGATCCTTAAATTCCTGAATTTGTGAAGCACAAAGCCTCTTACCAACCCACATTGTACTGTGACCTGAGAAAGAAATAAATCTTAAATGTTTGAAATCATATTATTTTACCTAAGCATTAACACCCTGTCATTATCTTTGAGTTTTCCCCATGTTTGCCCCTTTTCTGAATAGTTTTGATATGCCTAGCTAGTAGTTATGTTCTTAATTCAGTGTCTTAGATTTATATGAGAGTCAAAGTGTGCACGAATGAGGCAAAGCTGTCCAGCACAAATTAAATTTAAAAGTTTCATTGATATTTGAACCCATTAGCAAACAGTTCTGGACATGATAGATACAATTTGATTAGCAGTTATATATAGTATCAAGGAAGCTTTATTTCTGTAGATGAAGGCAGAGACATTTAAAGATTGCCATTAGGGTATCAGTCTTATCAGTTGACTCAAATATGATGACAGTTATGTATTTTGAATGTTCTATATGATAAGGTTTCGCTTGTAGAATTTGTTTCTACATCTTTTTCTTTTTTCATTTTGACACTTAGGTTCTCATTTGTACACTGAAAAATCTTCCAAGCCTTTTGCATACAATGAATGTTAACTTACTGCTGACTGTAAAATTAATGGGAATTTTAAGAAGCACTTTAGTGTGCAAATTGAAGAAACATATTTCAGTTGGACTATAGATTGCCAGGAAAACAATACACATACCCACACTTGTAAGATAAGGTCAGATTAAGTTCCTGATTTATTTAACCACAGATAGAGATATGAATTAGGTTTGAGGATCAGATGCAGCATATTTACTGTAGAAAGTTGTATTAGTCTGTTTTCATGCTGCTGAAAAAGACATACTCAAGACTGGGCAATTTACAGAAGAAAGAGGTTTAATTGGACTTAACAGTTCCATGTGGCTGGGAAAGCCTCACAATCATGGCAGAAGGCAAGGAGGAGCAAGTCCCATCTTACATGGAAAGCAGCAGACAAAGAATGAGGAAGACGCAAAAGCAGAAACCCCAGATAAAACCAGATCTTGTGAGACTTATTCACTACCACAAGAACAGTATTGGGGAATCAACACCTATGATTCAATTATCTCCCACTGGGTCCCTCCCACAGCATGTGGGAATTATGGAAGTACAATTCAAGATGAGATTAGGGTGGGGACTCAGAGCCAAACTATGTCATTCAGCTCCTGGCCCCTTCCAAATCTCATGTCTTCACATCTCAAAATTAATCATGCCTTCCCAACAGTTCCCCCAAAGTCTTAACTCATTTCAGCATTAACTCAAAAAGTCCACAGTCCAAAGTTTCATTTGAGACAAGGGAAGTCCTTTCTGCCTATGAGCCTGTAAAATCAAAAGCAAGCTAGTTATTTTCTAGATACAGTGGGGGTACAGACATTGGGTAAATACAACCATTCCAAATAGGAGACAGCCAAAACAATGGGGTTACAGGGTCCATGGAAGTCCAGAATCCAGCAGGGCACTTGAATCTCAAAGGTCTAAAATGATCACTTTTGACTCCACATCTGACATTTGGGTCACGTTGATACAAGAGGTGGGTTCACATTGTCTTGGGAAGCTCTGCTCCTGTGGTTCTACAGGGTACAGCCTCCCTCCCAGCTGCTTTCACAGGCTGGCGTTGAGTGTCTGCAGCTTTTTCACGTACACAGTGAAAGCTGTCAGTGGATCTACCATTCTGGGGTCTGGAGGATGGTGATCCTCTTCTCACAGCTCCACTAGGGAGGGCCCCAATGGGAACTCTGTGTGGGGACTCCAATTCCACATATTCCTTCTGAACTGCCCAACAGAGGTTGTCTATGAGAGCCCCGCCCCTGTAGCACACCCTGCCTGGGCATCCAGGTGTTTCCATACATCTTCTGAAATCTAGGCAGATGTTCCCAAACCTCAATTCTTGATTTCTGTGCACCTGCAGGCTCAATACCACATGGAAGCTGCCAATGCTTGTGGCTTGCACCATTTGAAGCCATGTCCTGAGTTCTACATTGGCCCATTTCAGCCATGGCTGGAGCAGCTGGGACACAGGGCACCAAGTCCTTAGGCTGTGCATAGCTTGAGGACCCTGGGCCCCACCCAGGAAACCTCTTTTTCCTTGTAGGCCTCTACACCTGTGATGGGAGGGGCTGCCATGAAAACCTGTGACATGCCCTGGAGCATTTTCTCCATTGTCTTGGGAATTTTCTCCATTGTCTTGGCTCCTCATTTCTTATGCAAATTTCCACAGCTGGCTTGAATCTTTTCCTCCAAAAATGGGATTTTCTTTTCTATCTCATTTTCAGGCTGCAAATTTTTTAAACTTCTATGCTCTGTTTCCCTTTTAAAACAATGCCTTTAAAGCACCCAAGTCACCTCTTGAATGCTTTGCTGCTTAGAAATTTCTTCCACCAGATACCTTAAATCATCTCTCTCAATGCAAAGTTCCACAAATCTCTAAGGCAGGGGCAAAATGCCACCAGTCTGTTTGATAAAACATAACAAGAATCATCTTTGCTCCAGTTCCCAAATTTCTCATCTCTATCTGAGACCACCTCAACCTGGACCTTATTGTTCCTATCACTATTAGTATTTTGCGCAAAGCCATCGAACAAGTTTCTAGGAAGTTCTAAATTTTTCCACATTTTTAAAAATTCTTCTTAGCCCTCCAAACTGTTCCAACCTCTGCCTGTTACCCAGTTCCAAAATCACCTTCACATTTTCAGATATCTTTTTAGCAATGCCCCATTATACTGGTACCAATTTACTGCATTAGTCCATTTTCATGTTGCTGATAAAGACATATCTGAGACTGGGCAATTTACAAAAGAAAGAGGTTTCACTGGACTCACAGTTCCACATGTCTGGGGAAGCCTCACAATCATGGCAGAAGACAAGGGAGAGTAAGTCCCATCATATGGATGGCAGCAGGCAAAGAGAGAATGAGGAAGACACAAAAGCAAAAATCCCAGATAAAACCATCAAATCTCATGAGACTTATTAACTACCAGGAGAACAGTATGGGAGAAACTGCTCCCATGATTCAATTATCTCCCACTGGGTCCCTCCCACAACATGTGGGAATTATGGGAATACAATTCAAAATGAGATTTGGGTGGGGACAAAGAATGAAACCCTAGCAAGAATCTTGACCCCTAAGTCAATAAAAATGGAAAGTTATTTGTTAGTGATTCCCCATAGTGTAGAGTCTAAGATTCAAAAAAGTTCAATTTATTTGGTTTCCATTAATTTATTTAGACTTACATGGTTTGCTCAGACTATTGATGTTTCTCTGGTTAAAGAAATTCTTACAGAGTTTGGGCTCTGCTGGTCCTTGACCCAAACTCCCAAGTCACTGAGGCTACATCCCTACTCTGGGGAAGAGAGCTTGATTAGCATTCAAGCATGCTTGCATCATATCTCAGCCATGTGCTCAGCAGGATTGCATAAAGCCCAATTCTTCCCAGATTGCTAACTGCAAAAACAAAAAACAAAAACAGGAAATAGAAGTGATAGGTACTGAGTAAGCATGTGCCTAATACATCCACACTGAAAAGACAGTATGCTCTGTATCTTTGTGTGATTTATTGTTTTCAAAATATCTGCAAGTACATTTTATCTTCACAACAACTCTACCACCTAGATATCTCTTATTCAGATTTTTTAAAAAAAATTTATACACTAAAATTTAATCTTTACATTTGGACAAATTTGTGATCATACTATGTAGATAAAACTTTAAATTTCTCATTTTGATAATATTAGAAGTAGTGATTATTTAAACAAAAAATGATTAATTATTTAAACTCAATAATATACTCCACATGAAAATTGCATACATGCCTTCCATATTATAGGATCCCTTGATAATAAAACTAATTTCAATCTATCAATAGTATCTGAGTCTGCTCTCTTAGGACATCGATAAAAGATGATCTCTACTTTCAAGGAGTTTATAATATGCCTTAGAATGATAAAACATGTTCAGTAGAAAAGGAAAGGGTACAATTTCATATTTTGTATATCCTGAGCTGTATGTCAAGGGCAGTTGGTGATAGGAAGAGTCAGAGGTAGGAAACATTACCTTGAACTGAGTCATCAAGGGAGAAGCAGAGTTTTAATTGGCTCATCTGGAAGATATAGGAATAAAGCATAACAGTAAGAAGTACACAGGATGGAGGTGGAGAGGTAATATTGAGAATAGCTTTAAGACAGTGAGGCTGTAGAGGAGCAATGAAAGGAGCTTGAGTAAAGTCCTGTGACTAGCGGGGAGATTTGTTTAAGGAAAATTACTAGAAGATAAGCTTATTGGTCAAGTTAGACTCTCTCCTGTAGGTTGAGTAAATACTGAAGATTTTTCAGCAAAGGAGTAACATGTAGCAATTCACCTTGAAACTGAAAATAGGTATCTTTTAATATTCCAGTAGCTAATTTTAGACCTAAATTGATTTATTTAATTCTCTTTAAAGAATTTCAGGTTTAACAATCACTTTATTTTTTTTTTTACAAATATTATTAAATAATTATTTTTATTATGAATAAAATGCCATAGTCAAAAACAATTTTTTAAAATACTTTATTTTGGGGAATAGGTGGTGTTTGGTTACATGAGTAAGTTCTTTAGTGGTGATTTCTAAGATTTTGGTGGACCCATCACGCAAGCAATGAACATTGTACCCAATGTGTAATCTTTTATCCTTCATCCCCCTTCTACCCTTTCCCTTGAGTCCCCAAAGTTCATTGTATCTTTCTTATGCCTTTGCTTCCTCATAGCTTATGAAGAAGAGAACATATGATGAGTTTGGTTTTCCATTACTGAGTTACTTCACTTAGAATGATAGTCTCCAATCCCATACAGGTTGCTGCGAATGCCATTATTTTGTTTCTTTTTATGAGTAGTATTCCATGGTATGTATGTATGTATATATGTATATGTATATGTGTATGTGTATATACATAAATACTACATTTTCTTTATCCACTCATTCATAGATGGGCCTTTGGGCTAGTTCTATATTTTTGCTATTGCAAATTATGCTGCTATAAACATGCATATGTATTTTGTTTTGTATGATGACTTCTTTTCCTCTGGGTAGATAACTAGTAATGAGATTGCTGGATCAAGTAGTAGTTCCACTTTTAGTTCTTTAAGGAGTCTCCACACTGAAAAGCAACTTATTTTAACACCAATTTTTCCTTTTCTTATTTTACCATATACTTTATAATATTTACCAATAATACATACATCTAGAACTTTTTAAGCCATAGCTCATGCTAGTTTGAAACATTCTTCAAAAGGACATCATGTAGTAGTTTAAAAGTTTCTTCTTACATGGTATTTGAAATGCAGTTCTATAAGAGACATAAAGGCAAAAAGGTTTGCATTTAGAATAAAAGGACAAGTAAAACCTTCAACTCTAAAATAAAATTCTATTCAAGAGAGTTAGAATGAACACTGCTAAATTTCTCTAATGAAGTAATTATTTCAAGCTGTGTTTCTTAAGGAATATTTAGTAATTAAGTTTATGAGTCCTTAATGAGAGCAAAGCTGAAATAAAGCACTGTACAGAATCCTCTTGCCTATTATAAAACAGCTTTAGAGAGTAGATGAAAGGATGTAACCTTGAAAGGCCCCCATTTATACTATTTTTACTTTGTGAGAGGATCTTCACAGTAGGTTTAATGCTGTTTTAAAATGCTGTGTAGCGGCAGTGATGATCCTGACAAAGGTGCTCTGTAAGGAATTTATCAATACCCCTTCTCTGTCACCCACCTCCCTTCTCTTTATTTGCCATTAATTTTCCTTAGGGAGCCAATTGATTTGATTATTTTTGTTCTCCTTCCAATACACCCTGGTTCTTACATTCTGTAGTCTAGAGCTTTACTCAACTTTAATCTCCTTTCAGTTTTAATCATATTAGATGTGCAGTGAAGAACACTAAGACAGAATGTCAATAAGCGTGTATTCTAGTCTTGCTACAATGATCAGTAACCTTTTCATCTCAGCACCTGAATGTTTGTAGGCCTCAGTTTCTTCCAGTGTAAAACAAGGGTTACTGACCTACATGACTTATTGGGATCATCTAGTCTAACTATTGGTTCTAATATTCTGTGCTATGGTACAGAAGCTTAATTTACAGTGAGGCACAGATGGCTGATAAAAGTTTCAGATGATCTTCCCAGATTCCACTGGCATTTTCAAAATAAACTTATTAAATGAGATTATAAATGAGTATAGGCCCACAGGCCTATAGTAGGCCTGTGGGCATAGTAGGTACTAAAATATGAATTGCCTTTGCCTTCCTCATTAAAAGGAATCTTGGTGACAGTTGTGGATAATGTGGAATACTGACAGAACAATTTTTATTGTGTTATCCATGGAAACTTCTCCTATTTTATAAGTACACATGTACATTCCATTTAAATAAGAAAACATTATTTTAAGATAATTTGTGACAATGTAATAGTCCTGAGCTACCTCTTTTTTTACAGATACATCAGGGAAACAAATGAGAACTGTTTGAATCTGGTCTATAATCATAATTCACTAGTAATTAATGGGTATTTGACACTTCAAAAATGACACACAGTAATTAAGACTGTCCTCAAGCAGTTTGCCTTTGGATATCAACAATGATTAAAAAAAAAAAAAAACTGCTTGGCTGGGCACAGTGGCTCACATCTGTAATCCCAGCAATTTGGGAGGCTGAGGCAGGTGGGTCACTTGAGGTCAGGAGTGTGAGACCAGATTGACCAAGATGGTGAAACCCCTCTCTACTGAAAATACAAAAATTAGCCGGGCGCGGTGGTGCATGCCTGAGAATTGCTTGAACCCGGGAGGTGGAGGTTGCAGTGAGCTGAGATTGTGCCACTGCACTCCAGCCTGGTGACAGAGCAAGACTGCATCTCAAAACAACAACAACAACAACAACTGCTGCCCATTAGCCTCCCTTATATTGAGAATCCACTATGACTAAAGTGTTGATCTTGCTTTATCTTACTCCCATTCTCTTTAATTTCAGTTTAAATAAAACTAATCAAAAGTTAAATTATTTTTAGCATAGAGGAGGGGAGCAAGTCTTTACTCAAACACTGCAAGGCAAGATTTGAAACCATTACAGTAACTTCGGCAGGAAATTGAGTTTCAATGATATTAAATGCTCAGGAAAATAGTAGGAATGGCCATCTGGTTAGGTTATTTTGTTTTATTTGATAACAAAATTGCCAATACAGATAAGGGTAGAAAATGAAGAGAACCTATAGTGCTTGGATTCATAAAATTCCTATTGAACAGTCTAATGGAAAAGAGCATTATAAGTAATAATTCATCCTTCTAAAATATTGAACATTTGAAAATTGCTAAGGTTGAAATTTTAAAATCTGTACTTTAAAAGAAGGGAAACTTAGAGCACTATTTTTATGTATAGTTGGCAGAGAAGCAAAGTGTTGGAAAGCAATCTGGCAACCTGTATTAAAATTAAAAATACTTATACCTTTAGACTCAGCAATCTTCCCCTAGGAATTGATTCCCACAAAAATAAAAGCACCTGGACTGAACACACTGGTACAGAATATTTATGGCAGCATTATTGTAATTAGGAATAATTGAACAATTGAAATAAATATTTATGGAATGGCAGCATTGTTTATAATCAGAAAAATTTGAAAACAAAATAGATGCCCATCAATAGGAAAAGGGCTGACTAAATCATGGTACCTCTATTAAAGCAAATGATCTAAGAGTTTTATCCCACTTCATAGGATCCCCATATTGTTGAATGCGCAAACCAAGTGTGTTAGCCCATTTGTGTTGCTGTAAAAAAAAAAAAAAAAAATACCTAAGGCTGGGTAATTTATAAAGAAAAGAGGTTTATTTGGCTCCTAGTTATTTAGGCTATAGATGAAGCATACTGCCAGCATGTGCTTCTGGTTAGGGCCTTCAGAAGCTTGCAATTATGGCAGAAGGCAGAAGAGAGCCAGCATGTCACATGAAGAGAGAGCAAGAGAGAGAGAGAGAGGTACCACACTGTTTTAGATAACCAGATCTCACATGAACTTAAAATGAGAATTCATTACTGTGAGGATGACACCACGTCATTCATGAGGGACCTGCCCCTGTAACCCAAACACTTCCCACCTGGCCTACCTCCAACATAGGAAGTCACATTTCAACAAGAGATTTGTGGGAAGCAAAGCATCAAACCATATCACTAGGAAGCACAAAAGTATGTGTATGAGACTATTTTTTGTTAAACAAAACCTGTATGCATATACATTGTAAGATGTGTCTGTATCAGTAAATTGGTATATGAACCCAAAAGAAGGAATGAAAAAATAAAACTAGGGATTCTGATTTGCATGGAAGGGCACACATAAAATAGTAAAAAGAGAAAAAATCTTTGGCAGTGGAATATAAATGTCAACGAACACAAAATTTACAATTCATTATTTTGGGGGGTTTTCTTTATCACAGAAATTCTTTCAACTTTTTAAGCTGTAAAAGCTCCCGTTTTGACTTATTGATGCTCAAACTACTGAGAGCTATCCAAGATCATCTTGATTTGACAAATCTCAACCTTTAGAACACCGTGAAAAAATTAGATACGTAAAGTAAACGAGGGAAGTGAGGAATATATAAAGTCAAAATACATGATATAACCAAAAAGATAGAGGACTGATATCTTCATGTGAGTAAGTCAGTCTAATAACTTTATATTCATAATATTATACACCATTGCTTTCAAATTATAAAAAATAGTTCTGGCTAAAATGATTCTAGCGATTAACAAAATAATATAGCTAATATGCGATTCAAATGAGAAACTTCTAAATGTATTAAATATATAATTATAATGATTACAATTTGGTTTACCTTACAGGACCATTCATTTCAAGAATTCTTGGGCATCTCAGCAGACCACTGCGTTCCTTTGTGCATAAGATCCCCTAGTCAATTTGGAAGAGTCAAGGAAAGACTGTAACTGATGATTGTATGTGCAAATATCAGGATTAAGGGACATGGGTAATAATGGTTGGTCCATACTAGGGCAGAGTCTCTTACTATGGCAGGGAAAGGAAGGGAAAACACAGCTCAAGTTTCAGTACACTCTCAAGGGGAAAAATTAATTGCTTTAGAGTAAGTCTAAACATGGGAGGCAGGGGCATGCCACACAAAGAACTCTTCAGCCTGCTCCTTAGCAAGTGTGACTTAATCTCCTAAAAGAATATGGGTACTTTGGGTAGAATGAAAGAGTTTAATCACTTAGAAATCCACTTATCTAAGGTTGATGGAATCATTGTCACACAGACAGAAAATTCTCTGTTGGGTGGAAGGAGCTCTGGCTCCTAGGGGATGAGTTGGAGCAGGGATGGTAAGGCTTACCTGACTGTAATTAAGAGCAACTGGAGAGGAGTCATAAACTGCAGTAATGGTTGAGGCAAAGGAATAATGGTATAGGGCCAATAGTGAATTGATATTGGGAACTGAGATAGTGTGAACCCTTGGAAAAGTTGCCACTGGATATTTTTTTTCCTTCTAACCTTTCTAGTCTCATGGAAGGAGGTGGAGGAGTTAAAATTTCTCTAACTGTGGGTCTGGAGCTCAGTGCTTCCAGGATAACAGCTTAGGCCATTGATTTTTCTCATGACTGGTGTATAATAGAAATAATATCTCTGTACTCATTAATTTGTTCAACAAATATGTATTGAGCTTGTCCACACGTCAATGCATATTTTGTGTGTATGCATATCAAGCAGATAGATTAGCTATGCATTCACCCATGCTCCCCAGGCCCCAACCCAGGAGCACTAGCTCTTCCTAACTATAATGTTCTGTGTTTCCAGAAAGTACTCAACCTTGATTTGTACCACAGTTCCCTCACCTGTCCTTCATACCTGACCACTGTACCAGGAATAGCTTTTGCCGTTGTCCATCTTTCTCTGTATCTGTTCAAGATCTACCTCCAGCTCTGGTTTATCTGTCAACACAGTCCCTTCATCGCCCATTGCATAAATTCATCACAATCTTCAGTCTGCTGATATTTCTAACATGAATCCTCAATGCTGTTATGAATTAACTCTTTTAACTCACTTGCTATTATTTTGATGAGATTTTGAAAAGATGAAGGAAAACTATGACAGAAAGATATTTTACGTTGGAAATAGAACAGGTGATGGTTGATTGTAGAGTAAGAAAAGGAGCAGAGGTAAACAGATTAGATGAAGAGACTACTGTAATGGTACAAGCCAAAAGATTTTGCTTCTGTTTATTTGAAATATGATTTTTCTTTTAATGTCTAAAAGGAAAATTGGATTCAGATAAAAACAGTAAAGAAATTAGAAAGCAATAAATTATCAAACCCTGTGTAACAGTCTTTATTTCAGACTATTAATAGATTTATCATGTTTTGTTATGTTTTAACGGAATCACTTCTCAGTTGAAAATGTTACTGCTGATACTATTAAAAGTACATATTTTTAATGTCTGACTTTATATAATTATCTCAAACTTCTGTTTTGAAAGGACTTACTCTGGCAGTTACATAAATTCCTGTAATTATACTAGACAGACAAATAGTTGTACAGTTAAAAAAAAACAAATACTTTTTTTTTTTTTTTAAATAAAGAAGCACCAACTAGTGAAACTGAAAAGGAAAGTAAAATGTAGCATGAAAGTTTCAGAACTACAGCTTCAAAAATGGGAACTCAGTTAGGGCCCAGTTGGAAACATCATCAGAAGTCTTCATATTCCGTCAGAACCTAAACTCTACCTATAACTGCCACTTGTAAAAACATGTGCCTCTTTCTTTTGGCTGTTTAGTCCAATTTCATTATACTCACCATAGGTGTTTGAAGAAAGAATGGGAAAGCCCAAACTAATGAGTTTTTGTAGTGTTGTAAATCTGTACAATGGCCAAAAGCTATTGCTCTGTTGTTTTCTGCAGCAGCACAGACCACTTTTCCTCTGGGCAGTCACTGCTTGAAATAATTACTGACATTAATGATGCAAGCTCCTGAATTTAATAGAGCTAGGTTTATGTTGCCATCCATCACTGTGTAACATCTTCTGCCTTCTTTGCTAGTACCAAAAGTTTTTTTATAAATGTTTTAAGATATTTTATTTGACTCAGTGATGCATTTTAACTACAAGAAACCACCAAGCAAACATTCCAGTCTGAGTTTTAGGTATATTATGGTACTTATATTGGTATAAAATTATTTTAAATCAAAACTGAAGAACAATTGATGCTAATAAATGCCACGTAAAACTTATGTGTGACATAATCTTGTAACAATAAATTGTTAACACTTAATAGAAGCCTTCGTTTGATAAAGGTTTCTTTTGCTTTTTTAAAAGGTGTATTTTTGCAAAACTTTGTTACATTCTTTGTTTGAGGTTTGACTGCCACCATTTTCTGCGGCTCAAGTACTACATAAGTAAAACGGATTTTCCTGGACTATTTATTACTAGAAGGCAAGTATGGGGTCAGCAGATGCTCCTCGTTTCATGGCTCTAGAGCTCCCTCTCCTGTGCTTATTGTGAAGTGCTAAAAAATATGACCTTTTTCTACTATACACTGGGGACTGTTGGGAATGGGGGAGGGACAGCAGGGCGGGGCTGGGGGGGATGACCTGGGGATGACTACCAAGTGTGGGTGAAGGGGAGGAAGGCAGCAAAGCACACTGCCATATGTGTACCTATGCAACTATCTTGCACGTTCTGCACATGTACCCCCAAACCTATAATGCAATAAAAAATTAAAAAAAAAAAATGACCTTTTTGAGATGGGTCCTCTGGTCTCCTTCCCCAGTTTTTTCTGTACAATCTCTTAGCCATTGTTGTCCCTGTTTTGTCCATTCTAGCTTGAGAGAACTTCAGTTGGTTAGTTTCAAAAGTTCATAGATCCATATCCTCCAGCACTATCTGAATTTTGTGTTCCCCTCACTCTCACTTAACCTCTTTCTAGATTTGTCTGCTCTTCTTAGATTAGCCTGCTGAGCTATATTTAGCAGAGACTCCACTTCAGAGATGAGTACCTGCCAACAATTCAATATATGGGATTCTCAAAAGTCATTTTGCTTTTCCTTTGCTTTCATTGTTGGGCACTTTGCTGGTACCACACATTTTATTTCTGTTGATATTCGACGGCGCCCCCTTGTATTTTGGAATCTACGGAGATAACATGACATTTAGTTTTGTAGAAATGTTGTCTGTGGATTTTTTCTTTGCTGTATCATTTTCTCTGATTTGTTGGGGGCTTGTGGGATTTACCCAACTAGGCTGCCTACTGCAGCTCCAGTCTTGCTCCAGCTTCTCTATTTCATCTTAACTCTATTTTGCTAAATTACATTTTTCTAGATATTTGTCCATTCTAGTTCTTATTTCATTGTGTTGAGAAGTATAATATACATACAGAAATGTACACCAAACAAATGTATACCTGATGAATTTTCATGACATCAAATTCTGTGAAATCACAACTCAGTCACAAAAAATATAATTAATATTTTCTAATTTCCTTTTTGATTCCTCTGTGACTTGAGTTAATTAGAACTATGCTATTTAATTTTCCAGTATTTGGATTTTTTTCAGATATCTTTTTATTATTTATTTCTAGTTTAATTCAATTATGATCAGAGAACATCTTTTATATGATATGAGTCATTTAAAATCTGTGAGGGCTTTTTAAAGACCTAGTACATGCGCTATCTTGGTATTGATGAACAGTTTAAGATTGTATTTTCTGATGTTGGATGAAGTATCTAATAAATATTAACTAGATGAAGTTGTAGTGTTATTAATGCCATATATATACTAACTGATTTTCTGTCTGCTTGCTCTACTGATTACTGAGATAAGAGTGATAAAGTCTACAACGTAATAGTCAATTATCTATTCTGCTTTAAATTCTATCAGTTTTGCTTCATTTTTAAGCTCTGCTATTAGATGGATGCACATTTAGGATTTTTCAATATTAGCAATGAATTGGCCTTGTTATCAGTATATAATGTCCATCTTTATGACCTGGTAATATCCTTTGTTCTCAAGTCACTTTGCCTTTTATTAAGACAAATACACCTGCTCTTGTGATTAGTGTCTGCATGATTCATCTTGTTCTATACTTTTAACTTATCTATTTTGTCTTTAGTATGAGATTCTTGTAGACAGCAGGTATGTGAGTCTTACTTTTCAACCAGTCTTTTTTTTTTTTTTTAATTGCATTATAGGTTTTGGGGTACATGTGCAGAACATGCAAGACAGTTGCATAGGTACACACATGGCAGTGTGTTTTGCTGCCTTCCGCCCCTTCACCCACATTTGGCATTTCTCCCCAGGCTATCCCTCCCCAGCTCCCCCCAGCACTGTCCCTCCCCAATTCCCCCCAATAAACCCCAGTGTGTAGTACTCCCTTCCCTGTGTCCATGTGTTCTCATTTTTCATCACCCGCCTATGAGTGAGAATATGCGGTATTTCATTTTCTGTTCTTGTGTCAGTTTGCTGAGAATGATGTTCTCCAGATTCATCCATGTCCCTACAAAGGACATGAACTCATCGTTTTTGATTGCTGCATAATATTCCATGGTGTATATGTGCCACATTTTCCCAGTCCAGTCTATCATCGATGGGCATTTGGGTTGGTTCCAGTTCTTTGCTATTGTAAACAGTGCTGCAATGAACATTCGTGTGCATGTGTCCTTATAGTAGAATGATTTATAGTCCTTTGGATATATACCCAGTAATGGGATTGCTGGTTCAAATGGAATTTCTATTTCTCAGGCCTTGAGGAATCGCCACACTGTCTTCCACAATGGTTAAACTAATTTACACTCCCACCAGCAGTGTAAGAGTGTTCCTATTTCTCCTCTTCCTCTCCAGCATCTGTTGTCTCCAGATTTTTTAATGATTGCCATTCTAACTGGCGTGAGATGGTATCTCAATGTGGTTTTGATTTGCATCTCTCTAAGGAACAGTGATGATGAGCATTTTTTCATGTTTGTTGGCCTCATGTATGTCTTGTTTTGTAAAGTGTCTGTTCATATCCTTTGCATATTTTTGAATGGGCTTGTTTGTTTTTTTCTTGTAAATCTGTTTGAGTTCTTTGTAAATTCTGGATATCAGCCCTTTGTCAGATGGGTAAACTACAAAGATTTTTTCCCATTATGTTGGTTGCCGATTCACTCTAGTGACTGTTTCTTTTGCCGTGCAGAAGCTGTGGAGTTTGATTAGGTCCCATTTGTCTATTTTGCCTTTTGTTGCCAATGCTTTTGGTGTTTTGGTCATGAAGTCCTTGCCTACTCCTGTGTCCTGAATGGTTTTGCCTAGATTTTCTTCTAGGGTTTTTATGGTGTTAGGTCTTATGTTTAAGTCTTTAATCCATCTGGAGTTAATTTTAGTATAAGGTGTCAGGAAGGGGTCCAGTTTCTGCTTTCTGCACATGGCTAGCCAGTTTTCCCAACACCATTTATTAAACAGGGAATCCTTTCCCCATTGCTTGTTTTTGTCAGGTTTGTCAAAGATCAGTTGGTTGTAGATGTGAGGTGTTACTTCAGAGGCCTCTGTTCTGTTCTATTGGTCTATATCTTTGTTTTGGTACCAGTACCATGCTATTTTCATTACTGTAGCCTTGAAGTCTGTTAGTGTGATGCCTCCTGCTGTGTTCTTTTTGCTTAGAATTGACTTTGCTATATGGGCTGTCTTTTGGTTCCATATGAAGTTTAAGATGGTTTTTTCCAGTTCTGTGAAGAAGATCATTGGTAGCTTGATGGGAATAGCATTGAATCTGTAAATTACTTTGGGTACTATAGCCATTTTCACAATATTGATTCTTCCCAGCCATGAGCCTGGAATGTTTCTCCATCTGTTTGTGTCCTCTCTTATTTCATTGAGCAGTGGTTTGTAATTCTCCTTGAAGAGGTCGTTTAAATTCCTTGTTAGTTCTATTCCTAGGTATTTTATTCTCTTTGTAGCAATTGTGAATGGCAGTTTGTTTTTGATTTGGCTCTCTTTAAGTCTGTTATTGGTGAATAGGAATGCTTGTGATTTTTGCATATTGATTTTGTATCCTGAGACTTTGCTGAAGTTGCTTATCAGTTTCAGGAGATTTTGGGCTGAGACAATGGGGTTGTCTACATATACAATCATGTTGTCTGCAAATAGAGAGAATTTGACTTCCTCCTTTCCTATTTGAATACCCTTTATTTCTTTTTCTTGCCTGGTTGCTCTGGCTAGAACTTCCAATACTATATTGAATAGGAGTGGTGACAGAGGGCATCCTTGTCTAGTGCCAGATTTCAAAGGGAATGCTTCCAGTTTTTGCCCATTTAGTATGATATTGGCTGTTGGTCTGTCGTAAATAGCTTTTATTATTTTGAGATACCTTCCATCAATACCTAGTTTATTGAGGGTTTTTAGCATAAAGGGCTGTTGAATTTCGTTGAAGGCCATCTCTGCATCATTGAGATAATCTTGTGCTTTTTGTGTTTGGTTTTGTTTATGTGGTAAATTACATTTATAGACTTGCATATGTTAAACCAGCCTTGCATCCCAAGGTTGAAGCCTACTTGATCATGGTGGATAAGCTTTTTGATGTGTTGTTGCAATTGGCTTGCCAGTATTTTATTGAAGATTTCTGCATCCATGTTGATCATAAATATTGGCCTGAAGTTTTCTTTTCTTGTTGAGTCTCTGCCAGGTTTTGGTATCAGTATGATGTTGGTCTCATAAAATGAATTAGGAAGGATTCCCTCTTTTTGGACTGTTTGGAATAGTTTCAGAAGGAATGGTATCAGCTCCTCTTTATATGTCTAGTAGAATTCAGGTGTGAACCCATCTGGACCTGGGCTTCTTTTGTGTGGTAGGCTCTTAATTGCTGCCTCAACTTCTGTCCTTGTTATTGGTCTATTCAGGGTTTCGACTTCTTCCTGGTTTAGGCTTCAGCAGATGCAAGTGTCCAGGAATTTATCCATTTCTTCCAGGTTTACTAGTTTATGTGCATAGAGTTGTTTGTAATAATCTCTAATGATGGTTTGTATTTCTGTAGAATCTGTGGTGATATCCCCTTTATTGTTTTTTATTGCATCTATTTGGTTAGTCTCTCTTTTCTTTTTTATTAATCTGTCTGTCTATTTTGTTGATCTTTAAAAAAAACCAGCTCCTGGACTTAATGATTTTTTGGAGGGTTTTTTTGTGTCTCTATCTCCTTCGGTTCTGTTCTGATCTTAGTTATTTCTTGTCTTCTGCTAGATTTTGAGTTTTTTTTTTTTTTTGATCTTGCTCCTCTAGCTCTTTCAATTTTGACAATAGGGTGTCAATTTTAGATCTTTCCTTGCTTCTCATGTGTGCATTTATTGCTATATATTTTCCTCTACAGACTGCTTTAAATGTGTCCCAAAGATTCTGGTATGTTGTGTCTTCATTCTTGTTGGTTTCAAAGAACATCTTTATTTCTGCCTTCATTTCATTGTTTATCCAGTCAATATTCAAAAGCCAGTTGTTCACTTTCCATGAAGTTGTGCGATTCAGAGTTTGTTTCCAAATCCTGAGTTCTAACTTGATTGCACTGTGGTCTGAGAGACAGTTTGTTATAATTTCAGTTGTTTTGCATTTGCTGAGGAGTGATTTACTTCCAATTATGTGGTCAATTTTAGAGTAGTTGTGATGTGGTGCTGAGAAGAATGTATATTCTGTGGATTTGGGGTGGAGAGTTCTGTACATGTCTATCAGGTTTGCTTGTTCCAGGTCTGAGTTCAAGTCCTGGATATGCTTGTTAATTTTCTGTCTCATTGATATGTCTAATATTGACGATGGGGTGTTAAAGTCTCCTACTATTATTGTGTGGGGGTCTAAGGCTCTTTGTAAGTCATTAAGAACTTGCTTTATGTATCTGGGTGCTCCTGTATTAGGTGCGTATATATTTAGGATTGTTAGCTTTTCTTATTCTTTTACCATTATATAATGTCCTTCTTTGTTGCTTTAAAGTCTATTTTATCAGAGACTAGAATTGCAACTCCTGCTTCTTTTTGCTCTCCATTTGCTTGGTAAATCTTCCTCCATCCCTTTATTTTGAGCCTTTGTCTATCCTTGCATGTGAGATGGGTTTGCTGGATACAGCACACTGATGAATTTTGGCTTTTTTCCACTTTGTCAGTCTGTGTCTTTTGATTGGGTTATTTAGCCCATTTACATTTAAGGTTAATATTGTTATGTGTGAATTTGATCCTGCCATTTTGATGCTAGCTGTCTGTTTTGCCCATTAGTTGAGGCAGTTTCTTCATTGTGTTGATGCTCTTTACCATTTGTTGTGTTTTTGGAGTGGCTGGTACTGGTTGTTCCTTTCTATGTTTATTGTTTCTTTCAGGAGCTCTTGTAAAGCAGGCCTGGTCGTGATAAAAATCTCTGAATAATTGCTTCTTCATAAAGGATTTTATTTGTCCTTCACTGATGAAGCTTAGTTTGGCTGGATATGAAATTCTGTGTTGAAAGTTCTTTTCTTTAAGGTTGTTGAATATTGGCCCCCACTCTCTTCTGGCTTGTAGGGTTTCTGCTGAGAGATCTGCTGTGAGTCTGATGGGCTTCCCTTTGTAGGTAACCCGACCTTTCTTTCTTGCTGCCCTTAGCAGTTTCTCCTTCATTTTATCTCTGGTGAATCTGACAATTATGTGCCTTGGGGTTGCTCTTCTTGTAGAATATCTTTATGGTGTTCTCTGTATTTTCTGGACTTGAATATTGGCCTGCCTTGCTAGGTTGGAGAAGTTCTCCTGGATAACATCCTGAAGAGTGTTTTCCAGCCTGGATTCATTCTGTTTGTCACATTCAGGTACACCTATCAAACGTAGATTAGTTCTTTTCACATATTCCCATATTTCTTGGAGACTTTGTTCATTCCTTTTTATCCTTTTTTCTCTAATCTTGCCTTCTCATTTTATTTCATTGAGTTGATCTTCGACCTCTGATAACCTTTCTTCTGCTTGGTCAATTCGGCTGTTGAAACTTGTGTATGCTACATGAAGTTCTCATGTTGTGCTTTTCAGCTCCATCAATTCACTTATATTCTTCTCTAAGCTGTTTATTCTCATTAGCATTTCATCAAATCTTTTTTCAAGGTTCTTAGTTTCTTTGCATTGGCTTAGAACATGTTCTTTTAGCTCAGAGAAGTTTCTTATTACTCATCTTTTGAAGCCTGTTTCTGTCAATTCATCACACTCATTCTCCATCCAGCCTTGTTCCCTTGCTGGTGAGGAGTTCTGATCCCTTGTAGGAGGAGAGGCATTCTGGTTTTTGGTGTTTTCATCCTTTTTGTGCCGGTTTCTTCCCATCTTTGTGAATTTATCCATCTGTCATCTTTGTAGTTGTTGACTTTCAGGTTGGGTCTCTGAGTGGATGTCCAGTTTGTTGATGATGCAGTTATTTCTTTCTGTTTCTTAGTTTTCCTTCTAATAGTCAGGCCCCTCTGCTGTAGGACTGCTGAGGTCCACTCCAGGCCCTGCTTGTGTGCGGATCACCTGCAGTGGCTGCAGAGCAGTAAGGGTTACTGCCAGTTTCTTCTTCTGCTCTCTTTGTCCCAGAAGAATACCCACCAGATGTCAGCCTGAGCTCTCCTTTATGAGGTGACTCTTTGTATATATGGGGGTCAGGGAGCTGCTTGAGGAGACAGTATGTCCTTTATAGGAGCTCAAGTGCTTAGTTGTGAGCTCCGTTGTTCATTCAGAGCTGCTGGGCAGTTACATTTAAGTCTGCTGCAGAAGAACTCATAAACGCCTTTTTCCCCCCACAGGTTCTCTGTCCCTGGGTATTAGGGCTTTATTTATAAGTTTCTGTCATGTTGCTGTCTTTTTGCAGGGCTGCCCTGCCCAGTGAGGAAGCAGACTAGTCACAGTCTGCCTGAAGAGGCTCTGCTGAGCTACTATGGGCTCTGCCCAGCTGCTGTGTGAACTTCCCGCAGTCCTGTTTATACAGGTATAGTTAGAACTTCCTCAGCAATGGCGGTCCATGTCTGCAATGATGGACTCTCTCTGTAATGGTGGGCTGCCTCTGCAATGGCGGGCTTCCTCAGCAATGGTGGACTACCTCTGTAGTGGTGGACTGCCTTGGTAATGGCAGATGCCCCTCCCACACAGAGCTAGACCATCCTGGGTTTAGCTGTGCTTGCTGTTTTCGATTGCTGTTTTTTTGTGGGGGTGGGACCAGCTGAGCCTGATCTCCTGGCTCCCTGCCTCAGACCCCCTTTTTTTTTTTTCAGTTGAATGGGCGACTCTGTCTCCCAGGTATTCCAACACCTGTTGAAAAGGTGCTGGGATCTTTGTGATTTCCCATGCAGTGACCCACTGTTCCGGCTGAATCAGCTGCACTGAGATTTGTGGTGCTTTTTTGCCCAGGAATCCCCTGGTCTGGCTCCCTGTTTCAGTCCCCTTTTTATCAGTTGAATGAGTGACTCTGTGTCCCAGGAGCTCCAATCGCCAGCTAAAATGGTGCCCGAACCTATGTGTTTTTTTTGTGTGAAGATCTGCCATGCCGGCCAAAACAGCTGTGCTGGTGACCCATGGGGCTCCTCTGCCTGGGAATCTCCTGGTCTGTGGGCAATAAAAATCCATCTGGAAATGCAGCATCCACTCACCCACCATGCTTTCGCTGGGAGCTGCAATCCTGAGCTGCTCCTAATCAGCCATGTTGGATCTGTCCATTTGGTTACTATTAAGGTCGGAAACCCTTTAATATACTCTCTGGCTGTTTGGCTATCCCAGTTTGCAAATTGTGTGTTAAAAGTCTCTTGCCCATTTCTTTTGTTTAAATTGGGTTGCATATGTTCTTATTAATCAATATATATTATTTTACTCATAAGTGACTTTTTGTCAGTTAGCAAGTGTCATGTATGTTTGAGATTTGTTCTTGGGCTTTTTATTTGATTTCATTCCTATATTTGTTCATTCTTTTGCGACAGTACCACATTGACCTAATTATTATACTTTTATAAGCTTGATATGGAGCATGGGAAGTCATTTTAACTCACTTTGTTTTTCTTTTCTTGAGTTTTATGGATAGTTTTAGTTGTTTGCATTCACATACAAATTTTAGGAACAGTTTATCAATTCATACCCCAGCATCTAAAATGAAAATTCAGTAGGGTTTTGTTTGGCACTCTACTGAATTCATAGATCAGTTTTGGGAGAAATTACATTTTTATAACATTGAATCTTCCAATCCCTCCATATCATTAGTTGTTTTAATTTTTAACCTCAATAGTGTTGATATAGTTTTCCACATCATAGTTTCACATAACATTTTTTTTTTCTTATAATGTGCTTTTTCAATTTTGTATCAGGATTATCCTGGATTCATTAAATAACTAAGAAAATATTTATTTTATCTAATTTTTTGAAAAGTAGTGATAATACTGAAATGATTTTTTCCTGGAAATTTGGTAGAATTTGCCAACAAAACTATCAGGTGCTTTGTTTATTTAAAAAAATGTATAGAATGACTTGACTTTCTATTATTTTTTCTGTAAGCTGATAAACATTAATTTTTAGAAATGTGTCTATTTTATTAAGTATTTAACTAGGTTGGCATAAAAATTAGTTTTCTTTAAAAAATATTTTCTATTTCTGTACTTATGTCCCTTTTGGCATTGAAAATACAATTTACCCATGGCTTCCCTTTATTTTCTTTTACTTCATGAGATTTTCTCAGATGTTTATCTAATATATTACTCTTTCAGAGTACCAATTTTTGGCTTTGTTGATCATCACCTTGTCTGTATTTCAATTAAAAAAAATCTTCTCTTAATATTATTTACCCCTAGTGAGATCCAGGATGAAGGGAGGCAATAAATTTTAAGACAGAAGGCTCTGGGTTCCCTAGTAGAATGGATAATGTTTGCCATTCATCTCTCTACTAAGCATCTCCTTAGATGAAGGCTTTTCACCGGAAAAAATAGCATTCGAAGAAGGTTGTCCTTCTAGTTTGTAACCTGAGAGCCCTATGAGTTTCCAGATGGAAAGGCAGAAGAATGACTGCCCAGATAGTTACAATGGTTGTTTTAATCAGTACCTCACTCAAGTAGATTTTTTTGCACAGACATTGTATTATTCTCATAGTCACTTTTACCGACATAAGATCAATCTCCTTAATTTCTCTAGTGAGGATGTAGGCATGATTTCAAGCTAACAGCAGAGTGCAGCAAGAAAGAAGCTTAAAAGACATGTCTGTTATATATTTTATAATTGCTACCATAAGCCAAACTTTGCTTCAGGCTACTCTCATGCTTAGTAATTCAATCCACTTTTTATCTCTCCAGGGGAAGATATATCAATAATATATTATAAATATAAAAAAGTAATTTTAAGAATTAACAAAAAAATTAGGTATAAAACTATAATAGTTGAAATAAATAATGCAATATGTATAATAAAGAGAATGGATGAGGCTGAAAGATGAATTAATATGTTAATATATTAGTCTAGGCTTTGGGGGTTGGCTCATGCCTGTAATTCCAGAACTTTGGGAGGTGGAGGTGGGCGAATCATTAGGTCAGGAGTTCAAGACCAGCCTGACCAACATAGTGAAACCCCGTATGTACTAAAAAATACAAAAATTTAGCCAGGCGCAGTGGCACGTGCCTGTAGTCCCAGCTACTCAGAAGGCTAAGGCAGGAGAATCGCTTGAACCCAGGAGGTGGAGGTTGCAGTGAGCCAAGATTATTCCACTGCACTCCAGCCTGGGTGACAAAGTGGGACTTTGTCTCAAAAAAAAAAAAAAAAAAAAAAAAAAAAAAAAATCAGTCTCAGGAGCTCTCTTGGAATGAAGTGTGGAACAATTAGAACTTTCTTTAAAAAAAGGAAAATGTTAAGATACATAGATTATAGAAATAGATCTAGCATAATACAGCTAATACAAGTTGTAGTGGGGAAAATAATAAAATAAAGAGTGGCAAATATTGAAAACATAATGTATATAAACATGACAGAATTAAAGAATGATAACTCGCCTCAGAAGAACAAGGCACAGAGTACTAAACAGGAGAGACAAGAAACAGTTGACACCCAGACATGTTATAATAAAGTGCAGTACTGTAAATCAGAAGGAAAATTTTAAGACTCCCAAAGGAGCAAAACATCTTCCAAGATGAACAGCAATCTTCTTCATAGCAACATTGTATGCAAAAGGACAATGGAGTTCTATTTTTAACATATTGAAGGCATACATCTTGGATTTAGAACTGTTTTTTCTTCCATGTTGACATTTCAATGTTAGAGCAATCACATATTCATCTACTTAAACCTCTGAGGTTGTACTACATAACAGCCCCTTCATTGAAAGAACTTTTGAAGGAAGTGCTAAAAAGATATACTGAAGATACTGCATACTTTTGCATTTAAAATATTAAGAGTTTTAAGATACCTTGGTAACATTGTTGTTTAAAAAAGTATGACATTTTTTCACAAAAGAGAAATAGAGGTATTTTCATGATAGCCTTGGATGAAATACCTACTTAATATAAAATCATGCGCATTTAAGAGAGGAAAAGACAGAAGTAGAGATATTTAAAAATCTTAAAGTTCTTGTTTTGTTTAAAGTAAGATATAGATATTAATTTTCATATAGGTAAGCAAATAGAAGAAACAAACATAGAATGGTAAAAATTAAAATAAAAACATTAGATGAAAATGTGCAAAAATATAATCATTGTCAATTTATATTCATTAGAATTAAAGTTAAAAAGCACAGGCTGTCACATTATGAAAAAAATGTAGCTTCATGCTTTTTATGAAAGATACATCTAAAACATGTAATATGCAAAGACTGAATATTAAAGAATGGAAAAGGATATATCAGGAACAAACAAACCATATGGTGTTGCTCTACTAACATGAGACTAAAATTTAAACTGAACAACTTCATTATAGTCACTAAATAATACTGAAATATTTAATTCATTGAGAAGATATAAAACAATTCTAAATATGGAAGTATAAAATACTCTCAAAATAAATATAAGCAAAAATGAAATTACAGGAATAAATGGATAAATATGCCATTACATGGAAGATTTCAACACAGTTCTGATTCACCATTATATCAAAAGAAAAAGTATAAGAAAAGGAAAAACATATTAGTAAATTGCTTACAAACATAATTATATACAACTGTGAGGAAAGAAAAATAATTTTCTATAGGGATTTTTTTCTGGATTTAATTTTTTTGTTCCTATTTTCTTATTTCTGGATATTTTGCTTTCCTCTGGTTTCTCCGGTTGACTTTGGGAAAGGAGTAACATCCACTGCTCATTTTTTGTTGTTCTCGCAGTAACTAAAGCCTGCTTTTTCCCTAATGCAATAAATAAGTAACTCTACCTTAAAACATGTAAAACTGATTACTAGGTTTATTAGGTTAAAAATAGATCTAAAGAAGAAAAAATGGTTAGTTTGCAATCGAGACAGCCTATTATTTTAAAGATCTAATGCATTGGGCTTTAAAAATATATAATTATATGTAAGTATCGCTGTTCTTCTGTAGAAGTAAAACACAAAAAGTCATCCGAAGTCCTTTTTGGAATGAGATGTTTATAAACAATCCTAAATATTCAAATATCACTGACTGTTCAGGAATGTACATCATCCCTGGCTAAGGGAACCTGGGAAATTGCCAATCTATTCACGTAGACTCAATACATTCAGAAATGTGCAAGTAAACAGACAAATACTTAGCCAGAGTTCTCAGAATAATTAAGAGAGGCCAAAAGAATATAAATACTACCTTTAAACAGGAGATTTAAGCTTCCTGAAGAGCTTATTGAGATCCTCATCCCAATTAGACTGTGCCACAGGAAGCTTTGAGCCTCTCTAGGGAGGAATCTGGGGTCTAGAGAAGTCTGCAATTTTAAGTAGTTGTAGGTTGCTATGTATCCTTGTTTGTGAAGTAAAGCTGCCTGTACAGATGAGTTATTGTAAAATGGTGTCAGCTGGTGTCTTTTTAAGTAATCATTATTAAACTAAGGGCAACTACTGAGTATTTAACAAAACAACCAAAGAAAATGTGTAAACAAATGAAACTCAAGAAACAAAGTCTTGTTAGTTTTTCCTACTGGGTCGTTTACACATAATCTAATTGAAATATCTTATAGAAGTGCAAATATATCATCGTTTGGCTAGATATTAAAAAAACAGAAAGGATCCTTTAGAATATATGAATTTAAGGTAGATAGTTTAAAAATGTCTAAAAACCATCAACTATTTGCTGATTTGATAATTGATATGAAATGGAAAACACAGTTTTTTCTTCAGCTTTTTACTGTGAAAATTGTCAAGCATACAGCAAAGTTGAAAGAATTTTACAGTAAACACCCGAATACCCACCACCAAGATTCTACCTTTAACATTTTACTATATTTGCATTATCATATATATCTTCAAATACACATCCCTCTCTGTATCCTTTTCCATATTGCTTTTCAAAGTAAATTTCATATATTAGTACTTTTCACCCTAAAGGCTTTAGCATGCATATCATTAACTACAGTTGTATATTGCTTATATTTTACATTAATTTTACATAAAGAAATGCACAAGCAGTGTACCTTTGTGTGACCTTTGACAAATGCATACCCCTGTGTAACCTAAATCCCTAGGAAGACATTGAACATCATCCCCAATCCAGATAAGTTCCTTCTTCCTCTTCCCAATTAGTCTCTGTTCCCCTATCCCCAGAAGAAACTATTAATCTGATTTTATGCACTGCAAAATAGTTTTGCCTGTCTTGAATTTCATCTAAATTCATAGATATTGAGTCGTACAATATTTAGTGATTTGTGTAAGCCTTCTTTCAGTACATATTATACTAATATAATGTTTTTGAGACTTAGGTTTTGGGTGTAGGAGTTTGTTATTTTTTATTGCTAAGAAGTATTCCATTGCATTTATATACCAGTTTGTTTATTCATTCTCCTATTGTTGGACACCTGTGTTGGTTCTTGTCTTGGGGTATTATGAATAAAGCTGCTATGAACATTCTTATACAAACTTTTATGAATGTATAGTTTTTATTTCTCTTGTGAAAATACCTAGAAGTGAACTAAGTCATAGATTCAGTGTATATTAACTTTTCTAAGAAACTTTAGCACGCATTAAAAAAATATTATTAGAAAGGTTGCTACAAAAAAAAAGAATGGAAGATAACTATCAGCTTTAGAATCAGTCTTATTGTTTAAATAAAGGCTCTATTAGCTTTATAACAATATCAAACATACATGTGCTGTAAGAATCCTAAAATTGAAATAATGTCTCAAACCTAAGAAAATTTTATTCCTCACTTAACTATTTACCCAAGTGGGTATTCCTAGTCGTGGATTGTTATACTCTCTAGTTTAATATGATATTTTGTTTATATTTCTTATTCTCCTTATTGCCTTGAACTGAATCGAGAGATTTTTAACAAAAGTCCCATAATTAAACTTTAACTTCAACATCTCCAAAGTTTCACTTTTAACACAGTAACCTTTTTTCTTAACAGATTCTGTGCCAATTTGCTTTCCTACATATTGCTGTTGCTGAACTGTCACATCACTGTAAATCAAGTTTCTCATTTCCAAAAGTCATGCAGTAAGTAAACAACATGCACTAGGGAATGTTATTGTCCTTATGTCTAGCAGAAATTCCATAATTTAAGGGCAACAAAATAGGAAATTCATAGGTAAAAATATTAGCACTCTGGGGAAAGGAAAATATATCTGCATAAATGCCTCAAACCTGTGGTTTGGCTACTCCTAACATTTTTGAGTTTGCTTCCTTTTTCTCGCAACAAAACTTGGTTTTAGTGGAAAATGAGTAGGAAGGCTGGAGGCAGGCATATGAATGGTCGAGCAGCTTAAGAAGCAGTGGGGTCTCTGGCAGTGTTTGACGCGCACTTTCTCTGCCTCGCTGTGTGAAAGACAAGACAGAGTATGGCTTCCCTGCCACAGCCAACGCGCAGTCCACGCAAGGCCACGCTCGCCAACACCGGAAATCCGGTACATCCAGTCACAGAAGTGTGGGTACTATTGGGAATAGCGTAAGCCTACTGGAACCCCTCATCACTGAGAAGCTGGGAGTGGAGGGAAAGGCGTCTAAAAACCATTTGTCAGTGTTTCCCATTCTCACTGGCATCTTGCTGTTACCGAAAAAAAGAACTGGACTCTCATTTGAGTGAGTTACTGCCAGCGGCATGTAATTCCTCATATCTTCAAAACTGATTCGGAAGAAAGGACAGTCAGCAGTTGACTAGATTCCTTGTTACCTAAATAAATAATGGATTCAAGACTAACTATTCTAACAGCTGTTCAATGTTGACATCAGTGGACTGTATTTTTTTTCTTTTACCTTTTTAATTTTTAAAAATTATGTTTTGGAAATTTGGGAGCTTTCCAGCAAACCAAATTTATGCATTTGAGTCTTAAACATATTTAAGTATTACTGTGGCTTCAAATAAGCTATTGATTCTGAAGTAATGGGTTTTAATTGAATTTGATTGTTTTAAAAACGTCTGTTAAGACTAATTTCTATGCAGAAGTCTTAGTAATAAATATTTGCTTTTTACAGACTTTAAGATGTTTACTCTGGTAGATAAGCTCAATGAAGGTCATATACTGACACAGATCCCCTGCAGCCCCTGAAAAATATTCTCACCAACATGTTGAACATCAGTGACACTTACCAGCAAAATAATTGCTTTCTGCACTCATTTCCAGCTGTTGGAATAGTCTCCTGGCCTTTGTTGTATTCATATCAAGGACTGAATCAGCCTGAGAGTCAACCTGTTTTCCTAATAACCCTCACAGAGCACTCACTTCCTCTGTTTATAAAGGGCGATCCTTGTTTTGCTTCTGGTACATCCTCTAGAAAAGAGCAACCGTTCAGAAAACTGATTGACAATACTTTACAGAGATGGCTGTCAGATGTGTTGTTAAAAGATCAAAAGGGCCACGAGTAAGGCGCTGTGGCTCACGCCTGTAATCCCAGCACTTTGGGAGGCCGAGGCGGATGGATCACGAGGTCAAGAGATCGAAACCATTCTGGTCAACATGGTGAAACCCCGTCTCTACTAAAAATACAAAAAATTAGCTGGGCATGGTGGTGCGTGCCTGTAATCCCAGCTACTCAGGAGGCTGAGGCAGGAGAATTGCCTGAACCCAGGAGGCGGAGGTTGCAGTGAGCAGAGATCGCACCATTGCACTCCAGCCTGGGTAACAAGAACGAAACTCCGTCTCAAAAAAAAAAGAAGAAGAAGAAGAAGAAACCATCTTCATTTTTCTCTTCTATTCAGAAGAAAGCTTTCCAGCAGGTAAGAATCCTTGATTTTTTTTTTTTTTCAAGGTAAGGATTATACAAATCTGAGTAACCCAAAAATAACTGAACAGTGATATGTGGTAGTCAAAATGGCACAGCCTTGGATGGGCCAGCCGTGCAGGTGCAGGCCTGTGATACCAGCACTTTGGGAAGCTGGCAATGGTGGATTACTTGAGCTCCGGTGCCAATATCAGCTTTGGGCAACATAGTGGAACCCTATCTCTACCAAAAAAAGTTTAGCCAAGTATGATGGTGGGCGTCTGTAGTCCTAGCTATTCTGGAGGGTGAGGAGGGACGATCGGGTGGCAGTATGGCTTGAGAGCGAGATGAGATCTGCCATGGCATCTAGCCTGGATGACAGAGAAAGAACCTGTCTCAGGAAAAAAAATCACAGTCTCAAACTAGCTGGTCAGCCCTGTGTTATTTTATGAACATCTGGGCCATTCTTCCAACATACTCAGCGGCCCAAGCTCTTATAGGAAATAGATACAAAAGAATATGGTAAACTTTTATTGCACATATTTGCTCTAGAAGTGTCATAAATATTTTAACAAACTCTAATTTTAATTGGAGCAACAAGAAAAATCTATGCAATTCTGCACTGAGAAAGGTGTGCGTGGTTCATTTGATTTTCTATTCAAAATGAATCCAGACTCCTTTCATCTGGTGTTCCTCCCACTAGTAATAATAGTAGCAATAAAAGGTTAATCCATTCCTACTGAGAATGTAAATTAAATGTGAGAAAAAAGACTGCTAGTTGATGGTAAACCTTTTAAAGAAGTAAGACCAAAATCAATTTTCTAACTTACTAATTATTTTGCCCAATATCACTTGAAATTTTCATATCCTTTTGCTTGAACATCTCTGGATATTTTTTTGCTTGTTTTGCTTTTTAAAAATATTTAGTATTTTGGTGCAGTATTCACTGTCTTGCACTGTATCCAGCGTATAACACATTGGAGAATTTTAATAAATGTCAAATAAATATTTAACAAAATATTTAGCTGTGCTATTTAATAAGTGAGTAATAGAGTGCTATTATAGCGTAACTGAGTGCTATTTAATAGAGTCAGTGCTATTTAATAAGTGAGTAATAAGAGCAGCAAATAAATGCATATAGAATCAGAAACCAAGATAGAGGTCATAGCTCCTGCTACATATGCAATTATGGGAAAGCCATGTCATTGATCTGGATTTGGTTTTCCTATTTTTATAATGGGAATCATCTAAAATGGAATGCTGTGACATATCTACTAGACATAACACTAGATTGTCAGTTAAAATAAAAAAGACTGACAATATGAAGTGTTGACAAGCAAATGGAGCAAATTAAACATACGTTGCTGGTAGGAGTTTAAAATTGTATAACCACTTTGGAAAATTGTAAAACGTCTTTTACTAAATATAAATGTAATGTATGGCCCAGAAATTTCACTCCTAGTTACATACAAAACACAAATAAATGCACGTCAACAAAAATATATGTTCAAAATATTCATAGCAGTTTTATTCATAATAGCACAAAACTGAAAACAACCAGATGCCTATCAACAGGTGAATGAAGAAACAAATGTTTGTTTCTTGAGCATTGTGCAACACTAAAAAATGACCAACTCTGGAATATGTAACAAAATGGATAGAACTCATAGATGTTATATAATATGATGGAACATAGTCTGTAACAAAGACACCTTTATTCTGTTATTCTATCAACGTTTAAGAACAGGCAAAACTAATCAATAGGCAAAGGATAGTGGAAAGTTTATAGGATTCTGGAAATGTTTTATATCTTAATTTTTACTCAGACCTATATGTATGTAAAAATATCATTCTTTACTTAAGATGAGAGTGCTTTATGCACTTTTCTGTATTGATGCTATCCTTCAATTAAATAGAATAAATAAAACAAAAATATTAATATTCAAATTCCAGGAAAAAACAGCAAATATGATAACATGGAATTATTTAATAAATTATAAAACACTATATAAATTTCATACATTATCATTTTCTAAGCTAAACATCAAAATTTTTGCAAAAAGCAAAAGTTGATTTTTACATTGTGACAAGAACTGTTATTATTTGTATTATACTAAAGTTGGCTCACCTTTTACTCAAATCTAATCCATTTTGGACTAAGCCTTATCATAACTTCATTCTTATTATTTTCCCCTTTTCACTGATAGTAGAAAATTGTATATTTCTGTTAATTTGCAGTTGCCAAATATTCACACAAAGGTTAGTTGAGTGCCGACTATATGCCGAACACTGTGCTAGGCACTGTTGACGCAAATTTAAATGAGACATTGTCTCTTCTCTTCATATCTTTACATCTTAGTCAAAACTCAGTTACAATACTTGAGTTGCACAAGATTCCATAATTTTTAAATGACAGAAGGCAAAATGATTATTATACATCAAAACACACACACACACACACACACACACACACACACACACACACAAATAAATTTAGTTGATATTCAAACTAAATTATTACCTCTATTTTGGAAGGTAAAATGTATTCTAGGTTGAATTTATTTTTAAATAATTTAAAACTGAATTTCAGATAATTAAAAAATATGTTAAACTTAATCATCACTTAAAAGTACTTTTGAAACTACAAATTACTATTCATATGATATTTTTACACTGTTAAAATTTCCTTAGAAATGTGTAAATAGCTGGCATTATTTTATAAGATAATCATTTAAAATTCCTTGCTCTAGATTATTTTTCCACTTAAGGTTCCATTTCCTCAGTAGTAATTCCTCAGTGAAAAAGATAATCTTTTATGCCTTTCATATTCTCAGAGACTAACAAGTTAGCTTGCTTCCTAAGGTTTGAGGCTCAGTTTATTTTTTTAAGCTCAGTTTTTAAATAGGAAATTATAGTCCTCAGTGCTTCAGCTGTTCCTCATTGAGAATACTTGAATATAACTACTCAACTCCTGTGACTCCCATCTTTCAAAGCAATAAGTACAAATTGATCTTCCAAAAAGTGTGCAAATGATGCACAATATGCTTGGCAGCATGTGATCATTTGAACGAAAGATTTGAAAACAGTGAATTGCTCTGAAATCCCTGGAGACCTTTTTATAATTCAGGCACAGAGAGCCCCCATTCTGAAAGGTAATATATCTTTTTAAACACTCAGTCTTCCTGTTCTCATCTCCCAAGGTTTCATTTCATATAAAAAAAAATATATTAGTTGACATTATAAACAGATGCCAGAATGTATTTATCCGGCTCATGAAAAATTCAGCGTAAGATTAGTAAAGCATAACAAGATCACTTATTAGGGGAGAATTCATAGTCTGATAGATGACCATGATTATCAGGTAAATTATTCATTTCTCTTCACAAAGCAATCACCCAGTGAAGACTCACTCGTTATTCACAGGTTGTCAGGGAACAGGATATGAGGATTAAATATGTGGTGCGAGTGAGCAGCATTGCCATGTAAGTTGCAGAGAAATGCTGGAATGGACTAAAGCTGAGTGCTATTTAATAAGTCCAACTGAAGGCAGGGAAAACATGAAATCTGGAGCCAAAAACTTGCAATGGAACTACTATCAAATTAGCATACCAATGCTACCGAAATAGGCTAAAGCCATATGAAGTCATCAGAGCCCAGAAACTATTTTTTCCAGAAGCTGAAATCTAACTGCATTAGAAATGTAAACAAAAATTCATGGCAATTCTAGTTTCAGATCTTCTCGAGGACGAAAATAGTTGTTAGAAGCAGCCCTGAGTAGGTTGCATGTTAAAATATTTCTGTCATAATCCCAGCACTTTGGGAGGCCGAGGCAGGTGGATCACAAGGTCAAGGGATCGAGACCATCCTGGTCAACGTGGTGAAACCCCGTCTCTACTAAAAATACAAAAATTAGCTGGGCATGGTGGCTCGTGCCTGTAATCCCAGCTACTCAGGAGGCTGAGGCAGGAGAATTGCCTGAACCCAGGAGGCGGAGGTTGCGCCATTGCACTCCAGCCTGGGTAACAAGAGCGAAACTCCATCTCAAAAAAAAAAAAAAAAAAAAAAAAATCTTAAATGCTACATATTTTTAGATGTGATGTAAAACTTGGCAAGTAGTAATACTGATTTTGGTGTGTGCTTTGTGAAAAAATTAAAATTATACTTTAGTACAATTTTGTAAGAAAAATACTTTACCTTTTGAGCCAATTTGAGCCACCTTTTATTCTCATTCAGATTTTTAGTAAATATTTATAATCTATGTGTCCAGCTGTATTTGAAGTTGGTTTTAAGGATGAGTTGTAGTCAGAATAATTCTGCTCTCCCAGGTCTGCGGCAGTCATGGAGGATGTGATAAGATAGTTGTCACTTATCTTAACCAAAAACACAGGGGTTTTGTCTTTTGTCTAGAAAGTAATATCTTCATAGCTTATTATCCATAATTCAACCCTGTTTTATCTCAGGGTTTATCTGGGCCAGAGAGTTCTTATGTGGATTGCAGTGGGGTAAATCAATGTACTAGTTTATTCTGCAATGCAGGATTCAACCCTTTTTAACAAATAACTTTTACAAAAATTTATAGACTTTTTTTTTACGCTAAGTTTTAGGTTTACAGAAAAATTGATCAAAAAATATAATTCCCAAATACTTTTGTTCCCACACCATACAGTTTCTACTGTTAATATCTTCCATTAGCGTGGTACATATGTTACAGTTGTTATTGATAATATAATTAATCCAACGTCAATACATTATTACTAACCAAAGTCCATAGTTTACATTAGTATACACTCTATGTATCGACTATTCTATGGGCTTTCCAAAACACATAGTCATGTTCCCACCATTACAGTATCATAAGGAGGTTTCATTTTCCTAAAAATTCTATGTTCTACCAATTCATCCTCTCCCCGCCTCCTACCTGAACACTGGCTACCCTTATTCTTTCTACTGTCTCCATAGTTTTGCCTTTTCCAGAATGTCATATACCTGCACTCATACAGCATATAATCTTCGTAAATTGGCTTCCTTTACTTAGAAATACACATTTAAGTTTACTTCATGTCTTTTGGTAGCTCATTTATTTTTATATCTGAATAATAAACACTTCATTAAATGGATGTGCCACAGTTTGTTTATCCATTTATTTATAGAAAGGTATTTCGTTTGCATCCAAGTGGGCAATTTGGCAGTTTATCTATGGAAAATTATTTTGTTCGTGTCCAAGTTTGGCAATTTGGCAATTTTTATGAAAAAAAAGTGCTATAAATATATGTGTGCAGAATTTCTGTGAATAATAATTTTCAATGTATTTGGGTAAATGCCTAGCAGTATGATTACTACATCATAGGTTAAGACTATATTTGGCCGGGCGCGGTGGCTCAAGCCGGTAATCCCAGCACTTTGGGAGGCCGAGGTGGGTGGATCACGAGGTCAAGAGATCGAGACCATCCTGGTCAACATGGTGAAACCCCGTCTCTACTAAAAATACAAAAAGTTAGCTGGGCATGGTGGCTCGTGCCTGTAATCCCAGCTACTCAGGAGGCTGAGGCAGGAGAATTGTCTGAACCCAGGAGGTGGAGGTTGTGGTGAGCCGAGATCGTGCCATTGCACTCCAGCCTGGGTAACAAGAGCGAAATTCCATCTCAAAAAAAAAAAAAAAAAAAAAAAAAAGACTATATTTAACCTTACATGAAACACAAACTTCTTCCAAAGTGACATCACAGCAACAATCAATGAGAGTATCTGTTGCTGTATGTGCTCTCCAGCATTTGGTATTGTCAGTGTTTTTTTATTTTAGCATTCTAATAGATGTATAGTGATATCTTATTTTCATTTGCAATTCACTGATGATATATGATGTTGAGCATGTTTTCATGTGCTTATTTGCCATCCGTATATTTTTATTTTTGAGATGTCTATTTGGATTTGTTCAATTTGTTATATTTACAGGGTACAGTGTGATATTTTGATATAAGTATGCGTCATATAATGATCAAATTAGGGTAATTAGCCTATACAACCATTTATTGTTTCTTAGTGGTGAGAACAAAATTCTCTCTTCTAGCCGTTTTGATATAAACAATACCTTGTTGTTGAATATAGACATCTATTGGACAATACGACAACAGAATTTGTTCTTTTTTTTCTAACTCTGTACCCATTAACTATCTTCTTCCCATTGCCCTTCCCTTCTACCCTCCAGTCTCCATAACCACTGTTCTATTCACTATTTATATGAGATCGTATTTTTTGGATTCTACATATGAGTGAGAACATGTGGTATTTAATTGTCTTTCTATATCAGGCTTATTTGATTCAACATAATGTCCTCCGTGTTCACTCATGTTGCAAATGACAGGATTTCTTTTCTTTACTTTTTTTTTTTTCTTTTGAGACAGAGTCCTGCTCTGTCACCAGGCTAGAGTACAGTGGTGTGACCTTGGCTCACCGCAACCTCTGCCTCCCGGTTCAAGCGATTCTCCTGCCTTACCCTCCTGAGTAGCTGGAACTACAGGTGTGCACCACCATGCCCAGCTAATTTTTGTATTTTTATTAGAGATGGAGTTTCACCATGTTGGCCAGGATGGTCTCAATCTATTGACCTCGTGATCCACCTGCCTTGGCCTTCCAGAGTGCTGGGATTACAAGTGTGAGCCACCACGTCCAGCCGATTTGATTATTTTTTATGAAAGAATAGTATTTTATGTATATATTAGTAGTATTTTATTATATATTATTTGTAATGTTTATATATTATATATAACTTATATATACAATATATTTTATATGTATACACCACATTTTCTTTATCCATTCATTCGTTGTTAGACACCGTTTGATTCCATATCTTGGTTATTGTTAAATAGTACTACAGTAAACTTTGGAGTGAAGGCATCTCTTTGACACACTAATTTTAGTTGCTTTGGATATATATACCCAGTAGTGGCATTGTTGGATCATATGGTAGTTCTATTTTTAATTTTTTGAGGAATCTCTATACTATTTTCCATAATGACTGTACTAATTTACATTCCCACCAGCAAGTCTGTGTATTCTCACCAACACTAATCTTTTTTCTTTTTGATAATAGCAATTGTAACTGAAATAAGATGATATCTTATTGTGGTTTTGATTAACATTTCCCTGATGATTAGTCATGTTTAGCAATTTTTAATATACCTGTTGGCTGTATTTATTTTTTGAGAAATGTCTATTAAAATATTTTGTCCCTTTTAAATTGAATTATTGGTTTATTTGCTTTAGAGTTATTGTAGTTCCTTGTATATTCTGGATATTAACCTTTTGTCAGATGTATGGTTTGCAAATATTTTCCCTAATTCTGCAGGTTGTCCCTTTCGTCTGTTAAATGTGTTTTTGCAGTACAAAGGTTTTTTCAGTTTGATATAGTCTCATTTGTCTGTTTGCTTGTGTTGCCTGAGCTTCTGAGTCCTCATACAAAAAAGATATTTCGCTAGTCCAGTATTATGAAGCAGCTTTTCTTATGGTTTTCTTCTAGCAGTTTCATAGTTCCTGGTCTTACATTTAAGTCCTTAATTTATTTTGATTTGATTTTTTTCATATGATGAAAGATAGGGGTCAGTTTTCATTTTTCTGCATATGGACATATGATTTTCCCAGCACCATATACTGACAAGACTGTCCTTTCCCCAGTATGTGTTCTTGGTTGTCAAAAATCAATTGATTGTAGATGTGTGAACTTATTTTATTACTCTCTATTCTGTTCTGGTGGTCTGTGTTTCTTTTTAAATGCCAGTACCACGTTGTATTGGTTATGATAGCTTTGGTGGTATGCTTTGAAGTCAGGTAGTGTGATGGCTTCACCTTTTTTTTTCTTAAGATTTGGTATGTCTGTTAGTAGTCTTTTGTGGTACAATGTGAATATTTGGATTGTTTTGTATATTCTGTAAAAAATCATTAGTGTTTTCATAGGGACTGCATTGACTCTGTAGATTTTTTTGGTTAGTATGTACATTTAAAAATATTAATTATTTTGATCAATTCCAATTTCATTTATTTGCGTCCTCTTTAATTTTTTTTAATCAATGTTTTATAGGTTTCATTGTAGAGATCTTTTACCTCCTTAGTTAAACTTTTTCCTAGGTATCTTGTTTTTTTTTTGTATTTTTTGTAAGTGGAATTGGTGGTATAGAAACACTACCAATTTTTGTATGTTGATTTTATATCCTGCAACTTTACTAAATTTGTGTATTAGTTCTAACAGTTTTTTTTAGTGGATTCTTTAAGGTTTTCTATTTATTAAATCATGTCTGTAAACAGAGACAGTTTTATTTCCTCTTTTCCCATTCAAATGCCTTTTTCTTTTTTCTCTTGTCTATTCTGGCTAAGACTTCCAGTACTGTGTTAAATAGAGTTGGTAAAAGTGGGCATCCTTGCCTTGTTCCAGATCTTAGAGGAAAAGCTTTCAATTTTTCCCTGATTGCTATGATTTAGCTGTTGATTTGTCATATATAGTCTTCATGGTGTTGAGATATGTACCTTCTGTACCTAATTTGATGGGTTTCTATTATGAAGAGATGTTGGATTTTGTCACTTTTTTTCTCCATGTATTAAAATTATCATATAATTTTTGTTTTTCTTTCTGTTAATGTGGCATATCACATTTTTTGATTTGCACATTTTAAACCATCCTTGTAGCCTTGAGATGAATTCCATTTTATCATGGTGGATAAACCTTTAAATGTGCTGTTGACTGCACTCCAGCCTGGGGACACAGCGAGACTCAGCCTCAAAAAAAGAAAGTGCTTTTGAATTTGGTTTGCTAGTAACTTGCTAAAGATTTTTGCTTTTATGTTCATTCGTAATATTGGCCTATAGCTTTCTTTTTTGTGTGTGCCCTCTGGTTTTGGCATCAGGGTAACAATGCTCTTATAGAATGACTTTAGAAGTACCTACTTCAATTTTCTGGAATAGTTTGAGAAGAATTGATTTTATCTTTCTCTTTTATGTGTCTGCTCCAATGTCTTTGTGGTTACAATGGGACTAACATAAAGAACTTTGTTACAATATACTATTTTAAGCTGATGACAACTTAACTTTAGTCACCTGAAAATACTCTAGACTTCTACTCTCCCTCCATTTATATTTTTATTGCTTTAATTTGTACCTTTGTATATATTGTGTGTTCTTTAGCAAGTAATTGTAACTTAGTTATATTTGATAATTTTGATTTTTAACATTTATGTGAGAGGTTTGAAGGATTTACATAGCACCATTACAGTATTGATTTATTCTGAGTTTGATTATGAAATTGCTTTTACTAGTCAGTTTTATAGTTTTATACTTTCATGTGTTCAGTTGGCCTGTGTTTGGTTTCTGCACTGTGCAGGAATGCCTGTTCTTTAGGGGTAGGGCATTCTATGGACTTGGGCAAGGTAGTCATGGCTGTTTTTGCTGAGCCCAGACTCCTAAGGCCAGGGTCTAGCAATTGCTCTGGTTTCAAGATTGCACCACGCAGTGACACTTATTGTCACTGAGGGTGAGGGAGGTGTTCAACATGGGCTCCTACTCCGGAGCAATGCAGCTACATGATTTCAAGGCAGCTCCCTAAATTATGCTCAGTCTATGCTAACTGCTGGATTCTTCTGAAGCATGGACTGAAGTTGTAATGGAGGCCTTTGGGGGCTCTCTGTTTACTTCTTCCCTGCATGGGGAAGTCTCTCCTGGCTCTGAAGTAATCCTTATGCGGGATATGAGGAAGCAGACGGGATGCTTTGTTTTCCTCTCTATGCTGATGTCATAGGCTTATGTGCACCACAGTGATTTTACCAGTTCATTGCTGAACAGTCTCTCAGAGACTCTAGTTGAATTTTAGTTGTTTATTTGTTGTTTTATTTTTGTGGGAGGATGAGCACTGGTTATCTTTAGTCAACAATCTTGCTGGCATTGCTCCTCCTACTAGGACTCACCTCTTAGCACACATTTGGAATTGAATTGTATTCAGAAAAAAGGATGTATCCCTCATATGTGATTCATATTTCAGTAGGCTCCACTGCTGCTGTGATCCAGTACAAGACCCAGAAGGAAATATATGGCTATGTAAAAAGCAAATTTGGAAACCTAGTCCCATTTTATTAAACAGTAACTCTCTTTTGGAGAAACTGTGCAGTATGACTGCTCAAGTTACACATGAGATTAAATAGCAAACCACTACAAAGTAATATTCAGGCTAAAGGAAACTGAAGTTTCAGTTCAATTTGTCTCCTTATAAACCCTGTATGCAATTAACTGGTCAGGCCAAATCTGTCCTAGTGTAACCAGGTTTTTTCTTCGATGCTGGTGATTGTTGTGGGTTCTTGACCTCCAACCTCTTAAGGAATAAGCGGTGGGGCCACTGCAGGTGGACTGTATGCTCATAAAGTGAATATTGAACACAAAAAGCATTGCAGAAAGGTGATTTTATTTAGGTAGAGAAAGAGAAGGAAAGGAGAAGAAGAGAATTCCAGAGGGGAAGTCCCGGAGGGAGCTCCCACCGTGTGGGAGGGGATTCCAGAAAGCTGGAAAATCCTGCGTAGGGGAGGGAGCACGGACTTTTATCCTGGGAGAAACCCCCACCTTCTCCAAGACCCTGTACCAATGAAAGGAGTTCCTTAGAACTTCCGCTGGAGTGATTGACTTTTAGTTTCTTCCCATGCCGGCAAAATTCAAACATAAACTGTTGAATTTCCCAGATGGAGAGAGATGGGAGCAGGGAATGGCACCAGGAAATTCTTGCCTTTAAAGCTACATACCCTCAGGGACCTGGATAGAGAACACATTCCCTCACTAGAGTTGTGGAATCAAAGGAGCAGAACAGGGTCATTAAGAGTTCTCCTGATCTATCTTCCCTCCTTGGCACTAGATTATAATCAAAAGACCAGGTGAAAATTGGATCTCAAGTATGTTCACTATAGAATCCATTTCTTATAAATGAGTGCTTCCAATCACAAAGACAAAGATAAATGTTGTATTGTCAGATGTTGGACTTGAATTTCTATTTCTGCTTATCTTTCATTTCCTGCTTTACACCAGCTTTTGAATTCTTTTTTTTTTTTTAAAATATATTTTATTGCACTTTAGATTCTGGGGTACATGTGCAGAACATGCAGGATTGTTGCATAGGTACACATCTGGCAATGTGGTTTGCTGCCTCCATCCCCCCTACATTTGGCATTTCTCCCCATGTTATGCCTCCCCAACCTCCCCACCCCTGCAGTCTCTCCCCTATTCCCCCCAACAGACCCTAGTGTGTGATGCTTATCTTCTGCTAGCTTTTGAGTTTTTTTGATCTTGCTCCTCTAGCTCTTTCAATTTGATGATAGGGTGTTATTTATTTTAGATCTATCCTTGCTTCTTATGTGGGCATTTATTGCTATAATTTTCCTGTAGACACTGCTTTAAATGTATCCCAGAGATTCTGGTATGTTGTGTCTTTATTCTCATTTGTTTCTAAGAACATCTTTATTTCTGCCTTATTTCATTGTTTATCCAGTTAACGTTCAAGAGCCAGTTGTTCAGTTTCAATGAAGTGTGCGTTTCTGCGTTAGTTTCTGAATTCTGAGTTCTAATTTGATTACACTGTGGTTTGAGAGACAGTTTGTTATGGTTTCAGTCGTTTTGCATTTGCTGAGGAGTGATTTACTTCCAATTATGTGGTCGATTTTAGAGTAGGTTTGATGTGGTGCTGAGAAGAATGTATATTCTGTGGATTTGGGGTGGAGAGTTCTGTAGATGTCTATTATGTTTGCTTGATCCAGATCTGAGTTCAAGTCCTGGATATCCTTGTTAATTTTCTGTCTGGTTGATCTAATATTGACAGTGGAGTGTCAAAGTCTCCCACTATTATTGTGTAGGAGTTTAAGTCTCTTTGTAGGTCATGAAGAATTTGCTTTATGTGTTTGGATGCTCCTGTATTGGGTGTGTATATATTTAGGATTGTTAGCTCTTCTTGTTGCATTGATCTTTTGCCATTATGTAATGTCCTTCTTTGTCTCTTTTGGTCTTTGTTGGTTTAAAGTCTATTTTATCAGAGACTGGGATTGCAACTCCTGCTTTTTTTTTCTCTCCATTTGCTTGGCAAATCTTCCTCCATCCCTTTATTTTGAGCCTATGTGTGTCCTTGCATGTAAGATGGGTTTTGTGGATACAGCACACTGATGGGTTTGGACTTTTTATCCAGTTTGCCAGTCTGTGTCTTTTGATTGGAGCATTTAGCCCATTTACATTTAAGGTTAATATTGTTATGTGTGAATTTGATCCTGCCATTTTGATGCTAGCTGGTTGTTTTGCCCATTAGTTGATGCTGTTTCTTCATTGTGTTGATGGTCTTTACCATTTGGTATGTTTTTGGAGTGGCTGGTACTGGTTGTTCCATTCTATGTTTATTGCTTCTTTCAGGAGCTCTTGTAAGGCAGGCCTGGTGGTGACGAAATCTCTCAGCAATTGCTTGTTCATAAAGGATTTTATTTCTCCTTCACTTATGAAACTTAGTTTGGCTGGATATGAATTCTAGGTTGAAAATTCTTTTCTTTAAGGATGTAGAATATTAGCCCCCACTCTCTTCTGGCTTGTAGGATTTCTGCTGAAAGATCCACTGTGAATCTGATGGGCTTCCCTTTGTTGGTAACCTGACCTTTCTCTCTGGTTGCCCTTAGCGTTTTTTCCTTCATTTCAGCCCTGGTGAATCTGATGATTATGTTACTTTTCTTGAGAAATACCTTTGTGGTGTTCTCTGTATTTCCTGGATTGTATATTGGCCTGCCTTACTTGATTGGGGAAGTTCTCCTGGATAACATCCTGAAGAGTGTTTTCCGGCTTGGATTCATTCTCTTTGTCACATTCAGGTATATCTATCAAACATAGATTAGGTCCTTTCACATAATCCCATATTTCTTGGAGGCTTTGTTCATTTCTTTTCATTCTTTTTTTCTCTAATCTTGCCTTCTCATTTTATTTTGTTAAGTTGATCTTCAATCTCTGATATCCTTTCTTCTGCTTGGTCAATTCGGCTATTGAAACTTGTGTATGGTTTGTGAAGTTCTCATGTTGTGTTTTTTAGCTTCATCAAGTCATTTATATTCTTCTCTAAGCTGTTTATTCTCATTAGGATCAAACCTTTTTTCAAGACTCTTTGTTTCTCTGCATTGGGTTAGAACATGTTCTTTTGGCTCAGAGAAGTTTGTTATTACCCAACTTCTGAAGCCTTTTTCTGATAGTTCATCAGACTCATTCTCAATCCAGCTTTGTTCCCTTGCTGGTGAGGAGTTGTGATCCCTTGGAAGAGGAGAGGCTTTCTGGTTTTGGATGTTTTCATCGTTTTTGTGCTGGTTTCTTCCCATCTTTGTGGATTTATGTACCTGTGGTCTTTGTAGTGGTGACTTTCGGATGGGGTCTCTGAGTGGATGTCCTTTTTGTTGATGTTGAAGTTCTTTCTTTCTTTTTTTGTTTTCCTTCTAACAGTCAGGTCCCCTGCTGTAGGACTGCTGGAGGTCTGCTCTAGACCCTGCATGCCTGGGGATCACCTGCGGTGGCTACAGAACAGTAAGGATTGCTGCCAGTTTCTTCTTCTGTTATCTTAGGCCCAGAAGGATACTTGTCAGATGTCAGCCTGAGCTCTCCTTTATGATGTGTCTCTTTGGATATACAGGGATTGCAGAGCTTCTTGAGAAGACAGTCTGTCCCTTATAAAAGCTCAAGTACTGATCTGTGAGCTCTGTTGTTCTATTCAGAGCTGCTGGGCATGTATGTTTACGTCTGCTGCAGTGGAACTTATAACTGCCTTTTTTCCCAGGTACTCTGTCCTGGGAAGGTGGGACTTTATTTATAAGTTCCTGATGTTCTGCTGCCTTTTTTCAGAGATGCCCTGCCCATCAAGGAGGTAGTCTAGTCACAGTCTGCCAGCAGAGATGTTGCTGAGCTTCTGTGGGCTCTGCCCAGCTGCTGTGTGAACTTCCTTGCGGTTTTCTTTACAGAGGTATAGTTAGAGCTGCTGTGGTAATGGTGGTCTGCCTCAGTAATGGCAGACTGTCTTGGTAATGGTGGACTGCATTGGTAATAGTGGATGTCCTTCTCCCCACAGAGCTGGACCATCCTGGATTCAGCTGCACTTGCTGGGAAACTCAAACCAGAGCATTTCAGATTGCTGGTCTTTGTGCTGGTCTTTGGAACTCGCTGAGCCAGATCACCTGGCTCCCTTTTTCAGCCCCCTTTTTCTCAGTTGAATGGTTGGCTCTGTCTCCCAGGTGTTCCAGGCACCAGTTAAAACGGGTGCCTAGATTTATATGAGTTTTGTGTGGAGACCCACTGTGCCAGCTGAAACAGCCATGCTGGAAACTCATGGCACTCTTCAGCCCTGGAATCTCCTGGTCTGTGGGCAGTAATAACTCATTTCGAAATGCAGTGATTACTCAGCCTCTGCGTTGTTCTCGCTGGGAACTGCACTCCAGAGCTATTCACATTTGGCCATCTTCGATCCCAATCTCGCCCTTTTGAATTCTGAATTCCACAATTAATGGCCTTTCTCTCTTAATGATTATTTTGCGTGTAGTTAGCCTTTAACAAGTTTTAAACTCCTTTAGAAACACTTGAGTGAGGTGCATTTCTTTACACTCTTTACATTTAAAAATGTAAAGAGTGCAAAGCTAGATGTGAATTAACACTTAAGATCTAAAAAGTAAGTACAGGGAAGCCTACGGAGTAACACTGAAGCCAACAGAGAAAGAGCTGTTGGAGGATGAAAAACGAGGTGGGAATTAGTAGGAGGCTATGCAGCCCAGGCTGGTCACAACAAATAGTTCTATCAGCAGTGAATAATTTTTAGGGAATAATGAGTAGGAAGAGATTATTGAAAACGAGTAGCCTAAAGCATAGGCAGGAATGAAACCAGCCTTTTGCAGATGCCTACAGTGGTTAAGCCCCGGATTCATACAGGCTTTCTCCATTTTGGCATGTTCCCTTCTATTGCTTGATCTGTTTTACTTCTTCTTTCTAGATGGCTTCTTTCTTAGAGATTCTACTAGATTGTAGCAAGTTCTTTATCACTGCAAGATTCAGTTTTCTATCTCCTTTTCCTCATTTTCTCCCTTCCTTTAGCAATTAATAGATCTCAGTTACAGGCCATAATCTAGGTGCTGAATGTAATTCTTGCCTTGGGGTTGCTCATAAACTATTTTGTGAATACAACAGATTATACACATATTTTTATTTTTCTTCACAACTACTAAGGATTTGGTACCCAATCGAACTAAACCCTGAAAAAATTGTGAAGCCACTTATATTAGTCAGCTTGGGCTATCTTAACAAAATTCTATAGATAGGGTGGCATAAGCAACAGATATTTATTTCTTCAGTTCTGGAGGCTAGAATTCCAACATCGAGATGGCAACATGGGTAGATTTTGGTGAGGAATCTCTTTCTGGCTTGTAGATGGCTGCCTTCTTGCTATGTCTTCACATAGTGGAGAGAGAGTTCTGGGGTCTTTTCCTCTAATTTAAGGGCACCAGTTCTATTGGTTCAGGGCTCTACCTTTATGACCTCATTTAACATAATCACTTTCACAACTCTATCTCCAATATAATCATGAGGGGTTAGGACTTCAACATATGAATTTTGGGAGAACACACTTTGGTCCATTGCATCACCCAGGTGACTCTTCACTTATCTTTCTCCTTTCCCACTCTGAACCCATCTAAGGTTCCATTATTCTAGTCTATCCACTCTGTTCAATTATTTAAAATTAAACAACTTCCAGTTCAAAAACCTTCTGTCTTCTGTTTTACCTCCTCATTCGTAGAATTTGATATGTAAGTAGGATAGCACTTCGATATACAGTTATGTGTTTTATCTCCCCTGATAACAATAAGCACCTCGAGGGTGGTGTTCTAATGACCTATTGCTGTGTTACAAATCGCACAAAAACTTAATGACTTAAAATGAGGATCACTATTTTATTACCTTGCATAGTTTTGTGGGTCAGGAATTAGAGGAGGGCTTGGCTGTGTGGTTCTTGCTTAAAGTCTCTGTATTAGTCTTCTTGGGTTGCCATACAAGAAGTTCAAGTTTAAGGTGCCATCAGGATTGGTTTCTGGTGAAGCCTCTTTTTCTGGCTTGCAGACACTAACTTCTTACTTTCTTCTTTGGTCTTTCTTCCGTAAATGTGTGAAGAGAGAAAGGTCTCTGATATCTCTTTCTCTTCTTGTATAGACACCAAATCTATCGGATTAGGGCCCCGCTCTTATTACCTCTTTTAACCCTAATTACCCCCTTAAAAACCCTATCTCCAAATTTTGCTTTGGGGGTAGGGCTTCTAGATACAAATGAGAAGGGGCATAATTCAACGGTGTCTTACGTGGTTTAGTCTGATGGTGGATGGAGATGAAATATAGGGGGTTGGAGAAGCTGGGAGTTGATTTGCTTGTTTTTGCCCAGGAGTTAATTTGCTTGTTTTTGCTCTTGTCTTGTTCTCTCTTCCCCTGCTTTCTCTCTCTCCATATATTTATAGGATCTTTCTGTGCTGCCTCCAGGTTGACCTGTTTGAGCTTATTGGCTGCTTATGTGACATCTGACTTCCCCCAGACCAAGTGTCTCAAGAGAGCAAGGCAGAAGAACATGACATTATTGTGGCCTTGTTTTGAAATTACATCACTTCTAACATACTGTATTTCTTGAAGCAAAAGCCCACAGAGGTTCAAGAGGTTCAAGAGAAGGAGGCAGAGACTCTATCTTTGGGTTGGAGAAATATCTAAGTCATCTGGTAAGAAGAGCATATTGGTTAGGTGATATTATTGCTACTATTTATGGAAAATATGATTTGCCACAGGTAGGGCCAAGGTTTCCATCAGTTTTACTTCCTCCATGTCAAATACAGGTCCAATATGGAAATATGTCCTATAATAATTTTCAAATTGGTTAATTACTATCAGTTCATGTGCATATGTTTTTCCAATGGAACCTTCTGGGGAAAGTCTTTTTTGTTTCACTCATTGTTTATAGTTATAATTGAAAAGATAATAGATACTTAGAATACAAAAAGCCGTAGCAGAACTCACGAAGAATATCTAAGCATATTTCCATGGCGAGTGTATTAAGTCCAGAATCAACCTAGGATGCCATTTAACTTCACATTGGCTAGTTGACAATGGTTATGGTTTGTCATACTGGATCTCTTTTATGGTCTACTTCTTTATTTTAAAATAAATAAGTATTTTACACTGGAAGTAAGGATTCTCCAGATGAACAAAAGCAATAGTTGAACAAAAGCAATAGTGCTCGCGCGTGCACACACACACACACACAAACACACACAGAGACAGACAGACAGAGAAAGCTTTTTTTTTTAAAGTTCTTAGTTTTTAAGGATTATTTCATGTGATTGTGGAGGCTGACAAGTGCAAAATCTGAAGTGTTTTCAGGCAGCCTGGAGACCCAGGGATAAGTTGATGCTGCAGTGCCAATCCGAAAGCAGTCTTCTGATAGAATTTTATCTTCTTCTTTGGGATAGGTTAGTCATCTGCCTAAGGTCTTTAACTGATGAAATGAGGCCCATCTTCATTATGGAGGTTAGTCTGCTTTACTCGAAGTCTATGATTTAAATGTTAATCTCACCTGAAAAATGCTTTCACAGCATCATCTAAATGTGTTTGACCAAATATCTTGGTACTATGACCTAACCAAGTTGACACATAAAATTAATCATCACAGACACTAATCACAGGGTTGGTCAGTGCTTTCACTAGGAACATATAAAAAATTTAAACCCACATCAGACAGAGACTTTACTTGTGAAATTATTTCATGTAACTACTGTCTGCATCCCACAGTTTCCTCTTTGCTGAATTGACTCTGTACATACAAGATCCTGAATGAGACATGGTGTACGGTGTTAGGCTAACTGCAATAATAAACAAACCCAACATTGTAGTGGCTCAATTTAATGCATATTTATTGTTCACACAAAAGCTTAATGTCACTGAGGTAAATCAAACATCCAGGCTCTTTGTAGTTATGCCTCTGCCTTCCTCTCTATTTTCAGCATCCTTTCCACTCAGCTGGAAAGGGAGTGAGTATATCAGGAAAGGGAGAGAGTAAAAAAGACGCCCTTTTGAGATGGAAGGGAGGTGAGAAATATGTTTACCAGTGTCTCCAAGAATCAGAGGAAATCACAAACATTAGTGAACAATCTTAAACTCAGACACAGGCCATCATTTACGGACATGGCATCTGTTGGGGACTGCCCTCTATCCAACAGTGAACGTAGGAGCAGTAACAGAACAGGAACTCCAATTCAGAGGAATTCACATTCTCTTTAGAGTGCCTTGCCTTTTTATTGCGATCTGGCTAGCAATGTACTACTTTTCATTCTGTAAATATGCATGAGGTAGACTCCTTCCATTATAACTGCCTATTTTAGTTTAAGTCTTTCTGAAGAGAGAAGATTCTACAAAATTTCTCTTTGCTGGAAAACAAGAGATTAAAAGACTTGAAAACAAGACTCCAGTCTTTAGATCAATCACTGGTTCCATATGGTGAATGTTCTCTTTGATGGCATCATTTAGAACTTCAAGAAATTTTGCTCAGATTTAAAATTCTCATTATGGGCCTTGCCAAAGCATTTTAATGCAAAGCAATCTTAGCTTTAAAAATTTAGAAATTGCTGAGGAGATATACTGTTTAGAGCCAAAAACTGAAACCTGTGAGATAAAATGGGTCAGGGGAAAAAAATTCTAGCACATTCTAAAAGACTACTGCTCTCTGAAAATACAATACCTTCATTATGGTTTTTAATGGTTCTTTTCTATATAGAGCTACATTCGTTTTTCTGTTGCTTATAGGCCCCACCCCAATTTATAGAAAAACATGACGAATAGCTGACAGAGAGTTTTCGTTAAATTTGCCACTTCCCTCAGCTTTGGAATGAATCCCAAATGGACTTGGTAGTATAAGTTACATGTTTTCTCTGCTCTTCAAGCAATATTGATTTCCTTCAAATCCGTTTCTTTGTCTTCTAGGGACACAGACATATCTGTTTCTGCAGCATGTCCCAATGGCAATTTTCAGTGGTCAATAAAAGAAACTACATTCAGTTTTTTCTACATAAAGCACTATATTCTGTCATTTTGTTAACCCTGGCCTATCTTAGAGGTTTTTGGCGACTCTTGATTTTAATCCCTTTCCATAACAGCATTTTATTGTTACTGGGTTTGGGGATATATTGGTAGCTTAACTATTTTGTCTGCAAAGGTGTTTTCCATATTTTACATTATGGACTCCCATAATGCTTATATTTTCTTCCATATTTTAATATTCACTGAATTGATATGCATAATTTTTTTTGCATATTTTTCCACTCAAATTTTTAAGTATTGCTGTCTTCTCTATGGTAAAAGCAACCAAGTAATATTTCTTTAAATAGAATAGAAAAGAGAGATTAAGCAGCAGGAAAGTGTGCAGAGCTGTCACAGTGATAGATTGGCAATATCTTTGTAATTATTTCTATCATAACTCTTACAGTGATAGCACACAATGACTTCGATAGAAGTTATACTTACTTAAGTTTCCTTGGGAATGTCAAACACAATATGCTAGAGAGAGGTGCAAGGCATATTGCTGCACATTCATAATGCCAACAAATTGGAAACAACCTTATTTAAAAATCCTTTTTCAAAACTAATGCTTTATTTGCTGTATCCCCTCTATTTTCTACACAATGTATGGAAAGAATAGGCCAAAAAAAAAAAAAAAGTCTTCTCAATTTGCAATGGAGATGGAAAGATAGGAGAAAATCAACATTTTATGAGCAACCTCTTTGGGTCAGGATTTCACATAAATTGTCTCTTTGATTCTCACAGCAATGCAATGTTTTGATTGTTATGGGTGTATAACTTTTACCACCAAATGTATGAAGAAATGAAGACTCAGTTCAAGCAATAAACCAAAGGTTGAATTGCTAACAAGAAGCCGCAGAGGGATTTGAATCAATTCAATGTAACATCAACTCTGGATGATTATGACACTATGTGATGGGGCCTGAGAAGAGAAAGAAGCATGTGGCATTCATAGAATGGCTTTGAACACATTAATATGTCATTCATTAAAGGAATATTTAGCTGTCTTCAAGTCTGTCTATTTTAGTGTTTGATGAAAGCTGAGCAAGTATTATTCAATTAGTTGTGATGTGGATATGTTCAAAGTGATGATAAAGACTGAAATTGAACTTAAGACATTCATGATTTCATAGATGACTAAATTAAAATAACTGAAGGGTCATTAAACACACAGGATTGATAACTAAAGCATCGTGCTGAATTATTTTCTTTGCCTCTCTTTGAGAATGGGGGAACATAAATTACCATTCCCACGTTAAGTAGATGAGAGAGAATATATTTTTCATGGTTTTTTCAATAACTAGATTGTCTTAGAAGTATACCTTTTATGAATTAGTCTAACAATTGAATCTTTTATCCTGTGCCTCCTCAAACACTTAATGTACCATAGTACTTTGCATAGTGATTTATGTCTGGTCACTCAGGTTCTGTAAATGTGTTTGGAGTATTGCATATACTATTCAGTGAACTGGTTAATAAGCTTTTTCAGGGCAGTGATCAGCTCTTTAAATGTTTTACTGGGGTGCATCAGGGAGAGGAATAATGGGAGGGAAGGGCAAGGTGGCCAATATTTTAGCAAAATATGTAGAGAAACATAAGACTGAGAGGTAGTGAACATAAGAAGTAAGAGGAAAGCCAAAGAGAATGATATCATGAGTCGAAAGGAGATCTATAATGAGAAGAGAATCAAATATGGCAGAGAGGCTGAGAAGCATGGGGTTGACAAAAGGCTACCTGTTTTTAAGAAAGTGATCATTTACAATTTTACTAGAGAGATGAGAAATTAAAGCAGACCATAGAGTGTTCATGAATGAACTGGAGATGAGAATGTGGAGACAAAAAGTGTTATATTATCTTATTTTTCTGGAAGCTTGATAAAGGAGTGGAAAAAGTTGGAGTGGTGACTTCAAGGGAAATTAAAACCAAGGACAGTTCGTTTTTGGATAAAATACTTGAGCATGTTTAGAGAGGGAGGGGAAGGAATCGAGGTTAGGAATAGATTAGTGAAAAACAATTGAGGCGACATTGTCAGTCAGTGCTAATCATGTGTGATCTGGTACCAGACCACTAGAGTTTGAAACTTGAATTTATAATAGATATTTACAAAAAGATATTTTATTAGGTCTGTGGACCTGGACACACTTTAGTTTCTCCATTAACTTAAGAGGGATAATTTAGGGTTGTGAAGATTAAATGTTACAATACTTTAAAGTGCTTAGTCCAGTGTCATGGGATAAACATTAGCTACACAACAACTATTATTATTGTTGTTGTTGTTAGAAAGCTCCTAAACAGAAATCATAGATGAATGTATTGGTGCACAAAAGAACATAAGCATCACTTTTTCTTACTGAGGAAGATAGTACTGATGATGTTATAGTTTACATGTAGGAGGTAAAATGAAGGAGAAAATATCAGATGGACTCTGTTCGTTTGTTTTTTACAAAGAAAAGAGTTAATTATCAATTGGGAACACATGCTCGATCATACTAGATTTGGTTTGAAACAACTTTGTTCTATTGACAAAAGTGAATTATGAGATGATGATAAGTAAAATAATGGGTGGAAAATACTGAAGACTACTAAAGTTGAAAATCATAAATTTTATTGTAGGTAAGCTCTACTGTTATGTGATTTTTCTCCAGTAATTTGCAGTAGTCCAGCAGAAAGAAATAGGAAAACAGGATTTGGTTCTTCAAAGCTGAGGATAGGAGAACTTGTTATAGTAAAAGTTTGGATGGCCATGAAATTTGTGAAAGCTGGTAAGAAAGGAGTTGAAGTAGGGTTTAGACTGGATTGGGAAAGAAATGAGACTATGAAGCGATAATTTAATAGTAAATTATGTAGAGGTTGTAAAACTGGATCAGTAAGTACAGCTGTAGGAGGAGTTGAATCAGAGAAGGGAATATCTGTAGTTCAAAATTTCAGGGCTATAGCTGTATAGATGTGGAGGGTAAATGATCTCCATGTTTATTGGTCAAGTTGAGTAAAGGTAAATTTAGAAGATAGTTTCGTCTTCTGTAAATGCAGCACAGAATGTGCTGACAATTGGCCTAAAACTTATTTATGAGGCCACTAGAGATGCAGAGAATATTTACTCCTTGCCTTCTAAGTCTACTGTATCAAGGTGAAAACTCTTATTGAGAAGGTATAGAATCCTGAGATTTGTAATTGGGACATTTGAGTCAAAACACTGGAAAACCTGAATCCTCACATTCCTCTGAAATCTCAGCCTGCAGCTGAGTTTTCCTTGTTGAAGACAAATGCTCTACCATCTTCTGGAGGATGATGTAGACAACACATGCTGACCTCCATCTCTCCTCTTGTCAAGTATTAACATAACCTAACTGGGATAATGCTGGACTTTCTGTAGAAAAGAAAGGACCTAGTTAATATCTCCAGGAAGAACCTGGAGAATATGTGTGGGACTAGATTCTGGGGATAACAGAATTGAGGGAGAACAGAACTTAGTTGGATAAGATAGTTTATTGATATGGAAATGCTTTCTTTTGATATAGGATTTAACATTGTGTCAGAAATCCCAAGAAATGCTACTAAATGCAACTAAGTTGTTCTTAGAAGTTTAGAGAAGGCAATGACACACATTTAATTAAGTAGAAATACTAGAGTTGCTATAGCAGACAATGGAAGAAGAAAAGCAAGAGACTCAGAGAACATGCTGGAGAAATATAAGATACTCCATTTTCCATGGTGATAAATAATGTCCTCATGAAAGGAACCAGCTTCACTGAGAAGCTCAGTGGTGGCTGTCCTCTGTGGGTTATGGCTGGTGGTGGAATTGGTGTTACAGAACTGGACTCCCTAATTGCAGTGGAAGTGTTAGGATTTTGGAATAATCAAAGCCAGCTTATAGTATTTAAACCATTTGAAGCAAGATAAATGAGTGTCAATGTCAAAGAGGCATGTGTATGTTTGTGCATGAGTGTGTGTGTGTATGTGTATGTGTGTGCATTTCTGTGTATGTGTGTGCTGACTCAGAAAGCTATGGAAATGTTTAATAGAACACAGCATGCCTAGTGGTGTGGTTTAAACCCTACAAAACCTAATAAGTCTATTTCATCACCTACAGAGTGGCTTGCGGACTGGTGGGGCATTCCCTCAAATGTATAGTATTATGAATTATTACTATACATTTATCTCATAATTCTCATTACTTAGTAATAGTGCTCAGACCCATTTACAAGTGACGGAAAGATTCTAGCTTTCACCAGGGCTCAGAACAGATCCAGGATGGAATTGACATAATAGTCTGGAGTTCTTTGCATTTCCTGAGACTAAGCCTCAGCCAACATTGATACTTGTGAACTGACAGAGTGTGAGGCAGAAGTGGCCCCACTTATCATTCCCAGTGACCTACTGAGATAATTTGTTCTTCCTGTCCCCAAATTTTCGGTTCTGAGGAACTAGAGTTCTTGTTCCACAGAGTAGGGATGGGTCTACCAGGAGACACAGTATGAGTCAAATTAAAATTGAAGGTATGGCTGCTATACAGTCACTTTGGCTGCCAGGAGTATTGGCTGCTCTTAGCTTAGAGTTGAGCACCTCTCTACTGATTGTTTTTATCCAAAGGGACCTGCCTTAAAAAGGTCATGCCCTTTCTTTGGGAACAACCTTGCTAACTAACAGCTAGTCAATATAAGGTTTCAGGGACTCAGCAATTTTGCCTCAATTCCAGGCACATATAAGGGGTAATCTCAGCTCTTGAACTTCTTGTGTGATTTTCTCAGTTCCCTGTTTTCTGTAACAGTTCAATTTCCATTTCTGCCGAATTCCACTTCCTTCACTTCCTTGCAAATCTTGTTCCTAGGAGCAGCCTTTAAGAAACCTACTACATGTAGGCTGGTCATGATGGCTCATGCCTGCAATCCCAGCACTTTGGGAGGTCAAGGTGTGCAGATCATTTGGGGACATGAGTTTGAAACCAGCCTGGCCAATATGGTGAAACCATGTCTCTACTAAAAATACAAAAAATTAGCCAGGTGTGGTGGCGAGTGCCTGCAATCCCAGCTACTTGGGAAGCTGAAGCAGGAGAATCACTTGAGCCTGGGAATCTGAGGTTGCAGTGAGCAGAGATGGCGCCATTGCACTCCAGCCTGGGTGACAGAGTGAGACTCCATCTCAAAAAAAATAAAAAAAATAAAAAAATAAAATAAAGCTACTACATGTACATTTCTGTCACAGAGTTTGTTCCCTGAGTATGCAGACTAAGTGATACGGTTTGGGTCTGTGTCCCCACCCAAATTTCATCTTGAATTGTAATCCCCATGTGTTGAAGGAGGGGTCTGATGGAAGGCAATTAGATCATGGGGGTGGTTTCCCCCATGCTGTTCTTGTGATAGTGAGGAAGGTCTCACAAGATCAGATTGGTTTAAAGGTGGCAGTTCCTGCAGGGCATGGTGGCTCACACCTGTAATCCCAGAACTTTAGGTGGCCAAGTCAGCTGGATTGCTTGAGCTCAAGAGTTCAAGACTAGCCTGGAACACATGGCAAGACTTTATCTCTACCAAAAATACAAAAAATTAGCTGAGCATCGTGGTGCATACCTGTGGTCCCCACTATTCAGGAGGCTGAGGTGGGAAGATCACTTGAGCCTGGGGGTGCTGAGGCTGCAGTGAGCCAAGATTGTGCCACTGAACTCCAGCCTGGATGACAGAGAGAGACCTGTCTCAAAATGAAGAAATAAAGAAATAAAGGTGGCAGTTTCCCCTGCTTTCTTTCTCCTGATGCCTTGTGAAGAAAGTACTTGCTTTTCCTTCCCCTTCTGCCATGACTGTGTTTCCTGAGTCCTCCCCAGCCATGTGGGACTATAAGCTCTTTTATTTATAAATTACCCATTTAAACTTTATAGCAGTGTGAAAACTAATACACTAAGACAGCAGTGGATTGAAGAAGGTGATTACACGTGCTCATAGGGAGCTACTTTAGCAGTTCAGGAGTGGCCTTCCTTATCTTAAACTCAACAATTTACTTTCCAACTTCTAAATATTATTTCTAGTAAAACTTTTTCTGAAAGGTTGAATAAAATATCAGAGTATATTGTTAGTGTATAAAGAAAATAATATTAAATTTATTTTGTACAGCAATTGGGCTTCATCAGTTAGGGATTATTAATAGAAAAGTTCAGAAGAGAGATACTTAATGACCAAGACTACTCATTATCTGGAGTAGGTTCAGGTGCATAGTGGACACTCTATAATTGTTTGTTGAATCAGTGCAAAAATGAAACGTTTAGTACTATATTCTAATTTTCATACTGCTGCTAATATTCAAGTTAGTGTGGTATTTAGGGCAAAGATGATTCTCAGAAACTTCGGCCTTCCTTAATTGTGTGACTGGGGTAAAATGTTTAATTTCTATGAAACTTTGTTTCTGTGAAAGCATATGAAAGATAATGCAAGTGTAGTTGTTTATAATTGCTACTATAATAAATTGCTACAAGTTTAGTGAATTTTCAATGCAAATTTATTATTTTATAGTTCTGTAGGTCTGGTGCACAGAATAATGGCTCTCCAAATATGTCCACAAACTTATTGCTGGGACCTATGAATATGTTACTTTACATGGTAAAAGGGATTTTAAAAATATGATAAGGATTTTGAGATGGAAAGATTATTCCAGATTATTTGGGTAGACTCAATGCAATCATGATTTTTTATTTTCCTGAGAGATAGGGTCTTTCTTTGTCACTGCCCAGGCTGGAGTCCAGTGGTGAAAACATGGCTGTCTGTAGTCTCAGTCTCCTGGGCTCAAGTGATCCTCCTACCTCAGCCTCCTGGATAGCTGGGACTACAGGCACATGCTGCTATACCTAATTTTTAAATTTTTAATTTTTTGTACAGATGGAGTCTCACCATGTTGCCCAGGCTGGTCTCAAGCTCCTGGGCTTAAGTAATCCTTCTACCTTGGCCTCTCAAAATGCCGAGATTTCTGGCATGAGCCACTATGCCTGGCCTACATGAGACTTTATCAGAGGGAGGCCAACAGTTCAGAGTCAAAGAGAGAGATGTGATGATGGAAGCAGAGATTGCTGACCCAGTGCTGACATCTTGATTTTGGCCCAGTGAAATCTATTTCAGAGTTCTGACATCCAGAACTATAGCATAATTTATTATCAAATTTGATAAATTTGATATGGGTCTTATGTGAAAATCAAGGTGTCATCAGGGCTGTATTTCTTTCTGGAAGAACTAGGAAAAATCTGTTTGCTTGTCTTTTCCAGCTTATAAAGATTACATGCATCCTTAGATGCTGGATGCATTCCTTTCTGTCTAAATTCAGCAACACTGCATCTTTCCCTGACAGACTACTGCCAGGAAAGTTTATCCATTTTTAAGCATTCATGTGATTAAATTAGACCCACTCCCTCATCTCAAGATTCTTATTTTTTTTTTTTTGAGACGGAGTTTCACTCTTGTTACCCAGACTGGAGTGCAATGGCGTGATTTCAGCTCACCGCAACCTCCTGGGTTCAAGCACTTTTCCTGCCTCAGCCTCCCAAGTAGCTGGGACTACAGGCGCATGCTACCATGCCCAGCTAATTTTTGTATTTTTAGTAGAGACAGGTTTCACCTTGTTGACCAGGATGGTCTCGATCTCTTGACCTCGTGATCCACCCGCCTCGGCCTCCCAAAGTGCTGGGATTATAGGCGTGAGCCCCCGTGCCCGGCTCAAGATTCTTAACTTAATCACAGCTTCAAAATACATTTTTCCTAGTAAAGCAATATATTCACAAGTTCAAGAAACCAGGATATGAATATGTTTGGTGGTTGTGGGGAGGTTACCTTATTTTGCCTATCACAGCCACCTAACTTGCAAGGATTGTATTAATATAAGATAACTGAGGAAATACAAACAGATAGCATAATGCAGTAAATGTTAACAGAGATTTTTCTCTTTTGAGTTCAATCTCATATTTAATTCCTCTTTATCTCTTTTGTCATGTTTTATTTGTTATACTGTCCAAATTAAATATAGTGACTTGGTAGATGTTACTTTAGTCTCATTTATTAAAACTGTTGAATATTTTTCTTAATTTCCCTAGCCATCTAAATCTAACTTAAAGTTATTGAAGAAGTATGTGAATTGGATCAAAATGAACTCACATTCAAAAGTTTAGTTTTTAAATTAGAACTAAACCTTGTCCATCCAATAGATATTTACACAGTGGCTAGTATGAGCCAGGCACTCTTCTGGGCACTGGGGTTCAGTAGTGAATAAATGCTCTGAGCATTCATGTGGGTTTCAACTGAACTCAATCTTGAAAGTAAATTGTCATTTTTCTTATGTCTATTCTTTTTTTATATTTTTGGATGCTGGATATATTTTATTTTATTTTATTTTTAATTTTTTATTTTTTATTGTGTTTTAGGTTTTGGGGTACATGTGCAGAACATGCAAGATAGTTGCATAGGTACACACATGGCAGTGTGTTTTGCTGCCTTCCGTCCCTTCACCCACATTTGGCATTTCTCCCCATGCTATCCCTCCCCTGCTCCCCCCTCACTGTCCCTCCCCTGTTCCCTCCAATAGACCCCAGTGTGTATGCCTATTCTTTATGTGTGAAGAATAGCATTATTTGCTTAAGGAGTACCTTTTTCTTTTAGTTTTGTTTTAATTATTGTTTTCTTGTAGGGGGCATATATTAAGTGTACCTTTATTTAAATTTAGATCTGTAGGTTCTTGCAAAGTTCATATTTGTAGTAAATCATAAATTGCAAATGTCATTAAACATATATTTAATTAGAGAAATAATTGAATTGTTAACCATGAATTTTGGCAGTTTTTCAACTATAGTCAGCAAAAACAACTTATTTAATCAATTGTGATTATAGATCAAAAGATGCATGACTAAAGCTTTTACATGTATGATTGAATGAGAAAAGTATATTTTTATTCACTGAAAATAAAATTCCTTTTGGGGAAGGAACTTTCCTTACTTAGGAAAATAAAGATGTGCAACTTTTAGGTCGCTTGGAGTTGGGAAGGAAAACACCAGGAATTGAAGATTTAACAAAAATAGTAGAGTGACATTACTGTCTCTCTCTCCAAAAAAAGGATGGTAATAAGCCAACGTTTTGAATCTTTAAAGTAGCATTGAGAGGGGAAAGAGAGAGGTGGAAGCAAGTAACATGGAAAGAGCCTGAATGATTAGAACTATCTAAAGGATAAAAAAAAAAAAACCCCAAAGATATCAAGCGTGGAGTTGTTTTTTCTGCTGTGATACTACTTCCTGCTCTCCACCTTACCAACCTCTCTGTGAAGTGTGGGCTTTCAACACACATGGAATGGTGTTTCCTTCTGGTAAGAGTAAAGAAGAGGGGTTGAAGTCCTAGTACAGACCTGACAGAAAAGAACAACTGCATAACACAGAATGAAGACTAAAATTTCAGTAGATATAGAAATCGATATAGCCAGAGGTGGTTCTAGAAAAGGAATATTCCTGGGCCTTCAGGCCAGTCTTATTCCTGTAAGGGAGAATGAACCAGACTGACTCTGGGCTACACAAAGTTTAATCTCAAGGTGCATTGCAGCCATTTCTACATTACAAGCTGTGTTACTTTGATCAAAGCACCTGTCACTTTCATTCTCAGTTCACCTACAAAAACTGAATAAAAATTAAGGGCCTACATAAGTGGGTTGCTGTAGGAATTAAGTATTAAATATTATAATTGCAACTGTTGTTATTGTTACTGTTAATATTGTCTCTTTTTTTTCTTTGTCTTTTTCATCCCTAGAGGGTAGTAATTATAATAGTACTGTTAAGACAATGAAGACTTATAGACATGGAGACAGGAATCAAAAGTGGATATAAGCAAAATTAATATATTTTCCTCCTACACATCCAGAATTCTCAGAAGGTAGTTTATATTCACTGCCTCACCTTCTTTATTTCTTTTTACTCCTCTACCAACTTATCTTTCTGCTACCAATTACTGTTTCTAAAATGTTGCTTACATAAAGGATGCAAATGTTCCAGTTGGCAAAATTTATTCTTCCTTTCTTTACTTTCATTGTTCTTTCCCCACATTAATGCTATTGATACATCCTACTTCTTAAAATATTCTACACTGTTCTTTTCTGTATTCAGCTTTCCTGGTTCGCCTCATCTTTATTTCTTTTTGATTTTCTCATGACTATCTTTTCCATACACCTCAATCCTATCACCACTGACACTACCATTCCTGCCAGCAAATGTCGGTATCCCTTTAACCTTCATCTGGACCTGCCACCTAGTGTTCTTTTATTCACCCACTTCCAGAGTTTTAACCAGTGTTGTACCTTATTAGTTTCCAAATCTGTATGTTTAATTCCTAAGTTTCAAACCAATTTATTCAATTGTCAGCTGGAAAGCTCTACCAAGATGTCCTCAGATACCTAAACACACATCAAAAATTAAATCTCTTGTCAGTCCTCCCTAAAACTGGCTTCTAATCTGTTATTTGCTATCTCATTTGTTGGCAAAAATATATACCTGACACTTGAATGGAAACCAGTCTTCTGTATTCCTTTTCCTTCCTACACTCTATCCACATCTAATCAGTGGTCTCCAAACTATTGTGATCTTGCACCTTAAGAGTAAAAAGTGTTAATCAGGCACTTCAAAATGAGTTCATTTAGTTACTGTTTACATTTGTTGGAAATAGATGCTTGGTGCCACAAAGAAAAAATAGCACTGAGACAAAGGATCTTTCAGCAACACAATTTTTTCTTCCTGGCCTGCAAGAAGGGTACCCTTGCTAGCCATCATGCTGCATTATTAATCAATGTATTAAATATAAGAAAATCCTATTTTTTAAGATAAAAGTTAGAAGTTCTAATATTTATTTCCTACAACTACTATATTGTCATCCTACTCCATTTTGGAGATCCTTGCAATGATTATTAAATCCTGCTAATTCCACATCTAAATATTTGTTTAATTGATTTCCTTCTTTCATTTTCTGCCTCTTTCCACTGCTCTGGTTCAGAAACTTGTTGCTTCTTGCCTGGGAGATTTCTGCTCCAAATGCTTCTAGCTATTTTGAAATATACAATAAACCATTGTTAACTATAGTCACTCTATTGTGCTACCAAACACCAGATCATATATATTCTTTAAATCTAACTGTATTTTTGTATCTATTAACCAAGCCATTTTTGTTCCCCCTCCCCACTTCCCTTTGCAGGCTCTGATAATCATCATTCTACTCTCTGTCTCCATGAGATCAAACTTTACAACTTCCAGAGATAAATAAGAACATGTGATATTTCTGTTTCTGTGCCTGGCTTATTTCATTTAACATAATGTCCTTCAGTTTCATCTAAGTTTTTGCAAATAACGGAATTTTATTCTTTTCTATGACTGAATAATAGTGTATTGTTAATATCCACCACATTTTGTTTATCTATTCATCCATTGATGGACACGTAGATTAATTCCATATCTTGGCTATTGTAAGTAGTGCTGCAATAAACACTGGAGTGCAGATATCTCTTTCATATACTTCTTTTCTTTTGGATATATACCCACCAGTGGGATTGCTGGATCATATGGGATCATATGGTAGTTCTATGTTTAGTTTTCTGAGAAACTGCCATACTGTTCTCTATAATGATTATACTCATTTATATTCCCACCAACAACGTACAAACATTCCTTTTTCTCCACATCCTTGCCAGTATCCATTATTGACTGTCTTTTTTGTTTTTAACTGGAGTGATGTGATATCTCATTGTAGTTTTGCCTTTCTCTGATGAGTAGAGATATTGAGCATTTTTTGATATGCCTCTTGGCTATTTGTGTATCTTCTTTTGAGAAATGCATATTCATATTTTTGGCCCATTTTTAAATTGGATTATTTGTTGTTGTTGTTGTTTTACTATTGAGTTATTTGAGCTCCTTGTATATTCTGGTTATTAATTTCTTGTCAGATAGGTAGTTTGCAAATATTTTCTTCCATTTTGTGGGTTGTATCTTCACTTTGATTGTTTTCTTTGCTAGCAGAATCTTTTTAGCTTGTTGTGATATTATTTGTCCATGCTTGCTTTTGTTGCCTGTGCTTTTGAGTTCTTACACAAGAAATCTTTGCTCAGACCAATGCCCTGGATTGTTTCCTCAATATTTTCTTCTAGTAGTTTTAATGTCAGGGCTTACATTTAACCATTTAATCCACTTTGATTTGATTTTTGGATAAGGCAGGAGATAGAAATCTAATTTTACTCTTCCGCATATGGATATCTAGTTTCTCTAGCACCATTTATGGAAGAGACTGTTCTTTCCACAGTGTATGTTCTTGGCCCCTTTTTCAAAAATGTATTGACTGTAAATTTATGAATTTATTTCTGGGTTCTCTATTCTGTTTTCTCGGTCTATTTGTTTTTATGCCAGTACCATAGTGTTTTTGTTATTATATATATGTAGTTTATTTCAGAGTCAGGTAGTGCAGTGCCTCCAGCTTTGTTGTTTGCTCAGGATTGCTTTAGCTATTATTTCTGTGTGTGTGTGTTTTCATATAAATTTGACGATTACTTTTTTTATTTCTGTGAAGAATGTCATTGGTATTCTGATAGGGATTGCAATGAATCTGTAGATTGCTTTGCATAGTATTGACATGTTTAACAATATTGATTCTTCCAATCCATGAACATGGACTATCTTTCCATTTTTTTGTGTCCTCTTCAATTTCTCTTATTTGTGTTTTACAGATTTTATTGTAGAGATATTTTACTTGGGCTAAGTTTATTGCTTGTATTTTAGTTTATTTGAAGATATTATAAATGGTTTTATTCTTGTTGTTTCTTTTTCAGATTTTTTGGTGCTAGCATATAGAAATGCTACTGACTTTTTATGTTAATTTTATATTCTGCAACTTTACTGAATTTTTTATCAGCTCTAACACTTTTTTGGTGGAGTCTTTAGGTTTTTCCAAATATAAGATCATGTAATCTGCAAGCAAAGCTAGTATGACGTTTCCCCCAAATTGAATGTCTTTTATTTCTTTCTCTTGTCTAATTACTTTGGCTAAGACTTCTAGTATACTATGTTGAATAAAAGTGGTGAAAGTGGGCATCTTTGTCTTAATCCAGATCTTACAGAAAAGGCTTTCAGTTTTTACCTGTTCAATATAATGTTAGCTGCGAATTTGTCATATTTGTGTCTCATAATTTTTTATTGCTGGCATTATATATAGATCAGTAGAAACTGAATTAAATAGTATTTATGACTTGCAATTGCCGCACCTCTTTTCCTAACAGGTCATTAGCATGGGGAGTTAAATTAATCCCAGTAGTTTCACTGGGTTTGGATTTTGTTGTTCATAGTTCTTTTATGGTACCATAGCCTTCAAATTCCTACAGAAGAAAACATGTTATTTTGTGCTTAGTGGAACTTCTAGATTTCCAGAGTGAAATGGGAAGGAGTGGTAGTTTTGAGTCTTCCCCATCCATCTTCAGATCCATCCTTTTTAGCTGGCGTTCCATGCCTGCAGGTCAGATGTGTCTCTTGCAGTGGTGAGCTTTCACCTCTCTTGTGGTAGTGTGCCATTGCTTTTTATTAACTTTAAGACTATTTGTGGTGGTATTAGAGGATAACTTTGTTTTTCTTATCCAGCATCAGTCTTAGGTAGCTTTTTGTTTTTGAGCCCGAGTAGTGGGCTTTTGTACCATTACTGATTTTTCTTCCTGTGTCAGCCAAACTCTGCCTTCTGCCTTTGACAGATCTTGAGTACAGCCAAATGTCTTGTTTCTCTTTGTTGCAGCAGATCTCTGCTTTGTATTAACTTAAGATACTGAGCATGAATGCACTTCCTGTTCTTCCCTCAGTGGCAGATGATTTGATTGTTGCTTCATTTCAGTGCAATGTGGGAGGAGTGGATTTCTGTCACATCCTAGCAACTATAGACTGTGTGTGTGTGTGTGTGTGTGTGTCTGTGTGTGTGTGTGTGTGTGTCTGTGTGTTGGTGGGGGGGTGGTTTGCAGGAGTGCTTTCTAGTCTTTTTCCAACATCACAGGGCACTTATTTTTAACACTGCCCCAGTGGTTATCATCATTCATCTGCTAAGGTGGAGGTGAGTTTGAGGGTTTCACTTTCTAAGATATATGAGTCTAGGACACTGCTAAGTTTGTGCCAATTCTCCATGCTGTTTCTGATTGTCACCTCTGTGACAGTACCCCTGCGAGAGACTCTCCCATGTCTTCTGCCTCTGAGATTTCCTTGTAAGCAACTGCTAGAAGGAGGTGTAAAATTGCTGGTGAGTGTGTGCAGGCTCTCTTTGTGTCTGGAGCTCTCAGGGATTCTAAATTATCACGTTAGCCCCCAGTTAGCCTTTAAGATACATTCAAAGGTTAGTTGCTTCTTTTTTACTGATTTCTATGGCTGCTACCTCTTCTTCCCATGCTCTGCCAAGGGCACATCAGTTAATAGTTCTTCTTAAATAGATCTTCTTAAAGAGAAACATACAGAATTAAGCATTAGGATAATTTTTTATATATTAGGCAGCTGGCTTTTGCCATGCAGAGTATTTCATAGAAATTATCCCAGACCAAATGAATGAAGAAAGGATAGATTGTTAAGTAAATAGTTTGCAAAAACTGGATCACTCCATGGAGGAAAATAAAACTGAATTTCTTCCTAACACTACAAAGTTGGATTTCAGGTAGATTAATCCTGCAAAGTTAATAGACTATGATGTAGGAGACTATTTTTGTCACCTAAGGTTGAGGAACAGCTTCATAAAGAAAATAGGAAAAGCACAAATTATGAGCTGAATGGATTAGTTTGATTGTGTTAAAATTAAAGATTTTTTAAAAATTACAAGTGTCATGAACAAATAAACAGATATAAGAATGGGAAAGGTATTATAATGTCTATATCTGATGGGAGATCTGTATCTACAACACAGAGAGAGCTTTACAAATAAATAAGAAAAAATATAAGAGAAAACAATAAAATATAGGCAAAGTAGGAACAGACTGTTATAAAAAAGGTACTCAGTTATCAGGCACATAAGGGGATTTTCAATATCAAGTCTAATGGGGATAATGGAGAAATGGAATATGGTGGACGTACAATATGGGGTATGATGTGGCAGTTAGAAGCCATAACCTAGCTTTGTGTAGCAACCTGGATAGATCTTATGAAATAAGGATATGTGAAACGTATAGTAGTGTTAACAATAATAGAAAACACTTATTAGTATTTCCTATGTGACAGTTACTTTTCAGACCTCATAACAACCCTGTGATGGATTATTACATCCGTGTTTTATAGTTAAAGAAACTGAGGTATGTAAGGTGACATTGCAAGTGGACATTCTAGATCTGAACTTGGGCAAGCTGGTTGCAGAATGTTTGCTCTATATGCCTAAGAACGATGGGAGCTATAGCACAATATTGTCAATGAAATAAAAAGTTTATGCACTTCAAACTATGATACATGTTTTTGTATGAAAGAATATTATAATAGAAATAAAAGGAAATTAAATAAATACATCAGGACATGATTCTTTCACAATCCTGGATGAGTATGTCAAAATGGAGGCACAGGATTAATTTAACTCCTTGGACAAATGAGAATATGTAAATTTAACTTATAAATGTTTTGTACTTAAATGCAGTTTTTAAAGCATTGCTATAAGGACAGGCCTAGAAGCAGCTCCAGGAAGAGCCCAGAAGCAATAGCAGGTATGAGGTGTAGATGCTGGTGGATAAAATAACATGAGATACAGAGAGAAAAATCAGAGAGTCACAGAAGAGTCAGCAAGATGGTAACAGAGGAATATTCTTCTAGCCACTTTTGTGAGAAGGAATTGGACTTTTTGTTAATCTTGTTTAATATACAGCACTGAGTCAGCACGGTGATTCACACCTATAACCCCAGCACTTTGCAGGCTGAAGTGGGCGGATTAGTTGAGGCCAGGAGTTCAAGACCAGCCCGAGCAACATGGCAGAATCCCATCTGTACCAAAAACACAAAAAATTACCTGGGCAGAGGTTGGGGTTATGGCACACACCTGTAATCCCAGCTACTCAGGAGGCTGAGGTGAGAGGATCTCCTGAGTTCGGGAGGCAGAGGCTGCAGTGAGCCAAGGTCATGCCACTATACTCCAGCCTGGGTGACAGAGTTCAGGCCCCTCCCATAATCCTTTTCTTGTGGACTTTCATTAGTTTTACAAAGGTGGTTTTCAGTCCCTGAGCAAAGAAGGGGCTATTGTTTTTGTTTTTGTTTTGTTTTTGGTAGGGGAAGGTTTTGAGATGGTGTCTCACCGTGTTGCCCAGGCTGGAGTGCAGTGGTGTGACCTCAGTGCACCACAACCTCCACCTCCCAGGCTCAGGTGATCCCACCTGAGTCGCCTGAGTAGCTGGGACCACAGGTGTGCACCATTATGCTCGGCTAATTTGTTCGTATTTCTGGTAGAGACAGGGTTTCGCATAACACCGAAGAGTTCACAGTTAAGGAATTAAACATTTTTTTTTTTAACCTTAGTCATAAGTCAGCTTTCTGTCATTTGACTAATATGGTGCTCCGGGAGCAGAATTTCTTATCTCTTTTGTACCTAACTTTAGCCTTTTTATGTAACTTTGTCTTCATTCAGCAGCCATAAATTCAATAAGAATTGTTCTTGCTTGAATTCTTCTGGGATGCCTGATAAAAACATAGGTTTTGTTATGATTCCCCAAAATCACTATAATCAGAGAAGGAAAAACTTAAAACAAGACTCACAGAACAAAATAAAACAAATTATTGGGCATCATCCAGTCTATACTTTTGTGTACACAAATAGCAACTAGAGATTAGGCGGGAACAATTGGTGTCAGAGTTTGGGCAGGCAAGGACAGCACCAAAAAGAACAGGAACTGTTTTTCTTGCCTGGAGGTGTCTATGACTGCTTGTGACTTTTAGAAGCAGATGTAGGTTATTAGATCAAATTGGCAGAGGAGCAAGAAAATCAACTTATAAAGAATACAGCTGCCCTCAGCTTTTTCCTAACTAGTCAACTAAAACACTGGTTGCTTTTTTCTGGAAGAACTACGGTTCTCCTGAAAACAGCTTTGTCCCACCTTAAGGTAAGTTAAAATGTTTGGTAAAATGAATTAAACAAAAAAACAACTTTTATCCAACAGGTGATAAAAAGGTAAGGGAACCTTAATTTTTCTTCCATTTTTTTCAACTCTTTCTCTGTTATTTCTAATGTGGGTACTGGCTGATGAATGGTGGATGAGCCCGAGGAGGCTATGCGATCTATAAATCTACAGCAGAAATTGGTATAGGAAACACACACACTGCATTTTCTGTGTAATCATAAAATTGCTGTTTTAAATATGTAACTTATGCTCTTCTGCTTTTGTGCTTCAGCTCACATTTTTCTCCTCTTAGGTCTTCCTATCTTTACCATTCAAAAAATTTATTATTTTCTTTGAAGCTGCCTCCAGACCCCACCACCTCAATTACACTTTTCCAAATATACTCAATGCAAATTAAACCCTACCATCTCTGGGTTTGCATATAACTGTATTTTAATTCGGTTCTGTCAGTTATCAGTTCTGCCTAGGACTATAGTAACTTGTGTATACATATTTTGCTCGGTCTTGCTCATTTTGGTTCTCTCATAGTGAATGTTTGTACATGGTATGTTCTCAATAAGTGAATACAAAGTTGAATTAGAGCGTTTCAAGCATAGTAAATGCAGGTATTTAGTGAGCTGCATCTGATGGTCTGGTATTAGATGAATTGGGGGCTGGGAGATCATGGAGTTAGAAAAGTTGTTTACAAATGAATTGTAATATTCAGGCATGAGGCAATGAGGGTCCAGAAGGGCAGTGTGTATTGGAGAGGAAATGGTGATTCATAGGGAGATACTGGAGGGAAAAAGAACAGATTGTTATGAATAATGAGGATGATTATGGTGATGATAGCAATGATGATGATAGCTTATATATGTATAGTGGTTTACAGTTTATGTCGATAATTCCAGAGTTATGCAGATCTAACTTCTGGGAATCAAGTGAAGTGATGCAATAAATAATCATGTGTTAAAGTGATAAAATGCATGGCATTTTTGTATTTTTCTAGGAAAGGCTTATTAGCCTCAAAGCTGAAAACATACATAGCATAGAACGTGTTGACAACTTACAATTTAGGTTAATTATGGCAATTTAAGAGTTGCTGCACTTCTCCTGCTCATCAGGGAGTAGTCAGAAGATTTATCTGAGGAACAGTCTGAAAAATCTATTATAACATTCCTAATAATGAATTCCAAATACCAGTGTTACTATTAGCAAATATTTATTTAACTCCCATGGATTCTGTGGGCACTGTATTATCCCTCTTGAGAATGTAGATTGAGCAATTGTTCCTTATGCCCAGGGAGACATTGGTGTCCAGTTTGCTATATTCTGGTGCAAAGGCTAAAGTGAATGTATTTGTCTTCTGAGGGCAAAGGGCATAAAACGCTTTTAACAGAACGCTGCTAGGTCACTTACATTTGTACCACGGGAATCTGGAGCTATAAAGGAAGCTGACTGCAGAAACCTCAGGGACCAGGATGCTCTACTATTGTAGAATTATGTATCTTGGAGTATGTTGATGAGTGGCCCTCCATCATTTTAATCAAATTGATTGAAATGCAAAGTACCACATCCTTAGCTGGTATCTGCTTAAGAGTTTCCCATCAACAGCTAAGAAAATGAAGAAATTTCATGTGTGTACACGCTTAACTGTTATATTTTTTGTTTTTGTTTTCTGCCTTAATTTTCACTTGCGGAAAGGGCTCGAACTTTGTCCTGTTGTGGGACACGGAAGAATTGTATTATTTTGAGATATAAATTGATGACACCCCGTGGGTCCCACTTTCTTTTTTTTATGGCCAGCCGGAATAAGGGAGGAAAAGCTAGAATGTCAGGTCTAGAGCTTGTTCCTGGGAGAGGAGTAAAGGTTTCAAACCCTGTTTTATGGTGAGAATGGAAGGTGACCACTTGGTCTGAGCTTGAAAGGGGATCACAAGGTTCTAATAAGTATGGGAAGGAGGCAGAATGTCAGAACTCTTTAGATAAAGGTAGTTCTCTTAGGAGGTCAGTCAGGGATCAGACCCATGGCTCAAGTAAGGATGACTGAGTAGAAGCAAGACCTAAGCAAGTGCAAACCTGACATGGATAAGACAAATGTGGTCTCATTGATCAAGTTGAATCAGGAAGGGAAGGAGACTAAGGCTCTATTAATGCTGCATCAACTCCTGTTACTACAACTTGGTATGAATGGGACTGCTAAATGTATAGAGGGAGCATTCAAAAGAATTGGAATTTAACAGAGGGATAAATGGATTATGGTTAGTTGAAAGGGAAAAAAATAAGCTTTGATTATAGTGGGATTGGCAGGAAATTGATAATATGACTTGTAGGGGGCCTGTCCTTTAAGGTAACATTTTAGAGTGTCTAAGTGGGAAGTAGCCCCTTTTATTTTTCTTTTAATGAGATAGCATAAGATCTACTGAAATGTTACTTTGGCACAAAATGTTTCTTTATTAAAAAGAATACCCAGTATATTCACTCATTACCCAATGGGTGTGACTTTTAGAAAAAGAGACAGGTAAGGGAGGAACATGTTTTTCCCAGGCTTGACATGGCTCACATTCATAAAACCAGAGGAGAAGCAAAAATTTAAAGACTGTGTTGACTCAGTTGTGTGGCATGTTAGCAAAGGACTCAAGGTAAATTAAAAGGGAACTCGGAGATCTTTGATATCTATAATGATTCTGGGACCTTTAAAATATATGCCCTTTATAACCCCTTATTGGCTTATTGTAGTTTGCCATCCAATATGGTATGTGAGTCCAATCTCGTCCACATATCTATTTCAGTTGTTTGTTCCTGAAACCATGACCCCAGGGGTTACCACGAATGAAATTTTATACTTGGAAAAATAAATAATAGAAAATATTGAGCCAAGAGAATGGAAATAATACATGCCAGGGACAGTGAAATTGAGTCTGTCTTTAGAAAGGGAACAGAAGTTAAAGAACCATCTAAAAATACAATGAAATCTATTTTTAAGACTGCAGCTGGACTTTGTATTAACTTTTCCAATAACAGCTACATTACAGAATTGTGTAAACCCCACATTTACTAATCAGGAAACTCCAAAGATTAGTATCAGATGAATCTGAAATTGTTTCAATATATGGTCATATTAACAATTTGCTTAATTTAAGGGGGATGAAATTGCGTGATATGCTAAATTATTTTTTTATCCAGAAATCATTTGATTAGAATGGCATTATTTATTAGAATATCTATTATATGTTAAAGGAGGCAAGAACTTTTAAAGTAAATAAATTAGAAACTTACGTTGGAAAGAATAGATTGGGAAACTAACATTTATTGCATGCTGCTTTATGCTAGTCATTACGTTAATTTACTTATATACATTATCTTCTTTCAATTTCACAGCACCTCTAAGAGATACAATTCTTGACTATTCTTGGGATAAGGAAGCTAAGGTACAGACAGGTTGAGAACTTGCTCAAATGAAAGTTGGTTTTTTGTTTGTTTGTTTAGTCTTGAGAATGACAGCAGCAGACAATCAAATGTAGAAAGAATGATGGGGAATGTCGCCACTTTACACTTTACAACCATAGTGGTAAAAATTAATTCAGGTTTCCAACAGAGAGAATAATTAATAGATTCTGGAAGTGGAGAAATTTAATGAGGAACATGTATTTACATAGTCCCAAAATACAGTCAGGCACTGCTTAACAATGCTTTGGTCAACAATGGGCCCACTACACATGCACCAGTGATTCCATAAACTTATACTACTGTATTTTTACTATATCTTTTTTGTGCTTAGATATTTAGATGCATAAATACTTACCATTGTGTTATAGTCAGACTATGGTATTCAGTATAGTAACATGTTATACAGGTTTGTAGCCCGGGAGCAATAGCCTGTACTATGTAGCCTTGATGTGTAGTTATGTATATGGGCTAGGTTTGCATAAGTACACTCTGTGATATCCCCACAATGATAAAATTGCCTAACAATATATTACTCAGAACATATTCCTGTTGTTAAGCTAAGAATGACTATACCTTTCCACAAATCATTTACTAATAAAAAAATTAAAAAAAGATTTTAATGCTGTGCAGAAAACAGTCAGCATCTGAACACAGTTAACATCCTCAATAAGCAGTGAATATCATGTGCCTCTGAATGACATATATACATAGTATCACTGTACTATTTCAACTAAAATGCGTAATCTAAATCAAATCAAAAAGAAAAATCAGAAGACACACTGAGGGATATTCTATAATGTATCTGGCCATATTCTTCAAGATTATTAATGTCATAAAAGACAAGGAATAAAAACAAAAATAAGAGAAGTTGCCAAACTTAAGGAAGTGAATGTAACCTCAATACTGGGGTCACAACACATCAAGGTTTACTGCCCTGGAGTCCCTGTCCAAGGCTGCGAGCAGCGGTAGGTGTTGAATATAGTCTATTATGTCCTGCTTACCAGCTGTGAGCCCTGCACAGTCTTCTCCAGCCAGTGGGAATTTATATAAAGATGCCACAAGTGCAACGTTTTGTTACCCAAACCGGAGAAAGCACAAAAAGCAAACCAATTTCTCTCATGATTATAGATTTAAAAGCACAACTAAAATAGTATAATTGAAAACTTACCTCATGCTGAAAGAATACCATGTTATGATCAAGAAGCTTTTATTTCAGGCTTAGGCAAATGGTCAATATTAGAAACCTACAGTTCAGTTTATCAGTAAATCAAAGTCAAATTAAATAGGTTTGATAAAATTTGACATCAAGCCCTGATATAAAGGTTCTGTAAACTAGAAAGATGTTTTCTTAAAGTGATAAAACCAACTCACTTTCAAAAATGAAAACATGAAGCATTCTCAGGAAAATCAGAACCTCAACTCTCTCATTTGGCTGTGGATGTAATACATTTCAGTGCTGCCATGAGGAGAGAAAAAATGCTGCAAATAGCGAATAAGCATATGTGAAATAACATTGAAGTAATGAAATTAAATGTATTAGTCATTACACTAAATGTGATTATAAATAATTCTCCTGTTAAATATGCAGATATATGCACACACATAAATATGAATTATTAGTAAAATGTTGGTAATATGAAAAGGTTTCTAATCTTGCCTAATCAAACTGTATTTGATCAGAAGATTCACAGTGCACACCATAGCGTAAAGGCTTAATAAATGTTATGTTGTGTATGCTTTTCTGGCTAAAAGCATATAATTATATAGATCTTCTAAATAAGTATTACATTATGGGACACTTTATCATTTTTATTGTTGTTAAGATTCTTAGTCAGGTGTGGTGGCATGCAACTGAAGGGCTGGCTACTTGAGTGGGTGAAGTGGGAGGATTACTTGAGGCCAGAAGTTTGAGGTCATAGTGTGCTATGATCATGTCTGTGAATACCCACTGCATTTCAGCCTGGGCAACACAGCAAGACCCCAACTCTAATTAACTAAAATAAAATAAAACCGTATATTTTTAAAAAATTGATTGAACAGAAATATAAGCTTCATACACCACATAAGTTCTGAATGATATAGCCTATGATGCCCATGTGAAAATTAATTTTTATTGGACTAGAAAATAATTTCTAAAACACATATTTCTATGGTTATTGGTAGAATACTTTAGTAAGACATTTATAAAATAGAGAATTTATGTCATCTTCTTGCTCAGTAAAATGCATGGGGAAATCTTAAGTCAAGCTGTTCTGAGAAAAAAATATTTTTTTATTTTTTTATTTTTTTATTTATTTTTTTTTTTTTTAATTTTTATTGCATTATAGGTTTTGGGGTACATGTGCAGAACGTGCAAGATAGTTGCATAGGTACACACATGGCAGTGTGTTTTGCTGCCTTCCTCCCCCTCACCCACACTTGGTATTCATCCCCAGGCTATCCCCCCCAGCCCCCCCCCCGCTGTCCCTCCCCCATTTCCCCCAACAGTCCCCAGTGTATAGCATTCCCTTTGAAATCGGGCACTAGACAAGGATGCCCTCTCTCACCACTTCTATTCAACATAGTACTGGAAGTTCTAGCCAGAGCAATAAGGCAAGAAAAAGAAATAAAGGGTATTCAAATAGGAAAGGTGGAAGCCAAATTGTCTCTATTTGCAGACGACATGATAGTATACCTAGAAGACCCCATCACCTCAGCCCAAAAGCTCCTGCAACTGATAAGCAACTTCAGCAAAGTCTCAGGATATAAAATCAATGTGCAAAAATCACAAGCATTCCTATACACCAATAACAGACTTAAAGAGAACCAAATTAAGAACGAACTGCCATTCACAATCGCTACAAAGAAAATAAAATACCTAGGAATACAACTCACGAGGAATGTAAGGGACCTCTTTAAGGAAAACTACAAACACCTGCTCAACGAAATAAGAGAGGACACAAACAGATGGAGAAACGTTCCATGTTCGTGGTTAGGAAGAATCAATATTGTGAAAATGGCTATACTGCCCAAAGTAATTTACACATTCAATGCTATCCCCATCAAACTACCATTGAATTTCTTCATAGAACTGGAAAAAACCACCATGAATTTCATATGGAACCAAAAAAGAGCCCGCATAGCCAAGTCAATTCTAAGCAAAAAGAACACAGCGGGAGGCATCACGCTACCAGACTTCAAACTATACTACAAGGCTACAGTAATCAAAACAGCATGGTACTGGTACCAAAACAGAGATATAGACCAATGGAACAGAACAGAAACATCAGAGGCAACACAACATATCTACAACCATATCATCTTTGATAAACCAGACAAAAACAGGCAATGGGGAAAGGATTCCCTATTTAATAAATGGTGTTGGGAAAACTGGCTAGCCATGTGCAGAAAGCAGAAACTGAACCCCTTCCTGACACCTTACACTAAAATTAACTCCAGATGGATTAAAGACTTAAATGTAAGACCTGACACCATAAAAACCCTAGAAGAAAATCTAGGCAAAACCGTTCAGGACATAGGAGTAGGCAAGGACTTCATGAACAAAACACCAAAAGCATTGGCAACAAAAGCCAAAATAGACAAATGGGACCTAATCAAACTCCACAGCTTCTGCACGGCAAAAGAAACAGTCACTAGAGTGAATCGACAACCATCAGAATGGGAAAAAATCTTTGCAGTTTACGCATCTGACAAAGGGCTGATATCCAGAATTTACAAAGAACTCAAACAGATTTACAGAAAAAAAACAAACAAGCCCATTCAAAAATGGGCAAAGGATATGAACAGACACTTTACAAAAGAAGACATACATGAGGCCAACAAACATATGAAAAAGTGCTCATCATCATTGGTCATTAGAGAGATGCAAATCAAAACCACATTGAGATACCATCTCACACCAGTTAGAATGGTGATCATTAAAAAATCTGGAGACAGCAGATGCTGGAGAGGATGTGGAGAAATAGGAACACTCTTACACTGTTGGTGGGAGTGTAAATTAGTTCAACCATTGTGGAAGACAGTGTGGCGATTCCTCAGGGACCTAGAAATAGAAATTCCATTTGACCCAGCAATCCCATTACTGGGTATCTATCCAAAAGACTGTGAATCGTTCTACTATAAGGACACATGCACACGAATGTTCATTGCAGCACTGTTTACAATAGCAAAGACCTGGAACCAACCCAAATGCCCATCGATGATAGACTGGACTGGGAAAATGTGGCACATATACACCATGGAATATTATGCAGCAATCAGAAATGATGAGTTTGTGTCCTTTGTAGGGACATGGATGAATCTGGAGAACATCATTCTCAGCAAACTGACACAAGAACAGAAAAAGAAATACCGCATATACTCACTCATAGGCGGGTGAGAAAAATGAGAACACATGGACACAGAAAAAAATATTTTAAATCATCAGAAAACCCCTATTTGGTGTGAAGAAAGACCAGTAAGAGAAAATAAGATGCCAAATTGAGTGGATTTTACCATCAGTCTCCACAGAGCAAATCATGAAATACAAAAATTCCATCATTTAAAAAATATTCTGTAATATCAAAGTATTTATGTGACTGATTCATTTCTGATGCAGAATATGTCTACACAGCCTCCTGACTTCTCTTTCCTAGGTCTTTTCCTTTTCTTAACAGCAATTACCACAATTCAGGATTGTTTCTGTGAGTTTTCTTTTTTAATGTCTGCTTCTCTGAATAGACTCTGAATTAAAAAGAACATGCTCAGTTTGTCCATTGTTGTTACCTAGAAGATAACAGAGTGCTTAGCACAAAGTAGTGCTCCATCTATATTTGCTAATGAATAAACAAATAAATATATAACTAGGCAAATCAGTAAATAAATTAATTGTAAATGCAGTGTATCTAATTAATTAATTTGACTGTTCCCCAGATAATGTTATTCTCTTCCTCTTCCTATTCTCTGGCAATTTAACTGATAAAAATGAAGGAATTACTTCTTATAGTTGTCTGTTCACGAGGAATGAACAAAATTACTGGTACATAGATGGAATTATTTTTTGTTAAGGCAAAATAGATGAATGAAATGCCTGCCTGGCGTGTTTAAACTATTAGAATAGTATCATGACTGAACTTGTCAATCAGGTCCACTGGTTTATACAGCTATTTTTTAAAAGACCTGAAAAACAGATTATAACTAAAGGTAATTAAGTGTCTAAACCCATGTTGTGGAAGGAGAACTGTATATAGTAACTATAACTCATATTTAATGTGGTTCTGATATTTTCTTCCAAGCCTTTCCTATTAGATCATGGGCCTGTTGTCTAGGGGTAGATTGCCATCTTCAGTTCTCAGAAACTGCCCCTCTTTTTTTCTTGATTTTTACTTCAGTATTCTCCAGTGATATGCTTCTGAGTTCTGCCTTATCTATTGCCTAACTGCACCAGGGCTTTTGTACGAATTATAGTAAATTCTCTGTCGTCTTTTGTAAATGCTCAAATTACACACATTGAGTCCTTAGTACATAGTTTTTATTGAGGTATATAATTCTATATATCACCATGTGTAACTACAAAAAAAATATAGGGAAGTTGCTAATATTCTTTGAAAAAGATCCTTACAGCTAGTTACTCAGTTACTCTAGGAATGGCTTTTCTGAAATTTGCTGTGACCTTTTATCCTGTCTTCAATAGTTCTCTGTTGCAAAGAGCTGCAGTGGTAGAATGGGAAGACATTTTTGCATCTTGTGATGGGTAATTTTATGTGTCAACTTGCGTGGGTTATGGGGTACACAGGATAAACATTGTTTCTGGGTGTGTCTATAAGGATGTTTCTGGATAAGGTTGGCATTTGAATTGGTGGATTTAATAAGGTAGCCTGCCCTCCTCAATGTAGATGGGCATCATCCAATCTGCTGAGGCCCTGAATAGAATAAAAGGTGGAGTAAGGAGAAATTCACTTTTTTCCTTCCTCAGTGTTTGAGCTGGGACAGCTTATCTCATTGCTTCCTGCTTTCAGATTAGATTTACATAATCATTGCCTCCTCTTGTTCTCAGGCCTTCTGATTGGTACTGAATTACACCACTGGCTTTCTTGAGTCTCAAGATTGCAAGCAGCAGATGGTGGACTCTCCACCTTCCATAATTGCATGAGCTAATTCATAACAATCTCTCCCTCTCTATCTCCATAAATGTGTGTGTGTGTGTGTGTGTGTGTGTGTGTGTGTGTGTAATATATATCAGACAGATAGATAGATAGATAGATAGATAGATAGATAGATAGATAGATAGATAGATAGATAGATAGATAGAGTGAGCCATATTCTATTCATTCTGTTTCTCTGGAGGACACTGACTAATATACCTAAACTTCTACTCCTTGACATTTTGGGTAGAAGAGAACATCTTCAGAACTGACTGTAATTTGAAAATTGCTCTGTTTTAAAATGCACCCAAAATTTTGTTTTCTTTCAGATATGTGGAGGCCAACAGATCAGGAGAAAATTGCCATTGAAAAGATAGTTTGTTACTTAGAGCTCCCAAGAGGAGGGGCACAACAAGCCATCAGGGAAACATGGAGAAATACACCAAAGTTGATTAGGAGACAGAGGGAGCAAGGGGAATGCATGGATCGGAACCTTTATTGCAATTTTGGTGGGATGCAATGAGAGAGGCAGCATAAGCAGCTGTACAGGTTTAGGATTGGATATTTTGAATAATTTTCTCGGGCTCTGGGCTACATGAGTGGTCCCTAGTTGTCTGGTACCTGACCCGGGGGTGATTATGAAACAGGGAACATTGACTTGGTGTGTGAGAATTAGCTAAAATAGATGATTGAGGTATGGGAACTGGATTGGTTGGTTTGCAAATCAAAGGCATGCTCCTGGGCAAGATTTTTGCTATCTAAGAACTGGCTAGCCCTAAAAGGGGCAGTTTCTCCCCATTCAGGAATGCCCAGATGCCAGAGCATAAAGAATACAGAAAAGAAGAAAACATCCTTAATGAGTATTTATTTCTTCACTACACCAATGTAATTGGAAGCTATTCCTGTGTTGCATGGAATATTTGACATTAGCCCTCTTCTTGTCACTCACCCTGATATGGTTTGGCCATGTCTCCACCGAAGTATCATCTTGAATTGTAGCTTCCATAATTCCCATGTGTTATGGGAGGAACCTGGTGGGAGTAATTGAATCATGGAGGTAGGTTCTTTTCTATGCTGTTCTCTTGAGAGTGAATAAGTCTCACAAGATCTAACAGTTTTACAAAGGGAAGTTCCCCTACACAAACTCTCTTGCCTGATGCCATGTAAGATGATGTGACTTTGCTCCTCATCCACCTTCTACCATGATTGTGAGGCCTGCCCAGCCATGTAAAACATCAAATCTTTTTTTCTTTGCAAATTACCCAGTTTTGGATATGTCTTTATTAGCAGCATGAGAACAGACTAATATACACCCACTCCCTAATGCAATAGCTTTACTAGTTAGTCTTTTAGTATTTACTATACGTCGATTCTATGCCTGCAGGTTAGATACAACTGTTAACGATGCAGTCAACTTAGCCATATGTTTTATGTAGGTTGATAAAAAGTTATTTAAAAAATCAAATATGAAAAAAAACATAAATGCATTTAAGTTATTGCTGCCGTCAGTATGTATAATCAATCAAAGCCATTTTCATTTATTGTGACTGTGTAAGAGCTCTGACCTGTGGATCTAGAGAGCAAAATCTTCCCTCAGAGTCTCTCGATGAACTCAAATGAAATAGGATGATTTTGGAACATTTAGCATAGGACCAGGCTCACACTAGATGATTAGTAAAGGTCCGTTGCTTTATGTTTTTAAGCATAATTTATTTTTTAACGTCAACTAAAACCACACAAATATCTGGCATCCAATAGATGGTTAGTCTTTTGACTTTACTCTCTAAAAGACCAGTATTCTGTAAAATAACAAAAATACGTTTTCTTGAATCTTTTATCTTCCTCCCTTCCTCCCTTGCTTTCTTCTCTCCTTCCTTCCTTTCTCTCTCTTCCTTTCTTTCTTTTCTTTTCTTTCTTTTTCTTTCTTTCTTCTCTCTCTCTTTCTTTCTTTCCCTCCTTCCTTCCCTTCTCCCTCCCTTCCTTCCTTTTCTTTCTCTCATTCTCTTCCTTCCTTCCTTTCCTTTTCTTTTTTCTTTTTATTCCTTTCCCTTTCCCTCCTTCCCTCCCTCCCTTCCTCCCTCCCTTCCTCTCTCCCTCTGTCTCTCCCTCTCTCTCTCTCCTCCCTCCCTCTCTCCTTCTCTCCATCCTTCCCTCCCTCCCTCTCTCTCTCTTTCTCCTCCCTCCCTCCTTCTCTCCATCCCTCCCTCCCTTCCTTTCTCTCTTTCTTTTCATTCTCTTTCCTTCTTTCTTTCTCTCTCTCTCTTTCTTTTTTTCCTTTCTCTCTCTCTCTTTCTTTTTTAAAGAGCCTCTATTGTCCAGGCTGGAGTTCAGTACTGTGCTGTCAGCTCACTGCAACATCTGCCTCCCAGGTTGGAACAATTCTCCTACCTCAGCCTCCTGAGAGGGTGGGACTACAGGCACACACCACCATGCTTGGCTGATTTTTGTATTTTTAGTAGAGATAGGGTTTCACTGTGTTGGCCAGGCTGGTCTCAACCTTCTGTTCTCAAGTAATCCATCTGCCCACCTGAATCTTTTATATATTGATTATTCTAAGATTTTTAAGAGGAGAGAGATTCCTGCTACTTCAGTAATAGAGAAATTAAATGTTTATATAAATTTATATAATGTTTATAATATAAACATTATATTAAATGTTTATATAAATACAACTTTTAATACAACATTACTAAACATTTATATAAACAAAATTAAATGTTTATATAAATGTTTAGTAATGTTGTATTAAAAGTCAAAGTTCATATGCTTAGTTATTTATGGATAACCAACTCCTAATTTCCTTTCATACTGATGATTAACTTAATGAACAGATTGTTTTTCATACCACATAACTCAGCCCCAAATTGTTTTCTACAGATAACCAACTTCTCTAAGGTTTTGTCTTAGCCTGTTTTGTAATGCTATAGCAGAATACCTGGGTTGCATAATTTATAAAGAACAGATTTATTTCTTACAGTTCTAGAGTCCAGGAAGTCTAAGGTGGAAAGGCCCACATCCGACAAGGGCCTTCTTGCTGCATCTTCCTATAGCAACAATTTACCTACCCTCATGATAATAGCACTAATCCACTTGTGAGGGCAGATTCTTCATGACCTAATCACCTTTTAACCATCTCTTTTAACAGTGTTGCATTGGGTATTAAGTTTCTAATACATAAACTTTGGGAGACACATTCAAATCATAGCATATTGCATGACTGTGTCTCTTCAGTACTTTAATTTATCTAGAGGTCTGGGAGATACTAAAGATGCCCTTTAAGTCTTTTAATAGTACGGCCACAAATTCTCATTTTGCACTAGAGTTAAAATGATGAATAACTGCTCTATGTAGTCACATATTTGCTGTAGCAAATTAAGACTCATTGGGTGTAAAAGTCCACATTAAGTTTCCTTCAAACAAGTTGCCTTAGTCTTTAATTGTAATTATAATGGAACAAAACTGGTGTTAGTAATACAAAGTTATTTTTAAATTATAGTATAGGAATGCTACTCATCAGCTCATGGAACTAGGAGATTAATGGAATTCTTTAAATTTCCAAACTTCATAATCAGATACTACTAGAAAGCTGGTTCTTCGGCAGAAATACTTCATGAAAAACACATTGTACCTAATACAAGAAGTAATGATTGTCAATATTTTCATTTCCTTTTTTAAGGAAAATTAAGATAAAACACTAAATTATTCTGTAATTCAGTATCAATAATAAAATTTCAATTATATATGAATAGTCTATATTTTTATAAATTTTCTCATTAAATGATACTCAGTTGAAAAAAATTTTTATATGTGGTTTTTCTCTTAAACTTCCTAATATACTAGAACCTTTATGATAATTTTTAAAAGAAATATGGAATACTGTTACAGTGCTTTTCCTTCTACCTGTTTCTGTCTTACTCTGTTTCTCTTTCTTTCTGTCTCAGCCTTGATTATATAATAAATTAATGAACTAGAAATAGGAACTCTGTTTTTTCCCAATGAAAATTAAATGTATTTCTTATTTTCATTGCAAATATTGACTGCCCAACAATCTTATAAATGGGGCCACTGGAAGAAGATAAATTGGGGAAGAGTATAATTGGAACAAGTAACAGAAATTTGAGCCGCCAGTGTCTATAGATGATTAAGTCTAATGCCTCATTTTAGAGCTGAGAGAGAAAACATGGTTGAGAGATGTTGTCATTTATCTAAGAGGGCTGAGCTATTTAATGGTGACACTACACTTGAGTCTAATCCCAGTGTTCTTTTACTAAATTCAGTTATTTATATCACCAGTACTTCAAAACTTATTCCAAGTACATGCCAAGCAAAGGGAAGAATGTTTATAAGTGTAAGGTGTTTTGTGACAGTGGATATAGCTATTTTAGGCAGGCCTGTCTAGGAAGGCAAATGAAGAATGGTAATTTCTACATCAGACTCCCATTTAAAAAAATCTGTGACTATATCAGCCTGAAGCTCTGTGGTGTTTACCTTCTTTAACAAACAAGGTCGAGTATTTGATCAAGAGGGTCAACCAAATCAGCCCAGAAACATTAAAGTAGACCAAATCAAAACTAACAAAACCAGTGACAAAAACCACATAATCATGTCAATAGATGCAGAAAAGGTCTTCGATAAAATTCTACACACCTTCATGCTAAAAACTCTCAATAAACTAGCTATTGATGAAACATATCTCAAAATAATAGCTATTTATGACAAACCCACAGCTAATATACTGAAAGGGCAAAAACTGGAAGCATTCCTTTTGAAAACTGGCACAAGACAAGGATGCCCTCTCTCAACACTCTTATCAACATAGTATTAAAAGTTCTGGCCAGGGCAATCAGGCAAGAGAAAAAAATAAAGGGTATTCAAATAGGAAGAGAGGAAGTTGAATTCTCTCTGTTTGCAGATGACATGATTGCATATTTAGAAAACCCCATCGTCTCAGCCTAAAATCTCCTTAAGCTGATAAGCAACCTCAGCAAATTCTCAAGGTACAAAATCAATGTGCAAAAATCACAGGCTTTCCTATACACCAATAATAGAGAGCCAAATCATGAGTGAATTCCCATTCATAATTGCTACAAAGAGAATAAAATACCTAGACATACAACTCACAAGGGATGTGATGGACCACTTCAAGGAGAACTACAAACCACTGCTCAGGAAAATAAGAGAGGACATAAACAAATGAAAAAATATTCCATTGCTCATGGATAGGAAAAATCAATATCATAAAAATGGACAAACTGCCCAAAGTAATTTATAGAGTCAATGTGATTCCCATCAAGCTATCATTAACTTTCTTCACATAATTGGAAAAAACTACTTTAAATTGCATATAAAAGCAAAAAAGATCCTGTATAGTCAAGACAATCTTAAGCAAAAAGAACAAAGCTGGATGCCTTACATTACCTGACTTCAAACTAGACTACAAGGCTACAGTAATCAAAACAGCTTGGTACTGGTACCAAAACAGACGTTTAGACCAATGGAACAGAACAGATGCCTCAGAAATAACACCACACATCTACAACCATCTGATCTTTGACAAACCTGACAAAAATAAGCAATGGGGGAAGGATTCCCTATTTAATAAATGTTGGGAAAACTGGCTAACCATGTGCAGAAAACTGAAATTGGACCCCTGTCTTACACTTTATACAAAAATTAACTCAAGGTGTGTTAAAGTCTTAAATGTAAGACCTAAAACCATAAAAACACTAGAAGAAAACCTATGCAATACCATTCAGGACATAGGCATGGACAAAGACTTTATGACTAAAACACCAAAAGCAATGGCAACAAAGCCAAAATTGACAAATAGGATCTAATTAAACTAAAGAGCTTCTGCACAGCAAAAGAAACTATCATCAGAGTAAACAGGCAACCTAGAGAATGGGAAAAATTTTTTGGAATCTATCCATCTGACAAAGGTTAATATCCAGAATCTACAAAGAACTTAAAGAAATTTACAAGAAAAAGATAACCCCATCAAAATGTGGGCAAATGATATGAACATATACTTCTCAAAAGAAAACATTTATGCAGCCAACAGACATAGGAATAAATGCTCATCATCACTGGTCATTAGAGAAATGCAAATCAAAAGCACAATTAGATACCATCTCACACCAGTTAGAATGGCAATTATTAAAAAGTCAGAAAACAACAACTGCTGGAGTGGAAGTGGATAAATAGGAATGCTTTTACATTGTTGGTGGGTGTGTAAATTAGTTCAATCATTGTGGAAGATAGTGTGGCAATTCCTCAAGGATCTAGAAACAGGAACACCATTTGACCCAGCAATCCCTCTACTGGGCACATTACCCAGTGGATTATAAATCATTCTATAAAGACACATGCACACGTATGTTTATTGCAGCACTGTTCATGATAGCAAAGACCTGGCACCAACCCAAATGCCTATCAGTGACAGACTGGATAAAGAAAATGAGACACGTATACACCATGGGATACTATGCAGTCATAAAGGAGGTTGAATTCATGTCCTTTGCAGGGAAATGGATGAAGCTGGAAATCATCATTCTCAGCAAACTAACACAGGAACAGAAAACAAAGCACTGCACATTCTCACTCATGAGTGGGAGTAGAACAATGAGAACATATGGACACAGGGAGGGAAACATCACACACTGGGGCCTCTCAGGGGATGGGTACTAGGGGAGGAAGAGCATCAGGAGAAATGCCTAATGCAGATGACGGGTTAATGGGTGCAGCAAACCACCATGGCACGTGTATACCTATGTAACAAACCTGCACATTCTGCACATGTATTATATAATACTTATATATATTATATATAATATATATGTATACATAATACATATATATTATATATACATTATACATATAATATATATAATACATTATATAGTACATGTATTATATTATACTTAAAGTATAATAATAGTAAAAAAATACCTTTCCTGGCACCAACATTCTAATTAGTTTTTTATTTTTTAAATAGCAAGATTAAGTACAAACAAAAAAAAAACTGGAATTCTCAGAGGGTAGATGCTGCTACTTTTTCTTTGTTAGAAACAAATAGAAAATTTTCAACTATCTAAATAAAGATCAATTAGCTTCGATAGAATAGCTCACCAATCTGAGCTATAATCAAGTTTTTATTTAATGCATTGCTGGAGAATATTATCTAATTTTTTAGTATATGATACCTTCATACTGTCAATAAATTATAATACTATTTGAGCACTTTTAAATATTAATTCAGTGTACAGAATCCAATTTCCAGTGCAATTGAAGTCACAAGTGTAGTGCTATTGGGCTCAATTCCCAAAGCATCAATAAAAGGAAAAAAAATTGTTTCCCTCTTTTCAAAGCGTATTAAATACAGTATTTCTTTGGGTGGCTCACCATTGTTACCTTATACTTTTTCCAACTGAATAATAGAAAGAGACATTTATGGTAAACTTAGTTTTCTTGAGTTACTGATGTCCATTTACCTTTGTAGGTTTTGAGAAGGAATAATTATTCTAGATATTCTGATTTGTTTTCAAAATTAACAAATATAGAAAATATGCACTTAATTAAAGCTTGGACCCGTGCAAGGCACAAATGGTTAAATCTCTATCAATTTATAAGTCAAAAGGTTAACTATACCAAAGAGCTTGAGAATATATGCAGGAAATACAACTAAAATAAGACTAATGCCATTAGGCAAATGCAATGTAGGCAGTCAAAGAGATAGAACTCAAATTAAAGAAATCAACTTCTACTTACAGTTCATAAGGTAAATATTGATACATAGTAAATAATTTTATACCATAAGCACAAGTTAACAAGGTATATGAATTCACCTTTGTATAAGAGAAAAATGTCTGAATGTGTACATATTTTTCTCTTTTTCTTTTAGCCTTTGATATTTAGTTATTTTTGGCTATAATCTTTCTTGGACCCAAAGGGAAGAGCTCTCATAATAAATGTTAAATATTAAGATGCTTGTTAAGTAGTTCTAATCTTCAGAAAATTATTGCTTAAGTGAGCTCTTCCTGAAGTGGTGGTGTTTGAAGTAGGGAAAAGAGCAGAAAAAAGTAAAGGAGCAAAAGACAGATGAGCATCTAGATCATTTTTTCACGAACAAAAGTCCAAGTATCTCTCTGTAGCAAACTTTGTAGCTGCTATGCAGTCAGGCCCAGAAATTCAATATAAAATTTGAGACTCAATAAACCTCACACGGCTCATACTAAATTCTCCTAATTGCCAATGAATAGTACACTCGTTCATAGAAAACCGGAAAGGTCATGCTAGATTACACAGGCCCATGCTGTTCTGGAAATCCATTGTTCCTTGCATCTCTGTCTTGTTGTCTGCTGTGCAATCTTCTGAATTTTACTCAACTTTACTGCCTGCTGGTTATTCAATTCTAATCAATAGAAGCAAATATTCATGTAGCGTGACCTTCAGCAAATTTCAAAAAGGATAAAAGGGCAAAATAATTGAGTGGAATAAAATAGTGACCATATCTTGTAAATTCCAGGAATATATTTACTTTTTTGTTTTTATTTTAACCGGGACAAGAAGTGAATGAATTATAAAAACAAATTGGCTTTAAATTTGAAAACCTTGTATTATAGCTCTGGAAAATATTCCTGAATTCAGTTTTTCTTGACTTCTGTACATTAAGACTGGATGAAAACATGTTACCATAGTAGTAAGGTTTTTTTTTTTTTTCTTTTAAACCAGGGGGTAGGGGAATCACTCTTATAATTCCAGGGCTAGAAAAAAACAAAAAAATAAAAACATAAGGGAAATTACAAATTTCCTTTCTTTTAGTCTTTTATTTTTTATTTATTTTATTTATTTTATTTTTTATTGCGTTTTAGGGTACATGTGAAGAACATGCAAGATAGTTGCATAGGTACACACATGGCAGTGTGTTTTGCTGCCTTCCTCCCCTTCACCCACATTTGGCATTTCTCCCCATGCTATCCCTCCCCAGCTTCCCCCATCCCTCCCCTATTCCCCCCAATAGACCCCAGTATGTAGTACTCCCTTTCCTGTGTCCACGTGTTCTCATTGTTCATCACCCACCTATGAGTGAGAATATGCGGTGTTTCATTTTCTGTTCTTGTGTCAGTTTGCTGAGAATGATGTTCTCCAGATTTATCCATGTCCCTTCAAAGGACACAAACTCATCATTTTTTGATTGCTGCATAATATTCCATGGTGTATATGTGCCACGTTTTCCCAGTCCAGTCTATCATTGATGGGCATTTGGGTTGGTTCCAGGTCTTTGCTATTGTAAACAGTGCTGCAATGAACATTCATGTGCATGTGTCCTTATAGTAGAATGATTTATAGTCCTTTGGATATATACCCAGTAATGGAATTGCTGGGTCAAATGGAATTTCTATTTCTAGGTCCTTGAGGACTTCCCACACTGTCTTTCACAATGGTTGAACTAATTTACACTCCCACCAGCAGTGTAAAAGTGTTCCTGTTTCTCCACATCCTCTCCAGCATCTGTTGTCTCCAGATATACTTTTTCTGCTTGGTTGATTCAGCTATTGAAACTTGTGTATGCTTCACGAAGTTCTCGTGCTGTGTTTTTCAGCTCCATCAAGTCATTTATATTCTTCTCTAAGCTGTTTATTCTAGTTAGCATCTCATCTAACCTTTTTTCTAGGTTCCTAGTTACTTTGCATTGAGTTAGCACATGTTCTTTTAGCTCAGAGAAGTGTGTTATTACCCACCTTCTGAAGGCTGTTGCTGTGAATTTATCAGATTCATTCTCCATCCATCTTTGATCCCTAGCTGGTGAGGAGTTGTGATCCTTTGGAGGAGGAGAGGCATTCTGATTTTTGGTGTTTTCATCCTTTTTCGCTGGTTTCTTCCCATCTTAGTGGCTTTATCTACCTGTGGTCTTTGTAGTTGGTGATTTACAGATGGGGTCTCTGAGTGGACATCCTTTTTGTTGATGATGAAGTTATTTCTTTCCGTTTCTTAGTTTTCCTTCTGACAGCCAGGCCCCTCTCCTGCAGGACTGCTGGAAGTTCACTCCACACCCTGCTTACCTGGGGATCACCCAGGGGGGCTGCAGAAGAGTAAGGGTTGCTGCTGGTTTCTTCTTCTGTTATCTTCATCCCAGAAGGGTACCTGCCAGATGTCAGCCTGAGCTCTCCTTTATGAGGTGTCTCTGTGGGTATATGGGGGTTGGGGAGCTGCTTGAGGAGACAGTGTCTCCCATATAGGAGCTCAAGTGTGGTGCTGGGAGTTCCATGGTTTTGTGCAGAGCTGCTGGGCAGGTACTTTTAAGTCTGCTGCAGTGGAACTCGTAACTGCCTTTTTGTCCCCAGGTACTCTGTCCTAGGAAGGTCGGCTTTATTTATAAGTTCCTGTTTTGCTGCTGTCTTTTGTCATAGATGCCCTGCCCCACACAGAGTAGTCTAGTCACAGTCTGCCAGCAGAAGTGTTGCTGAGCTGCCCCAGGCTCTGCACAGCTGCTATGTGAACTATCTTGGTAGTAGTGGTTGCCCTTCCCCTCACTGAGCTGGACCATCCTGGGTCCAGCTGTGCTTGCTGCAAAACTCTCAATCCAGAGCGTTTCAGATTGCTTGGTTTGTGGGGATGGTGCCCGCCGAGCCAGATCACCTGGCTCCCTGTCTCTGCCCTCTCCCTTTCAGTTGAAGGGGCAGCTCTGTCTCCTAAGCGTTCTAGGCACTAGTTGAAACGGCCACCCAGATTTGTGTGAGTTTATGTGCATCAACCTGGCACTGGCTGAAACTGCCATGCTGAAAACTCGTGGCACTTTTCAGCCTGGGAATCTCCTGGTCTGTGTGCAGTGAAAATTTGTTTGGAAATGTGGTGGGCACTCACCCTCTGCATTGTTCTTGCTGGAACTGCACTCCGGAGCTGTTCCTATCTGGCCATCTTGGATCCTCCAGTGCCTTTCTTTTCTATGTTATTGGGTATTCTATAGAGAAAAGTATGTGTTATGAAGTAATCTAAGAACTTGTGTGATATTTGCAATTCTTTTTATTATTTAGACTCAATTATTTTCAATTTTTCTTAAAAGACTTATTTTTTAAAAAATGTACTATACGAGGAGGAAGACCATATTCCCTTTTCCCCCAATAATTTGTAATTTTATTAGTACTTTTGATGCTTATTTGCTGGATTAGTATGTTTCACTTGCCCATTTTATGGGACTGTGTATTCTGTTTTGATTTAAGAAACTCTTGAGAGAAAGTGATTTCATACAAAAGAACAAAAGTTTTCTAACTATAGACTAAAAGCAGAAGCAATGGGAGCTAAAAACTCCAGATGCGTTATATGGAGGATGATATAATTCTAAATGTTCTCAGCATCTGTAGGAAGGATGCAATATGTCAGGTGGTATTATACCTTGGAAAAGTGAGCCATTGTGTTTTATAATGAATTGGAAAAAGAATTTGATCTAAAATACCCCAGATATTTTGATTCCGTAGGTCACCCAAAGAAGTGGCTGACAACCTACTTATAGCTAGCAAGACTATATGATGACATTATTGATAAATGAGCAAAAATTATATATTCAAGGTATAGGCACTTTTTCTCATAAGCTTTCAGTACTGTTCTATAGAATGGATTTTTTTCATATTTATTCTTATTGACTGTGAGGTAGATCCTAAATTGATGAATATCCAAACGTTTTCAAAACTTTAGCAAGATATTCTTTTGAAAATAAACCCTTCATTAACTCTACAAAGATGACAGCTATGTCCATAATTCTTTAAGCAGATCAGACATGTTTTTGCAGTGTAACAAAAGGTCAAAGACTGAAAGCTCATACTTTTATTAGACTATTTCTCTACCCATGGTTGTCTAAAAATTTTTTATTAAAATGCAGTATACCTATTTCTTCCACTTCAGATATTAATTATTTTGACAAGCGGCAGGGAAATGCCATGAATATGTGAACTGATGAAAACAAAAGCAATGATGCTTCCAAGGATGCACCTGACAGCTCTTACGGGATCTAGAGAAATGAGAAAATTACAAAGAAGGTTTCAAGTGTTTTAGTAATAAACTCAGGCAATTTAAAGTTGCAAAATTCATCAAATTTATACTGAACTTAGGTTCTTTCTAAATGCATAGCAACTCCCTTTTATACCCTTCTAATGCTATAAATTTATATTAGAATGCTTTGACTTTATATTATGGTAAAATATATTAAGCACAGATACAGAGAATAAAACTTAATTTTTTCTTTACATTGTAGAAGCTGTGCCCTGATCTCTAGTCTACAATATACTTGTCTGTATTACTAAATCTTAGTTTTGAGGACTATGTTACAATTCCATTATCAGGAATTTTCCTTTGTAACCCAGTTATTATTTTTTAATAATAGAGCTTACTTTATTATTTGATACTTTTCTCTATATATCTTAGGTTCTTACAATTTATTTTAAATAAAACAATAATAGAGGTAACTAAATTTCTTTTATAGAAAGGTAGAGGTTCAAAGCTAATTTATTGGATTAATCAAAATAAATAAATAGACCCTATTCAGAAGCTTGAAGGTTGTTGAAAAGGTCATGGGAATTCCTTCATTTAAAAATTATTGTGGGATTTTCTACCTACCTCTCTGTTACCTTGAGATTGCAGCAACATCCTAGATTTCACCATCACCATCATCTTCATTGCTGCAGAGACTTCTGAATAATATTGAGGTACCTGTTAATATAACATATTATAGTAATAATATAACATAATATTAATATCAACTGTTAATATTAATATTAACATAATAAGAATAATATTAAGGACTGGTTGTTTTAGTCCTCTCTGATTCATATAGTCCTATCATAGTAGATGGAGCACACTGTACATTGGGGTTTTAAAAAATGGAAGAGAGGCAAATTTATTAGCACAATGGACAAAGAAGCAAGTGGTATTAACCAAATTGCCCATACTATTTTCCCAGAACAGGATGTTTAAAATTTTCCAGGAATTAGTCCCCTCGAGGTAGATAAGACTGGCTGCAAAAGGAGACTAACTATGGAGGAGGATGTTTGAGCTGTAGAAGCACCCAGGCAAAATAGATGGCATTAACCAATAGTAGTAATTTTACTTCATATCTTAGTTCTCCTATAATACTCTCACCTTCCTGTCCATTAGGGAAAGATTGGCTTCTCACTGGTCCATCTCCCCATGGTTACCACATCAGAAGCTCAGGCTTACTTCTTGATTTTCTTAATTTGTCTTAATTCTTCTTAAAGAAGTGTGGGCTTAATTACTTTTGGATCAACAGATTGTTCTGCATAGGCATATAAAATGTAATACTGGGAACCTTAGAATTTTTGTGTCCCCTTCCCATGTACCAGAATGAAATGAACTCTAATTAGTTTTCCAAGAGAAATGAATTCCAAACCAAAATGTATTGTGCATGACTCCCAGTTTTCCCTTCCCCAAAGTGAGATACTATCACCCTTTTATAGGAAATCATTAAACATTTACTAGCAATGACTTTTTCTCTATGCAAATAACATCAATTACAAAAGCAGAAATATTTTAGTTGTGACAAATTTTAGACAAACCAACCAACCCAGAGCACATTTACAGCAAGTTTTGGATAGGAATTAAAGATGCTCAGAACTCTGTTATCATCATGTTCATCATGTTTATTGACAGGACCATAATGTGACTAAAAATTACAAAAAAATGATGCATGTTCCCTAGGAAGTTAATTCCTGAAGGAAAGGTTCAGACAGGAACAATTATGTCGTTAATTAACAAAAAATCTTTATCTCCGTTGGAGGGAGGAAGAGTATATCTTCCTGAATATCTACATTTATGAGGAAGGTTAGTGGTTCCCATTCAGAGACAAGGATAGGTATAAGATGGTATTTCCGAAGTAAAATGCAAGGTTTAATAAAGCTGCTCTCCAACTTATAATAGTTTGACTTAAAATTTTCTACTTTATAATGGTGCAAAAGTGATAAGCATTCAGTAGACACCATACTTTATCTTACAACTGTTTTTTCACTTTCAGTACAGTATTCAATAAATTACATGAGCTATTCAACACTTTCTTATTAAATAGGTTTTGTGTTAGATTATTTTGCCAGTTGTGGGCTAATGTAAGTATTCCAAGCATGTTTGAGGTAGGCTAGTCTAAGCTATGATGTTCAATAGGGTAGGTGTATTAAATGCTTTTTTGACTTAAGGCATTTTCAATTTACAATGGGTTTGTTGGAACTAACCCCACCCATCATAAGTAGAGAAGCATATGTACTGGTAATACCCGAGGATAATCTTTTCCCCTCATGAACAAAACTCAAACCTATCTATTTATCTTCTGGTTTGTAATTGTTAATAAAATATTAGTTTGAATTCCCATAAATGTGGTATTATACTCATCTTGCTTTCCCAGTTGACTTTTTATCTGAAGAGACTTTTTGTCAAAGGAGAAATTGAATTTATTATTAGTTTACTTATGATTATTAATTCTCCCATTCTACAAAAACTTGTTAAGTACTTTTGAGTGAAAAAGAGTCACAGAGTCAATACATTTAAAAGGAGAGCTTTATTTCTAGGGGTGGGGAAGGTTCTGTCCTGCAGGTCTGACAGTGGAAAGAAAGCTTCTGGCCAAAACCATAAAGCCATGCTTCAAAGGGAGAGAAAGAAGAGGTAGATACATATGCTAAATGGGGTGGCAGGTTGTACATATTTATCAGGATATGGGAGGACTAATGAATATTCATGAAATATGCTCACATGAGTGCACTTTAGATTTATATGTATGAAACATACATTATGACCAGTTTTTACTTTGGAGTAGAAATTTAACATTTAAATGCATTATAATTAGGTCCTATACATAAAAATACAGGGCACAAGTGAAATACAGGGCACAAGTCCTGTGCATCACAGGACACTGGCTAAAACCAGTCCACAGCCGGTAGTCAGTTTTGAAGAAGAAATTTCTTGTGAACTTGGATAGCTGTTATGTTAGAGCCATAGACACAGGAGGAGCCAAGACTTTTCTCAAGCTAGCTTTTGAGCAAATCTAGTAATGATGAATGAGCAAAAGAAAGCAGAAGCAAAGGGTATGTAATCAGCCTCCCATCTTGCCTTGGCAGTGAACTTCAAATTTTGTTTTTTTTAACCAAAGGAGTGTCCGTTGCAGGAATTTAGGAATTTTATTTTATTTTGGTCTTCAGGATACATATGTGTCATGGCTTATGGTACTACATCCTACAGTTCTAAAGATACAGTAGGAGACAAATGTGTACATTTATAATTGCATTAGAGAACAATATGTTCTATATTTATGCAAATCTGTGGTGGCGCAGCCTTTTCTGAAGAGGCCATGAAAGGCTTCACAGAAAAGATGTCTAATACGGATTCTGATGGTTAGGTTTTCTAGTGGACAAGGTGAGGAAGACATTTGCAGCAGAGGAAAAGCATTTTAAAAGTACAGGAATATAAAAACACAATGTCTTATGAAGGATAGTTTATGTTCTGATAGCATCATAGGTGCAAGATAAGGTGTAGGAAGTTAGAGAGGTGAGTTATGATCAGATCATGACAAATATGGTGCTACAAAGCTTAGACTTTACCCCACAAGAAATTTAAAGCCATGGTTGAGTTTTAAGCATGGGCCATGTGGCCATATTTAAATTTAGAAATAGAACTCTAGTGGCTGTATGAAAAATGGATTTGAGAGAAAAAGAAATAACAAAGAGAAGACCAGTTATGAGGTAAACATTGCAATATAGAAAATGGGTGTTGAGCATTAAAATTAGGATGGTGACAGTGAAAAGGAGATAAAAGGTTAACCAGTTAGGACTTGAGGACCAATTGCACTTGAAGAATAAAGAAGGAAAGTCAGAATGAATTCTGTGTTCCTTGCTTGGGAGATTATCACACTGGTACCATTATCTAGTCATGAAATGGAGAGTGGAAAGGCTTTGGGGAGAGAACAGCAAGTTCACTTTGGACATGCTGAGTCTGAGATAGTTTATGCCCATTACACAGATGGCCATGTGAGCCTTAAGCTTAGGAGAACAGTGTAGACTACATGCAGATTTGGAAATTATCAGCATATAATAAAAAGTATGTTTAATCCCTTCCAGGGTGTTTTAGTGAGATGAAAAAAACAGTAAGATTTTTGATTCCAGAATACAGCTCAGCACCAAATATACAGTGAGCTTTCAATATGTGCTGTTCAAGGAAGAAAGAGTTGAAGAAAAGCCAGAGAAGGGAGTGATGGGTAGCAATAGAAAGAAAGGAAGATCATTGGGAGGACAACCTGGTCTCATGGAAGCCCAGAAAAAAGATTTTGCAAAAAGGACTTACCAACAGGCTTTAATACTGCAAAGGGGTGAAATAAGATAGAAATTATAAAATCAGAACATGTGTGGTTTTTTTATGCACAAACCCAAATATATGTATTTCATTTTTATTTACATTTAATGAAATCTTGATAGTGGAATGAATGTCTGGCTATGTTGTTGTAGATGGATTTCTTTTTATTCAACTTCAAATTTTCTTTCTAACTCTGCAAAGTATGTAGTTACCAGAACCAACAAGTGTACATTAAATAAAAGTGTCAAGAAGCAAAATTATATTTTGTTGAATGTAAGTTAAATTATATAATCAGTAATAAGATATATTGTTGTAAATACAAATCTGGAGCCTCAAGACTGATAATAGCCCTGTTTTATTTTTTAACATGTTACAATCTTGTGAATGCTCATATTTCACAGAAAGATGGCTAAGCACTCAGATATGGAACAAAATTGGAAAAGAAATCCTTGGAAACATTAATTCAGAGTAAACTCACCTATGGCTTTTTAAGTAAAATAAGGACACTAATTATGCAGAGTAGTGGCTCATTTATTCATTCAACAAATATTCACTGAGCACCTCCTATATTTCAAACTGTATTCTAGGCCATGGGGTTAAAGCAGTAAATAAAGCAGACCTCAATTTTGCACTTTTGACTCTTGCAGTTATAAGCAATATGAAAAGCATATGATTAGGTAAATATTAAGTGAAATGAAAATACATTCCCTGGCAACTATGTAGAAGAAGCTATGAGGGCATAAAACAATGTATCTTGCTATACAATATAAAACAGGATTTCTTATATGCCCTCATAGCAGCAAAAGATATATTTCAATATATTTGCAGAAATGGTATTTTTAACTACCTTGAGGAAGTGCTTTTTATTCTAAGAATTAAAGAATGCATACAAGTTAGCTTGAAGAATTGGGAGTGGAGAGAATTAGATCTTTGTGGATGGAATGAATAGCATATGTTCTCTAGGGTGGGAAGGAGTCAGCAAGTTTGGGAGATTAGGAGTGGAAGGAACATTGGAGAGAAGAAAGGAATGTGGTCTGTGGAGATGCTGGAGAGATAGTTGGGAGAGCTTTTAGACTATGTGGAGTTCCATTGCCATCCTTTTACGAAAATTAGTAAATGGTTATAAATAGGTGACAGAAACAGCTATAATTTCTTTGAAGGATCTCCTTTGTTTAAAGTGTTAAAAAATGAAGAGAAAACTAGGAAATGAACCAATATGCAAAGAAAGCAACGATCATATTTAGGATATTTCCTTCTATGATTATTAGGAATTTTCTGATACAGAAAATGAGAATAATGGTAACTTCCTTTTAGTTTTCTTAGGAGGACTAAACATATAAAATGCTAAACAAGGTTTCTGGTACATTATAGACTCTTAAATGTTATGTTCCTTCTTGGTGCTAGATAAGTAAAATTGGCTCTCTAGTTAAGAGTTTCTTGTCTAACAGTAAGTTAATGCTGACTGGCATTACTAGGGGAAATAGAGGCTTTTCAAGAATATGACTTTCCAATCCAAGGCCTTCTTTGAGCCAACCATTAAGGAGGAAGAAATATCACAGAGATATCCTGAATGGGCACTGGGCTTCAGGCCAGAATACCCAGTCTGGTACCCTGATTGAACAGGGCTAAATCTGAGAGACCCACAGCTTCAGAAGAGTAGTATTTGGTTTGGGGTTAATTATAACTATGCAGAAATTCCTCACAAAATGTCATGTTAAAATCCTCAAGAATTCTGAATATTCTGTTTCACTAGAGAAATCTACTTGAAGCCAAACCAAGTCTAATAGAAATTTCCAGAATTTTATGCCCTATAATCCTTAGTTGCTTTAGAACAGTATTGATAAAGCAGTAACAACAATGAAGAGTTTTGAAGTTTTGGATGATTTTTTTTAAGTATCCAGTTCAAATGCACATCACATATTAAAATCCAGTGTTTCTTTCTCATATAAAAATGCACTAAAAAGGGAAGTATTATTTAATGTATTCAGCAGTAATGGTGCTTGACAGTGAATGAAAGCCTGCTAAGACTCCGTTAGCTTTCCAATGAGAGTATGGGAGAGATGACATACACAGTATCCCCTAACTTTTCTGAAGAAATCCTTTTGACAGAATGGCTGAACACCTGTTAAGCTAAGAAGTGCTTTTCTAGAAAAGTAAAGCAACAAAAAGCAGCAGTCATGAGTGTTAATTGTTATGTTGTTTCAAAACACAGAAGTCGTTTTTGCGTAGACTGTAGTTGAAAACTACTCATGCCTGTATAGGCATCTCTGTTGGAAATTAATCCAAACATGGTCACTAGAGCTCGTATTTAGATTATAAGCATTTCAGGAAAAGTGCTCCTTTCTGTTCGCTAGGCTGTGAACTGTTGATGTTTTTGTTTTACTTACTAGTTTGTTCTAACCTTGACATATCATGCAGCCCTTAGGACTGACCCTTACATTTGAGTTAGTTAAAATTGAACCCAGTGAAAATTGCAAAGTTTTTAAACACTATGGGGTTTTTATACTTCCTTGGAAAATCTGGAGAGTAGTTTAAAGAAACAACCTAGTAAGGAAATAATGGCATGCTCCTAGAGAGATGACTAAGAAAGGTAATCAACGAAAAGGGATACACATTCTTTTTTAGCAAGATAATTAAACTGTTTAGATCAAAATGATGTGTCATTTAACTCTTCAAACCATGGTCTATCAAAAGGAGGAGAGAGTTTATTTTATAGGCACTACCAGTCAATTGCATTAACACTTTACTGCAGTGGAATAATGGATCACAAAAACAACGAAGCTAGAAGAGATAGAAAGTGACAAATGCATTGATTCATGTTTCACTGGGCTGACTAGAAATATAAATATTTAGACATAATTTGCCAACAACTACAACAACCAATTGGCTATTCAGATGAGTTAAGTGCTGGGAGAAAAATAAAAGGATATTATTATTATTTTTCACCATGACTATTCAATGTGCATATATTTGTGCTAAAATGTATGCTTACATGCACACAAGAAAAGTGGAAAGATTTATAGGCAAATGTCAATATCCTGCCTGTATCTCATTCTTAATATGTATTCCTGTTTTTCTATTGACAGAAAACCTGATTTGAAGCTAATCAATTTTGGAACTATTAAAATAAATTTAGAAAATGCATAACAAAGACTAAAACCAGAAAATATTAATGCTCATGTGCTTATTTTGTAATAGGTACTGAATTTAAAGGAATGACCATAGCTTCTACCCTAGAGGATCTTAGAGTTTGAACAAAGGAAGTAAAGCTAAAAAGTAATGATAGTGGCATGTGAGGAAGGTATATAATAGAGGAAGCTATGTAAACAGTAAAGTGCCTCTTTTCCTGTGAAATATTCAGAAGATTATATTTGTTCTGTGTCTGAAAGCCCTGTGGCTGTTTGTCAGCAAAAATGGTGTAAAAGTTGGTAGTGCATCCTGGACAGAGGTGATAGCATAGGCAAAGACTGTGAGTCATATAGACTTTTAGTTTGTTGGACAAACTGGAAGGAATTTAGTGGACCAAAGTCAGAGTCTCTGCTTGCTGGTCAACTCATCTGCTTTTTTCTTCCTGAAATTCTCATGTAAACTAACCTCATCAGCCTTATTGTTCAAACCCAGAGCTCTAGAAACCTGTTACTCTTACAAATCATCCTTTAAAAATTATTTTAACTGACAAATAATAATTGTGTTTATTAATGGGGTACAATGTGATGTTTTGGTAGGAATATACAATATGGAATGATGAAATCAGGTGAATTCACATGTCCATTCCTGCATTTATTTATGTGGTGACACATTTAAAATTTACTCTTAGCAATTTTGAAATATACAATACATTATTAACTATGCTCATCATGCTGTGCAATAGATATCAAAGAAGTATTCCTCCTAACTGATACTTTGTATCCTTTAACAACCTTCTCCCCAGTCTCCCATTTACACTCTCCCCAACCCTCTGGTAGGTACCATTCCTTTATTTATTTGGCACTTTTAGAGTCCACATTCTATTATCTGCTTCTATGAGTTTGACATTTTTAGATTCTGCATATAAATGAGATCATGCCATGTTTGTCTTTCTGTGCTTAGTTTATTTCACTCAGCATAAAGTTCTTTAGGTTCTTTCATATTGTTGGAAATGGCAGGATTTCCTTTAAGACTGAATAGTATTTCATTTTGTATATACTATTAATATATGCCACATTTTCTTTATCCATTCACCTATTGATACACACTTAGGTTGACATTGGCTAATGCAAATAGTATTGCAATGAACATGGAGGTACAGATATCTGACATGCTAATTTTAATTTTTTTGATGTATATCCAGAACTGGGATTGTTGTATCATATGGTAGTTTTATTTTTAGGTTTTTGACAAACCTTCATACTGTTTTCCGTAATGTACTAATTTCCATTCCCACCAACTGTACCAGGGTTCTCTTCTCCATATACTAGCTAACACTGACTTTCTTTTGTATTTTGATAATAGGCATTCTAATAAGTGTGAAGTGATATCTCATTGTGGTTTTAATTTGCATTTCCTTGATGATTAGTGATGTTGAACATTTTTTCATGGACCTGTTGGCCATTTGTATATATTCTTTTAAACAATGTTGATTCAAGTCATTTGCCATTCAAAAATTTGATTATTTGTCTTATTTCCTATTCAATTGTTTCAGTTCCTTATATATTTTGGATATTAATCCCTTATCAGATGTATATGGTTTGCAAATATTTTCTCCCACTCTGATTGTTTGTTAACTTTGTTAATTGCCTCCTTTGCTGTGAAGAAGACTTTTAGTTTCATATATTCCCATTTATCTGTTTTTGCCTTTGTCACTTGTCCAAAATATAATTTCCCAGATCAATGTTGTAGAACTTTTCCCCTATGTTTTTTTCTAGCAGTTTTACAGTTTCAGCTCTTATATTTAAATTTTAACCCATTTTGAGTTGATTTTATTTACTGTGGGAAATATGGGTCTGATTTCATTATTTCTCATAGAGATACCAAGTTTTCTCAAATGAATTTAGTTTTCTCGTTTTTTGAAGAGTCAGTCCTTTCCCTATTATGTGTTTTGGAACTTTTATAAAAAAGTCAATTGTCACAAATGGATGGGTTTATTTTTGTGCTATCCTGTTCCATTGGTTGATGTGTCTATTTTTATGCAGTAGCATGCTGTTTTAATTACTGCAACCGTGTAGAATATTTGATGTCCTGTAAATATAATGCCTCAAGCTTTGTTTTGATTTGTTTTTGCTCAAGACTGCCTTGAATATTCAGGGTCTTCTGTAGTTTTATGTGAATATTAGGATTTTTTTTCTATTTTCATGAAAATTGTTACATTTTAATAAGGATTGCATTAAATTTGTAAATTTTTTTGTATAGTATGGACATTTTAACAATAGTAATTCTTTAATTCATGAATACATGATATTTTCCCACTTATTTGTATTTTCTTCACTTTCTTTCATAAACATTTTATTTTTTCTAGTACACAGATCTTTTCCTTCTTGGTTAATTTGCACCTAACTATTTTGTGTTGTTTTAAGTATTTTGTTGTTGCTGTTGTAAATGAAATTGTTTTCTTGATTTCTTTTTCAGATAGTTCATTGTTATTGTATAAATATGCAGCTGATTTTTGTATGTTCACTTTGTATCCTGCAACCTTACCAAGTTTGTTTATAATTTCTAACAGTTTTGGGGTAGAATATTTAGGATTTTATGTGGGGTGTGTGTGTGTGTGTGTGTGTGTGTGTGTGTGTGTGTGTGTGTATGTGTATATATGTTTATGTCAGCAAGCAGAGACAACTTCACTTCTTCCTTTCTTATTAGAATCCCCTTTATTTATTCTTTTTTCTTGCTCAATTGCTCTGACTAGGACTTCCAGTACTATGTTGAAAAGAAGTATGGAGAGTGAGAATCCTTGTATCATTCTTGATCTTAGAGATAAAACTTTCAAATATTCTCTAGTGAGTGTGATGTTGCTGTGGGCTTGTCATGCATGTGCTTTACTCTGTTGAGGTACATTTCTTCTATACTTAATCTATTGGGATTTTTTTTTTTTTTATCATGAAAGAATGTTGAATTTTGTCAAATGCATTTTTTTTTTTTTTTGCATTTATTGAGATAGTCATATGGTTTTTGGCTTTCTTTTTTTTTTTTTTTCAGGCAAGAGCACAACTTTATTTTCACCTCTGAAAATAAAACACAATTAACAACAACAAAGGAGACTGTGCAGTTCAACTTTTTATTTTAATAAAATCAGAATATGCACAGCACATGCAGTGCTAGCATCTAAACTAATACAATAAGCAATTACTAAAGCTACAGTGACTTGAGTTTCAATCTTCACATTCAGCAAGTTTAAATCCTTACATGTTTTGAAACCTTAACTGAAAATATTGCTTGCTGATAAAACTTGCTCAAACGCTATTGCTGAATGTACAAGTCACTGATTATGCCAATACAACAAAGATAACCACATGTTTGAGGATTGCAATGTGCCAGACATTCACTGAAAAAAAAAAAAAAAAACCACACAACTAAACAAAATTCACACAACAAACATCTGAGAATCTGGACACTTCTTATCAGTGTTTTTAAGTGTTTCATTAATATCTTAAGACAAGTGTATCAAAACCTTGGCATGAGTTAATTTCAAGTCGCCAATTTTGTTTTTACTAAATCAGAAAGTTATGGCTACACTGCCAACGCCGGGTCTGCTTAATTTGACTTAAGAGTTTAATATGACTTAACATTAAAAGCTCACACTACCCCGAAATATATAATTTCACGCATACGGTGACATTCAACATTCAAGTGCCAGTGTTTTTGTACTGTCTTTTGGTCAAGTTTCTTTAAACTTTCAAAGAATCACTTTTAGGCTTACAAAAATAAATATTTGTCAAAATGTTCAATAAATATTACATAAAACTAGCAGCAAAAAGTATCTAGAAATCTGTCGTGTGCAAATAGTTTTCTTCCCAACTATCATTCCCATGGTCCCAAATAAATTTTAGAATCTAGTCCCATCCCCTTCCTAGACAAGCTGCATTCATCAATCTCCAAGAGACAAAATAAGATTGGAAGTTTAAGGACACGCACACAAGACATATATATAAAATTCTCTGAATGTGCAATAAAAGAAGTACTTTGTAAAAAGTTATGGGCATATCCTTTGCCCATTTTTGAATGGGCTTGTTTTTTTTTTCTGTAAATCTGTTTGAGTTCTTTGTAAATTCTGGATATCAGCCCTTTGTCAGATGTGTAAACTGCAAAGATTTTTTTCCCATTCTGATGGTTGCCAATTCACTCTAGTGACTGTTTGTTTTGCCGTGCAGAAGCTGTGGAGTTTGATTAGGTCCCATTTGTCTATTTTGGCTTTTGTTGCCAATGCTTTTGGTGTTTTGTTCATGAAGTCCTTGCCTACTCCTATGTCCTGAACGGTTTTGCCTAGATTTTCTAAAAGAAGACATACATGAGGCCAACAAACATATGAAAAAGTGCTCATCATCATTGGTCATTAGAGAGATGCAAATCAAAACCACATTGAGATATCATCTCACACCAGTTAGAATGGTGATCATTAAAAAATCTGGAGACAGCAGATGCTGGAGAGGATGTGGAGAAATAGGAACACTCTTACACTGTTGGTGGGAGTGTAAATTAGTTCAACCATTGTGGAAGACAGTGTGGTGATTCCTCAGGGACCTAGAAATAGAAATTCCATTTGACCCAGCAATCCCATTACTGGGTATCTATCCAAAAGACTATAAATCGTTCTACTATAAGGACACATGCACACGAATGTTCATTGCAGCACTGTTTACAATAGCAAAGACCTGGAACCAACGCAAATGCCCATCGATGATAGACTGGACTGGGAAAATGTGGCACATATACACCATGGAATATCATGCAGCAATCAAAAATGATGAGTTTGTGTCCTTTGTAAGGACATGGATGAATCTGGAGAACATCATTCTCAGCAAACTGACACAAGAACAGAAAAAGAAATACTGCATATACTCACTCATAGGTGGGTGAGAAAAATGAGAACACATGGACACAGAGAGGTGGTCTACTATACACTGGGGAATGTTGGGGGAAATGGGGGAGGGACAGCCGGGGGGGGCTGGGGGGGATAGCCTGGGGATGAATACCAAGTGTGGGTGAAGGGGAGGAAGGCAGCAAAACACACTGCCATGTGTGTACTTTTGCAACTATCTTGCACGTTCTGCACATGTACCCCAAAACCTATAATGCAATAAAAATTAAAAAAAAAAAAAAGTTATGGGCAAAATGTACAAGGGCCTAAACCTAGACTAATTGAAATAGCACCATAACAAATGACCTCAATACTGTCAAGTGCACCTACTTAATAAAAGTTTTAGAACAAGGCACAATACACTTGAAAATCTATTGCACTTTAGGAAATTTTTGCCGTCTTCCTATGCCACTGTAAAAAGATGGAGCGTTTTGATCACCGCATTCTGGCCACAAAATTAGCACAGAATTCAAAGTGGCAGAGGCATTTTAGTGGTGGACAATGCTCATCTTTGGCCAGATTTAGCATAAACAGACTATAAATACAATGGAAACCTATGCAACTAAAACTGACTATAACTGCACTGTGGAGCAGAATTGACACCTTGTGCAGTTATGTACATATTTCCAAACTGTGTGATCTCAGATTTCAGTTTTACTCTTCTGGAGCCATTTTTACAAAGTCTATAGTAAGCCAGTTTAACATCTCAACGCAGCTTGAACAGAGTAATGTGAATCGGCATTTAAAATAAAGCCTGCTGCATTAATTCTTCCTGTTCATACCCTCTTGACCAAAAAACATCAACACTAGCATGCGTTATAAGATCAAAATCATCCAGGGCCCTAATGAGGGCTGGTCATTGCTGTGGTCAGCCATTCTACCATTTCAATTTCATTTATGGCAGGCATTTAAAGTCTAAGTAGATGAATTCTCCTAAAAACCTATTTCGAGTTATCAGACCTTTAAACTTTCCCTGTAATAGTATGCCCACATTTGGCTAGCTCATTAATTAATGATCTGCCTAAATGCTGAAAGAGGAATTGCTGTATTTACTTGCATTAACTTTGAAAACAGTGCTTTGAATGTATGCATGTATTCATACATCACCTCATCATGACTGGAATGGCTTGTTTAAAGACTATCAGGTTCTAAATACCTATCCAGGATAGAGTGAGCAAATCAGAACTTTAACTTAATACAGTTTGCCACATTAGAAACTAATTTCATTAATACGCTTCAAGACGTTTGTTGTTTGTTTTCCCCCAATCTGCAAGTATCAAAAAGCCCTAATGCAGGCTACCGCATAAGTTTTTCCTTATAATATTTATGGATGAATCGATGATTCCTGTTAAGTTGTATCACACCTGTGTGCCAAGGTTTGATTTTAGCCCAAGTTCAGTAAATTTATTTTGTCAAAACAATTGGTATCTTGAGCATTACTGAGCCAACAGGACAGCAAAATAAAAAGTTGTCTAAAGTTAAAGGCACAGTACATTAACAAACAAATGATCCTCAGTCACAAAATTATAAATGCAGTTTGGGATGGGGGTAGGCGGGAGGGGAGTTAATCCAAACTACAGCAATGAAGTCTTCAAACCACCTTCTGAACAGGGCTGGTTTTTGGCTTTCATTCTATTGATGTAGTATATCATACTTAAAGATTTACATATGTTGAACCATCTTTGCATTCCAGGGCTTAATCCCACTTGATTGTGGTGAATCATTTTAATGCATTATTAAATTTGGCTTGCTAGTAATTTGTTGAGGATTTTTTTCATATATGTTCATCAGGGATATTGGACTGTATAACTGAGGATCTAAATTTTAAGGTATCCATCTACTATTAACTTTCAAAATAGCTAATAGTGACTTAATAAATTTTAATTTTATATAAAATTATCAGTTACAGTGTGATTTATTGCCCAGAAATTTAATATTAAAGTATAATTAGAATAGTAAAGGCAGAACATTTTGTCCTTCTTTTATTGGGAGAATACTGTCAAGCGCAGGAAATTTTTAAATGGTGTATTAACCAGGTTCCAGAGAAACAGAACTAGCAAGCTATACATAGATATATAGAAAGAGATTTATTATGAAGGATTGGCTTATGTGATTATACAGGTAAGTACCACCAGCTGCCATCTGCAAACTAGAGAACCAGGAAAGCTTGTGGTATAGTTTTAATCCAAGCCTTAAGGCCTGAGAACCAGAAGAACTGATAACTGAGAGTAGAAGATAGATGTCTGAATCCATAAGAGGGAGCATATTTGCCTTTCCTCCACCTTTTTGTTCTATTCAGGTTCCCAAAGGACTGGTTGATGTGCACCCACATTGGTGAGGAAGATCTTAATCAGTTTACCAGATCAAATACTAATCTCTTCCAGCAGCACCCTCACAAGGCAAACTCAGAAATGATGTTTTACCAGTTTTCTGGATATCCATTAGCCCTGTCAAATTGACATCGAAAATTAACCATCAGGGTGACCTAATTGAATTTGAATATCTATGGAAAACAAACGTAATTTAAGACCTTGGCTTAACCAGGACCCTCAAAAAATGCAGCCTTAGTGGCAAAATGCAATGAATTTTCATGCTGTATTACATAACAATACAGAACTTGGGAATTTTGAGTTTTGACACAGATTGCCAAAATGTCCGCTAAACTTCAGAATTTTCATTGTTTGGGGATAAATGTTGAGGATCATAAAATGTCAGCAACTCACATGAACAATATAGGATCAAAGACCTCTTAGGACAAAAAAAGGCAGCCATGAACTATTTATCTTGATGAGACAATACAAAAGATCTTATTGTTAAATTAGACTCAAGAGAGTCAGAGAGCTTACCTTGTATCATCATTAGTGACAATTGCAAAAGTACATGTAATATGAGGAAAAGGTGAAACATGGAGAGGTTTGACACTGCCAATGTCAATTCTCAGGTCCCTTTTTGCTGCATGCTCAGGTGAAGACTTAGCATATGACCTCTCTCTAAGTGTGACTATTATCACACATCCAAAGAGCGAAACCACTTTTGTAAAAACTATGACAGTGAGAGAATCTAATCTTATTGACTCCATCCTGCTTCTAACCTCACAAGCTAATTACCTTTGTTAACTTTAAAACAAAGATGATTATAGTCCTTTCCCAAAACTAACCCTCTCAGGGATCTTGAAACCACCTTTGTAAGACGAATGAAAAGCCACAAGATAAGGATTATGGGAAGGACCTGACTTCTGCTAAGGTGTAGGTGTAGATAACCACTCATTGTTCTTTATCTTACCTTTTTGTAGTTGTTTACTGCTCCAAAGGTCACAGGATTTTGTAACTTCCACAGTTGCTTCAGTAGATGACATAACTATTGTCAAAACCTAAGATTGGTCTTTGAGATTTTTTTCAGATTTTTGCATTCTAGTGACTGACTGACTCCACCTAGACTCCTACTCGTATCAAGAAATTAATTCAACCAGCTCTATGATCCCCATCCAGGTACTGACTCAGTGCAAGAAGATAGCTTTGGCCTTTTGTGATTTCATCCCAGCCCAACCAATCAGCATTCCCCATTTGCTAGCCCCTGCCAGCCAAACTATCCTTACAAACCCTAAACACCAGGGTTTCTGGGAATGGGATTTGAGAATTAACTTTTATCCTCCCTCCTGACTTGCCCTGCAATTATTAAATTCTTTCTTTGCTGCAAAAACCTGCAGTTCTCAGTGCATTGGCTTTTTGGGCAGTGGACAAGATAAAACTGTCTGACAATTGTCAAAGTAGACTCTTTAAGTCATGACACATTTCTCTTTTTTGCCTTACTGCACCTTATATATTATTTATCTTCATCTCTAGATTCTGGGTATTTTTGTTATTGCTATTTATTTACTTTTCCTCAAGCAACCCTAGACTGGTACATCCTGCTGGAAATATCTATCCATAGAATCTTTCTAGGAAAAAGAGAGGTGAATTGTCAAATTTATTTATGGACATGCTAATGACATGACAAGGTGTCTTTTTTCTTTTTCGGTGTGCTCCCCCATCTCCATATAAGAAAAGAATGGAGTGCAAGCTTGATTATAATAATTTCCTTCCCACATTGTAGCGCCCTCTTCACTTTTTCCTACTTTCCGTGGATATGGGTATTTATAGTGTGATTTTATGATTGGTGGAAGATGCAACTGGTGGGAGAAAACTTGATTCTTTAATTTGGAAGCATACAAAATGTTCATGACAGCTTCTCACTTTTTGGGTCAGTCTTGACCATGAGGACGATGAAATCTCTGGCCAGTGGTCCTCTTGCTCTTGTGTTACCCAGGAACTATTCAGTAATTTATGTTACCCCTCTGCAAGGAGGCAATTTCAGTGAAGAGGGAAGTCATATATAATAGACACCACATGCTTTTAAACATTAATTTTATTTGGAGGTATAGAAAGTAAAATGAGCTAGACAGCTTATCAATTTAGATGGTATTTACATGATTCCTAACTCATCAAACCGGAGAATAACTGTGAAAGTAACAAGGAACTCAAAGTCATTGCTAAGTGAAACAGAAACCAAATGAGTGAGTGATTTGTTACATCTTTCACTTTTCAGCTTGCTTTGCTGGAATTGGTTAGAAAAGTTGTATCTGACAAAAGGGAAAACAGTATAAATATTCTGCCTATATCCCCTTTAAAATGGAAAAGAAAAAACAAATATCCAACTTTTCAACTATTCTGAAAACATATATTTTTTCTGTTAGCCATCTGTTAGGCTTCCTGTATCAAGAGGGAGTAATACACAACTACATTTTAAACAAGAGTCTGTTTCATAGTCAACATGATTATTTTGGCTTCTCTTTTATATAGAATACTTTTTATCTTGTATTAAAAATACTGGCCAGGCACAGTGACTCATGCCTATAATTCCAGCACTTTGGGAGGCCACGGCAGGTGGGTCACTTGAGGTCAGGAGTTCGAGACCAGCCTGGTCAACATGGTGAAACCCCATCTCTACTTTAAAAATACAAAAATTAGCTGAGCTTGGTGGTATGCACCTGTAGTCCTAGCTAGTTGGGAGCCTGAGGTAGGAAAATTGCTTCAACCCAGTAGGCAGAGGTTGCAGGGAGCCAAGACCATACCACTGCACTCCAGCCTGGGTGACAGAGTAACAAGACTGTAAAAAAAAATTGCTATGGTTTAAAATCATTTCATCAAAATATTTTAAATCACTAGATATTTATCTATATATAGAAATTATACTAAAATGGAAATGAATGTAGTTTTATTTCTAAAAGTCAGCAAACAGTTCCAGCTGTCAGTGAAAATAAGAATAATGCCTAATATTTACAGAGATAGGCTTATGGACAGAGAAAGACATAAGAATACAGCATAATGAGAAATTGTTCTGTTTCTTCTAAACTTTCTTAAATCCACTTGCAAATTCATCATTCAGCTTTGAAAGGCAATAATGTGATATGAAACTTAATGGATCAACATTGCCTGGAGGACCTGACACAGGGCTCAGCTTCCCTGGACCAGCCTTCTCAATAAAGCAGAACAGCTGTGTGACATAACCCTAGCTAACCTCACAATCTTTCTACATCTGAGAAGACTAATACAAATCAGATGAGAAATTGAGATGCTGACCCCAAACTCCAGATACAATGCCTGCTTTCAAATTCACATAGTCTTCCTTTAATACAATTCATCCTTGCTCCCCTAGTTTTAATGATATCTTGAATGAAATATATATTTTCCCTGAAAATAAGATTTCTGGTTACATTTGGCTTTTTACACCCTCAAGGTTTCTGAAAATTGCTAAATATATTACTCATCAGTTGCTTTATGAGCCTTCAGTGGAGATGTGGCAAATCTTAAACCATGCCCAGTATGACTTCTTTTAAATCATAGCCAATCATTGATTTGTTTTTCTTTCTGTTCTTTTAAAGCCAACTCTAGTATTTCCTTGAATTAAACACCCGATTTAATGTGAATTCACTGGCTAGCAATGACTTTTTAACAAGGCATGGTATCCTGAGATTTTACTGGCATTCAATCTTCAACAGACTTTTTTGATTTGTACATTGAGGCTTTTAGAGATTTGCATTACTATTCTATCATATGACCTTACTTTCTGTTTTTAATTTATTATTATTTTTCTCCAATTTATAGGCAGATGGAACAAAGTAGCTCAGTGATTTGGTTTGGGAAACAACCCAGTGTGTGATACTGTGGCACTGTATTTGGTCTACACCATGATACCTTTAGTAAGAGCCAACTACACCTATGTCCTTTTGACAAAAAATTAAAAGCTGAAGGAACAAAGAAGAGGCTCATGTGAAATTTCAGTGTCTCATCATCCTATGAAAAAGAACAGTGCCATGATTTGTTAAGGGATAGTTCTTAAATAAGGGACATAAAATCTCATTGAAAATGTATCTCTTGGAGAAATGGATTAGTGTTTGTGGAAAGATATTTTAAATGCATTTTCTTGGGAAGGGCACTGTTAAGAAAAAAAAAAGATGGGGAAATGCATGGAAAAACTGATTCTCCCTTAGGAAAAAGATAATGATGTGTAGAAACTTAGTACTTACAGACATGGGAAAGTTGTAGGGCCATTTTGAAATAACTCTGTGGAGACTGAGAGCTGACCAAGGTCAGAGGAACGTACCTTGAGAAAATTGCAGTGAAGTGGCAGGACATCCGGAACACTAGCAACTTCAGGGGAGCCAGCCAGACAATCTGTGAGAGGAGGAAAGAACAGAGTGCATTCGGAGCCAGCTCCTTAATTTTATGAACAATGTGAAATGCATGCTAACCATTTTTTTCAAGAGCCTTCTATTAGTAAATTTTAGTTTGAAAGTATACATAAAGCAAAAATAAAAATATAAGAATTCACACTCCTAGTGACAATGATTTTACTATATTGTATTTCCTTCCTATCTTTTTCTGTATATTTTTGTCCCAAATAGTTGTCATATATATATATATATATATATACACACATATACATATACACAAATTTTCTATTCATCTTTTACTTAATAATTCAACACAAACTTATTTTCATGTTAATATTATAAATTATTCTTAAGGCTGGATTTCTCTTGTTATAAGAAAGGCAATCTGAAAATATGTTAATATCACATGAATATTTGAACCACATGATCCATCCAGGGAATATAAATATACTTCAGAGAAAAAAACACACACACAAATTCATGACATTCTAAAGGTGTTGCAGCATGTGGATGAAAACATTGCTTTAAGTCATGAGGTCTTCTTGTTATTCCTCCAAACATAAAGTTTAGACCATTTCTTCATCTACTGTCAACAGTCCTGACAATGAACTGTACATATTACATAATGTCAGAAACAAAATATATTGGACCATAAACTGAGCAGTGTAGAAGAACATCTGAGTTGACTCTCACCACGTACCTACTAGCTGTTTGATATTCTGGAGCTCCTTGAATGCAATGCAAACTTTTAATTTTGGGATTGTTAAATATACAATAAAACATATTAAATGGTCATGTTTCCTGGGTAATAACTCAGAATTTGGTGTTCTGATCTCCATTCCAAAGATTGAAATGGTCATCTCCATTTCTCATCTGGTAACTTTCCAACTATTGTTATGAATAAGTAGAACTATTAATTTGACTGCTGATTGCAGTATGTTGAGAAGGTTTCTGAATACAGGCTACTGCCTACACTTTTGAGTCAGAGATTTATAAGCAAGGTCAGGCAGGGCAGTCTGACTATGCCTGCATGATTAGAAGGGCATTGGATTTGTCAGATAAGTGTAAAATACCCTTGTGCTGCAGAGTGAGGACTTCATTTTCTAAGTAAATTAACTGTAATAACTATCAAACTGCAGATGGTAAGCAAACCAGTCATCTGCGACAAGGGAATCCATCGATAGCAAAAGTCTGTTAGACACTTCTTCAAGACATGGATGATTGGAACAAACTGAGATGTTTTTGAACCCATGAAAAGCAAAAGACAACACAAACTGTCACTATTACTTCATCTTTGCAAAGAAAATCAGTTACAAGATGAAAAGACACATTGCCTGTTCATTTGAAACTGGTGTAAATACAGGTAGATGGAAACAGGTGGAGTGAGATCAGGACATTTTCAAGCTAGTTGTGGTTATGAAGCAGATGCCTTATGCAAATAACCCTCAGCTATTCCAGTGTATTTGGAGTCTCTCAAGTCTTAGGGAGTTCTTAATTATTTGTAAACTCTCGCTGGTAGGCCATGTAACTGAATCTGTGAACATTGTTTCAACTTCTCTTTAGCCAAAAACATTTAATGTAATATTGAAATCTGCTGGTTTTTTTTTTTTTTTGGGCCCGAAAGCTCCTTAAAACAACATCCATATGTAAAATTCCTCAACCCTAATGCATATGGAAACTGGAGTTCTTACATCTCTGCAGAACCTCACTATGCTGGAGACCCCAAAAGAATATGCCATACTTTTTTGATGCTTAAAGATATTCCTGCTTCCACACTAAACATAATGAATTTTTCCTTAGCTCTTTCAGAAGAAAGAGAATGAATGCAGAATCAGAAAAACCTGTGTTTGAATCTTAGCTAAATCCCATTCCGAGTGGGCTAAATATTTATCTTCGTGATTCTTAGTACTGCCAGTTTTTTTTTAATAAAGCAAAAGTAGCATGTCTCTTCCAAGATCTTATAAGGCTGAAATGAAATAATATCTATGAAATATCTCAGCCTAGCACCTGCCCCATAGAGGATGTTTAATAACTGTTTGTTTCCCCTGTCTTCTTTTGAAGATCATTTAAAGAAGCCCAAATTTCCCTATACCTAACTAGCATTCGCTATAACTGTCCTTAGATATTTTCTCAAAGAATGTCATGACACATGAGGAGAAATTATGGCCATTTAAAGAATGATTCTGGCAGAAAGTCACTGGTAAGGCATTTAGAATGAAAAGATATAGCGGGAAGTAGAGAAAGCTCAGACTGGGGAGTTGTTACAGAAGCAAAGTTATCTATGCTAACTGCCAAGTGGGGAGCTGCCTCTTCTAGAAGAATTTTCAAGATATTTTTAATTGAGTCTAATATATTTTCATATGTCGTAAGCTCTATCATAATAAAACTTTTTTTCCCCTGTATTACATGGTGAGCTGTAAGTCAATGATTGAAAAATGCCTTCAGGAACAATAACACTAAATAAACATGTAATTATTATTTTTAGGACTATTTATTTCACTTGAGTAAAAAATTGTTGACAGCTTCATTATAGCAGACCTACAGCAAGCTGATAACTTACTCTGGTTTTTGAAATTATTTCTTGGATTGTTCTGTGCATGAGTTAATGAATGATGGCTAAGAACACTGTTAAATAAAACTATGCAGTATATATACCATTTTCTCCATTCAATTTTATGTAAAGTGTTTGTGCATACAAAACGATATGCACAAAGGGAGACCTAGTTTGAGAGCAGTATGTTTGAAAGAAACACCTTTAACTTTGGAAGACCACAAGGTCAGTATGTTAGCACATTTGTCAAAGATAGTTCTTAGGTTGTATTATTAGAAATGGAACATTCTGATTTTGTGAAAGGCTTGCACTGATGAGGCTTCTATGTGGAATACTGTGTTCAATTCAGGTCACACATTTTAAGAGACAGTGGCAAACAGGTTTGGACTCCATTTGAAAAGCAATTAAAACTTCTGTAAATATTTAGCTAGGAGAAATAAATATTTTGTACAATATTTTGAGGTTCTGCTGAGTGAAGGATACTTATGTTGTTGCAGACAGCAAAACTTTGATGAGAAAAAACATTAATAGAAAGTAAATTGGCTAAAAATAATGTAGAACTTTCTAATAAATAGAAGCACTGTAGACAGGTACACTGAATTAGAAATATTCTGTTCTCCATTGGTTAGGAGGATGAACTAGATAACATTTTAACCCTAAACCTAAGATATATTTTTTCATTTAAAAATATTTGCTAATAAATTTATATATAATTTATAAGGTAGTTGAAGTCAGCTGTGTGTATAATTTTAAAATTTCAAGAATTATTTAGATGACCTCTTAATTTGCATAAATTGCAAAAAAAAATTTCATGAGGTTTTTGTTGAGAAGGAATAACAGCTTTTCAAAAACTGATTCATCATTTATAATAAAAACATATAGGTACCTGGGAAAATAAAATATGAATAACTATACACTTTTATTGCACTTCACCTTGATTACTGAAAGAGAGTACACAGACATAGCCATCTCCAGTCTCTAAGCTCAGAGGTTTAATTTCATATCTAGGCAAGAAACTCTAAACCAAACAAAAATAAAGACAAGACATGCGCACGCATGCGTGCACATGCACACATACCATAAAACTAACAAACCCCAGGCAAGAATTTTGCTTTAGGAGTGACTTAAATTTTGGTTTCCAGAAAGAGATCCAAGATGGGTGAATAGGAACAGCTCTGCAGTGCACTTCCCAGTGAGAACACAGAGGGTGAGTGATCACTGCATGTCCAAACAAGTTTTTACTGCCCATAGACCAGGAGATTCCCAGGTGGAAAAGCGCCAAGTGTTCCCAGCATAGAAACAGCCAGCACAGTGGTTCTCCGCACAAAAGCTCACAAAAATCTGGGCTGCCATTTCAATTGGTGCCTGGAATGCCTGGGAGACAGAGTCGCCCATTCAACTGAAAAAAGGGGGCTGAAATAGGGATCCAGGTGATCTGGCTTGGTTGGTCCCACCTCCACAAAAAACAGCAATCTGAAAAGCTCTGGATTGAGAGTTTCACAGCAAGAACAGCCTGACCCAGGATGGTCCAGCTCTGTGGGGGTAAAGGCTTTTGCCATTACCAAGGCAGTCCACCACTACTGAGGCAGTCCTCCATTACTGAGGCAGTCCTCCATTACAGAGGCAGGCCATCATTACCAAGGCAATCTGCCATTACTGAGGCAGTCTGCCATTACCATGACAGTCTGCCATTACTGAGGCAGTCCGCTATTACTGAGGTAGTCCACCATTACCGAGGCAGTCCACCATTACCGAGGCAGTCCGCCATTACCGAGGCAGTCTGCCATTACTGAGGCAGTCCACCATTACCAAGACAGTCTGCCATTACTGAGGCAGTCCACTACTACTGAAACAATCTGCCATTACCGAGGCAATCTGCCATTACTGAGGCAGTCTGCTGTTACTGAGACAGTTCATCATTACTGAGGCAGACTGCCATTACTGAGGTAGTTCTAACTATACCTCTATAAATAAAACTGCAAGGAAGTTCAGGCAGCAGCTGTGCAGAGCCCATGTCAGCTCAGCAACACCTCTGCTGGCAGACTGTGACTAGGCTACCTCCTTGCTGGGCAGGGCATCTCTGAAAAAAGGCAGCAGCACTTCAGGAACATATAAATAAAGCCCCACCATCCCAGGGCAGAGCATCTGGGGAAAAAATGGTGATTATGAGCTCCACTGCAGCAGAGTTAAACATACCTGCCCAGCAGCTCTGAATGAAACAACAGAACTCACAGCTCAGCACTTGAGCTCCTATAAGGAACAGACTGTCTCCTCAAGTAGCTCCCTGACCACTGTATATCCCAAGAGAAACCTCATAAAGGAGAGCTCAGGCTGACATCTGGCGGGTGTCCTTCTGAGACAAAGATAGCAGAAGAAGAAACTGGCAGCAACCCTTACTGTTTGGCAGCTGCTGCAGGTTATACCCAGGCAAGCAGGGCCTGGAGTGGACCTCAGCAGTCCAACAACAGAGGGGCATGACTGTTAGAAGGAAAACTAAGAACCAGAAAGAAATAATTTCATCATCAACAAAAAGGATGTCCACTCAGAGACCCCATCTGAAAGTCACCAACTACAAAGACCACAGGAAGAAAAATCCACAAAGATGGGAAGAAACTAATGCAAAAAGGATGAAAACACTCAAAACCAGAATGCCTCTCCTCCTAAAAGGGATCACAACTCCTCACCAGCAAGGGAACAAGGCTGGATGGAGAATGAGTCTGATGAATTGATGGAAACAAGCTTCAGAAAGTGGGTAATAACAAACCTCTCTGAGCTAAAAGAACATGTTCTAACCCAATGTAAAGAAACTATGAACCTTGAAAAAAGGTTTGATGAAATGCTAATGAGAATAAAAGAGCTTAGAGAAGACTATAAATGAATTGATGGAGCTAAAATACACAACACGAGAACTTCGTGAAGCATACACAAGTTTCAACAGCCAAATCGACTAAGCCAAAGAAAGGATATCAGAGACTGAAGATGGAGATATAGACCAATGGAGCAGAACAAAGGCCCTGGAGGTGATGCCACACATCTACAACCATCTGATCTTTGACAAACCTGACAGAAACAAGCAATGGGGAAAGGATTCCCTGTTTAATAAATGATGTTGGGAAAATTGGCTAGCCATGTGCAGAAAGCAGGTGGACCCCTTCCTGACACCTTACACTAAAATTAACTCCAGATTGAATAAAGACTTAAACATAAGACCTAACACCATAAATACCCTAGAAGAAAACCTAGGCAAAACCATTCAGGACATAGGCATAGGCAAAGACTTCATGACTAAAACACCAAAAGCATTGGCAATAAAAGCCAAAATAGACAAATGGGACCTAATTAAACTCCAGAGCTTCTGTACAGCAAAAGAAACAATCATTAGAGTGAACACACAACCAACAGAATGGGAAAAATTTTTTTGCTATCTACCCATCTGACAAAGGGCTAATATCCAGAATCTACAAAGAACTAAAACAGATTTACAAGAATAAAACAAACCCATCCAAAAGTGGGAGGAGCATATGAACAGACACTTTTCTAAAGAAGACATTTATGCAGCCAACAAACATATAAAAAATGCTCATCATTACTGGTCATTAGATGCAAATCAAAACCACATTGAGATACAACCTCATGCCAGTTAGAATGGTGATCATCAAAAAATCTGGAGACAACAGATGCTGGAAAGGATGCAGAGAAATAGGAACACTTTTACACTGTTGGTGGGAGTGTAAATTAGTTCAACCATTTGGGAAGACAATGTGGTGATTCCTCAAGGACCTAGAAATAGAAATTCCATTTGACCCAGCAATCCCGTTACTGGATGTATATCCAAAGGTTTATAAGTCATTGTATTATAAAGACACATGCACATATATGTTCATCGTGGCCCTGTTTACAATAGCAAAGACCTAGAACCAACCCAAATGCCCATTGATGATAGACTGGACAAAGAAAATGTGGCAAATATACACCATGGAATACTATGCAGCTATAAAAATGATGAGTTTGTGCCCCTTGTAGGGACATGGATGAATCTGGAAACCATAATTCTCAGCAAACTGACACAAGAACAGAAAATCAAACACTGCATGTTCTCACTTATAGGTGGGTATTGAACAATGAGAACACATGGACACAGGGAGAGGAACATCACACACTGGGGTCTGTTGGAGGGGAATAGTGGAGGTACAGCAGGGGGTAGGGAGTTGGGGAGGGATAAAATGCAGAGAAATGCCAGATATAGGTGATGGGGATGGAGGGAGCAAACCACATTGCCATGTGTGTACCTATGCCGCAGTCCTGCATGTTCTGCACTAGTACCCCAGAACCTAAAGTGCAACAAAATATATTAAAAAAAAGAATTTGGTTTCCAGCATTATGTAACTTTATGGCAATTCTATCCTGTAATATTTTTGGAGATTTCCATTCCCAGATTATTAACAATGATAATTCATTTTGTACTGAATGTGCATGGTTGGGATAGTCAATTTTTTAAAATTAATTATGTTATTTCAGAAGAAAATTATAAATAGAGATATTTGGTTCTGGGGAGCAGGACTAGACTGGAGATAATTGATATAAATGATATTAAGTCAGCTAGGGAGAAGCATGAGATGTATTAATACTAGAATCAAGAGGCTGAGGGAACTCTGAAGATTTTGATGGGAGGCACCAAATAACACTGAAATGTAGACTGTATTTCCTGTGAGTATACAAACCACTCTTTAAGGGTATACAGTTAGTGACAAGGTCAAATAAAGTCATCTTGATTCCAAGTAGTTGCCTAGAAAGCTTGAAATCCTTTTATCTTTTGAGTTCAGCTATATTGAATGATTACATTTTCCTGTAATCCTTCTTACTCTTTGTTCTTCTGGATCTATTATTTATTCTTATTAATATTTCAAATCCCAATTGGCTTTTAATTATTACATAAAACAAATTCTTCACTCATTTGACTTTTTTTCCTACCCAGCCTGCATAGCTGGGTAAGAAACTCAGACATTTCAATTATTCTCATGTCAGAAACCTAAAATTCCTGGTTACCTTCATCTTTTGTCCTATCCAGGTGTCAGTTACACATGGATCAACCTAATGGATATGCCTTAGTCTTAAGCATAGAAACAAACAAAAAAATCAATTCCAGCTGATTTACCCAGGTAAGTCATGTATTGAAAGGATATAGACTAGGTCTCCAAACTCTCTGGAAGGCTAGAAAACCAGACTCAAATAGTGGGAAAGAATCAAGACGGACAGCACAGCCAATAATATGACCAAAACGATGTTTTAGAAATGGCCCAAGAAATTCCTTTACCACCACTGCTATACAATGGTGGCTGATACTGGCACTTGGTCCTGCTGCTTCTAGAAATAAGGTGTTACTAGTCCTGCTATTGAAAGAAATTGTTCATTCTCCCTACTTGTCTGTGTGATTTTCCACAATCAATATTTTGGCAAAAATATGTACATGACGCCCCAATCATGTGTTCTTGCCCTATGGGTAGGCCAGAGGGATGACCTTGTCTTTCCCCTTTTAATGTTGTCCACCAGGATTTCTTCAACGGGACATATTACAAACCTAGGAGAGGGTTCACATGCTGGATTGCTAGAACATTTATTATGAAAACAAAGTAACATATAACAAATGTTAACGTATATTTTGCCATTTAATAACTCTCAGTAACCCACTTTTTATTTTTTCTCGTACAAATCTATACTCCATATCTACCTTTCCTCACTGTTGACTGCCTGGTAAAATAGATTTTTATCCTCATAACTTCTGACATTTCTCTATAAAAAGTTGTCTAGTTATAAAATCAAATGCTTCCTATTTCTCATCCTTTTTCTACTTCATTATCTTCTTTATGAAAATGTATTCCTTTGGCTTCTGTGTCATTGCTCTGTGCTAACCTTTTGATATTTTCTTCCTAACTCTCCTTTTATATCTTAACATTATATCTAAGACTCTCTTCTCTGGTTTCCTGTTCTACATTTTTTTTCTCTCTTTTCTTGCTGAGTCATTTATTGTCACAATTTCAACTATCATCTGTATTCAGAGAAATTCCAAATATACATCTATTTCTTGCACTCAGTTGAACATAAAATTTTGGAATTAATATTTAGTTTTCCCTTCTCTCCCTCAGAAACCAAGTCTAAGAAACTACCTAGAAAGTTCAATTTCTTCTGCAGTTTCTCTCTGATTCATTTCCTCTTTTTTTTTGGTCCTAACATTGTCACTGACCCAGATCCCCATTTCCAATAGTTTGGACAACTGTAATAGCTTCCTAATTAGTCTTCCACATCTGGCCTTCAACCTTCCCAATTAATTCTGCTCATTACTTTGAGAGAACATTTCTTAAATCAAATGTCCTGTATCACAGACTGTTTCTGTAATCTTCAATGACTTTTACTTATGTTCTTTCTTGACATTCAAGGCTCCTCATCACTTGATCCTAAGTATCTATGACAGTCCTACTACTCTCCTTTTTCCGCTGCACACTGAAGCCAAGCTTAGCAGTTGCCGTCCACAGAACCTTCATTGATCTTTCCTGCCACTTTGTCTTTGTTCTTGATGCTCTTCCCATTAGTAGTTCCTTTCTTTCCATTTCTATAATTCTTGTAAAAATCTATTTATCAGGACTCAGTCTTGAATAATATCTAGCCTCAAATTTTTATTTTATATAAGGTTCAATAGCAGTTCATTGTCTTTTATTTTCTTAGCAGTTTGCATTGTGTTATATTTTGTACACACAGTATATTTTATTCCTTCTAGTACATCTTAAATTTTATGAGAGTATACATTGGGTTCTGTTTACACAGCTCCACCCCTCCTCAGGATCTAGTTCAAAGTTTTGAAAATATTAGATGATTAGTAAATGTTTATTGTATTGTACTGAATCCAGAAATGCAAACTCAAGATCCTTGCCTCTTCAGGGGCAAAATCAAAATAACAGAAACAGCTTTATAAATATTTATTTGAATCTGTTATTTTCTTTGTATTATTATAGTTTTAAAGTATTAATTATACAAATTTTTCATCATTTATATCATATGGGCATCAGAGAATAGATAGCATTCTCCTCAAGTACAATACAATGTGTGATTTGACATTTAGGTATATTAGAATAGTTACTCAATATTTCATTAGCCCTTATGGTAAATCCAACATTTTGATTTTCAAAATGTCCACAACTTTCAGATATTTGCTTAGATTTGGGAACATAGAAAAAGCACACAAACCTGGTGATTAGAATACTGACCTGGGAATTTACAAATGTCCATTTGGTAAATAAACATCTCTGTAACTACCCCATGTTCTATATCCATTTATTAGTTTTTCTTTACACATATGAAGAATAGAAATATTATTTATTTTAAATATTTTACACATTTGTAGAATAAATTAATTTTCATTATGCTTTATTTTGTGATGTTAAATTGCTAGCGAGAGGTGTGAGCAGTGGGAGAGTGAATAATTAGAATCATATGAGAAGCTGCATATGAACAGGGAGGACTGCTTATGATCAGTTCCCTCTCAGAAGAGGCAGTTTAGAGGTTCAGTGCATAGAATGGAGCAGACGACTAGATAGAGTTTGAATTGCAGCTCCATCCCTGGCTAGCCATGTGACTCTGGACCAAGTATTTAATCTGCATCTATTCAATTTCCTCATCTGTAAAACAAGGATAATAACACCTTCCATGTGGGGGTGTGTAAGTGTTAGCTGAGCATTTAGTAAGTGCTACAGAGTATTTGTTATTGAAGATATGCTTTCTGCTACAAATATCTGTTGTTAGCTTAAACATTAAATGCATTTATTGTTTTTATTAGCTCAGTGACATTTATTTCAGCTTTTGATCTGAGTTTGTTTTCCTGCTCACAAGCTTTCTGAGAAACACCAGAATCAATAGGGATTATTTCAACTGAATTTAGGGCTTATCTAAAAGAACTTCAAGGGTTAGGAGACCAAACAAAACAAGAAAAGAGGATTTAAAAGAAGAAATTAGGTTTCAAAGTTTAAGAGATTAAATGAGTGGATAAAGGCACTCAGCATGTACTTTAGATAAAAGCTGGAAAAGTTGTAGTGCTATTCTGCTTAGTCAGTGGCTCCTGACCCCATTAGGAGTAAATGCTTAATCTTACTCTTATTATTCTTATTAATAATGCACAATGGGCAGGTTTTTTTCCTATGAAAAATATATTTAGTATGATTTGTGATTTCCTCTCGGAAGTAAAAATAATGACCTGAAATGAGGATGACTGATGAGCAAATGAGAAAAATAAAGAAAAGAATGTATTAAAGTATGCATATATATCAAACATAAGCAATATTTACCATGGAAATCAATGTTGATGGCAGATAAGAGGAGTTAAATTTCCACTGCTATCTTTCAGCTATAAAACATAAAATCTAGGAACTTTCAGGGGATAACTACAGAGAAATCTGAGAAATATTAGAAACAAATGAGAAATTATTACAGTTCAAATGCTTTTACTTTTAATCATTATTGTTTTTGTAAAATTGAAGATTTCAGAAAATGTAATTTTCCTTTGTGAAAAATTTAAGCCTAGAGGCAAATTTGTAGTCCATCTTTAGCAATTGTAAGAGTTTGATATTTATAATCAATATCTGTAACTATATCTGCCATCATCTATATTATCATCTTTATGTGATATGGGGGGTGCAGGGAAATACTGGGTAGAAGACGGCAGCTCCCTGACAAAGGCCCTAGCCAAGCCTGAAGACCTGTGGCCCTTATTGAGGACAGGCATTTCTGTTTTTGTGCCCAAAAAGGTGCATTGACTGACCACGTGCCCCATACTGCCCTCATATAAACCCAAAACCTTAGAGGGCAAACATAACAAGCAACTCTACATCCAGAGGAGCAGAGGAACAGCATGGTGGAGAGTGTCTGGTGGCATGGCAGAGAAGGAGGGAGGAAGCCTCTGAATGTCCGCTGAGAACAGTCCGGCTGCAGGGGAAGATCACCTTCCCCATTTCCTCCTTCCGGCTCCCCATCCTTCTTACTGAGAGCCACCTCCACCACTTAATAAAACCTTGCCTCATCCTTAGACCCCATGTATGATCCGATTCTTCCAGTACACTGGGCAAGAGCTTGGGATACAGAAAGCTGTCACACTGGCCCTTACAATAAGGCAGAGGGTCCACTGAGCTGATTAACACTTATGCCATGAGTGTTGAAAGAGCTGAAAGAGCTTTGTAACACTGGGGTTGCAGATACTTACCCTTAGACATTACCATGAGGCCGGAGCCCAAAGCACTTGCCCCGATCTCTGCACCTGTTCGTCTGCGTGCTCTCCCTGAGGATTGAACAGTGGGGCAACCGAATCAAGTGAGCCACAGCCCTGTCACACATTTTATTCTGTGAGGGGAATGAGGGAGTTCCCCGGTTCATATGTATCTAACCCTACAGTATGTCATCGTGCAATGTTTATTTTTCCTTGTCCTTATTTCCTTGTTAATTGTTTATCTTGTTACACTGTTACTGTGTGTACAAGCTCTTCAATAACTTAAAAAATTAGGCAGGATATCAAATAGATACATAAACACAAAAGGATAATTGGATACCCTGGAATTGTTTGCCATATTACTGCCCCTGCTTTGGACTTAACCAGCTAAGTTTGGATCTGACAAGTACAATTAGCAATCTTTGTGGAATCATAGTAGAAATGTTAGTTTCCAGTATTAATAGAAAGTCAGTGGAAATGAACTATTCTTTTTTTTTTCTTTGAAAAGGTTTTTTTTCTGGAATTCTATTCTTAAGATATATTCAAGAGTTATTAAAATCTTAGTGTACTTCCACTTATTTTAAACCATCTGATATTTTATCATTCATATTTATCACAAGGTTAATCCATTGATTTTTGACTATTTTTGAGGAATGGAGAAACCCATTATATATTAAATAATCAAGCACTTTTGTCTTTCCATACAAATCAAAGAAAAATTTTATTCTCAATTTCAGTATCGAGTTTTCATTAACTTCCACACATTAATATGCTCCAGTTAGGTCCTTAGATTTTATTTTCTATGTCATGGTATAGAGAAATGTAAAGTGTGCCAAAATCATCATTATATTGGCAGGGTTGTTAAATTGATAACTAATTTTTGTCATGTAGGATACCCTTTCTTTTATGAATAAAACTCATAGAGGCTTTTAAGTTTTTAATCTGTAGGTATTCTTTTAGCATGTCCTATGTTCAGTAATTCTGTATGATCAGAATAATCTGTAAATTCATTTAATCCTTTATACACTGGCAAATTCTGGTTTTGATCTTATATTTTATCTAATTTGACTTCAATCACTAATTTCTATAACAATACTCTAAGACATCAATATTAAATAATAAATGGGTTGAATTCAGAAATTAAACCACTACAGGTAACAGATATCTGTTATAATTTTATGATCCCAGATGAAGGAGGCTTTCATCTTCACAACTGTGTGCCATTATATTTCAAGGACAGTGAGAACAGTCACTTTAACATTCCTATTTGAGGTCAAAATTCTCAATGAAAAGGTACTACATGCTTTTGAAAGACTTAATATTTGTACGTTTGTGTATGGAGTGTTAGAATGTGAAATTTATGGATGAGAATGTATCAGTATTTTGAATAGGAATCCCTTACAGTGAGAATGGAAGTACTGAGAAAGAGTTAAACTAAAGGCAATAGTGGAAATGAATGCTACTTTGTGAGTAGACTCAGTCATGATAACTATCTGTGATGTACTGTGCTCATTTTAGGAGTTGTCTTTTCAGTTGCCTGCTTATCAAAACCTGTAAATAAAAGGAAGAGATAAACCTTGTATGTGCCAGGGTCTCATTTTTCTCAATCAAGCTATTCTTTACAGTGAATCAGACATACTAACTCCCTTCCAGTCAGAAGCACATACCATCGTCTCATTTTTCTATCTCTGTCCATTGTCCCTTTAATCTTGAAAAGAGTGTGAAGAGCAAAATGGTGGTTGTAAAATGGCCTAGATTAAGGCAGAAGACGTATTTTAATACCAAAAAGTCAATAGAAAGTGCAGGGTATGAAGGAGAAACTAAGGATTTTCTTTTCATGTTGGCAATTGGATTTTAAGAGATCCAGCTGCACATCTAGTTAGTAAATCAAGAATAACTCCACAGAATCAGACTCTCTGAAGTATTCTTTCTTTGATTTTGATATTATTCTCTATGGTACTCTAAAGCTTTGGTTTCTTTCATTCCAGAATTCCATTTTTAGAAGGAACACAATAGGGAGTCATATGTATAAGGCTGCAAATTATACCTATAGCTGCATAATCCAGGAAAATTACAATGTTCTTAGATACAGGTCTTAAAGGCATGTGGCTGTGAAATTGCTTTGTTTCAGTGGTGTTGGTGCGAAGGGTGGCCTGAATTCCACACAGGCCAAAAGGACCAGTTAGCAAAGAAAGAAGGCTATCTTCTTTCTCTTAAGTATGAGAAACTAGTGGAAGTTATTTCTTGAAAAAAAAAACTTGTCTTTTATTAAAGCTGCATGATAGTTTAAGCTATATTTTTCACATTGTGATTTCTGAACAAAAATCACCTGAAATACAGATTATCAGGTTTTACCCCAGATTTACTAGGTCAGAAATGTGGAGATATGAGGTTCAGCCATCTGCACTTTAGACAGCTGTCCAAGTAATTGTAATGCATGATAAAGTTTGAGAGCAACCATTTAGACCACCAATTTGCCTGGCAAATATAGCCTTAACCCCTTTAATGATGTCAATTTTTGCATTTTTTCTTACATTTCATGATATTTTCTTTATTTTTATAAATTGTTGGTAACATTTTGAAAAGTAGTGGTACTGCTACTGAAATTCTTGATTTAGTACAATTTTCATTTAATTTTCTCCAGATAATGTAGTACTATAAGGAATTGTAGAAGAAAACCATATATGATATTGTTTTTATCTTGAGGTTTATATTCATTTTAAGGTAAGCAGTGTGAATTAGACTGTGATTAAAACCTTAAGAAAATTAACAGGGAGATTTCCAAGATGGCGTGGTAGGAACAACTGAGGATTGCAGCTCTCAGTGAAGGTGCAGAGGGTGAGTCCTAGCTGCATTTTCAGACAGACCTTTGTTGCCCACAGAACGGGGAAATTCCCAGGTATAGGAGAGACACGGGACACCAGCACAGCCCTTTAGGGTTGTGCGGCCCTTTCAGCTGGTGCCACAGCACAGCGGCACCCCACACAAAACTCACTGGTCTGGGGGCCCTGTTAAACTGGCAATCTGAGATTTTGGAGGGCAGATTAACATATCCATCTGATTAAATGAGACTTGGACAGTGAGACAGACCAGGAGATTTCTGGGAAGCGTGATTTGAGCTGGTGCAGTGGGCTGCCACATGGGAAATCACACAGATCCCGGTGCCCTATCACGGGCGACTGAAACACCTGTGAGAGGGTCAACCGTTTAACTTAATAAAAAAAGAGAAAGAGAAAGAAAGGACTCTGAGGCAGGGAGCCAGGTAATCAAGCTCGGCGGGTCCCACCCCCACAGGGACAAAAAAACAGCGATTCGAAACGCTCGGGGTTGAGAGTTTTACTGCGGGCTCAGCAGAATCCAGGACAGAGCAGCTCGGTGGGGCAGGGGCGTCTGCTACTATGGATGCATACCACCCCTACTGAGGTACACGCCCATTGCTGAAGTTGCCGAGGCAACCTGCCATAACAGAGAGACTCTGCCAACAGGGTGGAGCCCACCACAGTAGGGTGGAGCCCCATGGCAGCAGGGTGGAGCCCCATAGTAGCAGGGCAGAGCCTCGGCAGGCAAATAGTGACTAGACTGCCTCCTACCTGTGCAGGACAGTGCAACGGATACTGTAGCCTTGTAGTATAAATCACCACAGATTCCACAGAAATTCAAACCATCATCAGAGAATACTACAAACAACTCTATGCACATAAACTAGTAAACCAGGAAGAAATGGATAAATTCCTGGACAGTGTGGCGATTCCTCAAGGACCTAGAAATAGAAATTCCATTTGACCCAGCAATCCCATTACTGTGTATATATCCAAAGGACTATAAATTGTTCTACTATAAGGACATATGCAGACGAATGTTCATTGCAGCACTGTTTACAATAGCAAAGACCTGGAACCAATCCAAATGCCCATCGATGATAGAGTGGACTGGGAAAATGTGGCACATATACACCATGGAATATTATGCAGCAATCAAAAATGATGAGTTTTTGTCCTTTGTAAGGACATGGATGAATCTGGAGAACATAATTCTCAGCACACTGACAAAAGAACAGAAAAGGAAATACCGCATATTCTCACTCATAGGCGGGTGAGAAAAATGAGAACACATGGACACAGGGAGGGGGACTACTACACACTGGGGTCTATTGGGGGGAATGGGGGAGGGACAGCGGCGGGGGGGAGCTGGGGAGGGATAGCCTGGGGAGAAATGCCAAGTGTGGGTGAAGGGGAGGAAGGGAGCAAAGCACACTGCCACGTGTGTACCTATGCAACTATCTTGCATGTTCTGCACATGTACCCCAAAACCTAAAATGCAATAAAATTTTTTTAAAAAAAAGAACAGAAAAGGAAATACCACATATTCTCACTCATAGGCGGGTGAGAAAAATGAGAACACACAAACACAGGGAGGGGGGTACTACACACTGGGGTCTATTGGGGGGAATAGGGGAGGGACAGCGGGGGGGGGAGCTGTGGGGGAATAGCCTGGGGAGAAATGCCAAATGTGGGTGAAGGGGAGGAAGGCAGCAAAACACACTGCCATGTGTGTACCTATGCAACTATCTTGCATGTTCTTCACATGTACTCCAAAACCTAAAATGCAATAAAAAAAAGAAAATTAACAAAATTTAGATTTTATGATCATTTCAGGCCTATTATGTTATTCTTCTAAAGCTAATGCAATATCTCTATGAATTATATATTAGTATATTTATTATTATTTACAAAATAGAAAATTTTGTTTCTATAGTTAGGTGGTCAAATCAACAAGAAAGTTAGGAGATGCCAAAGAAATGTGATTGAACATATTATTGGCTGCTGCTTTGGGTGATTAATGTATTATGCTTGGGAAAACATTGCTTGCTTCTGACATACCATATGGAATAAAGCCAGTCATATATCAAATATGTGTGTGTGTGTGTGTGTGTGTGTGTGTGTGTGTGTGTGTGTGTGTGTGATGTCTACTAAATATATGTAGTAGGGTCATATGTAATATTAAATGAAGAAAGACTTACTTAGAAGGATTATTTGAAGAAATATCTGAAGAAGTAGATGCAAAATAAGCGATAATATGCAAGCGATATTAATGAAAAAATATGGAATCTAATCTGGTAAATAAGTAAAATGGGAAAATAAGTAAAATGAGGCACGTGGATGTCTGGGGGAGAAGTAGCCCAGGCAGAGGGAACAGCAAGGGTCAATGTGCTGAGCATGAGCATGGCCATCCTGTTCCAAAGTCATCAAATAAGCTAATGTAGCTGGGGCAGAGTGAGCAAAGGCAATAGTAGCAGAGGACAGAGAAACCAGATGGAAGAACTTTGCACTAGTTTAGACCAGAGGCAGTTATGCCTTGACGATGGCCTAAGCAGAGGTAGTGAGAAGTGTATAGATTAAGGGAATGTCATAAAGATAGATCTAGTAGGGTTAGCTGACATTAACGTGGGCTATGAGAGACAAATATACATCAAACATGATTCTGGGTTTTCATCCTGATCAACTAGATGGTCACGGTTGCTCTTACTGAGATATAGACATTCTCCTAACATTCTCTTATGAGAAGTAGATTTTGAGGGAAACATTGGGAGTTCAGTTTGGGAGATTTATTAAATTTGGAATTCCTGTTAGATATGCAAGTAGATATGTAAGGTAGATAATTGGAACTACAAGTCTAGGGTTCAAGGTAGAGGTAGCTAATGGAGCTATACATTTGGAAATAAATAATTTATAGAGATAATTTAAAAATACAAGGTTAGCTAAGATTACCTAGACAGTATCGAGAGGAACAAAGGAAAAGGTCTGAAATCATAGCTGCTCCAATGCTTAGACGGTAAAGAGGTAAGGAGGGACCAGCAAAGGAGACTGAAAGCATGACCACTGACATCAGGTGAATCAAATATCAGATGTAACATTAAATGGGATGTAATATTAAAATAATATATAATATTAAATGATTTATTGCTAATGAATCAATAAGAGTACTGATAATTGAACATTGAATTCAACAACATGGAGATCTTTGGTAGCATTAGGAAGGTGAAAGCCTAATTGAGACAAATTCAGGGCAGAGTCAGAAGAGGGGACAAATACTGATAAATATTTCAAGGAGTTTTGGTGTAAGTATGCAGATATTAAGGGCTGTAATTAAATGAGGATGTAGGATAAGCATTTCTTTGTGTGTATGTGTGTTTTTTTTTAAGATGGTAAAAGTATCATCTGTTTGTGGATTTTAAAATTTAGTTACAAGGAAATAATTATGTTTGTGGGAAAAATAGAACATTTCAGAGTGATGTGATGTCATACTTTGGCTACATGGTGCAAGCATGCATGGGTTAAACTGGATTTAACCAAATTGAGCTTTAGATTGGCACAATAAAAGGCTTTAGAATGCATGCAAGTGATATTAATGAAAAAACATGGAATCTAATCTGGAAAATAAGTAAAATGGGAAAATGGCAGGAATGGGCTTGTATAGTTGAAGTACTAATAAAGCCTAGAAACAAGAATTATGGACAGAAATGGAGTTCGTGAATCTGTGATTAAGGAAGGTGTGCAGATATTGTTAATGACGATGTCTTGAGTACAGACTGGGAGTAAGGCTGACTGTATTCTTTGCCTTTGCTAACTTTCTTAATATTGTTTATTTGTGTCACAAATTATAATACTGAGTTCCAAACCAGTTTTACCTTTAAAAGTTGCTATATTTTTAACCAAGAAGATGAGTACTAATTCCAAGTAATACACAACAGATTGAAACATTTGTTTCTGTCCTAGAGCCATTTGGAGAATTAACCCAAAAACAAATTTGCAAATAATCTTGTACTTCTATTGTTTTGCCAGCTGTTTGTACTTAGAAAGTAAATGAAATGCCAAAAATGTTTACATAATGAAACCTGAATTACCGAGTTCCACTTCCCAAGAGTTAAGTAATATTAATTCTAAATGAGACCATTAAATTCCATTCTGGAACTATATCCAAATAACTATATGCATTACTGCTTCAAATGAAAGCAGTCATTTATTTTTAGAAATTGTATCTTGATTATCACCTTTTGATGTTTTGCTACTTACTATTTCATCAAACCAAGATTAATGTCAATAATAAGAAAATAAATATTTGGTTTTACCCAAATGTAGTGAAGTAAAACTTCTAAAATATTTTATAGTTTCATTTAATAGCTACTGATTAAAGTTGTATAATCTTTATTTTTTAAGTTGGTAAACAAAACTGGTGAGGTTAGGATACTTGAGGACTAGCCAGGGTTAGAGATTATGTTAAGTTCTCCTGAGCTTTAGTTTAGTAATATTATATTCAAACTATTGTCTACACACTGATTTCCTGAGAGACATTTTTTTAATTTATTTAGACTTTAGAAGCAATTGGACTAAACTGGAAATTAAATTTCATTTCTATATTTCCTTCAACCCAGTAAAATAAGATGATCTTGGAACTCAACCTCAATACTAATTCAAATAAGAGAATTACTCAACTAGGTTTTTGATTAGAATCCTGGGTGGTATAATTTTACTAAGTCAAAGATGTCAAATATAAAAATCAAGAGTTATACTTCACCAATTCTTTTGTCTTCAGCAGGGAGGATTTATCTGTCTTACTATTCTTCTTTGTTGAACCTGGCCTTCGTCTCAGCTTCTTTTTCCAGACCGCTTTCTAGACAGCCGATACAAGTAGATAAACACTGGCATAAAAGGAAAAAAAAAAAACCACAAAATCAAACCTATTTTCTATTTGGGCTTTGGGAATCACATATTTGAAAGAATATAGGTAACATCAGCAAATGTTTCTCTTATAATGTTTAGTATTCATACCAAAGAATAGTATGAATACTAAAAAATTTTGGTTGAATATACATAGATCTATGCTTAAATTAGACAGCAATTATTGTCATTTATTAGGCATGAGCTAGGGGAAATGTATAGAATGTATAATGTCAACAAAATAGACAGCCTCTTTCCTCAGGAGACCCACAGTATTCTAATGGATGATGGGTAGGTAGGAGTTTGGACAAACATTAAGAAATTAAATTGCAGTTATGAACTGTGAACAATTTCCATGAAGAAATGTAGCATGTTATGAGAGTAAAAGAGGGAACTTCACGTGGGTGGAGGCTGAGAAGGTCTCAATGTAGAAGGTCTCAAGTGATATTAAAGCTGAGAATTTTGGATGAATGGGTATTAACCATGGCAAGATGAGAGTGTACCCACGTGTGTGTGGTTGGGGTTTGTGGGTTTAAATGAAGAGAGCCTCAGAAAGGAACATGCTTGGCATGCTTTAGGAACAGAAGAGAGGTCAGTGTGAGTAGAAACTCCAACTAAAAGAAAAACCTGTGAAAGAATGTTAATGATCTACTATGTGACATGATTTTGAATCATTGATGGAGTATAACAAATGATGCTCCATTTGACCTTTATGCTGCTTAAGTAAAGTAAGAGGAAGATAGACTGCAGTTCTTTGAATGCCGTGAGGTGAGCAAGTGGAGACAGCTTGTAGAAACAACTCTTTTGAAAGTCTTGCCCATAAAAATGATTCAGCTAGAAATCTGCACTATAAGGAGCAAGAATTTTAGTAAGCTTAATTGAAAAGGAGGATTTGTAGAAGGATTTTATGGGCTCCCAGGGATGGAATTCATATCAGTAATAGATTGGAATCAGCAATTGGAACTCTGTATGGATCCCACATATAACTTTGTCTTTCTTGAATCTCTCTCTCTATTTATATAATATATGAAAATAAATAAAACATATCCATAAATACATATTTAAATATATATAGATCCATATATTTATATATAAATATATATTTAAATATCTATCTATAGATTTATTTTTGTGATAGAGTTACACTTTATGACTCAGATTTGAGTTCAGTGGCACAATCTTGGCTCTCTGCAACCTCCACCTCCCATGTTCAAATGGTTCTCGTACCTCAGCCTCCCAAGTAGCTGGGATTACAAATGTGCACCACCACACCTCGCTAATTTTTTTGGTATTTTTTTTTTTGGTAGAAAGTTGGCCAGGCTGTTCTTGAACTCCTGGCCTCAAGTGATCCTTCCACCTTGGCTGGCCTCCCAAAGTGCTTCTTTTCTTTTAGTGAACACTCTATGAGTGAGATCACATCTGATATAGTTTGGACACTTGTCCCTACCCAAATCTCATGTTGAATTGTAATCCCCAATGCTGGAGGTGGGTCCTGGTGGAAGTTGTTTCGATCATGGGGCAGATCTCTCATGGCTTGGTGCTGTTGTTGTGATAGTCAGATCTTGAGAAGTCTGGTCATTTAAAAGGATGTGGCACCTGCCCCACATTCCCTCTGTCTGGGTTCTGCTTTCATCATATGATGTGTCTGCTTTCCCTTTACCTTCTGCAATGATTATAAACTCTTTGAGGCCTCCACAGAAGCTGAGCAGAGGTGGGCACCATGCTTCCTGTAAAGCCTGCAGAGTCATGAGCCAATTAAACCTCTTTTCTTTATAAATTACCCAGTCTCAGATATTGCTTTTTATAAATTCAAGAACCTAATACAGTATCTCAATTCAGAAAACATATGTTGCATTTTGAATGCAAAGTTGCACATTTTAAAATGGCATAATTACACTGCCTATAATTTACATTTGAAATGTTCATATGGAAGTAAAATAGTGAAGGAACATTTATTCAACCCAGTCATATAAACTTTAGAAAACAATGGATTATCAGTAATAACTATTTGGTTGATATTAAAATATGTTTAAATGTAGAAGTAGAAGTATAAATTAAAACAGATTCAAGATTGTTGTAGACAAAATTGTGCTCCTCCAAAATTCATGTAGTGGAGCCCTAAACCCCCAAAGTGACTGAATTTAGAGAAGGGACATTTAGGGAGGTAATTAGGATTGAATAATGTCACAAGGTTGAGCCCTAATGCCATAGGTTTGGTGTCTTTAAAAGAAGAATAGACAACAGAGAGCTCTCCACATGAGCGCAGAAGAAAGGCCCGGTGAAGCCACAGCTAGAAAGTGACTATCTACAACCCAGGAAGAGAACCCTCACCAGAAACTGAATTTGCCAGCACCTTGATGATGAACTTCTGGCCTCCAATAAAAAATAATACCTATTTTCTATATAAAATAATAGAATAGAAAAAAAAATATATAATTATATATATATATATCAATATATGTGTATTCATATATATATATATAGAAATATATGAATAGAAAATAAATACCTAAGCCAACAATCCATGGTCTTTTGTTACAGTAGCCAGAGCAGAGTAATAGAAAGTTATTTGTTGAAATCACAAGTTTAAAATTAGTTTTCACAGCCAAAATTACATTGCCATTAAATAGAATGTTTTCACTTGTCTCACTTTTGACTAAACACATTTAGTTCTCAACAGATATACTCATTAGAATGAAAATCCTGGTGCCAGGTGTAGTTACTCTAATAGCTCAGCAACCTTGCTATACATCTAAGCTAAGCGCGTTTTCAGTCTCTATATTGTTCCAAAATTACCAACTCTTTTGAAAATCCTGTACTACAGGTCAGAACCAAAGAAAATATAGCAAAATGTGATTCTTTACAAAACAGATATGTATCTCATGCTTTATCATTGTAAATATGTAATGCATAAAAAATTGTTTAGATTTTACTATAAATATATATAGTTATATATAGTTTATATATATATATAGTTTTGCATTACATATTGATAATATAGAACTGAGCAGGTATTTTACAATCCTACTACTATATTGGATTGTTTATATTTGTTACATAGTGTAAGAATAGCTTTCATTTTGGGTTAGTATCTCAAAAAATATGACTCCAGTCATACCCCTCTGTAATTCTGTATTTCTCTATTGTGGAAATGTATTTCAAACTGCTCCAATTTATTTGTATTTGTTATAGCATGTTCTCCTAAAATGCATCCCAGCTTGAAAATTGACTAACTGGTAAATCAATTAATAAAGTATTTGGAAAAACAAAAGAAAATCCTGATCCATCTTTTCTTGGACTCAGAAATAAAAATAGAAGTATATATATATATATTATATATAGAAGTATATATATATATGTGTGTGTGTGTGTGTGTGTAATATATATGTATATATATGTATGTTATATATTATATAATTATATATATGTATATCTATACACACATGTATACATATATATAATTGTACTTTAAGTTCTGGGGTACATGTGCAGAACATTAGGAATTATGGAAGTTACATACATGGCAATGTGGTTTGCTGCCTCCATCCACCTGTCACCTGTATCTGGCATTTCTCCCCATGTTATCCCTCCCTGACCTTCCTACCCCTACTGTCCCTCCCCTATTCCCCACAACAGACCTCAGTGTGTGATGCTTCTCTCTCTGTGTCCATGTGTTCTCATTGTTCAACAACCGCCTATGAGTGAGAATGTGCAGTGTTTGATTTTCTGTTCTTGTGTCAGTTTGCTGAGAACGTTGGTTTCCAGATACATCCATGTCCCTGCAAAGGACACAAACTTATCATTTTTTATGGCTGCATAGTATTCCATAGTGTATATATGTGCCACATTTTCCTTGTCCAGTCTATCATCGATGGGCATTTGGGTTGGTTCCAGGTCTTTGCTATTGTAAACAGTGCCACAATGAACATATGTGTGCATGTGTCTTTATAATAGAATGATTTATAATCCTTTGGATATATACCCAGTAATGGGATTGCTGGGTCAAATGGAATTTCTATTTCCGGGTCCTTGAGGAAGTGCCACACTGTCTTCAGTAATGATTGAACTAATTTACACTCCCACCAACAGTGTAAAAGTGTTCCTATTTCTCTACATCCTCTCCAGCATCTGTTTCTCCAGATTTTTTAATGATCACCATTCTAACTGGCATGAGGTTGTATCTCAATGTGGTTTTAATTTGGATTTCTCTAATGACCAGTGATGATGAGCATTTTTTCATATGTTTTTTGGCCTCATGTATGTCTTCTCTTGAAAAGTGTCTGTTCCTATCCTTTGTCCACTTTTGAATGGGTTTGTTTGTTTGTTTTTTCTTGCAAATCTGTTTTAGTTCTTTGTAGATTCTGTTAGCCCTTTGTCATATGGGTAGAATGCAAAAATCTTTTCCCATTCTGTTGGTTGCTGGTCCACTCTAATGATTGTTTCTTTTGCTGTGCAGAAGCTCTTGTATTTAATTAGATCCCATTTGTCTATTTTGGCTTTTGTTGCCAATGCTTTTGGTGTTTTAGTCATAAAGTTCTTGCCTATGTCTATGTCCTGAATGGTTTTGCCTAGGTTTTCTTCTAGGGTTTTTATGGTGTTAGGTCTTATGTTTAAGTATTTTATACATCTGGAGTTAACTTTAGTGTAAGGTGTCAGGAAGGGGTCCACCTTCTGCTTTCTGCACATGGCTAGCCAGTTTTCCCAACACAATTTATTTAACAGGGAATCTTTTTCCATTGCTTGTTTTTGTGATGTTTGTCAAAGATCAGATGGTTGTAGATGTGTGGCCTGGCCTCCAGGGCCTGTGTTGTGTTCCATTGGTCTATATCTCTGTTTTGGTACCAGTATCCTGCTGTTTTGATTGATGTAGCCTTGTAGTATAGTTTGAAGTCAGGTAGTGTGATGCCTCCAACTGTTTTCTTTTTGCTTAGGATTGTCTTGGCCACGCGGACGCTCTTTTAGTTCCATATGAAGCTTGAGGTGTTTTTTTCCAGTTCTGTGAAGAGGGTCATATGTAGCTTGATGGGGATAGCATTGAATCTATAAATTACTTTGGGCAGTATGGCCATTTTCACAATATTGATTTTTCCTAACCATGAGCATGGTTTTTCCATCTGTTTGTGTCCTCTTTTATTTCCTTGAGCAGTCGAATGCAGGTCTCCTTGAAGATGTTCTTTACATCCTTTGTTAGTTGTATTCCTAGGTATTTTATTCTCTTTGTAGCAGTTGTGAATGGCAGTTCGTTCTTGATTTGGCTCTCTGTAAGTCTGCTATTGGTATATAGGAATGCTTGTGATCTCTGCACAAGCATTTGAGACTTTGCTGAAGTTACTTATCAGTTTCAGGAGATTTTGGGCTTAGACGATGGGGTCTTCTAAATCTATAATCATTTCATCTGCATATAGAGATAATTTAACTTCCTCTTCTCCTAATTGAATACTCTTTATTTCTTTTTCTTGCCTGATTGCTCTGGCTAGAATTTCCAATACTATATTGAATAGGAATGGTCAAAGAGGGTATCCATGTCTAGTACCAGATTTCAAAGGAAATACTTCCAGTTTTTGCCCATTCAGTATGACATTGGCTGTGGGTTTGTCACAAATAGCTTTTATTATTTTGAGATCTGTTCTGTTGATACCTAGTTTCTTGAGAGTTTTTAACATAAAGAGCTGTTGAATTTTGTTGAAGGCCTTCTCTGCATCTACTGAGATAATCATGTGGTTTTTTGTTTTTGCTTCTGTTTATGTGGTGAATTATGTTTATAAACTTGCGTATGTTGAACCAGCCTTGCATCCCTGGGATAAAGCCTACTTGATCATGATGGATAAGCTTTTTGATGTGCTGTTGCAATTGGTTTGCCAGTATTTTATTGAAGATTTTTGCATCTATGTTTATCATGGATATTGGCCTGAAGTTTTCTTTTTGTCTGAGTCTCTGCTGGGATTTGGCATCAGGATGATGTTGATCTCATAAAATGATTTGGAAAGGATTCCCTTTTTTTGAATTGTTTGGAATAGTTTCAGAAGGAATGGTATCAGCTCCTCTTTGTACATCTGGTAGAATTTGGCTTGAACCCATCTGGACCTTGGCTGTTTTTGGTTGGTAGGCTGTTAATTGCTGCCTCAACTTCAGCCCTTGTTATTGGTCAGTTCAGCGTTTTGACTTCTTCCTTGTTTAGGCTTGGGAGGGTGCAAGTGTCCAGGAATTTATCCATTTCTTCCAGGTTTACTGGATTATGTGCATAAAGTTGTTTGTAGTAAACTCTGATGGCAGTTTGTGTTTCTGTGGAATCTGTGGTAATATCCCCTTTATCATTTTTTATTGCATCTATTTGATTCTTCTCTCTTTTCTTTTTTATTAATCTGGTTAGTGGTCTATTTTGTTGATCTTTTAAAAAAAACCAGGTCCTGGATTTATTGATTTTTTTGAAGGGATTTTTGCAACTTTAACTGCTTCAGTTGTGCTCTGATCTTAGTTATTTTGTGTTTTCTGCTAGGGTTTGAGGTTTTTTTTTTGTTTGTCTTTTTTAGATGGAGTTTCACTCTTGTTACCCAGGCTGGAGTGCAATGGTGTGATCTCGGCTCACCGGAACCTCTGCCTCCTGGGTTCAGGCAATTCTCCTGCCTCAGCCTCCTGAGTAGCTGGGATTACAAGCACGTGCCACCATACCCAGTTAATTTTTTTTGTTTGTTTTTAGTAGAGACGGGGTTTCACCATGTTGACCAGGATGGTCTCGATCTCTTGACCTTGTGATCCACCCGCCTCGGCCTCCCAAAGTGCTGGGATTACAGGCTTGAGCCACTGCACCTGGCCAGGTTTGAGTTTTTTTGATCTCGCTCCTCTGGCTCTTTCAATTTGGATGATAGGGTGTCAGTTTTAGATCTTCCATCGTTTCTCATCTGGGCCTTTATTGCTATAAATTTTCCTCTAGACACTGTTTTAAATGTGTCCCAGAGATTCTGGTATGTTGTATCTTCACTCTCATTAATTTCGAAGAACATCTTTATTTCTTCCATCATTTCGTTGTTTATCCAGTCAACATTCAAGAGCCAGTTGTTCAGTTTCCATGAAGCTGTGTGATTCTAAGTGATTTTCTTAATCATGAGTTCTAATTTGATTGCACTGTGGTTTGAGAGACTGTTTGTTATGATTTTTGTTCTTTTGCCTTTGCCGAGGCGTGATTTACTTCCTCTTATGTGGTCAATTTTAGAGTAGGTGCAATGCAGTGCTGAGAAGAATGTATATTCTGTTGATTTGTGGTGGAGAGTTCTGTAGATGTCTATTAGGTTTGCTTGTTCCAGATCTGAGTTCAAATCCTGGATATCCTTGTTAATTTTCTGTCTCATTGATCTGTCTAATATTGACTGGAATGTTAAAGTCTCCCACTATTATTGCATGAAGTCTCTTTTTTTATGTCATTAAGAACTTGTTTTATGTATCTGGGTGCTCTTGTATTGGGTGCCTATATATTTAGGATCATTAGCTCTTCTTGTTTCATTGATCCTTTTTCCATTATGTAATGCCCTTCTTTGTCTCTTTTGATCTTTTTTGGTTTAAAGTCTATTTTATCAAATACTAGGATTGCAACTCCTGCTTTTTTTTTGCTCTCCATTTGCTTGGTAAATCTTCCTCCATCCCTTTATTTTTAATCTCTGTGTGTCCTTGTATGTGAGATGGGTTTCCTGGATACAGCATACCAATGGGTTTTGACTTTTTATCCAATTTGCCAGTCTGTGTCTTTTGATTGGGGCATTTAGCCCATTTAAATTTAAGGCTAATATTGTTATGTGTGAATTTAATCCTACCATCTTGATGTTAGCTGGTTGTTTTGCCCATTAGTTGATGCAATTTCTTTATTGTGTCAATGGTCTTTACCATTTGGTATGTTTTGGTAGTGGCTGGTACTGGTTGTTCCTTTCTGTGTTTAGTAATTCCTTCAGGAGTTCTTGTAAGGCAGGTCTTATAGTGACAAAATCTCTCAGCAATTGCTTGTCCATAAAGGATTTTATTTCTCCTTCACTTATAAAGCTTTGTTTGGTCAGATATGAAATTCTTGGTTGAAAGTTCTTTTCTTTAAGGATGTTCAGTATTGTCCCCCACCTCCTTCTAGCTTGTAGAGTTTCTTCTGAGAGATCCTCTGTGAGTCTGATGGTCTTTCCTTTGTGGGTGACTTGACCTTTCTCTCTGGCTGCCCTTAGGATTTTTTCAGTCATTTCAACCCTGGTGAATCTGATGATTATGTGCCTTGGGGTTGCCCTTCTTGAGGAATATCTTTATGGTGTTCTCTGTATTTCCTGGATTTGAATGTTGGCCTGCCTTGTTTTGTTGGTGAAGTTTTCTTGGGGAATATCCTGAAGAGTGTTTTCCAACTTGGATTCATTCCCCCCGTCACATTCAGGTACGCCTATCAAGCATAGATTAGGTCTTTTCATATAATCCCATAGTTCTTGGAGGCTTTGTTTGTTTGTTTTCACCCATTGTTCTCTAATCTTGTCTTCTCATTTTATTTCACTAATTTGTTCTTCTATCTCTGATATCCTTTTTTCTTCTTGACCGATTCAGCTGTTGAAACTTGTGCATGCCTCATGAAGTTCTCGTGCTGTGTTTTTCAGCTCCATCAAGTCATTTATGTTCTTCTCTAAGTGGGCTATTCTAGTTAGCATTTTGTCTAACCTTTTTTCAGTGTTCTTAGTTTCTTTGCATTGGGTTAGAACATGGTCTTTTAACTCAGAGAAGTTTGCTATTAATCACCTTGTGAAGCCTGCTTCTATCAATTCATCACACTCATTTTCTGTCTTGTTTTGTTTCCTTGATGGTGAGGAATTGTGATCCCTGGGAGGGGAAGAGGTGTTTGGGTCTTTGAAGGTTTCATCCTTTTTGCATTGTTTTTTCTCCCATCTTCATGGATTTATCCCCCTTTGATCTTTGAAGAAGTGATTTCAGGAGGAATCTCTGAGTAAAGCCCTTTCTTGCTATATCTTTTTTGGCCTGCAGAGGCACTGCTGGGTTGCCTCGGATTCAGTCAGGTTGCTGGGTGGGTGGTTTTCCCCTGGGGTTTGTTTGCACGTGAAATTAGCCCCACCTTCCCAATGACGTCTCTCCTTCCCCAGGATCTTCCCGGTTGGGGTCAAACTAGTGGGTTTGCTGCCAAGCTCTCTGGCAAGTGGGCTTCAGTTTGAGTTTTGTTGGTGGTGGGGCCTGCCAGGCCTTAGGACCTGTTTCCCTGCTTTCAACTCTGCCTCTTTCTGTGGGATAGGTTGCTCTATCCTGCTGGTGCTAGTCCAAATTTCCACTCTGGTTTGGATGACAACTTATGGCACCATCTACAACCTACGGCACCCCTCAGTCTGGTGGGGCTCTCGTGGACCATGGGTTGCAGGAGGGATGAGGTAAGCACAGGATCTGAATCAGAACACCAAGGGGGTGAAGTCCCCTGATGCTCTGAGCTGGCTGCACGTTCCAGGTGGGCGGCTCTTGCCCTGTTTTGGCATCCTCCTTGAGCTACTTTAGAGTCCTTCCAGTCCCCCCAGAATAAACCCAGCACCTCACTTGGAATCATGAAGTCTTCTAGCCCTCTGCATCTTATTTGCTGGGAGCTGCATTCCAGTGTTGCCTACTCTCGGCCATCTTGGCAACGCCTCCAGAAATAGAAGTCTTTAGATCAATTTGCTTCTCATTTTCACAACATAAAACTCAAACCTGCCTACAAAAAGAAAAGAGGAGATCTCTAACTGATGTGACATGTGCGAAAACAAAAGACATTTAAAAACAGTAATGGAGAAACTAACGCATGTTGAAATATTGTTATTCAAAACCACTGGAACCAGTAAAAAAGAGAGAGAGAGGATGATGATGCATGAGAGAAAAAAATAATTGTTGGTGTATAGTCTTGGAGAATGTGGGATAGGATGGAATTCATTGGCACATGTGAATATTTGGTCTTGGCTACAAGAAGGGTTAGTATTTCCTCTATGTCAGAGGAAGAAAGATAATATATATCCAGATGTTACAGAACTCAATTTTGTTTTCTTAGAGGCAGAGGTGACATTTGGTAATTTCCTTCATTAAAGGTAATCATTCAAGGTTATTTTGTTCATATTAACAGGATAGATTTTTGATATTTTACTTGACACTATGAATCATCTAAATACTTTGCAGGTAAAAAAAATGCAGCTTTTATATAAATTCCTGTAGGCTATATCCATACTCTTAGACAAGAATTGAATTATCTGGGCACTTCAGATAATTAAAACATATCTTTTACCATAAAACATAATCAGGAGTGTTCACATACTTGACATCTAACAAATTTTCTTTCAAACAAAACATAGGTTACCTTCTCTTGAGGTTCTTGGTTGGTTCCTTTTGTGGATTTGTTTACTATTTATCCCTTGTCGAATTTTTTATTAAACAATATGTCAACTTTTAATTGTTCTTAAATAAGGACTTGAGATGCTTTATCTCTAGACCCTGTTTCTACTGATTTCAGCCCTACCTCTTAGAATTTCCTTGTTAAGTATACTTTCTCATATAATTAGAAAAACTTGTGTATATACAACATTTCTTTCTTTTTTATTTTCACAAATTCATTGAACATATGCAAAGGATTTAATTACTTTCATACAGAAATTAAGACCTTCTTCCTTCAATGGCTTGGAAAAGTAACCCAGCTTTTGTTAATTTCACTATTCTTAATAAGAATTTCTGAATTTAGCTTTGAGCTTAATTTCTACAGTTTTCCTAAGCCAGTCATTCTTTTGAGTTTTCATTTTTAGTTTTCTACTGCTTTTAGTTGTTTCTAAGTTATTGTTCTTAGACCTTCACAAATGCTTTTAGGATGCAGGTAGGTTATCAATAAATTCATCAGTTTTAAATGCTTGCTAATGATTAGCTTATAAATGTATTTCATTAAACTATTGTCTTAATATTACTGGCTTAAGATATTAGGTTAAAGTTGAATATTGTTAATAACATGTACTGAAGAGTAAGACCATATTAGCAAATCTTATAAATGGGGTTTGTTTAAAATATCACTTCAAAGGATTAAGGCATATTTTGAAAAACCAATAAATTCCTTATGACAGTTTCAAAATAATCTGTGTACAGTAATATATTCAAAAATACATTTGTGCTTGTGCAGTAATTTATATCACCTTGAATCACCTGGAGGGAGGACATTGAAACCTTGCTTATTTTAGCAACCTTTGTGTTCAACCTGACCAGCGGAGGTGTTTTTAATATTCTGTTACAGTATATACAAGAAAAGCTTATTTAGTTGATATATTTTCTGTTCAGAGCTTCCTTTTGATTTAGTACTAAAAGGTTATTCTGAATATAGATTAGAATGTGCAATACATAATTTTAGCTTATCTCTGGATCTAATTCCTTTAATGGCTTCCTATTCTAGTACTTAGCAGAGTGCCTGTCTCTCTCAGCTTCTCTATCACCTCCTGTTGATTCCCTGATTGATTCATGTTGATAAACCATATCATGAAGAGTTCATGCAAATGTGATCTGTATATCTTTTATTAATCTATCTTAAAAAGATAACAAATGTCAAGTTTTTAAGATGGACTACAAAGGAAAGCAAGTAAATCACTTTCTGCAAAGAAAAGCAAGAACTGGAGGGAAAGTTATTTTAATCAGTACATCAAAATAGGATTTGTTTAACAGGTGGTTTTAAAAAAATCTTGAAAAGGTAAGGCAAGAAGTTAAGATTTATTATTTATAGTAAACTGTAGAGTAAAATCATAATTAAAAATATTTTTATACTGAACTATAGTTCAATAAAAGCAATATTTATTTATGTAATGATTGAAGATGAAATGCTTAGCTAATATCAAAAGTGAGAGCAGAATAATAAAAAATTGATCAATTAATTGAATTTCTTCTTTTCCTTTTATTAATTAATTACTTAAGTTGTAGCTCCTAAATAATTACAGTAATTTATTTTAAAATGTACTGATAAATTATTTTTATTTTGTAAGAGTATTAGAATATTCATGAGGCCTTCATTTTATTTATAATTTTATCTATATGTAAAAAAGACATGAAAATTCATTTTTATGGATATTGATCCACATTCTAATTAAGTGGCTTATTACATTTCAGTGAATATTTAGGCTTTGGAATTTGAACAATAAATGAAAAAATATTTTATAAATTATCCATAACTGCCATTTAAAAAGCCATGTAAATATTGGTTGACCTGGCTAGTTATTACTTTCAAGTGTTATCAGTAATTAATTGATGAATCAGTTACTTTTGAGGATAAGACTTTATACTTGACTCATGGCCATAAAGCGCACCTTCAATTTTACATGTGCCACAACTGTTGACTGATGAATAGTAATGCAGAGTCACTAGGTGTTTTCCACTAGAAGAACAACTTAGATCTAGCTGGGATGCCACTTGTTTTTAAGTAAAAAACAGTATGGAATGCCTTCATTTGCAGGCAGTTTGCATGCAATACCTCAGTTAATGTTCAGACCAATTTTTAGTTACATTTTCAGATGGGAAACTAGGACTTAAAGAGGTTAAGTAGCTATTGAAGTCCCTGTGACTAATATAAAAGTGATGCTTGGATTAGAATTTGATTCTTTAGGGCATAAACTTTTCTTATGCCACCTTCCTTCTTCAAAAGAAAGGAAAGGCTATTCTCACAATGAATTGACATTTTTGAAATATACATCAATCAGATTCCTTCATGATAACTCAAAATCACAAATATGAAGAAATTGTAAAAGCTTTCATGTGTGTTATTCTTCCAGTGAGAGTCATTGATAACTGTACATTCTTACATCATAAAATTATCATCTTTTCTATTTTGATTCCAGTTTTCCATCTGATTTGAGAACAAGTAAATTAATGAACAGTTGTGCACTAGTTGGAAGACTCGATGAGTTTTGCAAACCACTTTTGCTTTTGTGTGTGAGTGCAGAGTATATAGTAAAATAGTAAACATAACAAATTCATTGCCATTCAGAATTCCAGTTTTTAATCTCAAACCTCTGATTTAAGATTAAGAATTAATTAGCCCTCCTCCCCATTCTCTTTATTACTTTCAGCTAGTAGTGGGCTTCTGCTTACTTTGTGGGAGAGGGTGCTTTTCCACATAAACGTCAAACATGTGAGTTACAGCCAAGAACACATGAAGCACAGCAGCATTTGGTTTACGGCACTGAAAGCTGAGACTGGTAACTTGTGCCATGGACAAGCCAAAAATTATTTGACATCAGAGACTTTTGGGTCACTTATAAGTACTTAAAAGGGTAAGTTTTTTTTTTTTTAAACAAAACTAACATTTAATTTTTTATTTTTGTGTGTAAGTACAATTTCATGTTAATAAAAATTAACATTATCAAACTTCAGCTTATGTGTGAAATCACGAAGTTTGAAAGGTACACAGAGCATAAAGTAAAAAAGCTCAGCTTCCTATTAAAAAAATCCAAACCATTATTCAGAGTAGTTTCAGGTTCACAGCAAAATTGAGAGGAAGGTACAGAAACTTCTTATTTCCCTCCTACTCCCAAACATGCCTAGCTTCCATTATCAGTGTCCTCGTCCGTAAGAGTAGGTTTGCACCATTGATGAAGCGACTTTGGTACATCATTTTTATCCATAGTCCATAGTTTACATTAGGGCTCACTCTTTGGTATGGTACACTCAATGGTTTTTTTTTTTAGAGCAGTTATTTCCAGACTTCTTACTTTTGAAGATTTCTTTTTTCTTTTATATATATATAATACTTTAATTTCTGGGGTACACGTACAGATCTTGCAGGATTGTTACATAGGTGTACACTTGCCATGATGGTTTGCTGCCCACATCCCCTACATTAGATATTTCTCCCAGTGTTATCCATCTCCAAACTCCCTATCCCCCACCATCCCTGCCCTGGAACCCCACCCCGCAACAGACCCCACTGTGTGATGTTCCCCTCCCTGTGTCTATGTGTTCTCATTGTTCAACACCCACCTATGAGTGAGAAACTGCAGTGTTTGGTTTTCTGATCTTGTGTCAGTTTGCTGAGAATGATGGTTTCCAGATTCATCTGTGTCCCTGCAAAAAAACATGAACTCACCATTTTTTATGGCTGCATAGTATTCCGTGGTATGTATGCGCCACATTTCTTTTTTTTGTCCAGTCTATTATTGATGGGCATTTGGGTGGGTTGCAGGTCTTTGCTATTGTAAACAGTGCCGCAGTGAACATATGTGTGCATGTGTCTTTATAATAGAATGATTTATAAGCCTTTGGATACATACCCAGTAATGGGATTGCTGAGTCTAATGGAATTTCTGTTTCTAGGTCCTTGAGGAATCGCCACACTGTCTTCCACAATGGTTGAACTAATTTACACTCCACCAACATTGTAAAAGTGTTCTGATTTCTCCACATCCTCTCCAGCATCTGTTGTCTCCAGATTTTTTAATGATCACCATTCTAACTGGCATGAGGTGGTATCACAATGTGGTTTTGATTTGCATTTCTCTAATGACCAGTGATGATGAGCATTTTTTCATATATTTGTTGGCCACATAGATGTCTTCTTTTGAAAAGTGTCTGTTCATCTACTTTACCTACTTTTTGAGGGTTTTTTTTTTGTTTTGTTTTGTTTTTTCTTGTAAATCTGTTTGTAGATTCTGGATATTAGCCCTTTGTCTGATGGGTAGCTTGCAAAATTTTTATTCCATTCTGTTGGTTGCTGATTCACTCTAATGATTGTTTCTTTTGCTGTGCAGAAGCTGTGGAGTTTAATTAGATCCCATTTGTCTATTTTGGCTTTTGTTGCCAATGCTTTTTGTGTTTTAATTATGAAGTCCTTGCCTATGCCTATGTCCTCAATGGTTTTGCCTAGGTTTTCTTCTAGGGTTTTTATGGTGTTAGGCCTTATGTTTAAATCTTTAATCCATCTGGAGTTAATTTTTGTATAAGGTGTAAGGAAGAGGTCCAGTTTCAGCTTTCTGCACATGAGTTTTAAAGCTCTAACACCCAAGGGTCTACCCTTGGATGGAACAAATGCAACACAGATGGTCATCTGTACCCCATGAATATTTGATTTTCAAAATTTTACAAATATTTACAGGTAACTATTCAAGTATTGAACTGCTCTGAAATCTAAGAAACAATAGGAAAGCAGTTTTAACATGGATTCAATTCTAATCACGATATTACAGAATATTCTTTGAACAAAGTATTTGTATTTGTGTCTGATTGAGTCAATGACTGATTATACTTAGAACTTCCTGTACTAAATTTGTATTTTACGTTTTGAGCATTTAAAAATTAAAACATGCACACACACACACACACACACACACACATACATATAGGGCCCACTGAAATTTAATAATTGAATCAGGCTTATTTATCTCTATATATTTATAGGTAAACTATAATTTAAATTATCAAGGAAACAAATGTGGAGATATAGGTATATAGATATATATGTATATACATGTCTCCATTTAAAGGGATATGTATATATGTATATATCCCTTGAAAATATATATCCCCTGAAAATATTTACTTGTTTCTCCTTATTGGAGAGCAGCATAACGTATCCTTTTTGAGATAATACTTATTAAAAAGACCAATCCTTCCAGTTGTATGTAACTGTCATGGGTTTAGTTTCCAATGGAGTAGACTAAAAACTGTAGCAAAGACTTTATTTAACAAAATAAAACCATACAGCCACATTCACTGTTACTGATTTATTGCCATTATTTCTGACTTGGAATATCCCTCCCTTGACATGCTGTTTTATGCCTTGTGATTCAGAATGCCCCTTTTATAGCATGTTGCAGTACTTCAGGAAGAAAAGGGCCCAGCTTCCTAACATTGCCATAAATCAGGGAGCCTATAGCTGTAGCAACACTTGCAAGGTTACCCAACTCCTGAGTTTCTGATAAATTTTCTGTTATCATTGAAAATAGATGCTGTTATGATTCTGTTCTAGAGGGCTGAGGTATAACAATGGCTTGTAGGACATTTTCTTAAGTGAAAGAGAAGAAGAAATGCTGCTTTTTCAGGCTATTTTAGCTTTTGTCTAAGAAATAATCATTTCTCTCATCTATCTTTTCAGTTTCACTTCTTGCACATACACACATTAACTTGCCATGCCAGAAATCCTTGTTCCTCTTTTTTAGACACCTCACTTATTTGCCTTACCCAGAGTGCCTTTCACTAAATTAGCTTCAATCATTTTCTCTAATGCAAAGACTGAGAATAACTCATAATGTCTTGTCTTCCCTGGACACTCCTTTTAATAAAGAACATAAATATAGTAAATATAAAAATTCTAATAGAGACATTTCAGGCATCCTGACAGGCAATTAAAGACACAGTTTTGGTCATGAGCTTCTTATTGTCCCCATACTACACCAAATCAGAGATTGCATAAATTTTTAAGGCTGACTTGATGCAGTTTATTTCTCAAGAGAAGGATATTATAGTGTCACAGATATTCCTGTTACTTTTCTCACTCTGCCATATTATACTTCCTTTCTATTTATCTTGCTTCTTTTTGATTTGTACATTGAACACATTTTATTGACATTTATTTCTAGGTACTGATTTTCCAAAAATTAGACTTTGTCACTGATGAAATTTCTTGCTTGATTTTTTTTTTCTATGAGAATAGTGTAATATGTCTATATCAATGCTTGAAAACTACAGCAAAATGACCATCACTTTATATGTAGGAGAAGTGGCCTGTGTTGGTAAAACACAAAGAAGTTTCCCAAAACTCTGAAGCTAGCATTAAAGGAGCTAGAATACTCATATTAAATAAATGACATTTTCAGAATCTTAGTACAATTTTGAAAATAGCATGTTTCGATGAATTGTACTTTTCCTTGTAAGATAAAAAGGAAACTAAAAATAGAATATATGAAGAAAATGAACATAACAATATTTCTATTTATAATATGTTCCTTTTTTTTTTTTGGCCAGACATGATGCTATGTAACTTGAATTATTTAGTGAAATTTCACTCAGAAACCCTGTAAGAAGGTGTCATTGTTATCCCCTTTCACAAATGAGGAAACTGAGCATAAAGATATTTGGTAAAACAAACAAGGTTACCCAGCTGGGAGTAGGAAGAGCCAGGATTCAAACTCAAGACTTCTTGACTTGCAGTGTCTAATTATTAATGCACTAAGCCATTGCTCTATATGAACTCCATTTAGAAAGCAAGTCAAATTCAAGACCAGAAGCACCATGGGTCTCTAACAGATTAAAGGTTTTCTTTGCAAGTAAACACCAAGAGTCACAATTAAAGTCCACCTTTTTGCATTTCAACTAATTCAGGGTATGGCTGAATACACCTAACAATGTTTAAAACTTGCATTTGTTGTCAATATTCTGCATCAAAAACTTGCATTTGTTGTCAATACTCTGTTTGCTAATCTTTCACACAGTTTTTCTCAGTGTTTTTTTCGTAATTCCACTTTTTGATTAACATAGAAATCTAATAACAACATTTAACATTGTTTGAGATTTTTATAATAAAATTAATATAATATAATATAAATACAGACTCTAGCAGTGAAATAAGATATTCATTGGTTTCTAGTGACACAGGCCTCTTCTGCACTACTCCAGATTCTCATATGCAACCCTACTGCTGGGGCAAGGTCCATGTAACATACACACCAAGGGCCACTGCAGCACCTGTCTTCCTATGGACATGGCAGCTATTTATTTTACATAGAAATTCTAGGAAACCTGTTTACTTTGCAATAATAGAGGAAGATTTCTCAAATGTTTCTGAAGTCTCAGAGAAAAAGATTATATCAAGCCAGAAAGTAAGAACATGTTGGAAGAATAGAAAAGATCAACATAAAAATAAATGTGAGGGAAGCAGGAGAACATTCATAACAGAGTGAGGAGAGAACATTTGGAAGTTTAAAACTATGATAACTCATGTATTTATTAGTCCAGCTTTTCAAACTTTTAGATCACATACATTGTCAGTTAATTGTAGTTTAGTGTATTGTAATCCTTCTTCACAAAGGTTAGGGAGATTAGCAAAGTGTAAAAATCAAGGCTCTGGAACAATACACAGGACAAGATCTCATTTTTGTAAAAGACATGTATTAATGTGAATGTATTTTTTTAAATTTATTTTTGAGCATGGTTAAAGGACTGGTAATAGGAAGAATTGGAAACAGATGGAGGTAACAGAATAATGACATGTTTTGGCATGTATGTGTATTGCTTGAATATTTTACAAATACGGTGGATTCATGTATTTATCATATAAGAAAGATGACAGTGAATTCATAAAAAGAAAGCAAGTCAATGTTACAAATTTCTTTATAAATGTATTAAAGTCATTCTCCAACAATCATTGGTTAAGATAAAAATGACGAAAACAACAAAACTAATTCATAAAGGAGAGTTATAATACAGCTTGTTCTTAAATCAGATTAAACCAAAGCTTAGAGTTTTAAAAAATTTATGACTTCTGTTTTCTTTCTTCCTCTTTGGTTTGTCTTCCTTCTTCCTCCTTTTTCTCTCCTTCCTTCGTGTTTTTCCTCCTGTCTGTCTCTTTCTTTCTTTTTCTTTAGAAATCTATTATTCTGGTAAATTACCAGCAGAGACAAAAAGGGAAAGAAAAATAAATAGGTGGCTTGAAGGTCGGCCTCAGAAAGTATGACTCATTATGTACCTGTAACCTCAATGAAGATAGGAAGAAGACTACCCATACATTTAATTATTCCATCATTCATTCTAGTTTTTCATAGTACATAGACAAAGTACTAGAGGAGTAAGTGAAAGACTTTTTTTCCCTCTGAATGGTTCTGTAGTACATCACAACATATTCTATATAGTTGGCTTTAATAATATGTTCAGTTTTTTAAAAAATTACACATCTACCCACTGAAATATGTATACTTTGATTGGAGGACAAATGTTTTCTCATGCAGATGTTAACTTATTTAGTAGATATATTTGTAGTTATATACAGACTGTATTAGGAGATTATTACATGTCATCACTGATTGTTTCGACAACCTTAAATGACTGGTATTAAAATCTTATTTTAAATTTAGGGAAAGTGAGGCAAATATTAAGTTACTCTAGCCTAAGACAACAGTAAAAGTGACAGATTCGGGATTCGAACTGAAATTGTTCTGTCTCCACAGCCCATTTTTCTCTATCACTTTCTTGGAAACCTACTAAATATCTTTTAAAATTCAGGATTTTTCCATAGAAAAGGTATTATGGTTTTGGTGTCTGCTGTAATATGCTGTATGGCTTACTTACTTTTGCTTTAAAATAAATTAATAAGCCTGATGGTAATTCAGTACAATCCAAAAGAACAGGAGAAGCAGTAGGGATTGAGGGGTTAGGGGAAGAGTGTTTGTGTTTTGGCTTTGTTATTCTATAGGGAGAACAGCTCAGATCAAGTGTGATGTAGTTTCCATCAGAATGAAAATAACCTGTGTATTCTGGAGTGCATGTTAATAGAAGGGTATGCTGAGAGACCTGTCAGCTTCTTTTAATGAAGCAGTAACAATAATGCAGCAGTGCATAGAGGCCTTAGACAGTTCAGGGAAGATAAACAGAGCCACATACCAATGTGAATGGAAATGTGAATAGGAAAAGAAATGTATTATAAGTGCTACATCCCTTTCCTACTTTAAAGCATTCTATTAGGCAAAGCTATGGATAACTTTGTCGCCCACCATTATAGTTAGTTGATTTGAGTTACAATTGTTATGGCTCTCTGATTGTGCACTTTTACAATAGAATGACTTAGGAAAAATGAGGCTATCTCATAAACAAAGACTTTTTAAAATATTATAATTCTTCAAATGTTTAAAAATAGGTTTAGAGAGTACACATGCAGATTTATTATGTGAATATATTGTATAGTGGTGAAGTTGGGCTTTTAATGTACCTGTCACCTGAATAGTAATCATCATACCCAATATGTCATTTTTTTCAATCCTTACTCTCACTTTTTGGAGTCTCCAACATCTATTTGTCTACTCTATATGTCCATATGTATCTATTGTTTATCTCCCACTTATAAGTGAGAACATGTGACATTTTGACTTTGTTTTGAGTTATTTCACTCAGAAGAATTGTCTTTAGTTCCATCCATGTTGCTGCAAAAGACATGATTTTATTACTTTCCATGGCCGAGTAGTATCCATGATATATATATATATATATATATATATATATATATATATATATATGCCACATTTTCATTATTCAGTCATCTGCTGACAGACACTTAGGTTGATTTAATCACTGTTCTGAATAGCGCTGCAAGAAACACAGAAGTTCAGGTGTGTTTTTAATATAGTGATTCTTTTCCTTTGGGTAGATAACTGGTAGTGGGATTGCTGGGTTGACTGGTAGTTCTATTTATATTTCTTTAAGAAATTTCCATACTGTTTTTCATAGAGGTTTTGCTAATTTACATTTCCACCAACAGCATATAATCATTCTCTTCTCTCTGCCTCCTTGCCAACATCTGTTATTTGACTTTTTAATATAAGATGGTGCCTTGTTGTGGTTTAATTTGCATTTTTCTAGTGATTTGTGATGTTGAGCATTTTTTCATATGTGTTTTAGCCACGTGGATGTCTTATATTGAAAAATGTTTGTACACTTTTTAATGGGATTTTTTTTCTTGTTGAATTGTTTGAGTTCGTTGTGTGTTCTGGATATTAGCCCTTTGTCATAGGCATAGTTTGAAAATATTTTCTCCCATTCTGTATGTTGTCTGTTGATGATTTCTTTTGCTGTGAAGAAGCTTTTTAGTTTAATTAAGTCCCATTTGTCCACTTTTGTTTGTGTTGCATTTGCATTTGAAGACCTAATCATAAATTCTTTGCCTAGGCCAATGTCCAGAAGAGTTTTTCCTAGGCTTTCTTCTAGAATATTCATAGTTTCAGGTCTTACATTTAAGTGTTTAATCATCTTGAGTTGACTATTATATATGATGAGAGAGACAGGTCTAGTGTCATTCTTCTGAATATGACTATCTAATTTTCCCAGCACCATTTATTGAGGAAGATCTCTTTCATTTATAGAATTATAATAATAAAAGTAAAATATCACAGTGCTTTAAATGATGGCCTGTGTTATGAATGAGCATGAAATAAACACTAAATTATGGACACTATTTACTTTAGCCAAATAAGCTAAAGATTTTGCCAGAGATGGGCTAGAATGGTGGGAGAGAAAGCTTTGTTAGTTAATTTTATTTTTTAATTTAGTTATCTTTTTGGTACAATGATTTGAAATCAAATATATTTACCAGAATTACTTTTCCAAATTTCACTTGTTCAGATCTACTGAATCAGAATATATGTGGGTATATTTTGGGAGAGCCTCCAGTTGATTCTAATACCTACCTGTGATATAAAGACCAATATTTTGATCTAAGAAGGAAATTGTTAATTTCCTTGTACACAAACATGCAAAGACACACACACACACACAGACACACACACACACACACACACAGTATCATACTATAGGCCTGGTTCTTAAGGAGCCTTTTAGTATATATTTTTCAAATGAACAGAAAGTCTCAAAGAGCAGTAGTGGGAGTATAGAGTCAGTTGTCCGGTTATTGTATTATGTATGATTAAGAAATAGGTCCTGAGCACTTTCTTAGTAGATAGTGTTGAGAGACCACAAGACTTGGGAATACAAGCAAAGGGGTATTGAGAAGACCGAATGGTAAAGTTTGTCTTATTAATGCTGGAGATTGGGAAGGTTGAGATTAAGCCTCTATTAGTATGTCTTTCTCTCCCTTTCTGTCTCTCTCTCTCTCTTTTTCATAAAGCAAGTCTTGTCTATGACTTTCTAGGTCCTAATTGGTGCTGATCCACATTTTTTTTTCTTTTTCCTTAATTTTGCAAGGTAGGTGAATCCTAGGTTCATATTGTAGCTTTATCATGGTTACAGGTTCACTAATAATTAAAAACTGGTTTGTTTTTTGCCTTTCTTCCCTGTTATGACACTGTATGTAAAAATAAGTTGTCACTATTTTATCTGATTTGTTTACTAATGCATTTTTTTTTTTTTTTTTTTTTTTTTTTTTTAAATTTTTATTGCATTATAGGTTTTGGGGTACATGTGCAGAACGTGCAAGATAGTTGCATAGGTACACACATGGCAGTGTGTTTTGCTGCCTTCCTCCCCCTCACCCACACTTGGTATTCATCCCCAGGCTATCCCCCCCCAGGCCCCCCGCTGTCCCTCCCCCATTTCCCCCAACAGTCCCCAGTGTATAGTAGACCGCCTCTCTGTGTCCATGTGTTCTCATTTTTCTCACCCGCCTATGAGTGAGTATATGCGGTATTTCTTTTTCTGTTCTTGTGTCAGTTTGCTGAGAATGATGTTCTCCAGATTCATCCATGTCCCTACAAAGGACACAAACTCATCATTTCTGATTGCTGCATAATATTCCATGGTGTATATGTGCCACATTTTCCCAGTCCAGTCTATCATCGATGGGCATTTGGGTTGGTTCCAGGTCTTTGCTATTGTAAACAGTGTTGCAATGAACATTCGTGTGCATGTGTCCTTATAGTAGAACGATTCACAGTCTTTTGGATAGATACCCAGTAATGGGATTGCTGGGTCAAATGGAATTTCTATTTCTAGGTCCCTGAGGAATCGCCACACTGTCTTCCACAATGGTTGAACTAATTTACACTCCCACCAACAGTGTAAGAGTGTTCCTATTTCTCCACATCCTCTCCAGCATCTGCTGTCTCCAGATTTTTTAATGATCGCCATTCTAACTGGTGTGAGATGATATCTCAATGTGGTTTTGATTTGCATCTCTCTAATGACCAATGATGATGAGCACTTTTTCATATGTTTGTTGGCCTCATGTATGTCTTCTTTTGTAAAGTGTCTGTTCATATCCTTTGCCCATTTTTGAATGGGCTTGTTTGTTTTTTTTCTGTAAATCTGTTTGAGTTCTTTGTAAATTCTGGATATCAGCCCTTTGTCAGATGCGTAAACTGCAAAGATTTTTTCCCATTCTGATGGTTGTCGATTCACTCTAGTGACTGTTTCTTTTGCCGTGCAGAAGCTGTGGAGTTTGATTAGGTCCCATTTGTCTATTTTGGCTTTTGTTGCCAATGCTTTTGGTGTTTTGTTCATGAAGTCCTTGCCTACTCCTATGTCCTGAACGGTTTTGCCTAGATTTTCTTCTAGGGTTTTTATGGTGTCAGGTCTTACATTTAAGTCTTTAATCCATCTGGAGTTAATTTTAGTGTAAGGTGTCAGGAAGGGGTCCAGTTTCTGCTTTCTGCACATGGCTAGCCAGTTTTCCCAACACCATTTATTAAATAGGGAATCCTTTCCCCATTGCCTGTTTTTGTCTGGTTTATCAAAGATGATATGGTTGTAGATATGTTGTGTTGCCTCTGATGTTTCTGTTCTGTTCCATTGGTCTATATCTCTGTTTTGGTACCAGTACCATGCTGTTTTGATTACTGTAGCCTTGTAGTATAGTTTGAAGTCTGGTAGCGTGATGCCTCCCGCTGTGTTCTTTTTGCTTAGAATTGACTTGGCTATGCGGGCTCTTTTTTGGTTCCATATGAAATTCATGGTGGTTTTTTCCAGTTCTATGAAGAAATTCAATGGTAGTTTGATGGGGATAGCATTGAATGTGTAAATTACTTTGGGCAGTATAGCCATTTTCACAATATTGATTCTTCCTAACCACGAACATGGAACGTTTCTCCATCTGTTTGTGTCCTCTCTTATTTCGTTGAGCAGGTGTTTGTAGTTTTCCTTAAAGAGGTCCCTTACATTCCTCGTGAGTTGTATTCCTAGGTATTTTATTTTCTTTGTAGCGATTGTGAATGGCAGTTCGTTCTTAATTTGGTTCTCTTTAAGTCTGTTATTGGTGTATAGGAATGCTTGTGATTTTTGCACATTGATTTTATATCCTGAGACTTTGCTGAAGTTGCTTATCAGTTGCAGGAGCTTTTGGGCTGAGGTGATGGGGTCTTCTAGGTATACTATCATGTCGTCTGCAAATAGAGACAATTTGGCTTCCACCTTTCCTATTTGAATACCCTTTATTTCTTTTTCTTGCCTTATTGCTCTGGCTAGAACTTCCAGTACTATGTTGAATAGAAGTGGTGAGAGAGGGCATCCTTGTCTAGTGCCCGATTTCAAAGGGAATGCTTCCAGTTTTTGCCCATTAAGTATGATATTGGCTGTTGGTTTGTCGTAAATAGCTTTTATTACTTTGAGATATGTTCCATCAATACCAAGTTTATTGAGGGTTTTTAGCATAAAGGGCTGTTGAATTTTGTCAAATGCCTTCTCTGCGTCAATTGAGATAATCATGTGGTTTTTGTTTTTGCTTCTGTTTATGTGGTGAATTACATTTATAGACTTGCGTATGTTGAACCAGCCTTGCATGCCCGGGATGAATCCTACTTGATCATGATGGATAAGTTTTTTAATGTGCTGTTGCAATCGATTTGCCAGTATTTTATTGAAGATTTTTGCATCTATGTTCATCATGGATATTGGCCTGAAGTTTTCTTTTCTTGTTGAGTCTCTGCCAGGTTTTGGTATCAGGATGATGTTGGTCTCATAAAATGATTTGGGAAGGGTTCCCTCTTTTTGGATTATTTGGAATAGTTTCAGAAGGAATGGTACCAGATCCTCTTTGTGTGTCTGGTAGAATTCAGCTGTGAACCCATCTGGACCTGGGCTTTTTTTGTGTGGTAGGCTCTTAATTGCTGCCTCAACTTCTGACCTTGTTATTGGTCTATTCATAGTTTCAGCTTCCTCCTGGTTTAGGCTTGGGAGGACACAGGCATCCAGGAATTTATCCATTTCTTCCTGATTTACTAGTTTGTGTGCATAGAGTTGTTTGTAGTATTCTCTGATGATGGTTTGAATTTCTGTGGAATCTGTGGTGATTTCCCCTTTATCGTTTTTTATTGCATCTATTTGGTTGTTCTCTCTTTTCTTTTTTATCAGTCTGGCTAGTGGTCTGTCTATTTTGTTGATCTTTTCAAAAAACCAGCTCTTAGATTTGTTGATTTTTTGAAGGGTTTTTCTTGTCTCTATCTCCTTCAGTTCTGCTCTGATCTTAGTTATTTCTTGTCTTCGGCTAGGTTTTGAGCTTTTTTGATCTTGCTCCTCTAGCTCTTTCAATTTTGACGATAGGGTGTCAATTTTGGATCTCTCCACTTTTCTCATGTGGGCACTTATTGCTATATATTTTCCTCTACAGACTGCTTTAAATGTGTCCCAGAGATTCTGGTACGTTGTGTCTTCGTTCTCGTTGGTTTCAAAGAACTTCTTTATTTCTGCCTTCATTTCATTGTTTATCCAATCAACATTCAAGAGCCAGTTGTTCAGTTTCCATGAAGCTGTGCGGTTCTGAGTTATTTTCTGAATTCTGAGTTCCAACTTGATTGCACTATGGTCTGAGAGACTGTTTGTTATGATTTCCGTTGTTTTGCATTTGCTGAGGAGTGCTTTACTTCCAATTATGTGGTCAATTTTGGAGTAGGTGTGATGTGGTGCTGAGAAGAATGTATATTCTGTGGATTTGGGGTGGAGAGTTCTGTAAATGTCTATCAGGTTTGCTTGTTCCAGGTCTGAGTTCAAGTCCTGGATATCCTTGTTAATTTTCTGTCTGGTTGATCTGTCTGCTATTGACAGTGGAGTGTTAAAGTCTCCCACTATTATTGTGTGGGAGTCTAAGTCTCTTTGTAAGTCATTAAGAACTTGCCTTATATATCTGGGTGCTCCTACATTGGGTCCATATATATTTAGAATCGTTAGCTCTTCTTGTTGTATTGATCCTTTTACCATTATGTAGTGACCTTCTTTGTCCCTTTTGATCTTTGTTGCTTTAAAGTCTATTTTATCAGAGATGAGAATTGCAACTCCTGCTTTTTTTTGCTCTCCATTTGCTTGGTAAATCTTCCTCCATCCTTTTATTTTGAGCCTTTGTGTATCTTTGTGTGTGAGGTGGGTTTCCTGAATACAGCACACTGATGGGTTTTGGTTTTTTATCCAATTTGCCAGTCTGTGTCTTTTGATTGGTGCATTTAGCCCATTTACATTCAGGGTTAATATTGTTATGTGTGAATTTGATACTGCCATTTTGATGCTAGCTGGCTGTTTTGCCCATTGGTTCATGTACATTCTTCATTTTGTTGATGGTCTTTAGCATTTGGTATGCTTTTAGGATGGCTGGAACTGGTTGTTTCTTTCTATGTGTAGTGCCTCTTTCAGGAGCTCTTGTAAAGCTGGCCTAGTGGTGACAAAATCTCTGAGTACTTGCTTGTTCGTGAAGGATTTTATTTTTCCTTCACTTATGAAGCTCAGTTTGGCTGGATATGAAATTCTGGGTTGAAAGCTCTTTTCTTTAAGGATGTTGAATATTGGCCCCCACTCTCTTCTGGCTTGTAGAGTCTCTGCCGAGAGATCTGCTGTGAGTCTGATGGGCTTCCCTTTGTGGGTGACCTGACCTTTCTCTCTGGCTGCCCTAAGTATTTTCTCCTTCGTTTCAACCCTGGTGAATCTGACGATTATGTGCCTTGGGGTTGCTCTTCTTGCGGAGTATCTTTGTGGTGTTCTCTGTATTTCCTGGAGTTGAGTATTGACCTGTCTTGCTAGGTTGGGGAAATTTTCCTGGATAATATCCTGAAGAGTGTTTTCCAGCTTAGATTCATTCTCTTGATCACATTCTGGTACACCTATCAAACGTAGGTTGGGTCTCTTCACATAGTCCCACATTTCTTGGAGATTTTGTTCATTCCTTTTTGTGCTTTTTTCTTTAATCTTGGTTTCACGTTTTATTTCATTGAGTTGATCTTCAATTTCTGATATTCTTTCTTCTGCTTGGTCAATTCGGCTGTTGAAACTTGTGCATGCTTCACGAAGTTCTCGTGTTGTGTTTTTCAGCTCCTTCAATTCATTCATATTCCTCTCTAAGTTTTCCATTCTTGTTATCAATTCCTCGAATTTTTTTTCAAATCTTTTTTCAAGGTTCTTAGTTTCTTTGCACTGATTTAGAACATGTTCTTTTAGCTCAATGAAGTTTCTCATTATCCACTTTCTGAAGTCTGATTCCGTCATTTCGTCACACTCATTCTCCGTCCATCTTTGTTCCCTTGCTGGTGAGGAGTTTTGGTCCTCTGTAGGAGGTGAGGTGTTTTGGTTTCGGGTGTTTTCCTCCTTTTTGCGCTGGTTTTTTCCCATCTTTATGGATTTATCCGCCTGTCGTCTTTGTAGTTGCTGATTTTTCAATTGGGTCTCTGTGTGGATGCTGAGATTGTTGATGATGAAGTATTTCTGTTACTTAGTTTTTCTTCTAGTGGTCTAGCCCCTCTGCTGTATGAGTTCTGAGGTCCACTCCAGGCCCTGTTTGTCTGGAGTATACCTGTAGCAGCTGTGGAAGAGTGAGGGATGATACCAGTTTCTTCTTCTGCTGTCTTTGTTCCAGAATGATGCCCGCCAAATGTCAGTCTGATTAGTCCTTTTTTTGCGGTGACTCTTTGGATATACAGGGGTCAGGGAGCTGCTTAAGGAGACGGTTTGTGCTTTATAGTAGCTCCAGTGCTGAGCTGTGAGCTCCGTTGTTCATTCAGTGTTGTTGGGAGGTTGTTTATGTCTGCTGTAATAGAACTCATAAAACACCACCCTTTTATTTCCCCCCCTTATATGCACTGTTTCAGGGAGTTGGGGCTTTCTTTATGAGTATCTGTTGCACTGTCCTGCCCCACTAGGTGGCAGTCTATTCACTATTTGCCTGCCGGGGCTCTGACCCACTCGCGCGGTTCTGCCCTGTTGCTGCTGGGCTCCCTTCTGCTGTGGAGAGCTCCCGTCTCCTGGGAGTCTCTCTGTTATGGCAGGTTGCCTCGGCAACGGCAGGCTGCTTCGGCCCTGGGCGGTACTTCAATAGGGGCGGATTGTGTCAGCGGTGGTGGACGCCCCTCCCTCACCGGGCTGCACCGTCCTAGATGCCGGCAGCAAAACTCTCAGCGCCAAGCGTCTCCAGTCATTGCCCTGCTTGTCCCTGTGAGGGTGGGACTCACTGAGCCCGATTACCCAGCTCCCTGCCTCAGAGTCCGTCCTCTCTCTCTCTCCCTCCCTCTCCGCGAGCTTAAAGTTCGACTCTCTCACTGGCGCCCCAGGAGCCTGCCGATAGGGCACTGGGATCCGTGCGATCTCCCGTGCCGCTGCCCACTTCACCGGCTCATATCACGCTTCCCAGGAAACTCCCAGGAAACTCCTGGTCTGGCTCACTGTCCAAGTCCCGTTCAATCAGATGGACGCGCCAATCTGCCCTTCAAACTCTCAGATTGCTGGTTTAACAGGGCGCCCAGACCAGTGAGTTCCGTGCCGGGTCCTGCTGCGGCGCCGGCCGAAGCGGCGCCGGCCGAAGCGGCCGCGCCAGAGGGCTGCGTTAGCCGGTTTTACTTTACTAGCGTCCTGTGGGACTTTCAACGCTCTGTGGGCTAGAAAAGTCCATCCGAGAATGCGGCTAGGACTCACCCTCTGCGCCGTCACTGAGAGCTGCAATCCTGAGTCGCTTCTACGACGCCATCTTGCCGGGTCCTCTACTAATGCATTTTAAGTACTTATAGGAGTGCTTGGCACAACGTAGGGACTCAAGAAATATTTAAGGAGTAAAAATATACATCTCATATTTATGGAAATTTTAATTCAGAGGGTTATTCTTCAATTTATATTTTGTGGAACATGGATATTCTACTAAGGCCTCAGCATACTCTTTCAACAACTGCAGCTGGAAAGGGCAATCACTATCCTAGCTATTTTACAGAATAGTAAACTAATACACAGAGAGAAAATAATTCTCCCTTTATTTCACAAATTCATAAGTTTAGGATTTGAAAGACCTTACATATCATTTGGTTTTAATATACAGCATTTCCAACAAGCTGCTTATGCTTGAATTCTTTCAGTGCTGAAGAAAGCCCTGCCCCCTAAAACACTTTTATCTACCCTCTCACAGCTTCCTCATGGGTTTATGCTTTTATGTCTATCTATAGAGTCAACATTTATATGATTGACTGTCAGCATTTAGAAAAATAGACATATACTGTCTGAGATTTTCTTGTCCTGGTTAAACTCTGTGGCTCCTTCGGTCATTCTTCAAGAGACATGGTTTTGAGATTGCTTAATCACTTCTTCACTTGCTCATGCACATGTTTCAATTCGTCTTGTCTCTTCAATAATTGTACTTATGGCTTGAAAACAACTTCTACTTATGAGTTCCAATTAAGTTCCACATAATTTATCTACACTATTTTATTTAATCTTTTCAATAACTCATTTAAATTGCTTAGTGAAGACTCTTTGGTTGGAGAAACAAAAATCCATCCGAATTAGCTTAAACACAATAAACCCAGAGGGATTTAATCACATGGATTCTAAAACACAGTGGAAACTTTTGAAACATGGTAAGTCATCTGACTAAACGTGGTAAGTCTAGAGTTACATGGTGAAAGCTCTGATAAAGGAATAAAAGTATAAGGAGGCTTAAATGGCCCTGGCAGAATTTATACACTGGCAGCTATCATATTTGTTTTATAGAGAAACTGTCAAGGTTTTCTAGAGAAGTGAAATGCTTTCCTTGATCTACCTAGTCAGCCTGATCAAGACCTAATGCCTTGACTGACCTGTTTGCTAGCTGGTGGCTAATCAGTTTACCCTAGTAATGTACAAGTGAGGGCTTTTGTTCCTACACTGTCTGCAGTTATTTTCGTCCCCCTCTTTACTCTTTGAATCCTGATTTGCTTTCGATCCTTAAGGCAGTCGTGATCCTTAATTTTGCATGTCAACTTGACTGGGCTACAGGATCCCCAGATAGCTGGTAAAGCATTATTTCTGGGTGTGTCTATGAATGTTTCTAGAAAAGATTACGTTTTGAATCAGTAGACTGCATAAAGAATATCCACCCTCAATTGGATAGGCATCATCCAATCCACTGAGGGTCTAAATAGAACAAAGAGAAAACAGAGAAAGCAATTTTATTCACTCTTCTTGAGTTGGGACTGCTATATTTTCCTCACCTGGAATGTTAGAATTTCTAGTTCTCAGGGCTTTGAACTTGGACTGATTTATACCACCAGCTTTCCTGGTTCTCTAGCTTGCAGATGACAGACTGTGGGACTTCTTGGCCTTCATATTTGCATGTGCTCATTCCCATAATAAATATTTTATATCTCTATATATGACCCACTGGTTCTGTTTCTTAGGAGAACTCTGATTGATACAGTAGTCTATCACCTGACTCCTTTGAATGTAAATAATTTGCATAAGAAATTTTTAAGTGTCTCTGAATTACTCTTCAACAATAGTCTCTAGACTCTGAACAGATTGTTTGCACCTGTTTCATTATTTTTTCAACTCTCATCTCCTTTACTGTTTACTAATTTCTACCCTATAACTTCAGTTTACTCATGACATTGGTTTGCTACATTCCAAATCTACCTATAATTCTATTGGACTTTTCAACTCCACTATTTGATTATAGTTTCTCTGTGTGGTAGGCAGCCTTTAAAATAGTTCCCAATGATTCCTCCCTCCTGGTATCCATGCCCTGTGTAGTCCCCTCCCCTTAAGTGTGGACTGGTCATAGTGATTGACTTCAAACATATGGAATATGGCCAAAGAGGTTGGATATAAAATCCAAGATCAGGTTTAAAGAAAGGTTGTAAATATTTTCTTGTTTGTGCGCGCTCTCTCTCTCTCTCTCTCGCTCTCTCTGGCTCTTCTCACTTATTCACTCTGATGAAGGCAAGCTATCATGTTGGGATCTGTTTTATGGGAGAGACCCATGTATCAAGAAACCAAGGGTAGCCAGCCTCCTGCCAGCAGACAGTGAGAAACTGAGGTACTTAATCTAACAGCCTCTGAGGAACTCAATCCTGCCAAGACCACAGAAGTGACCTGCGTGTTGATGCTTTTTCAGTTGAGCCTGAGGATGCCTATAGCCACTGCTGAACAGCTTAATTGTAGTAATAGAGTCTGAAGGGATCATACCTAGATTCCTGACCTGCAGAAATGTGAAATAATAAATCTTGTTTTCAGCCACTATGCTTTTAGGTAATTTGTTATGCAGCTTAGATAACTTATATAACTCTGCACTCCATATTTTAGATAAAGTTATATAGACAATCTATTGGCTCAGTTCATTATATGGGTCAGCTGCCCACATTGGTCCACTCAATTATAAGTGATAAATGGAAAATTTAGCACATGGGTAAGGTGACTACTAATTTTATATTCTAAACTGGGACACTTCTGAGAATAAAAGCCGGCATGATTACTAATTTTGCCAAGATAATAAGGATAGACAGGATTCTTCTAAACAAGCAGGGAGACAGGGTCACCCCATTTATAAGACAATCACTTCTTGGGTATAGTAAATGGGCTGAATAAGACAGAAGAGAAAGTTGAATCTGGCAGACTAGTTGGTTTACCTGTTTGATTAATAGGTACTATATTTCCCATTCCATAACTGGAAAGCTGAGTGTAGGTTGTGTGCTAAGTGGCAGTAGATCTTATTTTACCTGGTAGACTTGAGATTCAAACTGAGATCTTTGTCAATCTGAGGTTAGTTTGTGCTTTCCACTTGGTAATTACATCTCTTCAGAGTCAAGTGTACTGCTCTGGTGTTCATAGAAAACCAGTGTAGAATTATCATCACCCTTAGTCTAGACTATTTTAGAAACACCTTAATTCAGTGGTTCTCGACTTTTGGTGGACATTAGAGTTAGCTGAGTAACTTTGAAAATGTCACTGGCTACACATCTTCTCAAATCTATCAAATCACAATGTGTTGTGGTGGGATTGACATCAGTATTTAGAAATTTAGTCAGGTAATTCCAGTGTGGAGCTAAACCTGAGATAGTGAGCTCAGGAGGCCACTCGCAAATGGGGAGTTGACCTGAGGAATTTGGACTGGAAAGGATAATAGAGACTTTATAAGGTCAAATTTTCTTGCATAACAATATCTCTTTTCCTCTGATATCCAAGAGAGACCTGTTAATCTGTATTTTAAGCAAGCGCACCCAGTAATTTTAATCAAGCAAGTTTGGGAACTGCTGGCCTAATTCAGTTTCAAACAGGCTTGTCATATCTAATTATCATAATAATGTGATATGATATTTTGGATATTTGTCTCCTACAACTCTCATGTTGAAATGTAATACCCAATGTTGAAGGTGGGACCTAGTGGTAGGTATTAGGATTGTGGGGGTGGATTCCTCATGAATGGCTTGATGCTGTCCTCATGGTACTTAGTGAGTCTCACTCTTAGTTACCACAGATCTGGTTGTTAAAAAGAGTCTGGCATCTCTCTCTCTCTCTCTCTCTCTCTCTCTCTCTCTCTCTCTCTCGCTCGCTCGCTCGCTCCTACACTTACCATGTGACATACCTGCTTCCTCTTGCCCTTCTGTCATGACTAGAAGCTTCCTGAGGCCTTACCAGAAGGAAATGCTGGCACTATGCTTTTCTATAGTCTGCAGAACCACAAGCAAAAATAAACGTCTTTTCTTTATAAATTACCCAGCCTCAGGTATTTCTTTAAAGAAATGAGAAACAGACTAATGCATAATGCCTTATATTTTATTAAAATATGATCACTTAGGCTTGACATTTAGGCTTCAGCATTAGTTTCTGATGCCCAGAAAGTTTCTGAAACATTTCTGAAAACATATAAATGGGTACTGGTCAGTATTTCTACTAGTGTGGACATCTTGACACTGGAATGAAAAATGGAGATCTAATGTTTCTTCAGGTATTGCATAAAATATCAGATGTTAACAAGTCTGCTCCCTTCCTGCTTTTTGTGTATCAGGAAGACTCGAGGATATCAAATATTTATATATAGTCTGTTCAATCATTTATCTTTCTATTGAAGGGAGAGATCTTCTTACTGTAAAGCTATTTAGTTCTTTTTCATTGAGAAAAAGAATAAAATGCTCTTTTAAAAAGCATACTGCTTTGTCTTTGAAAATGATTACATCCACAGCCTCTTTAATTTTAGGTCAGAGTAGATGTATTTCTGTAGCTGGTGAAAACAGGCATAGGCATATGATTTAAAACAGGAAGTAAAAAATACATTGTTCAATTAAAATACAGTGAAAAATTTTGGGAAGAAGGTAATTACCTGAGCTGGAACTTAGCCAGGACAACAGTTAATGCTCCTACCCATAAAGACAGAAAATGGAAAATGAGTAATTCTCCAGTCTAGTCCCAACCCCACTCTCGTCTCAGAATGTATTTCTTTTATTTTCTTCTTGCTATGTACAACTCAGGTGGGAGAGAAATTTATTACCAAATTTATAGAAAAAGATATATGGGTAGTTTGTACCTCACAATTCAAAAGCCCTAGAAGCTGACCAAAATCCCCAAACAGAAATTTCTCCTCGTCCAAGCATATTTAAGTGGTGTACAGTATGTGAACCGATAGCCATCAGTCAGGCATTCTGTGTTGGGACATCCACTGGGAACAAAAAGATATTATATGAAGGATTCATTGGAAACAGAATACCTGGTCTTATTATTCCACTGTTAAAGAAGTAGATATTATAAATATTTAATCATTATGGCAAGCATAGTAATTATGCACATCTGCAGTGAAACTTTGTCCCTCAAACTCTTATTTCAGTTTATTTTAAAATCATTACTCTAAAGCAAACTATTATAACTCTTGCCTTAAAACTTTCTGGAAGTTGATCAGCTTTTGTGTATATATATATATATAATTTTACATATACTTACATAAAAACAATAAAGAACTGGTTTCTATTTACTTGTTTCAAAAAGAAATGAGAACAGTTTTAAAATGGATTAGGTCATCAAATTGCTCCTTTTCATTTGTAGTTCAGTTTTATACTGTGAGTCAGTAATTCATTAATTTTGTAGTGAAGAGAATAGAAATGGCTATAGACTAAGTTCACCAAAATATTTACAGTGTGTCTGTGTGCTTAGAAGTGTACAAGATATCAAAACAATAGAGACATATTTGTAAATATATTTAATACTAAAGAACTATGTCCATTGCATCCCAAATGCTTAAAATGTAATAGAAAAATCTACAAATGCATAAAAAAGTAATTCTGCAAAACTATTTTATATGAAGCTTGGCTCCTGTTTTCAAATGCTTTTCTGAGGTGAGTTGTATGGACTATATGTATGTGAATTCTGAGGTGAGAGAGCTTGCTATGCAGTGGTAGGAGCTGTTTCTCTTCCTGGAGAAATGACAGTTTGAATCTGTGAAATGGGAAAATTTGGAAGAGGGAGAAGGAAGGACCTATTCTTTACTAACACAGAGGAATGAAGACCCAGGAGAAGTTTCATACACAGCCCCATTAACAAAGTTCAGGCCTTAGTCTTGGGCCCGTTTGCTGGTATATGTGCCAGGACCAATATGAATTGAGTGGGACTCTTCAATTTATTTTTCAGCATATTCAAAATATTGAATTTCTAACACATGGTCTATGTTTATCCTAGTATCAGACAAAAATCAACAAAACAACATTTTTTACTGCATTAACAACTTTTTCCTTATATTGCTAAGCTCGATACATTTTATTAAGCTACCAATGAGTTTCAAAACCTCTAATGAAATATAGCTTTTATGTGTAATTAATAACTTTAATACTAAAATTGTAGGATAAAGCATTGTTTTGCTAATTATAGAGGAATAAAGTCCTTAATGGTCATTACATTTGATTATGTTCCACATGAAGTTTCAACATTCATTAAAAACAGTAGCAATAGTAATAACACTACAGCTATTTAGAGTATTCTGTCAAAACCTACCGCATGCCTTATGTCTTTAAATGTGCAAGATTAAGTGGTTTCATAATTCTAAAATACATGAAAGCAATATATGACACTAACAAGCTATACTCTCTGCCTTTTCTCATAAGATTTTTGGGTCTACTGTTGAGTTAAAAAATGGGCAACATTTCAATGTTAAACACAATTAACTGGTTATTTTATACTTATATTTTTAGATATGTATTAGATTGAATACAAACTTGCTTGCAGGTACCATTGGCCTAATATAAGAGTGTTTTGGAGGAGACAGAACTTTTTTTTCTTTCCTACAAAATTACTAGGCTTGTGTGGCTCAATGCTTCATGAAGGCACAACAGAAGTAAGTTCCTTCTACCTTGTTACTCTCCTAAATAATGTATCTTAGATCTTCTTCTGTGTGCTGCCTTCATCCTTTTTTGATGGTAAGGATGGCTGTAGAAGCTCCAAGTCTCATAGTTTCATATCAGTGTTGGGGATTGACCAGGGAAAAGGTCAAAAGAGACCTCGGGAAAGTGGCAGCCGCCGTGAGCTTTCCTAGCTCCGTCTCATTCCCAGTCTCCTTTCCACCTGAGTACCAGAAGTCAGGAAAGGCAAGATGCTCTATGCTCATTGAGGCTGGGAAAAGGAGCATGGAAAATTGCACACTAGCTCTTAAAGTTCTGCATGGCTGTGACACACATTACTATTACTTATATATTGCTTGCCAGAGAAAGTTACATGGTACACTTCAAGGAAGAAAGGTGTAATCCTTACCATGTATTTAGGAGAAAAATCACTGGGATATTTATGAATAGTCCTAGTTATTTCCATAAAACAAAAAAACACTTATTAAATAAATAGTATCATTTTTGAACTTAAAATTTGAAAAGTGAATTGAAAAATTTTGTTTACAACATAACTGATTTACTAGTGAGAAAAACACAGTTGAAGAAACATTTCACTTCATAGAACTAGAAACCATAAAAATATGAGGCACTTGGAGAACAGATCCAAGACAGTTATTTATAAGTAAGAGTTTCACAAATAGAAACAGAAGCAGTCACAAAATTTATAATTATACAAGTAATGGGAGCTAGTTTCTTGGTCAAAAGAAAAAAAAATCTTAAGTTTACAGATTAAAATAGCTCACTTTATTTTCATGAAGAATTAATGTCAAAATGCAATGGTAGAAAAATAGAATGCCTCTCAACACACTGAAACATTTCTTGGTAAAATTTCTGAATATCCAGGAAGGCTAGACAAGGAGAACACAAACCAAAGGTAAGTAGGAATAATGATATTAATATTTGTAACTTTGAGGAGACAAGTATGAAAATAAGGCAGGGTGGCGTATTAACCAATGTAACAGAGACACATGAAAAAAGATTTAAGTCGTATATCATTATTGTAAATAATTTCTACGTTATATTTAGATTTAGAAAATTTCAGAAGCACTTTCATTAAAGAAGCTTATTATAATTACTGAACCTAGAAGAATTAGAGAACAAATTGATTTCTCGATTGCAAGAAGCTACACTAAAATTAGTAAATATAACAACTTCAGTTTTAATTTGAATATTGATGGTTTAGATTTAGAAGAACTTAAAAATATAACTGGAAGAATTAAGAAACATTAATGTAAGGGGCAGAGAAACTAATATCATCAAAGGTGAACATTGCCTATAAAACCACTGTACGCAGAGAATGGTGTTGTCATAGCAACAAAATGAAGATTAGTGGAAAAGAATAAAGTCTAGGAAAAAAAAAACTGTCTTAGTCTTCTAAGACTCAATGGGCATTTTAATTTGGAAGAAAAGGACTATTGTGATAGATAGCTAGTTTTAATTTAACACTCTTTTTCCCTTTCCGTATTAACAGAGTTTTACCTAGGCAGGATACATGATTCACTAGGTGAAGATTACATTTTTCAGACTCCTTTGCATTTAGGTATGACCATGTAACTAAGTTCTGACCAAAGGGTAACGGAAATAAGATGGAGGTGAGATGCTGGTATGTGCCATTTCTGAATTTTGTCCTCATTATGAGTGGGTATGTGCTTTCATGTTTCCTTTTTGTTTTTTGTTGTCTGGGAGCTGAATATTCAGAAATAGAAGCTATTTGATGAAGATGGCACAACTGCTCCCTCGTAGTTGAATTAAACTGAAAGTTTGCATCTTTGTTTGCATAGCTTAGCTTGTCCCTGAACTAGCACAGTGGTTAGTTTAATAAGTGGTGCAGTCTTTTTATCCAAAAGGTAAGTGAGATACATGTCTCATAAAACATAAAAATAAATTTCAGTTATATTTAAAATGTAAATATCCAATATAAACCAAAAAGCTGCAGAAAGTTTTGAGAATATTTGAATAGCCTTAAGAAGGTGAGGTAGAGAGGCTCTCCAGAGCCATTTAAGAAATCTACAAGTCATAAAGGTTTGTATTTTTGACTACATACACATTAAGCGCTTTGAAATAAAATAAAGGATAGCACAAATAAAATTTCAAAATTGTAAAATATATTAACAAATATTTAGGGAAAATTAATGTGTCTAAACTGCAAAAGCTTGTTCTTTAAAAAGATCATTAATTGATAAACCTCTACTCAGGCTAACCAAGAAAAAAGAGAAAGTGATTAATACCAGAAATGAAAAATGTCATGGCTGCTGATCTCATAGACATTGAAAGGATAATCGAAGAATATTATAAACAACTGTATATCCACACATTGAGAGCTTAGAGGAAATGGACCAATTCATTGAGAAACACAAACTACCATCTCATAGAAGGAGAAATATGTAATAAAAATAAGCCAATGTCAAAGCAATTGATTAAATATTTAATAACTTTTTGTATTAAGGTTCTCCAGAGAAAGAGAACCAATAGCGTGTGTGTGTGTGTGTGTGTGTGTGTGTGTGTGTGTGTGTGTGTGTACACTCTCTACATCTAAAGATATATATATAGAGAGAGAAATTGAGAAGTCTCAAGATCTGCAGTCAGTAAGCTGCAAACTCAGGAAAGCCAGTGGTATAAATTTCAGTCGAAAATCCTGCAGGCTCAAGCCTCAAGAGGAGCTGATGTTTTAATTCAAACTGAAGTCAGGAGAAAACAGATGTCCCTTCTCAATGCAGTCAGGCAGAAGTTCTTCCTTTCTTTTTTTTAATATTTTTATTTTTATTACATTTTAGGTTTTGTGGTACTTATTGATGGGAAGGTCAGCCTTTGATTCTACTCAGGTTTCCACTTATTGTATGAGGACCATTCACATTATGGAAGGCAATCTTCACCCATTCTACTAATTCAAATGTTAATATAATTCAAAATACCATCACAGGCACACTTAAAATATTTGGCTAATGCCTGGGCTTCCTGTGGGCCAGTCAAGTTAACACATAACCATTACATTTTCCATTAAAGAAAGCATCAGGCATAGATGGTGACATTTATGGAAGATATGTTAATTCTCCATAGTGTCTTATAAAAAAAAGAAGCAAAAGGAATAATTTCTAACTCAACTTAAGATGAGTACTACCCTAATATCAAAACCAGATAAAGGTATTACAAGAAAGAAAAACTACAGAAATCAATATCTTTCATGGATGTAAATGTAAAAATCGTCAACAGGATATTAGTAATTTAAATCCAGTGTTGTATAAAAAGACATAATGCTATGACCAAACAATATTTATTTTAGGTATACAAAACTGGTTCAATATTCACAAATCAATTAATGTCATCATTTATATAAATAGGCTAAAGAAGAAAAATCACATGATCATATTGATACATGTGGAAAAAGCATTGGACATGATCCAACATTCAGTCATAATAAAAACTTAGCAAACTAGGAATAGAGGGAAACTTCCTCACTTGATTAAAAAAAAAGAAAAAAAAAACTACAAAATGTTATAGTTAACATAATCAGTGGTGAAAACTAGATACTGTCCCCCTAAGATGGGAACAGGGCAAGGATGCTCCTGCTAATTATTTCTATTCAACAGTGTGCTAGAAATCCTAGCTAGTGCAGGAAGAAGAAAGTAAAAGAAAAGGTACAACAGATTTGGAAAAAACAAATAAAACCATTTTCATTCACAGGAGACATGCCTGTCTATGCAGAAAACCCAGAAGAATCAGCAACAAAAGACTTTTGGAACTAATGAGTGGTTATAGCAAAGTTGAAAAATAAAAGGTAATCATAGCAAAATCAATTAATATCTTACACAGCAGTGATGAAAATTGGAATTTGGAATAAAAACACAATATCATTACTATTAGCATTAGGAAAAGGAAAAGTTAGTTATACATTTAGCAAAATATGCAGAAAGTGTGTAGGAGGAACACTCATACAGAAAAAAAACTAATGAAAGAAATTAAAGATTCTCTTTGTAAATGGAAAGATACTGTATGTTCAGGTTTCCAGCTTGATCTGTAAGTTCAATAATATCCTAATCCGAATCTTAGCAAGTTATTTTGTGGATATTGACAAACCTATTCTAAAATTTAGGTGTAAAGGCAGAAATACCCAGAATAGCCAACACTGAAGAAGAACAAGGGGAGAGACTGGCAATTCTTGACTCCAAGGTGTGCTATAAAACTATAGTAATCAAGATGGTGTAGAATTGGCTAAATAATCAATAAATATGTCAGTGAAACGGAGCAGGGAGCCTAGAAATAGATCTGTGCAAATATAACCAACTGATTTTTCATGAAAGAGCAAAGGCAATTAAATTAAGAAAAAATGTGTTTTGAACTCACAGTGCTAGACCCATTGAGCATTCATATGCAAAATATGAATGTAGACACAGACTTTGTACCTTTCACAAAAGTTAACTAAAAATGTATCATAGAACTAAATATAAAATGCAAAAGTATAAAACTTCTAGAAAATAACAAAGGAAAAAAATCAAAGTGACCTTCAGTTGGATAATGTTTTTAGAGACAATACCAAAAGCATGATCTATAAAAGAAAAAAATTGATAATTGGGACTTTAGTAAAATTAAAATCTTCTGTCCTAAAAAGACATTAAGACAACAAAAATTATGCCACAGACTGCGAGCCAATATTTGCAAAGGATATCTGATAATGTTCTTGTATTCAAAATGTACAAAGAACTCTTGCAATTCAAAAATAAGAAAACAACTCAACTGAAAAATGGACAAAGTCTCAGACACACATTACTAAAAAAGATACACAGATGGCAAATAAGCATATGAAAATATGCTCTACATTACATGTCATTAAGGAATTGTAAATTAAAGCAATGCCATGACACTATACACCTGGGAAAGTAGATAAAACCAAAAATGGACAATACCAAATCCTGGTGAGAATGAAGAGCAACAGGAACTCTCATTAATTGCTGGTGAGAATGCAAACTAGTACACCCATTTTGGATGATAATTTGGCATTTTTTAGAAAAGTAAACATAATCTTACTATATGACCATTTACCCAATTGAGTTGAAAACATGTCCACAAAAATGTTTTTAGCAGCTTTATTCATAATCATCAAAGACTAGAAGTAACTAAGATCTCCTTTGGTAGGTGAATGCATAAACAATCTATAGTATATCTATACAGTAGAATATTATTCAATAATTTTACAAAAGTGCTATCAGCTATGAAAAAAGATGGAGGTAACTTAAATGCATACTGCTAAATGAAAGAAGCCAGTCTGAAAGTCTAAATACAATATAAGCCCAACGATAGGACATTCTGGGAAAGGCAAAATTTATAGAGACACTAAAAAGATCATTGGTTTCCAGGGATTCCAGGGGCAGAGGGAAGAGATGATTAGGTGAAGCAGAGGGGATTTTTGAAACAGCGAAATTATTCTATATGATACTGTAGTGATATATAGAAGATTGATATGGTATTCTGTATGATACTTTAATGGTGCCTATATAGAACATTATGCACTTGTAAAAACCCTTAAAGTTGTACAACATAGGGGGTATTATATTACGGTGAAACAATGTAAATTATAGACTTTTGTTAATAATCATATATTAATAGTTCATTCTTTGAACAAGTATACTCACTAATGTCAAATAATAAGAGGAATTGTGTGTGGGTTAAGGGGTGTACAAGAACTCTCTGTAGTGTTTGTTCAGTGTTTCAGTAAAACTAAAACTTTTGCACAAATGAAGTCTATTAAATAAAATATACTTTTGCACAAACCTTAAAAATTGTGCATATGCTTATACCCATATAACCACCGTACAAAACAAGATTTAAAAATTTCTCATCACTCTGATTTCCTGTTTGCCTTCCTCTCTTTTCACTCTTGAATTATTAGTTATGACTCACCATATTAGTTATGCCTATTCCTTTTTTTATGACTATTCTTGAATTTAATGTTAGTGAATCATACAGCATACTGTATTCTTTTAAGCTGGTCTCTCTCTCTCTCTCTCTCTCTCTCTCTCTCTCTCTCTCTCTCTCTCTCTCTCTCTGTGCATGTGTCTATGATAGGATTAACTTTTGGCAATAATTCCCAGTGTTTTATTCCATATAAAGTTTATAATCTACTTTTCCAGCTCCAGGAAAAAAACAAACTGATGGTAATATCATTAGAATTGAATTAAATTTATAGATTATCTTGGGATGAATGGATATATTTGTAATGTTGCTTATTCTTTATGACATGGTGAACGTTTCTACTTGTTAAAATCTCTTTTTTGGGTGTGTATTTCAGTTCTTATAATTTCTGTATCTGTATTTTTGTTTGTTACTATAGGTGGAATTTCTTTTCCTTTTTTCTTTTCTTTTCTTTTTTTTTTTTTTGAAACGGAGTTTCGCTGTTGTTACGCAGACTGGAGTGCAATGGCACGATCTCGGCTCACCGCAACCTCCGCCTTCTGGGTTCAAGCAATTCTCCTGCCTCAGCCTCCTGAGTAGCTGGGACTACAGGCACGCACCACCATGCCCAGCTATTTTTTTTTTTTTTTTTTTTTTTTGTATTCTTAGTAGAGACGGGGTTTCACCTTGTTGACCAGGATGGTCTTGATCTCTTGACCTCGTGATCCACCCGCCTCGGCCTCCCAAAGTGCTGGGATTATAGGTGTGAGCCACCGCGCCCAGCCGGAATTTCTATTATAAAGAAAAGGATATTAAGAATCCTTTTCTTTTTCTTACTTTAGTTACTTCTATTCAGTTACTGTTTTTATATAGGAATGCTACCTGTTTACCTGCTAGGTTTATATTCTTATACTTAATTTTCTTATTTTTATGACAATTTTTCTTTCTTTTTTTGAGAAAGAGTCTTACTCTGTCACCCAGGCTGGAGTGCAGTGGCCTGATCTTGGTTCACTGCAATATCTGCCTCGTGGGTTCAAACGATTCTCCTGCCTCAGTCTCCCGAATAGCTAAGATTACAGGCACACACCACTACACCCAGCTAATTTGTTTGTGTTTTTAGTAGAGACAGGGTTTCACCATGTTGGCCAGGCTGGTTTCAAACTCCTGATCAGAAGTGATCCACCTGCCTTGGCCTCACAAAGTGCTAGGATTACAGGCCTGAGCCACTGCACTCAGCCATAACTATTTTTCTGTTAATATTTTTGATAAAAGATTTCTAGATCTATAATAATTTCCCATAAATAGAAGTTTATGTGGTCCTTTAAAAATTCTTGAATTTAGTTGCTTTCACTTGTCAATTATTTTAGTTCAATGTTTGATTATAGTGAAGATAGTAAGAATCCTTTTCTTTTTCTCATTTTAGCAGGAATACTTCTGTTATTTTACCTAATGTCCAATAGTGTTGTGTGTGTGAGTGTGTGTTAGGAAAGTTAAGAAGTAACTTTCTATTTTATTGAATGCTTTTAACATGAAAGGATTGTGAATATTGTCAAGTGTCATAAGACCTGAAGAGATATTCATAATGCTTTTTCTTCTTAGATCTATTACAATGATGGCTTAAATTAATGGCTTTCTTAATATTGATTCTTTCTTGCACTCCTGAAATAAACCTCTCATGATCTTTATATATTAATTTTTAATATGATGTTGGATTCACTTGGCTAATATTTTAGATTTCTGCCCGAATATCTGTGGGAAAGAATGATCAATACTGTCCTTTTTTGTTTGATCATGTTTTTGTTCAAAGTCACATCAAATTTATCTCATAAAAATAAATTAAAAGTTTTTTTTTTGTTTTGTTTTGTTTTTTTTTGTTTTTTTGTTTTTGTTTTTTTTTTTTTTTTTTTTTTTTACTCTTGAACAACTCAAGCAGCAATGGAATTATCTAGTCATGAAAATTCTGGTAAAACGAATTGTGTCTCCCACTTTTTTCCTCTCTCTTTCAAGGGGTGTAGAGGATCTTTTATAACTTTTTTTATTCTCTACTAAAACCAATTATTGTAAATTAGGGATTCTAAAAACTATACATTTCCTACAGTTGAGGAAATAACTGGATATAAATCTAAGAGGCCTATTTCACTGATGGTGTTGCTTAGGTCTTCTCTACTCCTACCAATATCCTTCCCACTTTTTCTGTCTTCAAGTGAGAGAAGGGTGGTGTTTCTCATCTGTTTTTTAATATTTAATACCATTAAGACAAAAGTTTCTGCTCCATGAAAGTTGTTGCTTTCATTGGATTCAAAAATGTAATAATTATTGTATTTTCATGGTGAAGTATAGTCTTAGCTTCATAAAGTATCCTTTGTCATTTTTAACATTTTTTTATTTCTAAGTTTTATTGTGTTGGATAAAAAGATTTTAATTCTTGCTTTCTCTGTATTTGCATTATTATGCCTCTAGCTATCTTTCTGTCTTATGAGGTATACAATTAGATTTTGCTTTGTTAGTTTATAGGAACAACTTGCTTATTCTTTTAATAGGTGTATTATGTCAAGTTACATATATTGGAATGATCAACATGTTTGCTCTCAGTGCTATAATACTTTATTATGTTTTGGATATATAGCACACACACATATTTGTGTGTGCATGTGTCTACTCCCATTGTCTTGAAAGTCTGGATTCACTCTCACTTTCCTGTAACTAATGTAAGATGCAGACTTCAGTCCCACTGAAATGGTTCTCATTTGTGAAGGGTCTCAGGGTCCATAATATTTGTTCTACTCCACAGCTTTGATTCCTGGTACAGGATCATGGGTTTAAACACCCAGGCTCACTAATTTTCAAAAATCTATTTTCTCTTTTTTGTGATTCTTGTTTACAAGTAGATTGAATCTGCTCTCTATTTTAAATTTTTCTTATTACTTTATTCTCTTATCATTTTCTTTTGAAGTTTTAGAACATATTTGTGCTTTATTTGGCTAATTTAATTTTGTTCATTATTCAATATTTTGCTATTGTCTCATATTTTTTTAAGTTAGTTGATCCTTTCATCGTATTCATACTATCTTTAATGATCTCAATTTATTTTCTCTTCATAATTGCTGGCCTAATTTCTCAGATGCAGTGCTGCTTTGACTATTTTTGAAAACACTAGAAATTTTCTACATATTTCTCCCTTCTCTTCTTTTTTACCATTTATTTCAGAGAGATGGAATTTTCAAACAGGTCCTATACAGAACCACAGTGCTTATCTTTTGTAAGTATGGTGACTTGTTTCCATTTCTATGTCCTTAAAGGAACGGATCTGAACATTTATACATTTTCAGATTTGTGTAGCTGAGTACTTAAGAAATTATAATTTTTTTTTACTGATATTGAAGACCTCAGTGAGGCTTAAGAGAGTGCTTGTGCTTTCTAGAAAGAGCTGATATGTCATGGATGTATTTGAGCACTGTTGAAAATGATAAAAATGCATGCTCAATTCATCTCATTGGTGTATCAAAAGGAAACAGCTGCAGAAGCTGTCTGAAATCATAAGGTCTGACTACTTCTGTGCTTTTTAATCCATGACGTGTGAAGATTTGCACTGAGCCTTAATACTGTATCACTAGTTTCAGTCACATCTTGGCAAGTGCTTGGAAAAAGGGCAATATATGGACAGGAAGACATTTAAACATATATTTGTTTCTAAATGGCAGACAAAGAGCTGAATAAGGTGATGATGCCTCACTTATTTTCCAGTTCCCCTTTACTTCAGAATATGCAAGGATATGCTTAGAACAGTGAGCATACAACTTGTAAGCAGTGAGTTGAAACTCAATTTTTAAGTATGACTATTTGAACTCGCAAAGCTCAACTCAATATTAGTATTTCATAGAAGTTGATAAGAAGACTTTTCCATCTCCTTATAATTCAGAATAACAGCAGGAAAAAATCAAGTTTATAGGTGTTATATACTTCTGCTCGTTCAAAATAGCCATTATTTGTGGTTTAAAAATATAGAATAATATTCTAGTGAACAAGACTAGATATGAAAATTAAAGAGTAGATTTAAAAAATATCTTTTAACTCATCTGTATCTACCATTAGTCACATTTTAAACTAAATATTGCTTTTTTCTTTGATACCATTGTGTGTTCTGTTGATAGTGATGTTTGATATAAAACATATTTGTGTTTCCGTTATTTTCTAACTCAAAACATATATTGAGTAATATTCATCAGTTTTGCATATAATCCAGTTAATTGACCAATTAAAACATGCTGGCTTGCAGATAGGCCCTAACAGTCAGCATGCTTTCTTCCAGAGGTCTCTGTACATGCTATACCTTTTGCTCCCTCTTTAGACATAAACTTTCTGAGAAGCCCTTCTTGATCTCCACATTGGAGGAGGTGAGGTGGGGCTCTATGATTGACTTTTCTTTTTTTAAAAAATTTTTATTGCATTATAGGTTTTGGGGTACATATGCAGAACGTGCAAGGTAGTTGCATAGGTACACACATGGCAGTGCGCATTGCTGCCTTCCTCCCCCTCACCCACACTTGGCATTTATCCCCAGGCTATCCCTCCCCAGCCCCCCCCACTGTCCCTCCCCCATTCCCCCCAACAGACCCCAGTGTGTAGTAGACCCTCTCCCTGTGTCCATGTGTTCTCATTTTTCTCACCCGCCTATGAGTGAGAATATGCGGTATCTCCTTTTCTGTTCTTGTGTCAGTTTGCTGAGAATGATGTTCTCCAGATTCATCCATGTCCTTACAAAGGACAAAAACTCATCATTTTTGATTGCTGCATAATATTCCATGGTGTATATGTGCCACATTTTCCCAGTCCAGTCTATCATCGATGGGCATTTGGGTTGTTTCCAGATTGCTCATGCGCATGGCTGACAAGTGGGTATTGGCTGTCAGGTATGGCCTAGGAGTGTTGGTTCTTCTACATGTATGTCTCGTCACTGCTGCTTTGGCTTCCTTACATCAAGATAGCTGAAATTCAAGAGTGAGGGTCCAGATAGACAGGGAGTAGAAGCTTCCAGTTCCTTAAACCTTGGGCCTTAAAGCTAGCATAATCAGCATAATGTCACTTTTGCCACATTCTTCTGTAAGATGTGTTATAGAACCACAGATCTTTCCTTCACAGCCCCTTTCACAGTTTGTCATTACACACATATTTGCATGAGATTTTTCTTCATTTTTTGTCTCCCCATTTGATTATGTGAGGAGGGTTGGGGTCTTCTTTAATTTCTTTCACTACTATGTCTCAAACGTTTAAATTAATGACTAAAATATAAAGATGATTGGCGATTTTTTTTATAAATAAGTGGAATGCATTCAACATTTTGCTCATTTACTTGAGAGAGAAGACACATTTTTGTAGTATTTAATTCATGTTAGGTTCTGACTTTGGGCTGAATTGAGTAGTTCACTTTCTAGATTAAATACATCATTTAAAGTTAAATACACCATTTCATTTCAAATTTTCTATATACCACCGAGTTTTTCCTTCTAGGAGAATTTGTTTTTTCAAATTTTATATTAATGTTGACTTTATTGATAATAGAAATACAAATACAGTTAAGTACATAGAACTTATAATTTTAAAAGTATTTTTCTTGCATTACAACAATATATGCAATCAGTCAGATATTTTAGATGAGAGCTTTCAACTTTGGATAAAAATGGAAAAGCTGGGGATCTTTTAAAAAGTACTGGTGCAGCCTGAGTCCCATAACCAGATTCTGATTTAATTGGCCTGAAATGCATACTGAAAATTTGTATTAAAAGTCCATAAAGTTATAATAGTCAACCATCTTTGAGAACCACTGCTTTAACAAGTTCATCTAAATCTTCCCTTCTTGGGTATTAATGGGATTTGGTTATTTGTGTTTTTAAAAAACCCCTATAAGATTCTAATCACCACAGTAAGAATAACTGCTTTAGACAAGTATTATTTGCCTTTTATATTTATTTCATATCAAGTAATCCTTCATTTTATATCTTTCAGAAGACTTCTTTTGCAAATAATATATGCTTTAAAAATACCAACCTGTTTCTTATTATGTTTTATATTATTAATATTTGATGCTTAATAGATTTTTAGCACCATTGCTTATATTAAATATGAATGAAGTAGTTAATTACACTCTTAAAAGTATCTGTGTCTTTTCTTTGCAAATGTTATGACTACTTTGGTATATACTTACTGCACTGATGGGTTATGCAATATATGTAGAATAATTATTGCGACCATGACTTTATGTTGCTGGGCTCAGTGACTGAGATTATTGACCAATGAGTCAACTAGCAGGCCAGTTACACAAAGTAAATCATTGCACATATAAGGCAATTTGAAAGAGCAAACATCCCAAAAGATGAGAAATACATGCTACCATTTTTACAAGACTCGGGCCTGGAAGTTAGCACTTGCAGTTTATTCCACTGTTCAAATGATCAAAGGGCCCAGATTCAAGAAGAGGGTATATAGACCCTATCTTTCAATGGGAGGACTCTAAAAATAATTTGGGTTTATTTTAAAAATTGCCACAAGAGCACACTGAAAAAGTGCACAAAGTTAACATGTTCTTGTAATCTGGTGAATTAAGTAGTAAGATGGAGCCTCTAAAAGCAACTGTGATTTGTGTATTATAAAAAGGGCATCTTACACACATCAGGTTGCTGACAGTAGACAAATACACAGGACAAATACTAAATGAAGGTTGATACCAAAAGAAATGGGTGAAACACTGAAGTTGGTTTTTCTCTTGAAGGCATTTACAAAACTGAGTGAGTCTGTGTTTCATGGGGCTTAGAGGATAGGACATAAAAACACAAGGTAAGAAAAGGCAAACTAGTAATAACTAACCACTCTAAAGGATGTCAAAAAAAATCACCTGTTCTGAACATTGGAGCAGACTGGTGCTGTAAAAACTCATCCTGAGCATTAGCAAAAAAAAAAGCTGTTTTTATTCATATTTGGAGCATGAATACCAAGAATTGTGATAAATTGATAATGTTCTGAACACTTCAGTGTATAGGTAAAATATAACATTGTCATAAAACAGAGCAATATATATCAATTAAAAAAGAAAGATATAGCTTCTTCAACATGAAGGGGTGTATTGAGAGAAAGAAGCCAGTCACACCACTATACATCCTGTGTAATACAGTTTATGAATTTCAAAACTAGGCAGAACTAAAATATATTGTTTGGAGATGCATAATTGGGTGGAATAACTAGGAAAAAATTAGTAAATGAATCCCACAAAAATGACAGTAGTCTACATTCAAAGCCAGGTGAGAGAAGGTTAAAACCAATCAAGGCAAATTAAAAAAATGTAAATTATTGGTAGAAAACTATAATTCACTTCTTTCAGTTATTAATATAGCAAAGACAAGATTAATGCAATTAACTAGTTTCAGATTAAGAATGTAGTAGAACATTGTACCTAGAAGTAGTGGAATACATCTATTAAATTGCACAATGAGCATTATGAAAGTTTACCATTCACCAGGCCATAAAGTGCCAAAAGTTTGAATCATAAAGACCTTATCGGGAGGGAGGCAAGATGGCGTCGTAGAGGTGACTCAGGATTGCAGCTCTCGGTGAAGGCGCAGAGGGTGAGTCCTAGCCGCATTCTCGGATGTTCCTTTTATGCCCACAGAGCGTTGAAAGTCCCAGGTGTGGGAGAGACACGGGACGCTAGCAGCCGGCTAACGCAACCGGCTCCCGCCGCCTCTTCGGCCGGCGCCGCAGCGGGACCCGGCGCGGAACTCACTGGTCTGGGTGCCCTGTTAAACTGGCAATCTGAGATTTGGAAGGGCAGATTGGCATGTCCATCTGATTGAACAGGACTTGGACAATGAGCCAGACCAGGAGTTTCCTGGGAAGCGTGATCTGAGCCGGGGTAGTGGGCAGCGGCACGGGAGATCGCACGGATCCCAGTGCCCTATCGGCAGGCTCCTGGGGCGCCAGTGAGAGAGTCGACCTTTCAGCTTGGGGAGAGGAAGAGAGAGAGAGAGAGAGAGGACGGACTCTGAGGCAGGGAGCAGGGTGATCGGGCTCGGCGGGTCCCACGCTCACGGGGACAAGCAGGGCGGCGACTGGAGGCGCTTGGGGCTGAGAGTTTTGTTGCCGGCATTTAGGATGGTGCAGCCCGGTCAGGGAGGGGCGTCCACCATTCCTGACAAAGTGCACCCCCACTTAAGTACCGCCCAGGACTGACGCAGCCTGCCGTTGCCGAGGCAACCTGCCATAACAGAGAGAGTCCGCCGGGCCGCAACAGGGCGGACCCGCCTTAGGAGGTCAGAGCCCCGGCAGGCAAATAGTGAATAGACTGCCACCTAGTGGGGCAGGACAGTGCAACAGATACTCATAAAGAAAGCCCCAACTCCCTGAGAGAGAGCATCTAAGGGTGAAAAAAAAAAAAAAAAAAGAGTGGTGTTTTATGAGTTCTATTGCAGCAGACATAACCTCCCAACAACCCTGAATGAACAACGGAGCTCACAGCTCAGCACTGGAGCTCCTATAAAGCACAGACTGTCTCCTCAAGCAGCTCCCTGACCTCTGTATATCCAAGGAGTCACCCCAGAAAAGGACTAATCAGACTGACATTTGGCTGGCATCATTCTGGAACAAGGGCAGCAGAAAAAGAAACTGATATCATCCCTCACTGTTCTGCAGCTGCTGCAGGTATACCCCAGACAAGCAGGGCCTGGAGTGGACCTCAGCACTCATACAGCAGAGAGGATAGATCATTAGAGGGAAAACTAAGTAACAGAAATACTTCATCATCAACAATCTCAGTGTCCACACAGAGACCCAATTGAAAAATCAGCCACTACTAAGACAACAGGCGGATAAATCCATAAAGATGGGAAGAAACCAGCACAAAAAGGAGGAAAGCACCCGAAACCAAAACACCTCACCTCCAAAAAAGGACCAAAACTCCTCACCAGCAAGGGAACAAAGCTGGACGGAGAATGAATGTGACGAAATGACGGAATCAGACTTCAGAAAGTGGATAATGAGAAACTTCAGTGAGCTAAAGGAACATGTTCTAAACCAGTGCAAAGAAACTAAGAACCTTGAAAAAAGATTTGAAAAAAGATTCGAGGAATTGATAACGAGAATGGACAACTTAGAGAGGAATATGAATGAATTGAAGGAGCTGAAAAACTCAACACGAGAACTTCGCGAAGCATGCACAAGTATCAACAGCCGAATTGACCAAGCAGAAGAAAGAATATCAGAAGTTGAAGATCAACTCAATGAAATAAAACGAGAAACCAAGATTAAAGAAAAAAGCACAAAAAGGAATGAACAAAATCTCCAAGAAATGTGGGACTATGTGAAGAGACCCAACCTACGTTTGATAGGTGTACCAGAATGTGACGAAGAGAATGAATCCAAGCTGGAAAACACTCTTCAGGATATTATCCAGGAAAATTTCCCCAACCTAGCAAGACAGGTCAATACTCAACTCCAGGAAATACAGAGAACACCACAAAGATACTCTGCAAGAAGAGCAACCCCAAGGCACATAATCGTCAGATTCACCAGGGTTGAAACGAAGGAGAAAATACTAAGGGCAGCCAGAGAGAAAGGTCGGGTCACCCACAAAGGGAAGCCCATCAGACTCACAGCAGATCTCTCGGCAGAGACTCTACAAGCCAGAAGAGAGTGGGGGCCAATATTCAACATCCTTAAAGAAAAGAGCTTTCAACCCAGAATTTCATATCCAGCGAAACTGAGCTTCATAAGTGAAGGAAAAATAAAATCCTTCACGAACAAGCAAGTACTCAGAGATTTTGTCACCACTAGGCCTGCTTTACAAGAGCTCCTGAAAGAGGCACTACACATAGAAAGAAACAACCAGTTCCAGCCATCCTAAAAGCATACCAAATGCTAAAGACCATCAACAAAATGAAGAATGTACATGAACCAACGGGCAAAACAGCCAGCTAGCATCAAAATGGCAGTATCAAATTCACACATAACAATATTAACCCTGAATGTAAATGGGCTAAATGCACCAATCAAAAGACACAGACTGGCAAATTGGATAAAAAACCAAAACCCATCGGTGTGCTGTATCCAGGAAACCCACCTCACATGCAAAGATACACAAAGGCTCAAAATAAAGGGATGGAGGAAGATTTACCAAGCAAATGGAGAGCAAAAAAAAGCAGGAGTTGCAATTCTCATCTCTGATAAAATAGACTTTAAAGTAACAAAGATCAAAAGGGACAAAGAAGGTCATTACATAATGGTAAAAGGATCGATACAACAAGAAGAGATAACGATTCTAAATATATATGGACCCAATGTAGGAGCACCCAGATATATAAGGCAAGTTCTTAATGACTTACAAAGGGACTTAGACTCCCACACAATAATAGTGGGAGACTTTAACACTCCACTGTCAATAGCAGACAGATCAACCAGACAGAAAATTAACAAGGATATCCAGGACTTGAACTCAGACCTGGAACAAGCAAACCTGATAGACATTTACAGAACTCTCCACCCCAAATCCACAGAATATACATTCTTCTCAGCACCACATCACACCTACTCCAAAATTGACCACATAATTGGAAGTAAAGCACTCCTCAGCAAATGCAAAACAACGGAAATCATAACAAACAGTCTCTCAGACCATAGTGCAATCAAGTTGGAACTCAGAATCCAGAAAATAACTCAGAACCGCACAGCTTCATGGAAACTGAACAACTGGCTCTTGAATGTTGATTGGATAAACAATGAAATGAAGGCAGAAATAAAGAAGTTCTTTGAAACCAATGAGTATGAAGACACAACGTACCAGAATCTCTGGGACACATTTAAAGCAGTCTGTAGAGGAAAATATATAGCAATAAGTGCCCACATGAGAAGAGTGGAGAGATCCAAAATTGACACCCTATCGTCAAAATTGAAAGAGCTAGAGGAGCAAGATCAAAAAAGCTCAAAACCTAGCCGAAGACAAGAAATAACTAAGATCAGAGCAGAACTGAAGGAGATAGAGACAAGAAAAACCCTTCAAAAAATCAATAAATCTAAGAGCTGGTTTTTCGAAAAGATCAACAAAATAGACAGACCACTAGCCAGACTGATAAAAAAGAAGAGAGAGAACAACCAAATAGATGCAATAAAAAACGATAAAGGGGAAATCACCACAGATTCCACAGAAATTCAAACCATCATCAGAGAATACTACAAACAACTCTATGCACATAAACCAGTAAATCAGGAAGAAATGGATAAATTCCTGGATGCCTGTGTCCTCCCAAGCCTAAACCAGGAGGAAGCCGAAACTATGAATAGACCAATAACAAGGTCTGAAGTTGAGGCAGCAATTAAGAGCCTACCACACAAAAAAAGCCCAGGTCCAGATGGGTTCACAGCCGAATTCTACCAGACACACAAAGAGGATCTGGTACCATTCCTTCTGAAACTATTCCAAATAATACAAAAAGAGGGAACCCTTCCCAAATCATTTTATGAGACCAACATCATCCTGATACCAAAACCTGGCAGAGACTCAACAAGAAAAGAAAACTTCAGGCCAATATCCATGATGAACATAGATGCAAAAATCTTCAATAAAATACTGGCAAACCGATTGCAACAGCACATTAAAAAACTTATCCATCATGATCAAGTAGGATTTATCCCGGGGATGCAAGGCTGGTTCAACATACGCAAGTCTATAAATGTAATTCACCACATAAACAGAAGCAAAAACAAAAACCACATGATTATCTCAATTGATGCAGAGAAGGCATTTGACAAAATTCAACAGCCCTTTATGCTAAAAACCCTCAATAAACTTGGTATTGATGGAACATATCTCAAAGTAATAAAAGCTATTTATGACAAACCAACAGCCAATATCATACTTAATGGGCAAAAACTGGAAGCATTCCCTTTGAAATCTGGCACTAGACAAGGATGCCCTCTCTCACCACTTCTATTCAACATAGTACTGGAAGTTCTAGCCAGAGCAATCAGGCAAGAAAAAGAAATAAAGGGTATTCAAATAGGAAAGGTGGAAGCCAAATTGTCTCTATTTGCAGACGACATGATAGTATACCTAGAAGACCCCATCACCTCAGCCCAAAAGCTCCTGCAACTGATAAGCAACTTCAGCAAAGTCTCAGGATATAAAATCAATGTGCAAAAATCACAAGCATTCCTATACACCAATAACAGACTTAAAGAGAACCAAATCAAGAACGAACTGCCATTCACAATTGCTACAAAGAAAATAAAATACCTAGGAATACAACTCACTAGGAATGTAAGGGACCTCTTTAAGGAAAACTACAAACAACTGCTCAATGAAATAAGAGAGGACACAAACAGATGGAGAAACATTCCATGTTCGTGGTTAGGAAGAATCAATATCGTGAAAATGGCTATACTGCCCAAAGTAATTTACACAATCAATGCTATCCCCATCAAACTACCATTGAATTTCTTCACAGAACTGGAAAAAACCACCATGAATTTCATATGGAACCAAAAAAGAGCCCGCATAGCCAAGTCAATTCTAAGCAAAAAGAACACAGCGGGAGGCATCACGCTACCAGACTTCAAACTATACTACAAGGCTACAGTAATCAAAACAGCATGGTACTGGTACCAAAACAGAGATATAGACCAATGGAACAGAACAGAGGCATCGGAGGCAACACAACACATCTACAACCATATTATCTTTGATAAACCAGACAAAAACAGGCAATGGGGAAAGGATTCCCTATTTAATAAATGGTGTTGGGAAAACTGGCTAGCCATGTGCAGAAAGCAGAAATTGGACCCCTTCCTGACACCTTACACTAAAATTAACTCCAGATGGATTAAAGACTTAAACGTAAGACCCGACACCATAAAAACCCTAGAAGAAAATCTAGGCAAAACCATTCAGGACATAGGAGTAGGCAAGGACTTCATGAACAAAACTCCTAAAGCATTGGCAACAAAAGCCAAAATAGACAAATGGGACCTAATCAAACTCCACAGCTTCTGCACAGCAAAACAAACAGTCACTAGAGTGAATCGGCAACCATCAGAATGGGAAAAAATCTTTGCAGTTTACGCATCCGACAAAGGGCTGATATCCAGAATTTACAAAGAACTCAAACAGATTTACAGGAAAAAAACAAACAAGCCCATTCAAAAATGGGCAAAGGATATGAACAGAAACTTTACGAAAGCAGACATACATGAGGCCAGCAAACATATGAAAAAGTGCTCATCGTCATTGGTCATTAGAGAGATGCAAATCAAAACCACATTGAGATACCATCTCACACCAGTTAGAATGGCGATCATTAAAAAATCTGGAGACAGCAGATGCTGGAGAGGATGTGGAGAAATAGGAACACTCTTACACTGTTGGTGGGAGTGTAAATTAGTTCAACCATTGTGGAAGACAGTGTGGCGATTCCTCAGGGACCTAGAAATAGAAATTCCATTTGACCCAGCAATCCCATTACTGGGTATCTATCCAAAGGATTATAAATCGTTCTACTATAAGGACACATGCACACGAATGTTCATTGCAGCACTGTTTACAATAGCAAAGACCTGGAACCAACCCAAATGCCCAACGATGATAGACTGGACTGGGAAAATGTGGCACATATACACCATGGAATATTATGCAGCAATCAAAAATGATGAGTTTGTGTCCTTTGTAGGGACATGGATGAATCTGGAGAACATCATTCTCAGCAAACTGACACAAGAACAGAAAAAGAAATACCGCATATACTCGCTCATAGGTGGGTGAGAAAAATGAGAACATGTGGACACAGAGAGGCGGTCTACTATACACTGGGGACTGTTGGGGGGAATGGGGGAGGGACAGCAGGGGGGGGCTGGGGGGGATAGCCTGGGGATGAATACCAAGTGTGGGTGAAGGGGAGGAAAGCAGCAAAGCACACTGCCATGTGTGTACCTATGCAACTATCTTGCTCGTTCTGCACATGTACCCCCAAACCTATAATGCAATAAAAAAAAAAAAAAAATAAATAAAAAAAAAAATAAAATAAAATAAAATAAAATTTTACTGAAAAAAAAAAAAAAAAAAAAAAAAAAAAAAAAAGACCTTATCCTTGGACTTTCATGCAATTAAATTTAATATAAATAAAGTTTATTCAAAAATACACATATATTTGGAAATAAACACATGATGGGGAAAAAGAAATAATAGAAATCAGGAAATATTTAAAATCAACAATAATGAAAATACTATATATCGGATGATATATAGCTATAGCACAGCTAAAGAGGAAAATCTAGACTTATATACTCATAGTAGAAAAAGGAAAAGTAATTAATTAATTATCTATAGAAATTAGGAAAACATCAGAATAATGGCAATAAAAGTAGAAACAAGAAAAAGATAAAAGGCAGACATGAGTAAAATAGAAATGTGAAATAAAGATTATCATCAGCAAAGGCAAAACTTCATTTTTTTTTTGTATATTTCAGTAACTTTTGGGGTATAAGTGGTTTTTGGTTAACAGATAAATCATTTAGTGGTGAATTCTGAGGTATTAGTGCACCTGTTACCTGAGTAGTGTACATTGTACCTAATGTGTAGCTTTTTATCTCTGCTCTCATCCTACCTTCCCCCTTCTGACTGTCTAAAGTCCATTACTGCACTCTGTTTGCTTTTGAATACTCAGAGCTTGACTCCCACTTATAAGTGAAAACAGTTTTTGGTTTTCCACTCCTGTGTTACTTCGTTTAGAATAAAGGCCTCCAGCTCTATCCAAATTGCTACAAAACACATTATATTGTTTGTTTAAATGGCTGAGTAGTAGTCTATGATGTGTATGCGTGTGTGTGTGTGTGTATACACACACACATTTTCTTTATCCACTCATTAGTTGACAGACACTTAGGTTGGTTCCACATCTTTACAATTGTGAACTGTACTGCTGCAAACATACATGTTCCAGTGTCTTTTTCAAATAATAACTTCTTTTGCTTTGGGTAGATACCCAGTAGAGAGATTGCTGGACCCACTGGTAGATCTACTTTTAACTTTTTAAGGACTCTTTATACTGTTTTACATAGAGATTGTACTCATTTACATTTTTTTTAGAATCATAATATTTTAGGCAGGAATTTTTTTTTTAATTTTTAATTTTATTTTATCTTTTTTTTTTTAATTGCATTTTAGGTTTTGGGGTACATGTGAAGAACATGCAAGATAGTTGCATAGGTACACACGTGGCAGTGTGATTTGCTGCCTTCCTCCCCTTCACCTATGTCTGGCATTTCTCCCCATGCTATCTCTCCCCAACTCCCCACCCCCCGCTGTCCCTCCCCTTTTCCCCCCAACAGACCCCAGTATGTAGTGCTCCCCTCTCTGTGTCCATGTATTCTCATTGTTCAACACCCGCCTATGAGTGAGAATGTGCAATATTTCATTTTCTGTTCTTGTGTCAGTTTGCTGAGAATGATGGTCTCCAGGTTCATCCATGTTTATACAAAGGCCACGAACTCATCGTTTTTGATTGCTGCATAATATTTCATGGTGTATATGTGCCATATTTTCCCTGTCCAGTCTATCATCGATGGGCATTTGGGTTGATTCCAGGTCTTTGCTATTGTAAACAGTGCTGCAATGAACATTCGTGTGCATGTGTCCTTATATTAGAATGATTTATAATCCTTTGGATATATACCCAGTAATGGGATTGCTGGGTCAAATGGAATTTCTATTTCTAGGTCCTTGAGGAATCGCCACACTGTCTTCCACAGTGGTTGAACTAATTTACACTCCCACCAGCAGTGTAAGAGTGTTCCTATTTCTCCACATCCTCTCTAGCATCTGTTGTCTCCAAATTTTTTTAATGATCACCATTCTAACATGCATGAGATGGTATCTCAATGTAGTTTTGATTTGCATCTCTCTAATGACCAGTGATGATGAGCATTTTTTCATATGTTTGTTGGCCTCATGTATGTCTTCTTTTGTAAAGTGTCTGTTCATATCCTTTGCCCACTTTTGAATGGGCTTGTTTATTTTTTTCCTGTAAATCTGTTTTAGTTCTTTGTAAATTCTGGGTATCAGCCCTTTGTCAGATGGGTAAACTGCAAAGACTTTTTTCCCATTCTGTTCATTGCCAATTCACTCTAATGACTGTTTCTTTTGCCATGCAGAAGCTGTGGAGTTTGATTAGGTCCCATTTGTCTATTTTGCCTTTTGTTGCCAATGCTTTTGGTGTTTTGTTCATGAAGTCCTTGCCTACTCCTATGTCCTGAATGGTTTTGCTTAGATTTTCTTCTAGGGTTTCTATGGTGCCAGGTCTTATATTTAAGTCTTTAATCCATCTGGAGTTAATTTTAGTGTAAGGTGTCAGGAAGGGGTCCAGTTTCTGCTTTCTGCACATGGCTAGCCAGTTTTTGCAACACCATTTATTAAACAGGGAATGCTTTCCCCATTTCTTGTTTTTGTCAGGTTTATCAAAGATTGTATAGTTGTAGATATGTTGTGTTGTCTTCTGTGCCTATGTTCTGTTCCATTGGTCTATATCTCTGTTTTGGTACCAGTATCATGCCGTTTTGATGTTGTAGCCTTGTAGTATAATTTGAAGTCTGGTAGTGTGATGCCTCCCACTGTGTTCTTTTTGCTTAGAATTGACTTGGCTATACGGGCTCTCTTTTGGTTCCATATGAAGTTTAAGGTGTTTTTTTCCAGTTCTGTGAAGAAGGTCCTCAGTAGCTTGATGGGGATAGCATTGAATCTGTAAATTACTTTGGGCAGTATGGCTATTTTCACGATATTGATTCTTCCTAACCATGAACATGGAATGTTGTTTCTCCATCTGTTTATGTCCTCTCTTATTTTGTTGAACAGTGGTTTGTAGTTCTCCTTGAAGAGGTCCTTTACATTCCTTGTTAGTTGTATTCCTAGGTAGTTTATTCTCTTTGTAGCAATTGTGAATGGCAGTTCATTCTTGATTTGGCTCTCTTTAAGTCTGTTATTGGCGTACAGGACAGCTTGTGATTTTTGCACATTGATTTTGTATCCTGAGACTTTGCTGAAGTTGCTTATTAGTTTCAGGAGATTCTGGGCTGAGACGATGGGGTCTTCTAGATATACTATCATGTCATCTGCAAATAGAGACAATTTGGCTTCCTCCTTTCCTATTTGAATAACCTTTATTTCTTTTTCTTGCCTGATTGCTCTGGCTTGAACTTCCAGTACTATATCAAATAGGAGGTGAGAGAGGGCATCCTTGTCTAGTGCCAGATTTCAAAGGGAATGCTTCCAGTTTTTGCCCATTCAGTATGATATTGGCTGTTGGTTTGTCGTAAATAGCTGTTATTATTTTGAGATATGTTCCATCAATACCGAGTTTATTGAGGGTTTTTAGCATAAAGGGCTGTTGAATTTTGTCAAAGGCCTTCTCTGCATCAATTGAGATAATCTTGTGGTTTTTGTTTTTGGTTCTGTTTATGTGGTGAATTACGTTTATAGACTTGCGTATGTTGAAACAGCCTTGTATCTCTGGGATGAATCCTACTTGATCATGGTGGATAAGCTTTTTGATGTGCTGTTGCAATTCGCTTGCCAGTATTTTATTGAATATTTTTGCATCTATGTTCATCATGGATATTGGCCTGAAGTTTTCTTTTTTTGTTGAGTCTCTGCCGGGTTTTGGTATCAGGATGATGTTGGTCTCATAAAATGATTTGGGAAGGATTCTCTCGTTTTGGATTATCTGGAGTAGTTCCAGGAGGAAAGGTACCAGATCCTCTTTGTGTGTCTGGTAGAATTTGACTGTGAACCCATCTGGACCTGGGCTTTTTTTTGTGTGGTAGGCTCTTAATTGCTGCCTCAACTTAGATCTTGTTCTATTCATGGTTTCGACTTCTTCCTGGTTTAGGCTTGGTTTATCCATTTCTTTCAGGTTTACTAATTTATGTGTAGGGAGTTGTTTGTAATATTCTCTGATGATGGTTTGAATTTCTGTGGGATCTGTGGTGATTTCCCCTTTATTGTTTTTTATTGCATCTATTTGGTTATTCTCTCTTTTTTTTAATTAATCTGGCTAGTGATCTATTTTGTTGATCTTTTTGAAAAACCAGCTTCTGGATTTATTGATTTTTTGAAGGGTTTTTTTGTGTCTCTATCTCCTTCAGTTCTGCTCTGATCTTAGTTATTTTTTGTCTTCTGCTAGGTTTTGAGCTTTTTTGATCTTGCTCCTCTAGCACTTTCAATTTTGAGGATAGGATGTCGATTTTGGATCTCTCCACTCTTCTCTTGTGCGTACTTATTGCTATATATTTTCCTCCAGAGACCGCTTTAAATGTGTCCTAGAGATTCTGGTATGTTGTGTCTTCATTCTCATTGGTTTCGAAGAACTTCTTTATTTCTACCTTCATTTCATTGTTTATCCAGTCAACATTCAAGAGCCAATTGTTCAGTTTCCATGAAGCTGTGCAGTCCTGAGTTATTTTCTGAATTCTGAGTTCTAACTTGATTGCACTGTGGTCTCAGAGACTGTTTGTTATGATTTCAGTTGTTTTGCATTTGGTGAGGAGTGCTTTACTTCCAATTATGTGGTCAGTTTTAGAGTAGGTGTGATGTGGTGCTAAGAAGAATGTATATTCTGTGGATGTAAGGTGGAGAGTTCTGCAAATGTCTATCAAGTTTGTTTGTTCCAGGTCTGAGTTCAAGTCCTAAATGTCCTTGGTAATTTTCTGTCTGGTTGATCTGTCTAATATTGACAGTGGAGTGTTAAAGTCTCCCACTATTTTTGTGTGGGAGTCTAAGTCTCTTTGTAAGTCATTAAGAACTTGCCGGCCGGGCGCGGTGGCTCAAGCCAGTAATCCCAGCACTTAGGGAGGCCGAGGCGGGTGGATCATGAGGTCAAGATATTGAGACCATCTCGGTCAATATGGTGAAACCCGTCTCTACTAAAGATACAAAAAATTAGCTGGGCATTGTGGCGCGTGCCTGTAATCCCAGCTACTCAGGAGGCTGAGGTGGGAGAATTGCCTGAACCCAGGAGACGGAGGCTGCGGTGAGCCGAGATCGCGCCATTGCACTCCAGCCTGGGTAACAAGAGCGAAACTCCGTCTCAAAAAAAAAAAAAGAACTTGCCTTATGTATCTGGGTGCTCGTGTATTGGGTCTGTATATATTTAGGATCGTTAGCTCTTCTTGTTGTATCAATCCTTTTACTACTATGTAATGTCCTTTTTTGTCTTTTTTGATCTTTGTTGCTTTAAAGTCTCTTTAATCAGAGATGAGAATTGCAACTCCTGCTTTTTTTTTTGCTCTCCATTTGCTTGGTAAATCTTCCTCCATCCCTTTATTTTGAGCCTTTATATATCCTTGCATGTGAGATGGGTTTCCTGGATACAGCACACTCTTAATTGCTGCCTCAACTTCAGATCTTGTTATTGGTCTATTCATAGACCTCCTGGTTTAGACTTGGGAGGACACAGGTGTCCAGGAATTTATCCATTTCTTCCTGGTTTACTAGTTTATGTGCATAGAGTTGTTTGTAGTATTCTCTGATGATGGTTTGAATTTCTGTGGAATCTGTGGTGATTTCCCCTTTATCGTTTTTTATTGCATCTATTTGGTTGTTCTCTCTTTTCTTTTTTATCAGTCTGGCTAGTGGTCTATTTTGTTGATCTTTTCAAAAAACCAGCTCTTGCATTTATTGCTTTTTTGAAGGGTTTTTCTTGTCTCTATCTCCTTCAGTTCTGCTCTGATCTTTGTTATTTCTTGTCTTCTGCTAGGTTTTCAGTTTTTTTGATCTTGCTCCTCTAGCTCTTTCAATTTTGAAGATAGGGTGTCAATTTTGGATCTCTCCACTCTTCTCATGTGGGCACTTATTGCTATATATTTTCCTCTACAGACTGCTTTAAATGTGTCTTAGAGATTCTGGTATGTTGTGTCTTCATTCTCATTGGTTTCAAAGAACTTCTTTATTTCTGCCTTAATTTCATTGTTTATCCAATCAACATTCAAGAGCCAGTTGTTCAGTTTTCATGACGCTGTGCAGTTCTGAGTTATTTTCTGAATTCTGAGTTCTAACTTGATTGCACTATGGTCTGAGAGAATGTTTGTTACGATTTCAGTTGTTTTGCATTTGCTGAGGAGTGCTTTACTTCCAATTATGTGGTCAATTTTGGAGCAGGTGTGATGTGGTGCTGAGAAGAATGTATATTCTGTGGATTTGGGGTGGAGAGTCCTGTAAATGTCTATCAGGTTTGCTTGTTCCGGGTCTGAGTTCAAGCTCTGGATATCCTTATTAATTTTCTGTCTGGTTGATCTGTCTGATATTGACAGTGGAGTGTTAAAGTCTCCCACTATTATTGTGTGGGAGTCTAAGTCTCTTTGTAAGTCGTTAAGAACTTGCCTTATATATCTGGATGCTCCTGTATTGGGTCCATATATATTTAGGATCGTTTGCTCTTCCTGTTGTATTGATCCTTTTACCATTATGTAATGACCTTCTTTGTCTCTTTTGATCTTTGTTGCTTTAAAGTCTATTTTATCAGAGACGAGAATTGCAACTCCTGCTTTTTTTTGCTCTCCATTTGCTTGGTAAATCTTCCTCCATCCCTTTATTTTGAGCCTTTGTGTATCCTTGCATGTGAGATGGGTTTCCTGGATACAGCACACTGATGGGTTTTGGTTTTTTATCCAATTTGCCAGTCTGTGTCTTTTGATTGGTGCATTTAGCCCATTTACATTTAGGGTTAATATTGTTATGTGTGAATTTGATACTGCCATTTTGATGCTAGCTGGCTGATTTGCCCATTGGTTAATGCAGATTCTTCATTTTGTTGATGCTCTTTAGCATTTGGTATGTTTTTAGAATGGCTGGTACTGGTTGTTCCTTTCTATGTGTAGTGCCTCTTTCAGGAGCTCTTGTAAAGCAGGCCTGGTGGTGATAAAATCTCTAAGTACTTGCTTGTTGGCAAAAGATTTTATTCTTCCTTCACTTATGAAGCTCAGTTTGGCTGGATATGAAATTCTGGGTTGAAAGTTCTTTTCTTTAAGGATGTTGAATATTGGCCCCCACTCTCTTCCGGCTTATAGTGTTTCTGCTGAGAGATACGCTGTGAGTCTAATGGACTTTCCTTTGTGGGTAATCCTACCTTTGTCTCCAGCTGCCTTTAGCATTTTCTCCTTCATTTCAACCCTGGTGAATCTGATGATTATGTGCCTTGGGGTTGCGTTTTTTGAGGAATATCTTTGTGGTGTTCTCTGTATTTCTTGGATTTGAATATTGGCCTGCCTTGCTAGGTTGAGGAAGTTTTACCGGATAATATCATGAAGAGTATTTTCCAGCTTGGATTCATTCTCTTTGTCACATTCAGGTACACCTATTAAGTGCAGATTAGGTCTCTTCAGATAGTCCCACATTTCTTGGAGACTTTGTTCATTTATTTTTGCGCTTTTTTTTCTAATCTTACTTCTCATTTTATTTCATTAAGTTGATCATCGACCTCTGTTATCTTTTCTTCTGCTTGGTCAATTTGGCTGTTGAAACTTGTGCATGATTCGCGAAGTTCTCATGTTGTGTTTTTCAGCTCCATCAATTCTCTCATATTCCTCTCTAAATTGTCCATTCTTGTTATCATTTCATTAAATCTTTTTTTAAGGTTCTTAGTTTCTTTGCATTGAGTTAGAACATGTTCTTTTAGCTCATAGAAATTTCTCATTACCCACCTTCTGAAGTCTGATTCTGTCATTTCATCAACTCATTCTTCATCCAGCTTTGTTCCCTTGCTGATGAGGAGCTGTGATCCCTTGTAGAAGGAGAGGTGTTCTGGTTTTGGATGTTTTCCTCCTTTTTGCACTGGTTTCTTCCCATCTTTGTGGATTTATCCCCTGGTTGTCTGTGTAGTTGCTGATTTTCAGACTGGGTCTCTGAGTGGATGTCTAGATTGTTGATGAAGAAGTTATTTCTGTTTATTAGTTTTTCTTCTAACAGTCTGGCCCCTCTACTGTATGACTGCTGAGGTCCACTCCAGGCCCTGCTTGCCTGGGGGTCACCTACAGAACATTAAGGATTGCTACCAGTTTCTTCTTCTGCTGTCTTTGTCCCAGGATGATGCCTGCCAAATGTCAGTCTGATTAGTTCTTTGTGAGGTGACTCTTTGGATATACAGGGGTCAGGGAGCTGCTTGAGGAGACAGTCTGTTCTTTATTGGAGCTCAAGTGCTGAGCTGTGAGCTCCATTGTTCAATCAGAGATGCTAGGTGGGTACGTTTAAGTCTGCAGCAGCAGAACTCATAAACCCCCTTTTGTTCCCCAGGTGCTCTATCCCGGGGAGTTAGGGCTTTATTTATGAGTATCCATTATGCTACTGCCTTTTTCTTTTTTTCAGGGTTGCCCTGTCCAGCAAGGAGGCAGCCTAGTCACTGTCTGCCTGCAGAGACTTTGCTGAGCTGCTGTGGGCTCTGCCCTGCTGCTGTGGGCTCCACTTTGCTGCTGTGTGAACTTCCCTGCAGTCCTGTTTATATGGGTGTGGTTAGAACTGCCTGGGCAATGGTGCCCCACCTCTGTAACGGTGGAGTCTTCTGTTATGGTGGCTTGCCTCGGAAACAATGTGTTGCCTCAGAAATGGCAGGCTGCCTCAGCAATGGCGGACTACCTCCATAGGGGTGGAGTGCCTCAGTAATGGCAGACGCCCCTCTCCCACTGAGCTGTACCATCCTGGGTTTAGCTGTGCTTGCTGTGAAACTCTCAACCCCAAGCTTTTCCGATTGCTGTTTTTTTGTTTGTTTTTGTGGGGGTGGGACCTGCCGAGCCTGATCACTTTGCTCCCTGCCTCAGAGCCTTTTTTTTTTTTTTAAGTTGAATGGTTGACTCTCTCTCAGGTGTTCCAGTCACCTGCTGAAAGGGTGCTGGGATCTGTGTGATTTCCTGTGCTTCGACCCACTGTGCCGGCTGAAACAACGGTGCTACCCAGGAATCTCCTGGCCTGGCTCCCTGTTTCAGACCCATTTAATCAGATGAATGGGTGAATCTGCCTTCTCAGAGCTCCAATTGCCAGCTTAAAATGGCAACCAGACCAGTGTATTTTGTACGGAGAGCCACTGCACCAAGGCACCTGCTGAAACAGTCGCACTGTCCCAAACAGCCATGCTGGCGACCTGTGGGGCTCCTCTGCCTGGGAATCTCCTTGTCTGTGAGCAATAAAGATCTGTCTGGAAATGTGGCATCCACTCATCCTCTGCATTTTCACTAGGAGCTACAATCCTGAGCTGCTCCTAACGGGCCATCTTGGATCGAGCTCACTAATTTACATTTTCAGACTCTGTACACACATTTTCTTCTCAACACATCTATGCCAACATCTGTTTTTCACTTTGAATAATGGACCTTCTTGAAGGAATAAGGTGGTACTTCGTTGTGGTTTTAAATTGCATTTCCCTGATGATTGTGATATTGAGCATTTTCATGTACTGCCAAAAGAAATCTATGGATTTAGTGTAATTGCTGTCACAATACTAACATAAATTTTCACAGAACTAAAAAAATATATAATATTCATATGGAACCAAAACTTCATTATTTGAAGGCATTGTAAAATTGATAAACCTCTAGCAGCCTTAATGGAGAGAGAGAGTAAGAGAAGACAATTAATACAGAATTGAAAATGGTATTGATAATTATAGATGTAATAGATAATATATAATAAGATACTGAAGATAACTTTATGTCAAAAACGTCAAATGTAGATAAACTGCATATATTCTTTGAAAAATGCAATTTAACAAAAGCAACTCAGGAGAAGAAAATTACTGAATAGTTTTATGGTGATTAAAAAATAATTCACCTTAAATGGGACCCTGATCCACTCCCCTTCATGAGGTGGGTCCTCCCAGCCAGGTCCTTCCAGCCAGAGTTTCCAGCCACTGCCTGTGTCCTATGGGGTTGATGGTGTTCCAAATTTTCCCTGGGACCAACTGACTGAGGGGTGGATTAGGCCACCATTTTGGTTATTTTGGCTATGCAGCCAGTCCAGCCTGTGGGCCCTGGGAAGCCCAGACCAACAGGGGATGAAAGGACCCTGACAGAGCACAGTTGCTGTACCAGAAAGTAGCCAGACTGCTTCTTTAAGCAGGTCTCTGATTCTATTCCTCCTGACTGAATAAGACCTCACAACTGAGTCTCCAGCCACCTCCTACAGATATGTTCAATCTGCCAATGGTTCAATACTTTCCTGGGATGGAACTTCCAGGGGAAGGGTCAGGCTGTTTTACAGCCTTCACTTGTGATATCTCTAGTTATGGAAAGAATTGAGGCAGCTAAGGTCTGGAGTGGATGCCCAGCAAACTGCAGCAGCCCTACAGAAGAGTGGCCAGACTGTTAAAACCAAGCCAACAAATAAAAAACAACATCAACAAACAAAAAACAACATCAACCAAGAAAAACCATGAATACCCTATCCAAAGGTCAGTAGCCTCAAAGATCAAAGATAGATAAGCCCACAAAGATGAGAAAGAATCAACACAAAAACAGTGAAAATTCAAAAAGCCAGGGTGCCCCTTTTCCTCCAAATGACCACAACACTTCTCCAGCAAGGGCTAAGAACTGGGCTGAGGCTGAGATGGCTGAAATTACAGAAGTTGGCTTCATAATGTGGGTAATAATGAACTTTGCTGAGGTAAAGGAGCACATTGTAACCCAAAGAAAAGAAGTTAAGAATCATGATAAAACAATACAGGAGCTGACAGTCAAAATAGCCAGTTTAAAGAGGACCTGTTAGAGTTGAAAAACATCATAAGAACTTCACAATGCAATCACACATATTAATAGGAGAATAGACCAAGTAGAAGAAAGGATCTCAGAGCTGGAGGACTGGTTTTCTGCATTAAGACAGGCAGACAAGAATAGAGAAAAAAGAATGAAAATGAATGTACAAAACCTCTGAGAAATATGGGATTATATAAAGACACAGAATATATGACTGACTGGGGTACCTGAAAGTGATGGGATAATAGAACCAAGTTGGAAAACCCTTCAGGGTATCATCCAGGAGAATCTAGCAAGAGAGGTCACCATTCAAATTCAGGAAATGCAGAGAACCAACAGTAAGATATACACAAGATTATCACCAAGACACATAATCATCAGATTCTCCAAGGTTAAAATGAAAGAAAAAATATTAAGGGCTGTTAGAGAGAAAGGCCAGGTCACCTACAAAGGGAAGCCCATCGGAGCAACAGAAGACCTCTTAGCAGAAGCCCTACAAGCCAGAAGAGATTGGAGACCAATGCTCAACATTCTTAAAGAGAAGAATTTGCAACCCAGAATTTATATTCAGCCAAACTAAGCTGTATAAGTGAAGAAAAAGTAAAATCCTTTTCAGGTAAGCAAGTGCTGAGGGAATTTGTTACCATCAGGCTTACAAAAGAAGCACTAAATATGAAAAGAAAAAAACCATTACCAGTCACTACAAAAAGTACTTAAGTACACAGACCAGTGACACTATTAAGTACACAGACCAGTGATATTATGAAGCAATCACATAAACAAGTCTGCAAAATAACCAGCTAACATCATGAGAACAGGATCAAATTTACACATAACAATACTATTCTTAAATGTAAAAGGGCTAAATGCTCCAATAAAAAGACACAGAATGGCAAGCTAGATACTGAATCAAGACCCATGGTATGCTGTCTCCAAGAGACCCATCCCACATGCAAAGATACACATAGCTCAAATAAAGGGATGAAGGAAAATTTACAAAGCAAAAGGAAAACAGAAAAAAGAAGGGGTTGCAAAACTAGTTTCTGACAAAATGTACTTTAAACCAAAAAAGATTTTAAAAAAAAGACAAAGAAAGACATTACATAATGGTGAAGTGTTTGATTCAACAAGAAGAGCTAACTATCCTAAATATATATGCATTCAATACAGAAGCACCCAGATTCATGAAGCAAGTTGTTAGAGACCTTAACAGAGGCTTAAAATCCCACACAGTAATAGTAAGAGGCATTAACACCCCACTGGCAATATTAGATCATCAAGATAGAAAATTAAGAAAGATATTTCAGATCTCACCTCAGGACCTGAGTTCAGTTCTGGATCAAGTGAACCTGATGGATATCTACAGAACTCTCCACCCTGAAACAAAGGAATATAGATTTTTTTCTCATTGCTGCACAGCACTGACTCTAAAATTGATAACAAAATAAGAAGTAAGACATTTCTCAGCAAATACAGAAGAACTGAAATCTTAACAGTTTCACAGAACGAAGTGCAATAAAATTAGAACTCAAAATTAAGAAATTCACTCAAAACCACACAACTACAAAGAAATTGACCAACCTGTTCTTGAATGACTCTTGGGCAAATAATGAAATTAAGGCAGAAATCAAGAAGTTATTTGAAGCTAATGAAAACAAAGTGACACCATATTAGGATTAGGATCTCTGGGATATAGCTAAAGCAGTGTTAAGAGGGAAATTTATGGCACTAAATACCCACATCCAAAAGCTAGAAAGATCTCAAGTAAACAACCTAACATTATACCTACAAGAACCAGAGAACCAAGAGCAAATAAACCCCAAAGATAGCAGAAGACAAGAAATAACCAATATCAGAGTTGAAATGAAGGAAGTAGAAATTAAAAGAAAACCTTCAAAAATCAGTTATTTAAGGAGCTGCTTTAAGAAATGAATAAATTCTTGGATAAATACACCCTGCCAACACTAAACCAGTAAGAAATCTCTGAATAAACCAATAATGAGTTCTGAATTTGAGGAAATAACGAATAGCTTAACAGACACAAAAAGCCCAGGACCAGATGGATTCACAGCTGAATTTTACCAGAGATATAAAGAACAACAGGTATCCACCCTACTGAAACTATTTCAAACAGTTGAAAAGGAGCAACTTCTCCCTAACTCATTCTGTGAGGTAAGCATCATTCTGATACTAAAACCTGGCAGAGTTACAATATATAAAGAAAACTTCAGGCCAATATTCTTGATGAATATTGATGCAAAAATCCTCAACAAAACACTGGCAATCCAAATCCAGTAGCACTTCAAATAGCTTATCCACCACAATCAAGTTGGCTTCATCCCCAGATGCAAGGTTGGTTTAGCATACATAAACCAGTAAGCATAATTTATCAAGTAACAGAACTAAAGACAAAACCACATTATTATCTCAATAGACACAGAAAAAGCCTTTGGAAAAAACTCAACATCCCATCATGTTGAAAACTCTCAATAAACTAGGTATTGAAGGAACATACCTCAAAATAATAAAAGCTATTTGTAACAAACCCACAGTCAATATCATACTGAATGAACAAAAGCTGGAGGTATTTGCTTTGAAAAATTGGCATAAGACAAGTTTGTCCTCTCTCACCACTCCTGTTCATCATAGTATTGAAAGTTCTGGCTGGGGCAATCAGGCAAGAGAAAGAAATAAAGTTATTCCATCAGGGAGAGAGGAAGTCAAATTGTCTTTTTTTGTAGATGACATGATCCTATATCTAGAAAATCCCATTGTCTCAGCCAAAAAGCATATTAAGCTGATAAGCAACTTTAGTAAAGTCTTAGAATACAAAGTCAATGTGCAAAAATTGGTAGCATTCCTACACACCAATAACAGGCAAGCTGAGAGCCAAATCAAGAAGGAACTTCTGTTCACAATGGATGCAAAAATAATAAAATACCCAGTTATGCAGCTAACAAAGGAAGTGAAGGACCTCTTTAAGGATAACTACAAAGCTCTCCTTGAATAAATCAGAGGTGACACAAACAAATGGAGAAACATTCAACACTCACGGATAGGAAGAATCAATTGTGCAAATGGCCATTTAATGCTATTCACATTAAACTACCATTGACATTCTTCACAGAATTAGAAACAAAAACTATTTTAAAATTCATATGGACCCAAGAAAGAGCCCAAATAGCCAAGACAATTCTAAGCAGAAAGAACAAAGCTGAAGGCATCACACTACCTGACTTCAAACTATACTTCAAGGCTACAGTAACCAAAGCAGCATGATACTGGTACAAGAACAGACACATGGACCAATAGAACAGAATAGAGAATGCAGAAATAAGGCTGCACCCATAGAACCATTTGATTTTTGGCAAACCTGACAAAAACAAACAATGTGTAAAGGATTTCCTATTTAATAAAAATTATGCTGGGTGAACTGACTAGCCATATGCAGAAAACTGAAACTGGACCTTTTCTGACACTGTATACAAAAATCAACTCATGATGGATTTAAGACTTAAATGTAAAACCCACAATTATAAAAACTCTAGAAGAAAATTTGGGTAATACCACTCAAGACATAGGCATAGGCAAAGATTTTATGACAAAGATGCCAAAATCAATTGCAACAAAAGGAAAAATTAACAAATGAGATCTAATTAAACTAAAGAACTTCTGCACAGCAAAAGAAACTTTCATCAGAGTGAAGAGATAACCTGCAGAATGGGAGAAACGTTTTGCCATCTACTCATCTGGAAAAGGCCTAATATTCAGCATCTACAGGAACTTAAATTTACACGAAAAAAAAAATCACACAACCTCATTAAAAAAGTAGACAAGGAACATGAACAAACCCTTTCCAAAAGAAGACATACATACAGCCAACAAACATATGAAAAAAGCCCAACATTACTGATCATTAAAGAAATACAACTTAAAACCATGAGATACCATTTTACATCAATCAAAATGACTATTATTAAAAAGTCAGAAGACAACAGATGCTGGTGAGGTTGTGGAGAAAAATGAATGCTTTTATCCTATTGGTGGGAGTGTAAATTAGTTCAACCATTGTGGAAGACAGTGTGGCAATTTTTTTAAGACCTGGAGATAGAAACACCGTTTGACCCAACAATGCCATTCCTGGGTATATATCCAAATGAATATAAATAATTCTATTATAAATACACATGCACGTGTATGTTCATTGCAACACTATTCACAATAACAAAGACATTGAATTAACCTAAATGCCCATCAATAATAGAATGGATAAAGAAAATGTGGTACATATACATGATATAATATTATGCAGTTGTAATAAGGGATGAGATAATTTTTTTTTTTTTCAGGGATATGAGTGGAGCTTGAAGCCATTATCCTCAGCTAACAAAAGAACAGAAAACCAAATACAGCATATTCACACTTATAAGTGGGAACTGAATGATGAGAACGTACAGATGCATGGAAGGGAAAAAGACACACTGGGGCCTGTCAGAGCATGGAGGGTGGGAGGAGGGAGAGCATCAGGAATCAGGAAGACTAGCTAATGGATACTGGGTGATATATGGTCTGTGTGGCTAATCACCATAGTGCATGTTTAACTATTTAACAAAACTGCACATATACCCCTGCAGATAAATTTTTGAAATAAAAAAAATATATTTTTAGTAAATATCAATAAATATTAAAAATATTTATTAAAAGTATTGATTATTTATTTATTATTTATTTTGTTTTATTGCATTTTAGATTTTGGGGTACATGTGCAGAACATGCAAGATAGTTGCATAGGTACACACGTGTCAGTGTGATTTGCTGTCTTCCTCCACTTCACCCACATCTGGCATTTCTCCCCATGCCATCCCTCCCCAGCTCCCCCACTGCTGTCCCTCCCCTATTCCCCCCAATAGACCCCAGTGTGTAGTGCTCCCCGCCCTGTGTCCATGAGTTCTCATTGTTCATCACCCACCTATGAGTGAGAATATGCGGTATTTCATTTTCTGTTCTTGTGTCAGTTTGCTGAGAATGATGTTCTCCAGATTCATCCATGTCCCTACAAAGGACATGAACTCATCATTTTTAATGTCTGTGTAATATTCCCTGGTGTATATGTGCCACATTTTTCCAGTCCTGTCTATCATCGATGGGCATTTGGGTTGGTTCCAGGTCTTTGCTATTGTAAACATTGCTGCAATCAACATTCGTGTGCATGTGTCCTTATAGTAGAATGATTTATAGTCCTTTGGATATATACCCAGTAATAGGATTGCTGGGTCAAATGGAATTTCTATTTCTAGGTCCTTGAGGAATCGCCACAGTGTCTTCCACAATGATTGAACTAATTTACACTCCCACCAGCAGTGTAAAAGTGTTCCTATTTCTCCACATCCTCTCCAGCATCTGTTGTCTCCAGATTTTTTAATGATTGCCATTCTAACTGGTGTGAGATGGTATCTCAAGGTAGTTTTGATTTGTATTTCTCTGATGACCAGTGATGATAAGCATGTTTTCATATGTTTGTTGGCCTCATGTATGTCTTCTTTTGTAAAGTGTCTGTTCATATCCTGTGCCCATTTTTGAATGGGCTTGTTTTTTTCCTGTAAATCTGTTTGAGTTCTTTGTAAATTCTGGATGTCAGCCCTTTGTCAGATGCAGAAACTGCAAAAATTTTTTCCCATTCTGTTGGTTGCTGATTGACACTAGTGACTGTTTCTTTTGCCATGCAGAAGCTGTGGAGTTTGATTAGGTTCCATTTGTCTACTTTGGCTTTTGTTGCCAATGCTTTTGGTGTTTTGGTCATGAAGTCCTTTCCTACTCCTATGTCCTGAATGGTTTTGCTTAGATTTTCTTGTAGGGTTTCTATGGTGCCAGGTCTTATGTTTAAGTCTTTAATCTATCTGGAGTTAATTTTAGTGTAAGGTGTCAAGAAGGGGTGCAGTTTCTCCTTTCTGCACATGGCTAGCCAGTTTTTGCAACATCATTTATTAAACAGGGAATGCTTTTCCCATTTCTTGTTTTTGTCAGGTTTATCAAAGATTGTATGGTTGTACATATGTTGTGTTGCCTCCAATGCCTCTGTTCTGTTCCATTGGTCTATATCTCTGTTTTGGTACCAGTACCATGCTGTTTTGATTACCGTAGCCTTGTAGTATAGTTTGAAGTCTGGTAGTGTGATGCCTCCTGCTGTGTTCTTTTTCTTAGAATTGATTTGGCTATGCAGGCTCTCTTTTGTTTCCATATGAAGTTTAAGGTGGTTTGCTTGTTGCAGGTCTGAGTTCAAGTCCTGGATGTCCTTGTTAATTTCCTGTCTGGTTGATCTGTCTAGTATTGATAGTGGAGTGTTAAAGTCTCCCACTATTATTGTGTGGGAGCCTAAGTCTCTTTGTAAGTCATTAAGAACTTGCCTTATGTATCTGGGTGCTCCTATATTGGATCCATATATATCTAGGTTCATTAGCTCTTCTTGTTGTATCGATCCTTTTACCATTATGTAATGACCTTCTTTGTCTCTTTTGATCTTTGTTGCTTTAAAGTCTAATTAATCAGAGACAAGAATTGCAACTCCTGCTTTTTTTTTTTTTTTTTTTGCTCTCCATTTGCTTGGTAAACCTTCCTCCATCCCTTTATTTTGAGCCTTTGTGTATCCTTGCATGTGAGATGGGTTTCCTGGATACAGCACACCGATGGGTTTTGGCTTTTTATCCAATTTGCCAGTCTGTGTCTTTTGATTGTGCATTTAGCCCATTTACATGTAGGGTTAATATTGTTATGTTTGAATTTTATACAGCCATTTTGATGCTAGCTGACTGTTTTGCCCATTAGTTGATGCATATTCTTCATTTTCTTCATGCTCTTTAGTTTTTGGTATGTTTTTGGAATAGCTGGCACCGGTTGTTCCTTTCTATGTGTAGTGCCTCTTTCAGGAGCTCTTCTAGAGCAGGCCTGGTGGTGACAAAATCTCTGAGTACTTGCTTGTTTGCAAAGGATTTTATTTTTTCTTCACATATGAAGCTCAGTTTGGCTGGATATGAAATTCTGGGTTGAAAGTTCTTTTCTTTAATGATGTTGAATATTGGCCCCCACTCTCTTCTGGCTTGTAGGGTTTCTGCTGAGAGATATGCTGTGAGTCTGATGGTCTTCCCTTTGTGGGTGACCTGACCTTTCTCTCTGGCTGCCCTTAGCATTTTCTTCTTCATTTCAACCCTGGTGAATCGGACAATTATGTGCCTTGGGGTCACTCTACTTGTGGAATATCTTTGTGGTGTTCTCTGTATTTCCTGGACTTGAATATTGGCCTGCCTTGCTAGGTTGGGGAAATTTTCCTGGATAATATCCTAAACAGTATTTTCCAGCTTGGATTCATTCTCTTTGTCACATTCAGGTACACCTGTCAAACGTAGATTAGGTCTTTTCACATAGTCCCACATTTCTTGGAGACTTTGTTCATTCTTTTTTGCACTTTTTTTCTCTAATCTTGGCCTCTCATTTTATTTCATTCAGGTGACTTTCGACTTCTGATATCCTTTCTTCTGCTTGGTCAATTCGGCTGTTGAAACTTGTGCATGCTTCACAAAGTTCTCGTGTTGTTTTTCAACTTCTTCAATTCATTCCTATTCCTCTCTAAGTTGTCCGTTCTTGTTATTATTTCCTCAAATCTTTTTTCAAGGTTCTTAGTTTCTTTGCATTGATTTAGAACATGTTCTTTTAGCTCATGGAAGTTTCTCATTACCCCTCTTCTGAAATGTGATTCTGTCATTTCATCACACTCATTCTCCATCCAGCTTTGTTCTCTTGCTGGTGAGGAGTTTTGGTCCTTTTTAGGAGGCAAGGCGTCTTGGTTTCGGGTGCTTTTCTTTCTTTTGTGCTGGTTTCTTCCCATCTTTGTGGATTTATCCACCTGTCGTCTGAGTGGTTGCTGATTTTCCAATTGAGTCTCTGAATGGACATCCAGATTGTTGATGATGAAGTATTTCTGTTTCTCAGTTTTCCTTCTAACAGTCTGGCCCCACTGCTGTAGAGCTGCTGAGGTCCACTCCAGGCCCTGCTTGCCTGGGGAACTCCTGTAGCAGCTGCAGAACCATGAGGGTTGCTACCGGATTCTTCTTCTGCTATCTTTGTCCCTGAATGATGCCTGCCAAATGTCAGTCTGATCAGTCCTTTGTGAGGTAACTCTTTGGATATATGGGGGTCAGGGATCTGCTTGAGGAGACTTTCTATACTTTATACTTGAGGAGACAGTCTGTACTTTATAGGAGCTCAAGTGCTGAGCTGTGAGCTCTGTTGTTCATTCAGGACTGGTAGGTAGGTATGTTTAAGTCTGCTGCAGCAGAACTCATAAAGCCCCCTTTTTTTCCTCAGGTGCTCTGTCCCGGGGAGTTAGGGCTCCATTTGTGAGTATCTGTTGCACTGTCCTGCCCAGCAAGGAGGCAGTCTAATCACTGCTTGCCTGCAGTGGTTATGCTGAGCTGCTGTGGTCGCCGTCCTGTTGCCATGGGCTCTGCCCTGCTGCCATGGGCTCCACCCCACTGTTGTGGGCTCCACCCCACTGTTGTGGGCTCCGTCCTGCTGCTGTGGGCTCTGCCCTGCTGCTGTGGGCTCTGCCCTGCTGCCGTGTATAATTTCCTGTTTTCCTGTTTATATGGGTGTGGTTAGAGCTGCTGTGGTGATGATGGCCCACCTCTGTATTGGTGGACTCTCTCTGTTATGGCGGGTTGCCCCAGCAATGGCAGGCTGCGTCAGCAATGGCAGTGTAGCTTTGTAGGGGTCAAGTGCCTTGGTAATGGCAGATGCCCCTCCCACTCTGAGCTGCACTGTTCTGGGTTCTGCTGTGTTTGCCGTGAAACTCTCAGCCCTGAGCATTTCCAATTGCTGTTTTGTTTGTTTTTGTGGGGGTGGAACCCGCTGAGCCTGATCACCTGGCTCCCTGCCTCAGAGCCCCCTATTTTTTTTTAAGTTGGACGGTTGACTCTCTCCCAGGTTTTCCAGTCGCCTGCTGAAAGGGCACCAGGATCTGTGTGATTTCCCATGCAGTGACCCACTGCGCTGGCTGGAATCACATTGCTGCCCGGGAATCTCCTGGCCTGGCTTTCTGTTTAAGTCCCATTTAATCAGATGAATATGCTAATCTGCCTTCTGAAATCTCCAATTGCTGGTTTAACAGGGCAACCAAACCAGTGTATTTTTTACGGAGTGCCGCTGTGCTGCGGCCCCGGCCCAAACAGCCGTGCCAGCCCAACTATCTGTGCTGGTGGCCCATGCAGCTCCTACACCTGGGAATCTCCTGGTCTGTGGGTAATAAAGATCCAGCTGGAAATGTGGTGTCCACTCACCATTTGCGGATTCACTGGGAGCTGCAATCCTGAGTTGGTCCTACAGCGCCATCTTCTCTCTCTTCCTGTTGATTATGTATTTATTTTTAATAAATACTTTTAAAAATTAAAAATTTTTATTAAAAATATTTATCATGTATTTTTAATAAATAAATACATGATAAATATTTTTAATATTTTATTTATTTCTAATAAATATATAAATATTTTAAATAAAAATTAAAAAAAATATTCATTTAATATTTATTAAAAATAAATACATAAGAAATACTTTTAATAAACACTTATGTATTTATTAAAATATGTACCTTATTAATATTTAATAAATTTAAAAATACATATTTTAATAAAATAAAATATTTTTTATTTCAAGCTTTTAACTTCAGGGGTACATGTGCAGGATGTACAAGTAAACATATTTTCACAGAAACAAGTAAAATAATTTCTAGTCACTAGATTATTATTGTGTACCCAACCATTTAATGGAAAAATAATATTAAATACAAAATAGTCAAGAATATTTTATGCAATATGGACAGAAAAGAACCTTTCCTCATTTTATGTGTCTACAATGACTTTGATACTAAAAAATAAAAAGGGTAGTAGAAAGAAAAGTGCTAAGATGCATTTTTGTTGCAAAAATTTTAAACAACGTATTAATAAATCAAAGCCAGAATTATGTAAAAAATAGCATAAACATATTGGAAACATCCTGTAATGCAACTTTTGTTTAGCATTTAACAATCAATCAATATAATTAATTACATCAGCAGATTAAAGGAGAACCCCATATAATCATTCAGGAAAGGCAGAAGTGTTTGTAAAAATTCAAGGTTCATTTATGATAAAAATTTGTAGTAAATTAGTAATATACTAAAACAAAATTCTCTAGCAAGCATCATAATTAAGTGTGAAACTTTGAAAATGTTCTCTTTTATATCAGGAATAAGACAAAGATGACCATGACCATTTTTCAAAATTGTACCTAAACCTCTGGCAGACTCTGTTAGAATAATAAGCCAAAAAAAGAAATAAAATAGGTAGTAATTAGAAAAATTTAAAAATTCTTATTTTCATGATATGATTGTGTATGTTAAACATTACTATGAACATATCAATACAAATACATTATAAAATAATCACAGAATTTAGCAACCCTTTGGCTAAAGAACATCAATATCTACAAATCAGTCACACTTATGTACGTACCAAAACATGTAATCACAATAACAATACAAAGAACATAAAGTATGTGAGAACAACTTAAGAGAAGCTTTGCATGCTCTTAATGGAAAAATAATAAAATATTTTGAAAATATTTTTAAAGTGCCCAATGATGGAGATATATATCATGTTCATTGATTAGAAGTTTCAGTTTGTAATAATAGATTCAAGTAATTCTAATAAAAACTTTAACAAGCCTGTGTGTATGTATGATTTGATCAAGTCATTTGAAAAAGTATATGGATGAGCAAAAAATAAAGAACAAGCAATTAATCAGGATATAGAACCAAGTGAGGAGACTTGCCTTTTCGCATATCAAGAATTTATTACTACAGTAATTAATACAGTAATTCAATGGTGAAGAAATAGACAAATAAGATAGTAAAATGAGAGAGAGCATAGAAACAAAAAAGCAGAAAAAAAAAAAGCAGAAACAAGATTTCTGCAAACCAGTGGGGAAAACTTGATTAAAAGAAGTTAGAACACATAATCGTCTATTTGGAATAAAAAATGGAGTTGGAATTCTACCTCATATCATGTACTAAAAAATAATCTCTATGTCTTAAAGATCTAGATATAAAAGTTAAACTATGAACTTTTATAAATAATATATAATAATATTTTTTAAATAATATAGATGAATATTTTTATCAAGGTAAAGAAAATTTTCTTAAACACATGTACACACACTCACACCCCCCCGCCACACACACACACGCAATAAGCAGAGATCATATAAGAAAAAGCTTGATAAATTTAAAGACACAAAAATAAAACTTGTGTTTATTAATACCTTAGTGATAAGACAATTTACAAAATAAAAGACATTATTTTCAACAAAAATGTTTGCTAGAGGATTGGTCTTAAGAATATATAAAGTACTCAAGAAATCAGTAAGAGACAGACAAATAATCTACTAAAAATAGGCAAAAACCTTAAGCAAACACTTTATAGAAGGAGAAACCTAAATGGCATCTATCAACAATGCCAAGTTTGCAAGAAGCATAGTCTTAAGCAGAAGCAAGAAGAATATACATGGAGTGATTAAATTAACACAGACTTAAAACATGCAAAACTAAACAACACAAATGTATGATAAACCTAAGTTCAGAGTAGCAGTTTCATCGAAGATGATGAAATGAAAATGAATGGCTTTAGGAAGAAATACATAAGAGCCTTCAATATAGTAATTTTTTCTTTCTTAACCTGGTTGGCATATACATGCTCACTTATAAATATTTTATAAATTTTATTTGAGATCTTTTCAACATTTAATACTTTTTTTTAAATAAAAGGGGTTTCTAGGTGAACTACAAATATACATTTGAAAGGCTTTACAAGTGAGTGTTTTGCCTAATAAGAGAATTGCTTCAATGTTAGAGGAACCATAATAATCTTAGTATTTTTACATCTGGTTTTATGTATATTCACCTACCAAAAAAAGCAAAAAACAAAAAATACTGTTTCCTCCACTCAAAAAAAGATATTTTGGAGTTCTAACTCCCAGCACCTCAGAGTGTGAACATATTTGGATATAAGTTTATTACAGATGTAATTAATTATGATAAAGTCATGCTTTTGTAGGGTGGACTCCTAATTTAATATTTTACTTGAGTTTGACGAGAAATTAAGATAACTTTATCAGCCTCTAGAATACAATAGATGTAACAATAATGCATGTTTAAAAAACATTGAGTCAGAACGTTTTTGGGTAGGTATTCATATGTATAAAATTCAAAAGAGTACAGTATATAAAGTCTTCCATCCCCATTAATTGCTTATGTATCTTTCCAGAGATACTTATGCATATATTAGCACATCCGCATACCATCATTAAGACACCTCACTGTTTGACACAAAGCCTATTATGCACTGTGTTTTCTATTTATCCTATTCTACCTAACACTGAATCCTGGAGATCTTTTCATATCAATCCATGAATATTTCTTCCTACTCATACTTCTATGGCTACATGGGTGTCTAACAATTTTCTAACTAGTGACACTTAGATATTTAGATACTTTCAATATTTTAAAGCTGCTTTTTATAAAGGAATGGAAACTTTCAGGTAAGGATGACTGAGCAAACCATCATCACAGATTTAAGCCTTTCTAACATATAGTGAATACAAAGTGGTAAAATGTTAACGCTACAAACTTTGAAAAATGAAGGCCAAAGGAAAGAGACAGAAGATTCTATATCAAAACAGCTCCTAATTCTGCTGTCACTCTAATCCTCATGCCAGAGAATAGAAGGTGAGCTGACAAAATCCTGGTATTTTTCACTAAGAATGCTAACTGTGACTGTGATAGAGAGTGTGAAAAGTAAAAATGAAGCCCTTGAGAATAGCATCTCAAAGAACTAACAATGGTCTCTAGAAAAAAATTTGCCAGTGAGGCAAAGATTTTCAGAGCAGGAGATAACCCTGGCCATATGGATTGTGCTCCTTAAAGGACCTAAAAAAAATTCCAGTGGTAAAATAGAGGCCGTTATTTTTTTTAGAAGTGGTGCTTTTATTTTCTGGTCTTTCTTCCCATTTCAACACAACAAACTCTCACAATGCAGATTAATGGATAGAAAACATGATCCTGTCCTGAAACTGTAGTTTTGATAAAATATGACAGTAAACAGATTTCACCCTCACTACGTCAGAGAAAATTAACATTCATATTAGAAATCCATTTGCTACCAAGAGCAAGCCTTTAAAAAATAGCCAGCAACTAAATAAACATTGCAAAACAGTGGGTAAAAGGAATGCAGCAATGCAAGACAAATGACGTACCCAGTAGGGAAAATATATTGTCCAAGAAAGAGAATAAAACTTTCCAAGTAGGTTTTGAGCTGTAAAGAACTTAATAAAAATACAAAATCAATAAAACAACACGTCGTAGACAAGGTACTAAACAAGAATAAAATGAAAAGGAAATTTCAGTGCTAATAAAACAAATCAAGTTCAAAATATCAACACTTATAACTCTAATAAATAAATTAGAAACAAGAAAAGTCAGGGAAGAGAGAGTAAAATATTGAATTTCTGTCCTGGGGAAAAAAAAGGATAATACACTCAATGAAGAAAAGTAAACAAAAATTTTTTAAAATTACAGAAGATTGACAGATTTGGAGGCCACAGATGATGTAGTATAAAAGCAATTGCTATTCTTGGAGGAGAGAATTTAGTTAATGGAAGAGAAAAACCATTAAGAGCTATACAAGGAGGAAATACTCCCAAATTAAGACAAATATTAAAACATAACCTAGGTAAATTATAAACTTCAAAAAAGAAAGACTTCTCTAGATGGCAGGAAAAAAAATCCTGTCTCCTGCAATGAGTGGAAAGTAGGAAATCATAAATATCACATATTTCTTCACAACAGTCTTCAATATCATCTGAGAAGTATATAAAATTCTGAGGGAAAAACAAAAATAATCTAAGAATATATTTCTGGTCAAGCTATTTATAGTAAAAGTAACCCCTGACAGACGTTCTTAGGAAAGAAAGAATTCAGGGACTATAACTCCTATGATATTTTCTTGAAATAACTACTTATTGATGTAGTTGAAGTAATCAATAAGTAAATCAAAGAATCAGGAATAAAACAAATTTTAATTGAGTGTAGTAGGCAGAATTCTAACATGGCCCTCGATATTCTCATTACTAGGTTTGTATGGTTTATGTAATCTCTTCCCCTTGAGTGTGCGTGTGACTATTAAATGAGATCGGATATCTCTTTCTAATTAGGTTACTAATGAGTTGGCCTTGAGTTAATCAAAAGAGAGATTAACTAAGTGGGCCTGACTTAATCAGAAGGATCCTTTAAAGAATATGTAATTTCAGAGAGATGTTCTGCTGAGCTGAAAGAAAGAAACATGTTAGGATCTGCCTATGGAAAGGAGTGCCTGGTTCCTGGGCAACCACTAGCAGGATAATAAGGAGAGAGAGTCTTTTGTGATACTCTGAACCCAAACCTCACTGGACTCCTGACCCATGGAAAATACCAGATAATAAATATCTGATGTGTTCTACAATCATAAGAAATTGAATTTTGCCAATAATAGTTGAGCTTGGAAGAGTACTTAGCCAGGCAGACCTGGATTTCAGTCTTGTGAGACTCTGAACCCCACATTGGACTCCTGACCCATGCAAAATATCAGATAATAAATGCCTGCTGTTTCAAGCTACTAAATATGTGTTAATTTGTTACATGCAATAAAAATCTAAAATAGTGAGCTTTTAAGTATTAAATAAAGATGAAACAACTTGAGGAAATTGGATTAAAAATACATCAGTATTAAAAATTTGAGAAAGGAAAATTATATAGTTAACTAAAAACGTTGGAGTAAAGGTAACAGATCACAAAGGAATAATTTTATTTTTCAGACGGTATTTAAACTGTCTATAATAAAAAATTGTGGCTAAAACATAGTGACTACAAATTCTTAATATTTACATAATGTTATCTTTAGTATAAGCAGGATTTCCGGGAGCTAGTACTTTTATGGTTCTCAGAGATGAACAGATCCTGTCTATTAATCTTTTAAATTACATTAATTTATCTATCTGATTGTTTGCATAGATAAATCTGTAATGAAGTCCTCAGGAATGAATATGAGAGGTTACATACGTAATTCCAAGCAGTGACATTTTATGTAATTTTAGCTCTATTTTTTTATTGCTTGATATTTTTTAATAATAAAGATATTAATTTCTCTAAAGTAATTATTCTAACATTAAAAGCATTATATATAAAGAGAATGAAGTTAAAGAAGAGGAAATAACATTGAGAATATTATTAACCTCGTTTTGCAGGTGAGAAACTTAGATTCAATAGGATTGAGAAATGTGCCCAAGATTATATAGCAAGTAAGTAGCCAATGATCTGTCACCAGAACTCAGGCTCTATTACATGTTGATACAGTGTATGAAGTGAATAAGAGGAATAAACAGATGCTTTTCTCATTAAAGGAAGATGCAGGAAGCTGCCAACTAGTGATCTCTTTCACAAAAATTTATGAATATTTATCATGTTCTCTCAGGTATAATATAAATAATTATTTTAAGGGAAGGAATAATTTCTGGCTAGTATACTGGACAAATTTAAATACAAATTCTTTATGTGCATTGTTTATAATGATTCCATTGATTTCTTTTTCTATGACAGTGATGCAAAAATACCATACCAAACATATATTTGAAGAATTCATGAATTTTTACACAAATAATTTACTTAATTTTGAACTGGGCAAATATTTATTTTGTTTCTCTTTGGTGTTATCAAATAAAGTTAATATATACAGGTGATATTTTAACCACATGGGTTTGAACTGTGTGGGTCCACTTACATGCAGATTTATGAGTATATATATTCATTTAGTAAAATATTTTTGGGGATTTCTGGCAATTTGAAAAATTTTGCAGATGAACTGTGTACCATAGAAATATTGAAAAAATTCAAAAGTTAGGTATGTCATGAATTCATATGATATATATAAAAATTAGTCTGTTTCATCATATTCTACCATAACATATGTACAAATCTATTATGAAAACTTAAAATTCATCAACACTTAAGCATACAGACACATGGAGCTATTCACAGTCAAGAGAAATATAAACAAACATAACGATGCAGGCTTTGTAGCTCACGCCTGTAATCCCAACACTTTGGGAGGCCAATGAGGGCAGATCACTTGAGGTCAGGAGTTCAAGACTAGTCTGGGCAACATGGTAAAACCCTTCTCTTAAAAAAAAAAGTACAAAAATTAGCCGGGCATGGTGCACACTTGTAATTCCAGCTACTCAGAAGGGTGAGGCAGGAGAATCGCTTTAACCTTGGTGGCAGAAGTTGTAGTGAGCTGAGATTACACCACTGCACTCAAACCTTGGTGACAGAGGTAGACTCTGTCTCCAAAAAAACCCCAAAAAGTTATAATTGCATAAGTTAACTATAGTACATACTGTACTGCTGCAGTAATTTTGCAACCTCCTGTTGCAATTGCAGTGAGCTCAGGCCTTGCAAATATCAGCGTAAAATGCAGTGGGACACAAATCATTTCCATTTGGAAGTTCTTCTCTCCAGTATTGCAGTAAAGTTATCTCTCACTGTTCTTGCATATTTTTCATTTTATTTATTGTAATATTTAGTGAATAATACCATGACACCCATACAAAGCACCACTATACTGAAGTTCTCCCAGGTAGCAGTAAAGAGTCAAAAGTAGGCTATTAGTTAAGTTTTGGGGGTTTTGGGGGAGTCAAAGGTTATAAGTGTATTTTTGACTGTGTGAGGGTTGTTGAACCCCTGCATTTTTCAAGGGTCAACTGTAATTTTCTAGTCACATTCATTGACTCAAAAAATACATACTAGGAATGTAAAGTGTCATATTCTGTTCTAGAATCTAGGAATACAATGGTGAACAAATCCACTATTGTTCCTCCACTCCTGAAATTTAAATTCTATTGGAGGAGACAAGCAACACGAGGAAGCAAACAAAATAAATGCTGTTTGTAATCCATTTCTATGAGTTCAGTAATAAGTTACTGAGTAGAATTAGAGTGAAAAAAACTTTCTTTAGAAACGATGGTTAGGAAAAACATTTATTAGAAAGTTTTATTTAAGCTAAATCCCAAAGCATGAGAAGTTAGTTACACGAAGGGAGTGGATCAAGTGTGGGTTGAATATCCTGTTGCAAAGAAAATAGAATGTGTTGAGCTCTTTTGGTGTTTGAGATCTGAGAGAATGCCAATGTGGCTAGAATCTAGTGAAAAACAAGGGTTGGAAAGAAATCAGTAACAGCTAGATTATATAGGACTTTAAATATCACAATAAGATATTGAATTTTGATATAATTATATGAGAAGAAGTATTGAATTGTTTTATGTATGGGAATGTTAAAGGTAAGTCCTCTCCTTGTAGTAAGTGTACAGTATATTAGAGAAACAAGAGAGGGTGGAGTGACACCAGTCAGTACATTAAGGTTTTAGCCAAAGAGAGTGATGATGGTAATTCCAGCAAGAACAAGATGGAGTCAGTACATGAATTTAAGAAATATAAGGGAGGTAAAATTCACAGAACCTACTTTCAGATTTGAAATAAAAATGATTTACTTGGAGGATCAAGCATGATTCCTAGGTTTCTGTAACTGATATTACATACTTAGATTCAGCAGAGGGGAAAATAATGGTATAGAGGTGTAAAGTATTTTTTCTAAAGTATGTTTAGGACATTAAATTTGAGATGTCTATGAGACATAAAAGAAGAAATTTAAAGTAGGGAGTTGGATATTCATATATCTTGAACTCAGAAGAAATATCTTGGTAGAGATGTAAGTTTGATCTCCTTGGTGACACTGAAGTGTGTTTTTTCTTGTTTGTTTTTGGAAGAGAATGTGGAGAGTTGGTACCATGAAGTCCTTAAATATTTGGTAGAATGCACCACCAGAACTATCTAGGCCTGGTGCTTTCATTTGTCAAAGGCATAAATTATTAATACAATGTATTTAATAGATATTGGTCTATTCAGATGGTCCTCTTTCTCTTTGTGTGAGTTTTAGTAGATTGTAATTTTTAAGGATTTGGTCAATCATTAGCGTTATTGAATTTGTGGGCAAAAAACCGGTTATATGATTACTTGATTATCCTTTTATTGATCTTAGTATCAGTAATTATGACCCCTCTTCCATTACCAATATTAATAATTCATGGTTTCTTCCTTTTTTTCTTGATTGCCTGACTAGATGTTTATTGATCTTAAAAACAAAGAAAACCAAACAAACCAAAAAAAAAAAAAACCAAAAACCAAAAACAGCTTTTGGCTCTATTGTTTTTTTTCTCTATGGCTTTTCTTTTTTCCATTATGTAAGTTCTCTAATTTTTTATCATTTATCTTCTTCTTCCTACATTAGGTTTATATTGCTCTTCTTTCCCAGTTCCTAAGGTGGAAATGTAGATAATAGATGTTAGAGCTTCCTTCTCTTCTAAAATATGCATTCAGTTCTATAAATTTCTCTTTAAGCACTGCTTTTGTTACAGCCAACAAATTTTGATAAATTCTATTTTCATTTGGTTCCAAATATAGTTTTAAAAAATTTCATTCAAGATTTCTTTTTTCAGCCATGTGTAATTTAGACATTGCTGTTTACACACATTTAGGGATTTTTCCAGTTTTCCTTATTTATTGATTTCTGATTTAATTCAACTGTTGTCTGAGAACATACTTTGTTACTTTGTATAATTTCTATCCTTTTAATTTTGTTAAGGTATGTTTTATGGCCCAGAATGTGATTCCTCTTGACAAATGTTCCATGTGAGTTTGAGAAGAATTTATATTCTGCAATTGTTAGATGGAGAATTCCAGAAATGTTGACTAGATTGTGTGAGAGAGCTGTTCAGGTCAACTCAATCCTCATTGACTTTCTACCTGCTTTATTTATCAATTACAAGTAGAGGGGTATTGAAGACTCCAGCTATAATAGTGGATTTGCCGATTTCTCCTTTCCATTGCATCAGCTTTGCATCTCATGGTTTTTACATGATTATTGATCTAGTTGGATTAAAATCTACCATATTTGCAACTTTCTATTTGTTGCATTTTTCTTCTTTTTAAAATATCCCAATTTTTATGTCTTCTATGGTTTTAATGGAGCATTTTATCTGATTACATTTCACCTCTCTTTTAACCCAGTAATTATACATCTTTCTAAACGTTGTTCGCAGTTGCTCCAGAGTTTCTAATACATGTTTCTCAAACACTTTGTTTGTAGTGAAGGTACCTTATAACATAATATTGTCAATTCCTCTCACTCATCTCTAATGGCATTCCTGTCCGTCTGTATATGGTAATTATCTCCCAATACATTCTTATTTTATTACTTTAAACAAAGTTTTAGATCAACTAAGAATAAGAAAAATAAAAGCTTTTATTGATCTTTATTTATGCCTTCCTTAATGTTCTTATTTCCTTGATGTAAATTCAAGTTTCTGATCTATATATTTTAATTTTCTATGTATCTCTACTTACATCTCCCTTTTTAATATTGGTCTTCCCTAAATACTCCTCATCAGAGAGAGTCTGAACTTTACAGCTCTTGCAACTCTAGTTCACTGTTACTTTGCTAGAGCTCTATTAATGTTCTGGTGAGGTTTCGGTGAGGAGAAGCATTGCATAACCCTACTAATAAATCTCTGTTTTCTCCAGTGCACTTGGGCTGTACTTTAGTAAATATTTCTTGCTTTCCACGCTTCTTCCTTAGGTGAAACAGAAAGGTACAAGGGGGATGGAGGTGGAGAAATATCCTTTCCTCAGTGGGATGAGACTCTAGTAAGTCTTTCATCCCCAAATAGGCCTCTGCACTTACTTTTAAGTGATCCTTCTTCCTCCAAAGCCACAAAGGGCTGTTTTTTTGACTGTTTATCTTAGAAACTGGTGGAGTTTGTGAAGGTAAAACTCATGAAAGAATTGTGGGTCCTTTATGGCTGTGACCCCTAGGAGTTTCTCATTGTTCATTTCTCACTGTTCTCATTCTCTACTCCACATTCCGCCTCCAGCAATTTGTCAAAGTAATAATTCAGTTATTACTACCATTTTATGGCTCCAGAGGTTTCTGCTTCAGTTAATCAGATCTTGGCTATCATTCTCAGAATTCACTAACATCTTCACATTTTAGGATGGCAATTTGTCCTGGTGACCTCAGTTTTCTAACAGATTTCAGAAACATTATTGATTTTCAGTTTTTTATTATTTTAAGGGAATGATGGCTTCCAGACTCTACATATTACAGCTGAAAGCAGAGGTCCTTTTGTTTATTTTTAAGTCATGGAAATACATGAAGTCATTAAAAATGAGACTGCAGAGAAAGAGGTGGTAAGGTTTTAGAAACTTTAACATTTAGACATTTAGACAGAAGCTACAGTAGAATAATTCAGTAATGAATTCTGAGAAAGAGTAACTCTTCAGAGATGGAATAAATGTTAGGAGACTTTGAAGTTATGAAGAGCAGGAAAAGAGAATGTTTCAAGAGAAGGGAGCAGTCAAGTAGTTGAATACTGCTGAGAGGTCAAGAAAACCCAAGGTAGAGTAGAGTATACTTGATTTGGCAAAAAGGAAGTCATCGTTGTTGTAGATAAGAGTAGTTTTAATAGAAAGATAGAAAGAGTGTGAATATGAGTACGAGTGTATATGATGAAGAAGGAGAGCAGAAGCCAGATTGGAATAGGTGAGGTGAAAGAGTTTACTAAAGAGTAGAAGTGAAGACATCAAGTTGATTTTCAAGGAGACTATCTCACCAGAAGAATGGCTACCTTTAACCCTGAATTATTTAGGAAAACCCTGAGTTACTGAAAGTCTGCTCATCTGTTTATATAGATTGCCTTTAAGTCTGATTCAAGAAATAGGAATAATAGCAAAGAAGATAAACCATTTTTTTTTAGATGGAATCTGCCTCTGTCACCCAGGCTAGAGCGCAATGGTGCTATCTTGGCTCACTGCAACATCCACCTCCCAGATTCAAGCGATTCTCCTGCCTCAGCCTCCCAAGTAGCTGATATTAGTGCTCATTACCACACCTGGCTAATTTTTGTGTTTTTTAGTAGAGATGGGGTTTCGCCATGTCTGGTCTCAAATTCCTGACCTCAGGTGATCCACCTGCCTTGGCCTTCCAAATTACTGGGATTCCAGGTGTGAGCCACTGTGTCTGACTAATAAACTGTTCTATTAATGAGACAATAACAATGTTAAAATTTTTTTGGAGAGACTGAAATAGCCTAGCATTACTTCTCTAAGGAAAATTATGGGGTCTAAATTTAGGGAGTCTCCTACAGATGGTTAAGAACTTTACCAAATAAAATGGTCCCTTTGATAAAGAGAAATAGTTGTAATCTTGGGATATCATTTTTATAATTTCTACATTTATCTAGAATTTTTGAAGGGAATAATTTGAAGCAACAGTATATATATGGTTACCATATATATAAATATATGTGTGTGTGTATGTGTGTGTGTGTGTGTGTGTGTGTGTATATATATATATATGTATATATATATATATATAGTCTACTGGGGAAAAAGCATTGCTCCTTTTTCATAGGTCAGTTACTCTTCTCATCCCCTAGCCTGCTTGGAAACAAACCTTACAACCCTTCCTACTTCAAGGACAAAGAGTTAAGTGACTGCATCAGAGCTTGCCTTTGAGATCAGAATTTAATCAGGCATTGGAGAAGGCAGACCCCATGAAGGCCAAGGTAGTAGGTGTAATTGCTTTTATTTGTGCTCTGTGTACTGTGTGCACTGTATCCCTGTAAGGAGCTATACTTCAGATGAGATTTCTAAATTAAAGTGAAACAACTTAGTCTGGCAGGTTGAGTTTTTTAATGATCCTTTGAAACTTCTCTTCTTAGCATGACTCTAATGATACATTATTGTAGAACAAATTCATCATTCATTAACTCCAAATCAAATCCACTTTTTCTACCCAGGAGCACTGCCTTTCAAAAATTAGCTGTGTGAATTCCACTGCTTAAAGTATAACAGCATCATGTTAGAGGAGGCTGAATCTCAAATGTGTGTACCTACACAAATCCCTACTGATTTCCAAAATCAGCTACCACCACAGATACCCACTGGGAGATTAGAACACGGCAGGACATAACAGGGCCTTAGACAATGTAATCAGCCACTCTGTTCTCTGAGGCAGGTTTCCTGAGTAGCAGACGGAATGAGAACTCTGCCAGGGATTGTCAGCAAAGAAGTGAGTGCCTGTGGTTAAGATATTCATACTTAGTACCTTTTTTTTTTCTTTTATCCTGAATTTTCTCTTCTCATAAATATACCTTCTTGAGTTTTCTTTGTGTCTACATACAGGCTTCAGTTTCCCTTTACACAGCTCCTTCTTTCTGTTTCAATATGTGCCAGCAAAGTCTCTTTTCATCTTTTATCACCTAATAAATTTTTCAAAAGTAAAATTTTTATGAGTAGTTGCTAATGCTACCATGGCTCTTATTTTTTCATTTTCTTTCACTCATTTTTCTTTAATTTCATGAGTGTTTTACTTTTAGTAATGATTCTCCCATAACTTTCTTTTCACCATCTAAAAGTGAAAAGAAACCCGCCCTAGTGCTTATTTCTCAAGAAATATTTCTTGTTTTTCTATGTAAATAAAGCATCATCCTAAAAATTAACTCTCAAACAAGCCATGTTTTAGTTTACTATGCATGTGCAAGAGGTAAAATTCTCTACACAATACTGAAGAGAGTATTATTCAAGTTTTTATCAGCAAAGAGCAACAGCAGGGGTAACACCTAAAACCTCTAGAGAAAAACTTGGCTGCCTCAAGGCTGACCCTCTGGGAGGAAAAGGGATAATTCTGTTTTCACGAAGTTGGCTAAGTAGTATTTTTTTTTTTTTCAGGTTGCCACATATTGTTTGCTATCACATATCCAGATTCTATGACACAGGAAAAGAACTCACTTCACCGTTTTAATATAGTCTCTAACTTCTTTTTAATATTTAGGCAGACATCATGCTTCATATCTTACAGAATTTTTGTCGCTTGCATCTTAAAATTTTACAAAAGCAAACCTATAGAATTTGAAAACAGAATTTACCTTAAGGAAGAAAAAAATTAATAAACTTCAAGGAAAGGCATTCTGGTTTTAGGTTTCTGTTTGGCTAGACTAAATCTTTATAGAAAGGGAAAAATTAATATTTTGTCAAAATTTTTTACAATGATAAATTTTGAAAGGAGATTAAGATGCCTAATTATAATTTCTAAATCGAACTATAAGCTGAATTATGAAAGACAGGTATTTCACTTATGAAGTTGATTTTTGAGTTGAACTGGCAAATGCCAGCGATTAATAAAATAGTTCAAATTTCATGACAGGGACAAATGAAATGAAAAAATATAATTTTTTTTTCTTTTTACAGAGAGACAGATGAACCAATTTTATCTTTAAGATCTCTTTAGTTGGAATGCCCTTTGGTGTTTAAAAACATGATCTCAATATCAAAGGTTCTAGCAAAGTAACCACTAACACATTGGTGAGCCTATCAATTTCTACCTTTACATTTCCAGGAGTTTATTTGTTAGGTCATCCATGGTAACTAAGGGACATGAAAATAATCTATCTGTCCAACTTTATATTTTATTTATTTATTTTCATAATTTTCTATATTATGACTGCAGTGTTGGAGTTGTGAATTAGGAAAAGCTGTTATGGAACAAGAGTGTGGTCCACAGAGGTTATTCTGCTTCAGCTGATGAGTATCAGAGCTAGAATTAGGACCGAGTGAGCCTGACTCCCAGGACAGGGTGCTTTTCATTTTATCAAACTGTTTCTCTCTTCATGAGGCGTAGACAAGACATATTTATCAACTAACAGAATAAGGTAGGAAAGAAGTAAAATTATATGCCCTCCCAAACTGGTCTCTTCTCTGATGCTTTTCTTGATACTCCTTGGCAGAGTAGACACTTCCTTTTGAATTTCTCAGAATATGTGTCATATATATATATATATAATTTTTTTTCCCCCTCCGGATCCTTAGTGTATTACTTTGCCAGCCAGACACCTCTGTGACCTGCGGCACCTCTGCTGAGGTTTTGCTCTCCCCCATTGGGCTCATTCTGTCCTCTTGGCCCAGAGGCTGCACTCTGCTTGCACTACTGGCCTAGATCCAGGTGTGAAGTGGTAATGGGTGTGTGAACAAGTGAGTGTGGGGTTTGGCCACTGCACACAGCCAGGCATGTCAGCTGCTGTGCTGGGGCAGGCAGCTCCAGGAGCTGGCATAGGTGCTGGCTCTGTGGGAGGCCGCAGCTGGACCAGGCATACCACAGGCAGCTTCTGTTGCAGGTACCAGGGACCATAGTGGCAACCAAAAGCCTGGAGACACCAAACACCAAAGCCCCAAAGAGAGTGTTATAGCATGTCACAGCCCTGGCTCAGAAAGCCCTGAGGTCTGGTCTCCCAGAAAGGCTGCAGTTCTTCTCTCATTCTCGTAGGCTGTAGTGTAATGAACAGGGGGTGGGGAAGGGGTAGTGAAGGGGTGTGTTTTTTGGGGGCGTCTTTCAGTTTGTGTTATGGCTCTTTCAGTTTCACTGCCCCACTCGGGCCCATGGCTCCCAGGTTGGTCCAGCCCTGCCACTGCTTCCCGTCATGTGGGATGGCCACCTGGTATCAGTAGAGGGAAGGAGGGCTATAGTGTTACAGCATTTCTGGCTCAGGGAATCCTGAGGTCTGGGTCACCAGAAGGCTCACCACTCTTCACTCCCACAGTCCGGGACCATGTCACCGCCTGATGCTTGATGAGCCGGCCAGGAACTGTTATTGCTGCTTTCACTTCCACCATTCAATGGGTCCTGGGTTCTAGTTCCTCATCCAGGAAGCATGAGTTTACAGAGAAATCTAGATGCCGAGCAAGGTGGAGAGGAGCTTTATTAAGTGACAGAACAGCTCTCAGGAGACCCAAAGTTGGATGCTCCTGTCCGCAGGCAGGTTGTCCTCATGAGTACCTTGAGTCTGACATAGTCTGGGGTTTTTATGTGCTCAGAATGGAGGATGTGCATGCCAGTTGGTCCACAGGCGGCCACAGTCAGGACTGAAAAAAGCACCATTCAATTGGATGGGAGGTATCAATGAAGTTCGCACTCCAGGTTGTGGACTTACACGGAACTGGCAGCCCAGCCCCCAGGCTTCAGGCTGTTTCTGGCTCGAAGGTGGGGTTTCACTGGGGACCTGCTACCCCCCACACCTAGGAAACTGTCTGCCTCCTGCTGCTGTCACAGGATCCTTGGGGTGTCTCTTTGACAGCCAGAAACCTTTGTGGCCAGTGGCGCTTTTGCCCCAGTTTTGCTCAGGCCTGCTGGGCTCATTTCTCTCACTTGGTAGCTAATGCTACCAGCCTGGATCTCACACCTGCCAAGGGTGAGCCAGTCATGGAGCAGTGAGGGGGGCATGAGCAAGTCAGTGTGAGCAAGCCTGTCTGGTTGCTGCACACAGCCAGGCACACCAGCTGCCAAGGGGTAGGGAGCTCCAGGTGCCAGCTCCCTGCAAAGCTGTGGCTAGACCAGGCATACTGCAAGTGACCTCCACTGCTGGCACCAGGGAACATAGTGGCACTCAGAAGCTTGGAGTTGCCAGGAACCACAGAGCCCCACAGAGAGTGTCACAGTCCTGGCTCGGGAGCCCTTAGATCTGGGCTCCCCTAAAAAGGCAGTTCTGCCTTCCTTCCTGTTGCCTGCAACATGGTGAGTGATGGGCATGTTTCAGCCCTGTTTGTGTTACAGCTCTTTCAGTCCCACCATTTGGCGGGTCCCAAGTTCTTGTCTTGTATTCAGGAAGAATAAAATATGTGGACAACTGCAGGGTATGGTGAAGAGGTGCTTTACTGGGTGACAGTACAGATCTCAAGAGACCCAGAGTGGGCAGCTCTTATCCACAAGCAGGTTGTCCCATTGAATGTGCAGCTCTCAGCAAAGAGGAGACCCCCTATCCACAGGAAGGTTGCCCTGATGTCTGCTCAGCTGTCAGCTAAGAAGAGACCTGCAGTGGGTAGCTCCTGTCTGCAGGCAGGTCATCCTGACATCTGCTCAGCTCTCACCTGAGAGGAAACCCACAGTGTAGCTCTTGTGTGCAGGTAGATCATTCTGTTGTCTGCCTGATTCTGAGTGAATCCGGGAGTTTTTATGGTGTTCAGCGGGGAGAAAGTACATTCTGATTGGTCCGTGGGTGGCTGTGGGCAGGCCCAGAAAAATCATTATAAATTCTCACTCTAGTCTGCAGAACTAGTAGCCTGGCACCCCTAGGCTTCAGCCATTCCAAGTCTGAAGGTGGCACTTTACCAGTAACCTGCCCCTTTCCACCCAGGGGGCTGTCAGCCTCCCACCGTCATCAACTTGCTGACCCTAGGGCCCAGGCTGTTTGTGCTAAAGGACACCTACAGGCCTGCACTGAACCACCCTCAGCCCCATCTCAGCCCCTCTCTTATGCAGCTGCTACCCAAAGTCTGGAGGCGGCAGAGGCCGCAAGGGACTGGTGTGTCAGTGTTGTCCTGAGCATACACACACTGGCTGGGTTGCAGCAGTGCCCAGGTTCAGCCTCAACTTTGCTTTGTAATCAGAGCAGGCACCTGGGAACCGGGAGAGGCTGGGCAGTGGGAGCAGGCATTTCCAAGCCTGTGGAGGCAAGATGGGCTTTCTGAGGCCCTGAGAGTGCAGGAATATCTAGGTCTGCAGCCACCACTGGGTGGCTGCAGCTGTGCCCAGGAGAGCAGGGCTCCTGCCCCTCCAACTCAGAAGAAGCGGGACTTCTGCCAGTTCCTGATTCCTACAGGCTCCAGCTGCACCTCCCCCACTGCAGCCTGTGTCTTTGCAGCAGCCACTCCAGATGCACTGCTGCTGCCATAGCTGCCATCAACATGCCACCCATGGTGCCCAGGTTGTCCACACCAAGGGGTGACTAGAAGCCCATGCTGAGCTGCCTTCAGTTGCCCAGTCTCCTTCCCACTCTAGTTGGCACCCAAAGTGCAGACAAGGCTGAGGCGGCAGGTGGGCTGGCATGTCAGCAATGCCCAAGGGCATGGCATGCACATCTGGCCAGGTCAAGACAGTGCAGGCTTAGCTAGAACTTTGCTCTACACCAGACTGGGTGCCAGGAGCAGGGAGAGGCCAGGGAGCAGGAGTAGACACTTCTGAGCCTGCAGGGGAATGGGGCTTCCCTGGGCTGGGGAGGACAGGGATACCTGGGTCTGGAGCTGTGGTTGAGCAGCTGCAGCTACACCCAAGAGTGTGGGCTCCTGCCCCATCACCTTGGCAGGGCATGGGACACTCACTGGGATCACCTGTTCCTAGTACCCACTGGTTCTGCAGAGCATGCAGCCCCAGCTGTGCCTCTCCCACTGTAGCTGGCGTCCTCTCAGCAGCTGCACCAGATAGACCAGCACTGCCAACATTTTCTTATATTTATATGTGTACCACTAGCCTGGGAATTTTTTCCAATTAAAAAGTAAATAATAGTACATCTTTATAATCCCAGAGACTAGCATTATTAAGTGAGTGTGTAAATGTACAGATGTACAAATTAATGAATACTGCAGCAGAGGGGAAGAGAAAGACAACCAACATCTACCGACTGCCCTCTATGGCCCAGGCTATTTGATTTACATGTAAAATTTTATCTGTAATATCTTAACTATTTCTCACAACAAACTTACAAAGTTGGTATTTTATTACCCCTTTAGGGATTGTTGGATCATATTACAGTTACATTTTTATTTCTTTTTGCAGCTTTTTGTATATGAAAAACCTTTTGTTTTTTATAATGGCTGTATTAATTTACAGTCGCATCAACCGTGTGTGTTTGCTTTTCTCCATATTATCACTGACACTTGTTATCTTTGGTCTTTTTGATAATAGCCATTTTGACTAAAGTGATATATCAATAATATTTCATTGTGGTTTCATTTGCATTTCCCTCATGATTACTGATACTGAGTATTTTTTCATATAGCTCTTGGTCATTCATATGTCTTTTGAGAAATGCCTATTTAGGTCTTTTGCACGTTTTAATATTATGTTATTTGTTTTTTTGCTATCAAGTTATTTGAGTTCTTTTTATGTGTTGGATATTAACCCCTTATCAGTATATAGTTTGCAAATATTTTCTCCTATCTTGTAGGTTGTCTTTTCAGTCTGATGATTGTTTTTGTTGCTGCACAGGAGCTTTTTATGCTGATGTATTTCTATCTATTTTTGCTTTTGTTGTCTGTGGTTTTGAGGTATTATACAAAAACATTTTATCCCAACCCTTGTCATTGTGCTTTCTCCCTATATATTGTTTGCAGTAATTTCATAGTCTTCAGTTCTACAGTTAACTCTTTAATCCATATACATTGATCTTTCATATGGTAAGAGGTAAGGATCTTATTTTGTTCATATGCTTATGAGTGTCCGGTTTTCCCAGCACCATTTGTTGAGGAAACTGTCTTTTCTCCATTGTGTGTTCTTGGCACCTTTGCAGAACATCACTTTACTGAAAATGTCTGGATGCATTTCTGAACTCTGTATTCTATTATGTTGGTCTATATGTCAGTTTTTATACCAGCACGATGTTGTTTTGATTACTATAGCTTTGTAATACATTTTGAAATCGGGTAAAGGGGTTAATAATTAAAAGTGTTAAATTAGTTTTTGAAAGTCAGACAACCAATGAGCCACTATTTAACACTAAGTCTGACTGATTTGGAGCTCCTGCGTCCATCTTAGACACAACATGGAATAATAATGATGAATAATTATTCTCTACCAAACAGTGAATTGAGAGTTGTCTACACAATGTTATTTCTTTTTAAAAACAATTTTAAACAGGTGAGTATTACTGTTAGCATGTTTTTTTTTTAGCATCATTTTACAGATTATGAAACAGATTTAGAAAGATTTGGTAACTTGTTAAAAGTCTTACAGGTTGTCAATGCCAAACCAGGATTTGAATGCAGATCTCAGTAACTTTAAAATGAACATACTTAGAAATTGAATGAAATATATAACTATGTCATTATTGAACATAAATAATGGTAACAACAACAAAACAATTGTGGCAGGCACTTGTGCGGCACTGTAAGAGTCCTGGATTTCAGCACAGCTGTGGTGGACAGTTCCCTGTACTTTCTAGCTCCCATATGAAAAGTACAGACTTTCTTTTGTCAGACACTACCAATTCCACTCAGTAGTGCCCATGTAATCTGTTAAATAAGGAAGACTTAACTTTCTTAGGAATAAACTTTAACTAATGACTTGAAGAATTCAGTGGAGAACAGCTTTCATTCTGTAGTGATACAATTCTGAAGCTCACTCTCCATGGTTCTTCATAGAATTCTTAGAGGGATTATGTTCATCTACTCAGGATGATAAGTTAACATACCTTTGATTGATTTTTCTCCCTTTACTCTCTCAATACTTTTACTCCCTCAGTTATAGTTCCTCAATCACTTGCAAAGTAAACTACTTGCTCTCAAGTTTGCTCTAGGAGAAAAAATAATGAAAGGAGAATAAAAGTAATTTAAACTAAATGAAATAATTAGTTTCATTTTAAATTTATATAATTTACTTGAGTGTGGAAGTGTGGTGGGCACTACAAACTGCTAAAAATTAGAACATGTGCCTATGTAAAGGTATATACATGTAGACGAAGACATGGATGGATGGATGGATAGATAGATAGACAGATAGATATAGATTTAAGACAATATTGCCTGATATTGCCCTTCTGTTCTTCACTATGAATTCCTGGATTATCTCCCTTTTAAAATGTTTTCATTTGGTCAAGATTAGAAATGATATTAGAAGTCTTTATTCCTTCCCCAACCACCACATGGGTAAAACTAGCCTAAAAATCATGTATATAATAAACAAAAAATGTATAACATCAGCTTTTGAGCAGAATCAGACTTTGTTCAACTACTTGGAGTAGTTCTAAGTGACTACTAGTATTGGCTTCAATACTAGTTTGTAGCCAGAATTACAAAACAAAGCCTATGCCTGCCATCTAATGTGCAATGAAAAGATCATCTCTATGGCCCAGTGACCTTTTATTCCATTTCCCCCATTCACCTCTTACAGCAAAAGAATATCAAAAAACTCATGTCTTCTTTTAATCCATGCAGTGTTCTTCCTTCTAAGTGTTTTCTACCCTGTCTTCCCACAAATAGGTAAACATACAGTCACAGATGTTTCTTGGTACAATGATTCCATATATTTCTCCATTGTGAAGAGAACCTATGATATACTTCAGAACATTTCTAATACATAATTGGGAATTCACAAAGTATAACAAGGTTATAGTTTAGTTTTATGACCTTAGTATTTATAAGAGATTTAATCTGCTATAATTAATTAGATTTAAAGCTTTTCAGAAGAAAAATTCTCATAAGAATGAGGGTCTTCCTCTGACCTGCAAAGTTTGTGGGTGCTGCAATTTCTTAAACCACTTCTTTTGGTGCCAGTATTTCAACACTCATATTTTTTAATGCTTTGTAATCTCAGCAATATTCCAAAAGTTTGGGCAAGGCTGCTAGACAGTATAGGTGACTAAAAGGTGGTATCCTCTGAATACTCAAGACTCCATTAATGTTTTATGCCCATCACTCTCTAAGACTTTCCTGGATCTTAGGAAAGGAAAGCTGATTTATCTTTAAGAGGTTAACAACAACTCAAATTGTATTCTATTTTGATGATATGTTTTTTTGTTTTGTTTTTGCTTGTTTGTTTAAACAGGAATGCTGGGGTCATTCCAAAGTGAAGTGAAGTTTGTCTAAATGGTTGTCTTAGTGGAGTTTAAAAAATATTTGTAGATGATTTCAAAATATAAGATTATGTTAAAGCAGAATCAATTTTACAGGTAAAAAATGGCAAAACTCACCAGATAATTTGCATCAGGTAATTTGAATTTCAAAGATGTTTCCTAACAACCTGGATAAGTTAGATAAGAAGTAGAGTGACTCCTTTTAGGGAGGATCATGCAAGTTATTTCCTGTCAATAGCCAATATGTTTCCAATTGTGGGATATTTTAAGAAGTTTTTCAGAAGACAAGTGGAGTCACAGCTATTTCTTTAGTGTACTGACAAAAAAGGAAATCTTAGGAGGAATGTAACAGAAATCTATACTGATAGAAGTTGGACCCAATATGACACTGAAGGATGCAGAATTTTGAATCTCTGTGGCCATTTTTCTCATTAACATGGTTTATTTGAAGCAACTAGCAAGTTTTCTCACAACCAAGCAGTTTGCATTTTTTAAAACTATCTTTTAAAAAATTAATAAGAAACAATATCCTCAGACATAAGATGTGACCAAAGAAAATTTGCTTACTTTATGCTATACATAAAATGTCAAGATTATGCCATCAAATGATGGAAGAAGGAAGGAGGGATAGAGGGAACGTTAGTTTGGATAGCATTTTGTTTTCTTTACTGATAATATAATCACATTTATGTCATATCTGTATGGTCCTCAATATAAAGTATTGCAGGTTCTGCGTTAAAACATACTGACGGCATCATCTAGAGACAAGAGTTTTAACCCCACCCTCTTTCACCATGTCACTCTTTTCTCCAAACTAAAAGTATCTGTGCTATTAGAATCTCCTTCATACTCTGAAATTTGAGGTTATACACTAATTGCTTTAACATACGATCTTTTTTCCCTATAACTCGTCAATATATGTCCTCCACTTCTAGTGTCTTCTGTATCACATGCATGAGATGCCTTGTTTTTTCCTTTTGCTTTTGGTCATGTTTTAAACACTCATTGGTATGTCTTGTTTATCTCGTACACCTGCTTGATACTTCCAGGCACATTCTTTGCCACCTCTTCCATGAAATCTTCCCTGTCTATATTTCAGCTCACAGTGATCTAAGATGCGAATGACAAATGAAAACATGTGCCTCGTATAAGTTACTTCTTTCTTACAAGTTAGTAGTAGCATGCTACTGTGGAAAGAGTACTTTATAGGCAATACTAGTTTCAGTATACCTACTCTCTAATTCCTAATATTCACACATGTAAAATAAAGACAGTAATATTTATAATTCTTGAAATATTTATAGAATTCCTTGAAATATAACAAAAATATACGGCATTTATACAACTGAAATAATTATTTCTAAATACTTTACATATGTACTTTTATCCTAAGTTCTAAGAGAACAGGTCTGCCTTAGCATATATTTGTATATAGCTTCTACAGCATATTGGAAGAAATATAATAGCAATAATAAAAATATAAGCAAATATAAATAGTGTTCATATATATCTGGTATTGGGCTAAGGGGTTGGTAAACATCATCACATTTAATTTCTTATTATCTTATTTTCCTGGTGACAAAACTTAGTTTCAGAGAGTAAATAGCCTAATTCACATACTTAGTTAACAGATGGAGGAATTCCAACCCTAGGATTACTGAGTTCAAAATCCATCTTTTTGCACATCTAAAGATGTGGGGGAAATGTTCTTAGGAAAAAAATGGATTGTTTTGTAGATGACACTTTTTATAAATTAAAACTAGTTTTTAAATTAAAACTAGGTAGTTTTAATCAGAGACCTACATAGGTCTCTGATTGTTACTCTGGGTTCAAGTAAATTGCAAAAACTGGAAAGCAACTCAATTATGGCTGCAAACAATAATAGATGGCATACAAACTTAGTACTTTGCTTAAAATTTGGGTTTCCAAAACATTATTTTTGAGGTGTGTTCAAAGCTACCTAGTAGAACAATTTGCTTTTCACTTGCGTGGCCACACTGTTTAATTAACACCTGACCAGGCAGCAAATTCAGATGATAAAGTGAGTGGGAAGATTGCCGCATTCAAAATAGGTGATCAATTAGTAGAATATTCCAACTATTGTTTAAAAAGGAAAAAAAAATGAGAATCATGGAGCTAGATTTAGTTGAATCTGAAATTGAATATGTTGAGCCCCAAATAAAATCACTTCTTTTAGAGTTGAAGTAATTATTAAATGTTTCTGTATTTCTGTCTTTCCACTCAATTATGGATACATTAATAACATATAATTGATAAATACAAGTGTATATATTTACAGTGTACATACTGATATTTCAAAGCATGTATATATTTGGAAATGATTAAGTCAGCTAATTAACATATACATCACCTGATACTTAACCTTCATGTGTATGTATGGTAAGAACATTTAATATCTATTGTCAGAGATTTTTAAGTATATAATACTTTATGATTAAGCTGTAGTCACCATGCTATACAACAGATCCTTAGATTTATTCTTTCTGTCTAATGAAACTCTGTGTCCTTTGACCAACATTTTCCCATGCACTTCTTCCCCCATTAGCCCTTGGCAACTGCCATTTTACTCTGGGCTTAGTTATGAGTTAGTTTAGATTCCACATGTAAGGGAGATCAGGAGATATTTGTCTTTCTGTGTCTGGCTTATTTCACTTAGCATAATATCATCTAGCTTTTTTCAACACCATCTAAAACATTTATCTTTTGTCTTGTTGATAATGGATATTCTAACACTGATGAAGTGGTATCTCATAGTTTTTTATATTTATAATTCTTTGATTTTTAATTTTTGTGGATGTATATATTTTGGGGTACATAAGATGTTTTGATACATACAGGAATGTAATGTGTAGCAGTTATATCACAGAGAATTGGGTATCCATCACCTCAAGCATTTCTACTTTGTGTTGCAAACAATCCATTTACGCTCTTTTAGCTATTTTAAAATATACAATTAATTAATTATTGACTATAGTTGCCCTGTTGTGCTATCAAATATTAGATTTGATTCATTCTATTTTTTTGGACCCATTAACCATCCCCACTTCTCTCCCATCTCGCTACTACTTTTCCCAGTCTCTGTTAACCATCCTTCTACTCTCTATCTCCATGAGTTTAATTGTTTTAAATCCCACAAATAGGTGACAACATGTGATGTTTGTCTTTCTGTGCCTGGATTATTTCGCTTAGTATAATGATCTCCAGTTCCATCCATGTTATTGCAAATGACAGAATCTCATTATTTGTTACGGCTGAATAGTACTTCATAATGTATATGTACCACATTTTCTTTAGCCATTCCTCTGCCAATTGATACTTAGGTTGTTTTCTATCTTAGCTGTTGTGAACAGTGCTGCAGCAAACATGGGGGAGTGAAGATAACTCTTTTACATACTGATTTCCTTCATTTTTGGTATATACCCAGCAGTCTTTTGAGGAACCTTCAAACTGTTCTCCATAGTGGTTGTACTAATTTACATTCTCACCAACAGTGTAAGAGAGTTCCCTTTTCTCCCTATCCTTACAAGTATTTGTTATTGCCTGTCTCTTCGATATAAGCCATTTTAACTGGTATAAGATGATATGTCATTGTAGTGTTAATTTACATTTCTCTGATGATTAATGATGTTAAACACTCTGTCATATATCTGTTTGCCATTTGTATGTCTTCTTTTGAGAAATTTCTAGTCAGATATTTTGCCCATTTTTGATCATATTGTTAGATTTTTTCCTATAGAATTGTTTGAGCTCCTTATATATTTTGCTTATTAATCCCTTGTCAGATAGGTGGTTTGCACATATTATCTGTGGGTTGTCTTTTTACTTTGGTGATTGTTTCCTTTGCTGTGTAGAAGCTTTTTAACTTGATGTGATCTCATTTGTCCATTTTTGCTTTGGTTGCCTGTGCTTGTAGGGTATTGTGTATCTTTTTTTTTTTTTGCTGAGACCAATGTCCTGGAGATTTTCCTCAATGTCTTCTTGTGGTAGTTTCATAGTTTGATGTCCTTGACATAAGTCTTTAATCTATTTTGATTTGATTTTTGCATATGGCAGAAGAGAGGGGTGTAGTTTCATTTTTCTGCACAGGAATATCCAGTTTTCCCAGCATTATTTATTGAAGAGACTGTCTTTTCCCCAAAGTATGTTCTTGTCAACTTTGTCAAAAATGAGTTCACTGTAGGTGTTCAGATTTGTACATTGGTTCTATATCTGTTCTATTTGTATACATATCTGTTTTTATGCTAGTACCATGCTATTTTAGTTATTATAGCTTTGTAGTATAATTTGAAGTCAAGTGATATAATTCCTGTAATTTTGTTCATTTTGCTTAGGATAGCTTTGGCCATTCTTAGTTTTTTTGTGGTTGCATATGAATTTTAGGATTGTTTTTTCTATTTCTGTGAAGAATGTCATTGGTATTTTGATAGGGGTTACATTGAGTCTATAGATTGCTTTGGGCAATATAGACATTTTACTGTAGTGTTAAAATGTCATGAACATTAAATATCTTTTTTTTGGTGTGTGTCCTCTTCAATTGCTCCCATCAGTGTTTTACAGTTTTCATTATAGAGATCTTTTACTTCTTTGATTAATTCCTAAGTATTTAATTTTATATGTGACTATTGTAAATTGAATCAATTTTTAAGTTTCTCTTTCAGATTTTGCACTGTTGGCATACAGAAATGCTGCTGATTTTTGTATGTAGATTTGTATCCTGCAACTTTACTCAATTTATCAGTTCTAATAGTTTTCTTTGTGTAGTCTTTAGTTTTTTCTAAGTACAAGATTATATCAAGATTATATTATCTATAAATGAAGATAATTTGACTTTTAAAATTTGAACTTAGATGCCCTTTATTTCCTTCTCTTGTCTGACTGCTTTAGCTAGGACTTCCAGTACTCTAGAATAACAGTGGTGAAAGTGGGCATACTTGTCATGTTCCAGAACTTAGAGAAAAGGCTTTCAGTTTTTTTCCCATTCAGTATAATACTAGCTGTGGGTATGTCTTACATGGCTTTTATTATGTTAAGATATGCACCCAGTTTTTTGAGTTTTTTTTTTTTTAATCATGAAGGGATGTTGGATTTTATCTCAGCATTAATTGAAATGAGCTTGTTGTCTTTTATTATGTTAAGATATGCACCCAGTTTTTGTTTTTTTTAATCATGAAGGGATGTTGGATTTTATCTCAGCATTAATTGAAATGGTTGTTGTCCTTCATTCTGTTGAATATGATGTTTCACACTGATTGATTTGCATGTTGATACATCCTTGGGATTGTTTCCTTGATTTTTTTTACAGATAATTCACTATTAATATATAGAAATACTGCTGACTTTTGTTTATTGATTTTTGTATGCTGCAAATTTACTGAATTCATTAGTTTTAACAGTTTTTTCAGTACAGTCTTCACAATTTTCTAATTAAGATCACATCATCAGTAAACTTACACAAAATTATTAATTTCCTTCCAGTTTGGACGCTGTTTATTTCTTTTTCCTGCCCAATTGCTCCGGCTAGGACTTCTGTACTATTGAATAGAAGTTGTGATGTGGGCCTACTTGTCTTTTACTGATCTTAGAGAAAAGCTTTCAGCCTTTGACCACTGAGATAGGATGTAGGCTGTTGGCCTGTCATATGTGGCCTTTATTATGTTGAGATACATTCCTAAATACCTAATTCATTGAATATTTAAAGGTTTATTTTTACCATAAAAGGATGTTGAATTTTGTCAATTGCTTTTTCTGCTTCTATTCAGAAGACTGTATATTTTTTCTTCTTATTATGTTAATGTGGTGTATTCCATTTATTGATGTACATATATGCAACAAGCATCCTTGCAATCCAGGGATAAATCCTACTTGTTCATGGTATGTGATCCTTTTAATGTGCCAGTAGTTGTGAGAATTTTAAAGTCTGTGTTCATCAATGATATTGACCTATAATTTTTTTTTTCAGTGTCTCTTTCTGGATTTGGTATTGGGGTAATGCTGTCCTCACAAAATGATTTTTGAAATACTCCCTCTTCTTCACATTTTTGAGCAGCATTGGCATTAATTCTTTGAATGTTTGGTAGAATTTGTCTATGAAGCCATTTTGTTGTAGACTTTTCTTTTTGGGGAGGCTTTTGATTACTGGTTCAATGCCTTTTATTGATTTGTTTGGATTTCCTTTTTTTATGACTTGGTCTTGGTAGGTTGTATGTTTCTAGGAATTTATCAATTTTTTCTAGGTTATCAAATGTGTTATCATCCAATTGTTCAAAGTAGTCTCTTATGATTCTTTGTATTTAGTGGTATCAGGTGTAATCTCTCCTCTTTCATTTATGATTTTATGGATATAATCTCCTTTTTTCTTGGTCTAAATGAAGATTTGTCCATTTTGTTTATCTTTTCAAAAGACCAACTCTTTCGTCATTTTTTTTTCTTTTTATATATTCTTTTATCTATGCTCTAATATTTCTTTTCTTTTGCTGACTTTGGGCTTAGTTTGTTATTTTTTATTCTAGTTCATTGAGATGTACTATGTGGTTGTTTACTTGAGAGCTTTCTTCTTTTTTGATATAGGCATTTATCACTGTAAACTTACTTCTTAGAACTGCTTTTGCTGTATCCTGCAGTTTTGCTATGCTGTGTATCCATATCTGTTTGTGTCCAGAATTTTTTAATTTCCTTTTAAACTTTTTCATTGACCTATTTGTTGTTCTGGGGCACGTTGTTTAATTTCATGTAATTGTGAATTTTCTCATGTTCCTTCTGTTATTGATTTCTAGTTTTATACAAATGTGATCAGATAAGATACCTGATACGATTTGATGTGATTTGTCTTATTAAATTTGCTAAGACTTGTTTTGTGGTGTAACATATAAACTATATTAGAGAATGTTCTGTGTGCACTTGAAAAAATGTGTATTCTAGTGCTTTTGGATAGAATGTTCTGTATAAGGCTGTTAGGTTTATTTGATCTATAGTATTATTCAAGTCTGCTTGTTCCTTACTGATTTTCTGTCTTGATGACCTATGTATAGTTAAAAGTGAGGTATTAAAGTACCATAGTATTATTGTATTGCTTTCTATTTCTTCATCTAATTCTGTTTTTTTATCTAATATTTGCTCTTTATGTTTAGTTTTACTGATGTTCAATGCATATGTGCTCACAATTTTTGTATCATCTTGATGAATTGACTGACCTGACCCCTTTATCATTATATGATGACTGACTTTGTCTCTTTTTACAGTATTTGGCTTAAGGTTTATTTTATCTGGCATAAGTATACCTACTCCTATACTCTTTTGGTTTTCATTTGCATGAAATACCTGTTTACATAACTTTACTCCTTGTTTATGTGTGTTTTTACAGGTACAGTGAGAGTCTTTTGTAGGGAGTATATAGTTGGGTCTTATTTTTTAAATCCATTCTGCCACTTTATGCCATTAGATAATTTAATCCATAATACCAATACAAGGTATTATTATTAGGTAACAACTTAGCAGGTGGGCAGACCTGGCACCAGAGTCCACAAGGGTTTGTTTGAGAACTTGGGTTCATTAAGGCTAGTCTAGGACTTGGGTTCCTGGGGTGGGCCTTGATCCTAGGTTTATGTGGACAGACCTGGTGCTGGGGTCTACTGGAGTGGACCTGTCAACTGGGTTCCTCATGTGGAGGCTGGAGCCTGTGTTCATGGGAATGGGCCTAGAGCCTCTTTCTATAAGTGTATGTCTAAAACCTGGATCCATGGAGGCTGACTTGGTACCAAGTAGTGGTACCCTTGAGCTTGAGTTTGCACAGGTTTTGGAAATTATCCTGTAGACTCCAACCTAGTGCCAACCTGGTTCTTGGGCAAGCATTTATCCCAGGTCTGTGTGGCTGGGTCTGTGGTTTCTCCCTGGAGGATAGGTTGTCGGGGGCTAACCTGGGGCTGAGGCCATGAGAAATCTACTTAAAGCTGTGGTGGGTCAGGAACTGTAAGTCTGGAGGTACCTGTCTGGTGCTGGAGTCTACTGGGGTAGGCCTGGACCTGAGTATTCTAGATTGTGGGGCCATAGAGGCCTGTTTGGAAACTGGCATTGGACTGGAACCTAACTATGTGGGAACTCCTCTTGGGGATATTAGGGCTAACCTGTCTCTGGGCAGGCCTGAATGCTAGGGCCCCTGCTACTATTCCGGAACCTGAGATTTTCAGGGGTCTGGCCATTTTGGAAGATACACCTTTGATATGCTTTTTTGGAAGAAAATCAGCTCCTGTGTCTTATATTTAAAGACAATTATCATTGTTCCTTTTACTTTTCTTTACTTCAAGGTAAATATTAGTACACAAAAATTCATCTTTTTTTATAAATGACTTTCAAACCCCTCACTTTCTCTGCAGACACTTACTTGTCAAAATTCTTTTTAGGATTTGGTACCCATAACAAGTGCAATAGTAGAAGTGGTGATTCATATTTGTCCATGATGATGATATTGTATTTAAAATATTTTGAATTTTTTTCTGTTAACAAGGCTAAAACTATGTTAGAAACCATATTATAGCCGGGCGCGGTGGCTCAAGCCTGTAATCCCAGCACTTTCGGAGGCTGAGGCGGGTGGATCACGAGGTCAAGAGATCGAGGCCATCCTGGTCAACATGGTGAAACCCCGTCTCTACTAAAAAAAAAATTCAAAAAATTAGCTGGGCATGGTGGCACGTGCCTGTAATCCCAACTACTCAGGAGGCTGAGGCAGGAGAATTGCCTGAACCCAGGAGGCGGAGGTTGCCATGAGCCGAGATTGCGCCATTGCACTCCAGCCTGGGTAACAAGAGCGAAACTCTGTCTCAAAAAAAAAAAAAAAAAAAAAAAGAAACCATATTATAAACTCATGTTGAATTTTAGATGAGGTAAACCCTCTAAAATCTTGTTCACACTAACTATAAAGTTTCAATTCTTATTTGACCTGTAGAAATCACTCATATTTTTATATAAAAGTAGAATTTTTTATTCACTCTCATTTATTTTATCTTGTATTTTTTTATTGTACTTTAGGTTCTAGGGTACATGTGCAGATCATGCAGGATTGTTGCATAGGTACATATATGCTAATGTGGTTTTCTGGATCCATCCCCCATCACTATACTATATCTGGCATTTCTCCCCATGTTATCCCTCCCGAAACTCCCCAACCCCCACTGTCCCTCCCCTAGCCCCCGCAACAGACCACAGTGTGTGATGTTCCCCTCCCTGTGTACATGTGTTCTCATTGTTCAACACCCACCTATGAGTGAAAACATGTGGTGTTAGATTTTCTGTTCTTGTGTCAGTTTAGAATTATGTCACTGAGAATTATGGTTTTCAGATTCATCCATGTCCCTACAAAGGACACAAACTCATCATTTTTTAATGGCTGCATAGTATTCCATGGTGTATATTTACCACATTTTCCTTGTCCAGTCTATTGTCAATGGGCATTTGGGTTGGTTTCAGGTCTTTGCTATTGTAAACAGTGCCACTGTGAACATACATGTGCATGTGTCTTTATAATAGAATGATTTATAATCCTTTGGGTATATACCCATAATGGGATTGCTGGGTCAAATGGAATTCTATTTCTAGGTTCTTGAGGAAGCGTCACACTGTCTTACACAATGGTTGAACTAGTTTACACTCTCACCAACCGTGTAAAAGTGTTCCTATTTCTCCACATCCGCTCCAGCATCTGTTGTCTCTAGATTTTTTTAATGATTGCTGTTCTAACAGGCATAAAGTGGTATCTCAATGTGGTTTTGATTTGCATTTCTCTAATAATCAGTGATGATGAGCATTTTTCATATGTTTGCTGGCCTTATATATGTCTTATTTTGAAAAGTGTCTGTTCATATCCTTCTCCCACTTTCGGATGGGTTTGTTTGTTTTTTTTTTCTTGTAAATCTGTTTTAGTTCTTTGTAGATTCTGGGTATTAGCCCTTTGTCAGATGGGTAGATTGCAAATTTTTTTTTCCCATTCAGTTGGTTGCCAGTCCACTCTAATGATTGTTTCTTTTGCTGTACAGAAGCTCTGGAGTTTAATTAGATCCTTTTTGTCAATTTTGGCTTTTGTTGCCAATGCTTTTGGTGTTTTAGTCATAAAGTCCTTGCCTATCCCTATGTCCTGAATGGTTTTTCCTAGGTTTTCTTCTAGGGTTTTTACAGTGTTAGGTCTTATGTTTAAGTCTTTAATCCATCTGGAGTTAATTTTAATGTAAGGTGTCAGGAAGGGGTCCAGTGTCTGCTTTCTTCTAGCCAGTTATCCCAACACCATTTATTAAACAGGGAATCCTTTCCCCATTGCTTGTTTTTGTCAGGTTTGTCAAAGATCAGATGGCTGTAGATGTGTGGTGTTGCCTCCAGGGGCTCTGTTCTGTTCCATTGGTCTATATCTCTGTTTTGGTACCAGTACTATGCTGTTTTTATTATTGTAGCCTTATAGTATAGTTTGAAATCAGGTAGCATGATGCCTCAGGCTTTGTTCTTTTTGCTTAGGATTGTCTTGGCTATGAGGGCTCTCTTTTAGTGCCATATGAAATTTAAGGTGTTTTTTTCCAGTTCTGTGAGGAAGATCATTGGTAGCTTGATGGTGATAGCATTGAATCTATAAATTACTTTGGGCAGTATGGCCATTTTCATGATGTTGATTCTTGCTAATCATGAGCATGGAATGTTTCTCCATCTTTTGCATCCTCTCTCATTTCCTTGAGCAATGGATTGTAGTTTTCCTTGAAGAGGTCCTTTACATCCTTTGTTAGTTGTATTCCTAGGTATTTTATTCTCTTTGTAGCAATTGTGAATGGGAGTTTGCTCATGATTTGGCTCTCTGTTAGTCTGTTGTTGGTGCATAGAAATGCTTGTGATTTCTGCACTTGATTTTGTATCCTGAGACTTTACTGAAGTTATTTATCAGTTTCAGGAGATTTTGGGTTGAGATGATAGGATCTTCTAAATGTAAAATCATGTCATCTGCAAATAGAGACAATTTGACTTCCCCTTTTCCTAATTGAATACCCTTTATTTTATTTCTTGCCTAATTGCTCTGGCTAGAACTTCCAATACTATATTGAATAGGAGTGGTGAGAGAGGGCATTCTTGTCTAGTGCCAGATTTCAGAGGGAATGCTTCCAGTTTTTGCCCATTCAATATGATATTGGCTGCAGGTTGTAAATAGCTTTTATTTTTTTGAGATATGTTCCTTCAATACCTAGTTTATTGAGTTTTTAGCATAAAGGGCTGTTGAATTTTCTCGAAGACCTTCTCTACATCTATTGAGATAATCATGTGTTTTTTGTCTTTGGTTCTGTTTAAGTGGTGGATTACATTTATAGACTTGTGTATGTTGAACCAGCCTTGCATTCCTGGAATGAGGTCTAATTGATCATGATGAATAAGCTTTTTGATTTGCTGTTGCAATCGGTTTGCCAGTATTTTATTGAAGACTTTTCCATCTATGTTCATTACAGATATTGGCCTGAAGTTTTCTTTTTTTGTTGAGTCTCTTCTAGGTTTTCATATTAGGATGATGTTGGTCTTATGAAATGATTTGGAAAGAATTCCCTCTTTTTGGATTGTTTGGAATAAATTCAGAAGGAATGGTACCAGCTCCTCTTTGTACATCTGATAGAATTCAGCTGTGAACCCATCTGGACCTGACTTTTTTTTTTTTTTTTTTGGTTGGTAGGCTATTAATTGCTGCCTCAACTTTAGCCCTTGTTATTGGTCTATTCAAGGTTTCAACTTCTTCCTGGTTTAGGCTTGGGAGGGTGCAAGTGTCCAGGAATTTATCCATTTCTTCCAGGTTTACTAGTTTATGTATATAGAGTTGTTTGTAGTAATCTCTGATTGTAGTTTGTATTTCTGTGGAATCAGTGGTGATATTCCGTTTATCATATGTTATTGCATCTATTTGATGCTTCTCCCTTTTTTTTTTATTAATCTGGCTTGCAGTCTATTTCTTGATCTTTAAAAAAAAAAAAAGAAAACCATCTCCTTGATTTTTGACTTTTTGAAGGTTTTTTTTGTGTCTCTATCTTCTTTAGTTCTGCTCTGATCTTAGTTATTTCTTGTCTTCTGCTAGCTTTTGATTTTTTTTCATCTTGCTCCTCTAGTTCTTTCAATTTTGATGATAGGGTGTCTATGTTATCTTTCCTCACTTCTCATGTGGGCCTTTATTGCTATAAATTTCCCTCTACACACTGCTTTAAATGTGCCCCAGAGATTCTGGTACATTGTGTCCTTGTTCTCATTCGTTTCAAAGAACATGTTTATTTCTACCTTCATTTCGTTCTTTATCCAGTCAACATTCAAGAGCCAGGCTTTTCATTTCCATGAAGCTGTGCAGTCCTGAGTTAGTTTCTTAATTCTGAGTTCTAATTTGATTGCCTTGTGGTCTGAGAGACTGTTTGTTATGATTTCTGTTCTTTTGCATTTGTTGAGAAGTGATTTACTTCCAATTATGTGGTCATTTTAGAGTATGTGCAAGGCAGTGCTGAGAAGAATGCATATTCTGTGAATTTGGGGCGGAGATTTCTTTAGATATCTGTTAGGTCCACTTGGTCCAGATCTGAGTTCAATTGCTGGATAGCCTGGTTAATTTTCAGTCTCGTTGATCTGTCTAATATTGACAGTGGAGTGTTAAAGTTTCCCAATATTATTGTATGGGAGTCTAAGTCTATTTGTAGGTTGTTAAGAAGTTGCTTTATGTACCTGGTGCTCCTCTATTGGGTGCATATATATTTAGAATAATTAGCTCTTCTTGTTATATTGATCCTTTTACCATTGTGTAAGGCTCTTCTTTGTCTCTTTTGATCTTTGTTGGTTTAAAATCCATTTAATCAGAGATGAGGATTGCAACTCCTGCTTTTTTTTCTGCTCTGTATTTGCTTAATAAACCTCCCTCCATCCCTTTATTTTGAGCCTATGTGTGTCCTTGCACATGAAATGGGTTTCCTGAGTACAGCACACCAATACATTTTGACTTTTTATCCAATTTGCCAGTCTGTGTCTTTTGATTGCAGCATTAGGCCATTTATATTTAAGGTTACTATTCTTATGTGTGAATTTGATCCTGCCATTTTGATGCTAGCTGGCTGTTTTGCCCATTAGTTGATGCAGTTTCTTCGTTTTGTCAATGCTCTTTACCATTTGGTATGTTTTTGAAGTGGCTGTTACTGGTTGTTCCTTTCCTTGTTTAGTGCTTCTTTCAGGAACTCTTAAAAGGCAGGCCTGTTGGTGATGAAATCTCTCAGCAATTGCTTTTCCAAAAGGATTTTCTTTCTTCTTCACTTATGAAGCTTAGTTTGGCTGGATATGAAATTCTAGGTTGAAAGTTCTTTCCGGATGTTGAATATTGGCCCCCACTCTCTTCTGGCTGGTAGAGTTTCTGCCAAGAGATCTGCTGTGAGTCTGATGGGCTTCCCTTTGTGGGTAACCTGACCTTTCTCTCTGGCTACCCTGAGCATTCTTTCCTTCATTTCAGCCTGGTGAATCTGAAGATTATGTGTCTTGGGGTTGCTCTTCTTGAGGAATATCTTTGTGGTGTTCTCTGTATTTCCTGGACTTGAATGGTGGCCTGGCTTGCTAGGTTGGGGAAGTTCTCCTGAATAATATCCTGAATTGTGTTTTCCAACTTGGATTCATTCTCTCTGTCACATTCGGGTACACCTATCAAAGGTAGATTAGGTCTTTTCACATAATCCCGTATTTCTTGGAGGCTTTGTTCATTTCTTTTCACTGTTTTTTTTCTATTCTTGCCATCTTGTTTTATTTCATTGAGTAGATTTTCAATCTCTGATATCCTTTCCTCTGTTTGGTTGATTCAGCTATTAAAACTTGTATATGCTTTGTGAAGTTCTTGTGCTGTGTTTTTCACCTCCATCAAGTCATTTATATTCTTCTCTAAGCTGTTTATTCTGTTTAGCATCTTATCTAACCTTTTTCTAGGTTCTTAGTTACTTTGCACTGGGTTAACACATGTTTTTTTTAGCTCAGACAAGTTTGTCATTACCCACCTTCTAAAGCCTGTTTCTGTCAATTCATCCAATTCATTCTCCATCCATCTTTGTTCCCTAGCTGGTGAAGAGTTGTGGTCCTTTGGAGGAGGAGAGGCATTCTGGTTTTTGGTATTTTCATCCTTTTTGTGCTGATTTCTTCCCATCTTAGTGGCTTTATCTACCTGTGGTCTTTGTAGTTGGTGATTTTCAGATGCGGTCTCTAAGTGGATGTCCTTTTTGATGATGATGAATTTATTTCTTTCTGTTTCTTAGTTTTCCTCTGCTGCAGGACTGCTGGAGGTCCACTCCAGACCCTACTTGCCTGGGGATCACCCATGGGGGCTACAGAACAGTAAGGATTGCTGCTGGTTTCTTCTGTTAATTTCATCCCAGAAGGGTACCTGCCAGATGTCAGCCTGAGCTCCTCTTTATGAGGTGTCTCTTTGGGCATACAGGGGTCAGAGAGCTGCTTGAGGAGGCAGTCTGCCCCTTATAGGAGCTCAAGTGCTGTGCTGGGAGCACTGTTGTTCCATGCAGAGCTGCTGGGCAGGTACTTTTAAGTCTGCTGCAGTAGAACTCATAACTGCCTCTTTTCTCAGGTGCTCTGTCCTAGGAAGGTCGGCATTATTTATAAGTTCCTGTCATTCTGCTGCCTTTTTTCGTAGATGCTCTGCCCCACACAAAGGAGTCTAGTCACGGTCTGCCAGCAGAGGCATTGCTGAGCTGCTGCAGGTTCTGCCCAGCTGCTGTGTGAACTGCCTTGGTAGTGGTGGTCACCCTTCCCCCCACTGAGCTGGGCAGTCCTAGGTCCAGCTGCACTTGCTGCAAAACTCTCAATCCAGAGTGTTTCAGATTGTTCATTTTGTAGGGGTGGTATCAAACAGAGCCAAGCTAGTTTACCTGGCTCCTTGTCTCTGCCCTCTCCCTTTCAGTTGAATGGGCAGCTCTGTCTCTCAGGCATTCTGGGTGACAGTTGAAATAGCTGCCCAGATTTGTGTGAGTTTCTGTGAGCCAACCTGGCACTGGCTGAAACTGCCATGCTGAAAACTCTTAGTGCTTTTCAGTCCAGGAATCTCCTGGTCTGTGGGTAGTAAAATTTGTTTTGAAATGTGGTGTGCACTCACCTTCTGCATTGTTCTTGGTGGGTACTGTACTCCGGAGCTGTTCCTATTTGACCATCTGGGATCCTTAGAAGATCTTATCTTGTACTTTTTATGAACATTTATATCAAAACAAGTATGTGATAGCAAAAAAAATTTACTGAGATGTATGATTTAGAGCACAAACTTAAGATTTTTCTTATATATTACATGTAATTATAATAATAGCTACTATTTGTGTGGTATCAGATGTTTTGCCAATTCTTTCATATTCATTATCTCCTCACTAATTCCTTTTATTGATACATAATAGTTGCACATATTTTTTGGGTTACATGTGATATTTTGATACATCCATAAAAATAAAATATGTAATAATCAAATAAGAGTAATGGGGACATTCATTACTTCAGGCGCTAGAAGTACTCAATACTCCCAAATACTAGATCTTATTCCTTCTGTCTGACCATATTTTTGCACTCATTTACCAAACTATCTGCATCCTCATCACGAATTTTTAAGATAAAAAAAATTCTTGATATTAGTTTTATTTTGTAGACATGAAAACTGAAACTTGGAATTTAAGTCACTTTTTCAGTTTTTAATGTGTGTGGACTCCCCTTTAAAAGAACTCATAAAAGTGCCTTAGTGTACCAATTATGTCAATAATGTACTTTAGGCATTAGCTATATTATCCAATAATCAGTATAATGCAAGCTTTAGAAAGCAATTGATTTGTTTTAGAGTATGGTTAGAATAATCAAAGAAACACTGATACTGCTTGTCTGAATTTCTGAATTGTGTATCTTGATGCCTATTTCCTACATCAGTCTTTTTTTTTTTTTTTTTTTTTTTTTAAGATGGAGTTTTGCTCTTGTCACCCAGGCTGGAGTGCAATGGCACGATATTGGCTCACCACGACCTCCGCCTCCTGGGTTCAGGCAATTCTCCTGTCTCAGTCTCCTGAGTAGCTGGGATTACAGGCACACACCACCATGCCCAGCTAATTTTTGTATTTTTAGTAGAGACGGGGTTTCACCATGTTGACGAGGATGGTCTTGATCTCTTGACCTTGTGATCGACCCACCTCAGCCTCCCAAAATGCTGGGATTACAGGCTTGGGCCACCGTGCCCAGCCCTCCTCCATCAGTCTTAATTCACATTTCCTCAGGCATATACTGAGCCCACTTAGAGAATGGAGAGAGGTTGTCTTTGAGAATTACACTTGGAAAAATCATGTCCTTTCATCTAGCATAATCTATACTTCAAGAGCTGGAACATCATAAAAAGTGGTTTTAAATCAAGTGTTTCTTGTCACATCTGCTGAAGGTCTAGTCAACAGCAGAGTTAATGTCAAATGGCTGAGGCTATAACCCCAATCACACTATAGTCAGAGTGTCCTCCAGGTGGAACTGGTGAACGGCACAACTCCCAGGAGAAGCATATTATGTATGTCTGCCCAGTGAGAACTCATTTCCCTGCCTCACTTGAAACACACTCCCCACAAAGACTAAGGCAAACATCCCATACTCAATTAAAAATGGTAATATTAACATTTTATGGGCTAGTGTTTAGTTGAATAATACATTTACATCCAAAAGTAGAATCTCTACCCGAAATTAATTATAAAAAGCAATATACTGAAAAACAAATGAATTGCTTTCCAACTAGATTTTGAGGCTATATAGTTATTTTTAACTTTTTGAAAAGTTGAAAGAAGAGGAGGAGAAGGAGGGGAAGCACTAGAAGAGTAACCCTGTTTGTTTTCTTTACATTTTATGAGAAAGAAAAATTACCTTTGGTTTCATAATATAGTCAAAAAGCAAACTAAAATGGAGGTGCATTTGTCAGTGGTTCTACCTATAGGCATTAAAACTAGTATGAATATTTTGTTTGAATATCACCACACACTTTTTGTTAGAATAACTACTGCTGGAAAACAATTGAATACAATTGAATTGGAAACCAATTGAAAGCAATTGAATGTAATTGATTTCCAGTACTAGTTATTCTAATAAAAAGTGCGTCAGACTCAGTCTCTCTAAGTAACAAGAATATAAGGATCAATATTTCTTATTTTTGTTCATTATTGTAGTGATTCAACTTAAGTTTTGAATAAACTTTAAAAATTTTTTAGTACTTACATTTTCTTTTAAAAGAAGAAGAGTTAGTTTTCAAGATTATTTTATTAGAGACCTGGTCTGGGTAGTATGAATCTACAAACAGAGAGATTACTTCTTAAAATAACAGTTCTCTTAACCCTCTGCAGCACTCATAATTTTATTACCAAAACATCTTCATTTTCTTCAAGTTTATTAGTCTAGTAATAGTTATGTTCTGGTTTTCTGTTACTGCATATATATATCACATTTTTTATGGGATGAAATGGGATCAGGCAGAGAAAGTTTATTTCTTTTCAAAATAGTATCAGCAGGCACCACTCCACTGGGAACTGGAGATCCATTTCTAAGTTGATTTACTCACGTGGGTACAATTAGCAAGGGTTTCTTGGTTTCTTCCTATATGGGCACCTCCACAGGCAGCATCCTAATGGATTGATGCCTGGGTTCCAGGAGCAAGTATTCTAAGCAACAGGAAGTGGCATCTGCCAGATTCTTAAGACTTTGGCCCTCAAATTAACAAAGCATCAGCTCCACTATATTATATTGCTTAAATAGTTACAGAAATCAAATTTAGTGGGACGGCATGTAGACCCCAGTTTTTGGTGGGAGGAGTGTCGGAGAATTTCTATGTAGGTTTTTAAATGATGAAAACTTATTAGCATTTCTTTGACATGCATGATGTACTCATTTCCTCCCAAGTCCTCCCCAAAGTCCCATGTTGCTAAAGCAACAAGTTAAGGCTTGAGGTACAGAGTTTCATCATCTCAGTGAAGGCAGGTACAGATGAGAGTACTTGAGTTCATTTCTTTGGGTGCAGTTCCCAAAGGCTCCTTTTTGAAGACCTGTGAACTACAGAGACAAATGATCTGCACCCTCTATCCTCATATGAAACATACAATGCTAGAAAGTATTGTATAACTTCAGTAGGCATTCTGATTTAAAAAGGGGAAAACTAAAGGCACACATGAGTCATTGGTCTGTAGTAATTCTGAAATTCAACTAATCCAATCCTAATTTTTGTTGGGGTTTAGTACTGCTTCCTGAGGATGATTCCCCACATCTTGGTTTTCTCCTCTGGAGTCTTAGTCTCATCCTCTTATTATTCTGTTTTTCCTTTTTCAAAAAATATAGCCTATATTTGAAGCTGAGTATTTTTTAAAGAAGAGGTATATCCTTAAGATACTTAGAAATTCAAAGAAGCACCATTGTTTAATTGAGAGGTGTACTCAAGGCATGCTTTATCTCACTGAAAGTCTCCATGAGGCATTATTTTAGTTATTTCTGAGATTTTAGCAAAGGATTTTATTGTCTCACCATGTATTTCATCTTTGGCTTGAGACACTTTCTTACTTTGAGAATATTCTGTCATCTGATGAGTCTTTGAATGTTAAGAGTTTTATTTTTGAGTGTAGTGATCCCTGTCTTCTTTGTATTTAACAATATATTATTTAGTTTAACTATCTTCTCCCATATTGTATCATAGATAGCAGGAAGAATCCAGGAGGCAGTTGTAATATTCTGCTTGGAAATATTCTCATTAGTATGTAAATTTCCTGTACTGCACATTACTGCAGATGTCAGTTTTGCTAAATTTCTGCCACTACATAACAAGGATCTATTTTCTTCTAATTTTAGATATTTCCTCGATATTCTTTAAGTCATTGATGACAACCTTCTTAAGGAACTTTAGACTTCCATTAAAACTCTATTCATAGACTCTAGGCTTCTTTTAGTAACTCTTAGCAAGGCCTTTCTAATATACACTCACCCTGAAGTTCAAATTCTATTTGACACATATTTTAGATTTTTGTTAAAGCCCCCCTGTCCTGACACACATAGAGATACAAAAGGTATCTTTTAATTACAACTGCTTAAAACAAACAAACAAACAAAAAACAACAACCCCCCCAAAAAAAACCTTAGTGGCTTAAAACAATCACAATTGTATATTTAGTGCATGTGTCTGTGCTTGTGCAGAGTTTGTCATGAAAAGCTTGTGTCTGCTCCAGGAGTTGTCATCTGGGCAAGTTTGATGGAGAACTGAAGAATTCACTTCTCAGATGGTTAATTCACATGTTGATGGTTGTCATGCTGATGAGAATTATTTGTCTGTGAGCTCAGCAAGGGCTGGGGGGCTGAGGATTCCATGTGGACATTTTTATGTGGGCTCTCCATGGGCTGCTTTGGCTTCCTTACAACATGGCAACTCAGTTTTAGAAGGAAGTGTCTCAAAGGACCTCAAGTAAAAGCTCCCAATTTCTTAATGCCTTGAACTTGAAAATTGGCATTATGTCTTTTCTGCTGGATTCTGTTGATCAAGTAGTGGCAGAGTAAGGAGTGTCAAATAATTTTGGACCATATTTAAAAACTGCTACTTTCATAAAGAAAGAAAGCTGAAAATAAATACATGAATAGAAGAGAAGTTTTATGTGTGCCTTAGATGGCTTACTTCTATCTCAGCTATTCCTGGATAAATGTGGTGAAGGGAAAAAGAAAGTGAAAAAAACTTTCATCTACATGAAATGAGGAAATAGAAAAAGAGGCACATTTTAAATATTTCTATTAATGCTTCTTATCATTCATGTTGCTGTTCAGAACTCTGGTAATAAAGCTTATTATAGCTTGAAATAGAATTGTTCAAGCATTAATTCATCATTAACTGCTGGTGTATGAGTCAGTACAGTCTAGATAATTTCTTATTCTTGACACAGTTTTATAAAGTGATTTAAAAAATACTTATGGGAAAAAGAAGATGGCGCGGTAGGAGCAACTCAGGATTACAGCCCTCAGTGAAGATGCAGAGGGTGAGTGCAAGCCACATTTCCAGACAGATCTTTCTTGCCCACAGAACAGGGAAATTCCCAGGTGTAGGAGAGACATGGGATGCCAGCACAGCTGTTTTGGCTGGCGTGGCTGTTTCGGCCAGCGCCGCAGCGCAAAATGCACTGGTCTGGGTGCCCTGTTAAACCGGCAATCCGAGATTTGGGAGGGAAGATTAGCATATCCATCTGATTAAATAAGACTTGGATAGTGAGCCAGACCAGGAGATTCCTGGAAAGCGATGTTTGAGCCAGTGCAGAGGGTCACTGCACGGGAAATCACACAGATCCTGGTGCCCTATTAGCAGGCAACTGAAACACCTGGGAGAGAGTCAACCATTCGACTTAAAAAAAAAAAAGGCCTCTGAGGCAGGGAGCAAGGTGATCAGGCTCAGCGGGTCCCACCCCAACAGGGACAAACAAAACAGCAATTCAAAACACTTGGGGTTGAAAGTTTCACTGCAGGCACAGCTGAACCCAGGACGGTGAAGCTTGGTGGGGGAGGGGTGTCCACCATTACTGAGGCATTCCACCCCTATGGAGGTACACTCCGATTGCTGATGCAGCCTGATGTTGCCGAGGCAACCCGCCATAACAGAGAGACTCTGCCAACAGGGTGGAGCCCACGACAGCAGGGCAGAGCCCACAGCAACAGGGCGGAGCCCACAGCAACAGGGCAGAACCCACAACAGTAGGGCAGAGCCCATGACAACAGGGCAAGGCCCACGACAGCAGGGCGGAGCCCACAGCAGCAGGGCAGAGCCCATGGCAGCAGGGCAGAGCTCACGGCAGCAGGGCAGAGCCCATGGCAACAGGGCAGACCCCATGGCAGAAGGATGGAGGCTTGGCAGGCAAATAGTGACTAGACTGCCTTCTAGCTGGGCAGGACAGTGCAATGGATACTCATAAAGAAAGCCCTAACTCCCCGAGACAGAGTATCTGAGGGGAAAAAAAGGGGTTTTATGAGTTCTGCTGCAGCAGACTTAAACGTACCTGCATAACAGCCCTGAATGATCAATGGAGCACACAGCTCAGCACTTGAACTCCTATAAAATACAAACCGCCTCCTCAAGCAGCTCCCTGACCCCTGTATATCCAAAGAGTCACCTCAAAAAAGGACTAATCAGACTAATATTTGGCAGGCATCATTTTGGGACAAAGATAGCAGAAGAAGAAACTGGGAGCATCCCTAACTGTTCTGCAGCTGCTACAGGTGTACCCCAGACAAGCAGGGCCTGGTGTGGACCTCAGCAGTCATACCACAGAGGGGCTAGATTGTTAGAAGGAAAACTAAGTAACAGAAATACTTCATCATCTAAGTAACAGAAATACTTCATCATCAGCAATCTGGGCATCCATTCAGAGACCCAATCAAAAAGTGAGCGACTACTCAGACGACGGGTGGATAAACCCACAAAGATGGGAAGAAAGCAGTGTAAAAAGGAGGAAAACACCCGAAACCAAAACACCTCACCTCCTACGAAGGACCAAAACTCCTCACCAGCAAGGGAACAAAGCTGGACAGAGAATGAGTGTGATGAAATGACGGAATCAGACTTCAGAAGGTGGGTAATGAGAAACTTCTGTGAGCTAAAAGAACATGTTCTAAATCAATGCAAAGAAACTAAGAACCTTGAAAAAAGATTTAAAAAAACATTTGAGGAAATGATAACAACAATGGACAACTTAGAGAGGAATATGAATGAATTGAAGGAGCTGAAAAACACAACACGAGAACTTTGTGAAGCATGCACAAGTTTCAACAGCTGAATTGACCAAGCAGAAGAAAGAATATCAGAATTGAAAGATCCACTCAATGAAATAAAATGAGAAACCAAGATTAGAGAAAAAAAGTGCAAAAAGGAATGAATAAAGTCTCCAAAAAATATGGGACTATGTGAAGAGACCTAACCTACGTCTGATAGGTGTACCAGAATGTGACAAAGAGAATGAATCTAATCTAGAAAATACTCTTAAGGATATTATCCAGGAAAATTTCCCCAACCTAGCAAGGCAGGCCAATACTCAAGTCCAGGAAATACAGAGACCACCACAAAGATATTCCGCAAGAAGAGCAACCCCAAGGCAAATAATCATCAGATTCGCCAGGGTTGAAATGAAGGAGAAAATACTCAGGGCAGCCAGAGAGAAGGGTCGGGTCACCCACAAAGGGAAGTCCATCCAACTCATGGCAGATCTCTCAGCAGAAACTCTACAAGCCAGAAGAGAGTGGGGGCCAATATTCAACATCCTTAAAGAAAAGAACTTTTAATCCAGAATTTCATATCCAGCCAAACTGAGCTTCATAAGTGAAGGAAAAATAAAATCCTTTGCAAACAAGCAAGTACTCAGAGATTTTGTCACCACCAGGCCTGCTTTACAAGAGCTCCTGAAAGAGGCACTACACATAGAAAGGAACAACCAGTACCAGCCATTCCAAAAATATACCAAATGCTAAAGAGCATCAACAAAATGAAGAATCTGCATCAACTAATGGGCAAAACAGCCTGCTAGCATCAAAATGGCAGTATCAAATTCACACATAACAATATTAACCCTAAATGTAAATGGGCTAAATGCACCAATCAAAATACACAGACTGGCAAATTGGATAAAAAACCAAAACCCATCAGTGTGCTGTATCCAGGAAACCCATCTCACAGGCAAGGATACACAAAGGCCCAAAATAAAGGGATGGAGGAAGATTTACCAAGCAAATGGAGAGCAAAAAAAAGCAGGAGTTGCAATTCTTGTCTCTGATAAAATAGACTTTAAAGCAACAAAGATCAAAAGAGACAAAGAAGGTCATTACATAATGGTAAAAGGATCAATACAACAAGAAGAGCTAATGATCCTAAATATATAAGGACCCAATACAGGAGCACCCAGATATATAAGGCAAGTTCTTAATGACTTACAAAGAGACTTAGACTCCCACACAATAATGGTGGGAGACTTTAACACTCCACTGTCAATATCAGACAGATTAACCAGGCAGAAAATTAACAAGGATATCCTGGACTTGAACTCAGACCTGGAACAAGTAAATCTGATAGACATTTACAGAACTCTCCACCCCAAATCCACAGAAAATACATTCTTCTCAGCACCACATCACACCTACTCCAAAATTGACCACATAATTGGGAGTAAAACACTCCTCAGCAAATGCAAAACAATTGACATAATAAAAAACAGTCTCTCAGACCATAGTGCAATTAAGTTAGAATTCAGAATTCAGAAGCTAACTCAGAACCACACTGCTTCATGGAAACTGAACAATTGGCTCTTGAATGTTGACTGGATAAACAATGAAATGAAGGCAGAAATAAAGAAGTTCTTTGACATCAACGAGTATGAAGACACAACATACCAGCATTTCTGGACACATTTAAAGCAGTCTCCAGAGGAAAATACATAGCAATTAGTGTCCATATGAAAAGAGTGGAGAGATTCAAAATTGACACCCTATCTTCAAAATTGAAAGAGCTAGAGGAGCAAGATCAAAAAAACTCAAAACCTAGCAGAAGACAAGAAATATCTAAGATCAGAGCAGCACTGAAGGAGATAGAGACACGAAAAACCCTTCAAAAAATCAATAAATGCAAGAGCTGGTTTTTTGAAAAGATCAACAAAATAGACAGACCACTAGCCAGACTTATATATGTAAAAAAAAGAGAGAACAACCAAATAGATGCAATAAAAAACGATAAAGGGGAAATCACCACAGATTCCACAGAAATTCAAACCATCATTAGAGAATATTACAAACAACTCTATGCACATAAACTAGTAAACCTTGAAGAAATGGATAAATTCCTGGACACCTGTATCCTCCCAAGCCTAAACCAGGAGGAAGCCAAAACTATGAATAGACCAATAACAAGGTCTATAGTCGAGGCAGCAATTAAGAGCCTACCACACAAAAAAAGCCCAGGTCCAGATGGGTTCACAGCTGAATGCTACCAAACACACAAAGAGGAACTGTGACCATTCCTTCTGAAACTATTCCAAATAATTAAAAGAAAAAAGAATCCTTCCCAAATCATTTTATGAGACCAACATCATCCTGATACCAAAACCCGGTAGAGACTCAACAAGAAAAGAAAACTTCAGGCCAATATCCATGATGAACATAAATGCAAATATCTTCAATAAAATACAGGCAAGCCGATTGCAACAGCATATCAAAAAACTTATCCATCATGATCAAGTAGGATTCATCCCAGTGATGCAAGGCTGGTTCAACATACGCAAGTCTATAAATATAATTCACCACATAAACAGAACCAAAAACAAAAACCACATGATTATCTCAATTGACACAGAGAAGGCCTTTGACAAAATTCAACAGCCCTTTATGCTAAAAACCCTCAATAAACTCGGTATTGATGGAACGTATCTCAAAGTAATAATAGCTATTTTTCGATAAACCAAGAGCCAATATCATACTGAATGGGCAAAAACTGGAAGCATTCCCTTTGAAATCCAGCACTAGACAAGGATACCCTCTCTCACCACTCCTATTCGGTATAGTACTGGAAGTACTAGCCAGAGCAATCAGGCAAAAAAAGAAATAAAGGTTATTCAAATAGGAAAGGAGGAAGCCAAATTGTCTCTATTTGCAGATGACATGATATTATACCTAGAAGACCCCATCGCCTCAGCCCAAAAACTCCTGAAACTGATAAGCAACTTCAGCAAAGTCTCAGGATATAAAATCAATGTGCAAAAATCACAAGCATTCCTATACACCAATAACAGACTTAAAGAGAGCCAAATCAAGAATGAACTGCCATTCACAATTGCTACAAAGAAAATAAAATACCTAGGAATACAACTCACAAGGAATGTAAGGGACCTATTCAAGGAAAACTACAAACCACTGCTCAACGAAATAAGAGAGGACACAAACAGATGGAGAAACATTCCATGTTCATGGTTAGGAAGAATCAATATAGTGAAAATGGCTATACTGCCCAAAGTAATTTACAGAATCAATGCTATCCCCATCAAGCTACCATTGACTTTCTTCACAGAACTGGAAAAAAACACCATGAACTTCATATGGAACCAAAAGAGAGCCCACATAGCCAAGTCAATTCTAAGCAAAAAGAACGCAGTGGGAGGCATCACACTACCAGACTTCAAACTATACTACAAGGCTACAGTAATCAAAACAGCATGGTCCTGGTACCAAAACAGAGATATAGACCAATGGAACAGAACAGAGGCATGGAAGGCAACACAACATATCTTAAACCATACAATCTTTGATAAACCTGACAAAAACAAGCAATGGGGAAAGGATTCCCTGTTTAATAAATGGTGTTGGGAAAACTGGCTAGCCATGTGCAGAAAGCAGAAACTGGATCTCTTCCTGACACCTTACACTAAAATTAACTCCAGATGGATTAAAGACTTAAACATAAGACCTGGCACCATAAAAAACCTAGAAGAAAATCTAGGCAAAACCATTCAGGACATAGGAGTAGGCAAGGGCTTCATGACCAAAACACCAAAAGCATTGGCAGCAAAAGCCAAAATAGACAAATGGGACCTAATCAAACTCCACAGCTTCTGCATGGCAAAAGAAACAGTCACTAGAGTGAATTGGCAACCAACAGAATGGGAAAAAATTTTTGCAGTTTACCCATCTGACAAGGGCTGATATCCAGAATTTACAAAGAACTCAAACAGATTTACAGGAAAAAAACAAGCCCATTCAAATATGGGCAAAGGTATGAACAGACACTTTACAAAAGAAGACATACTTGAGGCTGTCAAACATATGAAAAAAATGCTTATCATCACTGGTCATTAGAGAAATGCAAATCAAAACTACATTGAGATACCATCTCACGCCAGTTAGAATGGCAATCATTAAACAATCTGGAGACAACAGATGCTGGAGAGGATGTGGAGAAATAGGAACACTTTTACACTGCTGGTGGGCATGTAAATTAGTTCAACCATTGTGGAAGGCAGTGTGGTGATTATACCAAGCAATCCCATTACTTGGTATATATCCAAAGGATTACAAATCGTTCTACTATAAGGACACATGCGCACGAATGGTCATTGCAGCACTGTTTACAATAGCAAAGACCTGGAACCAACCCAAATGCCCATCAAGGATAGACTGGACTGGGAAAATGTGGCACATATACACCATGGAATATTATGCAGCAATAAAAAATGATGAGTTTGTGTCCTTTGTAGGGACATGGATGAATCTGGAGAACATCATTCTCAGCAAACTGACACAAGAACAGAAAATGAAATACCACATATTCTCACTCATAGTAGGGTGATGAATAATGAGAACACATGGACACAGGGAAGGGAGTACTACACACTGGGGTTTATTGGGGGGAATAGGGGAGGGACAGTGGTGGGGGGAGCTGGGGAGGGATAGCCTGGGGAGAAATGCCAATTGTGGGTGAAGGGGAGGAAGGCAGCAAAACACACTGCCATGTGTGTACCTATGCAACTATCTTGCATGTTCTGCACATGTACCCCAAAACCTAAAATACAATAAAAAAATACTTATGAAAATAAACTAAAACCATTAGTATCTTGATTAGTCACAAAGACATTATGAATGCAAGAGTAATATCTTTGCTGTATGTTTTCTTTGATTTCCTTGAGAATTTATTTTCTCAACTGTACAATTGTATTACTTTTTGGTATGTTTCCTACAGTGTTCAAAAATAATTTCTGACATTGTTAAATGTCAGCTGAGGTCATATTATTGATATGTCTTAACTTTGATATATCTTAACTACAGTCATAGGACTTTGATTTCCCATAGCCTTACTGAAATCTTGATTAAATGGAACATCTATTATGTTACTGAATCAGATGTTACTAGCCAAACCTGATCCAAAAGTAAAACAATGCAAATTAAATCAAAACTACTATAATTGCCACTGTAGCCAAATTGCATATGGAAAGATATAAAGTGACATGGTTTTCAAGAAAACTTGCATTGTGAGCTTCTAAAATTTCAGGTTTTCACAGGTATTTACTGGGATTTTTGGCCTCAGGCTTAATGTTATTAATACTTTCAGTTGGTTCATTTATAGTTTCTCATGCCACAACTAAGGATGAAGCTTTTTTTCTGCCTTTTGCTCCTCTTCAATCTCCTGATTAACTAATTAGAGAAATTATGTATTTTACCTTTAGCTGCATTTTCATAGAACCAGGAATTAAATGATTTATGGTGCCAAAAGTAATGCTAAGGTTTATATGAAACCATGGAAGACCCAGAATAGCCAAAGCAATCCTGAGCAAAAAGAACAAAGCTGGAGGTATCATATTACTTGACTTTAAGTTACACTACAAAAGTATAGTAATCAAAATAGCATGTACTGGCATGAAAACAGATACACAGACGAATAGAACAGAATAGACAACCCATAAATAAATTTAATCAACTTATTTTCAACAAAGGTACCAAGACAAAGAGCATACAATGGGGAAAGCACAGTCTCTTCAATAAATGGAGATGGGAAAATTGGGTATCTATATGCAGAAAAATAAAACTAGACCCCTATCTTTTACTGTAAACTAAAATTGAATCAAACTGGATTAAAGACTTAAATACCTGAAACTATGGAACCACTAGAAGAAAACATAGGAGAAACACTATAGGACATTAGTCTGGGCAAAGATTCCATGAAAGAGACCTCAAAACACAGGCAACCAAAGCAAAATTGAACAAATGAGATCACATAAGCTAAAAAGCTTCTGCAAAGGGAAGAACACAATCAACAAACTGAAGAGACAGCCTACACAACAGGAGAAAATGTTTATGTACTACTCATCTGATAAGGGATTAATAACCAGAATATATAAAGAGCTCAAATAACTCAAAAGCAAATAATAATAATAATCCAATTAAAATGACCAAAAGATTGAAATAGACATTTCTTAAAAGAAGACATACAAATGGCCAATAGGTATATTTTAAAAATGATGAAAATCACTAAACATCAGAGAAATATATATCAAATCTATAGTGAGGTATCATCTAACCTCAGTTAAAATGGCTTTTATCCAGAAGACAGGCAAAAATCAATGCTAGCAAGGATATGGAGAAGGGGGAACCCTCATATGCTACTGGTGGGAATATAAAGTAGTAAAGTCACTGTGGAGAACAGTAGGGAATTTTATCAGAAAATGGAAAATAGAACTACCAGCAATGATCCAGCAATCTCCTGCTAGATATATATCCAAAAGAAAGGAAATCAGTATATCAAAGAAATAGCTGCATTCTCATGTTCATTGCAGCACCATTCACAACAGTCAAGACATGGAATCAGCCTAACTGTCCATCAACAGAAAAGGGATGAAGAAAATACAGTAGAATATTACTCTGACATACAAAAGAATAAAAACCTGCCATTTGCTACAACTGAGGATATTATGTCAAGTGAAATAAGCCAGACACATAAAGAAAAATATCACATATTCTCACTCACATGTGGGAAGTAAAAATATACTCATGAAGATAGAGAACTATGGTTACCAAAGGCTGGGAAAGTTTCTAGGGATGGAGAAGGAAAGGGGTGATTGATGGATACAAAAATACAGTTAGGTAGGAAGAATCACATCTAGTGTTCAGTAGCATAAATGGGTGACTAAAACTAAAGATAACATATTGTATATTTCAAAATAACTAAAAGAGTGCAGGAATGTTCCTAATATAAATGAATGCTTCAGGTGATAAATATTCTTGTTACTCTGATTTGATCATTATACATTGTGTGCTTTTATCAAAATATCACATGTAGCACATAAATACATACATCTCTTATGTATCTATAATAATTAAAAATTAAAAGACATTTAAATGTAGCAAAATGACCAAAAATTGGAAAAAAATTTAAAAGAATTTATGGTGTGTGTTAGGTCACCACATGAGTAAACTTTAGCTTGGGTAGACACAACTTTGACCTTAGAATGTCAATAATTATGATTTTAAGTCCTCACATAAGTAAAATTTAAATTTGAGAGACATGATTTTAATCTTAGAAGGCCAAATTTATGGGTGTTGTTATATGATAATTACTATAAACATAAAATGTTAATAGTGTTCTTTGTCTTCAGAAACTTTTTTGAAGAAATCACAAGGCCTCTTTTTAGCTGTTTTTCATCCTTTCTGTATTTGGAACAAATTATGGAATATTTGAATTTATTTACCACAATACCAAATAATATTATATAAAATTCAAAACAATTATAAATGAGACAGGGATGATTTCCAAAAACAGCTTAAAAAATAGGTTGAACTGTGTTTTCACTTTACAGCCTACAACATACCTGCTTGACTATTAATAGATGCCAATACGCATTCTTGATCAACAGAAATGATTAAAAATGATCAGTTTCTTTACTTGCTTACCTTCAAAACTCTGATGATGTTTTAGTGGAATGGTACTACCCTGACTTTATTTTGAAAGATTAGTGGTCAAAGTTTTTGTCTTTAATAACAAACGTATTCCTTTTGGTATTAACTGAATTCATGCTTTGTTTCTTTCTTTAACTTAATGTTTTGTCTGAAGGAAATCACTGTAACAACTTGTGTCTTCAGTAACAGTTTAAAAATATAGTGCATCTTGGTTAAAATATGCCAGCATACCTCTGCACTGTTCAGAGTAAGCTATAGCAGTGTGACACCATGGCTGAAGAATCACTGCCTAGAAAGTCTTTCAACAAATGCTAAAATGTCAGGGAAAAACTTCAATTCTGCTAGACAAAATATTTTCTAAGTACAGATTGAGTATAATGACTTTCTCAAATGCAGAAATTCTTCTTTATCCTTTATAGAGTCTGTTGTCTATCACTTCAGTACATTTGCCAATGTCCTAAGCTCCAGTGTCCTTACAGGCCTATCGAAACATCAGTTCCCGGAAGAGACCACTTATAGACATTTCCCATGCCCACAGCCAGGCTGGATGAAACTGATATTCTTAAGTAGTCACTTTTGAGCTTTTTAAAATTCTAAGTTGAGGATGTCTCCTAGCATTGTTATCTAGACATTACCATGTAGACTGACCTTGCAGTCATGATTCTGGTATCCACAAATGAAATGAATACACTACTTGTAAAAGTGCATTTTAGCAAGGCATATTTCTTTGTGTGTGTGTGTGTGTGTGTGTGTGTGTGTGTGTGTGTGTGTGTGTGTTATTTATTGTATTTCTCACAATATAAGAGGATATATCATTTAAAAATTGATTATATGATAAAATCCACTTATTCTCTCCCCACCACCCCCAACCACATAGCCACATTAGTTTAAGATTTTGTGGTAATTCTAATAAATGGTTAAATTTGTGGTAGGTAACATCCTTAGGTCAATGTGAAATAAGGAATAAATAAATTATATAAGAACTCAAATATATAAAGAGGACCTCAGATTAAAAAACTGAAATGTACAAGCATTAATTTCAATTTTTTTTTAAGTTGGGATCATCTTTATATACTTGAGTTCTTACGTTATTTATTTAATTATTTTTGCCCTGTGAGAGCTCACATTATCTCCTATGCATACTTTGTGTTTGCTTTATTGTTCACTCTGCTATGTGTCATGAAAATGTAATATATTTCGAACACAACTTTCAGGTTGAAAAATGCTTTGATTACAGGAATGCAAAAATTGTTTTTCTAAAAACATAATACTTGCCTCTTTCACTTTCACACTTTCATAATTCTTTAAATTCATGAGCTCATTAATTAGGTACCAAGGCACTTCTCAATGAAATTATTATTAACATTAAAATTTGTGTTATATGCATGAATTTTCCAAAAGTGACATTTTTGCTCATTGATAACGTACTTAATTATTAGAGACAAGACAAGAAATAATTACAACAGGGAGAAATGACTCCACATTTTTGTTCCCACTGACTTATTTCATTTAACAAACACAAATCTAGATCTTATAATATGCTAGGCTTTATAAATGTCAATTTATTAATCTTCATAGAAATCTCATGAGATAGAAGCTACTTATACCCAGTTTGCAGATGAGGGCACTGAATGACAAAGTTGAATAACTTGTCCAAGGTTCATAAAACTAATAAGCACTGCAACTTGATTCAGATGCATACTCTTCCCCTGTACTAATGATATACTTTGCCTTTTACTTTATAAATTATTTTTATGACCAATAATTCTCATTGACTCTGTCTGTTATATACCTATAAAATATAAATTTGTGTAATGAATTATGAATTTGCAATATGAATATAAATTCAATATGAAACATGCAGTGTGCCATTTTAAAATTCTGTCACATAAAAGGTAGCATGTTTTCTGATATGTCATGTACAGAAAAACTCTAGGAACGGTAAAGCCAAAATTAAATTTTCAATTAAATAGAATCTTCTGTCTTGTATATTCTTCCACTCTGTATGTAGATGGGTAGTGGCTAGAGATTCAGTTTGCTCGATCTCTTTCATTCACCGAAAGAAAACAGTTAACAATGAATCATTCAGTAAGCAAGCTTCCATTTGCTTTTCAGAACTGGATTTCTCAATCGGTCTATAGGCATGTACAAGAGGAAGAAACATCTTCCAATCACTTATTGTAAACATTTCTGACAAACTCGTAGTTTTGTGAAAATCAAAAATTCCTTTAGTGAGATTGTCATTTCATCTGGATAGAAGTAGCTATATTGTCTTATTTTTTCTGGAAAATGTTTCTGGAAAACTGTTGATAAAAAACTCTTAATAAAAGAAAATACATTCTTCTAACTGATCTTATATTGAAACATTTTTGTGGGTTTATAATATGTCTCTTTCTATGTTGTAAAAAGTATCTGTTTTGGAAAAGTAATTTTGAAGAATTTCAGTGTTGAGCTAAAATCAATTTTGTGTTTGATTAATGTGACTACAACAAAACTCAACCCAACCAATAGAATTGCATGCCATAAATAAACCATGGCCACATTATCATTTTCATTATAAGTCAGATGAAATATTGTTTTAAGGAGAGATACATTACTGACAGCAATGAAAAACAAGACATCAGAAATTCCATTTAAGTGCAGGTGGCAGTATTATTTACTGCCATCCACTCATGTTACCGCCAGGCTCTTTAAATTTACACAGAGGGAATATATCCTCCCAGCTCATGACAGCTGGAGGGGAAATCACCCTGGTGGAAACACATTCTCATAAATGGCTAAAGAAGGCTTGCGTTTCTTCTGCTGCTTAAATTGTATATAATTAGAAAGGCAGAGAACACCAATGACTATGATAGAATAAAAACAAAATTCCAAATGAACACTCTATTTTGTTTTTTGCTTTCCAAATCAAATTTTACTTCTCTCTTCATCTTCTTTCTAAAAAAGGTATAAAAAAAACAAAAATCAAAAACCAAAACAAAACAAAACACCACCACCACAGCAAAACTAATCCCAAATGAAATTGTCCTTTATCATTTTCCTTTGCATTTTTCTAACATTTGCCAGTTATTTTTCTTAATCCAAACTTAAATTCAGTTTTTTTCCATTTTATGAAGCTTAGTTCCCTCATTTTTTTCTTCACTAAGTAGCCTTTTAAAAATAATTTGTTAGTAATACTTTATGATGCTAGATTACTTCCAGAGCAGTTCAGAAAGACAAAGTGGCCTACAGAGAAGAATCATGGGGTTTTTAAAAACAATTTCTCAAATAAAAGCTAGCAAAAGACTTCAGTACACAAAGATGCTGCTATTCATATTTGTTTTAGAGTAGGGGCTCAGGCAGTATTAAGACATATTATTTCCACTCAAGCTATGAACATTCCCTAGAGATATGGAATAGAAGCATAAGGAAGTAAATCCTCTGCAAGGAGAGCAACTATACAATCTGTTGCTCTAATGTGGATGCTGGAAAAGTGTATCATTGTGGAGCATCGGAAAGAGTTGATGATTAATGGGCAGAATAATTTGAAACTTGGGGAGCCTAAGACCTGCCAATGCCCAAGGTAAAATTCTGACCTGCAGGGGCCGAAGGAGCATTTGAACTTTCTGGGGCTGAACATTCTCACCTGTGCAACTAGATTGGATTAGAGAAGTTGTTCTCAAACTTTTATGTGGCATCAAAATCACCAGGATGACTTGTTGAAATAGGTTCTTAGCTCTACCCCTAAAGTTTCTGATTTAGTAGGTCTGGAGTGGGGCCTGGTAATTTGCATTTTTAACAAGTTCCCTGGTGGTACTGATGCTGCTAGGCCAGGAACAACCATCGAGTTATATCCAGAAATGAACTAACTGATTAGTTATTTTTCCAGATTATTATTCAATGGACCCCCTTTCAAAGATCCTCTGGGAAAACAAACCAAAGGGAAAAATAAATTTCGTGTGATTATAAACTCTATTAAATTATGAATAAAAATGAATTTTTGCACAATTGTAGGATAATTAATATGCTAATATACTTGTGAAACTCTCATCTTAAAATGGCATATATAATATACAGTGGTATTAAAACCTTTGTGACCATCACATTTTTTCTGAGGGGTCTCTAATTTATATTTTCCAGAACTAACATTTTATGGAACGCACTTGGCAATATCCTTAAAAAGATGGTTTTAAGGTCATTTTTAGCTTTTATCACCTATAAGATTCAGAATTTTCGGAGGCTGTGGTGGGCAGATCCCCTGAGGTCAGGAGTTCAAGACCAGCCTAACCAACATCGTAAAACCCTGTCTCTACTAAAAATACAAAATTAGCTGGGTGTGGTGGTGTGCACCTGTAATCCCAGCTACTTGGGAGGCTGAGGCAGGAGAATCACATGAACCCAGGAGGTGGAGGTTGCAGTGAGCTGAGATAGTCCCATTGCACTGCAGACTGGGAAAAAAGAGCAAAAATTCCATCTCAAAGAAAAAAAAAGATTCGGAATTTCTCCATAGTCTCTGAAGATGTCTGATAGACATTATGAGTGTAAGCAGGAAATTACAAACTCTCTCATGGGAGTTGAGAGAGAATCACCTGATTTTGTTACTTCAATGAGTACCAACTAATTGCTGACTGATAGACATGTACAGTCTGACCGTCTCATGGAGTAATTATAGTGAGACTGAAGATACTTTTCAAATTTCTTTGGCTCTTGACTAATGTTCAAACTTACTCTCACTACTCCTTAACCTGAACCTTCTGCTCCAGCCAAATTTAAACTTTCATCCTCTGAACATCCCATATTCATATGTCTTGTACAGCTTTGTGTATGCTTCTTCCTTTTCCTACACCTCTAGTCTTCTTCCTCCTACCTGCTTTACCTGCCTGGTGACTCTATATTATTTTAATCCTTGCTCCTTTAAGGGTGTCTATTCTCTGAAGCTTTCCCTAATCAAACCCCTTTTGCTTTACACTGTAATACATCATATTGTAAATATTTGTGTCTGTCTGTCTCCTGGAGTTCTTTAAGGGCAATGAAAGTGTCCTGTCACTCCATGTTCTTTTCTGTTAGCACACCACCACACTTAGTAATAGATGAATCATGCCACTCATTTTTAGTGATGTAGCCTGTTTCAAATTCATTGCTATTGAAACAGTAATTTTGAGCATTTATTTAAACTGGCCTGAATTATTTACTAGTTGTAGCCAGCTGAATAATGGCCCCACAAAGTTGTCAACATCCACATCTCCAGAACCTGTGAATATGTTACTATGTACAGTAAAAAGGACTTTGACTAAGTTTAGGATCTTGAGATGGAGAGTGTATTAGTCAGGGTTCTCCAGAAGGACAGAACTAATAGGATAGATGAATTTATTAAAGGGAGTTTATTAAGGAGAATTGACTCATACAATCACAAGGTAAAGTCCCATGACAGGCTGCCTGCAAGTTGAGGACCAAGGAAGCCAGTGGTGGATCAGTCCGAGTCCCAAAGCTTCAAAAGTAGGGAAGCAACAGTGCAGCCTTCAGGCTGTGGGTTGGCAAACCACTATTGGAAGTCCAAGAGACCAAAAGCTGGAGAACTTGGAGTCTGATGTTCAAGGGCAGAAGGCATCCAGCATGGAAGAAAGATGAAGGCCAAAAGACTCAGCAAGGCTGCTCTTCTATCTTTTTTGGTCTGCTTTATTCTAGCCGTGCTGGCAGCTGATTAGATGGTGCCCACCTAGGATGAGTCTGTCTCTCCCAGTCTACTGACTCAAATATTAATTTCTTTTTGCAACAACCTCACAGGCATACCTAGAAAAAATAATTTGCATCCTTCAAAAAATATGATACTCAATGTTAACCATCACAGAGAGATTACTTTGTATTATCTATGATAGTCGATATTAACCATCACAGGGAGATTAGCTTGTATTATCCAGATAGGCCCAATGTATTCACAGTGGTTATTAGAGGAATGGAGAGGGACTATTTGACTACAAACATAGGATGTCAGAGTGGTGCAGTATGAGAAAGACTTGACCAGTCATGACTAACATTGAAGGTGAAGGAAGGGGTCATGAACCAAGAAATGTAGGTGTCGTCTAAAACCTGGAAAATCAAAAAAACTCAGTCCCTCAAAGCTCTTTCAGAGGACAGATGACAAGGTGATGCCGAAAGTTATGTCCAATTGGAGGTGCTATGGTTTCATGTGAGACAACTAGTAAGGCAATTACTTCCTTTTCGCTATGTTATATGTGAAAAACCAACACTTCTTTCAGTGCTTCCTGTTAAAATGTGATATGCAGCTGTATCTTTGGCATATGCACATATAGGAATTTGTTTTAGAGATTTTCACATAATGCAGTTTTGATAAACTTAAATTATATATGGTTATAGCACTGACTTATTTAGAACATAATCTTGCCAGTTTTCCTGAGTGACCTGTCTAAACAAATTTTAGTACTCTTAAAAACATAAATTTTGTGATAAACCATGGTAGTATTTATTGTTAGAAAGTAAACCAGTAAACCTGGAAGAGATGGATAAATTCTTGGACACTTGCATCCTCCCAAGCCTAAACAAGGAAGAAGTTGAAACCTCGAATAGACCAATAACAAGGGCTGAAGTTGAGGCAGCAATTAATAGCCTACCAACCAAAAAGTCCAGATTCAGGTGGATTCACAGCTGAATTCTATCAGACATACAAAGAGGAGCTGGTACTGTTCCTTCTGAAACTATTCTAAACAATCCAAAAAGAGGGAATCCTTCCCAAATTATTTTATGAGACCAACACCATCCTGATACCAGTAGAGACTCAACAACAACAAAAAACTTCAGGCCAATATCCATGATGAACATAGGTGGAAAAGTCTTCAATAAAATACTGGCAAACCAATTACAACAGCACATAAAAAGCTTATCCATCATGATCAAGTAGGCTTCATTCCAGGGAAGCAAGGCTGGCTCAACATATGCAAGTCTATAAATGTAATCCACCACATAAACAGAACCAAATATAAAAACCACATGATTATCTCAATAGATGCAGGGAAGGCCCCCAACAAAATTCAACAGCTCTTTATACTAAAAACTCTCAATAATCTAGGTATTGAAGGAACATATCTCAAAACAATAAAAGCCATATATAACAAACCTACAGCCAATATCATATTGAATGGACAAAAACTGGAAGCATTCCCTTTTAAATCCGGCACTAGAAAAGGATGCCCTCTCTCACCACTCCTATTCAATATGGTATTAGAATTTCTAGCCAGAGCAATTAGGCAAGAAAAAAAAAGGGGTATTCAATTAGGAAAAGAGGAAGTCAAATTGTCTCTATTCACAGATGACATGATTGTAAATTCAGAAGACCCTATTATCTGAACCCAAAGTCTCCTGAAACTGATAAGCAACTTCAGTAAAGTCTCAGGATACAATATCGATATGCAGAAATTACAAGCATTTCTATACACCAATGATAGACTAACAGAGAGCCAAATCATTAGCAAATTCCCATTCACAATTGCTACAAAGAGAACAAAATACCTGGGAATACAACTAAAAAAGGATGTATAGGACTTCAAGGAGAACTACAAACCACTGCTCAAGGAAATAAGAGAGGATACAAACAGATGGAGAAACATTCCAGCTCATGGTTAGGAAGAATCAATATTCTGAAAATGGCCATACTGCCCAAAGTAATTTATAGATTCAGTGCTATCCCCATCAAGCTACCAATGACCTTCTTCACAGAACTGGAAAAACCATCTTAAACTTCATATGGAACCAAAAGAGAGCCCGAATAGCCAAGACAATCCTAAGCAAAAAGTACAAGGCCAGAGGCATCACACTACCTGATTTCAAACTATACTACAAGGCTACAGTAATGAAAACAGCATGGTACTGGTACCAAAACAGAGATATAGATCAATGGAACAGAACAGAACCCCTGGAGGCAATACCAAACATTTACAACCATCTGATCTTTGACAAACCTGACAAAAACAAGCAATGGGGAAAGGATTCCCTGTTTAATAAATGGTGTTGGGAAAACTGGCTAGCCATGTGCAGAAAGCAGAAACTGGACCCCTTCCTGAGAGCTTACACTAAAATTAACTCCAGATGGATTAAAGACTTAAACATAAGACCTAACACCATAAAAACATAGAAGAAAACCTAGGCAATACCTAGTCCATAGGCGTAGGTAAGCACTTCATGACTAAAACACCAAAAGCATTGGCAACTAAAGCTAAAATAGACAAATGGGATCTAACTAAGCTCCAGAGCTTTTGTACAGTAAAAGAAACAATTATTAGAGTGAACTAGCAACCAAAAGAATGGGAAAAAATTTTTGAAAGTTACTCATCTGACAAAGTGCTAATATCCAGAATCTACAAACAACTAAAATAGATTTACAAGAAAAAAAAAAAGCCCATTCAAAAGTGAACAAAGATGTGAACAGACACTTTACAAAAGAAGACATATATGAGGCCAACAAACATATGAAAAAATGTTCATCATCACTGATTATTAGAGAAATGCAAATCAAAACCACATTGAGATACTATCTCACACCGGTTAGAATGACAATCATTAAAAATCTGGAGATGGATGCTGGAGAGTATGTAGAGAAATAGGAACACTTTTACACTGTTGGTGGAAGTGTAAGCTAGTTCAATCATTGTGGAAGACAGTGTGGCGCTTCCTCAAGGACCTAGAAATAGAAATTCCATTTGACCTAGCAATTCCATTACTGGGTGTATGCCCAAAAGATTATAAATCATTCTATTATAAAGACACATGCACACATATGTTTATAGAAGCACTGTTTATAATAGCAAAGACCTGGAACCAACCCAAATGTACATCTACAATAGACTGGACAAGGAAAATGTGGCACATATGCACCGTGGAATACTATGCAGTCCTAAAAAGTGATGAATTTGTGTCCTTTGTAGGGACATGGATAAATCTGGAAACCGTAATTCTCAGCAAACTGACACAAGAACAGAGAATCAAACACTGCATGTTCTCACTCATAGATGGGTGAACAATCAGAACACATGTACACAGGGAGGGGACCATCACACACTGGGGTCTGTCGTGGGGGGCAAAGGAGGGACAGTCGAGGGGGTGGGGAGGTCGGGGACAGAAAACATGGGGAGAAATGTCAGATGTAGGTGACAGGGGGATGGAGGCAGCAAACCACATTGCCATGTGTGTACCTATGCAACAATCCTGGATGATCTGCACATGTACCCCAGAACCTAAAGTACAGTGAAAAAATATGTATTTAAAGACAAAACAAATATTTTTAAATGACTAAATACAATTGAAAGCATTAAAATGAAATTCTCCTGTAGCACAATATTGGAACATAACAGGCATTCAAATAAGTTAATAATTAAATAAATGTATCTAAAATATTAGTCAAAGTGAAAGTGACTCCTTTGTCCTTCTCTAGTTGGTATGTAGACACACAGCTGGCACATGTGGTATGTTTGTACTACCATAATGGGCTGTTCTATACATTACATTCTGCAACATAGTTTTTTTGTGTGTGTTTTTTGGTTTGTTGTCTATTTATGGTGTCGGTTTTTGTTAATGCCATAGAAGGAACTTCCTTTTGATTAGATATTGAGGTCTACTCTTTTATGAGGTATTGCTTCATAGTCTCTGGTATTGATATGCCATTATTTAACCAATCTCATATTGATCAATGTTTGACTCCACTTTTATTGCTAATATAAATAATATTATTATAAAATCCCTACTGTATCTTTATTTGCTTGTGATAATATTCATAGACTAGAATTCTTAAATGAAATTTTCGATTCAAACATATTCATACTTAAAAATTTTGACAGCTAATGACAAAATGCCTTATGAAAGTTGCAGTAATTTACATTCTCACTAAATTTATGAGTTTTTTTCTATATTTTCAGTGATTCTAGGTGTCAAGAATTATTAGAGTTTTCCAATCAGATAAAATTCACATGAACTAGTGAGGGTTTTCCATAATTCCTAGATTCATGCAAAATAATATAAAGGATACTGAATAGGTAGAAAATATAGTACTTATTTCATACTCTTATTCTTACTAGGGAAAGAATCCATACATGTAACACTGTTTAAGTATATGACAGTGTGTGTGTGTGTGTGTGTGTGTGTGTGTGTATGTGTGTGTGTGTGTATATAATATTATAGCTGAGGGTAAAGCTGTAGGATTTTACCATCTAAAATATTGAGTACTTTCAGAATACAGTAGGCAGAGCAATCAGTATAGCTGAATTTGTTTAGTAAAAGGTCATAGTCATCAACATGAGACGTAAGCTGGATATAGGATACGTAGAGAAAGGACACTAAAAGTTTTGGAGGCATATCTGATGGTAGGAATGAATGAGCTTGTGTTGCCAACACACTATATATAGGCAGAATTTTACTTCTGTTGCTACAGAAATGCTATCGTTTGTCGATTAATTTTTGTGAAGATGTTACAGCAAAAGATTTTCTAGTAACTTAAATCTGGGTTGTAAAACTTCAGTATTTACATTTAGGGAGCTGACATTGCATTAATTCATATGAATACAAGAGGGAAGCCAGAGGCATTGGATGCTGTCACTAGCTACAAATGAAATATTAGGTGACAGGAAGTCAACACATGTCTGTCACATTTTAGCCCCAAGCCATGCTTGCTACGGCATCTCAGAAGCAGCTGTAATGCTTCTGTTCTGATGAGTGCCTGAAAATGAACAATAGGAAAACCCAAGAACAACCAACACGTGGAGAAACATAACCACAGGCAGCTACTGGATGCAAACAGCTATTTGGAACAAGAATTTGGAGATTATATCTGGGAGTCACGAGTCACTAGTTCTGAGGGAAAGCTCAAAGCAAAGTGCATAAAAACTCTGAGGTAAGCCTGGTGTGAAGTACCTAGAAAGAAAAGCATAGAGTATTTTCTCCTCAGGCACCAAACAAAACAGCACAGGAAGCATCGTATATTATAAAGGGGACAGGTGACCTGAACTCCAAGAAAAAACACACATAAAAAAGAATCACAACTTCTATAAGCAAATTCTCATATTACAAACAACTGTTCCTATTGAAAAAAGGGAGAACTTCAGGCTGGTGGTTAAATAGAATATTTAAAACAGTCATCAATAAACAGTCCTACAAAATTGCTATATATGCAGCTATGTGCATATAGATATAGATATGGTATATACTATATACTAGATAGTTTTCTAATGATGTGTAGTTATAATTGCAAGGGCCATGGTTAATTAGTAGCTGCTCAAGGCCAGCCTATAAAACCTATGTGCTTCCTTTGAGGAATATAGAACAACTTTCCTTCAGGAGTTTTCCAATATTCCCCTGTTCTTGTGGCATTTATAGCTGAAACATAAGAATATTCTTGGAATACTCTGCAATCCCCTAGAAATCCTTGGTTGAGTGATTTTTTTTCCTTTCAGGATTCTGCTAATGTTGTCAAAGTGTAGCACAATTCAGTATGTTTTCATTGGGGATCTAGTGTGTTGGGGATACATCTTAATTCAGAAAACACTATCAGAGATGACATGGTATCTGCTATGACATTAGACACAACCACACTGAGCTAAACCTGACCCAGTTGTAAAGAAATGAGAAGACTGGGGGAAAGCTGCAATTCAGTGCCAATAACACATGGTTCTTTGTGATTACTTGAGATATGTCAGAAAAGGGTGGGAAAATCATCAATGATAGACATATACTTGACTTTGAGCTCTGAAAGTTGAGTCTTGTGAGTAGTTAACAAATATAGTTCTAAAATTCTAAACCATTAGTATTATAAAGTATTATATATTTTTAATTTTTAGCACAGATGAGAAAACTAATGACAGAGGGTGTGAAGAACATGTCCGAAGAGAATATGGCATATCAAGGTCAGAACAAGCTCATGTACCAGGTTTCCTGATTTCTAGTTCCACCCAAATATCCTAGCTAATATACCCTAAACCCAATTACAGCTTTTGTTGTGTTTTCTGTGACATTATAATGCAGCAGACTGAAGAAGAAATCTCTACCTAATCAGAGAATAGGCTGCATCTGCCTTCTGGGTTCTGGTCCCGTTCTGCCACTTACTATGTGGCGTTGAGTAGGAGACACCTGCCCAATGCATCCCATCTATAAGTTTGAAATAATAATGATCCCAGTTCATAGTCTTGTTAGGAGGATAAAGTGAAAAATTAAATAACTAAAGAATTTAGAATGACACCTGGCATGGAGAAATCGCTTAATGAGCTATTATTTATTATTCTTACTATTCCAGTTTTCTAGCCACTAAGCTTCATCAACCACAGGACTGTGAATACAAATGAGAAGCCTTAGTCTAAAGCAGTGATTTTCTTCCAAAACTTATGACAAAGATTACTTCTTATTCAGATTAGAAAACAGAGCTCTGCAGTTTTAGAATTGTAGATAACCTTTTACTGACTGTAAATCATGTAGGAGAAGATGGTTTGGCCAACTCCCAGACTTAACAAACCTTTTTCAGTTAAAAACTCATTTTTCCTTTTGTGATTTTGCTGGGTCGACTGTATGATTTACATTTTTTCCTTCTTTATTTCAAAATGTATGGGTCTATCTTACTTTGTGCCATAAAACCAGAAATGTTACACAAAAAAAAAACAAGATATGGCTGCTTTTAGCATTCTCCTAATCTTGCTCTTTTCCTAAAAAAACACCATCTGTTGGAAAGCAGATATTTTTATTTATGCTTTAATGCATTTGCCAGGGAAATGGGAAATCCTTGTCTGCCCTTAATTTTTTCTTATTAAAATGTGCAAACCAACCACTTTGCACCCATTTCTTTCCATGATTACTTACAGGGACTAAACCTGCCAAATAATTTGGATAGCCTTTGTTCCCTTTTGGTGCCCTCATCCCCAATGATGAAAGGACTTTCCCATCCTTCTGCACAGGTATCCTCAGAGAGTCACCCTATTCAGCATCAGGCAACCTCTCTGTCCCTTTCTTTTGGGTGCAGTCTTTGTTTCTGTTGCTCTAATGAAGTCATTGTTCTTCATTGATGAAAATGCATTATTCTATTAGGGCTTTGTTTTAAAGTTGTATCCAGGAGCCCTGTGGCAGCTCAGTCATGTAGACAGTCCTTGGCAAGTGAGTTTTCAGGTTCATTCAGGTCACATTTTATACAGTTGCACCATTCCTGTCTTCTTCATTTCTTTCTAGTCACATCTCTAGCTTACACTAAACTATGATGCTATTGGTAACGCGTTGTATCTTTTAACTTTCAGTATCCTTTCAGGTCACATTTTATACAGTTGCACCATTCCTGTCTTCTTCATTTCTTTCTAGTAACATCTCTAGCTTACACTAAACTATGATGCTATTGGTAACGCGTTGTATCTTTTAACTTTCAGTATCCTTTTTTTGATAAAGTATAATAAAATGTCCATTTCATCTTAGATAATTAGTAAGCAATCATAAGACTAATTTGCCTTTGTGATCCTACCTTTTCACATTTGTGCTCAGTTTCATGCATGGTGTACCCTTCCCAATCCTCGAAGTAAACAAACCCCTCTCCATTATTTTAGTTGTAGCTTAAACATTGTTTCTTGTGAGAAGCTTTTTCTTAATTTTTGTTCTTTAGTCTACGGATCTCTGCAGCATTTTGAAATTTTCTCTTGCAAAGGATCTAACATGCTATACCATAATTATACATTCACTTACTTGCTTCAGCAATTAGACTGTGAGGGATATTTTGTTCCCATCTCTTGAACAGAACCTCATTTAGAGTAAATACTTAACTACTATTTTGTAACAAAATAATAGCTTCAAGAAAAATAGTGAGGATTTTATTTTTCAATAGATATTTTAGTTTTTATATAATTTCCCAAGAAATAAATAATAAAACTGCTTCACACAGGAGTCTGGGATATTATACACAAGTTTGAAAAGGAACTACAATTACATTAAAGATGAAAGTGAGAATTTTAGACTTTATAAGGCAAGTTAACAAAAGTCTACAGAAACTGCAATCCAAATATCTGGTTTTCAGTCTTTGTTTTGCCTTCATGTTGTTAAGTGAACTCTTTGGAACCTTACATTTCCCACTGGAGGTTAACCAGAGGTTAACCAGATGATGCCAAACTACAGCTTACCCAAAGTTATGCTCAAGAAATCCGAAAGACAAGGACTATATCTGCCAGGCTAAGACACAACCTTTGTTTAGTGAATATGTAGGTAGATTAAAAGAACATATTGAGAAAAAAATGAGACATCTCTGAAATTATTGTCCTATTACGAATACAAAGATAATTTTATCTAGCTCACATAATAAATGTAAATCATTCAGAAATAATAATAAATTCAGGGACAGAATCTCTGTTTCTTTTTTCCCCCTCAAACTTAACCTATGAAATTAATTCTATTTCTATTAAAATACTTAATATTTGGGCTTGATAGTCATGTCATATTTGAAGACCTGGGTTGAATTCTATTTTTCCCCCTAAAAATTTGTTATATTGTGGCAATGGATTCCATTGATGGAAAAGATAGATCTTGAATATGAGGTTGAGGTTCATGAGGTTTCTTGATACTTTGAATCCTATAGTAGAACATAGGTCTGTTATCAACAGTGAATTTAGAAAGAAAACTCAGGTTGGGTTGGCAAAGGGAAATAGAGTTCTTCCTGGCCAGTGTATCGAGTACACTTGTGTGAGAAGTCTTGTCACTTCTAAGATGTACACAAGAATTTTTCGTGTATTACTCCTGAACCCTTTAATATACTGAGGCTAATACAGAGAGATAGAATCCTCAAAGGTAAATTTGTGAATTAGTTCAGTGCTTATATTAAGTCCAAATTCTAGATAGTCTCAAAGCTCCCAAATCTTTGGAACTGGGTTAGAACTGGACATGGTGATGTATCACTCTGATTTATCTTCAATGAAGGATTTGTTTTCTCAGCTGCTGGAAGGCCTATTGGGTGAAAGCCTCCATCTGCCAGCCCTTTATGAATTGCCTTAGCTGCAGGGAGTCTATTTACCCAATGTCATGCATGCCCTTTCAGGCATGGCCTACATGCAATGACTGTAGAAAGCAGTAGTATAAAGGCTGGATATTTTGGCCCATTGAAAGGCTTTTCTAATGGGCATTTCAGCTTCATAACTCACCTTGGGGTTGACTGAGACCATTCCAGCTTAGTTTCTCCCTCTGCTTCATTATTCTCCATCCTATCCTTTCCACAGGTGTAATCCCAAAGGATTTCCCTAATAGAACCCTGAACATTATGTTAGATCTCTAATCACTCAGCTAGCAAAGCGAACCTCATCACTGGTAGTTGGTAAAGCATAGACATATGCTAACACAAAGTGGCAGTTTGATTATTAAAACTTTCACTGGCATTAATTGGAATGATATTTCAATGGAAAAGGTTCCATTTGCTGGTGATATTATTAGGTTTTTAAAAAGTATAGGAAAAATAGGAATATAGAATTAGATGACTATTGCCGAGCTTGACGGAAGTCCTAAAAAATATAAAGAAAGGCTTAGAGCAATTAAAAGGCAATTACAAGTCAAGTATGAAAGCCAGATGGCCTTCTTAGTAGTTATATACAGGCTTTCATCTCTTATATCTGGAAAGCAGAGAAAGCTAGGGGCCAGGCCCATGACTTAAGTCCAAGAATAGGACCTCCAGAATGATGAAGTGAGGAATTCCATGGACTTTCTTCTTATTGAGACAACCATAACTGCTAAAAATTATATATAAATAAACAACCATTTAAAGTCTCTACTATATCTCACTAAGAACAGCAAGAATCTGTGGCATTTGAGCCACAACAGCTATTTCCTCCCTCTAGTATCTCAGTTCCACATGGTAAGAGCCCCACTTCAGGTAGTTGCAGCCAAGAACACAGGGCTCCCTCTCCCCTGGCTACATGCTTCCCTTCACTCTGGCTCCCAGTAGAAGGATTCAGTATTTCTTGGGGATGGCCAGTCCGTTAGTATTTCTGAGACTTTTATCTCTGTGTTTCAGAGGCTCTATTCCATGCATGAATGACTGAGAGGTTTAGGACTCTCTTTCTCTATCCAGCTCCCACGTGTAGGGTCGAAGTGCTACTCTAGGCTCAGAAAGCCAAGAACACTGGTGCCCTGTTGCTCTCACATCCATTCACACTTGTGCTTAGGTTTCTTTGTCATGAACTGAGTCATATGACTATTTCTACCAGAAAAGGACTCCATGAAGTTGAGTATTTTAATATTTTAGCCAATTGTATTATAGAGGACATGGGGAAAAAGAATTGAAACAGATTTTAAATGAAATAATTTACAGAATCTGCCATAAATTTGTATGTAACATTTTGTCAAGCTTGTTGTACACATATTTTTTTAAAAAAAATGAGACAAGGTCTCTATCTATATCACTCAGGCTGGAGTACAGTGGCATGAACACAGCTCACTGTGGCCTTTACCTCCTGGGCTTAGGCGATCCTCTCCTCTCAGCCTCCTGAGTAGCTGGGACCACAGGCACACACCACTGTGCCTGACTAATTTTTAAATTTTTGTAGACACAGAGTCTTGCCATGTTGCCCAGGCTGGTCTCAAACTCCTGGATTCGAGCAATTCTCTCACTTTGGTCTCCCCAAATACTGGGATTACAGATATGAGCCACCTATATATTCTGTGTAAATATCCTGTAAAATACAGACTATATTTTCCATTGATTAGTACTTACATTACTGTAAATAATTATATCTTGTTTAAGTGGATATACCTAATTATTTCATAAATATACTCTTAAGTAAAACTTGGAAATTTAGACAATGGGATAAAGTAGTAGTATACATTTTGTAATTTAAATCATGGAACTTTCTTTTATTAGTGGCATAATTTGAGGCATGTTGCTTAATTTCTTAAAGTCTGGCAAATAGCTTGAATTCACTTACCCACTTACCTATTTTCCTTTCATTAAAGTATTGTTTATTTAAATTTATTATCTAACATATTATTTTATCTAAATAAAAAAGTCTATATCTTTTTTAAATTGTTTACTATCAAAATTGGGAAATACCAAGACAAGGTTTACAAAAATGATAGTAATGATTTTCACAAAACTGCAGATTTTTTATAAAATCCACAAAAATCAACAACATGTGTGTTTGTTTCAATAAAAGGCTTCCCTCTCCATCTACTTGAAAATAAATTCAAAACTCTTATTGTTTAGCCACGAGTTCAAAGTATATAACCAGCTGAGTTTTAGTGCATGTTACTTAATTTTTATCTAGTTACATAAGACATCTGGAAATATATAACCTATGGAGAAATTTCAGGGAGTAATTTACACATTCCAAAATATGGAATCTCTAAAAACCTCCTGGTAGAGAGATGTGGTGTGTGGTTTTTAAAATAAAGATTTTATTTGCCGTTAGAAGCTGTGATTCACTGGTTCTGTCTGTTTATGGAACACCATATATGTGCTCTTTGACCTCTATATAATTTATTTAAGCCCAAGCTCAATAACTTTAAATGCAGTTATCATCACAATGCTTCAAACAATGGTCAGCGATCTGTGAAGATGCACTGCACTGCCTCATTAAACCAAAAAAAAAAAAAAAAACAAACAAAAAAAAACCAGACAGTCTGAAATAAGCACAATCTAACTGCCTTACAATTTGATATGGTATCTTACAAAAATATGTGCAGCACAGCCTTGACCTTTGTACTAATTAAGCCTCCCTGGCAGCTGACTCTTCTTTCTACACACACACACCTTTTTAAATAGTCTTGAATGTCAAATAACTTATTATTTACAAGGGCATCACTGTCAAATACCCACAAGTATGCTATTTTCTTCCCAGAAGATCTGGCTGTCTTCTATAGCAGGCTTTGTGTTGTTACAGCTTCGAATCTTTAAGGAAGATGTCAGACTTATGTAAAGCTCTAAGAATCAGAAATGGGATAATGGCAGGATGAAGCAGACCAAGGAAAGAGAGATATGGGAATCCCAGAGGAGTCAATGATTCAGAGTGGAAACGAGGAAGTGTGTCAGGGGATGGTATTACAGCTGTGGCCACATGAGTATTTGAGCCAGAATGGAGATTTGTGACCTGCAGACATGGAGGCAAGGGCTGGGACAGAGATGGGTTTTGAATACCCTGCAATGGTTCATAACAGTTGTAAGATTGTCCTTTCATTTATATGCTTGGTAGATATCTATTAAACATGTAATTGTGTACTAGGTACTTTGCTAACTGCCGAGGATACTGTGTTAAAAAAGACAGACATGGTAGTTCCCCTAATAGAGATTACTCTCAAGAACATCTTAGAGTAAGGGTGAAGGAGAGTATCAGTTCAGGTCCTGCAAAGCAAATGGGGACATGCAAAAATTGGTAGTGCAATTTCTCCAATGGCGGCACCAGAAATACAGTAACAGGGGAACTGATATATTAAGGATAAATAAACCGAGAAGATTCACTGTGCATTTTATATGTCCCAGTGTTGCTATGATATTATGCTTCTCTATTGTTTTAATCATTACATTTTCTTGTCTTAGTAGATTGTGATCAGTGCTTAATCCATAGCAGGTGCTCAGTAAATAAAGTCTATTGAATAAATGAATGAGTTAGCAAGGTCAAAGTCGAATCCTAACAAAATAAGCTAGTGAAAAATTCCTGTAGCCCCCTTGACTTAGACAGAAGTCTGGGGTACAATGAGCCTGTGCTGGGAGCTTGCCACCCAGTAGCCATGTGAGATAACACCTGCTGTGCCATTAAATAGTAAATGTGATGGCTGTTTTCCAGAGAGAAACAAGCTAAGTAAGGTTGCAATTCTCTTGTGCAGCGCAGAATTTTTCCCCTTTGTTTTTCAGCAGTTGGCTGATCAAAACTAGGCTTGAGAGGCTGCAAACAGAATGTCATTTAAGGTAAATAAGTGTCAAGGTTACTCAAAGGGACCCTGAGCCGTAGTATTCTGCATAACTGCTTGAAGTCAATCTAAGAGACTTAGGCATCTTGCAATTACAATCAGTTTTAATCTAAACAGAGAAATTAAAAAAGAAAGAAAAAAGATAGGAGCTCTTCTGCTTCGATGGGATCTGGCCTTTGGAGCAGCTTCTTGAGAAGTATCAGTTGAGGCTCTGATATCAAACCAGCAGTTTCATAAATGGTTGAGACTGTAGGTTAAATAAAGGAGTTCATTTCTGGTGAGTTTCACATCAGGGGACTGTGCCTACCACCCTTTGCAGTTTCAAAAATAGCAACATACACATGTTACTTCTATCTAAGAGGAGCCAAAGTGCAGACAGGATGACCTGAAGCGTTCATTAACAACAGCTGGAAAGGGAAGAAATCATGTGCGTATTTAACCTACATTTAAAACCATTAATTTTTCCTTCAATTTCAAAGCTGTTCTGCTTTCATAGTGCACCATTTATCTGTACAAGAAAGAAAATACCTTCAAATGATTCCCTTGTTATTCATTTTATTATTTAAAATATATTAGAACATTCCTGGCATACTGTGTCATATATGACCTGAAGAGGCATTTGAGTTTAAATAGAGGAGAATGCATATAAAGCTGTTGGCACAGTACTTGGCACAGACTTGGTAGGCATTGAGTCGATGTCTGTGCTTATCCTTCACAGTAGGAGATTTGAAGGTGACCTGATTTTGAGTTCTGGCTCTGTTTCTTGCTAGTTGGGTGAACTTGACAGATAAGTGCCTCTTTCAGACTTGCCTTGACTGTCTCATGTAAGCCATAAAGCAAAATGTTTAAAAAATAAAAGGGAGAATAAAAATATTAACCAGGAAAATACAAACCCCCCAAAAGCTATGTGACTAGATTTTTTTTTTTTTTTTTTTTTTTGGTTTAAGTTAAAATAACTAAAAAAGACAACAAAAATAAAACCAAAAATAACTGGAAAAAAAGAGATTCACTTCATTTAGAAACTATAGCAATTGTAAACATATATATACCTAATCAAATACTTTTAGCATAAATGAAATTAATAAACTGTAGAAAGGAATTTATGAAAGTAGCCCCACACTGGGATATTTCAGCAGGTTTTTCTCATTAATCAAAGATCAAATGACCAAAAATTGAGTTAAGATAGAGAACATTTTAGTTATGCAATTAACTAGCTTGAGTTAATCTTAATAATAATGTAATACCCAAGACAAAATAATTTGTGACATACTTTTGTGAGTGAGAGGGGTGCCACAATTTATTACAATGGAACAATAAGCATAAACTAGGGATTCACGCAGGCCAATTAGTCATGTGGAAACCCTTATCTTTATAGAACTTGCTCTCTAATAATTATAGAAGAAACAATCCTCTGAAACACACACACAGAATATTTTTTTTAAAAAATGATCATTTACTTGGCCAGAATCGAGTATCAATGTATTTTTAGAAAGCATTATTATATAATAAACACTAGACTATGGTGTTTTCTGAGCACAGTGATTATTTTGGAAATTGGGCTTTAAAACGCATTTTTAAACTGCTCATAGGTAAAAGAAGAAATTATGATAAAATTAAAAAAATTATAACTAAATAATAAAGAATATAGAACATGCCAAAATATGTGGGAGACAGCAAAACTAATACCTTAGAGGAAAATTTTGAACATAAGTAGTAAAATTAGAAAAGAAAGAGCTAAAAATTAAGGTGCTAACATCTAAATTGAGAAATTAAATGTGAACAGCTAAATAAATGCAGAGGAAGTGGAAGAAAGAGAGAAGAACAAAAATTAATAAGAGAGAGCTAAAATATTTTGTAAATAGCCAAAAGCTGATTCTTTGAAAAATGTAAAAATAGACAAATTTCATGATATTGCTCAAGAGAAAAAGAGACTAACTACAATTAAAATATTAAGGATGAAAAAAGGTACAGTTATAAAATAGATTTAAAATAGATATAAAAGGTACAGATATGAAATAGATTAGAACATAATAAAGGAACATTATGAATGTTATGACAAATCTCTTGAAAATGTAACAAAATTATATTTACACATGTGTAATTTAAATCTGCATCTCTGTATATGAAAATACTTTTTAAATAACCTATAACCACAAAAATAGACACTAGATATAATGTATGGAAAAGTTTGAATTGCAGCATCTTCCCTCATCCAATACTTAACACAATGAACAGAAATTGTTAAAACTAGAGTATCCATTCAGGTCAAGTTTAACTCCATGTAATTAAAAAAAACTCAAAGAGTAGTAAGTTTAAGAATGTGCTGCTTTTTTTCTTCCAAATAAAAGAATCCTGGTGGCATCATGCAGCTGTCAGTGACCTAGGCTTATCTCAGCTTTTGAGTCCTTTCTTCCTATAGTGAAATTCCTGTTCTCATGTTCCAAGATGGTGGCTGGAGTCCTATCCATTACCTCATTATATTAAGCCAGCAGCAGAATGAAGAGGAGTAAAGAACAAATGGAACATGCTTGCTATCTTTTAAGGATGTTTAGTAGAAAATGCCAGAAAATATTTCTGCCCAAATTTAGTGGCATGCACTCACCTGCTTACAACAGATACCGACAAGTGGAATTTCTATTCTGAGCAGCCATGTACACAGCAATAGAACAAATATGGAATAAAGAAAGAAGACAATGAGGCTAGACAACCACTATTATCTGATACAACCAAGCTATGAACTCTCTGGCAGCATCCAAACATGGAAAGATATTCAACCTCATACATTTCGAAAAGTAGCTGATTCTGGTATGTTGCTGTTTAATCCTCATTTCCTTCTGTACCTCTCCCATGCCATAAAGTGGAAAGAGGATGAATTGAAAACATTCTGAGAATTCTTATTAATATTTCTCAGTTTAGAGAAATGCAGATTGAGAGGGCGAGTAAGTAGCCTGGAGAAAATTTCCCAGAAACCCCTTAAGAACGGACAATTCTCTATGCCACCAGTAGGTCTCAGGTTCTCAGCAGAGGCAGGAGAAACCACCAGGGGGCACTGTGTTTCAGGAGCGCGATCAAAACCCTAAGTGGAATCTTCCATAGGAATTATATACACCTAAACTCAGTGAAATCAATTCTACTAAAAGACACTTAACACAATCTCAGCAGAGAGAGACCCGGCTATCCGAGAATGACTGCACTCAAACAAATAGAGCTTTTTTCTGTAAACTGCCCAACCTAAAAAAAATCCAAAAAGTACATGTAATAGCAAAACCCCCAGTTCTCAAACTGTAGTCCAGAGAGAGTGCCAATCAAATATCATGTAAGCATGAGTGATGACAAAAAAAAAATTCACCACATTTTGTAGGGGGAAATGGAAGTCCTGGATAAAGCTGCCAATATTAAGCACTGAAGAAGAAAATATGTAGCCTAGTCACTGAACAAACTTTCTATAGAAAAATAAAGGAAAGAAAAAGACAGAAATCCTAGAGTGTAAGTGAGCATTATTCAAAGAAAAGTACAACCAATATGTGTAGGTGATTTCTGCTTAGAAGTTATAAAGCTTGGTTGGGCACAGTGGCTCACACCTGTAATCCTAACACTTTGGAGTCCACGGCAGGTGGATGGCTTGATCCCAGTAGTTCTAGACTAGCCTGCACAACATGGCAAAACCCCATCTCTACAAAAAAAAAAAAAAAAAAAAAAAAAAAAAAAAAAAAAAAAAAAAAAAATTAGCTGGGTGTGACGTTGTGTGTCTGTACTCCTAGCTACTTGGGAGTCTGTGGTGGGAGGGTCACTTGAGCTCAGGAGGTAAAGGCTACTCTAGCCTGGGTGACAGAGTAAGACCCTGTCTCCCCTCCCCACTAAAAAAGGAGTTATAAAGCTCATCTTAATATAATAACTAAATGATGTAATAATATCATAGAATGACCTAATTAGAGAGCTGATGTCGAATAGAATAGATTACATATTGCTCAATACCAAATCCCTAATTTGCGGGAAAGCCCTGAATGCTGAGAATAAATGAAGAAGAAAGAAGCGAAGTGATTAAAGAGTTAAAAGAGCACCAATAAGCCAAATAATGGTCATCAGAGTCCCCAAGGTAGAAAATCCAAAAAAATTTAAGAAAAACTATAAATGAAAATAAAATTTTAAAAGTTCCCTGAAGTAAAAAGAGAACTGAACTTGAAAATCAAAGGACTTGTCTTATTCTATGAAATCTTGTCATCAAATTATCAATATTAAGACATATTCTTAAGTTATTGAATGATAATGATAAAGAACTCTTCAGGCATTCAGGTTTAACGAAGCAAGTCAATTAATAAGAACATTAATAGGTAACAACATAGTCAATATCAGAAGACAGCAAGCAATTTTAATTTTGAGGAAAATAGAACTGATTTCTTGTTTAATTCTAAAAATATCAGAAAATTCAGATTATGAAAGAATCAGAGAACATCCATGACATCTCTTATAAAATAACTGGAATTGTCTCTGGTAATCCAGGCAAGAAATGATAGTAATTAAGATCAAGGTGGTAAGTGTGGAGATAATGGAAGAAGTCGAATTCGGGAAATATTGCAAATGTGGAGCTAGCATGACTTTTCTCATGGAATGGATATTGACCATGAGAGAAAAGGGTTCGATGTTAAACAAATTCCAGGTTTTGTTTATTTTTTTGCCTGAGTTGCTGAATGGATGTTGTTATCATCATCTGAAATGTAAAAGGCAGCAAATGGAGCAGGTGGATTTATTTTTTTTGTTTTTGTTTTTTGGCTGATTAGAAGTCAATCAAATGTTTTATTTTGGGCATGTGAGATTGGAAGTGTCTGTTAGACATAAGCATATAATTTAATATGTGAGTTGGGATTTCAGACAAGACCACAGGGCATGAGTTATCAGGGAGTTCTCAAGACATGCGTGGTTTTAAATCCATGTAAGTGAATGTGAATGTAATTATAGGAGAGGTCCAAAGACTTACGTCTTGGAGCTCTACAATACTAAAATTTCAAAGTGAAGGTACAGAGGTGGCTGAAAAGGAGAAACGTGTGAAATGTAGTGTCCTGGAAGCCAAGTGAAGAAAGTGTTTCCAGGAGGCGGGAAGGATCAATTGTATTAAACACTGCTGATGGTTCATGTAAAACAAAAACAAATAATTGACCATAGGATTTAGCAATGCAAAGGTTATTGAGAAAGCAGTTTCAGTGTACCAATGAGAATAAAAGTGTAATTGGAGTAAATTTAAGAAAAAAAAAGTAGGAAGAGTATTTGGAGACCATATAGAGTAAAAACAAAAATAGAAGATATTTGAGTGGTAGATGAATTTCTTCATATTTTTTCCTAAGTAGAGGGCCAACCAATAATGTCTAAAAGGGATGAATGGTGTTAACACAAAGATTCCATATGTTAATGTTTTATAAAAATGTAACAAATATCTTTTAGGAGAAAACTCTTTGAAGAAAGAATTATTATTAATGCTATTTAAACTATTTCCTTAAGTTTAGCAGTTTTCTTAAATTTTTATTCTGTGAAACTCAGACAAAATTAATGCGGTATATAACATGATACCACTTATACATTTTTATGGCTTATGTATTTAATTATTTTGTCTTTATAAGGAGGTGTATAGAATGGTATTTCCTCAATGTCCAATTTTTTTTTATAATTTACTTTGCTGTCCCAAATTTAGTAAATAGTGTATATTATTATATTTTAATAAAATTATTAAAATTAATTATTCTTAATTTTCTTTTACATAATTCTTGAAGACAACATGGCAAATATCTCAGCTTAAAGGTAAACATATATAGGTCATTAAATCTTACTACAAAAATGTGTAGATTGATTGATTTTTTTTCTTCCCAACTCTTGTTTTGCACCCGTGTCTCTGTTAACCCTTGTGCCCAGTGCAAAACACAGGCACAGCTGTGCTCCTAGTTCAGCATGACTATATTTTAACTTGCTAATAATTGCTGCCTAGATGATGGCTAGGCTCTAAAATTGCCAGAACATTTTCTCAAAAAGGAACTGACTTAAATAAGTCACATTCAGTCTTGAATCCTTTGTAAGTGGCACCTAAATTGACCAGATGTGTTTACAGTTAACAAAAGAGTTTGTTGATGGGGTATTGTTTAATTAAATCATTAATGTTTAAAATCCTTCCAGCTTAGAGTTTCCCTCACTCTGTTCTGTCTATGAAAGTGCTACTAAACCCTCAACATATTTTCAAGTTGAAGAACCCGTGTGTCTAAAGTTAATATAAATATCACTGTGTTTATACTTTTCTACAATGGATATGAATGTAGATTCCATCGTATGTATCATTAACTATAAAGGCAATTCAACAGAATTATTTTGATATAAGGAAGAATTGCCATCAAGCTGAATATAATGACGTGTGTGACAAACCTTTAAGACCCAATGTCAGTAAATTTTCAAGGAAAAAGAAAATAAATTGCCTCCAAAATTTATTTTTACATTTTTCTATAGGATCACTATTTCAAAATGTATGTGTTACTCAACTTACTAATATGGAGCTAAATGTTTAGTGAACATTTTACTTGAAATTTCTATGGGACATTTTGAGGACAAAAGGATGTGCAGTGTGCCATGGTACAGGCAGATTTTTCTTGGTTTAAAGACAACAATTTATAACAAAACAAGGACTGAAAAATGAGGTTTAATTAAAAGAAATATTATCTTTTTATGCTGTTCTTTGAATTCATTCATCTTATATGCCATTAAAATAGTAATTTGAAAGGCGACACTTTTAGTTGTACGTTTTAAATAAGTTATTATGGATACAGAGAGATTCTATGATTTGACAAAAGTGGACTTTAGATGAGCAGTGTTGTAAGAAAAGGTGCTGGAATTTAAAGAAATGTAAGCTTTTTCTTCCCCAAACAATTTGGAGATATCTCATACATTATTCTCAGCTCTCACTAAATGTTTCCTACATTTATTTTCTATTTTTAAGTCAAAATTGAAAGACTAATTTAAACTTATTTAACAATCCTATTTAATTTAATATATAGCTATTTACTCTTTTCATTCATGTAGGCTAAGAAAATAATACTTGGGTTAAGAAAATCATATCTGACCAAAAAGTGGGACAGAGACTTACTAATTGGTTTAAATGAACATCCTGGAAAAGCATTTAGTTGATTGACTTGCTATCTGAAATATGTATTGAACATTTAATGTTAAATATGGAGATTGAACAATTTGCTTGGAGAGCCAAGAGTTAGCTCCTGAGGGAGCAATACCTAAAGAAAGAAGGTCAAAAAAGTGCAAATGAACATGTTGATGGCATTTCAAAATATTCTAGAAATCGATGAAGATAAAAATTTTTTTCTAGTCTACTCTAGAAAATAAATTTTTACTCCCATTGTCAGAAGGACATTGTGGTGTGCTGGAACTGAATTATAACTCTAAGTTCAACTCATGCTGAACTTTTGTGTATTCTTTATCTGCTCAGACTGGCCATTAAGCCCCTTTCCCAGTAGGTTAGGCAGGCTATAAACAATGGAAGTAAGCTACTGACAAGGTTCAATAAATTTTTCAAATGAAGAGGGCATTTCCATATGCTATATATCATCAAATAAATGTTTCCCTTCTTACCCCCAAATTCAATCAGCATCACATATTTTATGTACTTTAGATTAGAAAACAACTAAAATACCAAAAAAATAAGTAAAGAACTCTCAAAGAATTACTTGTTTTTGTATATCAATATTATAGAAACCAGATAAAAAATAGTTGAAATAAGAAAAGTTTGAATATGATACTCATATATTTGTGCAAACTGCACAAGGTGCCACCAGACCAAAATTTGGTGTCATGGATTATATCTTAGGTGACTTCCCTCCCCTCCCCTCGCCTCTCCTCCCCTCCGCTCTCCTCTCCTCCTGTTCCTTTCCCTTCCCGACAGAACTCACTTTGTCACTTAGGCTGGAGTGCAGTATGATCTCAGCTCGGTGTAACCTCTGCCTCCCAGGCTCAAACAATCCTCCCACCTGAGCCTCCCAAGTCACTGGGATTGTAGGTGCACACTACCATTCTTGGCTATTTTTTTAAAAAACATTTTTTTGTGTGTGTGGTTTTGTAGAGATGGGGTGTGACTATATTGCCGAGGCTGGTCTTAGACTTCTGGGTTCAAGTGGTTCTCCTGCCTCAGCCTCCCAAGGTACTGGGCTTACAGGCATAAGCCACTGCACTTGGCCTGACTACTTGCTTTCTTTATGCACTCTTCCCAGGTTAAAATTCTGAGATTCATATTACTTGTTTAAAATACAAACTATCATTCTTTAATAATACAATTTTTTTTTAAATTTTTATTTTAAAAAGGACATCTCTTCATTTACTGAGCAAGTGTCAAAGTTTACATATACATGCACAGTGCTTGCACACAAAATTAACGTGATAATGTATGTTTGTGGAATCAAATTTGAAAAAAATGCGTAAAACAAATTAGAAACCTCTAAAAGTCTCCACACAATTTGCACCTCCAGTATTGGAAATTATGCAAAGAAGGCAATAGCAGAGTGAATGGTTAAAAACAATTCTGACACAATAACATAGTGAAAAAAACAAAAACAGGCTAAGAAAAAGAAACTAGAAAATTCTTTCTAAGAAAAGGGGCATAGCAGGTATAGATATGGACAATTGCATGGATGTAGTCCTTAAGAGCTGACTGAATTTCACGGTCGTTAACCATATGTTGAAGCTTTGCATCATGATATGTAGCTGTCTTTTTGCTTTTAGGACGTGTGTATCCTGAGGTACTATCTCATATTCATTTTCTACATGGCACTGCTATTTTAGAGATTATATGATCTACCAAATGAGCATTCCTTATTAACCTCTCCTATTTTCTGCTTAGGGATATTGATCTTTTCTACATTAGACATCAGAGATATTGACGTTCTGGGCTTTCAGTATTTGGCATTATGGCCTACAGGATTGTGTCTTATGGGATTCTGATCCAAACCTACTAGATTTCGTTATTGCTTTTGTTCATGTCTCTTAATCCTCTCTCCCTCTGCTTAATGAGTGCACAGATCATAAATGTAATTTTCTGTAATTTTCACCCAGGAACATCCTTGGGGAACCCATCAACCATCAGAAAGAAAAAAATCTACCATGAGAATTTCCCCTCAGTTCCCTCCTAGTCCCTATCTCCCAAGGAAATCACTATCCTGACTTTAGTGCCATAGAGTAGTATTGACTGTTTTGATCTCTGCTTAAATGGAATTATGGTGCTGATAATCTCTGCAATAGCTACATTGTCTTAATATTAGGTTCATGATCTTATTCCATGTTGTGGATGTAGCAATAGTTTTTTCACGCTCAGGGCTGTGTAATATTCCTTTGTATGATCTCCGATGTATTTACCCATGCTAGGTTGTTTCTAGCATGCTACTAAGGGCATTCTGAGACACTTCTTTTGTTGAATGAAGGTATGCCTTTCCACTAGTACAAACCTCAGAAAGGACATTCTGAGGGGCTTAAGGTCTATGGGTGTTCAGCATTAGTTCGTACTTCTGGGTCTCTTTTAGTCTCTCACAGACCTATTGCCCACAGTGCCCTCCTGCATCCCACTGTCCTTTTCCATTGTACGGACTCATTGTAGCAGACTGATGAGTGGACCTACAGCATGTCTCAATGCTACTCATTTTTCTGTTCCTGCCTCTTTGTGTCATTTAACGGTTGCCCCTTCCCATGGATTCTCATTATCAGGCCTTAAGCCCATATTTAGATTTGATGCAGGTCTCACTCTGTTTTGATGAAAGGACATCATCGTTGGTTCCCTGTCTCCTACAGCATCCTAGCATGAGGCACATGATTTCTAGTTGTTTCACTCTTGTCTTACTGACACTGGCAGGTGGGTTCAGGTGATGAGAGTCTCATTCCTCTCTTGTAGGATGCCTCACTGACCTTGAACCACAGCATTTCATTCATCCTACAACAAATCTCCCACTGTAAGTTGCAGATACTGGGTTTTTGTTTTGTTTTGTCTTGTCTTGATTTTTTGCTAAAACACAGCCTTCACTCTCCTTAGCTGCAATTTTACAGTGAGGAAGCACTCTCCCTCAACTAGTGTGTAGCTATTGTGTCATCTTGAAATTCTCAGGAAGTACAGAATAATTGCTTAATGCTTTCCATTGGATTGCCAGTACTCACATAGTAAGGAGTGGTTGCACTTCTTATGACATCCAAGTGTCATTTTAAAATAAACTTTTAGATTTCAAAACAGCTTTAGATTTACAGAATTATTGCAAATCTCATACAGAGAGTTTCCATACACTTTACACCCAGTTTCCCTATTATTAACATCTTACATGAGGCCAATAAACACATGAAAAAATGCTCACCATCACTGGTCATTAGAGAAATGCAAATCAAAACTACATTGAGATACCATCTCATGACAGTTAGAATGGCGATCATTAAAAAATCTGGAGACAGCAGATGCTGGAGAGGATGTGGAGAAATAGGAATGCTTTTAAAATGTTGGTGGGAGTGTAAATTAGTTCAACCATTGTGGAAGACAGTGTGGCGATTCCTCAAGGACCTAGAAATAGAAATTCCATTTGACCCAGCAATCCCATTACTGGGTATATATCCAAAGGATTACAAATCGTTCTACTATAAGGACACATGCACACGAATGCTCATTGCAGCACTGTTTACAATAGCAAAGACCTGGAACCAACCCAATTGCCCATCGATGATAGACTGAACAAGGAAAATGTGGCACCTATACACCATGGAATATTATGCAGCCATCAAAAACGCTGAGTTTGTGTCCTTTGTAGGGACACGGATGAACCTGGAAACCATCATTCTCAGCAAACTGACACAAGAACAGAAAATCAAACACCACATGTTCTCACTCATAGGTGGGTGTTGAACAATAAGAACACATGGACACAGCGAGGGAAGCATCACACACTGGGGTCTGTTGGGGGGAAATAGGGGAGGGACAGTGGGGGATGAGGAGTTGGGGAGAGATAGCATGGGGAGAAATGCCAGATATAGGTGATGGGGAGGAAGGCAGCAAATCACTCTGCCATGTGTGTACCTATGAAACAATCTTGTATGTTCTTCACATGTACCCCCAAACCTAAAATGCAATAAAAAAAATAATAATATAATTTCTTCATTAGATAGTGTTTCATAATTTTGGATGATTGTATTTCAAATTCAAGTATTCTGGTCAAGGATTAAATTTTTTTAATTTCAATTAAAAAATTAAATGTCACATTATTAGTTAGGCTAATTCAGCAAAATTCAGCACAGATTTTTATAATTATAAGGGAAAAATGCTACTTAAAAAAAGGTGGATTGCTTTAATATGACTCGGAGTATTGAAGTATTTCTTATGGATCAAGTTTTTTTCTTGAATCAAAAGCATAAATAAAAATTTATGGTTACTTACAATTCAGTTGTTCTTTTTCATTGAATTCTTAAAGAGATTTTAGTTTTCCAGAGGAGGCTTGTTCTCATCTATCCATGCTAGAAACCCTTTGGTTTCTCATGATAATTGACTCATTATGATTAAAGAAAAGAAAGATTATTCTTATCCTGCCCTCATCTTCTGTTATGAGGCTTGTGTGGCTTGACATCACTTGACTACATAAAGTATTGATTGTTTCAATGACATATCTTCTAAATCACTTGTATTTTGTTAAGATTATTGTTTTTTGTTTCTCAGATGATAGAAATTGCTGAGGTTGAGTTATAAAATCTACTCGTCTCCTGCCCTTGAAATGATGGTCTAAGAAAGGATGCAGAAAAAAAACTTTGTTCATTGAAAATTTGAAATGTCATAAAATGAACATGTTTATTTATCAGATCTATATTCACTGAAAACTTAAGAACTAATTGACATCTCAAAAAATTGTCTAAAAATTACAGAGAAGAAAAAACTCATCAGAACTGTCTGTGGGATTACAACAGGGTGAGATCAAAAAAAGAAAAAAATAACTTACATTAATTGGCAACCTATCTCCACTAAACTTTGTTCTCTGTCAAACATTCTTATTTACTTTTCCTCTCATGAGAGACATGTGAGTTAATTACATCTATTTACCATTTCTTTCCTGATGTGAATATTTAGCTTACATCATATTCCCAATGCACATTGTAATTACAGGAGAAGAAAAACTCTGAACCACCCTCTGTATCTGATGTCTTGCTATTATAAACATTATATTTATAAGACATTGTAAAAGTGATATGGATGAAATGATGTTTATACATGATTCCTGCCTTAAGGAGGCTTAAACTTGAGTTTCAGAAGCAAAACATTAATAAAGCAAGCAAAATAGCAATAATGGAAATTTCTTATGGTAGCATGGTAGGAAATGAACAAATAACAAACGTTAAAATAACTTTAACAAGGCATTAATCTTTTGGTTGTAGAAAATTTATGAATAGGTCACAAGAAGGAAGAAACTGGAAATTAATCCTTGAAAGATTTCTGGATCTGAGATACCTTAAATCGTTGGAGTATATTCCAGCCCAGGAAATTTGGGGCATTAAGAACTACTGTGGCTGATATAAAAAGATACTTTGAGTCTGTGCTTCCTTATTATCAGATGAAGTGGCTTTTTTAAGTGTTACATTAGATAATACATGTGATGTGCTTAAGAATACTGAGTACAGAGTGTTTAATATATAGATTATTTTCTATACTATAAAAAAAGGTTATAGAATTTTGGAGTTTACTAGGGAGAGCAAAGCTCTAGAGTTTCAGTTGTATTCTTTGGGAAATAGGATGCCCCGATAATATTTTGATGGAGGAGCAGGTATGTAAATTGGGGTATCAGGAACCAATACAGGTGTTTCAATTGGATTACAGTAACCAATACTATTGAGATGAGAACATGGACAAGGGTGGCAGCTGGGGAACTGAAGAACAAATACCAGAGGCAAATTCAGATTTGTAGACTGTCTAAATGTCACGGAAGGGTTAGTGGCCAGGGACGAACAAGGAAGCCAATTTAGTAAATATTTGTTAAGTCCTCTCCAGGAGACTGTGCTTTCTAGATCATAAGGAAAAATATCGTGAAAAAGACAGTTTTCTTCTCAAAATGCTCATGGAATTATAATGATGTGTCCCCTAGAACAACTCACTTCTCTATGCCTCAGTTTCCCCATCAGCAAAATTGGGGTGATGAAAAACTCTCTCTTATAGGGTTATGGCAAAAATTAAATAAATTATACCACAAAAGCACTTTGTACAGTGCCAAATATATATATATATATATATATATATATATATATATATATATATATATATATGTGTGTGTGTTTGTGTGTTTGTAGCTTTTATTTTTATATTATTAATACAGAAAATGAGAGTGCATACAATATATAGAATATCATAAATGATTAGAACTGGTCAATGACAGGAGGGAGGAAAAGGAAAGGCCTCATTAAGGAGGCAATAAATAATGTGGGGTCAACATAGTTTATTATAACTTTGGGATGAAGTAGACCTGTTTTGAATCTCAACTCTACCAATATTTAGTGAGTGGCTTAATCTCTCCATGCCAGAGTTTCCATAGCTATACAATGGAAATAATAACAGCGCCTATTGGAACAGATTTTGCTGAGACTGACTGGTTAGTGAGTGCTCTCAGTACTGAACCCATTAGTGAGTTCTTCAAAAAATGGGAGCATTGAGCACAGTTATCCAATTTAGCAAATATGCTTATTTGTTATATATTATTTATTTACATATATGCTAAATATTTACATAAACATTTAGCTAACAGGATTTTGAAGGACTAATAGGACTTTTGTAGGCACACCAGTGAGGAAGCGCATGCTGAGCAGATGAACAGCATGTGTGAAGGCACATAGATACGAAAGGTGCATAGGGTGTGTGGCGCTGCCTGCACTGGGGAAGGCTGGAAACACGTGGCAGGGGTCTGGTTGTCTGAAGTATATTTTAGAGAAAGGACTCTGCTGATGAAGGGTGTTCTTAAGCATATGTTCAATGCCTTCCTCCATCTGTGAGGCAAGGGAGAGAATGTAATGTTTTGTTCTTTTCCTCGACACTGCTGTGAAATATGCAAACATGATTTTTTGGCATGAAATGAGTGCATTTGAGTGCATACCAGGAGCGAGAGAGGTTTAGGAGAGTAAGTATAAGACAAGATGGCTTTTAGGGAGTTTTTTGTTTAATTTTTTGTTTATTTGGTATTTCAGGTGTAAGATAATGAACACTTGAATTAAGGTTTAGAGATAGATGAAATTGATTTTAAGAAATTAACATATAAGTTAAGGATGGAGGGCATATGAGGATGTATAAGGAGTAACAACATGGTTTCGGCTTTGGAAGTTGAGTGGGCAGTAGTCTCACTAATAAATTAGGGAATATAAAATAATGAATTAGGGAATATAGAAAGATATTCGAGCTTATGAGAAGGTAGGATGACAGACTGATAAATGCTGAGTTTGAAATTTCTCTATGGCATTAGGCCTGGTAGAAACATAAACATAAGCAAGTTTTTAAGGTGAGTCTGGTTAGAGGTGAAGGTGATTGGTTTTGATGGACAAAGATTTACAGCAAGCAGTTTGTGCAATAACATTGAAATTTAGGAAGGGGCACAAAGCTGTAGTTACAGCTGGGTGATGAGAAGTTTTACACCCCTATTTGAGAGACTGCATAAAGAATAAAAGATATCTGAGAACTGACTCTGGGCCATGGACTAATATAAGAAAGAAGGAAAAAAAAGAGAAAAGTATAAGTGGAATAGACTAACTTAACAGTAGGAGAGAATATGGGTGGTATAGTGGCACAAAAGTGAAGAAGAGAAAAGGAAGGAGTTGACAGAGTGTAAACTTCTAAAAGCTCTATTTCTACTTCATCTGTTTTTTCCTCTATGGATTGAGACACCCAGTTACTACTTACTAAGTTGTTGAATATGTAGCAAATGTTTGGGGATGGAAATAACCATGCCTACTATGTGCCATGTATTAAATAATTTAACTAAAGTCTTTACTTACATCAACTGTAGTCTCAACCGTAATCTTGAAATGTGGGCAAACCTACTCACACTCCACACATAAGGAAACTAAAATGCAGAGAATTTAAGGTAAAATTGGATATTAGAATGAGAAATTGGGTCTAATTACAAAGCTCACGTCCTATCTACTAAAGTATGCTATCTCAACTGCATGGAATTGTGACAAGAGCATTGGATCAATGATCAACAGACATACATATTAGTCCTGTGTTTTTTCAAGCTTGCTTTTATAACTAGGATGATATTAAATGCTGCAAAGTGGTAAAACTGACATAAAAATGTTTTGTTTATAGAAGTTTTTATAAGAAAAGAAGTGGCTGATATGCCAAATGCTACAGGAGAGTTCAACGAGATAAGGTCTAAGAAAAGCTCATTGCATTTGAGATCAGGAAGTCACTGGTGATCTCTTCAAAAAGCAGTTTGGTGGAAGAATGGGAAGAAACTTCAAACATAGCAGATTAAAGAGTGTGCAGGGTGGGAACAAGTTTGGGGGTGAGACGGCAAGGATGGTAAACATTTTAAGAATTTGAGTTGTGCAATGAGGAAAATAAGCAGGATATTAGTTTGTGGGTAGGTAACTACCTTAAGTTAAGGTTTTAAAGATAAAAGAATCCTGACCACGAACATGGAATGTTTCTCCATCTGTTTGTGTCCTCTCTTATTTCGTTGAGCAGTGGTTTGTAGTTTTCCTTAAAGAGATCCCTTACGTTCCTTGTGAGTTGTATTCCTAGGTATTTTATTTTCTTTGTAGCAATTGTGAATGGCAGTTCGTTCTTGATTTGGTTCTCTTTAAGTCTGTTATTGGTGTATAGGAATGCTTGTGATTTTTGCACATTGATTTTATATCCTGAAACTACTGAAGTTGCTTATCAGTTTCAGGAGCTTTTGGGCTGAGGTGATGGGGTCCTCTAGGTATACTATCATGTCATCTGCAAATAGAGACAATTTGGCTTCCACCTTTCCTATTTGAATACCCTTTATTTCTTTTTCTTGCCTGATTGCTCTGGCTAGAACTTCCAGTACTTGTTCATGGTTAGGAAGAATCAATATCATGAAAATGGCTATACTGCCCAAAGTAATTTACACAATCAATGCTATCCCCATCAAACTACCATTGAATATCTTCACAGAACTGGAAAAAACCACCATGAATTTCATATGGAACCAAAAGAGAGCCCAAATAGCCAAGTCAATTCTAAGCAAAAAGAACACAGCGGGAGGCATCACACTACCAGACTTCAAACTATACTACAAGGCTACAGTAATCAAAACAGCATGGTACTGGTACCAAAAACAGAGATATAGACCAATGGAACAGAACAGAGGCATCGGAGGCAACACAACATATCTACAACCATATAATCTTTGATAAACCAGACAAAAACAAGCAATGGGGAAAGGATTCCCTGTTTAATAAATGGTGTTGGGAAAACTGGCTAGCCATGTGCAGAAAGCAGAAACTGGACCCCTTCCTGACACCTTACACTAAAATTAACTCCAGATGGATTAAAGACTTAAACATAAGACCTGACACCATAAAAACCCTAGAAGAAAATCTAGGCAAAACCATTTAGGACATAGGAGTAGGCAAGGACTTCATGACTAAAACACCAAAAACATTGGCAACAAAAGCCAAAATAGACAAATGGGACCTAATCAAACTCCACAGCTTCTGCACGGCAAAAGAAACAATCACTAGAGTGAATCAGCAACCAACAGAATGGGAAAAAATCTTTGCAGTTTACGCATCTGACAAAGGGCTGATATTCAGAATTTACAAAGAACTCAAACAGATTTACAGGAAAAAAACAAACAAGCCCATTCAAAAATGGGCAAAGGATATGAACAGACACTTTACAAAAGAAGACATACATGAGGCCAAGAAACACATGAAAAAATGCTCATCATCACTGGTCATTAGAGAGATGCAAATCAAAACCACATTGAGATACCATCTCACGCCAGTTAGAATGGCGATCATTAAAAAATCTGGAGACAACAGATGCTGGAGAGGATGTGGAGAAATAGGAACACTTTTACACTGCTGGTGGGAGTGTAAATTAGTTCAATCATTGTGGAAGACACTGTGGCGATTCCTCAAGGACCTAGAAATAGAAATTCCATTTGACCCAGCAATCCCATTACTGGGTATATATCCAAAGGACTATAAATCGTTCTACTATAAGGACACATGCACACGAATGTTCATTGCAGCACTGTTTACAATAGTAAAGACCTGGAACCAACCCAAATGCCCATCAATGATAGACTGGACTGGGAAAATGTGGCACATATACACTATGGAATATTATGCAGCAATCAAAAACGATGAGTTTGTGTCCTTTGTAAGGACATGGATGAATCTGGAGAACATCATTCTCAGCAAACTGACACAAGAACAGAAAAAGAAATACCGCATATTCTCACTCATAGGTGGGTGAGAAAAATGAGAACACATGGACACAGGGAGGGGGTCTACTACACACTGGGATCTATTGGGGGGAATGGGGGAGGGACAGTGGGGGGTGGTGGTGGGGAGGGATAGCCTGGGGATAAATGCCAAGTGTGGGTGAAGGGGAGGAAGGCAGCAAAGCACACTGCCATGTGTGTACCTATGCAACTACCTTGCACGTTCTGCATATGTACCCCAAAACATATAATGCAATAAAAATTAAAAAAAAAATAAAAATAAAAAGAATCCTGAACATACTGGTAGATGAAAAGGAAGGAGAGTGGAGCAAGTCACTAAGGAGTATTTACTCCTTCTAATAAATAAATGGGAGTAGCATAACAGAAAAGATTCTGGTATTTACTTCAAATATGTGGAATGAGATATGGTCTCTGACACTAAATGACACAAATAAGGGTGGAGCGAAAGTAGGAAAACGTGATGATGAGGATAATCAGGCTCTGAGTTTGTCATCAACTTTAGTCACTTAACTGTAACTATTTCGGTTTGAAAATATGCTTATTTCTTAATGTTACTACAATTATGTCAACATTCCAGGTAGTACCTATGCATTTTGACATCAATGTCATATCAGTGCATCACTAAAAGCTTTGTCGTTGTTGTTTCTCAGTTGGCATTAATGCTATCCATTCCAAATTGATGTTTTAATTTCTGGGACAAATAGCCATAGCCATAATGCATTTGGCAACATCAGCCCAAATTGCTTTTCCTTCTGTTTGTCGACTTTACTTGTCTGACAATCCAGAAAACCAATTTCGAATTTCATATTTCTGTGCAGATCATTTGCACTGATTGTAGCCTTGGTGTAATGGCCAAACCTTAGAAACACTTCACAAAGTCAGATGGTTTATTGTGGGGGTGGGGAAAGGAAAGGAAAGGAAGTGAAGAAAGGCCATACTCTGTAATTAGTCATATCCCAAGGAAACAGATTCAAATGCAGAAATGCAAATGCCAAAGCTAGAGAAGTAGTAATGAAGAATGGGGGAAATGGCTTGCAACAGTAGGGTAAGGAACAGAAAATAAAGCTAAAGGTAGAACTGGAGCATGCGTAATGGCATTGGTAACTGGCCACTTCTTGAAAAATGCATTTCTGAGCTGTTGGCCAAACCCCAAATTCAAAACATATTCAGGAAATTTTGAGTCATAGTTGGCAACAACATATCATCATTACCTTCCTAGAGACCTTAGGGCTTATTCTTGGGAAGTACTTGGGTTTTTTAAGGTGTTTCCCTGGTCAAAGAGCAATGATAAATCTCCTTAACTCTTATATTTTATGCCAAAGTCCCTACCTCTAGGACTTACCAAGACAGTGTCAGCATTTCCCTTAGCCTGGCTAACCTTCAGACAGTCTTTTTCCGAACTCAAGGCCCTGACCTCCATTTTCTTAGAGCACCTTACTTTAGAAAACTTTTAACTGCAAACTCTTTCTCTGCCGTTTTGATATGTATGTAAATAAAAAAAATAACTAATGGGTACTGGGCTTAATACCTGGGTGATGAAATAATCTGTACAGCAAATCCCCAGGATGTAAATTTACTGACATAAATCTTTTTAAGAGTCTCTTGTCAGTTTTATCTATATCTCAGTTTCTGTGGGAGAGTAGGAGCCTAAATTCTGAGAGTACTTGCTCTAAGATATAAAACTACCTCTTGTCCTGAGGATACAAACAAATTTACTTTTCCTTTGGGTAAAGCTAACTAGCAAAAGCAGATGGCCTGTGTTCTCCCTCTTATCCCACCTACTAAATGTACTTCTGATGGCTGTTTCAATGGAACTGCATTCAAACCTTAGTCTGTTTCTTTCCTTTATTGTAATTGCCTTGAATAAAGTCTTCCTATCTGTTTAGCTATGTGCAGTGAAATTTTTGCTTTGACAGACCTCATACACCTTCATCTAGTATCTAATATCATCGGGTATAGTCGTGGTTGCTCAAGGTTTCTCATAGTTACTCAGACCACTTTGAGGTTAAATACTGCAAACAATTCTTAATCAAGACTAGGTTTAGTAACACTTCAGGCCGAACTTCACCAATGAGAGCTAATGGAAATAAACTCCGACATCTAGAGCTCTTAGCCTTTGGTAAGTTATTAAAATGTAGAATACAAATTATCTCCTATGACTCAGTATCTTCACACTCATTTATTAGAACCATACTTTCTTCATGTTTTTCTTTTTGTTGTCCATTGCTTTGCAGCATGCCTTTATACAAGCACACTCACAAACAAAACACAATCTCTCCTCTTTTTCTTTATATTTTTGTTTAACTAGTATATCAGTCTACTGGGTGTCATGTAGATTAAAAACTCATTGATTGACTAAATTTTTGACTTTTTGTTCAGTGTTTGAAAAAACAACTATTTTTTTTGCTAGTCTGTCAGAAAGTCAAATTGTTAATATTGTTAGACTGTCTTGAAAATATTCTTTGCTTGTGATTAGCTCCTTTCCTTTGATGGTTGATATCACAGTGGCATATAAACTAATAGATTTTTAAAAACAAGTTTATCACTGGAATACTGGATCTTGTCTGCACACCATAATTAAATGTCTTTAATGCTTATACAGCATTGTTAACAGATTCTCAGATGTCGTCCTTTTTTTTAGTTTTTATACTGCAATGTTTTCTGCTCTTGACTTTGAGCTGTTTTCACATTTGTGGGTTTTACTGCAGCGTTTCCATTTTGAAGAGATGCATCTTAGTCTGTGAATATGTGTGCCCTCTGTTTGCTGTTATTTTTATAGTTAACAAAGATAAGCCTCTTCTGAACTTGCGTAAAGACAGTAAAAATTTCCAAATAGATGCCTGACAAACTTTTTCTTCATATGTGGTAGGGTATTTTTTGGTCTTTGTTCTATTGGTGGCTTAATTTTATGTTATTTAAAGTAAGGAAAGAATAATAGTTGGTGTTAGAGAGCTTGGACATCAAATAGCCCTGGGTTTTATTCCTAGCTTCCAATAGCTGTTAGCTTTGTAACCTTGGACAACTTTTAACTTCTTGGGTATTCGTTTTATTTAAAGGGAGAAATTGATGAGGTCATTTATGTTAAGCACTTAGCAATAGACCTAGGCCCTCAATAAATGTTAACTGTTCCTCTTGTTGGGAAAGAGATAACTAGCACCCCTGAGAAAATTATTAACTGGTCTGATCTCCAAATTGCCCATATATCTCCTTCCTGGAATTAATGATGAAAAACTGTCACATATGCAGGCATGAAAAGTTGGTTACCTAAATTTAAGGTTATGTTGAATGACAGAGGTATGTTTGCCTAACTTCCACCCAAAGACCATATGACTTGTAACACAGCTCTGGATTGATGACTATGTCACCGTTAAATATCAGTTGTCACAATGAGTTCATTAGACAATTCCCTGGTGAGTCCCTGAAGCTGTGACACCTTTGGCAGGTCAGAAGTAGAACCCTCCTGAGAAGGCTTTTGGCTGAGAGAAAGGAAAGACTGTCACTGTTCTGAATGGAAATGACACACAGTGAATTACTTTAACCGAGACTTCCAGGCCAGCATAATCTAGTGCAGTGATGTGTCATCATCACTCCTGGAAAATTAACCACAGCTCCACACTTCTGTGACCAAGAGCAAGCTACTCACTTGCCAGAGAATATTTTGGAAAACATATTTGCTTCTCCAAGGATTGTAACTACTTTTCTCCCAAAAGGAGAGTAGAATAAAAGCTTTATAAATTTATGGGAGAAATGATGAACATTTAGAATAGACTATTATTAACCATTTCATTTTCCTTTTATGTATATTATTTTTTGAGTGCTTTTTTCACCCAATTAATATATTTTCTTCCTGGTTCCTGGGCAAGATGGCTGAATAGGAATGGCTCCATTTTGCAGTTCCCAGAGAGACCAATGCAGAAGGCAGGTGATCTCTGAATTTCCAATTGAGGTACAGAGTTCATCTCACTAGGACTGGTTAGACAGTAGGTGCAGCCCACTGAGGGAGAACAGAAGCAGGGTGGAGTGTCACCTCCCCTGAGAAGTGCAAAGGATCAAGGAACTCCCTCCCCTAGCCAGGGAAGCAATGAGGGATGGTGCTGTGAGGGCTGGTGCTATCCCAGCAAGATGCTGTGCTTTTCCCACAGTCTACCACAACCTACAGACCAGGATATTCCCTCAGATGCCTACAACACAAGGGCCCTGGGTTTCAAGCACAAAACCGGATTGCTATTTGTGTAGACACTGAGCTAGCTGCAGTTTATTTATTTATTTTTTGTACTTCAGTGGCACCTGGAATGACAGCCAGAAAGAATTGTTCACTATCCTGGAAAGGGGGCTGAAGTCAGAGAACCAAATGGTCTTGCTTAGCAAATCCCACCCCCACAGAGTCAAGCAAGCTGATTCACTGGCTTGAAATTCTTCCTGCCAGCACAGCAGTCTGAAGTTAATGCTTCATGTGGGGTAGGGTGTCCATCATTACTGAGGTTTGAGTAGGTGGTTTTTCCCTCACAGTGTAAACAAAGCCACCCAGAAGTTTGGACTGGGCAGAGTACACCACAGCACCACAAAGCTGCTGTAGCCAGACTGCCTCTCTAGATTCCTCCTCTCTGAGCAGGTCATCTCTGAAAGAAAGGCAGCAGTCCCAGTAAGGGGCTTATAGATAAAACTCCCATCTACCTGGGTCAGAGCACATGGGGAAATGAGTGGCTGTGGGTGCAGCTTTAGCAGACTTAAACGATCCTGCCTGCTCACTCTGAAGACAGCAGCAGATCTCCCAGTACAGCACTTGAGCTCTGCTAAGGGGCAGACTGTTTCATCCAGTGGGTCCCTGGACCCTGTGCCTCCTGAATGGAGACACCTCTCAGTGGCAGTTGACAGACACCTCATACAGGAGAGCTCCAGCTGGCATCTGGTGGGTGCTCCCTGGGATGAAGTTTCCAGAGGAAGGAGCAGGCAGCAATCTTTTCTGTTCTTCAGCCTCTGGTGGTGATACCCAGGCAAACAGGGTCTGGAGTGGACCTGTTTGCTGGACCAGCAAACTCCAGCAGACTTGAAGAAGAAAGGCCTCACTGTTGGAAGAAAAGCTAACAAACAGAAAGCAATAGCATCAACATCAACAAAAACAGTGATCACACAAAAATTCTGACTGCAGGTCACTAACAACAAAGACCAAAGGTAGATAAATCCATGAAGATGAGAAAAAAAAACAGTGCAAAGGGGTTGAGAATTTCAAAAACCAGAATGCTTCTACTCCTCCAAAGGATCACACCTCCTCACCAAAGGGAACAAAACCGAATGGAGAATGAGTTTGATGAATTGATGGAAGTAGGCTTCAGAAGGTGATTAATAACAAACTCCTCTGAGCTAAAGGAACATGATCTAAGAACCTTAAAAAAAGGTTAGAGGAATCACTAACTAGAATAACTAGTTTAGAGAAGAATATAAATGACCTGATGGAGCTGAAAAAACACAGCACAAGAACTTCATGAAGCATACGTATGTATCGATAGCTGAATTGATCAACTGGAAGAAAGAGTATCAGAGTTTAGAGATGAACTTAATGAAATAAAGGAAGAAGACAAGATTAGAGAAAAAAAGAATTAAAAAGAATGACGAAAGCTTCCAAGAAGTATGGGACTATGTGAAAAGACCAAACCTACATTTGATTGGTGTACCTGAAAGTGATGAAAAAAATGGAACCAAGTTGGAAAATATGCTTGATAATATTATCCACGAAAACTTCCTCAACCTAACAAGACAGGTCAACATTCAAATTCAGAAAATACCGCCAAGATACTCCTTGAGAAGAGCAACTCCAAGACACATAATTGTCAGATTCATCAAGGTTGAAATGAAGGAAATATGTTAAGAGCAGCCAGAGAGAAAGATTGGGTTATGCACAAAGGGAAACCCATCAGGCTAACAGTGGATCTCTCTGCAGATTCCCTGCAGATTTGGCTGCAGAAACCCTGAAAGCCAGAAGAGAGTGAGGGCAAATAGTCAACATTTTTAAAGAAAAGAATTATCAACCCAGAATTTCATGTTCAGCAAAATTAGGCTTCATAGTGAAGGTGAAATAAAATCCTTTACAATCAAATGCTGAGGAATTTTGTCACTACCAGGCCTGCCTTACAAAGCTTCTGAAAAAAGTACTAAATGTAAAAAGGAAAAACCAGTACCAGCCACTACAAAAACAAACTGAAATGTAAAGACCATCAAGACTATGAAGAAACTGCATCAATTAACAGGCAAAATAACCAGCTAGCATAATAATAACAGGATCTAATTCACACATAAAATATTAACTTTTATTGCAGTGAGCCAAGATTGCACCACTGCATTCCAACCTGGTGACAGAGCAAGATTCTATCTAAAAAAAAAAAAAAAAAAAAATTAATTTTAAATGTAAAGGGGCTAAATGCCTCAATTAAAAGACACAGACTGGCAAATTGGAGAAAGAATCAAAACCCACGTACTGTATTCAGGAGACCCATCTCAAGTGCAAAGACACACACAGGCTCAAAATAAATGGATGGAGGAATATTTACCAAGCAAATGGAGGCAAAAAAAAAAAAAATGAATAAAAAGCAAGCTGGGGTTACAGTCTTAGTCTCTGATAAAATAGATGTTTAACCAACAAAGATAAAAAAAGACAAAAGCATTACATTACACAATGGTAAAGGTATCAATGCAATAAGAAGAGCTAACTATTCTAAATATATATGCACCCCATAAAAAAGCACCTAGATTCAAAACGAGTTTAGGGACCTACAAGGAGACTTTGACTCCCACACAATAACAGTGGGAGATTTTAATACCCCGTTGTCAATATTAGACAGATCAATAAGATAGAAAATTAACAAGGATATTTAGGACTTGAACTCAGCTCTGGACCTAGCAGACCTAATAGATAACCATGGAACTCCCCAACCCAAATCAACAGATTATACATTCTTCTCAGCACCACAAAGAACTTATTCTAAAATTGACCACATAATTAGAGGTAAAACACTCCTCACCACATGCAAAAGAATAAAAGTTATAACAAAAAGTCTCACAGACCACAGTGCAAAAAAATTAGAACTCAGGATTAAGAAACTCATTCAAAACCATACAACTACATGGAATCTGAACAAACTGCCCCTGAATGACTGCTGGGAAAATAATGAAATTAAGGCAGAAGTAAATAAGTTCTTTGAAACCAATGAGAACAAAGATACAATGTACCAGATTCCCTGGGACACAGCTAAAGCAGTGTTTAGAGACAGATTTACAGCACTAAATGCCCACAAGAGAAAGCAGAAAAGATCTAAAATGGATACCCTAACTTCATAATTAAAAGAACTAGAGAAACAAGAGCAAACAAATTCAAAAACTAGCAGAAGACAAAAAATAAGATCAGAGCAGAACTGAAGAAGATAGAGACATGAAAAGTCTTTCAAAAAATTAATGAATCCAGGAGCTGATTTTTTTTTGAAAAGATTAACAAAATAGACCACTAGCCAGACTAATAGAAAAGAAAAGAGAGAAGAATCAAAGAGACACAATAAAAAATGATAAAAGGGATATCACCATTTATCCCACAGATATACAAACTACCATCAGAGAACACTATAAAAACACCTTCATGCAAATAAACCAGAGAAACTAGAAGACATGGATAAATTCCTGGACATACACACCCTCCCAAAACTAAACCAGGAAAAAGTCAAATCCCTGAATGGACCAAAAACAAGTTCAGAAATTGAAGCAGTTAATAGCCTACCAACAAAAGAGAGCCCAGGACAAGACGTATTCACAGCCGAATTCTACCAGAGGTACAAAGAGGAGCTGCTACCATTCTTTCAAAATCTATTCCAAACAATAGAAAAAGAGGGACTGTTCACTAACTAATTTTATGAGGCAATATCATCTTGATACCAAAGCCTGGCAGAGACACACACAAAAAAGAAAATTTCAGGACAATGTCCCTGATGAACATTGATGTGAAAGTCCTCAATAAAATATTGGCAAACCAAATCTAGCATATATTAAATAGCTTTTCCACCATGATCAAGCTGGCTTCATCCCTGAGATGCAGGTTGGTTCAACAAATGCAAATCAATAAATGTAATTCATCGATTACAATGATAAAAATTACAATTATCTCAATAAATGCAGAAAAGGCCATGAATAAAATTTAACACCCCTTTATGCTAAAAACACTCAATAAACTAGTTATTTGATGGAACATATCTCAAAATAATAAGTGCTATTTGTGACAACCCACAGCCAGTACCATACCTAATGGGCAAAATCTGGAAGCATTCCCTTTGAAAACTGGCACAAGACAAGGTTGCCTTCTCTCACCACTTTTATTCAGCATAGTATTGGAAGTTATGGCCAGGGCAATCAGGCAAGAAAAAGAAATGAAGAGTATTCAAATAAGACAAAAGGAGTTCAAATTATCTGTTTGCAGACAGTATGATTATATATTTAGAAAACCCCATTGTCTCAGTCTAGATTCTCCTTAAGCTGATAAGCAACTTCAGAAAAGTCTCAGCATACAAAATCAATGTGCAAAATTCACAAGCATTCCAATGAACCAATAATAGACAAACAGAGAGCCAAATCATGAGCAAACTCAGTCACAATTGCTACAAAGAGAATAAAATACCTAGGAATACAACTTACAAGGGATGTGAAGGACCTCCTCAAAGAGAACTACAAACCACTGCTCATGAGAGGAAAAAACAAATGGAAAAATATTGCGTGCTTATGGTTAGGAAGAATCAATATTGTGAAAATGACCATATTGCCCAAAGTAACTTATAAATTCGATGCTAGTCCCACAAGCTACCATTTATCTTTTCCACAGAACTAAAAAATTCTACTTTAAATTTCATATGAAACAAACAAACAAAAAAAGCCTGTATAGCCAAGACAAACCTAAGCAAAAAGAACAAAGCTGGAGGCCTCATGCTACTTGACTTAAAACTATACTACAAGGCTACAGTAATCAAAACAGCTTGGTACTGGTACCAAAACAGATGTGAAGACCAGTGGAACAGAAAAGAGGCCTCAGAAATAACACTACAGCTACAACCATCTGATCTTTGACAAACCTGACAAGAAGAAGCAAAAGGGAAAGGTTTCCAAAAATTGACTAGCCATATGCAGAAAACAGAAACTGGACCCCTTCCTTAAACCTTGTACAAAAATTTAGGTGGATTAAAAATTTAAATATAAGACCTAACACCATAAAAACCCTAGAAGAAAACCTAGGCAATACCATTCAGGACATAGGCATTGGCAAAGACTTCATGACTAAAACACCAAAAGCAATTGCAACAAAAGCCAAATTTGACAAATGGATCTAATTAAACTTAGGAGCTTCTGCACAGAAAAAAAAAAAAAAAAAAAAAAAAGAAAGAAAAGAAAAACTGTCATCAAGTGAAGACACAACCTACAAAATGGGAGAAAACTTTTACAATATATCTGTCTGACAAAAGGCTAATATCCAGAATCTACAAGGAATGTAAACAAATTTACAAAACAAACAAACAAACAAATATCCTCATCAAAAAGTGGGTGAAATCTATGAACAGATACATTTCAAAAGAAGACATTTATGCTACCAACAAACATATGAAAAAAAAGTTAATCATTACTGGTCATTATAGAAATGCAAATCAAAACCACAATGAGATGCCATCTCATGCCAGATAGAATAGCGAGTATTAAAAAGTCAGGAAACAACAGATTCTGGAGAGAATATGGAGAGGTAGGAACACTTTTACCCTGTTATTAGGCATGTAAATTAGTTCAACCATTGTGGAAGATAGTGTTGTGGAAGACAGTGTGGTGATTCCTCAAGGATATAAAACCAGAAATACCATTTGACCCAGCAATCCCATTACTGGGCATATATATAAAGGATTATAAATCATTCTACTATAAAGTTACATGCACACATATGTTTATTGTGGCACTATGCACAATAGCAAAGACTTGGAACCAACCCAAATGCTCATCAAAATTAGACTGGATAAAGAAAATGTAGCACATATATATACCATGGAATACTATGCAGCCCTGAAAAAAATAAGTTCATGTCCTTTGCAGAAACATGGGTGAAGCTAGAAACCATCGTTCTCAGCAAACTATATACAGGAATGGAAAACCAAACACCACATGTTCTCACACATAAGTGGGAGTTGAACAATGGGAACACATGGACACAGGAAGGGGAACAGCACACACCAGGGCCTGTCAAGGGGCAGGGGCAAGGGGAAGGATAGCATTAGGAGAAAAACTTAACATAGATGACAGGTTGATGGGTGCAGCAAACCACCATGGCGCATGAATACCTATGTAACAAAACTGCACGTTCTGCACATGTATCCCAGAACTTAAGTATAATTTAAATATATATATATATATATATATATATATTCTTCCTTGTTACAATGTATGTATATATATTTTTCTTCCTTGTTACAACATTGGATACTAAATAAATTTGTAAAATTAGAATTAATGCATATGAACTAAACCAAAGGGGATTTACACTTATGAACTTGGAAATTCTTCATAATAAAAATCTTTAAGCTAAGATTAGAACCCATATTTCCTTCATAATTGTTATGTGTAGCTCAGCGTAGATGTGGTTGATTCTCTGCAACAGCCAGTTTTTAATAGATAAGCGTTTACCGTTAAATGAAAAGTTTTTGTTCTTGTTGTTTGATTGTTTGTTTGTTTTAGATGGAGTCTCGCTTGTCACCAGGCTGGAGTTCAGTGGCATGATCTTGGCTCACTGCAACCTCAGCCTCCTGGGTTCATGCAATTCTCGTGTCTCAACCTCCCAAGTAGCTGGGATTACAGGCACTCACTGCCAGGCTCAGTTAGTTTTTATATTTTTAGTAGAGATGGGGTTTCACCATCCTGGCCTGGATGGTCTCAATCTCCTGACCTTGTGTTACTCCTCCCTTGGCCTCCAAAAGTACTGGGATTACAAGTGTGAGCCACTGCCCTGTCTTATTAAATGAAATAAGTGTTCTGACCTACCTCATTCATCCAAATAATCAATTTACTGTTTAAAACTTGGGATTATTTTTTGTGATGATAAAAGGATTATTTTGTAAGTATTTTATTTTGTTTATACAAATGTATGGGATACATGTGCAGTTTTTGCTATATGCATAGGCTGTGTATTGGTCAACTCAGAGACTTTAGGGTATCCACCATCCAAGTAGCATCTATTGTACCCATGAAGTCACTTATCATTCAGACTCCCTCCTCTTGTATCCTCTCATCCTACTGAGTCTCCATTGTGTGTTATTCCTGTCTATATGTCCATATGTACATACTTTTTAGCATCCATGATAAGTAAGAACATGCAATGTTTGTCTTTTGCTCTCTGGCTTGAGTCACTTGATATAATTACTTCTAATTTTATCCATGTGGCTTCAAAAAACATGATTTCATTATTTTTTATGGCTGAATAGTATTCCACTGCATATATAGACTACATTTTCTCTATCCAATCATCTGTTGTTGGTCAATTCCTTATCTTTGTTATTTTGAATAGTGATATGATAATCCTACAAGTTCATGCATTTTTAAAAATATTGATTTCTTTTCCTTTGTGTAGGTACCCAGTACTTGAATTACTACATTGAATGGTAGTTCTATTTTTAGTTCTTTGATGGTAATAATTTACATTCCCACCAATAGTGTATAAGCATTCCCTTTTCACCACACTTTCAAGAAAATCTGTTGTCTTTTGTCTTTTTAATGATATCCATTCTGATTAGGGTAAGATGATATGTCATCACGGTTTTAATTTGCATTTTTTTGAGGATCAGCAGTATTGAACATTTATTCATATACCTGTTTGCCATTTGTATATCTTCTTTTGAAAAATGTCTGTTCATGTTCTTTGCCCACTTTTTAATAGGAATATTGGGAGATTTTGTTGTTGTAGAGTTATTGGAGTTTTTTGTATATTCTGGATGTTAGCCTACTGTTGGGTGCATAGTTTGCAATATTTTCTTCCATTATGTAGTTTTCTGTTACTTTCCTGATTATTTCTCTTGCTGTGCAAAAGCTTTTTAGTTGAATTAAGTCTCATTTGTCTATTTTCATTTTTGTTGCATGTGCTTTTGAAGTTTTAGTTAAAAATTATTTGCCAAGATTAATGTCCAAAAGAGTTTTTCCTTGGTTTTCTTCTAGTATTTTTATAGTTTGGGGTCTTATGTTTAAGTCTTTAATCTACCTTCAATTGATTTTTGTATATGCTAAAAGAGGGACAAATGATATTATTATTTTTCTGCATATGGCAATTCAGTTTTCCTGGCATTGTTTATTAAAAAGGTTTTCCTTTCCCTAATGTATGTCCTTGTCAACTTAGTCAAAAATCAGTTAGCTGTAAAGATGTGGCATTACATCACTTCTGGGTTCCTTATTTTTTCCATTGATCTATCTCTATTTTCATACAAGTACTGTACTGTTTTTGTTAGTATAGACTGGTAGTATTTGAAGTGTCAGGTAATGCAATGTCTTCAGCTTTGTTCTCCTTGGTTAGAGTTGCTTTGGCTATTTAGGGTCTTTTTATGTTCAATATGAATATAAGAATTTTTTTTAATTCTGTGAAAAATAACATTGGTATTGTGATAGGGATTGAATTAAATGTGTAGATTGATTTGGAGAGTATTTTCATTTTAATGATACTGATTCTTCCAATCCATGAACATGGAATATCTTTGTGGGATTTGTGTGTGTGTGTGTGTGTGTGTGTGTGTATGTGTATGTGTATGTGTATGTGTGTGTGTGTGTGTGTGTGTGTGTTGCCTTCAGTTTCTTTCATCAGTGTTCTGTAGTTTTCCTTGTAGAGATCTTTCATCTCCATAGTTAAATATATTTTAGGTATTACATATTTTTGTAGCTATTATAAATGGGAATACCCTCTTTTCAGCTAGATCATTATTGAGATATAAGAACACTACTGATTTTTGTACATTGATTTTATATCCTACAACTTTACTATATTTCTTTATTAAATTAAGAGGTTTGTGTGCTGGAGTCTTTAGGTTGTTCTAAATATAAAATTATATCATCAGCAAAAAAGGGATAACTTGACTTCCTCTTTTCTAATTGTTGAAGATTACTTTAGCTATTTGGGTTCGTCTTTTATTCCATATAAAATTTAGGATTTTTTTTCTAATTCTGTGATTAAATGTTTTTTACTTCTTTCTTTTGCCTGACTGCTTTGACTAGAAATTCCAGTAATATGTTTAATAGGAGTGGTGAAAATAGGCATCCTCATTCTCTTCCAGTTCTTAAAGGAATTGCTTTCAACATTCCCCCATTCAGTTTGATGTTAATTATATGACATTTGTCATAAATGGCATTTATTATTTTGAATATGTTTCTTCTGTGCCTAGTTTTTCATTTTTTAAAATCATGAAAGGATGCTGAAATTTGTCAATGCCTTTTCTTTGTCTATTGAGATGATTATATGGTTTTTGTCCTTAATTCTGTTTATGCAATATATCACACTTATTGATTTGGGCATGTTGAATTATCTTTGGGTATAAAACCCACTTGATCATGGTGATTTATCTCTTTTATGTGCTCTTAAATACAATTTGCTAGTATTTTGTTGAAAATTTTTTTTTGTCTGTGTTCTTCAGGACTGTTAATCTGTAGATCTCTTCTTTGGTTTTTGGTGTCAGGGTGATACTGGTCTCATAGAATGAAACAGAGAAAATTTGCTCTTCTTCAGTTTTTTGGAATAGTTTCTGGAAGACTGGTATGAGTTCTTCTCTGTATGTTTTGAAGAATTTGGCTGTGAATTCATTCAGGGCTTCCTTTTTTGGTGAGCCTTTTTTAAAAATTACTATTACTGATTAAATATTACTACTTGTTACAGTCTGTTCAGGTTTTCTGTTACTTCGTAGTTTAATCTTGGGAGGTGTGTTTCCAAAAATTTATCAGTTTCCTCTAGGTTTTCTAGTTTTTAACATGTAATTATTCCTAACAGTATATCTGATGATATTTTGTATTTATGTGGCATTAGTTGTAATGTCTTCTTTTTCATTTCTGGGGTGGGTTATGTGGGTCATCTTTCTCTTTTTCTTTCTTTATTTTCCTTTTTTTTTTTGGTATTAGCCTAGTTTGTGGTTTATCAATTTGTGTATCTTTTCAAGGAACCAACATTTTTGTTTTGTTGAGGTTTTTGTAATCTGTTCTAACCTGTAAGGTTTCTGCTGAGAAGTTCCCTGTTAGACTAAGGGAGTTTCCTTTTTAGGTGATAGGATACTTTCCTCTTGCTGACATTAGAATTATTTCTTTAAACAGTTTGATTATAATATACCATGGAAAATTCCTTTTTGCATTGTATTTACATGGAGATTGTTAAGCCCCCTATGTCTTAATGTCTAAATTCCTTGCTACACTTGGGAACTTTTTATCTAGTGTTTTGTTAAATAAATTTTCTAAGGCTTTGAATCTCTCTTCACCAATAAGAATACTGATAATTTATTCACTTTTTGTATTCCCAAATATCTTGTGTGTTTGTTCATTCTTTTTATTTCTTAATTTTTATCTGACTGGATTATTTTAAAGGACATATCTTCAAATTCTGAAATTCCTTTTTTGCTTAATCTCATCTATTATTAAGGTTTCTAATGTATTTTGTGTTCCTTCAGTGAATTTTGAGTTCCAGATTTTTTTTTTTTTTTCAAAATATTTATCTCCTTGGTAAATTTCTCATTTATATTCTGAATTGATTTTCTAATTTTTTTTGGTATTGTTTTTCAGATTTCTCTGTCATCTTTTTGAGCTTCTTAGAAATCACTATTTTGAATTAATTATATGGTATTTCCATTTTTTTTTCTTTGGTTAGGAGAATTATTGCTGGAGAATTATGCTCCTTTGGGATCTCATATTAGCATGTGTCATCAGGTTTTCCTTAGTTGCTTTCTGCACATCTGGCATAACAAAAGCGTCTTATCTTATTGTTGAATTTACTTCTATCGTGGAGAGATTTTTATCTTGAAAATATGACTATGATGTTGGTTGGTTAGGGCTTTTGGTTTCTTTCTGGTTGTATAGTATTGTGTAGATTCTGTATGATGTCTTTGGCTACAAATGGTGTTAGTGGTAAGTGTGATTTCCTCAATATGTTAGGGTACAGTTATTGCTGGGGGCTATGATAAAGTTGTGCTGGTGATTGGAATGGCAGAAGAGCCTCTCTTCAGGTTTCAGTGGTAGTGGTGGTGGGTTAAGTATGTCTGTCCTTGTGACCTGGGGCAATGCCAGCACCTATTTTGACAATTTTAGACATGCTGATTCTTGTGGCTCTGAGTGGTTTTTTTGGTTGCTGTTTTTTTTCTTAGTAACAGTATACTGGGAAGGTCTGTGGTCTCCTGATCTACTGGACAGCTGGGTTAGAATGGGCAATGGTGGTAGCAGTGATGGTGAGATGCTCCTCTATTCCCCAAGCACTGTGTTCTTATGTTGGCAGTGGCCACAGTAGTCTGTGTGAGCTGGCCTCCAAGTCAGTAAGTGGCACTTTTAGGTAGGAGCCAGCCAAGCTTGTAATGGTAGGGGGCCTATGTCCCACTTTTGTCCCCTGGGAGAAATACTTAGATGTCCAAAATGGTGGATTGGGTTATTGAACACCCAGGAGCCTTCTTGTGCTTTGTCTTTTGAGAGGCAAAGTTGGGCAGAACCAGACCAAGCAAGCTTGTGCTCTGACCCTCAAATGGTAAGTGCATGTACTAACTGTGACGGGGGTGTGGGACCATCCTCAGGCTCCTGGCAAAATACTTGGGTGAGGGGTGACAGCCGTCATGCTGAGCTCTTGCCATAGGTAGGTGGGGTGGCAGTCCCCATGGTCACAGCTTTGGCCTATGGGTAGGGAACTTGCATCCCTCTCATATCCCAGTCTCAGCAGGGCTCCCTCCGACATCTTGGCTATTCAGCTGAACCAGGTTTTTGGTCAGTCCTGGAAGTTTACACTTAGCTTGAAACTCAGCTCTGGGTGTAGGGATGACTCTCCAGTACAAGACCAAGCCTCTGTGGTATTATTTTGTCCTAGCCAGACCTTGAGGGACAGGGTGCCCAGTTACAGCTATGGTAGTTATGCTTGTTTCTCAGTCCTGATTGTTGGAACCCATCCCAGTTCTACAAGTCACAGCCCAAGTTTCCCTAGTGCCTAGGATTTGCATCTCTGTTTTTTAAAACTATGCACAGTTTTGTTAAGAGCTAGAATCAAGAACTTACTGTAACTGCTTAGGTCTCAGGAAGGCTATGGGATACTCCATGGAGCTATCCAATTCCTCAGTGTGAAAGTGGACTGTGGAAACATACTCACTCCTGTTTTGGGGATTTACTCAGAGTTTCTTTCTCATCCTCATAAAAATATTATTGCATCCTGGCTATTCAGGCTGACTGATTTTCTTCTCTTTCCTTGATTTTAACTTTTCATTTCGCTTCTCTGTTTAAGTCCCATGTTCCCTCTTGGATAGTGTATTCAATATGTGTTGTCTACATACTTTTTGTGTGTGTGCTCTTATGGGGTTTGCTAGAAATGCCATCTGAAACTTGTGCCACAGTCCCCCACTACAACAGCAAAGGAATCTGACACCTTACTTCCAGGGTCAAGTCACAAAGAAGTGTGAGTTTGTACATGTATTTTTTATGAACATATATTTCTAGTTGTTTTTGGTAAATTCCTAGAAATTGAGTCAATGGGTCATATGGTAGATGTATGCTTAATTTTTAGGAAATTACTAAACCTTTTCCCAAGCAGCTGTGCCATTTCATACTTCTATTAGCAATGTAAGAGATTTTCAGTTGCATCACATCTTCTCTAGCATTTAAAGTTGTCAATCTTTTAAATTTTAGTCATTCTTGTTTCTGTGTAATTGTAGTTCACTGTGGTTTTAATATGCATTACCTGATTGATATTTTGAAGTTTTCTTGTGATTATTGGTAAACTGTATATCTTCTTCAAGATGGTATGTTCTAGTCTTTGACCACTTTTAAAAATTGTGTTTTTTTGGTTATTTGTAGTATTTTTTGTATATTCCAGACATAAGTCCTTTTCCAAAATATATCTTTTGTGAATATTTTTTTCTTCAGTTTTTTGATTGCTTATACATTTTCTGAATAATTTCTGATAATAAACACAAGTTTGATGAAGCCTATCTAATTCTTTTTTCACTTTTTTGATTATTTCTCATCATGTTGTAGCAAACAATAGGTGACTATATGCAGATCATAAAAATATTATTGCAACTTTTTCTACATATTTTATAGTTCTAACTTTTGCATTTAGGTCAGGTTGATTTTCAAGTATACTGTAAAGTAACTTTTCAGGTTCATTTGCTTTTCATATAAATATTTACTTGTTCTAGTACCATTTAATGAAACTATTTTCTTTTCTCTAGTAAATTGCATTGGCCCTTCTATTAAAACTGATTGAATGTGTTTTAGGTTTCTGTTATGTTTTGTTGATCTATTTATCTGTTTTTATGCTACTGCACCCTATCTTGATTAATATGGCTTTATAGTATTTTTTGAGGTCAAGTAGTGTAAATCTTCACATTTCATTTTACTTTTTTTAAATTTTTGTTTTTCTTACCCTAAGTTACCTACATTTTAGAATCAACTTGCCAATTTTTATAAAATTCTGATGTGATTGGAAATTGGAAGTTGGAAAATCCTGATTGGAACTGTAATAAATCTTTGTATCAATATAGAAAGAGCTGATATCCTAACAATATTGGGTCTGTCAATTCATGAGCATGTTTTATCTCTGGATTAATCTGTTCTCACACTGCTATAAAACACTACCTGAGACTATGTTATTTATGAAGAAAAGAGCTTTAATTGACTCATTTCTGTGGGCTGTACAGGAGGCATTGCTGGGGAGGCCTCAGGTTGATGTGGTTAGGGAAGCCTCAGGAAACTTACAATCATGGCAGAAGGCGAAGGGGAAACAAGCACATCTTCACGTGGCAGAGAAAGAGAAAGAGAGAGAGAAGGCGGAAATGCCACACACTTGTAAACAACCAGATATCATGGAAACTCATTCACTATCTTGCAAACAGCAAGGAGGAAGTCCACCCCCAGGACCCAATTACCTCCCATTAGGCTCCTCCTCTAAAACTGAAAATTGCAACTCAACATGAGATTTCGGTGGAAATACACAGCCAAACTATATCAATCTTTCAATTTATTTTGGCCTTTTAAAATTTATCTCATAACTATATTCTATGATGTAGTTTAGAAGTCTTATGTGACTTCTATTAATTTTATAGGTATTTTTGTTGTTCTTGATGCTATTGCAAATTAAATCATTAAAACTTTATTTTTTCTTTGTTTGACTTGGTTATTTGTTTGATACAGAGAAAACTTATTTTATATATTGACCTTTTGACCTTTTATTCTGTGTCATTGCAACTTCTCTTATTAGTTCTAGTAGTTGCTTTGTAAATAGCCATTTCTGCATAGACATTCATGTCTTTTATAAATAGATTTTTATTTTAAAAAAACTTCATGCTTTACATTTCTTTTCTTGTTTTATTGCATAATATAGAACCTCCAGTAAAGTGTTAAGTAAAACTGGTAAGAATGGACATTCTCGACTTTTCCCAGATATCGTAATGGACATGTTCAATATCGTATTTGTTCAGATGTTAATCGAGGTCTTATACAGTTGCCTTTTATCTGAATAAGAAAGTTTACTTCAATTCTTGTAATGCAGACAATTTTTTAAAAATGATTTGTCTGAATCTATGCAGGGAATTTTTTTTTAGTTGTTAATATAGTGATTTATATTGACTGATTTTGAGATATTAAATTAACCTTTCATTCTGGAGATAATCTGCATTTGGTAATCTTGTATTGTCTTTTTATATATTCTGATTTTGCTTATATTTTGTAGAGGAATTTAAAAATCTATTTTCTCAAGGGATATTTGCAATTTTCTTTTCTTTTAATCACTAACATTTTTGATGCCAGGGTCATACTAACCTCCTCTATTTTCTGAAAAGTATGTTTATTTTATTTTAATTTTTGATTTTTTTCTTTTTTCTTTTTTCTCTCTGTCTCTGTTTCTCTTTCTTCCTTTCGTCTCTCTCTCTCTCTCTTTTTCTTTCTTTCTCTCTTTCTTTCATTTGTTTTCAGAGTCTCTCTCTGTTACCCAGGCTGGAGTGCAATGGCATGATTTCATTTCATTGCAACCTCTGCATCCTGGGTTCAAGCGATACTCCTGCCTCAGCCTTCCACATAGCTGGGATTACAGGTGCCTGCAACCACACCATGCATTTTTGTATTTTTAGTAGAGAAGGGGTTTTGCCATGTTTGTTGGGCTGGTCTTGAACTCCTGAACCTCAGTTGATCCACCTGCCTTGGCCTCCCAAAATGCTGGGACCATGCCAAGCCTGAAAAGTATTAATATTGATTTTTTACTGTCTTAAATTTTGATAAGATTCACTCATTTGTCCAATTGAAACTAACTAGAGTTTTCTTTGTAATGATTTTTGATAACAAATTGAAATTTTAAAATGGAGAACAATACTAATTTTTCTATTTTATTTTATGTAAGTTTGGAGAGGAGTTGATTTTTAAAGAATTTGTTCATTTCTTACAAGTTGTCAGATTCATTGGCAAGATCCCTTTAAGTTTCTTTATCTGCTTTCGTTTTTACAGGATTTTTGAGATTTCTATGTTAGTAATTTTCTTTTTCTCACTCATACCTTTAGGAGTCCTGATAGATGTTTACAAAGAACTGATTTTAAAGTGTATTAATTTTCTGTAGCATTCCATTTTTAAATTCATTGATTTCCCTTTTCCCTGTTTGTTTTGCATTTCGTTACTCTTTTCCTTCCTTTCACTTTCCAGTTAGCTTTTAAAAATCTTTTTTACATTCCTAAGGTGTTGACTTAGATCATTAGCTTCACACTTTGTTCTGTTAGGATACAAGTATTTAAAGTGTAAATTTCACTTTAAGCACTATTTTAGCTGTATTTTACAAACTTTATTATGTTTATTAAATTGTATTTCTTTTTAATTTCCCTGGGAATTTAATCTTTCTCTCATGATTATTTTGAAATGATTTATTTAATATCCAATTATTTGAAGGTTTGGGACCATAGAATTAAAAACCAAATCTCCTTGCAACCATTGCCATAAAGGTAGAAGAAAGCAATTTTACTATTGAGTAACCATTAAGCTAGAATCTGAATGATGTCACAGGAAATTTATTTAGAAATTGCAAAAATAATAGATTTCTTTTTTTTTTTGAAACGGAGTTTAGCTCTTGTTACCCAGGCTGGAGTGCAATGGCCCGATCTTGGCTCACCGCAACCTCCACCTCCTGGGTTCAGGCAATTCTCCTGCCTCAGCCTCCTGAGTAGCTGGGATTACAGGCACGCGTCACCATGCCCAGCTAATTTTTTGTATTATTAGTAGAGACAGGGTTTCACCATCTTGACCAGGATGGTCTTGATCTCTTGACCTCGTGATCCACCCGCCTCGGCCTCCAAAGTGCGGGGATTACAGGCTTGAGCCACCGCGCCCGGCAGATTTCTTCTTTTATATAGCTGAGCAAATACAACCCATTGTATGCATATTCTCAGGATAAACAAAAACTAGTCCATAGGCAAGAGGACTTGACAGCATTAATCACATGTAGTTCATCCTAAATTCACTTCACTCCACGGCGGCTGTGGTGACCATCTGCATTTGCTAATAGGCTGTATCTAAAAGAAAAATAATACTCTCATATCTTCATCACAGGAGGTAGTTTTAAAACTTAGAGCTAGGCTTTCACTGAAGTTAGTTTCCCATCCATAGAAACTGGAGAATAAGGGTGCTTATCTCCTTGAAGATTATATATATATATTTTATTTTAATTTTTTAAAAATTTTTATTGCATTTTAGGTTTTGTTGTACATGTGCAGAACGTGCAAGATAGCTTCATAGGTACACACATGGCAGTGTGTTTTACTGCCTTCCTCCCCCTCACCCACATTTGGCATTACTCCCCAGGCTATCCCTCCCCAGCTCCCCCACCACACTATCCCTCCCCTATTCCCCTCAACAGACCCCAGTGTGTAGTACTCCCTCCCTGTGTCCATGTGTTCTCATTTTTCTTACCCACCTATGAGTGAGAATATGTGGTATTTCCTTTTCTGTTCTTGTGTCAGTTTGCTGAGAATGATGTTCTCCACATTCATCCATGTCCTTACAAAGGACAAAAACTCATCATTTTTGATTGCTGCATAATATTCCATGGTGTATATGTGCCACATTTTCCCAGTCCAGTCTATCATCGATGGGCATTTGGACTGGTTTCGGGTCTTTGCTATTGTAAACAGTGCTGCAATCAACATTCGTGTGCATGTGTCCTTATAGTAGAACGATTTATAGTCCTTTGGACTGAAAAGGACTGAAAGAGCTAGAGGAGCAAGTAAGTAATGGGATTGCTGGGTCAAATGGAATTTCTATTTCTAGTTCCTTGAGGAATCGCCACACTGTCTTCCACAATGGTTGAACTAATTTACACTCCCACCAACAGTGTAAAAGTGTTCCTATTTCTCCACATCCTCTCCAGCATCTGTTGTCTCTAGATTTTTTAATGATCGCCATTCTAACTGGCGTGAGTTGGTATCTCAAGGGTTTTGATTTGCACCTCTCTAATAACCAGTGATGATGAGCATTTATTCATGTGTTTGTTGGCCTCATGTATGTCTTCTTTTGTAAAGTGTCTGTTCATATCCTTTGCCCATTTTTGAATGGGCTTGTTTGTTTTTTTTCCTGTAAATCTGTTTGAGTTCTTTGTAAATTCTGGATATCAGCCCTTTGTCAGATGGGTAAACTGCAAAGATTTTTTCCCATTTTGTTGGTTGCCCATTCACTCTAGTGACTGTTTCTTTTGCCGCACAAAAGCTGTGGAGTTTCATTAGGTCCCATTTGTCTATTTTGGCTTTTATTGCTAATGCTTTTGGTGTTTTGGTCATGAAGTCCTTGCCTACTCCTATGTCCTGAATGATTTTGCCTAGATTTTCTTCTAGGGTTTTTATGGTGCCAGGTCTTATGTTTAAATCTTTAATCTGTCTGGAGTTAATTTTAGTGTAAGGTGTCAGGAAGGGGTCCAGTTTCTGTTTTCTGCACATGGCTAACCAGTTTTTCCAACACCATTTATTAAACAGGGAAGCCTTTCCCCATTGCTTGTTTTTGTCTGGTTTATCAAAGATTACATGGTTGTAGATATGTTGTGTTGCCTCTGATGCCTCTGTTCTGTTCCATTGGTTTACATCTCTGTTTTGGTACCAGTACCATGCTGTTTTGATGACTGTAGCCTTGTAATATAGTTTGAAGTCTGGTAGTGTGATGCCTCCCACTGTGTTCTTTTTGCTTAGAATTGACTTGGCTATGCAAGCTCTCTGTTGGTTCCATATAAAGTTCATGGTGGTTTTTTTCCAGTTCTGTGAAGAAATTCAATGGCAGCTTGATGGGGATAGCATTGATTCTGTAAATTACTTTGGGCAGTATAGCCATTTTCATGATATTGATTCTTCCTAACCATGAACATGGAATGTTTCTCCATCTGTTTGTGTCCTCTCTTATTTCATTGAGCAGTGGTTTGTAGTTTTCCTTGAAGAGGTCCCTTATGTTCCTTGTGAGTTGTATTCCTAGGTATTTTATTCTTTTTGTAGCAATTGTGAATGGCAGTTTGTTCTTGATTTGGCTCTCTTTAAGTCTGTTATTGGTGTATAGGAATGCTTGTAATTTTTGCACATTGATTTTATATCCAGAGACTTTGCTGAAGTTGCTTATCAGTTTCAGGAGTTTTTGGGCTGAGGTGATGAGGTCTTCTAGGTATACTATCATGTCGTCTGCAAATAGAGACAATTTGGCTTCTACCTTTCCTATTCGAATACCCTTTATTTCTTTTTCTTGCCTGATTGCTCTGGCTAGAACTTCCAGTACTATGTTGAATAGGAGTGGTGAGAGAGGGCATCCTTGTCTAGTGCTGTATTTCAAAGGAAATGCTTCCAGTTTTTGCCCATTAAGTATGATATTGGCTGTTGGTTTGTCATAAATAGCTTTTATTACTTTGAGATATGTTCCATAAATACCAAGTTTATTGAGGGTTTTTAGCATAAAGGCTGTTGAATTTTGTCAGATGCCTTCTCTGCATCAATTGAGATAATCATGTGGTTTTTGTTTTTGTTTCTGTTGATGTGGTGAATTACGTTTATAGACTTGCATATGTTAAACCAGCCTTGCATCCCATGGATGAATCCTAATTGATCATGATGGATAAGTTTTTTAATGTGCTGTTGCAATCGGTTTGCCAGTATTTTATTGAAGATTTTTGCATCTATGTTCATCATGGATATTGGTCTGAAGTTTTCTTTTCTTGTTGAGTCTCTTCCAGGTTTTGGTATCAGGATGATGTTGGTCTCACAAAATGATTTGGGAATGGTTCCTTCTGTTTGCATTATTTGGAATAGTTTCAGAAGGAATGGTACCAGATCCTCTTTGTGTGTCTGGTAGAATTCAGCTGTGAACCCATCTGGACCTGGGCTTTTTTTGTGTGGTAGGTTCTTAATTGCTGCCTCAACTTCAGACCTTGTTATTGGTCTATTCATAGTTTCAGCTTCCTCCTGGTTTAGGCTTGGGAGGATACAGGTGTCCAGGAATTTATTCATTTCTTCCTGGTTTACTAGTTTATGTGCATAGAGTTGTTTGTAGTATTCTCTGATGATGGTTTGAATTTCTGTGGAATCTGTGGTGATTTCCCCATTATCATTTTTTATTGCATCTATTTGTTTGTTCTCTCTTTTCTTTTTCATCAGTCTGGCTAGTGGTCTGTCTATTTTGTTATTCTTTTTGAAAAACCAGCTCTTGAATTTATTGATTTTTTGAAGGGTTGTTCATGTCTTTATCTCTTTCAGTTCTGCTCTGATCTTAGTTATTTCTTGTCTTCTGCTAGGTTTTGAGGTGGTTTTTTTTTTTTTTTTTTTTTTTTTTTATCTTGCTCCTCTAGCTCTTTCAGTTTTGACGATAGGGTGTCAATTTTGGATCTCTCCACTCTTCTCATGTGGACACTTATTGCTATATATTTTTCTCTACAGACTGCTTTAAATGTGTCCCAGAGATTCTGGTATTTGTCTTCATTCTTGCTGGTTTCGAAGAACTTCTTTATTTCTGCCTTCATTTCATTGTTTATCCAATCAACATTCAAGAGCCAGTTGTTCAGTTTCCATGAAGCTGTGTGCTTCTGAGTTAGTTTCTGAATTCTGAGTTTTAACTTGATTGCACTATGGTCTGAGAGACTGTTTGTTATGATTTCCGTTGTTTTGCATTTGCTGAGGAGTGCTTTACTTCCAATGATGTGGTCAATTTTGGAGTAGGTGTGATGTGGTGCTGAGAAGAATGTATATTCTGTGGATTTAGGGTGGAGAGTTCTGTAAATTTCTATCAGGTTTGCTTGTTTCAGGTCTGAATTTAAGTCCTGGATATCGTTGTTAATTTTCTCTCTGGTTGATCTGTCTGATATTGACAGTGGAGTATTAAAGTCTCCCACTGTTATTGTGTCGGAGTCTAAGTCGCTTTGTAAGTTGTTAAGAACTTGCCTTATATATCTGGGTGCTCCTGTATTGGGTCCATATATATTTAGGATTGTTAGCTCTTCTTGTTGTATCAATCCTTTTACCATTATGTAATGACCTTCTTTGTCTTTTTTGACCTTTGCTGCTTTAAAGTCTGTTTTCTTAGAGATGTGAATTGAAACTCCTCCTTTATTTTGCTCTTCATTTGCTTGGTAAATCTTCCTCCATCCCTTTATTTTGAGCCTTTGTGTATCCTTGCATGTGAGATGGGTTTCATGGATACAGCACACTGATGGGTTTTGGTTTTTTATCCAATTTGCCAGTCTGCGTCTTTTGATTGGTGCATTTAGCCCATTTACATTTAGGGTTAATATTACTATTTGTGAATTTGATACTGCCATTTTGATGCTAGTTGGCTGTTTTGCCAATTAGTTGATGCAGATTCTTCATTTTGTTGATGCTCTTTAGCATTTGGTATGTTTTTAGAATGGCTGGTACTGGTTGTTCCTTTCTGTGTAGTGCCTCTTTCAGGAGTTCTTGTAAAGCAGGCCTGGTGGTGACAAAATCTCTGAGTACTTGCTTGTTGGCAAAAGATTTTTTTCTTCCTTCACTTATGAAGCTCAGTTTGGCTGGATATGAAATTCTGGGTTGAAAGTTCTTTTCTTTAAGGATGTTGAATATTGGCCCCCACTCTCTTCTGGCTTGCAGAGTTTCTGTCGAGAGATCTGCTGTGAGTCTGATGGGCTTCCCTTTGTGGGTGACCCAACCTTTCTCTCTGGCTGCCCTTAAAATTTTCTCCTTCATTTCAATCCTGGTAAATCTGATGATTATGTGCCTTGGGGTTGCTCTTCTTGCAGAATATTTTTGTGGTGTTCTCTGTATTTCCTGGACTTGAGTATTGGCCTGCCTTGCTAGGTTGAGGCAATTTTCCTGGATAATATCCTGAAGAGTATTTTCCAGCTTGGATTCATTCTCTTCGTCACATTCTGGTACACCTATCAAACGTAGGTTAGGTCTCTTCACATAGTCCCACATTTCTTGGAGATTTTGTTCATTTCTTTTTGTGCTTTTTTCTCTAATCTTGGTTTCTCATTTTATTTCATTGAGTTGATCTTCGACTTCTGATATTCTTTCTTCTGCTTGGTCAATTCAGCTGTTGAAACTTGTGCATGCTTTGCGAAGTTCTCGTGTTGTGTTATTCAGCTCCTTCAATTCATTCATATTTCTCTCTAAGTTGTCCATTCTTGTTATCATTTCCTCAAATGTTTTTTCAAATCTTTTTTCAAGGTTCTTAGTTTCTTTGCATTGATTTAGAATGTGTTCTTTTAGCTCACTGAAGTTTCTCATTATCCGCCTTCTGAAGTCTGATTCCATCGTTTCGTCACACTCATTCTCCATCCAGCTTTGTTTCCTTGCTCGTGAGGAGTTTTGGATTTTTGTAGAAGGTGAGATGTTTTGGTTTTGGGTGTTTTCCTCCTTTTTGTGCTGGTTTCTTTTCGTCTTTGTGGATTTATCCACCTGTCATCTTAGTAGTTGCTGACTTTTCGATTGGGTCTCTGAGTGGATGCCCAGATTGTTGATGATGAAGTATTTCTGTTAGTTAGTTTTCCTTCTAATAGTCTAGCCCCTCTGCTGTACAACTGCTGAGGTCCACTCCAGGCCCTGCTTGTCTGGGGTACACCTGTAGCAGCTGCAGAACAGTGAGGGATGCTACCAGTTTCTTCTTCTGCTATCTTTGTTTCAGAATGATGCCCTCCAAATGTCAGTCTGATTAGTCCTTTTTTGAGGTGACTCTTTGGATATACAGGGGTCAGGGAGCTGCTTGAGGAGATGGTTTTTACTTTATAGGAGCTCCAGTGTTGAGCTGTGAGCTCTGTTGTTCATTCAGGGTTGTTTTGTGGTTGTGTTAGGTCTGCTGCAGCAGAACTTTTAAAACCCCCTTCTTTTTTCCCCTCATATGCTCTGTCTCAGGGATTTGGGGCTTTCTTTATGAGTATCCATTGCACTGTCCTGCCCAGCTAGGAGGCAGTCTAGTCACTATTTGCCTGCTGAGGCTCCACCCTGCTACCATGGGGTCCGCCCTGCTGCCACAGGGCTCCGCCCTACTGTGGTGGGTTCTGTTCTGTTGGCGGAGTCTCTCTGTCTCCAAGTCTTTGCTGTTGTGAACAGTGCTGCAATAAGCATATGTATGCATGTGTCTTTATAACAGAATGACTTATAATCCTTGTACTTATAATTTTTATAGCTGGTTCTACCCTTCTCTGGGCAAGATGCAGCTGTCTAAATGTCTAGCAAGCCCATACCAAAGCAAAGTTTATAGCTAAACCATTTTTAGAATTACTGCAAAATAACACAATTACTTTTTTTAAAGCCAGTACTTTATTTGCCTTGGGGGAATAAATAACCTTTGACATATTATGCCAGTGATGAATAGTTGAATCAGATTCTTGATTAGTAATACTCAAATTTTTCCTTAGTCTTACATTAGTTTTACAAATTGTTGTGATATCTTTATGGTTTACATTTTCAAATTATTAACTGTATAAGTATTATTTGTTAGTCCCTTATAAAGGCTTATGAAATGCAAACCTAAGGAGTAGCTTAACTCTGAAGCATGATAATCTAAATTTTTATTTGAGTTTTCTTTGTAAGTCTCAACACATTTCTTCTAAGTTTTAAGTCACTCACATAAATACCATCACATTTGTATAAACATTTAGACATTTACTAATTATCCTATATTTTCAACAGGATATCCTAATTATCCTATTACTTTTTCTATGTGTTTCACACTAGAAAAATGATAGCCGTCATCTATTATCAAAGTTTGATTATGAGGCATTCATTAAAAGTTACAAATTGAATTTCCAGCGTTTAATGTATATGACTAATTATTTTACATCTTGAGAACAAACACACTCTATGGGCCTTTTTCACATTTGGTAAATATGAATATTTGTACAATAACACAATTTTAACAGTCAATTAAGTCACCATGAAAAATAGGCATAACTTTTGTTTATCTATATGTAGATGCCAGATTGATGCTTCTCTCTTAATTATATGTTTTCTTTTCCACATCATTTTTATAATTATTTTTGTTTTAAATTTGGGCTTGAATTTCTGGGTGCATATCAATAACTTTTGCTTTGTTATTATAAAAGTTAATGAATATGGGTTCTTCCATAGTTGTGGAGGGTACATGATAGTTGCCTTCTTTTGACCATGGCTTTCCTTGATGTAATGATTTTCTGAACCCTGATGTGCTTGCTTCATCAAATGAGCAAAGCTTGCTAGTCACAGACCTCTGTAATAGCTGGTTTGTATCTTCATGTGTGAGAAGGTAAATCAAAAGGAAACTCTGGAATACTTCTGCAAATTTCTGGAACTCTGGGAATGGAAGGCCTTAAATGTGTAATACCCACTGGCCTGTGGATGACTAAGTCCTGGGTGGCTTCTCAGTGGTATTAGTTTTGCTGGCAATCCAAATAAGAAGGGATAGTTTTTCTCACATTGAAACAAGAACAATGTAAATAATGTGGGACTTTGTTGCTCCTCTCTTTTTAACATTCATCAGTTTAACACCTTGTTTATTTGCCCTTTTTTTCCAAGTTACTAACTGCATTTACTCTCCATCCTGTTGCTTTCACGCAGAGACACAATCTTTTCTCCAAGTCCTTATTTATTCTCTGGTTAGGTCTCTTTATTATGTCTGGTTTCTTTTTGTTTTCTCAACTTTTAAGTTCCTGGGTACATGTACAGAATTGCAGGCTTTTTATATAGGTAAACATGTACTGTGGTGATTTGCTGCACAGATCAACCCATCACTTAGGTATTAAGCCCAGCACCAATTAGCTATTCTTCCTGATGCTCTCCTTCCCTACATTCCCTTCAATGTCCCAGTGTGTGTTGTTTCCCACCATGTGTCCATGTGTTCTCTTCATTCAGCTTCCACTTTCAAATGAGCATGTGCAATGTTTGGTTTTCTGTTTCTGCATTAGTTTGCTTAAGATAAAGGCTTCTAGCTCCATCCATGTTTCTGCAAAGTGCACGATCTTGTTCCTTTTTATGGCTGCCTAGTATTCCATGGTGTATCAATACCACATTTTCTTTATCTAGTCTATCATTGATGGGTATTTGGGTTTTTTTACCTGTCTTTGCTTTTATCAATAGTACTGCAAAGAATATATATGTGCATGTATCTTTATAACAGAATGATTTATAATCCTTTGTGTATATACTCAGTAGTGGGATTGCTGTGTCAAATGGTATTTCTGCTTCCAGATATTTGAATAATTGCCACTCTATCTTCCACAATGGCTGAGCTAACTTACACTCCCACCAACAGTGTAAAAGCATTCCTTTATCACCTCTACACCAACTGTTGTTTCTTGACTTTAATAATCGCCATTCTGACTGGTGTGAGATGGTATCTTATGGTTTTGATTTGCATTTCTCTAATGATCCGTGATGTTGAGCTTTTTTTTCGTGTTTCTTGACTGCATGAATGTCTTCTTTTGAGAAGTGATACATAGACCAGTGGAACAAAAAAAGCACTCAGAAACAAGACTGCACACCTAAAACCATCTGATCTTTGACAAACCTGACAAAAGCAAGCATTGGGGAAAGTATCCCCTATTTAATAAATGGTCAGGAAGAACTGGCTAGCCATATGCAGAAAATTGAAACTGGACCTCTTCCTTACATCTTATACAAAAATTAACTCAAGATAGATTAAATGTAAAACCCAATACAATAAAATCTCTATAAGAAAATCTAGGCAATACCATTCAGGACATAGGTATGGGCAAAGATTTTATGACAAAAGCACTAAAAGCAATTGAAATAGAAGTAAAAATGGACAAATGGGATATAATTAAAAAGCTCTGCACAGCCAGGTAAACTATTATCAGAGTGGACAGATAGTCTACAGAATAGGAGAAAATTTTTGGAATGTATCCGTCTGACAGAGGTCTAATATCCAGAGTCTACAAGGAACTCAAACAAATATACAAGAAAGCAAAAAACCCCATTAAGCTGTGGGCAAAGGACATGTCTGGTTTCTTAACTACAGGGTGTAATAACAAAAGGAGTAACAAAAGGAGCTCTTGTAAGTGGAATCTGGGCTAAGTTATGAAGTAGACTAGGGCTAGTCTAGAAGACACACAAACCTATGTCTTCAAACAAAGCAGGTAATTCAATATCAGATAAAAGATGTGCTTTCACCCCGCCTCCTTTATAGAGAAATTCACTATCGAAGGGAACTGCCTAAGAGATATCACTTCTCCCTTCACCAAAGTCAGTTTCAGGTAAGGAGGAATAAGGACATGCAGGGGAAGAGAGCAAGCAGGCACAGTAAGAAAGGAGAGTTCTGTGAAAGGAAAGAGCCTTCAATTCCTGCATGTCCTTTTCCATTCTGTATCAATCTTTTCTTTTGGCTAAGTCATCTTAATTTTTTTCTTAGAATGATAGTCATCCTGTAAATACCAGTTTAACTTATTTGGTTGGAATGAGACGTAAGAGCCTCTGCAAATATGTTAATTAACCCAAATCAGAAAGAACCATCTTAGGCCACTCAAGATTGTATTCTGATCTATGTATTCCAAATATGGCAGAAAGAAAGACCTACATGCAGCATTCTTATCTTTCTATATTCCCCAACCACATGCTGATCCTTACAGAGTTTTTAAAGCCTGCATTACCCATACTGATTTAATAGTAAAATATTGGATTTGGTGGGGGTAGTTCATTTGGCTGTTATTCTAAAAGAGATGATAGGTAAAAGAAAGACTTGGTCTCTTATGTGATGGTTGCATGGCCACAGACCTATAGCTGGTCCACTCATTTAAGAAAATACCAGACATCTAAGACCACTTGCAATGGCAGCATTTCTATTGCCTCAGTGGAAGCACCCATTTTAGAAGAAGAGCAGGGTGACACAACCGCCCTTTTCCTTATACATATGATATACTCTTCCTTTAATCCAGTTCCAAAGGTTGAATATTTGTTTATCCTGTGAAGTTCTCATTTGTGTGACAGTAGCTATGAATTGTGAATCTTATGTTAATCCCAAATACAATTATTCAGCCACACATGGAAGCTGACAAACTTTTATCACTAATTCTAAAAGCCATCTTGGTAAAAGCTACCAAGGGAGCTGTTTATATGGAGTAATCAACTGGCTCAGTTCCTTAACTTTATATTAATAGTTTATGTCTTTTCAATTTAGCTTGACCATTTGGCTCTATTGTATTTTTATTACCCTGAGCTTCAGCCTAAACATTGCCTTCTTTACCAACAGTAAGCTAGTTCAATCATAAGGCTCATCTTGTTCATTATCCTCTCAAGGAATCACAGCCCTATGCTGCCTGATAAACATTATTATGTGTATGTGTTTTATTATATATATTATAATAAATATTTGATACATACATTTATTATATTTATGCATTAATATATGATAATATATGGTATATCTAATAATTATATATGTATTTATTATGTATATTTATTATAACATACATGTATATTTACATGTATACATTATAATAAATACATATACATTACATGTACTATATATACATGTATATACATTATAATAAATACATATATGTATGTGCATATATATATATGTATAAATAAATCCTGTTAGTGTTCATATATATATATATATATATATATATATATATATATATATATACATATTCTGTTTTTCTAGTTGTTAAAAGTGGGAGGAAAAATCCAATTCCAGTTAGTGCATTTTGGTCAATGACTATAAATTTGATGGTGATAAATGTAACAGTCCCGGTAATGTAGAGAAGACCTTTTATATAAAATAAATAGAATCATATTCTCATAGTGAATGCATTTCCTGAAATTAAGATGGAAAATTTCACAAAGTTTTTTCCTCAAGATTCAGGATGCACAACATTGCTATTACTTGGATTAAAAGTTAATCTTGTCTCTGCTTACATATTTATAGAAACTAACCTAGTAGTCATTTCCATATTATTTTATTTAGCTGTTTTGAAGAGCTGACTTACTCAAAAAGCCTGAAATTTTAAATATTTTAATTTTTTTTTCTTAGACTGATTCCCAAGAACTGCAAATGCATTACTCCAGTACTCTCAGTGGCTAAATGTCTTTCATAATTAATGTAAATTAGGTTAAAGGCATATTCATTAATTTTTACAAGGGAGAAACTTCATAGAAAAGTACTTGAAAATGAACATAAGTAATGTCCATGTTTTAAATAAGTCATGAAAGCCTGTGGATATAGTCCATTTATCTTCATCTATCATCTTTTTGGTTAATAAGAAAAAACAGTCAAAGGAAAAGTAAAAGTGAAAAGTAAACTAAAAGCCTAGTTCAAAAGGAAGACAGATCTTTCCTGCTGTAATATAAGTACCTCTCAACATGATTTTGCTCAATTCTGACTCTAAAGCTTAAGGAGAAATTCCAAAAAAATTCTTGATTACATTTTAATTATAACCTTCATTTCAAGCATGGTAGATTGGCAGAACTCCACGTACTTAATAAGTAGCTGTATCTCCTGAAATACATTCAGGCTACCCATGGTTATTGTACACATATCCAGTGAATATTTCAAATTAAAGGAGCTGGCTGTATGGATAGGTTAAATGAATATCAATTAAAATTCTTTCAGTATTCTTGCAGTTCTTAAAAGTGAAAGCAAAATGGCATAATTTCTCATTATAAATAGAGTATTCTAAATACTGAGACACAAATAATTTCAAAGATTTTGTTTATTTTTTTCTGTTCTTGAACTATGATCGGATATGTGGCTTATATAGGAATCTTTAAATTTTATGTTGCTTATTTTCATTAAATTGCTCCTCCAGTGGTGGTGAGAGGTGTAAAACCACACATGTCTACTTGTTAGTAGTTCTACTGAGAAACAATTCATACTGAAGGAGATCTGTCAAAATAATATGATTATTTTGTGCTATTTTGGGATTCAGTGACCCATAATATTTCTCTTCTTGGGGTGGATAATTAAGATCTTATAACCAAGGTAACTAACTCTTTTGGTACAGATATAAATCAAGATTAAAAAGAGAAGTAAGATAAAACAGAATAAAAACTATTCTAAGTAAAATCATGTAAACCATTCACCGTTCAATCAAGTATCTTAAGCATGAGAATTTAGCTAATCAATAATTATGCAAAGATGTCATAGAACAGTAATAAAGATAAAGACAATATTTGGCACAATAAAATTAAGAAGGCATGCATGATAATTTTCTGTATAAGATTTTTCTTTTCTCAAGAAATCATTAACTAGACAAAAATTGTCTTCCAGTGTTTTATTTTCCAATTAATAATCAAACCTTAAAAATAACATAAATTAAGTAACCTGTCATACTTCACAGGTTAAAAATATTTTTATTCTATCCTAAAATAGCACTTTCCAAAATATATTCTGTGGTACACTGTTTTTCAGAGATGCCAGGAGATGTTTATGATTAAAGAAAAAAAATGAAGAGGGTTTCTTGTTTAAAGAGATATTGGAATTGTTATATTAATTGTATTTATTATAGAAATTTAATATGTTATAATTGTGGTAAATATCCAAGTGGAGAAATCCAATGTGTATCTTTTCAAAATTGATTTGGGCACAGAACCTGCATTTGGGTAAAACATTGTAGATGAGGTTCCATGGAATATCAATTGATATTTCAAAACATTTTTGTTTTCGATTTGAATTAAAAATACTTTTCTTAAATGACAAATTGAAGTAATTCATACACATTATGTTATATTCTTTTGCTGACTCAGTGGACCCTATTTCTTAAGTATATTCACTTCTTCATTGTATTCTTTATCTGAGTAAACTGTTTTACACTATACAAGTTAGTATCTTATTTCATGAACATTTCTTGTAAATTTTACTGGCAGAGTATTAAATAATTATGTTTAATCAAAAATAATGTTTAACATTAACCTAGTTGCTTTTACTAAGCTGGCAATCTTCTTTTACCTCTTTTTGCCAAGAGCCACCATATTGTTGACTTGTGAATCATGTTTTTACTGAGACTGGCTGAAAAGGTGAGACATTCCTCTGCTTAGAACCATGCCTTTCCTACAGGTTTCTGATAAAATCTGATCTTTTCCCATTTTGAAGAAATCTGAAGATACTCTGTATTTGTAAATTGCCAGAGCTCTGTGGAATTATCTTTCTCCCAGAAAATGCAAGATTATATACAAAATCCTTCTTTTAGAAAAGATATTTTCTTTCTCTTGTGAAAATCACTTCTGACACTCTCATATCTTCTCTATTAACCAACTTGCTAATCCTTACAACCTCTGGTTACTGCCCTTATTTTTCAAAGTTTCCCTACATAGATGGCATGTATACCTATATATGAGAAGACCTGGGGAAAATGTAGGTGGGAGATATAGTCTAACATGCAGACCCATTGAGTAATGCTATTATTTAAGTACCTACCCTATTTTAATACTCAGACCTACACAGTGGCCTGGAAAAAAATGGATAAATTTAGTCCTAAGACTAAACCAGGAAGAAGTCGAATCCCTGAATAGACCAATAACAAGCTCTGAAATTGAGGCAGCAATTAATAGTCTACCAACCAAAAAAAGCCTAGGGCCAGATGAATTCAAAGCTGAATTTTACCAGAAATACCAAAAGGAGCTTGTATCATTCCTTTTGAAACTATTTCAAAGAACAGAAAAGGAGGGATTTCTGTTCCTCCCGAACCCATTTTATGAAGCCAGCACCATCCTGACACCAAAACCAAGAATAAATACAACAAAAAAGAAAACTTCAGGCCAATATCCCCAATGAACATCAATGCGAAAATCTTTAATAAAATACTGGCAAATCAAATCCAACAGCATATTAACAAATTTATCCACCGTGGTCAAGTCAGCTTCATCCCTGGGATGAAAGGCCAGTTCAAAATACACAAATCAATAAATGTCATTCATCACATAAACAGAACCAAAGACAAAAATCACATGATTATCTTAATAGATGCAGAAAAGTCCTTTGAAAAAATTTAATATCCCTTCATGTTAAACATTCTCAATAAAGTAGATATTGATGGAACATATCTCAAAATAATAAGAGTAAGTTATGACAAACCCACAGCCAATATCATAATGAATGAGCAAAAGCTGGAAGCATTCCCTTTGGAAACTGGTACAGGACAAAGGGTACCTTCTCCTTCCACTTCTATTCGATATAGTATTGGAAGTTCTAGCCAGGGCAATCAGACAAGAGAAAGAAATAAAGCATATTCAAATAGAAAGTGAGGAGGTCAAATTGTCTCTGTTTGCAGACGACGTGATTTTATATTTAGAAAACTCCATTATCTCAGTCTAAAAACTAGTTTAATTGAAAAATTTTAGCAGTTTCAGGATAAAAAGTCAATGTGCAAAAATTATAAGCATTCCTTTACACCAACAATAGACAAGCACAGAGCCAAATCATGTATTTTGTACTTCTGAAGGTGTCATTAGTTTCCTCTTGAATCTTAATATTTATCTTAACCTAAAAATTAAAATGTATAACAATAATACCACCTGCCTAAAATATTGGCCAATATACTTGCTTTATCACTGTGCTTCTTGGGAATCTTTCTATTGCTTTTGATTAAAAAAATCCCTTTAAACCAAACTTTGTCAGTTTTTAAGTCACATAATTATGAGAATACCAAACTGTTCCTGTATTTCACCCTGCAATAAATTGAATTCTGGGCTCATAATAACTTGCACACAGAAGGCTGCCTCTTGGAAAAAAACATCTTTTTGAAGCATCTGCAGTCTGTCATTAGAGAAAGACAGGCCTTCCACTTTGCCTTTAGTCCTTGCATAGCAATGCAATCTCAAGGATTTGCCACAATTTTGTATCTGATGCTATTTTATCAAGGTCCAAGAAAATAAAATTATATAACAGAAAACCAGTATTCAAGATTTTACTTAATTCAATTCATTACTTAAATCTTTAGAAGATTGAAGGGTGAGGGAGGTGTATAAGAAGAAGGGAGCTTGGTAAAGTGAATGGTCTTTTATTTCCTGCCTTAGTGTGCAAGGTAATATTCTGATAATAGGTCATTGATAAATAACTGAAATTGATTTGGGAAGTGTGAACTATTATAGAGAGATATAAGAAGCACTGCAACAAGCTAAATGATCACTGATTAGGTCATAGAACATAATTTTGAACTTTAATTAAACAAAAATACTTAACACTTTTTGTTTATTTTCAGCACACATGGCTTATGCTTGAAATTAGAATCTCTTCTAGTGGCAAAAATAATTTCATTTTCATAAGATGAGCAAAAATTAGCAAAAAAGATGAAAGTCTTTGTTTCAAAGCACTCATATTTATATTATTATTTTAAAGATGTTTTTGCTTCAGATCTCCAGAACAATCCTGAACTAACAAAACCTGAAATCATCACTAAGTGCTTTATTCTTTGGTAAAAAAACAGGTTAAGTGGTAATAAGTAATCTTTATAAAATTGTTTTAAATAATGTTATATGAGAACCATGCCTACTTTAAGCATATTCTCATGAATTGCTCTTTAGGTTGTTAGTTGCTGTAAAAGAAATATATTGAGTCCTTAACTTACAGCACTTACACAAAAGCAACTAAAATAGATTAAAGACTTAAACCTAAGACTGCAAACTATGAAACTTCTGGAAGAAAACATAGGGGGAAACCTCTATGACATTGTTTTTTGACAATGATTTTAAGGCTATGACATCAAAAGTGCAGGCAACAAAAAACAGAAACAAACAAATGAGACTACATCAAAATAAAAAGCTTCTGCAGAACAAGGAAGATAATCAACTGAATAAAATGGCAACCTGTGGAATGAGAGAAAATATTTGCAAGCTGTGTAGCTTCCAAAGGTTAACTTCCAAAATATATAAGAAACTTCTACAACTCCCTAGTAAAAAATAGCAAAACCCTAATAATAAAAATAAAAAATGAGCTAAGTATCTGAACAGATACTTCCCTAAAGAAGATATACAAATGGCCAATGCATATATGAAAACATGCTCAATATCACAAATCATCAGGTAAATGCAAATGAAAACCATGAGCTATTACCTCACAACTGTTAGGATGGTTATTATTTTTAAAAAAGACAACAAGTGTCAGGATAGCAGTAGATTTGGAACCTTTGAGTACTGTTGGTGGGAATGCAAAATGGTATAACTGTTGTGGAAAACAATTTGAGGCTGCTCAGAAACCTAAAAATAGAAACAGTGTGAGTTTCAGAATTGCCATTCAAGTGGCAGTCATATGATCCAGCAATTCTGTTTCTGTGTATTTGTCAAGAAAATATTGAGATCAGGATATCAAAGAGATACTGGCACTTCTATATTTGTTGCAGCATTATTCACAATAGCCAAGATATGGAAACAACCAAAATGTCCATCGACAGATGAACAGCTAAAGAAAATGTGGTATATACATACAATGAAATACTATACAACCTTACAAAAGAAGGGAATTCTGCAATATATGAGAACATGGAGGAACCTTGAGGACATTATGCTAAGAGACATAAGCTGATTGTAAAAAGACAAAACTTCAGAATTTTATTTATATGAGGCATCTTAACATGTCAATTTCATAGGATCAAAGAGTGGAATGATGGTTGTCAGATGGTGAGGAAAGAGGAAAACAAGGAGTTAGTAATCATGATGGTTAATTCCATATGCCAACTTGACTGAGTTAAGAATGCTCAGATCACTGGTAAATCATTATTTCTAGGTGAATCTGAGAGGAGGTTTCTGGAGACTTTAGCGTTTGAATCAATAGACTAAGTGAAGAAGATCCAATGTCACCAATAGGAAAAACATCATCCAAATTTTTGAGGGTTCACATAGGACAGAAAAACAGAGGAAGGGTGAATTCTCACTCTTCCATTAGGATGAGACATCCATCCTCTCCTGTCCTTGGACAGTTAGAGCTTCTGCTCCTGGTTCAAGAGACTTCAGATTCTCTGGCTTTTAACAGTGTTCTTCCCACTTCTTAGGCCTTTGGCCTTAGGCTGAGAGTTATACCTGTGGCTACCCTGGTTCTTAGGGCTTAGGACTCAGACTAAATTATATCACATGCTTTCCTAGGACTCTAGTCTCAAAAAGCACATTGTGGGACTTCCTTGTCTCCATAATCACGTGAGTAAATTCCCATATGAATCTCCTGACATATATCTATAGATAGCTATTGGTTCTGTTTGTCTGGAGAACCCTGATAATAACAGATGTAAGTTCCAATCAATCAAGATATACATTCTCTGGAGATCTGTTTTATAACATTGTACCTGTAGTTAACAGTAAGGTATTAGACCTTCGAAATTTGTTAAGAGAGTGGATCTCATATTAAGCATTCTTTCTACAATAATAAAAAATATAAGTAACAGAGGACTCTGGAAGCAATCTGTACAGTCTTCCTCAAATACTGGAATTAATTTAGTAAAAAAATATGTTAAGTATCAAGATTACTTTTATCACCAATTTAATTTTATGTATTTCAGTTTCTTTCTATAAAAGTTATCTAGGCTAAATTTTCACAATATTTACATGAATGGAAGCACATTTGTTTCCTGTTATTTCATACTGGATGGCATGCAGAAGAAATTCCTTCTTCCCACCCACTTAGCAATGTTCAGGAACATACATTTCAAGAAGGATTCACTTATCTTTTGTCTTTACTTTCCATTTATATCACATACTTTTTATTTTGAGTAGTCAGATTATTATTATTAAAATTTATGTTACCAATATATCACTTTGTTGATCAACTTACTGATGTATTATTACCCGTAGATACTGATAATTTGTATATCATGATCACTAATATAATAATCAAAATTATTAATAGTAGTAAGTACCAGTAACTGAATGCCTACAATGTGGCAAGTCTGCTGGTATTACATTTGGTGTTTTAACCTCAAAATGATTATATAAAATAATTAATATTTCTCTTTTTCATATTTAAAAACTGAGAATTAGAAAGGTTAGTAAATATGTTTGAAGTTACTTAGTTCGTACTTTGCTATATGAGACTTAAAAGCCATTTTGACTCTTAATTAATGTGCTATCCTACCTTGGCATTCTTTCTTTACTATTTTCATTCATTTTTATTTTCTAATGCCTATGGGTCTTTTACTTCTCATGTGGGGATGGATGGATTTATTTGATTATTCCTAGCAGATTTTGTTAATAGTAAAAGGAGTTTGAATGTGAGTATAACAGATAATTAAAATGAAGAATAGAAATTCTGCTAAAGGTAGAAATTACACAGAAAGTTAAAACTGCACAGCAAAGAAAGTGAGAGATACATGTCAGAAAGTTTTAGGGTACTTTTGAATGGACAATTTTGTAGACTGCCTTTTAAAACAACTTCTCATTCCTTTTATATTCATTTTATTCAATTATTTTGTGCTTGTTACATGCAAAACATTATGAAGGACATTTAAAGTGAGATCAAATAGGTAAGTTATGATTCTTGTCCTTAAGTTACATAATTCTTTGGGAGGGATGAGACAAAACAAAATGAAAATCATGATGCAAGTAATTCTCCTAAACAATTCTAAGATCAGTAGCAGTGGCCAGGGAAATCAGGCAAGAGAAACAAAGGGTATTTATATAGGAAGAGAGGAAGTCAAATTATTTTTGTTTGCAGATGGCATATATTCAGAAATCCCCATTGACTCAGCCCAAAAACTCCTTAATCTGTTAAGCAACTTTAGCAAAGTCTCAGGATACAAAAATCAATGTGCAAAAATCATAAGCATTTCTATACACCAACAATAGAGCCAAATCAGGAGTGAACTCCCATTCAGAATTGCTACATAGAGAGTTAAATACCTAGGAATACAACTTATAAGTGATGTGAAGGACCTCTTCAAAGAGAACTACAAACCATATAAGAGAGGACATACACAAATGGATAAATATTCCATGCTCATGGATAGGAAGAATCTATATCATGAAAATGGCCATACTGCCTAAAGTAATTTGTAGAATCAATGCTATTCTTATCAAGCTATCACTGACTTTCTTCAACGAATTAGAAAAACCTACTTTAAATTTCATATGGAACCAAAAAAAGAGCCCATATAAAAAAGGGGATAAATTTATGTCCTTTGCAAGGACATGCATGAAGCTGGAAACCATCATTTTCAGCAAACTGACACAAGAAGAGAAAACCAAACACTGCATGTTCTCAGTCATAAGTGGGTATTGAACAGTGAGAACACATGGACACAGGGAGGGGAACATCACACACCAGGGCCTGTTCGGGGTTGAGGGAATTAGGGGAGGGATAGCAGGGGAGGGGGATTGGGAGGGATAACATTAGGAGAAATACCTAATGTAGATGATGGGGGGATGGATGCAGTAAACTACCATGGCATGTGTATACCTATGTAACAATCCAGCATGATCTGTACATGTACCCCAGAACTTAAAGTATATTTTAAAAAATAGGTAAAAGATTTATGACAGTGTTCAGTCAATGCAGGATCTATGTAGTATGGTCTTCACAATGTTCACGTATGTGTAAATATGCATTTATATGTGTGCATAAATATATATAAACCAAATATTTTTGATAGTATTAAAAAAATGAGCCCATATAGCCAAGAAATCCTAAGCAAAAAGAACAAAGCTGGAGTCATCATGCTACCTGACTTCAAACTATACTACAAGGCTATAGTAAACAAAATAGCATGGTTGTACCAAAACAGATATAAAGACCAATGGAACATAAGAGAGGCCTCAGAAATGACACCACATATGTACACCCATCTGATCTTTGACAAACCTGACAAAAAAAAGCAATGGGGAAATCATTCCCTATTTAATAAATGGTGTTGGGAACACTGGCTAGCCATATGCGGAAAACTGAAAGTGGACCCCTTCTTGACACCTTATACAAAAATTAAATACAGATGGACTAAAGATTTAAATATAAGACGTAAAACCATAAAAACCCTAAGAGGAAACCTAGGCAATACCATTCAGGACATAGGCATGGGCAAAGACTTCATGACTAAAACAATAAAAGTAACAGAAGTTAAAACTGACAAATGGGATCTAATTAAACTAAAGATCTTCTGCACAGCAAAAGAAACTATCAGCAGAGTGAACAGGCAACCTACAGAATGGGAGAAAATTTTTGCATTTTATCCATCTGATGAAGGGCTAATATTCTGAATCTGCAAGAACTTAAACAAATTTACAAGAAAAAAAGACCCATCAAAAAGTGGGTGAAGGATATGAACAGACACTTTACAAAAGAAGATATTTGTGTGGCCAACAAACATATGAGAAAAAGCTCATCATTACTGGTCATTAGAGAAATGCAAATCAAAACCACAATGAGATATCATCTCATACCAGTTACAATGGTAATCATTAAAAAGTCAGGAAACAGATGCTAGAGAGGATGTGGAGCAATAGGAATGCTTTTACACTGTTGGTGGGAGTGTAAATTAGTTCAATCATTGTGGAAGACCATATAGCGATTCCTCAAGGATGTAGAACTAGAAGTACCATTTGACCCAGCAATCTCATTACTGGGTATATACCCAAAGGATTATAAATCATTCTACTGTAAAAATACATGCACATGTATATTTATTGCAGCACTATCCGTAATAGTAATGACTTGGAACCAACCCAAATGACTATGATAGACTGGATGAAGAAAATGTGGCAAATATACACACCATGGAATACTATGCAGCCATAAAAAATGATGAGTTCATGTCCTTTGCAGGACATGGATGAAGCTGAAAACCATCATTCTCAGCAAGCTAACACAAGAACTGAAAACCAAACACTGCATGTTCTCACTCATTAAGTGGGAGTTGAACAGTAAGGACATATGGGCACAGGTAGGGGAACATCACACACTGGGATTTGTTGGGGAGTGGGGGTAAAGGAGAGCAATAACATTGAGAGAAATACCTAATGTGGATGACGGGTTGATAGGTGCTGCAAACCACCATGGCACATGTATACCTATATAACAAACATGTATGTTCTGCACATGTATCTCAGAACTTAAGTATATGTGTATTTAAAAAGAGAAGTAGAAGGGTTGGCACATCATAAGAATTATAAGCTGTTACATTTATTTGTATGTTCTTCCAATAGATGAGCATTGATTAAGGAGTTTTTGGGGATAAAATATTTCCACTTGCCATCTACAGACTGTGTGTAAGGGATAGGATAATGTGAATAGATATATTAATAAACATACATATAGGAAGTATTAAAAGAAATTAGAAGAAAAGTTATATAGCACATTAAATATAATTATCTTTAGGCCTCCCCTTGCTTTATATTTAATAATTTATATGGGAAAGATATTTTTTCATCAAAAAGGACAGAAGAAAACATTTTTTTAATTCATCAATATTATGACTGAATATAGCATTGGCAAGGGCAGAAGATAACAGTGCTACGATTATTGTGAGGAAAGACATTGACCAGTCAGTTCTCCCTGTGGGAGCCAATTGAAACTCAACCATAAAGTATAGTAAATACTAAGGAAATTACCATTTGTTAGTCTGTTTCCCACCCGTAGGGGTGGTCGCCCAGCACCAGACTTCTCTCTTTAATTTGGTTACCACTAGAAATGCAGTCTGTTTCTTTGCAGAACACTTGTTTTTGCTACAATATTATAATTTTATCTTCTATTTAACAATAACCATCATTCTCAAGTCTAAGGCAGGAGAGCAAATGAATACAAATGAAAAAAATACCATGTTTTTAATAGTTATATACTTTAATTTAGTGTTGATAAATGAATTTTGTTTGAAAGATTAAAAAATACTGTGTGGAGTGCTCGGAAATGAGTCACACTTCACAGCTGATGGTGATTTCTGTAATCTCAGAAGCAGAAACCAAACTGTCTTAAATATTCTTAAACTTCTCCCTCCATTGCACCTAGCAGGATGTAACCTTGTTTGAATATTAAGCTTTTCTGTGGCAGTGATCATGTTTATCTAATACAAGCTCTGGTAAACATAGACTGCACTTAATAAGTGTTAGTTTTTTATTGAAACAATTAGGGAATGATGTGTGTATATGTGTTTATAAAGGTATTGTTAATTTTTAAGAGCAATGTCTTTTTTTTTTTTTTTTTTTTAAGATGGGGTTTCACCATGATGGCCAGGCTGGTTTTGAATTCCTGACCTCAGGTGATCCACCCACCTCAGCCTTCCAAAGTGCTAGGATTACAGGCCTGAGCCACCACACCTGGCCAAGAACAGTGTCTTTATTTAAAACCACATATTAGCTGGGCTCGGTGGCTCACTCCTGTAATTCCAGCACTTTGGGAGGCTGAGGCAGGTGGATCACCTGAGGTCAGGAGTTCGAGACCAGCCTGGCTAACATGGTAAAACCTTGTTTCTACTAAAAATACAAAAAATTAGCTGGGTGTGGTGGTGCACCCCTATAATACTAGCTACTTGGGAGGCTAAGGCAGAAGAAATGCTTGAACCTAGGAGGAAGAGCTTGCAGTGAGCCGAGATCACACCATTGCACTCCCGCTTGGGCAAAAACAGCAAAACTCCATCTCAAAAGAAAACAAAAAACCGAAAACAAACAAAAAACCTCACATATTGTATTTTGATTACTACAGTTGGAAAAAGAGAATATTTGTGAAAGGTAATAATCTGCTACAAATAAACTAGTGATATGATCATAGGTCCTGGATATGTAACATTGAGTTTGAATTCTGACTTTATCTCTTTCTAGCTTCATGACCTAAAGCAAATTGCTAAACCAATCTGTACTTCAGTATTCTCCTTTATAAAATGGGAGAAATAATAATACCTATCCATCCCTCCCACAGCTGCATGGGAGCCGTCTCTCTCTCTTTCTTTACCTGTGCAGACTCCATCTCTGGATCCCCTCACACAACAGCATAGGAGCACTCTCTTTTTTTCTCTCTCTCTATTTCTCTTTCTTTCTCTCTCTGCCTAATAAATCACTTTCTGCCCCCCCCGCAAAAGAAAAATAATACCTATCCATACAGTAGTTGTTATGCTTAGGTTAATTCAAAATGTAAACCTTAGTACTTGTTCCATATCAGTTATTAGACAAATTTTATCTATTAATAATATTTATATTACTATTATAATTATTAATTATGTGATGATTACCAAGGAAAACTAAACAGCCTAATGTTTTAACCTTCTTATAGATGTCAATATTGTTGAGAATGATAGTTTTCTAACTTTTCTGTTTTCTTTATTAAATGTACAATATATAGAATATTTTGCTGAGACAAGAAGCATTTAAATTGAAGTTTGGTAAACCATACAAATGCTTTGACAAACCAGACTAAAGTGTGATGATAAATGATATATGTGGACTGGGCATGGGCTATTTCTTCAGAGAGAAAGCTTTGGCTTCAAACTTGATAAACTGAACGTGTTGAAAATTGTATTACAAAGCATAGTACAGTAGTATATTTTAATTGAGTTACCTACAGTTACATCTTTATTTTTCAAACGTATAAAGCACAATAGGAAGGGCACATCCAAGGAGTAGAGGTAATTAAAAGAATTTGGCAGTATACAACTAGTGGAATGACTTTGTATTTATGAACCAATTACAAGTCAGAATTTTGTTAAAGTGAAAGAAGGAAATGAATCTCTTGAGCTAACTGATTTCTGCTTTTCTTCATTAGATCATTCATCTGCCCATCACCAATAAGTATTTATTTTACACACAAGCATAGAAATGATTCTTGGTCTTGAGACTTGCTTCCTTGTAACTAGATTAAGATTATTTCACCTACCACAATGGGAAAGATTCGAGGAGGTTTTGACAACTTAGGGAGGTTTCGTTGACCTCCCCAGCCACTGTCTATCCCAACAGGGAACCTTTTCTGAAAGTCAAAGACATAGATGATGTTAGATGGCTTTGTTTTGGTCACTAGTTTCTAAATATCCTTATTGCCAGAATCTCTTTGAGACATTTGAAAAATGCAGATTCCCCATTTCCAACTTGAGTGAATTCACTTAATATTCAAAAAATTATTCTGAGTGCTTTCTGCATACCATGTGATATTCTGGAACCTGGAGATGCAGCAGTGAATGAAAGTGTTCACGTATCTTTGGAGCTGCATTTCTAGCAGGGCTGTGTGTTTGTGGGCAGGGGAGGGGAATAGGTAGTAAGTATATAAAATGCATAAACTCAGAGAAGATAATTAAAACAGGATAGAAGGATAGTGGATTATTGGACTTTTATTCTGATTTTGGTTATTAGAGGAGACTTCTCTAAGAAGTGGTACTTGATTCCTTTAAAATAAACCTCAAACAGATTGAAGGAAGGGATGAAGGTGCAAGGAACTGAAACTACAAATAACCTAAAGTGATAAATACAGAATTTCAAAGGAATGAAATGAAGGCCAGTGTAACAATAACATACTATGAGATGTGGTTAAAGAAAGAGAAAGGGAGCTATGGAAACGATAGCAAGGAAATTTTTAGCTAGAATGCACTTGTAGTCCATTCTGTCAGGTCTTCTTGATCATGCCAAATTATTTTCTAAGCAGTTATACTAATTCATACCCCAACCAAAAACATAAGTACATTCTTTTTGAAACATGTTTTTTGTCAATGTTTGTATTTACACTTTGGATAAAATTTATTTTTAATCAATTTGGTGTGTATAAAATGTTACTTTTTAAATGAATTTAACTTGCATTGATCTGATTATTAGGGTGGTTGCTCATTCTTGGGAAATTAATTTTTGTTCAAGACCTAGTAATATATTCTGTTTATTTTTTAAATCAGATTGTTTGACTTTTTATTATTAGTTTTTAGGAGTTACTTATTTGTTATATGTTATGAAAATAAAAACTGAATTTTGGAAGAAAGCAGAATGAGATAAAACCAACACTTATAATTTTTTTTTCTAACTTTTATTTTTCTTTCTTCTTTGCTGAATAGGATTTCTAAACCTGTATTCAAGGAAATGTTGTAGCCTTTATTGTTATCTGTCTCTGATTTTACAGGAAAGAATTGTAATATGACACCAATATTTTATCATTAATCGACATGTTTGCTATAGTGTTTTCTTTTCATTTTTCATTTTTTTTTTGTAGAATATTCTCTATCAGTTGAAGGAACTTCTTTTGTATTTATTGGCTACTGGTGCTATGATGATGTATGTCACATTTCCGTGAGTATATTTAAGATGATGTATTTTTTTTTATTAATGTGGCATGTCTTTACTAAATTTGATACTTACACAGCTGAGATAAATCTAACTTCATCACTATTTATTGTATTTTAAATGTTAATGAATTTGCTTTGATAATATTTCGCTTAAATTTTTTTGCATCTATTTTTATAATTATGAAGTTATCATAGATCCATTTTATCTTGAAAAAGAGTTCTTTCTATATTCTCCAAATAATTTATATATGAGAGGAAAAATATCATTCTTAAATATCTCTTGAACTCATTTGTAAAGTGATCTGAGGTTGATAAATTTGATTTAGATAATTTTTTAACTTCTTAAATGTACTTTTAAATGACCAGGGCTATTATCATTTTTTCTTTCAACTTGAGTATCTTTTGATAGGTTTATATTTCTAGATAGTTTTACATTTATCAAAATAATCAAATATAACTTTTCTCTGAAGAACTTAGGTCATTTTGTCACAAGATCCTTAGGGTGTTGCTTTTCCAGCCAGAACTTCTGCAGCTAGTGGAACTTTTACCTGAGTTTTGCTTGGGCCTGTTGGGCTCTGATTCCACCTACTCAGCCTGGCAGGCTTCACTAAGCCACAGTACTGGCCGGATCCCATGGTCGGTAAGGGCAAGCCAGGCGTGGAGAGGTGAGGAATGTGTGAGCGAAGGAGCATGGGGTCTGGTCACTGTGCACAGCCAGGTGTGCCAGCTGTTGCAGTGCGGCGGGCAGCTCCAGGCACCGGCACCTGCCGGCTCCGTGTAAGGCAGTGGCTGGATTAGATGTACCATAAGTGGCTTCTGCTGTGGGCACCTGCATTTGGACAAAGGGAATGCAGCAGCTTCCGGAAGGTTGGAGACGCCAGGAACCTCAGAGCCCCAAAGAGGGTTTCACAGTCTGGCCTGAGGAGCCCCTAGGTCTGTGCTCCCGGGAGGCTGCAGGTCTTCTCTCCTTCTCATCACTTAAAATGGGGTGAACAGAAGGGGTGTGTTTTAGCTCATTTGTGTTTTAATTGTTTCAGTCCTGCCATTCTGTGGGTCCTGGGTTCTTGTCCCACATCAAAGAATAGTGAGATACCTGGATAACTGGAGGGAGGGCAAGGCAGAGAGGACCTTTATTGAGCAACATAACAGTTCTTGGGAGACTGAAGTGGGTAGCTCCTTACCACAGGCAGGCCATCTGTATGAATGTCCAGCTCTCATGTAGAGGAGACCTGGACTGGGCAGCTCCTATCTTCAGGCAGGGAGTGACAAGTGCCCCTCTCAATAGAGAGGAGACTTGGACTGGGTAGTTCCTATTCCCAGGAAGGTCGTCCAGACAAGTCCTTGAGTCTGCTTGAGGCTGGGGTTTTTATGGGCTCAGAAGGGAGAAAGTGCTTGCTGACTGGTCCATAGGCAGCCATGGGCAGGCTTGGAAAAAGCACCATTAGATTGGCTGAACAGTCATCAATGAAGTTCTCATGCTGGGCTGCAGACACCAATGGGAATTGGCAGCCTCCAGGCTTCAGGCTGTTCCTGGCTTGAAGGAGGGGTTTCCCTGGGATCTTGCCCTTTCCAACCCAGGAATCTGTCTGACATTAACATGTCACCCATGGCGACCAGGCTGTCTGTGCCATGAAGTGCCTACAGGCCTTCGCTGAGCCGCCCTCAGTGCCCCCGGCTTCTCCTCCCAAAGTGCAGAGGAGGCTGAGTTGGAAGCGGGTTGCTGTGTCAGCGCTGCCTTGAGTGCGTGCATACCCAGCTAGGTTCCAACAGTGCCTAGGCTTGGCCATAACTTTGCTCCACCCTAGAGTGGTCACTGGGAGCAGAGCGAGGCCAGGAAGCAGGAGTAGGCATGTTCAAACCTGAGAGGAAGGGTGTTTCCTAGACCCCTGAGAGTGCAGGGATGCCGGAGTCTGGAGCTGTGGCTATGTGGCTGTGGCTGTGCCTTGGAGTGTGGGCTCCTGCCCTGCCAACTCACTAGAGGGTGGGGCTCTCACCTGTTCCCTGATCCTGCCTGCTTCATGGAGGGCACAGCCTTGACTGTGCCTCCTCTACTATAGCCCGCATCCTCACAGGGCCACTCCAGACAGGCTGTCACCACCATCAATTTGGCTGTTAGTCACAGGTCCCTTCCATTTCACCATGTGGCTATTTTGTTAGTCTATGATTGTTTTCTAGAGAAGTTTTCAAAATAATTTGAAAACAAATAATATTAAATTAAAAGAAATGAACCAATAGTTTTGCTAGGTATATATACTTTGGAAGTGAGGTTTTAGCAATAGAATACTTCTGTACTCTTTCAGACCACACAGCACATACAGGGATGCCTGTTCACTTTATAATGATATGATTAAAATATCTTGGGGCTGCTTTCTCAGGATGTTATCTCTGTCTCTGTACCTGTTCAAAGTACTTTAATGCCTGGACAGACAACCATGTCTTCAGTTGCTTCAGAAACTTCTGACAATATTCTTCTGACATCTTATGTGCTCTATATTCTAGACTACTTAGTTTTTGTTCCTTTTATTTCCATCTTAGCCCTTTACCTTGTAGACTGAGTGTACCTTCACAGGGGCTATGACAGAGGCTACCAGGATATGCTTAGAGTGACTCTCCCTGAGTTACTAGTCTGTTGTCCTTGAACTGAACTCATTTACCTAAGCCCGCTTCTCTCAGAAGGTGTTTCCTCTATGAACATCTCTTCAAATAAACAAATCCTTCGCAGACCTGTTTCTCCATTCTTTCAGCTGGGTTTCTGTATCATAGATTAAACTTAAGCTAACTCCTCTGCTATGCTACCATGAAGTCTGAGATTTGATTAATGGGACAATGAGCAAGGTTTCATTTCAGTGAAAATATTCAATAGAATAACAAGGAGATGTGACATATAAGCTTTTGTTTATATGTTTGTCATTTGGTTTAATATTATTTATTAGTTTGTTCCTGGTACCTACTTTTTCACTGCTACTTGCTGCTGCTCATTAACTGAGAAGTGAACTGTCTATACAAGAACCAATTTCTTCTTATTAAAAAACCCCCAAAGTCAATCAACTTCATGATGCTGATTGAAGTTGAACTTTAAGGGTTTCCATCAAAAACCAACATTGAAACTGTCTTCCTTTCCACTGGATATTTCATATATTGAAGCTTATTTTTTACAAGCCAAGTACTAACTGGCTTACACTGAATTGGGCTCAGATTAGGTGGATGGAACCAATACAATGCATGATACTTGATAATCTAGGAAGTTGTGCATCTGGATAAAAGGAAAACTATTCTGTGTTTTTAGAAAATTGTTATGGAATATTTTTGTGGCAAAGCACAGAAAAGAGAAAGAATGATTAGATAAATAAATATTATATGTAATCCAAGGGAAGTTAAGAGTACAATACATGAAATAAAAATAAATTCCTCCTACCCTCATTCGTAAGTAAGATAGAAATATTTTGGTTTGAAGATGGTAAAGTCAAAAAAAGAGAAGGGAATAATCTCATTATCAATTGCACTATGCCTCAAAGGTATAAATACGTAGATATAAAAGTATGATATTATACTTTTAATCATATTCAAAGAATATTTATGAAATTATACACAAAGCACTCTTGTACCTTTAGATAATAATTTGTATGGATGTTATTGGAGCCAAGCAGTCATACTAATTAGTAAGAGAGATTGCCTTTAGAATAAATTGAGTTTTCCAAGTGAAAAATAGAACAAAGGGGTATTGAAAAGTTCACATTGATAAGTAGAGTGTGGTTTTAGTCTTCTTTCATAAATTATTATGTTAGCAGAGGTGGGTTTGAATTTTATATATCATTTTGTGATTTAGAAATATAATCAATATAAGGAAAAGATGCCACTTATCTTAACTTTGCTACCTTAGGAAGGTCCCTTAGGAGTCATTTCTATATTTTGTTTGTGAAATACTTTTCACTTTGTTTCTGAAACTCTTAAAATTTTCTAATAACAGAAGACTCGCACTGGAGACAATTTCCTGCTTCTTTTATTTCTATCTATGCTTTAATTTTCATCCAATTTCCTTAATTATTTAATTAAAATTTAAAATATGCTGATTTTAACAAGGAAAACAATCAAATGACATATTAAGAAGAAATCGATCTTTCTTACCCCTCTTTGTGCTTCCACATTTCTTTAGGTAACTGCTGCTAATGGAGGTATATCTATACCATTCTCTTTACTCAAATATATAACATGTTCTGTAATTTGGACAAGAGAACATTCTTTAGTTTATATTGATATTCTTTATTATAGATGATTGTTGTCTTCTAATGAAATAACTCAAAACAAACAATACGAGCTTCCTTAATGTTTCCTTGAGAAAATAAATGTATTAAGCATTGTGAGATGAGGAATCATGGCATTGTCTTAGAGGTGCCCAAGTCCCCTGTGAAAAGGACCACTGGGTTTGCAGAAGTGGCCTGGTGAACCTGTCTGTAGCTGTGATAGAGCTTAGCATGACGCAGAAGTGGTAGATGTGGGCTTGATTAACTTAAGCCCGTCATAGAATCAGTTATGCCATGATAATGTTATCCCAGAAGAAAATATATACTGAGCTATTATTTGTGTCTGAAAGGTATACTAAAAACACATTTTACCTGATAATGCTATTTATTTTTATTTCCAACAAGAAATAATAAAAAGGACAATGCTCTTGGATGATGTTCTAAAATCTCAATTACGTATCACTGATTTGTCAGAGTCTTTTAAATGTCAATAATAGTTCATCAGAATTTACAATATATGGTTTATATGACGCATGTGCATTAATATTCTGCATTGGAGTCTCTATATCAGTAATCAAAGACTTTAGCCTATCAGTATGCAGTGCACACTTGACTTGAACTGCTGATATTATCAATGTTCTTAAGCTATTTACTAAAATGTTGATGCTTGCGTTCTCCCCTATGTATAATCAGTGACAGTTTTTTAACTGGTGTTAAAGGTGTTTACTACCTCAATCTACATATTTGTGAACACAATTTGGTTTATACATATTCAGTTGTTCTTATACTTGGATAGCTGTCTCCATAATGTTGATTTACAGGTGCACTGATAAAGAAGTATGTGCCTGAATGTACATAAAAGTAACACACAATTTAAGCATTAAATTTCATTTTTGATTGCAAGTTTGTTTTCTGATAGCTTTACTTATTTAATACAAACATCTAATTTACAAGATGACAGTGTGCCTATGATTTTATAAAGTTCAATAAAGATAAGTTAAAAGAGATGCATATAGAAACAAACATTTAACTGAGCTAAAAAAAATCTTGGGGGGAATAAATGTCTATATAAGATCCACAGGAAAACATAAAACAGAGTTTATAGTCAATCACAAACTGAACTCTAGTCACACAAAATTCACAGTTGGAAAAACAAGTAAGAGCATACAGGACAGTGAGAGACAGTGAGAACCAGAAACTGACAGGTCCCATCAATCAGAGGTCTATGAAAAATCTTGGTTGCTGTGATTTCTGTAGGCAGCACAAAACATTTTAGAAAATGTAGGATATTGTTTGATAGTTCCTGGCCTTTACTATTTGCTCTACTTCTTTATTTTAAAGAAATTTTAAGTTGTAAAAAAATGCCATATTACCTCCTGTGTCTTCGGAATGTACTATATGCTTAACCACTTCTCATGGCTCCTTCATTTATATATTTTTCCTTTCCCTATATATCTCTGTCTACCCTTCTAGAAACCTCCTATAATCCTGGTCACTCCTGGCCTTTCATAGGCTTCCAGAAATCTGTTCCCTCCCATTCTTCAGGCAATGCAAGAGGCCATTTTAAGGTTGCCAGATAAAAGGACATCATAGTAGATAAATTTGAGTCTCAGATAAACAAATAATTTTTTTTAGTAATAGTATGGCCTGTGCAATAGTTGGAATATACTTATACTAAAATTAAGTATTCCTTACTTCTTTGAAATTTGGATTAATCAAGAGTCCTCTATTTTATTTGCTAAATCTGGTAACCCTACCTGCTGGGCCATTGTAATAATGAAATTTAGAACAGCAGACCTTAAGTATGACATATATTCAGGAATTACTTAGCGCCAGGGGAGGGTGTTTCACATGAAGATTGTCACTGTTCTATGGAAGGAACGTTGAAATGATGGCAAGAATCAAAAACACTTTAATTCAGCTTCCCACTGGTGGTTCAAAACCACATTAAGAAGTTGGTTTTTACCCAGTAATGAGATTGGTGGGTCAAATGGAATTTCTATTTCTAGGTCCTTGAGGAATCGCCACACTGTCTTACATAATGGTTGAACTAATTTACATTCCCACCAACAGTGTAAAAGTGTTCCTATTTCTCCACATCCTCTCCAGCATCTGTTGTCTCCAGATTTTTTAATGATCGCCATTCTAACTGAAGTGAGATGGTATCTCAATGTAGTTTTGATTTGCATTTCTCTAATGACCAGTGATGATGAGCATTTTTTTCATATGTTTTTTGGCCTCCTATATATCTTCTTTTGAAAAGTGTCTGTTCATTTCCACTTTTGAATGGGGTTGTTTGTTTTTTTTCGTCGTAAATCTGTTTTAGTTCTCTGTAGATTTTGGCTATTAGCCTTTTGTCAGATGGGTAGATTGCAAGAAGTTTTTCCCATTCTGTTGGTTGCTGGTTCACACTAATGATTGTTTCTTTTGCTGTACAGAAGCTCTGGAGTTTAATTAGATCCTATTTGTCTATTTTGGCTTTTGTTGCCAATGCTTTTGGTGCTTTAGTCATGAAGTCCTTACCTATGCCTATGTCTTGAATGGTTTTGCCTAGGTTTTCTTCTAGGGTTTTTATGGTGTTAGGTCTTACATTTAAGTCTTTAATCCATCTGGAGTTAATTTTAGTGTAAGGTGTCAGGAAGGGGTCCAGTTTCTGCTTTCTGCACATGACTAACCAATTTTCCTAACACCATTTATTAAACAGGGAATCCTTTCCCCGTTGCTTGTTTTTGTGAGGTTTGTCAAAGAGTATATGGTTGTAGATGTGTGACGTTGCCTCTGAGGCCTCTGTTCTGTTCCGTTGGTCTATGTGTCTGTTTTGGTACCAGTACTGAGGGAATGTGTTCTCTTTTCAGGTACACAATGGGGCGTAGTTTTAAGGGCAAGACTTTCCCAGCACCATGCTCCGCTCCCATCTCTCTCCATCCAGGAGATTTAACAGTTTATGTTGGATTTCACAGGCAAGGGAAGAAGCTAAAAGTCGATCACTCCAGCGGAAGTTCTAAGGAACTCCTTTCATTGGCCCAGGGTCTTGGAGAAGGTGGAGGTTCCTCCCAGGATAAAAGTCTGTATCCTCACACCTGGCCATATTTCTCCTCTGGAATCCCCTTCCACACTCTTTGTGGGAGTCTTTCTCTTCTCCTTTTCTTCTCTTTTTCTACCTAAAAATCATCTTTCTGAAACACTTCTTGGGTCTAGTATTTACTTTTATGAGCATACGGCACACCTGCAGTGGTCCCATCACTTATTCCTAAAACATTGGAGAACAAGAACCCACAGCATTCTCTTGGAGAAGCCATGCTTCACCAGCACCCAAGAAAAAGCCTGGTTACAGTGCCATGCTGTTTTGATTACTGTAGCCTTGTAGTATAGTTTGAAGTCAGGTAGTGTGATGCCTCCAGCTTTGTTCTTTTTGCTTGCTCAGGATTGTCTTGGATATGTGGGTGATCTTTTGGTTCCATATGAAGTTTAAGGTGTTTTTTTCTAGTTCTGTGAAGAAGGTCATTGGTAGCTTGATGGGAATGCTGTTGAATCCATAAATTGGTTTGGGTAGTATGGCCATTTTCATGATACTGATTCTTCCTAACCATGAGTATGGAATGTTTCTTCATCTGTTTGTGTCCTCTCTTATTTCCTTGAGCAGTGGTTTGTTGTTCTCCTTGAAGAGGTCTTTTACATCCTTTGTTAGTTGTATTCCTAGGTATTTTATTTTCTTTGTAGCAATTGTAAATGGGAGTTTGCTCTTGATTTGGCTCTCTTTTAGTCTGTTATTGGTGTATAGGAATGCTTGTGATTTCTTCACATTGATTTTGTATTCTGAGATGTTGCTGAAGCTGCTTATCAGTTTAAGGAGGTTTTGGGCTGAGACGATAGGGTCTTCTAAATATACAATCATGTCATCTGCAAATAGAGACAATTTGACTTATTTTCCTAATTGAATACCCTTCATTTCTTTTTATTGCCTGATAGCTCTGGCTAGAACTGCCAATACTGTATTGAATAGGAATGGTGAGAGAGGGCATCCTTGTCTAGTGCCAGATATCAAAGGGAATGCTTCCGGTTTTTGCCCATTCAGTATGATATTGGCTGTGGGTTTGTCTTAAATAGCTTTTATGATTTTGAAATGTGTTACATCGATACCTAGTTTATTGAGAGTTTTTAGCATACTGGCTGTTAAATTGTGTTGAAGGCCTTCTCTGCATCTATTGAGATGATCATGTGGTTTTTGTCTTTGGTTCTGTTTATGTGATAGACTTGCATATGTTGAACCAGCCTTATATCCCCAGGATGATGCCTACTTGATCATGATGGATAAGCTTTTTCATGTGCTGTTGCAATTGGTTTGCCAGTATTTTATTGAAGATTTTTGCATCTATGTTCATTATGGATATTGGTCTGAAGTTTTCTTTTTTTGTTGAGTCTCTGCTGCATTTTGATAGCAGGATGATTTTGGTCTCATAAAATGATTTTGGAAGGATTCCCTCTTTTTGGATTGTTTGAAATAGTTTCAGAAGGAGTGGTACTGGCTCCTCTTTGTATATCTGGTAGAATTTGGCTGTGAACCCATCTGGACCTGGGCTGTTTTTGATTGGTAGACTATTAATTGCTGCCTCAACTTCAACCTTTGTTATTGGGCTATTCAGGTGTTCAGCTTCTTCCTGGTTTAGACTTGGGAGGTATATCCAAAGGATTAGAAATCATTCTATTATAAAACACATGCACACGTATATTCATTGTGGCACTGTTTACAATAGCAAACACCTGGAACCAACCTAAATGCCCATCAATGATAGACTGGACTAGGAAAGTGTGGCACATATACACAATGGAATACTATGCAGCTATAAAAAGTGAAGTTTGTGTCCTTTGTAGGGACATGGATGTATCTGTAAACCATCATTCTCAGCAAACTGACACAAGAACAGCAAATCAAATACCACATGTTCTGACTCATAGGTGAGTGTTGAACAATGAGAACACATGGACACAGCAAGGGGAGCATCACATACTGGGGTGTATTGGAGGGGAGTAGGGAAGGGACAGCAGGGGGATAACTTGGGGAGAAATGCCAGATATATGTGATGGGGGGATGGAGTCAGCAAACCACATTGCCATGTATGTACCTATGCAACAATCCTGCATGATTTGCACATGTACCCCAAAACCTAAAGTGCAATAAGATACATATATACGTGTGTGTGTGTGTGTGTGTGTGTGTGTGTATAAATGAAGTTGGTTTTTCAGCAACTTAAATAAAACCTAGGGTAAGTCCCATGATATCTCTAGAATATTTTTGGGTAATCATAAAACTATGGATAACTTTTATTTACTAAGAAGCAGTTTCAATCTAGTAATTACTATTTCCACTTTAGAATAATGATCAAATGCCTGTAGCTCTTTTTTCTAAGTACAAGTTATTTATTTAAGCCATATCCTGCCACAAGCAAAGGATGGAAGATCAGTATGCTAGTCATCATTTGATATAAGTAAATAAGGTGAGCTTAAAGTCCCATATACTTTTTCTGGTCTGTGTGCAGAATAATGGTCCAAACCAGGTCTGTGATCCCCGGTGCCTAAATAATGGTTCAGATTCTCTTTATTTGTCTTCATAGCCAGTTGGAAGTGGATTCACACAGGGTTATGGAGTGGAGTATGATTACCATCTCCCCAGGGAAAGGGTTTGGACCTGATATGAGATGGGGATAGGCAATGAACTCGGGTCTCGTGCTCTATCTGTGGTTGACTTCAGAAACACATTCAGTATGCTTACTGCCACCTTGGGGAGTGCAATGAAGTAGGTGAGGGACTTCCACATGCAAGCTGTCCTCTTGGCCATTGTCATTGCTTGGCATAGGCTGCTCAAGAAACCCGGGACTCAGCAGCTGCTGCCATTTTCAACCTGGACTCAAATGCCTATAGCTTTTTAATTTGTGCCCCCCTCGCCCCACAAGACAGGCCTTTTGAAGACTACCTTTCTGTGATTAAAAAAAAAAGAAGATCAGAAAACTCCTTCTCCATTTGTCCTCTTCTCCTTCCCATGCAAAAGGCTGCTTCTGGTTTCTTTGGTTTGAACATGGTGTAGGGGAGCGGTGGAGTGGCAAGGGAGGTAAAGGATGCAACACATATGAGTTTTCCGGGACATAACGGGCTGCCCTGGGACCTTCTGGCCTTGATGAGTGTTTCAGTAAGGCACTTAAAAGACACTTTGGAAATTTCTCTCTTGATATGAGTTTCTAACTTGAACTTGCCTAGTCATGGGAGACTCCACAGGCCAAGTTATTTTTTATACCTACCTCTTTAGCATTAGGCAAGCCATGGTCCACTCCAAGTTATTTTCTACTGAGTTCTTTCTACCATTTTCGATGGTCCCTTTGGAGCACAGTGCATGTGAGTATAACTTTATCATGCTGTAAGCACATTTCCTACATGGGAAATAAATATATTCTTATCTCTGACAAAGGTTGGCAGTGAAAGCTAATCCTAATATGTCTCTCCAAGTAGCTACAGTGATTTTCCATTAGGTTCTCATGCATGAGCCAGTATCAGCCTACTGTCAGCCGCAGCTCCATGTCTCACAATACAAGCTCTTCCTGTGGTTTCATTGAATCCCTTTCCCTTTGAGATGAGGAAAAGACATCCCAGCCTGCCTTTTGCCCTGGTGAGGTTCAAAGTGTATGTATCCTTTTATCCCAAATCTTTAAAGCCTTAATGTAGGTGAGGAAAAATGCAAAAATATTTTAGAGATGTTCTTTGAAATTTTGATTTAGCACCCTGCATAGGATGTAGAGGGTTGCCTTCTATTTTCTTGGAATTTTGGGTTCAATTTAAACACACTCTTAAACGTATTAAGAGGGAGAGGAGCAAGATGGCTGACTAGATGCAGCCAGGGAATGTCTCTCCCACCAAGAGAAACTGAACTATATCAAGTAAACCATCACACTTCAGACAGATATTTTGAGAGCAACACTGAAAATTAACAGAGAGACAACACAGATACCAAGGTTGAAGAAGGAGGAAACTGGGAAGCTTACATGGATTTGCTGAGTGCCAGGACTGACTGCCAGTACTGAACAGGTGCTAAGGAAGGGGTCAGTGAAGGAATTCCAGGGCACCACATTCTCACCTTGGGCATCTGAGGTCCTAGCTACAAAGGATCTCATGACCCTCATGGGCATATAAATTAACAGGGGGAACGGATCAGAGAGTAGCCAGAAGCAGAACTTGAACCTAGAGGGAGCCCAGCAGATTTTGTGCATGGGCAGTTACAGCAATACACAGCCACAGGTGCCCATTCCCCAAGACTCTCCATCTTGCTCTGAGTGACGCTGTCCCCATACTGACTGCCAGGCTGGGAGAAAGCAGGACTGCCCTTTCCATAAAACAAGGGTGCATCTGATCTGTGCATGCCCTTGTCTGCTAGCTGCTGATGAGGACCCTACTTGGCTGCTACCATAGAAGGGGATACATGGCACAGCCACCCTGCCTGAGCATTTTGCTGGTGGTCTGGGAACAATTCAGCCCCATCAGCACAGCCACTGTTCGATATTTGGAGGATCAGTCTCACCTTCCTCCCCCATCCATCCCCCGGATTTGAGCACAGGATCCTGGTTATCAAGCTGGGATCTGTGGCCCCAGCTCAAGTGGGGAAGGAACACCCACTCTCAGAACACTGAGAAGAGTTATGCATGGGTTTGTGTGTTGGCATGGGAGATAGGCATCTCTCCCTCTGCAAGACTGGTCCAGGAATGGTGCAGCCTGTTGACCAGGCACAGATTCTGCCTGAAGGAGCTGCAGGGCCCAGAACACATGGAAGAGCCCAGTGATCTGGATTAAGAAGGCTTGGGATAAAACTAGCTGATGGGGCCTACTCCTGAGGCAGACTAGATGGAGGGAAATCCAGTCAGGGGAGCATGAGCTATGCAGCGCTACACCAGCTACACACCTGTGGTGCTACCACGCTGTCCATAGATTCTTTGCCCTTGACCCACTGCATCACCAGACTACCTATAGACATGTCCCACAGCCAGCTTTGACCCTGCCAATCTCAGAGGACCAGTGGGTCCCCATGGTGTGGCAGGTCTTTTGGGACTTTGGATTGAGTTTCCCAAAAGGGTGGGGGATAGGGATTACAGCCTGTCAAGGCTCACCTTGGAGCTACGGAAACATGGGCATGATGCCAGTGATTCAAAGAGACTCCCTTAAGGCCTAGGAATGGACTTGGTGAGGGGATTATCCCTTGCCTCACTCCCAGCTCCCCGCTCCTCAGAGGCCTGCCATGGATACATTGAAATAAAAGAAGTGCATGGCTAAGAGTCTGTCTGCCAGCCTTTACTCTTAAGCATCATCTACTGGATCACAGCCTGAATTACACCACCAAACAAAAATAAATTCCTTCAACATGCATCACCTCTGCAACTCAATGCAGGAAACTAACCACAACTAAGAAATTTGTACAGAGTCTTGGACCTCTAAAAACATTCAGAAAGGAAGCCAACCAGCTACATAAAACATACAACACATTCAAACCTTCAAGGGAAAAAATAATGTAAAAACAAAAGTCCCTATCCAAATTACAACAACTTCAAAAAGATAAAGAAACACCAGCTCTCTCAGATGAGAAGGAATCAGTGCAAGAACTTCAGCAATTCAAACAATCAGAGTGTTTCTTATCTCCAAAGGGTCACACTAGCTCCCTAGCAATGGATCCTAACAAGACGGAAATAGTCAAAATGATAGATATGAAATTCAGAATCTGAATGACAAAGAAGCTCAGTGAGATGCAAGTGAAAGTTGAATCTCAATTTGAGGAAGCCAGCAAAAGGATCTAAGAGTTGAAAGATGACATAGTCATTTTAAAAGAGAACCAAACTGAATTTCTGGAATTGAAAAATAGAAACAGTATTTCAAAAATACTGTTGGAAGCCTTAACAACAGAGTAGACTAAACTCAGAAAATAATTTCAGAGCTTAAAGACAAATCCTTCAAAACAAATCAATCAGACAAAAATAAAGAGGGACAAAATTTTTTAAAAATAAACATAACTTTCAAAAATATGGAATTATGTAAAAAGACCAAACCTATGACCCATTGGCATTCTTGAGAAGGACAGAGTGTGTGTGAGAGAGCAAACAACTTGGAAAACATATTTGAAGATATAATCCAAGAAAATTTCCCCAATTATGCTAGAGAGGTTGACATGCAAATTAAAGAAATTCAGGAATCTCTATGAGATACTATACAAGATGACTACTCTCAAGACCAATAGTCATCAGACTTTAAGGTCAATGCAAAAGAAAAAGTTCTTAAAGGCAGTTTGAGGAAAGGGTCAGATAACTGACAAAGGGAACCCCATAAGTTTAAGAGTGGACTTCTCAGCAGAAACCTTACAAGGTGAAAGAGATTAGGGGCTTATATTCAGCACTCTTAAAGGAAAGAAATTCCAATTCAGAATTTCATATCCCATCAAACTATGCTTTATAAGCAAAAGAGAAATAAAATATTTTCCAGACAAACAAACACTAAAGGAATTTGTTATCATGAGAAAAGCCTTAAAGAGGGGTGGCTATTTTTATTTTAGATTCGGGGAGTGCACATCTTCCATTTGTTATGCAAAAGTTTATATGGTCATATAAAGTTTAAAATGTTAAACTAACAAGATTAGATTCTGTTAAACTAACAAGAATCATAATGACTATTATTAAAAACTTTAAAAATAATAGATGTTGGCAATACTATAGAAAAACCGGAATGCATATACATTGTTGATGAGAATGTAAAGTAGTTCAGCCACTATGGAGAGAAGTTTGGAGTTTTCTCAAGAACTAAAAATAGAACAAACTACCTTTTGACCTAGCAATCCCATTGCTGTGTATCTACCCTTTGGGAACATAAGTGGTTCTACCAAAAAGGCACATGGACCTATATATTCATCTCAGCATTATTACAATAGCAAAGACAGAATCAACCCAAGTACCAATAAGTAGTTGGATTGGATAAAGAAAACGTAGTACATATACACCTTGGAATACTGCACAGCCTTAAAAAAGCACAAGATCATGTTCTTTGCAGCAGCATGGATACAGATAAAGGTCATTATCTTAAGTGAACTAACACAGAGGCAGCAAACAAAATACTCCATTTGCTCATTTACAAGTGGTAGCTAAACATTGGGTACACATCAACATAAAGATGGGAACAATAGACACTGTGGACTATAAGAAGGGGAGGAAAGGAGGAGGTAAAGGGTCAAAAATCTACCTTTGGGTACTATGCTCTCTACCTGGGTAATGGGTTCAATTATGTCCCAATCCTCAGCATAATGCAATATGATGTCTTAAGAAACCTGCCCATGTACCCTCTGAATCTAAAATAAAAATTAGAAAAATAGATAAATAGCCTGAATACTACATGCTACTACTTCAGACTAAGTGTATTTACAGGAATAATGAAGATTCATCCTTGTGTGGCCTTGGATATTGATTTCATACACTTGACCCACACCATGTCTTCCATTTGTAATGCAAATAAACTGCATCTGTCCTTAAAAAATAAGTAAATAAATGTATTAACCCAGATTCTTTGATATTCTTAGAATTCGCAGGTAAAAGTTTTGGATTCAGATTAATATAATCGACTAAGATAATGTCCTTGGATACAAACTGTCAACTGAGACAATGTCCTTGGGCACAAAGCAGATGGCCACTCACCAATTCATGATTTAGTCTAATTAAAATTACATAAATGTCCTCAGCTTCATTTTTGAATCAGTGGCATTTGTAAAAGTAGTGAGGAAAGAAATATTTTACAGATTAATGCTTACATATACACCGACCATTTTCTAAAGAAAGGACACTTAGATCAGGGTCATATTATGTAGGATAAGCCTTGATTCATTCGCCCATTATTCTAGGAAAGGGAAAAAATTCCGAGTGTAAAAATATCACATAATGCATTGGCATTCATAGCAGGATGTGCTGGCATTAAAAAAATTTACAATGTTTTTGAAGAGAGGTAATGAGAACGTTTCTGCAGCTTCAGTAGCAATGTATAATACAGCACAATGAAAAATGGTATTTTAATTTTCATGCATGACCTCCACCAGAGGTGTTAATCCTATGCTAGCCCCTATAATTCTCCAATCATTTGGAGTGAAAGGAAAATGATATTCCATGTCTTTCAGAGATAGATCATCTATCCTGGGGAATCTAGAGGCTTGGAGAATCTATTCGTGTTTTAAAGAGTAAGGACCATGTGGCATAACCCAGCTGTGTTGCAATTGAATGAGATATTAAACAATATATTCTTTTATCATTTTCTAAATTTAAGAGAACATTTTGCCTTTAAAAATAGATTAAAATGTAAAATTATTAAAATTTGATTATACTCCCCTGAGATATTGTTGACATAATTAAATTTGTAAAGAGATTTAAAATAGTCATGCATTTGCTAACAGGCAATGTTTTTATAAAACATTAATGTAAAAGGTTGAATAGGAGTTTCTGGGTAGATAGGAAAGTCAGCTTTTTAGTAAGAGATGTTAGTGCTGGGAGACATACTGTAGGACTTAGAAGTTGTTTGTGTCTCCCTTCATTTTTATGCTGAGAACAATAAAAAGTCACTTTAAGGATTAGAGTAGGAAAATTAAATAGACCACAGGATTATTTAGGATTGTCCATCATATCCAGAAGTAAAATAGGATTCAGTGGGGTCATGAGTAGTTTGTAGTGTGAATGGCAGATGAACAATATGACCAGAGGAATAGTGAAGAAAAGGGCACATATTGAAACTATTGTGCAGAAAGGAATAAGAACACTGGACAAGATGTGAGATGATAAAGTGTACATGTATTTATAATGACTTCCTGGTCTCTCCTCGCCAGCAGATGAGAATACTGCCTTGTTTGGAGCAGGGGTGGATCTGGGCAACAGATAAGTTTCTAGAAGATTGTATCTTCATTTTTTCAAATATAAAGGGTATGTAAATCAATGGTTATCTATATTGGCTAGATATTAAATCAAACTAGGGAGCTTTAAAGATGCTCTGATGCTTAGGACCTATTACTAAATATTTTGATTTAATTAATTTGTTAATAAACCTAGACATAATTATAAAAAAAACTCTTCAAGTGATTTTAATGTGAATTTAAGGTGGAGATCTACTGCTCTAAATGAAAATAAAAATGGAGAGAGTGAGTTGTCCAGTAAAATATGCATTCAGGATGTGAAAAAAATCTTTCCCTGGGTGGCCATATAACATAATTGAAACTGTTGGCTGCTGAGTCTTTGATATACATACGAAGTTCCTCTTTCCTCAGGATGAGCACCGATATCAAATCTGCAAGGGAAATGAATCAGACAGATACCCAAACTCATCTCTAGCTTCCTTATCTTAAAGACTTTCATGCATGAATGCAAGATGAAGATCAGAAACTAAAATGCTTATAGAGATCGTTTGGGAAAATCAATAAGCAAGCAGCCTATGAGTTAGTTGGATGGGACTAAGTCTGAGCCACAGTATGAGGAATGCTGGGAATGGAGCATCCTGGACATGATGAAAGAGAGTGCTAACCACTCAGCTCCCATTGACAATAGCCACGTGGGCTGACAGCCCAGGGTCAACAGAGCCTTTAGTTGTTCAAAAAATGTCAGGAACCTGGATATTTTATGTGGAAAATTTCAGTTGTTGAAAATGAGAATCTAAACAATGCTCTTTGAACACTAGTGGCCAAACCAAGCCCATTTGGGGGCTTAGCATGGCCTGGTACATACCAGTTTGAGACCATGGCTCTACATTGATCATTGTATCTTAAAGTGTGGTCCTTCATACACATGCCTCAAAATCACCTTAGTCCTGAATTTCCCTAAATTTTCTAAGATGCTTCTGGCCCACTCCCTTTATTGCTTTTTATGGTCACAAGGCTTGCTTGTACGACTCTAAGGCAATCTTTTGAAAAGTTTACAATGCAGTCAATTATGTAGTTGTTATTTCTGTAGGGAGAATGTATGTTCCTCTTGTTTCGATATAATTGTAAAGAGTGCTCTCATTCACTCTCAGAAAGTCGAGAAGATAAGTAATATAGTTACCTATCTATATGTAATAACTTAAAGAACAACAGCAGCAATGCCAAAAAGTAATTGTAAGTATGGTGTTTAGTTGTTTTTCTACTGCCTTGATTAGATTAGAGGAGTATTGTGAATCTTCAAATGCTATGGAAAGTGAGGGCCAGTATATCCTTGCTAAGAATATAAATATTAAAACTATACCTGTTTAATAAAAGGATATAGGTTAGTGGTACTCTTTATGTTGAAAATACAAGCCAATCCTATGCTTTTTCAGACAGTAAATTTATTTTTAAAATGGTTCTGAGTATACTTTCTCATATCAAATGGTAATATAACATAAATATTTTTTTAAATTCCCCCTTCATTATGTAGAGCTGAATTTATTTCCTTTTGAGCATGGACTGGACGTAGTGACTCACTTCCACTAAATTGAGTACAGAAAGAAAAAACTTGTCAGACACCAACCTTACCCTAGTGATCTAGAGTAATGTGATCAGTATGTATGATGTTGATTTTATCTGCCTTCTGATACAAGGGAACAAAAGGAGCATCTCATTTCTATGACATGTAATCATAAGAAACATCACAAAAACCCAAATTGATGGAAGTTCTACAAAATATCTGACCAGGAGTCTTCAAGTATGAAGGCTTTGAAAAACAATTAAAGGCTGGCAAACTGCCACACACCAGAGGAGATAATGAAATGCCCATGTGGTATTGTGGATTAAATCCTGGGACAGAAAAAGTGGGAAAACTGGTAAACTCTGAATAAACCGTAATTGAATTAATAGTATTATTCTAATGCTAATTTATTAATTTTGACAAACTGTGATTGGTGATATAATAGATTAACATTAGAGGAAGAGGTATGAAGGGGATATGGGAACTTTTTCTGTACTATCTTGGCAACTTTTCTTTCTTTCAGTTTTTTTGTTTGTTTGTTTTTGAGATGGAGTTTTGCTCCTGTTGCCCAGGTTGGAGTGCAATGGTGCAATCTCGGCTCACTGCAACCTCTGCCTCCCTGGTTCAAGCAATTCTCCTGCCTCAGCCTACCGAATAGCCGGGATGACAGGCATGCGCCACCACACCCAGCTAATTTTGTGTTTTTAGTAGAGACTGGGTTTCTCCATGTTGGTCAGGGTGGTCTAGAACTCCTGACCTCAGGTGATTCACCCGCCTCAGCCTCCCAAAGTGTTGGGATTATAGGCATGAGCCACCGCACCCATCCTATCTTGGCAATTTTTCTCCAATGGCTTTCTCCAAAGCCATTCCAAAATTAAAAGTTTATTATTAAAACGTAATATTCTAACTTACTATTCCTAAATACAGATATATGCCTAAAAGTATTAAGCTGCAGAGAGATACCTGAATTTTACACTACCTGTAACATAGCCTTCAGGGCAGACAATGATGATGTTTGAGGGACAATATTTTCAATTGCTAACGCTCAGCAATATCTAGTTCAGAGTAGTAGTTAAATAAATACTTGTTACGTGAATAAATGCATCATGTTTGGTTTCTGTTTAAGGTGCAAATTCAGCACATGCGGATATTCTTGTCATTTTTGCACATAATCTGGATCACCAGGCATCATTTGAAAGATATGATTAACTACTAGGATCAAAGAGCAATCTTACCTATGAATTACTCTGTCGAATACACACATAAGACTGTAGGAAAAGACACTAAGGAAAATAATATTCAGGGACATTTAGAAGTTAGTAAAAATATCTCAGGAGATTTAAAGAAACAAGTTAAGTATATGGACACTTTTCCCAAAAACCTATAGTAACCACAGATTTATTCCCAGGCATGAAAGAGGTGATTATTTTTGTGTCTACGATCCTTATCTTGGAGTATATCCCACTAAAGAATGATCTGCCTCAGGCCTGCTTAGAATTAAAATCCTTCCCTGTGATTTGCCCTTATATAGCAACAGCTTTCTTTGTTTCAGCTGTCAGAGACTATTAATAAAAGTAAATCTTTGAATCTTAGTTTATATCTGGACTTGTTTACTTTTTGAATATAAGAAAGAGGGAGGTTACAAAATGTAATGCATCAGCAACAGGACCCCCATCACTGGTTTCTTTTGTTGTTGTTGAAACAAATATGATCTTAACTTTTTTGGGAGGGGATTGATAAAACCTCTTACAATTTTCACCTAATTTTTTAAATCTCATGTCTACTTCTTTGCTTATTCTTCCAGAAATGAAATTAGCATTAATTTTTAAATCCTCTTTAGAGACTATTTGCAGCTCGTCTCTAACACTATTTGAAATACTAAAAGAAAAAAATCCCAGTAGTGGTTTGTATTTTTCCTGAATAAACCACTTGAAGCAGTTATGAGAAAATTATTGCTCTGAATGTTTTTAAAAGAAATTTTCAGCATTTTGCCATATCCCAGATATGATTTTGAATCATCAAAAGAAAAGGGCTGGTCTGTTTGAATTCCAATGTGTCAGCGAAAATACTCAAATTACAAAAAGGCTAAAATTGCTGGGTTAGCAGCAGGAAGAAATTATTCAGTACTAATAGAGCTATTTCATAGAAAGGTAGGGAACTTGGTAGATTGGACAGTTTCAAGGACACTATCCTATCACAACCACACAGCTTCATTTAGGCTGGCAACTAAAATGTCCACGTAACTTTTCCACAGTTAGGAGTTAAGAATCATGAGATTGAGATTGAGATTGAGAAGGGAGCTAATGAGAAGATATGCAGTGACAAGAATTGTTTTAATTACAGATATAGAATAGGTTCATGTCCAAAAATTGCATTTTTCTTTAGTATTTTTAAAGGTTAAACCTAAAGAAAACAAGAAGGAGAAAGAATGGTTTGAGCACTGTATGAATGCTAGAAGATCAGCTTTCAAACTCTAGATGAGAAGATGGAAAATTAAATCTCAGGAAGAGTTTTGCCCATAGACATTTGTGGACTCCTGATAAGGAAAGCTGACATTTCTCTCTACTTTCCTCATGAAGAAGTGCCTTGCCTCTTTGGCTGCCAAGAGACCAATAAGGAGCCAGAGGGTGGGTGTTTTCGTTGCCTAGATGTGGACAGAAAAGAACACCAGGGAACAATGGAATTTACTGCAGGTCCCTCAGCAGGGGATTGGGTCTGCTGCATCAACACTTGTAAGCCCCAGGAGTAGAGAACATTTTGGTTTCCAAAACCGGAGAAATGGTTACCATCTAGGATGTACTTGGAAGCCTCTGGAGAAGAAAAGCAACACATTATGATGTCATTTTTAAGACTAAGGAGATTTACATAGAACAGACTACATACAACCAGTGAAAATAAAGATTGTATGGAAAACATATGACAGCCTGAATAAAAATATGTATCTATCCCTGTATACTAAATGTAAACATATATAAATATACATTTAATATATAAAATATAAATGTATATAAATATATATTTAATATATAAATATAAATATAATATACTTAAAATATTATATATATATTTTGATTCCCTACTAAGCAATTAATTTTGAGTCCCAATTAGTGGTCTAACATAGGAAGTGCAAAAAATATCTTGAAATATTGAGACAAAAATGTACATAGATGACAAATCACAAGGCAAAAGATAAGAAATCTAGATAGTAGATCCATCAGTGTTCTCAAAAAAACAAAATAAAATACATATGAATGAGAGATAATAATTAAACACAAAATGAGGATAATTTTTCCTAAGCCAAATATAGTTCTAAGCCTGCAGTCTGAAAGTAACTGTACATAGATTGTGATATTCCTTAAATATACACAATCTATGTACGCTATTTAAGGAATATCACAATCTATGTATGTAGATTTGAATATAAGGAAGAAGGAGGCATCAGCAACTGGATCCCCCATCACTGGTTTCTTTGTTGTCGTTGTTATTGAAACAAATATCTTAATTTTGGGGGGAGGGGATTGATGAAACCTCTTTCAATTTTCCCCTAATGCATCATCATCATCATCGTCATTATCTTCTTCCTCTTCTAGCAGAATGTGAAGGATATAAAATATTTCTAGAAATTATTTGGCATTTCTCTTTTGAAAAGGTGGAGCCTGATTTTCTTCTTCATGAACTTAGGAATGCAGGCTGACCTTAGAAACTTGCTTCTAATTATTACCGTGAATTGAGAGTGTCATTGTGTGATTTTCCAGTCTAGATCATAAAAGGCCATCTAACTCCTGCTTGGCCTCTCTCTCTCTCTCTCATTCTCTCTCTCAGAACTGTGCTTGTGAAAATAAGTCTAGCTATTCTGATTCCATATGAGCCATGCTAGGGTGACCGTGTGGAGAATGCCCATAAGGAGGAAAAGAATGCCTGAGGAGGGCCTCTGTCAGACTCCTGTTTGTTTTTCATGTATGAATTTCCCAGCATCAACAGGTCATGAGTAAGCCTTCAGCCTTCCATAAGCCTGAGGCACCACCAAATAGAGACAAATTGGACTATGCCTGTGGAGGCTTGTGCAGAATGCAGAGCAGTACAAGAAGACATGCTGTTGTTTGTAGTTTGGAGTGGTCTGTTATGCCACTATAGTGAATAGAACATGAATTTATAAGCTAATTTAACAAATCAGCTACACCAGGTAAACATCAGACATGTTGTAAGTTCGTGATCTACATCACTGGATGCTAACACACAGAGAAATAGAATGTATTAACCACTGAGAGAAAATGACTGACCCTAGAAATTCTACAAGATATTTTATTCACTTGCAGGAGAAAATACTAGGATATACAAGAATTCAGTGATATAATCACTTAAGAAAATTAATAGATGAAATAGGAAAAAATGAAAAGGAACCGAAACAATTGTGAGAAAGAATATATACACATTCTACAAATATGCAATTAAGTATGCATAAATAAGAGTATTCTTTCTAGGTACTCATTCTAGGAATGTGTAATGTCGGTGTCAAATAGGACTTGAAACAGAAAAAAAATGATGTGTTGAGCAATGTTCACTTGGATAATGAACCATCTTAGGCAAAACTAAGAGTTGGAGGATGAAGGAAGGTAGAGAGATAGAACAGGCTTTCTAAACAGATTGGAGGATGAAAAGAAAAAGAGAAGAAAAGAAAAGGGTCAATGAACGTATCCCAAGGGCCTTAAATTAGTTATTTGGAAGAATAAAGGATACTTCATTTTTAATTATAGTAAAGAAATATTTGTTTAATTTTGAGAGAAATAAAGGAAAATTGACTACTAAGGAAATTGATTACAGAAAACCTTTTAAAAAAGCAATGGGAAAAATGCACAAACCAGTGAAAATAAGGGGAAGCAAAGATAAATACCATCTAAAATGAAATAATTAATATAAGGTAAGGCTATTTCTATAAATGTGATCAGTTAAAGTATTATATAATCAGAGCTGACTAATTAAAACATTCTCATAGGCTGTTTACAAGAAATACACACACAGTGGAGTTATAAAGAATGATTTAAAAGAGAAACTAGGCAAATAAGAGAGAGAGAAAGGATGTGTGTGAATAGGATTGGTAGTATACATATCACATTGGTTATATTCAGGATAAACACTTCTAAATAGGAGACAATGGAACATTTTTAAAATAAATACAGTTTTGGAACTCTAACAATCAATATGTGAAATAATAAGTTAATTATACAAAGTAAAAAATATTAGAAATTTTAAAAACTGCTTAAAACACAGTTAAAAATTTATTTTCTCCTCAAGTTTTGGAAAAGCTCAAACTTTTGAGTGCCTCCCAGCATCCTCTTCTTATCTACAGTCAATGGTGGTGTAAGGCCTACTTAAATTCTTCAGCTATATCAAAGCCAGTTATTTTCTGGGATGGAGCTGGAGGGGTTGATAACATCAGTTTGTTCATCTTCCTTGATAACTCACCTTAGTATATGTGATTAGGAAGAATGAATCTAATTTGTTCAGAAGGATGCTCTTGGGGAGCCTATGCATTGTCCTGGGAGCTTTTAGCATTTGGAGATGGTGGTTTATGTTGCTTTGAAATTCTCTGCAGAACGTAATACAATGAAGTTTTAATTAATGGACATGTATGGACTATGACAATTAAAAAAACATCGTTTTGATTTTTAACATTCACTGAAACTTTATTTTCTCTATCTTGACCTTATTGATACATTTTAATAAAAATATGTTTAATCTCTCCTTGATGACTAAGGATACTATATATCCTCAGATTTACAGCTCTCAATCTTATAGCTTTCTATTGTTTTCAAGATAACCTAACAGATTACCTATATTATCAGTGAATTGTGAACTTTTTTTTTTTATTTAAGGTGGATAAGAATTTTAAAGACATTGCAAAGCCATTATGTCATTGTTAATAAAAACACTGATTTATCCAGGGAAAATTTCTTAGTGGGCTTTTTTCTTGGTTTGTGATTCCTGGGATCTCCCGGAGCCAGAAAAAAACAAAATGATTAGGTGACGCTTAACAAAAGTGGGGCTTTTTAAAGAGCAATTTTTCTCTGTTTCTTGTCTTTGGAAGAGACAGATCATTCTTATAAAATTGGCGATAGTCAACCACTCTCCTCTTTAACTCAGGGACTAGTCGATTAGTGTCTCTTGCATAAAAGTCACTGAGGCCAATGTGCTGAACTGTGTCAGGACATAAAAGAAAGGGACTGGGAACAAATAACAAAGGTAAGATTAGTTAAAAGCAGCATGCCAAAGCTCTACAGATTTTCCATGCTTCTGGGAAACAATGCAAAAGATTGTCTGGGCCTTAAATAGTCATTGTGATACTTAGTTTTAAAATGAAGAGGACTGAGTCTTAAGAGCAAGAATGGTATTTTTAATAACGGATCTAATTATAGTAAATAAATATTTACTATATTTAATTAAATAAATAATTAAATAAAGGTGACAGAAAAATGTATGGGTTTATAGATTCAAACTGAGCAGTCGCTGAAGATGACTGTCCTTCAGAAAAGGGATGAGAGGTGGATGGCATCAGAGTTGGTAGAAGTTATTGGAAAAATAAAATTGTTCCATATTTATACGCCTATAAATTGAAACTGTTAATCAAACTGACTATACTTTTTTATACTGTCTCTTGAGATTTGTCTCTTTTCCTTAAAAACAAGTGTCAAAATAACACCACTTAATTGTAGTCTGTTGAATGGCTTCCACATCATAGAGATTTTATTGGCCATTGTTATGCAGAGATAGCATTTTCAATTTATAGATGGTTTCCATCACTCATAGAATAAACTAAGTCCTCAGGAGAGACAACATGTAGCTTGTTGGATTATAATGATAGCAAACTACTGCAGAGGGAAAGAAGTTGAATTTGTAAATGTAAAGTAGTATTTGGCAAACTTTATAGGCCAGTATTTTGTGTGTGTGTGTGTGTGTGTGTGTGTACCCACCTAATGACATTTTAAAGCTAACTTCAAGGTAAATGAACTAAGTAAGGAGTTGATTTTTAAGTTGCGTTTATCAGCTAATATAGCAACAAATGACAGTTTAAAATGTAAAGTGAAATCAATGGTGTTGAATTGGTGTTATATCTATAATCTGTGCCAGACCCTTAGTATTTTGCTGTGTTCAATATGAATTTAATAAATATTTTTGAACCTTTTGACAAAATGCCATCATACTATCATAACTCCTTGAGGGTTCAGGACACCTGATATAAAGCTTTCTATTCTTATGCATGCAGCAATTTACTCATATCTACTGATCCAATTATCCTAGTTTCTAAGTAAAATTGCTTTCTAGCAGGGCCTTTTAGCCAGATGTTTTAGCGATTACCTTATTTTTATATAAGATGTTTTCTATCAAAAATCCCATCTATGGTAAATTTCACAAATCCTACCCTACAAATGGTTACTCATGTGAAGTAATGTTCAGAGAAAAGTGAAATTTTTTTCCCGTTTCTGAATTTCATTATATGTACATTCATTTCCAAATTATACATTTCTCAATGATAATACTTGTAAAATGGTTTTTAATAAATTAAGAGGAAACACAAAGGTATGCCGTTGTAGTTGGAAGAGAGATACTGACTTGCATCTTGTTGGTAGTGAAAATCTGTATCTTAGTATTTCATTTTCATGTGTATACTAGTAATGCTGATTTTTTTCAAGGTAAATTTCTACAGGTATAGTGCTTTATCTGCAATGTAACCAACATTACCTGCAGTGTTAAGACACATTTAGGTGAGGATCTGTGATTCATGCCTGTAATCTCAGCACTTTGAGAGCTCAAGTGGGGAGGATGACTTGACTCCAGGAGTTCGAGATCAGCCTGGGCAACATGGTGAGACTCCGTGTCTACAAAGAAATTAAAAGTTAGCCAGGCACGGTGGTGCATACCTGTGGTCCCAGCTACTCAGAAGGCCGAGGCAGGAGGATTGCTTGAGGCCAGGAGGTTGATGCTGCAGTGAGCTGTGATCACGCCATTGCATTCCAGCCTGGGTGACAGAATGAGAAACTGTCTCAAAAAAAAAAAAAAAAAAAAAGAAAAGAAAAGAAAAGAAAAAGAAAGAAAGAAAGTGAAACAAGAAAGAAAGAAAAGACAACACTTAAACAAGGTCTCATAATAATTCATGGTTGAATTTTCTCTGATAACTTGATTAAGTTCAATAAGGCTAATGAGAAAAATGAAATAATTATCCTAAATAATCAGAAATCATTTCCCAAAATTCATTTGAATAAAAGTGTGCAACTTTGGGAGACCATAGAAATAGTAGATATTTTATGAATACTGTTTATTTAGAAATGCACAAAGCGGGAGGCTTTTCCAAAAAGAATTAAATGGAGCAACCAAACTGTATTTGTTTACATAATGATAATTAGAATTGGGGGTGAAAGTGATCAGAACTAATATAATAATCGCTAGCATAATAAGTTTTCAGTATGTACTAGGCATGGTACTAAGTGGTTGCATGCATTAGCACATTCCATCCTAACAATAGTCTTATGATGTAGCTATACAGAATACAGATGTGCAGCTTTTACTGCCTTATGGGTGCCAGTAGTTAAATTTTCAGGAACTTTGTAGATTGGTTGGTATCATGTTGGTAGTTTGAATTTGAAGATACTGGTATTAATTATACCATGAAAATTAATGAACACTACAAAGTAAATCATTTTCTCCCTCAGAGTGCCAGTTTTAAACATTTCCCAGCATACCACTAGGTAGATACTACTGCTCTTTCTATTTTACAGATGAAGGAATTATGATACAGAGAAGTTAAGTAAGTTACCTAAAAACACAAACTAAAAACAAAAAAAAAAAACAGAGTGGAGGTGGAATTCAATCCAGCTGAGCTGTTCCACACTGGACTTTAATCCCACTGCCCCAGTTTAGAGCATCATCCCCTGTCTGCCAGAAAATGGCAATACTTCCTTCTAGGTTGACCTCTTCAAATCCATTCTTCTCCCTTCAGTCAGAAGACCATTCAAAAGCACAAGCTGGTCATGTCAATTGATGTTGAAATGCTTTCAGAGGTGTTCCAGATTCTCAGTATTAGGGCCTGGTTCTCAGGATCAGGTCCAGATTTTCTGGTCCTTGGTTGTATGGCTCTTGCTTAACATTACACTTTATTCTCATCACTTGCAGTCCTATGTGTTCTATATGCTGAGCTATTTTTGGTTCCTCTAATGTCTTCTTCTGTATCTGCACCTGTTATTGTCTCTCATGTTTCAGTGTCTTGGCACTTTTTATTGAGGCCTAGTAGTTCTTGAGCATTTCTATTTTTCAGGCAACACAATAGAATCATGGAAACATTTTCTGCATGTCAAAATATAGCTCGACACGTATTAGACATTTTATGTGTATATATATCAATATATATCACATATTCATATCAATATAGTTTTTCTATGTATAATAATATACCGATTTAATAAATAGTAGCCAGCACTTTCTCATTCATAAGTATTGATTTCTGTTTAGGTAATTTGCATTTATATATATTTTGGTTCCTTTTCCTTCATTCTATCAACCTTCTACCCCCCAAAATATTGAATTTCAGACAAATATAGAAACATGTAATGCTAAGGGAAAATTATTTCCAACCTCTATTTCCTGTAACTGCATTTCATTTTTAATATTGCCGCTACAGAGAATGGACCTTTGAGCCTGGGGTCCATTTTAGCATTTCAATGTGACTGACACCATTATTCAGCAAATATCTATGGAATCAAATAAAAGACTAAAATTTTCATTCAATCATTTGGATAATTGGGTTGATCTACTCACTTCTCTCCATTTTTGCACTCTTGTCTAAAATGTTCAGGTATCCAAGTATTCATATTTTAATAAAGAGATAAAAGGAGATAAAGGCAGTTAATAAGATATTCATAGAAAATGTCTACATAGCTAAAAAACACCTCATCAAAGTAAATACAGTGACTCCACAGGTGCACTAATTTGGTAACATTTATGGGTGTGAGAGGGGTTATGTTGAGAAAAGGACCTGAAAGAAAGGACATGCAAATGTGAATTATAATTATACCTGGCTCAGGGAATCATCAGGGACTGTAATTTGCTTGGTGCTTTTAAAGACTAGAGATACTTTTACCTGTTGTCATCTGTAAGCACCTCTAATGCAGACAAATTTTGGTCACACACACACATACACAAACAGTATTTGTAATTAAAGGAACATAACATGAACGAATGGAAGGCCGAGCACTCAGATGAGCACCCAAAGTGATTTATATTAAATCACATTTAAGCATAAATTAAGACTAACTCCAATGCAAAATTTTCTGTTTAAAACTCCTTTCAAAACATTTACTGCTACTTAATTTATATAGGAAATATGAATTATGAGAGGAATGCTGACTGTCTAATGGTGAAAAAAATACAAGAAAAGACAAAAAATACTTTTTAGGAATGGTGGCAAATTTTATTTAGGCACATTCAACTTAGAAGAAAATTTCTCTCCCTAAGTTCAAGAGAAATTTTAGTATCTTCTCCATTTTACCTGGAGAACAAAGGATATTTGAAACAGTTACTTAAAGGCAGACAGAAATTTACAGAGTACCTTTGAATTTAAGGTGGATTTTGCATATCTTAAGATTTTAACTTGCTGAGGGTGAAGTAGCAAAATAGGAAAAGAACAACCAAAGCCGTAAAATACAGCTGATCGAAAACTATATTCAAGGTATGAAGTTTTCATATTATAAGGACAAACATGAGACAGTTTCACAAACTCTCTACAATTAGCATATTGTTTCTTGTGTTGCCATAGGGATCTGTAGTCCAGCGTAGAAGGGAGAAATAGGTAAGATGGTAGAGGGAGTGTAGGTCCAGCACAAATAAAGAAAAGTTTCATGACTATTTCTGACCCCTCACCACAACTAAAATTAGAAAACTGGTAAATTATATTTAGAAAATATTCATAAACACAGACTCATATTTGGGCTTGTGTATACAGATTTGTAAATATGTGTGTGTGTGTAGAAAGAGACTATTGCTATGTCTGTCTATAAGCCTGTTCAGCTATATATTCCCTCTGTTACACAATAGCATGCAGTCACACTCCATTTTAGGTTAATTTGCTTATGTCTATAATTTGTGGGGAAAAAAAGGTGATTTAAGAATGAACCAAGACTGTAGTAACAATATAGTTTCAAAGATAAAAGAACAAATTTGATGTACTTAAAATCCAAAATCAGAATTGAGCAAGTAATTCAGTGTGGATACTGAAGTCATCCATGACTTCCAAGTGCCATGTTTTAGAGGTGGTTATAAATATTTGTCCTATTCACAAAAATAGAGAATATAAGATGAGAAGGATCAAGCTCCTATAGTGAAGGACTTGATTTTATTTATTTGTCTATTATAATTATATTAAGATCATATTTTGAGATGGGCAATGTGCTGAACACTGAATATAAAGACACAGTCCTTGCTCTCAACAGTTTACTGAACTGAGATCATGGAAATTAATGTAGAATAGATTGGCAAGAAAAAAAAGATTTGAGAACAAGTATAACCATGAGGTACTTTAATGACTTCAATCAGTGACACAAAACATTTTTCTTTGCAGAATGCTTCTGAGTTGTGCAGTTTAGATGGTACATTTCAACTAGTTACATAGAATTTACATTTATTGTACTATTTGTTTGGAGATTCTTCAAGACAGTTTCATGAGGCTAATTTCTATTAACTTGTAATACACAAGCTATTTTGTCTTGGCAGGGGCAGGTGACATGAACCTTAATAAACCTTTACTTCAGTAAATTATACCTGGTTCATCACTGAATTCAGTTAAGCTATACATTCCCTCTGCCTATGGTTTATATAGGTCACATTGCATATGTTGATTAAAGTTTGATGCTGTATCTGTGAAGGGGTTACAGCATTTCCATTGTGCCATGGCAGATCAGCTGAGGAATTCTGATTAAATGTCCTTAGACTATCTACATCTATTAATCCCCCCAATTTTAGGTTTAGTAAACACAATTTTATTTTTAATTTGTTTCAGAAAGAGGTTAACCTAGATTAAAAATATGCAAATTCTACTTGCTAAAAAGACATAATTCCCATTGCAAATTAATGAACTCTAATTCTGGATTACATTGTTGAGAACAGCTGACATGAGTGATTTGTTGAAGAGTTGATTAGCTTTGTTACACTGGTGAAATCAAGTTTCTGTTGTTTCATATATCAAGATACAGATTTGTGGTGAGTTTATGACACCACTCCATTGTAAAACCTATCTGGAAAGTCAGCAGGCTGTTCTTGATGAAGTCTGTGTTTCAGCTTTCAAACTGCATTTCTGAAGGTTAGGAAATGTACACATATTTACAACGTGCCATTGTTAATTCATTGCAGAATAATTCCCAGTGAATAGGCAAAAAGTATATCGTTCTGTTATTGGATGAATGGATGTCCCTCTTAAATTATAGCTTCAAGTTTCAGAGTTGCTCTAAATGACAACTTTATGAATTTAGGGAGGAAGAAAATGTGCGTAGCAGAATTGACTGTTTTTTCTTCTTCATTTTCTTCTGCAGCTTCTGAGTCTTGAACATACTTCTTACCATTCTGGGTACCAAGAATTGGGATTTACATGAAGTACTGGAATACAGGAGTACTTCATATTTCAGGAGATCTAGCTTAGGAATAAAATGAATATTTTTTGGCTGCCTATCAGTGATTATTATTATTTTTTATTTAAAAATGTACTTTAAAATATAAACTTTAGATAATACATTAGCCTCTTAAAATTAATTTCTCCTTTATATTAAATAAGTCAATTTAATTTCTGCTTGAACATGAGCTCGGATTCATGTCAATGTGAAATTATTGGCTGTATAAAAATTTCCATGGAGTTAGCTTACTTAGACAAATACATGACTGCTTAACCTTTATTAATAGTCCTGCTAGTATGAAACTCTAATAGCATCAAGAAGAAAAACTGATTTTTCAATATAAAGATAAGTTTATATTCTATATTTTTGAAATAATGTATTTAGATTTTTGTTTTAGAAGTTAGTAAATAGAGAAATTGTTATTTTATATTAAAATTATGAACAATTTATGGGGTAACATTTTATTAGTGGGTGAAAGGAAAATGAGGCTTAGATTCAGGGGCCCTAAAATTTATTTCTTAATGCCTACAAATAAAATCAATAAAGTTACAGTAGTAAAAAGGTTGTGAGACTTTTTTTTTTTCCAGGAGCAGAAACTTCTTCAATAGGATCCCCAGGAAACATAGTCTCACCGATTTTTAAGAAATCAAGTTATTATTAATTAAGGCTGCAAGATCACAAACATTTCAAGTATATAATTTAACTAGGAGAATTTCTATATGTGTGGGTGTGTATGCAATATTGTATATACACCACATATGCACAATATGATATATAATATTAATCTACAAAAAGAAGTTAAGAATAACATGGGACAAATAGCAATTCTGTAAAACTGTCCTGAGATGACACACTTTGTATTTCCCTTGGCTGTAATTCTGTGTAATTTAATATTTCTCTTCCCAAAGCCTATATCTTTATTCAAGTTACACCCCTATGAAACCTTTTTTTTTGTCCTTCAGTCCTCTTTGTTGCCCTCAGTAATGCCATGCAGTAGACCATACAACAAAGTTTTTCATCATGCAATACCTTGCCTTGCTCACTTTGCTTGGGTTATGTGTTTTTTTTTTTTTTTTTTCCAACTAGGTTGTAAACTCCTCCAGGATAAGGAGAAAATCATATATCTTTCTTATCCTCAGGGCCCATTAAAGTATTGAGCATATAGTAGGTACCCAGTAAATCCTGTTGATTATCAGTTTGAATATTAAAGATTCATCAGAAGTAATTGTTTCTTAAGCTAAAATATGACTGTCCTATAACTCAGAAAGATAATGTAAAGTTAGAAAGTAAAATATTAAAAGCAGTTGAACTCTGTGAATGGCGGATTTCTAAAACAACCCTTTAGCAGATGTTCGTGTATTAAAATAAGATATGCTAAGCAGGAATATAACTCTCGAAGAGCAGGGCAGGTGTTGAGATAAACCCCTGAGGGTTGACAATAAAAAGTAAAAAGCAAAACAAAGGAAACACAGCTAATAAGAAGGTAAAATAAATCTCTAGAGGATATATTCATTTTTACATTAACAGATTACATTTCCCAAAATAGTATGCTCAATAATCACTTTATCTGGAAAATAAGCAGGTGTGAAATTAAGCACCTTTTCATGTCCATATGATTTTATATTATTTATATTTGTCTACATGAACTGGACAATTTATTTAATTGATTTAAAACTTAAGATTTTATTATAGCCACCCTGGAGATATTATATTTCATTAATTAAGACTGTCATCATTCATACATTTATCCTATCAGTTACTAAATACTTTGGCTGTTTTTTTTATTTAATTGTCTCTACCTCAATCCATTCCTCTCTTCCCATGTCTTAACCATGGCCAAGACTTCTCTCCCAACCAGTTTGAATCACTGTGCTTTCTCCTCTCAGCCTCTGTTACATAATTTCTGCTACCTGAAGAATTGCCCAATTAGTCTTAAAGTTGTGTTTTAATTCTGTTAGCAATACCCCATATTTTTCCTGTACATACACATATATCAAACTTACATTGATTGTTTCTCACCTATTGCATAAAATCTTAGAACTTTGCCTTTGCCTGAAAATATCTGAATATCTGAATAGTACTACTAGACTACTTCCAACTTTATTGTTTGGTGACCCAATGCAATACTTTGTAAACAGGTCATACTTCACTTCATGTCTATAAAGTGAGTTCCATTTAATGGTATGCATCCTGATAGATTTAAGTGGAAAGTCTAGTGATAATAAAAATTTAGTTTTAAATGCATTAGAAATAAGATGGATGAATAATGAAATGATTAGACGTATGATGACACAAGCTTACTAAATTGTTTGTAGTAGAATTTAGGTGGTGGGTACACGGAAATCCACTCTAAATTTTGTTTATATTTGCTTCAGGTTTATGTGTTAATATGGTTTCTAGAAGAGACCAAAAATAAATCCAAAGCCACACTTGTAGAGGTAAGAGAGTATTAAATCCTGGAGCCTCTCTTGAAAGAATCTGCTGAACCTGGAGGCTTGAAGCTTTTATTTTACAAACAAGATGAGCCAGGAGAAAAATCCTTAAACTTATACAACATGGGCAGAGGGGAAACTCATGCAGAGGTAAATAAATATCTTGCATAGAATGTTGCTGAGCTTTATAACCTCTGAGTAGGCCAGAAGGTCTCAATTCCAGAAATAGTTTTAAAGTCATGTAAAAAGATAATGTTTCCAGTGACCTGGAAAATCAAATGAAACTACTGTCTGGTTGAAATAACATCATCCTAGGACTCAAACTGTTTTTTTAAATTGAAAGAAAAAAAAAAAGACAAGTTGAAAAAGCAACCAGGTAAGCAAGGATTTAAAAAATTCATGATTTCTATTCTAGCTAGGATATATAAAGTTGAAAGAGTATATCCTCATCCTAACTACGAGAAAAGATTGAGAATTTACAAAATTATAACTGCTCTTTAATCTAGCATAGAGGAGGTCACAGGGCAAGCAACTAGACTGAAATCTAATAGGAGATGATCAATGAATAATGGCTCACCTGTGACAGAGTTCAAAAAAATAAGAAATAAACAAACAAAAAACCGAAACCAGACACTAATCACCATACAAGTTAATAACAAAGTTCAGCTAAAATTTTTAAAGACCAAATGTGGTATAGAATGAGAATACAGAATTCCTTAGCATTAAAGACACAGGATAAACAACTACTTACAGGCTTTTCTTTATGGCTGTCCAGGTGCTCACAAGAACAACAATGTGAAGCAGCACAATGATATTGGATGATAAATTGTTTAAATTAAAGGTGTTTATTTTAAGTTCTCAGATAACAATTTATCATTTAAAGGTGCAAATAAGTCAATATTTAAAAGAAATAGGCTAAAATATTTAAAATTCTACAATCAAGCAGAAAAGAGGAAAAAAGGATTAAGTCTTAGATGGAACAGATCAAAATGATTGGCAAGATGGTAGGTTTTTTTCCTTCCATATAGTTAATTACATGTAAATTGTTTTAAAACACCAGATATAACAACAGAATAGCTAATCCAATAAAAAAGTGTGTTCAACTCTATACTGTTTGTAAGAAGCTAACTTTGAAGACATTTTGAAGGATAGAAAAAGATGCATTATGCAAACAGTATTTAAAATAATTCATATTTAGCTCTATTAGTGTTTACAAAGCACACTGCAGAAAAATATTAACAAGAATAATACATAATGATAAAGAGATAAATTTACAAAGAATTGATAAGACTTCTAAATGTTATAAAAAGTAGTACAATTTGAATTGAATGAAGCTTAATATCCACAACTGACACAATACTTAAATACAATTTACAGTATGAAATGCTTACATTAGACAAAAATAAAGGTCTAAAATTAATTATCTAGCTTCTATCTTAGGAAAACACATGAAAAAGAGACATAAACCCAAACAACACAAGGATAGAAATATAGGAGTAAAAATCAGTGGAGTTAAAAATGAAAATAAAAATCAATAAAAGTAAAAGCTTGTTTTTTGACAAGATCAATAAAATTATTAAATTTCTAGTCATTCTGAACAAGAAAACACAGAGAAAATACACATTGCCAAAACAGGAATATAAAAGAGAATACCACTAAATATTCTATGGAGAATAAAAGTAAAAGGAATGTTTATTGCAAACAACTTCATGGTCATAAATTCAATAATTTAGGTGAAATGGACACATTTCTTGAGAGACACCAAAGATACCAAAACTTACTCAAATAAAATAGCTAAGCTGAATAGTTCTATCCTTATTAATTATTAAATAATTTGTATTCATAGTCAAAATATATATATTCAAACAAAACACTTTAACCAGATATCTTCACATGTAAATGCTATGAAACATTAAGGGAAAACGTAATACAAATGTTCCCTAGAAAGTAGAGAAGGCTGGGCATGGTTGTCTTGCACCTGTAATTCCAGCACTTTGGGAGGCCGAGGCAGGCGGATCGTCTGAGGTTAGGAGTTTGAGACCAACCTGGTCAAAATGGTGAAACCTGTCTCTACTAAAAATATGAATATTAGCCAGGTGGGGGCGTGGTGTTGGGTGCCTGTAATCCTAGCTACTCAGGAGGCTGAAGTAGGAGAATCACTTGAACCTAGGAGGCAGAGGTTGCAGTGAGCACGACAACGGCACTCCTGCCTGGGCTACAGAGAGAGACTTTGTCTCAAAAAAAAAGAAGAAGAAAAAGGAGGTTGGGCACAGTGGCTCAGGCCTGTAATCCCAGCATTTTGGGAGTCTGAGATGGGTGGATCACCTGAGGTTAGGAGTTCGAGACCAGCTGGGCCAAAATGGAGAAAACCCATCTCTACTAAAAATACAAAAATCAGCCAGGCATGGTGGTGCACCCCTGTAGTCCCAGCTACTTGGGAAGCAAAGACAGGAGAATCACTTGAACCCTCTGGGAAGTCAGGGTTGCAGTGAGCTGAGATTGTGCCACTGCACTCCAGCCTGGGTGACAGAGTGAGACTCCCTCTAAAAAAAGAAAACAGTAGAGAAGTGAGTACTTTCTAATCATTTTACAGGGCTAGCTTTACCCTGATATCAAAACAGCAAGTGATATTACAAGAAAAAGAAAAAGCAGAAAAGAATACTCCCTATAAGCAGAGAGTCAAAACCAATCCCCAAATAGCGAATTTAATCTGGCAATATATGTTTATAAACATATATTATGAACAGTGGTACTTATCCTAGAATTATGAGCCTTCTTCAATATTTGACAATCAGTGTAATTCACCATATTAATAAACTGAAGAAGAAAAATAAGATATTGCCAGAAAATTCACAGAAAAAACATTATAATTTCATTATTAAAATAGTTATACAAAACTGGGATTAGAAGCATTTTCAAACCTATAAAGAGAAAGTATAGAAAGCCTATAGCTAAAAACATAATGTGGAAAATATGGTTTTCTACAATGTCTATTCTCACCACTTCTCTTGAACATCATACTAGAGGTATTGCCAAGTGAAAGAAAAAGACGGAAATGGAAGGCATACATATTGGAAAGCAAGAAGTAAACCTGGCTTTCTTCAAGATGACATTATTGTCTATCTAAAAATTCTAAAGAATCTACACTAAAAGCTGCTAAAAGTAATAATGGAATTTAGCGAGGTATAGAATGCACAGTCAATTGTTTTTCATGAATAGGAATGAACAACTGGAAATTGAAATGTAAAAGCAAATCTTTTATAGTAGCATAAAGAATTAGAAAATACTCAGAAATCTAACAAAATATGTGCATTATCTTTATGCTGAAAACTAAGATACTGATGAAAGGAATAAAAATCTCAATAAATTGAGAAATATAATGTATTCTCAATTCTAAACACAAAATATTTTAAATGTTGCCCAATATCCCTTAATTAATATTCAGAATCAATATCATTTCAATCAATATCTAAGGTTTTCATTCAAATTGCCAAGCTAGGTCTAAAATTTATATAAAAATTCAAAGCAACTAGAAAAGTAAAAACTCTAGAAAAAAGAACAAATTTAAAAGCCTCACATTATTTGAATTCAGAATTTATTATAAGGGTACAAGGTTTAAGACTTTGTGTTATTAGTGAAAATTGGAAAAAGTATATTCATGAAACAGAATAATGTATTAGAACTACACCCACACTTCATGGTCCATTTATTTTGGAAAGGTGCAAAGCCCAGTCAACGGAGAAAGCAATCTTTTCGACAAGTGCTATAACAATTGTACAACCGTATACACTCAAAAGACGCTAATCCAAGAAATTTCCCTACCTAAAGAAAAAAGAGCTCTCCAAATCAATCATGGACTTCATTATAACCTAAAAGTGTAAAACTTGTGGAAGATAACACAGACACACATATTTGTGTTTTGGGTCAAAGATTTCTTCATTATATCATGAAATACATGATCTATTACAAGTATTAAATTATACTTTAACAAAATTTAAAACTTCCACTATTTGAAAAATGAAAAGATAATGAAAGGGAAGCAAGATAAGCCACAGACTGAGAAAATTATTTGCAATAATTTTATAATACATATATATGATAAAGAAGTTTATCAAGAATATATAAAAATAAGCCTTGAATATATTTAAAATTTCCCAAAATGCAATAATAAGAAAATAAGACATTTAAGTAAAAAAGGACAAAGGATTTGAACATACGGTTTACTAAATAAATCATATGGATTAGAATAAACATATGGGGGAAAAACTGAATGTAATAGTGATTAGGGGAATGTAAATTAAACCACCATAGACAGCACTACACATGACTAGCCTGGCTAAAACAGCCAAATGACCATACAAGGTGTTGTTGAAGATGCTGAGCTACTCACATTCTCATTTTTTTCTTTTTTGTTTTTGTTTTTGTTTGAAACCGAGTCTTGCTCTTGTTGCCCAGGCTGGAGTGCATGGCACGATCTTGGCTCACCGCAACCCCTGCCTCCTGGGTTCAAGCGATTCTCCTGCTGCAGCCTCCTGAGTAGCTGGGATGACAGGAGCCAGCAAAGACGCCCGGCTAATTTTGTGTTTTTATTGCAAACGGTGTTTCCTCCATTTTGGTCAGGCTGGTCTCGAACTCCCAACCTCAGGTGATCTGCCTGCCTCGGCCTCCCAGAGTGCTGGGATTACAGGTGTGAGCCACTGTGCTCGGTGGCAACTCACATTCTATAATGTTGTGATAGGAATATGACAATGGCACAGCCTATTGAAAAACATCTTGGCATTTTCTTTTAAAGTTAAACATAGATGTAGCATGATGACTAGTCATCCCACTTCTAAGTATTTATTTAAAAGATATAAAAATTTAAATATACACAAAAATTCATGCAATATTTTTGCATGTCTTGTTGATAGTTGTCAAAATTAGAAAAAAACCAAGTTGGAGATATAAAAGATTTAGATCCTTTTTAGATAACGACTCATGGAACAGTAACATTACCTAATTATCCAGGAATCAGACAGATCACAGTAAATTTTAGAGAATGTATATAAAACAGACTATAAATACAATGTTAAAATTACAATGTTAGTGGGAGCTAAACATTGAGCATACATGGAAATAAAAACAACTGACACTGTGGACTGCTAGAGGAGGGAGGGAGGGGGGTGAAGCCTGAAAAACTACCTACCAGGTGCTATGCTCACTACCTGGGTGGCAGGATCTATACCCCAAACCTCAGTATCATACAATATTCTTATTTAACAAACTGGCACATGTACCCATAGTATCTAAAATAGAAGTTGAAACTTTAAATAACAAAACTACAAGATTGAAATTAACAACAAAATACCAATAACACCTATAGGTTTAGATGTTAAAAAAATCCTCATAATTAAGTTAGAAAAGAAATTACAATAGAAAAAGTATTAATTTAAAAATTGGATATATAAATATATATTCCATATGTAGATATACTTTTGTGCAAGATGCATTTCCTGGACATTCCCTGCTGTCTTTTATATGTTTTTCAAGAAAGGATTGCTTATAGTTGTTCCTTGGAATCTACAGGGAATTGGTTCCAAGATCTTATGTGGATACCAAAATCTGAGGATGCTCAAGTTCTTTACATAAAGTGGTATAGTATTTGCATATAAGCTGTGCACATTTTTCCATATACTTTAAATCATATCTAGATTACTTATAAGACCCAAACACAATGGAAGTGTTATATAAGTAATTATACTGTATTTCTAAATTTGTGTTTTTTTTTTTTTTTTTTTTTTTAAATTTTTATTGCATTATAGGTTTTGGGGTACATGTGCAGAACGTGCAAGATAGTTGCATAGGTATACACATGGCAGCGTGTTCTGCTGCCTTCCTCCCCTTCACCCACACTTGGTATTCATCCCCAGGCTATCCCCCCAGGCCCCCCCGCTGTCCTTCCCCCATTTCCCCCAACAGTCCCCAGTGTATAGTAGACCGCCTCTCTGTGTCCATGTGTTCTCATTTTTCTCACCCACCTATGAGTGAGTATATGCAGTATTTCTTTTTCTGTTCTTGTGTCAGTTTGCTGAGAATGATGTTCTCCAGATTCATCCATGTCCTTACAAAGGACACAAACTCATCATTTTTGATTGCTGCATAATATTCCATGGTGTATATGTGCCACATTTTCCCAGTCCAGTCTATCATCGATGGGCATTTGGGTTGGTTCCAGGTCTTTGCTATTGTAAACAGTGCTGCAATGAACATTCGTGTGCATGTGTCCTTATAGTAGAACGATTTATAGTCTTTTGTTATTTTTATTGTTTCTTTTTGAATATTTTCAGTCAGCAGTTGGTTGAATCCATGGTTGTGGAACTCATGGATACAGAGGGCAGACTGTACTTCAGAAACCACAGGAAAATTAATAATTGACATAACCACTAAATTGATAATTGTATGAGTGCTTTCATATTCATTTTCTATAGCTTTCATATTCATTTTCTATATTTTATTTAGTAGATATCTGTTTCTTGATAATTAGAATAGAGGTTTTGAAAATACAGATCTGAATATATATTCTACACATACTCATGTACACCATATCTACATATATAAATACATATAGATGATGTCATTAGCTGGATATTATTAATATATTATACAACTCTTAAGTTTTTAGTAAATTAATAGAGTTGCAAATAATCATTGTGACTCAATTTTTAAAAATCCTTTTTATTACTCCAGATTCCTCATTACCATTTGCAGTCAATCACTATTTCCACTTCCAGACAACTACTGATTTACATTTTGCCTCTATAGATTTGTCTTTTCTGAACATTTCATACACGTGAATTCTTACAGTATGTGGCATTTTGCTTACCACTTAGCTTCATTTGTTTAAATCAGTGTTTTTGAGATTCATTAATGTAGCATGTAATAACAAGTGTTGGCAAGGATAGAGAAACAGGTACCTTCAAACATTGCTGGTGGGAACATAAAATGGTGAAACCATTTTGCATAAACATATTTTGACAGTTTCTTAAACCTTAAATACATACAATTCCCATATAAACCAGCAATTTTACTCCTATGTATCTACTGAAGAGAGATGAAAACATATGTCCACACAAAATAATTGTACTTGAATATTCATAACAGCATTATTCATAATAGCCAAAGAGTGGAAACAATCCAGATGTCCCTCAACTGGTGAATGGATAAACAAAATGTGGTATGTCATAAGATTTGTAAAATGATTATACTACTCAGCAATAAAATCGATATATATTTCAAAGCTGTTACTGCTATCAGATTCTTAAACTTGATAGACGGATGCATAATTTTTTTTTAATTTCATTGATTCTTATTCTGTAATGGCAAGCATTCATACCTATAAATAACATACTTTTTAATTTTATGGCTCCATAAGTCTATTTATAAGGTTTTGTTAATTAAAGAAAGGGAAACTATAAGTTTAAATTTATCCTTTATTTTTGCAGTAAGAAAGAATGTGTTGGAGAAGCATTTAGGCATCTATGTGAAAGTAAAATCCAAAGCTTGAAACTTCTTTCATTTGAGAGATATCATAATAGAAATTATAATTAGTGGAAAAGTTTACTGCTCATTGTTTTGTACATAATGATTCCAATTAACTGTTTTTTTTTAGAGGAGAGCTTCTTTTACCTGGCTACATATCACAATGTCCTGAGGTATTTGTATAAAGCATAATTTCCCAGGCTTTCCTCCCCAGAGATTCCGATGAGTGAGTCGGGCATGGATTCCAGCAAACCATGATGTTAATAATCACCACAGATGATTCTAATTTAGCCAGCCTGTGGCATGTGGGAGTTCTAAATGAAAAAACATCAGATACTTGCTTCCAATGAGGACTAACATCATGCAGAATTCTAACCACAAGACTCAGTAAAATGCTGTTTAAAATATTTCAGATAGAGTATGAAGTAAAGCTGATTACCTCCAAAGACTTGCTAATTATTTTTAAGCATTATATACAGCATATACTGGTAGAAGAAAAAGAACTGCATAGCAATTCAGGTTTATGAATTTTCTGCACAATGAGAGCTAATTATAGTCTTCCTGTTTCTGAAAGAAGCACACTTACAAAGATTCAGTTTGAAAAAATGTTCTCTAATCAATGCAATCAGTCAAGTCAACAGATAATAATTGAATACTTTTTTACACAGGATATGGTTAAAAATTTGATCAGAATATTTTTCTAGATTTTTAGAAAGTATATAATCTCTTTGTATCATTGTGGCATATAGCCAAATAAATATAGTAACTAATGAAATTTAAGTTCAGCTATGATTTTAAATAATGAACATTTAGTCCTTAGTATGACTTAGTGATATATGGTACTTCAACACTACATGTGTTATAAGTTTAACTTAAAAAAATAGGAAGTTGGAAAAAATTTTATTGTCATTATATAGACAAAGAAAACAAAGATCCCCAGACAGTAAGTGATGGAGGAAGGTAGGGCAACGGTTTCTCTAGGTTCAATGGTTGAAAGACCTCTCCTATATAAAGAGATATTTCAAATTTTAAGGAAAATATACATTGGACTGAGTTGATCTTCCTTTGAAGAGGCAGGAAATAATGGGGAAAAAAGAAAGACTTCCTAAAGCCAGAGCAGATGTACTTGAAATTTGCACAATTAGAAACAGTAGAGGACATTCAAGCAAATGGTTGTCCTTCCATAGGATGGAAACATCCCTAAATAGAAAGCGTAGAACTTCTATTTTATCAGTTGGCTTTCCAATTCATAATCAAAACCAGTGCAAAATGAATGGAAACTTTGTTTACATGGGGCTCCAGCAAGGGACTGGGAAAAGAGCTGAGGAAAGATGCCAAGATAAGAACACATTGGAGGTGTCTGAGTAACATTGATGTGTTAGTTGACAGAGAGTTTAGAATAGGTTGAGGAGAGAAGGAAATCAAGTGTCTGCAAGGGCTTAGTTAAATCTTCAATGCCGGGATGAGGAATTTGAAATTCATCTTGTGTGAATTTGGAAGCCATTTGTAATTTCACTTGGAGAACAATATGATAGACTTAACAAATAATTACTGAACTACCATTTCATACAAGGCTCCATGATAGGTACTGGGAGCATGATGATGAAAAGACAGACAGACACAGTCATTTTTCTCATGGAGTTGGGATTATACCTGTGGTAGGATTCCACGTATGTTTGTATGCCATTGTAGGGGCCAGCATAATTTTAATTCTCATGTTAATAAGCTCTTTTTGCTTCCCTGTGGAACTGCCACTATTCTATCAAGTTGTTGGGTTAAGAAAACAAAAGAATAACTAAAAAACAGAATGAATATGAATTATAATTGTCATGAAGGAAACAAATAGGGTGTTAAAAGAGAAAACAACTTGGAGCAGAAGAAGAAACGGTGCATATATTTAAGATAGGGAGGATATGGAAGGCCTGACTCAGGAGGTAACATATAAGGTGAAATGTAGAGAATAAGAATACACTAGCCACACAGGTTGAAAGAGATGTGGTGTCCGTAGAGTGTCTAGGGAGATGGAAAGCTGTGCAAAGGCTGTAATGAAGGAAAGTCATTTAAAAAGTTGACAATACTGTATAACTGGAGCTTAATGAAGGAGAGAAGGAGTGATTCAAAAATGAATGTAAAAGAATCAGCAAGGGCCAGCTCATGTTAGGCTTATGGTCACAGTAGTATTCCCAGTGTGTTTGTATACCCTTAAAGAGGTTTAAGCAAGGGGCAGGCAAGATTTCAGTTCCCATGTTTATAAGATCCTTTGCTTCTCTGTGGAGAATGGCTCAAACTGTGGCAAGAGTAGAAGAAATGAATGAAGTCTATTTCAGGCTGAGGGCGATAGTGACTTAGTTCACTATCTGTTCGTAATGCAGGGCTCGAAATACATTTTCCAAAACAACTGTATCTATTAGAAACAGGAAGAATGCTCCTTACCAATCAACCAAAGTCTCCATTTAAATGTCTGCTCTTACAGATATGTGACCTAACATACATGTACTAAAGAACAGGTAAAAAAATTTTATTCACTTATGTAATTTCATGTGTTAGCCTGCTAAGTATGTTAAGGGCTCTGTAATTTAGACTGGTTGAGTATAAGTTGTGTTTCTCCATTTAGCAGTCTTAGGCAAATTACCTGGACTATGTAGCTTTTAGCATCTTCAAAATAGGGTAATAATATAATCTATATGACAGATCTTTTATGAGGATTGAATGGAATAATATATATATTTTAGAAAGTGCTGACTCTTAGTAAGAGATTAGTAAATGTTAGCCAAGGCCCAATGCTATATGTTGATAATTGGAAAATAAAATAAAACATGAACAAATGCTATTTATTTTATGAATAAAATAATAATATATGCTTTCTTTCTGACATTATCAGGATACTTAATAAATAATTTTCATTTACCAAAGTATATGTCATGGATATATGGATAAGAACCCCAACTGGCTCTCTTATTCCACCCTGGAGAATTTCCAGGCTGATTATCTGCATCTCATATGAAAAGAAACAGGAAAATATTCTTCAAACCCAAACCTTTTATATTTTTCTAAGATACCATCTCCATTGTTAAGATTTGAGAGTTTGTTTAATCATATTTTTCTTGCCCTGATAAGATACTTACTTGTTTTACTTCTAGAAAAGCTGGAAAAAAAGAACACATACTACCTGTAAGTAAAACAGTGGTACAGATGGGGAAAACGTCTTTGCCCTAGATTTACAGTAACATTTCCTATTCTCATTATAGATTGAACTCTCCTCCTTCCATAGGATGGAACCATCACTAAATAGAAAGGACAAGACTTCCATTTTATTTTATGAGTTGTCTTTCCAACTTATAATCAAACGACTGCAAATGAATGGAAACCTTGTTAAATGGGGCTCCAGGAAGGGACTAGAAACTGAGCTGTATCAAATAGAGTTGTTATTAAGATCAGTCAGAAGTAACAAATTGCAGGAATCAGTATTGGAAGAATAATAACTGGTGTCCATAGCTCCTGTAATATAGCAAAATGACAGACTTGAAGACTCTTCATGGGTTGAGGAAAAGAACTGTTTAACATAAGGTCTAGGGCTTTGACCTCACCATGGGAAGGTAGGGAGGAAGGAAGGAAATCTTGAGTTTACTCTTCTTGTGCTTGTTAAATGTCTTAGGGACAAGTCAGCTGGTTGAAAATTGTAGGATTCAGTTTAAATTTAATTCCTCCCTTTTCCTTGTTAACACTGCTATCTATTCATTTTTCTCTTAGAATTTGTTTCTCTCAAAACTAGAGTTGTTCATATTCTCCTTCACTGTGACTTTCTTTGACTTCCCTCATCTAAAAAAAAAAAAGAAAAGAAAAGAAAAAGAAAAAGCCCAGTTCAAAAGTTCATTCCTTCATTTTTTCATTAAAAATAAATGTTTTTTGATTGCCTGATATATGACTGACACTGTTCTATATTCTAGTGATATGACACTGTGCAATAAACAGTCTTACCCCAATCAAAATTATATTTGAGGAAAGGAAACAGAATTAACCGGACAAATATTTTAAATATAAGACATGACAGATAACACCTAAAAAAAAAAAACAAACAAGAGCAAGGGTACACAAAGTTTGTATGTGATTAATAGTGGTTTCCAATTTAGATGTCATTGAGAAGAAGATATCCAAGTGAAAACTTCAAAGAAGGGAGAAAGAGGAACCATCTAGGCAGAGGAAATAGTGGATGCAAAGACTCTTCAGAGGAAATGTGGCTGGTGTGTCCAACAAGTGTGGCTGGTTATTGTAGTCCATTCAGGCTGCTATAACAAAATATCATAGACTGGATGGCTTATAAACAATGTACACTTATTCCTCACAGTTCTGGAGGCTGAGAAGTCCAAGCACAAGATGCAGGCGGATTCAGTGTTTGGTGAGGGCCTGCTTCCTGGTTCATAGATGGTGCCCTCTCACTGTGTTCTGACATGACGAAAGGGGCCTCTTTCATAAAAGCAGTATTCCATTCAGGATGGTTCTGCCCTCGTAGTCTCCCAAAAGGTCCTACCTCATAATACCACCACCTTGAGGGTTAATATTTTGACATATGAATTTTGGGGAGCATAAATATTTAGTCTGTTACTCTGGAACAGAGTAAAAGAAGAAGTTTTAGGAGAAATGACAGAGTGATAATGACAAGAAGGAGGGCACATCTCATAATACATTGTAGACTGCTGTAAACATTTTGGCTTTGACTTGAAAACCCTTTGAAAGCATTATTCCTGATTCCTACAGGGAAAGAAATGAACAAAGCAAAACAGTGAGAACAGCAAATTATTTAAAATCATTCCTAAATCATTATGTCTACCTCCTGACTCCTAAAATGTCTCCTCTTGCCCTCTCCTTTTCTATTTGTTGTATATGTATGCAGTTGGAACAATCAATACATTTGAGTTCATGTCCATTTAGGCATTCATGACTCAAATACAAAATTTATATTGCTGAAGCCCTTTGGATTAAGTGATTTCAGTGTGCGTTCCTTTGAAAAGGCTTTCCCTTATGGCATTTATTTTATCTTGTGGGATGGAAGCTGAAGCTTGAACTTCTTTGTTGATTCCAACTCAGTTTGTAACCTCCTTCTACTGCCAGACCTCTAGCTGTGTTAGATAGTAAATAGATTCAGTTGATATTTTCTTCCAGGTAGTGTGTATTCTGATTAGTATACTTCAAGTGGTGATTACATATTGATCTTCTGTCTGAAATTTTTTAATAGGCATAAGCTCTTTGCCAAGGCATAATCTTTTCACAAGACCTTCATGCTAATTAAGGGCAGCCCAGGTTTAAATGCCATATCCCTGTGAACTCTACCTAGCATGGGGATCAAATGCAGCAAAGCAGCTGCTCACAACAGCAGCATTTCCAGCAATTTATAAGAGCCTTAATTCATGGAATTTTATTTTAAAAATTGCATTGTGTGTGGAGACTGTAAAGTCTGTTTCCAATATCCCAGTGGAAACATATAGTCACTGAGGTCTGAAATACCTTATTCTCAAAGAATCATAAAATGCCAATAGCACAGGGACTGCGTGAAACAACACAGAGGACAGTTTCTGATACAGTGAAAGTCATAGTATTGACTTCAACAGAAAGTCTGAAAAAGAACAGCAATTTTATGTTCTAGTTTCTAGAACACCTAACTTGATGAGAAATCTAAGGTAGTATAATCACAATTAAAATATAGATAATAATATTTTCCAGAAGGAAATATACATTCAAAAGAGCTTCATTTTGTGATGTACATTATAACTTGGGAAAACTAAACCATGTTTTATACTGAAGTCACTAAATAGGCATTTTATATTAATGCAGTGCTTTTGGGAGAAGGTGGGGTATAGTAAAAGAACTGTCATTCTTCCATTAGTTTATTCTTAATCATATGTACATCAGGATGATATTTAACTGGAAGAAAATGAAATTCTGTAACTGAAGATAAAATCATATAGAATAGCATTGTGTGGGTCCAGAACTCTCTAATTTATAAACTCTTTAAGACTGTGCCACGCTTTTTAAAAATAGGAAAATACCAGTAAATACATGAAAAGATTGTTGAAAGGATGAATTAAGCTAATGTATTTATGGCATCTATAAACATATCTAGTTAATATGTTAAAGTCTCTATAGATATTAATATTTATTACAATTATAGTGTTCATTTTGTAGTCATTATTGACTTTCTAATATTTATTGGCTCAGAGAAAGATTATCTATAAACCTTCATTGGCAGGTAATATATTATCATGCCTAATTAAGTGGCTTCCACACCTGGATCCAAATTAGAACCATTTGGGGAGACTTAAACACACTCATGCCTGGTCACATTTCAGATAATATGAAATAGAATCCTGAGGGTCTGCATTTTTAAAGAGATCCCCAGTTAATTTTAAGGTAGTGGGGCTTGAAAATCATTAATCTAACCTATATCATTCTTACTTTTGATTAGGCCCATTTTTCCCCCAGTTCTGTCATCAGTGAATGTAGTGAATAGCTAATCAACTTTTGTCAAATGTTAAAGTCCACTAGAGTAGATTTTAATAATCTCTCAATTGCCCACGTATTCCTAATTCATTTCATTGTAAAATCCGAGACCAGAAAGAATGATGAGAGAATTTTTCAAATGTTTTCTTTTGACAAATGAGGACAGTGAGACTGGGAGATATGAGATGACTTGACTCTGGCCTCTGGTGAGGTGGTGACATTCTTGTAAACTCGAGAATACGTGCTCCGGTCTTCACTGTCCACTGTTCTGTGCACTGTGCTGCATAACTTGAATTTGTTTATCATTTTCTAGGTCTTCTTTATTCTAGTCATTTTCAAAATTCAGCATCTGTGCCAAGCTGCAGATGAATAGTACAGATAGAGAATTACCATGCCATTTCTCTAATCTATGCAGTATATTTCCTTTCTTATCATTCTTGCTGATTCAGACTACAATCTGGAGTGATCACTAAATTTTTCTTTGCTAGGTTAGCATTTTTACCGTTCAGAGAGAACTTACTGTGTACTCTGTGGGCGTAGTAAGTATATAGTTTCTCCTTCTTTCCACTTTAAACAATATTATATTTCACATTTTGCCTTGCTATTTTTACACATTTCTTTATACTTGTGACCTCAAATGTCATCTGACATATAATCAATAATTTTATATTTCTTATTATAAAAAATAAAAGTCAATTTATATTTTCTGATGTCCAATTTCATGCATTAAGATCACCTGAAATGTATGAAGTTTTCACTTCTTATTCAAATCACTGGTGTCTTTGCAAATGGATTTTGCTAAAATTCTTTACCCATCATAAACTCTGACATGCACAAGATATTTAACTTACTTTATAATTCAAATTCCCTACATTTCTTTATTCAAATTAATTTTATATTGTTTCTCACCATATTTTTATAATTTTGGTAATACTATATAAGCTCCATCTAGTGATCAAAGTAGTACCTAAAAATTCTGTTTATTAAATCAAAGAAACCCGGTTACCTTATCCTGGCAGAGCTACTTCTACATCTATTTCAATGAAATTAATTAAAATACTCATAACTTTTTTATTGAAATATTTTTAAAACTTATATTTAAGCCAAAGGAGACTAGCATATTAACATAATAAAATTGAATTTAAGAGCCAACACATATTTGTGGTGAAAACAATGCTATTAACTAAATGACAGATAATATTTAAAAATATTATTTACTTTTGTTTTACTATTTCTGCTTTTCAGACCAGACTTTTTTTGAAAAAGTGGGGCATTTTTCACTTTATTCAGAAAAGTGAATGTCAGGCTTAATAGCAGACTCCACTACGAATCTCCAGCTTAGGCTGTGTCCTAAAGTTTTATGTTAAAATCTCTTCTGCATGCATTAAAAAGTAACTTTATAAATATTGAGAGAAAATAGGTTTTGCTAATTAAAGCACAAGTAAATATATGAGTGTGTTAAAGAAATATCATTAGCATAAAAATCTTTTTGACTCAGAGGAAGAATTGCATGGATTTTATTTCTTTAACTTTCTATTATTTGATAAAACATAGAATATACTCTGAGAAATATATTCCATATACTTTTAATTCCCATCTTTAGCTTCTGTTTTCAACTTTTTCTAATTGTAAGAATCATTTGTGTATTCTTAAGACAACTTCTTTGTAGGCTATTTGTGTTGCAAATATTTCATCCTATGGATTGTCTTTTAATTCTTTTGATGAACAGAGGTTGTTAGTCTTAATATAGTCAAATATATCCAGGATTAGCACTTTTTGTGTCCTGTCTTATAAACCTTTGCCTCCTTTTAGGTTATGAAGATATGTGCTTATGTTTTCTTCTAAAAGTTTTATTGTTTTACCTTTAATATTTACATATCCTATCCATCTGGACTTAATTTCTATTATGTTGTGAAGTGGAAGTCAGGGTCTAGTTTCTGCATATAGTTATCCAATTAACAGCAAATATTTATCGGGAAATCCTTCCATTCTTCACTGCACGGCATTGTAATCTTTCTCATAAATCCAGATAATATATATGAATGGATTTTTTTCTGGGCTTTCTATTCTATTTCATTGGCCTCTTTGCCTGCTCTTGCACTGATGCCACACTGGATTCATTAACTTCGTGGTTGTATAATCGGCCTTGATATTTGGTGGTTTAAGTCCTCCAGCTTTGTTTTCTTCTTCAAGATTAACTTGTCTATTCTTGGACCTTCGTAGTTTTATATAATTTATAGTATTAGTTCATCATTTTTTGCAAAAATATCTGCTGGAGTTTTTTTTTTAATGCAATTGTATTGATTCAAGAGATTAATTTGCTTATAATTTACATACTTAATATTAAGTCTTCCAATCCAGGAATATGACATCTCTCTCCAATTATTTATTTAGCTGCCAGTCCCATCAGGTAGGAAGATTGCTGTAATGCAGCCAGCTTTCTTGCTCAAGGGCATGGTACCCTGTGCAAGATAGGTACACATCTAATATATGAAGAATGAGAGTATAAAGGCCTAGCCATATCATTCAACTCTGGGATCACATCAGTTTCCCCAAGGCATTAGCCAAGACTGTTACTGCATCTACATTAAAGCTCAACTTCCTCTTTTATCTAATTTTGTTTCTTTCCATCTTCCCCTTTCTTTTGTATGTTGTTGTGAAACATTATGTTATATGGAGTTTTCGCAGACATTTTGTGATTGTAGAGAGGAAACAGAGAGGAAGAGAAGGCATAGGGGAGGGACACACAGAGAGACAGAGAGGGAGGGAGATCTGCATAGAAGCCAACACAAAGTTCTCCAGAAGGGCTGGTAGGTAAGATTCACTAATAAACCTCTCCATTTAAGCCACTTTAGTTATTCTTTTACCTGCAATGAACAAATGTCTAACAGAAATGACTTCTGAATCAGTTTCATTTTTAACTTTATGTTTGGATAGCAAGAAACTTTCAGAATTCTTACTGAGATCTAGACTCACTCTGTATATCATATTTTCTGTTCATTCTGTTGAGTTTGCTTTTAAAGAAAATTGGAATCGTGTGGCTTGTTTTTTAAATTGAATTAGTGACTATGATTACATATCTAAGATTTTTCAGCTCTTATTTTTGTATAATTTTAATAAGTCAATTAACAGAGGTTTTTCTAAGCAAATATTACCATATTTATTGTTTTATTTTCAATAAAAGAAAGTGTTTGGGATCAAAATTCACATACGAATTTAACAGAGCATACTCCTCCCTTCTGAACTAGAGCAGACACAAAACATTTGCCCAGGTTTGAGGATGCATGAGCATAACAATTCAAGTTTTGCTTGTGTCATTTTATTACTCTGCAATCAGTGCAAAGAATATCCATGAAGTCAATATTTCAAGAGGAGACTCTCTTTTGTTTTCTTGGTGCTTTAGGGAAGCAAACCCTAAATCAGTGGCTTCCACAGAGAAGAATGTCTTTTAGGTTAAAATATTACAGCAGTAGGTCATCATATATATTTACAATTTTAGATTTGTTAATAGGGAGGGGAATGGAAAGGAGGGAAGACCATGGTATTCAGGAGTCTAGTGTTTTACGGAATACAAATTTCTTTTCTGCATCTTACAGGAATACTTCTGCATTTTATTTTTTATTGTTTCATCACTGAGCCACTCAATGTTTACTGACTTTAATGTCTTAGAATCTGCCCAACATGATTAGTATTTCTTTCTGTTAGGGATGAGGGGGCTAAGGAGAACAAAAAGTAACATCTGTTTCCTAAATTTGATGTGGTCGCAAATGTAAGTAATTTTGCAAGCAGTAGGTCCTTCTGATCTTTCCTTTGCTATTGCTCTTCGTATGTAAGCTGTTCTTTGAAATTTCAGAGGACATTTAAGGGCCAGGCTGAGAAAGCTGTCCAGTGTTGCTTGTTTTTAGTATGCTTAGTTTTCTTCTACTGAGGAATTTAAATAACATGGTCTATTATTTTTCTATGTTTACTTCATTCACATATTCTTTATTTTAGTGCAAGCACCTTAGGGTGATGAAATTACAAGCAATTCAAGACTGTATTATATTCATTTATTTTAATTAAATGACATTTCAAGAAGAGAGCTAGGTATAATTGGAAGTCTTCTATCACATTCTTTTTATAAATGTGTGTGCCAATTGTATAACTTGTATTAGTAAGTGCCATTCATTTCCTTCATTATCTTTCAGAAGACATGTTAAAATGTGTAAGGAGAGAGAAAAGATTCCAATGAGATCATGTCAGACAAATCAATGTGGAACCAACCGAGAAGCACAGGCTGATGGGGTAGACTTTTTAGAAAAGTGCTTCAGAATCTAAAATTTTGAAGAGGTTGGGTGTGATGGTTCACACTTGTAATCCCAGCACTTTGAGAGGCCATGATGGAAGGATCACTTAAGTCCAGGAGTTTGAGACCAGTCTGGGTAACATGGTGAAACCCTGTCTTTAAAAAAATACAGAAAATTAGCCCGGCAAGTTGGCATGCACTTGTGGTCCCAGCTACTCAAGAGGCTGAGATGGGAGGATTGCTTGAGCCAGGTAGTGGAGGTTACAGTGAACCAAGATTGTGCCAATGAACTGTATCCTGGGTGACAGAGAAAGACCTTGTCTCAAAAAAAATTCTTTTTGAAGACAAAAATAAGAGTTTTGTAACTTTCGATTTTTTTTCAAAATAACATTTATTAGGCACATATTATATGCTAGGCAATGTATTAGGTTAATAATTTAAATATTAATATTAAAATCAAATAGCTACTTTAAAAAATTCTTACGCTGTTACTGGCAGTGTGTTATACACTATGGGGCATAGTAAAGCAATGGGAGGAGAGAGAATTATAGGATACACTTTCAGAGCAAAAAAGCAACCAAACATTCAGAAATTAGAACATAGTAGGAAAAGTCAGTAAGTATCATTTTAGTATAGAATTCATCCATATTTTAATATAGATAATGGCACACTGATAGGTTTTGACTATTATGTAATGAGATTAATATATAAACCCAAACATGATTATTAGCATTGAGCTCTATAAAGCAGTCCTTTTTGAGAACAATCAAAATATTATGTCACTTTTGACCTATTTACTGAAGCTGAAGTTCTTTGAAATCCTGCTATTCTCAATAATGTGAAATTTATTTAAAAGATAGGCCATAAGTTTTGAACTAACACTGAATACAATCTAGTGAATAAATAATATAGTTGAATAGAGCCACATTTATTTGCTATCAAGGTGTGACTACATTGTGGTTGGCTGCACCATGCTTGCAGATGTGCTAGGGGGTCTGTTGACTGACTGGGAGGTCTGATGACTCAGATAACTGAGGGAAATAGAAATCTGAAGCAGAGTAATTCAGCAAGATAATATAATGCCCTGGGATAAGTCTGTTTGTAAGGGAAAGTTGGAGTAAGATCTAATCATAAGGCAGAACACTTAAAGATACATAATGTATTTGCTGGGCTAAAGAAGTTTGAGTAGGACTTAGGATTTTTGTTTGTTTAGTTGGTTGGTTGTTTTGAGATGGAGTCTCTTGCTCTGTCGCTGAGGCTGTAGTGCAGTGGCACGATCTCGGCTTCCCGTAGCAATCTTGGCTTACTGCAACCTCTGCCTCCCAGGTTCAAGTGATTCTCCTGCCTTAGCCACTCAAGTAGCTGGAACTACAGGCTCCCATCACCATGCCCAGCTAACTTTTGTATTTTTAGTAGAGACAGGGTTTCACCATGGTTTGGCAAGTTGGTCTCGAATTCTTGACCTCAGGTGATCTGCCTGCCTCGTCCTCCTAAAATGCTGATATTACAAGTGTGAGCCACCCTGCCCAGCCCAGGACTTACTTTTTTTTTTTTTTTTTAAATAGGGGAATGAGTCTTATATAATATGCATTCTAGGCACTAAAAGTTGTACTGGAGAACATATATTTTGGATTTTAACATGTATAAGATGCTTCATAAAGTCTAAAATCTATAAAGACATTGATTTTTTATGGCTTGAAAATCCAGCACCAAAGAAATTAAAAAAAAAAACAACCATATTCATGTGCTTGTGCATGCAGTAGAAATATCTTGACATAAGTGTTTATTGCTCCTTGGTAATGTGGTAACCTAACTTGGGCTAGCCTGACTGACTCTATTTTAGCTGAAAACTCCAACTGTGCTTCCCCATCCCTGCTGCAGCCCCTCAGGCTCATAACTGGATCATGCTCAGGTTCATAACTGGGTCATGCTGTACTCAGAGCCATGAAGCATTGAGGTTTGAAGCACGCTGTTTTAGCACCTGTAACTATTGTAACCGCATCCTGCTTAGCAAGCCCACCTGCTATTGTGAAAAAAATTCCTTTTGATTATTGTGTAGAAAGTATCCAAACAGCCCCCCTTAGTGATTGTATGGAAAGTTCCCCCTGCTACCCCCCATAATGTCTCCTAGTAATTTGCTTTTCCTGCTTCTGTAAAATTCTGCTTCACCCAGGTACCCCCTCCCTTACCTAAATCAAGGTATAAAAGATAAGTCCCTTCCTCAGGGCCGAGAGAATTTTGAGCTTTAGCAGTCTCTTGGTGCTGGCTGATAAAGGACTCTTAATCTGGAACTCAGAGCATGGCCCTTTCCTTCTGACTTACTCAGTTACAACAGTAACTTTGAAAGAGAATATTTATTCTAATGCAGAAATTATAAAATATCTAATGATCCAGTGAAAATTCTTTTCCTCTCTAGTTACTGTTGTAATTGCAATCTATTCAGTTCCTTCTAGGTAATAGTAGTTACTAAGGAAAACTTGGCAAATAATAATTTTTGAGATTTTAATTTCCTTTTGGAACTTAATTCAAGAATTGATGTTCGAAAATGTAAAAATTATTAACATTTTCATTTTCTTTTATCATTGAAAAATATATAATGGCTTTATTTTAAAATGTCGAAGGGAAATTACAGTTCAGAAAGGAAAATTATAAATATTTCCACTGGCAATTTTTTTAGAATTTATAACTGTATTCAACTCTATAACTGTGATTAAAATAAAGTTAGAGCGGTGGCATATAATTCTTGATAATTTGCGGAAAAGGCCTCTGAAAGCAGGGAATTTCAAATGCTCTCATTAGTTCCAGTTGTATTTTTTATTGTTTCTCTCAGATTGTAGTTAACTGGAACCTTTAGCTAACAAAAGTTTTCTAGCCATAACTTCTTAAGGTTCATAGTAATAAACCTGTTCTTTTCTTTTTGCTAATTTCATACTTCTTTCTTTAAATTCTCAACTCCTTCACATTCTCTATCTTCCTCAACACTCACCTAAGGATTTTGAATTCTCTTATCTTTTGACCATCAAACCAGTAAACCCAGAAACATCTGTATCTTTAGCCCTTAGTCTTTTCTGGTTATGAGTAGATTATCCTGTCTCTTTCAAAGAACAGCCTATATACTTGTGGTATGAATCCCATTCTCTTTCGTCTTTTGGACAATTTTGTTTCTATATTATCTCCATTATCTCTGTTCTTTTCTCTGCACCTACTAATCATCCCCATCAGATGTCACCAAAATGGCAAAGTAGGAGATACCACACCTACCTCCCATCACCACACAAAAAATATAGACAGCTATACGTAAACAATAATTGCTTTGGGAGTGCTCAAGAGCCCATTTAATAATCACTAGCAGCAAAGTGAAGCAAGCAAACAAACAAACAAAAAACATAAACTAAGAAGATCCACAAAGAAAAGACCACTGGGGAGATCGGTATACCCGAGACTCAAGGGGATGGCTCAAAACAAAGAAGAAAGTCAGCTACTATCAATATCAACCATGTGGTGGAAGATCCTGAGGTTCTGAGTCACCTGCTTCACAGATGACCTTGACTTCTTTTAAAACTGAGGCAACAACAACCATTTTTGCCAAGGAATCCCTGAGAGAAAAACATGGGTGCACACCTCTTCCCCTCCAGAAGCAGTTACTGTTGTACCATTCAAGGACCAGAGAGGCATTCAGCCATGCCTCAGACACCAGAGCAATCACCATAGCAGGGTAATTTTTACCCTGATCCCTGGAACCAAGGTCTCTCTTTACTTGTCTATGCTTAAGACACCAACTTGGCCACCATTGAAAGCTAACCCAGATGCTGCATGCTGGCTTCAAGAGGTCCAACACCAACATCAGCTGACAGAGCTTCACAGAGACTATACAACTATGCTCTCAATGGTGCCAGAACCACTGTATGACATCTAGTCATTGCCCTCACACTACCCTATAGGGGAAGGTAGTTTCCCACTGAAACCATCCTTAAAAGTCTAGAATAGCTGCATATTTTGCTAAATTATAATTTTGCTAAATTATAAGGCAACAAGAAACATGAAAAACTAAGAAGACATGTTACCACCAAAATACTATGATAATTTATCAGTAGCTTATGCCAAAGAAATGGAGAACTATGAACTGACAGACAATGAATTCAAAATAATTCTTTTAAGGAAGCCTGTCATATTTCAAGAAAATACAGAGAAACAAATTCAGGAAAACAATAAAAAAAAAACAGTTTATCAGACTGATTAAAATCATAAAACAAATCCAGAAATTTTAAAGCTAAGTCTACAGTAATTGAAATAAAAATGTAGAAAAGAACATCAATAACAGAATTGATCAAGCAGAAGAAAGAATCTGTGAACTTAAAGACAGGTTGTTTGAAAATACATAATCAGAGAAGAGAAAAGAAAAACAGAAATAAAGGAAGCCTACAGGATTTATGGAATAGTATAAAAGCAGCAAATATTGAAATTATAGAAGCTAAATAAAGAAAAGAGAGACAAAAATACAGAGAGCTTGTTTAACAGATAATGACTGAAAACTTTTCAAATCTGGGGAAAGATGAAAAATCCAGGAACAGAAGGTCAAAAGTTTTTAATCAAATTTAATCCAAAAAAGACTACACCAAGACGAATTATAATCAAATTGTCAACTCAAAAACAGAGGGCAGATCCTGAAAGCAGCAAGATAAAAGAAACATATCACATACAAGGGAGTTTCAATAATGTAAGCAGCAGATTTCTCAACAAAACCTTACAGGATACAAGAGAGTGAGATAATATTTTCAAAGTTCTAAAGAAAAAAGAAAAAAATCTGCCAACCAAAAAAATGCTTTCCCCAACAAAGCTGTCATTCAGTAATGAAGGAGAGATAATTACCTTTTCAGACAAAAAAATCCTATAATTATATTAGATAATTATTCTGTTCATTGGAAATATGGTTTTATATATATACACATATATACATATGAATATGTAGGCAAAGTCACATATACACATACTCCCTAACTTTAGCTTGCTTAACCCAGGCTTAAAACCTGGGCGTTGAAATAATCTGTACAACACCTTCCCCCATGACACAAGTTTACCTATGAAACAAGCCTGCACATGTACCCTTGAACATCAAATACAATTTTTAAAAAAGAAAATAAACCACTTTAATTCTAAATGTTTCTAATGTTTTAGTGTTCAAAATAAATACTACTTTTATTTCTGTTTTCCTGCACATATATAATAGAAAGTAAGAGTTTCTAACATTTTAACAAAAAGTTTCACAGGTTGCAGAATAATAATACATTTTCAATGGATTATTAACAATGCTTTGTGAGGTTTCAGCTTGAGTGGTCCTCACTACCATGCTAAGTGAGGACTTCCTGTATACATTTGTGTAGCCATGATCTCATTCAACATTTTGATTACTCTAGAAATATCTCTTGTAATCTAACCTGTCAAACTGCATAAGCCCTAGATGCAACCACTGTTCTGATTTCCTTTAGTGTAGCCTGTTTTCATATTTCATATAAATAACATCATGTAATATATACACTTTGTTTCTGAATTAATTTGCTAAACATAATATTCTTGAGATTCATTTATGCTTAAAATGTATAGTTTTTCATTTTTAGTTATTTTATTTTCTTGCATGCTGTATCACAATTTGTTTATATATTCATTTCAGGATGGGTATTTTTTCCCGGCTTTTGATTACTATAAGTAAAACTTCTGAGAATATTTCATACAAGTATTTGTTTTTGGACATCTGTGTAGGGAGCCAGCCTCCACGCCCCACCTGTGGGTACCCCAAGTTCAGTGGTGACAAAAGAATGAGAAAAAGACAGATTAAGAATACATATAGTGGAACCAGGGGGCCAGTGCATAAACTAGAGCCTGCAGAGGCCCCAAGTTCTGATTTTCCACTGTATTTATTGGTTACAATCATTTAGATCTATAGTGCAGGTGGTAGAGTGACGGTGGGGAGAAGGTGACATAATGGTGGGGTGAATCAGTGAGCCAAAACTGAATCAGTGAGCCAGAACTGGTGTGTCATTCTAAAGATTGATAACAGTGGTGGTTTGGGAGTTTCACAAAACAAGAACATGTGGTTATCTTTAGCCTGATCTCTATGTGCAGCTGATGGAACATGGTCCTTACAAGGAGACTACAAGTCTGGTTGTGTCTTAGTGCTACAAAGGGGTTTTACATCCTTGAGCACAATGTTTATGGTAACAGAGCCTAGGTCACCCTGCACTGGAACATGAGGCATGGAGAAGTTTGCCTCCCCAGAGTCCTGCCATAGTTTGCCAAGGTTAGTGGTTCCTGTTTGTATGTGACTTATAACCAATTTATGTAGGCACTCTGTAAGTACTTTCCCCCTTGCTGCTTCCCCCAACACATCTGTTTCATTTCTTTTGTGCAAATACATAGGAGTAGAAACAGTAAGATACAGGATAAGTTAGGTTCAATATTATGTTCAAAAATCCTAAAGTGTTTAATAAATGGTTGTAAAATTTTAAACAATCCACCATTATTTTATAACAACTCAAACTCTTCTACATCTTCATCCATATTTGATATTGTCTTTAAAAAACAAGTAGTCATTTGAAAAAGTTTGTATTGGTATATATATTTCTATTCCTTTTAATTGAAGAATAAATGGCTGAATATTGTTTTGTGTTTATTTGATATTTTCATATCAACAAATTCAAAATTTTATTTGAAAAAAATTAATGAAAATAAACTAGTGCTTCTCAAATACTTTTGATCCCTGAAAAGCAAACTGAAAAACTACAGAGGTGTACAGCATATGGAGGTTGACTAAGAATGCTGCTCAAGGCTTAAAGGCAAATAGTTCTGTACTGCTGGCCCTCCCAGTCTCTAAGTTAAGAGTGGATCTGTATCTTATCACATACAACTGTGACTAATTTATTGCACAGCAATCTATTCCAGCATTCCCATGGGATGTACTAAAGAAAAAAGTCTTCTGATAAAATTAATAAAGAATAAAAGAGAAGATTAAATAACATTAAGAATGGAAGGGGGTCATAATTACATGCAAACAGATTTAAAAGATGGCAAAGTTCTAGACCAAACTGAAAAGTTGAAGGAAATCGTGATGACAATAAGATATATGTTTTAACAAAACATTGACTGTCCATCTAACATTTCCATAAATAAGAAGAATCAGAATTAGACAAAAAATATTTCACAAGCAATCACAAGACCAAGATGCAGAGATAATTCTACCAGATTTTCAATCTTTTATACAGATTTCAGTGAACAAGAGAGAAAATACTCCTCACTTCTCAAAGGCAACATAAACTTACTATCAAATGCAAACTTGGACAGGAAAACAACAATAACAACAACAACAACAAGAACAACAACAAAAACAGGAAAGGAACAGGCCAAGTCAATAGTACTGAATAGAGCCCTGCACCAAGTTCTAGACACTCCAGGAAATCTACTAGTAATTTGGCTGCCTGCTAAAAATAAACTCAAATTCTTCCAAAGGAATAGAACAAAATTCAGAGTTTAAAAAAGAGATAATTTATAATGTCCAGTGTACAATCAGAACTTTAAATACATATAAATAAAAAGGAAAATGTAGGTTTAACTATTAGTCATAACACAAGAAAGCAGGTTTACCTCTCTTTTCCTACCAAAATATTCAGAAAGGAATTAAACATCCAAGAGAAACCCCAAAAGGATCCATACTTCCAAAAGTATTCAAGACAATTAGTTAATCCATGAAATTACATTTAATATGTCATTTTCTTTAGTATATTTTATGTGAATATTAATATCAAACACGATAAATATCTGAGTTTGTTTTAAATGTAGATTTTGTGAACAAATAAGGGGTATCCACCAAAATTTATTTAAATTTATTCAAGCTAAAATGAATAAAGGTTAAGGTATTTACAAATCTTTCGTCATTGCTTTGCACTTTCCTAATTTATTGCTACTCCTAATGTGATTCTTTAAATTATGGAAAATTAGTGTATATACGTTAGAGGAATGAAAATGTTTTCCCGGCCGGGTGCGGTGGCTCAAGCCTGTAATCCCCGCACTTTGGGAGGCCGAGGCGGGTGGATTACAACGTCAACAGATCGAGACCATCCTGGTCAACATGGTGAAACCCCGTCTCTACTAAAAATACAAAAAAAATTAGCTGGGCACGGTGGCGCGTGCCTGTAATCCCAGCTACTCAGGAGGCTGAGGCAGGAGAATTGCCTGAACCCAGGAGGCGGAGGTTGCGGTGAGCCGAGATCGCGCCATTGCATTCCAGCCTGGGTAAGGAGAGCGAAACTCCGTCTAAAAAAAAAAAAGAATTTTTTTTCCCTTGATACATTGGGTTATGCTAATTGGCATATTACCTTGAACATAAGGCACGTTGAACTTAAATGGAACGATATTATTTTTTATGATCTGTAATACTGAAAGAACTGAATCATGGTTATTACTGTTTTTTTTTTTTTTTTAATTATTATTTATTTATTTATTTATTTATTTATTTATTTTTGAGACGGAGTTTCGCTCTTGTTACCCAGGCTGGAGTGCAATGGCGCCATCTCGGCTCACCGCAACCTCCGCCTCCTGGGTTCAGGCAATTCTCCTTCCTCAGCCTCCTGAGTAGCTGGGATTACAGGCACGCGCCACCATGCCCAGCTAATTTTTTGTATTTTTAGTAGAGACGGGGTTTCACCATGTTGACCAGGATGGTCTCGATCTCTTAACCTCGTGATCCACCCACCTCGGCCTCCCAAAGTGCTGGGATTACAGGCTTGAGCCACTGCGCCCGGCCCCGGTTTTTTTTTTTTTTTTTTTTTTTTTGAGATGGAATATAGCTCTTGTTGCCAAAGCTGGAGTGCAATGGCATGATCTTGGCTCACTACAACTTCCACCTTGTGGATTCAAGTGATTGTTCTGCCTCAGCCTCCCAAGTAGCTGGGATTGCAGGCATGTACCACCATACCTGGCTAATTTTTTGTATTCTTAGTAGAAATGGGGTTTCACCATGTTAGCCAGGCTGGTCTCTAACTCCTTACCTCAGGTGATCTGCCTGCCTAAGCCTCCCAAAGTGCTGGGATTACAGGCGTGAGCCACTGAGCCTGGCTATTACTTTTAATAAATGTTTACATGCTGTAAAAAGGATGTAAAAGCTTCTGCAAATTTTGGTAGATTTTGAACATCATATCCTATTTTTTTTAACTTTTGAGGTTTATTTTTTGTTTACAAAATGTATTAGCTTCTTTAAAAAATTATGTTTAATTTTTGTGGGTACCCAATAGATATATATATGTATGGGGTACGTGAGATATTTTGATGCAGGCACATGATATATAGTAACCACCTCAGGGTAAAAGGGTATCCATAACTTCAAGCATTTTTTTATTATTATTATGGAATAATCTCCATGATATATTTTTTCTTTTTTAATTAATTATTTGTTTATTTATTTATTGTACTTTAGGTTCTGGGGTACATGTGCAGATCATGCAAGATTGTTGCATAGGTACATACATGGCAAGGTGGTTGGCTGCCTCCATCCCTTGTCACCTATATCTGGCATTTCTCCTCTTGCTATCCCTCCCCAACTTCCCCACCCCATGCTGTCCCTCCTATAACCCCCTCCAATGGAACCCAATGTGTGATGCTCCCCTCCTTGTGTCCATGTGTTCCCATTATTCAATAGCCACCTATGAGTGATAACATGTGATGTTTGATTGTCTGTTCTTGTGTCAGTTTGCTGAGAATTATGGTTTCCAGATTTATCCATGTCCCTACAAAGAACACAAACTCTTTGTTTTTTATGGATGTATAGTGTTCTATGGTGTATATGTGCCACATTTTCCTTGTCCAGTCTATCATGGATGGGCATTTGGGTTGGTTCCAGGTCTTTGCTATTGTAAACAGTGCTGCAGTGAACATACATTTGCATGTGTCTTTATAATAGAACGATTTATAATCCTTTGGGTGTATAGCTACTAATGGGATTGCTGGGTCAAATGGAATTTCTATTTCTAGGTCCTTGAGGAATCACCACACTGTCTTTTACAATGGTTAAACTAATTTACACTCCCAACAACAGTGTAAGTGTTCCTATTTCTCCACATCCTCTCCAGCACCTGTTGTCTCCAGATTTTTTAATGATCACCATTCTAACCAGCATGAGATGGTATCTCAATGTGGTTTTGATTTGCATTCCTCTATTGACCAGTAATGATGAGTATTTTTTCATATGTTCGTTGGCCTTGTATATGTCTTCTTTTGAAAAGTGGCTGTTCATATCCTTTTCCCACTTTTGGATGGGTTTTTTTTGTTTTTTGTTTTTCCTGTAAACCTATTTTAGTTCTTTGTAGATTTGGGATATTAGCACTTTGTCAGGTGGGTAGATTGCAATTTTTTTTCCCCATTCTGTTGATTGCCAGTTCACTCTAATGATGGTTTCTTTTGCTGTACAGAAGCTCTGGAGTTTAATTAGATCCCATTTGTCTATTTTGGCTTTTGTTGCCAATGCTTTTGGTGTTATAGTCATGAAGTCCTTGCCTATGCCTATGTCTTGAATGGTATTGCCTAGGTTTTCTTCTAGGTTTTTTATGGTGTTGTCTGATGTTTAAGTCTTGAATCCATCTGGAGTTAACTAGTGTAAGGTGTCAGGAAGGGGTCCAGTTTATGCTTTCTACACATGGCTAGCCAGTATTCCCAACGCCATTTATCAAAAAGGGAATCTTTTCCCCATTGCATGTTTTTGTCAGGTTCATCAAAGATCAGATAGTTGTAGATATGTGGCATTTTCTCTGAGGTCTCTGTTCTGTTCCATTGTTCTATATCTCTGTTTTGGTACCAGTACCATACTGTTTTAATTACTGTAGCCTTGTAGTATAGTTTGAAGTCAGGTAGAATGATGCCTCCAGCTTTTTTTGCTGCAAACAATCCAATTATACTCTAGTTATTTTTAAGTGTATAGTAAATGATTGACTGTAGTCAAATGATTGACTATAGTCACCCCATTTTGCTGTCAAATACAAGGTCTGATTCATCCTATTTAACTATATTTTTGAGTCCATTTATTGTCTCCATTTTACCCCACTACATCCCAGTACCCTACCCAGCCTCTGGTAACTGGTAATCATTCTATTCAATTTCTTTTATAAATGTTTTATAGTTTTTATTCTAGAGGTCATTCACTTCTTTAAGTTTACTCCCAGGTATTTAATTTTATGTGGGGGTATTGTAAAAGGGATTACTTTCTTGATTTCTTTTTCAGATTGTCCACTGTTGTCATATAGAAATGCTACTGATTTTTGTATGTTGATTTTGTGTCCCAGAAACTGAATTTGTGTATCAGTTCTAATAGATTTTTGGTAGAGTCTTTAGGTTTTTCTAAATATAAGATTATATCATCTGTTTTTCAAATATAAGATTATATCATGTGAAGAAAAGTATAATCTGATTCCTTCCTTTCCAAATTGGATGTCCTCTATTTCTTTCTCTTCTATGACTGCTGTAGCCGGCACTCCTGGTACATCCTTCTCTTGTTCCAGATCTTAGAGGAAAGGCTTTCAGTTTTTCCCCATTCAGTAAGATACTAGCTGTTGGTTTATCATATATGACTTTTATTATCATTGTATTGGGGTCTGTTTCTCTCATTAGCATTAATAATATTTGCTTTATATATTTGGGTGCTCTATTGTTGGGTGCATCTATATAGTTATAATTTTTGTATCTTCTTGCTAAATCAATCCCTTTATAATTAAATAATGACCTTCTTAGTCTCTTTTTATAGTTTTTGCCTTGATATCTATTTTTTCAGGAGTAGATGTAAAAGCACAGGATAAAAGAGCAGGAGTAGATATTCTTTTATCTTAATATAAGAGCAGGAGTAGATATAAGAATATCTTATATCTACTTACTGTAAGTATCTACTGAATGTAAGTACAGGAATATAAGAATATTAATTATATTAATAATATATAATGTAAATAATATTCTTATATTCTTATATCTACTCCTGCTCTTTTTATTTTCATGGAATATCTTTTTCCATTTCTTTATTTTCAGTATATGTGTGTCTTTATAGGTGAAGATGTTTTTTGTAGGCAACAGACTAGTGTGTCCTTTTTTCTTATCCATTCAGTCACTCTATCCTTTTGATTGGAGAGTTTAGTCTATGTACTTTCAATTGTTATTATTGTTAAGTAAGAGCTTATTCCTGACAGTTTGCTATTTGTTTTTTGGTTGTTTTGTGCTCTTACCTTTCTTCTTTCCTTCCTTCTTGTCTTCCTTTTAGTGATATATTTTTCTTTTGATGCCATGTTTCAATTTCTTGCTTTTTATTTTTTGTGGATCTCTTGTATGTTTTTTGACTTTAGGTTGTCATGAAGCATGCAAATAATATTTTATAGCACATTATTTTAAACTAATGACAATTAACACTGATAGCATAAAGAAATGAACTAGCAGGTAAGCAAAGTGAAAACTAACAGAAACTCTACACATTAACTTTCTCCCCCTGCTTTCTAACTTTTTGTTGTTTCTATTTGTATATTTTTTTACTCTGTAGGTCTTGAAATCTTGGAGTTGTTATTTTTTGATTAGTTTGCCTTTTAGTCTTTCTACTCAAGTATGAGCTGTTATGTTATAATATTCTCTTTTCTCTGTATACTTAGTATTACTAGTGAGTTTTGTACCTTTACATGATTTCCAATTGCTCATTAATTTTTTTTTCTTTCAAATTAAAGAACTCCCTTAGCAGTTATTGTAGCACAGGTCTGGTGTTGATGATATCTCTTAGCTTTTGTTGGTATTAAAATGTCTTTATTTCTCTTTCATGTTTGAAGGATATTTTTACTGTATATATTAATACTATCCTAGTTTTCCTTCAGCACATTAAATATATCATGCCACTCTCTCTTGACCCGTGAGGTTTTCACTGAGGAGTTTGCTACCAGATGTTTTGGAGCTCTTTGTTTGTTACTTGTATCTTGTCTCTTGCTGCTTTGGGGGTTTTTGTTTACCCTTGACCTTTGGGAGTTTATTAAATACCTTGAGGTAGTCTTTGGGTTAAATTTACTTGCTGTTCTGTACCCTTCTTGTACTTGAATATTGATATGTCTCTCCAGATTTGGGAAGTTTTGTGTTATCATCCTTTTGAATAAACTTTCTACCCATATCTCTCGACTTCCGCTTTGAGCCCGCAAACGCTTAGATTTGCCCTCATGAGACTATTTTCTAGATCTTTTAGGGGTGATTCATTATTTTTTATTCTTTTTTCTTTTGCCTCCTGATATGATTTTGCTCTGTCCCCACCCAAAATCTCATCTTGAATTCTAATCACCATTATACCCATGATCCCCACATGTCAGGAGAAGGACTAAGGGTGGGAGTAGTTGGAGCATGGGGGCAGTTTCCCCCATGCTGTTATCCTGATTGTGAGTGAGTCTCAGGAGAGCTGATTTTTTTTTTTTTTAAGATGGAGTCTTGCTCTGTTGCCCAGGCTGGAGTACAGTGGTGCGATGGCTCACTGGCACCTCTGCCTCCCAGGATCAAGCAATTTTCCTGCCTCAGCCTCCTGAGTAGCTTGGATTACAGGTATATGACACCACACCTACCTAGCTAATTTTTGTATTTTTAGTAGAGACAGGGTTTCACCATGTTGGCCAGGCTGGTTTCAAACTCCTGACCTCAGGTGATTCACCTGCCTCTGTCAGCCAAAGTGCTGAGATTACAGACATGAGCCACTGTGCCTTGCCTGATTTTTTTTTTTTTTTAAATAATCACTGGGCATTTCACCAGCTTGCACTCACTCCATTGTGCCACACTGTGAAGAAGGTACCTGCTTCTCCTTCTGCCATGATTGTAAGTTTCCTGAGGCCTCCACAGCAATGCAGAGCTGTGAGTCAATTAAAACTATTTCCTTTGTAAATTACCCAGTCTTGGATATTTCCCTGTGGTAAAGTGAGAATGGATTAGTGCATCTCCTCTGATAGAGCATTTTCAAATAATCTGTGCCAAAGCTCACTAATTCTTTCTTCTGTGTAATCCATTCTGCTATTAAAAGAGTCTGATTCATTTTTCAGCATGTCAATTGTGTTTTGACTCCAGAATTTCTGCTTAATTCTTTTTAACTACTTCACTCTTTGTTAAATTTATCTAATAGAATTCTGCATTCCTTCTCTGTGTTGTTTTGAGTTTCACTAAATTTCTTATGTTTCCTTAATTAAATTCAAGATAATTCAAAACAACTATTTTGAATTACCTGTCTGAAAGGTTCTTCATCTCTTTTTCTCTGGGATTGGTCTATAGCGCCTTATTTGATTTCTTTGGTGAAGTCATGTTTTCCTGGATAGTCTGATGCTTGTGACTATTCATCAGTGACTGGTCATTGAAAAGTTAATTAATTGCAGTAGTCACAATCTGCATATGTTTATACTCGTTCTTCTTGGGAAGGCTCTCCAGGTACTTGAAGGGTCTTGGGTGTTGTGGTCTAAGTTGCTGGTCACTGCAGTCATATTTCCATTAGGGGACACCTCAAGCCCAGTACCATTTTATCTCTTACAGACTTATAGTGGTAACACTGTGGTCACCCTGGATAAGATCTGGAAAAATTACATGATTACCATGTAGACACTCTTGTTCTCTGCCCTTATTTTCTGTAAAGGAAGTACAGGCTCTTTCTGTGTACTGAGATGCCTGGAGCTATGTTAGGGGTGATGCAAAAACTCCTGTAACCACTACCACTGGGAATGCACTGGAACAGACCTAAAGCCAGCACAGCACTGGATCTTGCTCAAGGCCCATGGTATCAATTACTTGACTACCACCTATGTTCAGTCAAGACCCTTGGGCCCTACAATCAGCAGGTGGCCAAGACAGCCAGGCTGTGTCTTTTCATTTAGAGTGATAAATTCCCCTGGGCTCTAGGAGTGTCCAGAGATGCCATATGTAAGCCAGAGCCTTGGTGGAAACCTTAGAATTCTACTTGGTACTCTATTTTACGGCTGTTGAGTTGGTACCCAAGCTATAAGACAATGTTCCTACCACTCTTCTCTATCTTTTCCACAGGCAGAGGAGATTTTCTTTGTGGCCACTACCACTACCAGCCCATGGGAGATTCTGCCAGAATACCACTAATGTTCATTTAAAGCCCAAAGGCTCTTCGGTCAGGTTGTAGTTAACAGTGTCATGCCTGGGACTCACCCTTCAGAGTAGTAGGCTCCCTTCTGGCCCAGGGCAGGTTCAGAAATTTATCCAAGTATGAAGGCCTTGTATTGGAGACCCAAGAGCCCCTTCAATGCTGTATTTCACTGTGGTTCATCTGGAATCCAAGTTGCAAGAAGAATCCATTTATTCTTCTCTGTCCTTTTATCAAGCAGAAGTAGTCTCGGCATAGCCACCACAGCTGGATATTTGCTTGGTCCCACATGAAGCTAGCACATCTCTGATCTGACCCAGGCTCATGGCAAGTAATGACAACAGATTTTTGCTAATTCTTTAATTTTTCTAAAGAGAAGATCAGATCACCTGCGAAGAAGAATAATTTGATTTTTTCCTTTCCAATTTGAATGCCTTTTATTTCTTTCTCTTCCCTGATTGCTGTAGCTAGGTCTTCCCGTAGTATGTTAAACAACAATGATGAAAGTTGTCATCCTTGTCATGTTCCAGAACTTCGTAGAAAGACTTTCTGTTTCTGCCATTCAATATAATACTAGCAGTGGTTTTGTTATATGTGACATTTATTATTTGGAAGTATATTCTTTATACACCCAGTATTTTGAGGTTTTTTATCATAAAGGATGTTGAAGTTTATCAAATATTTTTCCAGCATCAGTTGAAAGAATCTTATGGTTTTGTCCTTCTTTCTGTTGCTATGATGTGTCACATTTATTGATTTGCATATGTTGAGACATCCTTGCATCTTTGAGATAAATTTTGTGGAGAATAATGTGTTTTTGAATTTTAATTTTTTGTTAAAATTTTTAATGTGTTGTTGGATTCAGTTGCTAGTATTTTGTTGAGGGTTTTTGCCTCATTATTCATCAGAGATATTGGCCTTTAGGTTTCTATTTTTGATGTGCCTTTGTTTGTTTTTTGTATTGGGTAACACTGGCCTCAAAGAATTAGTTTTCTTCTCCATTTTTCAGAATAGTTTGAATAGAATTTACATTATTTATTCTTTAAATGTTTGGCAGAATTTAGCAGTGGAGCAATCAGGCCCCAGACTTTTCTTTACTGGGAGACTTTCTATTACAGTTTTAATGTTGTTACTTATTATTGGTCTGTTTAAGTTTTGGATTTTCTTTATGGCTTACTCTTGGTTTGTTTTACATATAAAAATGTATTCAGTTCTTCTGGATTTTCCAATTTATTGGTATATAGTTGCTCATAGTAGCCTTTAATAATCTTTCGTATTACTGCAGTATCAGTGGTAATATTGCTTTCTTTATCTCAGATTTCATTTATTTGGGTCTTCTCCTGTTTTTTTTTTTTTTTTTTTTTTTTTTCTTCCAGAGTCAGCGTAAAAGTTTGTACTTTTATCTTTTCCAAAAACCCACTTTTGGTTTCGTAGATGTTTTGTATTGTTTATTTGATTTCAAATTCATCTACTTCTGCTCTAATCTTTGTTTCTTTTCTTCTACTAATTTTGGGTTCACTTTGCTATTGCTTTTCTAGTTCTTCACCATTTATGGTTTTTTATTTGAAGTATTTCTTATTTTTTGATCTAGGCACTTATGAATATAAATTTCCACTTAGTACTATTTTCACTGTATCTTATATGCTTTGGTATGTTGTGTTTCCATTATTATTTGTTTCGAGACATTTTTCAATTTTCTTCTTAATTTCTTCATTGACCCACTGGCCATTCAGGAGCATATTGTTTAATTTTTGTGTGTTCATGTAGTTTCCCAAATTCCTCATTATTGATTTCTAGTTTTATTCCTTTGTAGCCAGTTGCTTGATATTATTTCATTTAAAAAATGTTTTAAAACTTATTTTGTGACCTAACATATGGTGTTTTTAAAAAAATTATTTATTATACTTTAAGTTCTGGGGTATATGTGCAAATCGCGCATGTTTGTTACATTGGTATACACATGTCATGGTGGTGGTTTGCTGCATCCATTGACCTGTCATCTACATTAGGTATTTTCCTCATGCTATCACTCCCCAATCCTTTCACCCCCTGCTATTCCTCCCCTAGCCCCCCATCCCCTAGGCCACAGTGTATGATGTTCCCCTCCCTGTGTTCATGTGTTCTCATTGTTCAACACCCACTTATGAGTGAGTACATGCAGTGTTTGGTTTTCTGTTCTTGTATCAGGTTGCTGAGAATGATGGTTTCCAGTTAAATCCATGTTCCTATAAAGGATGTTAATTCATCCTTTTTTATGGTTGCATAGTATTCTGAGTTGTATATGTGCCATTTTTTCTTTATCCAGTCTATCATTGATGCGTATTAGGTTGGTTCCAAGTCTTTGCTATTGTGATCAGTGCTGCAATAAACATACATGTGCATGTATCTTTATAATAGAATGATTTATAATCCTTTGGGTATAAACCCAGTAATGGGATTGCTGGGTTAAATGGTATTTCTATTTCTAGATCCTTGAGGAATCACCACACTGTCTTCCCAAATGGTTGAACTAATTTACACTCCCACCAACAGTATAAAAGTGTTCCTATTTCTCCACATCCTCTCCTGCATCTGTTATCTCACGATTTTTTAATAATTACCATTTTAAGATGAGGTGGTATCTCAATGTGGTTTTGATTTGCATTTCTCTAATGACCAGTGATGATGAGCTTTTCTTCATATGTTTGTCCATATCCTTTGCCCACTTTCTGATGGGGTTGTTTTTTTCTTGTATATTTGTTCAAGTTCTCTGTAGCTTCTGGATATTAGCCCTTTGTGAGATAGGTAGATTGCAAAAATTGTTTCCCATTCTGTTGGTTGCTGGTTCACTCTACTGATAATTTCTTTTGCTGTTCAGAAACTCTTAAGTTTAATTAGATCCCATTTGTCTATTTTGGCTTTTGTTGCCATTGCTTTTGGTGTTTTAGTTATGAAATCCTTGCCCATGCCTGTGTCCTGAATGGTATTACATAGGATTTTTTCTAGAGTTTTTATAGTGTTAGGTGTCATGTTTAAATCTTTAATCCATCTAGAGTTAATTTTTGTATAAGGTGTAAGGAAGGGATCCAGCTTCAGCTTTCTGCATATGGCTAGCCAGTTTTCTCACCACCATTTATTAAACAAGAAATCCTTTCCTAATTGTTTGTTTTTTGTTTTTTAAAATTTTTATTGCATTATAGGTTTTGGGGTACATGTGCAGAATGTGCAAGATAGTTGCATAGGTACACACATGGCAGTGTGTTTTGCTGCCTTCCTCCCCTTCACCCACACTTGGTAGTCATCCCCAGGCTATCCCCCCCCAGCCCCCACCGCTGTCCCTCCCCCATTTCCCCCAACAGTCCCCAGTGTATAGTACACCGCCTCTCTGTGTCCATGTGTTCTCATTTTTCTCACCCACCTATGAGTGAGTATATGCAGTATTTCTTTTTCTGTTCTTGTGTCAGTTTGCTGAGAATGACGTTCTCCAGATTCATCCATGTCCTTACAAAGGACACAAACTCACATTTTTGATTGCTGCATAATATTCCATGGTGCATATGTGCCACATTTTCCCAGTCCAGTCTATCATCGATGGGCATTTGGGTTGGTTCCAGGTCTTTGCTACTGTAAACAGTGCTGCAATGCACATTCGTGTGCATGTGTCCTTACAGTAGAACGATTTATAGTCTTTTGGATAGATACCCAGTAATGGGATTGCTGGGTCAAATGGAATTTCTATTTCTAGGTCCCTGAGGAATCGCCACACTGTCTTCCACAATGGTTGAACTAATTTACACTCCCACCAACAGTGTAAGAGTGTTCCTTTTTCTCCACATCCTCTCCAGCATCTGCTGTCTCCAGATTTTTTAATGATCGCCATTCTAACTGGTGTGAGATGATATCTCAATGTGGTTTTGATTTGCATCTCTCTAATGACCAATGATGATGAGCACTTTTTCATGTGTTTGTTGGCCTCATGTATGTCTTCTTTTGTAAAGTTTCTGTTCATATCCTTTGCCCATTTTTGAATGGGCTTGTTTGTTTTTTTTCTGTAAATCTATTTGAGTTCTTTGTAAATTCTGGATATCAGCCCTTTGTCAGATGTGTAAACTGCAAAGATTTTTTCCCATTCTGATGGTTGCCGATTCACTCTAGTGACTGTTTCTTTTGCCGTGCAGAAGCTGTGGAGTTTGATTAGATCCCATTTGTCTATTTTGGCTTTTGTTGCCAATGCTTTTGGTGTTTTGTTCATGAAGTCCTTGCCTACTCCTATGTCCTGAATGGTTTTGCCTAGATTTTCTTCTAGGGTTTTTATGGTGTCAGGTCTTACGTTTAAGTCTTTAATCCATCTGGAGTTAATTTTAGTGTAAGGTGTCAGAAAGGGGTCCAGTTTCTGCTTTCTGCACATGGCTAGCCAGTTTTCCCAACACCATTTATTAAATAGGGAATCCTTTCCCCATTGCCTGTTTTTGTCAGGTTTATTAAAGATAATATGGTTGTAGATATGTTGTGTTGCCTCCGATGCTTCTGTTCTGTTCCATTGGTCTATATCTCTGTTTTGGTACCAGTACCATGCTGTTTTGATTACTGTAGCCTTGTAGTATAGTTTGAAGTCTGGTAGCGTGATGCCTCCCACTGTGTTCTTTTTACTTAGAATTGACTTGGCTATGCGGGTTCTCTTTTGGTTCCATATGAAGTTCATGGTGGTTTTTTCCAGTTCTGTGAAGAAATTCAATGGTAGTTTGATGGGGATAGCATTGATTGTGTAAATTACTTTGGGCAGTATAGCCATTTTCACGATATTGATTCTTCCTAATCATGAACATGAAATGTTTCTCCATCTGTTTGTGTCCTCTCTTATTTCGTTGAGCAGTTGTTTGTAGTTTTTCTTAAAGAGGTCCCTTACATTCCTAGTGAGTTGTATTCCTAGGTATTTTATTTTCTTTGTAGCAATTGTGAATGGCAGTTCGTTCTTAATTTGGTTCTCTTTAAGTCTGTAATTGGTGTATAGGAATGCTTGTGATTTTTGCACATTGATTTTATATCCTGAGACTTTGCTGAAGTTGCTTATCAGTTGCAGGAGCTTTTGGGCTGAGGTGATGGGGTCTTCTAGGTATACTATCATGTCATCTGCAAATAGAGACAATTTGGCTTCCACCTTTCCTATTTGAATACCCTTTATTTCTTTTTCTTGCCTGATTGCTCTGGCTAGAACTTCCAGCACTATGTTGAATAGAAGTGATGAGAGAGGGCATCCTTGTCTAGTGCCGGATTTCAAAGGGAATGCTTCCAGTTTTTGCCCATTAAGTATGATATTGGCTGTTGGTTTGTCATAAATAGCTTTTATTACTTTGAGATATGTTCCATCAATACCAAGTTTATTGAGGGTTTTTAGCATAAAGGGCTGTTGAATTTTGTCAAATGCCTTCTCTGCGTCAATTGAGATAATCACGTGGTTTTTGTTTTTGCTTCTGTTTATGTGGTGAATTATATTTATAGACTTGCGTATGTTGAACCAGCCTTGCATCCACGGGATGAATCCTACTTGATCATGATGGATAAGTTTTTTAATGTGCTGTTGCAATCGATTTGCCAGTATTTTATTGAAGATTTTTGCATCTATGTTCATCATGGATATTGGCCTGAGGTTTTCTTTTCTTGTTGAGTCTCTGCCAGGTTTTGGTATCAGGATGATGTTGGTCTTATAAAATGATTTGGGAAGGGTTCCCTCTTTTTGGATTATTTGGAATAGTTTCAGAAGGAATGGTACCAGATCCTCTTTGTGTGTCTGGTAGAATTCAGCTGTGAACCCATCTGGACCTGGGCTTTTTTTGTGTGGTAGGCTCTTAATTGCTGACTCAACTTCTGACCTTGTTATTGGTCTATTCATAGTTTCGGCTTCCTCCTGGTTTAGGCTTGGGAGGACACAGGCGTCCAGGAATTTATCCATTTCTTCCTGATTTACTAGTTTGTGTGCATAGAGTTGTTTGTAGTATTCTCTGATGATGGTTTGAATTTCTGTGGAATCTGTGGTGATTTCCCCTTTATCGTTTTTTATTGCATCTATTTGGTTGTTCTCCCTTTTCTTTTTCATCAGTCTGGCTAGTGGTCTGTCTATTTTATTGATCTTTTCGAAAAACCAGCTCTTGGATTTATTGATTTTTTGAAGGGTTTTTCTTGTCTCTATCTCCTTCAGTTCTGCTCTGATCTTAGTTATTTCTTGTCTTCGGCTAGGTTTTGAGCTCTTTTGATCTTGCTCCTCTAGCTCTTTCAATTTTGACGATAGGGTGTCAATTTTGGATCTCTCCACTCTCCTCATGTGGGCACATATTGCGATATATTTTCCTCTACAGACTGCTTTAAATGTGTCCCAGAGATTCTGGTACGTTGTGTCTTCATTCTCGTTGGTTTCAAAGAATTTTTTATTTCTGCCTTCATTTCATTGTTTATCCAATCAAGATTCAAGAGCCAGTTGTTCAGTTTCCATGAAGCTGTGTGGTTGTGAGTTATTTTCTGAATTCTGAGTTCCAACTTGATTGCACTATGGTCTGAGAGACTGTTTGTTATGATTTCCGTTGTTTTGCATTTGCTGAGGAGTGCTTTACTTCCAATAATGTGGTCAATTTTGGAGTAGGTGTGATGTGGTGCTGAGAAGAATGTATATTCTGTGGATTTGGGGTGGAGGGTTCTGTAAATGTCTATCAGGTTTGCTTGTTCCAGGTCTGAGTTCAAGTCCTGGATATCCTTGTTAATTTTCAGTCTGGTTGATCTGTCTGCTATTGACAGTGGAGTGTTAAAGTCTCCCACTATTATTGTGTGGGAGTCTAAGTCTCTTTGTAAGTCATTAAGAACTTGCCTTATATATCTGGGTGCTCCTACATTGGGTCCATATATATTTAGAATCATTAGCTCTTCTTGTTTATCGATCCTTTTACCATTATGTAAAGACCTTCTTTGTCCCTTTTGATCTTTGTTGCTTTAAAGTCTATTTTATCAGAGATGAGAATTGCAACTCCTGCTTTTTTTTGCTCTCCATTTGCTTGGTAAATCTTCCTCCATCCTTTTATTTTGAGCCTTTGTGTATCTTTGAGTGTGAGGTGGGTTTCCTGGATACAGCACACTGATGGGTTTTGGTTTTTTATCCAATTTGCCAGTCTGTGTCTTTTGATTGGTGCATTTAGCCCATTTACATTCAGGGTTAATATTCTTATGTGTGAATTTGATATTGCCATTTTGATGCTAGCTGGCTGTTTTGCCCGTTGGTTCATGTACATTCTTCATTTTGTTGATGGTCTTTAGCATTTGGTATGCTTTTAGGATGGCTGGAACTGGTTGTTTCTTTCTATGTGTAGTGCCTCTTTCAGGAGCTCTTGTAAAGCAGGCCTAGTGGTGACAAAATCTCTGAGTACTTGCTTGTTCATGAAGGATTTTATTTTTCCTTCACTTATGAAGCTCAGTTTGGCTGGATATGAAATTCTGGGTTGAAAGCTCTTTTCTTTAAGGATGTTGAATATTGGCCCCACTCTCTTCTGGCTTGTAGAGTCTCTGCCGAGAGATCTGCTGTGAGTCTGATGGGCTTCCCTTTGTGTGTGACCCGACCTTTCTCTCTGGCTGCCCTTAGTATTTTCTCCTTCGTTTCAACCCTGGTGAATCTGACGATTATGTGCCTTGGGGTTGCTCTTCTTGCGGAGTATCTTTGTGGTGTTCTCTGTATTTCCTGGCGTTGAGTATTGACCTGTCTTGCTAGGTTGGGGAAATTTTCCTGGATAATATCCTGAAGAGTGTTTTCCAGCTTGGATTCATTCTCTTCCTCACATTCTGGTACACCTATCAAACGTATGTTGGGTCTCTTCACATAGTCCCACATTTCTTGGAGATTTTGTTCATTCCTTTTTGTACTTTTTTCTTTAATCTTGGTTTCTCATTTTATTTCATTGAGTTGATCTTCAACTTCTGATATTCTTTCTTGTGCTTGGTCAATTCGGCTGTTGAAACTTGTGCATGCTTCGTGAAGTTCTCGTGTTGTGTTTTTCAGCTCCTTCAATTCATTCATATTCCTCTCTAAGTTGTCCATTCTTGTTATCAATTCCTCGAATCTTTTTTCAAATCTTTTTTCAAGGTTCTTGGTTTCTTTGCACTGGTTTAGTACATGTTCCTTTAGCTCACTGAAGTTTCTCATTCTCCACTTTCTGAAGTCTGATTCCGTCATTTCGTCACATTCATTCTCCGTCCAGCTTTGTTCCCTTGCTGGTGAGGAGTTTTGGTCCTTTTTTGGAGGTGAGGTGTTTTGGTTTCGGGTGCTTTCCTCCTTTTTGCGCTGGTTTCTTCCCATCTTTATGGATTTATCCGCCTGTCGTCTTAGTAGTTGCTGATTTTTCAATTGGGTCTCTGTGTGGACGCTGAGATTGTTGATGATGAAGTATTTCTGTTACTTAGTTTTCCCTCTAATGGTCAATCCCCTCTGCTGTATGAGTGCTGATGTCCACTCCAGGCCCTGCTTGTCTGGGGTATACCTGCAGCAGCTGCGTAACAGTGAGGGATGATACCAGTTTCTTCTTCTGCTGTCCTTGTTCCAGAATAATGCCAGCCAAATGTCAGTCTGATTAGTCCTTTTCTGGGGTAACTCCTTGGATATACAGGGGTCAGGGAGCTGCTTGAGGAGACAGTCTGTGCTTTATAGGAGCTCCAGTGCTGAGCTGTGAGCTCCGTTGTTCATTCAGGGTTGTTGGGAGGTTGTTTATGTCTGCTGCAATAGAACTCATAAAACACCACCCTTTTTCCCCCCGCTTAGATGCTCTGTCTCAGGGAGTTGGGGCTTTCTTTATGAGTATCTGTTGCACTGTCCTGCCCCACTAGGCGGCAGTCTATTCACTATTTGCCTGCCGGGGCTCTGACCTGCTAGCGTGGGTCTGCCCTGTTGCTGCTGGGCTCCCTTCTGCTGTGGAGCACTCCCGGCTCCTGGCAGAGACTCTCTGTTATGGCAGGTTGCCTCGGCAACGGTGGGCTGCATCAGTCCTGGGCGGTACTTCAGTGGGGGTGGACTGCGTCAGCAATAGTGGACACCCCTCTTCCAACGGGCTGCACCGTCCTAGATGCCGGCAGCAAAACTCTCAGCCCCAAGCATCTCCAGTCACCGCCCCGCTTGTCCCCGCGAGCGTGGGACCCGCCGAGCCCGATCACCCAGCTCCCCACCTCAGAGTCCGTCCTCTCTCTCTCTCTCTCTCTTCCTCTCCCTAAGCTGAAAGGTCGACTCTCTCACTGGCACCCCAGTAGCCTGCCAATAGGGCACTGGGATCCGTGCGATCTCCCATGTCGCTGCCCACTACCCTGGCTCATATCACGCTTCCCAGGAAACTCCTGGTCTGGCTCATTGTCCAAGTCCCGTTCAACCAGATGAACATGCCAATCTGCGCTTCCAAATCTCAGATTGCCGGTTTATCAGGGCACCCAGACCAGTGAGTTACGCGCCAGTTCCCGCCGCAGCACCGGCTGAAGAGGCGGCGGGAGCCGGCTACGTTAGCCGGGTGTGCTAGCATCCCGTGTCTCTTCCACACCTGGGACTTTCAACGCTCTGTGGGCATAAAAGGAACATCCAAGAATGCGGCTAGGACTCACCCTCTGTGCCTTCACTGAGAGCTGCAATCCTGAGTTGCCTCTACAACGCCATCTTGCCTCCTCCCAACCCCTAATTGCTTGTTTTTGTCAGGTTTGTCAAAGATCATTTGGTTGTTGCTGTGTGGCCTTTTTTCTGAGGTCTCTGTTCTGTTCCATTGGTCTATATCTAAGAGTTCTTTCTTTATTCTGAATTTTAATCTCTTATCAAATGGATGGTTTGCAAATATTTCTCCCATTCCCTGGGTTGCCCTTTTACTCTGTTGCTAGTATGCATTGCTGCACAAACATTTTAATATTTGATGTAATCTTACATATAAACTTTTTCCTTTTGTTGCCTGTGCTTCACTGCCAACTCAACTTTATGAAGCTTTTCCCCTATGTTTTCTTCTAAATATTTTACTGTGGCATTGGATTTAAATTGTAAGCATTACTATAAATTTGTGAATATATGTATGTGTATATGTGTTTCTGTCCACCAAAAGGGTATAATAGGATTTACACCTGAGAGCTAGATATGTACTTAATACCAGAACTTAGTTTCCAAATAACTTTTTTTACTAAAAGGTTACTGACCCCAGGCTAAATGCTAGTTATAGATCAGGCAAAGAAAGTAAAAGGGTGAGCCCAGGTCATCTTGTATCAGAAAGCAAGAATTTCTGAACTGATGGGCCCACAGAAAAATGGCAAAGAATTCTACTTAAAGAGGTTGCTGCTGGTCAAATTTGTGATTTTTGAGCATCTAAAATATATTAATGGTTATACATTATAAAACAGTAAATTTAAATAATCTATGAGTCTATGTAAATGGAAGGAATTCAAACAAAATAAAACCCAGAAGTGTCTTATTTTAAAAAAACAGACTAGCTAATTTATGTAAAAGAAAAGATAGAATTTGAAATTCATTGTTTTGCAATTTCCAATGTAGTAATTGTTTCACAAAGGGTTTAACCATATTTATTAACATCTTCTTGTGGGAAACAAAAGTAGTAATATGAAATATCAACTCTTAATTACAAAGTTAAAGTTAACTTCACAATGGAGATACTCCATTGTCACTACCTTAACAAAGTGACCAAACATAACATCACCACCCATGATACCAGTAGAAATTACTCACCTCCAGATGTGATAAGTACAGGTCATTACCTGTATAGTATGCCCTCAACAAATGTTGGAATGAGGGAAAAATTAATGCACAATATGCAATACTCTGAAAGAAAACTGACCTAAACACTTCCCAAATTCAATATTGTGAAACAATGGGGGAAAATGCAGGTTGTTCAGGATTTTTAAAAAATACGTAACAACTAAATGTAGTAAATGATGCTTCATTGGATCTTGGATTAAGGGATAAGATATCTATGAAGGACATTTTTGGGGAATAACTAGAACATTTTAAATATGGACTACACAGTAGATGGGATTATTGAATGTTGATTTTCTTAGGTAGGTAGGATAGTAACAATGTATTATATAGAAGCATGCCTTTATTTTTAGGAATTCAAATGCTGAGTTATTTGGAAAAAAGTCATAATTTGTGAAGCTTTTAGGTAGTTTAGCAAAATGTAAAGCTAAGTAAGGCAAATGTCATAATTAAAAGTTGTTCATTGTGCTATAGTTTCAAGTTTTGGGAGGTTTTTAAACTGATCTAGAGTTACAGGAAAAGAAAGAATACAGATTATCAGCCAAGTTACTTTCTTGTGAGAGCCTGGGATAGTTACTTTACCTCTGTCTCTGTGACATCTCTGAAGTAAGGATAATAATGAAACCTACCCCCACAGGATTTTGACAGTGGTATAAAAGACATAATACATGAAAAACACATAGAACATTACTTAACACATAGTAGGCCCTAAGTAAGTGTCATCTATATTATTAGATTTACTGGTAATATCATTGCCATATTGGGATTTTATTCATTTAGGATTTATATGTGAAGATTCTTGAAAGTTAATGTTCTGAAGTCAGTTGTTGATGCTGTAAATATGGAATGACCACCAATCTCACCTAAAGAAATAGATTCAAATTGATTTTACTTATAAGTCTATAAATAAATTACAGCATCTCATATAAGGTTGTCAATGAAATATTATGTCATTTTTCAACTAGCCAGCTAAGTACTTCTTATAATCTTAAAATGAAATTTAATGATACAAGTGGTGAAACCATCAGCATTGCCTTCTCGGAATCTGTCAAGAACAGAATGCTCTGTCAGCAACCTAAGAAGTTACTTGCAGAAATGACCCCACTAGAGGCCTTGGAGCCAAAGGGTAATTAGAGTTGGGCTCTGAGCCACATGTGAAAAGTCTGTTTTACTCTTTTAATTATGACAGCATTATTCCCCCGTCCTGCTGCGGTGTGGGAACCAGGCAGAATTAGCACCACTATAAACCACATTAAGGCAAGTCTCCATCAGCAGCGTGGCTAACACATAGTTTAACTTTATGAGGCAATAAATACAGACTATAACATTCTTGAGTATCAACAGTGACATTTCCCTGTGTAGCAAGGAAGCAGTTCACAAAACAAGTATTTACAACACGCTTAGAATAGCTTCAGTCCCAAAGACTGATAACTGAGAGAGCTCCATGTCATACACTACCCATTTTCTATTGCATAGATTCTGGGCAATTTAAATTTATGTTGCATAAAATGTGTCCATGCAAAATCAGCTTTTTCATTATTGAAGGGTAAGAGAAGGATTCTGGGGTATCTCTAAACACTTATTTTTAGTGCTCTCATTTAATTCAAAGCCATTCATATGAGCACAAAGAACACTTCATTATCTCAATGTATGGCTTTGAATATTATATTTATCAGAACATCTTTGTTGTTGTTGATTTTGTTTGCTGTTTGGTTGGTTACTTTTTGTTCCTCTTTATCATATTTTATTCAAACAATTCATGCAAATCTGGAGCATTATATCTCTGTCAATCGAGTTTTCTCAAATTCTTGGTGTTATTTTTGAATTTCAAGCTTAACTGACATTTAAGATTAAGTAATTTTTTTTTTTTTTTTTGTAAACAAAAACTTAGAGTGGTAATCTGGAAAAGAAAAATACCAGTATACAGTCAATTCTGTATAGTCAATTCATGTTTTTTTTGGGGGGAAATGTAAATTTCTTTTTTTGTTTGTTTGTTTTGGGATGGAATCTTGCTCTTTCAGGCTGGAGTGCAGTAGCTCAATCTCAGCTCATGCAACCTCGATTTCCTGAGTTCAAGCAATTCTCCTGCCCTAGACTCCTAATAGCTGGGATTACAGGTGCACACCACCATACCCAGCTAATTTTTGTATTTTTAGTAGAGATGAGATTTTGCCATGTTGGCCAGGCTGATCTCGAACTCCTGACCTCAGGAGATCCACCCGCCTTGGCTTCCCAAAGTGTTGGAATTACAGGCGTGAGCCACCAAGTCTTGCCAGGAAATAATAAATATCTTCTAATAAGACTGATTAATATTAGAGAACATTTTAAGCATTACTCAATTTTCATGTGCCTATATGCCATTTCATCTGGAAGAAACACTAAACAAGTACAGAAACCTTCACACAGCAGAACCAAGCTGCATAGGAATACAAAAAATTCACACATGCACATACATGAGACATCTACCCATTACTTTAATTCACCATCCAGAAAGGTGTATGTGTGTGTTGTTGTTGTTAAAGATGGAAAAGAATAATGCATGTATAAATGTTTATTTGAAAGACCCAGTAAAGTTTAGAGAAAAGTAGAAAAAAGAAGAAATATCAAAGAGAGGAAGAGTACAGATTCACAAAGATAATGGTGTGGGCTCAATATTTCACTAGATAAATTAACCTTCCACAGGAGAAAGGCATTTCATTAATTGTAACAGGAAAGGAGGATCCAGGATGACTTGTCAGCTTGGTAGTGGGAAATGTGATGGTGGGAAATTTGGTGGTGTAGCTTGTCTTACATGTCCCATTATCTTTGTAAAATAGAAGTAAATGTAGTCTACAGAGAATCAGGGATGAAGGAAGGAGTCAGAAGTTTGAAGAGAGTAGAAAAGGTCTAAACATTAAGAATGCTGATTCGAGACAACATGTAATGAGCTTGATATGCAAGGCCTAGCTGAGACTGGTGAATTCATGGTGGTACCAATATGCTGGGCCTAAAGTCATTCTAAATCATATATACATTAAAAAATCTCATGTCATTAAATATTCACTTATAACATTTATTTAAGGGCTGCATATAACTTATTTAACTGAAACTTCATTGTTGGCAATTTAGATTGTCCTCCAAATTTTTCTGTTATAGCTAGTTAGATAAACATCAGCCATCTCTACCTTTAAACTAATCTGCAATAATCTTCTTAGGATATATTCCTAGAACTGGAAATGCTGGATCAAACATAATGGTAAAATTTGCATTTTTAACAAATATAAATAGTATTTAATATAATTTTAAAAATAAAAATATGCAAATATTTTGAAATATATTTTTTAAATAATTTTTCAGGGTTTATAATAAAAAAGTAATTCCTTGCGCCCCCAGACTCGATATCTGAATTCAACCTTAAAAAGAATTTCTTACATTCTTTTATATTTTTTCCTAGTCTGTTCTTCCCCATCTCTATCTTGTTTTATGCTGCTCTGTATTGCCATTTTGCTTTTAGACATTACTTATCACTTCTTAAAAGAGAACCTAATAATCTGGTTCTCTTACATATCACCAATCCACACACAGGCTCATCATTTACAAATGCAAACTTCTTAAATCAGTATTTAGAGTTTTAAAGTATGATTACCAATAATTGGCAGGTGGCCTCATCCTCCTGTCTTTTTCTCTTTGGCAGATTTTAGGGTATTATGCTCATCTAAAATTTGTGAGGGTTTTTTGGTTACAATTTTATGTTCTTTGTCCAGATTGTGAATCTTTTTTATATTTATTAGGCTAAGCAGTAATAATTTTTTATAATATGAACTTTTCTTCCTTAATTCTTAGAAATTTTTTTTATATTGAATATTTCTGAACAATTTTCTCTTCTTAATTTCCTATGTCTTATTGTGGAAATCATTATATACACACTCACACACAAACAAAAATTACACTCACATTTTCCCATCTTTACCTTTTGCTTTTCATGATTTTTTCAACTATGTTTCTCAAGTCTATGAGTACCATTTTGTATTTGAGCTTCTTAAATTTTACCACTCTAAATGTATTTTCTATATCTTTTATTTTTCTTATATTTTCTTCAAATTTTCTTTTTCTTTTGCCTTTGTTGTCTGTTGGTATTTTGTGTTTTGTTATTATCTTTAAAATTAGAGGTTTCCCCCAAATACCTAGTAATCCTTAGCTGTTTCAAATTTGAGACCCAGGCACTAGAAATGTGACTGAGATGTGTTGGCTGAAGGTGTCTTGACATGAATAGTCTCTCTTATTCAATTGATGATGGAAGTCTGATATGCAATTATTAAATACATTCTACCTAATTATATCATTTTGTTCTATGTTTTTCATTTGTAATCCAATTTTTGTTCCTCTCTTCCTATTTTTATTTCATTTTTGACCTTTTTGCTGCTTAATTTCTCTATCAGCTTTTAAAGCTATCACTCTTTGTGTTATTTTGAGTGGCTGTCTGAGGGATTACAATGTATTTTCTTAACTTTTCATAATTCTAATTAGACTTAATTTTGTACTGCTTCATGTAAAATTTGAGAATATAATGACTAGATAGTTTCATATGACCCTTAAGTGTATTTTAATCTAAGCCATTACATCTGTAATCCTCGGAGTATAATGTTGTACATTTAAAAAAAATTGGTATGTTTTAAAGAAATTAAGGCAATAATATTTTATACTTACACATACACATTTACATTTCCAATGCTCCTTTCCTCCTTCCTGAGAACCTGAGTTTTCCTTTGGTCTTATTAGTTTTCAACATGAAGAATTTCCTTTAGCATCTTTTTGTGATGCAGCTGTGCTGACCACAACTTTTTTAGACTTTATTTGAAAATATCTTGCCTTAATTTTTGAAGGGTAACTTCATTGAATGCAGAATTCAATATTGACAGTTTTCTTTTTTCCTTCCCTCCCTCTTTTCCTTCCTTTCTTTCCTTCCCTTCCTTCTTTCTTCCTCCCATCCCCTCCCATTTCCTCCTCTCTTCTCCTCTCCCTGCTTCTCTCTCCCTCCCTCCCTCTCTTGTTTCCTTCCTTCCCTCCCTCTCTCCCTCCTTCCTTCCTTCCTTCCATTATTCCGTTCTTGTACATGCTTTTAATAACATCTTTATAAATCTCTATATAATAATCAAATCATCTCATCACTCATCTACATTCTTTTTTTGTAGTTGAGTTTATATTTTTATTTTTTTGAAAAAAAAATTTGTTTAATTTATTTTGCTTGTGTCCTAGACATTGTATGCATGTGTAGTGATTATTTTCTCTTATATTTCCATAAATATTTTCATGGTTTATTTTATTTCATTTGATTGACACTTAATTTAGTTGAACTCAAACTCTAAATTATTTATTTGCTTTATGAGGCAGCAGCTGAAGTTTGTTTTAGCTCTTTTAGCTTTAGTGGGTTGCTTTGCATTCACTCAGTTTATATATAATTTAAGAATCTTCTGTTTATTTGTTCAGAGCATATAAGCATAATATTGGATTCTCTATTTGTTACTCTCCTCCCTTTGTGGGTTTACCAATTCCTAGCTTCTGTGTTTTTCTCAAACTCTATCTTGTGATATCTTAGCCAAAAAGTTGTCAATGTTCTCTGAAATTTAGCTGTGCATATAAGGCACTGATTGGGAAGTATCTTCCAAACAGCCATAAAGGTAGAAAACTCATCCAGTACTACTTATTTCTTCTAATTGCTAAGTTCCCTGCAGTTTGTTCCTGTTTTTTTTTCCACTTTCACTACTTCAAAAAGTTGATTTATTTTAAAAATTGGTCCAGTGTTTATAATTGTTGTCTACAGGAGCATTGATATGATACAAACTATGTCACCTTCGCCGGGAGTAGAACGTCCCCATTTCAATATATGGCAGCATGTCTAACCAGTCATTCAAACTTCAAACCAAAATTTTGTGTTTTAGTGCTTTCTTTAGGTTATGACCACCATCTCATATAATCTATTGGAAAGTGATATTATCTAGGTCTCCAAAATATGTGTTTAATTTGATCACATTTTTTTTTTTTAATTTTTATTGCATTATAGGTTTTGGGGTACATGTGCAGAACGTGCAAGATAGTTGCATAGGTACACACATGGCAGTGTGTTTTGCTGCCTTCCTCCCCTTTACCCACACTTGGTATTCATCCCCAGGCTTCCCCCCCCAGCCCCCCCGCTGTCCCTCCCCCATTTCCCCCAACAGTCCCCAGTGTATAGTACACCGCCTCTCTGTGTCCATGTGTTCTCATTTTTCTCACCCACCTATGAGTGAGTATATGCGGTATTTCTTTTTCTGTTCTTGTGTCAGTTTGCTGAGAATGATGTTCTCCAGATTCATCCATGTCCTTACAAAGGACACAAACTCATCATTTTTGATTGCTGCATAATATTCCACGGTGTATATGTGCCACATTTTCCCAGTCCAGTCTATCATCGATGGACATTTGGGTTGGTTCCAGGTCTTTGCTATTGTAAACAGTGCTGCAATGAACATTCATGTGCATGTGTCCTTATAGTAGAATGATTTATAGTCTTTTGGATAGATACCCAGTAATGGGGTTGCTGGTTCAAATGGAATTTCTATTTCTAGGTCCCTGAGGAATCGCCACACTGTCTTCCACAATGGTTGAACTAATTTACACTCCCACCAACAGTGTAAGAGTGTTCCTATTTCTCCACATCCTCTCCAGCATCTGCTGTCTCCAGATTTTTTAATGATCGCCATTCTAACTGGTGTGAGATGATATCTCAATGTGGTTTTGATTTGCATCTCTCTAATGACCAATGATGATGAGCACTTTTTCATGTGTTTGTTGGCCTCATGTATGTCTTCTTTTGTAAAGTTTCTGTTCATATCCTTTGCCCATTTTTGAATGGGCTTGTTTTTTTTTCTGTAAATCTGTTTGAGTTCTTTGTAAATTCTGGATATCAGCCCTTTGTCAGATGTGTAAACTGCAAAGATTTTTTCCCATTCTGATGGTTGCCGATTCACTCTAGTGACTGTTTTTTTTGCCATGCAGAAGCTGTGGAGTTTGATTAGGTCCCATTTGTCTATTTTGGCTTTTGTTGCCAATGCTTTTGGTGTTTTGTTCATGAAGTCCTTGCCTACTCCTATGTCCTGAATGGTTTTGCCTAGATTTTCTTCTAGGGTTTTTATGGTGTCAGGTCTTACGTTTAAGTCTTTAATCCATCTGGAGTTAATTTTAGTGTAAGGTGTCAGAAAGGGGTCCAGTTTCTGCTTTCTGCACATGGCTAGCCAGTTTTCCCAACACCATTTATTAAATAGGGAATCCTTTCCCCATTGCCTGTTTTTGTCAGGTTTATCAAAGATAATATGGTTGTAGATATGTTGTGTTGCCTCCGATGCTTCTGTTCTGTTCCATTGGTCTATATCTCTGTTTTGGTACCAGTACCATGCTGTTTTGATTACTATAGCCTTGTAGTATAGTTTGAAGTCTGGTAGCATGATGCCTCCCGCTGTGTGTTCTTTTAGCTTAGAATTGACTTGGCTATGGGGGCTCTTTTTTGGTTCCATATGAAATTCATGGTGGTTTTTTCCAGTTCTGTGAAGAAATTCAATGGTAGTTTGATGGGGATAGCATTGAATGTGTAAATTACTTTGGGCAGTATAGCCATTTTCACAATATTGATTCTTCCTAACCACAAACATGGAATGTTTCTCCATCTGTTTGTGTCCTCTCTTATTTTGTTGAGCAGTTGTTTGTAGTTTTCCTTAAAGAGGTCCCTTACATTCTTAGTGAGTTGTATTCCTAGGTATTTTATTTTCTTTGTAGCAATTGTGAATGGCAGTTCGTTCTTAATTTGGTTCCCTTTAAGTCTGTTATTGGTGTATAAGAATGCTTGTGATTTTTGCACATTGATTTTATATCCTGAGACTTTGCTGAAGTTGCTTATCAGTTGCAGGAGCCTTTGGGCTGAGGTGATGGGGTCTTCTAGGTATACTATCATGTCGTCTGCAAATAGAGACAATTTGGCTTCCACCTTTCCTATTTGAATACCCTTTATTTCTTTTTCTTGCCTGATTGCTCTGGCTAGAACTTCCAGTACTATGTTGAATAGAAGTGGTGAGAGAGGGCATCCTTGTCTAGTGCCGGATTTCAAAGGGAATGCTTCCAGTTTTTGCCCATTAAGTATGATATTGGCTGTTGGTTTGTCATAAATAGCTTTTATTACTTTGAGATATGTTCCATCAATACCAAGTTTATTGAGGGTTTTTAGCATAAAGGGCTGTTGAATTTTGTCAAATGCCTTCTCTGCGTCAATTGAGATAATCATGTGGTTTTTGTTTTTGCTTCTGTTTATGTTGTGAATTATGTTTATAGACTTGCGTATGTTGAACCAGCCTTGCATCACTGGGATGAATCCTACTTGAACATGATGGATAAGTTTTTTAATGTGCTGTTGCAATCGATTTGCCAGTATTTTATTGAAGATTTTTGCATCTATGTTCATCATGGATATTGGCCTGAAGTTTTCTTTTCTTGTTGAGTCTCTGCCAGGTTTTGGTATCAGGATGATGTTGGTCTCATAAAATGATTTGGGAAGGGTTCCCTCTTTTTGGATTATTTGGAATAGTTTCAGAAGGAATGGTACCAGATCCTCTTTGTGTGTCTGGTAGAATTCAGCTGTGAACCCATCTGGACCTGGGCTTTTTTTGTGTGGTAGGCTCTTAATTGCTGACTCAACTTCTGACCTTGTTATTGGTCTATTCATAGTTTCGGCTTCCTCCTGGTTTAGGCTTGGGAGGACACAGGCATCCAGGAATTTATCCATTATTTCCTGATTTACTAGTTTGTGTGCATAGAGTTGTTTGTAGTATTCTCTGATGATGGTTTGAATTTCTGTGGAATCTATGGTGATTTCCCCTTTATCGTTTTTTATTGCATCTATTTGGTTGTTCTCTCTTTTCTTTTTTATCAGTCTGGCTAGTGGTCTGTCTATTTTGTTGATCTTTTCAAAAAACCAGCTCTTAGATTTATTGATTTTTTGAAGGGTTTTTCTTGTCTCTATCTCCTTCAGTTCTGCTCTGATCTTAGTTATTTCTTGTCTTCGGCTAGGTTTTGAGCTTTTTTGATCTTGCTCCTCTATCTCTTTCAATTTTGACGATAGGGTTTCAATTTTGGATCTCTCCACTCTTCTCATGTGGGCACTTATTGCTATATATTTTCCTCTACAGACTGCTTTAAATGTGTCCCAGAGATTCTGGTACGTTGTGTCTTCATTCTCGTTGGTTTCAAAGAACTTCTTTATTTCATTTCATTGTTTATCCAATCAACATTCAAGAGCCAGTTGTTCAGTTTCCATGAAGCTGTGCGGTTCTGAGTTATTTTCTGAATTCTGAGTTCCAACTTGATTGCACTATGGTCTGAGAGACTGTTTGTTATGATTTTAGTTGTTTTGCATTTGCTGAGGAGTGCTTTACTTCCAATTATGTGGTCAATTTTGGAGTAGGTGTGATTTGGTGCTGAGAAGAATGTATATTCTGTGGATTTGGGGTGGAGAGTTCTGTAAATGTCTATCAGGTTTGCTTGTTCCAGGTCTGAGTTCAAGTCCTAGATATCCTTGTTAATTTTTTGTCTGGTTGATCTGTCTGCTATTGACAGTGGAGTGTTAAAGTCTCCCACTATTATTGTGTGGGAGTCTAAGTCTCTTTGTAAGTCATTAAGAACTTGCCTTATATATCTGGGTGCTCCTACATTGGGTCCATATATATTTAGAATCGTTAGCTCTTCTTGTTGTATCGATCCTTTTACCATTATGTAATGACCTTCTTTGTCCCTTTTGATCTTTGTTGCTTTAAAGTCTATTTTATCAGAGATGAGAATTGCAACTCCTGCTTTTTTTTGCTCTCCATTTGCTTGGTAAATCTTCCTCCATCCTTTTATTTTGAGCCTTTGTGTATCTTTGCATGTGAGGTGGGTTTCCTGGATACAGCACACTGATGGGTTTTGGTTTTTTATCCAATTTGCCAGTCTGTGTCTTTTGATTGGTGCATTTAGCCCATTTACATTCAGGGTTAATATTGTTATATGTTAATTTGATACTGCCATTTTGATGCTAGCTGGCTGTTTTGCCGATTGGTTCATGTACATTCTTCATTTTGTTGATGGTCTTTAGCATTTGGTATGCTTTTAGGATGGCTAGAACTGGTTGTTTCTTTCTATGTGTAATGCCTCTTTCAGGATCTCCCGTAAAGCAGGCCTAGTGGTGACAAAATCTCTGAGTACTTGCTTGTTCATGAAGGATTTTATTTTTCCTTCACTTATGAAGCTCAGTTTGGCTGGATATGAAATTCTGGGTTGAAAGCTCTTTTCTTTAAGGATGTTGAATATTGGCCCCCACTCTCTTCTGGCTTGTAGAGTCTCTGCCAAGAGATCTGCTGTGAGTCTGATGGGCTTCCCTTTGTGGGTGACCCGACCTTTCTCTCTGGCTGCCCTTAGTATTTTCTCCTTCATTTCAACCCTGGTGAATCTGACGATTATGTGCCTTGGGGTTGCTCTTCTTGTGGAGTATCTTTGTGGTGTTCTCTGTATTTCCTGGAGTTGAGTATTGACCTGTCTTGCTAGGTTGGGGAAATTTTCCTGGATAATATCCTGAAGAGTGTTTTCCAGCTTGGATTCATTCTCTTCCTCACATTCTGGTACACCTTTCAAATGTAGGTTGGGTCTCTTCACATAGTCCCACATTGCTTGGAGATTTTGTTCATTCCTTTTTGTACTTTTTTCTTTAATCTTGGTTTCTCATTTTATTTCATTGAGTTGATCTTCAACTTCTGATATTCTTTCTTGTGCTTGGTCAATTCGGCTGTTGAAACTTGTGCATGCTTCGCGAAGTTCTCGTGTTGTGTTTTTCAGCTCCTTCAATTCATTCGTATTCCTCTCTAAGTTGTCCATTCTTGTTATCAATTCCTCGAATCTTTTTTCAAATCTTTTTTCAAGGTTCTTAATTTCTTTGCACTGGTTTAGTACATGTTCCTTTAGCTCACTGAAGTTTCTCATTCTCCACTTTCTGAAGTCTGATTCCGTCATTTCGTCACATTCATTCTCCGTCCAGCTTTGTTCCCTTGCTGGTGAGGAGTTTTGGTCCTTTTTTGGAGGTGAGGTGTTTTGGTTTCGGGTGCTTTCCTCCTTTTTGCGCTGGTTTCTTCCCATCTTTATGGATTTATCCGCCTGTCGTCTTAGTAGTTGCTGATTTTTCAATTGGGTCTCTGTGTGGATGCTGAGATTGTTGATGATGAAGTATTTCTGTTACTTAGTTTTCCCTCTAATGGTCTATGCCGTCTGCTGTATGAGTGCTGAGGTCCACTCCAGGCCCTGCTTGTCTGGGTTATACCTGCAGCTGCTGCGCAACAGTGAGGGATGATACCAGTTTCTTCTTCTGCTGTCCTTGTTCCAGAATAATGCCAGCCAAATGCGAGTCTGATTAGTCCTTTTCTGGGGTGACTCCTTGGATATACAGGGGTCAGGGAGCTGCTTGAGGAGACAGTCTGTGCTTTATAGGAGCTCCAGTGCTGAGCTGTGGGCTCCGTTGTTCATTCAGCATTGTTGGGAGGTTGTTTATGTCTGCTGCTATAGAACTCATCAAACACCACCCTTTCCCCCCCACTTAGATGCTCTGTCTCAGGGAATTGGGGCTTTCTTTATGAGTATCTGTTGCACTGTGCTGCCCCACTAGGCAGCAGTCTTTTCACTATTTGCCTGCCGGGGCTCTGACCTGGTAGCGCGGGTCCTCCCTGTTGCTGCTGTGCTCCCTTCTGCTGTGGAGCGTGGAGTCTCTCTGTCATGGCAGGTTGCCTCGGCAATGGTGGGCTGCGTCAGTCCTGGGCGGTACTTCAGTGGGGGTGGACTGTGTCAGCAATGGTGGACGCCCCTCCCTCACTGGGCTGCACCGTCCTAGATGCCGGCAGCAAAAATCTCAGCCCCAAGCATCTCCAGTCACCGCCCTGCTTGTCCCCGTGAGTGTGGGACCCGCCAAGCCTGATCACCCAGCTCCCTGCCTCAGAGTCCGTCCTCTCTCTCTCTCTCTTCCTCTCCCCAAGCTGAAAAGTCGACTCTCTCACTGGCGCCCCAGTAGCCTGCCGATAGGGCACTGGGATTCGTGCGATCTCCCATGCCCATGCCGCTGCCCACTACCCCGGCTCAGATCAGGCTTCCAAGGAAACTCCTGGTCTGGCTCATTGTCCAAGTCCAGTTCAATCAGATGAACATGCCAATCTGCCCTTCCAAATTTCAGATTGCCAGTTTAACAGGGCACCCAGACCAGTGAGTTCCGCGCCGGGTCCCGCTGCGGCGCCGGCCGAAGAGGCAGCGGGAGCCAGCTGCGTTAGCCAGCTGCGCGTCCCATGTCTCTCCCACACCTGGGACTTTCAACGCTCTGTGGGCATAAAAGGAACATCCGAGAATGCGGCTAGGACTCACCCTCTGCGCCTTCACTGAGAGCTGCAATCCTGAGTCACCTCTACGACGCCATCTTGCCTCCTCCTCTTGATCACATTTTTTTTACTACTGTCTCCCTGGTTCAAACGATCATCTCTTGCTTTGACTGACACAATAGCTTCTTAATTATTCTTATTGCTTTCATTTCTTCCCTAGTACAGTTGGTCATGTCTGTCAGCCAGAATGATCTTTCAAAATGAGAAATCATATTACTTTTCTCCTTAATTCAATAAGAATTTTCCATCATTATTCAAATAAAATTTAGTCTCTAACAAGTTTCCAAGTCTTTGTAGAATCAGCTCCTGTTCATCTCCTTGCTCGAAGTTTCTAACTCTGTTCTCATTCATCTTTATACTCTTTTACATGTTTTTTCCTTACATGTAGTCAGTTTCTACTCACCCCAGAAAGTTTGCTTTTTGTCTTTGATCTCAGAGAAGCTTTTCCCCAAGCACCTCAGCGGTGTGTCCTCAAACGAGTTTTCTCTGCTCTATTTCCTGTTTTATTTTCTTCAAAACAGAAACAATTTTTCTGCTTTTTAAATACTTGTTTATTTTTGTATACACATATACATTTACATATTAATGTTCTTATTATCTGTTTTTTTTCTTAACCATATCACTAAAATATATTTTCAACCATGTCACCAACACAGCCTTGACCCATGATGGGTTTTGTTCTTACAGTTTTATTTGATAAATTATTGCCAAACTAAAATTATGGTAATTCACATTTCTTATACATTTTTGTTAAAATAATTATTCATTACTTTGGTATTTTGAATTGTTCAAAATCATACATTGTTTGAGAGAAGTAACTCTAGTTCCTCATAATCTTCTTTATCTTTTTTTATGTTATATTTTCATGGAGAAGTATACAAGACAAATTTTTCTAGATTGGTTGATTCACAATTAAATGATAGAATCTACATTTTCAATTGATAACTTGTGATCTGAAAGTCGTCCTTAATTTATTTTCCTAACTTTTTATTAGTGAACAAAATTTAAGATTGTAAATATTCACTTAGAATGAAAATAATATATTAGCATATATCTTCATTTGGCAATTAGAAATGTCCCTAGAATTTGACATATTAGGTTCTACTTGTTTGAAGTCAACTCCAAACCAACAGAAAGCAGAAAACATAATATCAGAGCTATTAAAGCTCTTCAACAATTAAATAACATATAAATAGTTCATTTTCCACAATTAAGCAAAAACTATTCATTTAAATAGCAATGATCTTGGCTTTTCTCCTAGAGAAAATCATGAGGGAATAAATTCTATAGAGTAATTAAGTTAAGGAAAAGTTAAAAGACACAGTGTCTATTCTTTTTCAAAACAGCAAAAAGGCATAATATAGTTGACTTACTTTTTAGTTTTGTAACACAGATCACTGATGTGTAAAAAGTTGATGATTTTGTTGTGCATCGTAGAGGCTAGTATATTCCTAAGGTTGGCCTAACAGACCTTAGAATGCACTGGTAGTACTTTATAACATTATATGCTTCTCTGTAAAACTCTCCTACATATGTTAAGATAATTGTGTTTAAATTTTTTCTTTGGTGATTTGATAAGAACAACACATATACAGATACACCATCACATGCATTTTTGCAAGATAAAAAAAAATCTGTTACATTTGTTGTGCTTTCTCATTAGGATTATCTCTTATTGGACATATTTCCTTCATTTTATTCTCATGTTATAAGTGGTAGAGAAACTGGTGTTGCTTGTTTTTTTTTTTTTAAATCCAATGTTGTTTTTGTACTTTAGAGTAGAGAGAAACTAAGTTTAATGGCAATTTTACAGCTTTTGTCCTGGTGCTAAAATGAAATTGATCAAATGTACATTAGAGCTTTTAGACTCCAAAACATTCAGAAACCTACAGGGAGTTCTGCTTGAATAGTACATGATTTATCAAAACTACTGCATTTACAGCTAGGTTACTCATTGTAAAACTCCAATTTACCTGGATCCCATGGTATTTCTCCTTTTTTATTTATATTTTTCTAAATGGCCTACAGCACTTTTGATGTGAGGTTCTATCTTTTAACTTTTATTTTAGTTTCAGGGGTACATGTTCACCTTGGTTCTATAGACAATTTATGTGTCATGAGTGTTTGGTGTACATATTGTTTTGTCATCCAGGTAATAAACATAGTATCATAAACTATGTAAACTACCCAATAGGTAGTTTTCTATTGTCACCCTCCAGCCATCCTCTACCCTAAAGAAGGCCCCAGTGTCTATTGTTCCCTTCTTTGTGTCCATCTATACTCAATGTTTAGCTTCTACGTATAAGTTAGAATATGCAGTGTTTGATTTTCTGTTATTATGTTAGTTGGCCTGGGATAATGGCCTCCAGTTCCATCCGTGTTGCCACAAAGGATACTGATATGAGGATCCTGGATCCTGAGAATTTGATGTTTTTAATCTGTGATGTCCAGATGCCAAAAGGATTGAAGGCAGTACCTTCCAACTTAAAAAGCAGATGATTCAATTCCACATAATTGAACAGAACTACCAGTTATATCTGGTGATTTGTATTTGCAACATGGCTAAGGGATTATATAAACTTACTTTATGATTTAAAAATATTTCACTTCATTCATGTAGACAGCTAGCATAATTGTGCCATATAAATTTTATGGAAAAAAAAAGGCAAGTGAGAACAGGATTAGATAGGAATGTTTCTATCATTAGATACTCAAGATTACTTTTTAACACTGTAATTTCTGTGAAACTTTTGTGAACAATAATACTGTTATTGTGAAGTAATAAGAGTGGAGTTTTTCAGGTTATGTTTATAACTTATGTTTCTAATAAACACAGCTTCCAAAAGAGAGATGGGAGGTCTGCTTTTGGAGGGATTTTCTCCATTTATACTGTCATCCTAGTATTTTCTCTTCCCATTATGCTGACAGAATCAGCACATTAACAAAATTGTCTGCATTATGATAACAAAATTATGGCATTATATCAGTAGACCATAAATAAATGGTTCCATTAGTAAAAATACTTCCTTACAAATTGGATTCCTTTATTACTTTCTGTAGAAAGGATCTATCATATGAAAAGATAGCAATGCACTTCTAAATCTAATGATGTTCTTTACTGGTGTTTAACTGAATGATTATTTCCATTACATGAATAATGATGATCTTCCTTTAGTATTTATAACCTTATAGTGTCTCTTGTTCATACACAGTTTGAAGATGCTATATCAATTGTCACACCATTTAAAAGACAAGTGTCCTATTTTTTCCTCACTGATATCACTTTCACTTTCCTCAAGAGAAATACTTAGGAGCACCAGAATACAATAATCTTCGATCCTATTGTATTGTGGCCCTCAGAGAGAATATTGAAGGCAACCGATTAAACAGAATGATCCAGAGGGAGGCAGTTTGAGCATTCCAATTTGCAAGTGAATTAAAAAGCTCTTCTTTTTCAAAAAGATTATCCATATTCATATAAATTGTTGGCAGTTCAGTCAGGGCATAATAATGCCTAAAGGTCTGTATAAACCATAGTAACAGTAAAGACAGGTCAAGGAATACGTGATAATCTTAGCCCATTTTTTGCCATTAAAGAGACAATCCTCCTTCTTGAGTTAATGCCTGCTCCCCTTCTCCAGATATCTGTATCCATCACTGCATTGAGAACCCTGTGTGCAGATGTTTTGAGTTGATGTCATGTTGGGAAAAATAAATTCAAAAACATTTTTTATTTATATTAGGTGCCTGCACTGAAAGTTTTACTTTTCGTCCTGCCTAGCCAGCATGTAGCCCACGTTCAGGTAAACCACGCTGTAATCTGGACAAAGGTAAAACCACAACAAGGTATTTAATAATAGTCTTTAATTTTTTTTCCCTCAAATCACAAGTAAGATGATGTTCAACTAATAACATAATGTATCATTTAAAAATTTCAATTCTTCAAGTAGTTTATATATTTAGATAAAATGATTACTTAAAAGTAAAGATTTTGCTTTAATGTAGTAGGCCTATTAAAACTAAGTAATAAAAAACATTTATTAAAATATTTTCTTAACTTCCCAAACATATAATGAAAACACTAAACATATCACACATATTATAAATATGTTTACTATTAATAATATATGTGTGTTTTTGAAGTTTCAAAAGTCAATGCATGTGTTATGGTCTGAATTTCTCCTAAGTTGTTCTGTTTGTCCATTTCCAGGTCTTTTGGTTAGAAAGGGGATTTATCTTATTCTGAGAACAATGCATGGGCACTAGGATACTACTGACTCCAGCCTAGTTTTTCTTGTCTTTGTATTTACCATACATGTATTGTCTAATATTTGCTAAGGATGATATTGTGTATTGGGTATTTGGAGAATATGTTGATTAAAATACAAGATGCTCAATCTCTGGAAATTCATACTTCAGTGGAAAAGGGACACCTTTTGAAAACTCTAATATTAACATTGTAAACATAGCCACTACATTGTTTATCATAAATGAAGGAAAGATTTATTTCAACAAAAGAAATATCAAAAAGCTTATTTGAGAATAAGACCTGATGTTTGAACTGAAATTTTAGAGAATAATTGATTGAAAGTATAGGTGGCATAGTTGGAGAATACAGTTTGAGTGAAGGATCATCCATGTGCAGAGTGAGAGGTATTAGGGAATGGTAAGAACACTGATGAGGCTAAGGGATATATCCCATAAACCAGGTGGTGTAGAAAATAAAGCTGCTAAAGAATAATAGAAATTTATGAAATGCTTTAAATTACAGGCCAACATATTTTTTCCCTTTACATAGAAGACAATCCGAAATTTTGGGAGCAGGGGTTAACATCGGATGACATAATCTGTTCTTGCTGCAATTGGTTAAAAGGATTGTAGAGGAAGAAACCAAATATAAGAAGATGAAGCTATAGTTTAGGAGCTGTGCAATGATAGTGGAAATATGGGCAGTATGTAAATATGACAGAGGGTTTAATAATATAATATTAATATTAATATTATATATTAATATAATATATTTATAATATAAATAGCAGGATTTGGTGACTAGGTGAATGTAGCAGTGAAGAAAAAGGGGAGCAAACAAAACAATAATTATTTTTAAGCCAGTATACCTGAAAAAACTGAGGTGATAAATACAGATTGGTTGGTATTGCTGACAGTAAGGTAGGAGAAAAAAATAGATCATTGACATAAGTGATCTCTTTTTTTAAAAATGATCTTTGAAAAAAAAAAAGCAAAAGCAACTTCAAATATAGGTTTTTGTAGTTCTAACTTAAGGTTTATCTTATGGATCTTGCTCATATTTTTTTTCCAGAAGCAGTAATTTCTTTCTTTGTTCATTTTTAACTTATTTCAATAATTTTTGGGGTAGAAGTGGTTTTTGGTTACATGGATAAGGTCTTTGATGGTGATTTCTAGGATTTCAGTGCACCTGTCACCAGAGCTGTGTACACTGTACCCAATCTGTGGTCTTTTATCCTTTATTCCCCTCCCAAACTTTCCCTCTGAGTCCCCAGAGTCCATTGTATCATTCTTATGCCTTTGTGTCTTCATAACTTCACTCCCACTTAAAGGTAAGAACATACAATATTTGGCTTTTCATTTCTGAGTTGTTTTACTTAGAATAATGGCTTTCATATCCATCCAAGTAGCTGCAAAATATATTATTTTATTCTTCTTTATAGCTGAGTAGTAGTCCATGGTGTATATGTACTACATTTTCTGTATTCACTCATTGGCTGATAGGCATTTAGATTGGTTCCATATCTTTGCAATTGAGACTATGTTGTTATAAACATGCATGTGCATATGTAGTTTTCATGAATGACTTCTTTTCCTTTGGGTCGATACCTAATAGTGGGACTGTTGGATTTAATGGTAGTTCTACTTCTAATTATTTAAAGAAACTCCATTGAAGATGGAGATTTCCTTAGTGTGAAAGTATCTCCTTTTCACCACATCCATTTCAACATCTATAATTTTTGACTTAATTATGGCCATTCTAAGGTGGTATCTCATTGTGGTTGTAATTGGCATTTCCCTGATGATTAGTGATGTTGAGTATTTTTTCATACATTTATTGGCTGTTTCTATATCTTCTTTTGAGAATTGTATATTTATGTTCTTGCCCAATTTTGAGATTATTTGTTTTTTTCTTGCTGATTTCTTTGTAGATTCTGGATATTATTCCTTTGTCAAATGTATAGTTTACAAATATTTTCTCCCCCTCTGAGCACTGTCTGTTTACTCCGCTTATTATTTCTTTTGCTATGTGGAAGCTTTTTAATTTAATTTGGTCCCATTTGCTTATTTCTGTTTTTGTTGTATTTGTTTTTGGCATCTTAGTCTTGAATTCTTTGCCTAAACAAATGTCTGGAAGAGTTTTTCTGATGTTATGTTCTAGAGTTTTTATGGTTTTGAGGATCTTGCTGATTTTTAATTAAGTCATTTGTTTTCTTTTTATTGAGCTTTTAGTTATTTATATATTCTAGATACAAATTCTGTAATATATATGATTTGAAATTTTTTTCAGGCTTAAATATTGTTATTAACAATATCTTTTGAGGAGCATACATTTTTAATTTAAGGGGGGTGAAATCCAGTTTATGTTTTAGTTTTTATTTTATGGATTTGTTTTTAGTGTCCTATCTTTAAAATCCTTCCCTAACTGAAAGTTACTAAGATTTTCTTCAGAGTTTTCTTCTAGTAATTTTATAGTTTTAAGCTTTACACTTAATAAATATGATCCATTTACAGTTACATTTTTATACGTGGTGTAAGGTATGTATCCAAATTATTATAGTATTGTATATGGGTGTCTAATATCTTCATTATCATTTATTGAAAAGAGTATTCTTCTTTCAGTGAATTGCTTCTACAGCTTTCTAGAGCTTAGTCATCCCTACATGCATGAGTCTCTTTCTGGACTCTATTCTGGTTGATTGATCTATCTCTTTCTTTTTATGCTGATACAGCAGATCCTTGAAAAAAGTAGCTTTCGATAGGATAATGTGAGTTTTCCAACTTTGTTCTTTAAGATTGTTTTGGCCAGTCTATGTTCTTTACATTTTCAGATGAAGTTTAGAACTAGTTTAGCAATTTCTACAAAAAATTTGTTGAAATTTCAGTTGGGAGAATCACTCATGGTGAGTCACTATAGATTACACATTTTGGGCGAGAATTCTACTTCATAAGTGACACTGAGTCAGTGGGGGGCCTCATGATGCCTGGTTTTCTGACACTTAGTGATTCATTGAGATGTATCATACAGTTTAGCTCTTGTCAGCCCTGTTTCTCCAAAGTAGTTTCAGTTTTCCTGCTTTAAACATTGTAGTAATCTGTGAGATAATAACTTCACACCATGGAAAATTAAAAATTTCCCATCAATGTTTTCTTTATTCGCTTAGCCTTTAGTAATTATTGTTTTTAAATGCAGAAATAGGGATTTAGTTAACAGACAAAACTAATTGTACTTCTTATTTATTCTTGGCCTTACATATCGATGACTAGAACTGGAATTTTCATATTAAAAATTAAGACACATGAAGTTATTGCACCCTGGCTATACCACTGACCAGGAGTTTGGTCTTGAACAATTTTGTTTTGGCATTTCTGAGCTTCAGTGTCTGTACCACTTAAATTAGGACACTATCATTTACTTCCTTTGGTTGTTCAGAGCGCTAATTATCATATGAAATGAATAATAATAGTGAGGAAAGCAAAGATCACCTGATGGCCATCAAAGAGACCATCCAGAAGTAAAAATGCTTTATCTGAGGAATTTAGAAGTAATTAAATGTCACTGTTGTCTAAAGCAGACATCTGGTATATTTGGCTTCTTCCCAAAATTTTGTAAGTAACAAGAATTTCTATACATCTCCAGAATGCGAGCATGTCAGAACTCATTGTGCAACCCTTGCTGACATCAAGGCACCAAAATATTTACAAATGTAATCATTTATCATGACCAGCGTGGCTAATATGGTCCAAATTACCCTTAAACTCCAGCTAAAAGGTCTGTAAATTCCCCTAAGGAAAGTCTACCAGTCTGTCCGGTCCTCCTTTGCTAAAGCCTTCCCCTGCTCTCTGTGGCAGCATTCTTTCTATCTAATAAAACTTACCTTTTCAAACATATACCATTGTTGGTAAATTGTTTTTACCACCCTCAAGCCAACCACTCTCCATTGCCAGAGCTCTGACACCACCAGGCAAATAGCATTTATTGAAAACTAACATGCAAACAAATACGCAAATGTTTCTAATCCTTACAGAAATCCTACGAAGCCAGGCCTTTTAAAGCCCATTTTGCAAAACCAAAATTCAGAGAGATTAAACAATTTGTTTAAGATTACAGATTAAAGGCCGGGCACGGTGGCTCAAGCCTGTAATCCCAGCACTTTGGGAGGCCGAGGCGGGTGGATCATGAGGTCAAGAGATCGAGACCATCCTGGTCAACTTGGTGAAACCCCGTCTCTACTAAAACTACAAAAAATTAGCAGGGCATGGTGGTGCGTGCCTGTAATCCCAGCTACTCAGGAGGCTGAGTCAGGAGAATTGCCTGAACTCGGGAGGCGGAGGTTGCGGTGAGCCAAGATGGCGCCATTGCACTCCAGCCTGGGTAACAAGAGCGAAACTCCGTCTCAATAAAAAAATAATAAAAATAATAAAAATTAAAAAAAAGATTACAGATTAAAAGGCAGTGCTGGAATTCAAATCCAGGTCTGCCTGATGCGAGGACGGGTACTATTAATATTTCCACTTTTTAGGGTTGTCTATCATGACCACTTATAAAAGTAAGCTTCTCTCATAGAATCTAGAACATTTGCCTAAGAAAATGTTCTGGAAACCCATTGCCTTAGTTGCTTATGAGGCACTGGGTATGGGGAGGAAGCAAAGTAACTGTTGGAATCCTGATTGTCATCAACTAACATGTCATTTCTTGTCAAGTCACTTGAACTTTCCCAGATACCATTCTATCAAAGGAGGAATAATATTATTTTGCCCCTTCTACTTTAGGGGCCTGTGTGAATGAATGCTAAGTGAGGTAATACACTCTCATATGCATTGTGTTCTGAAAATTTATGAAGCCTGTGATCGTATCATTTTCATTAATATAATCAATTTTGACCCTTCACCCTTTGTAAAATCCAAGTAATATCTGTAATGACAGGGGACTTCACCCCAGAGTCGTTTTATATGGTACCACACTAACAGCTTCACTAAATATCAAGACCATCTCAGCAGGATGATATATCAGTTAACAAGAAACTGAAAGTAATACTATTTTTTTGATACAAGTTTACTCCTTTGCCTTTCCAGGTGGCCTCAAAGTATGTTAGATATCTTTATCTACTTGGCCATCTTTGTTTTGAATATTTCCTTTAGGTAACTTTCTTTTTTTTTTTTTTTTATTTTTGCCAATCAATGAGAGCTTGTAAGTTTGCTGAGGTTGGTTGGCCTTGAACTCTTGGCCTCGCCTTCGCAAGCGCCACGACATCTGGCCGGAGCCACTTTGGGCCCCAGGTAACTTTCTTTGAAAAGATGTCTTTAGTTTTAATTTTCAAGTATCATTTATGTAACTCTCACGCATAGGTACTATGCAGCACAAAACAAATAAACAATGATTTGACATCTAAAATAAAAATGTAAAAAATTATTAGTGATTTAGTGTGCTGAATAGGGAGTCATATCCCTTTGGCCTGTAAATGCTGACTATGTGACTTTTTTTTTCTGCTGAGAAGTAGAGAAGATATACATATGAAAGGGAGAAGAAGGAGAGCTGTTGGTGTCCCTGAGCTACTCATTGTATAGGTTTCACATCATTTTATAATGCACTAAATGTTTTATAATATTTAGTTGATAAACATTACCATAAATCTTATCACTCACTCAAACTATCTCATAAGAAAACTAATCTCAACCTCATTTTCTTCCTATTAGTAATTTACCTGACAAGGTTTTTGAAAGAATTTGGATTTGTGATTCAATCCTCCCTTACAGTATAGAATAAGGGCTAGTGACCTAAGCATAAACACTAAATTAAACTATTTTACTTTGGGTTTGATTGGTAATTTAAAGTGAAGATAGAGTTAAAGATGAAGTGCTATGAGTAGAGCAATCATTAAAAGAATGAAAATTTGAAAACCAAATAATGTGTAAATTTGCCAAAGTACAGATAAAAGAAAAAGCAAGATTAAAATAAAAGAATAATATTTAATCTTCTGATACAAAAAGTCAAGTTTCATAAAAATGGTGGTGAAACTGAAAGGTACCTTTAGGAAAAGAAGGAAACATTTTATAAATGACAATGTGTTAATCCTAGTGCAAATGCTTGAACTTACTGCCTTTATAGGTACCCATAACTTACATAAATTGAAAGGGTATATTTTTTATTACTGGAACTGTTTTAACACCAGTGCTCTATGACAATAAAAAAAAAAAACACAAATTAAAACATAGATAAGAGAAAAGAGATTTCCTTTTTTTTTTCTTTGAGACACAAATAGTTCTAGTGGTAGAGGTCAATGAGCCTCTAAAGTAAAATCATTTGGAACTCTGAATGAGTGCCAAAATTTTGTTTCAAACACATTTTTTTTATGTATATAAGGGTTATCATTTTAATGTTTTTAGTCCTTAGAAATAGAAAACAATCCTGTCCTTGAGGAACATTTGATAAGAGAGTAAAATCAGAAAATGCTAACTTGAAGAAGTCCATGAATAAGCTTCTAATATTACACAGTTTGAATAGTTCTCAATGGTTTGTTCAAATGTCCTCAAATTTCTTTTGCAATTCTGCACCTCAATTAATTCTAATCTGTCCTATAAGAATAATGCAACAACATATTCAAATATGATTTACCCAAGTAATAAAAAGAGCAAAGGAAATTTACTATACTACATGCATTCATATTCTGTGATGTAGCATGTTTGCTTTGCTATTTTTATTACTTGGGTAGCCATACTTAAATAAATTAGTGCATTATTAATATTATAGTAAATCTATGTATTTTTTTTAAGAGAAAGTTGTTGTTCTTACAACAATCTATTTACAGATTAATCATTATAATAAGCAAAATGCCTCCTTTGTAAGCAATCACAATTGCTTACAAAAAAAGGTTTAACATTCTTTTTCATGGACTTTGTGTCCAACACAATTTAACTTTGGATGTTTTTCTCCAAATAATGTTTGGAACTCACACATTCCATTTATCGTTCATTCTGAACACATTTTGTGTTTTCTAACTCACCAAAATGTCCTCACTGTACTATACACAGAAATGTACTTTTCCCCAAAGTCCTCCTATTAAGATTCACCTATCCTATAAAGCCTTATTCAAGTTCAATGACCTAAGAGCAATCCTTTCTTTCATATTTTGTTCCATAGCCCTTCACACTTGTACTGCAGCCTTTAATGTGCTCTTTCTGTATTGCAGTTAGGTAATGCTCATTTAGCACAGTGCCTTGACCATAGAAGAGAATAATAACTCTAGTATTACATATAATTATTCAGATGTTGAATATTTAGTCTTTAGGGAATTCATTTCTTTAGTGGATTCTTGATTTTGCAATTTTCTCTATTTGAAAACACTCTCATCTGAGGGTATTTTGGGAGAAAGGGGAAGAATTCCACGAAAATCATTTCAACTGCTTAAAAAAAATATGATTTGATTAGAAAATTTTAACTAGAAATTAAATTGGTAGATTATAGAATAAAAATGTTTGTATTATGTATGAATTACATACAGTTTTGTGTAGTAAATAATTTGTCCAAAGCGACAGGGCTTGCTTTTGTCTTTCGTTTCTGAATGGCAATCTTCTTAACACTTGAAATTTCTCAAGTGATAGGAGTGTCTTCCTCATTCATGATGAGACCACACCTGATAGTTTATGATAAATAGATGACTAAGGGTAAGGACAGATATATGCAATAGTCTAAGTTTGAGAGCTGATCATGCCAGAAAGACCAATTATGTTATTAGAGTTTTCAGACTTTGAGTTATTTGAGGTTAGTAGATGGAATTCGAACATAAGGCTAATGAATCAATCACCCATGGCTGTTCAATGAGTAAGCAATATCTCTAGATACCCAGGCTTAGGTGAGCTTCCTGGATTAGTATAGTAATACTACATACATATAATCATGTATTGAAGTGAGAGAGTTATATATCTTGATGATGTAAGAAACTTTGCATTTAAGCTGCCGGATTCTGACCTATGACCTTCTTCCTTTGACTGGTTCTAATTTGTATCTCTTACCTGTAATAAACAAAACTATGAGTATAATGTTCCACGGAGTCCCACAAGATTTTCTAGGGTGAGAGTAGTATTGGTAAACTGCAAAACTTGTATTTCTGTCAGAAGTGAGGGTAGTCTTTTATAAACTCTTTCCTATAACTTTGTGGCTGGACCCCAACCGATTATAGTCAGGATTGGAAGACTTGGACAGATTTGACGATCTGGAGGACTGTACTTTCTACCTCTCAATTTGGCTAACTATGAGCAAGTTCTAAAAAGCAGAGCATCTCTGATTTATGAAAACATCTTATAAAATTTTATCTTTCATTCCTACTGTTCCTTGCTCATAGATTTATCAATTATTTTTCTCTGTGACTTATTTATTGAAATATCTGTCCATCTCACTATACTCTGAGCTCATTAAAGTGAAAGACAGTTTCAAATTAATTTCTGTATCAAATGCCTAGCTCTAAGTATTTGGTCAATGAGTGTTTATTAAATGAATGAATGAATGAATCAATGAATGCCTGGAATGGTGCAATTTACTCAAGACAAATATACTTAAGCTCTATCATTAGCCTAAGATGTTGAGATTTTGTGAATTTCAGTATCACATACCCTCTTTTAAACAAATAAAATTATTTTATATAGTAATTTTAGAGCACTACTACAGAGCTAAGAAGTATCATCTTTTAATTAAGAGGACATTTATTTGGGAGTCAGAATAATTGGGAGGAAATCACTTTACCCATTTAAACTCTTGTTTCTTCATCTGTAAAAGAAAATAAGGTTATAAGCATTTTTTAAAAATGGGTGAGAAATATATTATTATTGACTATACTATTATTACTATTTTTTTGTATTAAGTAATATTACTAAATGAGTAAGTAGAATGTTTATGTATTATTGAATATACATTTTGATGCATACATATGTATGTATAAAGATTTAGTACATATAAATTCATACAATTTAAAAAGTTTCCTCAGTATTATAAGAATCATAATGAGGTTAAGTAATTGAAAAAATGTATTTTAGTTTGATCAAGGTTGATTAAACATCTCACTATTTTCTGATGACCTGTCAAAAGGTACAAAATGTGAGAGGCCACTTTCAATCTAAAGCTATGTTTGACAAAGGCCTTTTATTAAGAACAAGTTGAAAGTCATTTCAGCAGTAGGTAAATTATAGTTCCAAGTAATGTAAATTATTGAATATTTTCAAGAACACAGATATATTTTATGTTCCCATGGAATATAATGCCTTTTCATTTATTCATTTGCTCATTTGTATATTTATTTATTCATTCATTAAACAAAAATATATTGAGCATCCACTATGCCCCAGGTGTTATGGTAGGTGCTGAGGTCACAGAGATAAATTAAAGGGTCTTTACCTTCAGGAAGTAACCAACTTGCAGCTCAATTTGTTGACTTTTTAAAAGTTTAGATACATCGGTAATAGCTTGTACATATGCAAATAAACCCACTTGAGAATTTAAAGCTTTTTGTGAGCAGTTTTTGTGAAGTGCTGTGAGAAATGTACAGAATAACAAAATTGAGCTCATATTGCAAGACCCAGAGTCGAAACTTCTTTAAAGTGCTGAGATATTCAGTTGCCAATAAATATTAAATATAGGGATAGTATCTCTATGAGACCAAGTTAAAATGAAAGCATATTGTATACATGTGTGTAATTTATGACAGTATCCTCTGGATGACTCTAGTACACTCTAATGCATTAAGCTAATTCACTAGCGGACTTCTTAGACTCTGTATGTATGCTGTGGGACATGGAAGTTCTCACACATGTAAATAAACACAAGTGTACACAGAACCCAACTTAAGTAAGATCAAGACAATGGAGCAGTTTGAGAGGTCATGTGGGATGGCAATGGCAACTTGTATAAAAAAAACAACCTTTTCTCTATTTGCCTAGGGCTTGTCGTTGCAACTAATACCAGCCTAACAGTTGGGAAAGTGAATGACACAGAGCAGAAACATAAATGTTGAATTTTAACAGCATTAGGTTTTTTCATCTTCTCTTAGATATGCTTGGATTCCGGTGTCTAAGTCAAATAAAATGCTATCTGTTCACTTTCATTCAAATGTATGTAACTAACATTTTTGAAACATGATCTGTATGATGCTCAGGGTAATGATGTTATAATACAAAATTATACACTGTTTCACAAGTCAACATTCTCTGTGTAAGTAAATGAGTTTATTGAGAATTCTACATTTATTATAGCACTCCAAGCCCAAATATATATAACTCAAGAGTTTGCCAGATATTTATAACTTATAGAAAAAAATTGGCTAAGTGATATTTGAATGACCATGAAGCCAAATGTTTACAAGTTACAAACACATAGGAAAATTTTTTAAAAGAACAAAAGAAAAATGTAAAATATGAAGATAACTAGATACATCAGACTAAAAATTTTATGGAAGTTTTAAAATTGTTACTAAAACATGCACAAATAGTGAGAATATGTTAACAACATTTATAAAACTGTAAATGTTTATATTAAAAAGTCACAAAAGAAGATGTCTTATTTCACTTAATATGCCATATAGAGGTGTAAACAGCATGACTTGCTTTGAGTTAGAAAATGCTGAAAGGAAAAAGTAACTTTATTCTGGGGAAGAAAAGATCTTCACTTGTCTCAGCAAGAATTGGCTATCTGTGGCTGTTTAGAAGTATTAACTACTTAATGAAAGAAAATAAGAATCATATCTTGGTTGCTTTTATTGAGCTAAAAATTTAGAAGCCTCTCTGTCATCACATAGCATAATTCTTTGTATTTACCACCTGTAACTCTACATGATATTTAATATGGTATGAAAGTCACCCAGACCCCTTACTTCACTTAAAAAAATATTAAAGTATCTTAATTTGTAAAACTGTGCATTTAAAAAATTTGACAAGATGGAAAGTATCATTAAAATAATGATTTTCATCATTTAGATTTAAGATATATATAACGAATTTTGTTAATTCCTCTGCTTTAGTTAGACAAATTAAATGAGAAAGAAAACATTTTATACAGTCATTGAATTAAATTCTGTTAGGCCATAAAAGTTTGAGAAAAATGGAAACATCTTGACTTCTTAGATTTTTTTTGTGTGGTTATCTCATAGTAAATTTTATTCTAAAACCAAATATTGTGTTTTTATTTTAGCATTGTTATAATTTGAAATCTAGATTTAGGGAAAACTAGAATTCAGAGTTTTAATTTGCTGCTATTGCTGAGTGATCTACAGCAATGCATTTAAGCTAACTAAAGCTGACTCACCTCATAAATGTCTTCCTGACAGGTTTATTCTGAATAATACAACAAATAAATAAATGGAAAATAGATATGAAGCTTTAATACATGAATTATTATTCTAAGAAATTTCAAGTAATTTCAGCATTTACAGCCCATATACCTTCAAATGTAATTTGATATATTTTATTAGTAAAGGTACATGAACAATATGGAACAGTGTAAAATCAATAAATACATTAACCATGAAGAGGGAAAGGTGAAGCATTCACCATTTAATATAATTATAAACATTTAAGTTTAAATATTTTTCTGAGCTTCCTTGAAGTTAAAATAAAAAGATATGAAAATTCTTACTCCATTTCTTCATGAGAGATTGTGTTTCTTGATCTACAAAAATATTCTTAGAGAAAATGTAAACTTTTTAAATTCATCTGACTACTTTCTATTTGAGGCATAGATAAAAAATCCTAATGAAAGAAGAATTTTTATAGAAATTAAGCTGATAAACTCTGTACAGGCCATTTTCTTATTCTAATTTGATGGAAAAATGTCACATAGCCACCTGTCTGGCCTCACTAAGCAAAAGTTAACCATTCCCTCTCTCAACCAGGATTTTGACAAAATTTCTCTTCCAGAGAATTCAAGTTTAATGTCTCTGTTGAGATCCCAGTACACTGATACATCCTCATGTTACAGTGATTTAAACATTAATTCCTGCTTGCCATTTAACCAGCAAAAGATGAAATAAAAAAATCTCCAACAGCTCGTGATAAGGAGAAAAGAGTACAATGGAAACATACCATCAGACAAGGCAGAAAGTCTGAGTCAGCAGGGTCCTTTAAGTCATTGCTAAGTAACTATAAGTGGCTATGAGATTTCCTATGGAAATGGACGAAGAGGCTGTTGTTGAAATGCCCAATCAGACCCTGTGGCAGCACTGAAGCCAACAGTTCTAACCCTTCTGTTCACAAAAAGCCCTTTCCTGAGACCTTTCTCCTGTATGTGTTTGACACCCATGGCGATGTGGAGTCTAAGCTGCTTAGGCATGTCCTGCTGAGGAAGGCTTAGCAGCTACTTTCAAAGACTAGTGCCTTCCACATGGAACAGGACACTCCCAAGGGCACAGCTTAAAGGTTGTCTTTTTCTTTTTAATTTTAAAATTATTTTTGTGGAGAAAATTTTAGGTTATGTTGGGATAAGTTATTATAATCAAGAATAGAAGATTATTTATTAATTTGGACAAAAAAATTCTATGGAAAATCAGAGTGTATAAAAAAGACAGCAGTTTGAATGAAGACAAACCAGAATATGTCTGAATATGCCAGCAAAATGCAGAATGTTCTCATCTATGTGCAGGGCAAAAGGACAAATAAGAGTACTGTATCAGATGTCTTAATTATTTAAAACGTATAAATTAACTTATGTCCATCTTCCTGTTAATATTCCTACCCAGGACTCCCAACCCATTCCCTGGTACAGCCCTTGCACTCAGAAGGAAAAATTAGCTCTTTTCTGCTTCCTGTGAGTCTGAATGAATTGCATATGCTAGGACAGGACTGGGTAAAAGCTGAAGTCAGACCACGATCTCCTGGACAGTGACCAAAACCACCCAAATCTGGGATTAAGACAGGGTAGATGCACTTCCCAAGGAAGCATAGTCAGTGAGTTTACTTTACCATCCATTCACTTCTCTTTTCCAGCTGTGATGGAAAAGAGACTCTTCCTCAGCAGAGTCTCTAAGTGCCTCTCCAAACTAGAACTCTAAAGCAGAGTAGAGGGGGAACACAGTTGTCTGGTTGTTGGCAAAACTCACTCTACTTGGATGATTTTGAAAACAATTTTTATTTAAATTCTTCAGTTTTTCAATGCAGACATTGTGATTTTCTCCCCTATTTTCTACCTCTGTATTCAGGTACTCACTTTTACATTCTCTGACCTGAGGGCTCATTTCAGCTCAAGTAACCTTCTCAATCTATTAATATTAACCAGTAACTGAACTGAAGTAAAAAAAAGCTTAAAGGGTCAACAAAAATGTCTTTAGGTTTAGATGTTTTGTCTTTGTGATATGAGGGCACTCTGCAGTGTAGGACACAGGGATGAACCCTTCCGGTATAAATCTAAGGTCAGCACCTCAATGCTGTTGCAGCAAAGCATTAATCTTTAGTTTCATTTGCTTTTTTACCTTGTCTTATAATGCTGATTTATTTCCAAGAAACCTTGTCATGAAAATGAAGAATGTATTTTGTCCCTTGAAAAATGGGGCTTTAGTCCATGTATTTTCTTACAAGGCAAGCCTGCAGATTCAATGCCCTTGCTTTTTATTATTTGACATCAACAAGAAGTAATTACAAGAAAGTGGACCTAAACAAAGTCAAACTGTTATTTAATCCTAATCCCAAGTTTAAGTTTGAAGAGCTCAGATAACCAAAGGTAGTAGAAATGAAATTATCCTGTCCATTTCCAATAAACCATTGTAACTATTCCAAGTATAGAATTTCAATATTATTGTGTTTTTTTTTTCTTGGATCTACTACCACTGAAAAAACGCTGATAAGAAAGGAAACGTTATGAAGCTCTACCTTAATTTTTGTAATAAGTTACAGTTAGAGCTGTTACCTTTAATTATTTTTAACAGGATTATTCCCATAAGATTCCCAGCCTTTAATACCAATATAAGAGAAAGGGTGAGTGAAATACTTTTTCTTGAACTTCTTATTCCTAAAGCCTATTGTTTTGTGATGAATGTCAATGTACTTTAATCTTTGTAATTTTAAATAGGTAAACATACCAATTCTCTGGGATTTACCAACATTGAAAATGTATGCAGTTTTGAATGAATATTGGACTAAGAATAGAGTAGAATAGCACTTATTTTAAAATAAGTTATTCCAAGGTCAACTCGTTGTTGTAAAACTACCAGTAATTTAAGGTACCCAAAGGTGTGATAAAACAAAATAGTGGGCTTTATAAATACATAGTCTTTAAAGGATCTGCCCTTTTCAAAGTAAACTGTGTTCATTTTAAGACTGAAGAATTTCTTGGGGGCGATGAATAAATGGGGAGGCTCTGCACCATACATTAGTTTATGTTAATAGTTTATAGCTACATTAATCTCTGAGTTGAGCTCTGAATTTAGTCATTTGGAAGTAAAAGCTCTCTGGAGAGATCATCATCAAGAAATAACTAAGCAATTGTTTAAAAAAGGCTGTTATCTGAATTAATGAAACAACTTTCAGTATGGATAATCTAAAAATTACAGGTGATTTCCTATTTGTCTAGTGATGCATTTTAATAAATGTGTAATAACCTGAGAAATGAGAGATTTTTCCAACTTATAAACGTAACTGAAATCATGACTACAACATGTAAGGTAAACATGAGTTTAGTTAGTATTTAAATCAATCTTGCTACAAATTAAACATGTCATAATTTTTCTTATTTTTCCTACTCAATGTTATAAAAGTTGCATCTACCTTACCAAAATTAATCAATTCCTTCTGTATGCTAATTGAGTATTAGAACTTTAGTGTTACATTTTTAAAAAAGCCAATAGTTTAAGTGATCTTAAGTGTATGTGTAAATTCTAGTAATGACAATTTATTTCTCTAAATATGCACCATATCTAAGAGATACTTCCCTCAACACAAAAATATTTGTCTGTGTTGATTATCTTTTCATCCTTTGGAGAAATACCCCACTACCTTTTATTTCTCAAACTCAGAATTTATCCATGTTATTTTTTATAACTGAGGACATAAAATTATCTTTAGCTTTATGTTACAATTCTACCATATAATTTTAGTTTTGACAATGACTTCATTCCTTTTAAATGTTTACAATGATTCTTTCATTCTCTAGTGATAAGAAGAAAAATGTCTTAAAACCCAGCTAGAATAATAGTGTGGGGAAGGCTGTATATCCACACACAGAAGAATAAAACTTGACCTTTATTTCACATCATATACCAAGATAAATTGATAACATTAAGTATTTAAATATAAGTTCTGAATCTGTAAAACTATTAGAATAAGTTATAGAGAGTAAGCATTTTCATGTTGGTCTTGACAATAATTTTTTTGGATATGACCCTAAAAACACATGCAACAAAAGAAAAGTAGACAAATGGGACTGCATCAAACTAACAAGTGTCTGTAAAACAAAGGGAAAATTAGCAGAGTGAAAAGATGATCCACAGATAGGGAGAATATTTGCAAGCCATACATCCAATAAAAGTTAATATCCAAAATACATAATGAGCTCAAACTTGACAGCAAGTAAACAAATAATACAATAAATAGGCAAAAGATCTGACTAGACATTTCTCAAAAGAATAGATACAAATGGACAAGAGACATATGGAAATGTGCTCAACGTTATTAATCATCAGGAAAACGCAAATTAAAACCACATCCAATTGGATGGCTCTTATAAGAAAGACAAAAGATAAGTCTTGATGAGGACATGGAGAAAAGAGAAACTTTGTACACTGTGGGTGGGAATGTGAATTAGCATAATCATTGTTAACCACAGAAATAAAAACAACCATTAGAGAATATTATAAACACATCTATGCACATAAACTAGAAAATCTCAAATGAATAAATTCCTGGACACACACATCCTTCCAAAACAGAACCAGGAAGCAATTGAATTCCTGAATAGACCAAGAATGAGTTCTGAAATTGAGGCAGTAATAAACAGCCTACCAAGCCAAAAAAGCTCAGGACCACGTAGATTCACAGTTGAATTCTACCAGCTGTACAAAGAAGAGTTGGTACCATTCCTACTGAAACTATTTCAAAAAATTATAAGTGGGGGACTTCTTCTTAACTCATTCTAAGAGGCCAGCATAATCCTGAAAACAAAATCAGAGAAAGACAAAACAAAAAAAACAAAACTTCAGGCCAATATCCCTGATGAACATCAATGCAAATGTCCTCAACAAAATATTGACAATCTGATTTCAGCAGCACATCAAAAAGCTTAACAACCACAATCAAGTAGGCTTCATTCCTGAGATGCAAGGTTGGTCCAACATATGTAAATCAATAAATGTGATTCACCACACAAACAGAACCAAAGACAGTATCACATGATTATCTCAATAGATGCTAAAAAGGCTTTTGATAAAATTGAACATCCCTTCATGTAAAAAAACTCTCAATAATCTAGATATTAAAGGAACGTACCTCAAAATAACAAAAGCCATATATGATAAACCCACAACCAACATCATACTGAATGGGCAAAACCTGGAAGTATTCCTTTTGAATAGTAGTAAAAGGCAAGGATGCCCTCTTTTACCACCCCTGTTCAACATAGCATTGGAAGTTCTGGCCAGGGCAGACAGGCAAGAGAAATAAATAAGTGTATTCAGATAGGAATGAGAGGAAGTCAAACTATCCCTCTTTGTGGATTACATGATCCTATTTCTGGAAAATCCGTTGTCTCACCCCCAAAGCTTCTTAAGAAGCTGATAAGCAATTTCAGTGAAGTCAAGATAGAAAATCAATGTGCAAAAATCATTAGCATTCCTATACACCAACAGTCAAACCAAGAGCCAAATCACAAATGAGCTCCCATTGCTCTCAAAAGAATAAAATATCTAGGATTATAGCTAACAAAGGAGTTGAAAGATCTCTAAAAAGAGAGCTACAAACCACCACTCAAATAAATCAAAGATGATATAAACAAATGGGAAAACATTTCATGATCATGGATAGGAAGAATCAATATTATTAAAATGCCCATACAGCCCAAAGCAATTCAATGCTATTCCCATTAAACTACCATTATTTGTAGAACTAGAGGAAACTATTTTAAAATTCATATGGAACCACAAAAGAGCCTAAATAGCCAAGGTCATCTTAATCAAAAAGAACAAAGCTAGAGGCATCACACTACTTGACTTCAAACTATGCTACAGGGCTACAGTAACCAAAATAGCATGGTACAGTCATAAGAACAGACAAATAGACCAATGGAACAGATTAGAGAACCAAGAAATAAGATTGCACACGTACAACTATCTTATTTTTGAAAACCTTGACAAAAGCAAAGACGAAATGATTCCCTATTCAATAAATAGTGCTGGGATAACTGGTAAGCTATATGTAAAAAAAAAAAAAAAAGAAAGAAAAGAAAAGAAACTGGACCTCTACCTTATACCATATACAGAAATTAATTCAAGATGGATTAAAAACTTAAATGTAAAACCCAAAACTATAGACACCTTGGAAGACAGCTTAGGCAATACCATTCAGGCCTAGGCAAAGGCAAGTATTTTATGATGAAGACAGCAAAAGTAATTGCAACAAAAGCAACAGTTGACAAATAAAATCTCTTAAGAACTTCTGTATAGCAAAAGAAACTATGAACAGAGTAAACAGACAACCTGCAGTCTGGGAGAAAAGTTTTACAGACTATGCATCTCACTAAGGTCTAATATCCAGCATCTATAAGGAACTTAAATTTACAAGAAATCCTAGCACTTTGGGAGGCCGAGGCGGGTGGATCATGAGGTCAAGAGATCGAGACCATCCTGGTCATCTTGGTGAAACCCCGTCTCTACTAAAAATACAAAAAAAAAAAAAAAAAAAAAAAATTAGCTGGGCATGGTGGCGTGTGCCTGTCATCCCAGCTACTCAGGAGGCTGAGGCAGGAGAATTGCCTGAACCCGGGAGGCGGAGGTTGCGGTGAGCCGAGATCGCGCCATTGCACTCCAGCCTGAGTAAGGAGTGAAACTCCGTCTCAAAAAAAAAAAAAAAAAAAAAAAAATTACAAGAAAAAAATAAATAATCCCTTTATAAAGTAGGCAAACGGCATGAACAAACACTTATCAAAAAAAGACATACATGCAGTCAATAATCATATGAACGAAAGCTCAACACCACTTATCATTAGAGAAATGCAAATCAGAACCACAATGAGATGTCTTCTCACAGCAGTCAAAATGGCTGTTGTTAAAAAGTCAAAAAATAGGTCTGGCATGGTGGCTTATGCCTGTAATCCCAGCACTTTGGGTGGCTGAGATGGGTGGATCCCTGGAGCTCGTAAACTGGAGACCAGCCTGGGCAACATGGCAAAAGCCCATTTCTACCAAAAACACAAAAAATTAGCCAAGTGTGGTGGCATGTTCTTGTATTCTCAGCTACTCGGGAAGCTGAAGTGGGAGGTAGTTTGACCCTAGAAGATGGAGTTTGCAGTGAACCAAGATGGAGCCACAGCACTACAGCTTGGGTGGCAGAGTGAGATGCCAGCTCAAAGAAAAAGAAAAAAAGTAAAAAAATACCAGATGCTGGCAAGGCTGTGGAGAAAAATGAACACTTATACACTGTTGGTAGGAGTGTTAATTAGTTCAACCCTTGTGGAAAACAGTTTGGCGATTCCTCAAAGACCTAAAGGCAGACATACCACTCAATGAAGCAATGCCATTACTGAGTATTTACCCAAAGAAATATAAATCATTCTATTTTAAAGATATGCACACGTATATTTATTGCAGCACCCTTCACAAAAGCAAAGACATGGAATTCACCTAAATGACCATCAATGACAGATTGGGTAAAGAAAATGTGGTACATATAGACCATAGAAAACTATGCAGCCAAAAAAAGAATGAGATCATGTCCTTCACAGGACATGGATGGAGATAGAGACCATTATCCTTGGCAAACTAAGGAACAGAAGACCAAATACAGCAAGTTTTAACATACAAATGGGGGCTTAATCATGAGAACACATGGACACATAGATGGGAACAACACATACTGGGGCCTATTGGAGAGTGCCAGGTGAGAGGAGGGAGAGGATCAGGAAATATAGCTAATGGATACTAGGCTTAATACATGGGTGATGAAATAATCTATATAACCACCCCCATGGCATATTTACCTATGTGGCAAACTGGCACATGCACCCCTGAACTGAAAATAAAAGTTAAAAAAAAAAACCAGCATGTAGGTTCCTCAAGAATCCAAAATAGAACATATGATCCAGCAAACCTGCTTCTGGGCATATAACCAAATGAAAGAAAATCAGTATCTCAAAGAGGTTTCTACACCTCCATGTTAATCGCAGCATTAGTCACAATAGCCAATATCTGGAATCGACCAAGTGTCCATCTTTGGATGAATGGATAAAAAGTGCAATACACACAGAGACAGCACAATAGGATACAGTCTATGTTTTAAATAGAAGGCCATCTTATCATTTGCAACAACATGGATGAAACTGAAGGACATTTTGCTAAGTGAAATAATCCAGGCACAGGACACAGGAAGACAAATTTTGCCTAATCTCACCTAAAGTAGAATCGAAAACAGTAGAACTAGTAGAAACAGAGAACAAAATGGTGGGGTTTTCAGGAGCTGGGGTAGAAGAATGGGGAGATGTTGGTTAAAGGGCATAAAGTTTCAGTTCAACAGGATGAAGAAGATCTGGAGAGCGACTGTTATAGATTGGCAATTCTATAAATAATAACATATTTTCTATTTGGAAATTGCTAAAGTAGTAGATCTTAAATGTTCTCAGAACAAAAACATGATGATGTGTAGGATGATGGACATGTTAGCTAGGTACGAAGTTTGTGTTAATCATTTTAAATATATACATATATCAGAACATCTGGTTGTATACCATAAATATGTGCAATATTTATTAGTCAACTGTACCTTAATAAAACTGAAGTTGGGTGGACCTAGTTAGGGGAACAATATGAACTTTCCCCCAATTTTAAAATCTATTTGTGAAAAGGCTTATAAGTCACTAGCATATTAAACATGCCTTTTCAAATGTATTGGATCATAATGATACAGAGCTCATTTTAAATGTTATTGATACTGTCTTGCTCTCGATTTTGGCCACATTGTTCTATGTAGAGTCTATTGATACATTTTCTCTCGTTTCAAAATGTGGCCGGAGGATTTCACTGAGATCCTCAGATTTTGTCATTGTAACTACACACTAATGCTCTGTATGTTTTTCATAATTTCTATGAAAAGGCATATCTATCGTAGGTTATCGGAAATGACCACTGACCATGACCTCCCAATGATTCTTTATGTGAACCACAACTTGTCTCATGAGAATGTTCTGGGTTTCAAAATAATTTTTTTAAAAAATACATTGTCAGATAATTCATTCTTATTTCTTTATCGCTATTCCAAGATTTGGATCATCTATTCAGTCACCCACGGCTTTTCAGTTTCTTCCTACATGCCATGTATGAAATTTGTCACAGTCATTTTGCCCAAGTCTATTTTAATTTCGTTTTACAGTTGTAAACTGATCAGCAATGCATACCTCAGAGTTCTCGGTTGGTTTTGATTAAACAGATAAACACATCTAGTGTGACAGAAATTAAATTGAAAGAATGAATTTTTCTCTTTTCTACTTTTGTCATAGGAAATGTAGTAGTTCCGAAAGTGGAGAAAGCAAGAACAACTTCAGTGCTTTGGGCTTAACGTAGTGATTGAAATGGAAAGTCATGTAAACTCTGTGGATGTGTTGTTCCAAGAAAAGCAGAGAATTGTGGAGACACTTTACATGATGGGATATATAAGTAGGGCCCTGGAGGTCCAGATGTGAAAGCAAACTCCTGGAGTTAAGCACTTAGCTGAAAATTGCTTTCTATCATCTGAGCTGGAAGTAATCAGAAGCTAGGCATGAAGGATTAAATGCAAATATTGTTGGTGTATACTCAGTTTCTGAAAGTTGGGATTTTTTTTCCTCTTTTAATGCCATGGTAACACCTGACTTTCTTTACAATATGCAGAATTAAAGTGTTCCCATGGTAATTTAGATTTATAAGTCAGGAAAAGGAATGTATTCACAATAAAAACAGCTCTCAAGAACTTACTGGGTTGCTTCAGAATATAGTGTAATGCTGGCACATTTTCATCTGAAAAACCAAACCACTGAAAGAGATTTCCAGGAATATTTGGACCGAAGAAAAATGAGTCTGGTAAAAGGGAATTAACATGCTTGATATAAAAAAAACTCTTTGTCTTTAATCCTGTGCTCACTATCTTCAGTCCTGTGGCTATAATTATACAGCCATGTATAATATGTGGTTCTGCTTATGTTATCAGGGGACAACAAAACCACTAGATGCGATACTGCTTGGCAGGGAATGAGAGCCTACGCTCTGGTGAAGGGTCAAAGCTGTGGAAGCCAAGTAGGGTTTTAGTCAATTCTTAAGCCAAATATTCATCCCTGTTATCAATGCAGTGATTAGTTTTTGTTTGTTTGTTTGAAAAGCACATCATAGTAGTCTTGATAACCCTAACAGATGACATTTGATTTAAATAATATGACCTTTTCTATTATAGGTTCTGAACTTTCTCTGTAACTTTCAGTTTTTAAGCTTCTGTTTTGCAATACAAAAAAATTAGCTGGGTGTGGTGGGGCACCCCTGTAGTCCCAGCTACTTGGGAGGCTGAGGCAGGAGAATTGCTTGAACCCGGGAGGCAGAGGTTGCAGTGGGCTGAGATCATGCCACTATACTCCAGCAGCCTGGCGACAGAGCAAGACTCAGTCTCAAAAAAAAAAAAAAAAAAAAGATTCTGTTTTGCCTTGGAAAGAACAATATTATTCTCCAATATAATTGGAAATGTAAAATTCTATATTTAATGCTTTATAATATGTATTAGAGTTTCCAAAGACAGTTGTCATGAGATTATTGCAGTAATGGGTAACATTTAGTGCCCATTTAAAGAAAGCATTATGCTAACACTTTCTAATGTATTACAATTAGAAAGCAATCCTATGAGGTAATCATCATTTCCCAAAATGTACTAAGGAGAAGGCTGAGGCTGAAGAGTGTTGTAACTTTTCCATTGTTACACGGTATTGATGAACCTCTCTAACTTCTGAAAAATCCTGTATTCTTCTGTTCTTAGAGCTCTCCTCTCCTATTCCACGTGATTTGGATGAGACTGTCATTTAACTGGTATGGGGTCCTCATAATGGAGCTGCACACATGTCCCTAAGTGGACAATTGGAGCCTGGAGGGGAGAACTGATATGAATATTAGGAGAAAGTCTCCCTATTTATGAAATTGCTAGCTATAAGAATCACATGGCTGACATGGTGGCTCATGTCTGTAATCCCAACACGTTGGGAAGCAGAGGCAGATAGTTCAAGACCAGCTTGGCCAACATGGTGAAACCCTGTCTCTACTAAAAATATAAAAATCATCCAGGTTTAGTGCCATGCACCTGTAATCTCAGCTACTCAGGAGGCTGAGGCAGGAGAATTGTTTGAACTCAGGGGTGGAGGTTGTAGTGAGCTGAGATTATGCCGCTGCACTCAAGGCTGGGTAACAGAGCAAGACTCCACACACACCCCACCAAAAAAAAAGAGAGAATCTCATAAGCCATAGGGTTTGGTGGGGTCCATTTCTACCCCATGTGGTATGAGGGGAGAATTAGCCAACTGAAAAGATAAAAACAAGGAAAGGAGAAAAGGAAATATAATTCTGATGACAGTATTTGAGTCCTTGGCAAAGAGTCCCTTCTAGTCTCACAACATCACAGTGATAATGACAGGAAAGCCAAAGTCTTAATCATATTGCATTACATTTCAGTCAAAGTGTCATTTTATAGTCATATGAAGACAAAAGCCAAAGTTTGTAGTGGTTGACTTCACTTAATGTGATAGGGCTGACTGTAAACTCTGATCAGATTTTCCTCGCTCACCATATTATACTGATCCTACTGTGCCCTGAACATACTAGGCTTGCTCCTATTTGAGGAATTTTTCTCTTAGTTTTTCTGTATGAGACATTGTTTTGCAGAAATCCTTATGTCTCATTCCCTCACCTCCATCATGTCTAAAATACCGTCTCCTCTGTTGGTTTTCCCAACAATTCTATTTGTCATTGCACTTGCCCTAGTTCTTCTGCTGTCATTATTTTGATCCCCTTTCTACTTTACCTTTTGTTATAACACTTATCATAATTGTTTATCTTCTCCATCACCCCTTACTTCACCAGCGCACCGTAGAAGGCAAATTGCAAGAGTGGAGGATTCTTGTTCTCTGCTAAATTGCCTGACATATAGTAGGTGCTCAATAAAAATGTGTGGAATGTTAATGGAAGATAGTTCTACTTTGGTTGTGAGTAGAGTGAGGTGGTTAGATTGGTTGAATAGGGTTCCTCTCTGACATGGTTTGGCTCTTAATCCCCAACCAAATCTCATGTCAAATTGTAATTCCCAATATTAAGGGAAGGACCGGATGATAGTTGACTGGATAATGGGGCAGACGTCTCCTTGCTGTTCTTGTGATAGTGAGTGAGTTCTCATAAGATGTGGTTGTTTAAAAGTGTGTAGCACTTTTTTTTCTGCTCTCTTTCTCTCTTGCTCTGCCATGGTAAAACATTCTTGCCTCCCCTTCCCCTTCTACCATGATTGTAAGTTTCCTGAGGTCTCCGAGCCATGCTTCCTGTGGAAATGTGAGTCAATTAAACCTGTTTTCTTCATAAATTACTCAGTCTCAGGTAGTTCTTTATAGCAGTGTAATAAAGAGAACAGACTAATACAGAAATTCAGTACTAGGTAAGTGGGGCATTGCTATAAAAATCCCTGAAAATGTGGAAGCAACTTTGAAACTTGGGTAATGGGGAAAAGCTGCAACAATTTGGATGGATCAGAAGGAAACAGGAAGATGAAGAGAAGTTTGGAACTTTCTAGAGACTTCTTGAATGGTTTTGACCAAAATGCTGATAATGACATACACAGTAAAGTTGGGGCTGAGGTGGTCTCAGGGGGACATAAGAAACTTATTGGGAATTGGAGTAAAGATCACTCTTGCTATGCTTTAACCAAGGAACTGGTATCACTGTTTCCCTGCTCTAGAGATCCGAAGAACTTGAGAGAGATGATTTAGGGTATCTGGTAGAAGAAATTTCTTTCTTTTTTTGAGACAGTTTTCCTCTGTCACTAGGCTGGAGTGCAGTGGCATGATCTCAGCTCACTGCAATCTCCACCTCCTGGGCTCAGGCAATTCCCCTGCCTCAACATCTCAAGTAGCTGGGACTACAGGCAAGCACCACCATGCCAGCTAATTTCTTCCCCTCCCCTCCCCTCCCCTCCCCACCCCACCCCACCTTACCTTACCTTACCTTACCTTACCACACCACACCACACCACACCACACCACACCACACCACACCTTACCTTACCTTACCTCTCTTCCTTCTTTCTTTTCTTTTCTTTTCTTTTTTTTTTGTATTCTAGTAGAGATGGGGTTTCATCATGTTGGCTAGAGTGGTCTCGATTTCCTGACCTCGTGATCCACCCACCTTGGCATCCCAAAGTGGTGGGATTACAGGCATGAGCCACTGTGCTCGTTCCATGGTAGAAGAAATTTCTAATCAGCAAAGTATTCAAGATGTGGCCTGGCTAGTTCTAAAAGCTTTCATTTATTTGCATAAACAACAAAATAACCTGAGATTAAAACTTATATTTAAAAGGGAAGCCAAGAATAAAAGTTGGGAAATTTTGCAGTCCAGCCATACATTAGAAAAGAAAAATCCATTTTAGGGGAGGAATTCAAGGCTGTAGAAATTTGCATGAGGAAAGAAGAGCCAAATGTTAATAGCCAAGATGATGGGGGAATTGCCTTCAGGGCATTTCAGAGACCTTCATGGCAGCCCTCTCATCACAGGCATGGAGGCCTAGAAGGGAAACATGATTTTGTGGGCTAGGCTCAGGGCCCAGCTGCTCTGTGCAGCCTCACAACATGATGCTCTGTATCTCAGCTGCTCCAGTTCCAGTTATGTCTAAAAGAGGCCAAGGTACAGATTGGGCCATTGCTTCAGAGGGTACAAGTCTCAAGCCTTAGTGGCTTCCATGTGGTGTTGGCTGCAGGTGCATATGAGGCAAGAGCTGAGGTTTGGGAGCTTCTGCCTAGATTTCTGAAGATGTATGGAAACACCTGCATGTCTAGGCAGAAGTCTGCCGAGTCCTCATGAAGAATCTCTATTAGGGAAGTGCAGAGGGGAATTGTGGGATTTGAGCCCCCACAGAGTCTCTACTAGGGTACTACATAGTGGAACTGTGAGAAGAGGGCCACCACCCTCCAAACCACAGAATGGTAGATACGTTGACAACTTGCACAATGTGCCTGGAAAAGCCACAGGCACACGTCACCAGCCCATGAAAGCAGCTATGGGGGCTGTGCCCTGTAGAGTCACTGGGTTGGAGTTGCCCAAGGCCTTGGGAGTCTACTCCTGGCATTAGTGTGCCTTAGATGTGAGACATGGAGTGAAAGGAGATTGTTTTGGAGCTTTGAGATTTGATGCCTGCCTTGCTGACTTTTGGACTTGCATAGGGCCTGTAGCCCCTTTATTTTGGTCAATTAATCTTATAAAATGGGAGCATTTACCCAATACCTGTACGTTCATTGTATCTTGGAAGTTGCTAATTTATTTTTGATTTTACAGGCTCATAGGCAGAAGAAACTTACCTTATTTCAGTTGAGACTTTGGACTTGGACTTTTGAGTTGATGCTGGAATGAATAAAGACTTTGGGAGACTGTTGGGAAGGCATGATTGTGTTTTGAAATGTGAGAAGGGATGATATTTGGGATGGGCCCAGGGTGGAATTATATGACTTGGCTCTGTGTCCCCACCCAAATCTCATGTTGAACTGTAATTTCCAATGTTAGGGTAGGGACCTGATGGGAGGTAACTGGATCATGGGGCCAGATTTCCCTCTTGCTGTTCTTGTGATAATGAGTGAGTTCTCAATAGTTTTGTTTGTTTAAAAGTGTGTAGCACTTCCCTCTTCGCTCTTTCTCTCTCTCCTGCTCTGCCACGATAAGACATACTGGCTTCCTCTTCACATTTTGTTATGATTATATGTTTTCTGAGGCATCCCCACCATGCTTCCTGTATATCCTGCAGAACTATGAGTCAATTAAAACTCTTTTCTTCATAAATTATCCATTCTTAGGTAGGTATATGGACTAATGGACTGTCACTCACAGCGAAAAGATTATTGACTAATTAATAGGTATTAATGGTAAATTCTGATTCAAATATTTGATTATAAGATTATGTTATTCCCTACCATTGCTAAATTTTTTTAAGGGTGTCATTTTTACAACCAACTGATTGGGGCTACTAGGAAATCTCATAAAAATTCTTGAAGAGAATTTAAATATAATCAGATATTATTTCTGATAACTATATAACTGATAACTGAGAACTATATACTGTAGAGATCATACAAAATCTGTGATTATATTTAATATTAATTATAATTGCTGCTGAAGAATAAAATAATTGCTTAAAAATACATTAACTTCTCCCCAAAGCCAGACCTTTTTTAGAATGCTTCTCTTTAAGATTGGTCCTCTTTGAGATTATGTGGTATGAACATATTTGTTCTGTATACAACATTTTTAAGTAGGAGCATTTGGGTTCAAGTAAAAACAAGAGAGTTGTGTCTCTTGAAATGACTTAGATGAAGAAGAAATTGGGTACTGAGAATATAAAAAGGAAATATCATGAGTCTTGAGTAATACGTCTTTTTTAATAGAGCTTTGAGGAAGAGCTGATGAGAAATATGGATGTACAGAAGAAGGACTCGCAGCAGGAGTCCTGGGATAAAATTGCTTACCAGCAACCATCTGAATGCTGGGGAGGAAGAAGGACAAATACTACGTGAAACTCCCTGCTCCTAATAGCTAAGCTGCTTTTACATCTGAAGACATGGTAGAATTTGCAGTGGAAAGTTTTACCTTTAAGAAGGTCCTAGGAAATAGAATATAAGAGAGGTCAGGAATCAATAATTTAAGTAACATACAACTGTTGTTAACTTAGTTCACTATTTTTCTTTCTGATTTTAGTGGATATGAAAATTTATAAAAAGTGGATATAAAAATTTTACTTCATTACCCATTTCTATTTTCCCCATAATGCCCTATATTATTTATATCTTAGCAGGTTTATTTAAGAAAAACAACTCAGTGTGGCTTAAGAGGACAACAGGTGAGGGATATTATGATAATGCTACAAGGTTATATTATGGAACCCTATAATCCAAGGACAGGAATATTCCCAGGTCCAGGAGAAGATGGTGACAGTAGCTGGTAAGCAATTAGGGACATGAATGCAGATATTTTTCTCCTCTTCCCATCCACCTGCTTTCTTCCTGTTTGCCCTTCAACACACCAGCTTTCTACTCTGCTTTTCCATCATCTCAATAGTACATAGCTGCCCTATTGCTACAGAGAATATATGTTAAAGTTCTGACCACATGCAAAGACTTAACTAACCATGTGTTCCGAATCCCTGTTCTTAATTTGACGGACTTAATCATCAGTATCTGGGAAAGGAGCATTACATAGAACAGAGAAGGCCTCAGTAGACAACCCGTAAGTTCTCAATTCTCCATCAATAGGGCTTTTCAGCCACTTTCATCCTTCATAATTCTTCTTAAAGCATACTACAGCAGCCTCTCTTTACTTCCATATTCATATACTTTAACATTTAAACTATTCATTTACTTAGCAAACTAGTTTTGGAGACGAAAATTATTAGTTAAATGTGTTTCAAAGGAAGCAACAAAAAGTTTCAAATCATTGAGTTCAGGAAAAAATAATCAAAACTGAAGATTTGTTTAAGTAATTTATCTTGAAAAATAAAGACTAAAACAATGAAACATGTAAATATATATGTTATGTTCACTTGATGCCATGATATTTTTTATGTGGCACATAAAAAGTTGCATGCTAGGCAATCAGTTAAGGTTTGTTAAAATGAATAAATTATGAACTGCTTGTGTTTTAATTTAACAGGTATTTTTAAGTATTTGCTATTAAAATTGGCGATGAATAGTTTCTGTAACTTAAAATAAATTTCAAAAAATATTCCTAGTTATAGGAGAAGACTTACCAGAATCTAAGGGTCTTTTCAACATTGCACCAATGTAAATTGCTCATGTGTGTGATCTACAGGATACAATTTCCATACTCATATTCAGGTTCCAACTTTGCATTAACAGTACAGAGCTGCATGGGCAACTCCACTCAGGTTTTGCATAGCTAAAGACCTATGATTCTTTTAAAATTAATTTTTGTGAATATTAATTTGTTTTGTTAAGATAAATCTTAACTTTAGAGCTACTACATAATTGACGATGATGTACATTACATGTGAGAGGCTCCCTGTTTTCTAAAGGAAAATTACGATTCAATTAAATATTGCATATGCTTCATTAGCTCTTAAAATGATCTTATTTAAATATTGAACATCTTTTAAGAATATTGAGATGGCAATTTCCCCATGACTAAAAATGCTATCTCCATTCTTAAAACTTTAATTTCAGTCATTATCCTGTGGTTGTCTCTTCTCTCCTCAGGGAGCAGCTCAAAGTTTATGAACAGCTTCTCAGATAAATCTGTGTATCCATCAGGTCATTATGTGGAACAGTCCTACTTTAGAAAATGTTCTGAATCGTCAGTGTTTATGCTTATGTAAAAATATTCTGTGAGCAATGTCATGAATACACCATTAATTCTATCATCAGCAATGTATGTAAACAAGTGACCCATCATAGATATATAACTTTACTTCTAAATTAAATCAATAATTTCATTCTGATTCCAGGGCAGTACTATTTGATAATGTTGATAATGACCAATGTATCCCTAGCCTAAGAAAGCATTTGAGATAAGCATAAGATATATATAAATACATATTTTTCATTTTTTTTCTATCTCCTTTTCTTAAGCTACTTGGGAGAAGAAAGGTTGTTTTATTTTTATGTCTCATTTATTTCTAAAGAGAGAATCCTCTTTCCTTAATATTCTTTTCAAGCACCCTTTCTGTATTTTATATGTGGGCTTCCACGGTGATGCTATCCTGATTATGTGCCTTTATGCACATGGGCTCTAAACTGAGAAATTGAAGACAGCCCTGTTGGAAATTTCTGGAAATTCTCTGAAATTGTGGAAATTTCCTATGCTCCACTCCTATCTGTCTGAACTTTGATTTTTTTATTTTAATGCAGAGATAATAATATTCAAATATCTTACCTTGTAGATCTAAATGTCACCATTCCATAATAAAATGCTTATAAGACAATCTGAAATATTAAAATTGATTAAAGGAAAGAAATAAAGCAGCCAAACATAAATGAATTCACTAGCTTATTGTAGGGATGTGCCAAGAGAAAATAAAAGAAGGCAGGTAAACTGGACTAATTTTCTTGTCCATAGGACCTCTGGGTAAATAGACTAATGATATTTGCTAGAAGGAAGAGATCTTGTCCCTGAAATGCCCAGGGCAGAAGTTCCTGGATAAGGGTTACATCTAGTAAATAGGACACAAAGCCTGCGAGGCATGGCTCCCTGGAGAATGCCACATAGCCTACACAATTCTGGGGAAATAAAATGGAGATGTTACGTAAATTAAATGCTCCCTACAGTGTGAGTATCCCTGCAAAGCTCACTTAGAGACTTTACCTATTTTGGGCCAAAGGTGCAGTCCCATACAGAAAGGAAAGGCCTGGAAAAGGCTCTGGAAGATGTCTCTCAAAGAGATATCTCTCATCTCTCAAAGAGATGTCTCAAGGTTCAGACATCTCTCTGCTTCTGAGCTATTAGAATGCTTGTGTTCTTAAAATTAGTAAAGCTTGCTGGGTAATATTTCTGATTTGTGTTGATTTGATATGACAGTGATTGCCTATGAGTTTACTTAATATATGATAGTGCTGTGGTAGTAATATACATATAATTTTTTATATGATTATAAGGATTTAAATTTTATATAAGTAGCATTTAAAATAATTGGAGATTTGATCCAGAGTTTCAAATGCAAGGCTGTTAATAGGGTTCTTTTAAGAGAACAGTTTATGCTACTTTTCATCTGTCTTATTTCTAGCATATTTTTGCAGAAATTTGATGAAGTTTGCCTTTCTTGATTAAGATTATATAGACTTTTACATTCTATTCTACTGTAATTTTAGTGGAGATTGTGGTGGGTTAGAATCTGCAAAAAGAGGTATGTGGAATTATAATCTTAGTTCATCATTTTGAATTAAATAATTTTATTTTATTTTATTGTTCAGAAAATGAAAGCTCAGATAAATTGTAAAATGCTTGAAGTAAAATAGATAACAAGTTTTAGATCCTGTAGTTTGATAAGTTAAAAGGGGGGGTCATGATAGTGAAAATATTTTAACAAACAATATACATTTTAAAATTATGACTTTTGACATTTTCAGAGAAAAGTCTAAGAGAATAACAACAATATTTAGTCTTTCTGTAGTCCTTAACTACGTGCTAAGAACCATTCTATGCTCTTTGCATGTATCATTTCATTTAGTTATCACAACTGCCTTATGAGATGGTGTCACTGTTATTCCTGTCTTTCAGATGAGGAATTGTGGCACTAAGAGATTATCAGCACAGGTTCATACAACTAGAAAAATGACAGAGAAAGAATTAGAAACCAGGAAATCTGGCTGTAGAACTGGAACTCTTTACCTATATATTAAATTGAATACTTACTAAAGATTGAAATAAAATGATCCATGTTTATATGAAATGCATTTCTCAAATATTTGATGTATTAATAACCGTTTTTTTTTTTTTTTCATCTTTAGGTAGTCTTATATTTACTTGTAGATGGGATGCCTCTGGCAGGGTGCTGAGTGTTAATTGCCAGCTGGAGAACCTCTGAAAGCCAGAATTTGTGCAGAGCTTATAGATTGCAGTAAATGCCAAGAACAAAGTACTCAGACAATTCCCGCTGAGTGGGGCTAAGTGGGTAACTCTTCTGAGAGAGTCTGCCCCAGCATCCATCCACCAATTATTTTTTGAAAGGGCTTGTATTAATACAAACATCTACTAGATGGTCATTTGAGGGTTGCTGAGGCACCTGTGACCTAGCACAACATTCAAGCTACATTCTCAGGAGGCTGTTTTCAGGGTTCCTTATTACACCACACTCTCCACTGCCTGTCCTGTTTTCAGGGTTAAGGAGTTTCATTCTCAAGCACAAATAACATACACAGTGCCTCAGTATTTTTCCATGCCCTGACCTCAAATACCATGTACATAAGCTTGAATATGTTGCAGTGCGCCCCCTACAATTTGAAAGCATTAACTCCCAAAGTAAGCTATGCACTCAATTCTCTCCATTGACAACAATCTATCCATAGGTGTATGCAGGTATGCAAGGTAAAAACAGCACTGTGATGGGGGTAAGATGGTGAGTTCTTCAGAATGACAGAACACAATAGACTTTGTAGATCTCTGAGGGCTAAGGCCACTCCTGGTATTGCCCTTATGTTACAGCTATTGAGGAAGGCAGAGATCATGGGGCATGATTAGAGATGGCGTAGAAGTTGGAAATAAGTCTGTTATTCTATCATCTCTCTTTCTATGTATCTATCTATGTGTCTGTGTATCTATGTATCTATCTACCTGTCTGTCCACCTATCATCTATCTATCTATACAATCTATCATCTCTGAAATTTGTGTTGATTATCTGACAGTATGGCTAGTTCCCATCCTGTTTGACCCACTGCAACTTAGTTAATCAACTAAAAGGAAACCTGTGTGAAAATGGCAAGAACCGTTTTTGCCACAGAGTATCTTAGAGTTTTCTTTTGTCTTTTTTGGAATTTTTTCCTACGTTCCATTTTTTCTTGATTGAAAATTGATTAAGAAAAAAGGGAGTAGAAAAGCCCAGTCAGGGTTATGGGGCAAGAATTCCTTTCCAAGTAGCAAAATATGAATATCACACTAGCTTATTACCATTTTATATGGTGCTTTAATCTGATGCTGATCATAATGTCATTGTTCAATGACATTCAACATTGGATCACTTTACTTCCCTGATTGAACACTTGTGGATGTGTCAATTCTAAAAAGGAGACGGCCTCTGGGAAACATCATCCATGGAAATCATGTCTGAGTGAAAGAGTCCTATTGGTATGCAAGTGAAGAGGTAGCTACAGCCGGAGAATGAAATATAAGCTTTTTACCTCTGAGCAAATATTTGAAAGGGATTACTAGAAACAGAGAAAGGGAGGCATGAGGATATCAGACATTAGAATGATTGAAAAAAGTGATTTTTTTTACTTTGAATTTTCAATTACACAACACCCATAACCTTGGCATTAGCACATCTCATGTCATAAAGAGCAGATGAACTACAATAAGATTTAGTTTGGGTTTCAAACTCTACATTCAATACCTTGCCATTATAGAACTTTAGCTTATATTTTAAATAAATTGATACATGGAATAATTGGTAAATTACTAAATTCAAAAACCATCTTTGACCTTTTTGACTGTTAAGAAATTTTTGACATGGAAAAGGCAATTTTATCAGAAGAAATGTAACAGAATGCTCAAACTTAGTCACTAGTATTTGGGGCAATATGTGTCTGGATGCTATCCTTAGGCAAGCACCAATTACTCTGGCTATATCCCGGATGACCTGAGGGGCCTCTAGCCTCCTCACTTAGTATGTCCAAGCTGAATTCCTAGGAGAACACAAGGTAACTATTTTAGAGCTTGTGGTCTGATTAAGGACAGTGGCTGGAAAGTTCTATATAGAATATCTGTCCCATTTATTCCTTTTCCCCTCCTTTGATTTTTCTCTTTCTCCTTTTCTTCATCCTTATTTTTCTTTATCCTCTTCTCTCATGGATCCTTCTACATAAATCTGACTATTTATTTGTAAACTAGATGCAGAAGATACTTCCCAAAATGTTATTTCCTTTTGGTGTGTTCAGGTATTGACATAAATGAGCTGTAAAGACTGAACTCTCTATGCCCTGTTAATAAGACTATTTCCTTCCAATTTTTAGAACAACTAGTTACACATAAAAAAGGACAAAATAATTTTCACATATATTTTTGGTTAACTTCATTAGGATTTTTAAGGACCAGTCAATCCAATATTTTAATTTTGTCAGTGTACATATTTTATTTAATGTGTAAAAGGTTTATTTTTTTATGGTAAAAAATATTTTGTAAAACTTATCATTTTAACATTTTTAAGTGTACAAGTAAGCATCCAAAGGCATATTCACAATATTTTTGTTTCAACTTGTATTTTAGATATAGGGGGTACATGTACAGATTTATTACATGCGAATATTGTGTGATGCTGAGGTTTGGGATATGGATCTCATCACTCAGGTAATGAGCGTAGTACCCAATACTAGCTTTTTAACCCAACCTCACCCCCTTGACCCTATAGTAGTTCACAGTGTCTATTGTTCCTATATTTATGTCCATGTGTACTCAATGTATAGCATCTACTTATAAGTGAGAACATGTGGAATTTGATATTTCTGTTCCTGTGTTAATTTGCTTAAGATTATATCCTCCTGGGTGGATCACCTGAGATCAGGAGTTCAAGACCAGCCTAGCCAACATAGTGAAACATCGTCTCTACTAAAAATACAAAAAAGATTAGCCAGATGTGGTGGTGTGCACCTGTAATCCCAGCTACTTGGGAGGCTGAGACAGAAGAATCACTTGAACCCGTGAGGCAGAGGTTTCAGTGAGCTGAGATTGTGCTACTGCACTCCAGCCTGGGCAACAGAGTGAGACACCATCTCAAAAAAAAAAAAAATTTTTTTGTCCTCCAGCTTTATCCATGTTGCTGCAAAAGACATGCTTTCATCTATTTTAAATGATTGTGTAGTATTCTATGGTATATATTTATCAAACTTTTTTCATCCAGTCTACCACTGATGCACATCTGGATCGACTCCATGTGTTTGCTCTTGTGAGTAGTGCAGCAATGAATATAAGAATACATGTGTCTTTTGCAGAACAATTTATTTTCTTTAGTGTATATACCCAGTAATGGAATTGCTAGGTTGAATGGTAGCTCTCTTTAAGTCCTTTGAGAATCTCTAGGCTGCTTTTCACAATGGCTTAAATAATTTACATTTCAACCAACAATGTATAAGCATTTCCTTTTCTCTGCACCCTTACTAGCATCTGTTTTGTTTTGTTGTTTTAACTTTTTAATAGCCATTCTGACCTATGTGAGATCATATCTCATTGTGGTTTTGATTTGCATTTTTCTGATGATTAGTGATGTTGAGCATTTGTTCATATGCTGATGGGCTTGTATGTCCTTTTTTGAGAAATATCTGTTCATGTTTTTTGCCCATTTTTAAATGGGCTTGTTTTGGCTTGTTGATTTGTTTAAGTTTCCTATACATTCTGTTTATTAGGCTTTTTTTAATGTGTAGTGATGGATATTTTCCCCCATTCTTCAGGTTGTCTATTTGCTCTGTTGGTAGTTTTTAATTTATTTTTATTTTTTTATTTTTTGCTGTTCAGAGCTCTTCAGGTTAATTAGATCACATTTGCTGACTTTTGTATTTGTTACCTTGCTTTTTGAGGACTTAGCCAAAAATCCTTTGCCCAGGCCAATGTCAAGAAGAGTATTTTCTATGTTGTCTTTCATGGCTTTTTATAGTTTGAGGTCTTACATTCAAATCTTTAATACATTTTGAGTTACTTTTTGTATAGGGTAAAAAGTAGGGTCCCAGCTTCAATCTTCTGCATTTCGCTAGCCACTTATCTCAGCACCATTTATTGAATAGGGAGTCCTTTCCCCACTGCTTGTTCTTGTTGGCCTTGTCAAAGAGCAGATGTTTGTAAATGTGTAGCTTTATTTCTGAGTTTTCTGTTCTGTTCCTTTGGTCAATGTTTGTTTTTATATCAGTATCAAGCTGTTTTGGTTAGTGTGGCTTTAAAGTATAGTATGAAGTTGGGTAATGTGATGCCTCCAATTTTGTCTATTCAGGCTCCTTTTTGGTTCCATATGAATTTCAGAATAGTTTTTTTTTTTCTAATTCTGTGCAGAATGACATTGATAGTTTGATGGGACTAGCACTGGATCTGTAAATTGCTTTGTGTAGTATGGTCATTATTATTATTATTATTATTATATAGATTCTTCCTACCCACAAGGATGCTGCGCTTTTCCACTTATTTGTGTCAGCCCTGATTTCTTTCAGCATTATTTTGTAGTTCTTCTGTAGAGATATTTTACCTCCTTGGTTAGCTGTATTCCTACGCATTTCGTTTTGTTTGTGGCTATTATAAGTGGGATTGTGTTCTTGATTTCACTTGCAGCCTGAATTCTCTATTTCTTATTTTATATATTTAAGGTTTACAACACAATGTTTTGATATTCATATTCATGGAAAAATCATGACTACCATTCAGCAAATAAGCATATTTATCACTTCACATAACTCTCTTTGTGTATGTGGTACAAGCACATAAAATCTACTCTCTTAGTACGTTTTCAGTATACAATGCAATACTATTAACTACAGTCCTCATAGTGTTCATTAGATCTCTAGAATTATCTTACATGTGACTGCAAATTTGTGTAGTGGCAGACATCTCACTAAATTTATTTAAATGGCATTACTATAATAAAGAATAAAATTTATTTTATATCAAACATACAACTGCATTAAAATTCAACTTTTTTTTTTGTCTTTAAGTAATCCTTAAATTACTTTAAACAAAATCTAAAATAGTTTCCTTTCTAATGCAGCCAGAAGATGGGGAAGTCACAGAATGACACAAGGGGATGCGATCTTTACTTAGTCCTGTACAAGGGTACCTACATGCTAGGATCTGCCATAGAGATGACTCAAAATTCTCTAAGCACTTTATATGTTTTCTTTGTATTTTTATTTCCTCTGTGTTGAATAAGTGTTCACTTGGTAAACTTCTACTCGTCCTCCAATAGCAAGAATAAGGATTATCCAATTTTCCAACCCCTAGAAAAATGAAGAGCATCTTTTTCAATTATCCCATAGCATTTTTATGCCACTTAAATTTAGTTACTTACTGAAGACTAGTTATTACTGTACATGTCATTCACTTATAGTTCAGCCTTCTCCACAGAGTAGTAGATAATTAGCAAGTGAAGTAATATATGAATAATAGGAATAGATTTCTCTGTTGACAAAGTATAGATTATAATATTTTCAGTAAATCTTATGTATGTGAGAAAAATGGAGCTTTTTAATTTAAACCCATGCTTTATCTAAGTATCCTGATACATTGTGAATCCAAATGTCCTGAAAGCCAAGAATCATTAGTTTTCATGGAGTTTTTTTCAAAAAAAATTATTGAGATAAAACTTATATACTATAAAATTAACTCATCTAATATACACAGTTCAGTGGCTTTTAGTGTATTACCAAAGTTGGGTAATCATTACCACTCCCTAATTCCAGGTAATTAGGAATTTTAATAGCCTTTGGATGATTTATATTAATCGTCCAAATTAAAAATGAATGTAGTGCTCATTAGTAGCCACTCTGTATTTCCCCCATCCCCAGACTCTGGAAAGCACTACTTTTTGTCTCTATGCATTTGCCTATTCTTTACATTTCATGTAAATGGAAACATATAATATATGGCCTTTTGTGTCTGACTTCTTTTACTTATAACAGGGCTTTCAAAGTTCATCTATGCAATAGCATGAGTCAGTACTTCATTCCTTTTTATGGCTAAAAAAATTTGATTGTATACATATATATTTCACATTTGGCTTATCCATTCATCAGTTGTTGGACATTTGAACTTTTTCCATTTTTTTGGCCATTATGACTAATACTGCAGTGAACATCCATGTACAAGTTTTTGTGTGGATGTATGTTTTCAACCCTTGGAGTGGATTTCATGAAATGCTTACCCTCAGAACAAAGAGAGATTAAATTATATCTGGTATTTTTTTGTTTATGAAAATATATAAGCTTAACAATATATAGTTCTTTGTATTAAAAAGATGCTAAAAATAAAAGTTGATCTTAAGTAAACTATACTAGCATGGAGGTTTGAAAACATAATCCACAGATTTCTACATACTAAGCTGATCAATGAAAATATATCTTCCCTGACTATATGTAAAAAAGATAATACTTCAAATACACTGAAATATAAAGAGAAAAAATAATTCTTCTCTTATCAAGATATGCTTCTATGTTAAAGGAAGCAAATATTTATTCAAGCATTTATTGATTTCATATTATATATGAGCCATATGTAGGTTGAAGGTAATTAAAGGTTATTAAGATAGAATCCTTGATCTTAGGGAGGTTAAAGTCTAAGTGAAGATAAATTATTAAAACAAGCAGCAGATATATAGTGTGTTCAGCTGGTACAAACACAGAGCTGTAAAAATTCAGAGGAGAGAGCTTATACTTTAACTTGCAATGACTATATGAAAATGAAGTTATAATTATATATGAGTGGGAATTACCAACATAAGATAGTTGGCAGTGACCAGTAGACATGTGGGATAGATATCAGAGTGGGAGTCACATGTAACAGTCATTTTTGTGTAAAGAAAATCAGCATAATAGTGGATACAATCTTTAAGGAAGAGAACAGAAAAGAAATTACATCAAAGATGAAGCTTTTTAGTATCTACAAATAGACTCTAGAAAGAGGAAGAGCAATTAAGAAAAAGAGAAGAATTAGTCTGGGAAAGAATAAAATAGACATAGAGCCATATTCCAGGAGAGCAATGGCAGAGTTTCGAGTTTTAAGGCAAGAAAAAGGCAACACATGCATGCCCACGCACACACTCGCGCTCCCACCACACACACACACACACATACACACTTCCTTTTAAAATATATTAAGCCTCTGATGAGTTAGCATTGTGCAAGGCATAAGGGAAAATACAGGAAAGATAAAATTGGGCTTCCACACTCAAGGTGATTATGATTTAGACCAGAATATATATAAAAACAAACATCAAGCAATATAAATTACTGTAAAATTTAGTATTTTATTATATGTAGGAACTACATGTGTTACAGAAGCATGGAGAACAAGATTAATGAGAGTTGGTGTATTTAGGTAAAGTATATTAGTTAGATTGTTTTCTTCAGTATTTAGCAGAAAACTGACAAACTGATGAGTTTAATACAATTATTTATCCTAAGAACTCTATTCAGACTGGTCAGGGTTCCTTAAACAGCATGGATTTTAATAAAAATCTTCACAATTCTCTTGTTCTTTCTTTTTTGTTTACAAGATAACTGGAGAAGTGCATTCATTAAGTCCCACGTTGTCTTTTCATAAAAGAGGGAAACACACAAACGGCATACTTCTATAGTAAGAGAAAGGAATCTTCTCAGAAACTTACTGGAGGGCTTATTCCACTCCTGCCTCATTGGCTATGTCACATGGCACTTTTTGGAGCAAGGATGCCTGTGAGAGTAAGCATCTGGCAAAGGGGATGCCATGTTTGGCTTTCACAAATCATAACCACCCAATGAGGCTATAGAAGGGTATTGCTTTCCCAAATATTGGGGAATATCTGCAGGGTTATCTAAACATAAAATGAGGAGTCTATTGTCAGGAGGAAAAGGTAGCCTTTGGGAATGGTATTTACCTCAGAATGTTAAAGGGAATTCTGGAACTTGGAAATTTGTTAAATGAATGATAAAATGGTTAGTATTCTAAGTAAATGTATGGCATAATCAAAAACCCCAGCCACTCGTGCCTCGGAGGTTGACAACACTTCTATCAGGAACTACTAGTGTTTCTTATATTAGAACTGGCTTCTCAAAAAGATGTGAAAAGTGTCAATAACATTAAATCGCTTGTGAGCTCAGGCGTACTAAGTTAATTATCAACATTTTGGCAGAGATGTGGGGAGACAAGAAGTTAGTTGCTAAAGTTGGAAATGAAGAAACTATTTTTGCTCTTTTAACTTCTTCCTACTCATAGCTAGTTATTACTCAAAAATAGAAATCTATGATAATATTGACTAACATGTGAGTGTCATAGTGTGGAAAACAAAAAAAGGTATCAGTTCTCCTCTTGGGAAAAAAATGCATAAGCCCATAACATCTAGTTTCTGCTCATAGGACACATTTTTCCTTTTTACCTCATAACAAAAAACATACTGGAATATAAGACTTTGTGTAGTGACCAATCCATTCTCATAAAAATATCTCATTGAAGTATATCAACAAAGTCATCAAAAGTTCAAATTGAGAATTCAGTTTGAGACTTAGGACAATACTCAATGTAGGGAGCATTCATTAAGTCCCACACTGTGTTTCTACAAAAGCATGTTAATGAATATATTTTAAAAAGGATTATATGGCCTTACCCTGAAATGTGTTGATATGCACATTAATATTTCTTTCATGCCAATTTTGCAGATTTTTGACCTATTAACTGAATGTATAAAATTTAAACTTTAAAATTTTTGTAAAATGTTGCTTTAAAGATGATAAAATAAATATTCTTGACAAATATATATGAAGAAAACAAAAATAAATATAGTATTTGAATATGTGTTTGTGATAGATGACATGTGTATATAGTGATGAATGTACTAGATGTACAATATGTATGTCAAGAAACTACCTGCCTTAGAATACAAAATACAAATAAGTAAATGCATCAATACTGCATTATGACATTTATATGAATCACATTTTGATTATTATTGTGTGTTAATTCATATGGAGACGATTATGTGTGAAGAAAATAAAAATGTGCATTATTTTCTCATGAGGTGGAATACTTATTCTGTTAAGAAAGCATTCTCTCTACTCCATTTTTGAAGCCTTAATTTTTCCATTTTACTATAATTTTCTATTAAAAGGTAACTATATTTTTGATTAGAATCTCTTAGTATATGTTCAATATAAGAGTATCTGCCATATTTATTCAACATTTACAAAATATAATTCAGGTTATATGGTGATTATAAACACTATATAAGGGAAACAACCTTAATAAGAAGATGAACATCTGCCTTAAAAAGTAGGTTCGAATTAAACAAATTTAAAAAGTAGGTCTTTTAATTGAAAGGAAACAAAACTACCAACTGTAGGAAAATATTAAGCAGAGACACATTACTAGTTCAAAATGGCATTGTCTCAACTGAGTAAAAATGCTGCATGCAATGAAAATCCTCAGCAATTCAAAGTAGTGTCAGTTAATGGAAATAAAATTATTAGCTTTCTGGCAAGTTTTAAAATCTTAACTGTTGAATTTTTAATAGAAGTGTAAAATAAAAATGTTTTTATAGACCAATTTTTAACTGGTTCTTGTTGAGGCTCTTCTAGTATTTGCTGAGGGATTAACACTAAATTTATTATTAATTCGTCTGTAACTCAAGGAGTACACCTGCCGAGACTGCAACTAAGTTTGAATAGAAAAGAAAAAATAATAAATAACAACAATAATTATTTGCATTTCTCGAACGTCCTCTAGCTGTGGAAGTCAAAGCAGTTCACAATCATTTATTAGGCTTCACAAGATTCTAGTAAGGGGGGCAAACAATGTGGTCCAGGTGGAAAAAATAAAGAACTTAAAGAATTAACTAGGTGAGGGTCACATATAAGTTAATTACAGATTAATATTCCCTATGGTTTCTAGCATCCACAGTCCTCTTTTCAACTTTGGAGCATGTCTTTTTTTTTTTTAATATTGAGGTTCCCACATTGAAGATAAAAAATTCTCTAAAGATATTTGACTGTCAAAAATCACTCAGCTACAAATTTGGGGATTTAGCATTCTTGAAATTTTATTTTGTATGTAATATGTGATGTGCCAGTTTCCATGGCTACTGAAAAGTATGCCATTATTCCCTACTCTGTAAATGATGGGCTCTGAACTCAAAAGGAAACCAACTCTCAAAAAAAAAAAAAAATAGATTCTTCATGCTTTTCATGTTGCTATTGCCAATGAGCTCTGCAGTTGTGAAGGGGTTGAAACTAAAACATCAAGCTAAAATTTAAAAAGCCAAGGATCTATTTAACACGCTAAATTTTAATTTATTTGATGACTCTGCCAAAATATCAAATGACAACATACATTTCATATGTTTCATATATTTCATATTCAGGTATTAAGTACTAGTCTTCTGAGCTGGTAAAAAATAAATGCAATACATTAAATGAGTAACCCATTTATACTTATTTTGGGGTGAGGGATAGTCCTTAGTTAAGACACCACCTATACATTTTTAAAATCATGGGGTTAAATTTATCCTTAAATGGGAAATAAGTGTGACTAAGAGTAAGGAGGAATTAGGCCTGAAGTGAGAAATGTGGTTACTTTTGATTTTGCAATTTGGTCCTTGCTGATACATTCCATAATTTCAAATAAATGCCTGAACATAAAAAAACTCTAAAAATGTCAAAATTATTAGATACTTATGTTTATTTATGTTTTAGTGTTTTATAGCTAGGCTAAGTAAGCTAACTCAATTAGAACAAGACTACTAAATGGGTTAATTTATTTATCACAATATAAGATTCTGTTCTAAAACTGAAATCAACATAAGCCCAGCCATTTGCATTTGGTATGAGACATTTGGTGCGAATAAGTGTGCGAGGTGCTTTGAGAAGGCAGTTTTTACAGTTGTGAAACATAATTTAGGTCAGTCTATCCATCTTTCTATATCTGAAATGTTTGTGTTTTTTTTTAGGGCAAAAAAATATGATTGTAGATAAATGAAAGTTACATTTTTAAAGGTTTTTACCAAAAGACAAAAAAAAAAATTAACAGGGTAGAGGAAAACTGATAATGCTTATTATCAAGGCAGAGTCAGAAAGATACAAAGTTAAGTGCTAGAATGGGTGAAAAGATCAGCAGATAGTTTAAACAAGCAAAAGTAAAGGAAGTTAGCAAAAAGTTAGAAGTTAGACAGAATTCAAGACAATTTCCTCATGCCCATTCCATTAAGTCTTCAGCTCTTATGCTAATGATAGACTCCTATTTCAGGGAAAAAACAGTTTTTGAGACTTAAAACACCTTTTTCTTCTAATACATACTAGATAAGGACAAATTAAATTAACAAAATATATGAATATGTTAGAAATATCTTGAGTTGTTTAAAAACTAGGACGACAGCAGAACTGAATTCTTATGTTCTATTCATTCTAATTGTCATTAGTGACAAATATACCACAAGAGACTCTGGATAATTTTTCCAATGATAAACAAGGAAATAGACCAATATTCTCACAATGCCAACATTCACACAAACACAAATATCCTTGCAGATTTAATACTTCATGCATATCTAATTAAGAATCAACATAGCTAAATGAATATCTGTCAAACAAGTTGTACAATATTTACAATTACTTTACCTATGATTTCAAAAGATGTTATAATATTTTCTAAATGGATTTTAGCACTAACATACATAATTTTTCCTCCAAAATCAATCTCTAATTTTTGTAGACATCATTGAACATACATTATCAAGGAATATTCAATTTAAACAACTTTATGTCTTTTCATTGGACAGTTTATTTTATTATATTTAAAGTAATTATGAATAGGTAAAGTAATTATGGTATTGGTAAGGTATCATTAAGATAGGTAAGGGAAAGTTATTGTCATTTTATTACTTGTTTTCTATTTTATTTGTAATTTTTTTGTTCATTTCTTCCTTCATTGCTGTCTACTTTTGTCATTTATTGACTTTTTAGTGGTATATTTTGATGTCTATCTCCTTATCTTCTGTATATCTACTAGCAGTGTTTTGTTTGGGGTGGAGGAAGATTACCACCTTTCTTCTACATTTAATTTCTTGAGAGTTTATTATGAAAGGAGGCTGAATTTTGTGAAATGCTTTTTATGAATTTAATGAGATCTTGTGGTTTTTATTTTGCATTCAATTTGGTGTATCACATTTATTGCTTTGCATATGTTGCAAAAGGCTTATATTACACATTTTATTAACAGTCTATTTTAAGCTAATACAATAAGCACCATAAACAACTCTACACTTTCAACACCCCCAACATTTTATGTCATTGCTGTCATATTTTACATATATTATACATTTGCTAATGAATTACTGTTGCTATATTTTAATACCTTTGACCTAAACTTTTATAGTATAATTTAAAGTGATTTACATTTTATAATTACTGTATTAGAGTATTCTGAATTTGATTTTATATTTACTTTCAACAGAAATTCTTGTATTTTCATATTTCCTGTTACTTAACATTTTTTGTTTCAATTTGATTAACTCCCTTTATTATTTCTTATATGGCAGGTCTACTGGTAATGATCTTTCTCAGCTTTTATTTATCTATATTTCTGAAGGAAAATTTTACTGGTTATAGTATTCTTGATTGAAATAGTTTTTTTTTCTTTCACCATTGTGAATATACCATTCCATTCACTCCTGGCTTGCACAGTGTCTTCTGATAGTCTTATGGAGGTTTCCTTGGATATGCTGAGTTGCTTATCACTTGCTGCTTTCCAAATTCTCTTCCTTTGATTTTGAATTTTGATTATATTGCACTTTGGAGTAATCTTTGGGGCGATTTTACTGACATCGTTTGAACTTCATAAATCTGGATATCTATATCTGTTGCAAGATTTGGGAAGTTTTCAGCCATTATTCTTTAAACAAGCTTTCCTCCCCTTTATCTGTTTCTTCTACTGCTGAAAATCCAATAATCTATACATCTGTTCTTTTGATGGTATTCCATATGTACTGTAATTGCTCTTTACTCTTTTCTTTCTTTCTATATGTCTAACTGGCTAATTTCAAATGACCTTTGAGTTCACTGATTCTTCTGCATGACTGTCTGCTGCTGAAGCTCTTTGTTAAGTTTTTTAGTTCTTTCAGTGCACTCTTTAGCTCTGAAATTTCTGTTTTGTTCTTTATTATCATTTCTGTTTCTTTATAAAACTTCTTTTTATATTTTCAATTTTTTTTCAGTCTGATAACTTTATTTATTTATAAAGATGGGGTTTCACCATGTTGGTAAGGCTTGTCTTGAACTCCCGACCTCAGGTGATCGCCTCAGCCTCCAAAGTGATTGGATTACAGGTGTGAGTCACCGTGCCTGGCCTCTTTATAAAACTTCTAATTTTTGTACATTATTTTTCTAATTTCATTTATTAATGAAATTTTAATTTATTTTTAGAAGGATATTGCTTATTTTAGAAGTGATTATTTAGAAGTGTATTATTAAATGTATATAAACTTGGAATATTCCTAGATATATGCTATTTATTTCAAATTTAATTATACTGTGTTCAGAGAACATACTTTATGATTTGGGTTTTTAAAAAATGTATTGAGATATTTGTTATTTTAATTTATTTTAATTCCTTGTCAGACAATTCATTGATCTCTAGTTGTCCAGATTTGATTGCTGAAGTTTTCTTAGTTTCCTTTGGTGGTGTAGCATTTGCCTGATTTATTGTAATTTGTGCAGTCCTGTATTGTTGTCTCTGCATCTGAAGAGGTAACACCTCTTCCAGTCTCCATAGAATGGTTTTTGCAAGTATTTACCATCCCCTGCTGAATACCTGAATTGATAGGATTGCTTCTAATATTACAATTAAATAGTATTAAAGCCATATTATAAGGCTGTTGCTAGATCTGCAGTGGAGTTTATAGTTGATGGGCCTGTTACCAGGGGCTAAAGTGGTCATAGTCCTATCTGGATGCCTCTAGGATCTGGAGCAGTAGGGCTGGCACTGAGACAAGGGTTTACTTCATGATCTACAGTGAGTCTACAAATGGTGAGCCTGTTACAAGGTGTACAAATAGTTGTGGATCCTGCCGTGTCCCTGAGAAAGTTTCCATCAGATCACTAGGTTTGTCTCTAAGCAGGCAGGACCTGCTTTGGATTATAGCTGAGCAGTGCTGAATTGAGCCACAGGGCTGCTTTCAGGTCCACCTAGGTCTGTAGGCATCCTTATGGTAGTGCTGATGGGTATGCCTCTCTCCAAGTCCCTAGGGAGGCAGGGCCACTCCCAAACTATGGCTGAGAGGAGATGGAGCCTAATTATAGGATCTCATCAAGATACAAAGTTGGACCAAGGTCAGTAGGCCTGCCTTTAGGGGCATTGATGGATATGTTCCCACAGGTTCTTGATCAGGCAGGACTGCTAGGAGGGTCTAGAGTCAAGTTACAGGGACTCTTTAAGATCTGCAGTCAGACCAAGGCTAATAGGTCTGCCTATAGGGGCATGGGTGGACATTACTCCTGGCGGATGATGCTGGTAGCAGGACCAAGGCCAAATGGGGCTTTAGCTGTGACAGCTATCAAGACAGGGCTGTTTCTGGGTTTGTACCTGGGGCCATAATTAGTGAGGCTACTACTTAGGCATGAGCCTGTGTTCTTGAAATAGTCCTTCCTGGTCTTGGGTTCTACTGGGGTTTCATAAGTTTTACATGGATTCCAAAGTTCTCATAAAGGAAATTTTTCTTTGAATGACTGTCAAATTATTGTTGCTATGGAGGGAATATGAGTGGAAAACTTATTTTCACATCTTTCTGACATTGAGCTCAATGTCATAATAATTTCTATTGCCTTTTTATTTTACCTTTGTGATGATTTAGAAGTGTATTATTAAATTTGTATAAATTTTTAATGTCCCTAGATATATATTTATTTCAAATTTAGTTTACTGTGTTCAGAGAACATACTCTGTATGATTTGGGTCATTTGAAAATTTATTGAGACCTTTATTATGATCTAGAATACAGTCTATCTTGGCAAATAAACTATGTGCATTTGAAAAAAAAGAAATTTCATTCTGCAATTGGTGGGTTAGAATTTTGCAAATTTCAATTACATCATGATGTTTAAAAATTTAAATACGAGAAGTCTTTTGATTTTGTCTAGTTTTTCTAAAAATTATTGAGAAATGTATGTGAAATTTTATATGATTGGCTGGTTGATGATTTCTCCTTTAATCTTTGTAATAAACATTATTTCTTAGAATAGTTTTAAATTTATAGAAAAGTAGTGATGATAATGCAGAGTTATCATATACTCCTCATCTAGTTTCTCCTATTACTGATATCTTAATTTAGTATGATATATTATTTAGTACTAATAAACCAATATTGATACATTATTATCAACTAAAGTTATATTCAGATTTTCTTAGTTTTTACCTATTTTGTGTGTGTGTTCTAGGATGCCACCCAAGATACCAAATATCTTTAGATATCATTTTTCCTTATGCTCCTTTGGCCTGTGACATATTCTCAGGCTTTCCTTATCTGTGATGGCATTGAGAGTTTTAAGAAATATTGGCCAGGGACAGTGGCTCATACCTGTAATCGCAGAACTTTGGGAGGCCAAGGCAGGCAGATCAGTTGAGGCCAGGAGTTTGAGACCAGCCTGGCCTACATGGTAAAACCCTGTCTCTACAAAAAAATGCAAAAGTTAGCCAGGTGTGTTGGCACATGCCTGTAATCACAACTACTCAGGAGGCTGAGGTGTGAGGATCCCTTGAACCTAGGAGGTAGAGGTTGCAGAAGCTAAGTTCACCACTTCCTTCCAGCCTGGGCGACAGGAAGTTTGTGTCTCAAAAAATAATGATAATAAAATATAAATAAATAAATTAATTAAATATAAAAGAAAAGAAATATTATCCAAGTATCTATAGATCATCAATTTTGATTTGTTTTTATGATATTTTAGATTCTTAGACATTTTATGTATTTATATAAGTATATACGCGTGAGTATGTATATAGACAATACGTGTATTTGTATGTATGTATTATGTGGGTGTGTTTTCTTTGCTGTAACTGCAGCTTTTTTGTAGAGTGTAGCTGCAAAATACTAGGGTAGAGCTTCACTCTGTACTTACCATAAGTTCCAGATTTTATTAGCCTTTCAAACTTGCCTGCTTTGGTTCAGTCACTAGTCTTATTGTAGTTGCTTTTATGAATTTTATAATTTGGCTATTTTCCATATACTATTCAGGAGATATCACTCTTGGATCAGATTAAATACAGAGCTATTCCCTCCATTTATTTCTGTCTTCCTCCCACAGAATCAGTCAATTTCATGTTTGCTGGTATTCAGGAAATTTACTTGAATTTTGGTGATGTCACAGCAAAGGCATTCTATCATTCAGACTTGACTTTCCACTCTCTGGCCAGTAGTCCTTCTTCCTTCCAAATCACTCACTTGGTCCTGTTTTATCACCGTTTCCTACCCCACACAATCAACAAAGAGTACTGCCTCAGGCTTAAAGCTTCTTTTAAGCCTTAAGAAAGATTTCTTATTTTTTTTAAGCTTCAGTTCTTGCAGGCTACTGTACTTCCCCGGCCACCCTGAAGATGAGAAAAGAAAATATTTTCTCATCTGCATACAGATATTCTGTAAATATTGGAGATGTAAAATTTAAGTAGGCAGTCTTTTCCTTTTTTTTTTTTTTTTTTTTGAGACTGAGTCTTGCTCTGTCGCCAGGCTGCTGGATTGCAGTGGCATGATCTCAGCCCACTGCAACCTCCACCTCCCAGTTCAAGCGATTCTCCTACCTCAGCCTCCCAAGTAGCTGGGATTACAGATGTGCACCACCATGCTCAGCTAATTTTTGTATTTTTAGTAGAGACAAGGTATCACCATGTTGGCCAGGATGGTCTCGATCTCCTGACCTTGTGATCCACCTGCCTTGGCCTCCCAAAGTGCTGGGATTACAGGCATGAGCCACTGCACCCAGCCTAGGCAGTCTTTTCTCTCGATTAGATTTGGACAATCTAATCATCTCATATGGATATAAAAACTCTGTTAAAGGAAAAAAAGAAAAACAATTCTGCCCCTTTGCCCTCTTGAGTCTCCAGTTTTTCAAAAGATATGTCTAGGGCAAAATTGCCCCCATTTGCCAATCTTTAAATTATCCTCCTTTGCAAAGGAGCAGAGATTATTTCCGTGGTATAATCGCAGTTTTTCTTTTAATTCATTTAGTAATACCTATAGCTGATTTAATTGTCCCATTATTTTCAGGGAAAATGCTAAACACTTTTCTTCCCTTTACATTGTAAGACTCATCCAATCCCATTTCCCTAACAAAGACTTATAACAAATGTGTAGTTTTTAATTTGAAATATCCCTCATGGAAGAAATTATTTTGAAATGTTTAATTCACTGTAAAATTTTCATTTCCACTTCCCGTTAATGAAGTTAGTTTCAAAATGTTTCTTAAGTCACAACTCACAATCCAAAGCTAACTTCCAGCTTATTTATGTTTTCCCACTCTTCCCTTATGTTACCTTCTGTTTTTACTACCAATCAGTTCAATTTTGTTTTTTCTCAGTTTTTAGACAATCATAATCTGTTTTTGCTTGTATGGGTTCATTTGTAATTAGCATCCATAAGTCTTATCTAGAAAAATTGCCCTTTATAATAATTGGAAAATTTTCTTTTTTAATATAAAAAAACAAGGAATCTGTGTCCATGTGGTATGGGATTCTTGATTTCATTTTGTCAGCAATTTATGACAAATTAATTCTGATACCAAAATGAATTTCAGGTCAGTAATGGAAGTGTTTGCATCAGGATGCTTACATTTGTTTTCACGGATATCTAAGCTTTTCCAGACCATGCTTTTTTAAAAATCATGCTTAGAAATATTGGGATCACAGTATTATGGTAATTTCAGCATTGTACTTTTATATTGAATATGGAATGTCTGCTTACTCTCCTATCGTAGCTACTCTTTACAGTGAAATAATACAGTTTAATGAAGTTTAGTCCCAATTCACAGAAACATCAAATTATAATCAACTAAAATAATATAGGAGTATATTCATTATGAAAATGAAAATCGTTTTTAAGCAACTGAAGAAATGTTCAGACAAAATTACTAAATGAGTGCTATGATGCAGAAGTTAGTATTTTGGCTACAGATTTTCCCACTTTTTTTTTTTAAGTGTTAAGGACTGCCGTATCTGTATTAGTATCAAATAATGTATGCAAGCTTAATGAGAACATAGTAAAAAAATTAAATGTTACCTAGCTAAATAAGGTTTGAAAATGAGCAGATAATATAAATGGTACTTACCAGGAAAAGTTTCCTTCAATATCACTTATTTGAGTTGTCTGCTCATTACCTATGAAATAACATCAAGTTGAATGCCCATTGTGAAAATGGGATAAATGTTTAAATCATAGAAACCAAATAGAGCTTTGTCTTCTGAGTTATGAGTCTTACTATCATTGATTATTTCTCATTTCTCATACACCATTATGAGCTCTTAGAGTATGGGTCATTGAGGTGATTTAAGTTAAAGAGTTATTAATGAGAGAATACTCAAGCTATAACAAACTATGCTTTGCACTGTTTATCTATAAATTCATAAGAAAAGTAAGTTATAAAACGATTCCAGTGTCTCATGATTCTCTTAAATTCTCTGTGAAGAAGTCATGAATTTTTTTCAAGGGATTTTTCTTTTTATATTTGCCTCTTAAATACCAATATTGCCTGGAACACATTCTTGTCCCTCTTCATCCACTTCTGTAATAATCCATCTTCCAAATTTCATCTATAAAAAAAGGCTTCAATTACTGCTAATGTATTTATTTCTGAGTAATAAACTTCATTTCTGATCACCCATAGGCTTTTTCACCTCCATGAACTGTAGATATCTCAAAATTACCAAATCAACGTGGCCTCATATTCTTCTCTTCCTATACAACATAAGCCAGCTCCTAGTCTTCCTGATTATCCCATAATTTTGGTCACTGTCACCAAAATTCTTCCTGTTCCTCAATTGTCAACCTTGCAGTTATCCCTGACTTTTTCTTCTCCCTCATATCCAGCTAGTAAAGAAGTCTCTTAGTTTTATCACTTAGATATCTCTGAATTATCTCTCCTTTTTCCTATTTCCACTACCATTGTCTTAATTCAGCTCTTTAGCTTCCATCACCTGGATTACTGCAATTAAAGGGAATCAGTAACTGTGCCAGTTCATTCATTATTTACTAAATATTCATGGAGCACCAACTTTGTTTCAGATTCTGAACAAAGTCTGAAAATAAAACAATGAAACCAAGTCTATATCTGTCATCAAGATGAGAGTTTAGCATATGAAAACAATGACTAGGATTTAACTGTTCATGGAATAGAAACCAGCACTTTATGTTTAGCATCACCAAGCATCACAATGATTCTACAGGGTAGGCAGTATTATAAATCTCTTTCTAAGGGGAGATTAAATAACGTTCTCTGTTTTAGAGATAGCATTCAAACTGCTGTCTGGCTTCCATGGTTTTAGTTTTTCCACTACACCTCTAAAGTTCAATTTGCAATGCTTGCCTATGCCTGTGTACTTTTTAATAAACCATTCAGGCAGCTTGGCATACTTTTCATCTCCTTGGTTAATTCACAAACTCTGATTTGTCCTACAAAGCTCAGCCTTTGTGTCACATGCTCTAATTAGCCTTCCATGATTGCACCAGGAAAACTTACATACATTCTTCTAAGTATGCCCTATCAATTTGAGCTTGTACCTAGAGGGAAACATATCACACCGTATTCCAATTTTGTTCTTGTTTGTCTCACTCTTAATACTGTGAATTCTAGGAAGACAGAGTCTTTTGCACGTTTAATCCTATATTTCTCTCTGCTAGTATGGAGTAAGTCTTTAATGAATTTTTCCAGCAGAGCGGGAGTCAAGTGCACCTGTTCTGAAATTCCCTTAATCTGCTTTTTGCCCACTCTATTGTATCTTTCTGATCTCATCTCCTGCCCCCCGTTTTCCTCACCTCTCCCCATCCAGCCACATTGGCTCTCTCATTATTTTTCAAACATGCCAAGCACTCCTGCCTCACTTGTGGCCACAATACTGGCTTTCCTCACTGCATAGAATATGTTTCCTCCATTTTTTGATATATTTTCTTCATCACTCATTTAGATCCATTCACATGTCACCTTACCAGGAAAAGTTTCTTGAAAATCCTATATATCCCATCACACTCATGTCTGTCTCTTATTCCTATCTTGCTGTAATTTTATTCTAACAATGTATTATCATCTGGCATGGTGTGGATTTTTTTTTAAATTTATTATCTGCCTTTCCAACTAGAATGTAAGCCCTCCTAGGCAGATGCATCACCTGTTTGGTCCATGGCTTATTTCTAAAGTCTAGAATAAAGTCTTGCTCATCACTGGCCCTCAGTAATGTTTGTTCGATTAGTGTTGAATAAACATGCAAGAAAGGTAGTGAATATATGTTGTACCACTGCCCGTCTGTTGACATAATGGTGCTGTCATATGTTTGATCAGCCTTCACAGATATTCCAGCATTTGCTTTCTCTGTTACAATCCTCCTAGAGGTGTGAACTCAGCTGTGAGGTCTAAGAAAGCTTTCCTTCAAGACCAAATGTGTGTATCTTATGAGGCAAATTTTACTCAAAAGACTGATTCAGTGGGAATTTTAGAGGAAATGAAATGTTGATGAAGGCCGTTGAGGAAACAGCTGAAGGCAAATTCACAAATGTCCCTCACATTAATCAGATACCATAACAGAAGAAGCATTTCCTTGAGAGAAAGGAAATATGGACGGAAGAACTTTGGGCCTTATGCTACTTTCTGTTTTTTGTGTATCTTCCTACAAATACTGGTCTCAGACTATAGATCTAAAGTCCTTGAAGTGTAAACTTTCTGTGATTCCAAGGATATCTGAATTTTTTCATCTACGTGTGTGACTGGAGCTTTAACATCTTCTTTAATGGAATAACTTTTTAACTCTAAATATCATAGCATTTATTATCTGCAATGAGACCAATACAATCATAAACAGTCGGTGTGCATTTTGTTACATTTTAGCATGTGTCTTATTTACTTCACTAGATTGTGAACTCCAGGGGCAAAAAAAAAAAAAAAAAAAAAAAAATGTATGCTGACTTTCCTTGCCAGGCACCGTATGTTTTTACTTGGTTCCCAATTCTACATGAAGCATAAAAGGATGGGCAGAAGAGTTTATGATGTAAGCCGGGGTTTACAATGTATTGTTCAGGGAAAACCCACACATTACTGTTTTTAGAGGAAATATTTATATTAAAACATTTATTAATTTAGCCACCACACTTAACAAGCATATAAAAAGATTGCATTCTTCAATCTTTTCTTGGTTGTAAACAATATTTCATGATTCATCATTTGTTTAAAATGATTTTTGAAGTCATAAAATTATTCAGAGCTGCCATAACTCGAAGTCATCTGTTCAGTTTCACAACACAACCTTTCCACTGACCTTTCCAGGAAAACCAATCCTAATCTGAACTAGCCCTAAACAAGTGTTCACTGGCACAAAATCATGTTCCATTTGAAAAATGCCTTACCCCTAATTCTTCTACAAGTGCTGGCCTCTAATAATTACATGGATAATCATCACCAAAATTCTTCACATTTTAGTCAATGTTATCCATTGATTACTGTAACATAAATTGGAAACTGATTCTCATGTTTCTTTTGTTGGCTTTTTTGGAACAACTAAAAGGATGGGTTATGACTTGTCAATACCATTTTATTCACCCCACTACTGTTAGCAGCATGTTGATGAGACACTTTTTTTAAAATTATAAAATGCAGAGTGAGATAAGAGAAAGCTGAAGAAGCCTCCTTGCAATAATACAAATGCAACATATCAATTTCTTGTTATGGATATGGTGCTAAAGGCATAGATGACTAGCCCACATCTATAATTCTATCTCAAATATATCTCATGATACAGTGTAAAACTATGATGGAGAGACTTGAGGAGAGAGCAATGGCAGAGATGGAGGTGAGAGAACTGGCCTTTGGTCCACAATAACTTCTCCTGGAGTAGAGTTCATTTGAGGAGGCTTTCCTCTAAAACACAGCACCTTCTCTTTGCAGCCAGAGCTGGAAAGTGCTGATCAAGCTGGGCTGAAAGCATGCACACTGACTGCTTTCTTCATATTCTTGAAAATTCTATTCATTTTACTTTCCACAAGCAATAAATTTTCTCTACTTGATTTATAGAGAAAATGTGAGTGGCTGAAAATGCATTCATACTAAAAAAGAACTGAGTAAAATTAACTTTTTTTTCTGATTTCAAAAAAATCTTTTTACATGGCATAAAAAAGTGCCTTGGAAATCTATGTTGTTTGTCAAGGGTGGATGCAGTTTTTAAATGTTTCAAAACAGCTGTTTCCATCTTCTTTGTTAATAACAACAATGAAACACCATAATCATGGAGGCTTGATGAAACAGAGGCGAATCAGGTGAGAGTTATCATCACTCCTTGCTTCCTCCGCTTACCCATTCCTGATGTACATGCAAACCTGGGCACACTGGGGGAGGTACTAGAGATGCCAAGCAAAAGTAGAAGTTGTAAATAACGTGTAAATTGACCTCTCTAATTTTTTTTGCCACTACTCAATCACCCATGTTGGACTTGGAAATTGACATTGTTATGGAATCAGTTTGATGAACATTTAGGTGAATGTAAGGAGATCTGGAAATGTACCCTGCATTTTCCAGACTTGCTCACCGTTCTTTGTGTGATACTAGATTATTTCAGGAAGGTGTTCTGTACTACAACAGCCATTTTTCATCCACATTGAAAAATATTTTATATATGTGGAAAATAGTGTCACATAAGAAAAACATTTACAACAGCAACAACAAGAAAATATTCTGTAAGCCATGATATAACAAGAGTAGGGCAGTGGGGGTGGCCTACTATAGATACAAGCAATAAGGAAAGAGAGTGCATATTGAGAATTTAAAAACAATAAGCTGACTAAAATCAGCATTTTCTTCAAGCATGTTAACAGTTCTAAGCAATGCCAATGATAATATCCTGCTCCTTCCTTCAAATAATTTGAAAGGAGTGGTGGTGTAAGTTCTACATAATTGGTTATACCCAGAATAGCCTGCTTCCACTGTCCCACTGGTAAACCGATATTAAAAGGATTGCATTATTAGGTTACATTCTTGCTTTTCAACTTTGAAAGTTTGATTGATTGAGGTTAGTGCTTTTAAAACTTCAAGATGCATTCAAATCATGGGTGTTAATATGTAATTTCTGATTTAGCAAGTCTGCAATGGAAACAAAATTCTGCCTTTCTAACATGCTTTCAGAAAACATTCCCTAGGAAGATTTGTGGAGCAACTACTTAACATTCTCAAAAAGCAATGAAATAAAATAAAGATCCCAATATTTTCAGTTTCTTAATTTTTTGAATGGCAAGATATATTATATTATTCATTCTTCCAGACCAGATAATCTAATATTTTGCATTGGATTGTATTGTTATGAGATTTTTCTCTTCTTTTTGTCTTCTTCTTAGGTCTATATTTTAATATTTAATATATTCATCCAAAATTCTTGTGTATGGACTATTCTAGACTCTATTCTGGGCTCTGAGACTACGTCAGTACACAGAAGAGATTTTATTCTCTGACCATATAAAATGATATTTGTGTGTGTGTGTGTGTGTGTGTGTGTGTGTTGGGGGTGTACAAACAGCAAGCAAGAATTTAACAAAGGGAAAATTATGTTGCATTTGAGTAGGTAATAAATACTTTTTCATAATGCAAAGATAGTTGGAAGAGTGGTTGCAATTCCAATGTGGTGGTAGCTAAGCTGACATTTTAGCAAAAGCTAGAAAAAATGAAGGAAATGATCATAAGGCCTTCATCTGAGGCACACTCCATGAAGAGGTATTTTCCAGGGCACAGGCCCTGAGGCAGTCATGTATTTGGTCTATTCCAAAACACGAAAAGCCCTGTACCCTGAGCAGAATGAAAAACTGGGAAGGAAAACAGATGAGATCAGAGCAATTATGTGAACCCAAGTCTTTTACGGCCGTTTAAGACTTTGTAAGAATTCTGACATTTACTCTGAGAAAAATGGAGAGTATTTGGAGAGGCTTTAGTTAAATAGTGACATGACTAAATACACATTGGAACAGGATTACTCTGGCTGCTCTTCAGGATGGATTATTGGTGAACAGGTTTGTCCAGGAGATTATTACAATGATCCAGGCAAAAAGTGACCTCTTAAGAGGATTCTAATTTTGTTTCTGTATTTGAGAATATTTTGCATTAATTTTTGTAAGAGGAAATATAATATTCAGGAGCATATTTTTTGTCATCTAAAGTAGGAGTTGTAATTGAATGACAAATCTTTGCAGATCTCATTTCCAGCTTTTAGAATAAGAAAATCAAAATAGGATTGTTTCTAAAAGAAAGAGAACTATATATTTAACTATTAAAAGAGTAGCTCTTTATTATAGATGAAATTTTTAACCAGTAACATTTGCAACAAAAATGTTTTTATGACATTACATAAAGCATTTTGAGTGTTCTTGTGTAGGATTTAGAATGCTAGTTGTATAACAGTGAAAATATTCCAAAGTAAAATTTAAAGCATTGTTTTTAACTCTATTATAACATGGATGCCACATTTCTTCTTTGTACCTTAGTTCCTTGTCTACCACACAGGGTAAAATGATACGTGTGCTATCTACACTTTTGCATGAAGATGTAGTGTTAACAAAATACAAACAGATGTAAATTACTTTGGGAAATTAATAAGAATTTAAATGTAGTTATGATATAGTTAATTGATAATATATATGATTCCAGTCAATTTGAATTATGATTTGTTTTTTATTCAGATTTTCTAATTTATTGAGCATCTGCTATATGCCAGCTGTTGCATTGTGTGTATGAAAGTAAATATAAATACTAATTTATCCAAAGAACCAGCTGGTAAATATAGACAACAAACAGGTATTCAGCGATATTAATATAGCGATAATGCCAATAATAATGTTAATCCTGATATGCTGATAGAACATGCAGTATTGATAATTGTAAAGGACAGCATCAAGGAATACTTTTCTGTCTTGAAAGATAAATAAGATTCAGAATAGTACATAAGGATGAAGTGTAGGAGAGTGACAATCAAGGCATTCCAGGCTGAACACAGACTGCATGGAGGCATAAAGGTATGTGAGGCCAGGGTGAGGCACTGACGTGTGGGGTGGGGGACCATCTTGATGTCTATGAAACTGGAGAGGTAGGCAAAGGACAGTTTTAATGGTCTTATGTGTCATTATAATAATCTTGGACTTCCTACTGAAAATAATCAAGAGACACCAGTCAGATGAGTGTGGAATGGGTAGTGTCTATTATTACAGGCAGGAAGACCAGAAAGCTTTCTAAGACATTAAAACATGTAATAACTATAGCCTGAGCTTAAACCATTATGATGAATATACAAAGCAACACTAAATTTGAGAAAGAACAATTGACAGGCATTGAGGACTGGATATGGAAAGTAAAGGAGATTGAGTATAGCATATAAGAATATTTTCGTATTCAATTAACAGAAAATGTAGCTTATATATCTAAAAGAAATAAAGATTTCTTCTTCCCACATAAGATGCCCAGCAGCATAGATTGCTGAAGCTCTACCATGCCATTAGAGACCCAATTTCTCTAGCCTTCTGTTTAATAATCTTTGCTGTGCTTCTTTTTTTTTTTTTTTCCTGTCAGAGTCTCACTCTGTTGCCAAGCTGGAGTGCAGTGGCGTGATCACAACTTACTGCAACTTCCACCTCCTGGGTTCAAGTGATTGTCCTGTCCTGCCTCAGGCTCCAGAGTAGCTGGGACTACAGGTGCAGGCCACCACACCCTGCTAATTTTTGTGTTTTTAGTACAGATGGGTTTTCACCATGTTGGCCAGGATGGTTTCGATCTCTTGACCTCGCAATCCACCCGCCTTGGCCTCCCAAAGTGCTGGGATTACAGGCCTGAGCCACTGCACCCGGCCTGTGCATCCTTTTTTCTCTTTCTTATGGCAGGGTTTTTTCTCTTTTTTTCTCATCCTTTTTTCTCTTTCATAATCACAGGCTTCTTGTATTCTATGCCTCACATCATCCTTTCAGAAAAGAAAAAGGAGGGAGAGGGAAGAGGACATCTGGAAAATCCTTTTAAATCTCATTGGCCACAACTGTATCACATGATCAACCAATATGGTTGATGTATTTTTAAAGGGTATATAGCCCTTAAGAGAGTTTGTGTCCTTTGTAGGGACATGGATGAAACTGGAAACCATCATTCTCAGTAAACAGACACAAGAACAGAAAATCAAACACCGCATGGTCTCACTCATAGGTGGGTGTTGAACAATGAGAACACATGGACACAGGGAGGGGAGCATTACACACTGGGGTCTGTAGGGGAAATAGGGGAGGGACAGCAGTGGTGGTGAGTTGGGGAGAGATAGTATGGGGAGAAATGCCAGATATAGGTGACAGGGAGGAAGGCAGCAAATCACACTGACATGTGTGTATCTATGCAACAACCTTGCATGTTCTTCGCATATATCCCAAAACCTAAAATGCAATTAAAAAAGAGAGAGAGAGAGAGAGAGAGAGAGAGAGAGAGAGAGAGAGAGAGAGAGAAGAGAGAAACGGGTAAGACAGTGGATAATTGGATAAGTGATGCGATGTGCGAACCTATGGTGTCTGTCACAGACACAGGAAGATGGATAATAACTGAAATATAAGCTTTGAATGACATGTGAAGTATAGGCAGAATGATTAGCCTTAACATAGAACATATCTCCATTGATTTAGAAGACAGTGATATGGGTACAGATACAGTCTAACACAACTAAAGAAACCAATACTTTGTAATATCCAACTACACTGAATATCTACAATGTTTCTTTGTCTATTAGTTCTGTCATTGCTTAGAAAAAAGAATTAATGCAGTGATAATTCCTCGTTCTATCCTTGTTTTTACCTTTCTCTATACTTGTAGTAAAGGTATGGTGCTCTTAGTATAGAATATAAGATAATACAATTTTTCTTTACCTCATTACACATATATAGATTATCCTTCTAATATATACCATTTGACTTACATGAAATCAACTCTGCAAATTGTTGCATAAGGCACATAAAATTGATTTAGAGATGTAGAAAAAATCTGCATTATGTAAAGAAAACACAGTCACAAAAGAATACAAGTCGAATGCAATGTGGATCATGTCCCCTGTTGATACGCAGTATGGTGGCTCTGAGCACAACACACACAATGGCTTTTTCCCGGAGGAATAAGACCCTTGGTTTTAATTTCAAGAATTTCTTTGTTTCCTGTTGGCTCAGCTCGTTGTTTGGTATAATTTGTGTTGTTCCTTTCTTTATCGCATGATAATTAGAACGAGAAATCTGCTCTACCACATAAAAATAGAGCATAGTATTTCTAATACAGTAGTTTTGGATAGCCATGGATTATTCTAAAAATTTAGAGCTTGTTCTAATTTTTGTAGCATAAAAGTATGCAGTGATGTTGCTTGTTCTCACATGTAGAGGAGGCATATTTCTCAAATGCACATCTCTGAGAATGTCTTCAAGTCACTTTGATATGTAAAAAATGTTGCTTCTTTCCAGCACTAAGGAAAGTAGATTCTATTCTGGGCCACAAAGAATCTTATACATTTTCAAAAACCTGAAAAAAAAAAAAAAGGAGACATAACCTCTGTACACTGGGTTTTTAAAAATGTATACAAAATTGACCTTACATGACCAATTACCTTTAAAGAAACAAAAATATACACTTTAGAGGCTGCAAGCATACTAAAGGATAATCATTGGGGAAAAAACATTAAAGGTAATGGAATTATTCCATATGACTTTATATTACATGTAGTATTCCTGATCTGCCATACACTGTTAGAAGTAGATAGCATCCATTCTCATTATAAATATTTTTATTTATCTCTATAAGTCACAAGATTTGTTTGGTTACAAATGTGAAGTTATAAAGTTCATGAACAATCATGATTATTATTTTGCATAATTAATTTAACAATATTTTTAGCTCTGCTTTGGATTGGGATTCCTGGGAAGGAGACTCTGGGATGGAGATTTTTGTGCAGAAGGTTGTTGAGGCTTTATTCAGTCCAGTACCTATTGAAGAAGGAAGGTAGCAAGATTGAGCAGAGAGATGTGGCTGGGACGCAGTTAACAACAGTTTCAGCTGATCTTTTTTTTTTTTTTTTTTGAGACAGAGTCTCACTGTATCACCAGGCTGGAGTACAGTGGTGCCGTCTCAGCTCACTGCAACTTCCATTTTCTGATTTCAAGCAATTCTCCTGCCTCAGCCTCCCAAGTAGCTGAGACTACAGGCATGCACCACCATGCCTGGCTAATTTTTGTACTTTTAGTTAAGATGGGGTTTCACCATGTTGGCCTGGATGGTCTCGATCTCTTAATCTCAGCTGATCTTATAGAGAGCGCTGGAGCTGTAATGGCCTTCAGAGCTGTCCTGAATTGGGGTGAAGTTGTATTACCGTTACATCCTCACCTCCACTGGTATGACATGCACAGGGAAGGAGGCATGACCTTGGGCAAAGTGTCTCTGTTAAGTAAGAGGAAATATGCTGCACTGCCAACACTGCCAGCAGCTGTGGGGATGAGGACATCATTTTGGGGTGGGGTTCTGGGATCTGTGTATCTCAAGAACCTAATTTGGGCTATAATTCTTCTAGGTATTTAATATAGTCAGTGAACAAACCAACATAGATAACTGCCTTTACGGAGTTGCATTCTTATATATTTCTCACCTTTATTATTTTAAACATGATCTTATTTAATGCAATTTGTCTTACTTTTTGGCTATTAACACCACAGCTGGCTAGCTTGATTAATTAATACATTGTATTTGTAGGGTAAAGTTTTTATTTTTCTACTTCACAATCTGCATTACATTGTTTGAGGCCTTTTTTTTTCTTTTTGAGATGAAGTCTTCTTGCTCTGTTGCCCAGGCTGGAATGCAATGGCACAATATTGGCTAACTGCAGCCTTCTCCAGGGTTCAAACAATTCTCTTGCCTTAGCCTCCTGAGTATCTGCAGGTGCCTCACACCATACCTGGCTAATTTTTATATTTGTAATAGAGATGGGGTTTCATCATGATGGCCAAGCTGGTCTTGAACTCCTGACATGAAGCCATACCCTTCTTGGCCTCCCAATGTGCTGGGATTAAAGTGTGAGCCCCCACTCTCACGTTTGAGGCGAATTTTTCAAAAACAACATGATATAGAATTTGATTTTAAACAGAAGATATGCCAAATAAAGTTGCTTCATTGTTTATATTTTTGTGTTATTGAAAATTTTATTTATTTAATTTTGTTTATTTAGTTTTATTTTCTTTTTTGGGTTCTTCCTGGTTTATGTAGTATTTTATTTGTACTTATTATCTGTAAGATTTCAAAAGTTGAAGTCCTGCTCTTAATTCTATTTGTGACTGCCATTACAGTTATAAAATTCATATTTAAGCTTACATTGCTCTCATTTTTAAAGACCAATAAAATTAAGTGATTTATGATCATTTCATTGACCTTGTCCTTTACTTTATCTTCAAGTATTTGATAAATTAATATCTGTTGATATACCTAGACTATTTTTGTACCTTATTAAAACAGATATCTGAATTTACAAAATTTTGCTTGAATTTTACTTAGCAGCCATATATAAAATTATTTCATTAGTTTATGTATTTTATAATTTTATGAGCACCTCCTCTGCACAAGGCATTGTGCCCATACTGAAAAAAAAAAAATAAAAAAACCTTATCAAAAAGAATAGTCTCACAGTTTGCAGTATAATTGATTTTATTGCTCACTTCTTAGGTTTTGATATGTTCAATTCTGCCTTTTTGTATTTATAGTTTTTCTCACTCCTGGGAAAGATAAATATTTCTTTGTTCAGTTTACTTAAGAATTTACATTTTAAAAACTCATACTTCTGGGAATTCTCTGTTGCTTAAACTCATACTTCTGGGAATTCTCTGTTGCTTGAAAGATCAAAAACAAACCAACACATTATAAAATTCTTAAATTATAATACAATGTTTTTATTAATAACACTCTATAGACTTTTTTAATGTTTAGAGTTACAGAGAAAATGTCTCAGTTTTGCCTTATTTTTGCTCTTTTATTGGTAAACTATATTACTTCCTGATAGAATACTTGAAAGATATTCTTTTATATTTGAAATGTCAATTAAACATATTACAGTGAAATATTTGATCTTTAAGAATAAAGGGATGCTTGTAGGCCAATTATGTCTAATTTTAATTTTTGTTCCTATTCTATTTTTTTACTTTTTGTGATAATCATCTTTACTTATTGTTTTTATTTTTTGTCATATTCTGTAGCATTTTGGAATAGTTTCTCCACATATCTCATATGTATTTTTATAAAAAGTTAAACCTGCTTCTTACTATCTTATATGAAATTTTTATTTTATTCTTTCATTTGGGGTTTTCTTACATGTTTTTATCAAAAAGTATTTGTTTTCATTTTTTTGCATTTTAGGTTACTTAGTATAGCCCCCAATTCTGTTTTAGAGAATAAGCTTTTAGTGGAGTCACTAAGCCTTTTGGTAGAGTCGAGTAAGTGTTACTAAAACTTTCCTTTTTACAACTTAAAAAAAATTAATTACATAAATATGTTTTTTATCAATACAGTATTTTATTTTCTTTATGTTGCATAGTAGTTTATGGAGTCTTATGATATTTGTTTAGTCATTTTGAATAGATGAAGATCTATTTAAAATATGATTGCTATCAATTTTCAGTGCCTAATAGCTATTTGTCTAAACTATACAATTGTTAGCAGTATAGTTTACAGTTCTCTAAAAAGATAAAGAGATGCTTTCCCTGTATCTGTCTTGATTTCAACACATGTTCTTAAGCCAGTTGGCATTACAGGATGCTTTTTTCATGAAACGAATGGGTGGATGTTTAGGGAGAGGAATGACCAAACTGGGTTCTCCATGCTTACTTAATGAAACAGAGAGAAACAAGGGAATTTCTATATTCCAGACATGGGTAAAGACACTGTGTGAATTAATATCAGCTTTTTCCTTTTCTAATGTTACTTACCTTATTGTGATGTAGGAATTCACATATGTAGCAGACACTTCAAATATATTATTTTCATAGTAACTAACAGATTGATTAATGGAAACGCTACACCGAATTTGTTGTGGAATCTTTAAACTCTTAACAGTTTTTAAAAATTTTCTCAAGATTTGGCATCCTGTATATCTTCGTGAACTTTTAAATACTCAGTTCAGTAATAGAAAACTTAATATTTTGTCTATGTGGGAAATAAAATTGATACAAATTCTGTTAACTTTGATTAAGACTCAAGATTGCTCATCTTCAACTGAGAGGCAATCTTTTAGTTATAAGGATGGGATTCCCAAACTAGTCATGCAACAGGCTGTCTTTAAAGTGCAGTGTTGTAAATTGAAGTCTCTAAACCTTAGACATGAGTATTTTTGACTAGTTAAATTAATTTTTTCATTGATTTTCGTTTAGACTATCCAAAGGATGCCAGTAATGATGTCAACAGAGATACATGATATTGCTACAATTTCTTCTCTGAAATGTTGAAGGAGGGGGCTAGAATATGTATCTATGATTGACACTAAAGAGCCTGGAAGAAATTTTTCTTCATTTATTTAACTTGCTTAGCCAACAATGTGCTTCTATCATTAGGCAAACATTTGTATCAACATTAGAGCATCTGTCCACACATAATTGAATTTTTGAACAGTCAATGATTAAATAATTGTGTTTAATTGATAGACTTCATCATTTATAAATAATTAAAAAAATAGTGTCATTAAAATAATACTTCAGAAACCAAATTATTACAGAAATATTTCCATATGCATATACTTAATATTTCAGACCAAGAGATTACTTATTAATAATACACTAGAATAATAGAAACACTTGCATGCAAGAGAGTAGATGATATTGAAATTTGATTACAGACTTCTAGTTACATTAATGGTTTGGAAGTTCTCTGTTTAATTTAGAATAGTCAGAAAACAAATGGGTTTGATTATCACTTTTGTTCCTACCTCAGTCTACTCATTCTCGAAATTGTGTACTTTTCTTAAAATATCTAGCATTTTCAATTGTGCTTCTCATTCCCCATTTCCCTTGCAACAATTCTTACTCAAGTACTGATTACTTTATAACTATTTCATTTGTTGAAACTTTTTCCTTTTTCCCTAGCTCTCTATTATTTCCAGTTTCTACACTGCCAAAAAATTCACTTTTCTAAAAGTATTTTGATTATATACTAATGTAATCAATCTACTTTTGGCAATTCTCTTACAATAGATTAGTATATTATCAAAATTCCTTCATATAAATCTACTTCTTTGTGTAAAGAGAAGAAATTGTATTTTACTCTCTGTTGTTGATCTGTTTCGGATGGAATAGTAACTCCATCTTTTCTTAATATATGTCATTCAGATTTTCTTCAATATAATTTTTTAAAAAGTCTATTTGTCCTTCCTTTCTCCAATTTCTGCCACTTCTAGGAGTACTTCTTCCACTTTTCCCAACAGATGTAAAGCATCACTACCTGATTTAATTTTTTCATCTTTCATATATCTTATCTTCCCACTTTCCCTCTCCTTACCATCTTCCATTTGTGTCAGTTTAAATTTCATCTCTTACATCAAGTGTTCTTTATCATTTATATGTGAACTGTCCTTTCTCTACCTTCTAAAAATGGTTTATTGCCAATGGACATCATTTTACTGTTGCTTGTCAAATACTATATTAAATTATAATTAATTGAATGCTTTATTCTCTCCTTAAGCAGAGTAAGTTCCTAGCAGACAGGGATATAGTTAATATTATTTATATCTTTTACTATTGAAAATTGGATCTTACGTAGAGTAGTTTTCTCAATAAATACTACATAAAATCATGCTTCAAATATTTTTAATTATCTTTTATAAATAATCATTATAAAAATAATAATTAAAATACTTAAATAAAGAAGCTTTAATAACATTGTACATTAAAGAATAATGTATTTTAAGCCAGGCACAATGGCTTGCACCTGTAATCCCAGCACTTTGGGATGCCAAGGCGGGCAGATCACGTGAGGTCAGGAGTTTAACACCAGCCTGGTCAACATGGCGAAACCCCATCTCCACTAAAAAATAGAAAAATTAGCCAGGCATGGTGGCAGATGCCTGTAATACCAGCTACTCTGAAGGCTGAGGCAGGAAGAATTGCTTGAACCTGGAGGCGGAGATTTCAGTGAGCCAAGATCGTGCCACTGCACTCCAGCTTAGGTGACAGACCGAGACTCCATCTCAAAAAAATATAATAAAAAGAATAATATATTTTAAACAACTTCCCAATTGTTGCTTCTGTATTTGTTAGCATAACATTACCTGCTAAAATAGACTCCAGAATTCCAGAGAGCTAACACAGCACTATATCTATTTCTTGCGTATGTGATATTCCAATGCAGCATTACTTATAATTTGTGTTAGAACTATAATGAGGAAGGAGTTTGCTTGGTTTTCAGTGAGACAGGGTGATTAATATAGCTATTTTGAACACAGGGCTTCTAAAGTTTCGTTGGGTACTGACTTGGCTAGAAGAAGGGAAAAAATTGGAAGAACAGAACTTGGAGGAGGTTTTTTGGATCAAACCTGGAAGAAGTGCACAGAAATTCTCACATGCCATTGCCTTAGGCTCAGTTACATGGCTACAACTAACTCACCTAACTGCAATGGAGTCTGGGAGATAGGGTCTGGGAGGTATTTACCTTTAGTGAAAAGTCTACACTTAAGTAGCAGGGACCTCAGAGTTTGAACAGAAAACTCCTTTCTCTGCTACAGCATCCATCCAACATTTATATTGAAATAGAATAAAACATAAAATGTATATTAAAATAAGGTATATTTAAATATCTGGGAACAATTATACCAATATTAGGATTTTTTTAAAAGCAGTGGCAGAGATATAAATACATTACCCTTGTAAAAAGGCAACACATCCTTCTGTTCCCATCATAGCAAGATAATCTGAGAACACTGTATTTGTTTTGATTTGTTTTAGTAGTTTTTTTGACTTATTATAGACCTTTGATTTATGAGAAATGTTTTACCCTTTAGACCTCAAGAATTATGTAGTTATGAGTATCTTTAAACTGTTCTATAAATTTAAAATAGAATAAAGCAGTTCTGTGGACTTTTGCTAAGATAGGTTTGTTTTCATGTGTATTTGGTTATTGAGAGGTATAAAATGCATAAGCTCCCATTTGGGTTTAGCCTGTCTCTCTAGGAATCAGTCTGTAAGCTCCATAAATAGCCAAGTCCTTTCTATTCTGGTTGGGGTTTCCTTAGTTTCCCAAGAAATTATTTCCCATTTTACTCTGGCTTTTTAGGCCCTCCTTAAGTTAAAAGACTACATGTTTTCTTTAGAAAAGGAAGTTGAAAGTACAAATGGAACTAATACCTAAGAACACTTAATTTGCTTTTACAAAGGTGATTTGATATTCTTGATAAATAGAGTGAGATAAATTTTATTAGGCTTTTAACTAATCACAGCTCAGCAAACACAAAGCCTCATTCAACAACAAAGGAGGCCTATTTGTTACGCAACACTGTCCTCCACACGCAATTAGAGATAACTGATAGACATGCTTGATATTCACACTTGACAATAAACATAAGTGAATCTTATTTGAACTTTTCAAATAACTGAGGTACTACAATTTTAGTTTGAGACTTTTCCAGAGGAAGTCTAAATTAAACCAAAGATTAGGTGAGACAGATTTGACCAGAGTTTGTCTATGGTCAGAAGAAAAATGAATAATATTTGAAGATGCTTAAAGATACTGCTATATAACTTTTTTTTTTTTTTACTTCAAACAACAACACTTATTTATTTGATCATGACTCTGTAAGGACAGAATTTGCCAGAGACAGTTTATTCCTGCTGTCCACAACAGCATCAACTGGGATAGCTAGGTAGAAGGGTTCATTATCAAGGTGACTCTCTAGTGGCTGGTAAATCGGTGCTAGCTGTTAGCTGGGAGCTCACTTGAGGATGTGGGCTGGGAATCTTATTTCTTCTCCAGTGAGCTACTTGGACTTCCTCATGGCATGGTGGCTGTGTTTCTTTCTTTTTTTTTTTTTAATTTTTATTGCATTATAGGATTTGGGGTACATGTGCAGAACGTGCAAGATAGTTGCATAGGTACACACATGGCAGTGTGTTTTGCTGCCTTCCTCCCCTTCACCCACACTTGGTATTCATCCCCAGGCTATCCCCCCCAGTCCCCCCCGCTGTCCCTCCCCCATTTCCCCCAACTGTCCCCAGTGTATAGTACACCGCCTCTCTGTGTCCATGTGTTCTCATTTTTCTCACCCACATATGAGTGAGTATATGCAGTATTTCTTTTTCTGTTCTTGTGTCAGTTTGCTGAGAATGATGTTCTCCAGATTCATCCATGTCCTTACAAAGGACACAAACTCATCATTTTTGATTGCTGCATAATATTCCACGGTGTATATGTGCCACATTTTCCCAGTCCAGTCTATCATCGATGGGCATTTGGGTTGGTTCCAGGTCTTTGCTATTGTAAACAGTGCTGCAATGAACATTCGTGTGCATGTGTCCTTATAGTAGAACGATTTATAGTCTTTTGGATAGATACCCAGTAATGGGATTGCTGGGTCAAATGGAATTTCTATTTCTAGGTCCCTGAGGAATTGCCACACTGTCTTCCACAATGGTTGAACTAATTTACACTCCCACCAACAGTGTAAGAGTGTTCCTATTTCTCCACATCCTCTCCAGCATCTGCTGTCTCCAGATTTTTTAATGATCGCCATTCTAACTGGTGTGAGATGATATCTCAATGTGGTTTTGATTTGCATCTCTCTAATGACCAATGATGATGAGCACTTTTTCATATGTTTGTTGGCCTCATGTATGTCTTCTTTTGTAAAGTTTCTGTTCATATCCTTTGCCCATTTTTGAATGGGCTTGTTTGTTTTTTTTCTGTAAATCTGTTTGAGTTCTTTGTAAATTCTGGATATCAGCCCTTTGTCAGATGTGTAAACTGCAAAGATTTTTTCCCATTCTGATGCTTGCCGATTCACTCTAGTGACTGTTTCTTTTGCCGTGCAGAAGCTGTGGAGTTTGATTAGGTCCCATTTGTCTATTTTGGCTTTTGTTGCCAATGCTTTTGGTGTTTTGTTCATGAAGTCCTTGCCTACTCCTATGTCCTGAACGGTTTTGCCTAGATTTTCTTCTAGGGTTTTTATGGTGTCAGATCTTACGTTTAAGTCTTTAATCCATCTGGAGTTAATTTTAGTGTAAGGTGTCAGAAAGGGGTCCAGTTTCTGCTTTCTGCACATGGCTAGCCAGTTTTCCCAACACCATTTATTAAATAGGGAATCCTTTCCCCATTGCCTGTTTTTGTCTGGTTTATCAAAGATAATATGGTTGTAGATATGTTGTGTTGCCTCCGATGCTTCTGTTCTGTTCCATTGGTCTATATCTCTGTTTTGGTACCAGTACCATGCTGTTTTGATTACTGTAGCCTTGTAGTATAGTTTGAAGTCTGGTAGCGTGATGCCTCCCGCTGTGTTCTTTTTACTTAGAATTGACTTGGCTATGCAGGCTCTTTTTTGGTTCCATATGAAATTCATGGTGTTTTTTTCCAGTTCTGTGAAGAAATTCAATGGTAATTTGATAGGGATAGCATTGATTGTGTAAATTACTTTGGGCAGTATAGCCATTTTCACAATATTGATTCTTCCTAACCACGAACATGGAATGTTTCTCCATCTGTTTGTGTCCTCTCTTATTTCGTTGAGCAGTGGTTTGTAGTTTTCCTTAAAGAGGTCCCTTACATTCCTTGTGAGTTGTATTCCTAGGTATTTTATTTTCTTTGTAGCAATTGTGAATGGAAGTTTGTTCTTAATTTGGTTCTCTTTAAGTCTGTAACTGGTGTATAGGAATGCTTGTGATTTTTGAACATTGATTTTATATGCTGAGACTTTGCTGAATTTGCTTATCAGTTGCAGGAGCTTTTGGGCTGAGGCGATGGGGTCTTCTAGGTATACTATCATTTCGTCTGCAAATAGAGACAATTTGGCTTCCACCTTTCCTATTTGAATACCCTTTATTTCTTTTTCTTGCCTGATTGCTCTGTCTAGAACTTCCAGTACTATGTTGAATAGAAGTGGTGAGAGAGGGCATCCTTGTCTAGTGCCGGATTTCAAAGGGAATGCTTCCAGGTTTTGCCCATTAAGTATGATATTGGCTGTTGGTTTGTCATAAATAGCTTTTATTACTTTGAGATATGCTCCATCAATACCAAGTTTATTGAGGGTTTTTAGCATAAAGGGCTGTTGAATTTTGTCAAATGCCTTCTCTGCGTCAATTGAGATAATCATGTGGTTTTTGTTTTTGCTTCTGTTTATGTGGTGAATTACATTTATAGACTTGCGTATGTTGAATCAGCCTTGCATCTCCAGGATAAATCCTACTTGATCATGATGGATAAGTTTATTAATGTGCTGTTGCAATTGATTTGCCAGTATTTTATTGAAGATTTTTGCATCTATGTTCATCATGGATATTGGCCTGAAGTTTTCTTTTCTTGTTGAGTCTCTGCCAGGTGTTGGTATCAGGATGATGTTGGTCTCATAAAATGATTTGGGAAGGGTTCCCTCTTTTTGGATTATTTGGAATAGTTTCAGAAGGAATGGTACCAGATCCTCTTTGTGTGTCTGGTAGAATTCAGCTGTGAACCCATCTGGACTTGGGCTTTTTTGTGTGGTAGGCTCTTAATTGCTGCCTCAACTTCTGGCCTTGTTATTGGTCTATTCATAGTTTCGGCTTCCTCCTGGTTTAGGCTTGGGAGGACACAGGCGTCCAGGAATTTATCCATTTCTTCCTGATTTACTAGTTTGTGTGCATAGAGTTGCTTGTAGTATTCTCTGATGATGGTTTGAATTTCTGTGGAATCTGTGGTGATTTCCCCTTTATTGTTTTTTTATTGCATCTATTTGGTTGTTCTCTCTTTTCTTTTTTATCAGTCTGGCTAGAGGTCTGTCTATTTTGTTGATCTTTTCGAAAAACCAGCTCTTGGATTTATTGATTTTTTGAAGGGTTTTTCTTGTCTCTCTCTCCTTCAGTTCTGCTCTGATCTTAGTTATGTCTTGTCTTCGGCTAGGTTTTGAGCTTTTTTGATCTTGCTCCTCTAGCTCTTTCAATTTTGACTACAGGTTGTCAATTTTGGATCTCTCCACTCTTCTCATGTGGGCACTTATTGCTATATATTTTCCTCTACAGACTGCTTTAAATGTGTCCCAGACATTCTGGTACGTTGTATCTTCATTCTCGTTGGTTCCAAAGAACTTCTTTATTTCTGCCTTCATTTCATTGTTTATCCAATCAACATTCAAGAGCCAGTTGTTCGGTTTCCATGAAGCTCTGCGGTTCTGAGTTATTTTCTGAATTCTGAGTTCCAACTTGATTCCAACAAACAGTCTCTGTCTGTTATGATTTCTGTTGTTTTGCACTTGCTGAGGAGTGCTTTACTTCCAATTATGTGGTCAATTTTGGAGTAGGTGTGATGAGGTGCTGAGAAGAATGTATATTCTGTGGATTTGGGGTGGAGAGTTCTGTAAATGTCTATCAGGTTTGCTTGTTCCAGGTCTGAGTTCAAGTCCTAGATATCCTTGTTAATTTTTTGTCTGGTTGATCTGTCTGCTATTGACAGTGGAGTGTTAAAGTCTCCCACTATTATTGTGTGGGAGTCTAAGTCTCTTTGTAAGTCATTAAGAACTTGCCTTATATATCTGGGTGCTCCTACATTGGGTCCATATATATTTAGAATCGTTAGCTCTTCTTGTTGTATCGATCCTTTTACCATTATGTAATGACCTTCTTTGTCCCTTTTGATCTTTGTTGCTTTAAAGTCTATTTTATCAGAGATGAGAATTGCAACTCCTGCTTTTTTTTTGCTCTCCATTTGCTTGGTAAATCTTCCTCCATCCTTTTATTTTGAGCCTTTGTGTATCTTTGCGTGTGAGGTGGGTTTCCTGGATACAGCACACTGATGGGTTTTGGTTTTTTATCCAATTTGCCAGTCTGTGTCTTTTGATTGGTGCATTTAGCCCATTTACATTCAGGGTTAATATTGTTATGTGTGAATTTGATACTGCCATTTTGATGCTAGCTGGCTGTTTTGCCCATTGGTTCATGTACATTCTTCATTTTGTTGATGGTCTTTAGCATTTGGTATGCTTTTAGGATGGCTAGAACTGGTTGTTTCTTTCTATGTGTAGTGCCTCTTTCAGGAGCTCTTGTAAAGCAGGCCTAGTGGTGACAAAATCTCTGAGTACTTGCTTGTTCATGAAGGATTTTATTTTTCCTTCACTTATGAAGCTCAGTTTGGCTGGATATGAAATTCTGGGTTGAAAGCTCTTTTCTTTAAGGATGTTGAATATTGGCCCCCACTCTATTCTGGCTTGTAGAGTCTCTGTCGAGAGATCTGCTGTGAGTCTGATGGGCTTCCCTTTGTGGGTGACCTGACCTTTCTCTCTGGCTGCCCTTAGTATTTTCTCCTTCGTTTCAACCCTGGTGAATATGACGATTATGTGCCTTGGGGTTGCTCTTCTTGCGGAGTATCTTTGTGGTGTTCTCTGTATTTCCTGGAGTTGAGTATTCACCTGTCTTGCTAGGTTGGGGAAATTTTCCTGGATAATATTCTGAAGAGTGTTTTCCAGCTTGGATTCATTCTCTTCGTCACATTCTGGTACACCTATCAAACGTAGGTTTGGTCTCTTCACATAGTCCCACATTTCTTGGAGATTTTGTTCATTCCCTTTTGTACTTTTTTCTTTAATCTTGGTTTCTCGTTTTATTTCATTGAGTTGATCTTCAACTTCTGATATTCTTTCTTCTGCTTGGTCAATTCGGCTGTTGAAACTTGTGCATGCTTCGCGAAGTTCTTGTGTTGTGTTTTTCAGCTCCTTCAATTCATTCATATTCCTCTCTAAGTTGTCCATTCTTGTTATCCATTCCTCGAATCTTTTTTCAAATCTTTTTTCAAGGTTCTTAGTTTCTTTGCACTGGTTTAGTACATGTTCCTTTAGCTCACTGAAGTTTCTCATTCTCCACTTTCTGAAGTCTGATTCCGTCATTTCGTCACATTCATTCTCCGTCCAGCTTTGTTCCCTTGCTGGTGAGGAGTTTTGGCCCTTTTTTGGAGGTGAGGTGTTTTGGTTTCGGGTGCTTTCCTCCTTTTTGCGCTGGTTTCTTCCCATCTTTATGGATTTATCTGCCTGTCGTCTTAGTAGTTGCTGATTTTTCAATTGGGTCTCTGTGTGGATGCTGAGATTGTTGATGATGAAGTATTTCTGTTACTTAGTTTTCCCTCTAATGGTCTATCCCCTCTGCTGTATGAGTGCTGAGGACCACTCCAGGCCCTGCTTGTCTGGGGTATACCTGCAGCTGCTGCACAACAGTGAGGGGATGATACCAGTTTCTTCTTCTGCTGTCCTTGTTCCAGAATAATGCCAGCCAAATGTCAGTCTGATTAGTCCTTTTCTGGGGTGACTCCTTGGATATACAGGGGTCAGGGAGCTGCTTGAGGAGACAGTCTGTGCTTTATAGGAGCTCCAGTGCTGAACTGTGAGCTCTGTTGTTCATTCAGGGTTGTTGGGAGGTTGTTTATATCTGCTGCAATAGAACTCATAAAACACCACCCTTTTTTTTTCCCCGCTTAGATGCTCTGTCTCAGGGAGTTGGGGCTTTCTTTATGAGTATCTGTTGCACTGTCCTGCCCCACTAGGCGGCAGTCTATTCACTATTTGCCTGCCGGGGCTCTGACCTGCTAGCGCGGGTCAGCCCTGTTGCTGCTGGGCTCCCTTCTGCTGTGGAGCGCAGTCTCTCTGTTATGGCAGGTTGCCTCGGCAACGGCAGGCTGCGTCAGTCCTGGGTACTTCAGTGGGGGTGGATTGCCTCAGCAATGGTGGATGCCCCTCCCTCACCAGGCTGCACCATCTGAGATGCCGGCAGCAAAACTCTCAGCCCCAAGCATCTCCAGTCGCTGCCCTGCTTGTCCCCGTGAGCGTGGGACCCGCTGAGCCCAATCACCCAGCTCCCTGGCTCAGAGTCCGTCCTCTCTCTCTCTCTCTTCCTCTCCCCAAGCTGAAAGGTCGACTCTCTCACTGGCACCCCAGTAGCCTGCCAATAGGGCACTGGGATCTGTGCGATCTCCCATGCCGCTGCCCACTACCCCGGCTCAGATCACGCTTCCAAGGAAACTCCTGGTCTGGCTCATTGTCCACGTCCTGTTCAATCAGATGAACATGCCAATCTGCCCTTCGAAATCTCAGGTTGCCGGTTTAACAGGGCACCCAGACCAGTGAGTTCCGTGCCGGGTCCCGCTGCGGCGCCGGCTGAAGAGGCGGTGGGAGCTGGCTCCATTAGCCAGCTGTGCTAGCGTCCTGTGTCTCTCCCACACCTGGGACTTTCAACGCTCTGTGGGCATAAAAGGAACATCCGAGAATGCGGCTAGTACTCACCCTCTGCGCCTTCACTAAGAGCTGCAATCCTGAGTCACCTCTACCACGCCATCTTGCCTCCTCCCCACTGCTATATAACTTTTTTTTGGTATAAAATTACATGATTACCCATAACAAGCTAAACATTCTAATAGTTTGGTTTATTATTAAGTTTGGGGCTCAATATGACAATTTTACTATTCTTTACATAAAAAGTTATTAAAATCTTTTTATATCTATAGACCTATAGAGTCAGGTGTGTTGTTTAAATCCTGGATTTACAGATTACAGGCTGCATGGTTTTTAGTCAAAGTACTTAAGCTTTATGAACCTCAGTTTTCTAATCTGGAAAACAGGAATAACACATTCATTTGTAGCATTACTTTTGAGAGTGGCAGAAGGCAGCCATGTGCCTAGGCAGATAGAAGCAAGTCCCCAGTGAAGCCTCACCTCCAAACTGAAGACAATTTAAAGCCTCAAAGCTAAACGACAAGTTAAATCCTTGAATCTGACTGAGAGCTTGTCCTTCCATTTGGTGCATTTTCCTCTGATTGATCTCCACCCTTCACCTATTTTACATATATCTAAACTTTCCTAATTGGTTTTCTGCACTGTCATGGACACCTTTGAGCAGCGTCTTCACTTTAAACTTTTTTGCATTTCAAAGACCAATCAGCACACACTCCCCATTCTAAGTCTATAAGAGGCCCCAGAACCAGCCACAGGGGGCATTATTCCCTCCTTCGGGTAGGGGAACCACTGCCCCCCCCTCCCTGGTATCCTTTCTCTGCTGGGAGTTTTCCTTTCGCTTAATAAATTCTACTCTACTCATTCTCCAGTGTCCGTGTGCCTAATTCTTCCTGGAAGTGAGATACGAACTCACACCTAACTGAGCTGAGGAGCAGAAAGACCACAACACTATGTGAATTAAATAAATTAGAATACATAGAGTATTTAGAGCCATCTCTGTTTCATAATACTCTATTAAGGTTAACTGACACTGGTTGTCAGTTAACATTAATATAACTTTTTCATGATATTTTATTCTAACTTCCTGGACAGGGAATTAATGGTTCCCCTTTTTATGTCTGGGATTTATGTTCCCTTCTTTCTTTAATATACAGGTGTTGACCTCTAGCAGTTAGGTGACTGATTTCCCAGCCACCTAATCCTATCCCTGCCTTCATCACTATTCCCAAGTACCTTCCCTTGAATTATCAGAAATAAAAACTTCTAAGTTTAAGTCTGAAATGGTATTTTGGAAAGGGAAATTTCAAAAAATCAGTTGATGAAGTAACCTTTTGAGTACACCGATTGAGTATAGAATCGGGCTTGTGGGGAAGACTGAAGCAATTTTTCAGGGAAAAGAGACAAGAAGAACAAGAGAAAATTCCCTGAATTTTTATGAGCATTAATGTCCTACTTCCTAGTTTATGTGTGAAGTTGGATTACAATTTTCCTCAGTTTTTCCTCACATAACATAACTTGAATATTTGGTTTCTGTAGTATGCAAAATAAAAGCTGTAACTATGCTACCATGAACCAGTAAGAGTGAGAAGATAGGTTAAATGCAGGTTGGGAGCATTTAATAATCTATTATTTTACAAGTCTAAAAAGGGGAATTAGCCTTGCAGTTTATCCCAAACATAATTGTCTACAGAATTTTATTTTCCCCTTCAAAGAACATCTCCAAGGAACAACGATCCTTGGGATGACCTCTGTTAACATTGTTATATAAAGAATATATTTGTGATATTTCTCTTTGACATTCCTTTGAGAGCTATGCCATGGTTCTGAACAGATGAAGTTTTTTAGAATGTCTACCATGCCTTCTGGGAAAATCTGACTCCAATCTATCCTCTGGCATCTAAGCAAAAATGTGCTGTGCTTCAGGACTCTGGTACCAGGGCTGTCAAATCACAGACTGGCTAGTGGATGTACTGCCTAGCAGGCCATATGAATTGAATGATTTGAAACAGCATTCATTCTCTCTGGAATTTGAACTAGAAAGTACCAATTTAATAGTTGTAGGCTGAAAGATTCAGAGCGAAGGACACCTTGGGAAAGATTTGCAGCCACTGGAGTGATTGCATGTTGATCTTTAACTACTGGCTTTTCTGTTCAGGCCCTCTGTCCAGGAATTGCCTACTCCACCTCAAGGGTGTGTTTCCAGTAGCCATGCTTCACTGGAAGGTGTTTTTTTTTTTTTTTTTTTTTTTGAGACTGAGTTTCACTCTTGATCCCCAGGCCGGAGTGCAATGGCACAATCTCGGCTCACTGCAACCTCCGCCTCCTGGGTTCAGGCAATTCTCCTGCCTCAGCCTCCCGAGTAGCTGGGACTACAGGCATGCGCCACCATGCCCAGCTAATTTTTTGTATTTTTAGTAGAGACGGGGGTTTCACCATGTTGACCAGGATGGTCTCGATCTCTTGACCTCGTGATCCACCCACCTCGGCCTCCCAAAGTGCTGGGATTACAGGCTTGAGCCACTGCGCCCAGCTGGAAGGTCTTACTTCTATGATCATATTTGCAATTGTATATTTTCTCCTAAGATGGAATTGGAACTGAGAGAAAGGCAGGTTCTTCACATTGGTCAGCTTTGAATGTGTGCTTATGAATTCTGGGTGGATCTATTTCATCATGCAGAATAGGGAAGAGAGAAATCTGGATTAGAGAGGGAACGAGAATAAAGAAAACATACACATGAGAATCAGAGACAAATATTTAATGCAAAATACTCCTGGTTCTTTTCTTGGAAACCAGTTGCATTGTTGCCTTGGGATCTTACCTGTGTATACCATCAATATCCCTCCTCTTAAAATTAAGCTGTTTTTAGTGGGATCTTGTTATATGCAATCAAGAATCTTAATATAAAAATCACAGGGTGTCTTTGGTAGGGAACAGAGACTATAAGTAGGAAAAAGCTAGGAGATAATGAGCAGAAATTAAAAAATTATCAGTCTCTAGAAGAGAATGGAGAGTTTGCATCCAAAAGCAGGAATACCCTGAGAAACCCCATGTAGCCAAAGAGGAAGTTAGGATAACTGCTCCTCTGAGCTACCTCATTCTATCCAATGTTGCAATTCCAGTTCAGAGGTTTTCCTACAATTCTGGCTACTTTTTTGTTTTGATAATTTTAGAAGAGAACTGTTTTAACCAAAGCAAAGAGATTAACTGAAAAGTTTTCATTGCAGGGCAACTGAAGTGGAGGAAAGCAAGAATTCAAGTGCATAGATGCCCTTAAATTTCCATGTGTCCATCTATCAAATTGGATACAGAAACCACAATAGCATGCATGCTTGATTAGCAGTCTCTGAGTAAATGTTATGCTGAGATATACTCTGGGCTAGACATGCCACAAAATGTGTGGATATTCTTATAAGGAGAAACATTTTCAGATTAAGATAAAAGAAACCTCCAAAATGTTATTTCAAATCTAGCTCACTAGAGATTCATTTTATGTACTTGTTTTTCAGTTTCTGCCTAGTAAAAGTGTGAATACCACTATTAACTTCCTCTGGTGTTAGAAATGAATAAATAATGAAATATTTCAAAGGAATGTGAATTCCTTTACAAAGAAAGTCTATATTAATAAATAGAAAAAAACATAAGAATTTTAAATTAGCTATACCTTTTTAATTTCACATAAGTTTAGCATTTTAAAATGTCAGTTACCTAAAAAGAGAATAAAGCTCTGTATCTGAGGGCACACATAATTACACCCAATTGTGTTAAAACTCAGAGCTAATTAGATTTCTTATTGTTTTAGTATCTATTTCACTTCCTCTCTCTAAGTCTATTTTTTCCTCTCCATTATCAGTTTAAAGTTGGCCAAGGAGGAAACCGTCATTTATTAAGGAGTTGCTTGGAATGGGATATGCGTTGAGACTGACTTTATCTGGGTTCAAGATTTTATACAGAATTAATAAAAAATATTGAAACATCACACACACGCACAATTCACTGGGCACAAATCAATTTGTTTTTACAAATTCAGCATAGTCATGTAACCATAACCTAGATCAAAGACATAATATTACTCCTCGAACCCTCCTATTGTCCTCTTTCAGATACAATTTAGTCTACAGAGTTAACCACTATCTTAACTAAACACAATAGATTAATTTTTGTCTGGTTTGTTATAGAAATGCAGCCATGCAGTATGTATTGCTTTGGGTCTGGCTTCTTGCCCTCCATATTATGTGTGTTAGTTTCATCTGTGTTCTTGCATGTGATTGTAGTGTGCTCATTTTCATTATGGCATACTTCGTCCTGTTAATGTCTTGCAAATTATTTATTCATCTACTGATGATGGCCATCTCCTTCATTTAAGTTTTAAATATATATGGCTCTTCAGAAATTTTTTTGTTTTCACAGAATTTAGAATTTTATGTTTCAGTTCTAGCCAGTACTTTTCAAAATTTCTGAGTGGCTAAATGATGGGCCATCATCTCATAGAATACTGACTAAATTTGGTAGAGAAAGATATCTTTATTGTGCATACTTCAGGTCAAGGTTACCAACCAGTTTATTAGGGCTGACTGTTTATTTCTCTCTAAAACAAAACAAAACAAAATATCTTTTGGAATTAAAAGTTTAATCTAAAAATTGTTGGGTTTACATTTGTGTGCATTCTTTTTAATCCTGAGATTTGGACTTCTTTCAAAGCATAGCTACCTTTCACCTTCTGTGGTGAAGCATTTGATCTGTCTTGAGTTTGTGTATCTCAGAGTGTTTCTTTAGCAATTAAGTCATCTCTGTATTACTCCCTGTATTTCATGGGCTGCCTTTCTGCTCCAATGCACAATAGTGGCAACTGGGTACTGGGTACTCTCTAAGCTGTTGCCACCTCTGTACTTATGAGAAGAAACTTTGATTAAGGTTTCCTTTTCCCTACCACATAGTTCTTCAGGCAATTCTCTTCAACAAATGAAGACGATCTCCTTATGGCCAAAAGTAGTACACTTTTAAAGAGAATTTACAGTGTATAAGGAAAATTTATAAATTGAAGAAGCAAGGGTAGGTATCAAAATGAGTAGGAAAGTGTGGTCTTTAGAGTTGATTTTAATCAGGCTAATAGGATATGAAGCCACATTCAATGTTGGGAAAATAATTTTACCTTTCTGGGCCCTGGATTCATTCAGACAGCAATTCCTGGTTAAAGAGGAAAGCAACCAAAGGTTAATCCTTCATCAAGAGGTTTCTCCCAGGTGTCCCTGCTCTTGATGGGCCATGCCTGTCTTCATTTTCCTATATTCTTTCTTGTGCAAACGTTTCTTCATCAGTTCATTTCCAGAATATTTACCTTCTCTCAGTTCATGGAAAATCAGCACCACCATCAACTAACCCCAACCTGGCCCACACAGAGGGCCTTGCTCCCTGGGTGCATTCAAGCCCCTGATATGTTGCTCACTTGTGATCCACTTATATTTTCTGAATGCGGTGACCTTTCTGAATGAATTGCCTTTAAAATTACCCGAAAGTCTAGTGATACATGGAGAGTGGAATGTGGCATCCAGGTTCCGGTGACTGGTGCCTGAGCCAAGGGTGGCCGGGACATCTTGTTGGATTTCGCTGTTGGTAATACCATCAATATGTGCTTTAGATAAATTACTTCCTTAACTGATTGATATTCTGTTAAGTTAAATATGTTAATTCTCCAAATACACATCTCCTTTGACATAGTATAATTTCAATCCATTTAGAAAATGAAAGATGTCCTCTTTTAGCAAAGTGATTAATACTTTCCCTTGAGCCAGTAATCCTCATTTATTGAAAAATAATATAGTATTTTCTGTTTTAAGATAAAGGTGTCTACCAGAATAAAAAAGGTACCAAATTATGCCATCATTGTTCTACAGAAAGATCTATTAGGCTCTTATTTTTAAAGTTTTGCAGTTTTCCTTGGTTGCCAGTTCTTCCTATTGCATTTAAACTATATTAATATTAATATTAATCCCTTACATAATTTAATATTTCAAATGTTGATGGCCTGAATAACCATAAAATTTGGAAACTTTGGATTATATCAGTAATTTTTATGTGCTAGTTCCATATACAAAGCAAGTGCTCAATCCCCACTGGTTGATTGACCTATTCAATTCCATTTCCTCACCAATTCATCAAAAGACATAAAGTTATCTTAATGCATGATTTTATGAAAACACTGGAGGATTAATAATGAAGTTACAGTTCAATGGTATAAAATGGCAAATATGAAACTTTAAACCTTTTGTTCTAATATTAATCTTACTTGGTTATTAAATGAAACTATATACAGGTGAATGATTTTTCATGCACACAGCAGTCTTCCTTCTGAATCAGGAATAAAAACAGTTCCACAGAACATCCTGGGCAATAAGCACTATTTTATCTTCAAGTACCTACTCTAGTTAGTTGTAGTTGAGTTTTCTGTACCTCTGTGGTTGTCTCAGAGGTATAGAAAAGTTAAAAAGCATGATTTCTTATGTCAACAACATGGAAGATGACTAAGGGACAAATCATCAGTTTAATTCATTAAAGGAATCTATATGATGTAAACGTGGGCAATAAAGCACTGTATTTGTTGGAGGAATAGAAAAGTATCAAAATGTAGATGGAGCTTTAGCTGAGAATTGAGTGTTGAAGAATAGTTTTCCAGGAGAATGGGTGGGAGAGTGCATTCCAGGCAAAGCAAAGAAAATACAAGGAGGCATAAGGCATGAGAGGACATGGCGTTCTCAAAGGACTACATGAAATTCACTGGTACTAGTGATTATTTTATATAAGACATAATCCCCTAATGCTCTCTATGCAGCTTCTTGCATTTATAGACTCAAAGATTAAATTCTGATGAGAGTGGAAAGCTTTGGTTTGGTCTCATTCTTAGTAATACCTCGAAAGTAATATAACTCAATGTAACATTTGGAAAGTAAACTTGGGCTTATAGATTGCTTGCATAATAGATAAAAATATTATAATCTCATTTGGCTAGCTAACTTTGAATTTATTCTCTATCAAATCATAACGGTAAAAGGAATTATTGGTAGTATACGGGCACCCTTATCTGCACAAGAGAAAACAGGTTTGGCTCTAACCCTGAGAGAGAAGGGGTTTGCACACATAGTTATCAGGTCCCAACTAAATCTTCTAGTAATAACAAGTGCCTCTACCTTCCAAGGGTCTGTTCATGGCAGAGGCTGGTGATGAGAGCATGATATTATGAATGTGTTAACACCTAATGTGCTTATTCTAGTTGTGGTGGGCTGTATTTTGTGCAGAAAACCTAATCCCAAGTCTCATCAGCTTATGATAATAGAGTCCTAGCATTGGTGATAGCTATATTTTAAGTACAACTTATCTGATAGCTTCCAAACTATGTCTCAGTCCTGGGATACCCATGAAATATTATCTTCCTCATACATCACTAAACAAAATTCCTCTAGTTGAGGTTGACTATGAGTCTTTGTTTCTTGTATCTCAAAGAAGCCAAAACAATAAACGTAGTCAAGTTTAATTCATGAAAAGTGAGTGGCTGTTTCTTTAACTGGGACTCGTCTCAATGCCAAGAGGCAAAGTATAGCAAGAACAACTACTGCCCTGTTCTCATTTAAGAAATAATATATCTAAGGTTTGATGGACTTAAATGACACAGTCACAAATTCTGGAATATGTAGTAGGGAGGCAAGAACATAAATTCATTTCGTACATCTCTCAGTCATTACATCATATTAACTGTCATCTTTCAAGCTTCAATTACTGTTCTTAATGTTGCTGTTACTATTTCTTATTGTTATTTTGTTGTTATTACATTATTATTATATTTATGGATCATTTTTTATGTGCCAAGACCAGCGCTTTAGATACTTTAATTTTTACAACAAAATCAGGAAGATGATTACTGGATTTTTATTATTTTAGATTCTGTGCAATAAGGTTGCCAAAGTTAAATGAAAATATTTATAATTTTAACTTCTGATTCAAAAACAATTTCTTCTTATTCATTTTGATCATTTTCTCCCACTTAATAGTTAAACAGCATAATGTTTTAGAAAAAATAGCAAGTGTTAAGACAATTTGTTTATATATGGCATAAAACATTGTGGCAAGCCTACTTCTACCTCATTAAACATTATTTTGAGGAGTGTTAGATACCACAAGTACAAAACTGGATCAATGATATGGTTTTAATATCGTTTTCCCAATGGTATTGAAAGTATCAATCCATCACCTACTCTCATTTGCCAACTTTAGTAACTTAATTTCCCACTCCAACTTAGAACGATTTAATTTCTTTCTTCCTTGATCTCTTGTTTTTAAGGAAAATGGATTTAACTTCACTTGGAGATAGGTTGTATATATGTTAATTGCTTTTTACTATTTACAACTTTAATTTTTTCTTTTCTGAACATAAAATAAGCTTTTATTCTTTTATGTTTTGTGTTTCCTTTATTTCATAAAACTCATTCTTGTTTTATTTTTCTTCTCCATTTTCCTGGTTAAGCCAAAATCTACAGCAAATACACACAAGCACATTAATACACATGTGGGTCATGTTATAGTTTTGTACATCTTAACTTTTATTGAAAGTAAGCATTTTTCTTTAAGTTGAAACGTCTTTTATTCTTTTCAGTGTATATGGTCAATTTATCAAAACTTGACTTTACTCATCTTCAAGGTTGATCTTTGTAAAGTTATAAAATTTGTTTTGGTGCAAACTAGTTTGCAGTTTTGATTTCTAGATTACTGCATGTCAAATTTAATCATAATGCTGTCAGCCGGCCGAATGGCTTAACTCCATTTTTCTACTTCACTGATTTTTTCCTTTACTCTAGCGTAAGTCATCATTCCCTATAGGGCACTTGACAGAATAATTCCAGAAGGAAGCATTTGCCTAAGTTATTATTTCTGTGTTTGTTTCATGATGTGCCTGAAATGGTTTAAAATTAATATTTAGATGATTCTGTTATTTATATTTTTGTGTTTATATCTTTTCATAGTTTTATTTGCCTAATTGTATGAAATTATTTAAAAAAAGAAAATCTTTAAGATAGTTTTTAATATATTTAAAATACTCATCTTACATATTAGTATTGAGGAATGTGATTTGGGAGTCATTTAAGGAGTTTGTGGACTATTAAATTTGATTTGCTTTAAGATATTGCATATTAGGGGAAGAATAATCATGTATTTATTGTAATTCTGTAGACATTTCAAAATAATATTAATAAATAGTATTTACTACTGAATTTTAAGGAAACTTTTGCTGACAGAGTACCAGGTATTGTAATTTCTCTTTCATTAAATAATTGAAACTGAAAGAAGGAAAATTCCCAATTACTGGCTTTTCGGAAAATGTGAGTGTTTGTGTGTATGTATGATGCATGTGGTGAATTATATGCAAACACACTGAAGAAGCTGAAAGGGGGCTGATGATTTTCCTTACCCAGTCAGTAAACACAATCAGATGTTCAGTGCATCTAGATGCTCAGCTGACTGTATGAGCCTACTGGGAGGAATACTGAAAAAAAAAAAAATGTGTGGTAAGAAGTTTTTAATCCAGCTGTGGCAATAGAGGTGAGAGTCTGGTAGCCTAGCAACCTATATTTGGTAGTGAAGGTATTTGTGGTAGTGACTTTATAACTACACTGGTCCTGAGTAATGATCTGGTGAATACTAAACTGTCTACCTTCTTTAAACTCCTAGCCATTTTTTTCCAGCCTTTTTGTTGGTTCTGTAAACTATACAATACCTTCTGATAAATCCTTTTCTACCTAGATAACCAGAGTTAGTTTTTGTTGTTTTCCCATCAAAAAACTATGATTAGCAATTCCATTGCCCTGCTTGTTACATTTATAAATAACCTTCTGAATGTTTCCCTTCTTGGCTTTTGTAGACTGGTCTAACATCTTATTTTTACTTGCTTCCTTGTTGTAGCTGCCTGTGTCACATGTTCTAATTGCATAACCTATCTGTTTTGTTTTGATTTTAAAATCTCTTTTTATTTGCAGGAGCATAAGATTTTAGTCATGTACACAGAAATCCACAATAAATATCAGATTTCTCAGATTCTATTAATCTAAGAGTGATGAGGTAACTAAGCTGTGGCCAATGAGATGTGAGTGGAAGTGATGTTTACAGCTTCCCATTCCTTCCCATAATAGAGAGGATGGCATTTCGCTGTCTGTTTTCCCTTTCCCACTTGTTGAAATGCAAGTGTGGTTATGAGTCATCTTGGAAATGTGTGAGTGTGAGAGCCCAACATCCCAAGGATGGTGGACCAGCCGCTCTAGTAATTCTGGGACTTACCAAATTAGCAGATAAAATTTATCATAGCTTATCGAATTTTGAAGGGATACAAATATCTCTTTGAATTAGAAGGACAGATCGTAAATGATACACAACCTCACCAAAAGTTATGTCACAACCTTTTCCTCTCGTGAAGACTTTTAACCCATCTCTCAAAGTTTTGAATGAGTAGAGATATAGTTCTTACTGAAATAAGGAAAATCATTTTCTAGGAATATCATCACCTTCATCATTCTTTCAACCTTTATTTTAATCCTTCTGCATTTACCAATGCCGTATGTGCTTCAGGATGGCAGTCTTCAAACATCCTTCAGATTCTGTGCTTCACTGTGTGTTTTTCTTTTTCTTTTTTCTTTTCTTTTCTTTCTTTCTTTTTTTTTTTTGAGACGGAGTTTTTGCTCTTATTACCCAGGCTGGAGTGCAATGGCGCGATCTCGGCTCACCGCAACCTCCGCCTCCTGGGTTCAGGCAATTCTCCTGCCTCAGCCTCCTGAGTAGCTGGGATTACAGGCACGCGCCACCATGCCCAGCTAATTTTTTTGTATCTTTAGTAGAGACGGGGTTTCACTGTGTTGACCTGGATGGTCTCGATCTCTTGACCTCGTGATCCACCCGCCTCGGCCTTCCAAAGTGCTGGGATTACAGGCTTGAGCCACCGCGCCCGGCCATGTTTTTCTTATCAGTAGTCCTACTCTTAGAAACTGTTGCCTACCCATTTATTTTGAAAATTGCTCTGTTCTCCAAATACTTTCTCTCATACCTACACACATTTCCTGCTATATCTTTTGGAGATTTCCATATATATATTTCCCTATCCTCTTGGCATTATTATACACCCTCCTATATGTTTTCATTTAGTACTGCCTAGATTTTCCTTTTAGAGGATAAAGTACTAAATGAAAAGAGTCTAAAATTTGTACGGTATCACAAATTCCACAGGAGCTTAAATAGTCCTAACAGACATGCATGTACGTCTGGTATTATTTACTCCCACCCATACCAACTACATATTTGAACATATTTCAAGTATTTAATTTCCTAGGATGAGCAGCAGGATAACTATGATAATAATAACCCAAGTATCTGGGGTGGGAGGAATCTGGGCCCACTGATGATTCTAGTAGGCTCTTTGATGGCTAAGAATTGCTGAGATTGTCTCCTCAGTGCCACTAGCAGGCAATATCCCCAGTTGACATGTGTCTATTTTGAGTTTTTGACCAGATTATTGAGAATCACTGACACTGAAAAGTTTTTAGGACTTGATTATAAGGCTCACTCATTATTACTATAATCTGGTGCTAGTGATTTTTTTTTCAATATTATGTACATAAATTTTAGTGCTTCTGATTAGGTTCATGCTGATGGAGGACAGGGTACATATAGATACATGTGTTATGTTGAAAATGAAAAGCCATTTTTTAAACAGGAGACAATCTTATTTAATTCAGGTAAAAATATTTTTTGAATATTTGAGAATCATTATCTAATGAGCATTGAAAAATGAAAAGCTATGACTGTTAAAAAATGCAGTTATTTTGGTGACAGTCTCTGATGAAGTTTGAATGTGACAGAGAGGATTAATTTTTGAGGATAATGGTTAGCATGGATAATTCATAATAAGTTTAACAATTCAGAGCTCAAAGCTGTTAAATAATTGCAACTGGATTGCCTATTGGCTTTACTTGAATCTAAAAGGGACCTTTAATGTACTTAATATTTTGCTGAAACATAATTCAGTCTCAATGACTTTGAAAGGGACATTAATAGTTTTCTGAAAATGTAACCTTGAAAATTAAATCCATTATATATTTCCAAGATTATGGATGAAACTGCTCTGTCAAATAAGTCATTACATTAGCATAATGAAGCATGAGGGGAGATATAAGTGAGAAACAGCAAGGAAAATGTACTTTGTACCACAATTTGCCTACATTTAACCAAAATGACCTTTAAAAGTAGAACTGAAGGGTCAGGTTTATCATCACTTTTCCAGCCTTCAAGTAATATATTTCTATTTAGCAGAACAATTTGCTGAAAATTGCTGTGGTAAGAACTATGCTTAGTCCAGCTCCCTACCTACAATATACAGGGTTTGAGTGGAAGCAACCTCCAAGAATAGCAGTTGGCAGCCATCATTTCCCTGAAGCAAAAGGGTACATCTGAAGGGTACATGGCTATCACTTTCCCTTGAAAAGCAGAGAAGTCTTTAAAAACGTCTTCTGGAACACACATATATGGAAAAAGAAAGTAGCAAAATGTTAAAATGCTAAAGGAAGCAGCATGGTATGAATATGTCTGTTGCACTGAAGCTGGCAATTGATTGAAAGTGTAGCTTAGCATTATCAAGTACATTTTTTCATTTCTTGTATTCAGACTAGAATTTTTCTTTTTCCCTAATGGCCTGGATACCCTTTGACTTGATAAATTATCCTCACTTCAAAGACAGCTGAGGGAAATAATGTCCCGCAGAGTGTCTGACCCTCAGTGGGCTTCAGTAAATATTTGTTCAGTGAATATTGAATATGTGAACACTGATTCAATTGAAAAGGAGCCCCTCATGTTCACATACAGTATGGGTTAAACAACTGATTGACAGAATCCTCCTGGATAACAATTTAAAATTCTTTCTATGATTTTCTCATTGTATAAAAGTGATGTTGATAGTATCTTTTTCTCTGTTTGGTAACTCTGGTCAGCTAAGCTTGTCAAAACTTCAATTTCTTTGCTGTGACAGTAACTTTTAAGAGAGGACAAAATTGAAACTGATTCAGCACACTGTAATGGTGTTGATGATAGGGGTAAAAGAGTTCCAGTGAAGCTGTTCTCCTTGACCTCTACTGGCTGTGTCTTCAGTTATGAAACAGTCACTGTGGGAAGCACTATTATCTAAATCCACTGAGAGCTTACAGTCAGGGGTGGCAGGACCCACGTTGTTCATAAATAAACTGCACCGAAATGGAGGTCTGCTTTCTTATTTAATTTGTTCCAGAATTAAAACTTGATTTGAAGTGGCAGATTAAAAAAGCCAACTGCAAATATTAAAATTACAATACAAATAGAGTGACTAATGCAACTAATATGACAAATGCAGCATCTGATTGATTCTATAGTTTAAAGGAGTTGTCACTAGATGCCACTCTTTTCACTGTGTAGTATAGGTCATCAATCTGAATGGCTTCAGGTAAATGAGGTGTAATAAGAACAGTTATAATTCCATAAACTGTAAAAAGACTGTTATCTATAAAACTATAATACACAATAATGATAAAATGAATAATGCAAAAACTTAAGATTTTAAACTTATATAACACTTGTAAGATACCTTCTATCCTTTTAGTAGTGGCATTTAACTGTGGCACTACATTTCATTGTGGATTTGGCAAAGAAAATAATTATGGTTAAGTTATTGAACTTTATAAATGGGTGATTTTCATAGTTTTTCAAAACTTAGAGTATCATGAAGGTGGCCCATATAATAACCCTACTTTCCCTCATACATGTCTATTAAGCTTTCTTTAATGGAAAAGGAAAAGAATGAAGATAGAAGACTGCACATAACCTATGGCCCTTTTTACATCTTGAACATTTTGCAATCTGGTGCATTCATGGGACTCTTTCATTCATGCATGTAAATATTCAGTATATGTGTTATAATAGAAAAAAAATAATGACTTCATACCCATTTTCTTTGTGCTACTAGGTTAAGCTAAGAAGTGGAAGGTGCCAGATTCGATTTGGAACTCTATAGCATGTCAGATTAATGTTTACTGGCTTCTTTATCTCTGTGCTTCATTGCTCTTGAAATCATTTCCTTTCCCTTTTAATATTGCTAGCCTCTTTTAAGATGAGCCAGTTGTGAGCCTGTCCAAATTATTGTAGCACTCATTACAGCCATCAAGCGAAACACAAGTGCTATGAATTAATCTAATGCTTTTTAAAAAATTATTTTCTCCATTCCAAACTCTGTGCTGTTGCTTTCAACCACTTTTTAAACCAACTTAATGACCATATGAAATAAATATGACTCTACTTGCTTTTGTTTAAATATTCTAAGGCTCAGATTTATCCAAGATTACAAAAAAACTAACAGACTTGGTATTGAAATTCATTTATATGTAAATTATGGAGACTAAGCTCTTTTCAATAACCACAATGTCAGGAATAAAATCTCCTTTGAACTTTTCACTCTGATTACTTCTTTGAAACTATCAAAATATAAATGTTGAACACTTCCTGTTCATTACAAGTGAAAACAGGCAGAGAGTTGAAAGTTAACCATGGCTTCCTTATGTCACTTCTTTTCTCACACATTCTAAGATCTTCTATGACTTCCTGCTCATCCATCAATCCCAAAATACGTTATTTATACTGAAAACACTTTACCTGTTTGTATTGTTTTTAAGTCAAGTTTAAAGCACCAACTTTTGGATTGGCTGTAACTGACAACTATTAAAAACCTAAAAATACTTAATTACCTTTTCTTCAATATATATTAAACAAGTTTATTCCATCCTATAAGGCAATTCAAAATGAAACACTGCTTTGCTAAATTATGTATTTTTGTTATTTACAATCAGCTAATTTACTTAAGCATCTCAAATTTTGATAGAAATACAGTTGGTTCACACTCTTCAAAGGATATATGAGCAGAACTAAAATTGTATATCAACTAACTCCTTAACAGATACTAAATTGTCCAACATTATACACAGTGTTGGTTCTAGGAGAATATCATTTGCTAGAAATCTAAGACATTTTCACAATGACATCAATAGAAACTCTTAGAATAATTGTATGGTATTTTCTTTTTACTACCCTGAAGATACAGATTTAGTAAGGGTTTACTTCTTTTTGGCAGGTGAGAGGAATAATGCAAAAAGGCAATTTATATAGTTACCAAAATAAATCTGAGCAAATCCTGAATGAATGGTAGTTAGCTTACTTGATGATGTTTTATGTTTAGAAATCTGAAGACGGTTCTGATAAAATGTAAAAAAATGAATGCTTACATTGTAAAAATTCGCTTAATTTTCTTTCCATAATTTATTAAATGAATTCAACAAATTAAAAAATTTATTTGTTTAAGGATGTTTCCAAATATGAATTGTTCAATTTTTATCTTAATGATTGGCAATATATCTGTTCAACTAAGTCTCTAAGGCTAAGTTTGTTGCTTTATGTTTGCTTATGGAAGAAGTACTTTTCTTCATATTTAATTTGCATTTTCTATTTTACTGTATAATGCTTATTGCAAATAAAAACAAATTCAAATCAAATATATTCAGCAAAGAAAAGATTACTATAACATCTAGATTAATTGCATTTAAGTTCTATTTCTGATTTCTATCTTGTTCATCTTAAAAATAGAACCAACCTCCATAAGTTTCTTACTTCTTACATATAGATCCTCACTGACTAGAAATAAAAAGAAAAATCATTTGATATTTGCCTTGTATTTGTAAGTAAAAAGTTGTATTTTAACAAACATTATGTAATTAGAACTTTAAAAATTTTAAAAGTATAGACCATATTCTGTATCTTAAAACAAATGATAATTTTAGAAGAAAAGAAAGCAAAAAGGTATGTTTTCTTAGCATAATGGAATTAAAGTAGAAGACAATAACAGAAGTAAAACAGAAAAATGTCAATAATTTGAAAATTAATCAATACATGTCTATATAACCCATAGGGTTAAAAAGGAAATCTCAGGGAAACAAAGAAATTATTTTAAACTAAGGAAAAATAAAAGTGCAACATTTTAAAGTTTGTGGAATGCAACTAAAGCAACGCTTAGAGGGAAATGTATAGTATTAAATACTTCTATTAGAAAAAAGATTACAAGACAATATTCCAAAATTCTACTTAGATTAAAGGATTTAAAAAAGCAAAATAAATCAGATTTAGTAGAAGAAAAGAAATAAGAGAAGAAATCAATCAAATTTAAAATAGATGTACATTAGGAAAAAAAATGAAACCAAAAGCTGATTGTTTAAAAAGATCAATATAATTGATAAACCTCTAGGGGATCTAATAAAAAAAAAGACACAAATTGCCAATGAATTACCAAAACAAGAAGAGACACACAATAATCTTAAAGATATTTAAAGGACAGTAACTGAATATGTATAACTCTAGGCACAAACATTAACAATTTAGATGAATTAGACTCATTCCTTCTAAAGCATAATCAATCAAAAGTCACCAGAATAAAAGAGAAATTCTATAATTATTATGGAAATTTAATTGTATAATCTTTCTGAAAAGAAATCACCAGCCTAAATTATTTCATGGATAAAAATAAACCAACCATTTAAAGAAGACATAACATTTCCATACAACATAATTATTCATTAGCAAATGTAAATTAAAACCAAATCTTTTAGAATGGATAAAATATAAACATTCTAGCCATACCAAATACTAGAGATGATGCTAAGCAAACAGATTTATCCTGTGTTCATGGTGAGAATGCAAAATGGTGCAGTCACTCTGGAAAAAAGTTTGGTAGCAACTTAAGCATAATTTAGTATATGACCCAGCAATATCACTTCTAGCTATTTACTCTGGAAGAATTAAAAACTTACATTTACCCAATAACTGTCTCTAAAAGTATGTAGCAGCTACGTCCATAATTGCACTGAATGGGAAACAACCAAAATGTCTCTCTCAGAGGGTGAATGAATAAACAAAATGTGGTGCATCTATACAAAAGAACACAACTCAGCAATTAAAAACAACAATGACAATAATAACTCAAAACACCCTCTGATAAACTACTGATACATGCACAACTCAGATGAATCTCAAAGCATTATTCTAACTGGAAAAAGTCGGTCTCAAATGTCTATACCATGTGTAATTTGATTTATTTGATTTATATGACACTCTAGAATATATAAAATTATATTGATGGGGAACATACCAGTGGATAAAGGAAGAAGGGAAGATTGTGAGCGTAATTGGCTAATATAGGTCATTTTAGGGGATATAGAGCCATTTGGTGTCCTGATTTTGGAATTGTGTCAAAAAAGAATCAATTTCACTATATAATAAATAAAAACATAAAATTAAGATTAGTGATTGTAATGTACTACATCCTGGAAACATTTTTTTAAAACTGTATTTTTAAGCCCTTCTGGATTAATCAGGATTTGAGGTACAAATAAAAGAGGTTAATGTTTTTGTTATTTTACATAGCAGACATATTCTATATGAGATAATGATCATTATGAAAATCACTGCAGATCAATCTCAAATTGACATTTGAACAGTAGTACTAATGTTTGATCACTCCTAGGGAAAGAGGATTCTGGATTGCTGCACTTCTCATTGTCTTTCTTCCTCTGTATCTTGCCTTGTAAGCCTGAGCTGATTTATCAATGCATTATCAGTAGGTTTGACAATTTGATTTTACTTCTTTGGAAGCTGGAAACTGTTCCATACTAAGGCCATAGAGCATATTGATAGGATGTTTTTTTTCCAAAGGAATGCATGCTAAATAAACATCACTTAGAGACCTGGTGAGATATGTAAGAACTCCAGAATGTGAGTTTTGTTCCTATTTTGGGGTTTATTATTTTGTGTTATATCGATTACTCAATTGTCTGGATTCTATTACAATTTTAATTAACTTAAGAGCAGAAATTACACATTGCATTCCTGTTTCCAACAAAACAATTATAGGCCTTGTAGACAGCAATACACTTATTGAAAGTAAATCAAGGTGAAATGATCTTTTTGAAATATCTGAGAGGAATTATAGTGTGCTTTGTTTTTTATGTTTAGATCTGTACGACGTAGGATTGTTCTGCATAAGGATCTGTGCAGTTGTTTCTTATTTTATATTACTGTAGCACTGATACAAAGACAAAATATTAGTTGAATTGCTCATTTTTATGAGTGTCATAGCAAGGAATTACAAAGTGAATACAAGTAAAAGTCCTAGGCTGGGTCTTTGGTATGGGGCCAACTTCAGTCAATATTTCTAAGAAGAAAGAATATATAATTAATGTGCCAGAGGGCTAAAATCAAGGCAATGTCTGTAATTATCAAAGGACATCTCAATAGTAGCAATGTGAAGGGAAAAAAATAATGTAATTATTAACATAATGATTTTATTTAAGTGGAGATAACAGCTTAAAATTTTAATGTCTGTTTCCGTCAAATTATTTTTTATCCAAACTATTCTTATATTGACAGACCTTGGTTTCTAGACTTCTATTTGAAAAGTGTCAAGGATGTGGGGGAAAAAGTATGTGTGTTGAGATATAAGGTCCAGTTTCAAAGAAGGTAAATTGTGTGTGTGTGTGTGTGTGTGTGGTGTATATTCTGGTTTTGCTCCATTTCGTTACAGATCAATTTTCTTTCTTTCTTTCTTTTTTTTTTTTTTTTTTTTTTTTTTGAGACGGAGTTTCGCTCTTGTTACCCAGGCTGGAGTGCAATGGCGCGATCTCGGCTCACCGCAACCTCCGCCACCTGGGTTCAGGCAATTCTCCTGCCTCAGCTTCCTGAGTAGCTGGGATTACAGGCACGCACCACCATGCCCAGCTAATTTTTTATATATTTAGTAGAGACGGGGTTTCACCGTATTGACCAGGATGGTCTCGATCTCTTGACCTCGTGATCCACCCGCCTCGGCCTCCCAAAGTGCTGGGATTACAGGCTTGAGCCACCGCGCCCGGCCGGTAAATAGTTGTTTCATTACATCTTCAATTAGTATTTTAAATGTGCTATTTCTGGCCTGAATTTGGACTAATACAGACTGGATGGGTGGGAGGCATTTATTGCTACCCTGTTCAATGCTCTCCTTCATACTTCAAAACTTAAATGAAATACATTTTAATTCATGCCATTTGATTGTGAATGTAATCTCTATATTATTACTTGACATTTCATATCTATTTCTTGAGAAGATTATTGCAACGAATTTTGAAATGAGTGAACTTCTAAGAAGAAAGAAGTGGCTTTACATGAATTGCCAGCATTTTCTTTTTCACTGGGGTAAAGTTGACCTTTCCTGAAACCTTTATCTAATGGATGACATTATGAAGAAAGGCATCTTCCACGTCAAAGGGCACTGTTTGGTCTCGTCTTCATTCAAAGAGTATAGAGTCCAAGATGAAAGTAAACCTGGCACTTTTACTGGAGACATTTGGGACAAGATGCCATTTAAACTTTTGGATAAAAATGGGGGGAAGTCTTGGGGTCATTTCCTAGAACTAATGAGAAAATGACACAAGGGCACAACAAGTTCCTCCCTTATTTATACCGCTTAATTGGCATGTTTGTTTGTGGAACTTTAAAAGGAAACTTGGCAATAGATATGTGACCACATCAAGAGATTGGAGTTTGGATTGCTTACTCCTCCATGAGGGTTCAAGCTGGCAAAAGCACTAAGTTTATTTTACAGCAATTAATTGGAGGCCAACAAAGAAAATAAATCTTTTTAATATCTTTCCAGGTTTGTGCATTCCCCTGCTAATAAGCCTTAAAAATGAACACTGCCCTCAGAATAATAACATAAATGTTTAATTTATGTTATTAATTTAATTGTTTAATTTAAATAACTTAAATTCTGCATGAAGCACACAATAATATTTCTGGGAGAGAAATCTTAGTGAGATTTTTCAATGCATTTTTCTTATGTAAGTGGTACCCATTTACTAAGGAAAATATACAACATGCTTCTGATGCTAAGCTCCTCAGTAGAAATGAGGTGTGAAGTTGTGGAAAAATTACTATAACAATGTACATAGGTATATTTATATTCTTTATACATATATTTGTACAAATAATAAGGTGGATTTTTAAAAGTTGTTGTGTTGGCAGCAGTTATTTAATTATGAGCATATTCAGGTAGGTTACTACAAAGGAGGCAAAAATTTAAATAACTGTTAACAAATAATCTTTAATGGACAAGTTTCTCTGCTGTATAGCTAACCATGCTAATTAAACCCATAATTATGAGACTTGAATAGTAACATTACCAGTTGAGTTCTCTGCCGATGTGATTAAAAGGTTCTATCAGAGACTAACCTTCAGATATTAAACTGGGACAGCCTTTCAAATAAATGATAGTGATAAGGCTTCGGGAGCGAGAGACAACACTGGAATAAAAGTTCAACATGCCCCAAAGGATTCTGACAGTGCATGATGACTGGAGGCCTAAAAGCTAATAAAAAATAAACTTTCTACAGAAGTGCTGTCAAAAAGAAATAGAAAAAAAGAATTTAAAAGGTGACTAAGAAATAGACAGCCCCAAGAAAGAAAACTTAGGAAAGCTCTCTTTTTTACAGCAAAATGGGAGAGATTAAAATGAAGATATGTTAAAAGATTACACAGTTTTCTCCTTTTTAAAATGCATTTCCTAGATCTGACCTTTACAGAGTTTCTTTCTAGTTTCTGACAAGGTGGAAGAATGAAATATTACAGATAGAGCTATCTTAATTCTTCAGTCTTTTGTGAAGGAAGGAATCATGAGCACAATTTTTCTATACAATATTTGGAAAACACATTTTTATGAAGCCGAAAGAAAGATAAGAAGGTGGGTCAGCAAAGGGTTGGATTATCGTCTCTTTCAGCATCTCCTATACAGGTTGGGCCTGAGAGGAGGGAAGGAATGGGGGAATGGGCTGCTAGCCCCTTTCATCCATATACTCCCAATGGGAACAATCGAAGTCTGACTTTGTATGCAGAATTTTTGGATGGGATAAAGAAGATTTTTGTGATCTCAGTTTTAGAAATAACTGTTTCATGGGAGAAGGCTGAATCTTGTGTTATTAGAATGTAGGAACAAACAGGACCTGAGGAAAAGTTGCATTAGAGTTGAGTGAGCGAGACTTGTCTGCCACTCCACAATAGTGAAAGCCACCATTGAGACGCTGAGAAGAGGCAGACGAGTTTCATGGAGGTGCAACCTGTACAAAGCCCCATTTTTAGAAGGGCCCTATTTTTACTTTGATGCTGTGCTTTCACTATCTTGAAATTCTATATACTTTTTGAAAGATGGGCCTTAAAATTTTATTTTGCATTTGGTTCTGCAAATTTATGAGGCATATTCTGTGTGAAAGGCATGCAGAATGTTAGCTTAGAATATTCTAAGTATCCTTAATTGTTTAACAGGTCTTTTATGCCTCCTGTTGGTCCCAGAACATTGGGGGAATTTGGCCAAAAGCATCTACTCATCTACTTAGGTCTCTTTTCTTCATGTTTCACTCAAGACTCCAGAATCTACTTAGTGCTACATTGGCCAGAGAGATACAATGGAAGGTAAAATCTTTAGGCACTTAGAGCTAAACAGTCGGGTCTAAGTCATTCACCTTTTTTCTATCACATTGCAGTGGGTGTGTGTGATGGGAATCTGATAAATCACAACATTCTCTGTGGAAAGTCACATTCATTTTAGAACTATATGAGACAAGAGGCAGTCAATAAGAAATTATTGATCCCCATGGGCTGTTCAGTAGTTTAGTAACTGCTATCTCTACCTGTTTATACTCTTTTTTACTATGGCCCTATTCCCATGAATATTTTATAGTTCCATAAAGTTCCCCACAGACAACGAGGCAGTACAGCCTATTGGTTAAGAGAATGAACTCTAAGCTAGAAAACTTGAGTGTGATTTCTTGAGATAGTAATTCCTAAGTGTGCAACCCTGAGGAAATATTTTTCCCTTTGTGTCAGTTTCCTCAGACATTAAAGAGGGTCCTCAGATATTAAAGAGGGTAAATAGTAGTACCTACTTTATACTTTTACTATGAGACTTGAACATGTTAATACATCAACTTCATTAAACAAGGTCTGTTAAATTTTACCTGCTCTTACAATTGTCATTGTCATGGAACTTTCAAACAGGAACCTTGCATGGAACTTTCAAACAGGAGCATGCTTTTGATGTCCAAGAACATGTGAAAATGTTTCTGTGCAAAATACCAACCTCTGATGATGAGATTGAGTTAGGAAATATCACAATTCTTAGTGGCGTATTACTGTATTAAAGATAACCTGTATCTTGAACTTTTTGGTAGCTTCAGACACAGAAATTGAAAAGTTACACATAGGCCTCTGCAAGAGAAAAAAAAAGTGTCTTTTTCACCACTCTGTGGCCTATGATAGACTGTAATTAATAGTTTTCACACTACTATATTTGTAGGAGGGTCAAAGATTGCAAATAACTTTCCTCACTGCTAACTAACTAATGAGAGACAGCTGCAAAGAAAATAAAACAGTATAATTAAACTTTAGTCTTTTTTGTTCCATTCGTTAAGCAATATAGTTAGAATTTCCATGTCACTAAAGAACTAGAAAAGAAATTTTCATATTGCTACTGGGAGAAAAGGTCTTGTGTGATGAAATCTTATTCATCTTGGACACTCTGACTAGCCTCTACCATCTTACTGATAAAAATCTGACCTTAGCTGTTCTTTCACTGGGAGATGCTCCTTAGGTACATTAATATTTAGAGGGAAAGATGGAAAGGAAAATCTTATTATTCTAACAGATCCTCCCTTTTCCTCATTGTCCATCTTGCAAGTTGTATCTAGTTTCCACATTCCTATGATTTACAGAATGAAGAGGAAGAGGACTCTATTTGTGTTAGACAGTCTAAGTGCTGTCTTATTCATATTTTTCTTAATTCACAGAGCTTCTCTCATATCCTGGAAATGCTTTTGTCAGATAATAATATAAAATATCTTCCCATTCATCACTGATTAAAATACCTAGGTGCAAACAAGAAAATTACATAATTCACCACTAATATTTTCTACTACATACATACATATCCTCATAATCAAACATGAGATTAGAAAACACCAGTTAACTCTAAATTGTGTTATGTCCTACAGAACAGACTACATGAGAACAAATATCTTGTCTGTAAAACTAAAGTTTTTATGGTATGTCAATTTTATAGCTCCTTTCCCTGATTTTAATAGTAAAAATAAGTTCATTGTAGTAAACTAAGAAGTTCTCTGCCCCTTACCTTGAAAAAGAAAATGTTAAAAAGTCATTTACAATTTTCCCACCCAGAAAAAAACATGTTTTATTATTGGATATATTCCCTTACATATGCATGCACATACAAACTAATGAATACGTACACATGCACACTTATACCCAGGGTTTATAGTGAGTGTATGAAATACACATATTTTATAGTAAATGTGATTCTTAATATATATTCTGCTTTGATAGTTATTGATTATATTAATTATAACATTATATGACTACATATAGAAAATAAATATCTAATGTTTCTCTAAGCAAGCAATCCCAACAGAAATAGAGGTTGTATAATGTTTTATTCTTAAAATAGAACATTGTGAATTACTAAATCAGTCTCAGTAGAGCTTCAATCAGTGTAAACATCTTCATCTTATAGGTCTAGGGTTTAAGGGAAAGTTGATTCCTCTGGAGAACAGGACAAAATTTCGGTGAAAGTCAAGTGGTTTTTGTGATATCCTTTTCCTAATATTTTATCCTATTCTTTCTTTTTGCTTCGCAATGCATTTTTACTCTCTGCTTTTTAGAAACGTGGTTTTATTTATCTCCTGACTTCACAAAGTCCCAATGAGGTCACCTCTGCTTTCGCGCTAACTTACCTTTTCAGTACTTTTCATGTATATCTACTTTTAATCCTTTTAAATCAAAATATGCATGCTGTTTCTCTTAATGAGTTGTCCATTGGTGCATAAATAATCATATTAAATAAGTATGCATCTAAGATGGCTGACTAAAAGCAACAGTAACTGAAGGCTTTCATAGAAAAAAAAAAAAAAACATAAGCATGTGAATCCTTCACCAGCAACTAGAGTATCCAGGCTCTCTCATCAAAATTGACTAGATGGCTGGCGTGAGCTATGGATAGAAGGAAGAGCAGTGTGGTGCAGCAGTAGCCCACTTGAGCACCACACCAGGAAGGGGAACTCCTACCCCAGCCAAAGGAGGTGGTGAGTGAGCATGCTACCCAGCAGGGGAAACTGATTTTTCCATGGAACTGTGCAACCCACAGATCAGAAGATCCCACTTGTGGACCCATGCACGGGGACCTAGAATCCCAACCCCAGAATGCAGAGATTCTTACAGCTTCTCAGCTGGTATCTGCTTAAGCCTACCAAATTCCTTGGGGTAGGGGTGAACAGCACTGGCTGTGCTGTCTAAGCCATATGAGCTCCTTGGGGGAGGAGCAGCAGCCAGTACTGGGACTCCTATTGCCTAACATGCAAATCTACCTGTGCAGGGGAAAGGTGGCACCCTTTTCTATAGCTTGAGGCTGAGCTTTTCCTCTGTTGGAGCCAGGGAAGCTGGATGGCTTGGGGCCAAGACTTGTCTCCACAGCCCAACACACAGGCTGTGGCAGTGGGTGGCCAGAGTGTCTCTTCAGACCTAACCCTGACCAATCCTTCCTCAGTGGGTAGGGCTTCCTTGCAGTATCTCCAATGACAGCCAGAGGCTCAGGGACAGAATTTGGATCTTCCTGGGCCTGAGCCACTAGCGGGAGGGGTGGTCGCGGTCTCTCTGGACCAGCAGACTTAGCCTCTCCTTTTTGTGGTTTTGAGGGATCCAAGTAGCCCAGAGGAGTGGGCTTTCCCCAAGTGAAACATACCCTTTCCACCAAGGGACAAAGTGCTTTGTTAAATAGGTCGTGCCACCCAGCTGGATAAGACCCTCCAACTGGGTTTGTCAGATACCCTATACAGGAGCGATCGTCCTGGCATCAGATTGGTGCCCCTCAAAGTCAGAGGTCCCAGAAGAAGGAGCAGGCACACATCTTTCCTATTCTCCAGACTCCTTAAGTGGCATCTCCAGGCACAGGAGTGAATCAGATAAATAGGATATGAAGTGTACACACAGCAAACTACAGCAGCCCTACAGAAGTACCTCACTATTGAAAGAAAAGCAAACAAGCAGGAAGTGGCAACAATAGCATAAGCAATAACAACAAAAAGCCCCCCACGAAAATGCCTTCCAAGGATCTGTAGCCCTTGGAAGGCTACAAACTAGACCAAAACTAGACAAATTCACGAAGATGAGAAAGAATCAGTGAAAAAATGCTGAAAACCCAAAAGGCCAGAATGCCTCTTCTCCTCCAAATGATTGTAGTGTCTCTCCATCAGGGGCACAGAACTGGATGGAGAATCAGATGGACGAAGTGACAGAAGTAGGCTTTAGAAGATGAGTAAGAAAAAACTATGATGAGCTAAAGGAGCATGTTCTAACCCAATGCGAAGAAGTTGAAAACCTTGATAAAAGGTTAGAGGAATTGCTAACTAGAATAACCAGTTTAGAGAGGAACATAAACGACCTGATGGAGCTGAAAATCACAGCAAGAGAACTTCATGAAGCATACACAAGTATCAACAGCTGAATCAACCAAGCAGAAGAAAGGATATTGGAGTTTGAAGACCACCTTACTGAAATAAGACATGAAGACAGGAATTCAGAAAAGAAAAAAGAATGAAAAGGAATAAACAAAGCCTCCAAGAAATATGAGACTTCATAAAAACACCAAACCTTTGATTGATTGGTGTACCACAAGGAGATGGAGAGAATGAAAACAAGCTGGAAAACACATTTCAGGATATTATACAGGAGAACTTCCCCAACCTAGCAAGACAGGCCAACAAGCAAATTCAGTAAACCCAGAGAACACCATTAAGATACTCCATGGGGAGATCAACCCCAAGACACAGAATCCTCAGATTCTCCAAGGTCAAAATCAATGAAAAACTGTTAAGGGCAGCCAGAGAATAAGGCCAGGTCACATACAAAGGGAAGCCCATCAGACTAACAGCAGATCTCTCAGCAGAAACTCTAAAAACCAGAAGAGATTGAGGGTTAATGTTCAACATTCTTAAAGAAAATAATTTTCATCCCAGAGTTTTATATCCAGCCAAACTAAGCTTCATAAGTGAAGGAGAAATAAAATTCTCTTTAGACAAGCAAATGCTGATGGATTTCATTACCACCAGGCCTGCCCTGCAAGAAGCACTAAATATGGAAAGGAAAAACCAGGACTAGCCACTGCAAAAGTGCACCAAAATTTAAAGACCAATGACACTATGAAGAAACTGCATCAACTACTCTGCAAAATAACCAAATAGCATCATGATGACAGGATCAACTTAACATATAATGATACTAACCTTTAATGTAAATGGGCTAAATGCCCTAACTAAGAGACACAGACTGGTAAATTGGATAAAGAGTCAAGACTCATTAATGTGTTGTATACAGGAGACCTATCTTACATGCAAAGACACGCACACACTCAAAATAAAGGGATGGAGGAAAATTTACCAGGCAAATGGAAAGAAAAAAAAAAGTAGAGGTTGTAATCTTAGTCTCTAACAAAATAGACTTTAAAACAACAAAGACCAAAATAGACAAAGAAGGGCATTACATAATGGTAAAGGAAACAATTCAACAAGAAGAGCTAAGTATTCAAATATATGTGCACCCAATACAGCAGCACACAAATTCATAAAACAAGTTTGTAGAGACTTACAGACTCACACACAATAACTGTCAGTATTAGATCAAGACAGAAAAGTAACAAGGATATTCAGGACTAGAACTGTGCTCTGGATCAAGTGGACCTAGTAGATGTCTGCAAAACTCTCTATCCCAAATCAACAGAATATACATTCCTTTCAGTAACACATGGCACTTATTTTAAAGTTGACCACATAATAGGAATTAAAACACTCCTAACCAAATGCAAAATAACTGAAATTGTAACAGTCTGTCTCTTAGACTACAGTGCAATCAAATTAGAACTCAGGATTAAGAAACTCACTCAAAACCACACAATTTCATGGAGATTGAACAACCTGCTCCTAAATGACTCCTGGGTAAATAATGAAATTAAGGCAGAAATCAAGAAGTTCTTGAAATTAATGAGAACAAAGAGAAAACGTACAAGAATCTCTGGGACACGCTAAGGGACTGTTAAGAGGGAAATGTATAGCACTAAATGTCCGCAACAGAAAGGTAGAAAGAACTCAGGTTGACACCTTACAATTAAAAGAGCTAAAGAGACATGAGCAAACTAATCCAAAGCTAGCAGAAAAAAAAAAGATCAGTGAATAATTGAAGGATATAGAGACAAAAATGCATCCAAAAAATCAACTAATCCAGGAAGTGCTTTTTTTAAATAACAAAATAGACTGCTAGCTAGACTAATAATGAAGAAGAATGAGAAGAATCAAATAGACACAATAAAAAATGATAAAAAGGGCATCATCACTGATCCCACAGAAATACAAACTACCATCAGAGAATACTATAAACACCCCTATGCAAGTAAACTAGAAAATCTAGAAGAAATGTACATCCCTGGAGGCATACACCCTACCAAGGCTAAACCAGGAAGAAGTTGAATCCCTGAGTAGACCAATAACAAGCTCTGAAATTGAGGCAGTAACTAATAGATACCAACCAAAAAATGCCCAGGACCAGATGAATTCACAGTTGAGTTCAATCAGAAACACAAGAAGGAGTTGGTATCATTCCTTTTGAAACTATTTGAAACAATTGAAAAGGAGAGCTGGGCGTGGTGACTCACGTCTGTAATCCCACCACTTTGGGAGGCTGAGGCAGGCAGATCATGAGGTCAAAAGTTCGAGACCACCCAGCCAACATAGTGAAACCCCATCTCTACTAAAATATAAAAATTTAGCTGGGCATGGTGGTGCACGTCTGTAGTCCCAGCCACTCAGGAGGCTGAGGCAGGAGAATTGCTTGAACCCAGGAGACAGAGGTTGCAGTGAGCCGAGATCACACCACTGCACTCCAGCCTGGCGCCTGGCAACAGAGCAAGACTCTGCCTTAAATAAAAATAAATAAATAAATAAATAAATAAATAAATAAATAAATAAATGAAAAGGAGAGACTTCTACCTAACTCATTTTATGAAGCCAGCATCATCCTGATACCAAAACTGGGAAGAGAAACAACAAGAAAGAAACACTTCAGGCCAATATCCCTGATGAACATGCATAAACAAATCCTCAATAAAATACTGGCAAACCGAATCCAGCAGCACATCAAAAAACACCCACTATGATCAAGTTGCCTTTTCCCTGGTATGCAAGGCTACTTCAACATATACAAATTAATAAACATAATCCATCACTTAAACAGACCCAAAGACAAAAACCATATGATTATCTCAATAGATGCAGAAAATGCCGTTGATAAAATTCAACATGACTTCATGTTAAAAACTCTCAATATACCAGGTATTAATGGCACATACATCAAAATAATAAGAGCTATTTATGACATACCCATAGTTGATGTCATATTGAATGGGCCAAACCTGGAAGCATTCCCTTTGAAAAACAATACAAGACAAGCATATCCTCTCTCACCGCTCCTATTCAACATAGTATTGGAAGTTCTGGCCAGGACAATCAGGCAAGAGAAAGAAATAAAGCATATTCAAATAGGAAAAGAAGAAGTTAAGTTGTCTCTCTTTGCAGATGATATGATTTTATATTTAGGAAATCTCATTATCTCAGGCCCCAAACTCCTTAAACTGATAAGAAACTTCAGTAAAGTCTCAGGATACAAAATCAATGGACAAAAATCACAAGCATTTCTTTACACCAACAATAGGTAAACAGAGAGCCAAATCATGGATGAACTTCCTTTCACAATCATTACAAAGAAAATAAAATCCCTAGGCATATAGCTAACAAGGGTGTGAAGGACCTTGTCAAGGAAAACTACAAACCACTGCTCAAGGAAATAAGAGAGCACACAAATGAAAAAAAAAAAAAAATCCATGCTTATGGATAGGAAGAATCAATACATGAAAATGACCATGCTGCCCAAAGTAATTTATAGATTTAATGCTATTCCCATCAAACTATTGAATTGACATTCTTCACAGAATTAGAAAAAAAACTATTATAAATTTCATATAGAACCAAAGAAGACTCAGTGTTACCAAGCTAATCTTAAGCAGAGAAAACAAAACTGTAGACACCACACTACCTGACTTCAAACTATACTACAAGGCTACAGTAACCAAAAGAGCATGATACTGCCACCAAAACAGAGATATAGACCAATGGAGCAGAACAGAGACCTCAGCAATACCACCACACATCTACAACCTTCTTATTTTTGACAGACCTGACAAAAACAAGCAATGGGGAAAGGGTACCCTATTTAAAAAATGGTACTGGAAAAACTGACTAGTCAAATGCAGAAAACTGAAACTGGATTCCTTCCTTACGCTTCACACAAAAATTAATTCCATATAGATTACAGACTTAAAGTTAAAACCCAGACCATAAAAACCCTAGACAAAAACCTAGGCAATACCATTCAGGACATAGGCATGGGCAAAGACTTTATGACAAAAACTCCAAAAGCAATTGCAACAAAAGCCAAAATTGACAAATGCGATCTAATGAACATAAAGAGCTGCTTCTGAACAGCAAAAGAAACTATCATCAGAGTAAACAGGCAACCTACACAATGGGAGAAAAATTTGCATTCTACCCATGTGACAAAAGTATAATATCCAGAATTTACAAGGAACTTAAATTAACAAGAAAAAAACAAATCCATCAAAAGTGGGTAAAAAATAAGAACAGTAAAAACAGAAGCTTCTCAAAACAAGACATTTACACAGCCAAGAAACATAGGGAAAAAAGCTCAATATCACTAATCATCAGAAAAATGCAAATCAAAACCAGAATGAGATACCATCTCATGCCAGTTAGAATGGCAATTATTAAAAAGTCAGGAAACAATAGATGCTGGAGAGGCTGTGGAGAAATATGAACACTTTTACACTGTTGGTGGGAATGTGAATTAGTTCAACCATTGTGGAAGACAGTATGGTGATTCCTCAAGGATCTAGAACCAGAAATACCATTTGATTCAGTAATCCCTCTACGAGGTATATACCCAAATGAATATAAATTATTCTACTCTAAAGACACATGCACAAAATGTTTATTGCAGTACTATTTAAATAGCAAAGCCATGGAACTAATCCAAATGCCCATCACTGATAGACTGCATAAAGAAAATGTGGTACATATACACAATGGAATACTATGAAGCCATGAAAAGGAATGAGATCATGTCATTTGCAGGGACATGGATGAAGCTGAAAGCCATCATTCTCAGTGAACTAACACAGAAATAGAAAACCAAACACCACATGTTCTCACTCATAAGTGGGAGTTTAACACTGAGAACACATGGATACAGGGAGGGGAACACTGCACACCAGGGTCTGTTGTGGGGTGGGAGGGTAGGTAAGGGAAGTTAGAGAACGAGTCAATAGGTGTAGCAAACCACCTTGGCACACATATACCTATGTAACACAAATGTTCTGCACATTTATAGCTTTTTTCCTTTTTTGAGAATAAAGAAAAAATGCATCTCTTGAAAGGTTTAAAAGACATTTCATTATATGCCATAATGTTTCAGAGAAACAATGGATGTAATTCTCTTCTCAATAAACATTATCTCTCATGTAAAGTATAGCATCGATAACTGTAATAGAATAAGGGTTGTGATCAGCATAAGTGGGGAAAATATATTTCTATGATAATTACATACCACAGATTAATTTTGATTAGGCAAATGGTGTTAAGAGGAATTTTCCCATAAAAGACACACTGCTTCATTGATTTGCACCTGAAAAATGCCAAACAAGGCATTTCATCTTTCTCTGGGCTTCAGGTTCTTTTCACTTTTAATGCACTAAGTTTTTAGAGAAGTTCAGCTCATAGCAAAATTGAGTAAAGGTTCAAAGATTTCCCAAATATAGCTTGCCCAACACATGCATAGCCTCTCCTATTATTAACATCCTCCACCAGAATGATATATGTGGTAAAACTGATGGGTTTTAGGCTTTGATAAAAAATAAAATGAAGGGGTTAGACTAAGGGAAAATATGCAATAACCCTATTGTTAAAATTACTACAAACTATTAAGAGTTATTTTATGGTGAATATAAATAGGAACAAACCAGTATCTTCCCAGTTACTCAAATGACTTTAGTGCCCATTTGACTCCCTATGTCCCCTTCATGACCCTTTCCTCTATCTCTTCACAACTCATGTAGCTCTACTTATTTTCTGGAAATCACTGTCATTTATCAATAAAACCCCTCATATGCACCACCTCTCCTCCTTTTACCCTATTTCTCTTATGCAAGACCTGACTCTTCTTTATGGACGCTGCTTTCTCTGGAGTCCTCTCAAAATAAGGTTGTTTTCTCCTTCTATCTTGCACCCTTTGGCCTTGAGGCAGGTGAATCCCCTTCCTGATTGTCTTTATTGCTTTCTTCCCACCATCCTTTTGCTCTTTTCCATCTATACCTAGCACTTTTCATGTCGTCAGACTATGCTGATGCTACTCTGCTTTGTGGTATTAAGTCCTAAGCACTGTCCCTCATTTCTTTGCTCCTGGTCACTGTCTCTTCTTTCGTATTTCTGTTGTAATTCTTAGTGATTAATATCTACAGAGTGATAGTTCTGATATGCCAGGCCCTCACTTTCAACCTTCTCTTCTTCAATAAACATCTTCTTCACCTTTGCTCAGCTAATTATTCCTTGGTCAGTCCTTAAATATAATAATTTCCAGTAATTGCAAGCTCTTCATAGTTTCAATTTATGCCTTTCAATCTTCATTTAGCAGCTCCAATTTTTTAATCTCATGCCCTTTTGCAATCCCATAACAGCAATCCTTGTCCTTCTCCAGGACCTACCTTTTATGGTTCCTATCATTATGCTTACTTCCCTCCAGTCCTTAATTCCCTCCTCACCTTACTATTCCAGCTTAAATTTCATGGCTATTCATTGTAATCACACCCTTATACTCTATTGTTTACTTGTCTCTCTCTCATTTTCTTGTACTTGCTTGAAAAAAGTCAAAATTATGTTGAAATAAGAGGGTGGGAACATGCAACAATACTGATTGACCTGACTGTAAATTCACGAGCAGTCACATCACATGGACCATTTATGCTACCACGCCTTAGACTACATTTGATTCACTTTCTTTCTCCTCGTATTGCATATGCCCTTCTCATACCTCCAATCTCACATTGCCACTAGCCCTTATAGAAATATGTTTGCCCTTCTATTGAGAAAATAGAGAATATAATTCCCACATGCTGTAGGAACTACCACATCTACCTACCTGAATATCATATTGTAAATTCTGCTTTCTTTTCATTACTATAAATTGAATTTTTGTGGTCCTAGTCATGGTCAAACTCTTCGCTTATTTACAAGATCCCATGTATTTTCTCCTCTTTAAGACATTGTTCCTTTAATTCTTTCCTCTCTCTCCTGCAGTATCAATTTTTACCTCTATGATGAATAATCCTAATTTAGTATGCAAATGTATTATTTGCCCCATCTTTAAGCAAAATAAAAACAAAACACACCTCCTCTCCTCATCTTAAATCTCCTTAGTCCATGTGTTTTCTTTACAGCAAAACTCGTAGAATATTTTGTGTACTCACCTTCTTTAGACTCAATCCTCTAATTTTCAACCTGTTAAAATCAGACTTTGGACCCCTCTACTGCATCAAAACTGTTTAACAATGTTACTGATGACTTCCATGTTGTTAAATTCAGCAGTAATTAATTATTCCTCATCTTATTGATTTGTCATCAGCTTTGTCTTTATGTCAACACATTTTGCTTCATCTGTATACTCATTCTTTTGGTGATGTCATTCAATCTATGCCTTTGAATGTCATTTATGGAGTCACAGCTCACAAATTCATAGTCGTAGTCTAAATTTCTATGCTGAATTATAGTCTTTCATTTCAACCTTATTCTACACTTTAATATGGAAGATATGGCATCTCAAATGTAACATATTCAAAACTGAGCACCTGATATCTCCCTCCCTGCCTATTATACTTAATGTTTTCATGTTAATTAATGGAAACTTTGTTCAGGTTGTTTAGGCCAAGTTCTTGTCTTCCACTACTCTCTTTATTTACAAATTATATCTAGAATGACAGAAAACTTTTGGGTTTAGCTTCAAAGTCTGTAGAATCAGAGAAGTTCTCAATAACTCTGCTACCCATGCCACCATTATCTCTCACGTGGATTACAGCAATATCCTCCCAACTTCTCTGCTGTCTGCCCCTTCCCTTGTTGGTCAATTACTACCACAATGGCCAGAATGATCTTGTTATAATTTGAGTCAGATGGCATCATTCTCTAGTTTAAAACTCTCCAAGGTTTCCCATCTTATTTGGAGCAAAAGTAAATTATTTACAATGTCCTTCAAGGTCCTTTGTCACCTTGCCCATCATCTCTCTGACCTAATCTCCAAACTTTCTCCCTTGTGCAGCAATCCATCTCGAACTGTAAACACAGAAGCCTGGTTCCCACCTCAGAGCCTTTCCAATTTGGGCTATTTCTGCCTGGAATGTACTCTGGAATAAACACGTGGCTGACAACTTCACAAATCTCAAATTTTTACTAAAAAATTTACCTCTATGATGAATAATCCTAATTAGGGTGCAAATATATTATTTGCCCTATTTTTAAGAAAAATAAAAACAAAGCACATCTCCTCTCCTCATCTTAAATCTCCTTAGTAGTCTATTTCCTTTACAGCAGAACTCCTAGAATATTTATATCAAATACCACTTACTCCAATATTTTTCTCTTATCATGCTAATAAAAATTATAGCCCTTCACTTTATTTTCCCTTTTGGGGTTTATTTTTATTGATAATTAATACTGCCTAACATGCTCTCCTGTAAGTGAATCATTTGAGCAAACCTCTATACATAAAGAAGAAAATATGTAGTTTAGAATGTAAATTATAATCTCATAACTACATCTGATTTGAATCAAGAATGAATAAATATAGGAGGATGGTTGGATATAGAAGGTGATGGAATATAAACTGGAGAAGTGGAATTAAACATAGATTAAGGGAAGCTAGAATGATTTTATTTCATTTAGTAGTCACTAGGGCACCATCATATTTTAAGGGACAAAAGTAAAAGAATAAAATCCTCACTAATATGCTATGTATTGAGAATATGCACTCTTATTTCCATTAATACACCAAAAGCTATAAAATGATGCAATATGTCATCTTTCCAGAAGTGATGTACAGAGCATGTTGAGAAATAAACTAATGGTGTCATGTGAGATATTTTGTTAGCTAGTGAGAGAGATAGTTTGAGAAGGAGGCTTTCTGACACCCTTCAAGCCATAATCTAGTTGAAGAAAGGGACATAAAAATTGAATTCTGTTCATGACAGAGTTGGGGAGAAGGGTATTTACCGGGTGTTTAGAGTATAGAACAGTGCATCACAATCACATACAGTTCATCTTTGCACTTAATCCCTAACATATTTAGTTGGTCAGGTCTACTCCCCAGATGAATTGAAAGTATACCAGAAATTCTGTAAGAATGGCGCATGTTTAACACCACCCATCATTAATATGATTTCCTCTGCAGATTTCAACAGAACCAATTTTCGTAACTTACCTGTACATCTCTTCACATTTGTATAGAGTGGCAACTTGCTCACTCTTGCCAACTTGCCTGTGTTATTCTGCTGACTTGCAATCTTGTCTTCAGCACAGGGCAAATCACCACTGAGTTGTTGACATTCATACATACTTATTAGTTCAAGTGAAATGGAGTTAATGGCATAGATGGAAAGGGGATTTGAGTTCTAGTAGTTAGCATCCTGCCTTAGAGCTTAGACTTTGTATCAGTCACACAGGCAGATAGCAGATCTTATCAAGGATCATAATGCAAATAATCAGAAAATATTGTAATTAAAAGGATTTTAGAGATCATATTCTCTAGCATTTCATTTAGGGTCCAGAGATATAGTATGTTGTTCAAAGCCAGTCTTTATTTGGGTTCTTACAAGGCAGAACTGGAAAACAATGGGTTATTTTCACTGAGATCCCAAATTTTCTTACCCTAATACATTTGCTTCTGAGGCACTAAAGCCTCTTCAAGAATGACTTTGTGTATTTTTGTAGTGTTACAATACATATTGGGATGTAAATAAGGTAGAATATCCAGACTTAGGAAATGGTTTATTGTATTAGTCTTTTTTTTTTTTTTTGAGATGGAGTTTCACTCTTGTTGCCCGGGCTGGAGTGGAGTGGCACGATCTCAGCTCACTGCAACCTTCACCTCTCGGTTCAAGTGATTCTCCTGCTTCAGCCTCTTGAGTAGCTGGGATTACAGGCATGTGCCACCACACCCTGCAAATTTTTGTATTTTTAGTGGAGACAAGGTTTCTCCATGTTGGTCAGGTTAGTCTCGAACTCTTGGCCTCAGGTGATCTGCCTGCCTTGGCCTCCCAAAGTGCTGGCATTACAGGTGTGAGCCACGGCACCTGGCTATTGTATTAGTCTTCTACTGAGATAGGAAACCAATGCAATACAAACTTTTTGTATTGTCACATTTGTCATTTAAAAAAAAATATTTGTGTATCTGTATATCAGTTGGGGCAGATCTGTTTCCGCTTAAGACTCAGCTGAGCTTGTTGAAAGATATTCTGCTCTGTTCTCTGTGTCTCTTCATTTTCTTTGGACCTGAAGCTACCAGGTACATGTTCTGATGGCAAATGGCAGGAGCACAACAGAGTGAATGGAGACAAGTATCATCTCTTAAAGTCCTGGTTCAGAAACAGTAGAATGTTTCCTCTACCCATGTTTCTTTGGCCAAAGGGAAGAGGTATATACAATTGCTTTACAGTGATCTAACATTCACTAATGTTTGTTGTTTAAAATTAACTGTGTTTACTTACATAATAACTAGAGCATTTTATTTTTCCTGTGGATTTAACAACTTTCCTCTGTTTACCGCAACTTATTCCATTCATATTTTTCTCCTTTTGTTTTTTCATGAGTTTAAGTTAATTTTATGTCTAAAATAAAGTGATTAAAATAAAATTTGTAGTTGGAAATAAAATAAAATAAATGGATCTATAATGTAAGTTTAGAAAATGTATGCTTATTATAATATCCATCAAAAGAATAGTGATTGAGTATAAATTTCAGGAAGTTTACAAAAATGTTTATACTCCATTGAAAGAATATTTTAATTTTCTACTAAATGTGTATTTGGTTAAATATTTGACATGAAGTAGTTTTTATTCTATAAGGCTTTATTTCTCCTAATTTAACTGCTTATTTACATTTTTTAATTTCTCCTGAAGAAACCTCCCACTGGCTTTGCCTGCCCTCATTCCTCAGCTAGTTTTCTCAGAAAGTCAGTTACTAAATAGGTTGATGCACAGAATTAAGTGGCCATAATTGTATGTTAAGGCTTCACATTGAAGAACACAATAATCTACTACAAGGCAAAGTTTGTATAGCATATTTAGCTCTTTGTCCTAATCACCACTGACACTTTGCTTCTAAATCAAGAGTGCCTTAATCTTAATATATACCCATAAAAAACTGCATACATGCATATTCTATTGAAAATAGATAAAAACTATTAATATTACCTTTGGAACCAATTGACAGTGTATTTATTATTCCTATGATAATCCCTTGCAACATGTAATGGAAATTTACCTCATTCTGAATGCAAGGCTAATTTTCTACATAAACCATGAAGCAGAATAAAAATGGTTCTGTGGCAGATACTGTCACTGCTCTTCAGTGCTTTGCACATGGACCCTTGAATCCCTACAACATTTTTATGTATGATGCTCAATGGTGATTTCATTTAAAAAACCATCATCATTATTTCTGTCAGGCTACTAGAAACCACTTTACCTTGGCCCAAAGAGAGCCGAATTTGCCAGGAAATTTACATATTCCTAGGCTTTTAGCCAATACTTGAGGGTATAGTGTAGGAGAAGACAATTTGGAGATGAAATCTGTTTCCATAGGCCCTTTCTCAAACTGAGCCAAAGTTAACTTTAGTGGGAATTAGTTTGACGAAACAGCCATTCTTGCCTACTTCCCTGTTTCCCTACTCCTCTATAAGTTAAACAGCTCTTAAGAGCTGTTCTCAGGCATTCTATTATTCTTTCTATCACATATCAGGTCATATAGCTCTTTCAAACAACAATTCCTTTATTCCTTCAGCAAGACTTATCATTTTCGACACACTTTTGCAAAACTTGACCTAGTTATTAGATTAATAGCCAGGAGGAGCATATGTTAGCTCTTGAGAAAGGAAATTATCAGTTGCAAGGCATCTGCTGCAGTTGAATCTTCTGCATGATTCTCAGAATAGGAATGATGCTATCCTACAGCCAGCTATTCTAGCTGATAAAGAGGGCTTGATGTTCTTCATTGAATCTACCATTGAATTTCAAGTCTCGGAGTCCTACTTATTCCCTCTAATTTTTGTGTAGGAGGCTTGCTGAGGCTGTGAATTTAGCCCTTTTTGTAGTTCTGCTACTATAAACACCAAGTCTATGATTTAAATTATTGATCTACTCATAATATGCTATTAGACTTTTCAAAGCTTGGAAAAACTAATGGCTCATATTAAGTCAAGCGGTTGTGCTAGAAATGCCCTATCCTAGTGTTGTGGAGGGGATATAAAGGTGGCATAAGAGAGGTGGATATTCTAGAAGAATCAATTATAAAAGACCCAATAACCTCAGTCTCCTCCCTCAGGTGTCTTTTTTCTCTAATAAGGCTCAGACGAGACTACCTTCACTAAGGTTATAAAAGACTTTGATGGTGAGGGCATGGTGATTGCAAAGATGTTCAGTGTGAACTGTTGTTATATATTAGGGTTAATGATAGAGGTTGCATTTATGGAACTGGGCTCCCTAGTGATAATGATTATAACAAGGTTTCAGAATAGCAGAAGCTAAGTGGTAGCAATAAACCTTTAAAGAAAAGGGACACTAAATTACTATAATACCAACAAGGGGCACCAACCCCTAGGTAGTTCCAAGAAATAGAGTTCATACATTAAAGGAGAGTAGGAAGAGATGGAAGGCCACTATAACACAATGGCAAATGTATATGGCAGCAGTTCTTCCTATCTTTTCCCAAAGCATTCTATGGCCATTTACTCACACGGGTGATTCAGATGTGTGTCTTTACTAGAACAGATCAACATGACCTCTGGCACTTAGTATGCAAATTGATCTACAAATGTGTCCTCTTTTTAATACCATTAGGAAAGAGAATCAGATGTAGTTTGAATACACATGGAATAGACAACTGTGCATACTTATAGACTCTGCTCGACTCAACACTCTTATATGGCCTTATTGTTTTGGACCTTATAAGTCCCATCTCCCTTCTTTTCCTACTGTGTGCTCTTGAGAACACAGTCTAATATATCACTTTCACATGAATACTCATTTCAGAATCTGTTTCTAGGGAACTCATCTTATGACATGTTCCACATCATTTGGGTCTTTTTACAAATTGACCTAAATACATTTTGGAAGAAATGGAGCAATGATAAATAAGTAAAAAATAAAAAGAGCAAACATTTTCTCCTATACTATGGGACATTTCTGTTCACACAAAATGTATTTGTTGCAGGTTTCTTTTCTGATTTTAATGGATACATAATAATTGTATGTATTTATGGAGTACATGTGAAATTTTGATACAGGTATATAATGTGTCATGATCAAATCAGGGCCCTGGAGATATCCATCACCTTAAGCATTTATCAACTTTTGGTATTAGGAATAACACTGAGTGTTCAGTAGCAAAATAATGGGACTATAATTAACAATAGTTTATTGTATATTTCAAAATAACTGGAAGAATAGAATCAGAATGTTTATTGTGGGTTTTTTAATGGAACATTTACACTTTGGTTCTTCTACTATACAAAATGTCTCCATTCATTGTCCCTGGGTTTCTTTTTTTTCTTTTCTTTTCTTTTTTTTTTTTTTTTTTTTTTGAGATGGAGTTTCGCTCTTGTTACCCAGGCTGGAGTGCAATGGCGCAATTTCGGCTCACCGCAACCTCCGTCTCCTGGGTTCAGGCAATTCTCCTGCCTCAGCCTCCTGAGCAGCTGGGACTACAGGCACGCGCCACCATGCCCAGCTAATTTTTTGTATTTTTAGTAGAGACGGGGTTTCACCATGTTGACCAGGATGGTCTCAATCTCTTGACCTTGTGATCCACCCACCTTGGCCTCCCAAAGTGCTGGGATTACAGGCTTGAGTCACCAAAGAAATATCTTCTGGCACACTGCACCCAAGAGCTAAAGGTGGCTTCTTTTTCTGCATGTATGCAAACAAACAAACAAAAAATTAAATCATCTGTGAGTTCTTTTAGGAAATAAGAAAATCTCCTAATTTAAAAGAGCTGCCACAACTGCTTAATGAATGAACTGTTAGTGGCTCTGCTCTTTCAGGGCTCATTATGCTTCATTTGTCAATACAAATGTTAGCTCTCTGAGGATTAACTTTAAGGTCAAAAGTAAAAGATGAAACACAGCAAGGGGAATTGGCAACGGCATCTCTGTGGCTCACAATCACCATTACCTTATGAGAGCAGGGCTTTACCAGTCAATAGGAAGTCACCAAAGGGTATCTAGAAATAGCCCTGAACACCTCCAGAACACTGAGCAAAGACTGCTGGCTGGCGAGGGCCAAGAACTCTGTGGATGTGCCACTGTTTCTTCCTCATCATCATTTCCTTCCTCTACGTTATCTTCATATGCCTTCAAAGATATCCTATTTTCTTCCCTTTGACCTAGCAAAAGAGATCCCAAAGGAAAATAAAGCAATATGTAGAGGAGCTTGGTGAGGAAAATTATTTGTTGTTCTATTTCAAGATTCTTTATAAAAAGATAATCATAATGGGCTTTTAACGTAAAGTATCAGTTAGTTCAAAATTTTCTCTCTACTTCCCCTCAAACCATCCTGCATATTATAACTGGAATTAACTGACATTTAGGCGAGTAGCTGGTGAATATTAAAATACAGTAGAAGTTTAAAGGCTTTTTGGAAGTTTCAGGAAGAAAATGCGATTGAAGTCATTTTTATAAACTGAAACGAGTTGTAAAGATCAGGCATTATTACACTGTGCCTGAATGTATTCTTGGTGGCTTATGAAGACACTTCTTTGGATTCAAAGAATATTTTTCAAAGGAGATGGCATACTTATTGCATTCCCTTTTCCTTCTTGTGAACCTGCGGATTCAGTGTTCATAGACCTTTTGTTATTGTGTGTAGCATTCTACTGAGTCAGAACTCAAGCTTGTATAAAAGCTTGTCCTTGCTTTTGTGACATAATGCTTTCTTTCTGGTTCAAAAGAAAAATATAAGGATTTACCAGGACAACAATGGCAGTAGTAAAACCATATTAAAGCTCTTACATTCTTTTTCTCATAAAGAACCATTTTCTCATGGAAAATAAAATCCTAGTATATTTTCAGCTCTGATGAACAAATGAATATAGGTCACACTTCATATTTACTTGTGCTCAGATATATGAAATACTGTAATTGGGCATGTGGTTTTCTTTGACAGTAGTAATTCTAGCTTCCTGGGAGCTCTTTTCTACAATTTCATTCCACTGTAAACTTAGAAGGAAGAGGTTTTTATGATTTTGTCTATTAGTTTTGAGGATAATGGTCAGCAAAGGAAAAGTTTAAACACACGCACACACAGTCAAATAAAAACAAACCAAAAAAATAAAAACCTTTTATTGGCAGCTGCTATTACTTGAGCTCTTGCCTTTAACTAAACATGTATTTTGTTAGAACACAAAAGAAAGCAACCTCTAATATTTAATCAAAAGGTATTAATATAGTTAAATTTTATATCATGCAATTTTCAGACTTACTTTAGTTTTTGATTTTGGTAAGAAAAAACACTTAGTATTCATTACCTTATTCTTATATCCTTCTATGGAAAATGGTTACATCCATATGTAAGAAAAATTGTGGAAGGCATGCTAATCAGACATGAAACATATGGAAGAAGAAATGTATGTCATGCACTTAGCATCCCTTTGCTGAAGCAATACCCTACTTCTGTGTGGAGTAAAGCATCTGCCTCCATCACAAAATGAGTGAAAATATTCAAGCAAAGACTCATCTTTGTTTTCCTTGCAGAGTGCACAATTTATCTCCAGTAACACACATATTCGTCATCATCACTAGAGCTCAGTGGAATAAGTATGAGTATTTACTGAATAGACCATGCAAAGCCACTTGCTATTGGTGGAAAGAATGTGGAGAAGATACTTAAAACTGACACAAATAATAAGACTGCAAAGTCAGCCCCTTGTAGTTCAGCAGCATTTGAAATCACATATGCATGCAAGGAGAGTGGTCTGTCGCTGTGAATAGATTCTTGGATTTCCGTGAGATAGAAGGAGTTTGGTAGGAGAGGATAGGAACTTCAAAATTCCTGTTACAAGACTAGACTTTTAAAAAAGAAGTTATTAGAGTAAAATGTTAATATAAAATATCTATAGATATAGGTTTTACTATATCTCCTGTAATCTGCAATGTTTAAGGAATTTAAAAGAAAGCAGGAGACTGAAGATGTGAACAAAAGAAAAACTGCATTAATGTTAAAAATAGCTTGCAAGCCACTGTGAGTTAATATGGTAAAACATAACAATCCTTTTTATTTACATTGAATTTTGCAGTTTACAAAACACTTTACAATATAGGCTCTCATATAAATATTTCAATAGCTGTTGTTACATATTATTATACTCATTTTATTGTAGATAAAATAGATTCATAGGATTTAAAGGGTTTGTCCAAGGTTACACATATATAAGTGCTTGCAGGGAATCACATTTCCTGACTTTTCCCTAGATTGGCAAGTGCACAGTAGCTGATATATAAAGGAAAATGAAGATGGTCTGGATCACAGATGGGATATGCAACACAAAACTCTTTGAGGCACCAAGCTCCAAGAGGATTGAGACCACTAGAACAGGCTAAAGAGCATATACAATTTTCCAGAACATAATGTTGAGATTAGTGACCCAAGGAAGCAGATACAATGGAAGGTTTCATCCATAGCCTGAAGTGGTACCATTGTCAGGAGCCTTATGTTACATGTTAATTCATTTAAAAATTAAAATTCTTAATTGCCTTTGATCTTTCTCAGTTTTAAATTGGCTCTAGAGTTTTAAGCCAAATTATTTTAAAATAAATTAAAGGGTTTAAGGAAACTGTAATAGCTTTTAGACATTTATACTGCGTTTTCGTATCACTATCTCACCTATGTCACTTCATTCATTACCACCTGACTTACATATGATTGTCTATTGTCTGTTCCTTCAAACATAATGGAAACATAATAAAAACAAGACATTTTTATTTTAATTTTATAATCAAGATTGTATCTTCTATCAAGAGATATGTGTTGGGTATGAATTAGGCATTTATTAAGTATTTCTTGAATTTATAAATGAGTTTATATATGGTTGAAATACGACTTCCCCTCAACTACCCCCTTATTCTCCTTTAGCACTTTTTCTACAGATATTCTATTAGATCTAATTTCTTGGTGTTTTCTCTTAGGATTTTCCTCCTCATTTTCCTTTGTGTGACAAAGCCAACTTATGATTAATTTTAATGTATTTTACTCACAATATCTTTTTAATTCTCACTGCCTGGTCTTAGTCAAAGCACATGTTCCATGAGAGTAAATTCCTTATTTATTTTTCTAACTTTAATCTCTCTGATTGTTCAATGCAGCCTAAAATCTGTTTCCATAGTATTTCTAGCATGTCATTTTAATCAACACACTCCATTGCTCAGGAATGGCTGTTGGCTCCTGAATCTTTTCAGATGGGATATGACTGGGAGAAGAGAACATGCCATGTCCTATGCCCCTGCCAACACGTGTATTTTTAAACCACGAGGTACTTTCCTAACCAAATTGATGCAGGGATATATCATTTTATCAGAAGCAGAGAGGTACCATTGCCCAGGGGCAGATTCAGCAGAAATAGATCCCATTTCCCTCTAACCTCAAGATTCTAACAGAAATATATACAACTTTGGGTGATTGCATTTACCAATGTAAGGTATTATCAAAACTGTGAAGTTCAATTGGTCTGTAATAGTATGACGCTTACATCATTTAAATACACTTTTAGTTCTTGAATGAAAAGTAAATGCCAGCAAGTTCAAGTCCATATAATTTTCTAAGATTTATTAAATAAAATATCTGCCTCCATCTTTTCTGCTTTTTGGAAATTATATTTTCCTGAAGTTCAATACATCTCATCTTTCCCCAATACAATTCTCTCACTTTCAAAAAAAAGGAAAAAGAACATCAGTAACTTTTAACTCATCTGAATTGTATTGCATTACATTGTCCAGGAGTGTAAATGAAATTTCTGAAGTGCTAAAAAAAGGAAGAAAATAAAAATGAAAGAAAAAAGAAATAAAAGATCCAAAGCCGATATTTTAAAAGGGTTATCCAAAATAATTATGTTTGTATAATATCTGTAATCAAAGAATCTCAACTGCATACTTTGCCTGATTTCAAATAGAAGATAAATGTTTCTTCTTCTGACATACCAAATTTATACCTTTAATTTAAGCATTTATTCAGATGTCAGAGAGGGACATTTTTATTAAACTTTGGCAATGGATTATTGGACACTGAAAAATTCTTATCCATCTTTTTCTTGGGTGAAAATCTGCTCACTATCACTACTCAACAAATTGTGTGCTTACTTATTTATGCAATTCATACACTTACTGGTTTTATATTAATCTGGTTGGAATATGTTGAGGATGCTACTATAAATAATGAACTTAACAACAATCATTAATTCACATTATGTGAGTCTTGAATATATTGGTGGCCCACATATACTCTCTCCATTTGCTGTTAATTTCCCTTGAATATTGCTTTATTCTGACAATAACTCATATTCATCTATGAGTACATGAATTAATTTTTAAGAGACCCATCCATCTCGTTAAAGAATATATTTCCAGTAAAATTTATTTTTCATGTTTTAATCAATTGTGTACTATTAATAATTGTATAGTAATTCAATACAAGGGAATTTTGTTAACATTTAAAACTTTAAAGGAATTGAAAGATCAATTTTGATTTATAAATATAATTTAGTTGAAGGGAAACATGTTACAGTGAGCCACAAAATTGTTGATGCATAAAAACTGTGCAATAGGGTAAATTTCTTTTCTTTTCTTTCTTTTTTTTTTTTTTTTGAGATGGAGTTTCGCTCTTGTTACCCAGGCTGGAGTGCAATGGCGCAATTTCGGCTCACCGCAACCTCCGCCTCCTGGGTTCAGGCAATTCTCCTGCCTCAGCCTCCTGAGCAGCTGGGATTACAGGCACGTGCCACAATGCCCAGCTAATTTTTTGTATTTTTAGTAGAGACGGGGTTTCACCATGTTGACCAGGATGGTCTCGATCTTTTGACCTCGTGATCCACCCGCCTCGGCCTCCCAAAGTGCTGGGATTACAGGCTTGAGCCACCGTGCCCAGCCGGATAAATTTCTATATAGGAAATGCCATGCAAATATGAGTTTGTGAGGGAAGATAAAAACTTGACAAAAATGATCCAACATTTCCCACTCCTGTGTCATTGCTTAGATGATGAGCTAATGAGATTGTTTTCTTCTTCTTTCCTCAGAAGGGAAGGCTGCACCAAAAATAAGTTTCCAATAAGACCAGTGGCTTTTCCAACCCTTTAGAGGGATCTACAATTTCCTACTGGCTCCAAGACTTCCAGGTAATGAGCAGCTGGTATGCCAGATATTCATAAAATCCTGGCATTCAAACCCAGATTTGCAGGTGTGAAAGTAATCTATGTGACTGTTCACTGATAAGGATGATCTCACATCTTTCCCTTCAAGAAAGAAGAAAAATGGGAGAGACTGCCCATGAACTGATATACAACCCCATACAGCATGTACAGCAGAGCATGTTGTCCTCTCAATGGGACAATAGGTAGGTAGGAGCCCGTGTCTTCTTTATTGTTGGCTCTGGCCTTGTTATCCTTCCCCAAAGAAAATATAAATGTTAATTGGCACAATCGAATGTGGAATCTTTGCACAACAGATGAGGCTACACATGGAACCTTCTCGCTCAACATAGAAAATAATGTAAGATTTATGAATGCTAAAACATATTATAATATGCTTTCACTTAGATAATCATGGGTATTCCTTCACTTAGGTTCTGTTAAACATATTTAGAAGGGTGAAACAGTTTTATTATTTCGCTATTCAAATTTAAATATTAAACCATGCAGAAGATGATGTATTTTGCCACCATGTAAAATTTAGCCTGCAAAAAATTAGATATCATAGATTTATAAGTTATGAAAAATCTTTTAGTTTGCATATACAAGCAAAAGTAAAACTAGGTGACAAATAATCCAGATATTTAATTTGATTTAATCATACAAGGCAGGAGACAGAAATCTGGGAAATGTATAAAGCTTACAGAAAGCCAGAACCATGAATAACCACATGAAAAGGTAAATCACAACTCAATGGTCACCAAAAAGTAAAAAAATAAAGGTAAGGAAACTTGTTCAACTTAGTTTTATTGCTGGCTCTACACTCTCATAACCACACACTATCCTTCATGTAATTTTAAACTGAAATCCTGATCCAATCTAATTCTTAAATCTCTATCCAGAAGACATCACTAACCATGTTTCCAGGTTGACAGTATGCCAAGCAAATTGCAACATTCTAGAGAAACAGACCTTAAAAATCAGTCTCAAAATTTTTCTCCCTTATCAATCTTCAAGGAACATGGGCTTTCATTATGAGGAGGTATGATACCAAGTTCAAGATTCAACAGAAACAAGTCCAAAGGAAGCTACTTTGTAAAATGGAAAACATTGGCACTATTAAAAAGTAAATATAAAAAAATGGTTAATATTATTTAAAAACTAATTGGAACATGAAAAATATGTAACAATGGAACAAGTGACTTTAAATGCATATTTGGAAATTAGCAAAATGCCAGTACTAGACTGGAGCATGTGTTTATAGGAATTAGAAACACAAAGGATGGGGAGAATAGGTCAAGAATATTCATAAAAGTACACCAGCAAAAAAATCAATCGATCTATCAATAAGAAACCAAAAAATGAATGAAAAATAAGCACATGAATACATGCTTAACATTGTCAGTAAGGAAATAAAAATTAAAACTGTAGGGAGATACCAGTACACACACCAGAGCGGGTAAAATTCAAATCACTGGCCACATCAAAGGTAGAAAACGTTATGGAGTAACTAGAATCATCATGCATTGCTGGTGGAAATATGAAATACTGTAAGTACATGAGAAAAAGGTTTGGAAATTGTTTAAAATGCTAAACATACATTATATGATCCAGCCATTCCTCTTTTAGAACTTATGAAGAAAACCTAATGTATGTTTTCTCCCAAAGACTTAAACATGAATGTCCATAACAGATTTATTTGTAATAGTAAAACCTGGAAACATCCCACATATTCATTAATGAGAAGATGGATTAAAAATGTTGTATATTCATTCAATGGAATACTATTCAATGGTATAAATGAATAAACTATTTTTATATGTATGAACAACGTGGATAAAAATCAAAGTAACTGCATTGGGTAAACGAAGGAAGATAAAAAAGAGTACATATGCATAACTCAATGTATACAGAATTGTAGAGAATGCATATCAGTGTGGATAGGAGATGAAGAAGCAAAGAATCAGTAAAGAGCCATTACAAAGTGATAAGAGGAAATTTTTAGAGGTGCTCTTGTGGTGGTGGTGACTTCAGTGATGTATACACATGTTAAATTTTATCAAAGTGTAGAGTTTAATGATACTCAGTTTACTGTCCATCAATTATAAAGCTAAAAATAAATCTGAAATATCAAAATAAGGAGAAGAAAGAAAGTCTGAAAAAACATTGCAAAATCTAAATTACGCCACCTGATGATTACTTTCAATAATATTTGATAACACTTCAGGCATCTCTATTTTTAAAATTTCCAATGTTTATTTTAAGTTCAGCTGTACATGTGCAGGATGTACAGGTTTGTTACATAGGTAAACGTGTGCCATGGTGGTTTGCTGCAGAGATCATGCCATCACTTATTAAGCCCAGCATCCACTAGCTATTTTTCCTGAACCTCTCCCTCCTCTCACCCTCCCACATTTCAATAAGCCCCAGTGTGTGTTGTTCTTCCTGTGTGTTCATGTGTTCTCATCACTTAGCTCCCACTTATTAGTGAAAACATGCAGTATTTGGTTTTCTGTTCCTATATACTTTGCTAAGTATAGTGGTCTCTAGTCCATCCATGTCCCTGAAAAAGACATTATCTCATTCCTTTTTATGGCTGCCTAGTAATCCATGGTATATACACACCACATTTTCTTTATCCAGTCTGTCACTGATGGCATTTAGGTGGATTCAATGTCTTTGATATTGTGAATAGTGCTGCTGTGGACATATGGAATGCATGTGTCTTAAGCCTAGAAAATGTATATTCCTTTGGATTTATACTGAGTAATGGTATTCCTGGGTTGAATGGTATTTCTGCCTCCAGGCCTTTGAGGAATCGCCACATTGTCTTCCACAATGGTTTAACTAATTTAAACTCTCACCAATGGTGTATAAGCATTTTCTTTTCTCTGAAACTTTTCCAGCATCTGTTATTTTTTTACTTTTTAAAAATAGCCATTCTGACTGGTGTTAAGGTGATATCTTGTGGTTTTTATTTGCAGTTCTCTAATGATCAGTGATGTTAAGATTGTTTTCTTTTTTTTTTTTTTTTTTTTTGAGATGGAGTTTCGCTGTTGTTACCCAGACTGTAGTGCAGTGGCACAATCTCAGCTCACTGCAACCTCCGCCTCCTGGGTTCAAGCAATTCTCCTGCCTCAGCCACCCGAGTAGCTGGGACTACAGGCGCGCACCACCATGCCCGGCTAATTTTTGTATTTTTAGTAGAGACGGGGTTTCACCTTGTGGACCAGGATGGTCTCAATCTCTTGACCTCGTGATCCACCCGCCTCGGCCTTCCAAAGTGCTGGGATTATAGGCGTGAGCCACCGCGCCCGGCTGAGATTGTTTTCATGTTTGTTAGCTGCATGTATGTGTTCTTTCAGTAAGTGTCTGTCCATGTCCTTTGCCCACTTTTTAATGAGGCTGTTCGTTAGTTTTTCATTTTTTGTAAATGTGTTGAAGTTCCATATAGATGCTGGATATTAGACCTTTGTAAGATAGATGCATAGGTTGCAAAAAAAAATTTCCCTCATTCTGTATGTTGTCTGTTTTCTCTGTTGATAGTTTCTTTCACTACACAGAGCTCTTTAATTAGTTTCCATTTGACAATTTTTGCTTTTGTTGCAATTGCTTTGGCATCTTTTTCATGAAATCTTTGCCAGTGTCTATGTTCTGAATGGTATTGTCTAGGTTTTCTTCTAGGGTTTTTATAGTTTAAGTCTTTAATCTGTCTTGAGTTGATGTTTATATATGGTATAAGGAAAGGGTCCAGTTTCAGTTCTCTGCATGTGGCTAGCCAGTTCTCCTGGCACCATTTATTAAATAGGAAATTCTTTCTTCATTGTTTGGTTTTGTCAGGTTTGTCAAAAATCAGATAGTTGTAGGTGTGTGATTTTATTTCCGGATTCTCTATTTTGTTCCATTGGTCTATGTGTCTGTTCTTGTAACAGTACCATGCTGTTTTAGTAACTGTACCCCTGTAGTATAATGTGAAGTAAGGTATCCTGATGTCTCCAGCTTTGTTCTTATTGTGTAGAATTGCCTTAGCTATTTGGATTCTTTATTATTTCATATGAATTTTAAAATAGTTTTTTTTCTAATTCTGTGAAGAATGTCAATGGTTGTTTGAAGGGCGTAGCTTGGAATCTACAAATTGCTTTGGGAAGTATCCCATTTTTACAATGTTGATTCTTCCCATCCATGAGCATGGAATGTTTTTCCATTTGTTTGTGTCATCTCTGATTTTTTTGAGCAGTGGTTTGTAATTCTCCTTGCAACTGTCCTTTGCCTGCCTTATTAGCTGTATTCCTAGATATTCTTTGTATGCGCAACTACGAATAGAAATTTATTCATAATTTGGCTCTCGGCTTGCCTGTTGTTGGTATACAGGAATGCTAGTGATTTTTATACATAAATTTTGTATCCTGAGACTGCTAAAATTGCTTATCAAATTAAGAAGGCTTGGAGCTGAGACGATAGAGTTTTCTAGGTATAGGACCATTTTGTCTGCAAACAAAGACAGATTGACTTTCTCTCTTCCTATGTGAATACCCTTTGTTTCCTTCACTTATCAGGCATCTCTTAGTGCATATAATTGAAAAATAAATACAATTTCAAGCTTCCATTAATTGAGCAATTATCATATGTAACATTCTGATGTATATCATTATCTGTTCAATGATTATCTTAAAAAAAATTTTTAATTTATTTTTTGATGGAGTCTCACTCTATCACCAGGCTGTAGTGCAGTGGCATGATCCCAGCTCACTGAAACTTCTGTTTTCTGGTTTCAAGCAATTCTCCTGCCTCAGCCTCCCAAGCAGTGGGGACTACAGGCACACACCACCATGCCCAGCTAATTTCTTTTGTATTTTTAGTAAAGATGAGGTTTCACCATGTTGGCCAGGATGGTCTAGATATCTTGACCTTGTGATCTGCCCACCTCAGCCTCCCAAAGTGCTGGGATTACAGGTGTGAGCCACTGCTCCTGGCCATCTTTGTCTTTTTTAACCTTACAACAACCTTATGTAGAGATACTAATATTACTTTACCCACCAGAAACACATAAAGATACTGGAGTGCTATGAATGAATGGGTTCCACCCTTATAAAAATGTGTAAGTTGAAATCTAATCTCCGAAGAAGTTTGATTAAAAGGTGGGAGCCTTTGGGAAACAAAAAGTTCATGTGTGAGGGCTCTGCCTTCATAAATGGAATTAGTGCTCCTATGAAAGAGATCCAAGAGAGTTTCTTCTACCTGGCCCTTCCTGGTACAGCCAGAAATCACTGTCTCTGAAGCAGAAAGTGAGCTCTCATTAGACACCAAATATACCATGTCCTAATCTTGGACTTTCCAACCTCCAGAACTGTGAGCAATAGAATTCTGTTGTTTATAAATTACCCAGTCTAAAATATTTTGTTACAAATTAAGATAGAATGAGATAGGTTGATTAATTATCCAAACACTCTTTAAGCAATAGATTCTAATCTATGCCAGATATACTTCACAATTCTCACTAGTAAATACTTTAAAAAACTCTATAATTCTAGGTTGCAAAGTATGATACCTGACCCAGCAGCATCACCTTTGCTTGGAATTTTGTTTAAATCAAATTATCAGATCACCCTAAGCCAGAAAATCCAGGGTGAGGTCCAGCAATTTATATTTTAACCTATTAAATTTCAACAACTACTGTGTTTGTCATGTTAAGAAATACAATTAGATAAGAAAATACAGAATCATAATATTTAATTTAAACATTAAAGATGTAATTTACATGAATTTACATATACTTATCTAAAAGTAATATCAATTATTTTATATTTTGTATATTATTTAAATATAATTTATATTATCATATTAAATATATATGTGTCAGTCTGTCTAAACATCCCTCCTGAGACAGATTGATTCATCAGCAGTGCTTGGCCTTGAGAGGAGGGGCTGAAGAAGACTCCAAGGACATCCCTGTGTACCCTTAGTGCTGCAGCAAGAAGTCAAGGGACAGGGCCAAGATGACCAAGTAGAAGCTGTGCAGTTTGGAGGCTCTTATAGAAAAAAAAAAAAACATAATAAGTGTGTGAATCCTTCACTAGCAACCAAGGTGTCCAGACTCTCACTAAAATTGACTAGAAGGCTGGCATGACCCATGGAGGGAAGGAGGAATAGTGTGTTAAGGTGGACAACTTGAGAGCCTCACAGGGAAGGGGAACCCTGTGAGAGCCTCACAGGGAAGGGCAGTAAGTGAGCATGCTACCCATACAGGGAAACTGCTTTTTCCATGGACCCGTGCAACCCATGGATCAGAAGATCCACCTAGCGAACCCATGCCACTGGGGCCTAGACTCCCAACTCCAGAATGCACATATTCTTACAGCCTTTCAGCTGGAATATGCTTAAGTCTATCTACTGAACTTCCATGGAGAGGAGCGACCAGCACCTACCTGCTACTGCTGTCTAAGCTGTTTGAGCTCCTTGCGAGAGGGGCAGCAGCCAGCACTAGGACTCACAACTGCCTAACATGCTAAGCTCCGTGGATGGGGGAAGGGTGGCACCCATTTCTATAGCTCGAGGCTGTGCTTTTCCTCTGCTGGAGCCAGGATAGCTGGATGGTCTCAAGATTTGTCCCCACAGTGCAACACACTGGCTGTGGCAGTCTGCAGGCAGAGTGCCTATTCAGGCCTAACCCTAACCCACCCTTTCTCAGTGGGCCAGGCTTCCCTGCAGGATCTCCATTAATGTCAGCTAGAGGCTCAAGGACAGTATTCTGATGTCCCAGGGCCTGAGACGCTAGTGGGAGGGGTGGCCGCAGTCTCTGTGGACCAGCAGACTTACCCTATTCTCCTGGTAGTTTTGAGGAGTCCGGGTGGCCCAGAGGAGTGGGTTTTCCTCAAGTAAAACATACCGTCTCCTCCAAGGGACAAGCGGGTTATGCTCCTCATGCCACCGAAATGGGTGAGAACCTCCAAGAGGAGTTGTCAGGCACCCTAAACAGGAATGATCCTACTGGCATCAGGTTGGTGCTCCTCAAGGTCAGAGGTGCCAGAAGAAGGAGTGGGCACTCGTCTTTGCTGCTCTCCAGCTGCCTTGAGTGACATTTCTAGGCACAAGAGCAAATAGGATGAATAGGGCCTAGAGTGAACCCCCAGCAAACTGCAGCAGCCCTGCAGAAGAGGGACCTGACTACTGAAAGAAAAACAAACAAGCAGAAAGTTACAACAGCATCATCAACAACACAAAGGCCCCCCAAAAAACCCATTCAAGGGTCAAGAGTCTCAAATACCACAACTAGACAAACTCATAAAGATGAGAAAAAAATCAATGAAAAAAATGCCGAAAACTGAAAAGGCCAGAGTGCCTCTTCTCTTCCAAGTGATGGCAACATCTCTCCATCAAGGCCGCGGAACTGGATGGAAGATCAGATGGACGAAGTGACAGAAGCAGGCTTCAGAAGATGGGCAATAAAAAACTATGATGAGATAAAAGAGCATGTTCTAACCCAATGAAAATAAGCTAAAAATCTTGATGAAAGGTGAGAGGAATGCTCACTAGAATAACTAGTTAAGACATGATCATAAACAACCTGACGGAGCTTAAAAACACAGCAGGAGAACTTCATGAACCATACACAAGTATCAACGGTGGAATCAACCAAGCTGAAGAAAGGATATCAGACTTTGAAGACTACCTTACTGAAATAACACATGCAGATAAGAATAGAGAAAAAAGAATAAAAAGAAATAACAAAGCCTCCAAGAAATGTGGGACTTCATAAGAAAACAGAACCTATGATTGATTGGAGTATCAGAAGGAGACAGGGAGAACGGAAACAAGCTAGAAAACACACTTAAGGATACTATGCAGGAGAACTTCCCCAACCTAGCAAGACAGGCCAACATGCAAATTCAGGAAACACAGAGAACACCATTAAGACACTCCATGAGAAGATCAATCCCAAGACCCATAATCATCAGATTCCCTAAGGTCAAAATGATGGAAAATCTGTTAAGGGCAGCCAGAGAGAAAGGTTAAGTCACCTAGGAACCCATCAGACTAACAGTGGACCTCTCAGCAGAAACTCTACAAGCCAGAAGAGATTGGGGGACAATATTCAACATTCTTAAATAAAATAATTTTCATCCCAGAGTTTCATATCCAGCCAAACTAAGCTTCATAAGTGAAGGAGAAATAAAACCCTTTTCAGACAAGCAAATGCTGAGGAGTTTTGTGACCACCAGGCCTGCCCTGCAAGAGCTTCTGAAAGAAGCATTAAATATAAATGGAAATCCAGCACCAGCCACTGCAAAAACACACCAAAATAAAAGGCCAATGACATTACAAGGAAACTGTATCAACTACAGTGCAAAATAACCAAATAGTGTCATGATGACAGGATCAAATATACACATACCAATACTAACCATATATGTAAATGGACTAAATTCCCAGTTAAAAGACACAGTCTGGCAAATTGGATATAAGGAGTCAAGAACCATCAGTGTGCTGTATTCAGAAGACCCATCGTACTTGCAAAGACACACACAAGCTCAAAATAAAGGCATGGAGGAAAACTTACCAAGCAAATGGAAAGCAAAAAAAAGCAGGGGTTGCAATCCTAATCTCTAACAAAATAGACTTTAAGCCAACAAAGATCCGAAAAGACAAATAAAGGAATTACAGCCTCTCAGCAGGAATATGGCCCTTCCTGGTGCAGCCAGAAGTTACTGTCTGTGAAGCAGAGAGTAAGCTCTCTCCAGACACCAAATGTACTGTGTCCTAATCTTGGACTTTCCAGCCTCCAACTGCGAGCAATCCAACAAGAGCTAACTATTCTAAATATATATGCACCCAATACAGGAGCACTCAGATTCATAAAACAAGTTCTTAGAGACTGACAGAGACTTAGATTCTCACACAATAATAGTAAGAGACTTTAATACTCCACTCTCAGTATTAGACAGATCAATGAGACAGAAAATTAACAAGGGTATTCAGGACTTGAACTCAGCTCTGAATCAAGTGGATCTAGTAGATGTCTACAAAACTCCTTACCCCAAATCAACGGAACAAACATTGTTCTCCGTTCAACACAGCACTTATTCTAAAATCGACCACATAATTGGTAGTAAAACACTCCTCAGCAAATGCAGAAGAACTCAAATCATAATAGATAGTCTCTCAGAACATAGTGCAATCAAATTAGAACTCAGGATTAAGAAATTCACTCAAAATCACACAATTTTATGGAAATTGAACAACCTGCTGCAGAATGACTCCTGGGTAAATAATGAAATTAAGGCAGAAATCAAGAAGTTTTTTTGAAACCAATGAAAACAAAGAAACAACATATCAGAATGCCTGGGACACAGCTAAATAAGTATTAAGAGAAAAATGCATAGCACTAAATGCCCACAACAGAAAGGTAGAAAGATCTCAAATCAATGCTTTAACATCAGAATTAGAAGTGGTAGACAGGCAAGAGAAAACTAATCCAAAAACTAACAAAGGACAGGAAATAACTAAGATCAGAGAAGAATTGAAGGAGATAGAGACACACACATATACAAATCCTTCAAAAAAATCAACAAGTCCAGGGGCTGCCCTTTTCTAAAAAATTAACAAAATAGATAGACCACTAGCTAGACTACTAAACACTAAGAGAGAAAATAAGCAAATAGACACAACAAAAAATGATAAAGAGGATACCATCACTGACCCCATAGAAATATGAACTATCATCAGAGAATACTATAAACACATCTACACAAATGAAGTAGAAAATCTAGAAGAAATCGATAAATTCCTGACGCATGCATGCTTCCAAGACTAAACCAGGAAGAAACTGAATCCCTGAATAGGCCAATAACAAACTCTGACATTGAGGCAGTAATTAATAGCCTACTAACCAAAAAAAAACCCCCAGGACCAGATGGATTCACAGCTGAATTTGATAAATACAAAGAGGGGCTGGTACCATTCCTTCTGAAACTATTCCAAACAATTGAAAAAGAGGGACTCTTTCCTAACTTGTTTTATAAAGCCAGCATCATCCTGATACCAAAACCATGAAGAGCACAAGACAAAAGAAAACTTTAGGCCAATATCCCCGATAAACATTAATGCAAAAATCCTCCATAAAATACTGGTAAAATGAATCCAGCAGCATATCAATAAACTAAACCACCACGATCAAGTTGGCTTCATCCCTGGGATGCAAGGCATATATTTTCAACATATGAAAATGAATAAACATAATTCATCACATAAACAGAACCAAAGACAGAAACTACATGATTATCTCAATACATGCAGAAAAGACCTTCAATAAAATTCAACAGCCCTTCATGTTAAAAAGTCTCAATAAACTAGATATTGATGGAACATACCTCAAAATAATAGCTATTTATGACAAATGCATAGCGAATATCATATTGAAAGGGCAAAAGCTGGAAGCATTCCCTTTGAAAAATGGTACAAAACAAGGATGCCCTCTCCTACCAATGTTATTCAACATTATATTGGAAGTTTTGGCCCGGGCAATCAAGCAAAAGAAAGAAAGTGTATTTAAATAGGAAGAAAGGAAGTCAAGTTGTCTCTGTTTGCAGATGACATGATTTTATATTTAGAAAAAAACCCATTATCTCAGCCCAAAACACCTTAAATTGACATGAAACTTCAGTAAAGTCTCAGGATACAACATCAGTGTTAAAAAATTTTTCCTTCACACCAACAATAGGCAAGCAGAAAGCCAAATCATGAATGAACTCCCATTCACGATTGCTACAAAGAGAATAAAACACCTAGGAATATAGCTAACAAGAGATGTGAAGGATCTCTTCAAGGAGAACTACAAATTACTGCTTAAGGAAATAAGAAAGGACACAAACAAATAGAAAAAAATGCATGCTTATGGATAGGAAGAATCAATATTGTGTAAATGGCCATTCTGCCCAAAATAATTTAAAATTCAGTGCTATTCTCATCAAACTACCTTTGACATTCTTCACAGAATTAGACAAAATGATTTTAAGTTTCATACAGAATCAAAGAAGACCAGGTACAGCCAAAACAATTCTAAGCAAAAAGAACAAAGCTGGGGGATCATATTACCTGACTTCAAACTATGCTCCAAGGCTACAGTAACCAAAGCAGCATTGTGCTGGTACCAAAACAGACATATAGACCAATGGAGTAAAACAGAGACATCAGAAATAACACCAAACATTAACAACCATCTGATCTTCTACAAACCTGACAAAAACAAGCAATAGGAAAAAAATCTCCTATTCAGTAAATGGTGCTGGCAAACTGGTTAGCCATATGCAGAAAACTGAAACTGGACCCCTTCCTTACACTTTATACAAAAATTAACTCAAGATGGATTAAAGACTTACAGGTAAAACCCAAAACATAAATACCCTAGCAGAAAACCCAGGCAATACCATTCAGGATATAGGCATGGGCAAAGACTTCATGACTAAAATGCCAAAAGGAATTGCAACAAAACCAAAATTGACAAATGGGATCTAATTAAAATAAAGAGCTTCTTCAGAGCAAAAGAAACTATCATCAGAATGAACATGCAACCAACATAATGGGAGAAAAATTTTGCAATTTACCCATCTGACAAAGATCTAATATTCAGAATTTACAAGGAACTTAAACTTATTTACAAGAAAAAAAAATCAAAACATAGGCAAAGGATATGAACAGACACTTTTTAAAAGAAGACATTTATGTGACCAATAAACATGAAAAGAAGGTCAACATCACTAATCATCAGAGAAATGCAAATCAAAACCACAATGAGATACCATCTCATGCCAGTTAGAATGGTGATTATTAAAAAGTCAGGAAACAGCCTGGATGCAGTGGCTCACGCCTGTAATCCCAGCACTTTGGAAGGCCAAGGTGAGTGGATCACCTGAGGTCAGGAGTTTGAGACCAGCCTGGCCAACTGGTGAGGTGGTGAAACCCCGTCTCTACTAAAGATACAAAAATTAGCTGGGCGTGGTGGCGGGTGCCTGTAATCCCAGCTACTGGGGAGGCTGAGGCAGGAGAATTGCTTGAACCCAGGAGGCAGAGGTTGCATTAAGCCAAGATTTCATCATTGTACTCTAGCCTGGGTGACAAGAACAAAATGCTGTCTCAAATAAATAAATATATAAGTCAGGAAATAATAGATGCTTGCAAGGCTGTGTAGAAAAAGAAATGCCTTTACACCATTGGTAGGAATGTAAATTAGTTCAACCATTGTGGAAGACAGTATGGTGATTCCTCAAGGATCTAGAACCAGAAACACCATTTGACCTAGAAATTCCATTACTTTGTATATACCCAAAGGAATATAAATCATTCTAGTACAAATACACATGCACACATATGCTTATTGTGCACTATTTACAATAGCAAAGACATGGAACCAACCCAAGTGTCCATCAGTGGTAGATGGGATAAAGAAAATGTGGTACATATATCATCATTGAATACCATGCAGCCATAAAAAGGAATGAGTTAATGTCCTTTACATGGATAAAGGTGGAAGCCATCATTCTCAGCAAAGTAACTCAGGAACAGAAAACCACACACTGCATGTTCTCCCTCATAAATGGGAGTTCAACATTGAGAACACATGAACACAGAGAGGAAAATAACACGCACCAGGGCCTGTTAGAGGGTAGGAGGTGAGGAGGGGAAACTTAGAGGATGGGTCAATAGGTGCAGCAAACCACCATGGCACATGTATACCTAGGTAACAAATCTGCACGTTCTGCACATGTATCCCATTTATTTTTTTAGAAGATGTAAATAAAAAAATAAATATATAATAAAAATTGAACCTGAAGTAACTGTTGAACTTAACATAAATGTTTCTTAATAAGTTACATTATTTTATAAATCATCCCTTTAAAGTTAATAAAATCTATCAAATAGTTAAAACACTAATTTTAATATTCTAATATATGCATTTGCTCTTACGTTAAACATAATAGTTAAATTCCTTTTTTATCTCCTGTTTTTTGTTAGTTACATTTTTAATATATGGTTATTATTTATAATGTATTAAGTATTTTTTTAATGCTTTATTCCCACAGTCATTTGATCTTAATTGTATATTTTTAATTTTGTTGCTCACCTAAGGTCTTTATATGATAATGTCTCCTTGAGTGAATATTTATGTTTACACTCCTCTTTTTATCCAGCAAGTTTTTTTTTCTTAAAGAACTACTTGGTGCTGTATTTTCTGTTATAAAATCATTGACAGTGACATTTTATTCTCTTGGTATTTGAAGTAAAACTTATCAGATTACACTTTATGCTTAAAATACTATTAGTTTAAGCATAAAGTACTGCTGTAGTAAGACCTAAACCAACTTACCTAATTTTCCTCCTATGTACATAATTTGTGTTTTCTGCTACATGGCTATTTGTACTGTAAACACAGCTTTGTTACAATAACTTTGGCAGGGTGTGAGCAGAATAGGTCTTAAGTAACAAATAAATAAATACTGCACTGCAGACTTTTCTCTATTAACTCAGCCTCTCCTGCTGTACTACAAATGGAATTGGTTTGATGGTCTTCTTTTTCAAAGTGTGGTTTTTGAATAAGCCATGTCAACATCACCTGGGAACTTGTTAGAAATGCAGCATTTTAATGTCAGGTCCAATCACAGACTTACTGAATCAGAAGCTACATTCTAACAGGATTCCCAGTTGATACTTATATACATTAAAGTTTGAGAAGATTTAAGCTAAATTCAATCTTACTTGAGTCCTTCACTGTCTCAAGAAATCCAGGTGCCAGACAAGGGAAAACCTTATGAGGTATTTCGAAGGATAGCAATGATAGGCCTGCTATATTAATTTTATAATGCACATAGCCCAAACCTAAGAACTTGAAAAATCAATGACTTAATTACTGAATTTTATCCATAAAGGCATGCATATATTAATGGGTTTCTACTCTAAGGCAATTTTATTACTTGATAAAATTTGAGCTTTAAACATGTTAAATGTTACTATCTTAATTTACTCCATTCAACATTTTACTCTTTAGATCAGTGAATAAGTGTAGCAATAAAGGGAAATTTAAAATGATAGCTATTCAAAAGTGCATTTACTTTTTGATAGGATTTTGATGTTATTATATGTATATATAATGGAAATTTTTCGTATTAGTTCTGGAATTCAAAGTTTCCAAACAAAATCAGAAATCTCTATGGGGTTCTGACTCAGATTAATTTTGATAAATATTTGTCTTTCCTACCTGTCTTCCCAAAACTTTTCCCTTATATGTGGAAACACATATTTCCGATAGATGAGATAGTTTATGTTGATCTATTTTTATGTTGATCTAGGAGATAGTTTATGTTGATCTTTTTTGGATATTTTTTTTCTCTATGGCTAGTAAAAATGTTATTTATGATATATATTCAACTTCAGGCCTTATAGAAAAAAATGCCAAACAGGCAGCAATTGTATCAATGACTAATCTAATTATTTTTATTAATAGAATAGAAAGAAATAAAAGAGTTAACTATAAACAAATCACAGTTTGGAACTCTAAATACATTCCTGTCATGATTTCTACTTTTTCAGAAAGGTCGAAGATACAGGGAGCAATTTAAACAATATATAAAGTAATTTAATGAGAAGGAAATGCCTTCATTATGTTCTTTTTAATATGTAAGGAAGTTTAGCTAATAGAGGTGAATTTAAATGGTGCAAATTTAATCTTGTTTAGAAATTTCTTCTAATAATTTAAAATATTTATATGGTAAATAAGTTATGTGATCTAATATGCAAGAAATGAGCGTGATAGCTTGGAATTTTTCACCTTATGGAAATGAAAATATTCAATAAAAAGATACTGCTTAAAAATAATTGATAGAAACATACTCAAGTATATATAAATTTGTGTTGTGTGGTAAAAAAGCACTTTAGTACATGCATTTTTCAGCTAATAAGCATGTAATATTGTATCAGACACATTTTGACTATTAATCCTTCAGAAAAATATTTTACAAATAAAAATCTATCAGATATCTATATTCTATGAAAACTGAAAAATTACCATAATAAATTTATTAAAATATACATTTTTATCAGAATGAAGCTCATTGTAAGGAATATTCATCACCAACTAGATATTATGTAGGTAAGTTCTATTTTTAAATAAAATTAAGCATGAGATTAAATTCCTGTACATATTTTTATTCTAAGAGCACCAAAATAGAAATAAACAATATAAAATGTTCAGTTGAGTTTAAGGGTGTGTCGATTTTGTGCTGGAGTCTGTGGGGTTCTGAATTTATCAGAACACATCTTTAAGTGTTTACTTTTCCACAATGACATGTTTAAAGTAATCAAACTAATTCGAGAAGTTCTGATTCAATTCTCCTTCCAAATCTCATCAACCACCTCAGTTAAGAAATGTTTTCATTTTCCTTCTCCAAAATATGTTTATATTAAAGCCATAGAATTCCTAGACGTCTTCACATGCATTTCCTAGACCAGATAGTTATTACTTACCTTTAATTTAAAAAATGGGCCAGGTGCGGTGGTTCACACGTGTAATCTCAGCACTTTGGGAGGCCGAGGCAGGTGGATCACGAGGTCAAGAGATCGAGACCATCCTGGTCAACATGGTGAAACCCCGTCTCTACTAAAAATACAAAAAAATAGCTGGGCATGGTGGTGCGTGCCTGTAATCCCAGCTACTCAGGAGGCTGAGGCAGGAGAATTGCCTGAACCCAGGAGGCAGAGGTTGAGGTGAGCCGAGATTGTGCCATTGCACTCCAGCCTGGGTAACAAGAGCGAAACTCCATCTCAAAAAAAAAAAAAAAAAAAAATTAGCTGGGCGTGGTGGCATGTGCCTGTAATCCCAGCTACTCCAGAGGCTGAGGCAGGAGAATGGCTTGAACCAGGGAGTTGCAGGTTGCATTAAGCTGATGTGTGCCATTGCACTCCAGCCTGGCAATAGAGTGAGACTCTGTCTTAAAAAAAAAAAAAAAAAAAAGACACATTTAAGTATTCTGTATTATCAGAGCATTACTTCCTGGGGAGAAACATAATTGCTCTTTTTAAAGTGGTAACTAACAACAGAAAGCATGGCATATGTCAGTGAGTCAATAATAATCATTAAGCTTTGGACAAATAAAACAATATGAAACACAAGCCTATTAAAATAATATGTAAGATATTGAGTGATTTGGAATTCAATCAAATAGCATTTCTTTAGATAGAGGTGAAGTATTTGAATAACTAGAATTAGGTGGATACTAAGGCAGCCTCATAGAATAAGTATGTGCCTTTTAAGCAACTTCTCAAGGTAATTTATTTTTTGAGAAAGTTTTACATTGTAGAAATATAAAAATATCTATAATCTTTCAAATCAGAAACTGCTCACTTATTGAAAGTAAATCAACCTCAAGTATTTTTTCTCTGTCATTAATTACTTTGGGGATGGCTGAAGGCCATTAGTATAGTCACATTTAAACCCATAGTAAGCTTCCTAATTACCGCTGCTTTCTCAATTGTTGCACTTTTAAAACATATTGTAGACACTTCACTTTTACAATGCTGTCATAAAACAATGTACCCACATTGAAAATGAAGTAATGAGAGAGTAGATTTATTATGTTTCAGTTAAGCTCGAAATTTTTTTGTAAAGTTTCTTGAACCTATCACATAATTTCTAAATTGCTTTATACATAATTCTAGCAAATATGCCAGGGGACTATCTTGTATTTTAAGTTAAAATAATGCTAATGACAGGTTGAATGTTCAGTGAGAGATTTCCAGTGGCCATAAGCATTGGATTTCCACTATAATTTATTCAGACAATTGAGCAGTTGGAATCAGATATTTGAATTAATGCTAAGGCTATCATATGGTTCCAAATAACATGACAGGCTATGATTTGACTCAAAAAATTGTTGGCAATTATGACTGACAAGCAAATTAGTATAAAGCCAGAAATGGAAATATCTAATACACAAGAACTATTACTAATGAATATAATTGTGTAGTTTTCAGGATACCAGTGACCCACAGACTAGAAGAACAGACTGAGGAGCTTGGTGAGTACCCAAGTTTATCACAAAAGCTGTCATTTTGTTATTGCATCTGGAGGCACAAGCCAATTTTTTCAATGGCTATATCTCTCGGTAATATGAAATGTTGTATAATAAAAATAATAAATTGCTCTGTTGTCTTTGTATCACTGAGTCACTTAGCAAGAAATAAAACCAGAGAAGCCTAAGTAAAGAATAGAAGCCATGTTGTTCCAAAGGTCAGCGCAGTCTCCTTCATTCTCTTTTAAAATTGTTCATATAAAAATAAATTTGATTTGTATTATAGTCATAAACTTTCTTTAAAGAAGAGATTAAAGCTACGCAGAAGCTGCTTGTTTGAGCATATTCAATGCCTTTTAAAATATTCAGATATTTTATTTCTTGATTAAATTCACATTTTCCATCATTACCTATGGTGTTTTCTGCTTCTGAAGATGACTTTGAAAAGACCATTAAACTAAAAAGAAATCATTGCGGCATTTTTTTGTTACTTCCTTAATAACATTCTTTAGAACTATTAACCATTTATGGAAATAATTTTGAAACTTAAGTATCATGAACTAAATTATATGAATACATGGCATGCGCACATTATATATTTGGCTTAGAAAAGATTAAATATTCATTTTCATTTGATTATTGGTAATACAAATGAGTATAATAAACAATAAATATAATGTCCTTGTGACTCTTATGATAGTTCTAAAATAATTTATGTTGTTCAATTTCTACCTTCATTAGATTGTCAGTTTACAAGGGCAAAGCAGTGTGCCTTTGTTCACAATATATGCATCACATGACATTGTGTGTCAACCTGTTGTTAATGTACCCTCAATTAAATGTATTAAATTACTGAATAAAAAAGTAATTTCTATGTGTTGAAGGCACATTATAGGTAAACAGATCACTGAGTTCTACCTCTTGGTTTTCAGACCATGCATTTCATTATGTGGACACAGCATTATAATGTGGTTGTTAATTGAAATGGGCAGAAATTATACAGGGTTGAATAATTGCTGAGAATCCACAAAGTATATTCATACAGGCTTTAATATTGGAAGAGAAATAAACACAGCATGAGAAAAAAAGTACAGGGAAACAGAGAAAGGTCAAAAAATGTCCAGATAGGGCAACCTGGATTATTTGCACAGAATGTACTTCATCTTCAGAATGTGAACCAAGCAAGTTACATTGCTCTCAGGTAAGCTAAGGTATAAGTTTACTGAGGGCTTTTATACTCCTTGTTCTGTGTAATATGTTCAAACTGGTACAAACCACCATTCAGTGCATTTTCAATAAACAATGTAAACAAGTTAGTACAGGGTGATGTAGTTGTCCGTTCTTATGCTGCTAACAAAGACATACCTAAGACTGGGTAATTTTTTAAAAAGTGAGTATTAATGGACTCACAGTTCCACATGGCTGGAGAGACCTCACAATCATGGTGGAAGACAAAGGAAGAGCCAAGGGTTGTACTACAGGGCAGCAGGTAAGAGAGCTTTTGCAGGGGAACTCCCATTTATAAAACCATCAGATCTCTGGAGACTTATTCACTACTAGGAGAACACTATGGGGGAACCTGCCCACCCCAGATTCAATTATCTCCACCTGGCCCCACCCCATGTGTAATAATCCCCATGTGGGGATTATTAAGTCAAATAGCAATCCCCATGTGGGATTATTATAATTCAAAGTGAGATTTGGGTGGGATCATAGCCAAACCATATCATGTGAATTCAGGGGGCTTTCAGATTTAAAACAGATCATTATAAATCACCAGTCATTATATTTTATTCTTTTTTGGGCTATCAGTCCTTTGGCTCTAGAAAACCCTAGAAATAAGCATTTATCTACCACATATAGGCTTTCTTATGGCAGGTGCATACAACATCTGAAGAATAGCGTCCTGTGATGCATGGTGTCATCTGCAAGTTGACACCTCATGAGAACCTTCTGAAGTCTGTTCCATTGCACTAATTGGCAGCTTCTGGATTGTATGCTATTTAATCAGATCATTTGATTCCCTGGTCACAGCCAAACTTTGGAGCTCATTTGCTATAAAATGAATGTTTGCACCCTTGGCCCAAGATGATTTTATGTTGTACTCCAGTTCAATTAATCAAATACTCTGTAAATTCTTAAATAGTGCATCTACTTCACATCCTTGAAATTATTCTCAGATAAATTTGACTTCTGGTTTTGCTTCTTTTCAAAACGTATAGTCACATATTTAGATAATCTTTTAATTTGTCCTTTTAATCTTATTCATAATATATAGCTCTTATTTAACTCCTAGAGAAAAACTTTATTTCCCTTATTTGTAAGATTTATAAGATCTGAATAAAAGGTTCCTTATTGAGAGACTTTTTAGATTCATTTAGCAAGAAAAGTTTCTTGTGTCAATATATGATCTACCTTGTCTAACAAATCATTTAAATGTATTTGTTAGTTCCTTAAGCATTGGGAAGTAAGATTTGTAAGTTTTTACTTAATTCGATTTACATTAAACATGGTCTTTGCTGGGACTATCTATCTAAACTCTATCATATATCTCTCCACCTCACTCCTGCAGCTCTGCTCACACGGAACCACCAAGCTTATATTTTATTCTATGGTCTTACACTTGCTGTTGTCTCTAGCTGGAACATTCTCCCTCCATGTGTTATCTAACTTGATGGGTCATTTAATCAGGCCTCTACTGACCTTATTAGAGAGAGCCTTCCTAAAATCCCTGTCTAAAATAATAAGATATTGCTGTCATTCCTCAGCCCCATATTCTGCTTATCTTTTTTTTTTAATTTTTTTACTTTTTTGTTTGGGTAGGGTTCCATGACCAACTTCATTCCGTGATTTGCTAAAAGGGTTCCAATTGCAAGTAGTTATTCACAGGATTATAGTTATTACATTAAAGATTACAGAGAAGGATCAACAAGGGAAAATTACTCGGTTGGAGTCAGATTAGATGCAGGATTCCAAAGTGCTTTCCCATCAGGGGTTGCAAAAGACATACTAATTCTTGCAGCAGTGAACTGTAACAACACATATAAAGTGCTTCTGCCCAGGTAACGCAACTTTAGTGCAGAGTTCGTATTTTATATAGAAGGTTGTTGCTCTCATAGAAGATGGGATCTTAACTTTTTTTTCCAAGATGGAGTCTTGCTCTGTTGCCCAGGCTGGAGTGCAGTGGCACAATCTCAGCTCACTACAACCTCCGCCTCCTGGGTTCAAGCGATTCTCCTGCCTCAGCTCCCGAGTAGCAGGGATTACAGGCACGCACCACCACACCTGGCTAAGTTTTTATAATTTTAGTAGAGACAAAGTTTCACTATGTTGGCTAGGCTGATCTCGAACTCCTGACCTCATGATCCACCTGCCTCGACCTCCCAAAATACTGGGATTACAAGTCTTAGCCACTGTGCCCAGCCGGGATCATAATTTCAAAATACACAATCCTGAACATCATAATCCCAAATGCCGAAATTCTGAAAAATCAAAATCTTGCTTCCCTGATCTCTAAAATTCTGAAAATCACAATCTTGAAACATTAAAATCATAGAAGCCAAATTCTAGAGAAAGAATTAGTACACTTTTTGTTGTATGCAGGATACTTGCATCATTTTAGTTGCATCCTGCTAGGTGGAACTATTTTATTATTGTCTTTATTTGCACTTGGAAGAAAATTCAGATGAGTGGATTGGACACACAGTATGGCAACAATGAAAACTTCAGTTTAAAAATGCTTCATTTGTCTGCATGACATTTCTTCTAGCTGATGAAATTCTAGGAGCTTTTAATGAAATAAAGCCACATTTGCCTGAAGAAGTCAGGGAAGTTATTGACTGGTTTGAAAATAATTATGTGCATGGTTAAGATAAGAAGATACTTACACAATGTTACTGCTATTCAATCACTAGTATTGTTTCTGCCAGATTTGTGTCTGTATATGAATGCTTGTGGAAGGGATTTCTGCATATCCAAAACAACATAGAAGCATGACACAGAAGATGAGAAAATTTAATAGGCAATGTTCATGTCAGTGTATATTGAATCATAGAGAATTTCATAAAGAGCAGCAGCATGTAGAACATAAATGTGAATGTGTGTTTCCTAGAAAAGCCAGCCCTCTGGTCCCCCTAAAACAAAGCACTTATTTATTACAATGCAAGACTTCAAAATATAGTTATTAATCATGAAATGTTGGCCAGCTCTTATAGACTACCTCCATGCAATTGCCCATGACCTATTTCTGCAATATACTTTTACATGTCAATTTACTTTTATAGATTTTTTTTTGGTTTTGTGCTTTTTTGTTTGTTTTGTTTTTCACTAAAGTGTCAGCATTAATTTTTAAATTTGCTATGCAATGTATTTCATCTTCACATCATTTCCAAAACTGGAGGAATAAATTATGTAAAGACTTTTACAGAATTCTAGTCCAGTTTATGCATTTTCTTGCAATTTTGATTTCACTAAAGTATATTATCACAACATTAACTTTGTGTGTAGGCATTGAGCATATATATGTTGAAACTTCCTCAGTAAATGATGTTCTCTTTGTGCATTGGTGCGTAAGATAAAATTTCTTGAGATCTCAGCTCTTTGAGCAACTGCAGTAGTGATCCATCATGTGTTTGATCTATCTTGTTAAAGACTTAGTTTGTTCGACATATTTTAGATGACCACAGTTATAAATCTTGTGCACACAATTACCAACCACAGTGATATGCATTTATACATTTTCCCCTTTCATTTATTTCTTTACTAATACATGACTGTTGTTAGTATACCTATTGCAACTATTGTTAGTATACCTAATGTTTATGCTTGCAAAAGTATGTATACTATTATTGCCTATTTTATGGTGTAAAGTAACAAAGTATAGTGTTTCTATGAATTTCTCAGATAAATACTCTTTGAAAGGGCAAATAAATATCTTTAAATGTTTAAAATAATTTTCCAGGTTTATATCTTTTGAACTAGGAATTTTGATCTTTTGGGATTTTGACATTTGGGATTATGGCACTGAGGGGTGTGTCTTTAAGGATTATGGGCAAAATCGCTCAGACAGGCACATATTGTCCGTATGAAAGTCATCATTACTGACACTCCAGACCTACAAGGAAAGCAGGTATCCACAATATATCACATTTCAACACATTAGCTAGACAAGTTAGTACAGTATGCTTAAGTGCCACAAACATATAAAATAATCTTCTCAGTTAGTAACAAAGGGGATTTTTCAAAAGTAAAATTTTCAGGGCCAGCTACACAAGCAAGCCCTTCCAAAGATAAGAAAGAGGTGAGCCACATCAGGTTAGTTGAATTGACTGTTTCCTCCACACCTTATTACCATTTGACCTATTGCATCTGTATTAGTTTCATTCTCCTTTCCACTAGGAGCCTGTGGGACTAAGCATATCTCATACGATTAGTTTAGTGACTAGTGTAGAGTAGTCATTTCTCAACATTTGTTAAATGTGAAAAGGAATGACCACTCATTGGCTATATCTGGTAGGGCTAGAATACCTAACAGTGAAAGACAGAAAAGGGAAAAAGGGCTGCAAAAGAAGGGTGTGTTGGTACTGATGTTTTATAGGTATTAAAAATAGGGTATGAATAGTGGTTTCTCATTCTGTTCCAAAAAATGAATAAAAATATTATGCCAGAAAGTAACTTTAAAAAGGGTGGATAACAATAATGAAATGTTAGATTATGTAAGGTGATTATGAGAAAAAAGAAAGCAACTGTTCACCATAGTTTTTTTTTTTTTTTTTTTTTTGTTTGGTTTGGTTTGGTTTGGTTTGGTTTGGTTTGGTTTGGTTTTTGTTTTTAGACAGTCTCCCTCTGTCACTCAGGCTGGAGAGCAATGGCGCTATCTCTGCTCATGGCAACCTCTGCCTCCTGGGTTCAAGTGATTCTCCTGCCTCAGCCTCCTAAGTAGCTGAGATTACAGGCGTACACCACACACCTGGCTAATTTTTTGCATCTTTAGTAGGAATCGGGTTTTGCCACATTGCCCAGACTGGTCTTGAACTCTTGAGCTGAGGCAGTCCACCCACCTAGGCCTCCCAAAGTGCCAGGATTACAGGTGTGAGCCACCGCACCCAGCCTTACAATAATTTTTGAAAAAGAAAAATAGGCTTTAATTGTAAGCTAAATTCATATATGAGGTAAGAAAGACAGGTATGTCAGGCAGATAAAGCACTTACTGAGAAAGGTTTTGAAATCTTCACAGAAGCCATCACAAAAAGAAAACATCACATTTTATCCTAGTTACTTAGCTCTGATTTTACAAGCAGACTAACAGAGACTCTTCAAGGCCTCTCTAGATCAAGGCCTTTTACCAAAACATTTTCATCCTTTTCTCCAACAGTAAGCTGCCCATATGATAACCATTATTTAAAGATGTATGAGGCACTACAAAGCATAAAAATGCTTATTTTCTCATAGTTTGAGATAATAAATGATCACATTTTTTTCCATAAATGTTTCTTTGCTGTTCCAACCTCCCAACATTAATTTTACTTTTCTGAAGTGAAATTATGATGTATTTGTTGGATGTTAAGTTTAAGGATGTGATCAGTAGTAAAGGGAAAAAACTAAATGATGTAAAATAAAGACAGAATACATAAGAACTACGTGCATATTCAGAAAATTAATATAATTCAAAAAGTAAAAATGTTAAAGCCCCAGTGATCAAATGTTATAAATAGTCTTCATATTTATTATAGTTGAAAAATATGACACGCAGTATCACATGAACAATTCACACGGGCTCAATGAACATTTAATGAAATTACTATCTATATTTAATCTACAGAAATTATTTCAATGAAATTTTATCAAGAGTTATTTGAAATAACCCATGCTTAAGTCAAATAACAAAAAGCAGCTTTTAAAACAGCTGAAGAGGATAGATTTTGTTATCTGTCTATACAGATTCTTCCAAGTTCTTAAAAACAAACAAAAACTCCACAAACCTTTGACAAAAGCATGCATTAGAAAAGAATAAATGAACTTTCAGCCTTTCCTTGAATACAATTGATGATCAATGGTGAGAAATAATTCAAATAAAATACCTTGGTAAGAAAGCAAAGAATATAAGTCTCCTGTAGCCCTCAAACATTTACTCCTCTCTATTCTTTATCCATTATACCTCCTATTTTACTCCCTTTGGTCACAGACACAATTTAAACTCTTTTCCTTAAAAAGCAGTTCGATTCCAGGAATATACAAATAATTAATATAGATTTATTAAATTAACAAAATGGAAGCTTCTCTTCATACTGTCCAGAGTTATACACTTCATAATGACAGCGGGGATTAGAGTCAGTGGTGGTTCAGGCTGTCTCTTAAATATTATTAGTCTGATTGAAAATGTTGATTTGAAAACACACAGAAAAGTTTAATATATATTTTATCCTACGCTGATCATGAAACCCTGTGTGACAGGAGGACAAAGCCTGGTCAGTTTGGGGCTAAAATGTGGTCAAGAAAAATAATTAGACTTATTAAACAAAACCATTTTATGTTATGTCCTTGCTTCTGGACAGAAGTCATTTGTTCCAGGAAATAAGTTGTTTTAACAGATGACATGGAAAAGCCAAAATTGTTTGTGATCATTAAAAGTAATTATCAGGCTTCTCATGAGAATAAAGCTTTGCCTCTTGGCCTAATTCTAATGATAATAATTAAATTCTTTATACCAAAAATCCCTCTCTGATTCAGCTTGGGGAAGTTATTTATTTTCTTTCTGTTTTGCTGTTCTAGGCTCTGAAACTCACTCTGTCATTCAACCTAGAGATAATTGCATTTCATTGGTGGGCAAAGTATTATTCTTTGTATATTACTAGTAAAATAGTTTTATGTGATAATTTTATCATAAGTTTGCCTCATTAATATGGATATTTGATTCTATTTTCTGGGATAATCTAATTGAAAACATCATATAGTTACTGCATATTGAGAAAATAAAAATCAGTTGAAGTAGCAACAATGGTAAATATTTTGTAACTGTCATATATATTTGATATAACTAAAAAACTTATGTGAGGAACCATATAAATTGTTTTGTGGCAAATCATCTCCCTAAGATTTTTAATATATGAATCTAATTTATGACATTATTTTTTCCATAGCACTGTTTAATCTCAGATTCTCATCTGTCAAATATCACTGGTATAGCGTCCAGTTAACAGTTTGCATCCATGTTTTCTACCTTTATTCAAATTACGATTGATTTTAAAGGAGAAACAAGTTTCTTCTTCCAGCAGTCCTCTATCTTAATTCTATTTAAATCAGCAACTATCATTCTCAGCAAAGTTAAGGCAAATGAGCAGGGAAAATAGTCTGGAAAGGCAGTTTCTTTATAGCTGCATAAAGAAGTTTCTATATTTTAGTGACTTATCTGCCATTCAGTCTCCTATTTCTATATATCAATATTGAGTTATGATACTTTCCTGCCTAAAATCTTTTGGGAACGCAGCTATCTTTTTAAACATTCAAGTAGTGCTCAATTAAATGACCAGGTGTTTCTCATTAGGATTATTGGCAGGTGTGTGTTGAAGCTTTAGTGAGAAGAGTTGTGACTGGGAAGGCCAGCTACCCAAACAACAGAGTAAGTTCTCCCGTGTTCCCCACTTTTACTTAAACCCAAGAGGTGCAATGGATGGGCTACTGACATCCCTGCCTCCTGCTGGAAGGAAATGCTGAATATCCAGGTACAAACTATGAAAAGTTGGCATAAAGTTTTGGTTACTTATATAAATGTAATTAAACAGAAGCTTTAAACTTGCTCTTCCCAAGAGTATTACCCCTGTGCTATGTGAGTGTGATAAAGTCACTGTGGCATGAAATTGCACTACGTTCTTAATTCCACCAATGTATGTATTGTCTAGTTTCAATTCCATTTTTGCTTTGAATTTCAGTTCCATCTAAATCATAGGTTAAAGGGAACATTCAAAGCAGTTTTATTATATTTCTAAGTTTCCAACAAGGTTAATGAAGCTCAACACTTCAGTTGAATCTAAAAATGAAGGAAAAAGGATGATTATTGTAGCTTCATTTTCAAATTGCTGCATAGAACCAGACAAAATCATTATAATATTGATGTCCTATGAATACACACTTAGTAATTATGTGAAATTCCTTCTTTTTAAGAAAATCATTGTATTTTTTATTTGGTGGCTTTCAGGGGCAAAGCAGTCCAAAATGTAAAATGTCTTGCAGAATAAGATACATGTTTTTTAAAAATTTATTCAGATTAGCAAATAATTGTCCTCTGCTACTTTTATTCAAGTAAAATTTCTAATAGGGTCTCTGGGGATATCTACTTTTCCTACATTTGAGGTAAAAATGAATTCGTACTTAATGTAACTGATTTTTTAAAAGAAATAGAAAGTTTATGTAAAAATAGCTAGTATTTTACCATATGAGTTGGAAATAAGTGAGTGGCTTTTACAAGCTTCACTAACTCTTTATGGAAAACTTTATAAACAGTAGGATTTAGAAGCGTATTCATTTAAATTATTGATCACATTCAAAACTCTTATGTTGGATTTATGCAGTGTAAATCTTAGGAGCAAGGAAATTGCAAAGGGGATACACCCTTTCACATGCACGTTATCAGCTGAGTGAGGGTTCTTAATATTACTTTGTCAGCAATATATAAACAGATGCTTTCTCTCAATCATGAGTTCTGTTGTTGCTCATCTAGAGATTAATAAGACACTAGAACTTACATGTAATTCTTTGACAACTATTACAAATGAGCTATAATTTGAAACCACAATGATAAACTTTTTTCATAAGTTCTACCCAAGATGATGCCAAAATGAACACATACACCATTTCATTCTAATGAATATGAGATAGCAGAATGAGAAAGGAATCCAAAGGGCCAACTATATAACTGTTGCCTGCTTTTTAAAAAGTGTACTTAGTTTTTGAGTAATTTTGAATGCTCTCTAGGTTTTTAACTTTGGTGATTTATCAGATAAAACATTGGTGGACCAGTTTTGTGCATGTAACTTGGTAGAAACATTCTTCTTTTGGCTAAAACATATTACCATATTATGTTTCTAGAATTGAGTTTAATATGTTTGAAACTATATATAAATTATACAATATAGTGTTTGGAATTAGCTTCTAAATACTACAGGATAAAGGAAGTGAATGGTGTGTGGCTAGGTCACAGCTAGCTGTAGATTGATGTCTGTAGGGCACAAGGAAGCTCTTCACACTGTTCTGTTCACTTTCATGTCTGTTCGAAATTCTCCATCATAAACACTTTTAAAACCAATCTTCCTTAGTGGTTGCAAACATGGTCTTTAGACTGGATTCAGCCAGCCAACATGTGATCCAAACAGTGCTTGAAAACTGGGAAAGTTAAGATAATAATTGAAGCTTCCAGATTTTCTTGGAAAATAGGAAGATGTGGCAATATTGAGATAGGATTCCTTTATAATAAACACTTGGTTAGTGCAGAGTAGCAGGTGCTTCCTGTAAGACACACCATGTATTTGTTGAAGCCTGTGAGCGCCCTAATGTGTTATGTCTTGCTGACTTCATTTATTTGCCTCCCCCGCTGCCCCCGGTTTTTGTAACCATTTGAAATATTTAAGTTAGGGAAAGATTTTTCACATTTTTATTGAAAAATGCTGCTACTAAGAACCACATATATATTTACTATAAAGAATATGGGTTCAATGTTACCATCTTCTGATTTTTAAAGAAAATCTAGAAATTCAGATTATATGAAATTTCCCAGTTTACAAATACTATCTGGGTCAAAATAGACCAATTCATCACAAAATAGACCAATAAATCAGAATATTTTCTAGCATTCCTATAGGTGTTTCTAAACCAATGTGATTGTATCATCTCTCATAAAAGGATTGAAAGATAAATGCTATAGGATTATCAAAAAAAATTTTAGTTCTGAAATACTATAGAGAACCATCTTCCTCCTTACCATTTAAGATTTATATTTATGTCATGTGAGCTTTTATATCAGTTATTTACCCATTTACTCATTCAGGATTTGTGATAATTGAAGTGTTTTATTCCTAAGAGAAAATGTTAAATTTGCAATGCTCCAGTCAAAATCTAATCAGCTACTCTGATTACAGGAATATAATCTCATATATATACATGTAACATGCACACACCTTATTGCATATTAAAGTATATCTTCCATTTTAAGAAACTGTAAATCATATACAAGTTAATGGAGAAGAAATAAATATATCAGTGTTGTAGTGAACAGAAGTAAAAGAAGGAAAATGAATTATGATGTCATTGTATATCATTCATGTTTAAAAGAACTTTTTGTAACATGAATATTCAATTTACAAAGCCTTGCTATAAATCCACCATAAGCAGTGAGAGATTTATCTTCGTGGCCTGTATGCTGTCATAACTCATTTCTTTATGGGTGGAGGAAAACCATAGAGTAAATTGCTAAACTCACCAGAAATGTGTATTTTACTGTGTAGGAAAAGACCAATTGATTGAAAACTGATAAACCTTCTAATATTCAATTCTTCCACATAGAAAAACTTCAATGAACCTTTACTAAGATAATCAGATACAGTTACAAGAGATAAAATGATGTTATGTCGGGTTAATGATTTGTTATAGCTCAGAGCAAAAGATTCTTTTGGAGGGGTCAACATAAACATAATGTTTTCTAAAATTCAGTGGTGAAGGTTTTCATCCTATTTTGTATGAGGGCCTTTTACCACTGAGAAGGTCCATATTATGCAGGGAATTTTAATGCAAATACCAGTTCTCATGCATGTAAGTCACATTTGGTTTGAGTCTAATAACAGTGTATTTTAAGTATTTTCCTCTGACTTTTAGGGTTCAGGGAAACCCATTAATAATATCTTGATTAAGAGAAAAGTGAAAGAGCTGAAGGTCAGGTTTCTTTGTATTCATTCAAAGAAATGAATAAAATGCCAACCATGAAAACTTCCCCTCCCATTCTACATAGTATAAATGGCATTTATAGAGAGATATGTAACCCTTCATGAATGACATCTGTATTTCTGAACAGATTATTTAAAATAAAAATTTCATAATAGCTAGTCTTTTTTCTAGATCACTAAGGAAAATATTAAAAACAGAATGAGACTGAAATATAAATGATGGTCTTATGTTTACTTGGAATTAGGTCTCTTATATACGTGTGCCATGAATACCTTTGTCTCTGCTGAAATACATGGATTGGAAAGAGACAACTGGAAATGTACCTTCCATTGTTTAATAAAATATGAATTATGGAATTTTAATATAGCCAAGATTATGGTCACTTGCTCTTTTGTAAGCTCAACATTTCCTTAGCAAGAGGTATACAGATCCGTTACATGTATTTCATAAGAGCATCTGGAAAACAATTAACCATTCATTATGATGTAGTTTTGTCTTACTTTGGCCGTCCTTTTCCAAAATTCTCCTGGAGTCCATGAAGAATAGAATTTTGAGAAAAAAATTCAGCTTGAACCTCTGACTTAGACAATCCTTGGCTCGTGCCAACTCACACTTTGCAGGCAAGATTTTTATCCTCAGAATCATCAAGTAACATGCTGCTACTTGCATTTTGTTAACAGTTTTTTATGCGTTTTATCAGTAGAGAGAGAGGCATAGTGTTTCCAGGCCTGGGCCAATGGCAGGTACTTAAAGCTTTCTCAGTGGGTATCTGTGGCATGAGATGCATTCATGGTTGCCAACTTAACTAGAAACATAGCAAGTTTAATTTTCCTGGCTTTTTCTCCTCCATCTCAGAAAGAGCAGCAGAAAACTACAGTGGGCTGAAGTTACAGTTTATTGTCCTCATACTTATTCTGTTACTTTATTTTATTTATAATTTTATTCAAAATAGTAGTTATGTTATTGTTTGATCCCATCTCTCAAGAGAGATATTTTGAATGCAGAACTGATAATACCATTGACCATAGTTACTTTGCTGGACACTCACAAGCACTGGACTTCAGCTGCCACTTATCACAGTTAAAATGGACCATGAAGTTCATTGTGCCACTGAGTTTCTGCGGACAGAGTAGGTTTGGCTATGGTTATCTGGATCACCACATATTCCCTCAGTCTTAAAATATTTCATCTACTATTATGTTTCATTAATCAGAATATCCTTTGATGACCGTAAAAACCTTTTTGTCCACATTTGTCCCTTCAACTTCCCACTTTACTGGCCCATGCATTAGCTCTTTACAGCTTTCTAACCCCTGTGCCTAAGAACCCAAAATATCCACTTCTGATAACAAATTCTTCCCTGCCCATGCTCTTCACATTTCTTATAATTAAGAAATTCTTTCAAATTAAAGTGTGAGGTCCATCCTTGCCATATATCCTCACATTCTTAGAATCAGCCCCACAGATGTGTGAAAAAATGAGAGTTTAGGGTATGTTCTTAATTCAAATTTTTTTTAAAAAAGCAAAGGTATTTCTTGGTAGTAGGTACTGGACCAGATTGTAAGGAAAATGCCTAGAAACAACTTGTCTACAGAAAAGTTACAAAATATAATTTTTTTTTTCTTTTTATACTTCTTGACCATTTAACATTGCTCCCTTTTTCCAGACATTTCTGTTTGTGTATTTTGTTGGGTAAGGTCACCATCATTAAGACAGAATGACTATTATTACTTCATGCTTCCCTGTGAACTTATGTATAGCCTAGAAACTATTTAAAAGCAAGGCCAGTGGCTTCCTCATGTTTGTATTTTCATCACCTTGTGCAGTGCCCAAGCATTAAATGTAAGTTGACTTGGTGGCTTTAGGAATAAATGAATGGAAGATTTGTAAGAAATAAATTGTCAGGTGTTTTTAAGACTGGTGACTGAGATTCCAAGTTTAAGACACTTGTCAAAATATGCATAAACAGTGATTACCCAAGTACTTGTATTTTAGTAATTTGCTTTTAGGATAAATATAATATATTATGCTTTATATCCAAAACTTTGTTTTTTACTCCCATGCCCTCTGATAAGCTCTTGAGAAAAAGAAAGAACAGATAAATTTAAGCTAGTGAAAAATGCCCAATAACATGTTGCAAATGGTCTATCTTCTGTTCTGGGGTATCTCATTGAAAACTGAGAATTTCTGTCTAGGGAATGGGCTTTTAGAATGAAAAATTCATACAACCCTACATCAAGTGACAGAATAGTGGCTTAGAGAGGCAGCTGACAGCAGGAGAGGGGGAAGAAAGAAGAGAGATAAAGAAGTCCCCAATTGTGGGTACTAGAAATATTCCTGTATCTCACATTTCAATATCATTAGCCGAAACCCATCCTGTCTCTCCTATAAAGCATTCAGAAGAGTTAGTGATACCATTATGAGGAGTATAAAATGCTCCTGTTGAGGAGCCACATTTTACTCTTATTTTCAGGATAAATTTCAAGGCAGCCATGATACAGTTAGCTTATTTAACTCTAATTCTCTTGCTCTACTCAGATTAGCTTCATTAGCCAGTGTTACGGGTTAAATTCTGGTCTCCCAAAAAGATGTGGTGAGTTCTACTCTTAGTACCCTGGAATGTGAATAATCTGGAAATAGCATCTCTTTAGAAGGAATTAGGTTTAAATAAGGCCAGTAGGGTGGACTCTAATCCAATATGACTAGTGTCCTTATAAAAAGTAGAAATTTGTAAACAGATACACATATACACACAGAGCTGGCAGAGGATGTGAAGAGATGTAGGGAAAAGATGGCCATGTGACTGGTGTGATGGATTTGCCAGCCAAGGAATACCAAGGATTGTTAGCAAACATCAGTAGAGGAGGTTAGAAGTGATGCTCAGAGAGACAGCATGGTCCTGCCAACAACTTGATTTTGGAATTCTAAATTCCAAAACCTAGAGACAGTAAATTTTTGTTATTTTAAGCCACCCAGTTTTTGATACCTTGTCAAGGCTGGCCTAAGAATCTAATATACTCCTTCCAGTATTACCTTAAATGCTACATTCTCTAGTAAATCTTTCCTGATAACATTTTCTTCAATAACAGTCTTACATTGTCCTTTAGGCCACTATGCTTATATATGGTGCATAGTAGGCAGTCAATATATACGAATTGAATGAGTGAATTAATTATTTTTAAAAAGAATAATAGGTTAATTCTTGAGGGGGCTGGAAATCCTTATAGAAAACACTTCTGTCTTGGCATTTATCCCTATCGACCATTTCCAAAAAGTTAAGGACTATGTAGCACATGAAATGAAATGTGCACTTCCATTACATTAAACTGTCATTTTAATAGTTACTTCTTATCATCTATAATTTAACTAGAGAGGTAATTATATCGCTATCACTTATCATTAAGCCTAATATTAGTTGGAGGAGTTTGTTTTGAGGGAGGAAGAGGCTACAAAGTGTACCTTAAAATATTTCAGAAAAATAAATCGGAAAATGTGTCAAAGATGGTGTCTAAAAGGGAGAGGATTAGAAAAAAATCACGAATGGGTACTATGCTTAATATCTGGGAGATGAAATGATCTATATAACAAGCCTGATGACACAAGTTTATCTGTATAACAAACCTTCACATATACCTTTGAACTGAAGATATAAGTTAAAAATATAAAAATAAATGAAGATATGATTTTTTTTTTTTTTTTTTTTGAGACGGAGTTTCGCTCTTGTTACCCAGGCTGCAGTGCAATGGCGCGATCTCGGCTCACCGCAACCTCCGCCTCCTGGGCTCAGGCAATTCTCCTGCCTCAGCCTCCTGAGTAGCTGGGATAACAGGCACGCGCCACCATGCCCAGCTAATTTTTTGTATTTTTAGTAGAGACAGGGTTTCACCATGTTGACCAGGATGGTCTCAATCTCTTGACCTCGTGATCCACCCACCTCGGCCTCCCAAAGTGCTGGGATTACAGGCTTGAGCCACCGCGCCCGGCCGATTGTTGTTTTATGTTAACATATCAAGTGGATTTCTGGAAATTGTATTTTAGAATTAAGACTTGGAGAGTCAAGTTTTAAAATCATAATCAAATAGTATCCGTGACTAGTGCTATAAAAAAAAAAAAACACATAATATCATCCTATAAAACTGTATCAGTACTTGCATTTTCTGAAAACTGTCTCCATTTTCCTTACTAGTGATTAAGAAACTGAACTCTGAGGACATTTACTCAGGAGACAAATCAATGGGGTTTTCAGAGCTCGGACATGAGTCCTTTAAATTGAAAGCACTTTGGTTTTTTATTTCAAAATATTTCCTCTTTTAAGAGTGCACTCTTCTATTACGCACTATTCACATGCAACAATCTTGTATCTTCAACTCTCTGCGACATGAATAAAACCAGTTATCTCATTTAGAAGTTAGAAAACAAGTTTCTTTTTGAAAGACTCAAAAGCAGCTATTAATTCCCAATATGTCTTGACTATGTCGTCTTCTCTTCATATCTGGCTGCCACTATAGCCTAAGATACCATTATTTCTTTTATTTCCTGCATTAAACTTCTGCCTGGACTGCCTCTTCCACTTTTCTCCCCAGCACACACATACACACACTCTCCACCTCAATCCTACTGAGATTTTATACAGCAGCCAGTGTTCTTTCCAAAATTCAGATCTGATCATGTGAATGTCTTGCTTAAGACCGCCCCATTCTTTTTAGAATAATGATCAAAATTCTTTACCTGACTTCAAAGCCTCATTGAGTCCCACCTCTACTCCCATGCACACTCTAAATTTACCTTACAAAGATCTCTATTAACTCAGTCACAGGGTCTCTTGATTTTTCAAAGTGGTATGCTCAGTTTTGCTGCCTCAAAGTCTGGATGAATTCCCCTCTATCCAAAATGGTTTTTAAAAATTACCTGTCTGCTTCTTGTATCTTCTTCACCTAATTAACTTCTATTTATTTTGGTATGGTCCCATCTTAAATGCTATTTCTCATAAAAGCACTTATTGCTCCTTGAAAACTTATATTTTCCTTTATAGCATTTATCACTCACCATCATTATTACATCTTTATTGATATGATCATTTTTAATCTGTCACCACCATAAGACTGTCATCTCACTGAGGGTAAGCTCAAGGGTTGTTTTTGTTCACTGATATACCCCTAGTACCTTGCAAGTGCCAGACTGGATAAGCATATATTGAATCAATCAATAAAAAAAGATGATGGGAATTAATTGGTGGTTTTCATATTAACATTATTATGAGCCGCTGTTTTTGACGGCCTACCGGTCTTAGGATCATGCATTGGAGTTGCCAGATACCTGTGTTAAAATGCATATTACCAGTCCTTTTCCTGGTTAACCTACTAATTCACAGTTTCTGGGCACAGGGCCCTACATCAAAAAGGTAATTCTAATGTACTGCTTTGTGTGTGGACTCACTCAACTAAGCGAATATTTGCGGGAGTTACATTATGTGAAACTTCAGAAATTTTAATTCAGTCTCTTTACAAAAAAGTAACTAAGTTTAAAATTATCCATGTATCTTCTATTAAATGTAAGAGATTTATTACCATTCTAGGTTTACATGGTATAAAAATGAATAAGGTTTGACTGCTATCCTAGGAGGAGATCATGAACCAGTAAATTAGATGAACTTATCATCAGACAAATTATGATACATTGAAATATATTTTCCCGCCCAGAGATATGACCTTTACTCCTTATTAGAAAGGATTGAGTAAAGTCTTTGAGGTGTTAGAACCCCAACTTGAATTGAATTTTAAGAGATCAATAAGGATAGACAAGGAGATTTCCAGGAAGATGATAAAGTAGTTTTAAATTATGAACTCATGAAAGAGAATGGCTGCCCAGGAACTAGAGATAAAAAATAAGTTGTAAAGGACGTTGTTAGACAAAGAACTTGAATACAAAAGTTTTGACTAATATAGTAACAACCACAAAGACAAATACACTACCTTTTAGGACTTGGTGATGAATAAATAGATCTCTTAGCTGATTTTAGAACCTTATTTTTGCTGCATACTCTAAGACAAATTACCATTGAAATTGAAAAACAGTATGTTTGTCAACAAGTGTATTTTTATTACTCTGTATAGGAAATGGAAACCTTCTGTCTTTTAAATTTTTTATGCGAGGACAGGCATGGTGGCTCACTCCTGTAATTTCAGCACTTCTTTGGGAGGCTGAGGCAGGAGAATCACTTGAGCCAAGGAATTTGAAACCCATGTGAGCAGCATGGCAAAACCCCATCTCTGAAATAAAATAAAAAACAAAATTAGCCAGGCGGGGTGGCATGCACCTGTCGTCCCAGCTACATGGGAGGCTGAGGTGAGAGGATTGCTCAAGTTCAGGCGTTTGAGGCTGCAATGAGTTATGACTGTACTACTGCACTCCAGCCTGGGTGACAGAGTAAGACGCTCTCTCAAAGAAAAAAAAAAAAACTGTAAGTAAAATAGCATGTTACCATGTTAGAGTTAATGTATTTAAAGACTTCTGTACAAAAGCATGCTTCACAGTCTTCAAAGTTATATTTTGTTTTATATGAACTGTCATGTAGCTATAGAAAATGCACATTTGATAATCACTCTCCAAGAAATGTATTCCAAACTAAAAAAGATTCCATAGACACAGAATGAGCAACCTCTAACTTAATAGTTCTTAACCCTAGTTACACTCAAAACCACTTAGAAAGCTGTTAAATGAATTGATAGTAGAAACTCAGTATATGTTTAGCGTGTTGATTTGTAATTTCCTTTATAGTTTAAAAGGCTGACAGTAAACAGTAAAATCTGTACTAACTATAATAATCTGGTAACCTCGGGAAGAAATACAGATATTTATATTATAAAGAAAATCTATACTCGTATTTTCTAAAAACTAAGGTTTCTATAAAAGCACAGTCCTGGTTGTTGTACATTCTAAGCCAGTCTTCTTATCTTCTGGGGAGAAATATTTGTAATTATTTCAAGGATTGTAAAGAAAGTTGTTTGTACAGCATATTTTTTCAATGTCTCAGCTCTTGTCAAATTATACTAATTGTTGGATTAACCTCCAACATTGCTATTTCTCTATATTTTTATGCACAAATGTCAGCCTTTAGTATTACAATGAAAAAATTAAAGCAAGCACTGACTGAAGTAATTAATGCTGTAAGAACCACTGTGAAGTTCAGGCTTGCCACATGTTACTGTGCCAGTGGCTCTACCTTGATGTGACATATGAGCTGATTACTGTGTGTTGGGTTAATAGTCACCCCTGAAAAACAGAATTCTTTCCTACACCAGCTGACCTGTCTTCTAAAATGATTATGATCTGCATTTTATCTTCTTAGCTCTGTGCTCTCCAAAATTCCAAGCACTTTTCCTATTTCTGACGGTATTTGGGCATTTTAATTAGTGTATTTAAAAACTACAGTTCTAACAGCAGATACATATTTGCTGGTGTAGAAAGTGTGGACCTTGCCAGAAAGAGCATTTAAATTATAAGTGGTAATAAATAGTTGTATATCTCTATATATTTTGGCTCTTAATTTTTTCTTCTGCCTAATGAGAATAATTTTTGCTTTAATTCAGAGTTATAGTAAGAATACAGGACTCTACTTGTATACAATAATGGAAAAAAGATGGTACCTTCAGTCTCAATTCACTTGGCATTCACTCATTCAGTAAATTTATTCTGACGATGTTCCATGTGAGTATATTGTGATCATTAAAACTGAAGCCTTGAAATCAAATCTTGCTACCCCTTCCTAGTTGTATGATCATTTGAAATCAATTTTCTCTCCACTTTGCAGCTTTTCTTAGCAGAAAAGAGGAAGGAATTAATATCCTTCATAGATTTTTTGGAAAATTTAATGGGAGAGCATGCATTAAACACTGAAATTGGTATCCAACAGTGGGTAGGAATTATTCAGTGATGGCAGCATGCAAAGGTGTGCAGGAGAGTATGAAGAGCAGGCCTGATCTTTAGAAGGGATGAAAAAATAAAATCCCTGGCCAGCTTCCAGAAACATGGCTTTGGGATGTTCTGTGCATTGATGAGGTTGCTGAATCACCCTGTCTGTGCTGTACAGACAACGTGATTTATGGCAAACACCTGCTTTCCTTCTGGAAATCTTAAATTTAGATAGTTGTGCCTGTGTAACTAGCCCCCAATAAAACCGTGGAGTCTGAGTCTCAATCATACTTTCCTGTCTCCAGATGGTGTTTGTTTCACTGCTAGAAGAAGGAGGGCACTGTGTGTGGCTCCTTCAAGGGGAGCATGGGAAGTCGGTGATGGCATGTCTCCACACTCTCTGCCAGCTGTCTTTTCCCACCTTGCTGTTTCTGTTGTATAGCCTTTCTTGGTACCAATCCACAACCATGAGTACATCTGCCTATAAGTCTTCCTAATTCTTCCTTCTAGCAAATCACCAAATACGAGGATGGTTATGGAACCTTCCAACCTGTGTAGTGGCAGTGATGTAATTTGTGAGAATGACTTCCCCTTACTGAAACATAATGGGAATGTTGTTTGGGGTAAATAAAGAGAGAAAGGTAGTAATGCTGAAGCCCTGGTGCCTGGATATCTATAGAATCACCCATATATGAAAGAGCAGCTGAACTGTAATTCATGAGGAGAGGTCAGATTTATCAATGAAATTTTAAAATAATAAATTTAATCTTGGGATAATTGGCTCTGTGGACCTCTTTATTTGGCTAATTAGCTGAAGTTGATAAAAGTAAAACAAGACAAAGAAGAGAAAGAGGCCTAGAACTTCCCAAGATTGTACCTTAAAGATAAGAAGAAATTTAACATTTTCTGATGTCACGATGCCTACCTATTTATCAGAATTAAGTTAGTATTAAGCTGAAGTAGAATTTTGATGAATAAATTTATATTTTAAGGCTTATAGCATGTAATACAAAATAGCTAAGAAGTATGAAAAAAAATAATTAAAATGTTGGCTGGGGCAGAAGGATATCTGAGCCTGGGAAGCAGAGGTTACAGTGAGCCATGATCACACCAGTGCGCTGCAGCCTGAGTGATATAGTAAAACTGTCTCAAAAAAAAGAAAGAAAGAAAGAAAGAAAGAAAATGTTATACTAGATAGGTAGTTAACCCTATCCTCCTGTAAATACCTACTTTCAGGGAAATAGGAATGATTATAAGTTGATTATAAGTGCTATTGTTAGACTTTTGAATTATGAAAACATCAATATAAAAAATTATATTATTAAAGACAATTGATATAGAAAATTCAACTATAATATATATATTCAATATAAAAACAAATTAATCAGCAGTTTTCCCCAAATTTTCATAACTTTCAAACAGGACGCAAGTTTTATTTATCCATAACCTATGTATGATTTGAGGATCTTGGAATTATTATTTAAAGAAATAAAATTGTAATTTAACAATGAGAAGAGACCTTTTTGGCAAGTTCTTCACTTGTAGATAAAGACAGTCATAGGACATCAGAGAACTGATATTTTGCCTAAAATCAATTTGTCCTATTACACTGCTTTTCCTAGAAAAAATATGTACTTCTTGTTTCAGAATAAGAAAACTCTTTAAAATGTGTTCATATCTAATTTACTTAGAAATTTTAATTGTTTTACAAAGTTAATATTTCAGCAGTAAAATGCTCCTTGCCTTAGGCTCTGTGCCAAATGGCTAATCATATGCAAATGCCTTCACCACTACCAATTAAAGAAAGGAAAACTTTACTTTTCAAATAATCCTGGGAAACTTGTCATATTGAAAATAATAAATCCTTAGTATTTTATAAAGTTTATTTTTTAAGTTTATATTTTATGAATTAGATTAAAGTAATCTGTCTATATTTAGCATTAAGCAAATGCTAAACATTGGCTGAAACTTAAGTAAAATCTTTAATAAATAACATTAGTTTAAAATTCATCAAATTACCTCCAGTAGTTTATAGCATTTTTCACCTTAAGACTTTTTAAGAACATTAGTTAAAACACAAGTTGTCCTTTTGAGCTGAACCTACATGAACATTCATAACTTGAATTTCATAAAGCAAGGTAATTTGGGGATGGTGTAAGAGGAACGGTTGTGTGAACATATACTCTGGCTTAAACTCGTAATGAAACACCATTCAGAATGTGACAGTTTCTTCTCTTACAAATCATGCGATTTCCACTGTCATCCTTCGGGTAGATAACACTGCTCACTTGGGTTATCACTCATGTAGCTTCCTGCCAAAAAAGATTGCTCCTTGAGAGTTGTAAAGTTCAAGAGGGTGAACAAAATATAAATGAGAAAAAAAGAGGAAAGTTTTAGAGTGCTTGCAAAGCCTTTCTAGGCCGCTTGGATACAGTATGAATGAGAACTATGCATTTCCATGTAACTCAAGATGAAAATGGACTTTCCTGGTGATAACGAGAAAATGTAAGCAAGGTAGGGTGGAATGCTTCTCAGCCATGTCATGCTCACTAACTCTTTAGCTTGCCTAGTCACAATTTGTAGAGTTCAACCTTAAGAAAAGAGATTGTGGAATTATATTTGTATCAAATAGAGTAACTAACAGGTTCCATGATTGAAATCCTTAGAAACTTCTAAGATTTCAAAATTCCACAGAGAAACATACTTGCTAAGATACTCTTTTTTTTTTTTTAATTTTTTATTGCATTTTAGGTTTTGGGGTACATGTGCAGAACACGCGAGATAGTTGCATAGGTACACACATGGCAGTGTGTTTTGCTGCCTTCCTCCCCTTGACCCACATTTGGCATTTCTCCCCAGGCTATCCCTACCCAGCTCCCCGCCGCGCTGTCCCTCCCCTATTCCCTCCAATAGATCCAGAATGTAGTACCCCGCTCCCTGTGTCCATGTGTTCTCATTTTTCCTCACCCGCCTATGAGTGAGAATATGTGATATTTCATTTTCTGTTCTTGTGTCAGTTTGCTGAGAATGATGTTCTCCAGATTCATCCATGTCCCTACAAAGGACACAAACTCATCATTTTTGATTGCTGCATAATATTCCATGGTGTATATGTGCCACATTTTCCCAGTCCAGTCTATCATTGATGGGCATTTGGGTTGGTTCCAGGTCTTTGCTATTGTAAACAGTGCTGCAATGAATGTTCGTGTGCATGTGTTCTTATAGTAGAACAATTTATAGTCCTTTGGATATATACCCAGTAATGGAATTGCTGGGTCAAATGGAATTTCTATGTCTAAGGCCTTGAGGAATTGCCACACTGTCTTCCACAATGGTTGAACTAATTTACACTCTTATCATTACATTTATTACCAGACTCTCAATTAAATATTAAAACTTTAATACATTAGGAAACTTGCATTGATGTTTTTCTCTTTAAAATAGAATGCAAATGTTGACATTAGATGTCATCGAGTTTTAATTTTAATCTCATATATGAGAGAGAGAGGAGAATAAAGATTGAGAGGTTAATTAAATTTCTCAAGATGACACAACAAACTCTAAAAAGCACCTTTCTCTTATATAGTGTCATGATGTCAGAGCAGTCACTGGCATTCATATAATTTTCTTTAGCAATAGAGAACAATAATGCTGACATTTCTACCACACTGGGATTTTCTAAATCTAGTTTAGATAACAATGGAAAAAAAGAAAAAAGTGAATAACTATGTTGAGTATAAACAATCAATACATTACTGATATTAATGAAAAGCTAGCAATACTTGCTTAGTTCTTTTTGAGATAGATAATACAGATGAGATTGACAGGATTTACAGGAATAAATGCTAAATTTATTATTATTACAGCTAACACTAGTATGACTCAGTATATACTTGTACCACTTGTATGACTCAGTGTAAACTTTGTTTATATCCATAACTGAAATATTAAAAAATTGTTTAATACCAAAACTTAATATGTTTCTCATGTCTCTACTGTACTCCATTCTTTCTTCCTTCTTTCCTTCCTTCCTATATTCTTTCTTTCTCCAGCTCTTTGAAGTACAGTTGACAAAAACTATTGTGTATATTCAAGGTACATTGCTTGATGTTTTTATATATGTACACACTGTAAAATGATTACCACAATCAAGCTAACTAATATAACCATCACTTCAGATGGTTACCTGTGTGAATGTGTGTGGTGAGGATACTTAATACGTACTCTCTTAGCAAATACCAAGTGTACATTATATAACTAGGTCTTAGGTATCCAGAACTTATTCATCTTATAAGTGCAAGTGTGTACCTTTTGAGCAACATCTCCCCATTTCCTCTATATCTGATCCCACCCTTTCACTCTCTGCTTCTATGAGTTTAACTTTCTTAGATCCGATATATATGTGAGACCACACAGCATTTGCTTTTCTGGGTCTTACCATGATATCTTCCAGGTCCATCCATATGGTCACAAATAGCAATATTTATTAAGGCTGAATATCCCATTTTATATGCATGCACACCATGTTGTCTGTATCCGTTCACCCATTAACAGACGCTTAGCTTAACAATTTGTTTTCCATCATGAGAGTGTGTTGAATTTTGTCAAATGTCCTTTATGCAGCTATTAAGAAGATCATATGAGATTTCTCCTTTATTCTGTTAATGTAGTGTTTCCCAGTTACTGATCTGCACATGCTAACCTATCCTTACATCCAGGGACAAATCAGACTTGATAATGACATATGATCATTTTAATGTGCTGCCAAATTCAGTATGCCGATTTTTTGTTGAGAATGTTTGCATCTGTGCTTACAAGTGATATTGGCCTGTAATTTTGTTTTCTTGTAATCTTGTTTGGTTTTGGTATAAGGGCACTACTGGCATTGTAAAATATGTCTGATATTGTTTTCTTCTCTTCACATTTTCTGGCAGAGTTAGGGAAGCACAGACATTAATTTTCCTTTCAATGGTTGGTAGAATTCTGCAGTGAAGTCATTAGGTCTTAGGCATTTCTTTGATAAGAGACTTCATTTCTCATGCAATCTTCCTACTTGTTCTTGGTCCCTTAGTATTTTCTATTTCTTCATAATTCAATCTTGGAAGATTGTCTTTGCCTAGGAATTTATCCCTTTATTCTAAGTTATTCAGTTTGTTGGTATATATTCAGTTTGTTGGTTCATAGCAGTCTCATGATTGTTTATATTTATCTGGCATAAGTTTTAATGTCTCTTCTTTTATTTCTTATTTTATTTACTTCAGTTTTTTTTTCCTTTTTATAGTTAGCCTAATCAGTAGTTTGTCAATTTTATTCTTTTCCAAAAGCCAACTCTTAGTTTCATTGAACTTTTCTATTCTTCTTCTCATCTCAACTTTATTTCTGCTCTTATCTTTATAATCTTTATTATTTCCTCCTTTCTCCTTAATTTGGGCTAAGTTTGTTTTTTTTTTATTTGTTTCTTGAGGTATAATGTTATGTTGTTTATTTGAGATTCTTCTTCTTTTTTAATGTGTGTATTTATTGTCATAAATTGTCCTCTTAGAACTCTTTCACTATATCTCATAAGTTTTGGTATGTTGTGTGCATTGGGTTGAAAGTGTAGTTCAAGTTCAATATTCTTTACTCATTTCTGTATGGATGATTTATCCACTGTTGAAAGTGCAGTATTAAAGATTTCTACTATTATTGTGTTATCATCTATCTTTCCTTTTACATCCATTAATATTTCTTCATAAATTTAGGTGCTCCAATTTGAGATGACATATATTTAAAATTGTTATATTCTCTTGTTAAAGTGACTCCTTTATCATTGTATAATGACCTTACTTTTCTCTTTTTATAGTTTTTAATTCAAAGTCTATTTTATCTGTTATAAGTATACACATATGTGCTTTCTTTTGGTTTTCATTTGCATGCAATACCTTTTTCTGTCCTTTCATTTTCAGTCCTTAAAGGTGAAGTAAGTTTCTTGTATGCAGCATATTGTTAGGTTTTTAAAATGTATCCACCTACTCTATGTCTTTGATTGAAAATTCTAATGCATTCACATTTAAGGTAATACTTTCTAAGTAAGGACTTACTATAGTCAATTTATCATTTTTTTTCTAACTGTTTTGTAAATTCCCTGATCATTTTTGTCTTTATCTTTTCTGCATCTACTATAGATGTTTTCTTTGTGCTTATCATTAAACTATCATAAAACTTCTTTATTTCTTGCATTTTTTAATTTCATGTATTGTATTCTTCTAGTCACAGAATTTCTCTTTGGTTCTTTTTATGTGAATTATATCTCTTGATTGAACCTATTATTTCGTTTGCATATTGTTTTCCTAATTTCATTAGGTTGCCTTTCTGTATTCTCTTGTAGGTGACTGAGCTTCTTTAAAATGAGTACTTTGTATTCCTTGACAACTATTTCATAGATAACTATTTATTACCCAGTTACTGGATAATTCTTGTGATTCTATGGTAGGATGATGGTTTCTTCTCATGTTTCTTCTTGTCTTCTGACAATATTTGCACATTTGATAAAAGAGCCACCTCTCTCCCAGACATTATAGATTGATTTCAGAGAAGAAAAACTTTCAGATATCGTTGATTTTGATGGCACTGGCTACATGGGATGTTGTGGTTTTGAGTCCAATGAGGGCACAACAATGTAGTCTCCATCAAACTTTATAACTTAGGCTGGCATCAGTGAAGATTATCAGGATTCAGGGTGACCAAGTCTGTGGGCATTCATAGCTATGGAAAGGGCTGCAGGGTCTTTCACGTTGAAAGCTGTTGTTTCTCCTGATCTCTTTCTCTCATGAGGAAAGTCATGACTCATCAGTCTTGACACAAGGTCCCAATAGAAATGGATATCTATACATTACCTGTCAAAAATACAAGATAACTATTTTTTGAAAACTCAGCAAACTATGGTAGAACACAGAGAGACAACTCAACAGCTAGGGAGCTGATGTGCAGAGTGCAGGCACACACAGAGCTTCAGCTGCTCCCTGGTGCAGAGCATGGGTTCTTGCACTTTGGTTGTGGCTCCAGTATCCTAGGCATGAATGCTTGCAGAGTAGCTATGGAAGCTGAATCTGGAGATTGTGCATAACTACCCCAGTTTCAGGGCTGGCACAGGTAGAGCAACAGTGGTTTTGGGGACAAGGGCACAGGCTAGTTTGCTGTGGCAGTGGTTTGTATGTCTGAGGAACAGGTATTCACTGGCTAGCAGCAGAGTTGAAATTTGGAGTACAGATGTGTGCAGAGCAACCACAGTTCCATGGCCCAGGGCAAGGCAAGCATGCAAAAGCAGTGGCTATGGTGTCTAAAGTGTGGGTGGGTATAGTGCAGCTGCAGAGCTGAAATCTTCAGCCAGCATAGACATGTACTGAGATGCTGCAGCTCTAGGGTCCTGAGTGCCTGTGGGGTTTAAGGTGTGGTGGCGCCAGTCCATGGGTGACGTAACAGCAGCTCTTTCCTGGGCAGTACAACTTCTCTTTCTCTGGGGCATCTGTAGCAGCAACAGCTTTTGATTACATTAGTGGTGAAAGCTGCTAGTGTCCTCTGCAGAGTAGGTCACTGGGATTGTGTTAACACCCTTCTTCTTTGTTCCTAGCTATCTACCAACATCTTAGGTATACTGATCTCCCCAGCAATCCTTTCTGTGCAGTTTTTCTTCTCTTTTCCCCACCATGTTGCTGCAGGTTCTTAATTGAACCCTTGAGACCACATAAAGCTATTTTTATTTTTACTTTAGTTATCTATCCTGTTGTTTTTTGTGGGGGACTATGAAGGCTGGTATCTCTTACTCTCCCATCTTGTTGATGTTATTTTCTAAGGAACTCTCAAAGGTAAGAAGAAACTTACGTTTTTTGAATGTATGCAAAGACTCCATATTTAACAAAATTAAGTTAGTATTAATCTGAAGTAGAATTGGTATGAATAACAATTATATTGTAATTCCTGTAATAGTCAATAAGAAAATAATTCTTGAAATGAGGGAAAAAACAACTAAAGAGTTAAAATTGTATATTAGAAACGTATTTAATCCTAAAGAAGGCTGTATATAAGAGGATAAATAATACATAAGATATATATAACAAAAGCAAAGTGTCAAAGATAAATCCTACTATATCAAGAGGTGAGTGGGCAAAATTCTCCAAACAAAATGCAGAGATTCTTAGGTAAGACAAAAATGAAAAATGAGATACAATTGCATGCTGTCAAAAAAGACACAATTTATAGTCAAAGTCAGAAATAGTTTGAAAGTAAAAAATCAAAAAGTATATTGTGGAACCAGTAAGCAGTAGGGAGGTGCAATGACTTTACTAATATAATACCAAAATCAGCTTAAAGTAAAATAAATTATGTATAACAAAGAGTAACATTTCATAAAGATAAAAGAGTCAATTTATTAAGAAGATATAACAATTATAGGTGAATTTACAACTAATAACGGAGTCCCAAATTATGAGAGTCAAAAATTCACAGACTTGAGAAAAGAACAAAACATATGAGTCGGAAGCACGAACATGCCACTTTCAATAATAACTAAACAGAGAATCAACAATTATATTTAACACTTAACTATACTATCAACAGACTTTACCTGATCTTTATAAAACACTCTTCCTGACAACAACAGAGTATGCGTTCTTTTCAAGTACATATGGAAAATTGTTCAAGATGGAACATACTACTAAGCCTAAAAACAAGTATTTATACATTTGAAAGGATTGAAATCATAGCAGTGTATTCTCAGATTACAGTAAAATTCAATCAGAAATCAACAAGAAAATGGGAAAATCCCTAGATATTTGGAAAGTAAAAGCACATACTTCTAAATAACAAATATGGAGTCAAACAACATAGCTCCAGTTTTCTAAAAATCACAAAAAGTATTAGTAAATATTTGTAAATCATTGAAAAAAGTCAGCATATCAAAATTTGTGACATGAAAACAAAGTGTGCATACAGAGAAATACAAGGTTTTACATGCTTATGTTAGGAAATAAGTCTCAAATCAAGAACTTAAAATATTCTATTAAGCAATAAAAAAGAGGACAATTAACCTAGAGCACAAATATAAAAGAATAATGTTGAAATAATAAAAAAAGAACTTGAAAAAGTAGATAAATCAGTGGATCCAATACTTGCATCACTGAATATGCAACAAATTTGCAAATTTTTATTTATATTTTACAAAAGGGAAATAAAGCAGCCAAGTTCCTATAATTTTATCAAAATCAGAAACAAAGGAGCCAAATTCCTATAATTTTTAAGAACTTTGTATTTCAAAAGGCAAGCTCGATCAGCTCTATGAAAGATTATGCCTATGGGACATTGAGATATTGGGCAAAATAAAATTGAGGATGCGTAGGTCAATATCAGGCATTCACAGGTACTTTTGTTTCTTCACGGAAAAGCAGTAGGGGGTAGTCGATGACAAGAATAGCCACTCAGAGGTAGCTTTCTAGTATATTTAGTATATGTCATTATTTAGGTAGAATGACATTTTAATCATTTTAGCCATATTTTGTATGCTTATTTCTTGTTTTCCCCAAGAAATTATTATTAAAAAGTCACTTTAAAATGGTCTTGTTAGCCAGTTTAGTCAAAATAATGTTCATATTCCTATTGACATTGGCATTGTACTGTTGTACTTTAATTATTTTACTTTCCATAGAAAGAAACTCAACTTGAATTTGATAAATTATAAGAAATATAAATTACAATCTCTTCACATTCTCCAGAAATGGATTTCTGGAGAATAGAATGACAAATAAACTCTGTAATAAGTGATTTAAATCAATATATACCATCAAGAAAAAGTTAATGTGTTAGTATAAAGCATTAAGTAACTTCAAAGCTGAAGCCCTAGTTAACTAGGAAACCTCCTGTTTAACTTTTTTCCCTATTTCCAAAGGAAGTTAAAATAAATCTGTTAACTGGCAGAAGGTAGTTTCTAAGCTCAAATGTCTTTGCCCATCAAAGAACAGATTCTATTCTTTCTTAGAATCTATGTGATAGCCAAGTGGTACAGAAGGAAATAAAAATAAAAGTAAAGACTCATTTTTTTCCAAGAGCTTCTTTAAACATTCATTCTTCTTTCACTACGTGATGTGGTTCAACACCATGCAAATCTCACCTTGAATTGTAATAATCCCCGCATGTCGAGAGAGGGACATGATGAGAGATGACTGGATCATGGTGGCAGTTTTCCCCAAGCTGTTCTGATCATGAGTGAGTCCTTATGGGATCTGATGGTTTAAAAAAATAAGGCACTTATTTTTGCTCTCACTCTCCTGCCACAATGCAAGATATGTTTTTTCTTTCCGCTTCACTTTCTGCCATAATTGTAAGTTTTGCGAGGCCTCCCAGTTGTGCTTCCTGTTAAGCCTGTGGAACTCTGAGTCAATTAAACCTCGTTTCTTCATAAATCACCCAGTCTCAGTTAGTTCTTTATTGCAGTGTGAAAATGGACCGATATACCACGTAATATAGTATTGTGTGAGTACAGCAATGGCAAATTCCTATGTTATATGCAGAGTAAATGAAAGGAGACTGCTGAGAAAAGGGAGATGAAGCCATAGACACACTACTTGAATTTTACAACCGGAGTCAAAATCCAAAATATCTTTCCAGCCACAGAGAACCTATTCTCAAAATTTAAAGATACCCATGATTACACTAATTGAAAGTATACTTTGCCAATAGAGAAAAAGCAAGTGTAACTCAGTTCTTGAAGATTGCAAACAATTCAGAGCCAGGTTTTATATTATGTTAACTTCTGTACCCCCAGAATTTATGAAGTATCACTTGGCTAACTGAATATATGCATGAGTTTAAAAGAAATAATTAAAATAGATAAACTTATCCATCATGATCAAGTAGGATTCATCCCGGGCATGCAAGGCTGGTTCAACATACGCAAGTCTATAAATGTAATTCACCACATAAATAGAAGCAAAAACAAAAACCACATGATTATCTCAATTGACGCAGAGAAGGCATTTGACAAAATTCAACAGCCCTTTATGCTAAAAACCCTCAATAAACTTGGTATTGATGGAACATATCTCAAAGTAATAAAAGCTATTTACGACAAACCAACAGCCAATATCATACTTAATGGGCAAAAACTGGAAGCATTCCCTTTGAAATCCGGCACTAGACAAGGATGCCCTCTCTCACCACTTCTATTCAACATAGTACTGGAAGTTCTAGCCAGAGCAATCAGGCAAGAAAAAGAAATAAAGGGTATTCAAATAGGAAAGGTGGAAGCCAAATTGTCTCTATTTGCAGACGACATGATAGTATACCTAGAAGACCCCATCACCTCAGCCCAAAAGCTCCTGCAACTGATAAGCAACTTCAGCAAAGTCTCAGGATATAAAATCAATGTTCAAAAATCACAAGCATTCCTATACACCAATAACAGACTTAAAGAGAACCAAATTAAGAACGAACTGCCATTCACAATCGCTACAAAGAAAATAAAATACCTAGGAATACAACTCACTAGGAATGTAAGGGACCTCTTTAAGGAAAACTACAAACACCTGCTCAACGAAATAAGAGAGGACACAAACAGATGGAGAAACATTCCATGTTCGTGGTTAGGAAGAATCAATATTGTGAAAATGGCTATACTGCCCAAAGTAATTTACACATTCAATGCTATCCCCATCAAACTACCATTGAATTTCTTCATAGAACTGGAAAAAACCACCATGAATTTCATATGGAACCAAAAAAGAGCCCGCATAGCCAAGTCAATTCTAAGCAAAAAGAACACAGCGGGAGGCATCACGCTACCAGACTTCAAACTATACTACAAGGCTACAGTAATCAAAACAGCATGGTACTGGTACCAAAACAGAGATATAGACCAATGGAACAGAACAGAAACATCGGAGGCAACACAACATATCTACAACCATATCATGTTTGATAAACCAGACAAAAACAGGCAATGGGGAAAGGATTCCCTATTTAATAAATGGTGTTGGGAAAACTGGCTAGCCATGTGCAGAAAGCAGAAACTGGACCCCTTCCTGACACCTTACACTAAAATTAACTCCAGATGGATTAAAGACTTAAATGTAAGACCTGACACCATAAAAACCCTAGAAGAAAATCTAGGAAAAACCGTTCAGGACATAGGAGTAGGCAAGGACTTCATGACCAAAACACCAAAAGCATTGGCAACAAAAGCCAAAATAGACAAATGGGACCTAATCAAACTCCACAGCTTCTGCACGGCAAAAGAAACAGTCACTAGAGTGAATCGACAACCATCAGAATGGGAAAAAATCTTTGCAGTTTACGCATCAGACAAAGGGCTGATATCCAGAATTTACAAAGAACTCAAACAGATTTACAGAAAGAAAACAAACAAGCCCATTCAAAAATGGGCAAAGGATATGAACAGACACTTTACAAAAGAAGACATACATGAGGCCAACAAACATATGAAAAAGTGCTCATCATCATTGGTCATTAGAGAGATGCAAATCAAAACCACATTGAGATATCATCTCACACCACTTAGAATGGTGATCATTAAAAAATCTGGAGACAGCAGATGCTGGAGAGGATGTGGAGAAATAGGAACACTCTTACACTGTTGGTGGGAGTGTAAATTAGTTCAACCATTGTGGAAGACAGTGTGGCGATTCCTCAGGGACCTAGAAATAGAAATTCCATTTGACCCAGCAATCCCATTACTGGGTATCTATCCAAAAGACTGTGAATCATTCTACTATAAGGACACATGCACACGAATGTTCATTGCAGCACTGTTTACAATAGCAAAGACCTGGAACCAACCCAAATGCCCATCGAAGATAGACTGGACTGGGAAAATGTGGCACATATACACCATGGAATATTATGCAGCAATCAGAAATGATGAGTTTGTGTCCTTTGTAGGGACATGGATGAATCTGGAGAACATCATTCTCAGCAAACTGACACAAGAACAGAAAAAGAAATACCGCATATACTCACTCATAGGCGGGTGAGAAAAATGAGAACACATGGACACAGAGAGGTGGTCTACTATACACTGGGGACTGTTGGGGGAAATGGGGAAGGGACAGCGGGGGGGGCTGGGGGGGATAGCCTGGGGATGAATACCAAGTGTGGGTGAGGGGGAGGAAGGCAGCAAAACACACTGCCATGTGTGTACCTATGCAACTATCTTGCACATTCTGCACATGTACCCCAAAACCTATAATGCAATAAAAATTAAAAAAAAAAAAAAATAAAAAAATAAAAGAGAAGGATCATGCTTTATGAGGTAAACTTTTATTTCTTTCTCATTTGTATTCAAATTTTAAACATGATCTTGAAATTCATCACTCTAATTTTATCTCATTAATTTCAAGTGATATTAATATTACTTTACATACATACATACATGTTTATAATAAGCATTCATCACTAAATTTTTTTCTCTTGCATCCATTTGTTCTTTTTTGGATCCTACTACATAGTCAGATGAAAATCAAAAATTCATTCTGAATGTTCAAAATAATCAAATTCAAACAACTGCTTGGATTGTTTAAGTATTAATATTTAGAACTGAATAGTTGGTCCACATTTCTGTATTTAGTATCTTTGACTCAGTCCACTGAACAAGAAGTTCTTGCTGTACATTTTGTGACCAATTTCTTTGAACATTTTGAGCACATGTTTGCATTGACCTTGATCTTTTATTCTTGGCACCTTCTAAATGTCACCAAGTTGGCTGGTATTGACAAGATAAAAAAAAAGAGCTCAATCATTTAAAATATAAATTAATGTGATCTTTATGATGTTAAATTTAAAATTTTGTGAGCACTTTAGTTAAGGTTAATGTATCGGAGTGCTCCTTATTTTTGGCTTGTAGAATAAAAGTGAAATTAAAATTCACAATTATTAAATTTAATTAAAAATCAAAAAGCTTTAAAACAAAATTTTTTGACATTCATGGCAAACCTGATCTCAACTGATATGTGCCTACTGCTTCAAGTAGTTGAATATTCACATATTTTGATACACATATATTACCGTATTTGATTATGGGCCATTGCCCAGAGATCCCACTGGGATGTCACATAGTACATATATATGTAGTGTATTATGTTTCTAAAATATTTTTTAAAAGTCCTCTAAAATCTATAATACTTGTAGTACAGAGAGTTTTAGATAAGTTATAATTAACCTGTGTGCTATACAACAGTTATTTTTTCTGTTGATTTTTTTTAAAGACCCATTTTGATGAACCTGGAAGTTTAACCACAGCTTTGGGTTTCCAGGATCATGCTGATTGACTATTCTTTCAATTATATCTGATGTTTTGAGATTATGTAGACAGGACTTTGAAATGTGTGAATAGAGACAAATAGATGGTCCTAAAGAAACCTTAGAATTTAGGTTGCATAGCAATCAGTTGACCGGAGATTGGTAATTTTTCTTTCTCCAAAAATTTAACGGCAGAGTTTATACCTGAGATCACTTTTCTAGAAGACTGAGTTGGAAGTGGGCAGTGGAAGACTCTGCTTACACACCTGATCTGCATTTCATGCAAGGTCATTATGTTGAAGCTCAACTTTATCCAAGCCCCCCAAATTTTCATACATAGCTGACCTTTATATTGGATATAATGGTGTCTAAACCTTGCTTTGTTTGATTCATATGCATAAGTCATTTTCAACACTTCCATTATAAAAAAGTTGAATGAGAAAAATAAAAAGAAATAGTACACCTAACTAGGTCTCTACACTCTAAACAACTACATGTCCAACAACCAGGCACAGGTTGATTCCAGGAACTAGAATAAGGAGCAGGCAATCCATTCACCTGAGTGCTCTTAGAAGCCCTAATTGGGCACCACAATGGATCCTTTGATTGGATTTTTTTAATCTTCCTTAGGCTATTTTTGTTGTTATCAATACTATTCTATTTAAATATTTGGAGGCAATGAAGAATAAAAGATAAATGTCAGTGTTAACACTGTGCTAACGAGACTTGTAGCTTGCCAAACAGTCTACTCACAAATAAACAGCAAGAACTTTTTCAGATGACCTAGTCATAAACACAAAATAACAAATAATCATGTGCTTTCTCCTTACACTATATGATTTTTCCCCAATAAAACTTATTTATACAATATATATCATGAGTCGAAAAACCCATGTGGGTTTATCATGCCAAATCAAGACATTCAGTCACTTTAATATTCTTCCATAAATCATAATTTAGTTAATAAATACATAATTGATATATGAACCTATAGAATTACACATGCATGTTATATTTTAATTAAAATACTGTCATATTATTATATCTGTATCTTCAAACAAATGCTCACTTTTAAAGAGATCAGGTTAAAAATTTATTCTGCTCATATATAAAACTTTTTAAAACTTGTTTAAAGAAATGCCTATTTTATTGTTTTATGAACCATAGAACTCTTGTAACATTACTTCATAGTTGCACTTACTTTTGTAATGTTATTGCCATGTTTAATCATCCATATTATGATTCAGCCATTAATTTTGATAAAAAATCCTATTTCCAACAAGGTGAAGAATGTGTCCTCACCAAGAGTATACTTAAGAAAGTGTTATAGGCTTAAGGCATTTCCCACAGTTGACCAATACTAATACCGTGTGGTAATTTTATGAATATTCTCTGTATCAACTATGTAAATGCAATAACAGACTCTTCCTCATTATTGCTAATCAGAGTTTCTACTGTTACTACTTTAGGAGTTGCTTTCATGACAGAACCAGAAAATTACCACCTTTGCAACAAAAAATAAAGTCCTCACCTTTCATTCATTTCAGTCCCTTGCCAAAGCTATGGAAGCAGCCTTGCTACTGAGCCGGAGTCTGAACTTCTCTTCACTACTTTCCCTTGTCCCTGTCAGCATTAGCAGGTTAGCCAAGCTACATTTGCCTATGTAAGACACAGCCCCTACAAGGTCACAGTTGAACATTTTCCCCTCGTATCTTTATTTGAATCTCTAGATGCACAAACATTCAAGGGAAAGATAATTTACTTAACTCTGCACACTACGTATATTTAAATTTTAGATCAAATCTAAGTCTTAATCTTAAATGTATAGGATTTATGATCAATTTCCTAAAATTATAGGAATATCCTTGCAAGGCAATGTTCTAAGTGTTTTAAACCTATATTACCATATTTAATAGTCAAAACAATGCTTTATAGAAAGTATCAAAATACTCAGATGAAAAAACTACAAAACAGAGAGTTGAACTTACAGCTAGTTAAATGGTAGAGCCACAATTTAAATATATATATATTTAATAATATATCCTTCTAATCACTACGCTATGCTAACGTACAATACATATAAATTGTTATTACAACAAAAAATATAATGACCAATGTAGTAGCTGTTTTGATGCCAAAAAATATAATTCTACCTCTATGTCTTCCAGGAAAAATGGTAGGATTGTATTTTCTGGCTCATTTGTACGTATGTGCTGGTTCCATGTAATTCTGGTAAATAAATTCTGTATATTATTTCCAATAATATGTAATTGCCTGTGTGAGACTGACATAGAGAGGGATATATATATATATATATTTTTTTTTTTTTTTTTTCATTTTTCATATTTTAATTTATTACATTTTAAGTTCTGGGGTATATGTGCAGAACATGCAGGTTTGTTACATAGTGTATACACATGCCTTGGTGGTTTGCTGCATCCATCACCCTGTCATCTACATTAGGTATTTCTCCTAATGCTATCCCTCCCCTAGGTCCCCACCCCCCAACAGGCCTTGGTGTGTGATATTCCCCTCCCTGTGTCTGTGTGTTCTCATTGTTTAACTCCTACCTATGAGTGAGAATATATGGTATTTGGTTTTCTGTTCCTGTGTTAGTTTGCTGAGAATGATAGTTTCCAGCTTAATCCATGTCCCTGCAAATGACATGAGAGGGATATATTTTATGTGGTGGATGCTCCATCTGTTTGGGTTCCTTACCAATACAGTGAGTAGAGGTATCTGTCAATCTGTGCAGGAAATATACTTGAACAAAAATCAAAATTATACTGCTTTAAGGCACATAAATTTGAGAACTGCTTATTAATAACAAACAGTAAAATTAAAACACATTACATGTTTCTGATACAAGTGTAGCAAAAAATTACAAAAAAAGTGCTAAGAAATAAATGTCAATTATTCTATAAACTTTCATCAGAATAAAAATGAAACAAATATTTTTATAATACATTTTATATTTATTTTATGATTTCATATGTCTCAGTACCATTTGTTAGCATCTTTTGCTGACAAGTAATTTCTTGCTTTCTTCATCATTGTTAAGTAAAAATGAATATGCATAATGACAAAAAACTTGCAAAACAAAATAAGTATGCAGTTTACTACCAGTGTCCTAGCTCACTTAAAACAAAATTTTTATCCTGAAATAACTTAATCCATCAAGTGGATATTAGCCACCTAATATATGCCTAATATATGGTCTGATAATTAAGACAGATTTTTAAAATTATTTTTAAAAAGTAGCCAGATAATTTTAAGATGCTTCAAATTATATTTTATATATGGACTTAGGACACTTCTAAGATTGGAATAACAGTTTCTTGAGCAAACAAATTTATTGCTAATAATGAATATGACTGTCTTTTGAAATCTTCTAGTACTCACTTTGGCAGCACATGCACTAAAATTAGAAAGATACAGAGAAGATTAGCATGGCCCCCTGCACAAGGATGATATGTAAATTTATAAAATGTTCCATATTTTTACAAAACTTCTGGACACATACACCCTCCCAAGACTGAGCCAAGAAGAAATTTAATCCCTAAACAGACTAATAATGAGCTCTGAAATTAAAGCAGTAATAAATATCCTACCAACCCTTAAAAGCCCGGGACCAGATTGATTCACAGCCAAATTCTATCAGATGTACACAAAAGAGCTTGTACCATTGCTACTAAAATTATTCCAAAAATTGAGTAGGAGGGACTTCTCCTCAACTCATTCTCTGAGGCCAGATTCATCATGAAATGAAAACCTGGCAGACACACACACACGCAAACACAAGAAAACTTTAGGCCAATATCCTCAATGAACATCGATCCAAAAATCCTCAACAAAATACTAGCAAACTTAACCCAGCAGCACATCTAAAACTTATCCACCATAATCAGGTAGACTTTATCCCTGGGATGCAAGGTTAATTTAACATAGTCAAATCAATGAATGGGATTCATCACATAAATAGAACTAAAGATAAAAGCCACATGATTATCTCAATAAATGTAAATAAGGCTTTTGATAAAATTCAACATACCTTCATATTAAAAACTCCCAACAACTGGCCAGGCATGGTGGCTAATGCCTATGATTCCAGCACGTTGGGAGGCTGAACCAGATAGATCACTTAAGTCCAGGAGTTTAAGACTAGCCTGGGCAACATGGCAAAACCCCATCTGTAATAAGAGTACAAAAAAGGAAAAAAAAAAGGAAAATAAAAATTAACTGGGCATGGTGGTGTGCACCTGTAGTCCCAGCTACTCAGGAGGCTGAGGCCTGAGAATCACTTGACCCAGGAGGCAGAAGTTGCAGTGAACTGAGATCTTACCACTGTACTCTAGGCTGGGCAACAGAGTGAGACAAAAACAAAACAACACACAACAAAAAACAAAAGTGTCAGCAAACTAGGTATTGAAGATATACTTCAAAATAACAAAAGCAATCTATGACAAACCCACAGCCAACATCCTATTGAATGGGCAAAAGTTGGAAGCATTCCCCTTGAAAACCAGCACAATACATGGATGTTCTCTCTCACCACTGCTATTCAACATATTGTTGGAAGTCCTGGCCAGAGTAATCAGGAAGTGAAAGAAATAAAAGACATCCAAATAGGAAGAATGAAAGACAAACTATTTTTTAAAAAAAAGAAAAAAAAAAGAGAGAAAAAATCAAGGAGAGGAAGAAAGAGGAAGAGAAAGAGGGAGGGAGAACGGGAGTGTTGCTTTATTGGACAGAATCCAGGCTAGAATGCAGTCTAAAAATGGGTATTGAAAGCCTTTTTTATGCCAATAATTGTGCTTAATAATGGAGACAGGAAAAAATGAGGGAAGAAAATAACAAACAAGTAGCCAACCAATATTTTATTTAAACCTGTGAGTAGGTGTGATGTGGTACTGATAAGAGTATATATTTTGTGTATTTAAAGTGGAGAGTTCTATAAATGTTTATTAAGTTTACTTGTTCCAGATCGGTGTTCAAGTCCTGGATATTCTTGTTAATTTTCTGTCTCATTGATCTATCTAATACTGATGTTGAAGTCTCCCACTATTGTTGTGTTTGAGTATAAGTCTCTTTATAAGTCTTATGTATCTGGGTGCTCCTGTATTGGGTGCATAAATATTTAGGATTGTTAGCTCTTCTTGTTGCATTAATCCTTTTATTGTTATGTAATGACCTTCTTTGCCTCTTTTGATCTTTGTTGCTTTAAAATCTATTTTATTAGAGGCAAGAATTGCAACTCCTGCTTTTTATTTATTTATTTATTTATTTATTTTTGCTCTCCATTTGGTTGGTAAATCTTTCTTCATCCCTTTGTTTTGAGTCTTTGTGTATCCTTGCATGTGAGATGGGTCTGGATGTAGCATACCAATGGGTTTTGGCTGTGTCTTTTGATTGGGGAATTTAGTTGATTTAAATTTAGGATTAATAATAATATATGTGAGTTTATTACTGCCATTTGATGTTAGCTGGCTGTTTTGCCCATTAGTTGATGTAAATTCTTCATTATGTTGATGCTCTTTACATTTTGGTACATTTTTGGAAAGGCTAATACTGGTTGTTCCTTTCTATGTGTGATGCTTCTTTCAGAAGCTCTTGTAAAGCAGGCCTGGCGGTGATAAAATCTCTGAGTACTTCCGTGTTCATAAAAAAATTTATTTTTCCTTAGCTTATGAAGCTTAGTTTGTCTGGATATGAAATTCTGGGTTGAAAGTTCTTTTCTTTAAGGATCTTAAATATTGGCCCCTACTCTCTTCTGGCTTGTAGGGTTTCTGCTGAGAGATCTGCCATGAGTCTGATAGGCTTCCCTTTGTGGGTAAACTGAAATTTCTCTCTGGCTGCCCTTAGTATTTTCTCCTTCATTTCAACCCTGGTGAATCTAACAATTATGTGCCTTGGGGTTGCCCTTCTTGAGGAATATCTTTGTGGTGTTCTCTGTATTACCTGGAGTTGAATATTGTCCTGCCTTGCTAGGTTGGAAAAGTTTTCCTGATTAATATCCTGAAGAGTATTTTCCAGCTTGGATTCATCCTCTTCGTCACATTCAGGTACACCTATCAAACGTAGATTAGGTCTTTTCACATAGTCCCATATTTCCTGGAGACTTTGCTCATTCCTTTTTATCCTTTTTTCTCTAATCTTGTCTTCTTGTTTTATTTCATTAAGTTGGTCTTTGACCTCTGATATCCTTTCTTCTGCTTGATCAATTCGGCTGTTAAAACTAATGCATACTTCACAAAGTTCTTGTGTTGTGTTTTTCAACTTTGTTAGTTCACTTATATTCTAAATTGTCTATTCTCATTAGCATCTCATCAAACCTTTTTTCAAAGTTCTTAGTTTCTTTGCATTGGGTTAGAACAAGTTCTTTTAACTCCCAGAAGTTTCTTATCATCTACTTTCTGAGGCCTACTTCTGTTAATGGAACATACTCCTTCTCATTTTCAAAGTTCTTAGTTTCCTTGCATAGGGTTAGAACAAGTTCTTTTAACTCCCAGAAGTTTCTTATCATCTACTTTCTGAGGCCTACTTCTGTTAATGAAACAGACTTGTTCTCCATCAGGCCTTGTTTCATTGCTAATGAGGAACTGTGATCCCCTATAGAGGGAGAGGCATTCTGATTTTTGGTATTCTCAGCCTTTTTAGGTTGTTTTTTTTCCCTTCATTATAAATTTATCCATCTGTCATCTTTGTAATTACCAACTTTCTAATTAGATTTCGGAGTGGACATCCAATTTGTTTATTCCTAGCCCCAGAATCTGAGCAACCCACTGCACCAGCTAAAACAGTGGCATTAGGATTGATGGTGCTTTTCTGCCAAGGAATCTCTGGTCTCGCTTTTTTCTTGAGTCCATCCTTCAATCAGCTGAATAGGTGACTCTGCCTTCCCAGAGCTCCAAACATCAGCCAAAAGGGGACCCATTTACTCTGCACCAAGAACCACTGCACCAAAGCGCCGGCAAAACTGCTGCTCCAGCCACAAGAGTCATGCTGGCAACCCGTGGGACTCCTCCACTGGGAATCTCCTGGTCCATGAACAACAAAAATTTGTCTGAAAGTGTGGCATCCTCTCGTTCTCTGTGCTTTCACTGGGAGCTACAATCCTGAGCTGCTTGTGATCAGCCATCTTGGATCTCTCTCTGAAAGACAAACTATTCCTGTTTGCAGACAACATGATCTAATATCTAGAAAACACTGTAGTCTTGGCCCAAAGTCTCCTTAAGCTGATAAATAATGTCAGCAAAGTCTCAGGATGCAAAATCAACGTACAGAAATTCCTAGCATTCCTATATACCAACAATAGTCAAGCCAAGAGCAAAATAAGGAAGACAATCCTATTCAGAATTGCCACAAAAAGGACAAAATACCTAGGAATACAGCTAACTAACCATGGAGGTGAAAAATCCCTACAAGGAGAGCCACAAAACACTGCCCAAGGAAATCAGAGAAGACCAAACAAATGAAAAAACATTCCATGTTCATGGATAGAAAGAATCAACATAATTAAAATGGACATACTAGTCCAAAGCAATGTGTAGATTCAGCACAAATTATTTTTTATCGAATTATCAATGATATTCTTCACAGAGCTAGTAAAAACTATTTTAAAATTCATATGAAACAAAAAAAAAAGCTCAAATAGCCAATGTAATCCTAAGCAAAAAAAAAAAAAAAAAGAAAAAGCTGGAGGTCTCATGCTACCTAACTTCAAACCATACTACAAGGTTATAGTAACTAAAACAGCATGGTACTAGTATAAAACAGATGCACAGACCAATGGAACAGAATAGAGAGCCCAGAAATAAGACCACATAACTACAACCATCTGATCTTTGACAAAGCTGACAAAAAAAAAAAAAAAAAAAGCAATGGGAAAAGGACTCTCTATTCAGTAAATGTTGCTGAGATAACTGGCTAGCCATATGCAGAAGATTGACACTTAACCCATTTCCTTACACCATATAAAAAATCAACTGAAGATTGATTAAATACTTAAGTGTAAAGCAAAATTACAAAATCCCTGAAAAACAACCTAGATGGAACAATTCTTGGCACAGAAACCAGCAAATATTTAATGATAAAAACACCAAAAGCAATTGCAACAAAAGCAATAATTTTACAAATTGATCTAATTAAACCAAACAGCTTCTGCACAGCAAAGGAGACTATCAGAGTAAACAGAAAACCTACATAGTGAGAGAAAATTATTGCAAACTATGCAACTGACAAAGGTCTAATATCCAGCATCTGTAAGAAACTTAAATAAATTTACTAGTAAACCAAACAATCCCATTAAAAAGTGGGCAAAGGACATAAACAAACAGTTTTCAAAAGAAGACATACAATAAGCATATTGTTAAAAGCTGACCATCACAGATCATTGGAGAAATACAAATCAAACCACAATGAGAAACCATCTCACACCAGTAAGAATGACTACTATTAAAAACTCAAAAGGGAGGAAGGCAACAAAACACACTGCCATGTGTGTACCTATGCAACTATCTTGCACGTTCTGCACATGTACCCCCAAACCTATAATGCAATAAAAATTTAAAAAATTAAAAAAAAAAAACTCAAAAATAACATGTGCTAGTGAGGTTGCAGAGAAAAAGGAACACTTAAAAATTGTTGATAGGAGTGTAAATTAGTTCAGTCATTATGGAATTTAGTGTGATAATTTCTCGAAGACCAAAAATTAAACTACCCAGCAATCTCATTACTGAGTATATACCCAAAGGAATATAAATCATTCTATTATAAAGACACATGCATGTGTATGTTCATCTCAGCACTATTCATAATAGCAAAGACATGGAATCAATCTAAATGTCTGGATAAAGAAATGTACTGGATAAAGAAAATGTGGTACTGTGGAATACTACGCAGACATCAAAAATAAAATCATGTAATTTGCAGGGACATGAATGGTGCTGGGGTCATTATCCTTACAAACTAATGTAAGAATCAAAAAAAAGCCTGTACTCACTTTTAAGTGGGAACCAAATGATAAGGACACATAGACATATAGAGGGACACAACAGATACTGGGGTCTATCAGAGGATGGCATGTGGAAGGTGGAAGGAGGGATCAAGAAAGATAACTAATTGGCACTAGGCTTACTACTGAGGTGACAAAATAATCCGTACAACAAACCCCCATGACATGGATTTACCTGTGTAACAAACCTGCACATGCACCTCCTAAACCTAATATAAAAGATAAAAATAATCTTATATTCCTGGTCCTAAGTAATATGTACTTGTATAATTTTAAAATTTTTATTTATATAAATTATAAACACATAGTTTGTATAATGAAGTAAAAAAGATGAATTCCCCCTCTCCCCTAAAAGGACAGCTTTATCATTAAGGATACAAAAAATAGAAATATATCAAAGTTATTTTAGTTACTTAAACATTTATTTTTATGGGGAAATATCTATGCAGAATTTTAAAAATGTTAAGGACTGATACATTTCCTCAGAACTCACAGTTTATGTAAAGTAATGTTTCTCAATTTTTGAGGTTGTCTGTTAGCTAATAGTTTTTATGAACAAAGTAATCCAACTGATGTCACTGGTAAAATTCTGGGGAACATGTATATCCAAGTAAGATAAGTTTAACTTTCCAAGGAGAATTGCCAGCAAATGCACACCATCTATATTATACTTTCCATTCCCACAGGAAAAACAATCACAATATTTACTATGCAAGTAAGAACACCTCTCCGATTCTCCCATAGCTCTGTTGCCATGTGGAAGCAAAAGCCTTATATATTACTACCAAAGCTATTTCCTTAAATTCTTTTACAACTTTACTCTTACAGACAATGAAATATATTCTACTTTTTAGTTTTGCAGAGAGAAGCATTATAAGAAGAGTAAAGTTTATAAAGCTGGTCATATGCTTCACTTACTGAGGAAATACCTCTTCAGTTACTAAAATTGAGGAGAAGATGGACTGGAACTAAGTTACAGAAATATGAATATAGATCATTCCTTATTAGTGAAAATCAGAGTCATCTAAATTTATTTATTATTAGATAATCACATAATGATAATGAACATTATTTATGAACAATTTATAAGGTTTGAGAAAAAGAAAATGGGCTCCCAAATTCTTTTTTTGGGAGGTTTTATTTTTATTTTTATTTTTGTCTTAATGGTAAATGGTAAACATCATTTCCCCTTTGTATTTTGTTTTCCTCTAATTTAATTTTTTGACTGTTTATAGGCAGTGTAGGAAAGAGCAAGTAAGAGCCAGAAAGTTGATGTTTGAATTGTAAATAAAGGTTGTTTAGGGACAAAAACAGGAGGAAAAAATCATTTTATTGCCTGTCCTCTACCTTAACTTTAAAAAAAGTTGTTTTGAAAATTGCTATTTGTATAATCAATGTGTTCATATACTTCATTTGGATTTTCACATAACTAAATTTAAAAATATATAGTATATGGATAGTTGTATGTAAAATATTATAAAATAAAAATTTATCAATCGAACAGCCACAGCATTCCTGCCATCTAGCTATGGTATCCCCTATGGTGGATAAAGCAAAGAACTCTTGATTTCTGCTCTATGAGAGCTTTATAGAGATTAAAAAATTCAAGACATTACTCAACCAAAGACTAATATAGACTGCTTGTTGAATAAAAAGTAGTCAACTGTACATCCTGTGATCCTGGAAGTCTTGTTCTCTTGGATCACTCTGCCATTGTTTCAGGCCAATATTCAAAATTTATAGCAATTAATTAAAAGAATTGACTTTAAAGTTATACAGATCTTACTTTAAACCAGCAATATTAATTCTCAGATATGAAATGGACATTACTTATCCTCTCTAAATTTTAGTTACCTCATCTGCAATATGCAGATGATGATTTTTTGGATTTTTTTGATGACTTGTTGGATTTTTTGCAGAATCAAATATAATTGTAAAAATGTTCAGCCCAGAGCCTCACACATGGAAAATATTTAAGTAAATATTAATTTTTATTACTATAATTTATGTAAAATGACTCTTGTTTATTGCCAGACTTGATTTTATTCCTGATGAGTCTGCACTTTGTGTGTGAGGCGGAAATAGATATATGTGTACTGGTTCATTACAAATTGCATAATGGTTTAGACACCTATGCTTAAGCCAACAATGACTCCTCTAGGAACAATACATGGCCCATTTTTAGTTTTCCTGTTCCAGAGATAGGCTGTCCCTTAGCCAGTGTGGCCAACCATCAGATCTACAGTGCTTTTGTTTCTCCAGAGAAACAAAATTAATAGAATGTGTACATGTGTCTATGTGTGTATTATAAGGAATTGGTCAAAATTATGGAAGCTGAAGTATCCAGATACAATATAGTCAATGATATAGTTTCATTCCTAGTTTCATGTTGGGAGGGAGAAAATGATTAACATCTCAGCTCCAGAACAGTGAGGCAGAGAGAGAGAGAGTCTTTCTTACTTTGTTTTTTATTTTATTCAGGCCCTGAAAGAATTGAATGAGGCCCACCCACACAGTAGATAGCAACTTGCTTTACTCAGTCTATTAATTTATATGTTAATCTAATTCAGAAATACCCTCACAGGCACACCTAGAAATAATGTTTAACCAAATCTGTGGGTCCTGTGGTCCAGTCAAGTTGACACACAAAATTAACTATATATGGTAACTGGACATATTCTATTTTCTGCTATTCACTTTCTCTTTACCTGGCTTCTATAATCAGGGATTGTAGGAAATTTAATATTTATACTGGGAACTAAATCAACTTGAGATTATCACAATTGCTATGGTTTGAATGTGGTTTGTCCCTGACAAAAATCATATTGAGATTTTATTGCCACTGTAACCATGTTGGGATGTAGAGCCTGGTGGGAGTTGTTTGTGTCATGTGAGCAAATCCCTTATGAATGAAGTAATGCTATCTCATGGGAAATAAGTGTGTTCTCCCTCTTCAGAAATGATTCGTTAGTGAGAGAGTGGGTTATTATAAAACAATTCTTTCCTCCTCCTTTTTGGAACCTCTCTTTGCTCACACCCCTTACCTTTTCACTTCCCTGCCATGTTTTGTAGTAGCACATGAACCTCATCAGAAGCCAAGCAGATGCTCATTCATGTTCTTGAACTTCCCAGTCACTAGAATTGTGAGATAAATAAACCTATTTTCTTTTTAAATTTCCCAGCTTCATATAGCACCACTAAATACATTAGTACCCACAGTTAGGTTTACTGTCCTTGGGTTAAGCTTACATTTTGATTTTTTGATATGTTCTGACAAGTAATTCTATGGTATTTCTACAGAAATTTGTACATTTTAGTATTTCTAGTAGCTGTGGGCCATTTTATGAAGCAACATTTAATTGCTTATTTATTTCTACTAAATTTCCTTTGCATAATGAAATAGCACATCAGACCTAAACTGTTTTAACACATTAGGAAAAACAGAACACTTGGAAATCTTGGCTATTCAGATTATCTACACAGTATTTATCTTTAGCTCTTTTAGGTAAACAATTGCATGCCAAATAGTTGGTTTTTAAATTGCCAGACATTAAAATTTAAATTATAAAGGTTGGCATTAGAAATAAGCCTGCAATGGTATAAATGAGAGGAAAAATGTAGCAAGTTCAAAATTCATAGATTAAAATCAAATATTTACTTATTTATAAAATGGTAGCAGGAGTTTCTCTCAATTCACAGTACACATGTCTCTTATATATTGACAAAAGTTTCAGATTTACAAAATTTTAGAGCTGGACTATAAGAGGCTTCAATGTCAATCTAATGTAATCCACTCATGTTGCTGTAACATAGGTAAACCTTAGATTTATGAAAAATGCCCAAGGTCACCCAGGCACTTTGAAGCAGAGTCTAAATTGTGACCTTGACCAAATGATTTCCAATTCTGCGTTTTTTCCATTATGCAATTCTCAGAATGAGAAGACAGAGATGGATGTTCCTGATGTTTCATACATAACAGTGATTCCAACATAGTTTTTTGGTTCTCAGTCATTAATCTTACTTATTGCCAAACTTTTCAGGGCAGTTGCTATTTTGGAAGCATCACTTACACTCAAAAATGCCAACCGTAACCACAATTGTTTTTCAGAAGGAATAGATATAGAGAGCATTCCCCATATTATATAGCCATTACCTAAGATTATTGAAGATAATTGTAATGCTATCAGAATATTTTCTGGGTTACCAGAAAAGACTGGGATTTTAAACTAAGTTTTCTGTTAGTCATCTTTTCCTCTTGAGAAATTTACCTGAGAGATTCAAAGTTGTCAATATTACAGAGGCATAATCTAAATAGGATGTGATAGCTCAGACAATCTGATACTGTAATAGCATTCTCTAGCATACGTTTGAGGTGAAAATGGTCCACTTCTTACATCTGTTACCTTTGTCAAAGTTAAGCATTTAGTTTCTTTTTGCTGCAAATATTAATTATTATTTCCTGTTCTTTCTGCAGAATTCTTTAGGATTTATAGGTGGCTTTATTAAAAATGCATATGAAAAAATCCTCATTTTTAATTAACTGAAGTTGATAGTTATGATGTTATTTTTATCAGCCAAGTATTGTGTTTTTCTAATCTGCATATGCAACACAATACACCATTAATTCACATATATGTATGAAATTATTATCAACTGAAAAGCAAGTGTTTGCCAGTCCTGTAGTATTTATAGAAGATCCTGATACCTAGAATATTCATTTCCCAATATTCTGCATCTCAGCTAGCCTTTCTGGACAGAATCTGCACATAAATACATATTCCATCCATTCATTCATTCCACCTGTCCATTCACACATTTATTTTCTTCTACAGTTGTTACTCTGTTACATCCTTCAAACTATCTTTAGTGGTTATTCTTTAATATAAAGATAGAAAAGAGAATAAAATCACTAAGTGAAAGCTGATTCACAATGGAGTAGTAAAACCATTTAAAATGTTAATAGAGAAATGAGAAATTGATCCAATTGAATGGAATAAACAAAACAGAAAGGAACCAAACTTCAAAATAAAATCATAGAATACTGTATATAGCTTGAAAGAAGCTTGCTCAAGATCTTAAAGTGTCCCACCAGCACAATTCAAGACACATGGTTTTCAGACATTTTCCAAATTTGTATTATAGATCTTATTTAAAAATGTAATTTTTGTTTATCAATCTCTAGAATAAGGAAATATGCTATTGAACTCACTCACTTAAATTTATGATTCTTTTACTCTTTTTTTTTTGTATTTCAATGAAAATCTCTTCACATTACTCATGTGGTAAGGAATAGTTGAATAATCTTCCTGTATTTAACTTGCGTAGAATAAGAAAACTTATTCATCAACCCTTATTTATCTCATATTACCTAAATAAAATAATCTTTGTGGAAGATGCCTCTATTTATTATAAGTAAGAAAATTTTACTACAGCTCATGGGATCCAACTGTGTTTTATACTAAAGTATTAAAATGTTAAGCCTTCTACTAAAGCAAACTTTTAAATAAAGGCCTATTTGATAGCTGGAAATAATTGAAGATCTTAATCTGCATACATTCATTTACTCCTTTATTCACAAAATACTCACTAAGGATTTACTAAGGACAGGGTACTAGAGAAAAATATGGAGGATGTAAACATAAATAAATCTTGTTTCTTTGTATAAGCTAGTAATATCAGAAGAAATTTAAAATATGTACACAGAGAAGAAGCTATAGGTGATTATAGCAGGAAAAACAGTATTTTGTGAGATGACAAGGTGTTTCAAACACAATGGAGGGTTAGAAAGCATTTCCAAAAGTAAAAGTAAAGATCCCATGTTTATTAGAAAAAAATCACACACATTAGGTTAAGCATATAGACATGAATAATTGAGATATGTATAGAAAATGACAGAGCACATAAGTTAAAGGAAGGAAAGGCTAGTCTGTGAGATTTCTATGTACACAATGCAGTCTTCATTAACAAATATTTGTCTAAATATGAATTTTGTTTTCAATCAACTTTAGTCAATATTTTTTCAATATTAATGTCTAAATTTTTTTCAATTCTTAAAAAATTATAAGCTTTATCTCTGAATATTTTCTTTCCCATGTTATATATGATTGTTTCTCTTGAAATTCTTCTTAGACAAAATGGAAACTTCTCAATTTGTTCTTCAGATCTTTCCACTCTCAGTACTTTTCATGTATTTACCTCTGTTGTGTTCTGTGGTACATCCTCATTTCTAAATTCTAGTAATCAGTATTCTTTTCAGAATTGTCTACTACTCTATTTACTATACATGCTATCATTATACTTACTTTATATGCTATCTTTTTCAGACCTCTTGTTTTCATTTCCAAGATTTTCAGGAAAATTATTCTGTGCATTTTGTTTCCGCTGTCTTGACTAGAAGGTTTCACTGATGTTTGAAATAAATTGTAACTTTTCTCTAGAGTGCTACTATTTCCAATAGGTCATTTCAAATTCTCTAAAAGTCACCAGGTTTGTTAAGGTCACTACAAATTATTGTATTGTCTTCTGATTTGTCATCAAACATCTTCCACATTATTTCCCTTCATACATTGATGAGCAATGTTATTTGTTTCAATTTATGAGAAACATAACATATTGCAAGTTGATTATATTGTAATTCATTATACCTCTATCATATTGAGACTGACATTTTAATAGGTATCATGCACATATGTTTCTATTAGCTTTATACAGAAAATTAAATCAGAAAGAAATTTAGACATTGTAACAGACATATTTTAGTCTGAAGAAATATTAAATAATCATATGTTAGACATATGCAGAGTTTAAAGACACAAGCAGAGTTTAAAGAAAATGACATTCTATTAACTTTGCTTCAGTACAATCATATTCAGTGACTCTTGGTGTTGTGCTATCTAACCTCTGCTCTTAAAAACAAGCCCTTAGAAGGTCATTGCAACCTTAAGTGATGTTTTTTTTTTCCCTCAGATTATGCTGTAACTTGACAGGAGTCATAAAAAGGTCACATTGTAAATGATACATCTTGGTTACTAATGTCCTTTTCTGCCAGTATTACTGAGACAGCTCTTGTCAAAGCTCTTAGATGGGATAATGCTTTTACTCTGCTAAATGATAATCTGAAATGCTACCCATAGTGCTACCAAAGTCCTAGAATTGCCTTTTTTTAAGATTATCTTGAAACACACACACACAGCCATTTAAAGTTGTTTTTATAGTTTTGGTAATACGGTATCTACATTTACATACACACACATAAAATTTAAGAAATTTTAGTCTCATAACAATTTTGGGAGATGGAAAAGGTTTTTAAATGTGTTTTCTTGTTTTTAATTATGTAAATTAAACTTGTAATGACATCAAAAGGTAGCTGGGTACTGTTTCTTCTTCATAAAAATTAACATATAGCAAAAAAATGTGCATGCTTAAGATTTTTTTCTGGTTCATGGACAACATTTAGAAACACTAAAATCTATAAATCTATGTCAGTGTGTCAGGTTTATCATCGGTCTTTATTCTTGGTGTATGCATATGGAACTAACTATTCACAGACTTTAACATTTATACCACGATATTAAAAAGCAAAATTCATTCATTGATTCTTTGAAGGGCTTTTCATGTCTTTATCTCCTTCAGTTCTGCTCTGATCTTAGCTATTTCTTGTCTTCTGCTAGATTTTGGATTTGTTTGCTCTTGCTTCTCTAGTTCTTTCAATCATGATGTTAGGGTATCAATTTTAGATCTTTCCCACTTTCTCCTGTGGGAATTTAATGCTATAAATTTCCCTCTAAGCATTGCTTTAACTGTGTCCCAGAGATTCTGGTACATTGTGTCTTTGTTCTTATTAGTTTCAAAGAACTTATTTTTCTTTTGCCTTAATTTTGTAAAGAAGTGATTATTGAAAAAGTTCTTACCACATAAACCCTTAGCTTTTAGGTTGACAAGACATAGCTTTGGGCAGTCTTTTCCTCTTATGAAAGTTGAGAATTTGTTATTCAACATTTTAAGCTTTCATAATGTCTTTAGCCTTGAGAATGTAAAAATTTTTTCATGGCAGTAACATTCTCATTCATTTTGTATGCCCAGAACAGAGCTGGGTAAAATTGGTGCCATGAAAACATGGTATTTGATCACTTGAACAAGAAAAATAAAGCTCCAGTTTACTCCACTTTTAGACATAATAAAAGGTATTCCATGCTAATGTGTTATCATAAGAAAAAGATAAAGGAGAATGTCGATCATTTTAAGAAGGAATTAACTGTCTGGTAATAAAGTTAATTGGCACTGAACATATTACAAGGTGAGTTTTTCAGAAGAAATAATTAACTTATAAAAAGCATGCAGATATTTTAAAATGCCACAAAACTTGCATGTCACAGGATTATGAAAAATTAACAATAACGTTTTATATACAAATGAGACTATAAGGAGCTTTAGATGTCTTCTAGTCATATATCAAGCCCCTGGAATATCTACCTGTAATTTGATCTGGCACATAAATTGAACATTGCTAAGAGATCAGATTATACCTTGGTAAAGATGGAAAGAGTTATGAAAAATAATGATGTTTTGCACTTTAGGTTTATATAGTAATATGTGCCATTTAATGTCTTTTAATAACCTTAGAACATAATGCAAAATATCAAAATTATGACCTTGCCTTATCTTCCTGTTATTCACGTATGCAGCTTACATGCTTGCCATACTGAATATCCTCTCCTGGAAATGCTAGAAACAATCAATACCCAAATTAGTGCAGGACTCAAAAATCAGATCTATGTTTATAAAGAGTATTATCTGTATGATGGAATATCATTTATTAATATAAGCAGTAATCTTCAGTTTGAAGTAGATATATTTCTATTGATTTTTTTCATTATAGAAGTGAAAGCAAGGATCATTTAAATAAACACAATTTTACATTAACATATGCTCTAATGTAGTGCTAGGTATATTTACTAAGAAGAATATACTGATGACCAATGGGCATGTAAAAGTGTTTAATATCACTAGCAACCAGAGAAATGTTAAATGATTCACCATCAGGGGATAAAGTAAAAAGAAAATGAAAAATCACTACAAACTCATCAGAATGGCTATATTCACATATATACTATATATACATACATATTATATGTATATATATTTGTGTATATTCATGTATATATACAGATATATGTATGTACACTTGTATATATGTATATATATAGATATATACATATATACATATGCACATATATCCATATATACTCCTGAATATACAAATACACATGTATACACACATAAATAGGTTTGTAGGCATGTATATATGTATATGTGTATACACATATGTACACATGTGTATATATACATATACACACCTACATATTTGTATGTATATGTGTTACCCTTAGCCAACACATGTATATATGCAAATTTCTAGGGGTCCAGTGTCATGGGGCGTGTTGAGATATTTCTTCTAAGGTGCCAGATAAGTTGCTGCATTTGGCCCCTCCTACAACCAAAAACAGAGGCACAATGCCTAGTGGGCCTATTTAGATTTTGGAGGCAACATATTGCTCACTTGGGTGTGTTACTTTGGCCCATTTATCAAGTTACCTGAAAGGCTGTCAGTTTTGAGTGGGGTCCAGAACAGGAGAAGGCTCAGCAACAGGTCAAGGCTGCTGTGCAAACTACTCTGCCACTTGGGCCATATGACCCATAGATATGATGATGCTTGAGGTGTCAGTGGCAGACAGGGATGTTGTCTGGAGTGTTTGGCAGCCCCCATATGTAAATCATAGCGGAAGCCTTAAAATTTTGGAGCAAGGCCCTGCCATCTTTTGCAGATAACTACTCTCCTTTTGAGAGACAGCTCTTTAGACTATTACTGGGCTTTGTTGGAAACTGAACTTTTGACTGTGGATCATTAAGTCACCATGTGACCTGAATTGCCTATCATGAACTGGGTGTTTTCTGACCCATCTGGCCATAAAGTAGGTCATGCACAGCAGCATTCCATCATCAAATGTAAGTGGTATATACATGATTGGACTCGAGTAGGTCCTGAAGGCACAAGTGAGTTACATGAGGAAGTGGCTCAAATGTCTATGGTCTCCCCTCCTGCCACCCTGCCTTCTCTGCCCAGCCTGTGCTGATGGCCTCATGGGGAGTTCCCTGAAGGATAGCAGTGAAGAGAAATCTTCTCAGTAGGCATAACTTCAAGCTTTGCACCTGGTTGTGCACTTTGCACAGAAGGAGAAATGGTGAGATATGTGATTATATACTGATTCATGGGCTGTTGCAAATGATTTGGCTGGATGCTCAGGGACTTGGAAGAAGCATGGTTGGAAAATTGGTGACAAAAAATTTGGGGAAAAGGTATGTGGATGGACCTCTCAGAGTGGTCAAGAACTGTGAAGATATTTGTATCCCATATGAGTGCTCACCAATGGGTGACCTCAGTGGAGGAGGATTTTAATAATCAAGTGGATAGGATGACTCATTCTGTGGACATCACTCTGCTTCTTGACCCAGTCAACCCTATCATTGCCCAATGGGCCCATGAACAAAGTGGCCATGGTGGCAGGGATGGAGGTTATGCATGGGCTCAGCAACATGGACTTCCACTCACCAAAGCTGACCTGGCTACAGCCACTGCTGAGTGCCCAATTTGCCAGCAGCAGAGACCAGCACAGAGCTCTTGAGATGGCACTATTCCTTGGGGTGATCAGCCAGCTACCTGGTGGCAGATTGATCATACTGGACCTTTTCCATCATGGAAACAGCAGAGGTTTGTCCTGACTGGAATAGACACTTACTCTGGATATGTGTTTGCCTATTTTGAATGCCATTCTTCTGCCAAGACTACCATCCATAAACTCATGGAATGCCTTATCCACCATCATGCTATTGCACACAGCATTGCCTCTGATCAAGGCACTTACTTTACAGTTAAAGAAGTGTGGCAGTGGGCTCTTGCTCATGGAATTCACTAGTCTTGCCATGTTTCCCATAATCCTGAAGCAACTGGATTGATAGAATAGTGATGTAGCCCTTTGAAGTCACAGTTACAATGCCAAGCAGGTGACAATACTTTGTAAGCTGTTGCAAAGTTCTCCAGAGGGCTGTGTATGCTCTGAATCAGCATCCAATATATGGTACTATTTCTCCCATAGCTAGGATTCATGGGTCCAGGAATCAAGGGGTGGAAGTCGAAGTGGCACTACTCACTATCAACCCTAGTGATCCACTAGCAAAATGTTTGCTTCCAGTTCCTGTGACATTACATTCTGCTGGCTTAAAGGTCTTAGTTGCAGAGGGAAGAACACTGCCACCAGGAGACACAACAATGATTCCATTAAACTGGAAGTTATGATCACCACCTGGACAATTTGGGTTCCTCCTACCATTAAGTTAACATGCCAAGAAGAGAGTTACAGTGTTGGCTGCAGTGATTGACCCAGAAAAACAAGATGAAGTCAGTCTGCTACTCCATAATGGAGGTAAGGAAGAATACACATAGAATACAGGAGATCCATTAGGGTGTCTCTCATTATTACCATGCCCTGTGATTAAGGCCAATGGGAAACTATCACAGCCCAATCTAGGTAGGACTACAAATGGTCCAGACTCCTCAGGAATGAAGGTTTGGGTCACTCCACCAGGAAAATACCACCACCTTCTGAGGTGCTTGCTGAAGGCAAAGGGAATACAGAATGGATTAGAAGAAGGTAGTCATCAATACCAGCTAACCATGTGACCACCTGCAGAAATGAGAACTGTAATTGTCATGAATATTTCCTCCATTTTGTTAAAAACATGTTTGTGCATGTATACACTGGTACTAAGCAAATATCTTCATTTTATTTTCTTTTCCTTTATCATGTGACATATGATATATTGACTTCATATCAGCATTTAAGTATTGTTACCTTTTTGTGATAGTATTTGGATTGGGGATTGGTGCGTTTCCAGTTGTATGAAAGATAGTTGTGCTACATTAGGTGTAATTATGACCTTATTGTTGTCTGTATTTGAAGCTTATGTATGATCTTAGGTGATGTGTATGGGTTCAAGTTGACAAGGGGTGAAACTGTGATGGTTAATAGTGAGTGTCAAATTGACTGGATTGAAGGATGCAGAGGATTGATTCTGATATATTTGCTATCACATTTATGGTAAATTTTTTTTTCAGAATATGTAAAAGAAAATCTTAACAAATATTGAGAAATCAGATAGCCATTTAATAAGTAAGCAAAATATTTGAAATTTGAAATATTTGAAATATTGTATTCACTAAATAAGATATACAGTTGGAAAATTGACTCATATAAAGATTGTCAACATCATCTGTTAATAGGAAATTCAAATTAAATTTGCAATGTGATACGACTACATATTTATCTGAATGACTGTAATCCCCAAAACAGATAATACTAAATACTAACATGGATAAAAAGCAACAGGAATGCTCACTAACTGCTAATGCAAATAGAAAATGGAACAGATATTTTGCAAGAAAACTTGGCAGTTTCATATAAAATTAAACTGTGCTTTCAATAACTCAGCAATCTCACTCTTAGATATTTTGTCAGGTGGATTAATAACTCATGTTTGTGCAAAATTCTGTATGTGAACTTCATTCATATATTAATTGGTAGCAGTGAAAAAGTACATCAACATTAGTGTATGGTGCATCCCTGAAACAGAATACTACTAGCTATTCTTAAAGTTTGCACATTGTATGATAAAATTTACATGATATAATTGAGAAAACAAAATAACATATGGATTCACACACAACATGGAAGGATTTAAAATTCAGCTTGTTTGGTGAAAAAGCCAAGCCCCCAAAGCTTTGTATTATATAATCCAATGTATATGATATTCTGGAAAAAGCAACACCGATAGAAACCAGTTCAGTGTTGCCAAGGTTTGGGAAAAGGAAAGACTTGGCTTCAAAGTAGCCACATGCAAGCCTTAAGGGTGATGAAGCTGTTTTGCATAGTATTAAGTTGGTGGATACATGACTTTATAAATGTTCCAGTCCCATTAAATTGTAGATGACAATGTGTAAAATGTAATATATACAAAATTAAATACCAAATGTATGAAGATTACAAGATGGAATGCTGAGCACACTAAACAAATTTAACTGTATCAAAAACTTATTACAAGTCTACTCTTACCTCTCTTAGTTATTGATATCACAAAATATATCTTTATATATTTTACATTCCAAAACATAAACTAATAATTGTTTTCTTTAAATGCGTTAGTTTTTTAAATCATGTAAAATAAAAATATAATTACAAACTGCTATTACAATAATACAGGCTTTTATAAGTAACCATATATTTACCTTTACTGAAATCGTTATTTCTTTATACAACTTTGAGTTACTGTCTAGTGTCCTTTTACTTCAACATGAAGGTTTTCCTTTAGCATTGTTTGCAGAGCAATTCTAGCAGTAAGGAATTTCCTAAACTTTTGTTTGTTCAGGAATGTCTTTGTATGTTGTTACAAAAGTTAAGTTGGTGTAAAAACAAATAGGAGTGTAATAACTTTAGAAAGTTGAATGTAATTCTCATAGTAAGCACAACAAAATATTTTTTAGAATATACGCAAAAAATGAGATGGAAATTAAAATACTTCTTAATTACAAAAATCAACTAAACATAAAAGAGTAATGCAGAAAATGAGGGTTAAAATGGCATAAGCCATATAGAAAACATAAAAAATGACAGAATTAAGATTCTTCTTATCAGTATTTACTTTTTTTTTGTTTTTTAACAAATGTGAACATATTTTATATCCTGAGTTGAGGAAAAGGGCTTAACAGATCATTATAGATTTGGATGAGCTTCAAGGTTTTATACAATGTGTGCAAAATAAAACACATTGCTTTTTGCTATCTTGATATAAGTTTAAAAAAGGATAAAAGATATGATGTGTGATGTGCATTTATGTTTATATACATATAAATATTTATATCAAATGTAAGGTGAATTCTTCTATGACAGAGGATGTAAAGGCTCACCAAAGATCCACATTTCCCTTTTAATATAGAGAGTTGTTACTAGGAAGTGGCTCCATATCCAGAAACTAGATTTTCCTGTTCTCCTTGCATCTAGGTGGTGTCATGTGACTAGTTCTTGCCAATGGAATAGAAATAGAAGACATGGCCAGGCACAGTCGTTCATGCCTGTAATCCCAACACTTTGGGAGGCTGAGTTTAGGAGTTTGAGACCAGCCTGACTAACATGAAAAAATCCCATCTCTACTAAAAATACAAAATGAGCAAGGAGTGGTGGCACTTAAAAAAATAATTATTAAGTAGCCTGTAATCCCAGCTACTTGGGAGGCTGAAGCAGGAGAATCACTTGAATCCAGGAGGTGGAGGTTCCAGTGAGCCAAGATTGTGCCATTGCATACCAGCCTGAGCAACAAGAGCAAAACTCCATCAAAAAAAAAGAAAGGAAGGAAAGAAGGAAGGAAGGAGGAAGGAAGGAAGGAAGGAAGGAAGGAAGGAAGGAAGGAAGGAAGGAAGGAAGGAAGGAAGCCAGGGAGGGAGGGAGGGAGGAAAGGGGGAAGGGGGAAGGTCGGAAGGTGAGAAGGGGGAAGGGGGGAAGGGAGGAATGAAGGAAGGAAGAAGGAAGGAAGACAAGAGAAGACATGACAAGACAAGACAAGACGTGGTAAATCAGGTCAGCATAGTTGAGAAGTAGATAGGATTTCTCTACCTCTTCTCATTTGCCAAGTAAATGCAGAAGACACAATCTGACAAATTAGTCTCACGATGGAACAAGTGTAGGTCTCTCAGTCTCATGGAAGCCCACCAGAAACTCTGTTGTATGAATAAGAAATGAGCCTCTGTACCAAAATGGGGTACATTTTCCTAAAAATTATTTTTACTGCTTCTCTTTTTCCCTGTGTGCTCACACTTCTTACTTAGCTCCTTAGAAATGCAATTGGAGCCTTTACTTTAAATGTGAATGGATTAAACCATCCAATCAAATGACAAAGACTGGCAGAATGTAATAAAAAAATTATTCAACAATATTTTTCTACAAAAGATTTATTAGAGATCCAAAGATGCAAATAGGTCAAAAATGAGAGGATGGAAAAGCTAATTATATTAGTTCGTTCTCACACTGCTAATAAAAACACACCTGAGACTGGGTAATTTTTAAAGGAAAAATGTTTAATTGACTCAGTTATGTAGAGCTAGGGAGTCCTCAGGAAACTTACAATCATGGCACAAGGGGAAGAAGCACATCCTGTTTCACATGGAAGAGGTAAAGAGAAGTGCAGATCAAAACGAAAATCTCCTTATAAAACTACCAGATCTTGTGAGAACTCACTCGCTATCATGAGAACAACTGCTCCCTTGATTCAATTACTTGACACTGGGTCCCCCTGAAAACACCAATGTATTATGGGAACTACAATTCAACATGAGATTTGAGTCAGGACACAGCCAAACCATATCACTATTTCATGCAAGTAGTAACTAAAATAGAGGATCAGTAACTATACTTATTTTAGGCAAAGTAGATTTTAAATTAAAAAAGAGACAAATAAGAGATATTATCTATTTAAAATGGTTCAATACAGTAAGAATATATAACAATTATAAACATTCATGCACTAATAAAAGACTACAAAATTATATAATAGTAAAAATTTATGTTTGAATGGAAAGATAGTTCTTTATAATAGTTGGAAACCTCACAATTTCTTTTTCAATAATGAATAGAACAGAGAGAAGATAAGGTAAGAAATAGAGGACTTGTCCTGGCATGGTGGCTCATGCCTGTAATCCCAGCATTTTTGGGAGCTGAGATGGGTGAATCACCTAAGGTCAGGAGTTGGAGACCACCCTGGCCAACATGGCAAAACCCCTTCTCTACTAAAAATACAAAAATTATCTCGGCATAGTGGTGGGCACGTGTAATCCTGTCTACTCAGAAGGCTGAGGCAGGAAAATGACTTGGGTTTGGGAGGCAGAAATTGGAGTGAGCCGAGATCACACCGTTGCACTCCACCCTGGGTGACAAGAATACTCTATCCAACAGTGTTCATTTAAAGGTAAATGCATACCCTATAAGACAAAGAAAAAATATCTAATAGGTTCTATTAATTTTCAAAATAGTTTAAGAACCACTTTGGCAAACTCCAAATATGAGGAAGCTTTAAGAAACATAGTTAGCCTTTTATTTCCTAAGGTTGACATCGTTTCAGAAAGTACCCAAGAGTTGTTATGTGAACTCATTAGTTATATTATGTTGTTCTAATTTGAACTCATTAATGATTGTTTGAATTAACCTCAGTAGAAAAGATGTAGATCTTTTAAAAAGTAAAACAAATTGCCTTTCTCTTTTCCCTCATTCTTTATTTCCCTCATTGTTGACATTAATAAAAAGGTCTGCAATTTCCCTATCAGGTCAAATATTTGAATTCCTCATACCATTTGAAGAAAAAAATATAAATTTCTGGTCATTGTATATGAAGGCAATTATATATTATGGTTGCTTTTCCCCACTTGGTATCCTGGGAAAACAGTTCAATAGAGTTTGGAAAATTCTTATTACTTTTCCTGGCAATCATTTCTCATGATGTTTTATATTTGCTCTTAATTTTCTCATTGTTTTCATTGAGTTTATGGCTTTGGCTGCTGTTATGCAAGCAAAAGAAATAGGCAAAAACTCAAAAACAGATTGTATAAAGGTTACGGGAGTCCAGCATTCATTTCAACTTCCAGTAATGTGCTGTACTCTATTAGGCATACTAATTCAGAAATATTCACCCTAGTGCCAGAAAGTTAAAATGAATATGTTATCATGAATATTCATGATTGTATTAAGAATGGAATATTGTACAGTGTTCAACATTTCTCTGGAAACTTTAGGAAAATTGTACTTACATGGCTCTTCTTAAGTGTCATTACTTGAAAGGCAAAATGTGAGTGTTCCATCATTTATTTTAAAAAGTTTTATCCAGTGAGTTTAGGAGAATGTAGATGATTTGATGTTTCACTGGTTCTGTGGCTTACAAGAGATGGTTTTCTCTCATTTTAACCTTTAGAATGCAATCAAAACGTACTTTTAATGGAGAGACAATTCGTACCTGACAACTTTATAAAGAAAATTGAGTATTCCATTTTGTTTCATTCAGTATTTTCTTTAGGATAAAATATGTAAGAAAAACTCCTGGTAAAGTAAAATTAAATCACAGCTGTTCAGCAATTTGAAAGACAAAGAGAAGATATTTTATTTTTTCTCCTGGATAAATACTTTTTTAACTCAGTGGTTTTCAATCATGTATATCCAAAGTAATATATTTGAGTAATAGTAGGGCTAACATGAAGGAAGTTATGCAAATTGTACTATTAATATTTATTTGCTTCCATTTTACTCTTTCTTGTTGTTTGAAGACAATTGTTTATTCACTTATTATGTGTCGTAGAATTCACATACCTCATATGTCAAGAAGTTAGAAAACAGTATGTCTTGTTTCACAAGGCCTTTAATTCTATTAAACTTAACAATGAAGGGTATTTCTTAACACTCATGTCGAATTAGTTTTCAAAAGAAAAAACTACTAAATTATCTAAAATAATCCATTCATTATATTCTTCTGTTAAATAGAAGTTTAGTGGTTAGGCAGCTTTATGTGTGGAATTGCTAAGGCTGCTCATGACATATTACAAAACTTTTCAAAAATGGAAAATAGAAAAAAATCTACAAAGTTAATATTTTTACCTGCTAGATAAATTATTAATGTAATGGACAAAGACAATCTAAAAAGTAGACTTCTCAGCTAATATTTTTAAAGTAACTTTTTCAGATATCTAGAACTATGATAACATAGAAAAAAATTATACTAGATTGAGTCAATACATTTCAAGTAGAAATAGTAGTTCATAATATATTCTACACTGCTATTGATTATACAATTTGGAACTTCCAAAAATAAATGGCATAATTAAATTTGGATATTAAATATGAATTTCTGTCTTAAAATTTGTACAATTGAATAACTCTCATACCTTGGAACTATATTTAACTATTAAAATTTTTATTTTTTTAAAAAAAGCTGGGTTTTGTATAAATATATAACACATTATTTTTTTCTTGAGTGTCCTTAATCTTTTCACCTTGATTCAAGATAAACTGCTCTGTTCAAATTGGTTTCCCAAATCCATTTCCATGGTCATTAATTAACTGAATATAACGTCATACTATCAAGTATAATTCAGAGGCACTTTCAATCTACTATCTGTCTAAAAAAAAGGTTTAGTACCTTTAGTTTTGAGATTGAGTGTTGTGATTAGGTGACATTTGGAAGCTAACAAGAAACTCAGCAGCTTCTCTTTGACATTAAGTACCACAGAATACTACATTAACACTTGTGGGGCTAGGAGAACGATAGAAAGTTAATTTATAAAAAGACACTTCTGTAATAGCTAAAACTCTGAATCTCATTTATACAAGTACTTTTTTTTAACCTGGCTGAGCACCATTAGATTTCCTGAAGATGTCTATCTGTAGCTTTTCTTCATTTAGAGATGCATTTCATAAAATTTAGAATCAGATGTCGCTTCCAAGGGTTTTTGGTTTAGTGAAGTAATTAAAAGGACTTAACATGTTATCTTCTTGATTTTCTTTAAATGCAAACATTTGAGTATCTTTAGTAAATAACTCTAATAATTATGTCAAGTTTGGAAATTAGAGCTACACTATAGTATTGGCCTATGTAAATGCACTCAATTCAACTTTTCCTATGCTAATTCTTATATGATGAAATATAAAGTTATGGAAATCAGAATTATAACCTAATATAAGAGAAAAATTCCTTTTGACGTTATTAGGTCATATCTAAATAATTATGTTGTATACTAATTTTTTGGCTATGGAAACAGGAGTCTTAAATAATAAAGTAATATTCATCACACAGAGGACAAAAGGATGAATTTAATAGTTTTCTGTTTGCTGGGTCCCAAAGAAGTGCTCTAACATACATAGATTTATCCTAATTTTTTTTTTTGGTTTATTCTCATTAATGCCATTTTTTCCATCCACATCTTCTATAGGTTTATGTTATCCTGTTTCACACCAATGCCTATCATTTCCTTTTGATAAGCAAATCCATATTCATATGCTTTCAACCGTTTTAACTTCCCCTTGGAGATCCTACTGTAGATTATGTCCCTCCAGACAATGATTATAGCCATATATTGATAAGACAATATTAATGAAAATCATATGATTTTAATTCTCTATTTATTTCAATAGTTATTTAAAAAAATTATTCTTTATTCCCACTAGCCCACAAGGGCAAAGCAGTGATTCAGTGTGGAAAGTTTTAAATGAGTGGCAGAGTCTTGATTTCTCATCTATTTGAAGATTTTACTGTTTTCTTCTTTCGTAGCTCCTCTTACTTTGATTGTCCAAGCCTGCTGCATCATGAAAACTAAACTCCTCAGAGCTTCTTCAGGAGACCTCCAGCCAGATCTTACCATGTGGGACCTTTTTAAAACAGTCTTCTCATGCTTTACTGGTTGTTCCCAGTGTAGAGAGCATTGATGTACTACGGTAGAGGAAAGACAGAGAAGAAAGACTGAATTGTGTGAAGTATATGATAGCAATAAACAAAGCATAGAATGGAAAAAAATTATATTCTCTGCCTGGTGACCAAGAATGTAGAGCAATAAAAAATACCAAATAAATGTTAAATAAATAAACATATACAGTTTTATATTAATTTCTTTCTTACATGTGAACACATGGGTTGTAAAATATACTGCATTGATCATAGCTCTACCACAAGGTATCTTTCATGAGTGTTTGCCAGTTTCATAATTCATGTACCTAAGGTTACTATTGAGTGCTGTATGCATGCATTGTGCATGTGGGCAGTGCAATTGGACCTTCCATGATATGCTTTATGATGCTTCTTTGTACACTGACACTCTCCTGAATACCACAATTCATCATAGTGCTGGGTAATAAAAATAGCATGTCTGAAGGATAAACGAATTCATCTTGATAATTAAATGAAATAGAAACTCAGCATATAATTTTTCATATTTTAATTTGTTTATTTTGTCTTATACAGTTGCAGCTTATGTCTGTATAATACCAAATTTTTCAGACCCTACTAATGTACTTGGTACTATAGGAAAATGAGTCTTTTGGCCAGGTCTTTGGCTCACGCCTGTAATCCCAGCACTTTGGAAGGTGAGGTGAGCAGGTCACTTGAGATCAGGAGTTGGAGACCAGCCTGGCCAACATGGTGAAACTTTGTCTCTACTAAAAACACACAAGAAAAGAATAACAGGGCGTAGCAGTGCATACTGTGAACCCAGCTACTTGAGAGGCTAAGACAGGAGAATCACTAGAACCAGTGAGGTGGAGGTTGCAATGAGCCGAGATCACCCACTGCAGTCTAGCCTGTGTGACAGAGCAAGATAAGACTCCATTTCAAAAGAGAGAGAGAGAGAGAGAGAGAGAGAGAGAGAAAGATAAATGGGTCTTTGTTTTAACTTTATCTTAAATTAGGATGAGCTAAGACATTGACCTCTGATATTTTTCTCACAGAAAGTCCATAACTACTGATGCTCCAAGTGGGTTAAAAAATGTAGTATTTTAGTTAATTAAATATTGAGGGCAATGTAAAAGCAGTATTGTGCAACACACGGTTTTTAAAACTTAGGTTCTTCATTGCAGTCAAATGTTTTCATGCTGTCATAGAGGTTAGTGAAAAGCACTCTTCTTTTAAGCAAAACTTGGTGACTAAAATGGAACTTTCCTTAATATAAAATTTAAGGTATATACATATATATATATACATATATATATATATATATATATATATATATATATATATATATATAATTTGTCTTGTACTTTAGGTTCTAGGGTACAAGTGCAAATTGTGCAGGATTGCTGCATAGGTGCCTATATGGCAATGTGGTTTGCTGCCTTCATTGCCCCAACACCTATATCTAGCATTTATCCCCATGTTATCCCTCCCAAACCTCCTTTCCCATGCTGTCTCTCCCCTAGTCCCCACCAACAAACCCCAGTGTGTGATGCTCCTCTCCCTGTATCCATATGTTCTCATTGTTCAACACCCACCTATGAGTGAGAAATGTGACGTTTGATTTTCTGTTCTTGTGTCAGTTTGCTGAGAATGATGGTTTCCAGATTCATCCATGTCCCTACAAAGGAGCTTGATGGGGATAGTGTTGAATCTATAAATTACTTTGGGCAGTATGGCCAGTTTCACATTATTGATTCTTCCTAACCATGAGCATGGAATGTTTTTCCATCTTTTTGTGTCCTCCCTTATTTCCTTGAGCAGTCATTTGTAGTTCTCCTTGAAGAGGTCCTTCACATCCTTTTTTAATTGTATTCCTAGGTATTTTATTCTCTTTGTAGCAATTGTGAATGCAAATTTGCTCTTGATTTGGCTCTCTTTTAGTCTGTTACTGGTGTATAGAAATGCTTGCAATTTTTGCACATTGATTTTGTATCCTGAGACTTTCCTGAAGTTGCAGTTTAAGGAGATTTGGGGCTGAGATGATGGGGTCTTCTAAATACACAATCAGGTCATCTGCAAAAAGAGACAATTTTACTTTCCCCTTTCCTAATTGAATACCCTTTATTTCTTTTTCTTGTCTGATTGCTCTGGCTAGGACTTCCAATTCAATATTGAATAGGAGTGGGAAGAGAGGGCATCCTTGTCTAATGCTGGATTTCAAAACGAATGCTTCCCGTTTTTGCCCATTCAGTATGATATTGACTGTGGGTTTGTCATAAATAGCTGTTATTATTTTGAAATATGTTTTATCAATAACTAGCTCCTTGAGAGTTTTTAGCATAAAGGGCTGTTGAATTTTGTTGAAGGCCTTCTCTGCATCAATTGAGATAATCATGTGGTTTTAGTCTGTGGTTCTGTTTATGTGGTGTATTACGTTTATAGACTTGCATATGTTGAACCAATCTTGCATCCCTGGGATGAAGCCTATTTGATTGTGATGGATAAGCTTTTTGATGTGCTGTTGCAATCGGTTTGCCAGTATTTTATTGAAGATTTTTGCATCTGTGTTCATCATGGATATTGACTGGAAGTTTTCTTTTTTTGTTGAGTCTCTGCTGGGTTTTGAATATCAGGGTGATGTTGGTTTCATAAAATTATTTGGGAAGGATTCCTTCTTTTTGTATTGTTTGGAATAGTTTCAGAAGGAGTGGTATCAGCTCTTCTATGTATATCTGGTAGAATTTGGCTGTGAACCCATATGGACCTGGGCTATTTTTGGTTGGCAAGCTATCAATTGTTGCCTCAACTTCAGCCCTTGTTATTGGTCTATTCAGAGTTTTAACTTCTTCCTGGTTTAGGCTTGGGAGGGTGCAAGTGTCCAGAAGTTTATCCATTTCTTCCAGTTTTACTGGTTTATGTGTGTAGAATTGTTTGTAGTAATCTCTGACGGTAGTTTGTATTACTATGGAATCAGTGGTGATATCTCCTTTATCATTTTTTATTGCATCTATTTGATTCTTCTTTCTTTTCTTTTTTATTAATCTGACTAGCAGTCAGTCTATTTTGCTGATCTTTTCAAAATCCAGCTCCTGGATTTATTGATGTTTTGAAGCGTTTTTTTTTTTTTTTTTTTTGTGTGTGTGTGTGTGTCTTTATCTCCTTCATTTCTGCTGTGATCTTAGTTATTTCTTGTTTTCTGCTAGCTTTTGAGATTTTTTAATCTTTCTCCTCTAGCTCTTTCAATTTTGATGATAGGGTGTTGATTTTAGATCTTTCCTTGCCTCTCATGTGGGCATTTATTGCCATAAATTTTCCTCTAGACACTGCTTTAAATATGTCCCAGACATTCTGGTATGCTGTGTCTTCATACTCATCGGTTTTGAAGAACATCTTTATTTCTGCCTTCATTTCATTGTTTAAGCAGTCAACATTCAGGAGCCAGTTGTTCAGTTTCCATGAAGTTGTGTGATTCTAAGTTAGTTTATCCTGAGTTCCAATTTGATTGCACTGTGGTCTGAGAGACTGTTTGTTATGATTTCTGTTCTTTTGCATTTGCTGAGGAGTGATTTACTTCCAATTATGTGGTCAGTTTTAGGTGTGATGTGGTGCTGAGAAGAATGTATACTCTGTGGATTTGGGGTGGAGAGTTCTGCAGATGTTTACAGAACTTGGGTTTGCTTGGTTCAGGTCTGAGTTCAAGTTCTGGATATCCTTGTTAATTTTCTCTCTCATTGATCTGTCTAATATTGACAGTGAAGTGTTAAATTCTCCCACTATTATTGTGTGGGAGTCTAAGTCTCTTTGTAGGTCATTAAGAATTTGCTTTATTTATCTGGGTGCTCCTGTATTGGGTGCATAAATATTTAGGATCGTTAGCTCTTCTTGTTGCATTGATCCTTTTACCATTATGTAATGCCCTTCTTTGTCTCTTTTGAACTTGTTGGTTTAAAGTCCATTTTATCAGAGACTGGGATTGCAGCTCATGCTTTTTTTTTGCTCTCCATTTGCTTGGTAAATCTTCCTCCATCCCTTTATTTTGAGCTTATGTTTGTCCTGCATGTGAGATGGGTTTCCTGAATACAGCACACTGATGAGTTTTGACTTTTTATCCAATTTGCCAGTCTATGTCTTTTGATTGGGCCATTTAGCCCATTTACGTTTAAGATTAATATTGTTATGTGTCAATTTGATCCTGCCATTTTGATGCTAACTGGTTGTTTTGCCCATTAGTTGATGCAGTTTCTTCATTTTGTCAATGGTCTTTACCATTTGGAATGTTTTTGGAGTGGCTGGTGCTGGTTGTTCCTTGCTATGTTTAGTGCTTCTTTCAAGAGCTCTTATAAGGCAGGCCTGGTGGTGACAAAATCTTTTAGCAATTGCTTGTTTATAAAGTATTTTATTTCTCCTTCACTTACGAAGCTTAGTTTGGCTGGATATGAAATTCTGGGTTGAAAGTTCTTTTCTTTAAGAATGTGGAATATTGGCCCCCACTCTCTTCTGGCTTGTGGGGTTTCTGCTGAGAGATCCACTGTGAGTCTTATGGGCTTTCTTTTGTGGGTAACCTGACCTTTCTCTCTGGCCACCCTTAACATTTTTTCCTTCATTTCAACCATGGTGAATCTGACAATTATGTGCCTTGGGATTGCTATTCTTGAGAAATATCTTTGTGGTATTCTCTGTATTTCCTGGACTGGAATGTTGGCCTGCCTTGCTAGGTTGGGTAAGCTTTCCTGGATAATATCCTGAAAAGTGTTTTCCAGCTTGGATTCATTCTCTCTTTCACATTCAGGTTCACCTATCAAATATAGATTAGGTCTTTTCACATAATCCCATATATCTTGGAGGGTTTGTTCATTTCTTTTCACTCTTTTTTCTCTATTCTTGCCTTCTTGTTTTATTTTATTTTTATTTTTATTGCATTTTAGATTTTGGGATACATGTGCAGAACGTGCAAGATAGTTGCATAGCAAAACACACATGGCAGTGTGTTTTGCTGCCTTCCTCCCCTTAACCCACATTTGGCATTTCTTCCCAGGCTATCCCTCCCCAGCTCCCCCCCCCACTGTCCCTCCCCTATTCCCCCCAATAGACCCCAGTGTGTAGTACCCCCCTCCCTGTGTCCATGTGTTCTCATTTTCCTCACCCACCCATGAGTGAGATGATAATCTCTGATATCCTTCCTTCTGCTTGGTCAATTCAGCTATTGAAACTTGTGTATGCTTCAAGAAGCTCTTGTGTTGTGTTTTTCAGCTCCATCAAGTCATTTCTATTCTTCTTTAAGCTGTTTATTCTCGTTAGCATTTCATCTAACCTTTTTTCAACGTTCTTAGTTTCTTTGCATTGGGTTAGAACATGTTCTTTTATTTCAGAGAAGTTTGTTATTACCCACCTTCTGAAGCCTGTTTCTGTCAATTCATCAGACTCATTCTTCCTCCAGCTTTGCTCCTGTAGTATTGGGGTTCAGGGTGCTCTCCCACTGAGAGGATGTTCCTCCAGGTTCTTGGTCTCCTGAACTCTCAAGAGTGAGAGAGGGGACCACGGTGCAGTGTGCAGTAAATGCCAGACTCAAAAGTGTTTGTAGAAATGATTTTATTTAAACAGAGAGAGAAACAGGAGAGGGAGAGAGAAAGAAACAGCAAACTCTCACACTGAGTGAGAGAATCCAGAAATATGGAATCCAGAAGACAAAAGCAGCTTCCACACTTAGTGGAAGGGAATAGAGTGAGAGAGAGAGAAAGTTTAGGAGGGGAGGACAGGCTTCCATGAGAGAGTGTGGAAGGGGACCCCAGAGGGGAAATCCAGGAGAGAGAAAGATGGCCTCCACAAAGGGAGTGTTCATGGAAGGGGACTCAAACATGGAGTCTGAAGGAGTGAGGAAGAAGGGGACTTTTAACCTTAGAGGTACCCTCACCTTCTCTAAGACCTCTGGTCAATGAAAGGAGTTCTTTAGAATTTCCACTGTTGTGATTGACTCTGTTTCTTCCCACACCTGTGAAATTCAAAAATAAACCATTAAATCTCCCAGATGGAGAGAGATGGGAGGGGGACATGGTTCTGGGAAGTTCCTGGCTTTAAAACTATGCCCCCCGTGGACCTGGAAAGAGAACACATTCCCTCATTCCCTTGCTGGTGAGGGGTTGTGATCCTTGGAGGAGGAGAAGCATTCTGGTTTTTCATGTTCTCATCCTTTTTGCACTGGTTTCTTCCCATTTTCCAGGATTTATCTACCTGTGGTCTTTGTAGTTGGTAATTTTGGATGGGATCTCTCAGTGGACATCCTTTCTGTTGATGATGAAGTTATTTCTTTCTGATTTTTAGTTTTACTTATAACAGTCTGGCCCCTTTGCTATAGGACTGCTGGAGGTCCACTCCAGACCCTGCTTGCCTGGGGATCACCTGTGGTGGCTTCAGAATAGTAAGGGTTACTGCCAATTTCTTCTTCTGTTATCTTTATCCCAGAAGGGTACCCTCCAGGTGTCAGCCTGTGTTGTCCTTTATGAGGTGTCTCTTTGAGTATATGGGAGTCAGGAAGTTGCTTGAGGAGAGAGTCTGTCCCTTATAGGAGCTCAGTTGCTGAACTGGGAATTCTGTTGTTCCATTCAGAGCTGCTGGGCAGGTATATCTAAGTCTGCTGCAGTGGAACTCATAACTGCCTCTTCCCAGGTGCTCTGTCCTGGGAAGGTGCGGCTTTATTTATAAGTTCCTGATGTGCTGCTGCCTTTTTTCAGAACTGCCCTGCCCAGCAAGGAGGTAGTCTAGTCACAGTCTGCCAGCAGAGGCCTTTCTGAGCTGCCATGGGCTCTGCCCAGCTGCTGTGTGAACTTCCTTGCAGATTTGTTTACAGAGGTACAGTTAGAACTGCCTTGGTAATGGTGGTCTGCCTTAGTAATGGCAGACTGCCTCAGTAATGGTGGACTGCCTCGGTAATGGCAAACTGCCTTGATAGTGATGGACTGCCTCAGTAATGGCGAATGCCCTTTTCCCCACCAGGCTGAACTGCCCCTGTCCAACCTGCATTTGCTACCAAACTCCAGAGCATTTCAGATTGCTAGTCTTTGTGGAGGTAGGACTTGCTGAGCCAGATCACCTGGCTCTCTGTTTCAGACCCCCCTTTTGTTTTCCAGTTGAATGGGTGGCTCTGTATCCCAGGTGTTCCAGGTGCCAGTTGAAACTGCCACCCAGATTTGTGTGAGTTTTGTTGTGGAGACCTGTAGTGCTGGCTGAAATAGCCATGCTGGAAACTCATGGTGTTTTTCAGCCCGAGACTATCCTGGTGTGTGGGCAGTAAAAACTCATTTGGAAATGCAGTGATCATTCACCCTGTGTGTTGTTCTCACTGGGAACTGCACTCCAGGGCTGTACCTATTATGCCATCTTGGATCCCTTCTGATTTAAGGTTATTGATCTCTCTGTCATCAGAAGAAAGTTTGAAATGTTTTATTAATGCTCAAAACATAGGATAATATGCAAATATAGTAAAAATCAAATTTTTGCTATACCTAAATATTGTATACCACAGTATATTGAGAAGGTATTTTAGGATAAATACTGCTATTTGGTTTAGAAATAATCTGCAATTGTCAAAAACTTATTCTCATCAACCTAGTAAGCAAAACAGGAAGAAAAAATCTACAAAAATAATATAAATTGGGCCAGGTGTGGTGGCTCACACTTGTTCCCAGCACTTTGGGAGTCTGAGGCCAGAGGTTCAAGAGCAGCCTGGTCAATATAGTGAGTCCCTATCTCTTTAAATAATAATAAAAATAATAAAGTAATATGAATATAATTTTTGAACTTTGAATATGCTATTTTAAATACATACATTAGAATAAAGAAGTGGAGAATCTTTCTAAATATTGTAATATCTGTCTCCTAAAATTAATCTCAACAAAATAAATATAAAACCCAGTTAACCATCTGTTTATCCAAATAACATACTAATCTTTCAGTAAAAAAAGTTAGCACAGAATGAGGCAACATACTTTTGGTTCAATGGAAAACATCTATAAACTTAAAATAATTTATTTATTTTCTCTTACAAAAATAATGTTATATTTGATTACTGAAAATTATGATGTGTCTATATTAAAGCCCTGTATAAGAAACCACATAGACTACCATGTTTTAAAACTTAAGAACTTTAAAACTACAATTATATCTTGCAAATTTTTAATCTGCTAACATCTTAATAGTTAGATTTTTATTCAACTTCCATTTTATAGCTTCTAACTTTAGAGGCCATTTTAAGGTGAAGTTAGTATTAACCACATCCATAGCCTTATAAAGATTTCTGCATTAAAATCAATGATATAGTTTAGGAGATGTGCATCTTTCCTTTCTGGTAATTCATTTTAAATACAAATTTGCTTAAAGTTGCAACAAAATGATTTTACCCCTAAATTTTTTTTCAAATACTTGGATCATTAAAATGAAGCAGTATTTAATGTTTTAAAAATCTAGCAATTTTTTATTCTTCTGAATCTTAACTACAGTTGTAAGATTGTTAATATAAAAGGATAAACTAATTTATTATGATAAATAGTCTATATATGGGTAATATATTTTGATTAATGCAGTTAAAATGCTACATATAAATACTGCAGAGACTTACATTTTTTAAGTCTCTGCAGTATTTATATGTAGCATTTGTAAGCAGACGAATGTCTCTTTACATATGTAAAGAGTCAAATTCAGCCTTTTAAAAATTTAGTGAAGCAGGAAAGCTTTATTGTTTATAATTTATGTTTTGGAGAATTATGGAATGTTGTTTGAATAACTAATCATGAGTCAATATATATTCCTCATATATACATTAGATGTCAATATTTTCTAAACACTGTATTTTAACAATGAGTGGTCCAAGTTATAGAACATATTCTTGAAACATAAAAATTAGGAAAGTTTTACCACCTTTCCATTCCAAGCTTATTTTTGATGCAGTCTTTTTGCTTAGCATATTATCTGATCAGGTTACAATATAACTTTTAAGTGGTTAAAAAAAAGTCTTTATTTTTTATTTATTTTGTATCTAGCCTAACTGTCCCATTGGCATTGATGTAAGAATAATAAAAATACAAAAAAATTCTGAGATTGTGTAAAGTAAATTAAATACCAGATATATATTAGTAAATTCAACGATTGTATAAAGTAAATACCAGATATATATTAGTAAATTCAACAAACATTATCTAAAATTCAAATGTAATAAACTATCCTAATAATTCTGTAAAATGGTTTTCTAACTGAATATTCCTTAGGCACATAATACATCCTTGGGCCCTTGAATGTCTTAATAAATGTTCCTAGGATACTCATTGCCAGCCATAATCCCACTCCATGTAAAGATTTTCTGAGTAAACAGATATACAGCCACAGAGGAAAATAAGCAAAATCCGTATAATAACCTGGTCAATCATTTGTAAATTAACATATAGTTATATGTTATTTATTAGAACATGTTATACAACCATTACAACAAAGTGTGAATAGTAATACTGGGTTGACTGAAATGACAGACATAGACATCACTGTGTTAAATAAAATAGCTTATACTCAAAGAATTCAGAATAAAGTCAGTGCTATTAGAGTCAGCAACATTACCTTATGTGAAGCGAGCTACAAAACTCCAGCCCACCGTCTAGGGGCCACGGAACTGTGAGAGCAAAGCCAAAGGAAATTCCCAGATAACAGAACCAAAGGCCAACTGCTAAAATAACAATGACAAACACTCCAGGTAACAAATGAGGTCTTCTCAGTTCTTAAGTTTTGGTCAGTGCCATCAACCCAAAACTGCTGAGTTTTTTATGTTCTTCTTTCTTCTGAATGGGACCTCTGTTGTGTATATGCTGTTTCTACTCAACCACTATATTTGGGGGATTATGGAAAAGTAAGCTGTCTGTTAATTTGTATATCATTTAAAGATCTAAACTCTGGACCTATAGATAGGACTATGCATTGTATGAAGATATTAGACTTGATTTGGGTCTACTATTTAGAAGATACATTTTTAAGCAAATTGTCATCCAGCAGTTTCTTATAATATTCCTTAGCAGATAACTAATGCATTCCTTGTGTCTTGTCTCTTCCTATCTATGCATTATTCCCTTTCTTTGGACTATAAACACTAGTCTTGAAGCTCAATGAAGGCAAATATAATAACAGGAGAAAGTGGAGTTGAAATATGCAAGATATTTTGTATACCTGAGAAACTGGTGGAGCAGAATTTTCATGTCAGCCTATTTTCAAACTGTTACGTGAAAGAGAAATAAAATTCTATAAAGCTTAAGCCAATGTATTTTTTCCTCCCATTGCTCATATCTAAACTGAATCTGTTAACATTGAACATGTAATTAAAACTTGATAACATTGAACATGTAATAGGCCCAAAGAATGTCACAAATACAATAACATCAATAGTGTTGAGCTAATACAGTTGTCCCTTGGTATCCACAAGGATTGGTTCCAGAACCTCTTGATTCTAAAATCCTCAGATGCTCAAGTCTTTTATATAATGTCTTAATATTTGCATATAACCTATGTACACCCTCCCATATACTTTAAATAATCTCCACATTACTTATGACACCTAATATAATGCAAATGCTCTTTAAATAGTTGTTAATATCCTGTTAAATTTTTGTTTGTATTATTTTTAATTTGTTTCTTTAAATATTTTCCATATGTGGTGGTTGACTCCTCCAATGTAGAACTCATGGATACACTTTTTTTTTAATACGATAAATGAACTTTTTTGGTTTTCATTTTTGATTTTTCACTTTTTATTTTGAGGGATACGCTTTTTCTGAGATTTGAAAGGGAGAGAATCCACACAAGTCCTATCTGCTCCATTTAAATTGTAGTTTAGAATAATCTTGTTTTTCTGGTGTAAAAATCTTGTTTTTCTGATTCTGTGTTCTTATTTCACGGATTAAAATATATTTTCTGTGTGTATCCATTTATGCTTCATAGTTGCTCTGCAACTGTAGAGTTTTGTCACAGTTTATTCTTTGACCTGCTTCTCATCTTCTCTAATCTTCACCTTCAATTATCCAGAAGTTAGGGGCAAAAAAATAAGACTAGGTATAATTGGGCAGTCTCTTCTTTATCACTGATGCCACTGCCAAACCCCAGTTTTGGAATGGGCCATATATGGAGTGGTTTCCATATCCTCTTTCTCTGATAAATCTCCAGACTTTATGGTTCATGATGAGGGGTAGGAGGAAGTCCTTCAGAAATGCATGCACTTACATCATATTGTAGTGTACCCTATTTTGAGTATGGAAATTACTTATCAACTCACAAATTCTTTTTTGTAATCTGATTTTAGTTTCTCTATAAATATAAGTTTTTACTCAGAATGTATAAGATAATACTATATCTATTTGCTAGTTTTAACATTGATGAAGTTCATATATCTCTATTTTTGGTTCCTTTTATTCTTTTCACTGAATATCTTAGAATCTATAAACCTACATCTACACAAGAATCCACCTTTAAAACTTCCATAAAGCATAAGATTAATGATAACATTTGTGTAAGACAAATTGTGAAATAAGTTATTTGCATATTAATATATGAAAACTAATACATTAAAAAATATGCAAAAACCTTACTCCCACATGTGTTGATTCTGACAGTTGAATAACTTCTTGTGGGAATCACATGGATACTTTTACTGTATGCTGACTTTTTATTAGCAAATCCTCCAAGTTAATATACAAGGAAATCATCTAACTCTCAAAAACTAAGAAACATATTATAATAGGAGTGGAGTTTGAATAATGATGAAAGTTAAATAGTTATAAGGGTAAATGTAATTTTCCAGCTGTTTCTCATATATCAAATTTATCCTCTATAAAACTAAGCAAAATTTATTCTTCTCTGTAGAGAAATACTTGGTGACTATAGAGAGCTTGGTTTACATGTGACCCCTTTTGAAAACATTTCTTAAAACCTTCAATATTATATATAATTAGCACTTGACTATAATTATTTCTAAACCTGCTATTTGCTAACCCACATGTTCTTCAAATAAATTCTGACAGTTTTGTAGTCACATAAAGTCGTGTGAACTATATGAAGTATTTTCATAAAAGGCACATTACATTAATTCAGTGAGGACACTTTGATATATCTGTAATATGTTTTTCTTTTCACATCACACCATTTTATTTGTTTCAATTCTTAGTCTTGCTAGATGCAGCATCAAGCTCTCGTGTGTGTGGCTGCCCATTTGAGGTAAAAATGGAGGCTTCTATATTGAATTTTATAGCCATCACTATGTTTACAACAATACTATCTCCAAAAGAACGCTCTGCCCACCAGAATAGTCTCTTTTCTCGACTAAAATCTAATTTGTTAGAGAATATGTTTAGTGGAAGAAAACCATCTTGATTCTGAGCAAAAATATAGAAATAAACATAAAAGGAATGACTAAAGAGAGCCAAAGATAGGTGTTCTTCCTAAGTTACTGCATAAAGCATGGTCACAGTAATCTTGAGAACTTTCTACTGAATCTTACCTGAAAAAAAAAATGTTTTCTGAATTCTGAATTATTCTAAGCATTATATAAGAGACAATGAGAATGTTTGCATTCTTCCTCTGACAGCCTAGCAATCTTATTTATGAGAAGTCTGATTAAAAACAAAGCAAACCATGATAGCTAATCCCAAGAGGAAAATGAAAGGGCATATAATGCATCTAGTGACATTTTTAATGTACCATAAACAAATAACTAAAATAATTACAGTAAACAAGTTCTTAGAAAGTAACGAAGTTTAGTTTAGGAAAATGACACCCTTCTGCATTATCTATAGATATTGAATTAGTTTATTCTTTATTCTTTTAAATAACCTCTTTTCCCAAACAAATAAGACATAATTTTCAATATCCATTTCCTCATTAAACTATACTTTATGGTTTACAATGTAATGCATAACACAGCCAAAAAGAAAACAATTTTGTTTCCTTCATAGACAATTTTAGAAAAGTTATCATAAAACACATATTATCATCATAAGAACTTGATACTAACTCTCTTGAATTATTTCCATATTGAAATATTTTTATGTGCATATTAAATTTATTAGTTACATTCTACAGGTTAAATGTATTTAATATTTCTTAGAATTTTTGGTTAAAATAAGAGAAATCAACTTGCTTTGTCACTCTCTGTTTTCATTAGAAGCAAAGTATTATATGGCTCTTGTACCTTTTAGGTGATATTTCTGATTATTATATGTTAAAAGTTGCAAATGAACATTTTTCATGCAGCAACATATATATTTACCTGTCAGGAGCTCTTCAAAAACCTAAGAAATTATGTTCTACAAATTCATTGTTATCTGTTGCAAAACTTGTCCATTTGTAATTCAGATAAGACTCATCTGTTCTAACAGTGAAGGCTGATAATAATTTTCCCAGTGTATCAGTTTATCTACAAATTTAAAATGAACACGTCTAGAGCAAAATGACAAATACTGAAAATATTTCATTGTTCACATCATCCTTAAATATTACCCAAATTGATATTATTTACATATTTTAAATAATTGTAATGTCAATTTTGGAACATGGCATGCTGAATTTTACTATGCAGGTAAATCTTCTTTGACTAAGGAAATACCCATCAGTGGCCTCGCTGTGGACATTTGCTTAAAGACATTTTGAGATCACAAGCAGTTACCAACATGTGATTTAATAGTTTCCTTTTTACTTTAGAAATCGCTATACTTCCAGGGGGCTGTAAGGGAGTAAGACACTCTCCTATTTCTCGGGAAACACTGAATGCTAATGTGAAGACTTAAAATTTGCAATGAATAGAGAAAAAGAGAAGGATTAGAAAAGATGCTTAAGAAAACTGAGAGTACACACACTTAAAATTCTACATATCTAAAGATTGTAAGAAAAATAAATACTAAATAAATTACTAAGGAGAAAAATTAAAGACAGTTATTTTAAATTATGGGCGGTGAGGGTGGCAGGGAGAAGAGAAGGATAAAAGTAGGTAGACAAATACAAAGAAACTTCACTTATCCCATCCTTAAATTTATTTTGTAAACTTTCAATTTGCAAAAAAATGTATCTGTAAAGTCTAATAAAGTGAAGCACAATAAAAAGGGCTATGCCTGTACCTATAAAGAGATTTACTTTAAGAAATTGGCTCATACAATTGTTGAGGCTTGGCAAGTCCAAAATCTGCGGGGATAGGCAGGCAGGCTGGAGACTCAGGGAGAGTTGAAGCAATTCAAAGACAGTTTACTGGCAGAATTCCTTCTTGCTTGGGGGTGGTCAGTCTTTATTCTATTAAGGCCTTCAACAGATTGGATGAAGTCCACCCACATTATGTAAAGCAATCTGCCTTACTCAATGTCCACCAATATAAATGTTAATCTCATCCAAAAAAACACCCGCACAGAAATGTCCAGAATAATGTTTGACCAAATATCTTGGCACCATGGCCCAACCAAGTTCACACGTGAAATTAAGCATCACAGATGGATTTAAGCAACAGTAACAAGATCTGACTTGTTTATGGACGTGATTATTCTGGCATTTGTAATGAGAATAGACTTAAAAGGAATGAAGTAAAGAAATAGGAAAAATATTTGTGGTTAGAAGACATTACAAGAATCCATGTAAAAAGCGACAATTGATGGTAACTTATATTAAAGTAGTTGTTGCAGAGGTTATGGGAATTGGTTGGATTCTGAACATAATCCGAAGGCAGAGTCAACAGGATTTGCTTAAATTTTAGATAAGGGCTTTAAGAGAAAGAGATGAGTAAGGATAAATCCAAAAGAGGTGTTGTTTTTTTTTAAGTGAACTTTTAATTTGAATATCATGTACTTTACTTTCTATAAAGAGGAGTAGAAAAACATAATATAAGAATACAAATTGATGAATTTCACAAAGCAAACACACTTACGTAACCATAATCTAACTTATAAAACAGATACAACCCCTGAAGTCTTTGTGCCCCCTCTGGTCATTAATCTTCCAATGTAACCAGTGTTCTGACTTTACATCCCATAATTGTAGCTCATTTACTCTTTTTGCTATGTAGTATTCTGTAGTACAAATATACCCAAATTTATTTACCCAATACATGGTTGATCACATTTGAATTATTTCTAGTTGAGGGCAAATATGAATAATGCTGTTATGAATATTTCTGAACATATCTTTAGATGAGCATGTGTATCTGCTTCCATCAGGTAGATATCTATGACTGGAATAGCTGAATTGTAGGCTATGTTTATGTAAATAGAATATGGCAGCTGTTATACTTCTGCTTTCCAAACTACATGGAAACTATAACACCACAGTAACCCGTAGAAGTATAAGTGAAAATTTGGAAAAAAAATCCAGCTTATCTGAATCAACTCAAAGTAAATCTGCCTCATTTATTATCCCTCATGAGATTTTGCTCATTATTTTTGTTATTGTTTAGGAAAACCATTGCTTGTGGAATATTGATCTAGTTTTTTAACAGTATTTATGAACTAACTCATGTGCCTAAGTTTGATTTTTTTTTTTTTTTTAGTATTTAAATGATCCAATTACCCTACTGGCAAAAAAATTATTTTGACCTTTTTGGACCCAAGATGCTTCCCTTCGAAGCCTTCATACATGTTATTTCTTTTCTTTTTCCTATTAGTTTATAAAAGATTCTACAATGCAGAGCAGTGACAAAAAAGCAGGTAAGCCTATTTTTTTTCTAAGTTTAATTGAAATGCCACTGATCTTTGTTCATGAAGTATTTTGTTTTGCTATTAGATTCATCAGATAATTCTTACACAAAAGAAAATATTCTGTTAAGTTTCCTAGAAGTTCTCAAATTTATGTTGAATTTTATCAATTTTTTTAACATATTAAGAGAAACATATATTTTTCTACTTGAATATACTGGTATATTAGATTATATATTTATCATGCATTTTCTTATATTGACCCCTTCTAACATTACATGATAAACTATCTTTGTTCTTGATGTAATATACTTTTTAGACATTGCTAAATTTAATTTGTTATAATTTTACTAGAGATTTTTACATCTAGGTTCAGAAAATGAGAATGGCCAGTACTTTCCTTGGGCTCTTTTTGTTCATATCAGGATTATGTTAGATATACAAAATGATTTGGATAACTTCCCAGGATTTACCGTGTCCTGAAAAAGTTTTTATGCTCTAGGAAAGTTGAGAATTCTGTTCCTCAAAGATGTAGCAAAAAATGCTTTAAAAAATATTTGGCCTGTTGTATTTAGAGAGGTAGATATTTAAATATCATTTCATCATGTCTTTTATTAGTGTTTATGTAGATTTCTTTATGAGTCAGTTTGATTTTTTTTATTTTCTTAAAATAATGCATCTTATTTCCAATATTTAAAAATCTTTGTATTTATAATGATGGCCCATTATTTAATCTTGAAGTTGCTTATATGTTAATGCTCTTACATTTCATGATCATACTGAGGAGAAGTTTTTAAAAATTGTTTTGTATTTTATGCTTCAAAGAAACAGCCTGTTTTGCTCTCTTCATAGACAACATTAGAAAAGTCATCATAAAATTCATGCTATCATCATAGAGGCTTGGTACTTGCTGACTCTCATGAATTATTTTTTATAATATAAAAGAAAAGAAATAAAAAGAAACGTATTATGTAAAAATATTAAGTAGCCGGACTTTAAACTGCATACCTGAAGTAAATATTTATACATTCCAACTTTTATTAATTCATTTATTTCAATCATTTATTTCAGACATATCTTTAGGGTCACAGATACTGGCATGGTGATAAGATCTGATGGAAATGTAATAAGAAAAAATAGACACAGTCTTGCTTGCATGTAACTTTCCTTGTGTACAAATATATAAATGTAAAAGAGTAGCTGTGATAATAAAGAGATGATATTTTAAGTGCATAAAAGCGAGACTTAGCCTTCCTTGGAATAGAGAAAGTTTCCTTAAGGTTGAATTTCAAGCTTCAGGATAAAGGGACTTAGTTATGTAACTAGGGAAGAAAACAATTTCCAGACATATGCCAAATCATACCGTGAAGAAAGTGTGGGGGACAGGAAAAATTAGTAAAACAAACAGTATAACTCGAGCTAATTGACAAAGTCACCTCATGGTGAGAACATTTAAAGAACAGCTTCAAATTCTTTTTAAAAGTATAGAAAACATGAATTATTATTTTTAGTAAATGTAGGCTAGGTTACATAGAAGTATCTTCAAGTTAGACAAGAAATTCTGAATAATATATGAAAAAAATTCAAAAATTAATCAAAGGTCTGAAAGACAAATAGCAGGACAAAACAGAACAGGAAATGAAAATCTTGAGATGTTAACAATATCCTCGAATAAGATTTGAGGATAGATTAAAGCAGATTGTAAAATTTAAGTGAGCTTTTTATGGACTTGAAAAGATAATAGAACTCAATGTCATATTAATGTTTACCCACAATTCATTCCAAATTCAGGATAAGAATGAGCCAGAATTAAATCACAAGCACTCCTACCTTCCTTGCAAGACTAAGTGGAAGTCTGCCTTGTCACTGAATAGAGGAGTTGGAAATAAGCAAAAGAAAGTCCTGAGAGATATAAAAATTTTAAACTTCTATGTTCCCCTGAACATAGCAGTCAAATATTTAAATAAAATATTACAATCCTACAAATAGGAAAATTAAATCATAGTGTGCAAGTTTTAATATTCTCCTAGTTAATAAAAAAATTAAAATATAAAAATATTTAAAATTAAAAAAATATCTGAACAATATGATTACCAAAATTCAATAACAGACATATATAAAACTTTCTTCCCAATAATTTTAGCTTGTTTTCTTTTTTTAAAAAAAAAAAATCTGTTTTAAAATTATACGATGCTGGTTGACCATTAAGCAAATGCAAACAGATTTGAAATAATTAAAATAATATACAGTTTGTACTCTGAACACAATGAAATTAATGTAGAAATAAACTACAAAACAAATAACTAGAATATTCTCAAAAAATTAATATAAGGACTAGAAAAATGAAGTCAAGGGACATCAGCAAGATGGAAAAAATAGGAAGTCCCAAATCCTTCCTCCCCGCTTTGAATACACTGATTCAACAACAATATGTAGACTAATTTCCTTTGTGAAAATTCCAGAGAGAGAGAGAATTCTGTACCCCACATGAGCATGAATCCAGCGTCATCAAAGCCACTAGGAACATCTATGACACCCTTTCTACTTAGTATTTTTCCCTGGCATATAATTACACAATTGGGGGAAAAAACCCAAATAACAGTTTCTCCCTGGAGAAGGAAGGAGAGACCTGCACCATTCATTCAACATTCTGACTTTTTTTTCTTTTTTTTTTTTTTCGAGACAGAGTCTTGCTCTGTTGCCAGGCTAGAGTGCAGTGCACAATCTCTGCTCACTGCAACCTCCACCTCCTGGGTTCAAGCAATTCTCCTGCCTCAGCCTCCCGAATAGCTGGGACTACAGGCACGTACCACCATGCCCAGCTAATTTTTTTGTATTTTTAATAGAGACGAGGTTTCACCATGTTAGCCAGGATGGCCTCCATCTCTTGACCTTGTGATCCACCTGCCTCGGCCTCCCAAAGTGTTGGGATTACAGGCGTGAGCCACCACGCCCGGTCAACATTCTGACTTTTTAAGAGTCTGCCCAAAGGAATAGTTTCAGTCTTGTCTCAGAGTGTTGACAGGAAATGGCCCCAAACTGAGAGCTGTATAGAAAAAAAAAAGATAATGATTTTGACTAGTACACCAGAGCCCCATTTGCAGCTCAGCACAAAACTAGTGGGTGAAATGTCTTAGATTGAAGCTTCTTTCTGGAGAAGAAAATAGTTGAAACATCCATCCATATAATATTTGAAAGACCACCCAGGAGACTAGCTTCTGAATTACTTGTCTAGGAACATTGACAGGGCCAGGTATACTCTGTGTGCCTGGGGGCCACTTTGAACAAAGTCAACATTTGGAATAGTATGCATTCACTGTCAGAATCCCTCTCCTGGTTTTATGGGACATGACCAAGAAATCTCGTAGTCCCCCAATATCTACCTGGGTGGGAAAGAGAAAACTGAATGTATATTTACTGTCTAGTCTTTCAGGTAGCTGCTTTTAATCTTGCCTGTCTCAGAGTTCTGATGGGATCTAGCTAAATCTAGATGCCTGGTAGCCAGTGGGAATAGCAACAGAAATAGTTCAAGTGTTGCCTCTCCAGGAGAGGTGCAGTACAGCAGATAGATCACAGAGGGATTACGAAATTAACAGGGGGAAAAAGGCACATCCTTCTAATTTTAGGACTTCACATGGGTCCAAACAAGATACATCCACAGAAAAGTTTTGATCATGCCAGTCAGTAAAGACTTGGAGAGGTGTATTCTTTTAAATGCAGAGACCTCACCAGAAAGCATCAAAGATCTTGGAAATAGAGAGAAATGGCCCTGACAAAGGAACAAAATAAATCTGAGGTAACAGATTCTAAAGAAACAGAGATATATGAAGTATCTGAACAAATAATTCAAAATAATCATCATAGAAATGCTCAATGAGGTCAAGAAAATCATGTGTGAACAAAATAAGTATTTCAACTAAAAACTACAAAATATAAAAGAACTGCTAAAATAAATTTTGTAGCTGAAGAATTCAATGACTAAGTTAAAAAAATTCACTAGAAAGGTTAAACATGAGACTTGATGAAGCCAAAGAAAGAATCAGCAAACTCAACAACAGGTTATTGGAAACTAGCTAGTTACAGGGAAAATAAAGGAAAAAAAAAATAGAATGAAAATGACTAAGAAAAGCAGAAAGGATTTATGAGACATCATTCATGAAACTAAATATATATTATGTAAGTCCCAGAACCAGATGAGAGAGAAAGGATCAGAAAGCTTATTTAAAGAATTAATGATTGAAAACTTCCTACATTTGTGGAAGGAACTGGGCATCTATATTCAAGAAGACCAAAATATTCCAAATGAGATAAACCCAAAGAAGTCCACATTTAAATCAAATTGTCAAATGTCAAAGACAAAGAAAATTTTGAAAACAGAAAAAGAAAGTTGGCATAACACATACAAAGGAATCTTTAAAAGGCTATAGATGGATTTCTTAGTAAAAAAACCTTGCAGGTCAGAAGGTAGTGGGATGATACACGCCAAGAAGTAAAATAAAATACATTGTGATCCATGAATACTACAACCAGAAAAACTTTCCTTAAAAAAATGATGGAGAAATGGACTTTTCCAGATAAACAAAAGCTGAGGGAGTTCATTACCACTAGACCTTCCTTACAAGAAAAGCTAAAAGTTGTTCTTCAAGATGAATCAAAAGAATGCTACACAGCAACCCAAAAGCATAGAAAAATACTGAGCTTTCAGATAAAGGTAAACATATAGAGAAATACTGTATACTATAATTGTCAAGCATAAATTGCTTTAGTTTTACTAGAGAAGTTATAAGACAAAAGTATTAAGAAATGGAAACTATATTAATAGGTACACATTATAAAAGGATGTAGAGGTTTTCTATGTGATTAAAGTTATCAGGTTAAGATAAAATGTTATAACTTTAAGATATTTTATATAAGTCCTGTAGTTGCCACAAAGAAAATTTCAATAGAAGATATATAAAAGAAAAGATAGAAAGGAAACCAAACATGTAATTATAAAAATAATCAATTAAACACAAAGACAGATAGAAAGGGAGAAAAAAGAGAGTCTATGAAGTTACAAGACAAACAGAAAACAAATAACGAAGTGGCAACAGCAAATTCTTGCCTATTAATTACTTCAGATACAAACAGATTAAAATGTCCATTCAGAAGACATAGGGAGGCTGAATGAATTAAAAAGCAGGGCCAACCTATGTCTGTAAGAGACTAGTTTAGATTTAAAGACACATGTAGGCTGAGAATAAAAGGAAGGAAGAAGAATATTCTATGTAAATGGTAACTAAAAGAGAGCAAAGGTGACAATACTTATATAAGACACAATAGATCTCAAATCAGAAAATTTTAAAATTGATATAGAATGACATTGCTTAATGTTAAAAATGTAAATTCACCAAGAAGATAGTCTAATTGTAAATACATATGTGCCCAATGTCAGATATCCAAATGAAGCAAACACTAAAAGACTGAAGTGAAAAGTATATAACAATACAATAGTTGTAGGGGATTTCAAATTAATTAATTAACCAGAAATTAATTCCAGAATCTAGAAATTAATAAAAGGAAAAAACCTAGAAAATTCATAAATGTATGGAAATTAAACACACTCTTGAATAATCAATGGGTAACTACAAAAAATCTTGAGACAATTAAAAACTAAAACACAACATACCAAACTTGTGGGATGCAGCAAAATCAGTAATAGAAGGAAATTTACATTGAAAAACAAAGAAGAATGATCTCATATAAACAACCTAACTGAAGAAACTAGAAAAAGAAAAATATGCCAAGCCTAAAGTTTGCAAAAGCAATTAACAAAGATTAGGTCAGAAAAAAAGAAAGAAAACATAAAAATAATAGGAAAAAAAAATCAATGAAATGAAGTTAGTTTTTTTGAAAAGATAAACAAAATTAAGCTTTTAGCTAGATTTAAAAGAAGAGAGAAAGCTAAACTACATAGGAAGAAAAAGTAGACATTACAAGTGATATCACAGATATAAAAAAGATGAGACAATTATGAACTATTACATGCCAATAAATTCAATAAAATAAATTGACACATTTTTATAAACATATTAACTCCTAGGCCTGCATTATGAAGAAATAGGAAATCTGAATAGACCTGTAAGTAGTAAGGAGTATTAATTAAAATCAGAATCTTATAACAAAGAAAAGGTCAGGTCTAGATGACTTATCTGATGAATTCACTCAAATATAACCAAACAGAAAAAACAAAAACCAAACAACTACAGACCCTGGTAAACATAAATTAAAAGATATTGAAGAATATATTGGCAAAGTATATTCAACAGCATTATTAAAATATTATTCACCATGACCAAGAAGAATTTATCCTTGGGATGAATGGATGATTTAACATACATAGATGAATTAATGTAATACACCACATTAGCAGATCAAAGAATAAGAATCACATATTTATCTCAGTAGATGCAGAAAAAGAATTTGACAAAATTCAACATTCTTTCATGATAAAAACTTAAAACAAACCAGGAATAGAAGAAAAGTAACCTCACACATTAAAGTCTATACATGAAAGTCCATGGCTAACATTTTACTGAACAGTGAAAAATTAAAAGAGTTTCCTTTAAGGTCCAGAACAAAGCAAGAATTCCACTCTTACTACTTATTTTCATCCTCATGGTAGAAGCCCTATCCAGAGCAATAAGGCAAGAAAAATATATAAAAGGCATCCAAATAGAAAAAGAAGAAGTAAAATTTTCTGTTTGCAGATTAAATACTTTTTTGTGCAGAAAATCCTAAAAACTCTATGAAAATTATTAGTATATTGATAATTGAATTTAGTAAATTTGCAGATACAAAGTCAACATACAATAATCAGTTTATGTACTAACAATAAACATTCCAGAATGAATTATAAAAATAATTTATTTATAATAGCATCAAAAATAATAATGTACTTAGAAATCTTCATAATATGGAAGAAATAAGTTTGAAAGATACAAGTAAATAGGAAGACCTCTCGTATTCATGTATCAAAGGCTTAATATTGTTAAAATGTCCATACTACTTAAGGAGATCTATAATAAAGGAAGCAATCAACTGAATGGAGAAGTAACCTAAAGAATAGGAGAAAATATTTATAAACCATATTTCTGTTAAGAGTTTAATATCTAAAATATGTAAAGAACTACTACAGCTCAATAGCAAGAACAGCAAGTAACCATTTTTATGGGTAAATGACTTGAATAGACATTATCCAAAGAAGATATTTGAATGGCCAACAGGTATAGGAAAAGATGCTAAACATTACTAATCATTAGAGAAATGTAAATCAAAACCACAATGAGATATCACCTCACACCTGTTAGAATGAGTATTATTTTTAAAAGGCAAAATATAACAAGTCTTGCTGAGGATGTGGAGGATTTGGAACCCTTGTACATTGTTTGTAAAGTGTAAAGTGGTATAACTACTATGGAAAACAATATTAAGTATCCCCTCCCCAATTTTAAAAAGAACTTCAGCAATTCAAATTCTCAGTGTATCTCCAAAAGAAGTAAAATCAAAACCTTGAAGAGATATCTACACTCTTATGATCATTACAACATTATTCATAGTATTCAAGATATAGAAACAATCTAAATCATCTACTGATGGATGAATGGAAAAGGAAATTGTAGTATATACATGCAATGGAATATTACTCAGCCTTAAAAATAGGGAAACCTTGCCATTTGTGACCACATGAATGAACTTTTAGTTACATTAGGTAAAATAAACCAGTCACAGAAGAACAAATATATCGTGATTTCACTTATGTGAGGTATCTAAAATAGTCAAACTCACAGAAGAAAAAATAGAATGGTGTTTGTCAGTGGCTGGGTTGGGGGAAAGAGAAGGTGCTGTTTAACGAGTATAAGGTTTTAGATACGCAAAATGTGAAAATTTCTAAAGATCTGCTGTGTAACATTGTGTGTGTAGTTATTGTATTGTACACTTAAAATTTGTTAACAGGGTAGATCTCATGTTATGTGTTTTCTTTAACCACAATAAAAAAGATAAACCAGAAAGTATATTCCTCAATATATATAGATTAATAAAATAATTTAGAAATTAGAAAACATTTGAACTAATTGGTAGTTAATACTGCATAGAAACACATATATGGGCTGCAAAACTTGATTTCTGAAGAAATTTAGAATCTTCATTGTATATATTAGAAAATAATTAAGATTGAACATTAATGAGCTCGTCTCAAAATTAGAAAGTTACAGCTAAATAAATACAGATGATGTGAAATTCCAAAGAGAGAGAGAAGCAAGAGAAACAAATGAGAATTTAGACAATGTCAGACCTGAAAAAGAGTATGACATTAAATATGCTAAAATATTGCATTGAAAGTAAGAATATGATAAGATATATATTTGAGGCAGAATTTCCCTCTGTCACCCAGGTTGAAGTACAGTAGCACAATCCTGGCTCACTGCAGTCTCTACCTCCCTAGTTCGAGCAATCCTCCCACCTTGGCTTCCTGCATAGTTGGGAATATAGGCATGCACCACCATGCCTGGCTAATTTTTAATTATAAAATATTATCATATTACAAAAATGAAATCAAGAAATTCCTAGAAAATTATAGCTTACCAAAATTAATTCAAGATAAAATAAAAAACTTGAACATCCCTATAACTAAATAAAGATTTGGTTTGATAGTTCATAGTCCTACTACTAGTCACATTGACTTTATTAGAAAAGTGTACATATTTGGAAAAGAGATAGCTACCATCCTATGCAGTCATATCTAAGCAAAACTGGTAATATGTTGCCATTTATTTTGTGATACTAGTACAACAAGCAAAAGGAAAATTATAGGCTATTCTCTTTCATGAATATCTACCTATCTATGTAGATATGGTAACCTAAGGAAAAAAAATCACATTTTTCAGGTTTCTGGAAGAATAAATATTGTTATATTCAATAATTTAATTAAAAAGGGATCAGTAAATAAGCCATTTGCAGAGTTGTGGTAGCTGCTATCCCTGTGGAATACTGCAGTGTCTAGAAATAAAGCAAATCCAAGAAGCCAGTTCAATCTCCAAGTTTTAAAGTGCCTGGCAAGAGCTGTAGCTGTGACTGAAGCATTGTGTTACAGGAGCTGTGGCTGTAGCCACTGATATAACCTCATCACTGGAGGAAACAGAATGCTGGTGACAGGGTAGTGACAAATGAATGCCCTGACATCTCTCTGCTCTCAGCTCTCCTCATAGCATCTGCTGGTCTATTGGATAAAGCCAATTATAAAAAATGCATTCTTTTGAAGTGCACATATAATAAGCAGACAATAACAACACAAAATCGCATTTTACACTACATGTGTCAACAGATTAAAAGAGCTAAAAAGATTAGCCACAGGGAGAGTATATAATGTTTGTAATTGATAAAGAATAAGTATCCAGAATTTATAAAATTTTCTACTCTGGTTCCAGATGCCATGCCAAAGAATATTTCCAGCTTATGCTCAAAGAGACATGTAAGAGAGTTCAATGAAACACAGTATGAATTTGCAAAAATTTCAAACCAGCCCAAATGCACAAGAGTAGAATGTCGAAAATACAAATTATAATCTAGTCATAGCTTAAAAAACTAGACAGTATTTAGGCGAATAAATTATATATCTTAATTCAACGTGAATAAATCCCAAAAAGACAATATTGAGTGTTAGAAGCAAGTTTTCATTTATATAACTTCTGTAATAAAAGTATAAAACATGGATGGAAACATTATTGTGATTAAAGTACAGTGCTTACACTGAAAGAAAGGGCATATTTGTATGACTATGAGCATCAGTTGTATGTTTAGAATTTTATATAGTTGAAGCCATTTGTAGCGATGTGTGCCTATAGTCTCAGCTACTCCAGAGGCTGAGGCAAGAGGATTGCTTGACCCCAGAAATTCAAGGCCAGGGTGGGCAAGATAGTGAGACCCTATATCAAGAAAACAACAAAAAACCAAAAATTTAAAAAAATTATTTGGTTAAATAAAAGTAGTTCAGAAGAAATATTTCAGAAATTAAATATAAAGTTAATATATTGAATGAATAAATTAAAATGTAACTTTTTACATTTTTAAAGTAAATATTATAATTTTATGAGAACAGAAGCCTAGAAATTTTTAGATACAGAAAAATTTAGTGATTGCATTTTCAGTAAAATTAGTTCCACTAAAATTGTATATAGTTTCGTATTTGTGGCATTCTGGCCCAATAATGCTGCCAAACTACCATGGCTCTAGTTGGAAACAAATGATGGCAGAAACATTGCAGCTTTAAAGGTGACATAGATTAGCATTCAGAACTCTCAAAACTACTTGAAATTTAATGGGGGAATGTCAGTTAGACAATTACTAAGGGATTAAGATCCAAATTCTAAGCATAAACTCTGCCCAAACCCTGGCTGACAGGTAACATACACGTGCATGAGGTGAGATTTCCAAGGTGCCTTGCAAGAAGACAAAGGAGGCAGAGAGGAGAAAAAGCTACTCTTGAAAAATAGTGCTACACAGATGTAATTTGTGACTTTTCAAATTCCTGAGTTCACTAAATGTAGATGGCAGAATAAATAACCAAAGCACTTGAAAAATAGATTAATAAGTCGCCAAATCCCCCCAAAAAAAGAAAAATTAAAGAGAAATAATCAGGACTTCAGTTTTGTTGGACAACATCAAATAGTACAGAATTTATGTAATTAGGAACTCAGAAGAAGAAATGAGATATTTTTAGGGTAAAATATTGATTAAATAATGGCCATCATCTTCTCACATTTGATATAAAACATTAATTTTCAGATCTAGAAACCATATATTGTATACAATTCCCTTAAAGTTTTAAGGTCTGAGCCCACGAGAAATGTTGGGGCTTTTGTAGTTTTGAAAGAAAGCCAGAAGGGAATGGTGTCTAACTGCTTTGCTTCTTCATATCCACAGCTAGGTAAATGGTGGCATGTTACAGCTCTTTATGTAGCCATTCTTGGGGGATAGAGGTACCAGGTTCTTGTCCCCCAACCAAGAGGAATGAGGTATGCAGACATTGGAGAGTGAGCAAAGCAGAGAATCATTTTATTGAGAGACAGAAAAGCTCTCAACACAAGAGAGGACCAGAAGTGAGTAGCCTTTGGTGTGAGGGGGGCCCCCAAGCGGTAACCCTTTGTGAGACTGAGTCCAGGATTTTGTGGGCTCAGAATGGGGAGTGCTAGTGCTGATTGGTTCATGGCAGGCCTGACAAAAACACCATTCAATTGGCTAAAAGGCATCAAGGGAGTTCTCACTGTGGTTGTGAACCCCACTCAAAACTGGCAGCTTGGTTTTAAAGCTTCAGGCTGTCTTTGGCTTGAAGTTTGGGTTTCACTGGGGACCCATCATTATCTGACTAGGAATTTGTCTCCTGTCACTATCAGCATAAAGATTCTTTGGAGGAGTGATAGAAATTTTCCTGATTGTTTTGGTGGTTGCACAGTTATACATTTCTATTAAAACTAATTGAATTATATATTTTAAATGGATAAAGCATAATGCATATAAATTTTACTTCAATAAATTGTAAATATTAAAATTGAGTACAATTTACAAGAGCATGAGTAGTTTATACGCAATAGAATTATTTAAACAGGCAGATATATAACAGAATTTCCAAGTTCACAAATAATTCAATACATTTTATTATATAAAATAATCATATAATTTTTCAACTCGCAAACTGTCAAAATTTAAAAACATAATGCTTGGTATTGATGGAGGCTGATAAATAGATGTTACAATGTAGTCTTATTTATATTATAAGTATACGCAATATTCTTTATCTCTTTAAGTAAAAATATTTTCAAAGATTTATGTTAGTCACTGTATTTTTTGTAATAGGGAAAAAAAGAATAACCTAGTACACACTAATCAGGCATTGGTTTAATGCATAACAGTTTATAAAAAATGAAACAGTGAAAGGAAGGGCATGGAGTTCACATTACTTGAATTTGTTCTTCCCTTGGAAGGTGTGAAACACTGGCAGGTTATGTAAGCTTTCTGATTCTTCTTCTGTAAAATGTGAATATTACTGCATTTTAAAGCAACCTTAGTTCCAAAGTAGCAGCTTTAGTTGGCAGTAAAGTTACCCCAACTTGGCAGATCTATATCTGCACACTGCTTAAAACAAGTGACAAACACTCGGAATGAAAAGCAGAAAATCTAGAAAAAAAAAAAATTCCTGGAGACAAAATTTCAGAAATCAAACTAGAGTAAAGAAAATTAACCACAGCTGCTGTGACTCTATGGATTAATTGGTCACCTTAATAGGACATGAGTGTCCCTGGTGCTTTTATTTCTGCTTTTGCAGAAGTTTTTCACCAGTCTAAACATGCTTGTAAATCTCTAGAAATCTCAGTCTCATAATTTTCAATCAGCTGTTATTGAGTAGAGTTGTCTGATTATAAGAAGGTTTGCATCTATTCACATTTGTCACATTTACCAGACCAGTCACATTATTAGAGCAGTGTTTGACTAAATGACTGGGCTCCAGTGCCTACCCAAACTGCTATGTAAATTAACTATTACAGTATAATTATCCCACATTTTGCATATCCACTCCTCAGTTAGTGCACATTTGTGTTGTTTCTACATTTTGGCTATTATGAATAAAGCTATTATGAACAACTATTGTTGCACGAAGTTGCTACCACTTTCTGTGTCAGGCATCAAAGATAAAATGAGAAAGCAAAAGACCACATTCTGCCCTAATAGAGTTGATCATCTATTCAAAGTATTTACTTTTGAAAACATGATTAAGGGAAAATAAGAGCAAAGTAGGTGTATATATACCATCTATCTATCTATCTATCTATCTATCTATCTATCTATGCACATACATACACACATCTGGAAAAAAATGTATATGTAGAGACCAGCAAAAAAATCTAGGAGCAAAATAAGTCTATGCCAGTAATGGTAGAAGGGAGAGATTTAAGAAGTCTTACAAAAAGATGGCTTTTTTTTTTCTTTTTTAGATAGAGGGTCTTACCCACCTGGGCTGGAGTGCAGAGTTGTGATCATAGCTCACTGCAGCCTTGACCTCCCTGTTCAAGCCATCTTCCCACTTCAGCCTCCCAAGTAGCTGGGACAACCAGCACACACCACCCTTCCTGCTTTTTTTTTTTTTTTTTTTTTTTTTTTTTTTTTTTTGGAGAAGTGGGATTTTTGCCATGTTTCCAAGGCTGGTCTGACACTCCTGGGCTCAGGAAATCCTCCCACTTCAGACTCTCAAAGTGCTGGGATTACAGGTGTGAGCCATCATGTGTGGTTAAAAAGATTGCTTTTGAGCTGGCTCTTGAATAATGATAAGGCTACACAAGAAATTTTCCAGCAGGGATAGTTCCAAGCAAGATAATGATATTTTCAGACTCATAAAGTGTTGATATATGCAAATAATTTTGCAGTTGCATAAATTAGGATTAGCAATAGTTTGCTTGCGAAGAGATCTTTTGTTACATAGGTGCATAAATAATTATCATATAAACAATTTGTTCTAGTTTATTTTACCAGTGATAACTGGAGTTAATATATAATGAAGGATGTTCAATAGCCATTTGGAGCCTTGTAGATGGAATAAATTTAACACAAAATAAGGACATGCATGTTTAGTTTTGTTGTCTAATTTAATCTTTATTTCCAGGTATTATCATGACTTCCTTGGCAAATGAAGTGATAAACAGGTTGATTAATAGATTAGTCATTTAACTTGATTTTCCTTTATGTGGTTTCTATTTGTTTTTCTATATGGCCACAGGTGCATTTAGCTTAATTTTTCAGCTACTTTTTATAAGGAGCATAACACAGAAGGATAACAGTTTTTCATTGAAATTCTATGTGTATGTATAGATATGAGGTACAAAACATTGTTGGCAATCTTGCTGAGACTGTCTATCCTGAGGCCATATTTTGCCTGATCAAGAATTTTATGTAAGACCCGGTACAAATATACCAATGAAGTGACATAGAGGTCAATTATTGCTTAAATGTAAAAATATTTATTAGTAGAGCAATTTATTAGTAAATGTCAGTTTTTGTCTCTTTGATTCTTGACAGACATTCTGACAGCATTTAGAATAACAAAAGAACAGATATGCTTTACATTACTATATCATTAGACCTGGAGGAAGAATCAATTTAAGTAAGACACTTTAAACATAAAAACCATATTCACAACCATGAGTGAGGAGATTTAAAGAACCCCAGGGCTTATCTTGTCAAATCTCCTTATTTTACAGATGAGAAAAGTAAAGTTCAAGGCTTTAAATGATTTCAACTGGGTAAATCACCCTGAACTTCTAGTCCAGTACTGTTTCAGTTACATCCATCTGCTTCCACATTCGATTATAAACTATCTTCCATAATTTAAACAGCACCATATGAAAATGCACATTCTAATTTGAAATATAATGTAAGTCCACAGAAGTGCTACAACAGTGTTCTTTGTGTCTATGACAGTAAATCACCTAATAAGAATAAACCAAATTTTATCCATCAGTCATCACTGCCTTTGGATCAGATCAAAGGCATTTTTACTTTACAGTAACAGAAAAATTCTTGTTTATTTTAGAATGAATTATTATATACTACTTATCTGAATTAGATAGTTACTAGTATTATTTCTATTTTTAAATAAGAAAAGCAAGATAGAAAAAAATTAGCTGAGCATGGTGGCAGGCGACTGTAGTCCCAGCTACTTTGGAGGCTGAAGCAGGAGAATTGCTTGAATCTGGGAGGCAGAGGTTGCAGTGAGCAGATATCACACCATTGCACTCCAGCCTGGGAAACAGAGTTAGAATCTGTCTCAAAAAAAAAAAAGTACGATAGTTAAATGAAGTTAAATAACTTGCCCGACTTACGTTATGTAAATTGGAAATGGTAGACCAGGACTAGAGCAAATATATCCTCTTAATCATTACTTTGAAAATCAAGTCTCTTGAAAAGTGTTTATAAACCTTAGAACATAGACCTCTATCTGTACTTTGGAAATGACTGCCTGAATCCACCCATTTCTTCCTTTTCTTCCATATCTCTTGGTTCCAAACTACACTGTAATTACACCAGGTGATTCCTCCATCACCAGGTGATTTAGGGAATTTAAGGACATAGAGTAACTTCTTGAATGTGTATTTCTCCCATTATTTCTGATTAAAAGAATAGAAAAATGGGTAGAATCAGGGAACTTGGTTGAAATATCTGGCTCTTTCACCATTTTTAATCTTTAACTATAATACACTATGGCCGTCCACATCACTGCTTATAATCTGTTGTAAAAATGGTTGTTAGCCTTACAGGTCATGTTAATGCCTCATAAGAGTTACTCTTCTCTTGAAAAAAATATAAGAGTAAATCTCAATGACCTTGGGTTAGGTAATGATTTCTTAGATACTTTACCAAAGCACAAATAAAAACAAAGAAGATTGATAAGTTTGACTTCATCAGAGGTAAAAGCTTTGTGCTTTAAAGGATAGACACCACCAAGAAAATTAAAAAAAAAAAAAATTTATAGTAAGAAAATATTTAAACACCATGTATCAGAAAACAAGTGTTTTTTAAAAAATATATAAGACAATCTTACAAATCAATAATGAGAACAACCAATTGAAACTGACCAAAAGATCTAAACAGATGTTTATCCAAAGAAACATGAATAGCCAACATGTACATGTAAGAATCCTCAATATTATTAGTCATTAGGAAAATACAAATCAACACCATGGTGAGAAACCATTTTATAGCCACTAGGATGACTGTAATAAAAAAAAAAAAGATTCATTGGTGCTTGCCTGTAGTCCCAGCTACTTGGGAGGCTGAGGCAGGAGAATTGCTTGAACCCAGGAGGCGGAGGTTGCGGTGATCCGAGGTTGTGCCATTGCACTCCAGCTTGGGTAACAACAGCGAAACTCCATCTCAAAAAAAAAAAAAAAGATTCATAATAAGGACTGTTGGGGAGGATGTGGAGAAATTGGAATCCTCACACATCGCAGGTGGGAATGTAAAGTGGTACAATCACTTTAGAAAACAATTTGTCAGTGGCACAAAATGTTAAACAGAGAATTACCACATAATACAAACATTCCTCTCCTAGGAGTTTCTTTCCAAGATAAATAAAAATATATGTCAACGTTACAGAGTGTCTATAAATGTTTATAATAGCATCATTCACAATAGCCAAAAAGTAGAAACAACACAAATGTTCATTAACTGAGGAATGGATAAGCAAAATGTGGAATAATTATACAGTAATGGTTAATTTACATGGTAGTTTGGTAGGCACTGGAGCCCAGTTATTTAGTGTAACACTGGTCTAGATGTGTCTGTGAAGGTGTTTTGTAGATGTAATTAACATTTTTGATCAGTTGATTTTAAATAATGCAGATGAGTGTCCATAATTTGTGTAGGCCTCATTCAATCACTTGAAGGTCTTAATAACAAAAACAGAGGTAGAATCCTATATATCTCTATATAATACATATCCATATTTAGATAGAGATAGATAGCCTATTGATTCTGTTACTCTGTTCACTGAATTATCCCAACTGATGCATATGCCATGAATTATTATTTGAAAATATAAAGACAAGATATAACTAAAATCAGAGCAGAACTGAAGGAGACAGAGACAAAAACCCTTCAAAAAAATCAATAAATCCAGGAACTGTTTTTTTTAAAGATCAACAAAATAGATAGACCTCTAGCCATACTAATAAAGACTAAAACAGAGAAGAATCAGATGGGTGCAATAAAAATAAAGGGGATATCGCTGCTGATGCCACAGAAATACAAACTACCATCAGATCATACTAGAAACACCTCTATGCAAATAAATCAGTAAATCTAGAAGAAAATGATAAATTCAAGACACTTACACCTGCCTAAGACTAAACCAGGAAGAAGTCAAATCTCTGAACATATCAATAACAAGATCTGAAATTGAGGCAGCAATTAATAGCTTACCTACCAAAAAAAGTCCAGGACCAGACAGGTTCACAACCAAATTCTACCAGAGGTACAAAGAGGAGCTGGTACTATTCCTTCTGAAACTATTCAAAGCAATACAAAAAGAGAGAATCCTCCCTAACTCATTTCATGAGACCAACATCATCCTGATACCGAAACCTGGCAGAGACACAACTTAAAAAGAGAATTTCAGGTCAACATCCATGATGAACATTGATGCAAAAATCCTCAATAAAATACTGTCAAACCAAATGCAACAGCACATCAAAAAGCTTATCCATCACAATCAAGTCGGCTTCATCCCAGGGATGCAAGGCTGGTTCAACATACACAAATCTATAAACATAATCTATCACATAAGCAGAACGAAAACAAAAACTGCATGATTATCTCAATAGATGCAGAGAAGGCCTTCAACAAAATTCAACAGCCCTTTATGCTAAAAAATCTCCATAAACTAGTTATTGATTGAATGTATTTCAAAATAATAAGAGCTATTTATGACAAACCAACAGCCAATATCATACTGAATGTTGCAAAAACTAGAAGCATTTCGTTTGAAAATTAACACAAGACAAGTATGCCCTCTCTCATCAATTCAACATAGTACTAGAAGTTCTGACCAGGGCAATTGGGCAAGACAAAGAAATAAAGGGTATGCAATTAGGAAAAGAGAAAGTAAAATTTTCTCTGTTTGCAGATGACATGATTGTATTTGCATATTTAGAAGACCTGTCTCAGCCCGAAGTCTCCTTAAGCTGATGAGCAACTTCAGCAGAGCCTCAGGATATAAAATCAATGTGCAAAAATCACAACCATTCCTATATACCAAAACAGACTAACAGAGAGCCAAATCAAGAGTGAACTCCGATTCACAATTGTTACAAGAAAATAAAATACCTAGGAATACAGCTAACAAGGTATGTGAAGGACCACTTTAAGGAGAATTACAAACCCAAGTCACAAGTATTCTTTATCCAAAATGCTTTGGACCAGAAGTATTTTGATTTTTTTTTTTAACTTTGGAATATTCGCACATAAAGAATGACATATCTTGGGAATGTGTCACAAATCTAAACACAAAACACAAAATTTCATAAATTCCTTATACACAAAAGCTAAAGGTAATTGTACACAATATGTTAAGTAATTTTATGCATTCAAATTTGGAAACAAAGCTCGTATACATTGAACTACCAAAAAGTAAATGTCATTATCACCTGTTAGTAATCAAAAACTTTTGGACTTTATAGCACTTCAGATTTTTTATTTTTGACGTAGAGCTGCTCAACTTGTACTGATAAGTGTTACAACAGGAATGTACTTTGAAAATATTATGTAAGTGAAAGTAGCTACTCACTGAAAATCATTTATTTTATAATATTTAAGAGGATATTTAAAAGTGAGGAAAGTAAAATGATCTCAACTAAACTGAAATAAAATTTTCACGATATACAAGAAGTGATAAAATGTTCAAAACGGTAGACTCTGATGTCACATACGTATATGGTAATATCCAGCCAACACTATGAAAGTTATGCAAAAATACACTTGAAAACACTATAAATAAGTCAAGATGAGATCTAATAAATGTTTAAGTAACGAACATGATGTCAGGAGAAAAGAAACAGAGAAGAAAGGACCAGAATAAATAAGCAATAAACAAACAAATACGATGTAACAAGTAACAAAAAACAAATAAGATGGCTGAGTTTGGAGTTAACATATCAATAATTGCCTGATGTAAATGTTGAAAATATAACAATTGAAAAACAGATTATCATAGTGTCTAAAAATCATGATGCAAGTTTATGCTGTGTATATGAAACTTACTTCTGATTTAACACATGTAGTTTGAAAGTAGAAGAATAATAGAAGACATTACATGTATTAATTTAATTCATTAAATTAATTTACGTTAATTAATTTATTAATTAAATAAAAAATTAATTAGAATGTAATAAAAACACATTAAAACAAAAAGGATTGCTAGAGTCTAAGAGAGCTATTTCATAATGACAATATAGAAATACATAAAAATCCTAAGTGCCTGCAATTTAAAAAATAATATCTCAAAATATATGAAGCAAAAACTGAGGCAAAAGAATAAATAAGCAAATGCACAACTGTAGCTGTGGACATAAAAAGCTGCCTCTCAGCACCTGACACTACACAAAAAAATGAGCAATGACATAGAAGATCAGAATAACATAATCAAGCATATCTTAATGGACATATGTGGAACAATTTACCCAACAATAGCAGAATATATATATATATAATAATTTAAGGAATATTTGCCAAGATAGACTATTTCATAGACCATAGAAACTTTAACAAATATAAAATAATTTAGATTATAAAATATGTTGTTTGACCATGAAAGAATCAAATTAGATATCAATACTAGAAAAACAACAAATCTCTAAACACAAGACAATAAAAAAATATACATCCAAACAATCCATAGATTAATCAAAAAGGCACAAAGAAAAAATAAAGTGAATAAAAATACAACGTATCAAAATTTGTGGTTTGTAGCTAAAGCAACATCAAAAGGGAAATGTACTGAATGCTATAAATTCCTTAATAAAATTAAGAAGCATGTCAAATCAATAATCTATGCTTCTAACTCAAAAGAACAGAAAAAGAAGAAAAATTTATTCAAAACAGGCAAAGGAATAAAATTATAATGAGTAGAAATCATTAAAATTGAAAATAGAAAAAAATACCAAGATATATCAATGAAACAAAAAGCCAGTCTTTACAAAGATCAGTAAAATGATAAATCTCCAGTAAAACTGACCAAAGTAAAAGGAGGAAAGAAAAAAATTAGCATTATCTGTAATTAAATAGAAATGTTGCTATAAATATTGTAGGCATCTGGGCACAGTGGCTCATGCCTGTAATCCCAGCATTTTGGGAGGCTGAGGTGAGTGCATCACTAGGTCAGGAGCTCCAGATCAGCCTGGTCAACATGGTGAAACCTCATCACTAATAAAGATACAAAAATTAACCTGGTATGGTGGTGGGCACCTGTAATTTCAGCTATTCAGAAGGCAGAGGAAGGATAATCACTTGAACTCAGGAGGCGGAGGTTGCATGCAGTGCGCTGAGATCACACCACTGCATTTCAGTCTGGGTGACAGAGCAAGAAAAAAAATATTATAGGCATAAAATGATCATAAAATCATACTCATTATTTTAACTTAGAATTAATGGTTAAATATCTGAAAAACCACAAAGAATCAAAATGCAACCAAAATGAAATAGACAATATGAATAGCCCTGTAAATATTAAATAAATTGAATTTGATCTGGGCATGATGGCATGCACCTGTAGTCCCAGGTACTCAGGAGTCTGCGAGGGCAGAATCACTTGAGCCTGGAAGTTAGAGGCTGCAGTGAGTGAAGACTGTGTCACTGCACTCCAACTTGGAAGACAGAGTGAGACTCTATCTCCAAAAGAAAAGAAGAAAATGAATTTATAATCGTGATTCCAGAAAAAGAAATATCTAAGCCCAGATAATTTCACTGGAGAACTTTACCAAACACATAAAAAATAATTAATGGTAGTTTTACACAATTTTTTTCCCCAGAATAGAAGAGTAAGGTAAATTCATAACTCATTTGATGAAGCCTATGTAACTCTGATGCAAAGCTGGTACAAACAACTAAACTACAGATTGAAAGTTCTCCTGAATTTAAATGTAGAAATTATCAGTAGAATTAGCAATTCAAATCCAATAATGTATAAAAAATTATGCATTATGATTAAGTGGAATTTATTGAAGTTATGCATGGCCATTTCAACATTTACAAAATAAATCAATTGTATACAACATATCAACATGCTAAAGTAAAAAAAGAAATCATGAAGAAAGCATTGACAAAATTCAGTACCTGTTCATCTATCAAATTAGGAATAGAGGAAATTGAAGAAATAAAAATACAGTAAAATTACACCTGTTTGATAAAGGCTATCAATACAGCTAACATCATACTTAATCATGGAAAATTGAATGTTTTCCACCTAATATCCCAAACAAGGTAAGAATGTCTCATCTCACCACTCTCATTCAACACACTATTGGAAAGTTTAGCTAATGCAATAAGGCAAGAAAAAAGAAGTCAAGACAATGTGACATTGTCTGTGGAAACAGAACACAAAAGGCAGATATAGACTAGCACAAATGCATCTAACTGATTTTGACAAAGATGCAAAAAATATTCAATAGAGAGAAAAAGTATTTTTGACAAATGTCTTTTGAAAAATTGGACATCCAAAGAAGAAAAAAAAAAAACTTTGACCTAAATCTCACACCATTTATTTAACTTGGATCAAAACTGATTGCAGACCTAAAAAATGTAATTATTAATACTATAAATACTGAAAAAAACCTAGAAATGGAAATTTTCTGAGATTCAAGTTTAGGTAAAGAATTCTTAGATTTCACACTAAAATCTCAACCCATGATATTAAAAAAAAACTATGTTAGATATCAAAATTAAAATCTTTGGCTATGCAAACTTTCATGGGAAGATGAATAAAGACAAGCTACAAATAGGGAGAAAGTATTTGCAAACTATGTATCCAAAGAGGGTACTTTTGTGGTATACATAAAAAATTCCTAAAACTGAAAAATAAAAGACAATTCAATTAGAAAATGAGCAAAAGACATTAACAGATATTTAACCTTAAAGAATTTGTGGATGGCAAATAAACATTTAAAAAAAGTTCAACATCATTAGCCATGAGGGAAATGTAAATAAAAATCATGAGATATTACTACATACCTGTCAAAAAGGCTAAAATAAAAATTAATGATAGCACCAAATTCCAGCAAGGATGTGGAGAAATTGGATTTTTAAATACATTTTGGGTGGGGATATAAACTGGTACAGCCACTCTTGGAAAATTATGACTATTTCTCTTAAAATTAAATATGTAATAATTATACTACTCATCAGACACAACTTTGGACATTTGTCTCAGAGTAATGAAATCTGTTCACACAAAAACTTTAATGCAAATGTTCATAAAAGCTTTATTTGTAATAGACAAAAACTTGAAATAATCCAGATGTCCTTCAACAGATGATGGGTAAACAAACCGTGGTATGTATATGGGTATATATTTACGTATAAACACACACACATAGTATATATACCAATTATACCAACTGCATGTCCACAGTTAGTGAGATATATATATATATATATATATATATATATATATATTCACCAACAATGTATGAAAGATCTAATTAGAGCCAATCCAAACATTTTTCCATTTTTACTTGTATAAGTGTGCTTATTTTTATACAATCGTCTTACATACTTGGGGGTCTGTATTTACTAACACAGTCAAGAATCTGAACAGTTCCTTCACTACAGGATCCCTCCTGTTGACCTTATACAACCACAGCAATATCCTTCCAATGATACCCGTCCCATACTTCTAACAACTGGAAACCATTACTCTGTTCTTCATTTTAAAATGTTACACAAATATAAAAGCATGTAGTATATGATCTATTGTGTAGTCTCTGTAAACTCAACATAAATTTGCTGGAGATTCACCGAAGTTGTTACATGCATCAGCAGTTCATTAGGTTTTCATTCCATGGTGTGTGTATGTATATGTATGTGTGTGTATGTATACATGTACACATACACACTATACTGTGTTTGTGTGTATACATTGTATGTGTGTGTGCATATATATATTTATGTGTGTATCTCTCTCTCTCTCTCTCTCTCTCTCTATATATATATATATATATATATATATATATCAATCACAGTTAGTATATGAATATATGCCCACACATTTGGTATAGCATGCATACCCCCACACACCAATAAAATTTAGTTTTATTTAATGAATATAAATGAAGTGTATACATTTTCCAAATAAAAATTTTGTAAGGCTTAAGTCCAAAATATATGGGACTAGTTTTTAAAAATATCTTAGTAACATAAAATGGAATACTCTGAGTCATTTAAAATATTTTGGCAGTAGACATAATAACTAAGAAAACCATCTACAATACCTTGTTAAGTAAGGAAAAGCAAGCTACATATACATGGTGTGTGCCTGTGTGTGTATTATTGTTTTGCAGCAAAACCTAATGAACTGTTGATGCATGTAACAACTTGGTAAATCTCCAGCAAATGTGTGTTGATTTAAAAGAGACTCTACAATAGATCATATATTACATGCTTTTTTATTCATGTAACACTTTGAAATGAATAGAGTTGTGGTACAGAGAGAAATGAAATGTCACTGTAGTTGTATAAGGGCAACAGGAGTGTAGTGATGGAACTGTTCAGATTCTTGACTGTTAGTGGACATAGAAACCTACACATGTGATACAATTGTATTAAATAAACACATATGCACATGGGTACAGGTAAAAGTAGTAATATCTTTGGATTGGCTCTAAATCAATATCCTGCTTTTGGGATTATACCATAATTTTGCAAAATGTTTCCATTGAGGAAAAGTTGATATAATGTCCAAGAGCTCTCTCTGTATTATTTCTTATAACTGTATATCAATCTACAATTATTTAAATAAACATTTAAGTTTTAAAGAGGAATGCAATTCTGCTGCAATGTGGATAAACCTTAAAAAATTTGTGCTAAGTGACAGAAGTCACCTACAAAAGAGGCAGGAGAATTGCCTAGGGATGTAGGAGGGGAAGAAGGGAAAATGATTGCTGATAGATAGTTGAGGTTTCTTTTCAGGGTGATGAAAGTGTTCTAAAGTTAGATTGTAGGGAATATACTAAAAACCACCAATTTCTATGTTTTAAAGGTGAATTTTATTATGTATTAAATATATCTCAGTAATCTTTTTCTTAAGGAAGAGTTAGAATTATAACATTTAATTTATGTGTCAAATATTTTTCTTCTCCCATATTGGTAGCAGTTTCCTAAATATAGCAGAGATTTTTACCCCCATTCTAACTGGCTTTTCACATTGAAGCATGTGCCTTAACGACTTCTGACTTTACGGAGTGATCAAACTGAACTGAAAAAACCTCTTGGAGTGAATTGTGAAGCCAGATGCTCTAAGTATGAGAAAGCGAAATGGCTTATATATTAACACCCTTCCAGTCACACCTCTTCCACTGACCTGTGTTTTAGGAGCCTGTGGTAGAAGGACTAATAAGTCTGTATTGTTTATTCCTGCCAACTTTCTGCTCAGGTAGATCTTCTTTTATCTGTTCTTTTATCAATCTGGCCCTGTTTTATAGCACCAAAAATTCTAAACATTTTTCTTCTGTTATGATTCTCTCCTTTGTTTTCTTATCTATTCAAACACCCAAGAAGAAATATTGAGTAGGCAGGATAATAAATAAGATCCAACCTTGACATGTGAGTTTTCATTATAGCAGTGGTATTTAGCTATCCAAGGACTTTTCTCTAGTGCACTAAATCTGTATTAGTCAAGGTTCTCCAGAGAGACAGAACCAGTAGGATATATGAACAGGGATTTATTAGGGTAACTTGGCTGACAAGATTATGAAGGTGGAAAAGTCCTACATTAAGCCATCTGCAAGTTGGAAAAGCTGAAAAGCTAGTCATGTGGCTCAAAGTTGGCAGCCTGACTCAGAACCAGGGGAGCTGACAGTACAGCCTCTAAGCTGAGGCTGAAAGCCTGAGAGACCCTCGGAGGCCACTGGTATAAATCCCAGAGTAGAGCCAAAAAATTGGAGTCTGATGTTCGAAGGCCGGTGGACAACAAGTGTCTAACTCTAGAAGGAAGAGTGAAAACAGAGAGTGAATGTTTCTTATTCTGCCTGTTTGCACCAGTCAGGATCATAGCCAATTGAATAGTGCTTATCCATAACGGAGGATGGCCTTCCTCTCTCAGTTCATTGACTCAAACATCAATCTTCTCTAGAAACACCTGCAAAGGCACACTTAGAAACAATTCTTCATCAGCAATTTAGTCACCCCTCAATTCAGTTAAGTCGACACCTAAAATTAACCATCCAACTGTCTATTAAGAGATATAAAAAAGAGTAGATTTTTTTTCTAATACAGAAGGAGCTATTGGTGAGTTAAAAGGAAAAACATTTGGTGTCTTTACATAAAATTGTAGAAAGTTTTTCTTTTTTTTTTTAAATAGGAGGAGTGATTGTGTAAAATGCTGGTGACAGGTAGAATGAAATGAGGATTCATATATACATGATCCTCACAAGGGGGTCATAGTTGAGAAATTGATCTATACTATTACAGTTGAGTGCTACTGCTTTAATTTCTGCTAAGGTACATGCAATTTTACTCACCATCAGTTCTTTTGCAATCAGTATAAATGTTAAGAAAGTGAAAAGGCAAATATGAAATAATGTCTAGTCCTATTTTGAAAAGAATTTGGCCTCACAACTACCTGAAAGGATCAAGACTAATGGGTCAAAGGATCACGTTTTCAAAATGACTTTCTTAGTGATGTGGGATTTCGTTTAAATAGTTGGATAAGTGTAAAGTAAAATTTTATTTTAATGAGCTGGGTGTGGTGCTCATTCCTGTACTCCTAGCACTATGGGAGGATGAGGTTGGAGGATCACTTGGGCCCAGGAGTTCAAGACCAGCGTAAGCAGCATGGTGAAACCATATCTACAAAAAGCACAAAAACTAGCTGTGGTGCACCACTGTAGTTCCAGCTACTAGGGAGGATGAGACAAAAGGATCACTTGCATCCCAGAGGTTGAGGCTACAGTGATCTGTGATCACACCACTGCACTCCAGCCCCAGTGACAGATTGAGACCCTCTCTCAAAAAAAAAAAAAAAAAGACAAATGACAGTTGACTTTTCCAAATAAGACTGTTTTACTTTTTAAACCACTAAAAGTTGAACTATAGTCATGTGTCATATAAGGACATTTCTTCAGTCAAGGACCATCCTTATACATTGGTGGTCTCATCATGTTACAATGGAGCATATTCAAATCTGATATATGACACTTGATATTGGCACTGCAGATCAAATAGAAGATTTTATTTATATGAATTAACAATGCTAGGTCATTTGGGTTTTTACCTGAAGGAATATACATACATTTAAAATATATGTTATCTATCTATGTTTGTGTAAGTATACTCTATAATATTCCCACAATAACAAAATTAAACATTTCTCAGAACATATCCTCATAGTTAATTGACACATAGCTGCACAATAAATTTCTACCCCTAAAGTAAATTATAAGAACTAGTTTATTTTTTTCACTATAAAATAAATAATTAATTTTCATTTCTCAGGAGTTTATGTGAATGTGGGGGCCAATATCTTAAGATTCCATTGTTGATGTGCTTTTTAATGCATTGAAATTAGATATTTTCACATCATTATTTCAATATTATAGAAATCTAATCAGGGTTTTTTCATTATAAATAAATTAACATAATGAATTATAAATTAAAATTTACTTACTGAGTTTTTAAAAAATAATATTATAAAATTGTCTAAACATTTTTGGCAATAATAGCTTAGTAAAATTTGACTTTATGTTCAATGTTTCAACTTTTCAGGACTTAATGTGATAAACAAGAAACATAAAAGGAATTTCAATTATTTAGCCTAACTTTAATTTTGCTACACATTGTATAATGGACATTTGTTAAGCACTTAAAAAATAATGAATGTCTTAAACCCTTAACCAACCTACTCTCTAGTTATAGATAATCCATGCAAGTTACATCTAATGGATTAATATGCATTTGAGACAATTCTAATAAACCAAATAATAATAATATGTTTGAAATTTTGGTATGGGTACTTTGTTTGACTGGTGAGCTCATAAACTGATGATTTCAAGCAGGTGTACTTTCTCTTTAGATGTATAATGAAGCAAGCTCATACTAGAAAAAGGGCTGTCATTTATTGGGAATATGAAGTAGATAAAGAGCCAAAGAAAGCTTCCAGGTGAAGATGAAAGTCACAAAGTGTGTGAATTCAAAAGAATAGATTCATTTATCTTTGTCTTTTTACACTGGATAGAATGCTAACAGCCATGTGTCAAAACTACATGCAGTGCAATAAAGGACATTTTGTTTATTTGTGAACAAATTAAATAGACTTGGATGGAATTTTAATGGAAATATGTACAGTTTCAAACAATCAAGCTTGGCATTTCCTTCAACAAGCTTTTGAAGGACCTCTTTAGAGGGCAATGCTAAAGGATAATTCCTCTTTCCTCTTTAGCTACTTGTAATATGACCATTCAACCAAAATTTTTCCTTTAATATTTGGCATATTCTAGATCAGTAGGAAATGAGAAAAGCATTCCAACCAGTCTCCAACATAGATATTTGGATTGGAATGGATAAATAAATGAAGTGAAAAATGTACTTTTATTTAGAATGATGAAAATTAGTTTTCACAATTACTGATAAAAATAATATATATTTTATAAATGGACACATTGATTGAGTAAATAAATCATTCACTACAGAATACTATACGAATTTTTGACTGTATTTTTCTTTTTAAATAGTAAGGTAACAAACTGGGGGGAAAAAAGAGAATCATATTGTTTCAAATATTTTACAGTTTTAATTTATAATTCAATTGGCAATCCATAGAATGCATACGTACAAAATGAAAAACACTAAAATAACATAGAAAACTTAATTAGGAAGTGAAATACAATTTATAAATATTATGCTTGTCCTTAGAAATAGCAATATAACATCTTAAAAATTAGAATTTATAAAGATTGTGTTAGAAAGTTTGATGCTAAAATGTCTAGTTTATTTATGTACCTGTGACAAACTTGAGAAAACTGAAAATATGTCTCAGAAATAAGATACTTTTGTGAAATAGACTTTTAAAATGCATCAGTATCATAATTATATAAATTTGCAAACAATCAAGGATGCATAATTCATGCACAGAAGTGGAAAGGGTAAAGTGAATTCAAACTGTGTTTTAAGAGCTTAAATGTTAGATTTACTAGACAAAGACTTTAAATTGCATCTTATAAATACATCCAAAGAACTAAAAGGAATCATGTCTGAAACATTAAAGAAAAAATGAATGAGAATGAGATCTTACCAAATGAAGAGCATCTATAAAGAGGTTGTAATAATAAAAGAAACCAATGGAAATTCTATGGACAAAAAAATAAAAAAACTTGAATAAAATTTTTTCTAATGGAGATCAACAGATGTGAATTAACAGAAGTAAGACTTAGCTGGAAGACAGTTCAACTGACAAAATCCAGCCTGAGGAATAGAAACAAAAAAAGCACAAAGAAAAATAAATGACCTATAGAGACAGCATCAAGCTTATGAATACATGAATAGTAGTAGACTCATAGGAAGAGTAGAGAGATAAAAGGTAAAACGAATCTTTGAAGAAATAAATGGCTGAAAATTGTCAAGATTAAAAAAAATACTCTATGTATCCCCAAAATTCAACATAAACCAAGCTGGAGGACAATTCTTTTGGTGGTCTTGAACGTACCCAGTTCTCCCCCGTTTCATGTTTGTAGTTCCCAAGATTAACTGTAGAATATGCTAGGAATGGGATATCTTTTTTTTTTTTATTTCCAACTTTTATTTTAAGTTAAGGGGTACATGTGAAGCATGTGCATGTTTGCTACATAGGTAAATGTGTGCCATGGTGATTTGCTGCACAGATCATATTATCATCTAAGTAGTAAGACCAGCACTCATTAGCTATTCCTCCTGATGCTCTCCCTCCTCTCACTTCCCACCTCTGACAGGCCTCAGTGTGTATTGTGTCTATGTATTCTCATCATTCAGCTGCCATTTATAAGTGAGGACATGCAGTATTTGGTTTTCTGTTCCTGCATTAGTTTGCTGAAAATAATAGCCTCTAGCTCCAACCATATCCCTGCAAAGGACATGGTGTCATTTGTTTTTATAGCTATGTAGTATTCCATGGTGTATATGTACTACATTTTCTTTATCCGGTGTATTATTGATGGGCATTCAGGTTGAGTCCATGTCTTTGCTAGTGTGAATAGTGCTGCAATGAATACATGCATACGTTTATTTTTATAATAGGATGATTTTATAATAGGATGATTCCTTTGGGTATATACCCAGTAATGGAAGTGCTAGGTCACAAGATATTTCTGCCTCTAGATTACTTGAGGAATCACCACACTGTCTTCCACAATGGTTGAACTAATTTACACTCCCACCAACAGTGTAAAAGAATTCTTGTTATTTTTTGACATTTTAATAATCACCATTTTGACTGTTGTAAGATGGTATCTTGTTGGTTTTTATTTGCATTTCTCTAATAATCAGTTATGGTGAATTTTTTTATGCTTGTTGGCCACATGTATGTCTTCTTTTGAAAGTGTCTGTTAATGTACTTTCCCCACTTTTAATGGTGTGGTTTGGTTTTCTTCTTGTACATTTGTTTGAGCTCCTTGTGGATGCTGGATATTAGACCTATGTTATGTGATCTTTAACAAACCTGACAAAAACAAGGAAATATGAAAGGATTCCCTATTTAATTAGTGGTGCTGGGGAAACTGGCTAGCCATATACAGAAAATTGAAACTGGGCCCCTTCCCTATGCCATGTACAAAAATCAAGAAAAAATAAATTAAAGACTTAAATGTAAAACTCAAAACTATAAAAAAACCATAGAAGAAAATCTAGGCAATACCATTCAGGACATAGGCATGGACAAAGATTTCATGAGGACAACACCAAGAGCAATGGAAACAAAAGCAAAAATTGGCAAATGGGATCCAATTAAGCTATAGTACTTCTGTACAGCAGAAGAAACTCAACAGAGAAAACAGACATCCTACAGAATGGAAGAAATTTTTTGCAGTCTATTCATCTGACAAAGAAGTGGGGTATCTTAAGATAGGAAAGAACTGCCTGAAACAGCACAGGGTCTTGTTCCTGTCCTCCTAAGAAAAGTAATATATTGAGCTAAAAAGGAATACCCCAGGACAGCTTAGGACTTGTTCCTCTTTTCCCTGGAAGTGGAGTGCCCTTCAAAGCACTTTCCAATGAGTCACATGGCCCCTAATTTCTATAAGCCAGGGCAGACTACCTTTCAGGGTCCCTCAGCTCTGGTGCAAGTGGTTTAATTAAGACTCAGCCTGCCCAAGGCAGCTTTCTTGAGCCTTGGAGGATCAACTCACAATGGATCTTAGGGGTCCCTTGCCCCTTGCTATATCTCTGTAAATACTAAACCCTTTTTATATAACTTGTTGACTGAGTGTGTTCTGATTCACTGGACTCAGAAATTGGTAGCACTGTAGCTATGGATGCAGTGAGCATAAATATTTGGACTCCTGTTTTGGTGGTTGGCATGGTTATAATCTCTATTATTCTCTATGGAGTGGTAGTTCTCCCTTATGATTGGTTATTAGTGAACCTATTCACACAAATAGGATCAATTCAAGGAGATAAACCTCAGGACACATTATAGTTAAGCTATTGAAAGAGAAAGACAAAATAATGAAATCAGCAAAAGGAAGATTATTCATAGTGTACAAGGGACCCTCAGTAAGATAAACAGATGACTTCCCATCAGAAACCAAAGAGAGCTGGAGTGGCTATATTAATATCAGACATGATAAACTTTAATACAAAAAATTTTGATTAAAGACAAAGAAGGTATTCTGTAATGCTAAAGGAGCCAATCTAATAGGAAGATAACAAAGGTAAAATTTTATAGCTACCTAACTATATATCAAATTAAATGAAGTGAAAACTGACAGTTTTCTAAATAAATTTTAAACTCAATATCAAACATGGAATGTTTTAAGAAACATTTTGAAATTCATTTAAGGAGGGGAACGAAGATGGCATCATAGAAGCGACTCAGGATTGCAGCTCTCAGTGAAGGCGCAGAGGGTGAGTCCTAGCTGCATTCTCAGATGGACCTCTTTTGCCCACAGAGTGTTGAAAGTCCCAGGTGTGGGAGAGACATGGGACGCTAGTACAGCCAGCTAGAGCAGCCGGCTTGCATGGCCGCTTCGGCCGGCACCACAGCGGGACCCGGCACGGAACTCACTGGTCTGGGTGCCCTGTTAAACCGGCAATCTGAGATTTGGAAGGGCAGATTGGCATGTCCATCTGATTGAACAGGACTTGGACAATGAGCCAGACCAGGAGATTCCTGGGAAGCGTGATCTGAGCTGGTGCAGTGGGCAGCGGCACGGGAGATCGCATGGATCCCAGTGCCCTATCATCAGGCTACTGGGGTGCCAGTGAGAGAGTCAACCTTTCATCTTGGGGAGAGGAAGAGAGAGAGAGAGAGGATGGACTCTGAGGCAGGGAGCTGGGTGATTGGGCTCGGCGGGTCCACCCTCACGGGGACAAGCAGGGTGGTGATTGGAGGCGCTCAGGGCTGAGAGTTTTGCTGATGGCATCTAGGACAGTGCAGCCCAGTGGGGGAGGGGCGTCAGCCACTACAAACGCAATCCGCCCCTACTGAAGTACCGCCCAGGGCTGACGCAGCCTGCCATTGCTGAGGCAACCTGCCATAACAGAGAGACTCCGCCAGGAGGGGGGAGCGCTCCACAGCAGAACGGAGCCCAGCAGCATTAGGGCAGACCTGCGCTAGCAGGGCAGAGCCCCGGCAGGCAAATAGTGAATAGACTGCCTCCTAGTGGGGCAGGACAGTGCAACAGATACTTATAAAGAAAGCCTCAACTCCCTGAGACAGAGCATCTAAGGGGGGAAAAAAAGGGTGGTGTTTTATGAGTTCCATTGCAGCAGACATAAACAACCTCCCAACAACCCTGAATGAACAACGGAGCTCACAGCTCAGCACTGGAGCTCCTATAAAGCACAGACCGTCTCCTCAAGCAGCTTCCTGACCCCTGTATATCCAAAGAGTCACCCCAAAAAAGGACTAATCACACTGACATTTGGTGGGCATCATTCTGGAACAAAGATAGCAGAGAAGAAACTGGTATCATCCCTCACTGTTCCGCAGCTGCTCCAGGTATACCCCAGACAAGCAGGGCCTGGAGTGGACCTCAGCACTCATACAGCAGAGGCACTAGACCATTAGAAGGAAAACTAAGTAACAGAAATACTTCATCATCAACAATCTCAGCATCCACACAGAGACCCAATTGAAAAATCAGCAACTACTAAGACAACAGGAAGATAGATCCATAAAGATGGGAAGAAACCAGCGCAAAAAGGAGGAAAACACCCGAAACCAAAACACCTCACCTCCTACAAAAGACCAAAACTCCTCACCAGCAAGGGAACAAAGCTGGACAGAGAATGAGTGTGACGAAATGACGGAATCAGACTTCAGAAAGTAGATAATGAGAAACTTCAGTGAGCTAAAAGATCATGTTCTAAATCAGTGCAAAGAAACTAAGAACCTTGAAAAAAGATTTAAAAAAAGATTCGAGGAATTGATAACAAGAATGGACAACTTAGAGAGGAATATGAATGAATTGAAGGAGCTGAAAAACACAACACAAGAACTTCGTGAAGCATGCACAAGTTTTAACAGCCGAATTGACCAAGCAGAAGAAAGAATATCAGAAGTTGAAGATCAACTCAATGAAATAAAATGAGAAACCAAGATTAAAGAAAAAAGCACAAAAAGGAATGAACAAAATCTCCAAGAAATGTGGGACTATGTGAAGATACCCAACCTACATTTGATAGGTGTACCAGAATGTGATGAAGAGAATGAATCCAAGCTGGAAAACACTCTTCAGAATATTATCCAGGAAAATTTCCCCAACCTAGCAAGACAGGTCAATACTCAACTCCAGGAAATACAGAGAACACCACAAAGATACTCTGCAAGAAGAGCAACCCCAAGGCACATAATCGTCAGATTCACCAGGGTAGAAATGAAGGAGAAAATACTAAGGGCAGCCAGAGAGAAAGGTCAGGTCACCCACAAAGGGAAGCCCATCAGACTCACAGCAGATCTCTTGGCAGAGACTCTACACGCCAGAAGAGAGTGGGGGCCAATATTCCACATCCTTAAAGAAAAGAACTTTCAACCCAGAATTTCATATCCAGCCAAACTGAGCTTCATAAGTGAAGGAAAAATAAAATCCTTCATGAACAAGCAAGTACTCAGAGATTTTGTCACCACTAGGCCTGCTTTAAAAGAGCTCCTGAAAGAGGCACTACACATAGAAAGAAACAACCAGTACCAGCCATCCTAAAAGCATACCAAATGCTAAAGACCATCAACAAAATGAAGAATCTACATGAACCAATGGGCAAAACAGCCAGCTAGCATCAAAATGGCAGTATCAAATTCACACGTAACAATATTAACCCTAAATGTAAATGGGCTAATTGCACCAATCAAAAGACACAGACTGGCAAATTGGATAAAAAACCAAAACCCATCAGTGTTCTGTATCCAGGAAACACACCTCACATGCAAGGATACACAAAGGCTCAAAATAAAGGGATGGATGAAGATTTACCAAGCAAATGGAGAGCAAAAAAAAGCAGGAGTTGCAATTCTCGTCTCTGATAAAATAGACTTTAAAGCAACAAAGATCAAAAGAGACAAAGAAGGTCATTACATAATGGTAAAAGGATCGATACAAAAAGAAGAGCTAACGATTCTAAATATATACGGACCCAATGCAGGAGCACCCAGATATATAAGGCAAGTTCTTAATGACTTACAAAGAGACTTAGACTCCCACACAATAATAGTGGGAGACTTTAACACTCCACTGTCAATATCAGACAGATCAACTAGACAGAAAATTAACAAGGATATCCAGGGCTAGAACTCAGACCTGGAACAAGCAAACCTGATAGACATTTACAGAACTCTCCACCCCAAATCCACAGAATATACATTCTTCTCAGCACCACATCACACCTACTCCAAAATTGACCACATAATTGGAAGTAAAGCACTCCTCAGCAAATGCAAAACAACTAAAATCATAACAAATAGTCTCTCAGACCATAGTGCAATCAAGTTGGAACTCAGAATTCAGAAAATAACTCAGAACCACACAGCTTCATGGAAATTGAACAACTGGCTCTTGAATGTTGATTGGATAAACAATGAAATGAAATAAAGAAGTTCTTTGAAACCAACGAGAATGAAGACACAACGTACCAGAATCTCTGGGACACATTTAAAGCAGTCTGTAGAGGAAAATATATAGCAATAAGTGCCCACATGAGAAGAGAGGAGAGATCCAAAATTGACTCCCTATCGTCGAAATTGAAAGAGGTAGAGGAGCAAGATCAAAAAAGCTCAAAACGTAGCCAAAGACAAGAAATAACTAAGATCAGAGCAGAACTGAAGGAGATAGAGACAAGAAAAACCCTTCAAAAAATCAATAAATACAAGAGTTGGCTTTTCGAAAAGATCAACAAATAGACAGACCACTAGCTAGACTGATAAAAAAGAAAAGAGAGAACAACCAAATAGATGCAATAAAAAATGATAATGGGGAAATCACCACAGATTCCACAGAAATTCAAACCATCATCAGAGAATACTACAAACAACTCTATGCACATAAACTAGTAAACCAGGAAGGAATGGATAAATTCCTGGACGCCTGTGTCCTCCCAAGCCTAAACCAGGAGGAAGCTGAAACTATGAATAGACCAATAACAAGGTTTGAAGTTGAGGCAGCAATTAAGAGCCTACCACACAAAAAAAGTCCAGGTCCAGATGGGTTCACAGCTGAATTCTACCAGACACACAAAGAGGATATAGTACCATTCCTTCTGAAACTATTCCAAATAATTCAAAAAGAGGGAACCCTTCCCAAATCATTTTATGAGACCAACATCATCCTGATACCAAAACCCGGCAGAGACTCAACAAGAAAAGAAAACTTCAGGCCAATATCCATGATGAACATAGATGCAAAAATCTTCAATAAAATACTGGCAAACCGATTGCAACAGCACATTAAAAATCTTATTCATCATGATCGAGTAGGATTCATCCCGGGGATGCAAGGCTGGTTCAACATACACAAGTCTATAAATGTAATTCACCACATAAACAGAAGCAAAACCAAAAACCACATGATATCTCAGTTGACGCAGAGAAGGCATTTGACAAAATTCAACAGCCCTTTATGCTAAAAACCCTCAATAAACTTGGTATTGATGGAACATATCTCAAAGTAATAAAAGCTATTTACGACAAACCAACAGCCAATATCATACTTAATGGGCAAAAACTGGAAGCATTCCCTTTGAAATCTGGCACTAGACAAGGATGCCCTCTCTCACCACTCCTATTCAACATAGTACTGGAAGTTCTAGCCAGAGCAATCAGGCAAGAAAAAGAAATAAAGGGTATTCAAATAGGAAAGGTGGAAGCTAAATTGTCTCTATTTGCAGACGACATGATAGTATACCTAGAAGACCCCATCACCTCAGCCCAAAAGCTCCTGCAACTGATAAGCAACTTCAGCAAAGTCTCAGGATATAAAATCAATGTGCAAAAATCACAAGCATTCCTATACACCAATAACAGACTTAAAGAGAACCAAATCAAGAACGAACTGCCATTCACAATTGCTACAAAGAAAATAAAATACCTAGGAATACAACTCACAAGGAATGTAAGGGACCTCTTTAAGGAAAACTACAAACCACTGCTCAACGAAATAAGAGAGGACACAAACAGATGGAGAAACATTCCATGTTCGTGGTTAAGAAGAATCAGTATCGTGAAAATGGCTATACTGCCCAAAGTAATTTACACAATCAATGCTATCCCCATCAAACTACCATTCAATTTCTTCACAGAACTGGAAAAAACCATCATGAATTTCATATGGAACCAAAAAAGAGCCCGCATAGCCAAGTCAATTCTAAGCAAAAAGAACACAGCGGGAGGCATCACATTATCAGACTTCAAACTATACTACAAGGCTACAGTAATCAAAACAGCATGGTACTGGTACCAAAACAGAGATATAGACCAATGGAACAGAACAGAAGCATTGGAGGCAACACAACATATCTACAACCATACTATCTTTGATAAACCAGACAAAAACAAGCAATGGAGAAAGGATTCCCTATTTAATAAATGGTGTTGGGAAAACTGGCTAGCCATGTACAGAAAGCAGAAACTGGAACCCTTCCTGACACCTTACACTAAAATTAACTCTAGATGAATTAAAGACTTAAACATAAGACCTGACACCATAAAAACCCTAGAAGAAAATCTAGGCAAAACCATTCAGGACATAGGAGTAGGCAAGGACTTCATGACCAAAATACCAAAAGCATTGGCAACAAAAGCCAAAATAGACAAATGGGACCTAATCAAACTCCACAGCTTCTGCACGGCAAAAGAAACAGTCACTAGAGTGAATCAGCAACCATCAGAATGGGAAAAAATCTTTGCAGTTTACACATTTGACAAAGGGCTGATATCCAGAATTTACAAAGAACTCAAACAGATTTACAGGAATAAAACAAACAAGCCCATTCAAAAATGGGCAAAGGATATGAACAGACACTTTACAAAAGAAGACATACATGAGGCCAACAAACATATGAAAAAATGCTCATCATCACTGGTCATTAGAGAGATGCAAATCAAAACCACATTGAGATACCATCTCATGCCAGTTAGAATGGCGATCATTAAAAAATCTGGAGACAGCAGATGCTGGAGAGGATGTGAAGAAATAGGAACACTCCTACACTGTTGGTGGGAGTGTAAATTAGTTCAACCATTGTGGAAGACAGTGTGGCGATTCCTCAAGGACCTAGAAATAGAAATTCCATTTGACCCAGAAATCCCATTACTGGGTATATATCCAAAGTACTATAAATTGTTCTACTATAAGGACACATGCACACAAATGTTCATTGCAGCACTGTTTACAATAGCAAAGAACTGGAACCAACCCAAATGCCCAATGATGATAGACTGGACTGGGAAAATGTGGCACATATACACCATGGAATATTATGCAGCAATCAAAAATGATGAGTTTGTGTCCTTTGTAAGGACATGGATGAATCTGGAGAACATCATTCTCAGCAAACTGACACAAGAACAGAAAAAGAAATACTGCCTATACTCACTCATAGGTGGGTGAGAAAAATGAGAACACATGGACACAGAGAGGGGGTCTACTACACACTGGGGTCTATTGGGGGGAATGGGAGAGGGCCAGTGGTGGGGGCTGGGAAGGGATAGCCTGGGGATAAATGCCAAGTGTGGGTGAAGGGGAGGAAGGTAGCAAAACACACTGCCATGTGTGTACCTATGCAACTATCTTGCACGTTCTGCACATGTACCCCAAAACCTATAATGCAATAAAAATTAAAAAAAAAAATCAGGTCTCTACCTTTTACCTGTCATATGACCTTGGTTAGGTTATTTAAATTCTTTACATTTTAGTGCTATGTCGCAGCATGGAAAAAAATTATATTGACTTCAAAGGCTCATTGTAGAAATGAAATGAGGTAAGATTTGGAAAGAGTCTGGCACAGCAAATAATATAGTTGCTCAATAAAATTTTTAATAAAAAACAAAAAATAGAAATTCATTTAAAATATTTCTAAAAGTACATGTGACTTTTAATACTTATTAACATAATCATAACTTCTATTTACTAGTAAGAATAAGAGTTCTGGCCAGGCGCGGTGGCTCACGCCTATAATCCCAGCACTTTGGGAGGCCAAGACGGGTGGATCACAAGGTCAAGAGATGGGGACCATCCTGGTCAACATGGTGAAACCCTGTCTCTACTAAAAATACAAAAATTAGTTGGGCATGGTGGCGCATCCCTGTAGTCCCAGCAACTCAGGAGGCTGAAGTAGGAGAATTGCTTGAACCCAGGAGATGGAGGTTGCTGAGATCGCGCCATTGCACTCCAGCAACTGGGTAAAATGAGCGAAACTCCGTTTCACACACACAAAAAAAGAATAATTCTGAGAAACTATGCAAGAAAAGAAAAAGATGAACTATATAGCCTACAAAATGGAAATAAAATTCCATGAGATGAAATGAAGATTAGTGAAGATAGTGAAGAATGAATGTATTGAGATTAACTAACAGTGAAAAATAGGACTCGTTAATTAGTGATAGGCAAGTAAACAGGACAAATGTGGGAAAGAAAAACACAAGAAACAGATGTTAACGTTTGTGAGCACAGCAAAACATTGGGGCATTGTTCTTAGAAGCATCATCTTTCTCATTCCATATTATACAAAAATGCCTTTCAAAATCAAAGGTAGACAATTTTCTAAGAATCAGTAATAGCTAACATTCATTAGCCATTGTTATATGCCAGGTTCTTTTCTAAATATTTCATACATATACATATCAATTTATTTAGGCTTCATGATAACACTATGAAAAGTCATACTTTATCTTGCGTTATAGATGTAGGAACTGTAGTTTATCAAAATTAACTGACTTGCTTAACATCATACAGTTGGCACTTTGAAAGGTGCCAGATGTGAATATGGTCAGCCTGATTTCAGAGCTCCGGTGCTTGTTTTACACTGCCTTTTAGAATATGCTGATAACTTTTATTAATCTGCATTTAAGCCTGGGCAACTCTAACGATTTGATCACTGGATTAAATTGTGTACTTTAGAAGTGTATTGTTTAATCTTACAAACTTCAAAAGGGTGAAACTACAATTAAAATGGATTAATATTTTAAAAACAATTGTGAATATATTTTGGATTGCGTTATTTTTATACATGGTCCCACTCATAACAGATTGAAAAGCACTGCTTTCATTATCATGTATATTGCCCCCACTGCATTTTTCCTGACAAATTTATCTTCCTGTATTCATAAGTTCTTGAGTCTTCCTCTGATCTTTGTAATCCCAGAGCGATAGTGCTAAGTTGGCTATGAAGTCAACCTGTAGTTATTATTAGACTTATTTTTTTACTGAAATTGAATAAGAAGATACTCTTTACAAAGTTTTTACAGCTTCCTGTGCAACCCTGCATTTCATTTTCAATGAATGTAGCTAACTTTAGTTTTAAGTCCATTTGAAGAATCAACTGCTTTAAAATTAAGCCATAAATTTCTTACTAGGTAAAATCAATATTCAATTCTAGACATAATGCTATGGAGAGAAAAAAATCTTAATTCTTAGATCTAGAAGTAAAAAACCAAAAGCAAGTTAACAAATAGTATGAGGGAACATAATTAAATATACATATTAAATTGGATGAACATATTACCATCTCATTAGCTATTTCTTGAGCATATTGTTGTCTTATAATAAAGGGCCAGGAACTCTGCTAGTAAGTTTGTATGGAGAGTTAGAATATAAAAACCATTCCTTTACTGGACATATTCCTATTCTGAGATAATTGTTTGTTTATACAGTTGGAATATTTTTCTGAGTCCAGTTACATGCCAGATCAACTATTAGAATTCTGATAAAGACATCAATGAATTCTCATTTTATTTCAAGTTCTATACTCCGAAGGATTAATTATTTCTATTTTCAGTGCTGCCTGTATTATCAATGTGAAGGTATTTCAACCGGAAAAGAAGCAGTATGGTTTATACTCTGTTTTTACCCTGCTGACATTAGATTTCTGCCATGGAAATAATTATATTTTAGTCATACAGCTATAAAATTAGAATGAATTAGGAGTTGTAAAGTTAGGATTAGAAAGCCACTTTTAAATATCTTCTGAGAAATAATCAACCGATATATTGTGAACATCCTAATTTCTATATGGGAAAATTTGAACACCTGTCCAAATGCTCACCTAATTGACAGCAATGATATAATCTCCAAGTGTTGCTAAACAAAAATGCTCTATCTTATTCTATAGAATTTGTAATATACCCTCATTAAATAGAATAACTCTAATTAATAAATATTTTCTGAAACATTATAGATTGATCTGCTGAGTTGGGCCTTCAAATCCTGTATGTTAAAGTTCCCTGTGACATAAAATAGCCCCTTACTTTCCATAGTCTTTCTTAAAGGACCATTTTATGATATTCTGAAAGATACACACAGATAGACCTTAAGTGAAGAGGAAAATACAGATGTAGAAGCCTAGGGAGAAAATCAGAACTTGAACATATTAACTATAAAACAGACTTTAACAGATGTTTGAAAATAAAGATACTGACAAAACTGGTAAATGAAATGTATAAAATATGCAATTTTATTGAACACAGTATGATTTAAAAGTTATAGGTTATAACTTTAATTAGTTAAGGTGTATTTTTGATTTTTAATAGCATATGGAATACAAAAACTAGAATCAGTCTTTAGTCATACCATAGGATAACTGATCTAATCCTAATTTTGATTTCATCTGATGAGTTGTTTTGTTTTTCTGTTATTTTTGCATATACTTATTATTTTTAAAGTCCTGTAAGTGGTTACAATGTACCATCTTAAACTGGGATCTTTGAACATCAAGCATTGTCATTTTGCAGTAGAATGAATTCACAACTAAATCTCACTGAAGGCTAGAAAATTGTTACATGCTCTTTAACTTCCAAAAAAAGACAAAATCCAAAACTTAGTGAAATAAAGCAAAGAGAATGTACATTATTGCTTCCATAGATGGAGTCCTGACTATTGGTCAGCTACCCCATCTTCCAAAGAAAAGAAACAAAAGGAAGAAACACAATCAAATTTTATTAAGTACATAGTAGGTACTTAATTTGTAATTTTATAGATAAAACTAATCAAAGAATAATAGTGATACTGTGATATTTCCTTTTTGTAGTAATAAGAGAGAACAATATCTGTAAATGCTGTAATGTTCACACAATGTTCAGTATTATTTTAGATAACTGAACTGTGTTGTATTTCTCCAATAGTATCTCTTTCCTTTAACACATTTTTTTTCATACTATAATAGCAAACATAATGAGATATTGCAGAAAATAAGAGACTTTCTATTTTCAACAAGTATGTTCAAAGCTACAGGCTACAGTTAAGTAAACAAAATAAAATAAAAAACTAAAATAAAACACGAGGCTATGATGCTTAAATAAGCGCATGCCATCTGTACTTAACCTTGAGATAAGTTCTCCCTTGTGCTTAGTATTTTTTAAAATACTTTCAGTCCTATTCTACCAAAATACACTGGAATCATTTACATCACATGGAAACATCTGGAGGGCCAGGAATTTGGGAAATTCCCCAAAGGGCAGCTGCAGAGCTGCAGTGCAGTTTCCTCTGTTAGTCACAGAGTGTTCAGGAGAAGTGTATGTTTAGAATTGCTATGGGAGGACGTGGGGAGTAAATGAGTTTTGTCTCCATAAAAAATCTCACATTAAAATATTATTGTTTCTGCTTTAACAAGTCCTCTGTTTAGAATACTAAGAGAAGAAATCAGAATGATAGTCTTATGAATTTACCTAGCAGTGCAGCATCTCCAGTGCTATTCTTTCCTTTTTGTGGATACGGTTTTCTATTTGGCTTAATTTCTCGTCAGCCTTGAAAATGGTCTTTAGCATTTCTTATAGTGCAGATCAGCACTACAGCTTGTATCTAAACATTTTTATTTCACCCCAGTTAAAGACCCATGTGCATTTGCCATGCCAGCTTCTGTGCCCCCATTATGTGAAACCACTTCAACAGCCCAGAGCTCTGACCTCTGACTTGTTAACTTGGGCAAGATCGCTGATCCATTTAAGCTCCACGACCTCCTGTTACAATGTAAAGTGTCTCTTGGCAAAATACTGGTGTGATTCTGTGTTTCTGTTTGTGAGTTTTCCTTTTCTAAAGGATAACTACTTCTTGCTGCCTCTTGTTCTGTGCCTTATACAGGTTTTTTAGGAGTTTTTGGCAGGAGGAAACGTTTGTTGGTTACTCTATCATATTTAAAATTAAGAGTCAGTTATTGGCTTTTTAATGAAAATCGCAGAAGTAGAGACTTGTTCTCATTGATGGAATTAAAGTATATGCATATTTAGATTTGCTAGAGTATTGCAGAGAATTTCCCTACCCTTTGCAATATCCCATCTCAATACCATAATTATATGAACAGGGAATAAATTACTAGCAATCCCTGTAATCTGTTCCCTTAAAGAAAGTAATCTAGTCTCAATCCCTAAGGACCACTGTGTCTCTGCTGGTAATTGGAAACTTGGTTAGAGTCTTCCTGCCTCTAATCTATTTAAGGTCTTCTCAGAACACTAAAAAGAACCAGGAACTAGGACTCCATCAAATTTATATGTGCAAATATTGTAGAATTGTATCTAAAACTTATTATTATTTCATTACAACATGTTAAGACAGGACATGGAAGGAAAGCTGTCCCTTCACTTTCATTTATTAGAGGCTTTGGAAGACCTATAAAAACAAGGTAATTTCAATAATGTGAGAATTGCACGTGTCCACACAATTTAGTTGATTTTGCTACACGTATCTAGTGGGTTCAAAAGGCAAGTGTTACACAGAGAAAGCCTAAAGTTTGTTATCCTCATTGGCAAAGAAGAACTAGGAAGCTTGAGTGGGAGTGGGAATTCAAAAGATCACCTAGAAAATAATTGTAGATTTTCAGAAGTAGGCATATCAGGTGAGAATATAAGAATTCAGAGTATGTGCAGTGCTGAGAAAAAGAAATGTATTTTAATCTTTAGAAAAAGAGACTATAGAAAAATTTTCATGACCTTACCAATAGCCCATTATTTCTACTTATGAGGAAAGTGTCTACATTGCAGCATGTGAATTATAAAATATACTGAAGGAAACATTTCCTGACATTTTGAGATTGAATGAAAATAAGTTAGCAGAATTTATCACTGAATTTCTTTCTTTGAAATCTGCTAACAAACAAAAGGATTTACCTCTTAGTAGAGATGGTCTATCTGAAGGCAGAGGGATGACCTAAGATACCAAATTTATTGTACTAGAAAACAAAGAGGGAATTTTATTTAAGCAGAACTGTAAGAGGTTTCAAATCTCTTTGAATCTGAAATATACCAGGCCTAATTAGCATTCCTACTCTAAAAACCTTTATTTCAAGCCTCATCTGAAAGAACAAACTACTATGAGTGTTTACATATAGGCTGAGATATAATTATACATATTTAGGTCCTGTGAATTCATCAAATGTTAGATAATGAGGTTACAGAGTATAGAAAAGAATTTTAAAGATGCATTCTGCTATAGGTTAGCTTTCACCTGATAATGAACTTGGGAAAAGCAAGATGCACTCAAACAACCTTTGCCTTTTCTGATTAACTTTGCAGGTCACTATCTCATAAATCAATTGCTTTGTTTTTTAGCCATTAAGGATTGGATATCCACTTTCACTGAAAAATATCTTTACTATCATGTACCATAATAGGAAACCTGTTTCACTTTATCTTTCAGATTTCCAAAGATTAGAGCTTTAGTCCCCTTTCCACCCCTTGCATCCCCCAGGGGTGAGGTTTATTAAAAAAATTAAAATGTGTAGTTTTAGCAACTTCTCTCTTACTTATACGATTGTAAAACATAACAGAAAAGTTGAGCAATAATTCTTTGTCTCTTTATATCATTTCTCTTCTAAATAAAAACTAAACTCTGCACTAAAGTGCTTGTCCTGAAAGGCATGGACCAATTAGCTTAGGCCAATGCCATTCTAAGGAGTAGGACAAATGCTTTCTCTTTTTTTCTGTTTGATAGTATTTATTATACATTTGTTTTAATTTGCTTTTTAAGTGCATAGTCCTTGTTTAAAAAATATATTTGTATGTTTATTATGCTTTTATTCAAGAATTTAGGGATTTCTTATAGGAAAAGTAGTAGGTACTTAGAACTTAAAGTTCTAGATCATTTTAGCAGACCTAACGTGAAAATTTCTTCAAAAGGTTTAGCCTTATTTGTTATTTATTTGAGGTTACATTTCTAATGTATGTAGAATGGGCACCAAGTCTAATATGAAAAGGAACCTGCTGATGAGTGAGGGATACATGTTTTAGTCATTTTTGTTTCAAATCTTAGTTCACTTTGAAAATATACACAGTTATTTCAGGTAATGCTCAATCTTTTGGAAGATAATTGTTCAACCTCTTTCATATTTTAGTCTATCCCCATCTTCTCTCAGGGAGAGGTGGGATCATCTGACCTCATAATGGCAAAATAACTGAATCCTCATTTCCTTGGGATGTTCTCTGAATACCTTGGTCAGATTGCAAAGTGGTTGGTTTGATACCCTTTGGGTGTCGTAAATGTTGTACCATCCCTGGCCATATTGATGTTGCTTGGTATTGGCATTTGTGATCGGTGTTCTTTTTCTTAGACAAATGAGTTTTAGAAATGAATCCCTGCTGCCTTAATTTTTTTGCCCGAGCCTCTGCCTTAGGCTCTATCTAGCTCCTCACTTATGTATTGTATATGCAGTGTTTTTTACAAGGCCATTTCACCTCTGCCTCACTAGGTCTCATGGTAAAGCTACCAGCTACCAGTTCTCATCTCAGTATCAGTGTTGAAAAGGAGAGTGTCTGGAATGCAACCTATATCCTTCCAAGCTAACTTCTTAATTTTACTGCCAAGAGTTCATGCAGGTTTCTCTTGCCTCAAACTTCCAATCCAACCTTCCGAATGCAAGAGGAAGCAATTATGAGGCAACAATAACAGCAATGCTGAGAGTTTACCTCAAAGAAATAAGGGTTATGGTAAGGAATGGTATGAATGCACAGCTGGGACAAAGGTTCCATTTTTTTTCTTTTTTCCAGCAGGCAGGGGCTCTTACTAAAGATAGGTAAATCATATGAATAAATAATATTTTTTTCTCTCCATCTGAGTCACTGAGATATTAAAGATGTGACTTCCAACGAACTTGTAATTGCTGTTTACTTCTCCAGATCTTCAAAGTTGCCCCACTTGTATACACATATATGATAGCTTTTGTTCTAAGTATCAGACTCAAAAAGGAATGATGAACATTAGCTTTTAGCATAGAAATGAACACAAAGATACCCAGTATTATCTATTGGTTAATTTTATTACCACAATTACCAAAACATGATATGAACTTTGAGCTGCTACAAAAAACATAGAAAGATTCTGATAGCACCACAGTAAATTTTATGTTAAATAATATTTAACATGGAAAATTATTCCTCCCTTGGATTTAACCAGCTTTTATTCTCACCAATATCAGATTTTTAAAAAATCAATGTATTTATTTTCTATGATTCAGTTTGTAGATGCATGCCATTATCATTAGAGATTGCTCATGGTTCCCTTCAGAGTACCTATAGAAACTCTACAAGGTAAAATTTTCAACTTTGTAAAATATGTTTTGAAACAATAAGATTCCAATTATAAACATTTCTAATAACATATATATTAACTTGTTTAAAAATTTAATTTCTCTTAGGAAACAATCCTGAGAATAATTTTATGCAGTATAATGCATGATCAGGTTAGTCTTATCCTCTAACAGATAACCATAAATTAGCAGAATGCAGAAACTTGTCTCGATATGGTTTCTCTATGGAAATGCTTGAAATATCAAGCACCCAATTGCTCAATAAATGCTAATTGGCAAAGATAATAATGATACGTTAACTCATTTCCCAAAAGGCTTTCTTACTCTCTGTTGATTTCTCCATCCATCTGCTTTAGAACATTGAAAGGAGAACAAGAATTCAGTACTCATAAGAAATACAAAATTTTCTACAATTTTTGTACTTTGAGACATTTCTCATTATACATTTTAAACACACACACCATACACACACACACATACACACACACACACACACAGAGCTTACTACAGTTAATTAGTTTATAATGATTAACTTTGGAGGCCTCTCCCTTCTTTGAATTAAAACAGATATTTCAGAGATTACTTGGATGAAGAAAAAATGAGGAAGAGGCCTGATCTATGTTTATTGTAACAATCTTTTTGTGACTGTTCCTTCCATATTTGTGTGAATCTATCACCAGGTTATTTATTCTGTTCCAATGATCTATGTGTCAAACCCTCTGCCATTTACACAGCCTTACATATAGAAGTTCTATAATAAGTCTTGAAACTGGTAAATTAATTTCTGCTCCTTTATTAATTTTTTCTCAAGGCTATTTTAGTTATCCTAGGGTTTTTGCCTTGCCATATAAATTGTAGAATAATTTTGTCTAGATTTACAAAAAAACTTGGTGACAGTATTATAGGAATTGATTAAATCTATATATAAACTTGTTGAGAAATGAGATCTTTACTGTGTAAAGTCTTCCAATTCATAATCACAATATGCTCTCCATTAATCTATATTTTTAAAAACTTCTTTCAACAGCATTTTGTAGTTATCAGCAAGCAAATCCTTTACATGATTTAATAGATTCACAATTATATATTACATTTTTTGAATCTGAATATATGGCATTGTAATTTTGGAGGTCATATTTTCATTGCTAGCACATGGAATACAACATACTTTCGTATGTTTATCTTATGTCCTTTAAAGTTCTACTCACTTTTTATTTCTGTGAGGTTTTCTTTATTTTGTTTTTGTAGATTTCTTAGGATTTTCTACCTGAACAATCATGTTATCTACAAATGGGAACATTTTTATTTCTTTTTTTCCAATTTGTATGCATTGTATTTCCTTGAATTGTTATTACAGTGGCTAGAAGGTCAATCACTATGCTTTATAAAAGTTCTGAGAGCAGATAAGCTTGACTTATTCTTTAACTTAGGGGGAAAATGTTTAATCTTTTGTCATAGAGAACAATGATAGCTGTAGACTTTTGAAGATGCTCTTTCTCAAGTTAGGGAAGATTCTAAATCTGTTTAAATTAATGGAATAATTTCTTTCTAAAGATAAGTAAATTACACAAATAAATAATATTTCTTCTCTCCATCTGAGTCACTGAGATAGTAAAGATGTGACTTCCAACAAACTTGTAATTGCTGTTTATTTCCCCAAAACTTCAAATTGTCCTACTTCTGTATACATACATGGCAGTTTTTATTCTAAGTATTAGACTCAGAAAGGAATTATGAACATTACCTTTTAGCATAGAAATGAACACAGAGATACCCAACATTTTCTGCATTAATTAATATAATTATATTATTTTTCTTCTTTAGCTTGTTAATCACATTGATTTTCAAATATTGAAAGAGGCATATATAGTTGGAATAAACTTCATTATGTGTTATGTATAATTCTTTTTTAATATGAGTGAATTATTTGTTAACATCTCATTGATAATTTTTGCATCTGCATTCATGAGAGATATTAGTCTACAGTTTATTTTGTTTTTTTTATTTTTTTGCATTATGCTGTCTAATGTTGATATTAAGATAATACTAGCTTCTTAAAATGAAACAGAAACTATTTCCTATTCTTCTGTTTTCTGGATTAAATTATATAGAATTGGTGTTAATTTCTCTTTAACATTAGTACAACTCTGTGATGAGACTATCTGGGCCTATAAAATAGATATATATTTTGAGAGTTTTAAAGCTATATATTCAATTTCCTTACCAGGAAAATATCTATTATTTCATATTGTGTGAGTTGTGGTGGTTGTTTATATTTCTTTTAAGGAAATGTCTCCTTTGCCTAAATTTTTTAAATTTGTGGATGCAGAGTATTCCCTGATTATACCTGGTTATGTCTTTGATGTTTTCAGAGTTAATAGTAATATTACTTATTTTATTCTAGTGTTGATAACTTATATATGAGTGTGTATGTGTGTCTATGTGTGTGAGTGTGTTTTCCTGTCAGTCTAACAAGAGGTTTGTCTATTGCCTTGATATTTTCAAAGAATGAGCTGTGTGTGCCACTGATTTTATTATTTTTAATTAGAATTTTATTTATTTCTGCTCTTTATTATTTAATTCCTTCTACTTGTTTGGTTTTATTTTGTTTTTCTTTTTTATTTTCTTGAAGTGGAAGCTTAGATAATGAAGTTAGGACCCTCTTCCCAAATATGCATTTCTCTCAGCACTCTCATAGCTCTGATTCACATATTATACTTTATTATACTTTCATTTTGTTTGATATATTTTTTAATTTTTCTTGATGTATCTTCCTTGATTTAGGTATTGTTTAGAAATGTGTTATTTAGTTCTAAGAGTTTGGATACTTTAACATTATGTTTCTATTATTTATTTACAGTTTGATCCCACTGTGGGCAAAGAAAAAACTCTATATTAGTTTAATTCTTTAGAATTTATGAAGATTTATTTTAAAAGCCTACATATAGCCTATCTTGGTACATGTTCTGTGAAGAGTAAAGTAGAATGTGAGTTCTTCTGGGGCTGAGTGAACTGTTCTTTCAATGTTGATTAGCTCCTCTTGGTTGATGCTATTGTCAAGTTCTTGCAAATTTTGTGTCTAGTTTTTATGTTAATTGTTAAAAGCAGGCTATTGAAGTCTCCAATGAAATTGTGATTTTTCTATATCTCTTTTCCATTTTATCAGTTTTTTTGTTTCACACATTTTGCAGCTCTATGGTTGGGAAGATATACATTTAGAATTGGTATGCTTTCTTTTCTTTTCTTTTCTTTTTTTTTTTTTTTGAAAGAAAGAAAGAGAAAGAGAAACAGGGAGAGAGAACAGGAGTCTTGCTCTATTGCCCAGGCTGGAATGCAATCTAAAAATAGGTATTAAAAACCTCTTTTATGCCGCTAATTGTGCTTAACGGTGGAGAAATAAGGGAAGAAAATAACAAACAAACAGCCAACCAATATTTCATTTGAGTCTGTGAAATGCTATATAAATGCTGATGAGTGATTTACTTCCAATTATGTGATTACTTTCAAAATAGGTATAATGTGATACTGAGAAAAATGTATGTTTTGTGGACCTGGGGTAAAGAATTATATAAATATTCACTGAGTTTACTTGTTCCAGGTCTGAGTTCAAGACATAGATGTCCCTGTTAATTTTCTATCTCGTTGATCCATCAAACATTAACAATGTGGTGTCAAAGTCTCCTGCTATTGTTGTGCGGGAGTCCAAGTCTCTTTATAAGTCTCTAAGAATTTGTCTTATGTATCTGGGTGTTCCTGTATTGGGTGCATATATATTTATGATCATTGACTCCTGTTGTTGCATTGATCCTTTTACCATTATGTAATGTCCTTCTTTGTTTCTTTTAGTCTTTGTTACTATTAAAGTCTATTTTTTCAGAGATAAAAGTTCCAACTCCTGTTTTTTGTTTTTTGTTTTTTTTTCTCTCTCCATTTGATTGGTAAGTCTTCCACCAACCCTTTGTTTTGAGTCTTTGTGTGTCCTTGCTTATGAGATGGATCTGGTTACAGCGAACTGATGGGTTTTGACTTTTTATTCAATTTGCCTGTCTGTGTCTTTGATTGGGACATTTAATCCATTTAAATTTAGGATTAATATTGATATTTGTAAGTTTAATACTGTCATTTAATGCTAGCTGGCTATTTTGCCCATTAGTTGATATAGATTCTTCATTATGGAGATACTCTTTACCTTTTGGTAAGTTTTTGGGATGACTGATACTGGTTGTTCCTTTCTGTGTATAGTGCTTCTTTCAGAAGCTCTTGTACAGCAGGCCTAGTGGTGATGAAATCTCTGAGTGCTTGCTTGTTCGTGTAAAGTTTTATTTTTCCTTCATTTACGAAGCTTAATTTGGCTAGATATGAGATTCTGGGTTGAAAATTCTTTTCTTTGAGGATCTTGAATATTGACCCCCACTCTCTTCTAGTTTGTAGGGTTTCTGCTGAGAGAGCTGCTGTGAGTCTGATAGGCTTCTGTTTATGGGTAACCTGACCTTTCTCTCTAGCTGCCCTTAGAATTTTCTCCTTTATTTCAACCCTGGTGAATCTAACGATGATGTGTCTTGGGGTTGCTCTACTTGAGGAATATCTTTGTGGTGTTCTCCGTATTACCTGAAATTGAATATTGTCCTGCTTACTAGGTTGGAAATGTTTTCCTGTATAATATCCTGAAAAATATTTTCCAGCTTGGATTCATTCTCTTCATGACATTCAGGTACACCTATCAAATGTAAATTAGGTCTTTTCACATAGTCCCATATTTCCTGGAGACTTTGCTCATTCCTTTTTACTCTTTCTTCTCTAATCTTGTCTTCTCATTTCATTAAGTTGGTCTTCGACCTCTGATATCCTTTCTTCTGCTTACTCAATTTGACTGTTAAAACCTGTGCATACTTCATGGAGTTCTCATATTGTATTCTTCAGTTCCATTAATTCACTTATATTTCTCTCTAAATTGTCTATTCTCATTAGGATTTCATCAAACCTTTTCTCAAGGTTCTTAGTTTCTTTACATTGGGTTAGAACATATTCTTTTAACTTACAGAAGTTTCTTATTATCCACATTCTAAAGCCTAATTCTGTTAATGGAATGCACTCATTCTCCATCAGGCCTTGTTCCCTTGTTGATGAGGAACTGTGACCCCCTGTAGAGGGAGAGGCATTCTGATTTTGGGTATTCTCAGCCTTTTTACGCTGGTTTCTTCCCATGATTGTAAATTTATTCACCTGTCATCTTTGTCATTACCAACTTTCAAATTAGGTCTCTGAGTGGATGTCCAACTTGTTGATTCCCAGTGCCAGAATCTGAGCAACCCACTGCAGCTAAAACAGCAGCATTGAGATTCGTGGTGCTTTTCTGCCCGGGAATCTTTGGTCTGACTTCCTTCTTGAGTTCCTTTTTCAATCAGCTGAATAGGTGACTCTGCCTTCCCGCAGCTCTGAACGCCAACCAAAAGGGGACCCAGTCCCGTTTACTCTGCACCAAGAACCGCTGTGCTGAGGGGCCTGCAAAACTGCCGTGCTGGCCACAAGAGTCACGCTGGTAACCCGTGGGGCTCCTCTGCTGGGAATCTCCTGGTCCGTGAGCAACAAAAATTCATCTGAAAGTGTGGCGTCCTCTCGTTCTCTGCACATTCACTGGGAGCTACAATCCTGAGCTGCTAGTAATCAGCCATCTTGGATCTCTCTCCAGAATTGGTATGCTTTCTTAATGGATGGAGTCATTGTCATTACCCTCTCTGTCTCAGGTACTGTTCTCTGAGGTTTATTTTATCTCATATTAGTACAGGCTCTTCTGCTTCCCTCTGCTTAATATTTGCATGATATATATTTCTCTCCTTTTATTTTTTTGTCTTAATCATTATATTTGAAATGAGGTTTTGAGGTTTTTTTCTTCTTTTTTTTTGAGACGTAGTCTCACACTGTCACCCAGGCTGAAGTGTAATGGCGTGATCTCGGCTCACTGCAACCTCCGCCTCCCAGGTTCAAGCTATTCTCCTGCCTCAGCCTTCCAAATAGCTGGGATTACAGGCACCTGCCACCATGCCCAGCTGATTTTTGTATTTTTAGTAAGAGACAGGATTTGTTGGCCAGGCTGCTCTCAAACTCCTGACCTCATGATCTGCCCATGTTGGCCTCACAATGTGCTGGAATTACAGGCATGAACCACCATGCCAGGCCCTGAAGTGAGTTTCTTATGGACAGCATGTAGTTTTGTTTTATTCTTTTTATTTATTCAACCAAACTATTTTTGTTGGTATATTTAGATAATATACATTTGATTAAATATTAATATCTTTAGATTTAAGCATCTCATTTTATTTGTTTTCTGTTTATGTATTTGTTGTTGTCTCTGTTTTTGTTTTTTTCTCCTTTTTGTGACTTCAGTGAACTTTATTTCATAATTCTAGTTTTATTTTTCTACTGTTTTTCACTATATCTCTTTGTATAGCATTTTTATTGGTTCTTTACACATTACATTAATATGCCTATTATAGTCTACTAATATCATAATTTTACCATTCAAAGTGAAGAATGGAGACCTTACCTTTTTTGCTATAATTTTATCCTCCTTCATTTATAATATAATTATCTTAAATATTTAATCTCCAAATATTTAGATCATCTCTCAGTTTTAAAACATTCAGTTTAAGCATATGTCAAGCATAGTTTAGAAAACTCAAGAGAAGAAGAAAAGTCTATTATATTTTTGTTTATTTTTGGTGAACCTGATCCTCCTTCCTTAGGTACTAAATTTCTAAGATTCCTTCCTTTGTTATTACATTTTTGTTTAGAAAACATCCTTTATCAATTTTTAGGGCAATATATTCTCTTAGTTTTCTTTTTCTGAGGATATTTTTACTTCTTTATTATTTCTGAATAATATTTTTGCCAGATATAAGATTGTGATTGACAGTTCTTTTCTTTTAGCACTTGGAAAATTCTGTGATATCTTTTTTGGCCTCCATGGTTTCTGATGAAAAACTTGCTGTTACTTAAGTTGTTTTATCCTAAAGTAAGGCATTTTTTCTTACTGGTGCTCTTATGATATTTTCAAACTTTATTTTTCAGAACTTATAACTATAATTTGCCTTGGTGTGATTTTTATCTTAGACTTATTTGACTTTTTGGCTCTGTGAGTCAAATTTTGAAAGTTGTTAGCATTATTTCTTCAAGTACATTTTCAGTTCCACTCTCCTCTTCTTCTAGGGCAACTACGTCATTAATTTTGGATATTTTATTATAGTTTCACAGGTTTATGAGACTCGGTTCGGTTTTCTCTCTATTGTTTGATTGGGTCATTTCTATAACAATCTTCAAGTTCACTGATTTGTTTCTCTGTCCTCTTCATTCTGCTCCTGAGCCCATCAATGGAGCATTTTAAATTTGGTTATCATATTTTTTTCATTTAAAATTTTCTTTTGGTTCTTCTTTACATAGTTTATTTATTTGCTGGAGTTTTCTATGTATTAATTTGTTTAATACATGTTTTTAATTATTCATTAAAGTAGTATTAAGATATCTGCTTAAAAATATTTGTCAGATAATTTATGTCATCTCATTGTTGGCATCCTTTGGTTGTCTTCATTTACTTTGAGATCTTCCTTGCTCTTGACATGACGAATAATTTTTTTATTAAAACTTGTATCATATCATGAGATTTTGGGTCTTCTTTAAACTTTCGGGTTTCCATGACACCACGTTAACAGAAGAAGAGTGGGAACGCTGCCTTATTTCTGACTGGTTAGGGTAAAAGTCTGTTGACACCCAAGGTTGGGTCCTTAGTGAATGAGGGGATCAGTTCCAGCTCCCTTATAAACTTACAGTGATAGTTCGCTGCGTGAAAAAAGTGAGAGTGCCAAATTACTTCTCCCACGTGTGACCTCCACCCCACCCATTGTGGGGGACAGTGATGGGTGGCTATGTAACCATTGGCTGGTGATGACTGAAAATGTCACAGGATCTTTGGGGTGTTGCTTCGTCAGCCAGAAACCTCTGTGGCCAGAGGTGTCTTCTGTCTTAGTATTGCATACACCTGCTGGGCTCATTTCACCCACTTAACCCAGCAGGCTGTATTCGGCTTGCACTTCCAGCCTGGATCCCATATCTGACAAGGGCGAAGTGAAGGGTGTGTGGGAGAGCAAGCACAGGGTCCAGCACAACCAGGCACGCTGGCTGCTGCAGCGGGGTGAGCAGCTCCATTCAAGGCTGCAGCTGGACCAGAATGTACCACACAGGACTTCTGCTATGGGCACCTCAGTAGAGGTGTTGAGGTGTTAACGTGGTTGGAGTGCTTAGTCACAGCTTCATAAGGAAGTCTAAGCTCCCCTACTCAATCACCAATATAGGTGGGTGTAGGGCCTCTGTTTTCTCTGTGATGTTTATTTGAAGAAGAGCGTTCACTGTGTAAAAGTTTTCTGGTCTGTGAAGCTGCCTCTTACCAGGTGAATTGATTAGAGAGAGCAGTTGAATGTATGCATGCGTGTAAATGTGCATGTGTGTGTGTCCATTGTTCCTAGATTGCTGTCTTCTGGGTTAAATGAAACAAAAGAAACCCAGGGAATGTCATCATCTTTACCTAGTTACATGGGGGAGCAGTAATGAGGCACTCCTGTTTTTCTCAATCAGTAGTGTATCAGTGTAAGTCTAGAATTGCACTGAAACTGATCCCACTCATAATGAGGACCAAACCTTGGGTGTCAACACAGCAAGTAGAGAACCAGACAACCCACCCTGAGCTGACAGAAATTGGGACAATTCCTCACCCTTTTCCTGTAGGAGTGGTAACAGGGGAAGCCAACTAAAACAAAAAGTTTAAGATCCAGAGTTGGGTTCTGAACCTTACCCGATATTCTTTCTTCACTCTACCTTTCTTTCATTCTTTCTATATTTCTTTTATATATAATGTCGAGGATTTGGGGTTGCATTTAGGTAAGTGAACAGGGAAAAGATATCTAATTGTTCTTTCTGTAACCAGATGCCCCAATATTTAAAAATTAATTTCTAATAAATGTATTATTAAAGGAATATGTTTCTAGAAGAGAAAAGTAAGTCAAAAGTCAAATGTTATAAAGCATTTCTTATTCAACTCATAATGTTACTCCACACAACTTACAAGCCTGAATAGGATTTCAATTTTTTTTTTCTTAAGACCATGCACAAAAGTTTTTGAAAACAGAACTGTTAAAATTCATGTGAACTCTCTAAAAAATTTCAATGTTCTTACATTTCAGACACCCTATTAAGCTTTATAATATGAGGCAATATCAATTGCAACAACATTCTTTCTCTTTGAAACTTGCCAATTATGGCTCTGGCTTGGGGATGATCCATATTGTTCATTATTCAGTTTTCTTTCTTGAATAAAAAGTCTCTATTATCATGTGATAAAATATGTGGTAATTTTCACATATTTTCACTACTTCAAACGTATCATCTGTAAATTTTCTTTATCTGTATCTCCCTTATCTTCTCTCATTAAGCCCCAAAGTGTCCATCTACTTACTTTACCAAGAATTCTAGAGCCCTATTCCTCATCTGATGCATATTCAGATTGCAAAAATTGTCCTAGGAGTAGTTATGTAGCAAATAACTTCTGTAAAAGGAAGATGTATTCATTCATATATTTACTCCCAAACAGTATAATCTGTTCCGTAACCATTTAATGTGCAATATAGTCAATTTTGCTATACTTACAGAGAGTACATAATATTTCTTCAGGCGACAGCTTACTTTTTCTAAAATAGTCTAATATGGGATAACATTACTGGCATGTCATGCTTAGATACATGCATTAATAGGTTAATGCTTCAGTTGCTAGCAAGTTAGTGCTATTTGCATACACTTAGATAATTATTTCAGTGTCTTGGCTTCAGTGTATATTTCTAATAATGCGGTTATCCAAAATATTACTATGCTATTTTGCTTGTGTGGCAATTGAAGCAAAAAAACTATATAAAATGAGTCTTTTTAAAAAATTACAAGTATCAACATTATAAAATCTTCAAGTGTATTAATTTTACTTTGTAGGGATAGAGGAAGGAATTATAGGTTCACAGCACTGTCCAAGGACCTAACTACATGACTTCTCAGTAGCAACTAGAATAGTTAACTTTTGAGGGCTCTGAAATATCTGTAAGGCAAAAAAAAAAAAAAAAACAACCCAAAAAAAGGTAACTTTTGGTCAAACTTTGAAGTTGTACTTTAGTGAAGACCCTATTGAAAAAAAAATAAACACTCATTGTGCTCCACTTCAAATCACTCTCATTCTCCCACTTTTAAATTTAGAGTGATTATAAATTGTTCATGTAAAAAGTTGCCTTTGTTTGTGCCAGATAAAAGTTGGAAAACTGAGGTGTATAAATTATTTTAGAGATCTAAAACAAGGGATGAGTCATTGAACACAATTAGCAATTTCAAACCATAAAGTATCTGCCAAAATGGCAGAGGGCAGATGAATGGAAATAAGAAAGGAGAATGTTCTTTGGTTCTAAAATAGGGTTTGGTAGTCAGTACAGACAAACTTGAGACTGATGTGTGGTAATTTTTGTAAAGTAGATATAATGGTCCATGAAGATTTTCATTCATGTGTCAAATAGATGTCAAAATGGGAGACAAAGATAAATAACCCCAAAAGCTGAACTTAGAGGAAACATAAAGTATTTTTAAAAAGCTCTAGTTAATATACTCAGAGAAATTCAAGGAGATAATATTCATATAAAACATAAACAGCATAAAATGAATAAGCAACATTCAGAGAAAATGAACCACTGAAACATATTGAAAATAAAAATTATGTTGATAATGTTTTTATGGCAAAATACAAAAGTAAATGAATTGATTGATTAAAAGATAGATATATCATTGATACATAGTTAACCCAGAGAAATGTTTCCTAATATTTTGTTTCTGAAGCATGCTAATATAGACCCAAAACAATAAAAAACAGACTGAATGTAAAATTAAGTCATTGTAGACACTAGCATGGTGTTTCTCAAAGTGTAATAGGTAAGCCACTCACACCAGAAATGGTGGGAATGTTTATATACGAATACAATTTCTCAGATCTACAGAAGTCCTACTGGATGAGAATTTCTGTAAGTAAAGCTGGCAAATGCATTTTAATATGCCTTCTTAGGCAATTCTAAATTTGCTATCATTTGAGAAATACTGTATTCAAACCACTTAAGAGATTTCAAAATTTTTGAATAACTTTCAGGTATTTTTAACATTTATTTATTTATTTTTTACTTTTTTTTTTTTTTTTTAAAAAAAAGAGTTTATCTCTTGTTCCCCAGGCTGGAGTGCAATGGCAGCAATCTCAGCTCACCACAACCTCCACCTCCTAGGTTCAAACAATCCTCCCTTCTCAGCCTCCCTAGTAACTGGGATTACAGGTATGTAACACCAAGCCTAGCTATTTTTTTTTTTTTTTTTTTTTTTGTATTTTTAGTAGAGATGTGGTTTCTCTATGTTGGTCAAGCTGGTCTCAAACTCCTGACCTCAAGTGATCTGCCTGCCTCGGCCTCCTAAAGTGCTGAGATTACAGGCCTGAGTCACCATGCCTGGCCTTAACATTTATTTTTAACCTTTGTTGAATCAAAGAAGCACTTTCAAAAACTAGTTATCTTGTCACTATAGAGAAAAGCTTCTTTATGCTTCCATATCTCCATGTTACACTTAATTTCTGAACATATTTGTCATATTTGGTCTACTGGTTAACATTCTCCATCACCAAATTCTGAAATTCAGAAATTTTATTTAGTTAGAATTTAGCTTATAGTTTATAGTGCACTCATTGTATGTTTTTTGAATTAGGAGACTAGAAGTGCCTTGTTCAACATAGTATCCACTACCCACAGGTAACCATTGAGGTGACTGAGGCCTTGAAATGTGGCCAGTTAGAATTGGTATAACTTATGTTTAGAAATAGGATAATATCTCAGTAATATTTTGCAGTAATTACATGGTGAAATGAGTTGACCATGGCTGGCAAACAATAAAAAACAGCTTAGGATGCTAGTTCTTCTGAGTATTGTTAGAAAAGTTTTTCCTTTCTCTCTAGAGTGCCAATGTGTACTAGATTTTATTCCAAAAGTTATAGATTATAAGTATTTGTTTTCTAATCAGAAAAACATTCTCATTAAGCATTAAGTCCCCTGAGTTTTAAGAAACAGATTGTTATGAGGCACATGCAGAATAATTAAGGAGTGAGGAACTTCTAAATGTTTAGCTTTGCATTCACCCTTTCTTGTCTCAAAAGTACAAACAAAAGGAGGCTCTATTAAGATTTTAATTAGTTCCAATTTCCTTTCTTTTCTTTCTTTCTTTCTTCTCTCTCTTTTTTTTTCTTTCTTTCTTTCTTTCTTTTTTTTTTTTTTTTTGAGATACAGTCTCACTCTGTTGTCCAAGAAGGAATGCAGTGGTGCAACCAAGGCTAACTGCAGCCTCACCTTCCCAGGCTCAGATGATTCTCCCACCTCAGCTTTTGGAGTAGCTGGGACTACAGGCATGTGCCAACAGGCCTGGCTAACATTTTGTATTTTCTTTCTTTTGTAGAGACAGAGTTTCTTCATGTTTCCCAGCCTGTTAATTTCTATTTCTAACCAAGCAAACTGTGACAATGCTCCCTTTTCTGATAGTTTTTGGTTTGATTGTTTGGTTTCAGAACTAGGTAAAGTGAGGAAGTGTTGAGCTAGCATTCTCACGTAAAAATATGATTATTTTAAAAATCACTCCAAGTAAAAGAAGAGAGATGGTTATACAGGGGAGAAGATGTGAAAAAATTGGTATGTTGTTATTTATCATTTAAATATTTACTTGCACTTCTAATGCAAACAGATATTGATATTTTTATGTGTTGTTCCCCTCTATGTGTCCATTTGGTCTCATCATTTAGCTCCCCATAATAACTGAGAACATGCAGTATTTGGTTTTCTGTTCCTGTTTGCTAAGAATAAATTGCCTCCAGCTCCATCCTGCAAAGGGCATAATCTTTTTTATGGCTGTATAGTATTCCATGCTGTTTATGTACCACATTTTCTTTATCCAGTCTATCATTGATGAACATTTAGGTGGATTCCATGTCTTTGCTACTGTGAATAGTGCTGCAATGAATGTATCTGTGCATGTATTTTTATAATAAAAGGATTTATATTACTTTGAATATATACTCAATAATGAAATTGCTGGGTCAAATGGTATTTCTGTTTTTAGGTCTTTGAGAAACTGCCACAGTGTTTTCCACAGTGGTTGAACTAATTTACACTCTGACCAACAGTATATAAGTGTTCATTTTATTCACAACTTGGCTAGCATCTGTTATTTTTTGACTTGTTAGTAGTAGCCATTCTGACTGATGTGAGATGGTATCCCATTATTGCTTTCATTTTCATTTCTCTAATGATCTGTGATGTTGATATGATTGTTGGCTCCATGTCTTTTGAGAAGTGTCTGTGTATGTACTTTCCCTACTTTTTAATGGGATTGTTTGGTTTTATCTTCTCATTTTTTTAAGTTCCTTATAGATGCTGGAAAATAGACCTTTGTCAGATGTATGGTTTGCAAAATTTTTCTCCCATTATGAGGTTGTCTGTTTACTCTGCTGATAGTTTCCTTTGCTGTGCAGAAGCTCTTTCATTTAGTGAGATCTCATTTGTCTGTCTATTTTTGCTTTTGTTACAATTGCTTTATTTGCCTGAAGTTTGTCCTGAATGGTATTGCTAGGTTGTCTTTCAGGATTTTCACAGTTTTGGGTTTTACATTTCAGTCTTAATCTACCTTGAGTTAATTTTTGTATATGGTGTAAGGAAGAGGTCCACTTTCAATCATCTGCCTATGGCTAGTTAGCTATTCCAGCACCATTTATTGAATAGGGAATACTTTTTCATTTCTTGTTTTTGTAAGGTTTGTCAAAGATCAGATAGTTTTAGATATGAGGTCTTATTTCTGGGTTCTCTATTCTGTTTCATTGGCCTTGTCTGTTCTTGTCCCAGTATCATGATGTTTTGGTTATTGTAGACCTGTGGTGTAAAGTTGGATAGTGTGATGCTTCCAGCTTTCTTCTTCTTGCTTAGGATTGCCTTGGCTTTGGGCTCTTTTATGATTTCATATAAATTTTAAAATAGTTTTTTTCTATTTCTGTGAAGAATGTCAATGGTAGTTTAATTGGAATTGCATGGAATGTATAAATTGCTTTGGGCACTGTGGCCATTTTAACAATATTGATTCTTCCTACCAATGAGCATGGAATGTCTTTCCATTTGTTTGTATCCTCTCTGATTTATTTATTTATTTATTGGGCAGTGGTTTATAGTTCTGGTGGAGATCTTTCACCTCCCTAGTTAGCTGTATTCCTAGCTATTTCATTCTTTTTCTGGCAATTATTAAAGGTAGTTTGTTTGTGATTTGGCTCTCAGCTTTACTGCTGTTGGTGTACAGGAATGCTTGTGATTTGTGCACATTGATTATGTAACAAAAGGTTGCTGAAGTTGCTCAACAACTTAAGAAGCTTTTAGGCTGAGATGATAGGGTTTTCTAGATATAGGATCATGTCATCTGCAAACAGGAATAATTTGACTTCCTCTTTTCCTATTTGAATGTCTTTTATTTCTCTCTCTTGTTTGAATGCCCTGGTCAGAGCTTCCAATACTATGTTGAATAAGATGGTGAGAGAGGGCATCCTTGTCTTGTGCTGGTTTTCAAGAGGAATGGTTCTAGGTTTTGTCCATTCTGTATGATGTTGGCTGTGGGTCTGTCATATGCAGCTCTTATTTTGAGGTATTTTCCTTCAGTACATAGCTCATTGAGAGTTTTTAATATAAAGGATACTGAGTTCTATTGAAAGCCCTTTCTGCATCTATTGAAATAACCATATAGTTTTTGTCTTTAGTTCTGATTATGTAATGAATCATGTTTATTGATTTGTGTATGTTGAACCAACCTTGCATCCCAGGAATGAGCTTACTTGATCATAGAGAATAAGCTTTTTGATGTGGTGCTGAATTTCTTCTAAGTATTTTGCTGAGGATTTTTGCACTGATGTTCATCAAATATATTGGCCAGAAGTTTTCTTTTTTGTATTGTATTTCTGCATGTTTTGGTGTCCAGATGATGCTGGCCACATAGAATGAGTTAGGGAGGAGTCACTCCTTTTCAATTTGGGGGAATAGTTTCACTAGAAATGGTGCTACCTCTTCTTTGTACATCTGGTAGAATTCAGTTGTGAATTTATATGGTCCTGGGCTTTTGTTGGTTGGTAATTATTTACTACTGTCTCAATTTCAGAACTTGCTATTGGTCTGTTCTGGAATTCAGTTTCTTCCTGGTTCAGTCTTGAGAGGGTGTATGTATCCAGGAATTTACTGATTTATCTCAGATTTTCTACTTTATGTGCATAGAGATGTTTATAATATTCTCTGATGGTTGTTTATCTGTAGGATCGGTGTCAAATAAAACATTTCTGATTGTTTTATTTGAATCTTCTCTCTTGTCTTCTTTATTAGTCTAGCTAGTGGTGTATGTATTTTATTAATTTTTTTCAAATGCCAGCTCCTGGATTTGTTTATCTTTTGAATGGTGTTTCATATTTCTCTCTCCTTCAGTTTGGCACTGATTTTGGTTACTTGTCTTCTGCTAGCTTTGGACTTTGTTTGCTCTTGGTTCTCTAGTTCTTTTAGTTGTGATGTTAGGTTGTAACTTGAGATCTTTCTGTCTTTCTGATGTGGGCATATGGTGCTGTAATTTTCCCTCTTAACACTGCTTTCACTATGTCTGAATACCTATTACTCAGATTGTTATTGAAAGATAATTACAATGGCATTTGTTGTCGTAATATATCGGAATAGAAAAAACTGGTCTAATGGCAAAGTCCCAAATTATTCACAACATTTACCCAACATCTAATTTCACTCAAAGTCATGTCCATAAAGAACACAGATGTATCATGAGATCACTGACTGAAATTTAAATTTTATGTTTAGCTATTGTACCATTTTTTAACTTAATGCTACAATAATTTTACTATATATTCTATCCTCTCTCACACATTCTTCTTTCTGTTTTATCTTTGAAATGTGAGCTTCTTTGATTGTGTGTTTCTTTATTTTTAATAAACAAAGGTGCCAGACAATTAATTTTCTTTTTCCCTATCTAATCTATACTCTGCAAGATCTTTCACCATTTTCCTTTTCCCTGGTTTGCTATTTTTGGAATAAATGTTATTTTAATAAAAAACCAAAAGTGTTAAGAGAGAAAACATTAAAATAGTCACTATTATGACTAGACTAGAGATTGGTGACAATACGTTTGAAGAAACAGAATTAATATATGTGGCCTAGGTATAATCACAGTATTTTGGAAATTTGTATATAAAAAGGAGTGTGAATAAAAATACACTAATGCCATAGTACTCAAAAACTAGTTGCTACAATTTTTTTTTTTTAATGTGGCATTATTGGCCAGGCACAGTGACTCATGCCTGTAAGCCCAGCATTTTGAGAGGCTGAAGTAAGTGAATCACCTGAGGTCAGGAGTTCAAAACCAGCCTCTATTAAACATGGTAAAACCCCATCTCTACTGAAAATAAAAAAATTAGTCAGTCGTGGTGATGCTTCCCTGTAGTCCCAGCTACTCGGGAGGCTGAGGCAGGAAAATTGCCTGAACTCGGGAGGTGGAGGCTGCTGTGAGCCAACATCAGGCCACTGTACTCCAGCCTGGGTGACAGAGCAAGACTCTGTTAAAAAAACAAAATGCAGCATTATCATTGTATATTTTCATGGGTACAACTGGGTTCTGTTTTGATGGGAAATATCTTGAAAGATTTATAATTTTTGTTTCATTTTATTTTAGTGAGAAAACAACTTAGTCTTCTTTACTCTCCAGATTTCTTTAAAAAAAAACTAATGCATATTAGATATAGTTTACTTTACAATAAATGCTTGCTGTATGGGGGCCAACTACAAAGTGGTAATTACTTGACTAAAATAAATTTGCTTAAGATAGAAAAAGTTAAAGAACACCTTAACATTCTGTTACTCAGATAATCAAAACAAATCAATTTGTGTTTTAAAACTAATGACTAACTTATAATTATGTTTTCAAAAAACAGAAACACCCAAACTTGATTTTACTTTTTAATAGAACCCAGAAAATCTTATTTTTACTTTCATTTTTAACTTCTGAAACAAGCCAGACAACAGTATTATATTTTTTCACTCATGAGATAGTTGAAAATTGTAATAAACCTGAATTAATTAAAATATAGAGAAAGAAATTCCTAGAAAATAAGGTATGCAAAGCTGTTTTAATCTCTGACAGAAAGGCATGAAGGAAGAATTTGCAATAAATATTAGTAAGAAAAACAAGTCAAAACTTTAATAAAGCTTAACATTCATGTGTGAGCCACTGTAACAGATGAAAATTACCAGAACCACCCATCACAAAAATAATTTGTACCCACCATAAGCCTTTTTCCAAAGATCATCTCAAACTGCATAGGAATAGCATACAAAAGACTGGGGTAAAGGCTGAACTGAGAGAATATCTCCTGAATTGTGCATTACCCGGTGGAAAATATCAGGGCCAGAGGGTTAAAAGGAATTTATCTCACAAATTCCAGACCTTTACTGTGTACAAGGCCAGTGGTTTCTGGCTGCTGGCTTCTGAAGTCTGGCTATACAAGATGAGAGCTGAGAGAAATCACTGTGAAGCTCTCTGTATCTTCAGTTAATATATTGCAGAGTTACTTCAAAGGCTGGAGATAATGCAACAGTGTAGAGAAACACGCTGATGCCTATAGTGCCAGGATAGAAATGAACAAAAATTCCATGTCAACCCCCAAAACTGGACAACCATGCAAAGCAAAGCAAAATATCTATGAATCAGAAACTGAACTGCTAGGCTGGAGAGGAAGAAAATTTCTGTAGTCTCCCTGGCACTCAGATATCCATGCTCAAGTGAAAGTGTTAATCTCACCTGAAAATTATGAACCCAAAGGGAAACTTGGTCTAATTTCAACTTCAGCTCAATTGAGATCAGTGGACATAGAGCAGTAGAGGTGATTTGTGTTCCGGATATAAATATTATTCATATCAGTTTTTCATGTTTAGTAATACACATTGTATAGCAAGCAAAGAAGCAAGATAAAGTCATTTACAGACAAGAAAAGGAGAGTTCAATAAAAGCAGACTAAAAGATAGGCAGTATGTTGGTATTTCAAAAAGAACTTTAAAATAACTATGATAAAGATGTTAAGGAATTAAAAATGCATAACCAGTAAACAGTATCAGTATAGTGATAAAAATTATAAATATTTAGCCACCTGGAAATGCTACAAATAACATGTAATATTGGAGATAACAAATCCACTTGAGGTTCTTAAAAGTTTCTTGCATACAGCAGAGAACTGACTCATGAACATGAAGAAGGGTCAATAGAACTTGTCAACAATAAAAATCAATAGTAAAAATCAAATGGAACAAAGAATCTGAGGTTCATAGAAAAGTAACAAGCAATTTACAATAACATTAAGAAAAGGAAAGGCAGTGGGATGGAAGAAATATTTAGTTAATGACCAAGAGTTTCATAAAATGGATAATTGATATGGCTTGGCTGTGTCCCCACCCAAAATGTCATCTTGAATTGTAATCCCCATAATCCCCAAGTGTCAAGGGAGAGACCAGGTAGAGGTAATTGAATCATGGGGGCAGTTTCCCTCATGCTGTTCTCATGATAGTGAGTGAGTTCTCAGGAGATCTGATGGTTTTATAACTGTTTGGTAGTTCCTCCTGCATTTATTCTTCTTCTTGACACCTTGTGAAGAGGTACCTTGCTTCACCTTCTGCCATGATTGTCTTGAAGCCTCCACAGCCATGCTGAACTGTGAGTCAATTAAACCTCTTTCCTTTAAAATTACCCCGTTTTGGGCAGTTCGTTATAGCATTGTGAAAATGGACAAATACAATAACAGACATCAACTCAAAGATATAGAAATCTTACTGTGTCCAAGCTGGATTTTAAAATAATTTAAAAAAGTCAAAACAACAAAAACCACAGGAAAATATATTTAAGAACGTCAAGGGTAAATACTGAAATGAAAAAAAAAAATGTATCTTTAAAACAGCCAAAGACTACAATCTACATTCCATATAGTGATTAAGTGATAAAACTGATGGCTGCTTTCTTATCATAAATAATGAAAGAGAGAAGACCATGGAACATTATTTTTAATGTGTTGAAAGAATAAAACTGTCAGAATTGCTTTGAGAGCAAAAGTAACCATCAAAATTAAAGTACAGCTTAGAGGGGACATATATAGGATTAAATGCTTCCATAGTAAAAGCATAAAATCAATGATCTTAACTTCCAACTTGTAACTCTAGATAACAAGGAACAAATTCAATGGAAGGTGTATGGAAAAAATGAATGAATGAAAGTAACAGTGGATATCCATAAAATGTACAATAGATAGAGAAAAACAAGATGATAAATCAGTTCCCTGATAGATTAATAAAAGTAATTATCTCTGAACAAAAGTCTAGTCAAGTATAAAAATCAGAAAAAAAATGACGGATGTCAAGAAGAAAGAAAAGACATCCCTACAAATACTACAGATATTAAGAAAATATGAACACATTATGATAATAAATTGATGATTTTGATAAAATGGATGGATTGATGGATAAATATAACTCATCAAGACTGACACAGAAAGAAATATGTAATTTAAATATCTAAATTAGAGGAATTTAAATAGTATTATTACAAAATTATTAGTAGTAGAAAATATACCACTCACAAAGAAAGTTCTAGCCCATGTGGCCTCACTGGTAAATTTAATCAAAAATTTAGGGTGACCATAGTTAACAACAATATATTGTATATTTTAAGATAGCTAAAAGAGAAAATTTGAAATGTTCCCAACAAGCAAATAAAAAAAATGTTTGAGATGATGGATATTCTATACACCATGGTTTGATCATTACACATTGTATGTGTCAAACTATTACTTGTAGCTCCTAAATATGTTCAATTTTTTTTTTTTTTTTTTTTTTTTTTTTTTTTTTTTTTTTTTTTGAGACGGAGTTTCGCTGCTGTTACCCAGGCTGGAGTGCAATGGCGCGATCTCGGCTCACGGCAACCTCCGCCTCCTGGGTTCAGGCAATTCTCCTGCCTCAGCCTCCCGAGTAGCCGGGATTACAGGCACACACCACCGTGCCCAGCTAATTTTTGTATTTTTAGTAGAGACGGGGTTTCACCATATTGACCAGGATGGTTTCGATCTCTTGACCTCGTGATCCACCCGCCTCGGCCTCCCAAAGTGCTGGGATTAGAGGCTTGAGCCACCGCGCCCGGCCCAAATATGTTCAATTATTATGCATCAATAAAACATGTTTAAAATTATGGAACAAATAGAACTGATTTTATATAAGTGGTTTTATGACACTGGCATAAACCTGCTTTACACTTGATAAAACATTTTAAGAACAAAATTATAGATTAAAACCTCTCATAAACATAAGAGAAATAAATATTTTATAAAATATTAACTAAGTCCTTCAATACATAAACAATTGAATGTAAGATATAACAACCAAATTAAATAAAAACCAATGTAACATTCAGGAATCAGTCAATATAATTTAGCATATTAAGTGAGTAATAAAGAAAATCATAAGATTAAATAGTTGCAGATAAAAAAAGATTTGAGAAAGACTCTAATTATCTCAGCATTAATAGAAAGGAAATCCAACAATCTGATAAAAAAAATCTATAAAAAATCTACAGGAAACATCTCAGTTAATAGTGAAATACTGAATACTTTATGCCTAAGATTGGAAACAAGGCACAGCTTGTTTCCAAATGTCAGCTAACATTCATTTGCAATTTATCAGGAATTTACATTTAGGTCTTTAATTTCTGGCAACGAAGAAGATTCTCTGCCAGATGACTGAGTGTGTACAACAAGACCTATTTTTCTCTTCATATCAAAAGTATGGTAAACTTAATTTTCTTATATAAATTTTTTTCTTGGTTAAATGAACAATTTTATTTTCTCTCTAAGTAACTAAATATTTGTTCTACATTCTAAAGTGTAGGCAAACAATAGCTAGTTTATCACTTATTGAATAGAATTTATTAACCTCATTCAGAACAAATAGAATAAAAGGAAGCATTAACAAAAGTCCACATGTATTCTAAAGCCAAAATTCTGAATGTAGTATGTCATTTTCATTTTTCTAAGTTCCAGAACACATGTTACATTTATTTTCCTAAACAAATGTGTTAAGTGTGACTTTTGTTTGCTCTCAGATCAACAGAACCCCCAGTCAAAGCTTTGTAATTTTTCAGCTTAACATTTATACATATAATAAATCTGAATAGTTAATTACAGGCTGTTTAAGCCTGACAATATGGTATGTAACTAGATATTCCCCCTGACACCTAGGAGAATCATTCAACATTGTTTAGTACATTATTCCTGCTTCCCAAAGCAACACACTGGAAAAAGAGTAGCAAATGTTGTAAGTAGCTGAATCATAAGTCAATGAGATGCCTCAGACCACCTGTGTCTTTGATTTTTGATTGAAGGGTTTTATACTACACACTGGGGTCTATTGGGGGGAATAGGGGAGGGACAGTTGGGGGGGGGCTGGGGAGGGATAGCCTGGGGATAAATGCCAAGTGTGGGTGAAGGGGAGGAAGGCAGCAAAAAACACTGCCATGTGTGTACCTATGCAACTACCTTGCACGTTCTGCATATGTACCCCAAAACCTATAATGCAATAAAAATAAAAAAGAAAAAAAATGCTTGTTTCCCTTGTCCACAGCATCTTCATAATGTGACATACCTCTACTAATTACAAAGAATTTTAATGGTATTTTAGTTTTAGCTCTAGATGATGACTGCCTCTTTCTTTAAAATAAATAGCACATACTATGCAACTTCCATGTCTTCATTTTCCATTAATTGATTAAACCTATATTATTGGACATCCAAATTATTTTAGATAAAAATGTGCTAAACAAGATAAGCACAATTCTTGCTTATCTTGTCATAAATAGTTTAACCAGAACATAAAATATTATTAATAGTAACCAGGTAACCACGTTATATATTATGATAGGGTAAAAGGTAGGCTTGGGTGAAAACTCTGGAGTTAACTTTTTTTCATGTTATTTAAAATGTTATTTGTTAACTAAGTTGCGAAGAACAGTTGCTACATTCAAAACTTGGATATTGAGTAAGCAGTTGAATATATACATTTGAGATTCATGGGAGAGTTCAGCACTTGAAGTAAAAAAATAAGGAGCAGAAAAGACATAGATGCTATTTGATGTATTTTACCCAGAAGAAAATATCAGAGAGAGAATATGTAGGGAGAAAATTTTCTATAGCCAAGCCTTAGTATACCAAGATTTAGAGATGTAGCAGAGAAAGTGTATCAAGAAAAATAAAATGTTGAAAGAGAACCAGTAGGATGGCTCAACTCAGACCTTATCACATAGATTTTGAAAGTACACTAGCACATTTTGTGTACAATAACAGAAAGATAATAATGTAACATTATTAACAAAAGTAGTGAATAATGCCACAAGAACTTGGAACATTTACATTTATTCAAAACCGGAGAATAATTTTATTCCTAGAAAATTACTCATATGATAATTTTGCATAAAGCTGGCTTTTAGTTACTATTTTCGAGAACATTACTTTATCCAATAAAGTTTTTCTTAGTAGAATGCTGTTGCTTTTGACTTTCTTGTGACTCTACACCTAAGGGTCAACAAAGTTCTCTGGTTGTAACAGTTATGCATATTCAAAATCCTCATGCATATTCAAGTGCTCTGGATCTTTTTGCTTGCACTAAGAATTTTCAAAATGATAAAAATTAATTTTCTCTGAATGTCACTGTTTAGATTGTGTTTACATACACATTATCAGTTACACAATAAACTTGTAAAGCGTGTTAATCACAGGTCAGTTATGACAGATTTTATGACTAAAAATGGACAACTAAATTTTCCTTTCATAATGCTGAGAAATGTTATCAAAGAAAAAAACATTTCCTGGAATTTAGTTCTTCATTATGATTTGTAATTGATTTTTAATTTAATCTGCTTTATTTTTTTAGACCTCATCTGTCAATTTTTGCTAAGTTGTATTTTCAAATTCAGGTTGTACCAATTAGGTTTTGAAGATGGAAGTTAATTTCTCTCATGGTCTACTGTAACGTTAAAGCCTTCATCTCTGTACTTTTTTTTCCCAAAAACTTTGAATAGCCTTTAATATAATCATACATGCCTCCTTTTACTGAAACCACTTCTATCAGATCTGGTTTTACACTACAACATTTACTTAAGAGATGCTGTGAACTGAATTTTGGCTCCCTTACTCACTCACTTCCAAATTCATATGTTGAAGCCCTAACCCAGAATGTGAGTATATTTGGAGATAGGACCTTTAAGAGAGGTAATAATGGTCAAATGAGGCCATAAAGTGGGGCACTGATCCTATAGGACTGGTTTCCTTAGAAGAAAATGAAAGGATTCTAGAGAGCCTCCACTCAGAACGTTTTTTAATTAAATGAAAAAAAAAATACTTTTATAAAAGGTCAATGTTATTTTATAATTATTTGTTTTTTAATGCTAGGTACTTGCATGTTTATTAATTTTTGTTTTATTGTTTTCAGATATCTATGTGGTAGCTTCACAAATAATGGCTGATTCTAAATGTGTTTTTGTAATTTCAAAGGAAAAATATTTTGTGGGAGAAAGTTTTGCAATCATTGAGAATGTAACACAACATTTATTTTCTCTGAAAATAAATCCAAATGAGAATTTCCAAATATGCTGGGGCAATATCACGTTAAAAAATGATTAAAACCCATGACATGGAGATTAGCCTATATTGATATTTGAGCAATGCATAGGAGTTGGAGAAAGGAATCTGTAAAGTGCTTTGACTAGAAACCAATACATTGGGACAGAAGGAAGGCACAGTTATTAACCTGCTTTTCAGAAACCGGCCAAGGAATATTTCCACACCAGACAGGAATCATCATTATAATAGGGCAAACCAGAATAATTACTATTTGGCTCCGTAAGATTCAATTTCAACAGCAGGCCACAGCTGGGGACATATTTAGGTCAGAAGCATCAAGTGAGTAATCTTTACCTAGGAATATACTTTTAATTACAAAGATTCAATTATTCACTCACTTGTATGTTAAATATGCTCTGACTTCTTCAAGTCTCCAGACCTTTTGTTGGGTAATAGAGATGTAAACCCCAAAACATTACTAAAGCCCATTATTATACCCATGCAATTTATGGACTAGTGGAAATGGAAAATAATCATAAGACAGTATGATAGAAGCAAGCAAAATAATTATGGAGGTACCAACTTAGTAAGAACAAAAGGTGAGAGAAGATTCACTTTCAGTTCAGATACTGGTAGTTAAATTAAGAAAAAAGAATTGAGTATTATTATATATTGAAGAAATAGAGGTATCCAATGAGCTGCAAATATTGCTGGATCACTGGTTACCCTTGAAAGGAGAGTCATGTGAAGCAGCTTCATACATAATCTACAGCAGGGGCTAGATTATGAAGGCGATTGTGTGTCAATATGAAAACAATCATGGAAACAATCAGATGATTTTTAAAAGAAAATTGGTAGGACAAAATTTGTGTTTCGAACAAATCACTTACAAAACACCCTGGATGGAATGAATTAAATAGGAGAGGAGTGTGGGCAGAACGATATATTAGGGAACTATTGTAGTAATAAAGTTGTGAATTGAGAAAGGCAGAAATTTGCCTAGCAATGGTGAATCTAGATTAAGGGTAAATTGAAAGATATTTACAAGATCAAATTAACACGATACTGAGATTAACTAGACATAGGTTAAAGAGCATGACAAATAAATTAATGGTAGCATAGATGTCAAGCTGGCCACTAGGAGAAAAACGATGGCATTCATTGAGATGGAGAATGCTCAGAGATTTGGGTGATAGAGTTTAAGATGAATTAAAATTTAGATATGTATGTGTTCCACACTTTCTTTATCCAGTTTACCGTTGATAGGCGTTTAGCTTTATTTCATGTATTTGCCGTTGCGAATAGTACTACAATAAACATATGCTTACATGTGTCTTTCTGGTAGAACAATTTATATTCCTTTGGGTATATAACCAGTAATAGGATTTCTGGGTTGAATGATAGTTCTGCTTTTAGCTCTTGGAGGAATCGCCACACTGCTTCCTACAATGGTTGAACTAATTTACACTCCTGCCAATAGTGTATATGCATTTCTTTTTCTCTGCAATCTTGTCAGATTCTGTTATTTTTTGACTTTTTAATATAAGCCATTCTGACTGTTCTGATATCTATCTCATTGTGGTTTTTAATTTGCATTATTCTATCAGTGATATTGAGCTTTTTTTTCATATGCTTTCTAGCCATATGTAAAGAAAATGTGGTATATATACACCATGGAATATGGTGCAGCCATTACAAAGAATAAAATCTTGTCTTTTATAGGAACCTGGATGGAGCTGAGGCCATTATTTCTAGAAAACTAATGCAGTAACAGAAAAACAAATACTGCATGTTCTCACTTATAAGTGGAAGCTAAATGATAGAAACACGTGAGCACAAAGAGAACAATGGAAACTAGGGCCTACTTGAGGGTGGAGGTAAAAAGAGGGAGAGGATCAGAAAAAAATATCTATTGGGTACTAGGCCTGGTAACTGGCTGATGAAATAATCTGTACAACAAACCCCTGTGACTTGAGTTTACCTATAAAGCAAACCTGCACATGTACCCCTGAACATAAAATATAAGTGTTTTTTTAATATTTAAATGTGTTTATCCTTCCTTCCCCTTTTTCTTTCCTTTCTTCCTTCTCTTCCCTTCCTTTCATTTTCCTTCCCTTCCTGTCCCTTTCTCCTTTTCCTTTCTCATTTCCTTTTCCTTTCTTCCTTCCTTCCTCTCTTTTCCTTCCTCCTTCTCTCTCTTCTTCCCTCCCTTCCTCCCTCCATACCTTCCTTCCTCCGTTCCTTCCTCCCTCCTTTCCTTCCTTTCTTCCTTCATTCCTTCACTCCTTCCCTCCTGTTATTTCTCTCTTTTTTTCTTTTCATTCTTTCTAGCTCGAGGTACAGACAAATATTAGTTTGGTGCAAAAGTTATTGCTGTTTTGCCCTTTACTTTTAATGGCAAAAACCACAATTGCTTTATCAGCAACTCAATTTGTTTGGGTCCAGATAACTTATGCAACTCATTTAGCCTTGCATAAGTTATCTGGACCCCAAAAAAATATCTGCTTTAATAATCATTAATAAATGTAGTACTGGTGCCATTTTATGGGCAGGGGAGTCGGGAAAGTGGTTACTAGGCTCATGGTCCAAAACAGGAAAATTACATGCAGAAATCTAGTCTTGTGCATATAAACAAGATAAAGCTATAGAAAAGGATGATAAAAGTGTGGATATACCATTATTAGGGACCTGAAGTTATATTTATTTATATAACGGTTCCCAATCTTGTGAAGTAAAAGGTAAACAGTAGAAACACAGCTATTATTCATAAAGTAATGGAGTGTGATAGAAGAGTAAACAGTTTATTCTCTATTTGCCATTTCAGAAACACTCTACCATTTTGCCCTTATCTGTATTCTGTGAAGCTAATCTGTTTGATTCCATTCTTTGGGGTACCTTTCTTCCTGTCTTCTAGTTGGAGTCAGGTAATGCAAAATGCTAGCAGGAGATTGTTGTGTTGGACAAAAGGTTGGAGGAATAATGTTCTTGGTTTTTTCCACACCTGTTCGTGATTGAATAGTGGCATCAATTTTCTACCTGTTGCCATAATTGCTTTGAGGACACCTTCTTTCAAATCAAAAACTCTTCTCAGTTTCCATTTACCATCATCCCTTCCCTATTTGAACCAATGACTAATAAAGAATTTATGCTGTTGCTAGTTACTGGGTGAGTAATCTTTCTTTGTTCATTACCTTAATTCTACACATACCTGTGTTTATAATCTCTTCACTAGACTTATTTTTTTTTCACTTTCACTTTGAGTAAGCCATCTTCTGGAACCTAGAATAATAGAGTGGTACTATGAGTGGGTCCAGGAAAAGAAACCTCAAAATAGGATTTTGAAATTTGGTAGGTCACAGAGTTTAATAATTCATGGACAGATTCCTTGCTGAAGAATAAAATGAAGCAGTAATCAGACAGTGATACCATGGTTACTTAAGTTATTAACAATAGTGGCACGAGGCAGATGAAGGGTAAAGCTTTGGTAGAAAAAAGTGGTTATAGCACTTACACGTATAGCATCAATTATGATTACAAAGACTTTTAGATTGGAACCTTCTGTAGCTATAAAAACCATACAGGCAATGTAAAAATTCACTGCCTTAAATTAACAAATTCAATAAAAAGATTCAAAATTAGAAAGATTCCAAAGTTTATTTGGAATTTTAAAGCAACCCCTTATCTGACGTGGGTAAAGGACTGATATGTCTGAGGTTTAATCCTAGAACTGAATGCAATGCTTACAGTGTTGAATCACCAAATAAATACACACCTTTGCTAGGTATCTTACATTAAAGAAAGAACAGTAATAGGGAAGAATTAAAAACTACTCCAATAAAAAGGAATTTCTGAATAGATGCAGAGAAATTTGATAATGTTGAAACTACTATTACCTGGGAGCCTTCTTGAGAGTAGAATAGCAACTTTCCAACCTCACCTTCACCGGCATCTGAGGAAAACATCCCCTTAGGCACAGAATGCCTTAAGGACTTTACATGGGTCATCCTCTCATAAGGGGATACTTTTTCTCCTTGAGATAATATACCATTCTTCATTCAAAGAACTCAAGAGCTAAATCCCTGTATATGCCTATATGAGAACTTACCTGGGAGAAGATAGTTTATATGCCAAAAAATTGCAGGATTTGACAGTATTTACTAGCAAGAATCCAAGGAAAATGCATGTGAATGGAAGGGTGAAAGGCAAAGAAGGACTTAATATAAAATAATTATCGATATGAATATATTTCCTCAGCACTCAGGATGTATTATCTTGGATTAGTTGTATGGTCATAGAAGTTTCTGGAATTCATTGAAAGTAAGATGAAAAATAAGTTAAAGCCAACAATGAGTTTATAGTAATCTTCAAATAAGGTGTAAAATCATAGAGCAAATTTAAATACCTATGCTATTATATATGGAACATATACACAGTTCATTATTCAAATAAACTCCATAGGATCAAGTTTTACAAATGTTACTCTAATATCTGATATCAATCAGATACCCAAATTGAATGTTTTAATTGAATTAATGTCATGGTGAGTGGTAAGAAAAAAGGTGATCTGCTTCTTAAATATCATGATTCCTGAAGCACAAATGTGACAAATTTCCTTTTTAATGATAAATAGAATGCACTATAGGCATTTGCTAACATCAAGTATAACTCCCTTCTACAGGCTCAAAGTGATATTTAATGTTTTTAAACTAATCAAAGAACTGGAAAATTCAGTACACAAAAAACCTATGGCATAAAGAGAAATTGATTATTCTGCTTCTTCACTAGCCACTAAATTTAAACAATTTAAAATAAAGACAAAATAAAACATTCACAACATTCCAGTATGAATCATAAAGGTTTTGACCTTTGTTTACAGGATGAAAAGTTTTTCATTTTGCGATATATATACATATATATATGGAGTTCCTACATTTTATGGAGTTAGATATAATGTTTTTACTCCAAAGAGAAAGGAGTGTTTGATCTTTTTATAACACCGTTTGAGAAAGATATAATTAGTATTGATGACAGCCAGTAACAACTCCATTTACCTCATTCAAAATGAGGTAAATGGATACATCTTTTTCATGCATTCTTAGCAATATTAACAAGCTAACTGGCTCAAATATAGTTTTCTCAACTAGAGCTTTGCAATCATAAAATCTTCTATTTATTACAATATGGAACATCTTCATGATCAAAGTAAATATTTGTTTTGTTTTAAATCCCATTAACACAATAATTAATGTTAAAAACTTATTTCCAACATTTACTCACTGATAACAAATTATGCAACAAGTTAACTTTCTTTAAAAATATTCTGTATAAAGTATAAGTTTTTTAAAAAGCCCATCTGAATCAAAGCATCAGTATTATTAATTAAAAGAAAAGAAAAACTGTTCACCAATATATAATTAATTATTCTCTGAGCTCTAGAGATTATTCTATACTATAAGTAATAAAGGAAGTTCTTAAAGTCATCTTTGTGACTTTAAGTTGAATACGTCACACAAATAGTGACCTTAAGAACTTCCTTTATTACTTATAAATATTACTTACTATTGCAAATGAGTAAAGCCTATTTGTGTACATCAGAAATATTTTGAATTATATTACTGTTTTGTTGAAAATGTTAAATATTTTCTCCTATGGCATTTTTAACTATAAACTGTCTCCACTTTGCTGAATTTCATGTTTTATTTACATCTTCAGATATTTGTCACAATAATGATTAAGATTACTACTTGTATCAATCAGGTTTCTCTCCCAAGCTTTGTAAACATTATTCCATTTTTAGCAAACTAAATTTGCTGAGTATGATCTTTGACAGGTTAAGTGTTTCCTATACCTTCTTCCTTTATTCTTAAAGGATTCTTTCTCTACAATTGGATTTGAGTCACTTCCTTAGTATGAGTCTTGGTAAAATTATTTATCATTTTCTTCTGAAAAAAAAAAAAAAGAACTTTTTATCTTTTATGAGACCTTCAAAAAATTGAGTTCTTTTTATCTATGATACACTCTCTTAAAACAATAGTCTATAGCCTCACTCGTTAGTGTTAAAATCATAAAGGAAGAAAGGAAGAAGGTAAGAGAGGGAGAGGCAAGGTGCTTCCAACATACTGGACAAATTCTATCCTTGGTGTATAATAAGAATATCTGTTCTTTTTTAAATATACATCATATATACATTTTCATCTGTGATATAGTAATAATAAAGAATTCAAATGCATAAGGAAATGTAAAAAGATAGGTATAAATACTTTTTAGTATGTTTCACAAAAAAAATTTGAACTTTGAGTTTATTTCTTCCTTCCAGATGTATTTGGGAGCTAAAAGAACCTGGTTTCCAATACTAGCTCTGATCTTTATTGTGTCATTAAGAAAAATTACTTTTATATTTGCATTTTTATGTTCTTTATATAGTCAGGCCAGGCACCACATAAGATGTTTTGGTCAATGACAGGCCAGATATATAACTGTGATTCCATAGCGTTATAATAATATATTTTAACTGTACTTTTCCTAAATGTTTAGATACACAAATACTTGCCATTTTGTTACAGTTGCCTATAGTATTATAGAGTGACATGATGTACAAATTTGTATCCTAGAAGCAATAGGCTATGTTATATAGCCTGTATGTCTAATAGGCCATACCTCTAGGTTGGTGTAAGTACATTCTGTGATGTTCACATGAAGACAAAATCACCTAATGAGGCATTTCTCAGAATGTATCCCCATCATTAAATGACACATGACTGTATATACCATTAAAAGATTAGAGCCTGTGGTATTAAAACTTTCGTATAGCAGTTACATCCTTGCTTTCAGATATAAACTGCTTACATGCAATGTCATAACCACTTCATAACCAGCATGTAGTATTCTAACTGACTGCATCAGTGATGAAGCAGCTTTTATTCTTTAATGACAATTAACAGAAATAGTTGAAATTACAGACAAAGATGTAATTTGTCCTGTAAAATCATTTTACAGGATGTAAAATCATTTTACAGGATGTAAATGATGTCCTGTAAAATCATGTACTTAAGTTTACTGTATTGACTGTAAGCAAGCCATAAGTGGCAAGAAACATTCTAAAGTACTTTTGGATATGGAAACAGTGGCATTGTACAATTCTTTAAGATTAAAATCAGGTAGCATGAACCAATAAATTCTTTATTTTGAAATTAGAATCTACTCCAAATATAAACAATAGGCTTTTCTTTGTATAATATACTTCTATCTGAATAACCCAAGGATTTTTTTTTTAAAGAATATCCTTTACTTAGCTGAAAAAAAAAAAACAGAGAAATAAGAGTAATCTTTCAGTAGCAAACATTTTGGAAAAGATCTAGAGTTAAACATCATATAATTTTGAATTACTAATTTGTACAAAGGAATTAATACTCTATATACCATGAAACAGAAGATTGATGACTCAATAAGAAAAGGCAATAACAACAAGGAAAAAAATAAAACCTTTAGCAGAGAAATACTGTCATGAGTAACAAAGCATTCATAAGTTAAATAATCATCATAGAAAAATCAAGAAAAAAATAACATTTTGAAAGAATGACAAATGATCTAAAGGAAAACAGATAACTGAATCAGAGAGAAGTTCATTTTTAGGAATAACACATTAGATGACCTAAATAAATTAGCTGCTAGACCTAAAACCAACAATAGAAAAAAAATAAACAGAAATCTATCTAATCTATGTCGAAAGATATATACGTATGAGAAAGGACCAACAACATCTTGTATGATTTTTTTTTGTAGTATCTTTCCATAGCAGCATAGAAAAATACAAGACGCTTCAAAGATGTAGGGTTTCTGATTTCATGGCAACAATAGGATCCCAGACATGAGTGAGTGTGAGCAGCAGGTGTTAAACCTCCAGCACTAGGTGGGAGTGGTTGGCCTAATAAGCCGCAGTGATGTGGGTAACCAGATTGTGTTCTTTCTTCCGAGTTCTGTAAGGATGTCTGACTCGTTTCAGGGCCCCAAGGAATCAAACAGATGGGCAGTCTATTAAGGGACTACATGAATTATGTAGAAAATGGAAGAATTCTCGGTCTTCTTGTTAACGGGGAGAGCAAATGTTCCAAGTCTAGTCTAACTTGGAAAAAAATTTTTTTTTTTTTTAATTTTTATTGCATTATAGGTTTTGGGGGTACATGTGCAGAACGAGCAAGATAGTTGCATAGGTACACACATGGCAGTGTGCTTTGCTGCTTTCCTCCCCTTCACCCACACTTGGTATTCATCCCCAGGCTATCCCCCCCAGCCCCCCCCCTGCTGTCCCTCCCCCATTCCCCCCAACAGTCCCCTTTTTGACTAAGAGACAGTACAAAGACAGGAAACTTTACCTTAAGAAATATAGTGTAAAAAAAAAAAAGTAAAAAAACAAAAAACAAAAAACAAAACAAAACAAAAAAAACAAAATTTGGGACCCAAAATGGCTCCGGCCGGATGTCGTGGTGCTTGCGAAGGCAAGGCCAAGAGTTCAAGGCCAACCTCAGCAACCTTACAAGCTCTCATTGATTGGCCAAAAAAAAAAAAAAAAAAAGAAATATAGTGTAAAAATCTTATTGCAAGAAAAAAAAAGAGTACGCCCCAAGGGAGGAGAGGGCTAATCCTGTGGCAAAACAGTTCCGAGGGTCCTCTGCAGGGAGTCTTATTATGTTGAACTTCTTCAAATTCCTGCATCTGTCTCAGATCTCTACCTTTTTCCTTTCTGTAGTTTTCCCGCTCCTACGTTACGTCCTTGCCTGTGCCCTGCACCTTTTCCCCAGGCTTGTGGGACACTCCTTACTGTTGGTTATGCGCATGCACTGGCCTGTGATTATTATTTTTTTAAATATGAATCCTGTCCGATGGCAGCCTGCACCCTAGGAAGGTTGTATGGCAGTCAAATCTATACCTATTCCACCTGAGTATCTCTTTGGAATTTCCCTCTTTGGCCTAATCTGTACATATTACATATTACATATTACAGAGAGCCAGGTTTTTCTTAGGATGTCCTTCTTATCAACGTAGCTAGTGATGTTCTGATAGTTTAATTACAGAGTGAATGATTATTGGGGTGTCTTAAGAAGTGTCTTGAGGCATTTCTTTCCTTGTAGCTACCTCTTCTTCCTACCCACATTTGACTAAGTGCCCACCCACTCCAGCAGTAGAGATGCTATTAATATGCAAATTTGGGATGGTCCTCGAGTGAGCCTTCCCAGATGTTTCCTTTCTCCGGAGCTACCCCACTGTTCATTTCTAGCTATCTGCCTACTCTAAAATTCTGGGCATACACCTGATTTGCACTGCTATGAAAGGGCTTCAAAATTTCATACCCAATTCTCAGATACAAGCCAATTAACAGTTTCAGAGCTCCTTTTTATGAAAGATCTTGTGTCAGGAAAAAAAAAGATAAATAGTTTGAAAAAGTAAAAAGATAAATGGCTATCCTTTCAGTGAGATGCAAGGCATTGTTTAGATCTAGAGGTTCCTCTCAGAGTAATCAGATAATATAAGAATCTGTAATAATCTGAATCTTTTATTCTCTTTGATTACTTTGTAAACTTTGGAGAAAGAAGTACCTTACAGAGTTTATTGTATCATCAATAGTTATTTTCAAAAATGCAAATGAAAGGTTTCAGTGACGATGTAATTAGCATTTTTGATTACCTGCATATGTGTGTATTCCTTGGATACTCTTAAATTGGTTCTCTCTTAATGGAAAAAAGTAAACTCTTGGATAGATGTTCAATTTCTTGCCACGATGCCAGGGATTTGGTCTAGGTCCTGTTGCTCATCATATGGAAAGCCAATCACTGAGACAATGAGTATAGTCAGGGAAGAAAGGCTTTAATCAGGTGACGTCATCAAGGACACTGGAGATAATTCTCAAATTTGTCTCTGTAACCAACTAAAATTGGGTGTATGTATACCAAAAAGAAATGAAAACAGGAATTAGGGAGGGATAAGGAGGCAATCATGATGAATGAGGAGACTGGTATCTCATTGTCTGGAACTGGTCTTCTGGTGAGTTTTAGTTCCTTAATACTACTGTGAGACCTGAGGGCTAATTTCTGGAGGAAGGAACTCAGATAAAACAAATGTAAGTTTCCATCTTTAAAACCAGGAGGGCCATTTTCAAAGAGATGCTAAATATAAATTCTATGAGACAATTGAGCTAATTTCAAATGTGTATTTTTATGAACATTATGGTGTTACCTTTAAAATATTTTAACAGTTTGGGAGTTTATCTACTAAAATGCTGAAAATATTTGCTTGAAAGAGAGAAGTAAATTACACTGTCAGGGAAGTGTTACTCGTAATAACTTAGACCTAGGTACAATTTTAATCAGTGAAGTGGAAAAAATTTTCTAAAGGAACAGAGAGTTACAAAAGTTAAAGTTTTTGCTTAACTTTCATAACTCTCTGTTCCTTTAGAATTTTTTTTTACTTCACTGATTATATATGTTTTATTGTGTTTTCTTATTCATGCATGTGTAAGTAAGATTTTCCCCTTGGTTGCTGCAGTAATTGGAAATTGGTTTTATTTATTTATTTATTTTTAAAATTTTTATTGCATTATAGGTTTTGGGGTACATGTGCAGAATGTGCAAGATAGTTGCATAGGTACACACATGGCAGTGTGTTTTGCTGCCTTCCTCCCCTTCACCCACACTTGGCATTTCTCCCCAAGCTATCCCTCCCCAGCTCCCCCGCCCCGCTGTCCCTCCCCCATTTCCCCCAATAGACCCCAGTGTGTAGTAGACCCCCTCCCTGTGTGGAAATTGGTTTTATAATCCGAACTATTTGGTGATCTCTGTAGATATGTAATAGTAATCTGTTGTTGGGTGAGAGACAATACGGATGTAGTTTGTTAATCCTTTGCATTTGTTTATGTATTTATCTGTTTTAAACTCAAATATTTAAGAATCTTAAGTCTATGGAAAGAAAGGGCCTTTGAAATATGGAGTGGATGCTTGTGTTTCTGTTTTTACTCTTGACCTACTACTCTTGAAATTTCAGAACAGACATTATAAGCTACAGTTTATACGTCTGTGTCTGTAATTCATGGAGTTGTTTACCTCTTGGGTAGGTATAAAATATTTTCTTTTTTCTAGAAAGTATTTGATTTATAAGAAAAATAACATTGATTATAACATTGCCTAAATATTGATTTTGATTTGTTTATAAAGATAATTAGGCAGTTAGTTAAATGAAATATTTCTGAAATTCCCAGGAAATAACTAAATTGGGTTTTGTATACTTTGTGCTAAAGAAAAATTTCTTCTCTCAGTAATTGTAAGTTCAGAAGTACTTTAAGAATCTACATTTACATAATTAAGGTCAATATTTGTCAGTTAAAACTATTGTGTGTCAAAGTACTTTGATAGTCTGCTAAACACTTATATTGCAGGCAGTTCTGAATTATCCATGGCCCTCTATGAAATAGAATTTAGCTACTTTTGGTAAATGTTACAATTAATATGAGTAGTTGAGACTATACTAGCAGCAATATGACACAAGTAAAACTGTGTATGTGTGGTGTTTTTAAGGTCAAAGAATAATTTTATCCTTAAGCAGCTATTTCAATTTTTTGATCTCAGGATGTAATTCATCCATTAAGTGAACTCTTAAATACACTGAGGACAAACATTCTTTTAATACTTTGCTATAAAAGAAATAAAAACTAAAAAAATGTTCAAAATATTTATTCTTAAAAGATAGCTCATGTTCATGGATTGGAATAAATAACAATGTTAAAATGTCTATACTATCTAATGTGATCCAAAGATTGAATAAAATGGCTATCAAATTTTTAATGTCATTTTATACAGAAAAAGATGGTATAATATAACAACCTAAAATTGGTGTATTGCTACATAAGACCTGAAATAGCCAAAGCAGTCTTGAGCAAAAAAGAACAAAGCTGGAAGTATCTAACTAGAATATATAAGGAAATCAAACAACTAAATAGCAAATAAAACAAGAAACAAACAAAAAACAGCAAATAATCTAATTAAAAAATGGGCAAAAGATTTAAATAAACATTTATTAAGAAAAGACACACAAACAGCCAACAAGTATATGAAAAAACATTCAACATCTCTAATCATTAGAGAAATGCAAATCCAAACAACAATGAGATGTTATCTGACCCCCACCCCCCTGCCCCGAGTTGAAATTACTATTAAAAAGAGAAAAAATAAGATATGATGGCAAGAATGCAGAGAAAGAGAAAGGTCGTACACTGTGGGAATGTAAAGTAGTGTAACTACTATGAAACAGGAGGTTAATCAAAAACTAAAAATAGAACTGTGTGATCCAACAATTCCCCTGCTATGTATATATCTAAAAGAAAGGAAATGAGTATATCAAGAAGATATCTATGCCTCCATGTTTATTGCAGTACCACTATTCCCAATAACCAAGATATGGAATCAACCTAGGTATCCAATGACAGATGAATGAGTAAAGGAAATTTGACATGTGTACAGAATGAAATATTCAGTCAGAAAAAATTAAAATTTCATAATTTGCAGCAACATGAATGGAACTAGAGATCATTAAGTGAAATAAGCCAAGCACAGAATGTCAAATATTGCGTGTTCTCACTTATATCTGGGAACTAAAATAGTGAATTTCATGAAGATAGAGACTAGTTCTGTGGTACCAGAGACTGGGAAAGGAATGGGGAAGGATGAAGAGAAGTTAGCTAATGGGTACAAACATACACTTAGATAGTAGAAATAGGATCTAGTGTTTGCTAGCAAAATAGCATAACTACTATTAACAATAATTTATTGTATATTTCAAAATAACTAGAGAAGTGGATTTGGAATATTCCCAACATAAAGAAATGATAAATGTTTGAGGTGATGAATTTCTAAATTGCCCTGATTTGGTCATTAGACAATGTATGCTTGTATCAACATAGCACATGTATCTCATAAATATGCCCAAATATTCTGTACCCATAAACATTGAAAACCAAAAAATATAAATTACAAAGGTATAGTATTCAAAATAGCATGATACTTTCATAAAATTGATGCATTGATGAATGCAAAAGGGTAGAGCATCAGAAATAAAACCACACACTTACAATCAGTTGATTTTCAACAAAAGTACCAAGAACACACAATGGTGAAATGACAGTTTCTTTAGTAAATTGTGTTATGAAAATTAGAAATCCACATGCAAAACTATAAAATTGGACACTTATTTCACACTATGTTCAAAAAATCAACTTAAAATACAATACTTAAACCTAAATCTGAAACTATAAAGATATTAGAAGACAACATAGGGGAAAAGCTCTCACATTGGTCTGAGCAATGATTTTTTGATGTGATTTAAAAATATCTTCAACAAACCAAAACGAAAGAAATGAGATTGCACCAAACTAAAGAGCTTTTGCATAGAAAAGGAAACAATCCATTTATGCCTAGTGTTCCATTATTGGAATGATAAGCAGGTGGGAGTTATTTATAGCCTGCTGCTCAAGGTAATCTGCAAGGTTGCAACCTCAGGCTAAATGGGCTAACAGAGTAAAAAAGAAAAAAACACTCTACAGGTTGGGAAAATATATTTGCAAGCCATATTTTTCTGATAAAGAGATAAAATATATAAGAAACACAAACAACTTGTAACAGGAAAACAAACACTCGGATTTAGAAACAAGCAGAGGGCAGAGCAAGATGGTGGAATAAAAGCCTACACTGTTTGTCCTCCCCACAGGGACACCACATTTTACAACTGTCTGCACACAGAAAAGCATCATGACACAAAACAAAAACCAGATTAGCAATCACAATACCCAGTTTTAACTTTATATTGATGAAAGAAGCATTGAGGAGGATTGGAGAGACAGTCTTGAATTGGTGATGCCACCATGCCCTCAGATGCTGGCAGCAGCCCTGCAGCACAGAGAGTCGGTGCACATGGGAGAGGGAGATAGCAGTGACTGGGTGACTTTACACTGAACTCAGTGCTGCCCTGTCATAGCAGAGAGCAAAGCTGTGCAGGGTTTACAGCACTCACATACAGAGGGAGCATTTGGACCAGACCTAGCCAGAGGGAAATCACCCATCTTAACATTTGCACCTTGAGTTACTTGGCAAGCCTCACCACCATTGGCCAAAGTGCTCTGGAGTCTTAGGTAAACTGGAAAGGCAGTCTAGAAACAAGGACTGCATCCCTGGGTGAATCCTAGTGCTTGGCTGGGCTCCGAGCCAGTGGATGAGGGCAGTGTGGCCTAGGGAGACATCAATCAGGGTAGCTAAAGGAGTGCTTGCACCACCCCTCCCCCAACACCAGGTAGTACAGCTCATGGTAACAAAAGTGACTTCTTCCTTCTGCTTAACGAGAGGAGAGTGAAGAGTGAAGAGAACTTTGTCTTGCATCTGGAATACCAGCTCAGCCACAGTAGGATAAGGCACTAGGCAGAGTTATGAGGCTGTATTCCAGAGCCTAGGTCCTGGTTGACATTTCTAGACCAACACTGGCCCAAAAGAGAATCCACTGCCTTGAAGGGAATGACCCAGTCCTGGCAGGATTCATCAGCTGCTTACTAAAGAGCCCTTGGGCCCTCAATAGCCAGCAGTAACACCTAGGGTGTACTCTGGACCTTGGGCTCTAAGACATGATGACTTCAAGTGTGACCCAGCACATACCCAACTGTGTTGGGTATAGTGAAAGACAACTTCAGTTTGAGAAAAGTGGATAAAAATGTAAAGGGGACTTTCTATTGTACCTTAGATACCAGCTCAGCCACTGTTGGGTAGAGAAGTAACTGGGCTCTTGGAGTCCACCTTTCCAGGCCTTCAATAGCATTTCTGAACCTGCGTTGGGCCAAAAAAGAGTCCAGAGACTTGAATTATGAATCCTAGGCTGGCAGCATTCCCCCCGAGGTGAATGGGCTTTAAGTGAACACTGGCAGTGGCCTGGCAGAACCACCCATGGATATTGGTGGTAGTGACAGCAGAGGCTCCTATGTCTGTGGAGAGAGAAGGGAAGAGTGGGTAGGACTTTGTATTATGGTTTGAGTGCCAGCTTATCCATCGACAAATAGAATGTCAGTTATTTCAAAGGTTTTTAAATCTAGTCACTGGCACCAGGACAGGATGATGACCTGCTAAAGGGCCTGAGAGAATCACCAACCTGAAGGGAAAGACACAAACCTGGCTGGCTTTGCAATCTGCTAATTATAGTGGCCTAGGGACTCGAGTGAACATAGGTGGTAGCCAGGTAGTGGTTATAGAGGGCCTTAGGCAAGACCTGGTGCTGTGCTGGCTTCAGGTCTGACCCAGCAAAGTCCCAGTGATGGTGACCACAGGAGTGTTTGCATCACCACACACTTAGTTTCAGGCATCTCAGCACACAGAGAAAGAGATTATGTTTGGGAGAAAGAAAGAGAAAGGAACAAGAGACTCTGTTTGGTAATCCAGAGAACTCTTCCAGATATCCAGGACCACCAAGATAGTGCTTACATGAGTCTGCAAAACCACAGCATTATTGGGCTTAGGATCCAAGTATCTTTGAAAACTTGGAAAGCCTTCTCAAGAACAAGCACAAACAACCCTAGACTGTGAAGACTACAATAAATACCTAATACTTTAATGCCCAGACATTGAACATCAACAAGCATCAAGATCATCCAGGAAAACAAGACCTCACCCAACATACAAATAAGACACTAGGGACCAATCTAGTAGAAGAAAAGAAATTAGAAGAGAAAAAACAATAGATTTGAAATGAAGAAAACAAAAGATCTATGAAACAAAAAAGTTGGTTTTGTGAAAAGCTTAACAAAATTGACAAACCTTTAGCCAAATGAATGAAGGAAAAAAGGGAGATCAAATAAATGATATCAGAGATGAGAAAGGTAACATTACAAGTGACACCACAGAAATTCAAAGTAGTATTAGTGGCTACTATATGCCAATAAATTGGAAATTTTGAGAAAATTCATACATTTCTAGACACATGCAACCTACCAAGATTGAACTGTGAAGAAATTCAAAACGTGCACAGACCAATAACAAGTGAAGCCATAATAGTTTCCCAGTAAAGAAAAACCTTATACCCAATGGCTCCACTGCTGAATTCTGTAAAACATTTAAAGAACCAATGCTAATTATATTTAAACTATTCCAAAAAGTAGAGTAGGACATACCTCCAGATTCATTCTACAAAGCCAGCATTTCCTTGATACCAAAATCAGACACATTAAAAGAAAACATAGAATAATACTTCAATAGCTATCGATGCAAAAATCCTCAACGAAGTACTAGCAAGCTGAATTCAACAACACATTAAAACATTCATTCATCATGACAAAGTGAAATTTATCCTAGGGATGCAAGGATTGTTCAACATTGCAAATCAATGAATGTGACACATCGTATCAAGAGAATAAAGGATAAAAACCATACAGTCATTTCAACTGATGCTGAAAACTTATTTGATAAAATTCAACATACCTCATGATAAAAATCCACAAAAAACTGATATAGGAGTAATGTAACTAAACATAATAAAAGCCATATGAAACAGACCCACAAATAGTGTCATGCTGAATGGGAAAAAAACTGAAAGCCTTTCCTCAAAGATGTGAAACACAACAAATATGCCCACTGTCACCACTGTTATTCAACATAAAACTGGTAGTCCTAGCTGGAGCAATAAGACAAGAGAAAGAAATAAAGGGCATCCAAATTGGAAATGAAGCAGTCAAATTATTATTTTTTGCAGATAATGTGATCTCATATTTGGAAAACCTAAAATCTCCATAAAAAAACTATTAAGTAGTTTTTAACTACTTAAAAGTCAGTAGTTAAACAAATTCATTATAGTTGTAGAACACAAAATCAATGTACAAAAATTAGTAGCATTTCTGTATGTCAATAGTGAACAACCTAAAAAAGAAAGAAAAAAGTAATCTTATTTACAATACCCATAAATAAAATAAAATACCTAGGAATTGACCAAATAAATGAAAGATCTCTATAGCAAAAACTGCAAAAGACTTACAAAAGAAATTATAGTTGACACAAAAATGGAAATATATTCCATGTTAATGGATTGGAAAAATCAATATTGTCAAAATATCCATACTACCCAAAATAATCTACAGGAAAAATGCAATTCCTATTAATACTAATGACATTCTTTATAGATATAGAAAAAGTTTAAAAATTTATCTGGAATGACAAAAGACCCCAAATAGACAGGACTATCCTAAGCAAAAAGAACAAAACTGAAGGAATTACTTTACCTAATTTCAAATTATACTACAGAGCTATAGTAACCAAAATTTCAGATTATACTACAGAGCCATAGTACCATGCTGGCATGCTACTGACATATAAATAGACACATAGACCAATGGAAAACAACAGAGAATCAAGAAACAAATCTACATAACTATGGCAAACTCATTTTTGACAAAGTTGTCAAAAACATACAATGGGGAAGGGAAAGTTTCAAGAAAAGATTCTGGAAATACTGGGTATCCATAGGCAGAAGAATTAAACTAGATCCCTGTCTCTTGCCACATACAAAAAATCAAATCAAATTAAAATATATTAAAGACTTAAACCTCAGACCTCAAAGTGTGAAACTACTGCAAGAAAACATTGGGAATACTTTTCAGGACGTTGGTCTGGGTGAAAATTTCTTGAATAATATCCCATAATCACAGGCAACCAAAGCAAAAAAAAAAAAAAAAAAAAGGCAAATGGGAATACCTCAAGTTAAAAAGCTTCTGCATAGCAAAGGAAACAATCACAAAAGTGAAGAGACAACCCACAGAACTAGAGAAAAAATATTTACAAACTACTCATCTGACAAGGGATTAATAACCAGAATATATAAGGAGCTTAAATAATTCTAAAGGGAAAAAAAATCTAATAATCTAATTAAAAGAGAGAAATACTTGGACAATTTTCAAAAGAAGACATACAAATGGAAAACAGGTATATAAAAACGTGCTCAGCATCACTGTTCATCAGAGAAATGTAAAGGAAAACTATAATGAGTTATCTGCTTACCACAATTAAAATGGCTCTTATCTAAAATACAGGGTATAACAAATGCTGGAAAGAATATGAAGAAAAGAATACCCTTATATACTGTAGGTGGGAATGTAAATTAGTACAACCACTATGGAGAACAGTTTGGAGTTTCCTCAAAAAACAGAAGTAAAGTGACTATATGATCCTGCAATCCCACTGTTAAGCATATACCCCAAATGAAGGATATTAATATTAAGGAAATATCTACACTCTCATGTTTGTTGCAATATATTTACAATAACCAAGATTGGGAAGCAATGTAACTGTCTACCAACAGACAAATGGATTTAAAAAACTGTGGTACTTATACACAATGGAGTACTATTTAGCCATAAAAAAGAATGAGATCCTGTCATCTGCAACAGCATGGATGAAACTGGAGATTCTTATGTTATGTGAAATAAGCCAGACAGAGAAAGACAAACACTGCCTACTCTCTCTTATCTGTAGGATCTAAAAATCAAAACAATTGAATTCATGGAGATAGAGAGTAGAAGGATGGTGACTTGATGACAGATGAATAAATTCACTCACACATAGTATTCAGTGTATGAGTGGGCTGGGGTGTCCGGGCCACTGACAGACACTCAAGGAGAATGCTGCAAAGAGATAGCAGCTGCTGGCTCTGACACACTGGCCTTGCTGGCCGTTATTCAGCACACATTATATGACAAAGGCTTTGAGTCAACACTGCTAGTGGGTGGAGATTAAAGGCCAGGTTCCAAGGCTTAAAGCAAACACCATTCATGGATAATATCCCTGGTCGACCTCCCCACAAGAAAGTCATCCAGAATGAGTAAGGGTTCGTTTATAGAACCACATGAATAAACAAGTTAGTCAGGCAAACTCCCCACATTCCTTTGTTTCCAGTCTAATTTATTTAATTTAAGGGACACGGCTACCTTCAGCCAAGAACTATAGTAAAAACCCTTAGGCCTTCCCAAAGGATTTGTGTTTATTCTCTATAACTAAAGTTTCTCCCATCAGTCTGACCGAATCCCCGCAACTATAGTCATAATAATTTAATCTTATATTTTAAAATAATGAAAAGAGCATAATTGGATTGTTTGTAACACAAAGAGTAAATGCCTGAGGGGATGGAAACTCCATTTTTCATAATGTGATTACAATTAGATATATGAAAAATACTCAGCATTACTAGTCATCAGATAAATAAAAATTAACATCACAGCAAGATATCACCTTTTACCCATTAGAATGTCTATTTTGTAAAAGACAAAAAGATAAGTGTTGACAAATATATGGAAGCATTTTTTTTCTGTTGTTTTACAGGAATGTAATTTCATGAATTTCCAAATCAGAGATAAAATCTGTCCTATTTTGGTGGCAAAAAGTGAGAAGCAGTGTGCATCTTCACTTAAAGGGTCATGTGACTCACCCTGTTGAATACTAAAAAAAAATAGTCAACTATTTCATAAGTTTTTCTTTTATGATTACTGATAAGTTCTGTCTCTACCCCTTATCTAAAAAAAATTACAAAAGTTTAGTCATAGTTCATTTTTAGATGTGTTCATTTTCAAATATTATTACTATAAAAGTATTCTCACCATATTAGTTTTCAATTAATAAAGATAATCAAGTCACTGATATGTGTTATCTATCAATTATAAAGAAGAAATTCCTCAAAATTATTTCCTGTGCTTTATGCCACTACCTTGCTCCAAGCAGAATACTATAACTGTAAACAACTAAACCACAACAAATTGAAGAGCTGTTTAGTTACATTTTCAAAAGTGTATCAGATTCAACTACTGTTTCTAGAATCAAGAGAAAGTATATAATATTATATGGAGGGCTTTTAAAATTATTTTTAAGTGATATATTCATATGCTTTAAAAGTTAAATGGTACACAAATTTTCCACTGATATGTCTGTCTCCACTTCGGCTCCCATAAACATTAATCCCTTTTGAAACATAGCAACTCACTTTTATTATTTTTGAGTATCATTCTAGTATCTTCATGCAAATGATGTACAAATATATAGTCTTATTTTTCCCTTTCTTACACAAAATATTGCATCCTATACACACTGTTGTGAAGGATTTTTGTGTTTGTTTGCTTGTTTTTTAAATAATCCTGGAGACCTTTCCATATCACTTCACATGGAATTCTCTGATAAGGAATTCAAATCCCTAAGGAAATCTGATGAAATCTTTGTCATGGGGAAAGTACTTCCTAGAAAAGCCTAAAGCAAATTTGTTGAATTGAAAGATTTAACACAGGATAGGATATATAAAATAGCATGTTATTTGTGTCATTATATTTTAAATTTTAGTTTCTGGTTTCTTTTTAGTATCTTAGTTTATTTAAAAAAAATTACTCCTTTCTTCTCACTTCGAGTTAGACTATCTGTAACTATAATCTCTGCCACTCTTTTAAAAGTCTTCTCAATGATCAACCAAGTGAAGTTGACATATATATGGTTGAAAGCTTACTTCAAAATATATTTATAATACTTAAATTATCACAGGGAAATTACTAAATAGAGACATGCAGAGGAAAAACAAGCAAAAACAAATCTCTTTTGGACCTTAAATATGTTGGTTTGTATTCAATATTGAAAAATAAAAACACTTACTAAAGAGAAAAATAGATCGCTAAAAAGTCATATAGACAACCACAGGTGATTTCAGTTCATCATCTTTTTCAGAGTATGATTAAGGTATACACATTACATTTTTAAAATTATACCCTTTAAATTTTAAATGTATTTCTATTACATTCATCATTAATTTTTTTTATATTAATTAAATTCAAATGCTTTCCTTCTTCTTGTTTCATAGTATGTATCATGCTGTCAAGATGACATAAAATCTCAGAACAGCAAATATATTTATAAGTAATTCTCTATATTTAATTACTGTGAAAATAATAGGAAGGTAAAACATTATAATGAAAACTCTTACTTTTTTATTTTCTTTAAAGCTACCTTTATGTCATTTAAAATATAAACATTTTTATTTATTCAAAATATATTTACTGAACACTTGGATGATTAGACATTTTCTAAGACCAGTATATATAGTAATGAATAAAATAGAAAAATTCCTTCTCTCATGGAATTTTCATATGGCCATGAAAACACAGGGAAAAAAATCAGGAAGGGAAAGCAAGATAAAATACGTGTGGGGTGCTAGATAAAGTTAGGAAAGATCCACTAAGGGACTGAGATTTGAGCAGAGAGTTGTAAGAAGCAAGGCGGTATGTCATAGGGAGGTGTGAGGGAAGAAGCTTCAGGCAAAGAAATGATCTGGGAAAATGTGGCACATATACACCATGGAATATTATGCAGCAATCAAAAATGATGAGTTTGTGTCCTTTGTAAGGACATGGATGAATCTGGAGAACATCATTCTCAGCAAACTGACACAAGAACAGAAAAAGAAATACCGCATATTCTCACTCATAGGTGGGTGAGAAAAATGAGAACACATGGACACAGAGAGGCGGTCTACTATACACTGGGGACTGTTGGGGAAAATGGGGGAGGGACAGTGGGGGGGCGCTAGGGGGGATAGACTGGGGATGAATACCAAGTGTGGCTGAAGGGGAGGAAGGCAGCAAAACACACTGCCATGTGTGTACCTATGCAACTATCTTGCACGTTCTGCACATGTACCCCAAAACCTATAATGCAATAAAAATTAAAAAAAAAAAAAAGAAATGATCTGGAAAGGCTCATAACAGGGACATTGCTTGGGTGAACTGTAAGAATTCAGAGGTTGTTGTGGTAGGAACAAAGTAGATGAAGAGGCGAATGTCAAAAAGTTGTATTCGGAGTGACCATGTCGGATACTATTAACCATTAGAAGTTCTTATCTCTGAATGAACTGAAAGCTCTGGTGGGTTTGTAAAAGTGAATTACATGATCTACCTGTTACAGATAAAGTTGTATATATGTATTATGTACAATGTGATGTTTTGAAGTACATATACATTGTGGAACAGTAAAATCTAGCTAATTAACAAATGTATTACCTCACATGGTTACCAATTTTATGGTGAGAAGACTTAACATCCATTATTTTGGGTTTTTTGAGAATACAGTATTGTCATTGACTATAGATACCATGCTGTATGATAGATTTATTGAACTTATCCCTCCTACTTAACTACAACTATGCATCCTTTGACCAACATTATCCCTTCCCCCATCCATCCCAACTACCCCAGCCTCTGGTAACCACCATTCTATTCTGCTTCTGTGGCATGAACTTTTTTAGATTCCACATATGGGTGAGGACATACAGTACTTGTCTTTCTGTGCCTGGCTATTTCACTTAATGTTGTCACAAAAGAAAAATAAAATATTGTCATTTGTCTTATGTTTCTGAACAGCCCTGTAGCTGCTAGATGATGGTAGGAGAGAATCACAGAGATTGGTTGGGAAGAAATTACAGAAGAAATGGAGAGCAATGTGAAACTGTGTGGTAGCAATGTAGCAGTGAGAATAGGTGTTGGATATATTTTGTAGAGAGTATTTATAGGATTTGCTAATAAATTACATGAGGGGTGTGAAAAAAAAAAAAAAGCCTGAGCACCTGGAAGAGCAAAGTTGTCATTTACTGAGATGTAAATTATTGTGAAAGAAATAGCTTCTTTTTGGAAAGAGTATTGAGAGATTGGTTTGGGATGTATTAATTTTGTGATGCCTATTCAAGTGTTGAAAGAGCTTGAATATAAAGCCAGGTAGTTAGAGAAACTGCCAGATTTGTGATATGTATGTTCAATTCTTCAGATCAGATTATAAATATAACTTCACACAAGACAGTCTCTTGTTTTTGATGCTTACTTTCTCTGCTAAAATTGCCATAGAATTTATTTAAAAATCCCTATCACATCAATATTTGATACCTATATTTTGAGGTTAACTTATTACTTTTGCAAATTTACACATTATTTTTTGAGTACTTGGAAGAGTGTTCAGGTTAAATTCTATTTTTATAGAAAGAGTGGGATATAAATGGGGAAGAATGAGATAAAAGAAGAAAATACTTACAGGAAATAGATGACAATTAAACCTGAAGTTATTACAATGCCTTTTACTTGAGATAGCATTCATGTATACAATGCTTTCTGAGGAAAAAAAATCTTCATTAAACAATCTATTGTGAGCTGCTGTTGAATGAAACAAAAGCTTTTATTTTTCACAGTGATATTCATAGCTATAGTTCTGGTTAAATTTACAATTCCATTCTTTTATTATCTAATAAACACATTCACTTGTTTCTATAAATGCATGAGAGGTCATTATATTTTTTCATCTTTCTAAGTGGATTCCAAATCAAAGCTGGAGATAGAAATGAAAAGTGTAACAGATGAAAATAGTTGGATGGTTTGAGGGGAGAAAGGGATAAAATGAAATTAAAATTATTTCATTATATATATGTGTTTAATAGGAAATATTTAAAATGTTATTTAATAATGTTACTTAACCATTTTCCCAATAAATACTTTATCCAGCATCCCAATATATTTAGAGAATATTATGGTTATTAAAATTAAATGAAGACTGTTAAAATCTTTCCCTAGAGTTAACGAGCATTGCCAATGGTCTTGCAATATCCTAAATAAGCTATTTGCAGTTGTCACAATGAATTGCAAAATCTTAATTTAACATTAAAAGAAAAAAATTAAATTACCAAGACTACTTTTGTTTTCTCATGAAACAAAATAAAATAAATAATATTCTAGAATTAAACTCTGACTATATATATATATATATATAACTATTAGGAATTTCCTGAAGCTCTATCACATTCATAAAATAATAATTTCAGTGGTATGTATAAATTTGCAAATCATAGAGATAGTGAAATTTACAAATACAGTAACTGTCCTGAAATCCTGAAATACATTAATACTATTTGTAATTTTAGAACATCTATACAAAAAAGTTAACCTGTTCTAAACAGAAATAATGTACTACATTTATTTATGAAACATATTTCTGTTTAAGACTATTAAAATAAGCAATATGTTATTCACAAGATAAATTATTTTTATGAATATCTACCATGTTAGGGGTTTTAAATATAATAATTATTTACTTTAAGATGAATGTAAAAATCACTGACAGAATCTAAGAAGAAACCTTCATTTTATCATAATTATTTTAAATTGTAATTTTATATTTAACTGGGTAGTAATTAATTTCTGTCTTTTTCACTAGATAACAAGCTGGTAAATGAATAGTGAATTCATGAAAGAACTGTCTGTCTCTCCTGATAGTATATTCTTAAGGAATACAGTCGGTTGAATAGGTGAATTTCACCATAGAAGCTGTAATGTGAACACCGTTACATGTTGAGCAACACATTTTACCAGTTTTCTCTCAGAACAGCTTACTACCATTATGAGTAATTTTTAAATTAATTTTACCCTTTCTTTGAAATATACTTTTAATTTTAAATGAAAATTAAAGTTCAATATTATTAATTATATTGTAATTATCTATACTTTAGTGTTTTTAAGATGAACCCTTTATTTTGGTACACACTATAAGAAAGGTACTCTGTGACTTAAAATATACTTTTAAGTTGTAAAACACACCAGACTAGCTTCAATGCAGTCAAGACTTAAGCAGAAAAGTCAAATAGGCTGTCTAGGCTATCTAGAGCAGGGGAAAGGGCTACTGATGTGGCAGTAGGATTGACAATGAAAACAAATCAATATTGTTTTCTTTTTAATGTCTCATCTGAACCCTGTAATAAAAATGATGTGTTAAAGACATTGTCACATTGATAAGATTATTACTGAACATATTTTTTAATGACAAGAGTATTCAGGCTGATTGTGGTGGCTCATTTCTGGAATCCCAACACTTTGGGATCCCAAGGCAGGAAGATCACTTGAGGCCCAGTAGTTCAACACCAACCTGAGCAACATGGGGAACCCCATATCTAAAAATAAAAATAGAAATAGAAGTTAGCCAAGCACAGTGGCACATGCCTATGGTCCCAGTTACTTAGAAGGCTGTGTTGGGAGACCAGAAGTTCAAGACTGTGGTAAGTCCTGATCATGCCATTGCACACCAGCCTTGGCAACAGAGTGAGACCCTGTGTCAAAAAAAATAAAAAGGGAATGAGGAAAGGAGGAAGTATTGATTCTTGTAACACTATAAAACTATTGGTCACAAACAAAAAAAGATCTTAAAGATTAACTTCAAATAATATAAAATGATTTTTTAAAAGGATTGTTATGAATATAAAGTACTTAAAATTATACTAAAATTCTCTTATGTCTTTATTTTTGGCCTGTACTAATTAATTGCATCGGATGTTTATTGCCTGATTAATTATGCAAATATTTTGTTTGATCATGTTCTAAAGTGTGATTTCATGCCTTGGTTGTTAATTCTATATTAGGATCATGTTTAATTGAAACCTAAAGAAAAAAATACTAGTTCAAACATTTTATTACATCTCAGCAACTTATGATTACATATAACAAAGTTGATCACATATACTAATAAAGTTCTACATCTTCAGGGTGACTTAATTTATATTCTAATAAAATAATAATTTTGAAGTCCACAAATATAATTATTTTTTTGGTTCCACCTCCTTTCATTTATTACATCCTTGTCACTGACAAGGTGGCTTTCCTTTGAGCATACCAATTATAGCTCCAACAGCCAGCATGACCTTTGGTAGATCACTATAAAAGTTCATCAGCATTTCATAAACAGTGTTTGGCTGCTCATTTTTAATCACAAGACTTGATACATTGTGCTGTTTGTCTGCCCACTTACCTGAATTCAAATAGCCTAGGACAGAACTCAAAGCACAGGCTCTGCACATGCAAGTTACCTAGAATATGCAAATTATAATTTGTTTAAAAACGTGGGTGTTAAGTTAAGGACAGTAAATCATTTTTCTCTCCAAAGCTATTTTGCTTAATGACAAACTTGAAATGCACATAGAAAACAATCCTACTCCCAAGTCACTCAGGTCCAACATACACTTCTTTGGCATCCTCTTAATTAAATCTGCCTTATGAACATTAATTATGAGCTCTATGGAGATAGAACTAATTGAGGAAATTTAAAATATTTGCATACAAGCTGACCATTTAATGTGAAAGTTGTCTTTATAGAAAAGAAATACCAACTCCTAAGTAAATATCACAAGAAAATTGTACAAATGTGCTATTATGTGATACGTAGATTTATAGTGAAAATTGAGTTGACCAGACTATATAATCATATCTAGGCAATAACTAGCTTCGAGTTGAATTTACTATAAAAATATTTTTAAGCATTCACTAAATGTATTATATTACTAACTTAAGAAAATGTTATTATTAATTGCTATACAACCATACCTCATTTTATTCTACTTCACTTTATTTTGCTTCATAGTGTTTTGTTTCTGTTTGTTTGTTTTTACAAATTGAAGATTTGTGAAAATCTGCATTCAACAAGTGTTTTGGTGCCATGTTTTTTAACGGCATGGGTGCACTTCATGTCTTTATCTCACATTTTGGTAATTCCTGCAATATTTCACATTTTTCATTATTGTTACATCTGCTATGGTGACTTGTGATCATTGATCTTTGATGTTAGCATTGTAGTTGCTTGGGGGCACTGCAAACTATGCCCGTATCAGAGAGCAAACTTAATCAATGGATGTTTGTGTTCTCACTGCTCAACCAACTGGCTCTTCCCACAGTTTCTCTCTTTCCTCAGAATTTCCCATTTCTGAGATACAACAGTATTGAAATTAGGCCAATTAATAAACCTACAATGATCACCAAGAGTCATGTGAAAGGAAGATTTGCCTGTCTTTCCCTTTAAATCAAAAGCTAGAAATGATTAAGCTTAGTAAGGAAGGCATGTTAAAAGCTGAGATGAGACAAAATGAGGCCTATTATGCCAAATAGCCAAGTTTCAATGCAAAGGAAAAGTTCTTGAAAGAAATGAAAAGTGCCACTCTATTGAACAGATGAGTAATCAGAAAGCCAAACAACCTTATTGGTGGTATAGAGAAAGATTTAGGGTCTGGATAGAAGGTACAACCAGCCACAAAATTTTTCTAAGCTGAAGTCTGACCTAAATAAGGCCCTAACTCTAATTGCCTTCAATTTTATGAAGGCTAAGAGGTGAGAAAGCTGCACAAGAAAGAAGCTGGCAGATTTATTTCATGAGGTTTAAGGAAAGATGCTGTCTCCATAACATAAAATCGTAAGATGAATAATCACGTGCTAATGGAAAAGTTGCAGCGTTCAAAAGATAAATTCTCAGATATGAGAAGAAAGAGTCGAAGTGTAGGGTTAGAGGTGTATGAGTACGTGTTTGGGGTATTCCTTTCAACATATACCATAATATCTGTATTCCAAAGCCCAAACCACATCCTCCATGATCCTTAGTGTGATGTCATTCTCTGAGTCCTACTCTGGGGCGTGTGGTGCATGTGAGACAGAGTGTGGCAAAGATGATTGCCTGGCTCTAGAACACCTTGTGGGACCAGCTCTGGGTGGAACAGGTGAGAAGAGGGACACTGAACTATATGCTCAACTCCTCAAGCCTTAGGGAAGACAGCCAAATATTACCATTTCTGAGACCTATGAGTTAAGCTACCAGACCCAGGTATGTTTCTCATCTATTTATTAAAAAAAGCAATGTAGTTTACACATGATTGTTATCTATGGATTTAAAAAAAAGTAAAATAGAAACTGTTGGGGATAGTTAATATATATTAGATATATATTTTTAAAACGTTTATTTTAATAGTTAAATAAAAGCTACATAAATATGTTTAGCCAAAGGGTAAAGATACACAGAAAAATGTTTCCTTCCTTGTCTTCAGTCTCCATTTTCATTTTCTTCCTCAGCAATAACAACTGTCAACATTTTAAGATGTTTTTTTCTTTATATATTTTCAGAAGCATACATTTGCATATACCACCATATATTTACATGCATATGTTTTCATATATAAATGTAGATAGGTAGATAGATTTCCACACATATCATTTTATGTATAAAAGTATGTATGCTCATATATATATTTAAAAATATGTGTATTATGCTATGTGCGTTTGTCTGCACTTGACATTTTTTCTTTATACTCTCTTAAATATTTTTATGTGCTAATGCATATATATCTACCTGCTTGTTATTTTCAAATAATTTTAGTAATTTGAAGGCTAAATGAACCATGATGAATTTAATCAATTATTTGTTGATAATGAATTTGGGTTTTTTCCCATATTTCAATATTACAAGCAATGCTTCAGTGATCATATTTGAACATGTGTGATTATTCTGGTAGTATAGATACCTGAAAATGGAAGTACAAAATATAATCCCTGCACATTTGCATTTTGTTTTTCATAAGAGCTTTACAGTTGAAATGCTCATCAATATACTTAGTCTTTTACATTCGGAAAAGGAATAAGGAATACTGTATCTGCATTTTAATTTGTATGCTATCATTATGAGTATGTTTAGGAATTTTATTTTATTTTATATCTTTATTCATTTATAAATTATGAATACCATTTGCTCATATTGATTTGTAGAAGCATTTTTTATGGTTCTGAGTACAAATATCTTTTTAGTTATAAATCTCACTGTATTTTCTCTCAACCCATTAAGATGAAACAAACTTCATTATTACATTTTACCCAGATTCCCATGTATTAATATCATCAAATCTATAGACAGGTAATAGTTTTGACATAGCTCTATGCGGATATGAGCTTGACATAGCTTATGCTTTATGAGGATAAATCAAAATTGTACAATATGTGAGAGGGATTTGGAATAAAATTCTAGACATAATACTGGGCTCTATTGACTCTAGAAGTTCAGAATAAATAAAGATCATTTACATTTTCAAATTAAGAAGTTATGGTTTCTGTAGCGCCAGATTATCACGACGTATTTTTCTAGTACAGATTCCTCTTATCTGTTGTTTTAAATGTTTAGTCTAATATTTATCCTAAATATTCTTTTCTAATGCTATTTCTTCTTGTTTCTATTGCCTTTTTTCATTGTCAGTTTCTCATTCACCTTGTCATTATTTTTTTTATAGAATTTCCAGATATAGTTTATTTATTTTTAAAATATCCAGCTTTTTTCTCTTTAGTATTTCATATATTTACATAATTTTATTTTATTATTATCTATCCTTTCTTTTACTTTTGTCCATTTATTATCAATTGTTAAAGAAAATTGCTACACTATGCATTTCACACCATTATATTTTCTTCTGCAGATTTTTTTTTATTCATATACATGTGGGTATGTATTATGCTGTGTTTTTGTTATCATTATTAATAGTTTCTGAGTTCAGTTTTGATTTTTTCACTTATTTTATAGTCATGTAGAAGAGTTTTTAGAAAGTTTTATGTTTCCATTTAGATTGGTTTGTTTTTTGCCTGTGCTTTTTAGTCTACAAAAATGTCAGACTTTTGACAACTAATAGTAGAAAAAGTAAATATTACATTAAAAATACAAGTAGAAAATATATGCTAGGGAATATAAAACAAAACGAAAAACTTAAAATCCTAAAGCTCAACAAAATTGCTATGATTGAGTTTCAAATGTATCTTGTTTCCTGGCAGCCATGGCAAAAAGGGAAACCATATCCATTATACACTGAACCGTACTAGGTAGGAAATAAGCCTCAGGATACATACAGGAAACAAAAATAGAAGTTTTCTTGATATTTAATCTAAAATAAAATCCTTATGTGTATCTTATACAGTAGACTCTAATTCGTGTAAAAAATAGTCTTAGTACTACTCGTATAGCAAATGTGGCCTAAATGACCATGTAATTACTATTTTTATATATATTTGTTTTAAGCAAGTTTGATTTGTGGTGGTTATATTTTTACTCCCTAAATATTTTTAGTTCTTATTCTAGACATGAGTGATGACAGCAGTTCTTTGCTCACTGTGGTTGTCCAGTCATGTGAATACTTTAGTTAATAGGTGTTAAATGTGAATGCTCTGTCTGTGTTACTTAATTGCCTGTGTGGGTCCTCTAGAGCTTTCTTTTCTTTTTGTCATGGTTTAATGACCATGTTCAGTACAATAGCCATTTCTTAGCCTGTGTATCAGAGTTAGAATAACGCAGAAAACTGGAGACTCATAGTGGGCATAAAGCATGAAAAAGAAGTACAATCTGTGGAGTTTAAAGTCTGAGATTGGGAGGTTTTAAAAATTATCTCAGGATAATCTAGCCTGATACAGTGGATTTCAAAACTGATTTCATTCCAAGTAGTTTCATGTTGCACTAAAATATTAAATTATATTTGTATGATGTCTTTTGATCCAAGGATATATATGAGTCATATAAATTATATAAGCATAATAATTTTCTTGCAGTATCACTTCACCTTTGACAGAAGCTACATAGGAACTCTTTCCAACTTGCTCTTTTAAATAGAAGCCAGAAATATAGTTACTATAAAAAAGTGGGGGGAGATTCAAATGTCCTGAAACCCGGAATGAATCTGTCAGACTTGTGGCTACATTATAAAAATTTAAAAGTTTAGTCTTCTCTAAGCAAGTACAACTTTCCACTTGCACACAGAAATTAAGGCAGGAAAAGGTAGAACCTTTCTTCAAAAGCAGCTTGGAGTCTCATCTTCCTCCACCAAAAGCAACATCAATTATCAGTTGACTCTTGTATATCAAAATGTGCCCTGCAGTGTTTACCACCTAATTTGAAAGGGAAGAATCCGGATCTATAATTGTTTTTCACAAAAGTTGGTATGAAGTTTAAGTTATACAGACTCTGTAATGAGACACAGAAGGATATCTTTCAACTATATCCTTTTACAATTGTCTTTTGTTGCTATTGTTGCTTCCTTTATTCTCATGCTGTTTGTTCTCTGGCTTTACAAAATCCAACTTGCAAAGCCTGTGTAGGTGGGTTGGCCTCCCTCAGCAATTCTCTGATTAGGAACCACTTTTCAAATGTTCCTTTATTTTTTGTCTTATCATGTAAATTGTAGTTCTGAGCTCTTTCCTACATTTGAAAACTCCATAGAACTCATTGCAGTAAATTCATAGCTAAAAAAAATAGCAGACCTCACTTCTATGTTTACGTCCCTTTGAATATAGGAGCAATTCTTAATCACATACAGGACTTACATGGCTTAGAATTTTTGAGAGGTGGTGCCTTCAATACACTTCAAATCACACTGTAAAGGTCTCTCCACCTATTGGTTAAAAGTGACTATCTGAAAAAAGCAATATAAAGTAAATTCGTGAATTTCTTCCTACAAGGGCATTTATTTGTTACATTACTCTATAGTAGTAGTAGAAGTAATAGTAGTAATTTGTCACCTTAACACGATGCTGAATTTCTCAAACCCCTAAGTACTTGGATTTTCATGTAAATTACATAAAGAAAAAGTCTTAAAATTGCAGACACCTATTACAACTACAAACTCCATTACAAAATAGCAATTATTTCCAGAAATTCAATCAGTATACAAATGCTTAAAATATCAGCTTAAGCCAGACAGAAACATACAAACAATTTAAAGAATTTAAAGAATGTCAACTTGCTAGAATTTAAATAATTCTTTAAATTATTAACTGTCATATTTAGGGCCAAAATAATATTGTCATTAAATTGTGAACATTAATTAATTATATTATCCAGTTCATGATGCTCATAGTTTAAGTATGAGCATCATGAACTGGAAAATATAATTAATTAATGTTCATTATTTAGTCAAGCGTTTACACAAAAAATATTTCTGAAAAAAAAAAAAGATCTGCTCATCTATATGATGCCCATTTACATTTGTGTTACTCCAATTCCTATATTTGTGTACCTCAGATTGAAGCATAAAAACAAAGAAAATATAATACATAGGAGACAAAAGAATTAGAGATGTGAATTATTAAAAAAAAAAAAAAAAAAAAAAAAAAAAACTGGAGCCAAAGGGAATTACTGAAGTTTGACTAGGTGGGAAAAACAAGAGAAGAAATCACAGTTTAAGTGTGAAGTTGTCCTAGAGAATTGAGAATCAAAAGTGACTGGAGAAATGGCTATGTTGAGGAAGGGCAAATTCAGATAGGAGGAAAATTAGGAACATTTATTGGTAGAAAAAAATCACCCTAGGTAATTCTGCTAGCCATGTTTTCCAACATATTCTTCATAAGCAAATACGATTTTAGACTGGGAGTGTCTAACAGTCATAAGTTAAAACCTCTAATGCAACCCATTCAATTGCATGGAGCCATCAAGACAATTAAAGGTAAAGCCAAGAGCAGAACCCAAGTATCTTAACATCCCACCAATCTGCTTTTACTCCTGCCTCAGATAAACACAAACAGAATAAAATAAAAACATGATATAAATGACAGGATTTATTGGTGATCAAACATCTGTTCAGTGAATTTTTCAATAAGGAACATATTTCAAATTGGCAACCACTTCTGTTCCTGAATTGCACAATACCATTTTATCATGAAAATTGCATACCTAACATATCTAAATTTAGATTAATCAATCAATGAAACTGTTCTTTTATAACCTGCTCAGCTTTCTAGAAAATTTATTATCACCTTATATGTTCTATTGCTGCAGATGCATACTTGGTTAGCATTTTCAGTTTAATGCTATTTTGTTCAAATTTATAAGTGAATTGGTAGTGATAGAGTACATATCTAATTAGATATAATAACCTAATTTTTTAAAATAAAACATGATATTTTTTATATTAAGCATGTAAGTAGGCATTAGTAATATATACTTTTATACTTAAAATAATAAAATCAGTTTTAAATTTTGGTTGAAATGCAGTGACTCCTAAATTGCTGTTTTAAAAAATTATTACATATATAAAAGTTTTCAAATAATTGGAACTAACCTGCTTTAATCACTAATTCTAACTTTTTTTTTAAACACATTTTTAATGCAGTTTTTAAAAAAATCTTTCACACAACACTATACTGAGGGACTATGTGGAGGTGGAGATTGCAGTAAGCCAAGATAGCACCACTGCACTCCAGCCTGGGTGACAAAGGGAGACTTTGTCTCAAAAAAACAAAACGTTTTCTGAAGAATCAAGCTCATAATCATTTACATTGATAAACCTTTAGACATGAAAAAGATGTAGTCTAGTTCATCCTCCTTATTTTGTGAAAGAATAAACTGAGGATCCAAGAGAATCATGTTCATGTAACACTAGACTTGGGACTCCAACCTAGGTCAGTGGCTCCTTCCACTCACCATGTTTGCCTGTTTCCTTTCTGCCTGCTAATTGATATTTACAATTTTGAAGGTGAATGGAGTTTTTGTCCATCTATACATACAACAATTTTAAGTTCTTAAGTACATTTCAATTTTTGTGGTTGTCTTTGGTTCTTAGTATAATTTCCTACATTTTGTTACCTTTAAAATGTAATCTGGAAGTCTCCTTTTCATGGTGATAGTAGGTTAGGAATGACAACAATGTAAACAACATTTTATAATTTAGTTATCATAAATGTAAGAAAACAGCACTTGGATTTTTCCTCCACTATATATATTTACATGTTTTCTTATTTGTTTATTCTGGGACAGATATATTTACAAATTTAAATATTTAGGTTATATTTAATTTTTGCATTTTGATATGATTATCTTAGTGACTTGTGGTGAAGTGACTTTTGTCATGATGGCTTAAGGTAAATGTTTACATTTTCTATAATTTCCAATGCCTTTCCTAAATTCGAATTCAAATTTATTGTAGAAGTTATTAGTAGCTGAAAAATATATATATACCCATATATTCAAATGTAATTATCTAGAAGGTGTGTTGAAGTAAATGAAGAAACAGTGGAGTCTGAACATATATTTATATATGAGTATAAATGTATGCATATGACATATGCATATAGTGTCAAAGGAGCAGAGCCTTGTGGACATACCACACCCACCACATGTTTAAAATGTTAAGGACAATCCTTAAAGGTAAACTGAAAGAAAGGTAACAAAAAGTTCACCACTGTTTCTTGATTATATTTCTAATGATTCCAGACTAGCATCAGTTGTGTTCAATTGTATAAAAAGCTAGGGGCATACTTCCATTCACTGAGTGCTTAATGAGCCCTGGTGTCTGTCTTTATAATCTTAACATAACTTATACCTCTCAAATCTGTGCCATTTCCCAAAGGCTTTGGAACTAATTGAATCCTCTTTAATGTTCAGGAAAAAAGTAGCACATATTTTTACCTTCTGTGAATTAAAGAAGGCTTATACTTCCAGGTGACTCTGTTTCTGCTTTGCTGGAGACTTGCTTTCTAGAGGATCCTGATATAAAGGTAGGAGTAAGATTTCATCTTTGGAAAGCAAAGGTCATTGTGTTGCTTTGTTTCAGGGTTGTTTGAAAGTTGAATACCTTCCTGAGGAATTGTTTCTACAGTGATTGCCAATTTTCTGCTTGAGAGGTTTATGATCAAATTGTCTTTGGTAGTTTTTAGTTGGATTTTTTTTACTGCCAATGTTCGAAGGACATTTGCTAGCACATGTTAAAATTTCTTTTTCTACTCTAGTTAACATTTACAATTTTAAGTACTCATCAAAATGAATTATACGGAGCATATGGCCTAGAAATTAATAGATTTAATTTCAAAGAAAAATAAATGAATACAGGATTTTAACATGAAAGGCAGCAAGGCTGTGGGTAAACCATAAAATAAATAAAATAAAAATAGAAAATAATCTTCAAAATGAAACTTCAGGATATAAAGATTTTGCTAAAGTATAAATAATGTCTCTGGAACCTGATAAACACACAGGGAACAGTGTAAGGTAAGTTGCAATAAGAATTGCAATTAAACCCTTGAATAAACACATTTAGATAAATACCTTATTTCCTCTGGTTTTTACTTTTCAATTATTACCTAAAAGGAAACCAACTTTCTCAAGCCATTCTCATTAACTGTCCCTAGATGTCATCTTAATGAAAATATCCACCAGGGCCTTCAGTGTTTTCAGGGCATAAACATTCAGTGAAATAATGAGTGACATTCTTTAAAAGGCAATGTAATGATACCAATACTACATCCTGCCTGAAATTAACAGGTCTAATATGACGCACATTGTCCAATACTAACTGCAAATTGCAAATGCCCTATGTACCAAAATTCGATATAACAACAACATCAAAACATGTTTATATCTTTTTCAGAAACTGAAATCACTAATTCTCTACATTATATCAGATATCCCAATTTTCCATTAGGTAGAACTGAATATAAAACCGGTTTTATTTCAATATATCAGTTTCATTTTAACTTTTGGCTCAGTCAGTTTTTTGTCAGAAATCCCTAACCCTACTTCATTTGACTGCTTACAAAAGGAATATATCTATAGTATATGAATAAGTAGAAATGTAAATCCATTCCAAAGGGTTATTTCAGTCTAATTAATCTTAAATAAAATTTGCTAAGAATATTAGTGGAACCATTATTTAAATACTATAGTTTGTGGATCATTCCCAAAAGTAAGACACATACTAAGATGGTGGTAATTATGACGAATTTCAAAATATCTTGACATTTTTTTCAAACTCCCAAGTATTTATACAGAATTATACTTTTATTTTCTGTATTTTTACGTACTTAGTATCATATAACATTTTATTGTGTCCCCAGATAGTAGTATTGTTGAGCCTATCCATAAAGGGGCAATGAAAGAAATTTCAAATTTAATGAGTCACAAGCTTAGAAAATCATGAATTCCCTTTTGTTAATCAAAGGCTCAACCTCTGTCTCTCAATTGTAATCCTAACCTTGTATCTAACTTTCAAAAATGTTTTCCACCACATGGTAGGGAAATATATTAAAGTTTGAGTACCTTAGCTTTTCCATTATAGACAAACACATCCTATGGAAACAATTAAAACATTGGTAGAATTTCCTACGGTTTTCTCAAAACAATTGAATAAATTTTACAGAACATAATTTATTAGTTTAAATAGAACTTCCAGATAAAGGGTAAGAGACATATATGCAAGAGCATGAACACTTTCAGAGAAAAGGAAGTCATTTAATGAATGATCACCATGCATTTAAAAATAAAATATTAGTCTGAAAAAGTTAACAAATTTCCATAAATTATCAACATCCATAGAAAGCACTTTTTACAAGCAAAAACCCACATGGAAAAAAAAATAGTGAATTTTTAACAATAAAATCGACAGACATTTATATACAATACTAATAATGAAAACCAAAATGTACCTCCTGAAAGAGAGTTTTTGGTGGAATTATTATTCTGGTTTCAGTCACTCAAAATCAGTAACAAGCTGGGCATAATAGTATACTCCTGTGGTCCTAGCTATTTGGGAGGCTGAGGCAGGAGGATTGCTTGAGCCCAGGAGTTTGACGCTTCAATGAGCTATGATCATGCCCCTGCACCCCAGCCTAGGTGACAGAATGAGACCCTGACTATAAAAAGAAGAAAGAACAAAATTTCTAATAAAGAAATTGCCTGTGTCAAAATTGTGCTTCAGAAATAATAAAGTATTTTTTTACTTATATAAGGTTTTAATATAATACAATATTGTAAAGGGTTAGGAAAAGAGAGGAACTTAATACAGGAAAACAATCTCTATGATATAACTACAGTGAATGTTAGTAGGATATATACAGAGTTCCCCAAAAATGAACTTTGAAGACAGAAAAAGTTTAAACTTCAGGGAAGAGATGATGCTTGAAATCTGGGAGAGATAAATAGTTGTCCATGTGAAAGGAGGAAGCACATGCAACAACCAGAGGAGAGACAGATCTAATATACTTGAGGGACTTGGAATAGTTTCAATTAGGTTGGTGCAAAAGTAACTGTGGTTTTTACCATAACTTTCAATGGAAAAGACCACCGTTACTTTTGCATCAACCTAGTATGTCTGGCACTGTGGCCAAAAGGAAATTAGTGGTGAGTGGAGACTACTGGGTAATCAGATGCTAATTAGGGAGGAATCTGAGAGTTTCCTTAAGTCAGTTGTCCTTTTTATTACAGATAATGAAAAACAGCTAAAGGATTTTAAATCGGGAATGATTTAATCAGATATTACAGATATATTTACTTCGACAGCAATGTAATTAACGGGTTGAAGGAAGGAAGTATTTGGTGTACAGACTGGTTAGGAGGATTTTTTGATAATTTCATTGAAAACTGAAGATGGCAACTTCTAAAGTTGTGGAAAAAGTAAAGAAAGAGTTACACAAATAAAAAAAGTATAAACAGAGCCAACAGAATTTGATAACAATACCTGAGTAAAAAGGATAACTGATTGATGTTTTCCTATTTAATGGTGTTGACAGCAGGCTGGAATGCTGGACCATTCACTGATATAGGAAATACAGAATCAAAGCAGACTTAGAGTGAAGAAGGAGATGATTGGTAGATAATGGGCTTATTTTTGTCTACAACAAACTTGAAGTTTGTATGGGGATATCCAGTGGGGAACTGGTTATATGGTTTTGGAAAAAGCTGACAATTACTATACTGAAGTTTCTCACATTGTAGATGGCTGTCCAAATTTTGGAATACTTTAGGTGAGATTAAATAAAAGAAGGATTGAAAATGGAACTCTATAAAATATCAAGATAATTAGCATGTGCAAAGGAAGAGGAGAAAGATATAAAATTACTAAAAATTGAGAGAAGAAAAATCAGTATTGTTATGTGAATTAAACAATTGACAATTGCCAGACAGGTGTGGTCAAGCAGTTTAAAATTATTATGATATAGTCAGATAAATTAGACCCTTGAAAATTTCCATGGAATTTAGAAATTTACCATGGCAAGAATAGTTTTAAAGGATTTATGGACAAGAAAAACAGAATGCAGTGGGTTGTAGGTTAAATGAACTATTTAGCCAGAATCTATTTAGTGGCTAATTAGAGAATTCCTTCTGTACATAATGGCCTATAAAAGACATCTGAGATAAAATTATGAAGAAAGCAGACATGGTCTCTAACTCCTATATTGTCCAGTAGGGGAGATAAGCCTCAATTACAATGTTTTCTGACTTTTCCTGTGATTGAGATACGGTAAGGAGGTTTACTTTTTTAATGAATTCTTTAAGAGAAGGTAAAGATTGAGGGAGAAAGTGAATATTGAGCATAATTAAAACTTTTCTCACTTTTTATTTTTATTTTTATTTTTGGCTGTGGTACGAACACTTAACACATATATCTTCTTAGCAAATGTTAAGTTATATGCCATAGTACTGTTAACTATAGGCATAATGTTGTACAGCAGATCTCTCTTATTCATCCTGCATAACCAAAAATTTATGTTCGTTGATTAGCAAATCCCTGTTTTCCCCTCTCCATCCCCTGAAAATCACCATTCCACTCTCTGATTCTATTTTTGTTTTTAATTTTAGATACCTCACATAAATTGAATCATGTGGTATTTGTCACCTGTGATTGGTTAATCAGTAAACATAATGTCTTCAAAGCTCACTCACGTAACAATACTCCGTTTTTTTTAAGGCAGAGTTACATAACATTGTATAAATCACATTTTCTTTATCTGTTCATCCATTGATACACATTTTGGTTGTTTCTAAATCTTGGCATTAATAGTGATGCAAAAAACACAGGAGTCTAAATATGAGATTCTTATTTTAATTCTTATGCATAAATACACAAAAGTAGGGTTGCTGGATCATATGGTTGTTCTATTTTTAATTTTTTGAGGAGGCTCACTACTGTCTTCCATAGTGGTTGCATCATTTTGCATTCTCATACAACAGTGTAGAAGAGTTACAATTACTTCTCATCCTCACTTGTCTTTTCATTTTTTAATAATACCCATGCAAACAATCAACAATGGGATGATATCTCATTGTGGTTTTAATTTGCATTTCTTTTTTGATTCATGACATTGAGCTGCTTTTCAAGTATATGTTGATCATTTGTATGCCTGCTTTGGAGAAATGTCTGTTCAAGATTTTAGTCTATTTTTAATTGGGATATTAGGTTGTTTTGTCATCAAGTTGTATAAGTTTCTTATAAATTTTGGACATTAACTCAGACATATGGTTTGCAAATATTTTCTCTCATTTCATGGGTAGCCTTTTGATTCTGTTGATTGTTTCCTTTGTTGTGTATAAGTTTTTAGTTCAGCATAGTCCTGCTTCTCTATTTTGTTGCCTTTGGTTTTGGCGTCGTATCTATGAAATCATTGCCAAGACAAATGTCATGAAACTTTGCCCCTATGTTTTCTTCTAGGAGTTTTACAATTTCAGGTATTATATTTAAATTTGTTAATCTGTTTAAATTTTTGTGTATGGTATAATATAAGGGTCCTATTTGATTATTTTAGATATGGATATCCAGTTTTCCCAGCATCATGTATTGAAGAGACTATCGTTTTCCCATTCTGTATTCTTGACAGCCTTGTCAAAGATCAGTTGACTGTATTTGCATAAATTTGTTTCTAGGCTCTCTATTCTGTTCCATTGGTCTATATGTGTGTCATTATGCCAGTATCATACTGTTTTAATTGCTATAATTTATAATCTGTAACATGTTTTTAAATCAAGAAGTGTGAGATCTCTAACTCTTTTAGGTCCTTTTTCACTGTTTAATGATGCTAACTGTGTAGCCTTCATATATTGCCTTTATCATCTTGAAGCAATTTGCTTTTATTTATAGTTTATTGGAAGTTTTTCTTAACATAAAAAGATGCTTAACTTAAACCACTTTTCCTCATCTATTGAGAAAAGTTGTGCTTTTTATTCTTTATTATGTTAATGTGGTATATTACATTAATTGATTTTCATATGTTCAACCATTCTTGCATTTTAAGGATAAATCTCACCAGATCATGGTGAATGATCTTTTTAATGTGCTGCTAATTTGGTTTGGTGGTATTTTGTTAAGGACATTTGCAATTATATTCACCAGGAACATTGACCTTTAATTTTATTTTATTGTAGTATCTTTGTCTGGATTTGGTATCAGGATAATGCCCATCTCATGAATAAATTTTGAATTTTTTTTCTCCTCTTATTTTTTTGAAAGAGTTTAGAAAGCATTGTTGTTTTTCTTTAAAACTTTGGTAGCCTTCACCAGAGAAGCCAAATGTTCCTGTGTTTTTCTTTGTTGAAAGATATTTAATTACTCATTCAATCTTCTTACTCATCATAGATCTATTTAGACTTTTTAAAATTTCTTTATAATTTTGTTACTGGTTAATATGCTTCTAGAATTTATTATTCTTTCTGCTTTATCCAATTTGTTGGCATACCATTGCTCATTAGCAGACTCATGATTCTTTTTACTTCTGTAATATTATTTGTAATGTCTCTTCTTTCAGTTCTGATTTTAAATATTTGAATATTCTCTCTTTTTGTTTTCTTAGTCTAGCTATGGTTTGTCAATTTTCTTTACCTTTTCAAAAAACTACCCCTCTCTTAATTTTATTGATGTTTTTCCATTGTTTCTCTATTTCTATTTTTTTAATTCCTCTTCTAATCTTCCCTGTTTCCTTCCTTTTTTCTAGTTTCTGAAGGTATAAATCAGGTTGATTATTTGAAATCTTCCTTTATTTAATTGTAGGAGTACTATTAACTTCCCCCTTAGTATGGCTTTTTCTGCATTTGATAAGTATTGGTAGGTTGTTTCATTTTTTTGAGCCTTAAGATAATATCTAATTTCTCTTTAAGTTCTTTTTTTTTTTTTTTTGATCACTGGTTGTTCAAAATGTGTTATTTCATTGCCATCTATTTCTAAATTTTTAAATTTTTCTGCTGCTATTTATATCAAGTTTCATTCAATGTTGGGAAGAAACATACTTTGTATGATTCAATATTCTTAATTTTGTCAAGACATCTTTTTTTACCTGTTATGTTATCTATGTTGGAAAACATTGCTTGCCCTTGAAAATGTACATTTTGCTTCCGTTTGGCAAAATGTTCTGTATAGGTCTAGTAAGTCAATTTGGTTTATAATATTGTTCATGTTTGCTGTTTCTTTGTTGATTCATTGTTTGTTTCTATCCATTATTGAAAGCAGTGTATTAATGTTCCTTAGTATTATTGAGTTACTATTTCTCCCTTTACTTATGTCAATGTTTGCTTTATGTGCTGTGAAACTAGGCACTTATATATTAGCAATTTGCTATATTTTCTAGATGAATTGATCCTTTTACTATTACATAATGACTTTCTTTTTCTCTTGTGATATACATATTTTTTAATTTTACAGAAAGTGTAGGTTTGTTATATAGGTATACATGTGTCATGGTGGTTTGCTGCACCTATCAACCCATCATCTAGGCTTCAGGCCCCACATGCATTTGGTATTTGTCCTAAAGCCCTCCCTTCCCTTCCTCCCTACCCCCCAGCAGGCCGTGGTGTGTGTTGTTCCCCTCTCTGTGTCCATGTGTACTTATTGTTCAATTCCCACTGTGAGTAAGAACATGTGGTGTTTGGTTTTCTCCTCCTGTGTTAGTTTGCTGAAGATGATGGCTTCCAGCTTCACCCATGTCCCTGCAAAGGACAGAGTTCATTCTTCTTTATGACTGCATAGTATTCCATGATGTATATGTGCCAAATTTTCTTTATCTAGTCTATCATCAGTGGAAATTTGGGTTGGTTCCATGTCTCTACTATTGTAAGTAGTGCTGCAATAAACATATGTGTGCATGTGTCTTTATAGTAGAATGATTTATATTTATTTTGGTACATACCCAGTATTGGGATTGTTGGGTCAAATGGTATTTCTGGTACTAGATTCTTGAGGAATCATCACACTGTCTTACACAATGGTTGAACTAATTTACACTACCTGTCTTCAAACTATACTGCAAGGCTTCAGCAACCAAAAACGCATTGTATTGGTACCAAAACAGACATATGGACCAATGGAACAGAACAGAGACCTCAAAAATAACACTGCATATATACAACCATCTGATTTCCAACAAACCTGACACAAACAAGCAATGGGGAAAGAATCTTCTATTTAATAAATGGTGCTGGGGAAACTGGCTAGCCATATGCAGAAAACTGAAACTAGATCTCTTCCTTATACCTTATAGAAAAATTAACTCAAGATGGATTAAAGACTTAAATGTAAAACCCAAAACCATAAAACCCTATAAGAAAACTTAGGCAATGCTACTCAGGACATAGATGCAGACAAAGTCTCCATGACGAAAACACCAAAACCAATTGCAACAAAAGCCAAAATTGACAAATAGGATCTAACAAAATTAAATTCTTGTGAAAGTTTTTCACTTAAAGCCTATTTTGTCTAATATAATATAGTCCTCCCTGCTCTCTTTTGGTTATAGTTTACCAGAGATATCTTAAGCACTTCCTTCACAATGTGTACCCTTCAATCTAAAGTGAGTTTCTCATTAAGTAGCAAATATTTAGATATTTTAAAAAATTTCATTTAGCCTCTCTGTGCCCTTTAAATGGGGACTTTCATCCATTTACATTTAAAGAAATGATTCATAGGAAATAGTTTGTTAATACTATGACTGTTTTGTTAATTGATTTCTGTCCTGTATTTCTCTTATCCCTCTTCTTCTGTCTTACTATGTGAGAAACTAGAGAGATCTAGTTTCATTGATTATTTTGTATTGACATAACTGTATTTCTTTCTTTCTTGTTTTGTGTAACCTATGTAGGTATTTGTGTGTGTGTGTGTGTGTGTGTGTGTGTGTGTGTGTGTGATTACTATACAACTTGCATAAATTATCATCTGGGCCAGGCACAATGGCTTGCACCTGTAATCCCAGCACTTTGGGAGGCTGAGGCAGGTGGATCACCTGAGGTCAGGAGTTCAAGACTAGCCTGGCCAACATGGTGAAACTCATCTCTACAAAAACTACAAAACAATTAGCTGGGCATGGTGTTGAGTACCTATAATCTCAGCTACTCAGAGACTGAGGCAGGAGAATCACTTGAATCCAGAAGGCAGAGGTAGCAGTGAGCTAAGATCCCATCACTGTATTCCAGTCTGGACGATAAGAGTGAAACTCTGTCTCAAAAATAAATAAATAAATAAATAAATAAATAGATGCCCTTCTACAAGTCTATTTTAAACTGAAAACAGCTAAGTTCAATCCCATGCAAAAATTACTTCTCCCCACTCCACACTTATTGCTGTTGATGTAACAATGTACATCGATCTGTACTTACCCATTAACATATTTTCACTTATATTTAATACTTTTGTCTTTTCATTTTTATGATAAAATTTAAAGTGACTTACCCTTCACAATCACAGTAATATAATATTTTTATTATTTATATATTGCCTTTACCATTGAGCTTTACACTTTCTTAGACTATTTTGTTGCTATTTAGGGTTATTTTATTTCACATTGAAGAACACTCTTTTGGATTTCTGGTAAAGCAGATCTAGTCATGATGAGCTTCCTCAGCTTTTGTTTGTCTAGAAAATTCCTGTCTCTCATTATTGAAGGATAGTTTTGCCAGGTTTAAGGTTTCTGTTGTTGTTGTTTTAGGTATAGTATTCTTGATTGGCAATTTTTGTCTTTCAGAACTTTAAATATATCATTCCACTTAAACTATCCTCTAATAGTTTTCTGAGAGTTACACTGTGTTTCCCAAGTTGCTTTTTCCTCTGCTGCCTTCAAAATACTCCCTGACTTTGCCTTTAACAATTTGATTGTAATTTCCCTCAGTATGGATTTCTTTAGGTTCATCTTATTTTTGAAAATTTGAGTTTCTGGAATCTGGATATTCATTTTCTTCACAAATTTAGGAAGTTTTAAGCCACTATTTCTTTGAATAAATTTTCTGTTTCTTGTTTTATTCTCCCTATGGGACTCCCACAATGAATGTATTGACCTGCTGAATGGTGCCCCACAAGTCTCTAATGCTTTCTTTACTCCTTTGAATCTTTTTGTCCCTCTAACTAAATAATTTTTAGTGACCTGTCTTTGAGTTTGCCCATTCTTCTTCTGCTTGATCTAGTCTGCTATTGAACTCCTGTAGTGAAAAATTTAGTTTAGTTATTGTGTTCTTTAGCTCCATATTTTCTGTTTGGTACTTTTTAATATGTTCTATCTCTTTATCAATATTCTTAATTTGTTAATGAATTGTTATCCTGATCTCAGTGAGAATCTTTACAAGGGTTATTTGAATTCAGATAAATTATATGTCTGTTTTATTAGAATCTGTTTCTGGAGATTTATCTTTTTTCTTTTTTTGGAACATGCTTCTCATTTAAAATTTTTTTTTCTTTCTTCTCTCTGTTGGTGTCTATTTGACAAAGCAGATATCACTCTCTCTCTCTTCACTAAATGGCCTCATGCCATAGAAAGCTTTTACCAATCAGTTTGGAAAGATTTTTGGGACCTCTTAAACCTTTGTTATAGTCCCACCTACTTATTTTATTGTTAGTGTCCTCCAGACATCTAATGTATGCCAGGTTCAACAGTGAGCTCAAGTAAATGAGACTGAAGCCAATTCTTTGAGAAGCCTGCAGAAAAGTTGGATCTTTAGATGCTTTGTCCATATATTTCTACTTTGAGAGAGAAGCTGGGATCTTTTCTTGTTTGTTTGTTTGTTCTTTGTTTTTGTTTTGCTTGTTTTCTCTATCTGTGCTGCGCTTAGGAGGACAAGCTGTGATGACTAGTTGCATACTAGCTCAAATCGTTGTTTTCGTTCTCACTGCCCTCCAGGTGGCTAGACTAGGCAGCATGGTTCCATGTGCACTCTGAGGAAAGGAGGAAATAATTCAGTCATTTGAACAACTCAGAATACGGAGATTGAAACATTCAGTTCAACTCTTTACCACCACAGAGAGAAGGTGGGGGCCGAAGTTGTTAATCTGCTTGCCCTAACGGAGCAGGATTAGATGTTGATTTCTATCTTGCCTCTCCAGAAGGCAAAACTTTAGTTTTTGAACAAAGAAAATCAGATGGCGTTCACACTGTAGAGACTGAAGTTGGTGATTACATGTTCTGCTTTGACAATACATTCAGCACCATTTCTGAAAAGGTGATTTTCTTTGAATTAATTCTGGATAATATGGGAGAACAAGTACAAGAACAAGAAGATTGGAAGAAATATATTACTGGCACAGATATGTTGGATATGAAACTGGAAGACATCCTGGAATCCATCAACAGCATCAAGTCCAGACTCAGCAAAAGTGGTCACATACAAACTCTGCTTAGAGAATTTGAAGCTCGTGATCGAAACATACAAGAAAGCAACTTTGATAGAGTCAATTTCTGGTCTATTGTTAATTTAGTGGTCATGGTGGTGGTGTCAGCCATTCAAGTTTATATGCTGAAGAGTCTATTTGAAGATAAGAGGAAAAGCAGAACTTAAAAGTCCAAACTAGAATACTTAACATTGAAAAATGAGGCAGAAAAATGCAAAACTGTTACGGTCAAGATAATTAATGGTCTTCTCCAAAATATTTTGAGATATCCTAAGTGTGAAACAGGTATAATTTAAATGTGAAAGTTAAGACTTCACTTTCTGTGCAAGTAATCCTGTTGATCCAGTTTACTTAAGTGTATAATAGGAACATTTTGCAGAATATAAAGCCATATTAATAACTGCATTTTCCTAACGTTGAAAAATTTTGCAAATGTCTTAGGTGATTTAAATAAATGAGTATTGGGCCTAAAAAAAAAAAATTAAAATACTGAGCCAAGGAGAAGGGCTGTAGTGACTGCCAGCTCAAATTGATATCTCTGTTCTCATTAGCCCCTAGGTGGCTAAATTATGTCAGGTCCCATTAACATTCCAAGTCAGAAGCCAGTCCTTTGGGCAGCTTCCAGAAAATGTGGGGCATTGGATGCACAAACCAATGCTTTTCATACCCAGACAGAAGAACTGAGATTTTTTTATCCACTTGTTCTGTGCTTGCTGGGGAAAAGGACCGTGGCAACTGCTATCTGAAACTGCTGTATCTGTTGTCTCCCAGGTGGCTAAAGTATTTTGGATCCCACCAGTGCTCCATGAATGTCAAAACAGAAGTCAGTGCTCTGGAAAGCCCCTAGAAAAGTTGCCATGACAAGTGTTTTGTTCCAACTCTTTCCCTCCCCAAGGAGAAGCTAAGAGCTGGAACATTTTTCCTGATTTAGTGTTATGCTGTGGGTGGAGATTCTGGAGAGATGGTGTCTCAAATTTTCTTACTGGTGTTACTTGTCTAGTTTTGTGTTTGCCCGAGGTACAGAAGCCTCTCAACTAATTTCTGCTTTTCCTCACAAAAGGAAATTGTCCATGACTTATTATTGAATCACTATGTGGGCAGAAGGGAGGTTCATATTTTCTTATTCTGCCATCTTACTGGTGTGACGCCAACTTTTCTCATTTATACCTAAAATTATCTTAGATGAGAGGGTTTTAAGATATATAGATATAATATTTATAATATAGAATTATGCTGTAAACATGGGGAAATAGAAGCAGCACTTGAAAGTTCAGACCCTTTCAGTTGATATTAAAAGACAAAATGAGAAAAGCTCAGATCCTAAATTTGAAGGCATGTGGAGAAAGGATTATAAAGTAGGAAAAAGGTAAGGAGAAGAAGAATTTTTCACTTGTACTAAGTATTTTAGTAAGTGCAAACAATACACAAATATATCTCTATATTACATTAAAATTATCATCAGGCAAATTCCTTAGAGGAAAGGGCTAGATTTGATTTATTTTTTTTTATTTATTTTTTGAGATGGGGTTTCATTCTGTTCCCCCAGTTGGAATGGAATGATCATGGTACACTTCAACCTCAACTTATTGGGTTCAAGCAATCATCCTGTCTCAGCCTCCTGAGACAGGGGACAAGTGTGCACCACCATACTCAGCTAATTATTTATTTTTTGTGGAGACAAGGTCTCGGTATGTTTCCCAGGCAGGTCTTGAACTCCTGGGCTCAAGCAGTCTATTCTTAGTGGCCTCCCAAAGTGTTGGTATTACAGGCATAAGTCACCTACACTAGGCTGGGGTTGATTTAAACTTTGTATTAAGGTTGCACTGAATTGAAAAGTGACTGCACTGAGTTTCTAATTATTTTAGATGGCAAATATTATTGTCAGTGATAACAGATATCAGAACAAAATCCAAATGACTAGCCATCTTTAGAAATAATGCAAGCTAAGAAGTTTTTTTTAAAGTAATATTTTAGTAGTATTAGGGTACTTTGAAAGTACTATTAAAGACAGGTAAAGGATAGCTTGTTCAAAACAAAATCTCAGAATACAATGTGACTTTAGAGATCATCTGGCACAGAAAAGCTCAAAATTAATGAATACTGGTTGAGTCAGCCTCTAGGCCAGCTGTACCATAGTCAGGAAGATGGGACTTGCTTTGGTGCACTTTAATCTCCATGATGACCAGTTATCTTGGCTGTATTCCCAAGGACTTAGGACTGTTTCAGTGAGATTAAAAAATAATTTTGTATGAATTCTTTATTTTTTCTTATACTATGCAATATATGAGTCCTACTTTACAGGGATTTGTGGTGTCAACTTCATTTTTACACAGAATTAAAATAAAAATTAAGGAATTCTGATTCCCAGTTTAGAAATGGAAGTAGTTACTGAAAACTTAAAGAATCTAATAGGGGAAGATACCTTCTAAAATGAGTGCAGAAATTATTTCACAGCCTAAGGAGATAGCTCCCCATTCCCTCACACTGACATGATAATCTTAAAAAAAATATGCATACATTAGTAAGCAACTCTGTACAATGTTTGCAGTATGTGAGATTCTGGAAATACAAATATAAATTAGATATTATAAAGAAAGAAAATGATTCCTTAAATATATTACTGTTTTTGTTAGAAAACCAATGAGTTACATAACTTACCTCTTTTTTCTATTTTCTGAAAGTTTGCATAGGAAAGAAATTATCTTTTCTGTTTAGACTTGAGGGAATTCACCTATAAAACTGCTGGAGAAATTTTTTACTATTAATAAAATGTTTTAAAGTTTTCAATCTGTCAATATAAAAAAAACTTCTTTTGTCATTTTTATCATTTATATATTTTATATTTTGTACCTTATCCACATTTTTGTATTTATTAGAAAAAAATGTTTGTGGTATCCTTTATATACATCTAAATTAAATTGTGTTTATAATATTTTCTTCTCATATTCCTTTCAGTATTTATTTGGGATTGCTTTGCTTTTCTCAATTTTTTTTTTCACATATGTCTATTGTATTAGTTATTCAAATAATCAGCAATTTACATTTGATAATTTCCTCTTTTATTTTTTATTTCACTAATTTCTGATTTTAACTTTTTTTACATTTTTTATGCTTTTGAATTTTTTAGCTTTTTGACTTGAAACCTTATCCTATTTGTTTATAGTATTTCTTCTTTTTTTATTGTACTTTAGATTCTGGGGTACATGTACAGATCTTGCAAGATTGTTGCATAGGTACATTCATGGCAAGGTAGTTTGTTGCCACCATCCTCCCATCACCTATACCTGATATTTCTCCCCACGTTATCCCTCCCCAACGTTATACCTCCCCCACCCTTCCACTATACCTCCCATAAGCCCCCACAATGAACCACAGTGTGTGATGTTCCCCTCTTTGCATCCAAGTGTTCTCATTGTTCAACACCCGCCTGTGAGTGAGAACATGTGGTGTTTGATTTTCCGTTCTTGTGTCAGTTTGCTGAGAATGATTGTTTCTAGTTCCATGCGTGTCCCTACAAAGGAATAAACTCATTGCTTTTTATGGCTGCATAATATTACATGGTGTATATGCCACATTTTCTTTGTCCAGTCTATCATTCATGGGCATTTGTATTGGTTCCAGGTCTTTGCTATTGTAAACAGTGCCACGATTAACATCCATGTGCATGTGTCTTTATAACAGAACAATTTATAGTCCTTTGGGTATATACCCAGTAATGGAATTGCTGGGTCAAATGGAATTTCTATCTCTAGGTCCTTGAGGAATCACCACACTGTCTTCCACAATGATTGAATTAATTTACGCTCCCACCAACAGTGTAAAAGTGTTCCTATTTCTCCACATCCTCTCCAGGATCTGTTGTCTCCAGATTTTTTAATGATTGCCATTCTAACTGGCGTGAGATTGCATCTCAATGTGGTTTTGATTTGCATTTCTCTAATGACCAGTGATGATGAGCATTTTTTCATATGTTTGTTGGCTTTATATATGTCTTCTTTTGAAAAGTATCCATTGATACCCTTCTCCCACTTTTGGATGGGTTTGTTTGTTTTTTTCTTATAAATCGATTTCAGTTCTTTGTAGATTCTGGATATTGCCCTTTGTCAGATGGGTAGATTGCAAAAATTTTCCCATTCTGTTGGTTGCTGGTTCACTCTAATGATTATTTCTTTTGCTGTACAGAAGCTCTGAAGTTTAATTAGATCCAAGTTATCGATTTTGGCTTTTGTTGCCATTGCTTTTGGTGTTTTAGTCATGAAGTCCTTGCCTATGACTATGTCCGGAATTATTTTTGCTTAGGTTTTCTTCTAGGGTTTTTGTGGTGTTAGGTCTTATGTTTAAGTCCTTAATCCATCTGGAGTTAATTTTAGTGTAAGGTGTCAGGAAGGGGTCCAGTTTCTGCTTTCTGCACATTGATAGCCAGTTTTCCTAACACCATTTATTAAACAGGGGATCCTTTCCCCATTGCTTGTTTTTGTCAAGTTTGTCAAAGATAAGATGGTTGTAGATGTATGGTGTTGCTCCAGAGGCCTCTGTTCTGTTCCATTGGTCTAGTTTCTGTTTTGATACTGGTACCATGCTGTTTTGATTACTGTTAGCTTGTGGTGTAGCTTGAAGTCTGGCAGTGTGATGCTGCCAGCTTTGTTCTTTTTGCTTATGATTGTTTTTGCTATTAGGCTCTTTATTGGTTCCATATGATTTTTATAGTATTTTAAAACAAAAACACCACACAACTTTTATTCGTACTTCCTTTGTTTAAAACTCTTTTATATTTTATATTATGATTATCTCTTTATTTATAAATTGTTAAACGTTGCTTTGCTTTTAAATAAATTTGTTTTATATATTAAAAAAAATCACTGCATAGATGAGAGAATAAAATGTAAACAAGACCAAAAATTTAAAAATAGAGAGAAAATCTTGTAAATTAAAAAAAATCTATTATAATCAGAGACCATAATTTTGTCAATTCTTAAAAATATAAAGTCTTAATTGTATTGAACATGATAATTTTACAATCAAAAGGATTTGTGTACTCAAAATTTGTCAAAGGCTTCAAATATTTTATTCTGCAATGTTTATTTTTTTAACTTATCACTACAAAGAGAGAAAAAAAAAGAAAGCATGTACTGGGAAAATCCTGAGCTTCACATTGTAATCTGACAAGTCCCCACCAGGTTACTTAGGGATATGCAGCAGCTGATTGAACACGGAACACTGGGAAATGAGCCAACGCCTTTGTTCCAGCTGAGGAGCAGGTGTCCCTGAGAACCCAAACATCCCAGAGTCTATCTGGGAACATACTAAAGAAAACATTTTCATCACTCAAACAAAGTAGTCAGAGACTAAAATTAGCTCAAAAGTAGCTTATAGATGGGTGACAGTACGTATCTCTAGGGCTGTCCTGTCACCATCCAGGAAGGCCCTGTGTGTAAATCTTTGTAAACTTACCCATTTGTCAAGCAGCACTTATATGAGTCATTTTCTAGTCTCTTGGCATAGTCCTACTTTGGGGTGAATGTTACAGTCTCAAATTTTTCTTGTAAGAAGTAACTTGGCACCCCAAAACCTATAATGCAATAAAAATTAAAAAAAAAAAAGAAGTAACTTGGCAGAAAAAATATATAACTACCATGAAAATGTCTGACTATTAACATATAAAATGTCAACATAATTGTTTGTATTAAAGAATATCTATTGGTAATGAAGAAATTTTTAAATCTGTAAATTTGACACCCTGAATGAAAAATCAAGAGAAAATAAAAAAGAACTGAGGCTCTCCCTCTCTCTAAAATAAGATGAAAATATTAGTACTATTAACAGGCCACCAAATATTGAACCAGAACCTGGAGAGAATATTAGAGATCATTTACACTATCTTGTTTATTAATTAGGCCTCTGATGGAAAGAAAGCTGGTAGGGCTGCATATTGACAATCAGCTGCTTCCTACTAAACAGTTTTCCCAAGGTGTCTATTGTGTGCATATGCATTAGTGTGTACCCATACACACACAAAACACACACATAAGGCAGCCCTTGCAAATGAACTCTTTATTATAAGTCCAAGCTTTGTCTCCATTTTCTCAGGAATAGACATCCTGGATCATCAATTCCAATGTATAAACCACATTTTGGGTGAATTATATATTTTTTTATTAAAATTTTCTGCATAGCTTAAGATCTCAAAATAAACAACTCTACCTGCCAAACTTGCATTTGACACCTTAAGAACAAACAAAAAATTTCAGAGAGGACCCTCATGCAAAACCAACCTGAGCCACCTACTCATCTTTAACCCAGTTCATATCTTGTACTCCAAGATGAGTCATTCTCAATTATTTTGTGTGCAGTGGAATTATTTAGAAACTCATTAAAGCACGGAATGCTGAGCCATATCTCCTCCTTTCAATCTCTGATTCTGCTGGTATGGGATAGAGCCTGGTAATTAGTGAGTTTTTTTTTAATTAGCATATATATATATATGTATATGCACACACACACACACATATATAGCATGTATATAAATTATATACATATATAAATTATAATTTTATAAATTAAAATTATGAAAATTATAATTTTCATAGGTTTTTGGGGAACAGGGTCTTTGGTTACATCAGTAAGTTCTTTAATGATGATTTGTGAGATTTTGGTGCATGCATCACTGAGAGATCTACACTGTACCCAGTTTGTAGTCTTTTATCCCTCACCTCCCTTCCACCCTTTCCCCCAAGTCCGTGAAGTCCATTGTATTATTCTTACGCCTGTTCACAATCTATACATCTGACTAAAGACTAATATCTAGCATCTACAAGGAAATCAAACAAATTTGCAAGAAAAAAAAATCCCATCAAAAATGGGCTAAGGGTATGAATAGAAAAATCTCAAAAAGGATATACAGATGTCCAACAAGCATATGAAAAAATGCTCAACATCACTAATAATCAGGGAAATGCAAATCAAAACCACAATACAATACCAACCTTACTCCTGCAAGAATGCCAGATATAGGTGATGGGGATGGAGGCAGCAAACCATATTGCCATCTGTGTACCTATGCAACAATCCTGAATGTTCTTCACATGTACCCCAGAACATAAAGTGCAATAACAAACACACACACACACACACACACACACACATGAAACAAAAAACTAATAGATGTTGATGGGGATGCGATAAAAAGGGAACACTTCTACACTGCTAATGAGAATGTAAATTAATACCACCACAATGAAAAATGGTGTGGAGATTCCTCAAATAACTAAAAGTAGAACTACTATTTGATCCAGCAATCCCACTGCTTGGTATCTACCCAGAGGAAAAGAAGCCATAGTGAGGTTTGATGTGGAGTGGAGAGCAGGAGGCAGGTGACAAGCCCTCTCAAGACTTGGCCTAAAGCTTATTCATGAATCCGAGAAATTGAAAGGAAGAGATAAAACAGAAGGCAAGCAAAGCAATGAGAATGCAGCAAAACATGACTTTTCTAAGAAAGCACACTACCTTTGACCTTTGAACAATGCAGGGTTTTGTGGACAACCTCCACACAGTCAAAAATTGGTTTATAACATTTGACTCCCCCAAAGCTTAACTGGTAATAGTCTGTTGTTGACCAGAAGCCTTACTGATAACACAAACCATCAATTAACACATACTTTGTATCTTATATGTATTATATTATTATATGCTCTACTCTTACAATACATTAAGCTACAAAAATCTTGTTAAGAAAATCATATGAAAGACAAACTATGTTTACTATTCATTAAATTGAAATAGATCATCATGTAAGTCTTTATTCTCACCTTCTTCATACGTAATAGGCTGAAGAGGTAGAAAAAGAGGAGAGGATGGTCTTGCTATCTCAGAGGTGGCAGAGGAGGAAGAAAATCTGCACATAAATTGGCCTACATAGTACAAATTCATGTTGTTAAAAGGTCAACTGCATATGGAAATCATATATTTGTCCCCTTGCGTTTACACTGATAATGACTTCCCATTCAAGATTTGATTTGTATTCTAAGGCTGATGATATGACACACATAAACCAAGAGGGTATGAGGAGATTTATTAGTTACATAATAAGACTTTCTAGGAAGAGCAGGGCTGACTTCCAAGATGATCAAAAAGTGGTTTGAGAAAAAAGACAAAAGAAGGGTGGGTGACTAGCTTGGGATTTTGTGATGTTGAGGAAGTGGGCTGGGATGAAGTTTCCCACAAGTGCAAACTTGGTTTGTATAGTTTGAACTTTCCACTGATGCCAAAAGAGGAAAACTCCCAGAATTTCTTTGCTTTCCAGCATATGGTCTGAAAGAAGAAGGAAGAGAGGTTGAGCTTGAAAATTGTTGACAGTTAAGCATCAAAAATGGAGTCAGATTCTTCACTAAAATTTACTCAAGAAAATTTATTGACTGAAATGCTCCATCTTTCATTTAATAGAATTTTAATTTGTTTAAGTAAGCCATTATGCCACTTTAGTATTTTAGAGACTTTTATGACTTTGATTTATATTCTGAATATTTATGAGGTAAAAGAATTTCAGCATTATTTAACCTGGAGGCAATGATCTTGGATACAAAAGTATGGTTGCTGCCATTGGCCAGACCAGCTATTGTGTAAGGGTGTGTAGAAATACGCAGATGACTTTTTCCTAGGGTATCCAGTGCTAAAATGACCACCTGGAGCTTGGCCAAATGTACTGACTCTTGAGTGTGTGCTTTACCAGAGATGTTCTAATTATGGAATGAAAAGCAGAAGCCATCCAGTCAGCTCCATGACATGTCTGGGACCTTGCCACCCAAGGAGCTCTCAAGGTATCTAGAATTCTGGAGAAGGTTACCCACTTCAGCATCATTGCTACTGAAAAGCAGACCTGATCCAGACCCCAAGAGAAAGTTCTTAAACCTCATGCAGGAAAGAATTTGAGGGGAGTACATAGGATAAAGTTAAAACAAATTTATTAAGAAAGTAAAGTAATAAAAGAATGTCTACTCCATAGACAGAGCAAAGGCATAGGCTGCTCAACTGAGTATTCTAGTTATTTCTTGATTATATGCTAAACAAAAATCATGAGCTTTCAGGGAAAGGGGAAGGGATTTCATGGAAATGAGGGTTCCTTCCCCTTTTAGACTATATTGGGTAACTTCCTGACATTGCCATGGCATTTGTAAACTGCTATGGTGTTGGTGGGAGTGTCTTTTAACATGCTAATGCATTATAATTAGCACATAATGAGCAGTGAGGATCACTGTGTCACCATTTTGGTTTTGGTGAGATCACTTGTGTTGCCATCTTGGTTTTGCTGGGTTTTGGCTGGTTTCTTTACCATATCCTGTTTTGTAAGCAGGGTCTCTGTAACCTGCACCTTGTGCAGACCTCCCATTTCATCCTGTGAGTAAGAATGTTTTAACCCCCTGGGAAGTGCAGCCCAGCAGATCTCAGCTTCATTTCTCCAGCCGCTATTCAAGATGGAATTGATCTGGTTCAAACATTTCTGACACCATGACATCTGGCAAAGGACTGAGGTCAGGGGTGACCACTACCTCCTTCAGGTGGAATACACCAGGAGTCCTATAGGTGTCCTGCTGGTACAATTTCTGTAACAGCAAAAGGACCTGGGTGGCTACCTGTCCTCCTTGTGGGATACTGTTTCTCTGACAAAAGCAAATGAGCAGTTCAGTACAGAGAGACATAGGCTCAGGATATCAGAAGCTCTGCATTCAGGAAAGCCCAGTATACGTCCAGAAATTACTGCTGTAATGACATATAACATGGGGCTAAGAAAGAAAGTTTCTTGCATCAGAATACCATAAATAATTATAGTAATTATGGCTGGCTCCAAGAGGCGTGAGAAGAATTTACGAGAACAGGTTAACTAATTTAACTGGTGTGAAGAGGCAGGGACATTTAGTCTGTTTTCTCAAGCCTCTTGTAAGTGCCAATGACTTAATTTTTATTGCTTGTTAATGGCTTGAGAGCATCCATGCTCACTAGTAATATTTCAGGGGATGAGAATAGGAAAGTTAGGCAAAGCAATAGCTCAGAGGATAAAGTGAAGCATAACTGTCTTTTATTTTATATTTGGTAATTAATCTAAAATTATAAGGGGTATCTTATTTATATTTACAAATATTCCCAGGCATAAATGTAATTTGAGATCCCGTATTGATTACATGGAGGTCTGCTAGTTGGTACATCTCAGTAGATGTTAATGTTGATTCAGAACTTATATTGTAGAGGACTGGGCACAGTAGCTCGTGCCTGTAATCCCAGAACTTTGGGAGGATGATACAGGTGGATCACCTGAGGTTAGGATATCGAGACCAGCCTGGATAACATGGTGAAACCTTGTCTCTACTAAAAATATAAAAATCAGCCAGATGTGGTGGCAGGCACCTGTAATCTCCCCCCCACCCCGCCCCGAGGGTGTAAATTAACAACTGGTACAGGACAAGACTGGAAATCATCCCTCCGCACACTCCAAAACAAATGCATATTTGACTTCTTCAATACTCAGATACTCGGGAGGCTGAGGCACAAGGGAATCGCTTGAACCCAGGAGGCAGGGGCTGCAGTGAGCCAATATCACACCACTGCACTCCAGCCTGGGTGACATAGTGAGACAGTATATCAAAAAACAAACAAAAAATAATTTGTATTCTAGAGGTGTGTAAGCCAAAAAAGTGCCTGAGACAGGTCTCAATCAATTTCGAAATTTATTTTGCCAAAGTTGAGAACGCACATCAAGAAAAGGTCTTACTGTCGAGTCTCTGTTAGATCTGCGGACCACACTTTTTCCAAAGTGGAAAAAGCAAACATAAAATAGAGAAAGAAGTCAAGCATGTATTTCTTTTGGAGTGGGCACCGGAATGATTTCTAGTCTTGTCCTGTACCAGTTATTAATTTACATCCTCAGGGTAATGGAGGCCACCTGGGGAGATATGTGACATTTTATTTTGCAGCTATTTGTTTGGAAGAAAGAGAAAGACAGTTTTTTTGCATGACAATTTCCAAGCTTGACTTTTTCCTTTGGCGTAGTAGGTTTGGCAGCACAGTCACAAGATATTATCACCCTTTCAGAGGTGCAAAGTCTACTTAGTGCCCTTTTATCTTTTTATTATAAAAATTATTTTAGTAAATGTACAATATCCAATTGGGTCAAATTATGAATATTTTAGACATTTTGTTTGTTGTTTCCTTACCTGGTATCCAGGGTCCATCTGTCCTTCCTCCCTCCCTCCCTCTCTCTTTCCTTTCCTTTTCCTCTTCCTTCCTTCCCTTTTCTTTCTTTCTCTCTCTTTCTTTCTTTTCCTTCCTTCCTTCCTTCCTTTCTCCCTTCCTTCCTTCCCTCCTTTCTCCCTCCTTTCTTTCCTTCCTTCTTTCCTTCCTTCCTTCCTTTCTTCCTTCCTTCCTTTCTTCCTTCTTTCCTTCCTTCCTTTCTCCCTTCCTTCCTTCCTTCCTTCCTCCCTTCCTCCCTTCCTTCCTTCCCTCCTTTCTCCCTCCTTTCCTTCCTTCTTTCCTTCCTTCCTTTTTTCCTTCCTTCCTTCTTTCCTTCCTTTCTTCCTTCCTTCCTTCCTGTTACTAGATATACTTCAGGTGGACAGTCCTCACTTCCTTGTTTATATTTGTAGGTTTCTTCCTCCAAAGAGTCACAGATTAGTATCATCAAGGTTAGGGACCTTTCCCATGGCCATTATTACTTTACTGGTTTAAGGATCCTAAGCTTAAATCAAGCTTGTGGATTTTTCTCTGTAATAATGAGGATCTAGATCTTAGTTGCAATATAGATATAGGTAGTAACATCAGCAAAGGCATTTCATAGGATCCTGGTGAGCCCTCTACCTTTAGAAGTGTGACCTCTGCATACCATGTGATGACTACTCTTCCTCCACACAAGCTACCGCCCATTCATCTTATATGTTTTCCAAGGTATTAGTCTTGCCCTTGAAACTCTATAGATTGGAGTCAATGCTAGGTTGATACACAAAACCAGCAGTTATAGGGTAAGAGTTGTTCTACTGAGCATAGTGTCAGACAGAGCATATGTTAGAATTGAGATTAATGATTCAATGTAAAATACACAGATAGGTCTGGAGTGAGACACACAACCCAATGCTACTTTAAAGAAGGCCCCAATATTTCTGTTCATAAGTGTTTAAAACTTTTGACACAAGTTGACTAAATTTCTAAAAGAGGTTCCATAAAACTCAGAAAATGCAGCCAGAAAAAAGCACAAGTTTGTCAGCAGGTAACATCTCAAAGCACATGCTAACCATCAGGCAGCAGAGTCAGTTAGAAAGCCAAAGCTGAGGAGGAAAGACCTCCAATGGTGGTGGTGATCTCACACACACACACACCCTGCTCATCGTGTCAGTTGCTGTGGCTATCCATAGATGTGGCATGAGCCCCTCCACCTATAATTTGGTTTAAATGATAGGACTGACAATAACACATGCAAACAAAGAAGGTGTCAGAGGTTTAATAATTACATACTGAGGCTTTCTGGGTAGAGCAGACTATGCTCTCAGGCTGGTCCCAAACTGGCTTGGAAGAGAGAGAATAAAAAAGGGCAATGGGGTTAGGTTGCATGACTCTGTGTATGTGGTTTGACTTCTCTATGGTGCCAAAGAAGGGAGCACCAGTAACTTCTTACCCAGTTTGTCCAGATGTGGGACAGAAGTGAAGAGAAAAGTGCAGCTTGAAAGTTGTCAACTATCCAATATCAAAAATTGATTGTTTATTAAATCTTTTACCCTATCAATCCACTTACCATGTCTTAGATTATTTATGTGGGTGTGGGGCAGAGTAGAGAAAACTTTAACCTGCTTATATTATTGATTGAAAAATAAAAACACTATAATTAGATAAGAAGACCTAAAATTGAATGTCTAAATCCTAATAATAAGTGTTCTTACTTTTATGTAACACCATGTTTCTTCCTCACATTAGTAAAGTGGGAATGAATGCCTTAAGTGGTCACACAGTCAGAAAAGAGCAGAAATGCGTTTGAGGTAGGCAGTGGTGTCTATGTAACTACAAATCACTTCTTTCCCCCTTACTCCATGATACTTCTCATTTCAGTATTTTCCTCCATGTGGTTCTCAGTTACAAAAATCAAATGGACAGAATAATTGAATACAGATTGTGTCTCAGAAGATATTTTTTGTGTAGTCTATGTATGTATGTATATCTAGCTAGCTAGCTAGCTGTATTTTCTAAGACTCTTAATGTTTAGAATTTCTGGACTATGTTTGTAAATGTTAGTATATTCTATTTGTGCCTTAAGGAAGAGAAACTAGCATCTTATTGAATAAACTTTAGTCTCTGGATAATTATCTGTGTTTAGTCTCATAAGATTTTTTTTTCCCCTGGGGATTCACTCACTTATTTTGTTAGATTGTATAACTCTTTTGGTATAACCACACTAAAATAGATTTTCTGTCACAGTGAAGGAGGAAAATGGAGCTAAATGTTAATATTAGTTACTTTACTTTTCTAATTTCTTGGTAAGGACCCTGTGTGTTGTGACTTTGAATGTTTTATACAAGATTAATAATTATTTCTTGTATTGCAGCTTTTTAGATGGTCAAACTAAGATATAGTTTTGCAAAAATTCTATTTGGCTTAGAATAACAAAAGTTATTATTTCATATTTCTTCAACCTCACAGTTTTGACTTTTTCTCATATAAATAACTTAAAGATGAAAATTGACTATGCACCAAAACGAGTGAATTTGTGGCTTAATATGTGATTCAGTAACAATGTACTGAAACTATAAGTGAAAAAAATTTAAAACTGTGTATTCTCTTTCTATAGTTGATATGTTTAGATCTGTGTCCCCACTCAAATATCATGTCAAATTGTAATCCTCAGTGTTGGAACTGAGGCCTGGTGGGCAGTGATGGGATCATGGGGGCAGTTACTAACAGTTTTTATCATCCCTCTAGTGCTGTCTCATAATAGAATTATGAGATCTGGTTGTTTAAAAGTGTGTGGCACCTCACCTCTCTTTCTCCCTTGCTCTAGATCCAGCCATGTAAGATGTGCCTGCTTCCCCTTTGCCTTCTGCCGTCATTGTAAGTTTCCTGAGGCCTCCCTAGAAGCCAAGCAGATGGCCAGCATCATGCTTCTTGTACAGCCTGTGGAACCGTGAGCCAATTATTTATGTGGATGCAGGTATTTATAAAGAAAAGAGTTTTCTTTTCTTTATAAATTACTCAGTTTCAGGCATTTCTTTATAGCAGTGTGAGAATAGACTGATATAGTAGTCTTTGGGATTATTAAGAGGATGACAGGCCAGGCACAGTGGTTCACACCTGTAATCCCCATACTTTGGGAATCTGAGGTGGGCAGATCACTTGAGGTCAGAAGTTCAAGACCAGCATGGCCAACATGGTGAAACCCTGTCTCTACTAAAAATATACAAATTAGCTGGGTGTGGTGGCATGCACATGTAATCCCATCTACTCAGGAGGCTGAGGCAGGATAATTGCTTCAACCCAGGAGGCAGAGGTTTCAGTGAGCTGAAATCACATCACTGCACTTCAGCCTGGGTGACAGCGCAAGACTCCATCTCAGAAAAAGAAAAAAAAAAAGAGGATGACATTCTGGAGGAACAAAGCAAAAGATCATAACCTTAGAAATATTGTTAGTCTCCACAGTATTTATATGAAAAAAGATGGGAGATGACAGAGGCAGGGAAGTTTGGCCAACAGCTGATGTTACTTACCTATTCATTGCAGAAACTCAATGTTAAGATAGTTTTGAAAGCCATTCTATAACATGGCACAATGGAATCTGTCCATCGACTAAATGGCTGCCCTTTATATCTTTTAATCATTGCCCATATTTTAAACTGAGAAATGCTCTTTTAACTATACATTCTTTACATTTTTTTCTTGACTGCTGACATGCTTTTGTTCTGGAATTCATTAAGTCTTCAATTTATGTTTTTGCTCACAAGCATTAGAATCACTTTAGACAACGCCTTGTGCTTTAGAAAGCACACAGATAAGTAAGAGCTATCTATGTCCTGCAGTGTTGCCTTTGCAGAGTTGATAGTCAAGTAGGAGGTAAAGTCACTAGGGAAACACGCTTGGAAACACTACATATACACAATGTGATACGTTCTATGGTGAAGGGGCATGGATTAAGGGCTGCAGAAGGAAAGGAGGTAGTGACAGAGGTAAAAAACAGCCTTGCTGACAAAAACGACATTTATCCAATCTGAAATTTTTCAAGATTTCTAATGTCATGACCTTTGTCCCTCCAGGGTCTTACCTCTCCTGGTATAGTCTAAACTTCTTCAGTATAGGGATTTAGGGATTACTATACCATTTTGTCATTGTACAGCCTACAACTGTGTGTGTGTGTGTGTGTGTGTGCGCGCGCTTGCGCTTATGGGAGTGTGTGAAATAATATTTTACTGTTCAATGTAACACATATAAAAGAAAATTAATACAGGTAGTATTATTTATCATAATAAATAAAGGTGATGAAATTATATTCAATTACATAAATTAGGGCCTGTTAGTTTTTTTGTAAAAGAACTACTTTTTGACACTTTTCCAACTTCAAACAAAATTACTCACATTATAAAGATGGAAAAAAATAAAATAAAACACTCTCCATATTGACCTTCATAGCCCCAAGGGTTTTCTCAAATACATATTATATAGTAATTCATTGGCTACTGTAGGGTGCCATTTTATGTTTAAAACTCCTGCTTTCATCTCATTTGATCATACTTTCAAACCTTTTCTCACCACACATTTTATACATCACTTAGGTTAGAGATTTATGTATTAGAGAATCAGAAAAACCACCCCAGAAAGCTATTGAATTCAGATATTCTGATCTTTGAGGATACCCTGTGTTTCTGTTCTTTTATGATTTTGTCTCATAGCTATGCTAGCATCACTCCTATCCGGTCCCAGCTCTCTTTCTTACTATGCATTTGAAGAATATGAACTTATCACTTGGAATCTGCATTATTCCCTGTTTTCCAGAGAAACACTACATATGTTGTGTGTGTGCATATATATACACACACTCATATCTATATATGCTATGCATGTAAATATATACACAACATTATGAAGAATAATCTACTTCTGCATTACACAGATTCTACTGTGTGTAAATATTAATCACATCTAAAACTATCTTCACAGCAACAACTAGACTAGGATTTGACCAAACACTGGGCACCATAGCCTAGTCAGGATGATATGTAACATTAACCTTCACAGAATCCATTACAAACACAAAACCAAATAACATGATTTTTTTCAGGTTGTGCTTTAATAGCCAAATCCAGATGTGTTTCCACAGAGAAAGCAATATAACACAAACAGTATAACTCTATTAAAGGGACCAGTGTAATGTTAAAACAAAATTCTGATATCTATAAAGAAATAAAGGTAATGTATGTTTTATCAATCAGGTCTGTCAAAGTGTCTATAAAATTAAGTTTACTTCTCTTTAGAAAAACATTCCAGTTTTGTTATTAGGACAGAACAAAAACTGTAAGAAACAGGTGGTTTGGGACCTGGATCATAGGCAAATTCTGGAGGCTAGAAAGCCAAAATCAAGGTGTCATCAAAGACATGCTTCTTCTAAAGCCAATAGAGGAGAATCCTCTCATCATTATTATTATCATTATTCTCCTATCATGTGTTCATGTGTCTTCTCTTCTGACACTCGCCATATTGGATTAAGAGGCCACCCTATTCTAGTATAACCTAATTAAAATTAACTTATAACATCTGCAATAATCATATTTCCAAATAAGGTCACATTCTGAAATATATATACATACACACACACACACACACACACACACACAAAATGCATTCATACATATATGCAGAATATACCACAAGATATGTATTGATGTCCTAACCTCAAAGAAAGTGACATTGTGATATATGTACCAGATACATATCAGTTGTATATATGCATGTGTGAGTGTAAGCATATATACACAATATATATCACTATATACATAATACATATGCACATACATATATAATGCACATATACATATATAGTGTGTATATACATATATAAATACATATACATGCTATATATGTATGTATGCATTATGTATGTGTATATGTTATGTATACAGAGAGTGGCATATAGTGTGTATATATGCTTACACACACATATATACATGTGATATGTGTCTGGTATGTATGTCACAATATAACCTTTGAGGTTGTAACATCAATACATATTTTGTGGGACACAATTCAGCCCATAACATTTGTCCTTGTTGAATATCTCTCTAGGTCTCAATTTTATCATCCATATAAGCAAAATAATTTATCAGGTAACTTCCAGTAATACCATTCTACAAATTATAGTTTTATAAATTTTATTTATCACTTTTTAAAAATTTAAGAAATATTCATGAAAATTATAATATCCAAAATACTCAGAATATAAAATTAAATAACAGTTCTCACAGGGTCTTCCTGTTCAGAGTGCAAGCTGAAAAGTATATTGTAGTATCATACCTTCTAATGTGTACCAGGTACCTTGCTGGGTCAAGTGAGAACAATAGAATGCTTTTTAGAGGAGAGGAGTTCTTCTGAAAGATGAACGTGTCTGTAATTGAATAAAGGAAGTACTAATATTTAAGCACAAGCAAGAATTGAGACAGTATTTTCAAAGTCATGAAGGTGCAAGAGAATATTTAGGACTCATTGAATATCTGGTAGCTTTATATTCACAAGAGCCTCAGCTACCAGAAGAGAACTTGAAGAAAATGAGACTAGAGAGATAGATTTGGCAAAATTATCAAGAAAAATAAATATAATCCTAAGGAATTTTAACTGTGTCTTATAAGGATGGTGAACTTAATGACTGGCATTTAACTAGAAGAGCATGTTCACACACTATATGTTCTTGAAATTTATTCGGGCATTAGAGTAGAATATAAGAGATACATTAAGTCATTGTGGAAACAGAAAGACCAACTAGACAGCAAATGATATCATTCAGTGAAAACAAACAAACAACAACGACAATCAAAAATGTAAGGGGCTAAGTATGACCGTGGCCGAGAAAGCGAGTAAGGCAGTAGATGTGGGAGATACACAGTTGCCATAATTTGGTAATAAATTAAATTTGGAGGGGGCAGATGCTGATGGAAAGAAGCTAAGAATTTGTCAAGGTATCTGCTTAACTTTATAATGGCTTATTTCACTGAAATTGGAAATACTGGGAAAAATGGAAGCTGAAAAGCAAAGTTGAGAATTATAGTTTTGTGAATAATGAGCTGGAAGCAACTTAGGACATCCAAACAGAAATGTGCCATGTACAGTTGGATATGTATGGCAGCCGTAGTGGGTAGAAGCTACATGACTGAGCTGGACAGAGCTCTTCTTCTCACTATCTATGGGTTTCTATTTCTGATTGGCATAAAAGAGGAAGCTTCTCTTTTGAAAAATGAACTGGAGACTCAACTTCCTTGTGTTCCAAATTATACCTGGACTGTTGTGTTAAAGAGCAGGGCTGGGCAATGAGATACTTATAAAACATTTTATCATGTGTGTAGGAAATGAGATAGATAGAGGGGTAGCTTGTATACTGTGGATATGAATGAACAGAATGCACTGGTTCTAGCCCTATAAAATCATTGATATAAATGACAAATCTACATATGGGATATAAGTCTATACATGGAATAAGTGAATTAATGGATGGGATGACATTGCATACAAACACACACACACACACACACACACACACACGTAGGTTAAAATGGTGAAAAGTGAATAAGATCTATAGCCTAGTTAATGGGCATATAGCAATGTCAATTTATTTGTTTTAATGTTATACTGCAACCACATAATGTCACAGTGGGGAAAATTAGGTGAAGATATATGGGACTCCTGTACTTATTTGATAACTTTCTTTGAATTTTTATTTATTTCAAAGTAAAAAATTAAAAGAAAGTAATTTTGCTTTCTGCAATCCTTCACTATCCTTCACTGATGACCATTGTGATTGTCTGGCTCAGCAGCGGAGGTTATGACTTGGTCACTGGGTTTCACCCAGAGGAGGAGACAGGTTGGTGCGTACCTTTTCCGAATGTCTAGGTTTTATTAAGTCACAATTGCAAGACTCTAGCTGCAGTAATGTTGGAGATCAAATCTCTGTGATGACAGGGGCAAGTGGCTGCTTCAGAGCCCTATAGTAGTGAAACTTTAAATGCAGTTCACCTAGCAAGTTATAGTAGTTAAAGCAGGATTAAGGTTATAACTGTGGTTTCCTTGGGATGTTCTCCTTCTTTACTTTTCTTGCTTCTCTTTAGTCATGCACAGTATAGATTATATGAAAAAAATCCACTAAACTAATGGTAAAATTCAAGCTGAGAACTGCATAGGATAAACCTGCCTTTCATTCAATTCCAGGTTATTTCTCTTTTCACTGAGATTAATGCATATCTGATCGCCTCCTTTGGAAAGGCTAATCAGAAACTCAAAATATACAACAGTTTCCTCCCAGCTATCTGGAACCTGGAAGTCCCCTCCCTGCTTCCAGCTTCCAGTCTTTCTGCCTTCAATTTGAGTTGTCATACGTTTCCATTTCAAACCAATGTACTTCTTACATATATTGATTGATGTCTCATGTCTCCCTAAAATGTATAAAGCCAAACTGTGCTCTGACCACCTTGGGCACATGTTGTCAGAACTTCCTGAGGCTGTGTCATGGGCTTGCATTCTCAACTTTGGCAAAATAAACTTTCTAATTTAATTGAGACCTGTCTCAGATTTTCTGGGTTCACAATCAGCAATATGTTCTAACCCTTAATTGTGTTTCAAGATGAAATCATAATGTTTGGTGTATAAGGTGCAGTCATGTGAATGTCCAGTTTATGGATAGACAATAGTAGTGTAGGAACAACCATTCCAGCAGGATAGGGGTTGTAGAGTTCTCTGAGTTCTTGATACAGCAGCAGAGAGCAAGAACAAGTGAGACAAATTCTAAGACATGAATAAATATTGCTGGGCAATCTTAGAGACACACGAAAGCTGATAGGAGGGAGTCTACAGAAATATGGACTTCCTGTTAACTTGGCAGCTATGGCTTCAGAGTTGTGATTACTTTCAGTTTAAATGGAAAGAAACTCTGTTTATAACTCAAACTAAAATAAAAATAGGTTATACATGTTACAGAGATACAGGTTATAAGGTGGTAATTATTTATGCCTTTTCCAGTCATATTTAAAGAAAAGAGTTACTAGAGAAGTAAGCTACTTGAGAGTAAGACTGCTTTTATTTTTTTATATAATCATAGTACACCTGTTGTTTAAACCTGGGAAAATTATGTAATCTTTCTATTCCTTAGCTTTCCCATTTGTAAAGGTGATTACAGTTGCTAATGGTTGCACAGAGAATCAAATGAGTTAGCCTATGACAATGCTTGGACCATGTACTTAGAAAGCATTATCTTTGTGATTAATGTTTGCTGGTAGTTTCCAGAAAGATGCCTTGCATATATTAAAAGGATATTTGGAATTGCATTTATGTAACTAGTCTAAAATTATATCATGTAAATACTTATTTCAGTATGTAGTATTCCTACTCTGTAAAAATTCTGTAGTTATTTTTGCTGACATTAGAGCCTTTAATGTTTCAAAATTACATAATCACAGATTTCAAAGGTGTCATTCACAAATAGCAATTTAATGACAACACTGTATTGTTTCAATTCCTTAAATATTTATTAGAGAGTGATTCATCTACATTTTGTGAAGGAAGTCTAATTTTCCAAGAAGTTACTGACCTTGTAAGAATTTATGAAACGTAGACCAACTCACAGTATTTTTAATTGATTCACCTACTCCTAAGGTCTATTGATTGTAAAATATATGGTAATGTTTTATACATGCTTTCATTTATGACTTGAACTAAACAGGAAGCAAATAATAATAACATAGGAAAAACATAACAGTATAAAAGATTTGAATTACAAAAAATAAAGAAGGCAGCATGCATGGTTAGCTTACTTAAAAGAAATATAAGAAACATGTTCTATAAAAGTGATCCCCAGCCTTTTTGCACTGGAGTCCAGTTTTGTGGAAGACAATTTTTCCAGGGACAGTGATGGGAGTGGATGAGGTGGGGGATGGTTTTGGGATGAAACTCTTCCACCTCAGATCATCAGGCATTAGATCATCATAAGGAGCCCACAATCTGGATCCCTCACATGTGCTGTTCACAGAAGGGTTCTTGCTTCTATGAGAATGGAATGCCCAGTTGATCTGACAGGAGGCAGAGCACAAGCAATAATGCTTGCTCACCTGCAGCTCACCTTCTGTGTGGCCTGGTTCCTCAAAGTCTGGGACTGGTACCAGTGCGTGGCCCAGGGATTGAGAAACCCTGTAAACTATGAGTAATAAACCGAATCAACATTTATAAAATTTAATCACAAAAATATTTTAAAACTTTTTTGAAAAATATGTGTATTTAAATTAAAATTAAGCTGACACATGACTATATTATCATGTATCAATTTCTGTATTGACACTTTTAGTAAAAAAAGTTCTTACTCCTACTTAAAAAATCTCACATTGGTTTTACATTTTACAGTTTAAATTTATAAGTAGTATGGGGAGAATGACCTCTCTCTGCTGATGTGGAATACTTGGACCTACTTTATTTTCGGTAATTTCTGAAAAAATTTTAGTGATTATGTATATTGTTTCTAAGAATTATTCAAAATAATGCCACATTGTCTTGATAATTGTTACTTTATAATAAAGTTTAATATTATGTCCTGAGACTTTGCTGAATTTGCTTATCAGCTCAAGGAGATTTTGGGCTGAGAAGACAGGGTCTTTTTAAATACACAATCGTGTCACAAGCATTCCTATACACCAGTAATAGACAGAGAGTCAAATCATGAGTGAATTTCCAGTCACAATTGCAACAAAGAGAATAAAATGCCTAGAAATACAACTAACAAGTGGTGTGAAGAACCTCTTCAAGGAGAACTACAATCCACTGCTCAAAGAAATAAGAGAGGACACAAACAGAAGAAAAAACATTCTATGCTCATGGTTAGGAAGAATAAATATCATGAAAATGGCCATACTGCCCAAAGTAGTTTATAGATTCAATACTATCCCCATCAAGCTACCATTGACTTTCTTCACAGAATTGGGAACAAAAAAGCACCTTAAATTTTCTATGGAACCAAAAAAGGGCCCACATAGCCAAGACAATTCTAAGCAAAAAAAGAAAAAAAGCAAAGCTGGAGGCACCATGCTACCTGACTTCAAACTATACTACAAGGTTACAGTAATCAAAACAGCATGATACTTGTACCAAAACATAAATATAGACCAATGGAACAGAACAGAGGCCTCACAAATAATGCCACACATCTACAACCATCTGATCTTTGGCAAACCTGACAAAAACAAGCAACAGGGAAAGGATTCCCTATTTAATAAATGGTGTTCAGAAAAATAGCAAACCATATACAGAAAGCTGAAATTGGATCCCTTCCTTACACCTCATACAAAAATTAACTCCAGATGGATTAAAGATTTAAACATAAGACCTAACACCATAAAAACCCTTGAAGAAAACCTAGGCAATACCATTCAGAACATAGGCATGGGCAAGGACTATGACTAAAACACCAAAAGCAATGGCAACAGAAGCCAAAACAGACAAATGGGATCTAATTAAACTAAAGAGCTTCTGCACAACAAAAGAAACTATCATTAGAGTGAAACGGCAACCAACAGAATTGGAAAAAAAAACATTTGCAATCTACCCATCTGACAAAGGGCTAATATCGAGAATCTCTAAAGAACTTAAACAAATTTACAAGAAAAAAACACCACCACAAAAAGTGGGCAAAGGATATGTACAGACTCTTCTCAAATGAGTACCCTTTATTTCTTTCTCTTTCCTGATTGCCCTGGCCAGAATTTTTTTTTTTTTCTTTTTAATTTTTATTGCATTATAGGTTTGGGGGTACATGTGCAGAACGAGCAAGATAGTTGCATAGGTACACACATGGCAGTGTGCTTTGCTGCTTTCCTCCCCTTCACCCACACTTGGTATTCATCCCCAGGCTATCCCCCCCAGCCCCCCCCCGCTGTCCCTCCCCCATTCCCCCCAACAGTCCCCAGTGTATAGTAGACCGCCTCTCTGTGTCCACGTGTTCTCATTTTTCTCACCCACCTATGAGTGAGTATATGCGGTATTTCTTTTTCTGTTCTTGTGTCAGTTTGCTGAGAATGATGTTCTCCAGATTCATCCATGTCCCTACAAAGGACACAAACTCATCATTTTTGATTGCTGCATAATATTCCATGGTCAGATTTTTTAATACTGTGTTATACAGGAGTGGTGAGAGAGGGCATACTTGTCTTGTGCTGGTTTTCAAAGGAAAGGCTTCTAGCCTTTGCCCATTCAGTATGATATTGGCTGTGGGTCTGTCACAAATGTCTCTTACTATTTTGAGATACATTCCATCAATACCTAGCTTATTGAGAGTTTTTAGCATAAAGGGGTGGTGAGTTTCTTTGGAGGCCTTTGCTGCATCTATTGAAATAACCATGTGGTTTTTGTCATTGATTGTTTATGTGATGTTTTATGTTTATTGGTTTGGGTAAACAGATCAACTGATCACTGGATCAACTTGGAAGCCAGCATGTTTCTAGATAATATTATAATAGAAATACAACTTTGGGGAAAGATAGAATGTAGGGAATGGCACACCCTTGATATATTAATATGCATTTTGAATTCATGATGTCATTTAATGTATGCTTAAAATACTCATTTTCTTAATAGCTGCTATAGTTATAATGCATTTGCCTTTCCAAAATTCACATGTTGGAACTTAACCCTGAAGGTCTTGGTATTAAGATGTAGGTCCCTTGAGAGATGATTAAAGGGATTAATGCCCATATAATAGAGGCTTCAGGGAGCTGTGTCCCTCTTTTTCACCTTTCCATTTCTTCTGCCCTGTGAGGACAAAGTGCCAAGGCAGCATTTTAGAAGCAGAGATTGGGCCCACATCACACACAGAATCTGCTGGCACCCTGATATTGGACGTTTAAACTTCCAGAAGTGTGAGAAATAGATTTTTATTATTTATGAATTACTGAGTCTCAGGTATTTTGATAAAGCAGCACTAAGGGACTAAGACAATGGCAAAGGAACTTCTCTATGTATCTAGTTGGCATTGACTTTATAGGAATATTTAAAGGTAGACTTGAGCCAAGATTTGTTTCTCCATTGTTCTGCTCTGATTGTGAAGTGCCTTAGGACAGCTAAAATTTAAAAAGAAGAAAGGGCCACTTGCAAGGTATTATGCCACGTTAGTTGTTACTTAGCTGTGGTTACCATTTACTTAAGACTCAAATTCCTTTAATTGCATTTCCATTTCACCACATGGGCACAAAGGGCAAAACCCATTTCAGTGCATACAATTTTCTGATTAGTCACAAAAGACTTAGGGTGCTTTCTCAATATGTAAGGCACATCCAGCTTTTTTATGTGTTTTGAGGCATTTTTATTTACATCTTACAAATTGAAACAAAACAATATTGAAAATAGAAAAGTGAGGGTCTTTGATTTTGTCTTGGAATACAGGAAGACAATGGACATTTGAGAAATTATGATGAATAAATTTTAAAAGTTTACATTTCATTTTACTGGGCTTAAAATATAAATGTGGATCAAATCAGAGTAATTAAGCTATCCATCACCTCAAACGTTTGTCATTTTTTGTTTTGGGAACGTTCAAAATTTTCTTCTATTTGAAAATATACAATAATTTCTTAGCTATAATTACCATACAGTGCTGTAGACCACTAGAACTTACTACTTCTACCTAACTTTAATTTTGGATCTGTTAACTAAGCCCTTCTTACCTCCCTATCCTTTATAGCCTCCAGCAACCACTTTCTACTCTCTGCCACTATGTGATAAAATTTTAGCTTCCACATATGAGTAAGAACATGTGGTATTCATCTTTCCATCCCTGGCTTATTTCCCTTAACATAATGTCTTCCAATCTCTTCTGTTTGGCCAAGAATGACAGAATTTTATTCCTTTTATGGCAGAATATTATTTTGACATAAATGTGAATGAAATACTGATATACACCACAATGTGGATGAACCTCCCAAATATTATACTAATAAAGGAAGTTATACATAGAAGATCCCATATTATATGATTAAGCTAAGAAGTAATTTGCTCAAGTGAATGGTAGGCTAGACAACTAACAAGAGGAAATGAGAAAAAAGCCACAATGAGGTACCATTTCATACTCACTAGGATGAATATAATAAAAAAAACGTGGCGGGGGGCAATAACAAGTGTTGATGAAAATGTGGAAAAATTAGAATCCGCATATACTGCTGGCGGAAATGGTTCAATCTCTGTCGAAAACAATTTCATGGTTCCTCAAAAAGTTAAAAATAGAATTACCATAAAACTCTGCAATTCCATCCCTAGGTACAAACCAAAAAGAATTTTGAAAACAAGTATTCTAACAAGTGCATGTACACACCTGTGCATAGCAGAATAAGCCATAATAGCCAAAAGGTGAAAACAGCCCAAATTTCCATCAACAGATGAACAGATAAACAAATTATGGCACAGCATATACATACAATGCAATATTATTATGTTATAAAAGTGAATGAAATACTGATATACCCACATTGTGGTTGAACCTCCCAAATACTATGCTAATGAAGGAAGTTTGACACAAAATGTCCCATAGTATATGATTCCATTCATAAAATACTCAGAATAGATAAATCCATATAAACACTGTGGACTGTTTTTTTCCAGAGAATAAGGGAAGCGGGGAAGGAGAAGAAACTGCTTAATGAGTAAGGGGTTACTCTGCAGTGATAGAAATGCTTTGGAACCAAAGATGGTTGCAGAGCACTGTGAGTGTACTAAATGCACTGAAGTATTCTCTCTAAAATGGTTTTTTTGTGCTTATGTAAATTTCAACTCAATATTATTTTAAAATATTGATAAATATTTAGTTATGTATTGATGCAAATGAATTTAAGAAGTGGGGTGGTAGCACACAGAATTTGGACAAGATTCTCTAACTTAATTTTAAGAGTAAATTGATTTCTTGAAAGTATGGCTAAACTGCTCTAAATATGAACAGCAATGCCAAAGGCATTTTGTCTTGATAATAACAATAATAATAATACACATCTGGAGAATTCATCTTCAAAGCTCCACTTCCATTAACAATGACCAAGATAATAACATGTTCAATCCCCTAAATCTACTGTAGATCGCTTTGGAAAGGGCTTCAAGTTTTCACTTTCCTTTTAAGAAATATTGTTGAATTGCTAGACTAAAATCAAAGTGATGTTTTTCTATAAAAGAAACAACTTCCTTGAATTTTTTTCTAAATATATATACTTAGAAACAACATATCTTGTCCTAATCTGCCAGCCCCCTCTTCATTATACAGCTATCACCATAATAACCCATAAGGAATGTTTTAACTTCATAATTATAAGGACTCAAAGAATGATTAGAACGATGTTTTCATTGTCTCTCATTTTTTCTTGTTAATTTTCTAGCCTGCAATCCTCCTTTCTTTTAATGTTCACTGTTGGGGCCCAATAATGCCCCCTGGTAGAAGCAGGATGAGGAGTTTACTCATGCTGCAGAATGATGAATGTTTCTTCACAGCAGTGGGATGCACAAGCATATTGAATTGATTGCTGGCTTGCTTTCCTCATTTCTTTTTAAAATTTGTTGTTTAAAAACCTGTAGTGACAAATATTAATTCTGACTTTTTGGAAAATATCAACAGCTATTTTCAGAGTTTCTCTGTAGAGCAATAGTATCTGGGCATACTTTATGTTATTTCACATATCTTCCATTTATATGATTGAATATAAATGTACATTCTGGTTTTATGGACAGGTAAATTCATTGACGTTTTATCCCAGAGATTGAATTTGAAACAGTGGATTGTGTATGTGTCTGCTTTCTCCCCCCACTACTGGTCCTACTTAATTGGGGGAAAACTTTTGACTCTGGAAGACTGGAAAATAAATTAAGGTGCAAATAAGGATGCAATTAAGGAGGAATTGTAAATACATTATATAGATGGGCTCAAATCACACTAAAGAAAATTGAGATTTTAAAGTGGCTGAGATGAGACAATATAAGCTATTAAATAAATGCTTTTTGAAAAGTTAGCTATTGATTTGTATCAAAAATAATGTTAAACTCCGACTTAACATTATACCAAAATTTGAAGATGCTGAAACATCTTCAATATAGAAAAGATATGACAGTGTTTGATTGAACTATGAGAAAATAGTTTCATGATGAAAGACATATAGGCTTTCTACTTAAGTTTTAGGACTATCAAGGAAAATGATGGATTTGGCAATATAAAATTTTAAATCAATATAGTAAAATATAAAAGATGAAATATAAGATGCAGGTTGGGAATAAGTATCTGTAGAAAATTTATTAAATAAATAAATAATCATCCATTCTATATTAATTCCTTTGGAAATCTATACAAAAGCCCCGAAAAATTTAAGAGCAAAGCAGGCAGAACATGTTAATGAGAAATTTATGGTAGGCCACACAAATGACAAATGAGTATCTGAAAAATGCTCAGACTCATTGAAAATGAGTGAAAAGGAAATTGTTTTATATCAATCAATATTTGTTACATATTATGCTGGAAAAATTAAAGGATATATGATATTTAGTATTGAACATTAGTGGAAATTAAGATAGGAAAATAAATCATCTTTTGAGGTCTATGCATAACTAAAATTTAAATACACATAACTTTTTATTAGAAATTTTTTCAAAGTATTCAAACAAACGAAAAGTTTGTACAAGTGCCCAAGTGTGATCTGTAAAAGGATATTTAAGGTAACACATTTTAAGATAATTTTTTTTTGAGTTGGTGTCTTACTCTTGTTGCCCAGGCTGGAGGGCAATAGTGCGATCTCAGCTCAATGCAACATCTGCCTCCTGGTTTAAAGAGAAACTCCTGCCTCAGCCTCCTGAGTAGATGGATTCACAGGCACCCGCCAACATGCCTGGCTCATTTCTGTATTTTTAGTAGAGTCGAGTTTTCACCTGATTGGCCAGGCTGGTCTCCAACTTCTGAGGTCAAGTGATCTGCCCGCCTGGGTCTCCCAAGTACCTGGATTACAAACATGAGACATCATTCCAGGCCAAGAGAAATTTTTTTCTTTTTTTAAAAATTTATTTATTATACTTTAAGTTCTGGAAAATAAATTTTTTAAGGCATTGAACATGTTCATCCCTAGGAGAACGTTTGATTGAACGATGGTATATCTGCATTAGGGAATGTCCTGTGCCCTTAACAAAAAATGAAGTAGATTTGTGATAATGCGGCAATATATTTATGAGTTTTTGTTCCATGAAGTAATATATATCAATTTTAATTTGCAAAAGGTATTTTCATTATAATTGTTTTTTGTTTAAAAATCCGTATGGTGGCATATATAAAATATGTGCTAATTGCATAGAAAAAAGCCCTGGATGGTTATTCAAACATTGTATCTGATGAACAGAAAATTTATTGGGGAATAGTGAAGCTGACATTTAAACTTTACCCTATACACTCTGAGACTGTTTGACGTTAATGGAATTTTAATAATTTTAAATATAACAAGTGGAGTGGAGTAAAACAAGAGGTACATTTAAGTGTTACTTGCCCTTGATTTTTAAACTTAGATTTTAGATTTTTCATAAATTAAGTGTTCCGGGACAAACTCTCCTAAACATTTAGTTGGCCTTAATAGCAACAGCAGTTAAAATGGAGTCACTTTCAAATCAACCTTCGATGATGTTACAGGTTGAAATAAGATGAATTTATTCTAACAAGATTGTAAGGCACATCCTTTGCATGTGTGTTTCTATGAGAGAGCTCAGAATTGCAAGGTGTCTAAATCAGAATGGCCATGAGGGAATAGGGACCCACACAACTTCTGAAGTGTTGGAGAAATTATAAAAACCAAACAGAAATTATTCACCTTGTGAAAAAGTAATCTTTAAGTGTTACAAATTGCCCTGGATCTTGAAAATAACTGTGTTGCATCTCACTTTGCCTGAACTTGTAACCCATAAGGCATTCTTTTTTTTCTTTATTCCTATGAAAACTACTCACTGTAATGTTAAAGCAAATATTTGACATCTGTACATGGTTTTCACCTATGCGTTTATGCAAACAAATAGACTGTGCTGAGGGATTTGTCATTTTGATTGTCCTTTCTAGCCTTTCATATGAAATAACATATATTCAAAATAATTTTTAGAGAAATAATTTAATTATACACAAGTTGTAAAATGTGCTTTCCTACCATTATATGAACAAGGACTTAAATTTTTTTTTATATATATACCTTATAGTCATTGGCCCAGCATGGTGGCTCAGGCCAGGCTTGGTGGTTCACACCTATAATCCCAGCACTTTGGGAGGCCAAGGCAGTTGGATAACCTGAGGTCAGGAGTTCCAGACCAGCCTGACCAACATGGAAAAACCCTGTCTTTACTAAAAATACAAAAATTAGCCAGGTGTAGTGGCCCATAACTGTAATCCCAGCTACTCAGGAGGCTGAGGCAAGAGAATTGCTTGAACTTGGGAGGCGGAGGTTGCTGTGAGCCAAGATTGCACTCCAGCCTGGGCAACAAGAGTGAAACTCTGTCAGAAGGAAGGAAGGAAGGAAGGAAGGAGGGAGGGAGGGAGGGAGGGAGGGAGGGAAGGAAAGAAGGAAGGAAGGAAGGAAGGAAGGAAGGAAGGAATAGTTTAGTCATTGTTTTAAAATGAGTGTTTAAAAAAGTATGTTTAATGTTTGCCATTTATTTTCTTTATAATTAGTTGATTGCTATTTTTTTAAACTCTACTGAATTTCACAATAAAAATATAATAATCTTTGAAACTTATAGACAGTATTATGTGTGTCTCAGCAGAATGGAAATGTATTTGGATACATAATAAATTCTCTACTGACAGGTCCACTTAAATAAAACATTTTATTCATGCATTTATTAATTTTATTTATACTGTTTTCTTCATACATTTATATTGGTGAATCAGAACAATTAAGAAAGTAAAATTGATTGATTACAGAGAACCATCCCAAGATGATGGGGGTTTTTCCGTTTGTTTTTTTTTTTGCTAATACACAAGATAAGTAGGCATGATACTATTCTTTTATTAGTTACTTGGGCATATTTTCATGTGCTTTGTAGAGGAAATCATTTGTTAAAAGATAGCAATTATAGTTGGCAAAATCCACCTTATTCTTCTCATTTTTCACTCTTTTTGTTTTTCCTTCTCTTTAGCACTCTTATTCAAAAACTTTGGACAATTCTAAATTAGTTACTCTTACTAAAGAATTTCCCTGACTTTATGCACCGAAAAGTTATAATGCACGATAATCTGGTTTGGGCCAGAACTATAGGCATTTGGCATCCTTAAGTATTTGTGAATCTTTCTAGAATAATATGACTGCAACAACTTTTCTTATAATGCTCCTATCAATCTACTATAGATCTTATTTTATAGCAGATTATATTTAGTTTATGTATTGTAATTACAGCTTATCTTAGGTTTCACTGCGCTGTTGTGAGTTTCTCCCTGTGCTTTCCAGCTGTCTTCTTGAATTTCTGAACTGTTAACAACTGGCATTTGACATTAGGTAATTTACATAAAAAAACACATTGTATGTATTGTATGATTTTCAATCCTGCCGTGTTATGCCACTCAACCTATATGGCTATGGTCTGCTTTTCTGAATTAAAGAGTAAGTACAAAGTGGTTATAAGGTCATTTTGTAAATAAGATACAAGGCATTGGTAACGTGCACATTCTGACTTCAATGTCTTTCAGTAAACTTGTAGCCACAGTGCTGGCATATTAATAGGAAACTTGATGATTTGGTCGTCTTACCAAACATTATCTTTCAAGCTCTAGTTTGATGATTAGCTACTACTTATGCCTTAGAAAACCCTGTGTCAATAGAAGAAATTATATTGTGGCATGTTTTTAAGTAAAAGTTAATAGAGTCAAAGTAAGGAATATTACATATGTGGCATTTTGTGTGATTAGGAAATAGTCCCATTGGGACTTCGAAACTTTAAAGAGAAAAAAAGCACAGTTTTTTCAAAATACTCTGTATTTATATTGCTTTTCAAAAGTCGAATGAAACATTTTACATATTATGAAGTATACTCTTTAAAGGAATTTTAAAAATTGCTACTTTTCTAAAAAAAAAGATGTTCCACCAAAAAAGGTATTAAAAGTGATTTCAGATGGTGAAGGACTCTAGGTTGGGCAGATGGATTCTACCAGATAGCTTTAGATGAAAATATGGTTAATATTAAGAATAAAATTTAAGACATGTTAGGAGTTTGTATAAGCTAGATTACTTCATATGGATTGATTTATATTATAAAGTTTAAGAATTACTAATTGCAGTAAGGTAAACTAAACTTTGGAAATATTAAAAAATTCCAAAATTTTAGTCCAAGTTCATTAAATTATTCCTTCACCTTTTCTAGTACTCTGTACTAATAATGACAAAGGGGGCAATTATTTATTTTGCCAGTGACTAGGGCCTTGAAACAATTGAATCCATACTAATGAGCTAGATATCTTATTTCTCTAACCACAGAAGAAAAAACATGTATTGAAGTTAAATTTATTCCTGTTATCATGAATTCTCAATTAAAGCCCAGCTTCATTATGCACACAGTTAATGTCAACTCAAAACTGCTTTTATTACTTATCCACTAATGTGGTCATCATTTTCCGATTTCAAATAAATATTTTAATCTCAACTTGAAATATAAATATTATATGTAACATAAATATATCAAACATATTAGGTACATAGGTGACTAAAAAAGTTTTCCTTTCTTTTTTTCAATCAAGTAAACTTAAAAATGCTTTTCTGGTGGTTTGTGTGTTTGTAAGTGTGCGTAGAACATATGTGCCTTGAGCACACGTATTTCCTTTCTTCTAATCTATTTGAGGTATGCAGCATCATTCATCCTAAAAAGAGTTTTCATTAAGTTCAAATCAATCTGAATTTTAACTTTTCTCTCTATGACTTTGACCCTTACAGAACAATTGACTTCAACAGTGGTTTCAAGATAAACTTAAAGTGTTAAAACCCTTCTTGATGTGGACCCTGTCAAATCTCTCGCAGTTTCTCAGGGCTCCTGTGCTTTCTCCTGCCCTTCACACTTTTTATATTATACTTCCTGTGTCTGGATTATCCTCTTCATATGGTGAGCTCTTACTTATATTTTGACACTCTGATTTTAACATTATATTAATTAATCCCCCAATTACTTTAAATGGATCTTCTGTGGCAGGTGATAGCAGGCATCTTCTAAAACACTGAGTTATATGTTCCTATGATTTAAGAAAAGGACCATACCTTTTCCTTTTTGAGTCCTGGACACTTGGCTCAGGTAGATAATAGTTATTTAATTAATGACTTGATTATTCAACTAACATAGCAAATATTTATGCTCTATTTAGAACTATGGTTTAAATATTTGCAACTGAAGTTTATATATGCATATAAATAACCCTTTTCACTCTGCTGCTGCAAATCTGGGAGTATGGGATTTTCTCATGCATGGAATTCATAAGTTTATTTTAATCAAAGAAATTTAAAATAAGCCATTATCTTATTATAATTTTTTTATAAGTACAATGTTTATGTATTTTTTTTGTAGTTGCAGAATGATAAGATGATACTTAATGATTCATATTATTGCTATCGTTTAGCATAAGGTTTAAGGGATTATCTGTGGAGCTTCATATGCATAATTCACCAGCATCACATACTGAATACTAAGTTGAGTTATTCCTCTATTGTTTCTTCCCACTTCACAATAGGCCCTGTCAGGTGGTTGGTGCATTAACTTCTCCACAAAACTGCCTTTCAAATAAACTTCTTTTAACATTGTTCTTACATATAATTATTTTTTATATATTGATTCTAAGAAACTTTGTTTATCACATTTTCTTACATCTGGCATTTATTAAAATTGTTTCAAGAATATACTAAATATCAGATATGGTTTCAGGTACTTGGAATATGACAGTGAACAACCACACTTTCCCTGCCCTCAAGGATCTTAGCACTTCAGTAGGAAGAACTAATGAGTCCAGGGAAGTTTTTGTCCCTACCCTGTTTACCCTCTTCTAACTGTTCGTAAACTACAAATTTGATTTGCATGTAACAAAATAAACATTTCTGGCTTCTTCTCAAATCTGCAGCTACAGTGGTCTTCTCTGTTTCATCCAGGGTATCTGCTTGGCCTCCACCATCTCTGCTGTCTATTTTACTTATTTTGGGTTCAGCTCTTTGTTTTATTGAAGAATGACATTGAACCATACATTGTACATTTTCTCTGTCTATTCAGAAAAGTTATATTGTTGGTGGCAAAGGAAATCAGCATTAAACAATTCACACCATTTAAAAAATATTTTAAGTTGATAGATGGGAAGAAAAATATCCATAAACTAATGAAAATCTAAATTATTCTGTAATAAATGAATTGATGAAAATTAACCCTATTTGGGATAACAAGATTATTGAATTTTAAATTAGGGGAAGTTTAGTGGATAAATTAATTATTTGGCATGACAACTAACCTCTGGTTCTTTCACAATTCAGGAAAATGTCTCCCATTATACAACTTGACTTCTTTTGTTTATAGGAAAGTTCTGTGTCCAGTATGCCTCCTATGACTTATGGAATGTGAGATCCCCTCTGGTGGTTCAAATTGTGTTGCAGTGGCACATCAAGATAGTGAAACATCTTGTCTTGTAAATCATTGCAAAATTTGCAGCTAATGATCACAGAAGAGGAAAGAGATGTTTGAAGTATTCCAAATCAGATTCTCACAGTGTTCAGAATGAATCCTAAGATTATGAAACCATAGCACTACATCAAACTTGAATAAGGAAATAAAATATTTATTGAATAATAGGAAAACCTACTCACTTTAACCAAGAAGAGGTCTTTGTATCATTTTTTCTCCTTCATCTTTTTCTTCTTATTTCCATAATTCCTACTGGCTTATTTTGGCTTCGTTTCAGAATGAATAGAGGAGAATAATAAAGAAAGTGTGGTTTACTTCATCTTTTCCACTGTTGCTATTGCAAACCAGAGCTAGAAAAGATACTTTTTCTTGCTCAGTTTTCAAAAACAAATCACAACATTATAGAAATTATTATTTAAATGCTTGTTATATTACACAATTTTATTAGAAAGTTATTTAATCCTTACAAGAATCCCATGAATGATCACATTTTACAGATGAGAAAATTCAGGACTAGAGCACATTTGTAATTTTTCCAATATCAAGTCTATAATTATAATTATAACTATGAATTTATTAGTTGCAGGCATTTACATTTCTGGTTTCATAAAGGGAATTATACCGAATAACACAGCTATTTAATTCCCAACTACAAAAATTCAGAGATTAGAGGATTTTTGTGTTCCTGCAAAGCACAAGACACCATGTGCTGTGATAGTCTCCGGCACAGCAATATTCCAAAGAGCTCTTGGTTTCAGAACAGAGAGATAACACATGGATTTTAGGGCAAGGCAGAACAAACTGTGCCAAAATAGAGGAGTCATAGTCATGCATGAGAAAGGCACCTAGGATGGCTTATGGGCTCAGGTAAGACTTCTTGGGAACGTTGACACCAGAGCTAGGTTTTGAGGGATGGGAAGGTAGTGATTGGAAGAATGTGGGTTGTATCGAAGCAGTGGAAGGTGTCATCAGTGGTGCTACAATGCTGCTGTCACTTCTGTTCTTGTAATGAGTGCAATGTGAAGGCAATCATAATAGAACAGAGAGAAACTGCCATGTTTGGTTTTGCTTTGGATTGACTGGAGAAGGGAAGGTTAATTAAATAGAGCACTATTTCTTTTTTTCTTCTTCTTCCTCTTTTTTTTTGCCTGATCCAACCCTTTGGCTCTCTATCTGAATTTAAAATTTAGTCTAAAATATCCAATGATTGTTGTGGAGGTGAACACTCTTCCCTTGAGGAAATAGCTTCACTATTGATAGCGTTAGTCAAAATGACATAATTTTACTCTGTGAAGGAATATAATGCAGAGTTTACAGGTGAGACTCAAAAAATCAGAATTCTTGGATTGAAATCCTGATTTGAACTATTGTCTTTTAGCAAGAATCTTTACCGCTTTTTGCCTCTGTTTTCTCATTTATAAAATGGGCATACTACTAATGCCTAAGAATAGGGTTTTGTATTTATGGAATGAGAGAAACATATGAACAGTGCCTAGTACAATTGTCAGCACTCAATAAATATTAACTTATTTACTATTTAATTGCAGAGCTACCTGGGACTCAACTCAAATCTTCAAGCAAATAGAATCTTTATCTAAACTGGGACATGAAAAGTCTTGGAAACACAGATACATTAGCTTAAATTTGGATATGGCTTATTTAGAGATTAATATAAATCCAAAGGAAAATGTCCAAGAGAGTATGGGCAACTCACATTCTATCTGGGATATTAGTAGTTAGCATTCCAACACTGGATATGGCAGGATGGTAGAGTTGTCCAGGCTATGGCAGAACCCATGGTCAGAACAATGTTTATATAATAACCAAGGGTAGTAGTGGTGGTTGGAAGGGATGGGCTTAAATTTGATGGGACCCTAACAGGAATAATAAGAATATAGGGAAGCCTCTTCTAGAATATTAAACAGATAAAAATTCATTAGGAACCAGAGCCAAATCAGATGCAAAAGCATTAAACTTTGCTATTGACTCTGAAGTCACTGAAGGAGATAAAAGTTTTCAACCTAATGAACACAAGGGTATACATTGTACGGTGAGGCCCATGAGAACTCAAAACTAATAGGATAAATGAAAATGAGTATCTTGGATTGGCTTGCTCACTCCAGGTATACCAGTTGCCTTGGGTAAGAAAGATACCTCCTAATTCTCTGTTATCTCAAATATAACACAAGCTTAGTCATATGTATTTTACAAGGTTGCTATAAGGGTGAGAAAAGATAGTGTATTAAAAACGATGCAAACTTTGAAGCACAGTAACACAAATTTTGTTGTGGTATTGTATTATTTTTATTCCTTTGTCTCTCTTGAGGGTTTGTCCTTTTTCTATATTTCTCTTCAGAGGAGAATCTTGTGAAGATTATCTATGTTCTAAAGTTTTTTTTTCTTAATATATCTGGGAACCCTCTTGCTTTTAATCTCACTTTACATGCATTTTATTGACTCCAGCAGAATGTTCTTATCTCTTCAAAGATCTTCTTTTACTTGGGAACTGTCATCTCTCATGTAGATGATGTAGTTATTTGAGAAATATTTATAAACAAACAACCTAGGGAGTATTATTTGTAAGCTAAACGTCATGTTTATAAAATGTAGCCTTTACTTTTGAGTACGATCTGAATTCTTATCTGGAAAAATTGAACATTCTCATCTGATCTATGCATATAAAATCAAGACCAATAAATGTGAAGGAAGAAATGTGCATGGTTGACGTGTTAGCACCCTCAAAATACAAAGAATTATATTGAAATAGCAGGCTTTGACTTATTACCCCCAATGATATACATTTTTTTATTTTTGGTTACATATCACCAACTTGCTTTCCCAAAAGGCAGCTTTAATTCACTCTCTCACCAACAGATATTATTGTGCTGATTTCCACAGATTTTTCCAGCAGTGGGTGTTCTTAGTCTTTAAAATCTTTTCAAATCTGAGATATGAATGATAAATCTCAATGTTGCATTTATTTGATTTTAAAGCAAATATGAATGAGACTATATATTTACCACCATGTTTGTTTATTAATTTTCTCATATTGTGATTTTCATACTTATAACTTTTGCCTGTTTCTCTGTTGGGTCGTTAGTCTATTACCTATCTTTTTTATTTGGTCATTTCTAAACTTTAATAGGTAATTGGGTTTCATGACTTATTACATGTTTGGCAGGATTTCACTTCTAAAGCAGAAGATCTGGCTAGGTATATGATGGTTAGGTTCTTTCAGATTTGTGAGTTCTTTAAACAACATTATCAAAATTCTGAAGTGAGATATTTGAAATATTTTCTCATATTCAACAGAGTAATATATGGTCTCTCATTGATCAGGAATTTTAAGTACTTTGACAGAATTAATATATATTTTTAATTTTTTTTTAAGTTTTTTGTTAAGTGCAGGTATACACAAGTGGATAACATGTAATTTTTAATTCATGAGAGATTCTCAGTATTGGTTCATACAAAGTTCATCTTTATTTAAGTAGAGATTTATTTACTTATTGTTAGAATTGCACTGAGTAATCATGAAGTCACCCCTATAAATGAAAACTAGAACTTGGCAATTATCTCTGATTTTCTCCCTCCATTCCATTCACTTGCCTCTGGCTACTCAAGACAATCAGCACTTTAAATACTCCCATTTTTATATAGTCATTTACCAAAATGCATTCCTTAAATGTATATTCTTTGGTTGCAATTATGTTTTTAAAAAAAACCTTTAGACAAATTAAATGTAACAGAATCTTTCAGAGCAAAGAACAACCCATGAATTAAACAGTACTGAGAACCAGAAGAGGTTTAGAGAGCTCTGCTCTGCAACGTGAGTAGTGTGCTTTAATAGGCCAAATACAGAAGCAAATTAGAGAAACCACCTGATCAGCCGCAGATAGGCACCTGCCCTTTTGAGCCTGGTGTGATGAGCTGGTTGCTTGTGATTAAATGAAACACAGCTGCTTGTGATTGGCTGAAACTGGGCTGTTTCTTATACTCCAAAATTAGATTTTAGTTTCTTTACATACTAAGTAAATTAATGATATGGTTTAGCTGTGTCCACACTCAAATATCATCTCAAATTGCAATCTCCATAATTCCCACCTGTGGAGGGAAGGACCTGGTAGGAGGTGATTGGATCCTGGGGGTAGTTTTTCCCCTTGCTGTTCTCGTGATAGTGAGTGAGTTCTCACGAGATCTGATTGCTCTATAAATGGTGGTTTCCCCCGGGCTCTTCTCTTCCTTCTACGTTGTGAAAAAGATGTTGTCTACTTTGCTTTCTGCCATGATTTTAAGTTTTCTGAGGCCTCCCCAGCTATGTGGAACTGTGAGTAAATTAAAACTCTTTCCTTTACAAATTACCCAGGCTCAGTTAGTATCTGTAAAGCAGTATGAGAATAGACTGATAAAATTAGGTTGCAGTTTTCTATATAGGGTCTCAAGGGATGGAGGCTGACTCCGGCCAAATTGGATTTAATAGTTGCTGGCAACTTTATGAAATATATCATTATACTCTGTGAAGTATTTGAGGGAATGTGTTTTTTACTTTTGTCTTAAAGGTTCATTTAATTATTTTGTGTGTTTAAGTAATTTAAAAAATCAGTCTTTTATGGTGATAAAGTGTTCTTCCAAATACTAGGTATTTTAATACTGAAATTTATAATAAGAAAACAGTCATTATAAGTTCAGAGAATCACTGACAGGATGTCATCACAATAAGAACTATTTTTTATTTGATTGTAGTGATTTTACTTTGTTTACTCAAACTCATGAGGTGGCCTTTATTTTGCTTATTATTTTATTCAGATAAGGAAGCTGGCTAACATCGAGAGACTAAAAGAATAGTTTTCCCAACCAACTCTTTTAATCATGTTGCCCAGAAACCCCTCTCTGTTTATGTGGACTGCATTCCTACTTTACACAAACAAGGTTACAATTATTAAAGACACCTTTACAGTGTTAAACTTATGTAATTAGCCTTACACTAGGCATATTTTTTTTTCACATTGACTTTAAGCAAACTATGTTTTAAAATCTATCAAAATCTGACACATGTGGGACTTTGCGCCCGTTTATTTGCTTAATTTAATTGGTTCCAATTAGGAAGTGAACAGCAATTAGATAGGTATTAATTGATTGTGAGACATCTGTATCTCAGAAGTTAGAGCTACAGCTATAGTGCTGTTTATCTTTTTTTGAATCCTTCCCATGATAGCCATAATACCAAGTTTTCTAATGAAAAATTATCTTAATAATCAGATATTTCAGTGGTTTTCAATTCTTCCTGAATAGTAGAAACACTGGGGAGTCATTACCCTGCAAGAATTGTATTTATAATAATCAGAAACTGGAATGATGCAAATTACTATCAATAAGTTAATGAATAATTCTGTGATACAATAAAGTGGAATATTACCCAATAATGAAAATCAGCATTTTGAGTAATGGAAGCCAGACACAATAAAATACATACTGTATGACTCCATTAATACAACGTTCTACAGTAGGTCAAATTATTGTGGGAGAAATCAGAAAATTGGCTGTGTTGGGGTGGAGAGGGGAGAATTAACTGTTAAAAACCAAAGGAGAATTTTCTGAGAAGACTGAATATTCCAAGTATTTTCTAACATTTTATTATGAAAACTTTCAAATATATAGCAAAGTTGAGAGAATTTTACAATGAATATCTGTGCCCAAGATTCTACCATTAGCATTCTACTATGATACTTCTGTTACAAAAGTATCCATTTATCTATAATTTTATCCATCCATTGATGCATAAACTATTTTTGTGTATTTCAAAGTAAATCGAAGATATTTATATGCTTAGCATTTGATTGCCGTTTGTTGCCATTTACTACCATAGCCATCAGCATGCATATCATTAACTGGAGTTCAATACTTTACAGTTTTTTTCCTTTTGAGTAAAATTTATATGCAACAAAATATCCAAATGTTTATATTTACTGAGTTTTGACAAATGAATACATATGTGTATTCATTCCGAACTCTCATGAAGATATATGACATTCCTATTATCATAGATAATTTCTTTATGCTTTTTCTTGGTATTGTCACTCTCAAAACCCCCAGAGAGAATCATTGCTCTGGCTTGTTTACCCAATAGAGTATTTTACTTGTTCTGTAATCTAATGCAGATGTAATAATATAAAATTGATTGTGTCAAACTTCTTTCACTCTTCTTCAGATTTATCTTGATATGTGCAGTTGCAATCCATTTCTTTTTAATGTTGAGAAATAGACCATTGCATGACTATATTAGCATTTATGTACAGTCCTATTCAAGGACAATTGAAATGTTTCATTTTCGCTTCTATAAATACAGCTGCTTTGTCCATTATTGTACAAGTCTTTTTTCTGAATGTTTTAATTTTTATTGGAAAAATACCTACAAGTAGGAGTGTTGGTCACATTATTGGCACATATTTAATTTTATAAGAAACTGGCAGACTTATTTTAAAAATATTTGTCTTTTTTACCTCTATCCACTAACAATGTATGTGAGTTTCAGTTGGCCAAGAATCTGCAAAATAGGTAGTTTTATTAGTCTTTTTAACTTTGCACATGCTGGTGGGAATGTAGTGACATTTTATCATTATAATTTTTATTTCCCTAATAATGATTTGAGTACATTTTTTCCATGTAATTGTTGGTTGTTTTAATATTTGTTAATTTTTACCGGATTAATTATCTTTATTATTGAGTTGTAGAAATATTTTGTTATGCAATTTATTCCTTTGTTGGATGCATATTTTGGAATATTTTCTCCCTGCCTGTTATTTAATTATTCATTTAATACCATTTTATGACCAGACACTGTTAGTTAATTTATCAATGTTTTGCTTTTATAGTTATTGTTTTCTCAGCCTTTCCAAGACATGTTTACATGTTTCTGATTCATGAAAATATTCTTTACGATTTTATTCTGAAAGGCTTATGTTTTAGGTTTAGAATTATTCTCTATCTTGGAAATACTGTTTTGTAAGATGTGAGGTAGGAGTCAGGCTCATTTTTCACCTAGATATACTGTTTTCTCTGTGTCATTTGTTGAAATTATCTTTTCTCATTGGATAACTTTGGTGACTTAGAGAGAAATCAAATGATGTTAAAAATATGCTTCTATTTTTAGAGTTTCTAAGTCTTAGAATCAGGTAATACAAATTTTCCAATATCATCTTTTAACATTGCTTTTGATACTTGGTATTTACATTTTAATACTATATTTCATACAAATATTTGAATATGTATAGAATCATAGCATCAATGAAGAGTGATAAATTGCCTTTTCTCATTTAGATGCCTTTTATTTCTTTATCTTGCCTGATTGCTCCAGCTAGGACTGCCAATACTATGTTGAATGGCAGTGGTAAAAGAGGGCATATGTTATCATGTTAGAGTTCTTAAGGAGAATGCTCCCAGCTTATGCCCATTCAGTATAATGTTGGTTGTGAGTTGTCATAGATGGCTCTTATTATTTTGAAGGTCAAACATCCAGAATCTGTAGACAATTCAACATGCAAAAAATAAATAACTCTATTGAAAAGTGGGCAGCACACATGAACAGACACTTAAAAGAAAGCATAAATGATCAAACATATAAAAAAAAGTTTAACATTATTAATCAGAGAAATGTGAAACAAATCCACAATGATAAAATGCCAAAAATAACAGATGATGATGAAGATAAAGAGTAAAATAAATGTTTATACCCTGTTGATGAGACTGTATACTTTTGTAGTTGTTCTCTGGTTATTTAGGGAATGTAAATTAGTTCAGCCACTGTGGGAGGCAGTTTGGAGATTTCTCAAAGAACTTAGAACTACCATTTGACCCAGAAAACCCATTAGTGGATACATACCCAAAAGAACATTGTTTTACCAAAGTTATATCTGCACATGTATGTTAAACCCAGCACTATTCAAAATAGCAAAGACAAGGAATCAACTCAGTTGGCTATTAACAGTGGATTTAATAAAGAAAATATGAGATATAGATATAGATAGAGATAGATATAGATATCTATCTATATATACATATATTTAGGTAGATATCTATATATATCCATATATTTAGGTAGATATCTATATATATCCATATATTTAGATATAGATATCTATGTATATATCTATATCGCATATATAATATAAACATACACCATGTTATCTATATAATATGATACATATCACTATATTATGGGATGAATGTGATCTATATATATCACACATAAATATATACACCATAGAATAATATACAGACATTAAAAAGAAGTCATGTCTCTTTGCAGCAACATGGATGCAACCAGAGGCCATTATTCTAAAGGACTTGATTCAGGAACAAAAAACCAGATATCACATTTTCACTTCTAGGTGGGAGCTAAGCATTGGATACACATGGACACAAAAATGGGAATAATAGATACTGGGGACGAGTAGAGATAGGAGAGAAGTAGGCAGGAAAGGGATGAAAAACTATCGGGTAATATACTCACTACATAGGTAATGGGATCATTTGTGTTGCAAATCCTAGCATTATGTAATATATTCATGTAATGAACCTACACATTTACCCCCTGAATTTAAAATAAAAGTTGAAATTTTATGTTAAAGTTTTTCAGTTCTTTTAAATTATTTTTTGTGATTGCATTGAATCTACAGATTACTTTTTGCAGAACTGACATCTTAACCATATTGAAACTTCCAATCAATCTACATATTTAGGTTTTAAATTTTATTTATCAAAATTTTACAGAGTTGTAATAATGGTATTGCACATCATTTTTTACCCTTGTTGTTAAGCATGTTTGAAATCTATTGCAAATCAATTTATTTTAAAATTTTATATGGTACTTCCTGCTAGCAGCATATAAAAATACAGTGACCTTTGTATATTAATATTATACTCTATGACATTATTTAATTCGTGTATGCTTAGTAGTTTTTATACTACACAGAAATTTTACATACCAAATTATATTATGTCCAGTAGACAGTTTCATTTATTTTAGATCTCAGTAACTTTTATTTTCTCTATTTCTTATTGCAATGGCTTTGACCTACTTTGTGGTACTGAGTAGGGGTAAAAGTGAGCATGTTAGTTTCTTACCAATCATTGTGAGAAAATATTCAATATTTTACCTTCATATGTGATTCCAGCTGTTAGTTTCCCTAAATGCTCTTTACTAATTTGCTGAAAATTTAAAAATTATACATTGTTATTGATTGTTTTATACATAATTGCATCTTTTGATGCAAAGATTCAGTTTTTCTGAACTTTTTCCTGATCAGTTTTTTTATTCCTTTGTAATAATGTTTTACATTAACAGATTTTTGAATGCTATACCAATCTTGCATTCCTGGCACATCCAATAATTTTTCCTCATAATGTATCTGTTTATATACTGCTGACTTTCATTTGTTTGTATCTTAGTAATAATTTTCTTGTTTATGTTCATGAAGGACATGAATACATATTACAGTTTTTTTTTTTAATGGAGTTTCACTCTTGTTGCTCAGGCTGGAGTGCAGTGGGGTGCTATCTCAGCTCACTGCAACCTCCACCTCCCAGGTTCAAGTGATTCTCCTGTCTCAGCCTCCCGAGTAGCTGGGTTTATAGGCATGTACCACCATGCCCAGCTAATTTTGTATTTTTAGTAGAGATAGGGTTTCTCATGTTGGTCAGACTGGTCTTGTACTCCCAACCTCAGGTGATCCTTCTGCCTCGGCCTACCAAAGTGCTGGGATTACAAGGGTGAGCCACTGTTCCCGACTGTTTTATATATAATCTTTGCCTCTTTTGAACTAATCATACAGTTTTTCTCCTTTATTCCTTTGTAATAATATTGACATTAATAGATTTTTGAATGAGATACCAATCTTGCATTTCTGGCACATCCTCTATTTTTTCCTGATAATATATCTGTTTATATATTGCTGCTGTTGGCAGAAACATCATTTCTGAAAGTGCAAGTATGTTTATGATTAATTCTTCTGGCATTGTTTACCTAAAAAAAAATTGTTTATATTTTAAAAGTTATTTTGTCTATGTATAGAATTCTAGACTGACAATACTTTTCCCAGTACTTTAACAATATTGCTCCATTGTCGTCTTACCTGCGCATTCCTATAAGAAACTTCCAGTCATTTTAATTTTTGTTCCTGTGTATGTTATTTATATCACTTATTCTAATATATTTTTCATCATTAGTTTTGAGCAGTCATATTGTGATGTAATGGAGTACTTTTTAAAAAAACTAACATATTTAAATTTTATTATACTTTAAGTTCTGGGTTACATGAGCAGAATGTGCAGGTTTGTTACATAGGTATACACGTGCCATGGTGGTTTGCTGCATCCATTACCCTGTCGTCTACATTACGTATTTCTCCTAATGCTATCCCTCCTCTATCACCCACTCCCCCTCACTATCCCTCCCCTATCCCCCCACCCCCCAACAGTCCCCAGTGTATGATGTTCCCCTCCCTGTTTCCATGTGTTCTCACTGTTCAACACCCACTTATGAGTGAGAATATGTGGTGTGTGGTTTTCTGTTCTTGTGTCAGTTTGCTTAGAATGATGGTTTTGAGTTTCATCCATGTCCCTGCAAAGGACATGAACTCATCCGTTTTTATGGCTGCATAGTATTCCATGGTGTATACGTGCCACATTTTCTTTATCCAGTCTATCATTGATGGGCATCTGGATTGGTTCCAAGTCTTTGCTATTGTGAAGTGCCAAAATAAACATATGTGCACATGTGTCTTTATAATAGAATGATTTGTAATCCTTTGGTTATATACCCAATAATGGGATTGCTGGGTCGAATGGCATTTCTATTTCTAGATCCTTGAGGAATTGCCACACTGTCTTCCACAATGGTTGAGCTAATTTACACTCCCACCAACAGTGTAAAAGTGTCCCTATTTCTCCACATGTTCTCTTGTATCTGTTGTCTCCTGATTTCTTAATGATTGTTATTCTAACTGGTGTGAGATAGCTCAATGTGGTTTTGATTTGCATTTCTCTAATGACCATTGATGACGAGCTTCTTTTGATATGTTTGTTGGCTGCATTAATGTCATGTTTTGAGAGTATCTTTTCATATCTTTTAAAATATTTCTTATACGTAGGGTTTATTGAACTTCTGAGATCTGTAGGTTTATTGTATTCATCAAATTTGAAAATAAGTTACTCTTACATATATTTTTCTTCCTCCACCTTACCACAGACTTTTCAGATTAATTTTCCCGCAGATAACGGAAGCTGTGTCTTTTTTGTCTGCGTGCTTCATTTTAGTTCCTATTGCTCTATGTTCTAGTTCAATAATCTCTTATCCTGACATCTATAAAATCCCCTTAATAACCAATGTATTTTCACCTCAGATATCGTAATCTTCATCTCCAAGGTTTGATTGTTTTCTAAATTAATAGACTTTATTTTCCAGAGCAACTTTAGGTCACAGAAAAAAGAGAAAAGTACAGTGTTTCCAGATACACTTTCCTTTTCCACACAAAGATCTGTCACCATCAACATCCCACAGTAGAGTGGTACATTTTTTAGAACTGGTAAACCACCATTGACAACATTATCAACCAAAGTCTGACATTTACATTAAGGTTTATTTATTGTGCTATGCATTTTATGGACATGAATAGATGTTTCCTGGCATGTATTTGCATCATATAAAATAATTTATCTGCCCTAAAACCCCCTTGTGCTCCCTTCATCCTTTCCTTCTCTCCTTCTGAACCTGTAGCAAACACTGATCCTTTTACTGTTTCTGTAGTTTCTCCTTTCCCAGAATGTCCTGACATGAATTTATAGGGTATTTAGCCATTTCAGATTGACTTCTTTCACCTATTAATTTGTGTTTATGTTTCCACCACATCTTTCCCTGGCTAGATAGCTCATTTCTTTTTAGCATGTAATAATTTTTAATTTTATGGATACAACAGTTTATTCTTTCATCTATTGAGGGACATCTCAGTTGTTTCCAACTTTTGCCTACTATAAATACAGCTGCTATAAAAAATTTGCAAATTGTATGAGGACATAAGTTTTTAACTCATTTGGGTAAATATCAAGGAAAACAATTGCTAAATCACTTGATAAGAGTATGCTTAGTTTTTGTGAAAACAGCTGAATTGTCTTGACAAGTGTCTGTACCATTGCAAATCCTACCAACAATGAGTGAGAGTTCCTGTTGCTTTACTTCCTCCTAGTATTTGATATTATGAGTGTTTTGATTTTTTGCCATGTGCTCATATATTATTGTTTTAACTTGCAATTTGCAATTTTCTAATGACGTGATGTTGAACATCTTTTCATGTTTATTTTCCATATTGTTATTATTGATAAGATATCTATACTCAGGTCTTTTGCCCATGTTTTAATCAAGTTGTTTATTTTTTTATTGCTGAGCTTAGTTTTTCAATAATTGTTTAACTCGAGTTCATCATATACAATGATGTACCACATAACTGTAAAATTATATGGTTCACCTTTGGTCCCCTTAAGATTATAATATCATATTTTACTGGGCTTTTTCTATGTTTAGATATGGTAAGATATACAAATAATTACTGTTGTGTTAGAATTGCCTACAATGGTTATTAAGGTAACATAGTGTGCAGATTTGTAGCCTAGGACCAATAATCTATATCATACATCCAAGGTGTATAATAGGCTATATCATCTAGGTTAATGTAACTACACTCTGTGATGTTCAAACAATGATAAAATTGCCTAATAATAGATATCTAAGAATATATCTGCATTATTAACTGACACATGACTGTATTTTTAACAACAGTTCATTATCAGATATGTCTTTTGCAAAGACATATCTGATATATATGCAGACATATATATATCAGACATATATATATCAGACATATATATATCAGACATATATATATCAGACATATATATATCAGACATATATATATCAGACATATCTGATATATATATTTGCACACACACATATATATGTGTGTGTGTGTGTGTGTGTGTGTGTGTGTGTCTTTGGTGTTGAATCTAAAATGTCATTATCGAACACAAAATCATCTAGATTTTTTCCCTGTGTTACCTTCTGCATATTACAGTTTTTGTTTTAAATTGATGTTTAATAATTGATCCATTTTTAGTTAATTTTGTGGAGTACAAAGTCTGTGTCTAGATTCATGTGGGTTTCTGAGTTCATTTGTTTGTGTGATTTACATTCCCACTTTATATTTTCATTCTTCTAGCATATATAACTTATAAAAACTTACAAAAAACACATGAAAGTACTTCTCTGTCTGCTAATTCTAACACCTTTGTCAGTTCTATGTCTGTTCTAATTGACGAATTTTTCTTTTTATTATGGGATGACAAATTCCTGGCTACTCTGAACAGTTGGAAATTTTTACTAGATGCTAGACATTTTGAATTTATTTTGTTGGGTATTTTCATATATTTCAAATATTTTCATATATCTATAAATATTATCCTTTGTTCTGGCATGGGCTTACCTGCAAATGGTTTGAACATTTCAGGTCTTGGCTTTAAGTGGGATTTTCCAATTAAGACCAAAGTAGCATTTAGTCCTTGACTATTTTTTTTTTTAAATTATCAAGGCAAAGCTTTCTCTGTGTTCTATGGAATTCTCCATGAATTAAGAGTTTTCCAGTCTGTCTGGTAGGTTTGACCCTATTTGAGTTTTGGGTATTCTTTCACCAATCATTGTATTTCATTCCTTTCCTTGCCATGGGTAGTTTCTTCACGTGCATGACCTATCCGCACTCTGCTAAAGATGTAATGCAGAGGAGACCTTGTATAAATTCTCTAGAACTCTCGGTGCAGTTTAATTTCCTTTGAACTTTGCAGTAATATCTTAAGTTGCTTTGGTCTCTTCAGGCTTTGAGTTTGGTCTCCTTAACCTAACGACTTTACCAGAATTCAACTAGATTATTCCTCTCTACTTTGTAGCTTGGAAACTTATTCAAAAAATAAGCTGAGAAAATCATAAGGCACCACTTTTGGTTTCTTTTCTCCCATGAATAACTGTTTTATTGCTCCCTAACATACAAACCATTATCTGACATAACTTTCATTTCTTCTTGTTGTTTTACATAAGAAAGTAAATCTAGTTTCTGGTAATCCCTTTTCCCAGAAGGAAAAGTTGTACTTTTACTGCTTTTATGCTTTATATTATAGTACATTGACTATTGAATTATTATGTGTATAGATACTGCTATCTCCTTAAATTTACCAGTTGAACCATAGAAGACAACTCTTTGAAAAAGCTGGAGAAATTTATCTAGATAAGTCACTTCATATGTAACTTTCTTACGTTAGATAGAGCACAATTTAAGGACTAATGAACTGAAAATGATTTTCAAAGAAAACTTCTATTTATATTTAAATAGAAAAGATTTTTAAAAACACAAAATATAAGGTTTTCTTTTTAAAAGAAGGATATTAAACAGTTTACTCCCACTTTTAGTAGCTAAAACAGACATCTAAATACTATTCTGTTTTTTGTGTTTGAAGTACCTATTAAGAAAGCAATCATTTGGAAATGGTATAGCATCAAGCTTCCAGATAGTAGTTCATGAAAAATACCCATAAGGGGCCATATTATTTTTCAGACTCAAGAGAATCCTTGAATTCAGAATGATAAATAGATTAAAAAAAATAAAAGCAAACCAACAAAGTAGTAGACCCAGTGAAAAGGAAGATTATGTTGAACCTAACTACTAACACATCGAGAGATGCAAAAAGTTGGATATAACAAGATTTAGCTTTTGAATATATACAAAGGAAAAGGAGTCTCAATTTGATAATTAAAGCCAATTTCCAAATTAGAGTAAATCACAATTTAAGAAGACAGTCTCATCGATTTTAAGAGTTACTGCCCTAAACAAAATGAGTCACTACAGAAAAGGACTATTCTGCAATTCGAAGCAGAGAATAGACTGCTGCTGACATGGGAGTGGCAAATGTCTGTCAAGGGCATTATCAGCTTACTCAGAAAGGATAAGAAGTGCTCCAATGTGACCTGCTTAGGGAGGTAAACTAGCCCAAATATACAACCCACCTTCCAGTACTACATTAGCCCTGGAAAAGCTCAAAGGGTTTAGAAATAATTTATTCAGATCAGTCTTAACTTTCTTTCAGTGCAGGTCTAAATCGAAGCTAAATGTAAAATGGAACCATCTTAGTCCATTTCTGCTCCTATAACAAAAATATCACAGACTGCATGGCTTATAAACTACATAAATTTATTTCTTACAGTTCTGGAGACTGAGCGGTCTAAGATCAGGTGCAAGCAGATATGGTGTCTGGTGAAAGCCCACTTCCTGCTTCATAAACATCTATCTACTTGCTGTAATCTCACATGATTCTCTTTTATAAAGGTACTAAGCCCTATCACAGGGTCTCCACCCTCATGATCTAATCACATTTCAAAGGCTCTACCTCTTATTATCATCATAGTGAGGATTAGGTTTTAACATATAAACTTTTGGGGAACTCAATCATTCAATCCATAGCAGGGAAACTTGTCTTTGACTTCATCCTTGACTTATCTCTGAATACTTCTCTTAATTTATGTTCTATTCTATGCTTCACTTGAAAAAAAGACTGAACTAATGGATAACCATATATCCTATCTTACGCTTTTTCGTTCTTCTAAATAAATAGTAAAAATCATCTCAAAATGAGTCTCTTTTATAACTTTTTTTTTTCTGGAAAGTTCTTCAGACTAGCGAATTTAAACAAGAAAACTCAGTTATTATTAGTGCCCAATAGTAATTCTATGTTTCTACTACTATTTTCTGAAAATATAGCTTCAGAAAATGGGCAGATAGCAACATATCAATACAGAAAGCTAACATATTGTGAGACATATTCTCATTTTTAAAACAAATATCCCCTTTAATAATAGCACATTGAGGCTACTCATTCTGTTTTATTTCAATATGACTAAAAAACTTGAGGTATTAATATATCTGGATGAAAAACACATTGAAAATACACAATTAATTGTTAGCATTGATTTGTTATGAAGTACTATTAGTGTGGCAATAGAATGTAAGGTGAACTAACACATTGTTAGCAACACTCCTCACTTATACACGTTTATATTATGTTGTTTGCTTCACTGTTTATGCAGCTCAAATTTCAGAAGCGGTTTCCCCAAGAGTCAAAATTAAATTCTACAAGTTCTGGATGCTACTTTACATAGCATTCCTATACCAACTATTTTTCACCTTTAAGTGATTAATTATATCTGATATTCTTCTCAGCCGGTCCCTCTCACTCTTTATTTCACATGTTTTCAAACACTGCTAACTCTAATATTTTCGTATTTTCCTTTTAGTCTGGAGAATTCAGTTGTCACTTCTTCAAGAGAATCTTGCTTGACCTACCTTTAAATCCCACATCAATTTATCAGGGATTCTTACCGCATGTGCTTCCGTATCCTCTTGGACATGCATTAGTCATAAAACTCAATGTATTATATTGTGCCCACTTGTTCATACATATGTCTCTCCTATGATAGTATAGACTCCTTGAGATCAAGGACTGTTAGGTTTTTCTAATATATGCCTACTGAAGCATTCCCTCTTGCATGTATAGCTTGAAAATTTTCAGATTATTGTTTTCAGTCAAGGTACAGTCATTCAATGAATACCTATTTTGAAAATAATATGCACAATAGTTGTAAATAAATATATGTGTGTGCATACTGTGTGTGGGTGAGAATATAATCAAATTTCAAGTGTAGCAAAAAGTTCTCAGAGTAATTTCACCTGACACATGCAAAACTACAGTTTTAAGTTACATAAAAAAATACAAATTTGTAGAACATCTTATAAAAATACAAATATGTAGACCACAAAACGTAAAGAAACTTTTTGACACTATGGTGCAAAATTGACTACATTAATAAAAAACAATAAAGTCTAGATCAAAACTTCGTAAATACATGCAGTTTTGAGAGAAATGTCTAGAAGTGAGTAAAGATGCAGCTATTATATCTAATTCAGAGGGGTTAAGGTGAGCTCTAAATAAGGAGGATTCTGGATAGGAGAAACTGTGCCTAAGTTCATTTTTCTTTTGCCGATAAACAAGTGAAATCTGCTAGCTCTGTAGAAAAATCGTACCATTAAAAACATAAATAAAACCACATTCCAGCAGATTATATAACATGGCTGGAGGTGATGCTTCTTTGCTACATTTAGCTGGTTGAAGGTAAGCAGAAAAGAAACCTGGGTAGAGGAAACATAACTCAGGTATAGTTGACAGGGTAGATGCAGAAAGGAATCTTTAATGTCATGGTCCAGGCAACAAAATGAAATACTAATGTTTTTAAATGAAATACTGATACATTAAAATCATGGATGATTATGTTTTCAAAAGAATATGATAAATAGGTATAAACAGAGGAATGAGTACTAAATGATTACATATGTGAAATTCTACATCAGATAAAACTAATCCATAATGATAGAAATGAGATTCAAGTGTGCCTGGGGAGGAAGGTATGTGGATTGACTTTAAAAAGAATTAAGGAGATTTTGTAAAAACACAATAAAAAGTTGTATGTCTCACCTGCAGCATGGTTATATGGATATGTATATTTTTCTAAATGAATTGAACTATAAACTTAAAATGTATGAATTTTGCTACATGAAAATTATGGCTTAATAAAGTTGATTTAAAAATACCATTTGCAATAACATCAAAAAAATAAAATACTTAAGCACAAATTTGACAAAAGTATGAAACCATTACAATGAAAACTAAAAATACAGCCAAGAGAAATAAAGAAATACTTAATATAGATTACATTTAAGGGTTTACTCTTTATGTAAAAATTGACAGTCAATGATTAACATTTTATGGCAATTTGAAGACAAAAATTTTAAAACATAAGAACATAAGTTGGAGAATTAATACTACTAATCTTAAAATGTATGTAAAGCTATCTTAAGAGAATTCAATATTTCTAAAAGAATAGAACATTCAACTAGTAGAAGAAAATATAAATTATAAAATGTACATTTATTTTTTTAATGACATTTCCAAGGTAATTCAACAGGGAAAAGAAAGTATTTTCAGAAAATGATGCTAGCAACTGTGTTAATATTAGAAACAACAAACCTGGTTTCTAACTCTAGACATACACATCAATTAATAAAGATGAATTATAGACCTACATGTAAAGAGTGAAAATTTGAAAAACATATAGAGGACATGGGAAAATATCTTCTTGTTTTGGGAATAGGCAATTTTTTTTAGTAGATACAAATATTATAAATTATAAAAGAAAAATTTATTATGACTTATTTAAAAAGCTGCTTTTCAACAAAAGACACAGTTAACAAAATGCAATACCAAGTAAACAGAACAGCTTTGTAGTACATATAACTTGCAAAACATTTTATATAGATGTATTAAAAGTTCCTACAAATCAATAATAAAAGCACAAATAATCCAGGAAGAATGGGTGAAGCACTGGAACCAACACTTCATTTGTAATATTTATAAACATATGAAAATAGATTCTTTTTTAATTGGGAGAGTAGAAATTAAAAATTTAATGCAGTTAGGATGATAAATTGAAATACTCAACAATACCAAGGATATAGAGAAACTAACATACATTGCTGGTCAATGGTAAACTGGTATGGCAACTTCAGAAAAACACTTTGGCAGTAATTTAAGAAGAAAATGCATAAAATTACCATATTACTAAACATTTGAATTCCTAGGTATTTGTCCAAAAGAAATATAAACTATTAAAAAATAACATACCATAATATTTATAACTATTTTGCTTATAGCAGCCAAAACACTTGAAGTAACCTAAATATCTATCCATAGAAAAATGAATTTTTAAAAATTCTGTGGTGCATTTATTACATTGATATAATGAAATGATTCTCAGCAATTAAAATATACTTAATTACCAAAATGTGTGTATGCATATATATAAGTTCATTTGGTTTTTTTTTTTTTTTTGAGATGGAGTTTTGCTTTTGTTGCCCAGGCTGGAGTGCAATGCTGTGATCTCAACTCACTGCCACCTCTGTCTCCCAAGTTCAAGCAAATCTCCTGCCTCAGCCTTCCAAGTGGCTGGGATTACAGGCACCTACCATCATGCCCAAAAAAATACTAAAAGTTTTTGTATTTTTAGTAGAGATGGGGTTTCGCCATGTTGACCAGGCTGGTCTCGAACTCCTGGTTTCAGGTGATTGTTCCATGTCTGCCTCCCAGAGTGGTGGGATTACAGGCTTGAGTCACCGCACCCAGCCTTATATATGTTTTATACCCAAAATGTCAATTATTTAAAGAAAGATTACATCTTAACATGGCTAAGTAAGTAATAAAATACATGAAGAACATATGATAGTTATCCTTTAAACTTTGATTTCTTAAAATAGGGCATGTATAATCAAACAATGCATATATGGCATTCATGGAAACTCGTCAAATTTGAAGACACACAAAAAAGTTCAATAAATTAAAATAACAGAATTAATTTGGGCAACATGGCTGACCATAGTGTCATACCATTAGAAATTAATAGCTTGTTTAAAAAGATTCCCTGATCAGAAATTTTAAAAATACCATTCAATATTATTTGAGTCAAAGGGGAAACACATATGTAAGATGAAGAATTTTTTAAACAGATTGATGCTGAAAACATAACATCAGAATCTATAAATCTATAGAAAGAAAAGGCTATCACATTAAATGTTTATATTATTTATTTTTTTTAAATTGAAAGAACACACAAACCTAGAGAACAGTACATGTAAAAATGAAAGAATGAATAATGAACAAAATTTTAAAACATTACTTAGAAAAGATACAAAAATCAGTAATAGGATTAATAAAGATTAAAAAATGAAAATGAAAACTCTGAAGCACAATATTTAAAAACCTAAACAAAATAAACCACTATGTAATATGTACACATACACAAACACACATATATTGTGAGACAAAGCAGCAAACTTCTTCCTTTGGCTAGCCACAGTGAGTCCTTGCTATGAAGAATCCCCTTTTCTTATTCTACTTGTTAATGTAACTTCACAAACCCCTGACTCAGTGACTGAATGCAACCCTTTGGAAAAATGCCTTTAGAATAATAAGCAGGATATGGCACTGTTTCACAGGTCTTTTCCTGAATCACTGCACTTTTAGAAAAAACAAATGAGCCTAGCCCTTGCCTATTCCCATGCATAACATAAGGTCTAAAGCAATGAATAATTATGCCTCTGTAATCTGAAACTGATGTAGTAATATTTTGTCACTCAAACTTTGATAAGGACGTTTGATGTTAACTTCTAAGCACATGTAGAACCTCCATAATTTGTGTATAAGCTGTGATTTGAAGCCAGTCTGATAGAAATTCTCTGAAAGACTCCTCCCAGGTTATAATCCTCAAGAAGACTGAATAAAAAGAAATTTTATTGTTGACTCAGGGGTTCCCAAACCTCAGCAGGACTGGTACAGGTTAGGAACCAGGCTGCACAGCAGGAAGCGAGCCATGGGCAAGTGAGCAGTATTGCCTGAACTCACCTCCTGTCACATTAGTAGAGGCATTAGATTTTCATAGGAGCACATCCTATCATGAACTGCGTGTGAGAGGATCTAGGTGGTGCTCCTTATGAATCTCTAATGCCTGAGGATCTAAGGTAGAACAGTTTCATTCCAAAATCCTCCCCTGCCCTCCCCAATTTAACCACTTCATCTTTTAGTAGGCAATACATTCTGGTTATGAAGTTACTTCCCCTTTTTCCAGTCCTAATTTGTGTATTTGAGACTTTTCCCTTTTTGTTTTATGTACATATATGTGTGTATACATACACACCACACACATACATATACAAATATGTGTATATACACATGTATATAACAAAATACAGAGATTATACATACTACAAAATATACATAGATACACATACAGATAGATATGTGTGTGTGTGTATTTTATAGTATGTATATGTGTGTGTGTGTGTGTGTGTGTGTGTGTGTGTGTGTGTGTGTATACAGATGGCTTTTGACTTAGTGGTTCAATTTTTTGACTTTGTGATGATGGAAAAGGGCCGTTGGTATGCTCATTGACTTACAATGACACTACATCCTGATAAACCCACCGTAAGCTGAAAATATCATTAAGTTGAAAATGCATTTTTTACTTATAATATTTTCAACTTAGGATGGATTTATTGGAATGTAACCCCCATAGTAAGTTGAGAAGGATCTATTCTAAATTACTTTCTATGGATATATATTCAGAAACACAGAAATTTGTTGTGTACGACTTGATGACATGAATATGTTTGACCATCATCTAGGTCAAGAAACAGTATTGGCACTAGTTCAATAATCCTTTTTATGCCCCATTTCAACACTGCTCCCTGCCGTAACTTTCTTTCAAATGGATCTAACACTATAGATCTAACACTATAGATCAATTTGAAAGAAACATTATAGATCTAATTTTAAAGTGTTTAAGAAAATAAAATTATACATTTGCACATGTGGCTTCTTTTACTCAATATTTTTAAATGAAATGATTCATTCCACGTAGCAGTAATTTAACTCATTTTATATTTAATATGATCATTTATCCATAAAGCTACTGGTGGTCATATGAATTATTTCCAGTTTAAGTCTATTGTTTATAATACAGCAATAAACATTCTTGTAATGGACACTGGACACACAACTTAGGCACTTACTCAGATTTTCTCAGCTATGTGGATTTGTTTTGAAATGTATTATCATCTCTGGACCAAATGGTTATTGGGCCTGGGGTTTTTGGCTTCTCTAACTATTCCACTCTTATTTACTGATTTTATTTTATTTTATTCTATTTTATTTTGAGACAGAGTTTTGCTCTTGTTGCCCAGGATGTAGTGCAATGGTGCAAGCTGCGCTCACTGCAACCTCTGCCTCCCAGGTTCAAGCAATTCTCCTGCCTCAGCCTCCCAAGTAGCTGGGATTACAGGAATGTGCCACCATGTCCAGCTAATTTTGTATTTTTAGTAGAGATGTGGTTTCACCATTTTGACCAGGCTGGTTTTTAAACTCCTAACTTCAGGTGATCTACCTGCCTCAGCCTCTCAAAGTTCTGGGATTACAGATGTGAGCCACTGTGCCCAGCTTATAACTAGTTTACTCTTAAATGAAACACCAAATCACAGAGTTTAGGAACTTGCATCCTGAATAAGCATCAAATAAAATCAGAAGACAAGAATGAGTTACCTCTCACTGACCAATGGAAAAACAGGAGTTTGGAGATCTCATCTTGCTTTCTCAGCGCCCTGGACTACCCTGAAATGAAGTTTCTTTTTGCATTTCCACTGCAATATTCTTATTTGCCAACTGGAAGCAGTTAACCATAAAATTCTTCACTATCCAGCATGAGAAAATAGCTTACAAGGTAAATCATCGTTTTAAAATGTTTTACATTATCCTTGTTTTATTTTTTTTCGCCCTTGCATTTTGGCATCTGCAGCTCTCAAAGTAACATACTTTCATCATTTCATAGTTCTATGGGCCATCAGACATGTAATCAACATATTTTAGTGCATATATAAATGCAGTTCTGTTGAAAATAGATTTAGGAGTGGAAGTGCTGGTTCACAGTAGATATGAATGTTAAACTTTAGAAAATAATGCCAAATCACATTCCAAAGCAGTGGTGCTATATTGCAAAAGGTACTCCCAGCAGTAGTCAGTGAAGGTTATGCAAATATATTTGAACCATATGTAGAATACATATTTTTCTAGAAAAAATATAGTTTATCAGAAATGATCTAATATGGTTTGATTTTGTCCCCACCTAAATCTTTACTTGAATTGTAGTTCCCATAATCACTGCCTGTCCTGGGAGGGAATCTGCTGGGAGATAATTGAATCATGGGAGTGGTTATCCCCCATGCTGGTGTTCTTGTGACAGAGCTTTCCCTCCTGTCACTTGGCACTCCTTGTTGTCCTCATGGGAAGAAGAATGTGTTTGTTTCTTCTTTTGCCATGATTGTAAGTTCCTGACACCTCCCAGCCATGCTGAACTGAGTCAATTAAACTTCTTTTCTTTATAAATTACCCAGGCTCAAGTATGTCTTTATTAGCAGTATGAGAACAGGCTAATACATGATCTCCATACAGACAGAAAGTTTAAATACACTAAATTATAAATCGAAAAATTTTAAAAATTGAGTTTAGAAAAGAAAAACTATGAAAACAATATGGTTACAGATGGGATTTCTAAAAAACTGTCCAAGATCAGATAATGTCAGTCCTAGCCAAGATATTGCAGAGAAACAAACTTGAAATTTTTTTTGTGGTATTTCATAATCATAAAAACATACACAAGTGTCACTTGTGAATGTTGATGTAAGCATCTCAGGTAAAATTGTGGTTAGAAGGATCCAGCAGCATGAATAAGTGAAATTTACTCCAGAAATACATCACTATTTAAAAATCGTTTAATAAAATTTATTGTCATAATTAGATATTTTCTATAATTCCCTTGTTTGACTATATGTGAAGAGTAAAAAAAATTAGTGGTTTACTTTAGGATTATAATGAGTATCTTTAAAATAATCTAGTTCAGATTAATACCAATTTAAGTTTTTACACAATTATTTCTGTATAAATTATTTCTGTTCCCCCATCCTTGGCGCTATTATATAATTTACATTCTAATGCGTTGTGTACCTGTTCACACAGATTTATAATTATTGCTTTATGCAATTGTCTTTTAATTCAAAAAGGATAAAAATAATTACAAATGAAAATTTTTTATGTTACAAACAATGTATATGTATATGTTTAACCTTTTAAGTTCAGAGATACATGTACAAAATGTGCAGGTATGTTAAATAGGTAAACATGTCATCAGGGTTTGTTGTACAGATTATTTGATCACCCAGGTATTAAGCCTAGTATCAATTAGTTAGTTTTCCTGACCCTCTCCCTCCTCCCACCCTCTGACAGTCCCAAGTGTGTGTTGTTCCCCTCTGTGTCCATGTGTTCTCATCATATAATTCTCACTTATAAGTGAGAAAATGCAGTATTTGGTTTTCTGTTCTTGCATTAGCTTTCTGAGGATAAAGGCCTCCATTTCCCTAATCCCCTCTGTCCTTGTAAAATACGTGATGCCATTCTTTTTTATGCCTGCATAGTATTCCACAAAATGTTTATTTAAAACTACAAACAAAAATGTATATTACTGATTTTTATATTTACTGAGTTACTTTCCTCAGTCCCTTATTTCTTCATTTAAATTCTAGTTACTTGTCAGCATTCTTTCATTTTGGTCTGAAGATCTTTCTTTAGTACTTCTTGTATGATAGTTTTGCTAGTAATAAATTCTTTGTTTCCTCCTCCATTTTCAAAGGATAGTTTTGCTACATTTAAAATTTTTGATTAGAAGTCTTTTTAAAAAATGCCTCTGTCTTCTATGATTTCTGATGAGAAATCAGCTGTCAATATTATTGAGAATCCATTGTTTGCAGTAAGCCACTTCCATTTTGCTGCTTTCAAGATTCTCTCTGTCTTTGGCTTTAGAGAGTTTTCTTATGATATACCTTGGAGTACATATCTACAAATTATAGTCCTTGGGTTGATTGAGCCTCTGGGATGTGTGGTCTACTGGGTTTTGTTTTGTTTTAACAAAATTGTGAGGTTTTCAGCCATTATTTCTTCAAATATTCTTTCTGCTTCTTTCTCTCTCTTCTGTCTTTCTATACTACCAATAACCATATATTGGTATACTTGATAATGTCCCACAGGTTTCAGAGATTTTTTAATTTTCTTCACCTTTTTTTTCTGTCTGTTTCTTGGGCTGGATAATCTCATCCGACATATTGTTAAGTTCTCTGGCCTTCTAAACTTTGCCATTGAAACCCTTTAATGAATTTTTCTATTTTATTATTGTACTTTTCAATCTCTGAATTTCTCTTTGCTGCTTTAGAAAAGTTCTACCTTTTTATTGATGTTCTCTATTTAGTGAGATATTATTCTTATACTTTCCTTTAGTTCTTTAGAAATGAACTGCTTTCATTATATGGATATATCTAAAGTAGCAGGTTGAAAATTGTTGCCTCATATGTTTAATGGCTGAAATTCTTTAGAAGCAGTTTCTTAGTTCTTCCCTGTGCAGGAAGCAAACTTTAGAGCTTTTTTTGTTTGTTTGTTTTTTGGTTTCTTTTTACATGTTTTATAGTTTTTGTTGAAAACCAGATATTTAAAATAGTACATTTTGGCATCAAATACAGGATTCCTTACAATTCTTGGTTTCTTTGTTATTGTTACTGTTTATTTTATGACCTTTCTAACCTAAATCTGTGAAGTAAAGTGTTCTTTAATTATGTGGCCACTGAAATCGCTTCTTGGTTAGCTTATTAATAATCTACTCCTTATACAGAGATTTATTTAAATTCCTCTGAAAAAAAATAGGTCTCCCAGTCTTTGTTGGGGGACCCTGAGTGTATAATGGAGTATATATTTAACACTGAGCGACACAGTTGAAAACTTTTTTAGGCTTCACTTTCTGCTTGAAGAAAGTCTCAAGGTCAACTGCAGGTACAGACTTTGGGTTTTCTCACATTTTGCTGTGTCTGTCTAGATTCCCAGTAGTATGTCAACCTTTTCAAAGTCTCCATAACAATTTCACTCTTCAGTTTTTCATTTTAAGCTCTTTGTTTGCCCCAACCCTTATCTGCCACTTCAGATGTGAAACAATTGGCTCCAGTTGTTTTGACAAGAGCCCCAAGGGGAAAATGGGCTTAAGAAAGCTCTGCAAATAGAGTCTTTCAGGGAACTCCCAGATAGATCAAATAATTATGTTTTGGGGGAATGAGACCTTGAAGCCACTTAATCCCTTTGTGCAATCTCCATTGGATACCAGGCTTCTAGCTATCTCTGTGATTGCAAGATGTTGATTTTCAAGGCTACTTAAGAGCTGACAAAGGGATAGGAATCATTCAAGTCATAAGCTACCATAGATGCTCACTGGAGTGTTGTAATCCTCTGATAAATAGTTTTCTCATTGCTTCTATGGTGAAGAGAACGGTTAGAAGTCTTTACTCCTCCATTTTTGCTAATGAATGTATTTACCATTGGTATTAGTTTGGTAAACTGCCATAATAAAGTATGACTGAGTGGCTTAAAGAATGGAAATCTGTCACACAGATCTGAAGTCTAGGAGTTTAAAATCAAGATATCAGTAGGATTGGTTCCTTCTGAGGGCAGTGAAGACAGAATCTGTTTCAGATTTTTTTCCTTAGCTTATAGATGAATATCTTCACATTTTTTGTGGCGCTTTTCATGCATGTGTGTCTGTTACCAAACATCCTCCTTTTGTAATGACAACAGTCATATTGGTTTAGGGCGCACTCTAATGATTACCTCTGTAAAAGCCCTATTTCCAAATAATGTCATAGTTTGAGGTATTAGAGGTAGGAACTTCAATAAATAAATTCAAGGGGACCACAATTAAATCTATAGCACCATCATAATTCATCTATGTAGAGAAGTCACGTCATTAACTTCATTCTTGCAAAAGGATTATGTTATAAGACTCAAAACACATTCATGTTGGTGAGGAAGGACACCCCTTCCTCTTAAGCTTCTAAGGCCAATTCCCCTTTAGACTTCTACATTGTGTTTCATATGGAGAAGTTAAAAGTCAGCCAGAGGAGATCAGTGGAAGGACAGGTTGGCGAAGCCAGGCTAAGGATTAAACTCCCTACTATTAACCACAGTCCTATCTATAGGTCAGGGAGGTGGTATGGAGGAATTCTCCCCTGAAGGCATTCTTTCTCAGCTGCTCAGACTCCCACCTAGTCATGTCCCCCAAGCTCTAGACCCTATCACATGTGCACCTCTTATACTGTAAGCCTTTAAAATGGCCAGGGGTTTTTTTTTGTTAGGGAGCTCAGTTGTTCAGGCAGCTCCCGGCCAAATAAAATTACCACCTCCTTCCCTGTTTGTTGTTCAAGAGGTTTGTTTGTGGCTGCTCCTGCTTATTAGAAGTAGTCAATAAATTAGAATTTGATAAGCATTTTCTTTATATGATATCCTCATGTACACATATGAGTATGTGCATATTCCTCGTATTCCTCATCCTATCAATTTGCACCTTACTTAGTAGGGATACACTAGAGGCTTTCCTGCTATTGTCAGAGAAAAAAAAAATAAGAATAATTACTATCACTGTTGCTATTTTATATAAGGCTAAAAGTTTTAGCCAGTAAAATTTGACAACAGGATTAGATGCCTTATAGTTGTTAAGAGAGATGTGTGATTATGAGTTATTATTATATGTTTGGATAACCCCCAAGAATCAATGTGAAAAAAAATCTCTGTAAACAACATGAGAACCTAGTAGATTTACAAGCAACATAAAAATAAAATCTACTACTTTCAAGTATGACAGTAGTTTTCAAAAAAACAAAAAATCAGTGCTGCTGCCAAAATAAGTTATTAAAAAATCCAGATCAAAATAGAAGTAGATAATCCAGATAAAAAATGCATTTGTTTGAAGGCATTAGGGAGCTGCTGAGAAAATCAATAATGAGGATTCATAATGCTTAAGAATTTAGCCAATGTTCTGGGAGCAAAATTAACAGATTGATGTGCTCATTTCTCTGTTACAGTCTTCTCATCAGAATCCTAATCTGGAAAGTTTATCATTTTGGTCTCTCCAGCCCTATGGAGCTGTCAAATGTCTGCCTCTTTCTCTGACTCTTTGTACTTGCCCTCTACATAACCATTAACTGAATGATCTGTGTCTTGCACCATTATCACAACTGCCAAATTCTCCCACAAAAAAATGTAGCTGCATAATTTTGTTTTATTTCTGTTTCTTTATTACTTTGAAATTTATAAGGAGCATAATTTCAACCTAAAATTATATATTCAGGCAAACTTTCCATCAAGTGTTAAGATAAAGATAATTTTCAGGCATGTAAGTACTTGAATGTGTACTTGCTATTTAACCTTGATTAATAATTTATATGAAGAAACACCTGAGTTAGATTTGTAACCAGATTATTAATAGATTCAACCTAGGTGAATGTCAAAGGAAAGTCTCAGGACAGTAACCATCTAAAAGTAACGAAAAATTACACTTACTCTAGATTGGAAAATAAAGAAAAATCTAAAAGGAAAGTTTTCTAGGAAGCAAATGTTTTTCTGTGGAATAGCAGAGACAAGGAAGAGACTGAGAAAATTTTTAATTTTTATAAAGAATAATTTTTTTAATGAAAGTCTCCAGAAGAAACAAAGTTATAGAAGAAAACATGGTACATATAAAACCAGCTGTTCAAATTAAAATGAAAAGCTGTATGTTCAATATGACAAATTATTTTCTACTTATCAAAAAAAAGTTCAGAATATTGGGAAGAAGGCTTGCCTTTATTCTAAGAAAAAAAGGGAATCAGAAACTCCAGAGTAAAACACTAATATCATCTCTTATATTCTTAGCATAAAGAGATAATAGAGGGAGTGTAGCTTTCTGTTACTCTTCCCTTCCTCGCCTGCCTTTCTGGCTTCTGTCAAAGCTCTTACCAGATTCCAGCCCCTTGATACTGGACTTCCTACCCTCCAGAACTGTGTGAGAAATTTCTTTTCTTCATAAGTTTCCTTGTGTGTGGTATTTTCTTATAGCAACACAAAATTAAGACAAATGCTAAAAATCTTCAGGAAAATATTTTTTGAAACAGCTCCAGAGACACTGAAAAAAAAACAAAACCCACAGTATTCTTCAAATTAGCAACAATGGACATTAGAAGACAATGCTGCAATGTTAAAGGCTGAAAGAAAATGATTTTAAACAGGGAATGCTATTAATGGACAGCAAACATTCAATTAGGGCAATATTAGAAAGTGTACAAAATAAAGACCCTTCCCCAAAGGATTTATTGAGAATATAACCACACCATAGTTCATATTTATTAATACAACTTTTCCCGAAGTCCAGTTAGTGTATCAAATGGGAATGTTACAGCACTATGTCAAAATGGTATGACAGCATGTCATGGTTGAGATTAAAGAAAAATATCACAAGACCACCAAGAAGGGACGAAAGTCACCCATTAGCCTTTTCTCAAAATAATGCTACTGTGTGTTAGGTATATAAAAACTTCTTTAGTCTAAATTTTTATGTTCTTAACATGGAACTGTACTATATTTGAGATTGACAGGTATTTTAGAATTCTAGAACTGGGAGGCATAACTGTTTCAGATTTCCAGATGAAGCAATAAAAAACTGAAAATTTGCAGTTTTAACTAAATAGAGTTCATCACAGTTAGAAACCAACTTTAAGGATTTATCTTTTTTTGTTTTTTCTGGCTCGAACTATTCAACTTAGCCTGAATACTTCCAATGACAGTTTGTAAAGGAGTTCCAGTTTTCTTAATTTATTCATTTATATAAAATAAAAACATGCATTCTCATATTATCCTCCTAGTTTTCCTGATTCAGCCTTATGGAGTAATATTTAGCATTTTAAAGGCTTTAAAGAAAACCCCTTTGCCACCTTTGAAAATGCAGATGTATCTATGAAAGATAACTGCTTAAAATTAGATTTATGAAAGGCACTTTTTAAAATTTAGTGGGGTTCTTTTGAAACTGTAATAAAAGAAACTTCTTTGGAATTATGATTTCCATGGTAATGTGCTTTAAAAACTAACAGACAAATGTTTGGCAATTAATTCATTTTCTTTTTATATATAGGCTCCTCCAGATCCATGTAATTATTTCTATAAATAAAATCCTAAAACATTTTATATTACCATATAGCAAGCTTTAATTGTTTAACCATTTAAGAAATTTGTCTATTCATTTTGTAGTCATCAGGGATATAAGGTATATATAACATCCAAATATAAGTGATTTAGTATAAATATTCTGTCATATTTTACAAGTGTAATAACAGAATATGATAAATAATTGCTGTTTATGTCTGAGATGCAGAAAAATCTTAATCTATTTCTCTGTTTGAAAATACATAAAATGTAACAGTAAGTAGCTTCACTGACCTTGCTTCAATAGTAATGTTTCTGTAACCGTGTCTATGAAAAGCTTAAAAATAAGCACATTTTATGATAGCAATGTTTTATGAGAAAAATAATACTTTTAGGTATGGTCTTTGTTCATAAAGATTTTCCTCTACTTGGTGATTCTGTTATGCCTACTCATAGGATGTTTCCTGAGTGCTTTGATATGTTTTCTTATGTAATAAAAATAAGAATAAAAATACACGTTGCCATAATAGTGTTATGGCAAGACATTTTTGCCAGGTAGTATGAACAATTTCTGAATGCCATTATGTGATTAAGCAGTAAGGCACAACAGCTTATATTACACTGAAATTCTATAATTGGTGCTGAAATTGCCTCTCAACATCACACCCGGGAGTATCTCTTTGAAATTTTTACACGATAATTTCACAGGTTTATAAAAAAAGAATAAATGAAGTCATTAAAAAACATTTTTTTTAGGTAAATTTAAATGCTTTCCATCACACACTGTGCAGTCATTAAAGCCTAATGCATTTTCCTGGGAAAATATTTCACAAGATTTTTTAGCTTTTTTTACTGGTAACTTAGAGTTTTTTAATTTGACTTATTTAAATTTGGTGTCTGTCTTGGAATATAATAGAGACAATTACCTTCTCAATTTCCAAGGTGGTAGTTTATCAGTCATACTAACAAGTGCTTGCTTCTGCATATCATAGTGTTTGAGTCTCTGATTTTTTATATTTCCTCAACCCTCAGATTGCTTTCAGTACTTTTTTGTGGGATTTTGTTTTCTGTCTCAGATGAGTGGGAATGCCCTTTCTACTGATGGTGAAAGTTTACCAAACAGAAGAGCACTCCAAAGATATATAAATGATGGATAGCAACCTACTCCCCTAAATTATATATAAGAACACCAGAATCAAATATTTAAACTTACACTTTGGTTATATATAAAGTTAATGATTTTGCTTATCAGTGAAGTAGTAGAGAAGCTATGTTTGCCTTTTTAAAGTATTTTTATTTTTATTTTCTAAATTCCCCAAAAGTAAGAGCAACAAATGCTTTTGACCTCTTAACAAAATTTTGAATGCCCTCTCTTATTTGTTTCTGTAGAAACTGACCCTGGGAAAAGTATATTCAAGATAAATAGATTCTTAGGGACACTGGCAAGGAAGACAGATGTGAAACAGATAAAGAAACCCATCCAATAAAGTGGCTAACCAACCAGCTACCACAGTGGCTGAATGGAGCTTAACTCCATGGTGAAACTCTGGGAAGCAACTGAGAACACAAAATTCAGAATTATCTCTAACCAAGGTTAAGGGAGCTGAAGATTAATGTGTCACCTCTAGTGAGTGATTGGCTGGTACTCTTAGAGTAAGGAAGTGGCTATTCCATAGCACTTCCAGACTCTCAGGAGCACGAGTAGAGTGACCATCTGTGGTTCCAGAAACAAAGCAGATTCTGGCAGTGTAAGATGTGTTAAGCACAAGGCAAACTACATTATTTTCTGTTACATGGAAAATGGTAATCATATTTTCTGTGGTTTCAACTAAGATACAGATATTTGTGAACAGAGATTATAAAATGGAATTTATGCTTCCATGTAGAGTGAATAGATATACTCATTAATCTTGTTTACTCTTGGATATCACCTATGCATGCCTCAATTGATAATTGAATGAACTCATAGAAACTATAAGTCATCTTCCACTTTATATGTTGAAGATCCCTAAATTCAACCATATCTAGATGTCTCTCTTGAGTTTCAAGCATTTGTCTTTTATTGTAGATCTCATTCTAAGTAATAATATTTCAAGAAAATGGCAGCTAACATTAAGTACATACTTTGTGCTAAAAACTACCTTATGCAATAAGCTTTGTTATGTGATATGGTTGGGCTCTGTGTCCCCACCCAAATCTCACCTTGAACTGTAATTCCCATATGTCAAGGGTAGGATGAGATAGAGGTAACTGAATCATGGGTGTGGTTCCCCTATGCTGTTCTCATGATAGTGAGTCTTATGAGGTCTGATGATTTTTATGAGTGTCTGGCTTTTCCCCTGCTTGCACTTACTCTGTCTCCATCCTGCCACCTTGTGAAGAAGGTGCATGCTTCTTCTTTGCCTTCCATCATAATTATGAGTTTCCTGAGATCTCTCCAGCAGTGTGGAACTGTGAGTCAATTAAATGTCTTTCCTTTATAAATTATTTGGTCTCAGACAGTTTTTTATAGCAGCCTGAGAATGGACTAATACAATATGTATTATCAGAATTAATCCTCACCACAACCCAAGAAATAGCTACTGTTACTGTTAATATTTAACAAATGTGAAACTAAGGCTTGAGAGTTTATTTAGCTTGTTTGAAATTAGCTAATGTATGGTGAAGTGTGATTGAATCAGGAATTCTGATTCTAAAGTCCTGGTAACAAAGTTTATCCCAGGATATATAAGAGATTACAGGAAATTGGCTTATGAAATTGTGGGGCTAATTCAGCAAGTATGAAATATGCAGGGCAGGCTTTCAGGAAGGACAGACTATAACTCTTGGGCATAAGTTCATTCTGTTGTCCATATTTGTATTTCATTTTCAGAAAAGTTTTACCTGTGCTTTGAAGGCATTTCAACTGATTGAATCACAGCCACCCAGCTTATGTTAGACAATCAGGACTTTAACCACATCAATCAAATACCTTCCTAGAAACACAAAGATTACTGTTGGATTAAATAACTGGAGAATGCAGTCTAACCAAACAGACATAAAAAACTAATCAGTTTCTAATCATTAGAATAGATGCTTTTACTTAAATAATCAACAATACTTCAAACTCAGCAAGATCAAAACATTTCCTTAAAATAATGTTATTTTTCTGCATTTCTCATCACAGCCCTATCTAGAATCTCCATGAAAAATGAATCCAAACATGTTGATTTCTTCTGCAAGCCACACATCATTTTTTAAATCATTCTGATATTTAGTACATAGCTAATAGCATGATATATGTGAAATACTCAACAAATGTCTGTCTGTGTGAGTGTATCAATTTACCTTTACCTCACATATATTTTTCTTAAAAAACTAAGATGTTCATTAATATATTTTTGTAATCCATATGAAAATAAACAGATGATGTATTTTTTTAACCATCATTACCAAGGCCATATAAAAATGAAATGAAGTTAGATTTTCTAATTTCAATTTGTGGGTATTTTAAATAATGTGAAGCAAATGAAGATATATCTACATACTGTAAGTTATTTCTAATTAGCCATTAAGGAAGTTTGTATTTACCCCATACTATTATTTATTATTAAGGGTAAGATGATAACTTTAAATAAATACATATTGATAATTCAATAATCTAAGACCTTCTGTTGAATCATTTATTCATTTATCCATTCATTCATTAACTCAGAGTATTATTATTCAGGCACAAGAGGTTTAAAATTATATGTTATGAATTTTGCCATAAAAAGGTCAACATCTGTTTTGTATCATCTAACAAAGAAATTTAGTACTATGTTTTCATGGTATTTCTTAAGTTAGCAAATTTACAGAAAAAAATAGAGCAAGTTAAAAATAATTTTAAATGCTTGGTAGATGTGTTTATACTGTGGTTTACATAGAAGGATGATTTTGTTCAAACTAAACAGACATGGGATAAACATTCATATTTTATGAGAAATAACTAAAAAGTTGAAAGTGTGCATGTTGTGGCATTATTAGAATTTCACACGTACACCTACACTTTCCAATACTATTCCAGAACATTTGAAACTACAAAGCAGTTTGTCAGTTTATAAAAGCAAAAATTCTACAAAATAACTGTGAGGATAGTGAAAATATTCCTTTATGGATAATGAATAGTCTGGAGAATATTGATTGAGAAATGCAAAATAATCAAATTGTTAATGTCTGTAAATTGTGTATTTTCAGAATAATTTACTTTGTTGGGTAAAAGTGGTAACCAAAGAATAGCTTGATAGTGTGACAGAATGAATAAAAGAGCTGGTTCTATGTAGTATTCTTTCCAGTCGGATATGTTAAATAAAGAACAACTAAAATGTCAAAAAGGAAGGCGAAACAGCATGGTGCTGGTATAAAAATAGATGCATAGATCAATGGAATTGAATAGGGAACCCAGAAATAAAGCCACATAACTGAGGCCAACTCATCTTTGAGAAAGTCAACCAAAACCTACACAAGGGAAAGGATACCTTATTCAATAAATAGTACTGAAAAATTAGATTGCCACAAGCAAAATAATAAAACTGGACCTTTATCCGTCACCATATACAAAAATTAACTCAAAATGGATTAAATACCTAAACACAAGACCTAAAGCTATACAAATACTGGAATAAAACCTAAGAAAAACTCCTCTGTATATTGGCCCAGGCAAAGAAATCATGACTAAGCCTCAAAAGCAAATGTAACTAAAACAAAAATATAGAAATGGGGCTTAATTACTAAAAAGCTTCTGCACAGCAAAAGATGTAACAGTGAACAATCAACCTGCAGAATGGGAGACAGTATTTGCAAATTATTCATCTGACAAGGAGCTAATATCCAGGATCTATAAAGAAGTCAAATGACTTAACAACAATTACAAAAAGAACAACAAAGAACTCCACTAAAAGGTTATGAACAAATGTTTTTCAGAATAAGACACAAAAATGGCCAACAAGCATATTAAAAATTGCTCAATATTAATAATATAAGAGAAATGCAAATTAAAACCATAGCAAGATACCATCTCACACCATTCAGAATGGCTATTTTTAAAAGTCAAAAAACAACAGATATTGTCAAGAATGTGGAGAAAAGGGAACATTTGCCCACTTGGTAGGATTATAAATTAGTACAATCTCTATAGAAAACAACAATACAGAGATTTCTCAAAGAACAAAAATAGAACTACTGTTCAATCCAGCAATCCAACTACTGGATATATACCTAAAGGAAAATAAATTGTGTATAAAACATCCCTGCACTTGTAGATTTACTACAGTACTATTCATAATAGCAAAGATATGGCCTCAACCTAAGTGTCCATCAATGGAGGATTGGATAAAGAAAATGTGATATATTTATAAATATATCACGTTTTTAAATTCAAGTATACACACATGTGAAACAAATGAACATATATCTACATGCTGTAAGTTTTTTTTTTTTTTTTTTTTTTTTTGAGACGGAGTTTCGCTCTTGTTACCCAGGCTGGAGTGCAATGGCGCGATCTCGGCTCACCGCAACCTCCGCCTCCTGGGTTCAGGCAATTCTCCTGCCTCAGCCTCCTGAGTAGCTGGGATTACAGGCACGTGCCACCGTGCCCAGCTAGTTTTTTGTATCTTTAGTAGAGACGGGGTTTCACCATGTTGACCAGGATGGTCTCGATCTCTTGACCTCGTGATCCACCCGCCTCGGCCTCCCAAAGTGCTGGGATTACAGGCTTGAGCCACCGCGCCCGGCCGGAAGTTCTTTTTAATTAGCCATTAAGTAAGTTTGTGAAGCAAACTGAGCAAGATCAAAACATTTCCTTAGAATAATGTTATTTATTAACATTATTGTGTGAGTGTGTGTGTATATATATATGCATATATCCCATATATATCACACATAATGTGTACACATGGATATATATATATATATATATCTCATGTGTGTACACGTTATTTAAAGGCCCATGTGTGAGAACACGCAGTATTTGACTTTCTCTTTTTGATTCATTTCACTTAAGGTATTGGCCTCCAATTTTATACATATTGCTGCAAAAGACATGATTGCTTTTTAATGGCTGAGTATGTATGAGTGGTACACACACATACAATTATATATATCACATATATCTAAATCTGTACAATTAAATTTTTTTAAGGAAAAGTAGAGATTTATTGGTACTCAACATTATACTTAGTGTTTTGTTATTTAGAATTGATGCAGAAAGAGACAGTAGTTAAAATTGTGTTTTTTGCTCACAGGAAAATCTGATCCTCCCATATTTCATTTCCAGAACAGGAAGAAAAACATTTAAAAATTAGTAATCAAAGAGAAGTTACTGGAATAAAGTCTGCCTATAAAAAAGATCTATAGTCCAGTATATATTTTTCTTCCAGAAATTTTAATAGCATTAAACACAAAACATAGATTTGCAATCCCAAATCAATTTTATTTTTTCAATAAAAAATGTTGGTGAGAATTATAGGACACAATAGGTGATATTTTCCTTTTATGTGTATCTTTGTTTGATTTACCTTTCCATCTTTTTAATCTTGGTTAAGGAAGGAGTATCAAGTTCAATTTCCCTACCATGCCAAAGTCCCAGGGCATAGCCTCTTAATAGCAATACCATCATTGACTGCCCAAAGTATAGTACCATCTACCACTTTCTCACTGCTGACTGCTTACAGCTCTTGAGTTCCAGTTTTAGTTACATTGTGAAGGAGGGGAGGCTAGAGAGTAGTCTTTTATTCTCTGCAAGTTTAGGAATAAAATAAAGAATAAGTATTTTCTGAAGATCTAGTTGTTTTTTAATGACAAGATGGTTTAAAAAATAAAACTGCCATACAGTGCCTGTGGAACCTACATTCAGATATTGAACTCTGTAAATATATTACCCATATAAAAGTAAATTAATTAGAAATTAGAGTGACATAAGACAAATCAAACATGAATATTCAGTATGACGGATGTGAAAAACAAGGAACTACAAGGCCAGTTGCTTTGAAGACTGAACATGTTTCTTTGGCACTAAAAAATACAGAAGAGGACTAATATATAAAAATTAATACTTTTAATATCATGGCCACAGAATCAGAAGTACAGTAGAAATAAGGCAATGACATTTGGTTGATGATCAACTTTGTAATATATAAAACTTAGAGTTTTCTGTGATTTTAAAAGTTACAATATGCTTCACCTTTTTCTGAATGATATTATTTTTAACATTTGAAAATAACTTTTACTGTCTTAGTTTTGTTTTTAATGTAAGTAGGCTTTTTATTTTTTTGTATTATATTTTCAGTTATTTTGCTTCCACTTGTCAAAAATTCTTCATGTGTTTGGTCAAATTGTCCTGTAACCTCTGATAGTTTCAAATTTGAATTTGATTTTTTAAAGTAAAACAAAACTTAGTGGACCAAATAAAACATTCAGAAGTGCCTGTCACTCTATCTGTGCTTATTTAAAGAAATATTTGAAAAATTCTAATGCAATTAATTACCAACAAAATAAATGCTGTTATAATTTGTTTCCATAGAATAAAACCAATTTCTACTCTGACTGTAATAAGAAGTTTAAGATCTATGATAGCCATCAAAGTTTGGGCATGTTTGCGGAGTGTAGCACTTTTTGCCATAGACAGACACCCTGTTTTGAACCCATGTTGAAGTTTAGCTAGAGTGTTGGAGCTATGCAAATTAGTCATTTTGGATTGATTACATCCAAAGCTGAACTCATCCTCTTCCTATTCAAACATGTTCTTTTTGTGTCCATCTCAGGTGGTGTCACGATAACTCTCTCAGTAGCTTAAACCAGCAAACTTTTGGACCTTCACAGAAACAAAGTTTTCTGATCCCTGGCTTACACTAATCTTTGATTCATCTTTCTCCTCTTCTGTTTAATACCAACTTCTCTTCAAATATTTTTATATAACTCATCATATCAAATCTGATTTCCTCCATTCTCTCAGCCACAGTTCACATCTTAATGATCCCTCTCTTTTGTTGTAAACTTAACTTTTTATCTTTTTTTGGTTGTTGTTTCTACCTATTCCCTTCCATTCTAAACTTGAGCTGCTGAGCTGATGTTTCTAAATGATGCAAAGAAGATTATGAGTACTTAGAATCCTTCATTGCCTTTTCACTGCTAAATAATTTTATTTTCCATTGTTATCTGACCCACAGTATGACACCTAAAACTTTTTATAGTCTGGTTTCTGACAGTCTCTTCAGCTTCTTTCTCACTAATCTCTGCCTAAGCTCTGTCAGGTTAGCCCTTGCAGAACTATTCTAACAAATGTTCTGTGATATATACATTTTTTTTTTACTTGAAAATGACACTTTCTTTGCCTGAAATCCAGTGAAGACTCAGAAAATGGCAACAACATAAGCTGAGAGAGAACGACAAAGCTAAAAAGAGAAATAAAAGATACACATAATTTCCTGGGAAACTCAACTAGGAAAATAATACAACTATATCAATCCTAAAGATCAGAGAATAGGAGAGAAGATGGCGCCAAGCAAAAGTTGAACACAATAATTCTGTGGTAGAACAGAAATATAGATGCCATATTTTAGAAAACATAAAAGGGCACATGCTGATCTTTCTTAAAAAAAATGAAAAATGAAGTTTAAAAATGTAAGGGGCTTACCAAAAAATATCTTAAATATTTAGACATATGTCTCCAGAAGTAGAATTGAGAGCTGGAAAGAATTTAGGCATAGGAGTTCTGGGATATTACTTGTTGTGATTGTGATACATTTCCTAGTACCATTTAAATGTTATACTCCACATGCATTTAAGCTAAAAATAAAGAGGATAAGAGGTTTCTATTCCCCATAAGTTTTAAGGTTATAGTACCAACAAGAATCCTTATATCATTGCTAATGAAAACAAATGAAAGTTCTAGAATATTCAACAGTATAAAACACCATGAAATAATGACATATGCAGTTTACACAGGAAAAAAAATAAAGTTAAAATTTATGACAACAATAACTTAGAAGTTGGGATGTGGTGAAGGGAGATAGTGTTCTAAGATATGTGATAATCACTAATAAATCCACAAGAATATATGCACTTCAAAATGACGAAAGAACAATTTTCAAAAACAAGATAATATATACATGTAATCCAAAAGAAAAAAGAAATTAGGAAAAAAATCAATCAAGACAAATGATAATGAAAATAATGATAAAACAATAAAAATAATTCATATAAAATTAATCATCATCAGACTGAAGTTTTAAAAATGACAATGTATAAAAATGTATCTCTAAAACCATATATTAAGAAAAGTTGAATATTTTGTATGGATGTTATACCTAGAAAACTAAGTCTAATTCTATAAACACCAAATAAAATAGACATTGTTAAAAAGTGGAATTTAAAAGAAGTAGTTTGTGACTATAAAAATTTAATTATCTAGGAATTTACTATAATTTTAAGTTACTACATACGTAATGTAGATTATATCTGAAAGTGGTATGCACATACGTATAGATGTAATAATAGTTTGAGCATCATGATAGAAGAGTGTATTATTAGGATGAGACTTACACATACCACTTTAATTTAAAAAATTTTTAGAAAGATAGATAGGTTTTTTAGTAACAAAATTAGCAAACAGCCTAATGAACATATATAGAAAAATATACACAACTGCAGAATTCAAGTATTATAAGCAAATTATTACATGAAATAAAAGAATAAAAAGCCTATGACCTACAAAAGTATAAATCTTGTAGTGCTATTTCATCACAATGTAATAATTGTATATATAAAAATAAATTTAATTATCTGTTTTAGAAATAAATTAATTCTAATACTCATATCCAATTTTAGAAAACATAATGGAAATTTTGAAATATTTATAACTGTAAAGTAATAAAACACTATATTTGGTTTTGGGATGAAATTATATGAAGCTTACAGTATACATTGCATAATTATATTAAAAAGAAAACCATTAGAAATTAATGGTCTAATTAACCATCTGAAGAAATTAGAGAAAAACAATAAACCTAAAGGATTATCAAAGGACATAAAAAGAAATGTAAGAACAAACATTAATTAAATACAAGATAATATAGTAGGAAATACAACAAAGAGGATCAACAACCTTAAAATTATGAATCTAATAGGAATCTGGAAGCAGTCTCTGTCCCTTTAATTTTTTTTTTCTATTGGGGATTAGAGAAATAGAGGATAATGGAAATAAGAAATTAAGGCTTTATACCCTGAAAAATAAAACAGTGTTTATTAGCGGTTAACATGAATAGCTTAATTATGTAGAAAATTATAAGAAATCTAAACCATCTCCCCCAAATCTCCTAAAACAATAAATTACTTAGAAACAAGTCTGATAATATATGAAGGATATACGAGGTCATCTATTATAGAAAATAATAATTCCAATGTCTATTTTGTGTACTATTCTTGATATCCTCAAAATAAACTGATTACATTTAGAGTTTGGCTCAGTCTGGACTCGGAACAAAAGGTAAAGGCCACTGATCTATTGATTCAAACAAGAAAGAGGACATGACATACTAACATGATGAGCATGACACTAATATGGCACTGTAAGAACTGAATAGAAAATCTCTTTCTCCAAAAGGGACAAAAAAATGCTTTAGCTATGGAGGTAAACTGTGAATTAACTGTAAACTGCTGTAAAATTCTACACCATGGGGTGGAAATAGAAGTTTTAATTTTTGTTGCTGTTCCGTAGTTTTCCTCCAGCGTGTCCCAGAAATAAGCCAATTGCTCATCAGTGGTGCAAAACACAAAATTAAAGTGATTATAAAATTTTACTACCTTTAAGTAAAAATGTCATTGTTATATATGCTTGATTCTTGGTATCTTTGCTATCAACATTTAAACTCATTTTCAATAGAAATGTTTCTTCTCAATTGTTACTATTTACTTAAAATATGACACATATTTTCAATTCACTTGAGATAAGGTTTCAAGCATGCTATATTATGAGCTTATTTCAGAATTAGTAAGATTATTTTAATATTTCTCAAGAAATTCACCTAAGGAAGATTCAGGTGGGGAGAAAGTTATTACTGACCATTTGTATCCTGTTAATATGTTAGCATCCAGTGTTTAATATATTTCTTTGAAGTCAGGCTTTCTCATATATTTGATCTAATAAAAATTTGGGGCCTAGCAGATAAGAGTATATCTTCTGTTTTTCTATATAAGCTCTACTATATACTTTTCTCAAGCACTCTGTAGAAGTTGAAAAGTTATTAATTACTCCTGAAATTTACTGCTTTTTTTCCCCAGGGAAGATAGCATCTGTGAATCTGAACTTTCTAGCATTTAGATGCTTCTACAGAGCAAGTGTATTTACAATCGTTTATGTAATGAGAGTACTCTCAAAAATACCCATCCTGAGAACTGTTCCAACACTTTTTGACAAGTTCCTTTGTTTCTTCTCAGCCAAATGTAAACCTTTATTTATTCATTTCCCCTTTCAGAATAATTTGTGCATTGATGGCAATTAGATTAGAAAATCACAAAGGTGTATTACTTTTAATTGACCTTTTATTTCTTGTTAAATATAGAAAAAACTGCCTTAACATTATCACTTTGCAGTTTTCTTCCTGGGTAAATGAGTATGTCAGAGAAAAAAGGTTTTAGATAATACTTTCCGTCATTTTCATCTTTTACACAGCCATGGGAAGGAGAGTGGCTTTTGGAATTTATATCTCACTAAGTACAGTTGTGATAAAGTCTAAATGTTAATGCTGATTTGTATTCTAGCTGACAGTATTATTACATAGGCAACACTGCATTCTCTGAAACTGTCCATAGGCTATACTAATGTGTGGATCACAGTATTTACTTTGTGGAACACTTGTCACTAATGTAGAAAATTATGTGGTAGAAGGTTAAGTGGTTTCATTTTATTAATTGATTGCTACGTCTTTTATTTTTAGTGATAGGCCCAAGCTAACAAAATTTAGTAGTTTACAATGTGAATTTACTTGGCAATTTAGAAAAACACTCTGCAATTTCTAGATTAGTAGGTGTAGATAAAATGAAAAATTCATCCAAATAAACTATCAAAGCTTTTGTTTAAAAGGCTCAAAGAAAAATAATAACCATGTTTTAATAACAACATTGAGATATCTTAAAGACTAATGAGGTAACTTAGGTTATATTTAATGGTAAGAATGAAAGGAGCATTGGGATCCCAAAAGGAGCAATTATTTCAAGTGTACAAAAAGGATATAAAATATAAAATATGAGTCTTAAAAATTATGAGAATGAGGAAATTAGCAAAAAAAGGAAAGGGAAGAACAGCATTTTAAGTCATTACAGCTACTTAGAAATTTGAAATTGTTCTTTTTAAAAATAAGTAAAATGAGACAGTGGCATAATCACATTTAGTATTCAGTTTTGATGAAATTCAGTCCTTTTTATTAATTATTTGTCAAACTGTTGAAACAATGTACACAATTTGGAAAAGAGTGAACATAATTATATATGTTTAAATATTTTACTTCTTTCTAAGGAAAAGCAATTTTTTTAAAAAAGTGAAGGTATACATACTGAAGAATTTATTTTTTAAATATATATTTTATTGCAGTTTAGGTTCTGGGGTGCATGTGCAGAACATGCAGGATTGTTGCATAGGTACACACATAGCAATGTGGTTTGCTGCCTCCAACCCCATCACCTATACCTGGCATTTCTCTCCATGCTATCCTTCCCCAACTCCCTACCCCACACTGTCCCTCCCCTAGTTCCCCCACCAACAGACCTCAGTGTGTGATGCTCCCCTCCCTGTGTCCATATGTTCTCATTGTTCATCACCTGCCTATGAATGAGAACATGTGCTGTTTGAATTTCTGTTGTTGTGTCAGTTTGCTGAGAATGATGGTTTCCAGGTTCATCCATGTCCCTACAAAGGACATGAATTCATCATTTTTTATGGCAGCATAGTATTCCATGGTGTATATGTGCCACATTTTCCCTGTCCAGTGTATCATCGATGGGCATTTGGGTTGGTTCCAAGTCTTTGCTGTTGTAAACAGTGCTGCAGTGAACATACATGTGCATGTGTCTTTATAATAGAATTATTTATAATCCTTTGGATATATACCCAGTAATGGGATTGCTGGGTCAAATGGAATTTCTATTTCTAGGTCCTTGATTATATTTAATGAGAATAGCATCTGGATATGATGAAGTAGATATGATGTCTTAAGGTTACATGTACTTTAAAACACTCAGGTTTCTCGTCACATCATGTTGAAAACTAAATATTAGAAAGTATGGGTCCTGAAATTACAGATTCTAGTGAAATAAAGCTTACTTTCAATTTGTCCTGATTTTATTATGAAATAATCAATAATGCTCTAAGCATTCATTTTCTTGTTCCAAGACAGGGAAGTGGCACTTCTCAGCATCCTTGGCAGTAAGGAATAGCCAAACATTACTGAGTGGGGTTTAAAGTACAAATACATAAGTGGAGAGATATACCATATTAATGGCTGAGAAGACCTATATTATGAATTTATCATCTCTACTAAGATATATTTATAGAGACAATGTAATCTGAATCACCATTTCAATATTTTTTCATAATTTTGTGATTACTTTGATACAAATGAAGTATGAATAGATAGAACATGGATGATATATAGAACTGGGTCATAAGAGTGCATTTCTCCAAGCTAACTCTCCTCTTATCACTGTTTGCAATCTGGTGTAGTGTGATTCAGTTTCAATCATGCATACGATGGCAATGCTTTTGTTGGGCAACAAATGTAATCAACCTGGAACCTTAATTAGGTGACAGAGCCAGCTCGCACAAATGGATCGCTTAACTTGAAACTCTAATGTGGGCAATATGGTTAGGTTTTATGTCCCCACCCAAATATTATCTTAAATTGTAATCCCCATAATCCCTAAGTGTCTAGGGAGAGACCTGGTGGGAGGTGATTGGATCTTGGGGGCTGTTTCCCTCATTCTGTTCTCATGATAGTGAGAGAATTCTCCCTGAGAGCTGATGGTTTTATAAGGGGCTCTTCCCCCTTCACTCTTCACTCTTCTCTCTCCTGCTGCCATGTGAAAAAGTCCAAGCTTGCACCCCTTTCCATTTGCCATTATTGTAAGATTCCTGAGGCCTCTGCAGCCATGCAGAACTGTGAGTAAACCTTTTTCCTTGAGAAAGAGCTTTAGTTTACCCACAGTCCTGCATGGCTGGAACTGTGAGTAATATGGTTATGAACTACTACAGTGTGAAAACAGACTAATACAGTGGGAAACTCCTCTTTTCTCCTAGTTATTTTTATTTTAGGTTACTTTGTTATATTAATTTGAATTGTAACTCCTTGGTTCATAGAAGTCAACGTGACTTGCTCTGGCCAACGAAGTGACTGAGGATAAAATTCCTTTCAGAAATATTGCTTTGGAAATCAGCTTAGTGCTCATTGAGTTGTTTTTCTTTCTGTTTTGTAAGAGTATTCATTTTCCAGAGATCTTTTTCTGTCAAATTAGTTCTGGACTAAAGACAACATGGAGCAAGCCCTAAGATAGTCCATTATGAATGCATAGCATGTTGCCAAGTATTAAGCCTTTGTTATTGTAAGGTACTGAGATTTGTAGTTTTTTTAGTAGCTGCAGAATATCCTTGACCCTCTGGCTAATTTAAGAATATTATTTTGAACCCCGATTGATACAACCCTACTTAGTCATTTCCTAGTTTTTAATCATTTTACTGTGGTACAATGAGAAGTGGAAAAGTCAGTGACTGCTTCTGTATACAGTATAAAAGGAAAACATACAAAGTGAAAAATATTTTTCTTGCAGATGTACTAGAATAATATGTTATCTACAAATCTAATGGAGAAAAGGTAATACATAGAACAATTATACACAGTTGATAAAATCCAAAGTTAAATGAACTAAGAGAGTAAGTATAATGAAGAAAGCTGAGATTTAAAGAGCATTGGTGGGTTTCTCATTTTACTTAGAAAGTATAGAGGAATAGAAATTAAGAAAATAGGTCAAAAATAATGCTAAATCAATATACTGAACCTGGAAAGAAAGGCTGAAAATGGGAGATGACTAGCTGTGCTGTTTGCAGTACAAACATGAATGCAATTTGGAAGAATAGAGGGATAGGAGATGCTTTTGAAGAGGTCATTGGACACTGTCACGTATTTGGCCTCAGACAAAACCAATTTAGCATGAGCTGAGGAAAAACTAAATGGAAATAGCAGGAAAAGAATATACACTCCAAGTGTTTGGAATTGGAAAGAAAGCAAAATGAGACCAATAAGTGGAGAGGGTAAAAAAGCCAAACAAAAGCATTTCAAGGATCACTGGAAATTCTTGAAAGCAGAAAAAACAATTGATGGAGGATGATTAGAGAGTGTAAAGTGATGAAGTTTGAAATCACCACTCTACAGGTGAAAAAAGCTGGAAGCCAAGATGAGCAAGGTGAAGCAAGCTAGGATTTCCAGGTCGAAGTGCAGGGAAAAGAGAGTAGAAGATGATATAGAATCAGGGAGCAGCTACCAATATAGAAAATAGTGGAAATACAGCTGATTCCAAAGCATGTATATTTTACTATTCTTTAAGTGTCTTGAATGAAATATTCTAACTACACATCATGCTTTCCCTTCATGAAGTAATATTATAAACACATTCCTATTAATATAGCTTGATTGCAAGAATCAGCTAATTTTTTCAAACTTACTTAATGCTTCATTTTTAACAACTATTGAGAAATGCAACACACACAGAGAAAACGTACTTGCATAAAACCTCTATGTACAGATTAACAAACGCTTAAAAAGTGATCTTCCAGGTAACCACCCAGTTGGTCACAAATAAAACATTGGCAGCTATTCCCAGACACTCTGTGTCTTTTCCTTTTCACAACCACCTCCAGCCCCTCCCTGCAGGTAACCACTATCTCGTGCTGAAATTACTAAAGTGTCAAAACAGGTTCATCATGATAACTGCTTTCATAAACCATAGATAAGTTTTGCCAACTTTTTTCCTTAATTTGACATGGAGTTTTGCTCTCATTGCCCAGGCTGGAGTGCAATGCCAAGATCTCAGTACACTGCAACCATTGCCTCCAGGGTTCAAGCAATTCTCCTGTTCGAGCCTCTGGAGTAGCTGGGATTACAGGTGCATGCCACCACGCCTGGCTAATTTTTGTATTTTTAATAGAGAATAGGTTTCATCATATTGGTCAGGCTGGTCTCAAACTCCTGACCTCAGATGATCCACCCATATTAGCCTTCCAAAGTGCTGGGATTACAGGTGTGAGCCACTGCCCTGGCCAGTTTTGCCAACTTTTAAACTATATAAATTGAAACATTTAGGATATATTATTTATGTCACATTTGTTTTACTCAACATTATGTTTATAAAATGCAACAATGTTAATGCATTGCTGTTTATTTAATATCCTACTGAATGATTTAATATATTATCCTACTGAATTTAATATATTATCCTACTGAATGATTATCCTACTGAATGATTTCTCCACAATAGTGCCATTTAATGTTGATGAAACTTTGAGTTATTTCTAATACAGAGGTCTTACAGGTAATATAATTATGTACATTTTGTGGCTAAGTATTCTGGAGAATTTATGAGAGCACTTATCAGAATTCTGGATCAAGTTTTGTTTTGTTATTTTACTAGACAATGGCAGTTGGTTATACAACGTAGATTCTGAATAACAGTATAGTAGAATTTCTGTTGCTCCACATACTTGTCACCAGTTGGTTTTGTCAGAATGTTAAATGCTACCTTTCTTTATTGTTCACAATTTTAAGTAATTGCAATCTTAAACTGTATTTTAGTCATGACTAATGAGATTAAACTTTTATTTCTGCAAAGTTTATTTGGCTCCTCTTTTGTAAGTGTGTTTGCAAATTTTATACATTTGTGGTTATTTTTTTATTTTCGTATAAGTCTATTTTTTCTATTGCATGATATCCAATTGTCCCAGGACCATATATTAAAACAGATGTTCTTTCTCCATGGATCTACAAAACCTTTCTCATTTGGAAGTATACAAAGTGTGTAGGTTTATTTTTGAGATATCTTCTCATTTTATTGAATTGTCAATCCAAGAGCCAAAATATTAACTACATTTACTATAGACAACAGAATTTCTTGTTTTCCAGCAAAGCAAGTCCTCCCATTTTCATCCTTCTCTAGGAATACTCTATGAATACCATGGATATCCTTATTTGCATTTTCCAATTTACAAAAGAGCTGAGCTTGACAATTTTCACATGCACAAATGATCAGATACCAGTTGAGATGGTACTGTGTACATCAATCAGGGTGGATAATATGTATATGTATTGTATTATATATTATACAATAATATATATTATATATTATACATAATATATACATTATATAATATATTTATTATATTATTTATATTATATATTATATATTGTCTTATAATATATTGTAATATATATATTTATAACATATACTATAATATATGAGATATAATAGATATATAATATATATAACTTTGTTATATATATCATAATATATATAAAACATAAAGTCTACATCACATCAATATATCAATTTGTTGATACATATTTATAATTACTCCCAGTAAAGGTTTCCATTGTTCCTTGTATAAAGCTTGCAAATCTGGTATTATATATATTTTTAGGTAAAAAGTAGTTTTATGCTAGTTAAATATTGAGAGTTTTGTACCTGTTATTGTTGCTGAGAAACATAAAATTACAAATAGGTTCCGTATTTATTTTTAAGCTCTTCTTATTTTTAATGCTTTATTGGCTGTTTTCTGGGTATACAGTCATCTAATCTCCAAACAATGATAGATTATATTCCTTCTTTTCCAATTCATATACATTATATTTATTTTTCTAGCCTTATATATTGGCCATGCCACTTAATAAAATGCCAGTAGGCATCAAGAGAAACATTACCTTGTTTTTTATCTATAGGAAAGTATTTCTTTTTTTTTTTCTTTTTTCTTTTTTTTTTTTTAATTTTTATTGCATTATAGGTTTTGGGGTACATGTGCAGAACGTGCAAGATAGTTGCATAGGTACACACATGGCAGTGTGTTTTGCTGCCTTCCTCCCCTTCACCCACACTTGGTATTCATCCCCAGGCTATCCCCCCCAGCCCCCCCCACTGTCCCTCCCCCATTTCCCCCAACAGTCCCCAGTGTATAGTAGACTGCCTCTCTGTGTCCATGTGTTCTCATTTTTCTCACCCACCTATTAGTGAGTATATGCAGTATTTCTTTTTCTGTTCTTGTGTCAGTTTGCTGAGAATGATGTTCTCCAGATTCATCCAAGTCCTTACAAAGGACACAAACTCATCATTTTTGATTGCTGCATAATATTCCATGGTGTATATGTGCCACATTTTCCCAGTCCAGTCTATCATTGATGGGCATTTGGGTTGGTTCCAGGTCTTTGCTATTGTAAACAGTGCTGCAATGAACATTTGTGTGCATGTGTGCTTATAGTAGAAAGATTCACAGTCTTTTGGATAGATACCCAGTAATGGGATTGCTGGGTCAAATGGAATTTCAATTTCTAGGTCCCTGAGGAATCGCCACACTGTCTTCCACAATGGTTGAACTAATTTACACTCCCACCAACAGTGTAAGAGTGTTCCTATTTCTCCACATCCTCTCCAGCATCTGCTGTCTCCAGATTTTTTAATGATCGCCATTTTAACTGGTGTGAGATGATATCTCAATGTGGTTTTGATTTGCATCTCTCTAATGACCAATGATGATGAGCACTTTTTCATATGTTTGTTGGCCTCATGTATGTCTTCTTTTGTAAAGTTTCTGTTCATATCCTTTGCCCATTTTTGAATGGGCTTGTTTGTTTTTTTTCTGTAAATCTGTTTGAGTTCTTTGTAAATTCTGGATATCAGCCCTTTGTCAGATGTGTAAACTGCAAAGATTTTTTCCCATTCTGATGGTTGCCAATTCACTCTAGTGACTGTTTCTTTTGCCGTGCAGAAGCTGTGGAGTTTGATTAGGTCCCATTTGTCTATTTTGGCTTTTGTTGCCAATGCTTTTGGTGTTTTGTTCATGAAGTCCTTGCCTACTCCTATGTCCTGAACGGTTTTGCCTAGATTTTCTTCTAGGGTTTTTATGGTGTCAGGTCTTACGTTTAAGTCTTTAATCCATCTGGAGTTAATTTTAGTGTAAGGTGTCAGAAAGGGGTCCAGTTTCTGCTTTCTGCACATGGCTAGCCAGTTTTCCCAACACCATTTATTAAATAGGGAATCCTTTCCCCATTGCCTGTTTTTGTCTGGTTTATCAAAGATAATATGGTTGTAGATATGTTGTGTTGCCTCCGATGCTTCTGTTCTGTTCCATTGGTCTATATCTCTGTTTTGGTACCAGTACCATGCTGTTTTGATTACTGTAGACTTGTAGTATAGTTTGAAGTCTGGTAGCGTGATGCCTCCTGCTGTGTTCTTTTTGCTTAGAATTGACTTGGCTATGCGGGCTCTTTTTTGGTTCCATATGAAATTCATGGTGGTTTTTTCCAGTTCTGTGAAGAAATTCAATGGTAGTTTGATGGGGATAGCATTGAATGTGTAAATTACTTTGGGCAGTATAGTCATTTTCACAATATTGATTCTTCCTAACCACGAACATGGAATGTTTCTCCATCTGTTTGTGTCCTCTCTTCTTTCGTTGAGCAGTTGTTTGTAGTTTTCCTTAAAGAGGTCCCTTACATTCCTAGTGAGTTGTATTCCTAGGTATTTTATTTTCTTTGTAGCAATTGTGAATGGCAGTTCGTTCTTAATTTGGTTCTCTTTAAGTCTGTTATTGGTGTATAGGAATGCTTGTGATTTTTGCACATTGATTTTATATCCTGAGACTTTGCTGAAGTTGCTTATCAGTTGCAGGAGCTTTTGGGCTGAGGTGATGGGGTCTTCTAGGTATACTATCATGTCGTCTGCAAATAGAGACAATTTGGCTTCCACCTTTCCTATTTGAATACCCTTTATTTCTTTTTCTTGCCTGATTGCTCTGGCTAGAACTTCCAGTACTATGTTGAATAGAAGTGGTGAGAGAGGTCATCCTTGTCTAGTGCCAGATTTCAAAGGGAATGCTTCGAGTTTTTGCCCATTAAGTATGATATTGGCTGTTGGTTTGTCGTAAATAGCTTTTATTACTTTGAGATATCTTCCATCAATACCAAGTTTATTGAGGGATTTTAGCATAAAGGGCTGTTGAATTTTGTCAAATGCCTTCTCTGCGTCAATTGAGATAATCATGTGGTTTTTGTTTTTGCTTCTGTTTATGTGGTGAATTGCATTTATAGACTTGCGTATGTTGAACCAGCCTTGCATCCCTGGGATGAATCCTACTTGATCATGATGGATAAGTTTTTTAATGTGCTGTTGCAATCGATTTGCCAGTATTTCATTGAAGATTTTTGCATCTATGTTCATCATGGATATTGGCCTGAAGTTTTCTTTTCTTGTTGAGTCTCTGCCAGGTTTTGGTATCAGGATGATGTTTGTCTCATAAAATGATTTGGGAAGGGTTCCCTCTTTTTGGATTATTTGGAATAGTTTCAGAAGGAATGGTACCAGATCCTCTTTGTGTGTCTGGTAGAATTCAGCTGTGAACCCATCTGGACCTGGGCTTTTTTTGTGTGGTAGGCTCTTAATTGCTGCCTCAACTTCTGACCTTGTTATTGGTCTATTCATAGTTTCGGCTTCCTCCTGGTTTAGGCTTGGGAGGACACAGGCGTCCAGGAATTTATCCATTTCTTCCTGATTTACTAGTTTGTGTGCATAGAGTTGCTTGTAGTATTCTCTGATGATGGTTTGAATTTCTGTGGAATCTGTGGTGATTTCCCCTTTATCGTTTTTTATTGCATCTATTTGGTTGTTCTCTCTTTTCTTTTTTATCAGTCTGGCTAGTGGTCTGTCTATTTTGTTGACAAGAAATAACTAAGATCAGAGCAGAACTGAAGGAGATAGAGACAAGAAAAATCCTTCAAAAAATCAATAAATCTAAGAGCTGGTTTTTTGAAAAGATCAACAATATAGGAAAGTATTTCTAAGTCTCACTATTAAAAATAATGCTTGCTGCAAGTTTTATTGCAGATAAGCTTTAACAGAATTAAGAATTCCCCATATGTTAGTTTACCATGAGTTCTTTTTAATCTTGAATTGATATTAAATTTTATTAAGTGACTTTTCATTGCATATGCAAAAGTCATTATATAAAATTTTTTAACACTTACACCAACCTTTTCATATTAAATTTCCCATCAAATTAATTACAGTTATTTTAATATCAATTTCTAATAACTGGAATTGTTTAGGTTACATGTTCAATGGCAAGATCAGATTTAATTTTTCTCTTAGTGTTGTGTCTGCCAGGTGTTGATATAGCAATACAGATTGCTAGCTCATGAATTTTCTTGAATTTAGCTCATGTCTCAGAGAAATCAACTAATCAATAATCTGTAGAACTTCAGGAGCATATAACGAAAAAATTCCAAAAGATGAGAAAACAATGTGAATGGAATGAAAATTTTAATAGAAAGATTGAAATAATTATTTTTACAAAGCAAGCAGAAATCCTAGAACTGTAAACTACAGAGAACAAAATTTAAAAGTGCAATATATAATATCAACATCAGAATTTTGATCAAGTAGAAGAATTTTGGTAAGAGAGAATCCTGAAAGCAGCAAAAGAAAACAAAATATTTATTTATTTTTTTATTGTGTTTTAGGTTTTGGGGTACATGTGCAGAACATGCAAGGTAGTTGCATAGGTACACACATGGCAGTGTGTTTTGCTGCCTTCTGCTCCTTCACCCACATTTGTCATTTCTCCCCGTGCTATGCCTCCCCAGCTCCCCACCTCTGCTGTCCTTCCCCTAATCCCCCCAATAGACCCCAGTGTGTGGTACTCCCTTCCCTCTGTCCGTGTGTTCTCATTGTTTATCACCCGCCTATGAATGAGACTATGCGGTGTTTCACTTTCTGTTCTTGTGTCAGTTTGCTGAGAATGATGTTCTCCAGATTCATCCATGTCCCTACAAAGGACACAAACTCATCATTTTTTATTGCTGCATAATATTCCATGGTGTATATGTGTCACATTTTCCCAGACCAGTCTATCATCAATGGGCATTTGGGTTGGTTCCAGGTCTTTGCTATTGTAAACAGTGCTGCAGTGAACATTCGTGGGTGTGTGTCCTTATACTAAAACGATTTATAGTCCTTTGATATATACCCAGTAATGGGATTGCTGGGTCAAATGGAATTTCTATTTCTAAGTCCTTGAGGAATCACCACACTGTCTTCCACAATGGTTGAACTAATTTACACTCCCACCAGCGGTGTAAAAGTGTTTCTATTTCTCCACATCCTCTCCAGCATCTGCTGTCTCCAGATTTTTTAATGATTGCCATTCTAACTGACGTGAGATGGTATCTCAATGTGGTTTTGATTTGCATCTCTCTAATGACCAGTGATGATGAGCATTTTTTTATATGTTTCTTGGCCTCATGTATGTCTTCTTTTGTAAAGTGTCTGTTCATATCCTTTGCCCCTTTTTGGATGGGCTTGTTTGTTTTTTCTTGTAAATTTGTTTGAGTTCTTTGTAAATTCTGGATATCAGCCTTTTGTCAGATGGGTAAACTGCAAAAATTTTTTCCCATTCTGTTGGTTGCCAATTCACTCTAGTGACTGTTTCTTTTGCCATGCAGAAGCTGTGGAGTTTGATTAGGTCCCATTTGTCTATTTTGGCTTTTGTTGCCAATGCTTTTGGTGTTTTGGTCATGAAGTCCTTGCCTACTCCTATGTCCTGAATGGTTTTGCCTAGATTTTCTTCTAGGGTTTTTATGGTGCCAGGTCTTATGTTTAAGTCTTTAATCCATCTGGAGTTAATTTTAGTGTAAGGTGTCAGGAAGGCGTCCAGTTTCTGCTTTCTGCACATGGCTAGCCAGTTTTCCCAACACCATTTATTAAACAGGGAATCCTTTCCCCATTGCTTGTTTTTGTCTGGTTTATCAAAGATTGTATGGTTGTAGATATGTTTTGTTGCCTCTGATGCCTCTGTTCTGTTCCAGTGGTCTATATCTCTGTTTTGGTACCAGTACCATGCTGTTTTGATTACTGTAGCCTTGTAGTATAGTTTGAAGTCCAGTAGTGTGATGCCTCCTGCTGTGTTCTTTTTGCTTAGAATTGACTTGGCTATGCGGGCTCTCTTTTCGTTCCATACGAAGTTCAAGGTGGTTTTATCCAGTTCTGTGAAGAAAGTCAATGGTAGCTTGATGGGGATAGTGTTGATTCTGTAAATTACTTTGGGCAGTATAGACATTTTCTTGATATTGATTCTTCCTAACCATGAACATGGAATGTTTCTCCATCTGTTTGTGTCCTCTCTTATTTCATTGAGTAGTGGTTTGTAGTTTTTCTTGAAAAGGTCCCTTACGTTCCTTGTAAGTTGTATTCCTAGGTATTTTATTCTCTTTGTAGCATTTGTGAATGGCAGTTCGTTCTTGATTTGGCTCTCTTTAAGTCTGTTATTGGTGTATAGGAATGCTTGTGATTTTTGCACATTGACTTTATATCCTGAATACCCTTTTTTCTTTTTCTTGCCTGATTGTTCTCACTAGAAATTCCAGTACTATATTGAATAGGAGTGGTGAGAGAGGGCATCCTTGTCTAGTGCCGGATTTCAAAGGGAATGCTTCCAGTTTTTGCCCATTCAGTATGATATTGGTTGCTGGTTTGTCATAAATAGCTTTTATTATTTTGAGATACGTTTCATCACTACCGAGTTTATTGAGGGTTTTTAGCATAAAGGGCTCTTGAATTTTGTCAAATGCCTTCTCTACATCAATTGAGATAATTATGCGGTTTTTGTTTTTGGTTCTGTTTATGTGGTGAATTACGTTTATAGTCTTGCGTATGTTGAACCAGCCTTGTATCCCTGGGATGAATCCTACTTGATCGTGATGGATAAGCTTTTTGATGTGCTGTTGCAATCGACTTGCCAATATTTTATTGAAGATTTTTGCATCTATGTTCATCATGGATATTGGCCTGAAGTTTTCTTTTCTTGTTGAGTCTCTGCCGTGTTTTGGTATCAGGATGATGTTGTCTCATAAAATGAATTGGGAAGGATTCCATCTTTTTGGATTATTTGGAATAGTTTCAGAAGGAATGGGACCAGCTCCTCTTTGTGTGTCTGGTAGAATTTGGCTGTGAACTCATCTGGACCTGGGCTTTTTTGTTTGTGGTAGGTTCTTAATTGCTGCCTCAACTTCTGACCTTGTTATTGGTCTATTCATAGTTTTGTCTTCCTCCTGGTTTAGGCTTGGGAGGACACAGGTGTCCAAGAACTTATCCATTTATTCCAGGTTTACTAGTTTATGTGCACAGAGTTGTTTGTAATATTCTGTGATGATGGTTTGAATTTCTGTGGAATCTGTGGTGATTTCCCCTTTATCATTTTTTATTGCATCTATTTGATTGTTCTCTCTTTTATCAGTCTTGCTAGTGGTCTATCTTGTTGATCTTTTCAAAAAACCAGCTCTTGGATTTATTGATTTTTTTGAAGGGTTTTTTTGTGTGTGTCTCTATCTCCTTCAGTTCTGCTCTGATCTTCGTTATTTCTTGTCTTCTGCTAGGTTTTGAGTTTTTTGGATCTTGCTCCTCTACCTCTTTCAATTTTGATGATAGGGTGTCAATTTTGGATCTCTCCAGTCTTCTCATATGGGCACTTATTGCTGTATATTTTCCTCTAGAGACCGCTTTAAATGTGTCCCAGAGATTCTGGTATGTTGTGTCTTCATTCTTGTTGGTTTTGAAGAACTTCTTTATTTCTGCCTTTATTTCATTGTTTATCCAATCAACATTCAAGAGCCAGTTGTTCAGTTTCCATGAAGCTATGCAGTTCTGAGTTAGTTTCTGAATTCTGAGTTCCAGCTTGATTGCACTATGGTCTGAGAGACTGTTTGTTATGATTTCAGTTGTTTTGTGTTTGCTGAGGAGTGCTTTACTTCCAATTGTGTGGTCAATTTTAGAGTAGGTGTGATGTGGTGCTGAGAAGAATGTATATTCTGTGGATTTGGGGTGGAGAGTTCTATAAATGTCTATCAGGTTTGCTTGTTCCAGGTCTGAGTTCTAGCCCTGGGTATCCTTGTTAATTTTCTGTCTGGTTGATCTAATATTGACAGTGGAGTGTTAAAGTCTCCCACTATTATTGTGTGGGAGTCTAAGTCTCTTTGTAAGTCATTAAGAAATTTCCTTATATATCTGGGTGCTCCTGTATTGGGTCCATATATATTTAGGATCATTAGCTCTTCTTGTTGTATCGATCCTTTTACCATTATGTAATGTCCTTCTTTGTCTCTTTTGATCTTTGTTGCTTTAAAGTCTATTTTATTGGAGATGAGAGTTGCAACTCCTGCTTTTTTTTTTGCTCCCCATTTGCTTGGTAAATTTCCTCCATCCCTTTATTTTGAGCCCTTGTATATCCTTGCATGTGAGTTGGGTTTCCTGGATACAGCACATGGATGGGTTTTGGTTTTTTTATCCAATTTGCCAGTCTGTGTCTTTTGATTGGTGCGTTTAGCCCATTTACATTTAGGGTTGATATTGTTATGTGTGAATTTGATACTGCCATTTTGATGCTAGCTGGCTGTTTTGCCTATTAGTTGATGCAGAAGCTTCATTTTGTTGATGTTCTTTAGCATTTAGTATGTTTTTGGAATGGCTGTACTGGTTGTTCCTTTCTATGTGTAGTGCCTCTTTCAGGAGCTCTTGTAAAGCAGGCCTGGTGGTGACAAAATCTCTGAATACTTGCTTGTTTGCAAAGGATTTTATTTTTCCTTCACTTATGAAGCTCAGTTTGGCTGGATATGAAATTCTGGGTTGAAAGTTCTTTTCTTTAAGGATGTTGAATATTGGTACCCACTCTATTCTGGCTTGTAGAGTTTCTGCCAAGAGATATGCTGTGAGTCTGATGGGCTTCCCTTTGTGGGTGACCCGACCTTTCTCTCTGGCTGCCCTTAGCATTTTCTCCTTCATTTCTACCCTGGTGAATCTGACGATTATGTGCCTTGGGGTTGCTCTTCTTGCTGAATATCTTTGTGGTGTTCTCTGTATTTCCTGGACTTGGATATTGGCCTGCCTTGGTAGGTTGGGGAAATTTTCCTGGATAATATCCTGAAGGGTATTTTCCAGCTTGGATTCATTCTCTTCATCACATTCAGGTACACCTATCAAACATAGATTAGGTCTCTTCACATAGTCCCACATTTCTTGGAGACTTTGTTCATTTCTTTTTGTGCTTTTGTCTTTAATCTTGGCTTCTCGTTTTATTTCATTGAGTTGATCTTTGACTTAAGTGATATCCTTTCTTCTGGTTGGTCAATTTGGCTGTTGAACCTTGTGCATGCTTCGTGAAGTTCTCGTGTTGTGTATTTCAGCTCCTTCAATTCATTCATATTCCTCTCTATGTTGTCCATTCTTGTTATCATTTCCTCAAATCTTTTTTCAAATCTTTTTTCAAGGTTTCTTTGCATTGATTTAGAACATGTTTTTTTAGCTCACAGAAGTTTGTCATTACCCACCTTCTGAAGTCTGATTCCATCATTTTATCACACTCATTCTCCATCCAGCTTTGTTCCCTTGCTGGTGAGGAGTTTTGGTCCTTTGTAGGAGACGAGGTGTTCTGATTTCAGGTGTTTTCCTCCTTTTCACGCTGGTTTCTTCCTATCTTTCTGGTTTTATCCACCTGTCCTCTGAGTAGTTGCTGATTAATCTATTGGGTCTCTGAGTGGAGGCCCAGATTGTTGATGATGAGGTATTTCTGTTTCTTAGTTTTCCTCCTAACAGTCTAGCCCCTCTGCTGTAAGACTGCTGAGGTCCACTCCAGGCCCTGCTTGCCTGGGGTACACCTGTACAAGCTGCGGAACAGTGAGGGATGCTACCAGTTTCTTCTTCTGCTATCTTTGTCCCAGAATGATGCCCGCCAAATGTCAGTCTGATCAGTCCTTTTTGAGGTGACTCTTTGGGTATATGGGGGTCAGGGAGCTGCTTGATGAGACGGTCTATACTTTATAGGTGCTCTAGTGCTGAGCTGTGAGCTCCATTGTTTATTCAGGGCTGCTAGGCAGGTGCGTTTAAGTCTGCTGCAGCAGAACTCATAAAACCCCTTTTATCCTTCAGATGCTCTGTCTTGGGGGTTACGGCTTTATTTATGAGTAGCTGTTGCACTGTTCTGCCCAGCTAGGAGGCAGTTTAGTTACTATTTGCCTGCCTAGGCTCTGCCCTGTTGCCGCGGGGTCCTCCCTGTTGCCGTGGGGTCCTCCCTGTTGCCGTGGGGTCCTCCCTGTTGCCGTGGGGTCCTCCCTGTTGCCGTGGGGTCCTCCCTGTTGCCGTGGGGTCCTTCCTGTTGCCGTGGGGTCCTTCCTGTTGCCGTGGGGTCCTCCCTGTTGCCGTGGGATCCTCCCTGTTGCCTTGGGGTCCTCCCTGTTACCGTGGGCTCTGCCCTGCTGCCATGGGCTCTGCCCTGCTGCTGTGGGCTCCGCCCTGTTGCCGTGGGCTCTGCCCTGCTGCTGTGGGCTCCACCCTGTTGCTGTGGGCTCTGCCCTGCTGCTGTGGGCTCTGCCCTGTTGCTGTGGGCTCTGCCCTGCTGCTGAGTGTAATTCCCTGTAGTCCTGCTTATATGGGTGTAGTTAGAACTACTGTGGTGACAGTGGCCTGCCTCTGTATTGGTGGAGTCTCTCTGTTATGGTGGGTTGCCTCAGTAACAGCAGGCTGCGTCAGCAATGGGAGAGTATCTCAGTTGGGACAGAATGTCTCAGTAATGGTGGACACCCCTCCCACACCGAGCTGCACCATCCTGGGTTCAGCTGTGCCCGCCATGAAACTCTCAACCCCGAACGTTTCAAATCGCCATTTTGTTTGTCCCTGTGGGGGTGGGACCCGCCGAGTCTGATCACTTGGCTCGCTGCCTGAGAGCCCCCTTTTTTTTTTAAGTTGAACAGTTGACTCTCTCCCAGGTGTTTCAGTCACCTGCTGAAAGGGCACCGGGATCTGTGTGATTTCCCGTGCAGTGACCCATTGCGCTGGCTTACACTTCACTTCCTGGGAATCTCCTGGCCTGGCTCACTGTCCAAGTCTTGTTTAATCAGATGAATATGCTAATCTGCCCTCCCAAATCTCAAACTGCTGGTTTAACAGGGCACCCAGACCAGTGTGTTTTGTGCAAAGTGCCACTGCACTGCAGCGCTGGTTGAAATGGCCACGCCAACCAAAACAGCTGCACTGGTGTCCCATATCTCTCCTACACCTGGGAGTTTCCCCATTCTGTGGGCAACAAAGATCCGTCTGGAAATGCGGCATAAACTCACCCTCTGCGCCTTCACTGAGAGCTGCAATCCTGAGTTGCTTCTAGAGCGCCATCTTCCCCTGCTCGAAAACAAAATATTTAAAAGAATTTCAATATGTCTAGCACTGGGTTTCTCAGCAGAATCTTTATAGGCTATGAGAATAGGATGATATATTCAAAGAATTGAAGAAAAAACAACTTACCCAGAATCTATAGTAAAGCTGTCCTTGAGAAATAAAAAAAGAAATAAAGACTTCCCAAGACAAACAAAACATAAAAGATTACATCACCACCAGCCTACCATATAAAATGTGCTAAAATGGGTTCTTCAAGCTGAAAGAAAAGAACACTAATGGGCAACACGAAAACCTAAAGTATAAAACTCACTGATAAGGGTAAGTACACAATCAAATTCAGAATATTATAATACAATAATGGTAAAGTATAAATCACTAAATCCTTAATACAAAGGTTAAAAGACCCAAATAATATAAATAATAGCTACAATAATTTAAGAGACATGCAATATAAAAAGACTTAAATTTTGTCATCAAAGTTTCAAAATATGGAGGGAGGAGTATAATAAAGGTGTAGAAGGTTTTGTTTTTAAATCTGAATTAAATCATTCTCAGCTTAGAATAGCCTATTATAAATATTAGATATATTTTATAAGCCTTATTATAACCACAAAGCAAAAACTTATAGTAGATGCACAGAAACTAAGAAGCAAGGAATCAGAATATACCACTAAAAAAAGCCACAAAATAGGACAAGAGAGAAAGATTCTACAAAACAACTTGAAAGAAATTAACAAAATGCCAATAGTAAGTTTTTAACCTATTAATAATTATCTTGAATATAAATAGGTTAAATTCTACAATCAAAAGATACCGTGTGACTTGATAGATTTTAAAAACAAAAACAAGACCCAAATATTTGTAGCCCACAGGAGACTCACTTTAGCTTTAAGGACATATAGAAACTGAAATTAAAGGGGAAAAAAATGATATTATGTGATAATGAAAACCAAAAAAAGAAAGAAGAAGTAGCTATACTCATTCAAAATGAAATAGAGAAGTTCAAACTCTAAAAAGAGATAAAGGATATTATATACTGAAAATTATATCAGCAATGAGAATATAACAGTTGTATATACATAATTCACCCAACATCAAAGCACCTAAGTATATAAAACAAATATTAAAACTAAAGAGAGTAGACTGTGATACAATAATAGGAGGTGTCACTACTCCACTTTCAGCTAACAAACCAATAATGAGTAAGAGGATTGAAATAATAATAAAGGCTAGGACCTGATAGCTTCATGGCTGAACTCTACCAAACATTTAAAGAAAAACCAAAACCAATTTTCTTCATACTTCCAGAAAATTGAAGAGGAGGGAATACTTCCAAACTCATTTTATGAGAACATCTTTATCCTTATGTTAAAACAAGATAAAGATGCAACAGAAAAAGAAAGTTACAGGCCAAAAGCCCTGATAACCATAAACATTAAAGTCCTCAACAAAATATGAGTAAACCAAATTCAGCAGCACATTAAAAAATCATTTATCATGATCAAGTGGGATTCATTCCAGAGATGCAAGGATAGTTAAAACATGTGTAACAATAAATGTGATATTTCACAATAACAGACTAAAGAAAAACAATAGTATGTAATCATTTTAATAAATGCAGAAAAAATTTGACAAAATTTAATATTCTTTTATAAGAAAAACTCTTAACAGATTATGTAGGAAAGAGATGTTCCTAAACATAATAAAGGTCATATAAGAAAATGGAGAAATTTGAAAGCTTTTTCTCTAAGATCTGGAGCTAGACAAGAATGCCCACTCTTACTGCTTCTATTCAATATAATACTGGAAGTGCTAGTCAGAGCAATTAGGCAAGAGAAAATAATAAAAGGCATCTAAAGTGGAAAGAAGTTAAGTTTTTCCTGTTTGCAGATGACATTGTAGTATACTTAGGAAACCCTAAAGAATACACCAAAAAATATTAAAATGTATTTAAAAATTTAGTAAATTTGCAGGATATACAATACAAAAATGAGTAACATTTTTATATACCAACAACAAACTATCTAAAAAAATCAAGGTCAGGTGTGGTGGCTCACACCTGTTATCCCAGCACATCAGGAGGCCAAGGCAGTAGGATCACTTGAGCTCAAGAATTTGACTCCAGCCTGCTCAGCATAGCAAGACCTCATTTCTACTAAAAAACAAAACAAAAACAAAAAAAAATAATTAGTTTGGCATGGTAGCATGTGCTTGTAGTCCATGCTACTTGGGAGGTTGAGATGGAAGGATCACTTGAACCTGATAGATCAAAGCTGCAGTCAGCTGTGACTGTGCCACTGCACTCCAGCCTGAGAGACAGAGAGAGACCCTGTTCCAAAAAATAAACATTTAACATAAAAAAAGAAATCAAGAAAACAATGCCATTTACAATAACTACAAAAGTAAAATAGGAAGAAAATTAAACCAAGGAGGTAAAAGAGCTCTACACTAAAACTATAAAACATTGTTAAAAGAAATGGAATAACACACAAATAAATGAGAAGGTATGTCTTATTCATTGATTGGAAGAATTATTTGTTAAAATGTCAATACTACCAAAAGATACCTGCAGATTCTATGCAATACCTGTCAAAATACCAATGATATGCTTCACAGAAATAGAAAATCATCCCTAAATTCATGTGGAACCCAAATAGCCCTTAATGTCCAAATAAATTTTGATCAAAGAGAACAAAGCCGGAGGCAGCACAGTACCCAACTTCAGCATGTACTGCAAAGCCATGATAACCAAGACAGCATGATACTGGCATAAAAATGGACCCATAGACTAATGAAACAGAGAGCCCAGAAATAAATCCATGAACATATAGCTAATGGATTTTTAATTAAAGTTCCAGGAATACAAACTGGGGGAAAGAACAGTCTCTTTAATAAATGGTTTTGGGAAACTAGATATCCATGATATCCACATGTACCCCCAAAAGTATAAACCCTTATCTCATACCATTTTCAAAATAACAACTTTAAGTGGATTGAAGCCTTAAGAATCTATGAAACTACTAGGAGAACACAGGGGGAATGCTTAATGACATCCGTCTGGGCATTGAGTTTTGGATAGGACCCCGAATGTATAAGTAACAAAAGCAAGTATGGACAAGTAGGATTTCATCAAACTGAAAATAATACCAAACCCACAACTTCTGCACAGCTAAGGAAACAATCAACAGAGTAAAGAGACAACCCACAGGGTATAAGAAAATATTTGCCAAAATGCATATGATAAGGAGTTAATATCTGAAATACATGAGGCACTCAAATAACGAACAACCCAATTAAATAGCAAATAATTTCTAAATAGACATTTCTCTAAAGGAGACTTAAAAATGGTCAGCAGTATATGAAAAAATGCTCATCGTTGCTAATCATCAGGGAAATGCAAATTAAGATCACCATAAGCTATTATCTAACACTTTCTAGGATTGTTATCATCATCAAGCAACAAGAGTTGATGAGGATATAGAAAAAAAGGCAACCCTAGCATGCTGTTGGTAGGAAGGTAAATTAGTATATAGCCATTATGAAAAATGGTATGGAGGTTCCTCAAAATTTTAAAAATAGAACTACCACATTCTGGAATCTCACTACGTGGTATATATATTGAAGAAACAATTCAGTATATTGAAAGGATATCTGCACTCCTATGTTCAATGCAGCATTATTTGTGGTAGCCAGATATGGAATTAACCTAAAAGTCCATTTACAATACCTACAAAAGTAAAATACTTAGGAAAAAAATTAAACCAAGGAGGTAAAAGAGCTCTATCCTAAAACTATAAAACATTGTTAAAAGAAATGGAAGAACATACAAATAAATGAAAAGGTATGTTTTTATTCTCACTCATAGGCAGGTGAGAAAAATGAGAACACATGGACACAGGGAGGGGGGTACTACACACTGGGGTCTATTGGGGGGAATGGGGGAGGGACAGCCTGCGGAGAAAAGCCAAATGTGGGTGAAGGGGAGGAAGGCAGCAAAACATACTGCCATGTGTGTACCTATGCAACTATCTTGCACATTCTGCACATGTACCCCAAAACCTAAAATGCAATAAAAAAAAAAAGAAAACTCCCATCAGCTTATAAACGAGTTATGATTCTCACCTTTAACAAAAAAGAATAGAAAAGAAAAGGTATGTTTTATTCATTGATTGGAACAATTGATATTGTTAAAATGTCCATACTATCCAAAGATATCTACAGAGTCTATGAATATCTATCAATGTATTAACGAATGTCTAGAGAAAATATGGTACATAAACACAATGGAATATTATTCAGCCACAAAAAGAAGGAAAATCTTGTTATTTGTGACAATGGAGCTGAACCTAAAGGACATTATGTTAATTAAAATAAAACAGGCAAAGAAAGACAACTACTGCATAATCTCACTCATATATAAAATCTAAAATCGTTGATTTCATAAAAGAAAAGGGGACTGGAGGTTGCCAGGAGCTGGTGAGGTTGTGTGTGTGATGTGTGTGGTTGAGGATACATTAGTCAATGCCTACAAAACTTCATTAGGGAGAAGGAATAAGCTCAAGATATCTATTTTACAGCATAGTGACCATAGTAAAAAAAAAAAAATTGTGTTAAAAATGCTAAGAGAGTAGATGTAATGTATTCTTACTACAAAAATGATAATAATTATGTGAGGTAATGCATATGCTAATTAGATGGAGCTAGTCATTCCACAGTATATAAATACTTCAAAACAATATGTTGATTACAGTAACTACATATAGTATTATCTGTCAATGTAAAAATGAGATAAAATTATGTTCACAAATTTTTTTATCAAATTATTTAAAAATTAGTATCTTTCAATACATGTAACTTTAATTTCTTATTATAATTATATAGTTTTGTGTTTAAACAATATTATCTCTAGTAGCTTTTGGCTAACAAAATTTTTCTTTGGCTTTGTAATTTTAATTTACCTTATTCTTAACTGAGAAATATTTTTAGTTAATATTTTTTAAGGATAGGTTATTTTAGTTTTTGACCATTAAACTATTTGAGGCTTTTTCTTGCTTTCATAAATGGAAATTTATCTGGATATACATTTATTGGGTCAGAAACTCATTTTTTTCTAATATTTTTGTATGAGTTGAAAATCTGATATATGGTTATTTCTAGTAGTTTTTTTCAATATGAATGCTTATAGGATAATTTCTGTTGAATTTTAATTTCAACATTATGTCAATGTGCATAGAGCTGTGGGTATCCTGTAATTAATTCCACAGATAATTATGTTCTGTATTCTCAGTTTCATTTTCAAAAACATCTGGTTTGATTTTGCTATTATCTTTTGACTCATTTTCAAATCCTTAGCCTAGATTTCTGAGTCCTGAGTAAACTTTGCAAATTTGTTCACTGTACCACTTGTTTAACTTGTGCATTGTCAGTTCTGCTCATTACACTAACTACTGTTGATTTTAATTATCTTACTCAATTACAAGTGATAAAGAGTAGAGATGGAAAGAGGTTCACTTTATTTTAGGCTGGACTTCTTTTTCTGCATGTATGGGCAGCCAATTTTATATCACATGACATTCCTTTGAAAATTGCAGTTTATGTGATTATAACTTGCTTAATAGGTACACAAAATAATAAGAACAACAATACTAGTGTTGTTTTTGTTGTTATTGTTATTTTAAATCTTTTAAGATGTTTTCATAGGCTAGAGTGAGATTGCTACTGAGAATATAGCGAATATTAGAATAAACTCTAATGGTTTGTGTCTTTATGGAATTACCCATTTCTTCTCCTTAAACAGCTAATCTAATTTGACTAGGGAGAGTATGATATTTTCTGAGATGAAATTTTTATTCTTTACAACAACAAAGTCTTTCACTACCTCTATCATTCTTGCACTATCTGTGCTGCCAGTGACTGGGTTTCTAAGGCATATAAGATGTACATGTTAACCCACAATCCACTTTGTACGCTCAGCTCTCTCAATATGTAATTCCAAAGGCTAGACGACAGGTAGTCACTTACTTTGTACTCTATGTCCCTGTTCAGCCAATAGCGAGCTTCTATTCTTCTGGGATTATCAAACTACCAATAATAATATTTAGTCCCCATTTGACTCATTATATATATTAGAAGATAGGGAAAAAAAAGAGTTGAATAATTAAAATCTTTAATCGCCATGCTGTGAGAATTGATCTGAATCATTTCTTGGACTTGATATGGCTGTTTTTAATGGAAATTAATAAGGTAATGTTTTAACCAAAAGAAAGTTTGGGCATTACGATGTTTTCTTCATACCACTTAAGAGGATACTTTTTATTCCACCTATTTTCAAACTGATCTGACTACATAAGTACTACTGTGTTGACTGCAAATGGTTGTCTCTTTGTATAGTAAAGCTACCTATAGATATATAGACCAAGTTTTCGAACTTCTGACTTAGTAGCATTAGAAGTCTAAAAATTTGTAACATACCTAGCACTTCAGCAACCACAAAAAAAGCCTTAAAGTACTTCTTAAAATGATTACTGTAGATATACCAAAATCTAATCGTAGATTTTTGCAAATTGACGTTTTATCCAGGAAAATTCTCTTACTGTCAAATTACTTCAGCTGCATGAAGAAGATTGATCATATTTAGTAATTAAAAATAATTCTGACAGATAATGAATGGGAATATAAGATTAAGTAGCATTATGTGTGGGAAATTTATATCATGTAATTTGTGTATTAGACAAAAGCTTTTGTTACAAACAAGATCCTCTCTTATCTGTCAATATTTAAGCTAAATGATGGCAATTCACCTGTGATTGTCTTTGCTTTGCCAATATCATGTTACTTACAAAAGGAGTTAAAAGGGTTATTTAGATTTCTTTTTTCTTTTTTTTTTTTTTTTTTAATTTTTATTGCATTATAGGTTTGGGGGTACATGTGCAGAACGTGCCAGATAGTTGCATAGGTACACACATGGCAGTGTGCTTTGCTGCTTTCCTCCCCTTCACCCACACTTGGTATTCATCCCCAGGCTATCCCCCCCAGCCCCCCCTGCTGTCCCTCCCCGATTCCCCGCAACAGTCCCCAGTGTATAGTAGACCGCCTCTCTGTGTCCATGTGTTCTCATTTTTCTCACCCACCTATGAGTGAGTATATGCGGTATTTCTTTTTCTGTTCTTGTGTCAGTTTGCTGAGAATGATGTTCTCCAGATTCATCCATGTCCTTACAAAGGACACAAACTCATCATTTCTGATTGCTGCATAATATTCCATGGTGTATATGTGCCACATTTTCCCAGTCCAGTCTATCATCGTTGGGCATTTGGGTTGTTTCCAGGTCTTTGCTATTGTAAACAGTGCTGCAATGAACATTCGTGTGCATGTGTCCTTATAGTAGAACGATTTATAGTCCTTTGGATAGATACCCAGTAATGGGATTGCTGGGTCAAATGGAATTTCTATTTCTAGGTCCCTGAGGAATCGCCACACTGTCCTCCACAATGGTTGAACTAATTTACACTCCCACCAACAGTGTAAGAGTGTTCCTATTTCTCCACATCCTCTCCAGCATCTGCTGTCTCCAGATTTTTTAATGATAGCCATTCTAACTGGTATGAGATGGTATCTCAATGTGGTTTTGATTTGCATCTCTCTAATGACCAATGATGATGAGCACTTTTTCATATGTTTGTTGGCCTCATGTATGTCTTCTTTTGTAAAGTTTCTGTTCATATCCTTTGCCCATTTTTGAATGGGCTTGTTTCTTAATGAAAATTTTCTAGGAAAAATAAAGTTGATTTCATATAAAAATACATTCACAGAAGGACCTGCCAGATTTTTAATTTGACCTATGTCAAACTTGAGTAAGGTCTTTTAAGTATGTGACCTATCATAGAAAATGTTATGTCAAACTTGAATAAGGTCTTATTCAAGTGTATGACCAATCACAGAAAACTTTTGTCCTTCCTGTGTAAACACAAGAAGACCCTGGTTGATAAGAGTCTTTGAGTACCCATTCAAATAGGAAACTTAATTTATACCTCCACTTTTTTGAAGACAGAATGTAAGTAGGGCATGGGAGCTTCTAAGAATATTATATAAGAATTACAAGTTTAAAAGTATAATTCATCATATTTTATGGACAACATGGAAAATCCTAGAAAATCTTGCATGGGAAATTCCATTCCTGCTGCTATTGCTTATTGGAAACACCCTCTTTGTTTTGTCCAGAAGTAATTCTGGTATGGGTCAAGGACATATAAAAGAAGTACATAAGAGTGGACCATACAATATTCTTTATAATGACATTCTATTTGATATCCTTAAAAGTTTTAACTTTTTTGATTTATAGGTTTATGAAATTTTGAAGCAAAAATGTCATGTTTTTTTAAAAAAAGAGAAATTAGGAATAAAAAATATTTAATGAAAAGAGATACATTTTATAGTAGGAATATGAATAAATTGATTCAGTGGTTGAAAAATCAGGAACAAATGTATATGTTTATATATTGGAAATTATTTTTTAAATTATGTAGATTATATATAAAACCCAGCTTCCATAGCAAGTTATGACTGCACCTATAGGAAAGATATTACTGACAATAATGAAGTCATTATTTAGGTCAGATTTACATGTGAAACAGTGAATCATCTTAATCTGTTATGCTTATTCTGAGATCACAGGTTCATAACGACAATGTCCAGCTATTTCATTATTTCACTATAGATTAGATTTCAGTCATCAGGTGGCATTACATTCTGCTGGAAGGATTTTCCCAGAAACAGAGTCTGGATTATTGTTCTTCTATAAAGCATGTATATTTTAAAAAGTTAATTCTGAACAAAGAAATGTACAGAACAAGAATCTAGTGGATTAAATAACAACATAATCATTCTTGCCTATGTCTATCTTCCACTCAGGTCAAGCCATATAAAATTTATATGATGTATTAATATGAGGGTTAAATATCAGAATCAATTGAACCAACTTCCTTACTAAATTAACAGAACTACATATCTGGATATGACACAAGATAGTCTTATTTTTCTAATGTTTTCATATAACAGAAATTTCTATACTTGTACAAAAATTGGAAGAAGAAATCTACCATCTTACAAAATTTACAGAATTATAATACAAGGGATATTTTGACAGACTATAAATTATTAGTTAACTCAATCTTTTTGTGTCTCTTAATTGTTTGTTTTTAACTCTTGTTTGCTGTCCAGTTTCTCTCCTGCCTTTTCATAATGTTAGTTAGGATGCTTTTGGACATATCAGAAATCCCAAATTAAAGTGGCTTCAAAATAAAGTCATTGTGATGGTTAATTTTGTGTCAACCTGACTAGGCTTTAGTATCTAGTTGTTTGGTCAAATACTGCTTGAGATGTTGCTATGAAAGTATTTTTTACATGTAATTAACATTTAAGTCAGTATACTTTGAGTAAGGCAGATTACCTTTCATAATGTGGGTGGCCTCTAATTCAGTCAATTAAAGGCGTTAAGACAAAAGACTCATGTCCCTAGGAGGACATCAGAAATTTTGCCTCTAGACTGCCTTTGGGATCAAACTGCAATTTCAACTTTTCCCTGGGGTGGCTTGCCAGCCTTCACAATTGCATGAGCCAATTTTTAAAAAATGTATCGCATTCTCACATCTTCTACTGGTTCTGTTTCTCTGGAGAATCCTGAGTAATGCAATCATTTTACATCATAGACAAATCCACAGAAGGAACAGAGAAAACACAGCCCTGGTTTTATTTCTCTTGACTCTCTTAGTCGCAATCACTTCTGAATGTCTTACTCTGTCTCCAAGAAAAAACAAGATTCCTGACATCAAAAAAGAAGAACCCCAAGTCATAAGATGAACATCATTTTGTACAATGTCATTGAGCCCAGTAATGTGATGTGCTCATGAGAACCAACTAGTTGTTTTGTTTTCATCAAATTTCTTTAAATAATCATTGGCCAAGAATATGGGATTTGATTGCAATTGGTTTTGATAACTGAGACCCACTCAGGAACCAATTTTAATATCAGATTCAATGAGGCATTCATTACATTGTAGGAGCATAGGTTTCTGAGAGTCATTTGTGTGCTTTTAGGATGAAAGAAGTAGAGAAGGAATGATAGGTAGGAAACAAATTATGACCAGTCTTTTTAATCTATATTGATAAATTATATGATCTATTTCCCAGGCTATTAATTCAGCTTTCTTTTTCAACTTGGAATTGTTCTGTGATACTACAGGTGGCCTTGAAAGATCACTGTTAGGCTTTGCATATTTTCCATACAAACCATAAGGAAAAAGCAAAAATAAAGAAAACCTTAGAAAACTGTCTTTCCAATCTCCTAGTAATACAACTGTTTACTTTTTAATTGATATATAATAGTTGTATGTATTTTGGGGGTACATGTGCTATTTCGATACCTGTATACAATGTGTGATGATGAAATTAGGTAATTGGGATATACATAACTTAAAACATTTATTATTTATGTTGAGAACATTATAATTTTTCTCTTCAAGATACTTTGAAATATACAATAAATGGTTAACTATAATTTCCCTACTCTACTGTAATGGCCAAGGAAAGATAACACATGTATTGTTAACACATTTTGTTACAGTAATTTTCTTAATGTAATATCCAATACTATAACTTATTTTGGTAATTGAAACATGCTCTTTGAGGACAGGAGTTCCACTTTTAAAACAACTTTGGGCCGGGTATGGTCACTCATGCCTGTAATCCCAGCACTTTGGGAGGCTGAGGCAGGCAGATCATGAAGTCAAGAGTTCAAGACCAGCCTGACCAACATGTTGGAACCCTATCTCTACTAAAAATAGAAAAATTAGCAAAGTGTGGTGGCTCGTGCCTGTAATTTCAGCTACTCAGGAGGCTGAGGCAGGAGAATCTCTTGAACCCAGAAGGTAGAGGTTACAGTGAGTTGAGATCGAGCCACTGCACTCCAGCCTGGGCACGACTCCTTCTCAAAACAAAAAACAAAAACACAAAAAACAACTTTGTTCATTTCTTTTATTTGTATACAATTATAAATGTTTACTCTTATCCTCCTACTTTTCCCAGGAATTAAGAGAATAAATGCAGAGTCATTAAACATGAAAAATTGAGATGATTCACTTCAAATTTAATCAGAAAGAATACTGGTCAAAGTTATTAGATTATTAGTTTTTAATTGTTAAATTTCTTTACTTGGTTTCAATAAAAAGCAAGTTGTAAAGAGCTAGATTTTCTTTAACAGGAAAGTGCTTCCACCTGCAACCTAGCAAGGAGAGAGATATCTCAATCAAAAAATACCCTAGAAGGAAATATAGATCTTAAAAAAAAGTTACACTATTGCACAGTAAGCACAGACTGCATATGTTATTACCCTCAAGGTTTAGTTACTGAACCTTGAAAGTTTCAAATTTTATTTTCATTAAAAAGCAACAAAATTTCATAAACAGAATTAATCGCACACATTCACAAAATGCCCTAGAGGATTTAAATTATAAGCCCAAGTTTCATTATTAATACCTAGTTCATTTTATCTGGGATAAAGTTTACACTTAATACTTTATTTTGGCAAAGTCTGCTCTTCTTTTATTGCTCAAGTAATAGCCTAGTCAAGGTAAGGCATGTTTAAGGATATTACAAAACCATTCCTAAAGCAAAGCATCCCTAATGGATTAAAAGTAAAATATAACTACAGGTATATTTGTATAAAAAGCCACTGAACTAGATAATGCTATCCATGGATTATATAAAAACAATCAAGAGTTTTTAAAAGAAAACTGTATATAAAATATCTATTTCACCTTCTATATGCAAAAAAAAATAAGAAATACATAAGAAATTTCCACTAAATAACTGCATGGGCAAAGTCATGTGCTATTCACTGTGAAAGAGGTGAAATATGATAAATAAAATATATATAATTTATATACTGAATAAAATTCAACATTTAGTGGTAAAATCAAAGTATAAATAGACAAATGTGAATAATATATATAAAAATATGAAACATTAAAAAGCAATGCAATTAAGCATTGAATAAAGTAAAATGTTTATAGTGAATTTAATCAAATATTGAGAAATCATTGTAAGCTGTGGTATCATGGAAGGGCTTGAAGGCAGAAGAAACTGTTGAGCTGAAAATAGAATAAATAGAATTAATATAGTTAAATATGTAAACATTGCTATACCAAAAATAAAGTATACATTTTGATATAAAGAGTGAAACTTAAATGAAAATGACAGGAAGTTCCTAAGGATTTACAAAAGGAGATTAAGATCACCAGCAACACTTGAAAGCATGTGAAATGTCTGTAGTAGTGGACAAAATATTATTGAAAAGATCAGTGAAGTATTTTTCAATTATCAGAAGTTCTAAATTATAATAATCAAAGTTGTTAAAAATACGGTAAAGTGATAACTCTCAGATATTACCCCTTAGAATATTAATATATACTTTTAGTATAAGTTAAATTTTTATTGTGTTTCAAGAATTTCAAAGCATTTAAATTTTTGGCCCTATAGTTTTACCTATAAAAATATATCTAAAGAGATAATCTAGCACAAAAAAATGATAGATGGGGATGTTGATTACTACATTTCATGAAACACAAAATAGAAGAAGGCTAAATAGCCAATGGTTTGGAAATTGCTACAATAAAAATGATTTGTTCATGAAATGAGGTGTAATAAAATAAGTAGAAATGAATTAAAAATTATCTTGTGTTAATGTTATGTGAGTAATGCTAAAAATAAAATTGTATTTTATAACCCTACTTTGTGAAAACTATTACTGTCATGCCACATAATGACATTTTGGTCAACCACAGACTACATATATGATGGTTCCATAAGATTATAATGGAGTTGAAAAATTCCCTCTAATGTAGCAGTGCAACACATGATTCATGTTTTGGTGATGCTGATGTAAATGAACCTACTGAACTTTCAGTCATATAAAAACATAACACAAATAATTTGGTACAGTGCAATAATACCTGAAAACAAAAGACTATGTTATTGATTAATGTACTTATTACACTTTGCTTTTTATTGTTAGAGTATACTTCCTATATCTATTTTTTTTTTTTTTTGAAGTTAACTGTAACACAGCTTCAGGCAGTTCCTTCAGTAGTTATTCCAGAGGAAGGCATTGTTGTCACAAGAGGTACCACTTGCATGCCTGTTATTGCCCCTGAAGACCTTCTAGTGGGACATGATATGGAGGTGAAAGACAGTGATCTGATGATCCTGGTCCTGTGCAGGCCTCGAGTAAGATGTGTGTTTGTGTCCTAGTTCCTAACAAGAATTTTCAAAAAGTTAAAAAAAAAAATAGATAAAAGCTTACAGAATAAGGATTAAAAAAGAAAATATTTTTGTACAGCTCTACAATGTGTTTTAAGCTAAGTGTTATTAAAAAAGATATCATTTAAAAATTTTAAATTATTATAGTAAGCTAAGGTTATATAAGCTAATGTTACTTTATTATTGAAGAAAAACATATTTTTAATAAGTTTAGTATAGCCTAAGTTTATAAAATCTATAGTGGTGCACAGTGATGTCCTGGGGCTTCACATTTACTCACCACTCTCACTCACTGACTTACCTAGAGCAACATCCAGTCCTGCAAGCTCAGTTCATGGTTAGTGCTGTGCACAGGTGATATGGTTTGGCTATGCCCACCCAAATCTCATCTTGAATTGTAATTCCCACAATTCCCACGAGTCATGGGAGGAACCTGGTGGGAAGTAATTGAATTATGGGGATGAGTCTTTCCTGTTCTGTTCTTATGATACTGAATAAGTCTCACAAAATCTAGTGGTTTTAAAAACTGGAGTTTTCCTTCACAAGCTCTCTTCTCTTGTCTGCCACCATGTGAGACGTGCCTTTCACCTTCTGCCATGATATGAGGCCTTCCCAGCCAGGTAGAACTGTAAGTCCATTAAACTTCTTTCTTTTATAGATTGCCCAGTCTCAGGTATGTCTTTATCAGCAGGTTGATTAATATAGTCAATTGCATCTTTATATGTATATATCTATCCTATTAGTGCTGTTCCACTAGAGAACCCTAATACAACAGGTATACTATATTTCCATCTCTTATGTCATATTTTTACTATATATTTTCTGTGTTTAGATATACAAATGCCATTGCATTGCAGTTGCCTACATTATTTAGTATAGCAGCATGCTGTGCAGGTTTGTAGCCTAGGAGCAAGAGCCTATACCATATAGCCTAGGTGTGTAGTAGGCTAGATCAGTCAGGTTTGTGTAAGTACACTCTGATTTTTGCACAATGAAAAAGTTGCCCAATACCACACTTCATAGAATGTATTCCCATTGTTACACAATGCATGACTACATATATAATTGTTTTCACTTCAATCTATATCTATTTATATAAATATATATAAATGCCTCTATATTCTAATCCATTAGTTAATATTTCTAACATATTCAAAATTGTTACTTATCATTTGAAATCTATACTATAAATTTGAATAATACATAATAAACAAAAAATCATTTAAAGTGACAATAATCCAATATGGTAAGTAAAACAATATTAACAATACAAAGGAAAACACTGAATTGGAATTCTGGATATATGTCATGTTTTCATAATTTAGAAATAATGTTCCCTGAGAATACTGGCAACCAAGAACTAGAAATATAAATATCCAGGTCTCATTACCTTTAGGAAGAAAATACATTTTTTCTAAATGCTAAGTGAATTTATGGTATTGATTTCTCTGTAAAGAATGTTTTTCAATATGCTCTGGAGCAGTTACATAAAGAATAAAAATTGACTTTGTGTGGCCATTTCTTGTATCAATTGCCAGTAACATTTGTTGATGTATAATTATATTACATTTCTGTGGAAGCACATCTCCTTGCAGTTTAAGGAATATATAGTCAAGTTACATACGTTTTAGAATATATACTGGAGAGAGTAAGATCAGAGACCCATCAAGATGGATCATCGTACTGTCATTTGGACTCCTGTCTCATATGCTACTTTTAAATGTCTCTGATTAGATACATGGCAGGCTTTTGACAACTTATGTCTCTATTCAACATCATATTTCTTATTTAGAATCCTGAAAAGATACTCTTACTATAGCATATGGTCAGGTTATAAGATATGTACTCTCCAAGTTGAACAATTTTCTAAATGGAGGCTTTCCCAGCCTCATACAGAGGGAAACTGAAAGAGATGTTTTTCATGTAAAATACTTACAAGCAATAATTAGTACTCTGCTTCCTAAACCATTATAGAAAGTGGTTTTTTTTTTTTGTTTTGTTTTGTTTTTTTTTTTTTTTGGTAGAAAACTGGTTTATTCTTTAACTTGATAGTTGGTAAAAGTAAATTTTAAATGATAGCACAGGAAAACTAAATAAAATAATATTTTGAGTAAATGTGAATCAGTCATGTAGAATAACTGATTTAAAAGATTTTTATTTGCATATTTATATTTTATTTATAAGGACAGTAGAAGAGGCATATTATTTGAAAATGCATTAAACTATTACTGGGGAAAGAGACAGAAGTCATAGCCACACCCAGTAAATTTCAGTTCACCAAAACCCTCATTCATGTTATTATTTTTCTTCATTGAGATAGATTTGTATAGATAGATGAATAGAAATTTCTATAATTATTTTTATATATAGTTCCTATGAATAAATAATTAATGCAAAATTAATATTACGTGGTAAATTAAAGTTTCTTTTTTCATTCATATAAATATAGCAATGATAAATACAAAATAAGTAAAAACATACAAAACAAAATATGTAATATATCAATCTGTAGTATGTAAAAAAACAGCAGATTATGAGAATAAGCAGTAAAGGGCTGCAATTTAGTGAAGAGAAAGCTGGTATAGTGCATTGTGATGATAGACAACATTGCACTTTAGAAAAATAGGCAATGACAGAAAATTTTACCAACATCTGAGACTGAAATATGCAGAGGCTTATTCAAGTAGATGTGGTGGAATCATTTTAACAAATTCAAACATGTATTAGAAAAACTAGAAGTTTCTTTCTTCCTCCCATATCCACAGTCTAGTGGATCATTTACTTATAGTGACTTAAGGATGATTTAAGGATATAGCCTCCTTTCACCTACTATCCTTTAGAATCTGGTTACCATCTACCTACATCTAACAGAAGGGGACAGAACTCAGAGGAGGAATATCTGTTGCTTAAATTCTTGGACTACAAGTAGTTCATATTACTTCACTAGATCTGTTGCCAACACACGTAAGTGTAGAGCAGGGATAGAAACCCAATATGCTAATAAGCTTAGAAGAAGGGGGAAAAGACATTGATGAACACCTGGCAGTGTTTACCACAAGACAGTGTGAGTGAAGCATGATATGTAGAATGTATTAAAATTTTGAAATTTTTACAATTATATAAGGTAAGTTGGGAAAGCTTTATGATAGCCATTTTGCAACTGAGAAAATGTTGAGACCTTTATAAAATCCTCTCAGGTTTTCAAACTTCCTCTCCCATAGTTCTATTTCATTAAGGGACTATGCTTATCATAAGGAATCATGTTTAACATAAAGCATAACTGATGACTTCCATTAGCATAAAGTCACATTGTCAGGTAATTAATCCAGCTTTGGCTTTAGAGTACTGTTTTATTTCTCTGTGTATAAATTTCTGTCTTGGATGAAAGGCATGAAGATACAGAACACGGTCTTTATTTTGCCAGACTCCCCACCATATGTGAAATACTTCCTCTGAATCCAAAACAAGAATAAGGTCTTGGTGTCTGATAACAGACTACCTTCAAAAGACCTGTTTACCTGCTTCTGTAATCTAGTGTTGCATCTCCCTAGATTTTTCAGGTAGGGCTCTGCCTGCTCATTTGCTTCTCAATGTCCCACACTCAACAACAGATTTGCCAATACTATCTGCCACCTTCCACCCTGACAACATTCATATGCTATATTGTCAACACCATGGAGTACCCTCAGTGCTAACTTGGATTTTGCTCTCCAGCTCTTCACTGCCTCAGGAGATGAGTCTGTTTAGGTCCCCACACCACCACTCTCCTCTTGGCCTCCTTTGGTACTTTAGTTCTAATTGTGTCACGAGATAGGACAGAAGTGGAATGCATCCACACACATCAATCAGTAGTCTGATTTGAAGTCCATAATACATTTACCACACAACCATAACTTCAAATGAGTGACAGTGAAAAGGTCACAGTCATCGCTGGCTCTGATATTTGCCGCTGTCTCCCATAACACATTGCAACTTATGAGAGACAAGGCAATAAGTTTCTAATTTCAGGCTTGTCATTTAGGTCCATTTTTTGGTTGCTTTTTAAACTTTTATTCCACTGTAGATTTTAAATGTTAATAGGTATATGAAAGTATATTAAAATTCTTGAAGCTTACTTAGATTTAAACTAACAAGAATATAACTTGTCACAGACTGTCTAGAAACATTTAGATGGCCCTTGATATTTCCATACCCTTGAATGCTATGGCACTGAGACTTAGTTTGAATAATTTCATACAGGGTTCTGAAATGTATGTACACTTGTACATGATGCAACTCCTGGCTACTTCTCAGCCCATATGTTTTCTTTCTATATGGAACCGCAATGAAGTGGTACAAAAAAGTACAGCTATTTAAATTGTTTATCCTCTCCATTAAATATGCCCATAAGACTGGCAGCCAGTACTACTCATTGTTCTGCTAAATAAGCTTCCATGACTTCAGGCAACTACCATGTGTTACATTTTAACAAGTATAGAGAATCAGCTTCTTTCAAGTTGGCAAGAGACATCTGCAAGGCATTTCTGGGGTGGTACCAACATAGGAAATGACACAAGTGGCATCACCTCATCTTCAATATTCCCTCTCTGTCCCTACATAATTATCAAGAATTTAGTAAGGGTGTTTCCAGAATCAATGCCAGATGTTTTTAATGGCTTATTCCCCATACATTTCATTCTTTTGTCCTAAGTCTGGTAAAAAACAAGAGAGCAGGCCCGGCATGGTGGCTCAAGCCTGTAATCCCAGCACTTTGGGAGGCCGAGGCGGGTGGATCACGAGGTCAAGAGATCGAGACCATTCTGGTCAACATGGTGAAACCCCGTCTCTACTAAAAATACAAAAAATTAGCTGGGCATGGTGGTGCGTGCCTGTAGTCCCAGCTACTCGGGAGGCTGAGGCAGGAGAATTGCTTGAACCCAGGAGGCGGAGGTTGCAGTAAGCCAAGATCGCACCATTGCACTCCAGCCTGGGTAACAAGAGCGAAACTCCATCTAAGAAAAAAAAAAAAAAAAAAAAAGGCAGTCTGTGGTTAGGGAGTGTTTCTCTGTTCATGCCTTCAGTATCAGAAAGTGTCTAAGTCTCTCTTGATGCAGATGTAGCTGTTCTGTTAGACACTCACACCTTTCAGCTGTCAGTTTTCCTACTAAAGACCCATGCGTTGTCTTTGGGCTTCATATAATTATCCTATTAGTTGCTATTTCTGGTTACTGCTTAGTAAACACTGATAAGAGATGAAAATGTGAAAATTTGACATTGTGGTAAGTTATAAATTAAAATTTTGAACATAATGTCTTCAAAAGGACTCTAAAATTGAATCAATTTATAAAATGGAAATGAAGCTTATCTTTCTAAACAGACTAAACATTGATTAGAGAAATTAAAAATAATAATCTGACAAAATATGCAGTCATGATGCTTCACTCTTCCAGTTTTCAAAGGTTCTATTTAAAATTAAAAACAAGATAGTCATGTATATAATAAATAATATAAAAATATATTTAGAATATAAAAATGAGAACATTATGTATATAATACATAGAATATATGATTCTATTAGATGTTCTATCACCAATTTTTTTCCTGAAAGAGTGGAAATGAATAAAAAGTCAGGTAGTGAAGAAATTTAAAATCACTTTGAACATATGAAAAATATGCTAAGTAAATCAAAGTACAATTTTATTAATGCTGTAAGCCCCAATGCTACCAAAAATGCATATATACACATTTAGGTCCTGTTCTTAGCTCATTAGTTAGTTCAACTTTCACAAATTACATATTCCATTTATTTGTCATGTCTTCTGATAATTTGAGCACATGCAGTTATTGTCCTCAGATAAATTCCTCTTAGTGAGGATGTTGACAAGAGGAATGAGATTCTAACTATCTCTGACAGCGAATCCAATTGACAAACAGATTGCATAACATTTTACACTAGAATACCCTTACCAAGAGTGCTTGTGAAGATTACTGCAACACTGTAAAATTGAATGTACTGGCTGAAGTGAAGATAACCATTAAACATACATTTTATAAGCCCAATGGAAATCTTGAGAGTGGGTGATTAGGAACATGACATTTTAAATGTCATAGAAACATCTACCTTATGCAAAAGCATCCAGTGTCAAAGATTTTTATTTAAGATTCGGTCTTCTGACATATCAGTAGAATTTCAGTAAATAAAGCTTGCAACCAGCAATGATCACAATGTTTCAGGAAATTGGCTAATATACACTGGGTGACCAAGAAATAACCATGAATGAGAATTATGAAACCGAAGCACAACACAAAACAGGGAAAATATAGCAAATTAAGTGTGAGCTGTACATTTAGTTTTTTAAAACTAGATATGTTGGCTATCAGTGTCTTTTTACACCTACAATGCAACAATTTAATAGCAATAAAACATAGGTCATGCTTAGCATATCCATAGACTAAAGGTAGGAGAAATTTATTTTACTGTTACCCTATTTTTTTGTTAGAACAATCTATTTTTAAAACTTATTTTATGAACTTAACCAGAAAACACTGAAGAAAACTGATACTTCTCAACAGGTTTACGTATCACCTGCAAAATAAAGTAAGCATATTAGAAAAAGAAATTTCAAAATATTCAGTGGCATAGTTCAAAACTGTATACAAGCAGGTAATTGCCTGGAAGATAGTATACTGTGCATACTTTTAGATTTATCAATTAGATGTTTTATTTATAAGGCCCTGAGATCACTTAACATACAACACTAGGAATGCATTTACACTGTGCATTGCCATACTATTTTGGCATCTTTGATCAACTTTGCCATTTCAGACATTTAGTAGTTTTTGTATTGATTCATTCATTAATCAGAGCATTTTTATTTCAGAATTAGCATACCAAAACTGTTCTGAGTTATAATGCAAATATGTCCTATCAAAGACTAAATTAACATTTTACTGCTGTTAACTAGAGGCAATGTCTCATAAAAAAATTTGATGACTCTACCAAAACTTTACATTTGAGTTGTTTAAATTACAAGATGTCTATCTATGCTTATAGATGAAAAGGAGGAAGTTTACCTCCTTCTTTCCCTGCTGACAAAATAACAGGTTCCAAATCTTGAAAGTTTTGATGTCCCATTAATGTAACTATATTTTTAAAAGCAAGGAAACAACTAACAAGATTATTTAATTCCTCAATTAAAAATTATATAATTAGTGAGTTCATGCTTACATTAAAGAAGAGTAAATGTAAATTAAAGCAATATTAACTTATTTCTAATCCTCATGCAGATTTACTGATTATGTTATATAATAGGAAAAAGTTTATTTCAAATAGTTTTCCAATTTCATCACTGAAAGATTATAGCTGACTGAAAAGAAAAGCAAAACTTTGTTCATCTTTGTGAGTGTAATTTGGTAAATGTTTTATTTAGCAACTTTCCAAAGGCAATAGTTATGCATTAGTGTTCACTCAAAAAGTTGTAGTTCCTAACCCTTAGGGGTTTACACAGCAAATGTCACATTTTTCTATCTGTGGATAAATTCATAAATCAATGTGTACAGCTCATATTGCCTGAATCTTTATAGCAAATTTTAATCAGCTAAACACATACAAATTTTGCAACACTCCATCCACTGCTATGATGAGATCAGAATACAGCAAATGTAGGTTTATGACAAAGAAATATTACAATTAATTTCAGGCAGATTCTGGGTAAAACACCTTATGAAATTGTGACTAATATTTTATTTCAATGATTCAATCATGTTTTTGCACTATAGAGAAGACAATTTTGCTATTCATATGAGAATGGTTTCAGATATAATAGATATTTTGTCAAGATTCTACAAGGTTTTATTGCTTAAAAACTGGAGTGAAGACATATGTTTAGGCCATAAGAATGGAAAAAGAAAAGAAAGACAGACTAGAGTATACATCATCTTGTCTTGTGATGTTAAGAGTATATACTTGGTTGTGTCCATCCAATAACATAGTTCAGAAAACATTCTGCATTGGTCAGGGTCTTGAATAAAACAAAATTAGAAGATTGTTGGCAAGGCAGTTTGGAAGGGAGGTATGAGGATAAACATTTTCAAATATGCACTGAGTGTAAGGATCATCTGTATCCCTACTAGTGGCTAACACTAAGCCCTGTGTGACAGTATTCACTGGAAGGAAGAGAGGCAACAAGCCACCAGGTGGCAGGTTGGTGATGGCAGAGACCATTAGAATGGTCTCTGTCTCAGAGGATTGAAGCAGGTAGGGGTTGTACTCAAGGAAATATATATGTTACTAGGATATGAATTTGCCTTGTGTGCTTCAGTGTTCATGCTATTATCATTAGTTGTGGATTACAGAGTGCCTGAGTCCACGCACAATATGGTGTTTGACTAAAAGCTTTGTTTTATATGAAGGAGGTACATCTATGGGTACTCAAAGTATTCAGTTGTTTACCATTCCCATGGAATGATGAGGGATAATGGTAAGGACTCATTCACTAAGTACACTGGGAGAAAAGGCTGAAGTGCTGTGCTATAGAGTACATTTTTGCTTTAAACCAATGGCCAGTATGTATTGCCATTTCCCACTTAGCCAGATTATGCAGGTACACCTACAAAAAGGATAGAAGAATATGTGGCCCCTTCACATTTACAGCCAATAATAACAACACACTTAGGGATTTTATTTTCTTATAACTCTAAGGTCAATATAGTTGAAACTTGTCAGAGTAAGAGATAAGTGCTTTTACAGAACAAACAGTTGGTTTCAATAAACTGAAAATTGAAACAGTCACCTGGCATTTTTGTTATTTAAATATCACTGAATCAAAAAGAAGTGAGTCAGTAATCCTAACTACAACTTATACTTCAAAATAGGGGCAAGGAGGAGGTGTGTCAGAGTCAGAGTGTTGACTACATTGACACTTAGTATTCCCATGCTTAATGTAGTACTCAGTTTTCACACTGCTATTAGAAAATACCCAACACTGGGTAAATTACAAAGGAAAGATTTTATCGATTCACACTTCCACATGGCTGGGGAGCCTAAAAAAATTTACAATCAATGCAGAAGGGAAAGCCGGCACCTTCACAAGGTGGCAGACGAGAGAGCATGTGAAAGAGGAACTGTCAAACACTGATAAAACCATCAAATCTCATGAGAACTCACTATCATGAGAACAGCATGGGGAAAACCATCCTCATGATCAAATTGCCTCCTTCCCTCCACATGTGGGTATTGCAGGTCACTCCCTTGGCATGTCAGGATTACAATTAAGATGAGATTTGGGTGGGAACACAGAGCCAACTATAATCACTTGAAAACACTGTTAATGGAAAACTGGAAACTCAAGACAAAACTACTGAATGCTTCTAATTTTCTATTTTGGGAACAGTTTTTATTTTTTGCAACCAAAGGTATAAAGTGATGGCTAGGGTGTAAATTTGCACCCTATATATACAATGTAAATTGTATATATATTCTCTGTTTCAACCTCTAGGTATATACTCTATCCTGCCTTGTCTTTCTCTTTGAATGAAATAAATTATTTACTAGAATTTCCATTTGAGTTTAATTAAAAGGAGTCTGGCAAAAGGAGAGAGTAGTTTGGTACTGATTTCCTTTGCTTTCTGCCATTCAGTCCACAATCAAGTAGGTTCTGCATTCTTCTCCCAGAGGCATAATTTCTGTCTGGGCCTCATTCTCAAGGAAATAGCCTTCACTTGGTTCCAGCAAAGGTCCCTTGGCTCCTTCATTCTGGCCTAAAGGTGATGTCAATTTCCTACTGTTCCTTGGTCCCAGAGGCATTGTAATCTTTTCATTTTTTTGTCCACTCCTCCTTAATAAATTGTCTTTGTTAAACTGTCTTCATATACCCCATTAAGCATTGTCTTCTGTTCCTAGTCAGGTTTCTGACTAATAGGTTATCTTAGTAAATGGCCCAAGAAAAATGCATTTTGGGTGATTAAGAGTAGTTTAAGAAAATCATAAAGGAAAAAAAAAATGAAGAGAGGAATGTACAGAGAGAGGAGGCACAGAATTGAATAATAGAGTCTGATAAACCAAAAAGGAGCTTAAAAAACTAATGTATTTTTAAAACCCTGTGACATCAACCACAACATTAAACAAAACATTAAGCCCAACTTCATGTAATGACATTTTAGAGAGTTGTTTGGATTATAAGACAAAGAATGCATCTTCTATTTAGGAGGAATCTGCCACTGTTTTTTGGCTGTCTACCCTAGAGTTATTTTGTACTCTTTGATTGCCAAACTGTTTAGAGATAAAAATCAATAAATGCATTGACTCCCAATGAACTCAGTTCTAAACTTCTGAATATCAGCACTTTGAAGTAGCTTTGTTCTTGGATGTATCACTAGAGATAAAATATCTGATTAGCAAAACTGCTATGGTTTGCATATGTCTCCTAAAGTTCATGTGCTATTATCTAATTGCCTTAGTAAGTATTGGAAGCTGGAATCTTTAAGAGGTAATTAGGTAACAGGGAATCTGTATTCATGACACATTAATATTATCAACATACAGGAGTAAGTTGGTTATTGTGGGAATGGGCTCCTGATGAAAGGGGGAAGTCCAGCCACCAATTTCCCTCTCTCACATGCCTACTACTGCCTTATGCCTTCTACCACGAGACGACCCTTGCTAGGTGCTGGTATATGCTTTGAACTCCCAACCTTCAGAACTGTGAGGCAAACCAGAGCCATGGGAGCACAGCCAATTCAGAGAGAACCTACTAGGGTAATGCCTAGTGAAAATGTGGGTTTGAAGATTCCAGAAAGAGCCCCCAGTAAGGAAATGCCTAGTGAAGCTGTGGCAGTGAGACAGCCCCTAAGAACCCAGAGCCAGCATGCAACTCCAACCCAGGAGAGATCGAGTATAAATGGAGCCCAGGAAAACCATAGGAGTGGGGCTGCCTGAGGCATTGGGAGCCTAATCTGACCAGTGTGCCCAGGTTGTGAGACAGGAAGTTAGAGGAGATAGCTCTCCAGCTTTAAGACTGAATGTTGTTTTCAATTGGGTTTTGGACTTACTTGGGGACAGTTTTTCCTTTTCTTCTTGCCCATTTCTCCCTTTTCAGAATGTCTATCTTATGCCTGTCCCACCATTGTATTTTGAAGTAGGTAATTTGATTTGATTATGTAGACTCACCACTGGAGGAATTTGCCTCAGAACAAATTGTGCTTTGAGTTTCTTCCAGATCAAATCTAGATGAGGCTCTGGACTTTGTATTTTGAGTTGATGCTGGAACAAGTTAAGACTTGCAAAAATATTATGATGGAAGGAATATGTCTTGCATTGTGAAAAAATATATATAAATTTTGGGGCCAAGGGGTAATGCTATGGTTTGAATACATCCCTCAAGATTCATGTGTAGGAAACTTAATAGCTATAGTAACAGTGTTGGTAGGTGAGACCTTTCAGAGGTGATTAGATCATAAGGGAGCTGCCTGCATTCATTATTTAATACCATTGTCACAGGAGTGGTCTCCTGATAAATGGGGAAAATTTGGTCCCCATTTTCTCTCTTACTCATGTGCTTGCATCTGCCTTCTGCCTTCCATGATAAGATCACCCTCACCAGATGCCAGTGCCATGCTCTTGGACTTCCCAACCCTCAGAATTGTAAGAAATAAATGTCCCTTTCTAAATAAATTATTCAGCCTGTGGTATTCTGTTATAGCAGCAGAAAACACACTAAGAAATACCCTACTTTGGAAAAAGTCGTCATACCAAAAATTCATCTACTGCCATATTCTCTATATTACCTTTTACCTTAGGATAATTATTCTATCTATCTCTGAATATGCTTTTAAGTTATTTCCATGATGAAAGTCCCTGATTTTGGAAATTTTATAAATAACAGAAATATTGTGAGGAGGAAGGCTAGAGTAGCAATGAAAAAATAAATTTTGGACATTAAGGGGATCTGGTATCATGAGAAGATCAGTACTACATCATAACAGAACTGATTTCTTCTTCAGGGTAAATATTTTTCAAATTATTATACATTTAAGTTCAAACAGGACTTAATGTTTGAAGAGTACTTACAATGTTAATTACAAGAATTGTTATTTATAACTTTAATGTTAAAACATTAGTATTTTATGTATACATCTGTATGTGGTTTTATGGCTTTATTTTCATTGTTTTATCTTTTTAATAGAGATATAAAGTTAGTAAAATAAATGCCTTTTATTGATGTGGTTCTAGAGCATTGAAAAATAAGAGTCACCACCACCACAATCAGAAGATAGACTGTTTTAATCACATTGAGGAACTTCTCTATATTTTTAAATAAATTATGATTTTTTTCTTATCAAGTTTGTTCAATATTGTCAGGTGTCTTTCCTGTATATATTGAAATAATTATGTGATTCAAAAAAAATTATAGTTAATTGGTGAATGATATGCATTGATTTTCAATTATTAAATCAAGTTTGCATTCTTAGATAAATCCCATCTGGTGCTGGTATAATATACATTTAAATATTATTTGGTTTGATGTGTTAATATTTTGGTAAAAATTTTACATCTATGTTTATTATAATAGATACTGATCTCGAGCTTTATTTTCTTATATTTGGGGATCAGAAAAAAGTTTGGTAATATTTGAAATTTCCTTTAAGCTGTCTATTAATATATTCAAAGTGAGTTTCTTGCAGACAACCATTATTGTTTTGTTCTGTTATTCTATTCTAACTGTATCTATAATTTCTGGTTTGACAGTTTAAGTATTGTGTTAGCCTGTTTTTATGCAGCTGATAAAGGCATACCTGAGACTAGGTCATTTATAAAGAGAAACAAGTTTAATGGACCCACAGTTCCAAGTGGCTGAGGAGGCCTCACAATTATGGCGAGAGATAAAAGGAATGTCTTATGTGGTAGCAGAGGAGAGAATGAGAACCAAATGAAAGGGGTTTTTCCTTATAAAATCATCAGATCTGCTCATGCCTGTAATCCCAGCACTTTGGGAGGCCGAGGTAGGTCGATCACGAGGTCAAGAGATCGAGACCATCCTGGTCAACATGGTGAAACCCCGTCTCTACTAAAAATACAAAAAATTAGCTGGGCATGGTGGCGCGTGCCTGTAATCCCAGCCACTCAGGAGGCTGAGGCAGGAGAATTGCCTGAACCCAGGAGGCGGAGGTTGCGGTGAGCCGAGACCGCGCCATTGCCCTTCAGTCTGGGAAACGAGCAAAACTCCGTCTTAAAAAAAAAAAAAAAAAAAAAAAAAAAAAAAAGCTGGGCGTGGTGATGAGTTCCTGTAGTCCCAGCTACTGGGGAGGCTGAAGCAGAAGAATTGCTTGAATCTGGAAGGTGGAGGTTGCGGTGAGCCAAGATTGCACCACTGCACTCCAGCCTGGTGCCTGGCGACAGAGCGAGACTACGTCTCAAAAAAAAAAAAAGAAAAAGAAAAAAAGAAAAAATCATATCTCATGAGACTTATTCACTACCAAGAGAACAAACAGTATGATGAAACTGCCCCCATGATTCCAGTTATCTCCCACTAGGTCCCACGAGGAGCTACAATTCAAGATTTGGTTGAAGACATGGCCAAACCATATCAAGTACTTTAAAAATATTTTGCCACTTCCTTCTATTCTCTGGGATTTCTGATGAGAAATCAACTGTCCATCAAATATATTTTTTTCACTATAGTTGGTGCATCATTTCCCTCTAGCTGCTTTTAAATGCCATCTTGAAAATTTTTCACCAGTTTTATTATCATATGCCAGAGCATGGATTTCTTTGAATGTATCCTGTTTGGAGTTCAGTTAGATTCTTGAATCTATAGGCTTATGATTTTCACCAAATTGGGAAGTTTTTAAAGAATTCTTCAAAACTTTTTTTTTTTTGTGGCATTGTTTTTTTTCCTCTCTTTTTGGAATTCTAGTGTCATGTATGTTAGATATTTTGTTAAAGTCCCATAGGTCCCTAATGGTGCTTTATCTTTTTCTTTCCGTTTTTCAGATTTCATAATTTCTGTTTATTTTTCATGAAATTTACTGCTTTTACTTTTAAATCTCAATTCTACTATTCAGTTATTTAGCTATTAAAAATTATCTGTGTTTTTATTTTAAAAATGCTATTTGTATATTCTTTTTTTTTTTCTAAGTCTTTATTCATTTACTCAAGAATGTAATTGTGCATGCTGGTGCATTTTTAGAAGAACTGACTTAAAACCTTTGCCAGATAATTCTCACATCTATATCGTATTGGTATATGCTTCTTTTAATCATTTTTTTGTGGTCCTAGGATTTACCTGGTTTTCAAAGCCTTTACAATACTATTTCTATCAGTCTCATGTATGTGTTACCCTCTTATCCATTGTCATGATTGAGATTCAGGCATTGGTCTATCTTTAGTTTAATTTCTAAAGTCTATGCTGCTGTTTTCAATCATCGAATCTATTTTTTAAATGATACAAATGTCTGGAAAACAATTTGACACTGCATATTAATAATACTAAAATAATTTATGTCTCTTGATCCAATCTATTCTAAACACATAAAGCAATGATCAAATAGTTATGAACAAAGTTCCACTTTCTCACATTATGCATAAGACCCAAACTTTCAACCATATACAAATGTCCCATAATGGGAAACTTATGCTGTTATTATCAATGAAAAGTTTTAATAACAAATAGAGCTATCATATTGTTGAAAAGATATATTTGGCCTTACAGTAAGTATTGTGAGAATCTCTAAAATGTACAAAATATTTAGACCTCTTCTTTGATAGACAGATTATACAAATAAATGCAACAATTAAACAATAAAATATTATTATTACTATTTGAGATGGAGAATCACTCCATGGAGTGCAGTGGTGCAATCTCGGCTCACTGCAACCTCTCCTGCCCAGGTTCAAGTGACTCTCCTGTCTCAGCCTCCCAAGTAGCTGGGACTACAGGCATGTGCCACCATGCCTGGCTAATTTTTGTATTTTTAGTAGAGACAGAGTCTCATCATGTTAGCCAGGATGGTCTTGATTTCCTGCCCTCATGATCCACCTGCCCTGGCCTCCCAAAGTGCTGGGATTACAGGCATGAGCTACCTCACCCAGCCACAGTAAGATATTATTAAGTGAATACAAGTTGTTAAAATAAATTGTTTCTAGATAATTTTAGATTGATTAGATCTTATGTTTTTTTAAAACTGTGAGAAAAAATACAAACTTATATATCAGATTTTAATTTTTTATACTCCACAATATACTACATTATATTCCACATTGCTTATAAAACTAAACATTTCTGGGAGTCGCTTTACCAAGAAATACAATGAAAAATTCTTCATTTTACAAGTTCATGGGAGGGAAATCAAACCCTGTAGGCCACATAAAACTGACATTTGAAAATACTTTAGAACGTGGAGTAGTTCGAAACAAATAATTAAAAACATCACCAATATCCAAGTCCAAAGTCTTTTCAAATGCCAGTTATAAGTAGCCTGTAGGGTTTTATTTCCCTCCCATGAACTTAAAAAATGAAGGACTTTTAATTGTATTTTTTGGTAAAGTGATTCACAGAAATGTTTATTTTGTCATGATTGCTATTATTAATATAATTACCTGTTCCACGGTACATTCCTAGGGATTCAGGAAACACAGCTAAGACATGCATTTATCTATTATGACTAGAAACAAGAAATAACTAAAAAGATATGTTTGCTTATTTGTCTACATCAGAAAAGTCTTCATATGGGCAGGCTGGGGCTCATGTAGGGTTCCACTATTGTTGGGGTCCATTTGTCTGTTGTATTGTTTTTAAAATTTTGACAGGTACAATTTTATGTGTTTATCATATACAATGTGACATTTTGAAGTATATATACATTGTGGGATGACTAAATTTAGCCCGTGAATATTTGCATGACCTTACGTAGTTACTATTTTTGTGGTAAGAACACTTATCCACTCTTTTAGCGTTTTTCAAGGATACAATATATTAACTATAGCCATAATGTGGTACAATGGATCTCTTGAATATATTCCTTCAATCTAACTGAAATTTGTATTCTCTCTCTCTCTTTTTTTTTTTTTTTTTTTTTTTTTGAGACAGAGTTTTGCTCTTGTTACCCAGGCTGAAGTGCAATGGCGCGATCTCGGCTCACCGCAACCTCCACCTCCTGGGTTCAGGCAATTCTCCTGCCTCAGCCTCCTGAGTAGCTGGGATTACAGGCATGCGCCACCATGCCCAGCTAACTTTTTGTATCTTTAGTAGAGACGGGGTTTCACCATGTTGACCAGGATGGTCTCGATCTCTTGACCTTGTGATCCACCCGCCTCAATCTCCCAAAGTGCTGGGACTACAGGCTTGAGGAAATTTGTATTCTTTAACTCACATCTCCCAACACCCCCACACTCCTAGTCTCCTCAGCCCCTGGTAATCACCATTCTGCTCTTTAGTTCTATGAAAGTAACATTTTTTAGATCCCAAATGTGAATGATCCTACGTAGTGTTTGTCTTTCTGTGCCTTATTTCATTGAACATAATGCCCTCCAGGTTCATCCGTGTTACTGCAGATGTGTCCCATTTATCTTTTTGCTCCATGTCATCATTGTCTTTTATCTTCACAAACCCCTACTATCTAATACAGCAGAGGCAGTTCCAACCACCGCATATATATAGAATACAAGAATGGATAACAATGACCTTTATAAAAAGCCATTCCAAAGCCTTTTTGTCCCTATTTGAGGAGTTCTCTGTTATTCTCCCAAATAATCTTTGTTTGCATCATGAGCCAAAACCTTGTTGTTTTCTTTTTGTGTTTTTGTTTTGTTTTTGAGATGGTCTCACTCTGTCACCCAGGCTGGAGTGCAGTAGCTTGATCTTGTTTCACTGCAGCCTCCTCTGCCTCCTGGGTTCAAGAGATTCTTCTGCCTCAGCCTCCCAAGTACCTGGGACTACAGGCACGTGCCACCACACCCAGCTAATATTTTGTATTTTTAGTAAAGACAGAGTTTCACCATATTGGCTAGGCTGGTCTTGAACTCCTGTCTTCATGATCCACACACCCCGGTCTCCCAAAGTGCTGGGATTACAGACGTGAGCCACCATGCCTGACCTAGCCAGAACCTTTTTACATGGGCATTTGTGAATAGTTGTTAGCTACAATACAGGCAGGGATATGTAGACTTTTACTGAGCTCTTGTGTTGTTCTCTTCTTTCTTTCTGTCGTTTATTGGTTTCTTTTCTCTTTTATTTTTGCTTCTAAGAAAAAGAGAGTGAGTGAGTATCGAAACTGCAACCAGCAATCACTGCTACTGTTCTATTGACTGCCAGTGTTTAGTAACTGAATCAAGCCTAGAGCACTCTCTAACAAGAGGACCATTTTTTCTGGATACAAAACTATCTTTAGGTCCATTGAAGACATGTTTAGGATGTTCATCATGTATATTTCTCCTTAACATTACTAGTACCAATTTTAAAGAATTATTCTATTTGATGATGAGGAAAACTCGCAGGGAGGAAGCCACATCTAATTAGTCTGAATTAGGCTACTCCTGTATCAATTCAATGAGAAATCAAATGCTTTATTCAGATAATATCAACTATAACCCAACTCAAAAGCCTCTTTTGAATACTTAATTGTTCTTTAAAAATAAATCCTAAATTAACCAAGAAATGATAATATACAAATATATACAGTCTTGGCATCCTTCAATAATGCCAGATTATTTATTCAGACAATATTGATTATATACTGTGGTGGGCAATGCTGGCTGCTGAATTACAATCATTCCTTGCATTCACTAATGGAATCATTCTTGCATTTGGCTTTAGGAATCTGTACACTTCAAGAGAGACTGGCAACTTCCAAACCTCAGGGATAAATATTTATTAATCTAAGCCAGTCATGTTAATATTAATCCTACTCTAATTGTTGGTGATTAAGTTAAGATTAAACAGGTGACAGTATTTTTTTATCAATTTATATTGTGGGATATATCTGTTATAAGCATTCCTGTAAATATTTAATAATTTTAAAAATGGAGAGAAGAAATGGTTACACTTATTTTTCCATTTCTGATTATCCAAATCCTTACCCCAAGGGGATAATACTTGGAGTTCCATGAAGCCAACCTGTCATTATGAGGGAACAAGTTTGAAAGTAGTCTTCAACTGACATCTCTTATTCATAGGACTTTGGGCTTCAGCTTCAAATATCTTATTCTCCAGGACTGAAATTATCCAAACAATGATTTAGTATTCTGCTAGGAAAAAATGTATATCACTTTCCTTCTCTCTAAATAATTATGCTCATTTCTAGACATTTAAATGAGAAATGGGTTTAGATTTCCTTAAGGGCTATCTGTTCTTTTCAGTCTAACCTTGTTAAACCTAGAAATCATAGCATAAAGATTGCCTTGGAAATTAAATAGCAGGCTATCTGAATTTTCCCAGCAATTTGGTTAGAGAGTAACATGCAGAAAATCATCTATAGAAAAATGATGTTGTTTTTCAGTCAACATTATAAAGAAATATAAAGAAAAAAATACTACAAAATCTTTCACAATTTCAAAAAAAAGTACCTCTTTTATAATTCTGAAAAAAAAAATCTGCAACAGCATATGTCAAACAGATTCAAATTTTAAAATCCAAGATTTGTATTGAACATTTATGTGACCTCCTGAGTTTTCATTTTGACAATAGAGTTCTAGGTGACATTAGACAGCTTTAAATGTATAATATAGAAGAAGAAAATCAAATTAATTTTCTTATCTTCCAGGCTTAGATTTAGCAAAGGTTCATCACTTTACGGTTCATTAAACAAGTAATATTTTAAAGAAATATACAAAATAATGCATCAGTGACCTGAAATGCAAAACTAATGAGGTCAGATATGTGAATCTGATACAAAAAATATTATTTTATGCAAATGTCACATAATCTTAGTTACTTAAAATTAGCTTTATAATACTTGTCTCAGAATTTCTGTTGCCATTGTAAAGGTCAATCACATTTAGGTGAAGAACGATATTTGTGCTTTATTCATTATGTTCAGGATTTATCTAAGTGACATTTTGAAAATACTTTATGAATAGACCTTTAATAATTTCTAAAACTTTAATAATTTCCCCTTTCCTCATTGTTAGTGGAATTTACACATGAAAATGAAGAATTGATTAATGAGCTTTTTATATAACAGGAAATATTATCAAGGATCCTTCTCTACAAGAATTTCTCAATAAGAAGTTATCTGTTCTATAGATTATAATTACTTAACTGACCACAAAGAATATAATCCGATAACCCAATGATTCAGATAACTTAAGTTTCTGGTGACCTAGCTTCTCAGAACTTTGGTTTCCTTCTATTAGTTAGGGTAAACATTCCTAGCTGCTAGATAAAGCCCAAAGATTCTGTGATTTTTATTTAGAAATGAAATTTATCTTTTATTTTCATAAGCATCAATTGAATGTTGATCCTTTCTATGGTGTGAGAAAGAGTGAGTATGTGTGTGTGTGTTTGTGTGTGTGTGAGCATGTATGTGAGACAGGAGAGAGAGAGACAGAGAGAGAAAGAAAGAGAAAAGTAGCTATGGAGCGGGTGGGAACATTATGTCTTTCTACTCATTCAAAAGGCCAGCTTCCAGTGAACTTTCTTATGTGGCTTTAAGGTTTTCTTGGCTTTGAAGAATGAAGAAGGGCAAAAAGAGAGAGGATAAAGAAGGCAGGCACATTAGCTCTTCATTGCGCTGAAATACAATTGACCTAGATTACTTAACTTAAATTTTTGGGGAGATACCTATTCATTTGGCACCAGCTAGATGCAAAAGGGCTAGGATACAGTCTAATTTTGTGCTCAAATGAAAAGAAAATGCATTTGTTGATAACTGTGATGGCAATGCCGTATCCCTTATCCAAACATTGTAGTAATGATAGCCTTAATATTTGACAAGCAGTGTCTGGAACATCATGGAACATTTATTAATGTTAGTTTTTAATCTCTGTCTCAGTGAAAAGAAATGCCTGCCAAATAGCCTTTGTTAGTGTTTCTTCTATTTTAGGGTAAACTGAAATTCATGAAAACCCTCTTTTTAATTAAAAATATTAGTAATGACTAGCACTTACTAGAATATTTAGTTTTAGCAAAATGTAAATTTAATAGTTCCTTCTTTGTAGCTTCGTTAATAAAACTTGTTTAAATCTTTATCTTAAGGACACATTAAATATATTATCAGCTCTTTTAACCTCAGTATAAGGTGACAAACAGAGATAACATGCTTACAGTTAGTTCTCTAGATTATAATTTTATATATTTTTAGTATTTTATTGTAAATTTCTTCTGTTTTCAGTTTTTTTAAAAAAATAGTTGATGATTCATGTTGGCACCCAAGCTTATGCTGCATGACTGGAAAAGAAAACTACTCTGAACCATTCGAGACTCCAATATCTTCACACTTTCCTTTTCCCTGGGACCTCGAACCCAAAACTCTTAGCTGTTTGCATAGACCCAAACACTAATTTTTGTGTCTCTATTCACATAAGATTGCAAAAGCTCTGTTAACTTCTCTGCCTTTTATCCACTGCCTTTTCCTGACTTCTCTGTTTGATGCCTTACCATAATTAAAAATCATCAGATTATCCAAAGGCAAAAATAATGGCAATATGTGGCTTTACATGCCACACTCGCATTCACAAGCATACACACACACACACACACACACACACACACACACACACACTTGCATTTTCTCAAGGATCTTTTCTCATTAAGCCCTGACTGCCTCGGCAGCTCTTCTCTAGCTTCAAACGATTTTTAAAATTCTGTTTGTGACAGAAGTGTTGATATTCTACAGAACAGTCTGTCATATCCCCAGAAGGAAAATTCCTGTAGTTTTAAATCACACTTCATATCAAGAAAAGTATTTCATGTTTTATTGCCCATTCATGCTTCCACCTCTATAAATTGTCAGTTCACAATTGTATACCATTTTCCACTTACTTGTTTAAATTTCTCTCATGATGTGTAGAACTTACATATTTAAGGAAATAATACATTATGAATTTCACATGACATACGTATTTTCTGCCACAAATTCCCCATAGAATACAGGCTAGTTTTTCATTTTTTAAATGTGTTTTTAGTTGAGTATTTATTTTAAGATAATCAAATTTATCCATCTTAGCACTCAATGATTTATTCATATTTTAGCCTAATTCATTAAATAGGAAGTTTAATTATTTACATTTTAGTCTTTATTAAAGTGAGCAGTATGGACTACAATTTTTTCTCAAAGTATGATCTAACTGCATTAACATTTTTGAAGTGTTTTAGGTTTAGCCATATAAAATTGCCATTTTTATAGGTCAAATGATTGGAAAACAATGACACTGTAGTATACTTAAATCTAAATATTGTGGAAAATTATTTTTTTAATATTCAAATCAATGGTTTTTCATTTGTTTTATTATCATTTAAATGTAGTAAAATTCAACCATTTTAGTGAACAGTTCTGTGAATTTAACAAATGCCATCACCTTAATCAAAGTATAAAATAGCTCTTATGAACCCTCCATAATTCATAGTTTAATCTTGTGTCTATTCATAGATTAACCTTCCCATTTCTCCAACCACTGGCAGTCACTGATCTTCATTTTTGCCTTTAAAGAATGTCATGTAATTGTAATCTATGGTATGCAGCCTTTTGAGTCTGGTGATTAGCACTTTGACTTAGCATAATGCATCCATGTTGTCATGGTAACAGTAGTTAGCACTATTTTTTATTATTAAATAATATCCCACTACGTAAATATATCACAGTTTGCTTATCCAGTCACCAATTAAAAGATATTAAGATCATCTACAGTTTTTGATTAAAATATTCATATCACGATTTGTGTTAATAGGTTGTGTTTTCACTTGGGTAAATACCTAGAAGCTGTATTTTTGAGTCGTATAGTAAATGTATGCTTAACTTTCAAAGAAAAGGCCAAGCTGCTTATAAAGTAGTTGTACAATTTTGCAATCTAATCAGCAATGTGTGAAAATTCCCATTGCTCCAGATCCTTTCCAACAATTAGTATTATCAGTTTGCATTACTTTTCTTTTGCCATTTTTTGTAGTCTTAATTTGTGTCTTTTCATATGTTTATTTATAATCGGTATAGCTTCTTTGTTGAAGTTTCTTTTCAGATTTTTTCCCCATTTTTTACTATGTTGTACATTTTCTTATTGACTTTAGAGAGTTCTTTATAAATTTCATATACCAGTCTTTTATCAGATACATGATTTGCACATTAGTATATGAGGTAATTGTAAATCTGAATCTGCCTTTTGAGGGTGTTACTGGTGACTTTTCCTCATGGTGCATTACTTTTTCTTGTATGTTTTATCCTGAATCCATATTAAGTTGAACTAGGTAAAGTCTATGAGTACTAAAATCTGTTTCTCTTGGGAGAATGGATTTTTGCTTCTTGCAGGTACCCAGTAAGATAACAACCCATGACTCTTTTAACTATTAGTTTGAATTTGCTGTATAATACAGGAAGTATATACATGTCTGTGACACCAGTAAAGCTTTTGCTAAGAATTCTTAAGAGAAGTGACCCATTTCCTGCTTGAATCTGAGGCCAACTACAAGTTTCCTTGAAATAGCCCTTTGCCATCTGTTGGAATTTGCACACATACCCTTCTATAAAGGTGTATTTTTTACACATTCTATTATGTTTGTAGTGCTCTTATTTCATTGTCAACTCACATGATATCACCAATGCTTCCAGGGCACCAGCAGCTTTAGTAACATACTGATCCGGTTTTTTCAACTCTTTCTTAATCTTTCTACTGGGAATTTTTTAAAAAAATTCAAACTTGGCTTTGAATTAAAATTCATTCAGCCTTCTTTTAAAGACAGGTTTCTATGTCACACAGTCCTCCACTTTGTTTAGGACTAATTTATTGATTATAGGTGATATTAACTTGTCAACTTGTTCTAGGTGAAAACATTAGAGAAGCACAGGCTTCTTGCAGAGAATAACACAGAAGACACACAAAAAGGACAGTATAAAAGGTATGGAGGCAATTTCAAATGACATGATCATTTCTAGTTCTTGGTCCTTTTTGAGTCCCTCACTATAGCTCTGATTTCTCATTACAGAAGACATTTCTATGTCCTTATAATGCTCTCCTTTTGCTTAGTCTAGGCCAGGGATATTGTGCTTCTTTCAAAGAACATTCTAATCCCATCCTAAGCAGTTGTTGTCTGGCTCCCAGTTCCAGACGTTGGCCACCATACTTCCTCCTTTTGGTTTCACCAGTTTTCTGGCTTGCCTTTATCTTCCTTGAGACACATAAATAGTCTAGGGAAACATGGCACTTCAGAATCGCAGTTCAATATTTTTTCACTTGCAGGAAACTATTCTTTCACACAGCACTTTTGTTGCCCTCACCAATGGCTGAATCTCTGAGCCACCTGCAAAATGTTAAATTCAAACATTGTGCACTCTCTCCACATCAGTTCTTCCATATTTCTCATCCAGTTGCTTTCACTACAACTGACTTTTGTTTTTCTTTCCTTCTAGTTTCCCTCCTCCATCTCCTCCTCTTTGTTCTTCATATTCATCTTTGTCTTCTTCTAAGTAGTGGGGTCTCTATTCCTTTTGTCTCTGCTTGATTTCTGTAGAATAAAACTCTTTGTCTTCAGTTTATTCCCTTATGTGAATCGGAACACTATTTAAACCACCCTCTGGCCAAAATCACCTGTTTCCCATGAACTTCCTGTCTCACTTGTCTGGCAAAGCCACAACCCTAGATCTCTCCAAATTTTCCCAGGACCTATCGAAGCTGGTGAACACTATTGGAGAGAGTCATGCCATCACATTGTTCCCACCGATATTCTTGCTGATTATACTAAAGTGAGCCCTCCATGATGCCAGAAAATTCTTCCCTGATTTCCTTTTCATGTTTTTCATTCCTACTCTAAATTGTCTGTTGTGAGATTCACTTTCCTCAAACATTAATCCAACTGCCGTTCTTCTTAAATACCTCACCTGTACTATATACAGATGAAACACTTAGAGAACTTCCTCAATATTCTGTCAGCGAATCTGCATTTATGCCTATTCCAATAATTGTGTTTTAATATTCTGCTTGCACTATGTTCTAATTCTGTCCACCCCAGTGAATGCCGCTTTTGAATAAAGTATCCCATATGGATACTTATTAAAGGGATAATTATGCTTTAATAAATATCAAATCTCATCATTTTTTTCTTTTCTGTATGCCCTTTCCGTCAATGTTTAAATATATTTAAGTTTTTCCTTTGTGGAAGAATAAAGGTTAAAAGATAGTATTATTTGAATCTATGTTTTCTTCAAGTTTTCCTTGCTCTGGAAATATTATTACTAAATCCTACAATAACTTTCATCTTGTCAGCTACCAATACCCGGCAATATTATTTTTAAAGCAATATTTTTTAAAAATCTACAATCACCTTGTCTATTCTTGAACAACTAATAATTTCTCCACTTCCCATAGTTTGGCATCAGTCTCCACCACTTCAAGAAAATTTCTTTCACCAATTTCAGCCAGGACCTCTTTGATATTAAACATAATGGAGCATTCACAATTTCATTTTCCTTTAGCTATCAGTGATATTTCAAATAGTTAATTCTCCAATTCTCCTTTTTTCTTTAAATTCTATTTCCTTGGTTTCTATGACAGCACACTCTGACATCCACTTCTCAAACTATTTTTCTGGCTTCTCCAATATCAGGCTATCATGCATATAAAGATGTTTCTGATTCTCTTTTCTCTTTTCTTCAGATTCTCTCTCACCTTTTAAAAGAAAAATTATTTTACTTTAAGTTCTGGGATACATGTGCTGAATGCACAGGTTGGTTACATAGATAAATGTGTGTCATTGTTTGGTGCACCTATCAGCCCATAGTCCCACACACATTAGGTTATCTGTCCTATGCTCTCCCTCCCCTTGCCTCCAACTCCATGAGAGAGCCCTGTGTGTGATGTTCCCTTCCCTGTGTCCATGTGTTATTGTTCAGCTCCCACTTGTGAGTGAAAACATGCAGTTTTTGGTTTTCTGTTCTTGTGCTAGTTTGCAGAGGATGATGGTTTCCAGCTCTACCCATGTCCCTGCAAAGGGCATGAACTCATCCTTTTTATGGCTGCATAGTATTCCATGGTGTATATGTGCCACATTTTCTTTATCCAGTCTATCATTGATGGGTATTTGGGTTGGTTCCAAATCTTTGCTATTGTAAATAGTGTTGCAATAAACATATGTGTGCGTGTGTCTTTATAGTAGAACGATTTATAATCCTTTGGGTATATGCCCAGTATTGGGATTGCTGGGTCAAATGGTATTTCTATTTCTAGATCCTTGAGGGATCACCACACTGTGTTCCACAATGATTGAAATAATTTACACTCCCACCAACAGTGTAAAAGTGTTCCTATTTCCTCACATCATCTCTAGCACCTGTTGTCTCCTGATATTTGAATGATCACCTGTACTATATACAGATAAAATACTTAGAGAAGAGAACTCTCTCAATATCCTGCCAGCAAATCTGGTTTTATGCCTATTCCAGTAGTTGTATTTTAATATTCTGCTTGTACTATGTTTTAATTCTGTCCACCCCAGTGAATGCCCTTTTTGAATAAAGTATCCCATGTGGATACTTATTAAAGGAATAGTATACTTTATTTTATATATATATATATATATATATATATATATATATATATATATATTTAATATATGTTAAGTTTCATCATCTCTTTCTTCTCCATATGCCCTTTCCATCAATGATTAAACATATTCAAGTTTTTCCTGTGTGAAAGAATAAAGGTTAAAAGATGGTATTATTTGAATCTATGTTTTCTTTCTTTTTTTTTTTTACTTTTTCTCACTCTGGAAATATTAAAAGCCTACAATTACTTTCATCTCATCAACTATCAATACCCAACAATATTATTTTTAAAGCAGGATTTTTTAAAAATCTAGTCATTTTGTCTATTCTTGAACTACTAATAGTTTCTCCACCTTCCATAGTCTGATTTTAGGTTTTATGTTTAGATCTTTAATCCATCTTTAATTTTTTTTATAAAGTGTAAGAAAGAGGCCCAGCTTATATTTTTTGCACATTTCTAGTCAGTTTTCCCAGTACCATTTATGAAACAGGGAATTTCTTCCCCAATGCTTGTTTTTGTCAGGTTTGTCAAATATCAGTTGTTTGTAGACATTGGTGTTATTTCTGAGGCTTCTGCTCTGTTCCATTGGTCTATATCTCTGTTTTGGTACCAGTACCTTGCAGAATAGTTAGAAGTCACATAGCATGATGCCTCCAGCTTTGTTCTTTTTTCTTAGAATTGTCTTGGCTATATGAGCTCCTTTTTTGTTCCATTTGAAATTTAAAGTAGTTTCTTTCTAGTTCAGTGAAGAAAGTCAATGGTAGCTTGATGGGAATGGCATTGAATCTATAAATTACTTTGGCCAATATGGCCGTTTTCACAACATTGATTCTTCCTATCCATGAGCATGGAATGTTTTATCATTTCTTTGTGTCCTCTCTTATTTCATGGAGCAGTAGTTTGTAGTTCTCCTTGAAGAGGTCCTTTACATCCCTTGTAATTTCTACTCCTAGGTATTTTATTCTCTTTGTAGCAATTTGCATGGGAGTTTACTCATGATTTGGCTTTCTGTTTGTCTATCGTTGGTGTATAGGAATGCTTGTGATTTTTCCATGTTGTTTTGTATACTGAGACTTTACTGAAGTTGTTTATCAGCTTAAGAAGTTTTGGGGCTGAGATGATGGGGTTTTCTAAATGTACAACCATGTTGTCGGCAAACAGAGCCAATCTGACTTCCTCTCTTCTTATTTGAATACTCTGTCTCTTTCTCTTGCCTGATTGCTCTGGACAGAACTTTCAATACTATATTGAATAGGAGTGGTGAGAAAGGGTACTCTTGTCTCATGCTGGTTTTCAAAGTGAATGTTTCCAGCTTTTGCCCATTCAGTATGATATTGGCTATTGGTTTGTCACAAATAGCTCTTATTATTTTGAGGTGTGTTTTATAAATACATAGTTTATTGAGGGTTTTTAGCATGAAGAGGTGTTGAACTTTATCAAAGGCCTTTTCTGCATCTATTGAGATAATTATGTGGTTTTTGTTATTGGTTCTTTTTATGTGATGAATTATGTTTATTGATTTGCATATGTTGAACCACCCTTGCATCCCAGGGATGAAGGAGACTTGATGGTGGTGGATAAGCTTTTTGATATGCTGCTGGATTCGGTTTGCTAGTATTTTATTGAGGATTTTTGCATTAATTTTCATCAGGGATATTGGCCTGAAATTTTATTTTCTTTTTGTGTGTCTGTCAGGTTTTGGAATCAGGATGATTCTGACCTCATAAAATGAGTTAGGGAGGAGTCCCTCTTTTTTTATTGTTTGGAATAGTTTCAGAAGGAGTGGAACCAGCTCTGGTAGAATTCATCTGTGAATCTATCTGGTCCTGGGATTTTGTAGGTGGGCATTTTTTTTTGTTTGTTTAGATGGAATCACACTCTGTTGCCTAGGCTAGAGTGCAGCGGTACAATCTCAGCTCATTACAACCTCTGCCCCCTGGGTTCAGGCAATTCTTCTGCCTCAGCCTCCCAAGTAGCTGGGATTACAGGCCAATGTCACCACATGCAACTAATTTTGTATTTTAGTAGAGATGGGGCTTCACCATATTGGCCAACCTGGTCTGTAACCTCAAGTGATCTGCCCACCCTGGCTTCCCAAAGTGTTGGGATTACAGGCATGAGCCTCTGCACCTGGCCACTTCTCTTCTTTTTTTAATCCATGTTCCTTGAGAGAGCTTACTTATTACTCTGTCCTAAATTATTATTTCTACAATTATTTATTCCAAATCTTTTTCTTAGGTTAAGTATCTCAACTGGATCCTCATGTCTATATTCAGTCACCTCTCTTATGCCCCACTATGAAAGTGGTATAAAAGGATGCTCAACCTTCCTAAACCCTGGTTGGTCTTCTGTGTTTAAGACAACAAGAAGCCCATTGCCTTACTCCTTTAAATGTCTTCATTTTTGTCTGTTTTTCTTTGAACACAATGTGAGAACAGTATTTTCTCTGTTACTCAGTTCTATGTAGGGCAAACCAAAACCAGCAAACAGTCAAACACACACACACAAACAACAACTATCCTTGGTTCAGAATGTTGTCACGGGAATATATAGCAGGGATTTTTGTAATGATTATTTCAAAGACCAAATAAAAGTCATGATTTTAGTTTTTCAAATCTTTCAACATTATTAATTCAAAAAATACCCTCAGTTGGAATACTCACACTACCTCCAAAAGCATTTTCAATAGTGGAATATTTGAGAAAGTTTTATCCTTAATGTTAAACATGATGAGTTGCCAACTTAATTTTAATAATAAAAAGAATTAGGTCCTGCACCTCCCTCACTAACCGGGTTGATTTAACAAACTATGCTTTGAATGTCACGTCAGATTGAGAATCTTGTGTTAATCAAACAGCTCCAACCCATTCATTGTATATAAAAAAATAACCCATCTGGTCTTTGGTCACTTCAGTATTGGAGTCAGAAGAGAAATGACTCCAAATGATTTGAGAGAAATTGTCTAGTCCATTGTTTTCCATAGTTTTGCTTCTGCCTTCTGTGGGGAACTTTCCTTATTTCTCAGTCTATTTCAGGCCCATAAGGAGAATGAAATCATTTCAATATATTATTGTACTACTAATAAAATTTTAGTATAAATAGATTATTTTATTTAATAGCTAACATTTAATAACCAATACAGTACATCACAAAAGTCCACCATAAAACTTTTTAAATTGACACCTAATAATTTTACATATTTACAGATTAAATATGCTATACTGATACATGCATATAATGCGTGCATCAAATCAGGGTAATTGGCTTATCCATCACCTCAATTATCATTTCTTTGTCTTGGGAATGTTATTTGCTAACTATTTTGAAATATGTAATAAATTATTGTTGTATAGTTACCCTATTGTGTTACTAGGCACTAAAATTTAATTCCTTCTATATAACTGTATTGTTTTGCCCATTAAACAACTTCTCTTTTTCTATTCTCCATCTACCCTTCCAAACCTCTGGTAACCATCATTCTATTCTCTTCTTCTGTGAGATCAGTTTTTTTTTTTTTTTTTTTTTTTTGCTCCCACATATGTTTAAGAACATGTGACATTTGTCTTTCTTTGCCTGGCTTATTTTACTTAACATTATATTCTCCATCTCTATCCATGTTGTTGCAAATGACAGGATTTTATTTTTTTTATTGCCCAATAATACCCCATTGTGCTGAGACCACATTTTCTTTATCCACTTATCTGTTGATGGGCACTTAGATTAATTCCATATCTTGGCTATTGTGAATAGTCTTGTATAAACATGGGAGTGCAAATATTTCTTCAGTATACTGATTTTCTTTCTTTTGGATATATGCCCAGCAGTGGAATAGCTGGATCATACTGTCATTCTATTTTTAGTTTTCTGAAAACCTTCCATTCTGTTTTCCATAGTGGCTGTACTAATTTTCATTCCCACCAACAGTTTGTGTGTTTTCCTTTTTTTCACATCCTTGCCAGCATTCATTTAGTCTTTTAGATAATAGCTATTCTAACTGTGGTGATATAATATCTCATTGTGGTTTTGATTTGCATTTCCCTATGATCAGGGATACTGAACATTGTTTTCATGTACTTCTTGGCCATTTGTGTGTTTTCTTTTGAAAAATCTGTTCAGATCTTTTGCCCATTTTTTAATTGGATTTTTTGTTTTTATGCTATTGAGTTGAGTTCCTTCTATATTCTGGTTATTCATCTCTTATCAGATGTATTTAATAAATAATACATTATACTACACAAAGCCACCACAAAACCTTTACATTTTTTAACTTTCTTCATCCAATTAGTTGTTTATAATCATCATCTTCCTAACCTACTGATACATTTTTTTCTTATCATTTATCTAAATTTAGGCTTTTTTAACAGATACATTTAAACCAGTCTCCACAATATCATCTCCTTTCTCTTCATTATCTCACTTCACTCCCTGAGGAAAATTGCTGAAAAAAATTTGGTATTTTTGCACAAGTCCCCTTTCTTGATGAAAATGATTATGAGAAGTGCAGATAGTAGAAAAGGACTAAAAGAAAATCTAGCCCTGAAACTGCCTGTGTACATCAAATATGCTTACTTATTTAAAGACTCTGAGGAAGAAAGCACATTCAAAATTAACTGCAGGGAAATAATGTTCTTAAGAAGAGGTGCAGATGTCCAGGAATTTGTATCTAGCCAGTAAGTATACAGTTTACGGAATAACAGTATTGTGTAAAAATAATGCCTACACTTGAACTATCATAAGCATAGCTCTAAACCTCCAAGGCAAGCTTTCATTTCAGACACAAAGCTAGATGAATTCTCTATATATGTCCTGTGTAAATATATACCTAAGGTCAATGTTTGGGGCAAAAATAATGCATAGGTCTCATTGTAACAATACATAATATGCATGCCAAAAATGGTTTACTCAACTATAAATATGATTTTATCAGTTTGTCTCAGCTCCCAAACACACACAGCCTCATCCAAGAACTTTATGAGCTTAATACATATAATTGGAGTTAGGTGGATTATCCAGAGAGCTCTAGGAATCAAGCTAATCAGGAATTCTTTAGTTAGCCATGGCAATCATTTGAAAGAAGTCTATTTACAAGTAGAAATGCTTGGTCATAGAATATGTACATTAGACTTTTTTTTTTTTTGCTAGCTACTGCCAAATTCCTTCTCTCTCACCGCTGAGATTGTAATCAACAAAGTTTAGTAAGTTACTATTTCCTACTAACAATTTTAAGATAAATGGCAGAGATGATATAAGAGGGTCCAAGAGGAAACAGAGCCAGAATAATATGAGGACATTTAGGCCATTATCAAGACAATAACATTTACTCTGAATGAAACTGAGGGTCATTACAGAGGCTTTCCTGAAGAGTGACATGATGTGACTTATTTATTTAAAGCAGTACATTGGCCACTGTGTTAAAAATAGATGTCAGGTTGATATCACTTCACTTTCTATTATAGGAAGTGACACTAGTCAATGAATTCCATAATCCAGATAATGACTTGAATCAACATGATAGCATGGTAGATACTCAGAAGTGATAGGACTCAATATATTTTGACGGTGTGGCCAGTATTCTTAATTAATGGTTAATTAATTAATGGGTTAGATGTATGGTGAATGAATTAGATCTATATTTTAAGAAAAACAGAGTCAATGAAGGCTATGAGTATTTTGTGCTAAGACAACAGAACAAAGGAGTTGCCATCAATTGCTGAGGAAGATTGTAAGCTAAGTAGAATTGGAAGGGATGCAAATTTAAATCTGGTCCTTTTGAGTTACAGGTATTCAAGCTTCTAAGGGGTATTGTTGAATTACATTGTACATATTAACTTGGATTTCAGGAGTTAGGATTTCTGGAGTTTAGGCATATAGACAATATTTAAAGCTATGATACCAGATGAAATTACGAAGATGATATGTGTTTATAGAGAAGATAATAAGACTCAGGAAAAAAAAAGCAGAAACATGAATGAAACTTAAAAAGAAACAAAATGTGTGTTTAGGAAATAGGGTATTGTGTTGCAAGAGCCAACTGAAAAACAAAATATGTTAAGAAGAATGGAGTGATAAATTGCTTAAAATGTGTCTTATTGATTAAATAAAATGTGAACTAATAGTCAAATATCATGACTAGTAATACTGAGTCATTGATAACTTTGACAAGAACAGCTTGAATAGAATCATACAGTGAAAATCAGATTAAAATGGATTTGTAAGTGTTAGAAGAGGAATTGAACAGAGTTAATAGATACAACCTTTAAAATATATTTTATTGCATAAAGGAACCAACAAAAAAAAATAGCCAATGAAGAAAGTGGGATCACTTTTTCCTCTGTCTCAATTTCAAATGGTGTTTTTTTGTTGATGCAATGTGATGATCACTTTCAGAGAAGTTGGAGAAACAGGGATGCTAGTTTTGATGGACCACACATTCCACATAACATAATGCCATCGTTTTAGGAGTTGGAGCAAGGTAACAAATGGAACAAAATATAATTCAGTTGCAGATAAAGAATGGACAATGTGGGTTTTTTTAAATTATATTTTAAGTTCTCAGATGCATGTGCAGAACATGCAGGTTTATATAATATAAACGTGCCATGGTGGTTTGCTTCACCCATCAACCCATCATCTACATTATGTATTTCTCCTAATGCTAACTCTATCCTGGTCCCCCACCAAGTGACAGGCCCTGGTATATGATGTTCCCAACCTTGTGTCCACATGTTAGCATTGTTCAGCTCACATTTATGAGTGAAAACATGTGGTGTTTTGTTTACTGTTCCTGTGTTAGTTTCCTGATAATGGTGGTTTCCAGCTTCATCTATGTCTCTGCAAATGTCATAAACTCATTTTTTTATGACTGCATAGTATTCCATGGTATATATGTGCCACATTTTCTTTACCTGGTCCATCATTGATGGGCATTTGATTGGTTCCAAGTCTTTGCTGTTGTAAAGTAATAAACATTCATATGCATCTGTCTTTATGATAGAATGATTTTTAATCCTTTAAGTGTATACTCAGTAATGGGATTGCTGGGTCAAATGGTATTTCTGGTTCTAGATCCTTGAGGAATCACCACACTGTCTTCCACAATGATTGAACTTATACTCTTACAGTGTAAAAGTGTTCCCATTTATCCACATTCTCTTTAGCATCTGTTGTTTCTTGACTTTTTAATGATGGCCATTCTAACTGGCATGACATGGTATCTCATTGTGGTTTTGATTTGCATTTCTCTAATGACCAGTGATGACGAACTTTTTTTGATGTGTTTGTTGGCTGCATAAATGTCTTCTTTTGAGAAGTGTCTGTTCATATACTTCACCCACTTTTTGATGCAGTTGTTTGTTTTTTTCTTGCAAATTTAAGTTCCTCATAGATTCTGGATATTAGCCCTTTGTCAGATGGATAGATTGCAAAACGTTTCTCCCATTCTGTAGGTTGCCTGTTCATTCCGATGATAGTTTTTTTGTGCTGTGCAGAATCTCTTTAGTTTAATTAGATCCCATTTGTCAATTTTGGCTTTTGTTGCCATTGCTTTTGGTGTTTTACTCATGAAGTTCTTTCCCATGCCTATATCCTGAATGGTATGCAGATGACATGATTGTATATTTAGAAAAGCCCATTGTCTCAGCCTGAAATCTCCCTAAGCTGATAAGCAGCTTCAGCAAAGTCTCAGAATACAAAATCAATGTGCAAGAATCACAAGCATTCCTATACACCAATAATAGACTAACAGAGAATCATAACTGAACTCTCATTCACACTTGCTACAAAGAGAATAAATACCTAGGAAAACAACTTACAAGAGATTTGAAGGATCTCTTCAAGGAGAACTACAGACCACTCCTCAAGGAAATAAGAGGGGATACAAACAAATGGAACAACACTTCATGCTTATGGATAGGAAGAATTAATCATGAAAATTTGTATACTATCCAAAGTAATTTATAGATTCAATGCTATCCCCATCAAGCTACCATTGACTTTCTTCATAGAATTAGAAAAATATACTTTAAATTTCATATGGAACTAAAAAAGAGCCCATATATCCAAGACAAACCTAAGCAAAAAGAACAAAGCTAGAACACTACCTGACTTCAAACTATACTACAAGGCTACAGCAACTGAAACAGCATGGTACTAGTACCAAAACAGATAAATAGACCACTGACAAGAACAGATAAATAGACCACTGACAAGAACAGATAAATAGACCACTGACACAGAACAGATAAATAGACCACTGACACAGAACAGAGGCCTCAGAAATAATGTCACACATCTACAACCGCCTGATCTTCAGCAAACCTGACAAAAGCAAGTAATGGGGAAAGGATTCCCTATTTAATAAATGGTGTTGGGAAAACTGGCTAGCCATATGCAGAAAACTAAAACTGGACCCCTTCCTTACACGTTACACAGAAATCAACCTGAGAAGGATTAAAGACTTAAATGTAAGACCCAAAACCATAAAAACCCTGGTTGAAAACAACGTGGGTTTTTAGGGCTTCATTTGTTTTGTTTAATTTTTTGACCAATAGAAAAGAATGATGTAATGATACTAATATCTAAAGAAACAGAGGCAAAAATAAGGTGAAATGTTCCCCATAATTACACAGCTAGTAAGTGGAAGATCCAGATTTTGAACATGATTTATCTGCAGAGTTATGCTCTTAACTACTGTACAGTACTTCCAATATTTAAATGAGGAAGATTTATTCAGGTTTCATATTGTTCTACAAACATTGTTCACCTTTACTGTTCATCTTCCTGCTTTTAAAATTTCTTTTGTGTGTGTTAATCTGGATGATGTTTGATGTATGTTTACCTCTTACATTGAGTTTTATAGAACATCCAGTGTAATAGGAAGGTATACAGAAGCAGAAACTTTTCTTATATGTGTGTTTATCTTGTCTGTGTTTTATACAGTTGCTACAATAAAGGTCTGCCCACAGCTACCACTAAGGGAGCAATCTCATATAACTTTCAAGTTCTCTGTTACTGTATTTTCTGTAAAACCTGTAGGGTTCCTCCATGAAATTGCTGTCAATTTTTCCAACCTGCAATAGAATAGAGATTCCAGATGTAAGACTAACCATGAGGCTCATGGCTCATATTTCTTTCTGGCCCTATATATTTTAAATCCTTTAAATGAGAATTAGTGTGATCTTTTTATTATTATTATATTTGGAGCTCTGGGGTACATGTATAGATTGTGCAGGATTGTTACATAGGAATACACATGCCATGGTGGTTTATTGCATCCATCCCCCCATCATCTACATTAGGTATTTCTCCTAATGTTATCCCTCCCTAATCCCCCGAACCCCTGCTGGCTTTCACCTAGACCCCATCCTCCAGCAGGCCTTGGTGTGTGATATTCCCTTAACACATATTTTTCTATTCAGTTCTGAGAATGCTGGTTTTCTCAGAATTGAATAGTTTTTAGTTAGACTTGTGTCTTTATTCAGATTACAATGAGGAGCAGGTTTTTTTTTTAAAGACTTACAAATACTCCTTTATCTAATTTTCAGTGACACTTGAATGTTTTGAAAAGTGTATTTCCTAGGCCATTTTCCTCATGGTGAAATGCATCTCTTTAAATTGTTTGTTTGTGTTGTAGGTGAGGGAATTGGGTTATAGGAGATGTTGGTTAAAAAAAAAATTGTCTTAGATTCCTGTGTTAAGTGTACATTCAGTGTGTTCATTATTGATAGAAAAATATGATTTGATTAGCAAATCAAAAACAAGCAAAAGAAAAACTCAAGAATGTATTACACTTCTAGAGAAAATTGTTAAGTCAGGAAAATTTGGGAATATTTATGGATATTTAGTCTTTGACATTTTATTATTTGTATTTGATGAGTTACATCCAGTTAGATGCCATTTGACTAAGATATTGCAGTGTTACAAATATAAATTTGATAATGTCTCCTTAGTTTCACTTGGTTATTACTGACACATTCATCACCATCTAATTATGAGAGGCAGTCTCAATGTAAACAGCAATATACCCTTTACAGAGCAGCTCTGTTGCAATATAATATTTCTTGTCAAAACAAATTAATGTTTATCTCATTCACTTCACTGTAGACTATGGGGCTTCTCTCTCTTCTACTTACAGAAAATACCTTTTGTCAATATGATCACACACAACTTATGATGCATTACAGAATAAGTAAATTTATTTGGCTACCACTTTCAAGTGACAAGCTCAATTAGCAATGTTCATTCTTGTACGTCATATTTGCCACTTAGTCTGTCTTCGTTCAAACTCATTTTCCTTGTAAAATCTTATCAACAAAAGGAAACTTATCTGGACATTCCATAAGGCTATTACAAAAATAAAGTATATTTTTGCATTCTTTGCTTTACAGAACTTGTAACAGAAAACATTTAATAAGTTTCATATGATTATATAATTACAAATTGATAATGAATCATAAAAGAAAAATGTCTTCCAATAACACCTGTTGCAAGTGAGATAAAAATGTTTGCCACATTAATATATTATGAAATTTTATTCACAGAAGAAATTTTTTAAAATATAAACTTATAGATTAAAATAGTTACAGATCCAACTTTTTATGCACTTTTGCTTCTAAATTAATTTTCCATCTCATCTAGTAATGAAATCACACATGAAAACACTTCATAATTTCTGTGTAATCATATTAAATAGAGAGTGCACATTCAGAGCTGGCTTCACTTATACTATTCCAAGGCTAAGTTCATATGCATGCCAGGAAGATGAAAGAGGAAAATGTAGCATAAATGATAGTTTTCACTTTTCCTTGAATAATGAGCACTTAACTCAGTGAATTATAATTAAATATTTTAATATTCTTTCCCTTGTTCTCTTCCATACTCCCAGTCCAGAAGCAATGCTTGCTAGAGACAACTTGGAAACTTACATCAATTTCAGCCTTCTTTGAATTTGAATTAAGACTGCTATATTGCTTTACTTTTTCCCTGTGGAAATTTGTGCCAAAATGTGTTCTAGTTTGCTTTGTATTCGTATATAAAATTTATTTTTTATCTAGCTATTTACCAGCAAAGAACAATAAACCTGAGATAACACTAAAATTGAAATATTTCATTACTTGCATTTCTACATTCCAGCAATATTGATGAATTATTGTGAACATTCCTGGAGCCAATAATTTTTTATACTTTAATTTGTTGCATATTTATTTTTTACTCCCTTAAAATTCCTTATTGTTGGGGTACAATGGTATACTGTTTTTTTCTATACTGTAAACAAGCTATAAAATATCTTGAATAAAATGTAGTTGTATAACATGTTCAAACTTAAACTACACAAATTTTCAATTAGAATTGGTATTACGAGAGGGAATGCATAAAATGTAGCCAGTTAAAAAGTATCTTACCTTTATGATAAATTATGTGAATATCTTTCTAAAAATATACATTAATTTTTAAATCCTTTCTCTAAATATGAGTTTCCAGAGAATTTTTTTCCAAGAGATTTTTTTGTAGAGTTCTTTTTTCTCTCTAGCCTATGTCATATAGGAAAATAAGATATACTAATACTTTATAAGAGAAGAACATTCACTAAAATTAAATTCACAGGGACACTGAAGAGAGTTGATAGGTTTCCTTACAAATAGAAAAACATGCAGGAAATCTGTGAAAAAGAAAATGTATTCAAATGTCATTACTGTTTGCTGGGGCACTATCTTATACAAAGTTAGTTTTACTCTATTGTCCTCTACAAAAGATTCTTATCAATCTAACATGAACTGAATTCAACATCTCTAAACTTTGTCACAATAAGATGATTTATTTATACCTCCTTATGTATAATCAATATGAGTTGTATTATGAATAAACACCCATTGAAACCTCTGGGTGTTTCTTGATAACAAAATTAACTATGTTAATTTCTGATAAATCAAGGATGCATAGACTTTGGCCAATTCATTTTTCATTTGCTAATTCTCACATGTCTACAAAGAATTTCCAGAAAGCTTGAGGCAACCAGAATAATATGTGTATAACAAGGTTTCAAAAATGTCCAGGTCCTTCTGATGGGAGAATTTTTTCAAAGGAGAAGACTGAATGAGGTTGTTGAGTTGCCTAGAGTTCAAGTGTAACTCCAGTCAATATGACTATTACCAAAGTTTGACCCTCACCGTAGAGCATCTCTTTCTCTCCCTTAGTTTATTATTCTTTTGCTTTTACTACTCTTTCCCTTGTTTTGTCACCTGTGCAGTAAGATGTCTTGCCACCTATGTAGTAAAGCCAGGAATTCTGTATATGTTTGGGTCTGTTTAGCCTATTCTAATGTAGATCACTGAGGTCTGCCCACGGACAAGGCTGAATAGCTGAATGAAACCTCTCTGTGGCCAAACCAACTAATCAAAAGACTTTGACAGGTTTTGAAACTTAAATGTCCTTAGTTTTTCTGGTTGTGATATATATGTATATGAACCTTTTAAAAGGACAGACTGCATAATGAGTGAGCAAAATTAGATATGTTAGGTCCTGACCAAATAGTATCCTTTGGAAAATAACCAGCAGGAATTTAGGTGCTGTCTTAATCTGTTTGTGCTGCCATTAAAACACAGACTGGGTGACCTGAACAACAGAAATTTATTTTCTCACACTTCCAGAGGCTGGAAGTTTAAGGTAAGGGTGCCAGTGCGGTCACTTTCTAGTGAGGGCTCTCTTCCTAGCCTGCACATGGCTGTCTGCCTTCTGGCAATGTCCTCACATGGTCTCTTTGGGTGTCTCATCTTGTGAAAATACTAATGATATCTGATCAGAGATCCACCCTTATGATCCCATTTAACCTTAATTACCTCATACTTGGGGTTGGGGTTCAACATATGAATTTTACAGGGACACAAATATATAGTTCATAAAGAGTATGATTGCATTTATGACAGGAATAGAAAGAAAAGTATACTAAATGCTCTCAAAATTCTTCCACTCCTGAGGAAGTGAAACAGAAATACATGTAGACACAGTAGAAAAGCTACATTTTTAGCCCATGTTTTGTTGAATAATGATGAGAAAAGGCTATAGGATGAAAAGGGGGACAAACAGAAAAAGCAATATTACACCCAATTAGTCAGGCTATTGCTTTTAAGACTGAATATACACTGAGAAAAAAAAACAGAACCAAAAGTTTATAAGTGACCTAATCTTTTTGTTTGATATGAGCAAGACTTAATGAAGAATTTTTTTCCCAGCTATCTCCAATCTACTTCCAGATTGAACTGCAAATTGCTGCTTATGCTTTTCTCAGGCTGCTTAAAGTTTGAGTTTCTGTCAGGGCTGCCAAGGAAAGTCAAAGTCTGAACAGACTAAATCATTGTCAGTTTACTGTGTCCATGTTATAAGGAATTAGCCCTAATGAGCCCTAAAGGAGGGAACACAGATGGATGAGAAGACAGCTCATGAGTTCTTGCCTTGAAAGCAAGCTTCATGCTGAGTTGTGTATAAAGTAGGATTTTTAAAAGTTAAATATGGCATGGGATATAAAGTATTAGAGGGCAGAAGCTTCTTTACATTTACTGACAGAATATTACATTTAATCTAAATGAAAACAGTTTGCCATTGATAGATTTCCAGGAAGAAAAATAATTGGGTCAAAACAATGAACATATAAAATAACTGTGAATAGAATTAAGGGCAAGCTATAGACAGAAATGGCCAGATGGGGAATTTTGAGAGCTAATTATGTGAAGGGAAGAATATTATAATAAGTGCTTTACTGATGATAATAAGAAAAAGAAAGTTAAGATATGTGAAACTAAAACAATAGAAATTAGAAAATAAAAGGTGGCTTAAATCAAAATTAGTAAAATGGTAAGGTAATAATATTAACAATAAGGATAAAATTAGGCAATAAAGAGATTTCTGAAGAAAAGTGAGGAGATACATGCATTTTTATTGAATTTTGAGTACCAGAGAAAAGGGTTAGAAGACACATTATGCCAGAAGAAAGTTTTATTTGGTACTGACTACAGAAATTGTGATATATTAATATTGATTACATAGATTTGCATTTGTGAATTTAAATACAACTTTTACTTATTCAAGTACCTTATTGCAGACATGTGATTTTGGTTATTCCAGGTAGAGTTACTCTAATGATTTTATGCATTCAAGAATCTACTGTAAATTCTACCCAAGAAAATCTAATATCAACTATAGATATAAATAATAGAAATCAGATCATAGAGATTAAGACAGTTATTCTTCACATATAAACTGCAACACTTCGAGAAATTTAATTTTTATGATATAAATTTATGTTAGAGTATCAATGAATGTCAGGTTTGAGTATTAAGATGTGAATATTGTTGCAATAACAATTTACATCCTTTAATAGAGTAAATAACTTCCATGTGCTAACACTCTCCTTTGTATAATACAAATATCGTTGCTCAGTCTTTTTTTCGCTAGAATTTGTTTCCTTACTATGTGATAGCTTTTCTTGCCCTCTAATGGTCAAGCTATGCTGGCATGTTTCCCTTGAGAGAAACACTATTATGTGGGTAATTCAGTGTTCTACGAAATGTGCATTCACTGCTGAAATTAAAACTCACCTATGATATTCTAGAAAGCTTATTTCTGAGAAAATTCCTGATAATGAGACTTCTCATCCTAAGCAATGAGTCTGACAGATCATATTTGTCTAATAAGAAATCTTGAATCATACCAGGGAAGGCAAAATCTCTTCCTGTTTCTTTTGCTGCTAACCTTCCATAATTTTTGTCCTAGGTAGCCACCAACTGGTTTATGTCTTAATTAAATTTGTCCATTGTAGAGTTTTACAAAAATTTAGCATTTTTTTACTCCCACAAATAAGTGAAAAAATGAAAAGTTTGTTTGTTCTGTGCCTGGCTTATTTCACTTAAAGACCCCCAGTTCCATCCATGTTGTTGCAAATGACAGGATCTCATTCTTTTTTATGGCAGAAGAGTACTCCTTGTGTATATGTACCATATTTTCTGTATTCATCCATCTGTTGTTAGACACTTAGGTTGCTTTCAAATCTTGACTATTGTGAATAATGTTGCCATAAACATGGGAGTGCAGGTATCTTATCCGTATGCTGATTTTCTTTCTTTTCGGGGTGTACCTAGGAGTGGGATTGTTGCTGGATCACATGCTAGCCCTATTTTTAGTGTTTTGAGGAACTTTCCAATTGTTCTCCATGGTGGATGTACTAATTTACATTCCCACCAACAGGGTACAAGTGTTGCCTTTTCACCACATCCTCTCCAGCATTTGTTATCTCCTGTCTTTTGTATAAAATTTATTTTAACTGTGATATGATGATATCTCATTGTACTTTTGAAGTTTTTCTGATGATCAGTGATGCTGAGCAGCTTTTCATATACCTGTTTGCCATCTGTACGTCTCCTTTGACAAATGTCTAGTCAAATATTTTGCCCTTTTTTTTGATCAGATGAGATTTTTTCCTATACAGTTATTTGAACTCCTTACTTCTTCTGGTTATTAATCCCTTGTGAGATGGGCAGTTTGCAAACATTTTCTTTTATTCTGAGGGTTGTCTCTTTACCCTGTGGATTGTTTTCTTTGTTGTGCAGAAACTCTTTAACTGGATGTGATCCAATTTGTTTATTTTTGCTTTGGTTGCCTGTGCTTGTGCATACCTTTACTTTCAGTTTATATGTCTTTATGGGTAAGATGAGTTTCTTATAAGCAGTAGGTTTATTTGTAATTTTTAAAGTCATTCAACAATTCTGTATCTTTTAAGAAGAAAATTGAATCCATTCATGTTCAATATTATTAATATGTGAAGCTTTATTCCTGTCATATTGATTGTTTTCTGGCTATTGTACATATTTTTTGTTCCTTTCTTTTACTCATTGATTTTCAGTGTAGTTGGTGGATTTCTGCAGTGGTACCATTTGAGTCTTTTCCCTTCCTCCTTTTTGTAATTGCTTTGCCAGTGAGTTTTTTTTTTTTTTTTCCATTTGGTAGGCTATTTATTTATTTATTTATTATTATTTTTTTAATTTTTATTGCATTATAGGTTTTGGGGTACATGTGCAGAATGTGCAAGATACTTTTGTGTTTTCATGATGTTGATAGAGTTTGGATGCCTTTTCCTTCCAAAGTTATGTTAAAATATAATCCTCAATGTTAGAAGTGAGGTCTAGTGGGAGGGGTTTGGGTCATGAGAATAGATTCTTCTTCTTCATGAGTATCTTGTTCCCTCTTCCTAGTAATGAGTTCTCACCCTATTAATTCATATGAGAGCTGATTGTTTAAAAGAGTGTGACATGTCTCCCTCTCTTCTCTCTGGCTTTCTGTCTTGCATTGTGACACACTTACTCTCTGTTTGCCTTCTGCCATGATTTAGGGCTCCTTAGGTGCTCTCCAGAGCAAATGCCAGCACTGTACCTCTTGTATAGCCTTCAGAACCATCAGTCAAACTAACATCTTTTCTTTAGAAATTACTCAGAGGTTTTTTTTTAATCTTCTGAAATTAAACACAGATTTTTATTTTAGCACTTCTTTTAGTGAATAGCTACAGTCACAGATTACTCTGTGTTTGTGCTATGTATTTTATCATTGAGATAAGGATAGTAAATTCAAACTAAGATTAAATATATTAATTCTAATCTAATTTTCACACTTTTTTTCCCATACCTTTCTAAAGTAATCTGGGAGAAGAAGTTAGTACTGATACTATGTCAAGCAAGGAAAATTACCAGATCTATGTGTAATGTGGGGAGAGGCATCTGAGGGAATGTGTGTCTTCATATTACTTTAAAATGTATTTGATACATTAAAAAAGTTATTTTTCCAGTAGATGTGAAGAATAAGGATCACATTTCCTCAGTATTAGTAGACAGGCATTTTTTAAAGATGCACAAGATTTTGAATCTGTTTTCATTCATCATCATCTCCCACGCCACAAGTCAGATGTCACGGAAAGGGAAAAAAATTAAAAAGTAGCTATTTGATTTGCTCTGTAGTCACAATTCAAAAATTAGTCCAATATAAAAATTAGGGAGTCAGGATTTGAACCAGGTCTATGTCTGTGTAAAGTCTATGCATGATTTTCCTGCCATGGCAAAATGTGTCTCACTATAGATCACACAATTTTACACCTCCATGTCTTGATATTCTAAATTTTGCCTTCCCTTAGTCTGCAGAAATGTTCTTCCCCCAGTCTGCTCAACCTTCATTTTTAGGCTTTCAGGGTCCGCACATGTCTTGAATGTAATTTTATACACAGGAGCTTCCCGTCTCTGGGATGCATAGTTTACAAATATGAAACAAACTCTTTGAAGTAGTTATTTGTGACTATCATATAGAATGGAATTCATGAATTTCAATTACATAGATGATTCAGGCTAGAACCAGCAATTTGTAAAATTATGTTCATATTTATGAAGTTCTAAGAGTCCTGTTTGGTGTTGCTCACATATGTGACGTTTTGATTCCAAATGTGCTTATTCTTTTATTTATCTGTATATCATAGATATGAACATGTGTAGTTTCTCCCAAATAGTTTTTGCCCCCCACCACCCAGAGAAGATTCCTTGATCTTCTACTGTCAATAGAATCAAATTATTATGCTATGGGTTTACTTATTGAATTATAAGTAAAACCTATAGAAAAATGATATGTCTTATCAAGGCCTAGGTAGGTTCTTTTATTTTTAATAAAGTCTATTTCTATATCAAATACTTTGTTTTACAATTTGCATTCTGATGCAAAATGGAACACTGTATCTGTGTGTGTGTGTGTGTGTGTGTGTGTGTGTGTCCACTCAAGGTGCCCATTAACAGTTAGGTCATGTGGCAAAGGGCAACACACTAGCAGGATCACCCAAGCACTATTTACACAGTCTGAGATTTTTTTCTATAGCAATTCAAACAGACTAATAGAGATGATAATTGCTATTTTTTAGTTTTCAGGATTAAGACTCCCTTGTTCATTTCTTGTAGGATTGGTCTGGTGGTAAAGAATTCCCTCAGCATTTGCTTTTCTGGGAAAACCTTTATTTTTCTCATTCATACAGTGCATTTTTGCTGGAGACAGTATTCTTAATTTTTTTTTTTTTTTTTTTGAGACAGAGTTTTGCTCTTGTTTATCCAGGCTGGAGTGCAATGGTGCAATATCGGCTCACCACAACCTCTGACTCCTGGGGTTCAGGCAATTCTCCTGCCTCAGCCTCCTGAGTAGCCAGGATTACAGGCAAGCACCACTATGCCCAGCTAATTTTTTTTGTATTTTTAGTAGAGATGGGGTTTCACCATGTTGACCAGGATGGTCTTGATCTCTTGACCTTGTGATCCACCTGCCTCGGCCTCCCAAAGTGCTGGGATTACAGGCATGAGCCACCGTGCCCGGCCGGGAGACAGTACTCTTGGCTGATACAGGTGGGATTTTTTTTCAAGCACTTTAAATATATCATCCCATTATTTTCTGGTTTGTAAAGTATCTACTGAAAAATTTATTATTTGTCTGATAAGATTTCCTTTATAGATAACTAGACACCTTTGCTGTTTTTAAAACTTGCTCTTTATTTTTGACTTTAGATATTCTAACTATGAGGTGCCATGGGGAAAATATTTTTACATCATGTCTGCCTGAGGATTGCTAAGGTCCCAATATAGAAATGTCTAAAATTATTTCAGTATGTGGGAAGTTTCCATCTACTATTTTGTTATATAGGTTTTCTATTCATTTCTTACTCTCCTTGCCTTTGGAAATATCAATAATTAGAGTAGCTTTTCATATGCCTGAACGTAAACAAATTTAGATGTTTTATGTTGTCCCAAATGTCACAAAGCTGTTACATATTCTTTTTAATTTTTCCCTTTTTCTCTGACTATATTTATTTTAAATGAATTGTCTACATGTTATGAGATTCTCTATTCTGTATATTCCAGTCTGTTGCTGAAGATTTTTCAATGTATTTTATAGTTCCTTCAATAAATTGTTCAGTTCCAGAATTTCTATTTGGTTCTTTTTAAAAATTATCTATCTCTTTGGTACATCTCCCATTCATATTCTGAATTGCTTTTCTGCTTTTTTTGATATTGTTTTTTAGGATTCCCTTTTATCTCTGAGCATTTTAAAAATAAATATTTTGAATTCTTTGAATCTAAGATTTCAAAAAATTTATTTGATTAAAACCTGTTGCTGTAGAATTACTGTATTCATTTGTTGGTGTTATATTTTCTTGGTTTGTTATGTTTTCTATGTTTTTACATTGAAATCTGCATGTCTGGTGTAATAGTCATTTCTTCCTGATCTTGAATGTACTTTTGTAGAGAGGAGTTTCTATGTATGTATCTGTGATGTTGGTTAGGTGAGGCACTTTGGCTTTGATTCAGGGTGTATACAGTAATGTTGTCTATACAATTTCTTTGGCTGAAAATAGTGATAGTGTTGTGATTCATTGGAAGGTAAGGGTAGGGATATTAGTGGAGGCTGTGGTAAAGTTGTGCTGGGAACTCAGATGCCAGATGGGCCAGTATCTAGGCCCTAGTATTAGCAGTGGTGGATTGTGTATGCCTATCTTTGTGCTCCAAGGCAGTGTAGGTAGCACCTGGTTTGACAGTTACCAGTATGCCAGTTCTTGGGTTGGAGCTCAGGAGGTTCTCAGGTTTCTGGGAAGCTGGCATGATGGGCATGGTGGCAGAAGTGATGGGACAATCTTCTGGGAGCAAAGCAGGGTGAATTGGTGTTGTTAGTGGCTATAGTACAGAGTTACCCCGCCCAGCTGCAGACACATTACTCTCAGGATCTTCTGCTCTCTGAAGCAGCAGTGTTGCAGCACCAAGAAAAGTGAGGGAAGAATCTTGCTCTTTTTCACCTGAGCCTGGGCAATAAGGCCACACCAGTAGTAAGTCGCAGTCTCCATTCATAGCCTCAAGAAGTTAGCCCTCCACCTCACTTGCCCCAGCCTACAGTGACAGCAGTAATGGGCACGCAGATGGGGAGGAGATGTCATACTCTATATGTAAGCCTGAGCACAGAGTTTTGCTTCTTCACTCAGAGGGAGTGTTTTTCCTTGTTTTCAAGCCAAGCACAGAGTTTATACCAACAGAGAAAGTGGTGTTTTGTGGCATTGCTAGGATGGGGACACTTAACAAAACCTGGACAGAGAGCTTTCAGGAACTGGAAAGCATTTTTTTTTAATGTCTCAGGGGCTTCCTTTTTTGTTATGATGTACCATCCTTACCCCAAAAGTAGTATTCCCTATAGGCTACAGTACTGGAGTCCCTGTAGCACCTTTGGGTCTATCCAGCATTGTGCTGCTGCAGCCCTCCGGGTCAACAGTGCTTCCCAGGGCTGGATGCAGTCCTATGATGGCTGTACTCCCAAATATCACACTGCCACAGCGTCTCAGGTCTTGGGGACACGGGGAAAGGAGGTTGTGTTTTGTGACCCAGCATGAGTTTCTCACATTCTGCAGTGCTCTCACTGGGTCTTCAAATCATCATCCACACTACTGTCAGGGTTTATTAGGGTAGAAGATGCTCTTCCATGGTGTGATTCATGACAGTTCACACTGAAAATGTGAACTACTAAATCTCTCTCACTTACCCTTTCCCAAAAAAACAAGCCATATAGGGCTTCCAGATCACCTTAAAACTACTGGAAGAAACAGGAGAACTCTGTTTTTTTAATATACTTTAAGTTCCGGGGTACATGTGCAGGTTGTGCAGAATTGTTACATAGTATACACATGCCATGGTGGTTTGCTACCTCCATCCCTCTGTCATCTATATCAGGCATTTCTCCCAATGTTATCCCTCCCCAAACCCCCCACCCTGTGCTAACCCTCCCCTAGACCCCCCAACCCCCAATAGGCCCCAGTGTGTGATGTTCCCCTCCCTGTGTCCATGTGTTCTCATTGTTCAACACCCACTTATGAGTGAGAACATGTGGTGTTTGGTTTTCTGTTCTTCTGTCAGTTTGCTGAGAATGATGGTTTCCAGCTTCATCCACGTCCCTGCAAATGACATGAACCCATCTTTTTTTGTGGCTGCATAGTATTCCATAATGTATATGTGCCACATTTTCTTTTTTAAAAAATTTTTTAATTTCTATTGCATTTTAGGTTTTGGGGTACATGTGCAGAATGTGCAAGATAGTTGCATAGGTACACACATGGGAGTGTGTTTTGCTGCCTTCCTCCCCTTAACCCACATTTGGCATTACTCCCCAGGCTATCCCTCCCCAGCTCCCCCCCCCACTGTCCCTACCCTATTCCCCCCAATAGACCCCAGTGTGTAGTATCCCCCTCCCTGTGTCCATGTGTTCTCATTTTTCTCACCCGCCTATGAGTGAGAATATGTGGTATTTCCTTTCTGTTCTTGTGTCACTTTGCTGAGAATGATGTTCTCCAGATTCATCCATGTCCTTATAAAGGACATAAACTTGTCATTTTTGATTGCTGCATAATATTCCATGATGTATATGTGCCACATTTTCCCAGTTCAGTCTATTATCGATGGGCATTTGAGTTGGTTCCAGTTCTTTGCTATTGTAAACAGTGCTGCAATGAACATTCATGTGCATGTGTCCTTATAGTAGAACGATTTATATTCCTTTGGATATATACCCAGTAATGGGATGGCCAGGTCAAATGGAATTTCTATTTCTAGGTCCTTGAGGAATCGCCACACTGTCTTCCACAATGGTTGAACTAATTTACACTCCCACCAACACTGTAAGAGTGTTCCTATTTCTCCACATCCTCCCTAGCATCTGTTGTCTCCAGATTTTTTAATGATCACCATTCTAACTGGCGTGAGATGGTATCTCAGTGTGGTTTTGATTTGCATTTCTCTAATGACCAGTGATGATGAGCATTTTTTCATGTGTTTGTTGGCCTCATGTATGTCTTCTTTTGTAAAGTGTCTGTTCATGTCCTTTGCCCATTTTTGAATGGGCTTGTTTTTTTCCTGTAAATCTGTTTGAGTTCTTTGTAAATTCTGGATATCAGCCCTTTGTCAGTTGGGTAAACTGCAAAGATTTTTTCCCAATCTGTTGGTTGCTGATTCACTCTAGTGACTGTTTCTTTTTTTAAAAAATATTTTATTTATTTATTTATTTTTAATTTTATAAATTTTTATTGCATTATAGGTGGGTACATGTGCAGAGCGTGCAAGATAGTTGCATAGGTACACACATGGCAGTGTGTTTTGCTGTCTTCCTCCCCTTCACCCACACTTGGCATTTATCCCCAGGCTATCCCTCCCCAGCACCCCCCCACTGTCCCTCCCCATTCCCCCCAATAGACCCCAGTGTGTAGTAGACCCCCTCCCTGTGTCCATGTGTTCTCATTTTTCTCACCCGCCTATGAGTGAGAATATGTGGTATTTCGTTTTCTGTTCTTGTGTCAGTTTGCTAAGAATGATGTTCTCCAGATTCATCCATGTCCTTACAAAGGACACAAACTCATCATTTTTGATTGCTGCATAATATTCCATGGTGTATATGTGCCACATTTTCCCAGTCCAGTCTATCATTGATGGGCATTTGGGTTGGTTCCAGGTCTTTGCTATTGTAAACAGTGCTGCAATGAACATTCGTGTGCATGTGTCCTTATAGTAGAACGATTTATAGTCCTTTGGATATATACCCAGTAATGGGATGGCCGGGTCAAATGGAATTTCTATTTCTAGGTCCTTGAGGAATTGCCACACTGTCTTCCACAATGGTTGAACTAATTTACACTCCCACCAACACTGTAAGAGTATTCCTCTTTCTCCACATCCTCTCCAGCATCTGCTGTCTCTAGATTTTTTAATGATCGCCATTCTAACTGACATGAGATGGTATCTCAATGTGGTTTTGATTTGCATCTCTCTAATGACCAGTGATGATGAGCATTTTTTCATGTGTTTCTTGGCCTCATGTATGTCTTCTTTTCTAAAGTGTCTGTTCATATCCTTTGCCCATTTTTGAATGGGCTTGTTTGTTTTTTACCTGTAAATCTGTTTGAGTTCTTTGTAAATTCTGGATATCAGCCCTTTGTCAGATGCATAAACTGCAAAGATTTTTTCCCATTCTGATGGTTGCCGATTCACTCTAGTGACTGTTTCTTTTGCCATGCAGAAGCTGTGGAGTTTGATTAGGTCCCATTTGTCTATTTTGGTTTTTGTTGCCAATGCTTTTGGTGTTTTGGTCATGAAGTCCTTGCCTACTCCTATGTCCTGAATGGTTTTGCCTAGATTTTCTTTTAGGATTTTTATGGTATCAGGTCTTATGTTTAAGTTTTTAATCCATCTGGAGTTAATTTTAGTGTAAGGTGTCAGGAAGGGGTCCAGTTTCTGCTTTCTGCACATGGCTAGCCAGTTTTCCCAACACCATTTATTAAACATGGAATCCTTTCCCCATTGCTTGTTTTTGTCTGGTTTATCAAAGATTATATGGTTGTAGATATGTTGTGTTGCCTCTGATGCTTCTGTTCTGTTCCATTGGTCTATATCTCTGTTTTAGTACCAGTACCATGCTGTTTTGATTACTGTATCCTTGTAGTATAGTTTGAAGTCTGGTAGTGTGATGCCTCCCGCTGTGTTCTTTTTGCTTAGAATTGACCTTGGCTATGAGGACTCTTTTTTGGTTCCATATGAAGTTCATGGTGGTTTTTTCCAGTTCTGTGAAGAAATTCAATGGTAGTTTGATGGGGATAGCATTGATTGTGTAAATTACTTTGGGCAGTATAGCCATTTTCACGATATTGATTCTTCCTAACCACAAACATGGAATGTTTCTCCATCTGTTTGTGTCCTCTCTTATTTCGTTGAGCAGTGGTTTGTAGTTTTCCTTAAAGAGGTCCCTTACATTCCTTGTGAGTTGTATTCCTAGGTATTTTATTTTCTTTGTAGCAATTGTGAATGCCAGTTCATTCTTGATTTGGTTCTCTTTAAGTCTGTTATTGGTGTATAGGAATGCTTGTGATTTTTGCACATTGATTTTATATCCTGAGACTTTGCTGAAGTTGCTTTTCAGTTTCAGGAGTTTTTGGGCTGAGGTGGTGGGGTCTTCTAGGTATACTATCATGTTGTCTGCGAATAGAGACAATTTGGCTTCCTCCTTTCCTATTCGAATAGCCTTTATTTCTTTTTCTTGCCTGATTGCTCTGGCTAAAATTTCCAGTACTATGTTGAATAGGAGTGGTGAGAGAGGGCATCCTTGTCTTGTGCTGGATTTCAAAGGGAATGCTTCCAGTTTTTGCCCATTAAGTATGATATTGCCTGTTGGTTTGTCATAAATAGCTTTTATTACTTTGAGATATGTTCCATCAATACCAAGTTTATTGAGAGTTTTTAGCATAAAGGGCTGTTGAATTTTGTCAAATGCCTTCTCTGCGTCAATTGAGATTATCATGTGGTTTTTGTTTTTGGTTCTGTTAATGTGGTGAATGACGTTTATAGACTTGCATATGTTGAACCAGCCTTGCATGCCCGGGATGAATCCTACTTGATCATGATGGATAAGTTTTTTAATGTGCTGTTGCAATCTGTTTGCCAGTATTTTATTGAAGATTTTTGCATCTATGTTCATCATGGATAATGGCCTGAAGTTTTCTTTTCTTGTTGAGTCTCTGCCGGGTTTTGGTATCAGGATGATGTTGGTCTCATAAAATGATTTGGGAAGGGTTCCCTCTTTTTGAATTATTTGGAATAGTTTCAGAAGGAATAGTACCAGCTCCTCTTTGTGTGTCTAGTAGAATGAGGCTGTGAACCCATCTGGACCAGGGCTTTTTTTGTGTGGTAGGCTCTTAATTGCTCCCTTGACTTCAGACCTTGTTATTGGTCTATTCGTAATTTCGGCTTCCTCCTGGTTTAGGCTTGGGAGGACACAGGTGTCCAGGAATTTATCCATTTCTTCCTGGTTTACTAGTTTATGTGCATAGAGTTGTTTGTAATATTCTCTGATGATCGTTTGAATTTCTGTGGAATCTGTGGTGATTTCCCCTTTATTGTTTTTTATTGCATCTATTTGGTTGTTCTCTCTCTTCTTTTTTATCAGTCTGGCTAGTGATCTATTTTGTTGATCTTTTTGAAAAAAAGCTCTTCGATTTATTGATTTTTTGAAGGGTTTTTGGTGTCTCTATCTCCTTCAGTTCTGATCTGATCTTAGTTATTTCTTGTCTTTGGCTAGGTTTTGAGCTTTTTTGATCTTGCTCCTCTAGCTCTTTCAATTTTGATGATAGGGTGTCAATTTTGGATCTCTCCACTCTTCTCATGTGGGCACTTATTGCTATATATTTTCCTCTACAGACTGCTTTAAATGTGTCCCAGAGATACTGGTATGTTGTGTCTTCATTCTCATTGGTTTCAATGAACTTCTTTATTTCTGCCTTCATTTCATTGTTTATCCAATCAAAATTCAAGATCCAGTAGTTCAGTTTCCATGAAGCTGTGAGGTTCTGAGTTAGTTTCTGAATTCTGAGTTCCAACTTGATTGCACTATGGTCTGAGAGACTGTTTGTTATGATTTCCGTTATTTTCTATTTGCTGAGGAGTGCTTTACTTCCAATTATATGGTCAATTTTGGAGTAGGTGTGATGTGGTGCTGAGAAGAATGTATATTCTGTGGATTTGGGGTGGAGAGTTCTGTAAATGTCTATCAGGTTTGCTTGTTCCAGGTCTGAGTTCAAGCCCTGGGTATCCTTGTCTTTCTTTGCCACAGGACTCCGTTCTACTGTGGTGTGCTCCGCCCTATTGGCGGCATCTCTCTGTTATGGCTGGTTGCCTCAGCAACAGCAGGCTGTGTTAGCAGTGGGCGGTACCTCAGTAGGGGTGGATTTTGTCTGTAGTGGCAGACGCCCCTCCCCCACTGAGCTGCACCATCCTGGATTCAGCTGATCCTGCAGCAAAACTCTCAACCCTGAGCACCTCTAATTGCCACACTGCTTGTCCCTATGAGGTTGGGACCTGCTGAGCCTGATCACCTGGCTCCCTGCCTCAGAGTCCTTCCTCTCTCTCTCTCTCTTTTTTCCTTTCCAAATTGAATGGTTGACTCTCTCACAGGCACCCCACTCACCTGCTGATTGGCCACTGGGATCTGTGTGATCTCCCCTGCTGCAGCCCACTGCACTGGCACAAATCGCTCTTCCCAGGAATCTCCTGGTCTGGCTCACCATCCAAGTCCCATTTAATCAAATGGACATGTCAATCTGCCCTCCCAAAACTCAGATTGCCGGTTTAATAGGGCACCCAGACCAGTGAGCTTTGTGCGGGCTTCCGCTGCGGCGCAGTGCAGCGCTGGCCGTAATGGCCATGCAAGTGGGCTGCTCTGCTCTCCTGTGTCTCTCCTACACCTGGGAATTTGCCAGTTCTGTGGGCAACAAAAGTCCATCTGAAAATGCTGCTACAACTCACCCTCTGTGCCTTCACTGAGAGCTGCAATCCTGAGTTGTTTCTATGGGACCATCTTGGAACCGTCTCCCTCTGTAGATCTTTTTTTTACCACATTTTCTTTATCCAGTCTGTCATTGATGGGCATTTGGGTTTGTTCCAAGTCTTTCCCATTGTAAACAGTGCTGCAATGAACATATGTGTGCATGTGTCTTTATCATAGAATGATTTATAATCCTTTGGGTATATATACCCAGTAATGGGATTACTGGGTCAAATGGTATTTCTAGTTCTAGATCTTTGAGGAATCACCACACTGTCTTCCACAATGGTAGAACTAATTTATACTACCACCAACAGTGTAAAAGTGTTCATATTTCTCAACATCCTCTCCAGCAACTGTTGTCTCCAGATTTTTAATGATTGCCATTGTAACTGGCATGAGATAGTACCTCAGTGTGGTTTTTATTTGCATTTCTCTAATATCCAGTGATGATAAGCATTTTTTCATATGTTTGTTGGCTGCATAAATGTCTTCTTTTGAAAAGTGTCTGTTCATATGCTTCATCCAATTTTGATGAGTTCTTTTTCTTGTACATTTGTTTTAATTCTTTGTAGATTCTGGATATTAGCCCTTTGTCATATGGGTAGCTTACAAAAACTTTTTGCCATTCTGTTGATTGCTGGTTCATTCTAATGATAGTTTATTTTTCTGTTCAGAAGCTCTTAATTTTAATTAGATCCAATTTGTCTATTTTAGCTTTTGTTGCCATTGCTTTTGGTGTTTTAGTCATGAAGTTCTTGCCTCTGCCTATGTCTTGAATGGTATTACCTATGTTTTCTTCTAGGATTTTTATAGTGTTAGGTCTGATGTTTAAATAGTTAATTCATCTGGAGTTGATTTTTATATAAGATGTAAGAAAGGGGTCCAGTTTTAGCTTTCTGCACATCGCTAGCCAGTTTTCTCAACAGCATTTACAAAAAAGGGAATCCTATCTGCATTGTTTGTTTTTGTCAGGTTTGTCAAAGATCAGATGGTTGTAGGTGTGTGGAATTACTTCCAAGGCCTCTGTTCTGTTCCATTGGTCTCTATCTCTGTTTTGGTACCAGTACCATGCTGTTTTAATGACTGTAGCCTTGTAGTATAGTTTGAAGTTAGGTAGCATGATACCTCCAACTTTGTTCTTTTTGCTTAGGATTGTCTTGGCTATGTGGGCTCTTTTATGGTTTCCTATGAGGTATAAGGTGTTTTTTTTTTTTTTTCCAATTCTGTGAAGAAGGTCAATGGTAGCTTGATGGGAATAGCATTGAATCTGTAAATTACTTTTGGCAGTATGGACATTTTCACTATATTGAATCTTCCTAATCATGAGCATGGAATGTTTTTCCATCAGGTTGTGTCCTTTCTTATTTCCTTGAGCAGTGGTTGGTAGTTCTACTTGAAGAGAGCCTTCACGTCCTTGGTTAGTTGCATTCCTAGGTATTTTATTCTCTTTGTAGCAATTGTGAATGGGAGTTCACTCATGATTTGGGTCTCTGTTTGTTACTGGTATATAGAAATGCTTGTGATTTTTGCACGTTGATTTTGTAGGCTAAGACTTTGCTGAAGTTGCTTATCAGTTTAAGTAGATTTGGGGCCAAGACAATGAGGTCTTCTAAATGTACAATCATGTCATCTGCAAATAGAGACAAAATTTGACTTCTTCTTTTCCTAATTGAATACCCTTTATTTCTTTTTCTTGCCTGATTACTATGGCTAAAAATTCCAATAGTGTGTTGAATAGGAATGGTGAAAGGTCACCCTTCTGTACTGCCAGCTTTCAAATGGAATGCTTCCAGTTTTTGCCCATTCAGTATGATATTGGCTGTGGGTTTGTCATAAATGGCTTTATATATTTTGAGATATGTTTCATTGATACCTAGTTTATTGAGAGTTTTTATCATAAAAGGCTGTTGAATTTTGTTGAAGGCCTTCTCTGCATCTAATGAGATAATCATGTGGTTTTTGTCTTTGGTTCTGTTTATGTGGTGGATTATGTTTATAGATTTGTGTCTGTTGAACCAGCCTTGCATCTCTGGGATGGAGCCTACTTGATCAGGATAGATAAGCTTTTTGATATGATATTGCATTTGGTTTGCCTGTATTTTATTGAAGATTTTGCATCAAGGCTCATAAAGGATATTGGCCTGAAATTTTCATTTTTAGTTGTGTTTCTGCCAGGTTTTGGTATCAGGATGATGTTGGTCTCATAAAATGAGTTAGGGAGGATTTCCTCTTTTTGTATTATTTGGAATAGTTTCAGAAGTAATGGTAGCAGCTTCTCTTCATAGGTCTGGTAGAATTCGGCTGTGAACCCACCTGGTCCTGGACATTTTTTGGTTGGTAGGCTATTAATTGCTGCCTCAACTTCAGACCTTGTTATTGGTCTATTGAGAGATTCAATTCTACCTGGTTAAGTCTTGGAAGTGTGTAAGTGTCCAGGAATTTATCCATTTCTTCTAGATTTTATTGGCTTATATGCATAGAGTATTTATAGTGATCTCTGATGGTAGTTCATATTTCTGTGGAGTAAATGGTGATATCCCCTTTATCATTTTTATTGTATCTATTTTATTCTTCTCTCCTTTCTTTTTTATTAGTCTGGCTAGTGATCTATCCATTTCATTGATCTTTTCAAAAAACCACCTCCTAGATTCATTGATTTTTTTGAAGTTTTTTTTTGTGTTTCTGTCTCCTTCAGTTCTGCTTTGATCTTAGTTATTTCTTGTTTTCTGCTAGAATTTGAATTTATTTGATCTTGCTCCTGTAGTTATTTTAATTGTGATGATAGGGTGTCAATTTTAGATTTTTCCTCACTTCTCCGGTGGGCATTTGGTCTATAAATTTCCCACAACACACTGCTTTAATTGTGTCCCAGAGATTCTGGTACATTGTGTCTTCATTCTTATTGGTTCTGAAGAACATCTCTACTTCTGCCTTCATTTCATTATTTATTCAGTCGTCATTCAGGAGCAGGTTGTTCAGTTTCCACGTAGCTGTGCAGTTTTGAGTGAGTTTCTTAATCCTGAGTTCTAATTTGATTGCACTGTGATCTGAGGGAGTGGTTATTAAGATTTCCATTCCTTTGCATTTGCTGAGGAATTATTTACTTCCAATTATGTGGTCAACAATAAAGTAAGTGTGATGTGGTGCTGAGAAGAATATATATTCTGTGGATTTGGGGTAGAGAGTTCTGTAGATTTCTATTAGGTTTGCTTGATCGAGATCTGTGTTCAAGTCCTGGATACCCTTGTTAATTTTCTGTCTTATTGATATGTCTAATATTGAGAGTGGAGTGTTAAAGCCTCCCATTATTATTGTGTGAGAGTCTAAGTCTCTTTGTAGGTCGTTAAGAACTTGCTTTATGTATCTGGGTGCTTCTCTATTGGGTGCATACATATTTAGGATCATTAGCTCCTCTTCTTGCATTGATCCCTTTACAATTGTGTAATACCCTTCTTTGCCTCTTTTGATTTTTGTTTGTTTAAAGTCTGTTTTATCGGAGACTAGGATTGCAATCAAAACAGGGAAACTCTTTAGGACATTAGCCTAAGCAAAGAATAATGGCTAAACCTCAAAAGCACAAGATATGAAAAAAAAAAAAAAACATAGACAAATAGGATTATATTAAACTAAATAAACTTCCGCACAGCAAAAGAAACAATCAGTAGATTGAAGCAACAACCTCTTGAATTGGAGGAAACCTCAACCTCTACATGGGAACTGCCACTTGTTTCTTTCTTCTTCTGTGCCTCAGGTTTTTTCCTGTAAATTCTTCTTGGACTCTAATGTTCTCTGCTAAATGACCTATTTGAGATATGATTACCTATTCATAAAATTGGTTCTTATTTCTGGAGAGGATGGGTGTCAGATGTGTTCAGTTAGCAATACTGAACCAGGTATCTCCTTAATATACTTATTTCTCTTCTTTGATTTGCATTTCCTGATAATTAGTAATGTTGAGCAATTTTAAGTATATTTATTGACCATTTGCAGGTTTTCTTTTGAGAACTGTCTACTCATACCCTTTGCCCATTTTGTAATAGGATTATTTGTTGTTGTTTTGTCACCTTTTAGTTGTTTGCATTATTTGTATTTCGTGGATATTAGTTCCTAGTTGGATGAATAGTTTGCAAATATTTCCTCCCATTCAAGAGGTTGTTCCTTCAATCTATTGTTTTTATTTTTCTCTTGCTGTGGAGAAGTGTTTTTAGTTTAATATAGTCCTATTTGTCTATATTTTTTTATTTCCTGTATTTTTGAAGTTTTTGCCATAAAATCTTTGCTTAGCTGATGTCCTAAAGAGTTTACCTATTTTCTTCCAGTAGTTTTACAGTTTCATATTTTGTGTTAAAGTGTTTAATTCATCTTGACTTTTGTATATGGTGGGAGATAGGATTCTAGTTTTAGTTTTCAGTATATGCTTATCCAGTTTTCCCAGCACAATTTATTGAAAAGGGTTTTCTTTCTCCAATGTATGTTCTAGGTGGCTTTGTTGAAAATAAATTGTCTCTAAATATGTGGATTCATTTCTGGAGTCACTATTCTATGCCATTGTTGTCTGTGTGTTTTTATACCAATACCATACTGTTTTGATTATTATAGCTCATAATTATTATTAATATAATATGTGAGGGCTTATTATTAATATGTGAGGGCTTATTCCTGTAATTTAATTAACTGGTTTCTGGTTGTTTTGTATTCCCCCCCTTTTTTTTCTCTCATATTGTTTATCATCGTTGGTTTTGTTGGTTTTTCTGTAATGGTTATATTCAAGTCCTTTCTCTTCCTTATTAGTGTATTTGTACAACCAATAAGTTTTATAAATTTGTGTATTTTCAATAATAGTAGATATTATCATTTCAACTCCAGATTTAGGACTCTCTTAAGCATTTCTTGCAGAGCCTGTCTAGTGATAATGAATTCCCTTAGCATTTGCTTGTCTATGAAAGACTTTAATCACTATTTCATTTACAAAGCATAATTTTACTGCACAGAGTATTTTTAGCTAACAGATTTTTGTTTTGACTGAAGTACTTTTAATATATTGTTCTATTTTCTTTTGGTCTGTAAACTTTCTGCTGAGATATCTATTGTTCATTTGATGAAGTTTCCTTTATAGATTATTCGATGCTTTCCTCTTGCTTTTTTTATTATTTGCTTTTTATCTTTGTATTTTGACAGTATTACTGTTATACACTGTGGAGAAAACTCTTTGAATTGTTCTGTTTGGAGATCTATGAACTTCCTGTATCTGGATATCTAAATCTCTTGCTAGATTTGGGAGGTTTTTAGTTATTATTTTGTTAGATAGTTGTCAATCATTGTTTTCGCTTCACCTTCTTGGAGACTGAAAATATCAAATATTTAGTTGCTTTAGCATGTCCTGTATTCATCTGTTTCACACTGCTATAAAGCACTACCCAAGACTAGGTGATTTATAAAGGAAAGAACTTTAGTTAACTCTAAGTTCCACATTGCTGGTTAGGCCTAAGGAAATTAACAATCATGGCAAAATGTGAAGGAGAAGCAAGCACCTTCTTCACAGGCAACAGATGACAGTCAGGAGGAACAGCCAAACACTTTTAAACCATCAGATCTGTGAGAACTCACTCACTATCATGGGAACAGCATAGGGGAAACCACTCCTGTGATCCAATCACCTCCCACCAAGTCCCTCCCTTGATATGTGGGAATTAAAATTTGACATGAGATTTGGGTGGGGACACAGAGCCAAACCATATTATGTCCTATATGTCATGTAGGCTTTGCCCTATTCTCATTTCTTTTTCTTTATTTTGGTCTGAAACAGGTTACTTCAAAATACATAGCTTCACATTCTGAAATTCCTTCTGCTTGATGTAGTCTATTTTGAAAGCTTTCAGTGGTATTTTTTTTCAATGAGTGTTTCAGTTTCAGAATTTTTGATTGGTTCTGCTTTGTATTTATCTCTCTGATACATTTCTCATTCATATCCTGAATTGTTTTTCTGATCTACTGTCTTTTTTTATATGTATTATATTTAAATCAAACATCATTCATAGAAAGCATATTACATACACATTTATACATAAGCATTACTTTTTTAATAAAAATGTATACAGGTGGGGCACTGTTTTGGTGGAAGGCTTGTAATTTTTTTAATGAATTTAGAGCTGTTCAGTAAACACTGTGTTAAAGGTAACTATGTACACACAAAGTGGGCATCCAAGAGGCATAGCAGCAGCAGCAGCAGCAGCAGCAGCAGTCCTTTAAAGGCTTGTACACTGGGAAGAAAGATGCATCCTCTTGCCTTGTGGCAATCATTTTTCTTTAGAAAACAGGCCAGCTTCACCTGGGCACCTGGCTGCCCCTTAAGGCTGGTGATTGCTCCAATAGTGATTCCCCGTTGGTGTTTCATGCGGAGTTGTATGAGAGTCCTCCTCTTTTCTTTCTTTAAAGGAAGTTCTTTCTTTGAAGAAATCCGATACATATACAGCAACTAATATTGCAACCAGAGCTCCTTGGATGAGTCCAGTCAACACATCACTCCAGTGATGTTTGTAATCAGAAACTCGAGAAAGGCCCACATAAATGGATACAGCAACAAGACCAAATTTCAGTGCGGGGCGTAAGAGTCTTGCCCAGTCTCCCTTCATCCTGGCTTGAAGATAAAGTGCCACAAACAGCATGCTCTACTGTCTTATTCATCTGTGTTCTCTTGTATTTCACTGAGGTTTTAAAATACCATTTTTCTGAATTCTTTTTCTATGGCTTCAAAAATTTTTTTAATTTTCAAATCTGTTGCTGGAAAATTATTTTGGTCTTTTGGAGGTGTTACACTTTCATGCTTTTACATGTTTCTTGTATTCTTACATTGATATTTATGCATGTAGTGTAATGGTTGCTTATTCCACTTTTTTAATGTGCTATCATAGGGGAGAGCTTTTTCCTGAAGATGTATCTATGGTGTTGATTGAGTAGGCTACTTTGGCTTTGATTCTGTATGTGTACAGTGTGGTCACTATATGATTTATTTGACTGTAAAAAGCATTATATCAGTGGTGTCTGTGATTTCATCAATGATGTAATGTGCTGCTGTTAGTGAATGTAACAGTGAAGTTTTACTTGGAATGGGGATATGAGGTAAGCCAGTCCTCAGGGTCCAGTGGTGGCAGCAGTGGGCCAAATATGCCTGCTTTGGGGGCCCAAAGTGGTTTACACCATGTTAGTATATCTAAATATACTGATTCTTCAGGTTCTAGGCTATAGTTTGTTTGGGTACTGGCAGTGATAGTGGTGGGCCAGGTTAGGCAGGTATGCTGTCCCCTGGCAGTGGGTGTGACCTGGGTGATTTATGTAAGATTGGTGAGACAACCATCTGGGTCTGAAATGGTCAGCACTAATATTGGTGATGGCTGTGATGAGATAATCAGGAAAGTCCTGACACCGGCGGTGCATGTGGGTGGGTACCTGCTGTAATGGTAGTGTAAGATTAACTGGACCCAACTTCAGGTCCCCAAAAATAGTGCTCAAGTGCCAATAGTAAGTAGTAGAGGGGGCTGGAAGATCCCCAAGAAAGTGGATGGCAGATTTAGTCACTGAGAAAGGTGCAGGTAGGCTGGTCAGTCCTGTTCTCAGCCCCAACTCCTCATGGTGCATGCAGATGCCAACTGTGGTTGGCAGTCACATGGTGATCTGAAGACCCCAAGCAGAATGTTCAAATTGGGTACAAGTGCCACTGGGGATGGCAGGATTAACTTCAGTGGCACCAGTTCTAGGCAGGCAGCTGAGGAGTATGCATTTTGACCCCAGTGACAGCTGTGGGTAGGGCAGCCTGTTCTTGAGCACTTATAAAAATGTGGCAGATCCCACTGCTTAGGTGATATGGTTTGATTGTGTCAATACCCAAATCTCATATCAAATTGTAACCCCCACATGTTGAGATTTAGGTAGTGTAATCTCATAGGAGCTTACAATTTGATAGGTAGTGTAATCTTATATCAAATTATAACCTCCTCATATCAAATTTGGGTAGATTTGGGCATGTAATCCCCACATGTCAAGGGAGGGAAGTGACTGGATTATCAGGGTGGTTGCCCCATGCTGTTTCTGTGATACTGAGCAAATTCTTACAAGATCTAATGATTTTATAAATGCAAGTTTTTTTCTGCACTCACACCTGTGCTCTCTTTTGCCTGCCACAATGTAAGACATGCCTGCTTCCACTTCCACCATGATTCTAAGTTTCCTGAGGCCCCCCAGCCTTGAAAAACTGAGAGTCAATTAAACCCCTTTCTTTATAAATTACCCAGTCTTGGATGTATCTTTATAGCAGTGTGAAAACAGACTAATACAATCAATTGGTACTGGAAGTGTGGCGATGTCATAAGAATACTTGAAAATGTGGAAGCAACTTGAAACTGGGTAATAGGTAGAGGCTGGAACAGTTTGGAGGGCTCAGAAGAAGACAGAAAAATGCGGGAAAGTTTGAACCTTCCTAAAGAATTGTTTAAGGGCTTTTACCAAAATACTAATAATAATTTGCACAATGAAGTGCAGGCTGAGGTGGTCCCAGATGGAGATGAGGAACTTTACTGGGAACTGGAGTAAAGGTCACTCTTGCTATGCTTCAGCAAAGAGACTGGTGGCATTGTGCCCCTGCCCTTGAGATCTGTGTAGCTGTTAATTTGAGAGAGATGATCTGAAATTGGAACTTATAATTAAACAAGAAGCAGATCATAAAAATTTGGAAAATTTGCAGCCTGACAACATAGTAGAAAATAAAAACCCATTTCCTGGAAAGGAATTCAAACCCACTGCAGGAGTTTGCATAAATAAGGAAGAGCCAAATGTTAATTCACAAGACAATGAGGAAAATGTCTTCAGGATATGTCAGAGAGAGGCTTCACAGCAGCCACTCCCATCACCAACCTGGAGGCCTAGGAGGAAACAATGGTTTCCTGGGCTGGACCTAGGACAACATTGCTGCTCTGTTCAACCACAGAACTTAGTGCTCTGCATCTCAACTGTGGCTAAAAGGGATTACCTACAGCTCAGGGTGTTGCTTCAGAGGGTGTAAGCCCCAAGTATTAGTGACTTCCATGTGGTATTGGGCCTGTGGGTGCACAATATTCAAGAACTGAGGTTTGGGAATCTCTGCCTAGATTTCAGAGTATATATGTAAATACCTGGATGTCCAGGCAGGGGTCTGATGCAAGATGGGACCCTCATGGAGAATCTGCTAGGGCATTGTGGAAAGGAAATGTGGGGTTGGAAACCCCACACAGAGTCCCCACTGGGATACTGCCTAGTGGAGCTGTGAGAAGAGGACACTGTCCTCCAGACCCTATAATGGCAGATCCACCAATAGCTTGCACCAGGTGCCTGGAAAAGCTACAGACACTCAACATGAGGGTTCAGGGATTACCCTGGAAAGCCAGAGAGGCAGAGCTGCCCAAGGCCATGGGAGCCCACCTCTTGCATTGATATTACCTAGATGTGAGACATGGAGTCAAGGGAGATTATTTTGGAACTTTAAGATTTAATAACTGCCCTATTGGATTTTGAACTTGTATTTGTCCTGTAGCCCTTTTGTATTGGCCAATTTCTCCCATTTATAATGGGAGCATTTATCCAATGCCTTTACCTCCATTATATCTTGGAAGTAACTAACTTGCTTTGGATTTTAAATGCTAAGTGAAAGGTGCTTGCCTTTTCTCAGATGAGACTTTGAACTTGAACTTTCAAGTTAATGTTGGAATGAGTAGACCTTGGGGTTTTTTTGGGAAGGTATGATTGGTTTTGAAATATATAAATAACATGAGATTTGTGAGGTGCCAGTGGTAAAATAATATAGATTGACTCTGTGTCCCCACTCAAATCTCATGTCATATTGTAACCCCTACATGTCAAGGGAGGGATGTGCATTCCCCACATGTCAAGGAGAGAAGTGATTTGATTATGGGGTAATTTCCCCCATGCTATTCTTGTGATAGTGAGTGAATTCTCATGAGATCCGATGGCTTTGCAAATGATAGTTTTTCCTGCACTCACACACATGCTCCTTCTTGTTTGTCACCATGCAAAAAATGCCTGCTTCCCCTTCTGTCATGATTGTAATTTTCCTGATGTCTCCTCAGCTGTAGGGAACTATGAGTCGATTAAACCTATTTTTTTAAAATAAATTACCCAGTCCCAGGTATGTCTATATAGCAGTGTGAGAAAAGACTAAAACATTGGGGCAACTGGGTTGCTCCAATGTCTCATGCTTCAACCATGGTGACAGTAGCCAGCTATGGTGATGGCTGTAAGGGTAGGAAGTCAGTGGGGCTCCAGGAATGAGAATATGCAAGGACTTTTGGGCCCAGGGCCTGATGCAGTCTGATGGGGGCTGGAATCACAAAATGATATTACAGTAGCTGCTTAAGACTCAAAGGGTGTGTGGGACCCAGTGTGATCTCTCAGTCTGGAGCAATTTCACTTTGCAGTTTCCAGACTGTTCCTTATTTTTGTCTCAAGACCTATGAAGGTTGAAGGGTTTTCCTGTGGTGGATAGGATTGCAGGATTCTTCACTGGGAATATGGAGCTCTAAGGATCTGTAACCTCTTTAGCCACATTGGGGGCATATCCAGGCTTGAAGCTGATCTTGGTCTAGCAAGCTCCCTCACTTCCCTCTCCTTCCTTGCCTTAGGTTTTTCCTTTCACTTCTCTGTTGAATTTTAGTGTTCTCTTAGATGATATATTCAAAGCGTTATTATCTAATTGCTATTATTTTCATTCTTCTTTGTGGAGGAGGCAAGTAGCAGATGTCTCTAATAAACCATCTTGAAGCCCCTCCACAACATATATTTTACAGAGCAAATATTTATATTTTGCTAAGATCTCTTTCATCAGTTTGTCCATTTTTTAAGTTTAGGTTTTGTATTTTATGTTTTGCATTTTATATCTGTATTTATAATTTAATTCTGTGTGCACACTCTGTTCCTATTCCAAGCTAAAATATAATTTCTCCTATCTATTTTTTAAGAAGTTTTAGTTTAGGCCTATGCTTTATTAAGGATACAGTTTATGGCCTGGTAGAGTGGCTTATGCCTGTAATCTCAGCTCTTTGGGAGGCCAAGTTGGGAAGATACCTGAGGTCAGGAGTTCAAGACCAGCCTGACCAATATGGTGAAACCCCGTCTCTACTAAAAATAGGAAAATTTGCCAGCTGTGATGGTGCATGCCTGTAGTGCTAATTACTTTGGCGGCTGAGGGAAGAGGATTACTTGAACCCAGGGGTGGAAGTTTCAGTGAGCCAAGATTGTGCCACTGCACTCCAGCAATGGAGTTCTATATAACTTCAGAATCAGTATGTTAACAAAGTAAGACTCCATGTCAAAAAAAAAAAAAAAAAAAGATACAGTTTATGTATAGGCCACATTTATAGTTAATTTTTGTGTATGGTGTAATATAGTCATTATCTTTTACATGTATATGAAGTTGTTCATATACCATTTGTTAAAAAGTTTATTTTTTTTCTTCATAAGGTACTTTCCTGGCTTTTCAAAATCCAAGTGTCTTTGAATGTCTCTTTCTGGTCTTTATATTCTGTTTTATTAATTAATATGTTCAGCCTTATGCCAGTACCATGGTTGATTATTTTAGCTTTATACTTTAAAATTAGGTAGCATAAGTTCTCTAATTTTGACTTCTTTTTCAAAATTGTTTTTGCTCTTCTAGAAACATTTCACACTTCTACATAACTTCAGAATCAGTATGTTAATTTTTGCAAATGTCTTCTGGGACTTTAATTGAAATAGTATTTTATTTCTGGATTAATTAGAAGGAAATTACACTTTAATAACATTGAAATTTTACATGAGTATAGTATAAATTTAATTTATTTATATTTAGTATATAATCCATGAATACAGTATATATTTCAACTTATTTCAGTCTTCTTCAAATATTCAGATATGTATTATAATTTCCTATGTGTAGCTCTTTCACACATATTTTTAAAAATATAACTAAGCATTCCTTGTTTTCATTGTATTTCTTAAATAATGGTTTAAAATTTATTTTCTAATTGCTTGTTTTTAAAATATAAAATACACCTGATTTTTATATATTTTTTGTATTCTGAGATATTGCTAAATTCTCTTATTAATTTTAATAGCATCATACCCTTTTAAATTGTATGTGATCTTTCCATCTTCCTTCATAAGAAGTAGGATTAGCTTTCTCTAGAGTCTAAAGTGTACTTTAGAATTCTTCTGAAGTCTAATTCATGAGAAATGATGATAGCTTTCCTAGCATACTATTTCCATCTACCTTCTTAAAAGTCTCCATAATTATGAGCTCTATTCCTCATATAAAATATACATAAATGTTTTAATAGCAATACCTAAGCAACGATTAATCCAGATCTTAAAAATTCTCACCTCTACAGTGCTCTTAAGAAAACTTACCCCTCAAGACATCATTATGATAATGAAAAAATATAAACACCCTAATGATATAGCTAAAATATTAAACAATTTTGCATCATCCTTTAAGTAACAAAAGAATGGATATTGTTCCAGATAATTATCCAAACACTTCATGAAATACAGTAACCAAAAAAATTTATAATATTTTTACAAAACCCAACTACAGATATTAAATGTGCAAAGTTTAAAAGAGCTTATGTGTATTTTTGTTGTTGTTGTTTATGTTTTGTTTTGTTTAAGATGGAGTCTCACTCTGTCACCTAGGCTGTAGTGCAGTGGTGCCATCTTGGCTCACTGCAACCTCCACTTCCTGGATTCAAGAAATTCTCCTGCCTCAGCCTCCCGAGTAGCTGGGACTACAGACACCTACCACCACGTCCAACTAATTTTTGTATTTTTATTAGAGATGAAGCTTCACCATATTGGTCAGGCTGGTTTCAAACTCCTGTCCTCAGGTGATCCACCCACCTTAGCCACCCAAAGTGTTAGGATTACAGGAGTGAGCCACTGCACTGTTGGCCAGAATTTGGTATATTTTAAAAGCAACATAATATTTGCAATAGCATTAAACATATTTTGGATAGCATTAAAGAATTATTACTCATTCCAAAGAAATATCTTTAAATAAGTCATCATTCTTTTTAAAATATTACTATATAATTGGATGCCTGTTTATAAAATCATAACATTCCTTTTCAATGACATTTTATATTTTTTAAAATATCCATCAATGTACATATATGTACATATATTTACTAATCTTTCCATGAAGTAGCAGCAAACAAAATGAGAGAAAAAGTTGACTATTTTCTTTATTTTTCCAAATAGATACAAAATACTCAAAATAATTTAATATTTTTTCCTCTCATACACAGTTATCTTGTTCTCATTCCTTTTTAGTTTCATAAAAAGGGCTTTGAAGTACTTTCTGATGGAATAGGGCTGCAATGGAGGTTATTCCTGACATAGCAAGGAGGAGGGGTTCTACCAAGTTTAGAAAAAAAACAAAACAAAACTCTCTAGGATGGAAGACCTTGCACTCATTAGAAATGTACTCATCAAATGTAAGGTAGCATGGTGAGCACCATTCAATTAGCTTTAGAACAATTGATAGGCATGATTGTCCTAATATAATCCCCTTATTCTTGCTAACTCTTGGTTTAAAAAATGGGTATATTACTAGTAGATGTATGAGAGGGAGACTGCTGGAGTAAATTCTAAGAATATTTTAACTTGTAAAAAGTGATATCCTCATTAAGATACACTATATCTTCTATTTTCTGATGTTTGTATCTGAATAGGATATCTGAAAGTTGTGGCTTTGAGTTATGTTTGATGATAAAACCAATGTTGAGGCCAGCAGAGTGGAGAGATTAAAAGAACCTGTTTCGTTGTGGACAACAGCCACTGAATTAAATAAACTTCAAAACCATCCTACCTCTTGATTTGCCGATAAAGGAGATAATATTTCTATTTAAGGCAGCTTGAAGCAAGGATTATTGTTCATGTGGCTGAAGCATCATAATACACAAGTGAAACCAGAGATTAAGGTAGTTTTTGGACACACTGCTCACGAAGACATTTTGTGGGTTTACCTTTGACAATACCCTAACCTTAATTACACCGAAGAGTCAATGAGAGAGAGCAGCAAATTATTTCTAGATTGTCCTCACTAGGATGGGATTTCATACTAAATCAGGTCAAGCTCTCACTTATTCAAGAAATAAACACTTATCCAGGGAATATATTTACACTTAGGCAGGAGAAGAAGAGTCAAGCATTAGTGATTCCCATGTATTTCACTCATTTCTATTTTCAGTTTGTATCAGATACGTATGTCAAAAATGAATCCCTCTCTCTCCCAGAGAAAACTTAAAGTTCCCGGTATACAATGTTACAGTTCATAGCAGCTGTCCTGCCCTAACCAATACAGGTAGGGATGCATTTGTGTTGCATCCCTAACTCTAAGTTGCTTAACCTTTTGGAAGAAAACTACCAAAAATAAAAGATGAAATTCCAATATTTATAGCAAGAAGGAGAAGGAAAACTCTTAGAATAGCAGAGCACTGATATGATATGCAACATGAAAAGATAATTTGGCCAATTGATCAGAAAATTTAGAAACATATACACCTGATCTCCTTCACTCATGAGTTCCCTACAGTATCTATACTAATTCAATTAGGAAAGGAAGCAAGAAAAAAGGCAGAATCACTGAACTATATAATACACACTAAGTACATTAAAAGCATTTTATAAATTGTTTCAAATAGCTTAGATTCACAATTTACTTACATGATGCACATGAAACTATGTCATTTTATCCTTCAGTATAATTTAATGAAAACTAGAAGATGAAATTTTCTAATCAACACTTGAAAGGATAATCAAATAATAATTATCCTTTTGAGTTGAGTGAAATTAAGGAAGAGATCAGAACCAGATAAAACAAGACATTTTCCATATTCTATCTTAAGCATATTTCTCCACATTTCCATTCTCCTAAGTAATGCAAAAGTAGGCATGGTTTTACAATGCATATGTGTAATACTTTTCTGTCATTTGATTTTTAACCAAGGACCATGCTTAGATTTACTCATAGTTGATGTCTAAATTTGTAAGGAACACAGAAAAATATTAATCAAGTAATTGGAAAGCTTACTTGACTTAGCCATGGTTCATCATTATCTATATGAAATAAGAAAGTACACATTATTCTGTTTGAAATGGCAGTGCAAGTAGAGAGAGTACTCTCAAAAGTGTTTTAGAAAAATTCATAAATATTTTCCATTGAGGTACTCCACTAAACAATAATACCCCATTTATTGGAGGCTTACTCTGTCGAGAAATTCTAACCAACATGTATGTACTATATTATGGAATTTTTACAAAACTATATAACACAATAGGTATTATTTTCAAAAATGAAAACAGAAGTTTGGAACAACTAAGTAATCACTCATGGTCGCACTGCTAATTAGTTCTAGAGCTGGAATTTAGACTGAGTTTCCTTGAACTCAGCTTGTGTAATAATAAAAAATGAACTACCTGCCCCCATCAATAATGAAAAATATGTTTAAAAATCTATTGAACTAAATAGCAGGAGGTGTTTGAAGAAAGGTACAATTTGTGGATACTCACAATTCATTTGAAAGAAAAATAAGTACATGTATAAATGTTTACTACCTAGAGAAATAAAAAGTATTTTTATACAGAAACAAGTCATGCTAATATAATTTAGAATTGTTTATAAAAGAAAACATAACTAATAATCACATTATAATATAGTCATGTGTTGCATAACATTTCAGTCATCAGTGGACCATATATCTAATACTGGTTCCATAAGATGATAATACCAAATTTTTATATTTTTTCTAGGTTTAGGTACACAAATCCTTACCAGTGTGTTAAAATTACCTATAGTATTCAGTAAAGAAGTACTGTAACACATTTGTAGTCTCAGTGCAGTAGTCTATATCACACAGACTCGGTGTCTAGTAGTCTGCACCATTCAGGTTTGTATAAGTGCACTCTATGATGTTTGCACAGTGATGAAATCACCTAATGGCACATTTCTCAGAATATACCCTTGTCATTGAGCAAATGTTTGATAGTACATAATATTAAAATAGAATTTACTCTGAAAACAGGGTACTTCAAAATAACAGAATTTATAAATATTATTTGTCACACCAATAAATAAAAATAAACATATTTCCTCAATAGTTACAGAAAATATGTGCTTAATATAAATCAAGTATAGCTTTAATTTTAAAAGTGTAATAAAAGATATCTTCTCATCCTAGTAAATATTATTACACAAGTAAATTAAGCAAGTACATGTTTTCTCTTTTGGAGCTGGAGATGCAACATTAAAACAAATTTAATTGAGATAAAATATGTGATGAAGAAATTCAGGGAAACATAAGTAGATAGAATAATCTTATCTGATCAAGAAAGCTGCTTGAAGCTCTATTATGAACAGAAATCAATTATGTAAAGAGGAAAGAGGTGATCACTCTAGGAGGATGGACCATCACTCCCAAAGGACCTGAACTAGATAAGATTATGATATATTCAAGGGCTCAAAAAGTCCAGTGTGTTTGGGAAATAATGAGGAAAGGAGTGTGACAGGAGAAGATACCAGAAGATTTAAGACTTACATTCTAAGGGCAGTGGAAGGTCTTGAATGAGTTTTTTCTCATTCAAGAGATGTTTTAACTCATTCATTCATTCTTCCAGTTATTCAACAATTATTAAGCATCTACTGTGGGCAAGACTGTTATACATATTGTGATTTGGAAGGGAGCACAATGAAGGAAGCTCTGTTCCCAATGAGCTTATGTTCTTATAGTGGAGGACAATTGACAAACCAAATTACAAGTTAATACATAAATATGAAGAAGCCATATTTACTAAGGATAAAAACAGGAGACAGAAAAAGAAACTACAGAAGCTTAAATTTTTACAAAAGTCATCTGTGGGTCTTGTTAAGATATAGATTCTAATTCAGCAGTTCCAAAGTGAAGATTGAGATCCTCATTTCTAATAACCTCCCAGGGATATAACAATGCTGAACTGTGTCATGCACTGAGTAGCACGGAGACAGAAAATAACAAGTTGTTTGTTTAGGAAAGAGCCTTCTGACAAATTATATTTAAATAGAGTCACCAACAGAGACTTAATATATTCCTCAAAAAATGTATGGAAATATAAATAGTTCTACAATAATAGTTGGAGATGTCAATATGACAGGAGTTTCTTTTTTATTTTTCAATGTAAGCACCATCCAACAATATTGCACTTTCAATAATGGACAGAATGACCAGTCAAAAGATCAATAAAAAATAGAGCACTTCAGCAACACTATCAGCCAATTGAACCAAGCAAGTATATGCATAATGCTACACCTAACAACAGCAGAAGACACACTGTTCTCAAGAGCAGATGGAACATTTTTCATAACAGACTATATGTTTGGGCAGAAAACAAGTCTTAAATTCAGAAATATTGAAATCATACACAGAATGTTTTCAGGCAACAATGGAATGAAGCTAGAAATCAATGACATAAGGAAAACTGTAAAACTTACAAATATGTGGAAATTACACAACACTTTTTTTTAATTGCATTTTAGGTTTTGGGGTACATGTGCAGAACATGCAAGATACTTGCATAGGTACACACGTGGCAGTGTGATTTGCTGTCTTCCTCCCCTTCACCCACAACTGGCATTTCTCCCCATGTTATCACTCCCCAGCTCTCCCCCACACTGTCCCTCCGCTATTCCCCCCAATAGACCCCAGTGTGTAGTGCTGCCCTCCCTGTGTCCATGTGTTCTCATTGTTCATCACTCGCCTATGAGTGAGAACATGCGCATTTCATTTTCTGTTCTTGTGTCAGTTTGCTGAGAATGATGTTCTCCAGATTCATCCATGTCCCTACAAAGGACACAAACTCATCATTTTTGATTGCTGCATAATATTCCATGGTGTATATGTGCAACATTTTCCCAGTCCAGTCTATCATCAGTGGGCATTTGGATTGGTTCCAGGTATTTGCTATTGTAAACAGTGCTGCAATGAACATTCGTGTGCATGTGTCCTTATAGTAGAACCATTTATAGTCCTTTGGATATATACACAGTAATGGGATTGCTGGTTGAATGGAATTTCTATTTCTAGGTCCTTGAGGAATCGCCACACTGTCTTCCACAATGGTTTAACTAACTTACACACCCACCAACAGTGTAAAAGTCTTTTCTATTTCTCCACATCCTCTCCAGCATCTGTTGTCTCCAGATTTTTTAATGATCGCCATTCTAACTGGCATAAGATAGTATCTCAATGTAGTTTTGATTTGCATTTCTCTAATGACCAGTGGTGATGAGCATTTTTTCGTATGTTTGACAGCCTCATGTATGTCTTCTTTTATAAAGTGTCTGTTTATGTCCTTTGCCCATTATTGAATGGGCTTGTTTGTTTTTTACCTGTAAATCTGTTTGAGTTCTTTGTAAATTCTGGATATCAGCCCTTTGTCAGATGGGTAAACTGCAAAGATTTTTTCCCATTCTGTTGGTTGCCGATTCACTCTAGTGACTGTTGCTTTTGCCATGCAGAAGCTGTGTAGGTTGATTGGGTCCCATTTGTCTATTTTGGCTTTTGTTGCCAATGCTTTTGGTGTTTTGGTCATGAAGTCCTTGCCTACTCCTATGTCCTGAATGGTTTTGCCTAGATTTTCTTCTAGGGTTTTTATGGTGTCAGGTCTTATGTTTAAGTCTTTAATCCATCTGGAGTTAATTTTAGTGTAAGGTGTCAGGAAGGGGTCCAGTTTCTGCTTTCTGCACATGGATAGCCAGTGTTCCCAACACCATTTATTAAACAGGGAATCCTTTCCCCATTGCTTGCTTTTGTCAGGTTTGTCAAAGATTGTATGGTTATAGATATGTTGTGTTGCCTCCAATGCCTCTGTTCTGTTCCATTGGTCTATATCTCTGTTTTGGTACCAGTACTACGCTGTTTTGATTACTGTAGACTTGTAGTATAGTTTGAAGTCTGGTAGTGTGATGCCTCCTGCTGTGTTCTTTTTGCTTAGAATTGAGTTGGCTATACAGGCTCTCTTTTGGTTCCATATGAAGTTTAAGGTGGTTTTTTCCAGTTCTGTGAAGAAAGTTAATAGTAGCTTGATGGGGATAGTGCTGAATCTGTAAATTACTTTGGGCAGTATAGCCATTTTCATGATATCGATTCTTTCTAACCATGAACATGGAATGTTTCTCCATCTGTTTGTGTCCTCTCTTATTTCATTGAGCAGTGGTTTGTAGTTCTCCTTGAAGAAGAGGTCCTTTATGTTCCCTGTAAGTTATATTCCTAGGTATTTTATTCTCTTCATAGCAATTGTGAATGGCAGTTCATTATTGATTTGGGTCTCTTTAAGTCTGTTATTGGTATATAGGAATGCTTGTGATTTTTGAACATTGATTTTGTATCCTGAGACTTTGCTGAAGTTGCTTATCAGTTTCAGGAGATTTGGGGCTGAAACGATGGGGTCTTCTACATATACTATCATGTCATCTGCAAATAGAGACAATTTGGCTTCCTCCTTTCCTATTTGAATAACCTTTATTTCTTTTTCTTGCCTGATTGCTCTGGCTAGAACTTCCAGTACTATGTTGAATAGGAGTGATGAGAGAGGGCATCCTTGTCTAGTGCCGGATTTCAAAGGGAATGCTTCCAGTTTTTGCCCATTCAGTATGATATTGGCTGTTGGTTTGTCATAAATAGCTTTTATTATTTCTATATACATTCCATCAATACCGAGTTTATTGAGGGTTTTTAGCATAAAGGGCTGTTGAATTTTGTCAAATGCCTTCTCTGAGTCAATTGAGATAATCATGTGGTTTTTATTTTTGGTTCTGTTTATGTGGTGAATTACGTTTATAGACTTGCATATGTTGAACCAGCCTTGCATCCCTGGGATGAATCCTACTTGATCATGGTGTATAAGCTTTTTGATGTGCTGTTGCAATTGGCTTGCCAGTATTTTATTGAAGATTTTTGTGTCAATGTTCATCATGGATATTGGCCTGAAGTTTTCTTTTCTTGTGGAGTCTCTGCCGGGTTTTGGTATCAGGATGATGTTGGTCTCATAAAATGAATTGGGAAGGATTCCCTCTTTTTGGATTATTTGGAGTAGTTTCAGAAGAAATGGTAACAGTTCCTCTTTGTGTGTCTGGTAGAATTTGGCTGTGAACCCATCTGGACCTGGGCTTTTTGTGTGTGGTAGGCTCTTAATTGCTGCCTCAACTTCAGACCTTGTTATTGGTCTATTCATAGTTTTGACTTCCTCCTGGTTTACGCTTGGGAGGACACAAGTGTCCAGGAATTTATCAGTTTCTTTCAGGTTTACTAGTTTATGTGCATAGAGTTGTTTGTAATATTCTCTGATGATGGTTTGAATTTCTGTGGAATCTGTGGTGATTTCCTTTTTATCATTTTTTGTTGCATTTATTTGGTTATTCTCTCTTTTCTTTTTTATCAATCTGGCTAGTGGTCTATTTTGTTGATCTTTTCAAAAAAACCAATTCTTGAATTTATTTATTTTTTGAAGGTTTTTTTTTTGTGTCTCTATCTCCTTCAGTTCTGCTCTGATCTTAGTTATTTCTTGTCTTCTACTAGGTTTTGAGTTTTTTTGATCTTGCTCCTTTGGATCTTTCAATTTTGACAATAGGGTGTCAATTTTGGATCTCTCCACTCTTCTCATGTGGGCACTTATTGCTATATATTTTCCTCTGGAGACTGCTTTAAATGTGTCCCAGAGATTCTGGTATGTTGTGTCTTCATTCTCATTGGTTTCAAAGAACTTCTTTATTTCTGCCTTCATTTCATTGTTTATCCAGTCAACTTTCAAGAGCCAGTTGTTCAGTTTCCATGAAGCTGTGCGGTTCTGAGTTAGTTTCTGAATTCTGAGTTCTAACTTGATTGCACTATTGTCTGAGAGACTGTTTGTTATGATTTCAGTTGTTTTGCATTTGCTCAGGAGTGCTTTACTTCCAATTATGTGGTCAACTTTAGAGTAGGTGTGATGTGGTGCTGAGAAGAATATATATTCTGTGAATTTGGGGTGGAGAGTTCTGTAAATGTCTGTTAGGTTTTGTTGGGGCCCGGCATGTCTGCCTGGGGGCTACCGACCTGCGGGAGTCCCTGAGACCACCAACGTAGATGTCTCGTTCAACCTGAGGGAGAGAGCGCGCAGAAGTGAAAGAAGAAAGAAAAGTGGAATCTGGAGGTCTGCGTGACCCTAAGTCAGGCAGCAGCTTTATTTTTGTGGGTTACAGCTTTTATACCTTTTTTCCTTTTACATTTACTTTATCTCAGCAGAAAAAGGGGTGAACAGAAAACAGAACAGAAACCACGTAAAAATAATTATCAGGGGCTTGTGATAACAGCTTACAGAGCAGTTTTAAGGGGGCTTGTGATAACAGCATACAAAGCAGTTTTAAGGGGGCTTGTGATAATAGCTTACAAAGCAGTTTAAGAGTTAATATATGTTTTTCAAAGATACACAGTGCAAACAATAAATGGTGCCCTTAAGGTGGCTTGTTAACTATGTTTTTCATCAGGAGGTAGAGCAAAGGCTCAGCTCCTGAGAAAATATAGGCAGGGGTCTCTGCCCCTCTCAGGCACCTCAATTACAGAAAGCCTATTGCTTACACAGAGACTAATGGGGATATGAAGCAGTCAGCACAATGTCCTCATAAACCACAGGCCCTTACTCTGCATTCTGTTTTTGCCTCAGTGGCTTAGCCAATTTTACCTCGACTTGACCGCCCTCAAGAGCAGGGGAAGAGCAGATAGGTCCAGCAGCCAAGATGGGGAGAGTCACGCTAACTGTCTCAAGTCCTTGGCATGAACGCTGCAAGGTTTGCTTGTTCCAGGTCTGAGTTCAAGTCCTGAATATCCTTGTTAATTTTCTGTCTGGTTGATCTGTCTAATATTGACAGTGGAGTGTTAAAGTCTCCTACTATTATTGTGTGGGAGTCTAAGTCTCTTTGTAAGTCATTAAGAACTTGCCTTATATATCTGGGTGCTCCTGTATTGGGTCCATATATATTTACGATCATTAGCTCTTCTTGTTGTATCGATCCTTTTACCATTATGTAATGACCTTCTTTGTCCCTTTTGATCTTTGTTGCTTTAAAGTCTATTTTATTAGAGATGAGAATTGCAACTCCTGCCTTTTTTTTTTTTTTGCTCTCCATTTGCTTGGTAAATCTTCCTCCATTCCTTTATTTTGAGCCTTTGTGTATCCTTGCATGTGAGATGGGTTTCCTGGATACAACACACCGATCAGTTTTTGCTTTTTATCCAATTTGCCAGTCTTTGTCTTTTGATTGGTGCATTTAGCCCATTTACATTTAGGGTTAATATTGTTATGTGTGAATTTGATACTGCCATTTTGATGCTAGCTGGCTGTTTTGCCCATTAGTTCATGCAGATTCTTCATTTTGTTGATGCTCTTTAGCATTTGGTATGTTTTTGGAATGGCTGGTACTGATTTAAACAACACTTTTTTAGAAAAACAATAAGTTGTGAACTGGCAATGAACAGAATGGGAAAAAATTTTTGAAAGCTACCCATCTGACAAAGGGCAAATATCCAGATTTTACAAAGAACTAAAACAAATTTACAAGAAAAAAACAACTGCATCAAAAAGTGAGCAAAAAAATATGAATACTTAACAAAAGTAGACATTTATGCAGCCAAAAAACATACAGAAAAATGCTCATCATCACATTTCATTAAAGAAATGCAAATCAAAACCACATTGAGATACCCTCTCATGCCAGTTAGAATGGCGATCATTAAAAAATCTGGAGACAACAGATGCTGGAGAGGATGTGGAGAAATAGTATGGTTTTACACTGTTGGGAGTGTAAATTAGTTCAACCATTATGGAAGACAGTGTGGTGATTCCTCAAGGACCTAGAAATAGAAATTCCATATGACCCAGCAATCCCATTACTGGGTATATACCCAAAGAAATATAAATCTTTCTATTGTAAAGACAGGCACACATATTTTCAGTACAGCACTGTTTACAATAGCAAAGACTTGGAACCAACCCAAATGCCCATCAATGATAGACTGGATAAAGAAAATGTGGCATATATACACCATGGAATACTATGCAGCCATAAAAAATGAGTTCATCTCCTTTGCAGGGACATGGATGAATCTGGAAACCATCATTCTCAGCAAACTGACACAAGAACAGAAAACCAGACACCACATGTTCTCACTCAAAAATGGGTGGTAAACAATGAGAACACATGGACACAGGGAGGGGAATATCATACACTGAGGCCTGTTGAGGGATTGAGGTGCCTAGGGTAGGGATACCATGGAGTGGGGAGATTAGGGAGGGATAACATAGAAGAAATACCTAATGTAGGTGACAAGGGGGATGGAGGTAGCAAAACACCATGGCATGTGTATACCTATGTAACAATCCTGCAAGATCACACATGTACTCCAGAACTTAAAGTATAATTAAACAAAAATAGGTCAAAGAAGAAATCACAAAGGAAATAAAAAAATTCTTTTAGATAAATTATAATAAAACATACAAAAATACATAGGATTCAATGAAGGCAGCAGTGAGAGGGAAATGTATAGCTGTGTATGTCTGCATTACAAATAACATCTTGAATGAATAAACTAATTGTACACTTTAAAGAATGAGCAAAAGATGAGCAAACTGAAATCCTAGCTAGAAGAAAAGAAATAAGATTCTAAAAGTGATAGAGAATAAAAATAATAATTAACTTCCATTAACATCAAAAACAATAAAGGTAATTACTAACTCTAGTAGAAAAATGTTGAGGTTGTCATAGAAAACAAACTAGTGGCAAGATTTTGAGCTAAATATGGTGCTCAAGTGAAGATAATTCACTTACCCTGAATCATTTCGTTCATGTGAATCTGGTATTGTGATATAAAAATTTTGAGGAAAGACAGGAGGGATGGAGACAGCAAACCACCATGGCATGTGTATACCTATGTAACAATCCTACAAACTCTGCGCATGTACCCCAAAACTTAAAAAATTTTTTTGAAGAGTAAAAATTTTAAAAAACTAGTTGGCTCTGTAGTAAACAATGCTTATAAATGTGAGTTGATTTTCAGTTACTGAAATTAACTCTTATCTATAAGATAAGACAATCAGGCTGAAGATGTATGGAGAAAGGAATGACTATTGTCAACTCTTCAATACTATGAATTTTTTTCAAAAAATTAATTTAGTAGCAATTTAATACAAAATAATTAATTTTTTCAGTAAGTAAAGGAAGAATGTTATCTCAAGATAGTGTCCAGATTATTAAGTCTCTGGGGAGAACAGATTGTCATTGACTTCTCAATGCAGTGAGTGGGTAACCAGACAGTGCCTCAAATGGGAAGAACTATATAAGTCAAAGGCTTAAAGCTTTGTGACTATAATTAGAAAATTCAATAATTTCCTTTCCTCAAAGATTAGACAATCAATCAGCCCATGAGCCAGCCATCTTGGGAAAACCATTTCTTATTTTGATTTCATATTGTTTTTGAAGTTATAATCAATACAGCACTTTCTCAAATGAAACTAAGAAGAGCAAATATTAAAATTAATAAGACCACACAATCATTATTTTTAGATGGCATGATATATACCTGGAAAAGTAAAAAAAAAATTAGAATTGATAAATTAGTGTAATAAAATAGGACCAACACAAGTACTATATCAAATTCAAAAACATTCTTTCATAACAGCTTCATCTAGTTAATATATATATAAAGAAAAATATATCATCTGAAACAAATATATATGAACCTATAGAAAGAAATAATCTACAGCGCTAAACTTTTTCAAACAATTACCTACCTGTACTTTCTCAACTTTTACATTCTTTTAGTCTTTCACCTATTTACATCTAATTCCTTTTTGGTATCAAAATCCAAAAGTACATTTCTCATGGATTATTTTACTTAACCTTTCAGCCAATCACATGCCTGTTTTTTAAGAAGTCTATTCATGTTTCTATTAAATCACACATTCTAAGACCTTCATCTACTTTTGTCTTTCTGCAGTATTTGCTTTCTATTCTTCATCTACTCTGCTTCAAATATTACTTAACAAGGGTCAGTTTTTAGCTTCTTTTCCTCACTACTCTACAAATTCTTCTCATGCCCTTCTATTACATAAGTTTCCACCTTCTAGCTGACTGCCAAAATACTAACTCCAGCCTATAGCACTCTTCTAAAGTTTAGGACAACTCCATGTGAATATTTCTCATATATCCTAAATGCCACATTTCTCATGTGATATTTATAATCTTTCTAACTTCATGTATCAGTGCATGGCTTCAGCATCAATCCACCAGTGCAAATCAGAATTTTGAATGTGATATTTGATTCATTCTTCTCTTTTGCCTTACTTATCTATTCTAAATAATTCCTAAGTTAATCATAATTTTTTCTTAAATAAATCATTGTTTTAAAAATGTACCTAAAATTTAATCTATTCTTATAGTAATGCCTACTATTCTGGTTACATCTCTCAGAATCTTTCACATAGATTATTGCTATAGATTCCAAACTGTTACCTCCCAATTCCCTTTTTACCTCCTTTAATATATTTTATACAGGCAACAACAGCCACCCTATAATATGTTAATCTTACAGCCTTATGTTCCTACATAAAACATTTCAATGGCTTATCATCTCTCCTTAAAATAAACTCGAAACTCAAACTAGCTGCTAACACTGTCTGGTCCACTTATTTTCTGCTCTATTGTCTGGTCTGCTTATTTTCCACTTTAGCATTATTTCTCAATATATCTCTTAGAGTGAGCAAATCAGCCACACTGAGTTGCTTTCAATTCCTTGAAAGTGACTTATAAATTTTCTCCTGGGTTTGGTCATGTTGTTTCCTATCTTAGACTACTCTCTTCCCTATAAGGTGTACTGCTTTGATAGTTACTCTTATACATTCTTTAGGTCTCAGTTTAAATTTTGCTTCATTGTCTCAAACTGAATTTTACCTTCTTGGCATATATTTCTGTAATATACCTTACTTTTAAAAATTACCCATATTATAATTGTATCTCTACAAAGTTGTAAATTCTTCAATTGGCAAGAGTTGTGTTTACTTTTTGTTAATTTTTGTTAATTTTGTCTGGCTGTCTCACTTCATACGTGTCACTTATGCACTCAGCCTTGCTTCCTGTTTCACAGAGATGATTCTCTCAGTTTCTCCAGTTTTTATCTATAAAATTTGCATCTGCATTAAACCTCTGATATTGACTTCATTCTGAAAAAAAAATTTTGTTTGCTTTATCATTTACATCAACCATATATATCTTTGTTCTTATATTGCCTATTCACTTTCTCTCAACTATTTTCAAATTTCCTCTCTCTAGGAGATACACACTGCAGAGGATAAATGTTCTAATGATCTTGCTAATAAATATATCTACCCCTGATTTTCTATTTTCCTCGAAGTACTGCCCTCTCTATTCTCTCACCATGAAGGCCTTCAATAAATTTTCCAAACTTGCTGCCTCTTACTTTTTTACTCTCCATTTTATTAGAAGAGAATAAATTTACTAAAATAAGCATCAATGATTGTCTTCCCTGATTAGAAACCATTTGATGGCTTTACACTGCCTCCAAGAAAATCAAATATAGTGGAATATAAAAGCCCTCCTGTCTTACTGCTACTTTCGTGAACATTGTATGCCCTTGATTCCTTACAGAGGACAGAATTTCCAATGTGTCTTTAGAACCAAAATAAATTATTAGTAGCTTTACTGTTTCCTCCTACTTAGCCCATGCACTGGTTTGAAGAGTACCCCCTCAAAATGCATTCTACTTGAACCTCAGAATGATAATTTATTTGATATATGTGTGTGTGTGTGTGTGTGTGTGTGTGTGTGTGTGTGTGTGTTTTTGCCAAAACCAGATCTGATCCAGTTAAAATAAGAACATATTGGATTAGGGTGATCCCTAATGACTGGTGCCCTTATGAAATGAAGTTAATTTGGACACAGAGACATACACACAGGAAAAATGACGTGAAGACAGGAGAATGCTATGAAGATAGAGGTAGAGCTTGGAGTAATGCTTTATAAGCCAAGAAAGGCCAAGGAGTCCTGGCTACTACCAGATAATAAGAGGCAAGGAAGGATCCTAAAGTCTTCATAAAGGGCATGGCTCTGTTGATACCTAGATTTCATACTTCTAGCCTCCAGAAATATGAGAAAACAAATTTGTGTTGTTTAAGCCTCTTGAGTTGTGGAAATTTATGTGGCAGCCCTACAAAATTAATACACTTAGAATTCAGTGCAGTAGCACTTGATAGTTGCTGGTTACACAATTCCAAATCTGAGTGGATAATCATTTATAAATTTCACTTTTTTAACTACAGGTGTAGTTATTCTGCCATTCTCTTCATAGTCTTAGAAATTCTTCTTTATTGTGATATAATCTAAATCTCAGGATATAGAACAAACTACATTTTGGATTGCTCATAGTCAACCACAACTTAACAACTGCAATGAAGGTAATTGAGAATAACTGCGGCAATTGATTAAGTTCTATCTTTCTTTTGTAAATGAGATGTCTGACGTAAGTTTGTGGTTTTTTTTTTTTTTAATCTTAAAAGAGTTTCTGGGAAATCATAGGAAAGGGTGCCCTGAGAAAAGTTATTTCTCTCCATTGTTGCTTGTGCTCCTTTTTCAGTCACTACTGGCAAATACTCTGTACATTCGGAGGGATTTATAAGAAATGGCTAGGTGGTGTGTTAAATAATCTCCCTAATCAAGGGGGCCCATATTTGTCAAATTAGAAATGCCTTTTGTTTCAGTTGCTACAGGATCTCAGGAATCTGCTGAGACTCATAAGTTCATTTCACTTACACTGTTTATTGGGAAGGCCACTGGATCCATTCAGCTTTAAGGTCATCAGTTTCTAATGTACTTGATTGTAAGACAGTCCTGTATCTCTCACTTGCTAATAAAAACATGTGCATTTTTACTTGCATGCACACACACATTGTATCTCATAAATCAAAAAGAATCACCAGCTAATCATTTTATTGTATCCCTATGGAGCTTGTACATTACTTTTATTTGCATTCGAAAGGGAAGACAAAAATCTCAGTAAAATTTAAAAAAATGCTTAGCTTTGCTGGCTCAATAAAGCAATACTGTAAGGTAAGGAACTGATTATTTTTTCAATATTTAGACTTGTGATGGTTAGTGGACTTTAGTCAGGGAAAAAAATCTTTCTGTGATATTTTGGTTTGAAAACTCAAAGCTAAAAAGCATGAAACTTGGTGAGAACCAGGACACTATCTGACAGAGTAAAAAGGTCACCATTCATGCTTCATCCTCTTCTACAAACACAGAGACCTATGGAGTATACTTTAAGAAAATTCTGCCAGAAGAAACAGCACCAGAAGCAACACTTGAACAGAGCTGTAACTGTAATCATCATAATTGCACTACTAAAACTAATGAAATATCATATTGAAATGCATCCCTGAAACAGTCATGATAAAATACATATTTCTTCCATGCTGTTAGTTGCCAGTCTTTGAAAAAGCATTCTGGGAGTAAATGTCAACACTTTTCTCATGTAATGTAACTGCTAAGTTCATAGGAAACAAATTCAGACACAACAATTACGAAGATGGGCAAATGACAAAGAAAGCAATTCTGTCTGATGAAGAGATATTTCAGGGAATGTGTTACTGTAATGTAAATGCTATATTCTCCTGATGTTTTTGTTAAAAGGACAAACTACTTTATTGCTGTTGTCAATGTAAGGCAAGTGTTGTTGGTGTGCTGTTCATCTTGAGCTCCAAGTTCATTTTCACTGTGAAGCAGACTCCTCCAGGGAACAGGTAATAGATCTGCCACTCTACCTGGATCCCTGAAGAAGACAGTGCTTCAGCTGATGAGCGGTGCATGTCAGTCCAGGCATATCTATGAGAAGATGATGACCTTATAGCTGCCAATGGCTTTCAAGTAACAGACAGATGGCAAAAACAAGCCTGACAACACCAAGATGAGGAATTTTAAAAATCAAGGGTAAACAAAATAGTTTGAATCGGGTTCACAGTGAGATGTACTTTGTCGTTGAGCATTGGTGTCAAAGAACTTTAAACAAGACAAATTTGGCAAGATAATTTGTGTTACATCTAACACATTCAATGGAATATTGAAAATTTAATATGCTGTCCATATTAAGAACTTCTGACGTTATCATTAGCTGCCATAGGAAGCTTGACACTGATTCCAACATTTCTATTTTCCCCTTTCGAAAGGGAGTAAGCTTTTCTTCACATCAAAGTTGATTTACTTGTTCCCTCAAAAGACGTAGTAAATAGTTATTGGTCAAGAAAGTCGAAAAATTTTTCTTTTTTTGAAGAAAGTTTAATCATTGAAGTGGCCTGAATTTCTCATCAGAAGAATAAACAGAGAAATGTTGCAGCCTCACCACACCAGTCCTAAAATGGGTGAAATAGTTGTCATATAATTTTCAGAACATTTTTCTGAAATATATTGAGACTCATTTATCATTTGGATAATTACTTCCCTAGAAGCAAAACTATCTCATTATTATTTTCTGACACATTTATATTCTATATTCCACTGTATCTTTGGAAGCTCATTGTATTTTTTAAGAAGTGTTTTTCATTTTCCATGTAATTTTTTAAAAAATGAACCATTCACATTGGGATTTTTAGAAAGTGAGCTTTTTCCTAGGTATTGTGTGTTCTTTCTCACTTTACCTCCTTTGGTCTTCAACTAGAAGAGAGACTGATTTCTAGAGGTCTGAATTGTCTTTCTCACTGGCAGAGCTCACTTTATATAATTTGATATTGAAGCTCCAGAAAATGTAACACTCAGAAAAGTAAACACTTGGCTCAGATTTCCTCATAAACTCCATTTCACAGTTATCCTAACATACTCATACTGAATATATCTATGATCTTAACTTTATAGATGCATTATCTTCTCAATTATTTGGTTTAGAAAAACTTGTATATTTTCTTTGTGTTGGGCATTGTAATAACACCTTTGGAGGACAAGCAAATAAAACACAGCAACTTTCTTAAGGATCTCTGTGTGGAAGAAACTCACCTTTCTTTCCCATTCAATAGCAGACTGGCCTGGCTTACAAAAATCAGCACCTACATTGAGTTTTCTGAGAGTTTTCTCTAGTAGCAACCTCATCCTCTGCCTTGTCCACAGCAGGCCAGACATGCCAGAGAATACAAGCATTCTAAGATGATCATCACTCAACCAGTGACTGATGGGAGTCCTTATATCAGTATATCAGTATAGTGGCTCCCTTTTCTTTTGTGTGAAATAATTCAGAGGCTCCTATTCCCCTTCCCTAGTGGGAATACGATCTTACTGCTTATATTGGTAACTTATTTTATAGCATTCCTTTGAAAGACAGTTTTCTCTTTACTTTCTCTCTACCTGCTTTTTATATGATGCTCCAGAAGCAGAGGCATAGTCTTCAAATAAAAGTTGTCTTGTGGGAGATACGAGAAACACTGGAAGGGAAATGAGTAGGTGATACAGAGAAGTTACTAAGCTATTCAAATATGCGTTACTAATCTAGAAACCACAGGGATTGCTTCACTCTTGGGGAAACGGCAAATGCATGACTCAGAGTTGTGTCAACCAAGAGAAGAGATAATCTGAGGTTATATACCAACAATCATAAATTATTAATTGAGGTCTTTTTGGGGTGGTACTTCTAGCCTGCCAATTGCACAAGCAGAGTGATCTCCATATTAGGGAAAATTGTTATACATGGAGATGCAGACACTGGTTTCTGGAAATCAGAGTGAGCGTACTGAAATGAGATTTGAGGATACTTGGTAGGACATTGATAGTGTCTGCTATCCTTCCCCATTTGCTTACCAGATTTATCTGGGATCTTTCCTGACAATTTATTTGGACTAGAATTTTTGTCTCAAGAGTGCTCTCGGAGGATCCTAAACTATGATAACCATGTTTGATTGTGAAGATACTTAAGTTGAAATAAATATATTAAATAAATTAAATATATAAGAACATGCTACAATGCCAGAGAGGGAAAAAAGGAAGGAGAATCAGGAACTATGGAGAAGAGGAAGACTGAGATAAAAAATTTACAACCAGTAGGTGTTAGGGAGATGAAAATAGAAAGGAAGGGGCAGGTTCTTGGAACATTTCATCAAATGTCCCTGCAGCATCAAGGGCTGGGCAATGGGAGTTGGCTGGCAGGAGCAGGCAATAAGGTGATGCATTTCCTCATACAGAATTAAAACTAATAATACTAACTCAAAATTAGTCTTTTTTATTATCACAATATAATTTTATGACTGATATAAAAATATGTTATTAGTGTTCTAAACAATAAATATGTTGTTCTAAACTATCTAAACAATAGTTTTGAACATAAACATATTATCTATGTGAGCATATTATCTATTTATAATGTTTATGTTCTAAACTATTGTTGCAGTTGCACAATACATGTTATGCTATATATATGCACTTTTTGTTATATATTTTTAAATATTATACTTCACACAGACATTAATTTAAATAACCCCTAGTTATTTAGCGCTCAGGTACCTACATTGGTTGGAAGAATTTGTAGAAGTATGGAGCTTTTTTTCTGGTGAAATTTTTGTCTTCCACCCAGACAGTGCTTTATATTTCTGCATTTAAACAGTAGGTTTGAAATAAGCAACAATAGTACAGTGAATGTAAGATGAGAAAACAGAAACTGAATTACTTCTATTCTGTCATTTTCAAATGCCAGGACAAATGATAAAAGACACTGCTTTTACATTACCAGCACAAATTAAATTGTCAATGTTTGAATGACTTGGTTTTTTAACATAGGTTTTTCTTTTTTTTGAGACCGAGTCTCATTATTGTTGCCCAGGCTGGAATGCAAAGGCACAATCTTGGTTCACTGCAATCTCTGCCTCCCAGGTTCAAGCAATTCTCCTGCCTCAGTCTCCCCAGTAGCTGGAATTACAGGCATGCACCACCAAGCCTGGCAAATTTTTGTATTTTTAGTGGAGACAGGGCTTCACCATGTTGGTCAAGCTGGTCTCGAATCCCTGACCTCTGGTGACCTGCCCACCTTGGCCTTCCAAAGTGCTGAGATTACAAGCATGAACTATGGTACCTGGTCTTATAGTTTTGTATAGAAAATAACACCCATGTTCGGTATCTTTCAGCCTTTTTTGTTTCAGTGGGAAAAAAATCTTTAGAAGTTTTAATAAATATATTAGCAATTTTAGAAAATTTTTGACACACACACTTTCATGTGAAAGGGGTTTTTATATTAAAATATATAAAAACATAGTTCAATCAATCAAGCAGAAAAAATTGATAATGTGGCTATACTGTCTGTGGAAGTTAAACATATTAAAAAGTTTACATATTTGTATTAAATATAAACAGATATTTTGGTGTATAGTCTTGACATTTTCCTTTTTCAACTTTTAGGTTCAAGGGATACATGAGCAGGTTATTTACATGGTTAAATTGTGTGTCACTGGGGTTTGGTGTACAAACGAATTCATCATGGTAGTGAGCATAGTACCTGATTGGTGGTTTTTCAATCATCACCCTCCAGCCTCTAGTAGGCTCCAGTGCCTATCTGTCACTTCTTTGTGTCCATGTTTACAGTGTTTAACTCCCTCTTACAAGTGAAAACATGCAATATTTGGTTTTGTTTCTGCATCAATTCACTTAGAATAATGGCCATCAGCTACATCTACATTACTACAAAGGACACGATTTCATTTCTTTTTGTGGCTGCATATTATTCCATGGTGTATACATATCATATTTTCTTTATCTAGTCAACTGTTGATGGTCATCTCAGTTGATTCCATGTCTTTGCTAATTTGAAGAGTGTTGTGTTGAACATACGAGTACATGTGCATTTGTATTCCTTTGGAAGTATACCCAGGGAGTATTGCTGGGCTGAATGGTAGCTCTGTTTTAAGCACTTTGAGAAATCTACAGACTGTTTTCCACTGTGGCTGGAATAACTTCCGTTCCCCCAGTGTTAAGGGCATTTCATTTTCTTAGCAACCTCACCAACATGTTATTTTTTGACTTTTTAATAATAGCCATTCTGATTGTGTGAGATGATAACTCACTGTGGTTTTGATTTGCATTTCTCTAATTATTAGTGCTGTTGCGCATTTTTCATATGCTTATTAACCATGGGTATGTCTTCTCTTGAGAAGTATCTGTTCATGTCCTTTGTCCAATTTTTGATGTGATTGCTTGCTGTTTCCTTGATGTTTAAGTTTCTTGAAGATTCTGGATATCAGACCTTGGTTGCAGCATAATTTGTGAATATTTTCTCTCATTCTTTCAGTTGTCTGTTTACTCTGTTGATAGTTTCTTCTGCTGAACAAATAACCTTTAGTTTAGAGCCCCCCTTTTTTATGCTGCAATTGTTTTTGCAGACCTTGCCATAAAATCTTTGCCAAAGCCTATGTCTGAAATGATATTTCCAGAAATAAAATTTCCCTAAAAGCTTAGATTTTCATCTGGTTTTGTTTGTTTGTTTGTTTGTTTGTTTGTTTGTTTTTTACAGTTTTAGGTCTTACATTTAAGTCATTAATCCATCTTGAGATAATTTTTGCATATGCTGAAAAGAAGGGGTTTCAACCTTCTACTTATGGCTAACCACTTGTTCCAACACCATTTACTGAATAAGGAGTCACTTCCCCATTGCTTGTTATTGTCAATGTTGCGGAATAGATGGTTGTAGGGTTACAACTTTATTTCTCATTTCTCTAGCCTAATCCACAGGACTATGTGTCTCTTTTTCTAACAGTAATATGTTGTTTTGGTTACTGTAGGCTTGTAGTATAGCTTGAAGTTGGGTACTGTGAAGCCCTTGGCTTTGTTCTTTTTGTGTAAGAGTGCTTTAAATATCTGGGCTAATTTTTGGTTTCATATAAATTTTGTAATAGTGTTTTCTAATGCTGCAACAGTATATGTGAGAGATATATATTTGCTAGTTTAATAACAAGAGCATTGAAGCTATAAATTTCTTTGGGCAGTATGGCCATTTTAATAATATTGATTCTTCCTATTCATGACCATGAAATGTTTTTCAGTTTGTTTGCGTTGTCTCTGATTTCTTTCAGCACTGTACAAAACAAAAATGTGTGGTCATCTAAATCTCTTCATAAGTCTCTAAAAGCTTGTTTTATGAATCTGGGTGTTCCCAGTTGGGTGCATATATATTTCGGATAATGAAGTCTTGTTGAATTGAGCCCTTCATCAATATGTAATGCCTTTCATTTTCCTTTTAAATCATTATTGCTTTAAAGTCTGTTTTGTATGAAATAAGAATAGCACCCCCTACTCTTTGTTGTTTTCTATTATATTGATAGATCCTTTCCCATGCCTTTACTTTGAAAGCAGCTAGGTATCATTGCATGTGAGATAGGTCTTGTGAAGACAGCATATAGTTGGGCCTTGCTCCTTTATCAAACATGTTACACTTGTTAGGTTTATTACTAGGTATTTTATTCTTTTTGTCGCTATTGTAAGTGGGATTATGTTCTTGATTTGGCTGTCAGCTTAGACATTTTAGTATATAGAAATCCTCTTGATTTTTTGACCCTGATTTTGTACCCTGAAACTTTACCGAAGTTGTTTATCAGACCTAGAAATTTTGGGGCAGAGACTATGGGGTTTCTCAGTATAGAATCATATCTTTTGTGAAAAGAGATGGTTTGACTTCCTCTCTTCCTATTTGGATATGTTTTATTTTTTACCATTGCCTGATTGCTCTGGCTAGATCTTCTAGTACAATGTGGAATAGGACTAGTGAGAAGGGGCATCCTTGTCTTTTTCCAGTTTTCAAAGGGAACGGTTCTAGCTCTTGCCCATTTAGTATGATGTTGGCTGTGGGTTTGTCATGGAGGGCTCTTACTATTTTGAGTTATGATCCTTTGATGCCTAGTTTGTTGAGGATTTTTAGCACAAAGAGATGTTGAATATTTTCACATTTTTTTCTGCATTTATTGAGATTATCATATAGTAGCACTGTTTATTTAATGAATCACATTTATTGATTTGTATAGGTTGAACCAACCTTGGAGTTTAGGCTTTTCTTCCAAGCTCAAATGATTATTGTCAAATTCAGTTTCCTTTCAGCTGCAGACATTATGAAGGCTGCATATTCAAGGCCAGCAGAATGTGTCTCCCATGCTTCTTTAATTAAAGGCTCATCTGATTAGGTCAGGACCACACACACTAAGCTTCATTTTCATTAACTCAAAGTTAAGAGATTAGAAACCTATTTATGACAGTCATATTTCATCATTTTCCCAGACCATGCTTCATATATTCTGTACAGGTTTTTTAGAAGGCTTTACTAAAAAATATAAAAATAAGTATGCTTATTCCCTTGCACCTTTTGAAAAGAAGATAAAACATGATAAAATCTATAACAAACTTGTAGGGATTAAGGTTTTAAAATAGGAAGAATAATGCTATTAATTTATCAACTAGCCAATATATAAATATAATCACCATTTAAAATATATAAATGTATTAAAAAATTATCAGTTATTTTCCATACTATAAAATTATTTTGTTGTTTTCCTTCTGTTTTTTTTACTAGCATGATTATCTAAATAACCTTCAAGGATTGTGCTATTTTGTTTTGTTTTGTTTCTCTTCTGGCCATTAAAATTTATCAACTTGTTTCGGGAGTTTTAATGGAAAATATTTTGTCAAATAGAAACAGGGAGCTAACAAATAATTATGCCTCAGGTTTCAAATATTCAAAGATTGATTTTGCTGGAGAGTCAGTATTGCAAATGTCAGGGAGGAATGGCATAACATGACAACTGCAAAGAATTCAATGTGTCTAAATAAAGTGAAGAAATTTCAGGAGATAAGTGTAATAGAGTAAGTGTGTGTTTTAAAATTGTTGATTGAACATGTGTATTGAAGCTCAGGTAAATACAGTAAAAGGACAAAATAACAATGAAAATCACCAGGAGAAAAAAGAGCAGGAAAAGAGATAATACTGATCACAATCAAAAAAGATAACAGAATGACAACTTTAGGCCACAAAAAGGAAGTAAATAGTCAACATTATGAGTAAGAAATTTTATGTAAGAGAGACATCTTCAAGAAAATGAAATTAATAGAATCTGTGTTATGTTTTACTATCTTGAGAAGATTTATACTTAATTTAGAAAGATTGGAAATGAGTTAATAACAGTAATACAGAAAAAGACAAAAGTATAATGACTAATTCTAAAAAAAAAGAGAAAAACTGTATAACAATATAAATATGCCCTACCTGTGAATGGTATTAACAAGCAATAATAATATTCTTCATGTATATTTCTTTCACTAAAAATTATAACTACTGTGGCATTAGTATCTGATGTGTTTAAGTAACAATTTATTGCCTACCAGGTATGTGAAAAGAGTAAACAGCTCATCTTGATTTTATGTATGGCCAAGTGATTATTTCTGACTAATGGACTATGAACAGAAATAATGTACAGCATTTCTAGACGCTGTCTAAAATATCTCAAAATCTCCTTCACTTCCTTGCTTTTTCCTCAAATTCAGCTGGATGGAGGCCTCTATGAGACAGGTCCTTAAGGTACCATCTTACATTGGAACAGTTTGAATCCTGGAGTATTTGATAAGAGGAAAACTTCCCAAAAGAGCATGCTACTGAGAAATTTAGTAGTTACATTAGATTTTGATTGAGAAATAAATGTTATATTAAGTCACAGAGCTCCTTGATTATTTATTTGTTTTCATATAAGAACTAGTATTTCTTGACCTAACCAGTATAGAAATTGAACTGGAGTTCCACCATGGCTTGTGGATGATTACCATGGTTAGAGCTGTCATTCTATGTTGAAAGGTAAGAGTATTTCTGAGGTTTGGAAGTGTTCTAGACTCTTCTTTCAGGTATCTTAGCATTACAAAGAGGAAGAACTATAGAATAGCACCAGAAACAGGGTCTAGGTCATTTTCTTTCTTCCTTCCTGAATTAGTGAGTGTTCTCCAGAGATACAGAACCAACAGGACACACACATACATAATGTCAACATAAAATATAGAGAGACAAATCTCTAAGTAAAATGTTGTTGTTGTCATTTTTAAACTTGGGAATAATATACTAGAAATAGGATTGTAATCCAGGGCACATATACAGAGATCAGGGTAGTCTCCTGTATGTCTAGAGAACAAAGGATAAACAGGATTTCACTTGGAAAAAAGGAGGTTATTTGTCTTTTGGGAGCTGGCAAGCTGTGATTGGTGAGTGGTTGCAGTTGCTAGATATAACTTGTAATTTTAGATATAGCAGGCTGTTTCATAGGATTGGGCTTGTGAGACAGTGTCAGGCAAATGTTTTTGTATAAGCAGCTAGCTGTCCTTGTGCTGCTATCTTTGTGTGACTCACGCAGTAAGCTGTGGTTTGGAAAAATTTCTTGTGATAGTTTCTGGTATCAGGCAAATTGTGCATCAGAACCCTCCCTTCATGGGCTTTGCCAGCATTTCACACAACTAACTCTATTTTAATTTGACAACTTTGACAATGTGTGTATGTGGTTTTAGACTCACATGATTATGTAAATAGGAAGTCCAAATGTGGTATGGGCTGGGAGTCTTGAGACCTAGGAGAGCCTACGATACAGTTCCAGTCTGAAAGCAATCTGCTGGACAATTTCTTCTTGTTTGGGAGGTGTGTCTTTTATTAGATTTAGGCCTTCAGCATATTGCATGAGGTCCACACATGTTATGGAGGGTCATCTGCTTAATGAAAGATCACTGATATAAATGTTAATCTCATTCAAAAACACGTACCAAGTTGACACATAAAGTTGACCATCACACTTCCTCTTTGTTTTCTTTCTTCCTTCCATGATAGAGATGTTTTCACTTGGTGTATATGCTTATCTGTTAAAGGAGCCATAGGAACACAGGCCAGGAAGCTTGAGCAGGAGAAGGGATGATGGATCAGGCAGTTTACCTGAGTTGGATACAGAGTGCAGATGGAGATAATAATCTTGATTAGAAGGAGAGAAATTTCTCCCGCTGAGAAGGGAGAAAGCCCAGGTGCTTTCCGTCTCCACTATACTTCACTCTTGCTCCTCCATCCCAGCCGGGTTGCAAATATATCATCTTCAGTGTCTAAAATACTGTAGTTCTCTGAGACTACACCCATCTATATCATTTCCCTGTCAATCCCTCATTCCTCCAAGCCCTTAGTCATAAGACTCAATAAATTAGTAAATATGTGTCTTTTAAGGCTGCTTGCTCTATAAAACTCTGTCTCCTTATTTGCTAATTCAACACTCTTCTTCATGTTTTCACCTTCTAAATTCAGTCTCCTAAACATTATCAAATATAATTTTTTAAATGTTGTCTATTGAGTTTAATACAAACTCAAACTCATACTGCTTAACTTCATCCAGGGCCTCACTAAAAATCAGAAACATGTTTGCATCTTACTGATAGCTTGTTGACATTTCTGGACACTAAGGTGATTTCAGCATTCAACTTTGTTTTCACATGCTTTTTATTTTAGTTTTTTGAGATGGAGTTTCCCTCTTGTTGTCCAGGCTGGAGTGTATCAGTGTGCTCTTAGCTCACTGCAACATTCGCCTCCCAGAGTCAAGCAATTCTCCTGCCTCAGCCTCCCAAGTAGCATATGCCACCACGTCTGGCTAATTTTGTATTTTTAGTAGAGATGGGGTTTTCCTATATTGGTCAGGCTGGTCTTGAACTCCTGACCTCAGGTGATCCACCCACTTCAGCCTCCCAAAGTGCTAGAATTAGAGGTGTGAGCCACCTTGCCCAGCCCTATGTCACATGCTTCTTCTTCCTACACAATTTTTTAACTTACATGTCACTTTTATGAAATTACACTAACATTACCCAAGATTTTCTTAGGACAGAGTAAGTAATCTGTCTTCTGCCTCTATATTCCTATTTCGGCAGAACTTCATTGTTTACCATGCCCTTCTTAAGGGCATCTCATTTCTTTTTTATTAGACATTTTTCTGTGTTCTGAAACTTCAAAGACAAAGCAAAATTATCCTATAAAGTTTGGTTGTCTTTTCTCAAAGTCTATATTTTTTAAATGTAAATTCTTCTTTTGTACTCATGGCTGCACATGGAAATTGTGAAGAAAAGTTAATGGTTTTTAATGTTGACCAACATCTAACAAGGCTTTAGAAGTGAACATTTTTCAAAAGACATTATTTTCTCTAGCTAGCTCAGAATATTTGGAAGCATTTGGAAATATTATAACAAGCATTACTCAGTAAAAATAAAAGGACTATTCTACTTTGGTATAGAATGAAGGAAATATAACTGATCATCTAAGAAGACAAAAGTTGACATAGCTATAATTACTAATATGTAGAAATGCACATATGCAGCTGGAATTGAAATAAAGGGACTTAAACCACAGGCAGTGCTAAAATTTGTATCAACACAAATACAGATATTTATAAAATTGAGGCTATCTCTAACTTGGGCACTAAGGATATTTACTATAATCATTCATATATATATATATATATATATATATATATATAAAGATTTATTATAAAAATTAATAAACTAAGCTTAAATCACAACGTTAGGATTTGGGCTCAAAATAAATTAAAACCTCCTCTTTGCAAAGTTTATTAAATAGTGAGATAAATTAATGAGATTTTTATAAAGCAAAGTCTTATTTCTTCAGTATTTTTAATAACAGGGTTGGCACCAATTTATATGATCTGAAATAAACACAAGGCACAGAGTGGAACTAAGTGGGCTCTTGAGAAGTGTGTAATGCTATATGCTAAAAGCCATGAGAATTACAGTGAACTTACAGACAAAAGGGTTAGGATACACCAGGAAAATAAGAATAATTGGGACAGATACAAAGGAAACTATATTTTCCTTTGCTTTTTATATTTTATGTAAATAGGAAATACACAAAAACTTTTATGCAGATATTTAGGATGGACAAACATTTGCAAACCTCAAAAAGAACACAATTTTAGGCAAAATTATTCAGTTGTTCTGTTGGATGAGATTATGCCATAACAAGGCAAGTCTTTTTATTATTTTTTCTTAGATCATAACTAATAATCGAATTAAAAGTATGTGTGTGATATAGAGACAATTTGGAGCATAATCTATGTTTTCTATTTTTTACTCGTATTTGCTAATACTGCTTTTCTACTTGGAAGCATACAGAGAAAAACTCAGGTCTTGGTCTTTAAAGGACAGTTTGAAAGAGAATCATATCACTGACCTAAAGGTGAAAAACTGCCTCATGATAGCTCTAACCTTTGATCTATCCAACACACTAACAATATTATTTTTGACAGAGATCCAATGCATTTTAAATCTGGTCTCTATAAACCATCTATAGCTATAAGCAATCCTCACAGGCACTCTTATGCAGTATTTATGAATCCTTTTGGAACAGATTTCTTACTATATCTCCATCTGATAAGAATAGGAGAAAAACTGAATATCAATATATTTCAAAATTTTTGTCCCTAGACCATGTAACTATACTCAATGAAGAGCTTGCTGGAAAATATAAAACTTATTCACAATCAGTTGCCACCGTTGTACCTAGCAAATTCATCTGAACATGCCATGATCGACATTTGAAGGAAATGGTAGAAAAGGCACTGGCTGAATGCCTTATAATTTAGCCTGAGTAAATCTTCCTGGAGAATACAAAGTGCTGGAACTCTAAGCAAGACAATGAAACTTTTACAAGAAGGAAAACATGCTGATCTGAAGAATAACTTCCTTTGCTCTTGCCATCTTCGGAATCCAGCAACTGTAACAGTAAAAGGTGGCTTTGAGGCTGAAAAGTTATTAATAATGAAATAATAGCTCAGTGTTGTAGTCCAAGGGGGAGGCAGAGGGAAATAGCATTGGCTTCCAGCAGTCAATGCTATACTTTTATCATTAGTTGTTTCACTTAATCACTGATATACTTTACAAGAGCTTGTGGCATAGTAAAGATCCATGAGCAGATAAGAAAATAAACTATATCCTTGGTAAGAATTACTAGAATAATCTCATATTTTCTAGCCTTAGGGATGAAGTTTCAGTTTAAAGATTGTACCTTCAACAGTTGTGTCTGAAATGTAAATGATGGCCATCAATATTTTTCTTCCAGTCAAACTGTCATGTTAATTTCTTATGCTAATAATTATTGAAAAGCACATGGAAGAGCCACCATATGTAAAACTGCCCCAGAGTTCAACAGACTGAGTAAATCATCATTTGAAAGAATTTCAAACAACAGGAAACAATTTTTTTAAAAGTAAACCAAGAAAATGATTGAATTATAAGGAAGTGAAATTTAAAAATTGTCTACTATGTTTTTACTCATAAAAACTTACTGATTCACATCTACCAGTAATTTAATTGCAGATTTTTAATAATTCTGTAGTTTCTTCTATGTGTATGAAAAAAACCATGAAATATTTTTTGTATCACAACAAAAAAATGAACCACTTACAGTGTCTAAGTATCTGTAATGCTATAGTCATCTATTTGTACTATGCTGATAATATGTACCCCGCTGGACCGGATGCTACTAAAAGGAATTCTTTCATTTGACTTGGAGAGCTGTGATGACGGTTAAACTTACAAGTCACTTGGCTAGGCTATAGTGGCAAGTTATTTGGTCAAACGCTAGTCTAGATGTTGCTGTGAAGGTATTTTAAATGTTGATTAACCCTGATTTTATGATTGAGTAAAGCATATATGATTCATACAATTTCATACATGTAGCCATCAAATAATTACAGATCTACAGAGGACTGTCTGCTCTATATACTTTAGAAACTCATATTTTATTTTTTAAACTTTTATGTTCAGGGTACATGTGCAGGTTTGTTATATAGGTAAACTTGTGACTCACGGGTTTGGTGTACAGATTATTTAGTCAGCCAGGTAGTAAGTCTCATACCCAGTGGTTATTTTTTCTGATCCTCTGCCTCCTCTCAGCCTCCACCCTTGAATAGGCTCCAGTGTCTGTTGTTGCCTTTTTTGTGTCCATGAGTTCTCCTCATTTAGCTCCCACTTGTACGAATATGCAGCATTTCATTTTCTGTTTCTGCATTAGTTTGCTAGAGATAATGGCCTCTAGCTTCATCCAAGTTCCTGCAAATAACATGATCTCATTCTTTTTTATGGCTGCATAGTATTGCATTGGTATGTATGTACCACATTTTCTTTTTTAAATCTGCCATCAGTGGGCATTTAGGTTGATTTCTTGTCTTTGCGATTGTAAATAGTGCTAAAGTGAACATATATGTGCACATATCTTTATGATAGAACAGTTTTTAAACCTTTGGGTATATACCCAGTAATAGAATTTCTGAGTCAAATATTAGTTTTGCTTTTAGCTCTTTGAGGAATCACCACACTGCTTTCCACAATGGTTGAATTAATTTGTACTCCTAATATTGTGTAAGTGTTCCTTTTTCTCTTCAACCATGCCAGCCTCTGTTATTTTTATTTTAATTAATTTTGAGACAGAGTTCTGTCACCCAAGCTGAAGTACAGTGGCCTGATCTTAGTGCTGTAACCTCCACCTCCCAGGTTCAAGTGATTCTTGTGCCTTAGCCTCCCAAGTAGCTGGGACTACAGGCATACACCACCATGTCCAGCTAAATTATTTTGCACTTTTAGTAGAGACATCATTTTGCCATGTTGGCCAGGTTGGTCTTGGATTCCTGGACTCAAGTGATCTGCCCTCCTTGGCCTCCCAAAGTGCTGGAATTACAGGCATGAGCCACTGTGCCCAGTCCAGCCTCTGTTTTTTACTTTTTAACAACAGCCATTCTGACTAGTGTGGGATAATATCTTATTGTACATTTGATTTGCATCTTGCTAATGATTAGCGAGATTGAGGGTTTTTCCCACGTGCTTTATATATGTTAGCTACATGTATGTCTTCTTTTGAGAAATGTCCGTTCATTTTATTTGCTTATGTTTTAATGGGAATATATATATATATATTCCCAATTTTTTTTTTTCTTACAGAGGCTGGATATTAGACTTCAGCAGATGCATAGTTCACAAATTGTTTTCTCTCATTCTGTAGATTGTTTATTCTGTTGACAGTTTACTGTGCAGAACCTCTTGAATTTAGATTCCATTTGTTCAAGTTTTGCTTTTCTTGTGATTGCTTTTGTCTTCATCATGAAATCTTCGCTAGTTCCTATGTCCAGAATGATACCACTTAGGTGGTCTTCTAGGGTTTTTATAGTTTTGAGTTTTACATTTAAGTCTTTAATCCACCTTGAATTAATGTTGCTATATACTGTAATGAAGGGGTTCAGTTTCAGTCTTCTGCATATGGCTAGCCAGCTATCTCAGCACCATTTATTAAATAAAGAATCCTTTCCCCATTGCTTGTTTTTGTCAGCTTTAAGATCAGATGATATTGATTACTCATCTATGAGCATAGAACATTTTTCCATTTGTTCGTATCATCCCTGATTTCTTTGAGCCATGTTTTGTAATTCTCATTGCAGAGATCTTTCATCTCCCTGGTTAGCTATACTCCTAGGCATCTTTTTCTTTTTGTGCCATTGTTAATGGGATTGTGTTCCGGATTTGGCTCTTGGCTGTTGTTGGTGCATAGGAATGGTAGTCATTTTTGTACATTGACTTTGTACCCTGAAACTTGACTGAAGGAGCTTTTGGGCCTAGACTATAGGGTTTTTTAGATATAGAATTATGCTACCTGCAAACAGGGAATAGTTTGACTTCTCTGTTCCTCTTTGGATGTCCTTTATTTCTTTCTCTTGCCTGAGCGCTCTGACCAGGACTTCCAGTGAAAGAGAGCATCCTTGTGTTCAGCTGGTTTTCAAGGACAGTGTTTTCAGTTTTTGCCCAATTAGTATGATGTTGGCTGTGGGTGTGTCATGGATGGCTCTTACTTTTTTTAGGTGTAGTCTTTCAATACCTAGTTTATTGAGAGTGTTTAGCATGAAGGGATGTTGAATTTTATCAAAAGCCGTTATGTATCTATTGAGATAATGATGTGGTTTTTGTCTTTAGTTCGATCTATGTGGTAAAGCACTTTTATTGATTTGCATATGTTGAAACAACCTTGTATCCCAGCCTTAAAGCCTACTTGATTGTGGTGGATCAAGCCAAAGAGTGAAGGCAGAAATGTCTAAGACTGCAAAACAAACAGCAAAGATAGTGGACCACCTCTTCTTCTGGATGCTCTGTCTCAGGGAGGTGTAAGACTGCTACTGGTGGCTGACAGTAGATCCAAGCCAGTAGGTCTTACCCTGTGAAGTGCTATGGAAATGGAGCTTGCAGTTCACCACTGCTCAGCTACCTAGATTCAACTCCTTTTTTAGGAGTATGCATGGGGTTCTAACCTCCTGCTTTGCAAGAATGGTAGCTGCCTTTGCAGGGAAGCCCAGATTTCTAAATCTCTTGGTGATCCATGTGTGCCTGAGTGGCTGCTCTGTTGAGAGTTGACGTAGCTCTGCGTGTCAGACTGAAGGCCCTGGTGGGGTGGGTTCACAAGGGGATCTCCTGACCTGAAGGTTGCAAAAATCCATGGGAGAAGTATGGGTTCCCAGGGTTGCTGTCACTCACTGCTTTCCTGGATAGGGGAGGCTATCCTGGCTCTATGTTGCTCCTATGTGGGTAGTAGTTGTGTCGTTTTATTGATAATTTTTTTTTTTTTTTAATTTTCATTGCATTATAGGTTTTGGGTTTCATGTGCAGAATGTGCAAGATAGTTGCATAGGTACACACATGGCAGTGTGTTTTTCTGCCTTCCTCCCCTTCACCCACACTTGGCATTTCTCCCCAAGTTATCCCTCCCCAGCCTAATGACTATACCTGGATGTTCCGGTTGAAGGTGCTGGGATTTACTCACCCTTTGTATTTCTCTCCATGAGAGTGGAGCACACTAGCTATCTCTAGTCAGCCAGCCTCCTGATTAATATTTAAAGCAGCAGACTTTAAGTAGAAAAGATTATCTTCCATAATTTGGGTAGGCCTCATCCAATCAATTGAAGATCTTCAAAGACTGAATTTCCACACACAATAAGAAATTCTGCCTCCAGACTGCTTTTGAATTCAAAGTTGCATCATCAATCTTCAGGTCTCCAGCCTGCAGGCCTGCTATGAAAATTTTGGAATTACCAGCTTTACAATCACATAAGCCAATTCCTTAAAATCTCTGTCTACACACACACCTTATAAGTTCTGTTTCTCTGGAAAATGCTAACACAAGAGCTCCTTCATTCATTATACTCTTTGTGAATCTTCTAAAATTGTACCTTTTCTTCTTCTTCTTAATACAGAAGTCACTTACTTGCTTTTATATGTTTAATATTCAAAAGTAAGAGCTTCAGGATGTGACATTTCTGGAGAGCTCATCCTTATTTATTTATTCAAGAATTATCTATTCTAAGTGACGTAAAAGTGAGCCAACATTCAAAGATAGAGTAGTGAATAAGATAATGTTTTTTTCTCATGGAGATTCTATTCTTATAGAGATAGCCAGAAATACCGGAAAAGTCACTAAATTTTTAAATACAATTTATTATATATTAAATGTTATCTAATGTTAGTACTTTCTTATACCAAAGTGTGTAAATAAAATTAAGATGCTTCTGGATTAAACAGAGCTATCTAATGACAGTATTTAATAACTTAAAGGCTTTCAACTAATATTTAGCATACATATAGAAATGTAATTGTATAATAGATTGATTAATTCATTTTTCCTTGGCTCATTCAATTTATATATCTCTTATATGTCTAAGAAGTATTTAGAACAGCTTGAAGAGAGGGCAAGTAATTGTAACTGCAATTTATGTAGTTAGTAGTGGAAAATGCAAAAGAATCCAGTTTTTTCCTTATTAAAATTTAAACTTAGATTCTAATTTTGAACAAGAAACTACTTTTGTTGGGTGCATTCATAAAGTAGCTGCATTTCTAATTCGCATTCTGGTTTCTAACTACTGCCACTAACTGTAATAGAGAACTTCATTATTTCTCATTAGAGTTCTACTCACATCATTCTGAATAGATGCCTTTCACTGCCGGGCTCTGCCATCTTAAATCTAGCCAATACACCTATATAAATGTTAGACCTCTAAGTCCAAGCCTGGCCATTATAGCCTTGGTGACCTTCAAGTAACAGAAGCCACAAAGTCTGAAGTAATCACAAATAACCAGGTAGCCACAAAAAGAAGTAAAACAACTTGTTCCTGCTTAGCATTGCGGAATTTCTGCCCCCCACCCCCCAGACGTTGGGTATCTCAAGACCCCCACACCTGTAACTATGTAATTTACTTCACCCTCCCCTCTGCTTGCAACTGATAACCCCACCCTTATGATCATGCTTGTTTGTAATAGATGACCCCTACCCTTGTGATCATACATCCCCATGATGCCCTCCCCCTCCCTAAAATAGATTACCACGTTTAACTGACCACTTGTTCCAACCTATAAAACCAACTCCTATCCCACCACCCTCTGCTGACTCTCTTTTCAGACTCAGCTGCCCATACCTGGGTGAATAAACAGCCATGTTGCTCACACAAAACCTACCTGGTGGTCTCTTTATGTGAGCAATATGCCTCACATTTGGTGACAAAACTCAGAATGGGGGACTCCTATAGGAGACCAACCCCTTGTCCCTACTCCTTATGATCCCTCCGTGAAGAGACCTACCTACAACCTAGGTTCATCATACCAGTCCACAAATCTACTCACCATCCTCAGATCAGGTAAGCGGCTTGCCTCAACTCTTCTCTTTAGCCCTTCTCACTGCCTGTCAGCTTCCTTCTCCTTTCAGTTTCATTTTCCTCTCCCTTTCAGTAGAGACAAGAAAGACAGGACTTTTTGTGAGATTCATGACTGGAAAATATCCCACATGGGTCATGGTATTGGAAAGACAGTCTTCCCTTGGTGACTGATCATTGACAAGACATCTGCTCTGGTCACTCACTTGTAGATGATGGATCAGTGTAGGGGATGCCCCCTTTGACCAATTTACCCAGATACAGACCAAGGTTTAGTCTGGGACACTTGCTAAACTGCTTGCTCACACATTTACTTTCCTTGTCTCTACGACTTTTCTTAAACTATGGGCAACTTCCTGCCCTCCATTCCTCCCTCCTATCCCTCAGCCTGCATTCTAAAAACCCTTCAACCTAAGTGCCTTATTTTCTTCTGCAATACCTCTTGGCCACAGTATACATTGGATGATGGCTCTAAATGGCCAGAAACCAGCACTTTCAATTTTTTTTTTTTTTTTTTTTTTGAGACAGAGTTTTTCTCTTGTTACCTAGACTGAAGTGCAATGGCGCGATCTCGGCTCACCGCAACCTCCGCCTCCTGGGTTCAGGCAATTCTCTCTGCCTCAGCCTCCTGAGTAGCTGGGATTACAGGCACGCTCCACCATGCCCAGGTAACTTTTGTATTTTTAGTAGAGATGGGGTTTCACCATGTTGACCAAGATGGTCTCGATCTCTTGACTTTGGGAGGCCGAGGTGGGTGGATCACAAAGTACTGGGATTACAGGCTTGAGCCACCACGCCCAGCTCAATTTTTTTATTCTGTGAGACCTAGACAATTTTTGTCAACAAATGGGCAAATGGTCTGAAATTCCTTATGTCCAGGCATTTTTTTTTACACTCCAATCCCTCCCTAATCTCTGCTCTCAATGCAATACATTCCAAATTTTCCTTCTCTCCCCTGCATCAGCTCCTCCTTCCTCCACCAGTGATTGAGAATCCTCCTTGTCTATCGACCCTTCTGACCTTTCTCTTCCCCACCTGTCTGACCCAGACCCTAATCCCCCTCCCAGAGTCTCCCTTCTCCTCCTGTCCCTCCTGTCACCTCCCCACCTCATACCTGGTCAGGCTTGCAGTTTAGTCCTGTGGCTAACTCCACTGCCTCTGGCCAACAATTCCCCCTTCGAGAGGTGGCTGGAGCCTAAGGCATAGTTAGGGTGCACGTTCCTTTCTCTTTATCCAACCTTTCCCAAACAGGCCAACAGTTAGGCTCCTTTTCATCAAATCCTCCAATACTTAACTCAGTCCTATAATCTCACCTGGAGTAACTTAAATATCATCCTTCTACTCTCACCCCTTAAAAATGTTAATCACTCAATCAGCCCCTAACATTAAAAAGCTACAGAAATAAAAATCTGGCCCTCAAACCCCACAACAGGAATTAACCTCACCTTCAAGGTATTTAACAATAGGAAGAAAGCCGTTGAGCAGCAAAGCATTTCAGAACTGCAACTCCTTGCCTCTGCCGTAAGCCAAACCTCAGCCACGCTACCGGCTCACAGACTTCAAAGCACCCAGACGGTTGCATCCAGCCACCTCTCCCAGACGTTGCTTCAAGTGTTGGAAACCTGGCCACTGGGCCAAGGAATGCCTGCAGCTTGGTATTCCTCCTAAGCCCTGGCCCGTCTGTGGGGACCCCCACTGGAAGTCAGACTGACTCACATCACTCCTCCTTGGCTTGGCGGCTGAGAACTAACATTGCCAGAACATCTCGGAGGACCCCTGGACCATCACAGATGCCAAGCTTTGGGTAACTCTTGCAGTACAGAGTAAGTCCATCCCCTCCTTAATTAACATGGGGGCCACCCATTCCACACTGCCTTCAAGAACCTGTCTCCTTGGCTGCCATAACTGTTGCAGGAATTGATGGCAAGGCCTCCAGGCCTCCAACCCCCCCCTAGTCTACTGCCTATTAGGCCGATACTCCTTTCCATGTTCTTTTCTAATCATCCCCACTTATCCAATTCCCCTGTTAGGCTGAGATACCCTAACAAAATTGCCTCCTTAACTATTCCTGGACTACAGCCACACCTCATTGCTGCCCTCCTCCCCGAACCTGTAGCTACCTTAACCCTAGGGTGTGGGACACCACCTCCCCATCCATCCTATAGTGTCAAACCCTTATACTCTCTGCGGCTTCTCTGAAACTTACCCAGATTCCTAAGGAAACTTAAATGCCCTGCTCCTGTCTATCTGGCTGCTTCACCCTCTTTCTCCATTCTGTATACCAAGACATTTCCTGGTTCCATTCCAGGATGCCACCCTTAACTTTCTTCTAAAGTAAATAAATAACCTTCTTTTCCAAGGTATCCTGTGCAACTTTTCCGCCTATTCCTTCTGTTCCCCTGGCTGCCACACGTAAATGCACCTGTACAAACCCTTAACTTAACCCATTGTTTTTTATACCAATCCAACCCAACCCTATTCCTTATACACTGCTAAAATTCAGGGTTGTGCAGTTGGAGTTCTTACGCAAGAGCTAGGTCCACAGCCAGTTGCCTTCCACTTGAAGCAACTTGACCTCACTGTCCTAGGTTGGCCCTCATGCCTGCGTGCAGCAGCTGCCTCTGCTCTACTCCTTGAGGCTTTCAAAATCACAGGCTATGCCTCATGCACTCTATACAGCTCTCACAATCTTCAGGCTTTAGTATCCTCTTCACATCTCCCTCATGTCTTATCCAACTCTTTTCACTCTTTACTGAAACTCCCATTGTGACTATTGCACACGGCGCCAGTTTTAATCCAGCCTCTCGTCTAATACCCAACATAAATACATACCCCATAACTAGCTCCCTAATCAATCTAGTATTCTCCCCATTTCCACATATTTCTCTTTTTTCCCATTCCAAACCCAGACCACACATAGTTTATTGATGGCAGTCCTTCAAAACCCAGTCAGCTGGCAGCAGCTAAAGCTGGTTAAGGGGTTGTATCCCACTCATCTATCATTGAGGCTGCTATACTCCCTCCCTCTACCAGTTCTCAGCAAGCTGAACTAATTGTTTAACCCAGGCTCTTACTCTTGCTAAGAGACTACATGTAAATATCTACACTAACTCTAAATACGCCTTCAATATCCTACACTATCATGCTGCCATATGGGCAGAAAGGGCTTTCTCACTACACAGGGATCTTCCAGTGATCCTTTAATAAAAGCTCTTTTTAAAGCTGCCCTTCTCCCAGCCAAGGCCGGAGTTGTCTACTGTAAAGTATACCAGAAACTTTAAATCCTATTGCCCAAGGAAATGCGTTTGCCATGAAATAGCTAAGAAGGCAGCAAATGCCCAATATCCCCTCCTAGTGGACAATATTTTTCTGTCTGATCAATTACCCCTGCTTACTCCCCTAAATCCTTACCCTACCAGTCGATTCCCACAGAAGGCAGTTGGTTCTTGGAACATTTCTTCTTCCTGCCTCACAAGCCCATTTCATCCTCTCTTCTTTCCATAACCATTTTCATATAAGCCTTTGGCCTGTCTCTGAGAACCTCTCATCTCCTTCCCTTCGTGGAAGTCCATCCTTAAAACAATTACATCTCAGTGTTCCATCTGCCACTCTACCAACTCCAAGGGATTTTTAAAACCTCCTCCCCTTCCCACTCACCAAGGAGGGATTTACCCCATGTAAGACTGGCAAACTGAATTTACTCATATGCCTTTATATCAGAAAATGTAGATATCTTATATAAGTGGATACCTTTACAGAGTGGGTTAAAGCCTTCCCTGCTGGAACAGAAAAGGCCACTTCTGTTACTTCATGTCTGTTAAATGATATCATTTTCTGATTTGGCCTGCCAGCTTCCATCCAATCTGACAGTGTCCCTCCTTTTATTAGCCAAATCACCAGAACAGTCTCTCTGACCTTTAGCATTCATTGGAATCTCCATGCCCCTTACCCGCCTCAGTCATCAGGAAAGGTAGATAAAGTTAATGGCCTCCTAAAAACACATCTTACCAAACTCACTCTTCAATTAAAAAAGGACTGGGCATGCCTTCTACCTATTGCTCTTCTCCAAATTCATGCCACTCCCTGGGAACCCACAGGATATAGCCCCTTTGAACTCTTATATGGCCACACCTTTTTGCTTGGGCCTAACTTTCTCCCAGATACTAGCCCTCTTGGAAACTACCTATAATCCCAGTTCTCCACCAAACTAGGCAGATTTTGTCAAGCTGCTAACCTCTTCTTACCCACTCTAGATACCAGGCCTTATGAGGACAACTTAGCTGGATGATCAGTGCTGGTCAAGGATCTAACCTCTCCAGCTCTACAGCCTCAGTGAAAGTGTCTCTACCTGTTTGTCCACAGTACCCCAACTTCGGTCTGTCTACATAATCATCCCCACTGGGTTCACTGGTCCAGGATTAAACTGTGCCCATCAGACAACCAGCCTAGCCCGTCCACCTCCTCTTAGAATCACAAGTATCTCTCTGATTTCTCTTAAGCTAACTCGAATTCCTGAAGAATAGACACAAACCACACATGAGTTTAGTTTATATTCTGACATTGGCAGGAATCCCTCTCTTGACTTTGCTATTTGCAGCAGGACTCTACACAGTCACCCCTAAAGCTTGGGCTACACCGCACAAGCTATTTCTGTTACTTTCTGTCTAATCACACATCTCATCACCCTTTTCATCTACATTTAAGTGCCCTATGCCTGCTTTGCCAGTTTACTATTTTCCTCCAGACCATTTTAGCTAATATCACGTAGTTCTACCCACAGACTTCCACCCTCGACTCCTTCCTCATGTGGATAAATGGCCTTGCGTGGCAAGGGACACTCCAATTCTTTCACCCTAATGAAGTTCTCTTTACTTTTCTACTCACTCTTATCTCAGTCCAATTCTGTCATTTCCTACTCCATCCTAATTACCTTCCACTTCTTACTCCCCTTATATCCATCTTCCTTCTTCTTTTATTCGGACCTTGCATTTTCCAATTAGTCTCTCAATTCCTACAAAATCATATTCAGGCCATCACTAATCATGCTATATGGCAAATGCCAACAACTCCACAATATCACCCCCTGTCCCAGGACCTCTCAGCAGCTTAAAAAATGATGCCTTGACAACCCTCTCCCTTCATTTGCCTGTCTTATCCCCAGTCCTGTTCGATAGCCTTCACCCTTCTAGGATCAACCAGAAACACCAACCCATCACTCATGAATTCCAGGTAACACCTGGCTACTGTCAAAATGCAGCATGACACCTCTCTATAACCCACACATATCCTTTTTAAATCAAGTCTTCTAGGACCCTCCAACCAACTTTGGCCCAAGGTTTCATCAGTAAAGCTATTATGCTTCCAAGGACTTAATCACTTACTAAACTACAAAACTCACAGACTTTTAGGTGTCCGTGCAGTCCCCTGTGACACTCGAAGAAGCCATGAGAAATATCACCCCTACTCCCTTCTCTAACTTTTTTCTTTTATACATATCTAAAAAGATGGGAATGTTAGGCCTGCAAGTATGAGCCTGGCCATTATAGCCTTGGTGACCCTCACATACACTTCTGGATGGTCCACAGAAGCCAGAAAGTCTGAAGTAACCACAAGTAACCAGGTGGCCACAGAAAGAAGTGAAACAACTTGTTCCTGTCTCAACTAATTGCTTGCTCCCTGCAACTTGTAACCCTTGTTCCTGCTTCAGCCTTGCAGAATTTCCCCCCCAGGACATTAGGTTTCTCAAGACCCTCACCCCTGTAATTATGTAATTTACCTCACCCTCCCCTCTGCTTGCAAGTGATAACCCCACCCTTATGATCATGCCTGTTTATAGTTGATGACACCTACCCTTGTGACCATGCATCCCGTGATGCCCTACCCATCCCCAAGATAGATCACCACCTTTAACTGACCACTTACCCCAACCTATAAAACCAACTCCTATCCCACTGTCTTCCACTGACTCTCTTTTAGGACTCAGCCTGCCCACATCCAGATGAATAAACAGCCATGTTGTTCACACAAAGCCTGCCTGGAGGTCTCTTTATGCAAGTGACAGGCCTAACAATAAATATGTAGAAAACTTAAAAGTGTTCAGTGACCCCCATATCTGATCTATCTCCCCTTCCAATATGGGCCCTTTACAACATTCACAACTCACTCTCTAGTACCAGATAGACTTCATTTGCTATCCTACTATTATCTCAGCACATTGTATTACGTGGGTGTCAAAAGGAATTGTGGTTTTTGCACCAACCTAATGTATGTAGCTTACTTCTAGAGTTCTGAATATATTTATATTAAATTATCACTTGAATTTTTGTCTAGATTTGTCCAAAGTTCCCCCTGAAAATGGCTGCTACTCAAAATTCAATAGATCAGCAAAAGAACCAGGTGGAGCTTGGGTAGCTATGATACAAAAAAATTCAGTAATATTTAGAGAATTGTCTTTGGCTCATGAAAATGTTTTGCCAAGTACTGTGAATGAGATGCACTAATAAGAGAGTAGAGTAGGAAATGCAAGCCTTCTTCCCTCCTTCTCCACAAAAGGAATCAATAGTTATTCATCAATGACAATAGCTTTGGGAGGGCTGAAGTGTCCCTTTAAGCACATGCAGCAACATGGTGGAGCATATAAAAAAAAAAGAGTAACTGAATAAAAGGTATTGCTATAAAGACTGGCATATCTGAGGTGCCTGGAGGTGGCTACAGATAAAGAAGAAATATGGTGGCTATTAGTATCAGCCACAGAGTGGGTGCCAACACAATCCTCAGCAGCTTGCTTTGTAAATAACATGGATAACTTTTGCCATTGAGGTAACCAACAGTCACCCCTGTTCTATTACCTCTGAAACATATTGCAAAAAAAAAAAGTTGCTGTTGTGTCTCCTGGGACTAGAGCTGTTACCCCTCCCAGCCTCATGTGTGCCCATGCCCTTAGAGTCATAGTCACTCCACTTGTGCTCATACATCAAATCTTGCCTATTTAGCCACTGTATGCTTGCTTGTGTTCATGGCCATGCTGGAAACATGAAGGCCTCAAACATTAGAGCCACTGTGCCTATGGGCTAGCTGCACCCTGGGTCTTAGAACTGTGGTTGCTCTCATGTGCCCTCACGTCTAACTCTAACTCCACAGCTGTTCCATGAGAACCCATTTCTCTGACATTTGAGCTGCCAGTACAGCAAGCTAGTCCACTCCCTAGATCCTGAAGTTGCTGTAGCTCCTTACATTCCCACACTCTATATCCTAACTCTGTGGCTGTGCTGTGTACACCCATGCCTCAGACACTGGAGCCAATGTCACAATATGCTACTCTGCATCCTTGGCCTTTAAATGCTGTAGCTCTGCTCATGCCTGGACTCCAGAACCAAAATCCCAGGCTGTCCCACAAGCACGCATGCCTTGTACACCATTCCCAATATGATAGTGAGGGTATCTATGTTTGTGGCACTGCTATTACCACTGCTCCAACCCCAAAGCCTTGGTTTCTTTCTGTATATCCATGTTTCAGACTCCAACTCTGTGGCAACTCCATGGGATGTGCAAATCAGACCCCCATGGCTGTTGTCACAAGCAAGCTCTCAAGCGAGAACCAGCACCAAGAGGGATCCATCCCCTTGGCCATAACTTTTCAGGTGGGATAAACAGATTGGAAGGGCCCCAGCAGCCTTCATTAGCAAAGACCCCAAAGCTTCACATGATTTTATATATAGCAAACTTTAAAGAGTCCAGCAAAAAAAGAGAAACTGTTAGATCTAAGAAACAATTGTATCCACCTATATCCTTGGCTGCAAATAATCCCTACAAGTTTTGCCAACACTAACCTCAGCTGACAGAGCTTGATGGAAATTACACTCCTATCCCCACAGAGCCAGAACTATTACAAACTACCTTGCCAGCACTCGTATACCCACCCATAGAGAAAGGCCTTTTCCCATTGAAACCAGTTCATAATGTCTGAAAATGGTGACTCCTCCATCAAATGTGTGGACATCAATGCAAAGTAACAAAAACCATTTAAAAGAATAGGGAAACAGTAAACCTGGAAGAAATGGATAAATTCCTGGACACTTGCACCCTCCCAAGCCTAAACCAGGAAGAAGTCGAAACCCTGAATAGACCAATAACAAGGGCTGAACTTGAGACAGCAATTAATAGCCTACCCACCAAAAAAAAGCCCAGGTCCAGATGGGTTCACAGCCAAATTATATCAGATATACAAAGAGGAGCTGGTACCACTCCTTCTGAAACTATCCCAAGTAATCCAAAAAGAGGGAATCCTTCCCAAATCATTTTAAGAGACCAACATCATCCTGATACCAAACCCAGCAGAGACTCAAGAAAAAAAAAAAAACTTCAGGCCAATGTCCATGAACATAGATGCAAAAATCTTCATAAAAATATTGGCAAACTAATTGTAACAGCACATCAAAAAGCTTATCCATCACAATCAAGTAGGCTTCATCCCAGAGATGCAAGTCTGGTTCAACATATGCAAGTCTATAAACGTAATCCACCACATAAACAGAACCAAAGACAAAAACCACATGATTATCTCAACTGATGCAGAGAAGGCCTTCAACAAAATTCAACAGTGCTTTATGCTAAAAACTCTTAATAAACTATGTATTGATGGAATGTATCTCAAAATAATAAAAGCTATTTACAACAAACCCACAGCCAATATCATACTGAATGGGCAAAAACTGGAAGCATTTCCTTTGAAATCTGGCACTAGACAAGGTTGCCCTCTCTGAACACTCCTATTAAATATAGTATTGGAAGTTCTAGCCAGAGCAATTAGGCAAGAAAAAGAAATAAAGGGTATTCAATTAGGAAAGGAGGAAGTCAAATTGTCTCTATTTGCAGATGACATGATTGTATATCTGGAAGACCCAATCATCTCAGCCCAAAATCTCCTGACACTGATAAGCAACTTAAGCAAAGTCTCAGGATACAAAATCAATGTAAGGAAATCACAAGCATTCCCATACACCAATAACAGGCTTAAAGAGCACCAAATCAAAAATGAACTGCCATTCACAATGGCTACAAACACAATAAAATACCTAGTAATACAACTAACAAAGAATGTAAAGGACCTCTTCAAGGAGAACTACAAACCACTGCTCAATGAAATAAGAGAGGACACAAATAGATGGAGAAACATTCCATGGTCATGGTTAGGAGAATCAATATCATGAAAATGGCCATACTGCCCAAAGTAATTTATAGATTCTATGCTATCCCCATCAAGCTACCAATGACTTTCTTCACAGAATTGGAAAAAAAAATCACCTTAAACTTCATATGGAGCCAAAATAGAGCACGCATAGCCAAGTCAATTGTAAGCAAAGAGAACAAAGCTGGAGGCATCACATTACCTGATTTCAAACTATACTACAAGGCTACAGTAATCAAAACAGCATGGTACTGGTACTGAAACAGAGATATAGACCAGTGGAACAGAACAGAGGCCCTGAAGGCAATGCCACACAACCATCTTATCTTTGACAAACCTGAGAAAAACAAGCAATGGGGAAAGAATTCCCTGTTTAATAAATGGTGTTTGGAAAACTGGCTAGCCATGTGCAGAAAGCAGAAACTGGACTGCTTCCTGACACCTTACACTAAAATTAACTCCAGATGGATTAAAGACTTAAGCATAAGACCTAACACCATAAAAACCCTAGAAGAAAACCTAGGCAAAACCATTCAGGACGTAGGCATAGGTAAGGACTTCACGACTAAAACACCAAAAGCATTGGCAACAAAAGTCAAAATAGACAAATGGGACCTAATTAAACTCCAGAGCTTCTGCACAGCAAAAGAAACAGCAACCAACAGAATGTGAAAAAATTTTTGCAATGTACCCATCTGACAAAGGGATAATATCCAGAAACCACAAAGAACTAAAACAGATTTACAAGAAAAAAAAGCCCATTCAAAAGTGGGCAAAGGATAAGAAGGGACACTTTACAAAAGAAGGCATATGTGAAGCCAACAAACATATGAATAAATGCTCATTATCACTGGTCATTAAAGAAATGCAAATTAAAACTGCCATCTCATGCCAGTTAGAATGGCAATCATTAAAATATCTGGAGACAACAGATGCTGGAGAGGATGTGGAGAAATAGGAATACTTTTACACTGCTGGTGGGAGTGTAAATTAGTTCAACCATTGTGGAAGTCAGTGTGGCGATTCCTCAAGGACCTAGAAATAGAAATTCCGTTTGATCCAGCAATCCTATTACTGGGTATATATCCAAAGGATTATAAATCGTTCTGTTATAGTGACACATGCACATGAATGTTCACTGTGGCACTGTTTATAAGAGCAAAGACTTGGAACCAACCCAAACACCCATTGATGATAGACTGGACAGGGAAAATGTGGCACATATGCACCATGAAATACTACACAGCCATAATAAATGATGAGTCCATGTCCTTTGTAGGGACATGGATGAACCTGGAAACCATCATTCTCAGCAAACTGACACAAGAACAGAAAATCAAACACCGCATGTTCTCACTCATAGGTGGGTGTTGAACAATGAGAACATGTGGACATATGGAGGGGAACATCACACACTGGGGTCTGTGGGGGGGAACTAGGGGAGGGACAGTGGGGGTTGGGGAGTTGGGGAGGGATAACATGGGGAGAAATGCCAGATATAGGTGATGGGGAGGAAGGCAGCAGACCACATTGCCATGTATGTACCTATGCAACAATCTTGCATGTTCTTCACATGTACCCCAAAACCAAAAACATAATTATATATATATATATATATATATATATGAATAGGGAAACGTAACACCACCCAAAGAATACATCAATTTCACAGTAACAAGCCCCAAAGAAATGGAGATCTATAAATTACATGAAAAAGAATTAAAAATAATTATTTAATAGAAGCACAGCAAATTTCAAAAGGACAGAGAAAAACAAACAAAATCAGAAAACAATACATGACCAAAACAAGACATTTACAGAAAAATTGAAATAATAATAAACATAAATGCAGGAGTCAAAGTATACAATGAATGAAATTTGAAAATGCAATAGAGAACATCAACAGCAGAACTGATCAAAGAAGATAAAGAAACTTTGAACTCAAAGACAGTTATTTAAAAGTATGCAGTTAGTAGGGGAAAAAAGACTGAAAAAGTCATGAAGTAATCCTATGGGATTTACAATAAAACATCAAGAGAGCTAATTTACTTCTTAAAGAAAGAAAGCGAAGTGAGAGAAAAGAGCAGAAATCTTATTTTAAAAATAATGGCTCAATAATTTCCAAATCTGAAGAAAATATAAACAACCAAATACAAGAAGCTGAAAAGTCTCCAAAGATACTCCAGTGAAAATGACATCAAGACATATCGTAGTCAGGCTGTCAATAATCAAAACAAAGAGATTCTTGAAAGCAGCAACAACTAAAAAACAAACAAACAAACAACTAAATCCTAACATACAAGAGAATGCTTATGAGACTATCAGTGGATTTCTCAGCAGAAATGTTAGGCCAAGAAGGGAGTAAAATGATGTATTCAATGGGCTGAATGAAAAAGAAACACTTCCAACCAAAATTAATTTACTGATCAAAGCTTTCCTTCAACAGTGAAGGAGAAAAAAAGACTTACATAGAAAAGGAGCAAAAGCTAAAGGAGCTCATCACCACTAGACCTACCATATAGGAAACACTAAGGTGAGTCCTTCAATCTGACAGAAAAAGGATGATAATGAACATAATGAAGACATGAAAGTATAACGTAAGGCTCAGTTGTGTGTTGGCTGTAAGAGACGCACCGCAATAAAGCTATTAGGTACCCATTATAACAACTGAAAATTTAAAATACAAACAAAAAGATTATTTTAACAGATACTTCCACATTGAAGATATTCGTACTGAAAGGGAAGAGATGGGAAAAGATATTTAATGCAAATAGAAACCAAAAGAAAGTAGAGGTACCTATTTTTCTATCATAAAATTATATTTTAAGTCAAAACTTGTAAAAAGTAACAAGGACTGTCATTAGATAATAAAAGTGGCAATTAAATGAGAACTTATAAAATTGTAAACATATATCCATTCATCATTGGAAAAACTACATTTATAAAGAAATATTAATAGATCTGAAGACAGAGATAGATCATAATAAAATAATTGTAGAGTACTTCAATACACCACTCTCAAAAATGAACAGATTACACAGACAGAAAATCAGTGAGGAGACATTGAACTTTAGCCCAAATTGACCTAACAGACATATACAGAACATTCTATCTAAATGCATCTGAATATGCATTCTTCTAAAGCCCACACAGAACATTCTCCAGATCACATATAGATATGTTAGACCACAAAACAAGTCTTAACAATTTAAGAAGACTGAAATTATATCATGTATCTTTTCTAACTACAGTGTTATAAAACTAGAAATCAACATCAAAAGGAATTTTGGAAAATTCACAAGTACATGGAAATTAACATGCTTCTGAACAACCAATAAGTCAGCAAATGAAACAAATTTTTAGGTATCTTGAGACAAAAAAATAAAACCCAAAATATCAAAACTTAAGAGATGCAGCAAAAGCAGTTGTAGGAGAGAAGTTTGTAATAAATGTCTACATTATAAAAGATGAAAGATCTCAGATAAACAACACAATGTGAAACTTCAAGAAATGGAAGAAGGAAGAACAAACTCAGCCAAAGTTAGTAGAAGGAGAGAAATAACACAGATTAGAGAATAAATAAATAAAACAGAGACTGGAAAATAATAAACTTGATTACAAAACTGACATTTTTAAAAGAAGTAAACAAAAACAACAAACGTTCAACTCAAGATATAAAGATTCAAATAAAATTATAAATGAAAAAGAAGACAAGACAACTCTCACAAGAGAAAGATAAAGGATAACAAGTTGCTTCTATAAGTACTCATATGCCAATAGTATGATAATCTGGAAGAAATGTATGAATTTCTAGATACAAACAACCTACTAAGATTAGATCATGAAGGAATGGAAATCTAAACTGACAAAAAATGAATAATAAGATTTAATTAGTCATAAACCCCATTAAAGAACAGTCCAGGATCTGTTGCCTTTACTGCTCAATTCTATTAAACATTTAAATAACTGAAATACCAATTTTTCTCAATCTCTTCCAAAAACAATAAAGAGGAGGGAAGGGGATATTTTCAACCTCATTTTATGAGACCAGCATTACATTGATACCAAAGTTATTAAAAAATGCTACAAGAGAAGAAAATTGCAAGCAAATAACCTTGAAGAATATATATACAAAGATTTTCAGCAAAATGCTAGCAAACAACACAAAATTTAAGGATTACTTAGCAATCAAGTGAGATTTATCCCTAGAACGTAAGGATAGTTCCATACATGACAATCAGTAAATCTGATAGAACATATCACCATTTTTGAAGGACAAAAACCATATAATTATCTCAATAGATGCAGAAAAAGCATTTTATAAAATTGAATATCCTTTCATGATACAAATTCCCAACAAATCTATTATAGAAAGAATTTACCTCAACCCAATAATTGCACATATCACAAGCCCACAGAGAACATCATACTCAGTGGCAAAAAGTTGAAATCTTTTCCTCAAATATCAGGAAAAGAATGTGGTGCCTACTCCAGCCACTCTTATTCAACATGGAGTTGGACGTCCTAGCCAAAGCAAAAGGAAACAAAACTAAATAAAAGTTCACCAAATTAGAAAGGAATAAGTAAGATTGTCTCTGTAGCTGGCATGATTTTATATATAGCAAACTTTAAGGATTACAGCAAAAAAGAGAGACAGAAAAACTGTTAGATCTAAGAAATAAATTCAGTTAAATTGTAGTATAAAAAGTCAACATACAAAAATCATTAGCTTTTCTACACATTGACAATGAACTATCCATAAAAATTTAAGAAAATAATGCCATTTACAGTAGCATCAAAAATAATAAAATACTTAGGAATAATTTTAAATGAGTAGGTAAAATATCTGTACACTAAAAACAGTAGAATATTGATGAGGGCAAAAATAATTGGAAGATATATGTCAATGATTTCAAAGAATTAATATTGTTAAGATATTCAGGCTACCCAAGCATATACAGATTCAATACAATTCCTACTAAAACACCAAATTCCCACTAAAAGTTTTCACAGAAATAGAATAAATAATCTTAAGATTTATGTGGAACCACAAAAGACCCTGAATAACCAAAGCAACCTTAGGTAAAAATAACACAGCTGGAGATATCAAACTATGCAATATCCAAATCGATTCCAAAGTTAAAGTAATAAAAAAAGTATGGCATTGGCATAAAAACAAATGTATAAATCAATAGAACAAAATGGAGAGTTCAGAAATAAATCCACACATTTCTGGACAACTGATATTTGACAGAGATGCCAAGAAAATACAATAAGTAAAGTTCTTCCAAAAATGAAAAACAAAAAACCTTGCTCTCCACAGGCATAAAAATTAAATTGCTCCTTTATATCATCCCATGCATAAAAATCAACTGAAAATGGATTATAGATTTAAATGCAAGATCTGAAACTATAAAACTTCTAAATTAAAACCTGGGTAAAATGTACTTGAGGTTGGTCTTGGCGATTAATTTTTTTTTTTTTTTTTTTTTTTTTTTTTTTTTTTTTTTGAGATGGAGTTTCGCTCTTATTACCCAGGCTGGAGTGCAACGGCGCGATCTCAGCTCACCGCAACCTCCGCCTCCTGGGTTCAGGCAATTCTCCTGCCTCAGCCTCACGAGTAGCTGGAATTACAGTCACGCGCCACCATGCCCAGCTAATTTTTTGCATTTTTAGTAGAGACGGGGTTTCACCATGTTGACCAGGATGGTCTCGATCTCTTGACCTCGTGATCCACCCACCTTGGCCTCCCAAAGTGCTGGGATTACAGGCTTGAGCCACCGCGCCCGGCCCGGCAATTAATTTTTTGATATAACCTTAAAGGCATAAGAAACAGAACCAAAAATAGGCAGATGAGACTGTTTCAAATTAAAATGATTCTGCACAGCAAAGGAAACAACAGAGTGGAAAACAAACCTGTGAAATAGGAGAAAATATTTGCAAACCATTCATCTGATAAAAGGTTAATATTCAAAATATGCAAGGAACTCAAATAACTCAATAGGTTAATATTCAAAATATGCAAGGAACTCAAATAACTCAATAGTAAGAAAATAATGTGATTGGGAAATGGGCAAATGGCCGGAGGATATTTCTTCAAAAAAGACAGACAAATGGCCAATAGGTATATTTAAAAAATGCTCGATATCACTCATAATCAGGGAAATAAATATCAAAACCACAATGAGAGAGAATGGCTATATCAAAAAGACAAAAGATGTGTTAGAAACATGTGGAGAAAAGAGAACGCTTGTTCACTGCTGGTAGAGGTGTTTAGAAAATCGGGATGTATTGGTCAAATAGTAAAAAATTTCAGTTCGACAGTAGGAATAGATCTGAAGATCTATTTTAAGGCATGGTGGCTATACTTAATAATATGCTGTATACTTAACAGAGTAAATTTTAAATGTTCTCGCACCCCAAAAAATAATAAGTATGTGAGGTTATGGATATGTTAATCAGCTTAATTTTATTATTCTACCATATATGTATATATATATACAAACACTCATATCTACACATATATACACACACACACACCATTTTGTATGTGATAAATGTATATAATTTTTACTTGTCATTAGAATAATGAACTATGAGTAATGTAACATGTTTGTGTGTGTGTCTGTGTCTGTATCTGTACTGAAAACATGAGACACTGGGTGTCAAGGAAGATCTTTTTTTTTTACTTTTATTTTAGGTTCAGGGGTTATTTAGGTTATTTAGGTTCAGGGTTTTATTTTAGGTTCATGTGCAAGTTTGCTATTCAGGCAAATTCATGTCATGGGGATTTGGTGTACAGATTATTTCATCACTCATATGCTAAGCCTAGTATCCAATAGTTACTCTTTCTACCCCCCCTTCTCAACCTCAACCCTTTACCCTGAAGTAGGCCCCCATACCTGTTGTTCCCCACTTTGCATCCATGAATTCTGTCCATTTAGCTCCCACTTGTAAGTGAGAACATGAAGCACTTAATTTTCTGTTCCTGCATTAGTTTGCTAAGGATAATAGCCTCCACCTCCATCCATGGGCCTACAAAAGACATGATCTCCTCCTTTTTATGGCTGCCGTAATCCATGGTGTATATTTATCCCATTTTCTTTATCCAATCTGTCATTGATGGGCATTTAGGTTTATTTGTTGTATTTGCTCTTGCGTATAGTACTGCAGTGAACATTTGCATGCATGTGTCTTTCTGGTAGAATGATTTATATTCCTCTGAGTATATAACCAGTAATGGGATTGCTGGGTTGAATGGCAGTTCTGTTTCAGGTCTTTGAAGACTTGTCACATTGCTTTCCACAATGGTTGAACTAATTTACCTTCCACCATCAGTGTATAAGTGTTCCTTTTTTCTCCACAACTTCTCTAGCTTTGTTATTTTTTGACTTTTTAATAATAGCTATTCAGACTGGTGTGAGATGGTTTCTCATTGTGGTTTTGATTTGCATTTCTCGAATAATCAGTGATGTTGAGTTTTTCATGTTTGTTGGCTGCATGTATGTCTTCTTTCAAAAATTTTCTGTTTATGTTCTTTGCCACTTTTTAATGAGTTTTTTCCTTGTAAAAAAAGTTCCTTATATATGCAGAATATTAGAACTTTGTGAGATACATAGTTTGCAAATATTTTCTCCCATTGTACAGATGTCTGTTTACTCTGTTGATAGTTTCTTTTACTGTGAGAAAGCTTATTTTTTTTTTTTTGAGACAGAGTCATTTTCTGTTGCCCAGGCTGGAGTGTAGTGGCACCATCTTGGCTCACTGCATCCTCCACCTCCTGGGTTCAAGCAATTCTCCTGTCTCAGCCTTCCAACTAGCAGGGAATACAGGGGCACACCACCACACCTGGCTAATTTTTTGTATTTTTAGTAGAAATGAGGTTTTGACATGTTGTCCGGGCTGGTCTCAAACTCCTGGTCTCAAGTGATCTGCCCACCTCAGCCTCCCGAAGTGCTAGGATTACAGGCGTAAGGCACTGCACCCAGCCCAGAAGCTCTTTCTTGAAACAACTAGATTAACAGCCAGAAAACCATGATTAGCATGCTATTCTGGCTGTTAATCTAGTTGCTAAATACCCACAGACAAAATCAGACCTGTAGGCAAGGCTATAAGATCTATTTAAAAACTGTCTACATGAGTGATGGATTATTCTCCCTAGACTGGGGAAGAAATGGAGAACAATGAATTTTCTGTGCTTTTATGTGGGCAAGAGGTGGGTTCTATCTCCTCTTCCCCTGTAAGGATGGAGATAAGCTTCTGTTCTTTTATGTGATGTTAAAGACACTAGGTTCTTACTCTAACTCTTTGGAAGTGTAAATACACAATGAGAGCCAGATAAGCCTCAATGTCATAATACAGATATGTCTCCAAGAACTGGGCTTTATCCCTGTACATATAAATAACGAGGTAGATCGTTCTTTAGCATTCCTGGAACCTCGGGAGTTTAACTTAGAGGCTTAGTGTAGTCTGTAATCATTAGCCCTCTTAGGTAGATAGCAGTTTTATTGTCCTTTTTGGATCAGCACAATTAACTAGACAAATGGCAACAGCTCGAATTTTCATGGTGTGTGAGGAGAAAAATATTCTTGAAAAAAATAAAAACACTTATTTATATTGCATAGATCTCCATATCAAAGGAGGTAGGCCTTTTTACAGGAGCACTGAAAAATTTTCATATTAGGTATATTCAATTTCAGGGATAGGATAGGACATTTGGCTTTGCTGTGGTCTGGAAAAAATCTTAAGATGTTGGATAACATCTCTTTATGCCAAGCAAAATCTGGTCATAATTTGATTTTTTTCAAGCCATAGAAGGAAAAATGCACTTACTAGAGTATTTAAGTCTCTTTATAAGCTGTTTTTATCACAATAACGAATATGTTATTAATTTCTTGATGATGATATTCTCTTATAAATTGGTTAGAATAAGTCAGACAAACTGAACATGATCTTTTCTGGGAACAGTGACTAAATCTAGCTTCTGGATCGACAAAACTAAAAAGTAAATTTCATATCTTCAGTTTTCTTCTAAGATAAAACCATCCTGAAGTCTGGTTGACTAGATTTCAGATTTTCCTAAAGAAATAAATGTTTATCTTTCTCCATGAAATGATACACACATTTCAGAATGAGTAGAATTTTTCTTTCTTAAAACAGCTTTCTAGGCAAATATTGATAGCTAAGGATGATCCTGACAAAAACCATTTGAAAAACGTCTACTCTACATGTTAGACTCCACCTTAGTATCCCTCTGTCTTGTCATGAAGGCCACTTTTCCAGCATCCAGGTTTTATGCTGCTCTTTGACTGTTCAGGATTATCATTTGTCTCTTCTGGACCTCTAATATCTTTAGAGGTTTCTGCCCTTAAGTAGCTCATTCTATTTTCCTTTCTCTCAAATATATTTTTCTATGTTGTGTTCTTCCTCATTGGATTTACCTAATTGCTATGTGAAAACAAGGTGGCAAAAGAGCTTGTGGTTTCCTGGTCATGTATACTAACTCATTCACTGACTGATCAAATGTGTATCTGCCATGTGCAATGTGAACACGATGAACATGGTTTCTAACTTTACGTATTGAACATAGCAATCTAGGAAGATATATGTTTAAACGGATGGCTCCTAATCCTTAATTGGGGAAGCATTATAAAAAAAATTGGTGTGTGTACTCATTGAAGAAAAGAGAGACAACCAACAAGGAATAAGAAATGCTCATGAGCACAACTGCTAGTATTCCAGGCTTTCATTATGTATCCCAATAAATGTGAAAAGTCTGAATAAATTATTTCTGTTTTCTTCACATTTTAGCTAAATAAGACCACTTGGCCAGCTTGTTTGTGTATGAACATAATTCCGTAGGTTCTTTCTTCCTTCTTGCAGATGCTTCTTTACTGCTAAAGGAAATGCTTTGTGGTGGTGACACTGTGGGCTATGAGGCTAACAACGGGATATAAAAATATATGCTGCAATTTTTACCAAGAAGTGCATTAAAATTTGTAAGTTTCAAAAATTATTATTTTTGAAACTGGTTTTCTACTAAAGCCAATTACATATTTAATTAATATGCTTATCTTCTCAACTGTTGAAATTATGCACAAAACAGTTTTCATATTTGCAAAAAATTAAGGGCATAAACATATAATACCTCATAATGTTTGCCAGTTTTTATATGATGCTTCTTATAAATAGCTTTTGCTAAATTAGATGATATGAGATTAGTAATACTGAATGACTCACCAAAAATATTTTGCTCCTCCCTGATTTGTGAAAGGAAAACAGCCAATTAGCACTATTAAAAAGATCATCTGCACTTTGGGAGGCTGAGGTGGGTGTATCATGAGGTCAGGAGATTGAGACCATCCTGGCTAACACAGTGAAACTCTATCACTACTAAAAATGCAAAAAAAATAGAGGGGCATGGTGGCTCGTGACTAGTCTCAGCTACTTGGGAGGCTGAGGCAGCAGAATCAATTGAACCCAAGAGGCAGAGATTGCAGTGAGCCCAGGTCATACCACTGCAATCCAGCCTGAGTGACAGAGACTCTGTCTAAAAAAAAAAAAAAAAAAGAAAAAAAGAAAAAAAAAAGATCTGTGTCATGTCTAACAAATCTCCTTTGAGTTTCCATGTCCTGAATAGATTTTTAAGTTTTTTTGCATATTTTGATTGATATATCATAGTTTTACATATTTTGGGTAGTATATATATTTGGATACATAGATCAATTATGTAATAATCAAATCAAGGACACTGGGATATCTGTCACCTCAAACGCTTATATTTTCTTTATGTCAGGAATATTTCACCTGAAATCTTTTCTGTCCTTAATTAGTAAATTGGTGCTCACTTACTTTGACATACATTTAAACTTTTCTTATTAAAAAAATAATAAATATGAACAAATATTTTTCTTATATTTAACACACATCAATGAATTGAATTATCTAGAAAGCTGTATAAAATTGGAAAGCTACCAGCAAAAACTGTTTTTCTTTTCTTTAAAAGAAATAGCATACTGAGTTTTTAAAATATTACTGCTTAGATCTCACCTCCGCAATTTTGAATGTATAAATACAAAATGAACTCATACATGTGTATGTTTAAAAAACTTACTGTAACTTCTGCTTATAGCCAGGATTGAATTAGAAATTAATGTATTTTTAAAATGAATTTTCATAAAATGCATATTTTTGTTGACCACCAAATCTGGAAAACAGCAGCTATTCTTTCATGAGAATTAATTTTATAAAAACATTACATTTGTCTGAGTCTGAGAACAAGTCAAATACTCCTGAATGCTTTTGATGAGCACATTATTGGAGAAATGATTACAAACACTACTCTTTGATCACATTGAAGTAAAACTAGAATTTACTCACAAAAACAAAAACAGAATAGTCCTTCCACCTAGATATTTATAGACTGTTTATTAGATATCTCCTGGGTAGAAAGGAAATATAAATTGGAGTACAAATACAATAACAACAAGAACATTATATATGAGAATGTACAAATTCAATTAAAGGGAAGATAAGCTATAAATTTATTGCACTAAACACTTTCATCGATTAAAAATAAAAGAGTAAAAAATAACTAAAATCTCTAACTCAAAAAATTATAAACAATAATAAAATCAAAAGAAAGCATAATAAAGAAAATAATAAAAACCATAAATTATGAGACATAAATTAGAAAATAGTGAATTTAATTAATAAATTAGGCTGGGCACAGTGGCTCCCACCTGTAATCCCAGCACTTTGGGAGGCCAAGGCAGGTGGATCACAAGGTCAGGAGTTCAAAACCAACCTGGCCAAGATGGTAAAACCCTGTCTCTACTAAAAATATAAAAATGAGCCAGGCATAGTGGCAGGTACCTGTAATCCCAGCTACTTGGGAGGCTGAGGCAGGAGAATCTCTTGAATTTGGGGGGCAGATGTTGCAGTGAGCCAAAATCATGCCACTGCACTCCAGCATGGGTGACAAAGGGAGACTCCATTTCAAAAAGAGAATAAGATAAAATGAAAGTATTCAGTTTTTGAAAACTTAATAAAATGGAAAACCACTAGAAAATCTAAGGGAAAAAAAGAAGAATGTACAATTACATAAAATAAGAAATAAGAGGCAAATAGCCATGAAAATAAAAAGTATATATATTTTTTAAATGATGAAGCTACTTTGCTGACCTCTAATGAAACATTTTTGAAAATATAGATGAGATGGACAAATTCTTCATTTTTTTTCTATTTCTTCTAAAAAAATTGGGATACATGTGAGGAACATGCAGGTTGGTTACATAAGTTGTGCCATGGTGGTTTGCTGCACCTATTGACCCGTCCTCTAAGTTCCTTCCCATCAGCCCCTATCACTCAACAGGCCCTGATGTGTGTTGTTCCCCTATCTGTGTCCATGTGTTCTCAATGTTCAACTCCCACTTATGAGTGAGAACATGTGGTGTCTGGTTCTCTTTTCCTGTTTAAGTTTGCTGAGGATGATACCTCCCAGCTTTATCCAAGTCCCTGCAAAGGATATTATATTATTCATTTTTATGGCTGCATAGTATTCCATAATGTATATGTACCACATTTTCTTTATCCATTCTATCAGTGATGGGCATTTGGGTTGGTTCCATGTCTTTGCTATTATAAAAGGTGCTTCAATAAGCACACATGTGCATGTATCTTTATAGTAGAATTATTTATATTTCTTTGGGTGTATACCCAGTAATGGGATTGTTGGGTCAAATGATATTTCTGGTTATAGATTCCTATAGAAAGCCATCTTCTCCTCCACAATGGTTGAACTAATTTCCATTCCCACCAATTATGTAAAAGTGTTCCTATTCCTGTACATCCTCACCAGCATCTATTGTTTCCTGACTTTTTAATAATCACCATTCTGACTGGCATGAAATGGTATCTGATTGTGGTTTTGATTTAAATTTCTCTGATGATCAGTGATGTTGAGCTTGTTTTAAATATATGTTTGTTGGCCATGTAAATGTCTTCTTTTGAGATGTGTCTGTTCGTACCCTTTGCACATTTTCCTTTGAAAACTGGTAAAAGACAAGAATGCCTTCTCTCATCACTCCTATTCAACATAGTATTAGAAGTTCTGGCCAGGGAAATAAGGCAAGAGAAAGAAATAAAGTGTACTCAAATAGGAAGAGAGAAAGTAAAGTTATCTCTGTTTGCAGATGACATGATTTTATATTTAGAAAACCCACTTATCTCAGCACAAAAACTTCTTGAACTGATAAAAGCAACTTCAGCAAAGTCTCAGGATACAAAACTAATGTGCAAAAATAACAACCATTATTTTATTCCAACAATAGACAAGCAGAAATCCAGATCATGAGTGAATTCCCATTCACAATTACTACAAAAAGAATAAAATACCTATGAATACAGCTAAAAATGGATGTAGAGGACATCTGCAAGAACTACCAACTACTGCTCAAGGAAGTAAGTGAGGACACAAACAAATGGAAAAACATTCCATCCTCCTGGATAAGAGGAATCAATATTGTGAAAATGGCCACACTATCCAATGTAATTTATAGATTCAATGATGTTCCCATCATACCATTGACATTCTTCAGAGAATTAGAAAAATCTGTTTTAAATTTTATGTGAAATCAGAGAAGACCCCATATAGGCAAGACAATCCTAAGCAAAAAGAACAAAGCTGAAGGCATCATGCTACTTGATGTCAAACTATACTGCAAGGATATAGTAAACAAAACAGCATGGTACTGGTACCAAAACAGACATAGACCAATGAAGCAGAACAGAGACCTCAGAAATAACACCACACTTCTACAACCATCTGATCTTTGACAAACCTCACAAAAACAATGAATGGGGAAAGGATCTCCTATTCAGCAAATGCTGTTGGGAAAATGGCTAGCCATATGCAGAAAACTGAAACTGGACCCCTTTCTCATATCTTATACAAAAATTAACTAAAGTTTGATTAAAGACTCTGATTTAAAACCCAAAGCCATAAAAGCCCTAAAGAAAACCTAAGCAATACCATTCAGGACAAAGGCATGGGCAAAGACTTCATGAAAAAAATGCCAAAAGCAATTGCAACGAAAGCAAAAATTCACAAATGAGATCTAACTAAACTGAAGAGCTTCTGCACTGCAAAATAAACTATCATCAGAGTGAACAGGCAACGTACAGAATGAGAGAGATGGATAATTTCTTAGGGGAAGGCAAGTTACTAAATGTTACCTTATTTTAGATATAATGTTTAAACAGATGAATTTATTATTTGAGAACTTTAGAAAATTTAATCTCAGAGTGCTTTCTTTTTAACCTTTCAGATCCATTCACCATGGTTCTCCACCCCAATATCTGCTCAAAAAACTGTCCTTTTTGACCATATTAATCATCATTCTTAACCTCAAACTTCTGATAGTGTTCTTGAATCTGACCTCATGCTTTGATGCATTTAAGGGAAATGATCATACAAGTTATTTTTCTAATTAAGAAAATGGTGAATTGTACAACTAGATTTCTAAATATTGAGCCATCTTTGCATGCCTATATAAATACTATTTAGCTATGACATGCATTTGCATTTTTGTCATTATTGCTTTATATTTATTTATTATTGGTAATTTTTTAGCAATTTCACCATAAAATTCAAACATGTATAACTATCACTCATCACACATCCTCCATATTAATATTCTATTATTTTACATATCTGTCTCTCCCTTCACTCCACAGCACCTCAACCAGTTATAATTCCCATTCTTATTATGTATTTCTTGAGGTAAATTTAGATCAATTGAAACATAAAAATCTTCTATTTTATTATCAAATATGCCATTTTTGGTGACTTTCTTATATTTCATTCTGGAAAAAAAAAAGCAATTCTGTTATTATTCAGAATTTCAAAGCTGTTTGAAATCTGCTTGTCTTAAAACAAGCAGATTTGTGCTTTTACAGTTTTCTAATATTTAGTGCTGGTTGTATCTTTATTCATAATGCTGCATCATCTATTAGACTACATGAGAATATTAGTTTCCAAGGATTCCTTCAAAATTATTCCTATATTTCACTGACTAAGCAAAAAAGCACATATTACTTAAATTATGTGGAAACATTTAGACAGTAATTTACTTTCTAGTCATGTTTAATTTGCTCTTCAGGGTCGGGCACGGTGGCTAACACCTGTAATCCTAGCACTTTGGGAGGCCAAGGTGGGCAGATCATCTGAGGTTGGGAGTTTCAGACCAGCCTGACCAACATGGAGTAACCCCGTCTCTACTAAAAATACAAAATTAGCCAGGCATGGTGGCAGGTGCCTGTAATACCAGTTGCTCAGGAGGCTGAGGCAGGAGAATCACCTGACCCCAGGAGGTGGAGGTTGTGGTGAGCCAAGATCATACCATTGCACTCCAGCCTAAGCAACAAGAGTAGAGCTCCATCTCAAAAAAAAAAAAAAAAAAATTACTCTTCAGAATTCAATAGTGTCAAGGTGAAATGACACATGTTCAAACCACTTTTTCTGTTGAACTTCAAAGGTCATAGTTCAAACCACTTTTTCTGTTGAACTTCAAAGGTCATAGTAATATGATCTCTTTCAAAGTTGACCTAAACCCCTTCACACACATTGATCAGAATAGAAAAAAATAAAGGAAGAGAAAAAAACAGTCTCTTTTGCTAAGAATAGTTGTTACTGTCCAGCACAGCTGAAGACTGACTCAGAATAACAGAACATGACCACATTTATCACAAGTAAGAGGAAAAACAGCAATCTGAATGAATTTTTGTCAGTTTCAGGCAACAGTCTTGAAAACCCTTTGCAAAGAAAGGTGTGGCCTCACAAAAGTGTCAAAATGTAGCATGAAAACTGTGGATGGGTTAAGGGTGTCTACCCTGGATCCCAGAAGTGAAGCATGCAGAGTCAAGCATGCCTGTAGCCACCCCTACTAGAGGAGGTACTGTGGTCAAAATAAAGACAGGCAAGGTCTGATACATAAACCACATATGTGACTTATGCCCAAAGGCTGACAACAGACCTCTGATAACCTAGATCCCTGGAGTCACCCTATGTCTGACTTCAGTGAAAAACTGCCCAAATCAGCACCATCCTGGCAGCATAATCTTATATCAACATTTGAAACAAAGACCACAACAGGCAGTGAGAGGAATCTGCTCTACTCACTAGAATGCTGTTCTGGAACTGGAGACAGTCTCAGGCTTAGGGCAACTCATAGGCTCAAGTCTCTAGTACCATAGGATAACTAGTGGATCCCATACCTAGAGTACATGGTCAGAGAGAACAAACTGGAAAACAGAACTCAAAGGTCCTGGATGAGGCTGTGGGCAATATGATCAAGATGTTCCTCCTAGCCCATGTTGGGCCCAAGCACTAAAAGTAGGACATAGAGGGACCCCCCACAAGCCAAGGTTTTAGGGTGTACTGCTTTTCATCATTACTCCAGCAATGACATTTTCCCCTGGATGTAGCAGTTGTTTCCAGACACTAAATCACCCTGGCATACTCAGAATGAGTATTATGAGGGTCCTTCAGAGGTGACAGCAGCAGGCTGGAAGCAGCTCACCTCTGACATCTGAGCTCCAGCTTTGTAGACTCTCTCTTAGACACTGTATATTTGGGTAAACTCTACTACTTCCTCTTTACTCCATCCCTAACAGAGGTTACCTGCTTTCTGATACTATCTTACAGTAACCTCAGAGGTTCTTTTTTCCTCATTAAATACTCCAGTACCAATGTAAACAATTTTCTTTATCAAATTCCCTCTATTGAAAGCACTAGTATGATTTCTGTTTTCTTTACTGAACTCTAGGCAGATACACCTATAAATCAGGGATAAAGAAATCGTACATTGAACGGAAACAACTTTCTAATTTTGTTGAACATAAGATTTTTATTGAGATTGGTTTATAATTTATATCTGAAAACTGGTTTGTGACAGGCCCAAATTTTTTGCTCTCTTGGTAGATGAAATTGGTTAATTTATATAGATTGGAAAGCAGTATGAGATTGAGAATATATATAACATATGAATATACCTACATATGTGTGTGTGTGTCGGTGTGTGTGTGTATCTTTAAACTTACTACAGGAAAACATTTGTTGATACTACTCAATGTTGTTAATTGACAACATATTTTACATACTACACAATTCCTGTTTTTGTTTTTCTCTTTTTCCCACCACAATTAGTTGGACCCTCTGTTATAAAGTGAACTTTGATGCATGACTCTTAGACTCTTGCATTTCTCAGTGTTCTTTAATATTTAAAAGCAATGGGATATAATTACCAAAAAGGTAAAATCCGGTAAATACTCTAAATGTGTGATAACATAATGAACATGAGTTTAAACAAAGAACCTTTGATCATACATGATTCAGCTAAGGTTATTCTATATTATTTTCTTCATCATATATTGCCTTCGCTATATGACGTGAACTAGAAATAAATACTCACGGGATTAAATATGCATCACTCTGTATCTACCATCACATGTGTATTTATTGGAAGCACTTCAGTACAGGATTAGTTAAGTTTCCATAATGAAAGGTGAACATAATCTATTCTCTAAACTGCTACCTAAGTTATTTAAAGGAGAAATTATACTCAACAGTATTGACAAATGATATAGAACATTCACTCATTATGGTGAAAAGCAGTAACATCTTTTATTGTGCTCACTGCTATTTTTCTTGACAAATTTCAAGTCAAAAGCTATAATTCTTATCAAATGAAAAACATTTTAGATAGTACATTCTTCTAATACTCTAGTACTCAAAATGTGATAAACTATAAAACCGCACACTGCAAAAGCCAAGCACATTATCCTGGTTAGTAAGATGACCCAGATCTATAGATGAGGATGGAAACATATAACATCATTTGAACATTTATCTCAGAAAGAAAAGAAATCTAATTAATCAGATCCCAACTTAGGAGTGTCAGGAAAATGTTTTTTGTAATTCATATACACACACGGTGGGTAACATACATATATGTTTAAGAATAAGCCACCAAGGAAAGTTAAAAAGTACTTAGGTATGCTTCAACTTACTTGTGCACAACTTCCCCATAGTAGAGCTTGTCCTACTGCCAACTAGCTTTGTATTTGTAACTCTGGGTTTCAAAATATCCATACAGTACTCCTCTATGCAAAATCTATGTCATAATAACAAAAAAAGCCCACCATATGAGGAAGTGTTAGGAACTAAATATTTTACTATGTTATATTTCATTGTAATATTCAGTTGAAATGTAACTAATCTTTAAGTTTCACCTATTCTACTAAACTTTTTAATATTCATATAATTAGCAGAACAAATTTATACTCAACATAGCCCCTTCGTACATACTGATCTCACACTTCTTTGTGTATAAAATATTTAACAAAACTATATGAGAGGATCTGTACTTTCCACAAGAACAAACAAATATACAACAGCTAATGAATAATCAAATATTTAACAAAGACTCAGATTCTTTTCATCTATCCCTGCAGCAGGATAATATATTATTTATAAAACAATATTTACTGATTTGTGTTCACATTTATAAGTATATACTACTATGGTACAGAAACTCTAATGTTTTCTATTTGCAAAATGATTCTGACTTTCTTTACAATACAACACCCAACAGATGTATTTTGGAAAGAAAAGGAAACTCTGGCTTAACTACCAGGAAACCAAACTTTTCATAAGTTCTACTAAGGTTGAATGCTAAAACTTTGTTGATAGTCCTGGAGACATGTATCTCAGTGGCCAGAGGAATGTAAAACCTATACAAATAAATGTTAACTTTTTGATATACAGCAGCATTGTTGCAATCAGTATCAGTCTATCATGAAAAAAAATTTTTTCAACATACTAAGAAAAAATAAGCATATATGCCAAAAAACTATGAACTCTTTGAATCGTAGTATAATATATGTCTGTCACCTTAGTAAATGTACCATTTCCTTGTACTAAATAATTTAAAATAAGTATGACATGTAGCAATTTAAATAATACAAAAATGAAAGGAGAAGGACTAAATGAATCATTATATTGCATAAACACATGTAATTTTTAAAAGTTGAAGTAAGTGTATAACTAAAATTTTAAAGGTCTACTCAGACTTTAGTTTCTAGCCAAGATGGAGTAACGTGGCCTAAGTTTTCCTTCTGCCAGAAATAATCAATCATCAGACACAATATATATATAACAATGGCTTTCAAGATACTGCAGAAGGAGAATAATTGTTTTTTTCTCTACAGTGTGAGAAACAAACAAGATGATTCCTATGGTTGTCCAGACTATGGCTTTGAGAATGTTTCCAGGAAACAGTCAAACATGGGAAAACCCAGAAGTATGGCAGACTTCTGTAGAGACTCAGATGAGGATCGGGGGAGAACAAGGTTCTACAGTTTGCTGAGCAGAGCACTGGAGAGAAGACAGCAGCACTGAGAAAAAGCTCTGGAAATCTGCTGAAGTATACTTGAATATTCAGCAGAGTATGTTCAGAGTATGCATGTGAGGAAATTTCCAGAGGCCAGTGGAAGAACCTTATGAAAGTATTAGAGCCAATAATGTCCATAGGACCAGAAACAGCACCTATTCTCAAAGATAGATTGAAAAATCTCACAATTCAGGATAATCTAGTATAACAGATGGCTTTTGCCTCAGTAGTGGGGAATAAATACCCCTATATTACAAGATGCTCTGAATAACCCAAAAAAATCTTCAAAACAAGGCTCACAAGGAGAAATTGTTTCCAAGCAACTTAACAGTGTCCCTGAACAAAGATCAACAATATTTATAGAGATGCAAAAAATATCCAGCAAAAAAGTTAAAATTAACAATGTTTGCTATCTAAATATTACCGAGCTTGCAAATGAGCAGGAAAATACAACACAATGAGAAGAAAAAAAGATAAATCAAAACCAAATCAGACCTCACACAGATGTTAGAATTTAAAGACAAGTTTATTTAAATAAATATTTCTAACTAGGTTTCATATGTTCAAAAGTTAAAGACATTGAATATATGAAAAAGGCTGAAATGAACTCCTAGAGATGCCTCAGGTTAAAAAAAAAAAAAAACTGGATAATGTTAACATTAGACATTGGATTAGACATGGAAAAAGAAAATGTCAATGAACTTGAATAGCAACAAAATATCCAAAATGAAAGAAAAGAACCCCCAAAAGTCGAATAACATCAGTGAATACTGAGACAGTTTCAAACTTCCTAATGTATATATAGTTAGGGACCCTATAACAGAGGAAAGAAAGAAGATTTTAAAAATTAGAATAAATGACACAAAATCTTGAAATGTGATTAGAATTAAAACCTACTGAACCAAGGCACTCAAGTCACCTGTCATATTCAAGAAGTTTAAGCACAGGAAACATAAAGAAAACTATATCAGTGCAAGTCATAGTAAAATTGCTCAAAGCCATTTATAAAAAGAGAAACTTAAGAATATCCAGAGAACAAGAAGAACAACAACAAAATTACATACAGAGAAACAAAATTAAGTTGACAGTAGATTTGTATGTCAGAAACTATGTCAGAAACAAAGCAAGTGAGGAGACAGAACATCTTTAAAATGTGAAAGAAAAAGCAAACCCTGCCCAAATAATATATTACACTCAGCAAAAACATCTTTCAAAAACATAAACAAAATACATCCTTTTTACATACCACAAATAATCACCATTATACACTCTTTACAAGAACTATTTACAGAAGTCTTTCAGACATCCAGAAGATGATACCTTGTGGAAATATGGATTTACTTAAAGGGATAAAGAGCATTGAAAATGATAGTTTCTTGTGTAAAAAAGATTAAAAGTGGGCAAAGTCTTTGAATAGGCACTTCACAAAAGAAGATATACAGATGGTAAATAAGGACAAAATAATTGTTCAACATTGTTAGCTCTTAGAGAAATACAAATTAAAACTAAAATGAGATAGCACTAAACACATATGAGAATGGCTAAAATAACTTTGTATATAATGGGTGTTGGCAAGGATATGGAGTAACTGGAATCTTCTCACACCTCTGGTAGTGATGGAAAATTGTACAAATACCTCGAAAAACAATTTGACATTTAATTAAAAGGTTAAATATATACCTACTGTGTAATCTAGGCATTCTACATCTTGGGATTTACTTAAGCAAAAGCATAAAATAAACTTGTTTATTTTCATCTAATATTTGTAGGCTTATTTTCAGTATCCAAAATCTGGAAAATATTTAAATGTTGTTCAATAGGTGAATGGATAAAGAAGTGAGTATATCCATTAAGTGGAACACTACTCAGCAATAAAAAGTAAAATGCTGATACACAAATATAATATTAAAATAACTATTGTTAAATAAAAAAGGAGTACATACTGTATTATTCTACTGTTATTAAATGTACAAAATCAATGGGAATTTAACCAATGTTGTTTTTTTCTTCTTTTTTTGGAAATTAAAAAAAAAGCAGGAGGGAGAATTAAAATAGAAATTAGGAAAGTTTGGGGTGGTGAATATATTTAGTATCTCAGTTGTGGTGATGGTAACAAGATTGCATACACAGGCCAAAAATTCCATATTGTACAGTCTAAACATATGTCGTTAACTACATGTAAATTATACCTCAATGAAGTTTTTTGTTTAAAATAATATTAAACTATGCTCTGTCCTTCTGTCTATTCTCAATTGTGTACATGTTCCACATAGAGCAAAGGAAAAGGCAAATCATTGTTGCTGATAAAGAAAAGTAAAATAGGGATTTCCACCAAGATGGCCAAATAGGAACAGCTCCGGAGCACAGTTCCCAGCGAGAGCAACACAGAAGGCAAGTGATCTTTGCATTTCCAACCAAGGTACCAGGTTCATTTCAATGGGACTGTTGGACAGTGGGTGTAGCCCAAGGAGAGCAAACTGAGGCAGCAGTGCCCCACCAGGGAAGCGCAAGTGAACAGAGCATGTGAGTCTCTTCCCCTCTGGTAGTCCAGTTCAGATACTGCACTTCTCCCGTTGCCTTTGCAACCCACAGACAAGGAGATCCCTGGGCTGAAAACCACCATAAATTGTTAGCACAGATATGAGCAGTGGCTCCAGCTGGTGCCATGGGTTGTTGGCACATATCTGGGTGGACATTTTGACTATCGCCAGAGTGCCTATGCGACAGAACTTCCCACTCCCCAGAAAGAGGGGGAGCTGAAAGCAGAGAGACAGGTGATATGGCTTGCCGGGTCCCACCTCCACAAAGCCCAGCAAACTGAAACCCTCTCACTTGAGAGTTGTGCAGCCAGCACATCAGTTCATGCTTGACCCAGGAAGATCGAACTTGGTGGGGGGAAGGGCATCTGTCATAGATGATCTTACTGTGGAAATAAAAACCAGAAGAAGATTAGCAGCTGGACTGGGCCCATGGCAGCCCAGCAGCACCTCTTCAGGCTGCCTCCTAAAGCAACTCCCTGACCCCTGACTAACCAAAAAGACAACACACAGGAGAGCTCTGGCTGAAAACTGGCAGGTACCCTTCTGGGACAAAGCTTCTGGGAGGAAAGATCTGGCAGGAATACTTGCTGTTCTGCAGTGCTTGTGGGTGATTCCCAGGCAAGCTGGGTCTAGAGTGGACCTTCAGCAGTCCTGCAACAGAGGGGCCTGACTATTAAAAGAAAAACTAAAAAACAAAAAGAAATAGCTTCAACATCAACAGAAAGGATGTCCACTCAGAGACCCTATCTGAAAGCCACCAACTTCAAAGACCAAAGGTAGATACATCCACAAAGATGAAAAGAAACCAGATAAAAAAGGATGAATCATCAAAGACCAGAATGACTCTCCACCTCCAAGGGACCACAGCTCCTCACCAGCAGGGGAACAAAACAGGATGGAGAATGAGTTTGATGAATTGACAGAAGCAGGCTTCAGACAATGGGTAATTAAAAACTTCTCTGAGCTAAAGAACATATTCTAACCCAATGTAAAGAAACTAAAAACCTTGAAAAAAGGTTAGATGAAATGTTAACTAGAATAACCAGCTTAGAGAGGAAAATAAGTGACTTGATGGAGCTGAAAAACACAGCATGAGAACTTTGTTAACCATAAACAAGTTTCAATAGCAGAATTGATCAAGCAGAAGAAAGGATATCAGAGATTGAAGATCAACTCAATGAAATAAAACAAGAAGGCAAGATGAGAGAAAAAAAAGAGTGAAAAGAAATGAACAAAGCCTCCAAGAACTATGGGATTATGTGAGAAGACCTAATCTACACTTGATCAGTGTACCTGAATGTGACAGGGAGAATGAATCCAAGGTGGAAAAAAATCCTCAGGATACTATCCAGGAGAACTTCCCCAGTCTAGCAAGGCAGGCCAACATTCATATTCAGAAAATACAGAGAACACCACAAAGATGTTCCTCAACAAGAGCAATCCCAATGCACACAATCATCATATTCACCATTAAAATGAAGGAAAAATTTCTAAGGGCAGCCAGAGAGAAAGGTCAGTCACCCACAAGTCCATCAGAAACCATACAAGCCAGAAGAGAGTGAGGGCCAATATTCAACATCTTTAAAGAAAAGAACTTTCAGCTAAGAATTTCATATCCAGCCAAACTAAGCTTCATAAGTGAAGGAGAAATAAAATTTTTTACAAACAAGCAACTGCTGAGAGATTTTGTTACCACCAGACCTGCCTTAAAATAACTCCTGAAGAAAATCTAGGCAAAACCATTCAGGACATAGGAGTAGGCAAGGACTTCATGAACAAAACTCCCAAAGCATTGGCAACAAAAGCCAAAATAGACAAATGGGACCTAATCAAACTCCACAGCTTCTGCACAGCAAAACAAACAGTCACTAGAGTGAATCGGCAACCATCAGAATGGGAAAAAATCTTTGCAGTTTACGCATCCGACAAAGGGCTGATATCCAGAATTTACAAAGAACTCAAACAGATTTACAGGAAAAAAACAAACAAGCCCATTCAAAAATGGGCAAAGGATATGAATAGAAACTTTACGAAAGCAGACATACACGAGGCCAGCAAACATATGAAAAAGTGCTCATCGTCATTGGTCATTAGAGAGATGCAAATCAAAACCACATTGAGATACCATCTCACACCAGTTAGAATGGCAATCATTAAAAAATCTGGAGACAGCAGATGCTGGAGAGGATGTGGAGAAATAGGAACACTCTTACACTGTTGGTGGGAGTGTAAATTAGTTCAACCATTGTGGAAGACAGTGTGGCGATTCCTCAGGGACCTAGAAATAGAAATTCCATTTGACCCAGCAATCCCATTACTGGGTATCTATCCAAAGGATTATAAATCGTTCTACTATAAGGACACATGCACACAAATGTTCATTGCAGCACTGTTTACAATAGCAAAGACCTGGAACCAACCCAAATGCCCAACGATGATAGACTGGACTGGGAAAATGTGGCACATATACACCATGGAATATTATGCAGCAATCAAAAATGATGAGTTTGTGTCCTTTGTAGGGACATGGATGAATCTGGAGAACATCATTCTCAGCAAACTGACACAAGAACAGAAAAAGAAATACCGCATATACTCGCTCATAGGTGGGTGAGAAAAATGAGAACATGTGGACACAGAGAGGCAGTCTACTATACACTGGGGACTGTTGGGGGGAATGGGGGAGGGACAGCAGGGGGGGGCTGGGGGGGATAGCCTGGGGATGAATACCAAGTGTGGGTGAAGGGGAGGAAAGCAGCAAAGCACACTGCCATGTGTGTACCTATGCAACTATCTTGCTCGTTCTGCACATGTACCCCCAAACCTATAATGCAATAAAAATAAATAAATAAATAAATAAATAAATAAAAAAAAAAAAAAAAAAAAAAAAAAAAAAAAAAAAATAACTCCTGAAAGAAGTAATAAACATGGAAAGGAACAACCAATACCAGACACAGCGAAAACAAACCAAATGGTAAAGGTCAGTGACACAATAAAGAAACTGCCTCAACTAATGGGCAAAACAATCAGCCAATAACAAAATGGCAGGATCAAATTCACATATAACAATATTACTGTTAATGTAAATGGCCCTAATGTACCAAGAAGACACAGACTGGCAAATTGAATAAAAAGTCAAGATCCATCAGTGTGCTGCATTCAGAAGACCCATCTCATGTGCAAAGACACACAAAAATTCAAAATAAAGGGATGGAAAAAGGTTTACCAAGCAAATGAAAAGGAAAAAAAAAAAGCAGGGGTTGCAATCCTAGTCTCTGATAAAATGGACTTTAAACCAACAAAGAGCAAAAGAGACAAAGAAGGGCATTACATAATGGTAAAAGGATCAATGCAACAAGAAGAGCTAACAATCCTAAATATATATGCACCCAATACAGGAGCACCCAGATACATAAAGCAAGTTCTCAATGACCTACAAAGAGACTCAGACTCCTGCACAATAATAGTAGGACACTTTAACACTCCACCTTCAATATTAGACAGATCAACGAGACAGAAAATCAGGGATATCCAGGACTTGAGCACAGATCTGGACCAAACAGACCTAATATATATCTACAGAACTCTCCACCGAAAATCCACACAATATACATTCTTCTCAGCATCACATCACACTCTAAAATTGACAACATAATTGGAAGTAAATCACTCCTCAGCAAATGCAAAAGAACAGAAATCATAACAACAACTCTCTCAGACCACAGTGCAATCAAATTAGAGCTCAGGATTAAGAAACTCACTCAAAACTGCATAACTATATGGAAACTGAACAACTTGCTTCTGAATGATGACTGGTTAAACAATGAAATGAAGGCAGAAATAAAGATGTTCTTTGAAACCAATGAAAATGAAGACACAACATACCAGAATCTCTGGGACACAATTAAAGCAGTGCCTAGAGAAAAATTTAGGGCAGTAAATGCCAATGTGAGAAGTGAGGAAAGATCTAAAATCAACACTCTATCATCAAAATTGAAAGAGCTAGAGGAACAAGATCAAAAAAATTCAAAAGAAGACAAGAAATAACTAAGATCAGAGCAGAACTGAGGAAATAGAGACACACACACAAAAACCCTTAAAAAATCAATAAATTCAGCAGCTGGTTTTTTAAAAAGATCAACAAAACAGACCACTAGCTAGACCAAAAAAGAATCAAATAGAAGCAATATAAAATGATAAAGGAGATATCACCACAAATTCCCCAGAAATAAAAACAACCATCAGAGATTATTACAAAAAAACTCTATGCAAATAAGTCAGTAAATCTGGATGAAATGGATAACTTCTGAACACTTACACCCTTCCAAGACTAAACCAGGAAGAAGTTGAATCCCTGAATAGACTAATAACAAGGTCTGAATTTGAGGCAAAAAGTAATAGCCTACCAATGAAAAAAAGTCCAGGTCTAGATGGGTTCACACCAAATTCTACCAGACTTACAAAGAGGAACTGCTACCATTCCTTCTAAAACTATTCCAAACAATACAGAAAGAGGGAATGCTCCCTAACTCATTTTATGAGACCAATATCATCCTGATACCTAAACCTGGCAGAGAGACAAATAAAAAAGAAAACTTCAGGCCGATATCCTTGATGAATGTCAGTGCAAAAATCTTCAACAAAATACTGGCAAACCAAATCCAACAGCACGTCAAAAAGCTTATCCATCACGATGAAGTAGGCTTCATCCCAGGGATGCAAGGCTGGTTCAACATATGTAAATCTATAAACATAATCCATCACATAAACAGAACCAAAGACAAAAACCACATGATTATCTCAATAGACGCAGAGGTCTTTGACAAAATTCAACAGTCCTTTATGCTAAAAACGCTCAATAAACTAGGTATTGATGGAACATATCTCAAAATAATAAAAGCTGTTTACAAGAAACCCACAGCCAACATCATACTCAATGGGCAAAAACTGGAAGCATTCCATTTGAAAACTGACACTAGACAAGGATGCCCTCTCTCACCATTCTTATTCAATATAGTATTGGAAGTTTTAGCCAGAGCAATCAGGCAAGAAAAAGAAATAAAGCATATTCAATTAGGAAAAGAGGAAGTCAAATTGTCTCTATTTGCAGATGACATGATTATATTTCTAGAAAACCCCATCATCCCAGCACAAAATTTTCTCAAACTGATAAGCAACTTCAGCAAAGTCTCAGGATACAAAATCAATATGCAGAAATCACAAGCATTCCTTCAAACCAGTAACAGACAAAAAGGCCAAATCATGAGTAAACTCCCATTCAAAAGCTATGAAGAGAAAAGAATACCTAGGAATATAAGTAAAAAAGGAAGGTGAAGGACCTCTTGAAGGAAAACTAGAAACCACTGCTCAAGGAAATAAGAGAGGACATGAACAGATGGACAAACATCATTGCTCATGATCAAGAAGAATCAATGCCATGAAAATGGCCATACTGCCCAAAGTAATTTATAGATTCAATGTTAGCCCCATCAAGCTACCACTGACCTTCTTCACAGAACTGGTAAAAAACACTTTAAACTTCATACAGAACCAAAAGAGAGCTCACATAGCCAAGGCAACCATAAGCAAAAATAACAAAGCTGGCGGTATCAAGCTACCTAACTTCAAACTATACTGCAAGGCTACAGTAATCAAAACAGCATGGTATTGTTACCAAAACAGAGATGTAGACCAATGGAACAGAACAGAGCCCTCAGAAGTAATGCCACACATCTACAACCATTTGATCTTTGACAAACCTGACAAAAACAAGCAATGGGGAAAGGATTCCCTGTTTAATAAATGGTGTTGGGAAAACTGGCTAGCCATGTGCAGAAAGTTGAAACTAGACCCCTTCCTTATACCTTACACTAAAATTAACTCCAGATGGATTAAAGATTTAAACATAAGACCTAACACCATAAAAACTCTAGAAGAAAACCTAGGCAATACCATTCAGGACATAGGCATGGGCAAGGACTTCATGACTAAAACACCAAAAGCAATGGCAACAAAAGCCAAAATCAACAAACGGGATCTAATTAAACTTAAGAGTTTCTACACAGCAAAAGAAACAATCATTAGAGTGAACCAGCAACCAACAGAATGGGAAAAAATATTTTGCAATCTACTCATCTGACAAAGGGCTAATATACAGAATCTACAAAGAACTATAACAGATTTACAAGAAAAAAAAAAACAAATATATCTATTAAGAAGTGGGTAAAAGATATGAACAGACACTTTTCAAAAGAAGATATTTGCAGCCAACAAACATATGAAAAAATGCTCAACATCACTGGACATTAGAGAAATGCAAATCAAAACCACATTGAGTTATCTCACACCAGTTAGAATGACAATCATTAAAAAATCTGGAGACAACAGATGCTGGAGAGGTGTGGAGAAATAAGAACACTTTTACACTGTTGGTGGGAGTGTAAATTAGTTCAACCATTATGGAAGACAGTGTGGCAATTCCTTAAGGATCTAGTAATAGAAATTCCATTTGACCCAGCAATCCCATTATTGGGTATATAACCAAAGGATTATAAATCATTCCATTATAAAGACACATGCACATGTATGTTCACTGTGGCACTGTTTACAAGAGGAAACACCTGGAACCAACCCAAACACCCATCAACGATAGACTGGATAAAGGAAATGTGGCACATATATACCATGGAATACTACACAGCCATAGAAAAAGATGAGTTCATGTCCTTTGTATGGATACGAATGAATCTGGAAACGATTATTCTCAAAAGGACACAGGATCGGAGGACCAAACATTGCATGTTCTCACTCACAGGCAGGTGTTTAACAATGAGAATACATGGGCACAGGGAGGGGAACATTACATACTGGGGTCTGTTGGGGGTTGGGGGGCTACGGGAGGAACAGCGGCAGGTGGGGAGGTCGGGAAGGGATAACATTGGGAGAAATGCCTGGTGTAGGTGACGGGGGGATAGAGGCAGTAAACCACCATGGCATGTGTGTACCTAGGCAACAATCCTGCAAGATCTGCACATGTACCCCAGAACTTAATTTAAAAAAAGTAAAATAAGAATAAAGAAATCTTATCACTTCACAATGCCTTCCTGCTTGAAAGAAGATGGTACACTCACTAATTCTATGTGATTGTGTGTGATATGTATGCATATGTTTTAATGTCCTTTTCTTAAACAGAGTTAGGTCAGGTAGGTTAGACCACCCATTGATATGTCAATTCATGTCTACCCAGTGAATCATTCTAAAGGTCATGACATTTGAAAAATGAAGTGAAGTCTAAATTATCTAACAAAGGTCCTTCAATAATCGAATACAGCATTTACAACATAGCTAATTATGAATAATTCTCAGACACATCTATTTTGAATTTTCAGAAAGCTTCATTTCTCCTGAAAAAAAAAAAAAAGGTATTTCAGTGTAAGAAAAGGACAATTCTATTTGCAAATGCCTGTAGCATGCATGGTGAAATGTATTGAAAATTTCAAATTAGAGTTTATTTCTTAAATTTTAAGACCTTCTGTAAATGAACCCAGGTTCAGGTTCAGCTGCTCACCACTGGCAAACCAAACACAAGAGATTGGGTCGATGGGAGAAAAAACAGGTTTATTAAGAAAGCCAGCAAAACTGGGAATCTGGTGAACTAGCATTCCAAAGCAGCCAGAGGGTTGTATGGGAGAGGGATATATGAAAGAGTAGAGGGTTGGTATCAAGAGGTGACCAAGGACTGCAGACATCTGGGCAAGTGAAGGTCTGAGGAAGTTGGGAACTTCTTTGTCCTTGGTCAGGTCACAATATTCCTATAAATGTTTAGCTAAACATAATTATTTTCATACTTCCCCTTTAATCCCAGAGTTAGTTTCAAAAATTACATGATTGCTGTTTTTGCATATTATCTCATTGTTCTAAACTTATCCTACCAATGAGAATGAATGAGTAAAGTCCCCTTAAAAATGAAATTTATTATGTTAGTTCTTTTGCTATTTCATTGTTATTAATACTCCTCTGTTAAATTCCAAGGAAATGACATGGGTGGTCATGTATGAGGCTTTTAGGCAAGATAATACAATGTAAGACCCTTTATATTAGTAATTTATATCTTTATGAATATGATTTTTAGCCAAGAACATTTTTAATGACAGATGGAATATCCTGGGCTCTTCTGCTGAGGTACCCAATGAACTGGAATAAAAATAATCTGAATTCACAATATACCAAGGTTATATCAAACGTTAACTATCTTAGCAACCAGTAAATCCAGAATTAAATTGCACAAGCAAAGCCAAGTAAAGCATTCTTTTTACTAACAGACCTAAGTATGAAACTTCTCAGATCATTGGAGAACTGTTTCTTGTAATTTGCAGAGTTATCTGAAGTTTGTTTGTATCAATACTGTAACTCTATCAGGCAGGAAAATATGCAGACGCTGAAAATTTCACTAGCTTACCTAATATAACCACCGAGAGACATAAAATTTATTTAATCCAGGAATTGTTACATTAGGAAGGTTGTATTATTTTAAAGTTAAGCAAAAAAATGTAAATCATTTAGATGCATATCAAGATACATAGAAAGAAAAAGAAACAGATTTATGTTTTTACAATTCCAAATATTTATTTAAAACATCTCCTTGAATATAGACCAGAAAGATTGCAAGGGAAGTGATGAAGAATGGTAATTGCAGAAAATACAGGTTCAAACCTAACTTTAATTAAAAAAGCACACCGTCATAATTTAATCAGGATCATTAATTTCCTTATATATATGTGTGTATATGTATGAATGTGTGTTAATGGATACAAGAAATGTGACAATGAAGAGAAGAGGTAAGCACAAGAATTGAGATTTATCATCGTTTTCAGAAATTATTTCAAATTGGGTATTAGTCTTACAGTGATAGAAATTTTAAAAAGAGATCACAAGATGAAATACATTTGGAAAATGCTACATACAAGTCAGATACAGTAAGGGCCTCATAGAGGTTTATAATTCTTATTAGCCTATTAAAGACTTGTGTGGTCCCAGTAGATAAATTTACTTAAATTGTTCCAGTCAGAATACTCCATACTCATTAATCCACAGAAATTTTTTCTTGGAATATTCTAAAATTATCTCTTTGGAAACATATCATTTTAGTTAGATCTCTGAAAATGCATTACTCAGTTTTTACACTATGACTCAAGTTGCTTTTCCATGAGAAAGAATGGATCTGGATCAGGAGAGGTGGAAATTTATAGTTTCCATATTTTGAGCTTTTCTAAAGCAATTATTGATGCACAATAGATGTATATAGTTTGGGGATGCCTGTGATAATTTAATATTTATATAACTTGTAAACATCAAATCAGTGTACTTGGGATATCTGTCACCTTAATTCGTTGCTTTTTCTTTATGCTAGAAGCATGTAAATTCTTCTATTCCAGCTATTTTGAAATACATAATCAATTCTTGTAAATTACTGTTACTCTACTGATCTTTTAAACACTAGGTTTTATTTCTATCAAACAGTATATTTGCACTCATTAATCAACTTCTCTTCATTTCTTCCTCCCTCTACCCTTTCTGGCCTCTGGTAATAACCAATCTGTTCTATATCTTCATGAGATACCTATTTTAATTCTCTCATGAGTGAGCATATGTAACATTTTTCATTCTGTGTTTGGCTTATTTCTCTTACCATATATATGGTATATTTACATATATCCTTCCCCTGTAATGCTTTTATATGTTACCTGTCATCTCTGCTCTACAAGGTGTTCAGGAGTCTAAAAAGGAAGCAAATCCTCCACACATTAGAAGTTACAATAACTCAATAAATTTGGTAAGTAAATAATAAATGGCTTGCTATTTGGCCATAAGAAACAAAGAAATAAACTGTAGCTTTGAATACCTTCGAAGAATATCCGGTAATCTTTGGTCCATCTTTTGAGAATGACTTCTGGAGGACAATTTCAAAATACTAGCCTAGATTGAGAATCATAGTATCAAAAGTCCATGTGATTCTGAGTTTTTACTAATTAATCAGTCCTGCATTATATAAAATATATTTTATTATTAGCCAAAATGTATAAATATTGTGTTAATAAACTGTTAATTTATGAATGATTTGTTTCACAGATGTGACCAGATTACAGATGAAATACCTAATGATATCCTTCATCTTTACATTCTGATATACTGTGTTCGGTCAAAGAAAAAAAAAAGAAAGGAAAGCAGATATTTTGCATTGAATCAAATAATATTTTTAGTCCTATTATTGTAATATGTCACACAGGTAAATTATATCAATCATGCAAGTTGCAGAAGAGAATTAAAACTCACGGTCTAGTAATTTAAAGCATATATAACAGATATAATTATGTACATTACTCCATTGAAAATTTGTGGTTTTCCTTTGCAGCTCTGTAGCATGTAGAATACTGAAAACATGTGTGGCATCTCCTGTGGATTACTTGCCTTATCACCTTTCTCCACTGTATTGTAAAGTCTAGAAGCTTAAAGCCCTATTTTCCAGGCTCTTTGTTGCCACAGTTCTGGAAGTGAATTTCATTACGTAATTGAATACTCATATAGGGTTTTAAAGGGAAGTTCTTTCTCTTCCTGCTCCAGTATTTCTACAGGCAGATGAAAGCATGGAGATCCACATATCAAGAGGATATTGCAGGTTTCTAAAGTCTATTTGCTAGATTCATGTGTAGCTGTGGGAGCAACAATAGAATTGGAAGCTGCAGAATGTTTTAGCCCCACTAGTTTCTGTGGCTCTCTGTAGTTACTTCACTTCCATTGAGTACACTTCCCAATAACTTTTCTAAGCATAACATTCCCTGTATTTAATCTTTTAAGCTTAACAGATTTCTGCTTTTTAGACTGAAGTCGCATTGATGCAGTAGAAATGACATATAACCAAAATATAGAAAAAAATTAGGCTTTCATATTTAAAAATCTGAATATATAAAAAATAAAAAATAATGCAACATATAATAAAATAACTGAAAATTATTAAAATACTACAAACCATTATGTTGTATTTGCAGTGCAGGTGGGATTACAGGTACATTTATTTCTATAAAAGTTGTTGGGAAAATATTGGGGATAAAATTCTGTTTTCTTAAATGTGTCTTTGTTTTCTGTTTAACAATCATGCTTATTTTTCCGTGTAAGAGAGAACAAAGCAGAACTCTATGTTCCTTGTTTCCTCATCATCATTATCAGTAAACTCATTTTTTCTTTCCTTTCTTTAGATTCTTGAGAGTAGATATTAAAACTGGCTTTTTAAAGTAAGAATTTTATATAGTCATTAAGCTAGCTATTCTCCATCAAACGGTTATTGACTAAAACTAGGATAACTTTAATGAAAATATTGGTTTACAAAAAGTGTAAAATATCTACCTATCTTGCTATGTTTCTTATTATACATAGTTTCAGATTTAATAAATGCTTTGATTTTTTAATGAAAGGATACTATTGACTAAACTTTTAAAAATTATATATAAATCATGATTTTTAATTATTAAAAAATTCTATATTTAATAAATTGTATAATTATTATATATAATTATATATACAGTACACACACACATACATTTACTAATAAAGAATCTACATATGCATTACTTGAAATAAACCTCTTAATAATACTAATAAGTTTCTGTTTTACAGAGTAGGAAAAGCAGACCTGGCAAATTTAAGTGCTTTAATTAAACTAATTAGCTAAGAGGCAGAAGTAAAATTTTTGAACAGATTATCTGAATAATGAGTCATATAATTCTTTATTACTTGATTTTTTACATTAAGTATCTAATGTTTATTAAATTTTAACTGACTGATATGTAAGAATAAGAAGTTACCACTTTCAATAAGAAATTTAAAATATTTCAGCTCAGATTTAAGTGACATTCTCACTGAACGAAATTCATATTCAGAAACATATATATTTATACATATACATATATTACTGAGTAGTTGTTGTTCTTCTCAAACCTCCATTACATTTGTTACATTGACTAAATTATATTTCCTGGAAAATTATAATGTGATTTCAAATAAGTAAGCTAAATTTAATCAGTTGTTTTGTATATTATCTGAATAGAGACTAGATTAGTTAAAAAGAAAGAAAAATAGTTTTTAAAGAAACTAAGAAATCAGTTAAGAATTAGTTATATCTTTACCTGCCATGGGGAAAGAATGCCATGCCAGTGAATACAAGTATCCAATCTTGATAGATTTATGTTAGGTGCAATTAACTCATATAAAATATGTTAAGGTTTAAAAAATAATAATCCAGAGTCTTTAAGATTATCTCACTCCCATTTTTTGGAATCAGATACCTGAGTGTGGTTGAATCTAGGTACACTACATACCTAATACGTGGCGCTGGGATATTACACTTGTGATTTAATTGCTGCATACATAATTGAGACTAGTGATATCATCAATGTCTCAGCATTATTGTGGGGATTGAATGAATAAATATATCTAAAGCTTTGACTGCTACATATTAATTGGTTAATAAATGTTAGGAAGCTCTAAATAGTAATTAACATAATGAGTTAATTGCTATAAACTAGGTAATAAAGTAAATGTTTAAATACATAATCTTACAAAGAATTCATGAGTTAGGATCATTTCTTTACATGAGGCAACTGAACACAAAAAGCATCCCACCAACAATCAGTGAATACTAATATTCCAAAATGCTTTGTAGATGTACAATTTCTCACTTAGATCTGAGATTGTTTACATACCAGTCTACTGCAAATTTAGCCACAAAGATCCAATTCTTAAGAGGGTAATTAATTTGGGGATATGACAATTTTAATTACTTTGTGCATCTGCAAAGTGGAAGATTAAATTTTAGAAAGCAATGAGTAACCAACAAGCCACTATATTCTTATGTGATTTTATATGACCCTAGAGGATAGCTTCATTTTGTCACTTTATGAACTTGAGAAAAAATTTTGTGTTTTTATGGAATAATTATGAAATTTTAAATTCAGATTTTGTAATTTGTTCTGATCTTAACATGTTTTAGAACTATACATTCTATTTAAATATCAAATCCCCTGAGAATATGTAGGAAAAATTTTCATGAGCTGTAATAATTCAGTTTAATATCTATTGGTTATGTGATATGATTATAAATAGAGTAATCCAGAAGGCTGGCTACACATCACCTTTCTTTCTGATCTCACATTTACAGATGAAAGACTGTCACTAGAATAACTTTCCTGAACTCTTTCCATTCTCCTTCCAACTTCTTTCCAAGTGAGAGAAAATGGCATCTATAAGGATATGTATGTAAATGGAGGGTTTGAGGAAAAGTGCTCAGTCCCTTCCTTTCTTTTAATCTCTCTTTCCTCCTCCTCTTCTAGTTCATCTCCTCCTCATCATCATCATCACCATCACTGTCATAGGTATCATTTATTGTTTTCATCGTTTTAGCCTGTCTGCCTTCAGTGAAGGCACATTCTATTCAACTATAAGGTATGTTACAAGTTTAGGGGAGTGGGTTCTGCTCCATGAGGAATGGGGCAGGAGGGATGGAATTGTCCAGGAGAGTCGGTAACTGGGTAGGTAAATCTTTTCTTCTGGGGTGAATGATCATTGACCAATATTGTTCACACATATGAAGTAATACTCTTCAATCTTTGTATTCATAATAAAGATGTACCTGAATTATACATTTACTCCTAAATTAGTTCTGACTTTTGTAAGGGATAAAATATCAATTCTCCCTTAAAAATTTCAACACACCAGCATCTATTGTTTCTTGACTTTTTAATCACCATTCTGACTGGCATGAGATGATATTTCACTGTGGTTTTGATGTGCATTTCTCTAATGATCAGTGGTGGTGACATTTTTTATGTTTGTTGGCCATATAAATGCATTATTTTGAGAAGTGTGTGTTCATATGATTTGCATATCTCCTGGCAAGGCTGTGGAGAAATAGGAAAGCTTTTACACTATTGGTGGGAATGTAAATTAGTTCAACCACTGTGGAAGACAGTGGCGATTCCTTAAAGATCTAGAACCAGAAATACCATTTGACCCCGCGATCCCAGTACTGGAACATAAATCATTCTACTGTAACAACACATGCACACATATATTTACTGTGACACTATTTACAATACCAAAGACATGGAACCAACCCACATGTCCATCAATGACCAACTGGATAAAGAAAATATGCCACTTATAAACCATAAATATTATATAACCATAAAAAAGAATAAGATCATGTCCTTTGCAGGGAAATCGATGAAACTGGAAGCATCATCCTCAGCAAACTAACACAGGAACAGAAAACGAACCACCACATATTCTCATTCATAAGTGGGAGTTGAATAATGAGAACACATGGACACGGAGAGGGGAACAACACACATCTGGGCCTGTAGGGGTGTGGGGGTCAAGGGGAGGGAGAGCACTAGGACAAATGCCTTATGCATGCAGGGTTTAAAGCCTAGATGATGGGTTGATAGGTACAGCCAACAACATGGCACATGTATACCTATGTAATGAACCTGCACATTCTGCACATGTATCCCAGAACTCCAAGTAAGATAAAATAAAAAATTTCAACACACAGGACAGTTACAATACCTTCATTGTGAGCCTAAACAGGCAGAAAAAAAGAAAAACAAGAGACTCTATGTCTGTGAAGCCAAACCCTTCCCTTTCATATTTTCATTTTGCAGTAACAGCTGTGAAGGTATTTTTATTGCCTTGAACATCTTCCAACTCTCTTACCTATTTTCCCTGGATATTTTACCATTAGAGAAAGTATAAATGTATTCAGAAGCTGCTTACCAACAGACTTAGTGTTGACTCTCCACATATGTAAAATATTTCACTGAAATGCAATGCTGAGGTTTATCAAAATAAAATATATGTTACTCAAACAAGAATTATGACAAATTGGTAGTAGACAAAATAACAACAAAGCAACCACTTTTTCTGCCAGTGTAGGAGCAGCCAGAGGGAGCACATTTATACTGAACTCTCAAGGGGCAGAAAGATCATATCATAGGTTATTTCTGGATTTCATAATTATTTGAACTGATAAAAGGAATTACTTAACTCCCTAGAGATATGCACAATAATTAGTTTACCTAACAACACATTCAATTCTTTCATAAAAAACATAAAACGTTTTCAATATTACATATTTATTAGGGTCAAAAACTTGGTTTCCAGGTAAAAGTCCCCAGTATAATCAAGAAATCTGAGGAAACAGACGAACGAAGGAAGGAAGAAGATGAAAATAGAATGTTTTGAAATTCTGTCATAATGTTGGTATCTGCACAATTTCCTGATGAAGGGTGAGCTCCTCACCTAACTAGTGCTAATTACTACTAATTCCTAACAATGAAAAAATAGAAAAGATAGATGTTTGCGAGGCACTCATTTCAACCAGGTTCAAGATACTTTTCAGAACCGTTTTTGTGACCAGGCTCACCTAAAGCCCAGGAAGAGCAGAAAAACAGTGTATTTTGCTGAAGGAATTTCCCAATAATTGAAAGAATTCAAGTATATGTATGGAATTTTAACCCAACATTTTTGCTTGTGAATATTGTAGCATTAATGAAGATGAAGAGGGCCCCATATCCTTCTAACATATATCAAAATCCTAATGTATTTATTCAAAGAAAGTACTAAAAGCAAGGGAAGACCAAAAGGAAGGCAGAAAAGAAAATAACTTTTTTTTTCTGAACAAGAGATGTATAAGCAGCATTCTGTTAACAATTTGACCTTTAGAATTGTTCCAATTCTTTGAAATATTTCCATACATATTATATATATGAAGAATGACATTCTAATAAGATGGATAAAGTAAATAGATAAATATACCTCTAATTAAAAAATTTTAAACGATAAAATACTGAGAGGAACAAATAAAATATTAAAGAGTTTTCAAAAGAATGCAAAATTTCTTCTAGAAACATGTCAGCAAGGACTTTATACATGGATACTTAAAACTAAGACTAGGAGTCAAATCATGATCATGTGTGAGCACATATTCATACTTTGCTTTCTTCCACTGAACTTTTTGTGCAATAGTTCACTCAATGGTTCATTTCCACTTCAGGACAAGGGTAGCTTCTCTAATTTGACGTTAATACAGCCACACCTCATTTTTTATACTTCATTTTATTGCATTCATATATTTAGTGACTTTTTCTAATACAAGTTTTGTAGCACCCATACATCAGGCAAGTTAATCAGCACCATTTTTTAAACAGCATGTGGTCACGTCTTGTCTTTGTGTCACATTTTCATAATTATTGGAATATTTCAAATATTAATACCACCATCATTATTGTATATGTTATAGTGATCTGTGATCAGTAATAAATTTACTGTGATCAGTAAATTGATGTTACCATTCTAATTGTTTTGGGTTCCTGGGACTGTCTCATAGAAGACATTGAACTTAATTGATAAATACTGTGTGTGTTTTCGCTATTCCACTGTCTGGCTGTTCTATTTTTCCCCCTCTCTTTAGGCTGCATATATACCCTGAGCCACAACAATAAATAACCCTTAAATAGCCTCTAAGATTTTAAGTGAAAGGAAGAATGTCATGTTTCTCAATTTAAATCAAAAGCTGGAAATGAGTAAGCTTAGTAAGGAAGCAGGTGGAAAGATGAAATATGCTGGAAATGAGGCCTCTTGCACTAAACAGTCAAGTTGTGAATACAAAGGAAAAGTTATTGAAAAAAATTTTTTAAGTGCTACCCTGTCGGTGAATGGTAAGGAAGAGAAGCAACCTTATTGCTGATATGGAAAATATTGGAACGATCTGGATAGAGATCAAAACAGCCACAGCATTTCCATAAGCCAAAGCTTAATCCAGAGCAAGGCCCTAACTCTTTAAATTTATAGACTGAGAGAGGTGAAGAAGCTTCAGAAGGAAAGTTGAAAGATAGAAGTTGGGTCATGAGCTTTAAGGGAAGAAGCCATCTCCATAACATAGAAGTGCAAGGTGAAGCAGCAAGTACTGATCTAGACATTGCAGCAAATTATCCAACAGATCTAGTTAAGAAAATTGATGAAATTAAGTACATTAAACAACAGGCTTTCAGTGTAAACAAAACAGCCTTCTATTGGAAGAAGGTGCTATCTAGTACTTTCATAGCTAGAAAGGAGGAGACAATGCCTTGATTCAAGGCTTCAAAAGAATGCAAAATTTCTTCACAGGATGACTCTCTCATTAGGGCTAATGCAGCTGGTGACTAAGTTTTTGCCAATGTTCATTTAGCATCCCTATTATAAAATTCAAGAGTCCTGAAGAATTATGCTACATGTACTCTGTCTGCGTTCTATAAATAAAACAAGAAAGCCTAGATAAATCCACATTTGTTTACAGCATGGTTTACTTAATATTTTAAGCCCACTAAATCCCCCAATCAAAAGATACAGCCAAAATCTAACGGTATGCTGCATCCAGACCCATTTTACATCCAAAGATACACAAAGACTCAAAACAAAGGGATGGAGAAAGACTTACCAACCAAATGGAGAGCAAAAATAAATAAATAAATAAAAAGCAGGAGTTGCAATTCTCGTATCTGATAAAATAGATTTCAAAGCAACATTTATTCTGCAGTCCATGGGTGAAGGATTTATTTTGACTTTGAAGTCTTATTCTTTAACAAATGCATTTCATCAGGGTATAGCTGCCATAGATTGTGGTTGCTCTTACGGATTTGGGCAAAGTAAATTAGAAACAATTCACCATTCTAGATGCCATTGAAAACATTTGGGATTTATGGGAGGCAGTCGACATATCCATATTAACCAGGAGTTTAGAAGTTTACTCCAACTTTCCTGGATGATTTTGAGGGGTTTAAAACTGCAGTTGACAAAGTAACTGCAGATGTGGTAGAAATAGCAAGAGAAATAGATTTAGAAGCAGAGCTTGAGAATTTAGCTGAATTCCTTTAATCTCATGGTAAAACTTAAATAGATGACAAGTAGCTTCTTATGGATAAGCAAAGTGGTTTTCTGAGATGGCATCTACTACTGGTGAAGATGCCATGAACTTTTCTGTAAAGACAACAAAGGATTTAGAATATTGCATTTACTTAGCTGATAAAGCAGTGAGAGGATTTGAGAAAATTGACTCCAACTTTGAAAGAAATTCTACTGTGGCTGAAATGCTATCAAATAGGTTCTTATTCTCATACTGCAGAGAAATCTTTCATGAAAGGCAGAGTCATTCACTGAAGTAAACTTCATTGTTGTCTTATGTTAAGAATTTGCAGGGTGTGGGAGAGCAAGCTCCGGCCTGGCGGACCCTTCCTGCCGCTGCCCTAAAAAAAAAATTAAAAAATTGGCCGGGCACGGTGGCTCAAGCCTGTAATCCCAGCACTTTGGGAGGCCGAGGTGGGCGGATCATGAGGTCAAGAGATCGAGACCATCCTGGCCAACGTGGTGAAACCCTGTCTCTACTAAAAATACAAAAAAATTAGCTGGGCTTGGTGGTGTGTGCCTGTAGTCCCAGCTACTGGGGAGGCTGAGGCAAGAGAATTGCTTAAAACCAGGAGGTGGAGGCTGCAGTGAGCCGAGATTGTGCCACTGCACTCCAGCCTGGAGCCTGGTGACAGAGTGAGACTCTGTCTCAAAAAAAAAAAAAAAAAAAAAGAAATAAATTAAAAAAAAAAAAAAAAGAATTTGCCACAGCCACCGCAATCTTCAGCAACCACCACCCTGGATTAGTGAGCAGCAATCAACATTGAGGGAAGACCCTTCACCAGCAAAAAATTAGGACTCCTTGAAGGCTCAGATGATCATTACGAATTTTTTTGCAATAAAATATGATTAATTAAGGTATATAGGTTGTTTTTAAGATAATGCTTTTGCACACTCAATAGACTATAATAATATAGTGTAAAGATAATTTTTATGTGCATGAAAAACAAAATTGTTGTCACTCATTTTATTGCAATATTTGCTTTATTTTGGTACTGAACCCACAATATCTCCAAGGTATGCCTATAAATTAGGTTATAAAAATAATTTATTTATGATCAACACTGACAAGGTATGAATAAAATTTTAGTGTTCTTATTCAAGTTTCTAAATAAATCTTTAGGTACAGAAAATACAGGCCTATTGGCCTAAGATTTAAACACTGCTAAGTTTTTGCAGAGTGGTGGGAAAAAAAATTAAAAAACTGACTTTTTTCCCCCTCGGGCATCTGTATAAATATTTAACATGTATCTGTTTGCCATTTAAAAAATATAATTGCTAAAGATCAATACTGGAAGACATTTACGGTTCTTATTGGCGTGGAATTATTTGATTTTTTTTATTTAATGAGCACAAGGTCAAATCCCCAAGAAAGAGCTAAAGAAAATATCCTGTTCTTAGTTTTCTATTGATTTTTTTCTGATATATTAATGAAATACATATTAAATATAGAAATAAATTTTGTATAAATTATTCATTCACAGGCAAAGTATACATTAATTATATGTCTTTGTCCTTGTTCCTATGACAATTGCATTGAATAAACAGATCTATTTTATATTTCAATTATATTAATTATAATTTAACTTATATTAAAATAATTTCAATTTTATTTAATTTTTCACAAGTTATTGGGATACAGGTGTTATTTGTTTGCATTATTAAGTTCTTTAGCAGTGATTTGTAAGATTTTGGTGCATCCATAGTCCTAGTAGTATACACTGCACAATATTTATAGTCTTCTATCCCTCACTCCCTCCCATTCTTCCATCCAAGTCTCCAATGTCCATTGCATCATTTTTATGCCTTTTCATCCTCATAGCTTAGCTCCCACATATCAGTGAGAACATATGATATTTGGCTTTCCATTCCTAAGTTACTTCACTTAGAATAACTGTCTCCAATCTCATCCAGGTCACTGAGAATGCTATTAATTCATTCTTTTTTGTGGCTAAGTAGTCCATCATATACACACACACACACACACACAAAGTTCCATGTGTACATATATATTATGTACTTCTCTTGCATTAGGTCTATTATATACGTGTGTATATATACATATATACACACGTATATAATATATATACATACACACATAGGTATATATGTGGTGCATATATACCATATATACCTATGTATGTATATATATATATATGTGTGTATATATACATATGTACCATATATATACCATATATATACATATGTGTGTATATATATAATATATATGGCATATATGATATATATTCATATGTGTCTATATATGGCATAGATAATATCTATATGATATATGATATATATCATGTGGATATATATCATATAGATAATATCTATGCCATATATACACGTGTGTATATATGGTATATATAATATATACACACATGGTATTATATAATATATATACATACAATATATTTTAATATGTTAAATTATAATCAATATATACACACGTGTGTATATATACACACATGTATATATGGTATAATATATATCCACATGTATATATGATATATATATATACACACATATATGTATGTATTTGATATATGTATATATCATATATATATATATCTCTCTCACACAGTTTATCCATTTGTTAATTGATGGGCATTTGGGTTGGTTCCATGATTTTGTAATTGTGAATTATGCTGCTATAAACATGCCTGTGCAAGTATCTTTTTAGAATAATAACTTCTTTTCCTCTGGGTTGATACCCAGTATTGGATTGCTGGATCAAATTGTAGTCCTATCTTTAATTCTTTAAGAAATCTTCCACTGTTTTCTATAGTGACTGTACTAGTCTACATTCCCACCAGCAGTGTAGAAGTGTTTTCTTTTCACCATCCACCTCAGCATCCACTGTTTTCTGATTTTTTGCTCATGACTATTCTTGCAGGAGTGAGGTGGTATCACAATGTAGTTCTGATTTGCATTTCTCTGATCATTAGTGGTGTTGGGTATTTTTTAGTATGTGTCTTGGCCATTTGTATATCTTCTTTTGAGAATTGTCTACTCATGTCCTTAGCCCACTTTTGGATGGGATCATTTGTTTTTTATTACCAATTTGTTTGAGTTTGTTGTAGATTCTGGGTACTAGTCCTTTGTCAGATGTATAGACTTGTGAATATTTTCTCTCACTCTGTCGGTTGTCTGTTTACTCTTCTGTCTGTTCCTTTTGCCATGCAAAAGCCCTTTAGTTTAGTTAGGTCCCTGTAATTTATCTTTGATTTTATTGCATTTGCTTTTTGGTTCTTGGTCATGAAATCTATGCCTAAGCCAATGTCTAGAAGAGTTTTTCCAATGTTATCTTCTGGAGTTTTTTTGTTTCATGTCTTAGGTTTAAGTCCTTAGTCAATCTTGAGTTTATTTTTGTATAAGGTGAGACGTGAGAATCCAATTTCACTCACCTACATATGACTTGCCAATTATCGCAGCACCATTTGTTATAAAGGGTGTCCTTTCCCCACTTCTATGATTTGTTTGCTTTGTCCAAGATCAGTTGGCTGTAAGTATTTGGGTTAATTTCTGGGTTCTCTATTCTGTTCCATTGGTCTATGTACCTATTTTGTACCAATACCATACTGTTTCAGTGACTATGGCCTTATAGTATAGTTTGAAATCAGGTAGTGTGATGCTTCCAGATTGGTTCTTTTTGCTTAGTCTTGCTTTGACTATGCAGGCTTTTTTTTTTTTTTTTTGGTCTATATGAATTTTAGAACAGTTTTTTTCTACTTCTGTGAAACTAGAAACTGTTTTTTCATCATTCTATTAAGAATGATTGTGGTATTTTCATGAGGATTGCACTGAATTTGTAGATTGCTTTGGCAGTATGGTCATCTTCACAATATTGATTCTACCCATGCATGAGCTTGGGCTGTGTTTCCATTTGTTTGTGTCGTCTATGTTTTCTTTTAGCAGTACTTTGTACTTTTCTTTGTAGAGGTCTTTCAACTCCTTAAGTATATTTTTAAGGTTTTTTTGTTTTTTTGTCTTGTTATTTTTTTGTTTTTGTTTTTTGTTTTTGTTGTTGTTGTTTTGCAGCTATTATAAAAGAGGTTGAATTCTACCTGGTCACTGTTGGTGTATAGAAGAGGTGCTGATTTGTGTATATTAATCATGCATCCAAAAACTTTGCTGAATTCTTTGTTCATTTCTAGGAGCTTTCTGGAGGAGTCTTTAGGGTTTTCAAGGTAAACAAACATATCATCAGCAAACAGAGACAATTTGACTTTCTCTTTACTGATTTGGATGTCCTTTTTTCTTTCTTTTCTTTCTCTTTCCTTTCTTTTCTCTCTTTCTCTTGTCTGATTGCTCTGGCTAGGAATTCCATTACTATGTTGAAGAGGAATGGTGACAGGGGCATCCTTGTCTTGTTCCAGTTCTCAGAGGGATGCTTTCAACTTTTCCCCATTCAGTATTATGTTGACTGAGGTTTTGTCATAGTTTATTACAGTAAGGTATGTCTCTTGTATGCCAATTTGCTGAGTGTTTTAATCATAAGAAGAGGTGCTGGATTTTGTCTAATGCATATTCTGCATCCATTGAAATGATCATATAATTTTTAATTCTGTTAATTTGTTGTATTCCATTTATTGACTTGTGTATGTTAAACCATCCTGCATCCCTGTTATGAAACCCACTGGATCATGGTGTATTATCTTTTTGATAGGTTGTTGAATTCAATTAATGAATTTTTTTTAAGGATTTTAGCATTGATGTTCATCAAGGATATTGATCCATGGTTTTCTTTTTTGTTATATCCTTTCCTGGTTTGGGTATGAAGGTGATGCTGGTTTCATAGAATGAATTAGGAAGGGTTCCTTCTTTCTCTATCTTGTGGGTTAGTGTCAAAAGGATTGGTACCAATTCTGTGAATGTCTGGTGGAGTTCTGCTGTGAATCCATCTGCTCCTGGACATTTTTTATTGGTAATTTTTAAATTACCATTTCAACCTCACTGTTTGTTATTGGTCTGTTCAGGGTATCGAATTCTTCCTAATTTAAGCTAAGATGGTTGTAATTTTCCAGGAATTTAGCCATCTCTTCTAGGTTTCCTACTTTGCGTGTGTAAAGGTGTTCATAGTAGCTGTGAATGACCTTTTGTATTTCAATGGTGTTGGTTGTAATATCTCCTATTTCATTTCTCAGTGAGAATATTTAGATTTTTCTCTTCTTTTCTTGGTTAATCTTGCCAATAGTCTATCAATTTTATTTACCTTTTCAATGAAACCAGCTTGTTTCATTTATCTTTTGTAAGTTTTTGTTTATTTCAGTTTCACTTAGTTCTGTTTTGATCTTGGTTTTCTTTCTTCTGATGGGTTTGGGTTTCCTTTGTTCTTGTTTTCCTGCTTCCTTGAGGTGTGACCTTAAATTGTCTGTTTGTGCTCTTTCAGTCTTTTTGATGTAGGTGTTTAGGGCTATGAACTTTCCTCTTAGCATAGCCTTCGCTATATCCCAAAGGTTTTGATATGTTGTGTCATTATTGTCATTCAGTTTGAAGAATTTTTTAATTTCCATCTTGATTTCATTTTTGACTCAATGCTTATTCAGGAATATGTTATTTAATTTCCATGTATTTCCATGGTTTTGAAGGTTCCTCTTGGAGTTAATTTCCAGTTTTATTCCACTGTATTTTGAGAGAGTGCTTGATATAATTTCAATTTTCTTAAATTTATGAGGCTCATTTTATGGCCTATCATATGGTCTGTCTTGGAGAAAGTTCCATGTGCTCTTGAATAGAATGTGTATGTTGTGGCTGTTGGGTGAAATGTTCTGTATATACCTGTTAAGTCCATTTCTTCCAAGGTATAGTTTAAATCCACTGTTTCTTTGTTGAATTTCTAACTTGATGGCCTGTCTAGCGCTGTAAGTGGAGTATTGAAGTCCCTGACTATTATTGTGTTGCTGTCTATCTCACTTCTTAGATCTATTAATAATTGTTTTATAAATTTGGGAGCTCCAGTGTTAGGTGCATATATGTTTAGAATTGTGCTATTTTCCTGTTGGACGAGGTCTTTTGTCATTAAAATGTCCCTCTGTCTCTTTTAACTGCTCTGGCTTTAAAGTTTGTTTTATCTGAAATAAGAATAGCTACCCCTGCTTGCTTTTGTGTCTATATGCATGAAACACTTTCTTCCGCCCCTTTACTTTAAGCCTATGTGAGTCCTTATGTGCTAGACAAGCCTCCTGAAGGCAGCAGATAGTTGGTTGGTGAGTTCTTATCCATTCTGCCCTTCTGTATCTTTTAAGTGGAGCATTTAGGTCATTTACATTCGATGTTCATATTGAAATGTGAGATACCATTTCATTCATGGTGCTCTTTGTTGCCTGTGCACTTTATTTTTTGTTCTTGATTTTTAATGTCTTTTTGTTTTATAGGTTCCCATATGATTTATGCTTTAAATAGTTTCTGTTTTGATGTGTTTCCAGAATTTGTTTCAAGTTTTAAAAGTCCTTTTAGTAGTTCTTCTACTGGTGGCATGGTAATGGCAAATTCACTCAGCATTTGTCTATAAAAAACTGTATCTTTCCTTCATGTATAAAGCTGAGTTTTGCTAGATACAAAATTCTTGGTTAAGTGTTTTGTTTGAGGGTACTAAAGATAGGGCCCCAATCCCTTCTAGCTTGTAAGGTTTCTCTTGAGAAATCTGCTGCTAATTTGATGTTTTCCTTTATAGGTTACCTGGTGCTTCTGTCTCAGAGTTCTATAAGATTCTTTCCTTCATTTTAACTTTGGATAACCTGATGACAGTGTGCCTAAGCAAAGATCTTTTTTATGATCTTTTTGCACTCATTCTATTTGGATGTCTAGGTCTGTAGCAATGCTAGGGAGGTTTTCCTCAGTTATTCCCTCAAATATGTTTTCTAAGCTTTAGAATCTTCTTCTTCCTCAGGAATACTGATTATTCTTAGGTTTGGTCATTTAACATAATTACAGACCTTCTGGAGGCATCGTTCATATTTTCTTATTCTTTTTAATTTGTGTTTGTTGGATTGGGTTAATTTGAAGACCTTGTCTTTGAGCTCTGAATAAATTCTATTGCTGAGACTTTCCAAAGCATTTCACATTTCTAAAAGTGTGGCCAAAGTTTCCTGATTTTTTTTTTTTTTATCATTTTTCTTTAAGCTATCTATTTCCTTGAATATTTTTCCCTTCACTTCTTTTAATTTCCTTGCATTGGGAAGGTCCCTCCCTGATCAGCTTAATAACTACCCACCGGAATTATTTCTCTGGTCTCTCCCTGATTAGCTTAATAACAAGCCTGCTGAATTCTTTTTCAGGTAAATCAGGGATTTCTTCTTGAGTTGTATTCATTGCTAGTGTGATATTTTGGGGGATATTGAAGGACCTTGTTTTGTCATATTAGAGTTGTTTTTCTGGTTCCTTCTCATTTGGATAGGTTCTGACAGGGGAGAGTTCTAGGGCTGAAGGCTGTTGTTCAGATTAATTTGTCCCACAGGGTGTGCCCTTGATGTAGTACTGTCTCTCTTTCCCTATGGATGTGGCTTCCTGTGAGCTGAACTGCAGTACTGCTGTCTCTCTTCTGGGTCTAGCCACCCAGTGAGTCTACCAAGACCTGACGAACCATCTATGGGTCTCTCAGTCATGGATACCAGTGCTTTTCTGGTGGATGTGATGGGGGTTGCCATGGATTCTGTGAGGGTTTTTAGCTTTGGTGGTTTAATGCTCTATTTGTGTGCTATTTGGCTGCCTGCCAGGAGGTGGCACTTTCCAGAGAGCATCAGCTGTGGTATTATGGGGAGGAACCAGTGGCGGGCAGGGCCCTAAAACTCCCAAGATTATATGCCTTTTGTCTTCCAATACCATGGTGGGTAGGGAAGGACCATCAGGTGGGGACAGGGTTAGGCATGTGTAAGTTCAGACTCTCCTTGAGCAGGTCTTGCTGCAGCTGCTGTGGGGGATGGGGGGGGATTCCCAGGTCACTTGTGTACCCAGGAGGATTATGGCTGCCTCTGCTGAGTCATGCAGATTATCAGAGAAATGGGGGGAAAGTGGCAGTCACAGGCCTCACCCAGCTCCCGCACAGTTGGAGGAGATGGTCTCTCTCCCATCATGCCCCCCGGCAAAAGTCCCCAGACCACTTTCAGGCTGAGAGCACTAAGGGCTTGAAAACTTGCCCCAGGCTATCCACCTCCCAGTTTCGGTGGGGAAAAAAGGGCTGGATTTGCACCCTGCCCTGAGACTTCTCATCTGGTTCAAATTGTTAAAGTTCAGCTAGAGATTTGCTTCTTCCTGTGCAGTTTTACCCGCTGCTCCTGTCCTGTTGGATCCATGTGGTGCCAGGCAGGAATGACCTGCTAGCGGACGCTGTGAGCTCCCAGGGCCTTTCTGCTGCTTTTTCTGCCACAGTATTTTGCTCTGCTCTCTAAATTGGCTCAGCTCCAGGTAAAGTTGGAAACTTCTCTACAAACAGACCTTCAGCTTCTCTAGTGGGGAGTGTGTGCTCCAGAGAGAAAGGTCTCCCTTTCCCACTTCCACAGCTGGGACGCTCACAGCTTTGAAGGGAATCTACTGGGTCCTACAGGAGCAGTCCCCTTCCTTCATAGGGTCTGTGAGTCCTCTCAGGATCGCTGGTCTCAATTTTAATGAGACAATTATGCACTGGCACAAACTTATGAGGGAAAAATGAATAATTCAGCAAAAAGCAATTGTCTCTCATTTTCTATACTAATTACTAAAGGTGCATTCGATTTTCAAAATGCAGTGAGTTTTTCAATTTTCCAAGCATACATTGTATTCTTTCAAATGCAGGATATCACCTTTTTAACTGTAGATGCTCCTTGACTTATGATTATGTCCTCGTCAACTCACTATAAATTGAAAATAAGTTTCTAGTCCCATGTAATTTATTAAATAGTTCAGTGACAGCAAAAACCAAAATGGTTGTATGGGTACTCAAAGTACAGATTTCACTGAGTGTGTATTGCTTTTACACCGTGGGAAAGTAAAATAAATTCTACGTCAAAGTACTGTAAGTTGGAGACCATCTGAACAATGTCTCCTTGGTACTTATGTTATTGATTTTTTTCTTAATTCATCATATCATCTTTAAAAAATTCATCTTGATTAAAGAAACTATATTTAGTTTGCTCTAACATGTAAGGCAAACCTTGAGAAATAGAAAGGAAAATTATAGTCCTTTTGCTGATGGAGAAAGAATATAGAAATAATGTTATATATGGTTATTTCTACTGGGAAAAGTAGATTTCTACAGTGAAAAGTAGATTTTTCACTGGTCCCTAAAGATGTCAGAGCCTAAATATGTCCAGAGAAATATTTCTTATGCCAGCCTTAATTAACACAGGATCAATATTATCATTTAGTATTATAAATTTGCATATGGATTATAAATTTTGAATATCATAATGAATCTCAAAAACTATGCCTGTCACTGCATTCACAGAAATAACCATATATAACATTATTTCTATATCCTTTCTCCATCAGAAAGAGGACTGAATATGTTATATTCACAGAAGTAACCATATATAACATTATTTCTATATTCTTTCTCCATCAGAAAAAGGACTATAATTTTCCTTTCTATTTCTCAAGGTTTGCCTTACATGTTAGAGCAAACTAAATATAGTCCTTTGACCATCTGAACAACTCATTTGAACAGATTCACATTCTATCATGAGTGTAACCTATAATTCTCCAAACGTTAAGTATTTGAAAGTATTAATGAAATCAATTACCGAAAAATTTTCACCTGCAAAATATCTCAACTGGGTTGTCAACGGATTCTATCAAATAAGTACTTAAATAAAGTAAAATATATTCTTGGTTTGTTACAAACAATATTGAAACTTAAAAGTTCAAATATATAGTGTTTAAATTTTGAAACTGGTATCTTAACTACAAAGTAAAAAGATATTTAATGTGTTGTGAATTTAATTTTAATTAATTAATTTAAAAATAACATAGACTTAAATGTAAGTAATTTGGGTTCTATCTATAACTGTCTGCATGACCTTTGGGAAATTATTTAATAAATTTTATATATATTTATTCACAGTATGAGAGGTTTGGACATGATGATCCCTAGTATGCCCTCTAGGTTTAAAATATTGTGACTTTTGCCTGTTAGAGGGTGGGGGACTAAAAGAGGGATAGCGGGTGTGTGAGGATTGGGGAGGGATAACATTAAGATAAATACCTAATATAGATGGCAGGGGGATGGATGCAGCAAACCACCATGGCATGTGTATATCTATGTAACAATCCTGCACAATCTGCACATGGACCCCAGAACTTAAAATATAATTTTTAAAAATGCCGTGACTTTATAAAAATTTAACTAAAATACAACATTATGCAGTCTTCTAAGTATTGAGGCAATATATGAAGCAAAAGTATTAACTCAAATATGATTCTGAATAAATTTTATGTTGAACACTGATACCTAACCTAAAGATTTACAGATTTAATTGTATAGTTTAGGTACTCCCTGCTGGCTTTTTTTTTTTTTTTTTTGCATGGTGGGAGAAGAGGAAGAAATCTTGAGGGAGTATCTTGCAATCTGAATATTTTTCTTCCTAATAACATACATAAATCTGGTAATCATTACATAAAGGGTGCTATATACACTTTGTATACATTTCTAATCTCATTTTATTTAGCCTACTATATATAACTGTGATTTGGCTTTTCTGTTTTAACAATAAACACTTTACTTAAATAGGCAAGGCTAATGATCTTTAGCAATAAAGTTAATATTTTTATAGTTAGAAAAAATGCATAAAAATGTAGAGGAAAAATCTTATCTTAAAATTCTCCTAAGAATTTCTTTCTCTTTTCTGTATAATTTGTATTCTGAACTTTTTTGCTAGATGGCATTAATTGGTGATAACTGGTTGTATGTATCTGGTAATAACCATGAGATTGAGAAACTGAATGAGATCATAAAGGGTGAGTAGTATTAATTTCAATTTTCAAATTTGTGTGTATTAAAAAATAAGCCTGAGAAGAAATAGGAAGTTTGTGAAATTAGTAATTCCTGAGGAATACAAAACTTTTACATTAATTTGAAATCTCTATGAGAAGTAATTTTTACATGCAGATACAATGAAGGCAGATTAACCCCCACATTCAAGATGTCTCAAAGTCCTTGAGTACATTTATTTACATTCTAGTCTGTCTGAATAGTTAAGAAGATAAGGGATTGTAGCTTCTACAGTTGAAAACTAGTGGTAACAATTCTTCTTCCAAGATAACCTACACCTGTTATAAAAGGCCAATTAAATTGCTATTTTGGATCTACCAGCCATATAACCTTTAATAAAATCTGTTACCTTTTTTAATCTCTACTGCCTTATCCACTTAAAAAAGATTCTAATAAACTTTAGAAATTTCCAAAGTGTTTCTTTTTTAGTACTTTTTAATTATCAGAGAGATCAAAAGAGCCTAAATATTAAAAATAAATAAAAACAAATAAGATATGCTAGTAGGTGGAAAATAATCTGAATCATTAAGACTTCATTCAATATGAAGTAATATGAGAGAAAGAAAAATAACCTAGGCTATGAAGATATATGACAATTTTGATCTATGGAGAAGCCATCAGTGAAAACTAAGTGAACCAATGAAAATGCAGCAGAGGAAAATTCTCTGAGGAGGCAGAAAAAAAGTAATACATATAATAAATGTTGAAGACAGAGAAGCGTATCAGATAGATGAAAAGGAATATTTAGATTTTTTACCTCTAAAGACAACAAGGTAGACTTAAAAGTTGGAATAAAGTACAACATGGAGGATCTTCCAGCTCTGTATGTTTAAGGGGAGCTGTTGGTGGCTTCTTGGGTAAAATAGTTATTAGATTCCTTGGTAGTCTGCTTCTGCTCCCTTTGTCAGAAGTGATCATAAGATTGCAAATACTAGAACAAAATTAGGTTGTAGAAAACTGAAACCAAATGCTAGAGGGAAGAAAGTAATAAAAGAATCCATACATCATAGTCAAGAAAAATGATTTGCTTCTAGTCTAAGAACGTGTACAAATTCAATGACTGTGGCATGTTACTATACTCTGAGAAATCATGGAGATACAAAGAATGGATATGGGAAAGTGACCTTCCTGTTTTTGAAACAGGGAAGGTCCATTTCATAATCCACAGGCCAGTGAACATGACAGAGAATTAATATTAAGACAAAAGCACTTTTGTGAGTACCTACAGTGGGAAGAAGTGAGCAACAGACCTTGCATGTTATCACTAAACTCAATAATATAAAGCATTGTATTAACACTTTATATCATTGTGTAGGATTGATGCTTAATCCGCTGTGTAGGATTTGTCTGATATATAATCCTTTGGAGGTTTATAAAGTTGAAGCTCTAAAGCATTATATATCTGACAAATCCTACACAGTAAGTCATAACACCTGATCTATAATTTGGTTCTCTTCACTGCAAATCCCATGCTCTTTCTACAACATCTAATATCAGAAAGTATCCTGATATTAGAATGTTACGTTTGTTACTCCAGAGACATAAAAAAACTTACAACTTTTCTTTTTAAAATACATTGTAGACTGTCAGGTTCCTATTGCTGTGTAACAAACCAACATAAAAATGAATGTTTTAAAACAATGACCATTCATTTAGGTAATAATTATTTAAGTCTGCAATTTAGGCTGGGCTCATCAGATTAATCGTTCTAATCTCAGCTGATCTCTTTCTTGAATCTTCAGTCAGGAGGCAACTCTGCTTCTTGGTGTTTACTAGTTTTTGGCTGGAAAAACAGTGGTGGATGAGCACCTGGGCTATGTAAACCTTGTTATCTACCTGCCTAGACTAGGTTCAAAAGTGTTTTGAGAGAGAAGAGAAAACATGAATGATCTTGTCTCAGTCTATCCCTTCTATAACAAAAATACCACAGACTGGATAATTTATAAATAACAGAAATTTATTTATCAGTGTTCTGGAGGCTGGAAAGTTCAAGATCAAAGAGCCAGTAGCTTTGGTGGCTGGTGAGAGCCTGGTTATTGTTACTGAAATGTACTTTGAACACAGACCTCACCTGGTGGAAGGACAAAAAGGACAAAATAGGATAGCCAGTTCCCTTCACTTCTTTTATAGTAGCATCAATCCCATTCAATGAGTGTATAACCCTTATGATGTAATCACATCCCAAAACCCCACTTTCTAACACCATCACCTTTGTGTTTAACTTGCAACATAGGAATTTTGGAGAGACACATACATTCAAATCATAGGAGACTCTCAAGGTTAGGCTCAGAACTACAGCATCACTTTCACTGAATCGCCTTAGCCAAAACAAGTCTCAAGGTCAGTCTGTTTTGTTCATCCCCTCTTCAACCAGTCAATGAGAAAGGAATTCCTGTCCTAGGTTATTGCTAAACACACAACGTCAGAGTCCCGATAGATGAACTTGATGGCAGTTTAGTGATCGTGTATACTTATAGCCTGGGGGAAGAGGAAACCACATTACATAGGGATGCATGAGAGGTGCTTTCTGGGTCAGAGGGAACCAGATGAGTCTGTGGACAGCAACATTCATAGGAGTACCTTCTGGTTCCCATGGGAGAATGTAACTGGCTTGAGTCATTTTACAATCTAGAAGGAAGGTGAAGCCCATTAGATTGAGAACCCGGTAGAGTGAACCTGGTTTGGCTGATAAGGGAACTGGTTGGTCAGACTGAGAGACTGGCTTGTTTGGTAGGTGGCATATCTGGCAAAAATTGGGGAACTCGTGGTAGGGTGTTCGTTCCCTGTGAGACTGAAAGATATTAAGAGAGCACTTAATTAATTGCATATAACTTTCAGGCCTTACACCACACAGCCCAGATTGAATGGGTAGAGAAATAAACTTCACTTGTGTAGTGGCTGTGTTCCACTGATTTATCTAAACTGAAACCATGTATCCTAGAATTCTCTTTCCTGCATGGATCTGGGCAAAGATTGGCTACTAGAGAAATTTGTATGGGACCTAGAAGGTGAAAGGGAAGCAACAGCCATATTAGTATTAGGTATGTGGGTGTAAGACAGACATTTTTGCAGTGTTGTAGCAAATGCAAATTGTCACAGATTGGCTGGCTACCCTGTCGAACTACCTGTAGAGACATAGCCAGGCCTACATTTCCTCCAGATTTTATGAATCTCTGTCAAAAACTGTGAAAGATCTTAGATTTTACCCAAATTGCAATCTAACAAATTAGCCTACTACAATTTCATGGAGGCTGGCAGAAGACATGAAACTCTTGGATCAGAATCAAAGGACTTTATCATTTAGGACACAATAAGCAGCATAAACTTCATGTTTTTGCTGGTTCTCCTCATTTTCCAAAACCCACCAGTCAGCCTGGAGCTGTCCAGGTTCATACTATGCTTTGAAATTGAGAAACACAAGTTCTGTGAAGGTCATTGGTAGCTTGATGGGGATAGTGTTGAATCTATAGATTACTTTGGGCAGTATGGCCATTTTCACCATATTGATTCTTCCTAACCATGAGTTTGGAATATTTCTCCATCTGTTTGTGTCTTCTCTTATGTCATTGAGCAGTGGTTTGTAGTTCTCTTCGAAGAGGTCCTTTACACCCTTTGTAAAGTGTATTCCTAGGTATTTTATTCTCTTTCTGGCAATTGTGAATGGGAGTTCACTCTTGATTTGGCTCTCCGTTTGTCTGTTATTGGTGTACAGGAATGCTCGTGATTTCTGCACATTGATTTGTATCCTGAGACTTTGCTGAAGTTGCTTATCAGTGTGAGAAGATTTTGAGCTGAGATGATGGGGTCTTCTAGATACACAATCATGTCATCCTCAAATAGAGACAGTTTGACTTCCTCCTTTCCTAATTAAATACCCTTTATTTCTAGCCTGATCACTCTGGCTAGAACTTCCAATACTATGTTGAATAGGAGTGGTCAGAGAGGGCATCCTTGTCTAGTGCCTGATTTCAAAGGGAATTCTTCCAGCTTTTGCCCGTTCAGTATGGTATTGGCTGTAGGTTTGTCATATACAGCTTTTATCATTTTATGATATGCGCTTTGAAAGGCCTAATATGTTAAAGGAGCCACAAGCAAACCTTCCCAACCTATGCAGAGGAAAACAGTATTTTTATTATATTAGTCGACAAACAAATATGCTCTTTACCCTGAAAGGAGAAACTATGTTTTCCAAGGCAGTTCGTTATACACACATTCTTGAGAAAATAGTCTAGAACTAAATTCATCTACCTCTTCTCACAAAATGTACAGAAGGTTGAGAGAACTAACAGTCCTTTTCTTCACAACAATCTCCTCCTTCAGCTTGTCCCACTCCCTCCTAGAGAAAGAATTTAGCTGCCTAATGAAGGGTGCCAACTTCTCCTATAGGTTACCTATTTCATCACACATGATGCTTGGAGAATGTGAGAAGCAGTCTTGCTTCCAGTTTGTACTTGCAGGTTCCAGTTAGCACTCATAGTTTCCAAGCTGGTCCTTCTTCTCCCACAGTACAAGCCCATCTTCCTAACTGCCTGGCAGCAGGCACCAAAGCAACCAGTATACATACTACTACTGGTTGAATGTGTCCCCTAAATTTTGCCTGTTAAAAACTTAATCTCCAAATTCATATGTTGATGGCATTTAAAGGTGGGGAATTTGAGAGTTAATTAGCATTTGATAAGCTCATCACGTGGGTCCCTCATGATAGGACTAGTAGCTTAAGAAGATGAAGAGAGACTTGAGCTGGCACACTCTTACCCTCCCATCATGGGATGCCCTCTACTGTGTTATGATGTGCCACAAAAGCCCTCACAAAATACAGCCCTTAACACTGGACTTTGTAGCCTCCAGAACTGTAAGAAATAAATTTATTTTCTTTACAAACTCCCCAGTTTGTGGTATGTGTTACAGCAACAAAAGACAAAGTAAGACACATAACATTGTTTAACCAGCACCCAATGGCCTTTGGTTCAATGTTATTTAATAAATCCCCTATTCCATAGCAACCCTACTATTTTCTTTTCTCCTATCAATTCCTGATTGATATAAATATTAATAAGAAGAGTTACAAAGTTACATTGCAAAGGTGTTGCTACAGAGAAAGTTTGAGATGTGCACCACGGGCTACGAAAAAAGGATTAACTTTTCTTTGCAGCTCCAGGTACTAGCATTAAGTCAATAGATTTATAGGGTGACTAATTTCAACACAATTAATATGAAGTTTTCTAAAAACCAAAACCATTCAAAGATGAAATTTGCTCCCAGAAACTAGTGAGTGCCCTTCTACTTCAAAGTCTTCAGGTTTATTCTGAATTAGTATTTAGCAAGGATACAACAGAAAAGAACTAAACATTTGTTATGTCATGTACATATCTCAAAATATCAAGTACAGGCCAGGAGCAGTGGCTTACACCTGTAATTCCAGCTGAATTTTGGGAGGCTCAGATGGGAGAATCACTTGAGATAAGGAGTTCAAGACCAGCATGGGCAACATATCTCTAAATATAAAACAATTTAAAAAATTATCTAGGTGTGGTGGCTCATGACTGTAGTCCCAGCTGCTTGGGAGGCTGAGGTGGTAGGACTGTTTGAGCTTGGGAGGTTAAGGCTGCAGTCAGTCATGATTGTGCCACTCTACTCCAGCATGGGCAACAGAGGAAGACTCTGTCCCAAAGAAATGAAGAAAACAAAATTCAAGCATCAAGAAGAAGTATACAAAAGCCAATGTCTGGGAAATAGTAGATAAGAATCAATTTGAGTCCAAGAAATAAGAGATAGTGACAACTGATGTCAGGTTCAACCCTATGGCTCTAGGATAGACTATAAAAAGCTGAGGCATTAGAGGTGTTGGCAGACAAATGAATGTTGAGAAAAATAGCCATGCAAGAGGATGAAAACACACAGAATTCCGATAAAATAAAATAAAATAAACCATGCCCATAGGCAAAATATTTTTGTTAAATGAAAAACTTATAAAAACATGATTAACCTCTATTTATAAATCTACCATAAGAATATGCAGTTATGCATTGTATAATGACATTTCAGTCAATGATGCACTACTTATTCAGTGATGGTGTCAAAAGATTTTAATGGAAACATATTTTTTACTGATCCCTTTGTATGTTTATATATGTTAAGGTACACAAATATCACTGTGCTACAAATGCCTAGAGTATCCAGTATAGTAACATGCTGTACAGGTTTGTAGCTTAGGAGTAATAGGCTATACCATAGAGCCTGAGTACATAGGAGACTATAACAAATACCTTTCAGGACATGGGCATGGGCAAGGACTTCATGACTAAAACACCAAAAGCAATGGCACCAAAAGCAATGGCAGCAAAAGCCAAAATAGACAAATGGGATCTAATTAAACTTAAGAGCTTCTGTACAGCAAAACAAACTATCATTAGAGTGAACTAGCAACAGAATGGGAAAAAAGTTTTGCAATCTACCCATCTGACAGAGGGCTAATATCCACAATCTACAAAGAACTTAAATTTATAAGAAACAACACACAACCCCATCAAAAAGTGGGCAAAGGATATGAAGAGACACTTTCAAAAGTATGCAGGCAACACACATATTTAAAATAGCTCATCATCACTGGTCATTAGAGAAATGCAAATCAAAACTACATTAAGATACCATCTCACACCAGTGAGGATGGTGATTATCAAAAAATCAGGAGACAACAGATGCTGGAGGTGATATGGAGAAATAGGAATGCTTTTACACTATTGTTGGGAGTGTAAATTAGTTTGACCATCATGAAAGACAGTGTGGGCATTCCTCAAGGATCTAGAACTAGAAATCATTTGACCCAGCAATCCCATTACTAGGTATATACCCAAAGGATTATAAATCATTCTATTATAAAGACACATGCAGATGTATGTTTAATGTGGCACTGTTCACAATAGCATGGCCTTGGAATGAACCCAAATACCCATCAATAATAGATATGTGCTACAGCATACAAATAAAGAAAATGTGGCACATATACACCATGGAATACTATGCAGCCATAAAAAAGAATGAGTTCATGTCCTTTGCAGGGACATCATTAAAGCTGGAAACCATCATTTTCAGCAAACTGACGCAAGAACAGAAAACCAAATACCACATGTTCTCACTCATACGTGGGTGATGAACAGTGAGAACACATGGACACAGGGGGACATCACCCCCTGTCAGGGGGTGGGGTTAGGGGAGGGATAGCATTAGGAGAAATACCTAATGTAAGTGATGGGGGTTGAAGGCAGCAAATCACCATGGCATGTGTATACCTATGTAGCAAACCTGCACGTACTGCACATGTGCCCCAAAACTTAAAGTATAATGCAAATAAATAAATAAATCTTGATGTTTATTGAAACAAAAGAAAGTACACTCTTATGGTATATAAAAAGGAAAAAATTTACTAACAGTACATTTCTCAGACTATATTCCTGTTAGGTGATTCATGACCATATATTTCCCTTCAGATATTCTTCTATAAAATTATTATCATACTATATATATTTTGAGCAATTGTCACTGTAAGATAGGGATCATTGTATAGCCTCTTCCCCAACTGATGGATAATGCCAATTTAATCAAGTGTCAACATGTTAACCTTACATCTGTTAAGTGATATAATAATGAGTGTTTTAAAAGTAGCTGTTTTTCATGGTGTTGATTATTACCACTATGAGGTATTTCAGGCTAAATCAGTCTTCTACTGATTTTTATGACATTACTTTGTGATTACTTTGGTAGAATACTTTGTTTCCGTGTTACTGAACTCATTGGTTCCAAAGTGGGTTTGGTCAATGCTTTGAGAATTTTTGGGTAGAGAGGATGGCACAGTGGTTAAGAATCTCAGATCTACAACCCCTCAGATTAGGTCTGAATCCTGACATAGTAATGTATTGTCTGTGTACTCTTAGACACATTGTTCAATGTCTTGCTTCAATTATTTCCTCATTTATAAATTTGGACTTAAGTAAAATGATTGCTGAGAGAGATTAAACTGGTTATTAAGACAGTTGAGACAGTACCTGGTACAAAGTAAAAATTTTAGCAATTTTAAATATTTTTGACAACTTTGCATCTTATTTTTTTCATTATCTTGTTACATGGGTAATGCTCAGGTTGTAATAAATTCAGTATAAATAACATATTCAGTGTTTCTTCTCGAATCAATGATTTCTCTTATTCCAAGAGCTTTTAATGTTTTTTCTTTTTTCTTTTTCTTATATCTGTTTGTTACACTTCTGTGTTTTGGGTGCTGGAAAAAGGAAATAAAGCAGATAAAATTCTACATTCACTATAATTTATAGGTAATAGTGTATAAGCATATATATTTTAAATATTATTATCCCTATGTTTCTTTCCCTCACTTCCTCATGTATAGTATTACTTCATTTTCTATTCCTATTGCCTACATTTACCAGAGGTTACTGCATTGCATCAGAAGCCAGTGTTGGAGTTCATCACGAATCCTATCATTAATAATTTGTATTATTCCATTCATTAATAAATGTCTGCTGTTCCAGGTTTTTCTTTTTCCCTCAATTTGGTTATAGTTATAATTTCTTGAGCTATAAACAAAACAAAGTTCAGCTATTTTTTCTCCTTTTATTAAAATTATTTATGGTTTTAATTTTCATGTAGTTTTAATGGCATCCCATTTGTTTTGATTTGTAATGTGTATGTTGCCATTGTTTTTCTTAAGCCTCTAATTGCACATTTGATCTTTTCATGATTTACTAGTCATTAAGGAGAATGGTTTTCATTTCTTCAGGCTTATCGTTATTGTTCTAGAAACTTTTATAATTAATTTTATCTATAATTTTCAAGAATGAAAACTATTGCAATTTCTGACTTTCTGACTTAAAAAGACTTTCAATCTTTTTAAATTAATATGCTTAGAGTTTATTTTTGACTTTATTTTGATCAAATGTAATAGTATGCTTTTCTTTAGGAAGACTTGAAGTATAAAGAAAATATTTGATAGGGCTTAAAATACAAAAATATTTAAAATGTGATAAAGTGAAATCTTTCTCTCCTACCTCTAATTCTCAATTACCAGATCCTCTCCTCAAAGTAAACATTATCAATGTCTTATATATCCTCCCAGAAATCATTTTGTATACATATATACATACACATATTTGCTATACATATATATACATGTGTTTATATATATTTTTTCATGTACAAAAAGTATCATTGTTCTGTATATACCTCCACTTAAAATACATATTGGAAAACATTCAATATTGATAAAGAATTTCTACTAGTTCTTTTGTTCATGGCTGAATTGGCAACATATGGATGTATCACAATATAGCCAATTATTTTTAAACATGAACATGACATCCTTTATAATATTTTGCACTTGTTAACAATGTCGTCCTCATTAACCACATACCTAAATCAGTGCTTATATGTGTGAGTGAATCCATAGGATAAATTCCTAGAAAATGGAGTTGCTGTCAAAGGGTATCTATAATGTATAATGCTGATTGGTATTCTCAATTGCCCTCCTTACGTGTTATACCAATTTACACACTCATAAGATATTTTACAATAAAAATGATTAGACATTTGTCTTTGACCATCTGATAGGTGATAAACTGTATATGAGCAAAATTTCATCTTTCCTGTCTTTCTCATATTATGAGAGGTTGAACATCTTTCAATATGCTTTAGAGCCCTTTTATATCCTTTTAGTTAATATCTTTTCCCAATTTCTTTATTGTGTTTAGTCTTTTTCAAGTTGGTTTATGGGTATTATTTATCTGTAGATAAACTTTATATACTTGTTTCATAAGTTGGACATTTACAATCTCTAAATAAATTTCTAACATATTGTTTTAATATGCTGTTTTTAAGTATCTTTCCATTTAAATTTAATATTTTTTAAGAACTGTTCAGATCTACCTTTACTTTTGCAGTATGACTGTCATGCTACAATAGAATGTCCTCAACAATTCAGACTTTTTTTTTACTAATTAGTATGTTACACATATGGTATTTCAAATTTTGCTTTGTAACTTATTCAACTGTTTGCATGCCATTGCTTGTCCATCTTAATCATTAACAAGTACAAGGACATTCATTTTAAGTTCTTTCCACATCTAATAGAATAAGTTCCTTTTTGTGGCTTTCTTTTTCAAAATTCTCCTGGACACATTTGCCAGTTTATTACCTGTGTGAGTACTAAGTTCACCAAAGAATATCCTGTAGGCACTTTTTCTTGAGATTGCCCTAAATTAACAGATTATTTTAAAAAGAAATGACATCTTTATACTTCAAGTCTTCCCAAAGTAAAGCATACTATTACATTTGATGAAGACATTTTTATGTCCCTTACAAATACTTTAAAGTTATCTTTGAATAAATATTTCACCATTGTTAGTGTTATGTGTTGTTGCTACTTTAAATGGGTCTCTTCTTTGATTATATATTTTCAATGGCTTTTTGTATGTATGAAATTGATGGATTACTTATTACTTTTTGTCTAGACACCTTCATGATATCTTTTACTGTTTGGGCAGTTTTTCCACAAGATCTGATGTTGTGTTCCAGGCCATATCATCTGAATAAAGCAGAAATGTCCAACCTTAATTCTAATTTTTATAACTCTAATTTTCTTATTTTTCCTGATCAATGTTTTTGATAGTGGCAATAATAAACATAGATATCCTTTTTATTTTAATTGAGTGTTTCTATACACTTTCTCTTTTGCAAGATGTCACCCTGGGGTTGCGATAAAAGTGGTTTGGTATAAGGAAGTATGTAAATATCTTTATTATACAGACTTATTTACTGTAAACATAGGTGTAGAAGTTTATCAAAGCATTATGTTCACTTATACAAAGGACTTTTATTTTATAATATGCTGAATTATAGCATAGATTAATAAATACTAAAGCATCTTTAAGTACCATGATTAACCACACTTGTTCATGGTATATGAAATATTCTGTTTAATAATGACCTATTAAAGATTTTTCATTAATTTAAGGTATTTTAATTAATTTTTATGTAAAATTACCTTTTTTTGTGTGTGTAGACCACATCATTTTAAATATAATACCCACTTTGGCATTATTTGGTCAATTTTTCCTCTTTTGTTGTATTATATAATATGTTAAAAAGCATGAAAATAATATACTCAGTTTACTTTTTCTTGGAATTACCCTGTGAAAGAGGATGGGTCTACTTCTTGTTTGGTGGAATTTGTGGGATAGCTTTTGTGTGCCATCCAAAGCTAGGGAGACTTTAATATTGTACACTGTTTGCAAGCTAACAAACCGTCCTAACCTAGCTGGCTGAATGTGAGATCTGGCTTTTTTTAACCCACAACAATAACACCAGAGTACATTCATAAGGCATATTTCCCACACCCAGTTCTGCAAAAGATAACATGGTTTGGGAGCCAGATGGTTACATCTGTGTATAGCAGAAGTATAGAAATTATGAAACTTAAAGCTCATATAGAAGCTGCTAACCCATCTGCTCATCCTCCCCTCCATTGAATAAAAAGAGACAGACAAAGATGGAGATAGAACTGGAAAGGAATATGTAGACTGTTTTCTTCTGAAATGTAAACTCATAATTCCTTGGGGAAAGAGGGAAAGTTGTATACCTGGAATGTGAACATTTCTTTCCAGGGAATTTTTTAAAAAGAAGAAAAAAAAACACAATTAGTGTTTGAAGGGAAACACATGGTTCCTGGAAGAGACACGTGTCTCTGGGTCAATCACCTTAGAATAAAAAATAGCCATGAAGTCCTTGCTATGCCTGTGTCCTGAATGGCACTGTTTAGGTTTTCTCCTAGGGTTTTTATGGTGTTAGGTTTTATGTTTAAATCTTTAGTCCATCTGGAGTTAATTTTTGTATAAGGTGTAAGGAAGGGGTCCAGTTTCAGGTTTCTGCACATGGCTAGCTAGTTTTCCCAACACCATTTATTAAATAGGAAATCTTTTTCCCATTGCTTGTTTTTGTCAGGTTTGTCAAAGATCAGATGGTTGTAGGTGTGTAGCATTACTTCCAAGGCCTCTATTCTGTTCCATTGGTCTATATCTCTATTTTGGTCCCAGTACCATGCTCTTTTGATTACTGTCGCCTTGTAGTATAGTTTGAAGTCAGGCAGCATGATGCCTACAGCTTTGTTCTTTTTGCTTAGGATTGCCTTGGCTATGTGAGCTCTTTAAAGCATTGCCAGCAAAAGCCAAAATAGACAAATGGAATCTAATTAAACTTAAGAGCTTCTGCACAGCAAAAGAAACAGTCATTAGAGTGAACTGGCAGCCAACAGAATGGGAAAAATTTTTTGCAAGCTACCCATCTGACAAAGGGCTAATTTCCAGAATCTACAAAAAACTTAAACAAATATACAAGAAAAAAACAACCCCATCAAAAAGTGGGCAAAGGATATGAACAGACACTTTTCAAAAGAAGACATATAACAGGCCAACAAACATGAAAAAAAGCTCATCATCACTGGTCATTAGAGAAATGCAAATCAAAACCACATTGAGATACCATCACACGCCAGTTAGAATGGCAATCATTAAAAAATCTGGAGACAACAGATGCTAGAGAGGTGTGGAGAAATAGGAACACTTTTACACTGTTGGTGGGAGTGTAAATTAGTTCAACCATTGTGGAAGACAGTGTGGATTCCACAATTCTCAAGGATCAAAAGATAGAAATACCATTTGACCCAGCAATCCCATTCCTGGGTTTATATCCAAAGGATTATAAACCATTCTATTATAAAGACACATGCAGACGTATGTTCATTGTGGCACTATTTACAATAGCAAAGACTTGCAACCAACCCATATGCCCATCAGTGATAGACTGGATAAAGAAAATGTGGCACATATAGACCATGGAATACTATGCAGCCATAAAAAATGATGAGTTTGTGTCCTTTGTAGGGACATGAATGAATCTGGAAACCATCATTCTCAGCAAACTGACACAGAACAGAAAACCAAACATCACATGTTCTTACTTATAAGTGGGTGTTGAACAATGAGAACACATGGACACAGGGAAGAGAACATCACACACTGGGGTCTGTTGAGGAGTCGGGGGCTAGAGGAGGGATAGTAGGGGTTAGGGAGATTGGGGAGGGATAACATTAGGAGAAATACCTAATGTAGGTGATAGGGGGATGAAGGCAGCAAACCACCATGGTGTGTATATACCTATGTAACAATCCTGCAAGATCTGCACATGTACTCTAGAACTTAAAGTAAAATAAAATAAAATAAAATAAAATAAAATAAAGGATAGCAAATAGCTACAGAGAAGGGGATGCCTTCTCTCTTTTATAACATGTCAAATTCTATTGCTCAGAAGTCCATACAGGAATACCGAGAAATTTAGGGAGTTTGCTTTCGGGTATTTTTTAAAAAGTAACTTAATTTCTATTATTTTGTTTAGATTTTTTAACTCTTTGGCATGAATTCTGGTAAGATGTATTTATTATTCATGTCTTCAAATTTATGCCTGGTAATATATGTTTATCAATTTTATTTGTTTTCAAATTTATTTGCATAAATGTGACCAAATCATTTGTGTTGCTTCAATTTCTTTTGTTCCTATAGCTATTTCATTTTTATCATTTCATGAATACTACTGATTTTTTTTTTATCTTGATTTAATTAGCTAAGATTTATTTTTTTCAAATAATCAACTATTGGTTATATTTTTCATGAGCTCCCTCTATTCTAATTAACTAATTTTTGTTCCTGTTTGAAATAATTTTTCCTTATACTTTATTTAGTTGTTCTCAGTCTAATATTTTGGTTTTAAAGATATTGCTTTTATATTGATTTTTTTCACTGAATGGAAATATTTACGTCTATGAATTTCTCTTGTAGTACTATTTTGCCAATATGATTTTTATACTCTTAATTTAGACTTATTTTTTATTGTATAAGGCAAATTATTAAAATTATTAATGTACTGTTAAGAAAAAAAAGTGATCAATAAGCCCACTATTCACATACACCTCTGGTTTTATTTTTTAATAAAAGTTTATTTACGGTTTAGAAATTTAAATAATAAAAATATAGTAAAATATAAAGTAAAAATGTTTTATCTTTTTTTACCCATCTTTAATAGTTAACATCATACTTCTATTCCTTGCAAAAAATGTGCATACCCTAGTACAGGGGTCCCCAACTCCCATGGCCTGCTAGGAACAGGGCCACACAGCAGGAGGTGAGTGGAAGGCTAGCGAGTGAAGCTTCAACTGTATTTACAGCTGCTCGCCATGGCTTGCAATACTGCGTGAGCTCCAACTCCTGTCAGATCAGCAGCAGCATTTGATGCTCGAAGGAGCATGAATCTTACTGTGAACTGCTCATGCAAGGGATCTAAGTTGTGCACTCCTTATGAGAATCTAATGCCTGATGATCTGTCAGTGTCTCCCATCACACCCAGTTGGGACCATCTAGCTTCAGGAAAACAAGCTCAGTAGCTCCCATTGATTCTAAATTATGGTCAGTTGTATAATTATTTCATTATATATTATAGTGTAATAATAATAGAAATAAAGTACACAACAAAGGTAATATGCTTGAATCATCCCAAAGCTACCCCCAACCCCAGGTCTGTGGAAAAATTATCTTCCATGAATTCAGTCCCTGGCTCTAAAAAGGTTGGAGACCGCTGCCCTGGTATATGTGTCTCTCTACAGATACACCATTTTAAAACCTACACAAGGATTATACGGCATATACCTCTGAAAATATCTCTTGGAAATCTTTGCATGTCAGCACCTAGAATTCTACTTCATTCTTTGGAGTAGATGCGTACCTCCATATGTCTTTTGAACACTGGATATTGGTAAACAGGACCAGCAATGTCCTTTAAATGAATTAAAACAGAATTGGGGAAACAACTAGATAGAGTTGTAAAATCTTCCCATGTATTTTCACAGAGAAAAAGACAACCCAAGGAAGAGTAACTAAATATGATGGGATATTTGACATTTTCTAGATATTTTGAAGTTTACATTAGAAACTCATTTTTTGACCAAGCATTGAGGGAGAATATTTCTTATTCCCAGTCAAAAGAACACATTATTTTTTCAGTTCATTAATTTTTAGTGCTTCTGAGCTACAATTGGATGAAGTTATCTATGCATTTTCACTATTTAGCTGTATTTCAAATCTTCATTTCTCTCTTATATGTGAACTCTAAGTATAGGGTCAGTTATTGTGCAAATTTCATGGGCACTTGAAAAATGGCTTGTTATCTCTTTTCAGGTTAAAGCATTTAATACAACATTTAGGTATAACATAACTGCATTTTTTTTTCTACTTGAAAAAGAAAAGAAAGGATATTTCATTGTTTTTTCTTAGGATCTTAGGTTCTCCCCTCTTATTTTCTTCTTTCTCTACACTACAATGTCTCCAAGGACTACCGGCACTTCACTACATACCTACTTCTACCTAAGAAACCATGTTTTTCAGAGGTGACTGCCTCTTATTATATATAGCTTCTAGTCTTTTCCTTCTAGTCAAAGCTGTGAACTACCAGTTGCTGACTTATGTTTAGTAATTTGGCATTTATCTGCTCTTTCTTTTTATTCTGGGAGTGATTTCATTTGTGCTTTTGCTAGATCCTTTCCTCCTCTTCTCTCTTTGTCAAAGAATGCCTTAAACCTCCACTCTTTGTTCTGTGCAATGGGAGTTCTTTTGGAATTGGTTTTAATTATGTTAATTATCTGTATTTCAAGGATATGATGTTCTATGTTTACCAGTAATGAGAAGATATGTATGAAGGCTGTGGCTATGTGGTTTTATTTGTTCTTTTTGTTTTTATGGCTTTGTTTGAAAAGACATAGAAAAGTTTCAGAATTGGGCTATTTTTGTGCTGACAATATTTTTAGCATATTTTATTTTTTAAATATCTGGTTTAAGATAATAATGAATAAACCATCATGGAACTGGAGAACATAAACTTAAGCAAATGAGAAGGAACGTAGCAAAAGGTAGATAAATAATATTGCAAAAGGAGTGGCCTAAAGAACTTTCTGAGAGTTGACAAATAGTGCCTCATAGTTTCAAAGAAATGACAGGATTATATACATAAAGTGAGTTAAAGGAGAGATATTAAGAAAAGATATGAAGGAGAATATAAATTTAAAGAAGAAATCATTAGAAGAAAAAATAACTACAAAAGCAATAGAAAGAAAACATTTAAGAGATGAGAAATATAATAAAAACAACAAGAGGTAGACTGAAGAAAGAAAATAGAGTCGAGGAAGAATAAAATGGCTATGCCTGGTGAATTCACACACAAAAAATGGAAAACCACTATTTCATTAAAATGATTTGAAAGATGATAGATCTTTCAAAGAACAGCAACTATTTACTCTCTGCAAAAAAGGTAAAGAATAGAAAAAGTACACTTCCACTCCTCACCTCTCTTCTCTATAGGATTTCTTCATGTTTGCTTTGTTTTACTTTAGTATTTTTTTATTATTTTATTGTCAAGCTTATATTTCACATCCTCATTAATTAGACCACATGCAGTTGTTCCACCTATTTCTATATTGAAAGATAATCTTCTGTTGTCTATTGGTTCTCCTACAATACCTTTCCTTTGTTAAATACTTAATTTTGATTATTTTGTGGGATTTCTAAAATTTATCATCAAGATTTCCTTTTCAGAATGAGCTATGAGCTCTATTAGTTTTTACATATTTCAAGATGTTTTATTTGAAAGTAAAAATATAGAAAATCACAGGGTGATATGCAAATTGACAAAAATTTTACTATACAGTTTTTCATCACCTTCCAGGTTTAAGTATCATTCTAGAGAAATTCAAGGCAGGTTGAAATTTTTCCCATAGAGATGATTTTATTTATTTGTCTAAGGGCCTATTGAATTATTCTTCCCATTGAATTTCAGAAATTTTTAAAGGTTATTCCTGAGTGATGATAGTTTTCTAGCAGTTTATTTTTCTTATGTACCTTTAAAATATTTACATGAAAATCTCTATGCCTGAAAGGTTTTATTCTATTATATATTTTTATTTTATGAGCTTAGAGTTGTGGTTTTTCTTTTAATGTTCCCAATTATGTTTATGTTAAATCTCCTTCATCTCTCTATATATCTATCATCTTTCAAATCATTTTAATGAAATTGTGGTTTTCCATTTTTTGTGTGTGATTTCACCAGGCATAGCCATTGTATCCTTACTTAATTTTCTTTCTTCTTGAGTCTACATTTTGTTATTTTTATTATGTCTCTCACCTCTCAAATGTGTTCTATTTCTTTTGTAGTTACTTTTTTCTTTTAATGATCTCTTCTTTAAATTAATCCCCCTTTATATCTTTTCTTAGTATCTCTCCTTTAACTCATTTTATATGGATAATTCTGTCATTTGTTTGAAACTAGGAAGCACTATTTTTCTATTCTCAGAAGAATCTTTAGACCACTTTTTTTTTGCAATATTATTTATCTACCTTTTGCTACATTCCTTTTCATTTGCTTAAGTTTATGTTCTCTAGTTCCATGATGGTTTATTCGTTATTAGTATTAACCTTTGAAAAGTGTCAACTCAATAGGGAAAATAATGAAAAGAGAAAACTAGGTAACATTTTATGTTTTTGATAAAACATCTCTTCCCCAGATGATTATTGCCCTGAAAGAAGGTCTCTCCTTAATTTCAGCAAGTTAGTGGCAATTATTGAAGGAATTCAGCTGTGATAATCTTGCAATTGTTCCTTCTCCTTTTTTGCTGTCTCACAACAATAATCTCTGTCATATAGTTAGGCTATAAAAAAAATCAAAATTCAGTTTTGCAGTGAGTCCAGTTTCTCTCCAATATGCTTCTGCATATCTGGATCTGCTTAGACATATTTTGTGTATACACATATACACTTTTTCCATGGTATGCCCTCACCATTAGATATGCTCACTGTAATTCAGATTGCTAGGTGGAACCTTAAAGATGTGACAGTTACTTTACTACTTCTAGGAAAACGTACACCCACCTGAGGTTTATTGACTAACATATGTTGTCAACATTGTACTTCATATATATTCAAATTTATGGTATGAATTATACACTGCCATTTTTTTCTCAAGCTGCCTTGCAGTGACTTTTGATGACTCAGTGACTCTTTATTAGGTTTCTCAGCATTTCAAAGTTTGCCTCATATCTATACATTGAAATTAGTGATGAATGACTGGTTTTGTTTCACTGTCAGTTTTTGGAACCTATCTATACTCAGTTCTTTGACAACTTTTGCTACTGTCTTGCAATATTAATGAACAGATGCATGTCCACTTTAGATTCTATGACTTGATTTTAGTATTACTACTGCTATGACCTGATTTTAGTATTACTACTACTAAAAGTACTACTACTACTGTTTCTTAGTCAACTGCTATAATAATAATAAACTCAAAGAGCCTGTTGTCTTAAGCTCCTTTTCCCAAAAACTGATTTCAATACCAAAATTTATGCTAGGGTTTAATTAGTATTATTTGAGTTCTCTTTAAAGTGAAAGAGAGTATTTTCTTGTTGAGAAAAATAAAAACTCATAAGAAATAATATAGTAAAAATAAAACAATTTTATCATATTTAATCCTACATTATTGTAACTAATTAAAATAATTCACTGAAAATTTCCTCATACTGCATTTCAAAAATAAAAATCCTGAAGAATGATCTTTCTTATTTAAAATTGTTTTTCATTCTTACCTCCAAGAGCAATGCAAATAAATGTTTCAACTGTGTCTACCTTTAAATGTTCCTTAAAATTGCCAGTTTTGTAGTTTATAAGGAGAAAAGGTCACTTAAAATATTCACTTTAAAACAAAATTTAATAATAGTCTTGCCAGCACAACAGGAAAAAGGAACAAACACTTAAGCAACCATGCTAAAAGTCTTTATTTAAGCATTCATTTTCTCACAGATACAGAAAATGAAATGCAAACAAACTAATTAAATATAGGTTTTTAATGTAGGCCTCAGCAGTCTGTACATTCAGAAAAAAAAATGTTATTGCTATTTCAGTGAGAACACAAAAAGTGAAATTATGAATAAAGAAATGTGTATAAATGGTGAAATATTTTATTATATTTTTTAACATAAAATGTCATATAATAGAGATAAATATTTTGTAGCTTTACCAGAATCTATTATAGAGCAAAAGACCTGAAACTAGAGAAGAGGCTTAGAGGAATCTCATTTCCTCAACAATGCCACTGCATAGTATGATTACTTGAATTACTGTGAAATTAAGCTATTTCTAAACTTTTGCTAGTTTATTTTTTCTACTATATTTCATATTTTATTTGATGGAAATGGGTTACTACATAAGCACAGATAGTAATAAAAATAATCATATTCCTTATTTCCAAAATTGATAAAACAGTAAATGAGAAATAAGCCTGGAAATCAGGTAGTAAGCTTTGCCTCATCATTTATTTTCTAATTATATTGACTTTTGTAACAGTTCCTGTTTAGGATCAAACACTGTCTCATTATTCCTTTCTATATTTTTGTAATTCTCAGTTACTTAGATGAGGTTAATTGAGATGAGGAATGAGGAAATGCATGAACAGGTCCACATAAATATAAAAATCATATTTTTATTTTTGAAAATTATTTGCAAATCTGTTACTGAACAGATTCCTAGCACCAATGTGTATATATGCTGTATGTTTGTTTGCGTGCGTGCGTGTGTGTGTGTGTGCGTATGTGTCTGTGTGTTTGTATGTGTGTGCTCACTCATGGGTAATTTAACATGAATTGATGTCAACTCTTGATTTTGAAAGATAATTTTGAACTAGGCAACAATAATGCAGGCCTCCTGAAAGTAAAAAGCTATTGATATAACTAGGTCTTAAGTAACACTCTCAATAAGATACTATTTTCATTTTCAAGAAGTATATTTAATAATTTATAAATCCTCCAACAATGAAGCATCAAAGTATAAGTTTAAAAAACACATATTAAAATCAAAAGACATTCATGGATTTCTAGAATAAAAAATACCAATAAGGCAAAGAGATTAATTAAATAATCATAAACCTATAAAATATTCATTCAATACCTAATTAGAAAACACAGTCTTTTTGATTAGAGATTTTTGAACAGATTTAGGATCTGCAGAATGGATGTAAAAGTTGGATATTATAAAAGAAAAACAGAGAATATAATATGTCTGCTTCATGGTTATTCCTCTAATGATTATGGAGTCAAGGATATTATATCCGAACCAGTAACTATAGGAATGGGTAGAATTTCAGCAGGCAGAGAAGAATGAACAAGTTATTCTAGGCTGACAAAATAGCAACAGTAAAAGGCTGTAGAGAAATAAAGAGAGGAATCACAGAACATACTGAAGTTTATAAAGGGCCCCAGATTCCAACTGTACCCCAAAAAAAGCAAGCTAAAAAATAGGGTTATGAGTAAATAGAGGTCTTACAGTTTAAATGAATGAAATAAATGTGTTCTTTTGAAAAGTGTCTGTTCATGTCTTTTGCCTACTTTTTAATAGGTTGTACTTGAGGGCAACAATTATGTGAAAAATAGCTCAACATCACCCATCATTAGGGAAAAACAAATCAAAACCATGAGATATCATCTCACAAGAGTCAGAATGGCTACTATTAAAAAGTCAACCAATAACAGAAGCTAGTGAGTTTGTGGAGAAAAGAGAACACTTATACAGTGTTGGTATGACTAAAAAATAGTTTAACCATTTTGGAAAGCAGTGTGATCCCTCAAAGAACTGAAAAAAGAAGTACCATTCAACCCAGCAAGCCCCTGACTGGGTATATGGCCAAAGGAATATAAATCATTCTACTGTAAAGACACATGCATGCATATGTTCATTGCAGCACTATTCACAATAGCAAAGACAGAATCAACCTAAATTCCCATCAGTAACAGACTGAATAAAGAAATGTGGGGTGTGTGTGTGTGTGTGTGTGTGTGTGTGTGTGTGTGTGTGTGTGTATATATATATATATATATATATATATGAATGGAGCTATAGGCCATTATCCTTAGCAAACTAATGCAAGAACAGGAAAAAAAATACCACGTGTTCTCAATTATAAGTGGGAGCTAAATGATGGGAATGCATGGACACATACAGAGAACAACAGACACTGGAGCCTACTTGAAGGTGAAGGCTAGATCAGGAAAAATAACTAGTGGGTACTAGGCTTAACACCTGAATGATGAAATAATCTATACAGCAACCCCTCATTACAAAGTTTACCTATATAACAAATCTGCACATGTACCCCTGAACTGAAAATAAAAGTTTAATTAAAAACAAAGTTCTTAGACTGGTAACCACCATATGATATGGTATAATAAATATTAACTATTACTATTTCTTGTGATCTCAGACTTAGGAAAACTTTCTCCATCTCAATACGATGAGAATTTAATTCATTTAAAAGTTACTCTTGTAGACAGTGAGAGCAAGAAGTAAAATTATATTATTTTTCCCAGTGAATAAAGAGTTGTTCCAATAGTATTTAGTGTATCCCATTCTTTTCACACTAATTTGAACATTTTATTTAACTTATGAATTCCTATACACAAAATAATTCCTATGCACAGATAGGTCACTTGCTGTACATGTTTATTCCTCTTCTAACACTTTCTACCAGTAAACTGTAGTAGTTTCTCTACAACTCTAATCCTGTCATAATTCTTGGTAATTTCAATATTCAAATAGTTTATTTTATGATACCTCGGTGCTATAGTTTGAATGTGTTTGTCCCCTCCAAAATTCATAGGTTGAAACCTAATCCACTCAATGTTATAACGTTGGAAGGTGTGGCCTTTAGGAGGTAGTTAAGTCACAAAGGCAGAGCCCTCATGAATGGATTAATGCATTTATAAAAAGGGCTTGAAAGAATGGATTCACTATCTAACCCTTTCACTTTCTACCACATAATGACACAGTAAGAAGGCCCTTGCAAGATGTTGGCATCTTAATCTTGGACTTCCTAGCCTCCAGAAATGTAAGCCAACAAATTACCGTTTATTGCATATATATATGTACATATGAAGAAATATATATGCATATATATGCAATATATATATAAACTGTGAAAGTGATTACTAAATAGGGAAGATGAAGTTTAATTTAAAAGGAAGTAAAAGTTTGTTTCCTATGTTGTATTTGAGGAACCAAGTGATCATATACTTGAAATGTCCAGCAATTAATTAGCAATTCAAATTCAGATAAGTGAACATCAGCTATTTTATCATAAATAAGTCTCTATAAGATTATACTTTTCAAACTGTTTTTAAAAATTCTTATTAAAAATTTGACACTAATGTTCATGAAAATGACATTTGTTGAGGCTTTGTGAACCAATCAAACAGACAAAACTATTGATCAGCAAATCTTGTGCATTTAGACAGGTATGTCTTAAGGGAAGACGCCAAAAAGGAAGCATAGAAATAATCAAAGATGGGGGAGACTTGACAGTGCTTGTTGCTGTGTAATAAACTTGAGAAGATAATATCTAGCCACGTGAAATCAATGCCTTCAGATGTTGTGGAGACATCCCTGAAGAAGACAGAAATTGAAGACAAGAAGTCATCAAATACCTTGTCAGGTGAAGTGACTGATGAAATAGAGGTGATGTGTTTACTCTACTTTTTTATTAAGCTTTGAAGAAAATAAATGGCAGTTTCAAGATAAAATTCTTCAGAAGTTCAGTTATAATGTTAATCTATTCATAGAAAATAGAAGTAAGCACAACCCATCAGCCATTATTAGTCTCTTTAGCACTTCAATGATCTGGAAATCCACTCCACTTCAGCCCCAGTTATCCAACTGCAAAACATTTCATTCTGTCATCTCCCTCAACAGCTCTATTTAAATGCTAAACATAAACTCATCCTTTTGCCAAAATGACTGTGTTTCTTCTGATTCTCATTTCACTTATTCTTTTATCAACAAGGACACTCCTAATTACCTTCTATATTTATCAGTCTCTTCTAATCAGTATTTTTAAACTTAGTCAACTAAGATATCTAACACATCAGGCAAAATATCACAGGCTCCATTTCTTCATTTTCTATTATTTCACTCAGTTTTTAAAATGTACCCACTTGATTAAACCAATGCTTCTTCTCTACATCTTGGCACAGGATGCTGTAGAAAATTACACCATAGCAAAATTTTATAGCATGAAGAAGAAAATTAAATTTTCCAAAGCCAACTTCAAAACTGCCTCCTGATCTTAGGTTTCTAAAATCATATTTTTCTTATTTGTATCAATTTCTTCAATATATTATCTTGAATGCCCTTTTCACTCTTCACTGCCTTATCATTCAGATTATCTTTCTAGTCAAAATTTGAATTTTCTTTTCTTAACTTATTTAGTCCTCACACAATGCTTGATGGTTCTTTCCTTAAATGTCCCTATGTAGCTCTCCTCATAACCCTAGGACAAGAAGCCCTCTCTCATCAATGAGATAAAGAGTTGATTATCAAAACCAGATAGTACATATAAACAAAATGTCATCTTGATAGCCATGGTAGAAACTTTTAATAAATCCAACATCCCTTCACAATAAAAGACCTTCAACATATAAGTCATTGAAGGAATATATCTCAAAATATTAAGAGCCGTCTATGACAATGCACAACGAACATCAAACTGAATGAGTAACACTGTCAGCATTTCCCTTAAGAACAAGACAAGAATGCCCACTCTCACCACTCCTATCCAACAGAGTACTGGAAGTGGGAGCAATCAGGAAAGTAAAAAAATAAAAGGAATCCAAATAGAAAAATAAGAAGTCAAATTATCTATCATTATTGAGTATATAATTCTATACCTAGTAATCCCCAAAGATTCTATCAAAGGTTCCTGGAACTCATAAACAATGTAAGCAAAGTTTCAGGATATAAACCAAATTACAAAAATTAGTAGCATTCCTATATACCAATAATGTCCAAGCTGAGAGTCAAATTAAGAATCCAATCCCATTTATAATTGAGACAAAAATAAGATACCTAGGAATAAATCTTACCAAAAGATGAAAGATCTCCACAAGAATTATAAAGCATTGCTGAAAGAAATCACAGATGATACAAATGAATGGATAAACATCCCATGCTTTTGGAAAAGGCAATACCATGAAAATTGTCTTACTGACAAAAGCAATCTATAGATTACACTATTCCTATCAAACTACCAGTGTAATTTTTATAGAATTAAAAATTAATCTAAAATGCATATGGATTTGAGATAGAGCCCAAATAGACAAAATAATTCTAAGCAAAAAGAACAGAGTTGGAGGCATTAAATTACTCAACTTTAAACTATACTAGTAGCCTACAAGAACCAAAGCAGCATGGTACTAGTACAAAACAGACACATAAATCAATAGAACAGACTAGAGAAGGCAGATATAAAGCACACACATACAGCCATCCAATCTTTGACAAAGTTAACAAAATTAAACAATGGGGAAGGAGTCCCTATTCAATTAATGGTTCTATCCACATGCAGAAAAATAAACTGGATCCCCACCTTCCACTATATACAAAAATTAACTCAAGCACTCAAGATGGACTAAAGATTTAAATGTAAGGCCTTAAACTAAAGGAAAACCTAGAAAATATCATTCTGGACAATGGCCTTGGGAAATAATTTATGACTAAGTCCTCAAAAGCAAATGTAACAAAAACAAAAACTGACAACTGGTATCTAAAAACTTAAAAAACTTCTGCATAGCAGCAGAAGCTATCAACAGAGTAAACAGACAGCTTACAGAATAGGAGAAAATATTTGCAAATTATACATGTGACAAAGGTGCATATCTAGAGTATATAAGAAAGTTACATTACCAAGCAAAAAAATAATAATCCTATTAAAAAGTGGGCAAAATAGGAAGTTTTCTAAAAAGGCATACAAGTGGTCAACAAACATGAAAAAATGCTCAAAATTCACTAATAGAGAAATGCAAATCAAAACCACAAAGAAATACCATCTCACAGTACTGAGATGGTATTTTATTAATAACTACTACTGTTAAAAAGTAAAAAAATAGCAGATGCTGGTGAGGCTGCAGAGAAAATGGAATGCATATTTATGGTTCATGGCAATGTAAATTATGCCAGCCACTGTGGAAAGCTGGAGATTTTGCAAAAAAAAATCTTAAAAGTATCATTCAAACTAGCAATTCCATTGAATGGTATTGAGGGTGTATATATCCAAAGGAAAATAAATTGTTCTGCCAAAAAGAAACATGTATTGGTATGTTCAATGCAGCATTATTCACAATAGCAAAGACATGTCAAACTAGATGTCCATCAATGGTGGCCTAAATGAAGAAAATGTGGTAACTATATACCATGGAATACTACACAGCCAGAAAAAATGAAATTATGACTTTTGCAGCCACATAGATGCAGATGGGGGCCATTATTCTAAGCAAATTAACACAGGAATAGAAAAATAAATACCACACGTTCTCATTTGCAAGTGGGAGCTAAGCATTGGGTACACATGGACATAAAGATAAGAATAATAGATGTGGGACTACTTGGTGGTAGGGAAGTTGGGGAAGAGCTGAAAAACTACCTATTCAATACTATGCTCAGTACTTGGGTGTATTAAGGTTCTCTAGAGGGATTGGACTACTAGGATAGATGTATATATGAAAGGAAGTTTATTAAGGAGTATTGATTCACACAATCACAAGAGGAAGTCCCACAATAGGCTGTCGGTAAGCTGAGGAAAAAGAAAGCCAGTCCAAGTCACAAAACCTCAAAAGCAGGGAAGTTGACAGTTCAGCCTTCTAGTCTGTGGACGAAGGCCCTAGGGCCCCTGGCAAACCACTAGTATAAGTCCAGAGTCCAAAAGCTGAAGAACTTGCAGTCTGATGGAGGCCAGAAGACTCAGCCAGTCAAGTCCTTCCATGTCCCTCTGCCTGCGTTTATCCTAGTTGTGCTGGCAGCATAGTAGATGGTGCCTACCCAGATTGAGGGTGGGCCTGCCTCTCCCAGTCCACTGACTCAAATGTTAATCTCCTTTGGTAATGTCCTCACAGACACACCCAAGAACAATACTTTGTGTCCTTCAACCAAATCAAGTTGACACTCAATCATTACACTGGGTGATGGGATAACTTGTACTCCAAACTTCTATCATACAATATACCCATATAACAAGCCTGTACATGTAGCCTGAGTCTAAAATAAAAGTTGAGACACACATACACACACACACACACGATCAGAAAACCTAAACTAATGGGGTTTCTAATGTATTTCCTTTTAAGAATTCTAAAATAAGTAAAGAAGACTTGCAAAGGTAAGAGAACAGTTTTGATAGTGCTTCAAAGTGGAATAGTGTAAGAGCCCAGAGCTGTTTCTAAAGCCTTTCTAGGATCAACCTCTTGATAAGTGAGTGACATTGGATAATTCAGTTTGTCCCATTTGGATTATATTTCTTCAGAGTTGTAACTAATTCTAATAAAAGACCAAACAAAATAGTTTTCTGAAAGGAATATTCTGTATTAAGTCTTACCTCTGTGGGCTTTAGATCTTGGTCACAGAAATTAGATGATATCTAATACATTAGTAGCAGTTCTGGGGTGGCAGACTTGCTATGGATAGCCTATAGCCTCTTTGGACTACACTTTTCAATTGATTGCAGCTGAAGAATGAGATCTAATTCTAATAAATCTTCCTGTGTCATCTGTATTTTGCTGAAGATTCTACAAAGTAATATCTGAGAAGACTTATATTGAACATCACTTAGAGATACAAAAAACTTACAGTAATGTTGGTAGCATCAATTTTCTAGGTCATCGTGAAGAACGAGGAAGATAGAGTAACATTAGAAGACAGGAGAACTATATTGAAGTAGCTACTGTATTAAGTGTAATATTTTTTAAAAAAATAACTTATTGTACTTTAGATTCTGGGGTACATGTGCAGATCATGCAGGATTGTTGCATAGGTACACACATGGCAATGTGGTTTGCTGCCTCCATCCCTCCATCATCTACATCTGGCATTTCTCCCCATGTTATCCCTCCCCGACCTCCCCACCCAAACAGACCCCAGTGTGTGATGCTCCCCTCCCTGTGTCCATGTGTTTTCATTGTTCATGCCTCAACTATGCGTGAGAATTGTGATTTTCTGTTCTTGTGTCAGTTTTCTGAGAATGATGGTTTCCAGGTTCATCCATCTCCCTACAAAGGACACAAACTCAGCATATTTTATGGCTGCGTAGTATTTCATGGTGTATATGTGCCATATTTTCCTTGTCCAGTCTATCATCAATGGGCATTTGGGTTGGTTCCAGGTCTTTGCTATTGTAAACAGTGCAGCTATGAACATATGTGTACATGTGTCCTTATAATAGAATGATGTAATCCTTTGGATATATACTCACTAATAGGATTGCTGGGTGAAATGGAATTTCTATTTCTAGATCATTGAGGAAGCACCACACTGTCTTTTGCAATGGTTGAACTAGTTTACACTCCCACCAACAGTGTAAAAGTGTTCCTATTTCTCCACATCCTCTCCAGCATCTGTTGTCTCCAGATTTAATGATCACCATTCTAACTGGCGTGAGGTGGTATCTCAATGTGATTTTGATTTGCATTTCTCTAATGACCAGTGATAATGAGCATTTTTTCATGTTTATTGAACTCATATATGTCTTCTTTTGAAAAGTGTGTGTTCATATCCTTCGTCCACTTTTGAATGGGTTTTTTTCTTGTAAATTTGTTTTAGTTCTTTGTAGATTCTGGATATTAGCCCTTTGTCAGATGGATAGATTGCGAAGATTTTTGCCCATTATATTGATTTCTGGTTCACTCTAATGATTCTTTCTTTTGTTGTGCAGAAGCTCTGGAACTTAATTAGATCCCATTTGTCTATTTTGGCTATTGTTTCCAATGCTTTTGCTGTTTTAATCATGAAGTCCTTGCCTATGCCTATGTCCTGAATGGTTCTGCCTAGGCTTTCTTCTAGGAATTTTATGGTGTTAGGTCTTATGTTTAAGTCTTTAATCTATCTGAAGTTAATTTTAGTGTAAGGTGTCAGGAAGGGGTCCAGTTTCTGTTTTCTGCACACTGTTAGTCAGTTTTCCCAACACCATTTATTAAACAGGGAATCCTTTCCCTATTGCTTGTTTTTGTCAGGTTTGTCAAAGATCAGATGGTTGCAGATGTGTGGCATTGCCTTCAGGGCCTCTGTTCTGTACCATTGGTCTATATCTCTGTTTTGGTCCTGGTACCATGCTGTTTTGATTAATGTCACCTTGTAGTATAGTTTGAAATCAGGTAGCATGATGCCTCTGGTTTTGTTCTTTTTGCTTAGGATTGTCTTGTCTATGAGGGCTCTCTTTTGGTTCCATATGAAGTTTAAGATGTTTTTTCCAGTTCTATGAAGAAGGTCATTGGTAGCTTGATGGGGATAGTGTTGAATCTATAAATTACTTTGGGCAGTAATTTATAGATTAATTATCATGGTCATTTTCATGATATTGATTCTTCCTAACCATAAGCATGGAATGTTTTACCATCTGCTTGTGTCCTCTCTTATTTCCTTGAGCAGTGGTTTGTAGTTCTCCTTGAAGAGATCCTTTACATCCTTTGTTAGTTGTATTTCTAGGTATTTTATTCCTTTTGTAGCAATTATGAATGGCAGTTCATTCATGATTTGGCTCTCTGTTAGTCTGGTATTGGTCTATAGAAATGCTTGTGATTTCTGCACATTTAATTTGTATCCTGAGACTTTGCTTAAGTTGCTTATCAGCTTAAGGAGATTTTGGGCTTAGATGATGGGGTCTTCTAAATATACAATCATGTCATCTGCAAATAGAGACCATTTGACTTGTTATTTTCCTAACTGAACACCCTTTATTTCTTTTCCTTGCATAATTGCTCTGTTGATCTTGTTGGTTTAAAGTCCATTTTACCAGAGACTAGGATTGCAACTCCTGCTATTTTTGCTCTCCATTGCTTGATACATCTTCCTCCCAACCATTAACAAGAAATGAAGTAATCAATAGACTCAGAGATGTAAGTACATAAAAAAGTCATGTGGAAATACTAGAATTAAAAATATAGTATAGATAGGGAAATCCTTTGGTGGGTTCATCAAAAGTGTGAATATAGGTGAGAAAAGAATCCATAATCCCTGAAAGTGAGAAGAAGTGAACAAAAAGTATCCAAATTGAAATACAAAGAAGAAAAACTTATGTGTGTTGCAGAGCAAGGGTGGGGATGGAGGAATCAGAGCAGAGCTCCCAAGAGCTGAAAACAGTGTGAATCTGCATATGCATGTAATTGCTTCTTCAGGAAAAATAGAAACAGGATGGGCAGAAGAAATGTTTTAAAAATAATGGTCTAGAATTTTCCCAAATTAATGAAATACAACAAATGGCATGCCCAAGGTGATCAGAAAAACCCAAATAGGAAAATTACAGGAAAAAAAGGGCCAACATATAAATACAAACACATCATGGTCAAACTACAGAAAGACAAAAATTAAAAAGTCAATCTCAAAAGTAGCTAGAGGCAGGAGAAACAAAACAAAACAATGCAAGACATTGAGATGAACAAATGTAACAGTTGTATGAGATTAATCATTAGAATTATTACAAGCTGAAATCTTAGAGATCACCACTAAAGAACTTATCCATGTAACTAAATACCACCTGTACCCCAAAAACTATTGAAATAAAAGTAATTTTATTTAGGGGTATTCCTGGCAAATGGCCGAATAGGAGCAGCTCCAGTGTGCAGCTCCCAGAAAGAGCATTGCAGAAGGCTAGTGATCTCCACATTTCCAACTGAGGTACCTGGTTTATCTCACTGGGACTGGTTAGACAGTGAGGGCAGCCAAAGAAGTGTGAACTGAAGCAGGGTAGGGCATCCCCTCACCTGGGAAGTGCAAGGGGCCAGAGAACTTTATTATTTCTCATGTTTGTTTTTTTAAAAATTGAATGCCAGAAACTATGGAAGACACTAGAAAAAGGATAAATAATATTACTACCAGAAATAAGCACGAATCTTTTGTTTATTACATGGAATTGAGTCAATTTAATAAGAACTTGAGTGCCAGGAACAGTGGCTGACGCCTGTAATCCCAGCACTTTGGGAGGCGGAGGCAGGTGGATCACGAGGTCAAGAGATCAAGACCATCCTGGTCAACATGGTGAAACCCCGTCTCTACTAAAAATACAAAAAGTTAGCTGGGCATGGTGGTGCGTGCCTGTAATCCCTGCTACTCAGGAGACTGAGGCAGGAGAATTGCCTGAACCCAGGAGGCAGAGGTTGCAGTGAGCCGAGATTGCGCCATTGCACTCCAGCCTGGGTAACAAGAGCGAAACTCCATCTCACAAAAAAAAAAAAGAACTTGAGCTGGTTTTGGGTTTTGATGTTGTACTCTAGTTGACTACAGGAAATTTTTCTAGTGTTAACCTGTTGTTCTTTGTGCTTAGAGTAAGGTATGAGATGACAATGGTCTTTTTCCTTTTGGCTGTTTCAGGCTTATCTTTCACCAGCCTTTGCACACCTGTGACCTGATGACATTTCTCTCTGTGCAGTACCCCTCTCCTAGTGGTATACCATTGTTAGGTACTAAGAGGATACTCTTCTCATACTAAATACAGAGGAAGTCTCCAGTTTGTTGTTTCAGTTTCAGCTTTATGCAGCACTTATATCCCTGGCCTTAGACATAGTTCTTTATCAGAATTTTTTTTCCCTCCTACTTGTGGGAGCCAAATTCTGGCATGTATTCTTGAAGCTTAGGAGAGAAAAGATGATTTATCCTTTTTCCTCTACCTCACCCAGTGCAACATTTTTACTGATGCAAAATTATGAGCAACAAAGAGTTGTCTGCCCATTTCCACGTGCAGACAGTTCTTGCTTGTTCTTGTACTCCAGAAGCAATAAATCTCTATTTGTGTCCTGGAAGTAGAAGGTTTCCCTATATTCCCTTCTTCATACATAACAATATTAACGTTAAATGTAAATCTGCTAAATGCCCCAATCAAAAGATACAAATAGGCAAATTTGATAAAAAGTCAAGACCCATCATTGTGCTGTATCCAGGAAACCCATCTCACATGCAAGGACACACATTGACTCAAAATAAAGGGATGCAGGAAGAAACAGGCAGCAATTTTAGCAGTTCTGCAGCTCCCAATGGTGATGGCCTAAAGTGGACCTCCAGCAAACTCCAGCACACCTGCAGCAGAGGGGCCTGAGTGTTAGAAGGAAAACAAACAAACAGAAAGAAATAGTTTCAACATCAACAGAAAGGCCCATTCAGAGACCAAATCCAAAGGTCACCAACTTCGAAGGCCAAAAGTAGATAAATCCATGAAGATGGGAATAAACCAGTTTAAAAAGGCTAAAAACTCCAAAAACTAAAATGTCTTTTCTCATCTAAAGGATCACAATGCCTCACCAGCAAGGGAATAAAACTGGAGGGAGAATGAGTTTGACAAATTGACAGAAGCAGGCTTCAGAAGGTGGGTACTAACAAACTTCTCTGAGCTAAAGGATCATGCCCTAACCCAATGCAAGGAAGCTAACAACTTGAATAAAAGTTAGATGAAATGCTAACTAGAATAAGCAGCTTAGAGAAGAACATCAATGACTTGATGAAGCTGAAAAACAAAGAACTTCTTGAAGCATACACAAGTTTCAATAGCCAAACTGATCAAGTGGAAGAAAGGACATCAGAAATTAAGCATAACTCAATGAAATAAGGCAAGAAGGCAAGATTAGAGGGGAAAAAAAAGAGTGAGAAGAAATGAACAAAGCCTCCAAGAAATATAGGATTATGTGAAAAGATCTACTCTACGTTTGATTGTGTAACTGAAAGTGACAGGGAGAATGAAACCAAGTGGGAAAACACTCTTCAGGATATTATCCAGGAAAACTTCCCCAACCTAGCAAGGCAGGCCAACATTAAAATTCAGAAAATACAGAGAACACCACAAGGATACTCCTCTAGAAGAGCAACCCCAAGGCACATACATAATCATCAAATTCAGCAGGGTTGAAATGAAGGAAAAAATGCTAAGAGCAGCCGGAGAGCAAGGGTTATCCACAAAGGGAAGTCCATCAGACTCAGCAGATCTCTCAGCAGAAACCCTACAAGCCAGAAGAGAGTGGGGGCCAATATTCAACATTTTTAAAGAAAAGAATTTTCAACCCATAATGTCATATCCAGCCAAACTAAGCTTCATAAGCAAAGCAGAAGTAAAATCCTTTACAGACAAGCAAATGCTGAGATTTTGTCACCACCAGGCTTGCCTTACAAGAGCTCCTGAAAGAAACACTAAACATGGAAAGGAACAACCAGTACTAGCCACTGCAAAAACATATCAAATTTTAAAGACTATTGACCCTGTGAAGATACTGCATCAACTAATAGGAAAAACAACCAGCTAGCATCAAAATGGCAGGATCAAATTTACACATAACAATATTAACCTTAAATGTAAATGGACAAAATGCCCCAATCAAAAGACACAGACTGGCAAATTGGATAAAGAGTCAAGGCCCATCAGTGTGCTGCATTCTGGAAACCCATCTCACATGCAAAGGTACACTTGGCTCAAAATAAAGGGATGGAGAAAGATTTACTAAGCAAATAGAAAGCAAAAAAAAAAAAAAAAAGTGCAAGCCGGGCGCAGTGGCTCCCAGCACTTTGGGAGGCCGAGGCGGGTGGATCATGAGGTCAAGAGATTGAGACCATCCTGGTCAACAAGGTGAAACCCCGTCTCTACTAAAAATACAAAAAATTAGCTGGGCATGGTGGTGCGCGTCTGTAGTCCCAGCTACTCGGGAGGCTGAAGCTGGAGAATTGCTTGAACCCAGGAGGCGGAGGTTGCAGTGAGCCGAGATCATGCCATTGCACTCCAGGCTGGGTAACAAGAGTAAAACTCCATCTCAAAAAAAAAAAAGCAAGGATCACAATCTTAGTCTCTGATAAAACAGACTTTAAATCAACGAAGATCAAAAGAGACAAAGAAGGGCACTACATGATGGTAAAGAGATTAATACAAAGAGAAGAGCTAACTATCCTAAATATATATGCACTCAATACAGGAGCACTGAGACACATAAAGTAAGTTCTTAAAGTCCTACAAAGACACAGACTCCCACACAATAACAGTGGGAGACTTTAGCAACACACTTGTAATATTAGACAGATCAATGAAACAGAACTATAACAAGGATATCCAGGACTTGAACTCAGATCTGGACAAAGCACACCCAATAGACATCTACAGAACTCTTGACCCCACACCTATAGAATATACATTCTTCTCAGCACAACATTGCACTTATTCTGAAATTGACCACATAGTTGGAAGTAAAACACTCCTCTGCAAATGCAAAAGAATGGAAATCATAACAGTCTATCAGACCACAGTGCAATCAAATTAGAACTCAAGATTAAGAAATTCACTCAATTCCACACAACTACATGGAAACTGAACAACCTGCTCCTGAAGGGCTACTGGATAAATAATTACATGAAAGCAGAAAAAAAGATTTTTTAAAAACCAATGAAAATAAAGGTACAACATATCAAAATTTCTGGGACACATTTAGAGCAGTGTGTATAGAGTAATTTATAGCACTAAATGTCCACAAGAGAAATGAGAAAAGATCTAAAATTGGCACCCTAACTTCACAATTAAAAGAACTAGAGGAGCAAATCAAATTCAAAAACTAGCAGTAGACAAGAAATAACTAAGATCAGAGCAGAACTGAAGGAAATAGAGACACAAAAATACTTTTAAAATATCAATGAATCCAGGATTCATTGATGGTTTTTTGAAAATATCAACAAAATAGATAGACTGCTAGCCAGACTAATAAGAAAAGAGAGAAGAATCAAATAGATGCAATAAAAAATGATAAAGGGAATATCACTGCTGATAACATAGAAATACACAATACCATCAGAGAATACCATATACACCTCTATTCAAATAAACTAGTAAACCTAGAAGAAATAGGTAATTTCCTGGACATTTACACCCTCCCAAGTCTAAACCAGGAAGAAGATGAATCCCTGAATAGACCAATAACAAGGTTTGAAATTGAGGCAGCAACTAAGAGCCTACCAACAAAAATACATCCAGGAGCAGACAGGTTCACAACCAAATTCTACCAGACATAAAAGAGGAGCTAGTACCATTCATACTGAAATTATTCCAAACAATAGTAAAAGATGAAATCCTCCCTAACTCATTTGATGAGACCAACATCATCCTGATACCAAAACCTAGCACAGACACAGCTAAAAAAGAAAATGTCAAGCCAATATCCATGATGAATATTGATGCTAAAATCCTCAATAAAATACTAGCAAACAGAATCCAACAGCACATCAAAAAGCTCAAGTCACATTCAAGTCAGCTTCAACCCTGGGATATGAGGCTGGTTCAAAATATGCACATCTATAAATATAATCCATCACATAAACAGAACCAAAGACAAAAACCACATGACTATCTCAATAGATGAACAGAAGGCCTTAGACAAAATTCAACAGCCCTTTATGCTAAAAACTCTCAATAAACTAGGTATTGGTGGAACGTATCTCTACATAATAAGAGCTATTTATGACAAACCCACAGGCAATATCATACTGAATGGGCAAAAACTGGAAGCATTCCCTTTGAAAACAGGCACAAGACAAGGATGTCCTCTCTCACCACTTCTATTCAACATTGTATTGGAAGTTCTGGCCAAGGCAATCAGGCAAGATAAAGAAATGAAGGCTATTCAATTAGGAAAAGAGAAGTCAAATTTTCTCTATTTACAGACATGATTGTATATTTAGAAGACCCCATCATCTCAGCCCAAAATCTCCTTAAGCTGATAAGCAACTTGAGCAAAGTCTCAGGATATAAAATCATTGTGCAAAAATCACAAGCATTTCTATACATCAATAACAGAGAGCCAAATCATGAGTAATGAACTTCCATTCACAACTGATACAAAGAGAATAAAATACCTAGGAATACAACTAACAAAGGACATGAAGGACCTCTCCAAGGAGAACTACAAACCACTGCTCAAGGAAATAAGAGAGGACACAAACAGATGAAAAAAAATTCCATGCTTTTGGTTAGAAAGAATCAATATAGTTAAAATGGGCATACTGCCCAAAGTAATATGTAGATTCAATGCTCTCCTCACCAATCTACCATTGATTTTCTTCACAGAATTGGAAAAAAACACCTTAAATTTCAGATGAAACCAAAAAAGAGCCCGCATAGCTAAGATGAGCCTAAGTAAAAAAATGAAGCTGGAGCCATCATGCTACCTGACTTCAAACTATACTGCAAGGCTACAGATCAATGTAACAGAACAGAGACCTCAGAAATAACACCACACGTCTACAACTATCTGATCTTTGACAAACATGACAAAAAGAAGCAAAGGGGAAAGGATTCCCTATTCAATAATTGGTGTTGGGAAAACTGGCTAGCCATATGCAGAAAGCTGAAACTGGATCCTTTCCTTATACCTTATACAGAAATTAAATCCAGATGGATTAAAGATTTAAACATAATACCTAACACCATAGAAACTCTTGAAGAAAATCTAGGCAATACCATTCAGGACATACGCATGGGCAGGACTTCATGACTAAAACACCAAAAGTAATGGCAACAAAAGCCAAAATAGACAAATGAGATATTAAACTAAAGAGCTTCTGCACAGCAAAAGAAACAATCATTAGAGTGAACTGGCAACCAACAGAGTGAGAAAACATTTTTTCAATCTACCCATCTGATAAAGGACTAATATGCAGAATCTACAAATAACTTAAACAGATTTACAAGAAAAAACAACCCATCAAAAACTTGTTCATGAAGGACATGAACAGACACTTCTCAAAAGAAGACATTTATGCAGCCAACAAATACACAAAAAAAGCTCATCATTACTTGTCATTAGAGAAATGCAAATCAAAACCACATTGAGATACCATCTCATGCCAGTTAGAATGGTGATCACTAAAATATTATGAGACAACAGATGCTAGAGAGGATGTGGAGAAATAGGAATGCTTTTACACTGTTGAGAGTATAAATTAGTTCAACCATTGTGGAAGACAGTGTGGTGATTCCTCAAGAATCTAGAAAAAGAAACACCATTTGACCCAGCAATCCCATTACTGGGTATATACCCAAAGGATTATAAATCATTCTATTATAAAGACACATGCACGTGTATGTTTATTGCAGCACTGTTCACAATAGCAAAGCTTTAGAACCAACCCAAATGCTCATCAATGATATACTGGATAAAGAAAATGTGGCACATATACACCATGTAATACTATGCAGCCATAGAAAAGGATGAGTTCATGTCCTTGTCAGGGGCATGAACAAAGCTGTAAAGCGTTATTCTCAGCAAACTGATGGAAGAAGAGAAAACAAAACATGGCATGTTCTCACTCAAGTGGGTGTAGAACAATGAGAACACATGGACACAGGGAGGGGAACATCACACATGGGCCTATCAGGGGTAAGTGTGCTAGGGGAGGGACAGGAGGGGTGGGGGGATAGGGGAGAAATAGCATTAGGAGAAATACCTAATGTAGATGATGGGGTGATAGATGCACCAGACCACCATGGCACGTGTATACCTATGTAACAAACCTGTACGTTCTGCACATTTACCTCAGAACTTAAAGGATGATTATTAAAAATAAATAATTAATAAAAGAAGTATTACAAGCTAGAAAACAATAGAGTGACATCTTTAAAGGACACACACAAAAAAATGACACAAAATTATAGCCCCAATGACATTATTAAAAAAAAAAAAAAATGCTGGCCAGTTGTGGTGGTGCACACCTGTAATTCTAACCCTTTGGGAAAGCAATGAAAGAAGATAGCTTGAGCCCAGTTCAAGACCAGCCTGTGAACATGGTGAATCCCTGTCTCTGCATAAAATACAAAAGTCACCTGGGTGTGTTGGCACACACCGCAGTTGTAGCTACTTAGATTTTGGCAGCTGCAATGAACTGTGATCATGCCACTACCCTCAAGCCTGGGTGACAAAGGGAGATTTGGTGTAAAGAAAATAAAGAAAGAAAACAAGATTGCTAAAAAGTTTTTCTCACAAAGTGAGAGAATCATTGCCAACAGCTACACACTACAAAGTATTTTAAAAAATGCTTCAGGAAGAAAACGTTTGATACCAGATCGTATTCTAGATCTATATAAAAAAGGGAAGACAGACAGAATTTACAAAAACAAATGCAGACATAAATTTCTTAGCTTACACATGCCAAAATTCATTCAATTATATGATTTACTTGTGTCATTTATTGGTGACCAATTATACACTGAATAAAGTGGCTTACAGTGAAAGATAATATTAATTCTGTTCATAAATAATGTATTGGGCTTATAACACATGTAAGAGTGAAAATTAAGACAAAAATAACACAATAAAATGAAGGAAAGAAATAGAAAAACATGGTTGCAAGTTTCTTACATTATAATTAAAATGCAGTAATACCATTTGAAGGTAGAGTGTGGTAAGTTGAAGTATATTATATTACTTTATATACTATTTCATATTCTCAGAATATGAAATATTAAAGGAGACTGAGAATAACAACCAAATTTTGCTAAGGGCATGGAGCAACTGGAATTCCCATATATGGTAGGTACCAATGTAAATTTTATAACCATTTTAGAAATTTCTTACAGAGGTAAACATACACATAACATACCATTCCACCATTTTACTTCTGGATATTCACTTAAGTGAAATGCAAGTATATGTTGTCAATGGACAATTATGCAAATATTCCTAGAATCTTTACTCATAGAGTAAAATCAAGAAACCAAATATCATCAGTGGGTAAGAAGATTAGCATATTATGGTATATTCATTCAATGTTGTACCTCATTACTAAAAATTAATAAACAACTGTTACACTTATCAATGAATTTAACAAAAGAAACCAGGCACAAGAGTGTATATACTATATTAGTTGATTTATGTTAAGTTCTAAATAGGCAAAAAGATGGCATGGTGTAAAAATCCAATTAGTAGTTCACTGCTATTAGAATCTAATTAGAATGGCAGCAAAGGCCATGTGCGAAATTTCAGGCGTGATGGATATATTCTGTAAATTGATTGGACTGATGGTTGCATTGAGGACATTTGTCAAAATTCATTGAAATGTGGACATTTTATTGTTTTTAATTTATACCTCAATGAAATTTATTAACAAAAGAAAAATAATGTAGAATTAAACCAAATAATAAAATTTAGGTATGTATCATTTCCAGAGAAAACATATAAAATTACCTTACATAAAACAGCTAATATAAAAAGATAGGAAAATAGCAAGTTTCAAGAGAGTAGGGAAGTGTAACAGTAAAAATAATATTTAATGCAGTCTTTAGTAAATGGTTTACATAAATTACTTTATTTTGATAATATACATAACAAAACTTATCATTGCAACCATTCCTAAGCATTCAGTTCAGAGAAATTAACTATTATTCACATTGTTGTACAGCCATTACCACTATGATCTGCAAAACCTTCTTTTTTTAATCATCCCATATTAAAACTATCCAATAAGCATTAACTCCCCATTCTCCTCTTCTTCCAGCCCTTGGTAATCAGGGATTACTTTCCATCTCTATGAATTTGACTATACTAGATAACATCATATAGTAGAATCAAAGAGTATTTGTCTTTTTGTGTCTGGCTTATTTTACATTGTATAATGTCTTCAGGCATGTATCAGAAATTCATCCCTTTTTAATGCCAAACAATATTCTATTATAGTTACATACTACATTTTGTCCATCCATTCAAATGTTGATGGGATATATGGGTTGCTTTTTTTGGTTATGAAAAATGCTACTGAGAAAAGTAATATTCGGCTATATCTTCAAGATCATCCCTTTAATTATTTTGGGTATATACCCAGAAATGGAATTGCTGGATCAAATGGTAATTCCATGTTTAATTTTTTGAGGAACCACCATACTATTTTCCATAACAACAGTACTATTTTAAATTCACATCAGCAGTGCAAAAGGGTTTCAATTTCTCTACATCTATATCAACACTTGTTTTTTGTTGGTTTTTTTTTTTGTTGTTACTAGCCATCCTAATGAATATAAAGTGGTATGTCATTGTAGTTTTGACTTGCAAATCTTCAATTATTGGTGATATTGAATATCTATTTTTATATGCTAATTGACTGTTTATCTTCTTTGAAAATATGTCTATGCAAGTTCTTTGCATAGTTCAAATATTCATTTATAATTTTTTAATTTTCCCTGAGTTTTAGAAATTCTCTGTATATTCTGAATGTTAATTCCTTATTTATTTAACTGGCAATTTGTAAATATTTTCTCCCATTACATGTATTATCTTTTTATTCTATTGATAGTGTACTTTCATGAACAAAAGTTTTAATTTAGATGAAGTCAGATTTGTCTATTTTTTTCTTTTGTTTCCTATGCTTTTGGTGACATACCCAAGAAATCATTGCACATCCAATGTCACAAATGTGTTTTTTCATTTTCTCTTAAGAATTGAGAAATTTAGCTCATACATTTAGATCTGTGATCCACTTGAGTTAATGTTTGTACATTTTGTAAAGTAAGGGTCCAATTTCCTTAATTTGCATGTGAATATCTAGTTTTCTAGCACCATTTGTTGGGGGGAAAAAAAGCCAAAATTTTCCTTTCTCCATTGAAAGTCTTGATGTCCTTCTCAAAAATTATTTGACCATATATGTGAGGGTTTATTACTGGGCTATGATAGTACTTCATATGTCTGTCTTTATTCTAGCACCACATTGTTTTGATTACTGTGCTTTTGTAATAAGTTTTGAAATAAAAAATATGAGACTTTAACATCAGTTCTTCTCCAGGATTTTTTTGGCTATCTAGAGGCTGTTGAGATGCTATATAAATTTTAAGATGGACTTTTCTAATTCTACAAAAAAAAATTTATTGGAATTTCAACGACGACTGCACTCAATCTGTAGATTGATTTGGGTAGTACTGATACCTTAACAATGTTAAATCTTTCAATTCATGAACAGAAGGTGTCTTTCCATTTATGTAGGTATTCCTTAATTACTTTCAGCAATATTTCATAGCTTTTAGTATACAATTCTTTTACCTACTTAATTCATTCCTGTTTTATTCTTTTTGTTACTATTAAGTGAAAACGTTTTCTTAATTCCATTTTTTCATTGTTCATTGGATATTATAACAAAAACATTTATAATAATGTTTTAACTTGTGACAAATTATAGTGATGCATTACTCAGAAACAGAAAAAAGTCAAAAGAAAACACTAATATTGGGAGACTCTACCTCATCTCCCTCAGTATTTGACAGATAAAATTGAAAATAGACAAAAAAGAGAAACAGTAATCATAATACAGAGAAAGTGCTGGCAAACTATGGCCAGTTCATCAAATCAGGCCCCTGTCTGTTTTTGTAAATAAATTTTCTGTTACGTATATTCAAACTCATTTGTTTACAGATTTGAATAGCTGTAATGAAGATCACTTGGCCCACAAAACCTAAAATACTGTCTACTATTCTGCTTTATAGAAAATATTTGGCAACTCTTGAGAGGGAGAAACAAATTATTGTTCTATACAGACAGTGGCTTGAAGAAATATAAAACTTAATTGTCTGACACCAAGAAGTCTTATTGTTGTCTGTCCAAATCTCATAAAGTAGCAGTTATTGTCAGCATTAGGACCCCAATCCAGTCAGTTTCCAATCACTTCTTGGAAGTGGTTCACATGACTACTCCAAGATACAATGGAGTCTGTGAGGTAACATCCTGAGCTGCACTCAAAACTATAAACAGTTTTTATGTACTCTACATAAGGAAAAAAGGAAGAAGGAATAAATTTGAGGCAACCTGCAATATTTTCATATCACACTGCACTCCTCTAATGCTACAAACTATGGAGTATTAAAATAATTATTATTATAGAATTAAAATCTCAAAAATCATAATGTACAAGATGTTTTCCTTGTTGCTAGTGACATAAAATAGGAAAAAAAAATAACATTCTTCAAGTAAAGACAGTTAAAAATATTTTTAAGTTCCCAGCACTTTGAGAGGCCGAGGCAAGTGGATCACAAGGTCAAGAGATCGAGACCATCCTGGTCAACATGGTGAAACCCCATCTCTACTAAAAATACAAAAAATTAGCTGGGCATGGTGGCGCGTGTCTGTAATCCCAGCTACTCAGGAGGCTGAGGCAGAAGAATTGCCTGAACCCAGGAGGCGGAGGTTGCGGTGAGCCGAGATTGCGCCATTGCACTCCACACTGGGTAACATATATATTAAGTAATTGAAGCTAATCATTTTAAGCAAAACTTGGTTCAGAAAGGCTGATAGCATTGAATTTCATGGCCAACTAAGAAAAAATAAAATTATAATAACAATTTCAAACATGGCATTTAAGTTATATTCAGAGGGAAAAGCTTTAAATGCCTATTACATATCAAAGACTATACAATAAAAGACTGTTAAATAAAACATTGAGTCTTTCTAATCAAATAAATTCATAAATGTTTACAGAATCATAGGAAAACAGAAAAATATAGATAAATGTAAAAAACACTCATTTAGAAAACATGAAAACAGATTCGGAGCTTAGTGAGTTCGTTGTTGTTGCTTTCTCGTGTTGCAGTTATGAAAAGATATTATGCTACAATGAACACTGCGGTTCATGTACACCAGCCAACTTACCAATTGTTAATGGCCAGCATCTGCTCTGACTGATTGGTATGGTGGTTATTTGAATATTGTGAGTATTACCGATGTGCATACCCAAATGCTAATAAAGTTTAATGTGAGACACTTATTGTTAACATAATGAGGACCTAATTGTCAAATATAATTGTAGTGAATTCAGTTAAACTGGAAATATTTAAGCTGATTTCCTTCACTAGAGTACAATGCACTGTCTATTTGAACTATAATCTTCAGGAAGCTTCATGTCTAAGGTTTTATTTTTTAATTTAAGTGATTGCTTTAAAAGACTTTATTTCCTGCCTTCTTGTGTTGTTTAGCCTCTTCTTTCCTTCCTTCTTTTTTTATTTTCCCCTGTGGAGTTCATAATACATTCTTGTCTCTTCCATTTGGAATATGAAATCTGTATTTCTTATGTTTTTGGTGCATGCATGCTAGATTTTGATATGTTATAAATTCACTATAAATATGATTGAAATTGCCAACATTTCTGGGAAGAAAAAATGTATTGGGGTAATGCTGCATATCAGATATATACTTAAAGGCAAAGACTGGGGGATGTTAGTTTTCCTAAGTAGGGAGGCTAGAATTGGGAAGAGGTAGTATAATGATAGGCTGCTTTTTACATAAATGAAGAGTTTTTTTAAAAAATAAAGTCTTTTCTCTTTGATTTAGGTTTGACCAAAGCTAATGCCAGACTTCTATGCTGAAAGCAATTGAGCATCATAATATCAATAAACAATTAATATTCTGTAACACAATCAGCCTCTGCTTTCCCTAAGTTAAAGAGAGGTCATAAAGGAAAAATACTATTTTATAAAAATCTAATATAACTAATCAGGAATAATGGAGAAACAGAAGTATAAAATATTAAAAACAGAAGCTATCATTGCAGTTATGAAAAGATATTATGCTACAATAGTTATGAGAGAATACAAAGTGAGGCTTCGTGATCATGCATTTGAAAACCTCCATGAAGTGGATCATTTGCTAGGGAAACATAAAAAAAAAGAAATTATTCTCAAAGTAGAAAAACCAATAATGTATAAAACTGGGGGAAAAGTTGGAGAAATATACTTTAATACAGACTCTCATCCATATTAATTTATGACTCAGATCTTCCAAACTCACTGAAAAGTAACTTTATTAAATGTGATATATGCTGTACAATATGTATGTTAATAGATTTCATGTAGATTTTGATCATTCCTTGTTAATGGATTTTATTGTCAATGTTAATAGAGGAGATGTTGGTTAAGGGCAAAAAGTTTCAGTTAGGAGGAATGATATTGAGATTTATTGCATAGCATGGTGACTATAGTTAATAATATATTATTTATTTTAAAATTAGCAATTTTGAATGAGAGTAATTTCAGTGTTTAATCACAAAATTGATAACTATATGAGATAATATATATGTTAGTTTGATTTAAGCATTCCACATTGAATACATATTTAACATCTCATTGTACCCCATATCTGAAACTACATTTGTCAATTAAAATATATATTAAAAACGTTAGGAGGATTTCATTTTCCCACTGTTATTACACATTGTTTATTGTTTTCCCTAAAGCTATAGGTCAACTGGTCACATTTTTGAACTCCTATCAGTTTTTATATAAGACCATGTTTACCTGCAAATAAGCAAACAAACTTGAGCAAAAAATTAGGTCACCTAATTAAACACACCAGGCCTAATCAGGTGTTCTGAGATGAGACTTGATTCAGAGTTTAAATAGGATTTAAGATCAGGATGTAGCACTTGGTTTTCCTGTTGATTTGGCTTGGCTCCATTTTTGGACACATTTTACACTTGTGGTTACATGAGGCTCTAAGTAGCACGCAAGGCTATAACCTCTCAAGATCCTATTTAGCAGTTAAGAGAGAATCTGGATCCAAACACTGCCAGTCCAAATCCTAAGATTAAAGCTGATTAGAGCAGTTTAAATCACTTGCCCATCTTTGAAACCACCATGGCTAAGAGTACAGATTACACCAGTCAGTTTCAAGGCCTCAGATCTCATTTCTGGTGTTGGATATAGTAGAGATGATGACAGTTTCATCAGAAAATGTGTGAGCCCCTACACTGGAGTAGAAGTTTGCTAAGAAACAGCTTCCCACCCATACTGTACTTCCCAGTTCCTTTTACACTTGTGAAACTAGGTGGAGTTATGTGACCAATTCTCAGTAATGGCCTGTGAGTAAACAGGGTTGTTTGGCCCACTCATCCTAAAGTGGACAAGAAACAAATGTTCTTTCTTCAACCTCCCTCTATTTATTTTCAGGCTGGAGGAATACTTCAAGAATCTTTGAAGTGGAATATAGGAGAGACAATATAGGAGGAGAGTATCTGACTACTGATAGACTTCTTAAAGTCAGATTATTCTTGAATTCTTTTTTAAAAAGGCATAGTAATTATGTATATCATGCACTTGGCTTGCTGACAGTCTCTTACCTTTCTTTCACATATATTTATAAGTAACAATATATCCTAGCCTGATTTTGTGGAATACAATAAACCCATATAACACATTCAGTAGCTTTTGTTATTTTCTATGCACTGGTCAAGTTATTTGTCAGAAAAAGAGGTAGGTCCTAGAAGGTTTCTGAGAATTTGTTTTACAATAATCTAAGACTTGGTTATTATTTTTTATGTGGGACTAGAGGGAAAATAAAGAAAATATAATTTTTTCTATTATCCTATCATTTGTTCCTTCACATTTAAATATCTGGAATCAATTTTGTAACATGTTTTATGACAAGTTTATCATTATCGGACAGATTTTTGAGGTTATTGGCACATCATATATATTATCTTTTAATTATTTGAATATCTGTCATGATGTCATTTCATTCTTAATGATTGTATTTCTATTTTCCTGATCAGAATTAAGATATTTTTCTTCTCTTCTGCTCTCTTTACTTTCTTTTCCCCCCTGCCTTCTACTCACTCCATCTCCCCTCTCTCATTCCTTCTTTCTTCCTTCCTTTGTCTTTCTCATTCTTTTTTTCTATGGTTTGCTGTGTGGTAGAGAGGAGTTCTTTAAAAATTAACAGTTGGTTTAAGTATTCAGATCTATTGGCTTTTATCCAAGTAATTATTCTACATTGCTCATGGAATAGTGCTATAAAATCTTCTTTTGTATCCCCATTGTTCTCATTAGATTTATGGGTATAGGTGATGGTCTAACAGTTTAAGAAATACTGTATGGTAGTGGTTGAACACAGTGGTCAGCCTAAAAAATAATATAGGAGAAAACTTATATGACCTTGAGTATGGCAATGATGTTTCTTACACAAACCAAAGGTACAGTCCAGAAAAGAAATCATTAATAAGCTGCTTCATTAAAATTAAAACTTCTGCTCTGCAAAATACAAGGTCAGGAGAATGAGAAGACAAACTACCATCTGGGGGAAAGTATTTGCAAAGTCATATCTAAACAAGAGTTGTTATCCAAACATACAAAGAAGTCTTAAAAGTCAACAAGAAAACCTGACTTAAAAATGTAAAAGACCTTCACAGACACTTCACTAAAGAAGATATACAGATGGAAAACAAGCATATGAAAAGATGCTCCATGTTTTAAGTTACTATGGTCTGAATGTTTCTGTCCCCCCAGAATACCTAGGGTGAAATCTAATCCCCATTGTGGCAGTATGGAGAGGTAAAGCCTTTAGGATGTTATTAAGTTATGAGGGCTCTGTGGTAATAAATGAGATCAAGACCCATATGGAAGAGGTTTTAAGGAGTCTTTCATGCTTTCTGCATATGAAGATGCAGCAAGAGGAACCCCTATGAAACAAAGGTGAGGCTTCATCAGACACTAAATCTGACAACATCTTGATCTTGGACTTCCCAGCCTCCAGAACTGTGAATTATTTACAATTAAATATTTATTTATTTACAAGGTATTTTATTATAGCAGCCAAAAGAGACAAAGACACATATCATCAGGGAAATTCAAATTAGAACAATGAGATACTACTATACACCTATTAGAATGGTCAAAATCTGAAACCAAAGCAACATCTAATTCTGGCATGGATGTGAAAGAGCAGGAATTCTCATTTACTATTGATGGGAATGCAAAATGGTGCAGACATTTTGGAAGACAGTTTGGCAGTTTTGTGCAAAACTAAATCTTACCATACAATCCAGCAGTCAAGCTCACAGAATTTACCCGAATTGAAAACTTAAGTCCACACAAAAGCCTATACAGGGGTGTTTTTAGCAACTTTATTTATAGTTGATAAAACTTGGAGGTAACCAAGATGTCCTTCAGTGGGTAAATGAGTAAATACGCTGTGGTAAATCCAGATGACAGAATATTATTTGAGGCTAAAAGGAAATGAGCCACCAAGCCATGAACAAACTTGGGAAAAGATTAAATGCATATTACTAAGTAAAAGTAGCCAATCAGAAGAGGCTGCCTATTTTATGATTCCAATTATATAATATTTTAGAAAAGGTAAAATTACGGAGATCGTAAAAAGAACAGTGTTTGCCAGGAGTTTATGCTTGGGGAGGCATAAATTGGCAAAGCACAGAAGAATTTTAGGCAGTAAAAATCGTCTTTGTGATACTCTTCATTATACATTTGTCAAAAAACAGAATGCACAACACTGAGAATGAACCATAATGTAAGCAATGGACTTTTGGTGATGGACTTTTGGACTTTCTGTCATTGTAGGTACATTAGCTATAACAGGTGTATCACTCTGATGGAGGATGCTGATAATGGGGGAGGCTAAAACATGTTGCATACATGGGGGTACGGTTATATGAAATATCTCTAATTTTGCTTTAAAATGAAAAATACTCTATTGTTTTAAAAATAAAAAATATAAAGTCACAAAACAAACAACTTATGGTCAAAGGCAAGGCTCTCTGGGATTAAATTTTAGCACAATGGCTTACTAGGAACCTTAAGGAAGTTAAGCACTCTTGTTTCAGATGTATTTTTAAACATTCTCATATAGTTTAGATATACAAACAGGTACACTATATAATATTCATTTATCCACCATAGAGCTTAAAAAATAAACACAGCAATTATTCCTTCATAATTTACTATATTTTTATACATTTTTAAAATATTTATTATAGTTTTCTGTTTCGACACTATACGTTTAGTGTCATTTTGTTTATATTCTTTTAAAACTTTCTTTTATAACCTAAACAATATATTAGTTCATTCCTTTCCACTTTTTATAGTTATATTTCATAATTATATGATAGTTAACATTTTCATTTTGTTTTTAATATTTAGATAATTTTCAACTTCGTATTATTATAAACGATATGAAAATTTAATATATCATATGATGCACATACATAAGACATTTGTTAAAGTACACTACTAAGAACTGAATTCAAAGTACTACTAAAATGTATACATTCAGCTTTACATGATAATGTCAAATGGGACTTTCAAAAGAGTTTGTAGCCACTTTCATTCTCATTTACAACCTATGAATATTATCATTGATCAAAATACATGACATTACATCCTTCTGAACTTCTATACAATAAGGCTGAAAATATTTTCTAGTCTAATGGGACAAAATGATATTTCACTGTAGTTTAAATATGTGCTTTTCTAATTATTAAGAAGATTGAGTATATTTATATACATTTGCCAGTTTTGTTTGCTGTTTAGCAAAATACCTGTTCATATATTTGGTTTATTTTTATTTTGAATTTTTTTAACTTTTGATTTATAACATGTCTTTATAAAGTGTAAATTATATTTTCCAATTTAATCACTGTTCTTCCTTGTTTTTGTTCTTAATTTGTTTTTTATTATACACTCACCAGACTATGGAGGATTCACCACTAGACCGGAAAGCAACAGCCTGGGCTCCAGAGTCAGCCACCTGTCTGTGCAGAGAGAAGGAGAGGGCTTATGAAGCTCCAGTTCAGTCTGGGACCCTAGCTCTTTTTGTAACAAGTTGTTTGGCATGAGGCGCAGGCACGAGGGTGCTTCACGACTGGGCTTAAGGAACACAAAAAGGTCAACTTGTTTTTGCAATTGTCTATTGCTTTTCAATAACTAATATATAGGAATAGATTGAAACAGAAATTTAACTAAAACAGCACTGGATGAATACCTCAAGGGGCTCATACAACCTGTTCCGGGACTTGGTGACCATTGTTTGTGTCCAGGTTCAATTGAGTTCAAATTTAATATTTAAATTTTCCTCTTCAATGTCTATGCATGTATACATATGCACAGAGAGCAAATGCAAGCACGGAAACCAAATTATTTTGGTCTCTGTTTAAAAAAATCTATACATTTATATATGTGTTTATGTACAGTAATATCTCTCTATATATACCTATATACATGTGTATCTAATGATTATCCTAGATATACATATAAAATATGTATCTTTTTTAATTGGAGTAGTCTCTTTACATTTACTAAATCTATACATACACAAACATAAAAGCATTCATTTATATACATATTTATCACCATAGTCCAAATATTCATTTTTTGTTTTTTTGGGGAGTAGTCCATTGTTAACATTCACTTCACTCAGAGGGCTGGCAAAATATTAAAGATATATTGGGAAAAGTTAGAGATTAGTCTGAAACCTTTTGGAAGGCCGAAAGGTTTTATTGGGGCAAGCTGAAGGCAGCCGGCTGGTCCGTTAATTTAGGGAGAAGACAGGGATGAGGCTTTCCCAGTTAAATCTGTTTACCCCACATCCCTTTGTCTCTACTCTGTTTACTCATGTTAACTTTGTGCTGGATGGCCCTCTCAGGGGGAGATTAAAAAAGAATTACATGTTAATAATGTTTACTCTTGGCCCAGAACCTGATCATTCTTATAACCACTCTTTTAACCATGTTAGTTATCCACAAGTATGTTAACTTAGAACCTCTGTTGTAAAACCTTGAGGGAATAAATGTGTGGACAGACAGAGGGTCTTGGTAAATTGGTTCCATTTCAACCTCAGAAAGCAGACAACAGCCATCCCTAGCCCACTTGTATCACTGTAAAGGTGGGAGAGTGCATTCACTCATCCATCTTTGAGTCAAGGTCTGCAGGCCGACTTCTGCTGATGGTGACTGACATCTCAGTCTCTGTTCTTGTTTCTTATTTGTCCTTAACTTTGAGCTATTAAGACAGTAGTTTAAGTTCTTCTACCATAAATGTGGAATTTCTGTTTCTTCTCTAATATTTGACATGTTTTCATTCAACTCTTTGGGACCTATGTTCACCTTCCTAGTGGATTCCTATGAGATGTCTATTATGAAATGTGTAACAGTCCATTTTGCTAAATATGGACTTGGATACGAATAAGGATAGCGACTTTCACTTTCTATAGGTTAGCATTTGAATGGTACACCTTTCTGTATCCTTTTATTTTCAGTATTTCTCTATCCTCCTATTTAAGTTGTGCTGCTGTTAATATAAATAGTATATGGATAAATTCTATTTCATCCATTCGATCACTTTTTCTGAGACAGAGTCCCTCTGTAAGCCAGACTAGAGTGCAGTGACACAATCTTGGTTCACTGCAACCTCCATCTCCCAGGCTCAAGCAATTCTCCTGCCTCAGCCTCCCAAGTAGCTGGGATTATAGGTGTGTGCCAACATGCCCAGCTAATTTTTGTATTTTTAGTAGAGACAAGGTTTCACCATGTTGGTCAGGCTGGTCTCAAATTCCTGACCTCAGGTAATCTGCCTGCCTAGGCCTCCCGAAGTGCTGAGATCACTGGCGTGAGCCATCGCACCTGGCCCCAACTCTCATTTTTTAATTAGATAATTTGGTTGCCATATACATTTAAATTTTTAATTTTGTATTTGTTTTTAATTTTATCATTTACTATTTATATTTTCACCTTCTTTTTTCTATTCCTTTTATCAATTTATTCATTCATTTATTTATCTTTGTTCCCTTTCCTGATTGCTTTTAGATTAAGCAAATATGTATTTTTATTCTCTCTTTTCTCCATAATTTGCTATTTATAAATCCCCTTTTATTATTTTAAGGGTATCATAGTGATTATATTATGTATCTTCAATTTATCACAATCTAATACAAATGATCATTTTTACCATTTTTCTGTATATGCGAGATCTTAGATCATGGTAACTGCATTTACCATTCTGTGCCATTTTGGTTATTTTGCCATATATTTTATGTTTAAACTCCAAAATATTATTACTGATATTAATTTTAATCAATAAATATTAATGTATATTTATTAATCTGTTTCACTATGTTTATTTATAGTTTTTTTAATGCATTTCAATATGCAATGCAGAACACAAATTTACCTAAACAATATTTACCTGTATCTCTATTAATGGGAGTATGCTTGTGAAAAATTCTCTTGGTTTCTGTCTGTTTGAAAAAAAAAAAAATCCTTCAGTTCATTTTTAAAGAACAATTCTATTGCATATAGAATTATAAATTGCAAGTTACTTTCTGTTTATACATTCAATGCCAACCAAATAGTATTTGACCATAAAAAGGAATCTCTGATACATGCCACAACATGGACAGACTTTGGAAACATTATTCTAAGTGAAAGAAATCACACATAAAAGGCCACATATTGTATGATTCTGTTCTATAAAAATCCCTAATAGGCAAATCCATAGACATGGAAAGAAGATAAGTGTTTTCCAGAGCGTAGGAAAATGAGAAGTGACTGCTTAAATGAGTAGGGAATATCTTTTTGAGTTGATAAAAAATGTTCTAGAGCTAGATATTGGTGGTGGTTGTGAATGTACGAAATACCACTGAATTGTACACTTTAATATGGTTAAAATGATGAATTTTATGTTATGTGTATTTTATCACAACAAAATAATTTTACTTTTTTCTGTTAAAATTTTAGCTATCAAATTATTATTGCATCTTTAAAATTAATATAAAGGTTTTCTTTGCTGTTTATAAAATTTTATATTTAGTTTACAAAATCTTACTATTGTTTGTCCATTTGTGCATTTCATTAGATTTATCTTGTTTTAGGTTTGCAATATTTTCTAAATTTATGGTTTCATATATTTTAACACTTGGGAAGTCATTGGTTAGTAATTTCTCAAATACAGTTGCTGCCATATAGTCTTTCTCTGCCTCATCTGTTGTTCCAATTATACATGTTTTGAATATTTTCACCATATTCTTTAGAATTCATATATTTTTAATCATTCTTTGTTTTAGTCCATATTTTCAAGTTATCTTCCACCTCTTCTCTGCTGCATCTAATCTGGTAATCTTCATAATGTATTTTGAATTATTAATATAAAGTACTCTGTATTTCAGTTTCAGAATTTGTGTTTGATTTTTATAGATATAGATTTGTTTCCGGTAAAATTCTCCAACTTGCCATCTATTCTCTTGAACATCATTTACAACATTATTTCTAATTTTATGTTGAATCACTTGAGGATCAGAATCAGATGGGTTTGTGTCTCGTCTTTTTGTCTTCATTTATAGGTATTTCTGTCTTGATTTTTTTTTTTTAATGTTAGCTATTACATATAAAGTACTGTAGATGACCTACATGTGATTCTCCTTCAGAAACTATTCATTTGTTTTGCCAGGCAGTTAAAATAGGAGCAATTCTTCTTGTTTCAACCAGAGACTGAAGTTATTAGGCCATGTATTCATCTCTGTGAGTACTGATCTATTTATAATATACATTACTCATTGAGTATCTCAATTGAAAGCTTTTCCAGGATCTCAAATGCAAGCCAAGTGTTTATACTAGGCTTCTCTTTTAGTGGTCCCTAAGTGATATTTGTTGTGTCTCCAGCTCAGTAAAACTGACTCGCTGCTTAGTCTTGTATCCTCTTGTTACAATCGTCAGCAAGTGCTTTGAGAGAGGCAGAGCACCGTATAATATCAGCTCACTTCTTTCAAGTTTCCTTTTTCCCAGTGCTTTTGTCAATCGTTGCCTGCCTAAGAAGTGCTAACTTTCAATGTTTGTCTGTCTAGGAGAGTGAAATAGTGAGGCTACTGAAAGCTTAGGTGCCTCTTTTGGTTCAGTCAGTTGGTGCAGCACCATATTGTAATTAGTGAATACATCAAAGTTGAAAAGTGGCAGAAAACGTTATTTTTTCTACCATGCATTTTTCTCTGAGAGATTTTTTTTTTTTTTTTTTTTGAGACAGAGTTTCGCTCTTGTTACCCAGACTGGAGTGCAATGGCGCGATCTCGGCTCACCGCCACCTCGGCCTCCTGGGTTCAGGCAATTCTCCTGCCTCAGCCTCCTGAGTAGCTGGGATTACAGGCACACGCCACCGTGCCCAGCTAATTTTTTGTATCTTTAGTAGAGACGGGGTTTCACCATGTTGACCAGGGTGGTCTCGATATCTTGACCTCTGAGATCTTTTATACTGAAATCCTGCTACCTTGTATGTTGTCTGGTACTTTCAGACAACTGGGGTTTTAGTCTCATAAAAGCTGTTTCATGGTAGCCCAAAGTGGCATTTTTAAGCTGGCTTTTTTAATATGGAAAGTTTTTGAGCATCATGTTGAGGATAAATCCTTTTTGAAAGGATTTGTGTTAGCTTCTGTCATGTGCCTTAACACAATTTTCAATTAATTTCTCAGCTTGGAATTACCCACACCAGGCAGGTGGTGTGAATTTGAAATCCAAATCCACAAAAAAAGCACTCTTCTTTTTCTTTGATAAAATTTTTAGTAGGCAATTCCATTAGAGCTACAGTTCTTCAAAGAGTCTGGTGTTATTTTATCTTCTCTGTTATTAATATTCACCTTACATTGGTCCAATGCCTTATCTCTAATCCCCTACGTTAACATTAACATCCCAGGCTCTAGGTAACCAAAGACCATATTAGACTGTTATGTCTTCAGTGGCCTCCACCTTGCTGACCTTGTGCTTTTGGTGCCAAGACTCATTCTACTGATCCTTATTGCTGGACTACTGAATTCCTTCAAATCTGAATTATATGTCATCCTTTATTATGTAACATTATTATTATTATTATTATTATTATTATTAATTTGAGATGGAGTTTCACCCTGTTGCCCAGGCTGGAGTGCAGTGGCATGATCTCTACTCATGGCAACCTTCGCCTCCTGGGTTCAAGCAATTCTCTTACCTCAGCCACGTGAATAGCTGGGATTACATACATGTGCTACCATGACCAGCTAACTTTTACATTTTTAGTAGAGACACCATGTTGGTCAGGCTAGTCCCAAACTCCTGATCTCAGGTGATCCATCTGCCTCAGCTTCTCAAAGTGCTGGGATTATAGGCATGAGCCACTGTGCCAAGCCGATTTCTCTTTTTCTTTTAGAACACATTTCTAAACTCAATATAATTTTCTGAGAAACACTTCAACAAGCTTTATGTACTTTCTACAGCAGTGATACAGCCCACAATCAAAACACAAACACAAGTTTTGGGTTTTACAGTACAGAAATAATAACTAATACCCTTAGTCTTCTATATGATTGTCCCAATCAATATAGGAAATGTGTCCTTGTCTTTTAGAACAAGAATCCCAATCCACTTTTTTTCTTCTGTTATAAGCATAGTATTTTACTTGGTTTTTCCAGATCCTAGTGGCCAAGAATCCATATCAATGGTTCCAGAAATTTTAAATACTTGTGTCTGATAGTCAAAACTTCAATAACTCATTTCAGCCAGGGTAGCAGGGCAATGATTTTAACGTATAAAAGCTTATTTGACAACTGCTTAATATCTCCATCTAGAAAGTACTCTTAACATCTTAAGAACTGAAGTGTTTGTGAATGTTGAATAAAATTGATCTACAGTTTGTAGTTTCTTGGTGAACATTTTTTGAAAATTGATTTTTCACATTTTAAAGAAGGCATATAGTCTTATCTAACTCTGTTTTTCTAGTAAGTCCCTAATAGTTTCTGATTCTGATCACAAAGCAGTCTCCGCTGAATGCCTCTGACTTTGCAAGTATGTTCCAAAGCCCATCAGGTTTCATTGGTTGAGTTCTTTACTTTTGTATAAAACTCTGGCTACTGTGAAAAAAAAAAGTGTGATATTTGCTGTTTTAAGATAAGAATTTCAACAGTAGGTGCCACTAGTATTTTCACAGTACTCTGGAATTAAAAAAATAAATGATAAGCCATTTTTTAAATATTCCCTTTCACAGAAAACCAGAGAATTCCTGTCAGTATTCTCAGAAAAAAAAAAATGCACTACAATTTAATTTTATTATTCCTTTTAAATACAGCGCAAGTCTTCCCCAAATATGATCTCTTTTACAAGATCCCAAACTCTTTCTTAACATCCAAATGACACCCTTCCTTACCCTATCCTGTCTTATGTTTTGGATAGAAATTACTCTCTTTAGGGAGTTTATTTGCAGGTTTCCATTGTAAATCAATCAAACATATATGGCCTCAGTTTTATTTTTACTCATATCTGTGATCCTAAGGGAAAAAAAAAAAACCCAGAGACATAACCAGCTAAACCAAATGCTACTTTAAAAGACACAAAAGCTGTAAAGAATCACCAAATAATCTATAACACACACACACACACACACACACACACACACACACACACACACAGAGATTCTGATTTTTAAATTCTGATCAAAAACTTATCTATTCAATTCAATATACTTGCATGATGCAGATAAAGGTTTACTTCCAAAATTAACTGCTAATGTTGTGCTTGAAAAATCTTTGAATTTTTATACTTCTTTAAAATTTATTTTAAACATTTATTTTAAGCATTTATTAACAAATTGTGCCAGTATAAAAGTATACACCATTTATTAACAAATCATCCAAGATGGCTGATCGCTAACATCTCAGGATTGTAGCTCCCAGTGAAAGTGCAGAGAACAAGAGGACACCACACTTTCAGATGAATTTAATTGCTCACGGACCAGAAGATTCCTAGCAGAGGGGCCCCACGGGTCGCCAGCGTGACTCTTGTGGCTGGTGCAGTGGTTTTGCCAGTGCTTCAGCGTGGCAGCTCTTCATGCAGAGTAAACGGGAGGAGATTCCTGGGCAGAAGAGCACCATCAGTCTTATTGCTGCTGTTTTGGCCGGCGCAGTGGGTTGCTCGGATTCCAGTGCTGGGAATCAATAAACTGGGCATCCACTCAGAAACCCAACTAGAAAGGCAGTAATTGTAAAGACGACAGATGGATAAATTTCTAACAAAGGGAAGAAACCAGCCTAAAAAGGCTGAGAATACCCAAAATCAGAACCCCTCTCCCTCTACAGGGGATTATAGTTCCTCATCAGCAACAGAACAAGCCCTGATGGAAAAGGACTGTGTGCCATTATCAGAAGTAGGCTTCAGAAGGTGGATGATAAGAAACTTCTGAAAGTTAAAAGAACTTGTTCTAACTCAATGTAAAGAAACTAAGAATTTTGATAAAAGGTTTGATGAAATGCTAACAAGAATAGACAATATAGAGAGGAATATAAATGAACTAACAGAGTTGAAAAACACAACACAGAAACTTAGTGAAATATGCACAAGTTTGAATAGCCAAATTGATCAAGCAGAAGAAAGGATATCAGAGGTCAAAGACCTACTTAATGAAATAAAACCAGAAGACAAGAATAGAGAAAAAAGAATAAAAAGGAATGAGCAAAGTCTCCAAGAAATATGGGACTATGTGAAAAGACCTAATTTACATTTGATAGGTGTACCTGAATACGACGAAGAGAATGAACACAAGCTGGAAAATACTCTTCAGGATATTATTCAGGAAAACTTTCTGAATCTAGCAAAGCAGCACAATATTCAACCCCAGGTAATACAAAGAACACCATAAAGATATTCCTCAAGAAGAGCAACCCCAAGGCACACAATCGTTAGATTCACCAGGGTTGAAATGAAGGAGAAAATACTAAGGGCAGCCAGAGAGAAAGGTCAGGTTACCCACAAAGGGAAGCCTATTAGACTTAAAGCAGATCTCTCAGCAGAAACCCTTCAAGCCAGAAGAGAGTGGGGGCCAATATTCAACATCCTTAAAGAACAGAACTTTCAGCCCAGAATTTCATATCCTGCCAAACTAAGCTTCACAATTGAAGGAAAAATAAAATCTTTTATGAACAAGCAAGTACTCAGAGATTTTATTACCACCAGGCCGGCTTTGCAAGAGCTTCTGAAAGAAGCATTACACACAGAAAGGAACAACCAGTATTAGCCTTTCTAAAAATATACCAAAAAGTAAAGAGCATCAATATAAAGAGGAATTTACATCAACGAATGGATAAAATAGCCAGTTAACATCAAATGGCAGTAACCCTAAATTTAAATCGACTAAATACCCCCAATCAAAAGATGCAGCCATAACCTAACAATATGCTACATCCAGACCCATTTCACATGCAAAGATACACAAAGACTTAAAGGGATGGAGAAAGATTTACCAACCAAATGGAGAGCAAAAATAAATAAATAAATAAAAAGTAGGAGTTGCAATTCTCGCATCTGATAAAATAGATTTCAAAGCAACAAAGATATAGTGGTAAAAGGATCAATGTAACAATAAGAGCTAATGATCCTAACACCCAGATACATAAGACTCATAAAGAGATTTAGACTCAATGAGACAGAAAATTAATAAGGATATCCAGGACTTGAACTCAGATCCGGAACAAGTAAACTCAATAAATATTTATAGAGCTCTCTATTTTAAATACACAAAATATACATTCTCCACCTTAAATACACAAAATATTGATTAGTCATTATTAATACCCATTTTTAAAATAAAGCTACATTCCCATTTTCTTTCCCTCTTTTTCTTCCTCTTTCTTCCTGTCCTTCACTCTTTTTCCTTCTTTCAAAAAAAAAAAAAAAACAAATTATGCATCTGACAAACTTCTAATACCTAGAATCCATAAGAAACTTAAGCAAAACACAAGTAACCACATTAAAAATGGGCAAAGGGCATGAACAGGCACTTCTCAAAAGACGACATACAAGTGTCCAACAGAAATAGGATTAAAAATATGTTCATAATTACTGGTCATTGGAGAAACGAAAATCAAAACCAGAATGAGATATCACCTCATACCAACCAGAATAGCTACAGTTAAAACGTCAAAAAGCAACAAATGCTGGCGAAGAGGCAGAGAAAATGGAATGCTTATACACTGTTGCTGGGAATGTAAATTAGTCCAGCAACTGTGGAAAGTAGTTTGGAGATTTCTCAAAGATCTTAAAATCAAACTGCCATTCAATACAGGAATCCCATTATTGGGTATGTACCCAAAGGAAAATAAATTATTATGCCAAAAAGATACATGTACTTATGTCTTCTTACAGTATTATTCACAATAGCAAAGACGTGGAATTAACCTAAGTGTCAATCAGTGAAGGAACTGGCACAGAAAATATGGTCCCTTACACCAGGAAGTGCTACACAGCTATAAAAAAAATAGAATAAAATCATGCAGCCAAATAAATTTGCAGCCACATGGATGAAACTGGAGGACATAATCCCAAGCAGATTAACACAGGAACAGAAAATCAAATATTCTCACTTACAAGCGGGAATAAAACATTGAACACCCATGGGTATAAACCGGGGAATGATGGACACTGGACTTCTCATAGGTGGGAGGCAGAGAGAGCTGATGGGTCAAAAGCAAGCTATTGGGTATTTTTTGCTCACTACCTGGTTGCAATATTCCCATCTAATAAATCTGCATATGTACCCCTGGAATCTAAAATTAAGTTGAAATTTAAGAAGTAAATAAAAGGGGTAGCAAAAAAGGTAAATGCATGAATTCCTTCCTCTCCAATTACTGTATATAGAGAGGCTTCCATGTTAGAAGAACATATTAGGGGAATCCATATGGTAAGTGTGTTCAAACTGTTTCAAATTGAAAAGTAAAAGTTAAGCTGAAAAATAAAATATATGCCCCCAAAAAACACAGATTTTGGTCGTCAGAAAATCCATGCTTCAACAGGTAATTGAAAGAATTATAATTACTTTATTCTAAGTGTGTAGCTGGATGATGGAGATGTTGTTAATATTTTGACAAATTAATTAGTTTTATCTTCTAAATGTATACTTATGACATGTTTGTAAGCACTCAGTGATAATTTTATTTAAAATGGCTTTTGTAAGCAAAGCACTGATTAATAAAATATAAGAAGTATACACCAGAAGTATAAAATGGTGTATACTTTTATACTGGCACAATTTGTTAATAAATGGTGCCAGTTTAACTGCCCAGACCTATGCAGAAGAAAGAGTAGACCCTTACCTTTCACAATATACAAAAATTAACTCAAGATGAGTTATAGATTTAAATGTAAGTTCTCAAACTATAAAAATCCTAGAGAAAAACCTAGGAAATACCCTTCTTGACATTATCTTTGCTAAAGAATTTATGACTGAGTCCTCAAAAGCAACTGCAACAAAGGCAAGAATTGACAGTGGGACCTGATTAAACTAAAAAACTTTGCACAGCAAAATAAACTGTTAACAGAGCAAGCAGACAACCTATAGAATGTTCCCCTTTTTATTGGGGTTTTTATACTTAAGCCAAAATATTTATCAATTAAAATTATTTTTCTTCAAAATATTCATGATTTTAAACATCTATGTTACAGACTCATGCAGTTATTTCTTACACTTTTATTTCCAAAGATATACAATGTTTATCTAGCCTCATTTGCAATTACTGAGTAATAAAGCGAGTATTTGACTATCTGACAACTGTTCCATTGATTTGACCAACTCTTTATTATAAAATCGTAAGTTGTAATAGGAGTGCTGTCTTTAAAGACAATGAAGAATGAGGGTTTATTACCCCAGGTAGAATGTAGTAGTTGTATGCATGCTAATGGTCCCAATGCCAACAACTAGAAAATTCCTGGGTAAACATATTTTAATAGGCATCAGAGGACTGAAAAATAACTTGTACCTGACAGTCCAAAAATGCCAGAATGGGGAGCCCTTGAAGCATAGGCAGCCATTTCCTCTCTGAATCCTGGGAGTAGTTTTTATAGACTAATGAAAAGGAAGAATTTTGTAGGATTATGAACTTTTGCTTGAGTTCAAATTGAAGAGTGTTCTGTTTTGTGATCTGAATGCCCATTACATGTTTGTTTCCAGTTTTTGAAAATTTATTGAGTTCTATACTTATGTGCTCTCATTTTTGTATATATTTTATGCCTCAATTATAAATGTAGAAACTAACTAGAATAGTGTCAAAAACACAAACTAGAAAATTTTGTAATTTTATGATATCTGCAAATTCGCTGAGTTGAGAAATGGAATGAAGCATGATTTAATGGTGTCTGTAAATAACATTTGATGATGTATAATTGTGACATGATTTAAATGCATTCATGAGTGTCACTGTTTAATTTTCTGTAATCGAATTTTTAAAAATACTGTTTACACAGTGACAAGTTCAACAATTTATGAAGATAGCTGCTTTGACCTCTTTATATTTACTGATGAATCTAACATTGTAGTATGTTTAATGCAGCTGAACAGCACCTCTCGCTATGTGACATTACAGCAAAAGTGACTTGCCTCTTCTCTTTGACTGTGTTCTAGGTTTAACACAGCTGTATTTCCTGTAGATAGATTTCCTATTTCTTAATAGGAAATTCTTTGTTGGCTAGAATTTTTACCTTTAATACAAGACTGTAAATATTGATATAAGGTATTATATTTGTTTGTTTTGTATGCATTTGGAAAGAAATGTCAAATTATTTCACACTATAATTACATGCAAGGGATGGCATGTAACAGAAAAAAAAAAAGAAAAAAAGATGGAAACCCAGGAGTCACTTGAAACCAAGAGAGTTTGAGACTGCATAAAATATGTCTGGCTCACTTGGCTTCTAAAAACTTCTTGGGATATAATAGGCATTTGGTAAAAACTTTTTGAGTTGAATAGACATGTTTTTAAAAATTCAACATTTTTATTATACCTTTGAGTAAATTAAACTCCATAAAAATATAACATGTGGATTCCATGTCTTTGGGGCCTCTTGGCACATCATTGTATTTCCTCAAATGCACATCCCACATCAAGAAACATAGACACAAATACGAAATCAGAAATATGTTAACCCACAAGTGTTTTCATCACAGCATTCATTATAAAATAGAAACCACCTATACATCAACAAATGAAAATTAATGAAATCCATTTATTTTATCTCTCTCTCTCTATATATATATCTATATATCTATATATCCACATATAGATATATAGATATGTGTACAAATATATAAACTGTGTTGAATGCAATACATGGCATAGACAAGAGAATTTATTTCTGGGAAGCGAATGCTTTCAAGTTGTTATAAATCCATGTATTTATTATCTGGAAATATGGCATTACAATAGCTAAAAGCTTAGAGTTTGTTACATTTAGCTAATTCAAGTGAAACACTTATTCTAACTGGCACAATATAAGTATTGCTACTGTATGCATTTTGTATTTTTTGGTGAACATGCATTGATACTGTTTTAGGTAAACAGAATATAAAAAGAAATTATTTTATGTAGGTTTTCAGCAATATACAAATGTTTTTGAAATCACATTTAGTAACAATGCATGTTAGAAAATTATTTATTATTTTAACTACATATAGAATGTAGACTAGAGACTAAAAGAAAAATGTTAATGTTTGTTTTTTAAAAAATTGGACTCATTTTACTTTTTTCTCTCTTTTTTCTGTGTTTTACCAAGAAATGTCACAGAAATTAATTTAAAATTAAAAAATAGATAACATATACTCTTGGGAGAATGTAAACACGGGAGCAGATTATGACTGGTATATGCTTAAGATAATATATCATGAGAGCAGCTCTTACATTTTAACATCTAGGTCAAATTCTAGCTTTATCACTTTTAAATATTTATTATGTGATCATATTCTCTTAAGGCTAAGGTGTCAAATTTTGAACATGAGGACACTATAAACTAATGATCTTCAACCCACTAAAAAAAGTGAACTCTCCAATTGGGATAAGTAGGAGCAAAATATTTTTGGTGATATAATCTACAACCTAAATCATTTTCTTCCTAGTATTCCAATTTATAAGGCTCAAGTCCTATATCAATTCTTCTAGGTTTTTTTTTTTTTTTTTTTGAGAAGAAAACTCAAAAGATCTAGGAAATAGCCCAAGTCACCTCCCTCCCTTTAAACCCAGAGTAAGACTCTTCATAGACCCAGACAGTGTAAATGGGCCAGTGATTCTCAATCAAGGCTATTAAGCAGCCATCAACAAAGGTTTAGTTGATTCAGTAAAGAGAGAGATTATTCCTTTATGGTCTTATTTCTAATAATTCATGAAATAATTAAAAATCAACATTTAGTTGAGTCCTTTTCTATGTCAAATGCTGTGTCTGTAAGGTCAGTTTCAAATTAATTGGCAATTTAACACCTGAAGTAATATAAAGAAAGTATATAAAGACAGAAGTAATATAAAGAGAGATTGAAGCAATAAGAGTTACAATACCGTAAAATCTTCATACAATCCTCTGAATAAGATAAATCAAGAGAAACCTGTCCAGCAGGCTGATATAAGATGGGGCCAGACGCCTAACTAGGAAGGAGCTCTTTCATCTGATTCCTTCCATGAAATCCTATAAAGGCTGAGAACCACCTTATTTTTCACTAAAACGAAGCCAGAAACAATATGCAGGACCTCTTCTGCCTCTTTGGTAGCACACAGCAAGCATGAATTTGCTAAATAAGTAATTTCTGCCTGGAGAGGATCATTCTTGTGGGTGACTAGCCACTGTACTTGCTGTGTGTTTTCATCTTTCAGATTATTTTGAAAAGGACTAGCTCATATGACCTGATTCTGAAAAATTGCAGGTGGTAGTGGGCCTGATTAGTAATTTACTGACCTGTAAACATATTCCTATTCAAAGAAGGCATATGAGTAAGTGGATTATAGAGGTTACTTTTTCCTTTTCATTTGGTTTTGGATATTTCAGCATATTTAATTTTCAGATATTTCTTATTAAGAAAAAGCTGGAAAAGAGAATAATAAATGAATACAACCACCATTTATTTTCACATCTGTCAAATTACAAAAATAAACAATAAAATAGGTTGACAAGTTATAAAAACAACACATTTCTATTAAGATTTTCTTTACCTACATGACTGTTTCCCAATAGTGTAGATAATTAAAATATTTATCTTTGCCTCTACCACCTTCATCATTTTTTCCATAAATACTTCTAGATGTAAGAGAATGGCCTCTAAATGCATTTTATGTAGACAGACACAGACATTCTCATGGGCTCAATTAAAGAAAGTAATAGAAATAGTAAAAGAACCAGGGAAAAGAGCCATGTTGTTTTTATGCAACCAAAAGAATTTGGAATGCCAGTAATTTGTAAGGTTCTTACATAATTTATACATGAAAGCATAAGTATATAAAATTACACTAAAATCAGTTTTGTACTGAATAATTGTAAAATATGTTAAATGTTCTGAGATTTTTTAAGATACTCATTAAAATACTATTTGTAGTTTTAAATGTTTGTTTTACTTGGAAAAGTTAATTAACCCTAGACTCATCATCTGAAAGAGCTTGACCAATTCATTATGTTCCCTCCAATATTGTCATGCAACCCCAGTTTGGTGAACTGCAGTGTGGCTAGTTTATTCTGGGAAGCAAATGTGACAGTACTAACGAGAAGTGTTACAAACAATGAAAGTGCAATCAAACATTATCAAGCCTTTGTTCCAGGAGCATTATTCATACACACACATTGAATCTCTAGCTGACTAGTAGAAACTGGCAGAACTGTCCGTGCTATGAATCCATGTATGTGAGCATCTAGTACTGCTAAACGCCCACATGAAGATTTTGTGAAGAATAGAGTAGCTTTGATGTGATGTATATTCTTAGTGCCTGAGAAGAGAAACTGACATCTGCAAGAAAATCTGTCTAAACTAATCCTGACTTAATCAGGCCCTGAATTTGCTAATTCAATCTTTGGTCTTCATTTACATTCTAACAAGCTGTGGCAATAACTGCAATGTTTAAGTACCAATGTAACAGTGAGTGAGTAATCGAAAGTTTCAATCATAGGAAAAGTTCATTAAGTTTCAGGTTATTGAATAGTGTCAGCTTCACAAAATACACAGGTACATAATTAGTCCAGTATTCATATTTTCTCTTGTGTACCCATTTACTTTTGCTTTGTATTCGGAAGTCATAGGAAAAAAAAGGCATGTCTCAAAGTAAAGAAAATAAACCTGGGGAAAAATGTTCTCAAACAACAGCAATAAGCTTTGAAGAGTTTTCAAAGGCTTAAACCTTAATTGAGGGTGAAAGATAAACACAAGAAAACCATAATGAGTAAAATCAATAATTCAAAATAGGCCCAGTAGAACAATAATCTCGTTTGCTAAGACTAACAGTCATTTCTTAACCAGATAAAACCTCATCTATAAATTATGTCCTTTATACTTTTTTTAGACTTTTATTTCATATTGTTTCACACTAAAATTGATATTCTCTTTGACTATTTAGTCAGTCACATCTCTTGTCAATGAAGATGTTACAATTTACATGCCAAGAAAGATCTGCTATGCTTGTGAGATTCACTTTCCTCATATTTTTTATATTGTCACCTTAAATAGACATTGCACATTACTTGCTGTGATGGAAAATAATATGAAGCATACCCAGCATATATGAAACTAACAGTAATAAATTGTGCTGCAAAGAAAGACTCCAACTTAACTTAGGATAATTTTAAAAATTGGAAAATAAAAATATTTTTCAATCACTTCCAGATCTACCTGTGCTCATTACTAATTATAACTGCAACCAATAAGCACTACTTCCATTTTACTTCCATTCACTCTGGACAGACGAATGTGTTGACTTCACATTAAATCACTTAGGGTCGCAAGCCAAAAGAACGCAAAAGATCCATAAGACTATGTGAACCAGGATATGCCCTAGATCATGTACTGTTTTTTGCAGAAGCAGAGTTAGGTTCTTACATCAGGTGAAATAAGTTTTCGAGGGCAGGATAGGAAACAAAAGGGCAGACCTATGTCACTGATTGGTGGGAAAGCAGCATATAAACATGTGCAAACCTTTCACAATCTTTATTAGCATCTCAGAAAACTAACCAAGGATTTCAATCGAGTTTTAAATAGACTGCTGCTTTTATACTAATTCTTAAAATAAAGTGCTCTTCAACTAATTGCACTTTAGAATTATTAGGGAGTCTGTATGTGATGACTCCTAGGTCTTCACTCATAGAAATTTTCATTTAATTGACCTGGAGCTGGGCCCAAAAACCAGTAATTTCACAAACTCCCCAGGTGATTATTTAAAACATTATGCCAACATTTCACCTTTAAAAAAAATACTGATATCATCACACACCAGGAGTATGTGTTAAAGTAGAAAAGCAGAGCCCTCCCTGTTACCCCTGAGGCTCCGCTCACTTTCTCCTCTGTATGATTTTAAGAAGGTGAAAATGTATTTTATAAAATTTGGTGTAGACACAAAACTCTAACAGAAACAATGGTGTCACTTTAGTAGGCGAAGTCAGAATGTTCAAGAAAGGAGTCTTCTGAAACTTCATAAAAATTAGAGAAGCACACTTATACATAAATGTCCTCACCCTTGCACATTTTGAGTGTATGACTCTTAAGAGTAGCAGTAATCCATTTTGATCTGGTTCCATAGTTACAAACAAACAAGAACACCTGTGAAAAGTTAGCAATGGGTGGGTGTTGATAGTAGCATCTGGAATATAATCTTGTTTAATTTAAGTATTTGTGTAAGTTAAATCAGCATGGTTAGGCATGTCTTAAACTATGTTTTTAATTTGTAATTCAACATGATTGGTCTTCATTGTTTCTAGCAGTAATTATCATATAAGTATAGACACGGAAATCTGCAACTGCAGAAATACAGGCTTGAGTTAAGTTTGCAAATGAACTTTTCAAAATCAAGGTAATATTTCTCAAGAATAGTCCTCCAAAAGTAACACCAACTGCCACAAAACCAGTGCTTAGAGAGAAATTTATGACATTGAATGTGTTTATTAGAAAAGAAGAAAGATCTAAAATCAATAATCTAAGCTTCCACCTTAGGCAACTAGAAAAAGAAGAGCAAATAAAGTCCAAAGTAAGCAGAGAAGAGAAATAACAACAAATAAAGGATAAATAAAACTGAAAACAGAAAATTGATACAGAAAATTAACAAAACCCAAAACTAGTTCTTTGAAAAGATCAATAAAGTCACTAAGCCTCTAGCAAGGCTAACTGAGAGGAAAAAAGAGACAATCGAAAGAGGGGGCATCAGTAAAGATCCCATGAACATCAAAGGCACAATGAAATGATACCATGAACAAGTATATGCCAATACATTTTCTAACTTAGAAGAAATGGAGCAATTCCTTGAAAGATACAATCTGCTAAACCTTACACAAAAACAAAGTCTGAGTAGAACTATGTCTATTAAAGAGAATGTATCAATAATTAATGACCTTCAAAATCAGGAAGCATGAGCCCATATGGATTTAATGGTGAGTTTCACCAGACATGTAAAGAAATTATGCCAGCTCTCTGTAATCTCTTCCAGAGTATAGAATCAGAAGCAGAAGGAATACTACCTAATTTATTCTATGAAGCCACATTACCCCAATACTAAAACCAGACAAACACATATAAGAAAAAAAGATAGAAATTACAGACTAATATTTCTCATACAGATGTAAAAATCCTCAACTATATATTAGCAAATCAAATCTAATAATATATTATAAGAATCACACACCACAACCAAGTGGGGATTTATCTCATATATGCAAGTTTGATTCAACATTCCAAAATTCCACAATCAACTATTGTAATCAACACACTAAAGAAGAAAAATCAGGCCAGGTTTGATGGCTCATGCCTGTAATCCCAGCCCTTTGGGAGGCCAAGGCAGGCAGGTCACATAAGGCAAAGAGTTTGAGGCCATCCTGGCCAACATGATGAAATCCTGTCTCTATTGAAAGTCAAAAATATATATATATATAGCCAGGCTTGCTGGTGGGTGCCTGTAATCCCAGCTACTTGGGAGGATGAGGCAGGAGAATCACTTGGACCCAGGAGATGGATGTTGCAGTGAGCCAAGATTGTGCCAATACACTCCAGCTTGTGTGACAGAGCAGGACTCTGTCTCAAGAGAAAAGAAGAAAAAGAAAATGACATAATCTTTTCAAGTGATGCAGAAAGAGCATCTGACAAAATTTAACTTCCATTCAGGATAAAAATAATAATAACGCTGAACCAATTAGGAATAGAGGGAAACTTTCTGAACTTGATAAAAAAAAAAAAAAACTACAGCTAACATCACACTCGGTGGTAAGACACTAGAAGTTTTCTTTCTAGGATTAGGAATAAGGCAAGAAGGTCTCTCCTCATTACTTTTTGATATTGTATTGAAAGTCCTACCTAATGCAGTAAGAAAAGGAAATAAAAATTATATAGATTGGGAAGGAAGAAATAAAGCTATAGTTATTCAAAGATGAAATGATCTACACAGCATATCTGAAAAAAATCAAAAACCTTCTAAGACAAATAGGTGATTAAAGTTATGAGAAATTAGATTAATATATAAACATCAATCACTTTCCTATAGACCAGCAATGTACCAATGGGTTAAAAATTAAAAGCATAATACTATTTACATTAACAATCATAAAATGAAATATTTAACATTAATCTGATCTGAAAAAACATGCACTAGATCTGTATAAAACTGACAACACTCTAGTGAAAGAAATCAAAGAAGAATGAAGAGTTATTTTATTTTCATGGATATCAAGATGTAATATTGTCAAAAAGTCATTTCTTTATAATTTAATTCATAAATCCAATGCAATCTCAAACAAAATCCCAAGTTATTTTGTGGATATTAACAAATTAATTCTAAAGTTTGTGTGGAAAAGCAAAAGACTCAGAAGAGCCAAAACAGTAGTGAAGAGAACAGCGCAGTCAGAGGACTGACACTAGTCGACCTCAAGTCTTACTGTAAAGCTACGATAATCAAGGTGGTTTGGTATAGACAAAATAATTGGCAAATAGAACAATTTACAGAATAGACAGCCTAGAACTAGAATCACATACTGTCTATTAATCCTTGACAAAGAAGCAAAGGCAATACAATGGAAAAAAAAAAAACACAGCCTTTTCGATAAATGTTTCTGGAAAAAAATAGACATTCATATGCAATATAGGTATGTATAAACACACACACATATATACACGTACATACATACAAACTTGTCACACAAATGAATTAAAAATGGATCATATACTTAAATGCGAAATGTAAAACTTTAAAACTGAAAAATTACATAGGAAAACATATGAAAGAAACTGGTTATGAAGACGACCTTTTTAGATACCAACTAAAAGCATGACCCATTGGAAAAATGATTGATAACATGGAATTTATTAAAATTAAAAACTTCTCTCCAAATGACATATTCAAGAGAATGAGAAGATAAGCCACAGACTGGGATAAAATATTTGCAAATACACATCTGATACAGGACTGTCACTCAAAATATATAACAATATTTTAAAGCTCAACACTTAGGAAAAAAAAGAAATCTGAGTTTTTAATATGCATAAGATCTAAATAGACACCTTATAAAACTGATATGCTGATGGAAAATAAGCATGTAAAGATACTCCACATTATTTGTCATCAGGGACTCAAAAGAACTATGAGATAATACTATATATCTATTACGATTATGGCCAAAATCTAGGACACTGATGACATGAAATTCTGGTGAGGATGTGGAGCAACAGACAAATTCACTGCTGATGTGAATACAAAATTGTACAACTACTTTGCAAGACAATGTGTCAGTTTTCACAAACTGAACATACTCTGTCTACATGTTCCAACAATGACTCTCCAAAAAAGTTGAAAGCTTATGTTCACATAGAGACCTGCACTTGGATATTTATAGCAGCTTCATTCATTCAATTGCTGCAATTTTGAAGTAACAGAGATGTTTTTTAGTAGGTAAATGGACCAAAAAACCTTATACACCTGGACAATGAAATACTATTTATTCACTTCCAAAAAAAAAAAAAGTCCTCATGAAGGATGAAAAAGCATGAAGGAATCTTAAATGAATAATACTAAGTGACAGAAGCCAATCTGAAAAGACTGCATGCTGATTTTCCAATGTATGATATTCTGGAAAAGGCAAAACTAAAGAATAGTAAAAAGATCAGTGGTTGCCAGGGACTGGGTGTGGGGAGAGATATCAATAGGCAGAGCATAGGGGATTTTTAGGGTAGTGGAAATACTCCCTATGATATTATTCATTATACATTTGTCCAAAGCCACAGAATGTACAGTACTAAAAAAGTTAATCCTAATGTAAACTACAAACTTTGGGAGATGATGATGCATCAGTGTATGTTTATCATTTATAACTATGTACCACTCTGGTGGGAGATGTTGATAGTGGGGTGGGGGTTGTGTATGTATCAGAGTGGGAGGTAAATGGAAGCCCCTTCTGATCACTTGCTGTGAATATAAAATTTCTTTAGAAAAATCAAACAATTAATGTCAAAATAAACTGAACCAAAACATTTGTATTAATGAGCTTTTGTACTTCATATATTCCATAATATATAAACAGGAGAGTGATTCAAATGATTTACAATATTAAAACAGTAAAGCCAATCCTCACCAAAGCTTCTTAGCCAATACTTCTAAAAGACAAGAAAATTCACTGAAAGGCTCATGCTACATATTCATGGTAAGTATAATAGCAAAAGCTATTCTAGGCCACTCTCGTAGGCTTTAGCCAGCAAGTTCATATAAACAAAATTCTGACTTGCTGCAGATGAAATTACTATAACTAGTTACTTTGGTATAATAAGATTGTCCCATAAAAAGCAATGATTTATTTTCATCACATTTCAGCAGTTCTCACACAAAAATAAATATAAACTGATATTAGGAAATTATTTCCATACTGGAGAATACAACGTCAAATACACACAAATCAGTAAATCTTATAAAAGAAAATTTGAAAGCACTTAGTTCACAGGTGATCCTAGAATACATAAAACTGGCCTTCTAAATCAAAAATAACAGGACACGCTGTAAAGTTCCTGGAATATCTTAGACCCTAGTGCACTCATTTATGGTGCTCAGACCATAATTTTTATATTTGGAGAAATTTAACATAGCAACTCTTACATAATAATTAACATTCTACAGGGATACGGCCACCTGGAGTTCTATATGGGAATAGTCATTCTAAATGGGAAAAGCAAAACAGCAGTTTTGTTAATTATTATTATTCTAAAAATAGAGAACAAAAAATTTAGGAATTATTTCTTATTAACCACATGTGTTATAATGAATCAAATTTTCTTTTTTAGTGTATTTCTGCTATAAATATTTAGTGTATCTCTTCTAATAAGTTTCCAAAGTTCAAAATTTTTTAAGTTACCACTGCCAGATGGAAGAAGAAAAACACACAAACACATGTAACACAGAGCAGACCCTTCTAATCTAATAACTAACAATGGCAACTAACAAACCAAAGTAAATGGAATAGATGAAGAGGGAAGAAACATTGCTTCACTCTAGTAATAAATGCTACAACTGAATTCAGGTCAACTAAATCAGGATAACAATGGAAGACGTAATTAGCAGTCCTTGAGAATCATTATTAAGACAAAAAAGCTTCTGTATTTCTTTCTAAACCTGCTAAATTTGTGTTAGTCATTGTTTTTGTTTGTTAGGTATTGTTGTTTGCAAGGTTTTTTATGTTTCCAAAGTTTTTCACGACATTTAAAAACAAGGAGAATGAAATGTCCCTACTTCTATGAAACAAAACAATTCAACCCAGCTTAGTCTCAGATATATTTTTTTATCTTCACAGCTACAAAAGTTGCATTGTCGTCTGTTGGGGACAAGAAAGCTGTGACCAGCATCATGACCAATCAGATGCTCTTGGTGCCCTCCTAGTATATATAGGGGCAGAATATCCAGTTCTTGCCCACATGAGCATAAAGGAAGACTCTTAGGTAATCATAACACTACATCATGCCTCACCCATTCAGACATAAATATGCCCCTCAAACACATACAGACACATTCAAAGAAAACAAAACAAACACACACAAGAAAGTGTACCCTAGGAATAGAGCTGGATGGGAAAACTGTGGTTCTTTGTGGATGGGTGCCACTGGCACAGCTGCCCTCAGGTGTGTCTGAGCGTTGACTGAAACCAGATGACTTTATTGAGGCAGAAAGTTGAAGAGTCCTAAGGCCGTTTCCAGACAGTAGGTGCCACTGGAGACAGGCAGAAGCAGCAGCAATCCTATCTGGAGAAAGCTCACCAAATTTAGGGCTGCAGGACTTCTACAGAGAAAGATCACATAACGAGCTGCTCACATACCCATCAGTCATATGATTTGCTTATCATTCTTCCTGCTAACAGCTTTAATCTCAGATTATTTTTCTTCTTTTTGAAATGTATCCTAGAGAATTGCCTTTGTGCTGGCCATTTTGCTGACATTTTAATTCATAATTTCTCTTGAAAGGGAATATATCTGGGAATCTAAAGGTAGATTGATAGTAACTTTTTTTGCAACAATTTGAAGATTTTTCTTCTTCCCTCTATTGCTGCAATTGAGAATTCTATTATTGTCTAATTGTCATTCTTTCTTTTTTTTTTTCTTTTTTCCCTTCTTCTGACTGCATAGAAAATTTTTATTTTCTTTCTACCTTTGTGTTCTGTACTTTTACTCTAACGTGTTTGGGCTCAGATTGATTTTTCTTCATTCTTCTAGTGATATCTAACAAATCCTGGATATGTGAACTTATATTTATGAAAAATTTGTAGCCATTTTCTTTCAAGTATTATGCCTCCATTTTCTGTTTCTCCCTCTATGATTCTATGACACTTGTTAATGTTTTATATTCTCTCATGTAGCTCTTATCATCTCTATGGTAAGAGCATGTTGTATTATTGCTTTAGATACATCTAATAACTTATCACATCTCCATTCAGCTGTATTTTCATTGTTTAAGCCACTCAATGAGGTTTTTCAAAATAACTTAATCCATTATAGTTTTAATTTCTAACATTTTAATTAGTTTGACTTTTCTTCTCAAATTTATTTGTTCATTCTTGGCATTTCTCTATCTGTAGTTCTTGAGAGTCTTACCTGTAGCTTTCCTTGCCTTTCTGTTCTGACTAAGACCTTGGACTATGAATTCAAAAAAATATTATATTTAAAAGGAATCAGTGACACTGATTAAAGTAATGATACATAAGTGTAATTACTCTATCAAGTTATATTAGTGTGGAATTGGACGAGACTAATAAGTAACCTAATGGAATAGAGATCCTAAAAAAATAATCCATGCATAAATGCAAACTTGATACATGAACAAAGGTTGTACTATAGAGCAGTGAGAAGAGAAGAGACTCAAAAATGCCCTTGTAATGGTTATTTGCGTTTGTGGAAAACAAAATGTGATGGTGAACTAGTTTGCTAGAGCTGCTTAGTGAAATACCACAGACTGGGAGACTTAAACAGCAGAAATTTATTTTTCAGAATTTGGGAGGCCAACAGTCCAAACTGAGGTGTCAGCAGGTTTGGTTTCTTCTGAAGCCCCTCTCCTTAGCTAGCAAGTGGTCACCTTCTCACAGTGTCCTGGCATGGTCCCTCCCTTGCATGTGCTCATCCCTGATGTTTCTGCTTCAATGTCCTCTTTTTTTAAGGTCAACAATCATTATTGGATTAGGGCCTACCCTAATGACCTCACTTTAATTTCCTCTTTAAAGACCTTAACTTCAAAGATAATCATATTCTGAGGTGATGAGGGTTAAAGTTTCAACATATAAATTTTGCCGAGGCAACAATTCAGCCCATAACAGATTATTCAAATAAAAATTTTTTACAAAAGGATTAAGAACCCATCTCACATGCAAGGATACACAAAGGCTCAAAATAAAGGGATGGAGGAAGATTTACTAAGCAAATGGGGAGCAAAAAAAGCAGGAGTTGCAATTCTTGTCTCTGATAAAATAGACCTTAAAGCAACAAAGATCAAAAGAGACAAAGAAGGTCATTACATAATGGTAAAAGGATTGATACAACAAGAAGAGCTAATGATTCTAAATATATATGGACCCAATGCAGGAGCACCCAGATATATAAGGCAAGTTCTTAATGACTTACAAAGAGACTTAGACTCCCACACAATAATAGTGGGAGACTTTAACACTCCACTGTCAATATCAGACTGATCAACCAGACAGAAAATTAACAAGGATATCCAGAGCTTGAACTCAGACCTGGAACAAGCAAACCTGATAGACATTTACAGAACTCTCCACCCCAAATCCACAGAATATACATTCTTCTCACCACCACATCACACTTACTCTAAAATTGACCACATAATTGGAAGTAAAGCACTCCTCAGCAAACACAAAACAACTGACATAATAACAAACTCTCTCTCAGACCAAAGTGCAATCAAGTTAGAACTCAGAATTCAGAAACTAACTCAGAACCACACAGCTTCATGAAAACTGAACAACTGGCTCTTGAATGTTGACTGGATAAACAATGAAATGAAGGCAGAAATAAAGAAGTTCTTTGAAACCAATGAGAACGAAGACACAACATACCAGAATCTCTGGGACACATTTAAAGCAGTCTGTAGAGGAAAATATATAGCAATAAGTGCCCACATGAGAAGAGTGGAGAGATTCAAAATTGACACCCTATCGTCAAAATTGAAAGAGATAGAGGAGCAAGATCAAAAAAACTCAAAACCTAGCAGAAGACAAGAAATAACTAAGATCAGAGCAGAACTGAAGGAGCTAGAGACCAGAAAAACCCTTCAAAAAATCAATAAATCCAAGACCTGGTTTTTCGAAAAGATCAACAAAATAGACCACTAGCCAGACTGATAAAAAAAGAAAAGAGAATAACCAAATAGATGCAATAAAAAATGATAAAGGGGAAATCACCACAGATTCCACAGAAATTCAAACCATCATCAGAGAATACTACAAACAACTCTATGCACATAAACTAGTAAACCAGGAAGAAATGGATAAATTCCTGGATGCCTGTGTCCTCCCAAGCCTAAACCAGGAGGAAGCTGAAACTATGAATAGACCAATAACAAGGTCTAAGTTGAGGCAGCAATTAAGAGCCTACCACAAACAAAAAAGCCCAGGTCCAGATGGCTTTACAGCTGAATTCTACCAGACACACAAAGAGGAGCTGGTACCATTCCTTCTGAAACTATTCCAAATAATTCAAAAAGAGGGAACCTTTTGCAAATCATTTTATGAGACCAACATCATCCTGATACCAAAACCCGGGAGAGACTCAACAAGAAAAGAAAACTTCAGGCCAATATCCATGATGAACATAGATGCAAAAATCTTCAATAAAATACTGGCAAACCGATTGCAACAGCACATTAAAAAACTTATCCATCATGACCAAGTAGAATTCATCCCGGGGATGCAAGGATGGTTCAACACACACAAGTCTATAAATGTAATTCACCACATAAACAGAACCAAAAACAAAAACCACATAATTATCTCAATTGATGCAGAGAAGGAATTTGACAAAATTCAACAGTGCTTTATGCTAAAAACCCTCAATAAACTCGGCATTGACAGAATATATATCAAAGTAATAAAAGCTATTTATGACAAACAAACAGCCAATATCATACTGAATGGGCAAAAACTGGAAGCATTCCCTTTGAAATCCGGCACGAGACAAGGATGCCCTCTTTCACCACTCCTAGTCAATATAGTACTGGAAGTTCTAGCCAGGGCAATTAGGCAAGAAAAAGAAATAAAGGGTATTCAAATAGGAAAGGTGGAAGCCAAATTGTCTCTATTTGCAGACGACATGATAGTATACCTAGAAGACCCCATCACGTCAGCCCAAAAACTTCTGAAACTGATAAGCAACTTCAGCAAAGCCTCAGGATATAAAATCAATGTGCAAAAATCACAAGCATTCCTATACACCAATAACAGACTTAAAGAGAGCCAAATCAAGAACGAACTGCAATTCACAATTGCTACAAAGAGAATAAAATACCTAGGCATACAACTTACAAGGAATGTAAGGAACCTCTTCAAGGAAAACTACAAACCACTGCTCAACGAAATAAGAGAGGACACAAACAGATGGAGAAACATTCCATGTTCATGGTTAGGAAGAATCAATATTGTGAAAATGGCTATACTGCCCAAAGTAATTTACAGAATCAATGCTATCCCCATCAAGCTACCATTGACTTTCTTCACAGAACTGGAAAAAACCACCATGAACTTCATACGAAACCAAAAGAGAGCCCGCATAGCCAAGTCAATTCTAAGCAAAAAGAACACAGCGGGAGACATCACACTACTGGACTTCAAACTATACTACGAGGCTACAGTAATCAAAACATCATGGTACTGGTACCAAAACAGAGATATAGACCAATGGAACAGAACAGAGGCATTGGAGGCAACACAACATATCTACAACCCTACAATCCTTGATAAACCTGACAGAAATAAGCAATGGGGAAAGGATTCCCTGTTTAATAAATGGTGTTGGGAAAACTGGCTAGCCGTGTGCAGAAAGCAGAAACTGGACCCCTTAAACTAAAATTAACTGGACAGCTTACACTAAAATTAACTCCAGATGGATTAGAGACTTAAACATAAGGCCTGGCACCATAAAAACCCTAGAAGAAAATCTAGGCAAAACCATTCAGGATATAGGAATAGGCAAGGATTTCATGACCAAAATACCAAAAGCATTGACAACAAAAGCCAAAATAGACAAAATAGACAAAAGCCAAAACAGAATGGGAAAAAAATTTTGCAGTTTACCCAACTGACAAAGGGCTGATATCCAGAATTTACAAAGAACTCAAACAGATTTACAGGAAAAAAAAACAAGCCCATTCAAAAATGGGCAAAGGATATGAACAGACACTTTACAAAAGAAGACATACATGAGGCCAACAAACATATGAAAAAATGCTCATCATCACTGGTCATTAGAGAGATGCAAATCAAAACCACATTGAGATACCATCTCATGCCAGTTAGAATGGCGATCATTAAAAAGTCTGGAGACAACAGATGCTGGAGAGGATGTGGAGAAATAGAAACACTTTTACGCTGTTGGTGGGAATGTAAATTAGTTCCACCATTGTGGAAGACAGTGTGGCTATTCCTCAAGGCCTTAGAAATAGAAATTCCATTTGACCCAGCAATCCCATTACTGGGTATATATCCAAAGGACTATAAATCGTTCTACTATAAGGACACATGCACACGAATGTTCATTGCAGCACTGTTTACAATAGCAAAGACCTGGAACCAACTCAAATGCCCATCGATGATAGACTGGACTGGGAAAATGTGGCACATATACACAATGGAATATTATGCAGCAATAAATGATGAGTTTGTGTCCTTTGTAGGGACATGGATGAATCTGGAGAACATCATTCTCAGCAAACTGACACAAGAACAGAAAATGAAATACCACATATTCTCACTCATAGGCGGGTGATGAAAAATGAGAACACCTGGACACAGGGAAGGGAGTACTACACACTGGGGTCTATTGGGGGGAATAGGGGAGGGACAGCTGAGGGGGAGCTGGGGAGGGATAGCCTGGGGAGAAATGCCAGATGTAGGTGAGGGGGAGGAGGGCAGCAAAGCACACTGCCATGTGTGTACCTATGCAACTATCTTGCATGTTCTGCACATGTACCCCAAAACCTCAAATGCAATTAAAAAAAAAAAAAATTTAAAAACAGAAAAAAAAGAACTGAAATGTGAAAATAAATCTTTAATCTGCTAAAAATGTAAAAAAAAAAAAAATTTGAACAGGATGTAAGGAAGGATATATTAAATAAGGCACACATACAATTAGTCAAATTGACTAAAATTTTGTAAATTAAAATTTTAATTTAAATAATTTTAAATTTAAAAGTATATTTTCCAAGATACCATAAAAAAATTGATAAAAAAAATCATAAACTGATAGAAGATATTTGTAATACATGTAACTTCCATAATGCATAAAGAATATATTTTGTGGAAATTAAAATAACACACTTAGGAAGCATGATTAAATTCCTGCATTGTATTGATTCCTGGAATTGCTTTTAAGGAGAGTATAAATTCCAAGGATAGTATATACACAGCTGATGTGCCTGATGTTTTCACCTTGAAGATTATAGAATATTCTGAAAATTAATTAATCCAGAAAGAACCACAGAATTAATCATCAAGGACCAGAGATATACTGCCAAGATGATTAAAGAGGGTGACGTCTCTCAACTTTATTTGAAATACACTAGTTCCCTTAGGCTGATGAGTTGATTAATATGCCATCCCACCGCTCCATGTCTGTTCACCTAGGTCAGTATCTTTGGAATTTTTTATATTATAATAACAATAAACTACTAGAATAGTCAAATTTAATTTTAAAATATTTGTATGTTTAACATTTTCATCACAAAGAAATAATGTTGGTGAGGTGATGGATATTTTAATTAGTTTGATTGAATCTTTCTACAGTGTACATAGATCAAAACATAACATCATGCCCATAAATATACACAATTATTATTGTCAAATATAAGTAAATATATAAAGAATAATCATTTTAAAACAATTTGAATACTCATTACTTGCTATTCAGTTTCAATGCCTACTACTATGTTTTTGCTTTTTTTTTTTTTGGTGCCAAATGACTTTAATTGTAGAAAAATAATAGAAATAAAAACAGAATAATGTACATATCATATTCATCAATGCTATGTAAAGACCAAATTATATCAGAACATGATGTATGAGTAAATGTCTTACAGTAGTTCAAATAGGGAGAAATGGTAGAATAATTCGCTTTTCAGATCTTGTGTGGTAATATAGACATGTTAAGCTCACAAAGACTTGTGCATTGGTACTTAAGGAACACTATGAGCAAAATTCGATTTCAGCAATGGCATTTCTTACATCAAATTAATCCTCTTGATTACAATTGTTTTTGTTTTTCTTGGAATCAATTTACAAATTTGTCTTTGGTCGTATAGTTTATAGCTGTTAAGAATTTATAGTCTATGCACAAGTTTAAAAACATTACAATAAAAATAATTTTTAAAATTCTTAGGATATATGAATAGGTTTTTATTTAAACGATAGCCATATACATTACTCTTGAGAAACACAGTTATATATTTTTTCTTTAAAAATGTGGGCTTGGCTTTGCAGACGCCGCCGCCACCTGGAGCCTTTTAGTATCAGCCATGGTCAACCCCACCGTGTTCTTCGACATTGCCGTCGACGGTGAGCCCTTGGGCCTCGTCTCCTTCGAGCTGTTTGCAGACAATGTTCCAAAGACAGCAGAAAACTTTCGTGCTCTGAGCACTGGAGAGAAAGGATTTGGTTATAAGGGTTCCTGCTTTCACAGAATTATTCCAGGGTTTATGTGTCAGGGTGGTGACTTCACACGCCATAATGGCACTGGTGGCAAGTCCATCTACGGGGAGAAATTTGATGACGAGAACTTCATCCTAAAGCATACAGGTCCTGGCATCTTGTCCATGACAAATGCTGGACCCAACACAAACGGTTCCCAGTTTTTCATCTGCACTGTCAAGACTGAGTGGTTGGATGGCAAGCATGTGGTCTTTGGCAAGGTGAAAGAAGGCATGAATATTGTGGAGGCCATGGAGCGCTTTGGGTCCAGGAATGGCAAGACCAGCAAGAAGATCACCATTGCTGACTGTGGACAACTTTAGTAAGTTTGACTTGTGTTTATCTTAACCACCAGACCATTCCTTCTGTAGCTCAGGAGAGCACCCTCCACCCCATTTGCTCGCAGTATCCTAAAATCTGTGCTCTCGCTGCAGTTCCCTTTGGGTTCCATGTTTTCCTTGTTCCCTTCCATGCCTAGCTGGATTGCAGAGTTAAGTTTATGATTATGAAATAAAGACTAAATAACAACAACAAAAAAAAAATGTGGGCTTTAGTTTTAAGAAATTAAGATATCTGAAAAATAAAATAATTCCCCTGCAAAAGGGCAAATTAGTAAGATAATAACTCTAGGCTCCCTCTTATTTTATAGTTTTGACTCTGATAATGGACCAAGAAGTATCCAGATGTTTAGCCACCCTGTCACAATTTTAAACTGTAAGAAGAGATATTAATGTGCTGGCATTTCCTGTTTTTATTTAGACTTAATCTTGGATTTCAGATGATCGTTTATTTGTCATAGCTTAGACTAATTTATCATGAATTCCTTTTATAATATGGAACATAAGCTTATATCAAAGATACTTTAGGAATTATATCTTTCCAGCAGAATCAATCTCGGTAATGATAGCACATCATGATTACTGCAGGATCCCATCTAGAAAAACATTTCCCATTAAGGCATAATTTTCCTTTACAAAAACATTGAAGGAGTTTCTTGAGTCCTTAAGGTAAACTGAAAGATTTACTGACCACTAGAAATAATTGGAATCTGAAGTAAATTCACTTTAGTCTAACAAATGATTCTCATCATTTAAGTCCTAACATTGCCATTAGGAATAGAGTTATTTGATTTGGCTATAAAATGCTCATGTATAAGTAAAAATAGGAAAATGCATTGTGCTTTAAAAAATGTGCTAGCACATTTTAATACAGAATGGAAACAGGTAACTAAAACAAAATCACAATGCTATTGAATACTGCACTGTAACATAATCACGTATGAACAATCTGTCAGGATTTATTAGTCACACTCATTCTATGAAAATTCAGACAGTCTAACATCTTATCTGAGTCCCAGTGCATGGTGGTTCTTAAAGGTTATAAGTTAACCTTTGAACTTAAAAAAAACAACTCTTAATTTGTAATTAATTATATATTTAGAAAGCACTCTCACATAAATACATTAAGATTTATCAGCCAACAAATATGGGATATAATAGAAAGAACTTGAGCATTAAAAAAAGAAAAGCACAAATTCCAACTTCAGTCTCTGTGCTTACTGTATGTCAAACTTTGGATTAGTCAGAAAGTTATCTAAGCATCAGTTTCCTCATCTATAATAAACCTTTCATCATAGACGATTGCAAGAATTAAATGATACAATATAAGAGTCCTAGCCTAAGGAAATACTCAGTGTAGTATGGTCATTACTGTTCCTACCATGTCCATATTTATCCTCCAAAACTAAAGTGCAAGTTATGTTTTTTTAATATTTGAATTTCTAAAATAATTCTTGTCATGCGGAAAGTGTCCAAAAATATTTGTTGAATGAATATACATTGTCAACTTATTACCCAGGCTTTCAGTCCTCACTAGCTGCCAAGGAATTAAAACAGAAATATTATTAGAAAGCTCCTTAAATATATGCTAATTTGTCTTTAATGTTTTATATATAGGGAAATTATACTTGAAAACTTAATTTTCCAGTAAGGAAAATTTTCACTTACAAATACACATCGACTAAATTGATTTAGCTTACCTATGTAAAATCAAATCATAATTCATTATATTTTAAATGTAGCTATAATATTTAATATTTGTGTAAATATTTGCCACTCATAAAATGTTTTCATGTGTCATAACTCATAAGATAAGGAAAAACTATTATATTAAATATTATCAAAATGAAGTGAAAAAAATTTTCTACAGGTTTTATGGTAATTCCGTTTGGTGCTAAAAATGAACAGGTTTCTTAGTTGATATTTTATTTGATAGATTATGTTAATGACAGACTTTCAGCCAGGCAGGTGGCTTATGCATGTAATCCCAGCACTTGGGGAGGCTGAGGTGGGCACATAACGAGGTCAGGAGTTTGAGACCAGCATGGCCAACATGGTGAAACCCTGTCTCTACTAAAGATACAAAAAAAAAAAAAAGGAAAGAAATAGCTGGGCATGGTGGCATGCACCTGTAATCCCAGGCACTTGGGGGGCTGAGGCAGGAGAACTGCTCGAACCCAGGAGTCGGAGAGTGTAGTCAGGCGAGACATCGCCATTGCACTCCAGCCTGGGTAACAAGGCGAGACTCTCTCAGGGGAAAAAAAAAAAGAGTTTTATTAATTACATTTTTCAAAAACAAATTTCAGTATTCAACTATAATAAGATCATATTTAGTTTTATCTGAGATCTCAAGCTCATACATACAACAAACTCTATATCATAAGAAGCACCGTTAGGAAGAATAAGTATTATTTTTATTTTACATCAGAAAAAAAACCCTTCATTATACTTACAATTTAAACAACTAAAATAATTCAAATAACACAAATTGTATCATTTATTTTATAATCCCTTTAAAAACATATATTCAGGGCATTTTTTTAAAGTGTACTCAATACAAATAAAACTTCGAGTTGAAAACAAGCGGAAAAAAAAATGCATAGTTTTGGTAATGATATAAACAGTAAAGATCCAGTGAAGGTCTGACATGCCAGGATATAATCTGAAATTTTAGTGTCTATGTAGAGATTCTATTATGAAAACCTCAGAAGAAACACAACCAAGTTGGTATCAGTCATGACAGCACTTAGCTCTTTTGGGCAATAGAGATGTAAAAAAGACAGGAAAGGACTTCTATGGTAGTGTTAGTGTTCTAATTTTTGACCTGTGTGTTAAATACATAGGTATATTCAGATTATAATAATGTATCTAGCTTTACATCTATGATATGTTTGTTCTATGTGATTAGCATACCTTAATAACCCCTTTTAAAAAAGGAAAAAATAATTTCAAAAAGGGCCAGGTGCAGTGGCTCAAGCCTGTAATCCCAGCACTTTGGGAGGCCGAGGCGGGTGGATCACGAGGTCAAGAGATCGAGACAATCCTGGTCAACATGGTGAAACCCCGTCTCTACTAAACATACAAAAAAACAAAATTAGCTGGGCATGGTGGCGCGTGCCTGTATCCCAGCTACTCAGGAGGCTGCGGCAGGAGAATTGCCTGAACCCAGGAGGCGGAGGTTGCGGTGAGCCAAGATCGCGCCTTTGCACTCCAGCCTGGGTAATGAGCAAAACTCGGTCTCAAAATAATAATAATAATAATAATAATAAATTTCAAAAAGACATAAAAGGAAAAGTGAAGTATTCTACTGACAAAGAAAGAAGATACATCATGTATTTAATAGGGGACTTTAATGAAGAAAACCAAAGCAAGAGTAAAGGAAAAGCTACTAAAAATTATAGTTCTAGAAAACACTCTTAATTAAACAAACAATTAAAATGACTTATTGGAAGGAAATACTATGTTCCTGAGAAAATCAAATGGATTATCTATACTGAAACATATTCTCATAAAACAGACGTTAAAAAAAATCTTGAGTCAAGCAAAAAAAAAAGAAACATCAACTCAAAGGACATAGTATGGGACAGCAAAACACATGACCAGACTTTACAACTTCGATTATTTAGGCTAGTAGAATGTGTAGTGGAATACACAAGACATTCATATAAAGAAAATATGAACTAAAGGTATTAGATTTACCAACAGATCTTCAAAAGTAAAGGTCACAGAAGTATTATCAACATGAAAGAATGTAGGAATTGTTGTTCCCATGAGTATTTTTTAAATAAAATACTAGAAGACAAGCTTCAGATAACCAAAATGATTAGAGAAAAATCAATAAAAATACAAAAAAAAAGCTAATGATGGACAATAAGTTCATTTGTACTACAAAGACTAAATGTGAATTCTACAGGAAAGAGAATAGTACTGAATCATAGCATTACTGACATAAGTAGTTGAAATTCCTTTGACATTTACCAGGGTAATTAATTTAGTATTCAATTGACAGCACTTAGATTAGTATATCCTCTTAATCTCCCAACACACTTGAGTTTAACAGTAATTCCTATAAACAAATCAAAAGAAGTAAGTTTTGACAATGGAGTAGGAGAAGCAAGATGACTGGTTGTTATTCAGTAAGGTAGATTATATATTTATTCTCTTTACAAGGCCAAGCAAATAGTTTCTCAAATAAAAGGTGATGGGAAAACTAAAAACTACCTAGAAAGTGAGGCAATAAATTCAACAAGAATTAATATTCCACCATTAGAACAAATGCAGTCATTATGCTGAGAGAAAATGCAGAAAACATGTACATACCTAAAATGTAAGTAAACAGAGATATGTTTTTAAAGACAACTTTTGATTATTGAGATACAAATAAAAGCAATGTAGGAATTGATTTGCTGAGTGAACATTGATCAAGAGCCAGTAATGGAGCCAGAAGATCAAACCAAGAGATTCATTTCTATCTCAAAGGTATCAGGATGAACAAAGATTCAAATACATGGAATAAAACTCAGTATTTCCAATATTTTCTCACAAAGAGTAAGCAGAGAGTTTGGTGGGGAAAATAGCCAAAGAAAAAAGCAACAGTTTCCAAAAACTGGAGATATATGACTTGGTTAATTGCTAAGTGTTCTCCAATTAGTATGCAGAATAAATTTTAATAAACAGGAATACTTATCCACATCCTCATTAAGCTTTAGGAAAGCAAAAGAAAGTTTAAGAATTACAAAATCTTCAGGAGATATGTAGAAAACTAAAGAGTATATTTACAAAGAAACAAGTATAAATTTGGTGCTGAAATGATCATACTGGATTTTAAAAGAAAATGAGCAAGAGATTGAAAACAATTTTAATCTAACTTTTGATAAAACAAGATCACAAGCCCTCGTGACACACAGTGTACCTATAAAACAAACATGCAAATGTACCCTCCAAACCTAAAATAAAAGTTATATTTTAAAAAAAGATCACTCATCATGACCAAGTTGGATTTATCCCTGGGAGGCAAGGACGGCCCAACATACACAAATCAATCAATGTAATACATCATATTAACAGAATGAAAGACAGAAACACTACTATCATTTCAATTGATGCTGAAAAAGCATTGATAAAATTCAACATCGCTTCATGTAAAAAATCGTCAAAAATCGGAGATAGAAGGAACATACCTCAACACAATAAAAGCCATATGACAACAACCCACAGCTAGTATCACACTGAATGGGGAAAACCTTAAAACCTTTCCTCTAAGACTTGGAATACAACAAGAATTCCCACTCTCACTACTGTTACTTAACATAGTACTGGAAGTCCCAGCGAGAGCAATAGGACAAAGAAAGAAAGAAAGGACATCCAAATTATAGAGGAAGAAGTTAACCTCTCTTTGTTTGCAGATGCTATAATCTTATAGTTAGAAAAACCTAAAGACCACCAGAAAACTTAGAACTGATAAATTCAGTAAAGCTGCAGGATACAGTGTTAACATACAAAAATAAATAACCTTTCTATATGCCAACAGTGAACAGTCTGAAAAATAAATTTAAATAATAATCCCATTCATAATACCTGGAGAGGATGTACAGAAAAGAGAACCCTTGTAAATTATTGGTGGGAATGTAAATTAGTACAATCACTATGGAGAACAGTTTGGAGATTCCTCAAAAAAATAAAATGTGAGCTAATCTTTGATCCAGCAATCCCTCTGATGGGTATATACCCAAAAGATAGAAACTTAGTATATCAAAGAGACAGCTTTACTCCCACGTTTGTTGCAGCACAATTCACAATAGCCAAAATTTGAAAGCTACCTAAATTTCCATCAACAGATGAATGAAAAAGGAAAATGTACTTATACACAATGGAATACTATTCAGCCATTAAAAAAAGAATGAGATCCTGTCATTTGCAGCAACATGGATTAAACTGAAGGTAATTATGCTAAGTGAAACAACCCAGGCATAGAAAGACAAACATCACATGTTCTCACTTGTTTGTGGGATTGAAAATTTAAAACAATCAGACTCAGGGAGATAAAGAGGGTAGGAAAGGTAGTCAGCAGGTGGGAGGAGGTGGGAATGATAATAGGGTACAAAATACATTTAGAAAGAATAAGACCTACTATTTGATAGCACAACAAGGTAACTATAGTCAATCATAATTTAACTGTACATTTTTAAATAATTAAAGAAGTATAACTGGATTGTTTGTAACCCAAAGGATAAGTGCTTGAGGGAATGGCTCTTTTATTCTCTACATTGTGCTTATTTCATCTCGCATGCCTGTAACAAAATATCTCATGTGCCCCACAAACATATATACCTACTATGAACTCACAAAAATTAAAATGAGAAATTAAAAAAGCATCACTTTCAAGCAGGAGAAATGCACAATGATATTTTCAGAATACGATGACTTTAAAAGTATACAATTAAAAATTATTAATAGAAGAAATAAAGTCCCACAAAATCTCAACTTCAAAGAAACTGGGAGAGATTACAAGATAAGTGTTCACAAAAAAAATATTAATCTTAACTGTTCAAGAGCATTTCAATCCTAAAATGCTACATACTAAATTTAATTTGTCAAAATAATTATTTTTAAGACATTAATATTAATAAATGCTTAAAACACGCATTCAGTTATTTAAGCTATAAAGCCAATACCAATACTATAAAAGTACTAATATAAATTTGTGTTAATACTAGTACAAAAGTAATAGCCTAAAAGCAGTATGTCCTTTTCTATTTCATTCTTCACATACTCTAGATCAGTGCGGCTAAATGTGTGGTCCACAAAATATTTGTTAGCAATTTTGGTTGAGAAAAGAAGAGAAATACAGAGCAAATATTTAGAAATGTTTATCACATTTAACAAAACAATTCTATGTCAGTTGAACCTAATAAATATAAGATTACATTTTTATTCTTTGTCATTTCATTTCTTAGTACTGCCTTAAATGATTGATGATTTTTTTAAAAAATGCTCCCTCATCATAGATATATTGAAAAGCATTGCTGCAGATAAAACCTTTCAATATATCTCAGTCCCATCTACTGCACTTCATCTCCACTGTCATAGTGCTGATATACACACAGAAAAAAATGTTTAATTCTCGTAATTTTCTCTGCTTCCTCAATCTTCATTTTCACCATATAGCTGTAAAATTGTAAATACATATGTATATTGCATACTATAGATGCATTCATGCCATGGATTATTTTTCTTTTGAAAAAATCACTTAATTTGTGGAATTTTATTAAAATAACTTAACAACTTTTTAATATAAACATACGGTATACTATGGTATTCACCTCAAATAATTTAATATAGTTCATTAATTTCTCTTTTCCTTTCTATAAGCATTTATTCATTTAAATAATATTTTGAATATTTATATATTCAAAAATCCTTTCTCACTGTGTAAAGAGACATGCAATAAAACTGGCTTTAAAACTATATGTCTTTTTTTCCATCATCCCCATTTTAAGCCTTCTTTAATTTATAAATATTCTTTATTATTATTATACTTTAAGTTCTGGGGTACATGTGCAGAAGGTGCAGGTTTCTTACATAGGTGTACACATGCCATGGTGGTTTGCTGCATCAATACCCCTGTCATCTACATTAGGTATTTCTCCTATGTTAGCCCTCCCCACTCCCCAACAGACCCCAGTGTGTGATGTTTCCCTCCCTGTGTCCATATGTTTTAATTGTTCAACACCCCCTTATGAGTGAGAACATGCAGTGTTTCGTTTTCTGTTTTTATGTCAGTTTGCTGAGAATGATGATTTCCAGTTTCATCCATGTCCCTGCAAAGGGCATGAACTCATTCTTTTTCATGGCTGCATAGTATTCCGTGGTGTATATGTACCACATTTTCTTCATCCAGTCTATCATTGATGGACATTTGGGTTGGTTCCAAGGCTTTGCTGTTGTAAACAGTGCTGCAATGAACATACGTGTGCATGTGTCTTTATAACAGGATGATTTGCAATCCTTTGGGTATACACCCAGTAATGAGATTGCTAGGTCAAATGATATTTTTCTACATCCTTGAGGAATCACCACACTGTCTTCCATAATTGTTGAACTAATTTACACTCCCACCAACATTGTAAACATGTTTTATTTCTCCACATCCTCTCTAGCATCTGTTGTCTCCTGATTCTTTAATGATCGCCATTCTAACTGGCATGAGATGATATCTCAATGTGTTTTTGATTTGCATCTCTCTAATGACCAGTGATTATGAGCTTTATTTCATATGTTTGTTTGCTGCATAAATGTCTTCTTTCAAAAAGTATCTGTTCATATCCTTCACCCACTTTTTGATGCGGTTGTTTTTTTCTTGTAAATCTCTTTTAGTTCTTTGTAGATTCTGGTTATTAGCCCTTTGTCAGATGGGTAGATTACAAAAATTTTTTCCCATTCTGTTGGTTGCTGTTTCACTGTAATGATAGTTTCATTTGCTGTGCAGAAGCTCTTGTTTAATTAGATCCCATTTGTCTATTTTGGCTTTTGTTGCCTTTTCGTTTGGTGTTTTAGTCATGAAGTTGTTGCCTATAATTATATTATGAATAGTATTGCCTAGGTTTTCTTCTAAGGCTTTTATTGCGTTAGGTCTTAAGTTTAAATCTTTAATCCATCTGGAGTTAATTTCTGTATAAAGTGTAAGGAAGGGATCCAGTTTCAGCTTTCTGCATATGGCTAACCAGTTCTCCCAACACCATTTATTAAATAGGGAATCCTTTCCCCACTGCTTGTTTTGTCAGGTTCGTCAAAGATCAGATGGTTGTAGATGTGTGTGGTGTTACTTCTGAGGCCTCTGTTCTGTTCCATTGGTCTATATCTCTGTTTTGGTACCAGTATCATGCTGTTTTGATTACTGTAGCTTTGTTGTATAGTGTGAAGTCAGATAGCATGATGCCTCCAGCTTTTGTTATTGTTGTTTTTGTTTCATTTTAGTTTTTGTTTTTTGCTTAGAATTGTCTTGACTATGCAGGCTCTCTTTTGGTTTTATATGAAGTTTAAGGTGGTTTTTTCCAATTCTGTGAAGAAAGTAAATGGTAGCTTGATGTATGACTGTGTGCCTATAGTTATGGTCAGTGTGATACAAGAAGAGATTATTTAGTTTCACTTTGGAAAAACTGCTTCAAAAAAAAAAAGTAGAGAAATAAAGAATGGTTATCTTTAAATTTAGCAAGTAAAAATTAGAATTACAGATGCTTTTCCACAGAAACAATGGTTTCTTACAGAACCTGTAATGTTATCTTTAAAGTGTTTAAAGAAAATAGCTTATTAAGCTATAATTTTATTCCCTTATTTGAAGGAAGGACATATCTAGAACACCTAAAATATTTACACACAATGCCCACAATTCAATCAACAAATATTATACTTGTCAAAAGATAGGAAAATATAACTGTAAACAGCCAAGAATATAGAAAATAGAAGATGACTTACATATGATTCAGTTATTGGAGTATGTTCACAGAACTTTAAAATAATTATGAGTAAGATTTTTTAAAAAGATGAAGGAAACTATTAAAAGATAAAGAATTTTTACCCCAAAATAAGAATCAAATGAAAAATCCAGGACTTGAACATTCAATAACAGAAATGAAAAATCAATGTGCATAATAAGAGATTTGGAAACACAGGAAACAGGATTGCTGAATAATAAAAATAAGCAAAGAGAAAATATATGAACTAAAGCATAGAGAAGAAAATGAAAATTGCATAAAAGAACAAGAGACATAAATGACATGATAAAAACATTTCATATTCAGAGGAAGTTTAAAATAGCGAAAGAAAAAAGAAGGGAGAGAATTCAATGGAAAGAGTTGATGAAAAGTAATAGCGTATATATTCGAGATGCTCTGAAAACTCTAAGGAAACACACACACACACACACACACACACACACACACACACAAACACACACACACAAAGCCAAACCTAGTTACTCCAGTAAAATGGCTAAACCTCAAAATCACTGAAAAATCTTAAAAATGTCTAAAGAATAAAGCTACATCATCCTCAATAGAGCTACAATAGTTGAAGTATACAGGTAACTACATCTCAACAGGATCAAGACACTTTACTATGCTGAAAAATTATTACCAACTTAGAAAATAAAAATATTTTCAAACAAATAAAACCTGGAAGAATTCATCAGCAGTGGATGTGCCTTAAGAAAGATCGAATAGTATTATTTTGGAAGGATGATAATTTCAGATGGAAATAAGAAAAAAAAGAAGCTATAAAGAGCAGGAGAGCCGGTGAACATGTGGGAGTATGTGTATGAGACAGAGAAAATTATAATGCTATTTTCTTGTGATGTTTCATACATATATAGAATTAAAATGCATAAAACAATAAAGCAAAAGGCAATAGTGAGGTACATGGATGAGAATGAATTGTTTTGAAGTCCCTATTATTGGGGGAGAGAAAAAAATGTGTTTTTTTTTAATGATAATAAACCACAGAGATACATGTTGTAAGTCCTACTACAGTCATTAAACAAGTAGGAAAATAATGTAAAACTAATGAAGGAGAAAATGCAATGATAAGTACACGTGACTCATGAAAAAGAACTAATGAAAACAATATAACAGAGGAGGTTCAAATAGAAAACGCAAAATTTAGACATAAACTACAAAATTGAAATATGAAATATTAAACATGAATACAAAAAAATAACCTTCATGATTACAGATATAAAAAAATTTTAAATAATATCAGAAAATCACTACTAGATATTATGTTATGGCCAAATATCATAATCAAGTGTTAGTCTAGGACTGCAGAGGTGGCATAACAATGGTTAATCAATCAATTCACCACATTGACAAAATAAGGGGATGTCGACATTACTAAAAATACCACAATTGTCTGAAAAACAATGTTAAGCAAAGTGAGACTATTACCAAAAAAAGTTCATGGATGTTTCTTATTTATGATGGTCAACAGCAATGAATTTATTGTGTTAGAAGTTAGAATAGATACCCTTGGGTAGTTGTAGAGAGTTATTTGAGCCGGCACAATTATGTTAGTATTTTATTATTTTTTTAAGAATCTGGGTTCTTAATACACGGCTATGTTCACTTTTAAAATATGTGGGTCTATCTGGCTATATTTTTGGATTTTTCTATGTGTATGTTATGCTTTAACAAAAAGTTTACTTAAATGATAGTAAAATTATCTACAAAGCAATGATAAAATAATTGTAGCAGTCAAATCTACCACTGAGATACACTAACAGCTAGAAAAAATGCAAGAAACAAAGAGCCATCATCACAACAAAATTATTAGAAGGCAATAGAGATGCCCCAAGGGAAACAGCAACACTCAAGGAGTCAATACACTAAAGAGAAAGGGTACAGGCAAGTGTGCAAATTCCGCAGGTTTTTCTTTCCTCAGGCCATTTACTTATTCTTGTTATGTATCTTTAAAGATAGTCCCACTAGGAACCACCACTAATAAATGCTGAAAAATTAGCAGGCATTTTGTCAATTTTATAGAGCCGGAGGAAAAGGAAAATACAAATTATGGGTACAACAACAGTTGAAACTTAGAATAAAGAGAGTTGATCAAGCAGTTATATTCTTTTCAGAAATGCGTCACAGGAAAGTAAACCTAACATTATATTGGATTTTACCTTAAGGCAATTGCCTTATTCTTGAACTGCACAGAAAAAAAGATAAAAAGCTAGGTTAAAAGCTCCTGGTAGTCAAATGGATTTTTTCTGCAATTTATAGTGCCAAAAAGAAAAAAATTGGAGTTCAAGGCCCACCAAAGAAAGGCACCCTGATAAAGACCTCATTAACTCCATTGAAACCCTAGAGGGCTACACCTTAATAGAGGGAGCAAAGCAGATGAAGAGCAGAAAATTCAACCATGCTATAGGCACATAATCAAACATTGCATTGAGAAAAAAATGGACAGTTGCTACATGCAACACTCTGAATGTCTCTCACAAGCACAATATTGAGCAAAGGAAGCCAGGCAGAAATAGGCACAGGATAGTCTCAAACTCCTGACCTCAAGTGATCCACCCACCTCAGCCTCCCAAAGTGCTAGGATTACAGGTGTGAGCCACTGAGTCTGGCTCTAAGCACTTATTAATAACATATGATTCCATTTATATGAAGGCAAAAGTTGGCGAAGCTCATCTTTAATATTAGGAATCAGAATAATAGTCACTTTGAGGAGAAGCATTAAGAGGGAGAGGGATATTTATTGATTGCTGATCACATTCTCTTTCTGGATCTACAAGCATGATTTCATATTCGCAAAATGTTTCCTATATATTTATTATTTGTGAATATTCACACATGCATTTGATATTTCAATGAAAAGTTAAAAGGGAGTTAAAATCTAGAGACTATTTGAACACTTAGATTTGTAACATCATAAAACATGTTAAAATGCCAATATTATAAATATTTCACTGAAGAAAAGTATGTAACTTTTGAGCATAAAATGTATTAAATTGGGAGAAAATTCTGCAAAGAAAGTGGAATAGAAATGTTATTTCAATAAAGGAAAGATGTAACATTTTAGAATGTTAAAAGAGCATGTTCATTAATGTTTTAAGTGAGTGCTGCTAGACATCATTTGTTGGTATTTATATCCTACTGGACATAGTTTATAAACTTGTTGCAGGATATAATAATCTGGCAGAGTTGTTAAAATCTCAATATTTAAATATATAGTAGTTACGAGTTTTGTAAATGAGAATTAGAGATATTTTTAAAATATATTTGAGTGGATATGCAAGCAAAGAATTTTGATGTTCTCTGTGTCATATGCACCATTTTCCTACTAATATCTAATGTAAGATTTATCATATTCTAAGTTCAATATATGTAGGGCTCTGTTCCTAAGATATGTACATCATTCCATTGGCTTGCTTACATATTTCTGTAGCAATGTTGCAGTATTTAAATCATCTTTCATTTTATTTCTTAGAACATACGCTCTGTTCATATTTTATCTGAGAGATTTGGTCTATTTTATTTACATCTTCAATTTATTTATGAATCAGATTCTGAAATTCCATGAAATATATTATAAGGATTTGAAAATAAATATTTATTGTAATTTGGTAAAGAATAATATTTATAACAATATTCAATCTTTTTCTATCAATGAACAAGGCCCACACTCTAGTACTTCCTGAGGAAAAGTAGGAATTAAATTTTTTGAGACTTGCACATGTGACAAAGTATTTATTATATCCAAACATTTGGTATAGTATTGTAGATAACATTTCACACTCAGAATATTGTGGGTTTTCCCCACTATCTTCTAGATTCTAATAGTGTTGTCATCATTTTTGTTTCCAAATATTCGTGTGCAGTTTGTTGTCTTGCTCCTCATTTTCCTCCCTCTCTCTGGAAATATTAGGTATTTTATCATTGTTCCTAAAACTAAAAAATTAACAATATGCACCATGGTATTTTTTTTTAATGTTATCACTGTCTAGGGTTCTGTATGGGCACTTTGAATCCAAAAACATATGTCCTTTAGTTTGGAGAAAATTTCTTGTATTATTTCTATCATTCTAACATTCTGTAACTCACATCATTTAGGTGTTGCATCAATGATATGGTTTGGCTCTATGTCCCCACCCAAATCTCACCTTGAATTGTAATAATCCCCATATTTTGTGCAAGTGACCTAGTGGGAGTTAACTGAATTGTGGCGGGGGGCGGGGGGGGCAGATTTTTCCTTTGCTTTTCCCCCGACAGTGAATAAGCCTCACGAGACCTCATAGTTTTATAAAGGGGAGTTCCCTTGCACATGCTCTCTTGCTTACCACCATGTAAGAATTCTACCTTCATCTTCCACCATGATTGTGAGGCCTCCCCAGCCATGTGGAACTGAGTCCATTAAACTCCTTTATAAATTACCCAATCTCATATATGTTGCCATTAGCAGCATGAGAATGGTCTAATATAATCCGTTAAATTGTACTTCTAATTTAAGTTGCAGCTTTTATCTGAAAAACATTCCTCAGTCTAAAACCTGAACATTCTTTTTGTTAATTTATTTTAGATTCAGGGAACATATGCAGGTTTTTGTAAAGGAGTATATATTCTGTAATGGTGAGGTTTGGGTTCCTGGTGAACCTTCACCCAAATAGTGAACATTATGCACAATAGGCCATTTTCAACCTTCACCCTTATCCCACACCCCTGTGTTTCAGAGTCCCCAAAGTCTACTATTTTCATAATGTCCATGTGTACCCATTGTTTAGCTCCTACTTATAAGCAAGAATATACTACATTTGATTTTCTGTTTCAGAGTTACTTCATTTAGGATAATGGCCTCCAGCTCTATCCATGTTCCTGCAAAGTACATGATTTCATATTTTTATGGCTGTATAGTATTCCGCGCTGTGTATATACTACAGTTTATCAAATCTACTATTGATAACATTTACCTTGAGTCCATGACTTTGCTATTATAAATAGAGCTGCAATAAACATATGAGGGCTTGTGCCTTTTTGATAAAGTGATATCATTTCCTCTGAGTAAATACCCAGTAGTCAGATTGCTGAGTCAAATATCAGTTCCATTTTTAGTTTTCTGAGAAATCTCCATATTGCTTTCCAAAGGGGTTAAACTAATTTACATTCCCACCAACAGTATATAAGCATTCCTTTTCCCCAAATCCTCACTAGTATCTATTATGTTTTGACTTTTTAGTAATAGTTATTTTGACTAGTGTGAGATGGTATCTCACTGTAATTTTAATTTTTTTTTTTTCTGATGATACTTGGAGTATTTTATGTTTGTTGGTCACTTGTATCTATTTTTTTGAGAAGTGCCTGTTTATGCTCTTTGCCCATTTTTTAATGTGGTTTTTTTTTTTTTTTTTTTTTTTTGCTTGTTGATTTGCTTAAGTTCTTTACAGACTCTGAATATTAGTCCTTTGTTGGATGCATGGTTTGCAAATATTTTCTCCCATTCTGTATGTTGTTGACAGTTTGAATGTCTTTCCCCTCCAAATTTCATGTTGAAATGTGATCCAATGTTGAAGGTGGTGCATAGTGGGAATTGTTTGGGTCATGGGGGTGGATCTTTCATAAATAGTGTGGTGCCCTCTCTGTGATAATGAGTTACCATGAGATATGATTGTGAAAAAGTGTCTGGGATGTCCTGGCTCTCTCTTGCTCCATCTGTCACCATATGGCATGCCTGCCCCCTCTTCACTTTCTATCACTAGGAAGCTTCCTTCACCAGGAAGCTTGATCAAAAGTTTCCTGAGGCCTCACCAGAAGTAGATGCTGGTGCCATGTCTATACAGCCTGCAAAATGATGAGCCAAATAAACCTCTTTTACTTATAAATTACCCAGCCTCGGGTATTCCTTTATAGCAATACAAGTGGACTAATACAATTGTCTAGTGTATTGATACTTTGCTGTGCAGAAGCTCTTTGATTACATCTTATTTGTCTGTTTTTATTTTTTGTTGTAATTGCTTTTGAGGTCTTAGTTGTTTGGCATTTGTTTTTGTTTTTCTAGTTCCTCTAAGTTCAATATTAGGTCATTTATTGAGATTTTTCTAACTTTTTAAGTAGGTGATTAATGCTATAAAGTTTCCCTTTAACACTGCTTTTGCTGCGTCCCAGAGCTTTTGCTATATTATGTCTCTGTTTTATTTATTTCAAAGGATTCTATTTCTGCATTAATTTTGTTGTTTGCCTAAAAGTCATTTAGGAACAAGTTAATTTCATTGTAATTGTGAGGTTTTGAGACACCTTTTTGCTACAGATTTCTATTTTTTACCCACTGTGGTCCATGAGTATAGTTGGTATGATTTCAGTTTTTTTGGAATTTATTGACAGTGCTTTATGGTCAAGCATGTGGTCGATCTGAGAGTATGCTTCATGTGAAAATGAAAAGAATGTATATCGTGGGTGGATTATTTTGTAGATGTCTATTAGATTTAATTGGTTAGGCATAAAATTTAAGTCTAGAATTTCTTTGTAAGTATTCTGCCTTGATGATCTATTGTTGTCAGTAGGTGTTGAAGTCCCCTACAATTATTGTATGGTTAAGTATTTTTGAAGGTCTAGAAGTACCTGTTTATGAATCTTGGTACTTCAATCCTGGGTGCACATATATTTAGGATAATTAAGTCTTCTGGGTGAATTGAATTGTCTATCATTATGTAATGCATTCTTTTCCATTTTCAGCGTTGGTTTAAAGTCTCTTTTATCTGATATAAAGGAATACTCTTTACAGTCTTATGAAGCTTAGTTTGGTTCAGTGGCTTTTTCAAATGCTACTTGTTATCACGATGTATTGGGCATATGAGCCAACATGCCTTCTTCTGTGTGGCTAGGAGTGAGGAGTTCTCAGGAAGCTTATCTCAAACACTAGCACTAACTAACCTCTTCTGACAGCAGGATTTTCATTTGGTGGTGCAGTTCAGTCTCTAGTCCAGAAGGAGGTGCATAAGAGCAACAGCCAGCTAGCCTTTGGGTAGACTGATGATGAGTGGAGGCACTTACCTGGTGGCAGCTGAGAAATGTGGGTGTGCAGAGTTGCTGTACCGGCTCCTTGTCCTAGGCCTGTAGGAACGTGATCCACTTCCCTATCATGCTGCTGTTGCAGGCAGGTTCCACAGTCTTCAGTTTCTATGGATAGTGTCCTTTGGCTTCCAGCTGCAATGCAAGCAACTAAGATGCACAGAAATGCCCCTCCGGTGGCTGCCACAAAGGGCTCCTGGTGGAGCAACTTCCCCCCACCACTGCCTACCAGGTCCAGAGTTTGTGGCTTGTCTGCTCTCCATTGCTGGGATACTGTCACTATTCAAGGGAGGAGAAGAGGGTCTTGCCATTTGTGAAAGCCCAGGTGGTGTGGGCTCACTTGCAACAAGGTTTCAGCCACCACAAAAGGTACTGGAAAGTACACTCGTGCAGCCCCCAGCAGGGCAATCCTCTGTTGCATCCACAACAGTGGATATGGGGTTCAAGAGATGATTCCTTCTCCAGGCTCATTTCCGACCACCCACATGACTGACTTCAGAGATTAGCACTGCACCTACATCACCTTTGTTCTAAGGTGGGGCTTTGGCAGGCTCCCCTCCTTCCTTCCCTTGAGGTGGCCCATTGTGGAAGACTAAATCTCTGAGGATTCCATAGATACCCAGGCATGTACCAGTCCCCTGTAATTGCCAAGTCAGAGCAGGTTCTGTGGTATGTTTGTGAAGGATTTGATAATGCTGAGATGCAAAGGCTAATGTTACCCAGCCAGTCCAGTGGCCACAGTGGATGGATGACCAGTATGGCACCTGCCGTCTCAGTTCAGGCATGTGGTACACCTGCAGGAGCTGGCCACTCAGTGCTCTTTCCTTGGGAAGTTTCCAAATCGTCACCAACAGTGTGCCTGAATTTGCAATGGCAGAGGGGCTCACCGGACAATTTGGCAGCCAGTAGTTTGTGGCAAGGGAGAGGGAAGCAGAGAAATACCCCCCACATACCCTTCCCTTGAGAATCTGAGATCATTGGGGATTAATCTCTGCCAGATTCTTGCTGCTTTCCTATTCTGCACCCCAGCTTTATTTCCATGGGCTGACAGCTCCTCTCTTACCTCAGCCTTTCATTCAGATCATGACCATCCACCTTCAACATTGATTTTCATTCAGAGAACTACCATCCAATGTTTCTAGTCAACCATCTTTAAAAAAGAACTCTAAATATTATACTGCAATGTTTATTTCTACTAACATATTTTTTCCCAAGAACATGCATTCTTTTAAAATATTTTGTTCCTGTTTCACATGTTCAATAGCTTTTATTTATCTGAAGTTTTTACCTAGATTATTGTTAGTTGGTTTTATTTTTCCATGGATTCTTCTGCCTCTTTTAGTTTTTTTGTATGTTTGTATACCTATTTCATGTTAAAAACCTTTCTCAAATTTCTGGTGATATCTGTCCATTCGTCGTTGAGACAGTGGAACTAAAATGTTGCTGATTGTTCTGGTTGTAGAAACAGTGCTTGCCCAACTCAAAGCTTTACTGTAGGCTGATCTTATAGAGACGTGGCAGTTACAGATCTCAAAGTTTTCATACTCTGAACTTTTCCTTTTGAGGTTGTTGGATTTCAATCCAGTATAGAGCAATCTTTTTAGCTAAGTACTATAAGCCTAGTTGCTAGTGTTCCAGAAACAGAGCTAGGAAAGCATATTGCTTATTTCACTATTAAATCTCAGTGTTTTCTATCAATCTTGTTTTCTGTATGTATACTGAAGGGAGGAATTTGAAGATTGAAATGCTCAGTTACATATTCAATTTTACCCTATCCTACACTCTTTCATGTTCTGAACTAATACTTCTAGTTCATTTTCTGGTATAACAACTCGCAATATTTAATGCACAGGTTTTAGCAATGTGGAAATAAAGACTAGCCAAAGGAGAAAAACAAAGATTATTTATTCTATAGCAGTCAGACATAATCACTTGCATTTTGGCAGAGATTCCAAAACAGGCAGAGGATTGAAAAAGTCTTGTAGTGGGAAAGAGGAAAGACTTTAAGTAAGCCCTGATTGAAGGCTGTTGGCCCAAGCTTAACTAGAAGTGGGATAGCTTATGTGATTAATTAGGGATGCATATTTAGCTTTACCTGCTTTGTCTTCAGTTGGAACTGGGAACAAAAATTGGTGAAGTTTTTAGTTATTAATGAAGTCCTGGCCATTTGAATTGATTGTTACAGAATTTCTTATTTGGTTTCTTGAATTGTCACTAGAAATGGTAACCTGTCTTCCTGCAAGTCTGACTTATAAGGTTGGCTTCCTGGGTTGTTTATTGCAGATAAAGAGGTTGGTGTCCTTGGAAGCTTGTTGCAGACTGCAGGTCAGAGTTCTGCATGAATCAGGCATTGTCTGTCTGTATGTTCAGTAGCTCAACCTCCTCTGGCAGTTAACACTACTTCATCCCTATAGAAATGACATGATTTTATTCATATATTTTACACATTCTTGTCACTTTCCATGATTTACCTTCTATTGTTTTTGTTTCTTTATTCTTCTTTGCAAATACAAATGATGTTGCAATAAATAACTGTGTATGTGTGTGTATTTTTGTGTGTTTATGTGTATAACTGTTGGAAGTATATCTTCAGGTTAAATTTCAAGAGGTGAGCTTGCTGGTCTAAAATATAAGCACATATAAACATTTTGTTTTTTTGAGGTTGGAAAATACTCCTACATAAGGATTGCAGTAAATTGTTATCAATTTGCATTCCCTACAGCAATATTATAGAATGTCTACTCACCTCAGTCAAAAGAATAAATAGTCAGGAGTTTTAATATTTACTAATCTGTTAGTTGTATTTCCATTATGAGTGGGAAGCACTTTCAAAAGTTTAAAAGCAATGTATATGTTTTATTAAATGAACTGCATGTTTTTATCTTTTACTTATTTTTCCTGGTGTGTTGTAGTCTTTTTTTATATCAATTTTTTATATCAGAGATTTTAGACACTTGTAATATATGTTGCAGTTTTATTTCTCTCAGTTTATCATGTGATTGTGATTTTGCTTATGGCGTTTTATTTTGTTTTGCCATGCATGTGTGTATGTATGTGGGTGTGTGTGTGTTTGTAGTTGAATTTGTCTATCTTTTGATTGCATCTAGATTTTGAGCCATAGTTTAAAACCTTGTCCCATATATATGTTATAGAATAATTCACTCCTGTTTTCTTCTAATACTTACATAGTTTTATTACATTTAGATCTCTAATCCATTTGGATTTCAAGAGAGTAATCAAATTTTAATTTTCTTCAATGGATATTCAGTAAGTAATAAACTACCATATTTACTAAAAGGATGCCCCATTGACTTGAGATGTCTCTTTACAATATACTAAATATTATTTAAATGTATTTCTACTGGACTATCTTTCTATTCATGTACCTACCCAGAGCAGTTTTAATTCTGAATTTGTGCAATTTTCCAGTTACAGGTTTTATTTTCAGTGTTTTACTTATTATTCCCGAATATTTTACCATATGAAGTGAGGTATCAACTACAGTTTCCATACAGAAACTTAAGAGATAATTTTTGTGGAGTAGCATTAAATATTTAATATTTAGAGAAAACTGAAATCTATATGATGTTGGGCCATCATGTGTAAGAATAAGGGATGCCTTTAGAATTGTTCACATGTATGTCTGTTGCTTTCAAGTATATTTTAACATTTTCCCTTATTGATTTTAAATAGTTTTTCTTAAGTTTATTCATAAGTGATTGTAGGATTTTTCCTATTATCAGGAGAGTTATTTAAACATTGTATTTTCTGGTTATTGTTTGTGTATATGAAGGCTACTGATTCTTCATACTAAGTTTATATTCTATATTCTTATTTAGTTCTCTTATTGTTTAATTCTATCACTGATTCTGTAAGCATTGTAAGTATACTGTACTAGTATATTGACTGCAAATAGTTTTGCTTTGTATTTTCTAACTCTTATGTTTCTAATATCTGGTTTAATTACATTAGGTAATACAGGATGCTGTTGAATAAGTCATTGCAAAGAATTCAGAAGACTGGATATTAAAAGAACTCACAAGCATCTATGGCCCTTCTCACTACATCCAAATATCACTGTGGCCTGCTTTCTGTTTCCTAGTTATGGCTGTTCCTGGACAAGGTCTTCACATATATCCTTTCTTTTAAATAGAGTGTCTTCTACCTATTATTTATCTAGTGAAGTTCTCTTACAGTGTATATCCCAATTCTAATGTTAGTTCCTTAAAGAAGTCTTCCATGACTTTCACCATTCCATGCAAATGTTTTAATTTATATATGTATACTTTTTCCTTTTTTATAATAATTGGCACAGATTGAATGTATTCAAGGTGTACCATGTGATGATTTGATATACATATATTATAAAATTATCACAATCCAATTAATATATCCATCACCACCCATGCTTTACATTAAATCCTCTGAATGTGTTCACCTTATAACTGAGTTTACACACATTGGTTATGCAAATATGAATTTACCATCTGTAATTTTTATGCCATTATAATTTTCTTTCATTTAGTTTTTTGTGGAAAAGTTATAACAATTTTATTTTACTTTGCATGTATTTGTTATGCATTAATTAATATCAATTTCTATCTCATTGAGCTTTACTCATGAGGACAGTACTCTTGCTCTCTCATACACAGCTGACTCACCAATGCTTAATACGTGTTTATACTTTGTTGAAGCCTAATACTTTTTAATAAATGAGCAGATTAAAAATAAAATTTATGTGATCATCATTGGATACATGCCAAAATTCAACTGAAAATTCCACAATTATTTCTTTTTAAAGTCTTAAACATATTTATAGACAGAAATTATTACCCTGAGGAGCTTGACTGAAGCCACTGTGGAAAAGAAATGGAATTTATATTCTGTCACTGATCACTTGTGTAGATATAGTCAAGTTAATCATCATTTTTCCCTCCATTTTTTAAACAACAATACCTATATCAGTGATCTGTATAATAAATGTACTAATACATATTGGCACTTAAGAACCAAAACAGAATAAGCTTTCAAATCTGTTGAATTTCGTCCAGTGGAAAATGAAACTTCTCAGACTGATTTAAAGTGATGACTCTTGGGTTTAGCTTTCTATTTGCTATTCAGAAAGAGAAGGTTAAATATATTGTTTTAAAATCTATACAATGTTGCTTACCTTAAACTTTAGCCTAAGTTTATATTCTGTTTATCTGTAGCTTCCTCAGTTATAAAAGAAGAAACAGATATGATAAGATCAGTAGTTAGAGAAAAACTAAATAAATTAGTATTTTACCCAAGAAAAAGTAATGGATGTGATTCTAAACAAGGTGTGGATGATTCACTTAGTGTATGAATTTAAACATCATACCAATAAAAAAGTTCAATATAAAATTCATTTGATATTTTGATAACTATTCATTATTCTTTGTATATATATATCATTCTTCTGTTTTCAATGTAACCAATAACATTATCAGATATTTTTCAAAGTTGTCAAAACCCTCAATTAAAATAAAATTTATGTGAATTTTAAATGTCATAAACCAGTAGAGAAAATATAATTTCATTATTTAAAGAAACTGAATCAAACTCAAATATTTTACATTATGAACCAACTTATAGAACTTTTTCTTCAAAAGATAGCATAATTTAACAGAATGAAAATTTTCTCTCTTTGAAGCTATTTTACTTTTAGTAAATGAAATTATCACTATTTGTTGCCTACCTCGTGTTCACCTTTTCTTTCTCATTTACTAACAAATCTCTAATTTGGACATTATGCATAGCTAGAAGTGGCATTGTGACATGATGCTACCAAAGGAAAGTAAGCAGAAGACCTCTGGTTTCAGTTCCAACACATAAAAAGCATGGAATTTGTAACTCCCATCATATACAAGAAAAATTTAAAAAGTTGCACATGAACAAACTGAAAATCAATGACTTTTATTAAACCCATCAGAGAACTGAAGTCACAGGGAAAAGTGACACCCCAAAATCTGAAGAAACAGGCAAATACAGAAAATTTGAGCCACGATCAACTTAACCTGAAGCAGAAGCCCAGAGAATCATAAACAAGTAGGAACACTGAAACAGCAATGTTAGTGAATTGCTGGAGGTTTAAGTAATGAGGAGCTTGAGAGCAAAAAACTCTTAGGGCTCAGTCTTAAAGGGAATGCAGTGCATTCATGGGTTTTACCTCCAGGAAACTTAACAGGTGATCATGGTAAGGATCAGAGAAAAATATCTTCCTGTTTACAGCAGCAGAAAGAGGACTCTAACTATTTCAAAATTCCCTAGAACATCCCCCAAAACAAAGTCCAGCTCTTCAAAAGAAATAACTCCACCAGAGCCTTGCTCAACTTAAGGAAGGAGCAATTACGCAATCCAGGTCCTTCTAGCCTCCTTGCCTCACCTGATGGGGTGGGAATACACCACAAAATAATTCTAAATGTCAGAGCCTAGGAGCTCAAGCTCATCAAAAGACTGAGATTTAATTATAATGTTATAGAATGCTTCTTTTCTCCGTATCTTGTCACTACATCAATAAAGTTCCAGTATAACAACAATGGATTAGAGTTGATAAAGATACTAAATAAATACTGTTTAAGGAAGAGTACTAAAGAAAAATTAAAGTGCTTTTTAAACACACACACGCACACACACACACACAGAGAGAGAGAGAGAGAGAGAGAGAGAGAGAGAGAGAGAGAGAGAGAGAGAGAGAAAAAAGACAGGACATCTGAAGAACCGGCAGGCTCTGTCATCTACAGCTACAGCAAACAATAACAGCACAGTGCCTAGCGAGATTAATTTAAATCCTCACACTAAAAGCTTGTTCACCTTCCAATGCATGATTCATTAGGCTGATCTTTCAACAAAAAATTATACAGCATGCTGAAAGATACCACAAAACACAATCCACAGAGACAAACATCAAAACTGCACTTTTATATGATAAGGATGTGGAGCAACAGAAATCTCACTCATTGCTGGTAGAAGTGAAAATGATACAGCCTGTTTGGAAGAGAGTTTGGCATAAGCTAGACATAGTCTTACCACATGATCCAATAATCACACTCCCAGGAATTTACCTAATTGAGCTGAAAAATTGTATCTACAAAAATCCTCCAGAAATTGTTTATAACTGCTTTGTTCATAATCACCAAGAACTGGAAACAACCTAAGTGTTGTTATTTACACAATGAAATATTATTTAGTAATAAGATGAGCTATCAAGGCACAAAAGACAGAGAAATCCTGAAAGCATGTTGCTAAGTGATAGAAAATCAGTATAAGGAGACTATATCCTTTCTGATTACACCTATATGACATCATGAAAAAGGCAAATTTCTAGAAACAGCAAAAATATAATTATTTGCCAGGTTTTCAGGATGACTGGGGGAGTAAATACAAAGAATTTTTAGGGTAGTGAAACATATTCTGTATGATATTGATATGGTGAATTCATGACATTTGGCATCTGTCACAACCTATAGGAGTTTATAGCACAGAGTGTATTTTCACCTTCATTTAGGAGGATGGGAGTTCTAAGGCAAAGAATGTAGATTGTGACAAGAGGGTCTAACTGTATTAAAAACATATGAAGAAAAAAAACCTCACTGAAGGGGATAAGGAATAAGATAATAACCTAAGAAACTTTGAAATGATTGGAATCTGTAAGATTAAAAGTAAAAGGAGTTGTACATAAGCATTGTATTCTAGTTGATAAAATTGTTTCTTTTTTTTTTTTTTTAGATGAAGTTTGGCTCTTGTTACCCAGGCTGGAGTGCAATGGGGCAATCTTGGCTCACCGCAACCTCTGCCTCCTGGGTTCAAGCAATTATTTTGCCTCAGCCTCCTGAGTAGCTGGAACTACAGGTGCATGCCACCATGCCCAGCTAATTTTTTGTATTTTTAGTAGAGATGGGGATTCACCATGTTGACCAGGATGGGCTCGATCTCTCGACCTCTTGATCCACCTGCCTTGGCCTCCCAGAGTGCTGGGATTATAGGCATGAGCCACCATGCCCGGACCTGATAAAATTGTTTCTTATGAGTGTTTGGCATAACAATTCTGATACTTCTATAAATCCAACAGTACATCAAAAACTTATCCTGTTTAATAAATGGTGTTGGGAAAACTGGCTAGCCATGTGCAGAAAGCAGAAACTGGACCCCTTCCTGACACCTTACACTAAAATTAACTCCAGATGGATTAAAGACTTAAACATAAGACCTGACACCATAAAAACCCTAGAAGAAAATCTAGGCAAAACCATTCAGGACATAGGAGTAGGCAAGGACTTCATGACCAAAACACCAAAAGCATTGGCAACAAAAGCCAAAATAGACAAATGGGACCTAATCAAACTCCACAGCTTCTGCACAGCAAAAGAAACAGTCACTAGAGTGAATCGGCAACCAACAGAATGGGAAAAAAATTTTGCAGTGTACCTATCTGACAAAGGGCGGATATCCAGAATTTACAAAGAACTCAAACAGATTTACAGGATAAAAACAAACAAGCCCATTCAAAAATGGGCAAAGGATATGAACAGACACTTTACAAAAGAAGACATACATGAGGCCAACAAACATATGAAAAAAATGCTCATCATCACTGGTCATTAGAGAGATGCAAATCAAAAACACATTGAGATACCATCTCACGAGAGTTAGAAGGGTGATCGTTAAAAAATCCGGAGACATTAGATGCTGGAGAGGATGTGGAGAAATAGGAACACTTTTACACTGCTGGTGGGAGTGTAAATTAGTTCAACCATTGTGGAAGACAGTGTGGCGATTCCTCAAGGCCTTAGAAATAGAAATTCCATTTGACCCAGCAATCCCATTACTGGGTATATATCCAAAGGACCATAAATCATTCTACTATAAGGACACATGCACACGAATGTCCATTGCAGTGCTGTTTACAATAGCAAAGACCTGGAACCAACCCAAATGCCCATTGATGATAGACTGGACTGGGAAAATGTGGCACATATACACCATGGAATATTATGCAGCAATCAAAAATGATGAGTTCGTGTCCTTTGTAGGGACATGGATGAATCTGGAAAACATCATTCTCAGCAAACTGACACAAGAACAGAAAATGAAATACCTCATATTCTCAGTCATAGGTGGGTGATGAAAAATGAGAACACATGGACACAGGGAAGGGAGTACTACATGCTGCGGTCTATTGGGGGAATAGGGGAGGGACAGCGGGGCGTGGAGAGTTGGGGAGAGATAGCATGGGAAGAAATGCCAGATATAGGTGAAGGGGAGGAAGGCAGCAAATCACACTGCCACGTGTGTACCTATGAAACTATCTTGCATGTTCTTCACATGTACCCCAAAACCTAAAATGCAATTAAAAAAACAAAAATAAAAACAAGCTTATCCATCACTATCAAGTAGTCTTCAAACTTGGGATGCAAGGCTGGTTCACCATATGCAAATGAATAATGTAATCCATCACACAAACAGAACCAAAAACAAAAACTACAATTATCTCAATAGATGAATAGAAAGTCTTCGACAAAATTCAACAGCCCTTTATGCTAAAAACTCTCAATAAACTAGGTATCAATGGAACGTATCCTAAAATAGTAAGAACTATTTATGACAAACATACAGCAAATATCATACTAAATGGTCAAAAACTGGTATCATTGCCTTTGAAAACTAACACAAGACAAGGATGCCCTCTCTCTCACAACTCCTATTCAACAGAGTATTGGAAGTTCTGGCCGGGACAATCAGGCAAGAAAAAGAAATAAAGACTATACAATTAAGAAAGAGAATGTCAAATTGTCTCTATTTACAGATGACATGATTGTATGTTTAGAAGACCCCATCGTCTCAGCCCAAAATCTCCTTAAACTGATAAGCAACCTCAGCAAAGTCTCAGGACACAAAATCAATATGCAAAAATCACAAGCATTCCCATACACTAATAACAGACAAACAGAGAGCCATATCATGAGTGACCTCCCATACACAATTGCTACAAAGACAATAAAATACCTAGAAATACAACTAACAAGAGATGTGAAGGACCTCTTCAAGAACTACAAACCACAGCACAAGGAAATAAAAGAGGACACAAACAGATGGAAAAACAGTCCATGCTCATTGTTAGGAAGATTCAGTATCATGAAAACAGTCATACTGCCAAAAATAATTTATAGATTCAACGCTATCCCCCATCAAGCTACCATTGATTTTCTTCACAGAATTGGAAAAAAAACACATTTAAATTTCATATGAAATGAAAAATTATCCCACATAGCCAAGACAACTCTAAGCAACAAAAACAAAGCTGGAGGCATCATGCTGCCTGACTTCAAACTATTCTACAAGGCTGTAGTAATCAAAATAGCATGGTAATGGTACCAACACAGAGATATCTACCAATGGAACAGAACAGAGGCCTCAAAAGTAATACCACACATCTACAACCATCTGATCTTTGACAAACCTGACAAAATAAGCAATGAGGAAAGGATTCCCTATTTAATAAATGGTGTTGGGGAAACTGGATAGCCATATACAGAAAGCTGAAACTGGATCCCTTTCTTACACCTTATACAAAAATTAACTCAATATGGATTAAAGATAGACTCATAAGACCTAACACCAAAAGAACCCTAGAAGAAAATGTAGGCAATACCTTTCAGGTCATAGTTATGGGCAAGGAATTCGTGACTAACACTAAAAGCAATGGCAACAAAAGCCAAAATAGACAAATGGGATCTAATTAAACTTAAGAGGTTCTGCACAGCAAATTAAGCTATCATTAGAGTGAACTGGCAAACAAAAGAATGGGAAAATTTTTTTTGCAATCTACCCATCTGACAAAGGGCTAATATCCAGAATCTACAAAGAACTTAAACAAATTTACAAGAAAAAAACAAACAACTCCATCAAAAAGTGGACAAGGATAGGAACAGACACTTGTCAAAAGAAGACATTTATGCAGCCAACAAACATTCAAAAAAAAAACTCATCACTGGTCATTAGAGAAATGCAAATCAAAACCACATTGAGATAACACTTCATGTTAGTTAGAATGGCAGTGATTAAAAAATCAGGAGACAACAGATGCTAGAGAGAATGTGGAGAAATAGGAACACTTTTACACTGTTGGTGGGAGTGTAAATTAGTTCAACCATTGTGGAGGACAGTGTGTGATTCCTCAAGGATCTAGAAATAGAAATACCATTTGACCCAGCAATCCCATTACTGGGTATATACCCAAAGGATTATAAATCATTCTATAGACACATGTACAGGTATGTTTATTGCAGCACTGTTCACAATAGAAAATCCTGGGAACCAACCCAAATGCTCATCAATGATAGACTGGATAAAGAAAATGTGGGACATATACATTATGGAATACTATGCAGCAATCAAAAAGAATGAGTTCATGTCCTTTGCAGGGACATAGATGAAGCTGGAAACCATCATTCTCAGCAAACTGACACAAGAACAGAAAACCAAATACCGCATGTTCTCACTCATAAGTGGGTGTTGAACAATGAGAACACATGAACACAAGGAGGGGAACATCACACATTGGGGCCCGTTGGGGGATGGGGGACTAGGGCAGGGATAGCATTAGGAGAAATACCTAACGTAGATGATGGGGGATGTAGCAAACCACCATGGCACATATATACCTATATTACAAACTTGCCCATTCTAAACCTGTATCCCAGAATTTAAAGTATAACAATAATAAGTGTATAGAGTAAATAAATTTACTTTAATGTAACACATTTACTTAAATGATCAGATGGTAGGAATCAGGTTTCTCACTACTGGAATAAGATTATACAGGTAAACAAATGGAAGAGGGTAGACTCATTCATGTGGTAATGAATTAAAGTTGCAGACATCAATGAGATTTAATGTTTTATTTTTTATAGATACAAATGGCTATTAAATTAATATATACAACTCTCTCTCTCTCTCTCTCTCTCTCTCTCTCTCTCTCTCTGTATACAAGGGCTAGTATTTTAGCATATACACATTTTTGCTCTGGCAGATAAGTGGGCATAAAAAAATGACACCCCGTAATAATGAGCACATATAGCTCCCAAATCTTGGTTTCTAAGATTATTCTCTAATGAAATGGATCATGGCTCTTTGGAGAAATGGCTGACTCTGAGATTGGGGAAGGAATATACAAGATGAGACTGGAGCATTATTTAATTCCAGAAGGTAGGGAGTATTAGAAAAGTGATAAGGGCTTACCAAAGTAGTAGAGAAGTCAACTGAAAGAACTAAAATGGAAGCTGAAAAAAATTGAGCAACAAAATAAAATAGCATTAAATAGGACCCAAAGTATAAATGTTCATGAGTCCATGCTAATATCAATCAATGACTATATTAATAAATGAGGGAGAAGAAGCAAATATCCTATGCAGAAAAACTTCAAATTAATTGTTTAGATATTCCATCCTTAAAGAAGGAACATAATTCATCACTTCTTAAGTACAAGTTGTATGTAGTATCTACCTTAGAAAAGGTACAGTGTGGTCAACATCAGTAGTCATGTATAATGTCTGAAAATGGCACCTTCCCTTGGTAATCTCAAAAGCCCATAAAATTAGTCTAACAGTGAGAATAAGCAACAGACAGATTTCACTCCTCTAATAAACTTGATCGGTAATTCTCAAATCTGCTAAGGTCCCCAAAAACAAAAAAATTATCACAGCCAAGAGGAATCTAAGAAACCATAATTACTAACTGCATTGTGGTATCATGGATAGAACCCCTTAGCAGAAAGAGTGCAGAACATCAAAACTAAGGAAAGAATGAATTCTAAACTTTAGTTGAAAATAATGTATTCATATTAATTCATTAATTGCAGCAAATGCACCATGGTAACATAAGATGTTAATAGGACAAAACTGTATGTGGGAGAATATATGGAAACTCTGTACTAGTTGCTAAATTTTCTGTTTATCTAAAACTGTTCCAAAAATAAAGTATAAGTATAATAATAATTTTTATAGCTAAGCAACAGTATAAGAAAGATATAGGAGTTTTTTGATAAATGGGAAAAGATTTCACAGGTCCCTGCCCACCTTGTTTCTTTACAGAAAATGCTTATTTTATGACCATAAGCAATGTCAGTCACATTTTTAAAGGAAAAAAATCATAACATGTAATCCTATGTGAAGTTGATTTCTAGGGGCTCCATTATTCACACATTTGTACACTGGAGCACAATAAAATCAATGTTTAGGAATAATTTTTTCCCAACTTGCATTTAGACTATCCATTTATTTCCATGATAAGGTAAAAAAGACCAGCAACTCCTCAACTTTCACAAGGGTATATAAAGCTAACCCCCACCCCTTTTCAAATGTTTGAGATAAATTTTATTCATAAAATACATTTCAAATTCATAAAACTGTAAAGCAGGAAAAGCAATATTTGGTGAATACTGTTTAATAAAACATAATTTTATTTCTGATTTGAACTATAAATCAACAGAGAGATGGGTACCTGAACCTCTGGTATTGTTTGCAGACAAAAATCACTTTCATTGATTTGCTCTTAGTCTGATGCCTTTAGTCTATATTGTGCATCAGTCTAAGATAGAGCCCTGTGCAACTCCCTGTTGCATCAATTATTTTAAAAACAATAGTACAATACATCAAATTGTATATACCTATCAAGATTTCAAGAGAATGGTTGCCTTAAAAGTGTTGTATTATTCCCAGGTAATTGAATTACTTTCATGAGTTCTATAAATTGTGCAATTATGTAGTTTTTCAATTTAAAGTGGCTTAGAGAAGGCTTTCAGTAAAAGTTTTGGATAATTTTAAGCAAGTATATAAATAATATATGGACAAATATGTGAAGCACTTTTGTCATCATTTTATTGCACCCATAGTTTATACTAGGAACTAAACAGCATCTTTTGTGCTCAGGAACTATACATCTCAATATCCTTTTCAAGAGTTTCAGTTAGGCATACAAATTAATTACATATATGGCATGGTATGGAATTTATTCCACATTTTGACATACCTGGTGTGGATCATTATCACATGCACATTGATATTTCTCATTAATGGACTATTTTATGTTCACATGATTGTTTCTTCTGCATTCACTTTTAACTTTTATTATTTCATTGTAAAGCAAAGGTAGTTTCATATCTATTTTTTCTTTACTGCCTCAATTCTATGCTTTAGAAGAACACTCACTAGTTTTGAAAACGCTCCTTCCAATCTTAATTTGAATGAAACTCATCTGACGTTCTAACCACTGCCATTGATCTGAAGAAAGCACAATAAAAGATAGCCTCCAAGAATTTTTAAATAGTATTTTTATGAGATACTGAGTAGATAAAAATAACACATGGATACAGGGAGGGGAGCACTACACACTGGGGTCTGTTGGGGGGAAGAGGGGAGGGACAGCGGGGAGTGGGGAGTTGGAGAGAGATAGCATGGAGAGAAATGCCAGATATAGGTGAAGGGGAGGAAGGCCACAAATCACACTGCCACGTGTGTACCTATGCAACTATCTTGCATGTTCTTCACATGTACCCCAAAACCTAAAATGAAATAAATAAAAAATAATAATAATAATACTTACAAAATACATGTGGGAACAAAAACATCACAGCATAACTCTCAACATCCTACCTGAGTCTTTCTGCATAGGTGTGAGTGTTCTCCAGGGTACTTTAGCGGAAATGCCGTTTGTGGATTACAGTGCATGTGCTTCTTCAATGCTAGGAAGTAAAAGCACATGCTTTTCCCCAAAGTGGCAGCTCCTATTTACACTGGACTCAGCAGTATATTTGTATTTCAACTTGCTTTACATATTTGTCAACTCTTCCTATTCTTAGGTTGTTGTCTTTCAAAACAACAATCTGGAGTTTGTTTAATGGCAGTTCATTTTTGTTTAGTTTGTATACCCCTGTTAATAATATTACATTTTTTTCTTACATTTAGCCATTGGATATCTTATTTTGTATAGTACCTGTTCATCTCTTTTGCTTGTTCTTCTATTATACTGTTTTGTGTTTTTATTATGGATTTGTAATAGTTTTTATAATTTCTGGATACTAAGCCTTTGTCCATTTTGTGTGTTGCATAAAATTCTTCTTAGCTCTGCACATCTATCTCAGAACTTAAAGTAAAATTTTTTTAAAAATTTAAAGGCTTATTATATAGGGTTCTACAGTGGCTGCCCATGGGCTACACCAAGCCCATACACCTTTAAGTTGGCCTAAGTTATGTTGAAATATTTTAATATCAAATTAAGGTGTATGTTGATTTTTTAGCTGTCTAACCCCTGCAGGTTTTTGAGTTTGTCTTTACATTTACTAGCATTCCATGGTTTAAAAATAATTTTTCTGAGAAATTTAAAGAAAGAGATTCCAGTTTCATTTAAATTGTTATAGAATATAGAAAAAAGAGGACTTAATTTTGTGAAACTCAAGACATTGATGCCAACACCTAACAAATGTAACACAGAAAAATATTAAGCTAAAAACAAATCTGACTTTTAGATATTAATGCAAAGATTTAAATATTAGACACAAATCTAATATATATACACACATAGTTTTAAGTCATCCATAATTTGCATAGATATCATGTAATATTTTTTCAATAATGCCCTAAAGTTTTGAAAAATATCTTGAATATTTTTGCTAGATTTCTTTCATATCTACTTTATATTCTGAGAATCTTTTTTTTTTCTTTTTTTTTTTTTGAGACGGAGTTCGCTCTTGTTACCCAGGCTGGAGTGCAATGGCGTGATCTCGGCTCACCGCAACCTCCGCCTCCTGGGTTCAGGCAATTCTCCTGCCTCAGCCTCCCGAGTAGCTGGAATTACAGGCAGGCACCACCATGCCCAGCTAATTTTTTGTATGTTTAGTAGAGATGGGGTTTCACCGTGTTGACCAGGATGGTCTCGTCTGAGAATCTTACAAGCTACTTTTCAGTTAATTTAAGAAAATGTCATTGATTCTTGTATATTTATTTTCTATCCTTTACCTTGCTAAGCACTAAAAGAATTTTAAGCATTTAACTATAAATTATTTTGTATTATTTACATAGATGCATATAGTCTATTAAAGCATGCATAAGTTTCTTAGTTTTCTTTTTTGTAGGTGAAAATAAATGATATTTTTTTCTTGCTTTGTTTGAGGAAAATGGAAGACAGAAAACAACAAAAAATTGGCAGCAATGAACAGAAATGGGTAGTGTTCTTATTCTTTCTTTTGAAGGTTTTGGGTGCCTCTTAAGAAGTAATAGCTTCATTGTTGATGGAAGCTATGACCATTGTTGACAACTTTTCTATTCCCTAAAAAAACTCTAATATTTTTTAAGTGGTCTTTCTCACATTTGCTTCCCAGTCTACAAAATGTTTATAAGCTTCTTTTATCCTGTACTAAATGTTATTTCATTCTAAATAACTACAGTGACTTTAATTTCAAAACTGAACCTAACCCAATCAACACTTGCTACCAGAAATTATTTGAAAGAAACAACTGTAGATATAAGAATCTGTGACTTGTTATCTGACCTAGTTGGATTTGAAAGTGGCAATGACGTCATTATCATATCAGTAGATTTGAGACATTGGTATGTGGTAGCAAAAACAAAAGTTTAAATTTAGACTGGCCATTGTTTGATATAAACTGGTACTTAAAATGGTGCTGAAAGACTGTCACAATAGAACGTTAGGATGGAAATAATGAATATAAGGATTGTGTCTCTCTTGGATCAGAGAGATCCAAGATGGCTGACCACTAGCAGCTCAGGCTTGTAGATCCAAGTAAAAGCGCAGAGAACGAGAGGACGCCACACTTTCAGACGAATTTTTGTTGCTCAAGGACCAGGAGATTCCCAGCGGAGGAGCCCCACGGGTTGCCAGCACAACTCTTGCAGCTGGTGCTGCAGTTTTGCCAGTGTCCCAGTGCAGCGGTTCTTGGTGCAGAGAAAATGGGACTGGTTCCCCTTTTGGCCGACGTTTGGAGCTGATTGAAGAAGGGATTCAGGAGGGAAGCCAGACAGGAGACTACCAGACAGAAAAGCACCAAGAATCTTGACACTGCTGTTTTAGCTGGCACAGCGGGTTGCTCAGATTTCGGCCCTGGGAATTAACAAGTTGGACGTCCACTAAGAGACCTAATTTGAAAGTTGGTAATTACAAAAATGACAGGTGGATAAATTTACAATGATGGGAAGAAACCAGCGTAAAAAGGCTGAGAATACTCAAAATCAGAATGCCTCTCCCTCAACAGAGGATCACAGTTCCTCATCAACAGGGGAACAAACAAGTCCTGATGGAGAACAGTGCATTCCATTAACAGAATCAGGCTTCAGAAGGTGGATAAAAAGAAACTCCTGTGAGTTAAAAGAACATGTTCTAGCCCAACGTAAAGAAACAAAGAACTTTGAAAAAAAGGTTTGATGAAATCCTAATGAGATTAGACAATTTAGAGAGGAATATAAGTGAATTAATGGAACTGAAGAATACTATAGGAGAACTCTGAGAAGTATGCACAGGTTTTAACACTCGAATTGATCAAGCAGAAGAAAGGATATCAGAGGTCGAAGACCAACTTAATGAAATGAAATGAGAAGACAAGATTAGAGAAGAAAAAGTAAAAAGGAATGAGCAAATTCTCCAAGAAATATGGGACTATGTGAAAAGACCTAATTTAAGTTTGATAGGTGTACCTGAACGTCATGAAGAGAATGAATCCAAGCTGGAAAATATTCTTCAGGATACTATTCAGGAAAACATTCCCAACCTAGTAAGTTGGGACAATACTCATCTCCAGGTAATACAGAGAACACCACAAAGATATTCCTCAAGTAGAGCAACCCCAAGACACATAATTGCTGGATTCACCAGGGTTGAAATAAAGGAGAAAATTCTAAGGGCAGCTAGAGAGAAAGGTCAGGTTACCCATAAAGGGAAGCCTATCAGACTTACAGCAGATCTCTCAGCAGAAACCCTATAAACTAGAAGAGAGTGGGGGCCAATATTCAACATCCTTAAAGAACAGAACTTTCAGCCCAGAATTTCATATCCTGCCAAACTAAGCTTTATAAATGAAGGAAAAATAAAATTTTTCACAAACAAGCAAGCACTCAGATTTCATCACCACCAGGCCTGCTTTACTGGAGCTTCTGAAAGCAGCACTACACACAGAAAGAAACCAGTATCAATCATCCCAAAAACTTACCAAAAGATAGAGTATCTCTATAATGAAGTATTTATATAAACTTCATTATAGAGAAGTTTTTTTTTTTACTAGGCAAAGAACTTTATTAACCTTGGTTTCAAACTTGATTCCCAGGCTTCTTCGGCTTAATTAGCTGCAAAGAATGAATTGTGTATAAGCAAAAAACTGAAAAGAGCTGCAGTGTCCAAGGGGCTTGGGCTTAAAAATATTAGAGATCTAGATTTTATCAGATCCATAAACAAAAATTTCTTAAAAAGCAGTCATAGTATAAAATAGCAGCTTCCAGTAACTTCTTCAAGTTTTATCTTCAGAAGTTGACTCAATTCAGTTTGCCTCATTCTTGGAAGCCTCATCAAAATTCTCCACAAGATCTGGAACTTCATCATCATCCTCCTCTCCAGTAGCAAGTGGTGCTTTTCCATCTACAGATTGTTTGGGCAGAGCTTCAGCCAGTCTCCTTAAACTAGTCAGACTGTCTGCCCCAAGCTGGTTTAAGATGCTGGGTAGCATTTCTGTCAGCTGCTTTGTCTCAGCATGGCCTGTAATGGTGAAAGTGTTTGCTGCCAGAGATAGCCAGCCAGCATTAAAAGACAATATTAAACTCACAAATATCAATATTAATCCTGAATTTAAATGTATTAAATGCCCCAATCAAAGACACAGACACACAATCTGAATAAAAAGTCAAAACACATCCGCACTCTGTATCCAGATCCATCTCATAAGCAAGGTTACACAAAGACTCAAAACAAAAGGTTGGAGGAAGACTCACCAATCAAATGGAGAGGAAAGAAAAACAAAACAAAACAAACAAACAAACAAAAAATAGGGGTTGTAACTTTCGTCTCTGACAAAATAGACTACAATAGTAACCAAGACTAAAACAAAGAAGGACATTACATAATGATTAAAAAATCAATGCAACAATAGGTGTCAATGATCATAAATATATATGTACCCAATATAGGGGCACCCAGATATATAAGACAAGTTTTCAATGACTTATAAAGAGACTTGGACTCCCACACTAATAGTGGGAGACTTTGACACCACATTGTTAATATTCGATGGATCAACGAGATAGAAAATTAACAGAGACATTTATGATTTGAACTCAGACCTGGAACAAGTAAACTCAGTGAATATTTATAGAATTCTTCACCCCAGGTCCACAGAACATACAATTTTTTTTAGTATCACATTACACCTATTTTGAAAGTGACCACATAAATGGAAGCAAATCACCCTTCAGCACTTGCACAGCATTTCAGATTTAAATGAAATATTGGCTGGCTGTTTGTTTGTTACTTTCTTTCCTTATTCCTTCCTGTCTCCGCTCTTAAGCACAATCATCAGCATAAAAGAGGTTTTTAATACCTATTTCTAGATTGCATTAGAGCCTGGGCAATAGAGCAAGACTCCTGTTCTCTCTCCCCCTTTTCTCTTTCTCTTTCTTTCTTAAAAAAAAGGATTGTGGGCATAGGATGTTGAGTCACACTGTAGTAGAAAATTAACAGAAGATATTCTAAGTGTAAAGCTGAAGTGATCAGGTGAAGGTATAACCCAACAACCAGAGAGCTCCTATGACTGCCCAGAAATAATTACTTTCCTCATGTAGTTGCAGACAAGTGTTTCTGAAAACCAGATACAAATATTGATCCTGTGAGTTGCTGAATTACAATGTAGGCTAAATTCACAGCCTCATTAAGCATGTGTCATTAATGTTGAGACATTAAGAATGTTCTCTGAGTGAAATTAAAACATTTGATCAGATTCTCATTAATATGAACAGTTTACAGTCTAAAATCTCACTGAGACTGCCCTGACATAATAAGCATACTTTCTTCCACTGCCTTCACCTTTTGAAGACTATATTTATCTAAGTGAATTGCCTCATAAGGAAGCTAATTCCTCTCAGGGCCCATGCCACCAACTGTCAGTAATTACAGATCTATGGAGTCAAATTCTAGCCAATTCAAGAGCATGAGTTTAAGTCTGTCCCAAGAGGGGATGCATAAATTGTAAGATTTTTCAATACATATTTACAGAAACCTGTTAAGAGATGAATTTTAAGGGTATTAGATCAAGGAGTTAGAATACTGCATTTGTCCAAATTTATTAGTTATGAGAAAGAACATTTCCTACAGAGTCAGAATATAATAGCTATGCTTGAGCAGCTGAGAATAACATTCACAATTTGCTTGATTGATTAATGTATCACCAGCAGTACATTATTAAAGAAGCTGATATACCAGGACTGCTTTGGCATGATGTAGAAGAAAGAATTCTAGTTGGTCAGATATTTTAGGAATGAAGTTTGAGTTACCTTACCAAGATAAACAACCAGGACCAGCTTAGTTTCTAGCTAAGGGCCAAGGAAAGAGGAAATGGTTATTAGAGGAAAGAGGATATTATAAATGCCAACTATAGCCTTACACCTAGTTTCAGAAACAGGACTGATATGGTTTGGCTGTGTCCCCACCCAAATCTCATCTTGAAACTCATATGTGTAATCCCCATAATGCCCTCCTGTCAAGGGTGGGACCAAGTCAAGGTATTTGAATCATGAAGGTGGTTTCCCCTATGCTGTTCTCATGATAATGAGTGAGTCTCCTGAGATGGGATGGTTTTATAAGCATCTGGCATTTCCCCTGCTTGCACTCACTTTGTCCTGCAGCCCTGTGAACAAAGCGACTGCTTTTTTTTTTTTTTGCCTTCTGTCATGATTGTAAGTTTCCTGAGGCTTCTCCAGCAATGTGGAACTGTAAGTCAATTAAACAGCTATCCTTTTCAAATTACCCAGTCTTGGGCAGTTCTTTACAGCAGCATAAGAAGGGACTAATACAGTAATGAAAAACTATGCATATTTTATTCTGGAACTTGTCATGTAGATTATTTCTAAACATTGATTTTATTCTCACTCTCACTTTTCTCTCATATGTATTATAACATAAACTGGTTACCGTTAACATTTAAATTGACATCAATTTACATGAGACCAAAGAGTGATTGTGACTGAGTAAGAAAAGAAATCAAAATCATCCAGCAATTAGGGAGAACAAAAGGCAATTGTGTCTCTACACTTTGGGAAGAAGATGAATTTATCTTTTTCTATACAAGGAGCAGTTACATCTTGTTATCACTATCATATTGTAGTTGAAACTGTTGTAGGAGGAAGTGTTTTTAGATGCTGAATGTTGAAAGATAAGGATTGTGCTTGAGATTGTTTGCTGATATTCAATAATGCCCCACCATTCTAAGTTTTTCTCTGTATTACAGGGGCACAAAACCTGGAAACTGCAATTTCTAAATCCCTTTACCAGTAGAACTTCAGTTGTATTTGACAAAGAGGGATGTTTGCAAATTATTCGGAGAGCAGAAGGCAAGGATGTGTTGTTATTACCTGGAGACAGCCACATGTAGGTGCATTGGTATTTAGAGAGGGCAGATGTAGGTTTTTGCCAGCAATTTCTAGACACTTCTGAGAAGAATCCACTTAGGTGCTAGAGGAAGCAGCAATCATAGGTATTATTCTATGATTCTGGCTCTTGTAAATTTCCTAAAATTCAGTTTTCTAGTTTTTTGTCCTGAATTGCAAAGGTTTTACAAACCCCTACCTTCCTAAATTAAACATCTTTCTGTATTGATTGCCTAGGTACCTTATGCTTTCCTTACCCAACTCTGATAATTTCCTTTCCAACATATACTTTCAATTTGGACCAGAGACACCATGTTTCTGTAAGACAGTGAGCATTCCGATATTTGAGTATCTGACATTTTGGCGGTCTTGCTTCATTCCAAGTAAAAGAAATCCTTGGCAGTAATAAAAAATGACTTCAACACTCAGATAAAATAAAATATTAACCACAGAGCTCCCTGAAGGCACTGAAATCTCTGAGTCCAGACATCCATGCATGACATCTGTATCCCTGCCCTTAGCTTATGAGGTCTCATTTTTTTCTCAAGTTATTTTGAGTCAGGTTTTTACCACTTACAAACAAACAAAGCCCCAAACACACAAATACATATAAAAAGGTGAGCAAGAAGTTCACGTGCATGCAATCTTTATATTTAAGAATGTATAGAAATAAATTGGAAATTCAATTAATGTGTACCTGGTTTTATAAAACAGCAGATTCTTACCCCTTACTTTATAAGCTATGTCAAAATGAGAAACACCACCATTCTTTTTAAATTCATGATACAGAAGATAGAAAAAGTTCATAAAATATAGTGATACTGATGATTCTATAGATACATTCAAAATACTGAAATCTCAGAATTTTCATGGGTTTCTGTCAAGAATGTGTATATATGTTTATGAATATATTTATAAATTTCTATAAATATGCATGTAAATATACATATTTTTATAGATATTTATATAGTCATCTATATTATTTGTTATACTATTACTTGTGTAAAATTTTCTTCAGGAATCAATTATAAAATTTACGCTATTGATGTATTATCTTACACATTTTAAATGTGAAGATCATAAAATATACAAGTTTGACAAACCATTTAAAGTTTAAAAAATTTCCTGAGAAGTAAACAGGAAAATAATATATATATATAATAGACTATTCTGACCTTTCAAACTCTTCAGTCATGAACCCAGGTCTTTTAGCTCCAATGCAGAGTCACTGTTTCAGCATTAACATCTTAATATCAATGGCCCAAAGTCATAAAAATGACAAAACTTTATATTATGCTAAGTTATTCTTATTTTACACTATGCAGTAACCCTTTAAGTTCTGTATTCATTATCCTCAACGAGAAATAAAAACTTCAGCATTTCTGATAATGAAAAGTAAGCTTTCAACACAACTTTGAGGAGAAACAAGCTACAGCAATTTTCTCTGTATGTTTTCATTTAGATAAGATTAATAAAGTAGAAAGACAAGTAAATAATCCTGCTATTGCATAATCCTATCTTTTTCTGCAGCTTACTAAACTTTTAGGAACACATACATTTACATAATTATCATAATTAGGCATTACATGGAAAGTAGCTCTTTGTGTCCACTTTAAGACTTTTGAACCTTGGGTTCCTGCCCAGAGGATGATGAGCTGGAATTGAAATTCAACAGTGACTATGGCACATCTATATTCAAATATAAAAAAAAATTAAAGCAATTAATTCAAAAGATTTAAAATTCTCTTTAATTTTGAATCAATCTGTGCCACTAATAGTAGATCACCTTATCTAGATGCCATAGAACCAAATTAGTTTTTCTGGCCATTAAGGAATTATCTTTAAAATTACAGCCACATGCATTCAGTGGCCTTCCAACGACCTGAAAAAGTAAATATACCTGCAAATGACTTAATTTACATTCCATAAATCTGGCAATTGGTTTTCTCTATACTGTGTTATAAAAGGCCCCCTTTTACCTGGCTCATAGCTATTCTGCCCGCCTCATCTATCATTACCATCCTCAGCAAACTTTGTGCTTTATGTTCCTGGAGTATCACTTACAGTTGCCTGAATGAAACTTGCTGCTTTGACTTTTAACTTTCTTTTTTATCATCACTCAACATAGATGTTTAATCAGATATTTACTCCCTCTTCTATACTATTGTATGCATGCACACACACACACATACACACGCACAAATATATAGTTAAGTTTCAACTAACTGACTAGATGTGAGGAAAGTGATGATTAAACGGTTGTGTTAATGGATTTTCTGATATACTCATTCATATATGTATTATTGAATACATGTTATATGCAAATATATTGGGTCCAAAGGGAACATCAAATGAATTTTTTAAATGACACTATTCTTCAAGGACTCAGAAACTAGCAGGTCTGTAAGTAATTATAATGTGAGACAAAATTAAATAACTCCACAGAGTAGGTACATATGTCCATGGGTACATAGTGGAAGGGCAGTTAACTCAACTAAGGAACTAGGAAAAACTTCGTGGTTGAGGAAGACTTCGTGAGTGAGCCAGTTAATCTCAACAACAAGGGAAATAAAATTTCAATGAGTATATAAATGAATAAAGCATTAGATAGCATTCTTTGGTTATCCATTTTGCATTGCAAGCAAATATTCAGAGGAATACAAGAACACAATATAAAAGGAATTGTGTGGCTAGAACTCAGATGAAGAAAAAGTATAGATATGTTAGTTACCATGGATTGTTTTCAAGGGATAAAAACAACTGGAGATAGTTTTCAACATAAAATTGGAACAAATTAGCTGGGCATGGTGGCGAGCACCTGTAATCCCAGCTACTCTGGAGGCTGAGGCAGGAGAATTGCCTGAACCCAGGAGGCGGAGGTTGCGGTGAGCCGAGATTGCGCCATTGCACTCCAGCCTGGGTAATAAGAGCGAAACTCCATCTCAAAAAAAAAAAAAAAAAATTGGAACGGAACTAAGATAAATTTGTCCTTAAAACAACATTTATTTCACAGAAACCAAAGATGGAGATCTGCCAGGGCTCACAGGGTGACAGCAGCCAGGACCTAGAAAACTGTCAAGATGCTTTTTCAATCTCTTATGTTATCTTCTCTCTGAATATCTGATTATTCTTTAAGTGGATACAAACAATAGTTTATTTATATCGAGTGAACAGCTGAATGTTATTTTACGCGCACATATTACACAAACCCATGAAACAACTACAAGTTAAGGTACAGAACTTTTCTAGAACTCAAGAATGTTACCTTGTGCTCCTTCCCAGTTAGTACTTCCCCAGAGTCACTATTTTGAGACCTGTCATCATCAACTACCTTAACCTATTCTTTGGTATTAACATAAAATAGTTACCAGACAAATTTTGTGAGTACATGTGATATTTTGATACATCTATATAATGTATAATAATCAAACAGGACAGATCAAACAGGGTAGTTGGGAATATCTACCACCTTACACATTTATCTTTATAGTGAAAACATTCAAATTATTCTCTACTAGCTATTTTGAAATGTATAATAGATTATTGTTTACTGTATTCATTCTACTGATTTTTTGAATACTAGGTCTTATCTCTTTCCTCAACTGTATTTTTATATCTATCACATACAAACGATAGTATGATTATACCACAGTTTCCATGTTTCATTTCTTGCCACAGTGGAGAAAAACTACTATTTCATTGATAACCAAGTCTAATATTCCGGAATATTCTTATAATCCCATCATAGGTCAAATGTACACCCTTGGCCTAATGGCCAAAGTACAATACATACACTATCTTATATTATTATGTATATTATCATAGAAATTTCATACATTAGGCAATGAAATGCTCTAATGTATGAAATTAGGTTCAGAGACTCAAGCAAGTTCATAAATCAAATAAGTCACTAGTTCTATTAGGACTCATATGCAATAGTATAATAATCATACTCAGAAGCCATTAATGGTTACGTTATACTCTTATTGCTTCACAAACCTGGCCCACTGACTGCCTGAGGGGGGAGCAGAGACTGTTTGAAAGTGATTTCTAGCATAGCTAGAGCAAGTTCATACCACCGTTCTTTACATCAATTTTTTTGGACTGAAATTCTCAGTCCTTTCATGTGGATGAAGCCTTAATTCTAATGGTAAATGTTACAAGAGCTGAATAGTGTAGTTGGGGGTGGTAATTTTACTGTTTCTTCTAGTGAACACAATACAAAATATAAAATAGCAAATTCAGACTGTTGAAAACTCTTATGGAAAGAAAAACTATTTATATCAGGGAGAAGTTAAGGAACTGCCATATCATATAAAGAGGCTTACCTAGTATACATAAGAACCTGTATTCTAGAAATGGGGTTAGAGACTATACATGTAAATTAGTACTTCAAGTGGTTAAGAGTAAGAGGAAAATTCCAGCATGGATAGTAAAAGGAATGAAAAAAAAAAAAACCTTATCTTTATGGTAAATGCAGTCTTAGATTTCCACATGCTCAAAAATGAAAGAGTATATATACAGCCAAAAAGAAGAAAAGAATCAGAACATAGAATTCAAGCAGGACAAACTTTTGGATATAAATGCTGCTGTGAACAGTGGAAATGGTACAAAACATCTGTTTTCTATTTTTTAATGGAATTCAGAATTAAAACACATAGATTCTTCTGGAAATAAAGTGCCCACTCATTTCTATTTGTATCTGTTCACATGTGAAAACATGTAATGTATCTTTTTGCCTTTTATCAATGGGCATTTTCTTCTTAAGAAAAGAACTAAGCTTGCCAAGCAGAAAGTACAGGTAGGGTGTTCTCACCCCAGTTTTAACGTCATGATACATTTTTTCTCCTTTCACATGTGTCTTTGGTTACCTCCATACCAGTCTTAGTTTTCTGGTACCATTATGAATTTTCATCCTGAGATTTTATAGTAACTTAATTGAGTAATTAGAAAATTGCAACCTCTATGCTATGTAAGAAGTTTTATGAGTGCTATGGTTTATAATTTCAAAAATCAATGAAATCCTGATGGTGTCAAAGACTGACATGGAAACATGAACACAGGAGGCAGAATTTTGTGGAAGTGAAGTTCGTTAAAGTTGAAAAAGTTAAGGCCAGGCACAGTGGTTCATGTATGTAATCCCAGCACTTTGGGAGGCTGAAGCAGGTGGATCATCCGAGGTTCATGACCAGCCTGGACAATATGGTGAAACCCTATCTCTACTAAAAATACAAAAATTAGCCATGCATGGTGGCATGAGCCTGTAATCTCAGCTACTTGGGAGGCTGAGGCAGGAGAATCACTTGAACCTGGGAGGCAGAGGTTGCAATGAGCTAAGATAGCGCCACTGCACTCCAGCCTGGGCAACAAAAGCAAAACTCCATCTTGGAAAAAAAATTAAAAAGTTGAAAAAGTTAGAGATATGTAGCATAAAAGTTAAAAGATTAATCTTCATAGATATATAAGTCTCATAAGTCATGACAGGTATTGGGGTGAAGCACTAGTGAATAGCAGATAACAACTAAATAATACCTCTTAGAGGAGACAGTTGTTATAATCATATGGCATGACTGTGAAAAAAAAAAAAGACTTACATTAGAACAAGTGTGTGTAATGGGCTACATATAGTAATAAGAGCTGAGAATAAGCCTTATCAGAATGATAGCCAGTGGTCCATAAAATGATGTATTAGTCAAGATTCTCTAGAGGGACACAACTAATAGAATAGAAGCATATATGAATGAGAGTTTATTAAGGAGTACTGACTCACATGATCACAAAGTGAATTCCCACAGTAGGCTGTCAACAAGCTGAGGAGCAATTAAGCCAGTTTGAGTTCCAAAACCTCAAAACTCGGGAAGCCAGTAGTGCAGCCTTCAAACTGTGGCCATAGACCCAAGAGCACCTGGAAAATCACGGGTATAAGTCCAAGAGTCCAAAAGCTGAAGAACTTGGAGTCCAATATTCGAGGACAGGAAGCATCCAACACAGAAGAAAGATGATGGCTGGAAGACTCAGCAAGTTCAGCCCTTCCATGTTTTTCTGCCTGCTTTTATTTTAGCCGCGTCGACAGGTTAGATGGTGCCCACCCACACTGAAAGTGGGTCTTCCTTTCCCAGTCCACAGACTCAAATGTTAATATCCTTTGGCAACACCCTCACAGACACACCTAGGAACCATACTGTGCAAGCTTTGAAGTTGACACTCAATATTAACTATCACAAACAGGAAAACCATCCACTCCTTTAGGAGCATCTTCAAATAAAAGGTTTTCCTTGTGACAGAGTCTACTTAAGACAATAAAACAGACAAATACTTCAGTGAAATGTTAATTTGTATTTACGGGGGACAGACGTTGGCAAAGTACCTGTGCTTATGGACCTTAGCATAAGTTGTATATGTACCTAATATTGTGCCTGTTTAAAGAACATGAAATGGTATGTGCTATCTTTCTGTAATATCTTATGACAGTATTTTCAAAGGACTATATTAATCTCACCATATCTACATTGTTTCCCTTAATAAGAATGGACCTAACAACATTATTAAAGAACCCTCAACATTAGATATTAAAAGTCTAAATTCATGAGCTCCTGGTGAGCTCTATTTTTTTTTTCTTTTTTTTGAGACGGAGTTTCGCTCTTGTTATCCAGGCTGGAGTGCAATGGCGTCGGCTCACTGCAACCTCCGCCTCCTGGGTTCAGGCAATTCTCCTGCCTCAGCCTCCTGAGCAGTTGGGATTACAGGCACGCGCCACCATGCTCAGCTAATTTTTTGTATTTTTAGTAGAGACGGGGTTTCACCATGTTGACCAGGATGGTCTCAATTTATTGACCTCGTGATCCACCCGCCTCGGCCTCCCAAAGTGCTGGGATTACAGGCGTGAGCCACCGTGCCCGGCCTAAAAACAAATGCTTCCACAGGTAATTGCAAAAGAAAATATATATATATATATATATATATATATATATATATATATATATATATATATATATATATATATATATATAATATAGTACTCACATTTCTGGATTACATCTTTTCTTGTAGGCACTGTCTCCCAAAGGATAATGAGATAATTATATTGTCCTCAAAACTGATATAGTCAAAAACATTATGTTGAGAACCACATACAGAAAACAAAGCAAGCTTTCACTTGACCAGTGCTGGGTAGTAATATGGAATTCACTTGGTTCACTTGACCTACCTGGCAGATCAAATGTTGAATTTTGTATTATCCTTTTATACCAAATATCCCCCCTAAAACTGTCTATAAGTTTTTTTTTTTTTTTTGCCTTTTTTCTTTAATGTGTCTCAAAAAAGGGTAGTACATCTAGAATATAAGAAAACCTAGTTTTGGAAGAGTATTTTCCTCAATGTTAACTAAATACTTTACAGCCATGGAAAACCCCCTTTAGTCTCCTTTTGGTGAAATAGGCTTAGTGAAAATCTGGTATCAAAAAGATACATACTTTATTATTCCATGATTTTCCCTATTTTTTTTTAACTTTTTACTAGCACGTATTTACAGGAAATTTACGTAATTGATACGGATAGAAATTTTCTTAATTCAATATGAGAAGTTGTAGGAAAAGACAAATATAATTAGAAAATAATGGAACAGTAAATGTTAACCTGGGTGTGAAGATGTTTCTCACCAACTAAGTTACATATGTCAGGATTATAAGTAAAAACTACCAACCACAGGGAGAAAGCATATGTCCTTGAAAATATCTGTAAATTGTAATTGTGTTAATATTTCCTATTACTGAATTTTCTCAGTGAACTCATTTTTTTGTTACTGTTAATCTTTATTATTGTTGGCCAATACATTAATAATTTCTTTATACCTCTGTGTTGCAGGGAAACCTGCCGAGTTTCATGGCGTGGAACTAATGCTCAGCAAATTCACTTGCAAAGCATTCAATATAAATTTTACATGCCAAACATAATATCTCTAGGTCTGGACAACTGCAAAACTATCTTACAACAATGTCAATGCCCGTTTATGGGAACTAAGAATCCTAACAACTTGTGTGTAATTGTACTTGTCAGCACCACCTATAAGTTGAATATAAGTTTTGAAGGACTGCATTTATTCTGTCAAAGACAAATTAGCAGCTGCTCAAAAGGGGATGGTAGAATTTTAACATAACATCTGCAAAACAGCTTTACATCTCTAGAATCAGCTTTTCTCACTAAAGAGCTTTCAGTTAATTTCATTGAGAAACTGCTCCTCCATATGTCTGATGCAGTGTTTCATATTCTTCAGAGTATAGACTCTTTTAACTAATATGGCTTGGCTCAAAACCTTTGTGTGGTTGAGATTTATCCATCTCCTTTACACTTCTTTTGACTTAACCCTCAAGGTCAGTGTGGTATTTTCCTAATTCATACAATGACCTTATACTTTCACATTAGTCTCATATTAGTATACCCCTGCATGACTGCACAATCTATGACTGGTTTTTCAATCTTTATCCAATACACTTTTTAAAATCATGTTTGTTGTTATATTATCTTCTCAGTTAATGTTCCTTGGAATTCTGAGAAAATGATGGCCCAGTAATAGAAGGTGTCCAAGCCTTGTCACAACAAAACAAAAAATAAAATAAAGAGAGAAAGCTTTCACAATTAGGAAACTCTTGCATAAACATAAAGTGTCATCCACATACCACAAATAAAAACACTTTTCTGTTCTTAAATACAGAGCAAAGTTGGCTAAATAAAAAGATGTCAGTTAAGAACACAAGCCCCAGGCTGACAGAACGGTTCTGTATTCTGACAAATTATTTAAATAACTTAAAAAGAAATGAATAGAAATAGAGGTTAGATGGAAAGCCTAGCCAATAAAGAGATGGCAAGCATGGAGCCACATGTAAAGGAAACTTACAGGTCATGAGTAATTTTTTAATTTCGATTTTCAAGGTGTGTTTTAGTCATATCAAGAAAAACTAGCCACCTTAGTGAACTAATGGAAAATTTATATAAATAAATGGGGAAAAGTCTAGAAGTAATAGAGATGGAAGAATTCCACTGCAGCAACTATTGACTCAGCTGACCATGAACGAGACTTTGGAGGTTGCATGGTGTTAAACGAACATTCACAGCAACAGTGCTCAGAGACCTGCTTTCTCCTGGAATTGCTGAATCTTACTTCAACTTGGGCAACTGCTTCTCTGAATCTAAAGGGCAGTCCCTATAGAAGTACAGAAAATGCCTCTGACTATGCCAAAAAGAAACTTTAGATGAAATAAAATGTATTTCCATTCCATGAGTTACTGAACCGTCAGAGAACATACATGTGGTCTATGAAACAGGAAATGCCAATGATCTAGAGAACATACTGTTTTCAGCATGAAGGGTGAAATAACAAAATCACAGCAAAAGAGAAAGAGCACATAATTCATAGAAAGGAAATGGTGGTCAAACCTACAGCACAATCGTTCTTTTTTACCACTTTGGTGCCCACAGGAACATGAAGCAATGTCTATAATGGCCAATCACAAAGTACTCCTCCCTGTTTGAGAATCATTCCCTGGCAGCCTCGATTAATAAAGGGAAGATAATATATTTTCCGGGTGGTGATATGGAAGTATCTTAGAATTACAGCAGGAGTTAGAATAAAAAGAAAATTACAGGTTTCAAAATTGGAATGAATTTAAGTAATGACCTAGAAATAGAAGATAGCAAAAGAGCAAAGGGGAAAAAAAGACATAAAGCAAAGTGGCATGAGCTTCACTGAAGAAAGTATTTTTTAAATGTTTTGGAAGCAGCAACACTTAATTACCAAAGTATTAACAGCTCCTGTTGCTTCAGAAAGAGCTTTCAAAGGAGGAAGACTTTAAAAATAGTGTTGAGGGGAGATCCAGTTTTCAGACAGAGCAGTTATTCTGAAACCTGGATGCATATTTACTCACATGAAAGCATTCTTGTAAAATGCTTATATAGTCAGTAATTAGTCTTTGGTTTAATCCAAGCATTGGTATTTCAAAATCATTTAAAATAAGGAGATGAAATAAAAGAATTAGAGAACGTAAGTTTGCTGATTGTAGACAAGAATAACTGGAAAAACTTTGAGGGAGACGTGGAAGAGAAACCAACATTGGCCAGAACCAGGAAGGATCAATGGGAGCAAAAAGGGCAGAACTGCAAGGGGAGTTTATTAGTCTTCTGTTGTGCCATGATAAATAACTACAACTTAGTAGCTTACAACAACACTATTGTGTTACCTTACAGTTTGCTTTTCAGAAGTCTGGCACAAGTATCACTAGGCTAAAGTCAAGGTATCAGCAGACTAGGTTGCCTCCAGGAGACTCTAGTAAAGAAACTTTCCTTGACTTTTCTAGCTTCTGGATTCCTTAGTACATAGACGCATCTTCCTTCTTCAAAGCCCACAACACTAAGTCTCACTATACCCCTTTTTTATTTATCAAAAGTTTAAAAAAAGCTTTATTAAGATACGTTATATACTATATAATTCACACATTTAAGTACACAATTCCATGTCTTTATATCCACGTGGTTGTGACACCATCACCACAATATTTTTTAATTTTAATTTTTGTGGGTACAGAGTAATTGTATGTATTTATGGGGTACATAAGATATTTCATTATAGGCATGCAATGTGTAATAATCACATCAGGGTAAATGGGGTATCCATTACCTCAAGCATTTATCCTTTCCTTGTGTTAGGAAAAATGCAATACTCTTTTCATTATTCTAAAATGTAGTTATTGTTGACTGTAGTCATTCTGTTGTTCTATCAAATATTAGATCTTATTCTTTCTATGCTTTTTATATCCATTAACCATCCCAACTCTCCTCTACCTTCCAAGCCCCTCACTACCCTTCCCAGACTGTGGTAATAATCATCATTCTCTCCTTCCCTCTAGCTCCATGATTTCAATTGCTTAGAATTTTTTAGCTACCACAAGTAAGAGAGAACATGTGAGTTTTGTATTGCTGTGCCTGGCTCATTTCACTTCATTAACCTAATGACCTCCAGTTCTATCCATGTTGTTGCATATGACAGGATCTCATTCTTTTAATATGGTAGAATAATATTATACTATGCATATGTACCACATTTTCTTTACCTATTCATCTGCTGAAGAACACTTCTTAGCTTTTTTCCAAATATTGGCTATTGTGAATAATGCTGCAATAAATATGGAGTGCAATTATCTCTTCAATATACTGATTATCTTGCTTTCGAGTATATACCTAGTGGTGGGATTGATAAATCATATGGATCTATTTTTAGTTTCTCTCTCTCTCTCTCTCTCTCTCTGTGCGTGTGTGTGTGTGTGTGTATGTGTGTGTATATATATATGTGTATATATATGTGTGTGTGTGTGTGTGTGTGTATATATATATATATATTTTACTGCTCTTTAGGTTTACTGCTCTTTAGTTTCTCTCTCTCTCTAAAATATATATATTACTGCTCTTTAGGTTCTGGGGTACATGTGAAGAACATGCAGGATTGTTGCATAAGTACCTACATGGCAATGTGGTTTGCTGCCTCCATCCCCATCACCTATAACTGGCATTACTCCCATGTTATCCCTCCCCAGCTCCCTACCCACCCCCTGTCCCTCCCTAGTCTCCCCCCCACCCCCACCAACAGACCTCATTGTGTGATGCTCCCCTCCCTGTGTCCATTTGTCATTGAGGAGCATATTATTTAATTTCTATATATTTGTATAGTTTCCAAAATTCCTCTTGTTCATTTCTAGTTTTATTACGCTGTGGTCAGAGAAGATACTTGATAAAATATCAATTATTTGGAATATTTGAAGTCTTGTTTTGTGCCCTGACATATGGTCTGTTCTTGAGAATGATTCATGTATTGAGGAGAATGTGTATTTTGAAGCCGTTGGATGAAATATTCTGTATGTATCTATTAGCTCCATTTGGTGTATAGCAGATCAACTCCAATATTTATTTTTTGATTTTCTATTTAATAATCTGTTCAGTGCTGAAAGAAAGGTATTGAAGTCTCCAGCTATTATTGCATTGGAGTCTATCTCTTTAGCTCTAAGAGTATTTGCTATGTATGTCTGAGTGCTCCAGTGTTAGGTACATATATATTCATAACTAATACGTCCTCTTGATGAATTCACAACTTTATCACTACATAATGACTTTCTATAATTTTTGTATTCAAATCTATGTTGTCTAATTATATACTGTTGTTGTTCTTTGGTTTTCATTTGCATAGAGTATCTTTTTCCATCCCTTTTCTTCAGTCTGTATGTGGTTTATAGGTGAAGCATATTTTGTGTAGGCAACAGACCATTGGGTTCTTTTCTTTTAAATTATCTGTTTAGCAACTCTGTTTTGACTGAAAAGTTTAGTCTGTTTATATCCAATGTTATAAATAGGGACTTACAACTGCCATTTTGTTATTTGTTTCTAATTATTTTTGTGGTCTTCTCTTGCTTCTTTCCTTCCTTTCTGTTTTCTTTTTATAGAGAATGTACTTTTTTTTGATAGAATGTTTTAATTTACTGTGCTTTATATTTGGGCATCCATATTTTGAGGTTATCATGAGGTTAGAAGTAATATATTATAACCCATTATGTTACCCTAATAACAATGTCTGCATAAACAAGCAAAAAGAAAACAAATGAAAACTATACACCATAACTTTGTCCCTCCCCTTTTAAACTTTTTGTTCTCCTTACATCTTACTGCACCATCCATGTCTTAAAAAGTTGGTGTACTTATTTTTGATTGGTTCATCTTTTAGTCTTTCTACTTAAGAGTAATTTACACACCACAGTTCCAGTGTTATAATATTCTATGTTTATCTGTGTAATTACAATTAGTAGTGAATTTTGTACTTTCAGATAATTTCGCATCAATATCATTTTCTTTTGTTTTTAATATTTTAATTATTTTAGGTTCTTTAGGTTCAGGGATAGATGTGAAGGTGTGTTATTTAGGTGAACTCATGACTCAGGGGTGTACAGATTATTTCATCACCCAAGTACTAAGCATACCTGAAAGTTTTTAGAATATTAGCATGAACTTGAGTTTTTCTTTTCTGAACCTCTCCCTCCTCCCATGCTTCTCCGTTAGGTCCCCGTATCTCTTGTTCCTCTGTGTCTGTTCATGTGTTCTGATTGTTTAGATCCAACTTACAAGTAAGAACATGTGGTATTTGGTTTTCTCTTTCTTTGGTAGTTTGCTAAGGATAATGGCCTCCAGGTCCATTCATTTTCCTGCAAACAATATAATCTCATTTTTTTGGATGTGTTCTATTATGTATATTTAACACATATTCTTTATCCAGTCTATCACTGATGGGCATGTAGGTTGATTTCACATCTTTTTGTAATTAGTGCTTCGATGAAATTATGCATGCATGCATCCTTATGGTAGAACAATTTCTATTATTTTGGGTATATACCCAGTAGTGGAATTTCTGGGTCAAATGGTAGTTTTGGTTTTAGTTCTTCAAAGAATTGCTACGCTGCTTTCCACAATAGTTGAACTAATTTATACTCCCTCTGGCAATGTATCAGCATTCTCTTTTCTTCACAAACTTGCCATGATCTGTTATTTTTTTATTTTTTAATAAGAGCCATTCTGATTATTGTGAGTTGGTATCTCGTTGTGGTTTTGATTTGTATTTCTCCAATAATGAGTAATACTGATTTTTTATATGCTTCTAAGAAACATCTATGTCTTCTTCTGAAAAGTGTCTGCTCATGTCCTTTGCCCACTTTTAAACGAGGCTTGTTTTTTGCTCGTGCATTTGTATAAGGTCTTTGTAGACTCTGGATATTAGATCTTTGTCAAATGTATAGTTTGAAAATATTTTCTCCTATTCTGTGGCCACAATTGCCACACAAAAAAATAAAATATCTAGGAATGCAGCTAAGCAGGGAGATTAAAGATCTCTACAACCAGAATTACAAAACACTGCTCACAGATATCAGAGACGACATAAACAAATGAAAGAACATTCCATGCTCATGAATAGAAATAATATTGTTAAAATGGCCATACTGATCAAAGCAATGTACAGCTTCAATGCTATTTCATCAAACTACCAATGACATTCTTCACAGAACTTAAGCAAAATATTCTAAAATATTTATTTTAGAAAAAAGCCCAAATAACCATATTTTAGAAGAGACCTAGAGGAATTACGTTGCCTGACTTCTAACTGTTGTACAAGGCTACAGTAACCAAAACAGCATGGTACTCATATAAAAACAGACATATAGAATAGTGGAACAAAATAGGGATCCCAGAAATAAAGCTACTCATCTACAACCATCTAATCTTTGGCATAGCTGATGAAAACAGGCAATGGGAAAGGATTTCATATTCAATAAATGGTGATGGAATAACTGAGCAGTCATATGCAGAAGACTGAAACTAAACCCTTTCCTTACACCATATGCAAAAATTAACTCAAGCTGGATTAAATACCTAAATGTAAAACCTAAAACTATAAAAACCCTAAAAGATAACCATTTTACACATAGGAACTAGCAAAGATTTTATGACAAAAACACAAAAAGCAATCGCAACAAAAGCAAAAATTGACAAATAGAACCCGATTAAACCAGAGACCTTCTGGATAGAAAAAGCAACTAGATTCTGGATAGCAAAAGGAAACAACAGATTCATTTTCTTCCTTTGAAGTATTCCCTTTAGAATTTTTTGTATGATACATCTGGTGTTGATAAAATCCTTCAGCTTTTGTTTGTCTGGGAAGGTTTGAAGAATGTTTTCGCTATATTTACTCTTCTAGGGTAAAGGATTTCCTCCTTCAGCACTTTAAATGTGTCAGGCTACTTTCTCCCATCTTGTAAGGTTTCCACTACAGTCTTCTGCCAGATATATTAGAGCTCCACTGTATGTTATTTGTTTCTCTTCTCTTGCTGCTTTTAGGTTCCTTTCTTCAGCCTTGACCTTTGGGAGTTTGATTATTGAATATCTTGAGGTATTCTTCTCTGGGTTAAATCTGCTTGGTGTTCTATACCCTTCTTGTACTTGAACATTAATATATTTTTTCTAGGTTTGGGAAGTTCTCTATTATTATCCCTTTGGGTAAACTTTCTGCTCCTCTCTCTACCTCCTTTTTAAGCCCAACAACTCTTAGCTTTGCCTTTTCAAGGTGTCTTCTAGATCCTGAAGGTGTGCTTCATTCTTTATTCTATCTTCTGTCTTCTCTGAATCTGTATTTCCAAATAGGCTGTTCTCAAACTAATTCTTTTTTCTGCTTGATGAGTTCTTCTATTAAGAGACTCTGATGCATTGTTCTGTGTGTCAATTATATTTTTCAACTTCAGAATTTCTGCTTGATTTTTTAATTTCTGTCTTTCTTAAATGTATCCGATAGAAATCTGAATTTCTTCTCCGTGTTAACTTGGATTTTGCTGCAGTTTCTTAAAAGAACTATTTTGAATTTTCCCTCTGAAAAGTCACATAGCTCTGTCTCAGGAACTGGTCCCTGGTGCCTTGTTTAGATCATTTGGTAAGGTCATGTTTTCCTGGACAGCCTTGCTACTTGTAGATGTTTGTCAATATCTGGAGATTAAAGAATTAGGTATTTATTACAGTTTTTGCAGTCTAGACTTTTTTATATCTATCCTTCTTGGTAAGGCTTTCTAGGTATTTGAAGTGACCTCGGTATTGTGATCTGAGTCTTTGGTCACAGTAGCCATATCTGTCTTAGGTGACATGCCAAGCACAGTAACAACATGGCTGTTGTAGACTCAGAGATACCACCTTGTTGGTCTTGGGTAAGAGTTAGGAGAATTCCCTGGATTACCCGAGAGAGACTCTTATTATCTTCCTTTACTTTCCCCCAAACATATAGTGTCTCTGTCTCTGTCTGTCTCTGTCTCTCTGTGTATTGAGCTGCCTGGAGCTAAAGGAGGGATGACACAAACATTCCTGTGGCCAGCACCAGTGGGACTGCAATGGGTAACACCCAAATCCAGCAGACCATTGGGGTTTCCCTAAGGCTGACAATGGCTACTGCCTGGCTATCATTTATGTTCACTCAAGACCCATGGGCTCTACACTAACTAAGCAGGTGGAGAATCCAGCCAGACTTGCTTCTTCCCCTGCAGAGTGATGACTTCCACTGTCCCTTAGCAGGCCTGTAGATGCTGTCTGAGAGCCAGGGCCTGGAGTTGGGAAGATTCCTGCTGCTCTGTTCTTCTACAGCTGAGCTGGTACACAAGCAATGAGATAAAGTACTTCCCACTCTTCTTTTTCCTCAAGCAAAGGGGTCTCTCCTCATACCCACCACAACCCCAGACCTGCTGCAAGTACTGGCTGGCTACCACTGATGTTCACACAAGGACCAAGTTCTCTTCAATCTGCTTTGGTGAATGTGGCGAGTCCCAAGCCTCTCCTTGCAATACTGTGGGCTCTTCTGTGGGCCAGGGTAAGTGCAAAAATTCTATCCAGAAGCTAAGGCCTAGAATCGGGGACTCCAGAAGCCTTCTTGTTGCCCTATTCCACTGTGACCAAGTTGGTACACATGCTGATTTGTGTTTCTTATCAAGATGCTTTCTTGTGTAGATAAGTTGTTCAATTTGGTGTTCTCATTGGGGAGATGATAGCTGCAGGTTCCTATTCAGCCATCTTGTTCTGATTCCTTCTCTACAGTTCTTTGTATCAGTTTATTTCTCTTCCTTCGTCTTCCTCTTATACCTTAAAGCCCCTTGTGTTTATATTGGGCCCACCCACGTAATCTAGAATAGTATCCCTATTTTAAGGTCATTTTATTTGATTGGTAATTCTAACTATCTGCAAGTTTAATTCCCCTTTGTCATTTAATCTTACACATGCACCAAATCTGATTGAGTGTCCCCAATAATGTGGGTCTCAAATCTTATAGACAGTGCCTCATGACATACGCAGATCTGGTGAAGAGGTGAATTGGTGAGATCATGAGTAATTGACTGGGCAAATAGAGGTGTGGAAATAAGTGGAATTGTCAGTAAAATAGTAGACGACAAAAGGGAAAATCAGAGATTGGAATCCTGGAAAATAGCAATTGTCATGGAGTTTGAAGAATAAAGTATATTCAAGGAAATAAAAAACAATTAAAATATAGAAAAGAAAAAATATCTTTATAAAATACCATCAAGGTTAGAAACACTTTCAAAAATATCTCAACTGCTGGGACAGGTAAAAATAAAATTACACATGCTCCTTACCATTACATTCTCCTCTGCATTTATTATGTACATGTGATATGGTTTGGGTCCAGATTCCCAAGAAATCTCTCAGCATACTGCAATCCCTAATGTTGGAGGTAAGGCCTGGTGGAAAGTGTTTGGATAACGGGGACAGATCCTTCATTTAGGTTTTAGCACCATCTCCTTGGTGCCATTCTCATGACAGTGAGTTCTTGCAAAATCTAGTTTTTCAGAAGTGTGTACCGCCTCCCTCCACTTCCTCCTGTTTCCACCATGTGAAATGCCTTGCTCCCCCTTTGCCCTCTGCCATGGTTGGAAGCTTCTGTGGCCTCCCCAGAAGCAGAAACCACTATGCTTCCTATATAGCCTGCAGAATCATGAGCCAATTAAACTTCTCTTCTTTATAAACTACTCAGTTTCAGATATTTATAGCAATGAGAGAACACATTAATACAACATGGTTAAGTAACTGGTGAATATATTTTTGAGTCACTATATTTAATAGTTATATGTTTTTACTTAATTCAGTTTCTCTGCCCTGAATACTTATTTTAATGGTCATTGATTAGTGACCATTAAGTAGTGGCTTTAATTTTTACATTGCACAAATATAATGTATAAGTATGCTGCCATTCAATTCGAATTTTACATGGAATGTTCCCCTTTTTAGAAGTAAATTGATTAGCATAATAATTATTATATCCCACTGTAACACTTGAGTGATAGCTATAGTAAAAATACGCCTTACATTATATTTTTAAAGGGTCAGACCAAACAAATAGTTATATTGTTCAATGTATTTCATTAAACATTTTCTTTTGACTTATTAGGTTAGACTGACTTGTCAGTTAGAAGGTCATAGGTCCCAAATTAGTGGATTTTCAGCCAGTCAGTAGACAGATTATTCTAGGTGAGCATGAACTCATTAGATGAACCATTAAAAGGGACTGAGTTCTTCCTGGTAAAATTTAGTACAAGAAATTTCCTCTTGCTAGCTTTGAGGAAGCCAGTCTCCACACTGTTAACTGCCTGTAGAAGGATCATGTGACAAGAGCCCCAAGGGCATCTTCTTGGAGTTGGCAGCAGTCTCTGACTGACAGCCATGAAGAAAACAGGGACATTATTACCACAATAACAAGAAACTGAATAATACCAACTTGGGGGACTTGCGAGTGGACCTTTCTCTAGTTGTGTCCAGATGAGGACATAGCTGGCTGATACCCTGATTTCATTCTTGTGAGTCCCTGAACAAATGGTTTAAGGCCCCTAGAAAGTTGCCCCATGCCCAGTGAAATTGTCTTATCCATTCAAATACCATGTCGATAAACTTTTAGACACAGACACATCTTACTAAAATCCAGTCTCAAAATTCTCCCCATTATTTTTCCCTATAAGAACAAATGAAGATGCACATAGCCTCTAATTTTCCATAACTCAAGCAACAAAACCCTATATAGGTCGCTCTTCTAAGCAAACAGTGGCGCATTTCCACCACATAGTCTCCTTTGCTGCAACACTTTTCAAGAAAAAAAAATATTTTACTCTCAAAATTTTATTTTACAAATTGGTTTAAGTTAACTGATCTGAAATTACTAGGTTTTTCACCAAGAATGGATATCCCTCTCTTAATTACTTTAAGCAAACATATGTGTATACATATACACTTATATGCATATGTATACCATGTAGCGATTTATATATGTGCATATGTTTGTGTGTGCATGTGTATACAAATGTGTGTATATATATGTGTATGTATATGTATATATACATATACACACACACATATATATATAGATATATATGGCACTGTAGCCATGTGTTTATACACACACACACACACACACACACACACACACACATATATGGCACTGTAGCCATGTGTTACACCGACAAAAATAAGCCAAAAAGCTGTGTACTGCCTATCCATTATGCATGCCCTTACACAAGTTGTGCTATCTGGCATTTCTATTGGTTGCTGATCTGGCTCCTCATTTGTACAGCTTAGGCCCTTCCCTTGTTCACTGACTCCTCCAGGATCTGGCTCAGATTTCTCCAATTATATATAACCTGTTAAAATAAAACCCTGGCAAGAAAGAAGACAATAATGTATAGTACGCAAAGTGGTTTATCTCCTCACTAATTTAAATGCTTCCATTTGAGAAAAGAATATTGGCTGTAATTTTGAATAAAAAGGCAATATTTTTTCCCAAAAACAAAAGTTGAACTTCTTCAAAGATAAATCAGAAAACATCTGTGAAAATTTAATAATAATTTGTACCTATTTTCATTTATCCAGGTGGCATCTACTGAAATATGACATCACTGACAAGCATTATATTGAAAGTTTGATGGAGCTAGAGTGGTTTTTAGTTCAAAAACTGAGACTAAAGTATTAGGGTAAACCCCACATTTCTTCATTACAATGCACCATAATTTTTTATGTTACAGATAAAATAAATCATTTATAGAACATAGGTATGTGTATATCTTTATAATTTGCATGACTGCAGTAAATGTTCTCTGTGTGTAATTATATTAATGAGCTTAACTGAATTTGATACATAGCATCAGCCAACACCCAAAAGATGAGCAGAGGTTAGCATTGAAAATATAAAGGTAGCTAACCTAGCTTAGAGTCTGTGATAATTCCAATTAAGAGTTTTTAGTAGCCTAATTTTACCACTGAATTATCTACCGCTTTGAAATAACTTTTATCTCCTTTACCACATCCCCAGGTTCCTATGAGCATTTTCTTGTCTCCCTATCCTCAGCATTCACTTGCCCAGGAGTTGTAAATCAAATGCCTGTGGAATGGAACTTTATTGTATAAAGTAAGCCAGATGTTGAAAGCTAAAAACTGTGAAGGGCTATGTTAAATTGAACTATGCATTGTCAGACAAAATGTATATAAATGAAAAATTCTTAAAACATTATGTAACCAAAGAAAACATATCTGAAGAATGGATTTAACCAAAGGATGATAATTTGCACCTACTTTCACCAATCACTAGTTTACATGTTTGGAGGAGTCAAACAATCCTTTGAGATTATAATGAAAGACAGTTTTTCCCTGTGGAATGCTTTTGGCTTTTAAAGTTCCAGAGTACATGTGCAGAACATGCAGGTTTGTTACATAGGTAAATGTGTGCCATGGTGGTTTGTTGCACCTATACACCCATCTCCTAGATATTAAGTCTGGCATGAATTAGCTATTTTTCCTGGTGCTCTCCCCACACTCACCCTCTGACAAATCCCATTGTTTGTTTTTCCCCTCCCTGCATCCGTGTGTTCTTATTGTTAGCTCCCACTTACAATTTGGAACATGCAGTGTTTGCTGTTCTGGTCCTGCATTAGTTTGCTGAGGATAATATGGCTTCTAGCTTCATCCATGTCCCTGCAAAGAACAGGATCCTGTTCCTTTTTATGGCTGGACAGTACTCAGTGGTGTATATATACCACATTTTCTTTATGAGGTCTCTCATTGATGGTTATTTGGATTGATTCCAGGATTTTTTCCTATTGTGACTAGTGCTGCAATGAACATACATGCACATGTATATTTATAATAGAATAATTTATATTCACTTGGGTATATACCCAATAATAGGATTGCTGTATCAAATGGTATTTATAGTTCTAAATCTTTGAGGAATCATCACACTGTCTTCCACAATGGTTGAACTAATTTACATTCCCACTAACAGTGCAAAAGTGTTCCTACTTCTCTGCAACAGGATCTATTGTTTCTTGACTTTTTAAAAGTTGTTATTCTGACTTCTGAGAGATGGTATCTCATTGTGGTTCTGATTTGCAGTCTCTAATGGTCAGTGATGTTGAGCTTTTCGTCATATGTTTGTGGGTTGCATGTATGTCTCCTTTTGACAAGTATCCGTTCATGTCCTTTGCCCACTTTTTAAGGGGGTTGATTTATTTTTTCTTGTAAATTTACTTAAGTTTTGTGTAGATTCTGGATATTAGACCTTTGTCAGAGGGGTAGATTATGAAAACTTTCTCCCACTCTATATGTCATCTGTTTGCTCTGATAATAGTTTCTTTTGCTGTGCAAAATCAATGTGCGGAAATCACAAGCATTCTTATACAACAAAAACAAGCAGAGCGCCAAATCATGAATGAACTCCCATTCACAATCACCACAAAGAGAATAACATATCTAGGAATACAGCTAACGAGAGAAGTGAAGAACCTCTTCAAGAATTACAAACCGCTGCTCAAGGAAATCAGAGTATGGAAACAGATGGAAAAATATTCCATGCTCCATAGGGAGAATCAATATCATGAAAATGTTTATACTACCCAAAGAAATTTATAGATTCAATGCTATTCCAATTAAACTACCATTGACATTCTTCAAAGAATTAAAAGAAACTATTTTAAAATTTATATGGAACCAAAATAGAGCTGGTATAGCCAGGACAATCCTAAGCAAAAAGAACAAAGCTAGAGACATCACACTACCCGATTTTATACTACAAGGCTAGAGGAACCAAAACAGCATTGTACTGGTACAAAAACAGGCAAACAAACTAATGAAACAAAATAGAGAGCTAAGAAATAAAACTGCACATCTACAACCATCTGATCTTTGACAAATCTGAAAAAATGAAGCAATGGAGAAAGTATCCCCTATTTAATAAATGGTGCTGGAAGAACTGGCTAACCATATGCAGAAAACCAAAACTGATTCCCTTCCTTATACCTTATACAAGAATTAACTCAAGAGGGATTAAAGACTTAAATGTAAAACTCAAAACTATAAAAACCCTAGAAGAAAATCTAAGCAATGGCATTCAGGACACTGACATGGGCAATGATTTTATGTTGAAATTGCCAAAATCAATTGCAACAAAAAGCAAAAATTGACAAGTGGGATCTAATTAAACTAAAGAGCTTCTGCACAGCACAAAAAAAAAATTCTGCTTTTATACTACACCTTGGGTAATTTCATTCAAACCCACAGATGCATTTTTCATATATATTTTAGTATTCAAAAGCATACATATGGACATGGATATGTGAATATATATGTTTGTACAGTGGACCCTTGAGCAACACAGGGGTTTCAGATGCAGACCCCCTGCACAGTTGAAAATTTGCACATAACTTTTGACTTCCCAAAAACTTAACCATCAATTACCATTAAATAGAAGCCTTAACAATAACAGTTGATTTAACATATATTTTATATGTTATATGCCTTATTTATTAGTAAATAAATATTTATTTGCTTATTTATTTTAAAAAGTAAGCTAGGCAAAGAAAATGATAAAAGAAAATACGTTTACTATTCGTTAAGTTGAAATGGATTACAAGGGTCGTCATGTTGAGTAACCTGACGGGAGGTGGCAGAGGCAGAAAACAAATCCAGGTATGAGTGGACTCATACAGTTCAAACCTATGTTCAAGGAACAACTGTATATATGTGTGTTCAAAATACACACTTTACTTTTCTTCAATAAATGTACATGATTTAAAAATGAAATAGTACAAAATAGTTTGTTAAAAAAATTATTACTCTCACTTTTCCAAACCCTTTGTCTCTTTCCTCAGAAACCACCACTTTTGTCTCAAATTATTTAAATTAGTGCTACAGTTTTAAAAAGTATTTGTATTGCTTATTAATATAATCAAGCATATACTTTTTATTTACTTTAGGTTATAATGAATAAGGATTAAGCAATGTTACAACAAGTTTAACTATCCTTACCCAGCCTCTCAAAGTATTACATATTTTTAATTAAACCAAAAAAATTATAATATCTTTGTAAATGTGAGTCACAGTAAAGCCAAGCACAGTACTATATTACACTTCTCTTCTTTAAAAACATTCTTAAATATATTTAACAAATAAAAAATACATTTGTAACATTTGAAATGTTTGCCCTGTGGAACGGCGCTTCACATACTTATTTTTTGTCACAAGAACACTTATAATTTACTCTTAGTGATTTTCGAAAGACATAATACATCACCATGTTGTACAATCAATCTATTGAACTTATTCTTCCTAAAACTTTGTGTTTTAACAAAATCTGCCCACACCTACCTCACCCTCAGCAGCCCCTAGTAAGCACCATTCTACTATTTCCATGAGTTCAAATTTTTTAAATTCCACACATAAGTGAGATCATGAAGTATTTGTTTTTCTGTACATGGCTTATTCCTAATAAAATGTCCCACAGGTTCATCCATGTTGTCATGAATGACAGGATTTTCTTTTCTTTTCTTTTAATCTGAATAGTATTCCATTGCGTACACCACATTTTCTTTAACTATTCACCTAGGTCACTTGATGGACACTTAGTTGATTCCATATTACAGCTATTGTGGTGAATGCTGCAATAAACATAGGCATGCAGGTATCTATTTGACATAACAATTACATTTACTTTGTGTACATACCCATATGACACAGAAGTGAAATTGCTGGATCATATGGTTGTTCTGCTTTTGGGTTTTTTTTTTTAAGAAACTTTATATTGTCTTTCATAATGGTTATAGTAATTCATATTCCCAACAGTGTGCAAGAGTTCCATTTTTCTCTACATCTTCACCAACAAGTGATACCTTTTTGTATTTTTTTATAGTAGCCATCCCAGAAAGTATTAGGTTATATCTTAATGTGATTTTAATTTGCATTTCCCTGATGATTAGTGATGTTCAGCATTTTTCATAAATCTGTTAGACATTTATATGTCTTTTCACAAATTTTTACTTAGATCCTTTTTCCATTTTTTAATTGGGTTGTTTTCCTGCTATTGATTTGAGTTCCTTACATCTTCTGAACATTAACCTCTTATCAGATGTATATTTAACAAATATTTTCTTGCATTCTTTGGGGTTTTTTCTCACTCTATTGTTTTCCTTTGCTGTGCAAACATTTTTTCAGTTTGATAAAATTTCACTTGTCTATTCTTGCTTTTGTCACTTACGCTTTGGGGTTTCGATAAAAAAAGTATGGCCTAGCACAATGTCATAGAGCTGTTCCCTTGTTTACTTTTAGTAGTTTTAGACTTTGTAGTCTTACATTTAAATCTTTAATCTATTTGAAGTTGATTTTTGGATATAGTGTGGGATGATTTTATACTTTGCATGTGGATTTTCAGTTTTCCTAACACCATTTATTGAAGAGACTCCCTTCCCCATTATGTGTTCTTGGCTTCTTCATCAAAAAGAAATAGAATGTAAATGTGTGGTTTTAGTTCTGGGATATCAAGTCTATTCCCTTGGTCTATGTGTTTTTATGTCAGTGTGAGATTGTTTTGATTATTATAGCTTTGTAGTATGTTTTGACATCTGGTAGCATGATGCTTTCATATTTGTTCACTATACAGTACCAAGGAAGAATGCTGCTAAACCTAAACCATTCATCAGATACAGCACCCAAAATCTAGTTACCTCCTGCCAGACCCCACCTCAAGCATTGGGGATTACATTTCAACATGGGATTTGGTCAAGGACAAAAATCCAAACCATATTAGTTCCTCGCCAAACAGGTAATTAAGAAGCAAGTAAATACATTCATTTCTTTATCTCTTTAGATTCCTTTGGTTGTCTTCTACAAGCAGTTTTAAATTTTTATTATTTCTTTTTTCTCACCTTTTCTGTTCTTGCTCCTACACCTTTCAATTTTAGATAGTAATATTAACTTTCAGTGTTTGTTATTTTACTGTAAAATATTTCATTGAATACCATTGCTGTTGTCCCAAATTCATCTCACCTCTGCCTGACTACCTGAAAACTTATTAGATTTTCCAGATCTCAGCCTCCCTGAGTGAGTATGGCCATAGGACAGTGATTTTGGCCACAGGATGTATAAGGAGCAAAAATGTTATATGCAACTTCTCATCCACTTAAAATTAATTGTCTAGGATTTGTTTCTCCTCTTTTTACCCTCTTGGCTAAAAATGGCTTTAACAGAAGCGACCTTGAAGGTCCTGTGTCAAGAATTGCAAAGCTTCTCTACTAACCTGGGTCCCTAAGTGACTTCCTACAACATACATATACATACCCAACAATGTTAAAATGAGAGATAAATAAGCTACTGTCTCCATTGATTACTATATTTTGAATCAGTGTAATAGTATATCAGCCTTCAGCTGAACTAATATATTTGATTTTACATTTTTATGATTATTACTTAAAAAGAAGTTTTCTGCAGCTGTTGAATACAGTTTTCTAAAACATTAATAAGGTTACTTGGTTAAAAGTGGTGTTCTAATCTGTTATTTTTATGGATACTTTATACTTTTGAAGAAGTAAGTTATTGAGAAAGAAGTTGTTCAATCACCAACCATGATTCTGAAATTATTTATCAAAGATTTTACCAACTGTGTTTGGTAATGCCACATACCACTAGCATTTTAGTTTAAATCAAATCACACATTTTCCAGAAATATTTGATGTTAGAAGAAACCTTTTCTCTGAATATGGGTCCGTGCTTTGGATTCACAGATGATCTTTATTGCATAAACCACATAATCATACAACACCTTCAATTTCTATGTTCTCTTCCTTTAAAGAGGAATGATAAGATATTAAATGTAGATTTCCCCTGAATTTTTACAATTTATACCCATCCTTTTATTTTTTTTCCTGATCCATACAACACTAGATATTTTATTAACTGTTTTTACCAAACCATTCCGTTTATATTTTAAATCTCTTTCTTTTGAGCTCATATTTTATTCTTTAATTATTAAATAACAATGACTAATATAATTTGTATAAATATATTTTTGAGCAAACAAAGCTTATCCTTGCTATTACAATGTAATCTATGATTGCAAAAGTATACCGTATATTAGAATTTAATCTTTTGGGAGAACTCTACATGGCATGAAAATTATTTAGTTTATTATAAAGGAAAAGAAAATTGGACATTAATTTGGCCAGTTAGTGAGAGATTAGTTAAGAGAAATTGTGAAATATTTAATACTTTAAAAGACATTTATACTTTAAAAGATACTTATCTTTTTAAAAAGTCTGAGAAAAAAATTGTCAACATTTATAGAGTTTGTATTTTGTGACAAGAGGTTTTTTTTCTTTCTTTTTTTTTTTTGATAGAGTCTCACTCTGTCACCAGGCTGGAGTGCAGTGGTACAATCTGGGCTCACTGCAACCTTTGACTCCCTGGTTCAAGTGATTCTTCTGCCTCAGCCTCCCCAGCAGCTGGGATTACAGGGACGCACCACCACACCCAGCTAATTTTTTGTATTTTTAGTAGAGATGGGGTTTCACCATGTTAGCCAGGATGGTCTTGATCTCCTGACCTCAAGATCCACGCAGCACAACGAGAGTTTTTTCTAAGCACTAACTACTATCAAACGTACGTCTCAGTATTAATAAAAGACTTGGTAACTCATTTAAGTTCATTACTCTATTAGGTAGCACAAGCAAAATTTTAATTTAGTCTGATTCCAGAATCTGACTCTTAAACCTTGGATTAATACTCCAATTTAAATATTACATACTAATTATAAAACTGGTGTGATTTACTTAAGTTCCCTGGGTCTTTTATAATTAGTAAAAATTATACAGACTGTCAGTTTTACCTCAGTTATGTCTGCAAATTAGAATCATCTGGGGATTTCTTTTTAAATATTAGTACCCAAGTTTACATATAGAATGTCTTAAATAGTCTCAGGTAGGGTTTCTCAACCCTAGTACTAATGACATTTGGGCTGGGTAATCCTTAGTTACAGGACACTCTCCTTTACATTACAGAATGTTTAGTACCATCCCTGGTTTCTTCTGCCTACTAGATATCCTTAGTATCCACTTGTCCCCTTATCTCCAGTTGTAATAACTAAAAATATCTCTAGATTTCCCCTAAAAGTCAAAATCATCCTTTGTTTTCACTAAGAATCATAGGTTTGGGGTATACCCTGTATTTATTGTTCATGCTTTGGCATATAGCAATTTGAGCCCATATTTGACATGCTGACTTTTTAAAGAACATCTTACAGAAGGATAATTTCCAAAAAAAAAAACATGCATTTAATGTACCTTTTTATGAGTTTGACAAATGTATATATTTGTATAACCACTCCCTTCAAATGTAAAATCCTTCAGATCCTGGAATAAATGTAGAAGCTTAATCAGGACCTTATACTCCTACAGATGAGAATTATAAACTCTGGACAAAATAGGAAAACACAATAATCTAAAAATACTAAATAATGAGCTAAATCAGAGAGACTCTAGGGTATTTAAAACTTGTAAGCAACTACTAACACAACACAAATTTTCTATTTTCAGTTTGTGGACTGAGGACAAAGTCAGTTCTATGTGGGGCAACAAATCTTAGGGAAGCCACAGCAGCCTCTTTGGTCTCAAGGTACAAAGAACAAAATTTAGATAACTTGACCCACTGGAAAGTAAGAAACAAATGCCAAAAAGAGAGACCCAAAGAGAAGAAGCCACTAATTTTGCACATTAATTTTACACAACTTTCTCTTGACCAATACATCAACTATCCTTTAACTGAGATCTGAGCTGTGGTCTAAGATCTAACTTCTACAATTTGAATTCAATCAAGTTAATTGCTTGCCAAAACAAAAACATCAATGTGTTTTCAAAATACAAAACAAAATATGAGTCTCTACAACATTTGCCATATTCAAGATTCAATTCAGACTTATCCAACATACAAGTAACCATAAAAATATATCTAATTCTAAAATAAAGGGAATCAAATTAGACAAAATCTCAAGATGATATAGACAATAGAATTAGCAGACAGATTTTATTGCAACTATTATAACTACGAGCTGAAGGAAAGTAGCCTTACAATAAACAAAAAATACAAACTATCAGCAAAGAAGACAAAACTAGAAAAAAGGAAAATTATAGAATGATATTATTTAAAATTTAATATCTACCTGTTTAGCATGAAAGCATAATGAAAAAAAGCATTAATAATGAAGGAACTTGAAGACTGAAGGTGGAAATAATCCAGTATGAAGATGAAAGAGAAAAAATTAAACATATAAAGAGCCTCACAGACACTTAAGGTGCAAAGAAAAAATGTACATTCTATATGTACATTTAGAATTCAATGAGGAAAATGATTAAGAGAATGGTGGAAAAAAGAAGTATATACTGCCTAGGTAATGCCTCAAATTTGGTGAAAAACAAACACATATGTTTATAAATATAAGAAGCTCATGAATCAAAAGCAGGATGTTTTAAATGCCTATGCTTGGGTACATCATTGCCAAATTGCTAAAATCAAAATATATAAAAAAAAAACAAGTGTCTCAAAACTAATCAGGGAAAACCAAGTCATTGCATACAGGGAAACAATAATGTGAACCACTGATTTTTCATAAGACACTATGAAGATCAAAGACAATTGAGTAATATCTTTAATGTGCTAAGAAAAAAATAAACTACAAATTAAGATCTCTCTCTATATATATAGCTAAAATACCTTTCAACAATGAAAGCAAAATAAAGACATGTTCATGTAAAAGAACAGGAGGAAAAGCAAGATGGTGGAGTAGATGGCTCCAAAAATTGTGCCCCACCCCCACAAAGACACCAATTTAACAAATTTTTACCCACAACAAGAAAAAAATATTCATAAGAACCACAAATCAGATAAGCACACACAGTAGCTGGTTTTGTCTTTATATGGATGAAGGAAACACTAAAGAGAAAAAGTGATCTTGAATCCCTGATGCCTCCCCTCCCCCACTCCCAGCAGGGGCCAGTGACAGCATGGTACAGAGAGTTTCTCTGGGTACCCCAGAGAGGAAGAGACACAGCAATTGCTAGGTATTATACTCAATGCTGTCCTGTTAGAGCAGAAAGGAAAACCAAACTCAGTTAATGCCCACCCACAGATGGAGCATTCAAACCAGGCCTAGCCAGAGTAGAATTACTGATCCAAGTGGTTGGAACTTGAGTTCCTGCAAATGTCAACACTGAGGGCTACAGTGCTGTGTCTTCCGAGACAACTGAAAGGCAATCTAGGCCATAAGGACTGCAACTCTTAGGCGAGTCCTGGTGCTGATCTAGGCTCAGCAACAGAGAGGGTTGCACACAATACACTGAGGCACAAGCTGGGGTGGCTAAGGGAGTGCTAGTATTCCCTCTCCCTTAACCCCAAGATGCAGAGCTCATGGCTCCAGTAAAGAACCCTTCCACTCTAGGAGAAAAGATGAAAGAGCAGAGAGGACTTTGTCTTACATCTTCGATACCAGCGCAGCCACAGCAGGATAGGGCACCAGTCAGAATCATAAGGCCTCTGATCCAGGACCTAGCTCCTGGATGACATTTCTAGACACATCCTGGGGCAGAAAAGAACCCACTTCCTTGAAGGGAAGGACCTTGTTCTGGCAGCATTCATCACCTGCTAAGTAAAAGAACTTTGAGCCCTGAATAACCAGCAGCAATACCCAGGCACTATGTTGATGTGCTTGGGTGAGACTCTGAGACTTGCCAGTTTCAGGTGAGATACAGCATATTACCAACCCACGGTGGCTGCAGTGCAAAGCTCCTTCTGCTTGAGTAAAGGGGACTTTGTCTTGCTCCTTATGTACTAGCATGGGCACAGGATGTAGAGCACCAAGCAGGCACTTGTACTGATTCCAGGACTTGACTCTTGGTTGACATTTCTAGACCTGCCCTGGGCCAGAAGGGAGCCTATTTCCCTGAAGGGTGAGTTCCAGTCCAGGCAGCATTCACCATGAACTGACTTAGGAGCCTTTGGGCCTAAAAGAACATGAGCAGCAGTCTGGTAGTACTTCTGGCCTGTAAAGTAGTGGGTATGGGGTAAGGCTCGCTGCCTTTGTAAAGAGAAGGGAAGAGACAGAAGGACTGTCTCTTATGGTTTCAGTGCCAGCTCAGTCACATTAGAGTAGAAGACCAGGTACACTTCTAAGGTGTTTTTACTCTACTCCTGGACTCCTGGAAAGCACCTCTGGACCCCCCTGGGGCCTGGCAGAAGTTACTGCCCTGAAGGAAAGGACACAGGCCTGGCTGGCTTTCCCACCTGCTCATTGTAGAGCCCCAGGCCTATGTTGAGTGAACACAGGTAGTGGCCAGGGAGTGGTTATAGCAGGCTTGGGTGAGAACCAGTGCTGCTCCGACTTCAGGTCTGACCCAGCACACTCAGTGTTGGTGGTCACAGGGGCCAGCTTCAGGTGGTTCAAAACAGAGACAAAGTTTCTGCCTATTTGGGAAAAGTGTGGAAGGAGAATAAGAGTCTCACCCTGAGTAATCCAGAGAATTATCCCCATTCTCACCCAAGACATCAAAACAGTACACCCACCTCTATGAGTTTGCAAGAACCACAGTGTTACTGGGTGTGCGGTGCCCTCTAAAGCAGATATAGCTTATATCACAACACTCAAGTTTTCTTGAATACCTGGAAAGCCTCTCAAGAGGGATGAGTACTAATAAGCCCAGACTGATATTGGTGAATACTACAGAAAATACCTAATTCTTCAATGCCCAGACACCCAAGAACATCTGCTAGTATCAACACCAACCAGAAAAAGATAACCTAACCAAATGAACTAAATAAGCCACTAGGGGCCAATCATAAAGAAACAGAGATATGTGACCTTTCAGACATATTATTCAAAATAGACAAATACATTTAAGATGACAGAAAGAAGGAATTCAGAAATCTATCATGTAAATTCAAGAGATTGAAATAATTAAAAAGAACAAAGCAGAAATTCTAGAGCTAAACAATGCAATTGGCATACTGGCCTTTAATAGCAGAATTTATCAAGCAGAAGAAAGAATTAGTGAGCTTGCTACTCAGGAGGCTGAGGCAGAAGAATGGCTTGAACCCAGGAGGCAGAGGTTGCAGTGAACCGAGATTATACCACTCTTCTCCAGCCTGGGTGACAGAGTAAGACTCCATCACAAAAAAAAAAAAAAAAAAGCTTGAGGGGATGGATACCCTATTGTCCATAATTTAATTATTTTACATTGTATGTCTGTATAAAACATCCATAAATATATACACCTACTATGTACCCACAAAACAAACTAAAACTAGAAATACAAATGATACATATTAGATGTGGATACAAGTTAGATACAGATAATCTAAATAAGATAATCAACAACTTTGGCCTAATTGATATTTATAGACCATTAAACCAGACAACCACAGAGCACTCATTTCTTTCAGGTGCACATGCTATGTTAAAGACAGATCACATACTTACATGATAATGTTTTGTCACCAGAAACGTTACCAGTGTAGATTGAGATAGAGACAAAATAAGAAAAAAAAATTATTGGAATCCCCAAATACTACAGTCAGCAAACAGGCTAACACTACTCAGCAGCAAATATGCTATCTCTTTCCAGAAAAAAGAAGAACACCTTCAAGGGCAGAAACTTGGGTTCAGAGAATGGAGTCTCAAATGACAAAGAACTAATCCTAAGCTTCAAAACCTAATGGAGTTTGTCTAGTTAGATTTCAAAGTCGCTCAGAACTGATGATTCCTTTCTTCTGTTTTCCCCCTTTAAGAATAGTAATTCCTGCAACTGTTATCCCATGTTTCTCTAATCATTGTATCTTGGAGGCAGATAACTTATCTTCTAGTTTCAGAAGTCCATAGAAGAGGAATTTTACCCCAAGATGGATAATACCCAGAGTATTGTTACATATTTGTGTTAAGATATCGAGTTTGTCATAATTTGTTACAGTAGTCACAGTAAGGTAATTCAATATCTAATTACATTTAGAAATCAGTAACAGTGAAATGTCTACAAAAACACAAAATGTTGAAAAATTAAATAATATACCTCTAAATCATTTATACGTGAAAGAAAAAACCCAAAGAAAATAAGAAAATGTTTCAAACTGAGTAACAGATATATAAAACCTTGTGTTATATAGCTAAATAAAAGTTTCAAGAGAAATTTTCAGCTTTAATGCTTGTATTTGAAAACAAAAAACTGAACTCAATGACGTAAGGTTTCACCTTAAGAAGCTAAAAGAGAAAAAGACAAAAGTAAACCCAAGTTACCTGAAGGAAATAAATAAGTGAGCAGATATCAATCAAATATAAAATAACAAGAAAATAAAGAAAATTATCAAAGCCAAAATTGGCTAGTAGAAAAGCTAAAAATAATAAAGAAATATTGCTGGGCGCAGTGGCTCACACCTGTAATCCCAGCACTTTGGGAGTCTGAGGTGGGTGGATCACGAGGTCAGGAGATCAAGACCATAATGGCCCACATGGTGAAACTCTGTCTTTACTAAAATACAAAAAATTAGCTGGGTGTGGTGGTGCATGCCTGTAATATCAGCTACTCAGGAGGCTGAGGCAGGAGAATTGCTTGTACCTGGGAGGCAGAGATTGCAGTGAGCCAAGATCACGCCACTGTACTCCAGCCTAGAAATAGAGTGAGACTTCATCTCAAAAAAAAATTTCATCAAGATATTAATAGAAAAGGAAAAAAGTACAAGTTACCAACATCAGAAATACAATAGAACTTATCAATGTAGATGTTATCATTGTGATATAATACCATGCAAGCCAATGTATTTAACAACATAGATAAGATAAACAAATTCCTTGAAAAGTACAATTTATGAAGAAAAAGTAGCACAACATAAAACAGTATATCAGAACATCCCTTTATAATTACCTGTCTGTGTATATGTACAGATAGACATAGACAAAGAATGACAAACAGAAAGACAGGAAGAGACAATATGAAGAACCTTTACACAAAGAAAACACAAGGCACAGATCACTTGTGAAAGCTATCAGATATTTAAGAAAAAAACAGCAATCTGATATATATTCTTTTAGAAATTAGGAGAATTCCCAATTCATTATTATAAAGGTAGCAATAATTATACTACAAAACTTGACAAAAATATAAAACTTGTAATATGTACTCATGTCCTTCATGAATATAAACAAGAAAATACTAAGATACAGGCAAATGAAAGTCAGCAATATATAAACAGATATATTATGAGAAAAAAAAAATGAGTGGATGTGCCAGGAATGCAAGATTGGTATAGCATTCAAAAATCTATTAATATAAATCATTATTACCAAAGAATAAAGGAGTAAACTGTATGATCAGTTAAAAAGAGGCAAAAAGTATGTATAAAACAATCAGCTGGGCATGGTGGCACACGCCTGTAATCCCAGTACTTTGGGAGGCCAAGGCAGTTGGGTCACTTGAGATCGGGAGTTCAAGACCAGCCTGACTAACATGGAGAAACCCCATCTCTTTACTAAAAATACAAATTAGCCAGGCATGGTGGTGCATGCCTGTAATCCCAGCTACTCAAGAGGCTGAGGCAGGAGAGTCATTTGAACCTGGGAGGCGGAGGTTGCGGTGAGCCAATATCTGGCCATTGCACTCCAGCCTGAGCAACAAGAGCAAAACTTTGTCCAAAAAAAAAAAAAAAAAATTGTAATATGTACTCATGTCCCTCATGAATATAAACAAGAAAACTAAGATACAAGAAAATTTAAGTCAGCAGTATATGAACAGATATATTATGAGGAAAAATGAGTGGAGGTGCCAGGAATGCAAGATTGATATAGTATTCAAAAACCTATTAATGTAAATCATTATTACAAAGGAATAAAGGAGAAAAACTATGATTAGTTCAAAAGATGAAAGATTATACATAAAACAATCAATACCAGTTTATAATTTTAAAATTATCAGCAAATTGATAAATAGCATTTAGGGAAAACAGCTGGCCTCACACATGAAGGTAAAATATTGAATATTTTCCCACAATGATTGGTAAAAAGCAAACATGCTCACTCTTACTCCTCCTACTCAATATCACAAAGTAGGTAAAAGCCATTGCAATAAGAAGCAGAGCAAATAAAAGTTATTGATATCTAAAATAAATAAAACAGTCTATCGGACATAATTTTGTATGTAAAATTCCTGTGTAGTATAAAAACTAATAAGCATACATGAATTAAGTAATGTCACAGAGTACGATATTAATATACAAAAGTCATTGTATTTTTATATACTCCCAGCAGGAATTACAGAATAACATTTTAAAATAAATTGATTTACAGTAGGTTCCAAACAACATGCTTAGCAACAAGGGTAACAAATGATGTAAAATACATATATTCCAAACACTGCAAAATTTTGATAACTAAAACTTAAAACCTAAATATGTGGATTGATTGGAAGTTTCAATATGGTTAAGATGTCAGTTCTGCAAAAATTAATCTGTAGATTCAGTGCAATCACAAAAAAATATTTTGAAAGAATTGACTAACTTTTTAACATAACATTACAACTTTTATTTTAAATTCCTGGGGTAAATGTGCAGGTCTGTTACATAGATATATTGCATAAGACTAGAATTTGAATAAAAAATGATCCCATTATGTGTAGTGAGTATACTACCCGATAGGTAGTTTCTCATCCCTTGCCCACCTACTCTTCTCCTATCTCTACTAGTCCACAGTGTCTATTATTCCCATCTTTATGACCATGTGTATTCAATCCTTAGCTCCCACTTAGAAACAAAAATGTGGTATGTGGTTTTTTTGTTCCTGAATCAAGTCATTTAGAATAATGGCCTACAGTTGCATCCAGGTTGCTGCAAAGGGACATGACTCTTTTAGGGCTGTGTAGTATTCTATAGTGTGTGTGTGTGTGTGTGTGTGTGTGTGTGTGTGTGTGTGTGTGTGTATACCTGTATGATATATAGATCACATTTATCATATAATATAGTGATATATATATCACATTACATACATGGTGTAAATGTGTATTATATATGTGAGATAGAAATACATATATACACATATATGTAGATATATATTTTATTCAATCCACTGTAAATGGCCAACTGGGTTGATTCTTTGTCTTTACTATTGTGAGTAGTGTTGGGTTGAACATACACATGCAGATATATCTCTGGTAGAACAATGTTACCGTGGGTACATACCCACTAATGGGATTTCTGAGTCGAATGCTAGTTCATTTTTAATCTCTTTGTAAAATCTCCAAACTGCTTCCCACAGTGGCTGAACTAATTTACATTCTCTAAATAACCAGAGAATAACTACAAAAGTATATAGTCTCATCAGCAGGGTATAAACCTTCCCTTCCCTTTACTCTTCATCTTCATCAGCATCTGTTATTTTTGGCTTTTTATCATTTGTGGTTTTGTTTTGCATTTCTCTGATGATTAATAATGTTACGTATTTTTTCATACGTCTTCTTTTATGTGTCTTTTCATGTGTGTTGCCCACTTTTCAATAGAGTTATTTATTTTTAGCTTGTTGAATTGTCTACAGATTCTGGATATTAGACCTTCAAAATAATAAGAGCTATCTATGACAAACCCACAACATTATACTGAATAGGCATAAGCTAGGAGCATTCTCCTTAAGAACTCTAACAAGACAATAATGCCCACTCTTACCACTGCTATTCAACATAGTATTGGAAGTCCTAGCCAGAGCAATCAGGCAAGATAAAGAAATAAAAGGCATCCAGATAGGAAAAGTCCATTTATCTCTCTTCACTGATGCTATGATTCTATACATATTCAAATATTTGCATGAAATATAACATCAAAATGTAGATATATAATATGAAAAGCAATGGTAAAAAAGAACGATATTGGAAAAATTCTATTACCTGATTCCAAGACTTAGAAACTCTAGAAATAGAACCATATTTTTATCATTTGATTTCTCTAAAAGTCATGAAAGTTATTCAATGAGAAAATTTCAACAAATGATGCAGAGAAAACAGTATATCCATGTGAAGAATATGAGCCTTGTCTCCTACCTCACATCATACAGAAAATATATTCAAAATAAAGAATAATTCTAAACCTATAAAATAAGGCTCCGAGAATAAAACCTTATAGAATATTTTCAAGAATCAGAAATATATAAACATTTCTTGGAAAGGCTCAGAAAACAATAACTATGAAAGCAAAGAGTTGATAAACTCATTAACAATCTCTGGTCATAAAAAACCATTAAATGAATAAGTAAGAGACAGGTAGCAAATATTCCAAAATATATATCCAACAAAGGAATTGTGTAATATATAGTTTTACAACTCAATAATGAAGATTAATAATCCAGCAAAATTTAACAAAATGGATAAAGATACACAAACAACCAATGATCACATGGAAAAAATGTACTCAAATCATTGCTACAGAAATGAAAATTATAATCACAAAGAAATCTCACTACATTCCTACCAGAATGTGCAAGATTAAAAAGACTGACAAACCTATGTATTTTGGGCATTCTTGGCCAATGTAAACTCACATTGTTAGTGGAAAGATTTTAAAAAGACAAATATTTTGAATATACATCTGCCAGTTTCTTGCCAGGAGTGATGTGACCAACACTCCTACTTGTAGGTATTTTTCCAGTACAAGTTAAAACATATACACAAAAAAAAAACTTTAAAAAATGGTCAAAGAAGCTGTATTTATACAGCACAACCTTGAAACATTTCAATTGTCCATGAATAGGAGTGTACATAAACACTGATGTAGTCATGCAATGGTCTATTTCTCAGCATTTTAAAGAAATGGACTGCAAATGCACATATCAACATGAATTAATCTCAAGAAGAGTGAAAGATGCTTGACACAATTTCATGTTTTATATTACATTTGTATTAAACTATAGAACAAGCAAAATACTCTATTGGGTAAAGAAGCAAGAACAATGATGTCTCTGGGGGTTTTGAGAGTGGCAATACCAAGAGAGAACATAAAGAAATTTTATGTGATCATAGGAATGTTGAGTATCTTTATGGGAGTTTGGATTACACAGGTATATTCATTTGTCAAAACTCAGGAAATATAAACAACATTTGGGCATTTCATTGCATATTTTACTCAAAAGAAAAAAAGTGTAAAGTATTGAACTCTAGTTAATGATATGTATACTTATTGATGGTAGTAAATGGTAATAAATGGTAAACAAATGCTAAGTATATTAATATCTTCAATTTACTTCAAAATACACAAAAATAATTTATCAATAGATGGATAAAATTATGGATAAGTGGATACTTTTGTAATAAAAGGATCATAGTAGAATGTTAATGGCAGAATAATGGCCATGGATATTGACTGGAAAATTAAACTGCTGTATATTTAAAACTTTTCATAATACAAAGTTAGAAAATACTTGGAATATTATCATCTCTTCAGAAAATACCCCTTTGGTTTTTAACAGTTAATTCTCCCCTCTTGCCCCAAAACAGCTAATTTTCTGATTTCTCCCATAATAGGTTAATTTGACCAACTCTAGACATTTGTATAAATGGAATCATACAGTATGTATTTTATTGTGTCTAGCTTCCTTTACTCAATATGCTGATTTTCATGGGTGGGTAATATTCTACTTTATTATATCATAGTAGAATTATTTGTTAACTTATTGATAGTGATTGGCACAGTTCCAGTTTCTGATTATTATAAATACAATTCTGGAAGGGTAATGACTCCCCAGTGTTTGTACTACTCAGGCAGAATTGAAAACCACTGGAATATGTGATTATTAAGACAATTTTTCATTAGAAAACTTGGTATTGTGACTATCATGGGAAGGATTCAAAGATAATCAGCACCACAGTTGTAGCTTTACTTCTGAGATACAGATGTCTTGCAATCAATTAATACCTATCTAATTGCTGTTCACTTCCTAATTAGAACCAATTAAATTAAGCAAATAAATGGGATCAAAGTCCCACATGTGTGAGATTTTAATAGATTTTTTTGAACGCAGTTTGCTTGAAGTAAACGAGAGAAAAAATATGCCTAGTGTAAGGCTAATTACATAACTTTAACAGTATACAGGTGTCTCTAATAATTATAGCCTTGTTTGTGAGAAGTAGGAATACAGTCTATATAAACAGAGAGGGGCTTCTGAGCAGTGTGATTAAAAAAGTTGATTGGGAAAATTCTTTAGTCTTTCAGTTTTCGCCAACTTTCTTATTTGAATAAAAGTAATAAGCAAAATAAAGGCTACTGTCATGAGTTTGAGGAAGCAAACTAAAATCACTACAAAGAAGCAGTTCTTATTGTGATTATCTGAACTTATAAAGACTGCTTTGTAAAAAAATCTCAGTATTAAAATGAGTAACATTAGGGAATACAGAATACTTTCTCATTATAAAAGACTAATTTTTTAAATTACCTAGACAAAAAAAAATTAAATGAATATTTAAAACAAAAGGTAAGTAAAAACACATTCCCCCAAGTATTACACATAGTATAATGATATATTTCATAATGTTGCAAGCACTGTTAAATCAAATTTGGCCTGAGTCAGCCTCCATCCCTAGAGCCCCTATGTAGAAAACTGCAAGCTAATTCTATCAGTCCATTCTCAGACTGCTGTAAAGATACTACCTGAGACTGGATAATTTGTAAAGGAAAGAAGTTTAACTTACTCACGGTTCTACGTGGCTGGGGAGGCCTCAGGAAATGTACAATTATGGCAGAAGGTGAAGAAACAGCAAGTAACTTCCTCACGACGTGACAGAAACGAGAAAAGCCTAGGGGAAACTGCAATTTATAAAACCCTCAGATCTCGTGGGAACTCACTCACTATCACGAGAACAACACAGAGAACCACCCCCAGGATCCAATCACCTCCTACCAGGTCCCTTCTCCACAGGTGAATAGAGTTTACAATCTGAGATGAGCTTTGAGTGGGGACACAGCCAAACCATATCACTAATTTACTTAGTATTTAAAGAAACCGAAACCTAATTTCGGAGTATAACAAACAGCCAAGTGTCAGCCAATCACAAGCAGCTATGTTTCATCCGATGACAAGCAACCAGCTCATCACACCAGGCAAAAAAGGGCAGGTTCCTACCTGTAACTGAGCAGGTAATTTCTCTAATGTGCTTCTCTATGTGGCCTATTAAAGCACACTATTCATACTGCTTAGCAAGTAGCATATTTAGAGTGCTGATTCCCTGGTGTAGCCAGACACAGGTTAATGAAATGGAGGAAGAAAATTAGAGATAATTGTCAAGTTTTACTTTTCATTTTTAGGGGTGACTTCATGATTACTCAGGGCATTTCTAACAATAATTAAGTAAATAAATCTCTACTTAAATGAAAACAGACTATGTGTGAACCAATGATGAGAGTGCTTCACGAACCAAAAATTATAAATTATCCCCCTGTGTATACCTGCTCTTAAGAAACCAAAACTTTTTTAAAAAATGAAACAAAAAAATCTGTCACAGTACTTAATATCACTGATCAATGAGAGACCATATAACTATATATTACTGTGTTGCATATGGGGAAAAAATTCAAATGTCTCAAGCCAGAATTTTGAGAATGTTTTTTGTAAAGAACTTGCAACTCTGAAAGAATCTAACCATCACATACTTAGCCAGATCTTTTGCTTTAAATTTGAAATCCTGATGAACATGTAATAGGTCATGAAACACAATTACCTGTTAAAATGTAGTAATGGACTAATAATAAAGATAGGTAAGAGACTAATATCCTAAAAGAAAAACAGGCAAAAGTTCTAAGTATGAAAATCATAAGAAAATGTATTAATAAATAAATATGGTGGTAAATACATAGTCTCATTCATAATATTTACTTTAAAAACAAATAAATGCAACATTGAAATTTATCATTCATAATGGAGATTTGGAAAGATTTTAAAGTCTGAGAAAACCCACTGCTGAAAAACTCTGTGGAAACCAGCACAATAATATCTGTTGGTGAGAGAATGAATTAAAGCTGCCTTTTGGGAAAGCAAATTGGGGACATGTATCCAAAAATAAAATACATGTATCAGTAAGGGAAAAGGTCAAAGCCTGCTATTTCAATATAATTATTTGTATTTTGAGGGTGCTAACATGTCAACCATGCACATTTCTTCTTTCACATTTCTTGATCATGATTTTATATGCATAAATCAGATGATAATATTCAATTTTTCCAGATAAGAATTCAGATAATAATCAAAAGTAAAGGGTACATTTTATAAACATGATATTTGGCTTACAAATAATATGCCATAGGCTGTTAAGAAAATGTGAGTGTCACTGAATAAATAGGTAAATATGCTTCAAGGACAGGCAATGGTTTCTTTTTATCCTCAGGCCAGTAGAATTTAATCAAGAGTCTGAACCAATTTTGCACATTAATAAAGCCATCCACCAGAGGATGTTAGTTGTGTGAGGATTTATACAGAGGAAAGCAACTAAATGAAAATGTACCTTTAATGCTTTTAGCTTAAGTGAGCTCTTTCAACTAGGAGGTCACGAAATGATTGTCCTGTAAGAATAAAGTTTTCCGTGATTAGTGTATTTCTTATTATTCAAAGATAACTTTTCTGGTGACAGCAGGATCCAAAGTAGATTAAATATTTTGTTGAGCTTAAAAAAAAGGGACGCTCTTCTGAGATGAACCAAGTGAAAATTAATTACCTTCACAAATATAAATAAGTGAATATGAATAGGTGACTTCATTCAGGTAAGGTGAAACAAACTCTTACCAGTGATTCTGACACTGCAATTCCAATTGAAAAATAAGTAGGCAGTCCCCAGCTTTTACTTTTTTCCCCACCATAAGAACACTGACCTAATAGTGCTTCTAACTCAGACTGAAGTTTATAAAGATTTCTCAAATAGCTGCATGATCTATATCAGAGAGGACAGTTCCCAAGTAAGAGAAGATCTTTGGAGAGGTAAGAACATTCTGCTGGAGTCAACAAAATGTATGTAAAGTGAGAATAAAAGCAAGAGGGTTCCCAGATATATTAAGAAAAAAAATTTTAGAACATAGAAAATCTTCACAAGATTCTCTACTGAAGAGACATGTAAAATAAGGACAAATCTTCAAGAGATAAAAAGGAATAAAAATAATACAATACCACAACAAAATTTGTGTTACTGTGCTTCAAAGTTTGCATCATTTTTTAATACACTATCTGTTCTCATCTTTACAGCAACTTCGTAAAATACATATTACTAAGCTCGTATTATATTTTCAATAACAGAGAATTAGAAGGTATCTTTCTTACCCAAGGCAACTGGTATACCTGGAGTGAGCAAAGCAATCAAGAGATATTCATTTTCATTTATTCTATTAGGTTCTGATCTCATGGGCCTCACGGTACAATGTATACCCTTTTGTTCATTAGTCTCCTTCAGTGACTTCACAGTCAATAGTAAAGCTTGATGCTTTTTTATCTGATGTGGTTCTGGTTCCTACTGAATTTTTATCTGTTTAATATCCTAGAAGAGGCTTCCCTATATTCTTATTATTTCTCTTAGGGTCCCATTAAACTTATGCCCATCCCTGCCAACCACCACTACTACCCTTAGTTATTATATAAACATTGTTCTGACCATGGGTTCTGCCATAGCCTGGACAACTCTACCATCTTGCCATATCCAGTGTTGGAATGCTAACTACTAACATCCTAGATAGAATATGAGTTGCCCATACTCTCTTGGACATTTTTCTTTGGAATTATATTAATCTCTAAATAAGCCATATCCAAATTCAAGCTAATGCCTCTCTGTTTCCAAGACTTTTTATGTTTCAGTTTAGATAAACATTCTATTTGCTTGAATATTTGAGTTGAGACCCAGGTAGTTTTGAAATTGAATAGGAAATAAGTTAATATGTCTTCGGCATTAGGAGTATGCCCAGTTTATAAATGAGAAAACAGAGGCAAAAAGAGGTAATGATTCTTTCTAAAAGACAATAGTTAAAGTCAGGATTTCAATCCAAGCATTCTGATTTTTTAAGTCTGACCTGTAAACTCTGCATTATATTTCTTCACAGAATGAAATTATATGATTTTTCACTCAAGCTATCAACAGTGAAGCTATTTCCTCAAGAGAAGAGTGTTCACCTCCACAATGATCATTGGATATTTTAGACTAAGTATTAAATTCAGATAAAGAGTCAAAGGGTTGGATCAGGCAAAAAGAAAAAAAGAAATAGTGCCCTATTTAATTAACCTTCCCTTCTCCAGTCAATCCAAAGCAAAACCAAACATGGCAGTTTCTCTCTGTTCTATTATGATTGCCTTCACATTGCACTCAGTACAAGAACAGAAGTGACAGCAGCATTGTAGCACCACTGATGACACCTTCCACTGCTTCGATACAACCCACATTCTTCCAATCACTACCTTCCCATCCCTCAAAACCTAGCTCTGGTGTCAACGTTCCCAAGAAGCCTTACCTGAGCCCATAAGCCATCCTAGGTGCCTTTCTCATGCATGACTATGACTCCTATATTTTGGCACAGTTTGTTCTGCCTTGCCCTAAAATCCATGTCTTATCTCTCTGTTCTGAAACCAAGAGCTCTTTGGAATATTGCTGTGCCTGAGACTATCACAGCACATGGTGTCTTGTGCTTTGCAGGAACATAAAAAACCCACTAACCTCTGAATTTTTGTAGTTGGATATTAAATAGCTGTATTTATTGCATATAATTCCCTTTATGAAACCAGGGATATAAAAGCCTGCAACTGGTAAATTCCTAGTTACAATTACAATTATAGCTTTGGTCTTGGAAAAATTACAAATGTAATCTAGTCCTCAATTTTCTCATCTGTAAAATGTGATCATTCATGGGATTCTTGTAAGGATTAAATAAGTTTCTTATAAAATTGTGTAATATAACAAGCATTTAGATATTAATAATTTCTATAATGTTGTGATTTGTTTTTGAAAATTGAGCAAGAAAGAGTATCTTTTCTGGCTCTGGTTTGCAATGGCAACAGTGGAAAAGATGAAGTAAACCACACTTTCTTTATTATTCTCCTCTATTCATTCTGAAATGAAGCCAAAATAAGTCAGTAGGAGTTAAGGAAAAAAAGAAGAAAAAGATGAAGGAGAAAAAATGACACAAAGACCTCTTATTGGTTAAAGTGAGTAGGTTTTCCTATTCTTCAATAAATATTTTATTTCCTTATTCAAGTTTGATGGAGTGCTATGGTTTCATAATCTTAGGATTCATTCTGAACACTGTGAGAATCTGATTTGGAATACTTCAAATATCTCTTTCCCCTTCTGTGACCATTAGCTGCAAATTTTGCAATGATTTATAAGACAAGATGTTTCACTATCTTGATGTGCCACTGAAACAGAATTTGAACCACCAGAGGGGATCTCACATTCCCTAAGTCATAGGTAGCATTTTGGACACAGAACTTTCCCATAAACAAAAGAAGCCATGTTTTATAATAGGAGACATTTTCGTGAATTGTGAAAGAACCAGAGTTCAACTGTTATGTCAAATAATTAATTTATCCATTAAACTTCCCCTAATTTAAAATTCAATAATCTTGTTATCCCAAATAGGATCAATTCTCAATTCATTTATTAGAAAACAATTCAGATTTTTATTAGTTTAGAGCTATTTTTCTTCCCTATTGACTTAAAACATTTGAAAAATTGTGTGAAGTGTTTAATGCTGATTTCCTTTGCAACCAAAAATATAACTTTTCTGAATAGACTATCAGAGAAAAGGTGCCACATATGGTTCAATGTCATTCTTCAATGAAATAAAGAACTGAATCCAAAATAAGTAAAATAGACATCAGACATGTTAGAAGCCATGCAGAAACTCTGGATTAAACAGAGAAGACCCCTGTAACTGCAGGTTTGAGAATAAGCAAGAAGAGTTCATTTTGTTACATGCAAATCAAATTTATAGTTTGCGAACAGTTAGAAGGGAGTAAACAGGGTAGGGACAAAAACTTCCCTGGACTCATTAAGTTTTCTTCCTGAAGTGCTAAGATCCTTGAGGGCAGGGAAAGTGTAGTTGTTCACTGCCATATTCCAAGTGCCTAGAACCATACCTGACACTTAGCATATTCTCAGAACAATTTTAGTAAATACCAGATGCAAGAATATGTAATAAACAAAGCACTTTGAATCAATACATAAAAAAATAAAGAATTATATGTATGGACAATATTAAAAGAGGTTTATTTGAAAGGCAGCTTTGTGGAGAAGTTAATCCACCAACCACCTGCCAGGGCTGATTGTGAAATGGGAAGAAATGGCAGAGGAATAATCCAAGTTAGTATTCAGTATGTGATGTCAGTGAATTAACGCATATGAAGTTCCACAGATAATCCCTTAAACTCTCTGCCAAACGATAGCAATAATATGAATAGTATGAAGTAGCATCTTATTCTGCAGCTTCAAAAAATAGATAAACCTTGCACTTATGGAAAAATTATAAGATAATGACTTATTTTAAATTTCTTTGATTAAAATAAACGTATGAATTCCATACATAAGAAATGCCTATGCTCTCTGATTTGCAGCAGCAGATGAGTGAAAAGGGTTATTTATATGCATACATAAACTTCAATTACAAATATTTAAACCATAGTTCTAAATAGCGCATAAATATTTGCTATATTAATTGGATAATCAAGTAATTAAATAACTATTATCTATCTGAGCCGGGTGTCCAGGTCCCAAAAAGAAAAAGATATGGTCCTTCCCTTAAATCATAGGAACATATAACTCAGTGCTTCTGAAGAAGCCTGCTGTCACCTCCCACAGAAGATCCATTTAAAGTAGTTGGGGGATTAATTAATATAATGTTAAAAGCAGAGTGTTAAAAGATAAGTAAGAGTTAACCATATGAAAAGTGTAATCCAGACACAGGAAGTATAATATACAAAGTGTGAAGGGCAGGAGAAAGCACAGGAGCCCTGAGAAACTGCAAGAGATTTGACAGGGTCCACATCAAGAAGGATTTTAACACTGTAAGTTTATCTTGAAACCACTGTTGAAGTCAATTGTGCTATAAGGGTCAAAGTCAAAGAGAGAAAAGTTAAAATTCATATTAATTCTGGCTTAATGAAAACTCTCTTTAGATTAGGAGACAGGAAATACATGTGTTCAAGGCACATATGTTCTACGCACACTTAAAAAGACACAATCTGCCAGAAAAACATTTTTAAGTTTACTTGTTAAAAAAAAAAACTTTCTTAGTCACTAATGAACCTAATACGCTTGATATATTTATATTACATATAATAATATTTATATTTCAAGGTGAGGTGAAACATGTTTGAGATTGGAAAATGATGACCACATTAGTGGCTAAGTAATAAAAGCAGTTTTGAGTTGACATTAGCGGTGTGCATAATGAAGCTGGGATTTAATTGAGAAGTCATGATAACAGGAATAAATTTACCCTCTATACGTGTTTTTTCTTCCATGGTTAGAGAAATATAACACCTAGCTCATTATGGACTCAGCTGTTTCAAGGCCCCAGTCACTGGCAAAATAAATGATTGCCCCCTTTGTCATTATTAGTATTGGGTACTAGAAAAGGTAAAGGAATCACTTAATGAGCTTGGACTAAAGTTTTGAAATTTTTTAATATTTCCAAGGTTTAGTTTACCTTACTGCAAGTGGTAATTCTTCCTAAACTTTATAATATAAATCTATCCATATGGAGAAATCTAGCATATACAACCTCCTAACATGTGTCAAAATGTATTCGTAATATTGACTATATTTTCATCTAATACTATCTGGTCAAATCCATCTGCCCAGACAGGAGTCCTACATCATCTGAAATCATTTTTAGTATCTATTTTTAGTAAAACATCTTTTTTTTTAGAAAAGTAGCAATTTCTGTAATTCCCTTCAAGAGTATACTATATAATGTGTAAAATGTTTCATTCGACTTTGAAAAGCAATATAAATACTGAGTATTTTGAAAAGCTGTCTTTTTTTCTCTTTAAAGTTTTTAAGTCCCAATGGGACTATTTCCTAATCACACAAAATGCCACATATGTAATATTCCTTACTTTGACTCTATTAACTTTTTCTTAAAAACATGCCACAGTATAGTTTCATCAGTCATTGTTTGTTTGTTTTATACACACTTTTCTAAGCATAAGTAGTAGCTAATCATCAAACTAGAGCCTGAAAGAAAATATTTGGTAAGACCACCAACTCAACAAGTTCCTATTCATACACCAGCACTGTGGCTACAAGTTTACTGAAAGACGTTGAAGTCAGAATAAGCACGTTACCAATGCCTTGTATCTTATTTACAAAATGACCTTATAACCACTTTGCACTTACTCTTTAATTCAGAAAAGCAGACCATAGCCATATAGGTTGAGTGGCATAACATGGCAGGACTGAAAATCATACAATTCATACAACGTGTTTTTTTATGTAAATTACCTAATGTCAAATGCCAGTTATTAATATTTCATAAATTCAGGAAGACAGCTGGAATAGCTCAGGGAGAAACTCACAACAGCACAGTGCAACCTAAGACAGGCTATAATTACAACAGATAAACTAAATATAATCTGCTATAAAATAACATCTATAGTAGGTTGATAGGAGCATTATCAAAAACGTTACTGCATTCATATTATTCTGGAAAGATTCACAAAGATTAAAAGGATGTCAAATGCCTACAATTCTGCCCAAAACAGATTGTCATACATTATGACTTTTAGGTGCATAAATTTCCTTTAAAGTCAGGGAAGCTCTAGTAACAGTATCTAATTTAGAATTGTCTTAAGTTTTTGAATAAGAGTTCTACAGATTAGGAAAAACAAAAAGAGTGAAAAGTGAGAATAAGGAGGATATCCCTAGCTCTAATTTCCGTGTTTTAACAAACTATTCCATCTACAAAACACATGACAATATGCCCAAGGAACTGATAAAAGAATAGTATCACGCCTATTTGGTTTTGTATCAGTTAAAAAAAAAAAAATCAATGCCATCTTGGGATGGCTCTCTGTAATAAATCAATTTTTTTCTCTTAGTTATTCTGATTCACCAAGAAAAACATATGAAGAAAACAGTATAAATAAATGTATAAATAAAATGTTTTATTTAATTGGCCTTTTCAGTAGAGAATTTGTAATATATTCAAATAAATTTCTATTCTGCTGAGACACACATGGTATGGCCTATAAGTTTCAAAGATTGTTATATTTGTTGTGAATTCAGTAGTTGAAAGTTTTGAAAAAATAGCAATCAACTAATTATAAAGAAAATAAAAGGCTAACATTAAACATACATTTTTAAATACTCATTTTAAAACGATTGTAAACTATTAAAAAGGATTTAAAGTTTCTGTTCATATAATATTAGGAAAGCACATTTTCTAACTTGTGTATCATTAAATTATTTCCATAAAAATTGTTTTGAATATATGCTATTTCATACAAAAGGCTAGAAAGAACAATCAAAATGACAAATCCCTTATTACAGTTGACTTGTTAGCATAAACACACAAATGAAAACCACGTACAGATGTCAAATATATGCTTTAACATTAGAGTGGTTTTCATAAGATTAGAAGAAAAAAAATAATGTGTTGTGAGTTACAAGTTCAGACAAGGTGAAATGCAATAAAGTTATTTTCAAGATCCAAGGAAATCTACAACACTTAAAGATTACTTTTTCACAAGGTGAATGATTTCTGTTTGGTTTTTATAATTTCTCCAACACTTCAGAAGATGTGTGGGTCCCTATTCCCTTATGGCCATTCTGATTTAGACACCTTGCAATTCTGAGCTCTCTCATAGAAACACATACTCAAAGGACGTGCCTCAAAGTCTTGTTAGAATAAATTCATCTTACTTCATTTGGTAATGTCATCAAAAGGTAATTTGAAAAGTGACTTCATTTTAATTACTGTAGCTATTAAGGCCAACTAAATGTTTAGGAGAGTTTGCCCTAGAACATCTAATTTTGAAAAATTTAAAATCTAAGTTTAAAAATCAAATACAAGTAAAACTCAAACATATCTCTGTTTTTCTCCATTCCACTGATCATATTTAAAATTATTAAAATTCCATTAACATCAAACAATCTCAGAGTATATGAGGTAAAGTTTAAATGTCAGTTTCACTATTCCCCAATACATTCTATTCTGTTCATCAGATATAATATTTGAATAACCATCCAGGCCTTTTCTCTATGCAGTTAACCCGTATTTTATGTATGCCATCATACGGACTTTACAAAAAAGATCATACTATATCTTTTGCAAATTAACAAGTTTTTGTTCTATTATGGAATATATATATATATCATATTCCATCATGTTATATATATATATATTCCATCATGTTACATATGTATGTTTTATATATATGTTATATACATATTCCTTCATGGAACACATTATCACAATTATCACAAATCTACTTCATTTTTTGTAAAGGGCACAATATATTCCCTAATGCAGATGTACCACTGTTCAATCAAACATTCTCCTACACATAAAGACGTTCACTGCTTTTAAAAATTTCTTTTGGCCTGGCGTGATGGCTCACATCTGTAATCCCAGCACTTTGGGAGGCCGAGGCAGGCAGATCACTTGAGCTCAGGAGTTCGAGACAGGCCTGACCAACACGAAAACCCGTCTCTACTAAAAATACATAAGTTAGCCAGGCATGTAGGTGGGTGCGTATAATCTCAGCTACTCAAGAAGCTGAGGCAGGAGTTTCCCTTGAAACAGAGAGGCAGAGGTTGCACTGAGCCAAGATAGTGCCATTGCACTTCAGCCTGGGTGATGAAAGTGAGACACCATCTCAAAAAAAAAAATTCTCTGAAAATGTGTTACCCTGAATATCCTTTTACAGAACATAGTTGGACACATGTACAAACTTTTCTTCTGTTTGGATACTTTGAAAGGAATTTCCAGTAAAGGTTATGTGTATTTAAATTTTAGTTATGCATAGACCTCAAAAGATGATTTTCCTGTCTCAATTTCCATTTATGTTCAATACTAAATATCATCCATCCTTTAATTTTTCCAATATAATATGTAACAAATAGTATTGATTGACATAAAATAATTTTCTTTTCACTCATTTTCAATGAGTCTGAGCATTTTTCAGGTACTCATTGGTCATTTATGTGGCCTACCATAAATTTCTTATTAACATGTTCTGCCTTCTTTGCTCTTAAATTGTTTTGAGATTTTTGTACAGATTTCCAAAGGAAATATATTATGGAATATATCATTCATATATAATTGATGATAATTTATTTAATAAATATTCTACAGATATGCATTCCCAACCTGCATCTTGTATTTCATCTTTTATATTTCACTATATTGATTTAAAATTTTATATTGCCAAATCTGTCATTTTCCTTGATAGTCCTAAAACTTAAGTAGAAAGCCTATATGTCTTTCATCACGAAACTATTTTCTCATAGTCCAATTAAACACTATATTTAAGATATTTGAGCATCTTCAATTTTTGGTAGAGGATTAAGTGGGGGTTTAACATTATTTTGATACAAATCAATAGCTAACTTTTCAAAAAGCATTTATTTAATAGCTTATGTTTTCTCATCTTAACCACTTTAAAATCTCAATTTTCTTTAGTGTGAGTTGAGCCCATCTCTATAATGTATTTACATCTCCTCCTTAATTTCATCTTTATTTGCACCTTAATTTATTTTCCAACCTTCCAGAGTCAAAAGTTTCTCCCCAGTCATGTAGGACCAGTAGTGGGGGGAGAAAGCAGACACATACACAATCCACTGTTTCAAATTCAATCTCTGGAATAAAATGTCAATGAATTTACATGTTCACAAAACCAGAATGTACCATTATATCCAATTACTTAAATAGAAGATATGTGAAATAGCATAAAGTATGCCCATCACTATTGCTCTACAGACAAACTCTGAAAATAGCTGTTGATATTTTCCAAAAAGTGAGAATTAATGTTTGTCACTACAGGTTTTTAAACAACAAATTTTAAAAAGAAATGGGGAAAGCAAGCCAGCAATCAATTCAATATGCTTGTGCATCCCACTGCTGTGAAGAAACATTCATCATTCTGCAGCATGAGTAAACTCCTCATCCTGCTTCTACCAGGGGGCATTATTGGGCCCCAACAGTGAACATTAAAAGAAAGGAGGATTGCAGGCTAGAAAATTAACAAGAGGAAATGAGAGAGAAGAAAAACATTGTTCTAATCATTCTTTGAGTCTTTTTAATTATGAAGTTAAATCATTCCTTGAGGGTTATTATGGTGATAGCTGTATAATGAAGGCATTGGCAGATTAGGGTAAGATATGTTGTTTCTAAGATTGTATATAAAGTAAGTTTAGAAAAAAATAAACAGAAAGAAAGTTGTTCCTTTTATAGAAAAACAACACTTGGATTTTAGTCTAGCAATTCAACAGTAATTCTTAAAAGGAAAGTAAAAACTCAAAGCCCTTTCCAAAGCAATCTAAAGCAGATTTAGGGGATTGAACGTGTTATTGTTTTGGTCATTGTTAATGGAAGTGGAGTTTTGAAGATGAATTCTCCAGACGTTTATTATTATTATTATTATTATTATCAAAACAAAATGCCTTTGGTATTACTGTTCATATTTAGAGCAGTTTAGCCATACTTTCAAGTCCTACATTTATACTTCCTATGATTAAGAAGCTAGTAGTTATAAAAGAAATCAATTTACTCTTAAAATTAAGTTAGAGAATCTTGTCCAAATTCTATGTGCTACCAACCCACTTCTTAAACTCATTTGCATAAATACATAAATAAAGTATCTATCAATATTTAAAAAAAATGGTGAGGTGAAATTCACATAAGCACAAAACAAACCATTTTAGAGAGAATAATTCAGTGCATTTAGTACACACACAATACTCTGCAACTAACTTCAGTTCCAAAGCATTTTTATCACTGCAAAGTACCCTCTTACCCATTAAGCATTTTCTTCTCATTACCCACTTCCCATATTGATGATATAACACCGGTCCACAATGTCTATATGGGTTTATCTATTCTGAGTATTTTATGAATGGAATCATATACTATGGGACATTTTGTATCTAATTCCCTTTATTAGCATAGTATTTGGGAGGTTCATCCACAGTGTAGATACATCAGTATTACATTAACTTTTATATCAAAATAATATTGCATTGTATGTATATGCTGTGCCATAATTTGTTTATCTATTCATTTGTTGATGGAAATTTGGGCTGTTTTCACCTCTTGGCTATTATGGCTTATTCTGCTATGCACAGGTGCGTACATGCACTTGTTTGAATACTTGTTTTCAAAATGCTTTTTGGTTTGTACCTAGGAATGGAATTGCAGAGTTTTATGGTAATTCTATTTTTAACTTTTTGAGGAACCATAAAATTGTTTTCCACAGAAATTGAACCATTTCTACCAGCAATATATGAATGTTCTAATTTTTCCACATTTTCATCAACACTTGTTATCCCCCACACCTTTTGTTACTGTATTCATCCTAGTGGGTATGAAATTGCGGCTTTTCTTTCATTTCTTCTTCTTAGTCCTCTAGAGTACAGTTCACTTGAGCAAATTAGTTCTTAGCACAATCATGTAATATGGGATATTTTATGTATAACTTCATTTGTTAGTATAATATTTGGGAGGTTCATCCACCTTGTGCTGTATACCAGTATTTCATTCACTTTTAGGTCAAAATAATATTCTGCCATAAAAAGAATAAAATTCTGTCATTCTTGGCAAAACAGATGAGATTGGAAGACATTATGTTAAGGGAAATAAGCCAGACATGGAAAGATAAATACCACGTTCTCACTCATATGTGGAAGTTAAAATCTGATCACGTAGTGATAGAGTAGAATGGCAGTTGCTAGAGGCTGCAAAGGGTAGGAAGGTAGGGAGAGCTTAGTTAATAGATGCAAAATTAAAGCTAGGTAGAATTAGTAAGTTCTAGTGGTCTACTGCACTCTATGCTGGCTATAGCAAATAAATCATTGTACATTTTCAAATTGAAGAGAATTTTGAATGTTGCCAAAACAAAAAATGACAAATGTTTGAGGTGATGGGTATGTAAATTACCGTGATTTGATCAACATTTATATTTTAAGCCCCATGAAATGTAAACTTTTAAAATTTATTTTATTCATTATAATTCTTCAAATCCCATTGTATTTCCGCATTCAAAAGACAAAATAAAAGTCCCTCACTATTCTGTTTTCCATATTCTTTTGCTTCAATTTGTACAATCAAGGTAAAAATGCCTCAAAATACATAATTTAAAAAAACTGGCTGTGCCTTACATATTGAGAAAGCACCCTACTAAGACTTTTGTGGCTAATTAGAAAATTGTATGCACTAAAATGGGTTTTGTCCTTAATGCCCATGTGGTCAAATGGAAATGTAATTAAAAGAATTTGAGTCATAAGTAAATGATAATGACTGCTGGGTGACAACGAATGTGGCATAATATCTTGCAAATGACCCTTTCTTTTCCGTGAATTTTAGCTGTCCTAAGCCATATCTCACTTTACAATCAGAGCAGAACATTGGGAAAATGAATCTGGGCTCAAGTCTACCTTTAAATATTCCTAGAAAGTCAATGCCAACTAGATACATAGAGAAGTTCCTCTGCCATTGTCTTAGTCCATTAGTGCTGCTTTATCAAAATACCTGAGACTCAGTAATTCATAAAAAATAAAAATTTATTTCTCACATTTCTGGAAGCTTTAAAGTCCAATATCAGGGTGCCAGCAGATTCTATGTGTGATATGGGCCCAATCTCTGCTTCCAAGATGCTGCCTTGAACACTTTTTCCGTACAGGGCAGAAGAAATGGAAAGGTGAAAAGGAGGAAGGTAGCTCCCTGAGCCTCTTTTATATGGGCATTAATCCCTTTAATTGTCTCTCAAGGGGCCTGCCTCTTAATATCATCACCTTGAGGGTTAAGTTCTAACATGTGAATTCCGGAAAGGCACATGCATTAAAACTATAGCAGCTATTAATAAAATGATTATTTTAAGCATATATTAAATGACATCATGAATCCAAAATGCTGATTAATATACCAAGGGTGAGCCATTCCCTACATTCTATCTTTCCCCAAAGTTGTATTTCTATTTTAATATTATCTAGAAACATGCTGGCTTCCAAGTTGACTCAGTGACTCTTCTGGCTACCCAAATCAATAAACATAATCCATCGTATAAACACCCAATGACAAAACCATGGTTATCTCAATAGAGGCAGAAAGGCCTTCAATAAAATTCAACACCCCTTCATGCTAAAAACTTTCAACCAACCAGGTATTAATGGAAGGTATCTCAAAATAATAAAGAGCATTTATTACAAACCCACAGCCAATATCATACTGAATGGGCCAAAGCTGGAAGCATTTCCTTTGAAAACTGGCACAAGACAAAGATGTCCTCTCTCATCACTCCTACACAATACTTCTCCAATACTCCTACACACACTCCTTCCAATACTCTGGTATTGGAAGTTCTGGCCAGAGCAATCAGGCAAGAGAAAAAATAAAGTGTATTCAAACACAAAGAGATTAGTCAAATTATCCCTGCAGATGATATGATTATATATTTAGAAGACCCCATCATCTCATCCCAAAATCTCCTTAAGCCGATATGTAACTTCAGCGAAGTCTCAGGATAGAGAATCAATGTGCAAAAATCACAAGCATTCCTATGCACCAATAATAGACAGAAAGCCAAATCATGAGTGAACTCTCATTCACAATTGCTACAAAGAGAATAAAATACCTAGGAATTAATCTTAAAAGGGACATGAAGGACCTCATTAAAGAGAACTACAAAACACTGCTCCAGGAGATAAGAGAGGACACAAACAAATGGAAAAATATTCCATGCTCATGGATAGGAAGAATCAATATCATGAAAATGGCCATACTGTCCAAAGTAATTAATAGACTCAATGCTATTCCCAACAAGCTACCATTGACTTTTTTCACAGAATTAGAAAAAACTATTTTAAAATTCATATGGAACCAAAAAAGAGCCCATATAGCCAAGACAAACCTAAGCAAAAAGAACAACGCTGGAGATGTCATGCTATGTAACTTCAAACTATACTATAAGGCTATAGTAACCAAAACAGCATGGGACTATACCACACATACAGACCAATGGACCATAACAGAGAACTCAGAAATAACACTACACATCTACAATCATCTTATCTTTGACAAAACTGATCAAAACAAGCCATGGGGGAAGGATTCCCTATTTTATAAATGGTGTTGGAAAATCTGGTTAGCCATACACAGAAAGCTTAAACTGGACCGCTTCCTTACACCTTACACAAAAATTAACTCAAGATAGATTAAAGAAACATAAGACCTAAAATCATAAAAACCCTAGAAGAAAACCTAGGCAGTACCAATCAGGACATAGGCATGGGCAAAGATTTCATGACTAAAACATCAAAACCAATGGCAACAAAAGCCAAAATAGACAAATGGGATGTAATTAAGCTAAAGAGCTTCTACACAGCAAAAGAAACTATCAACAGAGTGAAGAGGCAACCTACAGAATGGGAGAAAATTTTTGCAATCTATCCATCTGACAAAGGATATCCAGAATCTACAAAGAACTTAAACAAATTTACAAAGGAAAAACAAACAATGCCATAAAAAATGGGTGAAGGATATGAACAGACAATTCTCAAAAGAAAACATTTATGTGGCCAACAAACATATGAAAAAATCTCATCATCACTGATCATTAGAGAAATGCAAATCAAAACCACAATGAGATACCATGTCATGCCAGTTAGAATGGCAATCACTATAAAGTCAGAAAACAACAGATGCTGGAGAGGATGTGGAGAAATAGGAATGCTTTTACATTGTTGTTGGGAGTGTATATTAGTTCAGTCATTGTGGAAGACAGTGTGGTGATTCCTCAAGGATCTAGAACCAGAAATACCAGTTGACCTGTAATCCCATTACTGGGTATATATACCCAAAGGATTATAAATCATTCTACTATAAAAACACAGGCACATGTATGTTTATTTGAGCACTATTCACCATAGCAACATCTTGGAACCAACCCAAATGTCCATCAATGATAGATAAAGAAAATGTGATGAAAAACCTTTTCCAAGATGGCTGAATAGGAACAGCTCTGGAGCGAAATTCCCAGGGAGAGCAATGCAGAAGGCAAGCGATCTCTGCATTTCCAACTGAGGTACCAGGTTGAACTCAATGGGACTGGGGCTGGTTAGAGGGTTGGTATAGCCCAAAGAGGGCACAAGGAGGCAATATGGGGTACTGCCTCACCCAGGAAATGCAACAAACCAGAGGAACACACACACACACACACACAAAAAAAAAAAAAAAAAAAAATGGAGGACATTGAGGACTTTTCCAGCCACTCCAGCACTCTGGTTCAGATACTACACTTTTCTCACAGTCTTTACAGCCCACAAACCAGGAGATTCCCACCAGGCCAACAAGCATCTTGGGTTTCCAGCCTAGGCAGCTCTTTCAGCCAGTGCTGCTGGTTTCCAGCACAAATCTGGGTGGCTGTTTATCTGGCACCTGGAAGGCCTGTGGAACAGAGCTACCCAGTACCCTGAAAAAAAGGGGGCTGAAGGCAGGGAACCAAGTGATTTGGCTTGGCAGATCCCACCCCAACAAAGACCAGCAAACTGAATCCCACTGGCTTGAGAGTTTTGCAGCCAGCACAGCAGTTTGAGCTCAACTTAGGACCCTCAAGCTCGGTGGGGGAAAGGGCATCCACCATTACCAAGGTAGTCCACCATAACCAAGGCAGTCTGCCATTACCAGGGAAGCCTGCCATTACCGAGGCAGTCCACCATTACCCAGGCAGTCCACCATTACCCAGGCAGTCCACCACTACCGAAGCAGTTCTAACCTTACCTGTGTAAACAAAATCACAAGGAAGTTTACACAGCAGCTGGGTGGGGCCCACAGCAACTCAGCAAAGCCACTATAGGCAGACTGTGACTAGAATCCCTCCTTGCTGGGCAGGGCAGCTCTGATAAAAGGCAGCAGCACCTCAGGGAGTTATAAATAAAGCCCTACCTTCCTGGGACAGAGTACCTGGGAAAAGGGGTGGTTGTGAGTTCCACTGCAGCAGACTTAAATGTCCCTGCCTGGCATCTCTGAAGGGACCAACGGAGCTCACAGCACAGCACTTGAGCTCTGACAAGGGACAGACTGCCTCCTCAAGTGGCTCCCTGACCCCCATATATTCAAAGAGACACCTCATACAGGAGAGCTCTGGCTGACATCTAGTGGGTACCCTTCCAGAACAAAGCTACCAGAGGAAGGAACAGGCAGCAATCCTTGCCATTCTGTAGCCTCCACAGATGATTCCCAGGCAAGCAGGGTCTGGAGTGGACCTCCAGCAGTCCTGCAGCAGAGGGGCCTGACTACTGGAAGGAAAACTAAAAAACAGAAAGAAATAGCTTCGTCCTCAACAGAAAGGATGTCCCCTCATAGACCCCATCCGAAAGTCACCAACTTCAAAGACCAAAAGTAGATAAATCCATGAAGATGGAAAGAAACCAACACAAAAAGGATGAAATGACCAAAAACCAGAATGCCTCTCCTCCTCCAAGGGATTACAACTCCTCACCATAAGGGAATAAAACTGGATGGAGAATGAGTTTGAGGAATTGACAGAAGCAGGCTTCAGAAGGTGGGTAATAACAAACTTCTCTGAGCTAAAAGAACAATGAAAGGAACTAAGAACCTTGAGAAAAGGTTAGACGAAATGCTAACTAGAATAACCAGCTTAGAGAAGAAGATAAATGACTTGATAGAGCTGAAAAACACAGCACAAGAACTTCACAAAGCATACACAGTTTTCAATACCCAAATCCATCAAGCAGAAGAAAAAATATCAGAGACTGAAGATCAACTCAATGAAATAAAATGAGAAGTAAGACTAGAGAAAAAAGAGAGAAAAGAAATGAACAAAGCCTCCAAGAAATATGGGATTATGTGAAAAGATCTAATCTACATTTTACAGGTGTACCTGAATGTGATGGAGAAAATGAATCCAAGCTGGAAAACACTCTTCAGGATATTATCCAGGAGAACTTCCCCAACTTAGCAAATGGGACAACATTCAAACCCAAGAAATACAGAGAACACCACAAAGATATTTCTCAAGAAATACAACCCCAAGGCACATAATCATCAGATTCACCAGGGTTAAAATGAAGAAAAAAATGCTAAGGCAGACAGAGAGAAAAGTCGGGTTACCCACACAAGGAAGCCCATCAGATTCACAGCAGATCCCTCAGCAGAAACCCTACAAGCCAGAAGAGAGTGGGGTCAACATCCTTAAAGAAAAGAATTTTCAACCCAGAATTTCATATCCAGCCAAACTAAGCTTCATAAGTGAAGGAGAAATAAAATCCTTTATAGACAAGCAATTGCTGAGAGATTTCATCACCACCAGGCCTGCCTTACAAGAGCTCCTGAAGGAAGCACTAAACATGGAAAGGAACAACCAATACCAGCCACTGCAAAAATGGACCAAATAATAAAGACCATTGAAACCATGAAGAAACTGTATCAACTAACAGGCAAACCAACTAGCTAGTATCAAAATGGCAGGATCAAATCCACACATAACAATATTAACCTTAAATGTAAGTGGGCTAAATGCCCCAATCAAAAGACATAGACTGGCAAATGGGATAAAAAGTCAAGATCCATCAGTGTGCTGTATTCAGGAGACCCACCTCACTTATAAAGACACACATAGACTCAAAAAAAGCAATGGAGGAAGATTTACCAAGTAAATGGAAAGTTTAAAAAAAAAAAAAAAATGAGGGGTTGAAATCTCAGTCTGATAAAAAAAGACTTTAAGCAAACAAAGATCAAAAGAGAGAAAGAAAGGCGTTACATAATGGTAAAAGGATCAATGCAACAAGAAGAGCTAACTATCCTAAATATATATGCACCCAATAAAGGAGCACCCAGATACATAAAGCAAGTTCTTAAAAACCTACAAAGAGACTTAGACTCCCACACATAATAGTGGGAAACTTTAACACTCCACTCTCAATACATTAGACAGATCAACAAGACAGAAAATTAACAATGATATCCAGGACTTGAATTCAGATCTGGACAAAGCAGGCCTAATTGACATCTAAAGAACTCTCCACTCCAAATCCACAGAATATACATTCTTCTCAGCACCACATCACACTTACTCTAAAATTGACCACATAATTAGAAGTAAATCACTCCTCAGCAAATGCAAAAGAATGGAAATCATAACAAACATCTCAGACCACAGTGCAATCAAATTAGAACACAGGATTAAGAAACTCACTCAAAACTGCACAATTACATATAAACTGAATAACCTGCTCCTGAATGACTACTGGATAAATAATGAAATAAAAGCAGAAATAAAGATGTTTTCCAAAACCAATGAGAATGAAGACACACGTACCTGAATCTCTGGGACACAGTTAAAGCAGTGTCCAGAGGAAATTTATAGCACTAAATGCCCACATGAGAAGAGAGGAAACATCTAAATTGACACCCTATTGTCACAATTAAAAGAACTAGAGGAGAAAGATCCAACAAATTCAAAAGCTAGCAGAAGACAAGAAATAACTAAGATCAGAGCAGAACTGAAGGAAATAGAGACACGAAAAAGCCTTCAAAAAATCAAAAAAATCACCAGGCATGGTGGCTCAAGCCTGTAATCCCAGCACTTTGGGAGGCCGAGGCGGGTGGATCACGAGGTCAAGAGATTGAGACCATCCTGGTCAACATGGTGAAACCCCGTCTCTACTAAAGATACAAAAAAAAATTAGCTGGGCATGGTGGCGCGTGCCTGTAATCCCAGCTACTTGGGAGGCTGGGGCAGGAGAATTGCCTGAACCCAGGAGGCGGAGGTTGCGGTGAGTGGAGATCGCGCCATTGCACTCCAGCCTGGGTAACAAGAGCGAAACTCCGTCTCAACAAAAAAAAAAAATAGTGTTGGGAAAACTGGATAGCCATGTTACAGAAAGCTGAAATTGGACCCCTTCCTGACACCTTATACAAAAATTAACTCCAGATGAATTAAAGATTTAAACATAAGCCCTAACACCATAAAAACCCTAGAAGAAAACCTAGGCAATACCATTCAGGACATAGGCATAGGCAAGAACTTCATGATTAAAACACCGAAAGCATTAGCAACAAAAGCCAAAATAGACAAATGAGATCTAATTAAACTTAAGAGCTTCTGCACAGCAAAAGAAACAGTCATTAGAATGAACCATCAACCAACAGAGTGGGAAAAATTTTTTGCAAGCTACTCATCTGACAAAGGGCTAACATCCAGAATAACAAAAAACTTAAACAAATTTACAAGAAAATACAAACAACCCCATGCAAAAGTGGGTGAAAGATATAAACAGACACTTTTCAAAAGATATTTAAGTGGCCAACAAACATATGAAAGAATGCTCATCATCACTGGTCATTAGAGAAATGCAAATCAAAACCACATTGAGATACCATCTCCAGTTAGAATGGTAATCATTAGAAAATCTGGCTGCTGGAGATGATGTGGAGAAATAGGAACACTTTTACACTGTTGGTGGGAGTGCAAATTAGTTTGACCATTGTGGAAGACAGTGTGGCGATTCCTCAAGGATCTAGAAATAGAAACAATTTGACCCAGCAATCCCATTACTGGGTATACACCTGAAGGATTATAAATGGATCTATTATAAATACACAGGCATACATATATTCATTGTGGCACTGTTTGCAATAGCAAAGACTTGGAACCAAACCAATGACCATCCATGATAGACTTCATAAAGAAAATGTGGCACATATGCACCATGGAATACTATGTAGCCATAAAAAAGGATGAGTTTATGTCCTTTGCAGGGACATGGATGCACCTGGAAACCATCATTCTCAGCAAACTGACACAAGAACAGAAAAGCAAACACCTCATGTTCTCACTGGTAAGTGGGTGTGGAACAATGAGAACACATGGACACAGGAAGCAGAACATCACACATTGGGGTTTGTTTGGGAGTTGGGGTCTAGGGGAGGGAGAGTGGGGGTTAGTGAGGGATACATTAGGAGAAATACCTAATATAAGTGATGGGGGGAATGGAGGCAGCAAACCACCATGGCACGTGTATACCTATGTAACAATCCTGCAAGATGTGCACGTGTACTCAGAACTTAAAGTATAACAAAAAAAAATGTGGCACCTATGCACCATGGAATAATACAAAGCAGCCATAAAAAAGTATGAGTTCATGCCCTTTGTAGGGACATGGATGAAGCAGGAAGCCATCATTCTCAGCAAACCTAGACAAGAACAGAAAACCAAACACTGCATGTTGTCACTTGTAAGTGGGAGTTCAACAATGAGAACACATGGACACAAGGAGGTGAACATCACATACTGGGGCCTGGCAGAAGTTTGGGGGCTAGGGGAGGGATAGTATTAGGAGAAATATCTAATGTAATTGACAGGTTACGGTGCAGCAAACCACCATTGCACATGTATACCTATGTAACAAACCTGCACATTCTGCACATGTATCCCAGAAGTTAAAGTGTAATAATAATTAAAAAAAGACGACTCTAAAAGAAACAAAAAAATCTCTAATTTATCTGTTTTATTTTTGTTTATTATAAATTTAGTTACACATGTAAGCCTAAATAGCACAGAAATAAAAAGTTTTTATTTTATTTCATTTATTTATTTATTCATTCAAAAATACTTTAAATGTCTTAAATAGGGCTAGGTGCCATTCTAGGCATTAAGATTCAAAAAGAATCCAACACAATCCTAGCCCTTAAGGAACTCACAGTCTAAGGAGATAATCACATAATTAAATAACAGTTATGGTATGCTACATTAAGTGCTAAGACTATCATACACTTAACATGTTGCAAGAGAAGAGAAATAATAATAACTTAGGAAGAGTCATGCACATTTTCTAGATAGAAGAGGATCTTTAACTAAATCTTGTAGAACAAATAAAGCAGGGTAGTATAACTCAAATTCTTTCTATGCATATGATGCCTTTGTTGCCCAAGAATGTTTGACCTGCTCTTTCTCATCAGCTACCACAACACATAACCTTTTATTCCAGCTCCCGTTCACTGTCCTGAAACTTCCATTGATGGCAGTCATATTGCCACATTCTCATCCAGAACACAGGATGACAAAATTTGAACATCATCTAGAGGGTCACAGTTGTTCTTATTAATTGATTAAATGAAAGCTTCAAGAATACATATACACAGACCTTCACCAAAGTCAATGTTATCTTTTTAAAAATTTATGTAGTATTTTGGCACTGATAACAAATGACAAATGAATATAAAATTAAAGCTAACTGTAGATCATTGTCAGTGATATATTAAGATAAAGAACACCCATGACCTAGACCAATTTCGCATGAATAAATTTTAATTTAATAAAGTTAGTATTACCAATAAAAAATTAATTACTGGGCTATAATCCTAAAATTATATATTTAATGGAAATCCAAATAGAAAATTTTGAGATTTATAAACCATACTTTTTCCAAGAAATTAAACATTATTACTTTTTTCCTGTATTTAATTCCTATTGTTTTTATTTTTCTGTGTTACTTTCTAGATTTGTTGACCTTTGTTTAATCAGTATGAATGGTATAATGGTACATCTTCTCTCTGTGAGAAATCATTTACTTCTGTTAAGAGAATAATAGGCTTTTGCCCGCTTAAAAATTCACAATGCTAATATGAGCATGCACATGAGCACCCATGCATGCGCACATACACACATACACACACACACACACACACACACACACACACACACACACATGATTGCATCTCTTTGCTCCCCCCATCTATTGCAAAATCTAATTGTAACCATTAGCAGCCTTCAGAGTAATTAAAATTTGTTTCCATACCATTAACTTTTTTGAAAACATTGAGTAAGAAAGACCTATAACTAGGCTTGGGGAATTCATGTACAATTGTGATTTGTCTTATCTCAACTTAATGTTATAAAGGTATTCCTTTTGCTTGTCCTGCAGCACTTCCAGGGATTATATTTGTTATTTTATGTGATATTTGAGGTGGGAAAACTATAAAGACTTTCCTAATCACTTCTGAAGTACTCTAAAGAGTAAATTCAGTTGAAATGAGTATCTTTCTTGAAAGAAAGATTTACTCCACCCAGAAAACTGAAGCAAATTCATATTAGTTTACATATTCACATTGTTTATTTTACATATTTCAAGCTGCCTAAGCCAATTACATTGTTAAATAAAATTTAAAAGACTTGAGGTAGAAGATGAAATAAAATAAAGAGAAATAGGACATAAAGCAAATACATGATTCATGTATATTTGTTTTTCTCATCTTGTTTAGAACCAAAATGTAATAAATATATTAATTATGGCCCATAAATTATATAATAGAAGTATTAAGGAGAAATATGATTCTATTTTAGAAAAGCTGACATTTTACCCAGCAATAAAATGGGAAAAATGATATCTACTTAATAAATTATTTTGTGACCATTAAATGATATGATGTTGGTAAACCACTGATACAAGGTTGTGTAAATAGTATAAGTTCAAAAATTAATAAATAATTTCAATGGAATAATTAAATTATAGTTTTTTATAAAAAGTATGCCTGTTAATATAAAAGAATTATTAGAATGGTCCACAGACTACCAAAGTTTAAAGATAAATAATAAAATACAAATGATTAAAAGTCTCATCGAATAAACTCTCTCTAAAACTCTTACAAAATATATTGTGGAAAAAAGATTAGACATCTGATAAGGTGAGCAGAAAGGAGGCAAGTGAGTTTTAATAACAAAAGAAATAGTAATTTATTTATATTTTATTGGCAATAAAGGCTTGGTCTTTGGGGTAAAAAATTAAGATGGCATCTGTGCCTTTAACTGTGAGAGGATAAATATAATCTTAAGGGTAGACGGCTATCGTTGGCTTAGAATGCACAATATAAGTGTGTTGTATTTCAAACACATTGCTAAATTAGTCTGAATTTAAAATCAAGAGGACTTAGGAATTTCCACTAGTTGTCAGAGGAAGAACTGGAAAAATAATGATGCATGAATAGAAAAGTCTCTCAAAATAAAATAAGCCCTGGAAAGTATCAAGTAGAAGATCTTGGACCAAGGATATCAGTACTTTTGTGGAGGATAGTGAATTGACTTCAGGAAAGAGATGTCTAATGACATTCAAAAATACACATTGCTGCCTGAGGTATGAGATGCTCCGATGACCCATAACTCAGACCAGCAGGAAAATCTGTCACACTATATTTTCTTTTTGCTGCTCTAACAAATTACCACAAATTTAGTGGCTTTAAAAATGCAAATTATTCTCTTATATTTATGGAAGGAAGATGTCCAATATGAGTATTGTGCAGCTAAAATCATGGTTGTAGCAAGGCTACCTTTTTCTGGAAGTTCTAGGAAAGAATTCCTTCCTTGCTTCTACTTTCTTCTGGTGTTCTTTCTTTTCTCTCTCTCTTTTATTATTATTATTATTATTATTATTATTATTATATTATTATTATTATTATTTTTTGAGACGGAGCTTTGCTCGTTGCCCAGTCCGGAGTGCAACGGCGTGATCTCAGCTCACTGCAACTTTTGCCTCACAGATTCAAGCGATTCTCCTGCCTCAGCCTCCCGAGTAGCCGGGATTAAGGGGCATGCCACCACACCCAGCTAATATTTTGTAGTTTTAGTAGAGATGGATTTTCACCATGTTAGCCAGGCTGGTCTCAACTTCCTGACTTCATATGATTCCCTTCCTCAGCCTCCCAAGGTGCTGGGATTACAGGCATGAGCCAACATGCCCGGCTGCATTCTTTCATTTGTAGTTGCATTATTCCATCTCTGCTTCCATCATCATATTGCCTTTCCTGCTACTAATTCTAATCATTCTGTCTCTCTTACACTGTATCCACCCTGATAACCTAACATATTCTCCTCATCTCCAGGTTCTTAATTTAATAAAATATGCAAAATGCCTTTTATCATGTAAGGTAACACTTCCATAGATGCCAGTAATTAGGATGTGGATATCTTGGTGGCAGGAAGGAGACATTATCTAGTGTAGCACACACACATTAATAGCTTTGGGTTAGAAATATTTTGATGAAAAGTAGGAACTATCTCTAAAACAGGAAAAGCAGTGTAAATAATAAACAAAAAAAATTAAAATAAGAAAGACAGAAAATCAATTGAAGCAAAAAAAAAAAAAAAAAGGCAAGAAGTTTTGACCATAAAAAATGGAATCTATTTAGAACTTTTAGGTAGACTTGCAGGCATTTCAAGGATATCAGGATGATGTAAGGAAAGACTATGATTTTTCCAATATAAGGGATTAAGGGCAAAGCAATTAAATTTAAATGTTTGTAGTTTTAGTAGAGATGGATTTTCACCATGTTAGCCAGGCTGGTCTCAACTTCCTGACTTCATATGATTCCCCTCCTCAGCCTCCCAAGGTGCTGGGATTACAGGCATGAGCCAACATGCCCGGCTGCATTCTTTCATTTGTAGTTGCATTATTCCATTTCTGCTTCCATCATCATATTGCCTTTCCTGCTACTAATTCTAATCATTCTGTCTCTCTTACACTGTATCCACCCTGATAACCTAACACAAAAATCCCAAATGATAGAATTTTGAGTTAGGTAAGGAAAGCAAATACTAGCAATAGCTGAAAAATAAATGTTTCTACAGTATCATTTACAACAACCGAAAGATATTTGGGAACAGTCATAATTCAGTTCTCCCCAGGCTTTTTCTTAGGAGGACATCCATAGAAACTGATAATATGTTTATAGCAACTGGGACAAAAATAATACGAACTAGAAATGACAGGTCAAATATCACCGGCCACCACATGGCTGCCAGGCTGCTCTGAGGTCTAATGTACCAATATCCTTACATTCTGAAATAGCAGTGTGAGGAGCTCCTCACACCTACTCCTCAGCAAAACAACCCTCACTGTTGAAAAATCATTCAAAATAAAATTAACAACTGAAAAACAATTACAGCAATCATTTAAAGACTAGAAATTGTTCTAAGGGAAAACGGCAAATATAAAAACATTCATTCAAGAAAATTGACTAAATCTGAACAAGAATATCAAGAGTCTGTGGCACTGAAACCATGACCTACTCCTTCCTGCCAATACAAGCTCAGCATGATGCAAACTCTGCTCTGGGTTGATAATGACCAAGAAGACGGAGCTCACTCTCTGACCAGCTCTCAGCCAAAAATACTACAGTACCACCAGAAAGAGGCCTACCACCAGCATTGCTTATCCCTGTCCCTGAAATGGGAGGAATTCTCTTATCCCTCCCACCATAGGGCAGGTCATGCGGAGTTTTTTTTTTGAGCTCTGATCCCGCAGCAGCATCTAGGGGTGAATGTTTACACCTCCAGAAGCCCCAGTGGGCTCATGTTACACAGTGCTCCTTGGGTTTTGCCATTTGCAAGCAGCTTGTGTTAATCAGCTCAACTGGACCCTCTGTCTTATCTCAAGGACAGAGGTCTTTCTGTATGCCAGGTTTTTGCCTTGGTGTACAGATCACATGTGGGCTTGGAGGATGGGTGCAAGGTTTTATTGACTGGAGGTAGCTGTCATCGAGGTGGATGGGGAGGTCAGAAGGGGTATGGAGTGGGAAGGCAATCTGCCCCTGAAGCCTGGCCACCCCCACCCAGCACTAGACTCTCCTACCACCCCCAGCCGAATTTCATGTCCTCCCACTGTGGATGGCCTGTTGGTGTCTACTGATGCCTGTCAGTGTGCTTTTCCACTCTCCTGCTTCTCTTGATGTCCAGCCTCTGGCTGTGTGTGTCTCCTAGGGTCTTGGGGTTTGTATAGGCACAGGATGAGGAGTGTGGTGGGTCAGAATGATCTTGGAAAATGTAACATTTGGGTGTGAAAACAGGAGTGCCTGTCCTCACTTAGGTCTGTGGGCATGCGCCAGTCCGAGGGTTCTCTACCCAGCACTTCCTTTCCCCTCTCCACCCCGACCCCGTATCACCCTGTGCTCTACTGTTGTGGAGAATAAATTTCAGCTAGCTAAGTATATCTGAGAAATTGAGGGCTCCTTTTGTCAACTGAGCCCCAACTTGTAGGATAAGGGGTCTTCTCCAGGCACAGCACACTGAGAATACTGGGGCTCTGATTGCTCTTGCTCAACTTACTTGCAGAATAGAAGACCCACACTGGGAGATGCAGCCAAGAAGACTAGGTTCGAATGCCTCTGTCATAAAGTAGGAGTGTCACTCCCAAAGGAGTGAGCCTTTTTCCCATGCCTAGCTCAGAATGTGACTCAGTTTTTGCCCAGGGTAGAGGCAGACCATAAGAAAAAAAAAAAAAACTCTAAGTTCTCTCCAAAGTAACAGTTTACTTGGAACAAAGTGTGAAGAAGTTTAAGTCTAAGGTGTCCTATGAAGATTTTGGTGGTAAGCAATCAGGAGAAAGCTGGTAGCCACATGAAAGCAAAAAACTTAATTGTAGGCCAATAGTTTACTGAAGCAAACCAGGAAAAGAGATAACTAAGAAGAGCCCTCCTTGGATTAGAACAAAACACAGACTGACCTCAAAAACTACCCCTGCAAAGGACGCCAAATTTAATCTGATCAGACTGCAAAGCAATCTATAACCCAAGGCATTATCAGAAAGAACAAGGCAATCAGTCAGCAATTAGAGGAGGCTAATAGCTGGACTTGATACAACCTGGGAATTGACCAAACTACCAGGTTAAGGGCACAGTCTGCCAGGCTGTCAAATCTTCCCAAAACCTCTGACCTCTACAACAAAGAATTAGGGTCTAAGCATAAAGTTAGAAAGAAGAGTTTACACAAGACCATCCTCACTTATGACACTAAGTTTGGGGTATTACTGATTGAACTGTGTTCCTCTAACATTTATATGTTGTAGTCCTAACCACGAATGTAACCGTCTTTGGCGATAGGTCCTTTATAGGGGTAATCAAGGTTAAATGAGGTAATGGGGTGGTTCCCTAATCCAATATGACTGGTGCTCTTATATGAAAAGGAAGAGGGCCGGGCACGGTGGCTCAAGCCTGTAATCCTAGCACTTTGGGAGGCCGAGGTGGGTGGATCACAAGGTCAAGAGATTGAGACCATCCTGATCAACATGGTGAAACCCCGTCTCTACTAAAAATACAAAAAATTAGCTGGTCATGGTGGCGCGTGCCTGTAATCCCATCTACTCGGGAGGCTGAGGCAGGAGAATTGCCTGAACCCAGGAGGTGGAGGTTGCAGTGAGCCGAGGTCGCGCCATTGCACTCTAGCCTGGGTAACAAGAGTGAAACTCCGTCTCAAAAAAAAAAAAAAAAAAAAAAGGAAACAAAGGAAAGAGACACCAGGGAAGTACAATCAGAGAGAAAAGGCTGTGTTTGGACATAGTAAGAAGATGGCCATCTGAAAGCCAAGAAGAGAAGCCTCAGGAGAAAAAAAAACCTTTGTCACCTTAATCTTGAACTTTCAGCTTCCAGAACTGTGAGAAAATAAATTTCATTTGTTTAAACAACCCAGTCCATGATATTTTGTTATGGCACCCCTAGCAAACTAATACAGGGGGAGTCTCAAAACTACTCTCAGTTTCAATTTTTCACTGTAAAGACTCACAGAACACAAATATATAAATTATATAAATTAATAATTATAACAATATCATGCTTTGTTTATAAATAAATAAATGTACTTATTTATACACATATATATATGTGGCCAGGCGCAGTGGCTCACGCCTATAATCCCACCACTTGGGGAGGCCGAGGCGGGCAGATCAGGAGGTCAGGAGTTTGAGACCAGCCTCACCAACATGGTGAAATTCAGTCTCTACTAAAAATACAAAAATTAGCTGGGAGCGGTGGCACAGGCCTGTAATCCCAGCTACCCAGGAGGCTGAGGCAGGAGAATTGCTTGAACCTGGGAGGCAGAGTTGCAGCAAGCTGAGATCATTCCACTGCACTCCAACCTGGGCAACAGAGCAAGACTGCATCTCAAAAATAAAAAAATAAAATATAATATATATATATTATATATATATATATATATATATATATATATATATATATATGACAATAATAGCACAAAACAAGGTAAGAAGAAATACAACTATATAAGAGTAATGTATCTGTATATTACTGGAATTAAATTAATAGGCATCTTAAGTAGATTCAATTAAATAAAGAGATATAAGGTTAATCTTAAAGCAACCAATAATAAGTACTCAAAAATATTGTGAAAATTCTTAATTAAAATATTACACTAGAAAATATTCACAATGCAAGAAAAGCAAAAAAAGATGATTAGTTGAACAAAAAGAATGAGATATATAGAAAACAAAAAGCAGTGGGGGGGGGATAAATTCAACTCTAATGATAATAAAATTAAATTTTAGTGGATGAAATAACCCAATCCAAAGCAGAGACTGTCAGACCGGATATTAAAAAGATGGGAATTGACTATGCCATCTTAAAGGCAACACACCATAGAATCAAAATTGCAAACAGATTGAATATAAAAGGAAAGAGTAAAATATGTCATGCAAACAAAACCTTAAGAAAGCTAGAATGGCTAACTTAATATCAGACAAAATACACTTCAAAGCAAAAAGTTACTAGTGGAAAAATAGGGATTTATTATTGAAAAATGTTTAATCCATCAGGAATATTTAACAATTATAATATATGCATATAATAAAAGATTATATATCTATTGATATGTCCTATCAATAGAATAAAGGACAGAAGTCACATATTCATTTCAATAGATGCAAATAAAAATATTTTATAAAACTCAACATCATTTAATGTGAAAAATCTCCATCAAATTAGTCAATAGAAAAGACCTTCTTCAACCTGATAAAGGCATCTACAAAAAGCCAAATGAATGTCACACACAATAGTGAAAGACTGAAAGCTGGTCCTCTAAGATTAGAAATAAGGATATCTACTCTCATTACTTCTACTTGGCATTGTGCTAGAGGTTCTAGCCAGGGCAATTATTCAGGAAAATAAAATAAAAATCATCCAGGCTGGTATGGAACTCCTGACCTACAGTGATCTGCCCGCCTTGACCTCCAAAGTGCTGAGATTACAGATGTAGAGGTCAGGAGTTCCATATCAGTCTGTCCAACATGGTGAAACTCCAATTACTTAAAACACAAAATTAGCTGGGCACAGTGGAAAGCACCTTAATCCCAGCTACTCCAGAGGCCGAGGCAGAAGAATCGCTTGAACCTGAAAGTTGGCGGTTGCAGTGAGCCAAGATCATGCCACTGCACTCCAGCTTGGGTGACAGAGCAAGACTCCAACAGAAAGAAAGGATGGGAGGGGAGGGGAGGAAAGAAAGGAAGAAAAGGAAAAAATACAAAAAATAAAATAAAATTGGACCTCTTCCTCGTATCACCTACAAAAATTAACTCAAATTTTAGACCTAAACATAATAGCTAACAGTAAAGAAATCTTAAAATATGTATGTATATGTGAGTAAGTCTTTATGGCCTTGAGTTAGTCATAAACCCTAGTAAAACACCCAAAAGCCACAAATGAAAAAGTAAATAAACCGGACTTCTCAAAATTAAAACTGTGTTTCAAAGAACAGCATCAAGAAAATAAAAAGACAACACATAAAATGGAAAAAATGTTTTCAAGTCATGTATCAGATAAACTTGTATTTAGAATGAAGAAATATCATTGTATCTAGAATATATCGAAATCTTAAATTTAATAATAAAAAGACAAATAAATTTTAAAATAGGCAAAGTATTTAAATAGACATTTCCTCAAGGAAAATGTATAAATGGCCAAGAAGCACGTGAAAAGATGTTCGACATTATCAGCCACTTTTAATGGCAAAAACCACAATGACTTTTGCACCAATCCAATAAATCGAAACCATAATAAGCTATCTCTGCATACCCCCTCAGACGGCTTTTATCAAAACAAAGAGATTATAAAAAATTATGTGTGGATATAAAAAAGTATGTAAAAGAATGTGGAGAAATTTGAACCCTCATACACTCATTATTGACGGGAATGTAAAATAGTGCGGCCACTTTGAAGAACAGTTTGACAATTTTTCCAAAGGTTATACATAGAGTTACCATATGACCTCAAGATTTCACTTCTAGGTATATTCCAAAGAGGAATAAACATATATATTCACACAAAAACTTGTACATGAATCTTCATAAAAGCAGTATTTATAATATCAAAACTGTGGAAACAAACCAAAGGTTTATCAACAGAGAACAGATAAGGAAAGTGCAGTGTGTTCATACAATGAAATTATATTGAGCAATGACAATGTTTGAAGTACTGGTACATACTAACACATAAATGAACCTTACAAACATTATGTTAATGAATTCAGGCAGCCACAAAAGACTATATATTGTATGATTTCATTTATAGGAAATGTCTGGAATAGGGCAATAATTAAAGATGCAAAAAGATTTATAGTTGCCTAGGACTTGGAGTTGTGGGTTAAGAAAAATGGAGAATTACCTCTAAAAGGTACTCCATTTTTTCTAAATTTGACTTTGATAATGATTGCACAACTCTGTAAATATACTAAAAACCATAGAATTGTACATAATTATATGGTATGGGAAGTATATCTCAAAGAAGTTGATATACACAGTATACATATATACACACATAGATATTTATATATGCTTGTTTACATAGTCATGCATTCCTTAATTATGGGATATGTTCTGATAAATACATTGTGAAATGATGTCATCATTGTGTGCACATCATAGTGTACTTACACAAACCCAGATGAAATCACCTACTACATACCTGGGCTATATGGCATAGCCTATTGCTCCTAGGCTACAAATCCATATAGTATGTTACTGTATTGAATACTATAGGCAATTGCAACACAGTAGTATTTATGTATCTAAACATAAAAGAAGTTCAGTAAAAATACGACACTATAATCTTATGAGACCACAGTTATATATGTGGTCCATGGTTGCCCAAAATATCATACGAGGAACATGACTGTATATGCGTCATACATGATGTTTGATCAACATGATGTTTGATCAACATGATGTCTGATCATGATGTTTGATCAGACACACACACATATTGCATAACATAGCAGAAGAAATTATTCATGAAGCTTAGTTATATATTTTCTCTTAGAATCAGCTAGATCCAGTAAAAGTACAAATTGTTAGGTATCATTAAAACAATCATACAAACTGAATAGAAACATATTTTATCTTTTTTATTACTAAAACAAAAGTCTACAGTTGGCAAAGAAACTGTACTACATTCCAAGATGAAAAAAATTACATATAAAGATTAATGGGAAAATATGAATTCTTATATTTAGAAAACAAAAATTGGCACTTTGGGAGGCCGAGGCAGGTGGATCAAGAGGTCAAGAGATTGAGACCATCCTGGCCAACATGGTGAAACCCCGTCTCTACTGAAAAAACAAAAATTAGCCAGGTGTGGTGGCACACACTTGTGGTCCCAGCTACTCAGGAGGCTGAGGTGGAAGAATCACTTGAACCCAGGAGACAGAGGTTACAGTGAGCCGAGATTGTGTCACTGCACTCCAGCCTAGCAACAGAGCAAGACTCCATCTCAAAGAAAAAAAAAGAAAGAAAATAAAAATTGGGATAGATGTCACAGAACTCCATGAATGCCAATGTTACAACTAAAGTCAACAATGATTTTGCAAATCAATAAGATAATTTAAAGATAAATATAATGACATCTATTGTAATAATTAAATGGAAAGGTTTCATTAACCAAAAATATGATACCAGCAGAAAAAAAATTATTTTATTCAAAAAGAGGTCGTAAGTCCTTGATGGACTTGCAAAAATAGTGACCTCTAGAGTTTATTTTGGGGTGCCAACAAAGCTCTCCTTCATTGATAAAACCCAGATGGATAAGTCAAGCTTCAGACTCAGAGAGTTAACTCTCATTTTTAAATAGATTAGTGAAGTATGCTATTAGATATCCCTGTCTGAAGTTCAAAGAAGAGCTCTGGGCTGAAGGGATACATTTGGGAGGAATTTACATGGAATTTAAAGCCATGAAACTGGATGAGATCACCAAGGGAGTATCTTAAAAGAGATCAGTGTAATTAATAAAGTGTAAAGAGATGTAGGTAGTATATATGGAAAATAATATGATAGATATAATCTATGATTTACCAAATAATGTATTTGAAGGGATAATTTCTAATATTGAGTTGATCAGAAACCACGTACAGTTCATGGCATTTGAGTTCAGAGTTAAGAAATAGTTATTGGCAGTTCACTAGATGGAAAATGGAATGAGAGGCATTATATTAAAATTTAATTTCACAGCAAAGACTGAGAGATAAGATTTGAGATTGATACTTTGCAGGCTGACCTCCCAAGAAGTTGGAAAATCCAAGTTTCTCTGACAATTGGCTATAGTATAGCCCTGTAAAAATACAATCTATTCTGGTCAACTGCAAGTCTTACACAACTCTATCATGTCAGGGGAGGGTCTCGACTTCCCAATACTGGTTGTTGAGATAGAAAATATTGATTCTAGTTTCAAATATCACACAGCTGAGACCACAAGTCTCCCATGGCCTGATATCATGCCAGAGAAGGAGCTAAAGTGTATCCTATAAGATAGAGCAAAATTAAGACCAGGTTTTCTTTGGGAGGAAATGAGTGGATGGAGTTATGAAGAGACATAAATTGCTCTGTATAGTTTTTAGCACATTTTGAATTTCATACACTGTGCATGTATTGCCTAGACAATTTTTTTCTAAAAGTGCATAAATATCTACATTTTTGACAATGAAAAGCACTGACACCATCTTATGTTTAGATAAAGCAATGTTCTCATGAGATAAGGGTAACTTGAAACTTCAGTTTGCTCACTAATTAAGTACAAACTATTTAGTATACATTATTAATCTGCTTCTCTCCAATATCCCAGCTAGACACTTTCTCAAGTAACTTTACCCATTTCTTCTGAAAGTTATAAAATAACAGTTTAAACTCTTCCTAGATTTATTCGAAAGCTTTCAGCCTGATGAGAAAAATGAAACCTAATTATGAAGTTAATTTTGTCCTTGATGAGTCTGACTTTTCTGCTTGCTTTGGAGGCTCTGCTCCTTTTAAAAGATACAAATGAAATCAGCAATTATTTTAATTTTTTCTGTTACTTGTTCTTTTCACTTTATGGTATTGTCTAATAACTTATTTAGTAATCTGTACAATGTTTTGACTCAACATTATAGTTTGAAAGATTCAGTTTTTAAATTAAATGTAGGAAATCCAGTTATATTCGCTATTTACAATAACACCTCCTCTAGGCCTAGATACATGATATGTACTAAGTGGTCTTGCCCTTTTATAAAACTCCGAAAATAATGTTTTTCTTTTCTTTTCAGTCAGTGAATCATTAATGCCTAATTCTAACAATTCTGAAAGGTAAATGGGCCTCAAGGTTTAAAAATATAGAGTCACCCAGTCTCTTGCCACAGAGAGAGCCCACACTAGATATTTGCACAGCAAATAAATGTAAAAAGAAAGTGAGAGTATTTTGCCAATGGTATTTAAAACAGGCCTGATGTATACTATTGTAAAAGGGAAGTGGGACTGTGTTGCTCCACTACAGATGTAATGTCATTGGCAACAGCAACCATTTCTAGGCACCATCATTCCTCCTTCAATGTGCCAAATGCATGATACATTTTATCTCTTTAATCACTACAACACTTGTGAGGCAGATACCATTAATATCCCTACTCTGTTCTGAAAATAATCCTAAGCTCATATAGCCAGAAAATTTGGCAAAGCCAGTATTTAAATCCTGATAAGCCGTATGACCTTGGAGGATATGTTCTTAAGTACTGTACTAGGCAGCTTCCCAGCAAAGTATAGGAATGAGGATATTCTCACTTGGAATAGTTATCTGCACACACCAATGTTATAGATATACTTACGACAGGGAGACGTAAATGGACACCTTTTCCAGTTGCAGCGAAATGACAAGTAGGTCTACACCACAGTTCTTTTGAGGTCAAAATTATCACTGCAAGGGCATACTTCTCGGTTATCATAAACACAAGTGCAGATTAAGAAAAAAACTATTCTGTGCTGTTTTGGTGTATTAGGTATGTGAACAGTATGCTGAAGAACCCAACTGCATAGGATTTGTTTCCTCTTCAACGATCTTTGGCCTATCTATATCTCCAGCCGTGAGCAAACAGCTGCATCTGAATTTTTATCAGATAATGTGTTCATATCCATAAGACGTTTCCCCAGCACTTTTATTGACATCTTGGCCTCATCCACATATTTACTCAGGAAAAAAACTATGTACAAATCTCTAAAATAAAAATGTCTAGGAAATAGCATTATTTATAAGCATAACTTGACAGCTCCATATTCACACTGCATTATGGTATCCATGGTGCAATATATTTTAAGATAGCCTTCATGTTTATCTTTACATTTACAAAATAAATGAAAATTCTGGGAGTTGACTGTGCAGAGAAGCTATGAACATGTAATATTTCTGTTTCTGTGAACATTTCTCACCAGCCATATTTGGTTATGGGATCTATAGCTCTTTGTTTCCTGTACTGAGTAAACCCCTCACCAAGACAGTTGATTACTGAATTAAAATCTGAGGAGAGAAAGAAATAAATTTTTACACTGTTTGTACAGCAATATATTCAGCAGTGTATGGTAAGACATTATGACTTAAAGTAATGCTGTAGAATGCTAGCAACAAAGAATTTAGAGCAGACTCAGAGGGAACTCATAATCATAAAGTCATCCTTAGACAAGGATAATAAAAACACAGTTACAGTAAACAGACTGAGTCCTCAATAACACTGGATAAATCATGAGGTAAAAAATGAAAAAAGCAAACTACAGACATCATTTGACCAGGGTAGAAAGAAATTATCAAACAATGAGGTAATAGAAATGTCACAACGCTGGAGCCAGTATTCATTAAAACTTCTTTCAGTGCCATTCATTTCCCTTAAAGGTCAAAGAAACTTTGGAAATGATGAAACACCACTTTCATTTTCCTTTTTTCCTCCTTCCCTGATCTTGAATTCTCTCTTAGGTGTCTTACCTGAGATCTGGCTTGAATGCTGCATTGTGTTGATGACAATAGCAGCCCTTGGTTTCAAAAGAAAAGCAAATACATTTTCTCTTGAAACCAAATATGACCCAAATATTGTCAAAAATAATCCTATTATTGTTAGTAAAGGAAAAGAAGTTTCAATATACTGATAGATGGGTTTATAGAAATACTGAAAAATTAGCAATACAATCAAATTATCTAGTAATTCAAAGGCAGAGATTCCTATTGTTTAACCTTCATTGAAGGTAGGACATGAAATGCTGGGGACACTGGCCGTGTTCAAAAATCATGGATGACATTTCCTAGAAAATCATAAAATCAGATTCCCTGAGCCTTGTGAAATCAAACAAGTGAATGTTTCTTATTTTAAGGAACCCCTATGCATTTAACCACTCCTCCCAGGGTCCCATAGTAATAACAACAAATATAACACATTTACTATAATGAGAAAGTCTAGGATTCGGTCTTGGGTCAAGAGGCTTTCTAAGAGTCAAAAGTGATCAACTGAACTGCTAGTGTCTCGACTAAAAGGTGAAGAAATTAACTCAAGTTTCTCTTTTATAATTAAAGAATCTAAACTTTGACTTTAAAAATTATTTATTTTAAGAGTATTTGATTAAATTTGTTTGGGATAGTTACATTACGACTAGGTTTGACATCTCAAATGCCACTAAGAAGCATACATAGCCAATAAGTCTAGCAGGAAAGGTTAGATAAACAGCCAGTTGCCAAGATCTACTGCTAGTCTTGACCATTTGGTACATTCTATTCCCTTAACCAGTTTTAAGTCTCACATAACTCCAGAGACTGCATCTGTCTATGTATTTCTTCGGCATAGACTAAGCTGCTGTAAAAGAAACCCCAAAACACAGAAGCTCAAATAAGATAATATTTTTTTTCACTCTCTCATAAAATAATCCAGAGAAAGAGAGCAGTCCAGGGCGGGTAGGCAAGTCTGCTCCATAAGAACATCCAGAAACTCAGGTCATGGATAAAGACCCTGTCATCCTTATTATGAGCCTCTCTCACCTTTTCTCTTTACATCTAATGTCTCTGGCTATTCTAATCTTCATTTTTGAGATAATAAGGAGACAGAAACAGAGGAGTGAATCAGCATTCATTTTAAGGCTGTGTGTTGACAATAGTACGTGTTACTTCTACTTGCATTCCATAGTCACAGGGCCATACCTAGGGGCAGAAGAAGCTGGGAAGTTTAATTTGAAGTTATGCAACACCATACCTTACTAAAACTGTGAGGTGTGTGTGTGTGTGTGTGTGTGTGTGTGTGTGTGTGTGCCCACGCGTGCGCGTATGTGTCTGTCTGATGAACTCCATTGCTCTAAAGAAACAAGAGGGGAGAAAGTAAAGAAAGAAAAAAATGGGTGGCTCTTCACATATTAAAATGTGAAGCTAACTCAATCAACATGCCTTAAAAGTGGACCTCCAGTAACACTTTCCAATAGAGCACATTTCTAGGTGCCAATTGTGATAAGAGAACTAAGTAGTAAAATGTTTCATTCGTGTAGTATTAATGAATCATATACAAATTACAATGAAGAATGTATCAAGAACCATATTTTTCACCTCTTGTGATTTTATGTTCAAAATGATGTTGCCATGATTCTTTGTCAATAAATGATTTTTGACAATTTTATTCTATTTTTTTCATTATTTCATGTCTTCACCAAGTTAATAAAGTGGCTAAAGATAGCGGGCTATTAAAGTGATTTTATTTTAAATCTGAAAGTTATAGGACAGTTTGATCTTAGTCCTTGAAGATAATGTAATGGAATGAATTATAGTTCCCAATTATGCTGCCTCCCTTAGGATGATTATGTGAACTTTTTTTCATGTGACTAGTAGTATATTCCTGTTGTGTAGTTCTATTTTCCCACCTATTTACATCAGCATAGTCATGTGACCTGTTTTAGCAAATAAGATGGGGAAGAGTAGCCAGTATTCAATTTCTGAGCTTATTGGAGATAGTATGGTTTTTCTGATTCTCTTGCCTTTTCCCTCTGCCTTAGCAGTAGCAAATCTTGCAAAGGGCCTGCACCTTTAGCATGGAACCTAGAATGGAAAGACACAGGAGCAGAGCTGCTGTTGCTGTGTGTGATGTCTGGTTTTATATGTCAATTTAACTGGGCCAAAGGCCATGGGGTGCCCAGACATTTGGTCAAACATTGTTCTGGGTGTATCTGAATGAAATTAACACCTGAATTAATAGACTAACGCACATTGCCATTCCTAATGAGGGCAGGCCTCATCCAATCAGTTAAATGTCTGAATGGCACAAAAAGACTGACTTTCTCAGGAGTAAGAAGGAATTCCTCCTGCTTGACTGCCTTTAGCAGGATCATAGGCATTTTCCTGCTGTTAGACTTGAACTGAAGTATCAGCTCTTCCTGGGTTTCAAGCCTGCAGGACTTCAGACTGCAACGGCATTATTTACTCTCCTGGGTCTCATGCCTTCAGACTCGAACTGGAATTATGCTATTCCTGGGTCTGCAGCTTGCCAACTACACATCTTGGGACTTCTCAGCCTTCATAATTGCATGAGACAATTCCTTATTTAAAAATTTCATATATATATATGTATACAACTTCCTATTAGTTACGTTTCTCTGGAGAATTGACTGTATCTGATGCAGAAGATGAGCAAGAAACCAACTTAAAATGTGTTACATTATTGAAATGTGGACATCATTTGTTACAATGGCAAAACTCAATAAAATGGGTTGATTTATAAGAGTTATCTCTACGTACCACCTACGAGACCTTTGTCAAAAAAAATATTACAAGTATTTTCTCATAATACAGCCTAATTTTTTTTAATTTTTATTTTAAGGGCAGAGTTATCTGGGCAAGTTTGCTACATAGGTAAATGTGTGTCATGAGGTTTTGTTGTACAGATTATTTCATCATCCAGGTATTAAGCCTCGTACCTATTAGTTAATTTTCCTGATCTTCTTCCTCCTCTCACCCTTCATCTTCCTATAGGCCCCAGTTTCTGTTGTTCCTCTTTGTGTCCATGTGTTCTCATCACTTAGCTCCCACTCATAAGTGAGAAGATGCAGTATTTGGTTTTCTGTTCCTGTGTTAGTTTGCTAAGTGTAATGGCCTCTAGGTCCTTTCACGTCCCTACAGACATGATCTCATTCTTTTTTTTATGGCTGCATAGTATTCCATGGTTTCTATGTACCACACTTTATTTGTCCAGTCTATCACTGATGGGCATTTAGGTTGATTCCATGTCTTTGCTATTGTGAATAGTGCTGCAATGAACATACACATGCATGTGTCTTTATAATAGAATGATTTATATTCCTTTGAATATATACCCAGTAATGGAACTGCTGGATCAACTGCTATTTCTGTCTTTAGGTCTTTGAGGAATAACCACATGGTCTTCCACAATAGTTGAACTAATTTCCACTGTTGCCAACAGTGTGTAAGTGTTTCTTTTTCTCTGCAATCTCACCAGCATCTATTATTTTTGACTTTTTAATAATAACCATTCTGACTAGTGTGAGATATATCTCACTGTGGCTTTGATTTGCATTTTTCTAACATCAGTGATCTTTAGGATTTTTTCATATGATTGTTGGCCTCATGTATATCTTCTTTTGAAAAATGTCTGTTCATGTCTTTTCCTTTTAAAAAATAGAGCATTTAATTTTACTAAAATCTAAATTACCTTTTTTTACAGTTAATGTTTTGGGCTCTAAAATATTTTATCTGGCCATTTATACTTATGAATATATGCATATACATAAACGTATAGGTATACACATGCATATATTAATGTGTGTGTGTTGGTGTGTGTACATGTGTTTGCATTAAATCTACAATCTTGCCATTTGATCTCAATTTGTCCCATCTATTTTCTGCTGTAGTCCTTTTTTCTCTTTTCCTCTCTTACTAAGTTTTCATAGATTAACTGCCTACCCTATATGTTTCATTTTTTTCTCTACTAGTGGCTTATCTTTGTTTTTTAAATGTGTGCTTTAGCATTACAACTTGCCTTTTTAACTATCACAGTCTTCTCTAAAGTAACACTATATTACTTCATACATACTGAAAGACCCTTATGAGAGCACATCTCTCACTTTCTGTCTCTCACTTTGCGTCACTATTGGTATCTTTGACATATATTTCATTTCCACAAATACTATAAACCCTAAGTTACTTTATTAGTTTTTTGAAGTCAATTATATATTTTATTTTAATAGACTTTAGAGCAGTTTTTATTTCACAGAAAAATTAAGTAGACCTAATAAAAAATTTCCACACACTCCCTGTTTCCACACGTGTTTAACCTCCCCACTATCAACATGCATCATTAGAGTGGAACATATGTTCCAACCTACAGCCTACATGAACACATCATCCCCCAAAATCCATAGTTTACGTTAGGTTTATTTTTGGTGTTATACAATTTATATGTTTTGAAAAATGCATAATGACATGTACCTATAATTATGATGCAAAGAATAGTTATAATAAAAATATGTGCTCCACCTATTCATCCATCAATCACCCCTAATCCCTGGTAACCATTGATCTTTTTATTTAATCTGTCATTTTTGTCTTTTCTAGAATGTTATATAGTTGGAATCACACAATATGTAGGTTTTTCATATTAGCTTATTTTGCTTACTTATATGCATTTAAGGCTCCTCCGTGTCTTTTCATGGCTTCATAGCTCATTTCTTTTTAGTAATATTATTACTGAGTACTATTTTTTTTATCAGGATATAATACAGTGTATTTATTCATTCACTTACTAAAGGACATCTTGGTTGCTTTCAAGCTTTAGCAGTTCTGAATAAAGCTGCTGTAAATATCCATGTGCAGGTTTTTGTGTGAACATAAATTTTCAACTCCTTTGGGTAAATACCAAGGATCATGATTATTAGATCATATGTTAAGACTATGTTTAGTCTTGTAAGAAACTGCCGAACTATCTTCCAAAGCAGCTGTATCATTTTGGATTTCCAACAGCAGTAAATGAGAATTCCTGTTGCTCTACATCCGTGTCAGCATTTGGTGTCACCAGTGTTTTGAATTTTGATCATTCTAATAGGTAGGCAGTAGAATGATCAAATTGTTGCTCTAATTTGCAATTTCTTAATAAAATGTGATGTTGAACATCTTTTTATATGCTTGTCATCTCCAAGTCATCTTTGATGAGGTTTCTGTTCAAATTTTTTGCTCATTTTTAAATCAGTCATTAATTGTTTAGTTTGTTTTGTTGTTGTTGAGCTTGAAGAGTTATTTGCCTGTTTTGGCTAACAGTCATTTATCATATATATTTTTTGCAATTTTTTTCCCTCAGTCTCTAGCTTGTCTTCTCATTTCTTTGTTTCTTGCAGACCAGAATTTTAAATTTTGATGAAGTCTAAGTTATCAATTATTTATTTCATAAATCACATCTTCAATACTGTATTTAAGCCATTGCCATACTCAAATCATCTAGATTTTCTAGTTTTGAATTTTACATTTTATATTTAGGTTTATAATTCATTTTAAATTAATTTTTGTGAAAGGTGGGGGTTCTATGTGTACATTCATTTTCTTACATGTGGATATCTCAATTATATTTTATTCAGTTTAAGTGGGATATCATTTCCATATAATTTACTTACCTCAAGAATCAATTGGAAAAATTTTGACAAAAACATTGAAATGCTCTCACCTCCAGAATATTTCTTACATCTATTTGCATCAATCCCTTACCCATCAACACTGGACCCTGGCAAAAACAGATCTGCTTTCTGTTATAATATACTCTTTCAAGAATTTCATATTATCAGACTCATACAGTATATAGTCTATTATTATTGGACTATTTTACTTAGCATGAAGTTTTTGAAATTGATCCATGTTGTCATGTGTATCAATAATTTGTTCCATCTAAATACCAGTCTTTTATCAGATATATTTTTGTATATTTTTATATAGAGAACAGAAGCATGAACCATAAACAGAAAAAGATAAATTGGAACTCAGTCAACTTAAAAAAATTTTTTTCTCCTAAAGTCATGGTTAGAGTAATGAAATTGTAATACACAGCCTGGAATGTCTACTTTCTGTATGCCCATTATACAGTAAATATTTTTGCATTTATCAGTTCATGGACATTCCAGTTTTGTCTAGGTTTTTAATATGGTGAATAAAATTGCTATAAAAATCCTTGCAGTTTTAATCTTTGTGTGGATATGTTTTCTGTTCTCTTGGATAAATAACCAAGAGAAGATTGACTAGATTATATGAGAAGTGTCTGATTAACTCTATAAGAAACTGCCAACCTATTTCCAAAGCAGCTGAATCATTCTGCATTTACATCAGGAATATCTGAGAATTCCAGGTGTCCCAGTCTCTCACTAACACCTATTCTTGTCAGTCTTTTAAACTGGGTTAATATAGTAGGGATCCATGTCACCTCAGTGTGACTTATTTACATTTCTTCAGTGAATAATGATGTTAAGCATATTTTCATCTATTGATTTTCCACTTGATATTTCTCTTATGAAGTGTCTGTTTAAATATACTGACATTTTAATTGCATTGTCTTTTTCTTAATAAGTTGTTATACACTTTATATTTCAGATACAAGTACTTCATAAAATAAATGTGATGCAAGTATATTTTTCCATCCTGTGTATTACAGATTTACTATTCTAGCCATGACTTTAGAAGAAACATTTTTTAAGTTGAATGGGTTCCAATTTACCTATTTTTGTTTAGTTTATGCTTCTGTGACCTATTAAAAACACCATTCTCTCACGCAAAACCACAAAGATTTGCTCTTGTTTTTTTTTTTTTTTACAATAAATTTTGTAATTTTAGCTCTTACATTTATATCTCTGATTCATTTCAGTTGACTTCTATATATGGAGTGAGGTAAAAGTTGAAAAGTTGTTTTTATCATACCAGAGTTTCAAGTATTCTACCATCATTTCTTGAAAAGATTACCTTTTTCCTATTATATCACCATGGCATTTTATCTAAAATCAATTAACATTTGATTGTGGGCTTTTTCCTGAACTTAATTCTATTTCATTGATGTGTATGTCTATATTTACACAAAAACCATACACTTTTCAGTGAGTCTTGGAAATCGGGTTGTAAAAGTCTCCAAATGTGTTCTTCTTTTCTAAATTGGTTTGGCTGTTTTAGGTTATTTGCATTTTCATGTAAATTCAGCTTGTCTATTTCTAACAAAATAATCTGCTGGCATTTTTACTAGGAATGGTTTAATCTATGAATCAGTTTGGAAGACAATTTGCATCTTACCAGTTTTAAGTAAGTTTGCATCTTACCAGTTTTCCAGCCCACAAATAGAGAATATATCTCTATTTTGTTTTCTTTAATTTAAGTAAGTTTGCATCTTACCAGTTTTCCAGCTCACAAAATAGAGAATATATCTCTATTTTGTTTTCTTTAATTTTCTGTTAGCAATATTTTGTACTTTGGTGTACAGTATTAAAGATTTTTATATTCATCTCTAAGTAGTTCTTGCTTATAAATATTAATATAAATAATTTTAATTTATATTTCTATACAGTAAATAATAATGCAATCGATTTTTATATATTAATCACAAACATATGATGTAACCAAACTCACATAATACTTATAGTAGCTTTTGTTATAGATTCCTTCAGATACTCTACAATATCATGTAATCTCCAATCTATATTTTAGTTATTATTTATTATTTTTCCTAACCTCATTGCACTGGCTGAAAATTACAGTAAAATGTTTGCTATACTGGATAACATTGAACATTATTACCTGGATTTTGATCTTAGGGGAAAAGTATCCATCTTTCAGCATTTAGTATGATGTTAGTTAGATTAATTTTATCAAGTTTAAAAAATACCTTGTTATTCAGATTTTGCTGAGTTTTATTAAAAATAAATGTTGAAACTTGTACAGTATATTTTCTGCCTTTATTAAAATGATTATGTCACTTTGTTTAGTCTTTTGATGTGGTGAATTAAATTGATTAAAATTTTGAATGTTGAACCAACTTTGCATTCCTGGAATAAACCTTATTCAGTCATAATACATTATCTTTTTTATATATACTAACATTTTAATACAAATTATTGCATCTATATTTATGAAGGAAACTGGTTTCAGTACTTTGTGTTTAAAGTATCTTTGCCTGGTTTTGGCAATAGCATGACTCCAGCTATATAAAATTTTCGTTGTTGCTATGTTGTTACCTACATACTTAGGTATTAAGTATCTACTTAGGTAGATAGAGTGCTTTATTTTAATTGAGTCTAATATCTCTCCTGCAGTCACACTTAAAATATACCAGATAGATCAATATCATGTCTTTTTTTGCTGCAGGATTGCATCTGAGATACCTTATTACATTTAGTCATCATGTCTCTTTAGACTTCTCTTGGTTGTGGCACTTTCTCAGACTTTATTGTCAATGACCTTGACAGCTTTTAGGATTACTGGTCAAGCATGGCTTTGAGGATTATTGGTCAAGCATTTTGTAAAATGTCTCTCAATTGATATTTGTCTGATATTTTATTTATGATCAGACTTCAGTTACAGGTTTTGTAAGAAAGACTACATTAGTAAATTACCATTTTTATCCCATAATATCAAGGGTATATACTATCAACATGACTTTTCAGGGTGGCTGTTGACTTAATCACGGCTGAAACTGGGTTTCTCAAGTTCCTGCACTGTAAAATTACCCTTATTTTTCTCCATTTTCAAACACTCTACTTTTTGGAAGGAAGTCACAATGTAGAGCCCACACTTAAAAATCAAGGAATAATACACTGCATCCCCGAGGGCAAAGTATCTACATAAACCATGTGCAATTTTTCTTTTTTTTCTTTTTTTCTTTTTTATTTTTATTGCATTATAGGTTTTGGGGTACATGTGCAGAATGTGTAAAATAGTTGCATAGGTACACACATGGCAGTGTGTTTTGCTGCCTTCCTCCCCTTCACCCACACTTGGCATTCATCCCCAGGCTATCCCCCCCAGCCCTCCCCCGCTGTCCCTCCCCAATTTCCCCCAACAGTCCCCAGTGTATAGTAGACCACCTCTCTGTGTCCATGTGTTCTCATTTTTCTCACCCACCTATGAGTGAGTATATGCAGTATTTCTTTTTCTGTTCTTGTGTCAGTTTGCTGAGAATGATGTTCTCCAGATTCATCCATGTCCCCACAAAGGACACAAACTCATCATTTTTGATTGCTGCATAATATTCCATGGTGTATATGTGCCACATTTTCCCAGTCCAGTCTATCATCGATGGGCATTTGGGTTGGTTCCAGGTCTTTGCTATTGTAAACAGTGCTGCAATGAACATTTGTGTGCATGTGTCCTTATAGTAGAACGATTTATAGTCTTTTGGATAGATACCCAGTAATGGGATTGCTGGGTCAAATGGAATTTCTATTTCTAGGTCCCTGAGGAATCGCCACACTGTCTTCCACAATGGTTGAACTAATTTACACTCCCACCAACAGTGTAAGAGTGTTCCTATTTCTCCACATCCTCTCCAGCATCTGCTGTCTCCAGATTTTTTAATGATTGCCATTCTAACTGGTGTGAGATAAGAAGAATTTGTCTCTTCTCTCCCATTGACTTGTTTATTTAATCATTTACTTATATTAATATGACCTCATGGGTATTTATCTTGTATTTGGCCCTGTAATCCAATACTACTCATTTTTTGATGAAATTGTTCCAGCTTTGGCGATTTGGAGCTCTTTCTGTTGGTTCTTGTATTCTTTTAGCATATCCACCTAATCATTGGTTTGCCTCTTTTTACTTTCTTAGTTTCTGACAGTATAAGATGCTCAAGGCTCATCTTGCATATTAACTACCCAGCCATTCCTCCAGAGACTTGTACTTATTTTTTGTCTGTTTGTTTTGTTTTTGAAATAGCGTCTCATTCTGTTATCCAGGCTGGAGAGCAGTGGTGCAATCTCAGCTCACTGCACCCATGACCTCCTAGGTTTAGGTGATCCTCTTGCTGAGTAGCTGGGACCACAGCCACATACCACCAAGCCAGGCTAATTTTTGTATTATTTTGTAGACATAGGGTTTCATCATGTTGCCCAGGCTGGTCTTGAACTCCTGGCCTCAAGCCATCAACCCACTTCTGCCTCCCAAAGTGCTGGAATTACAAGTGTGAGCCACCATAACTCCCTTAGATTTGTTTTTAAATGTAGTATTTGCTTGGGCACAGTGGCCCACATCTGTAGTCCCAGCATGCTGGGAGGCCTAGGTGGGAGAGTTTGAGACCAGCCTAGGAAACATGGCAAAACCTCATGTATACAAATATTAGCCAAGTGTAGTACATACCTGTGGTCTAAGCTACATGGGAGGCTGAGGTGGGAGGATCACCTAAGCCCAGGAGTTTGACGCTGCGGTGAGCCCAGATTGGGCCACCACACTCCATCCTGGGTGACAGAGTAAGACTTTAGCTCAAAAAAATAATAATTATATATATATTTATATAACTGTGGACCTACTATGAAAAGTAATGTTTTATTTAATCAATTTGTTTACTTGAACGTTACTGAAACGGAAAAAAGTACCCTTGTCCTTCTTGCAGGACATGCCACAGAGCTGTGGCTTCCTTCTTCAATGCCCCACGGCTCTAATCCCTAGGGGGAGCATGCAGAAGGGCAGGGTGTGGGGCTCTGACTCCATGGTAGCAGCTAGGGGTGAATGCTTACAATTCCTGAAGCCCCAGTGGGTGGATGTTACAGGGCACTCTTTTAGTTTTGCTATCCTTAGGTGGTTTAGGTTAGTCAGCTTAATTAGACTCCCTGCCTTACCACAAGGACAAACCCTTCTGTATCCCAGGGTTTCTTTCCTTGGTGTACTGGAAAAATCTGATCACACTTGGGCTTGGGGAATGAATGCAAGGTTTTATCTGGTGGAAGTAGCTCTCAGCAGATGGGGGAGCCAGAAAAGAGATGGAATGGGAAGGCTGTTTTCCCTTAGAGTCAGGCTGCTCAATGACTGGGCTCTCCTCCTACAGTCCCAGAAAAACTTCATGTTGTTCCGCCAGTCGATTGCCTGCCTGCCTGCCTGCCTGCCTGCCTGCCTGCCTGCCTGCCTGCGTCTGTGGGTGTGCTCTTATGTCAGTGCATTTCTTTCAACATCTAGCTGCTTTGGTCTTCTTCTGCTGGTGTGTTCCTCTTAAGATCCAGCCATTTGTGCACCCCCTAGGGTCTCAGGGGTTCTTACATGCACATGATGGGGGTGCATGGTGGGCCAGGATGGTCTTGGCAAATGCCACATTTGGGCAAGAAAATAGAAATGCCTGTCCTCACCTAGGTCCATGAGCACTGGCCAGGGATGTATACCTCCCCAGGGATGCTTTCTCCTCTACCCAGCACTTCCCTGCCCCGCCCATATCATCACCACGTACAAACTATTTTCTTGTTGGTTTTAAGAATATACAAAAATCAAAAGACATAGGTCCTTCCAATAAGGATCCACAGTACAGTAATAGAAAATACATAGTATCATTTCATAATATAAAGTAAAATAAATTTTTAAAAATTTATGATATAACTTTTAAAATGTTTTGTTGTTTTAAAGTTCACATTTAGGCAGATTCCCTGCTTGGATGAACTAAAGGCAGCTGAGGAAATTCAAAAATAAGCCCACCTATGAAAAACTGTTCACTTAGGATGCCAAACACCTTCTAATCAAAACTCTTTTTTGCTCCCACAATTATTCTTTAATATTTATAATCTCTTCATCAATTACAAGTTTATAGCTTTGCCTCTTATTTTATTAACAAGTAAACCCTTCCTTCACACATATTATTTTTGGAACTTTTCAGCATTCTGTCCATATAAGAAATATCTTGGTATATCGTAAGTGAACTTAGCATTTTTATAACATGATATGGTATAGCGGTCATTGATAATTGCATTTAGAAAAGTAAAATTCCGTATTACATACTCCTTACACCAACAGGAAATTACAATGTACATACTGAATGATTAAACAATGAAAACACAATGCATTTCAAAATTGGTATCTCTAGAAAAATGTTGTCCATGTAATATTTCATAAGTACAATTCTCCAGCTTCACTACATTTCCAAATTTATTTGACTTTTGGTTTTTATTTTATACTCTCTTCAGCATCTTGGTGTTTACTGAGTGAGACATATTCTATGAGCTATATTGTCAACAAACCCAGTAAGTGTTATATTCAAATTCTAAGTAAGTATGTCAAATTAAAGCTAAGTACCTGAAATTTATCATAAATGATCTGCCATAGTTTCTTTTACATGCGAACAATCAGTAAATACTACAAGGCTAAATAAGTAATGATGATTTCAGATGTCTAATCCTTGTATACATAAAATGTAAGAACTACTCTATATTGCTCAAGTTAGTGTTATGAAAAAGTGAGATGCAACTTCTGTGTCTCTTTGTAGAACAATCATAAATATTTTTCTCCCATTTGGGAGAAGTAAATTCCTTGATTTCTACACATGGAAGTTTTTTCTCTTACTATCACTTTCTACCTTTTGCTCAAACACTATTTATCCTTAAAAGCCTACTGTCACCTCAAAATCATTTCAGTGGAATGTACTGCAGGATTTTTTACCTTGCCAACAAAGATGCTTTACTGGGCCATTTTCAATGTAATTTGGCTCTTGCATGAAAAAGACAGCCTCCTAAATTCAGATATGGCCAGATAAAAACCCTTTCATTCAACTCTACATTATGCATTTGTCATTAAAACTCAAATTCTGCCGCAGGGCTTTTCCACCAATCCCTGACTAAGCCTTTCATTAAGGGTTTTTATTTATCACATTTCAGAATCTAGGTGAAGCTAGTCTGTCAATCTCTGCTCACACAAAGTGCAATTAGACACAGTTTGGATTTCCTTTCTTACTTAGATTGGTATACATCATATCTTGCCAAAAAATCTGTTATTTTTAGATCTGCATTCCTCACAGCATTATAAACATTCAGCCAGTGGTAATTCTCTTATTTGTGATATAATTCATACATAAATTTATTTCTGAGTGTCTTATTCTTGATTTGAAACACAAGTTTGCTTCCTGATTTTTTTTATTTGAATGTCGACAGAGCATTGGTTCTTAATGTAATTTAATATCCATCATGCAAACATCCTAATAACCATGTAGAGTAATGAGAAAAAACATGGAATGTAGGCTTTTTTAAAAGAAAATGAATTAGTGATTGGTTCAATTCAGTGGTACCATGAACTTTCAGTGCAGAAGCTATTCTCTGTGAATATATCTCTCAATTTTGGAGTCTGCATTAACATTTTCCATAAATCATTGAGTGTATAGAAGTAATGATGTTTATTAAATAATCTCGCAGAATCTAGTGAAATAAAGAATAATACAGTGTCTTGAAGAGATCCCAGAAGACCACTTAAACATTGAGAGTGTCTCACTAATGCAGTGAATAATTCCAAGGTAATTTCTCAGCTACTTCTTCCACAGGATGTAAAATGACCTTCTTCCTAGACATGTATTCAATTATATGCCTCAAGAGATTTCCAGTGGAAATTCAAAAATGAAAAAGTGAGATTAAGTGGTCATGTTCTTATCCAAGGCCTACCTTTCATTTTTAGATTAACAATAAGAATACATATATAATCTACAATTCACAATTATCAATGCATTACAAAACCTCCATATGTCTCATAGACTATACCGTAATGCTGACATTCTATAGTTTTAAAGTCATCTAGAAAAACATAAATTTAGAGGAGAAAAAATTAAAGTGATTAAATAGTTGGACAATAGGCTTTACAGGGGGAAGTTAATTGAATTGTAATTATTTAAACTACAGAATAATGGACTGCAAGGTGACTTACTGTTGAAAGAAGAAAGTATCATTATGAAGTGAATGCCAACTTGTTCTGCATACAACAAGAGAAAAAAAATCAATTAAATTTGGCAATTCCTGCTTCCATTATAGCTCCCACCCCACCTCTGTTTCCAACTTTTCTGTGTAGAAAAATTACTTGAAATACAAATTGGGCAATGCCATTTTAGGGTATGTATATCTAATCTTTTCAGTGCTATCATTAAGATGTTTGTCTTCCATGTGAATACAAGATATCATGTAATAAATTTTTCACGACATGTTTAAAAACAGAACAAGCTGGTCATTATAGTTATTAATCAAATAATGTCTGATGTTTTAAAATGAAAAAGTAAAAATATAACATTTTAAAATATAGCAGGTTTTTTTAATGCCAGGGTGGATTGAATAAGTTTTGAACAATTCCAGACTATAGTTTTATTTGTCTGTTTGGTTGCTTTTCCTTCTTATTCAATCCAGAAATTTGTGTCTGTTTTCACAAATTGTATATTTCTCACTAACAACCAGTCAACAAATTACTTGGACCCCAAAGCTTTCTTTTTAGTGTTGATTTATTTAAATAAAATCCATTAAATCTGGATATACATACTCATAGCTTCATCTCTACTCTTCCCATAGCAGATTTTTGTGCAGTTTTCAAAGGCATGCTGTGATAGACAGAATTCTAACATGGCTCCTAAGATTCACATCCCCCTGGTATACACATCCTGAATAATCTCCCCCTATTGAGAATGGGCATGACTATGACCTGTTATATGGCAAAGAGATTTTGCAGAGTAAGGCAGCAAACCATTTGATTTTGATTTTATCAAAATACTATTATCTAGGTTGGCCTGATTTTATCAGCCAAGAACCTTAAAAAATGAAGCCATTGAAAGAATGAATGAGATTTTCCTGTTAGCCTTGAAGACATGAAGTGCCATGATGTGGAGAGGGCCAAAGGTTAGGGAACTGTGTGGCTTCTAGGAGCTGAAAGCAGTCTCTGGCCAACAGCCAATGAGAACAGTGGGAAGCTACAACCCTACAACTGCAAGGAACTAAATTCTGCCAAACCCACATGAACGTGGATGAGAACCCTGAGCTCCAGAAAAGAATATGGCTTGAACAGCTGTTTAAGTTCAGCCTTGTGAGACTCAACAGAGAACTCAATCATGTCATTCCAGGACTTCTGACCTATAGAATCGGGACATAATAAATGCATTTTCTTTTAAGCCACTAAGTTTGTTAGACTTTTGTGGGTATTTGTTGTATAAAAATACATATGCCCAGATTAAATCTGGAGGTATAAAAGTATTTTGGGCCTTCACACTCTTATTTCTGAATTATGAAGCAATCATATACACACACGTGTGCACATACACACACATTTAATTAAGAAACAAATAAAATGACAGGCAAGAAGACTCTATTAACATCCCATTTCTCCACTCCAAAATGACAGCTTTCCATGTCTCTTGTCAGGCGTTCTATACATAAATGGTAGGGCAACTAAATCAAAAAGAAATGTTTAGATGGAGAATTAAAAGAGCTATATAAAAAAATATCAATTATAGAAAATTATAATAAAATACTACCTGTAAATTTGCCTTGGAATCAACCACACCATATGTATATGCATGAATAGATAAAAACTTAAATTGTAGCCCGCGTCACCTTTCCCGCCTATTTCATACCATCATGCCTAGAGGTAGCCTCACAATACACAAGCAGGCATATCAAGTCCTATGACTTCCATTGGACATAACCTGTAACTTCTACAGCTAGCCATCTTTCAAGATCCAAATTCCATTTCCATTATCTTTGCTACTAAATAGTGGTTAGCGGGAAGTAGGAAGAAAAAACAATGACAAATATACTGCCTGTGCTACCCCTGCAACACATGTTCATTTTTTCTAGTAAGCCCAGGAAACTGCCATGCCAATGATTTCACCCTCTGCTCTGCTCAATGAAGCACAGCTAAAACTAAAATTATTTGCTTTCCTCTTGCAAATGCACCCTAAAGTTATAACAAAATGTTATCACTAATATTTTTTCCTCTACACAATATGAGACAGACATTTTTCTGCCGTTTGATGCCAGTATGCATTTACAAAGGCCACAGCATCTAATACAAAGTAGAACACCACACTGCACAAATGCCCACTCTGTTTGAAGGTTATCAGTAAAAACACTTTGACTAAGATGAATCTAAGCAAAATGTGCTGCCTTCAAATTCCTTTTCAAAACGTATTTTTTAAGACTTCTGTCAGATTCCCCTTAAACCACCCTTTACTTCTCTCTCGAATCACTTTTTTTTCTCATTTCAAGCATAAGGATGATGATGACGATGACTGGCACTATTAAGTACCCTGGTTACCAAGTTGACTCTAATTAATTACCATAGTGTCAGTCAGCAAGTATTTGGCCTTAGCTATGGTAATTATCGAAGCTTGTATAAAAGCTTAATCAGGATATTAATGTAGGAAGTTATGACAGCTTTTGAGCAATAGATTGTCGTACTACTGACTGAAATATGTAAGGTAGGGAAGTCGAGAGAGGTTCCTGATGACATTGTTACAGAAAAGCACTAGAAACCACATAATGGCTACACAGAAAGACCATTAGCATTCCCAGAGTGAATTCCATGAAAGTGTGTCATATTCGTTCAATCCAGAAATGGAGGAAAGTCTCATAAGCAGCTGAATTTCAAAGTAACAGCTTCCACATAAAGCATTTTGGTGTTGAAAAGTCCTGCATATATTCATCACTTACTCATGTGCTGTAAAATGAATGCTTTCCTATTTCAAAATGGGTGGCAGTCTTACTAGAATTTTGGCAGAAATTCTGCTGTTTGTAATAGCAGAAATTGTTTTCTGCTATTATAAATGACTTCTGTCTTATATCAGTTCTCTTAATGAGTAGTGTGAAATGTCAAATGTTGAAAGAAAAAAAAAACACACATTTATATATTGTTAGCTCAGCAATGAATTCAGATATATATGACCAAAATATTATATCTTAAAGCTGTCTTGCAAAAGCCAAACCAGACCCCCAAACCAGACCTGCAGAATAGAAATTGAAATATCTGATTGCACATTCATACAGGCAATCAGCTAGCCAAAGAAAGAGAGTAAAAAAGACACTTCCTAATGTTCAGCAGTATTCTTCTGTTTCCAGGGATGTGTTCCAGGCCTTAGGTCATGACAATCAAGCTGCCTGCCCTGTTCATATCACCTCATCTCCTTTAGTATTTAAGTCAAAAACACACCTGCGTAAATGCCTAAAGCTTACCACTAAATGCCTGCACAATACGGCTAAATGGGCTGAATACAACCCAACATAGAACCTTCCAAACACGTGCTTGAAATGCACTGAGAGAAGCATTTTTATGCAAAAATGACAGAAAATGTAATCGAAAAGAAAACCTCTAACAAAGCCATAGCCAGATGGTGTTCTTTATTGGGGGCCAGCTCAGATTTCTAAGCTTCTGAAAATGTCACAGCTATTGCTGCTCAATTCTAGAGTTACATCCTAAATTTGAGAAAAACCTTTCCCACGTGAATATTATGATCCCTCCACATTTGTCTTATAACATTTTGAAAATCCTTTCAATTTTTTGGTTGTACAGATAATACATGTTCATAAAATGCATATTTCAGTAGAAAAATATGGAAGCAATATGAAAAATATAAAAGCAAAAATTAAAAGTAAAATCTTACTAAAATGCTATTGTTTTTACTTTGTAAGTTTTTTCTATGCATTTAGACACATATATTATGGTTAAAAATGAAGTTAAATTATATAGAGATTTGTACTTTTTTGTTACATTAAAAGTTGCCTTGTAATCATCTTCCCACATCAAAAAAAACCATATATTCAAATTCACATTTGAAATAGTTGGGTATTATTCCACTTTAAGATAACCTCATAATATATTTAACTAGAACTATAGAACTGTATAGATTGCTATCTCTAGCAATGCTACAATAAATGTTCTTAAATATGTAACATTGTACTCTTATTAAAATGTTTGTTTAAAGCAAATTCCTGAAATTAGATTCACTGGGCCAAGGTGTACTTGTAAATCTAATAACACATACTACCAATCATCCAAAAATTTTGCATTGATTCAAAGATCCAAAGAAAGTATAGAAGTTTTTACTGCCAAAAAGCCTCAGAAACATTGGGTACTTCCATATAGGCAGAAAGTGGCAACCATTGTGGTTTTTCATTTTTTTTAAATTATGTAGGAAATAAGAATAAACAAAAGGTTCCTCTTCAAACCTTTCCACTTAGTTCATTACGAATAAATTACAATTTCTTCAAAGGTTAATTTACTTTAATGCTTTTGCTAATAATCTTAAAGAAATAAGTGCATCCCATGTTCTTAGTTCTTACACTTTAACCTAGATATTTGCCCTGGCATGCATGGACAAGCCCAGGCAAGTCTTAGGTCATAGCTTACTCCCCTTTCTTATTTAGAAATGTTATAGTTTCTCTAAGAATTCCTCAAGTTACTTTCTCTTTTCCTCTGTTCTCTTCTGTCTGCTTTAGAAAATTTCCAAGTTTTTAGCCAATCAGGTCAAGCATAGAATGTGAGGTCCTGTTCCGGCCAGTGGAAACTGGCCACAGCAGTAGAGTAATTGCATCAGGTTATAAAAGTTATGAATTTCTCTGTCGCCTTTGCTCAGGTGTGCTCTCATGGCAAGACTGCGGGCAACTTGCACCCTTCCTGTAGGAAGTAAACTAGCCTTGCTGATTTATCCATTGTCTCGGTATGGATTTTTCCTGATGTTATAAACCTGTTTCCAACAAATCATATATTACATTATAGTTTTATATATTTAGGGAGTATAAAGTGATGTTATGATTTTTAATACCATGTGGAATGATTTAATCAAGCCAATTAATATATGAATCACCTCAAATATTTAATATTTTTGTGATGAGAACATTTGATATTTACCCTAAGAAATACTAAAACATGCAGTACTAATTTTAGCTATATTCATCACTCTTTGCAACAGATATCAAAACAATAGTTAAACGTATCCTCCCAATTTAGTCTTCGTACTCATATCTCTCTATTCCCTCTCTACCTCCAGCCTCTGATAATATTCCTACCATTCCACTCTCTCCTTCTGTGAGTTTAAATAAGTGAGAACATGTGGTATTTGTCTTTCTGTGTTTGGCTTATTTCACTTAGGATAATGTTCCCCAATTCCATCCACATTGTCCCAAATAAGAGAATTTCTTTACTTTTAAAGACTGAATACCATTTCATTGTTTATGTATCTCACATTCTCTTTATCCATTCACCTGTTCATGGACACTTAGGTTGAATCTGTACGTTGGCTATTGGGAATAATGCTGCAATGAACATGAAAGTGCAGATATTTCTGACACACTGATTTCAAATCTTTTGGTTAAAAATCTAGAAGTGGGATTGCAGAATCATATGGACTTTTTTTTTTTTTTTTTTTTTTTTTAGTTTTCTTGAGGAACCTCCATGCTGTTTTCAATAATTACTGTATTAATTTACATTTCCACTAACAGAGTGAAGGGTTCCCTTTTCTCTACATCCTCACCAACACTTGTTTTCTTATTGTCTTTTTGGTAATAGCCAGCCATTCCAATAGTTATGAGGCAATATCTCATTATGGCTTTAATTTGCATCTCTCTAATGATTAGTGATATTGACCATTTTTTTCATGTATCTGTTAGCCATTTATATTTCTTCTTTGAAAAATATCTGTTCAGCACCATTTATACCAACCCAAATGCCCATCAATGATAGACTGGATAAAGAAAATGTGGCACATATACACCATGGAATACTATGCAGCCATAAAAAAAGAATGAGTTCATGTCCTTTGCAGGGACATGGACGAATCTGGAAACCATCATTCTCAGCAAACTGACAAAAGAACAGAAAACCAAACACCACACACTCTCACTCATAAGTGGGTATTGAACAATGAGAATACAGGGACAGGAACACCACACACTGGGGCCTGTTGGGGAGTGGGAGAGCTAGGGGAGGGATAGCAGGGGGTGGGGAGATTGGGGAGGGATAACATTAGGAGAAATACCTAATGTAGATGATGGGAGGATGTATGCAGCAAACCACATGGCATGTGTGTACCTATGTAACAATCCTGCATGATCTGCACATGTACCTCAGAACTTAATGTATAATAATAAAAAGAAAGAAAAAAATAAAAGTATATATTCAGGTATCTTGTCCATTTCTTAATTGGATTATTGGATTTCTTTTTCTAGAGATGTTTGAGTTCCTTATTTATTCTGGATTTAATCTCTTATCAGACATATATGTCTTACAATTATATTTTCCTAAATCCATAGGTTGTCTCTTCACTCTGTTCATTGTTTATTATGCTGTACAATGAAACTTTTAATTTTTATGAAATCTCATTTGTCTATTTTTAAATTTTTAGGGTCACACCTAAAAATCATTGCCCAGGCCAGTGTTTCGTAGTTTTTCTCCCATGTTTCCTTCTAATAGTTTCATAGTTTTAGAATTATCTTCCAATCTTAAATACATTTTGCATTGATTTTTGCATATGGTGTGATGAGTCCAATTTTATTATTTTGCTTATGAATATCCAGTTTCCCAACACTGTTTATTGAAGAAAACAATCCTTTCCCTTTGTATATTCATAGCTCCTCTGTTGAAAATCAGTTGGTCATTGATGCGTGAGTTCCTTTCTAGGTTTTCTGTCCTGTTCCATTGGCCTATGTGTTCTGAGTGTGGCAGAACTTGCGCCTTCTTTTTTTTTTTTTTTTTTTTTTTTGAGACGGAGTTTTGCTCTTGTTACCCAGGCTGGAGTGCAATGGCGCGATCTCGGCTCACTGCAACCTCCGCCTCCTGAGTTCAGGCAATTCTCCTGCCTCAGCCTCCTGAGTAGCTGGGATTACAGGCACGTGCCACCATGCCCAGCTAATTTTTTGTATCTTTAGTAGAGACGGGGTTTCACCATGTTGACCTGGATGGTCTCGATATCTTGACCTCGTGATCCACCCGCCTCGGCCTCCCAAAGTGCTGGGATTACAGGCTTGAGCCACCGCGCCCGGCCCAACTTGCGCCTTCTTTTTGTGAAAGTTCATTGTGGGGTCTTCTTCCCGGAGCAGGGCTCTAGGTTAGGGTCTGAGACTGGGCCTGGAAGTTGGGCATCTAGGGATTCAAGTCAATTAACTCTTCCCACCTTTGCTGGCAACAGCTAGCTCCACTTTGCAGGGGAGTTATGCTGTTAGCTGGTACTTCTGATCATGCATCACCGCTGGCAGGGATAAGGAGCTAACACCAAAATCTGAGCAAGGGTCACTGTGGGCTCTGCCTTCTTGCTCTGTTTCTACCTGACCACGCCATCCCCACCCCCACCAGGCAGTCAACCCCTGCACTTCTGTATTGTCAGATGACAAGAGTAAGCTTCATGTGAAGCATCTTGGAATTCCAGGGAAGCTGGAGTCCACTCTCCTATTCCTCATTCCCCAGTGCAGAAACTGTGGGCCCTGAGGAATCTTCCGTGTGGTGCGGTGCCAACTAGAGGTAGGGGAAGGGGAAACACAGTCAAAGCAAGACCATTTGACCATCCTTTCCATGTTAATTTTTATTCAGTTCTGTGGAACATGCAGGCGACTCAGGCTTCTTCCCATATTTGAAGGTTTTCACCAATTTTTTTTTTGTCTGTGGATAGTAGCTACCTGATCTTTCTGTGTGGGTGAGTAAAGCACGGGACCTCCTATACCACCATGTTGCTGATGTCAGCAAAATCCTAATCTATTATTTTTAGTTTTATATATGTAGCAATGAGACTGAAATTTCTACATATTTTGACTTTATGTAGGTTTATATTGACTGTTCATATCCCTTTGCCTTTCTCTTTTAGCACATTTGTCTTTTACATGTTGATTTATATGTACTTTTCATTATTGCCTTTCTGGTTGGCAATGCCCTATATTTTTATTTGTTTCATTATATTTTCTTTTAGCTTCTAGGTAGTTTTACTATATTTTACACAGTCGATTGTATAGCTTTTTGTGGTTTCTTGTGGAATTATTTATAACTTCAAATCCTTTCATAATCCAAGTTTATGAAATTATGAATCATATTTTCTTCCAGTATTAATTTTGGTTAATCAGTTATTCCAACATCTTTTCTAGTGATTTAAGACATCATATTTATTGTTTACTAAATGCATGTATTTATGTGAATGGGTTAGTAGATTTTGGGGTTGATTTTCTTCCACGATTTTTAAATTACCATAGATTTATAAGAAGTTTTCTTAGCTGGCCAATTTTAACCCCTCTCCTTAATCTCATTTTTCAAAACATCTTCTAATAATGAAGTCTAAAGACTTCTTCTGCCTTTGTTTGTCTTCTGCCTTTGCTGGTATCAGGTAGTATTTGTTTGGTCCACTGTAATGTAAAATCTCCATTTTGGGACCTGACATTGATTTTTCCCAGTATATCGTTGTAAACTTTTCAATTAGCATACATAGGATTTTATTCTTTAATACAGAATATTTCCACTCAATATGTATTGAACTATCCCATCTGTTTCATCATCTGCTTTCAGAAAAAGTTAGTATCAATGTAGTATCTCTCTTCTCTGTTTATCATGTACCTAATCTTCTTTCCACACTTTTTCAGGAACATTTCACAAAGAAATCTTCTATATTCACATTCTAATTTTTATTTCGACTGCCTTTACTACTGTGGTTTTTTGTATGTTTCCAACTATTTTTTCAAATTGAGCTTCATTTTATATCAGCATTTTACCTTTTCTCCAAGTTATTTTTGTTCTTAGGATTTATGTTCTTAATATCTAAAGGGTATATCTTCTTAAATACCATTAAGGAAGCTAGATAACTTAATAATGAGCGGAAGCTCATTTTCACAGTTACATAGCTATATTTTTCTAGATATTCTTCTTCTAGGTTCCTTTAGAGATATTTTTTGTTTAAAGATTATTCTTCATGCTACTTAATTAGATATGGGTGCTCAACTATAAAATCAGCAGGAAAAGAAAAAAAATCTCTGCAGTTAAAACTTCTGACTTAAAAGTAATCTTTCCCCTAAAAAGAAAATAAAATTGGAAATGCTAAAGTTCCAAGGGGGCATATGGGAAATCTCTGTTTCTTCTTTTCAATTTTGCTATAAAACTAAAACTACTCTAAATGCACTGAAGTCTGTAAAATAAAAATATGATGGAGAAGAATAGATAGAAATAGTATGACAACACACACATATATAAAGTGTTGATAATGACACTTTTTTTTTTCAATTTTGTAGAATTCCTGCATTTTGGAATCAGGGGACTGATTTTGTAGAAGGCTGAAAGTTTTACTCTTATTTTTCTGAAATAGGAAGTAAGATTGAACAACAGTTTGGAAATGATTTTTTCAATACAAAAATGTACTTCCCAATTATGTTTTTTTCTTAGTAATTATATTACCTTTAAGTTTTATGGGATTTAGAAATTTTATATTTTAATACATTTTTAAAAACCATTTTTTAATAAGTTGGGAATGGTAGCATATTAAAAACTATATTCCAAAAACTATTTTTAATTGGAAATCCTGTTGTTTCACTACGAAACCATCAAACATCATTTGGCATATAAAGCAATGAGAGCATCCTCACCACACACTTTTATAACCTGAGGGTGAAAGTGGCTTAGTGGGTTACTCTAGGTCACACAGGTAGAAAAATGTGCTATCACTAGATATCATGTAATATAATTCATTATAACTGTTTTCCAATTTTACAAATAAGAAAATTATGGTATAGTAATATAATAGTAATAGTAATAATATATAGAAGAAAGACTGCAATGGTAAATTAATGTTAAAATTGAGTGATACTCTAAGATTATCTAATTCTTCACTGTCAAGAAATTGACCAAAAAATTCATTAAGTAATGAAGACTGAAATTTGAGAATCATAGTCAAAACATTCCATGTGTGCCATGAAAGAAGAAAGAGAGTATGCAACTAAATAGCTCTGGTAAGTAACGTACAATAAATAGATAAAAATTATCCTTTCAGGTCAAAGTGGCAACAAGGTGACAGGTGACAGATTCAGATACACTTTCTCCGAAAATTTAACAAAAAAAGTCAAATGCTGCAACAGTACCTTTGAGTAAGAATACCAGTCAACCTTTTGCCAAAGAAGTAAACTCAACTAACTCTAGTACTGATAATGTTAGATTAAGTAGCAAAGCCAGGTTGCAGAGTTTTCCCCTAATAAAAAGGAATGAAATAATCAGGAGGCAACAGAAAATTAGGACATCCTCCATCTATCTTCAATGTGTAGGGTATACACCAAAAATAAAGTTTATTCCATAATCATCACCATGCTATACTCTAAGTGTCACATTTATTATTATTATTATTTTGAGATGGAGTCTCAGTCTGTCACCCAAGCTGGAGTTCAGTGGTGAGATCTCGGCTCACGGAAACCTCTACCTCCCAGGTTCAAGCAATTCTCCTGCCTCAACCTCCTGGGTAGCTGGGACTACAGGTGCATGCCACCATGCCCAGTTAATTTTTGTATTTTTAGTAAAGATGAGGATTTGCCATATTGGCCAGGCTGGTCTCAATCTCCTAACCTCAGGTGATCCACCCACCTTGGCCTCCCAAGGTGCTGGGATTACAGGCACAAGCCATGGCACCCGGCTGAGAATCACATCTTACAGCCACCAGAGTCACATACTGATGTGAACTGAATTGTGTTCTCCCAAAATGTATATATTCAAGCCCTGACCCCAATATAATGGCATTTGGAGATGGGACCTGTTGAAGGTAATTAGTTTGGAATGAGATCATGAGGGCGGAGCCCCCATGGTAGAATTAGTGCCATTTTAAGAAAAGGAAGAGAAACCAGAGCTTTCTCTCAGCCATGTGAGAAAACAGCAAGAAGGCAGCTATCTGTGAGCCAGGAAGAGGGCCTTCAGCAGGAGCTGAATCAGCTGGCAACTTTATCTAGGACTTAGCCTTCAGAACTGTGAGAAATAAATGTCTATTGCTTAACAGACATTTAAGCCGTCTCAGGCCACCCAGTCTGTTGTGTTGTAATAGTGTGGCAGGTGAGTCAGGGTCATAAAATGCAGGGTCACATAAAGTCCAAACAGATTAATATACTTAGCTACTTTATCAGTTTCTCTTTTATATCAGTCATTTAGATATTTTCTCATGCATCAGGCAGAAACAGAGAAATTAGTATAGGACATGGCAGTGCTTGCAAAAATAATGTGTACCTTATGGGAAGAAACCAAGGAAATACTGGTCGGAGTTCCTGTAGAAGGACTAAATACTTTGTAAATTCTCAAGAATGAAAATTATTTTATTCAGCTGTTATCGATGGAAGTAGGGGGAGGGGCTGGAGAGAGGAATGAGAAGAAGTGATAGGATCTGCTGGAGACCTTTATTTAAAGTATTCAGCTGAAGGCAGAACCCCGACATATGTATTATGAATAAAATTCTTAAGAGTGGACCTGGAACTAGGATTAGGTGAATTAGGCACTCACCTTGAGCACAAAATTTAAGTGGGGGGGACATCATAAAGCTCAATAATAAAGAGAGATAATATTTTTGTTATATTTTTGAAATGCAAAAGAATCCATGATGAGAAGAATATCAAAATTTTAAATAAAGCCAGGATGTGACCCTGCATTTTATGACCCTGACTCACCTGCCACACTCTAATCCCAGTTCTTGTTCAAACAAAACATTATTTATAAAAACAGGAGTCACCCATGGCCATTGCTTGACAACTTAATTTTTTTAATACTATAAAATATACTGCACTATTTAAACATAATTCAATTTATTTACACATGTTATTTATATATTTACATTTACCTATATTGTCTTGATTCCTGTTTTTTTGTCACTCCTTAAACTTTGCACTGCAAAACAAAATGCATTACTTGCTTTAATCTGGTTCCACATCTAGAATGAAATAACTCTGCTTACCTTCCTTGAGAATTAATTTTCTGAAACATTTTTTTTAAATGTAAGCAAGAAAGAGAAAAAAATCAGAAGAATAATGTAATATGAAAGCCTGCAGTTACCAGAGCTGAATATATACCATACACTTTGAGATCTAAGAGTCTATCATCACCCAAGTACATGAAGAGCCTCTAAAAACAATTACAGCAACCTATTTTTAACAAATGCTTGATATAAGATTTATCTTCTTTCACATATGAATAAACTATTCTGTAAACTATTAAAGAGTATAGTGCAAAAAAAAAGAGTAGCATTATTATTCCAGACAAGAACTAATCTCTTGAAAATAATCTAGCATAAGAAATGAATATTTTTAAAATATCTGCCTCAAGTCTTCAAACAAGTCAGAAATAAATGCAATTATAAGCCAATATTAAAATATCATAAGTAGTCCATCTGAAAGCAGTTAGCTAATGTGAAAGCTAAAATAAAAGAGCAAGTTAAAAAATAATTTTAAGATCACAGAAACGTAATAGGTTAATTAGAACCTACTATAAAAAGGATTTAAAGATCAGGAATTACCCAGAAAATTAACTGTTAATGTCAAAAAATGACCTACGTCAATGTTCTTTCAAATTTCAGAAGAACAAAATAAAAGAACAGAATACGGCAATGCTAAGAAAATATAACATATATGGTGGAAGGAGAGGATTTTTTTCATTTTCAAATATGGAGATTCTAGCAGAAAAAAGAATCCCAATAAATTAAGCTAAATCTATAAGCAAATTTTTGGGAAAGAAAACCTATTAAAATTTAAAAACACGAAAGGAATTGAACATGCAGCTCGAAAAATAAAATGGAAATATTTTAGTAAAATTTTACATTTCAAGGAAAATGTGTGTGTGTGTGTGTGTGTGTGTGTGTGTGTGTGTACACATGTATACACATATATACAATTTATATGTGTGGAATTAAATCAGGCTGACAATTACAAATGTGTAAGGGTTGCTTAAAGAATGTCATGAACTCTTTACTGCTAAATGAAATAAAATGTAAATGAAAAAAGTATATAGTTCTAAAGTAAAATATAAATATATTAACAGAATTTTTTCCTTATATATGAATAATGACATTTCCAACAAAATCTCAAAGGAGATATTATGATATTGATCAGGTGATTTAAAATACCATAAGGAAGAATGAATACATGAAAATTGCCATGAAATTAATTTAATAATAAAATAATAAACACACTTGCCAAATATTCCATATATGTAGAAGATTTAATGATATCCTATGTGATAATACAAATTCAGATTAATGATGAAATCAAATATAATAGGAAACAAATGTAAGATATATGTTAAAGTTTAATATATAATTTATAAAGGATTGACAATTTTTATCTTAAGTATTACATGATTTATTAGAAGTCATTTAGAAAAATGTGTAATTTAAACAAATATATCAAATATAATTGTATCTTGCAAGATATCGCCAAATCAATTTATTTAAAAAATTAAGAGTAAAGAGCATGAAAAAATTGATAATAATTAAATGACTAGATTAAAATAATATAACCTTAAACCTATTAGAAAGATGGGAAAAAAAGAAGTCAAAAAACAATGTCAAGAAGCTAAAATACAAAACACAAAAAGAAAAAGTTTGCAAAAAATAAAAAGCATCTCCTGTGCACAGAATGTCACCACTTTCAACCATACAGGGAAAATTTCAAAACAAAACAAAAAAGCAACCAATAGAAAAACCTGAGGAGTTTTTCTTCGGCGAAATCACAGAATATTTTTGGGAGAACTAAAGATTTCATCTTAGGAAAACTAGCCCTAATGCCTCTGGCAATTTGGCAGTAATAAAATAAAACAAACCAGGTTATCTTATTTGTAAGTATGTATGTTTCATAATGGAAGCACATTGGACTTAAGTTACTAATTAAACTTGTCATTGAAAACAGACATTAAATATATTTAAATATATAATTTTTGTACTGTGTTACTCCCTCTATATAGAACAAGAGAGATGGAGTATTTTCCTCTGCCCCAAAATTTCAATAATTAATTTTGGTTTTTGGAAAATATATATGTAATAGAGAATTTGGGCTTATATCCTTACCTATGAGCAATATTTCATATATTCATTATCAAAAACATGAACGGAATCCTTGCAAAATCTTAAAGTAACAAATCCTAAGATGTTGGTAAAATGCTGGTATTCTGATGTTGTCATACTTGTTTTATATTACCACATGCACTGTAATTCAATAACATCTTTTCCCAAATGTTTGATGCCACCACCAGGTTTAATGGAGAAAGGCAAACTCAACAATAATAGTTTCACCACATAATGGTTTATATCAGAAACACATTTTTGAATTCAGTATTTACAGTACATTACTGAAAAAATACTTTAGGAAATCATACTCATTTAAGAAAAAAATGTCAAGTGAGTCAACTAAGTTTCCCATATAAGGTCATGTACCACCTAACAATGTTTCAGTCATCCACAGATCATACATACAATGGTATTCCCTTAAGATTATAATAGAGGTGAAAAATTCCTACCACCTAGTGATGCAGTAGCTATAACAATGTAGGGCAACACGTTATTTGCATATTCATAGTGATGCTGTTGTAAACAAACCTATGTGCTGCCAGTTGTATAAAAGTGTAACATGTACAATTATGTATAGTACATGATACTTGATAATAATAACAAAATGAGATTGTTATTGGGTTCCTTATTTACTAAACTTTTTGTCATTATTTTAGAGCATATGGCTTCTCTTTGTCATAAAAAATTAAGTATAAAACAGCCTCAGGCATGTTCTTCAGGAGACATTTCAGAAGAAGTCATGCTATTATAGCAGATGATAGCTCCATGCATGTTATTGCTCCTGGAGACCTTCTAGTGGGACAAGAGGCGGATGTGGAAGACAGTGATATGGATGATCCTGACCTTGTGTAGAATCTGACTAATGTGTGTGTTTGTACCTTAGTTTTTAACCAAAATAAAAGTGTAAAAAAATTAAAAGTTAAAAATGAGAAAAGCATATAGAATTAGATAAAGAATACCATTTTGTGCAACTGTATAATGTGTTTGTATTTTAAGCCAAATGGTATTACAAAAGAGTTAAAAAATAAAAGTTTATAAAGTAAAGGTGCAATAAGCTGATTATTTTAAAGAACACAAAATATTTTAATCAATGTAATGTAGCCTAAATGTACAGTCTTTGTAAAGTCTATACTCATGTACAGTACTGTCCTTGGCCTTCATGTTCACTCATCTCTGAGTCACCCAAACCAACTTCCTGTTTTGCAAGTACCCTTTATAGTAAGTGCCCTATACAGGTATATCATTTTTTATGTTTTATACCATATTTTTGCTGTACCATTTTATGTTTAGATGTGTTAGATATATAGATACTTACCATTGTGTTACATTTGCCTACAGTATTCAGTACAGCAGTATGCTCTACAGGTTTATAGCCTAGAAGACATGGGCTATCCCATATAGTCTAGGTGTGTAGTAGGCTACGCCTTCTAGGTTTGTGTGAGTACACTCTGTGATATTTGCACAAGGACAAAATCACCTAATGATACATTTTTCCAAATGTATCCGCACGATTAGTGACACAAAACTGTGTATGCATTTGCCAGGACAATCAAATTGATTTATACACTTCTATGAATGCATGTGCACACACTTGCAAAGAAATTATATTTGGAAGAATATTTCAACTATGTGGGATAATGTCAACCAAAAGGTCAGTTACATAATTCAACATTTGCTGGTGATCTGGGGTAAGAATTTTGCTGTGGGGGATATGAATATGTTGATTTTCTTCAATAGTTTAAATTTTTCTTTAACTCTATATCATGGCAAACTAAATAGTTTCTTATCGTGTACCTATTTGATTCAGCAAATCCTTGAGTAGACTAAGGTTTTAGATCCTAAAAAATACCAATTTTACTTTGTTTATTTAGTTATCCAACAAATAGTTACTGAGAACTTTTTATGTCAGAGACACTTTTCTAAACTCTGTGATTGAAAATGAAACAAACAAATGAAATAGAATACAAAAACAATATGCCCTGTCCTCGTGGAATTTACTTTCCAAACATATATGTGGTTTGAGGGTGTTTGAAGGGCGGGGGCAGAAAATAAATTATATAGACAATAAAAGATACAGCTATGAAGAGAAAGAAAAGCAGAAAATCAATATAAGGTGTGGTTTAGCAGGTGGCAGGGATGGGAGATTCTGTGTTAAAGACACTGGCTAGGTAAGACATCTGTGAGAAAGAAACATTGGGAAATATTCAAATGGAGTGAAGGATCCAGTCCTTCAACTGTTTGCGAGACAATTTTGCAAGCGGAGGGAAGAGCAAGTACATTGGCTCTAAGGCACAGAGCAGTTGTACATCTGGCCTGCAAAATGTCCCAAATGGATAAAGCAAAAACAAGAGCATTAAAAGATGAGGTCAAAGTAGCATGTGGAGGGGAATGGCACTGACTGTGGTGTATGTAAGTCATGGGAAGGTCTTGGCTTTTACTCTTAAATACAAAGACTTTTAAAATTTTAAAAAGAATTTCAGTTTATTATATGTTCTGTTTTTAACCTTTTTTTTTGACAAACCTATTTCTGGAAAATAATGTAATGTAAAAACATAAATTCCATATCTACAAAATGTTATCTTATTAAAAAGTCTAACATTGACCACCACTTAAGTATTATCTATAAGTACACTAATTAACTTTGACCAATTTGCATCAAAGTTTTCTCAATCCAAAATGTTAAGTAATTGAGGACTGTCATAAGTACTATCTCCAAACGTTATTCAATCATATAAAAAATGTTAGTGAGGATAAGTAGATATATTTAAATGGTTGTCATTGCCCGGATGTGGTGGCTCACACCTGTGATCCCAGCACTTTGGGAGACTGAAGATCATGAGGTCGGGAGTTGAGACAGCCTGGCCAACATGGCAAAACACCGTCTATACTAAAAATACAAAAATTAGCCGGGTGTTTTAGCACAGGCCTGTAGTCCCAGCTACTTGGGAGGCTGAGGCAGGAGAATCACTTGAACCTGGGAGTCAGAGGTTGCAGTGAGCCAAGACCCACCATTGCACACGAGCCTGGGCTACAGAGCAAGACTCTATCTAGAAACATAAATAAATAAACGAATAAATGGTTGGCATTATTTATAACCATGTTATTATCAACTACAAAATGCAATGCCACAAATGACATGTTTTTTTCCCAACAGAGCCTGTAAATTCTTAGCCATATCTCCAGTGTTACTTACATTTTCAATGTTTGTTTCTCTTCAGGACATATAATTTCTATTGCCTCCAACAGATACTCTTTTATAAAACTGCCATCTGTAATAAAAATGCCATCTGGGCATTTCTGTAACTAATTCATAGTAACATATCATAACAACATCACTTATTTTATATGTATTCAACAATTAAGCCTGTGGAAATTTTAGTTTGGATTTCAGTTCATTAAGTTTTTTTTAATCAAGAATCTTTCCATAGATTCATGATAAACTTTGTTTTTAGGGTGTGTGTGTGTGTCTGTATATATATATATATATGTGTGTGTGTGTGTGTGTGTGTGTGTGTGTTTGTGTGTGTGTGTGTGTGTGTGTGTATAGGCATTTTCCAATATATTTGTTCAACATTTTTTTTTACTATTTAAATTGAATTTAATTAAATACAAATGTCACATACTTCCACCTTCCCAGAAATAGTCACTTCACTTTAATTAAGGAAATGGAAACTAATGATGACTTAAGTCTTATTCTGTGGAATGTGTTTAGACAAGTTCAGGCAAACAGTGAAAACTGAGAAGTCCCCACCACCGTACCTACAACATTCAAAAAATGCTTGAAATTAACTTCATTATTTGTCTAGCGGTCCAATATGAACAGCCAAAATTTAGTCCAATTAGTCAGTTCCAAATAATGTAGGCTATTCAGAATCTAGAACCGTGGAGTGGTGACAGTTCTCCTTTGACAGTGGACCTTTGTTAACAGTATAAATATGTAAAAAAAAATATTTAGTTTAACTAAGAAATAATTGTTCTTTTTTTGAAACAAATTGTGCTTTTCCTCTTTCTCGTGACCATTGTGAAAGATACACAATTGAAGGATGTCTACCTCCAGCTGGAAAAAAAATAGCACAAGCATGATGATACATAGCAGCCAATACTTGAGTTTAAGACCAGGAAGACCAAGGGGCACACAAAGGACAGTAGCAGTCTGGAGCATGTATATCCCATCTAAAAGCAGAAGTGACTGCTTTTTGACAATTGTTTTCATTCATAAGTGCAAGTTCCGTTTTTCAGATCTTCCGCTTTACAAAAACAAGTCAGAAAGCTGTATTTTTAGATAAAGTCTACGAATTTTAATATATCTGAATGATTATTTCCAAAACATTGTAGAAGCTAAGCAAGCTCCATCTATAAGAGGTGTTTGGGCTATTAGTAACTACTTTGTGAGGCTCTAAAAGTTACAGCATCCACCTGATGAATTCACAGAAGGAGAGAACATAGATGATATGGAAAAGGGAATGTCCAAGAAAACCAGAAAGAGAATTTCACCGACATCAAAAAATAGAGAATTCATATCTAAAAGGGCCTGCATTTTAGGAGCAAAATAAGAAAAATAATAGCAAAAACAAATTGTACATGTAAAAAACAGAACAAATATGTAGACAAAATACTAAATTGCTTCCAGAGAAAACTGGAGGATAAAAGATTACATGCAAAAAATTATAATCAGATGGACCACAGTTTTACCATTGACCAATACTGGAAACAAGAAGACAAAGAATAAAAGCTTAAAATTTTGACAGAAGGATTTTTAAGCAAGAATTCAGAAGAAGCATTATTTTCAGATAAGTGGATTAAGAAATGTTACCACAAATCAATTAATTTTAAAAGCAAAAATGTGGACATTTTCAAACAAGAAAATAATGTGGATCATACAAAAGTGATACAAAAATTCGGGAAGGTGTTTTTGTTTTGTTTTCTTTTGATTTGTTTTATTTATCCCAAGATGGTGAATTAGAGGTTTTTAGCATGAATCAGCCCCTTGGAAACAGCAAGATAGTGCATAAAGGTCAATTTCCTGAGCTTTAATTCAAGAAGGAAAATGGAAACATATCAGAATCATGAAGGACACCCTAGATCCCGAGGAGGAGAATGTAGGCAAACAGCCCACATGGTGTGTGGCTGATAAGTCAGTAAAGTCCCAGTATGTGAAAGAGGCAGAGAGCCTCCCTCTGTGACTCACCTTCCCACTGGGGATCCAGCAACCCAAGCCAAGAGAGACCACTGTGTTTCTCCCATGCTCCAGATCTAACTTGGGGAGAGGCTTGGAGGATCTGAGAGAAAAAGAAGTTGCAGGCATTTTCCCAGGCTTGGGACTGAGAGCAGGATGCCATTTTTAATCCATGTGCATACAAAGTTATGGCAACTCAGCAGTATGGCTGTGCAGGCATTTTTGTCTTGAACCAGAGATTGGAGCACTTGCTCTGGTACAGGAAAGGGGCTTCCACAGACAGAATTATGTAAAGTACCTCAGCTGTAGGCACTGGAACTGTGTTCTCCCTAATCACAGGCCTGTTGTGAGAGAAGAGTTGCTATGCCTAAAATTTCTTTTGGGAGATGAGACTCACAGCCAGTTTGATGCCTGGAACTGGTCTGCATGTGTCATTGCTAAGTGCTGTAGCCTGCTCCCTGGGATTGTGGTGCAGTGGGGCTCTCTCCACTCTATCCATAGAGAGAAATCCAGGCATTCAGAGCACACAGCAGCCTGAGCTGCCTCACTGTTCCTGGGCATAGATTATGGCAGAGTGGGGTCCTCTCTACTCCATACCCAGGCAGATTGCTAGGCATTCAAAGCAGATTGCAAGGCATTCAAAGCACCTGCTCACCCAGATTGGTAGCCTGAGCCACCCCACCCTTTCTGTGCAGAAATCCTGGCACAGGTAGGTCCTCTCTGCTTCAAATGTAAGCAGATCTCCAGGCTATGAGAACTCTTGCTTGCCTGGTTCAGCAACCTGAGTCATCTTACTCATCATCCTGTGCAGAGATCCTGGGGCTGGGGGCCCATTTTACTCTACATCCAGGAAGATCTCCAGGCATTTAGAGAACTCACTTACCTGAATCAGCAACTTGAGTTGATCCACCCTTCCTATGCAGAGATCACGGTGAGATAGGACCCTAACTGTCCAAAGCCCAGACCTATCTTCAGGCAGTTGGAGCACCCATTCATCTGTACTACCTGCCTGAGCTGCCCTACTCTTCCTGTACAGAGATTGTAGTGCAGCAGGGCCCTCTGCACTCTATGCCCAGCTGGATCTTCAAGCATCTGAGACACCTCTTATCAGGATTAGGAGTTTTGGCTACCCTCCTGCCCCTGCAGAGTACTGGGAGTCAAGAAGGCTTCCTAGCCACAGACCTAGGCACACTTCTGGGTGCTACCCATCACTCACTGGATTCTCCCTGGCACTAGTGCTTGTGCCTGCCATCAGAGGAACTATAGGTGGGTCTCCCAGTCTGTCTCTATCTATTCTGCCCCTTGCTGCCCTGGAATTTAGTGGGGAGCTGAGACCACTGTGAACTCCATGGATCAGCCCATTGATTGGCACAACAGAGAGCTTCTTCTGGTAAACAAGGATGAATTATATACCCAGCCAGGTTATCCACAACTTGCTGTCACTCATAAGCAACATCTAGCAGTCTGTAGGTCAAACAACACAGTCCAATAAAAAACCTGCTGACAGAAGTGCATAGGACTGTAGAAGCAAAGTCAAAATACCCAACCCAACATTTGCTACTTCCACACCCCCTAAAGAAGGGGAAAGGTAAAGGGAAAAAATGACATTATAGGGAAAGAAAGAAAAAGAGACTAGGTACAGTGGCTCACACCTGTAATCTCAGCACTTTGTGCGGCTGAGGTAGGAGAATCTCTTGAGCCCAGGAGTTCACAAACAGCCTGGGAATCAGTGAGATTTTGCCTCTCTGAAAAAAAAAAGAAAGCCAGGGATTGTGGTGTGCACCTGTAGTCTCAGCTACTGGGGAAGCTAGGGTGGGAGGATCATTGAGCCCAGGAGGTAGAGGCTGTAGTAAGGCATAATCACACCACTCCACTCCTGCGTGGGTAACAGAGTAGCACCTTGTCTAAAGGAGAGAGAGAGAGAGAGAGAGAGAGAGAGAGGATTCCACCCACATGAAAATAATTACAAAAATTATAATTGCAAAGATCTCCAGATGAGAAGGAACCAGGGCAAGAAATCAGGCACCATGAAAAATGTGAATGTAGTGACAACACTGAAGCATCACATTGACTCTCCACAATGGTCCCTAACAAAAATGGAAACTGAGAAACGGCAGATAAAGAATTCAAAGTATGGATTGCAAGGAAGCTCAGCAAGATCCAAGATAATGTTGAGAATCAACACAAAGAAACCTCCAAATCAATCTGGAAAATGAAGAAAGAGATAAACATCTTAAAAAGAAATCAATCAGAGTTTCTGGAATTGAAAAAAGTTACCTTAGGGATTTTAAAATATAATTGAAAGCTTTATCAATACACTGGACAAAGAAAAAGAAAGAATTTTAGAACTTGAAGACCAGTCTTTTGAAAGACTCCAGTCATACAAAAATAAACAAAAACTTCAAGAATTATGAGATTATATAAACAACGAAACCTTTGAATTCTTGGCATTTCTGAGAGAGAGAGAGAGAGAGAGAGAGAGAGAGAGAGAGAGAGAATGAACAACCTGAATAGCATATTGGAAGAAATAGCTCAAGAAAATCTCCGTAATCTTGCTAAAGAGGTAGACATGCAAATACAGGAAATCCAGAACACACTTGCAAGATATTATGCAAAATAAACATGACCAAGGTATATAGTGGTCAGATATTCAAAGTCAAAACTAACAACATTAAAGACAGCTAGAGAAAAAGGTCAGATCACATACAAAGGGAACGTCATAAAGCAAACAGCAGTCTTCTCAGAAGAAAACTTACAAGCCAGGAGAGATTAAGAGCCTATTTTAAACATTTTCAAAGAAAAGAAATTCCAACAAAGAATTAATTACATATTCCACCAAATTGGGCTGTATAAGCAAAAGAGAAATAATTTTCCAGACAAGCAAACATTCAGGGAATTCAGTACCACTAGATCAGCCTTAAGAGAAATCTTTAAGAGAGCCCTAAACATGGAAATGAAAGAAGGACGCCTGCTACCACAAAAAGCACACTTAATTTTAGAGCCCACATACCATAAAAAGCAATCACAAAGTAGAAACTACAAAGCAATTAGCTAACAACTTCAAAGTACAAAAACCTCATATTTCAATATTAACCTTCAATATAAATTGTCTAAACACCCTAATTAAAAGGCACAGAGTTGCAAGTTGGAAAAAAACAAAAAAACAAGACCCATCCATCTGGTATCTTCAAGAGACCCTTCTCACATGTAGTTACAACCATAGGCTTAAAGTAAAGGATTGGAGAAAAATCTGTCAAACAAATGGGAAACACATACAGGGCAGTGGTCACTATTCTTATATCAGATAAAACAGACTTTAAACCAACAACAGTATAAAAAGGACAAAGAAATATTATTATGCAATAATAAAAGTTTCAATTCAACAAGGAATGTTAACTGTCTTCAATATACATGCATCCAACATTGGAAAACCAATTTATAAACCAACTACTTCTAGACTATGAAAAGACTCAGACAGCAACACAATAATAGTGGGAGACTTCAATATCTTACTGTGTTAGACAGATCACTGAGACAGAAAGCTCGCAAAGAAATTCAGGATATAAGTTGCACTTGAATAACTGGACCTAATAGACATCTATAGAATACTCTACCCATCAACAACAGAATAAATATTCTTCTCATTTGCACATGGAACATATTCCATGATTGACCATATGCTTAATCATAAAGCAAATCCCAATAAACTCCAAAAATATTTAAATCATATAAACTATACTCTGAAACCACACTGGAATAAAATAGAAATCAGTCCGAAGAAAATCTCTTAAAAACACACAATTATATGGAAATTAAATGATTTGTTTCTCAATGAATTTTGGGTAAGCAAAAAATTAAGACAGAAGTAAAATTATTTAAAATATGTCAAAACAAAGAAACAACATGCCAAAAGCTTTAGGAAGCAGCAAAAGCAGTAAAGTTAATAGTGTTAAACATCTACCTCAGAAAGTTAAAAAGATATCAAATAAACAATCTAACATTGCACCCAGAAAAGAGAAATAAGAGCAAATTAACCTAAAAGCTAGCAGAAGAAAAGAAATAAATCAGAGCAGAACTGAATGAAATTGAGACCAAAAAAAAATACAAAGTGTCCTTGAAACCAACAGTTAGATCTTCAAACGGAAAAATAAAACTGATAGACCATGAGCTAGATTAACAACAACAAAAAAAGAAAGAGAGAGAAGATCCAGATACGGATAATCAGAAGTGACAAAGGTGACATTACAACCAATCCCACAGGAATCCAAAAGATTCTCGGAAATTACTATGAACACCTCAATGCACACAAACTAGAAATTCTAGAAGAAATTGATAAATTCCCGGAAATGCACACCTCCAAATGTTGAATCAGAAAGAAACTGAAACCATCAACAGACTAATATCTAATTCAAAAATTTAATGAGTAAAAAAAATCTACCAACCAAAACCAAAAGAAGCAATGACAAATAAACCTGGACAAGTTAGAATCACAGCTGAATTCTATCAGCTGTCCGAAGAAGAGCTGATACCAATTCTATTGGAATTATTCCAAAAATTGAGGAGGAAAACTTATTCTTTAACTCATTCTATGAATTCAGCATCACCCTGATACAAAAACCTGGCAAAGACACACAGAAAAGAAAATGGCAGACCAACATTCCTGATGAACAAGGACGCAAAACTCCTCAACAAAATACAAAGTTCTAACCAGAATAAATAGGCAAGAGAAAGAAATAAAAATCAGCAAAATAGGGAAAGAAGAAATCAAACTCTTTCTCTTCATTAATTATATAATTCTGTGCCTAGAAAGCCCAAAAGAGTCTGCCAAAAGACTCCTATAATTGACAAAAGACTTTTTCAGGATACCAACTCAATGTACAAAGATCACTAGCATACTTATACACCAATAATATTCAAGCTGAGAGCCAAAGCAAGAAGAAAATATCATTTACAATAGTCACACACACACAATAAAATACCTAGCAATACATATAACCGAGAAAGTTGAAGATCTCTTTAAGAACTACAAAACACCCACATGAAAGAAACCACAGATGACACAACAAATGGAAAAACATTACATGTTCATGGAAGAATCATTATCACTAAAATGGTAATACTGCCCAAAGTTATCTGCAGATTCAATGCTATTCCTATAAAACTACCAACATCATTTTCCACATAATTAGAAAAACTATTCTAAATTCATATGGAACCAAGAAAGAACTTGAATTGTCAAGGTAATCCTAAACAAAAAGAGGAAAGCTGGAGCCATCATATTGCCCAACTTCAAACTATAATGTAAGGCTACAGTAACCAAAACTGCATGATAGTGGTACAAAAACAGACACACAGACCAATGGAACAGAATAGAGAACCCAGAAATAAAGCCACACAACTACAGCCATCTTATCTTTGAAAGGGTTGAGAAAAATAAGCAATGGGGGAAATATGTTCTGTATAGTAAATGGTATTGGGATAGCTTCCCATCTACATGCAGAAAAATAAAACTGGACCCCTACCTTTCACCATATACAAAAATTAACTCAAGATAGATTAAAGATTTAAGTATATAACCTCAAATTGTAAGACTCATAGAGGAAAACCTAAGAAACATCATTCTGGATATCAGCCTTGGGAAATAATTTATGACTTCATCCTCAAAAGCAATTGGAACAAAAATAAAAACTCACAAGTGATATCTAATTAAACCAAAAAGCTTCCACACAGCAGAAGAAACTATCAACAGAGTAAACAGACAACCTACAGAATGGGAGAAAATATTCACAAACTATGCATCTGACAAAGGTCTAATATCCAGCATCTATAAGGAACTTAACGTATTTCGAGAAGCAAAGAAAAAACAAATAACCTCATTAAAAAATGGACAAAAGACATGAACAGATACTTCTCAAAAGAAGACATACAATCAGATAACAAGCATATGAAAAAATGTTCAACAACACTAATCATCAGAAAAATTAAAGTCAAAACCACAATGAGATGTCATCTCACAGTCAGAATGGCTATTACCAGAAAGTCAAAAAACAACAATGCTGAAGAGTCTGTAGAGAAAAGGGAATGCTGGTGGGAGTGTAAATTAGTTCAGCCACTGTGGAAAGCAGTCTGAAAATTCCTCAAAGAACTTAAGAAAGAATTAATATCTGACCCAGCAATCCCATTACTGGGTATATATCCCAAAAAATAAATCATTTTACCAAGAAGACACACGTATGCCTGTGTTCATCACAGAACTATTCACAATAGCAAAGACATGGAATCAAATTAGGTGCCTATCTCAAATAAAACTTGATATTATTTTTTAAGAAGAATTTGTTCAGGATTCTTTACCAATAATTTAGTGTATAAGTGTTGAACGTAAAATGTAAAATTGGCCAGGCACAGTTGCTCACACCCTATAATCCCAACACTTTAGGAGGTGGAGGCAGGTGGATCATGAGATCGAGACCATCCTGGCCAACATGGTGAAATCCCATCTCTACTAAAACTACAAAAATTAGCCAGGCATGGTGGCAGGCGCCTGTAATCCCAGCTATTCAGGAGGCTGAGGAGAATCACTTGAACTGGGAGGCAGAGGTTGAAGTGAGCTGAGATCACAGCACTGCACTCCAGCCCGGGTGGCAGGGCAAGTCTCCGTCTCAAAAAAAAAAAGAAAAAAGAAAAGAAAAGAAAAGAAAAATTATTTTAATCACAATCTGGTACTTAAATTACAAATATCAATCTGAAATTGACAGAAACTAAGAGCCATATACTTCTTTGAACATTTGAAGAACCATGTAGTCTTATTTTCTACATCACTGTCACCAAAATAAAGTTCAGTATGTGCATTAAATATTTATGATGACCCAAACAGGTGGAGAAAATAGGGTAACAGTTTTGAATAAGAGGGGGAAAAATGATAGAGAAGAATAGAACCCTAAACTAGAATATAAAATGGAAACAGAACCAGATATTTTTTTCAATAGGAAAGAACGCACTGTTCAATAACAAGGTGGAGGTAACTGCCTATTAATTTTGTTAAAAATATAATCACCATATTATCACAGAGGGAAAAATTAATTTCAGATTAGTTTATGATTTATATAGAGCAAAGCTCTACATACTGTAAGTATGCTGGAATATCCTATCTGCCATTACATTTATGAACCTGGAGTAGGAGAGGACTTCAGTTAAGATATAGTGAGTGGAAAACAAATACTTAAACAGATATTTATATATGAATGTTCATAGCAGAAATATTCAAAATAGCCTGAAGGGAGAAATGAACCACATTTCTATCAATGAATGAATGGATAAACAAAATGTATTATATGTAAACAATAGAAAATGTATTCAACCATGAGAGGATATGAAGTACTAATACATGCTGCAATGTGGATGAACCTCAAAAACATTATGCTAAGTGAAAGAATCCTTACACAAAAGGCAGGTGTTGTATAATTATATTTATATGAAATTTCTATCCTTCTCCATACTTATTTGCGTGTATGCAACTCAAATCAAAATTCCAGATTAATAATGTCATTATGTGTCTTTATATTTTAAAAAATCATTGGTAATTTAGTGAAGGAAATATAGTGTTAATGAAAGTAATTAGTAGGAAAATGAGATGCTTACCCAAGATTTGGTATTCAGTATAAATAACTACAAATATTATAAAGAGATATACAAGTCAATGAAAGAGCACAGAAAATCCAGTTATCATAACAATATAAACAATTATTTAAAATGTGATATTTGTGGTATTCACAATTAACGAAGATTAGCTAACATAATACAAATGATGTTTTAAAGTATAATTTTGATGAATAGGGGGAAATGGGCCAAATTGTTAACTTTTTCTCTCTCAAAAGTTTTCTAATAACACTTAAGAGTTAAAGTACCAAACTAAAATTCTATGAGAACCAAAAACAGTTTAGAAAAAAAATTTTTATTTTATCTAAAAGAGAAAGTTTGACACCAAAAGTAAGAATCATAACAAGACAGAACAATGAGAATAAAAAATGTTGTGTTAGAACTTCTGTACTTCAAAATACCATTAAGTATTGAAACATATATTCAAAGAGTTACTAAATTTTATATGTGAAGAATTCTTTCAAATGAATAATAAAAACACCAATAAAAAAGTAAACAAAGATATAACCTGACATTTATAAAAGAAACTCAAATAGTAAATGAACAGAAAAAAATTCAGCTTTATTTTAAAGCAAAAGTAAAAGAAAATCAAAATTAACATATGATGAATTATCTATCAAACTGGAAGTATACATGATGTTGCTATCAGAAAGACTGACATCCTCAAAGTGTTTTGAACTGTTACACTTTCTTAACATAGAAAGGAATTGGCAGTTCACATGAGAAACAGAGTTGAACATATTTCTAAAAAATACATAAATGTATGATTATATATATATTCAATATTATAAATATTACATATGTATAGAGTATTTCATATGCAAGGACTTTTCTTTAAGTATATTTAGCACACTCTAATTGATATTAACAAAAACTTGGTAACAAACTTAACGTCCAACGTTTGGTAATTATTTAAGTATACTGTGAAATAGCCATATATTGTCATAAATAAGTTGTTTAAGCTATTATACAATAGCTTAAAATGTTTTGAATATACTCTGAAATGGATAGGGGAAGAAAGAGATTTCACAAGAGCATGCACAATCTTTTAGAGTGAGATTCTGAATGACTGTATTTTATCTTTTGTGACTTTCTATATTCTACAAATTTTCTAATTATACATTATGTGTATTAATTTATAAATATAAATATTTTTTAAATGGAAGTAAATATTAAACTTCTGAATAGAAGACCTAACTTTAAAAATGTGGAAAAACAAGAATATATGCTTTTTAATTTTATATATATCCTTAAATACACTGCATGCCCAAAAATATAAGAATTAAAAGTCACAATGAATTGACAAATGTTGAAATACAGGTCAGATTAGAGATTACTCATGTATTAAATGAAAATTCATTAACTCCTCAATATGTAGATTTAGTGTCATGTAAGAAACTATCCTACAACAGAGGCTGCATGTGCAAGAAATGGGCACACTCAATATTAATCTCTGATATCTGAAGCATCTTACAAGCACTATTAGGCAGGGGCCAGCCATGATATACTCATAGCTTTATATGTACAAACTTATCACAGTTGTTTATATTGTTACCACTTTGAATATAGGCACTATTGCTAGTTCATGTGTGGAATTCAATTGCCACTGAATTAGTTTCAAAAAGATTACATTCTGATTCTGCTTCAAAATGAAATGTTACTTTACCCAGAAATGCTCAGAAACAAAAAGTCAGAAACAAACAGTATTTCATATCTCATTGGAGAAATGAAATGCTTTGGTCCACACAGTCTCTCATTTTCCAGCAGGCTAGGCTGCACTTGTTCACATGACTACATATGTTTAAAGAGAATAAAGAGACACATCAAAGTTCTCTTAAGAACTAGGCTCCAAATTGGTACAATGCTACCTCTACCACATTTTTTTCAGTACAAGCAAATGATAAGGCCAATGCAGACACAAGGTGTGGTGAATAAGACCCCTTCCCTTGAGAGAAGGGGCTGAAATGTCACACTGTTAAGGAGCATGCATTTAGAAAGCAACAGAGAATTAAGGCTACTTTTGTATCACATACCACTATTACAACCAGATGCAGAAAAATACTGGAAAATCACCCAAATAATTGAAAGCCATCTCAAAGCCCTGAGAATTTGGAGTGACTAAGTCATGCGATTCATGTGTTGTACAGTCATGTGACTATTAAATCATCAAACCTTGATTTGTGAGAAATTTCTTTTTTTTTTAATTTTTATTGCATTATAGGTTTTGGGGTACATGTGCAGAACGTGCAAGATAGTTGCATAGGTACACACATGGCAGTGTGTTTTGCTGCCTTCCTCCCATTCACCCACACTTGGCATTTGATTTGTGAGAAATTTCTAACTTTCAACAGAAGCTGCATAACTTCCTCCAGTGGCATGTGATTCAACTGATGCAAATATGAGACTGAAGTCTTATCAAATAAAAGAATATTGCTAGAATATTGACATGCCTCAAAATTATGCCACCAATAATAAAGCCACTAAAGGATTCAGATTATAAGAACAGGTTGCATGTTTTCTACTTCAAGAAGTAGAAAGTGCTTTTTTGATCAATATACAAATTCATCATATGAAAGTGATGAGAAAGCAACTTTTTATGCCTTAATTAGTAGGGGTTCTTTTTTGGTAGTGCGTAAAATTATCTTTCAATAAAAGATAACTTCCTTAGCCATAAAAAGACTAATATTGTTCATATGTTTTAGCTGCTATTAACTATCATTATGGATATACTTACTACATATTCAAACAACAATAAGGGCTTTTAGTTGTAGGTATGAAATTAGATAACAATTTTATCTTAGATCATGGGTTCCTCAACTTTACTGAATGTGAGAATCACCTGAACAGCTTCTCTGGCATTAGGTTTTAGGAAATGGGCACAGGGAGTCTGGAAGTCTACCATTAGAACAAGTTATCCAAATAATGCTTGTGCATTAGAAATCACACTTGGGAAAATGTGTCCTAGATATTTTTCTGTTAAATTTGCTCTTAAAGTGGGTAGGATATAATGCCTTAATTACAACCATTTGATAATAAGAGTGACATACACTATTAATAGAAGGTTTTCAATTCCTTCTATTCATTATCTTTTATTTTTAAAAAGTATTTTAAAAATATTAAAATACTAGCAGGAAAAATATGCATGAACCTTAGACTTATTTTCCATTTTTTGGAGGAATAGGATTAAGGAAAGGTAGAAAGAAATGCTTCTATTTTATGTTTTATTTCTTTTAAAAATTCTGTAGCAAATGTTACAAGGTGTGTCCGCCTGCTGCGCAACTTCAGGGCAGCTACCTCATGATGCTCTGTATGAGTAGTACCCTTGCAAGTATATATACCATAATCTTTACAGTCATACACAGAAATGCTATCAAAGTGCTCTCTTTTCTGAAGATACCTGTGGTGTATGTAATGGTTTATATTATTCTCTAGATTTTTGAAATCTTACATCGTTTTTAAAACTTAGCAGCAACTAGTATTTTCTGTGAGCCCTTAGATATTTTCCCTTAAATCTCAGTCTCTACTTATACAGTATTTGCATGCTGGCTGCCAAGGATTTGACTTTACAAAATATATTAACACTAATTGTCTAAAAACGGACTGAATCTGTATCTGCCCTATAACGAGTGCTACAAATGAGGACAGATGGGCATCCTGATGGACACAGCAATAATAATGTTGGCAAAATGGGGCTGTGGCAGGGATAAGGGAGGACCAACTGGCTATGCTCTCATAATTTAGTGGGTGATAAGAAATCGTTGATTTTTGAGTGGCCATTGGAGCAACCCATTCTAAGATATGCAATGGTGGCTGTGCTGCTATCAATTGCAAGAGGTAAAATTTACCAAACGAATTTAGAAATAATCTATTTTCCAGGGAGTTAGTTTACTAGATGCATGAGGAAATGCAAAGTAACAAGAACAAAAGCAAAATATACTCTCCCTTGGTTATTTTTTAAGCTAGTCTAATAGTTAAAACTAAGGTAAAAACTAGGCCAAACCTAGATTCTGGCCAGTCTGAACTATGGCCTCTAGTCTCAGGGCACCCACTCTAGCAATGTTTTACAGCAGAACCTGATTCTAGATCAAGTTTAGATTCTGGCTGGCCTAAGGCAGAACCGCTAGCTTCAGAGCCCTTTCCAAAGGGAAAAGTTACACTGAAACAAATAATGAAGAAGGTTTAGACTGAGTCCCAAGATAAGAGCAAAGAGCAAAAGGAGAGTCAAGGAACTCACCCCACTACAGTGGAAATCATTAAACAGTTATTTTTAAATGGGCTAAAAAAAAACCAAGCATTCATGAGTGGAAAACATAGAGGAAAGAGTAGGGGAGAGTCAAGGAACTCATCTGAGTAGGACAAAAATCTTTAAGCAGATATTTTAAAATGAGTTGAATAAAGCAGACATTGATGGGGTGAAAACAAAGATCTTAATGCAGCACACTCACAGGCTGGTTTGACCAGTAAGAGCCCCGTTGGTCCCTCAGCCATGCTCAGAGGTTGGATTGACCCTATTGGTCCACTTAAAAAAAACTGTCTTATTCACCTAGTTTGGATGAATTCAAGAAACTAGGACTTTGAATTATCCAGGTGATGATCCCAGAAGCAATTTCATCACTGCAAAGATTGAGTCCCCTAATGGAGACCCAAAACTTTGTGTACATGAGTGGGTAAAATGGTGAAGGTACAGAGAAAACTTGCTTCTAGGACTCCTTGACATGGGACCTCCATCTACTGAGATACTAAACCCATTGTTGAAGTACTACCAGAGGCTATAATTGAATTCAGAGACTACAGAAATGCAAGGGTTGAGATATTATGGTGAAAACTGGATGAATTTTGGAATATTGGAGCAGACTTTATGTGAAGTGGTAGCATCTCTTCTACCTGAGTATATAATGAGATTGGGATGATTACAGAAATAAATATATTATAACTGACAGTGGAACATGTTCCATACCCAGTATTGCAAATCAGAATAAATTCACCTTTCAGGCTATATTAATTGAATATACAGTCTGCATCACATAACAATGTTTTGGGTAAAAATGGAGTACATGTATGGCAATAGTACCCTAAGATTTTAGGGAAGCTGAAAAATTCTTATTTCCTAGGATATACTATAATATACCTTTTATCATTATTTTCTAGTATATATCTACTTATTTAAAAAATGTAAACTTTTAAACAGCCTCAGGCAGTTTCTTCAGGAGGAATTTCAGAATAAGGCATTGTTATCATAGGAGACGAGAGCTCTGTGCCTGTTACTGCCTCTGAAGACCTTCCAGTAGGACAAGACGTGCAGGGGGAAGACAGTGATATCAATGATCCTGACCCTGTGTAGGCCAAGGCTATGTGTCTCAGCTTGTAACAACCAAAAAAAAAGTGTAAAAAGTAAAAATTAATTAAAATGTAAAAATAGAGAAAAGTTTATAGAATAAAATATGAAGAATGTAATTTTTACAGTAGTGCAATATGTTTTAAGCTATTATGAGAGTCAAAAAGTTTGAACGTTTTAAGTTAAGTTACGAAGTTCCAGTAATCTTAAGATTAATGTATTATTGAGCAAATAAAATATTTAAAAATAAACTGTTGCCTATGTATACAGTGTTTATAAAGTCTATAGCAGTGTATGGTAATGTCCTAGGCCTTCACATCTACTCATCACTCACTCACTGACTCACCCAGAGCACCTTCCAGAACTGCAAACTCCATTCATGGCAAGTGTCCTATGTAGTTTTACCATTTTTATCTTTTATACCTCATTTTTATTGTACCTTTTTACGTTTAGATATAATTAGTTACACAAATTATTAGCATCATTTTACAACGGCCTACAGTATTCAGTAGAGTAACATGCTGTACATGGTCAAAACCTTGGAACAATAGGCTAGACCATATAACCTAGGTGTGTAGTAGGCTATATCATCTAGTTTTGTGTAAGTACACTCTAAATGTTTAAATAAGGACAAAATCACTTAACAACACATTTTTCAAAATATATTTCTGTCTCTGAATGATGCATGACTGTACTAAATAGGAGCCAATAAGATTACCAGAGCCCACACAACTCATTAATTTTAAGCAGCATAGAAGAGAAGTTGAAATGCTGATACTAACAAATTGTCTGTATAGTAGTCTGAGGACAGCACAGGTGGTGACTACTGCAAAATCCTACTCACAGCCAGCCACAACTACTGGGATTTCAGGCCAGAAAATCTTAATGGAAGAGGCAATTAGTAGCTAAATATTGGACTTTGATTGACACTGCCTCTGTTGATGAAGGGCAAAAAATAGTTTTGAAGACTGAATGCCTAAAATATCTTGAGTGAAGGCAGAGAAGTGCTTTAATAGGAAGGGCAAATTCCATATGAGTTCTAAAAAAAATGAAATGATTCATATAAGAAAATACTACTAGGATAACACAAGAAGGTACTAACAAGCAGAGAGTCTCTATTTCCATAAGACTTTGGAACCACCTGAATGGTAACCACACTATTGCTACTTGACTGATGGCCACAAATAGCTCTTGGCTGACCAAAAAAGGAACTTCTTGGTTTAGAGATGGCAGTCTCAAGGTAAATGGACAGCATCCTGTTTATAACCCTGATCTAGGAGGGTAGAATGAATAGGCTTGATGGGATGAATTGAATGGTTTTCCCCTACATTTTTTTCTTGTCCAAAATCTGGCCAAATGGTCAGATAACAAGCCAGTAAAATAAATAGCCTATTAAAGTGATACCAATATGGTGCATGGCCCTAGAGACATCACTATGGCATTTGAGGTGTTCATTACATTAAGCCATGTTGATGCCCATCAAAAGAGCCCCCTTCCAGAATGGAAAGGTGGTCAGAATTGAACAGATTTCCTGGTGTACTTGACTGAGCTGGCCACCTGGGCCCATGAAATGAGGGGGAATGGAGGTACCACACAATGCAGAGACGAACTGAATGTAGACATATCCTTTTTGTAGAATTTGCATTAGAATTGCACTGTAAGGCATAAAATACCAATAATAACCATTCTGTTTACCAACAAGTGAAACAGAGACTGCAGATGGCTATGGGGAAGACTTTGGGAGTAATAAGGCTTTGCAATTAACTGGCAAGTTAAACTGATGTAATTAGCACCATGACACTACAAATATGTCCTAATAAGAAAAGACACTTACTTTGGACTGAGATTGCTTACTTGCTAGTAGAAGCAAGCATTGAGAGTACTACAGAAGAAGATATTGCACCAATTTGGACCATCAAGTCACATATTTTTCAGACTATGAAATACACTTTACATTGGCAACAATAATGGACAGAGAAATGACATCCTTGGAATAGTTTGATAGTGAATTAGAAAGAGTGGCTGAAACATGGGTTGTTTCAAGCATGAAAGACTGGTTTACACATCTTCACTAATGTGTGCTCACACTCAACATGGGGAAGAAGGCAAAGGAGGGACCCTATTGGATAGATTCTTCCATTTTTATGTCGGACCTGAGGAACAGCGGACAAGGGAGAATGCTGACATGACTATACAGTTTTATCCACATCATCTCAACTTTTAAATCTCCATATTATCTTATTTTTTAACCTAATGCAGTGGTCCCAAAGCTTAAACTTCAACAGTAAGTACCAAAGCTGGAATGATCCTTGGTAGAAGCAAGAAAGTTCATATGTAGTTTTAAACCTTAGTGTCAGAGTTCCTAAGGTCCTGTTGAGGTAACCTATACATCACCCCATCTGGAAAAATTAGAGTTGATGGTGAATGCAGCTATATATCTTAGTGGGTAACATGTCCCACATGTTCTGTACCATCTACCCTATATAGATGAGAGTGGGCTGACAGAGAGCCACTTACTATACTGTATGGCTACCTGCAGTCCAGCACAGTAGCTGATCCTAAAGTACCTTCCAATAGGTAAAATCTGACTTGAACAGAAGGGGGAATAGTAGCTGAAGGCAAATAAATGAATAAATGGATTGTACAATGAAAGAAATTTAATATAACATTAATGCCTTGAAAAAGGCTCAGATTAAGACATGATATGACCTCTTAGCTCGATTATAACAGAAGCCTGAAAAGGTGAAGCCATTTATTGCTGAGACCACTCCTGACTTTAAAATCTGACAGTATCAAATGGAGGCCTGCAAACTTCAGTGGCCTTATTCTGAGACATATTTTGTTCATATGATATGGTGATGAACTGGGCTAATTGCTAATGACAAAACAGGACTCTACTAAAATGCCAATATCTTATTTCTCAGACTACATCCACTATCCTTTGACTTGGAATAACACTGCCATTGTTAATAAAATTATAGTACTGATATTGATGGTCCGGTTTATACTATGGGTACAACACCAGGGGAAAAATAAAGCAGAAAAAGCAGAGAAGGTAGGCAGTGCTAGTGCTGAAGAAGTACATGAAAATAAAGTTGTCAGGAAAGGCCACATCAAGAATGTGACTTTGATATAAGAAACTAAAGAAAGAGGAGGAATTGTGCAGATGTCTTGAGGAAGATCATTACAAGCCCAGAGTAAAGCAAGTACACAGCCCCTGAGGTAGGAGCTTGACCTAGGCAGTTCAAGGACAGCGAGCTTGTGGAAGAGTTGTAAGAGATAATAACAGAAAAAATAAGAATAAAAAAATTCAGATTGCGTGTGATAATAGGCTGCTGTGATACTTTCAGCTTTTACTCAGTATGAGAATGAATTTGAACATGAAAGTGACAGGGTCTCACATCTCTTTAAAAAATAATTTTGTTTGCCATCACCAAGAGTAAGAGTGGAGGCTAGTTATGAAGATATTGCAAAAATTCACATGAGAAATATTGGCAGTTTAGACTAAGGTGATAGTGAAGAAGGCTGTCACGAGTGGTCATATGGCAAAGGTGAGCTGCCATGATTTGCCGACAGAGATGATGTGGATGCAGGGAACAGAAGAAGGATGACTCTAAGGTATTTGGCCTAAGTAACTAGAAGGATGAAACTGCCAATCCCTAGGTAGTAGAGAACAGCCCTGCAGGAAAAGAAAAATTAGGGGATGGAAGTCTGGCTTCAGTTTTGGACATATTAGATGTAAGAAACTTTTAAAGATATCTAAGTAGAGATGTTGTCTTAGTAATTGAATACATAAGAATGAGGTCAGGAAATAAATTCAGGCTTAAAAAAGAAATATAGGTGTACTCAGCATAACAACAATTTTTAAAGCAATGGAACTGAAAGAGATCACCGACTGACTCAGTGTAAATAGAAAAGAGATCCCCGAAATGATGTAATCAAAATAGCAGAATAAAAGGTGACCCATTCCTATCCCCCATAACAAGAATTCCGCATCCATCCACAGTCAAAAGTCTCTCTTTGGGAGCCTTCAGGGTATTGCTGAGAGAAGTGCACTCCTCTTAGCCAATGAGTCAAGTTCTCCAGCCTCCATTCTACAGCAGATCTCAAGGGAGCCCAGTCCCAGTTCTGGTACATCCTGCTGCAATCAGGGAACAATTCTGGCTGTGCAGGCCCTTATGAGGAGAGGTATGACCCTCTGAGCCAACAAGACCAGGCTTTCCAGCCTCAGCCTGACAGCAGATCTTGAGGGGGCTAAGTCTCAGTTCCAAACCGTCCCACTACAGTTGGAAAACTTTTCCTTTTGTGCTGAGACCTGCTGGGAGACACATACTTCCCAGAGCTAACAAGAACAGGCTATCCAGTTCCTTTCCCTCAACAAATCCTGAGTGGGCCCGTCTCAGCTCTGGACTTGCATACTAAAGTTAAGGAAATAGCTTATCTGTACAAGAACATACCCCTCTGGACTAAGATTGAGCTCTCCAGTCTCTGTCTCACTGCAGATTCTAGGGAGTCCAGTCTCAATTTTAGCCCCTACTGCTGCAGTTTAGGAACTGTCATGTCTATGCAGAAGCCTATTAAAAGATACAAGCCTATCTGAACCAATGTGACAGGCCCACTAACCTCCAATCCCACAGAATATCCCAATGTGGCTCAGTAGCAGGTCTCTTCCCTTTCTCTACAGTTTGGGACTATTCTGTCTGTGCAGGAAACTCACTGAGCTAAGACCAGGCTCTCCAGACTTTTTCCCACCACACATCCCAAGGGGGCCCAGTTGTCACTCCAGCCCCTCTCACTGCTGTTGGGGACCCATCCTACCTGTGCAGAGACATTATGGGAAGCATGCCTGTGTGGACCATCAGGATAGTTTTCTGAGCTGAAGTTTCTGTCTAGCATTCCCACATAGCCTTAGTACCCTCCTTGGGCTTTCCCCATGTCCATAAAAACCAGAAAGCCATTACAACCTTGGCATCCTTGTGAGACATAGCAAGCCTGATTAGAGCATCCTCTAGTGCCAATATGGCTGCAGTGATCACAAGTTCAAGAAATACAACGATCAGTTGCTTTAGAATCTCTGGAAGACCTTTGTAGAAGGACAGGTAAAAACAAAACCAGACTCTGAAGACTAAAATAAATACCTAACTCTCCAATGGGTGAACATTGTTGCACTTTCACAAGCATCAAGAAGATCAGAGAAATACAACCTCATCAAGCAAACAAAATAAGACATCAGAGATCAACCCCAATGTAATGGAGATGTACGATCTCTTAGAAAAACAATTAAAAATAGGTGTCTTTATGAAGCCCAGCAAACTTCAAGAAAACACAGAGAACCAATTCAAACATTTGCCAGAGAAATGTAGCAGAGAGAAATTTTTTTTAAAGACTAAAACAGAAATTCTGGAGCTGAAAAATATCATAAATAAAATGAAAAATATATAATAAAGATAATCAGTGGCAGAATAAATCAAACAGAAGAAAGAATCAGTGAGTTTAAAGGAAACTATTTGAAAATGTAGACATAAGAGAAAAAAGTTTTTTTAAAAAAAAGAATGCAAAGAAATAAGTAAAGTTTATCAGACCTATGAGACACTAAAAGACTGATATTTGGGTTATTGGAGTTAAAGAAGAAACTGAATGAGGTGAAAGAATACAAAGCTTATCCAGAGAAATAATAACAAAAAGTTTTCTAAACCTGAAGAGAAATATAGATCATCTCTCTGGGTATCGGAAGTTAAAAGATCACCAATTATATGCAACCCAAATAAGAATATTTACTATTCTTATTACATATAATAATCAAACTCTCAATGGTCACAAATAAAGAGGGGCTACAGAAAGAACCAAGAGAAAATAATTAAATAACATAAAAGGAAAGCAAATACAGCTGGCAGCAAACTTCTCAGCAGAAATCTTATAGACCAAGAGGGAGTGGGATGATTCACAAAGATTAACGAAGGAAAAAAAATGCCAACCAAGAACAATGTGCTACTCAGAAAAGTTATCCCTCAGAAATGAAGAAGAGAAAAAACACTCTCCAAGTCAAACAAAAGCTGAAGAAATTTATCACAGCCAGATCTGTCATACATAAATGCTAAAGGGAGTTCTTCAAACTGAAGGAAAAACTTGCTAACACAATTATCATATTAACATTGTAATCATGGTACTTTAATCATCTATAACTTTACTAAGAAGACTAAAAGACAAAACTATTAACAATACTAAAAATAAAAGAATTAGATAGTCAATATTAAAAAATGAAAATTGTGACATCAAAAATTGAAAATGTGAAGGTAGAAGGGAATTAATGTCCACAAAATTTTGGTGGGAGGTTCTTTGTTTCCCTTTTATGCAATGAAAGTTAAGTTGGTATTAGTTTTAAATGTATGTTATAACTATATGATGTTTTTGTAAGCCTCATAGTAACCACAAAGCACGAATCAAGAACAGTACACTAGAAATATAAATGATGGAATTAAAATATACCACCAAGAAAATATCTTAATCCCAAATGAAGACAGTAAGATAGAAAGAAAATAATAAGTTACAAAATAACTAGAAAACAAGTAATAAAATGGCAGTATAAGTCTTTACCTATCAATAATAACCTTCAGTGTTAATGAATTAAATACTTGAAAGATAGAGTTGCTAAATAAATAAAAAAGAGACTCATCTGTATGTTGCCTACAAGAAACTTGCTTTGCTTACAAAGACACACATAAACTGAAAATGAAGGGATGAAAAAAGATACTCCATGCAGAGAAATTAAAAAAAAAAAAATAAACAATAGTAGCTATACTACTATCAGGTAAAATAAATTTTAGCTTAGAAACTGTAAAAGGAGACAAATAAGGTTATTATAGATAATGATAGATGGAACAATGAGAAAAGAGATATAGCAAGAGTAAATTTATATGTACCTAATACTGAAGCATTCAAATATATAAAGCAAATATTAATTGATCTAAAGAGAGACAGACTGCAATATAATAATGGTAGAGGACTTCAATAACCCACTTTCAGCAATTGACAGACCACCCAGGCAGATTAACAAAGGAATAGCAGAGTTAAACTACACTCTAGACTATTTTTGGTCCTAACAGATATTTACAGAACATTTCATGCAACTGCTAAATAATAAATATTTTTTGTTAGTACATGGAATATTCTTCAGAATAGGCTATACATGAGGCCACAAAACAGTCTCAACAATTTTTAAAAGTCAAATCTCAAATTGCTTCAGTTCAGGTGTTCAGAGCCAGCCTGTGAAACATCACGAAACCCATCTCTACTAAAATATAAAAAATTGTTGGGGTGTGGTGGCATGCACTTGTATTTGCAGCTACTCAGGAGGCCGAGACAGAAGAATTGCTTGAACCTGGGAGGCAGAAGTTGCAGTAAGCTGAGATCACATCACTGCACTCCAACTTGTGCAAGAGAGTGAGACTCCATCTCAAAAAAAAAGAATTAAAACTATATCAAATATTATTTCTGACCATGATGAAATAATACTAAAAATAAGTATGGAAATAAACTTTGAAAATTGTTCAAATACATGAAAATTAAACAACATGCTGCTGAATGATCAATGGATCAATGAAATAATTAAGAAGAAAATGGAAAATGTCTTGAAACCCATGAAAATGGAAACACACCATAGCAGAATTTATGACATACAGCAAAAGTAGCACTAGAAGAGAAGTTTATAACAATAAATGCCCACAGAAAAAAAGTAGAAACACTCTAAATAAAAACTGAATAATTAACCTCAATTAACTACAGAAACAAGAAAATACTAAACCCAAGCTAGTAGAAAGAAAGAAATAATAAAAGTCAGAGCATAAATATATAAGATTGAGACAAAAAATACAAAACATCAACAAACAAAAATTTTTTTAAAAAAGGACAAAATTGACAAACCTTTAGCTACACTAAGAAAAAAAGAGAGAATACCCATATAAATAAAATTAGAGATGAAAAGAAAACATTACAACTGATGTTACAGGAGTACAAAATATTGTAGAAAATATTATGAACCACTATGCACCAACAAATTTAAAAATCTAGGATAAATGATTAAATTCCTGGACATTTACTACTTAACAAGATTGAACCATGAAGACATACAAAACCTGAACAAATCAGTAATGAGTAGCAAGATTGAAGCAATAATAAAAGTCTTCCACCAAAGAGAAGCCCATGACTTAATGGATTCACTGCTGAATTCTATTAAACATTTAAAGAATAAATGCCAACTATAATCAAACTTTTCAAAAAGAAATCGAAGAGGAAGAAATACTTCCAAACTCATTCTGTAAGGCCAGCATTGCTCTGATAGCAACACCAAAAGCACAACAGAAAAAGAAAACTACTAGCTTATATCCCTGATGAACTTACATGCAAAAAATGCCCAACAAAATACTAGCAAATAGAACTCAACAACACATTAAAAAGATAATTCACCAAGATCAGGTGGGATTCATCACAGAAATGCAAAAATGGTTCAGAATACTCAAGTCTATAAAAATGATATATCACATCAACATAATCAAGGACAAAAACCATATAATAATTTAATAATTTCAATAGGAGCTGAAAAGGCATTTAATAAAATTCAACACTGTTTTATAATAAAAATCCTCAACAAATTGGGGATTAAAAAAACAGACACAAGCCAAATATATCAAGATCATAATTAATATTATATCGAAGGGGGAAAGATGGAAAGCCTTCTTACTAAGATCTGGAACACGACAAGGCTGCCAACATTTACTGCTTTATTCAATATAACACTGTAATTCCTAGCCAGAGAATTAGGCAAGAGAAAGAGATATAGGGCGTCTAACTTGAAAGAAAGGAATACTATTATCCATGTTTACAGAAGACCTGATCTTATATGTGGAAAACCTAAAGATTCTACAAAAACAAACAAAAAGCTCTTAAAACTGCTAAATGAATTTAGTAAATTTACAAAATACAAGATCAACATACAAATATCAGTAGCATTTCTATATGCTAACAGGAATTATTCTGAAATAAATCAAGAAAGCTGTCCCCATAAAGTCCTTGCCTATGCCTATGTCCTGAATGGTTTTGCCTAGGTTTTCTTCTAGAGTTTTTATGGTGTTAGGTCTTATGTTTAAGTATTTAATCCATGTGGAGTTAATTTTAGTGTTAAGTATCAGGAAGGGGTCCAGTTTCTGCTTTCTGCACATGGCTAGCCAGTTTTCCCAACACCATTTATTAAACAGAGAATCCTTTCCCCATTGCTTGTTTTTTTCAGGTTTGTCAAAGATCAGATGGTTGCAGATGTGTGGCATTGCCACCGAGGCCTCTGTTCTTTTCCATTGGTCTATATCTCTGTTTTGGTACCAGTACCCTGCTGTTCTGATTACTGCAGCCTTGTAGTATAGTTTGAAGCCTGGTAACGTGATGCCTCCAGCTTTGTTCTTTTTGATTAGGACTGACTTGGCTATGTGGGCTCTCTTTTGGTTCCATATGAAGTTTAAGGTGGTTTTTTCCAGTTCTGTGAAGAGGGTCACAGGTAGCTTGATGTGGATAGCACTGAATCTATTAATTACTTTGGTCAGTATGGCCATTTTCAAAATATTGATTCTTCCTAACTATGAGCATGGAATATTTTTCCATCTGTTTATGTCCTCTTTTATTTCCTTGAGGAGTGGTTTGTAGGTCTACTTGATGAGGTCCTCTACATCCTTTGTTAGTTGTATTCCTAGGTATTTTATTCTCTTTGTAGCAATTGCGAATGGTTGTCCATTCTTGATTTGGCTCTCATTAAGTCTGTTATTGGTGTATAGGAATGCTTGTATTTCTGCACATTGATTTTGTATCCTGAGACTTTGCTAAAGTTGCTTATCAGTTTCAGGAGATTTTGGGCTGAGACAATGGGGTCTTCTAGATGTAAAATCATGTCATCTGCAAATAGAGACAATTTGACTTCCTCCTTTCCTATTTGAATGCCCTTTATTTCTTTTTCTTGCCTGATTGCTTTGGTTAGAACTTCCAATACTATATTAAATAGGAGTGGTGAGAGAGGGCATCCTTGTCTAGTGCCAGATTTCAAAGAGAATGCTTCCAGTATGATATTGGCTGTTCGTATGTCATAAATAGCTTTTCTTATTTTGAGATACATTCTGTCAATACCTAATTTATTGAGAGTTTTAGCATAAAGAGCTGTTGAATTTTGTCAAAGGCCTTCTCTGCATCTATTGAGATAATCTTGTGGTTTTTGTCTTTGGTTTTGCTTATGTGGTGAATTACATTATAGACTTGCGTATGTTGAACCAGCCTGCATCCTTGGGATGAAGCCTACTTGATTGTGATGGATAAGCTTTTTGATGTGCTGTTGCAATCGGTTTGCCAGTATTTTATTGAAGATTTTTGCATCTATGGTCATCATGAATATTGGTCTGAAGTTTTCTTTTCTTGTTGAGTCTCTGTCAGGTTTTGGTATCAGGATGATGTTGGTCTCATAAAATGATTTGGGAAGGATTCCCTCTTTTTGGATTATTTGGAATAGTTTCACAAGGAGTGGTATCAGCTCCTCTTTGTATATCTGGTAGAATTTAGCTGTAAACCCATGTGGACCTGGGCTTTTTTTGGTTGGTAGGCTATTAATTGCTGCCTCAACTTCGGCCCTTGTTATTGGTATATTCAGTGTTTCAACTTCCTCCTGGTTTAGCCTTGGGAGGGTGCAAGTGTCCAGAAATTTATCTTTTTCTTCCAGGTTTACTGGTTTATGTGCACAGAGTTGTTTGTAGTAATTTCTTATGGTAGTTTGTATTTCTGTGGAATCAGTGGTGATATCCTCTTTATCATTTTTTATTGCATTTATTTGATTCTTCACTCTTTTTTATTTTATTTTACGGCTTGTGGTCTATTTTGTTGAACTTTTCAGAAAATCAGCTCCTGGATTTATTAATTTTTTGAAGGACTTTTGTGTCTCTATCTCCTTCAGTTCTGCTCTGATCTTAGTAATTTCTTATTTTCTGCTAGCTTTTGAGTTTTTTTTTTTTTGATCTTGCTCCTCTACCTCTTTCAATTTTGATGATAGGGTGTCAATTTTAGATATTTCCTTGCTTCTCATGTGGGCATTTATTGCTATAAGTTTTACTCTAGACATTGCTTTAAATGTGTCCCAGAAATTCTAGACATAGGCATAGGCAAGGACTTTATGACTAAAACACCAAGAGCATTGGCAACAAAAGCCAAAATAGACAAATGGGATCTAATTAAACTCCAGAGTTTCTGTACAGCAAAAGAAAAAAATCATTAGAGTGAACCAGCAACCAACAGAATGGGAAAAAATTTTTGCAATCTACCCATCTGACAAAAGACTAATATCCAGAATCTACAAAGAACTAAAACAGATTTGCAAGAAAAAAAACAAAGAAATCCATTCAAAAGTAGGTGAAGGATATGAACAGACACTTTTCAAAAGAAGACACATAAGAGGCCAGCAAACATATGAAAAATGCTCAACATCACTGGTCATTAGAGAAATGCAAATCAAAATCAAATTGAGATACCATCTCATGCTAGTTAGAATGGTAATCACAAAAATCTGGAGACAACTGATATTGGAGAGGATGTGGAGAAATAGGAATGATACTGAATCTGTAGATTACTTTTGGTAGTATAGACATGTTAATAGTTCTTCTAATACATAAACATGGGATATCTTACACGATTTTCTGTCCTCTTCAATTTATTTCATCAGTGTTTTACAGTTTCCCTTGTTAGTGGGAGTGTAAATTAGTTCAACCATTGTGGAATACAGTGTGGCAAAATTCCTCAAGGACCTAGAAATAGAAATTCCTTTTGACCCAGCAATCCCATTACTGGGTATATACACAAAGGATTATAAATGGATCTATTATAAAGCACACGTATGTTTATTGTGGCACTATTTACAATAGCAAAGACCTGGGACCAACCCAAATGCCCATCGATGATAGACTGGACAGGGAAAATGTGGCACCTATACAATATGGACTATTATGCAGCCATAAAAAATGATCAGTTCATGTTCTTTGTAGGGACATGGATGAATCTAAAAACCATCAGTCTCAGCAAACTGACATAAGAACAGAAAATCAAATACCACATGTTCTCACTCATAGGTGGGTGTTGAACAATGAGAACACATGGACACAGGGAGGGAAGCATCACACACTGGGGTCTGTTTGGGGGGACTAGGGGAGGGACAGCAGAGGGTAGGGAGTTGGGGAGGGATAACATGGGGAGAAATGTCAGATATAGGTGATGAGGATGGAGGCAACAAATTACATTTCCATGTATGTACCTGTGCAACAGTCCTGCATGGTCTTCACATGTACCCCAGAACCTAAAGTGCAATTATACACACACACACACACACACACAAGAAATCTATCCCCATGTATAATAGCTAAAAAATAAAACAATGTACAAAATACTTAGAAATAAATGTAACCAAAGAAGTAAATTATCTCTACAAGGGAAACTATAAAACAATGATGAAAGAAATTGAAGAGGGCAGAAAAACATATAAGATATCACATACTTACATATTAGAAGAACTATTATTAAAATGTCTATACTACCAAAAGTAATCTACAGAGTCAATATCATCCCTATCAAAATACCAATGACATTCACCACAGAAATAGAGAAACCAATTCTAAAATTTGTATTAAACCACAATAGAACTCAAATAGCTAAAGAAATCCTGATGGAGGCATCATACTATCTGATTTCAAATTATACTGCAAAGCTACAGAAACCTCAACAGCATGATGCCACATAAAAACAGACACAAAGATCAACAAAATAGAATAGAGAATGAAGAAATAAATCCACAAACTTAAACTCAATTCATTTTTGACAAAGATACAAAGAATATGCACTGGGGAAAGTACAGGAATGAAACTAGATCTCCATTGTTTACCATAAACAAAAATTAACTCAAACTGGATTAAAAACTTAAATGTAAGACCTGAAACTGTGAAATTTTTGAAAGAAAACATTGAGGAAATGCTACAGAGGCATTGATCTGGGCAAAGATTTTTTGGGTAAGACCTCAAAAACACAGGAAAAATAAGTAAAAACAGATAAATGGGGTTATATCAAGCTAAAAGGCATCTACACAGTGAAGGAAACAATCAACAAAGTGAAGTGACAACCTATAATACAGGTGAAAATATTTGCAGACTAACAATTTAACAATGGATTAATGACTAGAATATATCAGGAACACAAACAACTCAATAACAAAAAAAAATTTTTAATGGGCAAAGACATGAATAGATATTTTTCAAAAGAAAACATAGAAGTAGCCAAAAGGTATGCGAAAAAACATATATTTAACATTACTAATTTTAAGGAAGACATAAATCAAAACCATAATGAGATATCATCTCATCCCAGTTAGAATGGCTACTATTAAAAATAATAAAGAAAAAAACAAATGTTTGTGAGAATGTGGAGAAGGGGAATGCTCATACACCGTTGGTAGGAATTTAAAGTAGTACAGCCATTATGGAAACCAGTATGGATTTTCCTGAAAAAAAACTAAAAATAGAACTACAATATGATCCAGCAATCTTACTGATAGATGAAACTGAATATCATAACATTAAATAAGATATTGCAGGCACAGAAATATAAATATTGCATGTTCTCACTCATATGTGGGAGCTAAAAAGATGGATCTCATGGAGATAAAGCGGAGAAGTGGTTACCAGAAGCTGGGAAGGGAAGCAAGGAGGAGGGAATGAAGAGAAGTTGGTTAATGGGTAAAAAAACACAGTTAAATAGAAAGAATAATTTCTAGTATTAAATAGTACAATAGGGATATTATAGTTAACAGTAACTTATTGTGTATTTCAAAACAGGTAACATTGTAAGTTTCTCAGCACAAACAAAAGATAAATTTAAAAAAAAGGTGATGGATAGCCTGATTATCCTGATTTTATGATTATACAAAATATCACATGTACTTCAAAAATATGTTCATTAGACATCGGTTTTTAATACAAAAATAAAAACAAACAGAACACTTCCAGATGACTGAGCCCTGGAAGTGAATATTTATAACTTCAATATTCAGAGTTATAAAGATAAGAAAGAAGAAACAAAATGGAGAAAAAAGAGATTCAGCTTTATAATTATTAACAAAACAAAATTGTATAAATTTAAGGGCTACAATGATATGTTTTGATAAATGATTAAGTGAGATGATGGGAAAGGTACAGCTTTGAGGTGAGAGGATAATCAGAAAATAAGGTATCCTGGATGCTGTGAGAGGGCCATGTTTCAAGGAAGAGGGCATGATCACAATCCAATAAAATGAGGATCAATTTATTCATGAGGAGGTCAATGATGTTTTCAACAAGAGCAATTATACTGGTTATATACCCAAAGGAAAATAAATCATCCTAAGGAACACATGTTCATCACTGAGCTGTTCACAATAGCAAAGACATGGAATCAGCCCAGGTGTCCATCCATGGTAGAATGGATAAAGAAGATGTGGTGTATACACACCATGGAATACTAAACACCCATAAAAATGAATGAAATCCTGTCATTTCAGCAACATGAATGCAGTTGGAGGTTATAATCCTAGGTGATTTAATTTAAGAACAGAAAAGCAAATACTAATGTTTCACTTGTAAGTGAAAGCTAAACATTGAGCACACATGAGTATAAATTTGGGAACAATAGACTTCTGATTTCTAGAGGGGAGAGTGAGGGAAGTAGAACACAGCTGAAAAACTGCCTATCAGGTATTATTCTCACCATGTGGGTGATGGGATCATTCATATCCCAAATCTCAGCATTACTAAATATCCTCATGTAACAAACCTGCACATGCACTCACTATATATAAAAATAAAAATTGATTTAAAAAACTAAAAGATTAAAATTTCAAAGTGCCAAGTACTACTATAAAACTGATAGCTTCAAAGTAATTTCCAAAAGCATAACTTTATGTGCTAATTATTTTTTAATATTTGACAAAAATTCTCAAATACTATTCAGATGTTCAAGCATCATGCAAATAGAACCAAGATTAATAAATCTCCATTTGAAATTTATTTTTTCTCTTTTTTGAGTTACTATTTTTTATTCAATTTCCTTTGAATATATTTAAATTTTTTATATTCTGGTTATGTTTCTCTAATGTTATGATATCATTATGCTCTTTGAAAGTTTTACTTTAAAAATTATTTTTAAGATGGCTTTTTAGCATCTTAAATGGAGACTTTCAGACCAGTATAGGAAATTTTTTTGGTTTTACCATTTTATTGCCTCCTGAAATTTTGCTGTTATAAAACAAAGTACATCATTTATTTCAACTATGTAAGGGCGACTTGTACCTCTTCATCACTAAAACGAAATCTTTTATTTCAAAATACCATAATGCAAAACACAGTTCTGCAAAGTGGTCATTAAAGTTTTTCTAAGCCTCACAGGATGGATACTCTTTTTTTTTTTTTTTGAGACGGAGTTTCACTCTTCTTACCCAGGCTGGAGTGCAATGGCGCGATCTTGGCTCACTGCAACCTCCGCCTCCTGGGTTCAGGCAATTCTCCTGCCTCAGCCTCCTGAGTAGCTGAGAATACAGGCACGCACAACCATGCCCAGCTAATTTTTGTATCTTTAGTAGAGATGGGGTTTCACCATGTTGACCAGGATGGTCTTGATCTCTTGACGTGATCCACCCGCCTTGGCCTCCCAAAGTGCTGGGATTACAGGTTTGAGCCACTGCGCCCGGCCTCCTGGCCTCTTTATCTGCCCGCTGTCTTCAAGAGTTCCTGACACATAGCAGCGACCAAATAAATACATGTTGACTGACTGATTCACTGAATGACCAGGAGGAATGAATTAATGAATGAAAGAAACAAACTAGGAAAAACCTTGGGTTTCTTCATTCTCATTTTATCCTTATTTTGCACTCAAAATTGATCCAGAGACTTTTTCTCAATATGCCTCTGCCTTGCTTCTCTCCAAAGTTCTCTTGAGAACACAGAGGATACAGTGAAAATAAACACGCTTAACAGGAGACAGGCTTTCTACTATAAACAGAGAGCAATGTTGAAAAATATATTTGAAAAAATGTTGATGGATAAAAGAAAAAATTCTCAAATAAGTTTGAGATCAGTTGAGAAGAGGGAACCCCCCGCTGTGTTGATTTACTTTACAAAATGTCTCATGTAGCTACTGGTTTCAGTTCATTTATCTAGTCCTTCATAGCTATGCTCAACTCAGACTCTTTCGAAAGAAAAAAAAGGTCTTTCTGCAAACCCCCTGCATGGTTTCCATGGTGTGAAGGGACTTATTAATGGAAAAGTAAATTCTGAAAGCAGTTCGAGGCACTGGTTAGCAGCCTACGCTGTAAGCCAAAAGCAGCTTTATTCCACAGCATGCCTAAATATACCTATGTGGATTGAAAAAGTTGTCACTGAATTGCTGCTCATGCAGAAGAGAGAAAATTAAATGGGAGACTATTTAAAGAAAATTACAACTAATAGAAACATCAGATTTACAAAGTGGCTTCTCTGCTTCAGAATTCCTTTAGTGTCTCTTAAGCCTTAAAGCGCAGACCTCCTAATGGACTTGAATATGTTTCAATTTCAATTTCTATACCCTTGCTGCTTTGTTGGAGAGAGAGAGGAATGGTTATCTATAAGAGTTGTTGTTTTTCTGCCTATACATCTTGTCTCTAATTCCAGTTGTATAAACCATGTAAACAGTAAAGTAGGATACAGATAGCTCTTGTCCACTGTCATAAAGAAGGAAGGAAAGCTTTATACTAAATCTAATATCTTACGGTTAAAAAAAATCAATCAGGGCTATTTTTCTTTCTTTCAATTTCATGAAGCAACCTGTGACCCAACAATTTACTCTGTCATAATTAGAAATTTGCCTAGAAAATGCTGAGCTTTTTCTCAGGATAAGTCATTGCCAAGATGAGTATAATTTATTTTTTCTCTGTCACTTGAATACAATTTTAATGAAGAAATGGTATTCTACCAAAATGCATACAACTGCTTACGTCCAAAATTGCCCAAGAGGTTTATGAATTACTTTAATGGCATATATTTTTTCAGTAAGAACTACTGCTGAAGGTCAAGGCAGTCAACTGGAAACACAACTGATTTGCTTTAAAATTATAAAAAATTAGACAAAGTGCTACCACAGCAGACCCAAATGAGTAGGCAAGGTGGGTGAGTGGGGTCTGGTAACATAACATAGGAGTGGTGCACAAAGAATCTTTTTTTTTTTTTTTTGAGATAGAGTTTTGCCCCTTTTTGCCCAGGCTGGAGTGCAATGGCATGATCTCGGCCCACCGCAACATCCACCTCCTGGGTTCAAGCGACTCTCCTGCCTCAGCCTCCCAAATAGCTGGGATTACAGATGGGCACCATAATGCCCAGCTATTTTTGTATTTTTAGTAAAGACGGGGTTTCTCTATGTTGGTCAGGCTGGTCTCGAACTCCCGACCTTAGGTGATCCTCCTGCCTCAGCCTCCCAAAGTTCTGGGATTACAGGCATGAATCACTGTGCCTGGCTGCACATAGAATCTTTAGTCAGGTAACATGTTCCAATTCCACATATGATACTTTCCATGTTTACTGGAACATGTGTTATATTCTCTTGGAGCTTCACTTTTCTTATCTGGTGGAAATACTGTGAAGCATAAACAAGGTAATGGCTGTCAAGCAGTTAATAGAGTTTTACCAAACAGAATTCATTCAGTAAGTTTTCAATATTGAATTGATGGTAATAATGCTGCTGAGGTTGTCTTTTACAGATTAAATGCTTAAATATAGATCTTCTATCATCCCTGAGAAATATATTGCCGAAATTGCTAAATTATTGGGCTAAGTACTACAGTTAACTATCAAAATGTAAGTATTTGCCAGAATATCTCTGAAAGTTTATGAAAAAAAGACTAAAATGGACACAACCTGACAAGTCACATCTGAGAAAAAACGATGCAGGTCAGTGGGATAGGTAGGAACTGGGAGGTCCCAGATGCGTAGGTTCTAGGTGAAAGGTCAGAATGTGTGATGACAGAAAGAAAACTAGAGGAGCCAACCGGATAGTATCCTGCTAAGAGTTTAGCCTAGAGGCTTCTCTGAATGCAACTCTTCATTACTAATGCTGTCAAGATCCAGTGATTCAGTAAACAAACTTCTACTGAGAGCTTACTCTGTGCCAGGTGCTATACTAAGTATTGAGAATAAGACATGTCTCAGTTCCCCAATAATTCATCAGTTATCAATATGAGTCTCCTAAGCTCCCATCAACTTTGGAAGGCCGAATATGAAGAAGTCAATAAATAAAAGGAAAAGTTGTCCTAAAAATGAAGCCCAGGGGTAGATGATGATGGGTCCCAGCATGAGTGCAATTATCAGGAGGAAAGAGGAATAATGCCTTAGCCCTTCTCACCAGCATACATTTTAATTGCTAACTTACTGGTCTATCTATCCCACTGGACTCTGAGTCCCCCAGAGAGTCCAGTCTGTACTTGATCATTGGGACTCTCAACCTATAACGGTATGTAGCTATGAGAAAAGGTTTGTAAAACTGAATCATTCTGTAACTTTCTTGGACTAGCTCAAGCTGATAAAATATGTTTAATTTTATTAATTAGAATTGGAAGGGTCACAGGCTTCAAGATGACGATGGTCAGCAGGATTGAGAAGAATGCTATCAATAAAAAGGTGAGAATTAATAAATCTTTTGTTGAAATAAATTGAAAGAAATTTACAGTGAAGAAAGAATCAAGAGACCAATGAAATTTGAAAACAGAACTATTATTATCTCATAATTGAAAAATGAGAGTTTCTATATAGGATGTGTATACTCATTTAGGATGCAAAGCAATATAAAAGAACATGTTAGAACTTCTTTCACACTGGTTGTGTAATTAAAACAAATGAGTTTCCATTCACACAAATTCTGCCCAAGTTATTTCAGAAGGTTCTATTTAGAAGAGAAATGGATATGTTAATGTTTTTCAGGCACTAAAAGAGGTTAAATGAGTATGCATGCTCTCCCTAGTGATGATTATTTTCTTAATAAAGAACCAAGGTTAAATTAAACAAAAGACAAAAGAAGACACACATAGAAACAAGGTAAAAGAATTGAACAAACAGAGACTGTCATTTTGAAAATCATTTGGGTAGTATGCTGCTTTTTCAACACCAACTTGCATACTGGTTAGTTCTTGACCGATACAAAGGAAAGAAAACACAATCCTTTTTCTCCCACCAGCTGAGAATACATTATGACTGTGTTCTTTTCTATCGATACTCTTTCTAGAGACTTTGATTTCTGCAAAGATCTTGTCCAAATGCAAAAGGAGACCTGGAAAGATCCAATACTTCTCAACAAAGAACACCAAAAGAATATTCCATAAATAATAAAGCCACTGGACATAAATTCCAAAAGCACAAACTGGACCTCTAAGGAATTAGAAGATATGGGGAATTTATATGGATTAATCATACTGAAAGGCAGGTGTGCAGCTCATCCTGCTTTTCTTTAACTCAACCAACAAATTAAAAGAAAAAAGAATGTAAGCAGCAAGCAACTTCAAGTTCAAATGATGTAAAATCCAAGGATATAGGGATTTTGGAGATACCAAAATTCATGAAATATGAAACATTTTACCATTCCACAAGAAATTTGACAGTATAGAAGGCAAGTTGCTGAAGGAAACTTAGATTGAGGGCTTGACCTGATCCATCATGGACGTTTACATTATTTTTCATTCACTTCACTCTAGAGGCAAAGACTATATTTATCTATAATGGAATGCTAACAAATGCAAATATCGCAAGACCATAAAATAAAATTTTGCTCAGTCACCACAAGATAACTACTGAAGGAGAAAGCAAATATAGAAGATAAATTAATTCTAGTTCAGGGAATCCTGCACTTTAGTACTTGTTTTATTCTTAAGAAATATGAAGCAAAAGAAATATGGCTGATATTGAAACATAAGAAATACAGATTAGACAGCAGGAAAAACTCCCAAATCAGTTACCAAATCATGAATCTAAAGCTGCTCTCCTGAGAAAGGATACTGTTTATTTACATATGATAATCATATTTTAACACAAGAATAAGATGCAAGCTGTTCCTTAGAATACTTGCTAAAAAAACTGTATAAATATTCGTATGAATTGTGTTCATGGTTTGTTTGTTTGTTTGTTCAGAGAGAGTACATATATTTTAGAACATAAAGTGGGAGGGGAGTGATTTTTTCAAGAATGATAGACCTCCTTTCTTCTGGAGACCTGTTATATAGATATCTTATCCATTAATTTTGCTTAAATGACATGACTACTATTTATAAGTTTTATTATCTATACCTTAAAAACAAGAAAACTGAGGCTGACAAAATGTAAATAAATGGCTAAAAATTACATAGGAAGTGGCAGAAAAGGAAGGTGAATCTGACTTATGTTTCTCTCAAAAGCATACATTTATTCCCCCTGAATTTTGCTGGCTTTTCCTTTTATATGATTCTTAAAGATATTTCAAGTTCTAGAATTATGTGTCATTTACTGTAATTTGGAACATTTATTTCTTTATTCCTATGAATCTTATTATTTCCACACCATCCTTCTATAATCAAAGGAATGAGAACCACCTACTGCAGCAGTGGTCTAGATGAGCACTGCCTCAGTCCTGAACTAAGGAAACAACATAATAACAGAGAAAATGGTCAAGAGTTACCAATTAATTGGAATAAGGAAAAGGGAATAGGAATAGTTGATGAAGAAACAAGTAAAAGCAGGAGGAGGTTCAAAGAAAAGGTGATCTCTTAAGTATTGGACATGAATACTCGATGAGATATTTTGCTATATCAATAACTAAGTCAACAGGGATGGGGGCCAAAGCAGCCTTTCCTTTCAGTTGCTCTTAATGACATCCTAAGATACTAGTGAATTATTTTTGTGTATTAATATAAATGTTCAAGTCTGGAAAAAATATTTGACGAAATTTGTTCTTTAAAAACAGTAATATGTCCCACAATTGTGATTACATATATTAATCATAAAAATATTTCACATCAGATACTAAATTAATAAACATACTGCAGCACTTAAAATGTGCCTCCCCCTTCCAGAAAAACCTTTTATTAAATATTGAATTCAAGCATACCTTGGAGATATTGGAGGTTCAGTTGCAAACCACCACAATAAATCAAATATCACAATAAACTATGTCATACAATGTTTTTATGTTTCCCAGTGAATATAAAAGTTATATTAACATGATACTGTAGTATATTGGGAATAAAATAACATTAGGTCTAAAAAAATTATGCATACCTTAATTTGAAATACATTATTGCTAAAAAAAAAAAAACAACCTATAATCCATGCCTTCAGCAAGTCATAATATTTTTGCTGGTGGAGGGTTTTGCCTCAGTGTTGATGGTTGCTGACTAAGCAGGGTGGCAGTTGCTGAAGGTTAGAGTAGCTGTGGCAATTTCTTAAAATAAGACAATGAAGTTTGCTGCATCAATTGACTCTTCCTTTTTTTACAAAGAAATTCTTCTGCAGCCTGTAATACTGTTTAATAGTATTTTAGACAGAAGAACTTTTTTCAAAATTGGAGTCAATTCTTTTAAACTCTGCCAGTGCTTTATCAATTAAGTTTAAGGAGTATTTTAAATTTTTTGTTACCATTTTAACAATCCACAGAATGTTTGCCAGGAGTAGATTCCATCTCAATAAACCACTTTATTTGCTGACTTACAAGAAGCAACTCCTCATCCATTCAAGTTTCATCATGAGATTGCAGCAATTCAGGCACATCTTCAGCCTCCATTTCTATTCTGGTTCTCTTGCTATTTCCATTACATCTGCAGTTACTTCCTTCACTGAAGGAAGTACCTTTCAAGGTACTACCAAATAAAGTACCTTTCAAAGGTACTTCCTTCACTGAAGGAATGACCCCTCAAAGTCATTCATGAGGGTTGGAATCAACTTCTAAACGTCTGTTAATATCGGTATTTTAGTATCTTCTCATGAATCACAAATGTTCTTAATGGCATCTAGGATGGTGAATGCATTTCAGAAGATTTTCAATGTATTTTCCCTGGGTCTATTAGAGGAATCACTATCTGTGAGAGGTATAGCCTTATGAAATGCATATCTTAAATAATAAGACTTGAATGTTGAAATTACTCCTCGATCCATGGGCTATAGAATAATAATGTTAGCAGGCATGAAAAAAGCATTTATCTCCTTGTACATCTCCATTAGAGCTCTTGGGTGACGAAGTACATTATCAATGAGCAGTAATATTTTGAAAGGAATCTTTTTTTTCTAAGCAGTAATTCTCAACAGCGGGCTTTAAGTATCCAGAAAATCATGGTGTCAACAGAGGCACAGACATCCAGACTTTGTTCCATTTATAGCGCACGGGCAGAGTGGATTTAGCATAATTCTTGAGGGGCCTAGGATTTTTGGAATGGGAAATGAGCATCATCTTTCACTTCAAGTTACCAGTTGCATTACCCACTAACAAAAGAATCAGTCTGTACTTTGAAACTTTGAAGCAAGACACACTGACTTCTCTTTAGCTATGAAAATTCTAGATGGCATTTTCTTCCGAAACAAGGCTCTTTGGTGTGCACTGAAAATCTGTTGTTCAGCATAACTATCTTCTTCAGTGATCTTAGCCAGATCTTCCGGATAACTTGCTACAGCAACTACATCAGCGTTTGCTGCTTCACTTGTACTTTTACGTTATGAAGATGGCTTCTATCCTTAAACTTCATGAACCAACTTCTGTTAATTCCCAACTTTTCTTCTGCAGCTTCCTCACCTCTCTCAGTCTTCATAAAATTGAAGAGAGTTAGGGCAGTGTTATACAGATTGGGGTTTAGGTTAAGGGAATGTTGTGGCTGTTTTGGTTTTCTATTCAGACCACTAAAACTTTCTCTATCTCAGCAGTAAGGCTTAAGTTTTGCTTTCTTATCACTGGAGAAGCACTTCTGGTTTTCTTCAATAACTTTCTCTTTGCATACATAGTGTTGCCTAACTATCTGCATAAGAGGCCCATCCTTTAGCCTGTCTCAACTTTTGACACGACTTCCTCGCAAATCTTAATCATTTCTAGCTTTTGATTTAATGTGAGAGATGTGTGACTCTTCCTTTCACTTGAACACTTACAGGCCATTGTGGGGTTACAAGTTGGCACAATTTCAGTCCTGCTGTGTCTCATGGAATACTGAGGCTTGAGGAGAGGGGAGAAACAGTAAAGTGGCTGGCGGGTGGAACAGCCAGAACACACACATGTGTCAATTAAGTTCATTGTCTCATATGGGTATAGTTCAAGGTGCTCCAGAACAATTATAATAGTGACATCAAAGATCACTGATCACAGATCACCATAACAGACAAATAATGATAAAGAAATGTTTGAAATATTGTAATAATTAGCAAAACATGACAAAGAAACAGAAAGTAAACATATGCTTTTGGAAAAATGACACCAATAGACTTGCTTTATGCAGGGTTGCCACAAACCTTCAATTTGTAAAAAACACACTATCTGCAAAGTGCAATAAAGTGAAGCGCAATTAAATGAGGTATACCTTTACTCCCTCTAAAAGAAAGAAAAATAACTTGCTGTTCACAACAGGGATAAATTACCTCTACTTCTACCAAGTTCCTGAATTTTAACTTCTCAGCTGCAACAGTCTAAAGTTCAAGTAACACCTCATCTAAAAATGTAGTATACACAGTGACTACACTGCAGTGCTTGTAAGAACTGAATATACGACATCTAGCCAAGGATGTTATACTTCATTGGTTAAATATAAAATTCTGTGCAATATGAATACAGCAATATCATACAATGAAAAGCAATTTTAGGAAACTCTAAGACAGGTCACTGGTTTTAAAATTTAGCATAACCTGACTTCCATTCATTGGGAGTATCATTGATATTATAGACTTTACTCTGTAGCCTCAAAAATGTAATTCCCTCACTGCTATGATAATTCGGCTCTTGGTGATACATGCTATTAAAATGTTTGATGCCTGACTCTCTCTTTCCACAATCTTTTCTCTCGAATAAATGGTGTGAAACTTACGAATAAAGTGCTATTGTTTTAATTGTATCTGCCATGGGGTGATTTTCATCTGAAATTATTCAAGTAATGATTTCATACTTGGTATGCAAAGGAGATATAAGCCTCTTTTTGTCTTACATTTCTTACTTCAATGAAGTGTCATGTGAAGCTGGATTTGACTAAAAATATGTACACTGGTATTTTAAAATTGACATGTAATTTCCTATGTGATGGAAAAGAAAATATTTCTAAAAATGTGGTGGTAATAGCACTTTCTAAATTAGCAAAGGCAGAAGGCTCTATTTAACTCTAAAATAATGAGAGTTGTCATGAGAATTTACTTCATTGGCACCAATTAAAAAGCTTGATAAGACAATGTAAGGAAATATTTTGTTTTTCTCCAAAGCAGCATCTTTAAGAAAGAAGACCGAGTGAAAGGAGTAAAGTTTGCCCTATAGTTTCACAAGTTAAAATAGCTCTGTTCAAAAAATTCTGATGGTCACTTTCCAGTCAAACACATTTGGATATATGGAGAAAAGTGGGGTGAGAATTGATAAACATTTTGTTCAAGTCTTCATTTCTAAGAGGGGAAATATCCATAAGATATTTGAGGGACTGCTTTTTCTTTAACTGTAGCTTTTTTCTTTAGAGTACAGCTTCCCTCCCCAGGGCACAATTTACTTAATGATTATTAACTCTTTAAACAGACAAGAATGAATACTAATTTTGGATCAAGAAATTCAATCATAGAATAATCAGTTCTTATAACTGCAGGGTCTGGTATTCACACAAATTTCTGTGTAAATATAGGCTCTTAGTCCAGAAGCTACTGGAGCATTAGAAGTGCCCTAGGAAGTGTTTTACTCTTTTGAAATATATTGGGCTGGGTTCGGTGGCTCACACCTGTAATCCCAGAAATTTGGGAGCCTGTGGCAGGCAGATCACAAGGTCAGGAGTTCAAGACCAGCCTGGCCAGCATGGTGAAACCCAGTCTCTACTAAAAGTACAAAAATTAGGCATGGTAGTGTGTGCCTGTAATCCCAGCTACTCAGGAGGTGGAGGCAGGAGAGCTACTGGAACCGGGGAGGCAAAGGTTGCAGTGAGCTGAGATCATGCCACTGAACTCCAGCCTGGGCAACAGAGTGAGACTCCATCTCAAAAAACAAATTAAAATATATATACATATATATACACACACATATATATATATACATATATATATACATATATATGTATATATATATATTTGTGTCTGTGTGTGTATTAGAGAATTAAAGAGAAACTCTATTGCAAGCGTGCATTCTATAACATAGTGATTTACAGCATAGCTTCTATGATCAAAGAAACTGAGTCTTTCCCTTAACTTGGAACGGAGAGCCTTAGATGATTTACTTATCCACCAAAATACTATACTCTATGGCTTAGTTTCCTCCACTCTAAAATAAAGTTAGTAACCATTCTTGAATTATTGAGTTGCCATGAGGACTGAAGGAAAACATCTATAGCATTCCAAATAGTGACTAGCACATAATATGTTCATCATTACTTTAGCCTTTAAATAACAATATGTAATAGAACATATACATTTGCTATTGAAAATGACTTTTTTCTCTCTCTTTTTCTAGGATTGCCAACTCAAATCCCTGCAAAATTCAGGTAGAAAATCTGAATGAATTGTATTGTACAGGTGGCATTTTTTAAAGATACTTTTGCATATTAAACACATAGGAATACCATTCATTTCTGCCAAAATATATTTCTGTAATTTTATTTTATGTGCCCCTCTCCAATTACCTGGTTTCGTATACCCATGCCCATCTTTTACAGAGTACAAGGGGAAAACAATCACCAATACACACACTGTGATAAAAGGGCAACGGAAATTTGGTCTGAGTTAGAAGCTGAAGCGAGAAGAGAGGACTGGACTGATGGTATGCTGAACTGACATGTTACAACATCAAGGGAACAGCCACTACACTCCCCTAGGCATTACATGCTCACAGGAATATGAGATTCAAGATCACTGGGCTTTTCAGTAGGTCAAATATGCAGGTTTTAGATGCTTACATGTTTGAAATAGATTTAAAAGTCCTTTGCAGACATTTAGTTAGACTGTGGCCAATACATAACCTTCATTCTGCATTGTGATCAGCATCTACAACAAATGTATCATAGGATAATGATTTTTTGAATTGCATTTACATGTGTATATTCTTAAAATTTCCCTTGTGGAACTCCTTTATGTCCTTCAACCGAGTTTTTCTGTGTTTTATTTAACACTCCTTTTCACCACACACACACACACACACACACACACCACAAATCTTATGAATATTACATGTAGGTGTTACCATATTTGTTAGAGAAAATTTGTGTGCATATGTATGTCTGTGTGTGATGTATAAACACACACATATTCATGTTTTTTCTTTGTTATATTTTCATTATTATCTCATTTTATTACAGAAATTTCCAAATATTCAGAAAAGTGGAATAAAACCATGAACACCCATGAGACCTTTATCTAGATATCACTTTTATTTTACCATATTTGTAATATATTTTATTCTACATCATTTGAAGTTGCAAACTTTATGATTCTTCTTTTTTAAATATTGCAAAATACATTTCCTCAAGATTTTTTAAAAATCTGAGCATCAATTGTGCAAAGGAGTTCAAAATCATGAATATTACTGTCTTTTTTATATTCTACTCTGCTGTGTATTAATTATACATAAATTCATGTAATGAACATTATCAAGTGTTTTCAATTTGTCTGATACTATGCTAGGACTAGAGATAAAAGATCTAGCACTGACACTCGAAAAGCTCAGTGTGGGAGGAATGACAAGCCTTTGTGTAGTGAGACAGGAGTCCAAAGATCAACAAGAAGTGGGCAGTATGGGATACCAGGAGACCCCACAAATCAGAGGTAAGGGTTAGAGGTCAAAGTCAAAGTTGAGTCTATATTGAGGAGTACTTTAGCTGGGACTTAAAAGATAACATGGATGTGGTCAAGCTACGAACTTGGAATAGCATACTTTAGATGTAGGAGGAACGTGTGCCAAGGTTCTGAAGAAAAGATGTACTGTGATGTAATCAGGACATAGTTGCTAAATCTTAGCACAGCTGAATCACTTATAACATGCCAGGAAGCACCCCAACTACACCTTGTCATTTTTATTTTGTATTTAGTTATGAATGATCATCATGGTCCAATGTAGAAAATATTCCAGAAATGTTCAGCAGGAAAAGATAAGGGCTCTCAACATATCAGAAATGTTGAAGCAGCAAATCAAAGCCTGGACCTCCAGGAATAACCCACAAAATTATATAGCGTTACTAACTCTGAGGATGCTTCTGGAGCTAGGTGGAATCATTAGCTGCACTGGCATGTCCCTGCCACAGGACTCCTAGGAGTCCATAGGATGAACCCTAAATATTGCTGCAGGGAACCCACTGATTCCACAACCATATCTGCCAGGAACAACAGGTAAATGCAGATCAAAAGATGCCCTTTGCCTCCTTTCCACCCTCTAGTAGTCACACAAATGAATCTAACTGATGAGACTATTTTGCCTCCAGAATCCCTGACACAATGGAATCTGGGAAATGTAGCCTTTAGCTTTTCAATCTTTTCCACCAGAATAAGGACAGAATTGAATTTAAAGAGTCAATCTAGGGTATCTACGAAATTTATTCAGAGACTTTCAGGCTTGCCTTGTCTATCTGGTCTCTTTAAACTGATGCACCATTAAGACCACTGATGAAGTATTCAAAGGTGCATATTGTTGTAAAGTGTTTCCTTTTGCTTTTCTATTTAGTATAAATTACATTATATAATCTTGGCCTTTAAGGTACAGTCATGCAACAAATCGCATTTAACATCTCAAATAGTTAACTTTTTGCCCAATAGCTTTAAATGTGTAATCTTTTATTTTAGAAAATGGTAAAACACCAACAGTGGGAATCAACTTACCATGTCAGCTGAAATTTTAAGCTAAAAGAAGTATGTATTTACTGAAGTAGATTTACTGACTGCTAGAACCATTACCACATCTACAAATATGATTAGTGTAGACACCTATAAAACCAAATATTGCTCTCTGGGATGCAAAGGTCAGTGTTATAAAACTATTAAGGGATGTAACTGATAAAAATCCAATAATTGATAAGGACCTAGAAGTTATATATTTCACACCCTATCAAATACAATATTCTTAAAACATCTGTTTCAAGTGCATCCAACTTCTACTCACATGTTTTAAGAAATGATAAACTATTTACTTACCTAGATTATGTCAACTTTTACTAACCTATGGTAAAATATCTTCTAAATTCTAGCCTCCAGTCATAGTTCCATGCTTTTTAGAGTCATTAAAATTAACTTTACTTCCATTTGAATTATGACCTTTTAATATTTAAACTCTGCAGTCACATGCTCCTTAAATCTCCTTTTTTATAAGCTAAATAATCGGTTATCTTCAGTCATAGTTTTAGGCCATCATGATATCTTCCACTGTCCTTTAGCTTGGTTTAGAAATGGTCAGATAAGTGTGGAATATAAAACACTTACATTTAGAATAGTGAAAGGATAAACTATAATTTTATAGTTAAATTCATACCATGTGTTGCTTTGAATTAAGTTAACTATTAACTAAAAATTAGCTTTTTTTCCAATGTACTTTTCTTAAGCCATATCTCTCCATTGTATACATTTTCAGTTATAGTATCTGAAACTACATCCTAGAATTTTATTACTATCAGTAGAGATTTCTTAAATTACATTCATTCTCAGCTTGATGATTTATAATTACATGATCAAAGATAACTGCTATAACTCCAATTCTTAACAGCTTATTCTCAGCAATAAGAAATAAGAAAGATAAAGGGCAGAAGAGCAGGGGCAACAAATTTTCCCTCTATCTCATTGGTCAAAAATGTGTCAAATGTCCACCCTGAGCTGTAAAAGAGGCTAAAAATCAAGCATTGTACTTCCAAGCCTCTGTGATATACAACAAGTAGAAGTAAGGTGGTAAAAAATGTTCATCATAAGCCAGTCTAAAATATCTGCCACAATATGCCATATATAAATTCATTTTGGCTTCTCCTGCTGATCACAACTTGTACTAAGAACTCATAATTCATCCTTTTAATTATTCATTCTAGAATCTTTTCTGTGATGATAGCCATTCTCTAATATTTGTATGTTCTCTAATATTTATATCTGTTGATATTATAATGTTATATTCTATGATTATAGCCATATATTTAATGTTTATAGATATTTATTTTTTACTTTATTTGAAAGTATGAATAACAGTTTCTGGTATACAATCTTTCATCCCTTGTATCTTGCTCTAATTTTTTCATCTTTTATGTCTGTTTTTCATCTATAAGTTCCTTCAGGAAACTAGAATGCAATTCATCTAGTTAAGAAAAGTCAAAGTCAATTACAGCAGTCATGTGCACATTTGCCTTCTCTTCAATAACTTGACTTCATTTCTCTATTATCAATAAATTTTCTAGCCTTTTGAGGGTGAGGCTTATTCTCTCTAGCAGAGAAATGCTGCAGGCAAATAAATGAGACTTACGTATTGTATTTCATTTTTTAAAAGCATTTTTCACATCTAGCCCAAAACACCAAGCCTAGGCTTGCCTTTCTCTTCTAAATCTAAACAGAAAAATTAATGTTCAAGACACTTCTAGAAAGAAGACACAGAAGTGGCCAAAATATGTAAAAAATAAATGCTCAACATCACTTACCATCAGAGACATGCAATTCAAAACCACAATGAGGTATCAGTCAGAATGGATACTATTAAAAGGTCAAAAAGTAGCCAATGTTGAAGTTACAGAGAAAAAGGAACACTTATACACTGTTGGTAGAAATGCAAATTAATTGAGCTTTTGTAGAAAGCAGTTTGGAGATTTCTCAAAAAACTCAAGACAGAATTACCATTTGACCCACCAGTCCCATTACTGAGTATATACCCAAAGGGAAATGTATCTTTCTACCAAAAAGACACCTGCACTCATATGTTTATCAGTTTATCATAGCCCTATTCATGATAGCAAAGTTGCAGAATCAACTCAGGTGCCTATCAATGATAGATTAGATGAAGACAGTGTGGTCATGCTCACCATGGAATACATGCAGCCATAAAAAAGAACAAAATAATGTCCTTTGCAACAACATCAATGTAGTTGGAGGTCATTACTCCAAGCAAATTAACACAGAAACAGAAAACCAAATTCTGCTCACTCTCACTTATAAGTGGAAGCTAAACATTGGGTACACAGACATAAAGTTGGAAACAATTGGCGCTGGGGATTCCAAAAGAGGGGAGGGAGAAAGAGAGGCCAGGTTTATAAAACTACTTATCAAATACTATGTTCCACCACTACTCAAGCGACAGGATCATTAGAGGCACAAACTTCAGTATCGCACAATACACCCATGTAACAAACCTGCACAAGTACCCACTGAATCTACAGTGTTAAAAAAATGTTTTAAAAGAACAAACTCTGGAATTAAAATAAAAATTCCTCTTCAAGCTTCTTTCCTTTTGAAATACAAAATATAATTTTCTCTGAATTTGGAGAAATACCTTCCCAAAGTCTAAAAATCAAGTCAGGCTAACTCATTTTCACTGCCTCACAGCTAACATAGACTGTAATAGTATTTAATTGCTTTCTCCATCTCCACAACAACATGCATATGAAATTAGGGCAAAAGAATAACAGTTCACATCATTTCCTAAACTTTTAGGCTAACAAATCATGAACACAGGATATCATCATAGTAGAGGAGAAGGTAATTGGTAGATTACAGCCAACTGCACTTTTGTCATATTCATTTCTTGTAAAAGGTCAGTACAGTATATAGAGGTATGGAGATAAAATGTTTACAAAAATAACAAAATTCTCATAAGTCCCAGTGTGCCGGTCTCAGGCTGAATGTAGTGGAATATTCTAAGCATTATAACTTGAAACCGTGTGAAATCCAATGGATGAAATGTCATGAATATGCAAAGGTTAAGTGAATTTCCTTTATGCTCTAACTGTCCGGGGAAAAGTCTGGAAAATGACAAAAATGACTACCCAACCCTCCTGCGGTTAACATCCCTGCTAAATATCATCATAATAATATTAGAAATAAACAAACAAAAAACCCTACGTGAGTAAGAGTCTTTATAATAATTACCCTATTTAATGTCATTTACCTTGGGAGAAAACACACACACACACATAAAACACTACTACATGATTAATGAGCCTGAAAGTTTTAGCTTTATGAAAACAAGTTTGCTAACTCAATTTTTTCACATCAGTCGCAGCAATTGAAATAAAAAAGTGCTCTACAATGTGATGATCTAGCGAAACTCAATTCTATAATTATGCAAAAATGTTTCAAAGTGCTAAAATATAAAAGTTTACAATCTATTACAGACACTGAGCCTGAAATTATTCAGGCTCACACATGAGATACTGAAAACAATTTCATGTGTATTGCCTGATAGTTGAGGTCAATATCTCTGCATGTATTCAGGGAGATGTTGTGTTTATCACTGCTTATATAGTTAATGTAAATAGATTGAAAGCAGATGGTGTAGGTGCACACTGGTACCCATTAAGATGGGCTGATTTGATTTTAAGTAATGAACTTCAGGATATTATGAAAAAATTTATTTAGTCTTAAGACACTGTATAAACTATTTGTACAAAAAATAAATCTTGATTCTTGTTTATATATGCTCACCTTAAAAAAAAAACCCAAATCAAAATAGTATATGATTTATGTATATGGAACACAAAGTCAGTTCCAGTGAGTGAAGAATTTTTGTTTCTACTTTCAAGGCTACTTTGTATACATAAGTTTGAGGAAGTTTAACTACTTCAATAACATTGAAGAGCAATTTGGTGGTGTCCTACAAATCTGATTCGGTTTTCTAACTCTGCTCAAAAATAATTATAATTGCCTCAATATATCTCAATATATTTTGTTCCTATACTTTAAGACACAACATGTCCAATTCACAAGTCTTAGGATAGCATTGTTAGCCCCTTTTTAATGACAAAATTTCTAAACCTTAAAAATGTAAGGCTCCTAACAGAGGTCACCCATTTTATAAAATGGCAAAACGATCATTCAAATCCCTAATCTGAATTAGGAGGCCACACTATATACCTCATGGTACCTCAGCACAGTGCTAACTTAAATGAATGTTAATGCTCATATAGTTCCATCATATAGTACTTGTATAGTTACCTTAGTATTTATTTTTGTATGTAGCTATATTGTCCACTAAGAAGTTAGCTCTTTAATGCTGTAGACAGTAACCTAGAATTCTTCTTTATTCTCCTCTGCACCAAGAACAATGCTGAGTACCACTAAACACCTGATTAATGGATATATCTAGGAAAGTGATTTTTTTCATTGTGAAAACCTTATTGTTTTCAATTTACTCCCAATTGGCTCGACTTAGGGAAAAAAAACAGACTATAGAACAAGCTCTATCCTCACTGATATCAAATATGTGAAAAAAGTTAAAATCACAATCTCTACTTTATACATAGAAAGGTAAAGGCAGCGAAATTTTAAATATCAAAGCTGTTATGAATAAAGTACACAGAAATAGAGATGAGATGGTAAGAATTAAGTTTAAGCTTTAGTTCACTGGATATATAGCACTTAGAAATTCTGTAAAGTTATAGTATAACATGTTTGTTACAGTGTTTATTATCAAAGAAAGAAATAGGGAAAAATGTCTCAAGTGCACAACAGGATATTGTACCATAAATTCTGAACTAATTGAAAATGATATAGTATAATTTTTTTTATATGGAGTCTCACTCTGTTACCCAGACTAGAGTGCAGTGGTGTGATCTCGGCTCACTGCAACCTCCACTTACCAGGTTCAAGTGATTCTCCTGCCTCAGCCTCCTGAGTACCTGGGACTACAAGTATATGCCACCATGCCCGGCTAATTTTTGTATTTTTAGCAGAGACAAGGTATCACCATGTTGGCCAGGCTAGTCTTGAACTCCTGACCTCAGGTCATCCACCCACCTTTGCCTCCCAAAGTGCTGGGATTACAGGTGTGAGCCACCACGTCTGGCTGTGTATAGTATAAATTTTTAATGGCAGAAAATGTCTATAACATATTAAATATTCAGCTACAAAGCAATCTGTAAACCATGATCTCATCATGTATGTGCATGTACATGTGATCTTTTTTGTGCGTGTAACTGGATAGAAAAATGGAAATTGTTCTGTATCAGTTCTGATTAAAGTTTCAAGACCATAAATAGCAAATAATCCCACCTTCCCAAGGCAGTCACAGAGGTGCAAAAGGAGTGACTAGTATCAGTTTTTTGAGCCTCAGATGTGCTGTCATTTCATCTGAGTCTCAAGAACAACCAGCAGTAGTGTAGGAGCTTTATTGAACTGTCCTCCAACATAGGGACTGGTACAATGTTCTTCCCCTTCTCTTCAAGCCCTGTATGAAGATATTTTCAGGAAGACCACTCAAAAAGCTTGATTGCATGACCAAGAAATTAAAGGCACACATTTACACATGAATAATTATAATTCGTCTAAAACTGGCCAAAGCAGTTCATCAGCATAGACTAGAGGGCTGTATTTGGTACATAACAACAATCCTAGGCGGGGGCAAAGGTGTATGTTTCCTTAGACCAGATTTGGGTCATGTGAGCATGAGTTGGCCTGGGTTGCTGTGGGTCTCACCATTATCAAGCATCCTTAGCTGCATAACAAGTAACTACAATATCAGTAGCACAGAAAATAAGCGTTTGTTCTCACACATCTGCAGGTCAGTTTGGAGTCAGCTGGACAGTTCTTTATTAAGCTGTGGACCAGGTGGAGTTGGCTCTATGGTCAGTTCTGTTCCACCTAATTTCATTGTGAAGCTCAGGCTGAAGGGGCAGGAACTCCCCAGTGACAGTATATAGAATTACTTTTCAGAACTATTTACTGTGCCCCCAACTACCCTTACTTTCAGGGAAAGATCTTCTGCCTCATTGGCATGGGTTTTTTTCCCTTTTGGCCAATGGGATGTTAAAGATGTGAAGCATCAGAGATTGAAAAACATTTGTGCCCTTGAGCTTACATGAGGACCTCTGTGACAACCATGAAAAGGACATCATAAGGGCAAGGTTACTAAACGCAGAGGAAGGTGAGAGGAATGGAGAACAAAGTGAAGAAAGACATGCAAGGTTGCCTTCCCCACTCGTCCCAGTGAAGGTTTCCCATGGGGACCAAGTCTGAATTGGGCAAGGAACAAGGTTACAGCCAAAAAAGAAAATGCGAACCTGACATTTCAGTTATGAAAATTATTGCCTTGAGATAAATTTTCTCATGAGTACTTCTTTTTATCTAAGAATTGACAGAAAGTCTACTAAAGATTTTACTGAGGATGACAGGATTTTGAATAACCTGGTTTGGGAAGAGAGGGGGAGGGGGAAGGGTGAGAAGTTTTCTGATCATTCTATAAGAGTCCTGTATATTCTATGAAATGTTTTTTTTTCTCTCTCTCTCTCGTGTGTGTGTGTGTGTGTGTGTGTGTGTGTGTGTGTGTGTGTGTGTTGGAGAGGCAGAAACTGAAAGTGAAAATTTAACAGTAAAAATTAGCAGTTAACAGATTTCATTGCATGTTTTATATAAACTAAATCCATCATTATTTTTATTAACATAAAAAAGCTATCATTTTTAATTACACAGTTCAATAAAATTCCTATACTTATCTTTTTTTTTTTTTTTTTGAGACGGAGTTTTGCTCTTGTTACCCAGACTGGAGTGCAATGGCACGATCTTGGCTCACCGCAACCTCCGCCTCCTGGGTTCAGGCAATTATCCTGCCTCAGCCTCCCAAGTAGCTGGGATTACAGGCACGCGCCTCCATGCCCAGTTAATTTTTTGTATTTTTTAGTAGAGACGGGGTTTTTCCCCCAAACAAAAATAATAATAACCTGTTCTAAGCTGTTTCAATATTTTTAAGTGTGTAAAGTTTTCGGAGAAAGAAAACAATGCAGCAACATTGGTAATCAAACTATCTTCAGTGTTATCCCTTCATCCAGCAGCAGAAAACGTTTCAGTCCTCACTGTGTGGGTTGGCTTGTCTCCTTCTGATCTCTCTCTATTGAGTAGTATTTGTAGAAACTAATTAGGCCTATGGGAAGGAAAAATACCTTTCCTACCAGCACTAATCTCTACATTCCACAGGAGCCTTCTGAGACATGTGCTTTTTACTGAGTCAAGGCATTAAACGCACCAGATCACCCAGGAGAGGGAAGAGAATCAGCTTTGTTCTCCCCATTAGCTGAGGTTGCTCTCTTTGATTAAGCCCATTGCTGCCATGCGTGGTGGACAGGGCCCGGAAGCAAGGAAACAGGGGTCATTTACTGAGAAAAGAGAAGAATCCAAGAAACTAGCATGTGGTAGGGAGGCTGTAGGGGTTATGGGGAGGATGAAATGACCAGTGACAGAGAGAATGGTAAAAATAATAATAGGCCTTACTCAACACAGATTGCCCTACCAAAGACACCAATAAGATATGCTGTAGTGTAGTCTTTAAGTAAGACTGTACCTGAGAGGTTGGGAGTAGAGAGTTTAAACAATTTAGAATATTTTGTGGTTAACCCTTAGGAAAAGGAGATAAGTATATTTTTGCAAAACAATAAGGTCCACAAATTGTGAAATATGACAAATTAAAATCTGAAATGTCACAACATCTCTCTCTCTCTGATACTTTCAGTGGCTACTGCTACTTGAGAAAAGTTAAAACAGAAAACACTGCTATGACTGTGGCTAAAAACACACCATGAGATCTCAACCCAACACAGTTCCTCCTTAGTACTAAGTGTCTCTCCAAACCACGTCCTAGCCGCAAGTGAATGAGGACTGTTCAAGACAAACCCATTCAGAGTCTATTATACACCGCATTAACTTTTACCAGGTTATTAAAACAAATGCCTCACATCAGTACTGTATCCTGGCTAAGGCCATAAAGAGAAAAGAAATAAAACCTCTGACAATTCAACGAGAAACACATTCAAGTGAAGAACAGAATCAGAACAGGATTTCTTTCCTTAATTTGAGATGATTTATCTGAAAAAGTGGATCATCATTTTTGAATGCTATAACCATTACCTAAGTTCCCATAAAGATTATAAATGTCTGTTCCTTGCTTTAGACTGACCTCCACACATGTATCTTATGCCTTTTGTCACAAGGAAGAAATATGTTTTAAATCATATGTACATAAATAGAAAGAACAGACTTTAAATCTCAATCATGTGTATGTCATTACATTCATACGGAAAACATACTGCATAGTTCATGTGTTGAACAAACAATAAACAATTAACATGGGGTCCAGCATGGTGGCTGACACCTGTAATCCCAACACTTTGGGAGGCCAGTGCAGAAGGAGTGCATGAGCACTTGAGAACAGAAGTTCGAGACTATCTCAGCAAAAAAGCAAGGCTCTCATCTCTACCAAAATATAAGTCAAAAATGATAATAATAAGCTTGGTGTAGTTGTGTGCCCTTGTAAGTCCCAGCTACTTGGGAAATCGAGGTTAGAGAATCACTTGAGCCCAGGAGTTCAAGGCTGTAGAGAGCTATGATCATGCCACTGCACTCCAGCCTGGGAACACAGTAAGACCTTGTCTCAAAACACACACACACACACACACACACACACACAATCAATATGTATGAATTGTTTTCTTCACCTTCCAAGTGCTTTCAAACCTAAACTTTCTAGACAGATATAGACAACCTTTACAGAGATTATCCACAAAGAATGATTTCTTTTTAATCGCATCTTAACTGACTATTCTGCATTTCTTCATGGGTTCTTATATCAAGGGGGCAAAGCCTGTTAGCTGTCGCCCTCACAGTGCCAACAGAGAAACAGCAAATGTTCTTGGTGCTAATGAGTGATTACTCATATATCATCGCTAGGATTAAAGGAATTCAGGCATTTTGCTGAGGGCTGAAAAGCACCAGACTAGATTCTTGGTACGGCTGCTGATGAGAAATCTCAGCCCTGGGCCTGAGTGTTTTTACAACTCAGTCTTCCATTCAGACTTCCTGCAGCTCTTACACGGTGTCTCAGAAATCACAACTATAGGCCCAGTTTTCTCCCCTAGAAACTATCTGAATGGCTAAGGCAAAAGACAACAAATATACCAGAATTCCAGCCTTCACCTGAATGTCCACTGATGTTTTGGGCATCCAGTGGGAACCTTATTCACTGACTAAAACCCAGAGATGTCTAAATGATGTATAGAGAATACCAATGAAATAATATATATAATAATAATATGCAATACCAACACAGGAGACTTTCTGGCTTCTGCATGCGTGTTTGCATGTGCTCTTGCTTCTGCATGCGTGTTTGCATGTGCTCTTGCCTGTATCTTCAGAAGTCTCCAACACACACAGACACATAATCTGTTTTATCAATAGTGTGTGTTTCCTTCTGGAAAAAAAATCAGAAATATAGTTGCCATTTAGGGGATCCAATAATTTTAGACCAAGTTAGGGAAACATGCCAACTATTTACAAAAATAAATCAATACCTAAAACTTCTGAAATTTCAAAATGTGATTAATAACTTTTAAAAAGTAGATACGTTGCCTAAATTAGGAGAGTACCTAAATTTTCAAACAAGTGTCTCAAAGACTTGTTGATGCCAGATAGGATTTCTAGGAAGGAAGAGAGAAGTGGCAAATCCAAATACTTTAGGAAAAGAAGAGTCAGAGGCCAGGCCAGAAATGGACATAAACTTAGAGCAGCTTGCTTGTAATGAGAAGCACATAGTGACAGGGAAGCCACTGGAGTGGACAAGGATGAGTGGCCAGCAACCATGTGGGCTCCAATGGCAGAAGACGCTGTCTAAATGTCACCTACAAAAAAGGACCTAGATTTCAATGCAATCTTTTTATTTGACAGTGTTAGTTATTTTCATGTATTAATAAATCTCTGTATCTTGGAAGACACACCATGACTGTGTCTTGCTTGAAGGTTTGAAGACCCATATTTTAAACAATTAACTGTGCCCATAGGAAATGGAAAAGTCGAAAGACAGCAGAGTAGTTTTCTGATCCATTTCTGATTTCTGTGATGGTAGAGTGTAGGTCTCTCCTTTTTCTATGTCAACAGAGAAAGATGCTTTGCTGTGGCCTAAATTATATACCCTGCCTCCAAATTCAGTGTTGAAGCTCTAAACTTTAATGTGACTATATTTGGAGGTAGGACTTTTAGGAGGTAATTAGGGGTTAAATATGGTCATAAAATGAGGTCTCAATCTTATAAAACTGGAAGAAGAAAGAAGCAGCAGCAGCAGGAAGGAGAAGAAGAAGGAGGAGGAAGGAGAGGAAGGAGGAGGACTAGGAGGGAGAATATCACAGTGCAATTGGGAACAGTTTAGGGTCACTAACCATGCCAAACTAGAAGGAAGTGGAAACGGCTCTGATTCCTCTTCTTCACCTCTCACTTCTCAAATTACAGTCTATCTTCCTGCTCAATGCCCTTTTCATTCTCTCTGTATTCTCTTTCGGTCTTTACTTTCTCTTTTTTTTTCATTTTTCTTATTTTTTACCTGTTTCCATTATCCTTTCATTCTCTCTTCCATTTTTTCATACATGCCCAAATTAAGTAGACAGTTTGTATTATTTTGTTTGACCAATCAGGTAGTAACGCTGACTTTATGGAATAAAATTTCCAGGACAAATGTCACACTTTTAATGTAAATTGTAGGTGATTTACAGAGTAAAACATGGAGATAGCAAAAGTTAGTTTGGTTGTTCACTAGCACTGGCAGTCAATCCTGTTTTATCCATTTCAACCAAGCAGAGTTAATTTCTGAGCATACAAATCTAATGACCTTTCTATAAAGTGCATAGTATATACTATATGAAAGAGAGAGAGAGAGAGAGTGTGTGTGTGTGTGTGTGTGTGTGTGTGTGTGTGTGTGTGTGTGTGTGTATGCAATGGAGAAAAAAAAACAAAGAGAACAAAATCAGGTTTATATAGAAAATGAATTAATAAAACCTTGTGTATAAATGGTATAACCAAGCACCTAAGTGCATATTCCTCTTACGTCAGTCCAGCTGACACAGAAAGCATTGCACCTGTGCAGTCAGATAAATGCTGAGGCAAATGAGCATGCAGTTCCAAAAACAAAGTATTGATATTAGGAAACTTTATGTTCATTGTACCTCACTATTAAGATTTTACTTCTTACCAAACACAAAGTTATTTTTGCAGCTCTTGGACCTGACCTAGAAGTGACCTTTAAAGGCCACAGCAACCTTTAAATCCTGCAGCCCACACATATATTTACTTAACTATTCAAAGCTGAGATGGTTAACCAAGTTTATAAAAGGGCTTGGAAGTGTTGCTGTACTCTAAAGATTATCAGAAATATCAGTGTAGCTTGAACCAAAGTAGCAGATCAGCATGCAAATGGTTTTGTGGGTGGAGTTCAACGTATTCATCATAGTCATTTAAACATTGTTATAAGAAGGCTAATGTAATGAGTTTTCAAGCAAATAATGTAGGGCAATGAGAATGCTACCCCAGAAAGAAACTTAAAAGTCATGCCCAGCTGCTTATTATGCCTCATAACAACAGTGTATATGACAATGAGGCCACACTTCAGAATTCACAAAAAACTTTCAGACTCATACTCTCACAACAATATTTCAATAAGCAGAATTGATACTATTGTCTCTTATTTTGTTTTATTTATTTATTTATTTATTTGTTTGTTTGTTTGTTTATTTTGCGATGGAGTCTCATTCTGCTGCCCAGGCTGGAGTGCAGCAGTGCAATATCAGCTCACTGCAATCTTCGCTTCCAGGTTCAAGCGATTCTCCTGCCTCAGCCTCCCAAGTAGTAGCGATTACAGGTGCTAGCCACCATGCATGGCTAATTTTTATATTTTCAGTAGAGTCAGGGTTCTACCATGTTGGCCAGGCTGGACTTGAACTCCTGGCCTCAAATGATCCACCTACCTTGACCTCACAAAATGCTGGGATTACAGGCTTGAGCCACCATGCCCAGTCACTGTCTCTCATTTTAAAGACTAAGAATGGAAATTCAGGAGCATGTATCCAGTAAGTGCCAGAGAAAGACTCAGAGCCTAGAAGTCTGGCTCCTGGCCCAGGGTCTTAGTCCATTTGTGCCACAGTAACAAAATGCCTGAGATTAGGTAGTTAATAAATAATATAACAAGTATTTATTTCTCACAGCTTTGGGGCTGAGAAGACCAAAATTAAGGCACTGGCAGGTTTGACGTCTAGTGAGGGCTACTGTGTTTCTGAAATGATACCTTATTGCTATATTCTCTGGAGTTGACAAATGCTGTCCTCACATGGTGAAAGGAACAGAAAGGAAAGGACACATTTCCTCAAGCTCTTTTGTAGAGCTCTAAATCAATTCATAATGACTCCACCCTCCGGACTTACCACCTCCCACAGGCACCCCTGTTTAGTACTCTATTAGGTTGATGCAAAAGTGATTACTCTTAATGGCAAAAGCCATGATCACTTTGTACCAGCCTGATATATTGGTGACTAAGTTTCAACACATGAATTTTGGAGGAGATTTCGATCATTGTATTCTTCCCCTCATTCCCAAAACTTACGTCTTTTTCACAGGCAAAATAATGTATCCCAACTCAGTAGTCCCAAAAAACTAAACTCTTTCCAACATTAAAGTCTTAGTCCAAAGTCTTATCTATATATAATCTAAATTAGATATAGGTAATACTCAAGGTATGATTCATTATGAGGCAAATTGCCCCCCAGCTGTGAGCCTGAAGAAAACAAAAATGTGTGCTTTAAAAATACAATGGTGGGACAAGCATAGGATAAATATTCCCATTCTGAAAAGGAGAAATAGAAAAGAAAAAAGGAGTAACACATCCCAAGTCCAAAACTGAACAAGCCAAACAACATTAAATCTTGAGGCATGAGAATAAATTTTTCTCCATGTCCTATCTCTGGATACCCAGGGGCCAGTGTTGGGTCTCCACAGCTCCAGACAGCTCTGCCCCAGCTCTTCTTTGGGAATAACCCACACAGCAGTTCTCAAGCATTTGGAGTCGAGTGTCTTGAGGCTCTCCCAGGCTGGTACTGCCTGCTGGTGCCTCTATAGATCTGAGGTCTGGGTGGTGGCCCTGCCCCCACAGTTCCACTAAGCATTGCCATAGCAGGGCCTGACCGTAGTGGCTCCATCTTCACTGCTGTGCTTGGCAATGACCTAGAAGGGGCTCTCTGTGGCAACCATATACCTGTACCCATTCTCTCTCTGTGCCCCAAGGCTCTCTCTGGAATCATCTGAAGTCTAGGTGGAGGCAGTCATACCCTCGCGCCTCTTGTACTCTGCACACCTGCAGAATTTCTGCCACACAGACACTGCCATCGCTTACTGCTTGTGCCCTTTAGAGGGACAATCCAAGCCACACTTGGGCCTGTGTGGGCCATAGCTGAGGCAGCCAAGGATCACCAAACTAGTTTGTGGAACAGAAACTTGAAACAGCCCTGAGCATTGAGAACCAAGTTTCTACAAGCACCCTGGGCCCATCTCTTGATACCATTCTGCCTTCAAAGACATAGCACTCTGTGCCTGCGATAGGAGTAGGAACCTTGAAAATCTCCCTAATGCCTTCAGGGTCATTCTTCCACTGTTCTGATGAATAGCATCTGGCTTCCTTCTATCCATACTAATATTATCAAACAGTCACTTGGCTATACCTTTGGTGTTCTATTCTATACATAGTATTTCATTCTTTATAGCCTGGCCAAGCTGATAATTTTTCAGCTACTTCCGTTCTGCTTCCTTTTCAATTATTAATTTCATCTTGAATACATTTCTTTCTTCTCATAGTATACTATAAGCAGTCAAGAGAATCCATGCAACACCCTCAACACTTTGCAGAGACTTCTTATGCAAAATCTTAATTCATTGCTCTTAAATTGCACCTTTCACAAAACACAAGGACATAAACACAATTTATCCAAATTCTTTGTCACTTTATAACAAGGATGGCCTTTCCTCCAGTTTCCAATACCTTGTCCCTCACTTCTATCTAAGACCTCATCAGAACTGTTCTTTATTATCCATATTTCTATCAAAATTCTGGTCAAAATCACCTAAGTGAATCCTTAAATGAAACCCTAAGAAGATTCATGTTTTTTCTACCTCCATTATTGTGAGCCCTCAACAGAATAGCCCTTTATAGCCCAGCCTCTATCCATTACCCAGTTCCAGTGCCAGTTCCACATTTTCAGGTATTTATTATAGCAACATCCCACTCTTAGTACCAGTTTCTGTCATGGTCTAATTGTGCTGCTATAACAAAATACCTGAAACTGGGTAATTTATAAGTAACAGAAATTTATTTTTGACAGTTGGGGAGGCTGGGAAATCTAAGATCTAGGAACCGAATGGTCCAGTGACTGGTGTTGCTCTCTGCTTCCCAGACGGTACCCTGTTGTTGCATGCTCTGGAGGGATGAGTGCTATGCCCTCACATGGTGGAAGTAAGGAAAGGGAATGAACCTACTCCTTCAAGTCCTTTTATAAGGGTCCTAATCCCTTCTTAATCCAATACCTTCCTGACTTAATCACCTCCCAAATGCCTGACAACTTAATACTGTTATAGTGGCAATTAAACTTAAGTACGTGAATTTTGGGGAAAAATTCAAATCATAGCACCCAGGATCTTTCCACCTTCTCCAGACTTTGATCGACATATGAACAAAACTGCACGTTAAGTGGTACTAATTTATACTTCTATAATCTTGAGTATTGATCATCTCAGTCGCTCTGGGATAAACAGAAAGCAGTACATTCTTATCTCCAGCAGCATGAAAACCTTCATTAACTATTTTTGTTGAATTGAATGAGTCTCAAACACTTGGTCAGATTCTTTGCAATACAGAGGGGCAAACTGACAGTAACGGCTATGGCTCTGGGTTATATATAGTTGCAGTGTTTTGACTAACTGTATGCATAGTACTAATATTCAAATTTAACTAGCAGTTAATTTTATATTTTAAAGAGTAAACCAATTTTTTGAAAAAACTGGGATCTGTCATTCTATTTCTTCATTTCCCTACATAAGAGAAACCAGAGCATCTGCTTGTTTAAGACTAATTGAAACACAGCATCTACAACATTGGTAGCATGTTACAGTTAGAAAATAAAAACTTATTTAAACTATACATTTATATGAATATGCCTGAATAAATATAAGAAATAAATTTTACTTTGTAATGATTATGTTTCTAATTTTTAAACTGAAATTGAAATAAGCCTCTCTGCATTATGGTTCTCTTATGAGAATATTATAATTATTAATGCACACTTTATTTTTTGCCCCTATGAAAAAGTATTTCATTGTTACTCAACTAACCTGTAAAAAAATTACTATCAGCTGGGTATGGTGGCTTACTCCTGTAATCCCAGCACTTTGGGAGGCCAAGGCAGGTGGATCACCTGAGGTCAGTAGTTTGAGACCAGCGTGGCCAACATGATGAAACCCTGTCTCTACTAAAATTACAAAAATAAAATTAGCGAGTGTGGTGGCAGGTGCCTGTAATCCCAGCTACTTCCTGCTGAGGCAGGAGAATCACTTGAACCTGGGACAGAAGGTTGCAGTGAGCAGAGACCATGCCATTGCACTCCAGCCTGGGCAACAAGAACAAAACTCTGTGTCAAAAAAAAAAAAGTTACTCTCAAAGAAAGCCTAGTGGTGTGTTCTACCTCCACAAATATTCAATGGTATTGTAATACAGAAAAGTATGTCATTATAGATCATAACTTTCAAAAGGAAAAATTAGGTTCTAGTCTGTTCTATTTGATAAGAAGATACCGTCACTGAAAACTACAGAAAGAAATTAATATTTGAAACATTCTAGGAAAAAAATCTTCAGGTATAGTAAGGCTCTTTTAATATTGAGTACGCTTCATGATGCACTAGAAACAAAAAGCTGATATTTAACATTGTATAATATCTGCTTCTGTAGGCCTGAAGCTTGGTCACATGTGTTTTTTATGGCTTACAGCTTCTGTACTAACACATAGTTGCAAACACATGCTGACCAATTTGATGATGTCCTAATGAAAACTTTGTTAGAAATTCTCTCCAACATTTCAAATCACCATTGGATTTTCTTCCATACAGTATCTTCCATTTCATCCCATAATGTTCAACTGTGCTCTCCATTTTATTTAATTAATCCTACTGAGGACCATATTTACTGGTGCCACCTGAGAGAGAAGGTATGATGAGACAGGCTTTTGCAGTCATTCTTGGCTCAGAATCCTCCTTTCAACATTAGGAACATATGGGCACTGTTGGCTGCTTAAGATCACGCCCATCTGCTCAGATGCTGAGAAATCTGCAAGGAAGTTACTTTCTTCCTTGCCTTAGGGTTTAAGTGTCATAAAGTGATAGGTGCATATGAACAAGTTGCAGGGCCTTTGACAACAATGTCTCCATTTCACCTAGATCAAAATGGGGGCCCAAACTCTTCTTCCCTTGCTGCTTTTCAACACTTGCCAAAATATACTGGGAAAGGGAGGGCAAGTATGAGTGTTTTAGGCTGCCAGGAACGATAATGCCACAGGTACCTTGGAAACTTAGTTAAATCCTAAGGCTGACTGCAGGTGAAAATAAACACCAGATGTGGAAACGCTGAAAACAGGCCAAAGATCTACTATGATTGCTGTCATACTAAAAGGGCGTGTCTCTCAGGTGGGAATAGTGCATGGTTCATAGTTCTCCATCCATGCCAGGAAATTGTCATATGAAATAGTAAAGAAATATTAACATATTGACTTCTAAAAACATCGACAGTGTACCTAACATACGGTCAATGAAAAAAATAATGCCAAATAATTGGTAAATTTGCCATACATTCAATAAACAATTTAAATATGCAAACATATTTAACCAGAACAGAATATGAATTAAACACTGCTAGACACAAAGAATGCATGACTGCACAATGACAGTCCCTTAAGCCAGCCCACCTAGGCATAATGTCTTGTCAACCCTGCCAGACTCATAAACCATCCAGCATTCAAGGCAATCCTCGACATTTCTAATATCCACTCACCAATTATTTTATCACTGACTTTCTACTATGAGTCAAGTACATAACACAAATCTCTCTCCATATATCTATAACCTCATTTAATCCTCAGAGAGTTATTTTTGCTTGATCGTGTCTTCTTACTCAGAACTCATGACTATATTTATTCACTTTTAATGCATGCCTCAGTCCTCTCCAGATTTCACATCTGTACTAATATTCATCCGGCAGAAAGGCAGGCAGAGACCTAAGCATAGACGCGCCTGACCAAAAGGTAGAGACACTCAAATCTATGCCAGAAGACACCAAAATACAGATGGCCCTGCTCCATGAAAATTCCTTTAAAGTATATACAATTATTCTATGTAGTCTATATAAAGTTCAGATGAGGCACTGTGGTGCTGGGGAGGTAGGGAGTAGAAGTGGCATGTTGTAGGTGAATAAATACCTGAACTTAGTAATAGCAGTATTGTTCATAATATGGTATTTTGTATTTTTATGTTCTATTTTGATGAAAAAAAAATTTCTGAGGGTTGTTCCAAAACAAAGCAATTTAGGTAACATATTTTCAACACTTCTTACTTTTGTATTCTGGAGTGTCTAAATGTTATGTTGCAATGTTGCAGGAATGGTGGAAGATACTGATTGGATGTGGGATTATAAGGGTTATCTTCTACCTCCAACAACATACATATGTACAACTAATCAAATATCCAGATAATAACACTTTTCTACTAGACTATGAGATCTCCTCTGGGAAAACAGCTAGTAAGGTATTTCAGTAGTCCAACAGTGAAAGAATAGAGATCTAAACTAAAGCTGCTAACAGTGGGGGCAGAAAGCAGTTGACTGACAGATGATAGATTATGGAGATAAAGTCAGTGAGACATAGTTATGGACTGGATATGGAAGAAGAAAAAGATTCCTAAATTTGCATAGCTGAATAAACTGGTGACATTAATTGAGCTGGAGATTTTAAGAAAGAAAGTAGGTCTAATAAAAATATATATATTAAGTTTTATTTAACCCTCTTAAATTTGAGGTACTATGTACATGAAAACATCCACTAACAATACCAGTAAGCTGAACTGGGCTGACACTCTGTGGAATACTACTTTGTTCTGAAAGAGATAAAAGCATTTTCCTGCCAGGCATTGGCCTGAGAACCTTGTGTCTTCAAAAATGCAGCCTAAGAATAACCCATGGGCCTCCTAATTTGCCAGCAGACAGACCAATACTCCTAAGTAGGCAGTTTTAAAAAGAGCTGCTGCCAAGTCTGACTTACTTAAGTTCCATGAGGAATTAAGAGTCTATTTGTTTTTGCAGCAGTAACTTCCTGGCTTCCCTGCCAGTGGTCACTACAAAGGCAACCACAGACATGAGACACCATCAGAGACAGTGTAGAGGAATTTCGAAAGTCAAATATACGGTTTTATTTCATAAGAAGATGCCTTGCATGCAAGAAAAATTATGTAGATTTGTGAAGATTGATTACAGGACAAGATGAAAATAAGGGTATGAGCCACAAATCTTTCTCTTGGGATTCCAGATACCTCTTTTCTGATGCCTTTAATGTCCATATTTAACACCTAATAACCAGCACTAATTTAACCAGTTTAAAATAATTTCCCTACTCTGGAAGCCAAAAATGCAAGTGGTGGTTTCATATTAGACACAAGTGGTGGAGACAGTATGTGCTTCTTGAAGAATTTGATATTTGAAACCAAAATGACAAGTTCTGTTTGATCAATACAGCCATGGATTTAAGAAGGAAGGAGGTCAAGTCAACAGTGCTCAGTGCTATAGTTCTTCCTAAGTGGAAGATTTAAAACCTTTCACTTAGATCTGAAATTTCTCCATGACCTTAACAAAAGTAGATCCAATACCATCACGAAGACAGAATTAACTTACAGCATAAAATAAAAAAGAGAAGCAGCTCTTTCTTTTATCTTTCTACATTAATCTGCTAGGGCTGCCATAACAAAATGCCACAGACTGGGTGACTTGAACAACCTAAATTTATTTCTCATCATCTGAATGCTGAGAGTCCAAGGTCAAGATGTCAGCAGGCTTGGTGTCTCCTGAGGCCTCTCTCCTTGGCTTACAGAAGGCCACCTTCTCACTGTGCCCTCACGTGGCCTTTTTCTCTCTAGATGCACTTCCCTAGTGTCTATTCCTCTTCTATAAGGACACCAGTCCTATTGGATTAGGACCCACCCTTATGACCTTATTTAACCTTCCTTACCTTTTTAAAGGCCCTATCTCCATACAGTCACATTGGAGGTTAGGGCTTCAACGTATAAATTTTGTGTGTGTGTGTGTGTGTGTGTGTGTGTGTGTACGAGGGAGAAACAATTTTGTCAATAACAGTTCCCTTCCTTAACAACTCATTCCAAAAGCCTCTCATTAGGGCCAAGCAAGAAAGGCATCAGCCTGAGGATTCAGTGGGGTTAGACTGCACTGGCCTAGTATAGTGTGTCAGAGCCCCTGTGGGGTGAGGATAGTGACAGAATGGCAGCTCTAGTACACTAAGGGTGTGAGGAGGACAAAGGTTCAAAGTATCAAGGCCAAGAAAGAGAAACAGGACACCCATATCGGGGGTTAGGAAAGATAGCTGATCATGGGTTTAGGGGGCCCAGGCAAAGAGAAGTGTTCGACCCGGCAGAGAGGTACAACACAAGGTGTCGGAGTACTGACAGAAGTAGGCGAGCATTCACTCAGGAAGGGTGACAGCTGCCAGCAAAGGATAATAAAGGTCCAGTTGGGGTAAGAATGGGACACTAGTGCCTTGCATGGGATCTTGGAGCCCTACTCGGGTGAAAGGCACATGGTACTGGTAGCCCAGCATACGTTATCAGAGTGTAAGTGATGTTAAGGAGGTATCTTCACCTATTTAGTGCTGCTATAACAGAGTGCCACACACTGAAAAATTTATAAACAGTGTAAGTTTATTTGGCTCATGGTTCTGAAGACTGGAAAGTCCAAGAGCATTGCACTGGCATATGGGGAGGGCCATCATGCTGTGTCATCACATAGCAAAAGGTGGAAAGGCAACAGAGGGAAAGAGTGAGAGGAAGGAGACCAGACTCATCCGTCTTCTCAGGAACCCATTCTCATGACATCAGCATCCATCCATACTTAAGGGAAAAGCCCTCATGACTTAATCACCTCTTAAAGGTCCCACCTCTCAACACTATTGCATTGGGGATTAAGTTTCCAACACATAATCTTTGCAGAGCACATCTAAACCATAGCAGAAGCATACTCTTGAGGGAAGAGGGCAGTGGCAGGAATGAGATCAATTACATACAGGAAAACTCATCAAATAAGTAAAGAATAACGAGAACTGTTAATAATGAGAACCTGTATCTCACTGTCAGAGAAGGGAGTTACAAATCTATAAACAGAGAAAACTGGAATGAACTCTGTGGCGTTAGATTGGAATTGGAAATCTCAATGTGAATTTATGGTTTCCAATATACATGGAGAGAGTTACAAATATAGATGCAAGTGAATGTGTGTGTTGTGTGTGTGAACTTGCTTATATTCCCTAGTCCCATCCACTGAGAGAAACTGGAAGCAGTGTTACATTCATAGCTATCAGTGTAACCAGATTTTGCATACTAAAAAACATTTTCTTTTTAAAAGAACCAAGGTTCCTAGTAGAAATGCTTGATTCCAGGCATGGGGCAAGTAAAGTAAGTGGTGAGTCTGAATCTTCTGTTATGCCATAAAGTAAGTATCAAAGAGTGAAGACATGCCACGAAGACAAAGAAGCCAGGACAAAGGAGCTGGCCCTGGTCAAATCTTTGCCAATTTGAGTATCAGAATAAATAATTATAGTAATGGATTTTAATTTATTTAAAATAGAAAACCAGAGTTTATACAAATAGAAATAAAGAAATATGTAATGGTATGGTTTGGTTCTGTGTCCCCACCCAAATCTCAAGTAAAATTGTAATCCCCAATGTTAGAGGTGGGGCCTGGTGAGTCTAGGGTTGGCTCATGGTTTAACACCATCCCCCTTCGTGGTATTATGGCAAGAGTGAGTGAACCTGAGATTTGGTTGTTTAAAAGTGTGCAGCACCTCCCCGCTCTTTCTCAATCTTGCTCCAGCCATGTAGGATGTATTTGCTTCCCCTTTGCCTTATGCCACGATTGTAAGTTTCCTGAGGTCTCCCCGGAAGCTGAGCAGACACCAGCATCAAGGTTCCTGTACAGCTTGCAGAACCACGAGCCGATTAAACCTTTTTTCTTTATAAATTACACAGTCTCAGGTATTTATTTGTAGCAGTGCAAGAACAGAAAAACACATGTAATTTTAAAATTTGTTAAGAAATGGGATATTTACATAGATTTAAATTACCACCCCATGAAATATTTATTAATTGCAAAGGGACCAAGAGTAATTTGCAGTGGAAAAGCCTGAAACATAGCATCTTAATTAAGTGATCATTGTGAGCATTGTTAATAAAGGGACAAATTAATGTCATAAGGCACCTGATGGGATGCAGTGAACAGAACACAATATCACTCCTGGGATTTTCTTACCTGTGATGTGTAACTTCAATCTACTCATGAGAAAGTGGCAGACAAAAAACGCTTCAAAACAATTTATAAAATAATCACCTATACTTTTTCAAAGATGCTAATGTAATGCAAGTCCAGGAAAGACTGATACTTGGTTCCAGATTAAAGGAAGCTAACAAGACATAACTGAATGCAGTGTGTTATTCTGAACTGGATCCTCTTGCAATGCAGGACATTTATGGATGAACATGAAATGGATCCTGAGAATTAGATGTTAGTGTTGCTTCAGTGCTAATGTACTCAATCTGATAACTGCATTGTTGTCCAGTAGAAAAATGTCTTTGTTGGAGGAAAAAAAAACTAAAATATTCAGACTTGAGGGGGTTACAGGTTGGCAATTTAAAATGGTTCATGAAAACCTTTTTTGTGCTGTGTTTACAAAAAATTTCTAAGTTTGAGATTGTTGAAAAACCTGAAGAAAACAAAGACAGGAAATATATAATATGCTTGTATAGAAATCAGACAAGTGTGGAGAAAAGCAGAACAAGAATATACTGAAAAGGTCATGAAGAAACTTCCAGGGATGATGGATATGCTTTATGTCTTGAATGGAGCAGTGGTTACTTGGGTGAATACATTAGTCAAACTCCATCAAACTGTATACGTAACTTCTATGCACCATGCTGCATTATACCTTAATGAAGTAACAACCATACAAAAATGAGGCAGCAAGTTCAGGCAATTCATCCAAACTGCCTGGTTTAGAAAAGAGGAGAGAAATAAAGCATAGCTAGAGGCAGATCCAAATTCAAAGAAAAAAGCTTTCCTTTTGTTTGTTTTTCTTTTGCTTTTGTCTCTGGATGTGGCTCTGGAACATGTGACTATATCCTGTGAATCATCTGAGCAGCTGAAGGAGAGCACCAGTACAGAAAGAGAGGCTGGAACTAGAGAAGAGAAAGAAGATCCAAGACAGAAAGAGGGCAGATGGCAGAGCAGAGTCCTGGAGGAAGCAGGAGAATAGGATTTGGTCAGAAGTGCACCTCACTCTTGGGTCAAAATGAAAGGAGCTTTAGGATACGGTGACTGCAGGTAGCTGAGAATCTTCTCATTGAATGTCCCTAATTTTTTGTGAAGCAAGATTTGGGGTTATTTTTTAATATGAAGAGTTAAAAGTGGCTAAGGGAGTTTTAAAAGATGGTGCAAGCTTGAAATTGGAATAGAGGAACCAGGATAAGGATCTGGCTAGATATTTGAATAATATAATGGGAATAGTGTGTCTTTCCTCGTTAATCTAGACTTCAGCAAGAAGAAAAGGTAATTTCCTTAAATCTGTCCTTAGTCTGATTAGGCAACTTCAATCATCTTAATTCCTTAAATCCACCCTAAAGGATAGCAATTTGTTCAAATAAAAAGGCTCTGAAGGAAATAAAGCCATAGGCCTGAAAGAAATGCATTATGTTCTGACCCAGTCAGCAACCTACTCAATTTTACATGATTCATCTCTGAGTGAACATGATGATGATATACACTGTGTTCTCTTAGCTTAACAGTGTGAAGAGGTTGAGCAGGTGTAGAAATTACTCCTGAAAGGGCTAAGGGAGATAACTTTTGTAATGGTTTATACACTGCTTATATATTTTACTGGCTGGTGACAAATTTTGCTATCAAAGGATTTTTTTTTTTTGGCAACAAATTTACCAGTATGCTGTATAATCCATAGACTTTTATTAACAGATTTACTAGTTTAATTAGGATTTAAAGTTCATATTAAATAGTAAGTCAGAATATTAACAGAGAACATAGGTTTTTCCAAGACTATATCAAAAAAGGAGCTGGAAAGCCTAAGTTCTTGGGCTTACTCCTGAGAGGGTATGGTATTCCCATTGCTCTTCTGGAACTTGGCTCAAATCCACTGGGCCTTTTGCTCAAGTAGTTTCCCTCCCATAATAGCCTATACTGTCAGTTTGATGCCTTGAGGATTTCATTTTGGCCAAAATTTAGAATATCCTATGCAACTAGCATAGATTTATGATAATTCTGAACAAAATAATTGCTTTTTTTCTGAAACTAAACTGCAACAGTATTTATTATTCAAAAAATGTATTTTTCCAATAGAAAGAAACAAACAAACCTGGTGAGTATATTTAATTTCATTACTGTTATGAAGGAAATAATTAAAAAAAAAAGTGGTGTTTGTTTCTGTTGTGTATTGAAGCTGCTTACTCAGTGATATCAGTGGGTAAGATGTTTGTTAAAGTTGCATTAGCAGCTAATTTAAGTAAGGAGAATAGAGTCCTTTCCTTTAGATACAAATTTCCCCATAGGTACAATTTATCAAACTGTTTTACTTCTGGGCTTTTTCATTTTTGTTGCATGATTTGGTTAAGTTGGAGAACATCAGGTAATCACTTTTTTATAGCCAGCTTGGAAACCAAACATACTTGTTCTAATCTTTGAAAACACATGGAATTGAGAAAAACAGGTTTTTTTTTCAATATCATTGGATCCAAAATCTCATAGTGATATTCATCCTACAACCTTCAAACCATATGTGTCTCACAGAATATTTCATGCTGCTCTCTGCTAAGTCACATTATGGAGTCAGACAACTTCCTTTGGATTGTGATATAACAGCTGACCTGGAAAATGGGAGATTTAAAACAGTCATCTCAACAGACACAGATGGACTCACACTAAGGTGAGTAGGAGGAATTCATGAAGCCAGCTGTCTGGAAATGAATGACTGACTCTCCTTGACTGATCTCTCCTCCAACCTAAAATAATACTCCTCAGGTCATAACCTTTATATGGCTGTTTTGATAAATTTATTTTTAAATTTCACCATAAAAACTGTAATTATACATGATAATAATTAGGCTGAATTCATCAGTGATGTCTCAGGTCCCCTGATGATGAAGGAGGGAAAACATCATGATCTTCAGCTATTTAGGAGAGGCAATGTGTTACAATAAACAGAGCACAAGAGTTACAGCCAGCCGGGGGTTCCATTCTCAACTTCACAACTTACAAGCTCTCATATCTCAGGTCACTCATTTGTTCTATAAGGCCAATGTGAATGGTACAGAGATGCTGCTGAGAATCAGTGAGGTAATACCTACAAAATAATTAGGATGGTGGCAGTCCCCAGTAATTGGCAGTGATTATTCATTTATAACAGGCTTGATTCATCTTATCACTTAGTACATGTTGTTGTGCCTTAGCTACACAATAAATGAAAGATCAAATTGTTGATTTTTACTGAGTTCCTATTAACAAACTAAATTAAATGATTTCATATTTAAAGCATTTTATAGGTGAATCCATATGTTAAAAATAAATGTTTTAACCTGATTTATGCCCCAAAACTGACAGAATTGAAATATTCGAAATACAGTGCTACTAGTTGTTCTGATATCCTCAATGCAATCAATGTTATTTAAAGGGTTGAAAATTATAGAAGATAATCCTCTTTTGATTTTTCATTGTCTTCTATTGTGTTTAAGAAAATGAATCATGGAGTCATAACATTTTAAAGCTAGGGAAAGGCCTTAGAGATCTCTAATTAACCCCTTCCTTTTATAGATGACTCAACTAAGGACAAGGGAGATGTAGTGACTTGCACATAATCATATCAGCAGAGCCAAGATTAGAAATCAGGTCACAGAAATCTCAATGCAATTTTCTTTATTCTACATTATCCTGCATAAATCAAATCTATGCTGTAATGATATGCTTTTGTGATTTAGAAGATAACTCTGTGGTGAGTTCTTATGGCACAAAAGGCATCTTAGATCAATGTAACTCGAGGTGAGATGGAAATCGCAACTCATTCAGTCAACAATTTTTAGAGGATTGATAAATTTAACATCACCTTTGTTCAGCTCCTTGGCATAGAGTCTATAAATTATTCTAACATAAAATCTAGAGTCTTACAAAATTATTGGTATTAAACACATGTTGTTTTTTTCCAAGATAATGGTAAATGATTCTCTAGAAAGAAATAAACTATTCTTCAAAGCAAATTTTGCTTTTTCAGGTGATATGGAAACATTCAAACGCATTCCTCTCCTTCAAAGGCAGAGTAATTTAGCTTCAGAACACTTAATAACTGGATGATCTTTGCAGGATACTTAATTGATTTGTGCCTAAGTTTGCTTCTCTCTTCATATCATAACACTAATAGTAGTTATATAGTTATATGAATTAGTTGAGATAACACATGTAAAGTACAGTAGAATGATAGCATAAGAACTTAACAAATATTAACTGTTGCTATTATTGTTCTTCTTATCTTATTATTATTACCATCCCTTATTGACAACCGATGCTATTCACATTTAACAGTATTAGATTTTATCCTTTTTCCTCTGTAAACCTCATGAGTGTAACTCTCCTATCTGAGATCCTTCTATCATCTGGTCAAATGGTGCCATAAAAGCTTTTGTTGTTTGTTTTTAGTTTTTGTTTGTTTGTTTGTTTGAGATGGAGTCTCATTCTGTCACCCAGGCTGGAGTGCAGTGGCACGATCTCGGCTCACTACAATCTCTTCCTCCCGGGTTCATGCAATTCTCCTGCCTCAGCTTCCTGAGTAGCTGAGACTACAGGCCTGAGCCACCATGCTCTGCTAATTTTTGTATTTTTAGTAGAGACAGAGTTTCAACTTGTTGGTCAGGCTGGTCTTGAACTCCTGAGCTCAGCTGATCCACCCGCCTTGGCCTCCTAAGTGCTGGGAAAAGTTTTTAATTGTAATCTACACCTATGCTTTTGGCTACTGGACTTCAAGGATTCAAAAGAAAGTGACAATTAATAAAAATTCACATTTGCTTAATAGAATCTTAATGCTTTGATAACTCTCTTGCCCTTCCCCTCTTGTAGTTTTCTAAGTCTGCTGAGCTCCCCTTCATTTGAAAATCAAGGTAAACATAAGAAACAAAATTTGTTACGTATTTGAATAAAATCATAAATAAATTTAATATAGGATACTCCTAGGTATCTGTAGGACTATGATTTCAAACTGCTTTAAATGACTGCAAATAACTCCTTGACTGGCTGTACAAAAAATAATAGAAAGAATCAGAAAGATCTTTTTTTGCATTCTTCAGCACCTTAGGGCCTCAGATAAATAGACCTCTATAAATATTTTTGAATTAATAGATAAAAAAAATACCAAAATAACATGGCAAATTCAAGTGTCAGTCAAATATTTGCAACTGTAGCATTTCTTCAGTAAAGGGTTCTGTTTTCTTTTTTACACATTTCATGTAAAATTTGGATGAATGAGACTTATTTTCTTCCCAAGACTTATATAATGTGTATGCTATTTGTCACTTCTAAGTGGACAATTAGTGGGTATTTATCATTCACATTCCTCAGTTGATTATTCTAGAGACCATGCTAAAGAAATGCATTAACAATGGATTCAGAACACTGAAAAACATGTTTCTCAAACAGCACCTTTTTTCCCTTGATAAAGTATATTTTCTGAAATTGACCATTCTACAAAAAGGCTATGGTCCTGACTATGATTATATTAAAGAACATGTGGTCACAGGACATATATTACCTGCCATTTTTAACTGTGTATGCTCATTTTATACCCAACCCAGCACTTTTATACTAAAACTGGAGTTAGTTGACTGTTCAACAGGCATTGCCTAAATTAGATTACTAGACAAATACACTTTTTTGAAAAAAGACTAGTGAATACTGGAAGATTTCAGGGTAAATATTGTCATTCTTCATATAAATTAGATTTGATTTAGGATGGATATAAATTGTTTGATTTCAGAAATACCAACAAAAAATATCCCCTAATTAATAAATATGTTTTAGGTGTTAAAAATGGAATGAAAGCCATTTTTCAGAATTATAGATCTACAAAGTACATTGAATAAAGCCCACTTAAAAATAATATTATAAAGCAATACTGACTTCTCTTCTTCCCCTGGGACACAGGAAAAGAAATTTTAGACTTTCCCTGAAAGAAAATCATAGAATTTTCACTAACTCAAACTGAAAATAAATAAGTCTCTGGGATCATTATTAAAATGTTTAAAATCTATTGCCACAAAATACTTTATCTGATAAACTCAGACCAATGTCTTCATTTTCCATTTACCTTAAGGCATCTGCCTTAAGACAATTTCCTAATGTAGTTGGACTGCAAATACTCAGAGTCTAAAAGCTTGAGAATCAGAAGCTCCAATGTCCAAGGGCAAGAGAAGATGGATGTCCCAGATCAAGAATAGAGAAAATAAATTTTCCTCTTCCTTTTGTTCTATTGTATCCTTGATGAATTGGATGATCCCCACACACATTAGAGAAGAAAGATCTTCTTTTCTCAGTCCACTGGTTCAAATGCTAATCTTTTCTGAAAACACCCTCACAGGCACACCCAGATATAATGTTTTACCAGCTATCTGGCCATATCTTACACAAGTCTAGCTGAAACAAAATTAACCATCACATCTTTGAAGGGAAGGCCAAATGCTAAATGGAAGCCAGGAACAGCCGAGTCAGCTATGATACATTATTCGCCCTGAGTATCTAGCTTTCACTAACTTAATCGCCTTCTTGAGGTTTCATAATAACAATTAGTGATTGATAGTATCAGCCCAGAAACTTTTGTCATACTTCATGACCATGTCTCTATAATCCCCTGAGAATCACAGTTCAAATTTAAGAGAGTCGGTTCAGTATCATGGCATGAGGAATCTCAAGAGCAAATATTGTTTGCCAATTAAATAACAGAAGGAAGATGTCATCTTACTGTTTCTATCAGACATTTCCAGCAAATGTATACAATTTGCAGGAAATCAAAAATAAAAGCAAACATAATCAGAGTTAAATATGTCACTTCTAAATAAAACTGATCCTTGAAACTGATCTATAGCTGTTTCTTGATTCTTAAAACAACAGTATGAGTGCTATTTGTCATGAAGTAGGAAGAGACATTTTTAGTCTAAATAAGGTAGGGAAATAAACACGTTATCTTTTGAAAAAGGTCAACAAAAGGCACAGATGAAATAATCACGTTACAAATATCCATAATAAATAATTAAAAAATGTGCATTTCACAGAGTTAATAAAGTAAAGGGAAATTTCTCTATTGACAACATATAGCTCATATGAGACATAAGGCTCTTTTGATAGCAAGCTGGTGATGATCCACAAACCTCTGCACTGACTATGGGTACTGGTCTTTGTTACCAAACACCGAGTTCAGAAAAACTGCTAGCTCATGTTCACCTGTGAAATTGAGTTGCACCCAATTCAACATCTCTGGACAGAATCAAACACTGAGAATGATAAGAAAGTTATGTGAATTTGTAAGAGATACACGTATGCTGTTGAAGTCTAATAGAAATATTTTAACCACTGGCCTGAATCCAATCTGCACAGTAATTTAATAGACTATCAACCACAAATGCAATCCATAAGGCAAGTGAATGGGTATGAAATGCAATAGGTAATTTTCTCGGAATGGGATTGGTAGAATCAAACTAATCTATGTGAAAACGGAAGCTGCTTGGCAATATCACATAGTCAGAATTTTGAATAAGAAAGTATAACCAATCATATCCTTATAATATATTGCTTCCAAAAAAATTCAATCTTAACCAATCATATCCTTATAATGTATTGCTTCCAAAAAAATTCAATCAACACCATAGAACCTAACAAATCTGAAAAAAATATATTATTTTTCTTGGTCATCAATAATTTCTCTTTGATTTGAGAGTTTTATTTAATTAAATGTATAGAAATTCCATTGAAATAGAACTTGGAACCAGTGTTTTCTAAGAAACATGTAAGTATACATGTGTAAATGATGATTTTTTTCCTTCATAGCAATTTATTGCAACTTGTATCATTTAGACACTATTTTAAAATTCCACCCTCGGAAAGCATTTTCTGAGTTAGTTAACGAGCCATGCAAGGAAATTAATCTTATGACTTTATCATCATAATTCAGAGAACATAAATTCAGAGGTTTATGATTAGCTCCATTCTAACTCTACTAAATAGAAACATGTAGATTAGGTATAAAAGTATTTTATAAGAGAAGAACATTAAAAAGCCTTTTGTAGAAGAAAGCCATAGGTTTTTCTTCATAGAAAGATTTCACAACTACACTGAATTGCATTATTTCAATGGCCTGGAATTGTCTACAGAGACAAGTAAACATCATGGTCTGAATGTCTGAAGCTGAGAATTAGATTCTTTTATATCATATATGTATTGCATCATATATGTAGAACATAACACAAATATTACCAGTTCACTGGTGAAATGCAGTATTCTCTGCCAACCATGTGATGTCATGCATATAAATCCTCACTAGTGCACTTTCCCTCCAAGGATGCTCAGATCTTTTTTTCATGTGAAATAGAATAACCAAGAAATTTTGGTTATAAATGAAAGCTAATTTTTTCATTAAATACTAGACTACTAACAAGAATAAATAAATTTGAAAATGACTCAAAAAATTCAATACCATATTTTATTCACTTATTCAAGCAATAAACAGGTATTCATAAATTATGTGGCAGTATTCTAAGTATTGACATGCAGAAGTTAATGAAAGAGACAATGGCTTCTGCCTTCATAGAACTTGCATTATTATGTGGAAGACAGATATTAAACTGAGTTACAAAATGAAATATATAATTAAATATTCTGATAAGGTCTATGATATAAAAAAGTAAAGTACTTTGACACAGAAAAGGAAAAGATTAAATTTATATCGAAAAGTTAAATATTGAATGTGAGTTCTGTAAAACTATTAGGATTTTCTAGGTGGATATCCACTTCAGCAGAGAAAAGCAACATGAAGAAAGGTCTGCCACATGGGAAAGAGCTTGACATTTTCAAGGCATTAAAAGGTAGACAGTGAGGCAAATAATCATTAGTGATGAAAAGTAAGTAGGAGACGTGAGGCTGGAGAAATGGGTGAGGGCCAGGTCATGCAGGGCTTGGTAGGACATTGTTTAAAATAAAAAACTTTAGACAAATTAAATTTAGCATAATTTATTTGAAGGAAGAACAATTAAAATTAATTGGGCAGCACTCGGAACCAAAAAAGGTTCAGAGTACTCTGCCCAGAAATGTTGGAAGCAAGTTTTTATAGGCCAGACACAGAAGCAAAGTAGGGAAATCACTTGATTGGTTACAGCTAGACATCTGCCTTACTTGGGCTTAATGTGATTCGGCATCACCTTACTTGGACATGGTGTGAGGAGGCACCCTCTTACTTGGATGTGGTGGGATGTAACACCTCTCTTACTCAGGCATAGTGTGATGAGGCACCTGCCTGACTTGGGCAGGGTGTGATGACTTGGCTGCTTGTAATTGCTGAACCTCAACTGCTTGTGACTGCTTGAAACTCCACTGTTGGTTATACTTCTAAATTAGATTTTGGCTGTTTACACACTAAGTTAGGCTGCAGTTTGCTACATAACAACTTAAGGTACAGAGGCAACCTCAAGCCACACTTTAAGTTGATTTAACAACATGTTAACAGTGTTGGCTCTTTTTCCTGAACGCAATAAGAGATTATTGAGGGATTTTAAACAAGGGAAGAACACGGCCAAACTTAAATCATAAGAAGTTTGCTACAGCCCTGGAAGTAATGGGGGTGGGGATGATGGTATGTGGCATGAGTGAATGGACTATAGGGAGCCAAGAGTGGTTATGACACTATTGCACTTGGACTCTGGTGGTTTCAGTGGAGATAATGAGAAGCAGACAGCTCTGAAATACATTTTGGGTGGTATTACAGTGTAAATTTAATGCCAACAAATAAATTGATATCAGTTACTTTTTCTTGATTCCTTATAAAACTTTGGCCATATTGTCACACAGAATAATTAAAATAAAATATTTTCTTATAATCATTTACAGAAAACAGAATAAGGCAGCTGTATTTGTAAAACTAATTACATATTTACCTATCATGAAAGCACGCTAATCCCCAGAATAACTTCTGATGCATACAGATTAATGTTAGTTTTCTATCGTTAGTGGTACCTACTCAGTGGGATTAGCTTCAGAATTTACCAATTCATGGTGAATTTACTTTTATGGGGTTACTGTAATCTAAAGTCTTAAGGGAATAGCAACAAAGAGAATATGCTTAGTCAGATAAAAGGTAACTAAAAACAAATTATTTACCCGTAAGCAAATATACATAAATATGACAAAGAAAATCATTAAACAGGATTTCCAACATGTTCTATAGTACTTGTCCCTGAATGTGACTAGAGATCCAGGCACATTAAATGGAAAACAGTTATGTACAAATGCCCATTTCAATAAAAGTTAAAAAGATTTGAGCGATGTTAAACACAGCCCTTGGGGAAAACTAATTAGTAAACTAGAGGGTCTTAAAACTCTCAAGTCTATCTTTGAACTAAAGAAAATACCTACTAATGAAGTCCCCAGTGGACTAAAAGTTTAAATCTGTTAGTATGAGTACTTCTGTATCTGAATTTCAACTATGTTGCTGCATTAAAAGCAATATGAGACATTACTCAATACAGAAAAAGTAGGGTAAAAATGTTCACAGCACCATGAGCTGAAAGCATTTCATTTTTAATTCTGTGTTTATATAGAATGCATGTAAAACAGTCATTAGATAACTAAAGTATCTTATAAACAGATGGAGGGAAAGGTTAAATTTGGGGGGATAATATATTTGGTTGGATGCAGCAGGGTAGATATTTGAGGGAGAACGTAATGAATTAAATCCAAGTCTCTCACTCACTTACAAATTATAAAAATGAACTGCCATTCACAATTGCTACAAAGAGAATAAAATACATAGGAATACAACTTCCAAGGAACGTAAGGGACCTCTTCAAGAAAAACTACAAACCACTGCTCAACGAAATAAGAGACGACACAAACAGATGGAGAAACATTCCATGTTCATGGTTAGGAAGAATCAATATCGTGAAAATGCCCAAAGTAATTTACAGAATCAACGCTATCCCCATCAAGCTACCATTGAATTTCTTCACAGAACTGGAAAAAACCACCATGAACTTCATATGAAACCAAAAGAGAGCCCGCATAGCCAAGTCAATTCTAAGCAAAAAGAACAGTGGGAGACATCACACTACCAGACTTCAAACTATACTACAAGGCTACAGTAATCAAAATGGCATGGTACTGGTACAAAAACAGAGATATAGACCAATGGAACAGAACAGAGGCATCGGAGGCAACACAACATATCTACAACCATATAATCTTTGATAAACCAGACAAAAACAAGCAATGGGGAAAGGATTCCATGTTTAATAAATGGTGTTGGGAAAACTGGCTAGCCATGTGCAGAAAGCAGAAACTGGACCCCTTCCTGACACCTTACACTAAAATTAACTCCAGATGGATTAAAGACTTAAACATAAGACCTGACACCGTAAAAACCCTAGAAGAAAACCTAGGCAAAACCATTCAGGACATAGGAGTAGGCAAGGACTTCATGAACAAAACACCAAAAGCATTGGCAACAAAAGCCAAAATAGACAAATGGGACCTAATCAAACTCCACAGCTTTTGCACAGCAAAAAAAAAAAAAAAAACAGTCATTAGAGTGAATCGGCAACCAACAGAATGGGAAAAAAATTTTGCAGTTTACCCATCTGACAAAGGGCTGATATACAGAATTTATAAAGAACTCAAACAGATTTACAGGAAAAAAACAAACAAGCCCATTCAAAAATGGGCAAAGGATATGAACAGACACTTTACAAAAGAAGACATACATGAGGTCAACAAACACATGAAAAAATGCTCATCACTGGTCATTAGAGAGATGCAAATCAAAACCACATTGAGATACCATCTCATGCCAGTTAGAATGGTGATCATTAAAAAATCTGGTGACAATAGATGCTGGAGAGGATGTGGAGAAAGAGGAACACTCTTACACTGTTGGTGGGAGTGTAAATTAGTTCAACCATTGTGGAAGACAGTGTGGCGATTCCTCAAGGACCTAGAAATAGAAAGTCCATTTGACCCAGCAATCCCATTACTGGGTATATATCCAAAGGACTATAAATCATTCTACTATAAAGACACATGCACAAGAATGTTCATTGCAGCACTGTTTACAATAGAAAAGACCTGGAACCAACCCAAATGCCCATCGATGATAGACTGGACTGGGAAAATGTGGCACATATACACCATGGAATATTATGCAGCAATCAAAAATGGTGAGTTTTTGTCCTTTGTAAGGACATGGATGAATCTGGAGAACATCATTCTTAGCAAACTGACACAAGAACAGAAAAGGAAATACCACATATTCTCACTCATAGGCGGGTGAGAAAAATGAGAACACATGGACACAGGGAGGGAGATACTACACACTGGGGTCTATTGGGGGGAATAGGGAAGGAACAGCAGGGTGGGGAGCTGGGGAGGGATAGCCTGGGGAGCAATGCCAAATGTGGGTGAAGGGGAGGAAGGCAGCAAAACACACTGCCATGTGTGTACCTATGCAACTATCTTGCACGTTCTGCACATGTACCCCAAAACCTAAAATGCAATAAAAAATAAAATAATAATAATAAAAGCAGTAAAACTTAGCTCTTTTAAGAAGCCTGGTACACTACAAATATCAGCCTTCATAACCAAACAAGCTATTACTTCAAATAAAATATTTTAAAGCAGTATAATCAGAGCAGATATTTAATTTTAAAATCCATGTGGATTATCTAATTGCCCTAATCTTGACAAGAAAAAGAATTGTTCCAATGGCTAACACTTTCTACTTATTACCAAGAGTATGATTTATTATACTTCATAGAAAAGTCACTACTATGAGAGTTGTATTTTCTAATAAGCAGCCCGCTGTGATGAGTTACAGTGTTTTTCTCTTTCAGCAGGAGACTCTAGAGACACTATGTAGGTTTTAGAGACAAGAACACTTTGCAAACACTACTATCCTGAACTGACTTTCCAAAAGGATCATGACATGCAGGAGCACATGCTTAGCTTGCAGCCAGCATGCCCTTTGCCCTTCCCTGAGGACACAAGGAAGATGGCATACCTCCACATCTATAGTTTAGGAAAACTAGAAATAGACTAACAAGGCAGGAATAATTTAAAAAAAAATAGTTTCCACCAATACTGAAAAGGCTCAATTAAACTAGCTCAGTATGCTCAGTACAGCCTTACTGTACCCACACCTGTCCCCATCAGGAAGATTTCCATGAACCTCTTCCAAACAGATTCAGAATTCTTCATCAAAACTTCACATCCTCCCCTCCATTACCCCTCCTTTTTTTACATTTTTCTTTGTAAAGGCAGAGAAGGGAAGGAAGAAGAAAGAAAGGAATAGAGGAAATAAAATAACAAAACTTTCTTAGCCTGCTTGAGACCGTCAGCTCACTTTGGTACAGAACTCACAGGAACAACAGTGCAGAGCAGCTAAGAAAGGAGAAAGCCCAGGAGAGCTATGAGTGATTGGTCTTCAGTCAGGCAGGTTTCTGAGAGTTGGGAAACAGCAGTCGGTAGAAATATGTGCCTGGTGCTTGGTATACCTTCATCTTACATATTCTTCTTGCCTATTCTTACTTTCTTTGTCTTACCCAAAAGAGAACTGTCTTTATGGGTCTATTTTTCCTTTATTTGTAAACTCCCTATAGTGTTGCACTGGCAGTCAACATTTTATTGTTGTTGACTTTTAATTTTAACAACATATTTATTATTGTTGTCATTTGGGATTTTAATATCCCTTATCTCGCGTATCAGCAGGCATGCAGTAGTGTAATTCAGGAGCAGAAAGTTCTATCTCCTAGTAACTAATATGTCTCCTGGCTAGTTATAACTTAAGTCTATAATTCTACCTGAAAATCAGAGAGTAACGTAGGTTCTAATGTTTTCATCCTTTAAAATGAAAATATCCCTAGTATCTTATGCCAGGCTATCCATCACTGACATTTCAATGTAAACTTAGTAAAGTAGATTGCAATCGCTTCCTAACACTTTGCCTATGCCATTTATACTGCAGAGGTGAGTTTCATGGAGGTAACTAGAGGGGTCATATGTAAGCAAGAGACACAGACCAGGGAGTATTGGCATATATGGTGACTCCAGTAAACAAGAATCTTGTGGCATGGGAACACACACAGACTCTGGGGTCAGAAAATGGTGGAGGGGAGAAGAATGGTAAACTTCACATGCTTTGCAATTTTGCCTCCAACTGACCCTGGGTCCCACTGTATTTATTATTAAAACCTTCCTTTAACTTGTCTTGTTCTTTTCCATTATGCAGGTATTTCTTAAGGTCATAAGTTAGTTCTAACTGCAGATCTCTGATATTTTATCAGTGCTTAGAGAGTTGTTTAATCTTAGGATATAATGCAAACTTTAATAAAAATAGTAGAATCATAGGGGAGAAAGAAGTTTGCAAACAACACTTTTTTTCAGAATTGGTAGAATGAAGAAAATTGTTGACTAATGGTTCAAACACTGAAGGAAGATGAGGGGAAGAGAAAAGATAAACAAATGGGAGACAAGGGAAATAGCTAATGGGGTTGTATCAATCAAAAAGTAAGATAGTAAAAACAGTATTTTGTTCTCGGATGAGAAAGGATTCTCTAGCCAGGGAGGAGTTTAATGCAGTAGGGGATACTAATACAGATACACACAGCAGAAAATGTAGAAACCAGAGGGACAAAGATACTGGATTTGAGAAAGAAAATAAATTTCTTGCATCTGTTTTCTCGAGTAAAAGAAAGCTTTGGGATGTTCTTAAGGAAAGATGATGGGTAGAAAATTAGAAGACAAGAAGAGAGCAGCCTTCAAATATGACTTTAATCCCTTCCCTTGAAGAAAATGTTTAAAATTTTTAATTGATCTTGTTTGAACAATTGCAGGTATTATGTTTGCTCGCTTTTGTTTTCTTCACTTTCTCTGGGTCAGTTGCAAGAGTTAGTTTCAGACAGAGGCAAGGCTGCTGTTAATCTTAAAGCAGTCTGTTTTACTTTTAGTAAAGGTAAAAATCTCATTTTCTTTCAGCCAGAGTTGACTCTAACAGGAAAAGAAAACATAGGATTGAAATACATTTTGTGCTAGATGGTACTATATTGTAGCAGACAAATAAGATGTGAAAATAAGTTTGTCAGAAAAGGCATGAGGTAGGTAGTCAGCAATTGCTAGGACACATTACCCCAAAGTGAGGAAACTACTGCACGAACCACACGTTCAGCCCAACGTGACTCTATTTGCCGATAACAAAATTTTTAAAGTATTTTCTGAATGTATCTTTATTTTCACTTATTATTTATCTAGCCCAAACCTATTATACAGGTTTGTTTTTCCTTAATAATTCATTATCTCTACATCTTTATCCTTTAAAATGTAGGATGTTTTCATTTATTTCACTCTGTCTCATTCTCTTCAGCTCTGTCTCTTTCATTTTTCATTTATTTAGCTCTGTCTCAGTCTCTTGAATGCCAGAGAAGTGGAAAGTACAAGTCTACTTTTTTCCTGCATTGACTTTAAATCTAAACCCCTTCCAGCCTCAGGATAAGCCACTCTCCTCAAAGTCATCCCACTCACTCTTCCCATTGGTAAATATCTCCAGGTCTCCATAATTGAAAAACTGGTTATTCTTTGCCAGTGTTCCAGGGAATCCCCAATCTTCAGTGTTTGAACAGCACTTTCTTCTCCTCTCTTCAGTACTCGTCTATAATCATTTGTGAGTAAGTTTATTATTTCAGGCCTCTTTTTGTTTTGAACGCTTACCATTTTCTATCAAATGTTGCCCAGCATTTTTCCAAGATGTCCAAATACTTTCTTTTTCACAGTGGACCTCTCTCCTAGAAGGATGCCTCAAAAGTCTTTACCGACAGGTGATTTTCCCTTCTAACATTTATGTGGATGTTATTTTCACTTCCTCTCAGGTAAATGTTACCTTGACCTTTAGAGTGAAGTGTGAGGTGTATGTGAAGGTGAGGTTTTCACAGGTCATACATCACCTTAGGACAATTCTTGGAGAGTGTTTTGAAAAGAAATCAGAGAAATAACTGTAAGAGGAGGAATATATTAGAAAGTTACCACAAATCCAACAAAGGAAAATGCTTACTTACACACTCAGGCAAATAAAGAAGAAAACATGCAGATAAGAGAAACAAAGAAATTGATATAAGGAGGAAATGAATGTATTCAGGAAAAGCAGAGAAAATAAAAGAGCGAGGAAGTGAGAGACAGAAAGATAGACAGAGAGAGTGAGAGATACAAAGTTAAATAGACATTTTTTGGAAAGTAGATTGTTAAAAAAGAGACAGAAACTATTGTTAAAGACCCTAAATAAAAAGATTCATGTGAACCAAATACATTCTTCCAATGTCAATGCTTTTTATTTAACCTGTTTCTGATTGTTCTCCCTTACTAATATATATTTTAGTAGGGACATATTATTTTATTAATTGACCAGTAGCCATTGGGGTAATTCATTGCTTCAAATCATCTATTTTATACACTGTTTAAAATAGTCTGGTGCAACAAATAACGAAATAGGTAATATTTATTGCATTAAAATCTCTGTGTTAGGCACTGCACTAAGCAATTTACACACCTTTTTTCTTCTTATCCTTGCAATATCTCTATGAAACAGATACTAGCATTTTTATTCAATAACTGAGTCAACTCAAGCTTAGAAAAGTTGAGTAATTTATCTAAGATAAAAGAGTAATTAAGAAGAGAAGGGGGATTCAAATCCATGTGTATCTAACACCAAAGTCCATCCTCCTCACTACATGCCACTATAGGCTATCAACAAAGTACTATTAGGTGGTACTAACATAATTCTGTGTAGCAAACCATTATGCTCAGGTTTAAATGGATATTGCAAGAGAAATATTTCAAATCATATCACCTCATTTAAAAAATGGCTAAAGATATATATATATATAAAGATATATATATAAAGAGATATATATGCGTACATATGTATATATTTATGCAACATATATGTTGCATAATGTAAATTTCAACTTACTAAAATATTGCCATATCTATGTATACATTAAATATATATATTTACATATTATAATAGAACCTCACTTATCAGGTTTTAGCCAGTGACTTAGTAGGGCTCTTTATGATTTAGGTCCTATATTTTCTGTCATTTATGTAAAATTAAAATTAACCAATTTTAACTACACAATTGAATGAGTGCTGACAAATATTCTTTATGTGTATATATATGAGTATTGACAAATACTCTTTATGTATATGTATGTATATATATATATATATATACACACACACACATATATATTGCATAAATAATGTAAATTTCAACTTACTAAAATATTTACATATCTATGTATACATTAAATATATATATTTACATATTATAATAGAATCTCACTTATCAGGTTTTAGCCAGTGACCTAGTAGGGCTCTTTATGATTTAGGTCCTATATTTTCTGTCATCTACATAAAATTAAAATTAACCAATTTTAACTGCACAATTGAATGAGTATTGACAAATATATGCACTCATGTAACTATCACCAAATTCAACATTTTTATCATGACATTTTCCTCATGTTCCTTTATCATCAATTCTCACCCTACTCTGGCTCATTGATGTGGTTTCCATCATTATGTCTTTGCCTTTTCTCACTACATGCCACTACAAGCTGTTGACTAAGTTTCCTTAGTTAAGTTTTATAGCTACAGCTTTTCAGCTGTACTGTGTGATTGATATAAATATAAATTTTCATAAATGAATCACATATTATGTAGTCTTCTGTGACTGTGTCACTCCTGTAGATCCACATTGCCATCTAGTATTACTTCTCTTCAAATATGAATTAACTTTCTTTACACATTGTTCTTTGTATTGGAGATCTAATGGTAGTATAGCCTCCTTTCTTATCTGAATTTATTATTCCATTTTCACTTTGAAGGACAGCTTCACTGGATATAGGCTGATTTTATTTTCCTTCTGCATTTTAAATATACTTTTCTAATGTCATTGGGCTTTTATAATCTGATGAGAAGTCAAGCATGAATCTTATCTTTTTCCCAAATAGCTAATGTGTTATTTTTTCCTAGATTTCAAGATTTTCTATTCATTTTAGCTTTTAGCAATGTTTTGTTTTTTTTTTTTTTTTTTTTTTTTTTTTTTGAGACAGAGTCTCACTCTGTCACCCAGGCTGGAGTGCAGGGTACAATCTCGGCTCACTACAACCTCTGCCTCCCAGGTTCAAGTGATTCTCTTGCCTCAGCCTCCCAAGTAGCTTGGATTATAGGCATGTACTACCAGAAAATTTTTGTATTTTTAGTAGACATGGAGTTTTGCCATGTTGGCCAAGCTGGCCTTGATCTCCTGGCAGTCAAGTGACTGCCCACCTCAGCTGCCAAAGTGCTGGGATTACAGGCACGAGTCATCATGCTTGGTTGCTTTTAGCAATTTGATGATGACACATCTAGGGCTTTATTTCTTTATGTTTAACTTTCATGAAGTTATTTGAACTTCTTGGATTCATAGGTTAATGTTTTCCATCAAATTTGAACTGTCTTGCATCTTTATTTCTTCGCTGTGCTTTTTTCCCCCCTTTTCTTGTCTTTTTGGGATTTCAATTATATCTATGTTGTACCACTTCGTATGACTGCTTCATTTGCCCACAGATTTTAAGATTCACTTTATTTTCCTTTATTCATTTTTCTACTTCTTCTTTAAATTGTGTAGTTTCTATTGATCTATCTTTAAGTTCACCAGTATTTTCTCATGTCATCTGCAATCTGATTTTGAGAATGTCAACTTATTTTTAAAATTTCATTGATTCTACTTTTCCATTCTAATTTATATGTTTTAGCTAATCATCATTTTTCTGTCCTTTCTGTTTGTTCATTAAGGTCATATTTTTATTTAGTACTTTAAAAATATTTTCTTTTAATTCTTTTAAAATAATTGTATGCATTGAAGGCTTTATCTGCCAAATCCAATATCTAGGATTTCTTGGAGTCAGTTTATATTGACTGCTTTTATTTACCTGGTTATTTTTCACATATAGTTATTTTTTGGACACTTGATTTCTGGTTGAAAACCCAGACTTTGCAGATAATATATTGTAATAGCTCAAAATTTTATTTTGTTCTCCTAAGCATTATTCTCTTTTGTTTTAGTAGAGAGTTAATTTAAATGGAATCAAATTGCAAACTCTGTTGCCACTCCCTAGTCTTACAATCCCCTTGCCCCACTCAACCACCCTCCAGATCTGGCAGTATGCAGCTGCTAATACAGACACTTTATTCTAATGCCTTCCTACTGGTGCATTTTTTCCTAGCTTTTTGTGGATCACCTCATGCCTGAAAGATTTGACAGTAAGCTGAAGATTTAAGCAGAAATGGGGCTTATGCTTCCTGTTTTCCCTTGCTTTCAAGGAATCTCTTAATTTCCAATTGCTCTGTGGACTCTGGGCTATATGCTCTGACACTTCAGACTTTCTGCTGACTGAACTGGGCATGGTTCAGGATTCCAGCCAGTTATGAAAATTATCAAACTCAAAGATCTGATTCTGTGACACCCCATGTTTCAACAGTATACGTATCTCTGGTCTCTGGCAGATATCCCATCATGCCTCCTGAGGTTTCCCCTATACATAAGTTATTAGCTTTCAGACAAATATTTGAACAGTTGATGTTCAGAATTTGGGTCTCCTTGCTTCTCGTTCTGCTCAGGATTTCTCCTGTACATTTAGTTGCTTTCTTAGTCATGAACTTTTATCTGTGGCACATTTAGCCTGTTGCCAATTTAGACAGCTTTGCCCTGGGGGAGGATGACACACTCAAGTCAAGAAGCAACAGACTCAAATTTTTACCCATTCCAGTTGTAGTTTTATGTGTTTAACTGTCTCCCAGCTTCCAGGTTTTCTTTTAAATGCCTTCTAGTGTCTTTATATAGTTGTTTATTTTAAATGCTATTTAATGTTATAACTCTTAACTAGTGGATGTTCACGTGACCATTTCACTCTCTTCCTTTTTAAGGCTCTACAATTATGTCTGGTAATACCAAATCTGACAAGTCTTTCAAAATATCGATTTTAATTATTTGTGACACACCTTAATTTTGGTTAAAATATCTTTCATCACATAAATCACCCTTATCATGTTCATCTTTCTTTGTATGACTATTATATGTCTTGGGTGTGATATCTTTTTTATAAATTTTTTTCACTAACATGTTCTCTTATAAAAATAAAATCATAAAAATGACTATGTAGCTGAAACAACCAATCACTGAAAATTCATATCTTGGATTATCCTGTGTCAATAGGCAACCAATGGTCCTGTACTAACCAAACAAAATGGGGGAGTGAAGTAAGGAAACTTTTATCAATGTAGGTCTAACAGGAGTGTTGACCATAAAGAAGCCAAACTCTGTAAAATGAAGATATTTATTCTGAGCCAACTGTGAGGACCATGACCCATGACACACTCTCAAGAGATTCTGAGTACATGTGCCCAAGGTAGTTGAGTAACATCTTGGTTTTATACATTTTAGGGAAACATAAAATATCAATCAATACATGTGAGGTACATACAGGTTAGACTGGAAAGATGGGGCCTCTTTAAGCAGAGAGAGGGAGGTAATTTCAGGTCATAGGTGGATTCACAGATTTCCTAATTGGCAATTGGTTAACAGAGTTAAGGTTTGCCTAAAGTTGAATTTGGCAGAAAGAAATGCTTGAGGTGAAGATACAGGGAGTTGTGTAAGCCAAGGTTCTTGTTACAGAGAAGTTTCCAGGTGTCAGGCTTCAAAGAGAGTAGATAGTAAATGTATCTTAACAGACCTTAGAAGGTACCAGACTCTTAGTTAATCCCTTCAAGGTTGGGAGGGCCTGAAAGGGGGAGGACCTACTTATGTTAATAGAGATTCTTTACACAGCCAAAAAGCCATTTCAAAATATGACAAAGAACCACATTTTAAGTAAAATATTCTGATTTTCTTCTTCAGCTGTCATGTGATGTTATACTAGAGTCACGTTAAAATTTGGCATCTTATTGCTTAAAACTGGTTTGTCAGTCTTAAGATCTCTGTTTTAATGTTAATGTGGGTCAGTTGTGTCTAAACTCTGAATGAGAGAGGGTATAGTGAGGATGTCTGATCCTTGCTTCCCATCATGTCCTGAACTTGTTTTTCCCAAGAGGTTTCTTGGGAATCCTCTTGGCCAAGATAGGGGTCCATTTAGTCAGTTGGGGAGCTTCGAATTTTATTTTTGGTTTACAAAGGATTAATGAGACAATCTTGATTAAGAAAAGATTCTGGAGTTAGAGGGCTTTAGTACTTATATTGGCTTGTACAAGACTTTTTACTATCTCTAATGTTATGAAAATGAGCATTAGATCATAAGGTCTCAGGAACAATACAAAGGAGTTCTATTCATATTGGAGGCTATTGCTGAGATTGAATCCTGCTCTTATATAGGATAATTAGCAACTGGACTCAGGTTCAACCTCAGGCCAGGAATCTAAGACCAGAATGTGACAACCACACTAACCTGGCCTCTACCATGCATTACATCCAGTGAACACAGCAGCCTGCTTTGATCTTTTCCCATGAAATGTCTCATCCATAAGACCCTGCTGCAGGGCTTAAGGGGAGGGGGACAGGCTACAACTGAGGCTTCTTTTTTTACTTATTCTGAGTGAAGTATAAATTGGCTCCTTGTTTTGTTTTAGGAGTTTAAATGTCAAGAGTGTTCAATTTGATCTGCTTTACATATGTTAAGAAGGAAATTAGGAAGTCTATTAAGGGCTGAGTGACAAGAGTTTTCATTAGCAACTTGAGTGTATCTCAGTATCATTTTTAAAAATATTTGTAAGTTATTTTAGAGTTAAGAAATTTATATTAATATGATAAAATCAAAAAATGATCAAATTGTGAGGATCCACAGCCTAAGGCACTACTGTCTTTGATCCTTTGAACACACTTCAGCTAGGAGGCTATCAGATTTGGAAGGATTAGGAAAATCAGAAAGTGGTTAAATTGACTGAAGTTAAAAAAGTTTATGGAGACATGGAAAAGAGATTTTTAGCTGTAGCTGAATGAGGGGTATAAGTAAAAAGAATCAATATTGGAGGAGCTGAGTTACGGTAAGGAGTTGTGAGGGAAGGGATTAATGTGTTTGGGATTTTAATTTGCAAGTTATAGAGAAGACAAGCAAATAGGAAAGTTGAGATTTGAGCATCTTTAATAAGAAATGGGACTTCAGGACTTTGAGGAAGAGTATTTAGTTATACTACCTAATACACAATATAATGACCTATTCCAAAATCCTCTGAGTATCCTCAAAATACAGAATTTCTCTTTAAAATGATCATCTCTTTTTAATGCTACAACATGTTGTGACGGTTTTTAAAATCATTTAAAAAATAGTTAATTATATTGGAGTAACATTTCAGGGAGTCATAGAATTTTAGACATAAGGTTATTTCCCAGCTGCACCTCTGATGAGCCAAGACTGCCACTTTCATCATGATAGTCAGATTGCTGAATTTGACAGACAAGCCAGAGCAAGTACAAGTCATAATTGGATTGTCCGTATAGTACCACAGTAAGGTAAGAGGAAAACTATAAAAATTACTCTGAGACTAGAAGACCTAATCTGTAACTGGATATATCAAATGGAATAGAGGGCCTTAGAACTACATGAGATTGCCAGACGGTAAACATCTAAGAAACCCCTCATGAGGTTATAGGATAGAAATTAGTATTTCAGCCACATCTACACAAACATAATTTATTGAAACATATGAGTCTTTTCTATAAAAAAGAAGAGGTCTGTAGTAGACACAATTGAATTGTTTTAGGGTCCTTTCCTGGACTCACAGGCTAAGATCTGGTTCACTGGTGCTTGGAGACCTCACAAGGCTAAAAAAATTATTCCCTAAAGAAACTGAAATATCCATAAATTAAATTTAAGGCTTGGAAAAGGGAATGTGCTACTGAAATACTACAACAGTAGCAATTCTTAGATGTTAAAAATTAGCAGAGATTAAATGTAGGTCTTACATTAAGAATAATTTCAGGATTCAAAGTTGTAGGCTTCCATATCCATGACTGAATACTGGTAATCCTAAAAAGAATACAGAGCAAGACGGGGAGTTTATAGGATCAATTTATAAACATGTGTCAGAGAAAGAAGACAAGTTTTCTGCACAGTGATGAGATTCAGGGTCTTCAATAGCACATCACATGGTTGTCCCAATGTATTAGTTCATTCTCAGGCTGCTAGGAAGAAATACCCCAGACTGGGTAATTTCAAAAGAAAAGAGGTTTAATTGATTCACAGTTTTACATGGCTGGGAAGTCCTCAGGAAACTTACAATCAGGGCGGAAGACACCACTTTACAAAGCAGCAGGAGAGAGAGTGAGTGCCAGCAAGGGAAATGCCAGACATTTGTAAAATCATCAGATCTCATGAGAATTTACTCATTATTTCAAGAACAGCATAGGGGAAACCACTCCATGATTCAATTACCTCCCACCAGTTCCTTTCCAGGACACATGGGCATTATGGAGATTACAATTCAAGATGAGATTTGGGTGGGGACACAGCCAAACCAAATCACCCAGAGCATAGTTTGTAGAGGAGAAAATGTCTGGATCAATTCAGCACCAAAGAAATTTAAAACCAAAAGTTTCTAATCAAACTTAGACTTTTTCCAGAATCCCAAGAGGCCACTTGTATCCTCAATGCCAGTGAATGTAACTACAGAGAAGGAAAAGTAGGTTCCTGTGGCAGCCCTCAGGGATAGAGGCAAATAGAAGACTTCTGGCTAGAGGTGTCAGGGCAGTCATGGGGGCCAGGAAAGCTGATATAGGAAGCATACAAAGAAAGAATCCTTAAATCGATAGGTCCTCATAGACACGGATAGAAACATTTCTTCACTTGCTATAAAGAGATTTTCAGAACCAACCTGGTGACAATTTATGGATTATATCTCCTAATTTATATCTTGTTCATAGGTATTGACCATTGATGGCATCTCTGAGCACTTGGCACTACTAATCTCCTCAATCATCTCAGAACCCAGATATAAGAACAGATACTTAAACAGTCCTAAGTCATCCAAGAACTTTGGGATGTAGCAACATCCTATGTTTGTTTCAGTTAATGGCAAGGTCAAAAAATTGTTGGCATATAATGCCTCAGAGTAAAAGTAATCAATGAAAATATCAATTATCCTCTCTGATTGCATAGAAAATACTTTGGTGAGCACAATCAGTTTGAATCAGAACAGAGCAAAAGCAAGAGAAACACTAAGGCACAAACCCAGTAGAGGGAATAGAACTTCAAAAGATTGAAATTTAAATGCAAAGGGATGCTGAGTGTCAAAGTGTGTGTTATAGCCCTTTTTGATAAAGGGTAAATTATAACACAGTCAAAGACTTTATTAAAACGTAACTTTTACATCTTTTCCCTCACCCTAACATTTTAGGAAATCTCTTTAGTTTCATACTGAGGTATTCAGCTGTAAGCCCTTTGTCAAGCTGGGCTGAACTGTGGAAAAGATAAAGATAGGGAGATAGCAGGAGACATTAAGTTGAATTACACTGGAAAGGACATGGCAATAGTGGAGAACACATTTGGGGAAAAGGAAAGAGGTAGAAAGGAGTAACTAGAAATTTCTGAAGGAGCTAGAGTTATATACTGAGAAGAGATTCATCATGGGTTGATTGGGAAAGGGATCATTTATTTTAGTTTTATTTACTTTTGCTTGGAGGAAAGAAGAAAAACCATAACAGCAAGTGAAGGTATTAGAGTAGTTTCGATAAAGAGTAGAAATATGGGGAGATAGATATAACTCCTTATCACAATCTATAATTAATCCTATTTACATATTTATTTACTTACTTATTGTCTGTCTTTCCTGTTAAGATTTAATTTTTTTTTTTTAAGGAGCGAAGGAGAGGAAGAAAAAGAGGGAGAGAGAACAGGAATATTGCTTTATTCAAAAATGGGTATTAATAATGGCTGATCAATATTTTGTGTATTTAAAGTGGAGAATGTATATTTTGTGTATTTAAAGTGGAGAGCTCTATAAATAATTCTTAAGTTTACTTGTTCCAGATCTGAGTTCAAGTTCTGGATATCCTTATTAATTTTCTGTCTCGTTGAGTCTAAATCTCTTTATGGGTCTTATGTATCTAGGTGTTAGGATCCTTAGCTCTTATTATTGCATTGATCCTTTTACCACTGTATCTTTGTTGCTTTGAAATCTGTTTTATCAAATGCGAGAATTGCAACTCCTGCTTTTTGTTAATTTATTTATTTATTTTTGCTCTCCATTTGGTTGATAAATCTTTCTCCAACCCTTTGTTTCGAGTCTTTGTGTATCTTTGGATATAAAATGGGTCTGGATGTAATATACCGTTAGGTTTTGGCTGTATCTTTTGATTGGAGAACTTAGTTGATTTAAATTTAGGGTTACTGCCATTTGGTGTTAACTGGCTATTTTATCTATTCATTGATGTAAATTCTTCTTTATGTTGATGCTCTTTATTTTTTGGTATATCTTTAGAAAGGCTAATACTGGTTGTTCCTTTCTGTGTGTAATGCTTCTTTCAGAAGTTTTTGTAAAGCAGGCCTGGTCGTAATAAAATCTCTGAGTACTTGCTTGTTCATAAAAGATTTTATTTTTCCTTCAATTGTGAAACTTAGTTTGGCAGGATATGAAATTCTGGGCTAAAAGGTCTATTCTTTAAGGATGTTGAATATCGGCCCCCACTCTCTTCTGGCTTGAAGGGTTTCTGCTGAGAGATCTGCTGTAAGTCTAATAGGCTTCCCTTTGTGGGTAACCTGACCTTTCTCTCTGACTGCCCTTAGTATTTTCTCCTTCGTTTCAACCCTGGTGAATCTAACGATTATGTGCCTTGGGGAATGTCTTTGTGGTGTTCTCTGTATTACCTGGGGTTGAATAGTGTCCTGCTTTGCTAGATTGAGAAAATTCTCCTGGATAATATCCTGAAGAGTATTTTCCAGCTTGGATTCATTCTCTCCATCACATTCAGGTACACCTATCAAACGAAGATTAGGTCTTTTCACATAGTCCCATATTTCTTGGAGACTTTGCTCATTCCTTTTTATCCTTTTTTCTCTAGTCTTGTCTTCTCGTTTTATTTCATTAAGTTGGTCTTCGACCTCTGATATCCTTTCTTCTGCTTGATCAATTCGGCTATTCAAACTTGTGCATATTTCACTAAGTTCTCGTGTTGTATTTTTCAACTCCGTTAGTTCATGTATATTCCTCTCTATATTGTCCATTCTTTTTAGCATTTCGTCAAACCTTTTTTCAAAGTTCTTAGTTTCTTTACATTGGGTTAGAACAAGTTCTTTCAACTCCCGAAAGTTTCTTATCATCCACCTTCTGAAGCCTACTTCAGATAATGGAACACAGTCCTTTTCCATCAGGGCTTGTTCTGTTGCTGATGAGGAATTGCAATCCCTGGGGAGAGGGATTCTGATTTGGGGTATTCTCGGCCTTTTTAGGCTGGTTTCTTCCCTTCATTATGAATTTATCCATCTGTTGTCTTTACAATTACCGCCTTTCTAATTAGGTTTCTGAGTGGACGTCCAATTTATTGATTCCCAGTGCTGGAATCCAAGCAACCCACTGTGCCAGCCAAAACAGCAGCGATAAGACTGATGGTGCTCTTCTGCCTGGGAATCTCTAGTCTGGCTTCCTTCTTGAGTCCATAACAAGCAGCTCTGCCTTCTCTGAGCTCCAAACATCGGTCAGAAGGGGAACCAGTCCCGTTTACTCTGCATGAAGAGCTGCCGCACCGAGGCACCGGCAAAACCACTGCGCCGGCCACAAGAGTCATGCTGGCAAGCCATGGGGCTCCTCCATTGGAAATCTTCTGGTCCGTGAGTGACGAAAATTCATCTGAAAGTGTGGTGTCCTCTTGTTTTCTGGGCTTTCACTGGGAGCTACAATCCCGAGCTGTTAGCGATCAGCCATCTTGGATCTTAAATCGCTTTAAATAAGCTTTAAATAAAGATTTAAATTTCATAAAGTCAGGAGCATTTTATGTCTTGTTGATCCTCTTCACAGCCATACCACAATTCTTATTTCACAGACTATATCCAATAAATATTTCATAAATGAATGACCAACTGAACAAGTGACTGACTTAATTAGTGAATGGGTAGAAATTTTCTAGAAAATTCTGCTTTGTTTTGTACAGTATAAACTTTTAAGACTTGTTTGCTCTGATTATATTGGTATGAAGAAAACAAATAAATATGATCATGATTTAAAATTAATCATACTCCTATTTTGTAAGAAGAATCAGTCAACACTCCAAGTTTAACAGAATAGGAAAACATCAAAGAGGAATACATTTATACTTACAAGTTTGAGGATTACATGTTAATGTCATTTTAAAAAATAAATAATATGTACCTTAATTCATATTTGCTTTTTTCAATAAAAGTTTTAGTTCCTTGATCAGCTTAGCAGCTTGTTGCTCAGCAAAATTATATATTCTGACCCTTCAGACACAGTACGTAAGGGCATTCCCCAAAATTAACCTTGGTTCATTGTCTCCATATCATTAAAGGATGTAACTTATCCTCCCTACAGTCATATATCTGATTCATTAATCATTTTAATTGAGTAATTACCTTTGAATTCATGTAAGAAGGTAGACATTCTACTCTAATCACCTTTTTCACATAGAACAACATCTACACAGAAAACTAAAGACACAGGATTGTCTTTCTTTATTTTCTTATTTGTCAACTAATTTCATAATCCAATTAGGCAATCTTGCATCAAAGAACTTGAGTTTGTCTTTGAAATAAATCCCTATTCCCTAGGATTACCTATGACCAGTGTATTTTCAGCCATTACTTTGCCAATGGCTGACAACTCCCTGTCATATCCTTGAAAAACAAAAATATCCACAATGATATTATTGCTTGCAAAATTCTGATTATGAATTTATTTTATGGTCTTTCAACTATAGCTCCTTTCTTTATTCCACTGTTAGTGACTAAGATCAAATTTTCAGTAAAACGTATCATTACCAATGAAATACTACACTAATTGGTTTTCCTATTTCCAAGTCAGAAGCACTCAAACTGTGGCCCAAGACTCTCTGGAGTGGAAGTCTCAAAACATTTTGGGTCTCTCACTTCTTGGTAAAAAGAATCTGTTGTGTGTACTTAGAATACATGTGTATTTATTTATTTATAAATGATGTGCTTGTTTTATTTTACTAATGTATAATGTACATTCTTAAATATATAAAAATAAACTTAAAAGGTGAAGTAAAAATCAATAGAAATTCTGATATTTTCTTCCTGAAGTCCAGTGACTCATAGATACCTGCCCCAGGGTGGTGATTAGATGACACAAACTTCTGTAACTCCTGATATTTTATATGGGCACATGCACCATTATAGTTATCTATGGCCTCTTAAGATCCAATGACTATATCATACTGCCCCTGATAGATTTTTCTAAAACATAGATCTTATCCTGACACCCCCTTTCCAAAAATCTGCAACAGTTTGATAGATTACAGTCTCTCTTCTTTGGTTAGTGAACATAATTCTCCAAAATCTGAGGCCATATTTTACAGTGTGAATCTCCTAACAGGCTTGCTGACCAAAGGGAAGACACCCTTTTCTCCAGCACACTGTTCATGCCACACTTTCATGTTCTTTTGTGTCTATTTCTGTATGGAGCAAACTACCACTCATATTTAAGAAATAATCCTAGCTACCATCTGTTCCTTACTTTGGGTTACGCATGGCCATTTTCTCATTAAGTACTCACACCATTACAAGATAGGTATTTTAGTTTCAATTTATAGAACAGAAGGTAAACTACAAATCATAAATTATATTTTACCAAATGTGACACATTTGTTGTTGAGGTTTTGCTTTTTTTTTGGGGGGGGGGGGACAGGTCTTGCTCTTTCACCCAGTCTGGAGTGTAGTGAGTTACATGTTTACAGCTTACTGCAGCCCCAATCTCCTGGGCTCAAGTGATCCTCTTACCTCAGCCTCCTGAGTAAATGGGACTATGCCCAGGCACACACCACTATGCCCAGAAATGTATTTTTTATTTTTTATTTTTGAGGGCAGCTATGTAGCTCAGGCTGATCTTGAACTCCTGGCTTCAAGAAATCCTCCCACCTCAGCCTCTTGGAAGTGCTGGGATTACAGACATGAACCACCATGCCCAGCCCAAATATTACACATTTCAATTAAAACCCAATCCTGAGTAATTCAAACTTGAGTATGTTACCACCACATTGACGTGCTTCCATACCTCAAGTGCCATCTCAATTGTAAAGCTTGTCTTGATACTCCAGCCCTACCCCCACTTCAGTCCTCTCTAGGCAGCATGAGAAGTTATCTATTCTCTGTATTTTAATCACTTTATTCATAGGCATAGGCACTTATAATTAATATTTGAGTGCTTTGTATGTGTGTCTGTATTTTCTCTCACATTTTATAAACTATTAGAAAGAAGTGCTTTAAATTTTTCTGGCTGATCTATCTGGCACTTAACAAATATTCATGCTCTTTTAATGATATAATAAATTATTGTTTGATTGTAAATGGATTCACATTTTATTTTTAAACTATGGTCAGTGTCATGATTTTCATGTTTCTGTATCAGAGTTCTTATGACCAAGGGAAGCAGATGTTATCAATATTTCCCATCCAAAAATAGTTATAGCGAATGAACTAAATATTTTTAAAACACATTTAAAATCTACAAATTTCCTCAAAATCAATGTAGAGAGTTGATATATAATCTAACACTTACAATTCTAAAAATCTTCCTATTTTCAATATTTTACATGCTTTGGATAGATTGTAGAAAATGTATATCATAATCATAGCAGAGATTGTATTACCTTCTTTCATTTTTTTTAGACTTTTATTGATTATCTTATTTTAATTTCCAGGGTACACGTGCAGGATGTGCAGGTTTGTCACATAGGTAAACATGTACCATGGTGGTTTGCTGCACCTATCAAGCCATCATCTAGGTATTAAGCTCAGCATGCTATTTTTCCTGATGCTCTTTCTCCCCCAGTGCCCCACAACCAGGCCCTAGTGTGTGTTGTTCCCCTTACTGTGTCCATGGATTCTCATTGTTCAGCTCCCACTCATAAGTGAGAACATGTGATGTTTTAAGAATAGGTCAAGAAACAGACTAATCTGAATTGAAGCATTGACTGCAAAACAACTAACCTGGACTCTTTTAAAATATCAATGCCGTGAAAGACACAAAACGCTGGCAAGCTGTTCTAAATTATACTAAAGAGAAATGGATAAATGTAATACATGAGAGGAGAGAGCTACATTAATGGAACAATTAGGAAAAATTCCTAAATATATTTAGGTCACCACTGTCTGATTGATGATCTGAAATGTCTGTTCTTAGGTGAAATACATGTTGAAGTATGTTAGTTAACGATTCTGGTAAGTTTCTGAAACTAATTTGTAAATGGTTCTAAAAATAAGAGGATAAATAGAAGAAAAAAATGAGAGAAAGAAATAGTAAAGAAGGAAAAAAGGAAAGAAGAAAAGAAGGGAAAGAGGGAAGGAGGAAGGCAACAAGGGAGAAAAAAAGGAAACTTTTAGAGAAAGATAGAAAGCTAGTTTGGCAAAATGTCAACAACTGGTGAATCAAGGTAAGTGTACATGAGCTGTCATTGTACTATTATGGCAAATTTTAAGTACGTGAGGATTTTTCAAAGTAAACCTGCAAGTATCAAAAGAGAAGATGGCATTAGTCATCCATATCACCCATAGGAGAAATTCAGCATTATAGTGTACATTATGTGGTTTGAGCAGCATGGCTCTCCAGTGGGCCGTGTACGGTGAGTTAGCAGCAACATGCACTGGAAACTGAACAAAATCATCAGAGAGACAGGGCCATTTTATATTTAAGATTCAAACCCTAAAAAGGTCTGCCAAAATCAAACTTTTTTGACTTGGCATTCTTAATATTGAACTTAACTTACCAATTATATTAAGATAATGACTTTCTGTGCATATCATTGGGTCCAATGATAAAGCAAAATCATTGATGAAGAATGTGATGCTCATGCCAGGAAAAACATAATTTGATTTTTTGAAACTATAAAATATTTAGTTTTTTTTTTTTAACTTTTACTTTTAAGTGCAAGGGTATATGTGCAGATTTGTCACATAGGTAAACTTGTGTCATAGGATTTGTTGCACAAATTATTTCATCACCCAGGTATTAAACCTAGTTTTCATTAGTTGTTTTTCCTAATTCTCTCCTTCCTCCAACCCTCCACCCTCTGAAAGCCACAGTGTATGTTGTTCTCCTCCACGTGTCCATGTGGTCACATCATTTAGCTCCCACTTATAGGTGAGAACATGTGGTATTTGGTATTCTGTTCCTGTGTTAGTTTGTAAGGATAAGGGTCTCCAGCTCCATCCATGTCCCTACAAAGGGCAGGATCTCATTATTTTTATGGTATTCTATGGTATGCATGTATCATATTTTCTTTATTTGGTCTATCACTGATGGACTTTTATGTTGATTCTGTCTCTTTGCTATTGTGAATAATGCTGCAATGAACATATGTATGCATATATCTTTATAATAGAATTATTTCTATTCCTTTGGGTATATACCCAGCAATGGGATTGCTGAGTCAAATGGTATTTCTGTCTTTATGTCTTTGAGGAGTTGCCATATGTTAAATGAAAAGGATTGGAACAATTCAATTTTATACAAGATTCAAATGTAAGCTAACATATCAGAAATATTTATCACTACTTTACCTAGAGTTGCTTAGTTTCTAGGCTTTGCAAAGGAATAAAACCCTGAAATCTATGCTGAAGTATTACAATTTGATGAATGCTAGTTTTTATTAGGCATTATTAAAAGCTAATAATGCTTTAACAAACTTTTCAGAGTTCTAGGATATTTTTGGCCATGGTTTCTCTAAATATCAGACTTTAGCCCAAGAAACCTAAAACCTTCACTTAACAAATTATGCTTATTTATATAATCTTGCAAAAAAAAACTAACAGAATAAACCTTAACACAAAGTGGATTACACCTGGAGCCAAACTGATAAAACAATTGAGTAATATGGAGTGACTACAATGGATTAATGTTAATATGTTACTGTCAGTGCATAATATCTAGGGCACATACTGTACATACAGTATTTGGTTGTTCTAGCTTTGAGATTAAAGCTTCCTTGAGAGTAAATAATCCACTAGTATATGGTTAACATCATTAACATCATTTTGCTTATGGACGAGACATCACCTTATTCTAACTTAGCTTCTTAAAATTCCAATTCCATACAAATAGACTCTAGATAACTATACCAAAGAAAAGAAATTAGAAAATTCAGACCTCTTAACATAATCTAAATCATATATTTCAATAAGCAAAACTTGTACTAACAGGTAAGTAGCCAATAACACTGACACCACTGCTTGAGGCAAAATTCAAATTCAGTCTAGACTTGTCCCACAGGTGATTAGCTAACAATGTTAAGTGTGCTTATGGGTAAATTTAGTTAAGTTTTCTCTGTAATCTTGGAAACTATTTCTAGAGAAAGATTCCATGAGTAATCTGTCTTCCAATGATCTTCTAACTATAAAATTCTAGTAAAACATTGTAAATTGCGTCAGTAGAAACCACCTTAAAATAAATGATATATACATGGAATTTTAAAGACAAGACAAAGAATCTACTACATTTTTACAGGATAACAGTTAAGACTAGTATGTTCCTATGAAAATCTGAACCATAACGCAAATATTATTTTATTATATATGCCTTAAAATTTCTAAGATTACAAGTTAAATAACTTTTTGACTTCTAATAAAATTACTTCATGTTATTGCCAGTTTTTTTAAAAAAGCTTAAATTTAGAAATAATAGATGATTTATTTTGCAAAACTCAGTTTTCTTAGAGATAAACATTCAACTAAAGGAAGAGGCCAAAAGTACAAAATTCTTTTTTTTTTTTTTCATTGCCATACCTATTGGCAATAATTCAGCAGAAAAAAAAGTCTTTACACAAAGGTCTCTCTCAGCAGTCCACACAAGAGAGTAAACAGCTATTTACTTACATTTCAGAATTTGGAGTTTGTTGACCCCAAGAACATACCAATGAAATTATAACTGAATAATTAATTTTAGTAATAATGTGGCAATACAGATAATCAGGATGAACCGATACTCATTTCAGTTTCTTAGCAAAAAGGCTCTAGACTTCCGATCTAGACCCACATGGACTGAAATCTTGTCTACTAGGTTTGCAACTTGTAGGGCCCTGGTCTCCTCCCGCTTGAGCGTATCTTAGAGCTAAGAGTGACAGAGCTATTTTCATAACTCTCTAATGATATGGGGACTATAGCTTAGCTACAGCACACTTATTTTGAGTAATGTGAGGACAAAAAGAGATTTCCTAAGGCCTCAAACTCAGAAAATCTTTATGAAACCCTGCCCTGATAAAAGTTAATTCAGCTTGATTATGCTCATTCTAGAACAGTACACTTGGCCTATTAATTTTTAGATATACAAATACTATTTTTCATATATATAAAAGAACAAAGGAAGTTGTATTCATGATGTAGTGTAAAGAGCCAGAGAAGTTTTTCATTTCTCCTTCATTTTTAAATAAGCATGTGCAAGGCTGACTTCTCCATAATGAGATTAGTTTGAGAAATTGTTAAATGTTCTCATTTTCCTGCCAAAGAACCCTCAGAAATTCACAGCTCATTAGAAACTTCAGAGTAGTTAATAAACAAAGCTTGGTATTATTACCTAATTAAAATATATCTCATTTCAACCTTTTATTGCTTACTATTAAGATTCTTCTGCTACAGAGGTTACATAAAAATTATTCTTCTTCTTTCTTTTAATTGCAAGTTTCACAGAGTAGTTCTTTTATATCAAAACACATAGAAATTACAGAAGGAAAGTCATGTCACCCAATCTAAGTTCATTTAAATAAGCTCTGAAACAATATTTTGAAAGCAAGATTATCTAGGAAACCTACATCAGCATTTCTACTTTAATAGTTGCTTCAATCATATGCTACTGAGTCATAAATACAAATAAGAATTTAAATTTAAATTTAAAATCCCTCTATTAGGGCATTTTCTATATCTTTATTATTCCTTCACTAAAATATCTTGACATAGTGGAAGGAGCATTAGAAGGGGAAGCTAGATGCCAGCCTTCATTCTGCCAGCTTCTACAAGTACAACTCAGGAAAATCTACTCATTTTCTTTGTGCCCCATTTTCTCTCCTTTAAAATGTGGTTACAACAATACCTGCACTGCACACCTCATTTGACAGTTATCAGGATAAAATGGATTCAATTCATATAAAATTTAACAAAGATTTTTTATCTTATAGGTCTTTCTTCTTATGGCTGAGAGGTGGTATAACGGGACCTACTAATACCTTTAGGAGACAAGGTCCTAGTGTTTGAGTGAGAGTACATGCGTCAGGGAGGCCAAAGAAGTGAAAACAGAAAAGTGTTTATTGAATTTGGTAAGTTGTTACCTTTATAAGAGGTTCAGTCTCAAGAATTAAAGTGGAGGAAGAGTCTATGAGCAAATATTCAGCATGAATATATGAAAATGATCTTGAAGAGCCAAGTTATAGGATGGGTGTTCTAATAGCATAAATATCAAAATGGAAAAAAAACCCTTACAGTAGAATGTGGAAGGGTGGAAAGTACTGGGGAGCAAAGAGAATACTTCTCTTAACTCCAAGATCCATGCACGTATGTTAGTAGAGACTACATGAGCAGCCTCAACACAGGATTGCTACAGGAGGTGCGTTACAAGTTCCATTTGAAGCAAAGAGGAGGAAAAAGGATTTTCTCAACAGCCTAAGAATAGTATAGAAATTTTTTCTAATGTAAGGAAGAGATGAATGGGCTAGTGAATTGGGAGAGATGAAATAGTAGAATAAGAGAGAAAATAGATAACCTGAGTCCTGGTAATAAACCGTGGGCTGAAATGGTCTTAGAATTCTGAAGTGGATGCAGTAGCTTTGAGGCTGTGACTATGAGGTTGCAGATGCTTTCAGAGGCTTAGGTGTTATGAGAAGCCAGAAGCCCTGGAAGGGGATCCCTTATGGCCCACACAGGTTGAGGACCCTTGTACTGCCAGGGCTGTGTGATACTTGCATACAATCCTGACTCAGAGTTTCTCATTAAATATTAGTCAGAGGTTAAAAGGGTGCCCCTGAGAAACTCCAGTCAAAGGAATGGGGAATGTAGGACCGACCGGGTGTTCTCAGCACCCCAACAAAGTGGTAGAAGTAGAAGTACCCAGCAGTCAAAAGAAGCCTGGCCTCCCAGTGGGTTAGCTGTGACCCAGAATTATGGAAATTTCTGCTTAGAAGAGCATATTGACCCGAGAAGAGGTGATTTGTTTTTAAATGTTGACATTTAATTATTTAAAGATTTTCTGATATTTCAATTCTAACAGTGCTCTTCTATAAACAGATAAAAGTGACAAAAGGAAAAAAAGTATAACTATAAAATCATAAACTTCCTGGACTATTCATAATCTTTTCATAAGCTCATTGTTAAAGCTCATTGTTAAACATTGTTATTGTTTTTTTTTCAAGTCCATGATAATATGATATTTGCCTAGAGCCATGTTCTCAATCCTGGGCAGGGAGTTTATAACAGAATTGCCTAGGGAGCTTTTTAAAATTACATCTTCTTTCTCTATCCTGAAAGTATATTAAAATGGTACATGTCTTGTGGTGGGTGGAGGAAGGCATTGCTAATGAGGAGCCTAGATTAAGCAGGCCATTGAAATTTACGTTGAAGAAATTCTCTGGGTGATTCTAATAATCTGTATCCTCATCCTCACCCCATCCCACGCCCAAAAACCACTAGCCTAAATGAAGTCAAATTCCAAAATGACAGCCTTGCTCAAAGCCAGGGAAATCTGTGGAGTTAATGCAACCAGCAGAACACTAAGATTGCAGTTAGGAAAACCTACCCATGTCATAGTTCCAATTTCATAACTATTAGCCATACAATTCCAAACAAGTTATTATTTGCATGTTTAGCTTCATTTTTTTCAGCTTTACATTGATTGTTTTTAATTAAACAATCTTTAAGATTCAATGATAGCCTGAAATGGCTCCTTTTACTATTTTTTTTCTACCAATCATTTCATGTAAGTTCCTTGAGATAATCTCTATGAAACTTGGTGATTTCTTCAGAACAACAAAAAATGATAATGTAAAGGACCTTTCTACAAAATAGCTCAGAACTTTCTCAAATGTTAAGTAATTATGAGGAAATTTTTATTTAAGGGAGAAGCTAAACAGCACTGAATAATTTCCAAAAAGTGAAATTGACATCTGGGGCTCAAAGTCACGATTCTGCTTATTGAGCCTTGGATTATCTATCTGAAATTTGCACCCATAATTAAACCAGTACTGAACTCATTCACATAATACCCTCTTCTTTTTTAAAAACATTTAAGTAGCCTTCAATTTTTCATGCAAAAGGGAAATAGAAATTGTATGAATAATCTAGAATCCTAATTATAACCACCAGCTCTAACTTCCTCCACTTAAAATGTATGGCCCGACCTGCTAAAAAGTAGAAGAGGGATCTGGTCCTTGTTCTTTGTTCAAATTACTAACTAAAGGTGAGGCTGTGATACACACCAAAGGAAGAAAAACAAGGAATAAGGAATCGGATTCCACATAACATGGGTTGATGGTCTCATTTCTGACTTTCCATGATGCTAAAAATTCTATTTGTGGAAACTTCTTTTCAGCAAGGAATTTTTACACAGTATCTGATTATGTCTTAAAGACCTCCTGTGTTCGTTCGTTCTGTCTGTCTGTCTGTCTGTCTGTCTGTCTGTCTGTCTGTCTGTCTGTCTGTCTGTGTCTGTCTTGCTATCACACGGGCTGAAGTGCAGTGGCACAATCATAGCTTACTGCAGCCTCAATTTCCCCGTCTCAGGCCATCCTCCCACCTCAGCCTCCTAAGAAGCTATAGGCATACAGCCTCCATACTTGGCTATTTTAAAAAAAAAAATTTTTTTAGAGATGGCGGTCTCAATATGCTGCCTCAGTTAGTCTCAAACTCTAAAGTTCAAACAGTCCTTCCAGTTAACCTCCCGAAGTGTTGGAACTACAGGTGTGAGCTACCATAATCAACCTAAAGACCTATTTTTACAATTGAAATTTAATGAATATGTGATGTCCAAAATGTTTTCATTTGACTGAACCACAAAAGAAGTTTGTGTTTTCTTTGATATCTGGAAACTAAAGTACACACTCTTAAAAGGGGCAGTAATTCAAAATTCTACCTCAGGTACCTTACCACATGGTCAGAAACTATATACTTCAGTCATTCAAAATATCTTTAGAACATCTATAACATTGTTTACCAACTCAAAGAATAACTAAGATGTACATTTGGCAATAGAGTGAAGCTTTAAAAATATATTTTTTTAATATTTCAAAAAATATTGAAGACTAGCAAAACATGTCTATATGGTTATTATTCTTACACACAAAAAATAATTTTGAAACTGTATTCATATTTGTATATATTAATACATATACACAGACACATTCTACATAAGAGAAGGAAACCATGTATACCATTTTATGTGTGGTTAAAGCTCCCAGGCGAGGGTGGTGTGAGGAGGATCACAGACCCAGTACCGAACAGCATGCCTCTAGTCAAATACTTGAAGGGAGAAGCTCTTGGGTCAATAAACCAAGACCAATTAATGTGCTATACACATGAGGAGATAAATTTTAACCCAAAAAATTATTTTAATTACAGAAGTCAGAGCTGATCAAATGTGACAAAATGGAATAGGATTGATTTCAAATTATTCTTTCTTCTCTCTACCTATAATGTCTGTACTCAGTTTGAATTAATTTTATAATTAACAAAAATAAATTTTTAAATAAATATAATAATAGAAATAACTATCAGGAAAAATAATGGTTCCTACTACCATCATGATTTTACATGAATAGGCTGAATGACAACTTGTAAAAATTTTGTAAAAAAATTATTCTTGCTTGTCAAGGGGTAAAGTAAAAATGATTCTTGTTTGTAAACTGGCCATCGTGCTTTGTCTGCCACTATGCTAATTTTAGCTCTGAAAGTTCTATATCCCTACAAATCCCTCAGTCTAAGAAAAGCTCGAATTGTTGGTCACCCTACTTGAATACATGGTTGAACTAGACAGCTAGAAGGCAATGGTCACATACAAATAAAGCTGGCCATGCCAGCTGTCACATCAGAATTAACAACCAAAGTAGACGCAAGGAGTCATTACTGCCAAAATTGCTGCTGTGTGGAAGCAAGGGGCCCGAAGGAATCAGAGAGCAGTCCCCACACTGGTAGCACTGGTCTCTAGATTTCACTGCTGCTTTTTTCCAGACAATTCAGTTCTCTTCAGCATTAATTGACATGGTCTACAAATTTAATCATGACATTTCCCTGCTAAATCCCGCCAGTGACTTCCCGTGGCCCTTTGTATGCAGTCCAATATTATTAGTAAGGCATCCAAGAAAGGCCTTCTATCATCCGGTGCCTGATTTCCTTTCCAGGCTTACCCACTGTCACATTGTTAGTTTGCTGTAATCCAGTAACTCTGATTGTCTCTCTATTCACCTGATATACTGTACCTTCTAACTCAGCATCTTTAATGATGCTGTGTGGCCCCCACCCCACATCTTTTGGTCTAGACAACTCCTTCCTATTCTTCCTGTTGTTTCTACTTCATGAACATATCCCCTCACCTGTTCAAACCATAACAATATTAAGTTCCCCTTTTCTGTTTACCTAGTATCTTGTTCATTCTCTTTATAACATTTTATTTTAATAGTAATAATTTTTCTTATTAAATATATTTTAATTGTGTCTCCTGTGATATACAGAAGAGTCTATGAAGACAGGGATGATGTCTGTCTTATTCTTTGCTATATTCTGAGCACAAGCTGGGATGTTGAACCAACATGGTCACTATATTGTGGAGCTTATGCTACAGAGTGGTTGATCTAACATCACATGATATTCGAACCAATTCAAAAAATCCAAGACATAGGGTTCCTATAGCTATGAGAAGCCTGTGATTTGGAATTCATAATTCTAACTCCCACTGCAACAAAACAAGATGTAGTCCTGAAATCCCAGCCAAAATTCTTAATGCATATTCCCAGTGAGATGGTGCTAATTAAGTGCCATAATATTTAGTACTCTACTTCCTTTGGAAGTGACTTCTATTTGCTTGTCTGGGAACCCAACCAATACTTTAATTATTCTATTCCCAAAGTCCCCTTCAATAAATACACAAAAGAACTTCAGGAGAATAACTCATCTGTAATTTGGAAATTGTCTACATAGTGCCCTCTCAATTCATCATGATTTATTATTTAATGTCATTATATAAGCATAAATTACTCCAATTTAAAGTAGAGCTAATTTGAAATATTTTTATGGCTATTAAGACTAGCAACAAATACCTCATTCTAAAAAGTGTAAGAAGCCAAACTGACTTCCTGTAAAACTCTATAAGCTTTGAATGTTTACAATTTTATGGTTTCAAATGTTTATGAAGTTCTTTCAAAATTTTTTTGCCTTAAACCATTTTTTAAATTTACTGATGATGTGCTTTATAAAAACCCAATAAATTGAATTTCAGCAGCAGAGATTGTGAAATACTATATTATATTTATGGTGAAGGCATAAAATAGTTTAAGTCTTTTCAGATAATACTGCCATGTAGAAAATTATTTTTTATTATTGGAGAGGTTTAAAGTTTTCTTAAAAAATAATGTGGATGTTAGGTCAAAAGACCCTGGGAAATTCTGCATCTAATAAACGTTTTAAAACTGCATTTACTTAATAGAGTGATACAGAATTTTACCTACTGAATTGCACAGTCTCTAGTACTTGCTTGCATTTTAACTAATAAACTATGAACTATGAGAACATTTTGTTGAAAGAAAAACAGTACTGGATTATCTCAACAACCTTAAAACACAAATATGAATTTAAAGTCTCTTTTCAGGCCCAGCACGGTGGCTCGTGCTTGTAATCACAGCACTTTGGGAAGCCAAGACAGGCAGATCACTGAAGGTTGGGAGTTCAAGACCAGCTTGGCCAACATGGTGAAACTCAACTCTATTAAAAATACAAAAAAAAAAAAAAACAGAAGAAGAAGAAAAATTAGCTGAGCCTGGTGTCATGCCTGTAATCTCAGTTACTTGGGAGGTGAGGCAGGAGAATTGCTTGAACCTGGGAGACGGAGGTTACAGTGAGCAGAGATGGCGCCACTGAACTCCAGTCTGGGTGACAGAGCGAGACTCCATCTCAAAAAATAAAAATAAATCAAAAATAAAGTCTCCTTTCATGAAAATTAGTTCAGATTTTAGCCATGTTTTTCTTCACTATCACTATATTATGTAATGTCACTATCCTTTTATACGTAAAATGTATTAGGCCATCATAGTCATTTATTTGTCATAGGGACAAAAAAGAGAATCTATGACCCTACGAAGCTTATAGAATAAAATAAAATTAAAGAAACAAAAACATATTGGATATTTGAGATTTGTTCTGAAGAGTTCTTGAGTACAAATGAGTAACCCAGCTGTTTTCCATAGCCCAAGGAAAGAGCAATTTCAGATAATTAAATACTTTCCACAGCTCAACCCAAATATAAACCTATCCCAGCAATGTCTGAGACTCCCAAACCACTTTTCTCATACACGTCTCAAGATCCTAGAAAAGCCCTCACTAGAGCTTTTCTGTAAGCTCCACATCACCCTCCTAGCAATGCAGAATGGAATTCAATTAGGAAGGGAAAACTTTTGGCCTTCCTTTGTATATCACCGGGCCTCCCTTCCCACTCATACTTTGTTATCTATTCATACACCCACTTCTTCCCGGGGCATTTATTCAGCAAACATGTACCTATTGTTTCCAGGGCAGCTTATAAGCATTGAAGACACAAGACAACACATGCTGTTTGTCCTTGGAGAACTTTCAATATAAAAAGCTCCACAGATAGGAAAAAGATAATTCCACCAAGTGAAAAGTGTTACGATGGACTGTGGGCAAGGGCCTAGCAAAGCAGAGAATGAGGTCCTCTCAATCAAACTCAGAGAATTACAGCATTTCTTAGGGGCTGTGATACTTTTAGAGGGTTTTGAAAAATGCATAGAAATTAAACAAAGGAAAATGAAAACAAAGGTGTTCTATGAATAGGAATTAATATACACAACATCCAGCAGAAACAAAAGAGTTGCTGCTTTCAGAAAAATGTAAGTAGTTGTTTATGCTAAGAGCAATGAAAATCTGGGAAAGACTAGTAGGAGACAAAACTAAAGAGATAGCAGGAGATTACAATGGGCCTGCATGCCAGGCTAAGGCGTCTAAATATTACAATAAAAACAATGAAAATCAATTGGTTTTAAGCAGAGGAATGGCACATTACTGTTAATTTTTAGAAATATTACTCTGACGGCAGTGTGAAGAATGAAGTAGCAGAGCTCCAAATAAACATTAGGAGACCAGTTAAGACAATTCTGGTATAATCCAGGCAAAAGTAGTAACAATAATAGCAACTAACATTTATGAAGTACATATTATATGCTGGATTCTATTCTTAATGATTTCATATGGATTAGCCCATTCAGCTCCACTATCACCTACAAGTCATGTTGTGTTCTTGTTTTTATTTTACATATTACTCAACTTTAAAAAGATGATAAGTAACTTATCAAGGCCCATATAATTAGTAAGCTGCTGAACTATGATTTGAACTTACATCTATCTAGCCAGAATTTCATCACCATGCTCTAGGAATTAGTATCTGACCTTGAGGACTTGAGGAATGAGACTACAAATGTAATGAAAAACACACACACATATACATTTATATACATATATATATAAAATATATATATATATATTATATATATATGAGATATATATAAATACACATATTATATATGAGATATATAATATATATGAGATATAATATATATGAGATATATATATAATATATATATGAGATATATATGAATACATAATGTATGAAGATACATGAATATATATGAAATATATAATGTAAAGATTTATATAAAAGATATATGTGCTATATGTAATGAAATACATAGAGAGAGAGGTTGTTATATTATGAATAATTTAAATTTAGCTTAAATGTTGTAGTCCTGGGATGATTAAATATATCACAAAAATTAGTGAAATAGACTCCTCAGAAGACTACTTACATGAAAAAATTAAGGAAATTCTTTAGAATAAAAGAGCTCACTGAAATATAGAAATTCAAAGTGTAACTATGGCTAAAAGTGAACAATTCCAACACAGGAAGTGCTAATTGATTGGGAAACCAATTGGGTATATATGATTGAGTGTTTGTCTATTATTTAAATTTTCCTTTGGTCTATCCCTTAAGGATACATAAGGGAAGCAATGCATCCTCCTCTTTTTCTTCACAGGACATACAATTGCCAGGTATCCATCTTCTGGCTCCAGTGCAGTGCTGTGGACAGAAGCATAGATGAGAGAAGTGGTGGTACAGATTCACAATAACAGTACCGGCCATGATGCCTGTGAGAGATGGCAGAAGATTATCAATGTCAGTAATAGACAGTTATTCCCAGATAGAGGAAGATCATTTGGCTCTGTCCAATTAGTTAGTGTAACAGATTACAAAGTGAATCCACCAGAATAATCACTAGGAACTGTAATCTCCTCATGCTTGGACCAATTGGTAAGTATAGAGGTGAGTAGAAAAGTTCATTTAGGCTCTAGAAAAAAAAAACTGTGTCTGATCTCTCAGGAAACCTAGCACTGACTAGTGCATAAGAGATTTGGAAAATAATGATTGACAACCTAGGCAATGCACGACATGGATCATGTCTTCTGCACATGCTACTTCTTCAAGTAAGTTCCCAGTAGTAAGTGGAGGTCTCACTGTTGGATGCAAGAGGTATAGGGGATGTAAGTCAAAACTCTGACCCCTGGAAATAATCTGTCATTACCAGTTGTGGGATGTATATGAAATACTGTCAGGGCATTTCCTTCTACTTCCCTAGTGTACCCCATCTGTAGACTGTCCCTGTGTCTGAGAGTCTGTCCCAGAAGAAATGGTGGAGTGGCCCAAGTTAAAAACCTCTTATATTTCTACTATTCCAAGTTGGGATTCTCAGGTATGGCACTTAAGGAAATTTCAAGTATTTTACTGGAAAAGAATGTAACAGAGGTTCAATGTTAGGCGTAATTTCTGTTTGCCCTAAGATTCAGCTGGATCTGGGTTTATCTGGAAGATAGGTTCCCCTAAGTCTGCCAAAGGTCTAATTAAATAATCAGGGAACATTTTAAAGAGGATTAATAACCTGAAAGACTTTGCTTATACAGCAGTCACCAGGCTTGCAGTGGCAACAATGAACTCTAGAAACAAGACTGGGAGTCAAGATATCTCTAGTGTCCTAGACACCAAGTACCAGCATTCGTAGAACACTTTGTTTTGGGTTTTCAACACCTTAATGCAAATAACATGAACATCAGAAGTAGTAGCAACATTTTTATAAGGCAGTAGTAGTGGCTCTGGGGGACTTATGTAATATGATATCACTGGCATAATTTACTGTTAATGTCAGAGGCAACTGAAGATATAAGGAAAGAGGCCAGGTGACATCAGCAAAATAGGCGCTATGGTTTGAATGTTTGTCCTCTCCCAAACTCACTTGAAATTTAATTGCCGTTTGTAACAGTATTAAGAGGTAGTACCTTTAAGAGGTGATCAGGCCATGAGGCTCAGCTCTCATAAATGGATTAATGCCATTATTGCATGTAGTCGATTTGTTATCATGGGAATGGCTTTCATATAGGAGAATGAATTCAGTCCTTTTTCATCTCTCTCTCGCTCTCATTTTGCCCTTTTGCCATTTGATGCTTTTTGCCATATTACGATGACCTAATGTTGGCACCTTGATATTGGACTTACCGACCTCTAGAACTCTGGGCCAAAAAAATTTTTCTTTATTATAAATCACCCAGTCTGTGGTATTCTGTTATAACCTCTCAAAATATACTAAGGCAATGATGGAATAGAAGTTTTCAACTCTTATCCTCTCTTGGAAACATTAATTTAAAGCAACTATTCATGCAAAAAGATACTTTAATAAGAGCTAAAGAATCCAGGTGAGAAATTACAGCATCTGGGTAGAACTTTTTTAATGCTATAATTCCACCACGGCATCTTAGTGGGAATTTAATGCTATAATTCCACCATAGTATCTTGGTGGAAATTTAATGCTATAATTTCACCACAGCATCTTGGTGGAAACATTTTTAAATGAAGAATTGAAGAAGGTAAGAAGAACAGCGTTTCATTACCTGTGTCACTCCTCCCCTAAGCCTAGGAAACAGAGAGGGAGGAGAGGTACACTCTGTATGGGAAAGGGGGAGCAGAGTGAGCACACAACTTTGCCTCAGATCTTAGCACCAGACGCCTCAGTGAATCTTAGTAAAAGGCTGGCCTCTGTGGCTTCAGATTCCAGGCTGGCACCTGCAGACACAGAATCTAGGCCTGCCCTGGCATCAGGCCAAACCCACAGGCCCAGACTTTAAGCCCACTGCAGGATAAGAAGAGTTCAAATAGAACTAGGCTCTAGGCCCATCCCCATGGATCCAGGATCCACATGTTCCCTCATTGACCCAATTGCAGGCCCACATCAGTGAATCCTAGGGCCAGGTCAACTACCACAGACTCAGGACCAGATCCATTCCCAAAGAACCAGACTCCAGGCTCACCCCAATCTCGGGCTACCAGCCCACCTACGTGTCAGTTTGGCCCATGTGGACCCAGGCTTCAGGGCTGCTCTAACAGACCCACACACACAAACAACTGACCTGAGGACTACATTGGATGCTCTGCCTAGAATATCTAAGCAGATTGACTACTGAAGTGCTTTTCCTGCTAAAGTCTGTAAAAACTGGAAGAGGTATCTACTTCAAAAGGGCAATCAAAAATAATCAGGGAAATATGACACCACTAAAGGAACAAAACACAGCACCAATAACCAATTCCAAAGAAATGAAGATCGACAAATTACCTGCCAAAGAATTAAAAATTATTTTCTCAGTGAGCTACAAAGGATAGACAACTAAATGAAATCAAGAAATGAATAAATGAACAAATGAAAAATTCAAAAAAGAAATAGTAACCACAAAAAGAGCCAAACAGAAACTCTGCATCTAAAGAATCCATTGACAGCACTGAAAAATTCCATAGAGGGCTTCAACAGCAGATTGAATTAAGCAGAAGAAAGAATCAGCAAGCTAAAATACAGGTCATTTAACTTACCCAGTCAGAGGAATGAAAAGAAAAATGAGTGTAAAACATTGAAGAAAGGCTTATAGTTTTGAGACACCATCAAGAAAACTAGTATATGTATCATGGAAATTTCAGAAAGAGCAGTGAAGGAGAAAGGGACAGAGAGCTTACTTAAAGATATAATATCTGCTTCCCAAATCTAGAGAGAAAACTGAACGTCTAAGATCCATAAAGCACAAAGAACCCCGAATAGATTCAATGTGCAAAGATCTAAGATCTAAAATTCTCAAATCAAAGAAAAAGAATTTCAAAAGCAGCAAGAGAGAAGCAATTCATCACATAAAAGGGAACTCAGCAGAAACCTTGTACACCAGGAAAGAGTGGGATAATATATTCAAAGCACTGAAAGAAAAAAAAATGACCAATAAAAAAATACCCAATGAGCCTGTTTTTCAGAAATAAACAAGAAATAAAGACTTTTCCAGATAAACAAAACCTGAGATATTTTATTACCCCTAGATCTGCCCTACAGGAAACCCTAAAAAGGAGTTTTATAAGCCCATACTACTAAGATAATAAGACACTACTACCGGATCATATCATAGTTCTATTCTAATGTTTTGAAGAAACTACATGCTTCCCATAATGGTTCCAACAATTTGCATTATCACCAAAAGTATGCCAGCGTTCACTTCTCTCCACTTCCTTGCCAACAATTATCTTTCATCTTTTTAATAGTAGTCATTCTAACAATGTGAGGTGATAACTCATTGTGGTTTTGATTTGCATTTTATGCTGATTAGTGATATTAAGCATTTTTTCATATATTTGTTAGCCATTCTATATTATGTCTTTTGAGAAGTGTCTAGGTCCTTTGCCCATGTTTAAATTTTTTTTTTTTTTTTTTTTTGCTATTGAGTTTCTTAATATATTTTAAATGTTAACTCCTCATCAAATGATACTAAGCCTGTTCAGTGCAATATATATGGCACTATATAAATTAAAGTGCCATTATTCACAGAAATATTGATTCTAAAACTTACATAGAACCATCAAAGTTCCCAAATGAAATATTGAACAAGTAGAACACAGCTGGCTGCATCACACTACTTGATTTCAAATTGTCCTGTAAAGCTGTAGTGATCAGAAGAATATGATATTGGCATAAAAACAGACCCTGTGACCAATGAAACAGAACAGACCCAGAATTTATGGTAAATTTATCTTCAACAAAGTTGCCAAGGATATACAATGCAAAAAGGGTAGTCTCTTCTTTAAGTGTTGTTGGGAAAACTGGATATTGACCCTTGAAAGAATGAATTTGAATCATTATCTCACACTATATGCAAAATCAACTCAAAATGAATCAAAGACCTGAAACTATAAATCTGCTAAAAAAGAAAACAGAATGAAAAACTATGCTATTTTACATGTTCAATGATATTTTGATTATGACCTCAAAAGCACAGGCAATATAAGCAAAAATGGGCAAACAGGATAGCATCAAACTAAAAAGATTTTGCACGGCAAATGAGACAACAGAGTGAAAAGATGGCCTATAGAATAGGAAGAAAATATTTGCAAGTCATACATTTGATAAGGTGTTAACATCTAAAATATATTAAGAAGCTCAGCTCAACAGCAAGAAAACAAATAACCTAATTTTTTATTTGGGCAAAGGACCTAAATAGATACTTCTCAAAAGACATTATACAGAATAGCCAATAGATATATGAAAAAAAAGATGCTAACATCACTAATCAGCAGGAATTGTAAACCAAAAGCACAATGAATTATCACCTCACATATGTTAGAATGACTACTATCAAAAAGATGAACAATAAATGTTGGCAGGAAAGTGGAGAAAAGGGAGCACGGGCATACTGTTGGTGGTAAGGTAAACTGGTACAACCATTATGGGAAACAGTATGTAGATTCTTCAAAAAAACTAAAATAGAGCTATGATGTGATCTAGTAATCCCATTCTTAAGTATATATCCAAAGAAAATTGGTATACTGAAGAGATATCTGTACTCCCATGTGCATTGTAGCATTCTTCACAATAGCCAAGATATGAAATCAACCTGTGTCCATTAACAGATGAAAAAAAGCAATATTATTCAGCCTTAAATATAGAAAGGAAATCTTTTCATTTGTGACAATATGGATGAATCTGGAGGAGCTTATGCTAAGTGAAATAAGCCACGCACAAAAAGACAAACATCACATGATTACACTTATATGTGGAATCTAAAAATCAAATTCATAAAAGCAGAGAGTAGAATGGTGTTTGCCAGGGGCTGGCAAGTGTGGGGATTAGAGAAATGCTGGTCAAAGCGTACAAAGTTTCAGATTTTCTGGATAAGTTAGTGCTGGAGATATCCTATAAAGCACAGTACTATACTTAGTAATACTGCATTGTATACTTGGAATTTGCTAAGAGAGTAGAACTTAAATGTCCTCAGCACAAAAAAAAAATAAAAAAAGGTAGCTATGATATGATGGATATCTTAGTTAGCTTGACTGTGGTAATCATTTCACAATGTAAATCAAAACATCATTTTGTACCCAGTAAATATATATAATTTTCATTCATCTATTAAACCTCAATCATGCTGAGAGGAATAAGAAGCTAATAACAGATTGATCTCAAAAGAGTGTCAAGTTCTTGAAATAAATATGAGACACTCACTGGAAATATCAGGGAAAGTTTAGGAAGAAGTGGAAACCAAAAATTTCTAAGATTAAATAGGTCCAGTGTCAAAGAAATAGTGTTTTATGATTAACTCTGTAGTCTTGAAAGGAGAAAATAACTGATGGATAATTGTCTGTAATGACTCCAACTTTCTGACTTAAGTTGTAGGTAGATGATGATGCTAGTCACCAAGATAAAACATCTGATACAAAGGACAAATTTGGAGCAGGATAAGGAGGCGTGGATAGTTTGGGAGATGATAAACTTAGCTTTTAATTTGAGCACTGTGCATTGTACAAATAGAGAATGTTTATTATGTGACATACAACAGTCTTGATCTTGGAAGAGCAATCAGGAAGTCCAAACAGGAAAAAAAAACTGAAAGTGCTGATTAAACTTGGCTTTATGAGTTTAGTGAATATGATGAGAACATTCTTAGGGAAGTGGTAGAGGCAGAAGCCAGATTTTTATGTGCTAAGGAGTGACTGCTTGGTGAGAAAGAGTAAATTATAATTTTTCTTTCTTTTATTTCAAAATTCTTAACTAAAAGAATAAAGAAAGATAGGACACAGGAAAGGTCAAAAATATTTCTAGGTTGATTTATTACAAGTAGAATGAGGGAGAACTGAAGAGAGAAAACAAAATGCTATATAAATAAACAGGTACTGACATCAGACAACTTGAATTTGGGGTAGAAATAAAGGGAATTTTCAAAGCTATGAGCCAAAATGCCAAGTCAATTCAGGCCACCCTCAGAGTGAGGCTGCTATGGTAGCACATTTCTCTTCCACATTTCAAGCTTTTTTGTGCCTCAATATTTATTCTTTCCAAGGAGAAATACACATTCCAGCTGACCTTCAACATAGAATGGCCCACGTGCTTTGGTTGCTTAACAGAACTATGACACAGAGACTGAAAAAAGCTTTAGAGGTATAGTTGATCCTATATATCCAGATACCATAGGATTCTTAGAGGAAAGAAAGCAAAAAAGTAACAATCGTAAATATATGGCGCATGTTCACAGGAACAATATACTGAAACACAGACCTGGTGAACTCAGTGTAGCTCATGCTGCCGATGCCCCATCCCTTGCCCCCCGGCCTGCTTGCATGCTTTGGTAGTGGTCACACCGAATTTTCAGCCCTCCAACCAGTCTATATCTCAAGTGGCCCACCTCTCTTCTTATCATTCTGCTCAGCCACAAGTACCCATTTTCTGGAGTTAATAAACCTGAAGCAACCTTCAAAGAAAGGAGATACTAACAAACGTTTCAATGCTTCTGCTTGCCAGTCTTGGTAGACTGATTCTGAGTGTGCTGCACATGGTGTCTCAAAGTATTCCTAGTGGGATTCGGTCCCTGTTGCCCATGGGATTAACCCACTTATTAAAGCACCTTTCATTGTTTTTCTTTTTTCTCCATCTCAGTTTTTCTATCCCCTCACTTGGGCATGCTGGGATCTTCCAAATAAACTCCTTACACACAAATACTTGGCTTAGGGTTTGTTTGGAGGCAAAACCGAATTGAAAGACTGAGTAACTCATCATCTGGGGAATCTATCTTTAAAAAAATAATTAGAAATATTGAGCAAGGAGACTGTTATAAACAAAGATTGATCACTGTGGTTTTAGTCAGGTTACTCAGTACTCCTCAAATCTATGAGTGAAGTCCCATTAACATTGATGTTTCAATCCAAATACCTAAACCATGCTAGCTCTGAGTTCTTTAAAAATCCTTGTTTATGTACAAAAGTAGAGCTCGCATTTGCCTCCTGATCACTCAAGAGTTATCACTGTGAGGCTTCTCTCTGCCTTTATTTCTTGGCTGGACTCCCTTGTCCTGAGCTGTAGGCCCTGCACTGTTTCCATCACCAGTGCCACCAGCAATGCTGCAGCTCCTTCTCAGTCACCTCTTGAAGCCAAGAAACTATTGCCAATGTGGAGTTACATAGCAGATTTTGTATTACCTAGATATAAAAGAAGAATCAATAGAGTCCTTCAGTTTAAACACACAGCACTTCCTCTCCTTTCCTTCAAAGCACACAGATCACAGAGCATCTGGATTGAAAAGGTTGTCAACACCAGCTGTCACATTAAATTCAAAACCATGAGGCCATGTTACCGAGGCAGCTGAATTGCAAATACATATTAGAAATTCAGTTTGATAGAGATACTCATTTCATTTTCAAGTCTAGCTTGTTGAGCAGGCTTGAGACATCCCCACACCTCCTATCACACAAATCATAGATGTATCCATAGATACACACTTGCACACACATACAGATCTACATGAAACAAACACACATGCACAAATACACATGCATACTCACATGCAAACAGGCATGCACATATGCATATCATACATGCATATAAATATGATTCAAGGATTTTTTTTTTGGAGAGATGTTGTTGCCATCATGGTTTTCTACACTTTATGAGGTTCCTCAAAATTGAAAATTAGTGGATATAACTATTCCCCTTAAGTAAGGAATGTCACCTGTCTTAAAGCTCCAGCCACATCTCAAAGTTTTGGGACAGAGGTTTTATTAAAATGAAAGGAAAAAGAATGATACAGAAAGAAAAGGGGGGGGCAGAGCAATAAAAAGATTTAGATAAAAGAGAACTAGGAAAAGAGAGAGAAAAATTAAATGCCCCAAATACGGGAAATGGTTAAGTAAACTATGAAATTATTTACTTTGTGAACTCTTAGAATATATTTAAATGATCCCTATAAAGAGCTTATAGAGGCACCTGAAATGCTAATTATAATTTAAATTTTTTAAATAAAAAACAAGATATAAAATACAGGATGATCACAACTACAATAACAAAAAGTCTGTAAAATAAACAGAAAGATACCAACAGTAATTTTCCCATTACCTCTCGGTTATACCAATACTATTCATTTTTCTAACTTTCTGATTTTTCTGCAGTTGTCAATTTTTAAATAAACTATATATAATGCATTATATGATATAAATAAAAATACACATGCAAGTGTGCACATATATACACTTCTGTGTGTATGTATGTATGATGAACAAATGTGTATATTAAACTTGGTTTTACAAAAGAGGACTGGGAACTGACACTTTTTGGCTTCTAAGTGCTGGGTCAGCACCTTCATACAGTATACTCTTGAGAACTGGTCCTCATTATTTTTTCTATTACTGCTATTCTTCAATCCAGATTTCCATTTCACTCAGAGATTCACTAAGAAAGATATGTAATCCTGGCACATATGTAATATAAATGGGCTCCTTTTAATTCCTTTTTTTACCCATCATCACAGCTTAACAAAATAATAAAGGTAGGTCAAGAGCTCTATTTCCAGGCTTCTAATGTGTTTCTCCTATTTTACACTAAAAATGGTAAGTCAGGATTGAACAACAATTGTGGGCTTTCTTACTAAGAAATAGTGAGCAAAGGTCTTACGGCACATGTTCAACCTACTTGTTTCTTTTGAAGTGGACTGGAAACTAGAGATAAGAAGTATCTGTACAGGTTAGAGAAGAAATTTTTCTCTAAAATCAGGAACAATTGGTTGTTACTCTGTGTATTACCCTACAACCAGACTCTAGAGGACATTGAGATAATTATACCAAACACAAAGGGTAGATCTCTGCAGTCCTTACTACAAGCAGTAAAAGGAAGCTCCGGTAAAAGAAGTAAACACTGATTGTCTCCAATTGCAGAAGAGGCCATGGGCACCATATGCATGTCAGGCTCATCATCTGCACCAAAGAAAGGCCAATCCTTCACCTTTCTTACGATTCATATAGATTGCAAAATTTCAGTTGGTCAAAAACAAATTAACATCTCGCACCTAGTAGTATTCATTGACACAAATAGGACAGAGTCAGAAAAAGAGAAAGAGAAAGTATGAAGAAAAGAGGAAAGAGAAATAATTTCCCAAGATACAAATTTAAAATTTTTCCAAAGCATAAGAGCAATTAAATATATTTCTCCCTTGTAGGTGTAGGATGGATTTTCCTACATCATCCCTTCAGACATCTTGGAAATAATATCAGACTTGGTAAAGAACACATAATATTTTTATTCTTGATTAAGAGAATATCCTTCTAAGGGGTTTTAAGAGCTATGAACACAGGCATCAGTAGAAGTACTTTGGCCTTCCTTGAGCTCTGATGTGTAGACTGCTCACATTTTCATTTTCTTTTGAAACCTATTTCTGTAACACTGAGGACAGATGGCATTTGTTTTTCCAAAGATCTCTCGATTTTTTCTTCTTATAGTTACTTCTTGATAAAACTTAAATGACAGAACTTTAAAGAAGTGATGTCACTCTTTTAAAGAAAGCAGCTATTTCACAATATAAGAATACTGTCCCCCAGTTTACATTTCTTTGTGACTCATATTTTGCTGCTTTCACTGTACACAGAACTCAAAACCAAGCTCATTTAAAGTTCACATGAAGGAAACTTGTTTGCCAGGACATATTTAATTGAATAACAATGCTGTGATAAAACATTTTAAATGAGTTACTGATAACATCCCTTTTTTTGTACCTTTTATTAGAACACTGAGAAATTCTGACTACAGAAATGTTACATAACACCTGAAAATATAATATACCCATGGACTAAAGGAAGGTAAATTTGTGAGGAAAAGATTGCTTTCAGTGCTTGCAAAATGAATGCTAGCTCAAGACTGCAATATAAATTTTAAAAACTAGTGTTTTTAAGTGGGCAGGAATCCACAGATGATCCATAAAATGTATTGACACAAAGGAACACAGAACTTACAGTTCAAATGAGAGAGATAAAAACTTTAAGGAGGAGAGGGAATAACAGTGGAACAAAAAGAACACGAGATGTTTGGAAATGCTCAAAATCATGAAGCCCAAAACTAGACTGTAATCCTAGGCATACCCCTCATTCCATATTCGAGTGGATCTTATGACTGTTACCTCAATTCTCCCTTTCTTAATCTTACTAAATTGCTTTTAATTATAGCCCTTAATACTTGACATGTCCTTCTCTTTAGGTTTAACAATCTCTGTATGATTATAAACATTTGTGAATTCCTAGTTACTAGGAGTTATATACCAAGCTATTTAATTCTTTTAATCATCCCTTCTAGAAGCAATCCTGGTAGCTCCTAACCACTGTTATTACACTTGTCTATATTTCTTCCATTTTGACTATAATTTCCTGGTAATGAGATTCCCCCAAATAGAAGTATTATTAATCATTCCACGTGTGATCATGTCTCAGAACTGTGCACAGGCACAGCTCCCTTCTCCATTGTAATGGGATGCTTTCATAGGCAGTGCAAACCAGAGCAGCATTCCTGTGTGCCACCACATTTCAGCCACATTTCTAATTGGTTCTTCTTAATTACCATAGGTATTTTTTATGATATCATTTCCAGGTTATTTTTTTCCTCTAAACATTTTTTAATTATTTTTCCGAGATCTATAAGCCTCCTTTTATCCATACAGAATTCATCTTCTTGTTCTGTGTCCATATTTCTTCTGTTACAAAAATACCACATTCAGATGCTTTTGCACTTATCAGTGTTTGTGTTGCTTTTATTTACAATAATATTTGCAAAAGGCTTTTATTTATTTTTAACTTCCATCCCTTACCATAACATTGAACCAAACTTACTAATTCTGAAGGCTGTTTGTGATTATGTAACTCCATTTTGCCATATCTGTTTCAAGCTGCACATTATTACAAAGGTTTTAAAAGGTCTACAACTTTCCTAATGCTCATTTGAGAATTCCTTTCTTAAGCAAGAAGACTACTTCAATGAATAAATGTAGTTAAACAGCAAATCAAGATGGTACAAAATACAAGGCTGATGAATTAACATTTATGCTTTATACCTGCAGGGTGAGCAATCACTATTTAGTAAGAAAGATGAATCTTTTATCTCAGGAAAAGTTTCACAAAGGAGGTGGAATTGAAAAAAGTCTGAAATAACTGAAAACTTTTGAATAGATTTATATGACACTGAACTATTTTTTTTTTAATTTTTATTGCATTATAGGTTTTGGGGTACATGTGCAGAACGTGCAAGATAGTTGCATAGGTACACATATGGCAGTGTGTTTTGCTGCCTTCCTCCCCTTCACCCACACTTGGCATTCATCCTCAGGCTATCCCTCCCCAGCCCCCCCCACCGCTGTCCCTCCCCCATTCTATTTTTTAAAAAAATTACAAAGCAGTATAGAGAAAGGTTAATGATTCTTCAAATGTGAAGTAAATAAACATGAAACTTACACAAATCCAAATCATATTCCAATTCTGCAGATAATTGCTTGCGGATCTTTGATGAGTTAACCTCTAAACTGTACTTTCTTCATGAGTAAAATGAGCACAATATACCCACCTTCACAAGGTTATATGGCACAGAAAATAATGTAAATGAAGGAATATATATAGTGTTTAATATCTTAGCAAGGTATTATTTGTTCAATTAATACAGAAAAAAACATTTAGGTATATGTTATCTATATCATAATTGTTTGAATTTGCCTCTATGGTACACTGGGTCTACCAAGGTGAGTCACAGGTGGTTACTTCTATATTCTTCATTTGACTTATCACTTTATTATCAAAAGTTTGTCTAATTTCAGCAGCCACAGTTCTTAGAAGTAAACTTTTGGGAGAAAAGGGTTTTTAGTTATGCTTGTAGTCTCTAATTTTTACTATAGCAGTTTATATCATATTATATCTAATTATATATCATATAATGTCATATTATATATCATATATTTTTACTGTCAAAATTCCTTAAGGTTCAAGTGTCATGTTCAAATTACTTCATCTATTTTCTATTGCAGAAGATTTTTATGTTACATGTATATCTCAAAATAAGCATTTTTAATTGCTCACGTTTTAAAAATTCAACTCTACGGCCCATCAAATCTTAATTATAACACCACTTGGTATAATCGTTTCTTATTCTCCTTACAAGAGATTAGTACAGAGGCATTAATTTGGCCTTTGAAATTAGATGAATTCAAACCTTTACTATTCCAATTTTAGCCATGCCATCTTGGATAAATTAATGCATTTGTCTTAATCTATGGAATGTGTGTGTAAGTGAATGTGTGTGTATTCCGTCATATAACAAATGCTCATTAAATGGCACCTATATTTACTCTTTTGTTTAAACTTTCCATCTCTGTTTTAAAAATAACACAACATTTTCTGATGACTTTCTTATTCTTCACACTCCCTCTCACATTGACATTTACTTTGACCCCACTGTCATCCCACATCAGGGCCCTCATCCTCAAATGTCCAAGTACTGATATCAATGAGCTCCCATCTGTTCTCTAGGCCTCCAGACTCTCTCATCAACTCTTATTCCTGCCAAGAGAACATCCTATAAAATATTTTGGACTATGTTATCCTCCTTAAAACATTCATCAGCTTCCCCTGCCCAGACAAAATTTTCCAAAATGTATTTCATATAACGCTGTTCCAACAAGATGCTTCTTAGAAATGAGGTTCTGAGAATACATCAGAAAACACAGCACACTCTATCCTCTACTTGAAAATTCACAATTCTTTGGGCAAGACTAATTTGTGGCTCCTACTCAGCCAGGCAGAGCAGCATGTGGAGACTCACATCATGAACTTCTGCTCCAATAACCACCTCAGGAACATACCAGGAAAGCTAAGAGAATCCATAGACCCTTTGAAGGAAGTGGAGTGCTACAGCAGGCCCCAGGCAACAGCCAGAAAACTGTGAATATCCAAAGTGTGAAAGTGTGAGGAGGATCATCCACCCCTGAACACACACCCTCACTGGGGAACCTGAAGGTATAGATCATGGGAGGAGGATTTTGACCCTACCTGGAACTGAGACAACTTTAGAGAGCTAAAAAAATACAGGCGTAGAAGAAATGGTGGGAAGAGCCCTATTGTCTCTCTCCGGGCCCAGGGAAGTCATTTCTGACTTTGTCTCACAGGGGTTCTTGGGAAAAGCTGCCAGAGGAGCCAGGAAGAGAATACAGGGAGAAGGAAACTTCCGGCTGAACTTTGTAACAATTCGGATCAAACATGAAGTTTCCTGGACAGAACCGAGGGGAAGGGATGAATTGAGGGTGCAGACACAGCACAGAAGCACAGAAGTGGCAGGAAGGGAGACATGAAACCTGCAAGCCCTGCCTGCTTTATCAGCTGGAGGCTGGTACCCTGATGAAAATTCTCAGCCCAGCTCACCCGCTGCCTGGAAACAAACTCAGTGCTGTTTGAGGACATGTTGGGAGTGAGACCAGCCTTTTGGGCCGTGCAGGAGGTGGGTGAGACCCGTAACTTCCAGTTTTCTCTCATTTTTCTGGCTACCTGCATGACACAGCAGAAGCAGTCATAACTCCATTGACCTAAGAAACATACCCCATCTGCCACAGTAACCACAGCAACCCCACCCAAGGAGACTCTGAGTTCAGAAGGCCTATCCCTGCCCCCCTGCCTGATGGTTTTTCTTTACCAGCCCTGAAAACTAAACAAAGGACATAATCTTTTGGCAGTTCTAGGGCCCTACCCACCACCTGCTCCTCCCTGTACTTCCATAGCTAATGATCTCTTGAAAACACCACCTCCTGATGGAGGCCAAGCAACACAAAACTAGTGCAGTAAATATAACTACAACTATGGACCCTCACAGACTCCACTTCACTCCCTTGCCACCTCCACCAGAGCAGGTGCTGGTATCCATGGCTGAGAGACCTGAAAATAGTTCACATCACAGGACTCTGTGTAGATACCCCTCAGTACCAGTCCAGAGCCCAGAAGCTCCACTGGGTGGCTAGATCCAGAAGAGGAAAAACAACCACTGCAGTTTGGCTCTGAGGAAGCCACATCCCTGGGGGAAGGGTAGAGCACCATGTCAAGAGGATACCCTATGGGACAAAAGAATCTGAACAGCAGTATTTGAGCACCAGATCTTTCCTCTTATGTAGTCTACTCAAATGGGAAGAAACCAGAAAACAATTATGGTAATATAACAAAACGAGTTCTTTAATAGCCCCAATGAATCACACTAGCTCGCCAGCAATCAGTGCTCAATGTTTGCTCAACAAACCAAGAAGAAATCTCAAAATTGCCAGAAAAAGAATTCAGAAGGTTGATTACTAAGCTAATCAAGGAGACACAAGGGAAAGGTGAAGTCGAACTTAATGAAATCAAAAAAAATAATACAAGATGGCCAGGTGCAATGCTTCATGCCTGTAAACCCAGCACTTTGGGAGGCCAAGGCAGGTAGATCATGAGGTCAGGAGATCAAGACCATCCTGGCCAACATGGTAAAACCCCATCTCTACTAAAAATACAAAAAACAGTTTGGCATGTGGCACGTGCCTATAGTCCCAGCTACTCAGGATGCTGAGGCAGAAGAATCACTTGAACCCAGGAGGCAGAGGTTTCAGTAAGCCAAGATTGTACCACTGCACTCTAGTCTGGTAACAGAGTGAGACACCGTCTCTAAAATATATATATATATATATATATATATATATATATATATATATACACACATATATATATATCATATCATATATATATGATATGATAAGAAGATCTTCAGTGAAATGGATAGCATAAAAAAATAATCACAACTCTGGAAATAAAGGACACATTTAGAGAAATGCAAAATACACTAGAAAGCCTCAGCAACAGAATGGAACAAGTGGAAGAAAGAACTTCAGAACTCAAAGACAAGGCTTTCAAATTAGCCCAATCCAAAAAAGACAAAGAAAAAAAAATATTAAAAAATGAACAAAGCCTTTAAGAAGTTTGGGATTATGTTAAATGACCAAACCTAAGAAGAACTGGTGTTCCTGGGAAAGAAGAAAAATATAAAAGTTTGGAAAACATATTTGAGAGAATCATCAAAGAAAACCTCCTGGCCTTGCTAGAAATCTAGACAACGAAATACAAGAAGCTTAAAGAACACCTGGGAGATTCATCACCTAGGCACATACTCATCAGGTTAACTAAAGTCAAGATGAGGGAAACAACCTTAAGAACTGAGAGGCAAAGGTAACCTATGAAGGAAAACCTGTCAGATTAACAGCAGATTTCTCAGCAGAAAGCCTAAAGGCTGGAAGAAATTTGGGCCCTATCTTTAGCCTCCTTAAACAAAGCAATTATCAGCCAAGAGTTTTGTATCTAGTGAAGCTAAGCTTCATAAATGAAGGAAAGATAGTCTTTTTCAAACAAATGCTGAGAGAATTCGCCACTACCAAGCCATCACTATAAGAACTGCTAAAAGAGCTCAAAATCTTGAAGCAAATCCTCAAAATACACCAAAATAGAATCTCTTTAGAGCATAAATCTCACAGGACAAGGTATTCCGGCAACAAATAGCACAATGAATAGAACAGTACTTCACATCTTAGGGTGATTGGCTTTAAATGGCGTTTATGATAAACTTGCTTCATGGTACAGGAGAACCTAAGTACAAATGGAAAAACTCTCATCACAGCATTAATTTGTAAGACTAGCTTGTAATTTACTAGTGGAATCCTGATTAATAAAATGTATGCCTAACTGTTCACTATGTTCATGGTAACAGCACACAGCAGTTAATTACATTAATGCATGTCAAGTATCTTAAGTGCAGAATGTACTATCAAAAGCTTAATATGTTTTATATTGTAAAAAGGGCATAACAAACTCAAGTTCTATCTATGACAAAGAAATTTCAATTGCATACATGACAGGCAGTAACACAGAACCATTGCTTACTTATTTGTAATAATTAACATACTTTTCTTCAAAGACAAGCTTTGCATATCAAAATAATACTTCACATTTAATGGATTCTAATTGTATCCATTGTGACTGATGAATTACTATGATCAAATTTGGCAGTGGCAGATTATGTTTTCCTTATTTCACTAAGAAATTTGCAAGATAATAAATTGGGTTATTAAATTAAAAAAATACTAACATTGACTCTAAATTGCCTAAAAGCTCTACTTAAAAGATAAAGAATGGTAGAATGAATAAGAATTTACCAACCAAGTAACTGCTGTCTTCATGAGACTCAGCTAACACAGAAGGACTCACATAAACTTAAAATAAAGGGGTGGAAAAATATATTCTATGCAAATGGACACCAAAAGTGACCATGAGGACCTATTCTTAGACAAAACAAACTTGAAAGCAACAGCAGTTGAAAAAGACAAAGGACATTATATAATGATAAAAGGACTTGTCCAACAGAAAAATATCAAAATTCTAAATACACATGCATGGCCAGGTGCAGTGGCTCACTCCTGTAATCTCAACACTTTGGGAGGCCAAGGTGTGCAGATCACCTGAGGTTAGGAGTTCAAGACCAGCCTAGTCAACATGGTAAAACCACACCTCTATTAAAATTAAAAAATAAATTAGCTGGACATGGTGGTGGGCTCCTGCAATCTCAGTTACTTGGGATGCTGAGGCAGTGAGCTAAGATGGCACCAGCGCACTTTACCCTGGGCACTAATCTTTTGGCAGTTCTAGGGCCCTACCCACCACCTGCTCCTCCCTGTACTACCATAGCTAATGGTCTCTTGAAAACACCACCTCCTGGTGGAGGCCAACCAATAAGTGGGCTCCTGTAACTCAGCTACTTGGGATGCTGAGGTTGCAGTGAGCTAAGATGGCACCAGTGCACTTGACCCTGGGCAACAGAGTGAAATTCTCCCTCAATAAATAAACATATTTATTGATTTTATCATTATATGATGTACTTCAATCAAAATTCTAATAAGATTTTCCGTTTAGTTATAGTATTATATAAATGTTACATTTCCAGTCTTGAGAATTGCACCATGTCATGTTGAATGTAAATACTAGAAGAAGCATGGAAAAAAATATATATAGAAAGTCCCTATACTACTGTTTTTTTTAAACAAAATAATAGTATAAAATTAGTCTGAAATTAGTTCAAAATAAAAAGTTAAACAAAAAGGTAAATTTACTCTTTAAATAAAAAACAATGACAATATATTTTAGGGTTTACAACATATGTAAAAGAAAATTGTTTTGTAATACTATATAAACTACAGGAACAGGAAATGGATCTGTGCTCTTTTAAGATTCTTAAGTTATATAAGTAGTATAATGTTATTTAAAAGTAAACTGTGATAAGTTAAGATGCATACTGGAACCCTATATCAATACCTAAAACATCAAAGAAAACAAAAGCAATAGCTCAAAACCAATAGTAAAGATAAAATAGAAGACTAAAACAAAATCATCAAAAAGAGAGTTTGAGCAAAGAGCAAAAGAACAGAAGGGACAAATAGAAAGCAAATAACAGTATAATAAGTTTAAACTCAACCAATTACATTAAATATAAAAGGTTCCAGGATGTCAAATAAAATGTAGAGAACGCCCTTTTGGAGAGAGAAGGAAGGAGGGAGAGAAGAAATACAGATAGATTATACAGATATAGCACACATTACATTAGTATTAATATGTATAGATGAGGACTATTACTCTAAATATAAAGACACAGTTAAAAGCTAAATGATGCAAAAAGATACTCCATGCAAAAACTAATCACAAAACAGCTGGATTAACTATATTACTATCAAACAAAATAGACTTAAGATCGAGGACTATTACCAGTGATAGACATATTTAGAAATAACAAAGATGTCAATTTATATATATCCTACATTTATATATATAATATTTATATATATGGTAGATATTGCTACCACGTTCTTCAGGAAAGACGTTGGTATAGGCGTTGAGCAAGTGCAGTATGTGGTAGATACTTCACTTGCTCAATGCCTACACCAAGTTTTTGCATTTCCTTCCCACACTACCCAGATCAGAAAACTAAACATCTACATTACTGTTAATTTGCAGGTAGGATGCTAAATGTGCCTTGAGTTCCTTGCTAGCCAGGGAATAAACAACAGCAGGTAGCAGCCATGAATGGGGAGATGGGTTTTTCTTACAAGCAAAGACCTTTGATTCTTTGGGATGGTTCTGAGTATTTGTCCTGGCTGCTTTACAGTCCTAGTTTTTTATTATTCAAAACTGGTTTCCTGGAACTCCCAAGGTGGTGTAACTAAATCATAACTTTTAATTTATTCCTGTCTGCTAAACTTTGCAATGAAGAAAACTAACCAATACATGGAGTGTGCAGCATCTTCCACAGACTGCTCTTCCCATCATCACAAAAAAACTCACACCTACATTTGTGTTTGTAAGGTGAATGCAGCTCCTCAGATTGGCTGTTTCAGTCTTCCTTAGCTCCTGGAAATTTTCCAGTGCATCTTCCACGTGTTTCTGCCTAGATCACTTCAGCTATCCACACGAGCTTCTTAGATAGGATCTAAGAGAATGCTAGGCTAGAAATTGCTCATCTAGCCCATTATCGGCCCTAGAGAGATATTCACTTGTTAATTTGTGGAAATGCGAGTTAAACAAATATAGTCAGCAAAATGTCTTTCTACAGTCAGAGAAAGGAACTCCAGACTTAGCCTCTCATCTTTACATTTCTCAGATACGTTTATAACACTTGTCCTCTGTGGCCCCCAAACAGATTACAGAATCTTCAGGAGAGACAGACAGTCATGTCTGTATGAAACACAGCTTGAATGATACCATCCAGAGGTATGCTCTGTCTGACGCCAAGCTCTCTGATTGAAGGCCCTGGCATCTGAGGAGAGGAGAGGACACAACAAGCCCCTGCATCCTCATGAGGGATACTCTCTAAACTGCAACTCTTCCTTAGGTTTTTGTAACCTCTTTTAAAGGCTGTATGTGGGAGGAGGCGTAAGGTTGTCAAAACCGATTCTGAGAAAACTTATTTGTACATCATGCTAAGGTGGCCTAATATTTTAATTTGGGATATGGGAATATCTACTATGTAATTATTTCATGCTCATTTCTTGAGTGTAAGCAGAAAATTGGATGAAAGACACTTCTATTTTTCATAGTTCAACATGGTTTTTTTCCTATTCTACCTCTAAACGTCGGTTTAGAATCCCTAAAATAGAACACATACTGCCACATTTTCATCTCTGCTTATCCTCTTTCTATGCACTCTTAGTAAATTTTAGGGCCTCTCCTTTTTTCAAGACCCAGCTCACCTGTTACCTCTTCCATGTTGACTCTTCTAGTTTGTCACCTTGGACTTCAGTGGCTATACCACTTACTAGGCTCTTAGACAATCACAGATCATGCAAACACAGTGTGAGTGCTTTATTTCCTCCTGTTGTGCCCATGACAGACATCACTAGTTATTCTTGATACTCGTTCTTGGCTAAGTCATTGGGTAGAGTCTTTTTAACACAGCTCTACAACTATTACCAATCTATCACTGTTGAAGCATTATGTGAAACCTATTTCACATTCTTGAACTTTTAATAGATCTTTTATGGATATATCCCACAAAATTAGATTAAAAGAGGCAAGAAGGTATATACAAATTCTTTTTATAGCCCCAGTAACAAAGACAAATTAGGCCTCAGTAATATCTGATGCTTGTTACAACAATGGTTTTTAGCAGAGGGTTGACTTTAGGTCTTGTTTTCCTGTGGTGTTGTCAATTAGTTTCTCAGAACAAACACAGAAATTTAAATATATTTTTAATGCTCTAACCTTTACATTAGTGGCTGACATTATAATTTTAAAACATCTTGTATGTTTGAAATATTTCATAATAACAAAATGGTGAAGAATAGAATCTCAAGAAAGAAATAGTAGAAATTACTATCATGGTGTATGAAACCACATGGAAGATCTACAGGACACAGATAAGACACACATTTAAGTAAAACAAACAGAAGCTCAGGTGCACTTTGCTGAACAGCATACTAGAAGGAGCATGTATCTAGAAAATGCAGCATGAGATTCACAGCGGCAGAATTAAGATTGTGTCATTTCCTGATCCAAGTTCCCCATGATATAAATGATAAGCCTCCATGGTTAGGTCATCCAAAATTTAACTACCCCTGCTGAGATTACTTATACTGATAAAAAGTATCAAACCTATAGAAATTCAATTAAAATATCTCAAGAAACAAACATAAAGCCCACCACTTTCTTGTTTTAGAATTAGAAGATTACCTATTTGATAGTGAGTTTCATGTATGTTTCCTTCATATCCCAGTACCTAGCACAATGCTTTTGTAGCAGGCACCAAAAAAGTACTTAGTGACTGTTGATTTGTATTAATAAAAACATATTTCCCTGATTATATTCAATTATCACTGACAGATTTTTCCATTAAGAACTTAAGGTGTGGCCTTGTCATGCATACTTTCATGCATTTCTCCATCACTAGCCCTAAACAAATCTTCATCAGTAGAATGAAAGGATTTGATGATAGCATGATTTTATTCAAGCTCTAATGTTTATGATTCATTGAAAAATGTCCCCACAAATGAACCAATCCAAAAGCTTAGGTTCTCAATAAGAATTGAGTAAGCCTTCCATTCAGTTATCCCAAGTGTTAAACATTCTTTTGTAAATATGGGAAGAATCACTTGATTTGCTCATTCATTCATTCATTCATTCATTCATTTGAAAATGCATTGATTGCCTACTAAGTAAACTGCTAGTGTTGGGTGCTTTCTAGCAGCAAAAAGTATAAACTGTAACTCACTGGAAACTGATTTTTTAAAGCTATTGAAGAAATGAAAAGCTGAAATTGTCCTAGACAGTCTCTCCTTTGACTTTTGATAGCTACACTGACATTCTTCTTTAAAACCTACTGACCTTTCAGTTGTTTACATATATTTTCCCTCTCTTTCTCTTTTTCTGTTTTATTTTTGTTGACTTCCCTAGTTTTATCTCTATATTTTATGAATACTCTGCTTCAATTCTTGGTCCCCAATCTGCCTTCTTAGCCTGCTGCTTTCTCAGACCCAGGTTAATAGCTGATGAGTAATCCAGACATTAATTTTTTTTTTTTTTTTTTTTTTTTTGAGACGGAGTTTCGCTCTTGTTACCCAGGCTGGAGTGCAATGGTGCAGTCTCGGCTCACCGCAACCTCTGCCTCTTGGGTTCAGGCAATTCTCCTGCCTCAGCCTCCTGAGTAGCTGGAATTACAGGTGTGCGCCACCATGCCCAGCTAATTTTTTTTGTATTTTTAGTAGAGACGGGGTTTCACCATGTTGACCAGGATGGTCTCGATCTCTTGACCTCATGATCCACCTGCCTCGGCCTCCCAAAGGGCTGGGATTATAGGTGTGAGCCACCGCGCTAGGCCCATCCAGACATTAATTTTATGAGACCATCGAAAAGAGAACAGTCAGTATATCTGAGAGAAATGAAGATTACAGAGAAGTTCACAAGGGATTCTACAGATAGTGAGTATTTGCAGAGAGACTAGGATTTTTTAAAGTGCAATTAAAAGCTTAGTATAGTTCATACATACAAGAGTACACGAGCTAAGGCAGGCAGATAGTCTGATCAATGAGATATGTTAAGATTTTAGAGAGAACAATCTGCTGGAAGAATTAATTTGAGTATTTGAGAGATAAGTGATTAAAGTCAGAGCAGCTTGATCCCAATCTGATTATCATAACCAAAGGTGAGCACATATTGGAAACTGCACAGGATGGCAAAATAGCCTGAGAATCCTTCCACTGTTACATGGCCCTCTCTTCAAATAGTAAAATAAGAGATGGTCTGTGGACTATTCTACCCAGTCCTCTCTAGAGGTCCAAAAAGTAGCAGGAAATCAGAAAAGACACCTCTTAAGAAAAATAGTCCGCAAAACCAATACATGAATTAAATTCAATGAAAGAATTTTGGGTAGCACTTACTCTTCCTTGTTTAAAGGGCTTATTCAAACTATTTTCTCATTTTGCCTGTTTCTAAAGAACTCTCAATTGCTTAGTTAATGTTTTTGGTGCAAACTGCCACCCTTCTTTTATTCTCTCCCATGCATACTGCACCTATTAATGTTGACATTCATTATAAGAATCATCCCACTACATCTCAAATATGTGCATTAAAGCACAATGTATTTTCTCTATTACTCTTTCTTGCTGTATTTATTTTATTAATGTACAAAATCTTGTTCAAGCTAGGCTGTTTTCTTATCTTAATTTTTTCAGGTCAAAATTATTATTACTATTGGTGAATTATGCCTTATAAATAAATTATGTATATTACATGTCTGAATCACAGATGCATATTATACTTAGATAGTATATTATATCATATTACATATCTTCACGTTACTCAATGCCTCCTTTAAAAATTTTCTTTAACATTTAAAAGCCACTTAAAATATGTTGTTTGGTGTTTATAACATTAACACTAGTGTTAGTGGAGAATGTTTGTCTGAACTAATAAATAATCCTTCCCAATCGGGGAAACAAAGTATCTTCTTTATGCCTTTGAAAAATCATCAGTTTACTTGCTTCTTAAATCAGGCTATTTGTTATATAGGAAACCCATTGAAACCCTAATGATACCTCTATCTATAAGAATTTCAGAAACTACCAAAGAGCCACAAACCAATGAATCTTACTTTGGTACTAGGAATGCTGATTGAATTTATAATAAATGTAAATTCAAAGTATGCTGAAGCAGGCATAAACTTAAAAGGAGAAGTAACATGGCAAGAAACCAGGTCTGACTACTTCGAGATATAAATAAGCATGGTAAAAACAAGTAGATGTGATTTATTTAGTTTAGAAAATATTTAACAACTAGACTTTGATCTTATTCTGAGTTCCTATTTCTCTCTATATACTCAGTGGTTAGCTAGGCAATTAACATTTGTTGGTGCTCAAAAGATAGCTGTAAAGTTGAATAGACCACACCAATAAAATGTAATTTCAGCACATCATGAATTTAGAGACATAATCGCTTGGTCATAAAAAGACAGCTGAGTTTTAAAGAGATATCAATGAGAAGGAAATAGTAGTTCTTCCAGATGATGAAGTCCAAATCATTGGCTCCACAAGGGATCAGAATTTCATGAGTACTCAGGATAAAAAAAAAAAAAATCAGCAAATTTCTTAAGTTTGCAGAAGAAAGTGAAATGCCACCCCAATAAAGATAATTTGTAAAACTATCATGCTCTGTTTGTGTGATAACTAAAATGGCAAGTGAGTTTCAATATGAGCAAAAAAAGAAAATCATGTAAACCACATACAGTTAATAATGAGCTATCCATTATGGTCCAGTAGTCATTAAATGCATGACTTGTTGCATTGTACCTGTATTAAGATCTGTAGAGAGCTTTGTTATTCTTCAAAATACTTTAGTGTGGATCACTGAGGATAATTGGGCTGTAAGAAAAAAATAAATGTAAACTTTTGGGCACAGTTTAGACAATGTCATTAGTTACAATCTCAGAAAGTTATCAAAAATGTGCTATAGACTGCACCTCAAAGAGGATGATAAATTGTAGTGTTAGCATCTGTGGGTCAAAAAATTTAGGTTGTCTTCAATAAAGTTATTAAAAACCAACAGAGAAAACATTTACTTTTATAGATGTATGTAATGCATTTATTCCTGAAACAAAAGCCCAAGTGAACACAGGTGCCTACTAGTATCCACACAAGGGTAGCATAGCAATGCTATAGGGTTCTCTAGAGAAATAAAACCACTTGGCAATTGGATATATCTGTGTATACACACAAAAACACATATTTATTTATTTAGAGAAATGTGTTCATGCAATTAAGGAGAATGGCAAGTCCAAAATACTCAGGGCAATCTAGCAAGCTAGAAACTCAGGCTGAATTTCTATGCTTCAGTCTTGAAGTAGAATTCCTTTTACTCCAGGAAATCTCAGTTGTTGCTCTTAAGGCCTTCAACTGATCAGATAAGACCCACCCAGATTATGAAGGGTAATCCTCTTCATTTAAAGACAGTTGACTGTAAATCTTAATGGCATCTACGAAATACCTTAACAGCAACATCTAGACTAGTGTTTGAATTGTTTGACTAAACAACTGGGCATTACAGCCAACTGAAATTGACATATAAAATTACCCTTCATAGGCAGCAAAGATATTAAGAGTCTAAAAGAACAAACAAAAAGTGATGGGGAGCTTTAGAAAGACAAAGTAATATAATCTGCAGTTTTACGTCAGTTTATACACGATTTTACAGAACTTTATACCTATGATTTTGGGAAATTGCTACTATGAAAGGACTGTATCAAGTGGCCAAGATACCCTAAAATACTGATAGGTGATGACACTAAAATCATTAAGTGTCAATCATCTTTGGTTTTACTACACAAAAGTAATTACAAAAATAACAGAATAGATAAGAAATATTACTAGGAAAACTTATCATAAAGATGACATTTGTTTAAATTGAGAATAAGTGAATTGATATTCCTAAGGATAATTATGTTCTATTTTTTTCTAACAGCTGTGGCCGGAAGGAATAAATTTGTGTTTTGTGTCTCTGTTATACTTTATTAGGATCTCTTGGCAGCAGGGGCTCTAACTGCTTTCCTATGCAAATCAGGGTTCTCACAAAAGCCAAACTCCCTCTGCCAAAGGATTGGGGTCTCAGCTCTTTTGTCTATTACTGTTTTAATTATATTCATTTAACTTGTTGATATTTGAAATTATTTGATTCATTTAATTTTCTGAATCAGCTTTCAGTGACACCAAATTTCCTTTCTCCAGAACTTCAGGAAAATCTGAACTCAAACTCTGATTTGCTACTTGGATTTACAAGTCTGTGAGTTGTCCTTGCTCATAATAACTAATTTTCTACTATTAAGTACTTGCCAGAACCTCTTAGGCTCGCTTGCCTCCCGGTATTGTCCCCAAATGGCCTTATCTTTTCTACTGCTATCTAAATGATCTCATGGCATAGCCAGTTGTCACTTACCTTATATCATCATTTATCTATACCTCCCCACCAATCCCCTTCATTGGTTGTTTCTTACAGAGCTTGCTGCAACTAAATGATACTCTGCCCAATATAAGCCAGGTGCTTTGTCAGTTCCCTGCACCATCTCTCACGCTTCACCAAAAGCAGATAATATGTTTTTCTTCATCGTGCTATACGTCCAAATGAATGAGTTTTCTGATCTTTGCTCTAGACATTTCTGTAAAACAAATAGTGGACAGTTCTATAAGGTCTTAACATGATTTCCCTCAACCATTCTGGAAATCAGATTATCCAACACAGCCCAGGAGAAACAGCCTTTCACTCCCTGAAATCTGCATCAGTCATGATCCACTAATATATCCTTGGACAAGTGATCTAATTTTCCTGAGTCTAAATTTTTTAAAAAGAGGTAATAGCACTCTGTGATGGATGCACGGTGTCATAGATCCACTGAACAAAATAATCAATTTGAAAAATATTTGATAAGCCTCTCTCCTAGACATTATCCTAGGCGCTAAGGATAGAAGGTAAATAAAATTATTTACCCATATTACAAATCTCACACAATGACAGAAGATATCCAAGTAAATAAACAAAAAAAAAAAGTCTATGATGTTTACATTAACAAGAAATTGTGATTAATGCTATGAAGGAAATAGTTACTTTCCTATAGCAGAGAAGCCTGTGGGCAGGAAGGGATAATTCTTTAGATTGGTTGAGTAGGAACTACCTCTCAGAGGCAGTAATTTATGGGCTTATAATTGAAAAAGAAAAGGTATTTAGGCAAGTTGAGAGACCCAGGAAATAATATTTTAGGTAAGGAGAACAGAAGATTTAGTGGAAAGGAATTTGGGGGAAAAAAATCAGCAAGGGGGCCATATCTAGGAGGATACCACCAATATCATAAACATGAAAGTCATATGTTTCCACCAACAACAATTGCTGACAGATTGACTGAAGAGGATAAATTAGAGAGTAGAATTAAGGAAGAGCCCATTTCTGCTGTAAAAACTCTGTAAAACATACTGTCTTTAATTATGACTGGGAAATTCATAGAAATTTTTTCTGGTGTGGGAGAAATATGAAATAACATTTTGGATAAATTAAGCTTGGGATGACTAACATCCAAGGGAGAATGACAAAGAGGTAATTGAATATTTATTTGAGTCTATAAGTCAGAATGAAAACCAGGGCTTAAGATACACAGGTCAGAGTTATTAGTTTACAGATTGTATTTCAAAATGTGACACTAGACTTGGTCACTTAAGGAGAGGACAGAAAGAAGGAGGCCTTTGGAGGCCCTGGAGCAACCAAACATTTAGAGATGGAGGATACGATTAAAGACACTGAAAAGAAGTTGCCAGTCAGATGAAAGAACTTAGAAAGTAGCTGCAGGTGAAAGTAGTTTCAAGTAAAAGTACAGTTGTCCCTTGAACAACATAGGTTTGAACTGTGTGAATCCACTTACATTTGGATTTTTCTTTTGCTTCTGCCACCCCTGAAACAGTAAGAGCAACACCTTCTCTTTCTCCTCCTCCTCAACCTACTCGACATGAAGATGATGAGGATGAAGATCTTTATGATGATCCACTTCCACTTCATAAATAGTAAATATATGTTTCTTCCCTAAGATTTTCTTAATAATATTTTCTGTATTCTAGCTTTCTTTATTGTAAGAATTCAGTATATAAAACATATAACACACAAAATATGTGTTAAGCGACTGTGTATATTATGCACAAGCTTTTGGTCTGAAGTAGGGTGTAGTAGTTAGGTTTTGGGGGAGTCAAAGTTACACATGGATTTTTTACTGCACAGGGGATTGGTTCCCCTAACCCTTGCATTGTTCAAGGGTCAACTGTAGTTTCATGGAGGCCCCAAAAGGAACGTTTTTGCACAACAGTCAGCTGAGTTAAATGCCCCTAATTGCGTAAGATGAAGACAATAGACTGTCTTTTAGGTTTCAAAGTATGACAATTTGTGATTGCCACACTACAGCAGTGGAGCAGTATGGGAAGAAGCCACATTAGAGTGGGTTGAAGAGTAAATAAAAAGAGGACTCAGGTTTACAGCTTTTCCTTGGAAAACAGCAGAAAAATAGTATAGCACCAAAGTGGAGAATGTGAACTCAAAGAAGGGGGTTTGTAATTAAACTGGGAAATACTAGAGCTTGAGAGTTCAAGTGAAAGAACTGGACTTTTCATAGGAGCAAGGACAATTTTTCAGTTACAAAAGAAGAAGATACAAAAGAGGATGGATGAAGATGCAGACACGTCTGACTTAGAGATGGGAGAATTAAGCACTTGTCATCTGCATGTATTTAATTGATGAGGTATGAAGAAGGCTATCAGCTTACACTAGAGGGAGTACAGAAAGTGTGGGAAGGTTAAGAGGAAAAGAAACAGTTTTAAATAGTTCTCTCAAAGAATGGTAAAGCAGATTTATCATGGAAACCTGAAAGCATTGCTGGGCATTATTATTAAGTGTTGTTAGCGGTAATTAAAGTAAAACGAGTTGTTCCAGGTTGCTGATTATTTCCCCCTAGAAGTTTCAGTTGTTTGTCGAGAGCATGGAAAAGATAGAGTTAGAACAAGTTATGTTAGATCTTTCACAAGAGCATGTGACTGGAGAAGACAAGAGGAAAGTTATTGAGAATAGTCATAAGAGGCAATCCTAAAAGTGAAATATGGAATCTAAATTGAATACGGAAGTAAATGAGAGCAGGAGGGAGATGACAGTTCTGTGTCACTAGAATTTACATGTGGCATCTTTCCAACAGATTGTATTTTTAATTGGAATAGAAATACATATTAAATGAAGTCCAGACAGAAGGAGAAAAGAATGGAAAGAAACATAAAATTTGAAGAAACAGAGCAGAAGCTTTTGGTCCCCAAGCAGAAAGCAACATTCTGAAAGTGGGCTGAGGAAGTAGCATGATTACAGAGAGAAATGTAGGCAGAGCTTACTGTGGACAGTGATAAGAAAGTTGGGTAGCACTGAGAGCCAACTAAGATTGGAGCTCATCAGTTTAAGGTGGCACAAAATACTCAAAAGTGGTATTTTCTCAGGAAATATTCAGTATTCAAGATATTGGAATAAACAGGTCAATTTGATCAATTTTGGTGATTTGTGGGGCAGATACAATGAAAAATCAAATTCTAAGAAAATATATTTTTTATCCTTCTTATTCTCAATACAGATTTGGACCATTTAAGAAGACCTTGAGAGAGTACATGAAGGACCTACTGCTTCCAGCTATGTCATATTCGCCTCTCCTAGCTCTTCTCTCTGATCCTGCTTCTCCCAGCCATTGGGTTCAGTAACAACATTTCACAGTTGAAACAGTTCTGCCCAATTTTCTTTTAGTTTGCAAAACTGGATGTTTTCTGACCGAAAATAAAAATTTCAAAGTAGTCATACCTTTTTTTTCAGCAGTTTAAATATAGACTTATAATAAAACATAATCATATTCTTTGAACAGTTATACGGCAGTTTCCTCACATGGTTGGAGTTTAAAACCATGTTCACCCATTACAATCTTGTTCACCAAATTCTGTAATAGCAGAATTAAAGGGCATCCTGGGTATCCTCAAAGCTGTGGTTATAAAACAAAAAAAAGTAAAGTACTAATTTACACAGCAGGCAGTAAGCTCATGAAATGTATTCCTTTAACTGGTGGAACAACCCTAAAATACAACTTTCTATACATTTTTGGATGATAAATTTATAAGAAATTATTAACAAAACTAGGATATTTGTTATATGATATACTGAACTAACTTTTCAGAAGTTTAAATTATGAGGAACAAAATCATCTTCTGCCCCCACAAAAATTTTCTTACCTATCAAAGAAAAAGTTCTTAACTGAAAAATATCACAGGCCTGAAGAATTGTTCGTCTTCTCTCTTCTGATAATGCTTTATGTCAAAAATACATGCAGATAAATATACAATACAAATAAACATTAGACATATTGTGGAAAATGCCCTCTTGATTTATTTGACACTCTCCTCTTTGAGCTAGCTTAAATTACATATGTAGCATACTTATATAGACAAAATTCTCATAGTTTTAATTTTAATAAATTAAATAAAATACAAATTGTTAGCAGAATGCATTTTAGTTAGCTTGGCATAGATAGGAACAAAGACTGTAACTGTGAAGGATATTTTTTCACTCCTGAAAAAAATCATGTTATGTGAAATTAAAAAAAAAAAAAGTAATAGGTACAAATATACCCTAAGAAGAAATAATATCTGATGATCAATAGATTGGTAGGATGACTGTAGTTAACATTAATCAATTGTACACTTCAAAATACCTAGACAAGAATAATTTGAATGTCTCCAGCATAAAGATAAGTATTTAAGGTGATGGATATCACAATTACCTTGATTTAATATGACTGTATCAAATTATCACATGTACCCCAAAGTATGTACATTTAATATATGTCAAAAAAATTAGAAAAGAAAAAAGAAAGGAAAGAAAAGAAAAGATCCCTTCCTTATACCTCCTACAAAAATTAACTCAAGATGGATAAAAGACTTAAATGTAAGACCTAAAACCATAAAATCCCTAGAAAAAAAATCCTAGGCAATACCATTCAGGACATAGGCATGAGCAAAGACTTCATGACTAAAACATAAAAAGCAATGGCAACAAAAGCCAAAATAGACAAAGGGGATCTAATTAAACTAAAGAGCTTCTGCACAGAAAAAGAAACTATTATCAAAGAGAATGGGCAACCTACAGAATGGGAGAAAATTTTTGCTATCTATCCATCTGACAAAGGGCTAATATCCAGAATCTACAAACAATTTTAAAAATGTACAAGGAAAAAACAAACAACTCCATCAAAAATTGGGCAAAGGTTATGAACAGACACTTCTCAAATGAAGACGTTTATGCAGACAATAAACATGAAAAAAAGCTCATTATCACAGTCTTTAGAGAAATGCAAATCAAAACTGCAATGATATGCCATCTCACTCCAGTTAGGATGGCAATCATTAAGTCAGGAAAAACAGATACTGGAGAGGATGTGGAAAAATAAGAACGCTTTTACACTGTTGTTGGGAGTGTGAATTAGTTCAACCATTGTGGAAGACAGTGTGGCATTTCCTCAAGGATCTAGAACCAGAAATACCCTTTGACCCAGCAATTGCCTTACTGGGTATATACCTATAGGATTATAAATCATTCTACTATAAAGACACATGCACATATAAGTCTTCTGTAGCACTGTTCAAAATAACAAAGACTAGAAACCAACCCAAATGCCCGTCAATGATAGAACGGATAAAGAAAATGTGGCACATATACACCATGAAATACTATGCCATCATAAAAAGGATGAGTTCATGTACTTTGCAGGGATATGGATGAAGATGGAAACCAACATTCTCAGCAAACTAACACAAAAGAGAAAACCAAACATCACATGTTCTCACTCATAAATGGGATATGAACAATGAGAACACATGGATGCAGGGAGGGGAACATCACACACCCAGGCCTGTCAGGGGGTGCGGAGCTATGGGAGGCATAGCATTAGGAGAAATACCTAATGTAGACGTTGGGTTGATGGGTTCAGCAAACCACCATGGCACATGTATACTACTATGTAACAAACCTGCATGTTCTGTTTATGTACCCCAGAACTTAGAGTATACTTAAAGAAAAGTAGAATAAAATAAAAGAATTTATCCTGCTAGTTAATAAGAAAAACATTTTAAAAACTTCAGCAATTCAGAACTTTGATACTGGAATAAAGAAAGCTAAATAGACCAGTGAAATATAACAGAATGCATAAAAGCTTCCCAATCTAGAACCTCTCCAGTGTAGATGTGAGTTCTTCATTTATGGCAAAAATAGCTATCAATGTGTAAGGCATATTGTGGTTATGAGTTCTTCATTTATGGAAAAAATTCAGTGCAATGTGTAAGGCATATATTAAATAAATGATGTTGAGTTGCTGTACTTACATGTCAAAAAAAATTTGGTGATTTCTTACACCACTCACGTTAATTAATTCTGGATAGGTTGTAGATGTAAATATGACAAGTAATATAGTGACTCTTCTAAGTAATGAAGTAGAGAACATTTTTGTGACTTTGCAATAGATAAATATTTCTTAAACAAGACACAAAATATACTGATTATAAAGAAAAAGACTACATTAAATTTAAAATTAAGAACTCCTGGCTGCCCTATGGAGTGCAGTAACCATTCTTCATTCCTTTGCTTTCTTAATAAAATTGCTTTCACTAAAAAAAAAAAAAAATCCTGGTTTCTGTTCATCAAATTATAACATTGAATGCAAAGACAAGCATCAAGAAGATAGGACAAGACATTTGCAGTACATAGAATCAATAATATGCAACACATATAATAAATGTAGTAGTCAGGATGCTATAAAGAACTTCCACAAATTAATAAGAAAACATACAAGATATACGAACTTTAAAAGTATGCAGGATACTTGAATAGGCATATAATATAAAGAACATTTGATTTGTAACTAAACAAATGTTGAAAAATGCTGTACCTCACCAGTGGGCAGGGAAATGCAAGTTAAAGCCCTAATGAGATAACACTGCATATACAAATTCAGCCAAAATTATAGACTGGCAATACCAAATGTTGTTAATAATTGAAGTAATGGGAATACCAATCACTAATAGTAAAAATTTTAATTAGTAAAAACACTCTGAAAACCATTTAACAGTGTCTAATGATTTATTTTGCTCTCAACTTTTTTTGTTCGTTTGTTTTGAGAAGGAGTCTGTCTCTGTCACACAAACTGAAGTCCAATGGTGCAATCTCGGCTCACTGAAACCTCTGCCTCCCGGCTTCAAGCAGTTATCCTGACTCAACCTCCTGAGTAGCTGGTATTATAAGTATGCACCACCATGCCCAGCTAATTTTTGTATTTTTAGTAGAGACGGTGTTTCACCATGTTGGCCATATTGGTCTCAAACTACTGACCTAAGTGATCCACCTGTCTTGGCCTCCCAAAGTGCTGGGTGCCATGGACTATTTTAGAGCAGGTTTAAGTTTACAGAAATACTGAGTAGAAAAACAGAGAGATACCTAAGAAACTGAACTTTTTAATTTGTTTGGTTATCTTATATCATTAAGTCCAATGTATACTGAAGAGTAGTCATAACAATTAGCATATTTGTTCCATTCTTAACTTTAATGGAATTATTTCTAACCTTATATCATCATTATATTTTCTATAAGTCTGTGATAGGTATATTTCAAACCCATCTCTTATCAGACTAAGTGCATTTATTTTGCTAGAAATGTAATCAAATATTATGTTTCATTTTCTTTTCAACTTTTTCCAGAGTTATGAACTTTTCTTCTCAATAAAATGCAATGCAGTTAACTGCTTTCCTAAATTTTCTAAATTGAATTATTTTTGCATTTATAAGATATATATATATTATATTAGGATATTAGTCATAATATTCTTTTTCAATATTGCTAGATTCTACTTACTAGTTTTTTTTTTTTTAAGTTCTGCATGTGATTAATGACATTAGCTTATAGGTTGTTTTTTTTTTATTTTAAGAAATATCCTTCATTGTACTGTAACAGCAAGCAATGTTGCTTTGCGTGAAACTGATTTTCTCTCTGTAAACATGTTTTGGTTTTATTTTCATCCTTAATATTTTGACATTTCACCACACTTTGTCAGAATCTGATTTTTTTCAATCATTTTATTGCATGCTCAGTGAATCCTTTCACCAAAAGCAAAAGGTATTTTTCTCAGTCCTTTGAAACAATCTTTCATTACTCTTTTATTTTTTCTTTACCTTTGTTCTCTGCACCTTGTTTGTTAACCATACATCTGTGAACAACTTTGTTTATTCTGTCTCAATTTTACTCTTGTGCTTTTAAACCTTTTAACCTTTTGCATTGCACCCTGTGAAAATCTTTCTGTTATTTTCTAGTCTATCTTTAACCAAATTCATTCCATTTGGTGGGGGGGGGGACATTTTTACATTTCAGCTACGGTATTTAATTTCCAATTGTTTTCTGGATGCAAAGTCCTCCCAAATTTACCTAAAATTATTCACTACACTTAATGTAAAATGTTATCCTCTTTGCTAGACTAACCCTGTTTCTTATTCCCTCTTTATTGATTTTGTTGCCACCATTTCATGCTGTTGGTTTCAATCAAACCTTGGTGATTACTGAGTGCTTGCTCATTTTTGCATGTAAGATTCCCCATGGACTTGTGCGGATATCGCTCTGCTCATTATAGGCTGTCTGTGATGATTTGGGGAAAGGGACATGATTTACTGCACTTGAGTTATTGGCATTTTTCAGTCTGGGGGATAGTTCTTTTTTCACTTTTGTGGCTCAGTGGCTGTCCACTCTTGCTCATAACTTTCTGAATCTCATACAAACATGCATTGCTTTAGTCTCAGTGCAAATACATTTAGTGCCTAAGGTTTAGCAGAGGCAGAGGAAAAAGGAAGAATCAACAAGCCTAACTGTTCCAAACACCATTACTCAGTTATTCATCATTAGGATTCCTCCAGCATCCACTTCTGCACCTCATATTCACTCTAAGAAGACCACTCTGCTAAAAGCAATTCTTCCTCTGGAGCAGTTTCTTCCAACAGGGGCCTTTGGTCATTTTGTTCTTTTTTGCTCTAACTCAGGCTAATTTATGCCTCTTTTGAATTCCTTAGAATATCTGATGTAATTATGGAATCTATTTTCTTTATTAGCATATTGAAGTATTAGTACTTGTTTAGAGGTCTTTCTTTTCAGCTCAGGAAACTTGCAGCAGAAGTAAAAGTAGATAAATGTACTCAGTCTCCTACCTTGTTCCAAGTCTTACTAAATTTTTCATTATTGCACTGGTATGGACCTAATAGCTTTTCATTTTGCAGTGACACCCAAGATGTACCCATATAATCTATGTAAATATCATTTGCTTATTATTATCATTTCTTTTATTCTTAGTCCGTCATCTGACCACTACGAATTAAGCGTACTTTCATAACCACATAGAACCTATCATTTGTAAGACTCTTGTAAAACATAAATAAAACTCAAATGACCAAAAAACAAAACAGCTGTTGTTATTTTATTGTTATGGTTTCTCTCTGTCAAGAGTGGCCAAAAAACCAAGACAGCCGCTCTCTACGAGATGCCTGCCAGGAGTAAAGTAAGGTTTGGCTATATCAGTCAAATGACAAACAGTGAGGAGAGAAAACCAAAGTGTATAAAACAAAACAAAATGATTACTTACATGTCCCAAAGGTACAAGTGGCAACAGGAGGCCTATCGGAAGTTCAGGTGATGGAGAGCTCAGTCAGCGGGTGGGTGTCTGACAAAGAGAAAGGGAGAGACTCTGTGGGACTATGCCTTTATTACAATCCTCCATGGGCATTATTCCTCAGGCTTTTCTGTGGGAGCTGTGGATTTGCTACTTTAAAGAAAACACGTGTGAGGGGGAACTTTAAAGAAAACACGTGTGAGGAGGAACTTTAAAGAAAACACGTGTGAGGGGGAACTAATTTACATGACTGTTGTTGATCATTGGGTTTTCATGGTGGTCAGCAGGTGTAGGTGTGCTGGGTTTTCAATCAGTGGGAGGAGGAACAAGTGGGCTGTATCACAAACAACCACAAAGGGAGGGGCAGTTTTAACTAGGCTAAAGATGATGGGGTATAAGTGGATTTCAAAAACTTATGTTAGACCCAGAAATGGATATGGAGGCAGCTACTATATTAAAAATACTTGTGACAATAGCTTTCAAATCATTGAAAGAAGTGAAACATAAAATACCTCACCCTAATCAACATGAAAACGATCCACCTTTCAAAGAAGGTCTCTTTAGAAGAACTACATCATAGCCTTTGGATAAGTTTCAGAATACTCTTGCTGGAATCTTGAGAACTGGAAATTCTCAAATACACATTTTTGTAGAGCATTTACAATACATGGAATGAGGTCATGCAGAATAAGTATTCTCAACACGTATGAGGAAAGTCATATTTCTCCATTTCAAATGATAACTTCAATAAGGAAGTTATATTTCCAAGAAAACTACATTTTATTAAAATGTCACGGCAAATATTAAACCTATTACTTTTATTCTCTTTACCATCAAAGACTGATACTCTGTTGAGTTATATGAGACTACACCATCATTCCAAAAGTTCATGTTGAGTTTGTGGATCTCCATTCTATTAAGAATATTAACCAATGTGTAATAAATATACCTAACATGACATTGTAGTTTATAAATGTTTTCCTAAAACAATACATTATTTGTTTATATATAAATTTCTACATCTGGGTTCTATCTAACTAGTTTACAAAATAAAATTGTGCATATAGTACAGATAATAGCAAATTATTAATATTTTTAGATTAATAATTATTTTAAATTTAAATTAAAGTAGAGATCATTTGGAGGTGTCAAAACCAAAGAAATTTTAAATAAATGTATATTACCTTCTGAAAAAAAAAATTTCTCTTATTTGCAATATCTTGAATATGTCATTCTTTAATTTTTATGCCTACAATGCAGCTTTACATACCAGCTGTATAACCTCAGGAACGTTACTTAAATAGTATATGCTTCATATATCATTTCATGATAATTAAATGAGATAAAACATGCAGACACATGGTAAGCATTCAACAGATGTTGGCTATATTTATTTCTATTTATTGTGATCCTTATTCCCCATTATTCTATCAAAGAATTCCATATTATAGAAAGCCCATTTCTCTTGAGATAAACATTACGAGTTGAGAGTCATCATTGTTAAGTAAGATTTAAGGAGATAAATAAAAACACGGAACACTATTGCTGAGCATATTATGGCAATGGCATTAAAACACACACACACAATATTAACTTTTTTGTGTCATGAGTTGTGCTGAAGTAGTTGCAAGAACTCACCTGAAGATCTATAAAGTTGTACCATCAGCAACTTTATAATAAAGATATTGCTTCAGACACAGAACATCAAATTCCACCTGAGTTAACTGGAAATATGACTTTAAATTGGGGTCAGTAGGAGATGACATGTCAAAGCCAAGAAAACCAAAATAAGGGAAAGGTAAAGGCACAATGAATAATTCAGACCAGAAGTAAACCATTGCAGACACTGAGTGGCAGGGTGGAGATGGGCAGAGCAGAGGAGGTATCAGTATAAATTCTACATGTGCAAGATTACTAAAGGCCAAATAAAACTCAAAGAAAACTGTAGTTGGTAGGACAATACATATCACACTCTTAGACCTGCATAAAGACTAAGGGCGGAGGATCACCTGACAGACTACTCACCAGCATATATGCTTTGACATTCATTACAAACTAATAGATCACAGATAATAATTGGATTCAAAAAGTAAAGAGTAGACAATCTGAATATTCAAGTCAATATATTGCTCCTAATTTTAAAAAAGGAGGATGGGAAGTTCCAAAGCCTAGAATAGAAATAAATCAATGCCTTTAACATAGCAGGTGCTCAAAATAATCAGAACAGGCAGTGGCAAAAGTGCTATAATCATTTCATAAGTATCTAATACGTTACATTACGCTAGGAGTCTATACATTTCTACTTGAAATACAGATGTCAAATTCTTTTTTCTTCTTTCCATTTTTATTTTATTTTATTTATTTATTTTTACAGAGTCTGGCCCTATTTGAGCTGCCGCTCTGAATCTAAGCTGCCTCTTTTTTATCCTGTTTGGATCACACCATCATTGACTGTTCACTCTCTGGTATCTACGATATTTTGAAACTGCCTCTTTGTTACATTTCTTGAAGCATTGTTAACTATTTAACGTGCAGACTCATCAGAAACTTCCTATAATCTTTGTTTTGACAGCTGGGAACTGACATCCTAATTTCACTTAACTGCTTACATCTAAATAACATAATGATACTTTCTATAGCATTATTACTTACTATTGCTGCTACATTTCTGAGCACTTACTCTTTAATCTCACTCCCTGGATGCTTACAGAGTTGAGTGTTTCATTTATTTGTCTGCCTTCCATCCTTCAGTTATTCATCATGGTCCTGCTTTGTTCCTGGTCAACTCCCTGATATCTCTGTTTTAGAAGCAACGCTATGATACATTGTGTTTCCAGCTGGTGAGGGTGCCTTTTACACTCTCTCCCAAGTCTGCCCAATTGAATACTATCCACTTTCCCAGCCTCCTTGTCTCTCTAATTCAATCTTCGGAGTGCTAAGTCCCAGCAACTTTTTACCTTATTCTTTACTGTATCTTCCTACCAATAGCCCATTTTATAGATATTGAAGAAATAGCTACATTTTCACAAAATAGAGTATAATGACATCTAACTCCCTACCAAATATAAGATTTCAACTTAATAATTTAACCAGATCAAAAAACTGCAGTGTATATTTTCTTATTTATTTGGTTAAAAAGAAGTCTACTACATCAGCTTGAAAACCTGAGATAATGCTAAAATATTTTAGTTATTTTAAATGTTTAAAGAGAGAAGTGTATAATATTGCTAAACATGAAAAATGTTATCAAGTAGAACAAAAAATAGTTGAAGTTTTCTTTTGGGGGAAATTTAACTGAAAACAAAAATACAAGTATTTTGAAACCTTTTCTTTACTGTAAGTCTCTTGACTTTGAAGTCAAATTTATCTAAAGGAAAAACAGGAATTCTGGAGACCTGTATGAAAGCTATTATTTTCCTACTCTTGAGTGTACTAAAATTAAAATACGTTGAATGACTTTTTCCTCAATGTACAAGTATTGAAGTAAATGTTTCTTTTGTATTATGTTGCAGATACATAGTTACTCTAGAATTGACTTTTTCCTTATGCACTGTGAATAGCAAGTCTACATCCTATGTTTAAAATATTTGAGAATCCTCTATAAGACTCTTAGTAAATGTTTTAAATACTGTTGTCTTCAATAAATATTTTATATTAAAAAAAAAGTCTACTTCTTAGTTTGCCTATCCACACATCATCCTACAAATCTGAAACAGCATCAGGATTGGTTTTTACCTGAAGAGAGTGTGTGTGTGTGTGTGTGTGTGTGTGTGCATGTGTGTGTGTGTTAAGGACTTGATTTTATCCCCTTAATTTTATGAACCTGGGCTTTGCATCATATATGAAACAGATCCACTGGGGACCCTTACTCTTAGTTTCTATTAACAATTCTTAGTCTTGCCTGTGCTTTGGAATCACCTAGAAAGATTCTGACAAATATCAATGCCCAAGCTTCATCCAGACCTATTATATCTGAATTTCGGAATGTAGGGCACCAGCTTCAGTGTTTTTTCTAAGGACCATATGTGCTGTAATATACAGCCAGAGTTAAGAACCACTGCTTTAGATTTCGTTTTCTGGCTTCTCTTCCTTCCCTCACTACGCTCCCCATCACTGGCTCCAAAATCTTCCCAGTCTTCACACCACGTGACTTAACAGCTGTCTTGAGTACATCTAATATCCAATGCTTTGGACAAGTGTAACTTCTAGCACACCTCCGAGCAAGACCAACCACACTCTGAGTTTTTCCAAAACCACAAAGGACATCAGACACAAAGAAAAAATTAAAATGAAGGGAATAAACAGCCCAATTAGAGGTTGATAGAAAATCATCACCAATCTTACTTTACTACTCTGTGTACTAGTGTGACCTGGAGTCCCTTAATTCGCCATTTTTTATCCAGATAGCTGATGCCATCCCCCTCAATCTGACCTCTAAAATTGCTTTGCTTTACTCTCTGGTTCTGACAACAAACTGTTTTTCCCTTTAGTTCAGCTAAGAACATTTCTCCACTTTTTGAATTGTAACATCATTTAGAAAACAAAGGCAATAGAAAAAAAGGCCAACACATGAAAAAATCAAAAATCTTAAAATGCAAAACCTACAACACAAAACCTTAGCAAAAGACTGGCTTTAAGAATAGGTTCTACAATACATACAACCGAGTTCCTTTACCTGAGCTACAGCATGCATTATAGCCACCACTTAGTGAGTATCCTCTGTGTGCCTGGCACCCTATCAGGAGCTCTAAACTTTATGACATTACTGCAAAGTAATTTTTTCTCCAGTTTCAGAGCTGAGAAAACACAGGTCGTGGTCATATAGCTAAGAAGTAGCTGAGCCATGATACAAACTCAGGTCTCTAAAGCCACTTTGGTGTATGCTCTTTCCACTCCTGCACTTACAGACCGAGCAAGCCGGCCTTGAAAGTGAGATGAACTTGATTTGGATCTCTTCCCAGGGTCATAAGTTCCAGCCAGGATATACTATCTAATCTTGTAAAACCTCCACCCGCACTCCACCCTCATCTCTATTTTAGTCTCTCCAGGTGCTTTTCAGCTTCAGAGTCAATTTAGTTCCTGGGGCCAGTTCTAGCCCCAAGCTTTTTATGACTATGAACTTAAAATTATCTTCTTTTCTCCTCCTACAGGCCATCTGAAATTTATAATTATTATAGTTTCATAAGATCAAAATTGCATAACTATAATCTCACTTATCACATGAGGGCAGAGCTAGTATTACACAATGCATTTAGCACATGTGAGGTCACTCCTGTATCATGCCTTTTTAAAAATAGAGTCTCACTGGTATTTTTATATTTTAAAACATCCTTATATTTATTCACCCAAATAGATTGCAAGATCCCTTTCAGGCAAGGATTTGGGTCATATGCTTCTGGTCCTTAATGCTAGCTGTATATAAATAGAGACATAATAAAATGTGTTGTGTGAACTTAATCTACATTTTAGTAAAATGTCAGTCTCCAAGAGATATCACAGCATAAGGTAACATAACTCAAAATAAATAGCTCTGAATTAACTTTCAAAACCATAGTTTTTGAGTTCTCCTACTGAAGACAAAACTAGTTAGCTACTAGATACAATGCAACTAGAAAACATCTCATCTCCCATACAGAACTCAGTTGCCAAGTATAGCACAGCTAAAATGCCTGCTGTGACCACTCTCAAGAGAGAATAAAGGAAAATAAGTGTGAGGCCACCTCCTCTTTATAAAGTTGAGAATTCAATCTCAGAAATAAAACAAAGCTTAACAAAAGAAGATGAAGCAGAAGAAAAGCTGGCACAGACAAGTGAAGGAAATGCAGAGGGAAAATGCACTGAAACTCCTTAACGTAGCACAACAGTAGACACAAAATATGGGTGCTTTGAACGGAGCAAAGAAGGAAATTTACAGGAATGTTTGGGATTCAAGACACTGTAATGCTTGAATTCATCATTTTGTTTTCAAAGACAATGCCAGATCTAAAAAGAGGGTTGGCTGTAGCTACAGAAATGCGAGGAAGCTTTTCTCATTCCCTTGGCTTACTGATAGCCAATCAAAAAGACTGAAGAGAGACCAAGAAATATGGAGTTTGTCAGCATAATGTACATAGTGATATATTGTGATGACAAGAAAATCGTGCACTTAGATGTCTAGGGAATGTATGCCTTAGATCTCTCCAGTTCCTTATTCCCATTTGGGCTTTCAATTACTTGAGCATGAAAGACAATGTAGTATCTCATCTTTTTTTTCCAAGAACTTTTTCCTACAGAGGTCAAATCAATAGAACCCAAGTCAGCTGGAGAAGCTCACAGGCTCTCCTCTGATTATAAGGCCTTATATCCAACTCTAATTTTCCTTTGGCTCAAGAAGCAGCTGTTAACATAGAGCCCTTTGACAGGTAAAAACTTACTCTTTGTAAAAGTGCAGACATATAAGAATGCAAAGACACGGACAAACACACACACTGGGACTGTGCAATTAAGAGCGAGTGCTACCTTGTAGAAATAGAATAGGAAAACTTGAGAGATACCATGGCAAAAACAGAAGACAAAAGAGGTGGGGGGGAAACAGAATGTACTTAATAAAACGTAAAAACATACCTCAAATTCACCCTAATGTTCATTTTTCAAAATGTGAGGTTACCAGAGGTCTCTCCCCAGTTGGCCTGAGATGCTGGATGTGGAATCAAGTAACTGCAATGAAGGTATGTTCTTATTTGGTGGTGGCTGTTTCCTGTTGGGCATGAAAACATCTCACTCGGAGTAAAGCAGCTAAGAGCTTCAAAACAGAATTCAAGTTGGGAAAATCATAGCACAGGAAATTAAAGAAAAAAAAAAGAATACCTCCATATGTGGCAGTTGCTTTTAAAAGTGCAAAATAGTGGTATTTTGGATCCTATCAAGAACTTACATTACAAAAAATCAAGAATCTTAATTTAATAATGATCATATATGTTTACTGATTATCACAGTAGACGACCTCAATAAAGAGGAAAAGTACTGTCCAGGTTTTGCCTCTATAAAAGCACAATTTGTAGACTTGAGTACCTGGAGGTGATCTTCAAGTGATCTTTCCTAAAAATATTTTTACTATACAGAGTGAGCGCACCAGGATAATTTATTTTCCAGAGTTAACAAATTAGTTTGATCCATGTCAGGTGACCTGGATGACCTACGAAACTGGGCTTGACTAAGATTTAGGAAAAACCTATATACTTACTGAACTCACACTGTTTATTTTATTCATATTAACTGACTTAACTATGTTACCAGGCCACAGAAATAAATGCAATTCGGCCAAGTGTGTTGGCTCATGCCTGTAATTCCAGCAGTTTGGGAAGTGGAGGTGGGTGGATCACTTGAGCCTAGCAATGCAAGACCAGCCATTTCAGCAAAATAGTGAAAACCCATCTCTATGAAAAATGCAAAACAGTTAGCCAGGCATGGTGATGTGCACCTGTAGTCTGAGATACTCTGGAGGCTAAGTTGTGAGGATTATCTAAGATCAGGGTGGCTGAGGTTGCAGTAAGCCATGATCACACAACAACTGCACTCCAGCCTGGGCAAGAGAGTGAGACCCTTTCTCAAAAAAAAAAAAAAGAAAAGAAAAGAAAGCAAGAAATGCAACTGCATTATGCCACAGACTCCAGGTATATAGTTGTAAGACTGCTTAATGTGAAATAAAAATCATGTTATTATTTATCATAATAATAAGAGCAAAAGTAGAAAATAATTCGCATTGCTATGCACAAAACCATAAAGGGTAGGTGCAAACCATCTTTAATATCAGGACCATCTGTATGTTTCTAAGCACTTGGCTGTTCAAGTAGTAAGAAAATATGTAAAAAGTTAATAAGCAACCACTACGAGGTTACTGTGATGATATGAGTAAAGATAAAACTGGAATTAATATATTTAGACAATAAATTGCTGATTCAAATGATTTTCTATTCATAACACAAACTTGAAATATTCAGAGTAATAGGGAAGGTTAGAAATAATCAAATGTAGCTTGTGACATTATGATACCAAGCTGCAAATATATAAAATGGTAGACAAAAAGGACCTTGGTAGTAAGCCAATTTTCATTTCAATGTAAACTCATAAACAATCTGGAACTCAAAATGTTTAATAACTACTGCTGTCCCATTAGTACTGATTGAACTACATTTTATATATTATATGCATTGATGGAAGAAGATGGAGTTTAAGAGAACTTGTTAATGATAAATTCTCAATATCCAATATAACACTTCTAGAAACTTTTCTGAGAAGTTGTGAAAATAAATCAAGCTCATATTTGCATTAATTCAATAGCTATCTGAGAGTGGTTAAGATATGAATGATGCATAAAAGCATAAGAAAAATGCTATAATTTTCTATTGATCCCTGTATTATTTATTTGTCTAAAGAAAAATCATAAAATATAGTCAAAATCTAGAGGTTACTTTATTATATTTTTATTTTAGATTGAGAGGAGTTTATGTGCAGGTTTGTTATATGGGTATATCGTGTGATGCCAAGTTTTGGGTTTCTAACGATACCATCATCTAAATAGTGAACATAGTATCTGATTAGTAGTTTTTCAACCCTTGCCCTCTCTCCCCTTTTTTGGAGTCCCTAGTGTCCATTGTTCCCATCTTTGTGTCTTCATGTAACCAGTATTTAGCTCTTACTTATAAGTAAAAACATGCAGTATTTTATTTTCTGTTTCTGTGCTAATGTATTATACTTAGGATAATGGCCTCTAGCTCCATCCATGCATCCTCTAGCTGCAAAGGACATGATTCATTGTTCTCTATGGCTGCGTATTATACCAAGGTGTACATATACCACATTTTCTTTATCCAATGTACTACTGATGGTCACAGGGGTTAATTCTATGTCTTTCTACTGCAAATAGTGCTGCAATAAACCTACGAATGCAGGTGTCTTTTGGTAGAACAATTTACTTTCCTTTGGGCATATATCCTGTAAAGGCATTGTTGAGGCCAATGGTAGTTCTATTTTTAGTTCTTTGAGAAATCTCTAAAACTGCTTTCCATAGGGGCTAACCCAACTTACATTTCCACCAACATGGCATAAGCATTCCCTTTTCTCTGCAACCTCACCATCTGTTATTTTGACTTTTAGTCCTTTGTCAGATGCATAGTTTGCAAATATTTCCTCCCATTCTTAGTTGTCTGTTTACTCTGTTGATAGTTCTTTTGCTGTGAAGAAGCTCCTTAGTTTAAGTTCCATTCCTCTTTTTTTTTTTTTTTGAGACAGAGTTTTGCTCCTATTACCCAGGCTGGGGTGCAATGGTGCAATCCCGGCTCACTGCAACCTCTGCCTCCTGGGTTCAAGCAATTCTCCTGCCTCAGCCTCCCGAGTAGCTGGGACCACAGGCGTGCACCACCATGCCCAGCTAATTTTTGTATTTTTAGTAGAGATGGGGTTTCACCATGTTGACCAAGATGGTCTCGATCTCTTGACCGCATGATCCACCTGCCTCAGCCTCCTCTATTTTTTATTTTGTTGTATTAGTTTTTGGTATCCTCATCGTAAATTCTTTGCCTTGGCCAATCCTAGAAGAGTATTTCTTAGTTTTCTTAAAGCAATCTACAGATTCAACATTATCCCTATCAAACTACCAGCATCATTTTTCACAGAATTAGAAACAAAAAAAAAAAACTATTCCAAACTTCATATGGAACTAAAAAAGAGCCAGAATATCCAAGGGAATCCTAAATAAAAAATAATGCCAGAGGTATAATATTACTTGGCTTTAAACTATACTACAAGGTTAGAGTAACCAAAACAGCATGGTACTCATTCAAAAATAGATTCATAGACCAATGTAACAGAATAGAGGCCCCTGAAATAAAGCTGCACACCTTAAATTAATTACTGGCAAGAATACACAACAAGGAAAGGATTTTTGGTGCAACATATGGTGCAGGAAAAACTGGATAACCATAAGCAGAAGAAGGAAAGTGACCCCTACCTCTTACCCTATACAAAAATTAACTCAAGATGGATTAAAGACATAAATGAGCTTATTTTCTCTCTAATTTGGGTCTTTCACTTCTATGAAAGCCTAAAAGAATTAAGCACACTTAATCATCTGGAATCTGCTACCAAATAATATATGTGCCCTCATTAATGCTTGTGTTCACAGTCCAAGTGGCAGCAAGAAGCACTACTTGTGTTGAAGGTCAGTAATAAAATAGGTAAATTAATGTAAAACGTAGCATTTGCACCATTTGATGTCATAGAACAAGGTGAGAGAATCTGATTACATTGAATTTAATTAATACACATGATCTACACCATGCACTTCTACAACCACAGCAATATTTTCAGCAATATTTTCAACAGTGACACTTTCAGGTTTCAGTCACATTAAAATGAAGGGTTAATGTTTATTGGTTTGGTACTCATATTAGGAATCTTTACATTTTATTTTCAAATTTCTTTATTTTATAGTTATATGAAAGTATAACCATAGGAGTTTATTAGGTTTGGTATGACTTTATACATTTAATATAATTATAGATACAACTTAAGGCAAAATATACAGCAATGGCGATTCATGAGAAATCCTCTCTGAGTGAAATTGTTTCATTTTTCAAGATCGATAATCATACCTGTGACTTCAGCAGTGATGGGGAAAGCTGCTATGCAGTCATCTCTGGAGTTTCAGAGTCAAGATAGAGTAGAAAGGATGGGACCCCTCTATTGCCGATGTCTTTCAGACTGTTTCAACCCAATCACAAAATGTTTTTAATTTAAATGGTCTCTATACAGTGCAATGATTTTGTGTTTGTGTGTGTGAGTGAATACACATTCATGTGTTGGTGTAGTTTTTACAGTACCAAAATAAACCATATAAGAATTAAAGTATTTGTTGTTACTGGTATCAGAAAGACTAAAATAATATGACATCCAAATGTAAGGTTAGAATTTTATCTTTTAGAGCTATTTTACTTATTTCTGGATGATTTGTTTTTGATAAAGGATGGCCAGATGTACTAGGAATGAATCTTTTCTCTCTTAGTTTTCGGGGCAAGAGATTTTGAAAGAAGATGTGCCATCAATGTTTTTTTTAAACATGAGATTAAAAATAGCACTCATATGCCCATAGGAAGTTGGTAAAGAAAGATACTGAGTTCAACCCATCATGATGACAATGTTGGTCAACAGAAATGTCACAGGCTAGGCCCACTCTCAACTTTTGCTGATTAATCAAAAATCTGGTGCAGTTCTCTAGGCCCTACTTTCATATGTAAATTTTTAATTTATGTCACATACCCATATCACTTGACCTTTAAAATTTCCCAAATGACCATGTAACTTCCAAAGTAACTTCTTTCTTTCAATCTCTATAAGCTCCTCGGCCCTTCATCCTTTGTCCAGGTACAGCAGTGTCTTCTAGGTTGCATGTTTTTCTTTATTTATAAAAGGAGCTCCACTGCAACATATGACTAACATGATATCTCCTTAAATAGACACTAGATAGACATCAAAACTGAAGTTGAAAGAAGGGAGAGATATAGTGAGAGCATACACCATGAAATTTTAGGTTCTACTTAACCAAGGTTCCTGTCCTTACTCAGCTATTAACCTGAATAACTTTAGGCTACTCACTCAACCTCAGTTTCAGTGGGATTCATTGGAAATTAGACTGGATAACCTCCAAGAGCCAAAATCTATTAGATCACTTAATTATAAAGTCATAAGTTTAAAAAAATCAATTAATGAATTATACAATACATTTTATTGTGATTATTCCTTTCTATAAGCTTCATCTTATGCTTTTTAAAGTTTTTTGTAATTTACAAAGATATGCCTACACAAGATAAAAAATAAAGTCATAGAAGTAAGCCTCCTGCATAGACTGCAGATTTGGTTCTCCACTACAGAGAAAAACATGTTTTGTATGTTCTTCCACATATTTTTGATGCCTAATTTTAAACAAATTGGAAAACACTGTATTATTCCAAAATTTATTTTTTTCACTTCACAATCTATAATGGCCACTTTTCCATATTACTGCACAAGGATTTAACTCATTTTTGAAGGTTGAGTAATAATTCCATTTTCTTAATAAAATACCATGTTTTTCTCACAATTTATTTTTACCTTCAACAAGAATCAGGAAACAAAAATTAACCAAGCTTTCACAGTGAAGCACATAATAACATAAAACTAGCAACTGCTAACAAATGATACAGAATATCCAATATTTGTCAAATATTTTATGCTTAAGATCCCAACCCAAAAATCACTTGCAATTTTTTACTTTACTCCTAAATCTTTAGTTATACAGATTATTCCAAAGATCATAAAGAACATAATATTTGTGTAAATCTTCAAAGGAGTGAAAGTACTTTAGTAATTTGGAAAAATTAAAGTATTTGCTAAATGATAATGAATCTGAGTATTTAACAATGGAAAAAATTCTCCAAAGTTATAGGAGCACTTAAAATAATAGTTATAAATTTGAAGATTCACTAAATAAGAACATGAAGTTAAAAAAGTAAAATTAAAATTTCTAAAGTTTTTTTCTGTTCTGTTAGATTTGCATGTGCATTTAACATGCTCATATACTGTTAGTCCTGATATGCTACAGGTTTTGGAGATACTTGAAGCACTGAATTATTGCAATGAATTAAAGGTACAGCAGTGTCTTCTAGGTTGCATGTTTTTCTTTATTTATAAAAGGAGCTCCACTGCAACATATCTTGTATTTCAAGAAGCATATGTATGTATAATTACCATGCCTGTCTGAAAAACATTAAAACCTAAGGCAAGAATTCACTTAAATTGTAAATGGTTCTGAGTGAAATCCCTTTAACAGCAAATTAAAATGTACTCATAAAGTAATCTGAAATTGATCAGGCATTTATGGTGTACCTATGCTATGCACATAATTCATATGATTAATTCCATAAAAAGCTGTATAAAGTGTTATTATTTCTATTAATATTGTTTTTGTTATATTCATTATTATTATCCAATGATTGCATTATGCCTGGTACATATAAAACACTCTACAAATATTTATTAAATAAAAATGAATAAATGCATGCATCTTTAATTTGCAAGTAAAGAAGCAGCTTTAGAGTGATTAAGACAAGGAAACTTTGAGCAATTACACATTAACAAAATTAATAGGACACTATCGTCTCTTTATAATAACTCTCAGAAAATACGCTATTGCCTGTGCTATCAACCTTTTTAGACAAAATTTGCACTTATTTTTGGTGCTATTTTTATGGCCA